>OX438687.1:15176024-20176024 GCA_949316375.1 Mythimna vitellina | reverse complement strand
TTTAGATAGGTACATATAGATGTAGCTAGTTAAAGAACTAGCTCGTAGTTCCAAACGCCTAACAAATTGCAAACCAGCAAAAATGAGACTAGGTAAATAATATATACGCCGTTATTTTGACAGTAGTTTGATTGACACATGACATGTTATTTATAAGGAGTAACTTAGGCTACATTTATTGGAAAAAGGGTCCCGAGCTAAAAACAAAAACTTCTTGAACTGGGGACCTACTAGTTGTGGGGTGAGTCCTTCGAAAAGAATGGTGAATCGATTGCTGTCTCCTTAGACGTCTCAAAGGCCTTAAGGTTTTTTGAAGTGAAAACTTCTTTAGCGGCGTTGAGCACATTTCTGTAATGGGTATAAAATCTTAAACTCGCGTCAGGACACGTGACCTGATCGAAAAAGCGTAAGACGGCCACCAGTCAAATTTTCTCATTCGATTTTGAACTTAACCTTCAACATTTTATGGTTTAAAATGTCAGAAGAGGTTGTAATCGTATCGTGAGTACTGGCAGTCTGAGAGATTGACGAATGTTTGAATTTATGTTAGACAGAAAAGAAGAAAGAGTGTGTCTGTCATAATTTGGTGTATTTCCTCTAACAATGATATTTGTGTTTTTAGTACAAATTAAAACGAAAATAAATACTTTATTTTATCACTCATAGTACATGGTTATTATTCCAATACCCTTAATGCCATGTACTCACAGGTTATGGGACATCAGCACGATTTTTACATAAAAAAGTGATACAATGTGAGAAAAAGTATTCCTTAGTTTTTTTTTCAAAAATAAAAAAAAACATGATGGAGACTTCAGCGTCTGGTAGCGGAGGGCTATCACCAGTGTACGCAGAAAAATTAGAAGGTATGCGTAACTATGGAAGTTGGAAGTTTGATATCCAGTGTCATCTCATGCATGATGATCTTTGGAAGTATGTAGAGGAAACACCGCCAGAGACCGATGAGGCAGGTCAAAGAAGAGATCAAAAGGCATTCAGCAAAATATGTCTTATGGTGAATAAGGACTGCAAGATCTATGTGAGGTCCTGTAAAACTGCGAAGCAGGCATGGGAGGCTCTGCGCAACGCTTTTGAGGACAAAGGCTTAAACAATCGATGTCGACTGCTTACAAAACTAGTGAGTCTAAAGCTAAATCAATTTAACAGTATTGGAGCGTATGTAACAGAACTATTGAATGTTGCTCAGCAACTAGGAGAGCTTGGCAAATCAATTGATGATGAACTGTTGGCTGCAATGATGCTAGCAGGATTACCTGAAGAATACACTCCTATGAGATTAGCATTAGAAAATACCAATATTACCTTGACAACCGACTACATTAAAACAAAACTCTTGCAAATGAGTGACTACAAAGAGAGCACTACTAGTTCTGAACCAGTCACTGCGCTGACGGCTAAGAAAAAGCCTTTTAAGAAGAATTATGTGAAGACTACTAAGCAACCGAAATGCTTCATTTGTGAAGGTGCACACAAGATGATAGATTGTCCTGATAATCCAAGAAAGAAAAAAGATAGTAACAAAAAGGAACGGGCACATATTGCTACAGCGTTATCCATGACATCACCTATTGCGAAAGAAGAGCAATGGATTTTGGACTCGGGTGCTTCTTCACATATGAGTAGTAGTAAACATTTGTTAAAAGATTTTGTAAAACACCATGACATTGAGGTGTGTTGTGCGAATGGAGGTAAGGTCTATGGTAAAGGTTTTGGCAGGGTTGAGAGTGAGCAACTTAACATAACTGTAGATGATGTTATGTTTGTACCTGAATTGCATTCAAATCTTTTGAGCGTGAGTATGATTACAAAGAAAAATAAAATAGTTGTTTTTTCGAGTGAAGGTTGTTCCATTTATAATGAAGAGGAATGTGAGATCAAAGGGAATGCTTGCGTGGAAGGTAAGATAGATAAAGGTATCTACAAGCTTATGACAACTCCACAGGTTGCTACTGTAGTGTCTACAGAACCATACAGTGATGTGGAGCTGTGGCACAAGAGGTTAGCACATCTTGGCATTCGAAACCTGAAACTTTTAAAAAACAAACTTGCTAATGGGGTAAGTTTTTCTTCTAAATCTGCTGTGCTCAACTGTGAGGCTTGTCTATTGGGAAAACAATCGCGTGAACCATTCCCAAAAGAAGGCGCTACGAGAGCTACTGAAATACTTCAATTGGTACACTCGGATGTGTGTGGTCCAATGAACGGGAGTTTTGGTAAATTTAAATATTTTTTGACGTTTATTGACGATTTTTCTCGCAAAACTTTTATATATTTTCTTAAATGCAAAAGTGAAGTTTTTGAGAAAATAAAGGAATTTAAAGTTTTAGCAGAAAATCAAACGAGCAAAAAACTTAAGGTCCTACGAACTGATAACGGTAGTGAATTTAAAAATAAAATTGTTACTAGTTTTCTGAAACAAAATGGGATAATTCATCAGTACACATGTACGTATACACCGGAGCAGAATGGGGTTGCTGAGCGTGCTAACCGCACCATAACAGAAAAAGCCAGGTGTATGTTGCAAGAGGCTGGCTTAGACCCTCGACTCTGGGCAGAAGCTGTAAATACAGCCGTATACTTGAAGAACAGATCTCCTACTAGCAAAGTAAAGGGCATGACACCAGAAGAAGCACGGACTGGATCAAAAGTTGATCTCCAAGGGCTTAAAATATTTGGATGCAGAGCTTTTGTGCATGTTCCAGATGAAAAAAGAACAAAATGGGAACCAAAAGCGAACGAAACCATCTTTGTTGGTTATAGTGAGACGACGAAAGGCTATAGACTGTTCGACCCAGAGAAGAATAATGTATACATAGCAAGAGATGTAAAATTTTTGAAGTGAAAACTTCTTCAGCGGCGTTGAGCACTTTTTCTGTAATGGGTATAAAATCTTAAACTCGCGTCAGGACACGTGACCTGATCGAAAAAGCGTAAGACGGCCACCAGTCAAATTTTCTCATTCGATTTTGAACTTAACCTTCAACATTTTATGGTTTAAAATCATTTAAAGAAATTTTTAAATGTTTCCAATCAACTTTGAACCTAATGCTTTAGGGATAAAGCTGACAAATCTATTAAATAAATTGCCACCCGCCGCGCGCCGGCGCAGCGCCGCGAAACCTAGTCCTCTGGCTATCTTCATCGTCCTTAAGATTGTGATAGAACCGTGGTCTTTGGGGGATTCGCACCGTGCTAACTACGAAGGCAATTTACGTGCTATTTACAAACGTTACGTACCTGTAGGTATGTTAGTGTAGCTAAAATTCCGTATTTCCTTGCAATTTTATTGATTGACGCATAATGACAAGAGATTCTAAAATCAATAAGACAGTGTTGTCTTTGAGTTTGCAGCTTTCTTAGTATCTAGTAGCTATTAAAAGTACTTGTGAAGGCTTTTAAGATGCAAGCACAATCATGATAATAAAATAAAAAAGGAAATCGTTCAATCGCAATAAGTACCTTCCGAGTATTAAATTGCTAAACATTTTCACTAAGGCGTTTGTTGTTTGGTAAAATAAAGTTCAGTTTATTTAAATCTGCTTTAAAAATAATTTGATTACAAGTATTTACAAGTAAGTTAAAAAGCACGAGTGTTATTGGTATAGGAAACCGATAAATTCTCAGCTAATTCTGTAGTAAGATCGAATGTGACGTTCCTGCTTACGTGCTTACTAAGCGCCTGTGAAAAGATGTATCGCACACATTTTTATGTGCGACAGATTACTTCCACACTTTTAATTACAAATTCTTTAGGCAGGATTCAATGATAACATAATATCCTGTAATCCCCGAAGGCTCAGGCAGGGGTGCACCGAATAGTACACCCACATTTCGCAAGTTATGTTTTAAGTCTTTTTATTCATTTATTTACTTCATTTATTTTTGTAATCACTGGGATTACAAAAATAAATTGACATTTTTACTTGAATCTGCAAGAAGTTAAGACTTTAGTTTTTAAATGAATGAATTAAACTTGCGGTATCACAACAATCCGCAGTCTAAACTTATGTGTGTAATATCGAAATTGTCATGTTTGTGTACGATAGCGCAATAAATGAATATTGTATTCTACCACATAAATGATAGTACTTTTATACTGATAAAGCAATTGGTGCAAAATTATTCCCTAACCATTCCAAAATATCAAACATGCTCAACGTTAATAATCAAATTTTCACTTCTGCCGGCACTCCCGGAGTGCAACCCGTCTTTTTTTTTTATTTATTAAGGTAAAACCAATAGCTTCTGTGTACAGCATTTTACAGGTAAGGACCCCTAAGGATAACAATTGGCCTAAATCTTACACAGTCGCCAATTACAGGTCAACCAGCGTTCTCAAAATAAGTAGTGATATAAAATACAACAGTAATAATTTTATAATTTATTTAAGTACCTACTTTTACAAAGAAATACATAAACCAAATTTATAAATACTTAGCAGTACTAATTTATAAAAAGATTGGCTTAATTAACTAATTATATAAAATCTAGTTTTTTTTTACACATGTTTATATTGACATATTAATGATGTATTAGTACTGCCATTATAACTTGTAGGGACATGCCTGAGCTAGGTTAACAAAAACCTGTGTTTCAGGCCATCACTAGACTAAGCGATCAGTTTATTTTGACCCACCTTTAATTAATTATTAAAGAATACTAAGATAATTAAGAAATACAGTTTAAAAAACAAAACTACAAATTTAATATCTATAAAATTATTGAAGTAATTCAAGAAGTTTTTCTGTGTCCGTGTAGTCAAGTTTTCCCAAATATTCGTTTAACTTTAGACTACAATGTTTATAACTAACACTTAATAAATATTAAGTATCCTATTGAGCTTATTATATAAAACGGGTCCTAAATAGACAAAAAAACGGCTTACAAAAGCATGTCGAGTACGAGGTTTAATGAAAACCAAATCTTTCCTTCTCTTGTCCGAAGGTACTGGCTTGTAAGCAACTTCAACATGCTGATGTAATACGATGTGCAGTATAATATGCTGATGTTATACGATACATACAGTAGTTATTATATCAATTAAAATTGCAATAGAACAAAAACAAATCAAATTAATAAATTAAAATCTTATCAAATTCAGTGGCGGATTAGCCAATTAGCAAGACTAGCAAATGCTACAGGCCCCGCACATTTGGGGGCCCCGCACTTGAACGAAAAAAAAACTATTCAAAGTATTTACACCATTATTTATTAATTAGTACAAATACTTAAAATGCTTATTAGAAAAGGTTTTGTTATTATTTAATTAAAGTATCAATATACACTAATATTATAAAGAGGTAAAATTTGTTTTTTGTTTGAAAAAATTTGGACCAGTACTTTCAGAGATTACCTCCTAGTAATCTCTCTCTGCTTTATTTTTGAGTGGCATAGGCTATATTTTACATTAAAAAACAGTAGGGTTCCAATGTGTAAATCAATTACCTATAAATTTCTTTACATCGCGTGCACTGCAAAAACTATTGGTGTTAGAACAAAATGATGTACAACAACTTTGTAGAGCCCATTATTATCTACACAAAAAGTCAAAAAAAATCGCTAACAGCATTGAAAATTGCACCATTCGCACTCGAATTCCAGTTTGAAAAAAAAAGTTAAAAAGTGACAAAAAACCCGACCGTAAGAAGTGTGAAATAAGTCACTTGTAAACAGTCTGATGCAGGCTTAAGGCTCTAGGGCGTGTCAAAGAAATATACAAAAGTACATACAGATACTCAAAAAATATAACCCTTCTACTACGCAGTCGGGTAAATAAACTGTAAGTATTCCATTTTGTCCGGATGCTTACACCAAGTGCGCTACTAGAGGTATTGGTTACACATTTCCCCTGGTCTGACTAGCTGGGTAAAAGATTTCCTGAGTGACTCTCCCAATTGATGTCAGCGGATGCTCATCGGAGCCCATGACGACATTGACGACTAATGCCGGAGTTCCGCAGGGATCTGCTCTCTCTGCAACCCTCTTCCTGCTACATATCAACGATCTAGCGGCTTTAGGTTTTTTTTTTTTTTTTTATTGGGTGGGAGAATCATCCTAATGACATCCCCGCTCTTGGGCGGAACGGGAGATAGTGTCAGACTCTTACTGACTAAAAACCCACTCCTGTTCCTTCGTTGCCTTCGTCCCAGGGCCCCGGGTTCCGCTTTCACACTACCCGTGGCCCCAGTAGGCTTCGACCCTGCTGGGCCCCTACGATTTGCTGACATCTCCTTGAGGCGCGCGTGGAACAGTACGCGCCGTCGACGACTTGGGCTCGGTCCGGACGGTTACCGGACGGTCGGACGGCGAGCCACCCATTGCTCGCCGTCCGCAATCCCGCGCCTAAGGTGGCCGGAAATCGGGATCGGAATCCCGGCGGCGGCGGTTGGAGCGTAAGGACCGTTGCCTCACGCGATCGGCCGCCTCCTTTGTTAGCATTACTGCTTCGCAGAAGGAGGCGACCGCCTGCCACTCCTCCTCGCTCCGGACCATGGCCTGAACCAAGGCCCGGCGCGAGAGATCGCCGCCGCCGATTGCCCCCACGAGAACGGCTTTAGGGTCTGATTTACAAAACCTGGAGCATAAGCGTAGGGTAGCCAGCGTTTCGGTATTCTATAGGATGCATTTTGGAGAGGGTGTGCGGAAATTACCTACATGACTTGATTCCGCCATCACATGTCTACAATCGGACAACCCAACGTACGGCGAGTCCGGACTATGCGTTTCGCCTCAACGTTTGTGCCGCGTACACCGAAGGACTGGAACAGTTTGCCTGCTGCGGTCTTCCTGTCCGATTATAATTTAGGTGTCTTCAAGGCTAGAGTGAAAAATTTAATAAACTAGTGCGCTTAAACTCAACGATTGCATCAGTGCCTACCATCAGATGCATTGTGCTGTGATGGTCACCAGCTAGCCTATCTATAAACTATTTTATTAAAATCTTAACACGCCATATTACTTCATGGCAACGAAGTAGACTAGGTTGTCTCCCAAACTCCCCAAAGGTTGGTCGACCTAATTTCTTCACCCTCAACAACCAATAGCTCAGGGTTTATTATATTAACTCCCACGATAGATGACCTCACACACAAGTGCAACAGAAATAACATTGGAAAAAATATGTCAACGATTTACCAAGATAAACTATTTAATGGAAAATATCCTACTTTTTATCTCAGTTATCTCCAACAGCGACATCTATTGGAACGCTTATAAACCAACAGATAAAAGAATAAGTGAACCGGGTTTAGTGTAAGAGAGAGAGCGAATATAATCGGTAATTCGGCACAAACCCGGTTCACATTTTCACATTCCGACCTCATTGGGTTACTACACAGTACATACGTCAGCGGGCCGGCCGATTGTCTATTCGGCACTCGGCAGTAGGTAGGTACTTGTAGAAAAACAAAGCCGGCCCTAAGCATTATTTTACTGATTTACTGCACTTGTTAGGTTTCAATCGGCTTGTGCTAATGAGTGGTTTATTCTCGACACATCATTTGATTTGGAAACATTTGTGGGATGAAAAAGCCGACCCTACATTAGATTCGGCATCGTTCGGCTTGTGCCGATCAATAGTTCCTACGGGTCTGGTCGCGTCGCGTCAAGCATCTCTCTCCTTCGCGGCATCGCACAAACACACGTACAATGGAGTGGACGCAGCAAAAAACACTCCAATTTATTGAGTGTTATAGGTCTTACCCGTTTCTATGGGATTCAAAACACGAATTCTATAAGAATAAAATTAAGAGACATAATGTTTTACTGGAAATTGCTGCAAACTTTGAAGTCGAAAAAGTTGAAGTTGAAAGAAAAATTAAAAACCTGCAAAGTCATTTTTTAAGAGAAAAAAAGAAAGAACAAGATAGCAAAAAGAGTGGATCCGATGAATCGTTTACTTCGAAATGGTTTGCCTACAAATCTTTATTATTTTTACCGTGCAGAAATAAACATCGCAAAGCTATGGATTCGCAAATGGTAAGTTTTCGATATAATTAATGGTTTTTTCTGTCTATGTACCTACCCCAATTGCGTCTGTGTTATATGACTTGATTTATGAAGTGCGGTGGTGGATGCGATCATGAAATATTTAACGCATATGAGCATTTATCTAACAGGTACCTATCTACTATTTTAAAAACACTGTGAAATTTTGAATGTCTGCATCAAAGTTCCAAATGAGTCCGCAGAAACCTACATGTTTTTCTTTTGTTGTTAAAGCAATTGTCTATTTTATTTGATTCTTTTAGGAATTGATGGTCCGATTGAAGAAGTTATTCAAAATAATTACTTTCGCTTGACTCTGGTTTTCGTCCTGGAGGTTTATCTAGATGGATAAACCTCCAGCGATTGTAATGAATTCCCAAGAAATATATCACCTTGTCCTGGCTTAGAAAACTAGGGCACAAGGAGTCAATCTACATACAAAGCACGCTCGAGCAACGCACACATAGACACCGCTCACGGACACGATATTTTGGCTCATTTCAGCTCAATACAAGCTCGAGTGCTATCCGTTTGAGACACGCGTCTGTGAACTATTTTGTGAAAAAAATGGACCAACAAAAAAAAAACCTTATTCTAACTGTTCAGTGGCCGGTTGTTTAAATTCAACATTAAACGGAGAATTGACTTTTTTAGGCTAGGTTAGGTATTTTAATGGTTTGTTTTAACGTAACACAGAACAAGCCGCGGCGCCGAGAAAAAGAAGATGATTTTGTGGCCATGTAATATTTTTACAATTCAGATTAGGTTGACATTTATCACCGCGCCTGGTCGCACTCAGACAGTTCGGCGCCACGCGCTGACCCTAGGGCGATCGCTGAGCGTAGGTAGTAAAAATGAAGTGCATACATGAGTTTGACTTCTGTACCTATCTATTTTGTGGTAGAACTACACTACGCACACGTGGACCACGTACGCCGATCTGGGCGCGTCGGTCTCCATGAATTATATATGGAAACTAGACTTGTAGAGCTACACTTGAGCCACGCCACGCGACGTCGTTCTACGTACAAATCAGGCGTGTTACAGTGTGCGTCGGTCTAATGTAGTTCTATTAGGGGTTAAAGTATGAAATTGCCGATTTGTACTGGAAAATTAAAATTCTTTTTTTTATTTTTTTTTTATCATATTTATTTAATCAAAATAATTACCGTTATTATCTATACATTGCTGCCATCTAATTGGAAGGTCATTTATGCCTTGCGATAGAACTCTCGTGATCTAGATTTGACAAACTATGTGAAAGCATTTCGTACCTACTGCCTCTGGAGAAAAAAACTTGAAAATTGTCCAAATCACGAAAAAAAAATGGTTGTCCGTTGGAGCAAGGTCTGGCGAATACGGAGGGTGACGAATGGTTTCTAATTGCAGTTTCTGTAGAGTTAAAACGGTTTCTCGTGCTGTATGAGGTCTCGCGTTGTCATGGAGCAATAATGGTGAAGATCGATTCATGAGTCGGGGCTGTTTCATTGCTAGTTTTGCTATCATTATTCGGAGTTCGGCACAGTAGACATCTGCCGTTATTGCTTGACCAGGTCGGAGAAAGCTATAGCTAATAACACCATGCTGAGACCACCAAACAGTTACCATTACCTTTTTATTGGTAAGCTTTGCTTGAGGACACTGTTGTGTTGTTTGACCTAGGATCAGTCATTGGATTTTTCACTTACGGTTATCGTAAAGAATCGACTTTTCATCAAATGTCACAATCGATCCAATATTCCTTCATTTCTGTATCGTTTCAACAAAGCAAGATAAGTTTCAACACGCGTTTATTCTGCAGATCAGTCAAATCATGAGGCACCCATTTTTCATATTTTTTTTAATTTATTAATTTGACGCAAATGAGTCAATATTGTTGGTAAGGTAACGTTAAACCATGCTGCTAATTCCTGGGTAGTTTGGCTCGGACCAGTTTCCACCGCTCTTCCACGTGTTTCGTTCTTCAAATCAAAGTTTCCATCACGAAAGCGTTTAAACCAACATAGCACGGTGCGTTCATTAGCAATCCCCTTTCCAAACGCAACATAGATATTGCGAGCTGTTTCTGCAGTGTTAGTTCTGCGTCGGAACTCATATTCAAAAATCGCTCGAATTTTCGAAGTATCCATTTTTCTTGTCAAAGCTGAATAAAAAAAACAAATGAAAGTCGATAATCGAATGTTGCACATTTTTTAAGAAGAAAAATTTCATAGGTAGGTACCATGTGAAAAAAGTTTCACTCAAAAATTTTAAACCATGAAGGTTCTAGTCAATTCGAAGTACCTATTACAATAAAACGGCAATTTCATACTTTAACCCCTATTACAATGTATGTCTAGATAACTAGACACATTTACTTCACATCGAACAAATACGCAAATACCTGTGCTTCACAAATGTTCAAATGTTGTTGCTTTGTCTGGCCCCGCCGACACAAGTCTTTGTTCAAATATTTGTCTGTGCCTGGCGGCCGGAAGCGCACGATCGATAGTCTTCAAATTCAAATATTCGTCACACTGGCGCAAAGTTGAAAGTTCAGTTGCGCGTGCGTCACTAAGCGGAACGGTTGTACCTAAGTATATGAAATAATTAAAGATGGAGTAGAGCAACAAAACTGTTCTTGAACTGTACCATGAACCCCGTAATTGGAACCATACGAGTAAGGATCACAAAAATAGAAATTAGCTCAATAAAACCTGGGTCCGACTATCAAAAAACTTTTCAAATTCTTGCTCTTTCAAAATCTCTTTTAAAATCTTCAAGATTTGGAAAGGAAAAGAATCTCTTTGTTGATACAATACAGAGAATGTATGAGAAAAATAAAGGAATCTGCATATCTGGTGCGGAGGTTTTACAAACCATCATGGTTTGCATTCAATACCTACCTCTCGACAATTACATGGTTGATTTATATGTTTATTAAAAATGACGAAACTGCGGTGAGTTAATGAAAGATATTCTATATATTAGGTACTATTTACACTTTCTCTTATAACCGGGTTTAATAATAATAATCGTATCTCTACGTTGATGTTGTGGTAAAACTTCTAAAATGAACCCTAACTCGGTACCGGTAGAGTTTGCTTTGCCGTAACATACCTAGGGTGAGGGGTCAGACTAAGTGAGATGCAATCCGCAGGCAGTTACGACCTCACGTACCCGATCACTCTGGATAATTCTTGTTCCTCATCTCCAGCTTGCCTTTAGATATTGGATTGCCTGGGCATAGTAAACACCGAGGAGATACAGAGCTCCCACCTCTGATGTCTTCATTGGCTGGCTTGATAGCCGTAGTATCCTTCCACTCCTCACCTCTTCATTCTCAGGATATGTTGCCTCTTTCTGTTTTTGGGGGTCCATGTATTGAGTGTGCTAGTTACTTTCTGCCTTTTTTATTTATGGGTAACTATTAGTCAGGCAGGGTCTACCATAGTCTTTACAAAGTTCTTGGTAACCAGCTGTTCAACCTTGCTGCAAATCATCATCTTTGTTTTCCATATTTCCCATTAACAGAGAGTTATCCTTGGGTACACTAGTACAGCGCGTAAGTAGATAAGTACAGTGATAATCGTCGGTACCGTGTTCCATAAAAAGTATCTAAGGGGGGGTAAATCTTAAGATTTTTTTAATAAAATAAAATTTTCATCAACCCCTCAGTCAGGTTGTCATTTGACTTAAGCCTCCCCCAGTTCCTTCAACTTATCTCTGTCGCAAGATATCCTTCTCCATCCTTTCAATAAATCATCCTTTTGATTTGACGTCCTTACGTTTATTACTTTGACTAGGACGGACGGATAAGGCATCCGTCCGTCCTCATCATTTCTTTTGTAATAAATCGATTACCTTTATTCTTTCCTTTACCTATCTACCGGTCCATGCCTGGGAGGGACGCAGAAATTATCAAACCAGAGTCAAGTCTTGATGGTCCAAATCTTGATAGTTAATAGCATACCTACAATAACTACCTATTTATTTATCCTGTACCTAACAGGTATCTACGGTTGTAGATGCGCCCACCAGGAGTGCTAAGTTCGTGGGTTATCAGCAGTGCTATTCTGTGAATGGTAAATCACTTCGAAAGCCATCTCGTTAATCATCTCGAAAGTCACACTCACTTCGCTTCTCATATCGCCTGTACAAGTTTCGGTATTCACTATCACAGACCACAGAGGGATACTACGTATTTCACTATTCACATCACATGTCAAGATCAAGGCCAAATGAGTTTCGAGAACCCAAGTGACATTGCTCTATGGTAGTAGGGTAGTGACGCTAAATTGTGTCTTGTTATGATTTACATTGACTCACTAAATTTTGCTGAATTTGCGCTCTACAATAATATTTTATAGTTTATTTCAGCCATAAATACAATGTAAATGCATAATTTTGTACGTTTTAATATTAACAAGTTTTATTTAAGATGAGAATGAAAAAACTAGGCTGAACGCAGTGTCACCTTTGCCTCATGTCCGTGTATTAAAAAAAGGTATTCACTCGCTCGCGTTGCGTAGGTACCTATCTCACAACTTATGTCAAAAATATGTCAAATGCTAGCTAATCGTCTGTCAAAATAGAGCGTTAGCTAAAGCGTCAGCTAATCAGCTTTACATACTTTATGGCGTTAGCTTTACATACTCTTTTTGTACTATTTTATTTCCCCGCGATTTTTCAGTGAAGTGTTTGACAAAATGAAGTAAGTACGATTTCTGTGGTAATTAGTTACTGCGGGTATCGATTTATTCATATTTAATTGTTAATTCTCTACTTCAGTGCCGAGCGTACTTCCCATCCATCTGCAGCCCAAGTGGACGACGCTATTAGTTTTTTTAGAGGGGAAGCCTAGCTTGGCTAAAGGATTTGCCAAAAGTCAAAGCGCCAAACAGGCAGCTAATAAGGAGTGGGATCGTATCACCCTAAAACTAAATAGTATGGGTGGAGGTACGGTGAAAACGGCAAAAAAATGGATTAAGGTGAGTTGGTCATTTCAGTTAACGTTTAAACAAAGTATACTTAGTTTATTTTATTGCGCGTTATGTTATTTGCGCCTCTGCCTATCATGCAGTGTGAAATAATTATTAATTCTGTATTTCCTTTTATAGTATTGGTCTGACAAAAGAAGTGCAGTAAAAAAGAAAGCCACTGCACGCGCCGCTTTTAGAAGTTCCACAGGCTTAGGAATGGAAGAAGATGGCATGCCAGATCTTTCAAATATAGAAGAGCGTATACTGGTGTTAATGGGTGGTGAAGGTTCTGCTACAGGCGACACACATTTACAGATACAACCATTTAATGTATGTTATTATTTTTGTATTGGTTTCATAGTTTACTCATCTAAAAGTATATATTTTATAAAATTGATTTTATAGGAACCGTCACAGGAAACTAATCCCTCTGTACTAGCACCAGTGGCACAGTCTAGTGGTACCTGCACCAATATGCCAGTAAGTGATTTGAATATTAGTATTATAAAAATATTCTTCTTCATTCCGCTGTCAAGATCTGATCTCATTGAAAATGTCTTCGAGATTACTTCACCGTGCTGCCTCGCTGTGGCTAGGCAGAGGCCAGTGTTATCAATCTGGCTGGAGAACACTGATTTGGCTTAATTACTCTTATTGTATAACAAAAGCTTATGTATATATACATACATTCCCATGTGTGAAGGAGCTTCAGTTTCAGATAATGTAGGTGATGATGGGCTGTCAAGTTTTTAAACACAAAGATAGTAGGATTGAGAATGTTTAACCTTTTAAGTAGCGTAATTAGAGACACAATAGAAAGACAATGACCGAGCGAACACTCGGAGTTTAATTAATTTAAAAAATTCTGACTGACTGATTTGACAAAGAGTGTATTTTAGTTTTGTCTAGCCCTGTTTTAAGCCAGTATTCTTTGAACCAACAATCTTAAGCAATATACAGAATTCATAACAACACCCAATATATTTACCTAATAAATATACAATTTCCCCGCATTTGACACTTCTTCTAAATGGTACCTATTTAAATTGGGAATTATTGAAGACAAAATTAACATGAGATGCTCCACTATATGAAGCATCCACATGTATTATATTTAAATCTGTAATCTGAATCAAAGTAAATACATATACAGACAATACAATAGTTAGTTATGGATTATACTTACATTTAAAATAAAATCACAAATTGGTATTTGAGGGTGTTCAAATATTAGGTAATGCAAATTTTGAAGATTTTTGAGCCCCCCTTCCTCCCATGTAACGCGCCATAACGTTTTCCTCTAAATATAACTCTAAAGTAACACCCAAATGACCTTTTTTAGGGTTCCGTACCTCAAAAGGAAAAATATGGAACCCTATAGGATCACTTTATTGTCTGTCAGTCTGTCAAGACTCTTTATCTCGACAACGCGTAGTGGTACCGAGTAAAAATTAAAACCATATACTCGGGGACAGTCAACAAATAGGGAATTTGTATTCAGGATGCAGAAAAGATGTGTAAGGTGTATGTGTGGTTTAAAAACAACAAACAGTTATATTCCTTATTTAAAAAAGTTAAAAATATTACCTCTACCGGCTTTATACATCCTAGAAATTGCATTATTTGTAAAAATTAATCCACATTTATTCAAGAAATTAAATTCAGTACACCCATGCGTGCTCAATATAACAATGATTTATGCCTTGTGAAATGTAAAACTTCTGTTGAGGAAAAGCTTCTTTGGTATTGCATCGCAAATATATAATAAAATACCCAATGAAATAAAATGTATGCCAGTGCAGAAGTTTAAAAAAACGTTTAACGGGTTACTTCTTGAAAAATGTTATTATACTCTGTTGAATTTCTGAATGACGAATCTCTGTAATTTTATAATATTGATATTTTGAATATATTTTTTACTTATCTTGTATTGGGCTGGCCCTGGGCCGGAGCACTTCGACCCTTCTGGATCTTTTGTGCTGTTCCCTCCTGTCTACTCAACCCCTAGCCCTCCGTGCACCTTCTTTATGAGCCCCAGTATGGGTTTGATGGGGCTGAGCCTGTAGTCCTCTGGTCTTTGATATGGTTGGCCCAGATACTCTAGTCTTTTGGAGCCTAGTGCTGCACAGTCGCACAGTAAGTGTAGCATATTCTCCTCTGCATCTCCACAGAACCTACAAGTCGGGTCGCTTGCTAGTCCCATGTTGTGGAGCTGTTTGTTGGTGGCATAGTGCCCCGTGAAGACTCCTGTAATTGTTCGGAGCTGTGATCTGCTGTACCTCCATAGTTTTTGGGTCCAGGCCTTTTCTATGTCATTGAGAAATAGCTTTGCGTGTTTCTGGCCCGTTGTGTTGCGCCAGTGTGTGCTGTGTATCTCCAGCGCAGCCCTTTTCAATGCTTAGTTGAAGACCCTTGGCGAGACTCCTATAAAGGGTTCCGGTCCGTGTAGGGGTGTCTCGGATCCTTTCCTTGCCAGAGTGTCGGCTCTTTCATTACCTACTACTCCTGTATGACCTGGCACCCAGATCAGTCTGACCTGGTTGCGCCTTCCTATCCGGTTTAGTATTTTGATACAGTTCAGTACTAGTCCAGAATCCACTCTATTGGACGTGAGTGCCTTGAGTGTTGCTTGGCTGTCGCTTAAAATGTAGATAGTGTCCCCTTCGGTGCCACTGTCTAGTATTTCCTGCGCGCATGCGATTATGGCATAGGTCTCTGCTTGGAACACCGTCGCCAGTTTGCCCATGCTTAGGCTGAGGTTGCAGTTGTCGCTATGCACCCCCGCTCCTGTACCGGTGTTCATTTTAGAGCCATCCGTGTACCATACCTGGTTGTTCCCTTTGTGGGGTTTTATCCCACCTTTCCATTCCTCCCTACTCGGAATGTAGATCTTAAACTCCTTTTTGAGATTGTGAATGGCATGTATTTTGTCACATCCCATGTCCATCATCCAGTCAAGTTCCCTGTTCGGTCTTGTGTTTGTATGGTTTATTTTGTATCCAGAGTTTGTCAAATGCCCCATACTTTTGAGCCTATGAATGGCCCTCCTCGCCTCCAGTTCCACTTCTATGTGTAAAGGGGTAAGATTGAGCAGCGTTTCCATCGCCGCAGTTGGCGTGGTCCTAAATGCTCCTGTAATGGCCATGCAGGTAGTCCGCTGCACTTTGCTTAGGGCCTGTCTGCAAGTTGCCAGCTTGGTTCTGGTCCACCATACGATGCTCCCGTATGTGATTAGCGGTTTCACCATCATGGTGTAGATCCATTTAATAACCTGGGGTCTAAGGCCCCATGTTTTCCCATAGGCAGAGCGACACATGCCAAATACTCTTAGAGCCTTGTTTGCTGTCGCTTCGACATGGCTTTTCCACGTGAGTTTACTGTCTAGGATTACTCCTAGATATTTTACTTCTGTGGACAACTCTAGTATGGTGTCCCTCCATAAGGTCCCTCCTTCTGGTAAACGGGATGATCACCGTTTTGCTTGGGTTGATGGATAAGTGGTTGAGTTTACACCACCTTTCAACCATGTTCAGTCTCTCCTGTATGATCCCTGACACAGTATTTTTTACTTAATTTATTTTTAAATTATTTTTTTGAATTGATCATAAATGAAATTGATTATGCATATTGAAATTTTACTTGTTTGTTTATATAATTATTTATATTATGACAAATTTATATTTTGATTTAATAGTACAAATTTTTTTCTTAATAATTTGTATGTCAATTGACAAAACATAACGCACTACCTAATTTTTTAACATCTTGTATATAATTATAACCTATGTTTACGAATAAATGATTCTGATTCTCAAGTGTGTGGTCTCTTGAAGATGTGAAAAAATCAAATATCTAAGTTAACAAAATAAAAAGATACGGCCGTTTGTCTCAAAAAACGTATATTTTGGTACTCTCAAGGAAATCAAAACTCATAGGATACTTCCCATTGACCCAGAATCCTTTAATTTTGCTTAAAGCAAGTTCTTTTAGCCCAGGTATAGGAATAAATCTGAAGCTGGAATTGAACTGTTTACATATGTAAGTTTGTACGGAACCCTCGGGGCACGAGTCTGACTCGCACTTCACCAGTTTTTTTTTTGCACAAATGTCACTAAAAACACAACCGAAAAGAGTTGCCAACTTGGGAGATTTTAATACCCAAGTTTTTTTTTATTTAAATAAAAAGCAAAACGTTACATAACCCGTTGTCCGAACCCTCCCTCCCGCCCCTGTAACGTTTTACCAGACCCCCTCCCCCCAAATTGCATTACGTAATACTTGAACGCCCCCTTTGGTGCTGGTATCATAATATTAATAAAAAAGATGATATATGTTTTTAAATTTACCAATTTGTTATACCTACCGTTTGATAACCAAATAAAAAAAAAGTATTCATATCTTTGATTGATCTTACCTATAGAACATTTCTTGCATGATACCCTTTGTGACAGAAATATCTTTTTTCATACTCCTTAGGTCTTATAGCTACCAATGTGCCATCTATACATCCTATGACACCTGGTATGTTAAATTTTTCATAAAACCTAAAATAGTGTTTTAAATAAGTACCTAAAATACTGTTTTAGTAAGTACATCTAAATAATGGCTTACAAAAATCGTTTTTTTTTTCTAGTTGTGATATATATATATTGTATGTACATATGGGCTATTGTGCTAACCCGGTGTCAGTTGGTGAACTTCACATGTATACTTATACTAATTGTTCTTTTTATTAACTTTATAAGTACACAGTTTTATTCACTCAAGAAATAGTAACTTTTCATTTGACAGATGAATTCGTATGTGAGATGCGAGATGAGTTTCGATATGACAAGCGAATTGTATACAAAATCCTATAACAAACGTCCAACTACTCACCCGTTTTAGTTCCTCTCACTTTGATCATCACTTGGTCGCGCCAGTGTCGAATTCATTCCATTTAAGAATACGAAACTTTAATTTCACATAATTTTACTGCGGAGTCAGAAGTGATTTCGCTAATAAACTTTTCAGAATAGCACCGCAGGGCTACAGCAAGAGGTACCTAAATAGTGGGTGGTGCCTGGTGCCTAACATTTTTCTTTTTCGAACACATTAAAAATCAATTTAAGGGGGTTGTCTCTAATCTCGAGTCGGTGGACTAATCTCTAATAATCTGTGCAGGAATCGCTGATCGTGGATGACTCAGAGCAATCTGAATCGGATCATGGGACTGGACCTCATTTCGCCAAGTTTACGGTATCTAAAAAATACATTATTTACTTGCAATCACTGATTCTAGTATTTCTAATAACTTTCTACTTTTAAATTACTACTTTTTTTATTACAGGAAAGCACAGAAGAACAACCACTTGAAAGTCCTCTATCTCTTGAGGCACATACTGAGAGGCCACTATCACGAGAATCAAACAGTCGAAAACGTACAGAATCGAACGCAGACCCACTTTCTGATTCTTCTCCAGTTTCAAAAAGGCAATACCAAGTAAAATATAAGACTGCAAAAAACCAAACAGAGGAAACTTTTTCCCATACAGATAGGTGTAATTGTAGTGATAAGGAAGTAATGGTGAATGTGATCGCAGAATGTAATTTGTACGGCCAACTTCTTGCTCAAAAAATTAAGCCATTACATGCAGAAGACAGACTTGTGTTAATTAATGAAATTGATAATCTTGTATTCAAACATTTGATGAACATAAGAAAACGAAGCACACTGTCCAGAAGTGCACATTTGTCGTCTACGAATGAAACTCTAGAAGGCTCTCGGGAAAATATGCAGTGTTCCGAGTATGACATTCCGATGCCGTTCAGAATATTAAAAACGGAGAAAGAAGCATCGCCTCAATGAACTGCACAAAAGCTGAGTCTGCGAAAATCATCAGAAGAGGCCTGACACTGCTTCAGTTTTTTTAAGAGCAACACCTGTGTTCAGTGATGAAGCTCCATGTCTGCGAACTATCGTATCGAGAGATAGAGGCTCTATTAGGCATCTCAGTGACAACCATTCGGAAGATGTCCAGTCATGGCCGCGCGGTTGAAACGCTCACTTTTTGGGGCGGCGAGATGTTTCATACGCAAGTGATTGTTTTGTTTCAAATATTACTGACCGACTAGTGAGCCACAAAGTTTAGCAGCTATCGTTCTCAAACTTGAAAAAGAATTTTATTCATTGTTTCTTACATTCTTACGATGTTAACTACAGTTAAAGACGATGGCCTACCAGACCGAGGCAAATCTTTCATCACACTAACTCGACCGCTTTTGAACGTGTTGAATCACTTAGCACGATAGTGAAAATATTTCTTCTCAGAACTTAGTTTTAAGTGTAAATATATATTCTCCAGATTTTTTAACGTCTCAATTTTTTTTTTTTTTTTCGCAGAATCCTTGATATCTCCATAAACATAAGAAAAAGTATCATCGCATCGTAAACTATATCTAATAAAGATTACAATGTCATACTAACTTAAAAATCCGTGATCGTACATAAACATTGTTATTTTTCTTTTAAAACAACTTCTTTCTCTTCATATTTTTGTTTAACTTACTGATCACAGTATGTAGCAGTTTCCACACATAACTTTTTATTGTTTTACCCATGATAAAACAATTATAATTAAAAAACGATTGAAATCACAAACTTTGACGGCTGAATAGTGTCGCCAATTTAATAAAAAAACTCCAGGCCGCGCTTTCATTAGACACAGTAGTATAAATTATTATATAAAAGATGTATACTATAGGTTCAACGGTTTTCGGTCTTTCATAGTGCCAAAGTTTGGGTCCCTTGGTCAAAATTCGGTGAATCAAGACTGTGCCGCTGAACTACGCGAAGCGTTTGTCGCTAATGTATGCGGCACTCACAAAGACTTCGTGAAAATGAATGTGGCGATGAGTGTTTAGGTTAGGTGAGTCTACGTTAGAGGAATCGAGCTCAAATTCGTGTAGCGTGGACAGACTCCAGAGGAGCCAAGCACGAACGACATTATTTGTATAGACGAATTTGAGCTTGGTTCGCGCTCCGTCCGTGCTTGGTTCCTCTAGCGTAGACCCAACTTTTAAATGGATCTTCAGTTTGATAGTGTAACTCGTCGAATGAGTTTGACATGGTGCAAAAACTGCTGGGTGATGTAGTCTGATTAAACTAGGGTATTTCAACATTTAGATAAGTGTAAGGAATGGTAAATTAAACCACTTTTTCTTAATTTCCATGAAGGAAGAGTGTGTTATATTATTAATTCATTTAACAAAAAATCTTGGCATGTCCTTTTATACATTAGTCAAACGAAATACATCAAAATGCGAGGGTTCAATAAAAACAACACGACATACAACTACTGAATCTTTAATTATATCCAACAAGTACTCTTAAGCGAATCTTTTAAATCATACATAACTAAACATAATCGTTAAAACTCGAATCTTTCTCATTTGTATGTCAGATACAAAAATATTTATATCTTATATCAACAGAAAATCCACTCATACCATGTGATACACTAAACTTATTGAAATAAAACAATGCACTCATAATTTCAGCGTCCATCGTCCGGGATACTCGACTAGTATCTTAATATAAAATGTATTCACAAGCCAGTGGCGCAGACTTTCAATATGAAGCCACGATGTACAGATCACTGTCTGGTTGACAAGTCTGCAACAAAACAGTATGCTCAATAAGAAAAAGAACGGACACAGACGGACTGCACCTTGATTGAAAGTAACTGATAAAGCATGCAGTAGAATGTGTTTTGGCACACTACGCGGGCGATATGGCACAAAGTTATACAAAAATCTGATTAAGTAAAGTCATTCATGTCATACAGAGACATACCTGGATCACAGTCTATGTGCTACGTATAACGCCCGGGTACTGTACTGTACCTACGCTGCAATAGAAAGATCTGGGCGCTAGTTACACTTCGTTATCTTTCAGACAAAGCGGGTCTATCTTCACTCTCGCGCTGCGTTAATCCCTACACAAAGTAACATTCTTGCTATCACGTTATTGCACACCTTATTCATATCTTAGAACTTAAAAATAAAAAAAAATAATCGTTCACACTCATAACTACAAAATAAAACCATGTTTTACAAAGATACGATGTTAAGGATCACGACTAATGTGCGGAACGTACGGTGCCGAACGTTCGGTTGAATACGTTCGCAGTGTTAATAAGTTCCCTAGACACATCAACCGAAATTACGTCGCGTTCATAAAAGCGACACATCACAACCGAATTTCGGCGACGCGTTAAGCATCCAAAAGTTGAGTGCCTGTTGCATATTCCTTCTAAACCCTCAATAAATAATAGCCAATATTGTGATAAAATCCATTTTGTTGGGCAATTCAACACGTCACAACCGCACGCTACAAAAACACCGGCTTGACGAAACGTCGCTGGTGCCCCCGCGCCGTCCCATTTTCGACTGTTCGGCGCGTTTGGTGTGTCATGCCAACCGAATACTGAAGTGTAGGCGTCGTGCGTTCTGCAGATGTGTCGCGACCCTAAGATTCAGCTAAAACTACTCACAAATTACATTAAGTATCGCTCTTCCAAAGTTTGATAGTCTTGTCATTCTCGAGCGCTGCCGACGCTATGATGTTCTCGGTGGGGTGACATGCAGTACATAGAACGGTGTCCGTGTGGCCAGACAATCGCTGTACGATCTCTTTTGATTGCAGGTTCCAGATGTACACCAGGTTATCTTCCGAACCTGATACTATCCACTGTGGACAAAGGAGATAGATGGTTATATTTTTGACTCGGTTGGTTTGTTAGTTGGCGACTACACGTCACGCGGCCGTTTGTGCAGCTGACACGATGTTTTAGTGTGTCCAGACCTGGCCGCTCGCGAGCAGCTTGCGAAATGCGCGCGTGCATTTCATGTTCGTACAAAGCCCCTGAGCCGCCCGCGCGCCGCTCGCTTTTAAGCTACACGCCGTGCCACTCGAGCGGCGCAAGACGTGTGCGCGTGCCGCCCGTGGTATACATATATAATTAAACTTAGGCTGTAACCGCACGCGAGCAACACGCTTGCAGTCCGCAACCAGCTCGTGAGCGGTGCATTCGCCAGGTCTGAACAAACCTATTGAATTGGTGTTTTTCAATTTATGACGAAAGCTCGATACAGTAAATGAACCCAAAGCATGACGAAAGATGATGAAAGAAACCAATCTAAGTATGACAGCCGTGCCTCAATCGGAGAGTTTTCCTAATCATAATTGAAAAATAAAATCTTTCGTGATTTTTAATGAAGATTTTGATAATAAACAAATATAGTAGAACCAACATGATTTGGGTGATCTATGTGCATCGGTGTTGCAGTTCGATATTTTGCAAAAACGTATAAACATACGTTTTTCCACCTCTCTCGCATTTGCTTGCTGCGTGTGTGAACACGTAGCGTGGCGATCACAGACGCGCTATTCGTTTATCACGCGTAACATAACTGATTGTATATGTAAGACAACCAATTTAATTTTCTTACTAACGTAAATGATTAAAAATTAATATTATTATGTTATTTGTTTTTGAATTTTTTTTTTTATTCCATGAAAGAAAAAACAGCATAGAATAAAACATTATTGAGTAGCAAAAAAAAAAACGTGGGAATTCAACTTTCACCTTGGCACACTAACAATCGCTTATCAGCTAGCTGCCATAAGATAAAGCTTAGTAAATCTGTGAGAGCATTGTAAACTGATTAACTATAAATCTGATGAAATAGTGATTTCGATGCGACGAAACAACTTTGTAAACTTTAGAAAAGAAAATAAATAATCAACCATGGGTTTATTTGAAAGTGTGTTTCATTAGAAGCTCAGTTCTAGTTATTAAAAAGATAATGTAATCCTGGAGGGCTTACAGTGCTTGCAACTTTCCTGGCTAAGTAGCCTAAGGATGAATCTAGAGCTTCCAATAAAATGTCCGAGATTGAAAACAGTCTGTGGGTTTGGAAGCCCTAATTTCATAATAAGAGCTATATGCATAAGAGGTGAAGGACGCGGGAATGCGGCTTGACCTATGGCTATAGCTTAGAGGAGGTCTATGTTTAACAGTAGACGTTTTTCGACGTAGATGATAGTGCAAGTAATCTTACCTTTCCGCCAGTAACACTAAAGTTGGCGAAGATACAGTATTTCTCGTTCTTATGTCCCGTGTAAGTCTTGAGGCACTTGCCCCGACTGTAGTCCCACAGTTTCAGGGTGTTGTCGAGCGTCGCAGCCAAGATATATTTGCCATTTGGAGAGAACTTCACGAAGGAAACCGGTGGATTGTCGTCATCTATCAATGTCTTTAGACACTGACCAGATGCTGTATCCCAGATTCGACTGAAAGTAAAAAAAGAGTTTCGTTTTACATCTCAACCAGCAAGGGCAAAATTTTGAACAAATCTGTCATTCTGTATTATACATAATGAAAAAATTCAGAGTTCCAAATTAAATGTAACTTTAATGTATCGTGAAATCAACTTGGATCAGGCTATGTTTCTAACACAAGGCCATAAAATTTGATATTTTTAAAAAAAATAACACTTTAGTAAATGAGGCATCTGATTGGGTGACTGATTAGTAAGAATTGCTAGGAGGAAAACTAAATATTAAAATAAATTATCTATACTATATAAAAAGAGAAACTGACTGACATATTGTTACGCCGTGAAATTTGAACACGCCATATCTTCGATGAAATCAAAAGTAGCATCAAATAATTAAAACGCATTGCTGCGCGAAACTTCTAGAATGGAAGTACATAACCCAGGCCTGGCAAGTTCTAGAAAAGTCCGCCATAAAGTACCTATCACTATTATTATTAAATAAGGTTTAGCTGGTAGTTGATAAGGGAGTTCGTTCCTTTCGTAATTAACATTATGAGTCGAAATTCGCGTGAAAGGTTGTTTGCAATAAAAAATATTTATGGCCCCGCGATGAGACTGTATTGTTCTGGAATGGCCTTAAAACGTATGGATCTAGAATTTTCCTGGCTCTGCATATAAATACGTGCCCCCGACCGAAAGTGAGTCAGTTTGATTGCGACAGCGATACAAGAGCGAAGCTAAGCGATAGTGGAACGGAATTCTAGTGTTAATTGTGATTTGGATTATAGTTGATTGGACAAATTTGTTATTGTTTGTGGTGAATAAAGTTATCTGATAGTAAACCGGCATTTAATTACTTACGTTCGTAACAATATCAACGTATAGCCGAAACTATTGTAACTTGGAGCGTAAAATTTTGCACAAGGTTTCCATTTATGACGTAGGCAAGCACTAAGAAATGATTTTCCAAAATTCACCCCCTCAGGGCATGAAATGGGGGTCCAAAGATTATATGGATAAGGCTACTTCCACGCGAGCGAAGCCGCTGGCAGAAGTTAATTGTATAATAAAGAATTAAAGAGGCTCTTACCATAATCCATCATAACTCGACGATACAATAAGGCTGCCATCTCTGTTGAAGTGCACTGCTGAAACTGGATCCGAATGCGCTGGTAGTGTCTTCAAACATTTCCCTGGAAGCAACAACATTTCATTATCAATTATATCATCTCGACAACGCGTTCAAAAAGGCCAGATTTCGGGAGGCAACATATTCCGACGAGTTACGATCTTACGATTACGACTTTTAGCAGTTACGATGAAAAAGAAGCGACAAGAGAGTGTAGAGAACTTGGCAGGAATTGAAACTAGTCACTTTGATCAATAGATTTCCGTATTACAAAGAGACGTACCTAATACCGATTTGGCCAGGATGTTAATAGTATAAATAGTGCACTAACCTATTTCTACAGGAGCAGCCAGCGTGACATTTAAGATTGTTTCTAGTTCCACGTGGCTATTATTAGAAGTAATTATCGTCGTGAAAATATGTCGAAAATCGTGTGGTAAATGGTGAAAATGTTTTCACAGTATGGTGTTAACATGCATGACGAATGATGTGTTACGAAGTATGTAGTTTTGGATTTGCTGTTTGGTTTAAAGTACTGCACTCGTGACTCTGTGTCACGCCTTAGTTTTAGGTTCATTGTTTAACGTAATAGAGACGTATTGTTGTCTCGGTTGGTAGGTATGTTTAATATGTTACAAAATGTGGATCGTTGACCGGTATTGACGCGTGTGTTAGTTTGAATAGTCACGATTATATCAATAAACTGTTGTACTTCGAAAATATCTAATACATATTAGCGTTGCGATGACTGAGTACACGTGTTCTATCAGACCTCCACAACCCAATTAATGGTCAACACGATGCTCCTTGGATAGACTGATTGTTAGATTTTGTGGCGTCTTTCTACCTGTAACCAACCAACTACTTTCACAGATCTACAAATGACCACCAGAACCAACGGTTTTACGTGCTTTCCGAGGTATAGGAGTCAGTAATATCCTAAATAAACAATATGCTGTACTTGTTGCACAAAAAAATAAATTCCACACGATAGACGAAAAAAAAAACGATAAAGTAGGCAGAAAGTACTTTCAATAGTTGTCAACATTTAAAAATAGCATACGCCGCCCCATAAATATTAACCTTTTCGCAGCTACGCACAAGCGCACAATGTTCGAAATGCCGTTAGTGCCATTAACGGTAAACAATTTAAGGGGTACACATTTTGAATAGCCGTTTTACAAAAGCATAGAAATCTCACCTGTTCTTACATCCCATATCCGTACACTCTCGTCAAAACTGCCCGAAACGATAAGATTGCTTTGTGGATTAAAATTGCAGCAAAAAACGTAATTGCTATGTCCCTTTAGTGTCTTCAAACATTTTCCCGAACTCAGTTCCCATACCTGCAACATGAAAATTGGTCGTAAAATTTTGTTGTGGGTGTTTTCATTCTATTTTGAGGTTTACGATGTAATAGTTATTCAAATGAAGCGGAAATTATGCGTTTCAGTCTGTATAAATAGCCGATTCCTTAATTTAATGATCATGCCCTTGATCCATAAATTTTCGTTAAGGAAATCAATTCACAATTTCTATAGTTAACGTCGTGACATTCTATTGTGGGGTTTCGTGATGAAAATCTTCATGGATATACCAGCTGTTGGCTTAGTAGTGCCAGTTAAATACAATATATGTAAAATGTAGAATGTATTAATGTCTTAGTTTGGTCCTTATTGGACAGACCAAATGGTACCAAAGTTGCAATGATTAGATAACTTTTGACACCAAATACATTGATCGTAATAAAGCATCAATAATTATATAATAAATTACTATTGCAACACCAGATACTGAGGTCAAAGGATAACTATCTTAATGTGCATACCCATATAATATTATTTAATAACTTGATAAGACATTAAAATCAATAGGATACAAATCAGGTTTACTTTATTTCATTTCATTTGGTATTAAGAGGAACAACCAGTATTCATTAGTTTTTTTTTTTTTTTCATTGCAAAGTTCTTACGTCACAGCTTCAGCGCTTAATCGTAACTAAGGAATTGTGAGTGTGCCATTTAGACTAGGGTAGGACTATAAGTTGGGAGTTGAGGATCCAAATTAAGCTTGTTCATTGTTTTAATAGTCATGTGGAGAGAAGCTATTTGATAATTTTAATGTTTGCAAGTCTAATTTGAATTTTAAAGTCAAAAAATAACTTCTATTTACATCTGCAGTAACTAAAGCATACTCAGCAAATGTAATGCCCCATTTACAAAGTGGGCCCAGCCTCGGCCAATCAACATAATTAGCAATTGTGTAAAAGGGGAAACCCCATTGAAACAATGGCAGTTGTCCAATGCTGGGCCCACATTTAAACAAGGCATAACACACAAGAAATATTACTTTTTTTTAAGTCATGTTAGTCAATTATGCATATTCAAGTTTTTAAAAAACCCAGATTCTTATCTATTAATGCTGTGAACATAAACATACACTGTTATCATAAAAGATACCAGCTACTTTTGTTCGGCTAGTTCACTGAACTAGCTGATATCTTAAAAGATAACAGTGAGAAATATTTTATTTACTTTCCCAGACTATTTCTATAAAGGTAGCTTAAGTAGTTGACCTCTGACAATGAGAGCAAGTGGCGATGATGGCTACCAATCATGATAAATCATGTTTTATCTAGTATTTATTTATTATGCACTTCTACCAGATTTTTTTTTACTCAAAGGTTGACTGGTAGAGAATGCCATATTGAATGAATTCCACCTATGTGTCACTACTGTACATGAAGTATAAATAAATAATAACCTCACTATAAGCCACTGTAACTCTTTCTCTGAGTATTTTAAAAGCAAAAGTACCTATTTTATACATCTATGAGTTAATGAATGCATTAAAAAGATTTTAACTGTCTAGGTCACAATGGTTAATAACAGCTCAAAACATACATTCCTATAGGTAGTCTACTAGAAATACTAGTTGCTTAGATTACAAATGAAAATATGATCGTATTTTATTTAAACACATATAAGCCCATTATTCTCGTACGTTTTGTCGTTAAAACTGCGACAGTTAACGGCGGTACCCTTTCCCGTAGAAATCGTATTCATGAGTACGGCGACACGAATTCGCGTGTGTGAAAAAGTCCTCACGCCATGCCCCTCCCCCCTTCCCCATGCCCTCAAAGATCACTCGCCGCACCTGCGCGACTCCCTGTTAACGTTCGCCATTCGAATTTCCCGCGCGATTATGGAATGTAGTTTTAGGTACTTGTAATTAGGAAGTACAACCAGTGAGCATGTACAGCCAGTATGTACTGTTTTTCTTAAATAGGGCCATTTCTAACAATATTTAGGGGTTAGTTATAATAATAATAATATTCCACAACTATTACACAACATCGTCTAGTCCCAAGCTAAGCAGAGCTTGTGTTATGAGTACTAGACAACTGATAAACATACTTCTACTTCTAAATACATACATATTATAAATAAATCAGACCCAGACACAGAACAAATGATCGTGCTCATCACACAAACATTTGTCCTGGGTGGGAATTGAACCCACAACCTCTGGCATAGCAGTCAGGGCCACTAACCACTAGACCAACAGGCCAGTCAAGTTGATGATAATATAAAGCAATTTTTGTTAACAAGACCTTTGACAGAAATTAGCATTTATAGCCTGTTATTAGCATAAGATAGGTACCTAAATAAATAAAAGTTTACCTTTAAAGTCTTGTCATCACTGGCACTCACGATCAGTCTGCTGTCTGAGGACCAAGCCACATCACTGATTCCCATTTTGTGTCCAGATATTGTTTTCTCAAATTTGCCATCATAAGCACCCCACACTTTGATAAGTTTGTCAGCAGCTGTAAAGTAAAAAATTAAGTATTATTTCACATTTTATCCTCATCAATAAATCTTAAAATGAAATGAGAATGATATCATTACTTCATGTGTGAAGTAGACAAAAAGGAATTAACATATTTAGGTAATACATACTGCAGAGTTGCTTGCCTAGCAACAGCTGTTCTAAATTGTAAATTGAATTGAAGGTCAACAAACTCAAATAAGTTTATTTTTTGTGGCTAATCTTTATTAGGAAATTCTGACAAGAAATGTTTTTTAATGTTTTTTTTATAACAAATTGTTATCATAATACATAATATGACCTTGTATAAAATATGTAGAACAATAATAATTAACATATTTTCACTCAAAACCAACTGAATGTGAGTTATTTTAAGACAAATGTGATTGACTAAACTCTTAATTATGTGACTACAAGACATTACATCACTATTTCAACTAAACAAAAAACAGTGATGTAAAGTATTCTTAAAATGTTACTTCCACCTATTGGCTGCCAGTATTCAAGGCCAGCCATTATACCAAAACTGTTACCTCTATATTGCTAAGTAATAATTCTTAAAAAAATTAAACTGATTTTGTTAGGTAAGTACAATAATAATCTTGTAAGTAGGTCATTCGTCCTGTTGTATTGGTAGAGTCCTAATCCGATTTAGGGCAGGCATTTACATAAAAAAAAAAACTAATGTAGTGTAGGAGTTTTTTGTTTCCAATAGGAAGTAGTAATCAACAAGGATTTAACAACTTGTATGATGACTATTAGTTTTATTGAATGGTAGGTACTCAAATTGTGGCTTAAACGTCAGGCTTCATTATGAATGATTTGGTAAGAGTGTCAACGGTTTCATTATGAACTCAATTAATATTACACAATATAAAGTAAGGATGAGTAAAGTGCAGCAATCAACCAAGATGTAATTTTCAGCATGCAAAGCTTATCAAAATAGATACTAAACTTATCAAACAAGGTTTAATAATAATTGCATAATTATTTTTGATCTATTAAAAATAAAGGTGTTGATGATTGAAAGTGGATGCTGATAATAAATTAAAAGATTAGACAAAATCATGAGTTGTAGAGCTCATGATTTTGTCTTGATAAAAAAATAACATATAGGACCATTGAATGTAAATAAATATGTGCAATAATTTATGTCAAATTTCTATGTATACTCACAAGAGCTAGCCAGCCATTCTCCATTTGGACTGAATTTAACCGATGACACAGCTTTCGTGTGCCCCGCAAGTGTGAATTTGAGCGTGTAATTCGGCTTCTGGAAACCGACATCAAAATTAGCGCCAAATCGCACGTGCTCTCACAAGTTGAAGTTACATAAACATGTGCCGCCCGCCACTAACTGACGCAAACCAATGAAATGCAACGACAGGATGCTACTTACCGCCACTGAAGACTTGTTCGATTGCGGAGCGGATTGTGATAGCGAATTTGGTCCGGAAAGGTTGGCGGATGGCCCACCGTGTGTTTGGTGTGCAGCAGGGTGGCCTGGGCCGGGACCTAGCGGCACCATGTTTCAACTTTCGACGCACTACGCTTTACTTTGTTCGTCACCCAACACAGTCACTATTACACAATGAAAAACAATCTAAATTAAACTTTGGATAAGGTAACACACGGAACTTGTCACTCACTTCTGTTTTTACATTTATTTCAACGTAGATTTTCAAAGAACATTCTAAATCCGGGCGTCCCAATGCGTGCATATTTCGCGAAGACGATCAGTAGTGCCAACCTACTTTTAAACTATTCCCTCCTGCAATACTCTAGCTGGCCAGCGTATTGTCTCTGTTCAGTTAATTTTGAAGATTTATTATTTATAAATGAAAATATTTACTACGAAGGAATGACATAATTATTTGTTGCAATAAAGAATTTAATAAAAAAATTAACATATGCTTTTTGTATTATTGTTGTCATATACAAAAAAACTAGAATTTTTTTCTTTGTTGGCAGGAAAGAATGACCTCTTTGACATAACCAAGGTTGTTTTTGACATTTGAAATTAGCCGCTGAGCTGACCAAGTGAAGAATAACTGATAAAAGTTTATAAAAATTAAAATCAAAATGGCATTAAACAAACTTAGTATTGATGCGCTTAACTTGGCCGGCAAGCGTGTACTGATGCGGTGAGTTTTCCTGTATAACTTAGCACTAAAAGTGGTATTTCAGTACCGACCTTCGTTTAGCTTGAAATAAAATGAATTGATTGATTACAGAGTGGACTTCAACGTTCCTCTGAAAGAAGGTGTAATCACCAACAACCAGCGTATTGTCGCGGCTCTTGATTCCGTTAAATATGCCTTGGAGAAGGGTGCCAAGTCGGTGGTGCTTATGTCACATTTGGGCAGGCCGGATGGACAGGCAAACCTTAAGTACACCTTAAAGCCGGTCGCGGAAGAACTCAAGAAGCTTTTGAACAAGTAAGACTTGCATTTTTCCTATGCTGTTAATGTCTAAAATTTTAATGCATCATTAATTGATTTGTACCTACATATTATTTTCCTTGTTGTGATTCAAGTGAAGGCTAACTGATAACAGAGTAATATCCCAATATAAAACAGTTTTATTTTTATATTCTGATAATAATTATTTTTACTTCATACCTTGTGTAAATGACACTCATTTGTTTTATGCTATCACCAAACCATTTTTCTCAACCCTTTTGGCAGATCTCCCCTATTATTATATTTATTCCCTATTATTATTTCTCTAATAATGGTATCACATTGATAAACATGACCAAACTTTCACTTACAGAGATGTGACCTTTCTTTCCGACTGTGCGGGCCCTGAAGTTGAAGCTGCCTGTGCTGACCCTGCACCTGGATCTATTATTTTGTTAGAGAACCTTCGGTTCCACATTGAGGAGGAAGGCAAGGGTATTGATGCCTCTGGAGCCAAAGCTAAGGCTGACCCAGAGAAGGTCAAGGCATTTAGGGCCAGTTTAAGAAAGCTAGGTGATGTTTACATCAATGATGCTTTTGGTAAGTTTTAAGAGAAAAATCATCTACCTAAAAAAAATACAGTATTTTCTAATCTTTTTTTATGACATGCTGTTGGTCATCCAAATATTTAAAAAACATATCTTTCATCTCTCAACCACCTGCTGATGGTCTCAACCCCTGTGGCTTGCATCCAACCTCCATCCTCCTCCTCCATAAACACTATATCCAAGAATATAAGCTTAGTATCTAAGTTTATTATTATAGTATATAAGTGTAATTGTACTTACCTACCCAGTCGCTAATGTACACAAGTTATCTGTGGAAACATTGTGAATGTTGCCGTATAATTTATTGTAATACATATTGTACATATTGTTTGTATTTCTCAAATAAAAAAATATGTATTAAACTTCTATGGTAAGGTAGTGTCCACAAAATTATGGTTAAAGATATAATATATATAATTTAACTTTTTCTGTATGAATAGTAAATTTCCTTTATGTTGGTACAATCATTCATCATACATAATTATGTTTATAAATTATATTGATGTTGTACCATAAACTTAAATATTCTTTCTACAGGCACAGCCCACAGAGCTCACAGCTCCATGATGGGAGAGGGCTTCGAACAGAGAGCCAGTGGCTTCTTACTCAAGAAAGAGCTGCAGTACTTTGCAAAGGCTCTACATGAGCCAGAGAGGTAAATTATTCTATTGCTTTTACAGAAATCTTTTTTATATCATGTACTGCGTCGAAACAATACTTCTCCAGTAATTAAGCTAACTATGAAACTGTTGATGAAATGCCGAGAACATGATGTTGCCACTTCGTCAACAGAGTTTCATAGATTTGTATGTAAGCTAAGCTAAGCAGGTGTACATCAAGCGTATAATGACGAATACGCGTCTATGCTTCATATACGCGTATTCTTTTTTAGGTCTAACTTTACAACAGAGTGAAATATTTAACAACATAATATATTATAGTAAATGACCAAATGGGGTGCAGCAAAGACTAATTGAATATGGGCCCGTGATTGTTTAGTTGCCTCAAGTTATACGTGGTGGCGCCGATAATACGACAATAAATTAAACTGCTCCGCATACCAAAAATTCTTCGAATATATCCAATATCGACAATTGGTGAATGATAGTGAGTGCTAAGTGATGGAATAGTGATTAAGATTAATAATTTTATTAATGAAAATCTGTGATTTGGTGTAATTGTTTTTATTGATCATTCATAATTATGGCGCCAAAAGATTACGTCACTACTTGACACGGCGCTGTTGTCACAGGTTTGTGTACCGATATATTTAAATGGTATTTTATTTACCATTTTATGCTATTTAGTTTGTTTGAAAAAATCATTTTTTATATTGCGACTAGGATTTTTTTGTAGTTTAATAATATTCCTATGGACTGTTACTACGAGTGTTTTAATTTAAAGTCGTATCGTCAGCGCCACGTTGCAAAGACATAGTTAAATTCGTGACAACTTCTTTCCAATTAAGATTAGCCATGTTCTTACTAGATGGCGCTGAACTCAACATTTTTAATCTATTCTAAGTATATTATTAAGTCAAGGAAATGGTATTTGCTAAAATTAGACCACAGAGTACTTTGTAATATAAATTAGACATTCCAGTTTATTGAAATTAGGCAAATGATCGCCTCAAAATCCACCCGTTTCTGACTGTTCAATACTATAATGCTACAGAAGCACTTGAGGTCAGGTCCATTTAACTTTCTCCATACAAGTAAAAAACAAAAAAATACAACCGAATTGAGAACCTCCTCTCCTTTATAGAAGTTGGTTGAAAACCTGGCAATTTTGAACTTGAGTGGTGTAAAAAACCTTCAAAAATGAAACAACTAATTAAGGTAAAGACAAACTAATCCCACGTAAGGCACGCACGCGACGCAACGTCGAAAGAGTTTGTGTACACACTTTAATAGCGATCTGGATCGACAGATCTGATATTGCGAGATGTGCCAGCATTGCGTATGCCAAGTATGTTTCTTCTAGTTCATCTGTTTTTAAGTAAATTCCATAGTCTAGATATCATAACGCGTAGCGTACTTTACATACGTGGGCTCAATTTTATTTTTAACTTAACCACACAAGGGTTATTAAGTAAATATGATAAAAAATTATAAACATTATTTGAACTGGTTTTGTATTTTAGGCCTTTCCTTGCCATCTTGGGAGGAGCTAAAGTTGCTGACAAGATTCAGTTGATTGAAAACTTATTGGACAAAGTCAATGAGATGATCATTGGTGGTGGCATGGCCTACACTTTCCTCAAAGAGACTCAGGGCATGGCTGTAAGTATAAAATATCTTTATATATATAATTCTCCTGTATGTTTGTTTGTCACTTAACTCCTTCTGAACGACTTGACCGATTTGGATGATGTTTTGTGTGTATATTTGAGAGGGTCCTTGGTTGGTTTGAAAATAAAATTAAACATGGTAGGTGGCGCTCCAGTCGGTTCCTCAAGTTTTTTTTTTCTGACGTAAAGCCAGCTTTCGGGTAGGATGACGTCTGCCGGGACTGCTACTTTATTAGAATTGTTAAAAATTACTGCTTATAAGTTGGTATCATCCAGTAAGCTCTGCGGAATATCCGGAAATAGCATTGTTGATTGATGAAATGATTTTCTTCATTTCAGATCGGCAACTCCCTATATGATGGTGAGGGCGCAAAGATTGTGGCTAAACTATTAGAAAAGGCCGCCAAGAACAATGTCAAAGTACATCTTCCAGTGGACTTCATTACTGCTGATAAATTTGATGAGAATGCACAGGTAACATACGAATCTGTTAATTGGTTTGTGAACCTTAAAAGCATCAAGACAGTGTGTGTTTACAATGTCTCGTGGTGTTCACGAAGACAAGAAAGTTGCAGTATATTTATTTTGTTCTTAAAAGAAAATATTACCACAGACATGACAATTTAAATAACAAATAGATAATAATAGTAGTAATAGTATTTCACATACAGAGACCATGCTATGCTAGTTTACAACTAAACTAGATTTTTTTAATATCTAAAATCGCCTCAAGAACAAAATTGTTGTTGGCCACATGAGTCAAACACAAGCCATAAAAACCCAGCGTGGAACACTTGTTTTTTTAAATATTTGAATGATTCTCTTTTTTTGTAAGGTTGGCACTGCTGATGTTGCCAGTGGTATTCCTGAAGGCTGGATGGGTCTTGATGTCGGACCTAAATCGAGGGAAATCTTCGCCGAACCCATCGCGAGAGCCAAAGTTATTGTGTGGAACGGGTATGTGTTCAAACTACTCTCGTCGAAGCTTTGCAATGCCGATTATAAATAATAAAATAAAAAAAACTTTAATTTGGATAAGTAAAATCCATATTTGTATTATATGGGAAATTTTAATGGTTACTTTTTGTTAAATAGACCTGCTGGTGTCTTCGAATTTGAGAAATTCGCTGGTGGCACCAGGGCTTTGATGGAAGGTGTTGTCAAAGCCACTACCAATGGAACCATCACCATTATTGGTAAGTGCCCTTTTTCTAGATTTAATTTCTCTATCTTATTTGTATAGGATAAGATGCTTCTATCTTTAATTTAAATTTTCTGACTGATAATAATCTGTATTTAAAATAATCATATGTCTTTTTTAACCCAAAGGTTGAATGGTAGAGAATGCCATGTTGCATTAAGTCCGCCTGTGTACCATTAGTGTTCATGTAGTTTAAATAAATAAATAACTCTTTAACTGTAACTCTTTCTCTTTCCTGTAGCCCAGAGACCTAATCAGCCAGTAGGATAATAAAGTCTAGTTGGACTTGAATAGGCATACCTATTCTAGTTAATCTAATCTTTAGCATACTCAATCAACATGTTGTTTTTTATCCCGAATTTTGCCCATTAGGTGGAGGTGACACAGCCACATGCTGTGCCAAGTGGGGAACAGAAGACAAAGTCTCCCACGTTTCCACAGGTGGCGGTGCATCCCTGGAGCTGCTTGAGGGTAAGTAAAAGGCAAACTTTCTCCTCGCACCTCATTTGGCGTATTTGCCACAATATTCGAAATTCAAAATATACCTTAACTTTAGTTATGCAAATTTCAAAGTTGGATTAACAAAATGACCCGAATATTTGCGTTAATAAAGTTGGATTACTTTGGCCCAAGTTTATTAAACTTGGGAACATGGAACAGTTACTATGTTTCTATTGGTAAACATTGTTGATGAACAACTTACAATACCTTACAAAACACACAAAATTATACGATACCTACGTCAAACTATGATTAACCGATTCTATGAATGAATGAGTTAGTGCGTTTTTAGAATCAATATTATTTTTTTAATTATTCAATATACTAAAAATTAATAAATGATAATTTATAAATCATTCTTATACATTATCACGAATATAATACGACTGAGTGCACAATCCCCTTTATCATAGGATAAGGGCTCTTGTACACGCTAAGAATTTTCACCGTGTCTGTGGCAGATATGACAAATTCATCATGTACGTGTAGAGACTTTTGTCGGATACGAATTTTAGGCACGAAAATGTATCGAGGCACCCTTCACCTTTTTCTGCCTCCCTACCGCACCTTAGCAACTTCAGGCGTCGTGTCATAAAAACGTGTTTCTTTGAAGTCCTAACGATAATGTAGAATAGAAAACAGCTTTTCTTGAAATTTTACTGTATTTTTTTACTTACTGCCTGATGTATTTTTTTTTTATAGCATTCCCATTTTTTATCTGTTTTTACGGTTCAAATCGTCTTACATGATTACTGAAGATTGAAGAATAAAAACTTAATGTAATTATGGTTTTTTTTTCACTTTTAATTTATTTTGCGTACATTTGATTTCTTTATTATTTATTAGTAGTTTTAATATATTTCCTAGTAGTTGTTAATTTCGGTTTTCGTTTTGTTAGTAGATACTTGTCAAATGCAGAGTAGACATTAGCCTTTGTATACCTAATTATTATGTAAAATCTGTACGTAGGTATTTAGCAAGATGATAGCACACAAAACACATCCTAATAAAAACTTTACAAGAAAACGCAACCGACTTCAATATAAAAAAAGTGAAAATCTTAAAAAATAAATACAAATTACGGAGATATGAGTTTAACTAACATTAAAAAATACAACACAAGCTTTTGAGAACCTCCTTTTTTTAAGTCGGCTAAAAGTGATGGTAAACTAAAAGCTGCAGTTGTCAGTTTATAAATCACATGCGCATGAGTTTACTTAGTAGACTGCAACCCTTCATTCATGTCGACGGTATATTTTGGTAGAGGGCGCTGCAAGTCTGTCCACGAAACGTTCGCTGTAGTTACCTTAATATCGAAAGCACCTATGCCCTAGAAAGTAGACCCAGACCTCTGGCGTAGTTTAATTCTCAGTATTAAATCTATAGCTTAGTAAACATGTATACTTGTATGTAGTAAGTAAACTAGAACAGTGTTCCGCAAAGGGTGTGCTGCGGCACACTGGTGTACCGTGGTTAATAGTTAGTGTCCCTTGGAAAAATTATCTATCTCTTAACCTTAATACAGACTGAAAAACAAAATGTAGATCAATATATGAATTGGGTTCGTAATCCATTCTCTGGAGATTGCCTCAACGAGGACACAGCTACGCTTCGCCCAAGCGGGGCACACCTACACCGTATGCTCCACCGTGTCCTCCAGGGGGTCCGGACAGTGGTGACATCCGGGCAATTTTCGCCTGAATCAAAACAGATATCTCTTGAACTGGTCATATCCGGTGAGGACCTGCTTTAAGCGGAAGGTGAGGACGCCGCGGTGCCTCTCCAGCCATTTCTCAAATGTAAAAATGATTTTCCATTTATGGTGTCCCTCCAAAATTGCCTTGAACACAAAAAGTTTGCGGAACACTGAACTAGAGGAAAGTAAAAAAAAGATAGTGTTCTAATTTCAAATTTTATTTTTCAGGTAAAGTGCTGCCAGGAGTTGCGGCTCTGTCTGACGCATAAACCATAGAGCAAAGAGTATTTATACAATATTAAAATGCTTTTTTAGTAATGTGTAATTATCCTATTTGATAGTGTGGAAATCTTGAAATTATCATTTTAAGTGATATGTATGTATTGTATAGTACAAGAGAAAGTGTCATGTGTATCGATCGAATAGTGTTATAATTTATTACCAACACAAATAATATAAAATGTTGTTTAAATTTTGTTGTTTTATTTCTTGTATAGATAATCATAGATGATGCTTGATCATAGGATCAAACACCACCAAAAATATTTTGGCGAGACTTTATACAAGTCCAATGGCTAATTAAAAGGATAATTAAAAAAAAACCGTAAATTGATTCCTGGTGAATATTGTGATGTTAAATTGGTGTAGATTTGTATATCGTCTGTCTGTACAACTGAGCAATATGTAAAATCATTGAAACAGGCGCGATCTCGGTCAACTTGAACTGAGAATTTTACTGTAGCATTGACTTAGTAAGGGATCCCAAGAAGGGATTTTGCGCGTTACTCGAGCGAGTCCGAAAATCATATGGGGAGAAACCTTGCACCCTATAATGTACCCCTACCATATATGGCCATCTTGGCATACCTTTAATATAGTGAGTGTATGTTGAGGGCAGCCCGTCAGCTTAGTAAAAAAAAAATCGATCCTCAGAAAAACTCGAACAGACAAGGAAACTTAAGTAGATGCAGAAAAGTGTATATTTCAATGATTTGACAATTTTAACGTGACAAGGAAATGGGTCACAAAGTTGTAAATAAAAACGTCACCTCGAAGTAGTCGAGCGCATTTGAATTTTTTATTTTATTTTGATGGAAATCCTGTCATGTTTACGAAAAACATATAATCCGACGGTTTTCATGGGGCGATGTAGCTAAAACCATCGATAAAGGATAAAGCGTACAGATGCTGAGAACTGTGTATTCCCCACTCCGAGCCTCTTTTTCCTTCTCACTCTTTCTTTATCTCTCACTCTCTCGCACCGACCCTCCATGGAAAATATGGATCGTTTAAGACTATGCCGCCCAAAACTAATTCAAAACCGTCGTAACAGTTTATATGATATAATCAACTAGCGACCCGCCCCGGCTTCGCACGGGTGCAATGCTGATATCACCGCAACCGCTATGTCCCTGCATTTTAAATCTGTGATATTTCGAAAATATTCATTTAAATTACATGCTGTAAAGGGGCATATTGATCTATATTAAATGCAAAATGTATTTAAGGTACTTAATTGGATAAGTATGAATGCTGTATTGATTAAAATCGCTTCGTAAATAAGCCATTATTTCTCATAAAAAGAAAAGGATAAAAAATGACTATTGTGGGTTATGCCTAAGAGATAGACATATACCATCGCAGACTTTTTTGTAGACCTTTTTAAGGTGTGCAATACTGTAGTACATTATTTTGATTTATCTCCTAGGGTTCAGCCAGCGTTTGCAATGTAAGCACAAAAAAATGTGTTTATTTACGACATCTCATTAGAAACCTCTAAAATTATCAGTGTTTCTCTAATTTATTATGCATGTATTATATATATAAACCTTCCTCTTGAATCACTCTATCTTTAAAAAAAACACATTAAGATCCTTTTCGTAGTTATAAAGATCTAAGCATACATAGGGACAAACAGACAGCGGAAGCGACTTTGTTTTATACTATGTAGCGACACTATTACCATAATTACCATAAAAAATTATGTAATGAGCACCCCAATGAATGTGTTAACGAGTACATTTGGCAAAAATATCGTTTAACATACAAAAATACGTAAAGTTAGATAATAATCTTAAAATAGCACGCTCGCGTTTAATTGAACTTTGATAGTAGAATACAATTCATATTAATCTTTAATGACCGTACTACAATGTACCATTTTTACACTTTCGAAATGTCGCTTAGTTATTTTATTATTAATTTTTGGCTTTAATTTTTTTTTCTAATTGTCGGATTATCAAGGATATCTCAAGGTCACATTTTATTTTTACATTTTCAAAAATCAGTCATGCTTTTTGGTCACGTCCAAATCGTCAGTTATTTAAATAGTACACTTTTTTGAGTTCACTTAACATTTAGTCTGAACATCTGACACGCTCGCCTCCCCCCCCCCCACTGAAATAGAAAACTTGACATAGGTAGACTTTTTTTCGTTTAAGAACCTAATCTTCACAACCCAATAGGTCCCCATAACGCTTTAGTAACTGCAAATTTAGCATCGTGGGCTCCCCTACTACTACCGCAGCGAAGTTTGCCGAGAAAGCTGACACAATACATTTCACCTAATGGTAACCGTCGATGAGGACGAACACTGGACTGCGACAGTTGCTGTCTCGTTTTCGAATTTATGACAGAAAAAGGCCTCGCTGATACGACTTGGCCCACGTCTAATTTAGTCCACGCTACGCCTCTGACTATAACCTTCCCTTAGAGGTAAATAAAAAAAAAATCTACAAAAACATCTGTTTACCAACAATGTTAATGTGTTTCATGAATCGACCTTTCAAACTGACCTATTGTTTACCCCAATGACCATCATGATCGATTTCATTAACACTCGCGTGAACGTAATCAAGATAAGCTGATGGATCTGCGCTGACCCGTCCGATAAACCTACTTTTATAGCCCTTGACTAACGCGAGAGGGGTATTAAGTTTTTTGTGTCTGCCTGTCTGTCTATGCACCTGTCTGTATGTCTGCCTGTGGCATCGTAACTTGCGAACAGATGGAGCCATTTTGAAAGTTTACTTTTATTTGATTAAATCACCATGACATAATCGACACGCCATAGTAACAACGTTAATATAATATAATACATAATAAAGTAAATATTTATTAATAGATTATCAAGTAAAAAAATCATCAACGTACGGCAGTATCCACACTTACGTTGTTGAAACTTCAACGGTCCGGACTAAGCGTTTCGCTTTGTCGTTTATATCGCGTACATCGAAGGACTGGAACAATTTGCCTGCTGCGGTCTTCTCGTCCAACTATAATTTAGGTGTCTTCAAGGCTAGAGTGAAATGGCTCTTAATAAACTAGTGCGCCTCACCATAAATGATTGCATCTCTACTTACCATCAGGTGGGATCGCAGTCAAGCAACTTTTCAGAAATTTTATTGTTTATTTTTTGGCTAAGGGTTTTTTTTTGTTTGCAAACTAGGTTAACCAGAATGATTTCACGTACGTACCTTTCATGTGTGAAAGGAAAGCCTCTTACAATATTTACGAGGCCTTACTTCCACGATATCCTAAGGCTTACGAGGAGGTAGAGTGAATTATTAATGTTTCGTAACTCAATCATAAACCTATAAAGCCGATCTTGAGCGAAGATACAAATGAGGTACATTTAAGGCCCTTACTCCCGTTTAGTGCCATAAAACAGCTACTTTCTATTATATTTAATACTATTAATCCGTTTCAAAGGTTTAGGGAAAACAAAGAAAAAATATCATGTTGTTAAAATATTTTTTTGGCAAAAGTATAAGTCATACGAAAAAATCATATGTTGATAATGTTATATATGAATCTATAATAAATACACCCCTAGTTATTATTTAGTACAAAAAAAAATTGGGCTCTATCCGTACCCGTTACTGATCATATTTATGTAGTCAATAGTAAAAAAATAAAATCCTAAAATTGTCCACGGAGTTTTTCATAACTGGTAAATTCATAATAGAATCAACATTCATAGCAATTGCTACTGAAAAATACTACGCGCAGTGTTTTTCCATTTTAATCGTCATTTATTCATTCATAAATCAATAGCCTGTACAATATTTTCATAAGTTGAGTGACATTTTATAAAAAAAATGCTATTAACTTTGCTATTTATGAACATAATTTTTAGAGACTTTTCTTAAATAATAACAAGACCTTTTCTAATAAGCCCTTAAAGTATTTGTACTAATTAAAAACTAGGGGTGTATTTATTATAGATTCATATATAACATTATCAACATATGATTTTTTCGTATGACTTATACTTTTGCCAAAAAAATATTTTAACAACATGATATTTTTTCTTTGTTTTCCCTAAACCTTTGAAACGGATTTAATGTTTAGAAATATATTTATACAAAAATATTGCTGGTTAAGTGTTCTTCAGAACATACATAGTTTGTGAATCAATGAATATTTCGCAAAGAAAATGGTTTTAAAGGTCAGCGTGGCTCTACTTCTCTTCAAATTGATTGATAAATTTAAAGACCAAAAAAGTGAGAAAAATCAGAAATCTGCAGAGAAAATGCGACGGGTGGATACAATAAGTTCATGTATATGTTAGTGTTTTGAATATCTAGTAAAAGTACGGGTGCAGGTGGCGGTACATTTGACTCCGGCCAGATGGTCAAGGGACTATACGCCTTAAAAGCGAATGTTGACGCTAAAACGTCAGGTAATTGATTTACGTAGCGGTAATGTATAGAATATTGAGTTTTATGTAGGTTTCTAAATGTATTTACAGCGAGATGTACTTATGTGCTATTTCAGAACAGAATGAACGTAATAATTATAATGTTTGAAAATGATGAACCTATCCTTGAATAGAATAGAAAAATCTTTATTGTAGGTCCTTACACCAAAATGGTAACAAACCTTTCCATCAAGATCATTTCAGCTGAAAGACGTCCACTGTTGGACGTAGGCCTCCCCTAAGTATCGCTACAATAAACGGTCCTATGCTTCTCATGGATATGAGGATTCTTGGATTCCCGAGAGCCGTGAGAGAGCTTCCAACGCTGCGTCTTCCGGTACGCGATCGCCATTCCAGAACCTTTTGGCCCCAATGGTCATTTGTTCTGCGATCACATTGCCCTGTCCACTGCCACTTAAGTTTGGCGATTCTTCGGACTATCGGTAACCTCCGTTGTTCTGCGGATAACTTCATTCCAGATACGAACACGCAAGAAAATTCTGAGCATAGCCCTTTCCGTTCCAAAACTTTAATACCAAATTAAATCTATGGCTAGAATCGGTCTTATCACTGCCACTGATATCTCTCATACAATTTTAGAATGGACTGTAAGAACTTAAAATAAAAAAGTATAACCTTAGCGTTAACGTGGAATAGTTAACTACCTTTACGAGCTAGTTGGATACTTATATATAGTGATGGATTAGCCATATAGCAAGAGTAGCAAATGCTACGGGCCCCGCGCATTCCTGAGCCCCGCGCGTTCGGGGATCCTGCACTTGAACGAAAAAAAACAAAAAAAAAGTATCCAAATACTTAAAGCTGATTTTTTTGAATATGATAGTCAATTTACTTCAGACTTTCCTAAAAAACCTACAGAATAGAAGGTCTCTTAGAATTCACCCAATATCCTACTTTTCACGTACTCAACCCAATCCTAAAATCCACGGGGTTGTTGTTGTCCATTGTAATTTACGCAAATATGTTGCTCGATTAATACTCTAAAAGTTCTTAATATGAATAAGAATAATTGTACCAAATATGTATCTAAGACAAAAGGTCTACACAGGGGCTCATTGGTCGAATTTGCTACAGGCCTCGCGCTGGCTTAATCCGCCACTGCTTATATACTATGGGATATAAGGGCATCCATTCAGATTTCAGATAATTACCCATTCATTCATTCAATATTAACGGTTTCTAAGTCAAGAATGAATAGTTTACTTCCAAGCAAGCGTGCTCCATCGTCGACCACATCATCGTTTACCTGTCATCAGCCCGTCGGATCGTTTCGTTTGCGTCGCACGCCTTGAGTAGGCCACGCCTCCGATTCCTTTGTTCTGACCACGTGACTCGAGGGGTTCGACGCAAACAAAACGATCGTAACTTGGCTAGGGGGGCAGGTGGGATAGCGGTCAAACAAATAATATATATCGTATATAATATTATTGTAAATCTAAAGAGTTTATTTGTTTCTCTGAACACGGTAATCTCAGGAACTGCAGGTTCAAATAGAAAAAATCTTTTTTTATTATATATATTATATTTAATCTTTAGTTTTTGATAGCTCATTTATCGAGAAAGGCTATAGGCTATATAACATCACATTGCTACTAATAAGAGCCAAAGATGCGGGTGAAACCACGGGTGGCAGCTAGTCGTTAATAAAAAACCGGGCAAGTGCTAGTCGGACTCGCGCACTGAGGGTTCTGCACCTATGAAAACAGTTCGATTCCCGAATTGAGTTACGAAGATTTTTCCGAATCGCAAAAAAGTTTTTTTTTGTGACGTAACTACAAATTTACAGTTTTCAAATTTTTTCCTATGCTTGTGCTATGAGACCTTGCTTCATGCCAAATTTCAGGTTTCCAGGTCAACGAGAAGTACCCTATGAATATTGATTCCCCTTGAGAGTGTCGAAATATACTTTTTTTGCGACATAAACGGCCGTATTTTTTTTTCCTTAACTTAACAGAAGTTTGTTTTTTTACAGCTTCAAGGGACCGCAGACCTGAGTATATGGTTTTAATTTCAACTCGATTCCTTCACGCGTTCCCGAAATAAAGGGTGTTGATAGACAGACAGACAGACGGACAACAAAGTGATCCTATAAGGGTTCCGTTTTTCCTTTTTAGGTACGGAACCCTAAAAACGGATAGGTATACGTGCCATCTTAATAATCAACTATTATTGTTATAGCTTTCGTACAAAACTAATGAGTTTTATCATTAAATTAAAATCGTATAAAAACTCGGGGTCAAAGTTTTTATTTTTCCCAATAGAGCGGTTGCTCCGTAACCGTAACCTAACCTAACCTAACCTAACCTAACCGAACCCAGAGAACAGTGACCCTATCACGAGCTCATAACGCGATCCGTTTTACAACCTAAACTGAACTGTTAAAAAGATGGAGCTATATAGGGTGTATAGCTTCATACCTCTTTCTTGCTCACACTACTGCTACTGCTATTGTTACGTCATGACGTGTAACAATAGCAGTAGACACATTAAAGCAGCCTCTGGGGCCTTGGTATGGCGTCAGAGGCTGCTTTAATGTGTCTCCACATAAGTGGTATAAAGCTAGAACTACATTAGACCGACGCACACGTGTAACACGCCTGATTTGTACGTAGAACAACGTCGCGTGGTGTGTATCAAGTACACTTGCCGAGCTACAGCTCTACAAGTCAAGTTTCCAAATAAAATGTATGGAGACCGACGCGCCCAGATTGGCGTGTGTGGCACACGTGTAAACAGTGTAGTCCTACCTTTATTTATGCTTATTTTCATTATGTCAGTCACTGAATTTGACGTCATAAATATTGCTTCGAAACTTCGAATGGATGTTTCAATATAGGTGAATGAGTACGTGGGATCCACATTTAATACATTACCGATAGATGTTCGAGTTTGTCAGGCGAGTGATGTGACATTTACATTCCTACATTTTTACTTGTTTGTATAATGTTACTATAAATTTTGAAGTCGATGCACGATGCAAATATGTACGTAATAAAGAAAAATCGAAGAATTAAATAAATGCTTCAAAAGTTTCTAGTCATGAAAATAATGCTCACGTTGGGTAAGGTAAGCAATTATAGTATAGACGGAATAAAACTTAAATTAATGATTTTATTATGTCCCGAGCGAATTTTTTAGTTTTTAATGTAAAGTCCGGGTACATTCATCCGACGTAGCCAATCCACTCCTCTTCAGTCTGGCGGTTTTTTCCTTTACATCTGCTACGAGTTGTGGAGCGCAGCGTGTTTTTAACGCGATCTATTCGCTTAACACCGATTATACTGCGCTCCCCGTTAGATGGACGAGGAAGATTGTTTGACAATCTAATCATATTCGCGGGGCGAACTTTGCCAGAGATTACCGTAAACAAAGAAGTTTGGAAGGAGAAAAGGGAAGCCTTTGCCCAACAGTGGGTCATTTAAAAAAATGTAAAGTAGCAATCATGCCTTTCCCCCCCCCCCCCCCCCCCCCTTCAACTTAAAGATGCAGTAAAGCCCTACAGGTAGTGGTAGGACAGCTTTTATAAAAAACTCAAGCAACTCTACTGGACTGCATAATAATTAATAAATTTTTGGAAATAAAAGCGGCACGGCGAGGAAACAATAATATATGTAGATTGAAAATAAGATGCGCACGCTCTGTGTTAAGGTGGGATAACCCGTGTCAGGCGAGCCGGCTGGACTGGGCCCGCGGCGAGCGCCTCTCCCCACGACCTCTGCTCCCGCCCGCTGTCGCCCGGTACGTAGTGATGTCCGCGCACGTAAAAGATGTCCAAATAAAACAGTTCAACCGTTTTTTATATCATACAGTTTTGTTTTTTGATAGAACAGGGCAACAGGGTTACTCAAAGGGCAATGGAAAGGGCTATGCTCGGAGTTTCTTTGCGTGATCGCATCAAAAATGAGGATATCCGCAGGAGAACCAAGGTTACGGACATAGCCCGAAGAATCGCCAAACTTAAGTGGCAGTGGGCAGGGCACATTGCTCGCAGAACAGATGGTCGACGGGGACGAAAGGTTCTGGAATGGCGACCACGTACCGGAAGACGCAGCGTTGGAAGGCCCCCCACAAGGTGGACCGATGACCAGGTGAGGGTCGCGGGAATCCGATGGATGCGAGACGCACAGGACATTTGGGGGAGGCCTATGTCCAACAATGGACGTTTTTCGGCTGAAATGATGATGATGATGATGCGGGCAACAGGCCAAAAGGCTTGTTCAATTCACTATTCATTTAAAATGTGCGTGTACACCCTGCCATTAATATCAGCTTCTAGACCGACGTCTAGAAGCTGTTAGTCAGTAAAATTCTATTATGCGACCATAATAGACTTACTGACTAAAAACCCATTCCTGATCCTTCCTTGCCTTTGTCCCAGGGCCGAGTTTGCTGACAACTTGAGGCGCGCCTGGAACAGTACGCGCCGTCGACGACTTGGGCTCGGTCAGGACGGTTACCGGACGGCGAGCTACCCACTGCTTGCAGCCTGCAAGCCCGCGCCTACGGTGGCCAGAAATCGGGATTGGAATCCCGGCGGTTGCGGCGTGAGGGCCATGGCCTGTACAAAGGCCTGGCGTGAGAATCGTTGCCTCCGATTTCCCTCACGAGGACATGGCGGTGCTCTGCCCAGGCGGAGCACACCTCTACCGTGTGTTCCACTGTGTCCTCCAGGGGGTCTACACGAATCCAGTGCAGGAACTTGCCGAACTGACCATGTTCGGTGAGAACCTGCGTCATGCGGAAGGTGAGGACGCCTTGAGCTCTTTCCAGCCACTGCTCAAGGAGGGGACTTACCGCCATAATTATGGCGTGTCCAAAGGACTAAGGCATTAAGTCCACCTTTTTACTTTTGTGTTGCATGAACTTATAATAAATAAATAAACGATGTATTCAGCCTATTTTCCTAGCGGCTAGCGTATTCCCCCGTACCAACATCAGTTACCAAGGACTTTTATGTCGCCTCAATATTCACACAAATAGCCTTGTAGCCTACCTACAGACTCACACAATTACAAACGTAATACATTCCACTCCTGCTATACAAATAAAACCTAACAACAATCAGCGGGAGAAAAGTCCCTGGGAACGCAAAACTCTTGAAACCCCAAGCAAACTTAATCAAAAGAAAACTTGCCAGTGCGTGACGGGCAGCTCGTCTGGATCAGTGGGGTTCCGTACTCGGATTTTTATTTTATAACAGTCAATTATATAATTCTTTGTAAGAAGAAGGGATGAAACGTTAATGTAGCTGCTGGGTGTTGATTGGAAGTAAAAAAACCGGGCAAGTTCGAGTCGGACTCACAATAAAGTCACTAGCTTCTGCCAGCGGATTCGCCCGCGTAAAAGTAGATTTCTCCATACAAACTTCCAACCCCCGTTTTACCCCCTTAGAGGTGAAGTTTCGTAAAATCCGTTCTATGCCCTATAAGGAACCTATCTGTTAATTTTAAATTTTGTACCTGTTATAGTTTCTGAGATTTCGTGATTAATCAGTGAGTGGTATTTCGCTTTTATATATACATATAGATACAAATAATTATAAAATAATGGTAAGAGTTCAATAACGTATTAAATTATACGTTATTTTCCAATTCTGCTGTCCAAAAAAATATTTTTTTAAAGGTTGTGAAACTTGAACGAATTTTGTGGCGTAGCAGAAGTTATGTCCAGTAGTAGACACAACACACACACACAGTAGTAGACGTATCACATCGGATCAATACAGGATGGATGAAATGGCGACAGGTCACTGGAACAATTTGTGACCCACGGATGCCCCTCAAGTTGAAGGGTAAAATCTACAAGTCCGTGATAAGACCTGTCATACTGTATGGATCAGAATGTTGGGCTGTGAAAAAGACGCATGAAAAAAGATTGCATGTAGCGGAGATGAGAATGTTGAGATGGATGTATGGTGTGACGAGAATGGATAAAGTAAGAAATGAATATATTAGAGGAAGTTTGAAAGTGGCGCCAGTGACTGAAAAGTTGAAGGGGAATCGTTTGTCTTGGTATGGCCATGTAAAGAGGAGAGATGAAACACATGTTACTAAAAGAGTTATGAGTATACATGTGGATGGGTGGAGAGGGAGAGGGAGGCCAAAGAAAAGATGGATGGATTGTGTGCACAGTGATATGAAAGAAAAGGAAGTTAGTGATAGTATGACTTTTGACAGGATAGAATGGAAGAAAAAAACGTGTTGCGCCGACCCCAAATAAGATGGGACAAGGGCAGGAAGATGATGATGATGAGCAGAAGTTATGTCCAGTAGTAGACGTCTTTTGAATAAGGCCTACTGTTCAAAGACGCGTAGTTTTATCGACGCGTAATAGTCATTATACGCTTGGTATACGCCTGCTCTTACCAACATCGTACCGCCGTATCTTTGCCGCTTCATCGACAGAGATTCATACTTTTGTATGTAAGATTTGAGCATGCATACACACATGAAGCTACGCGTCTGTGGACAGTAGGACTAAATGAAGGATCGTAGTTAAGTGAGACAAACTTGAAAACTGCCAGACGGGTACGATGAAAATAATAGAGATCCTATTTCTACGGAACCCTAAAAGTAAGAAAACTGAACTAAGAAGAAAAGCCTTCACGCCCCTTCGAATGACGAAAGGTCGTTTGTAACAGGTTTTATAAGAGCCACAGCTAACAAAGAGTTCTATACAAACGTAAAGTAAAAAGCGTTTCTTCTTTAATAAAAAAATAATAAAGAGGGCGAAGCTTAAATCATCAAGATTTTAATCGTCTTAAGCGCTGGGTCACATTTAGACCAATTTCAGAGCGACATTCTTAGATCCATGTTACATGTATCTTATCTTTTTTTCGGTGGGAAAGTCATCTTATGACACCCCCGCTCTTGGGCGGGGCGGGAGATAGTGTCAGACTTTTACTGACTAAAAACCCACTCCTGTTCCTTCGTTGCCTTTCATATCAGGGCCGTGTCTTCCTTTCAGAAGCGGACCCTTGGCCCCAGTAGGATCTTTCCAAGTAGATATTTCTTCTTTTTGATCTTATCTTGGAAATCGGATCTAATAATAGTAAAGGATTTCCTTCACTATTATTAGATATCCGATTTTCAAGCGTATTCCATAATTGTTTCTATGAGTAAAATAATTACTTTTGCATCGTACGAAAACGACTGCAAGCTAATGCGTCTGAGTATCGATGACAAAAACATTATGTAAAATATGTGTGTGTGTGTAAATAATATAATATATAGTAATATAGTATCTTAAATTTTAGTGTTCAAGTAGACGTGGTTTGAGTCGGACAACTTGCATTTTTATTTAGATTCATCCCGTTGAGTATTCACTGACATTTTCTGCATTTAAGTTTAATTTGACATTCTGCATTACATTGACATTTTACATCTGCATTGACATTACTTATGTTAGGGAAGCACCCTACAAATAATTAAGTATTATTTTTTTCTTCCTTCCAATATTGCTATTAAATGGAACAGCAATCGTCATTTTAAATATAATATATAATATAATATTCCACAACTATCACACAACGCCGCCTAGTCCTAAGTTAAGCAGAGCTTGTGTTAGAAGTACTGGACAACTGATAGACATAATTATATATTTCTAATTGCATACATAATATAGATAAACTAGCTTATGCTCGCGTGAATGTAGTTTTCTTTATACAAACTTTGGGCTCCCGCTTTATCCCTTTAGGGAGTGATTTTTGGAAAATCCTTTCTTAGTGCTCACCTACGTCATAAAAGGAAACCTTGTGCAAAATTTCACGCTCCTAATCCCAGTACCTAGTTTCGGCTGTGCGTTGATTTGTCAGTCAGTCAGTTTCCTCTTTTATATATACATATAGGTATTGGTATAAAGGAAAATTGGCGGCGGGCGTGGTGGGTATATCTCGCTACCTGATATGTATACACGTGTAACCTAATAGCGGTGACATTTCAATATATACGTCCTTATTCTGTTTATTGACAGTTTCCCCTTTCCACCAGATTAGGTACATAATATTGGAGGGGTTCGAACAATTCTTTTTATTTGTGATTAAGGGTAAAGTAGAATAAAAAAAAAAATACGCCCAACTACCCAATTGCCGTCTTCACTCTTTATTTTTCTCTTTATCCAGAGTTCTAAATTCGAATGAGAGCGCGGAAATCCAGCCAGTTCTTATTTCTTTTCTAATTTTTCCCCAAACTGGGATTACACATGTATAGCGAACTATTTTTCAGTCACCTGTTAACTGTTAGGTTCTTTTTAGCAGGCAATTTCCACAACCTCGTGTACAAGAGATTACAGCTAAAACATTACACGTAGAAAGAATAATTTAATCTCTAGTTTTCTTGTTTTATTTCTGTATCGTGTACGATCGGATGACCTTATTATAAAAGCAAGCCATTCCTTCCAGGCCATTACCCGACGCCATTAGGGTTAAAATTATTCACCATTCAAATATTCATTTGAATTAATGCCGCTTTTGACTTCAGGTCGACTCTTGTGCAATTTATTTTAGGAATAATTTAAAATGAAGTGTTGTTTTCAAATATGGACAAGACCTACAGCAACGGTCGTTAAGGCGACACTAGGGGGAGGTTTATGTCCAACAGTGGACGTCTCTCTGCTGAAATGATGATGATGGTGAGATAATGGAAAACGAACTGCTTTTAGTTATTCAACTGTATCGTGTAATTCAGTATAGAAAATCTTATTTGTTGTAGTAAGTCACAAAGCTTGCAAATCATCTAGATATTAAGAGAAAGTCATCTATTTTCTGCGGTGTCAACGCTGTCAGCTCCTAAAATATGATTAATTATCCTAATGAAACTTTTCAACTGAAGCCTAAAAAAAAAAAACTTTCTCAGTTATAAGACTGCAATATTTCTACCTCTACAACCTAACTATCGCTTTGAACCTACGACCTTTCGATCACCCTCGACGATAAAGTACAGTCTATCCGTCTTTATCTCGGATTTATTTTCACATTCTATTCCATGTTGAAATGAGGGTCTGAACAACAATTGTGTACCCAAGCTTCGTATAGTCTCTCCTTACCTTTAAAAGAGACCAGGTAAAGACATCTTCGGGTCATATTTGTCATATTTTAATTCTAACTGTAACCTTATCCAAAAGGTTACAGGACACTTTAAATCGTAAATATCAACAGCTCTATATCAGCGGGTATGTACCACCAATCTGCACTTTATTGACATTTATCTGCCGTGTAAACAATTTGTTTTACTTTCATGAATGAGCCGCTGTCCTTTTCAATGTTGAACCAGTTTATTTCATACTCTATCTCTACGTAATAAGATTGCTTTTCAGGTGCCGACTGTTCTGTTACCGGCCCTATTGCAGCTGAACATGTGGGCGTTATCGATCGCTGCTTCGCGCAAGCGTCTCTATACATGCAAGGCGATACGACACACAGAAGATTGAAACAATATCGTCAATGAAAGGATATCAATACCCTGAATACGTTAACGATGCCTAGACAGACGTTAAGTAAGGACTTAGTAGTTAGGAAATGATCTTTGTTAGGAAAATACAGCTGTTTCTGCGTTGCATACCAATGGGATCTAATGCTTTCCAATACGTGTGCTCTGGTCCAATTGGCGAGGGCCCGCGCATGCTCAGTGTATGCAAAGGTGCTTTTTATCAAAAAATAATAATTTTACTTAGTGCCAGTGATGTAAAGGACATCTGACGCCGCCGGGCGAACCGGCTGGCGTAAAAAAATGTAGTAAAAGATAGTCTCACTGAAAAACAACGTACGATAAGTTTAGTGAAGCGTTTAATGTCAATTGTTATAGTGTATATCGATTGTACGTAGAAATATCATTGTTTTTAGGTAAATTTATTATCAGGTAAGTGATTGGTGTTTCTTGTTCCATATTTGTTTTTATTTGAGCTGATTATTTTTAATGTTACCTGCTACTTTTATGATTGATGTATGTACCTTTTTCTTGAGTTTGCAAACTTTGTTATTTTTTTTTTCCTGTAATGTCTCCCTTAGAAAGTTATTTTTAAGTTTATATTAGTAAGTTTCAAGATGAGAATTTATAGGTTTTAGTTAATAAGACATCTTTTACATGACTTACATGTCCTCATTTACTTTTTTTTATATCTGTAAATTAGTTTTTGTTCGCACTTTTTCTTTCGTGTATTTCTAAGAAACGTACCAAAATATATCAAAATTGTGTAAGTGAAGCTACAGGTCAAACGAGTTTAACTTTTTATATGTACGTTTTGATATATAAAAAGTACTTTTTTTTGTATCCCTTGTTTAATATTAATAGATGGCTTTTTGTGGTACCTAACTCAAAAGGAAATCGATGAATAAATTATGAAAATGGAAGAGTCCTAGTTCTTTCACTCTGCTTAGTACTTAATACGGTGAAAAAAGATTATGAACAAGAAAATTACAGTTTTTATAATAGGTTTGCTGGAAGAAAACTCATTGTTGAGTTAAGCTCGCCTTTGTACATAAACTGTATTATCTCCGTGTACTATGTATGTTTTTATTTTGTGTACAATAAAGAATTAAGAATTAAGAAATTAGATTTTTACATTTATGCGTGGCAATTAATAATGTTCGGATAACTAGATCTCTTTAAGATTACCATATTCAACAATCTGCATCGACTTTACATAAAGATTAACAGTAGTAAGTACCTAAGTAGATAATTACTCTCGTTATGCAAGCGAAAGTGCATACATATATGTAGCACATTATGCATACTCGGCTATTCGGTCAATAGTGCACGTATCGAATCGGGGTGTTTCGGCATAGATGCGCTACTGTATTGGGTACTTTTTAGTGCCCGATAGTCCATCACTACATAGTATAAAACAAAGTCGCTTTTCGTGTCTCTCTGTCCTTATGTATGCTTATATCTTTAAAACTACGCAACGGATTTTGATGCGGTTTTTTTTTAGTAGATATAGTGATTCAAGAGAAAAGTTTACATATATAATACACACACAATATAGTAGAGGAACACTGATGATTTTAGTGGTTTAGTGATGGCATAAAGGCGTAAATAAACACATTTTTTGCGCTTACATTGCAAACGCTGGCTGAACCGTAAGAGATAGATCAAAATAAGGTACCACAGTATTGTACACCTTAAAAAAGTCATACTATGACGTGATCAGCATTGCACCCGTGCGAAGCCGGGGCGGGTCGCTAGTAATTAATATTATAAATAAAATAAAATAGAGACTGTCTGTCTGTTACTTTTTCACTGTTAAACTACTTAACCGATTTTAATGAAATTTGGTACGCAGTAAGTTTGTAGTTTTAATCCTAAGGAAGCACATAGGCTACTTTTTATCAGATTTCGACTTCGAATTCATATCCACACACACAGGTACGAAGTCGCAGACAAGCTAACAGGTTCGTTTATAAGTAATCGACACGAATCTAGAAGGCCAATTCTCAAACTAAATAAATGTCGTATTGAAATTGCAATCTCGTCTCAGAGACAATCGTAAAATAAACTTCTCAAATTCATAGAGACTAAAATTACCTGTGGAGACACTGCGAACATTTCTTAAATGGAGTTAGACATAACTCCTATGGATTATCGAGTTTAATAAAATAACTTCTATTCAATAAGGGCGGAATTCACCAATAAAACTAATCGCGTTTTAACGTTTGGCTCGCATAATCGTGTTTAGCTGCTGTCAGTTTAGCTGCGTTTAGCTGCTGACTAGTGGCACTTGTCTGTATTTTTCTTTTGTTGTATTTTTACAAGTGACACTAGTGACAGCGGCTAAACGCGATTATGTCAGCCAAACGTTAAAACGCGATTAGTTTTATTGGTGAATTCCGCCTTAAGTCTACTTGCCAGCTTGCCACGAAGACGATGCAATTCTTTGTTTCCATTCCGAGGTCACAGATACAATATATGAAATAGTCGATATTCGAGCAAGGACAAGTCCTTCCCTACATTATTCATATCAAGACAATTCTTTTATATTTACCATATTTATTATTATTATTTTCGTTTATTCATTACTTTAAACATATAAATTGTATTTTTAAATATTTCAATAAAAAAAATCATTAAAAATATAAAAAAAGTGTCCTACCGGCATCGGGAACAGGGTCCAAGCTACCGGTGGTCAGGGCTCCAGAGAAAGGAACCTCCTAACAATACGAGACATGTCCAGGAGTACCGCTTTCTGGATCAAGCCCTTGTTCCAGCCGCCTAACGCGAGCCTCCTAAGGTGTCGGTCGAGGCTCTTGGCTATTAAGCCATTGGCTGACACGACTATCGGTACAATGTTCGCCGAGTTTACATCCCACATGTCGACAATCTCGCGAGCAAAATCAATATACGTGATTTGTTTGTCTTTCTCGGCTTTCACGAGGTTCTCGTCATGCGTAACGGATATGTCAACAATCATTGCACGCCTCTCTTTTCGGTCCACCACCACTATATCAGGCTTATTGGCTACAATAGTCCTGTCAGTGATTATGTACTGAATTATTATTATTGAAGCTTGCGTTTGACCACTACCTCAACTGACGGTGAGCGATGATGTGGTCGACGAATGGAGCACGCTTGCCTAGAAGTAACCTATTCACTCTTGACTTAAAAATCCCCTGGTTGTAGGTATATGGTAACACAGACTCCGGCAGGGAATTCCACTTCTTACATTTAGGCACAATGAATGTGTTCCTAAAACGTTTTGTACCCATTCGTATGGGGTGGGATGTCCACCATCTACCGAATCCGATGGCGCGACACCGTTCCTGTGGTCCGATGATGGAACGGGCTTAAATTATGCAATTCCAAATTGTGTCTACCTACGCATTTCATTATAAAAGCTCGTTTTTATGATTCCGTACCTCAAAAGGAAAAACGGAACCCTTATAGATCCTATAAGGGTTCCGTTTTTTGTCCTTGTTGGTTGGTTGTCCGTCTGCCTGTCTGTCTGTCAAGACCCTTTATTTCGGGAACGCGTGAAGAAATCGAGCTGTAATTAAAACCATATACTCAAGTCTGCGGACTCTTGAAGCTGTAAAAAAATCAAACTTGCAAGTTGCGAGAAAAAAAGAAATTTGGTTTATGTCGCAAAAAACGTACATTTCGACACTCTTCGAGGAAATCAAAATTCATAGGGTACTTCCCGTTGACCCGGTAAATTTGTTTGTACGTCACAAAAAAAAAACAGTTTTTGCGAATCGGAAAAATCTTCGAAACTCCAATCGGAAATTGAACTATTTACATAGGTAAGTTTGTACGAAACCCTCAGGGTGCGACTTGCACTTACCCGGTTTTTTTTACTTTTAATTTATCTTCAACTAACTTCTGCCTGCGGCGTCGCTCGCGTGATAGTAGAAAATATGATTTATAGTCTATTCTTACTCAGTGATAAAGTAGGATTCGACTGATAAGGAAAAATTACGACTGATAAAAAATCGGTTCAGTACTTTTGAGTTTATTCATTACCAACAAAAATACAATTTTTTTCTCCTTATTTATTTTTTCTTTATTTATTAATAATATAATCTTTAGATAGTCCGTAATCCATTCTTAATTTTTGACAACCCTGGATATCACCTTGCCCAGGCCTTATTTTCCAAGTCGCTTCTCGACCAATTAACGGATCAATATCGCCTATCAATTGTTCCAAATTAATTTCCATATTGATTCCAGAATCGTAAATTCTTTTAGCTACCGTTATCGGACTGTTACCGGGCTCTACTCTGCGCAGTCCTCGTAATTTAATTAACAACTACCTATTAGGGAAAACGTGGTAAGATCGAGTCGAGCTTTCCTGGTATTTACTTTGTCGGGCAGAATTATTTCTTGCCCATTGAATCAGAATCATTTGTTTGTAAGCAATGTACAGATAGCGGCACGAACCTTGAGCGCTCGGCGAAAGAGCGGGGATCGCTTTGCGCATCGCACAACATCGGTGAACCAATCACTGTATAAGAATTGCACTCCCCGCCCCCTCTTTTCATACCACTAAAGAGACCCGATGTTTCACTTCTGCGTGCTTCTGTGCAAGTAGAACTGTAGAAGTCAGCGCTCAAGATCCGTGCCGGTAACTGTAGGTACAATTTTAAGATGGTATATAATTGGATTTTTTTATGGCATGCAAAATCACTATTTTTGAAGTTACAATACATTAAAATATAATAGACTTAGTACTGTTTGGTATCAAAATTCATGTAAATAAGTAAATTGTCAAATAAAGTCAATTAAAAATCATTATAGCTTACCTAGAAATTATAATAAATTATTATATTTTAAAATTTCAGTGGCAAAAAAAACTGAATTGAGACGAATAGATTGTGGAGCTCTTGGTTAAATAATAAAAGTCATAGGGTCGATATTGAAAGCTTCTTTGTTGCTTGTTATCATCCATTATGTATCGATCGTGCTTAGGGAAACACAAGACGAAAGTGGTTCCAGCTGTTCAGGTCAGGTCATTTCAGCCGAAATGACGTGTTGTGCGTTTCGCATCCATCAGATTCCTGCGGCCTTCACCTAGTCATCGGTCTACCTTGTGGGACCTTCCAACGTTGCGTATTCCGGTACGTAGTCGTCACTCCAGAACCTTTCGTCCCAATTGACCAATTTTTTTATTGGGTGGGAAAATCATCTTATGGCAAATCCCGCTCTTGGGCGGAGCGAGAGATAGTGTCAGACTTTTACTGACTAAAAACCCACTCCTGCTCCTCCGTGGCCTTCGTCCCAGGGCCCCGGGTTTCGCTTTCACACTACCCGTGGCAATTGACCATCTGTTCTGCGACCAATGTGCCCTTCCCACTGCAACTTAAGTTTGGCGATTCTTTCAGTTGGTCCATTGGTTTCGGCTGTTATTTATAGATTTTTCATAAGTCAAGACAATCGTTCACAAGTCAGAAACCCGACGGACCTGGTATTACCAAAGCGAAAGGGAAGCGGTTTTGTCGTATTAGCAATTAAGTCACTAGATTGTACTGAGGCCTTACCATGACGTGGTAAAATGTGCGAGCGAGAAAGAGGGATTGAGCTATACACCCTATATAGCTCCATTCCTTTAACAGTTCAGTGTAGGTCGTCAAATGGATAGCGTTAAGAGCTCATTGTAGGGCCTCAGGTCAAGTTATAACGAGCATACGATCCTCGCTGATATTCAGATGCATTCACACACCCACACACACTTATACCACGCAAATATTATACATACTAACACTGAAAATTACTTAAAAACATACTTATTCTCTTTGTATAAAGTTGTTGGGTTTCTCGCTTCGCTCTCAGCGCTTTAGTACCTACGTAATCTAGTAAATTAAAATGTTAAGAGGCGGCCCGCCAGGGCCACGAGGAATTTTTGAAAAAGAAACCCGTGTTCCTAGAACGTGAAGGGCAACTGAAGGACACAGATGTGGTTTAATTCAGTAAAAGTCTTACATGCCGTTTTGCCCTAGAGCGGCAGAGGTCATTGGATAATTTCGCGGTAACCTTGTGTCCCGAAACATAGCCACCAAGGCATCAGTCTCTTAAAATATACACTTACCAGAATTGCTACCTGCTATTAGGAGGCACCGCAGTGCCCCCGCCAAGGCGAGAAAAAAGCGACGAGGGCGGCAGCCGTACCATCCTTTTCTCGAAACAGCTCAGGCCTTTTTCGACCTCCCATAACTTCGTTGTGTATAAAATCAGAAGCCTGAATTTTCAGTAACTAAGCACTACATTCTAGTGAGAAAACAAATTATATTATTACTAGCGGTCCTGGCAGACACTGTCCTGTCTGTAAGCTAGATTTTCGTCAGAATAAAAAATTAAGATCCCGATTACACCGCCACCTACCGGGTTCAATTATATTTTCAAACCATCCAGGGACCCACATTTTATACACAAAATCGTTCAAGCCGTTTAGGTAAAGTTAGGTCACAAACACACGTAGAGAATAATTATAGGTATACTTATACAAAGAATATTTAATTACATTATTCGTTTAAACTAGAAGCGAGCTAGCTTTTAGTCTATCCGCAAACAGCTGGATACTTTTCAAAGGCTAGATAGATTGAAATTCTTAATATTGCTTATAATGCAACATTGACTATATAAGCATGTTCATCTCGTAAAGAGCAAATCCACAAGAGACCTCAATTTTCCCTCTAGCTATGATTTATCGTGCCGTGAGCCCGTGACACGGAGTTTCATTATACTGCTGCCTGTTGAGCTTGGCTTGTTCGGATATCAGAATAGTGAACATAACCAAACAAGACGTGTTTCAACAGCGGTTTCATCCGAGATGATTGGTTTGATCACTATCTCACGTTGGTAAGCGATGGTGTTGTAGAGCAGTGGTGATGAAATAAATTACACAAAGTAATGCGCCTGTCTGGATTTGAACCCGCGCCTGTCTTGATTTATAGACACTTAGGTTGTCGTTATCGGGAAACACAGACTTCGGCAGAGAATTTCACTCCTTAACTATATGCACAATGAATGTGTTCTCAAAACGTTTTGTGCGTATGGATGGGATGTCCATAATGTACTAAAGGCGCAACGCCGTACGTCTGGTGGTCCAATGATGGAACGGGCTGGTCGGAATGAAATTGTACAATACCGATGCACACTCACCGAAATGTAAACGATAGAAAACCCGACCCGATAAAAATCCTATGATCTATTGATTTCAGGTCGTGAAACCCGTGTGTCAAATGTCATCTAAATCCGTTCAGATATTTGGCCATAAAAGAGTATCACATACCATTGAACCCCTGTGTTACAGGTTGTCCTAGTTCAGGGGTTGAGACTACATTGATATAATGTATTTTGGAAATAAATAAATTATTATTATACACAGATCTACGTAATTTTCGCCTTTATCATATTGTGATGAAGTGTAATGCATGAAAAATCGGAGGTCGAATTGGTTGACTTCAGCAGTACCTACCTATTTACGACAGAATGCAATGTGCAGTGTAGAGGTTTAAATTGGCCAGTTTTAGCGGCAATTTTCGTCGCGAATTCGGTCCAAGGCTATGAAAATTAGTACATATGGTTAGTACTTATGGCACGGTAGGTCATTTTGTTGAATATTTCACTCGGTATAGGTACTGCAATTGCAAAATTTATATTTAATTAGGACCTGTCGTTTACAATTGCATGTGTTCGAATATTCAAGATTTGAAGCCATTAAATTATATAGTAGACATCGACATTGGAAACTCGACCTTAAAACTCAGAAATTAGATTGAAACTCATTAAACTTTTGTAATACGTACCTATGTGAAATCGCTCATTAGAGCCGTGTCAGAAACACAAGATTATTTAGAATTGCTCGTTAATTCAAAAGTTATTATGATCAAAATTTTCTTAGAAAACAATGATGCTTTAACGTCTAAAAATTAAAAGCAAAGAAAATTTTGATAATGTAACAACATTTTAAGTTTTCTTTTTACGTTGGTAACATTACTTTGAGGCGGTACTAAATCCATTATAATAATAGATTCTTGAAAGCTTGTTAAGTTTTTAATAAGGCGAGTCTATTGTAGTTTGCCCTACATAAATAGTCAGGTCTAAAATGTTCGATTTTCTTTTAAAATATATTCTGATTTGATTTCATAAGGCTTACGTAAGATAATCGCTTTTTCATAAGCTGGTTGCTATTTTATTTCTAGACAATCTTTAAAGCTTTTACATTTTTTTTTCTCGGTTTTAGACAATTTTGATTGAGAAATTAAAAGTCAAGCCACCCGTTTCTTTATTTGACCACGTGATCAATCTTCTTATTTTATAACTAAGCAACGGGAAAATGAGATAGCCCCTAATACATTAATTCGTCTTTTTTTAGGGTTCCGTACTTGAAAAGGAAAAAGCAAAACCCTTATAGGATCACTTTGTTGTCCGTTCGTCTGTCTGTCTAGCTCCTTTAACTCGGGAACGCGTGGACGCATCGAGTTGAAATCAAAGGAAAAAAAAAATAATGGCCGTTTATGTCGCAAAAAACGTATATTTCGACACTCAGCGAAGCGAGCTCGGATTTGAATGGAGCGAAACTCCCGCCTTAGGCTTTGTGGTTAGTTTTTTTTTGTAACCACCCATAAATTAGTTTACGTGGCCAATATAGTATCATTCAGACGCTCGTTAATTGTAGCTGACTTAGCAATTTAGAACGCGATGTAGATTTTTAGAGGTGAATAATTCTATTAAAAATAAGTCTGTTTAATTAGCACCCAATTGAATAAGTTCCAACGTTCTGAGTAATTTCAGGCCTGTAATATAATTGGATATGATAGGCTTGTAGTACTCAATCACACATTTCACCGGTTAGATTTATTTTCTAGCCAATACTGCCTCGCTACTGGGCCCAATTGCTGGCGATAGCGTGGGAAAAGGATGCCTGGAAACATTCTTCTTCTGCACTATTTCGATTATGTTCCCTCCCTCCCATAAAACCTCCTTCAACTCCCATAAAATAGGCAAAACTAACATTAATTGGGCACAACTTAATTGGTTAGTTACTTTTTTTTAATTTTTGTTTCGTTAAGTAGACAACTTATTCAAATCCATTCAAAATTAATTAAATTATAATCCTTTCAAACCTAGTGGAAAGGGAAACCGTCAATTAATAGAAAAATGAAGCACACACTGAAATGTGACGTCACCGCCGTAGGTTACGTGAGTACAAAAAAGAGATAGCTAGATTTTCCCACCACTCCCCCACTGGTCTGCATAGCAATTTTTAAAATGCTAATTATTGCGTTATTTAATAACATCTTTGGAGCTTCTTTCCTAATATACAATATTGTACCAAAAACAACAAAGTACCCAATTTACTATAACCGAATTCGATCTAATCTACCTAAATAGGTACGTAAATCAACTGAATGGTGTTCTGTTAATATTGCTGTACTGTATTCAACACCTACACGTGACACAGCATTTTAGTTAATAGCAGAAATTAATTAAACTAATGAGTCGTAATACCATCAGAGTTCATATCAAATTAGAGGCAGTCGCGCCTTCGATGCAGTAATTTATGAAAATGGACCTAATAAAGTCAGTATTAGGATCGATTATTCTTAAGCGTAGTTTGTTTTAATGTTTTAAGTTAATAGTTTTGTTTTCCTAGACTAGGACTTTTTTCTCAGAGTACGAAGAGTCTTACGTCATAATTTATGTTCCTTTGTGAATTTATAAAATTTTTCCTGTGTTTGAGATCCTCTGTCATTAAAAAAATAAAGAATATCGGAAAAACTTTCCCTTATGAAATGGTAATCAAATCAGAAACCCCACATCAATAGATTTCGTCAAGAACTTTTTCAATTCTGAAGTATCAGAAAATTTTAATTTGAAAGAGACGAGGCCGAATGATTGATTCACTTAAATACGAATAAATTCTATTTGATTGAAAACACTGATTGAGTTGACATTTTCAATAGTCTATTTACGCCGCAAATTGAAAAATACAGACGTTTGATAGCAATTTGTTTTTGAGCCGCCGGCCGTAGCGCTCGTAGCGGAAAATTTGTCGTAGCAAAAACATGGCTACGGCGTGCTACGCGAATGATGTCGCGTCATTGACAAACGTGACGGTAGGTTGCCTACGTAATAGGTCTCCTCTAACAATGAACCTTTTCTGAAATACAACAAAGAAAGTGTTCTTTTTCATGAAATGTGTCAATTGTTTCTGACAGTGAATTGAAAGCTCTTACGTCGCGTACCTTTGTAAGTATGAAGTAAATATAAACTGAGGCAAGTAGATTGTGGTTTATAGTTAAAAGCGGCCAACTCGAGGTACATTTTCATACAACCGCTCTTACGTGATTATGATGTTATTACATATATTTCTCCAGATATTATGGGTATACAAATATCTTGTGGATATTATCTAGATCTCTATGGAAATCAAAATATGAATTTGTGTAAAACCAATCCAGTAAAGACCTCTAAAAATCTACTATTTTACGTGAACTTTGGCCCTCCATAATGTACTCCTAATATTAAAAATATTAAAAAGTACATCCATAAAAGCCTTGCAAATTTAATCGATATTCTGAATGACGACAATTTTTTCAAATACTTTTAAGGGTTTTAAAAAAGCACGTATTTCCTGGAATAAGTTTTGTGAAATATTCGAGTATATCACAGAATTACCGAATGCTAACAGAGTTTTCAGGCGTTATCTCCCTTTTTTCGCGTTACATCTTCGCCAAACATAGCGTTGGATTGCGTTAGATGAAGCAACAAGCTTTTAAACCATGCTCGATTTTGACGATAGGCGAGTGGAAAAGAACCTTCTTAAGGAAAACACTCTTGCACACTGAAATGTGCTTTCAATTAATTTGAAACTTGAGTCTTTTTTAGGTTAGGAAACCATTACATAACTTCTTCCGCTCGGTGAAGCGAGAAGTGTCAGAGTTACCAACATGTGCATGGTGGACGAAACGCTTTGTACGTATACGGGTAGGATACCCATACGTACAAAGCATTTTAGGAATACATTTATTGTACGTACAACTAAGAAGTGGAATTCCCTGCCGGAATCTGTATTCCCTGACAGCTACAACCTAGGGGTCTTTAAGTCTAGAGTGCATAGATTACTTCTAGGCAAAGCGTGCTCCATCGTCGTCCACATCGCTTACCATCAGGTCATATAGTGGTCAAAAGCGAGGCTATCAATAATAAAAAAATAATAAAATGTTCCTTTTGTTGCCCTTTACGTTCTCAAGCCGCAGTAACTCTTAAAACAATTCCACAACCCATATACAAGCTCTAGTACTTCATTCTCTACCAATGTAAGAAAAACAAACAAATATAAAATCTACCTGACACACCGTTACCACAACATTCGAACCCAATTATCGTCATGACGTACTTCAGCTCGTGCTACCAAAACATTACCTATATTTCGCTCCACGTCGCGCGTCGTCCTATAACAAAGCATTGTGCAGTGTCGTGCCGAGCGGAGCGAAACTGCTCGGGTCACGGGCTCACGGGCTGCAAGGGGCGGGAAAGGGAGCTGGGATAACGACCCACACCCCGGCAACACGTATTTTAGGTACAACTGACAAAATAATTAGCAGTACAGGCAAATATTGATCATCATCTTCCTGTTCTTGTCCCATATTATTTGGGGTCTGCGCAACACGTTTTTTTTCTTTCATTTTTTCCTGTCAACTGTTGACCTAGACGTCCAGAGCAGTTTGGAGTTGTGATGGCATAGGCAAACATTGTTATCCTCCAATATATATTATATTGATGACTTGTTGGTGTAGTGCTTAGTAGCCCTGACTGCTATGCCAGAGGTCGGTCGTGGGTTCGATTCTCATTCCCACCCAGGACAAATGTTTGTTTGATGAGCACGATCTCCTCTCTGAGCCTCACTGTGCATGCAGCACGTGATCACTGCCTCCATCTTCCTTGGAATTACTCGATGGGTGAGCAAAGTCCTCAGTTTTTTGAGGCGCTATCTCCAAACCTAGCTCGCGGATCGAAGCCGATCCCCTGCCCCTACTTTCAAAGATTCAAAGTAGCAGTTGCAAACCGCTGCGTGTAAAGTTATCTGTTTGATTGACTGTACCAACAACGTACGACCTACACTGTATGCAGTTAACAATGTAATTTCGGGGAAGGAAATCATAGCCCAACTGCATCATGCTACATACATAAACTTTAGATATGTATAACATAATATATAATTATAATATTGGTGATACTTACTATACTAATGACTATGCATTGTGATTGGATAGATAGGTGTTGATTTTTAGGATTCCGTAACTCTAAAGGAAAAACGGAATCCTTATAGGATCACTTTGTTGTCCGTCCGTCTGACTGTCTGTCTGTCTGTTAAGATCCTTTATCTCGGGAACGCGTGGAGGTATCGCTTTGAAATTACTTAACTTACTTTATTTTAAATTACATATTTTACTTACTTTACTTTAAATTAATAAACTCAAGTCTGCGGTCGAAAAAAACAAACATCTAAGTTAATGAAAAAAAAATATACGGCCGTATACGTCGCAAAAAACGTATATTTCGACACTCTAAAGGGAATCAAAATTCAGAGGGTACTTCCTTTTGACCTAGAATTCAGAAATGTGGCAAGAAGCAAGGTCTCATAGCACAAGTATAGGAAAAAATCTGAAAATTGTAAATTTATAGTTGCGTCACAAAAAAAAACTTTTTGCGATTCGGAATAATCTTCGTAACTCAATTCGGGAATTGAACTGTTTTTATAGGTAAGTTTGTACGGAACCCTCAGAGCGCGAGTCCGACTCGCACTTGCCCAGTTTTTTGTGTATAAAACTCTTTATCAACTGATATGTATTTAGAATTTCCGAATGGATTCCATCACTAGATGTTCATATACAGAACTAGCTGACTCGGAGAATTTTGTACCGCCAAATAATGTGATAAATGTTCTTCATTTATCACATTATTTGGCGGTACAAAATTCTCCGATTTTCTCCGCTCGACCGATTTTGTGCAAACTTCACGTAAACCATCTACTAAATAATCCAAACATCCATCCACTAAATAAGCCTAAACATTTGGTTTGGATAGGTGAGCCTGTTCTTGAGATATAAAATTACAACGAAAAGTGGCATTGATTTATATTTATATAGATACATGCGTACCTACTTTAACTCCGTGAAACTGTACCTACAATTTTTTGTAAGAACTTATTTATAAAATACTTTTTAGCCACAATTTAGGAGTTGCCCCGTGTCTTAACTTGAAATAATTACTGTTCCTTCCCTAGAAAATTTTCATTCTATTTCTGCTTTTGTAGCTACATTTGGTTGTGTTTGTGTGGCATTGTTCCCGCTCCAAATGCGGCCCTTGAGGGTTGTGTTGTAATAGAAGTGGAGAGCTTAGTAAAGAAGTCCTCCAATAGTGTTTACTATAGTCCTCTTCACCTTATCTAGTGATAGCGGCTCAGATTAAGTTTTCTTCAAAATGATTCTGAATATTTGATTTTTTTTTTATATCTTGTTCGGCGATGTCTTTGCCTAATGTAAACCGATTTTGACGTTTTTTTTTTAATTTTGTGTAGATTTCATGAAGAACTTTCGATATAGACCATGCACTACTTCAATAAATGATAGCAAACCTTCCGGGATTGCTGCAAACGCATGTTTATCATTGTTACACCGTTTCATAACATAACATCACGCCAGTACGCTCTACAGGGGAACTGAAAATGTGTAAAGTTCATCAATCTATTTACCTATATAAAAGGAGAAACTGACTGACTGACATATCAACGCAGCCAAAACTACTGGGCCTAAGAACGTGAATTTTTGCAATAGGCTTCCTTTTATGACGTAAGCGGGCACTAAGAAGGAATTTTTGGAAATTCAACTTATAAGGGTTTTTTTTAGGTGGGAAATTATCCAATAACATCACCCGCCTTTGGGCGGAGCAGGAGGGTATTAGACTTTTACTGACTAAAACCCACTCCTGTCCCTTCTTTGCCTTCGTTCCCAGGGTTCTCTTTCGCACAACCCATGTCTGCAGTAGGCTTCGGCCCTGCTGGGCTTCTACGGTTTTGCTGATATCTCCGTGAGCCGCGCGTAGAACAACGAGCGCCGTCGACGATTTGGGCTCGGTCCGGACGGTTACCGGACGTGCGGACCGCGCGAAAGCGCGCGCCTACGATGGCTGGTAATCGGGATCGGAATCCCGGCGGCTGGGGCTTGATTGCCGTTCCCTCGCATGTGCGGCCGTATCCTTTGTTAGCATTGCTGCTTCGCAGAAGGAGGCGACCGCCTGCCGCTTCTCCTCGCTCCGGACCATGGCCCCTGTACCAAGGCACGGCACGAGAGATTGTTGCCGCCGGCACACCTCTACCGTATGCTCCACCGTGTCTTCCGGGTGGTCCTTGTTGAGACCTGAGCTTTTCTTCCGCACGCTCTCCGTCTGGTGAGACTTTACCTGCTTCATGCGGAAGGTAAGAATGCCGTGTTGTCTTTCCAACCACTTCTCACCATTATTATGGTGTGCCCAAACTTATAAGGGGGTGAAACGGAGGTCCATTTTTTATGGGGAAACCTACTATCACGCGAGCGAAGCCGCTGTCTGTTATGTACAAATTACATGTTATTGGGGTTAGGAAGTAGCGAGTTTTATTGTAATAAATGTAGAGAACTTAGTAAATAAGTCCTTCATCAGTTCAACTTATTTAGTGCTTAATTACATATAATGTTTACGTAGGCTTAATTTTCCTTTAAGACGGTTCCGTGAAAACAGGCTCATGGGTGGTTTAATAATAATAAGAATTTATTTTCTCCAAAAAAATATTGTACAAATTTGAGCAATAAATTGAAGGTGATATGATAATACAAATGCAAACAGAAATAAAAATGTGCAACTGCGCCTGAGCTAGGCCGAGCCTGTATTTCAGGACGCAGTTCTCTTCCCAGAAAAGAAATTATCAATATTTTTTTATTAATTAGCATTACATTTAATTAGCATTTGCGTGTAACATCTATATAATTTAACACATAACAAAATATTTATTTGCAATCAAAATTGTGTATTGTGTGCATGTGCTTCGTGTGTTTGCAATGTAATTTTATTTCAACGTTTTAAGAAGGTCTTCAGCAGGTTCCTCAAGGTTAAGCCTCGCTTGCCAATGACAGTCCTTGGATGGTTGATTTATTACATACCGAGACTTGTCCTTGCCTCTGAATATACGTTAAACCGTTGTCCTGGCTTTTTAAAGGTGGTTCTAGGGTGGAGCGAGAAGACATGTCTGACTAAAACCCACCCATGTCCTTCGGTTGCCTTTTTCGTTCTAGGGCCACGGTCACTCGTCCAAACGATCCCGCAGCTATAATCTATAGTTAGCTGGTAAATTACAGTCATGAAAACAATTTTGACAGTAGGATAATTTTAAGCGAGATTTTGATTCAACTGAAAATTATACAATAATATAATAATAATAATATTCCACAACTTTCACACAAAGCCGTCTAGTCCCAAGTTAAGCAGAGCTTGTGTTATGAGTACTAGATAACCGATAAACATACTTATATATTTCTAAATACATACATATTATAGATAAATTACTCCCAGACACAGAACAAATGATCGTGCTCATCACACAAACATTTGTCCTGGGTGGGAATCGAACCTACGACCTCCGGCATAGCAGTCAGAGCCACTAACCACTAGACAAACAGGCCAGTCAATCCGTGATGTAACAATGGAAATCCAGTAATAAGAACGAAGCTTAGATTATACATATATCAGAAATTTAAGGTTATTTCAGAATATTATGTTTATCCAGGTTTATCTCCATTAATATCCAGCATCTTTATTATCCTATCCTTTATTTGCTTTAGCAGGTATTTCAGAAAACATTATTGTGTAAGAGAAATTCTGTTGCGTGAAAGAATACAATACATATCTAGTTTGAAGTGAGCCGTCTAACAAAATAAATCGTGATTGATTCGTACATCTCATTGTATTCTGTACACAATGCGCATCAGATAGCTTACAAAAACTTTAACATCACTGGGTTGTAGATTCTTTTGTTTTTATATCAACTACATACTGTTTAACTGCATTTTCAAGCTAGGAGAAATAATTGTCAATTATTCTGTTTTAAGAAATTTACAAGTTTCCCACCTGCAAGAAAATTAATAAACTAGTGCGCCTGACCATCAATGATTGCATCTCCGCTAACCATCAGGTGGGATCGCAGTCAAGCACTGGTTTACATATATTAAAAGAAAAAAAAAAATTGCATGCAAGTTGCAGTACATTGTGGGCGTCTTAGTATGTTATGTCGTGTTTCCACCTGCAAGAAAATTGCATGCAAGTTGCATTACATTGTAGGCATCCATGGAATAATGTGATCAATCCGATTTTTGTACCGTATTATATATATTCTTTTTAAAGTAACCATAAAGTTTCTTGTCGGTTCTGCTCCATAAGACACAACCATTGAATCCGTGCATCCGGTTCACTAGCTTCTGACGTTTTATAAGTACTCATGAGATCTATGTGAAATAAAATATTTTGAAAGTGTTACATGCCTTTCAAATGCTTTTTAAATGAGCTTTGGTATTAGAATAGTCACGGTGTGTCCCGTATCAGAGTTTTGAAATATCCTTCTCGGACATGTACTTAATTCAATATCCGACGATGTGATTGATATATTCCAATTAGACAATAAAACAAAAAAACCTAATTTCTCCACCGGATTTACTTGCGATCGGCGGCGGCGATCTCTCGCGCCGGGCTTTGGTACAGGCCATGGTTCAGTGCGAGGAGGAGTGGCAGGCTATCGCCTCCTTCTGCGAAGCAATAATGCTATCAAAGGAGGCGGCCGATCGCCGCCGCCCGCCTCAGGGAGATGTCTGCAAATCGTAGGGGCCCAGCAGGGTCGAAGCCTACTGGGGCTACGGGTAGTGTGAAAGCGAAACCCGGGGCCCTGGGACGATGGCAACGAAGGAACGGGAGTGGGTTTTTAGTCAGTTGAATTCTGACACTATCTCCCGCTCCGCCCAAGATCGAGATTTGTCATAACATGATTATCACAACTAAAAAAAAAACCGTGTTTACGTGTTTATCACCAGTTTTGAGTAAAGAAAAACATAAATGGTTTTAAAAAAAACACTGAATTAAAATACGAAAAATCATATTAGTAAAACATAATGAATGTACCTACTTCAATGTTTCTTAGCTTTTCTGTTCTTTGTTGTGTCGCGTTAAAATGCTCTGCCCCGACTTTTGTCATCCCAAGACTCTTTCTTTTTGAAAATAAAACCTGGCAATCCTATGTATGAGCCTGCTAAGCACTTTAATTTCATGTTCTATGCGACCTTACAACGTTGACCGATCTGATAGTAAGTAAACGTTTTGTGACGTCAATAAATGTTGTCTGAATCGTTCTTTTATTACCAGGACTCCAATATACTTTATGTCGACTTACTTTTATAGGTACGACGCTTAGTAAACTAGGAGTTGGTGTTTTTATGCAGCTATACAAGGTTTTATTTTTTTTAGATAGCATTACACTATGGTAGATACTTTGTTTAACGTTTGTTGACTTTTATAAGTGTTGTTTAAATTTTTCTTATTAGGGGGTCCCTAATAAGAAAAATTTCTAACGCCCCAGCTTCGCACGGGTGTTAGAAATTTTTGAAATTTTCGATTTTCTACTTTTTCATGAATCATATTTAGTTTAGTGTTTTTTAAGGTTATCGTGACAATGTCGTCAGACAGTCGCGGTGAAGGATTTTGTTTTATAATAAGTATTTCGTATCATCATCTCAGCGCGTAGTGATCGACGCGCTCCTCAAAGAGATGTCAGCAAACCGTAGGGGCCCATCAGGGCCGATGCTCGCTAGCTAGGACAGAGGAGAATTTCTGAAAAGGAAACCCGTAGTTCTAGAACGCAAAGGGTAATTGAAGGACACAGGTGTGGTTTTAATCAATAAAAGTCCGATACGCCCTCCCGCTCCACCCAGAGTGCGAGAAGTCATTTGGATGATTTCCCACCTTCAAAAAAAAATAAAAAATAGGTAGGAGTGAAATTTATTTTTTTCATATTTAAACAATGAGGATTAAGTATTATAAGCTGATTTAGCGATTAAAACTGATTTAAAAGGTATTAAAGTTCAGGGACACGAAATATTTTACGTAAAAAACTCTATTGGACAAATTCGTGACTTCAATATTGTTTAGTTACCAAACAATTCACGAAAATATCGTCAAACTATGTTATCAAACTGTAATAAATATTAAATATAACCAATAGATGAACTGCTAAAACTACATTACTATGACAAATGGAACCACCGGCAATACTTTGACCTAATATCATTAGTTACTATTTTATTCATGAAATTCCGTAATGGCTGTCGACAGTAAAAAGATTCACTTTGAACATAATAAATGTTGTGAAGACATGACATTATTATTACCACTTATTGAACGAAGGGTCGGGTGGAAAGCAAAGTGAATTATGATGAGTCTTCAATCATGTAATTTTAAGCACTGAGGAAAATCAATGCTGTCTGATAAAAGGCGTTTTATGTGCCTTTTAGAAGCTAATGGTATGATGAAACGGTTACGAAATAGGGCACTTTCAAAAGGTATATAAAGGGTCACGAAATTTTGCTTCAGAAAAGGTTAACGTTACGCGATGTGACCGTCCATTCAGCCAGTATTAATAGACATAAATTGTAAGCGACATTCATGGGTTTCAGATTCAGTTCACCGGCTGTCAATAGCGTGCTAGGGACAGTTGTGGTTGCTTACGTCACAGGCCAATGATATAGGAACTGTTATGATTCACAGTGATAGCATAGCATAGCATAGTCGGCCTTATAATGTTCCCACTGTTGGGACTCAGGCCTCCTCTCTAGGAGAGGGAGCGGGCCGTAATCCACCACGCGTGCCCAGTGCGCGTTGGTGGATGTCACATGTCTTCGAATTTTTTGTTCTAGGACATGCCGGTTTCCTCACGATGTTTTCCTTCACCGTTTTGAGAGCAGTGGTGATGAAATCAATTAGACAAAGTAATGCGCCTGGCTGGGTTTAAACCCGCGACCTACAACTCGTAAGTCGGGGCCGTTACCACTCGGCCACCACTGCTCCTGATAGTATATCCCACAGTAATAGAGATATAACAAAATCTAGCTGCTGCTAGTTACGGCGGTAAGACCCCTCTTTGAGGTGTGGCTGGAAAGACCTCACGGCGTCCTCACCTTCCGCATGAGGCAGGTTCTAACCGGACATGGTCATTTCGGGAGGTTCCTGCACCGGATTCGTGCAGAAGTGACGTCCGAGTGCCACCACTGTGTGGACCGCCCGGAGGACACGGTGGAGCACACGGTAGAGGTGTGCCCCGCTTGGGCAGAGCACCACCGTGTCCTCGTGGGGGAGATCGGCAGCAACGATCTCTCACGACGGGCCTTGGTACATCCCATGGTCCGAAGCGAGGAGGAGTGGCAGGCGGTCGCCTCCTTCTGCGAAGCAGTAACGCTAACAAAGGAGGTGGCCGCACGTGCTCACGCGAGGACGCAGCCCTCACGCCTCAGCCGCCGAGATCCCGATCCCGATTTCCGACCACCGTAGGCGCGGACGGCGAGCATTGGGTAACTCGCCGTCCGACCGTCTGGTAACCATCCGGACCAAGCCTAAGTCGTCAACGGCGTGTACTGTTCCAAGCACGCCTCAAGATGTCAGCAAACCATAGGGGCCCAGCAGGGTCGACCACATTATAAAAAAGAGGCTATATAAATAAAAGCAAGAAAAATAAATAATTACATTTATTAATAAATGATACGTTACCAAAATAATTAATAATAAAAAAAATACTGCAAAAGCAATGTGTTAGAAAGAAAAAAGTATATATTACAACAAATGTGGAGCAGTTAATAGATACATTTACACAATATTATGTTTAATATTATGTAATAGAAGCAGTCATTGCCAATCAAGCGTGTCTTCGACATAGTCTTTAACCTTATAATACGCTTTTTTAGTTAGGACACGCTTAATATGGGTTTTGAACTTTCCCTCACTAAGTTCAGTCACCACCTTTTGCAGCTTGTTATAAAAGCGTATGCTGTTTACCAAAAATGACTTTCTGGTCTTAGCTAATCTCCATTAGGGTAATACAATTTCGTGTTTACTACTCGTATTTATGTTATGAATACAAATATACGTACTCAATGTTATTTGCTAATAACACTTTTACTTTTTTTTACTTGTGCTATGAGACCTTGCTTCATGCCAAATCTCAGGATTCTAGGTCAACGGGAAGTACCCTATGAATTTTGATTCCCGTGAGAGTGTCGAAATACACTTCTTTTGCGAAATAAACGGCCGTATCTTTTTTTTTAGTTAACGCATAAGTTTGATTTTCTCACAGCTTCAAGGGACCACAGACCAGACTATATGGTTTTAATTTCAACTCGATACCTCCACATGTTTTCGAGATAAAGGGTCTTGACAGAGAGACCCGGGAATCAATCAAGTATAGGACAAAAATGTAAAAACTGAAAATTTGTAGTTACGTCACAAAAAAAAAACTTATTTTGCGATTCGGAAAAATCTTCATAACTCGATTCATGAATTGAACTGTATTCATAGGTAAGTGGATAAGGAACCCTCAGTGCGTGAGTCCGACTTGCACTTACCCAGTTTTTTTTATGTTTACCATCATTTTTTTGAGGTTGGAAATCATCCAATGACTGCTGCTGCTTTAGGATGAAGCCTCCAGTGTCAAACTTTTACTGACTAAAACCACACCTGTGTCCTTCAGTTGCCCTTTGCCTTCTAAGACCACGAGTTTCCTTTTATATGTACATTAATGATTGCTAAAAAGATTTGAATTATATCCCGTGTTTGCTTTACTTTGACTATACTAGTCATAACAAGGCTATGTACTAGTACATTCAGAGTAAAACAAATACACAGAAAGTGCTTACTCTCCTTCTCCATAATTTATTAGAGCTCACGTCAACTTTACATCAGAACAAAAGTTTCCAGAACCTAAATAAATAATACTTGTTTCGAGTTGGACATTCACAGCTAACACTTCTGAAAATTTTATTAAGGGTTGCGGCAACAACCCATTTGTGGCAATTTCAGAACCGTAAACGGTCGTGTGACCAGCTCTTCCAAGCACAAAAGAGGTCAGGTGTTGTAAACAAGTTAAACCCGTCGATCTAACCGTAATCCTATTGACCCAATCATCTGAGCGAATATGGTTTGCGTACAAATGTTACGGTACGGGTCTTGCCGAGATATAACAGAATATATTATTCAAATCTCGTTTAATATATCAACAGGATTCGGAAAAATAGGAATACATAGTTAAAGGAGCTTATCTCTTTGCGGAATCTGCAAAGGTTTGTTGCTAAAGGATTATTCTATATAGCAGCGTTAACCTTCAACTGATACCAAACAGCTGTGCCAAAACACTGCTTTTAGAACCGATTTTAGCGCCAAATATACCTGTCTAAATTTATATTAATACCTGGAACAGTACAGTTTATCCGAGATCATACTTCCGAAGCGTATCGCAATATAATCCCTGTATTTTCTTGTTCATTATTCGTAAAGCTTAGTTTGTAGCCTTGTTTGTGTACGTTCATCCTATCGAGTGTTCTCATCTTGTCATTGGTCTGAAAACCGTTGAAGTTTTGTCCTTTGATATCGTGTCTCAAGTATATCCCATATTTATGTACTTAATAAAATCTGTCCTCATGAAATTCGTTTGTTCCACAGTAAAATATTGCTAGAACAAAATGCCGGACTGGACGTGGTTGGTGTTAGCGGCCGTGTTCGGAGCTGTATCGGCCCTGTCCGTACCGCTGGCACTGCTCATCTACTTCGTGCGACCCTTCGAAAAGAAGGCAAAGACTCCTGAAGACTACAGCTTACCTATCACCTTGCCACCTGTAAGTATCTGTTAATTTTTGTTGAAACTTATAAGATTTTCTTCATAGCTTTTTCACAGCTCGAACCACTGATTATAATCCTCAAAATTTACTGAATCATTATGAATGGGCTAATAAAGTTCGTAAACCAATGTTCCACAGCGCTGAAAATCAGCGCTGTGGCTCTGTTCAATGCATGAACCCCAACATTTTGCTGAGCGCTGGCCGTTTTGCGCGGATCTGTCGCATAACTCACTTTGTATAGATTTGTTATTTGTATATTTTTTAGCCTAATTGTCATGTTTGTCGTAAATAAATTCTTTTATTTTTCAATATATCTAGGTTGTTATAATTTATTTCATGCTTGTACGTCCCTACAGGCAAGAAATAAAAACAAAAATTATTACATTATCTATGGTACTTCTGCTAAAAACCAAAATACTTAAGTGACTAGTATGATATATTGCTTCATCATTCACAGGAATATTCATCTTAGTTATCATGTTATCATTTACGTGGGAAGATACGAGCAAGTTCGCGTAATCTTACTCACTAAGCTTTCTTGGAAAATTACATTTCACATCAATCTTTCATGACATGGGGTTGTTTAGCATTTGAAGCATTAAACAAACTACCTATTCAGTAATGGAAAAAATGATAAAAAATTAAGTAAGCGTCCAAAATATGTAAAGTTAGCTAACCTAATAAAGATTTTTCTATTCTGAATAGACTCTCTCTTTTTTAGACTTTCATGATAGTGAAGAGGCGTCGTTATTACGTTCCAGAAAGCGTAAAAAAATACATTTCAGTTTGAATATAACAATTTACTTTGTTCGAGCCACGGCAAGTTGGATAGGAAAATAAACAAGTGCCACTTTCAGAGTTAGACTACATTGACGAGTTGTTATGATTGGCACCGACTGTGATTTTGTAGACGAGAAAATTATAGGTTCGGCATTATTTTTTCAATCAGTCCATGCTTGTTTTTGCTAGATCCTTGGATATTGGAATAATATTGAGGACATTCGTTTTTTTCATTATTTATTACCATTGTGCTCACATAATAGAAGCGGTAAGAAATATATAACCAAGATTTATGTAACTTATGATTTGAGTGTCCATGGGGTTTCTTGCACGTCCTTCTCCATAGAGATCTACACTTTGGAACGTGCAATTTAGCTCCACTTTTTTTTTTAATTGACCGACATTTTGACAATTCCAAAGTGCCTATAAATGGTCTATTTGAAATAAACTTTTCTGCTTTCTGATTACAAATACCGTGATTTTATAAAGTGGAAAATGTTACAGAAGTGCCATTTTGCGTTTCTCTAGCATTATTAGCACCAAAGACCTACACATAAAGTCTTAAAATTGTATTTAAGAGGTAACTGATTACTTTCCTAAGATTTTCCACATCAACCTATGAATCTACATAATTAGGTACCTGATAAAACACTGGCTGATCCTGCAAGACCGTCTCCAAAGATGTACCTAAATCCTAAGTTAATGTATGGCCCTAGATAAAAACACTTATCGTTTATTTGTGGCCGCTGGGCCTCCTCCAGCTCATCAATTTTATATTGACCTATAAAACGTTTCATTTTCCAACACCTTAAAAAATGCCTTTAAAAGTATTCCCATATCGCATGACTTGATCGCCAGCCAAGGTCGGAATCGGAAGCCAAGTTAGTACACTTCCTCGTTTCTATGAAGTGTAATTACGAAAACAGACCGTTGTTTTAATTAATGTAATCGGTAAAATGTGTGTTAATTTATAGTAATATGTGTTAAGATGGAATGCGGAATGTGGTTTGCGAGTTTATGTAAACTGTGGTAAGCAAAGGCACATTAGTAAAGGCGTTGGCAGCTGAGCTATTTGACACCCTGTGGTTACTACTCAAACACATCAAGGTTTGACATGTTAGATTGTTTGATCAAACCCACGGTTATATACAACAACTAGCGGTCACTGGTTTGCTACTACGCTCAAAATGAAATACATAGTTGTTTCTTTGTTGGAAAAAAGTAAATTTGCGTTTAGTTTTATTGTTTAATGGTTTAAGATCTAAAACCATCTTAAAATTATTGTTTTTTTTTTTCTAAAACCGGTTTGGGGCTCATCGTTCGAATTTTGAATAATTTCAAAGTCTATAACGGACATACATAAATGGATATAGGTAGCAATATTTTTGTGTTATATACTTAATAGTAATATATACACATTGCAAGTAGTTTTGACTTCACAGATACTAGAGGTCTAAAACCATGTTAACATTAATGTTTTTTTTTTATGAAACCGGTTTGGGGCTCATCGTTCGAATTTTGAATAATTTCAAAGTCTATAACGGACTTTTATGGATATAGGTAGAAATATTTTTGTGTTATATACTTATTAATAATATATACACATTGCAAGTAGTTTTGACTTCACAGATACTAGAGGTCTAAAACCATGTTAACATTATTGTTTTTTTTTTTTTATGAAACCGGTTTGGGGCTCATCGTTCGAATTTTGAATGATTTCAAAGTCTATAACGGACATAAATAGATATAGGTAGAAATATTTTTGTGTTATATACTTAATATATACACTACAAGTAGTTTTGACTTCACAGGTACTAGACGTGCGTATATGATCAACTTTAGTCGACAACAAATGTGTTTTACTATCTCACACATATTGCTTTCCGATATATAAAGAATCGTCGTTTTTCTCAGTAGTGTTTATACCTTCATCGCGATGAAAAATAATTCAATAGACGTGTTTGTCGACTCTTGAAAACTATTATTCCAGCTGCGCAAGAAGGAGGATAATATTATTTACTAACTGTCCCTCGGGGTTTCACCTGCGTCTTTAGTTACTGCTTCACTCCCTTGGGTCATAGCGTGATGCTATATAGCTTTCCTCGGGCCAACACTAATAATTTTCCAATTTAAACTAGTAGTTCCTGAGGTTACCGCGATCAAAGAAATAAATAAACTCTTCAGCAGCGTGTTTGTTATCGAACACCTCCGAAACGGCTTGATCGATTTTTAACCGAGTTCTAAAAAAGGAGGAGGTTCTCAATTCGGATGTTTGTATTTATTTTTTTTATATTTGTTCGCGCATAACTTCGTCGCTTACCAACCGATTTGAAAAAATATTTTTTTATTAGAACCATTTGGGAAGTATACCCTTACTTCCCAAATGGTCCCATAGTCACCAAGTTGGGATCTGATGATGGAATCTTGGCGAGATCAAGGGAAATCTTCAAATATTATAGGCAACCGTATGGTGATTTTGTTATTTTCATCGAGAACTTAAGCATTTACAGTCAAAAAGTAACATTTGATGAAGTGGAACTGATGACCAGAAATGGTCCACGGAACTTTATTCACTCACATAGATATCACAATGAAGATAGTTAAGCGACTATGATAATACAAATAAATGAATGGTTCTGAATAGTTACGTTGAAAATGTTAACATCGAAGTGATCTGATGATGATGATGGAGCCGGAAGGTAGACACAGCAACTTCATAATAAAACAATGTAACCTAGCAGTGTTTGGGTTAAATAGAATTGTTATGAGAAATAGGCACTCTGTTTATAAGTGTATCGCAACTAAAAAGTGTGAAATAAAAAACTTTTTACAAAAAAAATATAAACGACTTCACTAAAAAACACTAAAACGATCAAAATAACTTTAATTTCGGAAGTCGGTGTTTCTCGGCAGGTATTATTTGTTTCTTGTTTAGTACGCCCTAACGTTCAAAAGTCGCCCTCCGCCATCTTTCTTCTTTTCCCTTTCATATCCTTTCTTTCTCTCGCTCTCACACTTTTACGCTCCGTTTCACACATCATTCATACGTTCCTTTTATCCATCCTACATTTATATGGATTTAGACTTAGTTATCTAAAACGGGTTAAAATACGAGTATGATATTGCCGTTTTTAAAACGGGTTGCTTTGAAGTGTTATATCTTTGGATTGCCTTGGAATTATAAGTTCTAATAAACTTTATATTAAAGGTACGTTATTCTTTTTTCGAAATTAGGTATTTATTGGTTCCAATTCAATCCAAAGATATAACGCTTCAAAGCAACCCGTTTTAAAAAAAGGCAATTTTATGGTTAAAATCCTAATATTTTCCAAAATGTTCGAAGTTTTTTACTTCCGGTTTTTGTCGATAAATATGTATTGAAAGTCTAACGTACAATTTTCGCTGCGTAGTGAATGGGCCCCTCAAGAAACCTCGTCCCCTGTTTCAACCCTCGATACCGGCACGTGCCTAGTCAATCCAATCATGCTCCCTAATTCCAATCCCCACGTCTCGACTCCTCACTCCTGTGAAGTCCTTCGCCGAGAACTGTGCTTGCTGTTGTTATAATATTTTCAAGGAACAAAAAATAAAAATAATGTAAAGGTTTTAGGGTTCCTTACCTCGAAAGGAAAAAACTAAACCTTTATTTGATCACTTTGTTGTCCGTCTGTCTGTCTGTTAAGACCCTTTATCTCGGGATCGGGTGGCTGTGGAGGTATCGAGTTGAAATTAAAACCATATACTCAGGTCCGCGGTCCCTTAAAGTTGTGAAAAAATCAAACTTCTAAGTTAACGAGAAAAAAGATACGGCTGTTTACGTAGATAAAAAACGTATATTTCGACACTCTCAAGGGAATCAAAATACATTGGGTTAACTTTCTGTTGACCCAGAATCCTGAAATTTGGCATAAATCAAGGTCTTATAGCACGGGTATAGGAAGGAATCTGAAAACAGTGTTGGTACGCAAAAAAAAAAAACTTTTTTTGTTATTCGGAAAAATCTTCAAGACTTGATTCGGGAATTAAACTATTTACATAGGTAAGTTTGTACGGAACCCTCAGTGCGCGAATCCGACTCGCAATTGCCTAGTTTTTTAGGGTTCCGTACCTCAAAAGGAAAAGTGGAACCATTATGGGATCACTTTGTGTGTCTGTCTGTCAAGACCCTTTATATCGAGAACGCGTGGAGGTATCAGTTGTAATTAGTAATTATAACCATATGCTCAGGTCTGCGGTCTCTTGAGGCTGTGAAAAAAACAAACTTCTAAGTTTACGAAAAAAAAAGATACAGCTATTTATGTCGCAAAATACGTGTATTTCGACACTGTCAAGAGAATCAAAATTCATAGGGTACTTTCCGTTGACCTAGAATCCTGAAATTTGGTGAAATCTTTGAAAAGGATTAGGAATACGAAAATTGTATACCTACTTACGTTATCTGTTTTAAACAACGACCTTACACCACTAGACGCATCATACTTGAACTAGTGCACCTAAACAATTTTGTTAACTAGCCAAGGTATGGGGAGTGGTATTACGTTCTGATTGGTACGGTGGAGCAGGTTACTGCGTTCTGATTGGTATGTGTTGACATACATTATTAGATGTCTAGTGCCTGTAAGATCGTTGGTTTTAAACCACTCGTCCCCGGGGACCAGTGGCTTAAAACAGATATATACAGATAGCTTATACTCGTACCTGGATACTTAATTGCTTCATAAAATGTAAAAACTTTGAGCCACCTCGTTTAATCAAAATTAAATGTTTTACTTTTATTTACCCAATGAGCTGCTTCCAGCGGCTTCGCCTGCGTGAACGTAGACAATTAATCCCAAGCGAACATACTCCTTGAAAAAAAAAATCTATATGCTATTCCAGAACATAGACTACCCGTGTGCCAAATTTCAGCCAAATCCGTTCAGCCTTTCGACCGTAAAGAAGTGACAAACATAAGCACTCACGAACTTTTGCCTTTATACTGACAGATCTATTTTTGGGCGCGTCCTATCATGAAATCGTTATTGATCACTGTAAAACTGTGAACGTTTCGCGTGGACCTGTACACACAGTTGCTATCTATCGTCCGGTAAATATATTTACCCATTTAGATCCCGAACGCCCTGATGACCTTTACTTATCTAGCTTATGTATCAAACCGTATTTCTACTATTTATTTAGTGACATTTATAGGGTTCCGTACCTTAAAGATAAAACGGGACCCTATTACTAAGACACCGCTGTACATCTGTCTAATTGACCGTCTGTCACCAGGCTGTATCTTATAAACCGTGATAGCTAGATAGTTGAAATTTTCACAGATGATATAATTATTTCTGTTATCGCTATAACAACAAATACTAAATCAGAATAAAAGAAATATTTAAGTGAGGCTTCTATACAACAAACGTGATTGTTATGCCGTTTTTTTGCTACGGACGGTACGGAACCCTTCGTGCGCGAGTCCGACTCACACTTGGCCAGCTTTTTCGTTTTTTGTGTCGTACTGTCGTACATTTGACCAGCAAACGTCGATCATTAGTCTCAATTACAGCTTTACTGCCCTTTAATTAAGCCCCTTGTCGTCAATTTCAATGCGAAATATATAATTAATAACACCGCGTCGATATAAATGGCCGGTTGATGAGGTGCGTGACGTCAGCCTACCTTTTATTTATTCATTTTCAGAATGTACAAATTGAAAATGTATTCGTTTAATTTGCCGACACGAAATATTGGTTCGTTCGAATGTTTGAGGTCGTAGTTTAATCCATGCTAATATTATAAATGTCAAAATAACTCTGTCTGTCTTACGTTTCAACGGTTAAACTACTGAACTGATTTCGATGAAATCTGGCAGGGAGTAAAATTTAACCCCAAGTACGGATATAAGCTACTTTTTATCTGGGTTCAACTTCGACTTTGCGTCCATAATAACTGACATTCACGCAAACGAAGTCGTAGACGAAAGCTAGTATTATAATTGTGTAAGTAAATCTGTCTGTTATGCGTTTACGGTTAAAATACTGAACCGATTTTGATGAAATTAGGCACGGAGTAAGCTTGAACTTCAAGGAAGAGCATAAGTTTCTTTTTATTTATCTTCCACTTCGACTTCGCGTCCACTAAAACTTTTTTTTTCGGGTGGGGAAGTCATCTAATGACATCCCCCGCTCTTGGGCGGAGCGGGGCAGTGTCAGACTTGTACTGTCTTAAAATCCACTCCTGTTCCTTCTTTGCCATTTTTCCAGGGCCCCGGGGATCTCTTTCGCAACACCCATGGACCCAGTAGGCTTCGACCCTGCTGGGCCCCAACGGTTGCTGACATCTCCTTGAATCGCACGTGGAACAGCACGCGCCGTCGACGACTTGGGCCCGGTTCGGACGGTTAACGGACGATCGGACGGCAAGCTACCCATTGCTCGCCGTGCGTCCACTATAACTGATGTCAGTTCAGCGTTTGTGTGAATGTTTACACGAACGAGGTCGTAGGCAGAGGCTATAATCAAACAAATCCAATGATTCACTTGACAGGCGACATTCGTAGAGCTTGATAAGTCTCACTTACCTGTTGTAGAAAATTCAACCCCACCCCCAAAGGAACAAGGGGTGGAAATAAATAGAATACGAGTAACTGCGTATGACATCGGTTGTCAATTTTATTTCTCATAGACATGAGAACGACTCTGTTTGTATTTTATATCGGTTAAGTATTATTGAAATATACCAACGTAACAACGATGATGGACGAATCGATTTTAATATAATTCTCTGTTTTCAATAACTAGGCTATACACTTTAAAGCGCTTTAGTTCTTGAATTCAAATAAAAAGTTTTTAAATAAAACAAGTTTTACTCTATATTCTACTAGACTAGTCTTTCGAATAAAAGTACTAGCTGCTGCCTGCAACTTTTCCTGCGTGATAGTTTTTTTTTTTTATTGGTTTGGAAAATCATCTTACGAAAAATCTCGCTCTTGCAGAGCGGGAGATAGTATCAGACTATTACTGACTAAAAACCCGGAAAATTATTCCAAGGGAACATACTACTGTGATAAAAAGTATCCTATGTACCGTACAGGATATGGTCTACCCGTGTAACGAGTTTCGTCAAAATCCGTTCAGCTGTTCGACTGTGAAGAAGTAACAGATATACAAACACAAACTTTTGGCTGTATAATATTAGTGTGAGCTACCATAGTAATATCCCGTGTCATCGATGATGCGTAGTGGTCCACGCGCGCCTCAGAAATGTCAGCGAAACCGTAGGGGCCCAGCAGGGCCGAAGCCTACTGGGACCAGGGTCGTTTTCTGAAAGGGAAACTCGTGAACTGAAGAAATATAGGAGTAGTTTTAGTAAGTAAAACTCTAACAGGCTCACGCTCTACCCTAGAGCGCGAGAAGTCATCGCATGATACCCACTTTAAAAAAAAAAATGTAGTAATATCAGAGGGCAGATCTTAATAATCAAGTGCTATTTTCTCAGCTGTCTTCATCAAAAGGAATTATGAAGGTGGCAGATGCTAATGATAAGAGATTAGCATTCAGTTATCTCGTCTTTGTTCTCCCGTTAATAGGCATCTTAGCGCGTCATTTAAATTGTAACACGGTAGGTGTTAATCTTTACTACATAGGAGTGTAGAAAGATGTGTGTGTAGATTATAATAATAATAATATTCCACAACTATCACACAACGCCGTCTAGTCCCAAGCTAAGCAGAGCTTGTGTTATGAGTACTAGACAACTGATAAACATGCTTATGTATTTCTAAATACATACATATTATAGATAAATTACACTCAGGCACAGAACAAATAATCGTGCTTATCACGCAAACATTTCTTCTGGGTGGGAATTGAACCCACGACTTCCGGCATAGCAGTCAGAGCGACTAAACATTAGATCAACAGGAGGTTTCAGACTTCTTAATGCTGAACTGAAATGAGCATTTTGGGTAAACCTTTAAAGTTTACATCATTTTTACAAGCTTTTATTTAGTTTCACCAGTCCCGATGTTGGTTTGTCTGTAATCAAATCTTGCGAATTAAATTTGATCCACTTCCCGGTTACCGACTGAGCTGAAATTTTGCATGTTTGTGTAAATCAGATGACAATGTTAAATTATTATGACAAGGTACTAATCTGATGATGGAACTCAGATAATCCTATTGTGTTTGAGCTTTTTGGAATGGTCTTGATGAGTATTAATTATATAGGTAAATACGACGCTATAAAAGGTTTTCATTGAAAACGTGTTTATTTGGGAAATCATCAAACGACGTCTCGCGCTTTGGCTGGAGCAGGCAGGAGTGTCAGACTTGAAAACCTACAGTATTCCTTCAGTTGCCCTTTATTACGAAGGCAGCGGTAAGTCTTTCGAACTTTGGAGCCCTTTAATTTCACTGATATCTCTTCAAGATGCGCGTAGAAAACAACGCGCAGTCTGTTAACCTGAGCTTGATACTTACCAGACGGCTGGACCCTCGGGTCCAGCTCGATATCCATGGCTCGCTGTCCGCAAACCCGCGCCTCCGGTGGCCGATACGGTACTAATTTTACGTTTCGGTTTCGGCCGAAACTGATACTGTAACCGAAATTCGGTTTCGGTTTCAAATCAAATCAAAAAATCAAAAATGTTTATTTCGTTATTACACGGTATACAGAGTTATACGGTTGGTGGCGTCCCCTTTTAAGCATAATAATATGTCCTCCTGTACCTGGAGGCGCCGCTCTTTTATATCATACAAGTGTAATAAGTTACAAGAGTGAAAAGGAATAATTAATAGTCTAATTCTAGTTTTGTCATAAGTAACTAGTTTCGGTCGAGCACTAAAAAATATAGAGACACACTCTTTTTATATAAAACAGTGTCGCTTTCCACGTCTTTATTTTTATGCACAAGCTGCTCTTAAACCACGCAACGGCTTTTGATGCGGTTTTAACAAATAGAAAGAGCAATAAACGACGAAGGTTTGTGTATATAATTTGCATCCGTACGAAACCAGGGCGGGTCATTAGTATTGGATAAGTAGGTTTGGAAAAGGAAGTATAATGACTAGTAGTACTCGTATTATCCTCAGGATTCTGATATTTAGGACCACGGGGAATCTCTGAAAGGGAAACCACGCTCCTAGAACGCAATGGGCAACTGAAGGACACAGGGTTTTAGTCATTAACAGTCTGACACGCGCTCGCACTCCACCTTAGAGCGGGAGAAGTCACTGGATGATTTCCCAACTCATTTTTTTTTTCTAATACATTGTTAATAGGTTATTTTAGGTAATACTACACACAGTGTAAAAACTTAAGAATAAAAAAAAACTAGCAATGTGTGTCTCACGGCTGCGCCAGATAGGTCTAGTTAGTCAACAAAAATACACAACTACGTGGTAGTCGCCCGACGCGAGTTTTCAACTGAACCTTATTGAGAGTGTACTGTTGAAAATTAGTTAATTTATTTAGTCATTAGAGTTAGGTGTAAAGCAAATAAACACATATATGTTAATGTCAACTCCTCAGTACTCTGCGATGCTATTAAGTTTCTGTATTTTAAGAAACGCCATGTTTCAAATAGTGATTTCTGCTTCAGGCTCTAACCGTACAGCACATACTCAGAGATCGATAATGAAATTATATAACTGGTAAATGGAACACTATCCCTCATCGGAGGGCACGTAATAACAGCTAATTGATTAATCGTGGCAACTTTGGGCACACCTGCATAATTGCTGCGTAATTCAAGCAAACAGTAGGTCGGGATGTGATTTATTGTACGGTAACAGTGTTAATTGCAACAATAACTATTAATTATGATATAAATCGTGTGTTGGCGCAGTCTGAGATTAAGTGTGTCCAGATTATACCGTTTTTTAGAGTTCCGTACCTCAAAATGAAAAACCTAAACCCTTAAAGGATCACTTTATTGTTTGTCTGTCTGTCAAGACCCTTTATCTCGGGAACGCGTGTAGGTAACGAGTTGAAATTAAAACCATATACTCTGTTCTGCGGTCCCTTGAAGCTGTATAAAATCAAAATTTTGAGTGAACGAATAAAAAAAAGACAGACAATTTCATGTCGCTTAAAACGCATATTTCGACACTCTCAAGTGAATCGAAATTCATAGGTTACTTCCCGTTGACCTAGAATCCTGAAATTTACCATGAAGCAAGGTCTAATAGCAAAAGTATAGGAAAAAACTCTGAAAACTGTAAATTTGCAGTTACGTCACGAAATAAAATCATTTTTTGCCATTCGAAAATATGTTCGTAACTCAATTCAGGAATTGAACTGTTTTCATAGGTAAGTTTGTACGGAGCCCTCCGTGCGCGAGTCCGACTCGCCCTTGCCCGGGTTTTTTTTTACTTTATCTACGCTATTGCACAGTGTAGATAAGGTAGAGCTAGAGCTGCGATTTTTTTCTAAAGAGTTACCGTGGCTCTGAAACGCACAGTAGGTATTATTAATCCTTCAATTTGGCGGGTTTCAGTCAGTAAAAATTTGACACTCTATCCCGCTTCACACAGAGTGGGAAGAGTTCATTAATGACTTCCCACCTCAAAAAAGCCCAATTTTCCCAGGTATCCATTTCCTAAGCCACTTCAAAACAGCTCTTTCAATCGTCATCTATGTCGTTTCGCCCCCACGTCTTGTGTCCTGATCCTCAGTCACCTGCTATGAGGAGGTGGAAGCTATTGAAGAATATTTAGCACAATGAGTGCCAATTACAAAAAAAAACACAACTGACTTCAATGTAAAAAAAAACACTGAAAAGTGCAAAATAACTTTAATTTCAGAAGTCGGTGTTAAACAACGAAGAGACAAAACTATTATAGAAATACCGACTTCCGAAATTAAGATTATTTAGCACTTTTCAGTGTTTTTCTTTTTTACATTGTAGTAGGTTTTTTTTTGGTGGGAAAATCATCTAATGACAAATCCCGCTCTTGGGCGGAGCGAGAAATAGTGTCAGACTTTTACTGACTAAAAACCCACTCCTGTTTCTTCTTTGCCTTCATCCCGGGGCCCCGGGCTTCGCTTTCATACTACCCGTGGATTGTAGTAGGTTGTATTTTTTTTTTTTGTAAAAAGTTTTTTTTTATTTTCGTATTTTCGTAACATGTTATTCTATTCTATCCAACTTCTGTCGGGTAAAAAAAATATTACTGCCAACCTAATCAAGTTTCTATGAATATGGAAGACGTGTACCCTATTATTTTAATAAATTGATGATAAAGATTTTGGCGTGGGAGTATAAAACACGTAAAATTTTACGGTAGATAACTGGTAGGATCAAATTAAATTTTTTTCGGTGCCTTTATATAATATTATTTTATTACTTTGTTCTATTTTCAGACAGCCCTCTTTTGCTGTCAAACGTTTCTTTTTTGAAGGTGGGAAATCATCATATAATTTCTCCTGCACAACTGAAGCGAGAGGGACTGCCACACTTTTACTGACTAAAACCCACCTGTGTTCCTTCCGTTGCCCTTTACGTTCTAGAAACGCAGTGACTCATTTGAAAAATGCCACTGCCCTGGATGCTGTCCTACTTGGGCCATTGGTTGTACGAAAGTGAACCCCGAGGTCCTTCTTAGCGGGTCGATGGCAAAACTATTTTTAAATTCCTTACCTGTCCCAGCGTCCAACCGTGGCCGAATCCACTGCCCGATGTCCTGGAACGAAGGCAATGAAGGAATATACGAGTGGCTTTTAGTCATTAAGTCTGACACGCCCTCTCGCTCCGCCCTAGAGCTGGAGAAGTCATTGTATGATTTCCCACGTAAAAAAAAGCCCTGCATGCTGTAAAAACTTCGATTGACCTAAATAGAACGAAAACACAGACAAATCGATCACAGTGATTAACTAAAACGGACAAGAGAGACTCTAGAGATCTTTGTTTAATCACAAGATCCTTTAATTGGATCGGTTTCTTATTAGTAGATACTAGGGTAGGGATGTTACGGCAGTGATTATATCGAAATCGAATCCGAAAGCGGAGTTTTTAAATTTGGTTTATCGGAATCGTAGGCGGAGACAAAAGTGTTAAATGAAAATACTAAAACTAATCAAAAACTCAGATAAATATAAATGAATCACTAACTCACAACATGCCAAATACGAAACAAAACAATAAGGGCCTATCCGCACAGCGATATTTCACTGTGAGGTTTTTTTTTTCGTCATTTTGTAACACATTGAATCTTATGGAAGTATCCGCACAGGCAATAAAAAAATCGCACGATAAAAAATCTGTGATTTCATGCAGATTTGACGCGATGCGGTCCGGAAATAAATCCGCGCGAATATTTTGTGCCGTATAGAGTAGTTATGGCAATGTCCGCACTGCGATATAAAATTCGCGAGTTTTGCTCAGTCCGGCTACGGCGGCACTATGTAAAATTTTTGTCCATTCTAGACGTGCGTCTCAACCGGGAACAGCATACAAAAATCGTACGTTTTGTTCGCAGTGCGTACTAGTGTAATTCCGATCGCGGAATATAATACCTACGCAAGAATAAAAACCTCGCGGTGAAATATCGCTGTGCGGACAGGCCCTAAGTATAAGAGTTTCGATAGAAAGAACAGGGGAAGAAGATTCCCCACGCGACAAGTATAAACTTGTTTGCTTATGTCCTATGGCGTTTATCTAACCTAACAAGTAGACAAGCCACATTTACAGGCTTATCATGCTTATGTTGGTTCAATACTGCGTTATGGTATACTGGTATGGGGAAACTCGGTGGGGCATCTCGGAAGAGCCTTCATCGCACAAAAGAGGTGTATACGTGCGATTTGTAATATAGACCCACTCACATCCTGTAAACCATTGTTTAAGAAACTTAGAATACTGACATTAACTGGTATCTATATTGAGGAAATATGTAAATTTACTAAATCTCATCCTGAGATGTTTGAAAAACTGGGAGATAAATGCTCGTTCAGAACTAGATTTCCTAATAGGTTGATTAATCCTAAAATGAAAACGGACCTATATAGGAGAAGTTGCTACCCAATGTGCATTAAAATTTATAATAAGGTTCCAGACCGATTTAAGGAACTTCTAATGGTCCGCTTCAAAAGGGCTTTACGCAGTTGGTTGATTGAGAATCCCTTTTATACTATAAAAGAATTCCTTCAGTTCAAATTTAATTAATAATAATTTGTTTATTTGTACTACAACTGAAATAATATTTAATTAATTACCTGTAACAAATTTTTGCATGTCATTATGTTATGATTAAATATGTTAAGCTACTATTATATATAAGGTCCCATTAAAATAGTGGGTCAAATTTTAACACAGCGTTCAGTACGTCTAACCAAACATATCCAAGAAAAAAAATCAGTTTTTAAAGTATTTTTATTTTGACCTATATAAAATAATAAATGGCACTCAAGACCTACCCTTATTGGATGTGTTTATACATCCAATAAGGGTAGGTACTTAAACTCGCGCCTCGCGCCGCGCGTCGCGCGCTTAGTTCATTGAACCCCGAGCGAACTTCTAATTACCTACGCTACTCAATCGTAATAGTTACTTTCAGTTGTCTACACACCGCATTTTTAGGATAGTGTTGCTAGTCTGGATAAGTAGAAGATAGTAAGTACGCGCAACTCAAGAACAGGCTACCATCGAGTGTGTTTAAACTTTCCTCGAACACACATATTATGAACCTTCTAGGTGCCTAAGAAAAGATTCTAATTTCCCAACACACTTTACCAGGTTTTGGACTGTCTAATTGCGTGCTGAACTGTTATCAAGGTATCAAAGCTATTGAAGTATGTAAGTTGTAAATAAACAAGCGGGCAGTGGAAACAGTGTACTGATATGAATCATTTTTGATTATTTTAAAGTTCGATAACAGTTAAACACTGATTCAGGCGTGTTTAAAAATCAGAATCAGCCCTATTTACAGTAATTAATTGAAATACTACTTACTCTACGCCGGTAGGTTTAGATTAATTGTTGAACATGCCTACTCTTTTGTTCAATGCACTTGCAGGCGCGTTTAATTATGTGTCTTTTCACTTTTAAAAGAGTGTCTTCACTTTTAGTTCCTGCACACGAGTGTAATGATACGGGTGGAGGCCTTGAATACACTACCAGCATCGGCCGTGCTCGCCGTGGGGTGTCGTCTAAAGTCTAAAATGTCTTCTTCAAGATGCACTGCATAGCGCGATCTTCCTGCGTCAACCGCTGGTGGCATGAAGGTGCCTTAGTCACGATGGCGCTGTACTTTTCCCAGGATTGTCTCAAGGCTCGACCGCCTTCCAAATCTTTCATGGTAAAGGATTTGGGCTTGTCGTATGCTATTTCCAAGTATTCTTGATTGGTGTACGCGTAATAAGGCATTGTTGTCGATTGTGATAAGTATCTAGGTACGTAATAACACTCACACACTTACATTCGACGTTCGCGAAACATGTTACCGTCTCGGTTGCACGACGAAAACTGAAATTGCGTCATCATTGTCATTTACGGCAAGCGCGACGCGGGCGCCTGCGAGAGGCTATGTTAGACTGAGAAGGCACGAATTGATCAATGAACGCGGCGGCCGGTGACGTCGCGTAGGTATTTTGTAGTATTATGAGATGTGTTTATGCATCGGGTAACCAACATTTTTAGTAAATTTTCGTTAGCTGTTTTTTTTTTCATTGTAAGTATGTACAGTTTTTTTTTTTTACGATTGTCTTTATTTTGGTGGTCTGAATGATTTCTAAAAGTTTGTTCATCTATTTTAATGGGACCTTATATAGGTCAAAATAAAAATACTTTAATCACTCTTTTTTTATTTAGGATATGTTTGGTTAGACGTACTGAACGCTGTGTTAAAATTTGACCCACTATTTTAATGGGACCTTATATATATAACCATTGTAAGAACTTTTATAACCATATTTATCTGCAAATAAATCTTTGACTTTGACTTTGTACGCGCTGCTTGCGGCCGCTAACTTCTGATTAAAATTTATCGTGACGTGCAAAATCAATCGGAAGTCCCGAACTGTCGATATCGGACTCGGAACTTTCGTAACATCACTGGTAGATACGGTAATATCCGATTGTTATTTTTTTAAATAAAAACTGTTGTGACCATATTATAGATGGGATCGTTTTTCCTACTTGTCTAGGTTTTTTTTTATATATATATGCATTGCAACACTAGGAATTGATCCTGTATCGTGGGTACGTACATAAACTTTTAAACTGACATAGAACAGCTCCTCTAGCCAAGTTACGACCGTTTCGTTTCGATTCTCTTGCGTCGAAAGCCTCGAGTAGGTGACGCCTCCAATTTCTTTGTTCCGACCACGTCACTGGGCGTTGAGATGACGTCAGAACAAAGGAATCGGAGTCGTGGCTTACTCGAGGCGTTCGACACTAGAGAATCGAAACAAAACGGTCGTAACATGGCTAGGGAGGCAGACATCCAGACTCAGAATAACAATCTATAATTGTTTTTTTCGCGTGGGAATAGAATCTGCGGCACGCAGCACAGCAGCCGATCACGCAACCACTGTTCCAACCTTGTCGTTAACTTACTATATCGTTACAACTTAGTTACCTGGTGAAAATTTCCTTGAACTTTGATCTCTTTTCTTTTTTTTCTTTTCTATTTTTTTCCCCTCGTTTTTCATTGTTTAATTGAATCAGGAATAAACTTGTCATGATGTCTGTATACCTAAGAGTATGGGCAGAGCTGCTGCCTGGCTTCATCCGAATTACTTTAAATTGCATCTCTGCTTACCATCAGGTGGGATCGCAGTCAAGCACTGATTTATATCAATTTAAAAAAAAAATGTGTTGGTAAAGTACAATAACATGAAAGTTTTATTATTATGACTGGGTACGAATTCCATATAAAATTATACATTGTTCTTTAAATGTACACTAAACCTATGAGGCAGTTTTGGCAAATTTATTAAATAAAATTTTTCTCTTACCCAACAGGAACTTCTCAATGAATTAACACGCGGCCTCGGCAGTACGCCGGAGGGCGCGCTCAACACGATGTTGCAGTTCATCTTCCAGCAGAGCACGGCCGACACCCGCTGGCTGCGCCGGCGCATGGCGACCGAGCTCGCCGAGCTGCTCGCTAAGACGTCTTCGGGAAAGATCTTCGAGTCATTGACGGTAAGGAAGAAGAGGATTAATTGGGGATAAAATCAAATATGGAATGGTAATAATAATACCAGTATATTATTTTATTTAAAGAAAGAAAAGAAGAAAGAAAGAAAAATATTTTATTTGGCACGTATGGATACACACTGTAAAAACAAAATTTTAGAAAACTTAGATAAAAAAGAAAAAAGCACTGACACAATGTGTGTTTCACGGCTGCGCTAAATAGGTCCAGTTCAGCAAAAATGCCAGGCAACTACATGGTAGTCAGTGGTAGTTGCCTGACGCTGGTTTTCAATTGAACCCTATTGGCCCCTTTAGCTTGCTGACACGTGTTCCACGCGCCGTCAATTCGGCCATTGTTTTTACCGAAAGAGCGGACGACGAGGTATCCATTGCTTGTCGTCCGCAAGCCCGCGCCTACGGTGGATGAGGAGGGTTCAAGTGTATAACACATGCATGTTATAGTAAAGCCGAGAATTTCAAAGATCGCTAACGTCCGTGCGAATTCAGGGTGGTCTGCGCACTCAGGGTGTTTTTGAGGTTGCCGTGGCGATGTAGCGCGTCAGGGATGTTCACGGACGCATGCGTTGACGGGTTCGCCGCGATCATGTAGAAGCGATGCGTTTCTATGTTGGCGCGCGCTTTTCCTCCAATAGTATCCTCAATGTGTTTTCAGACAGGAGGGACTCTCCCCTCTTCCAAAGGTGGATAAGTGTCCAGACACAATAATCCAAATAAACTAATGAACCATTGAACTGTTCGTACAATGGTTCATTGGATGTTTATTATTATAATATAATTTAATACTAATATTAGACCAAATTGTACTACTACTAACACATATGGATGTTTATCTGAAATAAATATTTGAATTTATAATATACTGTACTAGCTTCTGCCAGCGACTCCGCCCGCGTGAAAGTAGGTTTCTTCATACAAACTTTAGAACCCCGTTTCGTCCCCTTAGGGGGTGAATTTTGCAGTCAGCCATTCAGTCAATCAGTTTCTCCTTTTATTTACAAAGATTTTCCGAAGGTGGTTCAGTCTTGGATGTATGTGTAGATTTTCATGCAAATTATTTTTGAGTGCGTAAACGGTTTTCTGTGACCGAGAGCGCTATATATTTACGCACTCGAAAAAACAGTGTACATGAACCTACACGCCCATCCAAGACCAAACCGCCGTGGTGAGATAGAACTATCACACTTTGTTAATAACATCAAACCAGGAAAGTTCCTAAACACCAACTGGGTGTTAGCTTTGTTATGAGCGAAATAAATTTTGAAGGCGAGAATCGACTCGTCTTCAAAGTTTATTTGACGTTCCTGCCAAATGCTGTACGAAGAACTTTGAACAGATACACTAAAATACACGGTATCTTGTCTTGTCATGTGAAAAAACAAAATATCGTGTATTTCTTCTCCTCTTGTATTTGTATTCCTCTTAAGACACTGTAGTATATGTATACCACAGTGTCTATGGCCAATGCGTGTCGGCAGTGATGGCTTATAGAACTGAAATGTGGTCGCTCACAATGATTGTCCTCATCATTGTTTAAGTCAAAATGTAATTATTCCAGAAGTACTATTAATAATGACTCATATATTACATTACCCTTTATCCATGATGGAGTATATATAGGTCACGTGATTGTAGGTCAGTACATAAGTTATGTTGCGTAGCTGTGTCGCACTAATTATATCGAACCATTAAGAGGGCCCTTCCCGACACGTGTATCGTCAAACTGAGCATGCTTTCAAAGCTTGTTGTTTAATTCAACGCAATCTAATTTAATACAAAGTTAAAGAGACCACCTAAAACGACTAACTACTAGCTAACATTTGTAACAACGTAACTCGAAAGGGTTGTATCTGTACTAATATAATTTGCAAAATCTTTGTTTTAATATTGTTCATGCATGCTGTGTCTATCGTAATATATTGTACACTTGGTTTGTATAAGGGCAAGTACGTTTTGAATGCAATATGTAACAATTGTTGATAGGCCAATAAATAAATAAAAGAGGTAACGCGAAAAAAGACAGACAACACCTGAACTCTCTGTTGGCATATCTCAGTCGAATATTTCACAAAACTTGTTCCAGGAACGTGTTTTTAAAAGCTTTAAAAGTTTTTGGGTGTTTTCGTCATTTATAATCTTGATTAAATTTGCTAAGTTTCTATTGATATATATTTTTGTAAAATCTTTACATTTATGAGTACATTATTAAGGGCCAAAGTTCACGCAAAATGGGAAATTTTCAGAGGTCTTTACTAGATTAGTTTTACACAAAAACATTTGATTTGAATAGAAACCTAGGTAATCTACAAGATATGTGTTTCCAAAATATTTATAGAAAGAGGTGTAATAACGTCATAAACATGAAAAGTGGTTGTATGAAAATGTATCTCGGATTGGATGCTCTTAAGAGCGGAAATCCAGTTTAAGTATTCACGGATATTGCGGAAGGACGAATGCGTTGGATGAAATAAGAAACTGGTAAACTATGTTCACGTTGACGATAGACGGCTCGGAAAGAGCCCTCTTAAAGGAAACACATCGTAAGCGGAACGGATTTTTCTTCTTTAAAAATTATTTGTGATAATATCTTTCTAAAAATTGGCTATTTTTTGTTCATACTGAGGCCATGAAGTTGTTATCATAAACCTTTTTAATTAGACATGCAAAGACACCTTCCTGCAAAAAGCGCAAACTTTTGCTCACTTCTACTTGAAAAGGATTGATAATTGCGATGACTGTTACCTGGGGACCAAGACTGCTATTTTCATAAATTCGTCATTCGAACACGACTCCATTGTCATTTTGCTAAAAGTTCGTAATCTGCTAATTCATTATAATCGATCATTGATCGGTAAATGGTCTCGTAATAGAGTTGTAGTAGAATGACAATATCGAGCTTATTAAAAGCAATGACGTTCTAATGGTAGATCACTGTCAAAATTTTAGCAGATTACCGTATACGTCAGACATTCATTTGTCAATATGTACGAGACTACCATTCTATGCCACTTTTTTCAATCGAGTGTCGGTGGTTGACCATTGGGAAATCATAATGACGCTATTATATTAGTACATTACTAAACTTGTCAAAATCAACAATTATGAAATCAATGATAGACCATACTGACACTATTGTAATAGCAGACTTGACGCCCTGTATCATTGCCAGGATTGTGTAATTTCCGTATGGTTTCAGCTTGTAACTTGCATTTCCCTTAGTCGACATAGTAGACTGTTAAAGGCATGCTATGACATAGGTGCAACAAAAAAAAAGTGATAAAATCAGTTTTCTAAATTTTAAATGTGAGCACGTGTGTCTGTTTGTTACTTCTTTACTCTCAAACGGCTGAACGGATTTTAATAAAACATTGACACGCGCGTATACCGAACTTATTACCGGGATATTTTTATATTATATTTTATCCCGGTAACATGTACCCTTAGGATAATTGTCCGTAGATCCCCCTTTTTCATTTCAAGTTCTTACAGTCCATCCTAAGGCTGTCTGATAGATATCGCTGACAGCGATAAGACCGCCATTGTACCCATAGACTAAATGTAAAAAGTTTTGTTACTATTTTGGTGTACAATATAGTTTATTCTATTCTATTGTCACTTTTTTTAGCGGCTGGTAGAAGATAGTCTGTCAATTAAAACTTGACCTCCATCAGAACTTCGATGGAATAATAGTACATTACTTATAATATAAGTGTGTAATGTTAGTGATTACCGTCGAGGCGGTGTTTAGACCCGAGCCGTGGCGAGGGTCTTAAGAGAGCCAAGAACGGTTATCATTAATTACTCACGTGTGTCATACGACGTTTTTCAATACATTAGTGAAGAAAACCAACAGTAAAACTAGTAAAATTTTCTGTGACAGCGGTAAAAATCTGTTTTCATAAGCGGCCGCATCATTTTTTTTTTTATTTACCCCTAGAGGAAGGCTAAGGTATTTTGATCATAGTCATACGTTTATGTTTTCTTGCGTAAAAAGTTTTTATGGTAATGCTTTTCGTAGTGACAATAGAATACGGATGTAATATTTTCTAATGATTTTGTAGTATTTAATTTTATTTAATACAGCCACTGAACTTCACTGGAATAAAAAAAATCACGCCAAAAACCGCGCGCAACTTAAAATGGCGGCCATAGAAAACAAAAAAAAACAAATTTTATTTGAATGTACCATTTATTTACTAAATGATTTTAAATTAAATAAATCGTTTGTACAAGTTAAATTGGTCCATTTTAACTTGTAAATTGGATGAAATAAGTAAGACACTAATTTATATACTATTGAACGCAATAACTTAATGGGAAGTTTATTCGAATTAAAAATTTGTTTTGCGAACAAAGAAGTTGAACAAAAAGGTTTTAACTTCGTTTTGGCACTAGTGCGTAATGGTAATCAAAATTTCACAGTTTGGTAGTGAGTGCCGTTATATACCTAAATGCAGTGCAATAAGGGGCACTTTCTGAGCAAGTGTGTTGAAAATACTTTATTTTATTACACACTAGCTAGTGCCCGCGACTGAGTCCACGTCAGACTCGGGAAGACAGCACAACGCCATTTGGTCACAATTTCACTTTTTTTTTTGCGCGAAACCATAATTTTGTTTCTAAAATAACATCCTAAAGACTAATAAAAAAATGTTGTTTTGAAGATTAGCCGGAACAAACAGGCCGACAGACAGACCGACAAACAGCTAAAAATTTTAAACAATGCAATGTTATAAATATCGAATATTGTGTCATATACATTTGGTAAAAAAAATGTTATTTTGAAATTACAGACATTTTAATTTAAAACTACACATCTAAGATATGTGTAGTTTATTACTAATTCTCTGTATACAATATCGGTTAAAATGAGTAAATGTTGGTAGGCAAAAGATTTAACGTATTCTGTGAAAGAGGCTTTTGGCCTGAATTTCAACAGGAGGATATAGGGCTACCGAGAGCAACTTGACAGCTTGACGCTTATAAATGTTCAAGTATATCCTAAGCAAACTGACCACTCTTTAAACTGGTATATAACAGGGATGGCGAACCTAAGGGTGCGTTTCCACTGAAGAGTAATTTAGTGCAAAAGAGCAGTGAAAAGTGACAAGTGTTTCCAGTGATGCGGAGTGGGAATTCCAAGCACTGTGATTGACTAATTCACGGTCTGCCCCTCTCCAATCGGCCCAGCTCCTCTTCAGTGGAGACGTAACCTAAGTCACGCGTGCTATTAATAATATTTCACAACTATCACACAACGCCGTCTAGTCTCAAGCTATGCAGAGCTCGTGTTATGAGTACTAGTCAACTGATAAACATACTTATATATTTTTATATGCATACATATTATAAATAAATTACACCCAGCTATAGGTGGCACGTCAGTATAGCTTCTTGGTAATTTGAAACAGCTGTAGTTAATCACACTAATCTCTTTAATTTAATTAAATAAAAAAACAACTGTAAACATTAAGATTTACGAATTTCGGATTGCAAGTTAAGATTTAAGGTGATGGAGCATCCAACTTTGGGGTAACCCGCGAAATTCAATTTTCTTAGGTTTTTACCATTTGCAGTTCGTAAGTATCGAATAGTAAAGGTAAAAAAAAATATTATTATTATATTTGCGATAGTGACATTGTGTTTACAGGTTTATACTCATTAAAATCATTAATAATAATAATATTTACATTATTAATTTGCAGTACACCGCAGGCTACCCCCCTTTTTCTATTTCAAATTCTTACATTCCACCCTAAGGTTGTCTGGTAAATATCGCTGTAAGCGATAAGACCGCCTTTTTACTCATAGATTGAATTAAGTGTAAAAATTTTGTTACTATTTTGGTGTACAATAAAGTTTATGCTATTCTATTCTATATAACTCTGTAACATGTAGAGGAGCTAAAATGTACCTGACATTTTAATAAAAACTTGACATTTTATCTGGTGTATAGATAAGGATTTGAAATGATGGTTCTCATGAATATAATTGTGTAAATACATACATGTCCTTATCGCGAATATATTTTTTGTAACCATACTAGCCTATATTGAGCTGCAAATTGCAAAAAACCCAGAATCACCCTGAAGCATTAGTTATTTTTTTTGTTTCTTAAAAAAAAAAGTCAAGATTCTTTGACGGCGACGTCATGATTCATATCTATATTTAGTGGCACATTATTATATAATAAAGGTCCCTGTAATATAGCATGGCTAGTTAGTTTTAGTTGACTAGCAAACTATTCGCTCCAATGACCGGAGATTTGCGGTTCAGTCGGCGCCAACGATTCGTGACCGTCGATGTGAAAACGCCCTGCCTGACTCGGAACGAATTATAAAAACCGCATACGGATAATATAATGTTTATCGTACCGTCAACACGTACATATGGAACGTTAAATATCAATATTGCTTTTAAGTGTTATGACTGAATGGTTACCCCGATGTGGAGTCGATAGATCCGCCGACGATTCAGAACAGCCTTAAAGGCATATAACAGGCACTACAGGGTAAGGCTTTAAGACTTCGTTGTGTGTATCTGTGTGCCAAATAAACGCCCACATACTTTCTTTGCTTTATAATGTACTATTAATCCTTGCACCACGTTTTATCTTAAGGAACGCTTTCAGTTTCTTAGTGACACACATCGTAGGTCCTTGAGATCATCGGAAAACCTAAAATTAAGTATTGGCACGCATTCCACTTCCTTCGTTGACAAATCTTTCACTATTCAAGCTGCTCGTTTGTGGAATGCGTTATCCATAGAATTAAAGCGTGCTCAAACGCCACCAACTTTAAAAAAATGGTGAAGGTGCATTGGAGCAAGAGGAGCAGCAAGGAAGCGACCGCCTGCCACTCCTCCTCGATCCGGACCGAGAGATCGTTACCGCCGATCGCCCCCACGAGGGCACAGTGGTGCTCTGCCCAAGCGGGGCACACCTCTACCTTATGCTCCACCGTGTTCTCCGGGCTGTCTACACAATGGTGACACCCGGGCGTTACTTCCGCACGAATCCGGTGCAGGAACTTCCCAAACTGAGCATGCTCGGTGAGAACCTGCGTCAAGCGAAAGGTAAGGACGCCATGAGGTCTTTCCAGCCACTCCTCAAAGAGTGAACTTACCGCCATGATTATGGCGTGTCCAATAACAAACCTTAGCCTTACGCCGAAAGTGACTCGGATTTCAGGAGCGGATTTAGCATCTTGGACACAGTGGGCGTGCCCGTAGATAATCTTAATCGAGGTCGATTAGGCCAAAGCCTTAATAAAATTAACATTGTCTTAGTTTCGGTAGCTTATCACTGATATAAGCTTTCTTTCTAGAGAAAACTACTGACAACTCTTCCGGTCTCGTTTTCTGCTATACGCAAAGTAGAATCTTGGTTGTGTGCCTCATTAGCACAGGAAAAAATATCTGGGCTTACTGCTCTTTTAAATATACACAGATTTTGACGCAAATTCATTAGTATATTTACCATGGATATTTATATGGTATGTATTTCCCATAAGGCTAGGAGAACCAGGGCTCAGGGTAGCTGACTATAAGGAGCTGCGCAAACCGCCCCTAGCCGTTTGACTGCCGCTCTTTAACTTCACAAGAAAATGTAAACTTTTCGCTTTTGAACTCACGACTGCTAAAATTTTCGTGGTCAATATTTTTATGAAAATTCTATGCATGAGTCGAGAGAGTAACTTTAATATTTGCCCTAAAAAAATCCGAGACAACACTGTCTCGAAATTTGTTTTCACACGAAAATGAGATTTCATCATGAACATAATATCATTTTAAACTGAGCAAGTCTTGGACAGTGTTTAGGAACGTAACTACCGCCTTATCAGCTATATCAATGATACGCCCCCCCCCCCCCGGACTATAAGGGCCCTGACATGTGCTAAAATTTGTAACATGTTATCCACAGCCATAAAAAGTGGTTGACAGAGTTCCGGCTGGATCTCATAGTGGAATGGCGACAGCGACTGTCACAACCCAATGCTGGGCACGCCATAATTATGGGTGTAGAGGAGACTCTTTGAGGAGTGGTTGGAAAGACGACATGGCGTCCTCACCTTCCAAACTGGGGCCATGGGTTAAATGAAAGTAAACCCCGGGGCCCTGGAACAAAGGCATAGAAGGAACAGGAGTGGGTTTTAGTCAGTAAAAGTCTGTCAGGCCCTCCCGCTCCGCCCAAAAGCGAAAGAAGTCATTAGATGATTTTCAACCATAAAAAAAAATCTTCAAACATCTAAATGTATCGCAAAAAAATTATAAAAATAAGTTGCCCAACATGTTCAAAACTGAAAAATCTGTAACAGTATTTCAAAAAAAGTTAAAAGAATGCCTTATTCAAAAATGTTTCTACTCAGTAAAAGAATATTTAGAGACTAGCTTAAAATAACGATTTTCTCTTAAGTACATAAGAGGCCATCAGTCCTATACAAACAATAAGATTTATTCTGTTTACTTTCATACAAAATTAAAATTATAATTTATACTACCATAAAATAGTAACATCAATATTGCTAAATAATGAAATTAATTTATATTGACAATTAAATTGAGAAATTATTGATATGTCAAATATCAATAATTTCTCAATTTAATTGTACCTACTAATCTATAAAGTAATTAAGTAATAGTTAATAGTATATAGTATAAAAACCCAGCCAGGCGCATTACTTTGTGTAATTTATTTCATCACCACTGCTCTCAAAACGGTGAAGGAAAATATCGTGAGGAAACCGGCATGTCCTAGAACCAAAAATTCGAAGACATGTGTCATCCACCAACCCGCACTGGGCCCGCGTGGTGGATTACAGCCCATTCCCTCTCCTAGAGAGGAGGCCTGAGTCCCAACAGTGGGAACATTATAAGGCCGACTATGCTATGCTATGCTATATAGTATAAACTAGTGCGATTCACCATCAATGATTGCATCACTGCTTACCATCAGGTGGGATCGCAGTCAAGCACGGGTTTATATCAATAAAAAAAAAGACGGGTTGCACTCCGGGAGTGCCGGCAGAAGTGAAAACTTGATTATTAACGTTGAGCATGTTTGATATTTTGGAATGGTTAGGGAATAATTTTGCACCAATTGCTTTATCAGTATAAAAGTACTATCATTTATGTGGTAGAATACAATATTCATTTATTGCGCTATCGTACACAAACATGACAATTTCGATATTACACACATAAGTTTAGACTGCGGATTGTTGTGATACCGCAAGTTTAATTCATTCATTTAAAAACTAAAGTCTTAACTTCTTGCAGATTCAAGTAAAAATGTCAATTTATTTTTGTAATCCCAGTGATTACAAAAATAAATGAAGTAAATAAATGAATAAAAAGACTTAAAACATAACTTGCGAAATGTGGGTGTACTATTCGGTGCACCCCTGCCTGAGCCTTCGGGGATTACAGGATGTTATGTTATCATTGAATCCTGCCTAAAGAATTTGTAATTAAAAGTGTGGAAGTAATCTGTCGCACATAAAAATGTGTGCGATACATCTTTTCACAGGCGCTTAGTAAGCACGTAAGCAGGAACGTCACATTCGATCTTACTACAGAATTAGCTGAGAATTTATCGGTTTCCTATACCAATAACACTCGTGCTTTTTAACTTACTTGTAAATACTTGTAATCAAATTATTTTTAAAGCAGATTTAAATAAACTGAACTTTATTTTACAAAACAACAAACGCCTTAGTGAAAATGTTTAGCAATTTAATACTCGGAAGATACTTATTGCGATTGAACGATTTCCTTTTTTATTTTATTATCATGATTGTGCTTGCATCTTAAAAGCCTTCACAAGTACTTTTAATAGCTACTAGATACTAAGAAAGCTGCAAACTCAAAGACAACACTGTCTTATTGATTTTAGAATCTCTTGTCATTATGCGTCAATCAATAAAATTGCAAGGAAATACGGAATTTTAGCTACACTAACATACCTACAGGTACGTAACGTTTGTAAATAGCACGTAAATTGCCTTCGTAGTTAGCACGGTGCGAATCCCCCAAAGACCACGGTTCTATCACAATCTTAAGGACGATGAAGATAGCCAGAGGACTAGGTTTCGCGGCGCTGCGCCGGCGCGCGGCGGGTGGCAATTTATTTAATAGATTTGTTAGCTTTATCCCTAAAGCATTAGGTTCAAAGTTGATTGGAAACATTTAAAAATTTCTTTAAATGATTTTAAACCATAAAATGTTGAAGGTTAGGTTCAAAATCGAATGAGAAAATTTGACTGGTGGCCGTCTTACGCTTTTTCGATCAGGTCACGTGTCCTGACGCGAGTTTAAGATTTTATACCCATTACAGAAAAAGTGCTCAACGCCGCTAAAGAAGTTTTCACTTCAAAAACATCCTTAAAATGATAAGGGATGACAAATATTATAATTGCAATGCTTGTAAAAAGCTGCTAAGTAATAAATACTAACATAACATTGTATAGATACCGGCACGGATCTTGAGCGCTGACTTCTACAGTTCTACTTGCGCAGAAGCACGCAGAAGTGAAATATCGGGTCTCTTTAGAGGTATGAAGAGAGATGCGGGAGCGGAGAGTGAAATCCTTGTACTGTGATTGGCTTGCCGATATTGTACGATGCAATACGATCTCCGCTCTTTTGCCGAGCGCTCAAGATTCGTGCCGCTATCTGTACGCTTAGTTCGCAAAAAAACGTTTTGACTTTGTCTCTAAATTCTCTTATTGATAAGAAGGCCGTAGTATTCACTACGGCCTTAGACGACTGTAGAAGATAGTATGTTGTTGTTCCAATTTTATAGCTCGCTCCGCTCGTTCTAGCTTTCGCTAAATGTGATCACAATAAAAACTTAACCTGTCCTAGTCGAGAATGTTCCAGTAAACGAGCTCATTTTCAATTAAGATTTGCCCTATCTTTAGGCCCGTATTAATAAAAGTTCCTCAGCCTAAGATCTCGTACTTGATATCAAGCTTGAGGTCCTGATCGTATTAATAATCGAGATTCACAAGCTCAAGCTTGAGCTCAAGTTTCGGATTAGGTTTACGCCATCAGCCGAGCGTGACTGATTAATAAACGAAACTCGACAAGTTTACAACAATCGGCGTACTCGAGATGCGAACCATGGAGTTTGAAAATATTTTGAATCAAATTAATTAAGTATTACGGTAAAATAGAGTACTATGATACTGTTTTATAGCCTTTGCGATATCGTTTGTCAAAAATTTATGAAAGGGGGATTTTTTTTTTGTAAGTGGGAAAATCTTGAGCGGAGCGAGAGGGCGTGTCAGACTGTTACTGACTAAAAACCCACTCCTTGAGGCACGCGTCGCGCCGTTGACGACTTGGGCTTGGTCTGGATAATTACCAGACGGTCGGACGGCGAGCTACCCAATGCACGCCGTCCGGAAGCCCGCGCCTACGGTGGCCGGAAATCGGGATCGGGATCCCGGCGGCTGGGGCGTGAGGGGTCACGCCCTCGCGCGTGCATGTGCGGCCGCCTCCTTTGCTAGCATTACTGCTTCGCAGAAGGAGGCGACCGCCTGCCACTCTTCCTCGCTTCGGACCATGGCCTGTACCAAGGCCCGTCGCGAGAGATCGTTGCCGCCGATCTCCCCCACGAGGACACGGCGGTGCTCTGCCCAAGCGGGGCACATCTCTACCGATGAAAGGGAATGCCTCAATTATTTTTGCCAAGTAAATATTTCAAAAAACTAAAAAATAGTCTCATTAATAAGAATTTTATATGAAACTTCGGTCGATGTGACGTTCACGTAAACACACCTTGAGTACAGCGCATTGAGGAGCTGATCTTGGAACTGAGATTCTGTACTCATGCGTTTATTAATTAGCAACGATCTTGAACTTCTTACATCGTATAATCGGGTATCAAATGATATCGTACTTGAGGACGTAGTTGAGCAACGTTTATTAATACGGGCCTTAGAGTACCTAATCTCATGATCGAGCTTGGTCTGATCTGATGGCAAAAGCACTTCTTTCATCTTTCACTACGCCCGCATGTTTTCTAGTCAGTGATGAACATAACTTATCCAGTTAGTCGGTCCATGTCTTTTGTGGCCTATCGCCTATAAAGGACCCCTTAACTTTTTTTTTAGTTACGCCACTTGACTGGGTGTAAAACATTTTATACACGTCTCATTTGTAGAAATGCACATTAGGTACGTTTCGATCAATTAGCGAGAGCCGAGCACGTCTTGAACACCTTTCTTGTATAGCTTTTAGAAACTAGAGATTTCTTGAATAATCTACATTGACTTAAATTATACGTTAAGTTTTGGTTAGACTAGACAAAAACATTTTACGGTGAACTCTCTGGGGGCTAAATAAGCCTCTTCAACATTTTTTGAATAAAATATGTTGTTGCTAAGGGACGCAAAGAAGATAAAATATCTTACTCAAGAAAGATTTCTCAGTACTTACTTAACTTAAAAGTTTTGTCTCTAACATTTGGCTCCAAGATTTGAGTCTTGTTCTTACAGGTATAAGGGCTATATTTCACCGGGACTCCATACAGACACCAGAGTCGCGACACCACACTGAGACAGTATCAAAATGAACCTTAAGTGCACGCGTCCGAGTTGGTCGCGCCACCAAATTGGTTGCGCAACCAAACGGACACCAGCCCCTCTAGCCTTTTTAGCTCTATAGAGAGTCAGTCATCAGCCCCTTAGCCAAGTTACAACCGTTTCGTTTCTATTCGGTTGTAACTTGGCTAAGGGGTTGATGACTAACTCTATAGAGCTGTATACATTTTGTTGGTAGCGGCGACTGGTCTCGCCGCTATGGTGTCCCGGTGAAATATAGCCATAAAAGAAGGTAATGAAAGCGTCTTGCTTATAAATTAATTAGTTAGTTTTAAGATTCATAAGAGTTCAGTTTTCTGTATTTTGCCCTCAGCAGTTTATGTAACTTACCGAAAAAAAAAACTTGCCGTGTTTACAATGTTCAGCAGCGATTTTATGAGAAAGTCCCAAAGGCTCAATCTTTTTTTTTATGTAGCCTCAGAGGATAACATGTATAAAATAATGTTTTCATTTTATTTGCGTCTTCTCAAGAAATATGGAGTCAAAAACACTCGGCAGAAATAAATGTGGCCCAAGTCGAACGAATGCGGACTTAAATAATTGTGAAGATACAAACTTATAAAGCTCATCTATGTATTTTTTTAATGAGGATAGGACGTGCCAAGTAGCTTCTATTACTGGTTTAAGTGAATAATTTCATATCAGGTTAATTTATAAATTGACTTGCATAGAAAATTATGTCAGAGCTTATTAACAGTACCCAGAAACATCAGTTCAATAATTTTTTTAACATATATTATTGCGATCGTAAAAAACGAGCAGACCTACATATTTACAGCTTCAAAAAGAAAATAAAATCTAATTTAGATACGTTCCTGGGGTACAGTTAGATCCTCTTTTGCATACATTTCTATGCAAGTCAATCTGAAAACTAACCTAATATAAAATTATTCACTGAAGCTCCTTGACACCGATCCTCATAAAAAAAAAAACATATTAGAGTTTGGGCCATACTTGTTACAGCTAAGTGTAGTACGCCCGAGGGCAACATGAATCATTAGAAAATTCGTAATAATATTTACGTCATGTTACGAGGTAATACAACAACATAACGTTGTTAGGGCTATGTTCGCGAGTTCATAGACTCGTGTTTAATGAGATATCGTCCCGTGTAGCTCGTGTATAGGTTATCCACTCGTGGCTCGACTGCTTAGAGTAGGTAATATATATTTATAGGTATCCATAAAGCGAGTATTAAGTACATCTCATCTCGCAGTCTTGACTCTTGAGCATCGACACCGAGTTAGTAGCTTGTCGGTTTTCTACCGGTTACATTTCGAGGAGTACGTCGACATTGCATACCCAATTCCTTCAAGCCCGTTCCATAATTTGAGCTTCATTTTTTTAGTTGGGAAAATCATCGAATGACAAATCTCGCTCTTGGGCGGAACGGGAGATAGTGTCAGACTTTTACTGACTAAAAACCAACTCCTGCTCCTTCGTTGCCTTCGTCCCAGGGCCCCGGGTTTCGTTTTCACACTACCCATGGGACCACTAGGCGTATGGCGATTAACCACTGGTACTTGGTTGACATCCCACCCATACGCACAACACCTTTTCAGAACACATTTATTGTGCGTACAACTAAAGAATAAAATTTCCTGCCGGAGTGTGTTTCCTCATAGCGACAACCTGGGGCAAAGACTTTGACTTTAAGTCAGAGTGAAAAGGTTACTTCTAGATTAAAAGCTGCGTTACAATGTGCGTGCGCTTATATAATAAGTTACCAAGTGATATAAAAACTCTAGGCATTAGATTATTTAAAAAAAAAATGTATCAATGGTTATTGATTAATAATTTTTATTGTGTAAAGAATTACCTTGAAAAAAGGAGTTAATGTAGATAGGCTTACTTACAAAATTTGCATGCTAATACTTAGATATAGATAGAAACATGTTTGCTCATATTTGTACCTTTTTACCACCTTTTATACCATGTTTTTTAGCAAATAAATATATTATTATAATTCACTTTATTTGTTTAATATACATATAAATTACATTTTTAAATATTTTTTTAACAAGATCATATAAGAAAAAAAATATAAAAAAATAGTATTCTGCCGGTGTCGGGATCAGGGTCCAAGCTACCGGTGGTTAGGGCTCCAGAGACAGGAACCTCCTCACAATGCGAGCCGTATCGAGGAGTACTGCCTTCTGTTTCAGGCCCTTGATCCAAATATTATTATTATTAAGTGTGCTCCATCGTCTACCAAATTATCCATATCGTAAGCGATGACCTCAACTGACGATGTGAGACAGGGGTTAAGCGCGACTGCGCAAGCCTCTCAATAATAATTGAAAAAAGACCTCATGATATTCGCTTGATATTTGCGACGAGCATGATGTGATGGATCGCAAGAGGGAGAACCGTGGCATCTTATTTCCATATTATTGCCGCTAACATTCCTTTGACCTTTTGCTGTAGATACCCCTATACATACCTAACAGAAAAATTATGCTGGTGGTGGGTACAGTCTGCAAGTAACTAAACCCAGTTAATATATTGTGAGCCTTATATGTTGTTGCCTTTATCTTAGGTTCAGCGGGTTTTGTCGCGTTCTCTTACCACTTGATAGACAAAAAACTGCCAAATTCCGTTCACACAACAATGATCGATACGATAGTTAATTATATTTCACGGTAAAATATTTGGATCTGTTCAAACAAAATGTGATCGCAAAATTATACGGTAAATATCTAAGGCAGGAATTAATTAGATCCTCGGCATCACCCGGTAAAATTACTGTTTTATAGTAATACTAGTGAGCGGCAAACCTTATTTATTGCTCTTTTTATTTATGAATCACAATGGGTTGCGTGGTTTAAAAGCAGTTAGCGGATAAGCAGACAGACTCAGAAAGCGACTTTGATGTTTTATAATAATCTAAATAAGTTAAGGATCGATGATAACCTTCAGCAATCACAAAAATTGGCACTGACCAACTAAGACTTACTTAATCTATACTTATAATAAATCTGTAGAAGTGAATATTCTATACATTGAAAATATCAAAAATAAAAAAATGGCGGGGGGTGTTACTAGACCGACATCGAACCCAAAAATGTTATTATAAAAATTTTTGTCTGTCTGTCTGTTTGTTCAGGCGTCACGCAAAAACTACCGGTTCGATTACGATAAAACTTGGTTTATTTATTCTTTAATATCCTGGGCACCACACTGGCTATTTTTTATCCCGGAAAAGTATATACAATAAAAACAAACTTAATTTTGCGGTTCGATCCCTAGACCCGATTACTGTACCAACCGCTATTAATAAGTTTGTCGTAGGTTACGTCACCTGCAGTGGAGTTCGTATCTCAAAAAACCTAATAAAACCATTTTCGACTTCTCCGCGGACGAAGTCACGGGCAAAAGCTAGTAATCACAATATTGCAGTCCGATAGTACACTCATGTTATAGTGACTGCTATATTAACCATTTCACGTTTCTTCCACAGCTTCGCTCCCTAGAAGTGGGCACCGAGTTCCCCACCATCACAAACCTGCGTCTCCAGTCTGGTGAATTAGAAGAGGATGGGGCTCGCCTTAGAGCCCTAGACTTGAAGTTTGACCTGGCGTATGACGGCAACTTCAGGATCGATGTGGATGCCGTCATGCTGCTGGGGAAGATCGCTAACATATCTATTACTGGTAAGAATCGAATACATTTAGTTAAAACCTTAAACCTGACTGAAAAAACGCCCTTGGTATTTACAACTACGCTTGTATTCCTAAACACTAATTTATACAACACATGCTACATAAAATTTGATATCGTCCTATTTACGCATCTACGTCAACTCCTAATTCATTTTCAAGATTTTATGTGAAAAATAAAATCAATATGACGGATGTTAAGGTAGGGTATTTTTTTATTGGAAAGCAAGTTTTCTGCTAGTTCTGAGACATGTTTGATCTAAATCGTCTCAGCCATTTACAAGATATATTGGGGTGAAAGTGGGAATGTACAACCAGATGTTTGCAAATATGACCAAGTGGGGTATCAAATGGACCCATGAATGATAGGGTCATAACCAACATTCCAAAACTGTAGGTCGGGGTACTTTCAACCTTTTTATTTAAGTTCTATCACATACAATAATTATTATAAAAGCAATAAATTAACACGAAGATTCTGCCAATAGTTACTTTAGTTCGAAGACATAAATTATCCAAGATAATGCAAACTTTATAATATGAACCTCGAATGCTATCTTCGAAACTTCTGAAAGAACTTTCTTTTTTCCTTTACTAACTTGTAAAATACAGTCAAGCTAATTCAGAAACAACCACTAACTTAATTTTACCTTCCAAGGAAGATTTTTGGACGTGCCTTAAGTTCCTATTCTTATGAAGTTCTCTAAAGTTAAAAAGTTTTTATTAGCTCTTTTAATAAAGCTATAAATAGCGGCACGAATCTTGAGCGCTCGGCGAAAGAGTCGGGATCTCTTTGCGCATCGTACACATCGGCGAGCCAATCACTGTACAAGGATTGCATTCCTCGCCCCCGCATCTCTTTTCATACCACTAAAGGGACCTAATATTTCACTTCTGCGTGCTTCTACGCAAATAGAAATGTAGAAGTCAGCGCTCAAGATCCGTGCCGATAACTATACCAGTTTTTTTTTGTAATAATATTTATATATGCTTGACAGCGATCCCACTTAATGGTAAGCAGTGATGCAGTCGTTGATGGTGAAGCGCTAAGAGCCTATTTTCTTTCGTTTTCAGTGGAAAGCATTAGCGGTAATGTTAGGGTAATGTTCCGTCGCAATCCATACACTCATTGGGCGCTTGCCTTCGAGTCACCACCGAAGCTTGAGCTACGAGTGCGAGGGAGGTTCCAGGGCAGGCAGATCAAGCCTAGACTGGCTTCGTTAGTTGCTGCACACATTAGAAGAGCTGTGGCGCAGAGGCATACGCTGCCTAATTATAAAATACGGTAAGTTTAATTTTATTAAATACCAGCTGACTTGGCATAAGTTTTCTACCATATAAATTGCCAAAGAAAAAATGGGGGTGTAAAGGTAGGGGAGTAAAAAATAGCCTACGACCTTTTCTCAGAACTAAACAAAACATATCATATAAAAAAGGGTCGAGCCATTTTAGAGAAGTTCAATAACATACAGGTCACGAGATTTTTATATACTAGAGACTAGCTGCAGCTAGCGGTTTCGCCTGCGGAATACTTATTACCTAGGGGTATAAAAAATAGCCTACGACCAGACTATACCTACCTAATATACAACATTAGTTTTAGTATATGCGAAACCCGAAACACGTGTCTAGTATTTTTATGTAAAGAATCTATGTACAAATTTCATAACTGTACGATGAAAAATCACTAAGTTATAAGCTTGTTGTGTTACCTGGTTGGCCGCACAAATACATGTTCACCGGGCCACTTGGGCGATTGAGAGTTGTTTTACTCCGGCATCCAGCTGTGCGCTAGTGTCTAATGTCCGCTATAACCTGCCGTGACCAGTGTTGTACTTAGCGTCGGTGGTGTCCAACTTGTGACCTTCTTTAAATATTTATGGAAAAAAAATATAACATGATGTCAAAATTATTGGAATCGATACAGTTACTAAAAATAATGTTACACGTTTTAGGCATTTTACACATTGCCTAGGTATTGTATTAATGTATACCTAGGTAAAGTATGTAACGGACAATAATATTCATAATATTTCATACATTTCCTGGGCGCCCCAGGTATTCTATACATTACCTAGGTATCGTATAGAATACCTGTATTGTACAGATTGCCGGTAACATATACAAAAAAAAATCATAAGAACCGCTCAAGCCGTTCTGGAGAAGTTCAATGTCAAAAACTGACACGAAATTTTTATACACTATATTAGATTTACCCGATTTTACTGGCCTGTTGGTCTAGTGATTAGTGGCCTTGACTACTATGCCGAAGGTCGTGGGTTCGAATCCTACCTAGGACTAATGTTTGTGTGATGAGCTCAATCATTTGTTCTGTGTCTGGGTGTAATCTGTAATAAGTATGTATTTAGAAATATATAAGTATGTTTATCAGTTGTCTAGTACTCATACCACAAGCTCTGCTTAGTTTGGGACTGTGGGACTAGATGGCGTTGCGTGATAGTTGTGGAATATTATTATTGTTATTACCTCCCTGTAAAATTTAGAAATTTTTTGAAGTTTCTGTAATAAATAAATCATAAGTTGAACCTGAGTACAAACTGAGTTAGCTTAGATACACAGTTATTATTTTTAGTCGAAATATATGGAAGTTCCATCAAACATCTGAAAGCAACAACCCCTTTTTTTTTCAGATACAAACCATTTTTCCCGAAGTCAGACCCTGGAAGCACAGAAGGTGATGAAGGGCCCTGTCCACACGGCCGACTGACAGTGCGACTGATGGAAGTCACGCGTCTGCAGTGGTCCGGTGGAATCGCAACTGTACGCGCGGCATTAGCTGTTGACTCACACGGATGGGTGAGTTATTATATTTACACAGTCAAGCAGTGGTAGCACAGAGGGCTGCAGACGATTATGAAGGGCCCTGTCCTCACGGACAACTGACAGTTCGACTGATGGAGTTTACGCGCCTGCAGTGGTCCTGTGGTACCGCCACTGTACGTGCAGCATGAGCTATTGACTCACATGGATGGGTGAGCTATCATATTTACGCAGTCACATGGTAATGAAGGGCCTTGTCCTCATGGACGACTGACAGTTCGACTGATGGAGCTCACGCAACTGCAGTGGTCTGGTATAACCACCACTGTGCACGCGGCCTTAGCTGGAGTCTCGCTTGGATCCCCCATCCATACGCCGACTTGAAAAATCCACTCAGCAAATGCCATACCAAAAGGAATAGCGAAAAATACTCAAAGTTATCTCGGGCAATTATTTTTCTAAAAAAAAAATATGCCAAGCTAAGAGTGGAAACTATTCATTTTGAAAAAAAAAACACGTTATAAACCATTACAATGAGGAGAAGAAGAGCTAGAACTAAATGGGTATAACAGATAGCAAATGGAACACAATTTAAATACTATTTGAAGGAGCATTCTATTTTCAAAAGACTTACTCGTAATTGCTACAGTTTACTAACACGGAAGTATTTTGACTTCAGGAAACATTAAAATTTCAAACACTAATTTACTCCAACACCTCATTTATTATTCACAACATCAACCTCTTAACTATTCTTCAAGGTTTCGAATTGTGAGTAGTGTTGCCAACTGTGCTATTAAAAAGTACATTTTTATAGCTCTTTTACTCTCCAGTTCACAAACTGACAGTACGAAAAAGCACATCGTTCTGTTACTTTGTAGACAAGAGTATTTACTACTTCTTATCTACCTCGCAAAGTATAGCTTCGCTGCGGCGTGATTGGTCTAGACGTGGTGTTGCCAGAGTATGGGGCCGCCAAAGTGAATTAAACCATTTGAGAGCTGATAGACCGATTTCGTCTAGGCACATGATTCACCATTGCGAGTCGGGGACGGAGGAAAATATAGCGGTTGTGATTGGCTAATCCAACAATGTCAGCAAACATAGTGATGCAGTTAATTTTTGCAACAATAATATCGATATCGATAATATCGATGTCAATTAAATCCGCTTTTTTTTTTACTTGGGTGCAAACCAAACACTGACGTAACACTTCAGATTTAACGTTATTCATTTAAAGGTTTTGATTTGTCAGGAGAAATGAACGAGGATTATATCGTTTAATTATTATGTTTACATATTTACTACATTTTAACATATTCCGAAAAAAACATTAAAAAAAAATTTGACGTCTTGAGATTTTGAGAACCTCCTCCTTTTCGAATTCACGTTCAGATCGGTCTAACTCAACGCGCTCCGGTCTAAGCGATGCTGAATACCGTAGGCCCTTTACACACCGACAACATAACTTAAACAAAACAATATTTAAGTATTAAATGGTATATTAATTAGTTCTTATCTCTTTTTTTCCAAAGGTATCGCTTCGCCGCGGCGTTCTCGTCCTAGACGTTGTGTTGCCAGCCGTAGCCGGGCCGCTTGGCCTTGTGTGTTGCCAGGGCGTGGGTGCAGTGTTGGTCGACACAGTTGTGCCGATGTCGCCTGCTTATCGAGCTGATCTGCGAAGAGATGACGTTGTACTGGCTATTGATAACAAACCTGTCAATAATGTCGCTCAGGTAAGTTCTCGAACGTTTTGTTTCTACTGGGTTGGTTTTTACAAAATTCTTTACTAAATTCTACCATCGGACAATCTGACGTACGCCGAATGTTCACTCTTACGTTGTTGACACCGCTATGGTCCAGACTAAGCGTTTCGTCTCATCCTTTATACTGCGTACATTGAGGAACTGGAACAATGTGCTGTGGTCTTCCCGTCCGTTTAAATTTTAGGTGTCGTCAAGGCTAGAGTGAATAGGCTCTTAATAAACTAGTGCGCTTCACCATTTAAAATTGCATCACTGCTTACCATCAGGTGGATCGCAGTCAAGCACTAGTGTATATAGAAGTTGAAATTGTAACAGAAGTACATTTGCAAGTAGATGCTGTGTTAGTAGGACTAGGATATTCCAAAGTTGAGGAGTATTTACCAGTTGAAACATTTGCATTGTTATATCCAACAGGTTGGCAAACTCCTGCGCCTGGTGGAGCGGCGCGCGGTGACCGTGCGGGTGAAGCGCGGCGGCGGCGGCGCGGGCGCTCGGCGCGACGAGGCCACGGAGCCCAAGCGGATGAAGCCCAACTTCTCCTTCCGACGCGTGTCCGAGGTCATGGAGGGGGTGCGCTTGCAGGGAATGAGGGCGGCGGCGTCCAAGACTAATTTACAGGTGCGTAATATTGGTATGAATGGGACAAGGAAGGTGAAACTGAAGTAAATAAGTAAGTAATTATGAAGGAAAGAAAAAAAAACGTTTTTTTTTTTCTTATAAGAAAATACAACAATAGCATATCTGTAAAGAAAATTATTTGACTAGATTCTATGACCTGACGCTGGATTTCAACCGCAGCCGCAGCATAAGATATAACGGTTTCTAATATTTCAGAAAGCATTAAAGGGTTCTACTTCAGGCATGCAAATTACTTCTTTTCCTGGTTCAAAAATTCGTTCGCTAGATAAGCTTGATACATTTTAACAGTAAAACTGATAACATGAAGTTAAGCACTCTTCAGGAAACTATATCCCTCTTTGATAAAAGAAACAATAAATATTATTATGATCAACTTTCAAATGCGTCTTCCATTTCACCAGGATCCCGAATCCAGCCCAGCGAAAACAGTAGAGCCACAAAACGAGACTGATGCACAAGCCAAAACGAACTCAAAAACCGAACCAGCTCGCCAACCGAAGGCTTCCGAACAGCCTGCTTCTGCTAACTTTGGGCTTCGGAAGCGACGCTGCTCCGTAGAAAATAAGTCTTCCGATAGCTCGGCCGGCAGTACCCCGCCAGCCTCCGGCGCGAGCACACCTTTGCGACAGGCTAACGTCATTAATAAAACTGTCAAACACCCAGACATACCTATAATTAGGACAGATTCGTCAGAATGTAAGATACAAGAGAAAGAGGCTGCCGAAGAAGAAGATCAAATGTTCGAAGTAGGAGGTCCTCGCCAATGCGAACACGTCGAAATATGCCAAATGTTCTGGACGAAAAACACGCCTCTAAAACCCATAATCTCTTTCGACGAAGAAACTGAGTTCAAGCTAAATGAGAACCACAAATATCTGAACATCAATGTCTGGGCTACAGTAGCTGGTGAGAAGGAAGAGATTCTGTTAGGGTATCTTAATATTCCGCTGACGGCTTTGTTGGCTGAATGCCAGGATTCGACGGTGCCTCATCATATGAAGAGGTACCAATTCTTGCCGCCAGATGTCGATATCAAGTTCAGGTAAGCAGAAGAGATTGAACAAAACAACCGCTAGATGGCATTACTTGTTAGGTTGCTTGCTTAGGCTGACCTATAACTGCTGCTGCTTCTGATAGCTATTGCGTTTACGCATCTGATATTGCACCTATTATTAATTCGGTGATATGTTAATGCTTTTGAAGCTTCGCAGCCTTTCGCATATTCGAGGCGATGCGCCAATAATTACGCATTTACCTACTGGCTAAATAGATTAAGGTTATTCATACAACACAATAACAAAATTCTTTTATTGCATGTCTCCCACACAAATCACAAGTAAGCATTCCTTTTCTAAAATTTATAATTTTAGATATTATAATGTCTTTATTTATTTTTCAGTTTAGTTTGTCTTAACTGCAAGATTAAATCACCAACATTATATATTTTTTATCTTCCTAACCTACCCATAAAGACAATGTCTTGACTCATACCCAGCCTAAACCCTTAGACCTAGAACGCTGATATTTTGCACTGTTTTCTTTTATTATGTACTAGCTTCTACCTACGACTTCGCCCGCGTAAAAATAGGTTTCTCCATACAAATTTTGGACACACATTTCATTCCCTTAGCGGTGGAGTTTCGTAAAATCCGTTCGTAGCGGATGTTTACACCCTATAAGGAACCTACCCGCCAAATTTTAAGTTTTTAGGTGTTATAGTTTCTGAGATTTCGTGATTAATCAGTGTATGGTATTTCGCTTTTATATATATACTGATAATGATAAATGCAGTTTTGTCTCGCAAAACATTTAATTATTACTTTTAGTCAGAAAAAATAACGTTACGAAAACGGCGCGCAATTTTTTGTGTCCCGGTTGTCAAAGATGCTAGTGCGCGGCGATGGAACGCGGTGACGTAGGGATGCGCTTACTTATCGACTTTTTAGTCTAACAATCAATAGAAAAACAAAAAAGGTCAAAGTTCATCTAAGGTGTTGGAACGTCTAACGGGTCCAGAGTTTGTATGGAGACTCAAATAGGCAAAGCCGCTGTCAAAAGTTAGTGAAACATATAGTGGTGAAATGTTTCACCCGTTGCGCAATGATTTCGACAGCGATGAATAAGACACGATGCCGCCACTGGGACAATGGTCCTTATGACCGACAGCTACTTATAGCAATGATCACTTTTCTTGGAAGCATGAAGCTTTGTGTGAAAATCATTTGCTAATACGTATTAATTGAGTTTCTGACTATATATTCTCAGTAACAATTACGGGGTTGGAACTGTGCCCGGGGAAACCCAGGTTGGTTTTGCCAAGGTCGTCACTATATTGCTCTGAAAGATAAAATAATAATATTAAACAATTTTCACATAACATCATCTAGTCTAACTACAGCTTGTGCTATAAATACTAAACAACTGATAAACACACACAACAATACCATCATCATCTATACTTATAATAAATCTGTAGAAATGAAAATTCTGTACATTGAAAATATCAAAAAAATAAATGGCAGGGGATGTTACTAGACCGAAGCCAAAAATGTGATTAAAAAAATGTTTGTCTGTCTGTCTGTTTGGTATCACGCAAAAACTACCGGTTCGATTACGATGAAACTTGGTCTAATTATTCTTTAATATCCTGGGCACAACACTGGGTACTTTTTATCACGGAAAAGTATATACAATAAAAAACAAACTTAATTTTGCGGTTCGATAGCTAGACCCGATTACTGTACCGACCGCAAATAATAAGTTTGTCGTAGGTTACGTCACCCGCAGTGTAGTTCACTAAGGGGCGCTGCACACGGCTAAGATACCATACTATTTTATCTTAAGATATCTACAATATCGCTCGCCATACAATTCAATGGACTATCACACACGACGAAAATAATAAATAAAATTTCATATTTTTGTGTCTCAAAAAACCTAATAAAACCATTTTCGACTTCTACACAGACGAAGTCGCGGGCAAAGGCTAGTTATATATTAAATTACACCCAGACACAGAACAAATTTTAATAATCGTGCTTATTACACAAACATTTGTCTTGGGTGGGTAGCGAACCCACGACCTCCGTCATAGCAGTCTGGGCCACTAACCACTAGACCAACAAGCCAGTCAAAAGAAAATAAATAGTAATAATTAAGATCATTATCTTCATCAGAAAGCGGTCACGTTATCATTTTATCGTCATAGAACAATAACACGTTATCAGTCATTATAATGTTGCGACAACTATGAATCTATATTACGACGATATGAGTCAAATGTCTGAACAACACTATCATTGTGAAGTCTGTCACATTTTTATGTTTCTTGAAGATCTTACTTAGGTCTACGATCATTTCGGTACAACCGCTCACAACATTTTACTAACTACATTAACCATACTTAATATTATAAATCACATTTATATATCTGTCTGTCTGTTACGCTTTCACAGATAAACTACTGAACCGATTTTGATGAAATTTGGTACGGAGTAAGCGTGAATCCCAAGGAAAGACATAGGCTACTACTAATTACTTCGCGTCCGGTATAACCGACATTTACGCAGGCGAATTCGCTGGCAGAAGCTAGTATCTTCTAATATATGTGTCTCGTGCACAGTTTATGTTATCGAACTCCTTCGAAACGGCTTGACCGATTTATATGTATGTTTTCTTTTTGTATTTGGTAGATCTGAGAATAGATCGTAGGCTACCCTCCTACCCTCACCATACACATTTATATCTTTATGATTTGAATGGCAGCATTATAATAGCTTCTGCCAACAACTTCGCCCGCGGGAAAGTAGAAAATAAACAACCTTATTTTTAGTATATGCGAAACCTGAAACACCTGTCTAGTATTTTTATGTAAAGAATCTATGTACAAAATTTCAAAACTGTATTATGAAAAATCACAAAGTTATAAGCCCGTTATGGTACCTTTTGGTGACATAAATACATGGTCACCGGACCACCCGGGCGACTGAGGGGTTGTTTTACTCCCGCATCTAGTGTCTAATGTCCGCTATAACCTACCGTGACCTATATTGTACTTAGTGTCGATGGAGTCCAAATTGTGACCTTTATTAAATATTTTTGGGGAAAAATGTTACATGGTGTAAAAATTATTGGAATCGATTCAGTTACTGATTCTAAACTAACTATATTCAGATTTCGTATATACTAAAAATAATCTTGTATAGCCTATAGCGCTCAGGGATAGTGCATCTGCTCTACTTTATTTGAAGCGAAAGATTTTTTTCAGAAACGGTTTAATAGTTTCACTTTCAGACCTCCAACATACAAACTTCTAAATTATACTTCTCTATAATATTAGTATGGATTAATTGACCTCGTCATCTATTGAAACTCCGTGCTCAGCTAGGCCAGTTCAAGGTCAATAATAAAAGGCTAATACTCCAAATGACGTGGATGATACACTTATGACAATATAATACCGCTACTTGGCAAAAACCTGTATCAATTAACACCTGAATATATTTCCAGCAAAAGCCACAAGCTGTCATCACATGCAGGCTTCGAACCCTGCCTATGCTTCGGTGACGCGCTGGTCTGGTGGGAGTGGGAAGGCTTTGGTCCTGCCCGAACAGTCCCCAGGTCAAGCCGAGACCCAGTTATACCCAGGCCGCCCAAACCGACCAGAGCTAGCCATGATTTTGTGCGGACTCATTTTCATAGATCGACGCAGTGTGATTTCTGTAACAAGAAGGTAAGTTTGAAATAATAGACTGTGTTTGTACTTTAACGCGATCGAAACATTTACCACGTTGATATCTCTGCAGTGCCGTAACTAGGGCGGTGCCAGCTGTGCCCGGACACAAAACCCTGATGGGACGCAGAAATGACTAAGAATAAGTTTTGTATCATTAATTTCCCATTCCCTCCCATTCCTACTATGGTATGGCCAGATGCTCAGGTCGCCACCGTTGATCGAATCCAAGAGGTTATGGCGGGACAAACTTCCATCATTATGCTTTACCGTGTGCTCCGGCCTATCCGCACAATGGTGACACCCGAGCATTTCTTTCCGCCAAATCCGAAACAGATACCTCCCAAAACACTCATCCCGTCTGGTGAGGACCGGCGTCAGGTGGATTAAACTTTCAGACTGGAACTGGTACCGGACATATAAAATGCTAGTTACGGCACTGCATCTCTGATTGGTTAAGAGCTTGGAGCTGGCCAATTGGAGCGCCGAACGTAATAAACGCGTCGCTCGCGTTAACCTAAAACAAACACGCTTTAGGTGCTCTGTGAAAATAGTTGAATACGTCTTTCTTAAATAGGTCAAGTATCATTAAAATACAGAGAAACGTTTGTTAAGAATTTATGAATCACTAAAGTTTTGAATCATAGAACATTAGATCTTTCAAATTACTTATTTTTATGAACTCCAGATAACTGGGGCCTTATCTTATAATGACGTGTTAAAATATCGAGCAAGAAATAGGAATGGAGCTATACACCCTTTATAACTCCATCTCTTTAATAATTCAGTTTAGGTTGTAAAATGGATCGCGTTATGAGCTCGTGTTAGGGCCTCAGCCTAGCCAAGTTACAACCGTTTCGTGTGGAATTTCGTTCTCCAATCAGTAACACCTCGGTGTCAGCAATTGTAGAAAACGATAAGTTGGTAGCCATGTTGACGCGCCTGCCACCACGTGACTGAGCGTTGAGATGACGTCAGAACAAAGGAATCGGAAGAGTGACCTACTCGAGGCGTTCGACGCAAAAGTAACGATCGTAACTTGGCTAGGGGGCTGATTCGGCCGCTCGTTCTACAGTAACAAAGGATGTAGCGTTGAATATTGTAGAAACGATAACAATTCATTCTATCCACCACGTGAATTAACGTTGATATGATGTCATTCCCATACATTTGTTTAGTTTTCAACTGGCGTTAACGTTTGCAGTTAATCAACTTGGCTAGGGGTGCATGTCAGGTTGCGAGACATAGGAGTTATAGAAAGTTTGTCATTATTAAACAGCCCTCAAATGTATTCATATACGACACCAGCAACTAAACTGACTTGCAAACACTAGCCTTGTGTTTGAAGCCCTCAGTTCGTTTAATCTGTAAGAGAAAAAAAAATAATGAGCACTCCAATAATTTGTTGAACCTTTAAAAAGTAAGCAAAAATTCCCAGAAATAAACTTTATTTACAAACGCATTTCAGTGAACTTCCTTTCAAAAATGTTTACGTAAATCAAGTTATTTTTGGCCGCGGTCCTTTGACCTCCTTTACAAACACATACACTTTTCAGATATGGCTGAAAGACGCGATGCAGTGCCGGAATTGTGGGTTATCGTGCCATAAGAAATGCGTTACAAAGTGTCAGGAATCTTCGCCCTGTATTCCTAAACTGGATAGAGGTACGTGTTACTTTCTTTTATTCTGTATTCTTTGTTTGAAATCACTCTAACCGCTAGAGCTTAGAAGGATTTTCTGTTAAACGAGATACACGAAGTGACAGCAACGAGGCGTCTGGTCCAGGCAACTGTCAAAACTAGTTTACTATCGAACTTGAGCCACACGTGCGCGGCCTTATAATGATCCCAAAGTTGGGAATCAAGCCAACTCTCTAGGAGAGGGAATGGACAGTAATCCACCAAGTGGACCCAGTGCGAATTGGTGGATGTCACATGTCTTCGAATTCTTAGTTCTAGGACATGCCGGCTTCCTCACGATGTTTTCCTTCACAGTTTTGAGAGCAGTGGTGATAAAATAAATTACACAAAGTAATGCGCCTGACTGGATTGGAACCCGTAACCTACAACTCGTAAGCCACCACCGCTCTAAACTACTAAAGCATACGGATGTTAAATATTAGATGATTTACAACTTAATTGATGACGGAACTGGTGAAATTCGTGTTGACGTACGGTATGAATTGCGTTTTATTGTGAAGGTATGTATTTTCCCTCAGCAAGTAGTGCGTTGCGCTGTTATGACGCATATCAGCCTCGTTCATACTCCACTCACTCTATCAATCATTGTTACAATATTTTATTACAGTGTAGTGCAACTGTCTTGTTTTAAAGCGTATTGCATTTTGCAATGAATGGTATCATAATTTTTATATTACCCTTATCGTGACTCAGGAAAGTTCGTTAAGCTGTTGGTCCCGGTTTCCATTTGTAGGCCTTTGTCAGTTGTTACAGATATACAGGAGCCGGGAAATCTGATACCAGTCTTGTCAAGGGGTCGTGTTATCCACTTTTTACAAGGTTATGGAGGTCAGATAGGCGGCCGCTCCATATAAAATACAATGCGTTCCAAATAAGAATAGGATTGATTTTTACTCCATGTTGTGACGTCATAACTGTCAAATCGAAAAATTTGGCAGGGTGAGCAAAATATTTACGAAAAGTGAATGAAAAAAGTTTAATCAGAATTCTTCAATTTTGCTAATCTCTGCGTCACTGTGTGAAGTGTTTAAGTGGCAAATGGAAGAAGAAGGCGAATTGTTCATAACAATGAAAATAAGAAACAATTTTTTTTTTTTAACTTATTGAATTAATTTAATTTCTTTCTTTAATTAGCGCGCTCCATCGTCGACCGCATCGTCGCTGTCCATCAGGTGAGATAGCGGTCAAGCGCGAACCTATCAAGAATAAAAAAGAAAGAAAAATATGACTTAAATAATATATTTAGCTAATTTAGATTAACAAGAACGTTTTTACTTCACCTAGATTTAACTAAGACTCGGTAATAAAAGCAAAAAAAAACCGTTATTAATACGCAAATAAGTTTTTTTTACAAACCGTACTCTTCAGTCAACATTTGACAGATCGAGGTTATTGGCTTTCCTATTTTTATTTGGAAAACAGTACTGGTATTCAGCTGCATCCGGGCCTCAATTAGTCTGCTATTACAATAGTGCCAGAATGGTCTATCATTGATTTCATAATTGTTGATTTTGACAAATTTGGTTATCTACTAATATAATGGCGTCATTATGGCTTTCCAATGAAAAAAGTGGCATAGAATGGTAATCTCGTAAATATTGACAAATGAATGTCTGACGTAAGCCTTAAGCGGTAATCTGTTAAAATTTTGACAGTTCCTTTGATCAGTGAGCTACCATTAGAACGACATTGTGCAGTCATTGCTTTTTGTAAGCTCAATATTGTCATTCTACTACAACTCATTGCCCATTGATGAGCCCATTGACCGATCAATGATCGATCATTATATATGACTTAGCAGATTACGAACTTTTTGCAAAATGACAATGGGATCGTGTTGGAATGACGAATTTATAAAAATAGCAGACTTGGGCCCCAGATTGGAAACCGATCCCATATTGATAGAAAAATACGGAAAATTTTGAGTCATCCTGTCTGTTGACCATGATCGAAGTGTAATTAATAATTAACTTCCAATACTTTCAAGCAGACACAAATGTCGTCATATTTCAATCCAGTACTCTTCTAGCCAAGGCTTTTAGTCTCGATACATTTTCGAGTCCCGGGACTAAAACATCGAGACTTGGGTCTGTCTCGGGATTCCCGTGTATAACGAGAATTCCGAAACTGGTTAAAAAGAAAAAGATTTATATTCAAATGCTAGGCATTTAGGCAATCAATACAAGATTATAGAAAATAACTTTATTAATTGTATTTTAACGTTGTCTTTCTTCTGCCGTGGTTTATTTATTTCTTAATTGCACACCACATATCACAGATATATCACAGAACAAACACATAAAAATAAGTGTGCAACAGGCGGTCTTATTGCACAGGGCAATTTATACCTTTGGATGGACTGTACGAAAGGAAAAGATTTGGGGCTGTCAGTGTACAAATAAATAAATAGTGTTAAAAAAAATACAGTAAAATATATGTATGTAATACATAAATATGTTACCAAATAAAAATTAATAAATATCAAACTAAACATTTCTCTATTGTTTAGTTTGATATTTATTAATTTTATAAGGATAAGAAATTCAATTTTTCTTCTTGCGATAGGTAATGCTGGTTCACCATCTTTTTGAACGTCGTTAGCGTTTAGGTATGCCTCACTTGTATGGGTAATGAATGCATTCCACAAACGCGCTGCTTGTATCGTGAAAGATTTATCAAAGAACGAAGTGGAAAGCAAAAGAATACTATGTTTTAGATTCTCCGATTCTCCTACTATGAGTGTCACAGAGGAACTGAAAGCGTTCTTTAAGATAAATAAAAAACTGGGCAAGTGCGAGTTGGACTCGCAACCTGAGGGTTCCGTACAAACTTACCTTTGTAAATAGTTCAATTTCGGAATGGAGTCTCGAAAAATTTTTCAGAACGGCAAAAAAAAGAAAATAATTGTGACGTAACAACAAATTTACAGTTTTCAGATTTATTCCTATACTTGTGCTAAGACCTTGCTTTATGCTAAATTACAAGATTCTGGATCAACGGGAAGTACCCTATGAATTTTGATTTCCTCAAGAGTGTCGATATGTACGTGTGTTGCTACATAAACCGAAGTATACTTTTTTCTCGTTAAATTACAAGTTTGATTTTTGTACAGCTTCAAGAGTCCGCAGACCTGGGTATAAGGTTTTAATTTCAACTCGATACTTCCACGCGTCCTCGAGATAAAGGGACAGATAAACAGACAGACGGACAACAAAGTGATCCTATAATATTCCGTTTTTCCCTTTTGAGGTACGGAACCCTAAAAAGAGTCGAAGGATTAAATAGCACATTGTAAATAAAGCAAATAGACTATGTGAGCATTTCGGTGAAGGCGAGAAACCATTTGAGCTAAGTGCAAAATTCAGAAACGTAGTCACATTTGCGCAAGCCAAATATAAACCTTTTGACAAAAATTTTGAAGTCGCTCAAGCTTACACAACAATTTAATACAACAGCCAATCTTACAATCGAATAAAATAACAACGACGAGTTTTTTTTTCTTATTTTAAGTGAGCACATAAAAATCATGAAACATCTAATATAATTTCAGAATGGTAGGATCTATTATTTTGTTACAAAATTAACCTGCGTCAGAAAAAGTCTTCTGCTTCCACGCTGCTACTGCACTGGTTTAGGAATTTGAAATCTGTTTCAAATTCTGAGAAATGTTCAACATGCTTTGTAAATCATACATAGAGTTAATCGCAGAGGTTTTATTATCTTTTATTACTATTATTATATTGAGGTCATATTGAGGTAAACGGAAAACGGTAAACCGGTGATGGTAAACGGTTAAACTTACCTACATTCTAAGTCTTCTTTTGCAGTTAAACTTCGCTACAATCTAGGCACATTTAAGTCAAAAAAGAATAGGTTACTTCTAGGCAAGCATGCTCCATCGTCAACTACATCATCGCTTACCATTAGAGGAGATAGTGGTCAAAAGCGAGCCTATCAATAATAAAAAAAAACCATTGTCGCGTTATGTTTTGGAGTACTTATATTTGCTGGTTAGCTATCAGATGGCTTTTCAGTCAGTGATTTATTTAATCTTTCGTACAAATACCGGCACGGATCTTGAGCGCTGACATCTACAGTTCTACTTGCGTAGAAGCACGCTGAAGTGAAATATCGGGTCTCTTTAGTGGTATGAAAAGAGACGCGGGGGCGGGGAGTGCAATCTTTGTACAGTAATTGGCTCAGCGATGTGTACGATGTGCAAAGCGAACCCCGCTCTTTCGCCGAGCGCTTAAAATTCGTACCGCTATCTGTATAATACTTTTAAAGATAATGTAATTTCGTTAATATTGAGAGTTTGAAAGAATCCAACTTCCTCTCAATAAAACTGAGTAAGATTGTGCAAATATAGCAATTCCTGCCTAATTGAGGCTATTTTCTTTAATACGGTAAAAGAGCTTTTCTGGAAATCTAATTTTTGGAGGCAAAAATTCAAAATCGTATCTACTATTAAGTGTTGCGTCGTGCCATAGAGTGTCCAGTATCTTGTTTAGTGGACTTAAAAAAAGTCCGGCTCAAGTCTCAAAAGTCTCGTTATTCCCGAGACTAGAGGTATCAGTCTCGAGTCCTTAAAATGCAGAAAAATCGTCAAGATTCTCGATATTGTTGAGACTGAGACTCCCGGGCTGAAAGCCCTAGTTCTAGCCGATGACATATTATAATTATGGTTAGCTCTCATAATATATCCCAACTCCACGGCCGGTCCGTCTTGTCATATTTATCACACTCTGCCAAGTGTTAGTCATATGTACTAGGCAACTGGACGCATTTCCTGAACCATGTGTGTTTGTTGTGCAACCTTGGAGTGAGGTCTAGGCCAAACGTCCAATGGTACCATTCTGTTTTATGTGTAGAGTCGAATTAATTGCTTTGAAGTGAAATTGTCGTATGTTGACAGTAAGTACATAAATATTTAAGAAGCGAGTCTAGTTTAAGGTCGAGAATTTGATTCCTATCTGCGACAGAGTCGAGGTGAACATATTCATTAGTCAAACATACTTAGCTTAGTAAGAGGGGGATTAGGGTATAGCACGAACACTTGTGTACCTGTGTGTGAGTTACCTGTACATAAAAAATCACACCTTGATACCTATTTCTATACCCTACCATTATCCTCTGGGACATTTATCTTCCTAAAAGGGCGAGTAGATAATGCCAATCTGTCATTACATCTCACAATAATTCTTGTCATGACCATATATCGTCAGTAACTCACCTTGGATTCGTTAGAGACTTAAACCTGTACCACGACGTTTGAAGTAAGATTGTTTCATTCTTATTTCCAGTGTGGGTAAGAGATGGCGCTAGACAACCTGTATAGCTCTGTCTCTTACCCGCACTAAAATAAGAATAAAACAATCTTACTTTAAACGTCATGGTAACCCCGTTAGAAGCAAATACAGGCTAGCCTATTAGCCCATTCCCAGAATCAATCTGTTTTAAATTTCTTGATAAAACTATTAGTAACTTCTCTTTCAAAACATGTGTATATTCTTATTGCGTCGTATCCAAGGTAAAATATAGTTTATAATTAGGAAACTTTCCTACAAACTTTTGGGGAAAACCCAAAACAGATCTACAATTCTTTTCTCAGGTCATTACTGACAAAACTCTTGATATTTATAAACATGTTGAAATCTCTCACGTAGTGGAATGTTTTTATACGGAATGTATTCTGCAAAAGGAATAAAATTCGCGAATATATTTATTCGGATTCGACTTGAAATCGCGCCAGAATAATATCGTCGCAGCTGAAATGTGTCAACGACCAATAAGGTCGATGACTTTCGGATATTTTGACAGAAGTTATTAATAAATTAATAATGCAGTCTTCTCGGAAATTTTTGCCACATATAAAATTTTGAAGAGAAGGAATTGAGGAAGGCAAGTGAAGAAATGGGAGGATGAAATAAAATAAACAGCTGTTAGGGTTGCTAGAGATAGAAGACAAGGAAGGAAGATGTTAGAGGAGGCCTATGCTGAAAGGATCTACACTGAACTAAGAGACATTTCAGTATTTCGTAAAACATTTCAGTATTTTAGGCAGAAATATTAAAAAATCAAGATAAAAGTCTTATTTATTGAACGTACTGTAAAAAAATGTCACGGGTCATGGAGATCCGATGGATGCGAAACGCACAAGACCAGGCTGATAAGGCGACCCTTTGAGGAGGCCCATGTCCAACAATGGACGTATTTTAGCTGAAATCAGGGGCGCCGACTCCGTGGGTGGTCGGGGACTCGAGCACCCGTGAGAAATAAATAGTGGGTGCCGAGCACCCCTGAGAATAGACATCAAGAAACAGACCAATAATCGTCTTTTAGGGATGAGCGTTTTTTCATTAGCCGACGACCCGTTTAGCGCAATGGTTTACAGCGCCGGTTGAGACGCAAGGTTCGATTCCCGCACCAACACAAATGTTTGTTGATGAAACAGATAGTTATGTTGGGTCTGGGTGTTTGTGGTACCTTCGTTATTCCGCAGTGTGTAAGTAGAACATTTATTTATTTGTCGGTCGATCACTGTGCATTTCTCTTCTCACACTTCGCCACTTTTTCGAGTCATCAAATGAGCATAAGCACCCATGAGGTTTTCTAAAAGCCGGCGCCCCTGGCTGAAATTATTTCAAACAATACAGCCCTGGAAAAAACATACCATAAGATCGTAAAGTAGAGAATAATAAACAAAGTAATAGATCTACTAAAGTACTGGCAAGATCACGCGAAGCGTCAACTCATACGCACATGTTGTGGCAGCTTCAACCAATTAGTTTAGACTGGTGCCAAATTAAAGACAGATCTATATCAATTTCAATCTAAATTACAATTAATCTACCTAAGACCAATGAAATAAACAGCTTTGCACAGATATTTTGCTTTTACAGGCACAACATTTAGGTGAGCTAAAATTTGGCAAAGATATAAAGCTTTCACCTGCTGCGTTGAGGTGTTATATTTACCTTTAGAAGCATGTGATTTTAATGCGCGAAATACGTACTGTAAATAAATGGACTCGACAACAGACGTATGTACCTAAATTATACAATGATACTTTTAAACAAAGACGGACATTTGCGTGCCGTTCAGTATAGTGAAGGATTGTTCTCAGTAAATGGAGGATAGACATTGCCATACAGCGTGGCAATGCCGCCAGTCTTTTGGACACATTACCTGTCGACAGCAATGTGGAGGAGTTTTTTTAACATATTTTAGTTAGTTTTTAATATATTTTTTTTTGGTTTTACTGTAATTATGATGTCTACACTTAACGCCTAGACGCTTCCAGAGACGCTTTCTCTATCATCTTAGCTAGCGTTTGGCTAAGCAGATGACCAGTTACCAAGGATAGGCTGGATCACTATCAAATTTAAAGCTTGGTCAGTCGAAAGCGATTAATGGATTTATTACTTTTGTGTAAGATTATTAATGGGTCCATTAATTGCATCGAGCTCTTGAACTCTGTTAGGATATACATACCCTCCCGCCTTCCAAGGAAAAAATATACCTTTTTTCTAAAACTAATCTGGTTCATTAGGCCGCTATGCACAGGCTCTGTAGGCAATACAATACTTTGTCTAAAGCCAGCACTTGAACGTAAAAAATAGGTTAATGGTCAAATCCGACCTGGCTGGGCAGCGTTTGGGAAGCGGTGTGGTATTTTCTTATCCGACAAACCATGGTCTCAAAAAGAAGTTCATGTTGCCAATACACGACTACAACAAAATATGGCTCTGAAACTTGGTTGATCACAATGGGCTTCATCAGATGGTTTTAAGTCACCCAAAGGACAATGGAGAGGGCTATACTCGGAGTTGCGTTGTGTGATCGAATCAGAAACAATACTTAATACTTAGCTCAAAATCACCTATTCAACGATATAACACACACACCTATTGGAAGGTAGGCCCAGATTTCATAGAAACCCTGGTATCATTCTTTACGAAGAGTTCCTATTTCTTTATTATTTGCCAGACTTTTTTAGAATTTCACCTTTAAATCATTGTTGACACAGGGTATGCAAAAAACCATCATAGTCAAGATTTTTCCAAAAGTAATTTTGATGAAGTATTTGAGCGTTACGGTAAATGAGGAAAATAACATCTTTGCTTAATCATTTTTTACAAAATATTTTATCATAAAAAATTATTATTATTCTAGTTTTAGTTGTAAATTGTATAAACTCAAAATCATGCTGTGGCCTCCAGTAATTGAGGGAGTGGGTATTAATCATTTACTTGTGTGCTTACCTTTGTTGGAGGTCCTTAATAAATAAATAAATTATAGTTAGAAATCCCAAGATACATGAATAGATTTATTTTAAAGCAGGGAGAGAAAGATAACTTCTAGAGAGATCTTTGCTTGAACAAAGCTTAGTTTGTACATCGAAAATAAATATCATAACAAAGAATTTACTTCATCGCAATACTGTCCGAAACATTTGAATAAAGCCTCTGCCTTGTTGTATTTTAGCGTTAAAAGGAACTGTCCATAAATCCAATTTAGAATCACAAAGAACATCTTTGTCTTCAAAAATTAAAATATGAACATCATCAGTCGGCGCAACATGCTTGCTTTTTGCACACTTCTCTATTCGGGCCTGCGCACAGTTGAGACAAGACTGTCTTAAACAGAATTGTCTACGACGTCGCAGACTATCAAAACAAAACAGTCTAGCGGCGTACGGCCAGTGTTGCCAATACAAGTTAGTGGATTTTCCACTAAAACTGGTGATTTTAACCCCCCATTTAATTGCGAAATATTACGTTTTAGTGGCTAGTGGATTTTTCTAGAGCTTTAGTTAAATTAAATTTCTTACTAAAAATGCGATCGCTCGGGTGTAAATCAGCACCATAGAATACATAATTATTAATCAGATACCGACGATGATTGTGCAAAAATGATTCGTCTGAAGACAAATTAATACATAGCCCTTATTGAATAATTTGGAGGTTTGAATTACCTACTAATGTTAATTTACCCATAAATGGTATTTTGATCAACTGATTTTTAATTTTTATCACTATTATTAAAGGAAACTAATAACCTATAGGCCTACTTATTTTATTGCGTACAACACACATTTTTTTAGTGGGAAATTTTGCGATATTGTGTGTGGGATAATTTTTTGTTAGTGGTTTTCTGGTGGTTTTAAAAGTTGACTCTAGTGGTAAGTTAGTGTTACTATTGGCAACACTGGATGTCTCAAAACTCAAAAAGACTGCGACGTCGTAGGCAATTCTGTCTAAGACAATCTTGTCTTAAGTGCGCGCAAGCCCTTACTCGTCATCCCCCTTTCCAAGCAGTGTAACGTTAAATGTGAACGTCTACACGAGAATTATCTGAAAACCGCCACATGTTGCAATAGTTTGCGTTACCAGTTACATCAGTAATTGTGCCATCATTCCGCAAATGCACGCTAGATACTTACGCATTATTTACAGTAATATGTGCAACAAATATAATGAAACTTATTACTGGTACAGAACAAGAATTCCAACACGGCAATAAGTATTATAAAAATTTAGAAGGTTGGCGTGCATTGCGATCGTACGCGGAAGAGAAATATACTCTACTTTACCATTCCTTTATTCTTTATACAGAAACTTCTTTGTAATTCTACGTAAACAATAGTTATACGTTTTTACGATGCAGTAATTAAGAATAAAAGTCGATGGATCCTCGTAAAGATAGAAATTAACATGCATTAGAACAGTGGTCCTCAAACTGGGTTACGGGCCACTGGTGGTCCGCCGGAGACATTTTCAAAATATTGCGCCTTTTCAGAAAGAATATTGTAAGCGACAGTTTGCAATTTTTGCAGGATTTTTTCTGTCCTAATTAAAAAGTACCTACTACTACTTAAAGTTCTCTCAATCTTAGTTCGGTCTTCGTCATAATTGTTATATTTTAAGTTCTCGTAATTAGAATGATTCCTTATTTATCATAGTATTTATTAGTTTATTATATTAGCATATAAACGTATTTTATTATTATAAGCCACTTAATTTAACGATACTATATTCTATTTCAAAAATATCTGTTATTTATTTATTGTGCACACCTACCACAGTGTTGTCTTTTTAACCCAAAGGTTGACTGGTAGAGAATGCTTTGTGGCATTAAGTCTGCCTATGTACCCCCACTGTACATGGAGTTTAAATAAATAAATAAAAAGTATTTATGATAATATACTGATAGAGCCTATTGTAATATATCAATAATTTTACGAATTTAACAAGTCTTATCATTTTTAGAACGATATCATCATAAATACTTTTAATTTAGGGAACAAAATACCCCTTCCTGCAAAAAGCGCAATCTGTCGATTATGACGTTCTTCCTGGTCCTATAATAATTATATGATTTTTAAACCTAAGACGGTTTAAAAATCCAAACATTCCAACGGAAAAGAAACATTGTTGCCAGGTGATTTAACTCTATTAGAAATATTGTGTTTTCTATGTCAATTTTCGTTCCTTTTAAATTTTAAATAATATTAAATTAACAAAATATATTAAGGTTCTATTTTCTTGTGGTCGCTGCTAACAACAAAGAAACCAAAGTCGTCCCAGGTCAAAAAAAGGTTGGGAACCACTACTTTGGAAAGTATTACTTTATTAATTGGTTTTTATTATTAAGTAGAGATACACACGTGAATGGACTTACTAGAGCGATATTACTGACAACATAAATGTTAGAAAACTTCATAAATAGTTCTAATGAGACAGAAAATAGCTATTTGTAAAACCAACAAGTCTAATGGCGAGGACGCTGTAAATAAACATATTGGCTAGCGGGAAACATACACATTTCTGCTCCTTGCACCGGCAAACCACATTTCCTTAATATTCACGACTTCCCCAAACAATTTTTGGTCAGATTTAGGTATTACTAGAATTCACTTATTAACCAAGTTTGATGTGTTTTCAGGAAAAGTTTGCTTTTTAGTATTATTTGTTGTTTCATATACTTACATATTTTATAATATCTTTCTAAAAAAAAATATGACTTATTATTCATAGAACTACTGATCTATTAGTACAGTTCCTATAAAATAATTGTCAATGCGTCAAAATAAAAAAAAAGTAATTTGTAATATCTTTCTAAAAAAAATATGTCTTGTTATTCATACAACTACCGATCTATTAGAATAGTTCCTATTAGCAAATTGTCAATTTGTGTGTAAACTTTTTAACTAGATAAGAAAACTGCAGCTTACGATGTTCTTCCTGAAAAGACTCGATATTGTACAATAATAAACACAGGATAATACCCATTACACTGCCATTTGGTACAGATTTTACCTATTAACATGACTTTTGTTTTCTTTAATAGATTCTTCAGGCATGTTAAACTGTCCGCCTCCCGAGCTGATCATGACCGAAGCGGACGCCATCGCTGACCCTGACTCCGATGATGAACCCGAGAGAAAAGACTCCTTAGATGTCCATGAAGAGGGTAAGTTTATGCAACCAATCTGTAGTTTTTTTACGATTTTAACCCTTTAATTGCTTGTGTCGGATTATTCCGACGAGTGTTTTCGTGTTCTATTCGATTCGCTTCGTTCGTTTACGACTGGGTACTCAATCTCGTTTTGCTCTTCAAACCCCATAGGTGACAGAAGAGCTGGAGTATTTGGTCGTGAATGTGCGACCCTGGCAGAATAAACGCGAGAGTGCTAGTCGGATATATCCGACGGAGGCGGTTAAAAGGTTAATTAACGTGGTTATACAATCGCCTTTATTGTTGACTGGAAAAACATGGCTAGAATTAGTATGGTAGAAAAATAAATAATTTTGGTTGTAACACGGTACATCAAATAGCATGTTCCTCTGTAAGTATAGACAGTACAAAACGAAAGAAAATGAATTGGAAATTTATATCTTCGTATTATGGAGCCGAGTGCTGTAGTGATAAGTTTCCACGTGTATCAAACGACGTTTTTCAATACACTTACTAATAAGAAATTAATATACGGGGGTTGACCGGCGACTTGTAGGGGTTGCTTAGCGCCCAGCCTGATACGATAATAATATTTTTTTTTTTTTTATTGATATAAACCAGTGCTTGACTGCGATCCCACCTGATGGTAAGCGGAGATGCAATCAATCAAAAATTGTGGCGGGGTGAGCTTGCACACTTTTCCGCACTGGTGAGAAAAACAGTAAATTATCTGCCTAAAAGCAATAGGAGTAAGAGCGAGTTTTCAAGTATGTGTATTAAAAAATACGTTGTTATTCTCTTACTCGTGAAAAAGCAAGGAAAGATTAAAGAATCGTATAACAAGTCTACATCTCGAGTTCCGCGATCAACGATAGAGGCGCTTGCGTCGATCTCATTACTTCCCGTTGCGTTAGTTGCGTGATTTAAATCAACTGCCAACATTGTGCGGCGCTTGGCAACTTCTGTCTGTTACTTCATATTTTCTGCAAAGTGTCATCGCAACTAATAAATTACATTTTGCTAATCCTATCCTATTAATGATTAATGGCTTTGTTCAAACCGCCGTAATCTAAGGCAACACAGATAAGAATTGGTATAGACAACTTATTTATTCCCGATTACCGGCCACCGTAGGCGCGGGCTTGCGGACGGCGAGCAATAGGTGGCCCTCCGTCCGATCGTCCGGTAACCTTCCGGACCGAGCCCAAATTACCTATGGCGCGTATTGTTCCACGCGCGCCTCAAGGAGACGCCTCAGCAACTGTAGGGCCCCAGCAGGGTCGAAGCCTACTGGGGCCAAGGGTCTGATTCTGAAAGGAAAGCTCGGCCCTGGTACGAAGGGCAACGAAGGAACAGGAGTGGGTTTTTAGTCAGTAAAAGTCTGACACTATCTCCCGCCCCGCCCAAGAGCGAGGGATGTCATAAGATGATTTACCCACCGGAAAAAAAAACTTACTATTTATAAATACTTTATTTGGTTTAAAATATATATTTTTTGTATATGTTGACCTAGACAAAGAAAATTTAAGTTGTTTATTTTTGTTTGTGCACAGACGAATTATTCGAATGCTGACGAACGGAGAACTTTTCGCTATATTAACACATCCGGCTCCTCCCGTCACGTACACAGACATACACAGGTTTTTTTTTATATCTATTTATTTAAATGCAACTACATGTTTAGTCTGTGAACAGTCCGAACGTGGTCCTATAGCCCCTGTACATAATGGAAGCCATACTTGAATGACAGTGAGGGGTCCAGGACACGATCACCGTAGATTTTCACCAGCTTTTGGTAGCGATAAAATAACAAAGACATAATACATTTCAGCTTCATCTCTGAGATGCTAAATCACCAAAGGCAGCAATACGTCGTGGCTTGCTTATGCACAAGTGAGGCCTCTGGTAGATTTAGAAAACCACTTACCATCACGTGGTTCGCCAGCTTGTATGCGATACAAATGTAACACAAGTAAATAACACTAAAAAAACTTATGAAACAAGGTATCCTTGGAGTCAGAAATACAGACCGCATATGGAACAGTATACTTCGTTCCATAACTCGAACCACAGATGTTGACTTTACAGCCGTTACATTGAAATGCACCTGGGCGGTCCACATCTTCGCCACAAGTGAACTGGGGAAAACTACTCACTGGCGAAGCGGTAGGCCCAAAAACAGATACCAAGATGAATTAGACTCCTACCTCAGTGCGGGCTCTGATTGACATAAATAAAATAAAAAATGGAAAGAAAAGAAGAAGGCCTATGCCTTGCAGCGGGACACTGCGTACTTATCTTCTTACTCTAATAATAATACGCGAACTCCTTCTAAAGGTCCAGTTACCCCAGAGTCCTAGGATCACTAAAACACTACCTATACTGTGCTCCAAAACCAGGATAGCTGATGTGGGTCAAAAAGCTGCCTAATTTAAATGGGACTGAACAGGACATGCCCGAAAAACTATGGAGCAAAGTAACCCAAAGTGAGACGGAGTTGCGGTAGACCATGAAGGACCTAGACGGTAGGAATAACTAGGCGGATTTCACCAAAACTGGGAGGAGGAAGAATGGGCCCACAAAAGATGGAAAAGGTGGTGAAACAACGAGTCACAGTAAGTGAATGAAGCTTGGATGAATTCCCTTGATGGTGGAAAGCCTTATCAGTCTTGAGCGAACCCTCTGTGATGAAAACTGAATCCACCACTGTCTGTCGTAAGATGGCAAACCGTCAGCGTACCAAATAACTAGTGCTGTAAGATGCCGCCATTATTTGCAGAAGCTATCCGTTAGTCTCCAAAGTTTTCCTAACTTGTCGTGTGTTTTTCCCAATGAAGTCAATACAATGCTTGTCGATCCTGTGTTGTCCAACATTTTCTATCACACACAAATAATAATCCAAAAATAGAAACAGCACGAACCCTACCTGCCAGTACTGCGGGATTTTTCGAAAGAGTTACCTACTGAAGGAACATAAGTGGGTCCATAAGTCTGACGCACCCTCTCGCTCCACTCAGAGCGAGAAAGGCTTATTTCATGATTTCCCACCAAAATAAACAGTACAAACCCTAAACAAATGATATATAAATCGTAATCGCGCTTCCCCTTTAGCAATCATTTTCCAAGATATGTCATAACATTCACCGTAAATATAAAACTTCTTACATAAGTAACCTTAACTGCCAGTAATAAAAACAGAAATAAAATCAAGTACATGTCATTACAAAACCGTACCTACCATGACTGACGTGGCCGTTAACCTCAAAAACTGAAGCGCAACACTTTGTCATAGATAATGACAATTCACATTGTGTTACCAACAGCGAAACATTCTTGACTTTTAAAATTACCTCTAAGAATATCAATGGATATTTTACTTTGGTAAACCTTAACAAAACATTGAATAATGCTATATTACGATCTAAATCAAAATAATTGTATTTTAGAAAGGAAAAGCAAGTAAAAATCGCTACAAACATCGTAATATGCAGGAAACAGATTTCTCAGTCGCATAACGTTGGCCAATCTCATATATCAACGATGCAACAAAATATTTATGAAGTGTACAAAAATTAACCCACTTGACACTGGGTATTTTCCTAATTGGTTAATACATAAGCCGTTTGAAAGCACTTAGTTCCTTATAAATGTGGTAATTTTTCACTTGTCCTTTAACGCTCTGGTTAAGCCTGCTGCCAAGGATTGCATATTACCTATCTAATGTACTCAATACCAGAACAGTTTTGAAAATACCGCGAAATATCTCATTAAATTTTATTGTAATTTCTACATTCAGTTTTTATTACGTTGCTGTAATTTGCTAATTAGTCGTCTTTGGAAATTTTAGAAAAAAATCTATGCATATCTTTTTTCTGCCGAGTGTAAAAAAAGATTTTACAAGAACTCTGTTTGAATTACAATATCTTATTTTTACATAAACATTTTGTATTTTTTGCAAGAACCTTATCGAATCCATTTACTCAATCCCTTTAGGATGCATTCTTAGTTCCTCCACCATGTGTTTCCTTAATCCTTCCATTTAAGTTACAAAAGACTCCTCTGTAAGCCTCACTACTACGCCTACTTTGTCACCTTTTTAACAAAATTTACACCCACCCTTTGCATATTAAACCTAGATACGATTCTGCTCAGGTGGTGGAGCAATGAGCGCGCTAGTGGCTGGACTAAGGCGCGCCGGCTCCGCTCATTCCCTCTCCGCGCCTAAAAACAACGCCTCTTCCAGGTCCTTACCTCCATCACCTAGTCATACACCCAGGTATGTTAAGCACACCATTATGTCGTGTTGTTTATCTACAACATTATGCCTACAACCGGTAAAGACACCAGCTTTTGACAGCACCTTTTCAGCAATGATACACTAGGCACCCACATTTAGTGCGGTATTTTGCTTATTTTACAAACTCACAGCTTGATTTTCCTGTGCTGGTACTATACACGATTTTAATCTCAAATCTCAGGATATATCAGGTTTTTGCTGAACAGTCAGTGTTTGCTGTGAAAAATCAAGCTGTGAGTATAATTCCCAACGAGCTTTATGCAAGGCTCCGCTTTAAAAAACTGGACAACTCTTTCCCTTTCTATATTTTAACACAGTATTACAGTAATAGCTACAGGACAATCTATTAAAATACTAGAGCAGCAATTAATTGGAATCGCGAAATAAACAATTGGAGAGTTACGTGATAATACTGTACTTTGTTTTTAGTTCGCACATCATAATGTCCTTCAACTTTTGAAGACACACAAGGTATTTCACTGATCGTTTTCACCTACCTGTTTCTCTTCGTTCCTATTGTTGTCCCTAGCCTTGTTCTGAATCCGTATCCTTAAATGTTTCAACGTCCTAAATATTTTTGTAATTTTCACGTCAAAATTCACTTTTGTATGTAATCTAAAACATATTAATATATGATGCACTTCTGGATGTTAAATATCTAATAGTAACGTAATGATTATAAACATAATCTTAAGAAGAACTAATCATGCTTCGCAAGAAGTATACCTACAATATTTATTATAAATTATCTGAGTCCATTACTTGCGACCTTATTGAGTTATTAACTTATGTTTTCTATTACATCTGTTTCCAAACACGTCACTGTCTTGCGACAGATTTAATGGCGGCACCTTGATTGTGGCCGTGTGAACCAATACAGGAATCCTATGCTGTCGTTTGTCTTATGTTCAATACCGATTTGTTGTAGATACTCGTAAATTACTTAGTCTATATTCAATCTAAACTGTAAGCCTTATGTGTTGTGCAGTAATCGGAATTACGTGGGCCATTTATTGTGCTTCAAGTCCTAATAGCACACCAAATTCCGATAACTGGTGACGTGCCGTAATTTTCATGTTGTAGTTTGAATTGGATGTCCGTGTTTAACATCTTTGTGATCGTATCCGTCACTTGTCCTATTAATTTATTAATCAACACTTTCGCCCTTTCTTCTACCTCCCTTACTTCAATGTATAAATTGGAAAAATAAACGCTAGTAGGACAGTTATGGACGAGACTTTTCTGTTAATGACGCAGAGATATTTGGTTGAGCCGTTACAAAAAAAAATTGTACGACTAGGTACAGCTAAATTGCTTTTTCACATATAATATTTCCACCTACATTTTAGCCTCACTTCTTTCGCAACACTTGCATACAATGTCATAAATAAACTTCAACCACACAACAATAGTTCAGCTCCTGTGAGAAAAAATGTAGTGTCTCTTCCGCTGGCTATAGAACATGTCACTTAAAACACATGACTATCCTCAATCATTTCCAACTCTTCTCACACAAAGTGGTTAAAGAAAGAAAGAGCCTACACGTTTGTTGACGAGCAGCCCGTGTGACGTAAAGGAAGCAGTCGCTGGAGTCGTGCAACCCGTTCGGCGCGTGCGGCGCGACGTGGCTGGCGAAGGGCGGCGTGGCGGCCATGGTGGCGCCGGCGCTGCGCAGCGCGCTGCCGCCGGACGTGCTACTCGCGGCCGCCAGGGACTCCGCGCCTGAGCTTGCGAGCAAGCTCACCGCGCAACAGATTCATGATATGGTGAGTACTGATGCTAACGCTGATGTGTGGTGACCTTGCTAGTAGTACAGACGCTGAGCAGCGCGCTGCCACCGGACTTGCAGCTTGCCGGTCAACTAGGTAAGTAGAAGTTTGTTTAGCTCTACAAACAATGCCAAAAGTACAAAGCTGCAATGCAATAACCCCTGAATATTTTAGTGCTACATCTTGGTTCGGACAACAAGCACAGACCTTCAGTAATGAGTAATCAAACAATATTGGAGGAGTCATTAAACTCACCATAAAAAATATTTTATTCAACAATCCCTTAATAATGCAACGTCAATCAGCCTCCTTGAGTATGCAACTCATAATTTATGAAGCTTTTGTACTATGTATTTCTAGGTCATCTATTACAGTCCGACATTGGTACCTACTGTTTGCTGCGATGAAAATGATCATGCAGTTTTCAGTTTTCTATAATTATACTGCTAGCTGACTTCATTAATCTGGTTTTCTTTTATATTTTTTTTATTATATTGATATGCTCGCACATGAGCACTATCTGACCTGGTAAACGATGATGTGGTCGACGATGGAGCACGCTTGCCTAGAAGTAATCTATTCACTCTTGACTTAAAGGCCCCTAAGTTGTAGCTATCAAGAGACGCAGATTCCGGCAGAAAATTCCACTCCTTAGCTGTACGCACAATGAATCAATGTTAAATCATTCTACGTGGTATGGGCATCCTTTTGATGTCTTTTAATACACATTCGTTTCTAAAAAGTTCTTTTTTTATTACAATTATATATATTGCAAATGCCCATGTCAAGTTGTAAAGGCCTCCACAGAGAGTTGCTGGGAAGGAAACCTTTGTCCCAGAACGCAAAGGGCAACTGAAGGACACAGATGTGGTTTTAGTTAGTAAAAGTCTGATGCGCCCTCTCGCTACACCCTAGAGCAGACAGTCATGGCATGATTTCCCACCTCAAATTAAAAAAAAGTGGTAGGTACAGACAGGGATCAAAAGTGCAATTGCACTGTGTCAATGCTAGTGTAAAATTTATTTATAGAAGAGGTTTAATGGTTCATGACAAATTTAATTTGTAGCATAGACTAATTGTAGACCATTGAGCGTCTCCTACAAAGCAATTTTGGACTCTTTACATTGGTAGCGTGTAACTGCATTTATGACCCCTGACTGTACCTATAGCACTTTTTTGCTACCAATAACCACAGATTTACTTACCTGGGGCGAGGGCCTTCAGGAACGAAAGATTTTTTTTATAATTTATAGGCTCGCGTTTGACCACTATTTCACCTAATGGTAAGCGACGTGGTCAATCACTGGGTTGTGACTGTTACCGTCTCGTTTTAGTATTTATGAAAGAAAAAGGCCTCGCTGATACACCTTCGCCCACGTCCAAATTAGTCCACACTATGCCTCTGATAATCATTTCTTTTTGCAGTTACTAGCAGTACGTGAAGAATTATCAGCAGAGGACGCATGCAGCGCAGGCGACGCGAACGGCGGCGAACTGCGCGCCTGCGCCCTCACCGCCCTCATGCTGCACTGCTGCGCGGCCGCGCAACTCGCGCAGCAACGCGCAGACAACGCGCCCACTTGATGATATTACATTATTGTTCATTGTGATTTACCTTGTTTTATTTTATTACCTATACAATACCCAAAATCGTGAAGGTCTCCCACGAGGTGGACCGATGACCTAGTAAGGGTCGCGGGAATCCGATGGATGCGAGACGTACAGGACTACATGTTACACACACATACATATTGTATATATATACATCGTTATGGCGACACTTGGGGGAGACCTATGTCCAACAGTGGACGTCTTTCGTCTGAAATAATGATGACCCTGAATCAAGAGTTTGAAAAAGAAAGTGTCACATAGAAACGGAGCAGCTCTACTACAAATATTTTTTTCGAGAGTTAGCTGTGACTGTTACTGTATGAACTGCCTCTTTTTTTAGGTGGGAATCATCAAATTACCGCTTACGCTCTAGGGTGGAGCAAGAGAGAGTGTCAAACTTTTACAAACTAAACCGACCACTCCTTCAGTTGCCCTTTGCGTTCCAGTGCCACGGTAACTCTTTCATACAGTCCACTTTTTCTATAGTTGTTATCTACTGGGATTTTACTGATTGCTATCACACCCACTTACAGCTTCGCGCCTAGCTTTGGTACAGGCCACGGTCCGGTGCGAGGAGGAGTGGCAGGCGGTCGCCTCCTTCTGCGAAGCAGTAATGCTAGCAAAGGAGGCAGCCGTACGCGTGAGGCAAAGGTTCTCACGCCCCAATCGCCGCCGGGATTCCGATTCCGATTTCCGGCCACCGTAGGCGCGGGCTTACGGACGGCGAGCAATGGGTGGCTTGTCGTCCGATCGTCCGGTAACCGTCCGGACCGGGCCCAAGTTGTCGACGGCGCGTACCTACTGTTCCACGCTCGCCTCAAGGAGATGTCAGCAACCGTAGGAGCCCAGCAGGGTCGAAGCATACTGGGGCCATGAGCAAAGAAGGAACAGGAGTGGGTCTTTAGTCAGTAAAAGTCTGACACTATCCCTCGCTCTTGGGCGGAGCGGGGGTGTCATTAGAGGATTTTACCACACGAAAAAAAAACCCACTTACAGCTACTCACGCATACATCTACTATAGACTATAAGTAGCATACAGTGATTAGCTACCATGTCACGTGACGTCATAGGAATTACGTTTTGTTTCCGTTTTGATTCTGGGACAACATCCTCATAAGTCACAGAATGCCAGTGTGAAGATGAAAACCCTCCTCCTCCTGTGAATCCTTTACAAAATTATATGCAGTATTTGCATTTTTCCCTCTTCAACTTCTCTATATATATCTACAATATTTTGTAGGTAAAATCACTACTTTTTTTTTTCTGTGTGAAACTTACACACTCAGAAACAATTTACACATACATTCATAACCAAACTGGTTCACTGCCACATGATTCATCATTTTTAGCTTTGCTAGATTGTGATATTATATGTAGAAACTAGCTTTTGCCCGCGACTTCGTCCGCGTAAAAGTCGAAAATGGTTTCATTAGGTTTTTTGAGATACGAAAATATGAAATATTATTTATTATTTTCGTCGTGTGTATCTTAAGATTAAATAGTATAGTATCTTAGCCGTGTGCAGCGACCCTTAGTGAACCCCACTGTGGGTGACGTAGCCTACGACAAACTTATTATTTGCGGTTGGTACAGTAATCGGGTCTGGGGATCGAACCGCAAAATCAAGTTTTGTTTTTTATTGTATATACTTTTCGGGGATAAAAAGTACCCAGTGTGGTGCCCAGGATATTAAAGAATAATTATACCAAGTTTCATCGTAATCGAACCGGTTTTTGCGTGATGCCTGAACAAACAGACAGACAGACAATAATTTTTAATTCACATTTGGGATCGGTGTCGGTCTCGTAACACCCGCCATTTATTTTTTTGATATTTTCAATATACTGAATTTTCACTTCTACAGATTTATAAGTATAGATATAAAAAACAACTTACCATGAAGTAGTAACCCTAAACATAACTGACCTTGACAATAAAACCCATGTTGATACAAAACTAACGCTAATTATAACTAGCTAAACAGCTATAATATTTCTATTTTGGACAACGGATTACTCTCTCAACATGACATTACTACGCACTATGCACGCTATCTGAACACGGTTTTTTATAACTGACGACCGATTTAGTAAACAGAGTCGAAGTAAAACGTAATTACTGAAAAACGGAGTACGCAGTAGACGTTTCAGTTTTAGTACTTTATTGATGGCGGCACGAGTCTAATCAATGAATTGTATAAGCACCGGATGTTTCCAATTGTCAATAACTCTAAAACTGGAGACGCATTCATGTTTCAAATGTTAAACAGTTTCATGTGGTCTGAATGGCAGATGAATTTGAGTTTGCCATTGGGTAAACAAGTGCGAGTCGGTCTCGCGCACTGAGGGTTTCTACCCTTGAGTAGGGGAAGTCATTTGATGATTTCGGTGGAAATTCATTAAATCTTTTGCTCTAGAAAAATACTGAGAGGTCAACCAAGCTTTGTGTGAAGCACAATAGTAGATTATGTGACTAGGGGATAAACCAGTGTCTTTAGGTCGCGGGCGGCATGTTGAATTCCAAACGAAACGAAGGTTGCTAAGTTTTAATCCCGAACGTCAGTGAGGGATTTATATAATTTACTACCGAGCATTGCGAGGGAGTTAATTATATAAATGTCTCTACTACTACACTCACAGGTATCCGATTACACTAAATCAAATACTATAGAAACCTGAGTGATTAAAGAAATTTAAGCCGCCCAAGACAAAGACAGCTTTATCCCCGTGTTGGATACTCTACTTTTGACACCATCTGCGAGATAATTAAAAGACAATTTACTAAAACACATTATATATTAGAGAAACATAAGTATTATTTACAAGTTAATCTTCTGTAACGCTCTCCCGCGCTTTCGTTACTTTGTTTTAGAGACGTCATTAGCCAATTTTTTTTTTGTTAGCGGCCAGTTTGATTTTTGAAACTTATTTGATGCACGCGTGTACGCGTGTGTGTGTAAATTCAAATCTCATATATATTATTCCCTAGAGATCGCCCATACTACATTATCTCTCTAGGCATAGAATGACTTGCTTTATGTGATGGTTGTAGGACATATAAAAGGCCAGTATCGAGCAGGTGAAATAAAAATGAAATTACAATGATACCATTGCCATTCTTCAATTGACGGTTTTCTTCAGCAATGAACTCAAAAGCAAAACATTGTATTGAGTCCCAAGGCAATATACCCATCTAGACTTAGCTATAAACAAAAGAAAATTATAAATGGGATCAGAAGCAACAACAAGCTCAATGGCATTGACCTTTTCATTCTTATTTTAACTACATAAGGTCCGTTTTCCAGTGAAAGGACGAAGAGATCAAGGAACGCGTGTATTGCGTCGAATGCTCTACCGAACAGGGAACTGGCTTCTGTCCAGCTTTTCCTGAAATAGCACAAAGGATCGACCTCAACTTTCGTTGTGAAAAAAACTTCTGCTAAATGTCAGCGGTCGACCGACGGAAAATTTTGTGCGTCACCGTTCATGCGCGTGCGCCGGATACGGATGGATATCATCTAGATAAGTGACCGATGGCCGATATAGTGGTTACGTTGAAAACTAATTTACATCTGTGTAGTAAATAGGATGATTATGCTACGATCTTCGGTATCTTAAAAACTACTTATTATCAAATCAATTATGGGTGGACGTAAAAATTTTTATTTAGAATAAAGTTTAAAACTTAAATTGCATAAAATAATATCAAAAAAAATCTTGAATCTCAGAAAATTGAATGATTCATGCGAAATAGGAAGGTAGCCGCTGGAAAAAGCCAGTCACACTAAAATTATAAAGGCGAAAGTTTGTCAGTGTGTGTGTATATTTGTTACCACTTTACGCTCAAACTGCTGAACAAATGTCAATAAAACTTGGTACACGTGTAGACCATAACCTGGAATAGGTCGTAGAACACTTTTTATCCTGGGAGTATATTTTCTTGGGATATTTTTTTAACTACCACGCGGGCGAAGTTGCTGGCAGCAACTAGTAAATAATAAACCTAAGCCTGTACGATACATATCGTTCTGCATAATCTAAGAAAGTCTTGAAGTGATTTCAACAGGACCTAATCTATATGAGTCAGAAAGTACTGAACAACGCGTACTATCTATCTTCATAATTCAAGATAATTGAGTAGGTAGATATTAGACCGTATGACGATGTCAATGCAAAGTCGTCACTATTATAGAGAGCAGTTTTCCTATTTTCCAGTGCCATCATCAGCTTCCTGGCCATGTCCTGAGTTATTTGGGGTCGGTGCAATACCTTTTTTTCTTACATTCTGCCATGTCACCCGTCTCGCTATCACTAACTCCTTTTCTTTCATATGACTTCTCACACAATACATTCATATTTTCTTTGGCTTCCCTCTCCCTCTCCATTCATCCACATGAAGGTACACGGGCCTTAGCATGACATGTTAATCATCCTATATAGTTCCTGACCTTTAACAGTCCAGTTTAAGTCGCCAAAGGGATGATATGCACGAGTTCTTAGTGCGATCCGCACTAAGAACTCGTGCATTTCATCCCTTCTCTTCATATGACCATTCCTATTTTCCAGCATGAGTTCTGAAAAGCTAGGAAAGAAAGAAAATTTTCAATTCCTTCCTTCTTATTCGCTATCACCCTTTCATGCTTTTCATGCTAAGAACGACTGTGAAATACCTATGTCAGCTTCTTGTCATCGCTTGAGTGATGAAGATATAAAATTCTGCATTTTCTGGCTTGCTATATGCTTAACAACACTACTTGTAACTATGATACCGAATAATATTATTAGATGATTATTTAATTCTCTCTTGTTTCCGACTGTATGCAACTTGGGTATGTGTCCAATATCAATGTTTTAATTGCTACATAGATAAGTAGCAATTAAAAATTTTCCGTTGAAAACTTTCGTCAGAATCTTCTGACTTAATACTGGATTTTTTTTGGTCTAGGCTTGACCATCTTATGCAGATACCTGCGAGCATACAGTGACATTATTTATTAAATTATACGAAGACTTACCTACAGCTAATAAAAACAAATGAGGTATAGTATGTTAGACTGACAGCTAATAAATAAAGTCCACACAGCACAGAATAATAGGCATTCCATGGTCACTAAGTACCATGGTAGGTAGAGATAAGAATAAATAGTTGTCAAATAAAAAATAACTAATATGTACGCTACAGTTTCATTACAATTAGGTAAGTAACGTATATTTTATTCAGTTAAAGCTATTCGACGAAACAGACATTGGTGATTTCTGACTTTAGAATTGCGGGTACTTCGAGCCGGATCAAAAGACGTTCCAGCACGAAAAATCATAATTACTTTCAGCAATAATTTGAGTGCTCGCACGCAGCGTCCACTCCTGCGTCATCTTATTCGTTATTAAAACATCCGTCATTAACCGTTTTCGAACTGCGCAAAGCTTTGTTTTGCGTGAATCAGGGGAAAGACAAAATGAAAAACTTTCTGAATGTGTCATTTTTTCTTTGTAAGAACTTGCTCAAATAGAATTAGTAGCTGGTCTAATTTTTTTGGATTCTCTACAATCTTAAAAACTACTAGGTGTAAAAATTTATTCGACGGACAAAAAGCAAACAGAATAAGCAAAGCATCACACAAATAAAACTTTCCGTATTTACGCCTAATATTAGAGCTATAAATTCCCTAATAAATAAAACTGAGATGTTTATGAAAGTAGGCCATGATGAGAAAGGAAAACATAGACACGAGGTCGCCTCGTGTGTGAAGGAAATCTAGTTAGATAGCTACCTAGTTGATCGGTTTATTATCAAACAAATCTAAATGGGTTACCTTCTTGAAGTTGTTCCAAAAACTGAAAGCATATCCGTCAGAAACGGCATTGACCTCAAAAATAAATAACGATTTCAAGAAACAATGATCATGTACAGCTATATTTTATTTTTTTAAACGTTACAATCTAATAGGTTAATTTTTTTACAGGATTTTGCGAGCAACCACCACTTTCATCACCTACCTAGATAGAATTAAGTCTATTTTTCATGGTTTTTTTTTAGATTGTAAAATCATCTAATGACAAATCTCGCTCTTGGGCGGAGTAGGAAATAGTGTCAGAGTTTTACTGACTAAAACCCACTCCTGTTCCTTCGTTGCCTTCGTCCAAGGGCCGGGGTTTCGTTTTCACACTACCCATGGCCCCAATAGGCTTCAACCCTGCTGGGCCCCTACGATTTGCTGACATCTCCCTAATTTTTCATGGATCAATATTTTTCTCTTCATAAAATACACCTCTTTTTCTTTTTTCTGATGTGAACAAAGACAAGATTTATTTCCACTTTGATAATAGGTTTCTAAACAAACTGTCAGCTGGGCTGAAGATGATGCAGCGACAGGAACTGTAGCTGGTTGTGAAATCATCAAACCTTTTCGCGCTCTGGGTGAAGCGAGGAGTGTCAGACTTTTACTGACTAAAACCCAGCCTTCCCTTGTCCGTCGCGTTCCAAGACCGGGGTAACTCTTTCGACCAATTTTGCAGCACAGGAACTGAAGCCTGCAGGGATGTTACACGCCTGACGATATAAACAATATTTCCGCTCTAATTGTGCTAATGGTGGGTCAGCAGTAGGTACTGCCCGCGTTAGTTTATTTCCCCATACACTTATGTCAAGTTTATTGGAGTGAAAATAAAACACATGGTCTGTTTCAAAGTTCCTTGTTTATTTTCCAAAAATAAATAGTTAATGTAAGTAATAATATAATCGTCGAGCAGCAGTCGGGAAAATAGTTTTTGGCATCCGTTCAAGGTTAGATCTGGCGAAAATCTACGACTCTCTTTGGCCGAAACTTCAAGGCAGTGCGTTGAACGCACGACATTAACGTCAAGTTTTAATTGACGTAATTATTGGCACGTACGATTATAAGTATCTACAATACAATTACATTTAGTTATTACGTTTAGTTCGGTCTTTGAACTTCGAACAGTCTAAAATCATTGTGACGAAAATGATTGACAATTCAATAGTAGGCTCACTGGGTAGGTAGCTATCTACCTGCTTGCCTGCTTCGACAATATTGTTAACCTCACGGTTTTTACAACGGAAATCTTTTTACCGTCCTTGAACAAAGCGTTACTAATGAAGTTAAAGTTATAACACTTTCGTATGGATTTCTTCAATCACGATCGATGACAGAAAGTGAACCAAGGCCGTTATGAAAATTTTAGAGGAACCTGTTTTAAATATCTGTTCGAATCAAACAGAGATCAATTGATAGTGCATTAAGTTCTATTTTGTTACTTTTACTTTAAAATGCTGCAACTTCAGGAAATATATCTATTGAATAAATATATTTCCTGAAGTTGAATAACATTAGTGAATAGACTCAAAAATAAAACCGTTCTAAGTAGGTACCTACCTAATCCATCGTAATAGAGTTTGCGCATCGAACGTGCCCGCAATAAATTGCAACATGTCGGTATATATCTACCTAACACATTGATGGCCCGTTGTGAATTAGGCCGGAAAATCGTGTTCGGCCGTCAGCCCAGCCTTTCACATTGAGCTGATCAACTACATGCATTCAAACGATTATTCCCACAAACAATGCAATCAGATAACGGGCTCGATAATCACAATGCTTTTATTGACGACGCGACGTGACAATGCGCTCCACTGAACACGAGATCACAGGATTGTTTATCCAAGCGGAAAACAGCTTTTCCTTTGTGACAGGACAAAACCCGTGACGGGGTTTCATCCATCTCCCCTATAATATTTTCCGCACGCTTCCGCCAACTTGCGTCAACTGCGCAGCAGACAGTGCGAGCGAGACGGGCATTTGTTGTTGTTGCGCTCTCCCTCCCGCACCACGCTTCTTTGTTTTGGCAACGATATAAAGGCAGGCAGCAAACGCGGCGCTCGAATTTTACCAGAGTGCTACCGTGGACCCAGGCGCATCGCGTTTCGCAGCGGTGGTAGATGATTCGTGATTCTTTCAGCTTGTGAAAGACTTTCATAGTCGTGACCTAGCAGTGACTTAACTACGGGATTGTGCAGTGACTTTTAATAATCAAGTGCAGTGATGAGGCCTCCAACGGAATACGATGGTGGAGCGAGGGTGCCCACTGAGGCGGAGGAAGGCAACCGGCCTGATGCAAGGCCCATGATGATCTGTGCGAGGCTGGCCGGACGCGCCATCATCAGAGTTGTGGGACGTTGTGAAGATGCTCAGGAGAATAGTCAACTAGGTGCGTAAATAAAAATTTGCATAAATCTAATCATGCGAGCAACATCATTCAAATCAACAACAATACAAAGACGTTCGTACCTACGTATTGCGACGACAAAAAATAAACAAGATAAAAATAATAAAAACAACTACTTAGTTCCTACTTGGGCTACTATTATTCCACTATACTGTATGAATAAAATATCAGTGTCATTGAGCCATCTAACACCGGTTCGCGAATCGTAATTAATTCCTCAGACGCGCAACAAAAGAATGAGTCCAACGATCTAATCCAGAAACCCAAATAATTGCGAATGTTAACTTCCTAATAGTTTCATGATTTACACGTAAATGAAATATCATGATATCTTATCGATTTGCAAAGGTATGATAATGTACTTGTACCCTTTTAGAACTAGAGCATCTATCATTAATTGCGGTCAAACTAAGTGTGAATTAATGGATAAAGCTGACCTCTATAAGTGGTAAATGTTTACTAACATTGTTATTAAGAGTGTGAGAATTAGTCAATGAATTAATGAGGTAGCTAGGTATGGCCATGACACATAATTGGGAGCGACCCAACAAGTTGTGGCTTAACATTATGTTAAAAACCCAATCTAATGTCATAACAAGATGTTACACTAGGTTAAAATGAACGTCAAATCTTATTTACTTACAAAGAAGTTCAGGGACATGAGAATTACCTAGATTTAGGAAATTAGAATTACAAATTCTAAAAGACGTTCTAAAATATGAAGGAGCTCATCAGCTCATGACCACTAACTGCAAATAAATTAAATCGGAATTTATCTATTTCACTTTCCCTCTTCAAATAAAACTTACATGGTAATAAACAAGTCTAATATCAAACGCAATTAAAATTGATAACTGAGGAAGAGTACCTACCTACTTATGTAAATAATAAACAACTCTCCTTTTGTTTTTAATTTTATCGTTATCGCCTCAGCAATCTTTTGAGCCATTGCAGATGGTTCCGGCATTTAATAAAACCAAGCTTCATAACATTAACCTATTGTAATGATTATAACTATACTAGTTACCTAGTTAGCAGCACCTTAATTTTAATCTCTTTGACCTCATAATTCTTCATAAAGGAATTTATGACCTTACCACGATTAATGATGACGAGGCCAAACAAAATTATAAGTGCATCACAAACGCAAATCACTGTAAAGTTCATTGAAATTGTTTTGTATTGGTATTCAAATTACATTTGTTTGAGTAATCGAAATTAATCAGCTGTTTATTGATAAGAGAAGGATATAACAAAACAAGTTGTTAATGTGTCATTACATTATTGACTTTTTTGAGCATTGCGCCACACTATAAATACCTCTTGCATCGTGGAAGTGTTCACGAACATGTAAACTTACAAGACACCCAGACCCGGATCTTTAAGCCACACAAATATTTGTTCCGTGCAGGAATCGATCCTGCGACAGGTAGCGCAACAGCCAATAATTTATCAACCATTGCGAACAAAATTAAAACCTAATTCATTATAATATTTTCTGGAGGAATGTACAATTGGTGATTAACTTTTGACAGCAGATCGCTTAAGTGAAAGTCGATTATTATTTCTCTGGAACGTTATAAGAAGATGAAAGGATAGATTCCTGTTTTCCTCATCCAAATCCGTTCAGTCGTACCTACATCTAAACCGCCAAACATGTTATGAAAGTTCAAAATTAGGTACAATTCTTGTTACTTATTAAATTTATTTTTCATTTTTTTATAAACAGCTAGGTACTTAAGTAAAACAAATTAAAAAGGTTTATGAAACCCTTCTTGCTTCTTTAATACATAATTACTTAATTGATCACAATTACTATTTCTCACAATGAGAATATGCGTATACTATAGATACGATCGATAGGGCAGAATTTTATGTCACCATTCTTATATTTAAGTTTAATAAATAAAATGTATCTACGATTGTTAGGCGGCGATTTGAAATATTCATCATCATCATCATCATTTAAGCCGACAGAATTCCACTGCTGGACATAGGCCTCCCCCAAGTGCCGCCACAATGAACGGTCCTTTGTGTCCTGTGCGTCTCGCATCCATCGTACTCCTGCAACCGTTACCAGGTCATCGGTCCACCTTGTAGGAGGCCTTCCAACGCTACGTCTTCCGAAATACGAACATGAAATATATTTCCGAATATGAAATATTACTATTTTAATTTATAGATGCTTAGATACAACATCGCTAATTATATAAATCAGAAGAATAGAGCAATGGTAAGGTGCATTGAACGCATAGTGCCAGTCACAGAGTCGATCCTCGAGCGTCTTCTCGCATTGTGAAAATTAGAAGGCATTTGCTAATTGTTTACTCATTTCCGCAAGTGTCTTAAAACAATATAGTCTTTGGTATTTTATTTTTAAATATCTAATATCTATTGTATATTTTATAAAATTAAGTTAATGGTGTTTTTCTATAAAGCAATATTTTGTGTTGTAAGTATTTCAAGACACGTCAACAAAATAGATGAGGTTATGAGACATTACTACATATTTTTATAACTTATTACAGCATGGAAATTTCCAATTCATTGATAGTCCATAACTTTTCTAATCAATATGCGAATGAATGATTTCCAAAGATTTACTGTGTTGCCATGGATGGACGATTATTAAATAAAAGCATAACTTGGATAATATTAGATAACCACCTTTCAAATAAGTATGTTGGACGCTGTGAAGAAAAGGGCCTTCATATGTGGGTACTATTAAATTATTGATAGGCTCGCTCTTGATCACTATATCTCACCCACGGTGTACTTTCTTACCAAGAAACACAAACTTCTGCAGGGAATTCCACTCCTTGGCTGTAAGCACAATTAATGTGTTGCCAAAAACATTTTGTGCGTATGGGTGGAATGTCAATCGAAGCAAAACAATATTAAGTAGGCCTATCATTGCGGATGCTACAGGAAACTTGTTACTATGGAATTTAGATGGTTTATCTCTCTGCAGTAAAATCTTCTGTACTTATTTAAAAAAGGTAAATTTCTGACTTACTCATTAGCCCAAACCCTAGGACCTACAATGGTGAAATTTTGAAAAGAAGTCTTTTATGATGAATAAGAAAGTATTTTCCAAAATTTACCCCGTATAGGAATGAAATGGGGCTCCAAAGTTTGTATGGAGAAAACTATTTTCACGCGGGTCAAGCCGCTAGCAGAAGCGATTCAGTAAATATGGCCCTTAATCACCATGGCCCTCATAACGTAACAGTAACAGCTCTTTACTACCGCTAGTTCTTGTCACACTGTTTCGTCCAATCTTCACGCTTATCTCCTCTCGACAACATCATCAGAGAACCGCAATAAACTACCGACTAACGACCCATTCATCAAAACGCTTGCAAAACACAACCTTATCACGTCCGCATAGCGTAACGAATGGCATGCAGTATCTCGAATGAATAATTATGCGAAATATGCCTGTTTGCGCAACTCCGAGGTTCAAATGAGTGTTCTGTTGCATTCGACTTTCGTAAACGAAGATATCGTGTAAAAATTGTGAAACTAAGCGAGGCCGGCCCCAGTTGAAACAGTGGCCTTTGTTACTCGGATTAATTTCATATGGTTAATTAATTCCTTGTGATATACAATCGCGTTTTTTGCAACTAGGTATCTTAGAGGTGAGAGGGTTAGTTACTACACCTACCCAACTTTGTACAAACGATTGTCGTCATCCCTTAGATATCCCTCTCAAACACGGCCTTGAATAAGCACTGAATTAATAGTTATAGAATACCTAGATAGTTCTATCCCTTTGGTCAACAATAGATAGATCAAAGCCGTTTCACATGTGAATGTTTCAAAATTTGATATTTTTTTCATTTTTCCTAAATTATCCTACATTGAAAGTGAAGGTAGGTTGTCTGGTGAATAATGTAAAAATATTTCGTAACCTCCATTAACCCCAATGTTTCAAAAACAGGAAAAATTCACTGAAAAAATAACTTCGTCTCTGGCTACCGTACAAAGTCGTAATATCTAATATTAGCGTGTTATTTTGGAGAAGTGAAATCTTTTGCGCAGTTACTAACAATCATTTACGAACAACAACGCGGATTACAATTTAATTTTGCGTGTCTTAAATTAAATACTCAATAGCAATGTATGTTGACGTTAATAATGCTGATATGAAGAGTTAAAGACTACCTTCGGACACTTAATTTCAACAGCTATCACGGCATTTGCTTAATTATTCAATTAGTTACGCACTATAGGCAGAACATAATTAACATTATTAAGAATTTGTGGTGTTGATAGCCTAGTTTAGATTAGATACTTTGTAGCCTAGTCTAAGTTTCCCACAGACAGGTGCCACGATCTATTTCAATAAAACGTCATTTTTTTATAATATTATATTTGTTCCATTATAATCCACATTCACATCCATATCTACTCCCGGAAAACTTGTGAACACAAAGAATACGTGAACGCGGAAGACCTGCACGCACATGCGGCACATGTAACAATTCCGCGCCATAGTCGACGGCGCCATTCTACAGTGCGATCGATTTAGAACATCTCACTTGCACGTGCGTTTAATTTACAAACACGTACGGCTTGAACCCGTCAGCTGAACACATGTTGGCCTTAGCTGACCAATTTATGCCATATAGAGTAACACCGGCTAGCAGAGGTCACTGCTCGTTATACACTTCCTTGTAACGACGTGAATCACTCATTGTTGATTATGACAACAAGAAATAAAGTTTAGCTCTATCTGTAATCAAGCCGCAGAAAAAAATGATGTGTAACAAGAAGTCTTTGTTGCGCAATGATATACTCTATTCAGCTTTTTATATCATACAAGCTAATGAGGAATCCCTAATTAGGCAATAATATTTCTGGTTCCCTTTTGTAACTATAAGTATCGGGCGTGAACCATTGTCTGCGTATTTACCTTCACTACTGCCTACTACTTCAGGTTTAGTAGTTCTAAATCTTCGAACCAACCCTAAAACAGGCCACGAAGTAACGAGTAAAATCCATAAATTATCTTTTTTTTCTGACGGTGCCTATTTAAACCATACTAAACCTGCTGGTTATTACTTATGTGTAAAACGACATTGATATTTATTAATATTTTAATTTGATTAACCACCTATAGAATTAACTATTCTTTTACTAAATACCAAGGGTAAAATGTTGAATTATTTCTACAGAAGTCGTCAATATGGCCTCTGGGCTAGTGGAGGTGCCTGTGTTACCTTTTTAAAAAAATTACTTATTCTAATTAATTCCACTGAATCTAGGTATTTTATAGTCTAATTTATTAAACCCCGAGCGAATACCGGCGTTCGCTTGGTCATTGTCTTTCTATGTGTCTCTGATTACGCTACTCAAAAGGCTAATAAAAAGTAAGTTTTTAAACAAGAACTACAGCTACCTCCGCAAACTGAGAGTCAGCTGATTGTCAATGTCAAATTACCCAAAACGTCAGTAATGTCAAACAATACGAAAACAAAGAGAAAACCACAAATAAATTAAAATAATGCACAAGAAATCTAATACCAATTGAGGAGTCTAATTGTTATAAACACTTAACCTAGAACCTCATTTACGTTTCCTTTCAAACTGATTATAAATTGGAATGCGAATTTATTAATAGTTAGCTACGCGCTTCACGTGTGAACTTCGGCATATTTTATGAATTTAAAAATAACTTTTGGAACTCGCGCCGATACTCGTGTTCCCGTTCCTAGTTAGTTGCAGCCGGTGCTAGTTAATTCAGAGCAGTGCGTTTAATTTAAAAAATGGCTCTAGCAGTGACTCGAGTGGTATTAAAATGCGAAGACGCTCAAAAAACTCAAGTACTTGGTATGATTAACAGCTATTAAACACAAGGCTAATAGTAATTAAAACTAGAAACATATTCGCTAGTTAATGACGTAACTACTGATGATTTCTGCTCTAATAAGCAGTTTGCAATGTGTCCTAAAAATCCTGACAATTTATGGCATAAATTATTTGTCTTAACCTACTAATTAGTTTGTATTTGATTGGACAAATGATGAGAAGTTTTATTAATAGGCTTATACTTGTTTTGAAGTCCTATTTTTATTTATATCTTATAGTTTAATCTCATCTCTGTATTACTGTAGAATTAAGGGTACTTCCTTATTCAATGACTGATTAGAGAAAGTTAATATCATCATAGGAACAAGCATGTTCTATGTACAGTTAATATTAATATACAGTTAATATTCTTTGGATAGAATAACTGAAAACTGAACTTTTAGTTGAAATGACTAAATACATAGTCCCTTGTCTATGTTGACCGTTACAAGCTGCTCAATGATACATAGATATTACACAACATAATGTCATAGTATTCCCACATTTTATCAATTTTATTTAAACTCCATGTGTAATTAGGGGCAGGTAAATTGACATTAACCAAAAAATCCAGAACCGAGACTGCTAATGAGAGAACATGCAAAAAAAAAAAACAAATAACACCATGATATTTACCGTATGTTACTTTTCTAGTTGAGTAATATCTTGTTGAAATAATTATTTCTGCAGTTGTAATGCATCATTATACACTTGAGACAGGAATTGAGTCACTTGGTGTTATAATATTCCTAATTATCACTCAACTATTAGTATCACATCTAAGAATAGTTAATCAAAGTCATGTATATTGATAGTGACACATTCTTCAAGTTTCTTGAAACAGTATTTGTAAAATTACTCATATTTTACTATCATTGACTGATAACAAAATAAGGAGTCATCTTTGTATTTCAACAATATCTTAGTGCATGGCAGTGCAATAGCCAAGTTCTAAAATGGTTTTTTCTTCATTTCAGATTTATCAGAATGTCAGCTGATGCAAGTACCTGATGCCGTGTACCACCTGATGCGACACACAGAGCTCAAGAGTTGTGATCTCAGTGGAAATGTTATTACTAAGATACCTCCTAAGTTTGCAGTCAAGTTTAGTTTAATTACAGGTGAGTTTCACCGATGATATTTATGACGATCATGTGCTAAGTGATGTTAAAATAGTTTAGTTTCTTTAAAACGGCTAACAATTGTTTTATACAAAAAATGCATGGCTAAAATATACTGAAGAGTGAAGAGACACTAATATTTAAGAAATTACAACAATATTTTCTTTTATATCTGGTAAATTAGACAAACAATTAAAAAGCCATTGTGTCTCACATAGATCTGTGGGTTAATATTTTGAGTTGCCTAGCTTTTACTGTGTTTTTGAAAAAAATTGTCACCTAATTGTGTATTCAAAATAGAAATAGTAATAAAGTTTTAAGCAATTTAACAACAATACTCAAACAGAACTTCTCAATTCCAGATTTAAACCTGTCCAACAACCAAATGGCGAAGCTGCCCGACGAGCTCTGCACCCTGGCATGCCTGGAGAGGCTGGACATCTCGCACAACACTTTCGTAGCGCTGCCCCACATCACGTTCCAGTGCCCTAGTCTGCACACCCTGCTGGCACATCACAATCAGATCATTGGTACTTGAACTTTTATTGTAACTGTAAAGTAAGGTAATTGTTTGAACGGCATACTTTTTGTGTCTGTCTTCAGTAGTAAAATCTAAAAATTATGCATATGTTTTTAAATGAAGTTAGAAAGAATAAATTGTCTTCAAACAATGTTTCTTACGGTTAAAGAAAATCGTGATAAGTTTCGAACTTGGCTGTTTGCTAACAATTTTGTTTTTTTCGTCTTACAGAAATTGATGTGGACAGATTAGCCAGATCTCGCGCCCTAGAGTACGTTGACCTCAGCGAAAACCCTATTCCGCCACGCACGTACGACGAGCTTAAGCAACTGTCGCGGCCCACAGTGTCAGTCTCCGAGAGACAGAAAGAAGACTGGGAGGAAGACCTCATTATATAAAAGAGTGCACTCTTGTGGACTTATGCATTCGGGGCCAGGAATTGCAGCACGGGTCAACTAGAGCAAGTACGGAACTAACGGGTTATATAGACATGACTGCTCTTAAAACAAGTCATGCATCCAAGCTGTGGCTCTAGCGTTTTTCGAAGGGATTGGTGCAATATTAAAGTCAAAGCTTCAAACAACTGGTCCTAACTAAACTGTGATCTTCTCTGTGAAAAGAGGACAATATCAACATGATTTTTATAGTGTATGCTATTCTATGTGATAATTGACAGCATAGTCGTGATTTGAAAGAGATTTGTAAGAGATTAAATAAATGTTTTCACATCTTTTGACATGCTCAAAAGTTAGCGTACTTAAGTAGTCTAAATGTGATTTGGTTTGTAATGTCCTTTATACTTATATGGCTTATATAAAAACGAAGCAAATTAATTAATTTTATATGTATAGTGGTATATATTTTTGATACATAAGATGGTTGGATAGTATTATGTTGATATATCTCATTGTATTGAATACTAGTCCATCATTAGTTAAGCTTATGAATTCCAATAGGAATGAAAATATGTTGTAAGTAATTGTTAAGTACACAAAAATGTCTATTTGCAATAATGATGTACTGATAGGTACAGTTGTTACTTTTACTAATGAATTCGCTCTATGTAATTTTTTTTGCTTATAATTTTTATTGCGGCACATCGCTCGCAGAACAAATGGTCGATGGGGCCGAAAGGTTCTGGAGTGGTAATCGCGTACCGAAAGACGCAGCGTTTGAATGCCTCCCAAAATATAGGCTGATGATCTGGCGAAGGCCGGATGAATCCTCCAGTTGCAAGACACACAGGACGGGTCGTTCTGGCGGCGTTTGGGGGAGGCCTATATATACCTGTGAACGTCTTTCGGCTGTAATGATAATGATGATAAATTTTTATTGACACATTTTTGTATCCAAAGATTCATTGACTGATAAAATGAAGAAAAATAAATTTTATTCTATTGAATTGAATGCAACAACTAGCAGTTTTCAAAAATAAATAATTATGTCTTTGTAATGTTTTTTGTAAGGAATACAATCAAAAATAAATAAACGCATTTACAAAATGCAATAAAATAAAAGAATGTCGTTTTTATACTCTTTTTGCAGTGTCCAGACAGTGATCAAGGCCTAACACCCAAATATGTCTGTGTGTGAACAAATTTTTAGGGCCAACGCTGCGTTAAGCGGGAGCTCGTGCATGCACCCCACAGATTTAAGAAGGGAGGAGATATGTTAAGTAGTAAAAATTGTACCGGAACACGATGTCTCCAGTTTCCCTACCAACGCCGAAACTACTACATTTGCAGTAATATTTACGCAGTCGCGCACACATCCGCAAATCATAAATCAGTCCATACTACACAGTCAATTATAAACCTTACCTACCTAAAAACAGCGTGTATTTTCCATGCACCGTACAACTTACGCACACATGAAATGTCGATGTGCTATGCAAAAGCAATTTATTTTACATTTACGCTAGTGATTGACTAAATAGAAAAGTTATCGATTTTTCCATTTTTTTTTTGTCGTGCTATTTCTTTTGCTTTTCTTTGGTGGGTTTATAGGGCTTGGGAGCGACCGGACCATAGTGTGACTGATACACGCTTACCAGATGATGACGCGATGTGTTCATTCTGGCGCAACATCTGGTCAGTGCCTATCAGTCACACCGAGGGTGACTGGACTCGGGAGGTCGAGCGTGTGTGCGATCTTATACCAGAAATGGGGGCAATTACCATCAGCCCCCTAGATGTAGCTCGTGCAGTTCGTCCGTTGCCCAACTGGAAATCTCCAGGGCCGGACGGGCTGCACAACTTCTGGCTTAAATGGTTTCAAAGGTCGCACGCTCGTTTGGCATCTCAATTCCAGTCTGCCCTAGAGTCAGGATCGCTGCCCCAGTTTTTTACAACGGGAATAACCCACCTGCTCCATAAATCAGGTAGTACTGCGGAACCTAAAAATTATAGACCGATTACATGTTTACCAACGGTCTATAAAGTTCTTACATCCATACTGAGAGCCAAAATTAATACTCACATTGAGACAAATTCTATCATGTCTGCCTCTCAGAATGGATGTAGGAACGGGTCCCGCGGTACTAAGGAGCTGCTCCTCATTGATGTTGCCATTAGCCAACAGGTTCGTCGTTCTCGAAGAGATCTGTCGACATGTTGGATAGATTATAAGAAGGCCTATGACTCAGTACCGCATACATGGCTCATGAGGGTGCTGGAGCTGTATAAAATTGACGCAACTCTGCGCACCTTCCTGATGTCGTGTATGGGGCAGTGGAGGACAGTCCTTCATTATCCAGGATGTCGACAAATTTTGGAGAACAGCGAACCGATAAGGATCGAGCGTGGCATATTCCAAGGCGACAGTCTGAGTCCGCTGTGGTTTTGCCTAGCCTTGAACCCTCTCAGCACACTGCTGGAGAGTTCGGGCTTAGGCTACCGGTTGAGAAGAGGTGGTCAGGTCATATCTCACCTTCTTTACATGGATGATCTGAAACTCTTTGCCCCCAACAACTTGCAACTGATGGAGCTACTGAAGGTAACTGAAACCTTCAGTAGTGCCATCAGGATGGAATTTGGTGTGGACAAATGTGCAGTCATGCATGTAAAGCGAGGAGAGATTATGGAATCCGTGGGAACCCAACTCTCGGATTCTATACACCTTAGATCCCTCTGCTCAACTGAAACTTACAAGTATTTGGGTATGTCGGAAGCGTTAGGCATCAATACTGCTGACGTGAAACAATCGTTGAAGGAGCGCTTCTTTTGCCGCCTGAATAAGGTACTAAATAGTCTTTTATCAGGCGGGAACAAGGTGCGCGCTTTCAACGGTTGGGTCATGCCGGTTCTGATGTACTCTTTCGGCATACTCAAATGGACTCAGACTGAACTTGACGCCCTGGATAGAAGGGTCCGGACACTGCTTACCGCAAATCGGATGCATCACCCACGGTCATCGGTGATGAGGCTGTATATCCCGCGGAAGTGCGGGGGTCGTGGTTTCTTAAACGCTAAGACCCTACACAACCGTGAGATATGCAGTCTCAGGGAATACTTCCTTAAAACCGACGTGGGGATGCACCGAGATGTGGTGGTGGTGGACAAGATCCTCACCCCGCTCTCCTTGGCTAACGAGAACTGGCGCAAGCCTGTAGTACTGGACACTAATGAACGCAAGGAAGTATGGCAGAGCAAGGAGCTTCACGGACGCTTTTACCGGGCCTTACATGGGCCCGATGTAGACCTGTTAGCGTCCGTATCTTGGCTGCGTTTCGGTGACCTCTTCGGGGAAACCGAAGGTTTTGTCTGTGCGATAATGGACGAAGTTATGATGACGAACAACTACCGGAAATACATTGTGAAGGACGGTACGGTTGACATCTGTCGGGCATGCCACCGGCCGGGGGAATCAATCCGACACATTATTTCTGGGTGTTCTCGTCTGGCTAACGGAGACTATTTGCATAGACACAACCTCGTAGCCAGGATTATCCACCAGCAACTTGCTCTTAAATACAATCTTGTTGAATCAGAAGTACCGTACTATAGGTATGTGCCCGACCCAGTTCTTGAGAATGGCATCATTACGTTGTATTGGGATCGATCTATCATCACTGACAGGACTATTGTTGCGAATAAGCCTGACATAGTGGTGATAGATCGACTGGAGCGTCGCACAATGATTGTTGATATAGCGGTCCCTCATGACGAGAACCTTGTGAAAGCTGAGAAAGATAAACAAACTAAATATCTTGACTTAGCTCGCGAGGTTGTCGACATGTGGGAAGTGGACACAGCAGTCATTGTGCCGATAATCGTGACGGCCAATGGCTTAATTGCCAAGAGCCTCGACCACCACCTGAGGAGGCTCTCGTTAGGCAGTTGGATCAAGGGCTTGATTCAGAAGGCAGTACTTCTGGACACGGCGCGTATAGTCCGGAGATTCCTCTCTCAGGAGCCCTGACCACCGGTAGCTTGGACCCTGTTCCCGATGCCGGTGTGCTACTATTTTTTATATTTTTAAATGTTTTTTTTTATGAGCTTTGTTTTTAAAAAAATATTTAAAAATGTAATTTATATGTATATTAAACTAATAAAGGAAATAATAATAATAAATTATTTATTAATTTGTTTTCATAAAACCCAAAAACTAACCATTTACCCGTATAAGGCCATTATATACGTCATTTCAGAACGTCAATATCAAATACTAAAAATCGGCCAAGTACATGTCCTGGTCCTCTAAAATCCTGAAAAGTTTAATAACTTGTATTATGAATTATTGCATGAAAAAGCTTTCGGGAAACTGAAAACATAAAGTAACATTGTAGTTATCATTTTACCTAACTTACTGCTAAACCTCACCATGTAAGGCTTTTGTAAAAAATACTGTACTATTTTTTTTCTAACAAAATAAAGTTTTGAAATAAAAATTCTATCTTGTTAAATAAAGAGAACAAATAAAGAGCTAGAACATGTTGCCTTATTTTAAGCAAAAGTCGTTATTAAATTCTGAATTATGCTATTTCTTTACAACTCTGTAAAATAATCAAAATAAATAAAAATATTTACATTATTTTACTTCGGATATTCAACCAATCGATATTATGGTCGATAGTCTATATTAGTAGATCATACAGGCACATCATTAACTCGCCGCAACTAACAGCGGCTTTATTATGAAATACACCGCACTGATAAAGTATCGTTATGTTATTTTTACATTGCTTGTTCCGTTACTGAGCGTTAAAATTAAGTAGTGGTTAAAGAGCAATGTATGTACTGTAAGAGTAATACAGTCGCCTTGATATTTGAAAACAAAAATAACGTAGTAGCAGCAAGGGATATTATAAGATTTGTTGTTTTTACTGATTTTAAAGATAAATATAGTATTAAACTTGTACTTCCATATGGTAAGAGATTCCATGATGACCCAGGCTTCTCTTATCACTTCGGTTCTTGCATGAAACCACTGAACAACACGGCATTTTAAATTTGTTTACGATCACGTATCGCGTATCTCACAAGTTTGTAACTGACGGCCGTTTGCCCGATCGTGTGCATTTTGCGCAAGTCGCGCGGACATGCACACGCCTCCTTGCCACCCCGCTGATGCACCCGTTGCGTGACGTCGCGCGTGTATTGTGTGCGGCGGTTACCGTTGCGGAAACCGGATTATTACCTGCGCAGTGTCGCTAGTTCACGGTGTGCATGTAGTCGTGTCGATGGACAACTTTAATGTGTTATTACATAGCAAAAGTGGCGCGGGGCGCGGCGAACCGCTCAGGCACCCGGACGGAGCACTTTTGTATGGGAGCGCACGCCACCAGCGTAACGCAGCGTTCGTCGTTAAACATTAGGTACATTACATATAATAGGTACCAATCTATTATAACGTACTACGTATACGATTGTAGAATCAGACTTAAAAAATCATTTCAAAATTGTGCTTTTTGGCTAAAAAGCACGAAAAAAAACATGCCGAACTGATTCAACTGCTAATAGTAGGTACCTAGCTAATTTAATTCTATTTGCATGTAAGTACAGAGCTCCTACCCCGAGCTCTAAACGCGATCCATTTGACGACCTAAACTGAACTGTTAAAGGGATGAATCCTCCATTCCGATGCTAGAGATAGGTATTCATTTGCTCTGTTCCTTGCAATCTATTGATGGGACACAGCACAGGGAGAGCCCGTTTGGCCCCAAAGCAGCAGATTTAAGACCTTTTCAATATTACCCTTCATCCATCAATATTAATGTTCTTTATAAGGCCGTTGCCCGTAACATAACAAGACTTTTTCAATATAAGCCTTCAACGATCCTTCAACATTAAAAAGCCATTTGTATTTTAAAAAAATAACATGCCAAATTATGTCATCTTGGTTTACGTTAACATTTTTTTCGCTGTTATTTTGAATTTATGGGAAAATAGTAAAATAAATTGCAAACAGTACGACGCGATGGCAGGGCATGGAACCGACGATGATCCAAACTTAAAAGGTCTTACCCGCCTATTCAATAGCCAGACAAACAGAGGGAGAGCCAATGTAAGTACCTCCTAAAACGAGAGATCTCTTCCTCTGCGTTCAGTAACCTAAGTAAAGTCTTTAGGCCCGCCGCCAGATTCAAATTTTTGTGAGACAATGTAGTCACAGCCCACGGGTAGCTGTTGCCAGTGGGTTGCCAATGATATTAGGGACAACGCTGTAACCTCGGTCGATAACACCATGACAAAGATGAAGATACAAGATACCTACCTACAAGTGCCATAAAGGATATAAGGTCAAATGTTTTGATGAAGATATTGTTGGGCCACGAGGTACACGGTTAATAAAATCATAAAATATATTGAAATGATTTGACCATGATAAGATAGAAATAATGAAGTTCTGCTTGTGTTAGATAGGTTTATAGGTACCTATGAATATGACAGTACTAAGTCTGTCAGAGACTCGGGCGACAAAACAAAATGATACTTAACTCCATCGAATCCGGAGCACAAAAAAGTACAGACCGACCAAAGATTCGGTTTCAGTTTCGTTTACGGCCGAAATTAATATAGGATAACCGCCGTAACCGAATCTTTGTTCGGTCTGTACCTACTAGTATCCGACCGAATGTTCGGTTTCAGTTTCGGCAAAAACAGAGTTACGGTTTCGGCCTGAAGCCTGCCGAAACTACGAACGAAACCGAAACTGCATTCGGTAGTTCTCGCGCTGTGATCGGTCATGTTCGTTGCGTTAAATTCCATCCAAAGCGAGTAAGAGCAGGTACCCCAAACTAAAATCGAGTGCAATGAAATTCATGATATTCAACAAATATTAATAAAGTTTTCTTCATTTTTAGGGTTCCGTACCTCAAAAGGAAAAAACGAAACCCTTGTAGGATCACTTTGTTGTCTGTCTGTCTGTCAAGATCCTTTATCTCGGGAACGCGTGGAGGTATCGAGTTAAAATAAAACCATATACTCAAATCTGCGGACTCTTGAAGCTGTACAAAAATTAAACTTAAGTGGTAAACTTCAGTTTACGAGGCAAAAAACGTTTATTTCGACATTCTCGAGGAAATCAAAATTCATAGAGTACTTCCCGTTGACCCAGAATCCTGAAATTTTTATAGCACAAGTATAGGAATAAATATGAAAACTGTAAATTTATTGTTACGTAACAATTTTTTTTTTTTGATTCCTCCGAGACTCCATTCCGGAATTGAACAATAATAATAATAATATTTATTTACTCAAAACAGTAGGTAGGTACAGTACATTCTTACAAATATTAGGCTTAAATTTAATTATAAATAAGAGAATGAGCATCCGCAGCATTGCAAACAGCAAACAATTTACATAGGTTTTACATAAGTTTGTACGGAACCCTCAGAGCGCGTGTCCGATTCGCACTTGTCCAGTTTTTTCCTTCAAACATGATCCTTGTAAGGAAGTTTCGGTCTCAGCCGAAACTGAGACTGTTGCCGAAATTCAGTTTCGAAAAACTATCGGACACTATATAAGGTGTTAAAAAATTAACTTTAAGAATTTCGCTTTATAGGAGCCTTGAAAAATTCGCTTAGTACGGTTTCGGTTTCGGCTCATATCATGTTTCGTTCGGAAGATCACCTACTAAAAACTTTTCAAAACACTTACTGCAAAACCTGCTCCTATCCTTACCGGTTTTAGGCACGTTTAGCGCACTAGTGCAGAAAAGAGCAAGAGCTGATCCTGTCACAATTTATTGTATTTATCGTATCATGCTGGGCGCCGCACAAACCCCACAAGGCAACCCCCGTATAATTACTTTTTTGTGTGTTGAAGAAGTTTCAGAACGTGCGACGTTTCGAATTCTGGCGAAGCTAAGGTGTTAGACAAAGAGTATGTAAAGCTAACGCTTTAGTGTTAGAGTGGCAGCACTCGGCTCCAAAGAGTATGCTCGGCTCCATAACACCCTCGCCTGAATTCCACCTTGTTCGCAACGACAAACTATCTAAGTGGAGAAAGTGTACTATAGAAAGACAGGAAAATAATATTATTACCTATTTTATTTATTAGGCAAAATTGATTAATGAAATAGTGTTTTGTACATATAGGTAATTAATGAAAGATTTGAGATTCAAACTGTTTAGGACCTACACTGTAGACATCGATCACTAATAAAGAACTGTAGGTCATCGTAATCGCGCTTGCGACCAACGAAACGACACTATACCAAAGCAACGAAACATTTTGAGCTGCCCTTTATGATCTTTCTTTCTTAATTCAAAAAGTTTTTGGGTGGATAGGTGATTGATTCCAATATGTTTGTTTTTTTTACAGACAACTAAAGTGACAATGGGTTTAATTGCAGCATGTATTATTTACTACAAATTTTTAAGAGGAAAGCCTAAGAAAAAGAAGTAAATAAATAAGTAAGTGCAACCTTTGCGATAGGAGGTTCAAGAATAAGTTAAGGCAGCAGCAACTTTACATACTCTTTGGCAGCAGCCAGATCAGGCCAGCAGCAGCTACTACTAATCAATGATGCGTTTACATCATTGATAAATGGTAGTGGAAGAACCACGAAATAGTATTCGGTGTAGCCATGGGTGGAACGAACAAAACGTTGCCTGACACTTTTGACATATTGACGTTTGTAATTCTTGCCCTACACTGGTTGTGAAGCATTGATAAATGTGGTCTCTTTCTTTCTCATTATTAATACATATGGCTATTCTGCTGCCATCTTTATGTTACAAATAGTGTCGACTTCCAAGTTGTTACACGATTTTGGGAATTGTACCTACTTTGCGTTATTACATAAGGATTAAAATACCTTTTTGTCAGGTAATATTCCAATTTTAATCAAAAAAATTGCTATTTAATCTATTTTATAACGTTAGTTAATTATTGATTAGTCTCATCTTCTGTTTAAGCCATTTTCAGTGCTTAAATTAAAACTTAGTGGTCTACCTTAATTATTTCGTTTTAGAATGGCCGGAGACAGTTCTGTCGATGAATCCCAGCTTAAGGGCTTGTCCAAATACTTCAACAGCCAAACGAACAAAGGCAGAGCTAATGTAAGTATTCAATAGAGAGAATAATTTAGTATAAAAAAATATAGCAAGTAATTTAAGGTTATGTGCGTTCTTGGATCCTGTAACTGATTTAGTTTAGACCTAAATATATTTTCATTATCAGATTTTAAGATGCTGACCTATCTATACATGATAAGGGCCTGGTTCTTAATATTATATCTCCTAATCAGCTGATACTGTAAGCCAGATCATAATTATTTCCAAAATTATACTGAAAAATTGTTTGTACGAGTCCCGATAAAATGAAATCGTTCAAATAATCAGTTCAGTTTGAGTATGGTTTCTGCACTCAGTCCTATGCTGACCATTGTGTGCGGGTCATGGCGGTCAGAACCTTTGGTGGGCTTATCATACAAATTATTCTAGTATCATCTGGCCCTATAAAATGAAATATCTGTCAATAGTTCCAATTTCAAGAGTGATTCTCATTTTTTTTTTGATAAAACTAGATGTTATGTCAGCCTTAGCATTATCTGCATTCGGTTTAAATCTATAAGCAGAAAAAGTAAATCAATTATTTTAAGTTTATCAACCTTTTTGGACTGCCTGTGTATTAATTCTTATTTCACCTAGTAAATAGTAATTGTATAATTTTATCCAGTGTATAATTGGAAAAATGTTTTTTTTTTGTTTTTCAGACGGCCAAGGCAACATATGCATTCATGGGCGCCATGATTTTATATTTCACACTCAAACCTAAGTCGAAGAAGTAATTCACACTTTATGCTTATTGTCATTTGTGATCATTTTAGAACTTTTTATTTCATTAATAAGGGCAATATGTAAGTTATTTAGCAAATAAATCATTTGAACTCATTGTTGAATTTTATTGGTAATTTTTATTTGTGTAACCTTTTGACACAACCTAATTATCCTTCACTTGAAATTCCAAAGGGTAAAATATTATGTGAAAACATACTCTTAATTTCGCAACATTTTGCAAAGCTTTTGACATTTGAATAAGACAGATGCAATGAAACCAAGAGTAGGAAGTTTTGATAAATGGGATTAGCCTTCTGCGGGGTTACCATGATGTTCAAAGTACGATTATTTCATTCTTATTTCAGTGTGGGTAAGAGACAGAGCTATACAGGTTGTTTAGCGCCATCTCTTACCCACACTGGAAATAAGAATGAAACAATCTTACTTTAAGCGTCATGGTACAGGTCCTGGTCAAACTACTTAGCGCCATACCACCGCCCTGAAATAATTAACCCGCCTTGTACATACATATGACGACATATACGACTGCCCTATTTTTTTATGTATAATCATCAAATAACTTCTCCAAAGAGAGTGTCAGACTTTAACTGTCTAAAACACAGTGTTCCTTCAATTGCCCTTTATTGCGAAGGCTTTAATCCTTCGAACAATCTGCAGCATTACTGCCCCTGTCAATTTTGCTGACATCTGTTCGAGGCGCGCGTGGTACACAACGAGCCGTCGACTTGGACTTCCCATGGCTTGCCGACCCCAAGCACGTGCCCACGGTAACCGGTAATGGTCCAGCGACTTCCGACGCCTGGGGTGTCTCCGGCGGGAGCACAGGACACCCTATACAGTTTAACGAGGATGATTACTTTTAAATAAAAAGACACTATTGAAATAAATATGTATTTATAGCACTATATGCATGTAAAAAATAAATAATGCTGCACAAGATAGATCACAAGGAAAGCTTCACAGTTTCAGATCTCAAAAGCAAGAACAGTCATTTTTCTTAATTAATTACTCTTTGGTTGCTAAAGAAATTGTAATTGTATGATTAGCAAATGTCAAAAGGACTATTTTATTAGCAGCTTCTAAGGTCTGCACATCTGCACAGCGCGACGCGCTCCTAGTACTCGTTTTTTTAGTCATGTATTTTATTTATCTTGAATTACAAAACAAAGGTACAGTGCGGTGTTTTCATTAAGTTTGAGGTTAAAATTATTAAAAATATCATCTAAAACAACCAACTTTTAATTATTGTTCACATAATTTAATAATATACATAATTAATAACAAAGCTTACATAACTTGTAGGACATATTGCATTATTTCATTTAATCATTTGTGCATTCTATAATCTTCAGTATAAAAATTTAAGACTAATCGTGAAACTAGCACCAAAAGCCTACAGATTAATAATACTAGCAAAGCAACTATTCCGTGAATTTATTATTTAATAAATAATTCGAGATTTAAAAATCCATTACAGTTTCGATTCATCAAGTAAAGTTATTTTTTCATTAGCTCCTGTTTATTACATTGATTACCTAACTCTAGCTACAACTGGTGAAACAGATGCAACACATATTGCAAAAAAATATTGTATTTATTCATAATACAAAATATTGTTCGGTTATGCAACTTGTAAGGCGTGAACTACATCTGGTCACACAGAATCGCACTTTCATATGCTTCTATCCTTTTCTGGCACTTAAAAATGAGAGCGAGAAAGAGAACGGGATCGGACGTTGCGTAATCGACGATGCGGTTATAGTACGATTCGGTGCGGCCAGATGTAGCCTTTATTCTGATCTAGGGATGTTAAGCTGATCCTACGATTTCATATTATTATACTTGATTTCAATATTGGGAAAATGAACATTTGAATGGCAGAGTATGTTAGAGAAAAGATTGCCATTATGCGATCATAATGTTGTCAGATCGCACCTTCGGTAGAACAAAGGAGAGGAGAGTCATTTTATTTTTTGCGTTCAAAATGGACTTTCTCTGGATTAAATTGCTCCTTTATAATAAAGTACTAAACTACTACTATCCACTATAATTATTTTAAGCTTGTTGTTAACAAGAATTTTTAAAGTAGGTATTTTTTTATACTCGTTTTTTTTTGCAATTAAACGGTTTTTGACAATTGATGCCTGAGAACGGACAACGCTGCCGAGGCCGACTTGGGAGGAGGTGACGAGATGATTTCGATGCCTACCGCAAGGGCTGGTTCGAGGTGACTCGAGAAAAGAATACCTGGAAGAAGTTGGGGGAGGCATTTACCCAGTAGTGGGAAAGTATAGGCTAAAAAAAAGTGTTTTTGTTCTACCAAAGGTGAGAGTTATTATTTTTTATAAATTTCAATTGCTCACTTACAATAATTGGCAACATGTCATATGTTTATAAGGATTTATCGACTATATTATTAAAACCAAAGTAACGCTGATAATGTTGCTATTGAACAATCCTCATTTAATATCATTCCGGTGTCCTACATATACAAATTGCAGCAAATGACTAGCTTTAAAAACGTTTGATCTGCGAAATGCGTCACTCTTACAAATCCTATCTAATTCACCGATACCCTCGTGTTATGCCAATATCATCACAGTTCCATGCTTCAATCAGTCAATTTGTGTTAATTTGGTTCTTGTACATCATAAACTAGTACAGACTTTGCCTCTAAATTTCTGCGCCAGGAAGTTGTTCAAAAAAGTTTTAGGAAGACTTTTAAATGTTTCGGTATGAAACTACTGACTTCCTAAGATTACTCATTACTTCAATTCAGTAAAATACGAGTGCGGGAGTATTCATTTTCGGAGCAATAGCCTCATAAGATAGAGTCGGCCTAGCTAGTGGGACAATATAAATAAGGAACATTGGTGTGGAAGTTAGGAACCTGGATTTTCATGTTACACACATTTCTGTTCAATGCCATCAATAACAATCCTTTCCATCATTTTAACGCCATTCTTTGGGGCTTTATCGTTCCTTAAAAATATTATCTAAAGCCACTAAAACCAGTCCTTTTTGAAACACGTGCGCTATGCGTATATATATGTATTTTAGCTTTTAGCAAAAACAAAAATGTCTACAACGTCTTTAGAGCAGAAAATCGATTTGTGTCAAAAATTGGTGAGCAGAAAAGACTGATTTTAGTGGCTAACTTATATGGTAAACGACGAGTAAGAGATTACGAAGCGTTACGATACATTACGACAAAATGGAATGTGGCAGTGTTGCCCATCGTTGTATACAATATTATTCATAAACACGTTCACACAAATATGTAAATCGTTCGATCGCCTGCGCCGGTACCTAAGCTATGGATGGAATGCTGTAATTGAAAAATCCGATTTGCTTTACGAGTAACGTTAACTTATATTGTACGCACAATATAAGGAAGTCTTACTTACAGTGAACATAGAGTATAAAAGTGTTACTACGGTTAAATATCATGATTACAATGAGTAGTTTCTACGAGTATTCGAAGTGAGGACATTGTCAAAATCAATATGACGTGTGTTACAATTGTCCAATATCTTCATCAATGTTTCCATATGGAAAAATACTAATGAAGCATACTTTTGTCAACATTATAATTATCTACGGCTCGACTAGGATGAATGCTTGCAAGTGCATGGTGAAAAATAGTGTCAGTGATCTTAATATTACAGTAAAGATATTGGCAACTGCCCATGCGATTAGGCGAGTTTAAATCAATTGTTTAAAAAAGACCTATTTGAAGTCTTCGTAAACATACAATACCATGTATAAAACTAGACGCTCCAAAAGGAAAGAAAATACATAGCCGAGTGTATTTTTTTCTTTTTTGGTCCTTATGATTATCATCAAAGATTTATCGCGGATTGAGTGTTGACTACTCTTAGGAAAAATAAATAGGTACTTGTAACTTCATAAAGTTATAGAACACCTTAAATTTCCACTGATCAAAATATCTTTTATATTTTTCACAAATTGTCAACTACCCACTTCTCGTCTGATATTACAAAATTTTGGTGATTAATTTCTATGACTGTCTTTTTGGCTCAAAAGGTAACCATCTCGCCGATCACGTCAACATCTGTCTCCATTAAATTTGTCGAGCGGCGAGCAGGGCGAGGTCCTCGTGTATGGTCCAGGGACCGTCGGCGCGCTCTCAGAGCCACGTGGGCGCGCGCGTCAGTGAGTACAGCGGCGGGGGGTTGCTCACCGGCGCGGGCGCAGCATCTGCTTCGGAGTCCGATTCTTCTGAGGAAACTCGTTCGGCAGCGCTTAGAGCTACGCGAGCGTACTCGTCTGTGTCTATGCTCTTGCAGAAATGAATCGCGTACCTGTGGATATTGAAGAGATGAATCACTTTCGTAAGACAAAACACTCAGATTGGATAAATTGGTGAACTAAACGATATAACAGGAGAAGAACACAACTTTGGGTAAAAATAATGCAGGAAAATGAAGTTACCTGAGTTTCTCGCGTAGCACAGACTTGCATGAGTATCTTGGCATCTTGAGAAGGAAGAAGCAGGTGTAGCTCTCGGGCAAGAAGTGGTCCGGGGGCTGGTATTTGTCTAACACCTAAAACAAAATTACATAGGGAAATTAATTAGGATATTGTATGTTAAATAATATATGACGTGGACTCACAGCAGGGCTTGTCCTGAGTCAACGGAGGTTCATGTATCGGGCCCTGATTGAGGCCTGCTTCGTTTTATTAATGTTAGGATCGCGTCTAACCACTATCTCTTCTGATGGTAAGCGAGTATGTGGTCGACGTAACCTATTCAATCTTAATTTAAAGACCCTCAAGTTGTAGCTATCAGGAAATATACATATACTAAGGAAGGGAATTCCACTTCTTAGCTGTACGCACAATAAATGTTGACATCTAACTAGAATCCCGATTTCCAAAGAACCCTACATACCTGTAACACAAAGTCCCTCTGCCTCGGGTCCTGTGGCGCTCTCGGCAGTCGTGTACGTCCCCAAACGAAGCGTAGGAACAAAGCTCGTTCACTGCCCGACAATTCCTCCATTACTTCCCAGAACCATTGCACTAGAGGCGCGTTTGGCTCCACTCCTGGTGAGAAAATGTAAAATAAAAAATTATAAGCTAGCATTAATCACTCTCTCTTCATTTTGTCTAATTTCCTGAGCATATATAATTCAAAGATTTTATAGTAATACTAGCGGTCCCTACACCTGTCTAAAAACTAACTTTACGACAGAAACAAAAGTTGAAAAAACGATTGTAGCACCATTTACCGGGTCCAATTGTATTTTCAAACCACCCAGGGACCCACTCAAATATATGCACAGAATTTTATCCAAATCGGTCAAGCCGTTAAGGAGGAGTTAGGTGACAAAGACACGTACAGAGAAAAAATAAGATTACAAAAGAAATAAAGCAGTTTACCTTTATAAGTAGCAGACGCTCTGAGCGAATGCACAGGTATATCTGGTGAGCCACACACCAAAGTCTCAAGCTCTGCCGCGTTGAACAGCGCCAGTAATGGTGCGGGGATCACCCGGGACATGCCGTCGCGGACAGCGCGGACTTGTTCGTCGAATTCGTGGAGTCTATGAAAGGTTTATGTTTTCGAATGATAAAGAAAAATTATTATATATTTATTTAAAATTTCGCTAATAACACCTTAACAGCTGTAATACGCCAGTACGATGCTATTACGTGCTACATATTTTCATTATAATTAACCATAATACCTTTAATAATAATTAATTAATATAAAATAGAACACATAAAAATACAATACTAATATGTATAGTATTTAATATAATATTTGTTAATTCGTCTACGCGAAGCCATCATTACGACGATCAGACGTTTACGCGGAGTAACCGTTGCGCTTTCGCAGCGTATACGTTGTGTTTACGCGGCGTTTGCTCCCTTCATAAGTTCGAATAACGTGTGTGCTTATGTCGTGCATAAAATTAAAACATTCTATCGCATAATATTCAACAAACTAGTCACCTATCATTGTTTGTTTACTGATGAAGACTTATCTTTCATTCTTATCACTCATATCTTGTAAACTTTATCAGACTTCATATCTTACCTGTAGTGCAGAGCCAACTGCACGTATTCATCTTTATTGTCTGGAGTAACTCTTTTGTGCCTCGTAGATAGAGGTACTTCGTGGCCCGCCGCTGATGGTATTGAGAATGGCAACTCAAGGTTTTGTAGTTCCTGTTAACAAGAACAGAATCTCTTTTGGTAAATGGGGCATTTTTATAGAAAGCCGTAATACAATAAGTATTGTTGAGATTACATTTTGTTTCAGTAAAATCAAAGTTAGACAGTCAAAGGGGATTATACAAGTTACTATGCGTTTCAAGTAAGAATAGGATCGACTTAGCGCCATGTTGTGACGTCATAGTTGTCAAATCGAATCAGTTTGGTAGGTTGAGCAAAACAAGATACTTTTTGAAGTGTCTGAGTATTAATGAATGGAAGATAAATGCGAATTTTTGTCAACAGTAAAAAAAAAAGAAAACAGTGTTTTTTAAACAATTAAACATTAACGTTTTTTATTCACTTAGATTTAACTAAAATTCGGTTAAACAAAGAAATAAAAACCGTTATTGATACGCAAATAAGTTTCCTTTGAAACAGTACTTTTCAAGTAACATTTGACAGATAGAGGTCATTGACATTCCTATTCTTATTTGAATTACATTGTTTTTTAATCAATGATTGTTTATTCCTACCTTATTATTAGGCGTCATATCTCTAATGCATAGCAGAGCTGGTAAGAAGTCTTTGTCGACTTCTGCCAAATCCTGCGGTCGAAGAGGTTGCCCGGCCAATTGGCGCCATACTCCCTCCGCGAGAGAGAGGGCCAGCGGCGAGCCCGTGCGGATTGCGATGCCCATCAGTACACCTATGTTTTTATTACAAAAAGTATAATTTTATGTCTTAGAACCGTTAGCTGACTTGTATACGAAGCCCGAAGAAATTCATGAAAGACCGCTCAGTAACGCTCTTTCATGAATATATTCGTACCGGGGGCTATTACAGTAACTGAATAAACCCAATGTCAGATGATGGATAGGTCCATTCTAGGATGGTCGAGGATCAAATTCATATTATGTTTTGACGAAGAACGTCTTCTTCATGACATATGAAAATAGATAAATATGTATCAAGCTTTTTCAGAAAGAACTTCAAAAGGAAGAAGGGGTATTTCCCTTTCATAATTAAAAAGTATCTATAGCAAAACTTTAATAGAAACTGTTCTAATAGTTTTATGAACAACAACACATTTTTTTAGAATGATTACAAAACACTTTTTAATTAGGAAAGAAAGAAAAAATCCTTTACTGCTAAAACACAAGCTCACACTTACGATGTTCTTGGATCCACATGTTAAGCAATTGACTGTTTAAGTCTACTTAGAAGCACACTAACTCAGTGACTTCATCCGCCTGAATGTCGATTATTATGAAAACCTGTAATTGGCTCAATGTCTCTTATACTATTGTTATTCTTTTGTTATAGCTGTTGGTTCTCCTATGATTAAATAAATAAATTATGGACGAGAAGTAGTAGTGGGAACCAGATAAAAAGTAGCCTATATCGTTGCTTAGTGTTCAAACTTAATCCGTTCGAAATTTTAACAAAATCGGTTAATAAGTTTAACCGTGAAAGCGTAACAGACAGACAAATTTATTTTCACATTTATAATATTAATTAATGTAGATAATAGGTAAACAAAACTCACCAAGAAAGCGGAAGCAGTTCAGATGTAGCGGAGTATTAGCGGTGGGGTTCAATAAGAACGCGTCACGCGACGCGCCCGCATCTCCACGTCCATTAGGCGTGGCCATGAGTAGAGGAAGAGATCCGTTCTGCAGCTCTTCACACATCTCCGCAATACTCTCGCTGTAACCGCCGCCGCAGTCGTCCACGCTCTCACCTGATAGATTCGATTTCATAATGAATAGTACTTATTGTTTTAAACCTCCATTTACACTGGGAAAGCATGTGTTGGGCCCACTGCTTGTGGTATTTTTACTTGCAGGCACAAAACGCGAGCAAGGTCGCCGACATAGCCCAAAGAATCGCCAAACTAAAGTGGCAGTTTACAGGGCACATTGCTCGTAGAACGGATGGTCGATGGGGCCGAAAGGTTCTAGAGTGCCAATCGCGTCCCGGAAAACGCAGCGTTGGAAGGTCTCCCATAAGGTGGACCGACGACCTGGTGAGAGTCGCGGGAGTGCGGTGGATGCGAGACGCACAGGATAGGTTGTTATGGCGTCGCTTGGGGGAGGCCTATGTCCAACAGTGGACGTCTTTCGGCTGAAATGATGATGATGATGAGTCACAAAACTTAGGCCCACTGTCCACGGACTCGTAGCTCCATACGCTGTAGCGTCGATGCCGCTTCGTCGATGAAGTTTCATTTTTTTTTTATGTAAGCTGTGAGCAGGAATACACCAAGGGTATAATGACGAATATGCGTCACGCGACGCGTAGGTCTTAATAAAAACTATCTAAGGCAGCGCACCCTTTAACGTCTTTAAGTACCCACAAAGTTAATATAGGTATGACTACAAAATCATACAGTCGCCCAAAAGGCTAGAGCAAACAAGACAATAGATGGTGACGGTGGTGATGGTGATTTTGCTGTGCCCGATTGCCAGTCCATATTGATTTTGACAATATTTTATACGCTGCGACTCACACTTACCAACAAACTTGACCTTCCACACGCGATGCGGCAGAGCCAGCGCGTCCTGCGTGAGGGCGGGCAGGCGCGCCACCATCTGGCCGAACACGGAGCGCATGCCGGCCGGCCCGGCTAGGCCTGAGCCGCCGCGCCGCGCTGCGACTCACACTTACCAACAAACTTGACCTTCCACACGCGATGCGGCAGAGCCAGCGCGTCCTGCGTGAGGGCGGGCAGGCGCGCCACCATCTGGCCGAACACGGAGCGCATGCCGGCCGGCCCGGCTAGGCCTGAGCCGCCGCGCCGCGCTGCGACTCACACTTACCAACAAACTTGACCTTCCACACGCGATGCGGCAGAGCCAGCGCGTCCTGCGTGAGGGCGGGCAGGCGCGCCACCATCTGGCCGAACACGGAGCGCATGCCGGCCGGCCCGGCTAGGCCTGAGCCGCCGCGCCGCGCTCGCCGCGCTGCCACGCGAGATAGTTCCACTACGGGGCCGTGTTGACGCTCACGGACCATTGTTGCCATTATAGCCTGGACAAGAAATAATACTATATTGATAGGTTGTCATTGCGCCCGAACCGCAGGCGAGGGTGTTATGAAGCCGATTGCTGTAATGACTTTCCACGTGTATCAAAAGACGTTTTTCAATACACTTACGAAGAAATAAATATAATAAACTGTGGCAGGGTCGGGCTTGCGCACTTTTCCGCACTAGTGCGAAAAACAGTAAACCGTACGTTGCGTACCTAAAAACGGTATGGATAAGAGCGGGTTTTCAAGTAAGTGTATTAAAAAAAGTATTACCTATAAGATCTATAATTATGATCAAAAGACGAGAAACGACGATTTATTACAATCAATTTTTTTTTTAATTGCCTTCTTTTAAATTTTTAACACGATCCCTGTGGATAGCACAAAATCTACCCGATGCGGTGCTTACCGCTGGTGAGCACGCTGGAAACTACGCATTGTCCAAAAAGGACTATGGATGCGCAATTCGACCGTCACCAAACCAAATGAAAGTTTATGTTTGCCGCAGGAAACGTGTTAAATGAAATCGTATCTTAAAATAATCCATTCCGGTATCACCTGAGGTTGGCGGAAATAAACGAAAAGCAGATACGTAGAAGTGATTTTATGAATACCTTTCTGAATGCAGCTTCCTTCACACTGTAGAACAGAAGGGTCCTCAACTGATCCAGAGGACCATCTAGGATCAATAGCGGTAGATTTGGACACACCAAGTCCGAGAATTGGTGTAGAAGAACCTGTAACAACACAATAGTATATTTGTCTACACTACAATCGTTTGTTTTTATTCAGCCTATACTTTTCCACTGTTAGCAAAGGCTTTCCCCAACTTCTTTCAGGTACTTTTCTTAATCCACCTCGAACTAGCTCTTGCAATAGGCGTCTAGGACATCTTACCACCTTTTCCTGGGTCGACTTCGGCGATGCCGTCCATCAATCCAACTTTACACGATTTGTTAGCACTAATAACATGAACATTTATAGAGAGAAATAGTAACTGGGTGAAGAACTACTAACCAATCTATTACAAATAAGTTGTGGTGCTAAATCTCTTAGTAGATGGCACTCCAGCGGCGGTGGTGGGGGAGCACGGGGCGCGCGGGGCGCCTCTACACACAGGGCCACTGTGTGAGCACTGCCGCACGCTACTTTAGTTACACGTTTGCCCTGAAAAGACAAATAAATAGATAAATCAACAAGAACAGAAAACGACAAACAAAAGCATACTTATCAACATCATGTGGCGTCGTCCTAATATAAAGCGATCATTACGCGAGTATATGATCGTAGAGTTAATTTGTTCGGCAAAACCGTAAAACACTCTGTCGTGAAGACGGCTAATAATATGACACCTCAATAATCTTAGTTCTTATTTTAAAAGGAAACAAATGAAGAAAGTTTGAACTCAAAATGTATTTCATAATTTAAGTTGCATTGTCTTTATTTTCCGCTGCAAACACAACTGAGGGAAATGGGGTTTTATAGACCCGTCGGGTACATAATATGAGCCATACGTTGGAGTGCCCATACATCTGCACTTTGAAGGATTTAATGAACTTCACCGCTGCTGCAGTTAAGTAAGCCACCTACTAACCCATATTTTATTTTGTGCCAAATAAACGTGTTCTTTCTTATTATTTTAAACATAATTTAACAGGTATTATTGACTACTTATAAACGACATATTAGCATACAAATAACAGTTTCGTACCTGTAAAGCCATCAATAGCCTGGGCCTCTGGGCAGCGAGTGTGGTACCGTCTCCCAACTGTCCCTCATCATTGTCACCCCACGTGTAAACCTCGCCGTTGTCCGTACACGCTACGCAGTGGAGACTCCCTACAAGTATCAAATTATGTACACACATGCTATTACTAAATAATATATTACAAGACTAGATCTGATCGCTAAGGTCGCCAAGGCGAGTACAAAAGTGGCGCGGCTGTACCATCCTTTTCTCGAAACAGTTCACGTCATCCTATATAATCTGATTGTTTATTTCATAACTATTTCATAATAGCTTATTTCACTTTGACTTTAAAATTTTCAATGACATAAAGTTGGTTTGTACTATGCGTAGATTCTAAGGTATCATCGTTTTAGTAAATGCGGAAAAATCGCAGGATGTCGGCCAACAGATAAGTATCAATATTTCCAGTGCGAAAATAGGTTACGGTCAAGGAGATAATATTATGGATCTTGTCGTGGTAACAAACAATACTAAACTATAATTGCTATAGGATGGTGCGGGTGACAGCTGTCGGATTCATAAAATGTAGCTAATTATGCATTTCTCTCATCTTAAAGTATATTGCATATTTTCGTCCTGCTGTCATCATACTAGTAAAAAAGACCTTAGTAAAGTTTTTTCTTTTATATTAGATATAAACTAGTGCTTGACTGCGATCCCACTTGATGGTAAGCAGTGATGCAATCGTTGATGGTGAGGCGCACTAGTTTTTACATTGGAACACATTGCAGAAAAATTAATGGATCCGATTAGTTTGAATTGAATGTTTTTGAGTCATTAGATTCAGATATTCTGAAACGTAGTCAGTCACTCACAATGATTAAGTCAGAAGGTCAATGGGTGGGTGACTTCGCTCGGAATTTCCTTGGGTGATCCAATCAGGAATGAAAATATCCGCAGATTAGGTTACCGACATAGGAATCTCCAAACCCAAGTGACAGTGGGCAGGGCACGGTCGACAGGGACGAAAAGATCTGGAGTGGCGTCCGAGTACCAGAAGACACAGTGAGAAGGTAAGGTGGGCCGATGACCTGGTGAAGATCGAGGGAATACGCTGGAAGTGCACAGGGCCGAGACTTGAGGGAAACCTATGTCCAGCAGTGGACATCTTTCAGTTGGAATGATGATGATATTAAGGTATGATAGGATTTTGGTATGTACTTGTACTCACCTGTAGCTATAGACACAATAGTTTTTCCTTGCATGCCAGTCACGCGCATGGGCCTTCGCACATGCTCATAGCTCCCGTGCCCAAGTCGATGGTAATCACCTTTACCCCTACACAAAAAACTCAGAATTATATTAATTTACAGGTATGCAGAACAGGATGTCCGACCAGACTGGTATTGTGTCTGTTCCGGGCAACTCGAACCTAGTTCAGACTCCAGCGCTCACAAAAGTTTTAGTCTTCAGCCAAAATTTATAAATAAACTTCTGTTACAATATACATATTTTTATGAGAGAAACAAATGATATTAATATTATTAACTGCCCGATCTTTGATTTCTGACTTTTGTTTACTTATGTTCTAATCGCGCGGAGTATTAGTTCTAATGTGGTGATTAGATGTCGCTATGTTAGTAAAGTTTAAAATTATATTTTTGAAAGATGGTCTGCTCCTATTATGTGCTATTGTTTGTAGATGTGTTATAACTGTAAAAAAAATCGAACTCATTCTAAAGCAAAGCATTTACCTGCCACTATGTCGCTATTTGTATGATATTAAAAATTAAAAGATTGGCTCTCTTTTACAGATCTCATCGATCCTGAACCAAAATTTTTAATTGACTTACCAAGTATAAACACTTCCACATTGACATAACGCCACAGAGAATTGAGATCCACATTCAACTTTGACAACGCGTAGTCCTTTCAAGCAGTCTATCCTCATTGGTAGCTTACAACCTTCTGAACCACCACGACCTTAAAACAAAAGATAATATAGATTCCGATTTTTGCTAGCTGCTGCCCGCGGCTTCACTGCCGTGAAAATAGAAAATTGTCCCAAGGGAACACAATCCCGGAATAAAAAATAAAAAGACCCATCCTATGAGCTATTCTTATATATGGTCTACCCATGTGCCAATTTTCATTCAAATCCATTCATCATTTGAGCGTGTAGGAGCAACAAACAGACACATATATACAAAGTTTCGTCTTTATAATATCCATCCATCCCATCCATTCCATTCTCGATTCTGAAGACCATAGTGGGGTGGCAAGGTTTTCCTGAGGTGATGTTGTTCACAGATGCAACATTTTTTTTTTCGTTGGTAAAATCATTCAATGACATCCCCCGCCCTTGGGCGGAGCGAGAGGGTGTGTCAGGCTTTTACTGACTTAAAACCCTCTCCTGTTCCCTTAGCTCCAGTAGGCTCCAAACCTGCTGGGCCCTTACGGTTTGCTGACATTTCTTTGAGGCGCGCGTGGAACAGTACGCGCCGTTGACGACTTGGGCTCGGTCCGGACGGTTACCGGACGATCAGACGGCGAGCTGCCCATTGCTCGCCGTCCGCAAGCCCACGGCAGATGCACCATGAACAACCACCTTGTTTTAAAATAAATAAATAGTAAGTAGGTTTACTAACATAGATAATTTTTTTTTCTTAATTGTTTACTAACCCATATGGATGTCGCTTATCTGAATTAAAGATTATTTTATTTATTTTAATATTAGTGTGATATTTATGTTTAGTTTACCTAGTTTCCCATAGTCACCGTCTCCCCATGACCAAACATTGTCGTCGTCAGTGATGCACAGAGTCTGCGCATCTCCAGAGCCGCAAGCTACGTCTATTACGCGGTATGATGATAATGCATCCACCTAAAATAAATTAACCTTTGAAATAATGGGGAACTATCAAAACAATTTAAGTCACCCTGTATTGTCTGGCAACTAAACAAGATATTAGGAAGCTATGAATATTCAAAATAGGAAACAATAATGCAAGAAGAATACAAAGGCATCTGTAACTTTTAAAATGAAAAAGCTTGGCTTGGATACTAAGTTCTTTAAGCCATGTCATCGTATAAATAGTTAACTTGCTACCATTAGAATGTGGATGTACACATTCTAATGTTTTTGTACTATTTGGCAGCAAATGTCAACCTTATCGGCAAACTGCAGAGGTAGTCAACACTAAAATAAAATTCTCAGCTCCATTTTACCGTGATCGCGCCTTTCACTGATTCCACATATTGTCCAGTTGCGCAGACATTTGAGGTACAAAACTACACCAAATTTATATCACTAGGAATTAATTTGCGAATAATTAGAATAGCCAAATACAACATTTCATTCAAATAAATCCATGGCATAAATTTCTAATGAAATTTAATGTGTGGAGATACACAGATAACATATTTTACTTACCATTTTAGGCACAAGTTGGTCCTCCGAGTCGCCATGCCCCAACCGTCCATACCTGCCTTTCCCCCACGTATAAATGCGCCCTCGAGCTGTCAAACACGCAGAGTGTGCGCCGCCGCAAGCGATCGCTACCACTTCTAGTCCCGATAGGGCTGTTATTAGCTTAGGACGGTCGTAGCTCCTGTTGAAAATGAAAACGGATGATCGATCGATTCTGGTAATTCCTCATCGTGAAAACGTAGGTAAAGTAACGCCTCGTTCCGCCTCACGATAACATCGCTGTTAGTGCGTCGGCAAATCGTCGATAGACGCCAAATAGAAGCGCTTAGGGTCACTCGGAACGGCTTTTGGCCCGCTAACAGCGATGATATCATGAGTCGGAACGCGGCGTAAGCTGTCAATCTACCTGATGATAAGTACTAGCGGCTTACTTAACCTCTCAGGTCCCAGTGTACCAAAAACAGCTCATATCAGCTAAGTTAAACCTTATTACGTAAAAATAAGATTCAAGTTAGCTGGTGCCGAGGTGTGAGGTTAAAGCACCTTAGTTTTCACGTTGATATGTGTACTGCTGTTTTTTTGCATTAGAACTAAATAGTTATTTTTTAGTTTTTATAATAACTAGATCTTGTTATCTTTTTGTTACGTCGTCAAATCATATGGAATTATTGCTTTTCACTGCGCTTTTCCAGTTTCAATACAAATTAATGTTTACGTTATAGCGATCGAGCCTACTTGCCTATAACAAGCTCGAGCTATGTTCAATACATATAAAAATAACATACATTATATATTTTTTTCAATTCGTATACTTGACAATACATCACAACCAACTTCACCCTTCCATCTTACTGCACACAAATGCCACTCGATAATTAGCGTTAACTGTAGTTGTAATGCGAACGAACAACATAAAATATCTTGGTGTAATTATCGATAGCACAATTTCATGGATGAACAAATCGGTTCACAAGTATCACGGGTTAGAAAATTAATATCTATGTTTAAAAAATTGAGGTCTCCTGCCGACTTTTCAAAACTAAAAATTGTGTACTCTGCACTGGCGCACTCTATTTTAGCCTATTGCATAACTGTATGGCGAAACTCTGAAAAGACTTTACTGCTTAGGCTAGAAAGAGCACAGATAGCTGTACAGAGTCATGGCGCACAAACCAATTCGGTTTCCTACACATGAACTCTATGCGCTTTGCAAAGTTCCTACAGTAAGACATGCCTATATCCTCAACACTGTACTGCGCAAACACTCAGAACTTGAATTCGTCCCCAATAGTAGTTTGCAAAGTCGCAGGGCGAATAGAGTCGGACAGAATCTTCCTGTACGGTGTTGGTAAGCCGACAGTATCGCCCTGTCTTATATAATAAAATAAATAAAATACTGAACATCTATCCACTTATCTCACGGGAATGTATATTAGTCACAGATAAATGGTTGTATACCTTAACCTATGATCAGTTTGAGAAGCTAATAAAAAGCTAACACTAAAAAAAAGAGACCTACCTCTAAATATATTTTTCCTGGAATCCCTATACCTTCCATAATTATTCACATAATTTAACAACACACACCAAACAAAACCCACACCATACACATTCACACACCACACACATTTACATACACCCTCATCCATACACCAACACCACGATAGAAAAATTGGAATTTTACTAATTCTTATGCTGATTTGTTGTCATAATGGTTGTTAAACCTTTTAAGATATTATTATTGTTTGTTTTGTATATCTTTTTTGTATATAACTTCCATTAATTATGCTGGAACGCTGAAGTCAATTCTCAAGAAGGTAGGCGTTAATGGCTGCGACACAGTATTATTTTTAATTAATGTAGCTGTTAACGAGTACCGTATATTGTAAAAATTGTTATGTTCCAATAAATAAATTTATTAATTTTATTATTATTTATTATATATACTTACACTCTATTCCCATGCCCAAGTTTGCCGTCTTCGCCCTCCCCCCAGCTGTAAACATCACCGTCAGCCGAAAGCGCTAAGCAATGCTTGCCTCCCGAATTACAAGCGACCTGGCAACACCACAAGAACACATATTATAAGCAATTAAAACAGCGAACCTTAGATTAACACCCAGATTGTAGTTATCAGGAAACGCAGACTGTGGCAAGGAGATTCCACTCCTTAGACTGTACGCACAATTAATGTGTTCCCAAAACGTTTTGTGCGTATGGGTGGGATGTCTACCATGATTGTGCCAGTGACGTTTTATGTCAAAAAGTACAAGGTTACTTCTAGACAAGTCTGCTCCATCGTAGGCCATATTACCATTTACCAACATGTGAGATTGTGGACAAACATGAGTCTAACAATAATAATAATAATTAAAAAAAACAATTATAGATATTTGTTCTTGAAAATGTTTATAATTTACCTTTGTGATGAATACGTGTTGTATTGAAGCCAATAGAGTTGGTTGTGAGACGGAATCGATACCTCCAATGCCCAATCTTCCGCCAGCACCATAACCTGTTGCAACACAATAAAGTTGAATATAGATATGATTATTACACTAAGACATCTCCCCTTGAGCGCAGAGAGGGAGATATCATAAGCTGATTTCTCACCTCAAAAAAAAAAAAAATCCCTCTGTGTAGTACATTATCCTACTAACTGCTCAAGGTTGTATTGGAGTTCGGAACTTAGCGTGTTTGACGCCACCCTTGACGGTTATCCTTGGACGTTGTGACCCATACGCAAATTTATGCAATGAAACCGGCACATAATGAACTTACTAGCACCACAAGCTTTTTCTTCAAGTGTAACAGTGGACAGCGTCTATTGGACATGCACTCAATTAAGGGCCATGAGAGGATGACAAGAGATCGATATCTGCAGTGTAGCGCCAACTAATCCCTCAAAATTACCCGCGATGCTTGAGTTTGGTCTCACCCCTACGGGTACACACCTACGTGTGTACCTACGGGTGGGCCAATGATGATGACTTATGTGTTTACGTCATCATCATCGGCCTAGACTTCTCCCAACTATGACAGGGCTATATAGTATAACCGTATGTTGCTGAAGCCAATATTTTACATGCAGTGATTGCCTATCAGACTTCCACAACCGAAATACTGAGTAATACGATAACCCCTTACACATATACAGTTATGAAAGTCGCCAAATCACTCTTACCAGTAGCATAAACCTTTCCATCAGGCGTGACAGCGAAGAGCGTCTGTTCCCCTCCCACTAGTTGCACAGGATTGAGAGCAGCTAGCGCGTGGCAGGGCGTCGGAGTTCGTACTTTAGCGCCTTCCACGCCGCCGAGCTGCCCGCGGTGGTTGTGGCCCCAGCCGTACACTGCGCAGCCGCGCGACCCGCCGCCCCACCATCCGCACCAATCTTCTGGGCGTCTGACAGTGAGAATTTGGTTATAGAGATGGATACAATGTCATAGTAATGTAACAATGTCAGTCAGTTAGAACCGCAACAATGACCACATTTTTGATACGTGAAAAGTGGTGAAACTTATCGCAGCCTTCCAATTTGTCTGCATTGAACTTTTTCACTGCAGAAATTAGACCCAGGAATTTAAAAATTGTATTCTTTCTTTTAAAGGGTTTTTTTTGCTTCATATAACATGGGTCTACTATAAGTGCCTAGTGCGAGTTTGCATTACTTTAACGCTATCGACATGTTTATGACCTTCAGCGCTTCGATTGGTCAATCAAGTTCTCAACCAATCAGAGAGCCAAATGCGGTAAATGTTTTGATCACGTTAACGTAATTAACAACTCGCAACCAGCGTACGGGTCACTTAAGAACGTCTCCTATGAACAATCTATTTAAATTAAAAAAAGTCGTATTAGTTGCACTATTTATAACTAAAAACGGCTGAACCGATTTGGCTGAAAATTGGTGGGGAAGTAGCTTAGAAGCAGGAGACGGACATAAGATTTTTTATCCCGTTCCCGTGGAAAGTGACATAAAACGTGGAATAACAAAACGCAACTGACAGCTAAACGTAATATTTTCTATGGTTAACTATGGTTGAAAAATGAAATTTTGAAGTTGACCGGTTGATGTGTTTAATGGTATATTAAATTAATATACTGTAGAGTAGGTTAGAGTGAGGTAGAGTAGGGTAGGGTAGGTTAGAGTAGGGTAGAGTAGAATATAGTAGTCAGTTGACGAGAGCGAAGCCACAGGCAAAAGCTAGTAGTTGATATATATCTCACTTACTTGTTAACCCAATGCAGGAGTTGCTCATCGTGCTGTTTTGTAAACTTAGTATTGTCCTCCCACAGGAACAACGACTCACTGGTCGTTTCATCACTGTTATAGACGCCAAGGTCTGCCAATCTCTTGCGCACATCCGTTAAGAAAGGTGTGGGTAATGGCGTTCGTCGTATAAGTGCATCTGCGGTGCGAACGCAGAGGCAGTAGCGTTTGAACCACGACCACCGGACAGATTCGGGGCCGCTGCACACGCGGGAGTCCATGCGGAGCCCGCATGCGAGCCATGCTAGTTCCTGAGAAAAGAATATTGATTTTAGCAACATATACTGGGTCCGCGTGGTGGATTACAGCCTACCCCTCTTACATAGAAAGAGAACGTTTTAGGCGGACTATGCTGGTAAATTTACTTGTGAAACTTTATAACTTTAAGTAATTGCAACCAAACTTGTGTCTTCTTCGAGTTAACAGCATCATGTTATCGATAAACTTTTGAACATGGATATTTTTATATGTACTTGGAAAGGAATATTGCAGGGTTAAGCTGGTATTCTTCAATAAAAGCTGGTCTCGAATAGCTATAGAATCTCGGGTTTAGGTCGATAGCAGCGAAACGAACGAATAAAGCAGCGATTTGTTTATTAATCTTTTAACCCGCCTACGTCGGCTATATCCGACAAACACTCTCGCGTTTATTCCGCCAGGGTCGCACATCCACGACCTAACACATCTCGTCACCTCTTTTATCACAGAGCGAGATAGAGTACCCAGTCGTAAACACACGACCCTGGCAAATAGGACACTTAAACACTCGTCTAATCAATCTGACGCAAGAGGTTAAATGGTTGAAGGAGGGAAGCCTTTGCCTTAGAAGTAAAATTGTAACGTAAATATTTATAATTTACCTTGAGATAATGTGTATGTAAGAGATGCGTGCCCGTGCGCAGCGCCGGCTCCTCGTGGTCGTACTGCGCGTGCAGCAGCTGCGGCAGGTGGTGCAGCGCGGGCGGCGTGCCCGTGCTGGTCTCGCACGCGCCCAGCCCGCAGCCGCTGCCGCCGCACACCACGCCGCGCAGCCGCCGCACGCACCACACGCGCGCGCGCCATGCTGCAGGGGAATGTACAACTCACCAAACTGCTTATAACCTTAGAGCAGGTAAATCGCTCGAGGCAGTACTAACAGTGGACAAAATAGTTCATTTTGATACAAGTGGTTACTCCAAGTTTGACACTGCGACCGAGGTAGAATTCGCCCAAGCCACAGATGGGTCGGTAGTGTTATGGAGCCGAGTGCTTCAGTAACAAATTTCCACATGTAGCAAATGATGTTTTGCGCAATATATATACATCATCATCTTCCTGCCCTTGTCCCATCTCATTTGGGGTCGGCGCAACACGTTTTTTTCTTCCATTCTATCCTGTCAACCGTCATACTATCACTAACTTGCGCAATATACATACGAAGAAATAAATAAACGTGGGTTGACGCGCGACTCGTGGAGGACGCTTAGCGCCCAGCCTGATACGATAAATACAATCAATTGTGGCGGCGCGAGCTTTACCGCACTTATGTGGAAAACAGTAAATTAGTTGCCTAAAAGCGGTATAGATAGGAGCAAGTTTTCGAGTAAGTGTATTGAAAAAATATACCAAGATATTATCAACCAGAATATAGGTGAATTAAACATTGAACTGTAGCAGAATATATGTGGATTAAACATCAAACTGTTCCAGATTATTGGGCTGTGCAAAAAAAGAATGAAAAAGATTGCATATAGCGGAGGTGGGAATGTTGAGACGAATGTGTGGAGTGACGAAAATGGATAAAATGAGAAATTTTACACATTTTCGTCACTCACACACTTTTAACATTAGAGAAAGTTTGAAAATAGTGCCAGTGACTGAACAGTTGAAAGGAAATCGTCTATCTTGGCGTGGTTATGTGAAGAGGAGTGATGAAGCGCATGTTACTAAAAAAGAAAATGAATATACAAGTAGATGGATGTAGGGGCCAATAAAAAGGTGGATGGACTGTGTAAGGATTCATATGAAAGAAAAGGGAGTCAGTCATAGTGAGACCGCAGATTGGATAGAATGAAAGAAAAAAAAATGTGTGGTGCCGACCACAAATGATGTGTTACGAGGGTAGGAAGATGATGATGAAACATTAAACTGTTGCATTTGTGCTGAGATGAGTAATTTTTTAACTGTTTGGCGGTCACCAGAGATGAGATTTATTGTTAAATGGTAAGTAGAAGAATAAGAAGATTGTCTCAACAAATATGGAAACTCACATAGTGTAGGCATTTGTGCGCATATAGCCAATGCTTGGGCCAACCGCGGCGCCAACTGATGGTCGTTTGATATGGCCGCCAACAATGGACCGTCGAGTAACCGCCATGCTAACTCCACTGATGGACAAGATAAGACGTAGCGATCCGATCCGCTGTCCTGTGAACAAACATGAAATAGTCATTAGAGTGTAACTTCTTATGTGCATTGTCAAGTCTTTAACAGATAATTCGATGGCAATACATGATGCATTTGAAAAGAAGTTATATGTCCCCGAGTTGTAGTATGATTAATCGGAACCAAAGTTTTCTTTCTTTGATTTTTGCCCTTCAAATATTTCTTGTTTTAAAAAAAAAAAAATTTGCTTCAAAATAGACATTACTTCTGTATTTTTGTTCTGTAGATTTACAAAATACACGAAAACACACCGGTACAACTATCTTCTACTAACTAACTATCGGTCATACAAACATTTAAATGAATACAACTTTTTTTTATTGTCTCTTTTTTATAATTTGAATGTTAGAACACTGTAGACTCCGCAAATTCTTACATTAGTTCCTATTACGACTTACTTTATATAATAATTATTTTTATTATACTATATTGTACGACCAATTTGGAACCGTGCACTAGCTTCTGACGTTTTATAAGTGCCCATGTAAGTCTATGTGAAATAAAAACATTTTGAATTTTTTGACTAACATACAAATAAAAAAAACCGCGACAGTAACCAACCGCTCAACCACTGCGTCACCCGTATCATCACCAAGCTGTATAATTATTTTTTTAACAAAATTTGCTGATTAGGTATTTCGACTTACTGAAATTGTATATGACTTTTTTGTTTGGTATTCACGTCAAAGTAAACACTACTTACAGTTACTGAGTGTGAGGGCAGCATAGGATGTGCAGTGAACCTCCAACCCCAGCCATTGACGGAACCATCGCTAGTAAATCTCCAACGCAATTCATCGCCTGGATAAAAGAAATTCGTATTTTGAAACAAGTTTTAAGAATCCTTAATACCTACTGTAAAATACAGCTTCGGGAAATGTAAATGATAAAACAATAGCGACCCGCTCTGGCATCAAACTGGTCCTTATATTCACAAATTCTCGTTCTTCGCTTTTTCTATTTAATGCGATAATATTAGTTTGATGCGATTCAGACAGCGACTTTGTTTAATATTAAGATGCGATTTTTTTAAAGTTTCCCCCAAACTAGGAATTGAGTACTTTCCTGTGTTTATTTCTGTACAATATTTAGTACTGAACAACAAATAACGCTATACAGAAATATTTTCTAGAAAATAGTATCAAAATTGGTTATAAAATGCAAGTAGCATTTCAAATATTTGTAAGAAAAAGAGTGGGCGTGTGGTGCGAACATCTCGGTAACTCTTTTCTATGCGAATAAAAAAGCGGTGACGTCACATTACAGTTTCTCACTTCACCAGATTTGGAAGGTTTCTGACTTATTTAATTTTGCACGGATTTGAAAAGTCTTTTTTCAAATTTATAAAAAAAAAACGGGAATATAGGAGTTATTAGGTACTTAACGTACCTAATAACTCCTATATTCCCGTATTCAAGTAGCTATACTATCTTACCGTTGACAATGATCTCTTGTGCCCAGTCAGCAGGTTCCCGACCAGAACGAGTTGCCAATACCCGTCCGGTGCTGTCAGATACCGTCAATGGATCATTGCGACGCTCCGTAGAACATCCTTGCTCGAAGACTACGCGGAGAGATGATGCGCCGGGGATCTTTACTACACCTGTTACAAACATTCTGATTAACATTTTGAATAGAGCAACTAAACGTGTTGTTAAGAGGCACCTATCGATGCGAAGATGTAGACAAGGCCTTTAAAATTAAAAAGAATCAAAACATTGAACAGTGTGCCCAGATCGCTAAAGGGTTTGATCGCAATGACGCTTTTTAGTATATTTATAGTTGTCATCAGACGCGCTAAATCTTACCTAAAAATAATCTAGACTGAATGTCGGTTACGGAGACTAGCCATAAATACTGGTGATATTATAGACCATTAGTGTGTATTCCTTTACAAGGACTAAGAGCACAGCACACCTATCGTGTCCTGATCGCCCCCCTAGTCTGATAGGACGGCAACCCAGCATGATCGGGTAGTGATCAGGAATCTTACCTGATATATCAGTATCATCAGCATACGGATGTGGACTGTCCACTGTGACAGGTTGTGGAGGGGCCCTCCCTCCACCCGCGGCTGCTTCTTCCAGTTCACATACACACACTTCCACCACCATATCTGCTACTGCTGGTTTACTTGCGCAGAGTGCTGGACAAAATATTGACGCATGAGAAAAATACAAAAATAAAGTAACCTCTGGGGTCTTGGACTAATTTAACTTACCCATAAGAACGTCAGTGATTATTTTCACAGCGTTGTTAGAATCTGGTATCCTGCCGGCGGCCGCTAACTTCAGTAAGTCGACTAGAGCTCTTGCGTCTGATTCGCCTAGTTGCGACGTAAACTCGTCTAGCGCCATCTGCAACAATACTTGAGAATGAATGTGAAGAAACAAAAGCTAATCAACATGTACGAAATAAGTGATGTTCAAGTATGATATACAGAAAACAGACAGACGGACAACAAAATGATCCTATAAGTGTTCCGTTTTATCCTTTTTCAGGTACGGAAACATAAAAAGAAACAAATGACGATCATCGCGCACATTATTTAAGTTATTTAACCACGAGGGTGTATCATAACGTCACTAAATAGAGCCATATTTACTTTATTACCAATTAAATGACACGCGAACTAACTAGCGACCCGCCCCTGCTTCGCATGGGTGTTACAAATCTTTAAAAATCCCGGCTTTTATCTACTACAATGTACATGTATAATACATTTATACCTTCCTCATGAATCACTACATATTGTTGAAAATCACATGATAATCCGTGCAGTAGTTTTTGAGTTTAACCGAACAGAAAGCAAAAGAACAATGTAACTTACCTTGGGAGCTTCAGCTTGCTGTACTGTCATGGTAGCAGCCGCGACGGAAACAGCGCTTGATGACATTACAGCTGAATGCCGAGAAGATATCGAGCCGCTTAGCGGACTGCTTGCCCCACTCTGTTTAAAAGAAATACTTTCAGAAAATCGTAGTAAAAATTATATCGAATCTCTCATAATTATACGGGAGTCCCGCACCATTTTAAATCACATTTGAGTAGATTGTTCTATTTGGCACCTTTAGTCTACTCATTTCTTTATTTGCTGGCCTGTTGGTCTAGTGGTTAGTGACCCTGACTGCTGTGTCTGAGGTCGTGGGTTCGATTCCCACCCAGGACAATGAGATGAGCATGATCATTTGTTATGTAACTGGGTGTAATTTATGTAAAGTATTTAGAAATATATAATTATGTTTATCATTTGTCTAGTACTCATAGGTGTTATTTCCCGAAATTCACCCCCCAAGGGAATGAAACGGGGTCCAAAGTTTGTATGGAGAAACCGACTTTCACGCGTGCGAAGTCGCTAGCAGAAACTAGTTGTTATTATATGTGACTCACCGGTAAAGTAGCTCTATCAGCGGGTGCTTCGCCTCCTCCAGTTCGTGCATCTGCTTCAGCATCTTCGTCTTCAGTGTCAATGGTAGTTACCACGGGAACGGCCGCTGAAGACGCTTCATGAGCACGTAATGCTTCGACCAGTAAGTGTCGCGCCTAATAATTAGTAAAAAAAAGTCGATTTAAGGATCAAAAAAAAATTCAATTATTGTTTGCTACCTATAAAATGTAATCGTGATATTCTGGTAATGTCTCTCTCATTATATCTGGAGAAGTTTTACAAAATGAGTAACGTATTGCATAAGTAGATGTATTTTTTTTTACCTGTGTAATATGCAATGCTAATAAAATTAGTGACAGTGCATGTTGCACAGCCACAGGCGGTTCCAAGCCTAAGGCCGCAGCCGCCAGCGAAGCTCGTGGCCCCTGAGGTTCATCTGCTACTACTTCTTCTGAGTACAGTCCTGTGAGGAAAGAAGTGATCGATTAAGTAAATATAATACTCGTAAGTTCTTGGTACCACCAAATGGTACTCAAATCTTGTGTGTGTGGTATATATATGAAGCCACATACACTACAATTGCTATAGGATGGTGTGAGTGACAGCTGTCGGAATACCATCTTAAAGATGCATATTTTGGTCCTGCTGTCATCCTACTAAATGCTATGTAAAAAAGACTAGGAACTAAAATTCAAAATCCTGTATTAAGTTTTCCGCGTGATTATCAGGCAGTTGCCCGGGCTAGACACAACACCTGTCTGGTCGGAGAATCCTCCCATTTCAATAGAGGTTTGCAAGTCTTTATGTTTTGCATAAAATTTTTTTGACCAAGACTTTAGGCTACCAGCGGATCCTTCAAAAAGGGAACGGAAGCGGTGCCTACACGGATTTAGCGAATGCACATCAGTTTCAATCAAATAAGCTGGTTTGGTAGACTAGGTGGGAGAATGCAAAGCCCCAGCTATAGGCCGTACTTATTTCCTACTTACCAAGACTCTGAGCTCCCAAAGGATCCTTCAACGTCGGGAACGGTAGAGGTGCTATATGTGGCGAATGAGCATCAGTTTGTAAGGCAGCCGGTCTTAGCGACCAGGCGGCTGAATGTGAAGAGCCCGCCGCTGCCCGTTGGACTCCTTCGACGCCAGCTACCAAAGCAGGGCGGCGGTTTACGCAGGTAGTACCGTTGCCTTGTTGGCCATGGTCGTTGTCACCCCATGCCCAGACCTGAGTTATGAAATATATTTATGATGGTTAATGACACTTATAAAGTTTATGTTCTAGACTAGAATCTTGTTTAACTAACTTATGTATAGTTCATGCATTTAAGCATGACAATAATGCCTAATGTTTTTAATTGGTTCAACGACCGTTACTGCACTCCTCCACATCAACATTTTGTTTCTGTGAATGTAAAACGATACCTTTTTAAGTTTATTGTTGGGGTTCCTGCAAACTGATATTAGGAAAAGGAGATTGACTGCTATTCCCATGCTATAACAAAAAAACTATAAACAGGGTTTTACCTCAAAATATGAAAAGGGGTGAATGCGTAAAAAAAACTAGTGTTGAGTATTTATTTCTACAATATTTACCTGATGTTCACTGGTAACAGCGAGACAATGCAATGCACCAACGGCAACATGTATTACTCGGCGCCCACGCAACGCTTCCACAAGTGTAGGTCGGCGCACATGCGCGTCACATCCATGTCCGAGGCGGAAGTAGTCGCCTTTACCCCATGTCCAAACCTGTGACAAAACAAATTCATCAATGTCATTGAAAAAAAATAAAAACCATTTTTGAATTTAGTAAGTTTCAAGTTTTTGAACCTTGAACTCGATGCGACAAAGTTTAGATTACATTGCAGCCTATAACTATTATGTTACAATTATTTTTTTAAGTGGCCATTTAATTTTCATCACATATGTAAATAGAAGAATGATTCTTGTTTTCACATATAAATAGCAAAATATAAATGATTATCAACCCTCGACTCAGCGCGAAAATTTAACGGGGCACTATAGTCTCTTCGCGTTAAGAAAATAGTAAATCATCAGTGCAACTGCAAAGTAAAAGCGTATTCACACTGGGATAAAGATTAAACCTATTCATGCTAAAGCAAACTTTTGATTACACAGTATTTCCAAATAATTATAATTAATAGGTAAAAATGTAAATAACTTTAATAAGTGAGATGTAGATTTTTAAAATTGAAAAAACACGCTTCCATAGTTTCTGAATGGCTTACTTCAACTGGAAAATGTGAACACGGCTTTTTAATGTACTATGATCTAATTGGTCACTCCTTGACCATGGCTAAGCCGATTGACAACGATTTACCACTATTTTCTTAACGCTAATACGCTACAACATTTAGTTTTGGTGTCGTATAATGCAATGAAACAGCTTTACATATAAATTATATAAGACTAGCTTCTGCCAGCAGCTTCCCCCGCATGAAAGTAGGTTTCTCCATACAAACTTTCATCCCCTTAGGGGGTGAATTTTGGAAATTCTTCTCTTAGTGCCCGCCTACGTCATAAAAAGAAACCTCGTGCAAAATTTCACTCTCTCGGTAGTTTCGACAGAGCGTTGACAGGTCAGTCAGTCAATTTCTCCTTTTATATATGTCGTGGCCAGATCTTATAATTGATCACTTCATGATATGCCTAACTAAAACTCGGCAGATCGTTTAAACGTTAACATTTGATGATAATATGTCAATCCTCGTTTGGCCATATCATTGATGTATGATTTCAATGTAATAAAAGGAAATATCATCAAACGTTTAAAACGATCTGGCCAGTTTTACTAGGCCATATCACGAAGTGATCAATTTCTAAGATCTGGCCAGGACATATATGTAGATTATGAACTCAAGCACATTGACATTGAAATCGTTTTACCTCTCCATCTCTAGTCAAAGCTAAGCTGAACTGTGCGCCACACTCCACTTGAATAACTCCAAGAGTATTCAGTCGTTCTATATTCATCGGTACTGCGCAACCATCAGACCCGCCACGACCTGAAACCGAGGAACCTAGTTCACTTATTGGTACCTGCCAGAGTATTCTAGGGTATAAAGAGTAGGGTAATTAAGCAACTTCTTTGATTTTGATAATGTTACTTCAAAGTTACGACTGTAGTTTACGGTCCCAATTATGACATTCATTCTTCATCATCTCCTGTTTGGCATTATCATTCTTAACTTGGAACATTAATTTTTTCAAAGCAAATGTCTCCATAGCACAAAGTATTGTAAAAACTTACCCAATTTGCCAAAATCGCCGTCTCCCCATGAAAATACCTTTCCACAAGCTGTCAGTGCCAAAGTTTGCGCGTCTCGTGATCCGCAAGCAACTTGCACTACTCGTAGGCTAGATATTGCTTCCACCTAAAAAATTAAAAAGGGTGAAAATGTTATTTAGAACTACTTTAATTTTTACTAGTTTTTGACCCTCTCCCCCTAAATAAGAAAAAGTAAGAATAAGCCGACCCCTTCCCCTATTCAGTATTTATTACGTCTAAAAGAAAAATTGAATACAGGTTTGTTTGGTTTGATGTTTATTTTTAAAAGTAAACATTTTTAGGAACGTTTACAAGTGTGTCGTTAATGCAAACCAGTAATGCCTAGTTCACAAGCAGGTGGTTAAGCTGCAATGACTTTGCCATAGGAATAGTTTACCTATACGCATCCGGGCGCACATCAGCATTCGCGCGGTTGCCCGCACTTTTATTCAAATCTTAACTTTGCGTATTTTTGTGATCTTACGTATGAACTATCAAGACCATATCCCACCCAAGCAAAAATAAGACATGGTCGAACCCCCTCCTCCCCTAAATTGTCTTCGTAATAAATGAATGGCCCCTTACCTGGTAAGTAAGGTTAAATTGGCACAAAACCTAGGGACCTAGGTGACCTAGAGTCTCCCCATGAATGTTAAAATGTGAGACGTGCGAGTAAATAAAAGGGATGAGCTAAACACCCTATATAGCTCCATCCCTTTAACAGTTCAGTTTAGGTCGTCAAATGGATCGCGTTATGGGCTTCTGAACCAAATGTCAACTACATCAGTTTATCAGTAATTTTTATACCAGTTTAGTCTATTTTAAATGGTTCATTTTATCCCTTACCATCTTAGGATACAGCTGTGTCATATCGTCTCCATGCCCAAGCCGGCCATATTCGCCCATTCCCCACGTATACAGATGCCCGCGCGCAGTCACGCACGCGCTGTGAGCGGACCCACACGCTATACCGACCACACGTTCTCCGGCTAACGTTTCTATGAGTCGGGGCACTTCTAGTGTGATCCGGTTTCCGTGACCAAGCTTGCCGTCCTCGCCTTCGCCCCAGGAATAGACCTTGAAATGGAAATGGAAATTGATAGAACCAAAAAAAAAAAATATTTAGTAGACCAAATACAGACTTTAATTAAATATGAAATGCATTAAAAAAGGTATAACTTAAAAGATATAATTAAAATACCATAGCGACTTTTAATGAAAAATACTGTATCAAAATTAAAACTTATTTATTATCTAGGATCATAAACAATCACAGATCTATTTGAACCAATGCTGAGCTTATGGCCTCTTTGTTTGTGCTTACTTCCACACTTCGGAGACAGTCACCTAGTTTAATTTATCCCAGCTATGCAAAGATACCCACCTCCTGTTGGATGACTCTTTGTGATCAACGATAACCTTCTAAATATTAAAGCTTGCATAGTCTTACCTTTCCATCAGCAGTGAGCGCAAGCGCATGTTTCCCTCCAGAATGCACGGCGACCCGTCGTACTAGCACATGAGCGAGGTACGGGTTAGCGCGCGGAGAGGACACGTTGTTGCTGTGGCCTAGGCCAAGACGACCGTTCGTACCCTCACCGCATGCGAACAGCTGTTGAAACAAAGCTCTTATTAACTGAGGACAGAAATCATTTGGAAACGATGAAGGCTATGGAGTGTATTGCAAATAAAATAACATGATTTAGCAAACCATACAGTCGGTAACAGTGTTCGACTCCAGACTGTGATATTACGCTGCTTGAAATATTGATTGTCGCTCATATGAATTGGTTACCAAATCCACGATCCCCCAATTTTTTACTGGACTGAAGAATTATATTGTGAACTTCCGAAAGCGTAATCTCAAATAATCTTCTTTAAATAGTCTAAAACAAAGTCGCTTTCCGCATCTGCCTGGTTTATTGGCTAACTCGATCGATTTTAATGCCGTTTCCACTAATGGAAAGAACAATAAACGAGGATGTATTATGTATATAATTTGCACTCAAACAAAGCCGGGGCCGTCACTAGTACAAAATAAGAACATACCTTTCCATCATGAGACACAATAAAAAGAGTCTTCGATCCGCCCGCAATGTGTACGGGGCGGTAAGCGCTGAGACTTGGTGAGAACACTGGAATTTTCACTTTGGAGCCTTTTACACCACCCAATTGGTCTTTGTCATTCAAACCCCATACGTATACCTGTGAAAAAGGATCCCATGTTACAAAACTGGCTTGTACAACTTGCAATAAGAAAAAATAAGGTCATTTACAGAATAAATTCTTACTTTTGGACAGTCACTTGGTAATGCTGGTGGATTGTTATCAGCAGACACAGCGCCTGTGGTATTATCTTTTTCCATCCAGTCTTCTGCTACGAAATTCATACTCTGAAACATTATGTACATTCAAAACACATCCTTATTTATATAGAATTAGAGTTTAATTTATTTAAGAGCTTGCTAACCTGTAAAACTTCAGTGTAAAGCGGGTTAGGTCTGAAGCCAGTTATGTAGAGACCATGGACTCGGCAGTCAGCATTCACGTTGCGATTTTGTTTTATTCCGATTTCAATACAGGGATAATACTGTGACAAAATAATACGTCATTATAAGTTATTCAGTTATACATTTTTAATTCATTTTTGAGTGCGTTCACTATGATAGCTACATTTATAGAATTAGCTAGGGTATATATATTGGCACTATTTAAAGTAGTCTTTAACTTATAAAATAAGGAAACTACAATATCGCATTGGGTCTAGCCCTTATAGATATTTGTATGCATTAAATAAATAAAAATCGCTACATAGGTTATGAGTATTTGAAATAACTAGAGCCAATGTCATAACGTTTTAAGTTGATCTTGTGTATTTTTTCTCTTAAATTATCCCGTGTTATCTTTAGCTGTCTTTAGCAATAGATAATTGATTAATCTAATTAAATTTTTCTCTTTTTTGGTATGAAACAGTGTCTGAGAAAAACAGAGAAAGCTTTTGACTTGAGAGATTAGGTTGAACAGAAACAATGAACACAGCAACAAACCAGTTTACAATCAGCCAGCAGCTGTATCTGCGCTAGATGCGCGGGCGGCCTGTCTCTGACGGAGGCGGCGGGCGCGCAGGGCACGGCAGCCAGCGGCGCCAGCGCGGCGTCGTCGAACGTGGCGCCCGCGCGCACGGCCAGCGCGGCGGGCCCGTGCGCGCCGCCGCCCACGCCCAGCCCGAGGCGCCGTACACGCACGCCGCTGCGCATTTCTACGCGGATCCAGTGCTGCAAAAAGAATTTCGGTAGAAGTATGTCGTTATTGTACCTGCATAACGTACACACCAAATCACAACTGGATTTAGATTTTGGCAGAAGTACTTTTCTATCACTATAGGCACAATTTTCAATAATCAAGAACACAATTAGAAACGAAAGGAGAACTACGGCACAAATTTTCATGAGTCCGTGAAGTTCGCAATCTTTCTGGGTAGGAAATCATATAATAACTTCTGCCCCCCTAGCCAAGTTACAATCGTATCGTTTGCGCCGAACGCCTCGAGTAGGCCACGCCTCCAATTCTTTTGTTCTTACGTCATCTCAACGCTCAGTCACGTGGTTGTTCGGCGCGAACGAAACGATTGTAACTTGGCTAGGGGGGCTGCTGCTCTAAGTGGAACGAGAGGGAGTGCCAATTTTTTTTGCGTTCGAAAGCTGCAGTAACTCTTTTAAACAATCCCGCACCCCTGGACACATATATATATTTTCGTACAGTGTGTTCGTTTAGAATTACAACCGTGACATGTGTAGTTGTATATAATATTGATGACGTGACGTCACTTATTGAAATCTGAAGTTTTTTGCCAAATACTAAAAACTATTTACTTTTTAATCACACTAATATTATTAATAAAGTTTGTATGTATGTGTTTGTTACTTCTTCACCAACGACCTTACAGCCACTAGACGCCTCATGCTTGAACTAGGGCACCAAAACATGATTGATTGGTCGAGACATCAGATCTATAATCATATGTGTTGACAGACATGCGTCGCCTGTTATTAGACGTGTAGAGGCCGTAAGGTCGTTGTTCTTCACGCTCTAAGAGTCGAACGGATTTAGATAGAACTTGGTACAAACGGTCCCAGAATAGCTTGATGGATATATTTTATTACAGGAGTATGTTCCCTTGGAATAAATTTCAACTTGGCGGACGAAGCCGCTTCTAACTGAGCTTGTTTCTGCTATTACTAAGTTAATCCTTATCGCAAATCGTTAAATAATGACTCACCTGACCGTTTCCACTAGAACTTTGCCAGTATGTATGTGGTTGTGAATCTAACAAACGCCTTGCACCTGCACCGGGTCGACATGACGATACTCGTACGGCTCGTACAGCGCCGCGCCAGCCAACTGCAGTTCCACCAGCACTTTCACCCCATTCCGCTGATTTAAACAAAATTTTATTGATTTCTATGGGTATAATGGTAAATAACCATTTAATGGATCAAAGGACGAACGATGCAGTGGATGAATTCGCTAGAAGGGGTTCGAGTATGGCAGCGATGGGGCCTAAATCCATTGTGCTACTCCCCTTCGGATACCTACGCAATCTGGTAAGGAAACGCACCAGAGATCTACACCACAAACTATGGGTACACCAAAGCGAGTGCAGGCAGGCCAAAGAGGCACTTTCCTGTTAATAGCCGCTTCACGAAAGGCCCAACGATTGACTAAACCTTAGTTGCGCAAAGTCACGGCCGTTACAAATGACTATGGGATTTTTAATAAGCACCTCTCTGTCATAGGAGTTACAGTCTACTCTGCAGAACCTGCATGAAAAAAGACGAGACAGCAGCTCATCTGCTTCTAAGTTGCCCAGTGGTCACTGGATACAGGTTATGTACTTCGTGACCCCAGGTACCCTCCGCAAAATGGTCAGTAACATCCATGAGGAACAGGGGTGGATCGAATGACACATTTGTCCCACCCGTACGTAAAATACGCGCTTTAGACGTGGAGTTCCGGACACAGCCCGATAAACAAATATGTACAACAAAAAAATGGGCGAGTCAGACTTGCGCACTGAGGGTTTCCTACAAACTTACCTATGGAAATAGTTAAATTCTCGAATCGAGTCACAAAGATGTTTTCGAATCATAAGAAAGTTTTTTTTTTGTGATGTAACTACAAATTTACTGTTTTCAGATTTTTTCCTATATTTGTGCTACGAGACCTTGCTTCATGCGAAATTTTAGGATTCTAGGTCAACGGGAAGTACCCTATGCATTTTTATTCCCTTGAGAGTGTCGAAATATACGTTTAATGCGAAATGAAGGGCCGTATCTTTTTTTTTTCGTTAACTTAAAAGTTTTTTTTAAAGCTTCAAGGGACCGCAGACCTGAATATACGGTTTTAATTTCAACTCGATATCTCAACACATTCCCGAGATAAAGTATCTTCACAGACAGACGGACAACAAAGTGATTCTATAAGGGTTCCGTTTTTTCCTTTTACGGTACCCGTACCTAAAAATGGGTACTAAATTATTATTATTAGACTTTAATGTACCTCACTGTATAAAAAAGGCTTCCCTTCCACATATTTCTATCTAGAGTAGTTTTGTATTATCCCTACTTTATTTTTAATACTGCTTTTCACTTTGGTTTTGTTTATTATCAATCAATTCCTATTTTAGATTAGGTGCACTGGTGTATAAGAAGTTGATGCTTCATTAACTTACATTGATCAGTAACAAGTTCCATCTCACTGACTTGTCCAGTCCAACCGGGTTGTTGTGGAAAATCAACTGTCAAGTCTCGACCGTTGCTTGATATTGCTGCAATAAAAGATGAAAATAAGTACCAGTCATACAGTCCCGTTAAGTATAATGGCGCAACATGATCATGATGAGTTTCTTGCACATTCTTCTCCATAGAGATCTACGCTTTGGAATGTGTAATTAGCATCATTTTTCTGACTGACTTCTTGACAATTCAAAAGTGCCTGTAAATAGTTTAATTGAAACCAGCTTTTGTCCGCAATTTCGCCCGCGTACATAATTATAGCCTATGTCGCTCAGGAATAAAGCAGCTTTCTATTGGTGAAAAAAATATTAGCACTAATACATTTAGTAAAAATATTATTAGAAAAAAAAACAAACCTCTTTATAATATTACTGTAAATAAATGCTTTGATTCTTAATTCTTGATCGTGGCATTACTAAAGTACGACTGCCCCGTTTTAGCCGGACAGGTCACTAATCAAATGGAAGACTAGCTTAAGATGTGTTGCTACTGACATGGAGATGAGCGAGCAAGGAGACGTGTATGTCGTGGTAGCCGTTCTGGAACTTTACCGTACCGTTACGCTTGTATCAATTTCACAGGAAGCTCAACCTTATTTTTAGGTTTGATTTTATTTTCATTTAACTCTATATTAGACGCAATGACGCAATTACAATTATTATTATTAAAATACGTACAAGTAACAGCCCCAACGCTAGTATGGTCGATACATCCCCACTTGTACCGCGGCTGTGTGACGGCAGCCCGCACTCGCACTCTGTCCCCCACTGCAAATGGTGGAGTGCCCGATACCACTTCAGCATGCAATGCGCGTACGCCGAATACACGGCCTAGGCCGCGCCATTCCACCTGCGTAATGGATTTAGAGTATTGATTTTCGAACGACTTGGAAATGTTTAGATATGGTCAGTCTTTTCACTGCTATTTTGCCTCTTACAGCAACCTTATATCAAAGATACTAAAGATCACTGAGATGCGAAATAAGTAACTTAGGCCTACTGTCCACGGACGCGTAGCTTCATAGACGCGACACGATGGCATGACCACAGATAACTACATACTAGTCAGAGAGGGCACGACGCTGTCGCTTCGTCGACAGTTCAAAAGTTTCACGCAGGCGCACACCAAGCATTTGACGACCAATACGCGTCTATGAAGCTAAGCATACGGAGACAGTAGGCCTTGGAAGAAAAATGATGGTTCTTTCATACACTTTTTTGTTTCATTATAATTTTGTCAATTTCTAAAGTTATTTATTTTGCTTGCCCATTCGGTCTAATAACATCTTAATTTTATTTAAAGAAAAAGTAAAGTCGTTAAAATACAGGGACGTGGGGAAAGCAAAAAATTTGAGGCCAATGAAAAATAATATTAAGGGTTATAATAATGACTTATGAAGTATGGCTAATGCGTACACATATAAACATATATCTAAGCTTCAATAAATAAACTACGCTTAAAGTAAATACTCAAAACTTACGTGTAAGAAGACGTTTTGTTTTATATCGCGTTCAACTTTTTGTACTTGTCCAACATCGCCTAAAGCAACCTGAAAAAACACGTTTAAACTCTCAAAATAACAAAAGCAAGCTTACTTACTGAAAAAAGCCTAATAAATTAATTCAATCAAGCTAAAACGTGAGTAAACATGGTATTTCCACAAAGTAAAACTAGCAGTATATTAGCAGTAGATCTGTTATCACATAAAATCGGCCCGATGCTTTGCTTACCGCTGGTGTACACGATGAAAGCAACGCACTGTCCAAAAGGATGAATGTGCATTTCGCAAGAGATGCAATGAAATTATAAACTTTCGTTTATGATTTGTTTGCCGCAGGAAGCTTGTTAAATGTGATGGTGAGAAGAAACATCGATGGAGCGATAAAAAAGGTATTGAGTAAATGTTTGTGTTTATGTGAACAGATTTTTGAAGTGTTGGCGATAGCTTGCTAGTAAATGTGACCTCTGCCAAGCAACCGATCAAGTTTGGTAGAGGAAACACTACTGTAAACAGCATATAGAGAACATAGTGGAAACACTTTAAAGAAGGGGTGGCCAACCGGTCGTTCAGACTGCGAGAAAGAAAGAGTGAAGCAAGCAAATTTGAGCTACTCAAATTCTTGAGCTCGCTTCGCTCGTTCGATTTTTTTTTAGCATAATTCGACAACGTTTTATTACTATTCAACATATGGAAATTTATTATATTGAACCTCTTCAAAGCGTTGTATGGAAACTTTATAAGCTCGCTCTTTTATTCATTTGTTAAAAGGATTTTGCAACTGGTACATTTCAAAGAGTTTAGTTATTAACAGTAAATCGTAGGTCTAATAAAGTTGGCCATCCCTGCTTCTGGAGGTATTTAGATGTGATAAGGAGTTAGTCTGAGTAAGAGACGTGTTTTATCGACGGCGAAGTGCCAATAACTCCTAACTGTTGAAGTCAAAAATTACCTATCCCAAAAAGCTATTAATTGACACGTTGATTTAGTTAGGAGGTAGTTCCACAATTTAATTTGATGCAGTTGCAACTAAATATCCGCATCGAAGATTTTAATAAAAAAACATGCAGAAATAAACATTTAAATTATAAGCGCGAAAAAGTAATTTTCTCGAAATATGTCCGTTAGAAGGTATTGACACATCACCGGCGATATTGAAAAGATTAGTAGCCGTAGCTTTTAAACTATATATATTTAAGAAGAAACTGACTGACTGACATATCAACGTACAACCAAAACTATTAGGACTAGGAACGTGAAATTTTGCACAAGGTTTTCTTTTATGATGTAGGCTAGCACTAAGAGAGGATATTCCAGAAATCGCCTCCTAGTGGGATGAAATATATATAATAGTTTATTTTAATGTATTCTAATGTAATTTAATTCAATCCGACACAATTTATTTAATTGGTTGACTTATAATAGTTCCTTATTCCGTATTTTATTGATTCTATTTTCTTTGTTTTCGTTTTGTACCTTGTTATTATTTATTAAACGTGAATGACCAATTGAGTCAAAATATAAATAATATTAATTTACTAAATTCTGTAAATGCTGTGCACACCTTTAACTGAAGAATTCGCTGTGATAATTGTTTATTGATAAGATCATTCTATTGAAAATGTTTTTACGAACTATCAGTTGGAGTGCCGTAATAGATAAATAAAAAATAAATAAATAGGGATCCAAATTTTGTATGGAGAAACCTACTTTTACGCAGTCAAAGCCGCTGGCAGAAGCCAGTCAGATTCATAAGCATGTGAGATTGGTGTCCAAAGAAAAAAAAAAAATACAAAACTTACCGGTTCAACCGCTTTACAGCACCGAACAGTCATTCCCGGAGTGATGACGTCAGACAAATACTGCGCGTACTCTTCCTCAGAAGCGAAGCAACTGCGCCATCTGTACGGAATCTGTTTCTTCTCCGGTTTAGCAGTCAAAGGCCTGACTTCAAAGACCGAGTCGTCCATACCGTGTTGAGGTAGTTCTAGTAGGTATACTACTAAGGATTCAACTGATGGTAGACTTGTTCCACCTGTAAAGAATATTGAGCTTTATGCTTTTGAAGTTACAGTTCAAAATTGTTCGAATAAGTTTGTGAGTAAAGATCTTAATGGCGGTTGACTGTAAAGAATATTTGAGCTTTATATCAATGAAAATATAGTTTGTATTTGAATGAGAAGTTTGTTTGTTTTGTTACCTAAAGCTTGAATGGCGCCATACACAGCGTGTCTAGAAAATCCCATTTCTATAACTTGCTGAACTTGTGAGGAGTTGGCCCATGTGTTCAGATCTTTTCTTGCTGGAAAAAAACATTGAAATAGAATATTATAATTGCTGTTTCTTGGTAACTGTTTTTTTTAGTGCCGATTTTTCAATAGGTTACACTCATTTTTGAAAAGAGTCTCAATTAGATTCTATACTGCTAATAAACCACTAAAAAAAAAAAATTTTATTCAATCGCTAAGTACCCTAAAAATGAACTTAAAATTTACATTTACAAATTTCGCGCGTATTTGACGTAAATGTAGAAAGCAGCGAATGCTATATTTATTCAGCGGTCGTGACGTCAGTTGGCTATGTAAACAAATGCGCTAATTTAGCCGATCAGTTGACAGCTGTCACTTTATTTTACACAGCCGAATGACGTAATAACATGGTGGATACTATTTCAAGGTGATAAAGAACAGATAATAAAAACAGAAAACTTTGAATTGAATTTTAAAATTTATTTTGTTATTTTATGAACTATTTACCGACTGCATTTGACCTAAGCTATCTTAATAATATATTTCTATATTTTTTCTCACATAGAGTAAAATACCTTATTGTTACATATCATCTGAATAAAAATGGCGGTTTGACAACTTTGTATAGAAAAAATGTCAAACAGTCATTTATTTATAATTAATTAAAACGGTGCAAGTCTAATTACACTGATGAACATATAAATGTGAAATAGGTTACAAGGTGACCTAACAACATAATTTTTATAATAATAGCATTTGTCAATATAATTTTAATTTGCCATATTTATGCTTCAGTTGAAATTATTATCAAACTATGGCAAAACCGGCCTTAAATAAAATAAATAAAAACTTACATAGAGATGCAGTGCTTGTTGATGGACCCATAGAGATCTGCATTACATTGCTTTTGTCTATGATCGGCATTTCAGGTGGAGTCTCATGGTCTTTTTCGTCTCCTGTAGAAGTAAGAATAATACAAAATAACCAGTATCGAAATTAAAAAAAAAAATTGTGAATGTGGAAATTGAAACTAATCAAATTTTAAAGAGACGAAATCAAACTTTTTCTTAACCTTTCGAATACCGTAATAAAAGACACAATAGCAAGACAATGAGAGAGCGAACGCTGCCCTCGCTTAGTATAGTCGGCCTTATAATGTTCCCACTGTTGGGATTCAGGCCTCCTCTCTAGGAGAGGGAACGGGCCGTAATCCACCACGCTACCAAGTGCGAGTTGGTAATTGTCACATGTCTTCGAATTTTTGGTTCTAGGACATGCCGGTTTCCTTACGATGTTTTCCTTCACCGTTTTGAGAGCAGTGGTGATGAAATAAATTACACAAAGTAATGCGCCTGGCTGGGTTTGAACCCGCAACCTACAACTCGTAAGTCAGGGTCGTTACCACTCTGTCACCACTGTTCACTACACCACTCTCTCTTGCCTTCGCTTGGGGTTTAATGAATTAAACTCGATACGCTATATTTTCTGCGAGCAACCCTAGCGTAAGGTCAACTCAAACTTACCATTAACATGAGCAGCCAACTGCTGAACTATGGTAAGGGCCGCTGATTCGAGTTCCCGCGGTGTATGAGAAGCGGCCAATGGACTCGGTCGAGTGGCTAGCGCTAGTAGCCGTCTCAGCAACGTTCCTTCTGTACCTAATGTTGTTCCTCGATCTATGTGAGCTGAAATATTATGTTTGTGATAGTCATTTGTTATTTTGAACTTGAAAAGCGAATTTTAGCTTTATGAAGTGTCCAGTAAGGTTGACTTTTACAGGTTCAATGTTGGGCAATAGAAAGGGTCATACCCGCATGGTCTGGTGGCTGCATCAAAACTTTTCGTAGTCTTGTTCTAGTAGTTAAAAGACCTCGTACTGCGCACAGTGTTAAAAGTTCCATTTGTTGCTTCCTTAGCCCGTAGACGTCGATTTCAGCTGAAAATATGGTAATATTATTATCAGCTCATGACTAAAGTTTAAAGTTAAAATGATGAATGATGATGGAACCACTCCGATAAACAATTTGCAGTTTGTTTTATGTACTGTAGTTCGACTAAAGAAACGGTTTTTGCAGTTGAAGACTCGACGGCAAAAGAATGAATGTCATTTTTTAGGTGAAACTGATTTTTAGTGTCATCTATTGACGTTTTGATTTATTGATTGTATATTCAGTAATCAGAATTAGGTAAAACCATCGTGGTCAGATGTAATGGTTAAGTTTGTATCTGTCCATCTAACACAAGAATCATGAATATCCGTGCTATTAATTCGTAAATTGGCATATGTGGGTGTAAAAAATCAGAATTGTCGGAAACTTTAAAATTTTATTTATTTAACAATTCATAATACACTTATATAATAAAAGACAAGAAGACGGAAACAGAAAAAACACCAGTAATTTTTTGACATTAATTTTTTATCCCGAGGTGTATTTAGTTGTAAAATTCTGACAGATTTTTGGCGAAAACTCAATGTGTTATTTGCTAACGGTGCTCATTTTAGATTAAAAAAGAAAATCATCTATTAACTATGACACAAAAGTTCTCTCTCATCCATACCTGGTAAATGATGTGGATGCATAGGTGAAGCTTGTGGTCCAGCACCTAATAACGCCGCACAAACTCTTAGAGCACTCTCACCGCCACCTAGAGGTAGCGAGAGGCGGTCGCTTTCTGCGCTTTGAATGCCGCTCAGTTCAGTCTGATGAACGAAAATTCAGAATAAATGCAATGTAATCGATTTTCTTATAAAATTATGAGAAAATGGAGTTTAGTTTGATTTATAATTTAATCAAGTTAGCAGGTAATAATGATGATAATATTTTGATTTTGGCGTGAGATACTGCGACAGCCAAACTTTGTAAAGTACGGCTTTTGAGGCCATCCTTTTTGTCACTTGCGCACGTCATGAGGTCAATAGACACATTAATCTGTGTACTACGCACACACTGGTAAAAAAATTATTGGTATCAGTATCATAACGGTATTAATTATTTACAGAGGTACTTCTGAAAGGTAACAATAAACCTACCTTAGTAGTAGTATTATCCTCATGTACTAAAGTAATCTTCGCCCTAGGCGATAGTTGGGTCACAATAGCATTGCGTGGCGGTGATCCCGCAGACACTTTCTGCCCCAAACGAATGCGCCATTCAACACCACCAACCACTCCGAGTGCACCGGCTGCAAACGATTATAAACCTTATGACTTGAACGTTACAGTTACGTTTTGTTTGTGTCTTATGTTAGTGATTTGTAGCTTACCGATGAGACAACTCTCAAGGCTTGGTGGTGTGGGTTTGATCGTCTGTGTTAGATCTTGACTAGTATGCGGCCACCAATGCCAGTCACTTGTTACCTGCCGAAATAGAGGGTGATTTGACAGTCTTCATTTGCGAGGAATTTTAGCTTTCACGAATAGATTTTCACCACTTTATAATATAGTTTGATGAGACTTGATGCTGTGCCTCTATATTTTTTGAAATATAGTAGTGTTCTATGGTTTAAAAAACGCATTTAGTCACGCTGCTAACGGCGGTTTGTCCAACAACTTCGTTATAGTAGAATGGCGTTGCGTCGCGTCGTGTAACTATGCCAACTCTGCGTAGATTATATATTTCTAGTGGTTGTAAGAGAACTACATAATATACTATTATAACACAATAAAGCGAAAGAGATTAATTTTTGTTTAAACGCGCTAATTTTTGGAACTGCCATAGATTATTGTTTATTTTGGGTGGGAAAATTATCTAATGACATCCCCCGCACTTAGGTAGAGCGAGAGGGCGTAACAGACTTACTGACTAAAAACCTACTCCTGTTCCTTCTTTACCATTGTTCCAGGGTTCATGGCCCCAGTAGGCTTCGACCCTGCTGAGCGCCTACAGCGCCGCGGACGGCGAGCTACCCATTGCTCGCCGTCCGCGTTGTGTGATGATAGCTAGATTTATGATGAATAATTTAGGCTATATAATATCACGCCACGACCCACGGAAGCGGAGCAGTAACCAAAGACGCGGGATACAGCTAGCCTTAGTATAAGAACTTACCGTTTGCGCTGCCAATTGCAGTTTATCTAATAATAACGTGGTTATAGGTGTGTGCCACTGAGAAGCGGCGTGCAATTGCCTTACAAGTTGCACTAAAGCTGCGCACGTTGAACCCGTGTAACTGGCGGTCGCAGGGGCACGCCACCTATTGTCTGAAATAAATAGCTTATTAGGTATTTACATGTGAAAGTGAAAACTACGGAATTAAAATAATACTTAGTATGTATATATAATTTAGGTATTTTTGGCGAATGAGGTGGGTATTGAGACAATTTTAGCAAAAATCATTTTCTTGACGTTTATTTTTTAGGTGGGAAAATCATCTATTGACAAATCCCGCTCTTGGGCGGAGCGGGAGATAGTGTCAGACTTTTACTGACTAAAAATGCTTTCTAAACTAAAAACAAAATAAACTAAAAACGTTAAGTTTAGCGCCATCTAGCGAGAACATGGCTAAACTCGGGCCCGCCCCACTTTCATCTTAAGTATAAAAAACAGTAAATTTAATAAAAAATGAAGAAAATCTACTATTCCATCCTAAGGTTGTCTGGTAGATATCGCTGTAAAGACCGCCATTGTACCCATAGATTTATGTTTATAAGTTGTGTTACTTTTTTGGTGTACAATAAAGTTTATTCTATTCTATTTTAACGTTAATTTTACTTTGGCACGTGGATAAGATAAAAATGAGCGAATATGTGAGTCCTGCACGAATGGAAAAAGGAAATATTATGAGCTGTATTAGAATGACTAAGAAGATAATCTTACTAATTTTATGTCGTTCTAGAGGTTTATCAATCACGCCTCAGCGACTGAATAATTTTGGATAAAAATTTACACTTTTTTTCCCGGTAATAGTACATTCTCTTGGAATAATTTCCGGCTGGCTTTCGTATGGGTAAAGATGCAGAATCTATGGTCAATAGGCTAATCATACTCAAATCCTACTATGAAAATCAGTGTAACCAATTAGAATGAAGATTAAGAGCAGTGGTGGCCGAGTGGTAACGGCCCCGACTTACGAGTTGTAGGTCGCGGGTTCAAACCCAGCCAGGGGCATTACTTTGTGCTATTTATTTTCATCACCACTGCTCTCAAAACGGTGAAGGAAAACATCGTGAGGAAACCGGCATATCCTAGAACCTAAAGTTCGAAGACATGTGACACCTACCAATCCGCACTGGGCCCGCGTGGAGGATTATGACCCATTCCCTTTCCTGGAGAGGAGTCCTGAGTCCCAGATGTGGGAACATTATAAGGCCGACTATGCTATGCTAATTAGAATTAATCCAAAAATCCTTACCAACTTCTTCTTCATCTGCAGCATTATTGCCAATAGCCTGGTGATTAGGTTTAAAGGCCGGGTCCCATGAATGTGTTTCAAGCCACAATCGTCCAATCAGCGCCAGTAACTGAGCCCCTACTGTGCGTCGCCACTCGGGAGGTCCTGTGTGTTCAACTAGTACGCGGCGAAGAAGCCATAATGACTGAATCTGTGGAAAAAAATTGTAGTAAATTTTTTTTAAACACCTTCTTTGCTGATGACAAGATACCTGTTAACAATGTGTTTTAACAATGTGTTAAGTTAAATTTAATAGCTGGTGAAGTAGTTAGATGCCACAATTGTATGGAGTTTAAATAGCGAATGTAACTGTTTGTATCTGTACGCACACTGCGGTAGTCTCATGCAAATATGGAATTTGAATTATACCAATTCTGATTTAATGGTACAAAAACAAACTTAAAATTGTACATAAGAACGAGTAATTTTTTTTTAAATAAAATTTTTAGTTGCTTAAATTTTCTTGTACTGACTGTAAACTGCGCTCTAGTGTGGCTAACTCTGTGAAAGTCGTAATAAATTGCTTACGATTCTCACCGAGTCAGGAAAAATATTTTGTGGTAAAGTACCACGTTTTAAACAAACTCCTTTTAAGTTGTATCCTCAGGGGAATGAGACATGAAGACCATGACCTACCATTTCGCCTGTCGTTAGAAATAAGGTTGATATGTAGTCGATCAGAATCTTATTCCACTTACTTGTAAATAAATGAGATCCTGTGATATAGGTTTGTCCGCTGCCGAAATTATACTGTAGCAGAGTTCGAACCACGAGTCTGTGCATAAAGATATACGCATCTCCAGACTTTGTGCACTTGCTGTAACAAACGACAAAAATATTAGGTGAGTGGTGAGTATAATTTACGAGAAATTTTCATAGATTGTGAAATAGACCTAAAATCTATAAGGCCTACTTCACAATCTATGGAAATTTCAACTGTCTACCTATTTCGGTTCATTAGATAAACCCCGCTGATAGACAGATCGACGAACAGCGGAGGCTCAGTAATAGGGTTCCGTCGTCCGGTTCCGCAAATAGCGACTCGAAGTTGCATATCCAAGGTTCCGAATCAAGTTCTTAATAGATAAACATAATATAATCCTTACCTCTCAATAACGCCAAGGCTGTATGATAATGTGTAGCAAACGCTGTCGGTGGCGGTGTTGAATGCGCATGCGCCAAAGTCAATAATCTTCGTTGTAGCGCAGCCACGTTTCTTCTAGCGACTGTGCCGACACTAGCGAGTGCGCCGCCTGCGCCCGCGCATAAGGCTCGGATAGCGCCCGTGCAGGCAGCTCGGACTTCACTCACTGGCCACCATTCTATACTGGTGTCGACGACGGCTATTAAATAAGATATAAAAAAATATATATCGTAAAGCCAACAACATTGTGGCGTAGTATGACGCTATTTCAAGTTGCGCAACATACATGAAGCATACACAGTCATGATTATTCTATTAATAATAAGTATGAAAAAGAAAGTTTGTATGTATGGATGTTATTGTTTCACGCAAAAACTATTGAATGGATTTCGATTAAACTTGGTATACAGGAGACCATGCTGCATAGAGGATACTTTTTATTTTGAGAGTATGTTTCCTTAGGATAATGTTCTACTATCATGCAGGCGAAGCCGCTGAAAGCAGCTAGTTATCAATATTTATTTAGTAGTCTCAGCGCAAAACATAGGCGTTTATCATTTCGTGTTCAATCTGGCAACTTCAAGTACTACTGCCATACTAAAACTATCGGTCATTTTTAAATCTGTCCAGTAGTGTAAAAATTTAGTCAATGATTCAAAGGAAGTTTTTTATGAGTTTTTAAAGCACAAATGAATGAAAACAACAAATGAGCTATAGAAATAGGAAAAAAAGCAAATGTAATAACCACTTTTCTTACCAGTGCCATGTACAGTTTCATCTACCGACGGCGGTGGCGACGGAGAGCGTGCTAACTTCAGATCATATTTACCCTCCTTGCCCATACGATACGAGTTGGTACCTCCCGCGTCCCATGCTACTCGCACCCATCCATCTTCTCCTAGCTCTCCTATGACGCGACCTTCGCCACCGGGGACACCGTCCTAGAAAAATACTTATAAGTAAGTGCTCGTTTACGGTGACGTGAGACGACGCGCGTCGCGTTGGGCGGCGTGGCTCGCACTAATTTCAAACATATGACGTTGTATGGGAGTGTTTGATGATTTTACACGCTTTTGCTTGAAATACAGGCGGTGCTCGCGTCGCACGCGTTTAACGCGGCGGCGCATGCGGCGTTCTCCGTTCAAGGTAAAACGTAGCGACACCCGCGACGGGGCTATCGGCGTCGCACACCCCAATACAAACATACGGCGATACCCGCTACAGCGCCTGCCATGTTCGACGCCACGTTGGGCACCGCTACTCTGCACGCACCGCATCTCCATAAACAACATAGTACACTGTCTTATGTTTGTGTTTGCGCATGCGATGTGTTTGTCGTTGTAAATAGTAAAAACGCCCGACGCGCCAAGAGACGGCACGCTGGATGTGACGCGCGACGCCTCACGTCTCCGTAAACTAGCACTTAGATTTTTTTTAAACCAAAAGAACCCATCGTGAGAAAACGTTACGTTGGCATTCACCAAAAATCGCCATAACGACTGGTCTTCAACGTTTTCAGATAACAGTAGAATACTGATACAGGGAATGAGGGTAAAAAATCTCGAATAGCGACTGCGCATCGGAAACACAGCGAGACAAGATCGAAGACAGAATCAACGAACTTAAATTAAAACCGGATCCTCTCGAATCCGCTCGAGAGATCAAAACTGTTAAGTTGCATCAGTAAATAGAGGTTGTAATTACACACTAAGGGCGGGTTTCTGAATTGAGTATTTTAAGTTCAGCAAGTCTCAAGCCCGACTTTAATACCAACTATTGACAGCTTTTCAAGCAAGGAGTTAGAGATATACTCGTCTTCAAATAATTAAATCAGAAATTGGGGGTTAATCACAAATCAGTACAGGTAGTATTACTTTATCCTTACCTGATCACCCCACTTCCAATCCTTGCCTCTGACCACTCGTGTACCGATCTTCATCAGAGAAGCTAGTTCAGGACCTGACAGTGAAGCTCCGCGAGCTCGGGCCCCTAGCCTCTCGTCTTCGAATATTATTAAACAATCAGCTGAAAGACAAGTCATTGTTAATAGTACTCGTCTTATATGGAATCTCACATGTGACACATGAAATTACACTTCAGTTAAATGGTTAGTTAACCATTTTGTTGGCCTACATTATGACCCGCTTTTGAGCAAAGGCTTCCCATTTTCCTTCCAAAACTAACTGTCTTCAGTAATCTATAGCCAATTTTCCCCATTAAACATGGCCCGATCGTCACACCACCCTCATTGCGGTCGACCTTGACGGCAATAATATAATAATAATATTCCAAAACTATCACACAACGCCGTCTAGTCCCAAGCTAAGCAGAACTTGTGTTATGGGTACTAAACAACAAATAAACACACTTTTATATTTCTAAATACATACATACATATATAGATAAATTACACCTAGACACAGAACAAATGATCGTGCTCATCACACAAACACAGGGCGACTAACCACTAGACCAACAGGCCAGTCAAAAATATCCTCCTTCAGGCGGTCCAGTAAGTGATGATCGTCGCCCATCTATCCGGGTGCATTTGTGCGACATGGCCAGCCCACTTCCACTTCAGCCTGGCTGTTTTTTTCCTGACATCTGTTACTTGAGTATTTGAACACAAAGTGGTCTTTCTAACGCAATTTATTCGCCTTTGAATAATTTTGAGTCTGAACTTAAGACTTCAATTTTAAATTCTATTAAGTTATGGTCTGCCAATACTGACCACAAAATTTTAGTTATAACCTCCAAAACTCTATCTCTGACAGGTCCGTTTGACTGACTTCTAAATAAATAAACTACTTACATTTTGACTTCAATCCATTACATATTAAAGATGTAAGCTGAGATGTATCGCCTCCAATTTGTTTGAGTAAAGTAAGGCACGAACTTAAAGCTCCACCATTTATTAGCTGCTCTAGTTCTGGACCCTGACACCCCTCTATGAGAAGTGATAATAGTGTTATCAAGAACCTGCAAGATAAGCAAACAAGATGTACAGAGCTTTACATTGACTGTTCCAGGTTTGAATGACAATAAACAACCATCTTCATATACTAACTTATTCAGGGTTAAACATACGTTCTGCGTACTCGATGTTTAACTTACAATTTAATGGCTGGTTCAGAGGCCCTACCGCTCTCAACGCGACCTAAACTGAACTGTTAAAGACAGGCGTGCGAGCGAGAAAGAGATAGGTGATGGAGCTTTATACGGGGGGTATATAGCTTCATCACCTATCTCTTTCTCGCTCGCACGCCTGATATTTTAACACATCATGGTAACGCCCCTGTAAACCAGTTTCTCAGAAAATAAAACGTAGTAAAAATATGTCTGTATATCTATTTATATCAACACAATCCACAAATTGAGACTACAGCACAAAATCTATTAAAATCCAAGTCGGGCCTAAAGACTTTAGTATAGAAAGAACAACATCTCTAGTCTTACCTAGCTCTCGAAGGCCGATTCAACAACGCATGCGCACCATAATTCGCGCTCATCTTCAACGGCAGCGCCTGAGTATGTTCTCCTTCCAAAACCCTCGCTTTCAATTCTATCAATATAAAATCCATCAACTTTGACCTTTCTAGAAGAACCATATACTTTGAGTACGGTATCACAGATTCTATGCCAATCAATGGATGGGTTAATGGTATGGTAGGTTTGAGTGGTATGTATGGAACGGAGTCAGCCATACAAGCTCCTAATAAACCCGCCAAGGCCGCGTATTTGATGCTGTCAGACATCGTCTGTGACGAGTTGAGTATACTATTGATCATGCAATACCCGTTTCTTCTTATTTCTGCTCTTTGCACCTGAAATTGAACCATATTTGTGTGAAAATAGAGTCGAAATTCTATTTTCATATGCAATTTACCTACAAATGAAATATTGAACTTTATTTGTTGTGAAATAATGTACATTTTAGTTTGCAACCATACCTGACAGTACAGCGCTCTCCTTAGTATGTCTATATCACAGGGATCCTCAGTCATGACGAAGTCTATAATAGCTATTGTCAAACTTTGTTGCTCTTGCGTCACTTCTTCTAGCAACCAGTATAAATCTGAAATAGAGATTTTTTTTTTTTTTAATGCACATGTAATGATTTTATTTTATTTTTTGTGTAATGAAATTCAATGTTTTAATTTATTGAATTTTGTATTTTAAGCTAATTATTTTTTATGGACGATTTCTATTATGGGTTTTTACCCGAAAATAAATGAATTTTATTTTATTTATTTATTAATCGGATAATATTATATGTGGTTTGCCCTTTTTTCACTAACTAGTCAACGTTATTTTTAACAATTTTGGAAAGAAAGCTAAGAACAAAGAAGTATTGTAATATTTTAATAAATAAATATTTATTAAAATTTTACGCACTAGTAAGAAACACTGTACAAAGGCGGACGTAATTTCTTAGGCATTTTCTACCAGTCGACCTTAGGGTGGAGCAGAAATATAACATGGTAGGTGCAACATAATGGTAAACTAGATTAGAAAAACAATAATAAATATATACTTAGATACATACAAACAATGTTATTATAAAAAACGAATCACTTGTCGCGAGTTAAAGCTAAATCAGAAATATGAATAGGAGAAGTCAAAAACTGTGAGAGGGATTACCTTTCTCTTCACACGCAAGTCTCGAAACCCACGCATTAACAAACTTATTCCTCTCAGAATTATCATCATCCTTTTCTTCGTCAGCCATTATCAAATCAGTCTTGAGATCGTCAGCTAGCAACATAACTTGCTTCTCACTCTCCATCGATTCTTTGAGTATCGAATTATCGGTAATATCGTTGATCGAACTAATCGACATTTCGTTCGTTGGCGTTTTATCATCGTTGTCTTTGTCTAACACATCGTCTCGATCTCCTTTGTCTCTATCACCACGACCTTCATTCTTCATGTCATCGTTATTTTGACTCTTCAAATCTTTCTCTAATGGTTTATCTTTCACTTTCAAAGTGACTTTTGATCTTAACATGGGGTCTTTTATAGGGGCAGTAGTGGTTTCGTTGTGTCCCTTAGAAGGTTCGACGACGATGCACGGAGCGTCTTCAGGCGTTTTTGAAGCTTGGGCAATGGATGACTTTATGAGGAGTGCATCACCCTGTAGGAGGCTGCTTGTGGCTTTGAACATACTTTTGCTAAGACTATTCTGTCTGTTTCTGAGATCTTTTGTAGTTTCAAAACTGTAAGGGAAGGTAAACTTATCGTAGAATAGATGAAGTTATTAAACAATAAATAATCTTACTTCGATAAATAATCGTACTTTTTATCCCGGAAAAGTATGTACAATAAAAAAACAAACTTAATTTTGCGGTTCGACCCCTAGACCCGATTACTGTACCAACCGCAAATAATAAGTTTGCCGTAGGTTACGTCACCCGCAGTGGAGTTCACTATGGGGCGCTGCACATGGCTAAGATACTATAATATTTTATCTTAAGATACAATATAGCTCGCTATATAATTCAATGGACTATCACACACGACGAAGATAATAAATAATATTTAATAATATTTCATATTTTCGTATCTCAAAAAACCCAATAAAACCATTTTCGACTTCTACGCGGACGAAGTCGCGGTCAAAAGATAGTTATGTAATAAAAGATATAGAACCACTATTGTTACCATTTACTAAATCCAGGCGTCTTGGCAGCGCGCATGACTTTCTGGAATATTTTCTTAGCAGTGGGAGCCCTATGGGAAGGCGGTCGTGAGTGCAGTGCTGTTACTGCAGGAGACATCGCTGCGCGGACTTCATGTAGAAGAAATCGAGCCCTCTCTAAAGGCGCTGCGCATACCTAGATATAGAGGAGTAGTTATAATAAGAACAGTAGTAATAATAAAGGATTATTTAAAAATGAATTGCTTTCTTACTTAGATAGATAGATATTCTTTATTGTACATCAAATATACAATTTATATTAGAAAATTAACATTAATAGGGTGGTACAATGGGCGGTCTTATCGCTAAAAGCGATTTTTTACAGACAACATTTGGATGGATTTGACAGAGAACGAGAAAAAAACCGCCTCTAAAAAAACCAAACTTACCTCTTTATAACCACGGGAAAGCTGTTGTCTTGTCCTCATTAAGGTCCATTTACTTTGTTGAACAGCTTTCACGATTTCTGACATCGCAGGTGATAGCTTTACTTCGCCCTTCTCCATTTCTAGAACAAAATCATGTATATAAAAATGTTAGTTTATCAAGATAGTAGATTAAGCAATTAACAGCTTCTTAATTATGTTCCTAGCCTTTTGCCCAAGTGTTTTAGGGTCGGCTTCATGTCTAACTGGATGCGGCTGAAAGTTCGCGTTTTATATGGAGTGACTGCCTATCAGACCTCCACAACCCAGTTACTGGGCAACACGATACTCCACGGATAGACTGATGATCAATCAGACTTTCTGGCATCTGAAAACGTGTAACGGCTATCAAAGATTTACGAATGACAACAGAGACCAACGGCTTTTACACACTGTTCGAAGCACGGAGTGTAAGTAACGTTTTAGATAAACTTAGAAAAAAACATATGAACTGAAAAATTCACTTTGACACTTGCCCGGTTTCGAACCCCCTCAACGACCTCATGCATGAGAGGCGGGTGCCTTAATCACTGGGCCATCACGATAATAAACAGCTGCTGATCTTTGAAATTCATTGACAAAAGAGCTAGCAATAGATCAAAGCACGTTAAAAATTGCAGTCTCACCAGCCATCGCAGTCGCCAGTGCATGCTCCTTCAGTCCCGCATGGAACAGTAAAGCCGCTAACAGCGCTCTACGCAGCTCTTCCAGCGGATGTTCGGGTGGAAAGTGTGGCGCGCAACCCTCGCGTCTTTCACACGCCCACCATAGGTGTAGTGCTAATGGATCCTAGGTAAATAAAATGATATAAATAATAGTTTTCATTTTTTAGTTTACTTGCGCCAAGTGACGATATTTTGAAACCCCAAAAACCTATATAAAATAAAAAAACAATCATTTTAATTCTGATTATTTTTTTAAAGACTGGATTTTTATCTCTAATTTTTGTTCGTTGAGTTTGTGTTGAATAAAATTTAAACTTTTTTCTTTATTTCTTGTATATGACTGATATTTCTGCTAAAAATTTAATCCGCCTATGCGACTAATAGCAAAATCACATCTTGATGGTACCGGTAGTACTAGACGCATTAGACCAAACTTACATGTAACTTCGGCTCTGCAAGCGCATGTAACAACGCCTCAGCTCTCGCAGACGACTGCGCGACGTTAACTCGGGGTGGGGGACGAGGGGGGCGCGACGTCCTCGTGGGCAGGGGTGCCTCACCTGCGGGGCTGTTACCACCAGTGGAGGATCCACTACGGGCCTCTGCTTTTTCCTCGTCGAAGGGATTTGTTAATTGAGGCACCTGTAAGAATAATATCGCTAGTACTTCAACTGAGGTGGTATATACGAGTATATCAAAGGTGTATAGGAACAAAACTTTGCTAAGGTTTTTCACTTTGGTATATATTTATATTATTGATTTCTATCAAAGCATCAGTTTTTATCACAATTAACAATTGTAACACAAACCTGCAGGCCTCCTCTCAAGAACACAGCGGCGGCATGCGGCGCAGCATCTCTCTCGGCCTGCTGTACTGGCAGCGAGCGCGCCAGTCGAGACCCGCACTGTGTCAGACCCACAGCTATGTTGAACGCACATGTTGATAGTATGTGATGAGTGCTAAGACTGGCTGAACTTTCCTGTGTACAGATGAGATGCATAATTATCTATTAAATTTTATATTACATGTTACAAATGGTATAACATACATCACATGGTATAGGTTAGGCAAAATTAATTAAATGAACTAAACTGGCAGCTGGTCAGTATTACCACGTTATCGTAATTTAAAAACAGTGTTGCATTCTGCATGTTTATTAGTTCGAATTTGCGTTAATCAAATACGATTAAATACGACGCTTATGACGCACAAAACGGCGGATGCCTACAATTGTTACCATATTAAAAATAATAATAATTAACCTTTTGAGTAGCGTAATTAGAGACACAATAGAAAGACAATGACCGAGCAAACGCCGGCGTTCGCTTGGGGTTTAATGAACTAATATTGATATCGGGCCTTTTTATGAACATACATCGTAACGACTATTTGCACAATTTAGGAAAAACTGTTCCTATTAATAGAGCAAATTGATAAATGACTAAATAAAACATAAAACTAAATTTTTAACTTTATTTAAATATCAAAAATATTGATCATTACTCACATAACACCTATAGCTGTATATTTGATCAGCATACAGCCCCACGCACTTCTCCGTCACCCTTGACAGATAGGCAGCATGCGGATCCACGCTCATAGCGGCCGTCGCATCGGAGCCACGGAGTTTTCGGATCAATTCGACGGTACTTGCGCTCTCGCACTCGAAGTTTTCGACGTCGAAAACATGACCTGCTATCACTACCCACGAGCCGCCTTCCTTTGTATGGTTTTGTAAATCACATCTGAAATAACAATGGAAGTTAAAGTACATCTCCTATTTGTCTAACCATGTAAATATGGAACCGGCAACGTCACGCTATGACGTAAAAACAAGAAGTATATGTATTTAGACATAGTATCCTAGGTCTACTTGCTTCTTTAATACTTGATAAATACTCCTGGGATTAAAAGTATCTTAAGTCCCATTCTAAGACAGGATCTACTTGTATACCAAGATTCATTTAAAACTGATCAATAGACATACACATTTGTAATATACCACCCATACGTATAAAACGTTAGGGAACACATCCATTGTGCGTGCAGCTAAGCTACCATCTTTAAGTCAAGATTGAATAGGTTACTTCTAAGCAAGCCTGCTTCAACGTCAGCCACATCATCGCTTACCAACATTTACGATAGTAATCAAACGCGAGCCTATCAATAATAATTATGGATATGGGTAGTGTAGATTTATGTTACAAAATGACAATCCATCCTACAGTCGTAGAGCAAGGTGAGTCGTAAGGAAATAGACGATTATTCTGTTGGTATGAATGAATACAAGAAAAGCATTGAATGTTGGCGGGTTAGTCTATTGACTCAACACCATCCTGGACTAACCAAGGAACTTTATTTTGGCTGGTGAAACTGGTAACATTAATACTTGCGAATGTCGACTGTTCTTCAGTCGATGCTTCTAGTCCTGGCCAGCCCAATAGGACGGCGTGTAATTTGGGAGTTGAGGGTAGAGACTATCACAATTGTGTTCTATCTTCATTGGAGAGTTACAGTGTGCTATCTAAATAATAACTTACTTGCGAATAATACTGTTCTTCAGCTGATGCTTCTTGGACACCAGTCCTGGCCAGCCCAGCAGGTCAGCGTCTAACTTGGCTGCTGAAGGTAAAGACTTGGCAGCGTCATCACAAGCTCGTGCTATTTTGACTAGAGAGTTGGCCGAGTCAGCTAATGCGCATGGGGAACGAGCTGCGCAGGCGCCTATCCAGGCGCCGAGTTCGCTTACAACACGACCTGAAAGAAATAAAGTATTTTGGTAATTATGTAAAACATTTCTAGACAAAGTTTTTTAACGCCACTTAAAAGCATAAGAATTGGGCATTTGCCGGTGCTTATTTTTATAACAATATTTTATACTAAACAACAAATAATACTAGAAATAAATCTTTTTCTGAAAACAGCATCGAAATAGGTTATTAAATAAAGCAACAATTGGCATTCCAAATATTGATTTGAGGAAGAATGGGAAGTGGTGGAAATCTTTCGCTATCTCTATTTAGCACACGTAATCTAATGGTGATGACGCCACATTCCTCCATCCAACTGTCATTTTACTTTTTCCCCTTCCACCAGATTTAAAAGGGGTTCTAACTTGATTAATATCGAATAAATTTGAAAAATAAATCCTATTGTATTTTATTGTATCAAAAAGTTACTATATCCAAAAATCCAAAGAATAAAAATTGAGTCAAGAACCTATTATGGAACAAGGATCGGTAGAAAATTTGAACAAAATTCATTCATGACATAATTTAGCTCGCTTGTGTTTTCTGACTTGTTGCTTTAGGGGAAGCCTACATCCAGTAGTGGATATCTTTCGGCTGAAATGATGATGATAGTTACTTACCAACAATATCAGCGGCCACAAGCTCGCAAAGCGCTATGAGTTGCGTGTTATCAGCTCTATGAACCGCCCTCGCGAACGAACTGAGAGTAGATTGTACGTGTTCGGCTAGTAACTCTATGTATTGAGTTATAAGAGCGCGCACACCTCCTCTAGTGCTTCGACCGCCGCGCGACCACATAGCTTCGCAGAATAGTAACCTGAAAACAAATAATAAAATTGATGAACCAAATTCTTCCAAAAAATTAAATACTTTATATTTAGATAACGGAATCTGAAAATAGCTCGATTTCAACGAGGTGATCAGCAGGCTGAAGCCAAGAAATTCGAAACGAAACGATCGTAACTTGGCTAAAGTTACGATCGTTTCGTTTCGAATTTCTGTCTACAATCGGTAACGCCTCCTTTTTGTTTGTTCTGACTACGTGACTTAACGTTGAGTCGACGTCATTCCCATACATTTGAAGTTTTCTACTAGCGTTAACGATTGCAGATTATCAACTTGGCTCAACTCAACCTGCTAAGGTGATTTAAGTGTTGTTTCCATTTTTTAACATGGAAACAAATAGTTAAAGCCAATTTCTCGACATATTTCTTAGTATAGCACGCTATTTTAAACCGGTTTCAAAAATAGAATGAGCTTTTACTTCGCCAGAATGTTGTCTTTTTTTGTTTTGGTGAGATTTTCGTACCATGAAAATACCTTCTGTGGTCCTACCTTTGAAATCGTATTAGAAGATCACAGCTAGGACTAACGGTGTCGTGTCCCTTAGAATCGTCGGTTTTGCTTGTATCGCCATGCATTATAGCGTTTATATGCATCTGAGTTTGACAGGAGGTGTTGCGAATTAAATGTTTTACCTGTTAAGAAAATATAACATTAATTATATGGTATATTATTTAGTGATTCATTGACTCATGGCGCTTAAGCGCTTTTGGGCAACAGGAAATTCATCGTTTTCAACAAAATTCCCAAGAAAATAATAAACTTACCAAATGCATTAAAGGTACAGACGCTCCTTTATCTGATGATGTCGCGTTGCTTAGTTGGTATTCTTCAGTACATCCTACAAAGATGATATCATGATAAAATACTAATCTAATGACGTAATCAAAAGCAAGTTAAATGATTCGTGATGATAACTACAAACCTGTTACTGTATCGGTATCATCTCCCGTAGTTGCCGGAGCTAATCCACGCTGTCCAGTTACTATGTCAATTTGATCGTAGTCCCTGAAAAATTTTACCTCTCATATATTCAATTTAATCAAAGTGCTTGCTTTACAATGAGACACAATATAAGATAACAAAAAAAAACTGGGCAAGTGCGAGTCGGACTCGCGCACTGAGGGTTCCGTACAAACTTACCTATGAAAACAGTTCCGTTTCCGAATCGCAAAAATGTTTTTGTTTTTGTGATGTAACTACAAATTTACAGTTTTCAGATTTTTTCCTATACTTGTGCTATGAGACCTTGCTTCAAGCCAAGTTTTAGGATTCTAGGTCAACGGGAAGTAGCCTATGAATTTTTATTCCCTTGAAAGTGTCGAAATACACGTTTTTTGCGACATAAACGGTATTATGTTTTTTTTTTCTTTTTAAAGAAGAAGAAAGAAGTTTAATATTAACTTAGAAGTTTGATATTAACTCCGTTTATGTCGGTTTAGAAAACAAAGAGGCGCGACAGAAAATAAAAAGAAAATTCTAGTTGCAGACTGTAAAAAAAAATTAAGTTGGTTGGTATTTAAGACTTACGCATCTAGTTGTAGATGATTGTACGCGTCCGCAGAGTGAGCCTGTAACGCGTTGCGTAACGCATCTCTCAACCCACCGCCGCCGAGTAAGGACCAAACTAACAGTTCTGTCATGAATCTTGCACCTGCACTAGCTGGCGCTGATCCTAAAAACATGGGTTTTATTTACTTATGGGACGTATTGTTTATTAGCTGCTGTATATAATAATAATACTCACGTGAAAGTACACTACTAGTAGTCATTAGGTAGTCACTAGTAGGCACTAGTATAGTGTATGTTACTAAAAGTGAAGACAGAGAATTGAAAATGTATGATTCCGATGCCAAGAATTGCCAGAACATTATTACCATGCGCATTATTATGAAAAAATATGCAACTTTATATTTGCAATGGACCCCAGGAACTAACCTGAAAATGCTCCATTAAGAGCTGTTAATGCTCCATTAATTTTTTTGTCTCACCTTGAGGTAATAACGTAATAAGATGATGAGCCCGCACTTGAGGCGTCGGTAATAATAAAGGCCAAGCCGCAGCCAACGCCCGTCTAGCTGCAGTAGCCGCCCCCGCCCCCGCGCGTCCTTCTACCAGAGCGACCAGTGCAGTATGAACCCCGTTGCACCAAGAACGAGGTTCACCTTCCGTGTCATCAGGTTCTGGTCCGCGGGAACATTGCCATGCTTGCACCTTAGATTTTTGAAAAAGGAATTATGTAAAATAAGAAAAATAGACGGATGTTCTTGATACGAGATTAGTGTGGCACTTACTTGAAGTCTGAGTAGATTGAGGCAAGAGATAGCCATACATTCAACCTCTTTGATTGTTGCAGAGCTGCTTTGTTCGACAACTATCCTCAGTAATCTTTCTAGAAGTCTGTAAAACACTAAAACGTGAGTAAAAATGTTAGGGCATGAAACAAAATGTATAAAAACTTTTTATCAGCTCACTTGAAAGTGCTTTCAGATAAGTCAATAACGAAGGGCATAGAAGACGGTAGATCTCTAGGACTTTCTTCGCTCCACACTAAAATCTGTGCAGGTCCGCTGGAAACACCTGGAAAAAAAAAGTATTAACTAACTGTTAACTCCACATAATGCCCTTGAATGGACACTAGAAAAAATATTGATCTGATGAAAAGTAGAAAACTTGATAAGTAGGATCTATATGTTTGTTGTATTCATTAGTAGTTTTTGCCCTCGACTTCGTCCGCGTATGTCAGTTATTGCGGACGCGAAGTCCAAGCCAGATATATGTTCTTCCCTGGGGTTCAAGTTCAAAATCGGTTCAATCATGAAAGCATAACAAACAGACAGAATTGAAAATGAAAATAACATTCACTTTAGTATGGATTACTTATTCTTCAGTTTCATCAGATCATTACAGTGTAGGATACTTGATAAAACTGCTAGCAGCAATAAACTTACCATTAGCTTTAAAAGAGGGGTTGAGTACTTGCAACAGTTGCGGCACTGGTCTCGTGATTTGTGTCCGTTCGTGCGTGCCCCACGCGTACAATGCGCCTTCTGACGTCAGCGCTACACCGTGTGTTGAGCCCAGAGAAAGATCTACTACTCTTATACCTAGAAAATATTATATTTATTAAGTAGGTGAATAACTTAACGTTAATTAGAAAAGACAAGGCAGTTTGTGGAATAATAGTTTACCTTGAAGTGCATCGAGAACTTTTGGGATCTTCACGTTTTCAAGGTTGCCATGACCGAGGCGATAGCTCTCTCCTTTACCCCAAGTGTAGACTTGGCCGCTGTATGCAAAAAATTATTATCTCTGTGAACTTTTTTTTTCCACATTTCTTTATCTTATTACAGATCCTCTTAGGGTTTATCTGTGTGATGGCGAGCCGCTTATTTAATATGTAAATAGTAATAGTGGATGTAACAATAATTATCTGATTATACCTTAAACTTTTGTGTAAAGAAACGTTTTTATTTATACTTGTAACTTTTCGAACTCGTTTTATATTATAATGTTTGTAAATCTTCTTACTTCTTTACATACACAAAATCGAAAGGAACTGAGGTACTTTATAATTTTTATTATTTATTATATTTTCAAAATATGCAAGGTCTGAAAACCTAACATAACTTTATTCTGAAAGGCAAACTTCGTTAACTATCATATAAATTTATTGTCATAAAATTAGTTAAATCTGATGATGAGTATTGGCTAGGAGGCCAATATATTTCGCCAACGTCAATATATTGGCCATGCAATGGCCAATGTATTTCGTAATAATTAGTTGTGTCTTTTCAATTACCGTTTGATAGCAAAATGAACTTACGCGTCAGTTAGAGCTGCATGCCAATGTTCTCCAGTATAAACACGAGTGATCCTCAACACAGACAATGACGTCAGCGTGCGAGGGACGCCGCCCTCTGTGTCGCCAAACACTTGCACCGCGCCTTCCCACGTACAGCACAGAGTTTGGGCTTCGCCCCAACCTATTAGGAAGAATAAGTGATAACGAGTTGAACAGCAAGGCTCCCCGCCATTTTTCACAAATCAGTATCAGATTTTGACACAGTATTATGTAGATGGATAAAAATATTTTGCGCAGAGTTACAGTCATAGATCTGCAGCAATTTTTTTTCCACATTTTCCAAAAGAGACTAAGTCATTTTTAATTAGACAATTTAAGTAGCTATTAATTATAACAATGTTTTGCACAGAACTAATGTCATTAGGTCAGAGCTTCTGCAGGGCTTCTGACTTTTTAAATATCGCCTCGAAGGTCAATTTTAGAGGTTGTCAATGTGGTTAGCTTTCCTGAGAAGCCTTAATAAAATAAATTCCTCACTTAGGCCAACAAACTTATTATTAGCTCAGACTGCACTGCCAAATTATTTTATATCAATTTAAAATATTATTAATTTAATCAATTTATTATTTCGTCCTATCTCTATGTTGACAGTAATTTTCTTTATTTCTCACTACATCACAACATAATTACAATTACACACACAGATACTGTGAGTGACTGATGCCTGAGCACCACAACCAACCTGGCCACCAGGGTCTTGACGTGTGGCGGGTTTCTGGGTCCTGGTTCGATCACCAGGTCTTCACCTCTTTTATTTAATAAATGTGATAGCAACATTGCATCTCCATTACTCATTTTTAGGTCATGTTCTATATGCCAAAAATAGAGTTAATAAGAAGAGGCCCTTTACCTTACAGTAGGGCGACACAGGGATAAAATAATATGATATTATAAAATATTAGGAGTCATGTCTTACCTAATGCAACATCGATGACTCGCTCAATATTGTGTGCGTTGAAGGACACCGGTTGCGGCGTGAGGCAGTTCTCGATAGTGCCATGACCGAGACGACCTTGAGCGCCTCGTCCCCACGTGTATAGAGCTCCTCGAGATGTTATTACAGCACTGTGAATATAGATTAATTAACTTTATTCTCTCCATTTTTTCCAACGATCAAGGTTCCTCGCTTTCTCTTTAGAAGATATCCCTGTCGTATTGCAATCAGCTTCGTGGTCTGCTGCGGCCCCGCGTCGCTGTGTCCGGACACTAATCATGTGTTTTACGGGCCCACAGCTGCTTTTAGGGAGGCCTTTACCCAATAGTGGGACAATACAGGACTACTATAATTTAATAATTTTATTCATCTGTCAAACGTTCAGAGGAGAGTAGTCCTGGAGGTTGACTTACGGCATTAAATCCGCATTTGTACCGTGATTTTTTTTCAGGACATGAAGTTTTAATAAACAAGCTTTTGGAGAGATTGCGACAAAATTGTCTTGCTATAGCGACAAATGCGACGGAGCTCAAATGAGAGAACTTAGAAGCTCTATTTTGCTGGTTGTATCACAGAAGCACAGCACAAGTGGTTTTTAAAAGATGACATTGGTTGATGGTTTGTTCCGCTCCGCTCGTCTCATAGAGCCTTCATATACACGAAAATAATTCAGCGTTTGTAATACCCACGTACCTGCAAGCAGCACCAGCAGAAACCCTGACGACTTCATGATGAGCCAGATGGTGTAGATGCGCAGGCGCATCTCTTGGGGCAGTGTCGCCGTGTCCGAGTCGGCCATCGTCACCAGATCCCCATGACCACGCTCCACCACATGACGAACAGCACAGAAAGTGCCGACCAGCTGGGTGGCACGATATCTGCGTAATGGTTTTACTTTCTAGACCTGTTAAGAGACCAAAAGTTAGAAAATTGGACTATAAATGAAGTTTGAGAATAGTTTAATTAATCAATGTTAATCTGACGAGGCGTAAAAATTAGATTTATCAATAAAAATTTAAGACGATACAATCGATTTGCAAGTATTTGGGGAGAAATAAAGCCGACCCGCAGCCATTACATTTGCTATTCGTTTCTGAGAACATTGGATGGACTGATGGGAAGGTAGCTGGAGGGGTCAGACTTGACCTGGGCTTGCATGGTTAAATCAATGGCCTGTTTCCACGCTTCGGTGAACATGTTATTCCTTAATGCACTATTAAAGATGACGGTCATTAATATTATGAACTGGGATGGGAAGAGTTTGAACATCTTGTTGGTGATACTGTCAGAGCTGAAGTCTTTCTGGGGCTGAAGCCATTTGATGGTATTCTCCATCTCCTCTGGGAAGACGACGGTCATAGGATTATTAGTATCTTCGATGGGTGCGAGGGAAGCTCTACGTTCAACTTAAGTATCTCTCATGTCGAGGTGGTATTGTCTATTGGTTGAGGGCTGAGGGGACATTGGAACTGTAGGCCGTCGGTTAGGTATTTCAATTTGTCAGAGTTATCGAAAGCGATACTCTTATCGGGGCGAATAATAGCAGACATAGAGGTCTCTTCAGTGGATCGTTAAGTTCTGAAGTTGCTAGAAGGCGAGTTAAGTGGGCGTTAGCTCGCTAAGCATTTTGTCCTAGCGCGTGGAACGCTGCTCTGTTGCTCACTACGCTTTTTGTGCATGTGAACTTTGTTTGCGTCTCAAGGACGGAAGGCTGCGTTCTTTTCGGTTTACAGAACCCATACATCGTCCAGGAGTTTTCAGCAATAGCCTTCAGTAACTGGAATCTCCCTTGAACAATCATTCAAGACGGATCTTACGTGGTCCATAAGCGAGTCGATTGCTGCCGTCGTCTAAGTGGCTGAGACTCAAGAAATCGGAGATGGAATCTAACTGAAGCAACATGGTAGATTTTGGTCTATTGCTCACTTTCTTCCGGTCGGTGATCAATTGGGACGGGAGTGACTAGTGTCTCAACGTGTCAACGTGTGTGCCGTCACACACGTTGCATTTGGTACTAAAGTAACAGGTAAGATGTTTGTTTGTGGGCGTTCAGTGACTAGGAGAGGGGTCACCACATCGTGTGGTGATAAACGGTAGCTACTTGGAAGTTTCTATTCAAGCTCTAACTCTTTATTTTTACAATTCATGTTACTGAAAATGTACGCAAGATGGTTTTTTAAAACTTAAATAGCACCAAGGGCAGTGGTCCCACAGTTTTGGTGCGATAATAAAAAATGTTTACGGGCTGAAATTCTAACAGACTGTCATATTTTTTTTCTTGGCCAGCACTTTTTTTAATTTGGACCAAAATGGATGATCTCCTTTTGATCCAAATTCCTTCAGCAGTTACAGTGTGAAGGAGTAACAAACATACACACAAAGATTCGCCTTTACAATATTAGTGCGATGTGATAGCTTGTAATATACAACATTAGCTTTAGTATATGCGAAACCGCAAACATGTGTCTAGTATTTTTATGTAAAGAATCCATGTACAAAATTTCCAAACTGTGTCATGAAAAATCACTAAGTTATATGCTACCTGCGGACAATCCGCACAAATACATGCTCACCGGGCCATCCGGGCGACTTAGGGGTTGTTTTGCCCGCTATGATCTGCCGTAACCTTTAATGTACTTAGTATCGGTGGTGTCCAACTTGTGGCCTTTTATAAATATTTTTAGGAAAAAATCTATGTTGTAAAAGTTCTTGAAATCGATTCAGTTACTGATTCTGAACAAACTATATTCAGGTTTCGCATAAACAAAAATAATATTGTATATATTTTTAATAAGTTTACCTGGAACCAGCTGAGGTGTCATATTATCATACGGCAGAGTGTACACTGCACCATCGTGAGTCAGTAGCAAAGCTAGTTTCTCAGCGCACGCTATTTGCTGAATTCTTAGAGTTCCCAATTGAAGAGGTCCAGAACCAACTGACACTACTTCTTGCGCAGATTCCGTGCACTAAAAAGTAAAAGGAATTTATGTTAGATAATACTCTCTATATATTGACCATGTATATTTAATGCTCGTTTCTGTCAGCAGTTTCATACACATAATTCTTTAGTGACCCAAATTCGTTCAGCCGTTTCAGTGAGAAAGAGTAACAAAACACACAAACACACACATACATCTAAAAACTCATAGATTTAAGTTACAGTAAAAGTTTTGTTACTATTTTGGTGTACAATAAAGTTTATTCTATTCTTTAAGGTATTAAATACTTACAGTAACAAAACCTTTTAGAGGAGGTAGTAAAGGTGCTCCAAGTCTGTCTAGGTGACACAGTAATGCAATACCAGCTTTTCTTACGCCCATCAATCCGTCGCCACTTGGGATGTTCAAGTCCCTGAAAAAAAAAAGGATTACATTATGAAAATTAGGTTTTAAAATAGTACATTTTGATACAAGTGGAGAAAGTTTGTCATTGCGACCAAGGAAGAATTCGCTCGAGCAGCAGGCGAGGATGTTATGAAGACAAGTATTGGTGTGAAAAATTTCTACGAGTTTTTCAATAGACTTACGAAGAAATAAATAAACGGGGCAATCCATCGACTCGTGGAGGCAGCGTGACGTCCAGACTGATACAATAAATACTATAAATTATGACGCTCGCCCCCGCCATAGTCGCGTACTTTTCCGCCCTCGATCGCAATTGACAAACTTTCTCCACTTGTATCAAAATGTTCTATTACACGTCAATAAACTAAAATAATTATATTTTCAAAAATACTTCATTTTTACACGTCATTGTTCAATAAATCTAGCACAGACATTGAAAGAACTTGGAAGAGTATTTTTCTGTAATGTTCTATAGAAAATCTTACCAAACATTCTGCTTATAAGGCAAAATTATAAATTAAAACAAATAAATACTCAAAAATTGTGTTGGAAACTCTTACTTGAGGAACATTTCTGTAAGATTGGCTTCAGTAGTTGGTTCGCTATTAAGTATTGGATTAGGTGCTGTTACTTTAGCCATTCGTCTTAGGAATGGTCCCAATGGGGCAGTACATTCTTCAAGTATAATCCTGAAATAAAAGAAGACTTAGTAAAGCTTCATGCAATAAAACGTTCGGTCGGCGGATCAATAGATTATGAACCTTATGTCAATGTAACTAGGGTTTAAAATTAATTGCGAGGTATATACTTATCTAGCAAACTTACCTATTATCCGGTTGACGTTTCTGTTTTGGAGGTAAAGTGACTAGAACATCAGCAGCCTTCAACAACGCGGGTAGCTCTGCCCTCCTTGCGCACAACTCCACCCACACGCATAGAGAAGTTCGCCAGTCACCTTGCGGGACATTACAGCCTACTTCTCTGTTGATGCAAAAATGGGATTATAAAGGTTATATTATTTACTTTTGTGTGATACACAGGACTGAACGTTTGTGTCGACACTTGGAGGCATTCTATGTCTAGCAGTGGACATATTTTGGTTGAAATAATGATGATGATGAACTTAGTAGTTTATTTGAGATGGCGATTGGCAGTTTTATCTAGATTTTAATTTCTAGTTATCCTTGAATAAATCATAGTTAATGTCTATGAATTTGTAAATTGTAACTGTGTAAGAAAATTTATAAACTAATTTTTTATATTCCCCCACAAAGAAAACAGAAGAAGTATCTTTACTATGGGTTTCTAATTTACTATGATCTGATTGGTCAAGGGGCGTGGCTTAACTTAGTGACGACGATGACGTCACTATTTTCTTATCGCGAATAGGGTTATATCACTTACCCAATCACAACCTGATGTAGAAATTTCGCAGCACTATCAACGACTTCAGCCCAGATCTTCTGCGAGCGCGGTGCAGGAGTTGATCCTGTCCCAGCGAACAGCCCAGCATCAGGTAGTGCTCGCACCGCATCGAGCGCATCACGGAGTAACGCTGAACATACGTCTGCATCTTCACCGCATCGCCATGCGCGTCGGACCAGGGAGAGAGCGAGACGAAGCGCGGCACGGGCGCCGACGCGGGCTAAACCAATGGCACTGTAAGGGAAAAGATAAGAAGTAATTCAAAGTGATGCCTGTTTTTGTATGGATAGGTTAATTTCGTTGACTATTGGGCTTTGCCAAGTTTTAGCGAAAAAAAAAATGTAATCTGAATTTAATCATTTGCAGATTGGCAGTAAGATATCTTAGAATGAACCAAAATTATGTTATATATATTAATTACTATGACACAAAATATATCTCTGATATTTTTCAAACTGAATTATTATGTATGAAAAATATTTACACAAAATATAGTTCAAGTTAACATTATTATGTGTGAAACCTAATCAATAAAACAAAAGCGAATTGCATTTCAATAACTAATTTGTAACAGTCACAGTATTACAAGGCATCCTGTATGTTGTACATTAAGTTTCTTTATCTGTATACATATATAAAAAGAGAAACCAACTGACTGACATATTAACGCACAGCTGAAACTACTGGGGCTAGGAACATGAAATTTTGCACAAGGCTTTTTTTATGACATAGGAGAGCACTGGGGTTTTTGGAATTTCGTTTCTATGCAAAATTTCATTCCATGTATGAATATTGTTGTAAATAGGTTTTAATCTCCATACATTAGACCATGGATCTTATGAAGTTGTATCTTAGCAACTGCTGTTATAAAGACACATAGAAGAAAATGTCCTTTTAGTTATAATGATATTACTTTATATAAAATCTGCGCATATATCTCTGCAACTCCCTTTTGTTTTATTTCCAACAAATATACTTGAAAGTTAGCATAAATATATTAGTTACATAATGTTGTCACTACTTAACATCAGGTGGGATTGCAGTCAAGCACTGGTTTATATATATAATATATATATAACCTAGCCTATACTGTCCCTCTGCTGGGCAAAGGCCTCCCTCCATTCCTTCCATTGTTCCCGGCTTTGAGCCACTTCTTGCCAGTTCCTAAGGAAGACATCTAAGTCATCCTACCATCTTCTTTTGGTTTATACAAATAAAATAAAAATAGTAACCTAAGTAAATAATAAAGGGTGACACTATTTGTTTTCAGAACTACCTATTTATTTATTTATTTTATTCTTGATAGGTCATGCTTGACCGCTATCTCAACTACTTCCAATAGAACAATTTTAGGGATTTTAAAGATTTTATTGAGGGTTCTTAATTCTTGGGATATTAAACTTGAAACTTGTGGCACAAAATGAACAATAAAAACTGTCATTATAAGTTTTTAAAACTACCCTCAAAATATGGCTTTCTCGCAAACAAAGTCGCTGGCAAAGTGTTTGTTGTTCCATATAATGCAAACTTCTAGACCTAACCAAACTACCTAAAAAATAAAACAAAATATCCAGGATTTAGTTAAAATAATCCTCTTTATTTTCAATCTACATATTCATTTTAGGAGCAGTTTTTTTTTCACTATAATAAAACTTAGTTACCTCTCCGAGTCATCAGTCTGCTCTTCACTATCCTCCTGGCTCTCAGTACTCCCGTCACCTGTTTTGTTCAGAGTACCAACCACATTGCTCAATGCTCTGTTACTAACTGCATGTGGTGGCTTCTTATCTATTCTCACTCTTTTTATTTCTTTGTTCTGACTTTGGTCTCTGAAAATCAAAAATATTTCATGTTTAAAGTCGCATGATGCAGTGTATCATTGGAATTTAAACCTTATACCATTGCCATAAGACACATAAAACACTTTGTATTAAAGAGTTAAGTATTTGACAACATGCAAAATAACACAACAATACCTAATAACAGCTACAAGGTGCCTGTTGCACAACACAATGAGTCGACGGATTTGAGATATAAATGGACAGCTGACGGCTGTGTTGATTGCTCTTACTTGCTGTTCCCAGATCAGTGCTTCCATTAAACTTTGCAGACATTCTGGACCTGGATGCAAAATTTAATACTGACTTAACACAAAAAGGAACAACATATTTATAAAAACCAATAATTGAAGAACAAAGCCTGAACCACATGGTCATGATTTTCATTTTCAGTTTTATGAGTACAAAAAAAGAAAAATACCAGGGTCTTGTTTCCACTTCAGGTCATCCATAATCTGATGGGATGGTGATGGTGCCACTTGCTTAGATTGTATAGAGATTCTGAGCTCCTCCTCAGCTGACAGAGCACTGCAGGGTGGGCAGGCACACCCTGAGTGAGGGCCACAGAGACCATCACAGCAGGTGCAAGTTAATATCTAATTAGAGCAAGAAAAATGTTTTTGTTTGAGCTCCTTTGTGTTGCATTCTAATTTATATTTACAAGAGTTTTAAATAGTAACAAGTGCTACATTTACAAATTTTAACTCAATACATTCAACCGAAAATACACATACCCTCAGACCACAGTAATATTTTCCACTGTCACCAAGTTTAGCAGTCACGCCAGCACTATTTACGAGCCCATTTCCGGCGTCGAAATATATTTCTCTATCTTGCAAGAGGCTGTTGAACAGAGTGCACAGAGCATCAGGGTTATGTAGGGCTTCCTGTAAATCAGGATTTAACCATTTTGCATCCAAATGCTGCTGTGGACGAAATATGAAATCATCCTGCTCGTCAGGGACAGACATTTTCGCAACCGGTGCCTTGAACTCATTCATACACCCATTTTAAGTAGTAGCGAAAACTATTTTTTGAAATCTTAACAATTTCAATCGATCGTTCTTATATTTTCATTCTAGAATATCGAGTAAAAAATTATTAAAATATTACATCGAAACAAGAATCGACAAATCAATCGGCCCGAAGTAAACTGTCAAATGAACATCGTTCCGTTTTCCAGAAATCAGCTGTGTGACTTCATTGACAAAAAATAAAGTTTCAAAAGAATTGAAAAAAAATTATTTACTTAATCACTTTTAGTTCAGTTTATTTTAAGAGAATGTTAATTTAAAAACTTATTGTTTCAAATATTGGCTAACGTCACTGGTGGATTAAACAAATGTTTTGTTATGAAAAATGGAACGTTATCACTGGGCGTCTTTAAAAATCGTTCTGAACCTTATCATTGTGAATATTATTGTTTAGGACAGTTGTTGCAGTTCAACAAAGAATATTATAAACAATCGAACTGTTGCAACTTATTTTTTATATTGAACAATGTCACAAAAATAACGATCTAAATAATATGGCTAATTTTGTAAATACAATTGTTAATTGTCGTCGAATGAAGTATTTAAATGCACCGTTGCATTGATTGATTTGCAAGCACAGATTAAAAAACATAATTCATCGCCGTCGTGTTATTGTTCATTTGTGATGTGTGATTTCTACGCAATAATTTAGTAATTAAAATTATATTGGCACATATATGGGTCCTGCGTTATTGTTCTAATGGATACAGACATATTGATTGAGAATAAAGACTGCTTATACGGTAACTTCAGATTTCATTTCTCATACTTAGCTCCGGCTAATTCACAACAACAATGTGGTGCTAATTTTCTTTAAATCATGTTATTGACCCCTCAAACGTATTTTGTGATCGCACGTGTCCTTGACTACGCTTTCGGTTTTATTGCAAAGCACGTATTTAGATACAAAGAAACAAAGATTTCTCGGAAACATGTGTCGTACAAATTCTGTTTTTATCGCATTGTAGAGGCAAGAAAGTATAAATCGACTTTTTATCACTACCGATAAGAACTGTCACTTGCACTTTACACTAAATATATTGTATATATTTTTAGGTGAAGATTTTCTTGATCAGTTGTTATCAAACGACTACAAATGGTCGTCATTGTTGGATGCGCCAGATGCCTCACCAAGCGAGATCCTGGCTGATGCGGCACCAATCCTGGTGCCGCCTATATCACCAATATTGAGCATCAAGTCATCAGAAGGCAGCAGCAATTCAGATTCAGGCAGTGAAGATGATTCCAAAAAGTAAGTTGTTGTAACTTTCAGTTTCAGTCACTTTCACTATAAACTGGACTTTACATAATTTTTGGAACTAAAGCACATGTACTTTCACTTTTTAATTTTATTGTAGAAGAAAAACTTTAACCTCAATTATTATATGAAATGTTTTGCAGGATACATAAAATAATTTAATAAAATTACTTCACCAATGAAAGAATGATTCATTGGTGAAGTAATTTTGCTCAATAATTATTCTCTTCTTTATTGCAGCAGTTCTAGCAGTATTTCTGTTGGACAGTCACCTCACTCACCCTTTGATTGGTCAATAAATTTTAGTGAGGAACCAGCCAGCAATCTAAACCTTGAAGATATTGAATTGTTCCTGCAAAAAACTGGTATGTTTATTTCTTGTTAGATTCTCATTTGAAAATTAACATGCTAAGTAGAATTTCATGGGTCTTTCGCTTTCAAAGTTTTTGTTTATGTACTCAGATTTTAACATGACATGATACAGCAACCATTATTTCTGTAAATCTGTTCACCTTCACTGTTGGTTCAGTTTAATGAAATACTTAGCTCATGAAACATATAAATCAGCTTATTATGACACCTTGTATTTGGAGAAGCGCTATAAAAAAAATGTTTATTAACTGACCTTCACAAAGGTATACATATAATAAAAGATTTAATTTTATACACAGCTCCCAGTCCTCCAAACCCACCTTTACACAAAGCACAAACAAATGGAGTATCTCCTGAAAGAAATGGACCTGTCATGGCTATTGAAAATGGTGTTATTAAGGTAAGGGTCATGTTCTTTTAATCACTATATTATTAATAATACCTTATTCAGCGAAGCAGTAGTAAATGTGCACTAGCAATTGCCAACTGGTGAATAAATTCTTGATCAAACTTGATCCTAATATTTCACTCAAAGTCAACCCTGAAACAACTAAACCCTATTCAGGGAGCTGTGAGATAAAAGGTAAACAAACCATTTATAATACTGCTAAATTACAGATCACAGATACTGCTAACATTTTTCTTAAAAATGTGACTTTAGTCATCGGGTTATAATCCGCTATCTTTTTTACTATCTATCAACTTGTTGATACAAGATTTTTTCGTTGAATTCTTGTTATTGGCTGGAAAAAAACCGTGCAACGAAAACGCCAATATATTCAACAGAAAAGGGAGATTGTTATTAATGTATTCAAACATGTCAAAGAAGGTTGGTTGAATGTACTTACATTGTTTTCTTTGTTTACAATTTGTCTCAAGGCCAGACGAATAAGGAATATAGACCCTAAAAAACATTGTATAAAGTTATTCACTATTATGAGCCTGTTGTGTCCCATTGTAGGGCAAAGGCCACCCTCCCATTCTTCTCTTTGTCTAGCTCTTCTGGCCTCATCATCAACTCATCACGCCGTCTCCTTCTGGGCCTACCGCGTCGCCGGCTCTGGATCCAGTCAGTGGTTGCCATCACCGAATCTCATTGCAAAATGGGGCAGATGTGGCCTGCTCAGTTCCATTTTAATTTAGTGGCCGAGTTACCTATATGATATGTCTGTGATTTGTCTTTCGTATAAAATTGACTGTCTTTATTTCAGGGCATTAAAATGGAGATTGATGACTGTGATACCGAATTAAGCAATACTTATGCTAAGTTACACAAAGGTGAGTAACAATTATTTCCATAACTATCTTTTTCCAGTAACTTTATTCACATGGCATAATGCATAGAAACAATACATTTTTGTGGGATGATAAGTAGCCAACACTCTGTGACAGTTTCCTGAGTTGAGATAAACATTTCAAAATAAACATTTTTAAATAATATAATATATTAAAAAACAATTTTCTATGATTATAGATTTGAACCCCTCGCGCGCGGCAGTGCGTTATTATTACGTCATTGCGCGTTTTTACGTAAAATAACCAAAAAAAGAAAAAAAACGTTTTCTGTACTTTTCTAGGAAAAACAAAGATAGAAATCAAAATTTTCGCTCAAACAAATTTCGTTCAAACGTGTGTACAGTACGACAATTAAGCGTTTTTCAAGTTCATTCAAGTTTTTACAGACGTATTATAATCGGACTTACCCCATGTGAAAATAATACTTGCCCTCTTAATGAGGGGAAGAGTCTATATGTTATTCTAATATGTAAGTTCATCCAAATTCGTTCAGCCGGAGTAACAAACATACAAACTATTGCTTATAGAATATTACTGTGATAACTGGATAATAAATCTATTACAATTATAACTGGGAATAGTTTGACAAAGATAAAAAAATATGCAAAGTTTTTTTATCAAAATATTAAACTTACTGAAGCATTACATAACAGTTGTAAATGTTAACAATACATGAGAATGTCATTGCATGAGAACATAAAAACTATTTAAAATAAATATATGTGAGGTGACCTTGTATGTGCTTGTACAGACATTAATTGCAGTTGTGGAATATCTTTTTATTTATTTCTGTGCTTTAAATTACTTTTACAAGCATATTGCTGTGCAGTTGTGCACCCATCATGTTTAATCAAGATAACAATTTTATTTTCATACATACCTATTAATTTGTAACTTTATACTGTTTTTATATCTTTTTGACCGATATTTTTTTATAATTACACACTAGAAATTACTTCTGTGTCGTGGCATGCGTTCACAATCTCGTGAACTTACAAAACACCTAGACCCAGAACATTTATTTGTAGACCATATAAATATTTGTACTGTCCGGGAATCGAACTCGCGACACGCAACGTAGCAGCCAATCACTCAACCACTGCGCTAACCGTGCCTGTGTACTATTAAAAAAAAAATAGATCTTGAATACAAAGCCTTTTACTAAATTTCGGGCTGATATCTCCGTACTAGTTTAGTTGTATAGTCTATACATTAAGAAAATCAATATACGAGTATACTATAAACCATATACACCCCTACTCGCCACATAAAAAGAGTAAATTAAGAGTTTTTTTCTTTCAGGAAATGGTTACCAACAAAATTCTTATTTCAAAGTGGTCAATGAAAACACATACAATTCGCCAAATGATAAGCAAATTGTAGTGAATGGCCAGATTCAGTTGAAGGTAGAAGTAGAACACAAGAAGGTACCTAGTATACTTAAGAGGAATTCCAATATAGTGACAAAACCCCCCAGTATTGTGATTCCGGCGGAGAGCACAAAGGGTGGGAAGATTGCCATATCGCCGATGACTCAGACCAAAGTCAATGGTGCCAAGGATCATCAAGTACAGGTTGGTATTAACACATTTAGAAACTGGAAAATTATTTTGTTACATTGTTTCACTTTTGAACAATAAATTTAAAATTATATTTTTGTTACAAAATTACCTCCAAATGCAATGTTTACTAATTAAATAAAGGCATTTTCAAAATCTTACAAAGACTGCTGTTTCATAAAAAAAGGGACAATAGCCAAAAACATTCTAATACATGCAACTTTTTTTTTTTTTCTTGGGTCTTCACGCTCTAGGCTGGACGAGAGGGCATCTCAGACTTTTACTGACTAAAACCCACTCCTAATTCCTTCGTTGCCTTTCATTCCAGGGCCGGGTTTTCCTTTCAGAAGCGAATCCATGGCCCCAGTAGGCTAGGGTTGGTTTCCAAACTAACCATGACTAAATATCTATATTATACATAATAGATATGACTAAATATCTATATTATACATAAAGCGAATGCTTCGTTAGATCATAATTAAATTATTCATCTGCTCTTGTCCTATTTTATTTGGTGTCCATACAGCATTATCTTCCATACATCTCCATTTGTAAACATCTCGCTGTAAGACGCCGATTAAGAATAGTACAATTTGTTACAAGTGTAGAAAGTTTCTTATTACGACCGAGGCGGCATTTACCCGAGTCGTAGGTGAGGGTGTTATGGAACCGAGGGCTGCAGACGGAAAGTGTATCAAACGACGTTTTTCGATACACTTACGAAGACTTAAATAAACGAGAGTTGACGCGATTTAACGATAAGTGTAATAAAATTGTGGCGGGTGCAAGCACGTGTACTTTTCCGCGCTTGTGCGAGAAACAGTTAGTTGCATGCCTAAAAGCGGTAGGGATAAGAGTGTGTTTTCGATTAAGTGTATTGAAAATATCTTTGTTTCTTTTTAGATAACCTCACCTAGAAGCAATATCGTGATCAACCCTAGAGCAGTTGTACCCACCAATGGCACAACTCCAAATATAGTACAAAACCATGTGATACCTCCTAAGACAGAAAATGAATGTCCAAAGAGCCCTGAAATGGACCTCTCGAGGTTCAGTGAGGCTGAGATCAGAGCTATCAAGAAGCAACAGAGGATGATTAAGAATAGGTAAGCATGACCAACACCTTTTACTTCTCACCCGCTTTCATCCTGCATTCATGATAAAATATTGTTGAATGCATAACTTCCTCTTTGTTTGAAGTTGGTTAAAAATTAAGAAAGAAATAAGGTTTTTAAGATAGGAGCTTCCCCAATATCTTCAGCACGGACAGTTGATAAAGAGTTATATGATTATGTATTCAAGTTTAAGAATGATGTAGTTTACATCAACGATAATGTTTAAAAATTGCAAATCTTTATCAAACATGTTTTTTCCTTGACCTTTTTTGATAATTGTTTTCCTCATAAAATAGTCACTTTAGTTTACCTATTTCAAAACTATAATAATAACAAAATGAAAAGCAGTAGACTATATTATATTTATATATATACAAAATTATATACAAAAACACTTAACTAATTAAAATTAAAGAAGGACTGGAACAATTTGCCTGCTGCGGTCTTACCGTCCAACTATAATTTAGGTGTCTTCAAGGCTAGACTGAATAGGCTCTTGATAAACTAGTGCGCCTGACCATCAATGATTGCATCTCTGCTTACCATCAGGTGGGATCGCAGTCAAGCACTGGTGTATATCAATTTAAAAAAAAAAACTATACATAATGTATTACTACTAGATATGTACTTCGCGTGACCCAAGGGCTGGCTTTTACCTCGGTCAGAGATTAAGCATTGCCATACAATGTGGCAATGCCGCCAGCCTTTTGTTTACACTTCCAGTCGACAGCGACGCGGAGGAGTTTTATGACGCCATATTTTAGTTAGGAGTAGCCTTTAGTTTATATAAATAAATGAATATAATAACATAGTACAAGTATAATAATATTTCATGATGACGTGCAGTGTGGCCGTTGCGTGATGTTTGTGACAAATAATTTAAGGATATAAATGAAATTATTTATAGGAATGCATGAAATATTCATATTTTGATCTTATGCCTTTCTATTTGGTGATCAATTTAAAATCATCATCTGATTGTAAGATAAGTTTATGTAGGTAGGTACTGGAAAGATCGTTATTTTCATAAGTACTGTCTATTCTAGGGAATCAGCATGTCAATCTAGACAGAAAAAGAAAGAATATGTGACTGCCTTGGAGCAGCAACTGTTTGAGGCGCAGCAAGAGAATGCCAGGTTGCGATTAGAGAATAAATTACTACGAGATCAGCTTGAAAGTAGTGGGAGGGGTCGAAAGGTAAACAACATTTTTTTTTTAACTTGTAAATCTATAGACTGAGTGGCCACGCGTAAATGGAGCATTTAGTTTGAACTCAAGACATTTCATTGTCAGAACCTACCTTAGAATGTCAAATCCTGTATTAGCCAAGATACCGGAATTGAATTTGCGGTCAGCAACCTATTAGTAAGGGCGAGGACACAACACTACTTTACGGCATCGCATCTACAAAACGACGTCGCACTGTTGTACGATGAGACAACGAAACGCAAAAATTTCATCGCATAAGGTGTCGCACGAAATGAAAAAAATATCTTTGAAGTCTTCCCAAAGAACGGGACGATCCTGAACTAAAGATATCAGGTATTCGATATCTTAATCCGCCATTCATGCAACCCGTTCAATGTATGGACACTAACTAGTAGGTCGCGCGTCATCGCATCGCAGATTCGTACGTCGCGGCAGCGCATTGGAAATTTGCACGATACCTTGTGCAAAAACGCAGCTTTTTACGACGCGATGTCGCAGCGCAGTGCTGTGGCCTCGCCCTAAGAAATTTAATTAATTTACCGTTAACTTGATACATTTTTTCATGTAAAATTTTCATCATTGCATCTAACGCCGTAATTTCAATTACTTACCTGGAAAAATGGTTCGACATTTCATATTTCAAAATTACATGAAATAGAGAAAAGTTTAATTCAACTAATAAGACATTGTTTAAATAATGAAATAATACAGGTGTTTTTCTAACCTTGGACTAGTTTGCATATCTATATTAATTAATTTGTCGTCAAATACAGCTGGTGTTGTTTTCACAGATGCCTCGGCTCGACGCTTCACTTCTGATACCTAAGAAGAACATAGCTGTGATATTTGCTATGGTATTCATGGTTTCACTTAATTGGAATGTTTTAGGGTAGGTGATTAATTTACAATTAAGTGCAGTGAGAGCAGTGGTTGCGGGAGAGCAGTGATGGCTGAGTGGTAACAGCCCCGACTTACAAGTTGTAGGTCGCGGGTTCAAACCTAGCTAGGTGCATTACTTTGTGTAATTTATTTCATCACCACTGCTCTCAAAACGGTGAAGGAAAACATCGTGAGGAAACCGGCATGTCCTAGAACCAAAAAATTCGAAGACATGTGACATCCACCAACCCGCACTGGGCCCGCGTGGTGGATTATGGCCCATTCCCTCTCCTAGAGAGGAGGCCTGAGTCCCAACAGTGGGAACATTATAAGGCCGACTATGCTATGCTATGCTAATTAATTTACCTCTTGTCCAAGTTAATTTTACTAATTTGATGGCACGCGTGCCGCAGTGGTTGAGAGATTGGCTGCTGCGCTGCGTGTTACCGGTTCGATTCTCGCACCGAACAAATATTTGTATAGGCTACTGATAGTAGTTGTTCCAGACTTGGGTGTTTGTGTATACGAGTTTAAATGTTTATAAAAGCACCCACGGTAGAGGAGCAATTACTGTCGGGCAGTTTATTTTAATTAATAATAAATAAAAAAAATATTTAGGACTTATTTTCCGAATTTTATTTAAAGATGAAGCGGAAGTATGTGAACCGTTGAAAAAAAAAAACAAAAATTTCATGACAAATATTTTAGAAAGGAAATCTGAGTGACTGTAATGAGTATATGGTTTCCTAATAATTGCTCAGTCACATAACCATAAATGATGTCCTAACTTCCTCGCTAATTCATAAACATCTACAAACCATTTTACTGCTTTTCATACCATTTTTCTCACCTGACTGTTTTTCATTGAAGGTGGAATGCAAAGCCCTTTGTCGGGCCCTCCGCTCCACATCACACGAGACATCTACTGTGGTCAGAGGATAATGCTGTAGATTTAGCGAATGGTGTGTACCCTTTAAAAATATTCTTCACCTTCTTTTCGTGTCTAGTATTTGGCAATCTGTACAGCTCATTGCAATCCTGAAAAGTGGTTGTGCAAGATGGGCAGCATAGCAGGTGACGCATGTCCTGTGCAGCGGCTCTACACTGGCACTGTATTAGAGATGGGTTGAGGAAGCTCCATTCGGCCAGATTTTTCAGGTTTTGCAGCGGCCTACCTGGATCTGCAGTCGATTAAGAGATTCCTAGATTGGGTACTGCAGTTCTCGTCCAGATTCGCGTTTACCAATATTATTAATTATCTTGAAAATCTTCTTCGCTGAAAAATAGCTTAAATAGGTACTTACTTGTTTCTAGGGTAAAACAGGCATTATAATGTTAAGCGTCGTAGTTGAATCGCATCGCGATCTTTGATAATATCAAGGAATTTCAATAAAATCCTAATAAAAAAAACTAACAAACAATTCAGTTTCAACTTTATTCATATGACACAAGGCACATATTGAATTCTAAAATTAATCTGTTGTTTTACTAAACATTGTAAACTTGACCTTTATAAAAGTCGCTTAGAAAATATCATAGCAATTTCTATGCGGAGTACATGACTCAAAATTTAATTAAATATATAAAATATGTTTTTTTTTACAGATGACTTAAGTAACGGTACATACGTCACAGATTGTCAGAACGCGACATTCAAAGCGACGGACTTCGTGAATATAAATCAGACAGAGAGTATACGGATAGCCGGTGAACTGAACCGATGGATCGGCGGCGGCAAGACATTGAATTGGACGTATGACGTGCCTAGGAAAAAACGGCAACCATATCTGAGTGAAGAAAAGATAAATGGTAAAAAATATGTAATTTTAATTGTACTTTGTGACTTCATATACACTACAGGGGGCTGGAGATCTTTGTTTTGCTTATTTTTGATGACATTGGGGATGGGAGATGGTGATTATGTCAGCAGTATATTATTTAGTTTTTTAAGAGATCAATGTCGAACCATATCTGAGTGAAGAAAAGATAAATGGTAAAAAATATGTAATTTTAACTGTACTTTGTGGCTTCATATTCAAGTATTACGTAAACACTACAGGGAGCTGGAGATGTTTGTTTTGCTTATTTTTGATGACATTGGGGATGGGGGATGGTGATTATGTCAGCAGTATATTATTTAGTTTTTTAAGAGATCAATGTCGACGTTCCAAAATCACACGAAAGTGAGCAGACACACGTCACTGAGCAGCAAACACCCAATGTAATTGAAGATTTAGAATTATGAATTCGTGTGTCATGGACCGAGGATTGTTAATTTGAATTAATATGCCAAAATTTTAAATGAAGTTTGTTTTGTTCCTCTATTTCAAGCCTATTCCTTATTTTTAATATAAATTGCAAAAAAATCTGCTTATGTAATACTTGATCGGCCTCATATGCGCCTTAAGTTTTCTAGGTGTTCAACCTAGAAAACTAAAGGCGCATAAGGGACATTTGTGCGCTCCAACCATGGCGGACAGAAAAAAGTATACTTTCTGCCCTTCGTTGCTTTGAAAGCTATCGACCACGACATCTATAGTGTATTTTAGAACATTGTCCAAGTATCTCCTGAAATGTTTTCTGAACCTGCACCATTTTTTCCCCAGGTGGTTTGATAGAAACCTACAAGTTATTCAACAAACTGCAACTAGACGGTAACCTCGTTGAAATCCCTAGCTTGCGAAGTCAGGTGAAAACTATCAAAGATAAGTCGCGATTACGACGCCTGAGGAGGAACAAAGATATCGACTTCGCAGAAAATGCAGTCATAGATTACGAAACTCTATACCGGAAGCCTATAAGAAAAGCTGTCAATGATTTCAATATGGATGACATGGGTGAATGGAATGCGTTACTAGAAGCGCTCCAAAGGCGGGACGATACTTTCTATATCGTTGGTTTTGGTAAAGGAGAGCATCTACTGTTACCGGCCGTATCACACAATGTTACAAGACCACCGAAGATGGCGTTGATTTTACCAGCTAGGGGTGGTAATGGTAAGTTACGAAATTAATTCTTTGATTATTCGATAGTGAACCTCATTAATGTTCCCATAAAGTTCATTTTTGTATGTACTTATCATGAACACATATAAGAAAGTTTTAAAACAGAAATGTTAATTTTCAGATTCTTTGCTGAATGATCATGTCACACTGATGCAAATTGATTGTTCAGTCGTCAATACAACTTTGGTCAAGTTAAAATCTGATGCACTTCCTGAGAGTTTAAGAAAACCACCTTCTAATGACGCGGCAGCGGAATACGAAGATAGGCGAGAAAACACCACTAGATATTACAAAACAAACAACGACAATGTTGACACTAATCTCTTAAAAAACACTAGTAATATATCAAATTATTTAAAAAAACAAAATGTGCCACAAAAAGAAGTAGACGTGGGGAAAGACGATTCGTTTGCCCACTACTTATTTTCAAAATATGAAAGCTCCAAAGACAATCTGGTGAAAAGGCCGCGTAGTAAAAGCAATAAAAATCTAGAAAAAGAAATTCCTTCATTTACAAATAACAGTTTAAGTTCAACGTGATTTAATATGATTTTCAGTAATTGGCACACGTTTACAGAGTGCAAAATAAACTCTTTCAAGTCTTTGTTCTTTTAACATGGCTTTGTTAGCCAAGCCCCTGTGTTAATAAAATTATATGTCGGAAAAATGATAGCAGTCTTCTACTCTCGGCAACGTATAAATATATCAATTTATTGGGACAGTCAGGGTAAACTGCTATTGCTATTTTCTGTGTTATAACGATTTCATACAAATGGCAAAAAATAACGCTAAAATACGATTTACATCAACTGGCGCGCTTCAAGGCTGCATTGCAGCGTATTCTACAATGTGTTAAAAATACATATTATTATTTTATTATTCTTGATAGTTGGTTCGCGCTTCACCGCTATCTCACCTCATGGAAAGAGATGATGCGGTCGACGATGGAGTGCGCTTACCTTGAAGTAACCTATTCATTCAGTCTTGATTTAAAGATTCCCGGGTTGTAGCCATCGGGGAACAAAGATTTAGTAGCTGACGGGCTACTCCAGCACTCGTGCATATGCGAATAGGACATTTTTATTTAAATTCTAAGCAATATATGACCACTACGCCATCGCTTGAACCGTGCGCTAGCTTCTGACGTCTTATAAGTGCATGTAGGGCTATGTGAAATAAATAATTTTGAGTTGGCTTCGATTTCGCACAACACATCGCAAAATATGCTCCGATGCGCTGCGGATCGGCTCGGTCGGTGGAAATCGTGCTTGAGTGTCTACTTACTTACATGAGTTTTTGGACAAGTTAAAAGTCAATTTGAATATCATCAGGTTCTTGATCTTTTTCAAAATAATCAAAAAAGAATATTCATAAGTAATAAACGATCTGTATTGTTGATCATTCAAAAGGTATTCCAATAATACTTCGACGGTTTCCATTAAATATAAAATATGTTATAAACAAAAATATTTAGATTAATAATATTATTTAATCGATCTCAATACGTCGAAACTGTAACACATTAAATTATCGTTTTGATAGCTATAAAAGATTTACCTGAAATATTTATGTTACAGTGTTATTGTAAATAATCATAGAAAAACAATAGAGATTCAGTAAAGTCGGGTTATTTTGGTCCTGGGGTATAACTTTGACTTGACCCAATAGGAACATAGTAAATACAGTCAAACGGGGTGAATAGGAACGCAGGGGTGAATAGGAACAAAAGTTTGAAGGGTATTTTCGCGTTAATTAACAATTTTTCCCAGCATATAAGTACTCCTATTTATTCATTAATTGTGATAAAAACGGATGCTTTGATAGAAATTAATAACATAAATATATACCAATGTGAAAAACCAAGCAGTTTTGTTCCTATTCACCCCTGCGTTCCTATTCACCCCGTTTGACGGTATTGGCCAAAATTATACCTTGGGACAAAAGTAACTCGACTTTACGGTAATAGTTTTTGACAAGCCTATTTAAATATTAAGCCAAAAGTATTTTAACTGCGTTGGCTGTGTGTAATATTATTTATAACAGGTTTGTGTATGCAATATTCCATTTATTGTTCTATTTTTATCGAATAGTTTCATTATATAATTTATCAAAGCTAGTCTGATAGTCTTGACCTCAAAGTTGCTTGTATGGTCTTTGTCTTGGAGATGTATGATATGTACGAAAGTGCGCTCTGCGTGTTTACGCTCAGGGAGCAGTTATGGTAATAAAAAGTTTTTTTTTTTTGAACTGTACTTTGTAAAAATTGTCTGGGTTCGAATGCAAAGTCGACCCTTTTGTCCGCATCAAAAAGAATCTTTAAAATAAGGAGTGTATTTCAGGAAGGCGATGAAATTAAGTAAAGTTTGTTAGTTAGTTATAAATGTACCTCAGCCTAGTTATTCATTGTTTTGTGTATATTTTCTAGAGTTAATGTCTAAGTTAAAATTCATCCAGTTGTATTAGTAGGTCTCTCTATCTTACTCTTAATGAGTGAGTTGGACGCAAGATTTAATTCGTTAGATTTGCCCTACAATTTCAAAAGATGATCGCGTGTCTGTTTTGTTTGGCGACTCTGACATACAATGATGCATGTTACCATGGAAAAGTATAAGCTATGTTCTCAGTCCTTTTAACACAACATTATGTATGGTGAAGGCAAATCTAATGATTTAAAGGCTATACAAACCTTGTACTGGAATAACTTGCTCTTAAATTCAAATGTTAGTTGATTTATTTATATTATTTAACATAAAATTATATTATGAGTTGTCATATTTTTAACTATCACAAAAATAACTAATACTTTATCACTTGTTGTTTATGTTGGATTTATTTCACGGGATATATTTTATTCACGTTATTTTTAGTTTTCAAGATATTGTGCACCTTTTTGTAAAAAATCTGAATGTAATGAGTATTTTTTTTTCTCTTATATTCCGTGATGATCGAATATTCAAGTTATAAATAAATTATATACATTAAAAAAAGTTTCATTTCGTTTTGTTTTGTGGAGCCGCTGACAGAAGCTAATGTGATATAGTTTCAAAATATCAAGATGTTACAGTCAAACTATAATGACGTAACTGTGTTATCTACTTATTATAAACGATATTAATATACAGCAGCACCCTCAAATCTTATGAGGATTCTCTTTCCACACAGACTAGTAAAGGAATGCGCATGAGAATGATGAGAGTGACAAGCACAGAACTCGTGGTCACACAACATCTTTGCAAAGCAGTGGTGCTAGGCAAAGGAGGCGGCCGGACAAGTGAGGGAACGGACATCCTCACGCCCCAGCTGCCGGGACCCCGACTACCAGCTATCGTAGGCTAACGGACGACGAGCATTGGGTAATTCGTCGCCCGGCCGTCCGGTAACCGTCCGAACCGAACCCGAGTCTTAGGCGGCACGTAGCGTTCCACGCGTGCCTTAAAGAGTTGACAGCAAATCCGTAGGGGTCTAGCAGGGTCGAAGCCTACTGGGACCATAGATTGACTTCTGAAAGGAAACCCGTGATCTTAGAACGCAAAGGACAACTGAAGGAACATAGGTGTGGTTTTAGTCAGTAAAGTCGCGCTCCATCCTAGAGCGCGTGAAGTAGGTAATTGATGATTTCCTGATTGAATTGATAATTGTGTGAACCTAAAAAAAAGGTGCATGCACTTTTTCGCACACGATTAGGTACTATTTCGTACGCGAAAGACTGACTGTGTAAAGTTCGTAATTGAATTATTTAACTGACCGTAAAAAGTTTAATCTCTAAAATACAGAAAATGAAATATATTAGGGCCTGTCCGCACAGCGATATTTCACCGCGAGGAAATATTCACGCGGATTTATTTCCACGCCGCATCGTGTCAAATCTGTATGAAATCACAGATTTTTTTATCGCCTTTGCGGATACTTCCAAAAGATTCAATGTGTTACAGAATGACGAAAAAAAAACCTCGTGGCGCGTGTGAAGCCAGGGTGAGCAGCTAGTATTAAATAAAATATTAAAGTTGAGTGGTAGATCTACTGAATTTTGGTACGTAATAATTATGTACCAAAATTCAGTAATCTACAAAAATAAATAAAATAGATCTAAAAAATAGTATTTTTATTAGTGCTATTCAATGGTAATAATAATAATTTACAATAATATTATTAAATAATTCGTTGATATAACTCAATAATTTTATCAATGTTTCAAAAAGTCACACGTCAATATACAACCCGCCCCTGATCGTTCCCGGTGCAAAAGTGCCCATAATACTGGCCGCATTACCTCGCTGGATAGCGATGGCCATCCTTTGCACCAAGAACGACCCGGACCGGGAGTCACCCGTTGCCTCCCAGAGCCTACGGCCTAAATCCCCCACAAAACACTTTGCCTCCGTACTCCAACTGCCCAGTCTCCACAGCAACAGGCACAAAATGGTAAAGCTGCACCAAGGAAGCGTACTTCAGCCTTTTTTTAAAGCAGGCGTCTTCAGCGGCGGCAGAAGCAGTGTGCATGGTGCGACTCAGGTGACTGGCGGCGACAGTGCTGACGGAAGTTGCGTCCCAGATCAGGCACATCCCGTTCTTCCACGGCACCAGAGTCAGCCCATCCGGCCTTTTACCGTCAGACCTGCTAAGACCTGGAGGCTCAAGCACGCAGGGGATGTTTGCCGATATAAGGGCTCTCCGGACAATGTCGTTCAAGGCGTGGTGACGCGGGAACCTCCCTGTGCAGCGCCGACAGCTCAGTGCGTGATGGCCATCGGCCTCCACCAAAGACATAATTATTATTTAGAGTACTATTTTTTTAAATTTGGCTTGGCAACACTAAACTCAACTCGCAAACTTGTCAATGTCATTGTCATGTCACTTACTATATGACTGACAATCCTGTCACAATTTGTAGATAAAGAAAAAAATAACCTCAAACAAATTAAATAATCCAAGCCGGAGTCAATAAAAGTTATGAGCATATAGGACCGATTACTGCTGATATATTTATCTTTCAATTATAGAAAGTGCCAGCAAAATGAACTGTATGCGATTACTACGTTTAGCTGAGCGGCAGCAGTTCAAAATGTTTCAGACTTCAGCTAGATCTGTCTCAAATCATCCTTTGCGTTTCATGGAGACCCAGAACATGTGGAGAGAAAAGGATGGTATATCTAAACGATGGCAGCTAATATATAAAGCCCCTATGGATACAGCATTAAATTGGGCTACCACATATTTAACCATATCAACATCTATTGTTGGGGCCGGCACACTCTACTATGGTACTTTTGTTTATGATAAATCTGATGCGTATACCCCTGTAACAGTCGGTGATAATGTGGTCATTGCTAACAGTCCTATGGAGTGCTTTGTTTACCTTGGAGCGTTTCTTGCATTACATTTTGCTGTAAAAGTATTGATATCAAAATATGTCATCAGGCTTTATCAAGATGGTGATGAATATTTGGCCATATTTAGAGGCAATTTCTTCAATAGAATTAATAAACATAAATTCCATTTGAAGGAGTTTAAAAAGTTGAGTCCTACTTTTGTGGTTTCATGGGGTGATGCCAGGTTTGGTCTTGGTAACAAACATGGAATAATTTTGGAAAATTACTTCAAAACTCCTGAACATTTTAATTACTTACTAAATAAAAAGAGTGCTGATAAACCTGATGGTTAGTGAACAATGTGTTTACTTTTGTAAATATTTTTTGTTTTAGTACTATGATTTAGTTTTAGCACACCACTGCCTCACTCTTTAAAGTGTGCTGGTGTGATTTTGTTTTATGATTTAATTTTTAAAACTGTTAAATAAATGAATTGTTTTTGTAAAACATTTTGTCATTTGTTTTTATTGAGTACTAACTGGCTGCCAGTGGCTTCGCTCACATGATAGTAAAAAATTACCCCAAGGGAACATATTCTCAGGATAAAAAGTATCTTGTGCTATTCCAGTCTGTGGTTTACCTATGCACGTAAATTTCGTCGAAATCTGTTCAGCAGAAGCAAACAAACACAATATTAATGTGATTCCTCTTATATATGCAACTTACAGAACAAAAACTGTAAATTTATAATATAATACAAAGTAATATAAATAAATAAAACCTAGGATTTTAATTCATTAAACCCCGAGCGAATGCCGGCGTTCAGTTGGTCATTGGTCTTTCTATTGTGTCTCTAATTACGCTACTCAAGAGGTGAATAAAATAATAATTTGTTGTATAACATAACTTTTAATATATCTGCTAATTACCTAATCTACACTGTTATGAAGTTAAAATCCTCCTGTAAATGCATTATTCCACCTATGTCTTGAATCTTTTTTCAGTGTGTCCGAGTCCATTTTCTTTTTACTATTTTTGAATTGTTCCAAGGCTTCAATTTGTTCCTGCTTTGGCTCCAACTTCTTGGTGACTAAACATTGACCATTTTCCTTGAGAATGGTGTAATTGATGTCATCTTTGGTCGGCTCTCCATATGGGAATTCAATTGGTGTGACCTTTATTAGATGCTTAATTTTCCAAAGCTTTGAGTTAATTTCTGGTATGTTTTTCACTATAGTAACTTGATTTTCACACTGAAAATAAGAAAGAGAGATGTGTTTGTGTTCCACTGTTAGCATAATTTGTTTTGAAACTGCTTTCTAGCTTAAAATTAGAATTTCTCCAACAACTATTGTGAACATAAGAACTGCTGTAAGGTTCAGGTAGTTTTGCATGACAAGCAGATAAGGGAGTGACATGGTACTTGTGAAGTCACTCACTGGCACTGTGGTAGGTATGAATACAGAACAAGTACCCTATTGTACCAGATTATTTCTACAGCAGTCAATGGTCCCCAATTACTTTGAAACTAAAGAGTTATAAACTAATACTTGAAAAAAAAAATTGATTCTAAATAAAAGCATATTTTCTACTTACTTCTTCCAAAATGTTAAATTCCCGAAGAATATCTTTTAGCCAGTGTGTCTGGTGTTTGCTGGGTTTGATTCGTTCAACTCTGAATAACTTAGACGGTGTAACTGGGGGATCTTTGTGATCAGGATGCCTGAAAAGGTACATCATTACTTGGTCGAAATGTGTAACGATTGGGTTTAGGGATTAATGCCTATAAAGTGTGCATGTCTTGACACTATGTCATGAAATTTTAATGTATGCCTGTCGCACAAATGCCATTAATGAAGAGTTGAAGTTAATATCCAGTATTTTATATGACAGCAAATAAATATTTCCATTGAATGGTACCTTCAATGAAAATGCTATGGAATGGTTTCATACCTTGGATAATAAACTATACCCCCTGGATATCGAATTCCACCAGGCGGTTTATAGCCTTTTGATCTAGTTATGGCAACTAAAGGGTTAAACACTTTTAGCAGTTGTCCATTCATTTTTATTTTTGATTACAAATAAGAAATTCAGAATCTCACATATAACCTTAAAACAAATATTTTGAAGTTTATAATTTTGTTGCCATGCTAAAATTTCTAAACTATTTTTTTTGTTATGTTTTTGGCTTTGGTACTAAGTTCTTTATGCTAGGTCTTCGTATAACTTCGTTTTAAGCGTGGGAAAAGTGTGATCATGTGTCATCTTTGCGATTAGAACATTTGCATCTGAATCAATGAAATGTTTCGAAACAGTGATATGTATAATTTGGGATATCGGCTCAAAAGATATAAAAAGAACATTTGAAACATTGGCTCACAAGATTCAAACGGAACATTTTGAACATCGGCTCAAAAGATACAAACGGATCATTTGAAACATCGACTCACAAGATACAAACGAAAAATTTAGATCAACGGCTCAAAGGGTACAAACGGAACATTTGGAACAACGGTTCAAAAGATACACACTGTTATGAATCGCGATCTATTACGTTGCGTCATATACACTAGAAGGTTTATTTAATTGAATTGTCATTTGAGAATAATTTAAAATAGATGTTTTTAGTTCAGGTCACTAATTATATTTACAATATTTACGTTACAATTTGAATTTTAAAAAGACTACTGTTCACATAAAGTAAAGAGCGTTTCAGTGTTCCAATTGTTCCAAATGATGCATTCAAAACATTACTGATGTTCCAATCTTTCGGAACACTAAAATGTTTCGTAACAGTGAGTCTGTTCAGTAAAGAGTTACACACGCTTAATTCGTTTACCATTAGAATATGGATGAACACATCCTAATGTTTTTGTAGTTGCCAAATACTACGAATACATTAGAATGTGTGCATCCATATTCTAATGTATCAAATCAACCTTCTCTAATCTACAATAAAATTCTCAGTTCCACTTTATCGAGATCGCGCCTGTTTCAATTATTCCAGTTGCGCAAACACTTGATACACAAAACTACACCAATTTTACATCACAATAACACACTAAGAAGCAGCCACTGAACTTCATTCAAAGAAACCCCTTCAATAACTCTTTAGCTTAAAGCTCGGAAAATATTGTAACTTATTCAGATTTGTAAATTGGAATTACAACAGATAGCGCTTATTTCTAAATCATAATTATGTGACCAAAGGTTGTATTTATCGAGTGAAGTTCAGTGGCTGTTTTAATTATTCGCAAATTGATTCCGAGTGGATATTGTGATGTACAATTGGTAAATCTTAAGTGTCTGCGCAACTGGAATAATATGTGGAATCATTGAAATAGGCACGATCTCGGTAAAATGGAGCTGAGAATTTTATTGTAGTTTTAGGCGCTACCTCAGCAAAATTTTCTGAGAAAGCTGAATCGATACATTTGCTGCCAAATACTTCAAAAACATAAGAATATGTTACACCCGCGGTTTAATGTACAACAAAAAGAAACAACTATGATATTCGTATACGAAAGACTTATTACACAAGAAAACATAAACGAAAGACTAGGTGATATGGTCGAACAACTATAGCCTTTCCTAAGGGGTAAACAAAAAAGAAAAAAAAAGAAAAAAGACATGCTGTCAAAATGTCAGATATGAGATATGTCGAGTATTTTCAAAAGTTTGTTTTGCAGTTTACGTGGGAATTGGTTTAGAATATTTTTAGTGTAATTTGATAAGAGTTTTTATTCAAATATGATAAGTGATTATTGCTAATGTTTTTGTAAAACATTTGTTAGTGTATTCTCAAAGTTCGGAAGCGTATATTGAAAAGAGAGACTTGATGAAGAAAGTTCGGTTTGAGAGTCCTGTTAAAGTTTTTAAATCACTCAACATGAACGAGCGTGAGTGCCATTCACCTCGTCCACTTATCGAGAGGCAGTTATATACCAACATACCCGAGTTATATAGTCACCAGAAGGTTTTACCTTATAGTAACGATCCAGTGCAATTGTTTGAATGCAGCAATAGTTCCCCATATCCAATAATGAACAAAACACCTTTACCAGTCCATCAAAAAGGGCCGGATTGGTTGCCGGCTAACGAATTGGAGCTAAGTATGCTTGATGCTTCCTACCATGAGCCTCGAAGGCCAACATTTTGTAGGTCTGTCCTAAAGCCTGCTGATATCAACCATAACAATATTGAAGCTGATAAAATGAAACGTGTTCTTCAAATCAATTCCCAAAAGCAAACTCCTCCTGATAATGGAACAGTAAAACCTCCAAATGTTCTTATCAAAGACAATGATTTCTTTATAAAAAGGGATAATTTAGACAAATTTCATTCAGATATGAATCCAATACAAAAGCAATTAAGCAACCTAAGCTTAGACAAAGAAAATAACCCTTTTACTAAGAAATCAGAAATAATACAAATGGCAGCAATTGGTTCACCTGAAAATTCGAAACAAAATGTGCTACAGCCTACAAGTCTTGCTAATACGGACTGTAGTTGTCATCATTGCATTAAAAAAGTATCTTCTCCAATTGCACAGTATATGAAAAATGATTCAACACCTCACCATCACTTTGCTAAGTGTGAACCTAATTTCTTTGTTCAAAATGCCCACAATCAATGTCCATGTAGATTGCCTCCACCACCCAGAAGATGCTCATGTTGCAATCATACACCTCCTAGACAATACCAATACAACACATGTGACTTGGACCAAGTTAGTAGTCAAAAAATGAATGCTGTTGACAAAAAGACTTGGGCGATAGAAAAATATGAACAGACCAAAAAATCTGACTCAATGGAGGTAGAAAAACAAACAAATGTAAGCAAAGAAAAGAGAGAACCAACAGTATCTGATCTTTTCAAGATTATAAAGCTCCAGAATGAACAACTACAGCTGCTGCAAGAAAAAGTAGACAAATTCATTTCAGCCAGTCAACAGCCACAAACACCTGCCCAAACTCATACCACAGAACATGTAGCTATTGAGACTGTTGGCAATGAACAGCACAAAATATCTATAGGAGTCATGACCAGCTTTGAAATGGTTAGAACTTCAACTGTAATCAATAAAGAGATCTTGAAAACAAATGATAATGCTCAGATACAGTGTAACAGGTCCCAAATAAGTATAAAAGAAGTTTTATCTAAGGGACAGTCTCCTAATCCAAACTTTTTGGATGGTATTGCACCTGTGGGTGAAACTATGAGGGCAGAGTTTGAAGCTCAAGGAAATGGTGCAACACCTGGTATGCTGGCATCAACTGGTGTCAATGAGGAGAAAACATTCAATGAATTGAGCTTGTACAATGTACAAATAGATAATGCTACTACACCTCTCATGTCACCAGAGCAGAGCTTGTATTTGGATATTAGAGATTATAGCGAGTAAGTTTATTTATTTATTTTTTTATTATTGATAGGCTTGCGCTTGATCACCATCTGACCTGATGGTGTGATTAACGTTAGAGCATGCTTGCCTAGAAGTAACCTATTCACCAATGGCATAACTATATCATTTGAGGCTCGTTGTAAATTCATCGGATGGGCCACAGATTGGGTCACGTTGGGTCCAGGTCAAAGTGCGGGGCAGATTGATTGCTCTTTTATTGGACATTGCTGTAGCAGACACGTTGCTGGATATGTCTGATACTGTAATGTATTTCCTTATGTGTGTGTGTTCTGTTTTGTAATTGCTGTATGGGTGGTATTGTTGCCTAAAATAAATGCTTTTTATTTTTTAATTTTCCGCTAGTGCTATTCACTCTTGACTTTAATACCCCTATATTGTAGTTATCATTAAGTACAGACTGGTAGGGAATTCTCTTTAGAGTTTGTATCAGAAAAGAATGAAACTATGATTACTAATTGCACAATTTAAAATAAATTATTCTAATTGCTCATTGATATCACTAAGTTATACTTAGTTCATCTTATTGTGAGATATTAAATTATAAGTTATGTCTTTCTTTTTCAGTTCTGAGGCAGGGAGTGATGACCAATCTAATGTTGGATGGACATATTACAACAAAGTTATGGTAAATACCAATACATTTTTCTTTTCACAGATTTTAACTATGTTTTATTTCAAAATTGTTTAACTTGCCTTGTCATTTTGTTTAGCTTGCCTTGTCATTTTGTTTAGCTTGCCTTGTCATTTTGTTTAGCTTGCCTTGTCATTTTGTTTAGCTTGCCTTGTCATTTTGTTTAGCTTGCCTTGTCATTTTGTTTAGCTTGCCTTGTCATTTTGTTTAGCTTGCCTTGTCATTTTGTTTAGCTTGCCTTGTCATTTTGTTTAGCTTGCCTTGTCATTTTGTTTAGCTTGCCTTGTCATTTTGTTTAGCTTGCCTTGTCATTTTGTTTAGCTTGCCTTGTCATTTTGTTTAGCTTGCCTTGTCCTTATGTTTAACTTGCCTTGTCATTGTGCTTAAGTTGCCTAGTCATTTTGTACTTGTTTCTGCTAGTGGTTTCGCCCGCATCAAAGTAGAAAATAATCTCAAAAGGACCATAGTCCCTGGATAAAACTATCACATAGTACATCATAGTGGTATTACATTGGATATTTTTATCCACCCATGCGCCAAATTTTTTTTTTGCCCTGCAGTTTGAGTGTTATGGAGTTATTATTTACAACCGCTTGAGCTGAAATTATATTTTTATTTTCAGACTCATGTCAATGGTATGCTGCAGGATTCGGACATGCCATCCTCAGCAAGTGCACTCTACAGGAATACAAGACAACAGATGCAGACTGTGCAAATGCAGATTGACAAGACTAATGTTAGTGTTACTAAAAGGTAAATGGAGATACATAGAGATTTTTAGACCCAACTGAGGCCCTACCACAAGCTCTTAACGCGATCCATTTGATGACCTAAACTGAACTGTTAAATAGATGGAGTTATAGCTCCATCCCTCTTTCTCTCTCGCACGATTGACATTTTAACGCGTAGTATTAAGGCCCCTGGAAATTGAGTTTTTGTTATAATTCTGTGAATAAAATTAATTCTTAAAGACCTAAAAATATCACACAGTACACAAGTTCACACAGCATCAGGGTTGGCATGAATAAATCATTTTACGTTTTTATTTCATGTTTTAAATCAAATTGTGTTTTCAATAAAAATTAATGATTTAATCAAAAATGTTTAGTTTCACTTTCTTTCACAGAAATCAACATAATAAACAGATTTAGAAATTATATATTTACAAGTTATAAATTATGGTTTTTTCTGTGAAATCAATATAATAATAAAAATAATGAATACTTGTTAGAACGAAAGTAAGACTAATTGCAAGTTAAATGTACCATAAAACTACACAGTGATTTCTCTTTTGCTTGGCATTCCCATGTCAGACAAAAGGGAAGTCCCTGTACTATGTCCAAGCAATCCCATGAGGGCATGTTCCGTTTCGCGCATAATTATAGTTAAATAAAATGAAAATATTCAAAAAAGCTAGATTAATTAGGATTTAAAAAAGTGCTTTATTCAATTTAAAAAATTAAAAAAAAAAAAATTATAGTCATGGTTTTTTCCAACCCTGCACGGGATGAGATTGCTGTTCAAGCCGAGATAAAAGAACGTAGTAGTACTACTAAATTCCTAATTGAAACTGCGTTGAGCGCATAACACACTACGCACTGCGCTGTGTTGCGTTGTTTTGTCATGGATAACCATGACATGTCACAATCATTTAAGTTGTAATGAGAGAAAACGATTTTACGCTTGGTTTGTATGGAATGTGTTGACATCACTGCTTGTATGTAGTGTCAGTCCCAGTACTCTTTATACCATTTCATATCATTAAAAGTAATAAGCAAGTATAAAATAATTGAAAAGCCACATTCAATATATATTTTATTTCCTGATTTCAGAGTTAAATTCGGCGACGATCCCCTGGGACTACATCAACCGCACATCTACACGTCCACTGACACCAGTCTGAAGATGAACCAGCTAGCAGCCAAGTATTTGAAGAATGGCCCTCCAATGGCAGTGCCACAAAGGCTAGCCCCTAGGCCTGCGCCAGCGCCTATTGATATGTCTTTCGCGACCAGGAATTATATGGAAAGGCATAAATTGCTACAAGGTATGCTATATTGTATGTTTCAGAAATTATTCGGTGTTTTTCTTATATTTTACTGATTATGCCATAGCTATCTATGGTATGAGAACCGGTGAATAAATAAGGCTTCCACTCCCGCAACCGTTCTAATCATAGTCGCTGAATTGAAAATTTTCCGAAGTTGGGTTCTGGACGAATCATATTATTTCTAGTTTTTTTTTAATCGTCGTAAATCTTATAGGTTTTCCTATTATGTATAAGTAAAACAACTTTTTGCCATATTTAAAAATAAACTCAGTAGTTTCGAAGAAAAGGACAGGGGTCCAGAAAGAAAATAAATGAGTCCCTCACAATATGCATACCGAAAGTAACCTTCATATTATAAGATATTGCACTTTTCAAAACGAGATTACAGCGATGGAGTTTAGTTTATAGTCAATCCATCAGTGAGTAAAATGCCTGTTTGGCGTACTTATAGCGTGCGGCGAGCAAATCCCATTGCCAGTAATTAACAGAAATTGACAGAAACATTATTAATGCAATTTTTTTCAGGTATACCACCTTCGTCAAAGTCGGCCACGCCAGGTGAGATGCCCAGGTTTTTAGACATAACTGCTTTGAAACAGCAGCCCAAGTTTTTATAGTAGGTATACATAGTTATTGTAGTGTTTATGTAATTATTACTTTTACGATTAAGTGTATTTCTTAAAGTTTAAACTTTTATTGTATTGTGTTAATTAGTTTGGACTAGATTTATGAATGACTTAGTTTATTGTTAGGTTTATTTTTAGCGCGTAAATAAAACAGATGCCAGGTTCTGAACAGACATTTATTTTAAACCTCAGAGAAAATAACAGAGTAAAACCCTACATTACACAAGTAGGTATATTTGTTACGGGAACAGTTGTTTTTAATTATATTACACTTATCTCGGGTTTATTATGAATTATTATAGTAATATACATTAATTTTGTCTACGTATATGATATAAACAATAAATTTGATTTCATACAATATTTTAATTTTTGTTTCACTCAATATCACATTTTGTTGAAACAGGTGATTTGAGAAAATTATGCCGCATGCACATTAGTGAAGAAATGCGTTGTTTGACTAACTAACACTGAGACTAGAATTCTGTGCATTCAAAAAGTATACATTTAACAATTTCATTACTTGCATGTATCAACTTATACATTTGTCATTAATGTCCATGCGGCCTTATTATACTCTCATTTAAAATATATATTATAGATATTTAATAAACTTGTGAACTACTTTAACATCATTATATTTTTTCTTTCGGAGGTATTCAAATATCTCTCACAGGCAAATTGTACTTCCATAAATTTGGATATGGCATTAAAATATTTTTATGATACACCAAATACTCTGCTTAATACATTTATAATATTTACTATGATCAATATTCTTCGTAACTCTTTCCTATGTCGAAGTGGGAACTATAAACAGCACAATCATAAATTGAGACACATTATAAAAATGTACAATCTTATAATGTAGTTATTTACACTAATAGTTTAACATATAATATTGGGACACATACACAATTATAATAATAACTAGCTGACCCGCCAAATGTTGTTCTGTCATTAAATTATCAAAGAATTCGAATGCAAGTATAAGTCGAAACAAAAATACTATAATTGCGATTAAAAATGTGGGTGGGGGTAGCAGGGTGAAATGTGTTTTATGACCTATTTTCAGACCAACTAAATATAAAACAAAAAAATAATGTCTGTCAAGCCGTTTCGGAGGAGTGCGACCACAAACACAGTGACACGAGATATTTATATTTTAGAAAAAAGAAACCAAAGAAGGTTATATATCGAGTAGTTCATAGTATTTGCTATCGAGAAACTTACATCCTAAAAGACTTGTCTGTTTTACAATATATTTCATTTTCAATTGGACAAAACTTTATGACTACCATATTGTAAACATATAATTTTAGTTTCTCATGTGGTATCAGCATTCATTATATTTCTTATGATTTAAACTTATGACTATCAGTTTGGTTCTTTTCTTTGGTTACTAATACATATACATTTTCGCACGACATCGAAACATTCAACACACTACTAGATTTCTGTAATACAAGTAAATAGGTAACTTTAATTAATACATTTGAAATGTTAACACTACTGTTACTTCCCTATGTACATTGAAGATAATCTGTATTAACACTTAAATAAGATTTCAATTCTCTTGCATCGCAAAATATTACAGTTTTATACTATTAAGTCTAGAAAGATAACCAAATAATTGGATGGCACTTCTTTTCTGGTGTCAAATAGACTTTCGAAAGATAATCTTTATTCATTTCTTCATAATTCGTTTAATCCTAAAGAGAACTATTTTACATCACTTTTTTGTCTTACATGTGTCAAGTGACTAGAATATTACATTAAAACATGAGATTCACCATTTAATAATACATATTAATTTATTTGAATTACATAGTATCTGTAGTTACACTGTACATTGTATATTTTTGTAAAAATTGTTGCTAGGTCATAAAATTTCTTATCCAATAAATTATTTTAACACTGAACGACATCTATATCGTAACTGTTAGTTTTAATATAATTTTGTTTATACAGTATGTTTCCCTTATATTGAGCATATATTTTGTGCAGAGCAATTAAGTTAATTGTATAGATATTCCATGATTTTTATGTTTCTTATTTCAATAGCAGGGAAGAGAAAATATACATCAATTGTAATAAAGTATTATTTCTGATAAATCTCCAATATTGCAACAATGATAGAATATTACAGTAGTCAACGTAAAATAGCTTCATACTAATTTGTTCATACGTTCTACGAAATATAGTTTTGTTTACTACACATCACCCATATTTGTTTTATCACATCTTTGCCATTCAAAACTATCCTTCTAGTGTCTACTCGTACTATGTCTACTTTTAACGTCTCTACTTGATTTAAAATAATTATTATTATAGATTAAATTTTTATCTAGACATTTTAAGCTCTCTGTACACGACATTAAACTTTGGAAGTTCTCTACAGTGTTCCTAAGACTATCGATGACAATATAATTTGCAATTCTGAAAGTTTTGTCGTGTGCAGACATCTTGTTCAACACTCAATACCTATAGGTACCTACGGTTGTATAGCTAGCTACTCATACATTAAAATTGTGCACCTGGTTCCGTATTCGATAACAAGCTACGAAGTTAGTTTGGTTGTCTACGTATCACTTATAAAGTTTCGTCGTCGCCTCCTCCTCTCGATTTGCTGTCTAGCCGCAGTTCTGCCAATCTCTGTCGAATACTATTTGGTCTGGAAAAAAACGGAGTTTTCTGTTATTGATTTTGCAGTCCAAGTGAGTGTTGTTGACATGGACTTATATCTATTCGTAAAAATCTTTTTTTCCATACGTCGAATTAGGTACTGATTGTGAAATTCATCGCGTTTTTTTCTGTTTTTATATGTATAGTAGATATGTTATGTAGTCCACGATTAAAGAAATATTCACACAAATTTCTTACCGCGCGAATTTCATCGCATGATGAAATCGCATCGCGTCATGACAATAGGATGCCGCCAAGTCTCAACCTAGTATCACTTTGGAGTTGTTTGTTGTAGTAGATAATTTTCAAGTACTGTGATATTTACCTGTCCGAAAAGTAGGATGTGACCACTTGGTCGGCGGAGACCGACTGACGTTGGTACGCGCCCGCGCTCAGGTTGCTCTGCGGGATCTTGTAGATGCGCACGCATCGTCCGCTGTTTTCTGGGAGCACTGAAAATTACCAAAAATAGAAATTAGAGAGGGTCAGATGCCTTAATTTGTTTGTGTAAGATAACTTGGGTCCACAATCACTATATAAAACAAAGTCGCTTCCCTCTGTCCCTATGTATGCTTATATCTTTAAAAGTGCGCAACGGATTTTGACGCGGTTTTTTTTTAATAGATAGAGTGATTTAAGAGGGAGGTTTATATGTATAATACATGCATAACACAGTAGAGAAACACTGATAATTTTAGAGGTTTCTAATGTGATGTTGTAAATAAACACATATAAAATGCAGGGACATAGCGGTTGGGGTGGTATCAGCATTGCACTCGTGCGAAGCCGAAGGGCGGGTCGCTAGTATAAAATAAAGTATCGAACTCGCAACCCCGACGTTTTTGCCATATGAATTCTTTTTATTTTTCGTACTAGTTAGATCTCATTCGATAACAATGCTCTATAAATACCTTGTTTGAAAATACGAACCTTGAGGAGAAGTTGGTGGTGATATTGGAGCCATTCGTGTGAGAGGTGGTCTAATATTTTCTTGTTCCGAAGAAATGGAACTGCTTCTGCTTGATGCAGAATTGTTCTCCGAAGGGCCTGTGCGGTTTATATTGTAGGGATCACCTCCTCTGTAAACATGAAAATAGTTTTTTCAAAAGCTTGTATTTCGAATTGGCAAAATTTTTACCTCTGCTAAACCCTACAAAGAATACAACCGTGAGGTTTTTGTACGAAACTCGATTTATACGACTGACCAAAGATACGTTACTATTACGATCGTTTTTACTACTCGCTCTTCCCATTTTCTCTTCAAGTTAATTTTGTCGAGGATCCCAAGATAATTTAATCTGAACCGAGAGAGGAAAAGCTAGCAACTCTGTCGAAAATTACTCGAAGTTTCGTTGGTGACAATTTTTCTATAAACTTCTAGAAGTTATTAGTTTGATTTTTAGGTAGTTTACCGTTTCTATATGGTCTTCGTTTATACCTTATACCATTTTTTAGGGTTACGTACCTCAAAAGGAAAAAACGGAACCCTTATAGGATCACTTTGTTGTCCGTCCGTCTGTTTGTCTATCTGTCTGTCAAGACCCTTTATCTCGGGAACGCGTGAAAATATTAGGTTGAAATTAAAACCATATGCTTAGGTCTACGGTGCCTTGAAGTCGTGAAAAAAATCAAATTTTTGAGTTAACGAAATAAAAAGATACGGCCGTTTATGTCGCAAAAAAACGTGTATTTCGACACTCATGGGAATCAAAATTCATAGAGTATATATATCCCATTGACAGGATTCTACCTGAAATTTGGCATGAAACAAGGTCTCACAGTACAGGTATAGAAAAAAATCTGAAAACTGTAAATTTGTAGTTACGTCGCAAAAAAAAAACTTTTAAGATTCGGAAAAATCTTTGATATTCAATTCAGGAATTAAACTGTTTTTATAGATAAGTTTGTACGGAACCCTCTGTGCGCGAGTCCGACTCACACTTGCCTGGTTTTTTTTAATAATGATCTTCATATTCCATTTTTGTCGCTAGCCGTTTTATCCTATTCGAGGGCAAAGGCCGTTATCTCTTTTTTCCGCACACGTCTGTTTTCAGATTACGCGGCGCTACTCCGTGTAGCAGTTTTCGTTTTGGTCTGCTGCAATGTTGCCTAACATTCAATAGCATCCATTCAGTAAGGCTCCTTACCTATCATGATTATCATCTTCGTCGAGAGAATAAGGTCCGCATTGCTTGCTCATCTGCCTGACAAGCTCATCGTGTAGACTGAGGCACGGATCTATCTCCCGACTCAAAGGCACGTATTCCGGTGCGCATGCCACATAGAATATATCCTGAAACTTAATTTGTGTTACTAAAGTAGGCTATCAAGTTATCCTGACAAAAATCTTCCTGTACTTCATGGTATTTTTTTTCGATAACCAGATGACGATTGTGCAGAGGCGGTCGCCACTTCTCTAGGTCTCCGAAAGATAACGTACGACACGAGCTTACAGTTATCCAAATGAGGATCAATCACATAATAGCAAATCCGATTTTTCATCGTATGTGTGATAATTTACTGAACATTTAATTTTTTAAATTATTAAAATCCACCAAGAAATGGTGGATTTATTACAAGTTTTTCTGAACGGCTACTTGGAAACGCACGCTCTCGCTGTACTGTTTACGATGACGTCATCTGTCATGATTCGTGCGACGAACGGCTTGATCGTATTCATTCGCTGGTGGAGACCGATCATGACAGATGACGTCACAGCGAGTCGCTTCATTCTCGGGCGTGTTTCTGTAACTAATACCCTAAAATTGCTTTATCTTCGTCATTTTTGGTGCGATTTAAATAATTTCTTCAAAGTATTTACTGTTTTGTTTTGATGCTATAAGTCTGCACACCCCACAAAAATCATGACTGATCCTCAATTAGTAAATAAGCTGGAGTATTCCTTGTTTTGTTACAAGGTCTGGTTTAGGTCAGCTTAGGGCGTCTTAGTTTACTATTGAGGCATTAAATAGAGATCGTAAAAACAAACATTAGCTTGAATTGCGTATCTATTTAAACACATTTTGGAGGACAGTAAATGTTTTATTAGATAATTTTCCCGAATAGGGTACTTACTCTTCGCCCACAAAGCAATTTCAGTCCAGGTATGCAGGCTGCGTGTACTAAGGATCCATTAGCAACTAGACGTATCTCTAATAAATCTTCGGCAAATGCCATAATGTAGGGGAAAGCGCATACTGAAACAAAATTAATTGGTAATTTCGTCGATGTAAAATTTTGGAGTGGTAGTATTTAGCAGAAAACGGTGTGATATGATCAGAAGAAAGTTTCATATGTGTTTAATTGTATATATACTTATAACTTAGGAACGGTTGCAGATTTTTATATTTTTCCTCACCTACTGCTGCAGGCACAGTTGTCCAATGAAAATCATATTCCGTATCACTTTCCAATCCTTTACTTGTTAGTCTTTCAAAATGGCACGTATCTGGAAACAATAATTTTCTTAATATTTGCAATTCAATTTAAAAATAAAGACAATTGTTGGATTGTAATAGAAGGTAGCTTACGATTATAACATAAAACAATTTGTCCATCTCTCTCATCTCCTATGCGTAAAGCGTTGACAAGAGTTCCACGACGCGGTCCGCTATCTTCCGAGTTTTCTGCTCGTTTGACTGACTGCAAAGTGTATAATGTCGAATTTAAAAGGACCCAGCCCCCCTAGCCAAGTTACGATCGCTTCGTTTGCATCGAACGCCTCGAGTAGGCGACGCCTCCGATTCCTTGGTTCTGACCACGTGACAGAGCGTTGAGATGACGTCAGAACAAAGGAATCGGAGGCGTGGCCTACTCGAGGCGTTCGACGCAAACGAAACGATCGTAACTTGGCCAGGGGGCAGGTATAACGTAGTGTTTCATAGAAATGGCAAAGTTTGAAGGTCTTACCTGGCCTGTTCCGGATTCTAACACCTCCCAATGATGCTTGTATCCAACTACCATTATTCCGACTTCTCCATCCATTAGCTTGATCAGCATTGGAGATTCGCTTAGTTGGATATCCTGCAAAGATAACAAATATTCATGTTTGTTTTCTTTCTCGGCTTAAAGATTGTTGAAGTTGTCCGAAAATCGGCTTACTTTGATATGTGTATATTCAAAACCCATCTCGTTGTCAGTCTTTGATTCTTCAATCATAATCATTACTCTTCTACCAATTGCTACCGCTAATGTTGTTTTACCTCCTTCACCTAAAATCCAATCACAGAATTAGTCTTTATTCTAGTTTTCTCTCGGGTTATTTTAGGTATGCTATTGTCTGTACTTAACCATCTCAATAGTCTTAACACTAAATTTGATTTTGGGCTGGAAGTTGACTGGGAGGCTTTTGCCAAGGCTTGGAAAGGACTTTATGCCGTTTGTTTCGGCTGTCGTGATGGTATTCAAAAGTTCGAAAATCTGATACGATAATCTTTGACAAGACTTGTCAAAGACGTTTATTTTACTGCAGGGTCGGTCAGTAATGGTCTGACACACCTTCTCACTGCACTTAGAGCGAGAGAAGTTATTTGATATTTTCGACCTCAAAAAAAGGGGTTAAAACAACTTTTTTTAAAGGGTTTTGCCCATTATAGCAATATCAGCTGTAGCAGATAGCTAAAATAAAAGTAGCAACACATACCCGTTTCTAGTAGATCGAAATAATGTGCAGTCTTAGTCCGTGGAAGCCTGGCATGCTTGCAGTCCTGCAGTGGTCTCATGGCCCAGGCGCCAGCACACAGCTCCTGTATGGGCAGCGCGTAAAGCCCCGCACCCCCCGCCCCGCCCGTGGTAGAGCCACCCCCTGCTATCACCCTCGCGCCAACACGGAACAGACCTGCTCGCTCGCTCACCCGAGCAGCCCGGACGCAGCCTTCCCATCTTAATACTACTCGAGTTGTTCCACTTTCTGTTGGAGGGGCAAAAGAAGTTTAAGTGTATGTAGCCAAGTAATTTTCTGAATCATAATTCGATTCGGGCTTTAAGGTAGGTTTTGTCGTACCTTTGAATTGACAGTTTCTTACAAAAGAAAAGTGACAAAACGGGATTTTTGACGTTTAAGAATCTTGAAGGAAATTTTCGACTAATGACCTTCACCTAACATACCTTCTAAAATGTACGTGTTGGAAGTAGTAGATAACAAAAGTCGCCCCTCTGCCAGTTGTTCGGCACAGACTGGCGTAGCTGGGAGCGGGGCAGCACGCCACACTTTACCTTCCCATGGGGCTCTTCGGGAACCGCCACATCCTGAATTCATTAATTTTGTTAAAACAACAACTCTTGCTAATGTATATGAGCTAAGAATGTACAAAAATGTGGAATTGTATCAAACTGACTTCTTTAATCTACAAAAAGTAGACACGTCTTCTATGCTTATTGTTGTAAGCAATAAAGATAGTTCGTTGCATATTTCTTATAATCGGATATCAGACTAGCTACCTGATGAAACTAGGCTAGTGGGAGCATCTCCTCGCAAAACCGCATCAAGTTTGAGCGCTTGTCCCACGTGCAAGAAGTGTTCGGTCCTCACTGCGCCGGCGCCTCCCGCCCCCGCACCGCCCGACCACACGTCCGATAGTGCACGACGAGAGAGCATCGGCTGAAAATATGCTTCAAGTTATTTAGAAGAAAACGGATCGAAAATATGGTAAGACGATGGAGAAGGAGGAAGGAGGTCATAGAAGGTACTATGTTGGATTTCTTTTTTGGTTTTTAGTTTGGCGCGATAATACGCATGATTTTCACTTCCATTCCAGCTTTTAACGAATCTTTTGCAAAGTTGTTTCCAAAGTCTGACGTCGTCGGCTCGTCGCCTATTTGATACTGGGGATTTGGTAGTGGCTCAGTTTCGATTTGTAAGCGTTTTACTGAATGTAAGCCTCTGGCAAGCTTTTCCTCACAGGCATGATGATAATGATATGAATATGATCTGGAAGTGAAAGAAAAACATAGTTTTAGAACGATGAACGGGTAAGTAGAATTTATTTGCGGAAGAAAATGCTTGTGTTTATAAAATGAGTGTTATACAGTGGTGGTCATATAATAAAGATCGATTTGTAGTACCGGACATTTTTAAAAAAACAATGTCATATGTACTTTTATGTTCCTTCTCAAAAATAATTAATTATGTTATGAAATAGCTACATGGATAGAGTAAACGGGATTATGAGTAAATATTAAAATCACTTACTATGTACCTTACTTTAATATATTATCGACAGTTACAATTTCAAATAGTAATAAAGATGGAAAAATAATTAAGAACGATTGTTAAACTGCTCGAGAGTTGTTTCAGTATTGAGATGTGAGGAATTCTTTTTTAACCGTGCGTGCAGTGTGCTTGGAATCATTGTCGTGTTGAAATGTCCAAATAATTGGAAGCACGTCTTCAGCAAATGGTAACATTTTTTCTTCCAGTATATTTTTCCTTCTATCAATCCAACAGGTCCAACACGATGACCAGAGAAGCACCCCGAAATCTTCCGGCCACCGTAGGCGCGGGCTTGCGTACGGCGAGCAATGGGTGGCGCCGTCCGACCGTCCGGTAACCGTCCGGATCGAGCCCAAGTCGTCGACGGCGCGTACTGTACCACGCGCGCCTCAAGGAGATGTCAGCAAATCGTAGGGGCCCAGCAAGGTCGAAGCCTACTGGGGCCACGGGTAGTGTGAAAGCGAAATCCGGGGCCCTGGGACGAAGGCAACTAAGGAACAAGAGTGGGTTTTTAGTCAGTAAAAGTCTGAGACTATCTCCCGCTCCGCCCAAGAGCGAGATTGGTCATAAGACGATTTTCCCATCCAATAAAAAAAAAAAAACAAATTTTCACATTTCCACCACCATGCTTTAATGTCACTTTTGGTATACTTGGGGTCGAACGCTGTATTGGGAGGGCGTCGAACATATCGTTTCCCATCAGAACATACTCTGTTAATCTTTGTCTCATCAGAGAAAAAAACATTTTTCCACTTATTGTCCAGTTTTCATAGCAAATGCAAGCCGGGCTTGCCTATGACGCCGTTTCAACATGGGTACCTTTCTTGCTATCCTTCTGGTCAACTTAGCTTCTAACAAACGCCTTCGGATAGTGCGCGCTGAGATCGCTGAAGAGTTGTTTCTCCAAAATACTTTTTTCTCAAGTCGTTAGACCCCTTAAAAGGGTAATGTTTTGCCAAACGCACGATATTTCTATCGTCTCACCGAGATGAACTTCTCTGTTTGTTTCCGTGTTAAAATGCTTCATAGTGTGGAATACATTGTTTTGAGTACTGCAGGTTATCTAATATATAAAATTCTCGTGTCACAGTTTTCGTTGCCATACTCCTCCGAAACGGCTTGACCGATTTTGATGAAATTTTTTGTGCTTATCCGGTATCTATGAGAATCGGACAACATCTATTTTTTTTTTTAATTTTAGATATTTTTTTTTTATATACATAGCAAAACAACGTTTGCCGGGTCAGCTAGTCTTTTTATATGGACCAATTCTCATCGCGAAGTTTTACTATCACTTCCCTCGTATATTCATCGCAACTTTTATTTTTCCCCATTGTTTTTTTTGTGACGTAATCAATTTTTTTAATTTTACAGCACTAAGTAGCGCCAAAATTACGCGAATAATGGCTTAGTTACAGAGTGTTCTCTATTTAAATTTGAATAAAAAAAATAAACTATCCAGCGTTCTTAATTATGTGGCCAGCCAGTAAGTTTGCAATAATATGTTAAGGTTTAATGAAAAACGTTTATATTATTGAATTAATCATGTTATAGCTGTGTGCTACGACAATGTGGAACAATTTTGCAATACCCAGAGAGATACAAAAAGACATGCTAAAAGTGTAATTCTCGTAAGTTTGAAAAAGGAAACTTGTTTTTTTAATAGACGTTCTTAATTATATGAGCACCACTATATACCAGATACAGAAATCTTCTTTGTGCATGAAACAACGTTATTAGAACTTTTAAAACGACTGTAGTAAGTAGTTTTATACGTAGAAGCTTAACTTCTTTAGCGCACTACAAGCTCGGTTGCTTTGTTTAGATCCTAACTAGAAAGCTGCGCAAAAATATACTCCAACAAATGCAAGTGCTACCTGCCGCTAACTAGATTACAAGCGCATGTGGCATGAAAAACTTACGGCTTTGTGTATATTTGTCTCAATACGACTTATAAACCAAGCAGAATGTGATACGTTTCTTCCAAATCTTTAGATACACAGGTGTATAAATTTAAAATCGTTGCCCTAATTAAATAACTTCGTAAACGGAGAGTTCAATTAAAACTTTTAATTTAGGAAGTAAGTATGTCAAAGGCGCACTTACCACCTTATGGTCGGAGCAGTGCTCCGCGTAGATGTCCCTTATGAGCGTGTCTAGGGTTCGTTGTCGTTTCAATGCAAATGTAGGCGTTTGGAAGGCCGCTTTCTCTCCGTTCATTAACTTTACCTGGGAATTTTTAAATGTTTTCGTCAAATCTGGTAGAAAAAAAATCTTATAAAGCAAATCATTGAAGAAAAGTAATTAGCGATTGTGGCTATTCCTTTGATGGCTAAAGATTAAGAAAAGATAGTAGAAAATATAGTAAACTTACAAATGGTGTATTGTATAGCAATAAACAGTCCAGAAGTATAAAAATTGCTAAACAATGATCTGCAGCTGCACCTATGAAGGAGCATGATGTCAACTCACCAATAGAAATTCCCTAAATAGTTGAGGGTCGTTGAATATAGGTGGACAAGGTAACGAAGGGCCAAACGGTGGCACTGTATCATCACTGTATACGCTCAGCTTATATCCTTCTTCTACCTCAGAAACTACTGCAAATATGTCTGTTTTATCTTTAAGGAAAATATTATTTACATCTTGCTGGTTGAAAGCCAGTGAGAACATTAGTGGTTTATTTTTGTTAACACCTAATTAATTGATAGGTTTATTTTTTTCTTGCTTAAAGAGGCTATATAAAAATATGGCCTTTTTTTTACAATGTAAATGTGAGAACACTGTAGACTCCATGGATTCTTGGATTTCTTTTTATTTCGACCCACTTCTCTCTATTATTATGACTATTTTTATTGTGCACAATTTTGACTGGTCTACACTGTCCTCACATATCTATTAATATTGTAATATGGAAATATTGTAAGATCAAACATTTTTTTAAAGAGGATGGAGAACTCCTCCATGGAGTTTTTTTCCGGTTCTCAGAAAATGACCAATTGGAACCGTGCACTAGCTATTGACGTTTTATAAGTATCTATGTAGGCCTTTGTGAAATAAAAACATTTTGAATTATGAACACGAATTACTAAAATGAGAGGGCTAAGTGAAACGAATATTTCCGGCACATTGAATAGATTTAAAAAGCAATGTCACTTAAAATTCACTAGATACCACCAACACCGACCTATATTGAGCAATAAAATTTTATATATTGTGCGTAGACTGAAAAATATTGATAAAAGGATACGTGTGAAATGGCTTTTGACGCACTGCGGATTAAATGTATTGTGTACGGAGTCGTCCGTGAACACAATGTTGACGATGTCATTCCCAATGTGGCGTTTCCTCTCCAACTGCAATAAAAGCATACAAATTTGTACGTTTATGATATGGATATGAACTACAGTTAACGATTAATAAGGTACTGCTATAGAAATTCTTGAATTAGGTTTCGGTTTCCGTGAATTCGAGTTATGTGATTCTGGTTGGAATTGGACGGAGCCGAACTGTAGAATAAACTTTGGAAGTGGTGATCTACCTAGAGTGTCACACCGTTCATTTGTTTGTTGTTTTGGCTGTGTACACGCTGCTGTGCTCTTGCCCTGCACTAGCGCGCAAACATTGGCCTGTAGTAAACAACTAATGTATGATTGGGCATTCTCAAAACAATTGAAATGCAATCGAAAATTAAGCGTAGATATCTATTATACCTACAAAATAGTGAGGGAGGTGCTATTTGAATAAAAAAATTTAGAGATGATTTTGGTTAATTTTCATTCATTTGTTTTACTATATATAAAAAACTAGATTAGCAGCCATTAGGTATACGGTTACACGTTTTGCCAATCCACTCACCGCACTGCGACTACGCGGTCTTAGCTATAATATTTCCAAAATCTTCATAAACGAATTTTGAAGCATAGCATAGCATAGTCGGCCTTATAATGTTCCCACTGCTGGGACTCAGACCTCCTCTCTAGGAGAGGGAATGGGCCGTAGTCCACCACGCGGGCCCAGTGCGGGTTGGTGGATGTCACATGTCTTCGAATTTTTGGTTCTAGGACATGCCGATTTCCTCACGATGTTTTCCTTGGGCACGCCACAATTATGGCGGTAAGTCCCCTCTTTGAGGCGTGGTTGGAAAGACCTCACGGCGTCCTCACATTCCGCATGACGCAGGTCCTCACCGGACACGGTAAGTTCGGGAGGTTCCTGCACCGGATTCGTGCGGAAACGACGCCCGGGTGTCGCCACTGTGTGGCCCACCCGGAGGACACGGTGGAGCACACGGTGGAGGTGTGCCCCGCTTGGGCAGAGCAACGCCGTGACCTCGTGAGGGCAATCGGCGGCGGTGATCTCTCGCGCCGGGCCTTGGTTCAGGCCATGCTCCGGAGCGAGGAGGAGTGGCAGGCGGTCGCCTCCTTCTGCGAAGCAGTAATGCTAGCTAAGGAGGCGGCCGATCGCGTGAGGCAACGGTCCTTACGCTCCAACCGCCGCCGGGATTCCGATCCCGATTTCCGGCCACCGTAGGCGCGGGCTTGTAGACGGCGAGCAATGGGTGGCTCGCCGTCTGACCGTCCGGTAACCGTCCGGACCGAGCCCAAGTCGTCGACGGCGCGTTTTGTTCCACGCGCGCCTCAAGGAGATGTCAGCAAATCGTAGGGGCCCAGCAGGGTCGAAGCCTACTGGGGCCACGGGTAGTGTGAAAGCGGAACCCGGGGCCCTGGGACGAAGGCAACGAAGGAACAGGAGTGGGTTTTTAGTCAGTAAGAGTCTGACACTATCTCCCGCTCCGCCCAAGAGCGGGGATGTCATTAGGATGATTTTCCCACCCAATAAAAAAAAAAAAAAAAAAAAAAAAAAAAACGATGTTTTCCTTCACCGTTGAATCCGTTAATTTTGAAGGACAAAGTTGAACTGGAGTGTCACTTAATAACATTATTCATCGTAAACACAAGTTTAAAATATCTTAAAATATGATTTGTGGCATCTTGTTGAAAAAATGCCTGAAAAATGTTGGTAAGACGTATCACCGACCCGAAGTTTAATGGAGTAAGTTAAGATGGTTTTGTTACACGGAGCAAGTTTCAAGATCTTAACAATATCAAAATTGGGAAAATTTTAGAGGCTTGGCGTTATTATGAAACTGAATGTAAAGAAAGATAAAAATATAAGTATATTTGAGCTTCACACATCTATACTAATTTTAAAAATATAGGTAATATTGTAAGTTTTTAGGGGATTTTTTTTTTAAATTACTCCGACTACTACTACTACTACCCATTCTAAAAACTTTTTCATTAGTAGAATGTTACTTTGTCACTGAGTGACATGGCTATTTATGTTCTACTTTTACGCGGGCAAGGCCGCTGGCAGAAGCAAGTTAAAACTAAAAATTCACATGAAAAATATATATCTAGGTATGATGACATATAGGCGACTCATTCGGCATATGCTGCGATATACAGGGTGTCTTTGACATCGACGCACAAACGAATATCATGGATCCAGTACATGATTCTGGACCCCCGAGTGGTGGAATTTTTCGTCGGTTCCAAAAAAAAAAAAAAAATTAAGTCAATTTTTTTCACTAAAAATGTGAGGATAACGATTTTACATAGTTTAAATTTAAAAAAGTAAAGATTAAAAACAAAATAGGAAAATGTCAACGAAAAATTCCACCACTGGGGTATCCAGAATCTTGTACTGGATCCGTGGTATTCGTTTGTGCGACGATGTCAAAGACACCGTGTGTAAAAACCCGCTGTGATGTCATCGACATACTCACGGAACGTTCTATCTAGACTAATTAAAATAAAATAATAGATGACTAGATACATACAAGTCAAAGCTGAATTTTCGGCTCACATTATCCTGTGCCATATTCACAAAATGCAATGAATGATTCGAAGAATTTAATTAAAAGACGCACTCTAGATGCCATTAAAGTTTAGGCAAATGCTCCTTATTATAATTTTATGAAGCTCACCTGTTGCTTATTATCCTTGGAAAACGGCAACATAGTCGAGACGTGAAACATAATTTCGTGTCCTTGATGCATCGTGTAAATGGAATGGCTGCCAGTCATGTCACCTGTTACAAGGGGCACAATTAAGATGAGTCTAGATAACGCGTTTTACAACGAATTTAGCAATTTATGTTCGTTTTACGTTGATACTACACTTTCTGGGCTTCATTAAAACCTCGTATATATTTCGATCCTCCAAAGGCGAGTACCTGAGTTTTGACGAATGTTTTTGCCGAGACCTCGGCACGTGTAGCTTCAGGGTCAAAGACAATAGGTAGATACAATTTTATACCGTTTGTTTATTGCATAATAAGTTTTATAAAATTGAAATATGAATGTTACCTTTGACGTCCAGCCCCCCTCGAAAACGGTTCCAGCCTCGTAATCGAATTTTATCTCCCAAAAGTGTAATAAATCTGTCCCATTTCTCGTCGCCTTTTTCTGAAAGGTTTTCAACATTTAAATGTCCTTTCACAGAAATGTATTTTGCTTTTAATATTCAGTGTTATATTTACCGTTGGAAAGCATTTCGTCGTCAGTCTTTTGGCCAGGTTTCATTATCATTACGCCTATCTTAAAATTTACAGAGCCTTCTTGTTCTTCCAGTAGTAGTACGTCTTTTTGTAATTCCGCACATGTTATCTAAATAAGCAATCGATTAAAAATATCAAACGTTTGGCAAAAATTCATATTCATGAAAGTAAAAAGTCTATGACAGCAACTAACCTCTCTTGGGACCTTATCAACTCGTTCCATTGACGGGAATTGTCCTAAAATCTGCTTGACTGTTGGTCTAGTTGGCGCCTGACCACCACCACTGTTCCAAGCACTTGGTGGCAGATATATCTTATGGGCACCCTGTAAATGTACATTAGTTTTACAGATAAATCAAGGCAATGAAAGTTTTATAACCGACGTGTTTATTGTTCATTACGGAGCTTTTGAGCACTCTAATTAATGTTCTCTATCTAGCTTTTAACTTTTACTGCACACCTTTGAGACTAGAATTAAAACGCTCGTAAATTGTGCTAGACATTAGAATAGAAAATAGGTTTAACAAATTCGTAAGATAATAAAATGGTAAAACCAGTTAATCAAAAATAAAGATTGAATCAAGTTTTTTATGTTTAATAAATTAATTATTCTGTCACGGAGGCCATTTACAACTATGACAGCCGTTATGAATATATCAAGGGTAATATTTTTTCCAAATTTTATTGTCCGTGCGATAAAGGGCGTTATAACTTAGAGCTGACGTGCGAAATAAAAGTGATTGAAATCTTGAAGAAGGGCGCGTGCCATAACTGTAAGTAGCACTTCTCACCATTTTATTAAAGAGGATAGCTCGTAAAAGTCCCGCGCCTCCTTCCTGCACCACACTCAGCAGGTACGGTTCCCTGGATCCATCCACTCCGATGTAGTTCTGATGCACTGTAAACATTTTATGATTGTACCATATTATGGCTGGATATATGACTGGAATGAAAATGGAAAACAGCTTTGATTACTCTCAGTTTATTAATATTATAGTTTGGTTTCAGTTTTAGCCGACTAAATAAAACGGCAAAATTTTCCAGTTTATTAGTCGACCGTGATGTTTCCAACCAATTTTACTTAACTGAAATTCAATTCGCAAACGTTTGTCTTGCCTAAATTAATAATGGAAATTTTATGTCTAGTTATACTATGTGTGAGCAAATAAATTTCGATGTAAAACCGTAAAGTTAGCCACTTCGGAATACATTCCGAGAACCGATACCTCGGTACGAATATATGGATTCTATCAAGAAAGCAAACTTTACCTAAGGCCCGTGTAAACAATTTCGGGAAGTGCCACTAAACGTAATACAGCAACAGTAAATGATTGTATAAATACTGGCTGTTTTTTTTTAGCAGCCATTGTATAATTTATTTTTTTCAAATTCTAATTTATAAAATCACGGAAGAATTAAAAAAAAAATAATGATGTCATCGTTATGTTATAAAGCAACTGTAACAACATTAATTATGTCCTATTTTTATTTAGGGAAGCTCTCGAAATAAAAAATACATTATGGAAATGCCAAACAATATGAAAATCAGAATCCGAAGGAAAACAAAACATACTGTGGTTTTTATTTGTTGTTTACTCAGTCGAGCCGAATATTTTAGCCAATTAGATGATTTATTCATTGTTGTTTTATTTTTCCAAGAGAATAAATGAATGAATTACGGTTAATTACTATTTTGACGGCACAGTTGGCGCAGCGTTTGAGTGATTGGCTATTGCACTGTGTCTCATGGGTTCTATTCCTGCAGGAAACAAATATTTCTATGGCCTACTGATTCCGGGTCTGGGTGTTATGTGTACGTTAACTTACATGTTAGTGAACCCACCCACAATGCAAGTGTAATTCCTAGTAAGAGGCAACATTTTTTTTAAATGTCCACAAATAAGTACTTATATTGTTATTAAGATATTAAGAGCGTACGAACTTTGAAATTAAATAAAACAAAAATCTAAAACTGATTTGGCGGTAATTGTTTTATTTATTTAATTTTAATATGCATTTGATGACATTATGTGTGGAATATAACGTCGGGCGGGTCACTGCTTATTCACTGTAATCGCACATCCTAATGGAAAAATTTTGGATGAAATCTTCTTATAAATAGGTCTAAATTCTTGAAGATAGATCTCCCACGGAAATAATCGAACGGCGTTAGGTCACACGATTTCGATGGGCAGTAACTGGAGGTAGACAGGAATTGAACGTAGCAAGGCTGGTTTTGAAATTTAACTGTAAGCAGTACGTGCGTTGTTAAATCGTGTGTCGTTTCACGATCAAATCTGAAGACTGAATAAGTATACCCTAAAAAAATATCAGCTTGTTGTTTCATCTAACCCAATCCAACACAATGTTTGATAAATAGGTAACGCGAAAAAAATAAAAATAACGCCAGAATGCTTTTTTATTGTGGGATATTATCCAATGACTTCTACCGCTGTTTGGCGGAGGGAGAGCGATGTCAGACTTTTACTGACTAAAACTCACTCGTTTGTTCCTTCTTTGCCTTGCGTTCCAGGGCCCCGGGGGTTTTTCATTTAACCTGGCCCCAGTAGGCTTCAACCCTTCTGGGCCCCTACGATTTGCTAAAATGTCCTTGAGGCGCGCGTGGAACACTACCCGCCGTTGACGACTTAGGCTCGGTCCGGACGACCGACGGCGTGCTAACTATTGCTCGCCGTCCGCAAGCCTATGCCTGCAGTGGTTAGAAATCGGGATTGGGTTTCGGCGGCTGGGGCGTAAAGGCCATTCCTTCGTGCGTGCGGCCATCTCCTTCGACAGCATTACTGCTTCGCAGAAGGAGGCAACCGCCTGCCACTCCTCTTAACTTAAACACAAAAGACCTCTCTCTTTACTCCGACCGAACGCCAGAACGCTTTGTTGGCATTCGGTAATTCCGTCATTTATGCGATTATTTTACAAAACTTGTGCCAAGAAATACACGTTTTTTTTAGAAACTATAAGTTTTTGAAAACAAAATTTTCATCTTTCAGAATCTCTATTAATAGAGATTTTAATCTCTATTAAATGTGCTAGGTTTCTATAGATAAGTTTTTTAATTTATGAGTAGGTACATTATGAAGGGCCAAAGTTTTCAGAGGACCTAGATACCTAGAAACCTAGATAATATCTACAAGATACCCGTATTTCCAAAATATCTAGGGGGAAAGACGTGTAGGTCTATAATAATAAAGTCATAATCACGTAAGAGCGATTGTATGGAAATGTATCTCGGATCGGTCGCTCTTAACCAGTAAAACTCGTTTGAATAATTCCACAAGCAATTTCTAAATTTCCAATTCTCAAAGCAGTTTGATATAATTCCACAATATTGCCAGTTTTCTATCATATAAAAATAAATTCTAACACCAACGCTACAAAGCGATTTTCACGTTTCAATTTTTACATTCCTCGAATGTCATGGACGATCTAAATTAAATTGAAATATTTTAAAGGCTTTATATTTATACGTTTATTTTGGAATTTTAGTTTCAGCTTGTAAAATAGGCAGGTTCGTGAGCGTTTAGTCCTATAAATCTAGAATAACGATGGTTAAAGAGAGTTCAAAAAAAGTCTATTTAGGCTTCGTTTAATGTTTGTTTCAAGAAACATAATATACATCATAGGTACCCATTAGTTTTGTTCTCAACGGCGAACAATAAAAATTCATACATTTACATATGAAACGTCTTGTTGATAAAGGAATTCAATAACTTGGAGCCTTTATTCTAGCTTAGAGGTTCAGATCAAATACGCCTTTTATTTCTATTGTGAGTACGCATTATATTTCTTCATAGTCGTACTCTGACTTCTCATTGTACACTCTAGTGAAGGTCCTTCTAGACATGTCACATTATGAGACTACCCGTTGGGAAATGAAAATGATACCATCTTAATCGTTTAAAAACTTCCGTTGTGTGGAATGGGTTGAAGGACAACCACAAATTGTTATGAACAACGATTTCTCCCAAAGTTATGAATTTTGAATTCGCAGCTTTAGGTACCAATTAATTAGGTTAAATTAAGATTAGGAATAATAGATAGATATACTCTTTATTGTACACCATAAATTACAGAAGGAGCTTAAAATTAATGGAGTGTCACAATGGGCGGTCTTATCTCTAAAAGCGATTTAACACAACGTGCGATAGCGATTAGCGATTAGCGTTTTTTTTAAATATATACCTGTGGTAATTGAAACAGTCTTGCTAACAAATGAATATTTTGGTATGAGCACAAACAAGTTTAGATTTAATGGGAATCACTTCCCCTACGAGATTACTGGTAGGTAGTACCTATCTAGCAGGGGCATCGAATCCGTGGGTGCTCGGGGGTTCGAGCACCCATGAGAAATAAACAGTGGGTGCCGATCATCTCTGAGAAAAGAAATCAAGAAACAGATCAGTAATCGCCTTTTAGGGATGGGTACTTTTCACCCGACGACCTGTTTAGCGCAGTGGTTTAGAGCGACGGTTGAGACGCAAGGGTCGCGGGCTCGATTGCCGCACCAACACAAATGTTTGTTGATGAAACAGATATTTGTGTTGGGCCTGGGTGTTTGTTCTTCGTTGTTCCTGGTTTCCATAGTACAAGAGGATACCTTAGTTTGGGACCAGGACAATGCATGTGATGTTTTCCCAATTTATTATTATTTATTAAATTTATTTATTTGTCAGTCGATCAGTGTGCATTTCTCTTCTCACACTTCGCCACTTTTCCGAGTCACCAAATGAGCATGCATGAGCACCCATGAGGTTTTCTAAAAGCCGGCCTGCTATCTAGTATTTAAGAACCTGCCGTGAAAAGATTCTTATACCATACAAGTTGGCGGAAAAATAATTCTGGCGGTGCCGTCGGAATCAAAAGATACGGACCCAGATACTGTAATTGTTGTAGCCCAGCTTATCCTTTTGGTTGAGACAAATACCTAATCGCATATCGGAGTAAACAGTAATGTTCATTTGTGAGTGGATTACGTGGTCGCCGTTGGCTGTAACTTCATTGTTTCAGGTTCGCTGGACATCTCTGTCGTTGAAACTGCCTCTGCGACACTTTTGTTTTGTTGTACAAAACTCATTTTATTCTGACTATACATAAATACGCTTGAAAGGTATTGAATAGTGAAATTCGTGTTTGTTGTGTAAGGTATAAGTAATAAAATAGCTATATCCCCTTGAGCGCCGATTGTTCGTACGTCTGTACAACTTGAATGACCTTGAAAAATGCTAAATTGTCGTTTTGTACACACGTTTGTACGATTTTTTTTTAGCCGAAAATTTTGGTTTCTTTAATAATAAAATAAATAAATGTGTGTGTGTGCCTTACTACAGGTATGAGCCCGACCCAGTTCTTGATAATGGTCATATCACTTTGTACTGGGATAGGTCCATCATCACTGACAGGACTATTGTAGCCAATAAGCCTGATATAGTGGTGGTGGACCGAAACGAGAGGCGTGCAATGATTGTTGATATTTCCGTTCCACATGACGAAAACCTCGTGAAAGCCGAGAAAGATAAACAAATTAAGTATATTGACTTGGCTCGCGAGGTTGTCGACATGTGGGATGTCGACATGTGGGATCAGCGATCATTGTACCGATAGTCGTGTCGGGCAATGGCTTAATAGCCAAGAGCCTCGACCAACACCTTAGGAGGCTCGCGTTAGGCGGCTGGATCAAGGGCTTGATTCAGAAAGCGGTACTCCTGGACACGGCTCGTATTGTTAGCAGGTTCCTTTCTCTGGAGCCCTGACCGCCGTAGCTTGGACCCTGTTCCCGATACCGGTGGGGTACTATTTTTTATATTTTTAAATGTTTTTTTTTTTTGTATAATTTTGTTTAAGAAAAATATTTAAAAATGTAATTAATATGTGTTGGTACAGAAAATAAAGGAAAATAAATAAAAATCCAGAAAAAGTTTTTTTGTTTTTTTTTTGTTTTTGGTGATTTACGTAAAACCGCGCAATTACGTAATAATAATACCCCCCCGCGCGCGAGGGGATATATTAAATAGTATACTGCTTATCTGTAACAATCGAAGTGAGTAAATAAAACTTAAGACAGAATTTTGTATATATAAGGTGGATTTGGTGTGAAGTAAATAAATTAACAATGTTTCGGAGATCTTTTCGTCAATCTGCCAGTACCATAGTATTTACTCAGACTTTTGTGGCAGTAATTAAACTTAAAGCTTTATTGAGACTTTCCCGTTTTTAATATCAATGGTTTCCCTTGACAGAGAAGAATGTTTGCGATGTAGAAGTTAATAGTCCTCATCGATCCGACACCTGGAAAAAAATACTCGGGGTCAAAGGTCAAAAACAGAGCTTTTTGCGATTTTCAGAAAAACTAAGTTTTATCATAAAATTAGCTCAGACAAAAATTAAATCACACATATATTGCTTCAAAAAGGTGAAAGAGATAATCGTCATATGCACACGTGTTCTCGCCACCTTTAGGTAGTGCGTTTTTAGGGTTTCCGTACCTCAGGAAAAAAGGGACAACAAAGTGATCCTATAGGATCACTTTATTGTCCGTCTGTCTGTCGGTATGGCTGTCTGCTTGTCTGTCTGTCAAGACCCTTTATCTCGGGAACGCGTGGAGGTATCGAATTGAAATTAAAACCATATACTCAAGTCTGCGGTCCCTTGAAACTGTGAAAAGAATCAAACTAGCAATTTAATGAAAAAAAAATACGGCCTCGAAGGTGCCTTTTTTCCAGGTGTCGGATGGATGAGGACATACATTTAGATTTCATTTATGATGGTGTTTCGAACAATCCTACCAATTTTCAGCTGGGTGCGAATTATTGAAACCTTGCCCCTATTTTTTGGTCTAATTTTGAGAGAACTAAACAACTGACTGTTTTTTATTATTATTTAGTGGCCAAATCATCTATGACTCTTGGGCGGAGCGGGAGCGTGTGTCAGACTTTTACTGACTAAAAACACAGTCCTGTTCCTTCGTTACCTTTCATACCAGGGCCGAGTATTCCTTTCAGAATCAGACCCTTGGCCCCAGTAGGTTTCGACCCTGCTGGGCTCCTACGGTTGCTGACATCTCCTTGAGGCGCGCGTGAAACACTACGCGCCGTCGACGACTTGGGCTCGGTCTGGACGGTTACCAGACGGTCGGATCGCGAGCCTCGCGCGTGCACGTGCGAGCACTTTGCTAGCATTGTTGCTTAGCAGAAGGAGGCGACTGTCGGCGACTCCTCTCGCTTCGGACCATGGCCCGTACCAAGGCCCGGCGCGAGAAATCGCTGCCGCCAATTTCCCCCACGAGGACACGGCGGTGCTCTGTCCAGGCGGGGCACACCTCTACTGTATGCTCCACCGAGTCCTCCGGGCGTTTCTTTCGTACGAATCCGGTGCTGGAACCTCCCGAACATACCATGTCCGGTGAGGACCTGCGTCATGCGGAAGGTAAGGACGCCGTGTTGCCTTTCCAGCCACTTCTCAAAGAGGGGACTTACCGCCATAATTATGGCGTGCCCAGTACTAGGTTGCGACAGTCGTTGTCGCCATTTCACCATGAGATCGCATCGGAACTCCATTGTCTGGCCAGCAAGGAGGCTCGCCGCTTCGTGGGAAACCGTGCGGTATCCCCACACCGGTCGCTTTCGTAGCGACGGCGCCATACCGACGCTCCATAAAGGGCCATGGACTGAACGATCCCTGCATAGAGCCTCAGGCAGGAGGCATCTAGACCCCCTAGGTTAGGCAGGAGCCGCTTAAGGGCAGCCCCAGTTCGATCCAGTTTGGGAGCTAGACTTCAAAAATACTCCTCGAAATTGCATCGGCTGTCGAGTACGAGTCTCAGGTACTTCATTGTCGACTCGACGCCGATGTGAACTCCTACCGTTATTTGGGAACCCGGGGGTGGCGCGTTCCGAGGGCCGTGAAAGCACATGGCCTCGAACTTGTGCAGTGCCACCTCGAGTTCCAACGGCTGGACCCTCTCCACGACTGTCGCAACCCCGCATGTCGCTAGTGTGACCGCCGCCTGGTACGACTCTCCCTGAAACAATTGACTGTTAAGACCCGCATACTAATAATGATTATTTCGCCTATTACGAAGTTGGCATAATAACTAGCTATGTGTGTTGCTCTGAAGTTAGAAACATTTGTTGAAATTAATTTGAACGTTTAATAGTTACGTTCGTCATTCGGCGAAAGATATAAGGTGAAGATAATGGAGTCATAAAGCATAAGTTTGAGCGGTTTGTGACGGAATGGTTACGTCACGCAAGTGCAATAAAGTTGCTGACGGTTATATAGAATCTGGTGATTTTCAAACTACTTGCTCCTTACTCTGATTGTTTTCCACAAGTTCTCTCATATTTTAATAAAATAAAATTAATTTGAACGGTTAATAGTAACGTTCGCCGTTCGGCGAAAGATACAAGGTGAAGATAATAGAGCTATAAAGCACAAGTTTGAGCGGTTTGTGATGGAATGGTTACGTCACGCAAATTAAATAAAGTTGCTGGACTGGATATAGAATCTTGTGATTTTCAAACGACTTGCTCCTTACTCTGATTGTTTTCCACAAGTATCTGTATAGAGTTATTTATATAACACACCTGGGTCTAATGTTCTGCCTACGAAAACAAACAAGCCTATCTTCAGTTGTTTATTTTAAGGGAAACAGTCTTCCGAAAGAGGAACGTAAAATATTTTCCAGAGCGAAGCACCGCATTTTGCTGTCATATCTAATATGTATGATTCAGAGACGCACACCACACAAGATTGGGCTCTCCGACTGAAGGAGATGCTCAATTTGGACTCGCATATATCATGTAAGTTACGCGATCTCGATTTTAAGTGGCTTGCAAGCTATTCCTATTTTGGGAGGAGTCTGGTGGGAAAAGCAGATATAAGGTATAATTAAAAATATATTGACAAACCACGATAGTATGAGATCCTACGGATTCAGGATCTACCTTTTATAGCAGAACTTTTTACGTCATAATATTGTTTTGCATAACAACGGATAGCATAAACTTCATTTCGCAGAAAATCATTTCGCATACACTCAGTTGTCATACATTCAAAACTCATAATTTTGTTAGTCAGAATCATCTTTAGGCATAATGTTTATATCCATAATAATTAAAAAGCAGAACCATCATATCGCAGAAAATTCACAGTCAGAATCGTCTTTTGGCATACATTTTATGTCGATAGTCATTAAAAGGCAGAACTGATTTTTTTCTTGGCTTGGATGCATGTAGCATGCAAACAGGAATACAACATGCAAGCAGGCATGCAACATGCAGCATGCATGTAGCATGCAAGCAGGCATGCAACATGCAGCATGCATGCAGCATGCAAGCAGGCATGCAACATGCAGCAGGCATGCAGCATGCAAGCAGGCATGCAACATGCAGCAAGCATTGTTTCTGTCACGGCTCCGGCGCTGCGGGGTTTGGGCGGCGCCACGCGAGCTTATCGTCACAGATGGTTTTAACGCTCACCACCGCGGCTTCGGCTTGCTGGCCGGCTTCGCCGGCCAGCCTCAGACGCGGTGGCGGGCCTTCAAACCACCTGCTCCTCAGCTCGCGGGCCGCCCTACCCCTCCGCGCCTACGCGGGTTTAAATTACACTCTAGGGGTAGAGCAGACAAGACTGCGTAAAGTCGGTTTCGCAGCGATTCGTTTCTGTCACAAAATTTTGCAGCACAACGTATTGACTTTTTATGACACAAATTTAATTTAATATTGAAAATGCTACCAATACATGCTATATTTAGAACATTCTATGTCACTTTTGCAGACCATTCGATTTTAAATACATTGCACGTAGGTTATCTAACCATTCGACAGCATAAATTTACTTTATTTAAATTATCAGTTTTATTCCATATATTATAAGTTTTTGATGTTTTGAACACTAATTTTTACAAGAAGATACATCTATTTTAATTTTTGATGTTCAAATATGCACCCATACCAAATAATCGTATCTCTAAATAAATGTTATGCTAAACAAAATTATGCATAATATTAATTATGGCAAAGGTAATTATGCGAAACTAAATTCTGCCAAGATGAAAGTATGCCATTGTAAATTCGGACACGTAAATATTCTGCCAAACAAAAGTTATGCTAAATAATTTTTATGCCTTAAAAATATTCGATTAAATAAGATTATGCCATATGAGTTATGCCAAATAAAAATCGGAGTATCAAGATTCTGCCAAATAGAAGGAACCCACGGATTCAATATACTAAGGTACCTACTTGGACGTAAATCTTCAGCTATATCGCAATATGTTTTCGATTACAGTGTCATCTCTTCAGAAATAAATGAAGCGATTTATCGAGAGAATGTAGGTATCGTTAAATGTCCGCTGGGACATTGATTGAGCCATCACCATTACACACACATTGGAAACGGGAAAAACAATTTTTCACGTAAACCACTGAGACGGATTTTGCAGTAAAGCGAGCGGGATTTTTTATGGCTCTGTATTTTCTGCATAGATAGGAATACTTGACAAAAAGATATGTATCTAGACGGTTTCTTTTCTTAGGGTTGATACAGACATAAACGGGCCAGCATTGTCGGTTCGGCAGTATTTGTTAACCAACAAATCCGACCCGAAAATTACTATACCTGTTCGGTTTCAATCGGCTTGTGCTAATCGGGTAGTTCATTTAGGTCGACACATCATTTAATTCGGCAGTATTTGTGGAACGAAAAAGCTGATCTGTAGTAACATTAAGTTCGGCATCGTTCAGCTTGTGCCGACTGAGCGAGAGTCGAGCGCCTTTTTTCCCGAACATATCAATCAATTAATCATGTGTGTAACCTTAAAGTCTAAATAATTTGGGAAAGAAGATTTGACGATCGAAAAATACCGACTGAAAACCAAAGGTTTCCGAAAATTCTTTGGTTCAGACTTCAAGAGAAAGTATTCATAACCTCAATTGAAAATTAGTATCCCTAGAAACTGCCTCGTTGAAGAAACCTAATCGTTAACTGTAATAAATAATCCGTCGGATTACAAAAGGTGAGTACTGTCTCAAACAGCTGTTAGAACAGGTCGCTATTGTTGTACATGACAGAATTTATTCTCGAATCAACTGCCGTAATAACAACACACAGGGGCTTAATTTCCTTCCTACCTTTTATGTAGGTAGGAAATTAAGCCCCTAAATTCAGTTAATCAATGTTTTTTCAAAGTAAAGGAAATAGGTAAGTACTTAAGTGTTTTACGACTTCGTAGATGGCTGAAACAAGTTCTAAGTGTATATACTTAGAAGTTGTTTTATAAATGATTTGGTTTTCATTACTTTGCATAGATACCTACATATAGGTATAGATAGATATTAATACGTTTTCTGTTTTGGAAAGCCTCTGTGAAAATTAATTACAATTTAGCAAAATGTGGAGAAATTTGTTTATATAAGAGTATGGGCTGATTTTGTTAGACGAGTGTTTTAATTAGTTGCATTTTAAGAAATTTCTTGTGAACAAATGATCGTAACATTACAAATAAACATTGATATCACGGCTTCATCCTAAAAGGTATTATAGATATAAGATATTATATTATCTTCTTAGGTTATCCATTATTATGAAGCAACATATATCATTAATAAATAATATATATCATTTATTGAAGCAACATCACGAATTGCCTTTTAATCCCCAAAACAATACACAACGACGCAAAAATAGAGTTTGTGAATATACTAAACAGTTTCACACAGCTTTCATCAGGAAGTTCTTTTGCGTGTTAGGTCCTTATTTGTATAATAAAATCAATAATATTCTTACAATCTATCCCCTAAATAAAAACAAATGCAAAAAAACTGTTGAAGCTTGGTTACTAACTTTGGAATACAAAGATACTGAGGAGCTTTTGGCGGTTTTGCGGTAATTTATACGTACAAATTTAAATTCAAATCTAATCAATTAATAATTTAATAACAACAAATAATAAAATATAAGGCAATGAAATAAAATCTAATATATAAAATTCTCTCGTGTCGCGGTGTTTGTGGTTAAACTCGTCCGAAACGGCTTTCCCGATTCTCATGAAATTTTGTGTGCATATTGGGTAGGTCTGAGAATCGGACAACAACTATTTTTTATACCCCTAAATGTTGTCCCAGTATTCATGAGTCAGATATGCAAACAATACACACCCTCTCACATACACACACGTACACTACACCCATATACAAAGAGAGGCACTCTCACACACCTTTTATTTCACGTTTATTTTTTTTCTAGATTGATGATTTTGTGTAGAATAGTATTAAGCTAGTCTAAATTCTGATGCTACGGGGAGTGGCGCCGTATGCTGAAATACAGGTCCTATCCTAGTTCGGCAGCGGATGCTATTATATATATTTGAACCATTGTTTTCTACTAGCTAATAATTACGACAAACTTTGTAATATTTTTCTGGAAATAAATTATTTTATTATTATTATTATTATTTATTATTATTTCTTAAGCAAAATCTTTAGCTTTTGTTCATGAAGATCCCAAGCGGTTTCGGTCGAACTTTGTTTAAAAGGATAAACTTAATATCTACGTTGTCTGAGATTCGCAGTGTTAGTTTTTAAAGACCAGACTAGACGAGAAACTTTACTAAAAGGAAGGAGTACCTACTCCTGTCATCGTTCCCTTACGAGTGATGAATTTTGTATTCACTAGAAATCTACTAGAAACATGAAATTCACATTTTCACTCGCATTGACACCACGTACCTATAGTTTGAAATGATTAGAGAGGAAATAGTAGATTGGATAGGAAATAGGGTATTTTACTCTATATGAGAAAAATCTAAAAATCTATTATTAAGATAACTTAGGTAAAATGCAGACTACCGTCTGTAGTGTAGGTTTTAGTTCATAAAATAAAAAAATAAATTTTAAAATTAAATTCAAAGTTTTCTGTTTTTATTATCTGTTTTTATCACCTTGAAATAGTAGCTATCATGTTATTACGTCATTCGTTTGTGTAAAATAAAGTGACAGCTGTCAACTGTCAACAGATCGGCCATACTGAGCGCATTTGTTTACACAGTCAACTGACGTCACGACCGCAGAGTAAATATGGCGTTCACTGCTTTCGAAATTTGAAAATGTAAATTTTAAAAGCATTTTTAGGGTACTTAGCGACTGAATAAAAATTTGGTGTTTTTTTAAGTGGTTTATTAGAATCTAATTGAGACATTTTTCAAAAATGAGTGTAATACCCTATTATGAAATAACTTGTACTGCTCTGGGTGGATTGAAAGGGAGTGTCAGTTTTTTACTGACTAAAACCCACCTGTGTCCTACAGGTGCGTTTCAGGGCCACGGTCACTTTTTCAAACGTTACCGCAGCCCTAGTAGGCATATTCCCTACCGGGCCCCTTCAGTTTTGCTGACACCTTTATGAGGCGCCAGTAGAATACTATACGCCGTCTACTCTGTCTTGGTGCTTACTGGACAGGCGGACGGCGAGCTGCCCATTGCTCGTCGTTCGCAAGTGTGAGCCTACACTGGCTGGAAATCGCCCTCCGACGCTCGGGCTGTCTCCTTCAGCGTCGGCGGCGGCCGGGGCGTGAGGATGTCCATTCCCCTATTGCTGACCAAGAAACAAACGACGATGACGACGACGTTTCCAGATGGAAAAATTCGACAAAATTTTGCCGAACCCGGTAATCGAAACCAAACAGCAGCGAAGCCTGCAATCACTAGATCAAATGAGTAAGTAAATCAATACCATCTTAGGTATGCCTACTAGGGCTTTTTTTTATTGGGTGGGAAAATCATCTTATGACAAATCCCGCTCTTGGGCGGAGCGCGAGATAGTGTCAGACTTTTACCGACTAAAAACCCACTCCTGTTCCTTATCTGCATTTGTCCCAGGGCCCTGGGACGCCTACTAGGGCGGCGATATTTTTCGAAAGAGTTGCCATGGACCTGGACAGCCAACGGCAACTGAAGGAACGCAGTCAGTCTTAGTCAGTCGACCTTTCCACTTGCTCCACAACTCCACACAGAGTGGCGGGACATATTTGATGATTTCCTACCCCAAAAAAAATACAGGTTTATAATCAAAATAATATTAGGTTCGTTAGTTGATAAAAAGGCTTTACATTGAATGCTTTAGTAAGCAGAACCTACTAATATGATATTTGTATTAGGTACCCAAACATGTTTGTAATTTTTGTCGTTGCTCGTTCATTACTATAGTGTATTCAGCAAAAGGAAGCTTCAATAGAGTATAATTTTGATGATCACGACGTAATTATGTGCCTATGTTAACCTATTTATATAATGTGAGGCTACATAGAAACCTATTTACTTACTTATAGGTACCTATTTTCTTTATTTTGTGAAGTTGATAGAACGGAATTTATGCCTACTTATACTGCCTCTATACTTTGTGTGCATAAAGCATTTAATAAATAAATAAACTTCTTAACCTTTTGAGTAGCGTAATTAGAGACACAATAGAAAGACAATGACCGAGCGAACACCGGCGTTCGCTGGGGGTTTAATGAATTAAAATAGTAGATCCCTAGTCTCCAAGTTCCAATCAATTGTAGCTTTTTCTCAAATATATACCTAAATACCAATATTTTACATTGAACGACAGATATCTGACCTTCATAACCCAATAACTGGCAAACACGATACCCCACGGCAAAACTGTTTTTCTAGTTTTATTTCCTTGTTAAGTTTCAATAACTATATATAGATCACCCCTAAACCCTACTTTTGTGAGACTGATGATATCCAAAGTTGCCTTGGATTTCAAACCTGCGGATTTCGTCAGCGATTTGTTATGTAGTTGCCTAGTAATCTACTTGCTAAATGAATAGCGTTCGGAACAACTTGCAACAACTTAAAAAACAAACGTATAGCACTAACGTGATCTTCATAATATAGTAATATATAGGTGTACCCATTGAATTATGAGAATTGACATTGCTGAGTCAACCAACCCTGAAATACCAAAATAAAGCGAAGGGCGCTTCGCTATTTCAATTTCATTCACTAAACATAACTTCTTTGTGAGTTAACTCAAAGGAAATTACAATAATTTTCTTATTTCCTCTGGCTCTCAGTGGAGTGGATAATTCCAATGAAAGAATGCCAGTTGTTAACAGTACTTCACAAGATAAAGGTTAAGGTATTTGATTTGTGTCATTGTGGAGAACTTCTGCGCAGAAAGTAATATCTATATTCGTATCAAAGTAAAAACCCTTTTCTACCAAAAGGCTACTTTTTAGAGTTCCGTAGCCGGAGGGCAAAACAGGACTCTATACTAGTCAGACTGACCTGTTGGTTTAGTGGTCAGTGGCCCTGACTGCTATGACAGAGGTCGTGGGTTCGATTCCCATCCAGGACAAATGTTTTTGTTATGAACACGATCATTTGTTCTGTGTCTGGGTGAAATTTATCTATAATATGTATGTATTTAGAATTATATTAGTATGTTTATCAGTTGTCTAGTAGTAGCTCTGCTTAGTTTGGGGCTAGATGACGTTGTGTGACAGTTGTGGAATATTATTATTATTGCTAATACCCCGCTATCCGTCCGTCTGTCCGGCTGTTTCATGAACCGTGATAGATAGTTGAAAATTTCACAGATGATGTATTATTGTTGCCGTTATAACAACAAATACTAAACACAGAATAAACTAAATATTTAAGGGGGCTCCCACACAACAAACGTGATTTTTTTTGCCGTTTTTTTTTACGGCGGAGGGTATGGAACCCTTCGCCCGTGAGTCCTACTAGCATTGGCCGGTTTCCAATTCAATAACTTCTCCGATTGTGAAGATTGTATTGAAATCTAAATAATTTATAATTATTATACAATTACGTCAAGAGGAAACGAATGAATGAGTACTCACTTTTTCCGAGAAAATACTTGAAGTACCATCGTGTTTGAAACTCGGGATTTTCCAGTACAGGAGCGCTCGGAGGTCCAAACAACTGTAAAAATAAACAGAAATGATAATATTTGGATGTACCACCCTAGAAAATACTCGTATTTGTGAAAACAATATTTTTATTTAGTTGGTTTATATTCTTCGTCATTTTCCTTTTTTCTTTTAGTTTTTTTTTTTACCTCCTAAATACTAATATCCGTTTACTGGCACGTTTCTTCCATTCTGTTTAAGCTCACAACTTAATTAGACATGGTGAGGGCGATGTAGATACTCAGAAAAATTTATATGTAATAGGTACCAATTACCTATATCAGTAACTGTTACTAGGGAACGTGTCACATCTTCCAGTTCAAACAATAAGAAATTGAAAATGGGGCAGTTTCGTGAACGTCTTTGGTAACTTTTGATGTACGACAGGCACTGATTTTCATCTAATTTGAATGAACAGTTTTAGTTTTTTGTTTTTAATCTAAATTTTCCCTTTGACGTAAATAGAGATCAGTATTTTAATTAGCCTTCTAAAAAGAATTTATAACTTTTCAGTTAGCTACTCACTGTGTAAAAAGCTCAGAAAAACTAGCTGAAATATTCCTGTCGAACAGAATGTTACTCTATTGAAATCGATTTCCAATGTTTCTATGAACTTCGTAACTAACAGATTGTTAAATTAAAAGAAAATATATTTTCAAATAAAGTTTTGTTTTGTTATTATATCATTAATGCGATTTTTTTTAATTAATAAAATGACCCGACTGAAAAGTTGAAAGGGAATCGTTTGTCTTGGTATGGTCATGTGAAGAGGAGGGATGAAACGCATGTTACTAAAAGAGTTATTAGTTTACATATGGATGGATGGAGAGGGAGAGGGAGACCAAAGAAAAGATGGATGGATTGTGTGAAGAGTGATATGAAAGAAAATGAAGTTAGTGATAGCATGACGAGTGACATGGCAGAATGGAAGAAAAAAACTTTTTGCGCCGACTCCAAATAACACGGGACAAGGGCAGGAAGATGATGATGATGATAAGTAAAATGTCCCGACTTTTCAGGAATGGATTGAAGAATACCTAACCACCAGATAACCAGTTTGTAAATACTAACTAACGAATGATTTCTTATAAATCTTACGTAAAGCTCAAAACGCTAAGTTTCGCACTGCTCATGAAAAAAAAGCCTGATACTATAGAACAAACCGATAAAAAAAACTCAACCTTGAGTAATCTTCAGTAGACTTGTACCCATAAAGAGGTGTCGTTTAAACCAACTGCGTTGAAATGTCGTAAAGTTTTATTCAGCTTCTAAACTTAGTAAAATTTATTTCTGAACCATCTGTCGGCTTTCTATTTTTTTTTTGTGCAAGTTACGAGATAGGGCTTCTAGTTTTATGCCACTGTAATTTCTAAATCTTATTTGCGTTCAAAATCTGAACTTCTATACGAGTATAGCTTAGCACAATCAGTCTTTTTAATGTTCCCACTGCTGGGACTCAGGCCTTTTCTCTAGGAGAGGGAATGGGCTGTCATCCACCACGGGGGGCAGTGCGGATTGGTGGATGACACGTGTCTTTGATTTTTTGCTTCTAGGACATGCCAGTTTTCTCACGATATTTTCCTTTACCGTTTTGAGAACAGTGGTGAGACATATGAGTAGCTCCAGTTTATTTGAATTCAGTCATTCAGTGGTGAGAGCATCATCCTTAGTAGGGATACCTATCATTCTTAACTAATCATTTCTCGCTGAGCACATGGCCAGTACAGCAGAATGTACCTTTGTATAATACATGTAATCATGTGTGAGTTGGGTACCCTACTCAAATTCCTGAACATATATGAGGCTGGGTTGCCCGGATATTTGGCAATAAACTTTTGACAAAGGCTTACAATGATTTTTGCTGTGCCTTCATTTCGCTATTCAGCATTTTCTCTGACAAAATATTCATTTCTATATTCTATGGATGCTTTAAAGACTACTTTTTTTTTCATTTTTGTAACATACAGGGGGAGTCAGTAATTACGGTCGTTATGTCATTGTGGTGATTTATTAACTGAGCTCGCGGGAACGTTTTTACAAATGGGTCAGCCGTGTCCTGAGGGAAGGATTAACGCTTGTGTATTATTTTCTGAATATTCTGTATGAACATCGATATGAAAATGCATTTTAATCACTTTTTTTTTCTGCTACTATATGGTAAATTAAAAGGATCACTTAGTTATTTAATCAATTTTTATTTTGGAATGTTTATTAAATTATTATGTTAAACACACACACTGATTATTATATAACTAATTTAATTCAAACATCTTAAATAATAAATATTAAAGCTTAATAGTTATACCCAAAAATAATTTATTATGTGGCATCATCAAAAAATTCATCCACATCTCTATCAACGGGAAAAGTGCCCAGAACGCTAGCAGCATTGACAAGTTGACTAGTAATACTGATTGGTCGACCGAAGAAAAACCCTCTGGTCACGCGAAGAGTCGACCAGCTGTTTGCTGGTTTTTCATTTGAAGTTTAAAGACACAGATAAGACCATGAAAACATAAATTTAACATTACAATTTTATGTCTGTATGTGTATGAATATGTAACTAAAATGAGTCTTTAATACTTGAAATAAATAAGTAATAATAATATACCTACAAACACATTAAATATATACTACCAATAGACAGGACATAGCGAACAAAATTGTAATCCGATACTTGTTACCTAGTGGTAACAAGTCGTTCAGTCTATTAAGACACCTCTACACGTCAAGTCGTGTTTGTATCCGCTTTATGCACTAAAAGAAAATTATTTTCTGAGAAAATATCCGCGTTGCGCATTACGCTATTGCAAATCTTATTATGGTAAAAAATCTTGGTATTTACGCAGTAATTAATTAGAATTCAACAATTTTCATAAACAGTTCTTGAACATTTGCTGATTTTGTGATGACGCCTTCTATTGCTGAAAAGTTTAACCTTACCTAGCACACACTGAGGCTCTACCACGAGCTCTTAACGTGATCCATTTTACGCCGTAAACCGAACTGTTAGAGGGATGGAGCTATATAGAGTGTATAGCTCTATCACTGTTTTTCGTTCGTACGACTGACATTTTAACATAAGTATACATGCCCCTGGGCATCTACCGAGCGATACCCGTGATTGCTATTCAAAGCTAGATGGCGTCACTCAGGCGTAAAATGACAGTTTTTCTAAGACATTTCTCCTGATAGTCGATCTATTGTATCTGTTAAAATCTCTTTGCATACCCATAATATAAAATGATTCTCCTAGCTAATTCTTGGAATTATTTTTCGGAGAATATCAACAGTTACTTAAAAAATGTAATTACCTCATCTTTCTCTCCCAGCGAGTTCCCGTTCTCCAGGCGATACCTCCGTGCCACGGCGTCCAAGGCCCCCGGGTCACCGGACGCCGACAGCTGCGGAACAAACATTACTATTAATGACTGACACTTTTAATTATTAGCTTAGGGTAGATATTGGGTACTAACTAATGAAAGTTTAGCTTCTTGTCGAGTCATGTCTGCCCCCAGGCGTACGTTGCTGAACATGAAAGAAGCCAGGGTCAAAGGATGGGCCCGTAATTAACATATTTGACAATTCGACAGTTACGGAAAACCGTATCCTGGTTTTTTGTTGAATCTATAGACAGCTTTCACTTTATCTTGATGTGCTTTTTGTGGATTTTAATTATTTAAAGATAAATCTTGTAAAATAAATATAAAAAATACGAATTGGAATTACGTACATGAATTCAATTCAATTTCGCGCCATTACATTCGATTTTTTTTCATATTATTTCGGATTTTTTTTTGTTAAAGTTTTTGGCTTGGATACTAAGTCCTTTTAAACCTGTCTTTGTATGAATAGTTTTTTAATTCATTAGTTTACCATTAGTATATGGATATACACATTCTAATGTGTATTTAGTAGCAAATTTATCAAGTCAACCTTCTCACCAAACTTGGCTGCTTCGTAGCCAGAACGAAATTAAAATTCTCAGCTCCATTTTACCGAGGTCGCACCTGTTTCAATGATTCCACATATTGTCCAGTTGTGCTGACATTTGAGATACAAAACTATACTAATTATATTTACATTACAATATCCACTGGGAATGAATTTGCGAACAGGTAAATTAAACAGACACTGAACTTCACGCGATGAAATCCCGCCAAAAACTCTAGGTATTTATGGTTATTAAAAAATTGTGGCCAGCATTGTGAATCACAGATGAAAGAAAAAGGTCTTATTACTTTTAGCTGCAAGTCTGCTGATATTATTATATTTATATGATGTTGATTGTACTTTAAATGGTTTGTTCATTCCATTATTTTTACCACTAAACTAAAATGGGCCTGATTAGGCCTATAAAAACGAAATACTATTTGAACTTTTATATTGTTCGGCCTCAAAAGAATGAAAATATGTAAGTACTTTACCTATATAAAATATAATATTCAAAGAGAAGAAAATGAATACCTCCCAACAAAATCGGCTCCTATTTTGGTTACTTGATCCCTGAGACTACGAACTTTTCAAATTGGATGATAGGAATCAGGGGCGCCGGCTTTTAGAAAACCTCATGGGTGCTCATGCTCATTTGATGGACTCGAAAAAGTGGCGAAGTGTGAGAAGAGAAATGCACACTGATCGACCGACAATTTAAAAAATGATCTACTTACATACTGCGTACTTAATTACAAATTATGTTTGATAAAAATAAATAATAATAATAAATTGAGACAACATCTCATACATTGTCCTGATACCAAACTAAGGTTTTCCCTTGTACTATGGAAACCAGGTACAACGAAGGTACCACAAACACCCAGACCCAACACAAATATCTGTTTCATCAATAAACACTTGTGTCAATAATCAAAATCAAAATCGAAAATATTTTTATTTCACATAGCCCTACATGAGCACTTATAAAACTTCAGAAGCTAGTGCTCGTTTCTATCGTTTCCTATGGAGAATTTTTGGGTTTGGTGTAGGAATCGAACTCTAAACCACTGCGTTAAACGTCGTCGGCTAATAAAAAAACGCCCATCCATAAAAGGTTACTGATCTGTTTCTTGATATCTATTCTCAGGGGCGCTCGGCACCCACTACTTTTTTCTCATGGGTGCTCGAGCTCCCGAGCACCCACGGAGAAAAAAAACGTTTTGCGCCGACCCCAAATAAGATGGGACAAGGGCAGGAAGATGATGATGGGTGCTCGAGCCCCTGAGCGCCCACGGAGTCGGCGCCCCTGATAGGAATGGAAAAACTCAATCATGCGGATGAACACTGTTTGAAACTTTTGCGAGTTTCAAAATGTTTGTTTTAGCATGTTACACGATACTCGTTGTAGGCGTAGATATGGATTTATTGGGAATATACCTATGTATGATTAAAATATGAACCGGATTTATTATTCGAGCTTTATGTGTTGAATACGTATACGTGTTATAAAAGTCCTTTCTTACATCGTCTCTTTTCGTCATCTACAATCCATCGAATTGTTGTTGGTTTCAATGAACCAAAGCTTTCATATTAAAGACATATCTTTATTTTCGGAAATCCGCTTTTATCCCACCGCTTTTAGGCACGAAATTAACTGTTTTTCGCACTAATGCGGAAAAGTGCGCGTGCTCGCCCCCGCCACAATTTTATTATATTTATCATATCAAACTGGGCGCGCGTCGACCCCCACGAGTCGTACGTCAACCACCACGAGTTGCGCGTCAACTTCCGTTTATTTATGTCTTCGTAAGTTTATTGAAACACATCGTTTGATACACACGACATTCACTGCAAACCTTGGTTCTATAATAGTGATGCAAAGGAAGTGTCATAACGAAAGCAGAAACGGAAACAGATGTCAAAAGTAAATTTTAGCGGAACCGGAAGCGGCAGTTTTAATATAAAGAATGATAAGTATTGGTGAACTATTGGCATCAGAAGAACAAAAAAAAATAACAAACATAAGAAAAAACAACAGAAGATTTAAGCGCTTATGCTAAACGTCACGAGGCGCGGTGATGCGCAGAATGAATATAAAGAAGAAAGTCGCTGCGACACGTTTGTGTACCGCCCCCCTTCCACGCCTTTTCCATCGTGTCCAGTCGTTTACGGGCTCCCTAACCCCACGCTCCTTGTTGTATTCTTCTTTTAAGAATTCTGTTATAAAGTTTGCGGAACCAGAAACGGAAACGGAAGTGAAAAATCTTGCGGTACTTCTGAAGAAGTGGAAGTGGAAGCAGAGTTCTGTTGCAACACTACTGTAAAACACCCTCGCCAAGGCTCGGGTGAATGCCGCCTCGGTGAAAATGAACACTTTCTCCACTTATATCAAAATGTACTATTTACACATACCTAGCTAATAACAAAGCGTTTCTTAAGCAAAAGTTCATATTCGTTAGGTTATACTCGGAAGTTGCCTGAAGACCAGGTCAAATTATAAAAAAATAACAGAAATAACATAAAGCTAAGTAGGTATTAATTAAAGAATACATTTTTAAATGACTTTATTATAATTTCCTTTCACCAATTTTTTTAAAATAACAGATTTGGGAAAAATATTTACCATTTTTTCAATGATGAAAATGAAAAATAATAATGATTGAATAGCCGGCCGGCCACAGAAAAAAAAACCAAAATAGGCGGGAAAGTGGCAACCTGATCTTCATTTTTTTTTTCGATATATAAAGTTTATTTATACTTTACTAAATCTCTGTTATATATAAGAGATTCGTCTTAACACTATAAGTTCATCAAATTCAGATATGGATTTAAAACCTGATTCATAAGAGAAGAGACAAAGCAGTAGTGGAAAACCTTTTACTGCCTTAATCAAAAGAAAGGTACCTAAAATCATACGACGACTCAGGTTTTTATTTTTCTTTACTTGTATTCGTAATGAAAATCACAGTGTTTACTTCGGGTTAAAGCCTTATTTAAATCCCTCGAAGTATTGGCGACCTCACTACGCTCGTACGCCAAACTCCTTCTCGGGCCCAAATAAGTTACTTTCACCCCTAGGGTAACAATGTACTATTAAATTCGAGTGCCAGAAAGGACATTTCAAAACAAATGAAAATCACTATCTATTTTCGAAACGTTCGTGTAATCGCGATGCAGGCTGGTATTAATGATTGTTTGATTACACCTACTTGCTGTAAATGAGGCCATCTCGTCAACATTGTATTAAATTAAGCTTTTGGCTCGATCTAAATGTGCGAATCTCGTCACAGTTACGATCAGTCTGTCTATAACGGATAGACGTGACTGACAGGTTCAATTTTCCTAATGCTCCTACGGCAATCTGCTCTGAAATAGCTGCCAAATATTTGAAGACAGATCTCTCTATATAAGCCACGACACGTTGGTCAGTTACTGGTCCTCATTAATCAAAACTAATGAGAATTCAACTCGGGTTGACGACCCGGAAAGTGAAGTGGGCCTATCAAAATCAAATCAAATCAATTTACAAAAATTGGGAACGTTAGGGACTTATCGTACTTATTCGAAATTTATCAATCTTATGAATATTTGATTGCATTTCCTTTGGCGAGGTCAATTAGACGTTATGGGTATCTTCCATATCATTATTCTGTAATAAAAAATAATCATTATAAATGAAGATAGTCGTGTAATATAAAGGAAAATTAAATTTTTCGCTACATGACACAAAATATTGTGTGAACAGAGTTTATTTACGAATTAATCATTCGTAAATTGAAAAAAAACTTGAATTTAAGTCATTGGAACGTAAAATCGTGCTTGAAATCAAAGCTACTCAAGCAATGTGCATATTTGACTTTCAAGTATTTTTTTTTTTTTTGGGTGGGAAAATATAATAATCTTATGACTTATGGCGGAATGGGAGATAGTGTCAGACTTTTACTGACTAAAAACCCACTCCTGTTCCTTCGTTGCCTTCGTCCCAGGGCCCCGGGTTTCGCTTTTACACTACCCGTGGCCCTTCACACTACCCGTGGCCCGACTTTCAAGTATCAATTTCTATCATTCATTGATTTAGGCAAAACAAATAGTTTATATGTTATGTCCAAAACTATTATATAATTAGTTTATTTAATCATTTTAGATATCAAAAATATATACAATAACACTAGGTTTGAAAAACTTGTATAATCGTATTAGCTATTATCGAAATATACTACGACCCCGTATTAGCTATTATCGAAATATACCCGACCACATTTAATATTAGGTAAACTAATTTAACTACCAAACTGGATCCTTCAGTTAACTGCTTTCTATTGAGTCGCTGAATATAATTAAGAAGACAATGCTTGCCATTACTCTTGGTGGTCTAGAAACAATAGGGACTAAATTAATCCATATTTTGACCAACAACATATATTGAAAACTAACCAGCAAGAAGTTATAAGTTCGATCCCAATCTTGCACTATTTACATCCTAATTTCTAGCAGATATAATAATATAATAATAATAACGTTTATTATGTCCAAAAGTTATACACACACAATTTTGGGTTTAGAGACTTTATTTAAGCAAGTAATGCCTGTGTTTAAAGACTTCGCTTCTTCACAACAGTAGGTACTTACTTAGACATGTTCACCTTTCACCTTTTTTGGAGTTTAACAGGAACCAGGTTTGGGTAGGTTGTTGATGAGAACCCCTTACAGCAAACTAATCAACAAAAAAACCGGGCAAGTGCGAGTCGGACTCGCGCACTGGGGGTTCCGTACAAACTTACCTATGAAAACAGTTCAATTCCAGAATTGAGTTACGAAGATTTTTCCGAAACGCAAAAAAAAAATTTTTTTTCGACGTAACTACGAATTAACGGTTTTCAGATTTTATATTATACCTTGTAATTGTACTATGCATGCCAAATTTCAGGATTCTAGGTCAACGGAAAGTACCCTATGAATTTTGATTCCCTTGAGAGTGTCGAAATATACGTTTTTTGCGACGTAAACGGCCGGTTTTTTTTTCTGAATAACGCTCAGAAGTTTTTTTTTTCACAACTTCAAGGGACCGCAGACCTGAGTAAATGGTATTAATTTAATTTCGAAACCTCCATGTGTTCCCGAGATAGACAGACAAACGGACAACAAATTCATCCTATAAGGGTTCCGTTTTATCCTTTTGAAGTACAGAACCCAAAAAATAAAAAAAATGCAAAAAAAATACTCAATTTACTGTATGAATTTGCATGAGGTTCTTTTACGATTTCTGTGTCCCTTTCTGACTCATTGTTAAACAAAATGAATATATCAAATCGTATTCCACGGAAAGTAGGCCTCACATAAAGACGCTATAACTGCCATAACAAATGGCCTTAGGGGCGGGCGTTGGTGGTCGCGGTTTGATATATTGCACTATGGTTTAATATCCCTTAGCCATCTCTATGGTACCCGGGAGATCATGAAACGGGGAAGTGATCTTAGTACCTAATCAAATATAATATGGCTGTTATTCTATTATGACTGAATTCCATTCTCATTCTGTTCATGCATATTACGTAAAAGTGCCTGAAAAAGCTGATAGTTCCAATTGTCTACCTACTACCCTATAAGACTATACATACACACATCACATTTAACCTACATTTTGTCGTAACCTTACCGCCTCAGGCCAGCCTATACGTTCTGTTTAATGTCAAGTCCGCCTGGCAAGCAGCGCAACGCGTTACAATAACTTGCAATAACTATAAACACACAGTACAGCCGGTAATACGCCACAGTGAACCCGACGCCATTTTCAGTAACATTGTTCGTCATAAAATGTGCATCGATAGTCTATGATATTGGCGGATTTTGACACATGATACGCGCGCAAACGTATCGGGAACCCGTTACAAAAATTGTTTATGACCGGGTTCGGGTTTAATGTAATCTGTGGAGCGTTTTAAGGATTTTATCGAATAACGCATACCGATGCTGGCTGAATTTGACTATGTATTTAGCATGAGCGACAAACAATGGATAAAAAGGGACTGTTTTGAATGTGATACAAAAGGATTTACCGAAGTATCCAACAGGATTAGAAAGATTCATTCGTGTGGTTATACAACTGCGAACAGTATTTTATTTAATAATTTTCTTGTACCGTCTGCCTGTTTTCCGAGAAGCCTATTATAATTTTTTCGTGCAAAAATCCATCAAACCGGCTTTTCGATACGTCTCTTGTAAAACTGGGGCGCAACCGTCGGCCTAAATATAAGGGTCAGTTCATATTGCAAAGTCACGCGGCTTCGCGGAAAGGGCGTGACGAAGAGATACAATGTATGCACGATACGATAATACCGGCCGTCATGTCGACACGGATCAAGGTGCCTTTGGATAACCCATAATTACTCGTAAGTCAGGTTGATTATCTACTAATATGACACAATTTATAAAAGATGGGTAGTTATTAATTCGTGTCGCGATTTTGAGAACTGCTATGTTTGGCTGTCGTATTATTTTCTTGGTATTTTTTATGTAAAATTTAGTTCTCACATCCTAAAAATTGGTCTAGTATTTTTACAAAAAAAATCACAAACATATAAATCTCTCCAGTTTATGATAATAGTATAGTATAGATAAGCCCAAACAGATTAAGCTTAGCATTTAACATAGCAGAGTACCAAAATTGCAACACAAAATGCACCCTTATCAAGTCTAGAAGCTATCAGAGGTAGGTACGTAATGCATGGTATTGACCTCACGTACACAACCTGGAACACATAACTGAAAATATTTCAATATTTTATTGCTGTCAAATTCGACGCCTTACTCAACATCATCATTTCAGTCGAAAGACGTCCACTGTTTGACATAGCCTTATCCTAAGTGTCTCCATAACGACCAGTCCTATGCATCTCGCATCCATCGGATTCCCACAACCCTCATAAGGTCATCGGCCCACCTTGTGGGAGGCCTTCCAACCTTCCAACGCTGCGTTTTCTGGTACGTGGATCTTGGTCTTAGTTGGTTAGAACGCTTTCACTATCGTTATTTAGCGAGCTAAAGTACTTCGCTTAGCAAAGTTTCTTATTAAGACTAGACATTTAATAAGTGATATTTGTGCTGTTAGAGAGTCTAGAACTGGCCAGTGCCGTAACTAGCCTTTTATACGCCCAGTGCAAGCTTCTATAAAGTTTTTATGTTGCCTAGCTCTATACGTTGTCACCTGTATAAGAGCGACATTCTACCTCTGATAGGTGCCCGTGACTTCGTCGGCGTCAGCCTCATAACACTATACAAAGCTATTTGGTCACAATCTCAAGAAGTCTTTTTCGCGTGGAGCTCTAATTCTCTTTAACTACTCGAGAACCCCTAGCCTAGTTGATTATCTGCAATCGTTAACGCTAGTCGAAAACGAATAAAATGTATGGGAATGACATCTCAACGTTAAGTCACGTGGTCAGAACAAACGAATAGAAAATTCGTAGCCAAGTTCACATCGTTTAAAATTATAGAATGAATTGTTATCGTTTCTACAATGTTTAACGCTACATCCTGTGTTATACAAACGCTACATTGTAGAACAAGCGGCCGACTCAGGCGCGTCAACATGGCTACCAACTTATCATTTTGTACAATTTCTGACATCAAGGCGTTACCGATCGGAATTTCTGTTTCAGAAAATAGCCGAAACAAATAGACAGATAATAGAAAATAAAAAATAGAAAATGAAAATAGAAAATGAATGATGATAGAAAATGCCATTTTTGATAACAAAAATGCCATTTTTTTATTTATTATCTGTAAAAATCAAACTTGTTGAATGAAACTATATTCGATATCTATAAAGATATCGAATATAGTTTCAATTTATTAATGGATTCAGTAAAAAAAAATTAATAAAACGTCACTTCCCCTGGGGTCGAATTAAAAATTATCGTTATATCAACTTACTTTTTTCAGATGTTGTTAATGTTTGTTTTCAGCATTTTTGCAACAGTATAAACATATTTTATGAAAACAAAAGTAAGTTGGTCAACTGCTGTAAGGAGTTTAACAAAGTTTCAAAGCTCGTCCTGTTGTTTTAATTTTTGTCGTTTTGCATTCGGCTATTTACGGAGTTACACTTTACAATCATACTTATGCTCAACCAACAGTAACTGTTTGATGCAGTATAAAATAAAGGGAAACAGATCCATAAAAAACCGGGCAAGTGCGAATCGGACTCGCGCACTAAGGGTTCCATACAAACTTACCTATGAAAACAAATCAATTCCCGAATTGAGTTATGACGGTTTTCCGAATTTTTTTTGTGACGTGACTACAATTACTTACTAATTTACAGTTTTCAGATTTTTTCCTATACTGGTGTTATGAGACCTCGTTTCATGCTAAATTTCACGATTCTAGGTCAACGGGAAATACCCTATGAATTTTGATTCCCTTGAGAGTGTCGAAATATACGTTTTTGCGATATAAACTGTCGTATCTTTTTCATTCGTTAACTCTGAAATTTTATTTTTGCTCAACTTCAAGGGTCCGCGGAAAAATTAAATTTCAGCTCGATACCCTCACGCGTTCTTGAGATAAAGGGTCTGACAAACACACGGAAGACAACAAAGTGACAAGGATTCGTTTTTTTTTTTTGAGGTACGGAAGCCCTAAAATGAAACTAAAGCAGTATAATAGATTGTTTGTTAAGATTTACTATGTTACAGTTTTGATTAAATGATATGAAAAAGACAGATGGCCTGTGTCTTCCGCCACCTTGTGGGAGGCCTTCCAATGCTGCCATTGGGAGGCCTTCCACAAGGTAGACCGATGATGAGAGTCACACAGGACCGGTCGTTATGGCGACACTTGGTTATGCATAACAGTGGACATCTTTCGACTGAAAAGACGATGGTGAATATTAAAAAAAAATGGAAGAATAAAATTCAAACCATACAATCTCTCCACCTGAAATCGCTGTATTACATTTACTCGTTAGAATTTTAGACACATTTAACAAAGCGCCGGCGACCTACATCTCATAAATCCTCGAATACAACCTCAAAATTTTAAGAATGCTTTATCCCTTTTAGCTTGTTCAAAAATAAGAGATTATGTACGACTTTCTCTGTGGTTTATAACACTCATATTATAGAAATAAGGTTTAATACCTTATTTCTATTAGCGACCTATCTTGCAGAAATAAATACATTTTTCAATACACTTATTCGAAAGCTTGCTCCTATACACTTTTAGGCACGTAATTTAGAGTTTTCCGCACTAGTGCCGTAAAGTACGCGAGCTTACCTCCGCCACAATTTTTTGTATTTATCATATAAGTTAGGTGTTGCGCAGCCCCCACGAATTATACAAAAAAAAAACATTTTTTGTGATTCGGAAAAATCTTTGAGACTCCATTCGGAAATTGAACTATGTATTTATTTAGGTAAATTTGTACGGAACCCTTAGTGCGCGAGTCCGACTCGCAATTGCCCAGTTTTTTAAATTACTGTTGGTTAATCTTGTGGTTAATGTAATGCAGATGTGATATTTTTACCAGTTGTGTTGAAATTGTTTTGTTATTGTCTTAACTTGATATTGTAATGGATTTATATTTATTATTATTTTAATTATAACTTTCTTTTTTGTAAAATATTCAGTCACTTTAGTCGCAATGTAAAATTGATATTGGGGAAATGAAGTGAAATGATAGATAGGTACTCTTTATTGTAAACAATAGGAGCAAGTATAAAAACAGGAGCTTAAAATTAACAGAGTGTAACAAAGGAAGGTCTTGGTAAAGGAAGGTGTTGTTAGGTTGTTGTTGTGGTAAGCTGATCTCTTACAGACTACTTTTGGATGGATTTGAAAAAGATTAAGAGACGATACGCACGTAGTTTGTGACCCGCGGGGATTTTCAGAAAAGGAATCCCGTGGTCTTAGAACGCAAAAGGCAACTGAAAGAAAAGAAGTCATTGGAAAATTTTCCACCATAAAAAAGGATGTTCGTGATATAGCTTTGAGAATAAGGGTCAGTTTACATCGAGACGCGACGCGACGCGATGTTGCGCGAATGACTCAAGTTATTATTTTATTTACTACACAAAAAGAGACATATTTCAATGTGAGAATATGTCGCACCACGCAGAGCTGCGCCGCGAGGCATCTCGGTCTGTAATGAGTATCTTTTCGTATAGTAAATAAAGTTATGTTTTGGATCGCTCTTCGCACAGTGTCGCGTCGCGTCGCGTCTCCGTGTGTAATGAAATAAAAGAAATTTTGACCAGAGACCATAAATCATATTATTTAATCTTGATTTTGCTTGCAAATCAGATATTAGTTTTACCTATATCAATATTAAACTCACTAAAGTTAGTTTTGGTAGTTAGCGACGTATTGTTTGATCGACAAAATTATTGCTTTATTTGTTTATTTCAAATTCGTTCTGTTTCGCCACTCCCTGTAGAAAAGCTGAATAGGATTTTGAGAGGAGTAATAATATTAAATTGGTTGGGTAGCTAAACCGGTGAGGACAACCTACCAGTATTTCCATAATGAGACTGAAGTAAACACTTTCACATTTCACATATACTCTTGTTTTAGTTTTTCTTTCGCATGTTTACTGAAAGAAATTTCGTTTGAAATTATCCGTACCTTTGTACTAATATTCATAATGTTTTATCTGTTTCTCTTTTTATGGAAGTACACAAATAATAAAATAAATAAATGAACGCTCTTTAAAAACTAAGCGCTCCAAATTATTATTTATTTTCTTAATTTATAAAAAACCGGGTAAGTGCGAGTCGGACTCGTGCACTGAGGGTTCCGTACAAATTATGACCTATGAAAACAGTTCAATTCCCAAATTGAATTACAAAAGTTTATACGAATTGCAAAAGTTTTTTTTGTGGCGTAACTAAAAATTTTAGCCAGATTTCAGGATTCTAGGTCAACGGGAAGTACCCTATGAATTTTAGTTCTCTTAAGAGTGACGAAATGTACTTCTTTTGCGACATGAACGGCCGTGTCTTTTTTTTCGTTAACTTAGAAGTTTCATTTTTTCGCAGCTTCAAGGGACCTCAGACTTGAGTATATGGTTTTAATGTCAACTCGATATCTCCACGCGTTCCTGAGATAAAGGGTCTTGACAGTCAGACAGACAGACGGACGGACAACAAGTGATCCCATAAGGGTTTGAGGTATGGAACCTAAAAAATAATCACCATGCACAAAAACCGCCCAACATGTAGTCATAATAGGGAGCCAAACAAATGTTTTGGTTTGTGCGAAAATCGAACCTTTATCCGCGATAGGTGCTCATCCACTGTGCTATTTATAATTGGGTCACCAAACTGTGCTGTGGTGATTAAAATAAATTCGAATAACTGTTACACAAAAGCGAGTTCGAAAAACAAATCTACAGAATTGACTAACAGGCGGGTTACCGATATACAATTATATATTATCAATTGTATTTTAACTCTCTACATTTATCCAATTAAAAGGAATAATGAAAACAAAAAATGTAGGTAATATTTCTATCAACAGAAATAAAATAACAAGGGTCTACGTAGCGGAGCTGACGTCATTCTCGTAGCTACGTTGCTACGACGTCGCTACGATTTCGTAGCATGGTCTCTTTATTGAATCATGCGGATACCGATCAGTGGTCGTTTTTTTAATGACCGTAACTATCTTAATTTTTTTTTAATATTACAAACTAGTGCGACTATACTAATAGTTGACTGCGATCCCGCCTGATGGTAAGCAGTGATGCAATGATTGTTGGTGAAGCGCACTAGTTTATTAAGAGCCTATTATTCACTTTAGCTTTGAAGACACCTAAATTATGATCGGACAGGAAGACCGCAGCAGGCAAATTGTTCGAGTCCTGCGATGTACGCGGTATAAACTATCTTAAGTAACTTTGACATAATAATAATATAACGTATTTACAGATTTTTTGTCACATATATAGGCAAATGTTTGATCAAACGTTTTCCGGAATTTGTTTAACCTTTGCACGTGTTTCATTACCGAAATATATTATCAAAGGTCGAATCAGTAACTGGAAACTCCGCAGAGGTCGCCCGCATCGCTAAATGAAATTTTATAAATATATTCCTTTTTAATTTCTTGGTACAAAGGAGAATGGAACTTGTTTTGTTACAGTTATGACGTTTTCCGATAAAGGTAGTGTTGATTTCTTTGAATCAAAGGAAATTGAAGTCGATACTGCTATTTGGTTCACTCAATTACGAAACTATGATGAAAAATGTTTTATACCTATATACCTACCTAGTTTTATAGTCGGGTTCCGCGTCTGTCTGTCTGTTTAGCCACTAACTTCTACCAAACTACTCAACGGATTTCTTTTTATTCCTGGAATATGTTTCCTTAAGTTTATTTTCTAATTTTAAGCAAGCGAAGCCGCTGGCAAAAGCTAGTAATTTTGATAACTATTAATTTAAATGCGTCTTTAACATTTGTCATTTCAAACCCAAGCGGGGTTACATTTTAAACCAGTTGGTGTCAACGTGGGTTTTAAAATACATACAAATCTGTGCGAAACCGGGGCAGGTCGCTAGTTTGCAGGCACCGTTCACTTTATTAGTATGTTTTGATGATTAAGCGGTATGCTCACTGAGGCGGGAAATTAACTTTAAAATGCGGAGTTGGTGTAATGTGCACACGCTTCATTGATACCATTAGTGGTGATATTTTTGTCGAATAGACGTGAAAGAAAAACAGAAAAAAAATAAACTTATTTAACATTGGCAGGAAAATTGTCAAAGAGAATATACGAGTACATCGTGCCAGGAAAGGTTACTAAGCTTGACGAAAATTGAATTGTTTTTGACTACATAATTATGAGTGCTTATAATATGTAGGTATATATAAGTGTATGTAGGTTTATATATTATTTTAAATACACATGTATGTTTTTTACTATCTTTTTTATGCATTTGCCTTCTTTTTTCTTCACCACCCTTGGTTGACTGGTAACTTGGTAGACAATGCCTAAGGCATTAATTCCGCGGTACCTTTGTGTTGCATAATTTTTTAATAAATAACTATAACTTATATTGATCACTGTATTTCCAATGAATGGCACCATTTTATCTACTATCTATTGTCTAATTAATTTTATAGTTTCTACTAAAGCCTCTTTAAACGGTGTTATATATTTTTATCCGACTACGGCAAAGCCAAAGGAAGGTTATGATTTTGACAGGCTATGTATGTATGTTTGTTTTATTTTTCTAGCGAAAAATTCGCACTCCCGTCGAGCGAAAACCCGGGGCCCTGGGACGAAGGCAACTAAGGAACAGGAGTGGGGTTTAAGTCAGTAAAAGTCTGATACTATCTCCCGCTCCAACTAAAAGCGTGATTTGTTATAAGATGATTTAAAAAAAAACTCCCATCGAGCGTCATGACTATTATGTACTCGTCTGGCAGACACCTGCAACCGTTAGAATGTTCTGTCTGTTTGCATTTTCTTTTAATAATTTGAAAGAAAATACCTTCAAAATTTTAGCCTTGTGGAAGTAACTTATGAATTACTTACTATACCGATAACAGATCTTATCGTCTGGCCCGTACTTCCAACCCTCAAAATAGGTTGTCAATTTTTTTTTTACATTTAAACATAATTATGTAAATTGTAGAATATTAATAAAGTCTTGTGCACGTTGCAATATTTTGTTTTTAATTTTACTAAAATATAAGACACGGTTCTTTCTTAATTGACCTATAAATATTAATCATCATTTAAAAAATTCTAGCTTTCTGCGAAACGTTAATGTTAGTCAGATGTATCCCTAGCTCTTAAAGTTTTGGTATATGGTAAAAAAGTATCTTATGTGGTATCACTTAAGATACTTTTATACAGGGAGTACGTTCCCTTGGAATAGGGCTACAATCCGTCCGGATTTCCCCGGATTTGTCCTAGTTTGAAGGGCGTACGGGGGGCGTCCGGGCGGGGTTTTTAAAAGTGTCGGGGTGAAACCCAGACTACCGGACGTGTCGACTGCCAGTTAGTGTTTTACAATTAACCCTGTATACAGGGTTATTTGTAAAACACCGGCAACCTCTCAGCACTATGTTGAGAACATCATAAACAACAATTTTTATTCAATAACTTTTCACAATTTATCATATAGTGTGTGTTCCTCAGATTTTCATACAAAAATAAGAATATTTAAATAGAACGTTCTAAATGTTACGAAATCTATGCGAAGCAAGCGATAGTACAATAGCGGAGGGGAGCGGGGAGTGCTCGGGGGGCGTAGATAGGTACAGCAAAATACAGAGTTGAAATGTGTTAGATAGAACAATGAAATCTTGAAGGTTTGTTTTTGTTAAATGTATTATGTTTTGCAAAAAGTCATAGAACAAAAGTTGTTGTTTATGATGTAAGTAATATAGTCCTGCAAGGTTGTTGGTCTTTTAAAAATAACCCTGTATACTTAATGTTTAATTTTATTACTAAAAATATCTATTGATGTTGCGGTTACATACGTACCTACCTAATTCGATTTTGTTAACAACCTGTATAAAAAATTAAAACGATGTTTTTATTTTTATTGCAAAAATATTTTTTTCCGACATGTCCGGGGAAAAAACCGTATTTCGCCCAAATATCCGGGATTTTTGCGGTGTTTGAATGGCGTCGGCAAATTAGGCGATGGCAGCCTTACCTTGGAATATCTCTTTACTTTCACGCAAGCGTAGTTGCTGGTAGAAGCTAGTACATTAGGTATATTCATAGTTTTATAAAACTTTAATATTTGTGTTGTAATATCAGAGAGTGTAAGATTACTTTATGCATGTTAATAAAGGCGTTCCTTTAATACCTAATGGTGTATAGGATTAGTCTGGCTTATTACCTAGAGCACAAAACAGATACGTACAGAAGTCAATCTGATGTATGTCTTTCACTTTTCATACCTACGTTCGGCGATCACGCTAGAGTTGTTACTTTGGATTATGCACAAAAGACTATCGTGGTAATGACACTTGTATCTAGTGTTAATAGATACTATAATTCATATCTAGTATGTATTATTACGTGTTGCGTTAAAACGAACCATCGCAAATATTTACTTACCTATCTGAAACAACTGGTAGCTTAAAAGACAATTCACCGTTTAATGTTAAATATAAACAACTATCCACTGAAAAATTATAATATTTTTTTGTTGCTTCATTTTCACAGACGCGTGTCTCAAGCGGTTGGTACTGCCGCTTGCAATGGTCCCAACCGGTCCGAAAAATCGTGTCCGTGAGCGTTGTCTATGTGTGTGTTGCTCGAGCGCACTTTGTATGTAGATTGACTTCTATACCTATCGCTCTTTTGTGCCTAGAGTTAGTCAACCTGCGTTTTAGAACATTACAGTATACTTAGTATTTTAATAGGGTTTAATTTGGTATGATATTAGAAAATCATGCATGCTGAAATAGAGAAACTACAAAATAATGGAGTTTTAAATAAATTGTGGTAACTGTTTATCGAAGAAACTTGTTTTATTTGAGATATTGTATTTAGTTTCAACTAGAAAATTGCATTGACATTTGTGAATATTTTTTATGTATGAATTGACCTTTTTGAATATTCCTTTTGATTCTTTTTATTGGGAACGCATTAAAATGAATTAAATCAAATTATATATTATACGAGAATATGTTTTTTTTTTTAAATAAAAACCTTGCCACACTTGAAATAACTTCTCTATCGTGGGTGCCTTTACAAACATGTAAACTTACTTACACTAGATCCGGAAAGCCCATACAACAAACATAACATACAAGGAACAAGTATTTACTTGTTCCAGGAGTCGAACCCGCGATACGCAATTGACAAATGCAATTTGTCAATCGCTCAACCACTGCTCCAACCGTGTCAACATATATATGTTATTCTGATGTGTTAGTTGTACTACAGTAAAAGCAAGCGTAGCTGTACCTCCGTAGCTGTCCAGCTACAACTTTTTTTTATTCCATAACTATCACACAACGCCGTCTAGTCTCAAGGTAAGCAGAGCTTGTGTTATGAGTACTAGACAACTAATAAACATACTTATATATTTCTAAATACATACATAATTATTATAGATAAATTACACCCAGACACAGAACAAATGATCGTGTTCATCACACAAACATTTGTCCTGGGTGGGAATCGAACCCACGACCTCCGGCATAGCAGTCAGGGCCACTAGACCGACAGGCCAGTCAAGACTATAAAGCAAGCGTGGCTGTACCTCCGTAGCTGTTCAGCTACTGTAAAGCAAGCGTGGCTGTACCCCCGTAGCTGTTCAGTTACTGTAAAGCAAGCGTGGCTGTACCCCCGTAGCTATTCAACTACTGTAAAGTTTTATAAAAATCCGCTCAGTTATTTGTGCACAAAAGAGCGTCCACCCTCAAAAACTTTTACATTTATAATATTTGTAGAATAAAGTAGAAAGTAGGATAGAACAGAATTAAATATTATTAGTAGGTCTAGCATTTTCCAGCGTCTTCGTTCACGTGGCCTTTACTATAGGAACCGTTCACTTTCGGGAGATGAAAGGAAACTCAGCTATTGTGTAACTATTAGTTATAATATGTTATTTTCATTGTCTGACATATTACAAACTCATAAACAACGTTAATCCTTCCTTATAATATCTATTACTTTGGCTTTATACCTATTGTAAAGCAAAACCAGAATATTTCAAGGGTACTTCGTAATTGGAATATTTCTGGTATCAAAATATACCAATTACAATAAATACTATTACGATATTAGGTAAAATGGTAACCCAATTATTAAGCTGTCTGCCTTCTATGAAATACATATTAAGTATGTATAGAAAATCCCTGGGTACCTACGTAACTAATAATCGTGCGCAGTGCGACTAAGCGACCCGATTAAACGTGCCACTTGTGAACTCATGAACATATTATTATTGAAGCGCAAGGCTTCAGTCGTACTAATTTTACCACTTCAACACAAATTAGTCCCACAGTAAATAACTGCTTTTATGATGACGTTTGAATCGAGTTTTTTATGCATATAATTTACATTAGCTAACAATGAGCTCTTCATTAGAATAATTACCGTATATTATTAATTCTTGAACTGGGCTTTTCATTTGTGCTGGTTTGATATCAAGTTCACCATACTTACTATTTTTTTTTCGTTTCTAGAATAAGTTTTTGTGGAAGCTTGTTTAGTTTCGTCTACTGAACAAGCCCTTCCTTCCTTTCCCTGTATAATACATTTTTACAAAGGAGATGTTTTCAAAATGAATGACGCCCAAGATTTTATACAGTGTATCTATAGTTCCAAGTGGTCAAAGCAAAGACACGGGCCAATACTAGTAAATTAATAAATCTTTTGTCACTCATCAAAATTAAAAAGAAGTAGATCAAGCACTACGGATTAATAACAATAATGGGTCTTATATTGTGTAGTGAACATGGGTTTCTTATAATATACGTCGGCTTTTCATCCACTTGATATATGTGTTATCATCATCATCATCATTTCAGCCGAAAGACGTCCACTGTTGGACATAGGCCTCCCCCAAATGTTGCCACAATGACCGGTCCTGTGCGTCTCGCATCCATCGGATTCCCACGACACTCACCAGATCATCGGTCCACCTTGTGGGAGGCCTTCCAACGCTGCGTCTTCCGGTACGTGGTCGCCATTCCAGAACCTTTCGTCCCCATCGACCATCTGTTCTGCGAGCAATGTGCCCTGCCCACTGCCACTTAAGTTTGGCGATTCTTCGGGCTATATACATAACCTTGGTTCTCCTGCGGATATCCTCATTTCTGACGCGATCACGCAAGGAAACTCCGAGCATAGCCCTTTCTATTGCCTTTTGAGTGACTTTAAGCCTTCAGATGCGGCCCATTGTGAGCGACCACGTTTCGGAGTCATATGTCATCACTGGCAACACGCACTGGTCATAGACTTTTGTCTTGAGACATGACAGATAAATGTGTAGTAAAAGTTATACCCAAAAGCTTGGTGTTCTCTGTCAAAAATCTGGACCAGAAAATCCAAGATTCTGGTCAATATATGAGGATAGTTACGGAATGGTCGTTGTAAGTAAAAATACTGGCTGAGTTCCTGACTCACTGTAAACATTCAGTATTGACACATGTGGCTGCAGAGTCAATACCGCTTGATTTCTACTAGCTTGGCTACCTAGTCTTAGTTTAAGTCTTTCTCCATTGTGTTGCTGAATTTTTACTCTTTTGCAAAGGCAAGGATAGAATATATCAAGAAGGTTTATTCGCAGGTTAGTGTAGGATTTATTCCGACGAAATCACTCTTTCGCAATCACGCCCACCTCTCGATCTTACTGCCTTCCAAATTTTTTATTTTTTATGTATTTGTGCCATTAGTTCTAAACCCTCTATTAGTGGTACGAAATAAAAGGAAGTTAGTGATAGCATGACGGTTGACAGGATAGAATGGAAGAAAAAAATGTGTTGTGCCGACCCCAAATAAGATGGGACAAAGGCAGGAAGATGATGACTCTAGAGGTACCAATGAAAGAGTATTTTTACAGCACTTATCTATTTGAAGATCTAAAATGATACTGCTTCTTAAAAAGTGAATACAAAATTCAAATTCTTGAATAAATAGCTTTTCCTTTGAAATTTTGAAGAGTTGGATTATTTCCAGAAATACGTATTAGTATCCAACCATGCCTATCTCCTAAATAGACAATAACAAACTGTTTACCAAACCTACAATTAAATTTAATTATCCCTGTTATTATTATTAATTACAGTAATCGGAGTGCGAATAATGGCGTCACCGGAGCTTCTCATTGTAACAACATGATGGTCCGATTGTTTCATACGCTCTGGTGACCTGTTACATTAATTGGCTAATTAGTTCTGGGCATCATTGTGATCTCTATTGATTGGTTTGCCTGTCTTGGAACCATCCTTAGATGATCAACGGAATAGCTGAGTTGGTTAGTTAATCTAGTTATGTAATGTCAGAAGGGTTAGGTATAATTGATTTCATATAAATAGTGCATGCTCAATGTAGTAGCGTAGCTAGTCCTAAAGGTACCAGGAATAAAATAAAAAAGCTGGCCAAGTGCGCTTTTTATTAATCATTACAATTATAGTCCACAAACTATACTCTGTTACTGAATATGGACCTCTTATTTTTGCTTTAAAAACTGTTAATGGAATGGAGATTAGCAAAGTAACTATGTTTGGTTACATATGATACGGTACAAATAATATAAGAGAAGGAAAGTGCCTTGATTGTTATATATATGTATATATATACTCCCAAGCCGATTCAGCTATGGTGACTGGATTCTGAACAGTGCAACTACAACTACGGGTTGCGATCATGTGCTCTGATGTGACTAATAAAGCCTATCCTTGCTGTAAACGTGCGTGCACAGTGTGGGCACGTTAAAACACCATTGTTGTATAGGTATTGGATGTTGGAGGGCAGCTTATTCTTGTTGGTATCTCGCCTGAAGTCGAGATCTCTCTCGATTGTTATAACAGTAATGGACAGGTTATAAAGTTTTCCTAAAACCATATGGAATAAGCAATTATATTTCACAGAATAAACATAAAGCAGTGGTACCGTAAAGCTGTAGAAAATTAGGATAATACAACGAATTTAAAGTTCCATGACACATAATTACAAAAAAAGGTTACATGAGGTTATTCAAGTACCTACCTAGCTAAGTTTTTATTCATACAATTAACTCATTAGATTGGATTCCTTTTAAATATTACTTCAAAGCTTTACTCTCTAGGAAGTCAACAATGCGTTAAAAGCTTCGGAAGCCTTACTACGAGCTCGTAATGCGATACATTTGACGACGTGTATAGCTCTATCCCTCTTTCTGGCTCGCCTACTTGGCATTTTAAAACGACATGGTAAGGCCTCCAGGGCCTCAAGTCTGCTATTACAATAGTGTCAGAATGGTCTATCATTGATTTCATAATTGTTGATTTTGACAAGTTTGGTAATCTACTAATATAATGGTGTCATTATGACTTACCAATAGGCAACCACTGACACTCCATTGAAAGAAGTGGCATAGAATGGTAATCGTACATATTGGCAAATGAATATCTGACGTATGCGGAAATCTGCTAAAATTTTGACAGTTCCTTTGATCAGTGACCTACCATTATAACGTCATTGTGCAGTCAGTTTTTTGTGTTCAAATGTTTAATAAGTTCTATTGTCATTCTACCACAACTCTATAACGAGACCATTGGCCGATCGATGATCGATCATTTATAAAAATAGCAGACTTGGGCCCCAGGTCTCAAGGTAAACGTAATTGCTTCAAGGTTAATACAGACGCGTGAGGATTTTTACCCTTTTTAACCGTGTTTAAAAAAGGGAGGAGTTTCTCAATTCAGTTGTATTTCATATGTTCCATATGCTATTCCGCCAAACTCCGCCATTTATGAACCGACTTTTTACTTGAAAATACTTCCAGAATTCCAAATTGGTAATTTTTATCAAAATAATGTAGATCTGATGCTGGAATACATGTGAAATTGAGAGATAAATAACAGAGGCATTTTTGTGATTTTAGTATTTTCATCAAGAACTCAAGCATTTATATTCAGAAATATCATTTGATGAAGTAGAACTGATGAAAAAGACCACAGAGCCATCTGTGGTCTTCTACAACGGAACTATGACGATACAAATAAATAAATGGTTTTGATGAAAATATTAGGTACCATCAAACTGATCCTATTATGATTAACTGATGCTCTTTCAACTATCTGGGCGGTTTTCCACGTGGTTCGTACTTCAAGTCAAAGTTCGAAAGCGTTTGAACCAAAATCGCACGGTGCGTTCATTAGCAGTCCCCTCTGCAAACGAAACATTGTTATTGCGAGCTGTTTCTGCCGCGTTAGTTCCGTGTCGGAACTCGTATTCAAAAATCACTCGATCTTTCTTGCCAAAGCTGAATAAAAAAACAACTGAAAGTTGATAATCGAATGTTGCACCTTTTTTAAAAGAAGAACTTCATAGGTACCATATTAAAAAAGTTTCACTCAAAAATTTCAAACCATGAAGGTTCTATGTTAATTCGAAGTACCGTACAATAAAACGGTAATTTCACACTTTAACCCCTATTATTATCTTATTTAGTATGTATTTTATTTATTTTACTATGTGAATGTATATAATAATATCTAATAATATTTCTTTTTTTGCATGTTATTTAATTGTTAACTATGTATTTTGTGTGTAGGCACTGATTTTCCTTTTACTTTTACACACAGTATCTAGTCTACATCTCTATTTTCTCCAACTCTCCTTTCGCAGGTATGCTGGAATAGATTTCTTTAGAAATAAGCATCACCTTTGTACTGTTCTTTTGTTTTCTTCTTCTTTTCCTTTATTATTGTGTGTAAATAAATTGTTAAATAAATAAATAAAAGTGTCAAATATAAATCATTTTATAAAAAAATAGGTACCTTATAAAAAAACACAAAAAATAAAAAATAATTTTAATCCGGTACTCGACGTTAGATGACAGAGAAAAATCATTGACTTTTGGAATTGCAGGTTTTTTTTTAAGAAGTCTCAATGAAAATGTTTTTATTTTTATTTTTTTTATTTGAAGTTTGAATTTTTTATTAGCTAATAAGCTTAGAGATATTTAAATAGGGCGCTTTGTCTGTCTACCAAACTCTTTGTGCGACTGTGCCGGTTGTAATCATTTCCGTAATAAGAACCTGAAGCTCCGCAGGTACCTACTTGTGGTTATGGGGGTACACGTGGAAGGTTTTAGCACTTTGAGGTGTAGTGTGACGAAATGTGAGCGGTGTAAACATCATTATACATAAATTAAAAAAAAAATGCCTCAATCTAAGAATTTATCCTGTTCGACGAAGGCGTGTTCAAAAACATGTAAATTCACATACACGAGACACCCACATCCGGAACAACAATTTGTAGGCCATACAAATATATGTTCCATGCGGGGATCGAATCGGCAACACACAGCGCATTAGCCAATCGTTCAACCATTGATCCTACCGTGTCGTCAAAATGGCGATTTGCTAAGAGTGATGTAGTTTGAGGGAGTTGCAGCAACGACAACTTAATTTTCAGGCATAATTATAATGTAACTGATTTTGAGATAAACCATAGACATATTTTTTTTATATATATCCTTGAATAAGATCCTTTTTGAAGTACCTTTACCGTTCGTTGAAGGGACAGCTAGCCCAACAAATAATATAATTCTTAGAAAAAAGCAGCTTCCCCAAATTCCTACAGGAAAGTGTGGAAAATTGAGGAAAATTACGTCTGTATTGACGTCACGGAAATGCTCTCCGATGAGTGGATGTGAACAGATATATCTCTACCAAGAGGACACGTTATATCCTGTGGGCATACTAATATACAGAGGCCCTCTTTTTCGGTCGCACGACTGACATTTCAACACGTCATGGTAAGGCCCTTTATTTTGTGAGCATTGAATTAGACAACCATCATGCTCGGCTATGTAACTCTCGTTCGGGTAAGTTCGGTTGAGTCGGCCGACTTTATTCGAAGGATTATGATTTTGTGTTATTCTTCACTTCTATCATGTAGTCGTCAGCACACACCGTTTTTTGATTAACTATGATTGATTTTGTGTATACGAGCAACAAAAAAAAAAAAATTACAAATTCCATGAAATGAGATGAATTCAATTCTTAAGTCCTTGTCAAGGTGTCGTCAACATGAAAATCACACAGAGATAGAAACCAGGGCTGGCCTTTGTGTCGCCGTTATTCAAACTCAATTGTTGTTTGTATGTCATACCTATTTATTTCCTTATCTGTCCCTTCAGGCACACTGCTGGCTTAGCGCGTTTATCTCGGAAAAATTGAGATACCAAGAATAAGGGATGAACTGTCCAAAAACGTTTCGCGAATAATGTATTGTTCGTAATCCTGTCTACGTGGAATTAGTGTGATTGTATTTGAGTACTTAAGTATTGGTTTACGAAGAGATCAACGTAAAATGTGACGCAAAAATAAATATGAAATTCATTTTGATTAATTTCACTTAATGCGGACAGAGGTGGTGTTCACTGAAGCGATTAATCGAGTTATCAGCAATTGTGAAATTATGAAAAGGGTTGCTCGAAAATCGGAAATTCCCAGAATATTGTTGGAGGTTTATTTATTTAAAATATTGACATAATTTTCTATTATTGCCAATTTAATTTGTAAGATCGACCCAACCTAATAATTCCATCATTGAAGACTTATCTACTCGTAATTATTTGAAGACTTATAGAGCTTGCACAAACTACGCATTAGCTTTATTAACACAATAAAACTTAACATAAAAGCAAAAGTGTCTATTCAGTAATAACGTGGGACAAGCACGAACAATGAGCCTTTGTCAGCAGCTATCAACAACAATAGCTGTAGGATTGATACAGCCCTTTGGCTGAATCATCGTGCTAACGATTTATATATTTAACACTTAAACGTGCCTTGGGGCACTTCTGTCAGTATATCTACGGTACCTGAATTACGCATGTTAGTGTATCTAGTCTGTCGCCAGAAAAAGTATATACAACTATAAAAGTATGTATAAGCTGTGTTCTGATAGCTACAACTTAGGGGCCTATAGGTTAGGAGTGTATAAGTTACTTCTAGGCAAGCGTGCTTCATCGTCGGCCACATCATCGCTTACCATCAGGTGCCATAGTGGTCAAACGCGAGCGTATTAATAATAAAAAAAGTAAGACCAAGCAAAAATATGGATATTGAGAAGCATCGCATATTAAAAGCAAGCGATTGAATATGTTAAAAAGTTTGCAATATGCTCTCTGATTGCGATATCATTTGCATTTTCATTTCGAGATAGGCTGAGTTTGACTTTGTTTCGTCATGTGTTTATCATACAGCGAAACTTCGAGAGTAAACTAAAACAAAATTAAGTAATACTACAGACGCCCGCGGCTCCACCCCCGTGAAACTATTTTTATGGGTTTATGCATACTATTCTTTTCTTTTAATCATATCCAAATTGATCAAGACTTTTTTGAGTTTTAAAGAAACTGATAAACAGCAGGAGTTTCCTTGCGTGATCGTATCAGGAATGAGGATATCCGCAGGAGAACCAAGGTCGCCGACATAACTCGAAGAATCACCAAACTTAAATGGCAGTGAGCACGCCACATTGTTCGTTGAACGGATAGTCGATGGGGCCGAAAGTGTTGGAAGGCCTCTTCCCACAAAGTGGACCGATGACCTGGTGAGAGTTGCGGAAATGCTTGAAAAATGAATGGGGAGGCTTATGTTTAGCAGTGTACGTCCTTTGGCTGAAATGATGATGATGACGATGATGAACAAACAGCAATTGATTTTTATATGATGTTTATATATAAGAAGAAGATTAAGTTGTTTGTTTTAAACACGTTTGTAAAAAGTAATTTCTGGAAATGCCTACTGATATAAGATCTGAGATTATTGGAGATGGTATAACAGGTGTTTAGTATCTTAGAATATAGTTTGTCAATGTCGACCACCCTAATAATGAACCAACAGCACATGACAAAGATACTATATATTTTTTTATGCTCGTAACTTAAAATAGTGATCGATCGAAGATTTGTGTTAATGTGTGATGGCTACTTGATCCTGAAAAAAATACACTGTTCCCGAAGGACTAAACCACGACAGCAAGGCTACGCCAAAAAGCTGGTACCTAATATTTAAAAATTTAGGCCTACTGTCCACGGACGCGTAGCTTCATACACGCGTATTCGTCATTATACGCTTGATGTGCCTGCTCACAGCTTACATACAAAACTATGAATCAAAGTTGACGGAGCGGCAACGTCGTGCCGTTGTGTCATTGCTGCTTCGTATAATGACGAATACGCGTCTATGAAGCTACGCGTCCGTAGACAGACGACTTTATATAATCAATGAGCCTCAAAAGAGCTTTAATATGAAACCCGACTGTAGCTGCCATCGTAGCTGTTACAACCTAGACAATCGTTGGCATACGATAATATACTGCAGTCATCTTTGTACGGTATTCGCATTTCGTATATTCATTACAGTGAGCTGAAAATTAGCAGTTTTTATTTATTGTGCATCTGCCTTTCGGCGCACTGAAATTTAATTTTGAATATCTGATAAACAAAAGCCTTTGTGATTTAAGCTTTTTGTGAGCGCATAACATTTAAAGTTAAATTATCAAGGTTCCCTCAAAATATTCTGAGTGTTATGAAAAACATCATAACAAAACACATGAGTAAAATACGTATTTATATCACAAATTGGAAATTGGAAGCAAGGAAATGTTGATAAAAAAGTAACGTCGTCACGGTTGCCTTGGATAATGGCATACAAATATTAATAAACTTGCTAGTCAAAATAAAATTATCATTCTAGAATGTCATATAGAGTAAAACTATTTTAGTTATACTCGAAACGCACTACGATGTCATGTGTCATTATAACCACTAAATTCTAAGCACAAACAGTTAATTTTATTTTTATGTTTATTATCTTATGCAGAAATGTGTTTTCTAAGTATTTATTATCAGTACACAAAGCAAAGCATATTATTTTACTTGACCAAGATTTACATTAGTGGCAACATTTAAAGTTCAATTAGGCCAAAAGTCATGAAGTTGAGCCAATAGAATTTAAAAAATAAGCCATGATTATTTAAAATCGTAAAAAATCTAGTCAATTCAGTTTCTAATTATGACGATTTTTTTTGCGTTACTTAGGCTGGTCATTAGCATGATCAGATAAAAGTCAGTCAATTATTTCGGCAGTATATATCATGGTAACTTATGTAGACACTTAATAATTTTATCAAAAATTTCCTCGCCGATGATCTTCGAGTATTATCGTGTTTATTATGACGAAATTGATCTGCCTTGTAAGAATTTATTTTAGGATTGATTCTAAGAATATGGCTTTTACTTATACATAATATAAAGGATAGATAATATAAGGATTTTATATTTCTTAAAGTTGACGACATTAAACATTAATATGTTCAAAGTCGTCAACTTTTTTTAATTATATATAATGATGTTTTTAGGGGTTGTAATTAGACTTTAGACTAATAAGTACACCTTTATCAAAATCAAAAGTATCGGTTACAATCACATTTACACAATTCACTAATGATGTTTTGTTATTGTTATAACAGGTACATATTTTTTATGTAATCTTTGCCCCACACTAGCAACATCTTGTGTATCGTATATATCGTCGGTGCGTTCAAAAACATGTAAACAAGCATACACAATACACCTGGGTGTCTTGTATATGTGTTTGTTCCGTGCGGGAATCCAACCCGCGACACGCGCAGCAACCAATTGCTCAACCAGTTTGTAGCTATATTAAATAGAAATAAGTTTGTTGTAACTGAAATAACAATAAAACAAATTAATGTCGTCAACAGCTGTAACACGCTGACGTGACATTATCAATTGTGTTACAAGTCATTTGCTTTATTACACTGAAATGATTGTCATTCAACTAATTGTTTTTATACTTACATTAATTCGATTACAAATTAATAAATGTAATGAGATTTATGTACCGACATACAGACATAGAATTATTAAAGAAATATAATATTAAAATGTAAAAATAGTCCAGGGATAATATATAATGGACTTCCAATGAAGGTTTGCAATGAAAAATTTTGTTGGGAATGTAATATTAAATAAGAGTCTGATTATTTTTGATTCTTAATTCGTGCACGGCAATATCTAGCAATGAGGGTGTTTTAATATCGTGCGAATTTCATCACGCATGCGGGATTGCTCCGCACGCGTAGCCTCCGCAAATGTTCTTTTCACACAAGTATTTATTGCAATGCGTCGAATACGCAAGCGGGATGCGGGGCGTGATATCGGGCAGCTGCCCCGTATGCGGAGCAATTCCGCATGTCATCATATTATTTCTTTCGTTGTGGGTAGAGTGAGAGGGAGTGTCAAACTTTTACTGACTATAACCCGCCCGTTCCTTCAGTTGCCTTTTGCGTTCCAGGGCCGCGGTAACTCTTTCGAATAGTCCCGCAGCCCTGATAGGGCCACTGTTACCCCTATATTCTTGGGCTTGCGGTCGACGAACAATAGTTAGCTCGTTCGGCGCGTAGTGATCCACGTGCGCCTCATAGGGGCTGTCTCCAAGGGCGAGAGAGTCGCGACGAGTCTGTGTTCTATCATCGGGAAGTCCACGAACGAGCGATTATTCCGCCAGCGTATCTATCGTAATCTTTACCGACATTTAATAACCTTTTACGAACGAAGATCTAAAATTACCAAACTCAGGGAGCCAGCTATTCTTATAAAAGTTTCCTGTTATCTAAAAATACATGTTTATAAAAAGGTACACGGCTTAATACCCCAGCACAAAGAGGATGTTAACTTATAATTTGAAACTAAATATAAAAAACGTGTGGGGCGGTCGATAAACAACAAGATTTATTTTAATGAACATTGCCCATACCATAGAGCTTGGATATTCCTCAGTGGTCATTCCTGAGACAACACTTTCCATAAAAACAAAGCGTATTAGTGAGTGTCACTGATCACCCATAGAAATGAACGACTTTTGCTCTGCTTGCTAGACATTGGGCATTGGGTTTTTTTGATGTCACAACTTGGTCCAACGTACAGGTAGGTCGGCTGTTATTGAAAACGGTAGCGTGCACGTGATATTATAAAAAGCCAATTTTTTTGTGTAGTGTGCACGAATTTGAGCAAACGTTCAGACGGCCCTATCTTTACAATGTTCGATTCAGTCTGTTCCTAGCTGTCCTCCCCTCAGCGATGCCCTAAGCCGAGATCTGTACCGCATATGGAGTAAAACTAAGCGAATACGCAATGTGGGCCATTGCGTATTCGCTTAGTTTTAGGTTTATTATAGGTCCTAGCAGTAGGCTTTAATTTTATTAAGGTCGCCACAGGCAAGTCCAATCTTTACTTACTAGTTTTTTTTTTTAAATATTGTTTATATACCTACTTGTGACTAAATACACGTGCTAGATACACGTCAACTAACAACCTATGAAAGGGGATCGCAACTGACTCTTTTACCACGTAACCTATCTAGAAGAGCAGTACTGCACCCACTAACTAGTATAAGTAAACATGCAGCTGTGTAACACAAAAAAAAACTAGGTATTTAAATCCATGCTGCCACAACTACAACTTGCTCTCAGCAAAACTTGCGCGGACATAAATATCATTATGACGACTCTAGTCACTGTCAGTGTGGTTATTCTGTGCTCTGTAGTCTACACTAATATGTTTTGTTACTTACGGCATATTATGCTACTGGCTTTGAAGTGTTCCTACTCTAAATAACCATTTCTTTTTAAATATGTGCTCTCTTCGTTGATAAGCTGAAAGTTCAGGATGGTTGCTGTCAAAGTTTGTTGTGATATTTCATGACAGCATACAATCTCGCACTAATTACTACTTATCACCTGTGCTCCAGTAAACTTGTTAAAGGCAGACAATAGGACTAGCATGAAGTTGAAACTTTGCGAATTCTCTCAAAACTCCTTAGTTTTGAGAGAAACTAACTCTTTCAAAACTCTTCTTCAAAACTCTTTATCATCTTTTGCAAGGGCAAAAGATGATAAAGAGTTTTGAAGTTAGGACAGGAACAAAAAATCAAAAGAGCCTTTGAAAATCAGACCAAATTTAAATCGCGAATCCACGTTGATGAAGTCGCGGCTCAAAACCTACATATATGTATTTACTTTTACTATATTTATGAATATTTTTGGTATTAAATTTGTGTTGCAGTAATGCACAGTTGAAAGAAAAAGAGAAGATTACCAATTGCTAGCAAAAGCATATGATAGAGTAAAAGCGGCTACCCGTGTATCAATTAAGTTCAACTTTAGACAGGTAACAAGCCGTGCTAATTACATGTACCAACTTTTTACTTAACTCTGAACTTTCGTTCAACGAAACGTTAATTAGAACAATTTCGAATTTGTCTGGCTGTTTCATCATAGACAAGTTCTCGTTTCTCTAATTCTATATTTGTTTTTCTTTGAGACTTAGCGAGTAATTAATTTCAGAGAATTTCGAGTCAAAAAAATATAATAACGCAGTGATATTAAAAAGTGGCATTTTGTAAGAATTTAAAAATCCTGTTTGATTAAAAATGAAACCTTTGATTTCAAAAGATTTAATTTTCATTTTTTACAAAGGCAAATAACAAATATATATTTTTTAAATAATATAAACTAGTGCTTGACTGAGATCCCATTGCTTCATAATAGTCCTAGTTAGTTAGTATGTTGTTAATAAATTGAAATACCAACTGGGCGGGTTAAAAAAATCTGCACGTTGCACGTGATTTGGTTTTATAACGATTCTCACGTACAACGGACATGTCAGTGTTAAATGTTTGGTTCGTCCTTTATACAGTTCTGTTTTACTACTTTTTGAATTATTAGGTTCGTACCAAGGTCTATTTGTTATATTATTGTTCTGTCAAAGCGAGCCTTTTGCAATTTCTCTCAAACAAAAAAAATGTCACTTTGTATATCGACTAGAAAATTCAGCTAACAGTTCAATCTAGACGAATGGTAACCCAGTTTCCCAAATAAAATAAAACGCAAACTTTCGTAACAATCAATCACGACCTAAAAACTAAGGTCTAGAACATGACTCAGCTAGATGTAGATAGCATCGCATGATAAGAATTGCACAAAGTAAAACATTGTCCTTCAGAAATATTTCAGCTATGAAAACGTAAAAATGCGGTTTGTGCGGTCGCGGTCCGTACCGCCACTAATTTTACGGTTCACCAACGTCGGAGAATTGCAGTCACTCCATACATTTATTTTTTTGGAATTCTCAGACATTTTAGAATAGACTTTTTACTGATATTCTTCGCTATAAAGTTTTTATGCATGAAATAATGAAGCGAATGAAGCTCGTCGCTAGTGCATTATTTAAGCGAAACGAGTGGCTCCGTGGACGAATATATCAATGGGTTCGTGGAAACTGCCCATACGGTCGGGTCTAAGTTCTTTGCGACTCGTACAAATAAGAACAAGATGCTCTCTGATCTAACTCTCGAGCTTATGAAGAAGAGGCGTGAGATAATTCTGCAGTTTTCAGACGATGCGTGCATATATCGGCAGCTCAATAAACGGATCTTTAAGTTCTTAAAACGCGACCTCCGTCACTTTAATACCGGAAAAATGCCGCGATTGAGCTAAATAAGGGCTCCAAGGTATTTGCAAGAGATTTGTCTATTGGGCAGAGTCAGCTCACGAAACCTAGCGTTTGTGCTAGCCTGCCTCTCTGCCTAGCGTTTGTGGACTACGAGATAGCCTTTGATTAGATCGAGACTTGGACTGTGCTGCAGTCTCTCCAACAGTGCCAGATTGACTATCGGTTCATCGAAGTGCTGAAGTGTTTGTACGAAATCGCCACTATGTTAGTTCGATTTCAGGACCAGACCTCGAAACCTATCCTCCTGCAGCGGGGTAGAAACTGTTCACGGTCGCAATGGAGGATGTCTTCAAGGTTCTGGACTGGAATGGACTAGGCATTAATGTCAATGGCGAGTGCATCACTCACCTTCGGCTTGCCGACGACATAGTCATGGCTGAGACTACGGAAGAGCTCAGCACAATGCTCAATGATCTCAGTAGAGCTTCCGAAAGAGTGGGACATAAAATGAACATAGTCAAAAACAAACTCATGATAAACAGCCATGTATGTAGCCACCAGCCACCCACTCCTATCAAGATCGGAGACTACATTCGAAGTTGTGTACGATTAAGTTTCCTCGGACAGACAATCCAGTTAGGTAGATTTAATTTCGGCGTTCGGGAAGCTGCGCAACATACGTCTTCTCGTCCAACATACCACAGTGTCTCAAGACGAAAGTTTATGACTAGTGAGTGATGACATGTGGCTCCGAAACGTGGTCGCTCACAATGAGCCTCATCAGAAGGCCACCCAATGGGCAATGAAGAAAGAAAGAGTATATGGCTCGGAGTTTCCTTGCGTGATCGAATCAGGAATGAAGATTTCTGCAGGAGAACCAAGGTTGCCGACATAGTACGAAGAATCGCCAATCTTAAGTGGCAATGGGCAGGGCACATTGCTCGCAGAATAGATAGCCGTCGGGGCCGAAGGTTCTGGATCGCCGACCGCGTACCGCAAGACGCAGTGTTGGAAGGCCTCCTACAAGGTGGACCGATTACCTGGTAAGGGTTGCGGGAATCCGATGGATACGAGACGCACAGGACCGTTCATTGTAGCGATACTTGGACGCCTATGTCCAACAGTGGACGTCTTTCAGCTAAAATGATGATAATGATGAGTGGTTAATAAACCTATATTCTTCAAATAGCTGATTGTATTGATTGTACAAACATGGCACATCGGAACCACGATTATTTGCACCTTTAATAATATTTTAGTTTATTTTTATTTTTTTTAGGCACTGAACTGTATGAATATCCTTATTACTGTTGGCTTAATGTACCTTTTTTGTAAACGTTATTTGCAATAAATTTATTATTATTATTATTATTATTTATTGTAAGCTAGACTAGGCCCATTAAAACATAAAATATTTTCCAGTAAGATATCTTCCAAGTTATTTACGACGATTTTCCGTATATCTCCTATTATATACAGTAGCCGTAACTTCTAATGCTGAAAATGTGAGCTACATTTGCCAGATGCAACCAGCGCTCTGGGTCATAACGGTATAAGTACCTACATCTCACACACTGAATATAATACCTGGTCTGTGTATCCTTTACTGCACAAACTGTGTTTTATATCATGAGCTCTGTTATTGACTCATCAATTGTTTTTGTGGTGAACTGTAATACAGGTTCTTATGGAAACATGATTCAGGCACTAGTCTCGCACTTAGTTAAACTGGTTTGTAAATTGTAAAGCCTTATAATTAGGTAACTTTGTGAAGAGCAAATAAACTTCGTCCTCGTGAATGTCGGCTATTACGGACACGAAGTCAAACTGAAAGCTAGATAAAAAACCTATGTCGTTCCTTAGGATCAGTGCCGGATTAAGTCGGCGCGGGGCCTGTAGCAAATTCGATCAAAGGGCCCGTGTGTATGCCTAATGTAAAAATAATTGCAAAATGCTTTAGCATAGAATTTCTTTTCGTCATTTACCGTAACACTCAACAAAATTACTTTCTTTAAACGATACTAATTAATACCTAGACCAATAGTACTTTTGAAAGAACCTAGATGATGATGTTTTTTTGTATACCTCATGTGAACAAAGAATAAAGGTAAAATTCTAAAAAAACCGAGGTATTCCCTAAATTGTCCTTATTATGGCATTCTTTAATTGGAATATTTTTTCCATCAACCTGTCAAAATTATTATCATCGTTTCAGCCGAAAGACGTCTACTGCTGGACAAAGGCCTCTCCAAAGTCTTATCGGTTCATCTTGTTAGAGGCCTTCCAACGTTTCGTCTTCCGGTACGCGGTCACCACATCCGGAACTTTCTGCCCTATCGACCATTTGTTCAGCGAGTAATATGCCTAGCTCAATGCCACTCAAGCTTATCTTCATTCCTGATTTGATCACGCAAGGAAACTCCGAGCATAGCCCTATCCTTTGCCGAGCCATCTGATGAGATTGTGAACGACCACGTTTCGACTTTCGTTTTGAGACACTGGTTTGACGAGAAAATACCGCGCAGGGAAGCTTTGGTTTTGTCAATGATCGTTTTTAAGACCCACTCTTTTGAAAGCTCTAATGAGGTCACCGAGCATTTTAATGGCCTCCTTCATAATCTCAGCCAGGACTACTATATCGTCGGCAAATCGAAAGAGAGTGATATACATTGAAATTAACGCCTAATCGTCTCCAGTCTAGACCCATGAAGACTTTCTCTATTGCGGCTGTGTGTTTCGGAGAAATGACGTCTACCTGCCTCACACCCCGTTGCAGGAGAGATTTTGAAGTCTAGTTCTGAAGTCAGATGGTGGCGTTTTCAAATAAACACTTTAGAACATCAATGTAGTGATAGTCAATCATGATTTTTAGAGGGACTGCAGTACAGCCCAAGTCTCAATCGATTCCAATGCTTTCTAGTTTTTGTAGTGTATTCTACAAATTCTAAGAGAGTGGCAGATTATGCTCTTCAGTCTTCGTTGCATGAAAACTACGATAGTGAAGGAATTAAGAAGAAACTAAGAGAACTTCACACTTTCAAGTAAAAATCTATAGAATATTCCATAGAGTTTTCTTTAGATTAAAATCTGTAGCAAATTGACTATCACATCTAAAGAAATCAGCTGTGTAGACTTCATATAGCATAGATACATTGACCATTTTTTTTTATGTTCAAGTGTGGGGATCCTTTATGTACGGGGCCTATAGCATTTGCTACTCTTGCTACATGGTTAATCCGCCACTGCTTGGGGTTCAAGCTTACTCCATACCAAATTTCATCAAAACCAGTGCAGTGCTTTAACCGTGAAAGCGTAAAGACAGACTGAGCTTACGAGCAGATGAACTTTCACATTATAATGTTGTTAGTATAAATTATTTTATTTATGGACTTGTCAGCAGAAGAAGCGAGGACCATGTCGTAATATATATATATTGACATCATTATCCAAACTTACTACTTATTATTTAATTATCCATCCATCTAAGATAGAGAGAGACCTTAACTTAGCCCATTTGCCAAATCCAGGCTACAAAATCCTGGTGCCGATTAGTGAGGAGACCCGAGCCCAAATAATGGGAACGGAAGAGAACAAAGATGATTTATATTATCATATAAGCGTATGATAGAATTTTAATAATTGGAATTTCATACTGTGAAATAAAATTGTTTCCATAAAAGAGGGTCGGCTATGAGAATAATTTAAAAAAATCATCTGTTCGTAATTTAAGTATATTGTTTGATATTGGCCTATCAATGTCCTACTCTAAAATATGCACATGTTCTTGAAAAAGTTCTTGAATTAATCGCCTCTAATTGCACCTAAAGCCCCTTCGGTAAAGGGGGGTATGACATTTTCTAGTTTAAAAAAAATATTTATTGGGATTTTAAAACGTTTCTTCGATTCAATTATTCCGTGAAAATATTTTGTAGGCAGCTAGACTGTTTTACACTAGTTAACGATACATTTTAATTAGTAAGTTAAAGTGTGCTCAACTATGAAAATAAGTGGGGGCTTTCACGAAGGCTTTAATTAACTCTGCCTAGTTTAAGTTCTCATTTCCGCATAGATAATGTTAAGGTTAACTTGGCCATTTAAATTGTCATTGTTGATAAATGTACAGATAGCGGCACGAATCTTGAGCGCTCGGCGAAAGAGCAGAGATAGCTATGCGCATCGTACACATCACTGTACAAGGATTGCACTCCCCGCCCCCACATCTCTTTTCATACCACTAAAGAGACCCAATATTTCACTTCTGCGTGCTTCCGCGCAAGTAGAAATGTCGAAGTCAGCGCTCAAGATCCGTGCCGGTATCTGTACTACGAGTAAACGTCAGAAAAGGTTTCTGCAGTTTTTGACTAAACATTATTTTAGATCGTAACATGTACGTCGTTTTTTAGGATTCTGTACCTCAAAAGGAAAAAATACTGGGCAAGTGCGAGTCGGGCTCGCGCACTGAGGGTTCCGTACAAATCTACCTATGTAAACAGTTCAATTCTTGAATGGAGTTTCGAAAATTTATCCGAATCGCTATTTTTTTTTGGGACGTAACTACAAATTTACTGTTTTCAGTTTTTTCCTATACTTTTGTTCTAACACATTGCTTCGTGCTTAATTTCAGGATGTCGAAATGTACATTTTTTACGACATAAATGGCCGTTTTTTTTTAATCGTTAATTTAGAAAAAGATTCATTATGACCTGTACCATGACGTTTAAAGTAAGATTGTTTCATTCTTATTTCCAGTGTAGGTAAGAGATGGCGCTAGACAACCTGTATATTTCTGTCTCTTACCCACACTGAAATAAGAATGAAACAATCTTACTTTGAACGTCATGGTAACCTTGCATGTATGTTTTCTCTATAAAAATATAGAGTTAAAACTAATAGAAAAGGTGGGGTAATTTTGATCCTAACATACTCATGATAGGATCATAACTGGCGGGTTCTGTAGTTTATGGGATAAGTAAAACCTATACCGCGTACATCAAAAGATTGGAACAATTTTCTTGCTGCGGTCTTTCCGACGGATTATAATTTAGGTGTCTTCAAGGCTAGAGTGAATAGGCTCTTAATAAACTAGTGCGAATCACCATTAACGCTTGCGTCACTACTTACGATTAGGTGGGATCTAAGTTAAAAACTGGTTTTAAAAAAAGCTACATGGGAAAAGCCATAAGTCTAGGTATATATTTATGAATATGGGTTTGAACTTACAAAACTTACTTGTTCAACGGAACCATACTGTCTTCTAGAGAACACGCCTCGCCTCGAGATCAGCTCGCTTGCCGATGATCTGTGAACGAACAGAATAAACGTTTATTAAATTACACGAACACACAAAAACACCATAATTACCAACTTATTTATAAAAGTTCGTTTATAAATAAGTTGGTAATTGTAGCCCAATCACCTCTATATTTAGCCCAATCAATAGAGATATGTCCGAAAACAATAGAATGACGTAAACAAGGCAATTGTCAAACCTGGCCTCGTGTAGCCGGGGGTTACACGAGGCCGGTTTTTCAGATAAGGAAAGCAAGATTGTGTTAAAACAGAGTGACCTTTGCACACACACACATACACAAATGCTGCTTTCGTGTACCTCTGTTTAAAAAATAAAAAAGTTACTTCATACTAGGAATGAATCTTGTATCGTGAGTGCGTTTAGCATAGCATAGTCGGCCTTATAATGTTCCCACTGTTGGGACTCAGGCCTCCTCTCTAGGAGAGGGAATGAGCCGTAATCCACCACGCGGGCCCAGTGCGGGTTGGTGGATATCACATGTCTTCGAATTTTTGGTTCTAGGACATGTCCTAACACGAAACCACAGCAACGTGAGGAAACGGCATGCCGTTTCCTCACGTTGGTTTCTTTCACCATTTTGAGAGCACTGGTGATAAAATAAATTACAGTTTGACCCCCCAAAACCTATTAACTTGTAAGCGGGGGTACCACTCGGCCTCCACTGCTCATCAGCTGCGTTTACATACATGTAAACTCGCAACAAGACACGTAGACCACTTATCTATAGGCCAAATAATTATTTGTTCTGGTGCTAATAGAACCCTCGATACACAGCGCAGCAGCCAATGGCTGAACTACTGTGCCAATTGTACCATATATTATATTCACATGTTAGGTGATGGTCGTACTAAAACAGACTGTTTCCTTTGATCTTTTCAAATTTAAATATTTATTTCAAATAATCATCCATATGTGTTAGTAGTAGTACAACTTAGCCTAATGTTAGTATTAAATTAATTCACTGGTTTATTTGGATAAGTGTGTTTGGACACTTATCCACCTTTATAAGAGGGGAGAGTTCAATCTGTCTGAAAATACATTCAGGATGCCATTGGAGGAAGCGCATCGCTTCCGTATGATCGCAGCGAACCCGTTAACACATGCGTCCACGAACATCCCTGATGAGCTACATCGCCACGGCAGCCAAAAAGCACCCTGACAAACAATCGACAATAGGTGTGTAACTTACTTCAAAATCGAGCATCGTAATCCAGGCTACTATGTAGTTTTGAAACTAGTATAAACAAACTAGTTCTTAAAGCGGTCATTAATTTTCCTTTTCCTTTGTTAATAACTAGACTACCGCTATATCTTACGTAACTAGTATCTAAAGTTAGATTCGGAACAAAAGGAATAGCATTAAAACTTCGGAATCGTCGTTTCAACTTTGCAAATAACGTTGGCTCAGATAACGGGAACTGCAAAGTGCATATCGTGCAAATTTTTCACCGTTTCAGACGCTCGCGTTCGGTAGACATACTGTTTCGAATTTTATATCTTATCGGGGTGGATGTGTATCTGTCTGAAATTGTAGCTTTATACTGTGTTGGTTAATAGATGAGTGCATTTTGTGTTCAATATTTTAAAGCGTTACCGTACCAAGAATTTACTGCTTTTACAATAATAAATAGTGTGTTATTGGGCTTCCATAAACTGATAGACCGACTGCGCATATTAATTCTTAATTCTTTATTGTACACAAAATAAAAACATACATAGTACACGGAGATAATACAGTTTATGTACAAAGGCGAGCTTAACTCAACAATGAGTTTTCTCTCAGCAAACCTTTGAGTTACAGAGTGAGAATACATTCGAGGGTAAGAACCAGTGCACAATATAATCCTATATGAATCAATATTTATAAATCAATATTAAATGTTAGGAGTCCAATTACAATTCCAGCTTTTAACTCCATTTCAAACAAAACAGTATATATGATAAAGTTAATACACCATTTATTTTCAACATCTATCCATAAAAGAAAATCGAAAATGTTCTCCCCAGAACCGTTAAACTACTTTACAACGCAATACCAAAGTGTAATTTATTCGAATCCATTCCACGCAGACCGAACTAATGCCTCTCTGATAGTTTGGCATCACAAAGTTCAGGCGAGTGAACCTTAAGGCGAGTGAACTATCAGGCAGCATCAATAGATATCATCAGGCAGATCTAGAGCCCCAATTAACTCGAAGGCACTTCGAGTGTTAGTTTCCTGCGAGTTAATTGCAATCCTAACAACTTTAACACGCATCTAACTGGTTCCAAAAGGTCAGATCTTTATTGAATTCAATGTTGAAGTTAGCCTTTCGTGACCTATGACGCTTATTCGTCGGATGGACGCGCAGCTCGAGAGGTCGAGAGTCCAGCAGCTACGGTGCGCTGATTTGATTGAATGAACGTTCCGAATACCTGATGCGGAGCAACTGAACGGCGAACGTAGAAGCGAAAGTGTTGTTGAAAAACTGAAGTTTTCCACTAAAAATTGTTTGGTCCATCGTGTTTTATTCTTATCCGTTTTTCTTCTGGTGGATATCTCGTCGTTCTTAACAGTGGTGTGGAGGTTTTTGCCAGGCATTTTAACGAGTGAAGTACAGTGTCTGTTTTAATTATTCGCGAATTGATTCCTAGTAGATATTGTGATGTAAAATTCGTGTAGTTTTGCGTTTTAAGTGCCTACGCAACTGGACAATATGTGGATTCATTGAAACAGATGCTATTTCGGTAAAATACTGCTGAGAATTTTACTGTTGTATTGACTAGCTCTTGCCGGAACTTGCCGAAAAGGCTGACTCTCAACATCGATTGCCAAATACTGTAGAAACATTAAAATGTGTTGCATACGCATTTTAATGGAAATCAAAGTGAGTGCTTGACATGACACTGGTTAAATGCGCAAACGTTGCAAAGTCAAAAGAAAAAGAAATACAATAGCGTGTATATGGGTAATGGCATCGATACCTACATTAGTCCTTGAAGCCGTTGATTGGAAGCTGTTATAAATGTTTAAGTACCTATTGTTCGGTAACATTCAATAGAACAGGTAGTTAACCAAGCTATTATTATCGTGTCTAGGTCGTTTAAATGTCGTTCACCTCACCAACTTGCGCAGTAGGTGATGTAACTTTGAAAAAATGTTTAAATTCTTTTTGAATGTTTTCATAACGAAAGTGGTTTTAAAGTATGTGTGTATGGTCTGTTTGTAGAAGGTGAAAAATAGATGTATAGTTTTAGAGGGCTTTAATGTTTTTTGGTATATGTGTGTGGAGTTAAGTAGTGGACTATAAGAATTAAATTGGTTGTTGATGGGAAATGAGTCGTTCTGTATTGAACTCTCTTTGAGCTCACCCAATCTTGGAACAAATTATCTATTTGTTTTTTTATCTTTATTCCAAAAAGGTAAGTAACTTATAAGATAAGCCCACAAAACCGTTGCAATGGTTTGATTGTGGGGTCGGTGAGTCTCTAGACATACTTAAATGTACTTAAAACATTTCTAAATAGTATAATTTTAATTTGCGTCTAATTTAATTATAATGAATATGCCAGGTACGAACTACCTTTCGCTGACTAACAGTTGTCTCAGGAGTAATTATTGAGGTAACAGCGCTGTTGAAGCTAACCACTACCTATCTTTAGTTATGCACCATTTGTCCTTGATACAGAACAACGTGTGTAAAACTTAAAACTTTGGACATGATTTGTTACTAGACTAGGCACTTCTTCTCACTGGTTTAAGTTTGTCGGACTTATTAAGAAGTAAGATATTAGTCTCTACTTTAAGATTCACGGTATTTTAGTCGGAAACCAAGAGTTCTGGCGATACAAAATAAATAAGTCGGTATTCTCTTTTGTAATCTGGATAAAAGAAAGGGTGATCTTTTATCAGTGAAGGAAAACAATCTTGGGATTGAAGCTCACGTGACGTTCGGACGTGAGGGACCGATACCTACTCTCTCTAAACACAGTAAACGTTTTGAAATTTTTCATAGACAAGTAGATTGTACTGAAAGTAGGTATAAACACATTCTTATTTCTTACCACTCGTCTAGAAAGAAAGAAAGAAACTGGGAAAATGAAAATATTACCCTTTGAAAATAACATTAATCAAATGTCCTTCGCGACTCTGGCACTCTTCAATGCGATCTCTAACATTTATGAAAACGCGCCTCAGAAGTTGATATGTTTTTGATTTCTTGTTTAATGTTTCCTTCATTCACCTCACAATGCTCAGACTTCACACCCTAGAGCGCGAGAAGTCATTGGATGACGCACCCCAAGCACCCTGGCTATGATTAACACTATTGCTGAAATACGGGATCCAGTCTCTCCGAGATCTTTCTCGGAGATACTGGATCGCGAGTCTCTCAGCAACTGTGTTGTCGTCTGCAGACCCAAAGATTTTGAGTTTTAGAAGATAATTTATTTACTTATTTACAAGCACTTGTACAACGTTACAGAGGTCCAAGGCGTTGACAATGGAAACTTATAAACTAAAAATACATATTCAGCAAGAAAAATGTTGCTGAGATTGTCTCTTCAAATGCACACGTTAATATCTTTCGTTTTGTACACAAAATTGTGGTTAGAGATCTATTCGTCCACTAACATCAGTGTGGTGTTACGCCACAGTCGAGACCGTTCGTAATTTCGTCATGTCCGGTCAGACGTGTGGATGGTCAACACCTAATGTTATCGCCCACGTCATATCACATTTGTTGTAAGATTTCTAGGAAATGCCTTCCATTTCCTCTAAGATACCTGTCAGAAACATACTCTTTTACATTTAAAATATTTGAAGAAGATAAAGAAATTATTAAATAGATAACAAACAATTTAATAAATGAGATCGCCCATCGGCAATGAGAGTTTTCAGGAAAATTCACAGCACCAGTTGGCGCGCGCCTCAAGGTGATGTCAGCAACTGTAGGGGCCCAGCAGGGACAAAGCCTACTGGGGCCAAGGGTCTGATTCTGAAAAAAAGACTCGGCCATGGTACGAAAGGTAACGAAGGAACAGGAGTGGGTTTTTAGTCAGTAAAAGTCTGACACTATCTTCCGCTCTGCCTAAGAGCGGGGGATGTCATAAGAGGATTTTCCCACCGAAAAAAAAAAGCACTAGTTGGAGCCACTTAACTGAGAGGTCTTCTACTTTTGAAAATGTATGTCTACTTTTGTATACATGAAGTTGACGTCAATATAAATAATGTCATTAACATAAGCGCTTAAACAATTGCCTGGACCTGACAACTCAGTGCTGCTACTTGGTGACCGTAATTTTAGTCACCTCAAATTTTTATTCAAACTTTTATATCCTTTAGGCTATGCGTCGTTTGCCATGCCTTGGTTGTAATAATGCTATGAATTATTACTAAAATAACTATCCATAGTTTTCTCATAAAGTATTGGATTATACAACCAATAAAACGAGGGAGGGATTAAAGTCCTTTCCAAAGAGGGCAAAAGAAAGAATGCTAAGTTCTTCCTTCATACCTAGATCCTAATAGCAAGAAATCCTGAGAAATATGCGATTTTAAAATGGCGTCTTCGAGCTCTCTAGCTTAACCTCATTTCCTTTGAAATGATAATATTTTATTGTAAACATCAATTAGTGTAATCTGTTACTGTCGTATGGAGGCGCGTTCGCGCATATTAATGAAGAGACCATGAGGGTGGCATAATGTAATTAATTTAATTAGCCAACTTTTGAAAGCCACACACTTCATTTTGGCGAAGTAATTTTGAAATTCCTTCCTTCTATTTGAGAACTTAAACATATAACCGGGAAACGCGTGAAAACTGAATGATTTGAATTAAAAAACATTGTTATTCAAACCAATCAGTTAAAATTTAGAGAACTCTAAAACCTTTTGGTCCTATCGACCATCTGTTCTGCGAGCAATGCTCTGCCCACTGCCACTTAAGTTTGGCGAGTCTTCGGGTTGATTTTATAAAAAATAAATAATGTCCGGCTAATATGAAGTCGGGCAAACATAATTACCAAAATCAACTAAGGTGGTTTTCGTAAATAATCACACTAATATTATAAAGACGGTATGTGGGTATACACACCCACACACATACCAAGTTCCGTCTTTATCTTACTCTTTCACGCTCAAGTATCAGAACTGCTCCCCTAGCCAAGTTACAGTATTGTTATTCAAACCAATCAGTTAAAATTTAGAGAACGAGAGAAAATCGAATCTTCTTCCTTATTTCCGCCAATATAAGTACCTAACGTTTCGCTACGACTTCATAATCGATAAGACAATCATAGGACAGATTTGAGGAAACTGCTGCTCCTTATATAAATAGATTCGTAGGTACCGTAATGCTGTTTATCACTGCCTATAAAAATAAAGACCACATTTGTATTCAACAATGGGAAATAAACACAGAGATATTTATACTACTTATATGATTCATATTGTACAGATTTACATACAAACATCTGTAGTTACGTATTCATAGAAAGAACAAGACCATACTCGTAGTTTTTATCATTTTTATGGGGTGTTAAAGTAATGGAAGGAGGCCTTTGTCCAACTGTGGGATAGTCCGGGCAGTAATAGATAAAATATAGCTTTATTCGACAAATGTCAGATTGTACAAATGTCAGACAAGTTTAAAATGCCAGATTCTATAAATGCTAGATTCTACAAGTGCCAGATTCTACAAATGTCAGATTCTATAAACGCCAGATTCTTATGATTCTTCAGATGAAATTTTGCGTAGACCGACCAAAAAAATAATAATTTTCAGATGTGCGTCTGGTATGAAACAAGAAATTTATCAAATTCGATGCTCTCAAAGTTGATGAGATGCGTCTCACCATCATCTCTTATTCCAAGTTACTTAGAGTTGGCGCAAGATCTTTTCTTCTTCAATTTCTCTAAAATACGTCTTCAGGGTTCAATTGGTTAAAATACATTTAAGGAGTGAAATAGCTAATAGATACTGTCTGAGAGTCTTAAAGTCAAGAGTGAATATGCTACTTCCAGGCAAGCGTGAATCACGTCATTGTTTACGTGAGATAATATTCAAGCTTGAGCCTCTAAATAATAATAAAAATTGTTTCTGAATAATAATAGTTAACGATATCTGCAATAGTATCACAGATTGTGTTTATACTTCTAAATATTATTGGCACGAACAGTACCTGTCAATTCTGTTGTCACAAGAACGTAGTTGGATCCTAGAAGTTACAGACTAATAGTTGACGTCAAAGTTAAAACTTATGAGTTCAATAAGATAAAGTTGGAGACGGCCTCGTGACCTGATAACTTGAGACACAACACAGATATTAGTTCAGAGTTTGGAAGTAAATAAAAGAATTAGAGGTAAACAATCGATTATGTCTTCTTTTATCGTGAAGTTTGACATAAAGGATATCGTCAAAAGGCTGATTTTATCAGCATCATCATAATTCGGTTGTCCTTTAAAGTGAAAGTACGAGAACACTTTCGCAAGAAGTTGTTAGATTCATCACACTCTTGATTTGTTGTATTCGTTTTTCTCTCAATATCATTCTTTATTTGTATGTATGTATCTAAGTATATATTTATTATTGTTCTTTTTTCCTCTCTGTCAGTCTTCTTTTAAGCTGCACCTGCCATGTTATATCTCTGCACCACCGTAAGGTCGACTGGTAGAAAATGCCTAAGGCATTAAGTCCGCCTTTGTACAATGTTTCATTAGTGCATAAAGTTTTAAATAAATAATTTCAGCCGAAAGACGTCCACTGTAGGACATAGGCGTCCCCAAGAGTCGTCGTAACGACCGAGCCTCTGCTTCTCAAATCCATCGAATTCCTGCGACCAACCACTAGGTCATCGATCCACCTTGTGGGCGGCCTTCTAACGCTGTCTTCCGGTACTTGGTCGCCACTCCAGAACCTTTCAGTCCTATCGACCATCTGTTCTGCGAGCAATGCGCTGCCCACTGCCACTTAAGTTTGGCGAGTCTTCGGGCTGATTTTATAAAAATTTTGAATGTCCGACTAATTTGAAGTCGTGCAAACAATTACCAAAATCGACTATGGTGGTTTTCGTAAATAATCACACTAATATTATAAAGACGGAATTTGGTATGTGTGTGGGTACACACACCCACACACATACCAAGTTCCATCTTTATCTTACTCTTTCTCGCTCAAGTATCAGAACTGCCCCCCTAGCCAAGTTACAGTAGTTTCGTTCACGCCGAACGCCTCGAGTAGGCCACGCTTCCAATTCCTTTGTTCAGAGAGTGTCAGAACAAAGGAATCGGAGGCGTGACCTACTCGAGGTGTTCGGCGTGAACGATACGATTGTAACTTGGCTAGGGGGGCTGATGTAGATGAAACTGGCACAAGGGTAGACTAAGTCCTGGAATAGCATATAGGATACTTTTAGGGGGTCGCCCATTGTGACACCCTATTAATGTTAATTTCCTGATGTAAAATGTATTTTTGGTGTACAATAAAGAATATCTATCTATCTATCTATCTATACTTTTGAACCCCTTTCGGATTAAAAAAAATCCTATATGTTATGCTCCCTCCCTTGGAATAACTTTCTACATTCACGCAGGTGAAACTCCAGTCAAAAACAAGTTTCTAATAAAACTGGAAAAAAAAAAGTATAAGTAATAATCCTGTACGTGTTTATTACAAACTAGCTTTTGCCTGCGACTTCGTCCGCATAAAAGTCGAAAATGGTTTTATTAGGTTTTTTGAGATACGAAAATATAAAATATTATTTATTATCTTCGTCGTGTGTGATAGTCCATTGAATTGTATGGCTAGCGATATTGTATCTTAAGATAAAATATTATAGTATCTTAGCCGTGTGCAGCGTGCGTAACCTACGACAAACTTATTATTTGCGGTTCGTACAGTAATCGAGTCTAGGGACCAAACCGCAAAATTAAGTTTGTTTTTTATTGTACATATTATATATACATTTAGTATGGTGCCCAAGATATTAAAGAATAATTATACCAAGTTTCATCGTAATCGAACCGGTAGTTTTTGCGTGATGCCTGAACAAACAGACAGACAGACAGGCAAAAATTTTTTTAATCACATTTTTTTAGTTCGGTGTCGGTCTAGTAACACTCCCTGCCATTTATGTTTTATATTTTCAATGTACAGAATTTTCACTTCTACAGATTTATTATAAGTTTAGATTTCTTTGTTATTTGAATTTAAAATAATCTAAATGAAAAACATGAACCAAAATTCAACCCTTTCGAAACTCTAAAAGCACCTTAAACAGAGCTTTTGCTCCAACCATTTGTCTAATGAAAAAGATAGAACTCCTAATTTCATTGAAAGGTGTTGCGAATGGAAACGGTCCATTCCCTCTATCGGCGTCGTTTCGAATTATACGTGCCTTGAACCTTGTTTGCTTACAAAACAATTGTTTTTCTGCGTGTGGCCAAGCTAAGCAGGAATTTATTCTATTGACGCTTAGCTTTTTATCACCTTGTTTTTCTTCTAGAGAATAGAATTCTTAGACTTCGAAGATGGGATAAGTATACTGCCAGACTTGTTGTAGTAAAGTATAATTTAGTAAGTATTTAAGACCTTAGTTGAAAGTAGCAAAAGAAAAATTGGTTTAGAAAATTTTGTCAAAGCTTTTTCAAGTATATGAAGCATATTCTTTGTTTGTCTGTTAAATGGAATTATTTGAAAAATATTTCACAATTTTAGTATTTTTGTTCTTTCATTTCCAGGGGCGCCGACTCCGTGGGTGCTCGGGGGCCCGAGTACCCATGACAAATAAACAGTGGGTGCCGAGTACCCCTGAAAATAGACCTCAAAAAACAGATCAGTATCCTTTTAGGGATGGACGTTTTTTCATTACCCGACGACCCCTTTAGCGCAGTGGTTTAGCGCCGGTTGAGACGCAAGGGTTGCAGGTTCGATTCCCGCACCAACACAAATGTTTGTTGATGAATCAGATTTTGTGTTGAGTCTGGGTGCTTGTGGTAATTTCGTTGTTCCTAGCTTCCATAGTACAAGGGAAAACCTTAGTTTGGGACCAGGACAATATATGTGATGTTTTCCCAATTTATAAAATTTATGTATTTGTTTGTCGATCACTGTGCATTTCTCTTCTCACAATTCGCCACTTTTTCGAGTCACCAAATGAGCATGAGCACCCATGACGTTATCTTAAAGCCGGCGCCCCTGTCCATTTCCATTATGATTTGAAATTTAAGACAAACATCGTGTTCTTTCATCATATGTACACGAGGAGGAATAATACAAAATATTATGGTAGGTAGGTAACATGTTGCAACTTCATTTGCTGCAGCAGCTAATATTTTTGTTCGCTTGTGTAAATAACGTATGTCTGAAAATAGTAGGTAGGTACGTGTTCAATTTATTAGAGAACAGCATTTCTATATTTAGATGCTTAAAGTTACACGATGTTGGCAGAAAGAGTTTAGTGTAGAATTGGCAATGAATATGACGGGTCTGTTGGTCTAGGGGTCAGTGGCCCTGATTGCTATGCCGGAGGTCGTGGGTTCGATTTCCACCCAGGACAAATGTTTGTGTGATAAGCACGATCATTTGATCTGTGTCTGGGTGGACATTATTTATAATATGTATAGTATATATTTAGAAATAGTTATCTAGTACTCATAACACAAGCTCTGCTTAGCTTGGGACTAGACGACTTTGTGTGATAGTTGTGGAATATTATTATTTCTGATAATGAATACGAAATATTTCGCAAATGAGTAAAAAATGCAGTACGTAACGTGCAAGATCGTTAAAAATTACCGACCGATATCGCGATACCGAGCGTCGATATCACTTGAACTTTAATGAAGATGCAAAAAATCTGCTTGCGATGTTAATTCATTAGAGTTTCAAGAGTCGTTAACCTTTTAATTTTTTCCTTGGCCAAGACACTTTAAACGTAACTCAGCTGTTTTAGTGTTCGCAAAATTTTCCAATAATTTTGAGTGCATTGATCTGATGCTGGGTGACCTCTCTCCGGGCTATTGAAATATCGCTTACCGCGACCCCTCTCCCAGATGGCACTCGACACAACTCAAATTCAATGTTGAGAGGGACTCCACTTCTTTAGAAACACGTTCCAAATCTTACATTGTGTAAAGTGTTATTATGTTGTCTATATGGCTTTGTGAAGGGCAAGACAGTGTTGAAAAAAGTTTTTACGTTGGCGGGTTTAGAGGGTTATATTTTTTTTTACTGTACTTATTCATAGAGAAATATGGTAAGAGGTAACCTGTCTGGTCGTATAATGTTATTGACCCAAAGGTTGGCTTTTACCTCGGTTAGAGATTAAGCTAGTCTTTTGGGCACATTTCTAGTCGACAGATATGTAGGAATTTTTAGACGCCTTGTTTCCAAATCCAGCGTCTAAAAATTCCTTAGGAGCATTTGTTTTAAGTTTATTTATATATATATGTTAAACTAACATAGATATAAGAATTACTAACAGATATTGTAGATCAAATGTTGTCTTTATAATTATTATATAGTTAGTAAGTTTAATTTTTTTAATAACAAAAAACACGAAACAACATCATTATTAAAAATATAATTTCCTAAGTTAAACATAAAATAAATCAATTTTAATTTATTGGTATCATGTAATTGATCGGAAGTTAATTTTTAATCACAACAAAACATGTTTTGTTATTAATGCTAACAGTGAGTTTTTTTCCATGAGTTAAATTTCTTATTTTTTGAAACTGTATGTACGAGTACATAGATAGATAGATATCCTTTATTGTGCACCAAAAATACAAATCACATTAGGAACTTAAAATTAATAGGGTATCACAATGGGCGGTCTTATCGCTAAAAGCGATTTTTTACAAACAACCTTTGGATGGATTTGGTAGAGAAGGAGAAAAAAGATACGCAGGTAGTTCGTGGTGTACTATTTACATAAATACAATACATAAACTAATAAATTGCATATAATATAAACAATATATATATATATATATATATATATTAATTAAAAAGCAAAGAAATGATGTACTTAATGACGACGTTCAAGAGGAAAGGTAGAGTGATCCTTAACCATATTTTTAAAAATTGCGAGTATTTGATCTTGCCTTTGCTAGGTACCTAATATATAGTGCAGTACTACATTATTACCAACAAGATTAAGTCAGCCAAGCTTCTTCTTTGTAAGTAGTTTAAATCCTATTGAAAGTTTTCCGGTAACGGTAAGTATATTTACTTTTGTCTGAAAACACACACACAACATACACACACAACATACACACACAACATATACACATAACAAACACGTGCCCGAACATTTCCTCGGTAAATCTTTTTCGTTAATCTCTTTCAGCTAAATCTGTTTCCATGTGAATAACCGAAGGAAACCTTTACTCATATCCGGAACATGAACATCTTATGTATAACAAGGGATAGTAACGACTACGTAAATATATGTATTATAATATATGACTGGCCTGTTGGTCTACTGGTTAGTGGCCCTGACTGCTATGCCGGAGGTCGTGGGTTCGATTCCCACCCAGGACAAATGTTTGTGTGATGAGTACAATTATTTGTTCTGTGTCTGGGTGTAATTTATCTATAATATGTATGTATTTAGAAATATTTAAGTATGTTTATCAGTTGTCTAGTACTCATAACACAAGCTCTGCTTAGCTTGGGACTAGACGGCGTTGTGTGATAATATATTATTATATAATATATATACTAGCTTCTGCTCTGTAGGGAGCAGTGGTGGCCGAGTGGTAACGGCCCCGGCACCACTGCTCTCAAAACGGTGAAGGAAAACATCGTGAGGAAACCGGCATGTCGTAGAACCAAAAATTCGAAGACATGTGACATTCACGAACTGGCACTGGGCCCGCGTGGTGGATTACGGCCCATTCTCTCTCCTAGAGAGGAGGGGAATCTCCTAGTCCCAGCAGTGGGAACATTAAAAAGCTGATTATGCTTATGCTTATACTAGCTTCTACCAGCTGTTTTCTCCGTGGAAAAGTTGACAATTATCCCAAGGCATCATACTCCTGAGATATAAAGGTATTCTGTGTTTTACCCTAGGACATGATCTATCCGTGCGTGAATCCATTAAGCTGTTAGGGAGTTAAGGAGTAACCATCACACACACATATGCGATTACACACATACATAGATTAATAAACACTTTTTTTTAATACGTAAATATATAAATTTTCACTTTCATAATACTAGTGTCATAATCAGAGGTCGGAATTAAGTAGAGTTATTCATGTTCTTATACTGATATCTAGATGACCACAGACGTCAGGTCTTGTTTCCTGTCCCTACTCTTTTTAGAAACAAAAGCACTAAGACACCTACGGAAAAGGCTGGAGTTCTCAAGTGGGTTATTTTTAGCTGGAAGGGTTTATACTATAGGTACAGGTACCTAACAGCAAGCATAAATAAATTTTATCAGAGATAGAAATGCGCCATGTATTTAAAATAATTTCCTAATTTCTATATATATGTAAATATCACTTCTGTAACATTTACATATATATTTTTTTTTTTTTGGAGGAGCAGTGGTGGCCGAGTGGTAACGACCCCGACTTACAAGTTGTAGGTCGCGGGTTCAAACCCAGCCAGGCGCATTACTTTGTGCAATTTATTTCATCACCACTGCTCTCAAAACGGTAAAGGAAAACATCGTGAGGAAACCGGCATGTCCTAGAACCAACAATTCGAAGACATGTGACATCCACCAACTGGGCTCGCGTGGTGGATTACGGCCCATTCCCTCTCATAGAGAGGAGGCCTGAGTCTCAACAGTGGGAGCATTATAAGGCCGACTATGCTATGCTATGCTATATTTTTTTTATTGACATAAACCAGTGCTTGACTGCGATCCCACTTGATGGTAAGCAGAGATGCAATCATTGATGTTGAGGCGCACTAGTTTATTAAGAGGCTACACTCTAGCCTTGAAGACACCTAAATTATAGTTGGACGGGTAGACCGCAGCAGGCAAATTGTTCCAGTCCTTTGATGTACGCGGTATAAACGACCAAGCGGAACGCTTAGTCCGGACCGTTGAAGTTTCAACAACGTAAGGGTGGATGCTCGCCCTACGTCGGGTTGTCCGATCAAAAGTAAAAAAGATATCAAAAGGATTGTTACTATCTAATCTCCTACTGAAAGGATTGACCCGTACTAACAAAAGACAGAATTGCCGTAGCCCTGCAGTGAACCAACTAAACTAGATAGATTCTATGCGTCCATATCATATAAACACTCATTCATCAAAGACTAGCTTCTGGCGCGTGGACTTACTACTTCCTTCCGCTATATATGAAAGGTAACATGTGTGTTAAACCAGGATAATTAAGCTATCCTGCCCCCCTAGCCAATTTACGATCGTTTCGTTCGTGTCTAACGCCTCGAGTAGACCACGCCTCCAATTCCTTTGTTCTGACCACGTGACAGCGTTGAGATGACGTCGGACGCGTGGCCTACTCGAGTCGTTCGACGCAAACGAAACGATCGTAACTTGGCTAGGGGGGCTGGTACTAAACTGGTGGTTCAGTAAAATCCGTTTAGCTGTTTGAACTTGAAGGAGTAACAAAGATACACACACATATATGTACATACAAACTACCTACCCAGTGTGATCTATAAGGAACTATGGACAGTTTTTTTACGAAATTTTTATTTTTTATAATTGAGTACACATTAAAGTTTTATAATGTGTACTCAATTATATTTGCAATACGGCTTTAAAGACAATCTGAAAACTTTTGTTACCCAGATAATGTGTAGCATTTGAATTGGTTAGCTACGTTTGGTGCCCACTGTACATGATTATGCAACCTACCTTCTACCTATTATTACCGCTTTACGTGGAAATTACCAAACGATTTAGGCACCGTTCTAGTTTTGGCGTTTCGGCGTAAAGGAAATTTGCATTTGCTTGATTGACTATTCCACGAACATTCTGTATAAAGACTTTACATTCGGCATAATAATTGATTTCTATCAAAACATCTGGAGACGACAGAAAACTTGGTTTATGAAATAAGCTACAGTTATAATATATTAATTCATCATCATCATTTCAGCCGAAAGACGTCTACTGTATGACATCGGCCTAGAGTCGCCATAGTGACCGGTCCTGTGCGCCTCGCATCCATGGGTTTCCCCTTTACTAGGTCATCGACCCAAAGTAACTCATTTAACCCATTTATTTGAAGTTGGTATTGAAATAGAGTGTAATTTTCACCACACTAATAAATGATTTATCGTAGATCGTGCTGTATTCGAACCGAGCCACGGAAGTGTAAACAATGCACATTTTAGATCGTCTATGAAGTTTGCGTCGCTCGTTGTGGTGAACTACGCTACCAATTCAAACATTGTAAACATTTAAATTCTGTTTATGACAATGGATTGCCATATTAAATAGCAGTGGGCAGGGCACGTTGCTCTCAGAACGGATGGTTGATGGGACCGATAGGTTCTGGAGTGGTGATCGCGTACCCGAAGACGCAACGTTGAAAGACCTACCGCAAAGTGAACCGCTGGGTTTGTAAGGTTCGTGCGAGTTGGTTAGATGTGAGAACTGGACCACAGGATCAGTAAAGGTGGTGACGTATTTATTTATTTATAATAAGCACACCAACAGCACAGTCACTTACAATTCAAATAAACTTACATCTAAAATTGGAATTTCAGTAACCATGCAAATAACAGGTATGCATGACATTGACCAAATGAATATTAGAGACAAACACAGAACAAAAAAGTGTGTTCGGAAGATCTAAATTTAAAACACACCGTAATATAAAGACGTACATTATTCGCACTGTTTATACAGGCAGCATCTGTATGAAGCGAAACTCATGGAGAAGACATCGATAGGGTAATCCATCAACTTGGACAAAGGTCCGTTGGACGTATGGCAAGGCTTTATAATGAAAGCATTATAAAGCCTTGCCATACGTGTAAGAGGACTATTAAAAGTGATATTTAAAGTGGATGTAAGCAATTGAAAAATTTGAGAGTATGAGAAAGCCTATGTCCAGTAATGGACGTCTTTCTGCTGAATTATTAATGAAGATTGGAATTATTTAAATTCTGTAGCCAGTTCTAACTTGGTGAACTAATAAGGACATTTGCAAGCTTGTGAATTTAGAGCGGGTATTCGTTCTAAATTCACAAGCTTGCAAGTGTCCTTAGGCATTGTTAGTTCTTGACCACACACAAGTGCGCTGTGACCACACACAAGTGCGCTGTATCTCATCTGAATACGCTTCAGTGTGAAACATAAGCATTGTATCCAGTATGTACATAAGGCGAGCTATCTCGGTGACTCGGTGGCTATACACAATGGTACACGCTCTAATTGGGTCTGACTCCGGATTGACAATATGCGTATTGTTGCCACTACTGAGAACTGCCGGGACGACACGGTCACTGCATCTCAAATAAGATGTTTGCATGTGTACCTATACCTAGGTACTAGCACAAAACAGAAAGGTAGTATTTGTGTTTAGAATTTTAAAGCAAGGAAAGACATTTCATTTTTTTTTTAAATAAGTTTACTCGCTGTATTCAACTTATTGTGCCATCTGTTCGTTTAATTCACTGCGTCTGCTTAGTAGTGAATATTAAAAAAAAATGTGTTGTTGGAGCAGATTCTGCCGAAATATTAGAAAAAAGTGAAAATTAGCATCCCTTGTAGTGGTAACCGCTTAATTAACCGAAGAACATTCGTCCTGCCTCACAGTCGAACTAATATAGGCAACCCTTCTCCCATAAGCCGCATGCTTTTGCCAATTCTATTCGTGGTGATGTCTTTGCTGGTTCTGTAGCCTCAATAAAAATTAAACTCAAAAACTTAATGTTATGATATTTTTAGTTTTGTTTATAATTTTATATAGTTTTTTAGCCCTCAAATGATCGATTTGTAGGATTTTATTAGTAGTACCTAAGTGGCTTATTTTACGTGTGCATGTTAGATTCACATTTAGTAGATGTCAAGTAGATGTCAAATATATTATGCTGTAATTTATTTTTTAGATTCGTGATTGTACATCAGTTTGGTTAATTACAATAAATATAAATATGAATGAAAATATTACTTTACGTAAAATGCTAATACTAATAAATGAGGCAAATTAAACTTACTTAGTAACTATCGTTGGTACTTTATTCAAAAATAAAGCTTATTACACTGTATAGTGCAGAATATTTATATTGTGTGCTAACACAGTGACGTTTCACGTTACTAACAAATTCTTAACGTGTTAGTCCGCAGGTAAGCCGACGATGACAAATAGGAAGCGCGGTGATGAATGTGCTATCGTTACAATGCGGACACATGGCTCGTCGTGTCCGAGACTAAAGGCCATTACACACGATGTCGATGCTATAATTTATATAGTATTTAAGAACATATGCCTAAAAGTCGGCAACCATAAATTAGAACGAAACCACACACACGACGATCATAACATATACTTATATATTTTACTGGGTCCCTCCTGCGGTTACACCCACGTCTTTGGCCACTGTTCTACTCGCGTGGATCGTAGCGTGATGTTTTATATATTTAGCATATATATACCTTTCTCGATAAATAGCCTATCCATCACACAAAAATCATTCATCATTTTTTTAATTCAAACCATTAAGTTGTTCCTGAGATTAGCACGTTCAAACAAACCAGCAAACAAAATCTTCAGTTTTATATTATTTGCATGTCAATAAAGACTTTAATAGGAAATTTGCCACTTTTAACGTGATTGTGGAAAAAATGAGAAGATGATGATGATGGTCTTGCACCATGTGTGTTTTGATAATAAATTTCAACATTAGTTCCATTATTTACAGATTATTTTAAAATGGAACTAGTGATTTAAAAAAACCTCAGTAGTTCCATCATGGAATTGTTAATGGTACTAGTGACAATGAACCGGCGAAGGCACATCCGCTAGGCCTTTTTCTTTCATGAATTCGAAAACGAGACAGCGACTGTCGCAACCCAGTGTTCGTAAAATAGAGGTTAAACGTGAGCCTATCAAATATAAAAAAACCTCTTGTTCTTAAAGAGCCCTCGCTTGTGCGATGCCTCTTTGGGTACGAGGCCGTGGGCGTGGGCCCACTTCGCCCATGCCTAGCTACGCTACTGTAGAGGGCTATAGATTTACAAGTCTCATGGCTTTGGTAGAATGTGTGCTCAGTTGAGAAATGAAGAAGGTAGTGAGTTAGTCATAGTGGTTAAGGGTTGAGCTAAATCTGGCACCGAATCGCACTTTTCTGCGCTTTTATCCTTTTCTGTCACTTGGAACCGTAATTTACTAGCGAGAAAGTTCAGTTCAGTTCAAAAAAAGTAAGTTCAGTGTGAATCGGAGAGGCGGTCGGCAATACGCTTTCTTTCTCGCTCTAGTAGAGTTAGAGTAGCTAAAGAGTATCAAGTCTTTTTGAACAACAATTTTTGAAAGGACGTCACAACGAAAAAATAAATGAGTCTTGAAAAATTAGAAGAAAGATTTCCATTTTCGAATTCTATAATTGTTATTTTATTATAAGTGGTCAGATCTAGAAACTTTCAGTATAGCCCACATATGTTCCTATTATGTTTTAGTATAGTTATGTATAAAGCATCAAATATTTTATAAGTATGTAAATAGAGATATTCATTTATTTCATCAACATTGCTCTCAAAACGGTGAAGGAAAACATCGTAAGGAAACCGGCATGTCCTAGAACCAAAAAATCGAAGACATGTGACATCCACCTACCCGCACTGGACCCGCGTGGCGGATTACGGCCCATTCCCTCTCCTAGAGAGGAGGCTTGAGTCCCAACAGTGGGGACATTATAAGGCCGACTATGCTATGCTATGCTATTAATAATATAAGGTATCATTATAAAAATCTATCGTACAAAAATAAAAGCATGGTCTCATTTTCCGCGATCACAGAGACGACAAGTATTTCGTTTTAATTAAAAATGTCACCATAATTTTCTAACAAGGTAAATCTGCTTATTATGAAGAATGACAAGTTTCCTGCAAAGCTGATTCAAGAAATGAGTCGGAAAAATGCTTGTAAGGAAAATAATTTCTACGACATCGGCAGTAAACAGACGGATCTTTATATAGGTACTACTAGCTTTTGCCAGTGGCTTCGCCTGCGTGAAAGTAAGTTTCACCATACAAACTTTGGACACTTGTAGAAAATTCTAATATTTTTATTTCACATAGGCTTACATGGGCACTTATAAAATGTCAGAAACTAGTACACGGTTCCAGATTGGTCGTTTCGTATGGAGAAGAACCGGCAAGAAACTCCATGGCTACTCTTTTAAAAAAAGTGGTTGATATTACAATATTCCCACATTACAGTATTAATAGATATTTTTTAAGAACGGTGTAAGCCAGTGGTAGACCCCTTCTGACTTGGATGTCTGTGATTAGCAATGACCTAAAGAAAGCCCAAGTGAATGAATCGATGACCCAGAACCGAAATGTCTGGCGAAAAATGAGGAGGAGAGCCGTCCCCAAATGAAATGGGATAAGGCTAGGCAAAGAAAGAGGGTGTAGACCAGTCAATATTGTACCCAAAAGCACAACAAAAATAATCATAATAAAAAAAGTGAGTCGTAATAGAAAGTAATATAAGAATTCATGGAGTCTACAGTGTTCTCGCATTCACATTATAAGAAAGAGGCTATATAAAAAAAACATGAAAAATATAAGATCCCTTCATGGGGTGAATTTTGGAAAATCCTTTCTTATCGGATGCTTACGTCATACAAAGAACATACCCTCCAAGTTTCAGGTCTTTACAATCAGCGAAATCGCCAAACTTAAGTGGCAGTGGGCAGGGCACATTGCTCGCAGAACAGATGGTCGATGGGGACGAAAGGTTCTGGAATGGCGACCACGTACCGGAAGACGCAGCGTTGGAAGGCTTCCCACAAGGTGGACCGATGACCTGGTGAGGGTCGCGGGAATTCGATGGATGCGAGACGCACAGGACCGTTCATTGTGGCGGCATTTGGGGGAGGCCTATGTCCAATAGTGGACGTCTTTCGGCTGAAATGATGATGATGATGATGATGAATCAGCGGTTTATGCTGTGCGTTGATTCGTCAGTCAGTCATTCAGGACAAAGCATTTTATAAGTATAGATAAAGAAGTAGAGATAAAAGTCCCAACCTGCCTACGGAATAGTTAGATTCTCATAACCCAGTATTTTCGCACATTAATTCCAAAATTCGGTCTGTATTTAAATTCATCATGCACGAAACTCATGAAAATGAATATTTGGTTCAGACAATTTTTGTTCAAATATTTCAAAAATATGTGGAAATGACAAAGTGTCCAAATTATTTTCTCAGTCTCGCTTTTATGAGGAACTTGATATCAAAGAGATATATATTTAATGTCTTTGAGTAATATTAATCAAAATGTGTTATGGGAATGAAAGTTGGGTAAAAATATTTTATTTTAACGTGTCTCTTCTGTAGTTGTATCCAAGTAAGGTTAACACGTAAATAAAAAAAACCCGGTCAAGTACGAATCAGAAGTTGATTTTTCACCGCTCCAAGGAGTAGTAGACCTGAGTATATGGTACTAATTTCAACATAATACAACCATGTGTTTCTGAGAAAAAGTGTCTTGACAGACGGACAACTAGGCAGTCCTATAAGAAACAATGAGTCAAAAACGGAAAGGTTCCGATTTCGACCAATTTTCAATGTTTTTCACTTTCACACGAAATAAATTGTTCGATTATCAAATGTTTTGAAAAGCAATTTATTGTCGAATTGGTAGTTACAAAAGCTCGCTTTATTTTGAAATAACTAAAAGATAAATCTCAGACTAAGTTTACCACAATTTTAAGAGTTCCGTTTGATTCCAAATCTCATGCGAGCAAACACTCTTCTTCTCCTTCCCTGGCCCCATTATTTGGAGTCGGATCTATTCACTTTCCTGAGCCAAGTGGCCCCATCTTGTTTTGATAATTTTGTGCAACTGGGCTGTTTTGAGGTCCCTCTCTAAATCTGACCACCAGGTCAATGGCTGGCGGCCTCTACTTCTTTTTGGTTCTGGTAGGCGTAGAGCGATCTGAACTACGTGGTCCTCACTACGTCCTTGGAAATATCCATACCAACGAAGGTGATTTTTTGTAATTTTATCGAAGATTGGTGCGACTTTAAAGCTTCCTCGAATGTGTTCATTTTGAAATTTGCTTGCCCACTAGCCATCTTAACATTTACATTTGATTGGTATTTAATTTTTTTATGTGAGAAAACACTTAGCATAGCATAGCATAGTAGCATAATCAGCCTATGTTCCCACTACTGGGACTCAGGCCTTCTCTCTAGGAGCGGGAATGAGCCGACAAAAAACAATTTAAAAATATTCAAACTGTACAAAAAATACCCTTTGACTTCGGTCATAGACAACGCGTAACTAGAGTAGAAATATTCGATACCCGCACCGTAACGAGCTGCGGAACATAAATCACGGTTGGAACACAAAACGTATAGCGCGACAGCTCTCGTTGAAGCGCGCGGCGACAGGGAACCGATACATCGCCCATACAAATGTGCCTCGTTGTTGCAGCATTGCCACCGAGTGCGAGGCAAAAAATTGAAAATTGAATAAAGTGGATATTTTGTTCGAAAATCAATGTTTGTGAATAATTGGAATGAGTGACCACTTTCTTTTTTTGATTGCGATCCCATCTGTTAGTAAGCAGTGATGCAATCGTTGATGGTGTAGCGCACTAGTTTATTAAGAGCCTATTTACTCTAGCCTTGAATACACCCAAATTATTAGGTACCTTTGAAATTGCCGTTTTTCATTAAATAAATTAACACCCTTTTTTCTCTATATTTTTTATTTTTATTAATCAAAGTAATTCTCCATGCAATCAATGCATTTTTGCGAACGTAGTAGTAGCTTATTGATGCCCTTTTTGATAAAGTCTGATGGACAGGAGGCAACAAAATTTTTTAAAGGCATTTTGAACTGGACCTCGATTTGGTATTGAATTTTTTCCCCGCCAAGAAGTTAACCAAATTCTGGAAAAAGTAGAAGTAGTCTGTAGGGGTAAGGTCTGGTGAGTACCGTGGATGGCGCAGAATTTCCAACCCCAGCTCTTGTACCTAATTTGGAGACCGTCTACTATGCAGTATGAGGATCAGCGGAGCCAAACGATTAACCACAGCAGGTTAACTTCTCCATCATTGTGTTCAGTTCTTCACAGTACACATCTGCAGTAATGCTCATCCCGTTTGGTAAGAAGCTGTGATAAATGACACTGGCGCTAGACCACAAAACAGTGACCATCACTTTTTTAGGGATCAGTTTTCGTTTGGGACATTGCTTAGGTGCTGAACCAGGATCTAACCAACGTACTGAGCGTTTGCGATTGTCGAACAGAATCCATTTTTCGTCGCAAGTAACAATCGATTTAATATACCTTCGTTTGTGTGCCCTTGAAGTGTTGAACTGTGCAAGGCTCGACTCGACGCGTGCTTCGCGCTGCGCGATCATTCAATTCGTGAAGCACCCATTTGTCAAGCTTTTTTACCTTGCCATTTCGACGCAAATGGACCAATACTGTTTTGATGCTTATATCGAAAGCTGCTGCTAATTCAGCTGTAGATTCAGAATCATCAGCTTCCATAATCGTCTATAATTCATCATTGTCGAGTCAAGTTTTCGATCGACCACGGGGTTTATTTCTTAGGTCGAAATTTCCAGAACGGAAGCGAGCAAATCAATAAGGGGTGGTGCGATCGTTAGTAGTGTTCGCTCCGTATACGTCGTTGATGTTGCGTGCCGCTTCTGCCGCTTTGCTGCTACCACAGTACTCGTATTCCTTAATCAATCGAACTTTTAACATATCCGTGATGACGAAACACGTACAAATGCGATGAAAACAGAACGCTAACCATTAAACAAATGACAAATTTTTAAAAACAGATTTCCATAATTATTTAAAAAAATTAAAATAATTAAAATTTAGAATTCTTAGCGAAAACCAGAAAAAAATTGACTTGAAATAGCCAGTTCGACAGAACGGTAATTTTACGGACCTATTATAATCGGGCGGGAATTATTTGATAAAGTTTTTTTTAATAATAAATCTAGTTTCAGGTAGTGGTTTCGACCACGTAAAAGTAGAAAATTATCGAGCTATCCATTGCTCGCCGTCCGCAAGCCCACGCCTACGTGCGCTGGAACTCGGTATTGGAATCCCGGCGGTTTGCGCATGCTGCCACCTCCTTTGCTAGCATTACTGCTTCGCAGAAGAAGGCGACCTCCTGCCACTCCTCCTTGCTCTGGACCATGGCCTGTACCAAGGCCCGGCGCGATCCTGTGTTCCCATGCGAATTCATTCAGCCGTTCCAGCATGAAGAACTAATAAACATACACACAGACTCACTCATAAACTTGCGCTTTTATATAATATTAGTGTCATTCCAGTAACATGTTGGATTTTTGGAGGAAGGCGGAACAGAGGGTAAAGTCCCGCAAACCTCCGTTGGAAAGGGAGGATCCTCCGACCAGACAGGTGTTATGCCTGGTGGGCTGCAACTGCCCGATAGATGATTTCGGGTTGTTCTATATGTTCTAATCGCGCGGAGAACTTTGATTGCGCGATTCAGGACTAGTTCTTATGTGACGCGATAGATGTCGCTACATCACTCCCCTCCGGAGATCGGAGATCGATGGTTCTTGATGCTTCTTGATGCGTGCCAGGCCATTGGTAGATTGGTTCCAGTGAGTCGGAACCGAATGCCGCATAGTTCTCGGTGAGTCGGAACTGTCTGCGGTGATGCCCCAGTGAGTCGGGGTGGTGCTGCAGGCTCCAGTGAGTCGGAGTAGTGCTGCTGGCTCCGGTGAGTCGGAGCGGTGTTGTGCGACGTAGTGGCTTGACTGCTTGCGTCGACCAGGAGAGGTTCTTCATTGCTATTCATGTGACTGGCCGAAGGTGCAGTGTGCTTCGCCAAGGTCGCTGATGAGGCTGAGGGTGATGACCAGGTATGACCAGGTAGGCATGCTGGTGGTCAGGATACCCTTTAAAGCCGTGGGTGCTGGCTGTATGGCTCGCTGCTCGAAAGCTTGAGGAAGTGATGATGACGTCACGAGGTAATAGCTGCACGAAGGCTGCGCTGACGTTCTTTGTCGAGGGTCACCAGTTTGGAGGTATGCGGGACAGAGAGTAAAGTCACGCAAATCTCCGTTGAAAAGGGAGGATCTTCCAACCAGACGGGTGTTATGCCTGGTGGGCTGCAACTGCCCGATAGATGATTTCGGGTTGTTCTATATGTTCTAATCGCGCGGAGAACTTTGATTGCGCGATTCAGGACTAGTTCTTATGTGACGCGATAGATTTCGCTACAGATTCATATTTGAATTTAATACTTAAAAGTAACTTACATCACAAGCTTAACATACAATTACGCGCCAAATCCCTTTCGTAGCTATCAAGCTTCTCTTAGTAGCTTACCAGCGCAGTTAGCAACGTCAACTGTCAAATATAAGTCAAGTTCCATACTGCACTGCGTCCACTGGGCAGCTGTATAGCTATCTGCATTACGCCTTACTATGTCACACATATACCTGATGTTATCTCAGACTAAATGTCCTTACGTACACAAAGTTTACGTACACCACCGAAATTCTCGGCGTAAGAAACGAGACACGAGTAAGATATGTGTGTTAGACCTACTTTGGCCTTTATATGTATTTACGGTATGATATCTGTCGGCATCAGGTGATTTTAGTGGTCATAAGTGAGCCGTATTTATAGTATCTATAATAATAATAATATTCCACAACTATCTTACAACGCCATCTAGTCCCAAACTAAGCAGAGCTTGTGCTATGAGTACTAGACAATTGATAAACATACTTATATGTTTCTAAATATTAATATTATGAATAAATTACACCCAGACACAGAACAAATGATCGTGCTCATCACGCAAACATTTGGCCTGGGTGGGAATCGAACCCACGACCTCCGGCATAGCAGTCAGGGCTACTGACCACTAGACCAACAGACCAGCTCTCCTAACCCAAGTTACGATCGTTTCATTTGCGTCGAACGCCTCGAGTAGCTCACGCCTCCGATTCCTTTGTTCTGACGTCATCTCAACGCTCAGTCACGTGGTCAGGACATAGGAATCTTAGGCGTGGCCTACTCGAGGCGTTCGACGCAAACGAAAGGATCGTAACTTGGCTAGGGAGGCTGTCCTATACTAATATTATAAAGCTAAAGAGCTTGTTTAAAATTGAAATTAGTATTGAAAAATTCTTTCAGTTTTGGGTAGCCCGCTTATCAAGGATGGTTATAAGCCATAATTATAACATCATGCTACGATCCATTAAAGTAGAGCAGTAACCAAAGACGTGGGGGATAGTTAGTAATAAAATATAAATAGCTAGTAATAAGATAAAGTCGTTGAGCTCCTTAGTAGTCTTGGGTTGAGCTTTACGAATATTTACAAATGCTTGCACTCCACTCAAATCTGTATGGTTCTTGCTTCAAAAGACCATCTCAGACAAATCTGCATGGTTCTCATGTGATTTGACCATTACATATTAACTGTATGGACTTTAAAAGGACTTTGACCCCTGAGTTTGTTTCGGTGTTTCCTCTCAGGGTAGTCTAGGAAACACCGGCCTCATCTAGTGTAAAATGACGAAAAAAAAATTGACGTGTAAAAGTGTTTTTTTTTAACCTACTTAAAAATAAATACCTATCATTTATCAAATAAAAAAGTTAAACTTTTTTTACGTTTGTTAAATGTGTTTAAAATTCCTGAGGAGATTAGGAGAAAGACGGAGTAGCGGGATAAAGCTAGTATAACAATATAAATATATTAGAAAAATATATTACTTCCTTGTGATTTTTATGTGTTACCTATAAGACCAAACTTCCATACAAAATTGGTCCTTCATCTAATGCTTAGTTCTATAACACAAGATATTTACAACCCATAAAGTCGTAAGGACCGCTTTTAATAGCATAATTCGCGCGAAGCGATCATTCCCACTTTGTGACGTAAATGCCAATAATATGTTATCGAGTGGATGTACATACAAAGAAATTTAATGGATAATCATGCTTCATAAAACGGAAACACGCTGGAGTGAACAACGATATTTAATAGACTTTTCTTGTTCTTAATTTATTGCGAAACTTATTAAGAGCCTACTAGTTTATTTCTGTAGGTATGTTTCACATCACTATCATCATCATCGTCATCATCATTGTATCCGAAAGACCTCCACTGTCGGACATCGGCCTCCCCTAAGTGTCGCCTTAATGACCGGTCCTGTGCGTCTCACATTCATCGGATTCCCGCGACCCTCACCAGGTCATCGGTCCACCTTGTGGGAGGCCTTCCAACGCTGAGTCTTCTGGTACGAGGTCGCCATTCTAGAACCTTTCGTCCCCATCAATATTTGTTCTGCGAGCTGCCACTTACTTTGGCGATTCTTTGGTTTTTTTTTCTCCTCTAGTTTAAATTGATGAAAAAATTGTTATTGTACATCAGAATTCATTAAATAACTTAACCGTTTATTAATATAAAAGAGGTCTGAAAATTATCGGTCAACTTATAAGAAAACTTTGAACACAATGTAGTCATCAGATTTTGTAGATCAAACCAACCATGAACTTTCAACTTTCCAGGTATTAAATATCCTGATAATTTTCATTAGATTCGTGTTCATTTTCAGTGGAACTTTCAATGAGTTTCCTCAATCGTTACACGTGTAGGTGATTTAATTTAACATTTTCGTTGTAAGTAAAATAAATTGTTCACTGGTTTTCCACTGCGCATGCTGCGTTTACTTGCTTGCATACCAATTCGTAGTGCTGTGTTACAATCGAACATTAGGTTTACATTCATGAATAATATTGCTTGAAATAAATTTCTGCCAATATCGGGGAGCGCTGAGATATGAATATAAAAAAATATAGTTGAAAGTCGACAAGTTGCGTGGACTCGCGCACGAAGGGTCCCGCACGATTATCTATACAATACTATACATAGGCAAAAAAAAAAAATGTTTTTTTGTCCTTTATTTATTTATTTTATTTTAATTACTTGTTTTTACAGTGAATATACAAATAAATATTCTGTGAATATTTTAAGCGTCTACCTGTTGCCGTTATTAATATCGAGCAAAAACAGCAACAAAATCACGTTTGTTGTAGGGGTGCCACTCTTAAATATTTATTTTATTTTTATTTATTACTAGCTTTTGCCCGCGGCTTTACCCGCGTAAATAAAATATAGCCTATATCACTCAGGAATGAAGTAGCTTTCTATCGGTGAAAAACATTTACCAAACAGACCAGTACTTTCAGAGATTACCTCCTACAAACAAAAAAATATAAAAACAAACTATCTCTCTATAACATTAGTGTAGATAGTGGCAACAGAAATATATCATCTGTGAAAATATTAACTCTCATCATGGGTCATGAGTGACAGCGGAGTGATAGTAATAGGGTCCCGTTTTTACCCATTGGGTACGGAACCCTAAAAACTAAAAAGTTTTAACATAGTTAATAGACCAATACATTTAGCTGATGTACTTATAGAGATATTATAGAATATCATAAACTCGTTCGAGCTCATAGAAACAATATACATCATCCGTCGCAGTACAAGTCAGGCACAAAATGATATTGAGATTTACGAATATTAGATTTTATGGTATCATTTTACGGTATTGGGAATTCCCACTGTAGTATCGATTTTCGCTCAAAGGTTATTGAAATATTGTTGTTTGGGTGATCAGGGCCCTAAGACAAATAACTTTTTTAATACACTTCCTCGAAAACTGACCCTTATCGCACTACGATTAGGTTCAACATGCAATGTATATCACCTTCCGCAGGACGCAGGTTCTCACCGAACATGGTCAGTTCGGGAAGTTTCTGCCCCGGATTCATATGGAGGTGACGCCCGGGTGTCACCACGGTATGGACCGCCCGGAGGACACGGTGGAGCATAAGGTAGATGGTGGTGCCCCGCTTGGGCAGAGCACCGCCGTGTCTTCGTGGGGGGGATCGGTGGCAACGATATCTCGCGCCGGGCCTTGGCGCAGGCCATGGTCCAAAGCGAAGAAGAGTGGCAGGTGGTTGCCTCCTTCTGCGAAACAGTAATGTTAGCAAAGGAGGGGGCCGCACGTGTACGCGTGAGGGAAGCGGCCCTCAAGCCTCGGCCACCGGGAGCACCGGGGGCACTCGGGCTTGCGTACGGCGAGCTACCCATTGCTCGCCGTCCGGTAAACGTACGGACAGAGCCCAAGTCATCGACGGCGCGTACTCTTCCATGCGCGTCTCAAAGAGATGTCAGCAAACCGTAGGGCCCCAGCAGGGTCGAAGTCTACTGGGTCCAAGGGTCAGCTTCTGAAAGGAAGACCTGGCCCTGGTATGAAAGGCAATGAAGGAACAGGAGTGGTTTTGTAGTCAGTAAAAGTCTACACACCCTTCCGCTCCACCCATGGGCGTCGGATGTCATTAGATGATTTTCCTAACTACAAAAAAAAATATATCACCTACTTTTTTTTTCATTTATCACACAAAGGTTTTATTGGTAACAATAAACCGTTGTTTATTGTTACCAATAAATCCCTGGTGTTAAAATAAATAATCACCGTTGTGATTATTTATTTTTTCAAAACAAAGAAGCTTTTATTTTTAAGTCCCTAGATATTTAATGAAGATTTAATTGTCTTTAAGAAAAGAGTAACATAAATAAATATGATTGTTTAAACAATATTTTGCTTTTACCAATAAATTAATATTGATCTGCATTCTAAATTGAAAAATATTTGAATTTCTTGTTTTTAATATCCCTCGACCTACATGTGGAGCGCGTGAAAAAAGCAAATCTTATTAACTTACCTACTTATTAATTAGTGTTATTTGTAAAAAAAAAATGTCGAATTAGTTTTGTAAAGAATTCTTTAGATTCTACGCCGCCAGATATTGTGATTTGCCATCTAAATCAAAAGTAAAACTGTATGGCAACTTTGGAAAACCTTTAGAAGAAAATGAAAAAAAAATCGCGTTGTGATTTTCAGAGTAAGTATTTCTTCGTAAGCGTATTGAAAAACGTCGTTTGATACAAGTGGAAATTTGTCACTGCAGCACACGGCTCCATAACACCCCATATCGCTGGCGTGCGGTTCGAGCGAATTTCGCAATGACAATGGTTCTCTACTTGTATCAAAATGTACTATTCTGTTAGCGTTCCCGCCAAACGCTAAGTACAAAATATTTGGTGATAACATTACCTGTGGAAAACTAATTAGTCTAAACCTACAGAACGGAAAACAACAACAGCTGGATGGATTTAAGACACCTATACGAAAAATAACACATTTATAAACATGTAGGAAACAAGCGCGAATGGAGATTACAAAGGGATTGTAAAAACTATTCCGAATTGTGTGACTGTCCCTAAAAACTCTTTCTTGTTCAATTTCCGGAAGGATCGGCTCATGTGGAATGCCTTTTGACGCCCGGAACGCGTTCAAGGGTCTTTACGCGAGTTAAAAACAAATAATAAAATAGAAAAGCACTTTATTTACGTATTCTTGAGTTAAAAAAAGTAAAACTTGCGATTTTGTAAGTACCGACGCAAAAATAAAAACCAATAAATTAAATACTATTTTCAATAAAAAACAGTATCTGTACAACCGTTACCCGTAACCGTAGAATAATGTTTTTCTATCAAAACATTTTTTTTTTTTTATATATACTACTATCACACAACGTCGTTTAGTCCCAAGCTAAGCAGAGCTTGTGTTATGGATACGAGACAACTGATAAACACCCAGACACAGAACAAATGATCGTGCTCATCACACAAACATTTGTCCTGGGTGGGAATCGAACCCACGACCTCCGGCATAGCAGTCAGGGCCACTAACCACTAGACCAACAGGCCAGTCAAAACTTATCACAATGTTCATAATACCCCAGAAAATCATCACTAACCACCCCTATATTCAATTTAAAAGAAAACTTAGGTAGTCAAATTATATATTGCTGATCTGCTTTTCAGCTGTTTTCCAAACGAAGCTATACCATCAATCACGTTTCACTCTAGTTGATATATCGACGAGCTGGGATAAGTATTGTGGCGAGCATGGAAGTCATATTAATGCTACTAACTTGCAAACTGGCAAGATATACTTTTAAGGTATATGTTTAAAAAAGCTTAGGATTGATAGATGTTCAAACAATAGATAGGGAGACGTCATAGAAAAGTCGAGACGTAATTTTTAAACAAAATGTATTTGAAAGTGCTTAATACAATATAGTAATAGTTTAAATCGAACCAGAAGCCTTTCATTGCATCTCACCCATCACAATATGTTGTCAGCCAATGGATCTTCAAGATCACACCCCAAATAACACGGTACAAGTGTAGGAAGACGATGATTCGCCTTTTACTCCGTAGAATATTAATATTGTTAACTTTCTCACCACCTCTAAAGTGTGTAAGAAAGAAAAAGAAAGAAACTTTTATTTGGCACATACAGTGTACAAACCAGTAGGTATATAGAAACATAAGATTAAAAAAAGCATATTTTATAGAAACAGCAAAAACTTAGAGAACAAAGCTACCTACTACAGTGAAAGCAAAATATTCCTACCATGTAGGCAAATAGTTTCCAAGACGAAACAATCTATTTCATGATATCTCAAGACAACTCAATAAAGCACAAAGTGAAAGACCATTTCTATTCATTGTTCATATTAGACACAACGTCAATAGAACAGATACAGGAAATGAACTCGTCAGCTATGAATATACAATGTAAGGAAGATGAATACAATATTGCAAAGGATCGCAGTAATATCGAATGTTCAAGATATCGAATACGGTAGAGCGATGGGCTGTGTAATAGTTTTTGAACGAAAATGGTTGGTTGGTTGTATATATATGTTGCGGTTTTAAGTAGAAATTTAAAAAGCCGGTAAAACCAGCTGGTTTGTTGCTTTGATGTTGTTTGAACAGTTAGTAATTTATACTACTAGAAGCTAAGAATAATATTGGTAATGAAGGAACCAGGGTCTTTTTTTTTAAGTGATAAATCATAAAATAACCTCTCTTGCTCCCCTCAGAAAGTAAAAGTGAGTGCTGCCTTATTCCAAAATGTGATCTAAATGTAGTTTAGTTTCCGGATTATTACTAGGTTTAAAACCACGACTAAATAAAACGTTATTAAAAAATGAAGTTTATCACTAGTTTCTGAAACATCCTGCAGCCAAAGAATCTCTTCATTCATAATATTTTAACAGCCTGTTCTTGGGGCGAAACTCCGCTGCCGCGACAAGTCGCAGCATGGCGGACAGAGCTCCGGCGAGTTCTCATGGAGAAATGGCGACAGCGACTGTCGCGACCCCGTGCTGGGCACGCCACAATTATGGCGGTAAGTCCCCTCTTTGAGGCGTGGTTGGAAAGACCTCACGGCGTCCTCACATTCCGCATGACGCAGGTCCTCACCGGACACGGTAAGTTCGGGAGGTTCCTGCACCGGATTCGTGCGGAAACGACGCCCGGGTGTCGCCACTGTGTGGCCCACCCGGAGGACACGGTAGTGCACACGGTGGAAGTGTGCCCCGCTTGGGCAGAGCAACGCCGTGTCCTCGTGGGGGCAATCGGCGGCGGCGATCTCTCGCGCCGGGCCTTGGTTCAGGCCATGCTCCGGAGCGAGGAGGAGTGGCAGGCGGTCGCCTCCTTCTGCGAAGCAGTAATGCTAGCTAAGGAGGCGGCCGATCGCGTGAGGCAACGGTCCTTAGGCTCCAACCACCGCCGGGATTCCGATCCCGATTTCCGGTCACCGTAGGCGCGGGCTTGCAGACGCCGAGCTATGGGTGGCTCGCCGTCTGACCGTCCGGTTACCGTCCGGACCGAGCCCAAGTCGTCGACGGCGCGTACTGTTCCACGCGCGCCTCAAGGAGATGTCAGCAAATCGTAGGGGCCCAGCAGGGTCGAAGCCTACTGGGGCCACGGGTAGTGTGAAAGCGGAACCCGGGGCCCTGGGACGAAGGCAACGAAGGAACTGGAGTGGGTTTTTAGTCAGTAAGAGTCTGACACTATCTCCCGCTCCGCCCAAGAGCGGGGATGTCATTAGGATGATTTTCACACCCAATAAAAAAAAAAAAAAAAAACACCCTGTTCTTCTACGGGTAGTGTGAAAGCGAAACCCCGGGGCCCTGGGACGAAGGCAAAGAAGGAACAGGAGTGGGTTTTTAGTCAGTAAAAGTCTGACACTATTTCTCGCTCCGCCCAAGAGCGAAATTTGTCATAAGATGATTTTCCCATCGAATAAAAAAAAAACGCCTGTTCTTAAGACGGCATAGTGATAGGCACCAATCTCATCTCAATAGTTCTTAGTGAATCAGTTTCGCTGCAAACATTCGCATAGTATATCAAATGTTTGCATATACATACTTGGTAAGTATCTCATAACTTCATGACGATTCCCACGCCACGGGTGAATAATGTGAATATTAAAATAAACTTGTTTGATTTAAAAATACCTGTATCGGTATTCTGTTAAACGATGTCAAACGGTATCGTTTAGCAGAATACCAATCGAATAGGTCATGCACATATCATCCTATATACTAATGCAACTCATAGTAAATAAATTTAAAAGCTCTAACACCAAAATGCTTTCATTCTACTGTGTAAAAGAACTAATAAGTATTCGCCACCTTTAGACTTGAGCGTAATAAAATTTAATCACGTTTTGTTTTAATTAAAAACTGTGGCTTTGAATATTTTAATTAGACTGATTGATATTACGTTCCGCAGTGGGCTATAAGGAAAGTTCTGTTCTATCATTTCCCTTGAAATCACTCCACTTACTTTGAAAATCGATCAAAAAGAAATAGGTAGGAACTTAGATACCGTGAAACGGGGTAAATAGGAACGCAGGGGTTAATAGGAACAAAACTTTACCTAGGTTTTTTACATTGGTATATGTTTATATTATTGATTTGTATCAAAGCATCCGTTTTTATTATAATTAATAAATAAATAGGAGTACTTAAATTCTGGAAAAAAATTGTTAATTAACGGAAAGATTCCGTTCAAACTTTTGTTCCTATTTACCCCATTTGACTGTACCTATTTCTTGAAGTCACATTATTGTGTTGTGTCACGTCGTGCTGCCTTATGACACAGTTGATTGGCTACATGACTCATTGTGATTTGACGTAGGCTTGAATAAGGTCGTTTGATTGGTGTATTTATTTATTTATTAAATACTATACGCACTTAAAGGTACAGAGAGTATATGCATTTTCTACCGGTCAACCTTTGGGTCATCGATGTATATGTTCGCTAGAATATAAGTCGATGTTTTGGGTGATGTAGAGAGAATTAGTAGTAGGTGTAAAAGAGATAAAAAAAAGATACATGTATATAATACTCCGTTCTCGGTTCTGGAATGGCGACGAATGACGTGCCGGAAGACGAGCGTTGGAAGACCTCCCACAAGGTGGACCGATGATCTGGTGTGGGTCGCGGGAATCCGATGGATGCGAGACGCACAGGACCGGTCATTGTGGCAACATTTGGGAGGCCTATGTCCAACAGTGGACGTCTTTCGGCTGAGAAGATGATGATGATGATGATGTATATACTCAAATATTTATTTGATTATGCTATTCGTATATTTATTTAATGTTTAAATTAAATTTTCTAATAGCATAATCAGCCTTATAATGTTCCCACTGCACTTACAGAATTTCCTGAGTCCCTCTTAGGCCTCTCTTGGAGAGAGAGAATGGGCCGTAATTCACTACGCGGGCCCAGTGCGGGTTGCTGGATGTCACACGTCTTAGAATTTTTGGTACTAAGAAATGCCGGTTTCCTCATGATGTTTTCCTTCACCGTTTTAATAGCAGTGGTGAAGAAATAAATTCCACAAAGTAATACGCCTGACTGGGTTTGTATCTGAGACCTACAACTCGTCAGTCGGGGCCGTTATCACTCGTCCGCCACTGCTCAATATACAAATACACTCAAACAATTGGTACAAATAGACAATTGGCAAATGTTAAGGGAGTCTTTAAGAAACACCAAAATCGAAACCGTTTTCTATGACACCGCTTCCTCTTTTCCAATGAATCTAAATCATGTGCAGAAAATAAAAAGGAATTAGGTAAAGTTACACAGTACTGTGCTTATTGCGTTATCACTTATGGTGCGGAATACAGCAAATCAATTGACATTTTAAAACATAGTTCGCGATCACATTCATCAGAAGTTGGCAGTAGTATCATCACAGCGTTAAGAAGAGAGTCCTTAAGTAACACCAAAAAGGCACTAACAATTTCAAAATTTCTAAAAATACACCGCACTGAATTACACATTTCTGAGAGATATGATTTTTTTTTCTCGAAATTAAGGGTAGTTTTGCAAATATCTCACGGTGAAACTGTTGGCATATCTATTTAGGTTCTTTATTTTTTTTTTGTGTAATTGGGTGCGGTGCATTTTTAGACATTTTGAAAACTGTTAGTGCCTTTTTGGTGTTTCTTAAGGACTCTCCTCTTAACGCTGTGATGATACTATTGTCAACTTCTGATGAATGTGATCGCGAACTATGTTTTTAAATGTTAATTGATTTGCTGTATTCCGCACCATAAGTCGCAATCACGCAATAAGCACATTACTGTGCTGTGTGTCCTGTGTTAATTTTACCTAGTTCCTTTTTATTTTCTGTACATGATTTAGATTAATTGGAAAAGAGGAAGCGGTATCCTCATAGCCAATCGTGGGTGTCAAAGAAAACGGTGAAAAGAAACACTCTGTATAACAAATGGTTTTTGGGTTGTTTGTAAGCGCTATGTACGAATAAGCCATGGGAATCTCTCGGAAGTGTATCGAAGTACATTTCTCTTTTTTATTGATAGGATCACATTTTAATGCACTATCTCACCGGACGGTAAGCAGTGATGAGGTTGACCTCGAAGCACGCTTGCCGAGACATAACCTATTCCCTCTTGACTTAAGACCCCCAGTTTGTAACTATCAGACTCCGGCAGGGGATTCCACCCCACCTCGTCTAGTGGTTTGATGATAGACCCCCACAAAAATTATTTAAAATTTTACTTCAAGTAGGTTTTTTGAGAGTTTGTATGTTTGTTAACCAATTTCGCCCCAACAGCAGAACGGGATTGGACAAAATCTGTGTCAAGGGCATGACATGACTTTTTATTCCGGTAGTACCTACGTTAACGTTATCTTAAAATAATTTTCAACTTTTACAAAAACAAATGTGTTGTCATCAGTAGTCACTAAAGTTTTATGTATATATATTACTGAAAATCCGCATATTCCGGAATTCTTTACATTTCTAGGAAATGTATAGAATATCTAAAACATGTGTATTATATGATTTTTTTTCTTTTTATATGTGATTTTGAAAAAAGAGCCTTACTTTAAACCTTGCAGCTGGGTGCGGGAGCACAACAACCCTTCAGTCGCCCGGATGTCTCGGTGACCATGTATTTGTGCGGTCAACCAGGAAACGTAACAAGGTTATAACTTAGTGATTTTCCATGATACAGTTATGAAATTTTGTACATAGATTCTTTACATAAAAATACTAGACACGTGTTTTGGGTTTCGCGTATACTAAAACTAATGTTGTATATGTGTGTGTGTATATTTTTGTGACCCCTTTATGCTTAAACGGTTGCACTGATTCCCATGAAGTTTGGCACACGGATAGACCATGCCTTGAAACAGGACACAGAATATTAACACTTTTATCCCTGGCGTATATTCCTTTGGGATATTTTTTATTTTCACGCGAGCAAAGCCGCTGTCAGAAGCCAGTAGTGCATAAATGTAAGTCAAAGCTAAGTCTCCAATTGTCAGTACGTCGGCTCTTTGACTAGGATCACGGTTTACGTGCATGCATCAGAAATTGATGGGATTATCGGATTTCTGGTATTTTGCACCAAAATTCTGTGAACTATTTCATTCTGGTAGCATTTCTATCTAGCTAGACATTTTAAAGCTAGACCTCGTAAAGCTCAATACGTCTGGCATGTGAGAGAACTGCAAGAATTTATGTCCAGTATCAAGGTGATCAGAATCTGGAGAATCTGTTATTTCTAACAATTTGTGGAAAGCTCGTGGAAAGGATAACCCTTAAAACATTGTTGATTAAAATTCTTCGATAAAATTGTAGGTCCTGCGATTAATTAAATAACATGTGTAGGTATGGGAGGTTACAGCATATTTATTTTGCCGAAATCAAATTCCAAACTGTTAAAATTGAGTTATCGTTATCACCTATCTACGTAGATTTTAAATGCTTCTTCATGTCGTTCTATTTTTTATTTTATTTTATTTTTATTTAAACTTCATGCAACACAAAGCACAAAGGCGGACTTAATGCCTTAGGCATTCTCTACCAGTCAACCTAGGGTGGTGAAGAGACCATATGGTAGGTGCATAAAAATGAAATTTTACACGAAAAACAATTTATGTCGTTCATCCCTAACAAAATGAATATAAATTGAACAAGACCTATAGTATTTGTATAGTTTCTACTCTAATTGACACCATCCAATTTGGGTCTCCGTCCTGAATTTTAATCATTTGCAAGACTCAAATCCAATCAAGGCATTTAGTTTTGACCGGCTGAATAGTGATATGTCCAACAATGATTGGGGTAAATGTACAGTCAACAAAAGAAATTAGTATGCAGGTTGCTTACTAAAACTTTTAGACCCATGTCTCATGTTATATAGTTAAATTAGTTGTAGTCACTCTAGATAATTTATAATTTTTGAATGGATGGAAGATATTGCTCAAGCAATAAAACATGAAAGATACTATTGCGAAAGCGATCGCATTCTGCTATTGCCTTATTGACTTGCAAACTGGCAACATAATGATACTTTTAAAGCTTACGTTTCATATAGAATAGGTGTTTGAATTTGATTGGAAGAAATGGAGGATTGTTTTTTAATCTCAGCCAAATCGGCTGTAATGAAGACTCATTGGCTGTCAATCGGCCAAGCGGAAATAAGTTTATAAATAACATATTATAAAGTGCTAAACTAATAATTCACAACGCACCGAAGCGTGCATATTTCCGGCCTCAAACAATTGCCTTTTCATGCCTAAATACCAAACCCTGATCGACTAAATTGTATAATTTAGTCGATTAGAGATTAAGTATTTAAAAACAGAACAAAAGATCGTAGAATTAGAGCTTTTCTCCAAGACAGTTCATAGCTTTCAGTAAAATAAAGTGCTATCCCAGTATTGTATTGATATTACTCCAAGTTAGTATAAAACACAGATGTTCTCAGCTCCAGTGCTCTGATAATAAATGGATTTGTTCCACTTTGCGTCAGTGGAACTGTAATGCTCGTAAAGTTGCAGTTGTCTAGTTATCCAAATAGTCTCAACTGTGCGATAATTATTCAAGATTGAAAAGTGAGTAGAAAAATGAAGAAAGGCAAAAATGATTCAAGAGTAATGTATTGTTGTGATGCAAAAGTATCTCTACTTAAGAGTTTACATTCAATTAGATTCGTACGGATCCATGTGAACCAAATTTCACCTAAATCCGTTAAGTTCTTGCGACGTCATTGATTAATAAACGTACAGACTTTTAGATCAACTATATTGAGGAAGTACGACTTAATTTCTGAACGAAACTCGTTTCTACGTCATTGCATAGTGCTTCTGTTCCATATAATTAAATAATTTAAAATAATGCAGCCATGCACATTAGTTGTGTTGCTAATCTATCATTCATGGGACCTAATGACCGTAATATCGGATTTGCCGTATGCATAATGTATGGGGAAAAATTCTTTCCTGTATTAGAGGTTTATTTGTAATATATTGCTTTTTTTTAAGGACTACTTAGTGGATCCTATTATATGCTAAGCGACATAGCGGCAGTCCTAGATGAAGGTGGTGAGATGAACTTCACTCTCACTGGAGGAACTGGCCCACTATGGCCTAAGACAGATGTGTGTGGAAAAGGGAGAAGGAGGCTTTAGTCCAATAGGATAGGATTTAACGGGTTAGTTAGATTAAATTTTTTGTAAGCATTAACAAATTAATTTCGACTTGCTTACGAAAATGCAGCTTGCATTAAAATGCTTCACAATCTTCTTAAGTACACAATTGTTGGAAATGGTACTTTAGGTTAGGTACATCGTTTTTAATAATGTGATACAATTTCCCGATTTACATTCATGAACTAAACCATTTAGAAATAAATGAAATATTTATTTTAAATCATTTATATACCACCCAATCATTTTCATTTAATTAAAATCAAAGAAAAAACTACCTATTCAACAATTTAAGCACAAAACATCCATCGAAAAATTTAGGTAAAATCTCCCACAAACATGTTTATGGAAAATGCATGCTTGTTAGCACATAATGAATATAAAAGTTTATTTCTACGTATGTCTGTCAATATAAAACCAATACAAAATAAAATAAGTAAAGAGGTTACTAATTAAAAAACAACTTTAAATCAAATCAATATATTGTGCGTATGCTGAGTTCTAAACTTCACTTTGGCGTCTGAGTGGAGCAAAAGAAAGTGTCAGACTTGTGTTCCTTCAGTTGTCCTTTGCGTTCCAGAACCGGTATAACTTTTTTCGAACAATCCCACTGCCTTAGCAGGGTTCTAAAATCTCTAACAATAACATGAAAAACCTGTTAAAAAGTTAGAACGCACGCTACATACCTAAACAGTACTAAAGTAGACCATTCGAAAGGTGGTTTTTTTTGCCTGTATACTTGACTCTTACATTGACTGTACCCTGGAAAAACAGGGATTGGAGTCCTGTTGTACCCACATCCCGGAAAATTAAACCACAAGCTAGCATAGCCGAGAGCCAGTGCTATAATATCACATTAAGGTTAATCCAAAATTAATTCGGATCACCAATTCAGCGAACAAGTATGTGGGCGCATTTGCACCACATATTTCACTGGGCTGTTTAACATTCATGAAACATGGTGGTCAAAATTTACATGTTGCATGCCCGATGTGGGCCATCGTGGTAATAAATGTCAACCGGGCTAACAGACTTGGTTACTGGTTAGTGGCTAAGTCCGCTGACCGAGAGGGCAGTAGGCTTTTTAGGTTTCGTGTTCCGTTATAATATTCAACGTATGCTATTTTTAACTGACTTCAAAAAAAGTTGGCAGTTCTCAAAACTCCAACAATTATAAACTGACTAGCTTCTGCCCGCGGCTTTGCTCGCATGAAAGTAGGTTTTTCCATACAAACTTTGGTCCCCTGATTCATCCTCTTAGGAGGTGAATTTTGGAAAACCCTCTCTTAGTGCTCGCTTAAATCATCAAAGAAAACCATGAGTAAAATTTCATGCTCTTAGACCCTATAGTTTCGGTTGAGTGTTTACATGACAGCCAGTCATTTTCTCTTTTTATATGTAGGTATAGAGGATTAGTGGAACATTTTTTTTGGGACTAAAAGCCACTATGACGATGGAAAGTAGATAAATGGTTCTGATGAAAATAGTATTACTGAATTGATCTGATGATGATGCTGGACTAGTACTGAAATTCTGTAGCAATAAAACAATGTAATCTAGCCGTGTTTAGGCTTAGTGGAATCTTCATGAGATGCACACTGGTTGTAAATGATTGTAATGGTAATATCCTATATATACCTATAGAATTTGAACACTATTTAGTATTTCATTTCGTAGTATTCTACCACAGTTAAACAGCTGTGTAGTAGAATACTACGAAGTGTACAATCTATCAGGAACAAGACTTCGTCTGTCGTCGATATTAGAACTCAATGAAACGAAATTTAAATCTTGTATTAAACACACACTATGCAGGCAAGCATATTATAAGTTGGAGGATTATATTCAAGATAAAAATGCTTGGCTCAATACTGGTCCAGCTCCACTACCACCGGGGTGTACAAATTGATTAGTTTGGAAATTATTATTATTATTTTTTAATGTTTTTTTTAATTGTAAAATATTATAAGTATTGTATAATGTAGAAGTATTTTTTTCAAAGTTTGTAAATGTGAGTACCATGGAGCTATTTTATGGTTTTTAGGTTACTATTGGACTTGTTTGACATAAATGAGCATGGTAGTTGAGAGTTTGTCATGCTCACTCAAATGTCTCACTGATGGTGGCGCGTGTGTTGGATCATTCGGTTCCCTTCAAAATGATTGAGCTAAGTGCTGCTAATATTCGCGTCATGTCCGTGAACGGGCGCTGTCAGTTGAGACTGGTCATCTCTTAGCTGTCAGTTGCTATTTTAATATTTATACTTATTTACTTTTTATTTTTACTTTATTTAGATTGTTCTCTCATGGTAGCGACAAGACACATGTAACAGAGATATTTGTAATTATAAAACATGATTGAAAAGAGTGTCCGAGGAGTTTCTTACACATTATTCTTCATAGAAATCTATGTTTGGAATGTGCAGTTAGCATTTTTTTTTCTGACTGACTGACTTCTTGACATTTCAAAAGTGCCTGTAAATGGTTTATTTGAAATAAAAAACTTTGAATTTTTGAATTTTGATTCTGTTTCCTAGTTATCCTTCGTTCGTATTTCCAACCTGCGAATTTAGTTAGTCAAGGTGAGAAAAATAAGGAAGTGCTGAGATCAGTTTATTTTTCTCACCACTTGACTAAAGAAACGTTCCAATCTACGCAAGCGGTATCAAATCGTTTCATTACCTCCGCTCAGTTCAACGCACCCCCGCTGAATTAAACACTTCAATTCATTATCAAATCACGATCTGAGTGAAAGACGTTAGGTTCATTATCCCAGAGTGTTTCCTTGAGGCAGGGTAACGCAGTGGAAGAATTAGGACGCGTGTGTCTTACATGTATTTTATCACTTCAGCAACAGCCTTGAGAATAGATACAAAACAAGTTTTGGCTTGTTTTCACTCATGCACAGTGTTCATATACCAAAAATCACCGCATTTTGTTTTGTTGCACAACGCCAATGAGTACGTCATCAATAAAGATTAAGTTTTTAATATTATTATTTTTAACAGAGGAAGGAAGTAAGTTTTATTAGACATAACAACAAGCTAGTAACACTTATTACCCTCCACTGTTAAAAATAATAATATTAAAAAATTTACCTACACTGATGACATACATTCAGTCAAAAAAGTATCGGGAATGGATGATTTGTTTATGGTTCCAAATTCAAATTTTTGTTTTTTTGTAGTTGTTAGATTGGCACAACTGTTTTCCATTTTGGCGCGGAGTTTGAGTTGCATCTGTTATTTATATAAAATACAGTGCTGGTTTTAGTAATATCATATATAGTGTGTATTGCGAATTCCATAATGGACAAAAATATCGAACAAAGAGTTTGTCTTAAATTTTGCATCGCCAATGGAATTTCGTGTTCGGAGTCACTGAAAATGTTACAGAATCGACTTTATCAAAAACTCGTGCTTATGAGTGGTTCAAAGCGTTCAAAAGCGGTCGAGATGTGATGGAAGATTTGCCTCGCTCTGGTAGGCCGTCAACGTCTGCAACTGAAGTTAACATCGCAAAAGTGAAGAAAATAGTGACTGAAAATCCCCATTCAACTCTGAGAGAGATAGCCGCCGAACTTTCTGTATCTCACGAGTCGATCCGTACCATTTTAACTATTCATTTGGGTATGAAACATGTTGCTGCTCGGCTAGTCCCAAAAGATCTGAATTTTCTCCAAAAACTCAATCGCATGAAAGTCGCTGAGGACATGCTAGAACGAGTCAGTTCGGACCCAACATTCATGAAACGCATTGTTGCTGGTGACGAGACGTGGGTTTACGAGTTTGACATGCAAACTAGTCAACAAGCTTCGGAGTGGCGCCTTCCAACTGAACCGAAACCGAAAAAACCACGCCAAAGTCGATCAAAAGTCAAAGTCATGTTGACTGTTTTCTTTGACTATCACGGTGTTGTGCACTCTGAATTCTTACCGGAAGGTCTATCGGTAAATAAAGAATATTATTTGAGCGTTATGCGGCGTTTAAGAGAGCGAATTCGACGAAAAAGGCCAGATTTTTGGAAAGAAAATTCTTGGATTTTGCACCACGACAATGCGCCTTCGCACAAGGCTATCATTGTGAACGAATTTTTGACCAAACACTCAACAAATACCATCCAGCAACCACCATATTCTTTTTCCTAAACTCAAATTACCACTTCGTGGCATCCGTTTTCAATCGATAGAAGACATAAAGGAGAATTCGCGGCGAGAACTGAACTCAATTCCGGAAGCAGCGTTTAAAAAATGTTTTGATGAATGGATTATTCGTTGGCGCAAGTGTATCGTTTCTAAAGGAGCATACTTTGAAGGTGATAAAATAAATTTGGATGAATAACAGACATTTTGTGTATTATTGATCTTTTCCCGGTACTTTCTTGACAGAGTAGTACGAGCTGTATGAAAAAACTTTATTGGCGTTGTGCAACCTTTAAATACTGTGCATGAGTGGTAATCAAGAATTCGAGCAAAGTCAAAAATCGAAAATTTAAAAAAAATTAAACACCTTACTGTGGGCAATACCATAGGGTACCTATAGTATTGACAAAATTGACAAACTTGTATAAACTTTCATCCGCATTGAAAATGAATTTTCCAAAATGATAAATTATAATCGTGTGATTTGTAGTCATTCTCATCAACATTTTAGCCGAAAGACGTACACTATTGGAGATAGGCCTCCCTCAATTGTCGCCACAATGACCGGTCCTGTGCATCTCGCATCCATAAGATTCCCGGGACCCTCATCAAGCTATCGGTCCACTTTTAGGGAGGCCTTCCAACGATGCGTCTTCTAGTTCGCGATCGCTACTGCAGAACCTTTTGGCCCCATTGACCATCTATTCTGCGAGCAATGTGCCCTGCCCACTGCCACTTAAGTTTGGTGACTCTTTGGGCAATGTCGGTGACCTTAGTTCTCCTGCGGAAATTTTCTTTGGTAAGCATATTGTGAGAACGTTTCAGAATCATATGTCATCACTGGAAACACGCTAATTTCTGGCAGGCATTTTGTGGTATACCATTCGACGTTGATGCTGCTTTAGTCTCGTAATGGAATTGAAATCAGATACCCCGCCAAAGTGAAGAAACTAGCGATCAAAATTTTTCCTGCGCTTCTCGATTGCTTCACTTTTGTAGGCTTTGGTTCGTTTGGAAACCGCCAAACTGTCGACTGACGCTTTGTTTCTGGATCGTATTGTGTTGCACATTGTGACAAGTGACGAATCCTGGATGTATTTCAGGATTCGTCAACTTTCACAATGTTGTAAACGCGCCGAGACGAGTCTGCTTCAAATTTTTTGATCGTATCACGGCACCACTCCACTTATTACAGCTTCGGTGAGGTGGTGCGGCACCCAGCAGCAAACTATCCTTCTAACGCGAAAGTGCTCGTGTAGAATCTTGTGAACGCTTCCTGAACCAATTTGCACTGTATGCTGAATCTTTTCGTATGTAATTTGCCTGTTTTTTTGATTTTTTTTTTACTACCAGCACACTTTCTTTCCTGACAGCCGTCGTAGGACGACCACTTCTTTTTTCGTCTCCTAAAGTAAGGCGATCGCACTTGAACTCGCTATACCACCAGTAGATGTTTGCTTTGGAAGGTCCTTCATCCATAAAAGCAATTTGAAGTCGATCAAATAACTCATCAGGTTTAAGGCCACATTTAAAATCGTAGAAAAACATCGCACGAAAATGTTCTCGAAGCAGATCCATTTTTAAATGAGACACGATAATTTGATTTGGCTATCGAGAAAATGTGGAGAGAAATTCAAAATTCGAACAATGGTATTTTTATTTTTAAATTACCTATATTATATAATTTTAGAACAATTGTAAGTGGCCAGTGCCTTATACATAAAAACGTTTTTTCGCAAAACTTTCTGAGTGGCCTGGTATTTCTAAACGTGTGGCATGTAGGAGGGTCAATGACCGCTATTGCAAATTTATCTGGCAGCCTTACATATGCTGTAAGAAAAAAACAAACAAGTTGCGTAAACGTCTCATGAGAGTGATTGCTCCAGTCTCAAGCTTGTCAGTCTTGTAGTAAAAGAGTCGAAAATCCAAATGAATTCATGTCATATGTACACGTCCTACAGCAAATTGGGCGTTAAGGAACGAAGGCAAGGAATAAATATAGGAATGATGAGGTCGTTGTGTGTTACGAGTTGAGAAGCTCGTGATAAGTGTCATTAACAGCGTTCAGCGCACATCCGGGTTCCGGTGTTTGGAGAACTAAGGACGTTCTGTTTTGCACGTGGTATATTCATACATTTCATGTGACATTCATTGCAAATAATTTTAAATCTTAAATTATTTGCCACAATGAAAAAATTAGTTTATCTACCAGGCATGCGTTGCTAACCTGCATGAAATTGTAACACTAACCCCTTCACTAACTCGAATTGGGCGACTGAAGGGGTAAAGCAGTGTCTTTAAGTCGCGGGTAATCGAAGGTTGCAATGTTTCAATTCTGAACACCAGTGAGCGGTTTATATAATTAACTCCCGAGCATTACGAAGGAGTTAATATAGAAACCTGAGTGAAGTGAGGGATTCGAGCCGTCCTAGACAAAGACGGCTTTATCCTCGTGTTGGATACTCTATTTTTTACACGGTCTATAGAGCTCGAAGTATTGTTAAAATATTGTGTTTGTTGGATCAAACTAAATGAGTATAGTTCCTCCGAAGCTGGTCCAAAAGCAGTACAATAAGGTCTGCTTTTAGCACAATTACATTACGTATACGAAGTCTGGGCTTGGAACTGAAACTAGAGGTGGAATTGAAAATACGTAGAACACGTGAATACGAATCTATTGTCGAAACAAATTCCTAAGTTAGAAGGTTCGATTTCTTTGAACGTAGCATTGAGTTTGTAGCAGAACTTCTTTTAGGAGTAATTAAAACTCCTTAGTTTAGCATTAATAAAAAACATTGTATCATATGTCATGTCACTTCCCTTGTAAATCTTCACCTTCAAATATATATCACGAACTTTAATTTTAATTTCGTATTAATTTACATCCATATCTCCTCCAACACATGCTTCAAGTTTATATAGATGCCTATTTTTATAGAAACGTTTGACTGTATCATAGATTAATATTGCTTAAATGAGAATAAAATTTATTTATTAAATGAACACACTATCTTTACAGGCTGAACCTAATACAACCAAAAAAAAAATAATGAAAAAAGTGATCATCTTACACTATCTATATATAGTAAACTATATATATACTATTAACTAAAATACACAACTAAATTTATACTACAAACTATAAAAATAAAAGAAAATAACTATCCGTATCACCCTGTCAAAGTTCGTTTTCGTCTTCGTCTAATAAGTTTGTTGCATATCAATTTAAAAAAAAAAAATTGATCAATACACTTGTAGCGATATCTATGGCGTCACATAAGAACTAATCCTGCATCGCGCAATCAAAGTTCTCCGCGCGATTAGAGCATATAGCCAACAGCCCGAAATCATCTATCGGGGAGTTGCCCACCAGACATTACACCGTCTGGCCGGAGGATCCTCCCTTTTCAACGGAGATTTGCGGGACTTTACTCTCTGTTCCGTATACCTTCACACTAAATTATATAATTCTCTCTCTCTCCGGTTTTATTTTTAAACTGTCTATACTTCATTCTCAATAAGAATAGACATTTAAACAAACCTTATTTTACTGTCCGTTCAACCGAATTTGACTTTTATTGTCTAGGTAGCATGACAAAAGGCTGCATTAAATAGTGGATATTGTAAACACTTTTTTGCCTTTAATGACATCCTTACGTCTACAGAATAGAAGTCATACTAATTATGTACATCTACGATAGTGTCACTAATTCGGTCAAAAATCTGTTTAGCATAGGCACAAGCATAACCAGCCTTCTAAATGTCCCCACTGCTGGGACTCACACCTCTCTCTAGGAGAGGGAATGGGCCGTAATCCACCACGCGGGCCCAGTGCGTGTTAGTGAATGTCTTTGAATTTTTGGTTCTACTCGTATGACATGCCGGTTTCCTCACGATGTTTTCCTTCACCGTTTTGAGAGCAGTGGTGCATGAAATAAATTACACAAAGTAATGCGCCTGGCTGGGTTTGAACCCGTGACCTTACAATTCGTTAGTCGGGGCCGTTACCACTCTCTGTTTATTAATGACAAAAACGCTAAACACGTTTGTGGCGAATCACTAGCTTATTGAATTTCATCCTGTAATTCTTTGCATAGATACCTAATTGCACTTAAATTGTCAAAGCATAGACGACTGTAAAATATATACAATAAAGAGTGTTTTCCGCTGCAGCCTTTAAGCCATAGCTCGCCACTTTGCGGAAAGCCACAATATGCTAATTATATCCCCAAAAGCGAAGTTAAATGTTTTTAAGCTTAAACAAATCTCTTTATCGTTCTGCCTCATTCGTGGATGCCGTAATATATTGCGCCCACGTTTTTGACTTTTGCCTTTAGGTACTGGCCGGATGGATTAAAATTTGTTTATTTCTTGTCGTAACCCCTGCCACTCCTTATTTTGTCGCAATCATAATACTCATATATATATATAAGAAGAAACTGACTGACATGTCAACTTACAGTTGAGACTACTAGGACTAGGAGTGTGAAGTTTGGCACAAAACTTTCTTTTATGACGTAGGCGAGCGTAACGGGGGTCCATAATTTGTATGAAGAAACCTACTTTCACGCGAGCGAAGCCGCTGACACAAGCTAGTTTATATTTATATAATAAAAACTAATAGACTAAAGAGAATTAAAACTTTCCAGTAAGTGTAGTGCTTAGATTAAAATAGAGATAAATGTTGTGCATATCTATATATACACTTTATATTTTTTACATATAAATAAAGTCTTTTCATCCATATCACACCAATCAGACTCTAAGAAAGTGCTACGGACTTGTGTGAAAGCGCAAAAAGATGTAATTTTTAATCTTCAAAATGTATAATAGTAAGTTAAAAGTTGTAATTAATTATTTAGAATTTTGTTTTTAATTATAAATAGATAAATGTTAAATTCTAATTGTAGAATCAATTAAATAGAACGACTATTTTGTGTGTGTTGCCTCTCGCAGGTCAACCTAGGAGGTTGCCGGCTGCTTAACCGGCCTTGCCTGTGGCGGCCTCAATTCGAAAATCAAAGTCTCCAGGCAGGGCTTACTTAACAAACTTAAAAACTAAGCAACTACACGCTTAGGATACCCCCTGTGGGGTGCGGACCTCGGCTTAGGGTATCGCTTGGGGAGGGTAGCAAGGGACAGGCTGAATCGATCAAAGATATTGTTATTATTAATAGGTAATTTTAAACTACAGGCTCTGCGGCGCGGGCTGGTTCGAGCAAGGGACGGGGCGGACGTTGACGGGATTGTCGTGGCGAACATCGGCGGCGAGGACGGAAGGACGGCGGTCTGTGGTTTCCTCACGGCTCTTGGAGTAGGGTAATGGGGTCGTCGGGGGTGACGAGAGTATGCCTAGGACGGCGAATCTTTGAGATGCGAGTGGGTTCGTATCGGGTGGCTAAATAAAACGAACTCCAAACCTTAGTTTTATACTAAACCGCAACTTCTGCATCTGCATTGGGATCATTTAATTAAAACAATCCCTCGCTTCCTACACCTCGGATTTCGAAACTATGCTAATTACATCACCCGCGCCCGCGGGCAAAGCGTTACGCAACTAATCTCTTTATCAGCTACCCTCATTCCTGAACCCGGCAATATATTGTGACAACAGTCTCATTCATACACACACGAGTATGGACTGAGCATTTCCTAACCAGGTACGAAGTGAATTTGAACAGAAAATACTTGGAAGGGTGATAGAGTTCTACGGGGCAATAGCGCAACATACAAATTCACACAAAAAAATGCAACGATTGTCTCTTATTTATTTTATAAGTCCAACAAAATTCATTTCGTGTGTAATATTGTCGAGTAGACGATTTTTGAAACAAGTAAAGCATACATTATGAATTTTGTTCGGTTGACATTAAAAATATAATAATAATAACTTAATTTATCATGTTTATCTATACACCTTACACGCACTCGCCCACACTCACACCATCACACTGCAAGCATATTTCATGACACTTAATAATTACACTTCACTTTTTATTTCTATATGTAAAAGTAAAATTATCATTATTAATAATTTTTGTCTGTATTCACGCTAAATTGTTAACAATGTTTCAATCTTTTTTTTTGTCATTTGTTTAGTATTATAAATAATTAAGCATCGGCGTTTTGGGCTGAGAGCCTGGTGATCCGTCACGCAGTTTTTATATGTCGCATTATTGTCTATTTTATGAGACTTTTGTATATACTTTATTTCAAGCTTGGAATACCCATAGTTAAATAACAATTTGAAAAAGATAAAATTAAAAATAATAACAATACAAAGTCTGATTAGATGATAGTGTGTTACGCATTTTCCCAGGTCCCCAAAGCAACTGGTTCCTAAAATAGTTACAGACAATATTAATGATTATGTAATAGTTTCAAGATATTTTTGTTTGTAACTATAGATAATAAACATTATTTTTATTTAGACTGCTGCAGATCGACATAAATAATGTGTAAAGAGATAGGCACAGCTGTTGTTCTGTCTCTTTTTACAGTGTGGCATTTAGCAAGACATATTGCTCAGTTCATTCTCAATGTGAATGGTTCTGTACTATTGTGTCTGTTTATGTCGTCATTCTACGTACAAGGCCACATGCCCATGTAAAAGGGTCACGTTCATTAAGAAGTATCTTTTTGTTTAGATGTAGGGACCCTTTTTTGTTAATCGTAGGTGGTTCGTTTAAAAAGGTTCAAACGGCATAAGGACCATGTTATTTACTCATTCATATTTTTACAGACAACTCTACCCTTGACCTACTTTATAAGTATATGGTACTGTAAGGGTTGTAGATTCGGGTCGAGGTGTAGGCTCCTGGGATCTGGTGTTTATGAAGATAAACTTTGGATACAATATTTAAATACCTACTTTATATTATCGGCACTCCGATTAAATATTTTATCAAACAGTGACTTGAAACAATTCAATTCAGAAATCAGAAACGTTTATTCCACTCTATTAGAGGCACTTTTGAACAGTAAAAATGTTGGTCAGTCAAAAACAGTGAAGCTAAATTGTACTTATATTGCAATTATTTTCTAAACAAATTAGAATCCTCATCATCATCATTTCAGCCGAAAGACGTCCACTGCTGGACATAGGCCTCCCCCAAGTGTCAACACAATGAACGGTCCTGTACGTCTCGCATCTATCGGATTCCCACAACCCTTACCAGATCATCCGTCCACCTTGTAGGAGGCTTTCCAACGCTACGTCTTCCGGTACGTGGTCGCCATTCCAGAACTTTTCAACCCCAACGGCCATTCGTTCTGCGAGCAATGTGCCCTGCCCATTGCCACTTAAGTTTGGCGATTCATCGTGCTATGTCGGTGACCTTGGTTCTCCTGCGGATATCTTCATTCCTGATTCGATCACGCAAGGAAACTCCGAGCATAGCCCTTTGCGTGCCTTTAAGTCTTCTGACAAGGCCCATTGTAAGCGACCACATTTCGGAGCCGTATGTCACCACTGGCAACACGCACTGGTCATAGACTGTCGTTTTGAGACATTGTGGTATATTGGACGAGAAGATACCGCGCAACTTCCCGAATGCTGCCCAGCCGAGTCGGATTCGACGATTGATCTATTTCTCGAAGTTAGACCTACCCAACTGGACCGTCCGTCCCAGTAAACGTAGTCGTCCACAACTTCGAGTATAGAGTCCCTGATCTCGATAGGAGTGGGTGCTACATGGCTGTTTACCATGATTTTGGTTATGTCCTATTATAATCCTATTCTAGCACAATCATTTAAAGTACATTCGTCTGACCAACCCGCGAGCTAACATGGTACGTTTCTCATACGATCCTTTGATATCACAGTAACTACACACATTTAGAAAATCGCCTTATTTAGAGTTTTTTAAAATGACGTTCACCAGGTGGCAGCACTGAATCGTCAGGTCCAGGCACCTGTCAAAATGCTTATGTTAGTGACATTAGCAAAATTTGACGTCAATGTCATGTATACGTTTTCAAAAGTAGAAGATTTCTCGGTTAAGTGGCGCCAACTGGTGGTGTGAATTTTTCTGAAAATCCTTTTTGTCATAGAATAGAATAAACTTCATTTTACACCTAAATAGTAACAAAAGTTAGCGTCATGTTTGACGTAAAAGAACGAAAACCAATTTTTAACACAATATGTTCCCATATAGAGCTTGCGTTCCATAACCGAAACAATGTTAAGTTGTTAGTCAAAAAGTTTTTAGGTCAAACTATATACAATCTAGTATTGTTCCAAACCTCGTGGCAGTTTTTGACGTAAATTTTTTATCAACGATGGTAGATAAATCTTCAATATATATTTTTTAAAGAGTTACCGCGGCCCTGGAACACAAAAAGCAACTGAAGGAACACAGGTGGGTTTTAGTCAGGAAAGTCTGACTCTCTCTTGCTCTAACCAGAGCGGGAGGAGTCTGTTGATGATTTCTGACTAAAAGAAAGGGGTATTCCATACATATACTCCCGGGATAAAAAAAACTCAAAAAAATCCTCTGTACTGTTACAGGACATGGTCTACCCGTGTGCTAAATTTCACCCAAATCCGTTCACCTGTTTGAGTGTAAAGGAGTAACAAACAAACATACAAACGGAGAGATTATGTTGTTTTATAGAAGGATCTTACAACGTGTATGTAAGCTAAAATAAATTGATACATAATGTAGGTACGTGGGCACAAGTACAGGCACAGGTTGGGTTTGAAAAATACTTGGAAACTGCATACCTTTTTACATGACAAATGTTCATACAAGTACACTCAGTCACGTGAGTACGAAAGGCGTCTCTTACATTCACGTCTACTGAATGCTAAAGATGTTCCCGATTTTGATTTCCGAAGCGACAAAAGCAAAATTGTAGTATGTCAGTGAGGTATTGAGAATTTGAGAGTTTAGCACGGAAATTCGCAGAATGAACAAAAAATCCTCCACTGTACGCCTTTTCCGTCGTGTCCAGTCGTCTACGGGCCCCCCACCCCCACGCTCCTCGTTGTATGCTTCTAACAAGAGTTCAGTAATAAAGTTTGCGGAACCAGAAACGGAAATGAAAGTGAAAAAGCTTGCGGAACTTCTGCAGAAGTGGAAGCAGAGTTCTGTTGCAACACAACCCAGTTAGTGGGTAACACGGTACCGGCGAGGCAAGACTATGCCGGTTTTCCCACGATGTTTTTCTTCACCATTTTGAGAGCAGTGGTGATGAAATAAATTACACAAAGTAATGCGCCTGACTGGGTTTGAAACCACGACCTACAACTCGTAAGTTGGGGCCGTTACCACTCGGCCACCATTGCTCCACAGTCACATCTATCTGTTTGTACTATCGACATAATACAATCTGCACAGTGTTAGCACAGTTAGCTTAGAGAACACAATTTTAATGAGAACCGCTGTTTGCTGGTTCGTGATAGCTTGCTCTAGCGCTGTAATAACATTTGTTACAATACATTTACTAGGTTTCTTCATATCGCTTGACCCTCTTTGTGGGCCACCCAAATGTGCAGATATTACAGACAATGTCTGTTGCTGCTCTTTGATTAACCACATGGGGCCTGCCCCGAATATGCCAAATGTGGATACGAATACTGTAATGCAATTGGGTATTGCTGTATGCAAATCTTCACGTTCACAACAAATGTATCTAACTTTCTGTTTCTAAATTGTAACAGCATCCACGACTGAATACTGTGTCCCAAAATACAAGTGATAGCTTAGTTTGGGAACCAGTATCAGCTACTTTTGAAATTATTGTTAAAACTATTTTCTTGGAATTATAATATTGTGAATGATTTTTCTAGAACCAATATTTTTTTTTTTTACTTTTTTTTTCTTGTCTGTCGTGACTGGTCTTTTACTCCTTATAGTATACCCAAGACAAATGTTTGTGTGAAAGTTGTGGAATACTATTATTATTAATTTTGTACAATATAAACAAAAAAAAGTCTTTTTCTTAAATCAGCATTAAAATTAATGGAGTATCAAACAGCATTCCAAATATTGGTATGAAGAAGACTGGCGTCGTGAGAGCATCTCGGTATCTCTTTTGTTCGCTATAACTGGCGCAAAAAAAAATCGCTGTTAGATTACTCTAACAGCGATTTTTTTAGGTGGGAAATCAGCCAATGACTTCACCCGGTCTTGGGCGGAGCGGGAGGGCTTGTCAGACTTTAACTGAATAAAACTCACTCCTATGTTCCTTCTTTGCCTTGCGTTCCAGGGCCCCGGGTTTTTCTTTCATAAGCGAACCTATGGCCCCAGTATATCTACTTGAGGCGCGCGTGGAACACTTCGCGCTGTCGACGACTTGGGCTCGGTCTGGGCGGTTATAGGACGGTTGGGCGGCGAGCAACCCATCGCCGTCCGCAAGCCCACACCTAAGGTGGCTGGAAATGGGATCTCGGCGGCTGGGGCGTGAGGGCCGTTCTCTCACGCGAGCCGAATTCTTCGCTAGCATTACTACTTTGCTGCAAATCTAAGACCGGTGACATCACATTTCAGTTTGTGCTTTTTTTATTATCTGACAGTTTAACCTTCTCCTGGATTTGAAAGGTTTCTTACTTACTGACTTAATTTTAAACCGCTTTGAAGATGTCTTTCCATTTGCAATTTTTGGTAAAGTTACTTTTTGATACAAATAATTAAAGTTATGAGTTCGTGTTGACAGTTTTAAATCTCACAATTTTTTTATCTATTATCTAAACCGAACCTTTTTTGGGGAGCCACGAAATTTTATTTCAGTAAAATTAAACGAAAATATGGTTATTTTACAGTAATTTCTTCGTTCGAGATGAATAGAAACAATATAATAATATTTCACAACTATCACACAACGCTTTTTAGTCCAAAGTTAGCTTTGGACTAAAAAGCGTTGTGTTATGATAGCTTGTGAAGCTCTACTTAGGTAGAGCTTGTGTTATGAGTACTAGAGAACTGATAGACATATATTACAATTGATAGACATACTTATATATTTCTAAATACATACATATTATAGATATAAAATATGCGTTTGATACAATTAAATTTCACTGTACCTGCCTAATTTCAGAGATAAAAGTCTTACAGCCTTCAAGCATCACTCACTGCATATTTCAGGTAAGCATTAGTAACAACCAACAACAACAACAACAACAACAACAAAATAGTACCGGTTTTCCGGTAAGGAAAGTGGATCAAAACCAAAAACTTTCTTAGGTACTTAGTTGCTAGGTGATGGAATAGCCTGACTCATACACTTCACAAGTTTGCTTGTTGTTTGAATTACTGAAAGTTAGCTCCCTTAATTATACTTGTATTGTTGTTTGCGCTTCAATTTAGATTCCATTGCGGATGGAACAAATATTATCGTTGCTTTTCGGATCATTTATATTTAACTAGCAACCCGCCCCAGCTACGCACGAGTGTTACTAATCTTTGAAGCTCTCAGCTTTTCTCTATTATAATATGCAGGGGCGCCGACTCCGTGGGTGCTCGGGGGCTCGAGCACCCATGAGAAATAAACAGTGGCTGCCGAACACCCCTGAGTATAGCCGTCAAGAAACTGATCAGGAATCGCCTTTTAAGGATGGCCTTTTTTTTATTACCCGACGAACCATTAAGTGCAGTAGTTTATACCGTTCGATTCCCGCACCAACACTTATGTTTGCTGATGAAACAGATATTTGTGTTGGGTCAGGGTGTTTTTTTTTTTTTTTTTTATTCACGATAGGTTCGCGCTTGACCGCCATCTCACCTGATGGAAAGCGATGATGCGGTCGACGATGGAACGCGCTTACCTAGAAGTAACCTATTCACTCTTGACTTAAAGATTACCGGGTTGTAGCTATCAGGAAACACACATTCCGGCAAGGAATTCCACTCCTTAGCTGTACGCACAATGAATGTGTTCCCAAAACGTGTTTGTGGTACGTTCGTTGTTCCGCAGTATGTAAGTAGGACATTTATTTATTTGTCGGTCGATCACTGTGCATTTCTCTCCGCACAATTCGCCACTTTTTCGAGTCATCAAATGAGCATGAGCACCCATGAGGTTTTCTAAAACCCGGCGCCCCTGATAATGTGCATGCTTAATTGCTTGCAGAATAGATGGTGGATGAGGCTGTAAGGTTCTGGAGTGGCAAACGCGTACCTGAAGAAGTAGCATTGGAAGGCCAACCATAAAGTGGACCGACACCGATTACCTGGTGAGAAAATCCGATGGATGCGAGACGCACAGCATCGTTCGTTGTGGTGAAACTTGGGGGAGTGTTTGTCCAGCAGTGGACGTCTTTCGACTTAAATGATGATGATGATGAATATGCATATATTATATAGCTAAACCTGTATCTGATCACTCTATCTATTGGTGAAAACCGGACGAAAATCAGTTCACTGGTTTTTGAGTATGACACGACCGACATACGTGGTGAGAGACTTTGTTTTATGTTATGTAAATGAATATAACGACAGGTTTAGTTGTCTGTTTATTGCTAATGATAAAAATCGTCATACTGAAGCCAATAATTGGAAATAGTATTTCCCTTTTGAAGCTCCCATTAGACAGCAGTTGGTGTCAACTGAATATCCGCTTTCCCAGAGCGTTAACGAAGCAACACGATGAACGCAGCACAACATAAGTTAATTAGTACTGGCAACACTTTACACACCGTCCGTCACATCACCCGGATTTTATATGGCTTTGCCCGTTTTAATCTCATACATAACAGGATTCCAACCCTTCCACGTCGCGATGAAAAGTGAGAGAAAGTACAACAGAGATGAATAGCCGCCATGTCTTTTTAATTAGTACTTAGTGGGTTCCGTGTCGGGCTGATGACTGCAAGAATTTCTTTATGGGCACAGCTTAGAGGAATAATGAAAAAACTTTCCGCATTAACTTGGTTGGCCTGTAAGTATTTTTTTATGGAAGTACTGAGCGATTTTAATTAAATGTGTTTTTTTTTTGCTCGGCATTAAGTATATTGGTGTATTCATCTATAAAAATATTATAAAGAGGTATTTGTAAGTTTGTATGTATCTCTGAAACTACAGAAGCGATTCTAAAAAAAACTGGGCAAGTGCGAGTCGGACTCGCGCACTGAGAGTTTCTTATAAACTTAACTATGAAAACAGTTCAATTCCCGAAGAGTTACGAAGATTTTTCAAAATCGCAAAAAAAGTTTTTTTTTTAAAGTGATTCAATAAGGGTTCCCTTATTTTTCGTTTTGAGGTACGGAACCCTAATTATTTCACTAATATGTAGCTGTATTATTCCAGAGTGCTATAAATTATTTTCATATTACGAAATTCTAATTTCACACGGGCCAGGCCACTAGTATTAGCTAGTCAAATTTAATGTTATAAAACATCACCCCTGAATTTCCTGAAGGGTTTAGCGGGGGTGCATCTATAGTTCAACTTACAACCATATTAAAACAAATAAGACGCGAAAATGAAGTTATTAAATATGTACAGAAATATCCGTATTTTTTGTTTTTTATAGGTTGAGTTGTTTAATTAAAAAGTAAGCTCATCGCATTGGAAGCCGATTTCAGAAAATTACTAAGTTCATCTATATATATAAAAGCGAAATACCACTCACTGATTAATCACGAAATATCAGAAACTATAACACCTTAAAATTTGGCAAGTAAGTTCCTTATAAGGTGTAGACATCCGCTGAAACAGATTTTACGAAACTCCACCCCTAAGGGGGTAAAACGGGGGTTGGAATTTTGTATGGAGAAACGTATTCATATTCACGCGGGCGAATCCGCTGGCAGAAGCTAGCTACATATATTGTTCCACATTATCAGGCCAACTCAAACATAAACATAGTTTTATAAGCAGCCTACACATTATACTAAGTATTATTACTTCATATAAATCCCTGTTCTCGAAGTTCAAGTACTTTAGACTGTGGGTTTACGAAGTCTCTGGGAAACTGTTGAGCGAACTTTAAAAGCAGACTCCGGCTATAACACTAATCCTATTACCCACATATTTTATCATATGAAAGACTAATTTTTACGTTGGAAATCATCAAATGGCTCTTCCTGCTCTGGGTGGAGCGAAAGTAGAGTGGAGGGAGTGTCAGGTTTTGTTTCTTCAGTTCCATTTTACAGTCTAGGACCACTCTTTCGGATTTTTTCGAACAATCCCACAGTTCTAGCACGAATTGGCTCTGACGGGCCCGTTAATCTTGGTAACATCCCTTTGAAGCTCGCTTAGAACGGGCCTGACCCTTATCGGATGGTGAGTTACCCATTGCTCGCCGTCCACAAGTCCGCGTATATGGTAGCCAAAAGTCGCTTTGCGAATCCCAACACTCGGGGTGTTTCCGCCGATTTGAAAGACTACTTAGATACGTGTCATTTTTTGCAAATAAAAAATGGTTTTTAATGAGAAAACATGAATACTGCGAATATTATTTAAATGTGGTAGATTGTATTTCTAAATCAACCACGCTTCAATGGGTGAATAAGAATCACAGTATTTTATTTGCATAAAAACATGTAACATTTAAAGATTTATAATTATAAATCCATATCTTCGAATTGTGATATATCATGTTTCGCCATTTGCTGGCCTAAAAATATCGGAACAATGATTTCTATTTCTGTTCATAATTGCTAAATGTATTTGAAAGAAACTTTGACCACGGGTATGCCATGAAGGGCAAGGAAGTAAATGCTAATTCACAATAAAATGTTTTAAGAGACCAGTACTTGCTTTCAGTCATCTAATGTCATAATTATTAATTCAATTAATAAATTTTTAATTGAAATTCTTTCAATTACAATAGGTATAAAAATATGACTAGCTCCAGAAATTTCTGAACATTGTCCGAAAAATATACCTGGACGATCAATGAAAAAAATGGTTTGATTTAAACGTCCTGGATTAGCATCTACTTTTACCCCTAATGAAGGAACAGTTCAAGGGTGGATTACGTCTGTAGCAGTAACTAAAATTCGAATTTGATGTATAATATAATTATATATTAGACTTATGTATGATATAATTCTACATATATTATATTTATATTGTGCACTGGATCCTGCCCTCGAATATGTTCTCTCTCTATAATTCAAAGGTTTGCTGGGCGAAAACTCATTGCTTTGTACATGAACCGACTATATCACTGTGTACTATATACGTTTTTGTGTACAATAAAGAATTAAGAAGAAGAAAGAAGGGGCGTTTATCAACCCCGGAAGTATGTTCCAGTTGCATAATTTTCGACATAGGTGCACGCGGGTGAAGCCTTTAACTAAAATCTAGTCTATATATATAAAAATCAAAGCCACTTTTCGTTGTAATTTTATAACTCAAGAACGGGCTCACCTATCCAAACCAAAGGGGTTACCATGACGTTCAAAGTAAGATTGTTTCATTCTTATTTCAGTGTGGGTAAGAGACAGAACTATACAGGTGGTCTAGCGCCATCTCTTACCCACACTGGAAATAAGAATGAAACAATCTTACTTTAAACGTCATGGTACAGGTCCAAATGTTTAGGCTTTGTTCGGACTATTTAGTACATGGTTTATGTGAAGTTTGCCCAAAATCGGTCGAGCGGTTCTTCATTTATCACATTATTAGGCGGTACGAAGTTCGCCGAGTCAGCTAGTCTTTTATAAATCCTCCGTCACTAGTTAGATAGTGAATTGTCAATTGTTTTAAAATAACCACCCTAAATTAATACCTACATATATATTCTAAAGCCCCTTCATAGCACAAAGAGCGAACCTATTTACTAGTTGTCCTAGCTCTGATCATTCACCCGGAAATTGGCAAGGGAGCTGTATATGCTTATTTGCTTGGCACATAAACGTCCTAACTACCAACAATGAATAGGCCCTTAGGCGATAATTGTGTTTTGTTTATATTACGAAATATTGTTGAACTATCTTTAAATTGAACCGGGTTTACCTTGAATAAACTGTAGGTACAAAACAATTTTAGTTTAGCCGGTTTATTTCAATACTTCTTTATGTGACGAATTGAAGAGATTGTATGTTTTTGTTCGAATCCGATTTGGCATGAACCTGATTTAAACCCACACTCGACAGCTTTATTCACATTCACAATAAAATATATCGTGACATATTCGCATGGACCCGGGGCTAATATTTCTGATTTAAATAAACTGGACGTATTTATGAGTATGATAAGGTACTGTTATATTCTTCCAATGTATCCATTTTGGCTTATCTAGCAGATTATGCTGCATTCCTGAAAGAGTGCTGACTCTTCACCTCTCAAAGTCTCATACATCCGTCCTACTCATCTAGTCAGTCATCTTTCATCCATCATCTCGTTAAAAGTTCAAATTTCCTTTTTTAAAAAGATACTCTTTAGCAACCAGTTTAGGTTACCCGAAACTGGTTGCTCAGCATGATAAAGACCAATGCAAACTATTGACATGATTTACTTTTTTCTTTTTACCAGAAATGAAACCTAGGTTATATGTTAGAAGCCAATACGGGGAATTAATAGCAAAAATAACCAGGTATTTAAACGTAGCTGAACGAAGATACGTATAAAAGCGTTGCTAGTATATTTTTGTCAGACGTTACCTATTTTAGTTATATTATAATGAAATGGAAATATAATACTAATAATAAATAATAATATTTTGAGGTTTCCATTAATAAAATAGGTTAAATTGGTTATTACTGTTATATTTTTTTTTGCACTCGCTGTTATTCATCACTAAAACTAGTAAAAAAAGTGATAAATGAAACGAAAAGATACGCGTTAGTGTTGTGATAGTGATTGACACTATTTAATGCGTACTCACCATAAAAACCGAAACTAAAACTATATTTATCAATGGGAAACTTAAAATATCAGACATAAAGTATTTTTATTAGAGAAAAAATAACGCCTGATAACAAACTATAGCAATAAACTAAATATTTTCTAACTTCATTTGGTTACGGTTGGTAGACATAATTCTTTTTACTATTGATTTATCATACAGTCCTTTATAATATGGCCTAAGTTTCACTTTTGGCGAAAAGAAAAACAATTACATGCCAGCAATGGAAAAAGTTTCATTCCCCTTTATACATAATTATTTTATATTTTAGCATATTTTTATATAAGGGTATTTTATAAAAATGGGCCGGCCACGTCGCACCAACGTACCCGGACAAATGGGTAAAGATCGTCAATCACTGGATATTAGAGGGAAGACGTCGCTGTTGATGTCTGAGGGTCTGATCATGGCAGATATCATCCAAGACAAAGAGGTTTGAAAGGAGGGGCCTTTGTGCAGCAGTGAGACACAATGTAGACTAAAAAAAAATAAGAAGAAAAATTCTTTACATTTTCAAGTATTTTGATTACCACTCTTAGTGACATTTACATATATATATTGTTGTACACCAAAAATACAAATTATATTAGGAACTTAAAATTAACAACAATGGACGGCCTTATCGCTAAAAGCGATTTTTTACAGACAACCTTTGGAAGGATTTGACAGAGAAGGAGAAAAAAGCAAAAAAAAAGAAATGAGCATCTTTTAGTGTCTACCTCCTCTAGTAAATTCTGAAACTGAAAGAAGCAAATTCATGTAGGAACCTCATATTCTGTAATCTACTCCAAACAGTTGGAAAACTTTCGGCGTTATGAAAATGTAAACCGATTTGCACTCTGCATAGTGCTCCCTGCACGCTGCATAGTGCACCCTGCACGCTGCATTGTGCACCCCATACGCTGCAGAGTTTACTCAGAGGTTAAAAGGCAATTATAACTTTACGCGGCATTTTAAAAAACAGTTTAGTGTAAGTGGATTTTGCATGGCTGAAATGTGTATATGGCGTGAGTTGAAATGTGAAGTGCAATTGAGTTTTTACAACTGTACCTGAGTAGTAATTTGGTTAATATCGTATTTTCTGTTTTTGCGTATGTGTGGAAGTTGTTTATTAACTATCTTCTGATAGTAGCGTTATCCAATGGAATCATACTCCCGGGAAAAAAAAAAACCGTGTTATTTCAGTTAATACTTTGGTAAGTTCCACAAAAGACTAAACTCTTTTTCAAAGCTACAAAATTCAGACCGTTAACTAAAATTATTTATTGATATTAATTGAACAGAACTGAAGGTAACTCCGTAGACTAGGTGTTTTAGATTCTGTTAATTCTTAATGAGGATTTTATCGAAACCCGCATATTTCGGATCTTGCGCGGGATGAAGGTGATTTCTATTTTAAAGATTTAGAAAATAAAAATGTACTGAAAATTTGTGGAGAGGGAAATTCTACAAACATTCTGCTATAAAAATAAGAGTGTACCGGGCCGTTGAAAAGTCTTCCGTAAATAACGATGTTGTCCAAAAGTCGTGCAAAAGGCCAGGGTTCACATGCTGCGTTTTAATCACGAATATGTTTTTTAACGCCCGAACTTCGTGACGTGAAAATTCTCAATTTCTTGGTGCCGCTTTTCGAATAGAGTTTTACGGAAAGCTTTTATTCAGATATAAAAAAAAGGTCACGAATTTCGCAAACGATAAAAGTGGTCGGGTATTCACAGGATAGCTGATAGCTTAGTAGTGACCGAAAAAAAAGGAAAACTCCACGTTTTCTTCAATATTTTTACAATTTTTACATAATGCTGGTAAATAAACTTTCTGATGTGTCCTATACCTTAGGTTCTTTTATGTCTTCAAGTTCAGAGATATCTTATACAAAATGAGAACGCTACAAAATATAAGACTAAACATTGTCACAGACAGGAACACCTCTGTCATAATACGAAGTGAAAAGGGGACTGACACAAACAAATATTACTACAATACATGTATTGTTACGTGGAACAATGTACGAGATAAGTAGAATCATCTCTGTCTTCGTAAATAAAAACGAGACGGAATCGAAATGGGGACAAAATGGCAGAAAATGAGGCGAGTAATAGACCGTCTTCGCCGACTGAGTTTAAAGCTTGAGTATCTACTTGGAACTGTACAAATTACGGCGAGGCGCACTCAAATGAACGACAATTTATTAAATAAAAAAATGCCATTAAACTTACAGCCCACGCCATATCTTTAAGCTACTTTTCTCACTTCTATAGGTATACGTATTTCATTACTTGCCAGGAAATCAAAAGAAATTACGCTAGCACACAATACAGCAGTCATTTATAAGCATAGAGGTAACAATTATATACCTATTTACTATTGAAACGTCGCCACTACGCCGTGCCGCAGTAACACATTACTAAACAATTTGCGTGTTAAGCGTGTGCAATAAACACATAGGCATCGTTTTCCGAACCTTTATCGCATCGAACAATCGAAAACCAAGTGTCACCATTAATCAAAACGTCATCCGAATAACAACGACAAAGGACAGCATTTTCTGGTCCTGCGATACGCAATGGTTCGATTGTTTTGAATTTCGAATACAGCTGCGCAGTGTTTATTACCTCTGCTGTAGTTGTATTTTCTATTGATGAAATTTGAATGCAATGTTTGCTAACTCTGGTATTTCGAAATAGGGTTGAGCGATGTAGGGTTGATTGCCGGTGATCATGCAAGCGCTAGCAGTGTAGGGTTAAATCAGCAGCTGTTCTGAGTTCATACGGCCGATAGGCATCTACAACTAATCAAGGTGATTTATCATGTGGACTTTAGTGATTGAAGTGTTTCTATGAAAATGGTTTTAAATACGAGCTATTGTAAATTGAAAATGATTTTTTATTTTTTATTCGTAGTTATGATAGAGGTATAACACGGTTTATAGTTGGAGCAAGTTTCGACTTTTTCCTGGAATCTGTCAAACACGAACATCTATTGGATCTAGTTATGCATTTCCAATGTCTGATTCCCTTCTCATGTTTCACGACTTTTTCCTTGTAACACGACAGCGCGGAGCCAAGCACTTATTTTTCAAGTTATTTTCGATTTATAACTTAGATAGTAAATAGTAAATCGGAAGGATTTAATGGGAAAAAATATGATACTGAAGAAGTTTTTTTTTTAGTAAGCCCCGAATAGAACAAAGTAGCAGGTGGATGATAACGAAATCAGTTGCGGATCTTACCTTCGTGACATTTGACGGACAGGCGGAAAATGTGGTCGATAGAGATTCTTTTGCGATAATTCTAACCCTCTAAGGAACGGCATGCAAAGGAGATAAGTGGGCAGGGTACTTGTCTATTTATATCCGTATAAATGTGGTGGATGTCTTTGGTATGTTATTATTGATAGGGTCGCGCTTGACCACTATCTCACCGGCAGGTCTAGCCAAGTTAGATTAGGTTACCGTTTCGTGTCGAATCTCTTTCTACAATCGCAAGTTTCAGCCATGATGACGCACCTGAGTCGATCGCTCGTTCTACAAAAATTCTACCATGACTACCATTTATATCATAAAACTACAGGATGCATCGATGAATATTATGGATTATAGAAACGATTATATTTCGTTCTATCATTTTGAGTGATGTGAACTTGGCTACGACTTTTCTATCTATTTTCCACGGAACTTCCATCTCTAATCTACCCGTGTACTAAGTTTCATCGAAATCCGTTTATCCGTTCGAGCGTGAGGGTGTGTATGTAACGAACATACACACCCTCACATATTTTAGTTTTCATAATAATAATTATTACCAGGGTATTTGTTTCCACGGTAGAACTAATATTACAAAATAATGCGAGTTTTCTTAGATTTCATACAAAAATGGTTATAAATACAGCGATATTACAGAAAATACAAAACCAATAAATACCTAAATTCGAAAAAAGAATAACGTCCCTTTAATATAAAGTTTATTTGAACTTAAAATTCCAAGTCAATCTAAAGATCACTTCAAAGCAACCCGTTTTAAAAAACGGCAATTTCATAGGTAATGACTTATTATTATTAGTGTGACAGTCTCTTTGACAGGTCAGTTTTTGATCGACAGACTATCTTAGTAAATCACATTTACAGTTTTATTTTAACACTTTAATAAAGACTAGCTTTTGCCCGTGGCTTCCCCCGCAGCTTTCTATCGGTGAAAAAAATTTCGCAATCGGACCAGTCCCCCTAGCCAAGTTACGATCGTTTCGTTAGCGTCGACCTTCTCGAGTACGCCACGCCTCCGATTCCTTCGTTCTGACCACGTGACTGAGCGTTGAGATGAGGCCAGAACAAAGGAATCGGAGGCGTGGCCTACTCGAGGCGTTCGACGCAAACGAAACTATCGTAACTTGGCTAAGGGGGTAGTACTTTCAGAGATTACCTCCAACAAACAAAAAAAACATATCAACAAAAAACTAACTTTACCTCTTTATAATATTAGTTTGGAAGTGTAGATTACCGAAGGAGGTTAGGTACAATTAAATTGGGAAGAAGGATTTTAAAGGCAAGCTAAAGTAGAATTTAGGTGCTCGGGTGGAAAAAGTAATTTTACACACTTTTGGCTTCTGTGATGCTTTACAACTTTTATACAACAATATTACGTTAAAATCTCGTATAAAATAATATTATAATGTCGGAGTAAAAATGGAGCATTTTGGTGCTCGTTCACACCTTTTCCTAAAGCATTATTAAATTTTCCAAGGCTATTTCTCTGTATTCACTTTGAGGAAAAATTAAAGGCCAGATATTCGCGAAGGAAAAAGATATTTAAGAAGTACTTGAGCTCTAATGATTACACCTTATGATTTCGGGCGGAGTGGGAGTCGTAGGACAATTTACAGCCACCACAGATGTGATGTAAGCTTGCGGACGACGAGTAACGTGTTAGCTCCCCGTCCAACGTTTTGGTAAGGACCAAGTTCGAGTAGATGGCACGCAGTGTTTAAAGAGATGTCAGCTAATCTGAAGAGGCCCATAATAGAATAGCCAATTCGTACTAGGCTTGCGAGAACGTTCGAAAGACTTATCGTGGTCCTAGATCGCAAAGGGTAAATGAAGGCACTTAAGTGGGTTTTAGTCTGTAAGTTTAAGTTTAAGCCTGAGTCCCGCTAAACCCTAGAGCGGTCATCTGACGATTTCCCACTCAAAAATAATAAATAAATTATTAACTTTTTATTTATGTCGTTCCTGGTAAAGATTGTCCTATAATTTACTACGTCCAAATTTCATAACATTGGATATTATCGGACAAAACCCCATCTCACGTAAAAAATGTTTAACTGCAATTTGTTCCACAATATTTTTTAACGATAATCATAATCGTATTTTTCGCCCGAAATCCAATTTCTCGTCCATAAATTGTGGTTCATGACAAAAATTAATAGACTTCAAAATGTACTTTATTGAAAAGCTTTGAGAGAACAATTTTCCCGAATCCGAATAGGTAGTACCTACAAAGTTTAATGAACACTTATGGACCGAATTCAGAGAGAACTATAAAATAAACTGTTAGGGCCTGCGCACACTTGAGACAAGACTGTCTTAGACAGAATTGTCTACGACGTCGCAGAATTGTCTACGACATCGCAGACTTGTCTATGACGTCTGCGACAAGACTGTTTTGTCTACGTCACGGCGCACACTATCAAAACAAAACAGTCTAGCGGCATACGGCCAGTATGGCCAACTTAGTGGATTTTCCACTTAAACTGGTGGTTCTAACCCCCCTTTTAATTGCGAAATATTGGTTTTAGTGGCTAGTTGATTTTTCTAGTACTTTGGTAAAATTCAAGTTCTTACTAAAAATGCAATCACTCGGGTGTAAATCAGCACCATAGAATCCATAATTATCAATCTTATACCGACGATGATGGTGCAAATAAAAATGATTCGTCTGAAGATGGATTAATACATAGCTGTTATTGAATAATTTGTATGTTGAATTACCTACTAATATTAATTTACCCACAAATGGTATTTTGATTGTTAATTTTTATCACTATTATTAAAGGAAACTAATAAACTATACGCCTAATTATTTTATTTCGTACAACACACATTTTTTTTTTGGTGGGAAATTTGCGATTTTGTGTGTGGGATAATTTTTTGTTAGTGCTTGTCTAGTGGTGTCGTAGACAATTCTGTCTAAGACAGTCTTGTCTCAAGTGTGTGCAGGCCCTTAATTCTCTATACAGGATACTTCTTTATGTTTCTGCCTAGTACCTAAACTTCGTTTTCACGGCTACACTTACACCGAAATTAGACTGAAAGCGATAAACGAAACTAAATTGAATTTGTATAGAGCCTCTTAGAATTTCGTGGAGCTGTTAATTGCTTGCTCAGAATGACTTGTACGTGTGAGTTTTGTAAATCCTTTAGGTACTAATTTTGTAATGAATGTGTTCAAATTGAATGAGATTCTAAAAATAGAAATCGTATGAGTTAAGTTTTAGTCATGCGATCTTTGTTGCCGCACTTGTAGGTAGGTTGTGCGATTTCCGGCCTACGCACGGGCAGGCTAGCGGACGACGAGCAATGGATAGCTCGTCGTCCGAACGTCTGGTAAGGACAAGGCCCGATTTGACGGTGGCGTTTAGTGTTCCACGCGCGCCTCAAAGGAAGGTCAGCGTAATTGAAGGGAGTAGGTAGGCTAGCAGCAGAGCAGTCCAACCCAGCCAGCAGGATGGGGCTGCGGGAAAGTTTAAAATATTGAAGCAAAGAGCAACTAAAGGACACAGGTGAGTTTTAGTCAGTAAAAATCTGGCATGCCCTCTCGTTCCATTCAAGAGCGCGAAAAGTCATTGGATGACTTTCCACCTTAAAATAAAAGTATTATATTTAATCTTGCCGTGATAGTTGACCGACTAATTTTTAGACTGTTACTGTGCGAAACTATGTACGTCCGTGTTTGCTTTATGGCCAATCGCGATATTAGCGCTAATAAAGTATTCAATAGAATAAACTAGTTTATTGATTAGTTTATATTTTCTTTATTCAAAGAAGCGGTGAACGATGCGTTCTTTGTGGCTGTTTGAAAAGGTTTAAAAACCAAGATCGTCAATATTTAATATTTTTGCAATGGATTGTTTTAAAATTTACATTTTTGAAGTGAATTTTAATACAAACACAATCTAAACTTCCACCACATACCACCAATCGAAACCATTCCACAACACACCACACGAATCGAATCATTAATTTCGAACAATTGATTTAAACCTCTCCGCCGAACTTAATCAAAACAGCTAACCGTAAAACCGTAAACCAGCGCGTAGTTTGTAGTTTCCATTTGACATGAGAGGCAACAGTGCGGTCTGGTCGCCTGGGCCAATCGATACAACCTGCCCCTATGCCCGACGTGACTCGGATAAAAATCGCACACTTGAACCGATTGAGACAGCGTCCTATTAACTGGCAATTAATTTTGTCGCAACTGTCTGTGTTTACGTAAGAGGGGCTATCTAGAGCCCAAGTATACGTAAGGATAAAACAAGATGTGAAGCTAAAAAGAAATCATAAAAATGTTACATATTGCAGTAAGCTTCAAGAACTAAGTGTCCAACACTTTTTTTTACAAAAGAAATCGTCAAATAACTTCTTTCGCGCTGAGTGGAGTGAGAGGGATTGTCAGTTTTTTTTTTTTTAACTGTCTAAAACCCACCTGTGTTCCTTCAGTTGCCCCTTGCGTTACAGTGCCGCGGTTACTCTTTCAGACAATCCCGCAAAACTGTCCTACTCTAACCCTGAGTACTGCTCATTAATGACGAATGAAGGCTTTGCTAAGTTCGCATCAGAAATATTAGTGGAGTACTGCTCTCATCTTTGGGACCGATCGGCTCGATACCAGCTTGATGCACTTGAGGCAATTGAGGCAATTGAGAGGCGCTCCAGAAGGAACATTGGCAATGATGCACTCGTTGAGTCGAGGCTTCAAAGTCTTGAGCATCGATGACAAGTTGCTAGCCGAGTGCTAGCTAGAGTGTGCGTCGGAATTGCATAACCTAATTCCGCCTAGCCCGTTCGATAATCGGACCACCAGGCGTACGGCAATGCGCCACCGGTACAAGGTGGACATCCCACCTATACGCACAAAACGTTTTGGGAACACATTCATTGTGCGTACAGCTAAGAAGTGGAATTCCTTGCCGGAATCTGTGTTTCCTGATGGCTACAACCCTGAAATCTTTAAGTCAAGAGTGAATAGGTTACTTCTAGGTAAGCGCGCTCCATCGTCGACCGCATCGTCGCTTTCCATCAGGTGATACTTTAATTGTTCGTTTAGTAATATCGACCTTATTTCGGAGGAACATCGTAAGCGATAGTTTACGTTTGCAGGGAGACGTTTTTGGTCCTTTCTAATGAAAAAGTATTTTATAATATCTTAAAAAAAATGTATATAACTTATTATTCATACAACTACTTATGAATTAGAATTGTTAATATTAACATATTGTAATAAATATCTACTTTTTACTTAGGAAAAAATATAGTTTTTCTGCAAAAAGCCCTAAATGCGTTTTTCCTGAAAACTTAACTAAAACAAAATTCATCTAAGGGTTGTATGTAAGAGATTGACCGGTGCGGTATGATCGTCTATTGTACACATATTTTTATAAATGTTTGTCTAGTGTTAAGTTAAAGTGTGTAATAAAGTATATAATAAATAAAAAACCTTAACTTCCCACAGATAACTGATACCTACAGACACTTACCTATTCATTTGGATAACATTAGGTTCCTATTTTCCTACTAAGTTAAGATATTATAAAGTCGATCTAGAATAGAGTGAGCTTTTACTCAACAATTTGGCTGTAAAGAGGCTATCAGCGATAATGGCTGTCTATTACTTATTGCGCCCTTCGTATCCGGTAAATGATTTGAAAGGCCGGTCTCATTTACAACTGCTTTCAGGCTCAGTTTCAAAGTTTAATGCAATTTAACAGTTTCCAACATTTACGCTTTGTAATTGAACTACAAACTCTGCTGGGGTACAGTGCAGCTGTTGGATACATATTGCTAAACTACCTTTCATAAACTAGTGCTAGGCAATTTGTCCATTGGGCGCGTTTGGAGAATTGGTCCTTTGATACTGACATGCTTTTGATCAAACGACCAAATATCGTGCAGTAACAGTATTAATTACCTTGGCACCCTTCTATAACCTTGTAGAAGGGTTATTGTTAGTTACTTAACTTTTTCTGAACAAAAAAAGTAGTCTCTACTAGTCTCTACCACTATTTATCAGGGATGTTAAGGAGTTCCATAACTGTATTCGAAACTATAGAATATCCGAAATAAAAAGTGACCATAAAACCGATATAAAAGTATCAAATAGTTTCGGATGAAGGCGGAGTCTAAATGACAGGTTACGACAGGTTTATGTTTGTTTTGCCCGGTCAAACAAATGATAATCTTGACAAGAAATAAAATTCAAATCTTGTATTTTACTTTTATAATATTAAAATTCTCATAACTAAAACTAGCGAATAATCCGAACATCCGATTTAATTTATTAATATTCCTAACACTGTATTTGTATCCAGATACGAAATTTAATATCCATATCGATGCCATCTATGATATAACTAAGAACAACCGTCATCAGTTTTAGACCCTAGAGTCTTAAAGCAAAAAGGTGAAAGTAATAAAAAATATATAAGAGAATACTTTGGCAATTTTCCAGTGAAACGAAAACACTAATGAAACCAATTAAAACTTCTTATTAATTTCTATAAAAAATCCTTTTCCAATTAGCAGGGGTTGCGAAAATGTCTAATTAAAATCAGCAGTCATTATTCTACAATTTGTAACCCCTTCATTACTGTATAATGTGAAATTCGATTGCTTTCTACGTTTGAAATAAATGTGTGTCGTCATGCGACAAATGTTTGACATTTGATCGTGTCAAACAAATTATTGTTTGGTTAAAAGGCCTTGTTCCACGTGCGTGAAAATTAGACATTTGGTTTCGTGCAACGGTCCTATTATATATTATTTGTAAAAGTAGGGGTTGTTTGGCTTCCAAGTAACATCATCCGTCGAATTTTTATACGTATTTCGTGCCCGTTTCTCATAAACTCAGATTTTCTCTTAAGGAAAAAAACAAGGTTTCATACATAAGCCAAATATTTAATTTCCTTAGCAAGTAGAGTTTTAAGCCCGTGAATGCTTAAACTCGGTCACCGACAAATTAATCTGTCGTTTGCAGCTCGACATCTCACCAGCTTTTTTCTCTCTACTCATACAAAAGTCGACGAAATTAAAATATAGCACATGCTACAGTACGCAGTATTAAAAATATGCAGTTGGTCGGTGCATGGCATTATAATATCCCTTTGGCAGGCCCTTAATGAAGCAGCAGCATTTTTCGTTTATAAAATTAATTACATTTTGTCGAAAGCGTGCAAACTTTCTCATCACAACCTGATTAGACATCCTGACCGAAGGAGGGGACGTTGTGGAGCCAAGAGACTGCAATGAAAATTGTCAACGTGTATCAAACGACGTTTTTCAACACACTCGATTTATTAGATAATTTTATATTACTTTATATACTTTATAAACATAATATTAGAAACAAATTCTTGTGAGTTATGGCTCGTAGTTTTTTTTCATGCACTTTGACGGGAGGTGTGGGGGTGGAGACCAGGGGTCAACCCAGCGACCAGCTGGATACAATAAATATAATGATATCACGAACAGGAATAAGAACCACGGAAATCAAAAAAAAATCAACTAAATAATAACTAAGCTCAGAGTTATATAAACTTCGAAAGTTTAACCAAGACTTCTATAACATTGTTGGTAATTCCATTATAGTAGAGATTGATTACAAGATCGCGAGTAAGAAAGGTAAGTTCAAAGTAACTTGATATCTGTATATTGCAAGAAGTCCCACAATCGACTTAAAGGCGCCGAGTAATATTGTTTTTTTTTAAATCTATATCTATATATATAATTTAAATCTATATCTATATATATAAAAGCAAAATACTACTCACTGATTAATCACGAAATCTCAGAAACTATAACACCTACAAACTTAAAATTTGGCAGGTAGGTTCCTTATAGGGTGTAGACATCCGCTAAGAACGGATTTTATCAAACTCGGATGGAGTCTAAGGGGGTAAAACGGAGGTTGGAAGTTTGTATGGAAAAATCGACTTTTACGAGAGCGAAACTGCAGGCAGAAGCTAGTACATAATATAAGGATAAACTGACTGACTGACATATCAACGCACAGCCGAAACTACTGGGACTAGGAAAGTGTAATTTTGCATAAAACTTTCTTTAATGATCTAGGCGACCACTTAATTCAATTTCTATTTTTTTAATTTGTTTTTTTTTTTTAATTATTATAACTTATCTACATTGTGATTTCATATTAGAAGCGACAAGAAATATGTAACCAAGATATATGTAATTCATAATATGATTTAAAAGAGTGTCCATGGAGTTTCTTGCACGTTCTTCTCCATAGAGATCTACGCTTTGGAACGTGCAAGTTAGCTTCATTTTTTTTTGACCGACCGTCATTTTGATAATTCAAAAGTGCCTGTAATTGTTCTATTTGAAATAAACGTTTCTGATTTCTGACTAAAAAGGGGTTTTAGAAAATTCAACTTTTAAGTGTGTGAAAAGGGAGAAATCCGTATGAAAAAAAAATCTTGAAACTTAGCATTAATAGTAACATAACTAAATAAAGAAAGTTTTCATTACTGGTTTTTTAAACTAAACAAAACCCTATAAAACGATTTAGGTGGTGTTAAAATACGGAAGACGTAGCTTTGGAAGGCCTGGTGGACCGATGACCTGGTAAGGGTTGCGGGTATCCGATAGATGCGAGACGCACAGGACCGTTCATTGTGGCGACACTTTGGGGGAGGCCTATATCCAACAGTGGATGTCTTTCGGCTGTAATCATGATGATGATGATGAAAGGTTATATTTGAGAATCTTATTCCTTGGGTTAATAAACTTGAAATTTAGCACACATTCTAATCAAAATGAATATAAAAACTCTTATTATTAGTTTTTCAAAACTACACTCAAAATACAGTTTAAGAGTAGTTAAAGTTTTTATGAAAATTGTCTCGTGAGCAAAGTCACTGGTAAAGTGCTAGTCCGAATATAAAATTGCACCGCCTACCACTCTCGGGAGCATTTCATTACAATTTTAATCGCGTTATGTGAAACTACTGTTTTTGTTCAAAGCAATTATATTGTGAGGAGTTACATTCATTTACATTGGGATTAAATATTGTTATAAATGATTACGCGTTTCTATTTGTTAAAGTTGGAATTTTGTCTTTTTAATAAGTATATAATTATAACGTTCAATGTAGATTGGAAAAGGAATTAGGCAAGTCAATATGGTCAAAAAATCAGAGCAGTGGTGGCCGAGTGGTAACGGCCCCAATTTACGAGTTGTAGGTCGCTGGTTCAAACCCAGCCAGGCGCATTACTTTGTGTGTTTCATCACCACTGCTCTCAAAACGGTGAAGGAAAACATCGCGAGGAAACCAGCATGTCCTAGAACCAAAAATTCGAAAACATGTGACATCCACCAACCCGCACTGGGCCCGCGTGGTTGATAACGGCCCATTCCTTCTCCTAGAGAGGAGGCCTGAGTCCCAACAGTGGGAAAATTGTATGGCCGACTATGTTAATGTAGATTGGTAAAGGACTTAGGCAAGTCAATCTGGTCAAACAATCAGGTCTGGAGCTTAACACGGGTTTGTAACATCAAACTCAACGACTCAATAAATTATTAGTATAGTGAGAATATCGAGATAACTTGACGATGTTGGCACAAAAACTACTATGGAAGTTGAATAAAGTTAGAACAACCTCTTTTCGATCTCCGTAGCAGCACTACTGTCAGTGGAAAGAAAATATAGGCACGGTTTTGACAGGATTTTTTTGAGTGATATCCAGTGGCTGTTTTAATTATTCGAAAATTAATTCCTAGTGGATATTGATAGTGTATTTATTTATAAACAACCGACGACCGATGACCTGGTGAAGGTTGCGGGAATCCAATGGGTGCGAGACGCACAAGACCGTTCGTGGTGGCGACACTTGGGGAGGCCTATGTTCAGCAGTGGACATCTATCGGTTGGAGTGATGATGATGTGTAATTAACAGAGGTCGGAATTAGGTAGAGTTAAACATGTACTTACAACGATTTCATACAGTAAAAGAATAAAGTGGATATGCCTCAAATCCAGAGATTAATTTTAAAGAGCAGATTTTTTTTAAATTATGATACTAAAGAAATATAGCAGAAAAAAAAACTTCCTGCATTAATGACAAGGAGGAGGAAGTATATAAATTTGTTAACCTTACCTCAGTTGACGTAGAGAGATCTTTTTCATCTCGTAAAAATTGTAAGTTAATTATCTTTAATTTATTTGTTTTATCTATCTCTGAGCTTTTTATTATTATTTATCTGAATATTCTTGGCCGCACGGGATTTTTCATTAGAAGTCCCGGGAAGATCCATATTAATATCAACATTTCGATGCAAGTACATGAATAACTCTACCTAATTCCGACCCATGGTAATTATTAAAACAAGCGCGATCTCGGTTAATTATAGCCGAGAATGTTACTATAGTACCGACTACCTCAACGAAGTTGACTCTCAACATTTGCTGCCAAGTACATCCCACACAAAAAGCAGCTTCTTTGATTAAAATTAAATCGGTTGTAGACCCTTTTATGTGAAAATTGCTTTATATTACAATATTACCCTACTCAATAAAGTAATGAAACCATTATTTTGATGTTTGTGCGGCAAATGAGCAAGTACCTATAGTAAAATGTGAGTTATGAGGTTAGTAATTATATTTCGTTCAGTAGGTCGGGTCGCAGCGATTACATCTCGCAAGGACCGATAGCGCCCCCTGTCGGTTTCAGTGGAACCGTCGTATTAGATTACGGTAATGCACTGAGCTTTAACAGCTGTGGAAAATGGGCAACGGCGAATTATCCATTTTTAGCGTCCGGTTTTATTATTTTTTTTGCGTCTGTTTCTTATTCTTTTTTTGAGTCCGTTTTTGTTTTTAAAATAGACTAAGATAGTCAAGATGAATGCACGATTTATGAGGTTAGGTTAGGATATCAGTACCTACGTTTGTCTTTTACTGTTATTGGGCGATGCATTTATTTCCATCATTAGTATAGCTACCATAGGCGCGTGCTTGCCGACAGCGAGCAATGGGTATCTCGCCGTTCAATCGTCCGGTAACCGTCCGGACCGACGGCGCCTACTGTTCCACGCACGCCTCAAGGAGATGTCAGCAAACCGTAGGGCCCAGCAGGGTCGAAACCTACTGGGGCCAAGGGTTTGCTTATGAAAGGATGACTCGGCCCTGGTTTGAAAGGCAACGAAGGAACAGGAATAGGTTTTAGTCAGTAAAAGTCTGACACGAGGGACGTCATTGAATTATTTTTCCACCGAAAAAATATACTATTAGTATAGCATAATCAGCCTTACGACCGTAATTAACCACGCGGGCCCAGTCCGGAAAGGTGGATGTCACCACTGTACTTTATGTACTTTCTTTCGTCACCACTGCTCTTCAAAACGGTGAAGGAAAACATCGTGAGGAAACCGGCATGTCCTAGAACCAAAAATTCGAAGACACGGGACATCCACCAACCCGCACTGGGCCCGCGTGGGCCGCTTCTAGAGAGGTGGCCTGAGTCCCAACAGTGGGAACATTATAAGGCCGACTATGCTAAAACTTTATTTCGAATTACGTCAGTACCTGACACTTAAGGTCCAGTTAATCTAATTAGCTCGTTATATCCTACAACTGGGCCATGGCCTAACTCGACTTTCCTTTTCACACACGTCTATTCTATGACATGGCTAATCCTTAAGGACTTTATATTTCATTGACTTTATCTTAAGTAGATTTTCTTAGCATTTCTTTCTAAAAGTCAAAGTCAAAAGTTTTTTATTTTTACATAGTCCTACATGGGCACTTGTAAAGCATCAGAAGCTAGTGCACGGTTCCAAATCGGTCGTTTCCTAAAAAAAAATATTGTTCTTACAATATTTCCATATTACAGTATTTAAGTAGATATTATATAAGGACAGTATAGACCGGTCAATATTGTTCTAAAAAGTACAATAAAAATAATCATAATAAAAAGTGAGCCATAATCGGAAGTAACCTAAGAATTCGCGGAATCTACAGTGTTCTCACATTCACATTATAAAAAAAGAGTTTACATAATTTTATTATTGATAGACTCGCCCTTGACCACTATTTCACCTGATGGTAAGCGAGGATGTGGTCGACGATGGAGCACGCTTGTCTAGAAGTAAACTATCCACTCTTTAAGTCCCCTAGCAACAATGCTATTAGGAAACAAAGACAGTTTTCGCTATAACATATTCGCACCTTTAATAAAATAACGTCACTAAACGAAATTCTTCAAAAAACTGTTTTTAACGCCATCTGTTTGCTGAGCGGTAACTTTACAGATTGCGTTTAAAACAGTATTGGATTAAAGGTCCGATGTGTTTAATAAATATATAGTGACTAACTACTTGTGCGCTATATTGCGCCACATGTGAATAGCATGTGTTTGAGTCTTGACCGACGTTTAGGACACGTGAACCGGACATGCACGGGACGTGGACGTCATGTCGAGGCCGCGTCAGATCCATGTTACATAGACATTGTGTTTGACAACTGACAATTGTAGCACAATTTACGAATATGACTCTAGCATAACGACCTAAAGTGAAATTATAATGATGAGGTTCCAGACAAAGCTGCGTCTGTCTCTTTCTTTGCAACGAACTTTAAAACTATTGAACGGATTTTCATGTGGTTTTCATTTATAGACTAGTGACTCTCCAGGAAAGCTTAGAATAGAATAAAATAAACTTTATTGTACACCAAAAAAGTAACACAAATCAATAGGTACAATGGCGGTCTTATCGCTGACAGCGATATCTACCAGACAACCTTAGGATGTATCGTAAGAATTGAATCGATCGTTGAACTGTCAGTAGATATGACGCTACGTAGTATTAGCTAGGAATTATAAGTTCAAATAAACTTGATATAAAATATACGTTATTATTTTTTTGAAAAAATTTGTTATTGGTTTCTTAGTGGTTTTGCATTTTCTGTAAGATCGATTTCGAAGGTTAAGGTAACCTATTTGCTCATTATAAGGACTGGGATCCTTATAAGGCTGATTATGTACGTGCATGTTACGGTACTTATTCGTATTCAATCATTCTACATACACATTTTGACACAGTAACTTGAAATTTGCCTGTAATAAGTCAAAAAGCTGAAAGCGCTTTACTCTTTGCATATCACAACATTACGTTGCTGTGGTGATTTCTTCAAAGACTTCAAATCAAAGTAAAAGAAAACCCGAATGTTTGTCTACACTTACCTATTCGTTGATTGGTGGTTCGTTAGTGTGTGTGTAAACTTGTAAGGGACACTTCACACTCGATCGCGTGGCAAACATTCCTCAACAGTTAATCGATACTCGGCGTAGTGGGAATCGGTTTGCTGGGTCTTTTCGATCATTAATACGTTTAGAGTCAACACTTGAGGTGTTTGTTTGGCTGTTTGGAGGAAATACTAGTGTTGACTAGCAAAAAAATGCTTGTTTTTTATTTTGGAAAGTGTTAAAGTTTGATAATGATACCGGTCATAAAGACTCTTCAGAGGTTGTTTGATTCCGTCATACTTGAGGGAAAAACGCCACAGGCTTGGAACAGAGGTGTGGTGGTACTTTTTTTTAAGAAGGGCGACAATGCCTAATGCTTAAGAATTACAGGGCCATCTCGCTTCTGAGCCATGTCTACAATCTGTTTCCCAGAGTCATCACGAATCGTCTCGCGCGTAGGTTCGACGACTTCCAACTTCCCGAACAAGCCGGATTCCGAAAAAGCTTCAGCACCGTAGTCCACATGTATACGCTCCGGCAGGTTATACAGAAGACCGAGGCATATGGATGACAAATGGCACTGAAACATGGTCGCTTTACAATGGGCCTGATCTGGCTTACAGTCATTCAAAGGGCAATGGCAGTGGGCAGGGCATATTGCTCGTAGAACGGATGATCCATGGGGCCGAAAGGTTCTAGAGAGGCGACCGTGCACCGGAAAACGCAGCTTCGGAAGGCCTCCCACAAGGTAGACCGACGACCTAGTGAGAGTCGCGGGAATGCGGTGAATGCGAGACGCACAGGATCGGTCGTTATGGCGACGCTTTGGGGAGGCCTATGTTCAACAGTGGACGTCTTTCGGCTGAAATGATGATGATGAATGATACCTGTCTTAGTGTTCGGACCGGTAAACGGTGTCTTGATTAGAGGTTTAGATTTATAGTTTCTAACTCTTCTTTAATGCCAAAGTTTGGACAGGACTCAATTTTCAAAGGAGCCACTGCGGCTCTGGAATGGAAAAGCACAACTAAAGGAACACGTGTGGATTTTGGTCAGTAAAAGTCCGACAAACCCTCTCGCTCTACCCAGACCGTGAAAAGTTGTTTGACGGTTACCCGCGCCAAAAAATAATGAGGTATTCACCTACTAAATTAAGTAGCTACATATATATATAATATACTATGATCCTAATCATACTAAAATTTGTAACACGATTTAGATTGGTAACGAAAATGACGTAAATCAAAAGCACAATTTTAAAAAGTAGGCATCATATTTCTTAGTTAGAGACTATACGCCCAAACCCTAGGTCCTCAATCCACATAAAAACCGAAGCTATCTTCCTAAATCCGGGATGAGTATAACCAGAAACAAAAATTCAGAGGATTACTGCGATCGAAAGTATCCAGTAGATAGTATCCGCATTCAATTTATCGACTAACTTATTTTATGAGCAAAGTCAGGCGTTCGGAGATTTATGAGAGTGATTTGTAGGCACGGCGCCTATCTTCCGATAAGTGACCCTTCTGGGCTGTCCAATGGTCCTTTAGGATACCGCTAACAAGCTTACTCGGGACACAAGGACCACTACACTCTAAATGTTTACATTTTGTTAATGTCAGGGATTTATTCAGTGACAGGTTTTTAGAGGCAAATTGTTTAAAAGGCAATTTTTTCAATGGGGGGGACGGTTCTTTTAGAAATTAAGAAAAAATCGACACTTTACGTGAGTAGAGGCTAGTTCTTCGCACAAAGAATTAGCATTGCCATTCAACGTGGCCATACTGCCAGTCTTCTGGGTACGTTTTCGAATGACTGCGATGTGGAGGAGTACTTCGATGCCTGAGTGTACTTTGTATTATATGTACATAGTTAGGTTCCCACAAGGTGGACCGATGACCTGGTGAGGGTCGCGGGATTCCGATGGATGCGAGACGCACAGGACCGGTCATTGTGGCGACATTTCGGGGAGGCCTATGTCCAACAGTGGACGTCTTTCGGCTGAAATGATGATGATGAGTCACTGGAGTTTTTAGCGGGATTTCTTCGGGTGAATTAATTCCTAGTGAATATTGTGATATAAAATTGGTGTAGTTTTAGTATCTCAAGTGTCTGCGCAATTGGACAGTATGTGGAATCATTGACACAGGCGCGATCTCGGTAAAATGGAGCTGAGAATTTTATTGTAGTTTTGGCTACCTCAACGAAGTTTGCCTAGAAGGCTGACTCGATACGTTTGCTGCCAAATACTACAAAAACATTAGATTGTGTTGCACCCGCACTCTAATGTGATCACAGTGCAGTGTTTTGAAAAATAAAATAAGGACTTAAAGGTTCAAGTGACCAGGTCATTAAAATCCAAAAAAAATAATGTCTAAACACTAAATACAAAAAATTTTGATGGCATCAGTGCTACAAAAGACATACCTAATAATACCTCACAGCAGTCTGTCTGATTAAAGGCTTACGCAGACCGGGACGGGATGGCAAAGAATTTTGCCGCCAGTCAGCGCACACTAGCCACTTAGATACTGCGGTATTCTAGCGCCTTGTCATGGCATGCCGCGTCACGTCGAAGTTTGCCACGGCAGCTTCTACTGCCCGATACATTTTTCAGTCATAAGTAGCGTTTGATAGAGTGTTGGCGGGCGTTGGCGTCCTTCGGCATGCCATCCCCTACCGCAGCGCGCCACGGTATCCTGCCGCGGGAGCCATGACACGTCTTTCAATACCGTGCGATAAAACAGGAATTTATGCCGTAATTCTATTTCGATATGGTTGAATGTCCATTGGTAAAAATTTAAATATTTTGCCATGCCGTCCTGGTCTGCGTAGGCCTTTATTGACGTGTTAAAATGTAAGTCGAGTGAACTACATCCCTTTAACAATTCAGTTTAGGTCTAATAATAATTTTTGAGAGCTATGACTTGAATACTAGGTGGTTTTAATTATGAATGACGATGCATTTACCGTTGCGTATGAATTGACGAGCTTATCGACACTATCGTGAAGTGTTGAAGGGTCAGTTAACTCTCCAAAATAAAATCAAATTCGTGTAATGTTGATAAGGCGTCGGCAACCTGTCTGGTGAATAGTTGATGACTTACAGCGTCACGAGGATACGTATGGTTACCCAATAATAATAATAATAATATTCCACAACTTTCACATAACGTCATCTAGTCACAAACTAAGCAGAGCTTCTGCTATGAGTACTAGACAACTGATAAACATACTTATATATTTCTATATATATACATATTATAGATAAATTGCACCCAAACACATAATAAAATGATCGAGCTCATCTCATCTCTCACAAACATTTGTCTTGGGTGGGAATTGAACCTACGACTCCGGCATAGCAGTCAGGGCCACTAGCTACTAGACTAACAGGCCAGTCAAGCTAATATTACAACATTTTGCAATCATGATTGATATTTGAGGCCAATAAAATGATATATATCTTGCTACCAATGGATAAAGTGCTCAAAACCTTAATTTAATAAGAGCATTTTTATTCGATTTGAAATCATTAAATGTAAATGAACGTTTCATTGCAATTTCTGCGGTTTTCCCGTCCAATTATAATTTAGGTGTCTTCAAGGCTAGAGTGTCTCTAGAATAGGCTCTTAATAAACTAGTGCGCCTCACCATCAACGATTGCATCACTGCTTACCATCAGGTGAAATCGCAGTCAAGCACTAGATTATTTCAATTTAAAAAAAGAGACTTCCCGCTCTGGGTGCAGCAAGAGAGACTGTCTAACTTTTACTGACCCACCTGTGTTTATCCAGTTGCCCTTTACATTACAGGGTCACGGTAGCTCTTTTAAATAATCCCGCATCCCAAAAGATGCATACGGACATGTGATCGTGTTGACTGGCCTGTTGGTCCAGTGGTTAGTACCCCTGATTGCTATGCCGGAGGTCGCGGGTTCGATTTCCACCCAGGACAAAATGTTTGTGTGATGAGCTCGATCATTTGTTCTGTGTCTCGGTGTAATTTTTTTAAAATTTAAAGCAGTGCTTGACTCCCACCTGATGGTAAGCAGTGGTGATCGATGGTGAGGCGCACTAGTTTATTAAGAGCCTATTCACTCTAGCCTTGAAGACTCCTAAAGTATAGTTGAACGAAGACTGCAGCAGGCAAATTGTTCCAGCCCTTCGATGTACGTAATGTAATTAGAATTAATTGAATCTATAATACGTATGTAATTAGAAATATATAAATATGTTTATCAGTAAAAAAATCGCCAAACTTAAGTGGCAATGGGCAGGGCACATTGCTCGCAGAACAGATGGCCGTTGGGGCCGAAAGGTTCTGGAGTGAAGACCGCGTACCGGTAGACGCAGTGTTGGAAGGCCCCCTACAAGGTGGACCGGCGACCTGGTAAAAGGTTGCGAGAATCCGATGGATGCGAGACGCACAGGACCGTTCAGACGCATAGGCCTATGTCCAGCAGTGGACGTCTATCGGCTGAAATAATGATGATGATGATGTTTATCAGTTGTGTAGTACTCATAACATAGCTCTGCTTAGCTTGGGGCTAGAGGACATTGTGTGATAGTTGTGAAAAAGAAAAAAAAAAGTTAAATCCAAATGATTTAACTTTTTTTTTTCTTTGTTTTTGTTTAGCGCCATCAATGTATCCCAGATGAAAGATAACCTTTCTAAAATTGTTCTTTCATCAAATATTAAGAGGAAAACGAAACCTCATAACCTGCCCAGGCTCCGTGAGGTGGTACAGTCGTAAACTAGCAAAGTGGAGAGGTCTAACAAGACAATGGTGATGGTGTCTTAAACATATTACGTGCGATTAGCAAAGGTCAAGTTTATTGTCATGGTCCGGGGCTTTTACGACTCTGTCTGGAGACGACAGGGTTGACAAAGCTGAACAATTCCATCAAATAATAAAATATAATTAAATTTTCAAAAAAAATCACTTGCGATTTGATGTACCTACCTACGAATGCACTGTAGCGACACACTGCACACTAGCGAAATCACAGTTTTTTGCCTGGAAGGTTGTTTAGGCTGAACAAAGTCACAAGTTGCAAGGCTAGGGTTAGGTAAGTTAAACGTGAGTCAACCATTTTTTTTCGAGGTGGAAAATGACGCACGCATAAAACGTTGTGGGAATACATTCATTGTGCTCTACAGCTAAGGAGTGGAATTCCCTGCCGTAGTCTGAGTTTCCCGATGGCTACAACCCGGAAATCTTTAAGTCAAAAGTGAATAGGTTACTTCTAGGTAAGCGCTCTCCATCGTCGACCGCATCGTCACTATCCATCAGGTGAGATAGCGGTCAAGCGCGAACTTATCAACAACAAAAAAAAAACAACGAGGCGCGCGAAAACTACACGCTGTCGACAATTCGGTTCTTACCGGACGGTTGGACGGCGAGCTACATGAGTCAACCCTAAAAACTGTATGTGTCACGCACCTATGCGTACAGAGTATAGAAAACTATGACGAAACTGTGATTGCTTAGATTGGCCGCTATTAGACGCTCAATCTCCAGTCCTTTTACGTGATTTGTTACATTAAGGTCACAAACAAACTTGGACATTTTGAGTTATATTAGCCGTGGATAGGCCATCTAATTTATGAAGGCATTTTGCTGACTTGATTAATTAGTAGTGTGGAGTGTAAAGGAGTTAGGTATATTATTCGTCACATGCGAAAAATATAACTTTTGTTAGAAAGAAAAGACGTTTATTCGTGACTCACACAATCGTGTAAAAAAAAAGATACACTATAAAAAAAAGAAAGGTATAATCAGTGCAAGGCCATAAGACATATTTTTTAGACTTCAACTACCTTAAATTCGTTGGTATTTTTTTTTGTTAACATCTTATTTATGAATAGTTGTAATTATTCATATTTGTCTTGCTTTTTTTATATAGACTCTTTTTTATAATGTGAATGTGAGAACACTGTAGACTCCAAGAATTCTTAGATTACTTACTATTACGACTCACGTCTTTTTTAATATGATTATTTTTATTGTGCTTTTGGGTACAGTATTGACTGGTTTACACTGTTCTTACATAATATTTATTAATACTGTAATATGAAAATATTGTAAAATCAACCACTTTTTTATAAGAGTAGCCATGGAATTTCTTGCCGGTTCTTCTCCATAGGAAATGATCAATTTGAAACCGTGCACTAGCTTCTGACGTTTTATAAGTGCCCATGTAGGCCTATGTGAAATAAAAACTAATTTTTGCCTAGTCACCAATGTTTTTGTTTTAACATATTTTTATAGATTACTTTACAATCGACGTGGATTGTTTATGGTAATATTTCCTTATTATTTTACAGGTTTACTACTCCTCAATAAAAATCTCTTTGTCGTTCTTATGGCGCCCTTTGGGAGCAATAAGATTACCAAAAGATAAAATTTATTTACCTTACAGCGCTACATTTCTTTTAACTTGCTTGTCCTCGTCGGCCTCGTTTTATTCTGTACGCCCTGTCTAGGTTTATACATGAAACAGTGTCATAAAACGCAAAATATAAATAAATTACAATTATTTCAGATATAAGACAAAAATAGTGTTTCTTTACACGCCTACTCCATATAAAGTATTATAATCCCTATTTAAAACACGATAACGTCAGAAATAGCGTGCCGGTGTTCGTTGGTAGGTATAACCCTTAAATGCCGGGTGTACAGAATAAGTGAGCGACATTTACCGTCAGTCGAAGTCAGTGGCGTGACCGAAAGCTGTAAAGCTAATTTAGAAATCAGCAGTTTGTCCAATTACTCAGTTCGCCGCGTCCTGTCAGTTACAACTGATGTCATGGCTATTCTTGATTCAACCAGTTAAGTAGGGGCTTGTCGTGTTAAAGTGCACGTTTAAATGTTACTTTTATTACAGTCTGCTCAAACGAATTTGATAACAGTCGAAGTACGTTCGTCGAAGTAAAATAAAAGGGACTTTATGTGCTCCAAATGTGGCGTTTGCTTTTTGTGATTTGTTATTTATTACGAGGCACAGATAGAAGGGGAAACGTCAGATGCGTTAAGTGTTCTTATTGTCTTATCACGGAGAGTCTCCGTGTAAGCTTTTTTGAATGATTCGTTGCGTCACTGGTTTTACTTTACTGAGACAAACAATGTCCTTGTCGTTATTTCAGATAAGTACATTGTTACTTATGTAGGTACCTACTCAGGCTAGTCTTACCTAGGTAATAGCAGAGACTGTTCATGAATATAAATAGATACACGACACACTCTTACGCAACTTACGCAAATAATGAATATATAAAAGCGAAATACCACTCACTGATTAATCACGAAATCTCAGAAACTATAGCACCTACAAACTTAAAATTTGGCAGGTAGGTTCCTTATAGGGTGTAGTCATCCCGTAAGAACGGATTTTACGAAACTCCACCCAATAAGGGGGTAAACCGGGGTTCCTAAGTTTGTGTGGAGTAACCTACTTACATGCGGGCGAAGTCGCTGGCAGAAGCTAGTACTTAATATTTGTTCCCACTTTTATACATAGACACATGATATGGCAATCGTATTGGATTGAATATTATTTTTTTTATTTTTTTCTATGGGCCTGAAAATAAAGAGTTATTATTATTTTTATTTATTTATACATATCAGGACCCTGAGGTCCTGGACCTTTGGAAGGCGTACGAGGAGCCGAAGCCAACTCGTAGAGGCCCTTTAGATGATTCTAATGGAACGTGATACCAACCGACGATTATCTCTGTACGCGCTATGCTAGTGCACCCAAGGACAACCCCCGGTTGTTGAAAAACTATTGCGAAATATGGAAAACAAAGATAATAAGGCTATAGCTTTTGGAGTCTTAAGTGGACTAGTAACCTAGAATTATGTTAAGACTATGGCCCCTGCCTGAACAAAAGGTAAAAGGCCAATAAATGGGCCCCCAAAAACGGTCGCTAGCAAGAAGTGACGTAGCAGCAAGAGAGCAACACATCTTGAGCTGCTTGAGGAGTGGAGAGGTATACCACGGCTATCAGGACAATCCCGGAAGCATGATCAAGATCATAACCAGCACCTTACTGGATTATACATCCTTCTCCCTGGCACGTTTGCTCTTGCGAATCTTCACTTAACCAGCCAATAAAGGTAAGAAAAAGGTGGGAGCTCTGTTCCTTGTCGGCGTTCACTACGGCCGGCCAATAAAGGCAAGCCGGAGATGAAGAACAAGAATTTTCCCGGGAGATCAGGTCCGTGGGGTTGCTAATGCCCAACAGTTGCTAAGGCCCCTCACCCTAGGCGTGTTACGGCAAAGCAAACGCTACCGATACAGACCTAGGGTTTTTTGGAGCGCGCAAGTCCCACCACGACGTCAACGTAGACATACGGCAATGGAGTTAAAGTTCAAGTTATTATTATTATTATAAATGGATACTAAAGTTGCATTATTTTTGTAATGGTAAGTATGAAATGTATAACTCGGTTTCTGGCTTCTACTTAGAGCCAAACTATGTTACAAACTGTAAGCCATTTTAAGTAAAATATTGTGTTTTTTCTATTTTTTTTTTGTAATAATTATGGTGTAATTACTATAGAAATAGAAATCTAAATTTAAAAATAATGCAAAAATGCGACCATTCTTAAAGTACTTAAAGCAGGCACATTCATTCGTTAAATAATAATAATGTACTTGTCAATGGTTTAGAGAGTTATTCATTATAAAAAACAAATAATGAACGTTAAGAGGGAATGTTATGAATTCCGTGACCTATTTTAGAAACAAAAATTCGTTGACTAAGGTACCTACAATTTAATAAATAATAAATGGACGTTTCACACTCGGCTTACCTTAGACCATATGATGAAGGGACCATGCGACTTTATGTATGGTCAGATGCCCAAGCAAGAATGATCAAGTAACAAAATATACCTATTGGTACCTAAGCGCGGCTAAAAATATTCGTAAAAAAGGTAAAAGAAATGTCAACTCATATTTGACCAAAATATATATAATATTTTCTTCTAATTAGCAGATATCCGTAGGCTATACATTAGATAAAACATACTACCGATTTTTTTTTATGTGGGTAATAATCCAATGGCAGCTCCCGCCCTTTTCGTGTCAGACTTTTACTGACTAAAACCCACTCCTCGGTCCACACAAATAAGAACACAAATCACTCGCGGCATTCTAGTTGAGCCTGAAGGTCCAAGCCCTACGGCTATATTATTATTTCCCTTTCATTCACAGTCAAAATGAGGAACATTTATCAAACGTATCATCCATCCTTACCGCGTCAACTTCAGTATAGTTGCAGGCGTGCGTCACAAAGTCATCGACGCGGGAACTGGGTCGGCCATATTTGTCGTTTTGGCGGCAAACGGCGTCAAATTGCCGCCGCCCGCGCCATGGACTTGCGCCACAATAACACCCTTCGTATGGTAAACATTTGTAGCCTGTCATCACTACATCGGTACGATTCACTAATTCTGACGGCTGCTATCGTTAGATCGTATTTGTGTCTTGTGTATGAAGTAAACAAGCGATTTATGTAATCTAAAGGGTTTCTTAACAATGCTGAATAATCCTGCTTGTTTCCAGGACAATAAAGTTAATATTACCCATCTCAACCAGATATGCTTTTGATGTGTTTTGTTTTGCAACTATACAAAATTATTGAAGTAACTCTGACAACTATATTTATTTGTTCACATTCAAACAACACAATATATGAACACTTCATATCACAAGTTAACAAAAACGAATTAAATAAATGACACGCAATTTGTCACAACACAACATTTGGTTCAATGATTTACGAGTGGGGACATGAAAATGATTCATAACATTGCCGCAGTACGATTTCGGCCTCATTGTAGTTTTCGTAGCTAGGTACGTTGGTATACCACCTGTAATGGATATAGAAATATTTCAAGGCCTATCAAACGAGGTCAGGCGTGCTTGCAGACCATCAGACGAACAGCGGTAATCCATCTTGACCGGGAACTTTTAAAAGCCCTCAAACGTAACTTTTAAAGTACTACGTCAAACTTTCCCTCGAGCGTAATTGTAAGTCGATGTTAAATTAGATCCTAGGACATGATGTACGTCGCCGTTCTTGTGATTTATAAATGTAATAAAGTTCAAGAGTTCGAGAAGACGTTAGCTTACAATTTGTTTTCCACGCTGTTATTACGATGTGATAAGTTCATTGGTAGCACTGTTTTGGAGTATATCACGCGAATAACAAAAGCTCGCAGACGACAATAGCGCTCGGATCCCTCAATAAACATTACAATACTGGAGTCACGGGTTCGCAGTGGAGCACAAAAAACGTCTTCAAGCTTTTTCAAAGACTCTGAGATGCCTACATATATATGCGCAGACAAATCTAAATGTATTTTCTAAAATACGGTTACAAAACCGAGTCTTTAGCTGGCAGTTCTTTTTTATCAAGTCGAGCGTGAAAATATTGTGTGAGGCGACTTGAAAAGTATTGGTGTCACGACTTGGAGAGTTTAAATTCATGCCGCGATTCGTCGAGGTGTGATTTAATTCGGACTTAGAAGCTATTTTTTTGCCAAGCGAAAGTAATGCTTCACGGGTTGCTATCCCTGAGTAATACGGCGACGTTTCTACGTTGGCTCGTAATGTAGCTTCTCTTGAGCTATTTTTAAACGGAATTGAGAATGTAAATTAAGTTCAACGTTAATTTAGAACTGGTGGGTGGACAATTGATGAGGAAATCGAAACGATTCTGAAATGAATGGCTTTGACTTGAGGACATAATATGACATGTTGATGAGATAACAACGTAGAAAATGTAGTTATAGATAATAATACACATTAATTTAACAATGACTAAATAAAATTTACATATTTTATTACTTTTGGTTTAGTGTGTAATTATTTATTTATGTATCAATTGCTTGCTATATTTACAGTATGCACCAAAGCGTATAGCAAGCCAACAAACCAATAATTTACGAACTAAAAAATTTGATACAAACATTTACCTACCTACCTATTATGTACCTAAGTAGATGCATGACACAAGGCGGACCGATAACCTGGTCAGAGTTACATGAAACCGATGGATACAAGACGCACAAGGTCGTTGTGACATTACTTGGGCGAACCCTATGTCCAACAGTATTTCTTTGGGTTGAAATCATAGAAACCTTAATAATAAGGCAATAGAAATGCTATCTATCTACTGGTTTTTAATCTGGGGTGCGTGTCACCAGTTTGCAGAGCTACCAACACATATACAAACAATAAATACACACTATCACCTACACATGCAATTGTAGCAACAAATATTTAATTTTTAGCGATGACATTACGCAATATTTTCTAAAATGCATGGTCTCAGGAGGCGCCGTCTCTGTAAAGAATAATAAACGTGTGCGAAAAGCAGAGATTATATCGCGCTCACTCACACTTAGCGCACTTGTGTTCTACGAGACACATGCGCGGCGATTAAGATTTCTGTGGTTGAAATAATCATGATGCATGTAAATATATGCAGGGTGGAAAAATTGTATGGGCCCTGGAAAAAAATATTATTCCTTAAGTTGGGTATTTGACTACAGAAAAAAAGTGAATATCTATTTTTTTTAATTTTTCGCCGGTTCGATTCCCGGTTTGCGTAAGTTTCTCGAGAACACTGTGAAAGCAGTTATGTTTCTTTTTAAATATAAAAAAAAAACGTTTATTTTACTTAACGTAAGCTATTTCAAAGTTTTCCCTTGCAGAGCCTATAATATTTTTTCCACCATGTATAATAATATTTTATTTAGAGAACAAATTAAATGATACAGAATAAAGATGATTTATCATTGTGAAATCCAGTAGGATAATTTCGTAACAAAAATAACAAATGACAAATGTTGCGCAAAATAACAGATAATAGAAAATACTTCAATAAAAAGGGCATTGCACCAAAACTGAAACACTTCATTAACCAATATTGAGAGGTATTTATCAGATCAGTTGATGACACTCGAGTGGAGATTATCTGAATTAATGAAGGCTCGATTGATTACTTTTATCGCATTGATATGCTAATATATTTTACCCCATTTATCTTTATTTAAATAATTCTTCTGTACGTATGTTTGGCATCTAATTCCTTCTAAACAGCTTGACCGATTTTTGTGTGTATATTTAAGTGGGCATCTGGATGGTTTGAAAATGCAATTGGATCCGGTAGGTGGCGCTGCAATCGGCTTCTCTCATTTTTATTCTGATGAAAAGTCAGAATAAAAATTCTGACGGCTGCTACAGAACAGCGTCTGCCTCAACTGGCATATTCAAACAATAAAAACTTTATTTAAAAAAGAAATACAACTGACTTCAATGAAAAAAAAACACGCTAAAGAGTGCAAAATAACTTTAAGTCGGTATTAAATTACGACGGCACAAAACTATTATAGAAACAATAAAAAGTTTTTTTTACACTTTTTAGTTACCTACTTATGGTCATCATCATCATCATCATCATCATTTCAGCCGAAAGACGTCCACTGTTGGACATAGGCCTCCCCAAAATGCCGCCACAATGACCGGTCCTGTGCGTCTCGCATCCATCGAATTCCCGCGACCCTCACCAGGTCATCGGTCCACCTTGTGGGAGGCCTTCCAACGCTGCGTTTTCCGCTACTTATGGTACCACCACTAAAAAGTACCCCCCAGCCAAATTGAAATACCTTATAGCCAGAGTGCATCTCATACCGGAACTGACCTAACCGTGTTTGGTTAGATCACACGGTTAGGTTAATTTATTAGAGAGTTTCGGTACCTACCTTCCGGCTTCATCATCAGATCAGTTCGATATATCCTCTCCACCTTTTTTTTCAGTCAGTCATCGACTACACGTATAAACAAAGCAATTTTACTTGTTACGACAGTTCTGCTTTGATCCTATGACGAGTTCCGTTCCATATCTTCGAAGCTCATGAACTCAACTTTGGCCATTCAATCAAAAAAATAATTATCAAAATCGGTCCACAATTGACCGAGAAATCGATGATCAAACATTAAAAAAAATACTTTCAGCTGAACATAGAACCTCCTTCTTTTTAAAGTCGGTTAAAAATACAAATATACAAAATACAAATCTTTCCTCTTTATAATACTAGTGGTGAATTACATCAGTCTATAGTGTTTACTTTAATGAAAGAAAGAAAAAGAGTTTGTTTACGACAAACATGGCACATAACTTAAAAAAAATAATTATATTATATTATAACATATGTGAGTTATGCGACACATTCGCGCAAAACGTCCAGCGCTCAGCAAAATGCTGGGGCTAATGTACTGTACAGAGCCACAGCGCTGATTTTCAGCGCCAGCCGTCGTCGATGAGACGTTGAACGGCTAGCAAATTTACATCTTATAACTTAATAAACAAAATAATTAATCTAATGATTATACTTTTAGCTCATCGTCCGTTCGTCCAGTAAAAATCACCAATACGAAGGCGCGCCTCAAAGAGATGTCAGCGAAACTGAAGGAGCCTAGTAGGGCCGAGGCCTGCTAGACCAGCAGGACCGTTCGCATTTAAAAGAGTTACCTTGGCCTTAGAACGCAAAGAGCAAATGAAGGAGCATAGGTGAATTTTCGTCAGTAAAACTGACACGCCTTTTCGCTTTACACTTCTTCTAGCTCTAAGCGGAAGAAGTCATTGGATGAGTTTCCACTTTAAAAAAAATGGGTTTAATGTGGTTGATAATTTCCAACTTATACAGTCGTTGTTCTGTTTAATGATAATAAAAAATAAAAAACATAATTTGTGAAACTTTGTACGTATAGCAGCCGTTTTAAGTTAGATTTTGTGAATCATTCAAATCACAACTTTGATATTGGAAATTTTACTTGTTTATTCAGACATTTAAATCCAGTTTTACGACGCCTACGTGAACAAAAATGGTAACCTTTCGGTTGAGAATAAACATGAAAAGAAGCATATTTTAGAAATATTTTCTATTTATTTAAAATCGGTGAAAAAAGATTGGCTATTTCAATAAAAACGTGTAGCCTTGAATATGTTCTTTAATGATATAAAAAGGTCGGTTTACGTAATTTTGATATTTCGGTTAATCGAAGGTTCGAAAGGATTAATATTAGATTACCCATATGTCGGAAGGTCTCCAAATATAACGTAGAATTACAAATTTTGTAAGTTATAAATGTTCTTCATAATTACACAGTGTGTCATTCAGTTTCTTCGTTTAGGAGTTGATGTGTTGGCGTCAATTCTACTGTTCATTTTTCAGTAGGTGTATAATTAAGTTCAAAAATAAAACGCTTGGTGTTATTAAAAGTAAAATCGTTGCTATAGTCAACACATTCTACATATTACATATTATTATTTTACATTTCATAGAGATGGACATATTTATGCTTAGTAGAAATGCAATGTGCCCTGCCCATTGCCACTTAAGTTTGGCGATTCTTCGTGCTATGTCGGTGACCTTGGTTCTCTTGCGGATTTCCTCATTCCTGATACATTCATTCTAATATGTGTAACATATATTGTAATATCGTTTTTTTTTCCAAATAAAATAAAATATAATTACAGGAAGTATTGGAATTTTCTTTAGTGACGCGAATTTTTATTGATGAGGCGGCAAACATTTAGTTACTTTTGTATTTAATCTACATGTATACTGTCCTGAGACTGAGTAACACCATGATCACTCAATCAACGTCACAACACTAAACTAAACTATAACCAATGATGATGTATCATCACCTAATACAGATATAGAGACACAACAAGAAAAAGAACCCGAAAAGGTTTTATTTATAAGTATGTTTGCAAACACATGTACGTTATATAAATAAGTAGCAAACAAGTTCTAAGTAGGGCAATTCCTGTTTTTCTCGGTCCGCTGGCCGCGTGGACGTCTCCTTAGGGAGGTAGGCTTACGGCCATCATTGTTGAATGCGTGGTGTAATCACCCGGCTTCAAAGACGCCGCGGTTGTTTAAACTTCGGTGACTCTTATGTCTTTGTGTTACAGGAGTCACCGATCCTGGATTAATCCGCATGGGAACCGACAGCGGTGAGGGATGAATAAATTGGTCGGCTTAGTTAGGATCGGTTTTGTTTTTGCTGTTTCACGGTTGCCTATATATTGTCTAACCTATATTTGTACCGTATGAAAATTTTTAAACTTTTTTTTAAATTGATATAAACTAGTGCTTGATTGCAATTTCACCTGATGGTGAGCAGTGATAGTGAGGCGCACTTAGTTTATTAAGAGCCTATTCACTTTAGCCTTGAAGACGCCTAAATTATAATCGGACGGGAAGACCTGCTGCAGGAACGTTTAAAAGAGTGACCGTGGCTCTAGAACTCAAAAAGCAACTGAAGGATACAGGTGGGTAAAACTCAGACATGATCTCTCTCATTTTACCTTAAAGCGGCAGGAGTCATTGGATGTTTTACTATGTCAAAAAAAAAGGAAATGTTATAACCTGCGGCTTTAGTGATGAAGATAATCGTTTAGATACCTGACTTGTTAAAGTCACTATCAATATAAAACCTAAACTAAACTTACTTCGCTCCCAAACCTTGTTCAATATGAACCGTTCTTTTTTTAAATTTATTTTATTGACACGTTACGTCCGACCGCTTATGAAGAATTTTTCAATATTAAAATGGACGTGATATGGCAGTGCTCGCTTCATATTTTTTTTTTTACAAAATAGGTTGGGAAACTGCAATAGCTTTTAATCATTGAATTTAACAGAATCGTAACAGATTCCGAAAAAAAATCTCCGGTTTCGGTCTTCAATAAAATACCCTCTGCAAACGTAAAACAAACGTTTTTTTTTCGCTCTTAAACAAATAAGAATAATTCTCAAACTAATAAGTTTGATAGAGGTCGAACAGCTCAACCTTTGGCAGTATCAGCACGAAAGGGCAATGGCCTTATAGACAATAAATCATACTAATCGATCATCCCTGAAGACATAAAAATCCCTCAATAAAACATTACTTCAACTTTTGCTCAACAAAGAATTCGACCATTCAACCTTGCTTCACACCATCTTAGGTTAAACTTAAAAATAAACATAGAATAAGGTTGGTTTTACACTTGTGTATTTGGAGTTGAGAACGTGTCAAGTTTCAAAGTTTGACAGATTTCACGATAAAGTCGACTTTGATAAATGCTCAACATCAAATTATTCATAAATCTGGGATTGAACGTGTATTACTAAACTCGTACAGTAAGTTTTTTTGGGGTGGGAATCGATTAAATAACTTCTCTTACTTTGGGTGGAGTTAGAGGGAGTGTCTGACTTTTACTAATAACAGCCCACCCGTGATACTTTAGTTGCCCTTTGCGATCCAGAGCCAAGAAAGAAAAAAGAAAATTACATTTATTGGCCAAAATGGCCGCAGCCTACAGAGGTTTAAGTGGGTATGATCAATATTAGTTACACTAGTTAATGTAAGTAAAATAAAGTAAAATCAACTTGCACTCAGCTTGGTGAAATCTTATTTAATTGACTGGCAACAGTAACTTCAGATAAACGGTGTCAATTCAAAATGGGTGTACCACAAGGCTCAATATTGGGTCCTTTCCTCGTTTTAGTATATATAAATGATCTACTGCATCTATTAAAAAAACAACCACATATTGTATTATTTGCTGACGATACTTCGTTAATTATTAAGATCAATAGACGTCAGAAAGTCCAAAACTGCATAAGCATAGCATAATCAGCTTTTTAATTTTCCCACTGCTGGGACTCAGACCTCCTCTTCCTAGGAGAGGGAAAGGGCCGTAAACCACCACGCGGGCCAAGTGCGGGTTGGTGGATGTCATATGTCTTCGAATTTTTGGTTCTAGGACACGCCGTTTTCCTCACTATATTTTCCTTCACCGTTTTGAGTTTTCCAAAACTGGTTTACAGTTAATAATTTAGTATTAAATGGAAAAAAAAAACTAAGTTCATAGGATTTGCGTTGCCGAATGTTAAAAGTAATTACCCCGACATAGTATTGAACAAGGAGAAACATGAAAAATGTGTTTATTTCCGACATTACATCAGAAACCTCTAAAATTAACAGTGTTTCTTTGCTATATTATGCATGTATTATACATATAAACCTTTCTCTTGAATCATTTTATCTATTAAAAAAGACCGCATCAAAATCCGTTGCGTAGTTTTAAGGATCTAAGCATACATAGGGACAGACAGCGGGAAGCGACTTTACTTTATACTATGTAGTGATTTGCAGCAGTGTTTCCAAGAAGTAAACATTATTTAATTTTGTCCTTGTCATAGTTTTATTGTTATGTTTTTAGTTCTCTTAATTAATAATTAACTAATAATATCATAATATTTATTAGAATAAATAACTTTAAAATAATAAACAAACAATATCATAATAGTTATTAGTTTAGCATGTAATGTGTATTTTATTATTGTTATAATCGTAATGGCAATTAATTCGATTTTAAATGTATATTTATTACTGCAGGTTGACTGGTAGATAATGCTTTGTTGCCTTAAGTAAACATACTACTGTTAATAACGTTTAGATAAATAAAAGGGGGTACGTAATAAATGGTATAATTACAAAATCTCTAATATTTACAAGATATAAGAACTGAATCTATAATTTTATTTGATATAACGATCAGTTAATGTAATAAACGATTGACATAAAACTTATTTAGTCTAATATGAAAGAACAAAAGCATTTTATAAATCATAATAGCTTTTAATTTAACCTAATCCAAATGATTCACTAACCTTAAAAAGAGATCTAGCCTAACCTAACCTAACCGTAATACCCACATGATCGCTTCTTTCGCTCGCTATCGCGTTTTAATGGTCACTATTCTAACCTGACCTAATCCAGGCGCGATTTTCAACTTAACCTAACCCCAATGATTCACTAACATTAGAAGGGGATCTGGCGCTCGGCGGCCGCTGCCGCGGCACACTCGCTTTGCTCGCTCGCCTTTATGCTTTAATGGTCACTGTTCTAACCTAACCTAACCCACATGATCCCTTCATGCGCTCGCCATCGCGTTCTAATGGTCACTATTCTAACCTGACCTAATCTAGCCGCGAGGCTCCGCAGCCGCATTATATTACAATAACGTATTTCAATACTCTGCGCCAACTTGTAATACTAACAGTGTATTAAACGATACAGCTGCGACAAATATATATTTTAAATGATAGATCTAATGATTTTCGATGAAATAAACTTTATAACCAATTACGATATACGAAATATGTTTAGAGTATATAAATTTTATATGTAAAGAAATTATATCAACACTTGGTATATCTCACGTTCCGGGTCAGGGTGCCTGAGTTTAAATATTTGTAAACGCACTCATAATACAGGAAAAATTACTAGAATGGAACAACGTATAATAAAATAAATAAAGTACCTGCTCTATCAATCGAAATTTAACGTAACCTAAATAAAGTTAAAACATTAACATGATACCCATACAATAAATTCGAAGCGTCTAAGTTTTAAGTAGAGAAACACTGCCTTTATTGCCTCGCAAGCGATAAAAACAATGACAGCGGGAATTAATTCCTGCCAAAGTTTAAGCAAATTAAATGTCCCCTGTTTTGCTGTCGCCTCTGACCTATTAATCACTCTGTGGAAAAACAAATGCATCCTTTATTACTGTTTATCAACAAATTTTGTTTTTATTTTGATACTTCGGTTCTTTTGCAACGTTGGAAGTTCTACTACTTGTTTTACGAAAGATGCAACGTAGGAACGCTTCAAGAACGCCACAAGGTGAATCGATGACCTGATGAGAGTCGGAAATGTGCCCAAAAGACTGGCAGTATTGTCACATTAAAAGATAATGCTAATTTTTTGGGCAAAGAACGAACAAGCTCTTAAGTCACACACAGTCGAGCAGCCGGCGATATACCTTTAAAACGTAGACACGCATTCGGACCCCATGACCCAAGCGTTTCGACCCTAAACGGCTCAAAACTGTAATTACCAATAAGGTTACGGTGTTTGCGCTGCTTGAGAGCCTTAGTTTTTTATTTCATTATGTTAAAATTGAGGTTTTCATAAAAGCACTTTTAATTATTTATAGGGTGCTAGACTCTGTTTTAATAAGTAGATAAGCATTATTTTTTTAGTAAAATTAAAGTCAGCCACGAACGACAAGTTGTCAATTGTCAACCTACATTTTACATAACGTCAAAAAATAAACTGTGTTTTTGTTCTCTTTTTCAATATATCTTGACCTCAAATGGCCTGTCAAAGTTGACAGAACAAACAACAAGTGACTATTAAGTAGCTGGCATTTGTTTTTACAAAGCCAAAGCCAATATTTTGAAAGGTTGTTCCATATTTGAAACAGATTTACCATCAGGCATTATTTAAAAATTTTCTTCGATATTTGAATCGGTTTTTCCACACAAAAGTCAATATTTTGAAAACGGTATTCTATATTTGAATCAGTTTTTCCATCAAGAGTAATTACTCGAAAACCCGTTCTTATCCCTACCGCTTATCGGCATGCAATTTACTGTTTACTGCACTAGTGTGGATAAGTGCGTGAGCTTGCCCTACCACAATTTATTGTATTTATCGTATCTGGCTAGGCGCTAAGCGTACCCCACCAGTCACCGGTCAACCCCCATTTTTTTATTTCTTCATAAGTGTATTAAAAAACGTCGTTTGGTACTCGTGAAAATTTGTCACTACAGCACTCATCTCTATAACATCCTCGCCTGTGGCTCAGACGATTTTAGGCCTCGGTTATAATGACAAAATTTCTCCACTTGTATCAAAATGTGCTATTTCATATTTGAATCAGTCTTTTCATATATAAAGACATAAGACTGACGACGAGCGACGAAACGACGCCAGCTTTTAACCAATTTCTAGTTCGGAAGATAAATGCATTATATTGGAAGTACCTCTGTTCTGAGTGTCGGCACGTATTGCATTATTGATTTGAGTAAGTACTGCTGTGGCCGGCGCCGGTCCAGGCCGGGAGCGCAATCGGAGCACGTCCGGGCTGTGAACGTTCCGGTTTTGTGATTGATAGCGAGGAAGGGATTTTAAATTCAAAGTACGTTTCTTTTTATTTTCTATTGTTGAGTTTCCTTAAAGGTCAAGTCCAAGGTCAAGTATATTTTTTTATATAGTAGGTACAGATGTTGTGGATTTTACAAGCTGATTTTTTAGAGTCATGTAATGACCTCAAAATACTTTACGATTTATTTTAATTATATAAACTAGTGCTTGACTGCAATCCCACCTGAAGGTAAGCAGGGATGCAATCGTTGATGGTGAAGCGCACTAGTTTATTAAGAGCCTATTCCCTATACCCTTGAAGAACCCTAATTATAATAGGATGGAAAGACCGCTGCAGGGAAATTGTTCCAATCCTTCGATAACGAAATTTTATTCAAGTCGAAACCTCCTACAACCAGTTATTTATTTAAACTTTATGTACAGTAGTGGTACATAGGCGGACTTAATGCAAAAAGACGTTCTCTTCCAGTTATTTTGAGTTAAATATCTTTTTACATATTATTTAAGTTCATTATTTAGGCTTATAATTTGTAGCACCGTAAATAAAACACTTCTACATAATAATTTGTGAATAAAAATTTGCACAGTTGTTACAACAGTGCCAACAAAAATGGCATGCAAACTAACTTCCCACACGAGTGCTACGCGGCTACGGTGCTACGCAGCTACGCGGCTACGACCGCTACGCCGACTTCGACACTCGTTATTATTGCCTTTTAACTTTTTTCCTACACCAAAGGCATACTTAAACATCCCATTTGCATTACAAAATACTTACTACATTTGCATTTTAAGTCAGTAAGAAATTAATTTTCAGTAACTCTGAAAATATTTTTTTTCCTGACCGCGTCAAACTCATTTCTTTAGCCTTAAAATGTATTTTACCTATCTTTATTATTTTCATTCTACGTTCGATAATGAATTTTATTATAATATTTGTTTATCATAAAATCAATTAATCTTAGTCTGAGAATATAAAATGGTAATTTCATACCCGGATACAAATTTTGGTATTATTCAAATCATGCCGATTAGCTGAATTTTATTGCGGTTATACCAACATGATATGTTATTTTATTATACACGGGTCAGAAAAATATCGGATCACTTAAATAAACTGCGATATCTTCCAACATTATTAACTTATATCGCTCGTATAAATAATATGTCATAGGTAGAGTAGTAATAATTTATTATAAAAAAGGTCATTTCTACAAGTCACAGCTTTAAAAACCGATTTTAAGATTTTTGTAAAAAAATAATAATAAGAAAAGTGTACATAATATTTATATTTTTTTTTCCATTCGAGCTGTTATTATCAATAGCGGAAAAGACATTTAAATATTATAAGAATATTAAGAGTATTTTTATCTATGTTCCAAAGAGTACTCCAACTATTTCAAGAGACTGGCATGAACATCAGAAAACTAATTAATAGCAGGCCAAAGTGCACTACTACATCGGAAGACAAGCCTTCTGGCTCTGAAATCGACCTTTGGACAGTAAACAAGCAGACACGGGTAGAAAACAGCACGATGTGGTACTTCCTTCTTTCAAGCCATCGCAAAAAGATTTACTGTTCAAAGAAAAAAATAATTCTTACTTACATTTCTGGGAAATTTAAATCAGCTCTGGCACAAATTTTTACGCAAGTTTATTTCAAAGATAATCTAAAAATTATGTGACATTATTTTTACGTAAAACTGCAAATGAAGCTACTTGGCACCTAGAAAAATAGAATAGCTTTAGTTTGTTCATAGGTTCGCGTTTAGAGCTTGGGTCATATATTTTATGGCTTAGTGTAGTTGGTCTATATAAATTAGTGAGCTTCACCATCAACGATTACATCACTACTTACCAACAGGTGGGATTGCGGTCAAGCACTAGTTTATCAATTTAAAAAAAATAGAATAGAATAGAATAGTATTTATTCGATGTAGGCAATACAATAGGCAACAACACAAAAAAAAAAGTACAGATTTACAATATAGTTGCGCTGAGCGTGCCCGAACCGAAAGGGTCGCACACTCAGCAATTGCTGGGCGTCAGACACCCAGCGCTGATTTTTAGCTGGCACCCCGCAGTGACGTACGGATGATGGTAAATAAAATATAACATATTACATAAACCTATATAAATATAACCCTTACTTAAACTAAAAAAAAATTAAAATACTGGTATTTGGCCTCATTTGGATACTCGACCTAACATAATTGAAAATAGGTTATGATGGAAATGTCTCTGATTGCAACATACCAAAGTGTCTTACTTGTAGTTCTGTATCCCTAAAAGAATATGCGAATGAAATTAGAACAAAACTCGGTCCAAAGTTTCAGCCCAAAAATATTACTGGTGCAGAGCTAAAGTAAGAAACGAATAAGAATAACAACAAATCACGTCTTATACTTTTGCCCGTGTACCGTAAGTAAAGTCGAAATAAAAGAGCAAAAGATTTCCAACGCTCATCTCAGTACTGAGAGTTGAAAATTCTACAATCCAGTAATGTTTAGACATTCATTTAGATGTTTCCTAGTACAGTGAAATCTGGATAGCTAGGAGCTCAAGGGCCTATGATTATTCATCATTTAAGGTAGACTACACTGCGCACACGTGTGCCGCACATTCCGATCTGGCCGCGTCGGTGTCCATACATTTTATATGACATCTAGACTTGTAGAGCTACACTTGATCCACGCCTCGGGACGTCGATCTACGTCCAAATCTGGTGTGCGCGTCGGTCTAATGTAGTTCTAGCTTTAATAGCGGTTCCAATAGACTTTATCTTGCCTAAAAGCTGGCTTATCGTCAAAAAAAAAAATTGAGCGCTATCTACCGGGTCCAATTGTATTTTCAAACCTTTCAAGGACCCACTCAAATATACTCACAACATTTTATCCACATCGGTCAAGTTTTTTAGAAAGACTAACTCTTCCGCCATTAACTCGTCCGCTCTTTAGCTGTTTAGGAATAGTTAGTCTTCCTAAAAAGCTTAACCGATTTGGATAAAATGTTATGAGTATATTTGTGTGACAAACACATGTACAGAAGAATTATATAAGGCAGCTGGCGCAGTGGTTGAGCGATTGACTAAGCTGCATGGCACGGGTTTGATTCCTATACGAAACATATGTGTACTTCTACAGATAGATGATCTGGGTCTGGATGTCTTATGTATGAGAGTCTACATGTTTGTGAACACACCCACGATACAGGAGTAATCCCAAGTCATTATCATCTTCCTGCCCTTGTCCCGTGCTATTTGAGGTCGGCGCAACACGTTTTTTTCTTCCATTTTGCCCTGTCACTCATTATGCTATTACTAACTTCCTTTTCTATCATATCACTCTTCATATAATCCATCCTTCTTTTCTTTGGCCTCCCTTTCCCTCTCCATCCATCCACATTTATGCTCATAACTTTTTCAGTAATATGCGTAACGTAACGTAAAAACAGGAGTAATCTCAAGTGTGGGGCAAAAATTAAAAAAAGAAACAAAATAGGTTTAAGATGTTTTGTCAGATACGGAGGGACTCGCGAAGAAATTCGAATATTTACTAATAATCGTGTCGCAATTTTTCCGCTGCAATATTAAAAATGCTTAATTGTTAATTAATTGTATCACTTACTGAGGCTATTGAGTTAAGATATGCCAAAGTATACAGGTAAATATAGAAAAAAAATATCTCAGTTATTGAGGCTTTTTTTATAGTATATTTCAATGCTGAAGTATTGGGAACTCATTGTGTTGGAGTATTTCGCCGTTGACGATCTTCCAGTAGTTTTTGTAGGTTGTTTTGTGGTTGTGATGATTAACACCAAACCATTAAGTAACACGTTTGAATGTTTTTTTTTTTCTATATAGAAAAGTTGTGTTCAGTTATCTAAGCCACACTTATCTATATATATATAAAAGGAGAAACTGACTGACTGACTAACACATCAACGCACAGCCGAAACTACTGGGACGAGGAGCGTGAAATTTAGCACAAGGTTTCCTTTTATGACGTAGGCGAGAACTAAGAGAGGATTTTCTAAAATTAACCTCTAAGAGGATGAAATGGGTATGGAGTTCAATGTTAGTATGGAGAAATCTACTTACACGAAGCCGCTGTCAGAAGCCGCTGGTAGAAGCCGCTGACAGAAGCCGCTGGCAGAAGCCGCTGCCAGAAGCCGATGCCAGAAGCCGCTGCCAGAAGCCGCTGTCAGAAGCCGCTGGCAGAAGCCGCTGGCAGAAGCCGCTACCAGAAGCCACTGCCAGAAGCCGCTGTCAGAAGCCGCTGGCAGAAGCCGCTGCCAGAAGCCGCTGTCAGAAGCCGCTGTCAGAAGCCGCTGGCAGAAGCCGCTGTCAGAAGTCGCTGGCAGAAGCCGCTGGCAGAAGCTGCTGGCAGAAGGCACTGGCAGAAGCCGCTGCCAGAAGCCGCTGGCATAAGCCGCTGGCAGAAGCCACTGCCAGAAGCCGCTGTCAGAAGCCGCTGGCAGAAGCCGCTGGCAGAAGCCGCTGGCAGAAGCCGCTGGCAGAAGGCACTGGCAGAAGCCGCTGGCAGAAGCCGCTGGCAGAAGCCGCTGCCAGAAGCTGCTGTCAGAAGCCGCTGTCAGAAGCCGTTGGCAGAAGCCGCTGCCAGAAGCCACTGTCAGAAGCCGCCGTCAGAAGCCGCTGCCAGAAGCCACTGTCAGAAGCCGCCGTCAGAAGCCGCTGGCAGAAGCCGCTGGCAGGAGCTAGTTTATTAATGACAATTATCGGATGACGGAGGTATGATTACGTCTAATTAAAATTATTGAGTTTACTGAGCAAAACGTATTTTGATATATGAGCATTATTGGCTCGTACACATTGAAATTACGAGTATCATTAACAGATGTTTCTCACATATCCAGGGCCCACTAAACAAGGTTTAAGTTTAAGAAAACTCGCATTACATTTAAAATGTGTTCCATCCTCTTCCCACTTCTAGGAGCGCCAAATTTGTGCATGACATACTGAGTTATGGCCCTCATATGTACTTACGTCAGTCTTAGTGCTAAGCATTAGCAACTAGTGAAGCGAGCACTTTGTTCTAGCTAAAGACTTTGACTTTAGGTTGACATTCAGACACGAATTACAGCGAATGTGAGCACCGTGCGAATTCGGAATAAGGAGATTTATGGCTGAAGTTTTTGTTAGAATAGTGTAGCAGCATTAGTGTTCAGTTTCTTTTTACGCTCGGCCACGCACCGACTATAACTTCGGAATATATTGTCTACCCTGCACAGACGATCTTCAAATATAATTATTTAATAACGTTGCCAACGCTGAGACGCAGGCTTCCTCTCGCGCGGGTCTACTGCGGATTTTTGGGATGTCACTAGACTTCGATTTTTTAATTTTCTATTTGCTTTAAATTAAATACACTGTACAGCTACACACGTATTAATTTAAAAACTTATTATTATATTAGATACTAGCTTTTTCCCGCTGCTTCGCCCATAACATAACATACACTATACATAAAATATAGTCTATGTCATTCAGGAATAAATTAGTTTTCTATCGGTAAAATTTTCTAGCTATCGTACCAGTACTTTCAGAGGTATCCTCTGAACCTCCGAAAAAACAAAAAAAAAACAGAATCTCTTGGTAAATTATAATTGTCGCCCCTCTAAAATCTTAACTTCTTCTTCTTCTGTCTCGCCTTTATCCCGTTACATGAGGTCGGCTTTTCCAATCATGCGACGCCATTTATATCTGTCTCGAACGTTTTGTTCATTTTCCGCCTAAAATCTTACCGATCCTTATTATTTTCACTTCTCTACTTGCTACTTTTGTAAGACGAAGGTGACTAGTCTCCACGACACAGGAGGTTCTAGAGTTCCATTATTTGTGAAAATTAGTCTGAACAATGAATATTATTATTAAAATTATAAATATAAAATATGGACCAATAATGGATGGATGCGAGTTGCACATAACCAATAGATTCAATAGTGGACCTCTTTCGGCTGAAATTATGATGATGATAAAACATTTTTTTTAAATTGTTATAAACTAGTGCTTGTCTGCGATCCCACCTGATGGTAAGTAGTGATGCAATTGTTGATGGTGAGGCGCACTAGTTTATTAAGAGCATATTCATTCTAGCCTTGAGACACCTAAATCAAAGAACACGCATACTCATGAAAGCAGTAGTGAAGGGTCACTGGTAAATAAGCCAACAAATTGGATAACAAATTGGAGGTATAGTCCTATTATCATTTATCACGAATGCCCACTTCGCGGTGGCGACTTTGGATCATTAAATCCGGAATTCTCTAATTCATTGCTTCATATGTCTTTAGTATAAAAGAAAAGAACAACACATTCGCATTTTAACCTTGGAAACTAAACCTGGCTTTTCGTCAGAATAAAATTGAGAAACCAGACACCGATTGCAGCGCCACCTATCAGGTTTAATTGTATTTTCAAACCATCCAGGAACCTACTCAAATATACACAAAATTTTATCCAAATCAGACAAGCGGTTTAGGAGGAGATAGGTGACAGACACACGTATACGAAGAATTATATATGTCGGAGAAGTCAATAGTAAGGAAGCTTGAGAACGAATAAACGAGCTAAGTGAAAAGTGACACATGTCACTTTGACAGAATCCGCGCTGACGTTTGCACGAACCGAGCAGATAAAAGTACTGACCGCAGAGGTCCAGGGCATTTTGTCCTGTCGGCAGCCGTGCGAACAACAACGTCTATTCTCGGGGACTGTCTCACGGCTCGTTGTGTGAAGTGAATACCTAAAGCTTGCATCATAATAAATCAGTTGTGTGATCTGAAATAGTTTGTTTATTGTTCGATACCCAGCCATCGCCCACAAAACAGAGTCCCTGGACAGAGCTTCAATGATGATCGGCATCCGTGCGCCGACATATACATAAAGATTAATTAACTTCCGATAGTGAAATAATATAATATCATCGCAGCTATATTTCGAAGAACAATATCCGGGACATATGCGATGTGCCTTGTCTGTAATTTATTACGAAAACTTTCAGGCTGTACCGGAATCGTAATTTAAAATTACGGTTCATGTACAACCAAGTTTATATTCGGCCTGCTATCTCTCATGAATTTCGAGCAGCGAATAAATTTCAATTTAAGTGATAGCTACTGCGATCTTTATTTTGTGTGAAATGTGAAATAAACTTAATAACTTGATTTGTACTTGTTTTGACAACAAAATTACGAAAAAGTCCTTAAGTATCGCACATGGGCCACATGCCATGGGCGACAGCCATATGTGGTCGGTGGCTGCTACTTTTTTTTATCCCATACGCGCAGTATTATAATGGACTCTGACGAAGAAGGTTTAAATGCGCGAATGGCGTGTGACGGCGTTTTGTATCGGCGTTTAGTGGCCAGTGCGGGCCACAAGAAGTGAGCAGCGGCGATCCGTAGCGTGTGGCGGCCATCGGCGTCAACCGTGTGCGGCGAGTCCATATAAAATGTATGAAAACTACAGGAAATATGCCGGTGGCGGCTTTTTGTGGTTGTGGCAGTTCGTGTGCGGTGAACCTAACTTATAGCTAAGTTCACATTATAATTTCCAACTAGCTGCTGCTGTGACAGTAGAAATTTGACCCAAAAAGTGGTTTATGTATACCAGGACATGGTCTATCCGTATGGCAATTTTCATACAAATCCGTTCAGCCAGTCGGGTCTGAAGAAGTAACAAACATACACACACTCATAAATTTTCATCTTTATAATATTAATATGAACGTTTACAGGTACAGATAAAATTTCACATATTATAATCATAATAAAGATAAAATCTCTCCAAAAAAGCAATTATATTACTTCAATGTCTTAATATCATTAGAGAGCCACTGACCGTACCAACTTTTGAAAACGTGACATTTCACAAAACATAATAAAATCTAAACCAAAAGCATATTTCGAACTAAAGACCATTGTACCCATTCATGTTCCAAACTCTTGAAACATAAAATATCGTTTTAGAATATAAAAAGTAGAATAAATTAATAAAACTTTGAGCTATCATTGAAATATGTTCAGGCACTTCGACTGAATTAGCATGTCGAAGCGGCCATTAGAAGCAGGACCTGTTTTACTGTCGAAGTTCTTGTGAAACTGCTCACATACTGACACTTGACAGTCGCTGTATTAGTTTTCTTAGTATCGAAACTTTCCTCATAGTTCTGCATAGCTAGTACTAAGCTTGAACTCATGAAGTCATGATATTTGCTTCAAGATTTGTGTACCTGCATTATGAGATCTATATTATATTCGAAACCTGCTTATAGAGAAAGAGATAGAAAAATCAGAAGCTATCTCTTTCTCGCGGCTGGGCTTCTCTGGCTAATCCCGTGGAAATTGGCGACCAGCTCGGACGTCAGTCCGGTTGCCAGTGATGCCCCCATGGAAGAGTATGTACAATAAGATAAAAATCTATCTTATAACAGGGCTATATTTCACTGGGACACCATGGCGGCGCACCCGGCTGCGCCGCCATGGTGTCCCAGTGAAATACAGCCCTTATACTCCGAGGGTTCCGTACAAACTTACCTATGAAAACAGTTCAATTCTCGAATTGAATTACGAATTTTTTTCTGAATAGTAAAAAAAGTTATTTTTTTTGTGACGTAACTACAAATTTACGGTTTTTACATTTTTTCTTATACTTGTGCTACCTTGCTCCTTGCTTTATGACAAATTTCGGTATTCTAGATCAACGGGAAGAAACCCTATAAATTTTGATTTCCTTAAAATATCGAAATTCATGTTTTTTTGCGATATAAACGGCCGTATATATTTTTTCATAAACTTAGAAGGTTAATTTTTTACAGCTTCAAGGGACCGCAGTCCTGAGTATATGGTTCTAATGTCAACTCAATATCTCCACGCGTTCTCCTGATAAAGGATCTTAACAGACAGACGAACCACAAAGTGATCCTATAAGAGCTCCGCTTTGCACTTTTGAGGTACGGTACCCTAAAAAACATTTTAATAATCACACAAACCCATCACGACTAACAAACTTCCCATCAAAAAGACTTTACTTTCAGGCACGAAGAGGCTCATTAGGTAATATGCGTAAAAGTGGGGCAAAAGTGCGGTATAAACCTAGTTTTGTGGGCCCCAGCCGTATCGTTTCAGCCTGGTTTTATGCAGGACCGTACCCTTAGCTTTTAATTATTGGTTTGGTCAACGAACGGTGTGTTTACTTTGAGGCAGACGCGCGAGGATTGCGGACACCAACAAAGGAGATTGCATGTGTTTATGGTAATAAAGACATGTGATTGTTTGTGTAGATATAATGCTTGTTAAACCTTTATTTTTTAAGGAGGAAATCATCAGCTGCTCTGGGAGGTGCGAGAGGGTGTGTCAAACCTCTCTCAAACCAGTGTTCCTTCAGTTGGCTTTTAAGAGGGCCAAGGCAGGAATCGGCCCTGATAAATCCCGTCCATCTTGCAGATATCTACGCTTGTTAACTTTTCGAATACCGTAATTAGAGACACAGTAGAAAGACAATGAGAGAGTGAACGCCAGCGTTCGCTTGGGGTTTAATGAATTAAACTTATGTCAACAGACTATGTATACGGATTATTTGAACGGTTTTCTAAGTCTAGAAAAAAAAGTGTGTGGCTTTATCTAGTCTAGCAAACATTTATAAAAGGGATTCTTTTAAATAAGAAAAAAAACTGTAAAGGTTTTCAAATTATTTTCTCATTTTCTGGGATTGGACTATAGCTAATTCATCAAAGTGAAAAGTTTTCATTAGAATTTAAAATAAAGATTTTTTTTCGTTTTTGTATTTAAAACTAAAGTAGTAATAATATCAAAGCAGATTATTTTTGGCTTCACTATTGCGTCTGGGGGAGATTCTGGACCTAAACTAAGATAGTCATCTTTTTCTTCACAATCTTAATTTAATAAAAAGACACTCGCGTCACGGTGTTTGTTATCGGATACCTACGAAACGGCTTGACCGATTTTTATGATTTTTATTGTGTATGTTTAGTTGGTCTGAGAAGTCGTAGGCCATTTTTTTCACAAACAACCCCCACCCCCTATTATTTTCTTTTATCTATACTAATATTACAAAGAGGTATTTTTTTTTTGCTTTTTTATTTGTAGGAGGAAAAGTTTTAGATCCATCGAATCAGTCATCATCATCATCATTTCAGCCGAAAGAAGTCCACTGTTGGACATAGGCCTCCCCCAAACGCAGCCACAATGACCGGTCCTGTGCGTTTCGCATCCATTCGAATCAGTAATTTCAGAGTAATCTCTGATAGTACTGGTTCTACTGCTGCTTTATTCCTGAGTGACATAGACTATATTTTATTAGCCGCAGGCAAAAGCCAGAAATGTATATGGGAAAACTTCGTTTGTCGATTCAGCTAGTATTTTAATATTTTTTTCTGTGAAAGACAGTGAGAAAAAAAGCTCATTAATACTTAAGTCATCTTGATTAAACATCGCTGACGTCTCCCGTCCAATAAACCCGCTGAAAGTTGTAGCCTATATTTTAAGTTGATAGATGAGCGTCGTTTAAAAAGATCTGCTACCGTTCTGTTTACTTGGAAAGAAGTCCAACAGATAAAGTTAGTAGTACACGAAAGTGGACCTCGACGTCAGACTAGACAAACACTTACAAGAAGAACTATCCTTATTTTATTGCAGGAAGGATAAAACACGGAACTGTAAATAGGAATGAGTGAAATATATTTGGTGTAGAGGTATTGCGTCTAGGGGTTTTATGTCTACGGTTGATGGGTTTATTTTATTGGTGCAGTGGCTAAGCTAGTCCTTTAAAGAATTGTAAATTCGATTTCTGGCTCTAGGTAATTGATCAATGTATGGCTTTTTTGTGAGTTTGGAACTCATCTAATGATCTCATCTCTCGCTCTAGGGTGGAGTGGGAGGTCGTATCAGACTTTTACTGATTAAAACCACACCTATGGTTCTTTAATTATCCTTTGCGTTTCAGGACCATGGGTTTCCCATTCGAAAGTCAACTGGTTTCCGCTCGCGACTACGTCTGAGTCCTGGGTTAGGTAGAATTAGATCTAGCGACAAATGAAAAACAACAATGGTGAAGAAACAGTTTTTATTATGAATTAAGACTAAATAGTTTCGTAAGTTTTTCAATTATGTTCAAGACCTGAGTAAGTCTGTAAACAAAATGTATTATAATAAAGTGTATTTGATTAATTAATATTGTTCTTTCACTACTTTTAATAAAAACGGTGTTGTCACGTGTTTTTTTAATTTAAAAAGATCTAAATATGTCAGCCTTTTTTGTATTGACATACCTATTTTGTAATTATAATTACGTTTACGGTTCTTAATAAATTAAAAAAAAATACAAAACAATAAACAACATTAATAAATCTTGAAGCCCTGCCTAATGAGCCTACTGAACTAGCTTCTGCCACCGGCTTCGCCCGCGTAAAAGTAGGTTTCTCCATACAAACTTGCAACCCCTGTTTTACTCCTTTAGGGATGAAGTTTCGTAAAATCCGTTCTTGGCAGATGTCTACACCCTATAAGGAACCTACCTGCCAAATTTTAAGTTTGTTGTAGGTGTTATAGTTTCTGAGATTTCGTGAGTGATATTTCGCTTATATACATATACATAGATAAGGCCCGTTGCCCGTCTAATTGTCGGTACGTTTCGATTCATCGACAGTGGGAATCTTGTTTTGTTCACATTGGGGAGCGGGGATGCATCTCATTCCCCGTCGCTATGTCAAGATGACCCAATTTGAACAGGCACGAATTAGGACGCCATTGCAATATAAAAAAATATTTGTTTCCTCTTCCAAATACAGACAGTTTGTTGAGTCATTTAATTTTATTGAATTGTTAACGTGACAGTTGCTAAGTACGAGTTATGAGTCAAATCATAACTAGGCAAGTATTCAAAAAAACGTTTTTTTCTAAAGGCGGTTTCCAATAATCTTGGGTGCTAACTTACTAATGGTGAAAGCAAACTTTGAGGAAATACTTGGGTTAGTCTGAAATGACCAATACGCAGTAAGAAAACATTTCAGCAGAGTTTTTTGGAAATTCTTCAGTTATATTTGTTCTTTCTTATAAGTAAAATAATATACTAACTTTTTATAAAATTCTAAGGATACATCACTTAAACCGAACGTTGAAGTATATGAGTGCTATCTCAAAATTTTTAAGCAATTTGTTGACGTTGTTTGATAGCGAAAGAAACTGTAACAATTTTTTTACAAATGGTTGCCAATATTTTTGGTAGGAAAAAGTATATACCTATAGACCAATGAACAAGTTCGGCACATCACTGCTTATCATCAAATTGGGATCGCAATCAAGCACTAGTTTATACGATTTGAAAAAAAAAAACTGAATTTGTTTCATATGTCGTGATGGTACCTATATGTATGGTCCAGTAGGCTTCGACCCCGCTGGGCCCCTATGGTTTTGCTGATATCTCTTTGAGGCGCGCATCACTATGCGCCGTGATAAAACCCGGGTGGGTTTTTGTCAATAAAAATCTAACAATCGCACAGATGCTCCGATGTAATAATAATTAGGAAATGAAAGGACGGTTTGCGCGGTGGTTGAACGATTGACTGCTACGCTGCGAGTCGCGGGTTCGATTCCGAACAAATATTTGTAAGGCCTACGGATTTATAATTATCTGTATGTTTTGGAAAATATAGAAATTATTATTTTTATAGTTATTTCGGGTCTGGGTGTCTTGTGCATGTGAGTTGATATGTTTGTAAAAACACCCACGATACAGAAGTAGTTCCTATTGCGAGAAAAAGTTAAAAAAATAATTAAAAACGAAATTACTGACTTTTAACTCGCTAATTTTCTTAGTTATGACTAAATATACAAACTTACTAAACTAAAATTGCTTCGCTGGCTGAAGCGTTTTTATTTTCCTGAATCCAGATTTTTTTGAATAATGAAATCTAATAAACTTGTTTTGACTCACAAACGGCCCTAATGTCTCGATAAACATTTTTTATCGTAAACAACCTCAACGTAAACACATAACCTATACTTTGGTAAGTTTTAAATAATATTAATGGGCACTTATCGATGAATAAATTATAAACAAATATGTTTTATGATGAGCTTCCTAGGGGTTTTGGTTTATGCTTCCTTTTTATAAGGTACCTCCTGTATAAACAAATTAGCTTCTGCCCGCAGCTTTGCTCACGCGAAGGTAGACAATTATCTATAAATATATTATATATTCCAGAAATATCACAAAACGCCGTCTAGTCTCAAGCTAAGCAGAGCTTGTGTTATGAGTGCTAGATAACTGATAAACATACTTATATATTTCTAAATACATACACTTTATAGATAAATTAAACCCAGACACAGAACAAATGATCGTTCTCATTACACAAACATTTGTCCTGGGTGGGAATCGAACACACGACCTCTGGCATAGCAGTCAGGGCCACTAACCACTAGACCAACAGGCCTGTCTCTATTCTAGAACATGGTCTTAATCAGTATCTATTCCAGAACATGGTCTAGCTGTATGCCAAACATCTAAACCCATTCAGCTGTTTGATCGTGAATAAGTACACCTTTAAAATATTAGTGTGAAGTGTAGTAGTACCGTATTCAGTGAGTAGTGGTAGCTCAGTGTTGACAACCCAATCTTTTGTGTAATTTATTTCATCATCACTGCTCTAAAAAAGATGTAGGAAAACTTATTAGGATATCGACATATCCATGAACCAAAAAATTGAAGACATGTTCTTCCATCAACCCGCAATGAGCCCGCGTGGTGGATTGCGGCCCAATGCTTTCCCACTCCTAAAGAGGAGGCATAAGTCCTAGCAGTAGGAACATTATGAGGCCGACTATGCTATGCTATATGTATTTACTAACTTCTGCCAGCGGCTTCGCCCGTGCGTAAGTTAGTTTCTGCGCACAAACTTCCAACCCCCGTTTTACCCCCTTAGGGGTGGTATTACGTAATATCCGCCATAAAGCCTATCGGTATTTTACAGGTTACATTTTGGAAAATGTGCGCGGGAATTGCATGACTTGATTCCGCCATCTCCTTTCTACCATCGGACAACCTAACGAACGGCGAGTATCCACCGTTACGTTGATGAAACCTCAACCGCGTACATCGAAGGACTGGAACAATTTGCCTGCTGCGGTCTTCCCGTCCAACTATAATTTAGGTGTCTTCAAGGCTAGAGTGAATAGGCTCTTAATAAACTAGTGCGCCTGACCATCAATGATTGCATCTCCGCTTACCATCAGGTGGGATCGCAGTCAAGCACTGGTTTCTATCAATTAAAAAAAAAACCGTCCTTAACGGATGTCTACACCCTAAAGGAACCTACCTATAAGTTTGTAGGTGTTTTAGCTTTGGAGTGGTATTTCGCTTTTATATATATACAAGATTACAGGATAGGTACTTATTATTGATTGTGGGAAGCAATAGATACTAGGGTTTATAAACCAAGTTTTCCTGTTTACTTTTCTATATTTGAATAATGATCGCATAATAAATGCTTCGTTGTTTACAATTCAAATAAAACCTAATGTAGTTTAAGTTGTAAACAATGAAATAATTCAGTTCATAGTACCTAAAGTGTGTGAATCAAACTAAATAATAATTTTGTGTGACGCATATATCTACTTTTTATTATATATTACTGAAAGGCCAAAACCTTGTGGGAGACCGATGGATGCGAGACGCACAGGACCGTCAGGAGGCCTATGTCCAACAGTGGTTGTCTTCCGGCTGAAATGATGAAAATGATTGCTCGCGCTTGACCATTAACTGTTTGCGATTGGGTACTCCATTTCGTTTAGATCTTCAATCTTCATAGGGGACAGAAGAGCTGACGAGATGGAGTATTTAATTAAACGCGAGAGTATTTGTTGGATATATCTGACGTAGTCGATTAAAATGTTAATTCCTTTTTTAATTTGATGATATTATTGATCTTCGGTTTGTAGTAGTAGTGAAGCATCTCAAAAATTTCGGTTTATTAATTTTTAGGGTTCCGTACCTTAAAAGGAAAAAACGGATGTCTTATAGGATCACTTTGTTGTTCGTCCGTCTGTCTGTCAAGACCCTTTATCTCGAGAACGCGCGGAGGTATTGAGTTGAAATTAAAACCCTATAGTCAAATCTGCAGTTGTCTCAAGGAAATCAAAATTCATAGGGTAATTCCCGTTGACCCAGAATCATGAAACTTGGCAAGGGGGGGGGGGGGGGGGCTGATCGCGAGGGTAACTCTCGTACGGCGATCCCAATTTTTGTATTTTTAGTTCGTATGTGAAAAAAATAAAGCAATAGAGGGACACCATGGACACCTTGTTAGCTAACACTAACCTAGCCTCCCTACTTACTCTAACAAAACCAACCCCATACCTACTCATATATTCAGTAATGATATCGAAGGAGCATGAGTGAGGGAATGGACATCGTCATGTCCCAGCCGCCGGGACCCCGAAACACCAGTCTCCGCAGGTATGGGCTTACGAACGACGATGAGCAATGGCTAGCTCGCTGTCCAGCCATCCGATAGGGCCATAGGTCGACTTCTGAAAAGGGGACCCATGGTCCTGGAACGCAAAAGGCAACTTAAGGAACAAACGTTTGAAAAAAAAAGTCAAAAGTCTGTCACGCACCGCCCTAGAGCATGAAGTCATTAGATCCATATATACATACTCGGCCTTATAATGTTCCCACTGTTGGGACTCAGGCCTCCTCTTTAGGAGAGAGAATGGGCCGTAATCCAACACGCAGGCCCAGTGCGGGTTGGGGTCATTAGTGATTAGATAATTTTCCTATATTCAGAGTAATCAGCATAAATCAAAAACACTATAAAAGATACTAAAATGCTCCCATTAAGAACATAAGCAATGTCGAAGCTACCAATACAAAGTGCATTGGAGCTGCTCGGCAGGCGGCAGGCGGCAGGCGGCTGGCGGCACCCCACTAACCTATTTTTCTTAGTTGGCCCCACGCAGTCACGGCTTGAGGAAAGATAAGCAAATGATATATTGTGTGATATTATTTGTCCCCCAATCAGCGGGGATTGCGGATCGTCTTCTTCCGTTTGCTTTGTTTATTGTTTTATTTTATACCAGCGAAATTATTTGTGTTTCGTTCAGCGATGATTCGTGTTGTTATTTTGGTAACAACTTGTCAGCAATTATTTAAAACCAATGAAATGATAATTAGAAAAAACAAAGAACGTTCCTTAAACCTGTATTAATATATAGATTATTATTACCTATATTGATCCCAAGTCGTCGACGGCGCGTATTGTTCCGCGCGAGCCTCAGGGAGATTTCAGTAAATCATAGGGACCCAGGAGGGTCGAAGCCTACTGGGGCTATGGGTAGTGTGAAAACGAAACCCGGGGCCCTGTGACGAAGGCAACGAAGAAACAGGAGTGGGTTTTTAGTCAGTAAAAGTCTGAAACTATCTCCCGCTCCGCCCAAGAGCAGGATTAGTGATAAGTTGATTTTCCCACAAAAAAAAACCTATATTGATATTATTAGAAGAAATAACCTGAGTGATAGTGAAAAGATGGTCCCTTCGTTCCGTCCCTGAAGACCTTTGAGTTTTTGTTTGTAATGAATAAACACAAAAATTATTGAACATGTTAAACCTGTATCAAAATGTACTATTGGTCAAGTTTCAAGTTTGTCATCGCGACCTAGGTGGCATTCGCCCGAGCAGCAGGCAAGGGCTTTATAGAGCCGTAGACTTCTATTTCATACCTGTATAGATTAATTTAAATCCGCATAGCCGTATGAGCGTGAAGGAGTAACTAACATACATACTCTCACATGCATACAAACTTTTGTCTTGATAATATTAATCTTTAATGACCGTGTAAGGCAATTTGGTCTAATTAGTAGCTTTAATAAATTCATTTAGTAAGAAAAAAAAAAAACAAAAATAATCAAAAAACTTTTGTGTGTTGTAAGGTCAAAGCTGGCATAGTTTATGAAGATTTATAGTTATAAATGATTCGGAGTTACCGACACGATGCCTCTATCTATATATAAAACTTGAGTCGTTAATTATTTGGTGGAAGCACCTTTCAACAATTTGTAGCCTTTGTAAGCTATTATTATTGTTCACTGATAAGCAAGCCAGGGCTTCCGTTTTTCTATTTTCAGAAGACACTTTAATTTTCTGATTGAAGGTAAAGATATATTACTGCGTGTTGATAACGTTTGTGCACATACGGGGTTACCATGACGTTCAAAGTAAGATCGTTTCATTCTTATTCCAGTGTGGGTAAGAGACAGGGCTATACAGGTTGTCTAGCGCCATCCCTTACCCACACTGGAAAGAAGTATGAAACAATCTTACTTTGAACGTCATGGTACAGGTCCTTATGCGGGGTTACCATGACGTTCAAAGTAAAATTGTTTCATTCTTATTTCAATGTGGGTAAGAGACAGCTATACAGGTTGTCTAGCGCCATTTCATTCTTACACACACTAGAAATAAGAATGAAACAATCTTACTTTAAACGTCATGGTATAGGTCATAGTTAGGTTGTACACGGATGCGTAGCTTCACAGACGCGTATTTGTCATTATATGCCTGGTGTGGTCTATCACGAAGCGGCAACGACAGGACTGCACGACGGTGGACAGTACTCCTTAATCGATATATATTAAGTCTGTTCTGAGAATCCCATTGTATGAATATATCTAGGCATATATCGTTTAGCATTTTTTATTGTTATTGTATCCTACCTAGCCATAACCTATAAGCCAAACAGGAAGCAGTAACTATTAAAGCGTACAATAGCATTGATCCTCTATGTCCCTACCTCCTCCCAAGGTCTTCAACACGATTTAAGGGATAAAATGTCCTAAAAATCTCGTAATACACTTTCAGTCCACGCGCGGATTACGTAGGTTTTCTTTCATTCTCCCCATAATGAGTTGAATAGAAGTAGAGTAATACCTTTTACGGTTGTTTTTGTACCTAATCTTGGTTTTATTTAGAAACATTGGGCGAGAATGGGTACATAAAATATCTTTTTGTTTTTGCTATTGACTAAAATGTATTCGGGAGTAACAGCATGTGATTTATTGGCAATATGTCTTTCCTTTTGTGACATGAGTTGACTCAGGGTTCAGTTGTAAGTGAAAGCGTTCTTTGGGGAATGTTAGAGTAAGGAAATTGAAGAAGACAGTTGTTACTTACATAACATGGGAAAAATCAGGAAGCTAGTCATGGTGACCTTTGAGTTTTTGCAGGTAACGGGTAGTCAGAGCCCCAAATATATGACAGCCAATTTTACAACTGGATTGTAAAAGTCAAATAGGTATTTAGTCCATGTTAAAGGGGTATGGTATCCATTGGTACAATCTGTTGATCGAAGAAGAAAGGTTAGGTAGATCATAATGGTCATGAAATGAAACTCAAAGTAATCAATGAAAGTGATTATTGAATGTTACCAAATTCTGACCCATCTGTTTCAATTAAAGAAAGACAGAGTGATAAACTTAACATATACGTACATGTTTTAAGTAATAACTGACGGCAGAGTTGCTGATAAATATTGCAGGAAAGGCACTGCAATATGTCCAATATTAATAATATTATCACAATAGAAAACGATACGGTATTGTTAATAGGAAAATACATTATTCCAACATAATAGAACAATCAAGTTATGAAACAATAGACTCAAATTAATAATTGCTCTATATTTAATTGAATAAAATTTGTAGGTAGGAATATAAGAATGAATAACGCACTATCGTAAGGAAAAACCATGCCACTGAATATTGGTTTCCTAAGTCATAACTGATAGCTACAATATTATAATGTTCATTGTTAAGTTAGTAACATTCTTTTTAATAATAAAGCGTTCTTGAACTGATTGTTTCAGTGCAATACTAACCTGTCAAGTTCAACTGTATCAATCCAAGAATTTTGGGTCTACAGTTACTGACCCTTTTCATCATCATCATCTTCCTGCTCTTGTCCCATCTTATTTGGGGTTGACGCAAAACTTTTTTTTCTTTCATTCTATCCTGTCAACCGTCATGCTATCACCATGCCATGCCTTTTCTTTCATATCACTGTTCACACAATCCCTCCATCTTTTCTTTGACCTCCCTCTCCACCCATCCACACGTATACTCATAACTCTTTTAGTAACATGCGTTTCATCTCTCCTCTTTACATGACCATACCAAGACAAACGATTCCCCTTCAACTTTTCAGTCACTGGCGCCACTTTCAAACTTCCTCTAATATACTCACTTCTCACTTTATCCATTCTCGTGATACCACACATCCATCTCAACATTCTCATCTCCGCTACATGCAATCTTTTTTCATCCGTCTTTTTCACAGCCCAACATTCTGATCCATACAGTATGACAGGTCTTATCACGCACTTGTAGATTTTACCCTACAGCTTGGGGGGTATCCGTGGGTCACAAATTGTTCCAGTAACTGTACCTACCTTTTCATTTTCTATAATAATAATATACGCACCTAGCATTATATAATATAAGAGCTTAGTTTAGGCACCAGTCTACTAAGTATATATTCTAACTGTTTTTTTTTGTATACTCTTTAAATAGTTTGATGTAAACTGTATATTGTAGTGAGAAAATAAATTATTATTACCTGTTTTCCAATTTACTTTAGACATTTTCAGAATAATTGACATCGGTTCTACTTGCCATTATCAAAAAATAGAATAGAATAGAAGTTCTTTAGTACATTATTACAAAAGTGTGTAATGTTAGTGATTACCTTCGAGGCGGTATTTAGACCCGAGCCGTGGCGAGGGTCTTAAGAGAGCCAAGAACGGTAATCATTAATTAATTAATTAATTATTAATTACTCACGTGTGTCATACGACGTTTTTCAATACACTTGTGAAGAAAACAATAGTAAAACTAGTAAAATTTTCTGTGACATGGCGGTAGAAATCAGTTTTCATAAGCGCGCATCATTCTTGTTATGTACCCCTAGAGGAAGGCTAAAGTATTTTGATCATACTGCTTAGTCTTACGTTTATGTTTTCTTGCGTGAAAAGTTTTTACGATGTCTTTCGTAGTGAAAATAGAATACGGACGTAACATTTTCTAATGATTTTGTAGTATTTAATTTAATTTAATTAATACAGTCACTGAACTTCACCGGAATAAAAAAAGTCACGCCAAAAACCGCGCGCATCTTAAAATGGCGGCCATAGACAAAAAAAAAAATTTGAATGTACGATTTATTTACTAAATATTTTTTATTAAATAAATCGTTTGTACAAGTTAAATTTGTATATTTCAACATGTAAATTGAATGAAACAAGTAAGTGTGACACTAATTTATATACTATTGAACGCAATAACTTAATGGGAATTTTATTCGAATTCAAAATTTGTTTTGCGAACGAAGAGGTTGAACAAAAAGGTTTTGACTACATTATAGCACTAGTGCGTAATGGTAATCAAAATGTCACAGTTTGGTAACGGGTGCCATTATATACCTAAGTGCAGTGCAATAAGAGTCACTTTCTGAGCAAGTGTGTTGAAAAAAACTTTATCTGTGGTTTTAGCATCTCTCGTAAAAGTGATAATATTCCATGTGGAATAGTTCAAAGCTTTTTGTGGATATACGATGTATGAAAAGTTTATGTTGCACCGTTACTAGTAACGTGATGCTAACAATATAGGCAGTAAAACTTGGATGCTAATTGCCTAGCACTTCGGTACCTTACCTCGTGTTTTAAGGTGAATGCTCGTGTCGGGTAGCTTGTGGAACTCAGTTCAGTATCTAATAGCAAGTAAATATATACATACACCACTAGTTTTTAATTAGTACAAATACTTAAAGGGCTTATTAGAAAAGGTCTTGTTATTATTTAAATAAAGTCTCAATAAATAATATTCATAAACAGCAAAGTTATTAGCGTTTGTTTATATCCCAAAATGTCACTCAATTTATGGAAATATTGTACAGGCTATTGATTATGACTGAATAAATGACGATCAAAATGGAAAAATACTACGCGTAGTATTTTGTAGTAGCGTTGTTATGAATTATTGATTCTATTATGAATTTACCAATTATGAAAAACTTTCGCGGACAATTTTTTGATTTCGTTATTTTTACTTTTAACTACAAAAATATGATCTGTAATGGGTACGGATAGATCCCAGTTTTTTGTTCTATTTAAAAACTAGCAGTATATATATATATATGCGGTAATTACATGTTGTATTTAATCAATTATACTCATTTAAAACTATTCACAAATCTCTCTAGCTTAGAGAAGAACTAAAATGTTTCATTTTAATAAAAAAAAACTTGTCGTTTTGCCTTATCTCTCAGTTAGACAGTGATGATGATGCTTTTAATGAATATACCTAGTTGTGTAAATACATACCTACATGTCTTTACTGCATTTATTTACCATACTGTCTGATATTGAGCTGCAAATAGTAAAAAAAACTTTCGAGAATTTGAATTTTGCGAGCTACACTGGAGTATTCAAACATGGTTGCCTCGCACTAGCACTAGTTAGATTGCGTAAAAGAAGTAATGGAAGATCTTTGTTCTGTAATGAGTCATTATAGGCTACTTTATTACCCGACTAGGTACGGCAAATCCAAAGGACGGTTATGATTTTGACAGGCTATGTATGTACGTGTCACAAAACTCGATATGGCGTCTTCTAGCGGACAAAAAGTAATGTGTTAAAAAAAAAAATGGAGATAAATACGCCGTGTTGGTTGTTTGTTATAGGTACCAACCGAAACACTTTAATAAGTGTGATTACGGCTTTTCTTTTTGTTCTGTTCTTGTTTTTCTAGTTACCTTGTTTTTTTTAGCATCCTGAAAATTTTGTTTCATAATTTTTCAGCGTCGTTAAGCTGAGTAAACATACAACTTACATAGCACTGCTAGCCCTCCTATGCAGCAGCTGCAGCAGGCTGCCATCCGCACCCGAGGAGCAGAGGCTGCGCGAGCGCGCGCGGCGCTCCCCCTCCCGCGCGCTGCGCTCGCGCCACCGCGCCATCAGCGACTCCAGGCACAGCATTGCGCCACCATCGCACACCATCCGGGTCCACGGCCCCACCCAGTCTTAACCACCCAACACTCAACACATCAAACCACCTCCAACGTACTCCTTTTATAACTAACCTCAATATTTTTACTTTATCGCTTTATTGCTGTACAGTAACCGCGAACCGAGTTAATGGCTTAGCTTAGGACGACACGACGAACGTGACTCCTTCACATGTATGACGACGTCGATATCGTCTTCCCTATGCATTAAAAGTGCAACTCACTCACTACAACTCATAATTTATACCGTATGCCGTAGTCTTATATAATAATAAACGCAAACTTTACAATTTCGCAATCTTATTTCTCTTTATTTTTGGTGCTAAAACGGACGAACGCCACCGAGAACACGCGAATAAAATATTCACTGGAACAATTAAACTTTGTCAGGCGTCGCAAGTTGGTGATGTGCCACTTCACGAACAAAGTTAATCACGGAGTTTATCATGTGGTAGACGGCGGCGATAAGTGTGGTTTACACGGAGAAACAATCGCATTAGGAAATGGGGCAAAGTCGAAGTAGTTACATCACGCGAGGTAGGCCCGGTTTTATGGGCACTGATAAAAAGTGCATCAAAACTTTGAAAGTAATATAAACTTTATGGATAGCCGCGGCGGCTGAGATAGGATCGATGTAAAATTGCGAAGTATCGGGATGTTTATTTAGAAGTTTCCCGCCGACGCGAGTGCGAGCGACCGCCGGGGGCGGTGTGGTGTCGCAGGGAGCGCTTCTCGCCGACTGAGCGAGCTAGCGCAGTACTACGGCGGCTCGGCCGTAACCGTGTCTACGATGTCGGAACGCCTTCCACCGCGGCCGTGTTCCATCACAGGCGACATAGTACAGCACACCCTCACAACTTTGGTACGCTATTGTCACCCAAACTTGCGTAAACTTTAGCTGCTATACATCAAGGCGGGCTTCATAAGTGCCATCGTCACAAGCGAGTACAATTTAATCATGGCGGTAATTGCCCACAGAAATAGACGCATACATTGAAGTTAATTTGTGGAAATATTGCTTATGAATTTCGGTCGTATTTATGTTAAAGTATGATCGAAAATTTTCTTTGTAATAGGTATATGTTTATGAAGAAAACTTTACCAACTATTTAGTATGCCAAAACCCATATTAGCTTATTACCATAACTTAATAACTTATATCTAGGTCTACATAACTCAGCAGTTTTGGTACCTATGTATAATTTGATAGCTTAGGTACAAAGTTACTTTTATTTATGTAACACAAAAGTTATATTATGTACGTAGCATTATCTCCAGGGCTACCCACCCTGTTTTTCATTGATAAAATTTACATAATGGAAGATATTATTACCCATAACATAAGCCCGTAACAATTTACATAAATCTGAGGCTATGTTATACGTGATATATTTGTGGAAACTTTTCGATGTTTACTCTATAACAATTTAACCTTTGGGCTTGTAAGTATATTGCTTACTTTGAGGTAAAAGTGAGTCATTCACAGAAGTCGATATAGTACCTAATTTCTTTTATGTGAGTGTTTATAAACGAATGCAATAAAATGTGAAAATTTATCGAACAAATCTAAACTAACATTATAAAGGGAAAAGCTTTGTTTTTTTTTTAGGATTCCGTAACCAAAGGGTATTTATTGGCACCAACAGCATTACTTACAGGATTTTTTTGTGAAAAATAATATTAAAATTTACATTAATTGTTATATTGTTAAGAGATAAAAAGATTATTACCACAAAAATTAAACATACAAAATAGAAAAAAAAAACATACAATTATAAAGATAAAAATAGACAGTAGACCTAAAAAAATAAAGAAAAAATAAATCATTACAAAAAAAGAGGATAGAGTATATAACATTGAAATTTAAACTTACAATTAACAATTGATTGGAGGAATTGTACAATCAAATGGATATGACTAAGACTCCACTGTCCGTCTCATGACCGTGACTAGCTGTCACGTTCACAGTTGAAAATTTCAGATGATGTATTTCTGTTACTGCTATAACAAATACTAAAAACAGAATAAAATAAATAATTCAGTGTGGAGCCCATACAACAAACGTGATTTTTCCGTTTTTTGCTAGACATTAATAATAGCAACACGGGTAGATAAATAATTGTACGGAACCCTTCGTACAAGTCCGATTCGCACTAGGCCGGTTTTTTATTTATTTATAAAAACTTTAAGGCCTCCCACAAGGTGGACCGATGACCTGGTGAGGGTCGCGGAAATCTGATGGATGCGAGACGCACAGGACCGGTCATTGTGGCGACACTTGAGGGAGGCCTATGTCTACAGTGGACGTCTTTTGGCTGAAATGATGATGATGAAAAACTTTAAGCACAAGTACAAAACATTGTACAAAGGTGGTAAAAGGTAATCGGTGAAAGTTAGCGCTCAATCTGTTTAATAAAATTACTGATAAATTGCTACACTATCACTGGGTGCCATTGGGCTACTTTTATAGCAGGAAAATGTACAGTTTTGCGGGATAAGCTAGGTTAGTTCGCTAATATAAAGCATTGCTTTCACGTAGTTCGTAAATACGTTAATTTGTTAGGTTCACTAGCTTATGCCAACGGCTTCACTTGAGTAAATGTAGAAAATTATCGCAAAGAAACATCCACACCCGGTACTCCCGGAATAACAAGTACCGACTTTTTTTTTCCTCATGACATCACCCGCTCTTGGGCGGACCGTGAGACAGTGTCAGACTTTTACTAACTAAAAACCCACTCCTGTTCCTTCGTTGTCTTTCGTACCAGGGCCGAGTCTTCCTTTCAGAATCAGACCCTTGGCCCCAGTAGGCTTCGACTCTGCTGGGTAACAAGTACCGATCTGTGTGCCAAATTTTAACCGAATCTGTTCAGGATTCTCCTGGATTACCAATGAATGATCCATAGTCTTAAAAATTGTCGTGCAAAGTTTCAGCTTTGGATGCCAATATCTTTAGGTGTCGCATTAGATATGAATTCAGAGAAAAAAATACAAATTTTAACTGGCAGATGGAACTGTGTTTCAGACAATATTACAACTTTTACTTAAATTAATAACTGATGAACTCTATTTTTGTGTTCCATGTTCACAGTAGTAATTGCCACCAAATAAGAACAAAATTCGAATTTCTTTTCAAGAAACTGAACTATATTCTGCGTTCCCCAAATCAATAAAAAGATGATCCATGTACTCAGAATATGGTTCTGATATAATTGAGATAATTAATGTTTTTCGGTAATGGGTAACGTATTGCTTCTAAGTTTTAGTGGATCGCATCGTAAATCTTTCCGTGTTTTACTGATTTCGACAAATAAAAAAACTTTAATTATGACTACTTTTTACACTAATTCATTAGATTTTACAATATAATTATCCGCTTATTCGCCAAGTAAGTCTTATAAGAAAGTACAAATAGCATGTTTAAGTCAAAAAGTTACGAATTGACTTCAGCTTGCGAGTACAACTTAGGAGTAAAAATATAAGTTTTTTGTAAAATAACTTAATCGTGCGCCACCTGAAAATAAAGCCCCAAAACTTGTGGGTTTTTACATGAAAGAAGCTTTTTTAAAGGGTCATCGATTAACGATACAGGAGATTAAAAAAAAGAGGAGAAAAAAATTACTCGGATTCACTCTACCCTTCAGCCTTTTGAGCGTTAAGGATAATCAAACATACACACACATCTATCACCTTCATAGTACTAGTATGTTTAAGTAGGATTTTAATACATCGTATAATCATCAGTTTAATTCGATGAAAACAATAAGTAGAAGGAACTCCATGGGTACAAGTATCATAAAAAAAAAAACATTTTAAACTCAGTTTCTTTCACAAAACACTGTTTTATCGCAGAAAACTTCAATTGGAAAAAAATCTAATACTTAGTATAAAACACTCTTCTAGTCAGGAACCAGTATCCCAGTACCTACTTGGAAACTTTGAGCTGTTGCAAATTAAAAACGTGCCTCGAAACCCATTCAGCGACTGTGAGCGCTTTCAATCAGACCGCAGCAGAGCTGGCAACTACTTCGTAAGCTAAGGACAATAATACTCAAGAAAAAAGTAAGAATTATTGTGTCCTATATCGAAACACGTGTATTGGAACCTTCTATGTTCTTTGAAGTCAAACTCATATATGTCAAAAGGAGAAACAGACTGACATAGCAACGCACAGTCAGAATTACTAGGAATAGGAGCGTGAAATTTTGCACAAGGCTTTGTTTTATGATGTAATCGAACACTGAGAAAGGGTAAAAATGGGGATTTTTTTTTGTATGCAGAATCTCAAACTGTGTACCAAAATATTTGAAAGTTAGCACAAATAGTGACCAAAGTAAATAAACAAGTGCGAGTAGGATTCGCAAACTGAGGGTTCCGTGCAAACTTACCAGCATAAATAGTTCAATTCCCGAATGGAATCTCGAAAAAATTTTCGAATCGCAAAAAAAGTTTTTTTTTGTGATGTAACAACAGAGCCAAATTTCAGGATTCTGGGTCAAAAAGGGGAAAGTACCCTATGAATCTTGATTCCCTTGAGAGTGTCGAATACACGACTTTTGCGACATGAACGGCCGTATCTTTTTTTTAATGCATAAATTTGATTTTTTCCAGCTTCAAGGGACCGCAAACCTGAGTATATGATTTTAATTTCAACTCGATACCTCTATGCGTTCCCGAGATAAAGGGTCTTGACAGACAGACAGATGGACGGACAACAGTGATTCTATATGGGTTCCGTTTTTTCCTCATGAGGTACGGAACCCTAAAAAAGACCAAGTAAATAATAATGATGAATTGTTCTTTTGAGGGTAACCTTCCAAAAAAACAATCTAAGAGTTTTTAAAGATTGTATAGAGAATTCTTATGTCGGAGGTTAATTAACTTGAAACTTGGTATAAATCCTAATCAAAATGATCAATATATTATTGTCATTATTAGTTTTTCATTACTACCCTCAAAAAATTGACGCCTAAAATTTGCTTAGATGAAAACATTCTCGTGAACAAAGTCGCTGGCAAAGTGCGAATGTTGAACGTAAAAGAAATGGGAATCATTCTGAAGATGGCAGATTTATAGCAGCTTAGTAAAGCGGATGACTCAAGGCATGTTTAATGAACCCTGGTTGAGGAGCTACTAAGACTTTTGGCTTTCGTGTTTACACGAGGTTTCAAATCTAATTGAAATAGAATTTACTCGTACTTTGGCTTATTGAAGACAATGTCCATTCAGCGCCTTTGTCCGCGTGAATGTATAAGGTTAACCTAAGGAACATATTCCGAGGATAAATGTATCCTGTTTGATTTGACTTTTTTTTTTGCACCCGAATTTAATGCGACTTTATCACCCGGGTAGGCCATGCCCAAAGGTGTAGACCAAACCATGGTCTACCCGGGTGCCAAATTTCATCTAAATTCGTTCAGTTCTTTGAACGCAAAGGAGTAACAAACGCGCATAGACATGTACAAACAAACTTTCGTCTTTATAATGTCAATGTGATATTAGTATGTATATTGTATAGTATGATTCTAATCCATGGAGTTTCTTGCACTATCTTCTCCATAGAGATCTACGCTTTGGAATGTGCAATTAGCATCATTTTTCTATCTGACCGACTTCTTGACATTTCAAAAGTTAATGGTTTATTTGAAATAAAATACTTTGAATCACTTCTTTGTTCGTCTGTGTGTCAATATCCTTTTTCTCAAGGAGGTGTCAAGTTGAAATTAATAGGCATTTTGATAAGAAACAAGATTTCACAACACAAGTGAAGAAAACGTCTGAAAACCGTTAATTTGTGTTTAAAAACTGGGCAAGCCCGATTCAAACTTGCACACTAAAGGTTCCGTAAAAACAGTTAAATTTCTGAAAGGAGTTTCGAAGATTTTTCCAAATCGCAATTTGTTTTTTTTACCTAACAACAATTTCACTGAATTCAGATTTATTCCTATCTGTCCTATAAGACCTTGCTTTATTCCAAATTTCAGGATTCTGGGTCAACGGGAAGTATAGGGTACTACGAATGAATTTCGATTCTCTTGAGAGTGTCGAAGTGTACGTCTTTTGCGACATAAACCGCTCGTTACGTCTTTTGTTTTATTTAAAATAGAAGTTTGATTTTTTCAAAGTATCAAGAAATTGCAGACTTGAGTGGTTTAAATTTCAACTCGATACCTTTACGTGTTTTTGAGATAAAGGGTCTTGACAGACAAACAGACGGCCAACAAAGTGATCCTATAATCCGTTTTTCCTTTTGAGGTACGGAACCCTAAAAACACGTTTGTTGTATGGGAGCCCCACTTAATCTTTCAAATACCGTAATTAGAGACACAGTAGAAAGATAATGAGAGAGCGAACGCTTCGGATTTAATGAATTAAATATTTGTTTTATTTTATGTTTTTTTTTTATTTTTAATTTTTTTTTTTTCTAAACGTTTGGTTCCTGTGTGTACCTACCAAGGGAGCAAAATTACAGAAAAAAAACTAGTTTCTATTATATTGCTCATGCAACTAGCAACGCTCCAAGCTCGAGGTCACCGGGTCCTATTACGATCAGGATTGCGTGTACCCCCATGGGGGTCGTATGAAACCACTGGCAGGCTGCTATGACTAAGGATGAATGTAACACCTGTGAACTAATAACGTTGTAAAGTAATCTAGACGAAGATTTGTAGTTTCATTTTGTAAGGCTTTTTTTATTTTTCTTTTTTTCACGAAAGTATTTTATTTTGGTCGCCTATAAGCACAATCGATCATCCGGGTGAAAGTGGTGCAAAATTGCGGATTAGATAAAAGTTCTGGCTGGACATACACATTATAAATTTTTGTTCAATTTCTATATTTTGAATTTGGAATTTACAAATAAACATAATTATTTATTGGTAAAAATTACATTTACAAGTCACCTCCTCTTTCTTTTTTCCTTTTTATTTTACGAAGTTCTTAGTAGTGTAAACTACCGCTGCAATTAATTCATTAGATAAATAAAATAATTATACACAAGATAATGAAGCGACAAGAAACAGAGAACCTCGATTTTTATAATTCAAAACATGTTTTAAAAGAGAGTCCATGGAGTTTCTTGCACGTTCTTGTTCATAAAGATCTACGCTTTGGAATGTTTAATTAGCTTCATTTTTCAAGTGCCTGTAAGTAGCATATTTAAAATACATGCTTTGAGTTTATTCGGGAACCGGTAGTGATAATCAGTTATTACTATATAGATAATCATAAAATATAAATGATTTATTAGGAACTTATAATAATAAAATAAATAGCGCAACATTTGTCTAAAACTAAAAATAAAAAGTCACACGTCAATATACAACCCGCCCCTGATCGTTCCCGGTGCAAAAGTGCCCATAATACTGGCCGCATTACCTCGCTGAATAGCGATGGCCATCCTTTGCACCAAGAACGACCCGGACCGGGAGTCACCCGTTGCCTCCCAGAGCCTACGGCCTAAATCCCCCACAAAACACTTTGCCTCCGTACTCCAACTGCCCAGAGTCTCCACAGCAACAGGCACAAAATGGTAAAGCTGCACCAAGGAAGCGTACTTCAGCCTTTTTTTAAAGCAGGCGTCTTCAGCGGCGGCAGAAGCAGTGTGCATGGTGCGACTCAGGTGACTGGCGGCGACAGTGCTGACGCAAGTTGCGTCCCAGATCAGGCACTTCCCGTTCTTCCACGGCACCAGAGTCAGCCCATCCGGCCTCTTACCGTCAGACCTGCTAAGACCTGGAGGCTCAAGCACGCAGGGGATGTTTGCCGATATAAGGGCTCTCCGGACAATGTCGTTCAAGGCGTGGTGACGCGGGAACCTCCCTGTGCAGCGCCGACAGTTCAGTGCGTGATGGCCATCGGCCTCCACCAAAGAACCGCAGGGTTATTTTTATTATAAATATATAATTATCATAAAATTAAATATTTACACCTTTACTAAATTTCATCTAAAATCCAGAATTTGTAAGTGGTTACAGGACTTAACATATGAAACGACTGAAGATCTTCTCGCTGTTGTAAAGTAGCTTCATCATTGTTTTACGCTTTCAAATAATACCTACTATAAGGATAGATAGTTCAAAGTATAAGAGCCAACATGTCAAAATATATATTTATGTTATAAATTGGAATAAGTAACACATTGTGATTTATTTCATTCAATGGACTTCCAAAATACAGGCTTTTCTTGCCTAGTTTGGGGTCTAAATGGTCTCAACTAAATATATGTACTGACTAAACTAAAAGATATAACAATTTTGTACACAAGATTCTGTCCACAGTTTATATTTACTATGTTACCTATAACCCGATATTGTTTAGCTCTTGTGTGTTAATTGGATGTTTTTGGATCAAATTTTATTATTATTATTATTGAAAAGTGGATACTCAGGCCGGATGTACAACAATACCTAAGAATATAATTAAGTGTACAGTTATATACCGGATATTGCTTTTCAGGTAAATATCTTCCGAAGCCAAAAAGATTTCTTCCTAAGTTCAAGTTACCTCAGCCTAAATATACATAACTTAGTTGTACATAAAATGTATGTCTGAAGTAGGAAAATGTCCGCTGCAGATGTTTACTCTGGCACTCGGTCGCCGGGTCGTGTCAACGAACGTTTTATGCGCGGAACCCTCGCCAAAAACGGAACCATCTATCGCGTGACGTCATTATATCAATAAACGATTTTTGAACTAGTTTTATCGTAATAGAAATAAAAACATTGGCTGTAGACTTTGTATGTTATCTTTTGTCGGTCGGAAACTGTTCTTCAGAGAGGAATTTCCATGTCTGTATGAACTTTCGTATTCTTTTTTTTTCAATTTAATGAAAATACAATGTACCTATCAAAATTTTCTATAATTATTTTTGATAGAAAAGAATCAATTATTTATTAGTATCACAGATGTTTACAATTTTTTTAACTAAACTATGCTTTCCCACTGCTGGGCAAAGATCTCCCCTAAAATCACAAAATATTGAAAGTAAAAATGAAAAAGTATGATATTTATTTTCGCATAGAAGGCTGAGAGTCGACTAGATTTTGAGCCCTTTTGATGACGAAAATTAATGCTTATCAATCATCATACGTCAATTTTCAACTTAGTTCATAGTGTAATTTGTTGACGTAATAAAAAAAAAAACAATCATTTTGACGCAGGATTTAGTCATCATTATCATTTTAGCCGAAAGACGTTCACTGTTGAACATAGGCTTCCCCCAAGTGTCGCCACGATGACCGGTCCTGAGCGTCTCGTATCTCGGATTCCCCATGATTTATTAGCAGATTGTATTTTTATTACCCGACTGCAAGAAGGGTTATGTTTTAGATCATGTAACTGAGAAGACGGAACATACAGCGTTGGTAGGCGTCCCACAAGGTGGACCGTTGACCTGGTGAGGGTTGCGGGAATCTGATGGATGCGAGACGCACAGGACCGTTTGTTGTGGCGACATTTGAAGGAAGCCTATGACCAGCAGACGACGTCTTTCGGCAGAAATGATAAAGATGATGAACCGTGTAACTTGAATACAATCATGGAAAATCACTTCAGAGTGTAGTAAATATTAATTAACAAACTGGAATAGTGCAATTCGCGAGCGACTTACTTAGCTCGATAATAACAGTAAATTCCCAAGAACCGCAACCCCGTGGGGGACGTTGTAAGGGCTTATAGGGGTTAGTTATTACCCAATGTTTAGCGACAATAGCTCCTGTGGATATAAAATAATACTAGTTTAATTTGTAACGTTTATTTACTGTCTTTTGATAAAATACTGTTTTTTTTATTATTAATGATAGGCCTTAGGCTTGACCACTAATTCACTTAATGGAAAGCGACGATGGAGCGCGCTTGCCTAGAATTAACCTATTCACTCTTGACTTACAAGTTGTAGCTATCAGGATACACAGACTCCGGCAGGGAATTTCACTCGTTAATTGTGCGTAAAGCACAATTAATGTGTTCGCAAAACGTTTTGTGCATTTATGTGGGATGTGTAAAAAGAGATTCAGTGATAGCATGACGATTTTCAGGACAGAATTAAAGAAAAGTCAAAGTCAAAGCGTTTATTGCGAACTAAGCGTTTACAATGTTGTTATAATATCATGTCAGTACTTTTGACTAAAAAAATAATATCATGTTGTCCATCAAGTGACGGGGAGGGTCTGTATGTATGCTTTTGCAGTTGCAAAACTACACGCTCTGATTCTTTTGCTTTGCTTGGTAGTATATCTATTCTGGTAGGCCTACCTTAAGACATCCTTCAGAGATGGTAAGGCGGCCGGGTCTTGAGGTTGAGCGCTACAGTCGTGTAGATCCACCTTCCCGATTTTGGTCTAATTTCATCAGAATTAGACGTAACCGAAACCACCGGGTCACCTACAGAGTGGGGGGCTACCCACTCGGTCCCATCCCAACTTCCATCTAACCGATAGTTTCCTGTCCCAAGTTTTACCACCACATCCCATCAACTAACACTTCCTACCAACATCCAAACTCCCCTCCTAACCGCAGCTCCTCTGTGACTCGGTGGTTGCGAGCTCGGCCGTCACTAAAATCAGCTGATGGCGAGTAGGAGAATTCAGGTCACCTGCGTTATATCAAATAAACTTTAATGTGTGACCTAAACCTACATACCTATTTCTGCATTTTGAAGAACATGTGGGCTGTATGAAAGGAGCTTCAGCGAGCGGCGTTAAAAACATTCGAACACGATTATAAATCCTGGACAGCGGCAAACGGTAACCTAGCACACCGACTCAAACTCAATTTCGATAACTCAATGTCCAGGTGACTAAATATTGGTCGTACGGACGTAGATTTGAATTAGATCGACACAAAAGAAGAAGAAGAACAACTTGTGTCTTCCAACGTATGTTTTACGAAAAAATTATTAAGGGGCGGTTATAATCAATCACTCAGTATTTTGTATGAACTCCGCCTGGGTCTATGTCGATTTCGCGGCCCTGTAACAGCGGTTTTATTTTTATATATAAAAAAATAATAGACTAAAAGATTTTTCTTTTTTTCGCGAGGCCCTTTTGAAAAGTAAGCTTTATTATTTTTTTTGCAAACTTTCAAATATTTCTGTGACGTAATCTCGTAGATATACACGTTTGAAATCGTAAGTTAGGGTCAGATTCGCGATTTTTTTTTTATCATGCCAACTACTTTATATTATGTTTTGATTTTTGCCCGGCGGTAGGTCATATAGCCAATTTTAATAAAATATTTTTTTATGGTGTTCTCTTTTAAATTTGTGGATTTCCAGAGTTTAAAAAAAATTCAAAATGAGTAGAACCTAGCCTTAAGTGGAAGCTTAGCCGGTCCCATTACCTAAGTACACCCATACATCAGTATGCTAGAACTTAAGTATCGTACATTAGGTATAGTAACTGATATCTACCATACACATATAATTACCTACTTAGTAGGTACTTTATATCCTTCAAAAGGTTCGCAAAAAAAATATCAAAGTTAATTCTTGTAATTTAAAGTTTTATGTGAATCGTTATAGCTCAAAATTACAAATATGAAAGCTAAATATGTATGATTTCATGGCCCATAAAATTGTGAGTGCAAATGTGTCGTAACTAAAACCATTATGTATTAATGTTGAATACAAATAGCAAAGTATGAAATAACCTAGATTGTATTAGCAGAAATAATAAAATCGGAATTGTGGTGAGCTTTCTACAAATAGATAATTCTAAGTATGTAAATCTAAAAAAACTGACCTTGTGCGGACTCGCGCATGAATTTTTTCGTACCTACTTATTATGATTCAGCAAAAAAAAAAAACGAAGACAAAATAACATTTGTTGTATGGAATGCCCCTTTCATTTTTAATTTTTGTTTAATTTTTTGTTGTAGCGGCAATAGAAATACACGTATTGTAAAAATTTCAATTTTCTACCTCTTATGAAGTACAGCCCGCTGACAGATGACCGGACAGACAGACAGACGAACGGACAGCGGAGGCCTAGTAATAGGGTCCCATTGGCACCCTTCGAGTAGGTACGGAACCCTAAAAATCATAATTATAATTTCACCACAACATTTTTTTTAAGGTGGAATTCACCTAATGACTTCTCCCGCTGTAGGGCGTTGCGGGAGGGCGTGTCAGACTTTTACTGACTAAAGCCACACCTGTGTTCTTTCAATTGTCCTTTGCATCCCAGGACCACAAGTTACCCTTTCTGAAGTCGACCTATGGCCCAGAATTTCAACACAAGCTACTATTCAATTTCCACATGCCACAGCATTTACGCCCTTAGACAACGGAAAAGTGGAAAGATTTCGCTCCCCCTCTACGAACCAAACATGAGGTTATTTCGTGGGAACATTTCCGGAACAGAATATGTCGATGCGTAAGGATTTGTGTACCGCTACCTACATACCGCTATCGTACTAACAGCAGAGAATTAGGGGGACCCTCGAGCAAACATCGAACAATTTTGTGTACTCTAATAGAATATTTCTGTTAAGAGATAACATTGTTCGCAAAAAAGTTTGCTGAATAGATTCCGTATTTCATCATCATCATCATCATCATGAAATAGCCGATAGACGTCCACTGCTGGACATAGGCCTCCCCCAAATGTCACCACAAAGAACGGTCCTGTGCGTCTCGCATCCATCGGATTCCCGCAACCTTCACCAGGTCATCGGTCCACCTTGTAGGGGGCCTTCCAACCTTTCGGTCCCAACGGCCATCTGTTCTGCGGACAATGTGCCGTGTCCATTGCCACTTAAGTTTGGCGATTCTTCGTGCTATGTCGGCAACCTTGGTTCTCCTGCGGATATCTTCATTTCTGATTCGATCACGATTCGATTCCGTACTTATAGAATGCTAAATGATTGCGGAATGTAGATTTATTTCGATAATATACACGTCAACATCATCATCACCTACCTGTCCTTGTTCCATGTTATCTGGTGTTAACGCAAAAAGTTTGTTTTTTTCTTCCGTACAGTCCTGTACCCCAGTTACAGTAGATATAAATATTGAAACTCCCTCGTTGGTCTCGTAGACGCAAGCGTGACTGGTCGGGCAAAAAATGCTTTTGGTTGTGGTTTGACCCCATGCTTCGAAAGTATGTAAAGCCGTTGGCCCTGTGCTAATCTTTCCCAATGTGTCGTGTCATTGTCGTCCCATCAGACTTATGAAAGTAAAGCAACAAAGAGTGCACCAGTGTTTGCGCACACGCTTGAACACTATATCTTCTGTGTACCTGGCTAATCTCCGTTACCATTGGCCACCTGTTCAATCCTAAAACTCCGTTTAAGAACGTTTTAAGTTCCTTCATGACACACATACTAGATATCTTACCAAGACACTCCACGAATTTCTATGGCAAGTCGTTTGTAGTTCAAGCAGTGCGGCTGTGGAATGCTTTGCCCGTGTCAGTAAAGCAAGCTGACACGTGAAACACGGTCAATTCAAAAAAAATGGTTAAGGAGCACTACTTCTCCTCTTAAACGTCATTAAATACATTATTTCTCTGCTTTCTTGTCTTATGAACCCTATTAATTTTAAGTTCCTATTGTAATTTTATTATTGGTGTACAATAAAGAATATATCTATCTATCTATCATGATCGAAATTCGGTCTGGAGGATTCACTATACCTACACATGAAAGGAAAAACTAAAAGACTTTTTATAATCGGGATCACCCAACAAAAATATTAATCCTACTTAATAAATAGTGACTATGTTTATAAAACCTAATAAAAATATTTGGAGTTCAGGGTGGGTGTATTTTTAGGTAAATGATAATATTTGTTATATATTTAGGAAGGTTGCCTGAACTCTGAAAAGTGTTTCGAAACTCGGTAAGTGTAAAATAATACGCATGAGTTTATTCAAATGCGGGATAAAATTATATGAAGTCAACGAACTCATTTATAGAAAAAAAAGGAAATATCATCGGTCGGAAACAGTTGTAAAACCATTTGGAAATAAGTAGTTTAGAGCTAATGAAAAGTTAAATATACCTAAATCAAAATTCAATTAAAGATTTCTTAATTCAAAATTCAATTAGGTAAAGTTTTCTAAAACTCAATCTACAAAGTTTTTGATTAAAGATGTAATTGTTATATATTTGTCAGAATTCGACTTGAATATTATAATGTATTAGTCAAATGAATTATTTATTATTGTATTGAATAAAAAACAACATTGATATCTAACTTTTGGGAATACATTCATTATGCGTACATTTAAGGTACAAAGGAAAAAAAAAATCTTTTAGATATTATCATAGAAAGGCTTCATCAGGAATGAACACATTCGTAGGAGAACCAAGTTTGCCAACATAGCCCAAAGAATCGCCAAACATCAGTGACAATGGAGAGCGCACATTGCTCGCAGAATAAATACTAGATGGGACTGAAAGTTTCTGGGGTGGTGAACGCGTACCGGTTGACGCAGCGTTAAAGGTCCTCCACAAGGTGGACCAATGACTTGAGTGTTGCGGGAATCCAATTGATGCGAGACGCACAGAACAGGTCTTTGGAAGCCTAAGTCCAGTCTTTGAATTATGAGTAGGTTTCATCGCCTAAGTTGTCACACTCGAGTGAACTATTATGACTACAGTATTATGTGCAACTTGTCACCTTGCATGGTCTCGTGATTTTAAAATCCAATAAGCCTCTAGGGTGTAAGGTTTCACGTGCCGGTTACAATGTAGACAACCGCTAACCCTTTTAGTTGAGCTTTAATCGACTGATTCAAAATTGGCTTAGATATCTACACTTACACCTATAACACAATACTGACTGCTATTGGTATGCTTTTAGCATATTAGCATGACAATAACGGCCATTGCCCTGCCGTGTTATCTGTTTGCAGAAGCCCGAACAATAGTCTATAATCATTTTGCTTGCAGTTCAGAAAATCAGAAAGAATGCTCGAAAATGTAGGTCAATGACCGCTATTACCATGCTGAAACGTGACTACTATAGCAGATAAAAATCAAGCAAAATTGCCAACAATTTCTGCGCCGTAGAACTCGTAACATTTTGCTACGTCATAGCGCGCGCGTAGCACTTGGCGAAGAAATACCTCTATTCGTAGATTAAAATAGATACAAAAAAATTGGCTACTGTATGCATAGTGCACAGAAAGTAGTCTAGAAAATAAACTATTTTCGTTTTCTAATAACCAACCTTTCTACATAGATTAAGGATTCAAGATTTAAAGCATTCTCTATACAAAATTTTGACCCCCGTTTCAGCCCCTTAGGGGGTGAATTTTGGGAAATCCTCTCTTTGGGCTCGTCTATGTCATAAAAGGGAACCTTGTGCAATTTTACGCTCCTAGTTCCAGTAGTTTCGACTGAGCGTTGATATGTCAGTCAGTCAATATCTCCTTTTATATACACCATTTATAGCCACATTAGAATTGTCAAGAATTTAGTCAGTCGGAAAATGATGCTCATTGCTTATTACAAAGCGTAGATCTCTGTGGAGAAGAATGTGCAAGAAACTCCATGGACACTCTTTTCAATCATGTTATGTATTACAATTATATCAGTTGCATAAGTCTTGTCGCTATTATTATGTGAGAACAATAGCATAGGCATTAAGTCCGCCTTTGTACTTTTGGGTTGCATGAAGTTTTAATAAATAAATAAACAATGTAAATAAAGTAAAAAAAAAACAAATATCAAATATAGAAATTAAAATAAGTCACTGGCAGCTAAGAGATGACCAGTCTCAACTGACAGCGCCCGTTTATCGACATGACGCCTATATCATACACAAAAAAAAAAAAAAAAAATAATTTAAAAGTCAACGGGGTAGATACAAATTGTTATTCTAACCAATTCCGATGACATTTTTAATTTTAAAACTAATTCATTCATTTTTTTAACTAAAAATGGTAGAATAACGATTTTATACAGTTTAAATGAAAAAAAACGTAAATATATATATATTTTATTTTAATTAGGAAAAAACCGAAGAAAACTTCCACTACTGGGGGATCCAAAATCATGTACTGGATCCATGGTATCGTTTGTGTACCGATGTCAAAGTCACCCTATATAGATTCACGGCATCTTAAACTTCACAAAATATAATCATGAGGTCTACTCAACAAACACTTGAAACGTTCTCATAAATAAAAGAGTTTTTCTATTTTCACACATAATATTTCAGTACGTCAGTGTTATCTACAAGTAAGAGCAAAAATAAGAAACGCTTTCTAGACTTGTTGGCGCCTACTAGTTTGCTCCGGAACTCAAGCTCTATTTATTTCTTTATTTCATTTAACCAGAACGACAAAATGCCAATTACACTGATTACATTAGTTAGAAATAATGTAAAACACATTAAAGAAAATATAACACAGTTATTATAATATAACCAAACCTCTCACTCAGTCTTCTCGCAAATCACCAGACATTCAGTCAGTATCTTCTTCCATTCATCAGCGAATACATCTAGTCTAGGACTGGATTTAAGGAGGGCGTTGAGTGCGGTTATTCGTGGAATAGGTGACATACGTCGTGCAACCGTACGGCAACGTGGCTCTACAAATAATTTATTTATGTAGTTAAACTTTAAGTTCAGCTTTGTAAGGAAATAAACTATACTACATATATGTATGTTTATACTAACTATATGTGTAAAATTTTCTTTTTTTTATGCACCTACCATATTGTCTCTTCACCACCCTAGGTTGACTGATAGAGAATGCCTAAGGCATTAAGTCCGCCTTTGTACTTTGTGTTGAAAATGAATAAACTACTATGAAAAAAGTCATAAGACTATCTTTATACGAGCATATTTATAATTCTTCTGTCCGTTTGTTTGTTACCTCATCATCATCATTTCAACCGAAAGACGTCCACTGTTGGACATAGGCCTCCCCCAAGCGTTCCCATAAAGACCAGTGCTGTGCGTCTCACAACCATCGCATTACGGCGATCACCAGGTCATCGGTCTACCCTGTGTCTTCCGGTACGTGGTCGCCACTCTAGAATAGTTCGTCCCCATCAACCATCTGTTCTGCGTGCAATGCGCATGTTTGTCACCTATCTCCTTCCAAACAACTCGACCGATTTGGACCCGTGTTCCTCCAGTTGCGTTTCAGGGATGAAAGGGAAGTGTCTTTTCAGAACCCGCATGACGTCTCTAAATCGTCATGAATTCGGTGTAAGAAAGGGATAGAGCTATACGACCTGTATGGCTTCATCTCTTTCTCACTGAAATTGTCATGGTAGGGGGCAGACTATTATAGCTATTACACATAGAGGTAACAAGACCCATGGGTTGACTATTTTTTCTAGTAAATACTACAAAAGTCAGAATAATTCAATATTGAAAAAGAACTTGCCAACGAATGCTGAAATATTTTAAGTGCCTCGCAGAAGCATTTGCTACAATATAGTACCGTAATATATGGCCGTTTTATGGTAGGCACTAAAGCAGCCTGTTAGCACGAAATATTTTAATGAGTAAAATTTTAGTGTTTTTGATTATTAAAACATCAAGTTAGTAATGTCCTCGAAGTCAAAACATGAAATACAGATTTTACAATATGAAAACATTCAGAACATTTATGGGTTTGTGAATAGGTAAGATAACAGAACCACAGTAGTGAAAAACGAATATATGCAAACGGATATTTATTAGATGTACCTTAATTACCTCGCATGGTCGATGTCAGTATAGAAATAAAAGTTCAGGAAAAACCACTGACAAAAGAAAGCGTTGTCGCATTATGCCTTTCTGAGTGAGCCTTTATAAAGACAACGATCGGTCTATTACTATTGTGATAAGCTTTGTATTATTTACCACCTAGCTGCTATCAGCGACTTATATTGCGGACGACGACCAATGGGTAGCTCGCCGTCCGGCCGTCCCGACCGAGCCTGAGTCGTTGACAGCACGTAGTGTTCATGCGCGCCTCAAATATATTTTAGCAAAACCGTAAACCTAAGGGTCGACTTCTGAAAAGGTCCTAGGGAAAGGCAACTGGAGGAACATAGGTGTGGTTTTATTATGTAAAAGTATGAAACGCCCTCTCGCCTCGCCCTAGAGCGTGAGAAGGCATTAAATGATTTCCCGTCTAAAAAAGAAACAAGGGACTCCTGGGATAAAAAACTGGGCAAGTGCGAGTCGGACTCGCGCACTGAGGGTTCCGTACAAACTTGAAAGGTAAATTGCGGTTTACGATTAATAACGTATTAAAAAAAAAAACTACTTACTAGATCTCGTTCAAACCAATTTTCGGTGGATGTTTGCATGGTATTGTACATCATATATTTTTTTTAGTTTTATCATTCTCTTATTTTAGAAGTTAGGGGACCCCTGGTCCCCATCACACATTTTACAACTATGGGAGTGTTTCGCTCAAACTATTCAGTTTAGAAAAATAAAAATTGAGTTTCAGTGCTAAGTATGGGGAACCCCCAAATAAAATATAAACTTTTATTGTTTTTTCTATTTTTGTGTGAAAATCTTAATGCGGTTCACAGAATGCATCTTCTTACCGAGTTTCAATAGTATAGTTCTTATAGTTTTGGAAAAAAGTGGCTGTGACATGCGGATGGACAGACAGATAGACATGACGAATCCATAAGGGTTCCGTTTTTTGCCATTTGGCTACAGAACCATAAAAACTGTTAAAAATACACATTCCATCTGCCATTCCAGGACATAGTCTATCTATGTACCAAGTATTATAGAAATCTGTTCAATCATTCGAGCGTTAAAAATTGACAAACATACACCCAGAGTCACTCACAAACTTTACTCTTCATAATATTAGTGTGAAGTGTGATTGTGTTCTTTTGCAGCGAAAATAAATTAACCTTTTTTCATATTTTCTTTTAAAGTATTTGGAATTCTACTTTAATCATGTTTGAGTCAAATAGATAAGTAGGTATATAGATACAGGGAAATGGCGGCAGTGAGTGGGTTGACACCCGACGGCAACATTTTGATTTTCATTTCCTGCTTCAGAGCATTCGGTATAATTCTAGATTGATACGAAATTGCGGCCACAAACATACTCACACATAATAAAAAACCCTTTCGCCCCCACAAAACGTAATGGAATTCCTTGCCTTTGACGGGAATAAACAGAAATATATGCATGGCGAATAACATAACAAACAACATTTTTATGTAGTAGAGTTTATTATGAGCGAGTTTCAATAAATCTTTATTATTTTATTGTATGATTTATTTATTTCTTTTTTTTTGCTGGTAATAGTAAACTGTTTTTTTTTTAAAGAAACAGAGTATTGAAATGTGTACTTGCTTAGTGATGTACAACAATTATTTTTGTCTGATATTCAACATCCATTTCAGCAGAAAGACATCCCATAGCTACTGATCATAGGAATTCCCAAAGGAATCGCTAAATTGATAGATCCTGTGCTTCTCGGGTCCTTTTTTTGAGTTAGGTCATCTTTTTAAGGTGAGAAATCATCAAACAACTTCTCCCGGTCTAGGGTGGAGCGAGAGAGGATGTCAGATTTTTACTGACTAAAACCTAGCTGTGTTCCTTCTTCCTTCATTCGCCCTTTGAGTTCTAGGGCTATAGTGACAACATCAAACATTCCCTGCGCTCTTCATCACAACGCTAATTCGGTCTAGAAATTAGGATAGCCGAAATGCTGGTGTTACTTTAGGTAAGAGTGCCAAAATACTGTGCCACTTAGAGACGCTATATTTGTTGACAAAACAAGAAGAAACTTTACAAACTATTATATTTTGGCTACTACAGTACAACAAAAGGAAACTAGGACAACAGTAAAACCATGATAGCTTTATGATGTAGTCTGCTCTAAAGCTCTCACAGGCTATCAATTAGTCCCATCCAAAGACACAGAGACATGGACGGAGCGTTCCCTATAGTGAAGGCATTCCTTTCTGATTAGAAAAGTGTAACCGAGACAAAGCGAATGTGTGGCCAGTTAGTAGTTGCACGCGTTGCATGTCACACGCTTACAGTATGTCTTCGATTAGGACACACAGAAAAGAGGCCGATGTTAGTCAATTTCATGACGAATGTATTGTTCAGTGGTGATTACAGGTGGAGTAGGGTAGAAACCGATTGAGTGGGGCGTCCATGGACTGGAAAAAAAAAGCATTGGTTATCTGGCGACGAGATGGACAGACTAAATAGTTATTATCACTGTTGAACCTTAGTACAGAAACGTGGGGCTCGACACGATTAAAGACCTGTGGCAAGCAATCAGAAATCGGGCTATAGATAGATGTGGATGATTAATCAGTCCATTCTTCTTAGTCTTGTACCCTATCTCAGTCTACTAAGCTAAATTTATGCTGCTCCGGCACAATTGGCAGAGTGATCTGATGGAATGCCGGTAAGTCGATTAGGCACAACAAGACGCGCTAAACAAGTAAATTAATGAAGTACCTATGATACGAGTACGTGCTGCAGACGCGATTTGAAATTGGAATTTTATAGACATAGTAATGTCTGTTTTTTTTTTTGTCACAAAAAATCCAAGCGATGTGAATACATTTTTTTATGTTGGAAATCATCCGTTGATTTCTTCCGCTCTTGGGTGGAGCGAGAGGGCGTATCAGACTTTTACTGACTAAAACCCACTTCTGTTCCTTTTTTGCCTTCGTTCCAGGGCATCGAGGTTCTCTTTCGCACAACCCATGGCCCTAGTAGACTTCGACACTGCTGGGCCTCTACGGTTTGCTGACATCTCTTTGAGGCGCGCGTGGAACACTACGCGCCGTCGACGACTCGAGCTCGCTCCGGACAGTTATCGGGCGGCCGGACGGCGAGCTACCCATTGCTCGCCGTCCGCAATCCCATCCCTACGGTGGCTGGAAACCGGGGTCGGGATCCCATCTGGTGGGGCGTGAGGGAGTTCCCTCACGCGTGGGGCCGGCTGCTTCGCTAGCATTACTGATATCAACCATCGAGCATTTGCCTGCACCAGACACAACACCAGTCTGGTCGGCAGATCCTTCATTTTCAATGGGGTTTTGCGGGATTTTACATCCTGTTTGGCGTAGGTGACCCATAATTATAAACTTCAACGCAGCCTAAAAAAATGCACTTTTTATAATTTTGAAGTGATTGCTGATAACTTTTAGGTAAATACCAAAGTAGCGTAGAGCTTTGATTCCACTCTGCCATTTCAAGTCAGATCTAAGCCTTTCTGGTTTCCCACTTCACCCGTAACATTCTTCTCGTGCAAGCAAACGTTTGAATAGTAATTAGCAGGTGTGGGCGCTCAGCGTACTTTAGTTTTGATTAAAGATAAATATTTATAGAAAACAATAAGATTGTTCTGTGTTTAAGAGGATTCTATGTCTGAGAGCAGTGGTGGCCGAGTGGTAACAGCCCCGACGTAAAAGTTGTAGGTCGCGGGTTCAAACTCAGCCAGGTGCATTACTTTGTGTAATTTATTTCATCACCACTGCTCTCAAAACGGTGAAGGAAAACATCGTGAGGAAACCGGCATGTCCTAGAACCAAAAATTCGAAGACATTTATGACATTCACCAATCTGCACTGGGCTCGCGTGGTGGATTATGGCCCATTCCCTCACTTATAGAGGAGGCCTGAGTTCCAGCAATGGGAACATTAAAAAAAAGGCTGATTATGCTTATGCTAATTGAAATTAAGGGTAGGTTTGCAAATATCTCGCGGTGAAACTGTTGGCACATTTTTTTACGTTCTTTATTTATTTATTTTTGTGTGATTCGGCGCGGTGTATTTTTAGAAATTTCGAAAACAGTAAGAGGTGTTTTTTAGGGACTCTCAACCTTTATAAAATTGAAAAAGTGAATGAGAGGTGAGTCGGGCCTGCGTCATGTGAGCACGATCTTTGAAGAGCATGTTTTATTTAGAAAAAGCGTTTTTTTTAACATTATTGATAGACTCTCACTTGACCACTAACTCAATTGATAGTAAGCAAGGATGTGGTCAACGATGGAACACGCTTACCTAGAAGTAACCTTTTCACTCTTCACTTAGAGACCTCGCAATAAAGGGCAACTGAAAGAACACTCTGGGTTTTGGTCAGTTAAAGTCTGACACTCCGTCCTACTCATATAATATGTATGTATATATATATATAAATACCTATATAATATTCATGAGTTTGTTTTTTTGTCTTTTATTCATTCATTCATTCATTTTCATTTATTTTATTATATATAATAGCTATATAATATAATTTTATATCTATGTAAATTCTAATATTTAATTTAATTAAATTTAATTTGCAGTACAACGCAGACTACCCCCTTTTTATGTTATGTTCTTACAACCCATACAACCTTAGTATGGGCTGTCTGGTAGATATCGATGTTATCGATAAAACCGCCATTATACCCATAGATTAAGTTAGTTTAAAAGTTTTTGTTACTATTTCAGTGTACAATAAAATTTTATTCTATTCTTCTGGCGCAAATATATCTAATGAAAAATGTGTAATAACGTCATAATCGCTTAAGAGAACTTGTGTGAAAAACAGTGAAAATGTATGTTAAGTTGCATACCCTAAGATGCTATGATGGCCAGTGCTTGTCTTTTGTAGAGCTGCATCCATTCTCGTCCATGTTTCGACGCCGCTGTGTCCAATGAGCAGCAAATGCTATCATCGTTCGCAAAAGCTTGATATTCATGTGACAATAAGCAGAAATGCTATCCTAATATATACTACTTAGTGTATATTGTATAATTTATCTACTTCAAATAGTTTTTCCCGTAGCCCGTCTCAAAGGAACCTTTCCAGGTTAAAGTACTTAATATACAGCATTAGTTTTAGTATATTATGCGAAACCTGAAATACGTCTCTAGTATTTTTATGTAAAGAGTCTGTGTACAAAATTTCATAACTGTACGATTAAAAATTACGAAGTTATAAGCTTATTATGTTACCTAGTTGGCCGCACAAATACATGATCACCGGACCACCCGGGCGACTGAGGAGTTGTTTTACTCCCGCATCCTCTGTGCGCTTGTGTCTAATAACCCGCTATAACCTGTCGTGACCTGTGTTGTACTTAGTGCAACTTGTGACCTTTTTTAAATATGTTTGGAAAAAAAATATAACATGATACAAAAATTATTGGAATCGATTCAGTTACTAATTCTGAACAAACTATATTCAGGTTTCGCAAATACTAAAAATAATTTTGTATAATATACAAATAAAATACCTATAAATCCTTTAGGCCTTAAGCGATTTATAGGGTAACTTGAAATTGCTACTGATCCAATTTCAACTTACGGGTCCGATTGCAACGGTTTCTAACTGTATTTTCAAACCATCCAAGGATCCAAATATACACCACTAATTTTTAATAAGTACAAATACCTAAAAGATTTATTAGAAAAGGTCTTGTTACTATTTAACTAAAGTCTCATTTCAAGTTACTCTATAACTAATATATAATATAATTGTATACGTTTTTAGAGTTCCGTACCTAAAAAGGAAAAAACAGAACTTTTATAGGATCACTTTGTTGTCCGTCCGTCTATCTGTCTGTCAAGGCCCTTATCTCCTTTATCTCGGGAACGCGTGGAGGTATCGAGTTGAAATTAAAACTATATACTCAGGTCTGCGGACCCTTAAAGCCGCAAAAAAATCAAACTTGTAAGTTAACGAGAGAAAAAGATACTTCGGTTTATGTGGCAAAAACGTACATTTCGACCCTCGAGGAAATCAAAATTCATAGGGCCTGAAGTTTGGCATAAAGCAATTAGAGCACAAGTATAGGAATCAATCTGAAAACTGTAAATTTGTTGTTACGTCACAATTTGAAAAGATTGTCCATTCCGGAATTGAACTATTTACATAGGTTTGTACGGAACCCTCAGGGCGCGAGTGCGACTCGCACTAGCCCAATTTTTTTAGAAATGCTATCTCAAACGCGTCTGGAGGCGTATGTAGGTATACTACATACGCCTCCATAGGCAACAAACAATAACTGCGAAATCAAAAATTAACAATGTTTTATTACATAACAATCTTCTTTTAAAAACAACAGTTCTGACTTCCAAGAATAACAAGAAGAATAAAATATTGTATTATTATATGTTTTATATCAATTCTTTGTAGGCGGCACCGAGAGCGGGCTTCCATATTCTGCTCTTTGTTTATTTAAAATCTTTCATACGGCTTCGTTTCACTGAGGCAAGCGAAATGCCGAGCGGTTTCCCAAAATGTGTTGGTATCGCCGGTTACAGCGATGTGTTTAGGAAAACAGTGTGCTTTTAAGCTTTGAAATAATTTATAAGACCACTTGACTGTTATGGAGTTTATAACTTTCCTATTTGTATTTTCTTATGCATAAGCATAATCAGCCTTTTAATGTTCCCACTGCTGGGACTCAGGACTCCTCTCTCTAGAAGAGGGCCGTAATCCACCATGCAGGTCCAGTGCGGGTTGGTGGATGTCACATGTCTTCGAATTTTTGGTTGTAAGACATGCCGGTTTCCTTACGATGTTTGCCTTCACCGTTTTGAGAGCAGTGGTGATGAAATAAATTACACAAAGTAATGCGCCTGGCTGGGTTTGAACCCGCGACCTACAACTCGCAAGTCCCGTTACCATTAGGCCACCACTGCTCATATCATATAAATGATAATATACAGCTAAACTTTTATTAAAGTGGCACACTAAAACATATTATATTTATATATATACAAAATTATATACAAAAACACTTAACTAATTAAAACTATATATACATTAAAGGCTACTCCTAACTAAAATATGGCGTCATAAAACTCCTCCGCATCGCTGTCGACTGGAAGTGTGCCCAAAAGGCTGGCGGCATTGCCACGTTGTATGGCAATGCTTAATCTCTGACCAAGGTAAAGCCAGCCATTGGGTTACGCGAAGTGTCAACTAAGCGTTTGGATAGTTATTTAAAAAGCGTATGAGCACTCGGACCCCACGGCCCAAGAGTTTCAACCCCAAACGGCTCAGAAATATAACTGCTGACGAGGTTGTTATATTATAGCTTTGAAATAATTTATAAGACCACTTGACTGTTATGGAGTTTATAACTTTCCTATTTGTATTTTTTTATGGGTTAACAAGATTGCCCGGTAACTTACAAGTCAGTAAATAAACCTTTGACTACTATTCGTTGGGCAATAAAATCTATGGACATTTGCAGAGGGCAGCAGAGGGTTTCCGGGTTTAGCAACACGGAACCCGTACAAAAAAAACAATAGAACCCTTTTTTTGAGATTTTTTTAGGTGGGGAATCATCTAGTGACATCTCCCGCCCTTGGGCGGGGCGGGAGGGCTGTCAGACTTTTACTGACTAAAACCCACTCCTGTTCCTTCTTTTTTTTCGTTTCAGGGCCCCGGGGTTCTCTTTCGCACCACCCATGGGCCCTTTGTTTGAGGTGAGAAAGAAAAAGAAAAGAGAGTGAGTGACACTCATTACACACATACTCAATAAAACCCACATTTATGTTCTTTCAGCTGCCTTCGCCAGAGCGCACTGTAGACCCCTAACACATAACCTTCTATTTTTCCAACAAACAGGTACTACCTAATCCCACGCTAAAGCAATGACGCAACACATCTGAATAAGTAAAACAATCTCCCAAGTTTACATCCTTAAACATACATCTCATCAGATCTAAAAGCAGACCACATAGGGCGATCTTCACCCAAGTGACTCAAGCTGACTCAAGTTACAAAAATAGCTCCATTGACGGGCTACCAATTATAGCACGATGGTTCTGTGTATTTACATGCATCAGTCGCATCCCTTCAGACTATAAGTAGATACAAAGGACATTATGTAACTTATAGAAATAGGTACCTATGCGACCAGCGACCCCTTTGCATCGAGTGGGCTGGTTTCGAAACCCTTAGGTTTAAGGTGTATTGTCCCATGAACATCTAGCCGGATGTAAATACTGTGATATCAAAAGGAGATCGCATGAGTTAGGTTAACGAACTCGCATGTAAAATATACTTGTAAGGATTTTGTTGTTCTAGAATAGGTTTAAAAATTAAGTAGAAAAAGAAATGTCTAGTTTATGGGAGATCTGACATAAATATTGTATCAAAATGTGCTTTGATTGAATTAATTAAGAATAATACAAAGATCTTATGCAATATCAAGTATTTCATTGTAATCAAAATACGATCCGTCACACAAACCGTCGCAGAGTGCTACAATACACACAGACTCGTACCTACTCGTACACGCCTGCGCTCGCATAGAGTATGTGTGCTTTAACTCTGGCTAGATGTTCAAGGGACTGGGCCCGCTGACTGATTTTCTTTGGGAAATATTGATTGATTTTAAATATGCTATTTACATTCTGAAGAACACTTAACCAGTAATTTTTTTGAGTAAACATATTTCTAAAAATCAAAGCTGTTTGAAAGGAGTAGGGAAAACAAGCAAAAAATATCTTGTTGTTAATTTTTTTTGGCAATAGTCATACGAAAAAATCATATGTCGATAATGAATCTATAATAAATACTTTTTTTTTCGAACCTATTGACCCAGCCGTTACCGAGGAGACTTCAGAAAATCCCTGTTTTATGGCACTGCTCGGTTGCTAGGGCCTTAAGCTATGTAGACATGGGCAGTTTACCGCAGTTGTATTTATTTGTGTGGGTAGCTTCTAATTACATAAATGTGAAGTGGTTGATTGATTGGCTGCTGCACTGCGTGTCGCGGTTTTGATTCCCGCTCAGAATAAATATTTTCAGGGCCGACAGATTGTTGTTAAAGATCTAGGTGTCTTGTGTATGTGAGTTTACATGTTGATGAACGCACCTAGTGTACAGGAGTTATTTCTAAAGTGGGAAAAAGATTTATAAAAAAAATAATTGTAAAAGATCTAACGTAGGTACAGATACCGGCACGGATCTTGAGTGCTGACTTTTACAGTTCTACTTGCGCAGAAACACGCAGAAGTGAAATATCGGGTCTCTTTAGAGGTATGAAAAGAGATGCGGGGGCGGGGAGTGCAATCCTTGTACAGTGATTGGCTCGCCGATGTGTACGATGCGCAAAGCGATCCCCGCTCTTTCGCCGAGAGCTCAAGATTCGTTCCACTATCTGTACCTAGGTTAATTCAGAAGACTACGTCTCCACAACGACTTTGTTTTTTAAAGTCGATGTTTTATAATTCTATTTTAAGGACTCTACAGTTTAATGCGCTAGACTGGACTGCACTTTCGAAGACGTATTTATACCTAGCTATCCTAAAAATAATGATTTTAGTAGACCTAATAAATACTTGAGCTGGTTCAAAGGCAACATAATTTTACAAGCTTAAGCGCAAAAATGACCGGAAACAGATGTGTCTTAATAAGGAAGAGGATGCCCCTCAATGGAGCTGAGAATTTTATTGTAGAATTTGCTTGCCGAGAAGGCTGACTCAATACTTTTGCTGCCAAATAATATCAAAACATTAAAATGTATTGATGCCTCCCGCATTGTAATGTAACTCAAAAAAGATGTAAGTATTATTTATTACTGATGACGAGAGGGTATGGTCTCAGGCCTTAACCTGACCAAATGGGGAGAAGAAGAAGAAAAGGAGGCCTTAACCTAGGATTAGGACTTATTGGGCCAATTAGACAGAAGTGCAAAATTTGTCTATACTAGCTTTTGGCCGCAGCTTCGCCTGCGTGCATAAAATATAGCTTAAGTCACTCAGGAATAATGCACCTTTAAATGGGTGGAAAAAAAAAATTTCAGACAATAGGTACCCCCTTCAAAAAAAAAAACAAACAATCTTTACCTCTTTATTATATTAGTGTAGATTTAATCCCCTTATTATAAATCCGTTAACCCTATTTTAAATCTCAACTTAAATGAAACCGTTCCAGTTTAACGTCGCGGTAATCTTAACTTAAACTCGACTCGCAACAGTCTCCATTTAAGTTGGTACCTAACTTAAGAGACAATCGCTGGCCTGGCACCTGTCCAGATCGTGAACTGTTCTTCGGAAACACCTTAGAAAACGAAATTTTCTTAGTACATCGGCATCGGTATGAAAGTTTTCAAAGTATTGAAATCACAGTCGACCTCGTTATAGAGACTCCTACGTATTTACTTATTGCTTTTCATAATATATCTTAGATTAAACATTGACGGCTCCGTGTATTTCATAACCTATGCTCTCAGAACTCAATGAAGAAACCGAGCATTTCCTAGAACCTACTCGAAGACATGTGTTATTTATCTACCTGCTACTATACGCTGAACTCCCTACCTAAAGGATTAGGTACAGCATTTTTTCTCTCTCATAGTGAGAAAGTGAATGTTATTAAATTCAATTCTTAGCTGAAAGAACCACTTGAAACCACTCGGTTATCAAGTTTTGAATAGGTTCGTTAGCCAATTTTAGTATTCCTTGTAATTACCCAAAATATTTGATAGACACGCTGATAATGGAGTGGATGTGTTTCTTAAGAATCGGAAAGAAGAAGAGAAAAATCGTGACCTTTGAAAGGAATAGAGCGAGGCCTTTACTCTATAATGGGCTTGTAATAATTTGATAGGCAGGTAGGTTAGGTATGGGCACGCTACCACCGCGTTGATAAGTACCCTCTATGAGAGGTAGTTAGAGAGACGCCACGGCGTTCTCACTTTCTATTTGACACAGGATCTCACCGGTCATGACTGTTCCGGATTGGGCAGTTGAAACGCCCGGGTGTTAACATGCGTGGATCGTTCGGAGGACACGGTGGACCAAAAGGTGGAAGTCTATTCCGCTTGGGCAGAGCAGTGTCCTCGTGGAGGCCATCTTCGTTCGAGTCATTTGGAAATTTCCCACCAGTAAAAAAAGACAGTTCAGAAGCAAAATCTAGCCATCGTACGTGAGGCATTACCTACCTACATCACTTAGGGCTATTAATTAGTAGATATTTACCTAATAAATAACATACTGAAAGTCTTTCGACATCATTGTTCTCTCAAACGTCCGCCTACATTTGACCTACTGCGCCTTTCATAATCCAAGTGGAAACCACCTTTATATGACACGGACCTACTTAGTTTTATGTTGAGCCTCGTGACCTTTCAGTGACGTGTTCGAAAATAATATTATAGAAGATAATATTGTGATGAGAAGTTGACTATCAATTTGTAGATCGCTACCTTGGTATACAATTCCTGAGTTACCTATTAGAAATCCGAAATGTTTAATTAAAAATAGACCATTTACAGGCACTTCTGAATAGTCAAAATGTCGGTTAGTCAAAAAAGAGTGAAGCTAAATTGCACGTTCCAAAGCGTATGGAGAAGAACGTGCGAGAAACTCCATAGACACTCTTTAAAGTCATAATTTATGAGTTGCATAAGTCTTGGTTACATGTTCTTGGTTACCTATATATATAGTTTTAAAGCTTGTTACTTCATCAAACACAATACAACGCGATGTTTGACGAAAAGGCAACGCGAAGAAAAGGAGATAACGCCTGAAAACTCTGTTAGCATTCGGTAATTCCGTGATTTACTCAAATACTTATTTTACAAAACTTGTTCCAGGTAATACCTACGTGTTTTTTTAAAACCTTAATAGTTTTTGAAAAAAACTTGTCGTCATTCAGAATCTTGATTAAATTTGCAAGGATGCTATTTTTATACATTTATGACTTTTTAAAATTTTTGAATAAATTATGAAGTGTTTATTTAAATTTATGCGAAATAGCAGTTTTTTTTTTTATTCTCGATAGGTTCGCACTTGAGCGCCATCTCAACTGATGGAAATTTTCAGAAGTCTTTACTGGATTAGTTTTACACGAATTTATAAATTCATTTTAATATAAGCCTAGATAATATCAAAATTATATAAATGTGTAATAAAGTCATAATCGCGTAAGAGCGGTTGTATGAAAAACAGTATAAATGTATGTCGAGTTGCATGCATTGCATTGCATTGGCATGCCAGAATGCAGCTGATTTCAGAAATATAGATTTAAATTTATACTTGGATGTTAAATTCCCAAAAAACACACAAACTCACTTATCTAGGATGTACCTACCTACCTACCTATTTGAAACCTTGTAGGTAGGTACTAAATTGAATTGAATTCGTTTTCTTAACTTTGGTAAGTAGGTATGTAGGTACCACGTAGGTCATAGATATCCGTGACGCAGGTGCTACCTACTTACATAGATAGATACCTAAGTTAAGAATTTTTGTTTCATTTCTTGGTAATTTGTTATTATTTATTAGGTACACATTGGGTTAATTGGTTCTTGAATGCACGTTAGGTTATTTGTTTTACTTGTTGAGGTAAATACCTACCTAAATAGGTAGGTACCCCTTTAGGACCTAAAAACTTTGAGGGAACGAAAACCACCATTCGCGAAGAAGAAAAATAGGTACCTACCCCTCAGTTATGTAACAGTTTTTAACAGAATTTATTTTTAACATTTAGTTAATTTATTGCAATTTAATCATTCAACTATAAACCCGCTATTAAATCTAACTATTTAATAGATACGTTCTGACCAATTAATTATGCAAACTGTTACGTTAAAAAAAGATTATATTCTAATATTTATAAGATTTTAAGACGTAACGCTATCTGCTACAATATAATTTAGTGTATTTTGATGTTTTTTAACAGCGACATCTATCTTTTTTTTACATTACTTTTATACCAGTTTACAGAACAGCGACCTCTATTGAAGCTTAGCGAAACACACGAGAGGCGTCTTTGACATAGCAGTGCGTCCGTTGTACACTAGAGGGCGTAAAATAAAACATTTTGTGGTGCGTTCTTAAACTAAATGGTTATGAATAATATTCGAAACGTGTTCAGCGTAATTATTGGATAATATACTAAATAAATATGTACTAAAATAAATAATTTATAACGGCAGATTTTATTGAAATCATTTACTTCATTAGCTTTAACAATAATTTATTTTGTTTTTGTGACCTGGCAGCAACGTTGGCTTGGAATTTGATAAATGCAGAATAAGAACGTTATTATTTTGACATCTCAGAAATAAGGTGAACATGAAATCCCGGAGTTTTAATAATGCAAATAAATAGTAAACAGATAATGATATAAACAAAAACATTACAATCTAATTAATTTACTTACTTACCGTCCAGACCATCCTTCAAGAGAAGCGCTCCTGTATTCAGGTTTGCATTTTTTTTGTTGCACACTGTTTATCTTGTTTTTAATTTTTACACTCAACCTCTTTGGGCTACCCGGTAGTTTCATACCGGAACTTACACTCATTTTGCTATAAAATTTTATGAGATTTACTCTTAAACATTAATTCTTCTCTTACAGATAAAATCATGGAAAACATAGACTCTGAAACCATGGACTCGGATGAAGAATTCGCTTTCGAAACGGACCACTTGGCTCTTCGCGGAAATAAAGACTACTGTGATTTGTTGAAATTTATCGTCAAATTAGAAGCTCAGAAAGTGAAAGCATTGAAAGACATAGAAGAATTATCAGAAGCTCAAAACAGAGCACTAAATGACCCATTGTCTTTTTTAAATGAAATGAAGGCAGGGAGTGCAAACTTCCCAGCTCGCCAGACTATTAGTGATATGCCAAACATTGACTGGAATAGTTATGGAATAGACGCCACACTGGATGGTGATGACATGAGAGACACCAAACCGAACAAAGATGATCTGGATTCTAGTACTAAAGTTAGGGGAAGAAAGTTTACAGATAATAAACCAGAAACATTTAATCAACTATGGTCTTGTGAAGAGCAGAAACGGTTGGAAGAATTACTTGAAATCTACCCTGAAGAGCCCATAGAGGCAAGACGGTACAAGAAAATAGCTCAAGCCTTGGGTACGAGGACTCCTATACAAGTCATGAGCAGAATACAGAAGTATTTTGCTAAATTAGCCAAGGCTGGATTGCCAATACCGGGTAGAATTCCAAAAGGAGTAGGAAGAGACAAGAATAGAGCAATGTACTATAAGAAATCTACATTCTTCCCTCAGTTGCATGTGCCCGTCACCATGGAGGATCCATACGACTGTGGGGAGACCCACGACAGTGTGTCCACACTTGAAATGAAGAACAGTAACAGATATATGTTGGACTTACTTAAATCTGCTAAGGAACAAAGATTATTAGATGAAACAGCACCTGTTTATCAAACTAAAACAATGTGTGTTGGGTGCCAGAAAACTGGCTTCTTGGGTGCAAGGTGGACCGATAATACCGGAACTGACTACTGCACTGATTGTGTAGTGAAGCTGCTACCTGCTGAGAGATTAATACCTGTGCGTCAACCTGCGTAAACTGTGAAGCTCATTATTTATCTGTGCATCAATTGTGTTGCGATTTATTACCAGCAGCAACAATGAAAACAAAAATTGTTTGTGATAAAAAAAATTAAATCTCATGTGACAACTTGTGTCAACTGCAATAAATTTACTTGACTAAAAGTACAATTGTTTATTTTTCATTTTAATTGATTTTTAACTAATTTCCTTGCAAGTTAATGGTATTTGTTTTATTTTATTTCAAAATTGACACCACATCACCAAATGTTGTATTTAAACCATGCCACTATCACTAAGACCACTATCACACAAGGCACACTATTGTCTTCTAATTCATCTAACAGGCTCATTTTATTAATTTACACAGCAAGCAAAGTTTGAGAGAGCTCTCGCCGTGGGGCGGCCGCCGCGACTGATGAAGATGCACTGGCCTGGAACACTGAACACGGCTCGCACTCTCTATTGTACCCTCTATCCTAGATAGATACCTATAGAGATTGGAGGGTGACAAGGGACACCGGCCACATGCTAATCTCATCGCGTGTTTCTTTTTATTAAATCTCGATTGCATGCACAATATTGTTAAGCGCTTCTGCAAATCGATGTCGATCGTGGCTATTTCATCTCAAAAAGCGTGTCAGTGCAAAGCACACTACGGAAACAAACAAACTCACCCAGGTCCACTTTTGCTTTGATACACTGAAAATAATATACAATCAGTTAATTATTTTTTAAATATTTTGTTTGAAGTTAGACTAGTTTTAACATTATTTTCACTATGTTTTAAGTAAAAATGTCCCGCGTGGTGAGTAGTGCGCTTTTATTTCGTACCGTACGAGACAGATAGATTGAACCTACATTATTTATAAGGCAAATGACAAATATGATGACGTGTTTTTTCAGATATCCTGTCCTGAAAATATTGCGTACCTATATGTATTTACGGCTTGTACTAGACCCACACAATGGTTGCCATTTTCAGCGGATCTAACGTATAAATCACAACAAATAAAAATAGCCACCGGGGTTTTGAGTGGCCAATTGTAGGTACAAAGCTATTATTTTGGCAGGTGATGGCAAACACATGGATAGAGGCGTTAGTAATGATACGAAAATCTTACAATTATAATTTATTACTTGTTTTATTAAATTGATATGAAACAAGTTCAGCTCACTATGTTTAATAAATGGATTGAGTTTCTGTGTTTCTTGCTTTGCAACCTGAAAAAAAAAAAATGGAGGGTATAGATAGGTTAAGAAGGGTTAAGTAACTTATTTAACACCAGTGTTTGTGGCCTCATGAAACTTGCTTTTGTGAATGAAAAACTAAAAACCGCCTTACAGAAACTCAGACTATTTTTTTGTGAGAGATAACCTTTTGTTTTTTATGTAAAACATCGGCTTTCAGAAATATCGTTAGTCATAATTTGCATTAGAATGAGATTTCAGAACGATTTTAACGAAATTGCGATTGGGACGTTACTTATCTATCCAATTTGCCTGCCTACGTTATGGAGACATCAGATAGGCACTTAGCTGTAACGTATTCTCTTATTACGAAGGCTTCTACTTAGTGGAGGTACCTTTCCAAGAAATTATTTGAATATTTTGTTATTATACTACTTAGGTATTCTGGCGAAATGTTTTGCACAAATAGGTGGGTGGTGGAATTTTGGATTATTTAGCCAGTGAATACGACGGCATGATTTGCGCAGTGTGTCGTGGGTTCGGTTCCCGCACAGAACAAATATTTGTATGGCAAACTTACATATAGTTGTTTCTGTATTATATGTAGATATGTGAGTTTACAATACATATATTAATTATAATATATACCTAATAAATAGAAAACACAACAGGTCAAAATTTAAGACCACTAGGTACATTATTACATAGGTACCTAGGTACATAAGTAGGTAGGTCGGTCTTAAATTTTGATCTGTTGATTTGTTGTTGATGATATTGCTTGACGATATGCATTATTGATGATATGCATTTCGAGATATACGGGCAATATTGCAGAAATCGTAATTAAAACCAACAGTTGTTACCATTTCCTTCAGACAATCATTTATTTATTCTGTGGCTTATCCAGTAGGTTCTCTCAGATTACTATGATTGGATGCGGTGGAGCGAACCAGAGCAGTCTCCATCTCGTTCTACTGTTAATTAACGCCATAGCCACCATTTGCTTCACAATACCTACCTATCTAGATACGAATATAGGTGCATTTAATAGAAACAGTTGTTTATGGCCTTCACCTGATTTGAAAGTAGACTTCGATAGTGTACCTACATTTTTTTTGCTGTTTGTCTGGTCACGGGTTCAAACACAGCAAGGCGCAGTACTTGGTGTCATTTATTTCATCATCATTTTTTTTTGTAGGTGGGAAAATCATCCAATGACAGCCCGCTCTTTCGTGTCAGACTTTTACTGACTAAAAACCCATTCTTGTTCCTTCTTTGCCTTCGTCCCAAGGCCGAGTTTTCCTTTCGGAAACCAACTCTTGGCTCCAGTAGGCTTCGATCCTGCTGGGCCCCTACTGTTTGCTGACATCTTGAGGCGCGCGTGGAACAGTATGCGCCATCGACGACTTGGGCTCGGTCCGGACGGTTACCGGACGGTCGGACGGCGAGCTACCCATTGGTCTCCCCCACGAGGACACGGCGATGCTCTGCCCAAGCGGGGCACACCTCTAGCGTGTACTCCACCGTGTCCTTTGGGGCGGTCTACACAGTGGTGACACGCGGGCGTTACTTCCGCACGAATCCGATGCAGGAACTTCCCGAACTGACCATGCTCGATGAGAACCTGTGTCATGCGGAAGGTGAGGACGCCGTGGGGTCTTTCCAGCTACTCCTCAAAGACAGGACTTACCGCCATAAATATGGCGTGCCCATTTTCATCATCATTGCTCTCAAAACGGTGAAAGGAAAAATCGTGAGGAAACCGGTATGTCTTTGAACTAAAAATTCGAAGATATGTGACATCTACCAACCCGCACTGGGCCCGCGTGGTGGATAACGGCCCATTCCCTCTCCTAGAGTGGGGGCCTGAGACCCTGCAGTGGTAACGTTGTAAGACTGGTAAAGTTAACTATGTATGGTCTCAGAAATGATTTTAACTTTTGCCCAGGTGTGAAATGGTGCAGGCTTACTGTAATTAGTAATTTTATGAAGAACTTTGCAGTCAATTTAACCAAAACCTACTTAAATTAAGTTGGCTACCTAAATCACCGCTAAGGAAATTTTACGATAAAGAGATGATACTATTTCCTATTCTTTGCATTTTGCGTAGAATCCTAGGCTGATCCTGGCTTCGTTGTTGGTTTTGTCAGAAAGCCGTTTCCATTCGACGGGATCATCTGCAACCTCGATATTGTTTGCAGCTCAGCGCTAAAGAATAAAGAGGTTCTACATAAAATGTTTATGAATTCTTATGAATTTTATATGCAACAATATTGTTTTATGTGTTAGACTAGCTGCACATCCGCATGAAACTATACAAACTTTGAACCCCCGTTTCATCCCCGTTTGAGCACTAAACGGGGATGAACTGGCCTACTTCATAAAAAAAATACTTGTGCAAAATTTCGCGCCTCTTGGTTTTAGGCTGTGCGTTGATATGTCAGTCAGTCAGTTTCTCCTTTTATATTATTATAATTACATTGTTTCCTGTCTGTGAATCTGTGAATGTCATTTGACCAGTCAACCACAATTTTGGTACCTATGATCAATATACCAATATGATCGGTAAATTTTGGACTGGCTAGACCACAATCATCCGGGCTTTAAAACATTCGATGAGGTCAATAGAGAAAAGGCCGACAAAATGATCAGCAATAACCATTTCATATCATGTTATGGCTGGAGTTTTAAATATGGCATGATATCTGTTAGTTCCACTTAAGAAATGAAAGAAAAGATTGGCTAATGTGCTGAGTGTCACGACTTCGTTTCCAGCACGGGACAAATATTTGTATGGCCTACAGATAGTTTTACCGGGTCGGCCCCCCTAGCCAAGTTACGATCGTTTCGTTTGCGTCGAACGCCTTGAGTAGGCCACGCCTCCGATTTCTTTGTTCTGACCACGTGACTGAGCGTTGAGATGACATCAGAACAAAGGAATCGGAGGCGTGGCCTACTCGAGGCGTTCGACGTAAACGAAACGATCGTAACTTGGCTAGGGGGGCTAGGGTCTTACGGCGCGTCGTGTTGCACGCGCACCACTGCATAATTGACGGAGCTTGTTAGGGCTTATGCCTTCTGGATTATGGAAATGTTCGAAGAAGTTTATGTAATCCTGGAACACAAAAGGTGACGAATGAACACAGAGATATTTTAGTCAGTGACATTCTGACACTCCCTCCCGCTCTGCCTTCTGTGTAGAGCAATCCACACAGAGTGAGAGAAATTATTTAATGATTTTCCACATAAAAAGGGTATAGTGAACGACACCTGTGATAATGAATAATGTATGTAATTTCCAGAGCGTCATTTTTGTTTTTCATAATTGTATAGATAGATATACCTACTCTTTTTTGTACACCAATAGTAAAATTACAATGGGTGTCATAATGATGGGTGTAAAAATATTATTATTATTATTAATGGGCGGTCTCATCGCTAAAAACGTTTTATTACAGAAAACCTTTTCAATTGAAAAATAAATAATATATGAAATAGCGCCAGTCAGTTACTGTTCCATGGAGTCTAAAACCTCTTCTACTACAGAAAAGCCACGAGCATCAATCAACGCGCTTGCTCGGGATTGGTCGAATAGCTCCTAGTTCTACCCACCTGCGTAAATCGTAAACAAGGTCCTTAGTATACGTTTTCAGCAACTTTCACTATGTCCTAAGTAATGCCTACTCCACTAAAGAACACAGGGTTCTTTCGTACCGAAAACAATCGAATTTGGCGCCACCCACTATCTTATTATCGCTAACAGGGCTCCCGTTGTTTGATAATGGATGCCACTGCTTCGTAAGTGGCTTTACTATTTACTTTATTATATTGTACTCACATTGCCTCACTTCTCTTTTAATAGGTTTTCAAAGAATCGATAATCTGAGTTTAGGTATTTTAGATTTTGGCACACAGAATGCTAGTTGTTAGCGCGGCGATGGGAAATTGTCGCTTAAAAACTATAAGTACTAACAAAGATTTTCATCTCATTAATTTGCTAAGATAGGAAACTAGGTAGCATTAAATAGTCCCCAATCTGTACCTGTTCTCAAGTACCTCATGAGGAGATTACAGAGACCTGTTTTTAGAAAACAGAACCCTTATAGGATCACTTTGTTGTCCGCCCGACTGTCTGTCTGTCAAAGACTCATTATCTCGGAAACACGTAAAGGTATCGAGATGAAATTAAAACCATGTAATCAGATTTGCAGTTCCTTGAAGCAGTGAAAAAATCAAACTTCTGAATTAACGAAAAAAAGAGATACGGCCGTTTATGTTGCAAAAAAACGTGTATTTCGACACTCTCAAGGGAATCAAAATTCATAGGGTACTTCCCGTTGACCTAGATTCCTGAAATTTAGCACAATTATAAGAAAACATATCTGAAAATTGCAAATTTGTAGTTACGTTACAAAAAAAAACTTTTTCGCGATTCGGAAAAACCTTCGTAACTCAATTCGGGAATTGAATTGTTTTCATAGGTAAGTTTCTACGAAACCCTCAGTGCGCGAGTCCGACTTTCCCGGTTTTTTTATCTTTAATTTTTGGGTCGTCGGGATTCGAAAGCTGGCAAGTACTGATGTGAATTCTTCATTTCATACTGTTAATAATAAATGCAGCTTTATCTCGCAAATCATTTAATCACTACTTCAAAATTTAGAACAGTACAATATTACGAAAAGGCACGCAATTCTCTGGCTAGAGGTTGTCACAGATGCTAGTGCGAGTAATGAGATGCGGTGATGTAGGGATGCGCTCACTCATCGACTTTTCAGTCTAGCGATACGTACTTTTCTAAGTTTATGTAGGAGATTACCAGACACTCTGTGCCTCGGAAAGTAAGTAAAACCATCAGTCCCGGTTGTCATTCATAGATCTTTGACAGTCGTTACAGACGTCGCCGTCGTAGTCAGACGTCTGACCATCAGTCTATCTTAGAAGTGTCATGTTGCCCAGTTCCTGGGTTGTGGAGGTCTGGTGCCTTTACGAGTTGACTTTGGCCGGCACGCCTTCCAAAAGTCCAGGACCGCAGGGTCCTGAGATAAATAAACAAACTTAAGTAAATGATTTTTTTATTTCTCAGGAACTATCCAACTGATCAAATGTGTGGATTTTTCTACTTGAAGTACGTTTTAAGTAAAAAAAAAAAAAAATTTTTTAAATTATATTTTATGTTGATGTTACCTTAGTTTTGAAATATTTTATCTGATGAAGGTACAGATTTTTTAAGGCTAGGTACTAGATAGTACATTTTATGTACATTTATTTGGTAACTAGTATAATTAAATTTGCTATGGTAGGTACACCTGCCATTTTCGTTATGGTCACCTGTATTCCTTCAGTTGGCTTTTACGTTTTATAGCCTCAGTACCTCTTTCGAATAAGCCCGTTAAAATGGAAGTAGATTATAGGTAGGTATACCTTTCACGAGAGCTAAGCGATAAGTCGCTTAGCTTGAGTTGAATGGAGGACTACCTTTACTTAGATTTTAATCTTTCTGAACAAGGTTTTAGGATGTGTGTGGGTAGTTAAATAAAACTCTTGATTTTGTTTAAAATTTCAAGAAACTTATACATAGTCCCCACTTAAAGTTAGTCCCTGTCTCGTAATTTAATCCCTTTGTACAAACTGTATAATTTATGTCAAAAGTTTTATAATACCACGTTTTATTCGCTCTTTTTAGCCGACTTCAAAAAAGAGGAGATTATTTCGGTAAAGTTGGATGTTTCAGGGTAGCTAGGAGGCTATGGGTAGACTGAGGGCCATGGGAAAAAGAAACCCGTGGTCCTGGAACACAAAGGGCAAAGAAGAAACATAGGTGTGGTTTTATTCAGTAAAAGTCTGAAACGTCCTACCACTTCACCCTAAAGCGAGAAAAGTCATTAGATGATTTCCCACCTTAAAAAAGGAACTTGAGAAATACAAATTTTCTTAAGTTTCAGCATTCTGCAGGTTTTTTTTTTTTTTTTTATTGGGTGGGAAAATCATCCTAATGACATCCCCGCTCTTGGGCGGAGCGGGAGATAGTGTCAGACTCTTACTGACTAAAAACCCACTCCTGTTCCTTCGTTGCCTTCGTCCCAGGGCCCCGGGTTCCGCTTTCACACTACCCGTGGCCCCAGTAGGCTTCGACCCTGCTCGGCCCCTACGATTTGCTGACATCTCCTTGAGGCGCGCGTGGAACACTACGCGCCGTCGACGACTTGGGCTCGGTCCGATTACCGGACGATCGGACGGCGAGCCACCCATTGCTCGCCGTCCGCAAGCCCGCGCCTACGGTGGCCGGAAATCGGGATCGGAATCCCGGCGGCGGCGGTTGGAGCGTAAGGACCGTTGCCTCACGCGATCGGCCGCCTCCTTCGCTAGCATTACGGCTTCGCAGAAGGAGGCGCCCGCCTGCCACTCCTCCTCGCTCCGGAGCATGGCCTGAACCAAGCCCCGGCGCGAGAGATCGCCGCCGCCGATTGCCCCCACGAGGACACGGCGTAGCATTCTGCAGGTCAGTTGAATGTTGATTGAAATATGATTGTCGGGCGTTACACGTATTTATATACGGAATTATAATAATTAAAAAACGATGCAATTAAAAATCATCAATTAGACCCGTCTCAGTTCGTCTTACCCTATTGAATAGGTAGCTATATCATAAATGTGTGTGTGAAAAAGTCGTTCAGTAAGGTTAATTTTATTTTTAAAATAGGTACAACTAGAAACTGGCATTAAAAAAAAGATTTTTTTTGTGTGGGAAAATCATCTTATGACAAATCTCGCTCTTGGGCGGAGCGGGAGATAGTGTCAGACTTTTACTTGCCTTCGTCCAAGGGCCCAGGGATTCACTTTCACACTACCCGTGGCCACAGTAGGCTTCGACCCTGCGGTATACCTTGGCGCTTTCCCGTGCGCTTTCCCCTTCGTAATCGGCTTGCCTTTGAACGTGGCATTGATGTCGGCCAGTTTACTATTGACTGGAATCGTCGCTTAAGTTCTAACACCACGTAAGGCAAAATCAAGTACTTTTCAGGAGAGCAAATAAACAGTTTTTAGTTAACACGCGATTTTGGCTTATAAACTGACTTATTGTACGCAGTGTTTTGCTTAGGAATTACAACTAATCTCCATGGTTTTGCTGTAACTTTTTATACACACATACACATACGTATTGATTTAATGTTAAATGACGCGAGGATTTGAAGAATCAAACTTGAGAATTTGAAGAAATGGCCCATTGCTTCAAATCCTCGAGTTTGATTCTCGACTCGATTTCCTATCGAATGACGAATAGGTTCGTGGTTTCGTAATCTTTAGCGACGGGATGCGGATGATTTTTTTTAATGCCCATTGTAAATAGAAAATGTTTCCGAAATCAAAACACTGTCTCCGACTGTCCAAAACGATTTTTAAAATCAGAAACAAATCACAAATTAAAGTGTTGCTAACATAACGTTATTCCGCAGTCATCATTTTTTATTTATTATTGTGTTCATCATAACAATAACTTTTAATTTTTATTATTACGACACTGCAGCGCGTCATAAAATAAAAGTTTATTTTATGTTTCATAGTAATAATTTGAGATGAAACTACTCCGCGTCGGGCGATACATTGCTGACATTATTTATAATGAAGGCTGCTATATTTTTTACGGACACAGGGACTTTAAAGCTTCAATTATAAGTTTAATTAGGTCACCTCGGATTAAGCAGAGCTAAAGACGGGACAGACAAAAAGGTAGTAATGTTTCTCTGTGTTAGACTTACTAAATGAAAATTCATGTTTTTGGAATTATTATTTTTAACAACGGGCCTCATCAGAAGGTTTACAGTCACCCAAAGGGCAATGAAAAGGGCTATGCTCGGAGTTTCCTGGCGTGATCGCATAAATAATGAAGATATCCGCAGGAGAACCAAGGTCGCCGACATAGCCCGAGGAATCGCCAAACTAAAGTGGCAGTGGGCAGGGCACATTGCTCGTAGAACGGATGATCGATGGGGCCGAAAGGTTCTAGAGTGGCGACCGCGCACCAGAAATCGCAGCGTTGGAAAGCCTCCCACAAGTTGGACCGACGACCTGGTGAGAGTCGCGGGAGTGCGGTGGATGCGAGACGCACAGGATCGGTCGTTGTGGCGTCGCTTAGGGGAGGACTATGTCCAACAGTGGACTTCTTTCGGCTGAAATGATAATGATGACTAGTAAAACTTATAAATAACTTAAACATTGTTATAAACTTAATTAACTATATTATATAATTTTACATTTACAACAAAAACTCCAAAATAAAATAATGATGGCGTCAAAAAAGTCGCCAGCGATGCGGAAGAACTTTTTGACGCCATATTGAAATAACAGTTTTTTTTACCTATAAGTATAATATAGTACAGTTAGGTAAGTTTTATAACAATGTTTAGTTATATAACTCCCTTAAATTATTGTTTGTCTTCAATACAATGTAAGTAACTTTACACAGTCCATTTATTAAGATGAGAAGGCGAGATAAGTAACGCATGTTTACTCGCTAATGGAAAGGAGGCCCATTTCTTCATCCTTTTTAAATTCTCAGGAGAATTATACCAAAAATGTTAGTTTACAAAAATGGAATACAGTTCAAAGGCTAACATTTATATTCCAGTATCGTGAGCAAAACTAATTTTCTGAAGACAACATATGCTTAGCATATAATAATACTTATAATATTCCCACTGCTGGGACTCAAACCTCCTCTCAAGGAGAGGGAATATAACATCTAGCTATTACTTAGGCACCTCCAGGAAAGTATTACCTTCTAACCTAACTTAATTTAACGAAATAACAAGGAATATTATACAGAGTTAAAATTGTTTGTCAGTTGGTTTGTTTACGAGAATTAATATCTGGAAATAAGTAGGTTCAGATCCGATTACGAAAGTTCTCGCACTAATATTATTTCCCTATTAATTATTTGTTACATACAGCTGTCATACCAGAAACCCAATGAAATCATGTAGAAAGAAAATATTTTTGAATTTATAAACCCAGCCAGTCGCATTATTTTGTGTAATTTATTTCATCACCACTGTTCTCGAAACGGTGAAGGAAAACATCGTGAGGAAACCGGCACTGGGCCCGCGTGGTGGATTACGGCCCATACCCTCTCCTAGAGAGGAGGCCTGAGTCCCAGCAGTGGGAACATTGTAAGGCTGAATATGCTATATATTTTACAAACGACACACGTCGCGAGAATTCGATGGATGCGAGACACACAAGACCGGTGGTTGTGGCGACACTTGGAGGAGGCCTGTCTCCAGCAGTGGATGTTTCGGATGAAATGATGATGACGATGATGATCAAAGAATCAGTTCCTACAATTCTGTTTAAAAAAAAACTTATAAATCTACGTAATCGCTAAATGTCATATGTGCTATTTATTATCCAGGTAACTTGGTTGGGACGTTGGTTTGCAACCATCTGGTCCACCCTTTAGGGAAAAGCTAGTCACAAACCTACGAATGCCTAAGTAGTCATTTTGTTTATATGCCTAAAAAAGTGTAAATAAGGTTCAAAATGGACCTTTCTACCTACTGGCTTTAAGTAAATCTAGCCGTATTGCAGATGAATTGAAGCAATTTATTAGGGGCTAGAATAAATTTTCGCGTAATACCTCACTATTTATTCAGTCCTATCTGGATTCTGTGACAGTTCGGACGTATGGACCCTGTATTTTTAGATAGAAGTGCCAATCGTTATTTATTTTAATAGAATTCAATGTTTATTTATTTGAGTTGTTAGTGAGGTCTATGTATTATTCTATGTATATTTCTATGTATTATTTTAGTAACTTTTTCAATAATACATGCATATATATATAACGCGAGCAGTGGTGGCCAAGTCGTAACGGCCTTGACTTACGATTTGTAGGTTTCGGGTTCAAACCCAGCCAGGCGTATTACTTTGTGTAATTTATTTCATCACCACTGCTCTCAAAACGGTGAAGGAAAACATCGTGAGGAAACCAGCATGTCCTAGAACCAAAAATTCGAAGACATGTTACATCCAACAACACGCACTGGGCTCGCGTGGTGGATTACGGCCCATTCCCTCTCCTAGAAAGAGGAGGCCTGAGTCCCAACAGTGAGAACATTATAAGGCCGACTATGCTATGCTATGCTATTTATCAATATAAGACGAACATTGAAATGTGATTTTTGATATAATTTCTTAAAATATAAACTGATTAGCTGCAAATTCAGATGATGTAAAATACCCAAGTATCATCATCATCATCATTTCAGCAGAAAGACGTCCATTGCTGGATATAGGCGCTACAGGCACATTTGAATTGTCAAAATTATGGTCAGTGAAAAAAAAAGTGAAGCTAAATTACACGTTCCGAAGCGTAGATCTCAGAATCAGAATTATTGCAAAATCATTATTTTTGGAAGTTACAATACATTTTGAAGGTACTAACTTGGTATCAAAGTTCATATATAAATATGTCAATTGTCAAATAAATAGTTACAAATCAATATAGTTTACCTAGAACTTATAATAAATTATTATGATTTAAAATATCAAAAAAAAAAATTAAGAAGTCATTAACAGAATAGTAACAGTTTTGTAATAGTAGTGTAGTCAACTTAGTTTTGAGTATGCGTATGGGGTGTTCTTTTAAACTATGCGGAATTTTATATATATATTTATAAGGAAAAATCGACTGACTGACATATCAACGCCCAGCCGAAACTACGAGGACTAGGAGCGTGAAATTTTGCACAATGTTTCCTTTTATGACGTAGGCGAGCACTAAGATAGAATTTTCCAAAATTCACCCTCTAAGAAGATGAAATGGGGGTCTAAAGTTTGTATGGAGAGACTTACTTTCACGCGGGCGACGCCGCAGGCAGAAGCTTAATACATATGATAGGGCCCATTGTCATTATACTCTCTATAGAGAAGAACGTTCCAGGAACTACATGGACACTCTTTTAAATCATATTATGAGTTACATAAATCGCTCTGGGTTTAGCCAGTCCTCTTTCTTTGTCCAAGCGATCTCTCTTTGAAATGCGCTCCCTCTGAACATCAGGACGGCTTCCAGTCGGTTCACTTTTAAGGTGATGGCACGTGAATACATTTGTAAGAAGTTGGTGTAATCATCACAGCGATGATTTGTTGGATACGTTTTTCATAATAACTTTGTGAATTTGTATGTATGTATCTAAGTATATATTTATTATTGTTTTCTTAATCTAGTTTACCGTTATGTTGCACCTACCATGTTATATTTCTGCATCACCCTAAGGTCGACTGGTAGAAAATGCCTAAGGCATTAAGTCCGCCTTTGTACAGTGTTTCTTACTAGTGCATAAAGTTTTAATAAATAAATGAATAACATCATAAGTACATATTAACCACTGATCAAATTTATTCTATAGTACACAACTTACCTATTCAGATACGATCTAATCATTACGAAAAGGGTTCGTTTGGCGGGTTTCATTCATTCCAATCGCTTCTGATGGATCGTACGAAACTCAATCTACAAGATCGATGGTCACAATCATTCAATTTTGACACCTATTCTCTAGGTGAGAAGATCCAGTAGCCAATTTTAGATAGTGCTATGTACATGTACAGGGAAAAGTTTTTTTTGTACTGCTTCGTACAATGAAAAACAAGTTTGTGAAAATGGTTCCTCTAAGCGAGATTGTTTTGTAATTAGTGTTAACCGAGTTGCTCTTGTTTTTAGTTACTTTACTATAATAAAACAAAAGAGGATTTATGTTAGAATTGATTCTATTTAATTAAATATTGGAATTTATGAGTTTGGTAGTTGGGTTTCATCTCGACGATACAATTCAATTTAAATTCTGTTTATATATTCTCTCTTCATAATATTGGTTTTCAATAGATTATATAATATATTCTACCATTACCAGCCCCTAGCCAAGTTAGGATCGTTTCGTTCGGCGTCGAACGCCTCGAGTAAGCTACGCCTCCGATTCCTTTGATCTGACCACGTGACAGAGCATTGAGATGACGTCAGAACAAAGGGATCGGAGGCGTAGCCTACTCAAGGCGTTCAACGCAAATGAAACGATCGTAACTTGGCTAGAGGGGCTGTTCCCTGCGGTTTACCTCACATCTTTAGTTACTACCTCGCTCCTGTTGATCGCAGCGTGCTGTTATATAGCTTTTCTCGATAAACAGACTATCCAGTCTGTAAAAGTCGGAAACGCCCTCTCACCCCGCCCTAGAGAGGGAGAAGTCATTAGATGACTACGCACTTTAAAAAAAAAAAAACACTAAATGAATTTTCCAATTCTAGCTAGTAGTTTCCGAGCAATCGTAACTGAGTCCAAAAAACAAACAAACTTTTCAACTTTATAATATTAGTAAGTATATTAGTGTATTATTTAATTAGTAGTATTATTGTGATTGTTAGAGATTAGTGTCAAAGTTTTCAAGTGGAATTACATACAGCCTTTGTCACAGTTGACTATAATTACTATCACTGCCTGTATAGTAGGTACATAATCTATGATGTAGCTCAAGGTAGCTAGAGAAGCCGAGCACGAGCTGAGTTCAATTATTTTTTTTTATTCTTGATGGGTTTGCGCTTGACCACTATTTCACGTGATGGAAAGCGACGATGCGGTCGACGATGGAGCGCGCTTACCTAGAAGTAACCTATTCACTCTTGACTTAAAGATTCCCGAGTCGTAGCCATCAGGAAACACAGATTCTGGCGAAGAATTCTCCTCAAATTCGTGTATTGGAACCGGCTCTAGAGACGCCGAGCACAAGCGACACAAATTTGGGCTCGGTTCGTGCGCCATCCGGCCTCTGCTCGTGCTGAGCTTCCCTAGTGTAGACCCACCTTAATGAAGAATAAGGTCACTTCCTAACCATTTAATCATTACACTCTTCGATTACACCAAAGCCGGCTACTACGAGCTTGCACAACTACGCTACGTTGGTACGAACGTAGCACATTGCTACGCTTGCTCTTGAATATATATTTTTTAATAATATAGACTGGTGCTTGACTGCGATCTCACCTGATGGTAAGCAGTGATGCAATCGTTGATGGTAAGGCGCACTAGTTTATTTAAGACACCTAAATTATAATCGGACGGGAAGACCGCAACAGGCAAATTGTTCCAGTCCTTCGATGTAACCGGTATAAAAGAAGATGCGAAACGCTTAGCCGGACCGTAGATGTGTTAATCATCTCAAAATCATGTTTTGAATTCGGTGCGTAAGCTTTTTTTGATGTTGGGAATCCTTAAGGCCCTAGCGCCCGAGCAGTGCCGTAAAACAGTGTTTTTTTTATTTTTTATTAATGATAGGCTCGCGTTTGACCACCATCTCACCTGATAGTAAGCGATGATGTGGTCGACGATGGAGCACGCTTGCCTAGAAGTAACCTATTCACTTTTGACTTAAAGACCCCTAAAAATTTCTAAAGTCTACTCCTCGGTAATGTCTGTCTTGAAAAGGATTGAAAAAAATATGTGTTTATTATAGATTCATGTATTGTACAATATTATCAAGAAAAAAAAAAAAATAACGACATGATATTTTTCCGCTTGTTTTCCCTACTCCTCTCAAACGGCTTTGATCTTTAGAAATATATCTACACAAAAAAAATAGCTGGTTAAATGTTCTTCAGAATGTACATAACATATGTAAATCAATCAATATTTTGCAAAGAAAATGAATTTAACCTTCAAGCGGTCGCGCGGCGTCGAATCGACCGCACTCGATGTATTTACGATCATAATTTTAAAATTTCTCTTCAAAAGCTTGTCATTATTTCACTGACTAAAATAACTCCGTTTCCTCTTTTTACACTCCTCCTGAAAGACACAAAATGTGTGTGTTTAGGTCGCGGCGCAGGCGTCGAAAAGACTACACGTGCCTGTCTTATATTTTTTCACTGAGGAGAAGACTGATTCTGAAGAAAATTAGACCTAAGTAGATGAAAAACTCGTAGATGAAAAAAAATACAAATTAATTGGAGATATAATCAAGACATACAATAGAACTCTTGTTATGTCGGACATAATTGATTCCTAATCCGAAGAAACCAGTTAAACTTCAATATTTTATTTTTACTTTAAACAAATTTTGTTGTGTGTTTAATTGAAAAATAAGCTCTGTAATATCTGAATATTAAAAAAAAATATCTTAATTAATGAGTTTTCTAAGTTCCTGAAATCTCCTATTGGTTTTTTAGGTTAATACTTCCGTTCTACTGTTTCAAATAGTTCCGCGCCCGCTTGAAGGTTAAAGGTCAGCGGGGCTCTATGTGGGTGCAGGCGGCAGTACGAGTTGATGTGCATTTAACTCCGGCCGGTTCAAGGGACTATACGCCTTAAATAACCTATTCCATTCTGGATGGAGCGAGAGGGAATGTCAGAGTTCTGTGGGTTTTTTTACTACACGCCAGAAAAAACCTTCGCGATTTCTTAACAGTAAGATTAATAGAGTTGTTAAAAGCAAAGTGAAATTAAGTCTCAGAAGGAAAATATCCCCCCCCCCTTCCTTGTACGATATTTACAGAAAGACAGGATAGTAAATTAATTTAAGCTATTCAACTTTGAAATGATTAATGAAAACCGTAAACACGTCACGAACTTACGTCTATTAATTATTTAAACTGTTTATTAAGCATTAGATTTAGCGCTTAGGCCTATTATCCACGGTTGCGTAGATTTATAGACGCGTATATGTCATTATACGCTTGTTGTACGCCTGCGTGAAGCTTACATACAAAACTATGGCCTACTTACTGTGCACGGACGCGTAGCTTCATAGACGCGTATTCGTCATAATACGCTTGGTGTACGCCTGCGTGAAGCTTACATACAAAACTATGGCCTATTTACTGCCCACGGACGCGTAACTTAAATAGAAGCGACACGACGGCACGGCGTTGCCGCTTCGTCAACCGAGTTTCATAGTTTTATAAGTAAGCTTCACGCAGGCGTATACCAAGCGTATAGTATATATACAAATATGCGTCTATGAAGCTACGCGTCCGTGGACGGTAGGCCTTACTGATCCTGTATTGTAAATAGGTCATAAGCCAATGTATTGAGCTGAATACAGCAGATAGTGTTTGTTTTAACTATGTGCATATGAGTAATTAATTAGCTTTATAATTAACCGAGTCACGGAACTTGAATGACGTGCTAAATTATTTATGGTGTCCTATACACGGTGTCTTTAACATCAACGCACAAACGAATATCACGGATCCAGTACATGATTCTGGACCCCCAGTGGTGGAATTTTTCGTCAGATTTTATATAATTAAAAAATATCTGTTCTTTTTTAAATTACAACTGTGTAAAATTGTTATCCCCAGTGGTAGAATTTTTCGTTGGGTTCAGAATCATTTACTGGATCCATGGTATTCGTTTGTGTGTCGATGTCAAAGACACCCTGTATATTTGGCTTTTAACTTATAAATATATATGTTATGTTGCTACAAAAGTAAAGACATTAAGTAAGGACATTCCGATCCTGACTACCAGCCACCGTAGGCGTGGGCTTGTGGATGATGAGTAATGGGCAGCTTGCCGTCCGGCCGTCCGGTAACCGTTCGGACCGAGCACGAGTCGTCGACGGCGCGTAGCGTTAAAAGCGCGGCTCAAAGAGATGTCAGCAAAACCATAGGGGTCCAGCAGGGCCTAAGCCGACTTTCAGAAGTGAAACCCGTGGTCCTAGAACGCAAGGCAACTGAAGCAACATAGGTGTGTCTGACACACCTTCCTGCTCTGTCCTAAAGCTCATTCATTTGAAAAGTCATTTGATGATTTCCCACCCTAAAAAAAAAGTGTGAGAAAACTTAAGAAAAAAAAATATATTTTCAAAACCTTTTGTGCATTATATAATTAAGTACAATCGGTATTATTCTTAACAACAATTTTATTTAGTAAAAAATTGAAAAGTAGAATAGACGGACAGTTTTATTTCTATCTCAGGTACAAGAAAAACGAGTACCTTTTTTTGTATACACCAGACGTACATTAGTAGCCGGCCAAGGGTGTCAGGTGTCTGGTCGCATCACCAATTAGTACTGGCTGTTTGCTCGCAACCCTACCAGCTCCGCCTTTTACTCATTAGAGGAATAAAAATAAAAAGGATGGCGAGGTACCGCAAATCTTGTTACCTTCGTTGGGGCGTAATGTTTCAATGTACAGAGGACGGCACGTGTAGCAATCAGTAGGTATACCAGCACAAAAGATTCAGAAGGGTCGAAGTGCTCTGGCCCAGGGCCAGCCCCACAACAAGATAAGGTATACTATTAACATATTTGATACTTTGTGTGAGCAGAAGGAGTGCGTGGCAATGCTGCCAGTCTTCTGCCCCCCTAGCCAAGTTACAATCGTTTCGTTCGCGCCGAACGCCTCGAGTAGGCCACGCCTCCGATTCCTTTGTTCTGACAACGTGATTGAGCGTTGACATGACGTCAGAACAAAGGAATCGGAGGCGTGGCCTACTTGAGGCGTTCGGCGCGAACGAAACGATCGTCTTGTTCTTTTGTCTGTTATATATATGATAGCTATATAATATAATTTTATATCTATGTATAGTCTAATATATATTTTTATTTTTATTAAATTTAATTTGCAGTACACCGCAGACTACCTCCTTTTTTATGTTAAGTTCTTACAGTCCATCCTAACGTTGTCAGGTAGATATCGCTGTTAGCGATAAAACCGCCGTTGTAGCCATAGATTAAGTTAGTTTAAATGTTTTTGCTACTATTTTGGTGTACAATAAAGTTTTATTCTATTCTATTCTAAGCCTAAATAACATCCGAACCATAATATATAATAACATCGTGATGCAATTAATGTTTTATCTCGCCATTAGTTTGCAGTTATTGACAAGGCTTTTTAGAAAATCCCGTAGGTGCTGAGGACCTTTAAAAAATCAGATCACTTGGTTCTATGACATAGGACCTTTTTTAAAACTAAATATTGCTTTCTACTGCTTTGAGTCATTGTTTCGCAAAACGAGCCAATTTTCTAACCTATAGACATCCCAAGTTAGTTTCTTATAATTGGGCAAATAAAATCTATCTGCCTTGTTATCAACAAGTTTATGTTATTTATAACCACCTAACTTATGTAATGTATATATTTATATTTTATTTCTTTTATCGTTATTTCTCTCACAACATTTTCCCAGAATCTCATAATGATCTCAAGGTACGTAATGCTTAGGTACATTTTGTAATAGATAACAGAGACTAAGTTATAATATACAACACTGAATAGAATTTATAATTTTTTGCTACTTTAATTTCTTATTAAATAAAAAAAATCTCTTCATATTTTAGGAATGGATTTATTATTTATTTTATTTTATTTTTAATTCATTTATTTAGGACAAAAAACAGTTAAACAATACAGAATCAATATACAGTAGTTTTATCAGAAAAGTAAAAAAGTATAACCCACACCATTGTCCACGAAATAACACGTGACATAGGATAACGGACGCGCTTTAAATAAGAGTAATATAATTATATAGGTATAAATACTCTTACAATTATTATAAGAGAAGCAAATACATATAAGTCTATTTTAAGGGCCGTGAGCCAGCTTCTAAATTTAGATTGAGAAAGCGCGAAAATGTCTAAATCTATAAAATGTGAGTTATAGGTTGCCACCAGTTAGCGGAGAGGCGCCCGCACCCCAACATTCGTCCTACATCGTGCAAAATACATATTTATTTGAAGTATTTGATTTGTTGAACTTGTAATATGATACAAATTATAAGTAGGTATTTCAATATATGATTCTACTCTAATATAATATAGATAAAAGTTTGTTTTTTATTTATTTATTTTTTCTTTCAGAAAGTACTGGTGCGATTGCTAAAATTTTGTCACCGATAGAAAGCTGCTTTATTCCTGAGTGACATAGGCTATATTTGATGTTTGCGGGCGAAGCCGCAGGCAAAAGCTCGCAGTATATTATAAAATTAATAAGGTTGCTTCGGCGTCTTGGGTCATTTTCATTGGCGTATTTTTTCAGGGAGAGCCCGTCCTTTGACATGCCTGATATTTATGTGGTTATCAGTATTTTGGCGTCGATCATAGAATTTAGAGTCGGTAGCCCAACATCCTGGAGTGGGCGCTAGACCATTCTTTACGGTTGCCACTTAAAATTACCAAATAGATACTATAAAATAACTATATGTAATTTGACTTTTTTTTTTAAGGTAGCAAATCGTCCAATGACTTCTCCCGGTCTGGATGGAGCGAGAGGGCGTGTCAGATTTTTACTGACTAAAATCACACCTGTGTCCTTCAGTTGCCCTTTGCGTTCTAGGACTATGGATTTCCTTTTCAGAAAATCCTCGCGGTCCTAGTGGGCATCAGCCCTACTGAGCCGCTACGGTTTGCTGTCATCTCTTTGAGGAACGCGTGGATTAATCAATACGCGCTATCAAAGACTGGGTTTCGGTCCGGTCGATTACCGGACTTTCGGATGACGAGCTACCCATTGCACGACGTCTGCAAGCCCGCGTCTACCGTGGTTGGTAGTCGGGGTCGGGGTCTCGGCGGCTGGTGCGTGAGGATGTTCCTTCCCTCACGACTCCTCCTTCGCTAGCATTACTGCTTCACAGTACGAGGCGACTGCCTGTCATTCCTCCTAACTCCTGACCTGTACCAGGGTCCAGTGCGAGCGGTCGTATGCTCCACCGTATCCTCCGGGCAGTCCACACAGTGGTGACCCCTGGGCGTTTCTTCTGCCTGAATCCGATACAGAAACCTCCCGAACATACCATGTTCGGTGAGTTACTGCCTCGCCATGATGCCAATCCAGCCACTCCTCAAAGAGGGAACTTACCGCTGTAATTATGGCGTGCCCAATGAAATTTGACCAATGTAAAAAAATACCTACAGGCACAAACAAAGATTTCTTCGTCATTAATTACCCACGAAGTTTTCTCCAACCATTTCGAATTTTAGATCTAAGGTTTAATACATAAAGGTCAAATGAGTATGTAAACGAAAAGACTTTTACGATACAAAACCCAGATGTATGAGTCGTAAAGTAAACACAAAAAGTACCTATCTATATTTGCTACTAAAACTTGGGCAATGTAACCTGGTACACGGATAAATAGGAAACAAAATTCTTCAAGTATCTACTGAATTTTACATCTTATAGATGTTGGTTCCAGCTGTCATTTTTCTGTCAATAGTAGGTCTTTGATTGTCGTTACTACTAGTCAGAAGCCCAAGAATCTGAACAAAAACATTGGCGCTTTCTTAGTGATATCGAGTTACCCAGTTATTGGGTTGATTAGAATTAGTTAGACAGTCGCTCTTATGTAAAATACTGGATCAAATCTGTGCCTCCTGTGAAGAGTGATGTCATCATCATCATCATCATTTCAGCCGAAAGACGTCCACTGTTGGACATAGGCCTCCCCCAAATGCCGCCACAATGACCGATCGGATTCCCGCGACCCTCATCAAGTCATCGGTCCACCTTGTGGGAGGCCTTCCAACGCTGCGTCTTCTGGTACGCGGTCGCCATTCCAGAACCTTTCGTCCCCATCGACCATCTGTTTTGCGATCAATGTGCCCTGCCCACTGCAACTTAAGTTTGGCGATTCTTCGGGCTATGTCCGTAACCTTGGTTCTCCTGTGGAAGAGTGATGTAAGTCGAGTTAATAAATAAATAAATAAAAGTTATGTTTATCTCTTATAGTTTCGGAGATAATTTTGTGCAAAGTGATATCACTGCCGGGATTTTGGCAAAATAAAAATCGTGAATAATATATTTCCTAACGCAGTTGAAAAAGGACTAAGCAGACAATGATAGCCTCTTTACAATCAATGTCATTTTGAACCGCCAAAATAATACTGAACGTAATAGCTGGCCGATAGAAAAAAAATATAAGTAGACTGATCCCGTCAGTGACCGGAGCGAAATTAATTAAGGAAACAAAAGAACAGATATTGTGATACGTAGAGAAAAGGACAATCAAATTACATTCAGGCAAAATACAATGACGTTAAAGGAAAATTATTATCTTTTGAAAGAACAATAGAAGGAGGTTGTTATGGAAATAACTGTTAACAACAATAACATGTAATCTAATTACCCGATTGTATTTTCGGGTTTAGGTACCTACTCGTTTTTAATTAATACGTAGACAAAAGTATCTATTTTAGTATCTATTAAGTACTTTTGTGTTATTTTATGTGTGCACCAAGTGCAACCTCTTTTTATGTATACCACGTCGCCTAGAAGAATCTAAGTATGTGATTTTAGTTTATTTAAGTGTTCCAATGTTTTGGTAGTAGAGGTTGCCAAATACTGGTCAGAAAAAATTTAGTTAGAGTACATCGACACGAAAAGAAGAAGAAGAATGTTTTGGTGCAAAATAACGTAAGTATAGATAAATAAATAAAAACATTCTTTACAACTCGCAAAAGGCAACTGAAGCAATATAGGTGTGGTTTTAGTTCCCTAGTGCGAGGGCTGATTATAGACAATTGCCCAACTCCAAAAAAGTGGTGGGTCTAGGATGGCCTACGTAAGCACAACAGAGAAAGCTTTTTTTCCAGCTGCAAGTGTGAAATGAGTGTAGAAACAATTTTCTAAATCGTCATACCGTAGGTATTTACTTAACAAGGTCGAGGTCAGGTTAGGGTCCAATTACTACAAAACTTGTAAAAATATAACAAAAAAAATACAGACTAGTGTCAACTAGTGACAGCGGCTAAACGCGATTATGCGAGCCAAACGTTAAAACGCGATTTTTTTGATTTATTTGATTATTGGTGAATTCCGCCCTTAGTTCACGAGCAAGTAGCAAGAGAGCAGCTACATTAAATTAATCTCTTAAGCCAATCTAAACACTCTTCCAACATTAGTTAGTCTTTATAAAGCTCTTTTGGAACCTTAAGATCCTCTTAAGAATTTGTACTTACGACAACCTTGCTTAAGCTAATTTGAATATTTCAATATTAAGTCGGAAAATCTAAAAACATTTTTCTGAGAAAATAAAATAACACGACTTTCCAATTACCTATTTAATACAAAGAAAACTATTACCAAGATCTAAATCTGGGAAGCGAAGCACTTTACGTAATCCTATCGCGATGGTTATCTGACATGAAAATTCAATTTCCAATTAAATTATTTCCACTTTTGCGAGATTCAATTATTTTTGTCATATTGGGTATGGTTGGGTGTCTGGCATGACGTTTGTACGTCAGTGAAACAATGGGGCTCGATGAGCCTTGTGGGGCACGAGCGTGACGAGCGCGGGACGGTAGCGGGGTGAGACGGGACGAACGCGGGACGGTAGCGGGGCGAGACGGGACGGTAGCGGCACGGGCTCGGGAAAGCCTGCACTCAACAATGGGCGATGTGGAGATTGATGAGTTAATTATTATGAGGAGGGTGGCCCCTTTTACGAAGGTACATAAGTATATTAACGTGAACAGTTTTTACGTCCCATATAGGGATCGGAAAAAAAACATGTTTGTTTTAATTAAACTGACCTGCAGGTTTCTTTCGGTAGTTTATGCTTGTTTTAAGTTTTGGTCATAGTCATCTTGTAATAGTTGTCTCACAAACGCAATAGATAGCATTAAAGCCTTCAGATGGCTCAGATGGCGTTGGTCTTTTATGAATATTCATAATTCTTGTCCTTTTAACAAGAATTGAGATGACGGTAGCTGAATAAAAATAAGATAGAGTAAATCGATGTTATTGTATAATCACACTAATATTATAAAGGCAATAGTTTGTAAGTGTGTGTAAATTTGTTATTTCTTTACGCTGAAATGGCTGAACGGATTTCGAAAAAACTTGGCACACGGGTAGACAATGCCCTGGAATAGCACATAGAATTTATTGGGAGTATGTTCCCTTACGATAATTTTCTACTATTTATTTATTTATTAAAACTTCATGCAACGCAACGGTACAAAGGCGAACTTAATGCCTTAGATATTCTCTACCAGTCAACCAAGGGTAGTGAAGAGAAAACATGGTAGGTGTATAAAAAAAAGAAAATATTACCACGCGACTATCACGCGAGAGAAGACGCCGGCAGCAGCTAGTGTTATAATATAAGAAAAAAAAAATCAGCTGATATTTGGAAACCCGAACTCCTAATTAAAGTACCGATAAACATAAAATACGCGCTTGTTTTCCTCAATGCCCTCAGGGATGGCCAGAATAACATTATTCTGCTTTCACATTACAAACAAACAATGCGTTAAAGTAGTGTTGTTTACCTCATTCTACGTAAGAACAAAAACACGAAGAGGCTGCGCAGACGTTATCTCCTTCTACTAGTCGTAAATTTTCCTGGGAGTAATGTTTGTCGTAAAAGATAGGGTGACTTAGTATAAGGCAGGGCTAGGCAAAGTGTGGCCCGCGGGCCGTGGCGTATACTTATTAGATGCTTAATAAAACTAGTAAAAATCTAATATGATATGACAATATACTGTTGAACGTGTGTATATAAAACTTAAAAAACTGGGCAAGTGTGCGTTGGACTCGCGCACTGAGGGTTCCATACAAACTTACCTTTGAAAACAGTTTAACTCCTGAATGGAGTCTCGAAGATTTTTTCGAAATGCAAATAAAAATTTTTTTGTTTCGTGGGTAACAACAAATTTACGGTTTACAGATTTATCCTATACATGTACTATAAGACTTTGCTTTATGCCTTATTTAAGGTTTCTGGGTCAACGGGAAGTACCCTACCCTGAGAGTGTTGAAATAAACGATTTTTGCGATATCAACAGCCGTATCTTTTTTATTCTGGAAGTTAGATTTTTTCACAGCTTCAAGGGACTGCAGACTTGAGTATATGGTTTTATTTTAAACTCAACACCTCCACGCGTTCCCAAGACAAAGGGTCTTGACAGACAGACAACAAAGCGGTCCTATCAGGGTTCGTTGGTTCCTTTTGAGGTACGGAACACTAAAAGGAACAATTAGATACTGATGGAAGAGCGCAAATATGCTGTTTATTACAAAAGAAATTTGTTCCAGTGTCTGATTAGGTGTACAGTGCTAGCCCAACCCAGGTAGGGTGTCACCACTGTGCAGATCGTCCGGAGGCGGCGCTTCTTCTACAAAGTTATTATGCGAGTGGAGGAGATGGTCTCAACCGTGAGGAAAGGGACATCCTCACGCCCCACACCTCCTTACCCACCACAGGAGTCGTATGGCGGTTTCCGAACATTGTAGGCGCGGGCTTGCGGGCGACAAATAATAGATAGCTCGCCGTTCGGCCGTTATTGCACGCGCTTCCAAGAGTGGTCAGCAAAACCCAGGAGGCCCAGTAGGGCATGCCTGCTGGGGCTGCGGGGACGTTTGAAGGAATTAACTATGATCCTAGAACACAAATGGCAAATCAAGGAACATAGGTGGGTTTTAGTCGGTAAATATTTGACACACCCTCTCGCTCCACCCTAAAGTGACAGATATCATTAAATGATCTCACCTCAATAAAACATAGGCGCTTTACTTTGTGTAATTTATTTTATCACCATTAGGTACTCACAAAACGACGAAGAAACATATCGTAAGGAAACCTGTTCTGGAATCATAAATTCGAAGTTATATGAGATCCACCAACCCACATAATGGATTACAGCTTGTTCAATCTCTTAGACCTGAGTCCCAGCAGTGGGAACATTATGAGGCGGTGCTATGTGGTTTGGGCAGCCCTGGTATCAGGGGACTACTGTGGTATCAAAATTTGTAATCATGTCGCATTGCTGCGTGAGGTGTTCTAAATTTGTACCTTTTATTCGTTATGTAGGCATAAATGTAGATGTCACATACATTTGCGAGTAGAAACATTCGTGAGAGAAGTTATGGTGGACTTTATAGCACAAAATATTATTTCTTGGTGATAAAGTTAGCTTTCTTGTATTTTTGTTGTTACTTTTATACTGCAGGGGATGAACTGCTTGCGTCCGTAGGATTTACTTAGTTCTGACCACCCTACACGTGTCCCCTGGGTAGTGCTAAACGAGCAGTAAATGCGGTGGTAGGCCATAGCATCGGCTGCCGGCTTAAAGTTACCACCCACCAGACAAAGCCATGCTGCCAAGCGATCCGTCGTGTTCCGGCGTGATGTCTGGTGAAGCCGTATGGTGGAAGATGGGTCTGAGCAGTTGTGTTGTGACGTATACTGGGTCCGATGCGCCAGCTGTTATTGTGTCGGACGTTTGATCGTGGAGGGTAGCGGGATCCGAAGCACGGTGCTCCGCTGGCCGACCGCAGGTAGTTGGGGGCCCAAGTAGTGTGCCAGCCACACACGAAAGGCTGCCCCGCCAACTGCGAAAAATCCCAGGGTGGCCCCATCGTGCCGGTTGGCGACCGGGCGTGAGGACCCGATGGCGATCCCTGGGGGGGTTCGGGCGTCCCCGCAGTCTCCAGGTCAACCCTCCTTTGACGCAGCAACTCTGGTCGTGTTGTAGGGTTTAAAATCGCATCACCTCGCTCAACTGCCATCTTCCATCTCTCCTATTCATTCCAAAAAAAAAAATTAAAAATGAAAGGTAAAAAGAAAGGCAAGTGTCTACAGCGGATGCACGTCCTCTCATTTCTAGTGCACCTCTCAAATATTAGAGGGTTGCACTCTAATCTCGATGCGGTCCACCACCATCTTGAAACTGAGAAGCCACACTTGCTTTTCTTGACGGAGACCCAAATTAGATGTCCGTCAGATACGGCGTACCTAAACTACCCGGGATACTCACTGGAGCATCATTTCCTGCAGCGTGCCGGGGTCTGTGTGTACGTCCGTAATGACATCTGCTGTCAGCGTCTCCGTCACCTTGAAGACCCAAATTTATCCACGCTATGGCTGTTGGTGGACACTGGTATGGACAAAATTGTTTATGCCTGTGTCTACCGATCGCACAGCGGTGATCAGGAGACAACTCGGTTGTTCGACCACCTCAGTGAGGCCGCCGATAAGGCTCTGCATCGGCACCCTGATGCGCAGCTCGTCGCTCTGGGGGACTTTAACGCCTGCCACCAAGACTGGCTTTTCCCATACCAGAAGACCGACCATGCTGGGAGAGAAGCGCGAAACTTTGCAGTGTCGATGGGCCTTTCCCAGCTGGTTAAGCAAGCGACTAGGGTGCCTGATGTAGTTGGTCATACTGCCAATTGTTTGGACCTTCTGCTGACCACCGATCCGGACAGATGTATTGTAACGGTTTCCTCACCACTGGGAACTTCAGATCACTGTCTGGTGAAGTCTGTTTCGTGCTTCTCCCCACCTGACTGCGACTCACGTGGTCAACGGAGAATATGGCGTTACAGGTCAGCAGATTGGGATGAGATGCGGCACTTTTTTGCGTCTTATCCTTGGCAGCAGGTCTGCTTCTCTTCTGAAAGTCCGTCGAGCTGTGCAGATGCTATATCCGATGTGATACGTCAAGCTATGGAGTTTTTCATCCCTTATAGAGACGTACCCATCGGAGGCTCAGCTCAACCATGGTTCAACGCCGACTGCGCTCAAGCTGAAGAGCGTAAGCATTCGGCGTTTCTCGCATGGGTTGACGCTCGTGATCGCAAAGCTCCGGATCTGAGCTCAAAGAAGAGAGCTTTCAACCAAGTCCTACAAAAAGGCACTGTAGAAGGCTCGGTTCGACCGCATTACACATATTGGCGCAAAGCTCTCTGCACAGCCGTCCGGTAGCAGAGCATTCTGGTCCTTTGCCAAATCGGTCGAAACGAACTTCTGTAGGCCCACATTGCCTCCGCTGGTTAAACCTGATGGAACACTGGCTCATACAGCGAGAGAGAAAGCAGGTCTCTTTGCAGCTCTCTTCGCCCACAATTCCCGTCTTGACACTAGCAGTGCTACTCCACCAACTCCACCTCACTGCCCGATATTCGCATAAGGAACAGAGAAGTTTTGAGAGCACTGTGTCGGCTAGACGTGAATAAAGCTAGTGGACCAGATGGTATACCAGCAATAGTTCTCAAGGCATGTGCGCCCGAGTTGTCTCCTGTATTGACGCGCTTGTATCGCCTCTCATTTAGGACTGGTATAGTGCCCAAGTCCTGGAAGCTTGCCAACGTGCAACCCGTGCCCAAAAAGGGCAGTCGTGCCGATCCTGCCAACTATCAGCCGATTTCAATAACCTCCATACTCTGCAAGATTATGGAGCGTGTATTGAACTCGCGCCTCCTGGCATACCTGGAAGGTAACGATCTCCTCAGTGACCGACAATACGGGTTTCGCCAAAATCGGTCTACTGGGGACCTACTAGTGTATACCACTCACATGTGGGGCGAGGCCCTCGAGAAGAATGGAGAAGCGATTGCTGTTTCCTTGGACGTCTCGAAGGCCTTCGACAGGGTATGGCACGCCAGCCTTTTGAGTAAGCTTCCAGCGTACGGCATTTCCCCTGGCCTGATTAACTGGGTAAAAGACTTTCTGAGTGAACGGTCTCTCCGAGTTGTTGTCGATGGATGCTCATCAGAGCCCATGACGACTAATGCCGGAGTTCCTCAGGGGTCAGTTCTCTCTGCAACTCTTTTCCTGCTGCATATTAACGATCTGCTGATGCCCGGTATCTATGGGTATGCAGACGATAGCACAGTTGTAGAGAGGTACCTGCCAGGTCCTCGGGCCAGTAAGGAGCAAATTCGGTCAGAACGAGAGGCTATGGTAGAGCGTACGAATGTCTCACTTCAGGCAGTCTCCAAGTGGGGCGAAACCAATCTGGTAAAATTCAACGCCGCCAAAACACAAGCGTGTCTATTCATCGCTAAGAGGAGCCCGTTCACCTTGGCTCCCGTTTTTCAGAATGTATCCCTGGAGTGCACCGACCGCCTTCAACTCTTAGGAGTTGAAATTTCCTCAGATCTCAATTTCGGGCGGTTCATTGAGTCCAAAGCCAAGGTAGCTGCTAGAAAACTAGGCGTTCTTGCAAAGGTCCGACGGTACTTCACACCGGAACAGCTTCTAATGTTATACAAAGCACAGGTCCGATCGTGTGTGGAGTACTGCAGTCACATATGGGCTGGTGCTGCAAAATGCCATCTAGCAGCTTTGGACTCAGTGGAAAGGCGTGCGAAGAGGCTAATTGGGGATCCTGATTTGGTTAAGTCCAATCTACAAAGCCTCGAGCACAGGCGCAGAGTAGCCAGCCTATCGGTATTTTACAGGTTACATTTTGGAGAGTATGCGCGGGAACTGCATGACTTGATTCCGCCATCTCCTTTCTACCATCGGACAAGCCGACGAACGGCGAGTATACCCTTACGTTGTTGAAACTTCAACGGTCCGGACTAAGCGTTTCGCTTCGTCGTTTATACCGCGTACATCGAAGGACTGGAACAATCTGCCTACTGCGGTTTTTCCGTCCAACTATAATATAGGTGTCTTCAAGGCTAGAGTGAATAGGCTCTTAATAAACTAGTGCGCCTGACCATCAATGATTGCATCTCCACTTACCATCAGGTGGGATCGCAGTCAAGCACTGGTTTATATCAATTAAAAAAAAAAAAAAAAAAAAACATTCTACCAGCGTCTTCGCTCGTGTGAAAGTGGAAAATAATCCTAAGGTAACTTACTCCCAAAATTAAAAAGTATCCTATTCTAGGACATGGTCTACTCGAGTGCCAAATTCAATCAAAAATATGTATAGATAGTGTTATTTTTTTGTCCGCACCGAAAGACGCAGCGTTGGAAGGCCTCCCACAAGCTGAACCGATGACCTGGTGAGGGTCGCGTGAATCCGATGGATGCGAGATGCACAGGACCGGTCATCATGGCTACACTTGGGGAAGGCCTATGTCCAACAGTGGACGTCTTTCAGCTAAAATTAGGATTCTGCTGTTAGCAGCTTCACACGCGTTATATTAAAAAAATATTACAAGAGAACATACTCCCAGGATAAAAAAATGTCTTATGTGATATTCCAGGACTCGTGTACCTTTCATCGAAATTCGTTCAGTCGTTCGAGTATGAAGAAGTAACAAACGTTCAAATACACACTCACAAACTTTCGCATTTATAATATTACTAGTTTTTGCCCGCGGCTTCGTACGCGTACATAGAATATAGCCTATATCACTCAAGAATAAAGCAGCTTTCTATTGATGAAAAAATTTTAGCTATCGGATCAGTACTTGTCGTATCGGACTAGTAGACAGTCAGAGATTACCTCCTACATACAAAAAAACAAACTTTATCTCTTTATAATAAATAGTAGATGGATGATTATGTTCGTTTGATAGTGGGTACCTTTGTTTGGGAACCTTTGAAAGAGTTAACGTGGCCCTAGAATGTAAAGAGTAAATGAAGGAACACAGATGGGTTTTAGTCTGTAAAAGTCTGACAGTCACTCCACCCAGAGCGGGAGTTGTTATTTTTATATTTGATAATTACCTTCCTCAAAAACCAATAATAATTGGGCTTCTGTGTTAGGAAGTGATTAAGTAGTATCAGCCAAACGGGTCAGTTTTCGAGGTTAAACAACAATTCTTGAGGTGGGTCCGTGGACGGATGTCCAACCATTACATACTGAGAGTCCTTCGTGCCTTCGAAAGCATGTTAATCCGTTACTTTAGGCTGTCATTTGTGGATCTGTTACTGTTATTACCAGAGCTCGGAATAGCTAGGTCGGTACAGTATACAATACAATACAATAAATATTTACCTAAAGTTCGTGTAAGTAAATAACCTAGAGTTAATAATACCTCCTCTAAAATCCCAGAATCAGATACATGTCGATTAGATCCCGGGATTTAAGAAATTGCAAATTATTTAAGGGGTTAAGAGAACCGAACCCGAGATTTAAGAAATACGCCGGGGAAAACAATGATAGATGATAATTTTGCAAAAGAATATAAATAACATTTTTACGCGACATTTTTTCGTTACTTTTTTTATTGAAATAAACTAGTGCTTGACTGCGATCCCACTAAAACCAATCCAAACTCCAATTAAAACTAGATGAAGCCGGTGTTTCCTAGCTGATAACCTTGAGACGAAACTCTGAAAACAACCCAGGGGTTAACGCCTCTTTTAAAGTCCATACATGAAATTAATGGTCAAATCATAAGAGAACCATGCAGATACTTAATCTGAAATGGTCTTGTGAGTAAAGAACCATACAGATTTGAGTGAACCTATGCATTCTGTGCAAGCTTTAGTCAGTACTGAAACAGTAGATTAATTTCCAAGATGGTCTTTTTAGGAAAGTTGTCAAAGAAATAGGTGAGGTGAGGTGGTCACGTTAAACATGAGACACTTTAGATATCTCTCGCTTAGTATCCTGAAATATGTCAGCCATTGAAGCTATGTTATATAATTTGATGATCTAAGATTTTTATCCCAAAACATCCGAACTATTTATCGCGCCCTTCAGTCCCTTTGTCCGCTCATATTTCAGCGTTCTTTGCAGCCTACGGTTTCGTAATCACTTAGTATGACAATGACATACCGTTTCGATCGACACCTTTTTTATGCTCCACCGTGACCTCCGGGCGGTCTACACAATGGGGACACCCCGGCGTTTCTTTCACCTGAACCCGATGCAAGCACCTCCCGAACTTACCATGTCCCATGAGGACTTGCGTCATGCGAAAGGTTTTTTTTTTTTTTTTTTTATTGGGTGGGAAAATCATCCTAATGACATCCCCGCTCTTGGGCGGAGCGAGAGATAGTGTCAGACTCTTACTGACTAAAAACCCACTCCTGTTCCTTCGTTGCCTTCGTCCCAGGGCCCCGGGTTCCGCTTTCACACTACCCGTGGCCCCAGTAGGCTTCGACCCTGCTGGGCCCCTACGATTTGCTGACATCTCCTTGAGGCGCGCGTGGAACAATACGCGCCGTCGACGACTTGGGCTCGGTCCGGACGGTTACCGGACGATCAGACGGCGAGCCACCCATTGCTCGCCGTCTGCAAGCCCGCGCCTACGGTGGCCGGAAATCGGGATCGGAATCCCGGCGGCGGTTGGAGCGTAAGGACCGTTGCCTCACGCGATCGGCCGCCTCCTTAGCTAGCATTACTGCTTCGCAGAAGGAGGCGACCGCCTGCCACTCCTCCTCGCTCCGGAGCATGGCCTGAACCAAGGCCCGGCGCGAGAGATCGCCGCCGCCGATTGCCCCCACGAGGACACAGCGTTGCTCTGCCCAAGCTGGGCACACCTCCACCGTGTGCTCTACCGTGTCCTCCGGGTGGGCCACACAGTGGCGACACCCGGGCGTCGTTTCCGCACGTATCCGGTGCAAGAACCTCCCGAACTTACCGTGTCCGGTGAGGACCTGCGTCATGCGGAATGTGAGGACGCCGTGAGGTCTTTCCAACCACGCCTCAAAGAGGGGACTTACCGCCATAATTGTGGCGTGCCCAGTCATGCGAAAGGTGAGGATGCCGTGTTGCCGCTCCAGCCACTTCTGAAAGAAGGGACTTACCGCCGTGATTATGGCGTGCCCATTCGATTGACACCTAAAATAAGTTTATAACACATGGTCTTAAAAATTGTCGAGTTGGGTTTTTGAAAGCGACCATTCCAAAAAACTTTTTACAAAAAAAAAAATACAATTGACTTTTTTTTTAATTGATATCAGTGCTTGACTACTATCCCACCTGATGGTAAGCAGAGATGCAATCTTTGATGGATGTATGGATGGAATCATGAAACGAATGCACGTATAAATAACCTTTCAATCAAAAAAAAATTCATTATTGGTCCACAATTGACTGAGAAATCGGTGAAAATACATAAAAAAAAGTACATTCAGCCGAACATAGAACCTTCTTCTTTTTGAAGTCGGTTTAAAAATAGTGTTTAGTATTACACTTACTATAATTTGCCTCTGCTCACCTAAAGGTTGACTGGTAGAAAGTGCTTAAGGCATTAAGTCCATCTCTGAGCCTTTATGTGCTTAGCTTAATTTTAGTTCGGGATAAATTATCTCCGAGATGAGTGCAGAATAACTAGAGTTACGAAATTCCGGTGGGAAACATTTAACGGCAAAGGAAAGTAATCCCGCGTCGTCGCCTGAGTACTATAAAGTAATTTCATAGCTCAGTACATCGCAGGTTTACGACAAAAACTTTGATCTAGATGTGACGTCGTCCACTTACATACAACAGACACAATATCTAATGCTTTGAGTGCGATCCATCTTTCATATCCTGTTATGAAAGAAACGTGGCATAAACATCTGGAGCGTATACTTACAAAAAGTTTCGTTCTTCATTTACGTTTCGAAGTACATCGCGTCCTTTTTTGGTCGTGAGAATAAAAACCTGAAGAAAAAATGCGATGGAATAAAAAGTAGGACTACTGGCTTTGTTCCCGTTTCCATATTTGAGCCCTTAGTAAGCGGCTGGTATCAAATTATCTTGCTTCACCGCTCCTCTTGATACATATCTTCCCATTTATTTACGTGTATATTGTTACATAGGTAGCTGTACATTGTGTTACTATATGATAATGCTAAACACATAATGGAGGAAAAGCTTAAATGACGGTAATCGGATGAAGTAGAGTGGTGAATATGAATAAATCAATTTCCTTAGTGTGTTAACCCAGTTATTAATTTTGAAATCGAATTTTGTAGTGTACTGTTATTATGTTTAGCTATGGAAATCGGCTCATAGCTCAAGGCGAAACAGAGGTTTTAGAAATAATTTATGTGCCTCATTAATTTTGCTAGTGAAAAGGTATGGAGAAAGAGAGGGAGGCTAAAGAAAAGATGGATGGATTGTGTGAGGAAAGATAAGCAAGAAAACGGAGTTAGTGATAGTGTGACGGGTGACAGGACAGAATGGGAGTAAAAAACGTGTTGCGCCGACCACAAGTAATATAGGTTAGGGCAGGAAGAAGAAGAAGAAGAAAAGGTATGGTTACCTATACATGTTGCCAGGGCTGCTAAATTGTTCAAAAGAGTTACCGTGGTTTTGGAACGAGCAACCGAAGGAACAGGTGGATTTTAGTCGATAAAAGGCAACCGAAGGAATAGGCGGGTTATAGTAAATTAAAGAGCAACTGAAGGAACAGGCGGGTTTTAGTCAATAAAAGAGCAAACGAATGAACAGGCGGGTTACAGTCAATTAGTCTTACATTTACAGTCAATTAGTCTGACTCTCGCTTTGTTAGGTGTGTATAGCATAGCGGTATACAATATTAACAGCTCACTTTATAATACACTAGTTTTAGCCAGAGGTTTCACCCGTGTGAAAGTAGAAAATTATCGCAAGGGAACGTACTCCAGGGATAAAAAATCCATGCGCAGCAGTTTCAGCATGAAGGTGTAACAAACATACAAAAATACATAGGTACACACTCACAAATTTTCGTTTTATAATAATAGTGTGATCATTATCAACAACATGCTGCTTCCTACGCGTACAGCTGCGTCGAAGGTAAGGTGCACGAAGGTTGAGGAGATCGTGGAGTATGTACCTAAGTGTAAAAACAAACTGGACTTCGAGAGTCGTACAATTGGAGTCGCGCCATAATACTAATTTTAAGTCGTTTGTGGTCTTAACTCATCACTTGAAGACCTTCCTCAATGGAGAGTTTTGGCCAAAGGGTGTCGACGATTTTATGGAAGGATATCGACCTCGCACCGAAACACGACGCCGTCACATCGTGTGCAATAGTTTGTAAACAAAAAATATATTAGTTATTGTATGTTATTAATAAGCATTACTTTAATATTTTTAAGATTATGTATTCTGCCTATGGGCCTTAAATGCCAGAAAATCAAGAAATATTATTTATTTATTAGCATAGCATAGCATAGCATATTCAGCCTTTCAATGTTCCCACTGTTGGGACTCTGGCCTCCTCTTTAGGGAGTGCGGGTTGGTGAATATCATATCTCTTCAAATTTTTGGTTCTAGGACATAATACGTTTCCTCACGATGTTTTCCTTCACCGTTTTGAGAGCAGTGGTGATGAAATAAATTACACAAAGTAATGCGCCTGGCTGAGTTTGAACCCGACCTATAATTCGTAAGTCGGAGCCTTTACCATTCGGCCACCACTGCTCTGTTTATTTATTAACATTATATAATTTGACCGCCGAACGTTCAGTAATCGAGATCGATTACTGAACGTTCAGCGGTCTAATTAGCGGTTCAACTAATATCTAAATAATAATTTAACTGCCGAAAGGTCAATCAGTTTATCAATCGATCTAACCTTAAAAATATCCTCAATTTCCGCAACGATTTCAGAAAGAGACAATTAGGTCATGCTCGCATTATCCGCACACCAGCAAACGTTAAGTCATTGTCCGGCTAAAGTGGGTTCCTTTATCCGAGCCCCAGAATATTCATTGATGTTAATGAGCCCGTTAGATTAATGTGAACCTTGTGGTTTGTGTGGTAGGGGATCCTTAATATTTGTGGTACAGGCTTGTTCGAAAGAGTTACTGCGGGCTTGGAACGTAAAGGGCAGATCTTTGGGACATGGGTAAGTTTTAATCAGTAAAAGTTTTTTTTAAGGTGGGAAATCGTCTAATGACTTCTCCCGCTCTCTAGGGCAGAGTGAGAGGCCGTGTCAGACTTTTACTGAATAAAACCACACCTATATTCGTTCTTTGCCTGGACCAGGACTACTGGTCTCCCTTTCGGAAGTAAACCCATGGCCCCAGTAGGCTTCAGCTCTCTGGGCCCCTACGGTTTTACTGATATCTCAATGAGTTGCGCGTGGAACACTACGCACCGTTGACGACTCGGGCTCGGTCCAGATGGTTATCGGACGGTTGGACGGCGAGCCACCCATTGCTCGTCGGCCGCAAACCTACGCCTATGGTGGAGTAAAAGACTAACGACGTGTCCTACAATTGATACTCTATTGTTGTGACCTACGACCGCGTCGGATTGAATTCGAGGGAACCTCAACGGTTCCCTTTGCAATCGCATTCGAATTGCCCCTAAGAGGTTAGTAACACTTCACTCCACCGGGGCAGGAGTGATTTGATGATTTTGCACCACAGAAAAAAGGAGTTCCTAAATATCTTCATATTCTTCTGTACCTACGTCAGTTTGTCACCTAACTCCTCCTAAACGGCTTGACCGATTTGGGTAAGACTTTAAAAATACCATAATAACCAGTAGGTGGCAATCGAGGTCTCATATTTTTTCTAACGAAAAGCCTTCGGGCAGGACATCTGCCGGGACCACTAGTTCATTATAATATACTTGTTTATTTATGCAGGGATAAGCTACGTGTAGTTTCAATCATATGGAGGATAACCCATTTCTGATATTAATCATCGTATCATACATACCATTAGTTTTTCAAGCTCGGTTATTTATTATGCCCCATTAAACTGATGAGCATAATGACACTGCGATGATTTGTAATTTGGCCATTTGCCCTCGACATGTATTTATTCTTGATTTATGGAAAACCCTCGATATCCTTTTGATGGGTTATAACAAAAATTGAAAGTTTGTAATAAAACGCGTGAGATTGTAAACTTTATTTTCTGGACCAGACATTTTTTTAGGTGAGTAATCATCCAATAACTTCTGCTCTAGGGTGTAGCGACACGGTTTCAGACTTTATCTGACTAAAATCACACCTGTGTCCTTTAGTTACCCTTTGCGTTCTAGGACCACGGTTTTCCGTTCAAAAATTCCTCTTAGCCCTAGAGGACATCGGCTCTGCTGGGTCCCTACGGTTTGCTGACATCTCTTTGGGACACGCGTGAAACACTATACGCTGTCGACGACTTGGGCTCGGTCCTGACCGGATGACCAGACTGTGAGCTACCCATTGCTCATCGTCCGCCAGCTTGCGCTTCTCTATGAGCCATGGATCTACCAATTTCAAATTATCGAATTTGTTTGGAACGTATGTCATAAGAAATGATTTTTGTAATGAGTCTAGATTTATTACAAACTTACTGCGTTTGCAATAATTCGGTGATAACTATGAGGTATTTTCCTTATCCTTTTTGCAAAACAGTGTCGTTTTTACCTAAGTACACCATTTCTGCGCCAAGTATAACAGCGATAAGTGCTTCAATATATTTTTGTTATGGTATTATACTTTACTGTCAAACCCTTGATGATATCCATCCTTATCATCAAGAGGATTTATTCGCTAGGGATGAGCGGCACTCAGAAAGCACTAAGCACTTCTAAAAGACTTTGCATTTAGGCTTTGACGATCATGTTACTGTCATTTCTTATAGAAACTGTTCTAACACCCGTATAATTTCTTTAAAAAACGCTTTGCGACGTTATCAAGTTGTCTTTCTGCGACAACCTTGAATTGGTTTCACGTCTTTTTGATCTGATATAAACTAGTGCTTGACTGCGAACCCACCTGATGGTAAGCAGTAATGAAGTCGTTGATGGTGAAGCGCACTGGTTTATTTACTCTAGCCTTGAATATACCTAAATTATAATCGGACGAGAAGGTAGCAGGCAAATTATTCCAGTCAAATTTGATCTCTTGATTAGGGCACAAACGTTGCGGTATGCAGTATAATAGCATCTAATAGCATAATCAGCCTTTTTAATGTTCTCACTGCTGGGACTCGGGTCTCCTCTCTCTAGTAGAGGGAATGAGCCGTAATCCACCACGAGGGCCCAGTGCGGAATGTCACATGTCTTCGAATTTTTGGTTCTAGAACATGCCGGTTTTGTCACGATGTTTTCTTTCACCGTTTTGAGAGCAGTGGTGATGAAATAAATTACACAAAGTAATGCGCCTAGCCGGATTTGAACCCGCGACCTACAACTCGTAAGTCAGGGCCGTTACCACTCGGCCACCACTGCTCTCTATGCAGTATGCAGTGCCTATCACATAATCATCGTGCTTGGCAGGGCTGCAAGGTTGTTCAGAAGAGTTGCCGTGGAAGAACACAGGTAGGTTAAAGTCAGTGTAAGAATAACACTCCCTCTCACTCCCCTCAGAGCAAGCGAGAGTTGATGACGTTTCATCTAAAAATTAAAATAAAAAACCAGTCAAGTGCGAGGCCGACTCGTGCACCGAAGGTTCCATTAAGTTAATTCGATTCCCTATCGAGACTCCAAGATTTTTCGTAATCGCAAAGAGTGTAATTATTTTGTGACGTAACTTCAAATGAATGATTTTTAGAATTTTTCTTTATTTGTGCTAAACGGAGCATAAATGGCCCTGTCTTTAGATTTCGTTGAGTTATAAGTTTGATTTTTCACTGCTTTAAGCAGTAGCAGACCTGAGTATTTGATTTTAATTTCAGCTTAATACGTCCACGTGTTCCAAAAAAAAGGATCTTGACAGACAAACAGGCAGTCGGACAACAAAGTGATCCTATAGGTAAGTGTTCCTTTTTTGCGACTGAGGTACGGAACCCTAAAAAGACACATAATCGTATCAATTACGTCTTGAGTGGTGTTTTGTTCCATCGCAGTATGCAATATGTGGTACGGGACACACAATATTCCTCGGATTACGTATTCGGCACCGCATACCACAACGAATACCGAATACCGCAGCTTCATCCACTAAAGCCTTAATAATAAAGCGTTATATATAACAGTCCATTTATTATATATTCTATAGAACACTAGCCAGTTAATTTACCCGAATTTATTAAAAGACTACTGCCGCATACTGGAACAAAACAAGACACTCTAGATGTTTATCGTATGACTATTTTCTGTATACCTACTTGCTAGCGGGTCAAGTTGACGTTTTCTGACGAAAAGCCAGTTTTCGGGGTCCTGCTAGGAATTTGGCAGATAAAAAAAAAAGTTGATCCCTATTGCAGCGCCACCTACCGAGTTCGATTGTATTTTCAAGCCATACAGAATCCTACTCAAAGATCCACAGCAAATTTCATCCATCCGTTTAGGTGTAAGGTAACAACAACAATTGTATTTAGTGTTAGTATGTTAAAATTTATGTCTTTTGCATGCCTGCCTGATAAAACGTGGCTGAACCTGTTACCTATAATTTTTTGTCATCTTTCACTGTGTGTTGTTTATCTTAATCTAGCGGTCCAATTGCAATTTAAAACCACCCAGGGACCCCTATAAAATACACACAAAATTTTATCGAAATCGGTCAAGCCGCTTTCCGAGGTGGCAAAACAACCTTTTTTTAACTTCTGTCTATGCTATCCCAAACAGAGTGAAGATACTTTGTAGGTCCGGCAAGTACCGGGGATGATATAAAAATTGAAAGTTTCAACACAATTGAAAAATGATATTTTTATTTTTTATGATTGATGGTCTTTGTTAATAACTTTTTTTCATATCAAATACGAATGGTAGGAAGCTAAGTCGATCGATTTTTAGATAGAAAAAACGACTGGTTATTTATTTGGTCTACAGAACAGAAATAAGGGCAATTGTTATAACACGCGGCAATTAAAAATGTAATAAAGAAGTCATCATAACTTCGGTCTCCCATTCAATCATTCACCCGTTCATTTATTTTTGAGTTACTGAGTTAAGCCCCTTCTAAACGACACCTAGTCTAAAATGCTACAAGGGTGGGTATGGGTTCCATACAAAAATACCCATTGTTCTTTGTATGGAGAAACGTGAACTTTCGCGTGGGCGAAGCCACTGGTAGAAAGAAACGAGCCCTCATCCAGCCATCCTTAACAATATAACGCTATATGTACACCGATATCAGTTTGTTTATGACTTTCTATAGGACACTGGCCAGTTAATTTATCCGAATTTATTGATAGACCGCTGCCGCATTGCCGTATATTGCGATGAAACAAAAGACCACTCTAAACGATTTTCTGTCAGGTACCGCACAACGCAGCGTTATGAGTTTCAAACAAGATTCTGAAGCTACAACTAGCTACGAGTATTTGCTTAATTCTAAAGACTATTAGCCTAACTCAGATAGAAAAGTGGCCAGTTAATTTAATCGAATTTATCTGTAAAAAATTAAAAGGAAACCCAAACTCAAAGCACTTATTTTTTTTTAATTTTTCAGTTAATATGTCGGTCAGTGAGAAATATATAATATAATACATATTAAACAACTTTCACACAACGCTTGCTAGTCCAAAGCTAAGCAGAGCTTATGTTATGAGTACCAGACAACTGATAAACATGCTTATATATTTCTAAATACATACATATTATAGATAAATTACACCAAGACACAGAACAAATGATCGTGCTCATCACACAAACATTTGTCCTACGTGGGAACCGAATCAACGATCTCCGGCATAGCAGTGCCACTAACCACTAGACCAACAGGCCGGTCAATTGTAAAAACAAAAACAAAAGTCAAGATGACTGTGGACTTTTAAATCACGGTACAGGTATGTTTCAAAATGCCTGGGCATTATTTCCTGACCCATTTATTATTTGAGAACAAGGTAAAAAAAAACCGGCCAAGTGCGAGTCGGACTCGCGCACGAAGGATTTCGTACCATTATCAATAAAAACGGCAAAAAAACACGTTTGTTGTATGGCAGCCCTCTTAAATATTTATTTTATTTTGTTTTTTAGTACTTGTTGTTATAGCGGCAACTGAAATACACCATCTGTGAAAATTTCAACTGTCTTACTATTACGGTTAATGAGATAAAGCCTGGTGACTTACGGACGGACAGTAATTGGATCCAGTTTTACCTTTTGGATACGGAATTCTAAAAATGAAGTTATGGCAATTCATCGTCATTTAATCTAACTAACCAAGATAACTTAGGCCTTCAGCTATAATTAAAATTAATGTTCGTAACGAACCCTGTAAAGACCTAAATATATAACATTGATCCATCGTAAATCTAAAATGTATTTAAGGTACTTAATTGGATAAGGAAATAAGCCATTATTTCTTGTAAAAAGTATAGGATAAAAAATTATTATTGTGGGTTATTTTTTATTTATTTGATATAAACTTGTGCTTGACTGCGATCCCACCTGATGGTAAGTAGTGATGTAATCGTTGATGGTGAGATGCACTAGTTTATTAAGAGCCTATTAACTCTAGCCTTGAAGACACCCAAATTATAATCGTATGGGTAAACCTCAGCAGGCAAATTGTTCCAGTCCTTCGATGTATGCGGTATAAACGACGAGGCGAAATGTATGTCCAGACTGTAGAGGTTTCAAAAACTTAAGGGTGGATACTCGCCGTACGTCGGGTTGTCCGATGGTAGAAATAAGACGGCGGAATCAAGTCATGCAATTACCGTGCACACTCTCCAAAATGCAACCTGTAAAATACCGAAGGGCTGGCTACCTTGAAAATAGGATTTAACCAAATCTGAATCACCAATTAGCCTTTTCGCACGCCTTTCTACCGAGTCCAAAGCTGCTAGGTGGCATTTTGCAGCACCAGCCCATATGTGACTGCAGTACTCCACACACGATCGGTTCTGTGCTTTGTATAACATTAAAAGCTGTCCCGGTGTGAAGTATCGTCGGACCCTTGTAAGAACGCCGAGTTTCCTAGCAAGTTACCCAAAATTAACACACGTTATCCCTAAGAACTAGACGTATACCATCGCGGAGTTTTTTTTTAGACCTTTTTAAGGTGTACTATACTGTTGTACATTATTTTGATCTATCTCGTAGGGTTCAGCCAGCGTTTGCAAAGTAAGCGCAAAAAAATGTGTTTATTTACAACATCACATCAGAAACCTCTAAAATTATCATTGGTTCTCTACTATATTATGCATGTTTTATACACATAAATCTTCCTCTTGAATCACTCTATCTATTAAAAAAAAACTGCATAAAAAGCGTTGCGTAGTTTTAAATATCTAGGCATACATAGGGACAGACAGAGGGCAGCGACTTTGTTTTATACTATGTAGTGATGCAAATAAAATCTTAGGGAGAAGGTTTTGCTTACGACCATCGTTTGCTCAGTTTGATCCAGGGATACTTTGATGAGGCAATTTGACATTATCGTCTAACAAAAGTGTTTCGGTCTGGTTTCTTCGGCTCTCTGGCGACCAGGTCGATCAAAGTTTTACTTCATAGATCACCTCCACGTGTAGCCACCAGTGGTCCATCAAAACGTGTTGTTATCCATCAAGACGATCGTGTATTAAATTGGGATGGTCAATTTTGAAGCCCTAAGAATTACTTAACTTAAGTGGCATTGGATATGGGGCACATTAACACAAACAGATGATCGATGGGGCCGAATGGTTCTGGAGTGGCGACCGCGTATCGGAAGACCCAGCGATGGAAGGCCTCCATAAGGTTGACCGATGACCTGGTAACGGTTGCAGGAATCCAATGGATGCGAAACGCACAGGACTGTGGTGACATTTGGGGGAAGCCTGTGTACAGCAATGGACGTCTTCTTCTTAGCGTTTCGATAGAAAAACTTCTTTACGTGTTAAATTCCTTACGTGGCTCAGTATTTGGCCACGGCAATGTCATCCACTGATGCTGTCATTAGGTCACTATGTAAATAGGTAACAGGGCACGTGATGCAGGATGGAAGGCGAGAGATGCTCTGCGGAGAGACGCCGCACAAACACTGAAGATCGGAACCGTCCGAGAACCCCCATTTGTTTAGATTATCTTTGCTGCGCCCAACTTGGGTGCGGAATCTGTTTAGAGTTGTACAGGTTGGCCACAGCAACTCGTGTCCTGGAGAGAGGCTCTCCGACGAATCATTTTCAATTATGTGGAAAAGAAAATTCTTCCTACCGAAATTTAACGAGTTCACACAAAATAAGACGTTTCCTTTTAACCGTTTTATCGCTATCGATGTTGATAAAAATCTTGTAAAAGGTAGCAACAATGCGATGGCTAATTAGCTCGTTTATCCTTGTCATTGTAGAAGTAAACAAAGTTTGTGCGCGCGCGATTTTTCGGAATAACCAGCAACACCATTTTGCTGGCTGCAGTGATTTAGCAAAACGTAATCCGAATTGGAGGTTCGATCAATGAAACTTAACCGACCTTGACATTGCGTGAGGTGAGGTTAGGATCTTGTTGACTTTGGGAAAGTTTTAGCCGACTTTAGGTTCGTTGTTATTAAACTCATTAACAATCTTTAGAGTTTTTGAAACCTCTTCAGACTTTTGAGTATCCATTAATTTGAATCAGTTTTGCACTATTTATCCAGTCTTTATTTACGTAATACGTATAATGGACCTTTTCGAATATTTAAAACTCATTTTCAATGTTTCCAATTTAAAAAAGAATTAAAGTTTTGTATTTTTATGTTTATAATCTATTGCAGTATTGTTATTCTTAATGTATTTAACATATTTGATTTATTTTATTAACAAATTTATTGTTGCCGAAAATTGAAATTAATATAGGTAGTAAGTAGGTAGTTAAGTAGTTTATGTTAATGGTATTATAAATATTTTGGCAAGGCAGCAATATTACTTATTGTGCGTGCTATTATTCCTTTGTCATGTGCATTAGTCCTGTAGTAATGTAGCAAGATATTCTTCTTCTTCCTGCTCTCGTCCCATATAACTTGGGGTCGGTGCAATACGTTTTTTGCGTAACATGCGTTTCATCCCTCCTCTTCACATGACCATACTAAGACAAACGATTGCCTTTCAACTTTTCAGCCACTGGCGCCACTTTCAAACTTCCTCCAATGTACTCATTTTTCACTTTATCAATAACATATTTAAAAATCAGACATATAAAAATAAATAGTTCATTTATTTATTTTTTTGAGCTTTAAATTGACTGACAGAAGTTTTGGTCTATAGAAAGTGTCTGACATTTATGATATTACTTTAGAATAATATTCTACAAAAATCTATAAAAATCAGCCATAAAAATTTAAGATTAGTTACTCTTATTTTTAGTTCCCTTTCTCACCTGGTATCTGCCCAGGGGCTCCAAGGACGAGCTCCACAAGCACACAGGTATTCAAAGCACATGAGACGCGACTGAGAACCTAAGGTTTCATGCATGTGAAAATAAGTTATGTCAGACAGCTCTGGGATCTTGGTCTACAACTGACCCCACATTCACTTAAATTCAAAGTTAAAATGTAAACCGAACGAGGTCATTTACAGCTTAACTTAGCTTCACTTGAATCACGAAAAGCTATTTCTTTTCCGTAATCCTGGCTTGCTATTCTATTTCACTACTCTTTACGAGAATTGATAAAGTACGAATTGAAAATGGGAATTAACTTCTTTATACTTGAGCTCTGATTTGAGTTCTTCTGTACCTATACTTCATTCGCAATATGATAAGACTTTTATACAGACCTATTTTAGTGTCCGTTCAACCGATTTTAGCTTCTATTTCGTAGACATAAGGATGGCATTTAAAGCAAAAAAAGTAGTTACAATACCAACTATTTAGCAAAAATTCAAGTAAGTAATTTGAATAAAAATATTTAAGATACATTTGACAGGTGGATATCAAATAGATGGAAGATCTACAATGAATTTGTGACCGGTAACGAACACACGTTGATCGGATTCATAAATTATTCTGCCTCATCCATGAACAGACAACAATCATAAATATTTTTTTTTTTATTTCTAGCAACTCGTTACGTATTGTATCAGCATAAAAATTTCCGTTGTTGTGACGTCATAAGTCATGATGAATAATGAATATTTAAAATGGAATGCCCAACACCGATACCAAAAATGTCAAAATGGACAAAGATAAAATATACCCCAAATTATACATCAAATTGTAAGAAACCCATTATTATTTCAAAAATTATCATATTATTTTATGGAGATTTGCGTTATACATTATAGGTCAAATTATATTAATTTAACGAGAACTGTAGGTACACTAATAAAGTTCGGAAAGAATTATTTAATGATTCTTCTGTGGCTCAATGTCACCGTATCATTTCAAATAAATACAGACATATACCTATCAAGTCAAATATTATAATAATTGTTATATTTATTACTCTAATTAGACAAACTTGATCATTATTTATTATTCATATTTTATTCTTAAAATAATTTGTGAATGTTAGTAGTTTATCTTCTTCTTCTTCCTGCCCTTATCCCATATTACTTGAGGTCGGCGTAATTCCGGCTTCCATTCTGTCCTGTTACCCGTCACACTATCACTAACTCCCTTTTCTTTCATAACACTCCTCACACAATCCATCATTTTTTTCTTTGGCCTCCCTCTCCCCCTTTATCCATTTACATGTTTATTCAGAACTCTTTTAGTAACATGCGTTTTATCTCTTCTCACCACATGACAATACCAAGACAAACGATTTCCTTTCTACTTTCAGTCACTGGCGCCTCTTTCAAACTTATTCTAATATACTCATTTCTTACTTTAGCCATTCTCGTCACACCACATATCTATCAGCTCGTAGATCAATGACATAACATAATACTGCTCACTATTTAATGTAATGTAATTTATTGTAATTTAATTTATTGTAATTTGATTTATTTAATTTATTGTAATTTAATTTTTTTAATTTAATTTAATGTAATTTATTGCCAATTAATGTAATCTAGTGTAATTTATTGCCATTTAATGTAATCTAGTGTATTTTAATGTATTCCAATATAATTTAATTAAATCTGACATCAATTAAATAATGGATTCTAATGTAATGCAACTTAATTCATCCTGACATAATTTATTTAACTGATAGATTGATAGTTCACTAAATCCTGTAAGTGCTGTGCACACCTATAAGTGAAGAATTCGCTGTGATAATTGTATATTGTTAATATTATTCTTTTGTTAATGTTTTTGCGAACTATTCGTTGGAGTGCCATAAAAAATAAATAAATAAATAAATAAACATTCTCATCTCCGCTACATGCAATATTTTTTTATTTATATTTTTCACAGCCCAACATTCAGAACCACAGAACCTAACGAGGTTCCCAGTCGTATGCCTTTTCGAGGTCAACGAATACCATGTGCAAGTTTTTATGCGCACCTCAGTATTTCTCGCACAGTTGACGTATATCGAAAATGGCATCCGTTGTTCCCCGACCAGGTATAAAACTGAATTGGTTCTGTGAAATTTCAGTCCTATCTGTTAACCGCCTTTCATTAAGTAGTAATAGTTAATTGTTTGTCTATTTCAGGCATTAAATGGGCGTTTGCCTTTGTATGAACTGTTAAAATACACATGAAATAACACAAGAACAACGAATGAAAGTTGTTTCATTTTTCCTGGTTATAAAATAAAATCCTGGATACCAAGGATCAATTTTATTAAAACTGAAGATGAAGCAAGGTACTGTTTACAGGCTATTTGAGAGGGTTCTGCAATAAATTTCGTATAAAATGTACAATATTTATGAGTGTTACGTTATACTGCGTCGCCATAAATCTGCGGTTGAATACACGAGTATCGGGCTCTGTTTATATTTAAGGATTTAGTTATACTGCAGTCACGACACTAGGTATATAATATAGTAATTAAAAAAATTCCTGCAGTAAAATCTATGACTTAAGAACTATAGTCAGTATTTATACTTACTACAGTAACCAGCATGATGATTACAGCCTATTCTCTCTCCTAAAGAAGAGGCCTGGGTCCCAGCACTGGGAATATAATAAGGCAAATGTGCATTGGAATTGCACAATTTAATTCCGTCAAGTTTGTTCCATCGTCGGTACATGGTGGACATTCCACCCATACGTACAAAACACTGTTTAGCTGCGGTAAGAGAGACACACCGCACTGCTCGTGGAATTGAATAATGAGATTCCCATAATGAAAGCAATCAACGATCGTATACCTAAGCAATTTATCTTTGATAAAAATACAAAATTCAACTGCATTAGGATCACCGTTGCGTAGGGCAATGCCCTGCAGAGCTGCGGATCTTCATTGATAGATGCAAAACAGGTAATGGCATGGGTGCGGGAGTCTTTTCAGAGGATCTCAACATTCACATAGCCACACCATTGGGGGTTCATAACACGATGTTCCAGGCTGGGTGCTTGGGCATTTACCTAGCAGCCTTAGCCATCGCAACCAGAAAAGTTAAGGACCACTCAATGCGCATACTCTCGGACAGCATGGCTGTCCTGCAAGCGCTGAACAGCCACACAGTTAACTCTGGGCTGATTTACAAGTGTCACCAACGCCTTAACCAGGCGTAAACATAACCAAGTAAGCATTCTATAGTTCAATGAACAGCGATTCCCGAGGCAACGATGCAGTGGACGAACTCGCCAGAAGGGGATCGAGTATGGCAGCGATAGGGTTCGGTAAGGGTACCGCGCAAAAAAAAAAACTTCTTTAAGTTGTGACCAAATGGCATTGTGCAGTTTAAGAGTCTATTGCGGAAAAAGTCGCGGGCACCAGCTAGTATAAGATAAAAACATACTTAGCGTATTATCTCCAACTCATTCATAATTTATGCAAAAGAGATCATAAGCTTATAAAAGCCAGCTAAGAATCAGTATCAAATAAATTATATCAGTACAATATTTACATTAAATTTCAACCTCTTCAGTTATTCATGTAAAAGATAATTTGTTTTTATTCAATGCTTTATGAATATTTCAGTAAGGACTATAAAACAAACCAGTATTTCTTGACTACGTTACGAAAACTGAATTTCTAAGACAAATAACTTTATTTATTGCAAGTGGCTTAAGCATATAGGTTTTATGTAACACAAAATTTGCCTCAATTCGTAATGTAAACATGTTTTTACTGAATCGGTGAGCTAGGTATGTATCTCGTAAAATTTTAGTACATACTGAATAACAAAATTGGTGCACACGAGTATCTAGATTAGGTTGGAAATTAGGAACTAAAATGCCCTAACCACAACGTTCGCTGCCGCTACTCAATTTATCGATATTGGATTACATAGATTTTGCTACTTACCTTTGATGGAATAGCCTATCACATCAGAGTGGAGAGAGACTCCCTGCCGGAATCTGTGTTTTCTGATAGGTTACACCCGGGGGCTTTTATGTGAATAATGAATAGGCAAGTGACAAAGAACCGCATCATAACTTAGTTTCAGGTTAAAAAGTGTTAAAGGGCGAGCTTGCTGGGTATTTCTATTAAATTTCTGATGTGATGAACTATATTGAACACCAAAAAGCCGGCCAAGTGCGTTGGACTCGCGCACTGAGGGTTCCGTACAAACGTATCTATGAAAACAGTTCAATTCCCGAATTGAGTTACGAAGATTTTTCCGAATTGCAAAAAAGTATTTTTTTTTGTGATGTTACTACAAATTTACAGTTTTCAGATTTTTTTCTATACTTGTGCCCTGCTTCTTGCCAAATTTCAAGATCCTAGATCAACGGGAAATATGTATTTCGATATCCTTGAGAGTGTTAAAATATACGTTTTTTACGACATAAACGGCCGTATCTTTTTTGTTCGTTAACTCAGAAATTTGATTTTTTCAAAGCTTTAAGGGACTGAAAGTTTTAGTACATAAGTTTAATTTCAACTCGATACCGTGTAGGTATCGAGTTGAAATTAAACGTTTTCAAAATAAAGGGTCTTGACAGACAAACAGACAGACTGACAGCCGGACGGACAAGAAAGTGATCTTTTAAGGGTTCTGTTTTTTCCTTTTGAGGTACCGAACCCTAAAAAGTAACACAACTGATGAATTAGGTAAGCGTTTTTTTCTCCAAATAACCCAGTAATTATAGTACAAACGTCATCAGAGCCACCCGTTACTAAATAAATTATATAAATGTAAGTACGTATCCGCTGAATGATATCTAAATACTTAAACGCCTCCCAATAACACTTTGCGCATCTATCTGCAGTATCCGCCACTTGGGACTTCAATATCTTATTTATTCAAAAGGATTATTTATGTAAAGTGCTCGTAACGAGCCTTTGACGTCCTCTTGAGATTTTTGTTTCAGTAATTACGCTGTATATTCTTTCTGTAATTTACATAATTATCGGCATTCGTATAACGTTTATTTTGATATCCTTCTGAGTATATTTTTTTAATGTTTCTGCCTCCTTAAGTCTTTCCACAGCTTAAGGGAAAGATGTCGGACCATAAATCAAACTCAAGGCAACCATTTTGATATAAATTGTTGGGATTATATCGAAACAACAACATTTTTGTTACTGATATATTTTTTCTTTCGTTATTAATCTTGATAGCATTCCGGTCTTTTTATGATAACCTTCGACTTGTCCTGATTAAGGGGAAAGTCAAGTGAAAGTAGAATAAAGATTAATCGTACTTAGCTGAAAATTATGAAGAAGGTAAGGTGAAATATTTTACCTAAGTTCGTTTGTTTGAAGTTCAAAATATCGATCTACAAAATTTACCGTTGGTACTCGAAGGTATCAAGTTCAGAATACAAAATGACGACAGTCTTGACCATTACGATTCAACAATGGCATTCAAAGCCAGTTTGGATCACTATCTATAAGACAGATTTCGGTGGACTGAAATAGCTACACAAGTACCTGACCCAACGATCCTACCTACCAACAGAGGCAGTTATCATATCATTTTGAATTATGCAACGTCTTCATACGTCAGGGAAACTCAGCTCGCTATATCGTATCTGTGTGTGGACATTAATATTTAAAACTACCCTTTGCAACATGTTTATGTGAGATTGCAGGGCATATGTAAAGTCGAAAATCAAATATGAGATCGCTATTTGTGTATTTATAGCAAAATCTGAAATGATGTTATTGGTTGTATTATTTTGTCGAACATATTTTTATGTGGTTCGAGAATTTATATTACAGAATATTTATTAAAGGAACATGCGGATTTGCCCTTTCTTGGGATTAATTAGATATACTTAGATAATCGATTGTTATAGAATGTCATGAAAATATTTCTTTAGTCTCTGAGCACGTTTTTACGGAAACGTACTTCGACGTGTAAGAGAATTTCTTTTGAATATACATATTTGCTTGTACAGAGTTATGTTATAATAGTCCATGGGACAGCAATCTATACATACATAATTGAAGTTCGTGAATGGTTTCCTTTTGGTGAATCTATCACACTTTCCATTGACAACATTTTTCGAAAGTACTGCGTTTTCAAGTAGGCATGATCGAACTATGCCGAATACATCAGGCCCCCTAGCCAAGTTACAATCATATCGTTCGCGCCGAACGCCTCGAGTAGGCCGCGCCTCCGATTCATTTGTTCTGACGTCGTCTCAACGCTCAGTCACGTAGTCAGAACAAAGGAATCGGAGGCGTGGCCTACTCGAGGCGTTCAGCGCAAACGATACGATTGTAACTTGGCTAGGGGGGCAGTTCTTTTTTCTTAGTGAATTTATAGTTACTTTTAATGTTATGTGCTAGTAAATACGGGCTTAGTTTGTAATATACTTGGTATACTCAATGCTGTCACTCGCGTTACGCGGAAGTAATCTGTTTTCATGCAAATTCCCGGCCAATTATAATATAGGTGTCTTTAAGACTAAAGTGAATAGGCTCTCAATAAACTAATGTGATTCACCAACACTATTGCACTAATGATTACCATCAGATAGGTGGGTATCACAGTCAAGAACTAGTTTATATCATTAACAAAAAATCAAGAGTTCAGACGTCATAATGCGTAGCATGTGTTGCATACGTGGATTTAGTTTGTATTTTACTTTATATGCGCAATAACCACGGTATATTTTACGACTAATAGCCGAAGCGCGGCTACACCTAGTTTTAACCGGCTACAACTAGGTGCAGCCGGCCACGTGCGGTTAAACTTAGATGTATCTTACTTATTTTCGGTTAAAACTAGGTGTAGCCTTCATCATTGCGGCTAGAAGTAGTTACAGCCGCACACCGGTGATTAAACTTAGGTGTATACTATTTACAATTGGCTAGTTTCAATCGAAATCAGGAATGAGGATATCCACAGGAGAACCAAGGTCACCGACATAGCACGAAGAATGGTCAAACTTAAGTGGCAATGGGCATGACATTGCTCGCGGAACGGATGGTCGTTGGGGCCGAAAGGTTCTGGAATGACGACCACGTACCGGAAGACGTAACGTTGGAAGGCCTCCTACAAGGTGGACCGATGACTTGGTAACGGTTGCGGGAGTCGGATGAATGCGAGACGCACAGGACCGTTTATTGTGGTGACACTTGGGGGAGGCCTATGTCCAGCACTGGACGTCTTTCGGCTGACATGATGATGATGATGATGACATCTAAGTTTAACCACATGTGGCCGGCTGCACCTAGTGGTACCCGGTTAAAACTAGGCGCAAACTAACTAGACTTACTTCGGCTATTAGCCGTAACATATTACACTTACGTACGTTAGACCTATGTAAATAAAAGTAGGTAGTTTTATTACCCCAATATTCGATACTTTTCCATATCAATTTCATTAATGGCTTAACTATTTTTATCGACGAATTGTTTTGTTAACGATTCGGGCGATAAACGATAAAACGTGTCCGATATGGACCATTATGTTCGAACCGGAGCAGTGACATTGATACCCCCTACGTATGTTTGGAATATTTAAGAATGGGTCACCAGACTAAGGCCACCATTACGTTGTTTAAAATATGACTTCGGATTGCTTGAGTTTTTTTTAAGGTGAGAAAGTCATCCAATGACTTTTACCGCTCTAGGGCGGAGCAGGAGATAGTGACTTTTACTGACTAAAAACCTATACCAGTTACTTCGGTGCCTTTGCCCTAGGGCCCCGGGTCAGAGAGGGCGTGTCAGACTTTTATTGACTAAAGCAACACTTTTGTTCCACCTTTGCCTTGCGTACGAAGGAAGTATTGTTTTTTAAAGAGAAACCTAAGTGTTTCTTCCCGGTTCTTCTCCATAAGAAACGACCATTTGGAACTGTGATAGCTACTGACGCTTTATAAGTGCCCATGGATGCCTATGTGAAATAAAAAGATTATGAATTTTGCTACCTTGGGATAGAAGCTTCAGGTTCAATGGACAAAATAGATAAACAATAAACCTGTGAATACACTGCTGAAAATAGATTGTCCATTCACTGAATATAAAGCCTGTGCAGACTGTGGTTTTGGACGCAATCGTTTAAATTCAACACATCGCTAATCGGTGCCGAATGAGTGCCCGTTGAATGGCTGCGTTCAATTTATTGAACATTATGTAAACTTTTTAATAAAATTGTTTTATAAACGAATTATTATGTACTAGCGACCCGCCCTGGCTTTGTACGGGTGCAAATAATAATAGTAATAAACCTTTAAGTCGAGCAAAATTCATTTATAGTGTTAGTAACAGTAATGTTAAAAAACTGGACATATGCGAGTCGGACTCGCGCCCTGAGGGTTCCGTGCAAACTTACAGCAAATAGTTCAATTCCCAAATCCGGCTCTCGGGCGGAGCGGGAGATAGTGTTAGACTTTTACTGACTAAAAACCCACTCCTGTTCCTCGGATTTTTTTTCCAAATCGCAAAAAATAAAATTGTAACGTAACAACAAATTTACAGTTTTCAGATTTATATACTTGTGCTAAGAGCTTGCTTTATGCCTGCCACATTTCAGGATTCTAAGTCAACGGGAAGTACTCTATGATTTTTGATTTCCTCGAGAGCGTCGAAATCTATGTTTTTTGCAACATAAACCGAAGTATATTTTTGCCTCGTTAACTTACAAGTTTAAAATCTAGTAAAAAAACGTATACAATATTCAAACCACCAAAAGTAAAACTTAGTTTCTCTAGAAAAAAATAATACAATGCAAAGCAGTTTCAAACGTTTGACATTTGCGTGTTTCAACTGTTTCAAATAACAAACGAACGTAACACCATCTCACGGATTTTGTTGGTTATATGCGACAGCTATCACAAGAGCTTCGCAGTCCAAGCACATAGCGAAGCTAGATAGTGTATTTCTAAATTATATATATGTAAGGCATTAAGTCCGCCTTTGTACCTTTGTGTTGCATGAAGTTTTAATAAATAAATAAGTAAGCGGCCAAGATATCTGCATTGGCCACATTACCATCTTTTTCTCTAGTTTTTTATTTATCGTTACTGCCTCTGCCTCCGATTATGATTCCGTTTTCGGTTTCGATTCCGACAAATAATAATAATAATATGCCACAACTATCACACAACGCCGTCTACTCCCACGCTAAGCAGAGCTTGTGTTATGGGTACTAGACAACTGATAAACGTACTTATATATTTCTAAATACATACATATATTGATAAATTACACCCAGACACCAAACAAATGATCGTGCTCATCACACAAACATTTTTCCTGGGTGGGAATCGAACCCACGACCTCCGGCATAGCAGTCAGGGCCACTAACCACTAGACCAACAGGCCAGTCAGAATGAAAAAATTAATCTCCGCTTCCGTATTCAGTTTCGAAAAACAACTTCCGTTAGATCCCTAAATTCTACGTTGGAACAAACGAGCCCAAAAAAATGCCTGATCACTCATGACTGTAAAGTCCTGCGACCTGTAAACTCTAATTTGGGCCAACAATCAGGGGCGCCGGCTTTTAGAAAACCTCATGGGTGCTCATGCTCACATGCCACTTTTTCGAGTCCATCAAATGGACTCGAAAAAGTGGCGAAGTGTGAGAAGAGTAATGCACACTGATCGACCGATAAATAAGTAAATGTCCTACTTACATACTGCGTACTTAATTAATAATTATGTTTGATAAAAATATAAAATGAAACCATTATAAAAAAATGAAACTAGTTTTTGTTATCATGAAATATTGTAATTTATATGTAACCTAAAAGTCATGACGAGAGACAGGGCAGAGTGGAAGAAAAAAACGTGTTGCGCAGACCCTAAATAACAAAGGATACGGGCAGGAAGATGATGAGATGATGATGATGATGTAACCTAAAAGTCGCTTAGAGCTAAAGGGGGACTTTGATTCTGACTCAGAACAAAGGAATCAGAGACGTGGCCTACTCGAGGCGTTTGGCGCGAACGAAACGATGGTAACTTGGCTAGGGGGGCTGATCTGTTTCTTGATGTCAATTCTCAGAAGTGCTCGGCACCCACTGTTTATTTCTCATGGGTGCTCGAGCCCCCGAGTACCCACGGAGTCGGCGCCCCTGTCAACAATCACTCTTCCGTAGAATTGCTGTTCAGTACCACTCCCTTATTTCGCTAATGCCCAATCTAGACGTGCTCCAGGATAAACTGCGTAGGTTTAAAAACAAAAAATAAAGTGTGCTGTGAATTTGAATACAGGTTAATTAATCAATTTGTACTTTAGAGCATTACCTATTTCTGAATATTGTTTGTTAAATTTAAATTTTACTTATTTTTTTAAAATTTAATTCGATTTTGTATCACTTAGCTAATGAATTAAAAAGTGCCGCCGCTGGTTTTTTTTTCTAAAGCGGAGCGGGTGGGTTTGTCAGACTTTTATTGACTAATCTCATTCCTGTGTTCCTTTTTTGCCTTACTGTCCAGGACTCCGGGTTTTTCTTCCAGAAGCGACCCAATGGCCCCAGTAGGCTTCAACCCTGCTAGGCCCCTACGGTTTATTTCCAAATTGGGTATGTTTTCAGATGCATTTTATTCTAGTTATTGGTATTATAAAAATCAAATTTAGAAAAGACAATATTTTACGAGGTTTTCGTATACCGTCATTGATGACGTTACAGCTACCATTTTTTTTTTGTGGAATTATGGTGTGTGTTCCGAGGATTTTATTTCTAAAAAATTACGAAATAAAAATGTCTAAAATTACATTCACGAGGTTTTCCTTCTAAGGCACCTCTAAGTATGTGTAGGTTATTTACTTAGGTGTTTCTTTTTCAGTTGTTCGTAAGTAAATATTAGATCAAATTATTTAGATAAAATTTGGTCCATGGGTAGACAAAAACCTAGAATAGGATATTGGAATGGGATAAACAAACTTCTAATTTCAGGCAAAGCCGCTGACAGGAGCTTGTTAACTGTGCTGGCCGTTAATTAGACAAGCTACACTAATTTTACCCCTCTTTTACCAATTTACCATTATTTTAATTAAGAAACCGTCTGAACCCCCTCCCTCCCCCTCAGGTTTACCTAAATCTAACTGAAATGCAAGGCTTAGTTAGCTTAACAAATAGGTATTTTAACTATATATTAATACCCCGGGCTTGGGCTTGTAGACTACGAGCAATGGGTAGCCCGCCGTCCTACCGTCCGGTAACCGTCTGGACCGAGCCCAAGCCATCGACGGCGCGTAGTGTTCCACGCGCGCCTCAAGATGTCAGTAAAACCGTAGAGGCCCAGGAAGAACGAACCATACAAGGGCTGAAGCCTACTGGGGTCATGGGTAATGGGAAAACAAAACCCGGGGCCCTGGGACGGAGACAACGAAGGAACAGGAGTGGGTTTTTAGTCGGCAAAAGTCTGACACTATCTGCCGCTCCACCCAAGGCGCGATTTGTCATAATATGATTTTCCCACCTAAAAAAAACCCTACCAGGGCCATGGGTCAACTTCTGAAAGGGAGACCCGTAGTCTTAGACCGCAACGGGCAACTAAAGGAGCATAGGTTAGTTTTAGTCAGTAAAAGTCCGACACGATACAGTGGGAGAAGTCATTAGATGATTTCCCACCTTAAAAAACCCCATAATAAAAAAATAAACCTTCCCCCTCTCTCCCCTCAGGCTTACCTAAATCTTACTTGCACTTGCAAGGCTTATCTAGCTCAATGAATACTTAAAATATTTATTAATAGGTAAAGTTAGTAGACTGTGATCGATCAATTAAGATAGCGATCTCCATTCAATCAGAATTAATTTGCATCAATGGAAAGAAAGATACCTATATCTTTTACATTTTGAGTGAAAGATAATCTTATTAAGCCCAATGAAATGAATTAACATGAAAAGAAAAATTTACACTTCTAATGTAAATGTGTGGGTGAGAGTAGATATGAGAAATGCTTAGATTCGAACTCAAATGGGAAACCTTGGCCTTGATTATATTATATAAATGGTAATACATAATTTATTATATCATCATACCATATAACGTAAAACCTTAGCACAGCGATAACGGTAGGTACAATAAAAATGTAAACACATTTAATGTTTATAAATTTGAACATTATTTTGTAAATGTTTTTTTATTGATGGGCAATGTATATCGTAATTTTACAATACCTTCCAAGTGGCTCGTTGGTCTAGGGGTATGATTCTCGCTTTGGGTGCGAGAGGTCCCGGGTTCAAATCCCGGACGAGCCCAATACTTTTTGTTGAATTGCTTGGCGTAACAGGAGTATTATGACTAAATTTATTCTAATACGTCTGCTTAGAAATGTGTGATAGATACTAAAGCAATAAGATAAGGAATCACTGCTCGTATTTTTAATCTACCATGAGTCATTATTACCCACTCAAGCGTTATTGTTGTACTCAAAACATCCATAAAATATTTACTGATATGTTCCTAGTTTATTGTTTGTAAAAGTTATGATCTTGTCCGAGATTTATACTTACAGTACTACCCATTTGTCCTGTAACAGCAATTGCATGCTACGTTGCAACGATAGTTCGCGGCGGCTGCGACAGATGGCTCTGCAATCGCCTACATAGAGTTTTATTACCCATTCACTTCAAACGAGTACCACTACAGTTCATTCTATTTTCCAGCACATTTTTCTACGATTATTGATTAAACTTTTCAATTTCAAATAAACATTTTAAAAAGTGAATGGCAATTCGATAACTAACGTCACACTATCGTAACAATTTTAGTGTCTTCGCGTAAATTAATTAAAAATGCTTTCAAACTTGATAACGCTCACAATTTTCAGCACGAACATTGAATTGTGTCATAACTCCATAATTTTACTGTCTAGCTAGGGACTAAAGCTATTTTGTGACTAAAGGTCGATAGTAAGTTACCAACTTCATGTGTTTACGACCTGACAAGACCTTAAAATCCCTTCCTTAAATTACCCAACTTCCTACCTGATTACAGCTTCGACATCCTCTCATGAGGACATTAAGATTGTCCTATGCCTATAAAGGGATACCCGAATAAATATTCTTAACCCTCCTGATGCTGTGAGGGACAAATATAAAAAAAATGTGATGGCACCTAAATATCGAATGAAAAAAAAGGGTTTTTGCATTTTGAACAGCTTTCTTCTAAAGTTAAACTTTCATTAAGTATTTTTATAATTAATTTTTTGTACTTTACCTTTGTAAGTGAACATTTATTTACTGCTATTTGATATATTAAATTATTTATAGTCTTTAGATTTTAAGTTTCGTAATATATTTAAAAACACTGAGTCTTACTCATATTTTGTTATTTTCGCTTTTAAGTATTTGTTCATTACGTAAATAAAATAATGTTTTTTGAGGTGGAAAATCATCCAATGACTTTTCGCGCTCTAGAGCAGAGTGAAAGGGCATGTTAGACTTTTACCTACTGACTAAAACCACACCTATGTTCCTTCTTTGCCCTTTTCAGTCCAGGATCATGGGATTTCCTTTTCGGAAGTCAACCCATGGCCCCAGCAGGCTTCGGCCTGCTGGGCCCCTACGGATTTGCTGACATCTCTTTGAGACGAGCGTGGAACATTACGTGCCGTCAACGATTCGGGTTCGGTCCGGACAGTTACCGGACGGCCGGACAATAAGCTACCCATTTCTTTTCGACTAGAAAACCCGCCCCTACAGTAGCTGGAAGTCGGGTTCGGGGTCCCGTTGGCTGGAGCGTGATGAAAATAAAATACTGCCACAGTTTCGTTGATAAAAATATAACTAGAAGTTTCGTAACAGGGGTTATACAATTTGATCGTGGTAATAATTCATCGTTATAGCACTACCCCTACATCATTTGTTCATAATTTCCGCTCATAAAATGTCCATTGCCAAACACGACGAGCTACACGCTGTAGGGAAAAAAATGTAAGTAGGTACCAATAATTCTGAACAACATGTGTTACGACACCATTAAGAATATTATTTATTTAGACGTAGTGGTTGACTGATAGGCTGCTGCACTGCTTGTTAAGGGTCGCGCGGAACAAATATTTCTATGGCCTACAGATAAGTAGAGTACTGTCTTGTTGTATGTCTGTGAATGCACCCATGTTACAGGAGTGATGCCTGGTGTGGAACAACGTCTTAAAAAAAACAAATATTTTTATTTATACCGTGAAAAATATCGCAAATCGGAATATTGACAATCTTAAGACCCCAGTAAGAAAGTAGTGTTACTTTACAATTACTTAAAAGTAAACATAAATATCTTAACCATAAATATACCTAATATCTTATAAACACAGTCACCAAACCCTTCGCATATCGATAAAGTAAGCTTTTAGAAGATGATCCCGTTCTCAAACATTTCTGCGAAATGTTCCCATAGGCAAAAAATTGACGGCCTCAAAATGTCTCACGCATTCCAGGGTTAATGCCAGAGTGCCTCTACATTAGTGAAATACAGAGCTCATGTTTCACTGTTGAAAATATGCTGCTTTTTTTAAAAAGTGTTTTTAGGGTTGAACGTAATTTCAATTTATACGTGACTTTTTAGGGTTCCGTAGCCAAATAGCTAAAAACGGAACCCTTATAGATTCGTCATGTCTGTCTGTCCGTCCGTATGTCAGCCACTTTTTTCCGAAACTATAAGAACTATACTGTTGACACTTAGTAAGTAGATGTATTCTGTGAATCGCATTAAGATTTTCCCAAAAATATAGAAAAAAAACAATAAAGGAGAATGGCGAGATTGCATGTAATTTGGGACCCATTGATAGGGGTAGCGTACATTATGGAAACTTATGAATAGTTAAAGAACGACTTCAGACTAACAAAAAAGCAAATGGAAAGTAGGTTATAGAAGTCGGGAGAAAAAAGATATGAAAGGTAGAAGATTATAACCTAAAATAATTTAAAACTACATATGGCACGGACTTATTGGTTATTATTTAGTAGTAGAATGGCACTCGCGCTTTTTTCATACTTATACATATTTACTTAAAATCAAACGCTATGCTATGATTCTTACATACTCTTTTTAACAGAGGTAAATTATATAAAAAAAATTACAGAGGTAAATGCCATAGTTGAGGTTGGTGTGCAGAATAGTCAGTCCAAATGTAAAGCAAAGTCGTCAAGAATCTACAAAATTGCAAAAATAGCATGTATCCCACGTTGACCGTTGAACACAAACGATGGAATGGTCCACAAATCATGTAAATTGTTTTTGTCAATTGATTTGACACTGACGTTCCATTTCTCCGTTCCATGTTTTCAATACCGTTTGCAACACAAAATAATTTATATATTTTTATGGTCTGTGTACATTGTAGGTACTTTTCGTGTTCCGTTTTATATATTTTTAGTTTATTATTTATTTTCAAGATGTAAGCATAGAAGAAGGAAAACAGCCAAGCTAAATAGTACTTAATTATGAGAATGTAAATCATTAAAGTAGATTGGAATGTATCAATGTCAGAAGATGCGTTCGGAAACGGCATGTATTTTTTAATATAAATTAAAATCATTCATAACTTTTGATTCCCATCCCCTAGTAACTCAATATTTTTTAAATAGAACTCTGGTAAACTCGTTTCTATAATTAATATAAACTAGAACGTGAACGGTGCTACTTTGATTTTTAAATTACGTGGGTCCAACCTCGCCATTCTCCTTTTGAGGGTTCCCCGTACTTAGAGCTGAAACTCATTTTTTTTTTCATTTTACCCATACTTGTGGGGTATCTATGGATAGGTCTTCAAAAATGATATTGAGGTTTCTAATATCATTTTTTTCTAAACTGTATAGTTTGCGCGAGAGACACTTCCAAAATGGTAAAATGTGTGTCCCCCGTAACTTCTAAAATAAGAGAATGAACAAACTAAAAAAATATATGATGCACATTACCATGCAAACTTCTACCGAAAATTGGTTTGAACGAGATCTAGAGAGTAGTTTTTTTCAATACGTCATAAATTGACGTATTGAAAAAAACCACCCTAAACTGTACCTTACACGTTTGTATGGAACTCTCAGTGCGCGAGTCGGACTCGCACTTGCCAAGTTTTTTTTTAATACTACTGTTTCTGGTAATTTGTTTATATAATTCAAATTGAATGATAATTATTGAGTTCGACACAAAGTAATAAACTCCTAAAGATTACTTATTTTTTTGTATTCTCGCTCTTTATGAATAACTCTATTAACATACGTGGGACACTCAGAAAGTTTTGAGAAACTAAAAAGCTTATTTCTATGGATAAAATATTTTTATTAAATCTTTTCAAAGAACTCTCCACCAGCCTCTATATAAAGTTTCATGCGTCTGAACCAATTTTCGAAACATTTTTTCAGTTTCAGTCCGCCGACGACTCTTCCAAGGTCGTCTCGAACGCTACTAGCGCGTCTTCCGGGGAATAAAAAGAAGTCACACGGTGCCAGATCAGGACTGTAAGGAGGGTGCGCCAAGACTCTGACTGGTGTGGCGTCCAGGAAGTCTCTCGTTTTGAGCCCTGAGTGCGCGCGCGCGGGTTTCATGGTGAAGCAGTACCTCGCAGAACCCGGTGTTTGGTCGCTGGTTGCTCATTGCAGACAAAACTTCTGGCAGGCATTTTGAGGTATACCATTCGGCGTTGATGCTGCTTTGGTCTCGTAATGGAATTGAAATCAGATACCCCGTCAAAGTGAAAAAACTAACGATCAAAATTTTACCGGTGCTTCTCGATCACTTCACTTTCGCAGGCGTTGGTTCGTTTTGAAACAGCCAAACTATCGACTGGCACTTTTTTTCTGGATCTTATTGATAAATCCGGGATTCGTCACCTGTCAATGTCGTAAATGCGCCGAGACAAGCCTGCTTCAAATTTTTGTATAATATCATGGCACCACTCTACCCGGGCCTGCTTCCGAGTTTCGGTGAGGCTGTGTGTGTGCTTTGGCAAACTATCCTCTTCACGCGAAGGTGATCGTGTAGAATCTTGTGAACACTTCCTGAACCAATCTCCAGTCTATACTGAATCTCTTCGTATGTAATTCTCCTGTTTTCTTGAATTATTTTTTTACTGCTAGCAGACTTTCTTCCGTGACAGCCATCGTAGGACGACCACTCCTTTGTTCATCGCCCAAAGTAAGGCGATCGTGCTTGAATTCACTATACCAGCTGTAGATGGTTGCTTTTGAAGGTCCTTCATGTATAAAAGCAATTTGAAGTTGATCAAATGACTTATCAGGAAATCGTAGAAGTAGAAAATCATCGCACGAAAATGTTTTCGATGCAGATCCATTTTTAAATGAGACACAATAATTTGTTTTGGCTTTCGAAAAAAATTGGAAATAAATTTAAAATTCGAACAGTGGTATTTTTCTTTAAAAAACCATTGTTTTCAAATTATTACAAGTGGTCAGTGCCTTTTACATAAAAACTTTTTTTTGCAAAATTTTCTAAGTTACCTGTTATCTATTTGAATTTAATTTTATATATAATATCACAGGTGCTAACATAGGTGCTCAAACTAAACATAACTTGCCCCGCTACAACTACAACAACAACCACTGCAACTTCAAGCTTTGAAAGTTTAATTAACAGAGTTTGCACTTCTATACGGATTCAGTTTCTTAATTAGTAATCTTGACACACCTTTGTTATGTGATTGAAAATCTGTAGAAAAACTTCATAGTTATAAAGTAATGCAAACTAAATACATACCACTGTGTTTCAAGACGAAAGCACAAAATAGATAGGTACAGAAGTCAATCTCATGTATGTACTTCACTTTTCATGCCTACGGTTGATGGTCCCGCTAGGGTTGGCGCCGCTCCATCCGAGCGCGCTCGGGTGCGGTGATAAATACCTAATATAAATTGTAAAAATATTACAAGACCATAAAGTCATGTTAGCTTTCTTTATCAGGCTGGTGGCCACTGAGGTACTTACCTGCCTAACTGTTCTGCGTTACGTTAAAATATATCATCAAAATACAAGCAAATACCTACTTACCTCTCTTAAACAACAGGTAGCTTAAAAAACTATAGTATACCAATTAATGTTGAATTTAAACAACTGTCCACTGAACCGTTATAACCTTATTTTTTTGTTGCTCCATTAATGCACAAAAAAGTTCACATACGCGTGTCTCAAACGGAGGGCACTCGCGCTAGTACTGGTTCCAACCAGGCTGAGATATCGTGTCTGTGAGCGGTATCTGTGTGTGCGTTCTGCAATCTAAATTTGTTCACAGATTAAATCTATCGCGTTCAGTTCTAGGCCTTAATTTAAATGTTTTTAGCTTTTAATTTGAGAACTGTAGCTTTATATCGAGTCACATGATATTTTTTTCTTTCGTAGGTATTAAGACGATAGGGTTATCTGAATTCATGAACCATCTTCCGCTTCCATCATCAGATCAGCTCCATGTCAATGTGAATTTTTGAACGACGAAACGCAACCGGTTTTGCGACTACGGAAACAGTTGTTAAAAACGATCCTCGTCGCGACTGGTTTGAAGACGATAGTTTCGTCTTCTTTGAGTAAAGTAGTTGCAGAAAACTTCGTTGTCGTAACTAGTTTGAGGACGGTTTAAATAAAATTTGTGCTGTATTTCATAGCCATATAGTTAATTTTTCATTGCAAAAACCTGGTTTTGAAGCAACGAAGCGACGAGTGTGATAGTTGAATAAATGGATTCTCGGCCTTATTTTCTTATTAGTAAAATAACAATTCACATACAGTAATTTGAAGACTGGTTTGTACAACGAAGACGGTTTGGTCGCAGGATGGAAAACGGTTGTTACGTTGCAGAACAAAAAACGGTCTTTGAAAACTGTTCGTTGTTGAAACGCTCACCACTACTTTGATGCCGACTAGTGTTCTTATTCCTTACTAGCTTTTGCCCGCGACTTCGTCCGCGTAGGTGTCGAAAATGGTTTTATTAGGTTCTTTGAGATACGAAAATATTAAGTATTATTTGTTATCTTCGTCGTGTGTGATAGTCCATTGAATTGTATGGCGAGCGATATTGTATCTTAAGATAAAATATTATAGTATCTTAGCCTTGTGCAACGCCCCTTAGTGAACTTCACTGCGGGTGACGTAACCTACGACAAACTTATTATTTACGGTTGATACAGTAATCGAGTCTAGGGATCGAACCGCAAAATTAAGTTTGTTTTTTATTGTATATACTTTTCCGGGATAAAAAGTACCCAGAGGTGTGCCCAGGATATTAAAGACCAAGTTTCATCGTAATTGAACCGGTAGTTTTTGCGTGATGCCTGAACAAGACAGACAAACAAAAAACAAATTTTTGGGTTTGGTGTCGGCCTAGTAACCCCCTCTGCCATTTATTTTTTTGATATTTTCAATGTACAGAATTTTCACTTCTACAGATTTATTATAAGTATAGAGTATAGATATTGCATTTACCACTCACAAAACAAACTTACTTAGTAGTTAGATACACATAAACTTAATGTTGTGTTTCATACTAATACATATAGACTTTACAAAATCACTAGTCCAAAGGGACTTGGCTTAGAAATTACAATATCTAACTGTAAAAGCAAAATTAATTTACTTAAGCGTTACAAGTTTAGATTGTAGCGCTCAAATATCTTCACGAAACTAGCAAGTAACCCATCTTACCGATTGTTTTACGGAACATTAACTTAGGTAAAACTTGTGTAGAAATAGAATTAATTCTCGAAACGACTGACCCTTTGTAGTCCTTAGCATTTACATATACCTACAATAGCTTCTTCCAGCGTATTCGCCCGTGTCAAAGTAAGTTTTTCCATACAAACTTTAGGACCCCGTTTCATCCCCTTGGGGGGTGACTTTTGGGAAATTCTCTCTTAGTGCTCGCCTACGACATAAAAGGAAACCTCCAAGGCCCTTTAGTTTCGGCTGTGTGTTGACATGTCAGTCAGTCAGTTTGTCCTTTTAATTATAAATGTTACCGCTAACAGTTGGAGTGTAGATTAAGCTGTTAATCTAGAGATTGTCTGATCAAGTCCGTTAAAGTGGAAAAAAAAAATTAGTTCTTACATTAACTAGATAGTCTGCAGACTTCCTAGATAATCTGCAAACTTACCGTAAAGTTATAAAACATGTTCTTTGCTTTAATAAAAACTATATAAAATGTGTTGTAATTGTATACAAAGGTTTTTTGTGCCAATATATTAATATGAAACATTCGAATTTATTGTATTTCTAATAATAATCTAAAGTTTGATGACATTTTACGAATGAAGAATTAACATTATTTATGCCACCCCGACATGGGTAGGCTAGGTTAGAGGTTATATTTTTATAACCACCCAGGAGCAGGAGCCCCGCTCAGCAGGGCTCCGTCGGGTTATCTTGGTAGGTAGGGTAGTGTCAAAAAAGACAAAAGTGTTTCGCTCCCTGTCTTCCGCGTTTTAACGATATAGCGTTCGTTAATATGCAGATTAACTAGATTCAGTAGATATATCTGCTAAAGGAATGTAATCGGTAATTTGCAGATTACCTAGTTAATGCGCAAATTAACGTATTCCGTATTCTAACGGTAACATATATATTTAAATACAAAAACCTAATTCATCAGGACCATTCCTAATATTTGTATTTTTTTATTGTTAATCTAAACTTCTATTATAAAGAGGAATGATTTGTATTTTTGTTTGTAATTAATAAATTCAAAATCTACTGAATCCATTTTGATGATTCTTTTAATAGTTGAATGTTACTTTTTTTTACGCTGGATAACGTACATTTTTTTTTTAAATCGACACTTTAGCTGCGGGTTGGGAACGCAAAGAGTAGCTAAAAAACATGAGTCACTCCCTCACGCCCCACCTAGAGCGCGAAAGAAAATTTGATGATTTCCCATAAAACAAAACACTCCGTATATCCACTTGTCTTTTAACGTTAGATTACTTTCACACTTAGCTGCTCAATCGATCTTAATGAGGGTCATAGAAGAAAAACATGAAATATCATGTTTTTTATGTACATACATACATGTACATAAAAAAACATAGGACCAGTAGAGATAGATGTTTGTTCCATATCAATAATAAGATCCCCAGAGATAGCAGTGTTCGCAGATGCCAGAAAATGTAGAACAAAGCCTTGAATATGTAGGTAATTTATCAAATGAACAAACATACTGCTGACAACATAGCCAAATTAATTAACTAATAGAAGCTGACTTGGATTAATTGTGAACACGTTTATATGTATTAAGTTACATAATAATATATAATGTATTCAGAGTTCATTAGGGACAGATATGAGATGTTTAGGTATGATACATTGATGCAAACAATAACAATAAACATGGTCAATGAAATGATTTGTAGAAATAGTTATATAGTGATATTTATTATTCATAGTCATAGTAGTCATAGTAATTTATTGGTAAGGGATTCTTACAAGTCATATACAGAATGTTACATTATACTTAGTCAACCAATGAAAACATAACAATGTCAAATAATAAAAAATGTCAAACAAATAAAATAAAATACAAGAAAAACAAATAAATCAAAGTCAAATCACAAATTAAAATAAAACAATCCTATTAAAAGTCACAATAATTTTCAGTCCAAATTAATATTCGCGTCAAAGTTAAATAAAATTAAATCATAAATTCGTCAAAAGAATAAAAGGCTTGCTCGATAACCCCTTTTTTCAAACGATCTTTGAAGCTCCCAGTGCCAGTGTGAGCAGTGGTGGCCGAGTGGTAACGGCTCCGACTTACGAGTAGGTCGTGGGTTCAAACCCAGCCAGGCGCGTTACTTTGTGTAATTTATTTCATCACCACTGCTCTCAAAACGGTGAAGGAAAACGGCATATCCTAGAACCAAAAAATTGAAGACATGTGACATTCACCAATCCGCACTGGGCCCGCGTGGTGGATTAGGCCCATTTCCTCTCCTAGAGAGGAGGCCTCAGTCCCAGCTGTGGGAATATTAAAAGGCTGATTATGCTATGCTATTTTTTGTTCTGAAACTAATTTGAACAATTGCTACATACCTACCTACTACTCGTATCTACAATATCTCCATAGCTTTTTCCAAAGTAGCTCAGGGTCGGCTTTCATTCTTACCGAATGCGACTGAATATCCGTGTTTTATATGGAGCGACCGGCTTCCAGACCTCCACAACCCAGTCACTGGCCATAACACTAGGTGGACTGGGCAGAAAGTCTGATTATCAGTCTTTCTGGCGTCTGACTACCCGTAACCACTATATACTGTGTATATTAATATAATGATAATAAATAATTATTATAATTAAGTAATTATTATAATTAAATAATTATTATATTTGTTTATATCAATAAATTATTACAACAAAAAGAAAACCGTAACCAATTAAAAACAATCTAAAATATGGCGTCAAAAAAACTCCTCCGCATGACTGTAGGCTATTAATATTAATGTACCCAAAAGACTGGTGGCATTGCCACGCTGTATGGCAATGCTATGCTAATCCTCTGTCCAAGATCAAAACCAGCCCTTGAGTCACCGTATTTACTAGATGTGCAGGAGATGATGTCTCTATGTATATATGTAATAGATGCACATTACCTACATAGTTCAGGTTTTTTTTTTTAGGTGAAAAAATCATCTTATGACAAATCCCACTCTTGGGCTGAGCGCGAGATAGTGTCAGACTTTTACTGACTAAAAACCCACTCCTGTTCCTTCTTTGCCTTCATCCCGGGGCCTCGAGCTTCGCTTTCACACTACCCGTGGACCTACATAGTTCAGGTGATTTGAAAACAGTAGATACCAAAAACCAGAAAAATGCCTACATTTTGCTTAAAATGTCACAGAGTTTGCAAGCCTTTTTATTTATCATAAATTGCAATGTAAATCTTGTACCTACATCTTACTAAAAGCAATCACATTAGTGTTCCCGCTTTTCAAAAGTAATGCTGACATTTAATGTTAAACCCTAGATGAGATTATTATATAGCGAGGTATATAGCAACACTGAAACTACTGCACTAAAGTTTAGATAAACATGATTATAAATGCATGACCTTGTACCAACACAATCCCCAGTAGTGTTATTAACATAGATAATATAGAAAGTTTGTAAATATCAGTAGCCTGAATTCCGTTTAATATTAGGCATCGTTCCAATTTCTGAATACAGCTGAATTAATAAATTATGCCTAAGATGTTGTTTTAATTTCTAATTAGTTCTGAATCAAATACCTACTCAATTAACTGAAAATCTATTACCAAGAAAAAAATAATTAACTTTCAGTCATACTTAAATCTAAAACCGAACTTCAAAAGCTTAGCAAACACACTTTATTTCATTTTACTTTTAAAGATATTTAATGGTTAAAAGCAGGTAAGGATCAGGCAGAAACAGATTAACTACAGGAGATCGCCATCCGCAATTAATCGTCGCTTTTAAAGTTTCCTGCGGCGGTGGCGGAAAGCAGGGTTTTTTCTTCCTTTTCCGAGCTCGCTGCGGATAATCCACAAAACAATAGCTGGCACTTTTACCTCAATATATGGCCATTGAACAGGCTACATACAATAGAGGCTTGGATTAAGGACTTCAGACAAAACCGCTCACACACATTCTACTTTGTAACTACTTTTTTCTGAGCCTTTTAACTTTGACTGACGTGTACACAGCTCCCGCTCTACATAAAAGAACTTTCTCTTTTCAGAGCTTCTGCTGGAACGGAAACGAACAACAATGCAAAACTCATAGTCGGTGGCCCGTGTGTCGGAGCTCTAAGTGAACAACGCAAGAGCTCCCCAAAAGGCTCATTGACTAAAGTACACTTGACGAGGCTGTCAGACAAGGTCAAGATGCTCATCTCACCTTGTCTAAGATTGTTCAGACATAAGTACACACAGGTATGTTTAACCTACATCCTAAAGGAAATTACTAACTAGCTGCAAACTGAAAAGAAATAAGGAAAACGGAAACAGTGGAAATGTGGTTACGTCCTTTCTCTTTGTTACAATGTTATAAATTCTAAGTGAATTCTTGGGTTTGTGAAGTCTTTCTATTATTAAAAAACAGGGCAGGTACGAGTTGGACTAGCACACTGAGGGTTCCGTAAATAAACACAGCATAGCATAATCAGCCTTTGAATGTTCCCACTGCTGGGACTCAGGCCTCCTCTCTCTAGGAGAGGGAATGGGCCGTAATCCATCACGCGGGGCCAGTGCGTATTGGCGAATGTCACATGTCTTCGAATATTTGGTTCTAGGACATGCCGGTTTCCTCACGATGTTTTCCTTCACCGTTTTGAGAGCAGTGGTGATGAAATAAATTACACGAAGTAATGCACCTGGCTGAGTTTGAACTCGCGACTTGCAACTCGTAAGTCGGGGCCGTTACCACTCGGCCACTAACTAAGTTAATGTAAATCGTTCAATTCTTGAATCGAGTCTCGAAGATTTTTCCGAATAGAAAAACTTTTTTTTTGTGACGTAGCAAGCAGCTTCAGTTTTCAGATTTATTCCTATACTTGTGCTATAAGACCTGGCTTCATACCAAATTTCAGCAAAACGGAAAGTTGGTGGTGTTAAGCCGATCACTATATGCGTTTTTTTTTTTTTGAAGATGTTTTTGCTCGGAAAATCGGTGATGTTATGCCGGTCACAACATTCTTCTTTAGTTCTCTTGCACCTTTGGCGATGCGAGATTTGTACTGTGTCTCACAGTTATAATTTGTTCTTGCTAGTTAGTGGCAATGGAGCCTTACTGTACTCATATAGACATTTCTTTGAATTTTTCATCTAAGACAGCGGCTATTACGTCTAACTGTATTCAAATTAACATTTTTGTTACTCTATTATACTTTCTAGTCGGTGGTGATGGTTTAGTTACCTTATTCACCGCACCGTATTCAATTTAGTTTTTGTTTATACCCTTATACATTTGGTCAAATTTCAGGGTTCTAGATCAACGAGACAATACTCTAAGAATTTTGATTCCCTTGAGAGTGTCGAAATACGTTTTTTGCGACATAAACGGTTATATCTTTTTTTTCCTGAGACTTAGACGTTTGATTTTTTCACAGCTTCAAGGGACCGCAGATTTGAGCACATGGTTTTAATTTCAACTCGATACCTCTACGCGTTCTCGAGATAAAGGGTCTTGCCAGACTGATGGACAGCAAAGTGATCCTATAAGGGTCCGTTTTTTTCCTTCTGAAGTACGGGACCCTAAAAATTACATAATAGCAGCAATACGAATGTCTAAACGTCACTTTTTACGTTGGAAACAATCACTCATATAATTACTAAAGAATTTTCCATTAAAACGAAATAAAAAAAAAAACTAATTTAATAAAAAACAAATCAGAAGGTTTACTTAGTTAAAGTTGAAAAACTTAATTCTTAAGAATAATATTAAATTAATTGGTTTGTGAAAATATTTTCTGGAATCAAAATTAATCAGTTTATGTTTTAAACAGGTAAGAGGATTATTTAATTGATATTCGAGTTGTGAACTTAGATTATAATAAAACAAGAAGCGACTTTTGCAAGTTAATAAGGGAAGTATTTTCAGACTTTTCGGATACTCATTTTAACGTAGGTAAGTGAGCTCCCTTCAGGCAAAATCTATTTGCATTCCTTAGTCAACCAGATGTCGGAAAATTCTTGTCCTTAACTAACTTTTTATTTTGCGAACGTATTTGTTGAAAACTGTCGACTTGGCTGTTTTCGCCGGAAACTTTTTTCCTGCTTTCAAATCTATTTATGAGTTCTTATTTGAATATGAGGAAAATATGTTAAATAATTCTCGACATTTTTGTTTTTACGTTTATACAGTCCTAATTCAACGAGCTTGATATCATTAACGACTTTGTAAGTAATTAATACCGAGGTCCATCAGAGACTTATCTTGCTGCACATTATAGATACAAAACCCAGTAAGTATTTTTGGTATGGTATCTTTGGTTTTATATGCCGACGACAGAATTGTTACTGAGAGATAAGTGCCCAATGCAAAAGCTAGAGGATCACAGTTCCAATCTCTCCAAGAGGATATTATTGTGCGCGTTGTCTCTGAATGATGCGATTCCAATCTGGTTAGGTTTAATACTGGTAAAACTCAGGCATGTCTTTTTCAACCAATAGGAGCCAATTCTACCCAGTCTCGTCTCTCCGAGGTGTAACCGTGCCAAGAACCGATGCATAGTTTAATTCTACCAAATCCGTTTCATCATCGAACCATCACACCACATACACACACCACACACATGCCACTCATGCCATTATCTACTTACTTTTTTTTTTGTCTTAATTTTTGCATCAATTGGTTGTAATAATGAGGATATTTAAATCTCTACTAGTGATTATAAGGGTGGGCGCTGATACCTATATATACAAGGTATTAAGTTATCATAGCTTAGATATCAGCTGTAACACTTAAATATCACAATTAATTAACCTTTCGACCTAGTTTACTGTAGTAATTTGGAAGGTGCCAATAAACATTTTTTTTTGTGATGTATCGAACCCAGACGCAAAAAAAAAATAAATTTCGAAATACATTAATTGTGCAACGGCTAAGGTGTGGAATTCTTTGCAGGAATATCAACCTGAGTTTTTTTAAGTCAAGAGTGCATAGCGTCCCTTAGCTTACAATACCGCTCAAGTCGAAAATTGGCGGTTTTCACATTTGAATGCCTTTAGATGGAGCTGCTCATTGCGCGACTAACCATTGGTCACATAATATAGATTTCAGCCAATCAGAATTAATAATATATAATTCGAAAAATAGTGACAGCGTGCAAGTCGGCTGACTTCTCAACACCGCTCAGTTTTTTTCGTTTCCTGTAAAGTTGGTAAAAATGACTTATGCGGTGTTGTTAGCTAAGGGACGATAGGTTATAGGTTACTTCAAGGCAATCCAACTCCATCGTCGACTATATCATCGCTTATCATCACAAGTAAGATAGCGGCCGAAAATCAAGTTACTAAATTAAAGTAAAAAAAAGTTAGTCAATTAAATTCTACTTTATAATAGTGATTAATCAAGAAACCATTGACCTTTTCAAAATTCAGTTCTGTGCTTTGAATTGCTACTAAGGTAAGGTAAAGCTAATAATTACCAATATTGTGGCCTTAGTTTAAGGGCCTTAGAAATGACATAGGTCGCAGGTCTATCAAATACATCTTTCGAAGTTGTGACGTCACTCAACCACCTTGTTCAGTGTTCGGTCAATTAAAACCCCAATCTTAATGATTCCTTTGTATGTACGTATGTTCTAAACAGATGTATACTGAAGTTATTCCTAAAATACTCCCGATTTGTGCTCATAAATATTTATTAGACGTGTCTCGATAATTTATCACGTTCCGCGCCCGATTAGGTTAAATAAGATTATAGATGATAATTCAATTTTGAAGCTACGGAGATATATTATGATGGTAAACAAGATATTTTCGTCTTCCTATTCAAATGTAGCGGATTTTAAAAAAATGCACGTTAAAACTTAAATAAGACAACCATTGCAAGAAAATCAAAACGCCTTAGGTACGTATTTTGAGATGCCTTGCACAACAAAGCAATAACTTCGTTGTCCACATTCATTCCGGTAGCGTCGTCATATTATGACGTCGGTTAGCCACAACGTCCGTGCTCTAAACCTCTAAACATTGGCCATGTGTACACTCACGTCCTCCACTGTCACCCAATGTCTTCCAGTGTCGCCCAGTGTCCCCAAATGTCCATGAGACACCTAATTTCCGTGCCGTTCGTGACTACACGTCCACATTTTAAACGAGCTTGGTAGGGTGTCTATGTCTGCATAGTAAATTGTTAACAACTATGTTTCAGTTCCATGTACAAATTGGGGATAAGCATGAAACATTGTAAACTTAGTTTAGAGATGGCTCCGAGGAGACTGGAATAAATTATGGTTCCAGCCAAGATACTAGATACAATTGGGTAGTTGACTTTATAATATTTTTATTTTTTGCATCGAAAACTAACTGTAGTGACATCTATGCTTTCACTTATGAACTAACCAATTCCAAATCCTGCATCGCGCAATTAGATTTCTCCGAGCGATTTGAACTACAACATCGCGAAATTATCTGTCAGGCAGTTGCCCAAATCAGACTTAACACCCGTCTGGTCAGAGTATCCTCCCTTTTCAACGAAGGTATGTGGGCTTTACAGTCTGTTCCGCATGCCTCTAAATAACTTTATCCAAATTCGTTCAAAATTAAGTAGATAAGTTAGACGCCTTTGAAACGTGATGGAAGGCGAAAATGATAAGTAACAGGAAAAAGGACGCACGTCAAAATAAAATGCGACGTCACTACCATTGGGCTAATCAAGCAAAAAAGAGATTGCGGATGTGAAATGCTAATTAGGTACTGCGTCATATACTCCATACTCAATTCTTTATTGCATTCCACAATTTAGATTTAGGTGGTAAACATTAGCAAGAAACAATCGTGGGGGAAATGTCGGACACAGTAAAAGAAGGGTATAATAGGCGGAGAAGAAGACTTATTTTAGACATCTTATAATCTAACTTAATCTAAATACATTTTTATGAAATAATAAATTAATAATAATTTGTCATAAGAAATATCCGTTCCGCATGACGAGAACCTCGTGAAAGCCGAGAAAGACAAACAAATTAAGTATATTGATTTGGCTCGCGAGGTTGTCGACATGTGGGATGTAGACTCGGCGATCATTGTACGATACGGTACGATAGTCGTGTCAGCTAATGGATTGATAGCCAAGAGCCTCGACCAACACCTTAGGAGGCTCGCGTTAGGCGGCTTGATCCAGAAAGCGGTACTCCTGGATATGGCTCGTATTGTTAGGAGATTCCTTTCTCTGGAGCCCTGACCGCCGGTAGCTTGGACTCTATACCCGATACCGGTGGGACACTATTTTTTAATGTTTTTTTTTTTTAAATTTTATTGAAATATTTTAAAATATTATTTATATGTTTAAAATAATGAATAAACGAATATAAATATAAATCAATTATGATGCAATTTTCAGAAAAATCTATAAGTACATTTTTAATGTTTTGTGAAGTTTAATATAAAATATTGTAAATACAACACGTATATAAATGTACGTAACATACCCTATTGTTGGTAATTTGTATTCCATGCTATGTAATGTCATTCGACTGCTGTATTTCCTGAAAACTTTGCCTAAAAAAAGTTTGTTGAATATTTCATTATTCTTCTGAAATAAAAATTCATTATTCTTATTTGGTTGGAAACTTTTGCATCTGTTTGTGTCAGTTCCATCTTAGGCACTTACGGCTTGAGTTGCCTAAACAATTCATTTCTTGAAAAGACATAATATTATTATGGCAAATTACTAATTAGATGCTTTTTTTGCTACCGTCTATTTTACAGGGAATCGATAAGCTATTATTATTTCACTTGATTGAGGAACTGCTGGTCACACTTTAGTTATCATGATGAAAAAATATTATGAAATTATGAAAATATTAATTCGTACGAGAAAATGTTTTGCCTTAAGTACCTAGCTTCTAAATTATAGCCAAGGTTGAAATCTTGATTATAATTTAGCTGGAACATAGAAGTGGGTTTTAGTCAGTAAAAATCTGACACGTCCTCCCATTCTGGCCTAGAACGCAAGAAGTCATTGAATGATTTCCCACCAAATAATAAACTTATACTAGCACAGACACAGTAATTATTTTTGAATTGTCCTCTTTTTAATATAGTAATGGCTTTGTTTGTTACGGAGAATCACTGACTTCTAAGTTACAGGCCCACACCTAGTTTAGGAGTCAGAGTTACCTACCTATATAATTGTGACCTTGTATAAGCCTAGATGTTCATAGTTTTATGATGTAAATGCTGTTTTTTTTTTGTGTGAAATAAATGTATTTATTTATTTATTATTCAATATGCTATGGTACCTAAATACTCAATCATATTGTTAAATAGGGTGGGATTTGTCCACAATAAGACGCAGTCACTTGGTAAAATCGAGTATATTAACACTTCAAAACTAGGCAAACAGAACTCGGGTCAATTACAGTAAGATTAGATTACACACATAAAGCTACATTAGATAATATAAAGAGATTGAGAAAGTTTTAGCGGGAACTTACACGCCCGCGCACGTCTGGTTTTTGGCGGCGACTGCTCTCGGCGTTCGAGCGGCGCGAGGCGTGGGCGGGGTTCCACCGTTCAAAAAATGCGTACGAGACAAAAATCAAAATGACAGTCACAATTTGTGTTCGCGCGTAAATAAGCAAACTTAAACCTAATAACAAAAAAATACATTTATAAAAATTAGTTGCCTACATTCCACCCCCTTGTTCCTGAACAAACTCGTCAGTAGGCAACACAATGACCTTAACAACTGGTCGCTTCATGAAACCTTTGCTGGTTCTCACAGTCACCACACGAATATGGCCATCGCGGCCTGGGTGGACTGCGCTAATAACGCCTTTAGGCCATGTATTACGAGGCTGATTCTCTTCCAGAATCAGCACCATGTCTCCCACTTTTACGGGCGGCACTTCATGTCGCCACTTTTGACGCTTTTGAAGAGTGGGGACATACTCTTTTAGCCACCGTCGCCAAAACATGTCTGCTAGAGTTTGAGCCTTTACCCAAGCTTTTCTACTGTTTAAATCCGACGCTTCAAAGTAACCTAAAGTAGACGCACCGGTAGCTGTGCCTATCAATAAATGATTTGGGGTCAGTGCGATGGGCCCATCGGGGTCGGTTCCTACGAAAGTTATAGGCCTACTGTTAAGGGTCATCTCTACCTCAGCCATCAAAGTATTTAACAATTCCTCTTTCGGCGCACGCGCTGTCAAAGTAACTTTAAGTGCGGTTTTTTTTATTGAGCGAACGAGCCGTTCCCAACATCCACCCATGTGTGGCGCTGCAGGAGGGTTAAACTGCCAAGAAATACCCTTGGTAACGACGAAATCATGAACTTTATTCTCCATTGCTTGAAGAGCGACTTTCATCTCTGCGTCAGCACCTACAAAGTTGGTGCCTCTATCACTAAACATAATAGTCGGTTGCCCGCGGCGAGCTATCAAGCGTCGGATTGCCATTATGGCCGAGTCAGCTGACAATGAAGCTGCCAGCTCAATATGGACACCGCGAGTGACTAAGCAAGTGAAAATAACGCCCCATCTTTTTTCACGACGTCTTCCTATCGAAACTTCCATGGGACCGAAATAATCTACCCCACAATGCACAAAAGCTCTACGTGTGTTTACAAGCCTAGCGGCCGGTAGATCTCCCATTTTGGGCATTGAAGGGCGAGCGCGACGCACCAAACACAACTGACATTTGGAAACGGCTGTTTTGACTGTCCGTCGCAATCGAGTGATCCAATATTTTTCCCTAATACTGTTAATGACAGTTTCAGTATTGGCATGGTGAGCGCGCTTGTGATATTCGAGGGCAATAAGCCGTGCGGTGTAACTTTGACCGTCTAAAATAATAGGGTACTTTTCATTGAACATTAATTGCGGAGCAGCACTCAGGCGTCCTCTGACGCGAAGCAATCCATCACCTTCATATAAAAATGGATCTAAATCTCGAATTTTACTGTCCGCAGGTAATAATGCACTTTTCATTTTAAATAGTTCGATTTCCTTGAAAAAAGTCTCAAGCTGGGATTGTTTCAATAAAATATTCTCAGCCTCGCGAATATTACTAGCCGTTAACTTCTCAACCTGGTTCTTGCGACACATATTTATAAAGGCAAGAACTCGACCTGTTGATCTAACTGCCCGTGTCCAACTAGAGAACCTATCGACATTGAACAGCGGTACATACTGCTTAACAAAGTGAACCTTCTCAAGACGCTCCAAATCAGTATCACCTACGTCCTCAAACTCGTTGACCGGCCACTGGTCTTTGTCCCGGTACAAAAAAGATGGACCTGTAAACCACAACTTACAATTCGTCGGCCAGTACAACTTGGTAGCTTCATCAGCAGGGTTTTCTGCAGATGGCACCCAACGCCATTCGCTTGGGCTGGACTTCCGGTCGATTTCTGCCAATCGATGTGAGACAAACTTTTGGTAAACGCGAGGATCCGACGAATGCACCCATTTTAATACGGTTTTCGAATCAGACCACAAGTATTTTTGAGTTATGGCTAAACCTTGCTCCTTGATAACGACGCAAGCCAACCTGCACGCCAGCACAGCTGCCTGCAGTTCGAGACGCGGCATAGATATAACCTTCAACGGGGTGATGCGAGCTTTACCAATTACAAGTGAGACAGTAGGCATGCCTAACTCGTCCCTACCAACCAAATATGCGACCGCAGCATACGCCGATTCCCCAGCATCACCAAAAACATGTAACTCAACAGTTGAAGGGTCAAGCCTGTACCAACGTGGCACACGTATGCTACTTAACTGCTTTATGTCTACCAGCCACTTTTCCCATTCAATGAACTCGGCCTCCATCAGCTGATCGTCCCAACCTATACCAGATTTCCAAATTTTCTGTAACAAGATTTTCGATTTTATCGTATAAGGATAAAGTAAGCCTAAAGGGTCAAAAATACTCATAATAAATTTCAAAAAATGACGTTTGGTAGGAATAACTTTGCCTTCAACTACATCAGGTGTCACTTTTTTGAACGATAAGTCGAACGCTAACTCGTCTGATTCCGGCACCCATATCATACCTAAGGTCCGTTCACCGTTATACGGAGACTTGTCAAAGTTGACAGTACCGGGCACGACAGCTGGTAACTCTTTCCGAAGATCAGGTGAATTGGTCACCCACCCCCTGATAGAGAAACCACCAGCGGAGTGTATCATGGAAACGTCTTTGATCAACTGACGCGCTTCCTCTATGGAGTTTACACTGTCCAAATAATCATCCATGTAATGATTTTCATGGATTGCCTTGACCGCCTCAGGATATGAATCTCGGAACTCATCAGCATTTTTATTTAAAACATGTATGGCTGAGGCAGGGGACGACTTTGCACCGAAAATCATCGAAACCATAACGTATGTATCAGGGTCGCGTTCTCTGTCGCGACCTCTCCATAAAAAGAGTTGCGCGCCCTGATCTTCTTTCCTAATTCTTATACGCAAAAACATATCGGCTATGTCCGCTGTATAAGCTATACGACCAGATCGAAACTTAAACAATACGCCTAATAAAGAATTTAGCAAGTCCGGCCCTGTCAGCAAATAATCGTTCAAACATGCACCTTTACATTTAGCCGCGGCATCATAAACTAATCTAAGTTTATTTGGTTTATTGGGGTTAATGACCCCAAAATGCGGTAGGTGCCAAACCGGGTTAACACTCAGCGGAGTTTCCAATAGCCTAGCATATTTTTCTGAAATTAACCGTTCAATTTGACGGGAGTACGCTTCAGCATAATCGGGATTTTTATCCATCTTATTCTCTATGCCGCGTAATCGTTTGAAAGCGTAATCGTAATTGTCAGGTAAGTGTACCGCATCACGTGACCAAAGTAATCCTACCTCCCAACCTCCGTCGACACGGCGGCTGGTGCTGTCTAGAATTTTACACGCGCGTTCAGTTTCAACATTTTTGCGTGACACTTCTGTGATACCGATAGACTCCAGCAAAAAGTGCTGTTTCACAAGGTCATTGAGATCATCTAAACCATCGAAGGCTAAATTAATTGACTCACTGTCAGACTTGTCACAGATACCTACAGTTACAGGTCCGTGAACAACCCACCCTAACTTTGTAAGAGACGCTACGGGTTGCCCGGATTTACCCTGTCGTATTTCCTCATTTACGATCAACTTCCAGTTATCTTGACCAATTAAAACCATCGGTTTAGCGCACGACATCTCACAGAAATCTAAATCACGTAAATGTTTATTATTATTCAAAACTCTAGCAGGCACGGTTTGGGTAGGCAAATCTAAATTCTCTATTGTTCGAAATACTATATCATGACATACGCCGTTTGGGCCGCGAATTAGCGCAGTTACTCTACGGGAATTGTTATCAGTCATAACAAGACCGCGTGCACTCACAATCCTTAACGGAGATGATGGTCCACTAAAATTACACATACTAGAATCTACTAATGACACAGTGGCCCCATCATCTAACAATGCGTATACACTATGTTCAACATTATTAACAATAATCTTTACAGGCATAATCTTTAATAAAGATTTAGTGGTTCGACACCGCTCACCCATACTCGTTACCGACTCGGCGACAGACGGCGACGGCGCGGGCGACTGTATATGGGCCACCTGCGTCGCGGCGGCCGGCGCGGGCGGCGCTCCGGTGCCATCGGCGGCGCCCGGGGCTCTCGGCTTCTCGTAGTGTAGAAGTGTGTGATGCGGAAAACGACACTTCTCACATCGTTTTGCGCGACAACGATAACGAGAATGGCTATGCACTAAACATTTGAAACATAGTTTATTGACCTTTACAAAGTTCCACTTTTCAAGTTCACTTTTTGTAACGAATTTATCGCACTCGGGTAATCGGTGAGCCGCACTACGACACAACGCGCACTCACTTGATGACGACGTACTCGGTGACGCTGACGTAGTTTCCTCGCTGGTGAGGTGTACTCGATCTGCAGGCTTCCGGTGTTGACGCGTGACCTCAGCGCGCCTGGTACAACTCGACGTTGCGGCGTTAGCAGGATTCGCAGCTGCGGTGGTCCGGTTACGATTATTATTATGCTCGGTGTTTAAACAAAGCGGTAGGTAATAAGCCGATGCCCGCGATAGGTGACTTAGAAACTCGAGAACTATGTTTATATTTGGTGATAAACGAAGCTCTTTGCTGTCGGTGTTCTTTTTCATAACAAACTCGCCATATTGCGAACGTTGTACATTTGTTAACTTGCTGAGAATTTCGTGTGTTAATTGGGGGTTATTTATGTATCCTTCCGCCTTTATATTTTTCAAAATGTACACACAATTTCGAACGACGCAAGTCATATTTCGCAATTCGACGCCACTTTCGGACACACGGGGCAAACTTCGTATCTTATTCAATGCCGTTTCTAGTAGCAAATTGGGGTGACCGAATTCCTCTTCTAAGGCATTTATCACATCTATGGGGTCGGACCCGGTACGCAGTAGATCTTCAACGGCACTCTTTGCCGCGCCACGCAGTGATGCTTGCAGTCGTACTGTATTTTCGAACATACTATACGTGGCCGCGGTAGCTTCATAGGTACGACGATAAGCCAGCCAGTCTGCCGGGCTGCCATCAAACACGGGGAGATCATAATTTTGTCGTGGTCGCTTCGACATATTCGTAATAATAACGTCGGCTAGATGCATGATATCAGAGGCCGCGACGGCGCCGGCGGCCAGGGGCAGAGCGCCCGGCGCCGGCGTATACTTCGCGGCGGTCGGGGACGACGCCAACGCGGGCGCATGCGCGATGTCGCGCGCGCCGTCTCGTTCTAGGCCTTCGGTCGGTTGCGGACACGCGCCGGCCAGCGCATTTGGCACTGGCGGCTTTTCCGCGTGTTCGCATGGGGCTTGACCAGTGCTTAACCACTCATCTACGTTATTAGGACCACTGTAAATACTCATCGCGCGATTTTCAGCTTCTTCATCTTCAATCTCGGCGATTTCTAACGCTAATTTCTTCTTTATGAGCTGTTCTTTTACTTTGGCGAGTTCTTCTTCGGCCTTATACTCGGCACGGAGGCGAAGCGCTTCGCGGCTGAGGCGGCTTGATCGCGACCTGGAGGACGTGGCAACAACTTCACTACGCGGGTTCGTAGTGACACACGTGGTATCCGCACCAGATCGTTGTCCAGCTTCAGCATGGGCTCTGCTCCGTGTCACGACACCAGTAACTTTGTCATTCATTGTGATCCGGCTCGAAGGACCAATGTTAAATAGGGTGGGATTTGTCCACAATAAGACGCAGTCACTTGGTAAAATCGAGTATATTATCACTTCACAACTAGGCAAACAGAACTCGGGTCAATTACAGTAAGATTAGATTACACACATAAAGCTACATTAGATAATATAAAGAGATTGAGAAAGTTTTAGCGGGAACTTACACGCCCGCGCACGTCTGGTTTTTGGCGGCGACTGCTCTCGGCGTTCGAGCGGCGCGAGGCGTGGGCGGGGTTCCACCGTTCAAAAAATGCGTACGAGACAAAAATCAAAATGACAGTCACAATTTGTGTTCGCGCGTAAATAAGCAAACTTAAACCTAATAACAAAAAAATACATTTATAAAAATTAGTTGCCTACACATATTATGCCAAATACAGATCCATGTTCGGTAAATAACCGATTGTATCAAACGAGCCACTCACTTAGAACATTTTCATGTAGCTCTTCATAAATAATTCATTGGCACTGGAGGCCTTACTTAGACAAGTTTGTATAGGAAGGAAAGGGTCGCCAAGGATCCTTTACGTCAATTGCTATAATTTGCCAATTTGGTTATTCAACTTTGCAGGCTACCATTATTTTTGTTTATTTACATATTCTTGCATGGAAAATAGTGCTTTCGTAATAGAGCTTGGAAAACCATAGCGTAAAAAAAAAAAAAAAAAATTGTTGGGAACACGCCTTTTGTTGCTGAAAAATTAGCGAAAATTCTAGAGTGTAATAGAATTATCAGTGAATTTCACCCCAATCCGTTCATCCGTTCAAGCGTAAAGAAGTAACAAATTAGTGTGATTATTATTCGTTGAAATTATTGATGGAAAAATTAAGAAGGGTTATTTTTGGAAAAATAAGGTAGTAAAAGTATTGTATAAGCTATTCTAGGATATAAGCTACCCGTGTACCAAGTTTTAATAAAATCTGTTCAGCAGTTCGAGCATGAAGAAGTAACAAACACATATTTACACACTCACTTCGCCTTTGTAATCTGTATATAATAATATTCCACCACTATTACATGACACCGTCTAGTCCCAAGCTAAGTAGAGCTAGTATTATGTGTAGGTACTAGACAATTGATAAAAATACTTATAAATTTCTAAATACATCCATATTATAAATAAATTACACCCAGACACAGAACAAATAATCGTGCTCATCACACAAACATTTGTCCTGGGTAGGAAGTCAGGGCCACTAACCACTAGACTAACAGGCCAGTCAAAATATATAAAAGGAGAAGCTGACTGACTGACATATCAACGCACAGACGAAACAACAAGGACTGGGATCGTGAAATTTTGCACAAGGTTTCTATTTATGATGTGAGGCGAGCACTAAGAGAGGATTTTCCAAAATTCACCCCCTAAGGGGTCGAAATGGGGGTCCAAAGTTTGAATGGAAAAACCTAATTTCCCGCGGGCGAAACTGCTGGCAGAAGCTAGTATTAGTATAATAACTTACATAGCTATTTATTGGGCAGACTTTCACACAAAGAAACCTTATTGTGAATAAGTCTTTGGAGGTCACTGACATAGTAAGAAGGATGTTAACCCATTTTTTTTTAATATCAACGGCTATGGTACGCCAATTGTCACAAAAGTTCTTTAGTTATTAACATTGTTTAGAAACAAATACTTTACTTTCAATGAAGAAATAAACAACAAACAATTCGTCAGCAAGTCTGGAAATTCTATTATAGGCGTCAATTCTTTGATAAATAAAACCATGCCGCGTTTGCGATATCATGTTTCTTTGTTTCACGACATTCTCAGTAGGTGAGCTTATTTCTATTTTTATGAAGGATCGATGACGTTCCAACTTGTTACTTGAAAGGCAGTACAGTAATAATTTATGACTAGGTTCTACTTGAACTGTTTGTTGTGTTGATTCATCATTTCTTTGCTTTCATAATTATTTATATATATATATATATATATTATATTATATGCAATTTATTAGTTTATGTATTGTGTATATGTAAATAGTACACCACGAACTACCTGCGTATCTTTTTTTTCTCCTCTGTCAAATCCATCCAAAGGTTGTCTGTAAAAAATTGCTTTTAGCGATAATACCGCCCATTGTGACACCCTATTAATGTTAATTTCCTAATGTAAATTGTATTTTTGGTGTACAATAGAGAATATCTATCTATCTATCTAACATGTTGATAAAGCTACTAAAAAGCAAGCAAGTAGGGAACAGGATTTGCAGTTTTTGTTAAGTTTGCGTAAATTATGTAATAAGTATGTGTAGTGATGGAAATGGTTACCCCATTTCCATCACTACACATAACTACATATACGAATAAGACATAACAATAATTATTATTGTCAACAAAAAATATGTCGACTACGGATATCGACAACCCGACGAACAGCGAGTATCCACCCTTACGTTGTTGAAACTTCAACGGTCCGGACTAAGCGTTTCGCTTCGTCGTTTATACCGCGTACATCGAAGGACTGGAACAATTTGCCTGCTGCGGTCTTCCCATCCAGCTATAATTTAGGTGTCTTCAAGGCTAGAGTGAATAGGCTCTTAATAAACTGGTGCGCCTGACCATCAATGATTGCATCTCCGCTTACCATCAGGTGGGATCGCAGTCAAGCACTGGTTTATATCAATTAAAAAAAAAAAAAAAAAATCGAATGTCAACCCTTTTACCCCTTGTAAGGATAAAGGATAAAAGGTACCTCTTGTCGGGAAGAACATCGTAAGCGACAGTTTGCATATTTTTCAGGAATGGATGTTTGTTTCCATAATCAAAAAGTATTTATGGCTAGTTTCTGCTAGCAGATTTACCCGCGTGAAATTAGATACATCCATACAAACTTGGAGTCCAAAGTTTGTATGGATATATCTAATTTCGTTTCAACCACTTAGGGGATGAATTTTGGAAAATCATTTCTTAATCTTTGTATATGTTACCGGCAATCTGTGCATTTCAGGTATTCTACACAATACCTAGATAATGTATAAAATACCTAGTGTTCTGACAATGTATAAAATGTTATGAACATTATTGTCCATTAAATTACTTTACCAAGGTAATTTATATTGTTCCTAGGGATTATATAGAATACCTACCTGCTGGTCCACCGGCAATGTGTAAAATAAACAGATTTTGATAAATACATATCAAGGTTAACCGACCTATAAAATGACGGGCAAATTTCTATCGATTTTTTTTTAGGTGGGAAAATCATCTAATGACAAATCCCGCCCTTGGGCGGAGCGGGAGATAGTGTCTGACTTTTACTGACTAAAAACCCACTCCTTCAGCGACTGTCGCGACCACTAGGTCGCGGCAGCCAGCACTGGCTGGGCACGACACAATTATAGCAGTAAGTCCCCTCTTTGAGGCGTGGTTGGAAAGACCTCACGGCGTCCTCACCTTCCGCATGACGCAGGTTCTCACCGGACACGGTAAGTTCGGGAGGTTCCTGCACCGAATTCGTGCGGAAATGACGCCCGGGTGTCGCCACTGTGTGGACCGCCCGGAGGACACGGTAGAGCACACGGTGGAGGTGTGCCCCGCTTGGGCAGAGCAACGCCGTGTCCTCGTGGGGGCAATCGGCGGCGGCGATCTCTCGCGCCTAGCCTTGGTTTAGGCCATGGTCCGGAGCGAGGAGGAGTGGCAGGCGGTCGCCTCCTTCTGCGAAGTAGTAATGCTAGCAAAAGAGGCGGCCGATCGCGTGAGGCAACGGTTCTTACGCTCCAACCGCCGCCGGGATTTCGATCCCGATTTCCGGCCAGCGTAGGCGCGGGCTTGCAGACGGCGAACAATGGGTGGCTCGCCGTCCGATCGTCCAGTAACCGTCCGGACCGAGCCCATGTCGTCGACGGCGCGTACTGTCAAGGAGATGTCAGCAAACCGTAGGGGCCCAGCAGGGTCGAAGCCTACTGGGGCAACGGGTAGTGTGAAAGCGAAACCCGGGGCCCTGGGACGAAGGCAACGAAGGAACAGGAGTGGGTTTTTAGTCAGTAAAAGTCTGACACTATCTCCCGTTCCGCCTAAGAGCGGGGGATCTCATAAGACGATTTTCCCACCCAATAAAAAAAAAACTCCTGTTCCTTCTTTGCCTCCGTCCGGGGCCCCGGGTTTCACTTTCACACTACTACCGGTGAAAAAATTTAGCAATCGTACCGGTACTTTCAGAGATTGCCTCAAAAAAACAAAAAAATAAAATAAAAAAACAAACTTTAGCTCTTTATAATATTACATAGTTGTAGATGTAGACAATTTCATTTTAAAAAATGCAACTTATTATTCATATAACTGCGGATATAAAATATTTTAATAAATACTTTTTAATTATGTAAGAGAAAACACTTTCTTACAGAAAACGCTTAGGTACGATATTCTTTCTGAATAGGCTTGATATATTCATCAAGGTGATAATAATACTTAATAACCAATAATAACTAAAATTCTTCACACGAAATGTAATAAATTAATGTCAAAAGACCCTATTGTATTATACCTATATCATTCCAAATTTATCACTGCAGGTCGTGTCTCTAAACCATTTATTTACATGTTCATTGATTTATTCCAAAAGAAGGTTCACGTCCATATCATTCATCCACGAATTGAATATCATTGTTCACGTCATAATATCGAAAACAAATTTATTAACAGTCTTTTACAATGCTTTTCTTTTGTGGTTTATGAATTAAACATGTTTAATGAAAACCCTGAAGCATACACTCATCGAGATGTGTATCCTGCCAATCCTGGACCTGCAGACCAGCCCCCCTAGCCAAGTTACAACCGTTTCGTTTCAATTCTATTTTCCTTGATCGCCTCGAGTCAGCCACGTCTCCTATTCCTTTGTTATGATTACGAGACTGAGCGTTGAGATGACGTCAGAATAAAGGAATCGGAGGCGTGGCCTACTCGAGGCGATCAACGAAAATAGAATCGAAACGAAACGGTTGTAACTTGGCTAGGGGGGCTGGTCACACACAGAACTACAAAAGTTTCGCCTTGAGGTTTACAAGAGTGCTATGAAGCGTTGGATTCTGAGTGTAAAAAGAACAGATCGAATACGAAATAACACGCTGTGCTCCAAAACAAGCATAATAGACGTCGCAAAAAAGCTGCCAGGGTCAAAAGGGAATGGGTTCGATAACCAAATGCACTGAGGCCGCTGGGTAAGCGTTGCCATGGAGTGGGTTGCTGCAGAGGGAAAGTGCCGTCGAGGCCAACCTAGAAAGAGACGCGTATCTACCACGAGGACTGGCTCAAGACGGCGCGGGCGTGGGAAAAGAATGTCTGGAAGAACTTGGGGAAGGCCTTTGCCCAGCAGTGGGACAGTAATTACTAGGAAAAAAGTAATAAAAACTTTTCTTTTAAACCAAAAGCTTCAATTCAATTAGTATTAAACAAAAACATATCTTTTACTTGCGATTTTGGATAAGTTACTTTTTTAACGACAATAAAAAAAAATTGAGATAAGTACCCAATTGGAGGAACACACGTGGGTTTTTGTTAGTAAGTCTGACTCTCCCTCTCATTTCACCTAGAGCGGTAGAAGTTATTTCATGATTTCCTACCCAAAAAAAAGTGTAGTAATAGTATAGAAAGTGAATTCTAACGCTTTAAATGTGTATCGACTTCTGCCTTATTTTGGATGATGATCCTCGTGCCATATAAATTGATAACCTCAGGGTTCACTCGGGAATTCACAGAACTAGTTTCCATAACCCAAGAGATTTGAATTTTGTACGTACCTTCCATTACAATTTGTTGTAGTTTGAATAACATATTTTATCCCTATTTACTAACGCGTGGGTTATAACCCTCAACTTCCATGTAACATTACCATGTTACACACATTATTTCGTACACATTGTTATAATAGGTATACCTTATAACAAACAATGTGTAAATATTAGTACTTGTTCCAAATGTGTAATTAGGTCAGAACCGTACCGTGTTTTGCGCGTGTCCTCCCCAGAGGGTAAGACCTCCTACTAAACTAAAAACCTTCTACTATTCTAACGGTTCATGTGAGATGAATAAATTCTAACTGTATTTAATATAAATGCGTTGAGCGCATTAATGTTGCACAAGGACGTTTAATTTTCATGAATTCGCGCCGAAACGTGTTGGTTTGATTATGAATTGAATTTAGTTTGTTTATTCCCAAATGTGGTATGCTTGAATGCATACGATGTTTCAACAAAATTAAAAATAAGTAGGTTTTTAATTCCGTTGTTTTTTAAGTTTTTTTTTTTATGTAATCAGTCATTTATGGACAAAAAAAACACGAAATGTTTTATTCGGAAGGATTTAAGTATCTTCCAGATTGGTTCGATTTTTATAAAAACTCAATTATGATACCGCGACACTTAATGAAATCCCATTAGGTAGGTATCATAAATGATTGAGAACAGAATTAATAAGAAATTCAGGAAACTCCTCAAATATAGCATACTTATAGCGATTTTGATGTTTTCATCATAATCATTTACATTCAGAAAACATATGTGATTACATAGAACTAATGAAGATCACAGAGCTACAGAAACACACGAATATCTCAATTAAAAAAGTTAAGCGACCATAAGTGCAAATAGATGGTTTTAATGAAAATGAAAAGGAAACCGGCATGCCCTAGAACCAAAACTTCGAAGACATGTGACATTCACCAATCCGCACTGGGCCCGCGTGACGAATTACGGCCCATTCCCTCTCCTAGAAAGGAGGCCTGAGTCTTAACAGTGGGAACATTAAAAAAGGCTGATTATGCTTATGCTTAATGCAAATGGAACCGTTGATCTGATCTGGCGATGAAGGTAGCGCTGGAACGCTGAATAAAGCGATGTAAGCTAATCGTATTTAGGGTTATTAGAATTGTCTTGAGAAGCACTCGGGCTATAAATGATTTTAATGTTAATATTCTACATTTACTTTACTATAAAACTTGCAAACTGTTTAGGTTTAGCTGTGGGGTGACATAAACCAACTCAAATGTGAATAATCATAAACTTTTGGCAAAAAAAAAAATACAACGGACTAACCGTCGAATGAAATACACATAACGTGCAAAATAACTTAATTTCGAGAGTTAGTATATAACTATCTTCGTAAAAACGTTTTGTAATTGAAGCAATACGTTTTCAAGTTTCATCTATCTATATATATAAAAGTAGAAACTGACTGAATGACATGTCAACACACAACAAAAACTACTAGGACTACGAGCGTGAAATTTTGCACAAAGCTTCCTTTTATAACGTAGGCGACCACTTAGAGAGGATTTCCCAATATTCACCCCCAAGGGAATGAAACGAGTGTCCAAAGTTCGTATGGAAAAACCTACATTTACGCGGGCGAAGCCGCTGGCGGAAGCTAGTCTATATATAAAAGGAGAAACTGACTGACATATCAACGCATAGCCGAAACTACTTGGACTAGGAGCGTTAAATTTACACAAAGCTTCTTTTTATGACGTAGGCGAGCACTAAGAGAGGGTTCTCTAAAATTCACCTCCTAACAGGATGAAACGGGGGTTTAACGGGTGCGGGCGAAACCGCTGGCAGAAGCCAGTCTTGCATAATATAGTTACGGACTTTTACAAGTTCCAGATATCTTTCCTGATTACTACCCCAAAAATATTTAAAAAAAAATATATGTCCAGATTAATAAATTGTTTATAAATCACGCTTCAACAGATGAAAGCATTAGGACTTTGGTGACCCAACGTATCTACGTTTCTCTGGAAAAAAAAAATCACAGGCGAAGCCGCAGGCAGAAGCTGGTTTCATAGAAAATTTTCTACTACCATTATTAACCAAAATATAGTTTATTGCTATCAGTAGGATGATATTTCATCTGGTTTCCTGACAATAAATAACAGGATTGTTTATGAAGAAAACAAACTCACTCGAGACGTTTTTCTCATGTCGGGTCTGGTAGACCGCGATAAAAACTTATTGAAACTTATTCCCTGCTATATTTTATAGTAGTTAGATTACGAAGCGATGCTGATTCAGTATTTGTAGTAAAACTTTTTTGATCTAAGTTCATAAATTACGATCTGATTAAAGTTAGTTTTTAGGGTTTTACCCAAAGAGTAAAATGTCTGTCCGTCTGTTTGTCTGTCCGTCTTTCATCAGGCTGTATCTCATGAATTGTGACAGCTAGACAGTTGAAGTTTTTATAGTTGATGTATTTCTGTTGCCGCTATAACTACAAATGCTAAAAATAGAATAAAATATTAATGTATTTAAATTGAACTCCCATACAACAAACGTGATTTTTCAACAAACAATCACCAGGACAGGTGAAATTAAAAAAAGGTTTTAATATACACCATTGGTTTTTAATTAGTAAAAATACTTACAGGGCACATTAAAAAGGTCTTGTTATTATTTTAGTAAAGTCTCAATAAATAATACTTATTCATAAACAGCCTTTTATTAGCGTTTGTTTATATCCCAAAATCTCACTTTATTTATGGAAATATTATACAAGCTATTGATTATGAATGAATAAATGACGATCAAAATAAAAACACTGCGCGTAGTATTTTCTAGTAGCAATTGTTATGAATAATTGATTCAATTATGAATTTACCAATTATGACAAATTTTCGTGGACAATTTTGGGATTTCGATTTTTTTTACTTTTGACTACATAAATATCATCGATCAGTAACGGGTAAAGATAGAACCCAATCTTTTTTGTACTAATTAAAAAATAGGGGTGTAGTTTTGAAGGTATATATAATGGTGCCCCTTTGTGGACGAATCCAACTCGCACTTAGCCAGTTTTTTGTTTCAGACGCTGAAACGTGAATTTGTTTTCAATATTTATGTCGTGTCATTCTCAGTGCTAAGGTTTTAGTTTCTCGAAAAACGAGAAACTTCAAAATTGAAATACAAGACAGAGTTTAGCATAGATGGCTTCGAATTCAATACAAAATTAATTTTGACCAACTTTTTGGCTCAAATACTCCATAGGGACTAATGAAAGACATTCGAGTCGATGACGCGATAACGTGTGTTATTAGTGTAGCATACATGCCCTATGGCATGCGTATCAGAAATCGCCCGCATGCGTGCTTTATTGACCAATTCAAATGAGCCTTTAAACAAACATCCCTTAAAAGTTTATCCTAATATTTTCTTTACTAATAAGTAGTAAGTAAGTTATATTCTCTTGGAGCTTCAGCAAAAGGCTTTGATGTTGTACAATAACAGTGAATAACGTAAAAACCATTGGGACTTCCAAATACTAACAGATCCCTTCATACGTATATCGTCTACGTCTCGTAGATCATTACTAATTCAGCGGGATTTGTCTACTACGCCTAAATTTTCTTTGAAACTGTAACTATACAGAAAAATATTAATTTTACCCCGCGCTATATTTTATAAGCCCTTAGATTAAAATGTATGTAAGTAACAATTCAGTCTCATAAATCATGAGCTTATCGCCTTAAGTGCCCAAATTCTTATGAAAATATGACGTTTTAATCTGAGAACAAAAACCTATTGAGATGTTCTCACGTAGGTACCTGATGTACCTATTCAGTACACAAAAGACGCCCATAATACCTTAGGATAACAAAGGGGTTCATTTTTATCATATAGGGTTATTTTTATTTCAAAAGTTAGTTCGATTTAAATACATTGTAAAGATAGGGCCGTCCAAAATAATCCAACACTAGTGACACTTCTTACAACTACCTTAAAACTTAACAATTGGATTTTAAAGTTACGTCACACCACCGATAGATGTGTTTGCCTTTTGAAACGACTGTTCTCGAAGATTGTCGATCGCTTCCGAAAGTGACCAATTGGTGACCAATTTTTTGAACAAAACAATATATGCGCGGTACTATTTATGTCTATGATTAGGTAAGCTTGTTTTTGAGCAGTACCTAACAGTGAAAGTAGGTACTTATGAATATATTAACCTATACATACAGTTTTTAATATTAACTGTGCAATATTTCAAATGGTGCAGTGATTGAATGATTGTCTTAGTTATGTAAGATTACATGTTTGTAAACATACCGACTTTCGGTACCTCGGGTCGCTCGACCAAGGAGATCGTGTGGTAGACCGAGATGTAACACATCGGATCAATGCTGGTTGGATGAAATAGCGACAGGTCACGAGAACTCTCGCGCCGGGCCTTGGCTCTCGCGCCGGGCCTTGGTTCAGGCCATGCTCCGGAGCGAGGAGGAGTGGCAGGCGGTCGCCTCCTTCTGCGAAGCAGTAATGCTAGCTAAGGAGGCGGCCGATCGCGTGAGGCAACGGTCCTCACGCTCCAACCGCCGCCGGGATTCCGATCCCGATTTCCGGCCACCGTAGGCGCGGGCTTGCAGACGGCGAGCAATGGGTGGCTCGCCGTCTGACCGTCCGGTAACCGTCCGGACCGAGCCCAAGTCGTCGACGGCGCGTATTGTTCCACGCGCGCCTCAAGGAGATGTCAGCAAATCGTAGGGGCCCAGCAGGGTCGAAGCCTACTGGGGCCACGGGTAGTGTGAAAGCGGAACCCGGGGCCCTGGGACGAAGGCAAAGAAGGAACAGGAGTGGGTTTTTAGTCAGTAAGAGTCTGACACTATCTCCCGCTCCGCCCAAGAGTGGGGATGTCATTAGGATGATTTTCCCACCCAATAAAAAAAAAAAAAAAAAAAAAAAACAGGTCACGAGAACAACTTGTGAACCACGGATGCCCCTCAAGTTGAAGAGTAAAATTTACAAGTCCGTGATAAGACCTGTTATACTGTATGGATTAGAATGTTGGGTTGTGAAAAAGATGGATGAAAAAAGATTGCATGTAGCGGAGCTGAGAATGTTGAGATGGATGTGTGGTGTGACGAGAATGGATAAAGTGAGAAATGAGTATATTAGAGGAAGTTCGAAAGTGGCGCCAGTGACTGAAAAGTTGAAAGGCAATCGTTCGTCTTAGTATGGTCATGTAAAGAGGAGGAATGAAACGCATGTTACTAAAAAAATTCTGAGTATGAGAAAACTTTATTGGCGTTGTGCAACCTCTAAATATTAACCGATTGTGTTGATTTTTGGTATAAAAACACTGTGCATGAATGGAAAGGGAGGTCAAAGAAAACATGGATGGATTGTGTGAGGAACGATATGACAGAAAAGGGAGTTAGTGATAGTGTGACGGGTGACAAGACAGAATGGAAGAAAAATCGTGTTGCGCCGACCCCATAAGAGCAGGAAAAAGAAGAAAACATGTTTGTAAATACACCTACGATACGGTAATGCCTAGTGGGGTCATGTTTTTAAATAATTATAAAAAATGTACACAAAAGTTCCTTACTTTTGTCGAGTTTGGGCACTTTTCCTTCATATTTCACAGTTCACAGTAAATGCCTGTGTAGCATCGATTTCCTGTACTCGGATGGTATTTTATAAAAAACATATGACGGAACTTACAGTTTTATTTACATTTCCAACGATTCCATTCAAACGTGTTTTCCTAAAAATCGAACACGTATGTTGCTACAGTGTATACGATTTGCCTCGTCAAAGTATCGGAATACAAATCGAATGCTCGATATTCCACGATTCGATTCGCAACGTATTTGAAAATATTATTGTAATATTCTTTGAGATTTCACACCGGCTTACGACTGTGGTAAAAACGACACGTTTATCGTTCGTTTGAGTTATCAATCTGTATGTCTACCACACTACGATTCTGAGTTGGTTTGCTTATTGTGAGTAAATACATGTATATGTTACCGGCAATCTGTATAATTCAGGAATTCTATACAATACATAGGCAATGTATAAAATACCTGGAGCGCCCAGGCAATGTATGAAATATTATTGTCCATTACTCTATCAAAGTAATGTATACAATTCCTAGGGATTGTATAGAGTACCTGCTGATCCACCGGCAATGTGTAAAATAAACAAGATTTTGGTATACATTTTTCAATGTTAATCGCACCTAGAAAATGAAGAGCAAATTAATGAAACATATTATTCTATTCCTTTAAATCCATGTGTGTGAAAGACGAGAGCAGGAAAGAATTGACGTGATTTTAGGGCACCTCGACATGGTTAGATAAGGTTTTTTTTATAACCAACCGGAAACACGAGCCCTACTTTAAACCCCGTAGACAGAAATAGGACCTGAGTTCTTAATACACAACTTAACGTGAAATTAAAAATTGTTCTGGCTATAAGTAACATAATGTAATTTGCTTACAAGTACTTCTAACCTAACCTGTGCGTGTCAGGGTACCCTAAAATTACGTCACCTCTTTACCTGCTTACCTAGGCAAAGTATAAAATAAATAATATTTCATACATTACCTACACATTTTAGGTATTTCTATACATTGCCTAGGTATTGTACAGAATACCGGATTATACAGATTGGCGGTAACTTACATATAAATTAATTTTACATAAGAGTGTACGAATATAATGTTTAAGTAAATTGAAAATTTATCATTTTTGTACTAGATAACTAACTTTTATTGTAACTTTTGAAAACGTTATTAAATTAAAGTTTGACTATACCTATCAACATCTTTATGAAGAGTAAACGCAATTCCTACATCGTCCTCTTCAATCAACCAGTACACAAACGCACACTCTCTCATCACCCACATACAACTACGCAAACAATAGTACTCACTGGTGATCCACTGTGAGGGCCCTCCTGGGCGGAGCGACCAGCGCCACGGGCCAGGCTGCCTGCACTAGGGACTCCCTCACAAACTGCTCCCACGAAGGTGACGTTCCTGCAATAAAGAAGGTAAGGTTAGTAAAGTTCATTATCTTACAAAAAAAAAGAACACAACCGAACATAGAACCTCTATTTTGAAGTTGGTTAAAAATAATTGGTCTATTACGGGCGATATAAGTGCGCGTCGTCGAGATTTATGCCAAAATTTTTCGAATCAAATTTGCACGCTTTACAGTTCTCAGAAAATCTCTGTCACGCTTCTGGACAAAGTGATTTTATAATCATTCTGTTTTCAATTTAGGCCTTCAATCCTAAGTTATTAAGCATTAATATGGAATTTTGGTGAGGCTCGAAAGTTGAGAACCAAGTAGTGCAGATTTAGCATTAAATAAAACAATTGTATGAATTTTTCGATAATTAAGCATTTTTCATAGAAAAATGATGTAAATATGGATGGATGTAAAAGTCGAGGGAAGCAGAGGACGAGAGATGCGCGCTATGGAAGCAGAAGCATCCAACTCCTACAAATTTCATTACCCCGTCAGAACATCTCCCCCCTGGATGCGAATTGCAGTGGCCAATCTGGAAATCTCTTAACCGACTGCGGACCCAGGTTGGCCGCTGTAAAAACAATTTGGCAAAATGGGGTTTCCTCGACCCATCTCTAACACAGTGCCAGTGTGGAGCCGCTGCACAGGTCATGCGTCATTTGCTATGCTGTCCATCCTGCACAACCACCTGCAGTTTTCAGGATCTATACGAGGCCAATAACAGAGCCGTAGAGGCTGCCAAATACTGGTCAGAAAAAATGTAGTTAAGAGTACATCGACACGAAAAGAAGAAGAAGAAGAATACAAATTCTTTCATGAAACTTTGAACCTCTCTTGTTTATTGAAATAATATTGTAGTCTGAAGAAAAACGAAATGTATGCAAACATTATTAAAACACGTACTCAAAGGAAATTGCCTTCAACTCTTGGCGTGACTAAGTTAGTAATAAAAACATACAAGTAACTCCGCACATAACTTAAAAGTATGTTCGCATGTACGCTGCACTTCCTTCCTTCCTAAAGTTTGAAACCAATCGAAGAAGTTAGCTGTATGCGAATTTCTTGAGACGATATAAAATATAGGAACTTGAAATTGAATTCTCCAATTGTTTTCGGCATAATAAATTACTTGTTAAAGGATTACAAAGAAAAGTCGGGTTCGAGTGAGGTTTCTTTGTTTTTCAATAAGAAAACTCAAAGACCCTTTTATTTTTCGAAGTTGTCTTCATCAAAATTAAATACGAGTATCTTCTCCCGTGTGAACCAGGAAGGCGTGTCAGATTTTTAATGACAAAAAGGTCGCGGAAACTCTTACGAACTTTTCCTTGACCCTAGCAGGCACCGGCCCTCCAGAAATTTAAACACCCTTTTTAGTGAAACTTGTGGATTTCATATTAAAACTACAGCTTCAGAAAAAAAGAAAAAAGAAAGAGACTTGTTTTACGTATAAAATTTTCTTTTTATGCACCTACCATATTGTTTTGGAGGTATGTGGAACAGAGTGTAAAGTCCCGCAAACCTCCGTTGAAAAGGGAGGATCCTCCAACCAGATGGGTGTTATATCTGGCAGGCAACTGCCCGGCAGATGATTTCGGGCTGTTCTATATGTCCTAATCGCGCGGAGAACTTTGATTGCGCGATGCAGGATTAGTTCTTATGTGACGCCATAGATGTCGCTACATTGTCTCTTCACCACCCTTCAGGTTGACTGGTAGAGAATGGCTAAAGTATTAAGTCCACCTTTGTACTTTATGTTGCATGAAGTTTAATAAATAAATAAAATAAATAAAGAGACGTTATTTCCGGCGGACTTTGTACAATTTCAGACGCGAGTGAGTTACGAGTAAATAAAGCGATAGAACACGCTTTATATACTCGTATGATCTTTCTTTTTATTTTCGCAAACAGTAAGACATCGAGACGAAAGATGGAGTGGTGATAGAATTCAGCCAGACGCAGACGGTTGAGTGACATGTTGAAGATCGTGGGTAAGACTTGATTGTTACATTAAAGATCAGGAAAGTCTGGCATATAACAGAGTCGGCTATAGGTTGCCTCTATTATGTGCCATGCATAGGTTTTCACGCTACGTTATAAAGACTAAACAGCGTGTTGTATACATGGAAGAATAAATTTTATCCAGTTTACCTCTTGATTTAAGGTCTACTAATAAAAAGAACACGAGTCCGAGTGGTAAAGGCCCCGACTTACGAGTTGTGGGTCGCGGGTTCAAACCCAGCTAGGCGTATTACTTTGTGTAATTTATTTGATCACCACTGCTCTCAAAACGGTGAAAGAAAACATCGTGAGGAAACCGGCATGTCCTAGAACCAGACATTCGAAGACATATGACATTCACCAACCCGCACTGGGCCCGCGTGTTGGATTACGGCCCATTCCCTCTCCTACAGAGGAGGCCTGAGTCCCAACAGTGGGAACATTATAAGGCCGACTATGCTATGCTAATAAAAAGAATCTTATTGGTATATTAATGCATAAAAATATACTAACAGTTTAACCGTGGGAAACCGATTAATGGTTGTCATTATAGCCAACATGCATTGTAATATTATTAGTAGATTGCTAACCGTGACTGTTAGATGATTGTTTAATTGATAACTTCGTACAGTTTTCCCGCCACTTCTGTCATTATTTCATTATAAAAATTACTCGGTAACTACTGTAATAATGAGAATCCGACCAAATGCTCCTACATAATAAAATCAATATTGTATCGTATTGATATTAACGATCGACAATTGGAGGGAAGTTTAGTAGTTAGCATGTATATTGGACTATTAATAGTAATATAATCTATTACAAGCCAATATACGTTGGAAGGCCTTAGTAGGTGACCTACACCCCTAGTCAAGTTACGACCGTTTTGTTTTTGGTTCTCTTGTGTACGACACAGGTAGGTTAGGTATATATTTTTATATGTATATAATTGTTAACATTTTAAATGCAGGTGTATTTTATACCTTCGTGTAGATCACGATTTTCTTCTTATATGCATTAATACACTATTGTCTACTTGTCTACATTTCTTGTTTTTTTTTCGTTTCACAGGTCTACCCCTCTAGTCAAGTTACAACCGTTTCGTTTCGATTCTCTTTTTGTTGATCGCCTCGAGTAGGCCAAGCCTCCGATTCCTTTGTTCTGACCACGTGACTGAGCGTTGAGTGACGTCAACTAGTATAACTCACTATCAACGATTGCATCACTGAATACCATCAGGTGGGGTCACAGTCACACACTAGTTTATGGTCCGGAGCGAAGAGGAGTGGCAGGTGGTCGCCTCTTTCTGCGAAGCAGTAATGCTAGCAAAGGAGGCGGCCGATGGTGTGAGGCAATGGTTCTCACGCCCCAATCGCCACCGGGATTTCGATCCCGATTTCCGGCCACCGTAGGCGCGGGCTTGCGGGCGGCGAGCAATGGGTACCCCGCCGTCCGACCATCCGGTAACCGTCCGGACCGAGCCCAAGTCGTCGGAGGAGCGTATTGTTCCACGCGCGCCTCAGGGAGATTTCAGCAAATCGTAGGGGCCCAGCAGGATCGAAGCCTACTGGGGCCACGGATAGTGTGAAAGTGAAACCCGGGGCCCTGGGACGAAGGCAAAGAAGGCACAGGAGTGGGTTTTTAGTCAGTAAAAGTCTGACACTAACTTCCGCTCCGCCCTATACTTTTTCATTAGATGATTTTTCCACTTAAAAAAAAAACATGTTCGGTGAGAACCTGCGTCATGCGGAAGGTGAAGACGCGTGGGGTCTTTCCAGCCACTTCTCAAAGACTTACCACCATAATTATTGCACACCCAATGACGATCAGTAGTTAATCTTTTTAGCCTATTCTAATTATATGTCCACCGTTTTATCTTGTATTTTTTTCAAAGTCGTTTTTATCGTATTTAGGTAGGTAGTTACGCAAATGATAATTTCTTTGTTCTTCATTTTAATGAAGTTGTTTCTGACGGGCGCTTAATTGCTTACCATAACTGAGATATACGATTTAAATTTATCAAAATCAGGAAGCCAGGTTTGTTACTATGAATTTTATTATAGGTAGAAAAATGTACCTATCAATTTGAATAGTTTCGTATCCAACTACAATGCTAGAAACGGTCCGATGCAAAAAGTTTACAAAATTCCTCATATATGGTTCCGCATTGGAGAGGCACCCGATTCACACGACGAACTCGATCCTTGACCTAGCCGGAACGACTCGTGTTCAGGAACCGCGCTGCCAATTTTACCATTAATTGAGTTTTCGGCTTTTAAAGCAAATGCCCCCGAAGTGCGCCGGTCAAATTTAAACCTAACACTAGTGACTTGTCCCTTTTGTGAGAAGATGAACCAATTTGTAAGCTCTGACAATAGACGGGAAATTCAATTCATCTTTTGTTATTTTATTGTTTATGTTCATTAGGTTCGTTCAGACCAGCGAGCTGAACGAAAGAGGGAATTAATCGTTCACAGTGTTACCTCGCGTAGTAAATTTTCATTTTGTTCAGTTATAAAATATTGCGTACCCTGTTCCGTGTTGTTATTTCCGCGCCGCTTTTGTTTCAAGGAGGTATGGAAATGGCTCACTATATTTCAAATTAAAACAGATAGTAATTAGTGTGGTATTTTTCCTTGTTTAGTGTTAATTTTATGAATTGAATTATGTCAAAGTTGATGTTATACCTAGATACAATAATGCGATGGTAGCTTATATTGTGATAAGAAGAATAGCCAGGCAGCTGGGAAAATAAAGGAAAAAGGGGTTGCGGGAAAAAGCTGACCTTAGCACATAAATACGGTTTAGTTGGCTGACAGGTAGAGAAGCCATTAAGTCCGTCTTTGTATCCTCTGTCTTACACGAAGTTTTAATAAACAAATAAATACGTAGGATAGTAAAGCTACTAAGGTATGTGCCAGATAAAGAAATAGCGTCATTGACCCTCCTACATTTATTAACATTCGTAATTTCTAAAACAGAAATAATGTCATAAAGCTATTTTGAATCGACCTCTATCGTGATCCTTTACATTTTCTAATAATTAAAAACAGTTCATTGTTTATTAGGAAAAGGTCAATGTATTGACAAATATATCTGTCGCCTATCATAGTATCTACCCGTTTCGATGTTATCACTCGTAGTGTGTGTCACTTAAATTCCAAATTTGAAGTACAGCAAAAACAATCAAATGAGATTACCTACCCAAAATATTCAATCTGAAAATACTTTAACGGTTTCAATTTCTAGTCAGCCGTTTGTATTCGAAATTCAAATGAAATAAAAACAGAATCTAATGACTCGTTTTCACAACACCGTATTATTTAACTGTCTGAAAAAAGTGAACAAAATCGTAACGACCTTTCAAACAAAACCTTTTTCAATTACAACTTTTATGCTGACTAGAAAAAAACACAGTTTTTAGTTCTGAATTTATTTTGAAACGAGGAAAACAAACTTCAATTAATATTAGTTTAGGTCAAAAGTAAGCTACACGGCAACAGTTTAGTTACAATGCTTATTTAGGATTGTTAACCAGCCTCAAAGACCATAAAGATTCCCTTGTCTAAACAAAGGAACAAAGTGCGCAAAGCTTAAATATTGGAACTGCTAAGAGCTGAGTCAGCCAATCAGTGCCGCCCATTAAACAATTTTTCTATCGATAATGGCTTGGGCTATGTGTGTATTGCAACAACAAACTGTGTGTGAACACAGATATGTATAAAGTAGAAATCGCAATATTGTCAAAAGGTTTATTGAAGGGAAAGATATTGAAAAAGCTAAAAGTTTTTCCTTCAAAATTTGGAACCTACTACTTACTTGAAGTCCTCTCAATCTTAGTCTGGTCTTCGTCATATAATTATCATGTTTTCAGTTCTCTGAATTATAATTATTGAATATATCACAGTATTTATTAGTTTATTATTTTATCATATATTTATATGTATTTTACAAATATTCTTACAAGCACGTCTAATTTTAATGATACTTAATTCTACTTGTATTTCAAATATCCCACAATTTAGCCTTTTTTTAACGAAAAAGATAACTGGTAGAGAATTCCTGGTTGCATTAAGTCCGTTTAATCTAAGTACTGTTTATAAAGTTTCAATAAATTTCGCATTCAAAAACGCAAAATATTAAATTAAAACAGCATTTAACTAAGATTTATTATATTAAACTTACCGAATAATATAAATGTGTCAAATAACTGTCACAAATTCACAAGTAGACAGAACTGAACTAAATGAGAAGAAAATCTTTTTTTTAATTTTTATTCTAAACTTCATCTTACACAGAAAACGCCACCTGGCCATGTCTGTACCTCTCCATATCTGTGGCAAACAAAGAATGTAGTTTGCACTACGTGGCTTGGTTAAATGTTTGAAAATATATACCATCAGAATTTTCAATATTGGCCTGTGCGGGTGATATACTGTCTTTTTTTCCGATGGTTTCAGTTATTAATTTTTCCTGTATCAATGGGTTTTTATTTAGCTTTTGCTCGCTTTATGGATGAAAATAAAGAATTGAAGAAAACAAATGCAATTCCATTTATTTTCTCTGTGAACAGCATTTTCTTTGGTCAAAGTTCATCAAAATTGTGGATTATCATGTCTCTTCGCCTATAGAATGCTTGCTTGACATGCTTGTTTCTTTTCGGAGGTTGAAAACCATCAAGAAAACTTCCCTATTCTGGATGGAGCGAGAGGGAGTGCCAGACTTTTGCTGACTAATAACCCACCCATATTCTCTGAGTTGCCCTTTGTATTCCAAGGTCTCGATGACTCTTTCAATCATTCCCGCAGTCAAGAATTTAAAAAAAAATTTACCGTATTACGAATATTACGATTTTGTTATGATTTTTTCATTCTTGCCTTTTACAAGTACCTATGCAAGGCAAGTTCGTACACTTAGACAGTACTACTCTGGTAGAGTCCTAAATAAAAACCGGCTAAGTGCAAGTGGGACTCCCGCACGAAGGGTTCCGTACCGTCCGTAACAAAAAACAAGCAAAACAATCACGTTTGTTGTATGAGAGTCCCCTTAAATATTATTCTGTATTTTAGTATTTGTTGTTATAGCAGCAACAGAGATACATCATCAGTGAAAACTGCAACTGTCTGAGTATCACGGTTAATGTGATACAGCCTGGTGAAAGATGGACAGGGCTTCAAGTCTGCTATTACAATAGTGTCAGAATGGTCTCTCATTGATTTCATAATTGTAGATTTTGACAAGTTTGGTAATCTACTAATATGATGGCGTCATGATGACTTTCCAATGGTCAATCACTGACACTCCATTGAAAGAAATGGTAATTTCGTACATATTGACCATTGACTGTCTGACGTCAGAGTACTGACTCTGCTAAAATTTTGACAGTTCCTTTAATCTAACCTACCATTAAAAAGTCATTGTGCAGTCATTGCTTTTAATTTGCTCGATATTTTGATTCTACCACGACTCTATTACGAGACCATTGACCGATCAATGATCGATTGTTATGAATTAGCTGATTACGAACTTTTAACAAAATGACAATAGGATCGTGTTGGAATGACAAATTTATAGAAATAACAGACTTGGGCCCCTGATAGATAGACGGACGGACAGATAGATAGACGGACGGATAGCGGAGTCTTAGTAATTGGGTCCTGTTTTACCATTTGGGTATGGAACCCTAAAAAAAGGGAAAAAAATTAATAGTTATTTTTTTTGTGCTTAAATGAACTGATAATTTAAATATATATGTATCCGAACGTTATTGCTGTGTAAAGATGTAGACGAGTAATGGAATGTTAACCAGTCAAAGACTAAGTTAAGGAAACTACGTGCTTCGAAGTTTTCCTTGAAGGTATACTTTCTGGCCAGTGGATTAACTGCTTTAATTAAGTGGATATTTATCGCATTCAGCGTGGGTAATATAAGATTTAGGAAGACTGTGTAGGATTTAGGAAGGCAGATGGAGTGGTTGATTTTTATAATAATATAGTATAATATTTATTTACGTCAATCAGTATCGGATCATACAATTACATTGAATTCAATTAATAATTATGAATAAAAGATAATATAATATATATAATAAAAAAATGTAAATGAATTATATATAATTTTATAGAAATAAATCCTACATCCAGTGTGTCTGTCCAGTGTATTTGGGGTCGGCGCAGCACGTTGTTTTTTTCCATAAGTGCGTAAGCCCTTTTTAGAGTTCCGTATCCAAAGGGTAAAAAAACTGTATTCTTTTACTAAGACTCCGCTGTCCGTCCGTCTGTCACCAGGCTGTATCACATGACCCGTGATAGTTATACAGTTGAAATTTTCGCAGATGATGTATTATTGTTGCCGCTATAACAACCAATACTAAATAAAAAACTTTTTACAAAAAAAAAGTAACCGGCTTCACTAAAACAAAAACACTAAAAGGATCAAAATCACTTTAATTTCGGAAGTCGGTGTTTCTCGGTATTGTTTATTTCTTATTTAAAACCGACTTCCGAAATTAAAGTTATTTTGACCCTTTTGTCCTGGCCATGGAGGCTTCGTCCTGGCCATGGAGGCTCTCGGGCCTCGACTAAGAGGGCTCTTCAGCGCATGTATGGAGAGGGGCCAGTTCCCACTTCGCTGGAAGACGGGGAAACTGGTCCTTATCGCGAAGCCGGGGCGCCCCGCGGACTCTCCGTCCGCGTACCGGCCCATTGTGCTGCTCGACGAGGTGGGCAAGCTCTTTGAAAGAGTAATTGCAGACCGCCTCGTCGCACACCTAACACGGGTGGGGCCGGATCTGGCGGACGGCCAGTTCGGCTTTCGCAGGAGGCGCTCCACGGTGGACGCCATCATGTGCGTGCGAGCTCTCACGACGGGGGATGCAGTGGCCCAGGGCAGGTGTGTCGTGGCGGTGTCTTTGGACATCGCCAACGCCTTCAACTCCCTGCCTTGGAGTAGCATTGGGAGGGCACTCCGGTATCACCGGATGCCCGACTACCTCTGTCGTGTGGTCGAGGCGTACCTGTCAGACAGGTACATAACCTACCCCGGTCACCAGGGGGTGTGGGAACGTCGAGAGATGTCGTGCGGTGTTCCGCAGGGATCGGTACTAGGGCCGCCCTTGTGGAACATCGGATACGATTACGTGCTGCGCGGCGACCTCCCTGACGGGGTCAGCGTGGTCTGCTACGCAGACGACACGCTGGTCCTGGCGCAGGGAGAGTCGTACCAGGCGGCGGTCGAACTAGCGACACGCGGGGTCGCGACGGTCGTTGGCAGGATCCAGGAGCTGGGACTCGAGGTGGCATTGCACAAGTCCGAGGCCATGTGCTTTCACGGCCCTCGGAACGCGCCACCACCGGGTTCCCAGCTAACGGTGGGAGGAGTCCACATCGGCGTCGGGTCAACGATGAAGGACCTGGGACTCGTTCTCGACAGCCGATGGGATTTCGACGAGCATTTCCGACGTCTGGCTCCCAAACTAAATCGGACTGGGGCTGCTCTCTCGCGGCTCCTGCCCAACCTTGGGGGTCCAGACGCCTCCTGCCGGAGGCTCTACGCGGGGATCGTTCGGTCCATGGCCCTTTATGGCGCGCCGGTGTGGGCGCCGGGGCTGCGGAAGCAGCCGGCGGCCCGGCTGAACGCGTGCCAGAGGGTCATGGCCATTCGGATGGTGCGAGGATACCGGACGATTTCCCGCGAAGCGGCGACCCTTCTTGCTTGCCAGCGACCATGGGAACTGGAGGCAACAGTCCTTGCACTCATGCACGAACGGCGCATGGAGATGCAACGCCGGGGCGAAACTCCGCTGCCGCAACAAGTCGCGGCATGGCGGACAGAGTTCCGGCGAGTTCTCATGGAGAAATGGCGACAGCGACTGTCGCGACCCCGTGCTGGGCACGCCACAATTATGGCGGTAAGTCCCCTCTTTGAGGCGTGGTTGGAAAGACCTCACGGCGTCCTCACATTCCGCATGACGCAGGTCCTCACCGGACACGGTAAGTTCGGGAGGTTCCTGCACCGGATTCGTGCGGAAACGACGCCCGGGTGTCGCCACTGTGTGGCCCACCCGGAGGACACGGTGGAGCACACGGTGGAGGTGTGCCCCGCTTGGGCAGAGCAACGCCGTGACCTCGTGAGGGCAATCGGCGGCGGTGATCTCTCGCGCCGGGCCTTGGTTCAGGCCATGCTCCGGAGCGAGGAGGAGTGGCAGGCGGTCGCCTCCTTCTGCGAAGCAGTAATGCTAGCTAAGGAGGCGGCCGATCGCGTGAGGCAACGGTCCTTACGCTCCAACCGCCGCCGGGATTCCGATCCCGATTTCCGGCCACCGTAGGCGCGGGCTTGTAGACGGCGAGCAATGGGTGGCTCGCCGTCTGACCGTCCGGTAACCGTCCGGACCGAGCCCAAGTCGTCGACGGCGCGTTTTGTTCCACGCGCGCCTCAAGGAGATGTCAGCAAATCGTAGGGGCCCAGCAGGGTCGAAGCCTACTGGGGCCACGGGTAGTGTGAAAGCGGAACCCGGGGCCCTGGGACGAAGGCAACGAAGGAACAGGAGTGGGTTTTTAGTCAGTAAGAGTCTGACACTATCTCCCGCTCCGCCCAAGAGCGGGGATGTCATTAGGATGATTTTCCCACCCAATAAAAAAAAAAAAATAAAAAAAAAAAAAAAAAATAAAAAAAAAAAAAACCCTTTTAGTGTTTTTTTAGTGAAGTCGGTTAAAAAAATAACCAACTTCACTAAAAAGAACACTAAAAGGAAGGTCCTCAATTTGGTTGTATTTTTTTATCATCATTTTTTTTATTTTTTTTATTTTTATGTTTGTTACCTCAGAACTCCGTCGTTTAAGAACTAATTTTGTAAAAAGTTTCTTATTTCACACTTTTTAGTTGCATTACATTTTTTGAGTACATAATTCTCATGACAATTCCAATTAACTTAAACAATGCTAGAATACATCGTTTTATTATGAAGTTCCCGTCTCCATCTTCCACCTTCCAGCTCCATCATCAGATCAGTTCGATAGTACCTTATAGCCAAAGTGCATTTCATGACAATTCTAATAAGCCCAAAAACGGCTAGGATACATTGATTAACTACGGAGTTTCGGTGCCTATCTTCCGGTTCCATCATCATCATCAGATCACTTCGATGATACCATTTTCAACATAACTATTCAGAACCATTTATGTATTTGTATTGTCATTGACATCTATGTGAGTATGAAGTTCCGATGGCCATTTCTGGTCTTTTTCATCGGTTTCACATCATCAAATATTACTTTTTGACTGTAAATGCTTAAGTCCTCGATGAAAATACCAAAATCACTATATAATTGCCTATAATATTTGAGGAGTTTCCTCAATTCTTCTTGGATCCCATCATCAAAACTGGGTTTTGACAAAATTGGAACCAATCTGGAAGTACAACCTTTAAGAGGAAAAAAAATTTGCAAATCAGTCCAAAAAAGATGGAGTTCTGAGGTAACAAAAATAAATAAAAATACAACCGAATTGATAACCACCTCCCTTTTTTGGAAGTCGGTTAAAAAACAGATTAAAACAAATATTTAAGGGGGCTCACATATTACAAAATACAAATACTTTTTATTTGTTAAACATGGTTGGGTTAAATACAGATGTTCGAATTATAAACAGACATGACTTATTTGTCGTTTTTATAGATACCATTATCTACGGAACCCTCCGTGCGCGAGTCCGACTCGCACTGGGCCGGTTTTTATTACCTCCGATGCTCTCAGTACCTATACAGTGAAAGATTACCGATCTAGAAAAAAGTCTAACAATACCTTTCTAATGGCGAAGGTAGATCAACAGCGACTTGCATTTTTCTAGATACCTAGACATTCATAAAACTTCAATAGAAAACGTCTGATCCTAAGGTAAATGATTTTATTCTCTTCTTTTAATATCAGTCAAATGGGAAAAAAATGTGCGAATTTTACCTTCATATTTTTCATGATCGACGTTTTCAATGGTTTACGACTCTCTGGCCTCATATTACCTTATACATTTTCATAATTCAGTCGTGTAGGCCATGTGAAAAAAGCACGTTAACACAATTGCAGTCTTATCAGCAAGGAATTAAGGTTCAAATTATAATACCGGCCAGTGGCATAATAAAACGTTAATTCAGGTAAATGCCTATTTATTTAGTAGCCACAAGCTGGAAACAAAGTTTCAAGGTAGCGTTACTTTTCACTTTACGTTTTGCACACACGCAACTTTAGTAATTAATAACAATTTGTGGAGGAACTTGCACCAAAAAATGGTTAAACAATAAAGCAGAAATTTAGAGATTAAGCGTATTATGATTTTATTGTAGAATAATTAAAATGGATACTCTCCTTTCTTGAGCTATGAGTCCGAGTTGTTTTTAACGTAATCGCGTTAAAAAATGTCAACTTGTATTAGCAATGATAAGCGCCATCTGGTGATGGTAACTTCTCTTTTCTATTCACTTTGATTCCAGCAAAACCCCTGTTCCATAAAAAATGTTTCGAAGCCTTTTGTATGAGACACTCGAAACACTTTAAAATGTACATTTTTATAAAAAAAAGGATTATTTTATTATTTATTAGTAAAGTATTTTTTATAAGTAGGTAATACTTTCGCATAATGTAGCTTTTTGTTGTAAAAAATAAAATAAAAAAACTTGTTCCACCGTCGAACCACTACACGTACGATGCTATACTACTGGTATGTGGTGAACATTCCACCCATTCGTACAAAACGTTCTGGGAACACATTCATTGTACGTAGATACAGCTATATAGTAACATTTTCTAAAACAACCTGTGAAGAGTAAATAGGTTACTTCTAGCAAGCGTGCTCCACTGTTGACCACATCGTTGCTTATCATCAAGCGAAGGTATTGGTGAAACGCGAGCCTAATAGATATATTAAAAAAAAAACGATTTAACGTTAGTGTGAAAGTTTACATTGACTTGATCAATTACGTTACAAAACACACCGTAGGTCTTCTGCCTACAAAAACTATTAGGAGTGAGCATCATCCGCATTTGGTATCAATCAAGACGAGAGAAGCTAAAAGGCAGTATATCAATTCTACCTAAGTATTCGCCTCTGAGACTCTCTGACAGTATTTGTGTTCGTACTACCTACAAACAGGTCTGCTTTCAAAGTAAGAGCAAAAATACATCATCATCATCATCACGTATACATGGTACCTCATACATGGATTACCATCGCGCAAGATCGACGTCAAGAGCATACAAGACTTATTTCATTTTGCAGTATATTGGTTTGATTGTACCAGGGAAACAGAAGGTGTCAGCTGTTGGCTTCCCGTGTGCGACGTGACAGCTAGACGTAATAAGAGTCCCACATATCGTACATTATACAACGCTTGTGGGCCATGCATCATTTGAGTGCTTTTTCGTAGTACGTGTTAGCATTTTCAGGTTTTTATTTGATATAGATTTTCAATTTATGAGAGAAAATAAGTAGGTATACATACAGATGAAAATAGTTCTGCTCAGATTATTTATTTCTTTATTGCATACCTTAAATTATTACAGGACAGACATTTATAAAAAATAAGTGTACAATCGGCGGTCTTATTGCATAGGGCAATTTCTACCAGACAACCTTTAGATGGACTGAGACGAAAGGAAAAGATTTGGGGCTATCGGTGAACAACAACATAAATAATGTACAAAACAAAGACCATAAAATAATAGAGTAGAATAGAATAGAATTTTATTTTGCAAATATGGGTAACACATAATAGTTCGTAAGATTACATTATATATAGCTCAGCCACATTTTACCATTCGGCATGCAAACATTAAAAATATTTTTATATTATTGTTATTACACTTAAAAATGTTTTAGATAAATTTATAAATCACTATTATTAAATATTAAATCATCAAATTAATTATGATATATGTATAATTTTTAAAGTAGCGGCTAGCGGTAGGCTAGCGGCTAATAAAATAGGAGACGTTTTTACATGTAACATACGTACACTAGTGCATTTTGTTGAATTTATTGTTGATATTTATTGTTCGATAAATCCAACAATAAAGATCAATTCTCTAAACAATTAGGTATCTAATGTGATACAATAAAAAAAAAGAAAAAAAGTTTAAGTTGTATTAAAGTTACCCAAACGAATTGTGAAGTTCATGTTTTTTTTTTATACCGTTACCATACATTAAGAATTACTCCTGATTCAAACTTGCGTTCACAAATATATAAATTCAGATATACAAGACACTCAGACCCAGAATAATTGTCTGTGGAACATTGGTGCCAGAAGCCCGGAATCGAATCCGTAACCCACAGCATAGCAGCCGATAACTCAACCTCTGTGTGTCGAAGTAATTGGTTGACAACATAAAACAATGTGCCCCCAATCAATAATGTGACTTTGAGCGGAAAATAGAAAACTTATCTTGTTTGTCACCCCACGAAAGCGTCTCCAAAATTGCGACACAAAGAATTTTTGCCCTTCGCTTGTTTGGGCATGTTTCAGAAACGTTTTGTTTTTATTACGAACGTTCAATTTTATTCAAGCATATTTTTTTTGTGCCTCATAATGAAATTAATGCAGTCAGCAGAAAATACCTCCAAAGCTTTACTAATTAAATACGCTCGCAGCTGTTTTTCATACTTGATTAAAAAATCTTTATTTATCCTGCACCGCAAAAGGATATTTATTATTCGGTACCAAAATAAGTATGAACAAAGTTTCCCTAATATTCTTAAAAAAAAAACTACAATTATATTTTTAAGCAAAATAACAATTCATCTTAAGTTCCCGGAAAAATATATAATATAATATCACACAACTATCACACAACGCCGTCTAGTCCGAAGCTAAGCACAGCTTGTGTTATGAGTACTAGACAACTAATAAACATACTCAAATATTTCTAAATAGGTACTTACATATTACAGATAAAATTACACCCAGACACAGAACAAATGATTGTGCTCATCACACAAACATTTGTCCTTGGTGGGAATCGAACCCACTACCTCAGGCGTAGCAGTGCGCCACTAACCACTAGACCAACAGGCCAGTCAAATATAAAACAAAAACTCTAAGAGGGTTATTTTGAAGTTTTAATTTAAATAATCAGCATAAGTTTGTTTTGAGAAATGCACATTTTAAAATAAAGAAACCCTGACACTGTCAGCCTCGGGAGAGTAATAGAAGTTACCACTTTATGGTACACTTTTCTAGATACAGGGAAAGCAATATTTCCACGTTAAAATAATCGCCGCAAACAAATTGAAACAGTTCGGTGGTTACATTTGTACAAATGCATGTAATAAATAGCACATTGAATTTTATGTGCCCGCACGTGCTGTTATTGCGAAATAATTAATCGTGTGCCAAAACTTTAAATCGTGAATAACTTATTGGTTACTTTAAATATAGTTTTTAGTGTTTTGGGTCAAGAAAATAAAATGCAGATTATGATATTAATTCACTGACTTTGCAGGTTAGGTTAGAGCAGTGGTGGCCGAGTGGTAACGGCCCCGACTTTCGAATTGTACGTCGCGGATTCAAACCCAGCCAGGCGCATTACTTTGTGCAATTTATTTCATCACCATTGCTCTCAAAACGGTGAAGGAAAACATTGTGAGGAAACCAGCATGTCCTAAACCGAAAAGTTCGAAGACATGTGACGTCCACCAACCCGAACTGGACCCGCGTGGTGGATTACGGCCCATTCCTTCTGCTAGAGAGTAGGCCTGAATCCCAGCAGTGGGAACATTATAAGGCCGACTATGCTATGCAGGTTAGGTACCTATTTGTATATAGAATTCCTTCCTTATTTTCATTTCCTCTCTTACCACAAATTCAAGAGATAAAATGTTATTTAATGCCGGGCCCCGGCCGCCATAAGCTGTAATACTTTTTACCATTTAAAATGAAATAACAGGCTTTTCTTGCCCGCCCACGGGAAGGGCAAAGAAGGAATTTTTTAGGGTTCATAAGTATGTTACTACCGCGTCTTAAACGCCTCGAGCAACATGCTCATATAGGTAGGTACCTAAGATTCGTTTTGGGGAAAATGTCACCCTGTGACGTCAGAGTAGGAAATTGAATTTTGTAGCCGTTAGCAGCCATTTTATTTAATATTTTGTCAATATTTTGACGTGGTACATCGTAATAGGTAGGTTATTATTTTTACATCCTAAGACTAATGGCACGCAATGGCAGTTGAAATATACGTTTTTTTTTTAATTTGGATATCACAAATTACTTCTACTGTTCTGGTTGGAGCGAAAAGGCGTGTCAGACTTTTATTATGTAAAAGCCATCCATGCTGCTCCATATGCTGTTTTGTTTGCAGGGCCGTTTAAAACGTATTTCAAACTATACAGAAAATAACAAACATACATACACACAAAGCTTCGCCTTTAAAACACGAGTGGTAATAGGGTCCTTTTTCACTCGCCTATCGTCAACATCGAGCATGGTTTAAAAGCTTGTTACTTACTTCATCTAACACAATCCAACGCGATATTTGACGAAAAGGCAACGCGAAAAAGAGAGAAAACGCCTGAAAACTCTATGAGCATTCGGTAATCCCGTTATTTACTCGAATATTTTACAAAACTTGTTCCAGGAAATAAGTGTTTTTTTTTTAACCATTAAAAGATTTTGAAAAAAAAATATCGTCATTCAGAATCTTGATTAAATTCGCAAGGCTTCTTATTTTTTTTAGTAAATTATGATTTTCCAAAGTTTATACAAAATAGCAGTCATAATCGGGTAAGAGCGTTTGTATGAAAAACAGTGAAAATGTATGTCGAGTTGGATAGCCTTAGTATGACTTTCTGACATATCATATAGTGACTTAATTATATTGTTATCCATGTTAATAGCGACTACAACAATAAAGACAATTACCATTACTACTACTAATTACTACCTTTTAATAGCAACAATAATTCCTTCCAATAAACAATAAAAGACTTTGGATACTACAAGTACTGCGGCACTGTTTTATACGCAAACCTAATCGAATCTTTCAAGATATACATAAATTCTTAATGATCATACTTACTACGGTCCAAATATTCTAGGTCCTAAGACGGAAAACAAATTGCTGTCGTCTAATAGATTAGCGGGGTAAATAGTGACAGATACTGGCCATTTACACCACAAAATACAAATTAGAAGCCATTTAATCGCAAATGTTTGCTTAGAACTGTTTTGACCTTCTGATCGATATTTAAATAGTGGTTTAAATACTTTTTGAATTAAGAAGATGTTTTTGAATCGTTCGAATTGATGTGATGTTACTTAATCATAGATTGAATGTATTTAATTGTGTATTCGATATATCAACCGAAGGTTTCTGGTTGAACCACAGAACATATTTTTAGTAGCATGTCAATACATTGCATTTTGGTCCATCTCGATTCTTTCGACAATCGATACAGCTGAGATAAGGTCATTTTGTCTAAGCCTAAGTACCGCGTTTTTATGAGGTGGGAAATTATGAAATAAGTTCTCTCGCTCTATGTAGAGCGGTAGCAAGATTATCAGACTTTTACTGACTAAAACCCACCTGTGTTCCTTCAGTAGCCGCGTTAACTCTTTCAAAAAATACCGTTTCATTCCTAGAAAGAATGATGTTTTTTAATGATATAAACTAGTCCTTGACTACGATCCCACCTCATGGTAAGCAGTGATGCAATCATTGATGGTGAAGCACACTAGTTTATTAAGAGCCTAGCTTTCTATTCACTCTAGCCTTAAAGACACCTAAACTATAATCGGTCAGAAAGACAAATTGTTCCAGTCCTTCGATGTAGGCGTGTATGTGTTTCGAAGTGATCCGTCCCTTACAAAAACATACTATAAACACTAACCCGTTTATCAGTAATAAATGTGTATCAAAGGGTTGTTCCAAATAACCTACTTAGGAGTAATAGTACATATTCAGCAGCGATCATTTACGAGCTCTATACGGGCAATATACTCCGCCTGGGTCAGAGGGGTTTAATCCAAATCAGCATAAAGGGTTTAATAGGCTTTAATAAAAATAACGTAACATTAAAGGCATAAATTCCCTTAAGAGGCAGGTACAGGACCACAATGGGCCACAACTCCATAAGTATAGACACACAACACATTATGTTGTAATACATCCCTGATGCAATGGAGGCAAGCTTATTGCTATTTCCAAATTCTCAACTTGATGAAGTTTTAATGCAAGGTGCGGATTCAGAACTGGCTGCATGGGCTTGAAGAACTGCACCAAAAAGGAAAATCTTTTATAAAAATATTTATATCACCTTTTAGTCTTTAGTTTAGTAAATTGTGCTGAACTTTGAAATTAAATTAAATTGATATGTATTTATTACTTAACCTAAATTATTTTATCTCTCTCTCTCTCGAGAGAGAGAGAGAGAGACCGGATCCAGTCTTCGAGTCACGGGGGCGCAGGGTGATCTTCCGATCAGGAGCCTGCACTAGGATTACGGGATCTAGTGTTACACCTATTATAACACTTAAAAACAAAATAGATAAAAATAAGAAATTATTATTTACCGGAAATAAATCTTGACTTCTGGTAACTACAAAGACTTCCTGATGGAAAACGCTATGGCACTGCCCAACCTCGTTATTGAACCCAGAACTCCAAACTCCACTTGCAACCCCTAAGCCAATGCTATAAAACAGTAATAAAAATTGGCTATCACGGCTACTCTGTGGTCATTATATACACACAATTAAATTATATGCCCCGCCCCACATTCGCTACATAAAGCGAAGATCTTCTGCGTAATAATGTTTATTCAAGCGCTGCTGTCGCTTCATTTTCCGTTCCATATTCATTACGGTGAGAACAACCGGTAATTCTATTCAAGCAAAGATTTTGATTGTTTTTGCTTGCGCTGCATCAGAGGATCTGGAACTGGCTGAGTATATAAGGCGTGTTAGTCTGCAGATATGCTAAATAGGAACAATTTTGTCGATTATCCATACTTACGCTTGTTTTTTTAAAGTTTAAATTGGATGATGCACTTTTCTGGATTTTTGCTAAGATATAATAATATGCAAGTACTTGACGTAGTTTTGAACCTATAACTTGACCTTTGAGTTGCGAACTGTACAGTCGACAATATTGAGAGCTGACCCACCAGAAGCCAATTTTTCTACAGATTGTATGATACAACTAAGTTTGAATATTTTTCTAGCAACAAATTTATCAAAAATTAACTATCACGACAACTCTGTAGTCATCATATACCTAAACATAACTAAATCATATACCTACCCTGCCCCACATTCGCTACATAAAGAGAACAACCGGTAATTCTATTCAAACAAAGATTTGATTGTTTTTGTTTACGCTGTTAGCATCTGAGTATCTGCAGCTGGCTGGGTATATATGCCATGTTATTTATTAATTACGTAAATGCTATAAGCAAACAAAAGTACAGAGGCGGACTTAATGCCTTAGGCATTTTCTACCAGTCAACCTTTGGGTGATGCAGAGAAAAATAGTGGTAGATGCAATAAACAAGAGAGAGAGAGACGAATACGAGAATAGATATAAGTACTAATAAACCATATGTATAATACAATTATACGACATATACTCAAATTAATAAACTATATACCTAACTAATACAATTAGTAAAAGTCAAAAATTGGAAAACATTAACGCTGTGATGATACTACTGCCAATTTCTTACGAATTAGCTCTCGAACTTTATTTTTGAATGTTAATCGGCTTGTTGCCATCCTGATCTCCTGGAGGAGCGCATTTTACAGAGAAATAGCTTGAATGAAGAATGAATTGTGAAGAAAGTCAGTACGATGAGAGGGATATTGGAGTAGGCGGTTGTGAGATGAGCGCAGATTTCTATTGTGGTTGGCGCAAATGTATTGGAAACATAGTAATATAAAAAACCGGAGAAGTGGCAAGGGGGCGTGTGCATGTCCGCGCGACTTGCACAAAAACGGCTTATTCGGGCAAATGGCCGTCAGTTATAAACTTGTGATATTTGCGATTCGTGATCGTAAACAAATAAAAAATGGCGTGTTGTTCAGTGGTTTCGTGCCAGAACCGAAGCGATAAGAGAAGCCTGGGTCATCACGGAATGTCTTACCATATGTAAGTACCAGTTTAATACTATATTTATCTTTAAAATCAGTAAAAACAACAAGTCTTATTATATATATCCCTTGCTTGCTACTACGTTATTTTTGGTTTCAAATATCAAAGCGACTTTATTTTATATCTATGATTGGAAATGAGGAACTAATCGAAGTTGAGAAAAAATGATTTTGATTTCATAATTGGTTATTTATTAGTGAGTTAGTGTTTTATTTTATTTTCCGTTATGATGCTGCTTCTTAAATGGTACGCAATTTTGATGACATACACAAGTTTAAAATACATGGAAAAAAAAATAGATTTCAAAGTTCATTCCTTGGCTGATTTTCCGCAATTTTACAGAATATACAAAACAAAAAAACCTGCAAGAAAGTAAATTTCTCTATACAAACCTCGGACCCCCGTTTCATCCCTCAGAGGGTAAATTTTGAAAAGTCCTTTCTTATTCTTTGTATATGTTACCGGCAATCTGTATAATTACTGAATACCTGCGGCGTCCAGGCAATGTATGAAAAACTATGATTATTATTGTCCATTACATACTTTACCTAGGTAATGTATACAATTCCTAGGGATTGCATAGAGTACTTGCTGGTCCACCGGCAGTGTAAATTAAATAGATATTGATCTATATTTATCAATGATAACCTATAAAATGACGGGCAAATGTGTAAAAGACGGAGCAGGGAAGAAATTGACGTACTTTTAGGGCACCCGAACACGGACAGGTTAGGTTAGAATTAATGGTTATTTTTATTATAAACACCCAGAAATTGGAGCCTTACTTTACCTTGAATACCAGTATTATACAGGTTGCCGGTAACATGTACATATGTAAGGATAAAGATACATTTCGCACACCCTTGTAAGGTTACCTAAACTGTTTGTTCAGGAAGCAGAAACTGGCAATTATCCTTAGTTATGATACTTATGATAATAATATTATGAGTATGTAGTGTTTGTGAAACGTAGCAGCACCACAAGCCAAGTTTACGATCGTTTTGTTTGTGTCGAATGCCTCCGATTCCTTTGATCTGACCACTTGTCTGAGCGTTGAGATGACGTCCGAACAAAGGAATCGGAGACGTGGCCTACTCGAGGCGTTCGACGCAAACGAAAGGATCGTAACTTGGCAAGGGGGGCAGTTGTGCAGGGCCCGAAGTCTGCTATTATAATAGTGTCAGAATGGTCTATCATTGATTTCATAATTGTTGATTTTGACAAGTTTGGTAATCTACTAATATAATGGCGTCATTATGACTTTCCAATTGTCAACCGCTGACACTCCATTAAATGAAGTGACATAGAAAGCTAATCTCGTCCATATTAACAAATGAATCTCTGATGTATTCGGTAAATTGCTAAAATTTTGACAGTTCCTTTGATCAGTGACCTTCCATTAGAACGTCGTTGTGCAGTCATTGCTTTTAATAAGCTCGGTATTGTCATTCTACCACAACTCTATTACGAGACCATTGACCGATCAATGATCGATCATTATGAATTATAAGATTACGAACTTTTGGCAAAATGACAATGGCATCGTGTTGGAATGACGAATTCATAACAATAGCACACTTAGACTCCAGGTATAATGATACTATATTATATACTTGTATTGTTCTCACCGCGCAATGAATATATCACAGAGGCAGCTTTAAAATCACGCCAATCACAGAAAATTGCTTCACATGGTATGGACATGTTAGCACTAGAAGCGAGGACCATATCGTCAAATTGCACTAAACCTGCCAGAACAAAAGGAAGACAGAGGTCGCCCACCATTGACCTAGTGATCTAGAATCGAGACAGACTTCAAGCCGACCACACAGGATAAAATTTCCTGGCGCCGATTAATGAGGAGACCTGACCCCAAATAACGAGAACAGGAGAAGACAAAAAAGTTAGTCCCATCACTAAATTTTAAATGGCAAATAAATGTAGATTTATAATGTGCAGAAGACTTTTCGAGTAAGCAACTGTTTGAACAGAACTTTGAGCAATCGTATAATTGCTGTCCCAAATATTCGTCTTCCTTCGCTTTTCTGTCGCTGTTTATTGTCAAATTAGTAGGCACTTTTTGTTATTTCTAATTATGAACATAAACAGGGTAGATACATAATAAAATTAAGCGTTATTTAGTGAGTCAACTTCATATTGAAGATGTTCTTCGTGTTCCAAGGAAAATGTAATATTTTATACATATACTTTTTCCGGCTGTATCTGTCTACTTATTAAGTACAATTCGAATTGGTGTAGGTATGATTCGTTAGCATCGTGGTCGTAAGCACAACTGTTGAGCGTGAGGTCCTGTGATCAATTCGTGGGTCGGGCAAAAAGTTTTATCGGGTTTTTACCTCGCCGCGCCTCGAAAACCACGTTAAGTCCGATTACGTACCGTTACATCGGTCTATAAGGGTAAAAGGAACAATAACCGAACCTTTTATTTTTTCTGAGTACTGACTGAAGCCACCAACCACATCTTGTGTCCTTCAGTTGCTCTTTACGATCTAAGATCACGGCTTCCTTTCAAAAATTTCCCGTGGCCCTAGCGGGACATAATATAGACTAGCTGCTGCTTTCGATTTCGCTCGCGTAATCGAAAATTATCGCAAAAGAACATTTCTTCGGGATAAAAAGTATATATGTGCTGTTCCAGGACATTGTCTACCCGTGTACCAAATATCATCGAAATCCGTTCTGCCGTTCAAGTGTGAAGAAATAATAAACACAGTCACAAATTTTCGCCTTTATAATATGCGAGAGTCATAAGCTTTACTAAAACTGTGAGCTAAGTCTTATTTACTGCTCCTACATAACATTATTTTGTACGAAACTTTAGGTTAATACTGGTGGTTAAAACTTTCGAGTACCTACTTAAAAAGTGGATAGATCTATTTGGGTTCTCACTTAGGTACTAACCCAAATGTCCCTTATACGTGGAACTAACCTTACAACTCCCTAAACATCGCTCACCAGTTTTACTGTAAGTATACCTATTTTATGTTTAAGTCATCTACGTTCAGAGGCGTCAACAACGGTTCGATATTTACTGCCAAGCCCGTGACTGATCCCCTGTGTGAGATTATTCAAAGAGGATTTAGGAGCTATTTGTCTCTTTTCACTCCATTGGGAACAAACGAGACAGCAGATAAGACGCTGAGATGCCAACAGCTTGCAAACGAGTCGCAGTGGCTTAGAAAATTCCAATCGGTAGATAGTTAGAATGTTATTTAAATAATTATATTCTGTACCTACAACTCTTAAAAAGTTTTCTTGTCAGGAAAAGATTCCTGACAAGAAAACTTTTTAAGAGTTGTAGGTACAAAAGGATTTATTAGCTCAGAATAGTTTTTGTTTTCTTTGAATAGGGTTGTCAATACTTTTAAGCAAAGCTAGCTAGTATAATACCTTTTGGTTGGGTCATAGACCACTCCATGTGATATCAATGGGGCAGCTGCTACCATAGACTAGCAAGAGCTTTTTAAATATATGTCAAGTTGATCAATCTAGCATCATCATATATTTATATTTATTATCTCTGTTGCGATCTGATGACTTAATGATATAGTGAACTGTGCTGTTGTGATGATGATGATCCCACATTATCCTAAAGGGTCAAGCGTTTCATTCCTTCCAGGCAGTGGTTACGTCCCGCTATTTCCTTAATAGTCTGCTGCGGCTCTGTATCACTATAGCACAAATTTATTTTATGTTTATGTGCACACAACAAAACAATAATATATGACACGAAGATTAGGTATTTAGAATACTCTTTGAATGCAATAAAGTAATACATTTTGAGCTCACTTAATTTGCCCGGGTGGTGTACCGCGCTTGCCTTGTTTGCCATGAATAGAGATGTCAATTTTCAAGGTTTATAGTACCTACCATTTCATGTTAGATTGGAGAAGCGTCAAAACGACATTGTGACCACAATTTTGCGAACGCTTTTTAAATGTTCTCTATGATCTGTAATTGTTTTTAATGGTTTGAATCGTTTTATTCTAATTAAATTGTATTACCTAGCATTATAAAAACTTTTCTTAAATCTTTAAACTTTAAATCTTTGTATTCAATATTTAAATTAGAAGAAATATTAGTGATGTAATACTATGTATTTTTTTACTATGAATAATTCTAAGCTTTAGACAAATGAATTTACTATTACAACAATTAATATTAATGTAGTATGAGCAATTACAAAGGGGCTGCTCTTATTTCTATAGCAGCCCCTTAGCCAAGTTACAACCGTTTCGTTTCGATTCGCTTTTCGTCGATCGCCTTGAGTAGGCCACGCCTCCGATTCCTTTGTCCTGACTTCATCTCAACGCTCAGTCACGTGGTCGGAACAAAGGAATAGGTGGCATGGCAGACTCGAGGCGATCAACGAAAAGAGAATCGAAACGAAACGGTTGTAACTTTACTAGGGGGGCAGACCTGCGAAACGAAAAAAAAAACAAGAAATGTAGACAATAGTATATTAATGTATATAAGAAGAAAATTGTGCTGCACATATAACGTTAACAATTATATACACATAAAAATATATACCTAAAGCTATACACAGGTTCATACTATACGTGTCGCAGCCATATCGTATAGACAAGATGCCGTATTACAAGAACTTGCGCCAGATTGAAAAACTTCGCTGTGATATAGATACCCTAATTCGCTCACGTTCCGCCGGATTTGAATTCGGTATATACAAATATATATCATTGTCACAGTGTTTCTTAAAACAAAAAAACTAAAACTAAGGGGTAGAAATACTAGGCTTCTAACAAACAAGTTAAATTACTGTCATCTATAATTGCTTTAGAGAGCTAAAGGCTAATTTTCAGTCTAAAACTGTTAATATATTGCTCCAGTCTTGGCAGACGATGGATGGATCGTACCGGCAGGCTGTCAACACCCGCATCACTTATAATGATTGGTTAACTAATTACTAGAACCACTAGCTGTCCTTGACGCTTCTATAGTTCGTAATTAGAGTTGCCAGGCGTCCCGATTTGCGCGGGACGTCCCGAGTTTCAGGGGTCTGAGGACGCGTCCCGATTTTCGCGCGATCAGGACGCTAAATGTCCCGATAAATCAAAAAAAATAATTAAAGCCATTATTGTTACTATAAATTAACCTGTATCACATTCGCATCACTATGTCAAGTGTGTTTAAAATAACACACGGCGCTTTACTGGCTAGCTGTCTCTCTCTCGCTCAGAGTCGCGTCGTCTTCATCCGTCACACACGACCATAAGGTCTTCTGAACATAATTATGCGGAACAGAGTGTAAAGTCCCGCAAACCTCCGTTGAAAAGGGAGGATCCTCCGGCCAGACAGGTTTTATGTCTGGTAGGCAACTGCCCGATAGATAATTTCGGGCTGTGCTATAATTAGAGAACTTTAATTGCGCGATGCAGTATTAGTTCTTATGTGACCATAGATGTCGCTACATAATTATAAACAACAATACAATTTTAAAATTTAAACTTACTACTATTTAAACAGTGGTAATTATTCGTTTTTATCTTTATTGGATAGAGCTTACTGTGGAAGTGTGCCTAGCTTAGGCGCAGCACCACTGTATCCTCGTGAAGGCGTTTGGTGGTAGCGACCCCTCGCGCCGGGCCATGGTTCTGGCCATGGTCCGGAGTAAAATGGAAAGGGAAGGTGTCACCTCCTTCCGCGAAGCAGTAATGCGAGCGAAGGAGTTGACCGTAACCGTGAAGGAACGGACACCCTCACGCCCCAATCATTCCCAAAGGGGATGTCCCGGGTACCGGCCATAATAGGCGTGGGTTTGCAAACGACAAGCAAGGAGTAGCTCGTCGTTCACCAGTCCAAATAAGACCAGGCCCGAGTTGGCGCGCCGTGTTACACACATTCCTCACAGAGATACTAGCAAAACTTAAAGGGCCCAGTAGGGCCGATGAAACTAGGGCTGCGGGAACGTATAAGGCTGTGAGCGTGGCCCTGGAAAGCAAAGTTTAGCTGAAGAAGACTGTGTTTTACTTAGTAAAAGTCTGACTCGCCCTTTCGTTCCACCCTAGATCGAGAAAAGTAGATCGGGATGATTGATAACTTCCCACCTCACAAAAAAACCTTTTTTATAAAAAAATGTCCCGATCTAAAACTCTAGATCCCGATTTGTTTTACCATCTGTCCCGATTTATACCCAATCGGACTTGGCAACACTATTCGTAACTCTAGAAGGGAACCGAAAGGGGACATAGTGATGTTAAGTTCATGAGTTGAGTTCTGAAAGGAAAACCCGGGTCCTGGAATGCTATGCAAAGAAGGAACATTGGTGTGATTTTAGTAAGCAAATATCTGACACGCCCTCTTGCTTCGCCCTAGAGCGAGAGAAATCATTCAGAAGGGAAGATGATTTCAAAATTAAAAATAAATGGTGTTAAGTTAATAGACGGCACAGCTAACACAGTGGTTGAGAGATTTTCTGCTGCGCTGCTTGTCTCGGGTTCGTTTCCCGGAACAAATATTTATATGACCCACAGGTGGTTGTTCCGGATCTGGAACCCACAGATGCTTGAGGTTCTTCATCTGCAGCGGCAGTACCAGCACAGCACGATGAGCTAGGAAGAAGGGATGGCGCAAGATTATCGACGTAGGTAGCGTCCCACACTAAAGACCTACCCATCTTCCACGGAAATAAAGACATACATACCGTACGATCTTTTACCATCGTTAAATAAAATATTCATCTTACTCAAATATAAATAAGAACATAGCTCTTAATCATCTCGACTGGCCTGTTGGTCTAATGATAGTGGCTCTGACTGCTAAGACAAAGGTCGTGGGATTTGATTCCCACCTAGGACAAATGTATGTGTGATGAGCACGATCGTTTGTTCTGTGTCTGGGTGTAATTTATCTATAATAATATGTATGTCCACGGGCAGTGTGAAAGCGAAACCCGGGGCCCTGGGACGAAGGCAACGAAGGAACAAGAGTGGGTTTTTAGTCAGTAAAAGTCTGACACTATCTCCCACTCCGCCCAAGAGCGCGATTTGTCATAAGATGACTTTCCCACCCAATACAAAAAAAAAATTATGTATTTAGAAATATACTTATAAGTAGGTATGCTTATCAGTTGTCTAGTATTCATTAGCACCAGCTCTGCTTAGTTTGAGACTAGATGGCGTTGTGAGATAGTTATGGAATATTATTTAAAGTATAATACATTTAGTAACATAAGTTGTAAACTAAATTTTCGTTAAGCACCGCTAAGTAGAAGATTAATTCAGTTTCCAGTATGTGTCCAGTCGTACTTAGTTATTGACCAGCTTGTTTAGGACTAATTCCAGTTATTAACCGCTGTTGTATATTTGTATCTCGCCCACCATGTTGGTTGTTAATTTATTCTAGTTTGGCTGCCCCAACTGAAATTAACTAACTATACTGTACGTGATAATTTTGGTATTCAAAGTATTGCGGCGTCTAAAAGAGGTCGCATGCTGAATTAATCAGCGTATTATATATTTAAACCCCAAGCGAACGCCGGCGTCCGCTCTCTCATTGTCTTTCTATTGTATCTCTAATTACGATATTCGAAAGGTTCTTGCAAATTGGCAAGGGATGATACCTTTTTAAGGTTTATGAATAATAGCATAGGCGTTGATATTCGAAACATGATGGATTGGAGATTGTCAAAAAAGAAAAATATAGGTGGACCTAATTTTTATATAATACTGTAACATAAAGAGTGCTTCTAGCAATATAATATAAGCATAGAAGAGTTTGATTGCGTCTCCTCCACGGCAGTATCTAGCAAATAGGTGCGACAAAATAGTTTAGGTATTATTTTTTTATTAAAACTTTACCCCGCGACTTCGTCTGTAAACCTCTCTCATTTGACTTTTTCAAAGCATTTTCATGCATGAAAAGATCAGGTAAAGCTCAGAGCTTAATTTCGCTTAAAATATAAAATACTAGATTTTGCCCGTAGCTTCGCCCGCGTTCATAAAATATAGCCTATGTTACTCAGGAATAAAGCAGCTTTCTATAGGTCAAAATTTTAACAATCGGACCAGTACCTTCAGAGATTTCCTCCTACAAAGATAAAAAATAAAAAAATTAAATTAAAACTTTACCTTTTTATAATATAAGTGTAGATAGAGTATCAAATTAAGAGGTTGTTTATCTTAGACAATAAAATATGTAGGATCAAATAGAGAGGTTAGTTTAGCTTAGACTATAAAATAAGGAGGATCAAATAAAGAGATTAGTTTTAGATTATGAAATAAGCAAGATTAAATGAAGAGGTTTATGTAGTTTAGAAAACAAGGAATATCATACAACTTGTAAAACAAGGAATATCAAAAAAAGAAGTTTAGCTTAGATTATACAATAAGGAAAATGCTAACCATAACATTCCTTTATTATCAGGCAACTAAGACCCACACACAAAATATATAAATAATCTTACAAAATAATAAACTAATACGTATAAAAATGAAACCATAACAAACGATTGCAAAGAAGTCAGATTACCATAAGGCTTAGACTATAAAATCAGAGAGACCAAATCGGAAACAGGCGGCGGTCCGGCTGACCGCATGCCAGAGGGTCATGGACAAACGGATGGTGCGGGGATACCGGACGAGTGCCCGCGGAGCGGCGACCCTTCTTGCTGGCCTGCTACGGTTCTTGCACGCATGCACGATTTGCGCGTGGAGGTGCAACGTCGTGGCGAAGCTCCGCTGCCGCGACAAGTTGCGGCATGGCAGACAGATTTTCCTAAGGGTTCAATTTTGAAAAATTCTCTTAGTGCTCGCTTACGTTATAAAAGGAAACTTTTTTCAAAATATCACGCTTCTAGTCCCAGTAGTTTCGGCTGTGCGTTGATATGATCAGTTTCTCCTTTTACATATAGAAAAAGTCGGTTATTTTTAAAGATTAAATTTGCACTCGGTAAAGTTAATCTTTATGCCTTTTTTTAAAACTAGAGTAAATAGAACTATAGCCTTAGTTCCGACAATGCTTGATTGAAGTTCACTTAAGTTTATTTACTTCGGTCTCCAATATAAGTAAATCAGTACAACGACTGCCGCTTTCATGAATAGGTAATGCTTAACATCAGCGAGTGTACACATACATAATCAATTAGATTGACTACAGCGGATAGGATATGAAGCGGTGTGATCCTGAACTGAACGATGTTTTAGGGCTATGGGATTTTTTGAATGAGATACCGTGGTCTTGGAATACAGATGGGTTTAAGTCAGAAAAAGTCTGTCTTCGCCCTAGAGTGGGAGAAGTCATTGGATGATTTCCAACCACAAAAAAAACCCTTAGGAAAGCTCGATGGTTGACAAAAAATGGAAGAAGAAAACGTGTTAATTTAAGGGCTATATTTCACCGGACATCACGGCGGTGCGACTAGTCGCCGCCAACCAACAAAACCTACCAACAAAGTGTATACAGCTCTATAGAGAGTGGTGTCCGTTTGATTGCGCAACCAATTTGACGACCTTAAGGTCAATTTTGATACTGTGTACTTTCAGTGTGGTCACGGACATCATGGCGTCGCAACTTTTCGCGCCGCCATGATGTCCCGGTGAAATATAAAAGACCTAGGGCACAAATAATCATGTATCCTTTGATATTGTGGTAGGCGGAGACGCAATTGAGACGGCTTCTAGCCCTTAAATACTTATATTGTATTGCTAGAAGCGTGATGTTTTAGCATTATAAAGAAGCACCAATCAAACCGCGTGTCAATAAAAGAAATATTTGCTCTGTGAACTCAAAAATAAAAACAAGTTGTATTTCAATCGGTACACTTTTCTCATATGGCCAGTTGTATTAAATAACAAAGTGGGCTCAAACTGGAACTCTGTGCGAGTATGAATTCATTTAGAAGTCCGCCGATTTCATTCATATTGTAGTAGCGGCTTGCTCACTGAATTTTATAATGGAGGATGCGCTTCTACTCTGTGTAACTTGTTAATATTGTATGACTATGAAATAACTACAAAATAAGTACACTTTCATGACCTGTAAATGTAAAGTATGAATGAATAAATAATATTAATATACACGAATTCACTAAACAAGAAACAAAGTTTTTAGTTTCGTCTGAAAACGCGAAATAATTATTATTATGTACATTTATAACTCAGTTTTATCTGCAGAGTATTCCGCATGAAAAGGCTGAAAGTGTTATGAATTATTAATCAGATGGTAGGTACCTACTTCACTGCTTTAAAATTATACGTATAACCCAGAAAACCTTTTTTTCATTTACGATATAACACAGCAATCTCATTTATTTTATAACTAACGTTCGCCTCTACTTATTTCGCATGAAAAGATAGGTGTAGCTTTTTAAAAGGTTTTTTTACGTTTTTACTTTTTTATTTACATATTTTTCACAGTCATAATTTAACTTAATCTAAATTACGTTCCGAGTAAATGACATGGACTAACAAATGTATACTCCCCGCGGCAGGGGTAATGCGACAATGCGACTTATGTCTGGTGGTCTGGCATTCATGTTGCACTTGACCTGTTTTGGGGTTATTCTTTGAAACCGAGAGGGTGTCTCATTCGTCTGGCCTAGTTTTTTTTTTACAATTTGATATTTTTATTTGCAAAACTAATATGTTTTCCCCGATAAGTAAAGGTCATTGGGCGTAATCCGACCCGGTCGCGGACATGAATGAAAATGATTTAAAACGAAAGAGTTTAAATTCACTTAACATTACATAAGGTTATTTTTTATTTAATCCATGGGAGAACAAAGTTTGAACTAAAAATACATTTACTTAAAAAATCGAATACTAATACTAAATATTAGTTGTCGTTCTGTTAAATAGCTACTAAAAGGTTTTCGCGAGTGCATGTGCGTCCCGTCATCCCGTGTGATGAAAACGGCAGGTATACGTTCGCTCCCTCTCTCTCACACAGTAGGTTGCGTCTCGCTCGTTGCGTTGGCGCATTGTTTCGTTCGTGTCATCGCAGAATTCATGCAATTCATGAATGGTCGTTTTAAGAAAGATTTCAAAATATTTCGACACACATATTTCAATGTTGCTGTGCGAAATATGATGACGGACTTCAAAATAACAGCGGCTATCATCAATGCTACCAGGCGTCCTTATGAAGATAGTGTATATGTCGACCAGTTTATTAACATTATAAATGGTAGAATGAATAGAGAGAACGAACTGGCGCAACACGTAATTGAAAACAATATGAATAGACAAAGAGTTGCTTTCATGCCATTAGATGGAAACAATCCAGATTTTAGAGACTTCCCACAGTTAACATTTGAAGAACTTATACTGTTTACATTGGACAGCTATCATTTAAGACTTGCTAGGTCGTACTGCCATGAACACATAAGACCTAATGGTGTCTACATGATAGAACTCTATCGTCATCAAGAATTAATAAATAATAAAATATTGATAAGGGGACGAATTCAGTCGCGACATGTCAGAGCGCGACAATATTACATATACACATATATTTTAATTAACCCAGCGACACAAGGAAGACAAAGTGTTGAAGACTACTACTGCTCGTGTATACACGGCCGCTGCACCGTCGGGAGCTGCGCGCATATAGCCAGTATAGTTTATTTTTTATCCAGGGCTAGGCACCAACAACAAATTGAAGCCCCTGCGGTATTTTTAGATGATATAACAGTAGATACTGATCACGCCGAATAAATAATTTGAAAATGTAAAAGTTTTTTTTTCTCTTTACTCCCACATCCCACAAGAAAGCGACCCTTACCTTGATAACTAGATACATTTTATCTATATATCTTCACAATTGCATTTCTGTCCGCCGTGGGTTTTTCTCCCATACTATTTGCCCATTGACCTTTATCAAAAGCACTCATTTGTCCAGTGGCTTACGATACAAAATAAATAGGTACGGAAGCTAGGCCAGATGAATGAGACGTTCTCTTCGTTTGAAAGAATCACCCTTTGGCGTGAATTATTTTGTTGGTTTATAAATTATTATTTAACTTATTATTTTGTTTCTTTTCATGTTTACCTTCAAACGTATTGTTTGGGTGCGTTTGTGTTTTTACCAAAAAATTATTTTAATTCATTTTTTCTTTATTTACAGGTAAGTTAGTTTTTTTTTTATAATTCTACTTTGTTGAAAAAAACCCACGTGATGCACGAAATAATTTTACACTATTAAAATATTTTAACCCGTAATACAATCATTGACGGTTCATGACGAACCTCCTAAAAATCGGAAGTGTCTTCACGAAAACCTCCCAAGAAGCATTTGATGTTCTTGAAATCGAAATATTTGAAATAACATAAATGTGTTGCACGAAAATACGAGACAAATAAGCCATGTAATCATGTTTTTTACAGTAGCTTTTTAAAGTTACATCTTCTATATATACACCCCTATTGTTAATTAGTAAAAATGGGGCTCTATCCGTACCCGTTACTGATCATATTTTTATAGTCAAAAGTAAAAAAAAAACGAAATCCCAAAATTGTCCACGAAAATTGTCATAATTGGTAAATTCATAATATAATCAATAATTCATAACAATTACTACTAGAAAATACTACACGCTGTGTTTTTTAATTTTGATCGTCATTTATTCATTCATAATCAATAGCCTGTACAATAATTCCATAAATTGAGTGACATTTTGAAACATAAACAAACGCTTAGTAACTTTGCTGTTTAAGAAAATTATTTATTGAGACTATACTTAAATAATAACAAGACCTTTTCTAATAAGCCCTTTAAGTATTTGTACTAATTAAAAATTAGTGTTGTATAAAAGGAGAAACTGACTGACTGACATATCAACGTACAGCCGAAACTACTGGGACTAGGAAAGTGAAATTTTGTACAAGGTTTCCTTTTATGATATAGGCAAGCACTTAGCTAGGTTTTTTAAAATTCACCTCCTAAGGGGATAAAACGGTGGTACAAAATTCGTATGGAAAATCCTACTTTAACGCTGGCGAAGCCGCTGGTAGAAGCTAGTTCGCATATATCACGTTTTCACTCTAAGACGACAATATAGACAACACTTCATGAAAAAGTTTGTCGCATTGCGCCTGTCGGTTGGAGCCATAAGTAGAAACAGACATGTACCAACCTAAAGTGTACCTACATTTAAAATATCAATCTTTTCTGCTTAAAATCCATAAAGATATTGTTGAGGAATTTCATATTTCAAATAAGCTGTCTTATCTTTCGTCAGTAATATCAATGTTCAGAGATTTGAATATTTCACCGTGGCCTGGCGTCAACCACGGGTATTTATTTTCAGAGTTCCGCATGCAAATGGTTCCAACGAGATCTGTTACTAGGCCTACTCTGGCATTTTGTCTGCCTATCTTAGACCTATTGTCCACGGACGCGTAGCTTCATTGAAGCGTATTCGTCATTATACGGTTAGTATACGCCAGCTCACAGCTTATTTACAAAACTATGTCGACTATGGCACGTTGTGAGAGTAGGCCATCAACTTATATTCTAGTGATAGATAAGCACATTCATGGAAAATATTTGTCAAAATACTGAAAAGTTATAACAAAAGTTCGCTGCAGCGCTAGATTGGCATTATGTCGTCTAAGTAAACTATTAAAAGATACAGCGCTCGATAGCTTAGAGAGGATAATTTTTTCGCGACCAAAACGTCTTAAGCGTTGAAGCTACGTAACCAAAAAAATATTCAAGGAATACAGCCTCGACCTAGAATACACGGATCCTACATCTTCCTTTCACTACTACCTGACGTACTGCAGGGTACTGTTAGTACTAGAGATAGAAGAAAAACTCCTGCGCGTCAAACTTTAGGCTTTATTCTTATCAAATTACTATTTTACATTACTTAATATATAAACCTGAAAGCCATTCTAATCTCATCTGACTATGTTATATCTTTTAAAATTCGAATTATAATAACAATAGATTTTTTTTCTAATTTTAAGTTCCTAATGTAATTTGTATTTTTGGTGTACAATAAAGAATATCTATCTATCTAATAATATAAATATCCTTATTATTCTGAATTAATTCACTTTCATATCTTTTCTTACTTTAAATTATATCTCCTAATTCAGTGTACCTCCTGGCAAAGGCCTCCTTTAGCTTTTTCCACTGTACTCTATCACTCTCCTCCAGTTGGGGCCCGCTGTCAGTTTCAACTCATCCTCTCATCTCAACAGTTGTTTTCCCCTACTCCGTTTCCCATCCCTAGGGTACCAATCTGTCACTGTTGGCTCCACTTTTCCAGGTTGTCTCTCATCATGTGACCTACCCATCTCCACTTTTGCTGGTCAATTCTGGTGAATATATCCATAACTTTTGTTTTAGATCTAATGTTCGTTTCTTATGTGATTCATTTTAGATATGCCAGCCATACTTCGTTCCTTTGATCTTTGACAATAATCATCATCATCATCATTTCAGCCGAAAGACGTCCACCATGCCGCCACAATGAACGGTCCTTTGCGTGTCGCATACATCGGACTCCCGCAACCGTTACCAGGTCATCGGTCCACCTTGTAGAAGGCTTTTCAACGCTACGCTATCTTTAACAGCATTGTAGTATATTTCTATGATGTTTAGGAGTGCTCATGTTTCATATCCATACGTAATGTATGAAAAAATACAGGTGTTGAAAACTTTCTTCTTTATAGAATTACTAAAATCTCAGTGCACAATACTTTCTCTATCCACTGGCTATTTTAACATTAATCTCTTTTTTTATTTGATCACTAGGAGAAATGATTTGACCTAGGTATGTATAATTATAATATAATTATACATACCTAGGTCTATACATATTCTAATGTGCGAGCATCCACTTTTATAATTATATTTTCAGAGTAAGTCAAATGTTTTGTTTTTGTTGTGTTCATTGTTAAAGTGTTCATTGTCAAACCCACTTTTGCACTTTCTTCGCATAATTCTTGAATCTTGGTTTCCAAAATATATTGATTTTCTTCGAACAGAATTATGTTATCCGCAACCGGAGTGGTTTCGCCTTTTCCCGCTTATATTGAAACCCCATTCGTCCACCCTAATTACCGGAAAATGTTCTCCAAAATTACTGAAATTAACGTAGGGGACATTGGGTTTCCTTGTCTCACGCCTCTTCTTATTTGGAATTCAGGACCAGTCATTGTAATTGTAGCGTTGCTTTGTTGTTTGTGTATATAGTTTTGATATTTTTTATGTATGGTTCCGGAATTCCTTGGTTCTACAGACTCTCCCAAATCGCTGTATGGTTTATGTATGGTCAAATGGCTTGTTATAATCTATGAAAGCCATATATAATGTTTTGTCGTATTCATAGTATTTCTGCATGACTTGCTTCACTGTGTGGATGTGGTCTACAGTTGAGCACTTTTTCCTAAAGCCAGCCTGTTCTTTTAGCTGATTTTCATCCATTTTTTGACTTATTCTTTCCAAGAAAAAAAAAAATCTTTTTAGCCTATTTCTGGAACGGAACCCTCGATGCGTTTGTCCAGAGTCTGATTTTATTTAATCATCGACTGAACTGATCGGTACACTATTTTCATAATAAAATTAAATCCCAATCTCCTCAAAATTCGGGCTGCTTAGCTCGCCTACTTATTCAGTATTAAACTAGAGCTACGTGACTATAATTTTAAGCTAACCTGTTAATCCGTTAGAGCACGACTCGGGCTGACTTTTGAACTTCAGGCTCTATTTAGTTTTCATCAACCAATAAATGGTATCGAATGACCGGGTAGAATGGAAACTTTTTTTTACTAATCGCTCGCACGCGCGCGCGGCTCGCGTTTGACCACTATCTCACCTGATAGTAAGCGATGATGTGACCGACGATAGAGCACGCTTGCCTAGAAGTAACCAATTCACTCTTGACTTAAAGACTCCTAGGTTGTAGCTTTCAGGAAACACAGACTCCGGCAAGGAATTCCACTCCTTAGCCGTACGCATAATGAATGTGTTCCCAAAACGCTTTTCTGTCGAAGTCGAACATCATGATAAGTTCAGGCTTTTTTATTATTTATTGGTTTGGGTTTGCCGACTATCTCATCTTATAATAAACTTGCTGCATCTTCAACCATATGTCGATAGTACATATACTTAGAAGTAGCCTATTTACTCTTGACCTAAATTTCCTGATTATAGTTATCAGACTCAGACCACAAACGAGGAACGTTCTATCATCGGACCACCAGACCTACGGCGATGCAGCACCGGTAATAATATTCGTTATGCATACGCATTAGCTAAAGAGTGAAGCTACAACTACAACGTGGAGGTCTTACCTACTTCTAGGCAAGCGTGCTCTACGGTCGACCACGTCGACCACAGCCAGCATCGTCATCTCCCGTATGCAGATCCTAACCAGACATGGTAAGTTCAGAAGGTTCCTGCACCTCATTTGGGCGAAAGAAACGCCGGGGTGCTACCATAGTGCAGACCTCTTGGAGGACACGGTGGAGCATATGGTGGAGGTGTGCCCCGCTTAGGGTTAAGCACCGCCGTGTTCTCGTAGGGGTGATCGGCGGTAGCGCCGAGTCTTAGAAGAAGCCATGATCAGGAGCGAGAAGGAATGGGCGGTAGTCGCTTCCCTCTGCGAAGTAGTAATGCTAGCGAAATAGGCGACCAGTCGCGTGAGGGGTCGGACGTTCTCACGCCCCAGCCGCCGGAATCCTGACTTCCGGCCACCGTAAGCGTGCCGGACCAAGCCCGAGTCGTGAAATCCGCGTAGTGTTCCATGCACGCCTCAAAGAGATGTCAGCAAAAAGCCGTAGGAGACCAACAGGGCCGAAGCCTTCTGGGACCATGGGTTTACTTCACGAAGGAAAACCCGTGGTCCTAGAACGCAAAGAGCAAAGAAGGAACGTAGTTGTGGCTTTAGTCAGTAATCTGACACGCCCTCCTGCTCCAGAGCGCGAGAAATTATTAAATGGTTTCCCAACTTAAAAAAAAAAATGGCAATTCAGTATTAGCCAATAATAATAGGGTGTTAAAATTATTTCATTCATGTTTATTTAAGGACAAATACTCAACGGAATACTGTTGAATTCTACTTTTCTTTAACAGAAAATATGAATAATGTGTATTAATAGGTTTTGTTCTCAAATAACATACTTTATTTACCTTAACCAAACCTGCAGGTTTGACATTTAGGTGTACCAATGACTGTGGTTTAATTCTCTTTGAAGTGTACCCACTTATACCCAAACTAGCTTCTACCAGCGGCTTCGACCGCGTGAATATAGGTTTTTACATACAAACTTTGGACCCCACCTTTTCTTCCCCTTAGAGGATGAATTTTGAAAAATCCTCTCTTAGTGCTCACACTCACTCCTACATCATAAAACGAAACCTTGTGCAAAACTACACACTCCTAGGCCCTGTAGTTTCGGCTGTGCGTTGATATGTCAGTCAGCCAGTTTCTCCTTTTATATATATAGATAAATACAGTAAGTATCGTAGATACGAGGTCAAAGCCGCAAGCTATCGTTACTCTTGAGATAAAACTAATGTTAACCGACCTTCCACAGTACTAGCTAAACTCTTGAATATTTTATACCTCGATCTCCTAGCGCTAAGACTTTATTGTCCAACAAATTGCTATCGGAAGATGTTATTTGGCCAGTTAATATAAAAAGGTAATTTGCTATTAATTCATGAAACCCCAAGCGAACGCGCGTTCGCTCTCTCATTGTCTCATCCTCCTGTACTGATGCCATGTTACTTGGTGTTGGCGCAATTCGTATGTACTATTGGTATCCAATTTTTGAAGAAATATAACCCTAACAAAAAACAATATCGCATGCTTACTCATAAAAAGACCTAACTCTAAATCAGGGTGTTTGAATTTGAAAACACACGTTTCAAAAATAACGTTCAATTTTCAATAACCTCTTTTTTGAGTTACGTCTCTTTTTAATGAAGTGTGCGATATATTCATTTACAATAGAATATGACTATGACAATTTTATAACTACAGTGAAATAAAAGTGGTTAATTTTACGCCATGAATTCTCTATCTGAGAACCTTACTCATAACGGCTGTACCAATAATTTATTAATGTTGCCTTCAGCTACAATATACAGAGAAACCACTAAACTAATAAATAACTTAAGTTATAACAAACTGAAACTAATAATATCTAAAAACTAGTGACCCGCCCCAGCTTCGCACGGGTGTTATAAATCTTTGAAATTCTCTGCTTTTCTGTACGATAATATGCATGTATTATAAATTTAAACCTTCCTCATGAATCACTCTGTCTATTGGTGAAAACCACATGACTATCCGTTTGGTAGTTTTTGAGTTTCTGGTGTTCATACAGGCAGACAGACGCGGTAGAGTACTTTGTTTTATAATAATACCAACCACACTACTAACAACCACCAACTACCAATCAACCAACTACTACTACCAACCAACTACTGACCAACCCAACCAACCTGAACCCGGTCCCGGTCTATACCTGGTTTGATCAACTTGTCCTGGGTACTAGCTGACCAATGAATGTAGTCAATGTAGTGACTACTTTTAGCTAAATATATTGGCCGAATGATTAAGAGAGTCGCTGTCATTTTTCGATTAATTTAGATAGCTGGTTTTTTTTTTAACGTAAATTTTTCCGTTTTTATTAACTACTCTGCTAATCGTGGCGGAGACGAATCCAACAAAGCAAAGATCATTAAAGTCGGTCCACCCATTCTTGTGTTGTAAATGGTGTAACTAAGATGACGTTGTAATATATTTGGTTACCTTTAAGTATAATGGATGTAAGAATAAAACATGATTACGTGAAACACAAATAGATTTTCATAAAATAACAGCCTCCTGACTGAGCGTCTGATAAAACATTGATTACAAAAATAGACATCAACATATCTTTCACGTGCCCTCTATCTTCGTATCTATAAGATGATGAGGAAAGTAATAAAAAATATACTTGTATCTTTCCAAGATGATATTGAGACCGTATACGACATTTATCTTTCCATTTACGAAAACTCCCATAAAACCGGGAAGTAAGTACTAACGCAATATATTGCGAGACGCTTTCGCGCCAAATAAAGTTTGTTGAGTGAAAGAATTTCTCGATTTTCACGACATTATGTAATATTGTGTGGAGTATTTATAATCATTAGCGATGATGTTCAATTTGTACTTTATATTAATAATAATAATATCTCTATTTGCGTTCTAACGACGCAGAGTACAAATTGAACATATAGGTGTAACCTAACTAAGGTACCTACCTACAAGATATTTCGGCTTGACTTTAGTTTTGTGTAGCAGCAGTTGGGGACTAAAAAGGGTCAAAGCTGGTAGGGCTTGGGTCCCTGATTATAACGCTATTACAAGGCATATTTTTCGAGAAATTTACAAAATAAGTTTCTAACCTCAAATCCGATACAAGGGAAATCGGAACTTTAAAATGGGTATTGACAACCAAAGCTGTCACAATATTTTGCCCGTGATGTAAAACATCATGCTAAATCGGTAAAACAGAAAGTGAAAAAAAAAAAACGCCATTTATGTCTGTGTCACTGTCATTCGTTTAGGTCATTCATTCCATTTTTCCTCGAGTTTTGTGAATGTGCTCTATGTGTTAAGTCGAATTCTAGTGGTGTTTTTCGACGACCTTGGCTTCTCCCCTGGACTTGAATCGTCTGCTATTACAATTAACCCACGCTTATACAATGAACACCGATTTCCTGCCTACTTGACAGACTTTTGCGCGAAATATTCCAGACTTTGATATACTTCGATCGACGGATCACGGACGGACGGACTTCGATGTACGATAGAAGGATTTTTTTGTATATGTTACAAAAGGCAGTTATTACTGTTACACACAGGGCACACGGACTCGGACAGGTTAAGTTAGAAGGAGGTCACCTCCTTCGAGGTTATTTTTTTTAAACCACCCAGAAGTAAGAGTCTAGAGGGGCTCCGTCGTACGCCTTTTAAGCAATTTTTGAGTGTTTTGAGGTTAGGTTATAAACGATCGTTTTTCTCAGAAACGGTGAGTTACCTTTTCTTGGGAGTGGTGGGAGGGGTCAACCCCTCCCCCCCCAACTACAAACCCATAGGGGGTTGGTAGTTGGGGCGACACCATTCTAAAGTTATACCGAAATTTAAAAGAACATGTCAACATCTCTTTTTTTTCCAACGCTCCTTTCGCAGTTATGCTGGAAGAAATTTCTTTAAAAATAAGCGTCACCTTTGTACTTATTTTTCTGTTTTCTTTTTCTTGTTTTTATTTTACATGGATTTGTATACACATACATCTATAGATACTTACACTCATAAATAAAGTTGAGTCTGGTTGTAATATCTAACTAACATTTTTTTTTTACTAAATAGATATGAAAGCATAATATATAAGTATAACTATAACATAAACGGAATTAAAAAAAAAATCTGTCAGAGACTTAAAAACTGTTGAACGGATTTTCATACGGTTTTCACAAAACAACACACACATACGTGTGGAGCTAGGAAGGATTGCTACGTTTATATCAATAGATATTATAAAGAGTAAAGATTTGTTGTAATTAATAAACTGAAAAACTACTGAAACGAGTGTAAAAAAATCTTTTAAAAACCAGTATAATGCTACTTTATTACTGAGTTACATAGGCATGATATTATATCACGTAAAACTGGTTAGATACAAAAAGTTAAAAGATAATCTCTTGAATTTTCAATCTGGTTACAAATATTCTTTGACAGATCGAAAGAGCAGTAGCATTGGCCACTTTACCCGAAAAAATGCACGCTTCGTGTAAGATAATCCACGGGAGCACAGCCACGGGAAAAGCTAGTTCCTTAATAACATCACAGTGTTCCTGAAGAAAGTAATTTTACACGACAGATGACAAGACGGCACCCAATTTGGCAACGAAGCAATGATATCGGTAAAATTCCGATCTGACACACAGAACAACAAAAACACAGGAGTTTTCTGGCGGGACTCTTTTGAGTGAAGTTCAGAGGTTGTTTATTTATACACATATTCATGATTCCTGGTCGATATTGTGATATCAAAGGAGAACGCATGAAGAAAGTCATTTATTAACATACGGGCCGATTAGACAAATATACTTTAAAAAGGTTAAAAAAAACAAATGCCATTTTAAATTTAGAATTGTTTTTGAATTTGATTGAAAAAGAAGTGGTTTGTTTTTAAAGTCAGTTGGTTAAATTTTAAAAACAATGAAACAGAAGTGCTGAAAATTTAGAATAATGTTAATATGTATTTTGTCCAGAGTTTTCCCGAGAAAAATTAGTGCCCGCGTGCCCCTGAGACACATCTAGGTGTCTGCAAAGTTATGATGTGATATTGGTGGAGTTTTAAATATCAATTGTCTAAACAACTAGAAAATATTATGTGGAATCATTAAAACAGGTGATAACTCGGTAAAATGAAGCTGAGAACTATTTTGTAGTATTGATTACCTTAGCGAAGTTTGTAGAGAAAGCCGACTATTGACTTGTATATGTATTTGTTGTTAAATACAGCTAAAATATTAGATTCACATTATAATGGAAAGTGAAGTGATTGTATTGTGTATCTAAAACGAAATACTTTCTAAACTTGACACTGGCTGAATGTACAAATCGTGAGAACCCAAAAGAAAAAAAAAAGTGAAAAGAATTATTAAAGTTTCCATAATCATTTCACATATCACTAGTTTCATCGACGTAATCCATAAAGCTTGTCTGATGACGTAATGACGTCACACAACTAATATAAGTTTTCTTTGATCACAGAAAGTTCCTGACATCGACTAATGATAACATTTACTAAGCGGCCTGTCCTTAACAATTCAGAAAAGTTAGTTAACTCATAGGCTCAGATTAGATCCTGATCCTCTACTAGTCGGGTAGAAGTTTGTAGGGTTTACAAACTTCTACCCGTCTGTTATCCTATTAATACTTGATTACGAATGTGAAAGTCGATATGTTTTGATGATTTTAAATCTAAAATACAAATAACATAATATGTATATAATACATAATTGTACTAAAGCCTCAGCAATTGAAAGGATTTGAATGGGAACTCTGGTAGACAGGACCTGAAATAGGATATAGAATACTTTTTATAACGGTAGTAAATTCCCATGGCATAATTTCGACTTTCATGCGGGTAAAACCACTAGTAAAAGGTAAAAAGGTAAAAGGTAGGTAGGTTCTAATAAATTGTATAAGTCACGTTCACTACTCGAAAGCACTTCAACTTCAGCCATCTGTCAAAATAATATACCGGGTCATTGATTAATTGTGTTATATTTCAAATGGGCCGCTTGGCAAAGGACATTTTTTGTTCAGTCAACTGTAGTGAAAAAGGCGTATGATTGGGAAGGAACATCGATCTTCAGTAACTTCAGGTAATGGCTTGTGGAAAGTTTTGTAATTGATGCTTAAGGCCCAGGCCCCAAGGATCATTTTAAGAAACAATTTTTAAAATTGCTTAATTGGTGAACATTTCTTACTTTCCCTTGCTCAAAATTTTTTCTCGATTATTCACTTGAAAAGTAACTAGCTCTCGGAAAAAAAAATAAGCATTTTCAAATACCAAATACAATGTCAAACAGGTCGGTACATAGTTCGGGCTAGAAGGTACCTACTGCCCAATTTATCAGAGCAATCAGCCAATTCCGCTCGCCATTCCGCCGACCAAACCTCCGTTTTGATCAGCAATTGACCCCAAAGTATGAATATAACATGAGCAAAATATGTTTCCTTTGCAAAACGAATCAAAGCGGCCACCGATGCGAGTTGGTACGAAACGGGCAATCCCGTTTCGGGCACAAGAATTAATGTGTATACGTTTGTATGGTAAAAAATGTTGGTCCATTGTTATCCGGCTCGTATTTTACACTGTGCAATCAAAACTGGTGTAATCCCAGGCTTTAGGCGGCGGGACAAATGGCATCATCATACAAACATACAATGCATCGTGGGAAATACATCGGCAAAGTGTGCTCGGTTCTATTAGCTGCACACAGATTTTGGAATATGTGAAACTAGCTTGTGCCCGCGGTTTCGCTCGCGTAAACGTAGGTTTCTCCATACAAACTTTGGACCCCCGCTTCATCCCATTAGGGAGAAAATTTCTTAGTGCTCACCTACGTCACGAAAGGAAACCTCGTGCAAAATTTCACGCTCCTTATCCCAGTAGTTTCGGCTATCCGTTGATATGTCAGTCAGTCAGTTTCCCCTTTTATATATATACGAGTAGATAGGTGTATCTCGGTCTGTGGGTAACACTGGCAGCTTCAATGTGGCTGTCGGCTTACATCAAGGGTCGGCTCTCAGCCCTTACCTCTTCCTGATGATAATGGACGCTCTGACGTCGGACATTCAGGAAGAGGCTTCCTGGTGTATGCTGTTTGCTGATGACATTGTATTGGTTGCCGAGAGTGGCCTAGAGGTCCAGAACAGATTGGAGGTGTGGTGGCACAGACTGGAGAGTGTTGGCCTGAAATTGAGTAGAACCAAAACGGAATACTTGTTCTGCGATTTCGGTGTTCTCTCCGGTCCTATGCCCTTAGCTCTTGCTGGAACGCCCATACCAATCTGCTCCGACTTTCGGTATCTCGGGTCGCTTATCCAAGGAGATGGCGAGGTAGACCGAGACGTATCACATCGGATCAATACAGGATGGATGAAATGGAGACAGGTCACTGGAACAATTTGTGACCCACGGATGCCCCTCAAGTTGAAGGGTAAAATCTACAAGTCCGTGATAAGACCTGTCATACTGTCAGAATATCATATACATCAGAATGTTGGGCTGTGAAAAAGACGCATGAAAAAAGATTGCATGTAGCGGAGATGAGAATGTTGAGATGGATGTGTGGTGTGACGAGAATGGATAAAGTGAGAAATGAATATATTAGAGGAAGTTTGAAAGTGGCGCCAGTGACTGAAAAGTTGAAGGGGAATCGTTTGTCTTGGTATGGTCATGTAAAGAGGAGAGATGAAACACATGTTACTAAAAGAGTTATGAGTATACATGTGGATGGGTGGAGAGGGAGAGGGAGGCCAAAGAAAAGATGGATGGATTGTGTGTACAGTGATATGAAAGAAAAGGAAGTTAGTGATAGTATGACGGTTGACAGGATAGAATGGAAGAAAAAAACATATTGCGCCGACCCCAAATAAGATGGGACAAGGGCAGGAAGATGATGATGAGTAGATAGGTGTATTGCAAGAAGTGCTAATTCTATGCTAGCATCAAATAAGGCAATCAAATGTATGGTAAAAATAACAGAGTGAAGTTGATAGTGAACATTATTTTATTTACATTTCGCGTGTTCCTGTGAGGGCCGACTTTAACGTTAGACAGACGGCAAGCGTACCGTGGCGGTCTATATCTGTCGTTAGATAATTATTTGATTTCAAAACCTTGATCCGCTTCTTAGAACTGGGGTAGGCGTAGTTGACATGTACACATTCCATTTCATTCAATTAAATAATAACATGTTCTGACAATTAACCCCTCGGGCGCCCGGGGTTATTATTATTACATAATTGCGCGTTTTTACGTAAACCACTAACTAAAAAATAACTAACTGAAAAACAATGATACAGAAACCACAAAACGACGATTAAGCGTTTTTCAAGGTCATTCAAGTTGTACAGACGTATGTACAATCGGCCTTCATTACTACCTGTTCTCAGGTGTGCCTAGAAAACATCACGACGCTCATTATGTGTTTTAGTTTTCTTTTCTATCTATGTGTTGTATCTACAATAACGTGTATATATAAACACATTTATAGTCTGTTTCTCTCTGATATCGATAAGATACGAAAAGATATATATTTACAAAACTACATTAGCACGATATCGCAAGTAGCTTTAATAATGCTGTCCGTAAATCGACGGCCAAGTGCAATCCCAACTGCGAAGTTACTTCGAAAGTGCAAAATTGTGTTTCAGACTTGAGGAACTCACTTTTCATCACGAAAGGTAAGAAAGCTTTGTACCATCTCGTTCTGGTTTAGCTGCTAGAACAATGAAGTTTCATTATTAAGATTAAATGGGATTAAGAGACACGGTGATCACCGTGTCGCACTTTCGAGATAATTTACGAGACTTGAGCAACGTCTCGAGTCGTAACTTTAAGTGTTACGGCACTAAGGAGATATAGTCAGATTGAATTAGTATATTTTTTGTCTTTTAAACTAAGTTAAACCTTATTTATAAAATGGTAAAACTGTTTGTTAATTTCTTTCTTGGAGATGACCTGTTTTTTAAACAGAAATCATCTCATAAAAATTACTCCTCCAGATCCCGATTGGTGGAGAGTGAGGGAGTGTCTCACTTTTTCTGACTAAGACCCACCTGTGTCCCTTCAGTTGCCCTTTGCGACGACCACGGTAATTCTTTCGAACAATCCCGAAAATAAGACGCGTTTTCATGAATGTTAGAGATCGCTGTAATGAGTTTCAAAGCCACGACAAGAGTCACGACAGTCGGTGACATTTGAATAATTTTAAAATTAATACTTAAGTATTTAAAAAAATGTAGATTATGTGACTATTTATCCCCATAAAGCAGTGTATTTATGTCAATTCAAGTCAATTCCGAACGAAATGAAGGTTGCTAATTTTAATCCCGAACGAGTTAATATAGAAGCCTGAGTGAAGTGAGGAATTCAAGCTGCCCAAGAATAAGACAGCTTTATCCCCGTTTGTGAGATAATAAAAAAACAATTTGCAAAAAAAAAACATATGTCAGAGAAATATAAATATTATTTACAAGTTATTTAACTACTTATCACTCTACATGTTTTGAGATTTGAAAATAACAAAATTCAGTACTCTAAGATTCCCGCTCTTTCATCACTTTTTTTTTAGAAACTCGTCAGTAACCACATTTTGTTCTTTTTTTGTTAGTGGTTAGTTTGATTTTAGAATTATAAACTTCTTTGATGCACGTCCATTTTAATACACTTAATGTGGTTTTTTTTATCGAAATAATGGTTTTTGGCGTTCCAATTCCAAGTCTCATTATTCCCTAAGGATCGCCCATACGACAATATTTCCCTAGAAACAAATAATAATAATAGAGAAAAATAAATCAGAATCAGTATAATTTATTTGTAAACATAGGTCAGATTGCAATAGATTGTGAGGTGTTAAAAATAGGTAGATCCTCTATGTTTTACCGAGAGGTGTATAAATATGTATATAAATTAATATTGTCAGTTTTCATTTAACTTCTGAGATTATGTGAGCTTTGACATCATTAATAAATTCAAAATTAATATTAATCGACACATCATTATAAATTAAATTAAATTATATCAGTTTCACTAAATGTCACAGAGATTAAGTTATATGTCATATTAATACTAATGTCAAATACAATTCAGAACCATCAAAATAGGTAAATTTTTATATAAAGTCAATAATAACAATTGGCACATGAATATCATTACAAATTAAGTAAAATTAGTTTCAGTAAATGTCAGAGATTAAGTTTCATGTCATGTGAAAGGACATTATCGAGCAGGTGGTGTAAAAGTAATTTTCCCAGGTCTTCCCTGTCTGATTTTGTAAATTAATGCATATATATAAATGTATTCGTTAATTTTTTATTTATCTACAAATGTTGTTTATTTTTGAGACACCCAGTAGTTTGAAATATCCTTAACATTGCATGAAAAAAAACACGTTCCAGATTTTAATAATTTGTTTAGGAAATGGCTAAAACGTATGAAATGAAAGGGAAATATAAAACAGACGCCCCTTAAAATTGAATCAGGAATCCTAATCCAATTTCATAAATAAACGTGCCCAGATTCTGAGCAAATGAGACATTAGACGCTGAGCGAATAAATATAGCTAGGTGGATACAGTCACTGTAAAAATAAGTTCGTCACGTTAAGCTCTGTATTTTTGTTCTGTTGACGATACTATATATTTCATATTGTGATATCGAAGTAGATCGCATAAGAAACGCACTTTGCTTATATTTTAAAGGGTTGTGCTTTAGGATGTAATTTCAATTAGATAAAATAATGATTAAATAATTTTAAATCAGTTTTCGATAGATTATGTAACAGGAGTGCCGTAAATATAATATATTGAGATAATGTGCCCCGAGTTTTCCTTCATAAAGAACAGATCAGAAGAGTTTACATCTTGAGCCAAAGCTACAGCCCTGTAAATACCTTACCTTAGTTAGGTTAGGTTGGTTCTTGTGTCGCATAAACAGGGAGCCAGACGCTCGGTGCCATCACTGCACCGACTGTCGGGAGGACACGGCGCAGCACACACTTGCAGAGTGTGCCGAATGGGAGAAGCAGTGCCGTGCCCTCGTATCTGAAGTGGTCCCTGAGCTTTCGCTGCCGGCCGTCGCTCGTTCTATGGTCGGGGGCGCCGAGTCGTGGGATGCGGTGATCTTCTTCTGTGAAGTCGTAATTTCGTAGAAGGAGGCTGCGAAGAGGGAAAGGGTGGCGGAGGGCAGATAACGCCCTCTTCTAGCCCCATAAAGAGCTCCGGATGGACGGTGGACTCGGGGTCGTCCGCCGTCCCCCATCCAGCAAGAACCGAGGTGGCGGCGCGTAGTGTTCCACGCGTCCTCCTATTGGACGTCGCGGGGGAGGACACATCCCCGCGGGCCTGAGGTGGCCCGCGTAGGCGGGCTGGCACTAGCCGGGGATCATGGATATCAGCTCCCACGATCCCCGGTCCAAGTGTGGGAGGAAACACCGGGGTGGTTTTTAGTCAGTAAGAGTCTGACAGACCCCTTCGCCTGCCCCAGGCGAAAGACATCCATGAGGATTTTTCACACCGGCAACAAAAAAAAAACAAAAAGGCAACGGCGTGTCCTTGTGGGAGCGATCGGCGGCGGCGATCTCTCGCGCCGGGCCTTGGTACAGGCCATGGTTTAGTGCATAAATTATTTGAATATTATGATTTTAATTATGTATTAGTATATTATTTTGTAAGATGAATTATTATTTGTTTATCTTGTTTATGGGTCTTAGTTGCCTGATAATAAAGAGTTATTATTATCAAATAACTTCTCCCGCTCTAGAGCGAGAGGAAGTGTCACACTTTGACAACGGAGCCTTTTAAAACCTTTTTCTGAAAACCAGAGCTGAGATCTCGTTGCATGCATTTGGTTTGACCGTTTTGCACGGATGTGACGCATATTTTCTCTTTATAATGATTATTAATTACGCTAGATTGGGCTATTCTTAAGATGGCTTAATTACGCGCAAATTTGTTTTTCATTCTTTCTTTACTTTTACTAACTAAAACTACCCCCGTATTTCTTCAGTTGCCCTCTGCGCACCAGGGCCGCAGCGTCTCTTGCAAAAAAACCCACAAAATGTATATGCCCCTATCATAGGAGAAAACTTGGAAAACTAACAAACGTATAAACAACTTGACTGTACCTACTATACATGACTGAGAAGGTAACGAGTCTACGTAAGCCCGTACTATCATTTATTCTGTTGCTTTAGGCAATGTTATGAATCTTGACACACAAAATGAGTTTGTTTCTCTCGCACTATCTGAGTAATCTTTATGAAACCCGTGTACACGCACAGAACACTTATCTCATGCTATTCGTAATTTAAGATTACCCGAGGGCCTTCTTCAAATTACCCAGGTATTTAAATAGATTGGTCTGCCTTCTGCTGTTATGAGACATCATCATCATTATCATCATCATTTCAGCCAAAATACGTCCACTGTTGAACATAGGCCACCCCCAAATGTCACCACAATGAACTGTCCTGTGCGTCTCGCATCCGTCGCATTCTCGCGCCTCTCACCAGGTCATCGGTCCACCTTGTGGGAGGCCTTCCAACGCTGTATCTTCCGGTGCGCGGTCAACACTCCAGAACCTTTCGGCAACATCGAACATCTGTTCTCTACGAGTAGTACGCCCTACCCACTGCCACTTAAGTTTGGCGATTCTTCGGGTTCACGAGAAATCGTTAAACTCTTATAATAGGTCTACGAAATTAATCTTTGGATCAATCCACAATTTTGTTACAATTCCTAGTCAACTAGGAATTGAAAGTTTAAATAAACTTTATATTCATCATCATCATCATCATTTCAGCCAAAAGACGTCCACTGCTGAACATAGGCCTCTCCCTAGTGTCGCCATAATGAACGGTCCTGTGCGTCTCGCATCCATTGGACTCCCGCAACCGTTACCAACTCATCGGTCCACCTTGTACTCTTGGCACACCTTATACCTTGGGCTCTGAAACGTGGTCGCTTACAATGGGCCTAATCAGAAGACTTAAAGTCACCCAAAGGGCAGTTGAAAGGGCTATGCTCGGAGTTTCCTTGCGTGATCGAATCAGGAATGAGGATATACGCAAGAGAACCAAGGTCACCGACATAGCACGAGGAATTGCCAAACTTAAGTGGCAATGGGCAGGGCTCATTGCTCTCTGAACAGATGGCCGTTGGGGCCGAAAGGTTCTGGAATGGCGACCACGTACCGGAAGACGTAGCGTCGGAAACTTTATATTAAAGGTACGTTATTTATTTTTTCGACGTTAGGTATTTTTTGGTTTCTTTGTGTTTTGTATTTTCTGTAATATAACAATTTTTATATGAAATCTAAGAAAACCTCGCATTATTTTGTGATATAAGTTCTACCGTGGAAACAATGTGTGTAAAGACCTATTATACCTCATCACATGATCAGAGAGAAAATATTTTGGAAACATATCAGCATTGTTTGGCTCATTGGATGAAAAGCTATAGTTATCAAAGAGACAAACAAAAAAGGATATACGAAAAGAAACCTTATTTTCATTCAGGTAAAGACGCAAGACCATCTATCTACACGATAATACCATCTAAATCCACGTGGCAGACGAGAATCCATAACCATGCATTATCTCGGTATCTCCGTAGGGACGCGACCGTTTGTATATCTGTGTACCTATCACCTATGCGTTTCTGTGACGGCAGGTAAATGCGCTGCGGAGCGCTCAAAGTGAGGATCGTATTTGTTTATTAAAGGAGGGCTATATTATGATAATAATATCGAATTGTGACAGTATCGGAAAGAGTTGCAGGCTTTCTCTCATTTAGGGGTACATGAAAATTCGATGTACGAAAACCCCTTCGCATAAAGAAAAGTAATCGTGCGAGTAATTCTCAAACAGACAGCTCTATACAAAACAAAAACTTCAGTAAAACAAAAACCTTAACAGTACTAATTAGATCGTTTCACGAGCTTTGGGTTCAAGGAAGGCTGAACAAAAACAATTACAACTCATAATACGCCATAATCGTGCCACGAAACCCAACAAAGCAAAAACTGCCCCTGAATATGCGATACTACGTCTTAGATATTTAATAAAGATGTTATGAAACTCATTTTGACGAACAAGAATTTGTATGTTCATTCCTTGTTTGTTCTTCTGTGTATTATCATGTTTCAAGCGACAAGTAGATTATAAGCGCTTTGTAAATAGGCAACTATGTTTGCAACGAAACTCTAGGCCTCTAAATCATGGAAGAAAAGAAAGAAAAATAGTTTTATTTGGCACACATAGATACACGCAGTGTAGGAAAAACATGGCATGACTGTACGCATCGTAAATTACATAGAAAAGAATGAATATTGATTTTACAAAAAAATAAAAAGCGTGTCAAGTAGCCAGAACAAAGGGCTGGTTTGAACCTCGTGAAAAATAACTTAAAATGCCTCTACAGTGGTACGTAGATAGTGGGAACGAGCTTGGAAGCTCGCCAAATACAGAACTGTCCTGTTGATATTCCCGCCGTATCTTAATTAAGTAGGTACGTGTGTGGCCTACACAGAGTACCAACTGTGTTACCGAATGTAGCGGCTGGCAGGAAAGTTTTCATATAAGAATAGGGAATATAGTTCTGGAACTATCCAGTTTGAACACTATTTCCATGTGGTGATGAATTGTTCGGCGAAATTTTTGCGTAACACACAGACTCCACGCCGCTACCGTTACGCTGATAAGATGATATTTAAACAAGTTTTGGTACTTTCTCGTAAAATTCTGTAATTTGCGGAATAGATATCAAAAATTTATACTGAAACTTGACAAAGAGTTTTTTAGAGTTCCGCTCCTCAAAAGGAAAAAAAGAAACCCTTATAGGATCACTTTTTTATCAGTCTGTCTGTCCGTCTGTCTGTCAAGATCCTTTATCTCGGGAATGAGTAGACGTTTCGAGTTGAAATTAAAACCACATAGTTAGGTCTGCGGTCCCTTGAAGCTGTAAAACATCAAACTTCTAAGTTAAAGGAAAAAAGAGATATGGCCGTTTATGTCGCAAAAAACGTGTATTTTGACACTCAAGGGAGCCATAATTCTAGAGTACTTCCCGTTGACCCAGAATCCTGAAATTTTGCATAGAGCAAGGTCTTATAGTATTATGAAAAAAAAAAATCTGTTTTCAGATTTATTCGTATATTTGTGTAAGTTTAGGAATAAATCTAAAAACAGATTTTTTTTTTGTTAGTTCAATAAAATAATTGTGTTTTCGATTTGGAAAAAAACTTCGAGATTCCAATCAGTAATTGAACTCTTTACTTAGATAAGTACGGAAACCTCAGGGCGCGAGTACGTCTCGCACTTGCCGTTGTTTTTTTTATATAAGAAAATGAGAATCGATTTCAAACGCCTTCAAATAGTCTTGTTTACAAATTCTTGTAAAATGTCCGAGTTCTTGTTATATTGTAGAACATTAAACACTTGTCAATTTTATACCTGATCAACTACCGTACCAATTCCATTTCGTGCGGTAAGTACTAAAACTTTTCTCATTTCCTTACCAAGTATAAGAAAACAGCCTTTTAGCGTGTTTCTAATAACAATTTGAATTTCCTTTAGGTGTAATGATTGATGACATTGTGCTTCGAGGTTTAACAAATTAGGGAAGTTGGAGAGTCATTGTTGAACTTTGGACATATTTTTTTACTCTTTTTGCGATTCAAAATTTACTGGTAAAAATTTTTACATCGATTTTATTTAAGTATCTACTAGATGAGCCGGCAAAGGTCTTTCTGCCATATAAATTATCAAACAAAAAAACGAAATTTTTACCATCCTATCCCTGGGGCGATAATATGGTAAAAAATTGCGTATGACCTATTCTCAAACCTACCCAAAATACACAAAAAATTTCACAAAAATCGGTCAAGGCGTCTCGGAGTTCGTTAACAAATACTGTGGCACAAGGTTTTTATATATTAGACTAGCTTTTGCCCGCGACTTCGCTCCCATCAACTATCTACCCTACCCTACACTACCTCACCCTACCTGCCCTACCTACCCTAGCTACCCTACGCTACATACCAACCCTACCTACCTTCCTTCCTAACCTACCTACCTATTTTTTTTTTCTTTTAAACTTCCTGTGTGCTGGTGAAACAAACAAAATCAGAGTTATTAAAATCGGTTTAACCGCTCTTGAGTTTTGGCGAGACTAACGAACAGCAATTGTTTTATATATATATATATAGACTTCCAGTTACAAAATGAGGAGCTGATGCATGACCAAATTGAGTAATAACTGCCGCACGGATCGATCTCCAAGATAAAGCAAGCTTACCGAGATCCGCCTGCAGACCACAGACTGACTTCGCAGTCTGAAAATGGGTGTTCATCTTAACATACTGATATTTCTCCGTGCCTCTGACCGTGCCTCTATGCACACTAAGCCGTTGGTCTCGATTGACATTAATAGATCAATATAAATTGAATAGTCAATAGCCAAAAAATCTGACACCAGTCTTACCAAGGGATATCGTGTTACTCACAGATATGTCAAGATCCCGGTACCTCTCGCATGCAAAGCGAACGCTGTACCATCTCCTCAATGAATTAACAGTTACAAAATGGTATAGAAATAGTTTAGATTTTTCACAACATAAAAATTATAAGTTCTTTTTAGGGTTCCGTACCTCAAAAGGAAAATACGGAACCCTTATAGGAACACTTTGTTGTCCGGCTATCTGTTTGTCTGTCAAGACCCTATATCTCGAGAACGCGTGGAGGTATATAGTAGAAATTAAAACCTTAAACTCAGTTCCGCGGCCCCTTGAAGCTGAGAAAAAATGAAACTTCTGAGTTAACGAAAAAAAAAGATAGATATTGGGTGGGAATCGAAACGGACCTTCAGTATAGCAGTCAGGGCCACTAACAACTAGAACAAGAAGCCAGTCGATGTTGATGGTAATGAAAGAGAATCACCAATTGATGAACTTAATAAGTCCTAAATTATTTCGCAACACATCGATATTATGAACATCTTTAACTTATCATATGATAGTGCCACATTATCACTAGGCAACACGTCTCTTGTCATAGATGTGACGCCCACGCCACGCCCAGCTTTGTAACCAATATGTCGATATTATTAAATCTGTGTGCACTTGTTCGTATGATTCAAACAATCTACAAAAGCTTTGACGTAACACGATTCCGTTTGTGTCAAGACACCACAGAATTGAAAAGAATAGAATACTCTTTATTGTTACCATAACAATTTATGAATAGGAGCTTAAAGTTAATACGGCAACAATGGAGGGTGTTGCCGAGAGGATCTTTAGACGGACTTGACACAGAAGTAGAAAATACACGCAGGTGAACGAAGTACGCAGATGTATTGGCATTAGAATGCTAGAGATGGTTTTATAAACTCTTTCCATGTGAACTAAAGCATGTCATTGTTTATTTGGGACCTTAATTTATAAAAGCCACCATAAAATAATTCGGTTAAACAGTCAACAACCTCAAAAGTTGACCTACTAAAAGGCACTCAATCAAAATAAAAAATAACTAGAACAACGACACAAATGAGAACCCCACTAATAAAAAACTCTTTTTTTATAATGTGAATGTAAGAACACTGTAGACTCTGCTGATTCATTGATTATTATTTTCTATTTCAATCCACTTTTTTTATTATTACAAACTTTGGACCCCCGTTTCATCCCCTTAGGGAATTCCGGAAAATCCGTTCTTAGCGGATGTCTACACTCTTTATGGAAACTACCTGCGAAATTTTAAGTTTGTAGGTGCTATAGTTTATGAGATTTCGTAATTAATCAGTAAGTGGTATTCCACTTTTATATACATATATAGATTTAATTATTACAGTCACTTTGCGTAACTTTGAGTTCCATTAGAATGCGGTTTTAACACCAATTCTAATGTTTTCGCAGCATTTGGCAGCAAATGTATTGAGTCAGCCTTCTCGTCAAGCTTCTCTGAGGTAGTCAATACTACAATAACATTGACAGTTCCATCTTACCGAAATCGCGCCTGTTTCAATGATTTCACATATTGTCCAACTCTAGAAAGCTACACAATTGGACAATATGTAGAATCATCGAAATAGGCGCGATTTCGATCAATAGTAATATATAGTAAGATAGTCAACAGACACTTGAGATACAAACTTCACCAATTGACCAATATTACATCACAATATCCACTAAGAATCGATTTGCGAATAATTAAAATACTCATTGAACTTCAATAGAAAAAATCCAGCCAAAAAAAACCCGTAACGATATAAGTTTTAGATTCGTAACAAAACAACCACGGAGTTTGCACTTGCTTCTCACGTTTTGAAAGTGCCCATGTAGGCCTATGTGAGTTTGAAATTTCTAATGCGATGGTGACAGGAATTGTGCACTCAAAGTGACAGCGCCAGGAATCCTATTCGCACTTTGGTGTACCACCTCTACCAGCGCGGCCATTCCTTGCTCTACACAAGACACCAACTTTTACCCTGTTGTTATTTTCAGTGTTTTATTTCAAGCAAAATGATTTGATTTATATAAAACTTTATTCGCGTTACGGCTTTATGACTCTCCTAGGACTTGAGAGAGACAAAACTGTTGAATTGTTGCTCAGGTAATAGTTGAATGCCCTTTTACTCACAGAAATTTTCATTTTTGTGATTCAAAGTTCTTGAATCATAAAAAGGAAAATAAAAAAATTACTAGCGTCATTAAAATTTAATAGCTTGAAAATTTTAGTTCACAATAGCTTTAAGTAAAATGATCTAACTATTAAACTTATTATATTATTATTTATAGACCATTTATGTCCCACTGCTGAGCAAAGGCCTCCCTTTCCCTTTTCCACACAAGTCTGTCTTCGGCCATTGCGGGCCAGTCCTTTTGGTATTTATCCAGTTCATCTCTCCAACTTACGAGCAAAAAAAGTAAGTAAGATCGTGCTATCAATTCCAAGTAAATAAACTAGTGTGCCTCACCATTACTGCTTACCATCAGGTGAGATCGCAGTCAAACACTACAATATCAATCATAAAAAAAATATATAAAAAAAATTGTAGATTTCTCTATGAAGCTTATATTCACAAAGATCTAAAATAATTCAGGCTGTTTTACACCAAAAATATTATCAAACGCCATTATAATCCGTTAAAAGAAATAAATTAAAAATAATAAATTAATGGTATTTCATTTACTTTCAACAGAAACGGCCAGTAGTCGGTATAAAAAATAGAGGTTCAATTTCGCATTAAATAAAAGTAAAACCTCTTTGTTATTCCAATATTATTTCACGAAAGTTTTCGATTGGATATAGGTAAAATGTGTCAGAATGTTTAGGGTATTGGTCGGTCTTGGATCTTTGTCACACTTTCACAATAAATCATTTCCATTCATAAATAACAATATATTTCAGCTAACCCATGTCGTGTCTAAAAAGAAAATTTTGCAAATTGGTTTCAGTACATTATGCGTTAAGTAAGTACCTAAATGATGTACCTGGCTTTATTAATATAAAGCCAAGTACATAATTTACATCGTAATGAAGTAAGAGAAATGCTATATGATAATGAGAAACTTTTAATTGCACGAGAAATTCTAGGCCGAATGTTAATCTCGGATAAAATGAAGTCATTTAGCCCATTCTGGATAAGGGATTATTACAAATAGGGTCGTTGTACAACTTTCAGCCAACCGGAGGTTGTTTTTACGATAATATTTCAAGTTTAAATTCAGAATTACTTTTATTGCTTATCATGCTACTCGATTTAAAAGAAGCAACAAAGTCTAATGATTATAAGAAAAGTTTGGATATAACCTACGTAATGTCCCATCTTAACTCTCGTAGTCTTTGAAAATTGGTGTGAACTTCTTCGCTTATAACATTACTTGGTTTTTGACACGGATTCTGATGATGATTAATCGTTTCATTTCCATATTTCGATAGTTTTATTCTGTAATGTAAAATTAATATCTGTCAGTTTTGAGTACTTAATGCGGCCTACCCAAATGTCCTTTTGGGATTGTTCGTCAGGCTCTGCTCAAGCTCCACAGTATTCCTGAGTTGAACTACATGAATACTGACAAATGCTTGAACGGACTGAACAGGTCATTCAAATCTATGTAGATCTTTCCTCAAAAGACCATCTCAGACACTAATATGCATGGTTCTCATACATTTTGAGCATTACATGTTTGCTGTATGGATTTTAAAGGAACTTTGACCCCTAAGTTTGTTTCGGTGTTTCTTCTCAAGGTAGTCAGTCAGCTGGGAAACACCGGCCTCATATATTTTATATTATCGAACCTCTTATCGGCCTCATATGTTTTTTTTTTTATCTATTTGCGAAAAATATATAAATTTTTAGGGTTCCATAGTCAACTAGGATTTATAGTTTCGCCAAGTCTGTCTGTCCGTCCGTCCGTCCGCGGATAATCTCAGTGACCGTTAGCACTAGAAAGCTGAAATTTGGTATCAATATGTACATCAATCACGCCGGCAAAGTGGTAAAATAAAAAGTGGAATAAAATGTTTTATTAAGGTACCACCCCTACACGTAAAGTGACGAGTGATTTTTTTTTCATTTGAACCCTAACGTGAGATATGTATATTGTTGAATATGTATTTAAAAATGAATAGGGGCTTACTAAAATCATTCTTTGATAATGTTAATATTTTCGGAAATAATCACTCCAAAAGTAAAAAAAATGTGTGTATCCCCTCTAACTTTTGAACCAAAAATATGAAAAAAATCTCAAAAATAGAACTTTATAAAGACTTTCTAGGAAAATTATTTTGAACTTGATGGGTTGAACAGTTTTTGAAAAGTTTTATAAAATAATTTCTGAACTAAGTTTGTAATTTAACCGTATATGCAAGCATTATTTTAACTTAGTTTACCCGTCTAGTTTGTATAAATTAGTAACCCAATTCCACGAGAGATGGCGCTGTATTTAGGGCTACTTCGCGCTGTTTAGATTTTTTCTGAGTTAATGTGGTCGGGACGGGCATGAGTATCATTTTGTCGAATTGTTCGGTTGGTCTCTCGTTGGCATTGGTGGTATTTGTTCTTGCTCGTTGTCTGTCGTTAATTAACTATTAAGTGGGCACACTTATTGTGACGGACGGGAAACTACGGAACCCTACACTGAGCGTGGCCCGACACGCTCTTGGCCGGGTTTTTCTAAAGTATATTTTAGTAAAAATACGAGGATCTACAAATAAACATTTCTTAGGGACAATCGTTTTCTGCATACAGAAATAGCTCAATACTTTTCTGCTGAGTCCATACACTTATTCAAATATCACTGTTTGAAAAGAATACTTATTCTTTTGGAATAGCAGCTGTAAACTAAGAAATGCATAGTATTTATTTTACCCTTATAATATTTGCTTTCCCCTACGTTGCAAGTTCACAAGCAACTCGATTTTTTCTCTTCTCCATAATATTTTATTTTTTTAAATAGATGAACGAACGCCTCAAGTATGCTACGCCTCCGATTCCTTTGTTCTGACGTCATCTCAACACTCAGTCACGTGGTCAGAACAGTGAAATCGGAGGCGTAGCTGACTCGAGGCGTTCGACGCAAACGAAACAATCGAAACTTAGCTAGGGGGCAGATCACATTATATTTGAATTAGATATTAGTAACTAATACTTCCAAGAAGATACTTACATAGGTAGGAGAAGATACCTACATAAGATATATACAGTATGTACATAATGCTTGCGGACAAGAAGTAATGGGCCCGAGCCCGAGTCATCGATGGTGAGTAGCGTGGACTACCCACGCACGCCTCAAATATATGTCAGCAAAGCCGAAGCCTTCTGAGGTCGTGGGGAAACTTATGGTCTTAGAAAGCAAAGGGCAACTGAAGGAACATAGGTGTGTTTTTTGTCAGTAAAAGTCTGACACACCCTCTCGCTCTGTCCTAGAGCGGGAGAAGTCATTAGATGATTACTCAACTTTTTTTTAAAGTTGAGAAATCATCTAATGACTTCTCGTAAAGATACGTAGATTATCAAAAATATCCTTTACTACTGCCACCTCAGCTTCGCTTGTGCGCAAATTATATATATTAGCCTTCCTCATTTATTACAATTTCTATTATTAAAAACCGCATGAAAATCCATTGCGTGGTTTAGGAGGAGTTAGCAGATAAACCGATAGACATAGGTAGTAACTTTGTTTTATATTATGTAGAGAAAAAGAAGTATCGCAGAGCCTGTCCACCAAACACCTTCTTGTCAATTTTGTACCAAACACCAATTCTGCTGAACCATTTACTTGAAATTTTAAAACCATGCCTTCGTGCCCTTTTACATCTAATATATAAAAATCTCGTGTCACATTGTCTGTTACCAAACTCCTCCGAAATGGCTTGACCGATTTTTATGAATATTTTTGTGTATACTTGGTAAGTTTTACAATAGGTTGTAAGCTATTTTTTATACCACTAGGTGCCATGCTATGTAAATCATTTCAGGCTTCCCTTATAGCGTGAATTAATTTACATGGCCATAAAATGTTTGCTGGGTCATCTAGTATATGTTTGTTTAAATTTATTTTCGTGGAACGGATAAATAAATAAGGTTTATTAAATTATTTTGTTAAAGATATTGTTACGTACCATAAATAAAGATTATAGTAAACCGTTATCGCAGAGCAGCTGGCACTCGATTTATCCACGTCTTGCTCATAGTCCCTGACAGCTGGAGCGAGGTAACGTCCTCTAGGCACTGCCCGTTACCTGCCAGCTATCCTTTGAAATATCAGTTTGTTTGCGGCCTTAAGGGGCTTTTGTGTTACCTATTCTTAAAAAGATTCTACCAATCCCATCGGACAATGAAAATTAATGAATACAGATTAAGATATTACAGTGGTCCGATTCCGATTCGGAAAATTCCGAACGACTGATTGTTTTTGCATCTTTGTTTCCAATTTTGCTTTCTATTTTTAATCGGAATTTATTTCGAAAAACATGGATCATAAAACATCAAATATTTTCACACAACATCTAAAAACAATGCACACACAATATATGAAAGCAATACACACACATAATATAAAACAAATACATACACTTCATACAACTCACACTCACAAGCTCCGATTGCTCAGTACATGCAACATACAGCAATGTTCAGGTACCGACAATCGAACCTCTGTGCGAATCAAGAGGTCTATTGGAGGTCAATGCATAGTGGGACAAACCAATATATATTTATCACACGGGGAACCTCCCACACCTCGTGTATTCTGTCGTGCAAAAGTAATCTCTTTCTTTCAGTTACTGTTTTGATTCGTATTTGGCATGTTGGGAGTTCGAGCTTCATTAACCGAGATTTCAATTACTTTTAGTAGCTTTCCATTTAACGCGTCTGCCTTCACCTCCGATTCGATTCTGGTTCTGATTCCGATAAACCAAATTTAAAAACTCTGCATCCAAATTCAGTTCGGATATATATATTTTTTCATTTCCAGTATATATAATATCTCCTGTTTACCTACTTGACTCATATTTTTTTTAAATTAGCAGACATGACCGTAATTCGGTCGGGAAAATTAAAAATAAAACCACTCCGGATTTAATCACTCAGGAGTTTTTAATCCATAAAGGGGAATGAAACTTTTGCCATACATTGCTGGCATATATTTTTTGTCGCCCAAAGTGAAACCTAGGCCATATCTTAAAGGACTGTGTGAAAAATCATTAGCAAAAAGAATTATGTCAACCAACCATAACCAAAAGAAGTTAGAGACTATTTAGTATATTGCTATCATTTTTCTCAAATAAACTCTGTCTGATAATTCAAGTTTCCCATTGTTAAATATAATTTTGGTTTCGGTGTTTATGGTGGGTACACATTACATAGTGTCAATCACTATTGCAACACTAAGGTGTATTTTTAGATTCGTTTTCATTAGTTTTAATGATGACAAACTGCGAGTGTGAAAAAAATATAACAGTAATGACCAACTTAATCTATTTTATGAATAAAAATCTTCAAGATATTAAGTATTATATTTCATTATAATATAAAGAAAATGGGTACAACCTGACAAAAATATACTAGCAATGCTTCTATAGGTTTTTTCGTTCGGTTACGATTTAAAGACTTGGTTCTTTTTGCTATTGATTCCTCGTATTGTCCTCTAACATTATATGTTTCATTTCTGGCAAAAAGAAAAAGTAAATCATGCCAATAGCTTTTCTAATCCCTTTGAAGTTCTGTTGCCAAGTCTTGGACCAGATGTTAAATCCTAACGAGTATGTAGGCGCCAGACCTCGCTAAGTGTCCAGAAACTGGTTGGCACCACTCTCACACCAAATCCGTCCAAATGTTTGCTGCTAAAACTATGACCGAACACCTACTTTTTTGAGGTAACATATCATCAAATTACTCCTCCCCCTTTGGGAGACCATTTATCGCTGAAGGCTATATATAGGTTACATAAAATCACGCTACAACCCACGAGAATGGAGCAGTAACCAAAGATGTGGTTGAAACCCCAGGGACAACTAGTTTAAATATTATATTAGTAAGCTTAAATGTGAGGACCATTATGAAAAATAAACGATTGATCAGCTTTATCCCGGAACTATTGAACTAGTTTTAATGAAACTTCAAGTTGACCTTAATATTCGAGTGGAAGGTCACAGAATAGCTGTTTCAGAATAGTTTTAATTTTCACAACATTTCGTAGAATTTAATTGGCCACGTTATGAACAGTTTTAGAGCAAGGCCGGGCGAGGAAGGTTAGTTAAGGTAATTTATTGGCTACTTTGGCTGGACACTTTGTTAAGCTATATTTGGTACATTTTATTTTTGGATTCGTTGAAAAATTGTGGCTCATGAATATGAGCATCTCTGTAAAATATAACGCAATGAAGAAATTCGCATTAGAACCAAGATTATGGACATAAAACAAAGAATTGCCAAACTTAAGTGGCAATGTACTGGGCAAATTGCTCGCAGAACGGATCGGTCGATAGACCCGAAAGGTTTTGGAGTGGCGACCACGTAATGGAAAGTGACCCAGGACCCAGGACCCAGGACCTGTACCATAACGTTTAAAGTAAGATTGTTTCATTCTTATTTCCAGAGTGGGTAAGAGATGGCGCTAGACAACCTGTATAGCTCTGTCTCTTACCCACACTGAAATAAAAATGAAACAATCTTACTTTGAACGTCATGGTAACCCCACGGGAGTCACTAGACCGGTTATTGTGGTGGTACTTCGGGAAGGGCTTTGTCCTGCGTTGGATGTCTTTCGGCTGAAATGATGACGGATAATAAACGTGTTAAAAAAAATCAAAGCTAATACTGTTGGTACATCCAGATTGCATTGCAATTACTCATACTTGTAGACGGCACGTAAGTTTCGAGCTAACTGGTTAACACACTAGGTTTCGCGAAGTTCTCCTTGCCAAGACAATTTAATTGATTACTCTAGTTACTTAAGGCAACCTTAATCAGCCATCAAGTAAGCTAATAATATAATTGATGCTATGCTGTGCGCTCGGAAATTGCGACACCAACATCACATTGATATATTGTGACGATAATTTGTATGTCTGTCTACATATTTATTGCGGGAACATTTAAACGCACTGACTAAATGAAATGAAGGAACATAAGTGTGTTTTAGTCACTATAACTCTGACTCTTCCTCTCGTTCCAATCTGGAGCGGGGGATAAGTACCTATTTGTGTTTGTAGTTATGTTTGTTACTCCTTCACGCTCAAACGGGTGAACATATTTGGATAAAATTTTACTGTAATATAAATTTTATACACATTCACTCTTTTTTATTTTAGTAGGTTCCTAATTATATATGGATTCCCTATAAATAGGCATGCCTAAATTGGGAGTCCAGTAACTCGATAACTTTTAACTAAAGATGTTTGAGGTAATGTGTCTAGTGAGGTGATGGAGTATCCCCTTTAATTTCTAGCACGAAACTGGGTTTTGCTTCGTTATCTACGGTAAAGTCACTATCCATCACTCATGATGAATTATTTAAGTTAACTTGTAGGTACTTTGGTTTTTGAAATAAAGATTCATGATTATTGTTATCAGAAACTATTATTTCACATCGACCCATTTGCTGCTAAATACCGCAAAATCTTTAACATGTGTGATATAAGCATTTTAATGGGAAACAAGGTGATTGTATTCTGTATTCAAAACTAAATACTTTTTAAACATCTCACTGACTAAATGCACAAAAAATGCGTATAAAAAAAACAAGTACAACATTTTTTACAAAAAAAAAATAATCGACTTCACCAAAAAAAAGACACAATAAGGATCAAAATAACTTTAATTTCGGAAGTGGGTGTTTCTCGATAATATTTGTATCTTATTTTTTTTTCTTTTTTTTTTTGTTCTCGACGAAAATACCAAAATCACTATATGGTTGCCTGTAATATTTGAGGAATTCCCTCGATTTCGCCAAGATTCCATCATCAGATCCCGAATTGGTGACTATGGGACCATTTAGGAAGTATACCCTTTCCAACAAAAAAATATTTTTTCAAATCGGTTGTCAAACGACGAAGTTATGCGCGAACAATCATAAAAAACTCCTCCTTTTTTAGAAGTCGGTTAAAAAATCGTTTCGTTTTCTTGACCTTACGGTCACAGCAGTACTTCCATTTCCTGTCTCTATTTCAAAAGTAAATAAATAATTTTTGTTTCAGTCCGTAGCCCTCAATATTACAGAAGGTACCTATAAAAAGGACTTCATCCTTGAAATGTCGAGGTGTTTTTCTCGTGACCCCATTGAGTCCCGCTGGGGGAGTAAAGTATAAATGGGTCTCCGACCGTCGGAAATATATTTAAAATGTAATCAGCATATAAACATCAAATATTTTTTCGTTTACTGCTTTCCTGTGATAAATATGGCTCCCAAGCATTTTGATCGTCCTTTTAAATACAATGGTGCGTTGTAAAAATTGTGGTAATGGACTGGTCATTGTTTAACGTTAACTGCCCTTTGTCATTTTCATAACCGTAAATAAAGCCACAATTAACTAATTAACCCACACTAAGTTTTGGAGGTCAGACAGAATTTTTTTAGGGTTTCGTACCTCAAAAGGAAAAAACGGAACACTTGTTATCCGTCTGTATGTCTGTCAAGACCCTTCAACACGGTAACGCGTGAAGGTATCGAGTTGGAATTAAAACCATATACTTAAGTCTGCGGTCTCTTGAAGCTGTGAAATAATCAAACTTCTGAGTTAACTTCTGAACAAAAAACGTGTATTTCGACCGTAGACCCATAGGGTACTTCCCGTTGGCCTAAAACCCTGAAATTTGGCATGAAGCAAGGTCAACTGTCAACTGAACTAATAATGTCTCTATATTTGTGGGGAACATCGGTTGCGCTGACATTCCTATGGCAATTGAGCACTGAGGTTATCAGATGTTTGCGTCTGGGCTCAGGATGGCACAGCACGAGTACTTCAACACTGTCACCGCGACGACCACCATGCCGATCCCGTGAAGTCACCCAGCACTCCAACATGGTCGCCGACTGTGATGCCAATCCGGTGACATCACACTAACACAGTACAGTGATTGCCAACACAAATGTTAGCTAAATATGTAATTTAGCTGACATTCAAAGTGATAGATAGACCATTATGGACTATGACTACGTTAGAAGCGACCACATGTTAACATCTTAAGTGATGACTGAGTTTGTTAGTATTTAAGTAGTTAGTAGTTTGAGTATCGTCACTGCACAACTTATCAGTCGATGCTCTAGTGTGTTGCATGATTAATTACTAACTTACAGGGTCGCCCTCCGCCTGGATGACACTGAAGAGCTTACGGTAAATATATATGTAGATACTTTTTATTTCCGAGTTGGAAATCCTCACGGATGGTCTCCGCCTTGAGGTAGGTAGAGGGATCTGTCAGACTCTTACTGAATAAAACCACCCTGGTTATCCCTCGTACACTTTGTGTCGGTTGCAGTTTGACTTCCGCTGCCTCGGACTAGTGGTGACCCGATCCCCGTGGGTCTCCTTCCGTATTGGAAAGTGACTTTCCTATACGCCTAAGAGAGGCGTGCGTGAAACACTACGCGCCACCATCTCGGGTCCAGATGGATGGTCTGTCGGATATCCCCTAAGGCAGAGCACCGCCATGTCCTCGTGGAAGCGAGCGGCGGCAACGACTCTCACATCGTTCCCTGGTACAGGCCATAGTCCGGAGTGAGGAGGAATGGCAGGCGGTCATCTCCTTCTGCAAAGCAGTAATACTAGCAAAGGAGGAACGCACGCGCGAGGGAACGGCCCTCATGCCCCAGCCACCGGAATCCCATTCCCGATTTCCAGCCACCATAGGCGAAGGATTGCGGAGAGTGAGCAATGGGTAGCTCGGCGTCCGATCATCCGGTAACCGTCCAGACCGAGCCCAAATCGTCGATAGCGCGTAGTATTCCACGCGCGCCTCACGGAGATGTCAGCAAAACCGTAAGGGCCCAGCAAGGTCGAAGCCTACTGGGGCTATGAGTTGTGAGAGACCCGGGGCCAAGAAACGAAGACAAAAAAGGAACAAATAAGTCGGTTTTAGTCAGTAAAAGTCTGACACGCCCTCCCACACCGCTCAAGGGGGGAGATGCCATCGGATAATTTCCCACCTAAAAAAAAGAGGGTTATCCTTGAAATTTAAATTTTCATGAAATAACCTTACGACGAACAGAGAAGGTGATGATTTTGATAACAATAATTCCATAAATAAATACGTGTTACGGTCGAAAATCATATTTTACTGAACATAGAACCTGACATTGAACCACAAAATGCAAAAAAATAAGAAACTTTGAATTTCGTGCGCTTTGAAACATTCAGATTCAAATACCTTTTTTTTTGAGTCACTTTATAATTAAGGATGTACTATGTACGAATCCACGAATCTAAGTAAATTATTAATTTATTTATTTACAAGCACTTATACAACGTTACAGTGGATGTCAAATGTACCTAGTGATGGTCTTACTAAGTTCCTTTTCCAAAACCATTCAGTCATTGAGACGTGTTTTATTAATTTCGTCATCTTACAGACATTCTCATTTACAGTGTGGAACAGATATGGGTGGTCATATTTTAAATAACATGTAGCGACATCTATGTTCCCAAATAGGAACTATGACACAAAATCCTGCGTCGCATAATATCATAGTTCTCCGCGTGATTAGAACATACACAACAGTTCAAAATAAACTTAATATCTGATCGGAGGATCCTCCCTTTTCAACGGGGCTAAGTAGGACTTTAAACCCTGTGCCGCATACTTCTAAATTGGTGACCTTGACGGGAACCATGTCCATGCCAATGCCAATGGAAATTAATTACTTTATTCAAGAAAGCCATATTCAACATGGCATAAGCATTTCCATGGGCAGAAGCAGCATCTAAAGTAAATAAAACAATAAAGGTACCCTTTTCTTTTACAACCTATATAATATCAGTAAGATTTTACACACTGACACACACATAAACATATATAAAGATGAGACATAAATCACAACACCTAACATCGTAAATATTTGCCTAATTTTGAAACACGAATTTCAGCCTAATTATTTTTTAAATGGCAGTGCAAACATCAACCATGTGTGATGCGGGCTAATTGTTCATTAAAAACGCTTCGTTTGAAAACATACGCGTATCCGGCCGTTTAAAAATAAAAGTATTAAACAAGATAATATGCCAGAGTTATGCTTGCTAATCAAATATTTAATGTCAGTCTGATAGTAGGGAGAATGTATTCATATACATATGTCATCCAAAACATTAGGCCTTGTTCTATAATTAATTGAGTTTTTGACATAGTTAGGACCCGTTGAAAACAGCTGTTCCCGTTATGTACTGTAATCATATCGTAGTTGTCTGTTGGGCTATCGCTGTGTTCACCACGGATTTACCAGCCCATGTTATGTTTCTGCACAATCCTAAGGCCGACTGGAAGAGATTGCTTGAGAGAAGCATGAATGTTTTCAGCATTCTCTTTCAGTACACAAAACACTGTACAGTATACTTGTAAAGAGTTTTTTACTAGTGCACAAAGTTTTAATTAGTAAATGTTGAAACAATTGCTTGGACTCTTCATCAAATGTTGAGAGCTATGCTTGAATGAGACAATGTCGAGCTCATCTCTGTGCTATCGACTGTGCACTTACTGAGTCAAAATTCGCTTACATCAAACTTTATAGATGACCTTTATAATAGTACTTACATACTATATCGCTACAGCATACTTCGCACAGTCTGACCTTTTTGAACTTGACCTTCTAACCCTTTTAAGTAGGCCAAACACACACATATGCAGTGCTGAATTCAAACGCATAAACATGCGTTGAATCACATGACATGTTGCCTTTGGCGACAGAGCGACCCTTGTCATTTCAGATCTATGTACTATTGTTTCGTAAGTCCTTTATTTGTCTGAATATTGTAACATTGTGTTCACTATATTTAATAGGTCGTGTCCTCCCGGCATAAAAAGTGAACCCTCAATGGGCCCTCAAGGGGGCTCGCAAATGGACACACAACGTAGAATAGCTCTCTGAAAAGTGGACTCGTTGAAACTTGGCCCCGAATGGGTATAATGAATCTTTAAAGTATTCAACTTGCAGCTGGATTTTATTTCTATTGTTACAAACAAAAGCTCTTCGGGTTATATTTCGATTTAAAACATGCCTCTTGACCTCTGAAAGTATTTCTGCTTACTCAAAAGTATGTAATGTGTGAATAAGCCAATATATTTTTAGTTCTTAACAGCTCTATTTGTTTTTGTGCAGTCAACTATCTATAACTACAGGTATTTAAACAACCCAAAAGGTCATAAATGATAGTAATAAACTTAGCAATTTTTTTTTATTGACTTATACTAGAACTGCGATCCCAGCTGATGATAAGCCGTGATGCTATCGTTGATGGTGAATCGCACTAGTTCTTTAAAAGCCTATTCACTCTAGCCTTGAAGACACCTAAATCATAATCGGACGGAAAGACCGCAGCAGGCAAATTATTTCAGTCCTACATCTAAAAATTAAATTGCTATTCGTATATAATTTTTACTCTGCTTCTAATAATAATATAATATTCCACAACTATCACACAACGCCGTCTAGTCCCAAGCTAAGCAGAGCTTCTGTTATGAGTACCAGACCACTGATAAACATACTTATATATTTCTAAACACATACATATTGTAGATAAATTAAACCCAGACACAGATCAAATTATCGTGCTAATCACAGAAATATTATAGACTATCCAATATAAAATAGACTAAAAAAAAATAGACTATTCAAACTAAAAGGGTGTCCAAATATCACTTATCAAACTTTAGTAAACTAATGTTTTAATGAGCCACCAAACGTTTGTTGAAAACTTTCATTGGTGTCAACCCAAATAGTAAGGAGAAACACAAATATGTTAGGAGTCAGCTTCTAAACTCCAAACTAATCTAAATGTATTTGCATACCCATCTCCATTTTGGCATTTGCTAAGTTATTCTATAAAAGGACAATCCCGTTTACGCAGTACCAACTTAGAAGCTTTTATTGCAGAACTAAAAATCAGTTATACGTGGGGCATACTGAAAGTCTCTGGATCTCGCCACTGACAATAAAAGAATGAAAAAGTCATTATAGAATTCAAAAATGGAACTTTTTGCGAGCATGTTGCTTTTTAATTTACGAGACTGTCATTTGTTTTTTCGTTGTGGCGACCTTTGGAAGATTGTGTGTCGCTATCAAAATGAATTTAACTCGTGAACATTTTCGTTCAATGATTTTCGTTGTGGCTTAACTTGTTGTGTGTCAACAAGTTGCCAGAGACTTCAATTGGCATTTGGTGATGAAGCACCATGTCACAGCTCTGTGTATTCGTAGTTTGGAGAATTTAGATGTGGACGTGATAATATCTATGATGAGGTACGTGAAGGTCGGCTGGCGACTGCGGTTACAGACTCGAATATTGACACCGTACGATAACTTATTGAAAATGACAAAAAAATTACTTGCCAGCAAATTCGTGCTTTGATAGGCATTAGAATGAGCCAAGTGCAAAACATTTTACATGAGCATCTGATGGTTCGAAAGCTTTGCATATAATGGATACCATTTGATTTAATGGAGGACCAGAAACAACTGCGTGTCCCGTGGTGCCGTAAAATGATAAAAAAGTTTAATAGAGGACAGTTATTTGCTGTCTATAATATATAATGTAATAATGAATATATCATGACAGGTGACGAAACTTGGATGCACTGCTTTGAACCCGAAAAAAAAGCTAGTGAGCAGAGTGGGTTTTTCCTTTTGAAGGTTTGCGAACGAAAGTTAAGAAAAGTCGAAGTGTTAGTAAAAAACAATCTAATTGATAACCTCCTCCTTTTTTTAAATCGGTAAAAAAAATGGATGCTTAAATTTTCGGAAAATCAGGACATTACACTACAGTATCGCTTGAAGATCAAAGGACAGTGACTGCAGATTGGCACGTCAACACTTGCTTGCCCAGAGTCTTAGAAAAAGTTCGCGCAAAGTGTCCTCGACGCAACGTACTCCTCCATCACGATAACTAATCCTCATATTCCACTAAGGTAACGGAAGCCTTTTTGACGGCTTCGAATGTGGAATTGATGACGCATCCTGCTTACATCCCGGACCTCGCACCCTGCGACTTCTATTTGTTTCTAAAAATTAAAGACAAACTTAGAGGCACACGTTTTACGAACCCTAAATCGGCGGTGAATGCGTTCCATAAAGCCATTGAAGAGGTCCATAAAGAAGACTGATCCAACTGCTTCGTACAGTGGTTTCAGCGAAATCAAAAATGCATTAATTGCGAGGAAATATACTTTGAAAAAATAAAATAATATACAATAAATGTATCTAGTCTTACTTATTCAGATACTTTCAGAATGCCCTAATTAATTTCGTAAAGTTGTTATTTTCGCAGCCACTATATGGTAATAGAAATAGACGGATGATCGGTCGAAAGGGTAATGAACCCAAAAAAAATTATAGAGAAAAAGTAAAATAAAGATTCGAAATTTAAATCTGCCAGTTTATTCTGCTTGCAAGACATCATCTGCAACTAAATAATGAAAACCTATCCTTAGAACAAACCGATACGCAGACTTACTAGATATACTAAGTTTCTGTCTACAATAAATGTCTAATATTAGTTATACAATTGAAACCAGCGGCTCTACGTGCTCTTCGAGGCTCAGAAGGCTTTAGGAGTGAAAGGAATCGTAATCCTCCTAATAATTGACCGCGACAACGTTGCTCAAACTTAGAGACACTCGTTAATATCTCAGAACGTCTTTGAAAAGAAAAAGAAATATTACTTGGCAGTCAGCTGTGGTTTATCGCGAGTTAAATGAAATGTTCTGTAGGATACGTATTCGTATTCCATTGTAATATAAAAACGTCTATTTTCTCCTTGCGTGATCGCATCAGAAATGAAAATATCCGCAGGAGAACCAAGGTTACTGACATAGCCCGAAGAATCGCTAAACTTTAGTGGCAGTGGCAGGGCATATTGCTCGCAGAACAGATGGACGATGGAGCCGAAAGGTTCTGGAGTAGCGACCACGTAGCACAAGGTGGACCGATTACCAGGTGAGAGTCACGCGAATCCGATGGATGCGAGACACACAGGACCGGTCGTTATGACGACGCTTGAGGGATGCCTGTGTCCAACAGTAGACGTCTTTCGGCTGAAATGATGATGATGATAATATTTTATGGAGAGCAGTCATAGTCATAGTAGTTTATTGGTAAGGGATTCTTACAAGTCATATAAAGAATGTTAAACTATACTTAGTCAACAAATTAATGATTACATAACAATGTCAAATAATAAAAAATGTCAAACAAATAAATAAAAAAAAACACATAAATCAAAGTCAAATCACAAATTAAAATAAAAACATTGTGTAGGCCTAACTATTCACCCATCTATGCTTGATTCAATAACATTTAAGGCATACAGCATTTAAACGACTACCAGTTGTCATAGAAATTGCTCTAAAACTACAGATAAAACAATTTCTATGAAACATATCAAATTTAGAACATTTTATTTCATGTAGGCCATAAAACGTCAGAAGCTAATGCACGGTTCCAATTAGTCGCTTTCCACGATGAAGAAACGACAAGAAACTCTTTAAAAAATATTTTATTGCGTTTTACGATACTCCTATATTGCAATATTAATAAGTAAGTCGTCGCTTTGTAAGGTCGCACCTGTCTCCGGAAGCCTTTAAGGCCCTTGCTCCTATTTAGTGCCATAAAACAGTGATCTTCTGCCCCCCCTAGCCAAGTTACGATTGTTTCGTTCGCGCCGAACGACTCGAGTAGGCCACGCCACCGATTCCTTTGTTCTGACCACGTGACTGATCGTTGAGATGACGTCAGTCGTAATTTGGCTAGGGAGGTTGAAACCTACTCCTCAGTAACGGCTGGGTTAATAGATTTGAAAAAAATATATATTTATTATATATTCATATTTAACATTATCAACATATGATTTTTTCGTATGAGTAATACTTTTGCCAAAAAATAATATTTGACTACGTCATATTTTTTCGCTTGTTTTCTCTCCACCTTGCAAATGGCTTTAATCTTTAAAATATATGTTTACACAAAAAAAAATGCTGATTAAGTATTTTACATAATGGACATAGCATACGTAAATCAATCAATATTTTGCAAAGAAAATGGTTAATTTTTGAAATTGGCTCTATGCGGGCGCAGGCGATAGTGCGAGTATTTGTACATTTAACTCCGGCCAGATGTTCAAGGGACTATAAGCCTTAAAGAGACTCACACATTTCTACAAACAATGACTTTCCTACACCTATCAACTATTAACACACAAGATTTCTTGCTACAATGAAAACATAGCTATATTTAATAAATACACAGTTCCATTTTCTTGTCTTCCTGTTTCAGCGGCTGGCACAATGGGCCGGATGAATTTAAGTCCGCCAACAGGCATCGGTGTCAGTAAGTCCTTCCACATGCCACACAATACGAGATCACACTCACCACTTGTGCTCGCACACTGCTATGCTTCTTTATGTACGTGTAGTGCACTGCCAGCTTTGGAAAAGTTACCTGAAATTTAAAAACACATATGTCACTATAATTCCAAAACAAAAAAACTACAAAACGGATCTTCATATGGTTTTCACCAATGGACGGAGTGATTCATGAGAAAGGTTAAAGTGTATTTATTGATGTTTTGTGTAAATTGGCTAAAATATGAAAATATGAGTGCTGAGAGCTTCTACGGCGTGTGTTACACAAATAGTTACAGATACATCAAAATAGTATAATTATGATGAAAAGGTTTCTGTTAAAAAGTTCTATGAAATAGACAGTCGTCGTACACGGCCGGCCACACCTAGTTTAAATTGACAAAAAAAAAAATACGTAAAATAGTGTGTTTAAAACCTAGTGTTCATAATAAATATCATTTATATGTATATGACCTATGTCAGGTTGAGACATAATCATTTTTATCATTTTCACGTTAAGTTTAAAAGTCTGCTTTATTTATGAATGTGATTTCAAAGATATAGTGTAAATTTTTGTCTTATCTAAATAAATCATCTTGAGTGTTAAAATTAGAGGAATAGTTTAGTCCATTTAATTTGGATGGCACCGGATGAATCTTAGTCCGCCAACAGACACCGGCGTCAGAGCTCCGTTCTTTAGCCACACAATACGAGATCACACTTACTGGTTATGTCCGCACATGAGTTTGTTCTTTATGTACTAGTTATGAACTGCCAGTTTTAGAAAAGTACCTTTATTTTCGAATTCCGCCCAGGGCAGAGCGAGACGGAGTGTTAGATTTTTACCGACTGAAATGCACCCGTGATCTTTCAAGGGCCTTTTGCGTTTCAAGGCCACGGTAACTCTTACGAACAATCGCGTAGCCCTGCCCCCTTAGCCAAGTTACGATCGTTTCGTTTGCGTCGAACTCCTCGAGTAGGCCACACCTCCGATTCCTTTTATTCTGACCACGTAACTGAGCCTTGAGATGACGTCAGAACAAAGGAATCGGAGGCGTAGTTTACTCGAGGCGTTCGACGCAAACGAAACGATCGTAACTTGGCTAGGGGGGCTGTTGGTAGACCTTTTTCTAGCTTGTTTTTGAGATAGAGACCAAACGCTAAAACGCAGATAGGCTGTCTTGAATCATTTATAAACAAGTTATGTTTTACCCACGTTAAACATGTCACTCAATGTTTCAGAAACTCACTTTTCTCATCTCTTTTGCATCTCACAAAGTAACCATAAAATACTGAACAAGTCCTTGAAAGTATTCACCGTTAGGTTGTAGATGTAGATATTATGCATTGAAGGCCACATTCGCAGCATTAAGTTAAAACTAAAGTCAAACTTTTTGTAGCTCAAACTTTACCGGAGTGTATTTCACACGAGCAGCGAACGGTGCAACTAAAATAGTAACGTCCAATGCATTTTTATTTACATTGTGAATACATTGCACTGGGACAAAACCACCGATGTACATTAATATATGTCTACCGCGCAATGAACAAAAAATCGGGATATATCTCAATGATCCGGAACCGAATAAATATGCGGCCAAAATTTTTTGTGACTTTAAAATGAGGCTTTATCAACTAAAATATTAGATTTGGAATACAACTTTGTGTTATATGAAACCAAACTTTAAAGCTGTTTAACAAAGCAATACGAATTTTTTTACATATCAATCCGATCTTCGTATTTTATTATACGAGTAATACACATCATAAAGAAATGAAATACTTAAATATTGTATTTGTTGTTTTTTACATGTCTTATTTTCTGGTCTGACATTTTCGAAATCTCCAAGTATGCTCTACTGTCTCTAGTCTCTACCTCATGTCCATGACCGATCGTATTTTCACAAATTAATATGAAAAAATCTCTCAACATTTTTATAGTGAAAACACTGAAACAAAACACCCAAAAAAAAATGCACATCATCGAAAAAATTCCCACTTTTTGCACAGATCACGTTCGGTCCGTATTCAAATGACGCCGCTCGCATTCAACATTACGTGACAATGTGTTCTCCCATTTACACGTAGCGAGGTATCATTGGGACCCAAGCGGAGCCCACCTACTCCAACCACGCCGGATGGAGCCTTCCGGCCGCTTGAGTTAAATGCCGCTCTTTCAGGCACACACAGACGGACTAATTTCAACACAAGTCCCTTTGTGAATAGGAACTCTTATTCGAGTGACTGTATAACACGTGTGCTGAAACTCAATATAAGGATGTTGTTTGGATATCACTATCACGTGAAACACACTCGTGAAAAAGAAATTGAATGTACGGCTGGAAGCCTCAATGAAATCTTTGTAACATTTTTCTACTCTAGGTAGTGTTTTATTTTATTTTGCGAGAAGCATGCAAGCAAGCAAGAATACATTACTTTTTTGCACCTGATCAATTTGGGATACTCGCATTGAAGTTTTTTTTTTAATAATAAGTTCAAGGAAGAACCTGCACTCGAAATGGTTTTCTTTTCGGAAAAGTTGAGTAAATATATAAACTGTATGATGTTACTGACGATCAAAATCTTAGGCTGTAAAAAAGACGGAAGAAAAAAGATTGCATGTAGCGGAGATGAGAGTGTTGTTATTAGAATGACAAGAATGGATAAAAGTGCGAAATGAGTATATTAGAGGAAGTTCACAAGAGGTGCCAGTGATTGAAAAGTTGAAAGGGTTGATCGATTGACTTGGTACGGTCATATAAAGAGGAGAGATAAAACGAATGTTACCAAACGAGTTACTAGTACATGGGGATAGATGCAGAGGGAGAGGAAGGCAAAATAAAAGATGGATAGATTGTGTGAGAAATCAAACATAAGAAGTATATCGATACTTCTGTGTGATAGCGTGATGCAGTGGACAGGGCAGAACGGAAGAAAATATTGTTTTTGTTGTGCCGGCCCCAAGAGCACGGGTGGGCCTATGATAACGGCCTAGACTTACGAGATGTAAGTCGCGGTTTCAAACCCAGCCAAGCGGATTACTTTGTGTAATTTATTTCATCACCACTGCTCTCAAAACGGTGAAAGAAAATATCGTGAAGAAACCGGCATGTCCTAGAATCAAGTATTTGAAGACATGGACATCCACCAGCACTCACTGGGCCCGTGTGGCGTGGTGGATTACGGTTCGTCCTTTTCCTAGAGAGGAGGCCTGAGTCTCAGCAGTGGGAAAATTATAAAGCTGATTATGATACTATGATATATAAATACTGGCCCCAAGTAAGATGATGATGAGTCCTTACTCATTAAACATTCTTAAAAACTAAATAACCTTTATTTTTCGAGTATAAAAAAGCAAAAAGCTAACTAAGATCAAGAATTGAGGAACTGTCTTTTCTACCTAACCCAATTTACTGCAATGACAACATTCGAACGATCTTTCGGATTTCCGCAATTTGGTTCACATTATTTCTCCAAACGGATCCACGTCCAATATTGACCGGGATTTGCACCATTTGCGTCCTTTCCCCAAGCCCCCAATATGTCCACAGCAGCTCTATAGAAGCTCTTACAAACCCCCAGTAATCCTAATTGAGCCTGTGCGGCTCTCCGTTTCTTTACAGAATTAACACTTCATTGGTGTCGCGAAAAACATCACAAGGAATAAGGAAAATTCTGAGGAAATATGGCCGAATGCTTAGCAATGTGATTATGCATCAGTAGGAATGTAACACGTATGTGATTTACCGGTCTGTATTTGAGTTCAGCTGAGTTTTTTTGAGAAAATGAAAATGTAAAGAAAACCTTCGTGGCTTCGTGAAAAGATTATAATTTTCTTTTTTCATATGTAATTTTAATTTTTATACTATTGTGTGAGGTACGTATAATTTTTCTTTCTTTCAAAGATTCTTCGGTCAGCCGGACCCGCTACCGGGTCTAGTCTTCACCACATAATTTATTTTGTGTATTTTTATTGGTCGACTGGGCCGACATTCAAACTTAAAAAAACGCTTATCATCAGGGAATACAGTTGAACGCAATTTTGGTTATTCAAAATATAATAAAATGCAATTCAAAACTATATTTTTAGCAAATTTTTATTTTTTTTATTTATATACATACATGTAATAATAAAAAAAAAAATTAAAATAAACATTTTATAACGATAATATTAATTTAATACTCAAATATAACACAGAAAAACCGGTCTGCACAAATACGACTTGCAACACTATGAGTTCTGTATAAACTTACCTATGTAAATAGTTAAATTTCCGAATTAAACCGAATATTCCTCTCACGAAAAGATAAACTGAGGGACAAACTTAACTTTGCCGTTGGAACTGTTGTCAGCATTACTCCGTGACTGTACTAATAATGAAATTGAGTAGTGGGTCAAATCGACCTATTCAAAATGTGATTGGGTTGAGTGATCCCGTGGGTCTTAATTCCTAATTCTTTATTGTACCCAAAACTTAACCTGGTATACAGTGTCATTTATGAACAAAGACGGGGTTAACTGAACAAATAGATTTCTTCTCTTTACTGTTACAGCATAGAAAATTACAGTAGAAGTTTAAAATTAATAGGATGTAAACAAAAGGCGATCATCATCATCCTGCCCTTGTCCCGTGTTATTTGGAGTCGGCACAACACGTTTTTTTCTTCCATTCTGCCCTGTCACTCGTCATGCTAGGTGTAAACAAAAGGCGATCTTATAGGTTAAAGCGATTTTTTACTGACTACCTATGGATGGATTGCACATTGAATTTTTTCCCAGCAAACTTTTGAGTGACACAGAGAGATCACATTCGAGGTTTCATTTCAAGTGGGTCTGTTGATCAAAAATTCCAAAACAGACAAAAGCTAAATCTGTCATAAACCTAGTTTCATTTGCATTAAACCAAATTGATAAAAATAATCTTTCACCATATTATTATGAAACGAAATAAACGCCCTAAAAAGAAAAAAAATCACATCAAACCGAAGCAAATGGAAGAATCAAACTCAATTTCTTATCTCAGTCGTTTCATTCAATTCGCTCGTTGCGATAAAAAGATTATTCAAAAGTATTCGAAACGTAACAATATTGGATTTAAGTAAAAGAATTTCGTCTAAATGTACTTCGCGAAATAAAAGTCAAATAGTATTACACTTCCTTGCAGAACTATCGAATCGACACAGAAGTTCGAAAAGACAGTCGTAGTCTGTATGCTCATTGTAAATTGACTTGAGCTGAGTGCTTGCAATCGATATGTTACAGTGAAAGCCCTACTCGCCTCGCTTGCCCCCGCTGTTTCTACTGGGTTATTCATTGAACTCGCATCCGTAATAGTGAAGAATTATGGCCGCAAGTGTAACATACTTTTTTCGATTTTGATATGAAGCTGTAAGTATCTAAAATCATCCTTTATAAGGGGTTTTATATTTAAGTTGAAAAGGCCAGTCCGTGAAATTGAAATTTTAAAAGTTTTTTTGAATTTTCATGTCAGTGTCAAATATGTTAATTAAAATATAACCATAGGTGGCCGTAACACATATTTTTTTACGGATTTATACTAAATAAAATTTTCAATACAGCCCTCTCAGTTCATCTTACCCTTCTTATCTTTGTGGTCGGCGGACCATTGTACATGGGCCATAGCGGCTTTACTCCAACCAGCCTACCTCACTCCAGACGCAGATAGATCTCTTCAGTATGTCTATGAGTGAATTCGGTGCTCCCAAAGTTCGTGTTCTTATCTCGCTGACAGCTGTGCACTCGAGGAGCACATGCGCGACAGTTTCTTCTGACTCCATGCATCCTCTACTATCTGTGATATTCATTGTGAAGAAGTGTTTGTTGAGGGAGCAGTGTCCGATGATGGTCCTGCCACCAGACGCAGGCTGCGTCTGTCTAGTTGCAGAAGGTTGCTCGTTAGGGTTCTATTTAAGCATTGCATGGGCTCTTAAACCAGCCTGCAGCCCGGTGCCAGGGACCACCACCATCTCGCTTGTGTGTTAGTGTGCTCTTGTAGCCCACCCCACAGCTAACTAAAAGGTATTGGCACGATTTGTTCAGGTTCGAAGACCACCGTTTCAGACCCCTGCCTTGCCAGCTCATCAGCTGCGTCGTTACCCAGCGAGCCGCTGTGTCCTTTTATCCACTGCTGTGTCACAGTGTTATTATTCAACACTGTGACGCGTACTAGTGCAAAGTGGCATTCTTGTATGAGTTTCGAGGTTGTTGCGGGTTTTCCTAGTGATTGTAGTACTGAGGCACTGTTGGAGATTATGCGGATGTGAGTATCCGTAACTTTCCTGGCTTCTATAGCGTGGGCCGCTAGATTGACACCAACACATTCTGCCTGGTAGACAGAGTTGACTGTTCCTAGCGGTTTGAATATCTATTATATTATGGTCATTGGAGAAGACTCCGACTCCTGTTCCGGTGTTCGTCTTTGATCCGTCGGTGTAAGTTCTCAATTCCTTGGGGCCTGAGTAATCGTACGGTTCTTCTGTGAGTTGGTTGCTGTAATGTTTTTGAAATTGCAGTGCCTTTGGGGCTTTGTTGGGGGCTGTCATCATGGGCTGTAGCTTAACGGTGTCTTCCATAATGCGTGTATGTTTGATTCGAGAATCTTCATTTCAGTGTGCTCGATAAGTTAGTCTGAAAACTGCCAAGGCTGCACTATGAGATGCAGTGGAGGCAGTCCTAGCATTGTCTGTATCGCGGCAAGGGGTACCGTTATCGTGCTACTGGTGATTGCTACGCAGGCAAACCGCTGCAATATTTCGAGTTCCTTTTGGGCTGTGTCAAATCAGTAAGCCCATATTTGTTACGGTTCTTAATCATATTTTAATGAACATAGAACCTAACACTGACGTAATCGAAAACGTAAGTAAATTTCACGGGCTATCTTTTTTTAGCCCCTCAGAATCATGGTTGTCCAAACATATTTTACCCATATTACGCAGTATTCTACAAAACAAACTCAGTGATGTGTCAGTCTCTGTGTCACACACTACGTGAATTTTGACGAAGGTAAAGAAAGACGTTGGAATTTTTGGAGCAAAATTAAATAATCAGTCACGGGTGTTCTGCCATCGTTCCGTACCTCAAAAAAAAAAACGGAACTCTTATAGGATCACTTTTTTGTCCGTCCGTCCGTCTGTCTGTCTGTTTATCTGTATGTCTATCCAGACCCTTTATCTCAAGAACGCGTGGAGTTAGCGAGTTGAAATTAAAACCATTTACTCCCTGCTTACGGTCCCGGTACGGTACGGTATGTCTGTGGTCCCTTGAAGTTGTCAAAAAATTAAATGCAGAAATCGTAAATTTGAAACTCCTAAGGAAATCGAAATTCATAGGGTTCCGTTGACTTGAAAAAAGAACCCTGAAATTTAGCATGAAGCAAGGTCTTATAGCACAAGTATATGAAAACTAAAAATTTGTAGTTACATCACAAAAAAAAATACTTTTTTCAATACGGAAAAATCTTCGAGACTCAATTCGAAAATCGAACCATTTAAATAAGTTAGTTTGTACGGAACCCTCAGTGTGCGAGTTCGACTCACACTTGCCCAGTTTATTTTTCAGAAATCATTTTGAGCAATAAACCGATGTGTCACTTACAATTTATTTATTTTTTTCAGTATATTAAATATAGGAAACGTCAGGAAGATGAATAGAGTTGCCGGTCCGGAATGGATCAGAATTGCAAGAGACAGAGATAGGTGGAAAGCAATCAAGGAAGCCTTTGTTTACGGACAATCTGAAACTCTTTATTGAAAAAACCGATCATCACTACAAAATGTAAGTATTAAAAATTATGGTAGAACTGCATTATAGACTTATTTATTACTCTAAAACTTACTAATAACTACATTTCATAAATGCAGTAACACATAAACAGCACAGCTAAAACCACAGAACAAACTTCATAATTCCATACACAAACGGTTATGATCAGTTGTTCAACCCTCTCATTTCTGAGTCGTTCAATGCGATTTTTAATTTCCCCAGCGCTTGGGAAATGTTTCCATTTATTCTTTGTTACCATAAATGTGAATGCGGTCGAGAACACGCAGCTTTATTGAAATGCTGCGGGATAACAGAGATATTTTGTCTATTTCCCTAAAGAAAAGCGATAAAATTCTACATTTTTGTTTACACAAAGGTTACAAAACAGATCGTTCATAGCGTAAATCCTTTGTAGAACCCACGAACGATAAACTACAGTTTTGTTTTTCAACGTCACTGTCAGTTTCGTCAAATCGTTTGAGAGTGCACCAGATCCAAACCAAAATTGAAGCGTCTTTCTTTTTTGTTTTCGCTTTACAAAAATATTTAGCCTGTCAAACAATGTCAAGTTTACAAAGTATTTCGTTTTTTATACAAAACGCGATCACTTTGTTTTCCTTTAGAATGCGGATGTAACACATTTTAATGTTTTTACAGTATTTGACACAAATTGAGTCCACCTATTCTCCGCATGCTTCACTGAGGTAGTCAATGCTACATTAAAATTCTCAGCTCTATTTTACGAGATCACGCACATTTCAATTATACCACATATTGTACAATTGTGTAGACTTTTGGAATACAACACTACACCAATTTTACATTACATTCGAGAATAAAAAAACAGTCGCAGAACTTCACACGAAACAATCACGCCAAAAAACACTTCCCCTTTTTCAACGAAAAAAGATTTGTTCCTAATTTAAACGGTTATTTTTTTTTTACTGGATTGGTTGAAGGTTGTATACCAACCCAAAAAAAAAATAAAAAGCTTGTTCCAAATCTAAATGTTTAAAAGTAAACATCGTAAAATTACTTCGCCACACCTAAGCTTATGCTAAGCGTGCTATGCTATGCTGTGGATAAGTATGACCTGTCACGGGGACGTGAAGAATGGAGCTCGCGTGTGCACTCCCTCTTATGTCAGTGTGCCTAGTCTGTTTCACTACTATTTTAGAACATTCGTGTTCCATGCTCTTTGCCCGTATATTATTCTGAAGAGCTTTAACTGTTATTAATAAATATCATGGAGGTTCTTGCAGAGTTTTAGACTTTTCTTGGTTTGTCTCTGTTGGTATTAGAAAAAAAATCATTGTTCGATGGCTCCGATGGCGGCTGAATGATTGGCTGTTGCACTGAGTGCAAGAGTTTTGAACTTACCCATGAAAGAAAAGTAATTCGTCTTGCGGCGTATAAAGTTAATTTAAGTTGACAACTTCACACTGGTATTGAAAAGGTTGGACAGAGTCAGTTGCCGAGATATTTCACCAATTATGGTAATATTCTATGTATTAGGTACGAGCCTGTTGTTATTAACCGGGCACAGGTCTAAACTCTGCTTCTGAGCAATTCTAGATGTAAAAACCCAAGTTAAAAAAAACAACTAAGGGCGGAATACACCAATAAAACTAATCGCATTTTAACGTTTGGCTCGCATAATCGCGTTTAGCCGCTGTCACTAGCGTCACTTGTAAAAATAAAAACAAAAGAAAACTACAGACAAGTGACACTAGTGACAACGGCTAAACGCGAGTATGCGAGCCAAACGTTAAAACGCGATTAGTTTTATTTTATTGGTGAATTCCGCCCAAAGCCACATTCGACGGCGCGTTTGGCGCAGTGATTAAGCGATTTGCTGCGGCGCGGGATGTCGCGGCTTCGATTCCTCCACCTAACAAACTTTTGTATCGCTTACATCTACATCATTTGTTAGCTATACAAACATTACTCAAGACACCCAGGAACACAGAACAGCTGTCCAGGTGTTATGGGTGTCTTGAGTAAGTATTAGAGTTTAGCTGTTTGTGAACGCATTCACTATACAGGAGTAATTCCTAGTATTGGGCAACTTTAAAAAAAAAGGTAAAGAAAAAGAGTTTATTTACGAGAGGAGGGAGAGGGGAGGAGGGGGTATGAGGTTTACTTTTATAAAAAATGCTATAAACATACCTACATAAGTATTTAAAAGTCAATTTGGAAGTAAAACACCAAACAGATGTTATGTTAACCGACCCACATATATTTTACATAAGTCAGCCTCGGTTACACGAAGTCCAAACCGAAGTTCGATCACCCGTAACATCGGCTAAGCCTAAACAAATATAACTTCGACGAATTTAAATCAATCCGATCCATAGAGTAAAGGAATCTAATCATTATGCTGTATCATACCTTGACTGTGATAGGATCGTTTTAGGAAAAAAAGTATTCCTTGTACTGATATGTAGACTATGGTTATAATGTCATCACTTGACTGTTCCGTCACTGATGCTCGACAAAACATCGTAATCGGCACCAACACAATTTTTGAAGACGAGTACCTAATGGGTAGCTTGCCGTGCGGCAAAACCGTAGGGGTCAAGTAGGGCTGATGCCTAATTGAGCGCAAAGGGCAACTGAAGAATATAGGTGGATTTTAGTTAGTAAAATTCTGACACGCCTCCTCACTCTACCCTGGGACGGGTGGAGTCGTTTTATGATCACTCACCTCACAATAAAACATCCAAATATTATTTTCCGATACGCTTCCTGCATGGCACGCGACGGTGTCTTAACGGAACGGTCTAGTAGTTCTTGCCGAGTTCCTTTTTGTGCTTAATACTTACCTAGATATTTATAGCATGATACGAGAAATACAGAGTGAGAGGTGCATAAAAACTTGCACATGGTATTCGTTGACCTCGAAAAGGCATATAACCGGGTAAATCGTGGGGTTCTGTGGTGGGCCCTTAAGAAGAAAGGTGTGCCTGAGAAGTGTGTGCAGTTGATCCGAGCGACGTACAGTCAATGCAGTACCCAAGTCCGATCTACAGTGGGCAACACTGGCAGCTTCAATGTGGCTGTCGGCTTACATCAAGGATCGGCTCTCAGCCCTTACCTTCTACTTCTTCCTAATGATAATAGACGCTCTGAGGTTGGACTTCCAGGAAGAGGCTTCCTGGTGTATGCCGTTTGCCAATGACATTGTGCTCTCGTCTCGCATCCATTGGATTCCCGCAACCTTCACCAGGTCATCGATCCACCTAGTAGGGGGCCTTCCAACACTGCGTCTTCAGGAACGCGGTTGCCACTCCAGAACCTTTCGGCCCGAACGGCCACCTGTTTTGCGAGCAATGTGCCATTGCCACTTAGTTTGGCGATTCTTTGTGCTATGGACACGAGGACCGTTCATTGTGGTGATATTTGGGGGAGGCCTATGTCCACCAGTGGACGTCTATCGGCTAAAATGATGATGATGATGTATCTCATTTTAAGTGAACTTTCTTTAAACCGAACCCTGGCCCATAAATCAAATACTTGATATTCAAGCCAGGAAATAAATCTGTTGACTTTAATAGTCGGAATCGGGAATGAAATATGGTAATATGCTCCTTTCCTTGCATCTTAAATGGATGATGCATCTCAATCGCTACGCTAATGTAAAACTAGTCGTATTTCACAAACCCGACTTGTCTAGCTTTCAACTAGTACAGTGCTAAAGATATTTTTGTTTTCATGATTTATTTTACTTTTCATAATTTAGATTTATGTATTGTATTTTAATTATTTAATGTAGGGGGCCAGACTAACGAGTTGAAGACTTTTTTAATCTATACTAATACAAACTTGTGCCAACGGCTTCTCCCGCCTTTTCTACATACAAATTTTGAAAACCACCGGTTTCATCCCCCTTAGGGGTGAATTTCGGCTGTGCATTGATGTGTCAGTCATTTTCCTTATAACCGACTAACGAAAAAGAGGTTTTATGTTTGGCTGAATGTATTTTTTTTAATGTGTTTTTATCGATTTCTCGGTCAATTGTAGACTGATTTTGAATATTATTTTTTTGATTGAAAGGTTATGCTTTCAAGTTGGTCCCATAGAAATATTGTTATGATCTTATGATGAACTTCGAAGATATGAAACGGAACTCCTCATAGGATCACAGCAGAACTGTCATAACAAGTAAAATTGCTTTTTTTCATACGTGTAGTTGAATAGTGATACATATAGTGAAAGAAGAGGGGGTGACATATCGAACTGACCTGATGATGAAGCCGGAAGGTAGGCTTAGGCTTAGCTTATTGGAATTGTTATGCAATGTTTTAATGATTAAATTCTATAGGTAGGTAAAGGTACCTATAGAATTTAAGTAAAGACTAAAGAACTTATTTAAGTATGGCTGAGGGGTACTTTTTAGTTGTGTTGTCACAACTAAAAAGTGTAAAATAAAAAACTTATTACGAATAAAAAATTTAACCAACTTCTATAATAATTATTTCTCTTTGTTATTTAACACCGACTTTCATTTGTTTGAACGCGCTAATCTCAAAAACTACTTGTTCAACTCATTTTTTTTTTTAGAGTTGGATTTCTCATCTCGATCCCCCGCTACGACCCACGGTGGCGGAGCAGTAACCAAAGACGCAACTGAAATCGCGGGGGACGGCTATCACTAAATTTCAACCGACTCCGTTCAGCCATTCGAATGTGAATAAGCAACTAGCATAAAACATAAACACTCACAATTTTTGCCTTTATAATATCAGTGTTATATTAACCTAGCCTTTTCAGCGGTAAGTAGAAACTTCAGCTGCGTACTTTGTGATATTATTATTGAAACAGGTTTTTTTTTTCATTGGGTGGGAAAATCATCTTATGACATCCCCCGCTCTTGGGCGGAACGGGAGATAGTGTCAGACTTTTACTGACTAAAAACCCACTCCTGTTCCTTCGTTGCCTTCGTCCCAGGGCCCCGGGTTTCGCTTTCACACTACCCGTGGCCCCAGTAGGCTTCGACCCTGCTGGGACTTTACGATTTGCTGACATCTCCTTGAGGCGCGCGTGGAACAGTACGCGCCGTCGACGAAGTCCGGTAGACTCTTACCGGACGGTCGGACGGCGAGCCACCCACTGCTCGCCGTCTGCAAGCTCGCGCCTACGGTGGCCGGAAATCGGGATCGGAATCCCGGCGGCGGTTGGAGCGTAAGGACCGTTGCCTCACGCGATCGGCCGCCTCCTTTGCTAGCATTACTGCTTCGCAGAAGGAGGCGTCCGCCTGCCACTCCTCCTCGCTCCGGACCATGGCCTGAACCAAGGCCCGGCGTGAGAGATCGCCGCCGCCGACTGCCCCCACGAGGACACGGCGTTGCTCTGCCAAAGCGGGGCACACCTCCACCGTGTGCTCTACCGTACCTCTAACAGGTCAGTACAAAATGAATGTTTGTATTATTTATATTTATTACATTACGGACATTTTTATAACTTATATTCATTAGCAAACATGTAACGTACATTAAACTTGACTTAATCATTAAAATGTAATTAAGGTCACACACACACACATGTACCTACATAGGTACGAATAAGCCTATAATAACCCTTGGTCAAACCGTAAATGAAAATAGCTAAAAGTAAATTCATCTTAACGCCCGCCCGCTCTGTATTCGGAATCATCATCATCATCATTTCAGCTGAAAGAAGTCCACTATTGGACATAGGCCTCCCCCAAGCGACGCCAGAACGACCGATCCCGTGCGTCTCGCATCTACCGCACTCCCGTGACTCTCACCAGGTCGTCGGTCCACCTTGTGGGAGGCCTTCCAACGCTGCGTTTTGCGGTGCGCAGTCGCCACTCTGGAACCTTTTGGCCCCATAGACCATCCGTTCTACGAGCAATGTGCCCTGCCCACTGCCACTTTAGTTTGGAGATTCTTCGGGCTATGTTAGCGATCTTGGTTCTCCTGCGGATCTTTATTCTTTATTCGGTATTCGGAATAGTAATAAATAATGCTTTATCACGACCTTTGTAATCACGACACAGTACAAGTATATATCTAAAATAATATATTATACAGTGTGGAAAAATAAGTAGGGCCCTGGAGGGAAACTACCTTAAATCCTTAAGTTGGCTCATTTTACTTAAAGGAGACATTCCTTTATTTTTAAAAAGAAATAAAACTGCATTCAAAGAATTTCTAAAACTCGCTTGCCTCGCCCGGGACTCGAACCAATTAAATTAAATTGAAAAAAAAAACACTCGCTATTTTATCATATGATTTGATATTTTGTTTGTTTTTAAATTTGTTACTATTTAACTCAAAAACTACTCAACCGATTGTAAAAATTCTGCACCATTAGAAAGCAATATGTTCACCGAGAAACACACGCACGGGAATTTAGCTTCGGTGAACGCAGTTCGTCTACTAGTCGAACAAAATGCCAAATCTTCGAATTCCGTAGGAACGATATTCGAGTGCTTATTTATTATTTCATCAAAGTTCAGTCATCATTCTGAATTTATATTATTATAGAACAAATTAAAAATTTAAACGTTGCTTAGTTGCTAGCGGCGCAGCAGCCAGTCGCTCAACCACAGCGCCAACCGTGCCAAAAAAGTAAACGGTTAAAAAGATTTTTTTTATTTCTGATGGTAGAACTACAAAATAATATTCTAAACTCAGAAAAAAATATATACATTAAAATATCAAATGTTACTTATGTATTATTTAGGAATGTTTTTTACTCATTTAAAGACCTATAAGAAAAGATTTCATAAATTATTATCGAAAAACTATACAAATCATCATCTTCCTTTGTCCCGTGTTATTTGGGGTCGGCGCACCACGTTTTTTTCTTCCATTCTTCCGTGTCACTCGCAATGCTATTACAAATTTTCTTTTCTTTCATATCACTCTTCACAAAGCCATCCATCTTTTCTTTAGTTTCCCTCTCCCTCTCCATCCATTCACATGTATGCTCGTAACTCTTTTAGTAACATGCGTTTCATCCCTCCTCTTTACATAACCATACTAAGACGAAGACGAAAGTGGCGCCAGTAACTGAGAAGTTGAAGGGGCAACTTCTCAGTCACTGGCGCCACTTTCAAACTTCCTCTAATATACTCATTTCTCACTTTATCTACTCTCCTCACACCACACATCCATCTCAACATTCTCATTTCCGCTACATGCAATCTTTTTTCATCAGTCTTTTTCACAGTTCAACATTCTAATCCATACAGTATGACAAGTCTTATCACGGATTAGTAGATTTTACCCTTCAACTTGAGGGGCATCCGTGGGTCACAAGTTGTTCCAGAGACCTGTCGCCATTTCATCCATATATATAAAATGAGTTTTATATATGTGACAAAAAACTCATTTTGTATAGTTTCGATATTGAGATAGATCATGATTGCACCTTAGTGGTTTTTGGGCGCTATTTCACATAGATAATCCTGTATTCTTTTGTATAAATGATAAATAAATATACTAACCGTGACCGGTTATAGTGTGACAAACACGTGGATGTTCGCTGAAGTGACTGAACAGGCAACCGAAAATAGGTTCGCTAATAAATATTGCTACAAATAGCGGTAGCGATATATATCTATTTGTCGGCGCAAGGATGCCGATCATCATTGAACCTCTGTCCAGGGACTCAGTCTTGTGGGCGCTGGCTGGGTATCGAGCAATAAACAAACTATTTCAGATCATACAACTAATTTATTATGATGCAAGCTTTAGGTATTTACTTTACACAACGAGCAGTGAAACAGTTTCCGACAGTCGATGTTCATGGCACGACTGCCGACATAGGAAAGAGCACCGTACTCGTACCTCTGCGGTCGGCGCTTTTATCTGCTCGGTTCGTGCAAACGTCAGTGCGGATTCTGTCAAAGTGACATGTGTCACTTTTCACTTAGCTCGTTCATTCGTTCTTAAGCTTCCGTACTATTGACTTCTCCGACATATTTATTTATTTATCTATTAAAACTTCATGCAACACAATAGTACAAAGGCGGACTTAATGCGTTAGGCATTCTCTACCAGTCAACCTAGGGTGGTAAAGAGAATCCGATATCCGCTCAGGTTTGAACTGACCTTTCTATGATCGTATGATACTTATATTCTATATATATATAAATGAATTGCCGAATGTATGTGTATGTAAACGCATTAATTTGGAACGGCTGCACTTAAATAAGTGCAGCCGATTAGGAGGGGGAGTGAGGGATTAGCTAAATAGCTAATTTAAATAATAGAAAGAACAATTAACGAGAAAGGTTTGTGTATATTTGAGCTTGTACGAAACCGGGGCAAAATTAGAAATCAAAAGAAAGCTCGTAATATCGAATGAGCTTAATATTAACTTCATCATCATTATTATTTCAGTCGATAGACGTCTACTGTGGGACATAGGCCTTCCCCGAGTCTCGCCACAAAGAACGGTCCTGTACGTCTCACTAGTATCAGATTCCCGCGGTTCATCTTTTGGGAGGGAATCTACTCATCCTGCCCTTGTCCCGTGTTATTTAGGGTCGGCGCAACACGTTTTTTTCTTCCATTCTGCCCTGTCACTCGTCATGCTATCACTAACTTCCTTTTCTTTCATATCACTCTTCACACAGTCCATCTATCTTTTCTTTGGTCTCCCTCTCGCTCTCCATCCATCCACATGTAAACTCATAACTCTTCTAATCCACAGGGATTAGGGGGGATCTACTAATTCCACAATATTATACCAAAAGCTAGATCGTCGCGCTCGTTTTTATAGATTTTCCATTACCATTCTATTTCATTGTCTTTGGATATACTAATTGTGTCATTCAACTCCCTTTGGGTTAGAAAAACACTTAGAACAGACAATTTATATGCTAAACTTCGGGGTATTTGAATAGGGTCAGTTCTTCTACATCATAACAATGGACTTGATGGTATTATTAAAGTTAAAGCTTTCCTTTTATCCACTTAAGTCTAATTCATTTTAAAGGCCTCAAAAGGAAATTGGAAACTTTATGAGATCATTTTTATCTGCCACAGAGTTTTTTTTTTTGTTAATATCTATGCAACTTTAATATTTTAGGTCAAATTTTTATAGATACAACTGTAGCTATCTCCAGGACTTTAACCGTACATATTGCACCGAGAATAAAAGCTGTAGATTGAAACCATCAATTTCAAAGAGAAAAGGCGAAGGACTGTCCCTTAGCAGGAACCCGCTACCTACCTGTTACAATAACTATGGGTCGTTATAATAAGACAATGTCGCGTGAGAACTATTCTACTCACAAAACAGATGCAAGAAGTATTAACACATGTACTTATATTTGTCACATCCCTTACCGTCCCATTTTCCGTTTCCATAGAATTTCGCTTCTGGTTAGATAAGAACATACCTCGGGCAAAAGGCGGAGGTACACCCAACAGAATCTCTTTGGTACATCATTAAGAACATTTAGTAACTACGTATGCGAGTATCTACATATCTAAATTGTGCCCGTAATTTCGCACACGTAGATTTCGGAAATAAAGCAATTTTGAGTATTTCGATTAATTATGTCCACTGCTAACTGCCTTTGCCATATCGACTGATCCTAAACTTCCTGCACCTGAGATTATTTGAAATTATCAGTCTTTTTGTATCTCTATATGTACTTACATATTTTTGACTTCAAAAATTGTTCCCTTAGCTAATCATCGGGAGCAGTCGGCTATGTTTGGGTTCGGTCGTGTACTTTGCCAGAGATGAAGCTACACCACGATAATTGCAACAAGAGGGGACCTGTATACGGAGGTACACCTTCATCACTTTCAGCCCAACACAGGACCTCACCGGACACGATTGTTTCGGGAAGTTCCTGTGTTGGATTCGATAGGATGATAGGAAGAAACGCTTGGGTGTCAGTCAACACTGTGCGGATCGCCAGAAAGATCCGGTGTAGCTTACGGTGGAAGCTTACCTCTCTTAGGAGCAGCGCCGTGCCCTCATTGAGGCGATCGCGATCACCATAGGCGCGGGCTGTCTGAAGAGCTAAGCCGAGCCTCTAAGAGATATTAGCAAGGTTGACGTTTAGGGTCGACACCTGCCAGGGCTGGTGTATTGTTCGTAAGAGTTATCCGCGTGATGCTTCTAAAAGGCAACTGAAGGAACACAGATGGATGATTTAATCAATAAAAGTTTGACACGCTGATCGGGAAAAGAGAACTAATGAATTCCCACGTAAAAAAAAGCTAAGCCACACCTACAGGTTGTGCGATGTTTTTTTCTTTACAACCTTGATAATATGAACCGCTCTTTCAAAATTAATACAAAACGACAATTCTTAGTTTCTAAGAACTGGCGCTTCTGTTTCATATAATATGGTGAACGCGTACAAGAAAATGTTCGGACCGGCCTTTCATCTTGTATACAAGCCTAGATAAAGCATAGGTATCTCGATATTTCGACCAAGTCACCATGACTCCTTACGAAGCGAGAACAGGTGGCTAATATCATATAAAACTAAACAGAAATTGTTGACCAATCATGAGACGTTTTTAGGCTGTATGTAGTCTGGTAGTCAGTTGACGAGTCAGTCACAAACTAATTTGAACTCAGTAACTTTGTAAACATTACATCTACAACAGAGCTTAATTTTCAGTCCACGTACAAGATTTATTTAAGAAAATGATGGATATTATTTACGCTTACTGCATAAATTATTGCTTTTGTTCATACGGCACTAGTATTAAACTAGTACATTTTGAATTTCCGTGGCCTTTATCTCTTGTTATGATTAGAGAATTTCTAATCAGGATTTCTATATTTCAGATGCTGTTGTTGCCTGCCTACAGAGAGGTCCAGCAACAACATGCTGGAACAGGCTGGATGATAAAATATCTCTTGTACTTGAAGTTCAGTTGTGATTACGAAAATTGTTTCACACATGAAGTTAACACTACCGCTGAGTGTTATTAGGCATCTTTTTAGCCCAAATAAACGTGTTTTTTGTTTCTATTGGCTTCCTTTTTCCTGCATCTTGACTCCCGTACCCTAACTATGAAAGCACTGCAGCGAGGGCAGTTCGATAAGTCGGTCATTTATTAGCCCCTTTACACAGTTTAGCAATTCTATCGCGCGTTCTCAGGAACGTATACGACTGCGCACGCGACTGATGAGAGTGACACAATGAACGCGTGGTCTTTCTCGTCCCCTTACAACATCTTCACAAGCGCACTCTTTCGCGCATTTTTACTTTAGAGTTTATAGAGCTATTGAATTTAAAGGCAACACTACCTTCTGTATACTTACTCGTACTACTGTTTATTCAAATTTGAGCAATTCCATTTATGTCTGACAGCCATTGAAAGTAGACAGTCACGTGAAATTAAAAAAATCGTATGCTGATTATAAGCATTAGTATTTGATCGAAAAAACCTTCACCGAACTAAGGAAAAGTAACGGGAATTCTAAACCTACAATTTCAGTGGTTTAGAAATCATTAACAGATTTCGGCATAAATGACGAAGACAAACAGATCGCGATAGGAGAGCGAAAGTGTGCGATATGACTCTACGCATTTCAATTGAGTGGGTACATCACATTTTACATGAATATTTAGAAAAGCTGTCCGCGTTATAGGTGTAATTGCTCACACTCGACCAATAAGCAGCAAAAAAAGATTTATTTTTAGTCTTATTTGTTGTTTTGATTAAAATATTATTCAAAAATAAACACAGGAGAATACCCTATTATCCGTAAAAAAATTAGAAAAAATCTGAAAAAGTCGCCTTGTACTCGCAAGAGAAAGCTTTCCGATGCAACGCGCTAAAGCTCAAAGCTTTACATCAAACGACAAGTTTTTAATATCTAGGTACTAAGTACTGTTGTTTCAATTGCAAAAAATGTTCCTCAGGTTGTCGAGATTTTCATTTTCTTGTTTATTGCAGTAATAGGGCTACCAGCTGGATCTCATCTCGCTTTAGTTGACTTTTACAATTACTACAAATATTACCTTCATGGTTTTGGGTAAAAAATGAGAATATTTTGCATAAATTTAATAATTAAACAAATCTCCACTCCACTGCTAAAAACCTATTAAATACTTACATCTGCACATCAAAATTGTTCACTCAATATCAAATATTTCTAAACGATCCTTGACAACCAGTATTCCAGTTTCGTACGAAATACGTTTCACCTGAAACCATTTTTGCGTAGATCATTTTCAATGTGTCTCTGTACTGTCTATGTGGACCTGAATTGCTTAGCTGTTGTTTTTATGGCTGTACATGACCAGGACAAGTAGGTTCACTCACCAAACCCTAGCAGAACCCGATGATGCCAGATGTTTTCGCATGGCGTTATATCCTGGGCTTTCTTTGTAAATCCACAAGTAATGGTAGTTTCGTCATTTAACATATTGAGCTTGTTTCTTTCCTGTCGCATATGACCACGAAGTACGGAATCACCACACCCGTAGCTTCCAAAGCTGTCACTTATATTTGTGCTTGTGCAAAGTAAACTGCGTACAATTTTTACTGTCACAGCCACAGTTAGATATTGATACGTAAATGGTTTGTACAAAACGTTTTGTCACTGCCATCTTTAGCATTGGTAACATCGAGTCACTTCAATCCACCAGCGACGACAGATGAGATCGTCAGAGTAACCCGTGAAATTCAAATTTTCTTAAGATTTTGCAGGTCAGTGTCAGGTTCTATTTCATTAAAATATGATTTGCGACAGACGATAAGATTTAGAGTATTATAACAATTAAAATCATCAATACCATCCTCTCAGTTCGTCTAAACCTATGAAATGGTTATTTCATGGAAAATGTTATTCAATACGGTTAGCTGAACTGAGAGAATTGTATTAATGATTTTAATGATGACGATTAAAATCATCAACTCAGTAAAACCATATTTGTTACAGTCGCTAATCATATTTTGAACATAGACACTAACAAACAGAATGCAAAAAACATGAACATTCGGATTTCGTTTTTTTTAATTTGATATTTAAAACCAGTGCTTGACTGCGATCCCACCTGATGGTAAGCAGTGATGTTATCATTGATAGTAAGGCACACTAGTTTATTAAAAGCCTATTCACTCTACTCTTGAAGTCACCTATATTATAATTGTAATACCTCATTGGCTAAAAACTCAACAGACGATGTATCTTTTATTATAGCTTCAACTTCCATACTTCACAGCCTACTGGGTAATAAACTTACATGCTAGTGTTGATAGCGATATAAAATAAATACCACATTGCTGTCAAAACCGGCTATCGCTTAACGATATCTCATTGCACACAACATGCAACATTGCAATCATGTTCGATGTTTGTAATGTTATTGTACTGAATGGTATCGGTTGGCAGGCTGTTGTTTAAAATTTGTGCTTTAAATTATAGTTACCGCAGGTGTAATTTTTTTTTTCTTTTTTGAAAATCATCTAATGACGCTCTTGGGCGGAGCGAGAGATAGTGTCAGACTTTTACTGACTAAAAACCCACTCCTGTACCTTCTTTGCCATTTTTCCAGGGCCCCTTTCCAGGGATCTCTTTCGCATTACCCATGGCCACAGTAGGCTTCGACCCTACTGGGCCCCTATGGTTGCTCACATCTCCTTGAGGCGCGCGTGGAACAGTACGCGCCGTCGACGACTTGGGCCCGGTCCGGACAGTTACAGTGGCCGGAAATCGGGATCGGAATCCCGGCGGCAGTTGGGGCATGAGGACCCTTGCCTCACGTGATCGGCCGCCTCCTTTGCTAGCATTACTGCTTCGCAGAACGAGGCGACCGCCTGCCACTCCTCTTCGCTCCGGACCATGGCCTGTACCAGCGCCCAGCGCGAGAGGTCGCTGCCACCGAAATTCAGCCCCAAGTGGGGCTTACCGCTGGTGCGCACGGCGAAAACGACGTATTACCATAAAGATCGATGGATACGCACTTCAATCACTACTGTACCAGATGAAAGTTTGTGATTTGTTTACCGCAGGAAGCGTGTTAAGTCCAAAATTAAAGTATAAAGTAATCATAGGACTTTAAAAAAATTCATCCGTATCTCTGTCAATGACAAATGTGCAGACAATGCTAACAACATTATCATATTGAATGACAATGCTGATTCTATGGCCCCCTCTGGTACCTAAAAACTGGACCAATCACATAACGATGCCTTGAAAACTACGATAAACTGTGTACTAGGATCGCACGGCCCTAAACAACTTAAAACTGCTCAAACATATAGCTATGAAAGTCTAAATATTTGGGCCGTTTGAGGTTTTCTGCACCTACAGTAACCGCTCCGGTGGCAATGCGATGCTAGGAAAATGAGATGACGTAAGCGTTTCGAATCTTAACACAAAATTCATTTAATAGAAACTTCTTGCCATTATCTAAGTGAATACAGTCAGCCAATCACAACGTACGTTGTTAGAGTAAATAAAAAATTGATCACTTCTCGCGCTTTAGAGCAGAGCGAAAGGACATGTCAGACTTTTACTGACTAAAACGACACCTATGTTCCTCTAGTTGACATTTGCGTTCTAGGACCACTGGTTTCTAAACAAATTATAAGATACGACGATAAAGTCTGGCATGTTTAATTTAGCTTACATTAAATTTCTAAATTTACCGGAAAAATAAATAGCAAGCTTTAATAGTCAACCACAATATACTCGTAGAATACGAGTTTAATTTTATTAGAAACGTCAAGACAGCTACCGTTTTAGCGCTAGAACTTCCTTATGCGGCTAAACTGCTGCAGAAAACTTATCCTCATCTAATTTAAAACGGACAACACGAAGGCCACGTCATAATCACTACGTTAATTTAAGCTCCACTCTTAAATGATTCTTAATTAACCTTAACGATACGATTGAGCCCTTAAGGATTGCGTGCAGACAACAACAGGGATCCCCGTTACCTTGATTATTCCCCAGCACGCGTAATAGATTGTTTTTACAGCGGCTTTAAAAGCGGAATCAACATGAGCTTAAAGCGCTTGAAGAGCCCCGGAAAAGGTGCTCAGTAATAAATGAAGGTGTCCCGGAATGTAATTACGTACTGCGTGGTTCTTTGATATATTTATAATTAAGTTTATAAATCTCAATTTATAAGCGGGTTTGAAATCGTGAGCGCGTCGTGTTACGTATTATGTTTTCTCAAATTATCTGCTGTTGAGAAATATCCTGTTGCTGTCTGGATTTATAAATGAAATTCTCATAATTTTATTAGTAGTGCCTCAAGAAAATATCATATTTTATGCCCATAACTACTTGATGAAAAGTGATAAGCCGCATTGTATTGATTCATTTTGAACATCTGCGTAAGGCATTTAACTTTATCTAAATATGGTGTGGTTAGATATTCACCGTAATGCTAATTTATTTACGATCAGAGCAAAATGTGTTTTTTTTTGTGAGGTGGGAAATCATCCAAGACTTCTCCCGGTCTGGATGGAGCGAGAGGGCGTGTCAGACTTTTACTAATTAAAACCAACAACCACCGCGGTCCTAGCGTCGGCCCTGCTGGGTCCCTATGGTTTGCTGACATCTTTTTGAGGAGCGCGTGGATCACTACGCGCAGTCGGTGACTAGGGCTTGGCCCGGTCGATTACCGAAATGCCGGACGGCGAGCTACTCATTGCTCGACGTCCGCAAGCCCGCGTCTACCGTGGCTGGTATTCGGGGTTGGAATCCCGGCGGCAGTTGGGGCGTGAGGGCGTGCTTCGCAAGAGGAGATGACCGTCTACCATCCCTCCTAGCTCCGGACCATAGCCTGAAACAGGGAAGCAAAACGTGTGCTCCTATTATTCATCTCATTTTTAGCCATATTATCTTTATTTATACTTAAACAAGTAATCAGTGTTCTACCATCTTCTTTTTCAAACGAAACTTTTCACAACACGGCGTCCTCACATTCCGCATGACGCAGGTCCTCACCGGACACGGTAAGTTCGGAAGGTTCCTGCACCGGATTCGTGCGGAAACGACGCCCGGGTGTCGCCACTGTATGGCCCACCCGGAGGACACGGTGGAGCACACGGTGGAGGTGTGCCCCGCTTGGGCAGAGCAACGCCGTGTCCTCGTGGGGGCAATCGGCGGCGGTGATCTCTCGCGCCGGGCCTTGGTTCAGGCCATGCTCCGGAGCGAGGAGGAGTGGCAGGCGGTCGCCTCCTTCTGCGAAGCAGTAATGCTAGCTAAGGAGGCGGCCGATCGCGTGAGGCAACGGTCCTTACGCTCCAACCGCCGCCGGGATTCCGATCCCGATTTCCGGCCACCGTAGGCGCGGGCTTGCAGACGGCGAGCAATGGGTGGCTCGCCGTCTGACCGTCCGGTAACCGTCCGGACCGAGCCCAAGTCGTCGACGGCGCGTATTGTTCCACGCGCGCCTCAAGGAGATGTCAGCAAATCGTAGGGGCCCAGCAGGGTCGAAGCCTACTGGGGCCACGGGTAGTGTGAAAGCGGAACCCGGGGCCCTGGGACGAAGGCAACGAAGGAACAGGAGTGGGTTTTTAGTCAGTAAGAGTCTGACACTATCTCCCGCTCCGCCCAAGAGCGGGGATGTCATTAGGATGATTTTCCCACCCAATAAAAAAAAAAAAAAAATACTGTAGGTGTAGCTTAAATGTTATAAAATAAAATATACAGGGCTTTTATTTCAATGTAAACAATGAAAAATGTTTACTGCCATAATATATGTTAATTACGAGTATATTAGTTGAATGAAGAGAACTTATTTCCTATACTAGCGACCCGCCGTATTTAAAACCTTGTACCCATGTATTTGCTATGTCCTTATGCTGTCTTGTGTGCGGCCTTTTAATTCAAATTGTTCGAACGAGTCACCAGTGGGCCTAGGACACAGATGGATTTTAGTCAGTAAAAGTCTGACACCACTCCACCTAGACTGTGACTGTGTGAGAAGTTACTTGATGATTACACCATAGGTACACTTTCATACAACCGTTCTTACGTGATTGTGATGTTATTTCACATCTTTCTCTAGATATTTTGGATACATAGCTATCTTGTAGATATTAGGCTTCTATAGAAATACAAACATAAAGTGTAAAAGTAATCTAGTAAAGACCTCTGAAAAATCTGCTATTTTACGTAAACTTTGGCTCTCCATAATGTACCATATATTAAAAATATTGCCTCTTCATCAAATATCGCGTTGGATTGCGTTAGACGAAGCAACAAGCTTTTAAACTATGCTCGATGTTGACGATAGGCAAGTGGAAAAGAAACCTCTTAAATATTAATTCGCGTTAATTTTACGATTGTGTGAAAATTCTCAAAGAGTAGGAAATTAATTTTCTACGAAATAGTACATAAACGCATGGAATAATTTTTCTTTTAGCTATTGAGTTTTTTTCCTGTTACTTTCTATTTCATCTATTTGGGGAATACTTGGACTTGGACTGTGAAATGTTGTTTTTCTCATGTAATTTTTACATTACCCTTTTAACGAAGCCCTAAGGACCTTCAAAGATTCCAAATAGTTTTAGTGTTATTTTAATAAAGAGAAGTTAAATTTGATTACTTAATAATACAGGTAGGTGGTAAATGCTGTTATCTGAACCGTTCTCGACTGGATAGCGTTCAGGAAGCTGTGCGGTGTTTTCTCGTCCAACATACCACAGTGTCTCAAGACGAAAGTCTATGACCCGTTCATAGATAAGGAAAAAAAAAGGATAGACAGCGATGCGTGACGCGCAGGACCGGTCTTTGTGGCGATACATGGGGGAGGCCTACGTCCAACAATGGACATCTTCCGGCAGAAATTATATTGATGATTCTCGTGTTCTTAAAGTAAGTTGTCCGGTGTAGAGTTATCTTTTCTAGCAATTGAAACTGCTTGATGTTTGTCTCAACCTAAGACAAGGTCAGTACTGGATGGCCACGGCCTCTCTTCTTTTGTGGACGGCATAAATAGATTTTGCCAACTGTTACTCAATCAAGCATTCAGCTGAAGCAGTACACACTCAAATACCACAGTTATATAACCCAAGATAATAAAGTATTCTTAGCGAGCCTGTAGATTAAGGTTCGCTGTTCACAATTGTTCCCTAAAGGGTAGTTGTAATTACTATAATAGTTCTGTCTCAAAACTTCAAACTATTACTGTAGTTTGAAGACGCGAAAATATATTGAGGTAGAATATTCCCAAGTCAACAATACTCTTCATCTGTGATAAAATATATATACATATAAAACTGAAGAGTTTGTTTGTTTGAACGCGCTATCCACTGGAACAAATGGTTCGAATTAAAAAACATGTTTAATATTTAAATAGTCCAGTTCGCGAGAAAAGCTATAGGCTATATACCATCCCGCTGCGACCCACGGGAGCGGAGCAATAACCAAAGACGCAGGTTAAACCACGAAGGACAGTTAGTAATTTATAGGTAGACATAATAATATGCTTTAAGGGCATTGCCAGACAAACACATCACCATTTAAATTACCTTTTTCAGGCGATGTTACAATCCGACAACGACAGTACATTTAAAAAAAAAACAAATAGGTCCTACGGGACTCGTTGATTCAATAGAATACAAAAACGTTGCCCGTCCGGCCACCTTAATAGACGTGCGAATGGTTCAATATTATGTTCCAAGTTATTTATTCGTGCAATTTGGGCGAATACGGGTAATTTGTATTAGGTAGTGGAGAAACATCGTATTTTCTTTTAGTACCTATCTAACAATAAACCTAAGAATTTTGCTCGTTTTTGTATTTCTACTAAGTGTAAGTATCAAGAATTTTATCATCTTTTTATTTCGATAAAGAATATTTCGAATGAAGCAAAAGGCAGCCAAGACTGACGATAAAAGGAAGGGTAACAACGTCCATTTCAACAAACCGTTTCCATTGAGTGATTCCAATTTCAAATTTCCGGGAGGTCAATGCTTAACTTTTAAGTAAGCGATTTGATACTCGCAAAAACTTTCACCAAAAAATATTTTTAAATCGGAAACATACAATCCCAGACATTTAACGACATTAATTTTCCAGGCAAAAAATAAAGTATATTTATATTGAAAAGTTAGTTCGATTGTGTTGTACCACAAATATCTATTTTCGTGCGGACGGCGCTACAGGCAATGGCTAGTTCATAAATAAACCTTTCTAGTGGGCGTTGGACACGTATCAATGTTGGCGTTCAGTTTTCATATTCATAAAAGAAAATATTTGCATTGGCAACATTGGTAACGAATGTGTGACGTTGAATATTGTGAATTCGATCATTTTAACCAGCATATTGCTAAAGCTGCAAAGTTTATATAGCACTTGTATAATAATGTTTTCTTTAATCTTTTTTCAAAAAAATATAAAGATCCAAGTAAAGTTTTCCGAAAGAAGTGTCATGTACCAGATTGTTTAGGTATACTTTAGCCAGCTGTGGACGCAGAACCAGATCCACTATGTTTTCTAGGCACAAAAGGCTTTATTATACTAAGAACCTACTAAAACAAAAGAAAATATTATAAAGAGGTGACCAGATGGTTGCAAACCAACGTCCCAACCAAGGTGACCTTGCTAGTTTCAATCCGTGTAGACAGCAGTTGTAAATTTCCTTAGACCTTCGCCCTTGGTTGGGATGAAGTTTTTCAACCACCAAACGTGTTGGCGCGTAGTTTACATCCATGTGGCTACACAAACCAAAGACATAAACCTAGGTGACCTTGGTTTGAACGCTAGTTTGCAACTGTCTGGTAACCCCTTATCTGATAAACTGCAAGAAACAGCTCTAGAACCTAACTTTAATTTGATCAAACAGTTAAAATAGTTTTCGGGACCTAACGAAACCATTTTGACCTTCACCCAAACGCTTTATAGAAATTAAAGAAATATACCCTATAGGCAAAATGATTTCGAGATGGCGCCGGGTTGCGACATTGAGGTCGTAAAATATTAAAAAGATACAAGCACTACAGTACCGCATAAAGTAACCCAAATTCCCCATCCAGCCCCGTCCAAAAACTGCCCTACTTTTTTTTACAACTTAAAAACATGAGATTATAAACAAAAGAGTTTTATAATAAAACAAACCGCGTAGAAGCCCTTGTTTCGTTTTTAAACAATAATTTATTACTTTTTAACCTTGTTATTTATTAATGTCGGCTATGAAAAAGGATGGTTATCGATACCGAATATTTTGATTGGGTTTTTGTGTACAAAGATGCCATGACGATAAAAAATGGGAAACACTGTACACTGGGTTACGGAAGGTTTAATTTATTTTTTCATAACAAAAAACAAAGATCTTTATTATTATTTAGAAATTCCCTTTTAATTTTGTTTGTGTTAGACAAGGTCCTAACTACGGTCGGTAAAATATTGTAGTAAAAAGGGAAACGCCTATAAAATTGCTCAAATAGATAGAAACTATGTACTTTTAACTTTTTTTTGTGGTGGGACAATCATCAAATTATTTCTTTCGCTCACCGCATCACGAAAGCACATGCGGTTTCCCCGTATCACCTGAATGGCAACTACAACTAGACCTAAATTATATTTACAACCAAATATGTAAAATTAAATAACTTTCAAGTTTAAATAGAATAAAAATGTAATGTCGTTGTAACTTAATTTAATGATACTACATTGTACTTGATATATCTGTCATTTATTTCTTGTGCACACCTACCACAGTGTTGTCTCTTTAACCCAAAAATTGACTGGTAGAGAATGCCTTGTTGCATTATTTCCGCCTATGTACCACTACTGTACATGAAGTTTAAATAAATAAATGTTTGTTTAATAACATTTAAATGGATATTCGCCTAATTAATTCTTATTTATTTGACGTAACTGGGTGACATACAGCCAAACAGGAAACGTCATAAAAATAATCCTTAACGAACTCATATATATAATTAGTGCACAGTTATCATTCATTTAATATAATTCGACTAATGCATCGTAAATCTGATTAAGCTATTAATTGCATGCATTATATTAATTAAAATCAAATTATTTTCAACTTATGAATAACAATATCTGTATGGGTCAATTAAAAACTGTTATATGAATCACGCATCCATGCTTTTTTAAAGTTTGATAATAATATTGACTGGCCTGTTGGTCTAGTAGTTCGTGGCCCTGATTGACCAAATGTTTGTGTGTTGGGCACGATCATTTGTCTGGGTGTAATTTATCTATAAATATGTATATACTAGCTTTTGCCCGCGGCTTCGCCCGCGTAAATGTAGGTTTTTCCATACAAACTTTAGATCAACATTTCATCTCGTTAGGGACTGAATTTTGGAAAATCCTCTCTTAGTGTTCGCTTACATCATAAAAGGAAGCCTTATGCTAAATTTCAGGTTCCTAGGCCCAGTAATTTCGGCTGTGCGTTGATATGTCAGTCAGTCAATTTCTCGTTATATATATATATATATATATAGATTTAAAAATATTTCAGAATGATTATCAGTTGTCTAGCACTCATAACACAAGCTCTGCTTAGCTTGAGACTAGACGGCGTTGTGTGATAGTTGTGGAATATTATTCATAAAAAAAAGTTATCACAATAAGCATAATTCGCCTTTTTAATGTTCCCACTGTTGGAACTCAGGCCCCCACTCTCTAGGAGAGGGAATGCGCCGTATCCACCACGCGGGCGGATTGGTGAAAGACACATGACTTCGAATTTTTCGATTCTAGGACATGCCGGTTTCCCTCACGATGTTTTCCTTCACCGTTTTGGACCAGTGGTGATGAAATAAATTACACAAAGTAATGCGCCTGGCTGGGTTTGAACCCGTGACCCACAACTCGTAAATCGGGGCCATTACCACTCGGTCATCACTGCTCTATAATTAATTATCAAATAACTTCTCCCGCTCTGGGAGGAGTTAAAAATTTACTAAAACGCACCAGTACTCCAGTTGCTCTCGGTGCTCCAGGGTCGCAGTGACCCTTCCGAACAACCCCGCAGCCCTGGCAGGCATTGGCTTTAGAGGGCTTCGTCAACTATTCCGACGTCTTTTCGAAGTGCGGATGGAATACAACGCACCGTCGACCCGGGCCTAGTCCTTATCGGACGACAAGCTACCCATTGCTTGACGTCCGCAAAAGGCATGACAATTGCCTCTTCTTCACACTTTTCACCATCCTCTACGCTCGCATAACTACTTCGCAGAATCAGATCATATATCGCTCTGTACCATGACCTGAACCAGGACCGAATGAAAGAGGTCACCTCTGCTGAATGCCTCTATGAGGACACGATGGCACTCCACCCATAAGGAGCCGACCTCTATCGTACGCTCCACCATGTACATCACATCTTTGCCTTACTTCTGCATTTTCGTCGTATCCACCATTTCAAAATCAACTGTATAAAAGGAAATAAAGAAAGTTGTGCATGACGGAGCTTTCATTTAAAGAACTTCGAGAGAACTTAGTATACAGTGATATCACTTCTTTTATAAGCGATGCGAAGCGAGCTGTATCCGTTCTAGAGAACTTGGCTTTCGCATTTATATTTTTACTGGATTATATTAGCAGCTTACAGCTGAGCCCAATCACACTTTCCATCCGCCATTCAAAATTAACCCGGAACCTTATTTTACGTGCCATACTTAAACGAAAACTTCAACCGTCCCTTTCAAAATACGCTGAAATTGAATTGAAACCATTCTAAAGAAATATTTTACGATTTCAGAAATATGTAAGAGCCCGATTTTAATATTTCATATATTGCCAACGCAGCAGCAGTTATACGAAAATTCAAATCCCTTACTTGACTGGTATTTTCTTAAGGCTCACAGTATACAGAAAGAAAAATATTTTTTTGTGTGTTCACTTCATTCGCGGTCCTTATCGTGACCCAACACTGCCCGACGCAAAACGGCTTCAAATCGTCGTACGCACCCTTTTATATTCCATCGTTGTTTCTAAACGGCTTATCCAGCCGCGTCGATTAATGAGAAGGCTAAGCACCCTTCGTACAAGTTCAATCCCATGAAATTATAGTCCTATTGAAGGCAAAACTGAAACTGACAGGACAAGATAAATCGACGGTCCGGTGTCGATTTCTCATAACGAGATAGGTAATATTTTCTGAGAAGTGACACGAAAATTATATGAAAAGGTATTAGGAAATCTATTGTACGCTTAATGAAGTTAAATTATACATTCCGATGTTACCGAAAACGTCGCTGGTCCTATTCAGGGCACATAATTGCTTCCACCATTACTCTTTATCTCGATGAGATCAGAAAGTCATTTATCACGGAGCCAATGTGCTCGCTCTCGTCGATCACAAACTTATTGTACCAACTTTTATATCTTTTAGGTACATTTATTTGGTACTGACAGACTTTTACCAAGATTTTTTTTATTAAATAAGAAAGAAAGAAAAACAGTTTATTCACGCGAAATGACGCAATCTTAAAACTAGATAACAAACATAATCAATTGATAGGGAAGATTTGCGTCACAACCGCGCAAAACGGTAATGTTCAGCATACTTTTCGTTGTATGGGATAAATATAACGTTGAAACTATGGTCCATTACGTTACTAATAGAGGTTTTGATCCGGACCCGGGTTCAGATCCTCTAACCCGGTCGTATTCTAGATTTTATATATCCCGGGATTATCGGGATTATTATAATTTTTTAACTTTTTAACCGACTTCTATAAAAGGAGGAGGTTCTCAATTCGGATGTTTGTATTTTTTTTTTATGTTTGTTCGCGCATAACTTCGTCGCTTGCCAACCGATTTGAAAAATTATTTTTTTGTTAGAAAGGGTATACTTCCCAAATGGTCCCATAATCACCAAGTTAGGATCTGATGATGGTATCTTGGCGAAATCGAGGGAACTCCTCAAATATTATAGGCAACTGCATAGTGATTTTGGTATTTTCATCGAGAACTTAAGCATTTACAGTCAAAAAGTAACATTTGATGAAGTGGAACTGATGAAGAAGATCAGAAATGGTCAACGGTACTTCATACTTGCATAGACATCACAATGAAGATAGTTAAGCGACTATGACTATACAAATAAATGTATGGTTCTGAATAGTTCCGTTGAAAATGGTATCATCAAATTGATCTGATGATGATGATGGAGCCAGAAGGTAGGCACTGGAACTCCGTCATTAATCAATGTAACCTAGCCGTGTTTGGGCTTATTAGAATTGTCATGAAATGCACTTTGGCTATAAGGTACTATCGAACTGATCTGATGGATGGAGCCGGAAGGTGGAAGGTAGACACAGGAACTTCATAATAAAACAATGTAACCTATTAGTGTTTGGATTAATTGTCATAAGAAATAGGCACTCTGTTTATAAGTGTATCCCAACTAAAAAGTGTGAAACAAAAAACTTTTTACAAAAAAAAAGATAACCGACTTCACTAAAGAAAACACTAAAAGGATCAAAATAACTTTAATTTCGGAAGTCGGTGTTAAATAAGATACAAATAATACCGAGAAACACCGACTCCTAAACGGGAAACCCATGGTCCTAGAATGCAAAGGGCAACTTTAGGAACATAGGTGTATTTTTAGTCAATAAAAGTCTGACACGCCGTCCCGCTACGCCTAAAGCGAGAGAAGTCATTAGATGATTTTCTACCACTTCAAAAAGAAAAACTCACCGCTCTGGGTGGAGTGAGGCATGGGCGTATCAGATGGCAGAATTTGATTGTCTTAAACTGGAGACAAAGGGCAACTGAAAGGACATAGGTGGTGTCCTTTCAGTTGCCCTTTGCATACAAGGTCCACCGTAATCTTTCAAACATTCCCACATCGCTGCTTAACCCTGGAATTGCAAGCTTTCTTGAACTAGCAATTTATATTTTACATTTTCAATTTAAACGAGATACTCGTAACTACAACCGAAATCTGTTGAATTCGATCTACTCGTACTTTAAACAAAAGGCAGGAGATGGTCATTTTATAATATCTTCATTAGAATCCATATCTACAGCAGACATCAGATATTACCCGTATAAACCAACTAACGGAGTGCCTAGTGGAAACTTGTTTTACGTTAATGCGATCGACACGTATATGACGTTCAGCGCTCCGATTGGCCCGCTCCTAGCTCTTAACCAATCAGAGAGCCAAATGCGGTAAACGTGTCGATGATGTGGCATACATATTAAATGTAGAACAACTGAAGTGTGACGTCAGAGCACTCTCGATCTGTCCCCGAGAACGAACAGACGTTATTCTCAAGTTGTGCCTACTTACTAATAATTTGGTTGTTTAATTTATAAATCCTAATCCCTAACTAGTGATTTTAATGAACACCACATTTTAACGTAACAAGAACTCGCAGTAAGGCAGGGGACTTAAACAAAAACTTCCATATGTTGACAAGTTGAAGACGAAAATCCACTTGGTCTCGCAACTTGTGAAGTCTCACGAACGAAAGTTAAAGGGATTTTTTCTTGGGAAACATGCAATCAGTAAGTCCTTTAGCGTGATGGGTTATCGGGTAAATAAGAAGGAACATTGTGTAATGGAGATGTCTTCGCCAACGTACGAAGTAAACCAGAAAGTGAATATAATTGGAGTAGTTACAAAATAATCTTGAATGGAATCTTTCAGATTAAATCTATATATATAAAAGGGGAAACTGACTGACCGACATATCAACGCACAGCCGAAACTACTGCAATTAGGGGCGTGAAATTTTGGACAAGGTTTCCTTTTATGACGTAGCACTAAGAAACGATTCTCCAAAACTTCACTCCCTAAAGGGAGGAAGCGGGGGTCCAAAGTTTGTATGGAGAAACCTAACGCGAGTGAAGCAGAAGTGGCCAGAACTTAGTCATATATATAAAGTAGAAACTGACTGACTGACATATCAACTCACAGCCGAAACTACTGGGACTAGGAACGTGCAATTTTGCACAAAGCTTCCTTTTACCCGTATAATGTAGGCGAGCACTAAGAAAGGATTTTTGAAAATTCAACCTACAAGGTTGAATTTTCAAAAATCCCTTCTCCAATAAGATCGGAACAGTAACCACAGACGCAGGTGAAACTGCGGGGGAGAGCTACTTAAATACATAGTCAGATTACTTATAATATTTCTATTGATCATGCCGTTCCAAAATGGCCAAAAATCATACTAATTTAATATTATAAAGACGAAAGCTTGCAAGTGTGTTTGTTACTTTTTCACGGTCGAACGGCTGAACGGATTTGGATAAAATTTGGCACACGAGTAGAACACGTCCTGAAATAGCACTCAAGATATTTTCATCCCGGAGTCATGTTCTTTTTTGGTCAATATTCTACTTTTACGGGGTAAAGCAGCAGCTAATAGTAGGTACAAATGCTGAGATAGGAGCCTATTTGGCCTCACATAGATATTTTATTTTAAATCTTTTAATTTTGTTTTATTTTGTATTTAAAGTTAATTATTTATAGATTGAGTAGCTACTTTTTATTTTATTGTTTTTTGTCCTGTGCGAGTCACAAATAAATGTTTTTCTTTCTTTACACGTTATGTATTTATGTACACACACCATCACACGTGTGATGGTGTGTGTATGTTTGTTATTCCTTTACCCCCAAACGGTACAGTGGATATCAATGAAATTTGGTACACAGCCAGGGCATATCCTTGACGGGATGAACTTTTTGTCTCAGGAATAATTTTATCGGATAATTTTCAACTTTTATACGGGCGAGGCCGTTGGCTCTATAATAGATTAGCGGGTAGTTTTTAACAACATACCAACCAATGACAAGGTTTTTTCTCTTAATTATTATTTCTATAGTGATGAACTGACAATTGTCAATACACAGCAAGTATACTCGATACAACCCCATGCACACTCAATAAAATATTGAAGCAGATGAACTATGCAATTTAAAGTACTATCAACTCGAATTTTGGAACAGCCTGTGCCGACAGACACATGCTGGAAGTGAACAATGCTTATTGATTTTCTTCTTCAATTCAGCTGGACGAGACGCGAAGCGACTCGCTGTGAGAACGAGAATATCAACTGATATTTTTGCTGTACAAGATGTTCTTAGCAAGCTTATTCAACATTACAATGTTTTTTTATGTTATGTCAATGTTGTTTTTTTATAATTTGTCAATTTTATCAATCAATATTTTTACTAAAATTAGCAATGAATCAATCAATTTTATTTTTCATGGTTTTTATCATTTTTTTATTTCAGTTATTCCCAATTACAATTTGATAGAATCGCATGTGCGTATTACTTGGTAAGTTAGCTTATTTCTCTAATTTATGGATTTATACATGTGTTATTTAACAATAAGTAATTGTTGCGTTGTCGTCTAATTTTTAAAATGTATTATGATAAATTATTTACGCTGAATAGCGTAAATAATTTTTGGTGAACATAATATAAAAAAAAAACAAAAAAAAACAGTTGTGACGATAACACATCGGGGTCACCACTTTACTAGTCGTTGGGCGATACACCAAAATGCAATATTCGTTGGAACGATTTATTAACAAACTCAAAACTGTTGTGACATATATGACATAGATAAAAACAATATTTCATTTCACCAGTAACATTCGAGCCATGGAGCCAAACAGATGTATTATAGCTCTATAAATGGACATTGATGCCGCTGCCACAATAGTGCTATAAAGCCCTCATAACAACACATACATAGTGTGCTGAAAACTAAATTAAAAATATCCCATTTAATCAAATTTTCGATCCCACACTGCATCAAAATCCTAATTTATATTCCATCCAAACGACATTGTTGCTCGTACAACGAGTAAGTAACATAACCCAATCTGATTTCAATGCTGAAGCGTATTTGTGTACTATACTTGTATATCTTCACGAACATCGCTAAGCCCCGTGCACACAGTCACCGCAGGCTTTCAGCGCAGAGGTGGAGCCGACAACCTTGGGTTCAATTGGCAAAGCACTGTAATGTGTACTGAGACTCAGTAGCTCGGAGCAAGCGGATCATGTTCATGTGCACTTATTTGCTTAGGAATGGTAAAGTATTTGTCTGCTTGCTTTGCGAGGCGTTTCGCCTACGTGAAAGTAGGAAATTATCGCAAGAAAATACACTAACGGGATTGTGTATTTTATAAGATTGTAATATTATGTATTTTATATACCCCGGCCTTAGTGGTCTGACAATAAAGAAATAATAATAAAACAATGTTTCTGTGTCCTAATTCTAGATTAAAGAAACAAAAGGTTTCCTTGCCCGAAATGTTTCATTCAAATTCGTTCAGCTATTGTGGCGGCGTTGATTATCAAATATCGAGACTTCACACCTACTTATATTTTAAAGAAGAAGATAAAAATGGAGATTAATACGCCGTGTTTGGTATCATTTGAAAGGGAACTATTCAGAACCATTAATTTATTTGTATTGTTATAGTCGCTTAACTATCACTATCTTCATTGTGAAATCTTTGCGAGTATGAAGTTCCGTTAACCATTTCTGGCCTTCTTCCTCAGTTCCACTTCATCAAATATTACTTTTTGACTGTAAATGCTTAAGTGTTCGATAAAAATACCAAAATCACTATATGGTTGCCTATAATATTTAAAGAGTTCCCTCAATTTCGCCAAGATTCCATCATCAGATCCCGACTTGGTGACTATGGGACCATCTGGGAAGTATACCCTTTCCAACAAAAAAAAAATGCAAACATCCGAATTGAGAACCTCCTCCTTTTTTAGAAGTCGGTTAAAAATGACGCTGTAAAAGTATGAAACAAGATTTTAAGAATGCTACAATAAACAAGGTAATTAGAAAAACAAGAACAGAACAAAAAGAAAAGCCGTAGTCACGCGTTATTAAAGTGTTTCGGTTGGTACGTGTGACTGCGGCTTTTCTTTGCGGTTTAAATTTTTTACTTATTTATTTTTATTTGTTATGAATATTCATGTTGATGGGTGGAGAGGGAGACTGAGGCCAAAGAAAAGATAGATGGATTGTGTGAACAGTCGTATGAAAGAAAAGGAAGTTAGTGATAGCATGACGGTTGACAGGATAGAATGAAACGTGTTGCGCCGACCCCAAATAAGATGGGACAAGGGCAGGAAGATGATGATGATGGAGTTTTTCACATTTATTTTTGTTTGTTATGAATATTCTTGAAAACTACAGAACTGATTATAATCTTTCTTTCACCAGTAGTCCGTAGTTTCACTACTGGTAGAATCTAGTAGTAAATATATGTATTACTTTTGTGCCCTGGCTTCGCACCGGTGCAAATTATATGGACTACGGGATTATTCGGAAGTGTTGCCGTGGCCCTGGAACGCAAAGAGCAACTAAAGGAACACTGCTTTAAGTCAGCGAGTCTGACAAGAGCAGGAGAAATTATTTGATGATTTTCCAATAAAAAACTATAGAAGTTATATAACCTTCTTCGTTTATAGCTCTTTCTATTAGTAAAAATCATTCAGCACTTACGTGAAGTCAGAGAAGTAATAGACTTATAAACTTAAATACCATTTAAAAATAATTTAAATTGGATTGGATAAAAATTACGTTCTAAGTAATAAATTATGGCTAGAGAAATGGTAAAAACTGTCATGACAGCTATAAGAAGAAGACATCATGATATTATGACACAGGCATTTTTAAAGTACAACCGTACTGTATTCAGAAACGCTAACTGAAGTAGGTCACAAAGTTTCCAAACTCAATGGAACTCGGCTGAACACGTAGTCTCCCGCTGAACGTGCCAAGGGTGAAAGCTAATACGCTGCAGGTCCCTGAATTTGCTGAATTCGGAAGCCTAGAAGATGGCGCGACGCACTGGCCTGATTAAGGAGTCACAAGATGGGTGGAATATCTTTTTACTGTAACGGGTCCATGTAGACTAACCAAACATCTCTTCCCAGTCAGCGTAAATCTTTTCAAGATTAACGTCAGTTGCATAAAGAATGGTTGCATATAGAAATTCGAAGTGGCCCGTGTAGAAACAGACAGAGAAATAATAGTCTATTTTGTTATATCCTTCCCCGCGGGATGACGGATAGGAACGGAAATTAAGAGTGTACTATTCAACAACGAAATATTTCTGACATTATTTAATTCTCGTCAGATACTTGTTCTTAGGAAATGTCTTAGCATTCTGTTATAACAAGTGCTCTTCAAATATTTGAATATATACCTACACATAAATATGCAAACAGTGGACGAACCTTAATTAATTCAATCAAATACAGTATCCTATTTGAAACAATCGAAATTAACTACACCAAATATAGAACACAATATTGGAATAATCCAATTTCGGTTGATATTATCAGAAAAACAGTCAGACTCCGCAATATCCTCTGGTCCCGGGCCCAGTACCGAAGCCACGAATTAAATTGACTCGGCTAATATTGACCTGTTTCAATTTGCATGTAAATCAGTTTGCCACGCTGCCCGTGTTAGGACAATTAACTCTTGAAAAACTGTTTTATGGTCACACCCGGCACGACATCCACCCACGTGTTTCAAACAAAAGGATTAGAACCGAGTTTTATGTACCGTGATACACAAACAAAATGGGATTTTTTATACGCCATATCATGGTTAATCGCGTGAAAACTGTGTGAGGTGAGCTCTGATAAAGTCGTGTTATGGTTTTTATCAAAGGACTAATAGCCTTCGCGTTGCCGCTTTTATGAGTGGAGAGAATCTGAAAATAAAAGATCTAAAAACTTTATCCAATAATTGATAAAGGGTTGGGTGATAATATTGTGACGCAGTGTGCGACTAACGGGCGAAAAAAAATTTACCTTGACACAGGTAAAGTTAAGCAGGCACTTACTAAAACACAATACTGAAAATCTAACTATGAAACGGTGTATTTTTCTGAAAACGTCAAATCAAATCGGCGTACCAATTTACAAATTCAAATTCAAACCGCAAGATGGTATACCACAAAAAATAAAAAGCAGCGATTCCCTCCCTCGCTAAGCTCGACATCTTACATATTTATACAAAAAAAAAGAACATTTAAGCTAAGCGGTTAGAGTGCCGGATGAGCGAGGCAAACATTACACTGTGCTTTGTACTCACTGACCCAAATTACTCCACTTTAAATGCAAATCATTCACACAGCCAACACTTCATAGGGAACGTTTAATTTCAACGTATTTATTTGTTTTTGTTTTGCTTATCGAGCAGTTTTGCTGTGGGCGGTAATGAGCGTGCTGAAGCGAGGGTAATGTAGCGCCACCTGGTGGGAAAGAGGAAAGTGCTAGATTAATGTCGCTATATGGAAAGGTATGATAAACATTAGTCGACCGAGCCTTTTGATTATGGCGTCATAAGTCATAGCTAATAAGGAAACTTGTTCGTAATCAAAATTGCCTAATCGCCTGATTTTTTTAGAAATTCGAAATTTATGCTAGTACTACTTGTCTCCACAATTTAGTACGGTACGCATCACACGTTTCAATTTTCTCGTACGGTCGATCGGAAGGTGGTGACCTCTGCGCCAGGCCCTGGTTCTGGCCATGGTCAGGAGCGAGGAGGAATGGGCAATGGTCGACTCCTTCTGCAAAGCAACCGACTACCAGCTACCGTAGGCATGGGCTTATGGACGACGAACATTGGGTAGCTCGCCGTCCGGACCGAGCTCGTGTCGTCGCTGACGATGCGTAATGTTCCACGCCCACCTCAAAGAGATGTCAGCAAATCCGTACGGGCCCAGTAGGGTCAAAGCCTACTAGGGTCAAGAGTCCACTTTTAAAAATGTTACCCGTGGTCCTAGAACGCGACAAGAAAGTGCAACTGAAGGAACAGGTTTTAGTCAGTAAAAGTCTGACACACCATTCTGTTCCGCTTTAGTGCGGGAGAAGTCATCAGATAATTTCACATCTTAAACACGCTTTACAGCTTTCGGTTTTTGAATCTAGCCTAACTCTATTTTACCGAGATCACGCCTGTTTCAATGATGCCACATAAACTGTCCAGTTATGTAGACACTCGAGATACAAAACTATATCGATATTACATAACAATATCCACTAGGAATCAATTTGCGAATATTCAAAACCACCACTGAACATCATCATAAAAATCCTGCCTAAAAACTCCAGCACACACTTGAATACCCCGCATCTTGAACATTTTCTATAAAAGGGCCCAATATTTGGGAAATGCGGCATGAACAAATGCGTAGTCATATACATAACAGATGCTCTGCTGTTACTACCTTTACAAGTCTTGGTATAGGAAAATATGTAGAATATTAGTGAACAGTGACATGAAAACAAATGTAATGAGGAGCCCAACAATCACACTTGAATACAAATTAACTATATCTACTTACTCCAGTCCAGTCCAGCCGGTTCACTTTTAAGGTGAAGGCACGTGAACACATTCGCAGGAAGTTGGTGTTTCTGGCAGGGACATGATAAAAACAGGGATTTGGTCAATTCCCTGAGTGATTTGATCAAATCACCGAGGATATTAAAATAACAAGACTATTTTATCATTTCCCTAAACAAATCTAGGTATTTGAACAAATTTGCGTTTTTAAGAAATTTTTGTTCATTCGCTTCAAACCTATGTTCTAAAATCTAGGTATTACACCTAATAATTATGTATGTAATCATAAATCATCATCATCATCATCATCATCATCTTCTTGCCCTGGTCCCATCTTATTTGGGTTCGGCGCAACACGTTTTCTTCTTCCATTCTATCCTGTCAACCGTCAAGCTATCACTAATTTCCTTTTCTTTCATATCACTGTTAACACAATCCATCCATCTTTTCTTTGGCCTCTTTTGCAATATGTTAAGTAATCACAAATAAACGTTTGAAATACCATAGAATGGTTCTGATATTTGTTCAAATTACTAGATTTTTTCAGGGAAATGATAAAATAGAGTCGTTATTTTTACATCCTCAGTGATTTGATCAAATCACTTAGGGAATTGACCAAATCTCTATTTTTGTCATATCTCTGCAACATATCCATCACAGCGTTGATTTGTTGGATTCGTTTCTCATAAGTACATTGTTAATTTGTATGTATGTAACTAAGTATTTATTTGTTATAATATTTCTTTTCTATTTCTTTACCATTAAGCTGTATCTACCAAGTTATGTTTCTGCACCACCTAAGGTCGACTGGTAGAAAATGCCTAAGGCATTAAGTCCGCCTTTGTACAACGTTTGTTACTTGTTGAAGTTTTAATAAATAAATCACCCTTTAACTGACTGCCAGCGATTTTGCCTGTGTGAATGTCGAAACTTATCCGAAGAAAATAGACTCTTAGTCTTCGTTCTTAGTATAAAAACTGGAAAGAGGAAAGAAAAAATGTTTATGTGAGACTAGCACAAGACAAACAACAGAATAAAATAAAAATGTTAAATAATCTCTATCAAATTGAAATAAAAAAAAAACATAAAAAACCTGTGCGAGGCCATAAAGCTGAAATTATATATAAATTATATCTCAGCATAGGCTGCGATATTTAAAAAATAAAATGCAGTGATCATTGTCCTATTTAACTAGTCATGTATTTCCTATTTAATCCGAGTACCAAATTTGATCAAATTTTGTTCATCGATTAAGACGTAAAGACAGACAAACAGACAGAGTTACTTCGATATTTCCTAACTTCTTATACCGGCTTCACCTGCCTAAAAGTATAAAATTATTCCACGAGACTAGACTCCCGGCATAATAAGTCATATTCTAGATCATGTTCAAGGTTTCATCCAAATCTTTTTAGTCGTTAAGATGTAACAAACAGAAATACAGACAGACAGAGTTCAATTCAATTCAATTCAATTCAATTCAGTTTATTTCCACAAATTAACAACAACCTTAATCATATTTACATAGCTAAAACTTACTTATTTTCTAAAAATACACATACCTTATATAAAAATCGTAGGTACACTTTAAACTTTGGTTGTTGCGAACCGATTCACCCTGACCCCCGTACTAGTTTGAACTGTATTACGGTGGGACAGTATTCCTCGTTCACAGTACACAACTTAGGTTACACAGCCGATTTAGACAAGATTAATTAGACAAAACAAATTCACTTAACCAATTATAAGTAAAACTGTGGGTCATTGTATCAAACACTTAAATCTTGCGGTAGGTACTTGATTTTAACTTTGAAGGTAGTAACAAAAACTCACATAGTATAAGCAAAGTTTCCAGATGATCAATTTTTTATCATAATTGGGAAATTGTTTATCTGTTTTTTACTTAATAAATATTATTCATTGTTATTTTTTTTTTTTTGTATTTTTGGATTATTATATTAGATTTTAGACACCAATAAATTATTTCAACAAATCATAACTTACATCAAATTATAAAAATATTATATTTCCCTCATGCCAAGTGTGTTGTATATAAAATGTGTTTGTGTTTATGTAGTGTTTGTGTATATGTATATATAATCATTATATTATCTTTAAATTATTATTCATTAACATTAAATTATTTCGGAATAATTATTTATATCATTTGTTATCACTAATTTATTAACATTATATTATATTAAATATATAATTTATTAACATGATTTCAAATATATTAATTATTATTATTATTTTTATCTCAGAATATTTTCCACCTCATAGTAATCTAATTCTTTAAGAAACTGACCAATGATCCTTTTACATTCCCGACAGCTAAGATCTTTTAATTTAAGTTTTCTGCTAATTTTATTATATATACTGGGGCCAAGATAATTATTAAAGGTTTGAGCGAATCTAGTCTTACATTTGGGAACGTTATAAACTATATCCATCCTTCGCCTAGACCCAAAGTCTGGTTTATTTTTGTGCTGTGAGATAATTAACAGCTGAATGAAAAGTTTGCGTACCGAAAGTACCCCATTTTCTTTATATAAGAGATCCGTAGGATATCTGTAGTCTTTAAAAGACATAACTTTAAGTAGTGCGCGTTGGGCTCTTTCAACTATCAACATCGTAGTTTTTGATGTACCACCCCATACTGTTAAACAGTAACTAATAATAGACTGACAAAGTGAATAATACACAGTAATACGCAATTGCATTGAACAAACATTTCTGAGCCTTTTAAAGATGTATATCAGTTTTCGAACTCGGGCACTTAGTTTTTTGGCTTGGTCTTTCCAGTCAAGATAACGGTCGACCATCACACCAAGATATTTAGTTGAGGTGGTATTGATAATACTGCAACAATTACAAGACATTTCACATTCATTAACACATTTATGTACCTTTAAATTTATGATGCCTGGTGGAGGTTGAGTTCTTCTTGAAGTGCTAAAAGAAATGTACATAGTTTTTTGGGCATTCAAGGTTAATAAATTGTTATCAAGCCATGTTGCTACAGTACGTAATCCTTGATTTGCTATGCTATTTATATCTGCCCAGGTCTTTGCCTTATATAATAATACCGTGTCATCAGCAAACGTGATTATTTGTCCCTTATCCATGGTCAAATCACATAAATCATTGATATAAACCAAAAAGAGTGTTGGGCCAAGAACACTTCCCTGCGGCACTCCGTATAGCATATCAACCTCTTGGCTATAGCCATCATTAATCTTAACACTTTGTTTGCGGTCACTTAAGTAATCCCTGAATAAAGCCAAAGGTACACCTCGAACCCCCATGCACTCTAGCTTAGCGATCAAAATGGGGACAGAGACAGTGTCGAACGCTTTAGCGAGATCCAAGAATACACCCAGTATTCTGTCGTTATTATCCAAGCCATTAGCAACAAACGAAGTTAACTTATGTAGTGCATCACAGGTAGATCTGCCTTCCCTAAATCCAAATTGATTGCATGAAAAAAATCCTTTCAGCTCCAGGTATTTCTTCAGTCTACAGTTTATTAGTTTTTCCAGAATCTTTGATAAGCTAGGTAGCAAGGAAATAGGTCTATAATTCGACACCATATCTCTGTCACCCGACTTGAAAATTGGAATAGTAACAGATCTTTTTAGTGCCAGTGGGAAGGTGCCCGTGGTAAAACAGATATTACAAATAGCTGTTATAGGTTCCACAATAACATTTATCGCTTTTTTTAAAAACTTTGTTGTTATACCATCCCAACCTGATGACTCTGTATTTTTCAAATTGAAGATTATTCGTCTAACTTCATTTTCATTTGCTGGAAGGAGCATAAACGAATTCATGGGTGGACTAATCTGCTTTGAGTTCAAGTTTTTACATAGAAAATCTTCACTTTTTTGTGTTCTAGATAAAATATTACTAGCTAGATCGGCTCCAACTCTAGAAAAATAATTATTAATTCCATCTAGTGAGCTCTGTCTATCTTGTGTTTTACTTAAAAGGTCTATTGCTGAATTATCTTTTTTATCTAAGTTGCACATGTTCTTTACTATACCCCATTGATTTTTTATATTAGTTTTATTGTTATCCAATTTAGCTTTAAAGTAATTATTTTTTAACGTTTTCAATAAATTATTACAGGTGTTGCGGTAACGTCTATAAGAAATCTTTAATACCTCATTTCCTGTGTCTGATCTAAGCTTTTGATGAAGTCTGTCACGGTTTTTCATACATCTACATAATCCTGGTGTTATCCAGGGTTTGATATTATTTTTACGCCTAGATATATTATAGGTCTGTGTGTGTTGTTTTAAGGTATCTCTTAAGACATTAAGAAATCGGTTAGTCATTTCATTTGGATCCGACAGGGATAGTAAGTCTTTCCAAACAAAGTGGCCCAGATCTGAAACAGCGGCATCATAGTCACATTTTGTATATAGTCTTTTATTGTTTTTCTTTATATCCGTTGACTTACGTGGAATTGCAGTCATTACGCAATTATGATCGGTCAGAGTACTGTTACAAACTATAGTGGTCGCTTTAAATTTTGATTTAATAAAACAGTGATCAAGACAGTTTGCTTCCCTAGTAGGAAAGGTGTGTGACGCTAGAAGACCATGTGAGGCTAGTAAGTCGCTATATTCTAGAGATTTACCGTGCAGGTTATCTTCCGTGATATTAATATTAATATCCCCTATCAAGACAATACTACTGTATTGTTTTAATTCCGTCAGTACCCCATCCAAAGATCCCAGAAAAGTGTCAACCTTCTTAAAGGAGGGTGGTCTATAAATCGCAACTATAGCTAAATCACTCCCGCTAGTAATAGTTAAACAGTCAGCTTCCAGAAAGTTATTTGGTTCTGTTATAGAGCAATTTACAGTGTCTTTAACATAAATGACAATGCCGCTGTTTTGATTTAAATGTTTTTTTGTAGCATATGGAACGTAATGATCAATAGACGGTATGACGGTAGTAGGTGATAGCCAGCATTCTGTCAATATAATAAAATCATAGGCAATATCCAGCCGCTTAAGAAGAACTAAAAGTTCATCATAATTTCTATTCAAGCTTCTAATATTCTGTGTCAAAATAGTAAATTTGTGTTGAGTCATACGAAGAGCTGATTTACAGTGTTCCGGAAATTCGGCGACCATCGAGCTGCCGACATTGATTTGCTCATCAATGTCTGAGGAAATTACTTGAAGGTCAACCATATTCCTTATTGCGTGTTGTTGGGATTAAGATATTGACAGCAAAACGGTACGCCAAGTTTATCGGAACACTTGATTTGGTAGGGCCACGAAAATATTTAAGATGACAATATTTGTTTTTGAGTAATGTATAAATTTTGTGCTTGTGTATTGTGAGTATGGCTAGTAGGGCTACATAATAGAAAAACAGTACTAAAAATACAATTTCAGAGAGCATGCACAATCTCTGAAAATTGGAGAAGATATAAAAATACATTTTAACACACGTAGATATTAGTCACTTGCTTTGATTGGAGGTAGACACATTTAGATCAGAATCAGCTTTATAGTCTTCAATTTGCTCCTTTGTTTTGATGTGTATTCTAGGCAGTCCATCATCTTTTTTTATAAAAACTTTCCCATATGAAATCCAACAGTATTTGAAACAGTGGTTCTTTTGAGCTTGTTTAGCATGATACAAGATATGGCGTGCGGTGGGAGTTAGTAATTCTGAGATATAGATAGGCTGTTTCTCACCCGACAAGTTGATCAGCTTTGTGTTATATTTTTCTTCCTTATGTTTCTTGTTGTATGTACGATGAGCTTTAATCACACTACTCCGAAGTTGCGTTGTCTTGTATTCAACTACAATTGGCTTGATGACTTGACCTGATCGTTTCCTATATATATGGCAAATCTGTTCTTGTGAAACTGAAATTTCAAGAGATTTGTGAATTTTGTCAATCATCAGGCTGAGATCTTCTCCTTCACTGGACGGTATATTTGATATTTCTAACGAAGTTTCAAATTGTCTTCTCAGCATATCCTCCATTTTATTTTCAAGATCTATAATCTTATTTTTTGTTTCATTATTTTCGAGGACTATGTCTTCATACTTTCCTTTTAGCTCGTTATAACGTAATGTAGTATTCTCAAGTGTGTCTCTCATACTCAAATTTTGTGTTAATATTTCTTGATTTTGTTGTTTTAGATCTTTAATCATGTCGGACAGTGAAGACAGCTTTTCGTTCTGGGTCTTTTTCAAATCGTTTAACATCGTGATGATTTCAGATCGCAGGTGACCAAGTTCCTCTACTTCTGCCCGGTCCTTTCTTTTTCTTGATTCCCGATAACTTGCTAGGTCCGGTTGTGATAAAGAGAGTCCTTTGTCTTCCGGAGGTGTACGGAGCATATTATTCATCTCAATATTTTGCATATACCATACACGTAGTTTTTATCTTACCCACACGACTTATGCGTGACGGTAGGGCGTTAAGCGAACTTTCTGCTCTATTGGTTTTTGACTAGGGTACAATTTCCGTTACTTGTGTATTTTAGAATATTCTTGACTGTTGTACACGACTAGTCCGTATGAGTGCGAACGAAGGAATGAGAGTTATAAGTATTGTTATGGACTAGCTTTTGCTCGCGGCTTCGCATACATAAAATATAGTATATCTCCCTCAGGAATAAAGCAGCTTTCTATTGGCGTCAATTTTAGCAATCGGGATTTATTTATATGAACAGATTGATTCATGAAGAAGGTTTAGGTGTATAATACATGCATATAATTAAATAGTAGAGAAAACTCGAAAATCCGTGTAGAAATTTTTAACTTTATCGCTTTCATTTAAACAGACTATCGCAAGAAAAGGGCTGCCTTGTGGGATATCCCTTTCCACTGCCATTGTCTGTAATGCGATAAACTGCTTGGAGTTTCCTTGCGCAATCGCCTCAGAAATGAAGACATCTGCAGGAGAACCAAGGTTACCAACATAGCTCGAAGTATCGCCAAACATAAGTGGCACTAGTGGGCAGGGCATATTGCTCGCAGAACAGATGATCGATGAGGACGAAAGGCTCTGGAGTGGCGACCACATACCGAAACACGCAGCGTTGGAAGACCGGAACAAGGTGGAGCGAAGACCTAGTGAGGGTCGTGGGAATCCGATGGATAAGAGACGCTTGGACCGGTAGCTGTGGCGACACTTGGGGGAGGCCTATGTCCAACAGTGGACATCTTTCGGCTAAAATGATGATGATGATATAAACGCGGTCGGGAACTTCGTTTTATAATATGTAAGGATGTCAAAAATTGCCTACAAACTTCCGCGTCAACAGTTGCTAGCCCGTAGTATCGCGAAGGACCCAAACTCCGCGTTCGTGATTACCCTTAAGAGTTTTTCAGATAAGTGTGCCGGGGATCGATTCCGGCCCACATCCGCCACTTTATCTCGGTAACATCATCTGACACACATACTTGTACACATGCCATCTTTTGTTTTGATACGTGATTTGATAATAGAATTAGACTTTAAAGCACGTACGCTTTTCGCATAATGAAAAGGCATTACATATTGAAATGCAATGATTACGATTGAATTGATTCGACGTAATCATTACATATGTCTTAATTTTCATTTGTATTTATTTGTAAATAAATATATTTTCATTGAATTCTTATTTTAGTTCCTTTTTACATTCCAAGGCCCTGGAGTGCAAAAAGGAACTAAAAGAACTCGGGTAGGTTTTAATCTGTAAAAGTCTGACAATCCCTCTTGCTCCAATCAGAGCGAGAAAAGTCTTCCGAACAGAAAAGTGTCAAAAGTTGTTGAAGTCAAAGTCAAAAAGTCAAAGTCAAAGTTTTTTATTTCACATAGGCTTAAGTGCCCATGCACTTATAAAATGTCAGAAGCTAGTGCACGGTTCCAAATTGGTCGTTTCCTATGCAGAAGAACCTGCAAGAAACTCCATGGTTACTCTTTTAAAAAAGAATTTGTTGTTACAATATTTTAATATTACAGCTTATGTAGATATTATGTAAGGACAGTGTAGACTGGTCAATATTGTACTATAAAGTACAATAAAAATAATCATAATAAAAAGGAACCTAAGAATTCGCGGAGTCTACAGTGTTCTCACATTCACATTATAAAAAAGAGGCTATATAAATAAAAGCAAGTAAAATAAATAATTACAATTATTTATAAATAATACGTTAACAATATAAATAATAATAAATAAAAAATAAAAAAAATATTGCAAAAGCAATGTGTTAGAACGAAAAAAAGTATATATAGATACAAGTTTACTGATTTAAAAGAGAGATTAAGTTTTTGAAAAATAAAAGAGAGAGTAATTTTACCTTTTGTTAGTGCTTCTATTATTTCGAATGAGGCTGGATTTTACTCTTCCCATACGATGACAACCACTTGCCTGGGCCATAGGTATAAAATAATCATGTGTTCTAATTGGATTGCAAACTCTTTTGTATTCCATCGAATTCTGCAGATACTGACTATTTTGAGTAAAAAAAATAAATAGATACCATTAAATATAACTTTTTTATTTTATTTCTTCCTTTTTTGTATTAAATGGCATTCAAGCATTTATTTGTGGAAAAGTGTCCAGTACGTTTTGATTTTTTTTTTATGGTATGGAAACTCAGTCGATATTATTGGCGGATTTAGTTAAATACTACTTTCTTTTGCAATGCAGAAATGTATTATAAGATGGCACATTTTTCACATGTATGCAACATTCTCCGGTGCAAATAATCGTATATTTAGCCTGTAATTTTCACGTTTATTTCATTTTAGGCTGTATTTTCGTGAAGAGTTCCATAAAAGTAATCTACATACAGTTATCACACGCTCACCTTACTTTACTGCATTTGGCCACGAAATGTTAATATGAATGGACAAAAACTGCTGCGGAAAAAAGTTGCCTCAAACTCCCTTTGAAATGTTGCCAACAATTTTCGAATTGGAGTCTGAAAAAAAAACATTTATTCGAGAGCTTGTATACTTACATAGCTATGTTAAGTGTACCTATAACGAACTTTCTCATACGCTAGAGTTACTTTGCAAGGACGGTTAACAAACTGAATTTGACAAAACATTTGTGGTAGGTTCATAAGATTTTTATCCTTATTAGGTCCAAAGTAGCGTCTTAAGGTAGAACTACACTGCGCACACGTGTGCCACGTACGCCGATCTAGGCGCGTTGATCTCCTAACATTTTATATGGCAACTAGACTTGTAGAGCTACATTAGATTCACGCCACGCGACATCGTCCTACGTACAAATCAGGCGTGGTCCACATTTGCGTCTGTCTGATGTAGTTCTAGATTAATGATTGCCTCAAGACGTCGTACAATATTTTCAACTCCTTCCATTTACAATTACATTTTCGTAAAGTTAAAGTAAGCTAACACACGAGCTTTAATAAGATTATTTTGATCAAAATATTTCAAAAGACTGAAACATAATTAAATAAAATGTTAGTAAATTACTTTTCATGTTTTGTTTTAGAATAAAACAACATCATTAGTGTAAGTTTGTTAATTAAAAGAAAGTCTTTTTTCAACTACTTTATAGATACTAGTAGGATCGAAAAAAGAAAAGGTTTTTGACCCCAACAAAAAGTTAAGTCAAAGCTTTTATAATTTTCAGATAATTTAAAAGTGAAGCCCGTATTGTTTGTGGAATGATTCAAAAGATATCTCGAATAAAGCTTTTCATTATTATTTTTATGTATTTATACATCACAGGACCCTAAGGTCCTGGACCTTTGGATGGCGTACGAGGGGCCGAAGCCAACTCGCAGTAAACTTTAGATAGTTTTAATAGAACGTGATACCAACCGACGCGACGATTATCCCTGTACGCACTACCATAGCAACCGGGGGTTGTCCTTACAACCCCCGGTTGGTGAAAAACTATTGCAACATATGGAAAACAAAGATAATAGGGCTATCTATGGCTTTTGGAGTCTTAGTGGACTGGTAACCTGGAAGTATTTTAAGACTATGGCCCCTGCAAGATATTATTAAATCCACCGATGAAAGGCAGGGGGTGACTTACACACTCAATAAATGGGCCCCCTAAAACGGTCGCTAGCTTATTATTATTGTTTTTTTATGTGGAAAAATTATTCAATGACATCTCCCGCTCTTGGGTGCATCAGACTTGGGTGGTCAGAGTCAGTGGGCGTGACTAAAAATCCCACTCCTGTTCCTTTTTCTTCTTTCATACCAGGGCCGGGTTTTGTTTTCAAAAGCGATCCCATGGCCAGTAGGCTTCGAACCTGCTGGACCCATACGGTTACCGGACAGTCTGACGGTGAGCTACCCATTGCTCGCCGTCCACAAGCCCGCGCCGACAGTGGCCGGAAATCGGGATTGGGATCCTAGCGGCTGGGGCTTGAGGGCCGAACCCTCGCGCGTGCACGTGCGGTCTCCTCCTTTGCTAGCATTACTGCTTCGCAGATGTAGGCGACCGCCTACCACTCCTCCTCGCTTCAGACCCAGGCCTATACCAAGGCCCAGCACGAGGGATCGTTGCCACCAAACGCCCCCACGAGGACACGGCGGTGCTCTGCCCAAGCAGGGAACACCTCTACCGTATTATTATTATTGATACGTTCGCACTTCGCCTCATGGTAAGCTTTGATATGTTCGACAATGGAACACGCTTGCCTTTTCACTCTTGACTTAAAGACTTCTTGGTTTTAACTAGATATCAGGAAACACAGACTCCGGAAGGGAATTCCACTCCTTATCACAATGAATATGTTCCTAAAACGTTTTGCTTTTTTGCTTGCTTTTTTTTTGATTCCACACTAATATATTCTTAAGCCAAATACTGACATAATTCGGATTGTTCGAAGGAGTTACCGTGACCCTCGCAAAACCGTAGGTCCATAAAAATCTGACACTCGTTCCCGCTCCATCCAGCCCTGCGTTCAAAAACAACCAGAGTAGGGTAGAGTCGTTACTCCAGACTTTCAAACATGCTTCGAGTTGCAACCCAAGGTCGTTTTATAATCTGAGTACCTACCCTAGAGTTAATTTAAATAACTCTAACTCCGAGCAGGGGTAGGTTGGTGTAAGCGGCCATATTTAAATTCTTATTGATTAGTAATGTTTAACTTTTTATATAGACTGCGAAACGACAAATATGGTATTTGTGAAAATTACTAGGGAGTCAGTTTAAAGCCTCGATGTTGATACTAGCGTACAGCGGCAAGTTAATCACGACGACGTCTATTTGTATTGTATCCATGTTAACTAAAAATACTAAATTTAGGACGAATATTAGTAATCTACAAAAAAAAACTTAAAATAAACAAAAATCAAATGAAAAATTCAAATGATAATAAAATAACAAATAACTAAAAAAAATGACACTTTTTTGACATTGACAGTTGAACTCTACGTTCAAAAATGCGAGGTTAGAGTAGCTACTCTGATGACGTCACGAGAGTTAACTCTAACGAACGCAGGACGAAGAGGAAGAAGACATTTGATGATTTCCCACGTAAAAAAGTAGGTATGGATCACATGCATAGGTACGTGATAATACCACCTATCTTATGTAGGTACTGTGATATCGAAAGGAGATCGCATGAGTTAGGTTAACGAACTGGCAAGTAAAATATACTTTTAAGGATTTTGTTGTTCTAGAATAGGTTTAAAAATTGAGTAGAACAAAGAAATGTCTAGTTTTTTCAGTTCAGACATAACCATTGTAGCGCGATTTACTTAATTTGAATTCTTGAAGAAAAGTGTTATAGAAGTATAAAGCTTTTAAAGCATTTCATTTTTGATAATTCCCGGTCCCTGAAGAAATCCGTCGCAGGGTGCGACAGTACCTACTTACAAACAGACACATAGATAGAGAAAGCGTTATATGTAAAAGTAATTTAATTAAAATATTTAATTCTAATAAAAAGAAATGAATGGCTACATTATGAAATGTTCATTAAAGTAGAATATAATGTAATGAAATTAAAAATATATATATATATATTTATTTAATTTAAGTAATTTAATTTATTGTAGATTGACTTGTATTTTTAAAATAATTTACTATTGACATTGAATGTAATTCTATATTTTTGACATTGTTTATTGTGATTTTAATATGAATTCTTGTTAAATGTTTTATTTCATTGTTTTGATTTTAATTTTATATAATTATGAATCACGATGGACAAATATATGAAAAGACTGATTAATATACTTATTAAATGTAAAAATAAATAATATAATGTTTCAAATTTTTAACGATTAATGTACGTAGTATAAGTTAGTCCATAAGAGTTTATCCTACATAGTACTTTGCTGTGCCCAACAGGGTCCACAATTGTGTCCATTATCGAAATGTTATTTACCATCTATGCATGTACGTACATTGTGGAATGCAATAAACCTTTGAGTATTGAGTATTGAGTAAGCATTCCAATTCCAAGTTAACACAGCTCGTACCGAGCTCAGTACAAACGGTAATAGGTTGTGAGGTACTGTTGACATGTCATTACGGGCATTATTGCGATTTGCGACGTTATCTCGGGAACGCTCGCTCGGGGGCGCTCATCGAAACACTGTTGCACGGCTGCACATAGAACAAATTGTATTTGTGTTACATGGTAACCCAAAATACTGTAATTGAGTACTTTGGGTTATCTCATAATACACTTGTACTGAATATATACTATAACACAACGGTATCTTAGAACCTAATTAAATCGCCAAACTTAAGTGGCAGTGAACAGATGGTCGATGGGGCCTAAAGGTTTTAGAGTGGCAACCACGTACCGGAAGATACAGCTTTGAAAGGCCTCCCACAAGGTGGACCGATGAGCTGATGCGAGACGTACACGACTGGTCATTATGGCGACACTTGGGGGAGGCCGATGTCCAGCAGTGGATATCTTTGACTGGCCTGTTGGTCTAGTAGTTAGTGGTCCTGACTGCTATGCCGGAGGTCGTAAAACGGTAAAAACTATATCTAAAGTAACCAATAAGATATTCACGATTTAAAGCGTTTTGGCATACGATTAATTATTTCGCAATAACAGCACGTGCGGGCACATAAAATTCAACGTGCTATTTATTACATGCATTTGTACAAATGTAACCACCGAACTGTTTCAATTTGTTTGCGGCGAATATTTTAACGTGGAAATATTGCTTTCCCCGTATCTAGAAAAGTGTACCATAAAGTGAGAAAGTGTACCATAAAGTGGTAACTTCTATTACTCTCCCGAGGTTGTCAGTGTCAGGGTTTCTTTATTATAAAATGTGCATTTCTTAAAACAAACTTATGCTGCTTATTAAAATTAAGACTTCAAATAACCCTCTTAGTGTTTTTGTATTTTATTTGACTGGCCTGTTGGTCTAGTGGTTAGTGGTCCACTGTTATGCCTGAGGTCGTGGATTCGATTCCCACCCAGGAAAAATGTTTGTGTGATGAACACGATCATTTGTTCTGTATCTGGATGTAATTTATCTATAATATGTATGTATTTAGAAATATGTAAATACCGTTACCAGTTGTCTAGTACTCATAACCCAAGCTCTGCTTAGCTTTAGGCAGCGTTGTGTGATAGTTGTGGAATATTATTATTATTATATTTCGGTTGACATAAAGGCGAACGTTTGTATATGTATACACACACACGCATACAAAATTTTGCCTCTATAATAGACACATTAGATACTCCTATGTTTGTTACTTCTTCACGCTCAAACGACTGAATGAATTTCGATGAAAGAGAGGATTTGGTACACGTGTAGACCATGTCTTGGAACAAGACATGCTATACATTTCATTTCAGGAATATATACCCTTGGGATAATATTCTATATTAACGCGGGCGAAATCCGCGAGAAAAGGTAATAGAGCAATAAAACTAACTAGCGTTTTACCCACCATATCTCCCGCGGCCAAGGTATCAATCTAAGGAAAATGAGGACAGCTAGGGTGATAAAATATTATATCAGTCATAATTTCTACATTCGACCAATTTTTATCTCTTTCAAAATGTTCCGCCGAGACTTTGCCAGCGTCAAACGTGACGTAACTAACAATTTCATAGTTTTTTTTTTTCTAAAAATAAAAGCAGCTAAGTTAGGGAGTATCTTATAACATTAAATATGTGCTAGTTAATTTCATCAAAATCGGTTCAACCGTTTCAGAGATCGAAGAAGAGAAGAAGCCGAAACAAACCGACAGAAAGACAAAAAAAAATTAAAAAGTTACGAGTAAAATTAAAATACATTTTACAATATTTATATAACATGAATCTGTTATCTATAGGATACATATTAATCCCGAAATGCAGCTGAATCTAAAACCTAAAATTATTCATCTACGAGTAAAAAGAGTATCAAATAAAAATCTCGCTTTAGCTTCGCCGATGCCAAAAGAAATTCGTGTTAAGCTCGTTCCTCTCAAAATTGATGACCGTACGGTCCAGGGCAATAAAAAAATGGCTGCACGTTGCTTGCTCACAATGTATGTAGAATGTTAACTGGGTTTCAGGAAAAATAACCTATCTACCTACAACTTATTAACGAAGATAGAACGATTTAAAAACAATTTTCAAGAAAACGCGATTGTAGTCGAACCATTCTTTGTGACAGCCCTGCAATTATACCTGCAATTTACAGTTAATATACAATTTAAAATGAATATTATAAATAATATTGTGATTTTTAACAAATAAATTTCTTTTTAGTTTCTCTCTTTCATTTTATTTTATTCTTTGTTTTTTGTATAACTGGACCGTGGGGCCTGGACCTTTGACAAGCGTACAAACCGAAACCAACTCGCAGAGACGCTTAAGAGTGCTTTTCCACCAGAGATGTGCTATGCTACGTTGCTATGGATGCGTTTGATATCCACCAATCATATTCATTGGTACACATAGCTCAGCACGGTGGAAACGGATTCAAATACAATATGTTTTTTCTATGGAAGGATGCACGCTATAGATGTGTGCTATGGATCCCTACTATCGATACATTGCATAGCTCGATCTGCGCATCTTCCTCGTGCGTTTACTTTGCGGCCGCACACCTTCATAGGACATTTTACTCGCTCCGCTACATAGCTTTGTAACAGTGGAAACGGTCACATACTTTCACAGCTTACTTATTTCATCCTCGCAACATAGCTGCATAGCACATCTCTGGTGGAAGAGCAGCCTTAGACACTTTTCATAGAACGTGGTACTAGACGACGATTATCCCCGTACGCGTGATGCTAGTGCATCCAAAGAAAACCCCCGGTTGGCGGGAAACTATTAAGACATATGAAAAACAAAATGATTTTAGGAGGCTGAAGTGGATTAACCATTATTGTTACAATTTAATTTTAATCATATCTTTTTGAAATTTAATTCCATGCAATTCAATTAATCTCATGTTTTAAAATAATGTTGTAATTGTCTCTAAGTCTTGCAGCACTTGAATAGTGTCAAAATAATGTGTATTATAATATTTCAGTGTCTGTAATGTTGATGATCCTAATAATACATCGCACATCGCATTGACAGGTCCGAACTTGTTGTTGCGTCCCGCTATTCTATCGACGCAGGTGTACGTGTCACGTCTGCATCACTCCACGAGCGTAAAGGATGTCGTGGAGTACATAAAGATGAAGACCAGATTTATCTTTCATTCCCATCCTTTGTTGTATGGCTACCGACTCAACATCTGGAGACTTTCATGAAGGAAGAATTTTGGCCGACGGGTGTGGTGTATCGGCGCTTTCGCGGAAGGCTACATGACCCCACGACTCAGCGCAATACGTCGCCGACCCAACGTAGTTTTGATAATAAATAAAAATAGAATGTTATTATTATGTATTAGTTTATTATTTTTAAGATTGTTATTTAGGTATAGCCTGAAATAAAGAGTTATTATTATTGTTAATACATTAATTAATTAATTTTACCCTGTATCTGTATTATGTGTACTATTGTGTGTGGTTTCTTTGTACACACATACAAAGAAAGCTATTGTCAAAAGTAAAGCGTTTTATAGTGTATAAGATGGGTAAACAATGCTGTTGTTGGTTTTGGCCTCAACTTCCGTCTAAAGTTTCAAAGGATAAGCAAGTATGAATGGACATAAAGTATTTCCACTTCTTAAAACGAAAAACTTTTTTTAACATATAACCATAAAGCAATTCAGTAGCGGGATTCAGTAGGGGGTAGCGAGGGCAACCGCCCGGGGCCTCACTCTTGAAACTCGCGCAATTACTCGATTAGAAAAAAGCCAATATTTGAAACTTTTTATTTTATTCTACCTTTACCTTTCATATTAAGTTAATATTAGGAAAAATAATTTCTCAAAGTCGATGACACTAAATCTGTTTTCAGCCCTTGCTATTCTTCAAATAAAAATGACGTTCCCGTAGCCCATTTACTAGATCAAGGATGGCGAACCTATGGCACGCGAGCCAGTGATGACACACGACATGATAATTCGGGCATGCCTTTGTAAGACATTTAGCATCCGGATAATATGCAGCAGCAGAAATAACATTCATCATTATTAAGTACATCATTTCTTTGCTTTCATAATTATATATATTATATTGTTTGTATTATATGCAATTTATTAGTTTATGTATTGTATATATGTAAATAGTACACCACGAACTACCTGCGTATCTTTTTTCTCCTTCTCTATCAAATCTATCCAAAGGTTGTCTGTAAAAAATCGCTTTTAACGATAAGACCGCCCATTGTGACACCCCATTAATTTTAAGTTCCTAATGTAATTTGTATTTTTGGTGTTTAATAAAGAATATCATTTTTAGATTTATTTCATAAATTTTAGATTGCAAATAAAGATATTTTTTTAATAAGTAACTGGTTTGGTTTTCTATCCAATAAATTTTCAAGTTAAGTTCTGTGGCGGCACGTCATGACTGCTTTATTATTTTATTTTATGTTTGATAGTGAAATATTCGTCTTCAATAGTCTTCATACATTACAGATAGCACGATCACCAATAAAGGTTCACCACCCCTGTACTAAATTATTGAAAAGCAGTGAATATCATTTTAATTCCGTGTGAATATCTTTTGAGCGCATTTAATATAATTACTAATTTTTATAAATCTTCTAAAATTATTTTTAATAATTAATTTTAATCTACTTTTTGTAAACCTTGCATTTCTCACCTATGACAAGAAAGAAATACCCAATTTTGATTCACATCCTATGCAAAAAGGACAAGGGCCTCACAAAAATCTGCCGCCCAGGGCCTCGTTACGGTTAAGGCCGCCCCTGAAGCCATTTCTCTCAACTACAAACAGACATCAGAGCATTATCCTAATGGACAGTAGAACAGAATACTTGAAACTCCAGGCAATAAACAAACACGTAATATCGTCGGATTTATAACATTAGAATATTATCCGCCATTTATCTCAGAGCAAATCTCGAGAGGATCTCACTTCCAGCTTCCCTGTATCGGGATATAGAATCTGGAATTTGAACAAGGGTTTTAAGGGCCTTGCATAATACACGTATAACTACTGTAAATTAGAAATATATTTTGTAGTAGCTTATGGTCGCGGCTTTGCTAACATGAAACCCCTTAAGTTTGTTACTCCTTCACGTACAAACTTATGAACGGATTTTTACATAATTTGGCACCATGTATAGGATTAGCACGTAGGACATTATATTTTTATTATTAGATATTTTTTATTCTGGAAGTAATTCGGATAATTTTCAAAATTCATGAAGCCGCTAGCAGAACCTATATACAGTCATCATCATCATCTTCCTGCCCTTATCCCGTGTTATTTGGGGTCGGCGCAACACATTTGCAACCTACATACAGTATTGTACAATATATAGGTTCTGTTTTGAACAATATATATTGTACAAAACAGAAATGCAACTTCGCAATCTACGCATGGCGGCTGCTGAAATTCAGCGAATACAGCACTGCTCCAGGCATATATCGTTGCATAACAACGTGATAGCCATTTTTCACGGATATGACGAACGCATATTGCGCAGACTTTCCTTTTTTAGGGTTCCGTACCTCAAAAGAAAAAAACGGTACCCCTATAGGATCACTATGCTGTTCATCTTTCTGTCTGTCGGTCTTTCTAGACCCTTTATCTCGAGAACGCGTAGAGGTATCGAGTTGAAATTAAAACCATATACTCAGGTCTGCGGTCCCTTGAAGCTGTAAAAAAATCAAACTTCTGAATTAACGAAAAAAAAGGTTACGGCCGTTTATATCGCAAAAAACGTATATTTCGACACTCTCAAGGGTATCAAAATTCGTAGGGTACTTCCCGTTGACCTAGAATCCTGAAATAGGTCTCATAGCACAAGTATAGGATAAAATCTGAAAATTTGTAGTTACGTCACAAAAAAACAGAAAGCATCGAACTGTTTTCATAGGAAGGTTGTAAGGAACCCTCAGTGTGCGAGTCTGACTCGCACTTGCCCGTTTTTTTTTATATCTTCTTTGAGTGCGCGTTCGTGTGATGAGCTAGGTAGAGATACTACCTAAACTAAAGAACTGACCTGACACGTATTGCAATAAACGGAGCAAACAAAGAGATGGAAACGTGACTTTTGCCCTACAAGGAGGCAAAAGTTCATAATATTAGCCATTTGAGTGCGATATCAGTAATCAGTTAGGCGAAAGTTTGTGATTGTGTGGGTATGTTTTCCGCTTCTTCACACTCAAACGGCTGAACAGATTTCAATTAAATTTGGTACACAATAGACAATGTCCTGGAATAACACATAGGATACTTTTTATTCCGGGAGTATGTTCCCTTGTGATAATTTTCTAATATCACGCAAGCGAAGCCGCTGGCAGCAGCTAGTATAGCATAGCATAGTCGGCCTTCTAATGTTCCCACTGTTGGGACTCAGGTCTCCTATCTATGAGAGAGAATGGGCCCCAATCAACCACGCGGGCCCAGTGCGAGTTGGTAAATTTCACACGACTTCGAATTTTTGGTTCTAGGACATGCCGGTTTCCTCACGATGTTTTCCTTCACCGTTTTGAGAGCCTTACTGGGTTTGAACCCGTTACCTATAATTCGTAAGTCGGGGCCTTTACCACTCGCCCACCACTGCTCTAGCAGCAGCTAGTATCAAACTAATATTGTAAAAGCGAAATGTTGTTACTTCTTCACGCTCAAACGGCTAAACAGATTTCGATAAAACTTGGTACACGTATAGACCATAGGAATAGCACAGAGGATACTTTTTGTATTTCTTGTTGGTTGGTTGTTGGTTGTTCTGTTCCCTTGGGATAATTTTTCTACTACCACGCAGACGGAGCCGCTGGAAGCTGCTAGTAATAATATTATGATAATACTTTACCACGTCACAGTAAAAACCAATAATGAGTTTTCAAATTAAAATTACCCACAAAGCTTATCGCATATGGCATTTTAGCCACGTTACAAAGTAACCAGTGGTAAAGATTGATTATTTTGTATGCTAAAAATAATACTTAAATGTAAATGATTGATATTGTGGAGGTAGAAGATGATAAAAGTTTATACGCGTTAGAATCTAGGATTTATTCTCATGAAATTAATCATTCATAATACATCAGTACAAAAAACAGACACTTCTTTCAGCACGACAGACGTCTTGAATCTCATCTGACAATGATTCTTTATTTGAAAATATATTTTTTTTTTGTTTCTTTTATTTATAGTGTCATTTTGTTTTAAGTTGGAAAATCATTTAATAACTTGTCCCCCTCTGGGTAGAGCAAGAGGGCGTGTCAGACTTTTACTGACTAAAAATCCACCTGTATTTCAATTGCTCTTTGTGTTCCAAGACCACGATAACTCTATCTAACAATCCTGTGGGCTATTTTTAGCATGAGTCCGAAACTACGTAAAGAGGTCTTGATAAAAAAGTCTCATCAATACCTACTGGTGTTTTTGTTTTAATCAAGCGCAGTAGTGATAAAAACACTTTTACCAAGAAGACGATTACAAAAAGCATGACGCCCTAACCAGGATTATGTACAATTCTATGTGGGCAAAGCCGCGGGGCGAAGACTAGTAATTGTAACCGTTTGTTGGCTCACAAAAATTATAAAAGTAGCACTATCAGTATGGCCGTGAAAGTGTGACGTCAACTGCCTAGGGTTGCGGGCATGACCAACATGGCATGTAAATAGATCCGCGTTTGTTTTTAATTTTATCCCTAACTAATCCTAAGTGGTCTCATTCCACCATTATTCACAAACAAAGGCTCCATATAATCCGTGAGCAACAGAATAGAAAAGTTTACGACCTGGATTACACGTCAGGCCATAAAGCTAGACCGCAATATTAATAGAAGTGAATAAAACGCTTTGAATGATCCAAGATGTTTTATTAAGACGAAGTTATGATTATGAGTCTCATGTTAAAACTGCGATATTACAGAGATTTGTAGAAATATTTTTATTGGACTGGCCTGTTGGTCTAGTGGTTAGTGGCCCTAACTGCTATGCCGGAGGTCGTGGGTTCGATTCCCACCCAGGACAAATGTTTGTGTGATGAGCACGATCATTTATTCTGTGTCTGGGTGTAATTGTATGTATCTATAATATGTATGTATTTAGAAATATATCTAGAAGTATGTTTATCAGTTGTCTCGTACTCATAACACAAGCTCTGCTTAGCTTGGGACTAGACGGCGTTGTGTGATAGTTGTGGAATATTATTATTATTATTATTTTTCTGTAAGATTTGTTGACTGCCATATTGACCTTAAAGTCTAATAGACAAGTTCCATTTCGTGATCCAAATTTTCCGCTTAATGTTACAATCGTGAACCACATCTGTTACTCTAGATCAGCCATACTCTAAAAATCTAACATCCGTAATTACCAATAAGGGTACAGGCCCACACAGAAAAGCATGGCGCGCCACATCATACGGCGGGCAAACATCTTTCAAGTAAGTACATAGTTTATATGTATAATATTAGCTACTACACTGTGAGCTCATACTTCGATAGCCAGATGTACCCAACACGTGCACTTGGATACAAATATCTTATCTATTGGAAATTGGAATTGGAAACCAAGATGTTGCTTGTTATGTTGAATTACTAACCCAATAATGATTATCGTCACCGCCTCATCTACTCAATACTTTATTGCAATCCATATGTACACATAGATGTTGTTGAAATTTGTCACAGATCAATATGGACCCTGTCGGGCACAGCAAAGTTAGGAATCGCGTATACCTTCTTCTTTTCAGTGAAAAATCATCGAATGACTCGAAACAAAGTGAAGAAAAATGAATAAAAGTGTGTGTGTGTGTACGTGAAATGAGTGTGGGTGAGCGAGTGTGGTGCTTTTATTTACTAAAACCCACCTGTGTTGTTTCAGTTGTCTTTTGTGATCCAGGATCACGGTATTTCTTTATAACAATCCCGCAGTCTTAGCGAATAACCCACAGGTATTATTTTCAACCAGTATCAAAAAGTATATTACTATTGAGATACCTAACTAAACACCAAATAGAAATGTGAATATGGAAGAAAAAACCTGCTGCGTCGAGCCAACAAAAAGATGTTATGGGCATCAGAATTGTAATCTTCATTACCATAATTAATTTTTATATCAAATGAATTCTTGCAGCATGCTTAACCTAATGGTATTTTGTAATTATTCGTACCAACACCGACTCTTTAAATAAAAACGGTTCGAGAAATAAACGACTCAAAAATAATTAATCACCGTTTGCTACGACATGAAATATGAATAAATTTTAAATTATGAATTAAAAACGAAACGGTATGTATATTTATTTATAAAGTATTATTTAAAAAATAATCAGAAACGACTTCGCTACTGATAACCTTTCTTGTAGATATGATATGCTACAAGAGAGTCCCAAATTTATCTAAAAAAATATTTAATGATTAACGCCCATTCTTTGACCCTTGCTCCGAAAATAAAATAAATTATGCTCCTTCTGGGGCAATCCGGTAATCAGGGGACTTTCCTTTTTACGCACGGAAAATAACACAATAATAAAACATTCTTCTTTCAAGAGTTCTTCTGTAATTTTAAAAGTATCTAGGTACTAATAAGGCCGAGATAATAGCGCATATGAACGTTTAAAAACGTCCTGCATTTTAAACCGTCTGCTAATAGAGCCGAGATTATGAGATAACAGCGAGAACAACGGGCAGAGAATGGTGCCTACATATGTATGTGCTCATGCCTCGTTTTATCTTCATAAAGAGCTTTGCACACCGCTCGGAGCATTGTTCATTACGTTTTAATAAAGAATCCGGATTTCAAAGTAAAAAAAAATTCTTTCATAGTTTTTTAAACCAGCTTCTTGAAATATTACTGGAGTATCGCGTGTTCGCGACTTTGGGTACCGTCCACGAAGTCTTAAATAAGATTAGGTACAGGTAGTTAGGTACTTCGCCATTGTAACTTAGATGATAACAAAATAGGTACAATAATAGGCCCTTTATCCTGAACTAAGTAACAAGTTATTAAGTTTAACTGTGACTCCGATTAAATTACCTATTAATAATATCTCGCAGTTTAGCGTACGTGCCGCTTGGTATATGCGTTCTCAAACATTTGCCAGTGGGTTCTGTTACGCGATACCCTTCTCTAATAGTATCCAGCCGTGAGTTTAAGGTAATTTTCCCATCTTTTGTGTTGGCGTTGTGCGTTTCCCATCGCTGGGGTACCAGAATCCATTTTTCTGGTGCATCTTGGATTAAGTTCCTAGTTTATCTCCACTTCTATTGGTTAATTCGAGTAACAATATCAGTGACTTTCATTTCTTCCCTTATTTTGAAGCTTCTTAATTTATCTATCTATCTCTGTCTGAACTCAGTTAATGTGTCACTAATGATCGACCTGCAAACTAAACATGATACGCAGCCATAACACTTCCTTTTTTTCTAGTGAATTCGGAAACTACAATACACATTTTCCGCGTCGATGAAGCCTTTGAAGTAAAAAATGTTTATTCATCGTATTTTCATTATTACAACGGATCATTTGGGTCCCCGGGAAAAATCCCGCCGTGTGACGGACTAATGGAAGTGAAGAATTCCTCCGAAGATGTACCTCCCCTCCACCTACCCCCTATTCTATTGTTGATGTCGGGTATAAAACGATTTATTGTACCGTGACGTCACAGGTACTGTCGACGTCAGAGATATATTATCTGCTGTCATAACTTAAATTTTCTCGGACATTTTTGCACGAGTTAAAAGTGGTGGCTTAATTTTATTTTTAGATTTTGGATGTCTCTCGTGGGAAACATTTGGATTCAGTTTTTGCTTTTATTTTGTTGTGTCACGACATGTTGGAAAAGTTTTTATCATATTGTGCATATAGTGTAGGTACATATTGAGATGTTTTATTTTATTGTAGCGCATTAAAAACATGGACTAATTTTGAAACATTAGAAAGAGCCATATTAAACAAACACTCTTCGTCACGTTGGTCTATTGACAGGAGCTGTCAGACACTATCTAAACATAACCTCGATCGTCCTAAATCAACCAAAATTGATGTATTTAGAGCCTTCCAAAGTTATAACTGAATTACTTTAACGTTGGAGAACGACATACCGAAACTCATATGTCAAGTTTATTATGTTAGTGTCGGAAAGTTTGGAGGCCGCTTTCGAATAACTAAACAATAGATAAGTACATACAAAGCCGCACAAGTGATATACATTGGACGGTGAAATTGCCAATCTGTACTTCAGTGCTAAGGCCATGTAGTGAAGTGTGAAGCTATCATTGTTCTGCGGCGAAAGGGGGACTGCACTATTCATCCTGTATAGCTCTATCCCTCTCTCATATTGGAAAAATGTTAGCTGTGACGCTTCGTTACACGACCTCTGATGGACTTCATAATAATCGTGCAGATATTGAGAATTGGTTTGGGTAATAAAGGAATTAATTCTTGCTTTGACAGGGATAGCATTACCAGAAAAAAATGCTAAATTCTAGTTGAAAATAAAAATATGAAAATCAGAAAATGTAATAGCTGATCTAACAATATACTTACCGTACAAACCAGAGTGCCTAGATAACTAAAAGTACCACATCTTTTTTAAATAATGAAGTTAAAGTCAAAGTCAAAGCGTTTATTGCGAACTAAGTGTTTATAATGTTGTTATAATATCGTGTCAGTACTTTTGACTTAGCAGCCTTTTACAAGCATTGCAATTTTAATTTATCCTAATTAACATACAATAGACATTATTATTTGTTAATCATTATATTATCAATTTATTTGAGTAATTACAGTTATGTCAAAAATAAACATGTTAATAATAATGAATTTAATAAAATTATTATGTCAAATACTATCAATTCAATTGAGAAATTAAAGTTATGTCAAAAACCCAAGGGTCTGATTCTGAAAGGAAGACTTGGTCCTGGTACGAAAGGCAACGAAGGAAGAGCAGTGGGTTTTTAATCAGTCAAAGTCTGGCACTATCTTCCGCTCCGCCCAAGAGCGGGGAATGTCATAAGATGATTTTACCACCGAAAAAAAAAAAGTGCCCTATGAATTTTCATTCACTTGATAGAGTCCAAATATATACGTTTTTTGCGACATAAACGGCTAACTTAAAGTTAACTTAGAAGTTGAATTTTTCACAGCTTCAAGGGACCGCAGACGGTATGGTTTAAATTTCAACTCAATACCTCCACGCGTTCAAACCAAAAAGGGTCTTGACAGACAGACGGACAACAAAGTGATCCTATATGGGTTCCGTTTTTTGACGCTCGTTAATGAACGCTCTGACGTCAGACATCCAGGAAGATTCTCCCTGGTGTATGCTATTTGATGATGACATTGTGCTGGTTGCCGAGTGTGGCCTAGAGGTCCAGAGCAAATTGGAGGTGTGGTGGCACAAACTGGAGAGTGATGGCTTAAAATAGAGCAGAACGAAAACCGAATACTTGTTCTGCGATTTCGGTGGTCTCTCCGGTCTAATTTTCAAAAAGATTGAAAATTAGAGTCGAATTGTGGAAGATTTGACACTCAATCATCTCCCTCTACCCAGAACGGAAATAGATCATTTTTAACAAGTAGAGAAAGTTTCTCATTGCGATTGAGGGGAATTCTTTGTGTTATGGAGCCAAATGCTGCAGTGACTTTCCACGAGTGTCAAACGATGTCTTTCTATACACTTACATAGAAATAAATAAACGCTTAGCGTTCAGCTTGATACGATAAATAAAACAAATAATGGAGGGCCCGAACTCTAGCACTTATTCGCATTAGTGCAGAAAACAGTAAATTGCGTGCCTGAAAGCGGTAAGGAGTAAGTGTATTGACAAAAAAATGGTGCTTATTGAAATTCAGAGTACCTGATAATTTGACATGTTGGTTTAGTTAGAACTGCCGACATCAAAGACTTGATTAACATTCTAAGTAAATTCCAAAACTATGCTAAGTCGACATACCTAAGTTTGAAAATTACTCACTGAATACCTGACAGTCAAAAGCTAACCCGCAGCTACCGTCAATATTTACTGTAGATACTTATAAACTTAGTAATATATACTGTTATTTAGTGTGTTGCGATAGCTGACAATACCCGTAACTTCGGGTGTAAAACTACTTTAGAATTGAACATAAACTATCGGTTTCATAGCCGGTCATTTACTTTAACGCTTTCAGTAGATATTGGTTCGGTAACATGGTCAAAATAAAACTTGTGTAGCTTAAAAATTTCAGTATCGTGTTGGGGACACAACCACAAAATAGATAGGTACAGAAGTTAATCTCATGTATGTTCTTCACTTTTCATGCCTACGCTTGACGATCGCGCTAGGGTTAGCACCGCTCCGTCTGAATTTGCTTTAATAAATACTTAATACAAATTGTAAAAATATTACATGGCCACAAAGTCATGTCCGCTTTCTTTCTCGGAGCGGGGCTAGTGGCCACTAGGTACTTATACCTAACAAGTTCTGCGTTACGTTAAAACAAATCATCAAATTTAACAAATCAATGTTGAATTTAAACAACCTTCCACTGAACAGTTACAACTTTTTTTTTGTTGCTCCATTATTGCACAAAAAAGTTCACAGACGCGGGCTTCAAAAGGATAGCACTCGCGCTCGCACTGGTTCCAACCGGGCTGAGATATCGTGTCCGTGAGCGGTGTCTGTATGTGCGTTGCTCGAGCGCGCTTTGTATGTACTCGTAGATTGCCTTCTGTACCTATCTATTTTGTGATAACACTGTGCGCTAAAACTAAGATCATAGGTAGATATTACCCGGAAAGCCAGTATTCTTAAGTGGGATTTGGCTGGACATGTAAATAACTATACTAGATGGCTTCTCAGATGAGCCGTGTGCTAAAATAGCTACGTATTGGGTCCCATGCTAAGTGACATCTTGGCAGACCAAGACAAAGGTGGGGAGATGAACTTGATTCTGGCCGAATGGACTTGCCTGCAATAGACGAAAACAGACCTGTATGGAAAAGGGATTGGAAGCCCTTTGTCCAGCATTGGGACATTACGGGCTGATAAGATAAGATTAGCTTCAGAATCATTTAAAATACTACAATAATTTGCCTGTTGTGGTCTTCCCATTCGATTATAATTTAGGTGTCTTCAAGGCTAGATTTACTCACTCAAGACCCCTAAAATAAGCTCTTTAATAAACTAGTGCGCTTCACTATCAACGATTGCATCATTGCTTACTATCAGGTGGGGTCGTAGTCAAGCATTAGTTTATTAAATATCATTAAAAAAAGATTCTAAAGCAGCATAGCAGCACAAAAAAGTGATCATCATCAGCATTATAGACGAAAGATACATCGGCCGACAACTCAAAAACAAAACGCCGCGTATACGCTGCACTTAGAGTTGCCAACTGGTTTTTGAACAAAAATAACGTTTATCAACTATTTATTTATTTGATTCTCCTCATGAAGACTTTTTATATGTGCTTCTAGAACACACTAACAGTTTTTCATTGGGTACGAACGTAATCATATTCCGGCGTAGAAGCATCAATACCTAATTTTAGTAATCATTATTATCAGTGTTTCATTTTATGCATAACAGTAAAGATTAAAAGCAGAGTATTTTCATATTCTTTATTTTTATGCAAAAGTATAAAGTATACTTATCAAAAATAAAGTAAGATAGGATATGGTTGGCAACCCTAACTGAGCTACCGTCACGAAAACATGTTTCTATAGAAACTCACGTCGTGTTGTCAGAGAACTTTGTAACTTACAGTTTTGCTACAATATCCTTGCGTGATCCATATTCAGTCTAAACAAACTAATAAACAAACTTTATCAATTTCCAATTTATTTACATAATTAATATTTGTATTGATAGATTCTCTGAATAGATTGCTCTTGTTGCTTCCGTTTAATAGTTTTCGTCACGGAATCGTTCCTGAAGTAAACAAATATGGGTTTGAAAAAGATGTTTTTTTTTTTATTTATCTCAAATTTGTACTTCTTTATCTTTTGATCTAATTAGTGAACATTACATACATTCAATTGAACACGCCATAATTATGGTGGTAAGTCCAGTCCTCACCGGACATGCTCATGACAAGTTCGGTAGGTTCCTGCATTTGATTCGTGCGGAAGAAACGCCCGGGTGTCACCGTTATGTGAACCGTCCAGAGGACACGGTGGACCATACGATAGAGGTGTGCCCCGCTTGGGCAGAACACCGCTGTGTCCTCGTAGGGGTGACCAGCGACAACGACCTCTCGCGCCCGGCCCTGGTACAGGCCATGATCCCGACCGAGGAGAAATGGTAGACCGTCGCCTCCTTCTGCGAAGCAGTAATGCTAGCGAAAGAGGCGGAGTAGCAAAACTATAGGGGCCCAGCAGGGTCGAAACCTACTTTGGCAATGGGTTCGTTACGAAGGAACATGGGAGTGGGTTTTAGTCAATAAAAGTCTGATACACCCTTCCGCTCCGCCCCAGAGCGAGGAAATCATTAGATGTTTTCCCAACTAAAAAAAAAACACATACAAACAATTCTTATTTTTGAGGTAGGACATCATCCTACGACTTCTCCCACCCTAGGGTGGTGCCCGAAAGTAGCTACTGTTTTTCTTCCATTCCAATAAATGAAAGCAAAAATATTTACCGAAGAAAGACAAATATATACTTACAACAAACAAACGTGAAGACAGCAGCAATACACTTTATTAAATATACACGCACTTCATACCAGCGAATACAGAAGGTGAATGACGCATAACCGAAATATCTCGTAGCACATAATGTATGAAAGTCTGCCCCAAGTATCTCCAATAAGTACCTTTCTTAAAATACTTGCCATGTTCCCTTCATAAAAATGTAAATGGAAATCCGAACATTATAATACCTACCGGACCTGGATTATTACACTGTGCGACCTTTGAAGCAACTATGTCCCTTCTAATAACGTTTTATTTACATATAGAACGACTGACGATACACACAAAGTGTAGGTACGTATGAGAGAAATGAAGAAATCGGAAATAAAATATGAAAATACTTGAGTCTAGAATGAAAAGAAAGGAAAATCTTTGAAGTCACCGGTTTGTTGCAAAAAGACGACAGTTATTTAAAATAGAAATTGTAAACGGAATTTAGTTGTGGCACGGTTAGCGCGGTGGTTGACAGATTGGGAACAAACATTTGTTTGGCCTGCAAATTAGGCGTGTGTAACTCTTTACTGAACCGACTTACTGTTACGAAACATTTTAGTGTTCCGAAAAATTGGAACATCAGTAATGTTTTAAATGCATCATTTGGAACAATTGGAACACTGAACCAGTCTTTACTTTAAATGACCCAGTCTTTTTAAAATTATAATTAAAACGTAAATAGTGTAAATATAATTAATGACCTGAACTAAAAACATCTACTTAAAATTATTCTTAAATCTAAATTCAATGAAACGAAACTGTTTTATTTCAAATGTTCCATTGAGCCGCTGTTCCAAATGTTTCGTTGAGCAGCTGTTCCAAATGTTTCGTTGAGCCGTTGTTCCAAATGTTCCTTTGAGCCGTTGTTCCATGTTTCAAATAATACATGACGCAACATAACAGATCACCATTTATAAGAATCAGTGTCTGTGTTTGTATCTGTTGGAGCCGAGATTCCAAATGTTCCAAATGATACACATCAGTGTTCCGAAACATTTCAGTGATTCAGATGCAAATGTTCCAATCACAAAGATACACTACCCACGCCCACTGCAAATAGGTGTTACGGGTCTGAGTGTCTTGTATATGCGATTTTACATGTCTATAAAATCACGTACGATACATGCTTTATTCCTTGTGTGAGGCAATATTTTTTCCAAACAAAAAAAATTACTTCGTACGCGTAAAATTTCGAAACATTTAACCACGCCGTACGAGAATGAATGAAATAGTGAATGAACGTGAACGGCTAAAAGTTGGTGCACACTAATCTAATCTTTCTTATTTTCCTGAGTACGCTAACATAATGTACTGTGACGGTAACGCTGCTGAGGCGCGGAGAGAATATCAACTCCGCTTTCCCAACCGCCGACTCCCGCATGTTAGTGTCTTCGGATCGACTTATAAGCTACGGCTACAGCTAAAAGTTGGTGCACACTAATCTAATCTTTCTCATTTTCTGTTATACTATTGACATATTAAGAGTTTCTAATCTGTCTAAATTAAAAAGCTTAATAAGAGTTTTTGGCGAGATTTTTTCGTGTAATTTATTAGTGGCTGTTTTAGCTATTCATTATAAATTAATCTAAAATGTATCTAGTTTGTATCTACACTGTGTGGAATCATTGCAACAGGCGCACTCTCTGCAAAATGAAACTGACAATTTTATTGTAATATTGACTACCTTAGCAAAGCTTGCCGGGAAAGACGACCTGATACATTTACTGTCAAATACTGCAGATACCTTAGTATGTGCAACATCCACATTCTAATAACACTCACAGAATGACGTGGCTTAAAGGACTTAGTATCCAAGCCAAAAATATAAAAAAAAAAGAAATTAAATAGTCGTCTGTTTTAAGTAGGAAGGTATTAAACTAAAACTTTGAAGCTATAACGACGTGCCGATTATACATCTCGTTTAAAAATGAAGAGAAATAGGAAGCGAACCCTAATCGAGCAACTCGGCCTTGACCGAGTTTTCGAGACCATCTGAAGTGGTAACTAACTTTACGTGCACATCGGGACCGGAGAAAAATAGCGCAATAAATGCTAAAAAGTTAGTATTGGTTTGGGAGTAGGTAAAATAGAACAGAATAGAGTCGAATAATACTTTGTTGTACAGCAAAAACCGTATCACAAGTCTTATACATAAAATTAAATCTGTGTACTATGGCGGTCTTATCGCTGACAGTGATATCTACCAACGATGACATTTGGATGGAAAGATGATAAATTAATAGTAAAAAAAAACTTTTATTTAAATGCTTTAAAATGAATAAAATAAACTTTAAATTAAATAATTTTTTTAAGCCGGGTACAGACTTCTATAATGTAACATGCAATGTAACACGCGCTGAAAGAATTTGCCGTAGACATTGCCGCAATGTATCATGCAATGTAGCAGAATTTCCATAGTGTGAACCGTGGACACTATGCACGCGAACAGAGCATTTCAACTATGTAAATAGGTACATGCTCGGTTTGTGTGCGCGCTGCGTCCACACTTATGAAATGCTTCTTTTATGTTACGTTACAACAGTCTGTACCCGGCTTCACATTATACACTTTATAAAAGGTTACTGGTAACTCGACGTATTCCTTGTAGGAGGTAATTGTAGGATTAAAATGCAATAAATGAAGACACTAAATGTTCTACCAAAATTCTGTCGTTTTAGAGTTAGTAAGATTTTTGGTTTTTTTTCTACAAAATCCCAGATTAAATAGTTTAAAGTCAATTTTACTACTTATGCTACGACTGTACTGAAATTTATGTTATTATCATAATTGATGCCGTCGCAGATCTTTGTTAGTAATTAAAAATGAGATTAGAAAGAATTAGAGCAGTGGTTGCCGAAGAGCAGTGGTGGCCGAGTGGTAACGGCCCCGACTTACGAATTGTAGGTCGCGGGTTCAAACCTAGCCAAGCGCATTACTTTGTGTAATTTATTTCATCACCACTGCTCTCAAAACGGTGAAGGGAAACATCGTGAGAAAACCGAAACCTAGAACCTAAAATTCGAAGACATGTGACATTCACCAACACGCACTAGGCCCGCGTGGTGGATTACGGCCCATTTCGTCTCCTTGAGAGGATGCCTGAGTCCCAACAGTGGAAACATTATAAGGCCGACTATGCTATGCTAATTAAAAATTCAAAAATGACTAAAACTTTGGCAAATATCATTAATTAAACATTTAACTTTTTGCAACTGTTGCTATCCTACAAAATGATGTTTAGTGCAAAAAAAAATACTACGTCTGACGTATAAATTACTAGAAAAATATCCATGTCTTATCAGCTATTCAGAAAGGTATGATTTTCAATCCTTTTGGATTGGTGAAAGGGAGGAGAAGAGTTTTATGGGGAGCAGGCAAAATTGCGAGACGATCAACAGCGTTAGTCAGTTTGAACTCTACGTCGCACAAGCTTATGTTTTGTTAACTAACTATAGCCGTGTATCTTGCTCTTGTGCTGTACTGTACCTTCATAAGTGCTGAATATGGCTGCATATTCGAATCCTGCCCCCCTAGCCAAGTTACAACCGTTTCGTGTCGAATTCCGTTCTCCAATCGGTATCAGCAATAGTAGAAAACGATAAGTTGGTAACCATGTTGACGCGCCTGAGTCGGCCGCTCGTTCTACAATGTCGTTCAACAATAACAAAGGATGTAGCGTTGAACATTGTAGAAACAACAACAATTCATTTTATCATTTTGAACGATGTGAACTTGGCTACGAATTTTCTATTCGTTTGTTCTGACCACGTGACTTAACATTGAGATGATGTCATTCCCATACATTTGATTAGTTTTCGACTAGCGTTAACGATTGCAGATTATCAACTTGGCTAGGGGTGCTGAGTACGCTAACATAATGTACTGTTACGGATTTTGTGACGGTAACGCTGCTGAGGTCCGGAGAGAATATCAACTCCGCTTTCCCAATCGCCGACTCCCACATGTTAGTGTCTTTGGATCGACTTATAAGCTATTATCTAAACACTGGCAGCGTCTGTAGAAGCAGGCAAATTAACACTGGTAATCATTATCCTACAATGCCTCCTGCACGGAATACTTCGAGTTACCAGTAACCCTGTATAATCGAGTCTTTCTTCAATTGATTCTTTTCTCTCACTACAAAGGTCGTAAACACCATTTTGGAGAAATAGACTTTTTGATGCGCTCTTTCAAGCTATAATGTTCACTTATATTTAAATTTCCACTATGAGAAAAAAATATTTTTACTATGTACCCAAAATGTCCTTAAAGCTCTCAATCCTTTAAATATTTTTTTTTATTTCACAAATAAACAAATTGATTGATTAATTGATTTCTTGTTCATTACCAAAAGTACTTATGACATTTGTAGTTACGACGTCGATATTATAAAAGCTTGTCACGAGATTGTTGTTTTAAGGTTTTCTATTCAGCCAATAACAAAAAACAGGAAAGATACCAATATTAAAAAAATAACCCATGAAAAATATACTTTTATGTATGTCTAAAAACTTCATAGAAAACCTTTATGATTTTATCAAACGATTTTGAAAAGGTTCCTCGATAAAAATTTGGTCTTTATTGCTTTAACGTAGGGAAGATATACTTTGCTTTTATTGTTAACTCAAGTGTATAACTGAGTGAATACGAATAATACCTACCTAGTTAATGGTTCTCACATCTGCTGGCATATCTTCTTTGTTACAAATTGTATTTTTACCTTAAAATATCTTACGTTTGCCTACCTTTCTTCGTTATACATCATCATCATCATCATCATCATTTCAGCCGAAAGACGTCCACTGCTGGACATAGGCCTCCCCCAAGTGTCGCCACAATGTACGGTCGTTATACATCCTAGCTTATATTTATACCTACTATTTATATCTATAATAATATTATAAAGAGAAAAGATTTGTATTTTTAGATATTTGTAATGAATAAATTTAAAAACTATTGGACCGATTTTAAAAATTCCTTTTTTTTATTTTTGCTATATCACTGAATGGCATAGACTATACATCTACTTTCCCACGACGAAGTTGCTGGAAGCAGCTAGTAGTATTATTAATAATGAAAATAAATATATGTTTGTTACCTTTTCACATCTAAACCACCTAACCGATCATCTGCATCGTTATGGATATGGGTAAGACGAACTGAGATACTTGTATTTATGATTTTAATTAATATAATACCGTAAATAAATAGGTATTACGCCAGCCAATCACATTTTAAGCAACATATAATTTGAATCAACCTCTCTATGTCAATAAAACAATATTATTATTATTTTCGGGTACCTTTTCTCTTCATTATTATTATCTCTTTATTCACGTAATACATGTATAAATTATATTTTTAAATATTACAATAAAATATTTAAAAAAAATACTGGGCAAGTGCGAGTCGGACTCTCGCCCTGGGGGTTCAGTACAAACTTGAAAGGTGAATTGCGGCTTACGATTTATGACGTATTAAAAAAAACTACTACTACTACTCGTTCAAACCAATTTTCGGTGAAAGTTTGCATGGTAATGTACAACATATATTTTTTTAGTTTTATCATTCTCTTATTTTAGAAGTTACAGGGGGGAGACATTTTACCACTTTGGAAGTGTCTCTCGCACAAACTATTCAGTTTAGAAAAAAAATGATATTAGAAACCTCAATGTCATTTTTAAAGGCCTGTCCATATACCACACGTATCGGTTTGAAGAAAAAAAATTTTTGAGTTTCAGTTCTAAGTATGAGGAACCTCCAAAAATTTATTATTATTTTTTCTATTTTTGTGTCAAAATCTTAATGAGGTTCACAGAATACATCTACTTACCAAGATTCAAGAAACGTAAAATAGTATAGTATAATAATAGTATAGTAATAGTATAGTTCTTATAGTTCCGGAAAAAAGTGGCATACTAACGGACAGACAGACATGACGAATCCATAAAGGTTCTGTTTTTTGCCATTTGGCTACGGAACCCTAAAAACAGTATTGGGAACAGGGTCTAAGATAACGGCACAGCGACCAGGATTCCAGACAAAGGAACCTCCTAACAATACGAGCCGTATCCAACAGTACCGCTTTCTGAATCATAATTACTAAAAAAAACTGGCACTTTAACATTCAATTATATAATTCAATTCAGTTTCATTGAATACAATAACATTGAACAAATAAATAATATCCGTATAATACAGCGTCAATCCTGATTACTTAATTAATAAATTGAGTAAGCAATTTATGCCCGTGTTTAGAAGGGTGTCAGTCCCACTGGCGGCTTTGTTGTCAGCCCTGTAATTAATCAAATACCTCAATGGGGAAACTAGATTCGTCCAAGATGGCAATTTTCTGCTTAGTTTAGTATTCAAACGATTTGAGAACAGCTGCAAATCTTACTGATACAACTTCATAAATATGCTTAGGTTAGAATTAAAAATACTGCCACTACAAAACATTAATACAGTGTGCAGATTTGAAATTCAATCAGAATTGAAATGTCTGCCATTCCACAACAAATACCAACCCAAAAAAGTACCTGTCTCGGAAATTTACACTATAGAGTGCTAGTTGGGAATTTAACCACACAAAATCCTATTGATACGACTTACAATGGGTCAGAATTAAAAGTACTGCCACTACAAAACATTAATAAAGTGTGCAGACTTGTAATTCAATCAGAATTGAAATGTCTGCCATTCCTTAAGTTATTTGATAACCACCAGATACCAACCCGAAAAGGTTCCTGTCTCGGAAATATACACTATATAGTGCTAGTTGGGAATTTAACCACATAAAATCCTATTGATACGACATACAATGGGTCAGAATTAAAAATACTGCCACTACAAAACATTTATACAGTTGCACACTGACTTATAATTAAATCAGCCATACCAAGTCCAACAGCTACTAATCTAAAAAAGTATCTATCTCGGAAAAACACACTGAATAATGCTAGTTGGGAATCTAACCACATAGAATTTTATTAATACGACTTAACAATTTTTTTTTTTTGATGTGAAAATCATTTTATGACATTCCTCGCCTTGGGCAGAGTGAGAGGGCGTGTAAGACTTTTACTGACTAAAAAACCCACTCCTGTTCCATCGTTGTCTTTCATAGCAGGGCCGATTTTTCCTTTCAGAAGCAAACTCTTAGCCCCAGTAGGCTTCAACCCTGCTGGGCCCCTATGGTTTACTGGCATCTACTTGAGGCGCGCGTGGAACAGTACGCGCCGTCGACGTCTTGGGCTCGGTCCGGATGGTTACCGGACAGTCGGACGGCGAGCTACCCTGTGCTCGCCGTCCGCAAGCCCGCGCCTACGGTGACCAGAAATCGGGATCGAAATCCCGGTGGCTGAGCCGTGATGGCCGCACCTTCGCGCGTGCACGTGCGGCCTCCTCTTTCCACTCCTCCTCGCTTTGGACCATGACTTGTAACAAGGCCCGACGCGAGAGATCGTTGCCGGCGATCGCCCCCACGAGGATACAGCGGTGCTCTGCCCAAGCGGGGCACACCTTTACCGTCAGCTCCACCGTGTCCTCCGAGCGGTCTAGACAGTGGTGGCACCCCTGTGACAAGCGGAAGGTGAGGACGCTGTAAGGTCTTTCCAGCCACTTCTCAAAGAGCGGACTTACCGCCATAATTATGGCGTGCCCATAATAAAGATGATGGGGTTACAATTTAAAATAATGTCACTACAAAACATATGTACATATACAGTGTGCAGACTTGTTCTTCAATGGCAATCTTTCAAGGGGTAAAAGTAGGGCTGCGTACACGCTTTCTGTCTTTATTGTTCGAAAGTGTTACCGTGGTGCTGGAGCGCAAAAGGTAACTGAAGTAACACAGTTCGGTTTCTATCTACCTATCTATTGGAGTTTGGTTTCTACACTTAGTCCATGGCTTTACTCCAACTACCTCACCTAGCTCCAGCAGCAGATAAGGCCTACCGGCTTATTCAGGTCTTTGACGGAATTCGGCTTTGGTTACACCTAGGCACTCAACAAAGACATATGCGATTATTTCTTCGATCTCCATGCATGCTCACAGGCGAGTTTAAATCAGTATAAGTCTGACACTACATTTGCATCTGCTCCACCTAGAGTGAAACGTATTTTATGATTTCCCACCTCAAAAGAGAAGGGAGAAAATAACTTTTCATGAATATGAACACCATTACTACGAATTCATTTTCGCATAACTTAATAAAATGTAGCAAAATATTGCCCCCCGAAAGATTGCACTAAAATATTTCCAATGTTTGAAAATCATCCTGTATATCGTCACGCATTTCACAGTAGAAAGAACTTAGAAAATATCTGCAAGGGTGTTTTATTTTTATTAATGAATGGACCGCTCTTGGCCTCGATCGCACCTGATTGAAAACCATGCATGGAGGCTGCGATTAAACAAGTGCAGCCAGTAATATGTCTATATAGTATGTGGATTTTTGAGACGGGGCAGTAAGGGTAGGTACAGTAGAGAGTCACCGCAAGCCTAGAAATCAAAGGGCAACTGAAGAAAATGAAGAAATGCGAGTTTTAATCAGTAAAAATCTGACACTACTCAAATTTGTTCAAACCAACAGCTATTAACCCAAAAAGGTACCTATCTCGGAAATCCAGAATATATAGTGCTAGTTGGGAATTTAGGAACTGGAAGAAAGCTCCAACCCCAGAAATATTAGTCATGCTGCTGAACAACAAAGGTCTTTTACTCACATAGATTTTTTGAAGTCATTTCCTTCACTCAACTCAGTCACCCTCAATTACAATTATTTTTTAATAGGTTTATTTTTATATAACCTGTTTTTTATTAGATATGTGAAAGAGAGTACTGTAGACTCAGCAGACTCATTTTCAATGAGCTTAAAGGTGCCATTCGAACCTCGCCTGTAGGCTGCGGATGCAGGCAGCACATGCGGCGGCTGCACGAAGCCGCAGTAGTAGTAGTAGTAGTAGTATGAATTTTTGTGAAAACCATTACGAACGCGGCCACGGCCGCACGTGCTGCTGGGCTTCGACTGCGATTACTGCCGCGACCTGCAGCCGCAGCCGATCGCAGACACGTAGGGCTACGGCCGCAAGTTGATGCGCAGTTAGTTACGTCACTTCAACCTGTTTAGACAAGTCCGAAATAATCGCTACTCGGAGCCGATAGCGCTCATATTTGATTGAATCGTAGATTTGCGACTGGTAGCACGTGCAGCCAGCCTCGGAATCACTTCCGACTGCGGGTGCAAGCAACGGCTGCGTGTCATGCGTATGCTACCTGTATTCGCAGCCTGCAGCCGAGGTTCGAATGGCACCTTAAAGAGTAATATATTTGAATTGACATTAATTTATAGCTTGTTTTATTTTATTGACATTAACGTCCTCCACTCGAGAGTTTTTTCGTAGTCATAGTGACTAAGTCAAACGGAGTGTAAGAATTTTCTTTCAAAAGTAGGTAGGTACTTAATATATGATATGGGTGTAAAGCTCGACTCACGGCGGCGTAACTACATTCAATACTGGTCTAAATAAATTATAGGTAAAGTATGTTTTTAAAAGCCAGACTTTTCGACTTAATTTTAACACTGAAAGAGGAAACATTAAGAGAGAGAATCTTGCTTTTAAAACCATTTTATTTCCAAGAGTCTACATTAAAAACGTTACTTTCTGAGAGGGTAATGTACCTATCTAGCTCAGTACTATAGTTGTTCAAGACAATGAGAATATTTAACAATGGCTGCCGGCCACAGATCTGCATAGGCAAAATGAAGTCTTTACTGAACTTTGTTTTAATAGTATTTTATTTTTTCTAAGAGCATGTTGGCATACTTTTCTCACTTTTGCATTATTGAGCACAAATGTTGCCATGGCTTTTATCCATCTAGGACAAAACTATAACATCTTACTTTTTGGACTGTGTTTCAACGGTTTTTAGCTGAATGTCCAATAATCTAGAATTTCTTCCAAAGTTTCATACATGTAAAGTTAAACTTAGTACAACACCTGTTTCACCCTTCTACATGGCCGTAATAGTTGAAGAAACATCCTATTGAAACATATACATACGTTCGTTTTCAACACACGTAGCATCCCATAACTCATCGGCTCCTAGTAGTTCGCAAGTTTTCAAACAACTAACTTCTTGCCATTCTCCGTAATGGAAGGACAGTTTAATCCCGTATTCCGTCCATATTTACAGTAGCTAAAACAAATTAATCCCGGGCATAGCTTTACGCGTAATTGCACCCCAGTGGCCTAGTGCAGAAACAAGGTAGAGCATACAGTGGATGTCTGTGCGCTTGGGAGGAGCGCCGCCAAGTTCTCGTGGAGGCTATCGGAAGCACCGACTTCTTGCGTCTGGCCCTTGAAACGATAAGGGATAAAGGGAATAGAATGAAGTCACTTTCTTCTGCAAGCAGTATGCGAGCGAAGGTGGTTAAAACCGTGAGAGAGAGGACATCCCCACGTGTTAGTCGCCGCTGAACTCTCTGTGACTCCCGAAGATCAAGGTGATTCGCAGCCACCGTAGGCGTGAGCTTGCGGACAGCGATCGAACTCACCATTTGGCCGTTGGCTAAAAACCAAATACTAGAAAGGGGCTAGTGTAGAAGAGCTCCTGGCCAATTTATAATAGTCACACAGATCGATCTCCAAGATTAAGCATCACGCATGCCGAAATCGGTCCTTGGATAGGCTACCAACCATTCCATACCGAGTCTCTTGCGTGCCTCGAGAAGTTAAGCCTTCGGTCCCGACCCTCACTTGAAAACTCGTTGACAGACGTAACGATAGCCCGAAAATCTGACAAGAGTCTTGCTAAAGTGTCATGGTACTTAGGTACTAAGACGAGGAGATCAGATAGGTAGTCACTCCATGTAAAATACTGCTATTCAGCTACATCCGATAATACTGGAAGCCGACCCCAATGTTGTAGGGAAAAAGCTAGACAGATTGATTGATTCCGTCTGTATTCACTGTAGCTAAGCAAATTAATTCAGGGCTTCGCTTTCCTTGTAATAGCACCCACGGGGCTAGTGTCGCAGCACATTCGACGAACAAATCGTTCGACATTAAACCAAGTTAAAGCCATATTTTATCTTTAGTTTTTTTAATCAAAAGTAATGATGTTGTCAGTGAGTTATAAATGAAGCATAGCTTGTATCCTAGTGCTCTGGAGAGTAATTTATAAAAGCTTTTAGGATAGACAAGTACAACATAGTAAGTAAGATATAGAGCCTTTACGCTGAAAAGACGTAACTTCAAATCTTAGGGCCGATTCACACCGAAATGGCAGCGATGTTAAGAGGCCAGAGTTGCCGGGCGCTTGACTGCTGCGGCGAGATGAGCGGCTGTGTGCCCTTTTTAAACCTTTGAAGCGATACTGGTCTTTAAGGATGTAAATAAAGTTTAAATACCTTCACTCTTAAATTGCTCGCCTCGTCGCTGCCGGCTACTGTCATTTCTGTATGAATCGGCTCTTATATTTAAAGCAATGAGGAAAAAACGAAGAAGTTTTGCGAAGAAATTATTTAAGAAAATATAGGGTAGTAAAGCTATTTTTTTTTTCGTAGTATCACAATTTTAAATATATATATAGAAAGAGTGTAAAAAACTGTGCAAGATTCAATCAAAAGGTCAATTTCTTCAAAATGGTCTTTACGTCCTTATAACGAAAAGAGTCGTCATTATCTTAAGTAAGTAGACAAACTAAGAAGAAAATAACAAAAAAGAAATAAAACAACGTAAGTATTTGGAAAATAAACAATAACGAAACATGAATAAATAAAGTGATGAATGATACCCGGGGATAACCGAAGGCGGAATAATTGTTAAAACGTCAGCTCGCTTACACAATATTATTTGAAGTCTAGTGAAAAATGACGGGGCGCGGATAAGCGACGCTGTTAATCTTTTGAATGAAAGTTTAATCACTTTTCAATTATTCTTTTTGACTTGTACGAGTAAAGCTAGAACTGAAACAGAATACAAAAACGGCATTACTTATCTAACGCTATTATACAAACATTTTATTTTTATTTTACGAATTTTTTTCAGGCTTGTTTTACACAAGTATGAAAAATGTATGTAAGATGTTGCTTTAGGTAAACACTTACTGGAGTAGGACCAGCATGGACTTCGAAGAAATCAAAAGGAATAACTGAGGCCCAAGTCTACTATTTTTATAATATAATTCGTCATTCCAACACGATCCCATTATCATTTTGCTAAAGGTTCGTAATCTGCTACTTCATAATGATCGATCATTGATCGGTCAATGGTCTCGTAATAGAGTTGTGGTATAATGACATTATCGAGCTTATTAAAACAATGAACGCACAATGTCGTTCTAATGGTAGGTCACTAGGATCTAGGATCAAAGGAACGGTCAAAATTTTTGCAGATTACCGCATGCTTCAGACATTCATTTGTCAATATTTACGAGATTACCATTCTATGCCACTTCATTCAATGGAGTGTCAGTGGTTGACCATTGGAAAGTCATAATGACACCATTATATTAGTAGCTTGTCAAAATCAACAATTATGAAATCAATGATAGACCATTCTGACACTATTGTAATAGCAGATTTGAAGCCCTGGTGTAGGACGCATGGACCATGGGCAAACAGCCTGTTCGAAATAGTAGGATTACGTCATTGGCAATTGAATATACCTCTTTTTTATTTCTGTATTTTATGCAAAAGAGAAGAATTACCATATTATAGGAGACTAAATATAGTTCCACTTTGTAACTTTAAATCACGATGAAACCGAAACTATAACAACGCAAAACTAAAACTTCTCGAAACTTTTGGATACAGGTATTAATTTACCAAATATTACCGAACAATTTAATATAAACGGACCACGATCGAGTTTGACCCCAGAAGCCAGAGTTTAATCTTCATAAAGTCAACGGATATGTGGTAACTATCGATTGGACACCTCTATTACAGGGTTGGGCATGTTATCGATGTAAATTTTGGAGTAGCACTAAGCTATTCGTCATGGTAACGGGTCGCTTGGGAACCAAGTTTTAGGTTAAAAATAGGCCTATCTTAAGTTTCGGGTATCATAAATAATGAGTTGGAGATCAAGGGAGTGGGAAAATACATTCGCCTGTTTGGTGATAGGATCTAAGTGAAAAATAGTATTCATCAAAGTTGTGAAGTCTTATTAGATAAATTAAATGGAGAATTAAATCGGCCGGAAGTAAGTAACCTGCCTGATTGCCATTATTAAGAGCCCATGCTCATCAGAGTAATGGTAATTAGTCTCAGCAACTACCAATCTTGTTAAATGGTTAATCTGTTTTACCACGCCAAGATTCACATATCTTCCTATAACTTGTTTAAGAAACAGTAGTTCAACTGTATATTCCGTTTTGTTCCGATGTTATTCCACGTTCAGAACAGTCTTTCATTTCATTCGTAAATGACCAGTAAATAAACATCTTCGTCCATGCTCGAAAATAAAGCGAGTCGTGGCGATGCCACTAGTCTTTTTTTGAGCACATTACCAGACAACATGAGGAGTTTATCGACGCCATATTTTAGATTGTTTTTAGTTACTTTTAATTAGGGTTTTTATTAGAATTTTTTATAACTATGTAAATAGTATGTAGTAATTATTAAATCCAATATATAAAAATCTCGTGTCTCCGTATTTGTTACAGAACTCCTCCTAAAAGGGCTCTACCGATTTTAATGTTTTTTTTTTTGTGTACCTATACACCCCTATTTTTAATTAGTACAAAAAGGGGATCTATCCGTACCCGTTTCTGATCATATTTTTGCAGTCAAAACAAAAAAAACGAGTTCCTAAAATTGTTCACGAAAATTGTTATAATTAGTAAATTCGTAATAGAATCGATAATTCATAACAACTGCTACTAGGAAATACTATGCGCAGTATTTTTTCATTTTGATCGTATTACATTATCTCCATGAATCGCGTGACATTTTGGGATATTAACGAATGCTAATAACTTTGCTGTTTATGAATATTTTTATTGATACTACTTAAATAATGCTAAGACCTTTTCTAATTTGCCCTTTAAATATTTGTACTAATAAAAATTAGTGGTGTATACAAAATTATTTTTAGTATATGTGAACCTGAATATAGTTTGTCCAGAATCAGTAACTGAATCGATTCCAATAATTTTTACACTATGTTATAGTTTTTCCCAAAAATATTTAATAAAGCTTACAAGTTGGACACCACCGACACTAAGTGCAACAAAGGTCACGGCAGGTTGTAGCGGGCATTAGATACTAGCGCACAGCTGGATGTGGGAGCAAAACAACCCCTCAGTCGCGCGGGTGGTCTGGTGATCATGTATTTGTGCGGCCAACCAGGCAACATAACAAGCTTATAACTTTTTGAATTTTGTACATAGATTCAGATTTTGTACATAAAAATACTAGACACGTGTTTCGAGTTTCGCATATACTAAAACTAATGTAGAATATATATATGTAGTAGGTATGAGAATAGGTCTTAAGGTATGTTTTACCCTCCTACCCCAACTCCTATTTTTTCTTTTGATAATTTATATGGCAGAATAACGTTTGCCATTTCAGCTAGTAAAAATATATTAAGTTACGTACTACCATGTCGTTTATCCAACTATTATTTTCAACGACTGCTTTATACGAAGTTATAAACTCGTAAAAGTGATACATGGACAAGACGGAAGAATATTCTTCCTAACAGGTGCACCATTTATTCAGCTGCAAAAAGATAGGGTCATGCAGAAAGCGGATTGTTGCGGAAAGTTACAAGATTTTGTTTCGGGAGTGTTGGCTTGTGTCCAACGAGAAGCGGCTGCATTTGACCTCTTACACTTGAATTGAGATGACATAAGGATTTAAAATTATACTTCTATTATGGTTCAAGTAGAAGACAAAAACAGTCCTTTGTCGGCGTGTTAGGTCCTTGTTTACAGAATATCTAGTGAGCCAAAGCCTTCGTTACGTGAAGTCATTTTTTCAAGCTCTAACCAATACATTACCGGTCGGTAAGAACTGTGATATTGAAGGCGATCTTACGAGAAACGAACCTTGTCAACATGCGAGCTGGTTGAATGCAAACTTTTAAATTAAAAAGAATTCGATTGTTCCGTCCACGAGTATAACGCGTGAATAGCCACACTCAGCTAAACCATTTTGAAGGGAACTGAATGACGCAATATCACGTGCCCCCATCAGCGTGACATTTGAGTGAGCATGACAAACTTTATAGGAGTTTTTGATAGCCCATGTGACAGGAACAAAAATAAAAAGTATTGAAATATTGTGCCCAAAGTTTATCTTTAACTCCAGATCCCAGAAGCCTACACTTCAAGCTAAAGCTAAAGTCTTCACAGTATCTACGTACCCTAATCTATGTCATCATCATCTTCTTGCCCTTGTCTCATCTTATTTGGGGTCGGCACAACACGTTTTTTTCTTCCATTCTATCCTGTCAACCGTCATACTATCACTAACTTCCTTTTCTTTCATATAATATAGTCCACACAATCCATCCATCTTTTCTTTGGCCTCCCTTTACCTTAATCTATGTATATCCATAACAAAACGTCACGCAGAACCTTCAACAAAGTATCACGATAGGAGTTTTTATTCAATTCTAGAGACACATGAAACATAACAGTTTAGTCGATACTTAAAGTAAACTACAAAATGTTCTGAAATAAATAGTTTTTGAGTCTAGTGCTTGTGTTGCTGTAACATAACAGTAACAATTAGAGAGTACTATCCCAGCGACCAGGTTTTAAGAGGGTTCTTGAACGTTACTTTTATTATTACACTAGCTTTCTTAGTCCCATTAGTTTCTTTTAAAATTTTACGTTGAAAATAGCACTTAAGAGGAAAAAGATCTTGACTTTTTTATGGTTCCTTGGCGAATAAAAGAGAGTAAATGCAATTAAGGAGCAGTAGTTGTTGTGGGAGTTTATGTTCCGTATACGATAGCCTTTTAAATGAATAATTCTTTGCACACATTCTGCTCGTATGAAGTAATTCACTGCCGGACTGTGATAGGGTCAACCGATAAAACGCGTGTAAAAACAGAAAAAGACACACACACGCATACAAACATGAAAGCTTTTTGTGAGGTGGAAAATCATTTTAAAAAAACTCTTCACGCTCTGGGTGGAGTGAGAGGGAGAGTGTTCCTTCAGTTGCTCTGCCTTCCACTCTAGGGCTGCGATGACTCTTTCGAGCAAACGAAAACTTGGGTTTACCCCATTTACTTACATCATTACAAGTAATTTACTATTCTTAAAATTTTGAACATAGCTCTTTTTAATCATATTTATTTATTTTATTTTACAGAAGGCTTCCAGACTAATAAAAAAAATTATATAGAGAGTGTAATATTATCAAATCGTCAATTAAAGGCCACCACACAGATAAAAAAAATACCTCAATTAAATATCTTAAAACTTAAATTATTCAGTAATTCAATTCAATAACTTTTATTTCTGACTAATGTATCTATATAGTGTTAGTAATATACTTAAAAAAAAACAATTAAGAACAAGTATTAGTACTTTGTACATGTTGAACTATTTAACAAGGATGTGACAAATTATTTATTTTTTTTACTTTTTGACATTTTAATTAATTTAGTGATGATTTGAATGTGCTTAACTTTTTTTTTATATTCCTACGCCAGCAATGGTAGTATATGAGGAACATTATTAGTGTAAGATCTCAAAATACCATATACTTAGAAATAAATAAATTATTATTATTATTATGTGTATCCATTACCTCCATAGACGACTTTGTATTTTACCAGCAATTACTTTCAGGCAGCTGTTGAAACTCACGTGATGCCGCTCGCTTACTTATTATGACATGGAAGCCATCCACTTGCTTGTGCATCGGCAAACATCGCATATAATGAAACTATCTGTACTACATTATTCATTTTATTTATTAACATAATTCTCTCACTATCTTAGTCTGACGACGAACTATTCGTCAGGTTTTCTGCTGTACGAACATTAATGTAACTGTAAAGTGTAGGGTTTAAATAGATATTCCCTAATGGAACCGTTTTTTCCCTAAAGTACAATGTACCTAGTTAAAAAAAAAGTCAGTTAAAACTATCTGAAAACCATCGGATCTTACTTACGTCTGCTGAAGAATATCTGTATTTTTTCAGACATAGTGACGTTCTATCTATCCTTATCTATCGTCGAAAAGTTCAATTGACTTCGTGATATTTTGTTAGCGTATGTCGATTTCATATATTTTTTGCATCGACGTTGTTGGTATAACAGATAGAAAGCCTTTTTTGTCTATAACCTTTAGACACACTTCAGTGTTAGTATAGTGTTTCTATACTCTCTAGCACCTTTGATTTGGGTGGTCTCTATAAAACTTCTCTCGTTCGTTAAAGGAGAGGGAATGAGAGCGAGTGTCAGACCTTTTTACCGACCTAAACCCACCTGTGTTCCTCCCCTTGCCCTTTGCGTTCCAGAGCCACGATAATTTTTTCCAACAATCCCACACACTTCGTGATTTACTTTGCACTTCTATAATTATGTTAGATATCTCAATTCTCTGTAGTACATTGTGTAAATTTTTTGAACCAGGAACCATCTTGGGTGACGGTACATTACAATCTAATCAATGATTAAGGCAAGCATAGAGTGCAAACATTATTTTTTATTTATATAGATTACTGTTGTAATATATATCTTCCTTTTCCGGAATGGAGACCAAGAGTTAAAAGGTAGATTAAGGATTAAATATAAATTTTCCATCTATGATCGTTATTCACCGTGTAGTAGTATTTTTATTTTTTATGAAGCTAACCTGACAGCCGTTGTGTCGGTAAAAATTCAATACAAAAAACAAAACACTTTCGATATTCCGGGAAACTTTTCAGTTTTGCTCATTTATATTAAAACAAAAATTAGCTAATTCGGTACAACCATACCTACACCAGTAACGCACTTACCAACGACGCAGCACGCAGCACGATTATATTATTACTAATTATTTCTTAATACTCCCACTCTTTAACACCATCAAACTTTTTTCTTTCTTTACTTTTTCTAATAACTAATTTTAGATTACCTGAAAGTTTGTGTATGTGTATGGATGTATGTATGAGTATGTTTGTCACTCCTTTACACTCAAACCGCTAAACGAATTTAGATGAAATTTGGTACTAGAATAGCTAATAACCCGGATATACACTTAACACAGAGGTAACCGCCAGCGGCAAAAACTCATTCGGGCATTGCTTTGAGGAATGCTTTGAGTGTAGCTTTAGCACTCATTAATTAGTGAATCGTGTCATCACAAAGGGAGCAACCCTGAAATGGTCCAAATAAATGTCACTCTGTGCGACACAGACATAGTCTGAGCTTAACTTTGTGCTTTATTTTACACTGTGATTTAATAAACCTAAACTTATTTCACTCTGAAATGCATACAGACCTTGGGAATTAATTATTATAATAGACAATTCTTAAACTACCAATTCTCTACATCACGATATGTAATTCTCCACCATCAAATTTTAAAAACTCCTCCGGTCTGGTTGCACCCCTATTTTTTCGCGGCAACCTCTTGCGCCGTGCCCTGGTTCAGGCCATGGTCTGAAGCGAAAGGGAATGGGATGCGGTCGGTCCCTACTGCGCAGCAGTAATGCTAGCGAAGGAAATGGCCGCAGCCGTGAGGGAACGGACATCCCCACGCCCTAGTCGTTGCAACAGGAGACGCGCCGGTTATATGGAGTCGCAGGGTTATCCCCGTCCACCATAAGAGCGGGTTTGAGGACGATGGGTAGTTCGCCGTCCAACCGTCCGGTACAGACCGAGCCCGAGGTGTTGACAGAGCTGATTCTAAGTGCACGTCAAAGAGATGTCAGCAAACAGTAGTGCCCCAGCCGATTTCTACTAAAGCCACGGGAAATTTCTGAAAGGGAAACCGTGGTCCTAGAATGCAAAGGGTACCTGAAGGAAACAGGTGTGGTTTTAGTCAGTAAAAGTCTAACACGGCCTCTCGGAAAATCATCCAATGACTTCTTCCGCTCATTGAAAAGTCATTGGATGACTTCCCACCTCATAAAACAAAACCGTATTCTTTCAGTTGCTCTGCGTCAGGGACGAGTTACTCTTTCGAATAATCTCTTTACATCTAAATTATTCGAGATAGAAATGCACAAAACGAACTCATCGCAACATTGCCTTGTACAAGGCTCTCAAAGTTCTCAGTAATCAGTGAATAGAGTCGTCACAAAGGAAGCAGCACATACCTTGAAGTGATCCATGTAAACGTCGCTCTGTGATTGACTGTGACATAGGGTTAGTACGAGCTTTGCTTTGTACTCTGTTGTATACTGTGAACTAGTACAATCCTCGCAAATTTCGTTTGGTAATGAAATACATGAAGCCTTTGAAAATTAATTTACCTACTCTCATCTTTTAAATTAACATTATACTAGTGATCGCTCAGATGTCTTCTGCTTTTCGTGTCAATGAACTCAAAAATGAACTTTTTCATAAGAGTATTTGGCAACCTGTACAGCTCTATTATTGTCCTCGTATAAATTCTAAAATGTGTAGGTGGTAGTGAACAGGTAACATAGCAGGTAACGCATGTCCTGTGAAGCGGTCCCACACTGCCACTGTTTTGAGATGGGTCAAGGACGCCCATTTGGCCAGATTGTGTAAGCAATGACCAAGCTGGGTCTGCAGTTGGATGAAAGTTTTTTTTTTTTCAACTATCACACTACGCAGGCTAGCCCCAAGCTAAGCAGAGCTTGTCTTATGAGCACTAGACAACTGTTAAACATAGTTATATATTTCTAAATTCATACATATTTTAGATAAATTACACCCAGATACAGAACAAATGATCGTGTTCATGACACAAACATTTGTCCTGGGTGGGAATCGAACCCACGACCTCCGGCATAGCAGTCAGGGCCTCTAACTACTAGACCAAAAGGCCAGTCAAAATTTTGGCCGCTGCATTTCGCGTGGGGAGATTTTCTGATGGGGTGAAGAACTGTGGAGAAGTTGGGTGTTTGTGCTTCCACAGCGCATATATTTCAACCTCTACACTGTCTTTCGAGGAGGAAAAAAACAAGAATAGTTTTTTAGCCCAAAACTAGCATCATGACGACGACTTTACTATTTTTTTTCCTCCTATAGGATAACATTAATTGTCTATTGACTACCTCAAAATATTACAACAAATTTTTCAAAATCTACAATTTATCAATGAGAAACCAACAAATCGATGTAATGCGAAGTACAGTAACAAATCTCTATTCAACCGTAGGGGCCCAGCAGTGTCGCAGCCTACTGGAGCCAAGGGTCCGCTTCAGAAAGGAAGACTCGACCTTAGTATGAAAGGCAACGAAAGAACAGGAGTGGGTTTTTAGCCTCTCACTCCGCCCAAGAGCGGGTGATCTCAGAGGATGACGTTAATTGTCTACACCTCAAAATATTACAGCAAATTTTTCAAAATCTACAATTTAACAATGAAAAACCAAAAAATACGAAGGATCTAAATACGAAGTATGAATAAAACAAATCTCTATTCAACCACAACAGTACACCAGTTGATAAAATAAGCATACGACTGAACGTCTATGAAAATCGCTAAACACAGATTTTCTTTCACATTTTAATGCTTCATTTTCTCATTTTATTTCTCGCCGCGAGATTTCTGCGCCATTGGCATTGAACAGCATTACTCAGGAGCGAAGCGAACAGAAAAAGTTAAAATGAGAACTGGAACTCAATGCTCGCATTAGACGCTAGTACTGTACCTATACTTTTCACTTTGTACGAGTATTTGAACACGAGTAAGCCGAGCATTGTGATTGTTTATTCGGTTCTGGCTGTTTTCGGCCTTGACCCACATTCAGAGTAGTCTACGTATAATGTCAGTCAAGGTTATAATTTGCACTGCAAGTCTACACAGTTTGCATACCAGAGCAATTTCGATGGCACTATTGGTGCTGTTGCGGGACGTGAGATTGATTCATGCACGGGACAATGATTATGACTCATGTAGTAAGGTACGAGTTTTATTTTTGATTTATAGCATTATACAAATTCACGGCATAGGAGAAAAATCTTGGTTATGTACATAAATTAAACAAAATCTCATAACGATGACGGGGGCTCCGTTCGCTCGCTCGTTCTAGCACCCGTCATCTCCTTCGAACCTAACCTGTCTGTGTCGAGGTGTCCTAATTTTTTTTTCGACAACACATTGTATGGATGGCCTAAGCATTAATTAGCCAGCCAGTTCATTACATGTTGTTTATGACGCATCGGCTGAAAATAATTCAGGTCGTTAGTTGAGCGGCACCATTTAGTTATTAGGTTAGGCCTATAACCACATGGCTATACTTGTGTAATTTTAAATAATTTGTATCGCCTCCAATGTATCGACTATAGTGTTCATTTGAGTAAAAGAGGCATAAAATAAAGTATTGATTGAGATTTGTTTTGATTAGATTAAATATGTTTTTTTTTTTAATTTCAAATAATCAACTTTTTATTGTGTTATTATATGAAGTTATTATGTAATTATCTCCGAAAAAATATAATCAGACATCAACTATTACAATTATGAGAAATAATTGCACATTTTAGTATTATCACGTCGACAGGAGTGATTCTAATTTCTACATAAGTGATAGAATCTTTCATAAAACTATTAAACTTTAATGGTAAAATAATATTAATCTTAGTCTCAACTGCTTTTGGTGATAATTTCTTAATTCGGCTAGTACAAATAGTCAAATTAAGCAAACATACACTCTGAAAAATAAACAATAATTTTCTATAGAACTGACGTTGTCATGACATTCATGTAGAATTGTAGAACACAAAGAAGCTATAATAAATATCTTCTAATGTTTCTTGGATTATCATCGAAACATTTAGTATTAACACTTAACGTTTTCTCTAAAGGGTATTTGCTTCCTGATTTGTTTTACAAACGGTGTCCAAGAATTCAGGATTTGACTTATTGTAAAAGGTCTCGTTGTACTTGAACTACGTATGTTAGAGATTTTATCAACATAAGTATCATTGATCGGCATGAGAACTACACTTTTACAATTTTATTTTTATAAAATCTGGTATATCTCCACATGTCGTTACAAATGCAATTGATTTTCTTTTTACGCATCCATCAAGAGCCTTTTTTCATGTACCGTCTCACTAAAGTGCCATATAATATTATTCTTTGCTTAAATATTTTGCGATAAGACAACATACTCATTTCTATACTGTGATGAGGACCCATCATTTTGGAAATGCATGGTTTTTAAAGATACTTCACTTTGCATTATGTTCTTTGATGGGTTTCAGGTGTGCGCTAATTACCGGAAAATGTCTCAAATTTTTAGAGAGAGAACAAAATACTGCCTAGAATCCTTTTCTGTGCCACATAAATATGTAACGAAATTTGCGACTTAGAGCCTCCAAAATGAGCAACAATCAGCTCATTTTAGACACGAAACTCTTCAGCAGGGTATTTACAATTATAATTCTCTGAGAAGTCCATATGTCATTTTTCTCTCTCTTTTGCTTCCTTTTTTTTTTCAGACTGCTTTTTAACCGCCATACATGTAAATAAAAATTGATATAGCCGTGCAATCACTTTTGTCGAAAATCAAGTCACTCCTGTCGGTAGACTATTAAATCAAACCACAACAAAAAACAGGATTTTTCTTTTGTTAGTTTATATTATCAGTGTATATTTCTCATTAACGATCACATCTAATAAACATCAGCACAAACCATAACTTCTATAGAAAAACATCACTTATGTAGAAAGCCATATCGACAGAAGTTAGTTCTACAGAACTGAGTTTTATCATTAAAAAAAATACATAAAATGTAGAAAATTTTGGTTTATGAGACTTTAATTCATTTGACTTCGGTAATTGACCAACTAATTATTAAGGCTATAAAGAAATCACAGAGATATATCATTTCCTTGCTTTATTTAGTTAAATTACTGTAGTAATGTATCAACTTTGTCAATGATTTAGAACGCCACTATAACTTTATTTGTCTCGGCACTGTAGTCACTGGCCGAATTAACGCTAACACTTATACTGACAGAACAAGGTAAAGGATTGCCAGAGATAGAAAATAATGTTACAACTTTCAAAAAGAAATATTTGCGATTATTACAATTTGTTTCTACAGGAGTGATAATATCACGAACATTTTAGAATATTGAATGAAGTTAAAAAAATTGTTTAATAAATTATTAACATTTAAGTGACTGCTTTTTTATTACATGCTTTATTTGTTTCCTCATGTGCATGGAATATTATAAAATATTTTTCAGAGGCACCTTAATGCTGTAACCTTTGTTGCAAACATTCGACAGGACGTGAGCAATCACGTACTGTACCAAAAAAAAAGGATAAATATCAAAAAAATCTATAGGATTCCTTAGATTACGGCACAACGTTTATAAAATAATAATTAGAAAGAAATAATAACTAAAGAGCTAGGAGATATTTCATACGAACACAATTATACTGTCTCTGTAGAATGACCCAAGTATATCGAATACTAACATATCAACATGCCAAATACAACACATACCTTGATCTTGTGATGCGGCTGCTCTCAATCGGCCTTCATCCGATCGCCTCTCCATCTCAACAATCAATATCACTGCCACATTACATTGTATCCGTATTCTAAACCAAACTGCACTTCAACTGAAACTTTCAGATATTCATACAAATTAGTGGTAACTTCGCTAATTGAATTATTTAACATTTGTCTTGAATATTAAATTTAAAACCAGCCAGCAGCCAAAGGTGTCAGGGAATGGAATAAAGGGGACGGGTACCCTTCAGTTAGTACTGTCTGTTTGTCTTTTAATTAGGTTCCCTACTGCGTAGGAAGAAAGGCCGTTTTATCTCAACATGAAAAGGAAAACGAATCGAAGGAAAACGTAAATCAACATCCGATTCGTTTCTGGCTGTCAGTGTACAAAAGTTAGTGTCTTTGATAACCTTTTTTTTTTCAATTCGCAGAACCATTTAATTTATGGATCCGACCACCATTTTTCGGGTTTCGTACCTCAAAAGGAAAAAACGGTACCCTTATAAGATCACTTTGTTGTCCGTCCGTCTGTCTGTCTGTCAAGACCATTTATCTCAAAAACGTATGAAGGTATCGAGTTGAAACTAAAAACATATACTCAAGTCTGCGGTCCCTTGAAGCTGTGAAAAAATCAAACTCCTAAGTTAATAAAAAAAAGATACGGCCGTTTATCTCGCAAAAAACGTGTATTTTGATACTCCAAGAAATCAAAATTCATAGAGTACTTCCTACTGACCAGAACCCTAAAATTTGGCATGAAGCAAGGTCTCATAGCAAAAATGTAGGAAAAAATCATAAAACTGCAAATTTGTAGTTACGTCACAAAAAAAAAACCTTTTTTGCAATTCGGAAAAATCTTAGTAATACGTTTCGGGAATTGAACTGTTTTCATATGAAAGTTTGTACGGAACCCTTAGTGTGCGAGTCTGACTCGCACTAGCCCGGTTTTTTTACTTAAGAATAAAAAGAAAATCATCGTTCTTGGTTTAGTCGTTTGCTGTTCCTAACAGACATCTAATTTGCATCAAATTGTGCTTTATATTCTCGAAGTCTCCAGATATACTAACTTCTGCCAGCGGCTTCGCCTACGAGTAAAAATATATAGCTTTTGCTACCCAGTAATAAAGCAGCATTCTACTGGTGAATGAATTTTTGAAATCAATCCAGTAGCTTTTGAGTCTTTTCATGACAAACAATAATACAAAACTTTCTTCTTTATAATATTACTATAGATAGTATAGACTTATACACTTAGTACAGGTTGGCCGCAGTAAAAACAATTTGGTCAAATGAGGCTTCCTCGACCCATCTCTAACACAGTGCCAGTGTGGAGCCGCTGCACAGGACATGCGTCATTTGCTATGCTGTCCATCCTGTTCAACCAACTGCAGTTTTCAGGATCTATACGAGGCCAATATCAGAGCCGTAGAGGTTGCCAAATAACGGTCAGAAAAAATTTAGTTAGAGTACATCGACACGAAAAGAAGAACAAGATAGACTTATGAATTCGTATAATAAATAGCTTTTGAATTTCTAATAACAAATAATCAAACGAAAGCTTTCAAGTATACATATCAACAATTCAACTCGACAAAGGAAATCATTTCCGTCGAAACAATTTATCGCCGTGGAATATTCATACAAGGATGATTTCGAATATACACGAGACTCAGAAAATTGATACGCTGCTAACATAAAGGCATGCTTGTAATCGCGTAAAATTATATTCGTGAGCAAGCGAAACATCCCAAGGTTACCATACCTTTGACATGCTGATACAAAATATGTACTCGTACATTTCTAAATATATAAAACCTACGAAGCTCGTAAATTCTCTAATTCATTAACAGAACATCTGAGTTTCGTAATTAAAATATAATCTGTCTGGCTTTTTGGGAGGTTAATACTAAATTAAAAGGGGAGAGATTTTTCTTTTTTTTATCGAGAAGATAGAAGTGAAAATGATTTATATTTTTTCTTTTAACAAATCTCTTTTTATGCTTAATAGCATAAATTACGTTGCTAGCTATTAAATCAAATTTTAAATGTGACTTGAATATTTTCAAATCCAAAAAGAGTCACCCACATCAGCTTCATTTAAACGACAGGTGTAATTTTTTTTAAAGTCTTATCGGGACCTCTTAGCGGGCTCGTCACGTATCCGCTCGCGATACGTACGGCACATCTCAGTCCGAAAGAGCCCATAAAAACAGATAGAAAGCCCACTAAAAGCAGCCTACGTCCAAATTATTTTTATGCTCCAAGCATGTTGTAGAACTTTATTGCTACGAACCTCTACGCGGCGTAGCACGCTACGAATTACTTAAAATATTTCGTAACTGAATTATTTTGTTGCTTTTAATATTGAATTGAATTTAATATTAACATTTAGTTCGTAAGTAGTTTGGTTTAGTATAAATGGTTATTTATTATGTAATTTTATTTACTTTTACGTATATAAAGACATAATATTATGTTTTCGTTTATTTGTTATGCATTTTTCTAATATGTTTTTCTTTTAAATTGAACCTATTTATGAGCAATTTTACCGTTTTTACTTATTTTCTACATAATTAAAATAACGAAAATTACCTACCGCCCTAAAGACAAATTTATTGTCTCCCACAGGTACTAAAAAAAATATTAAACTTGTATTCAATTTGTTAGCATTATTTCATTGATCATTTTCTACGACTTTGCACTACGGAGCTACGGTACTACGCCGTAGAGGGTGCTACGAAGAATTTTAAATTGAATAAGTGATCGGCACGGTTCATTTGTGATTCAGAGGTCAATTGCCTACGAAGGGAGCTAGAGCACTTACAAATATTGATCTATGGATATACGAAACATGGCGCTAGCACTAACAACATGATATTTTCATATAAATCTACTTTCGTATTATACATATATTATGATCAAATCAATGATATTTAAAACCCCTTACAAAAATAGCATTACGTTGCATAATCCTCTGATTTCTTTCTGTATTTCTTATCAGAGTAGACAGCTAAGAAATATGGTAATCAAATAGTTTTAAAAAAATAATTTTAAAAAAACTGAGGAATGAAAGTATTATTTTTAAGCAATTTTACTAAATTTGCCTTACTTAAACTTGGTTTCAATATTACATTATTTACCATTTAAAAACTTTCACAAGACCATGGAGATTTTATGTATATATGTCATATAATAAATAAAATACAAAAAGTTGTTTCAGAATCTGTCTCATACTTGAAAAAGCTTTATCAATAATTTTATCGGTCAGTATCAATAGTTTTAGTAGTACCACTATCGAAACGATACGCAATCGAATGACGACTAGTAAAACTATAAATAGATAAACTAACCTATTTAATTCATGGGCATATTTTTCTATTACCACTATTGGGAAAGAAACATGCTACGAAGTAGAAAATAATACGGTCCCCAGCAAATATTTCATTACATAATATCATATATAAAGAAGTATGTCTCAGCATTCATAGGTTGACAAAACAAAGTAGATATGTAAGCGAAAATACATAAAACTGTCAACATCACTAATGTATTCATATTTCTTTCAATAAAGGTTTTATGAGATCCCTCCTACCTGGACTAGCGATGGATTTGGGTTGCTTTTACCTTGGGCACATAAATCTATTAAATTGCACGAAAAACACGTATAAAAATTTGTATGTATTTTATAGTACTGTGAATGATGAAATTGGTTTGATAACAGTTTAGTATTTACCTCAAAATATTGATTAAAATTCTACAAAAACCGAAATAGATAAAAATAGTAAATAAAAAGTGGCTAAGCACGTCTACCAAGAAACGAATAGACTGACACAAACAGTAACTTCTGGCTGAAGCAGAAAGAAAAAAAAACAACAAACTTTACATAGAAAATTTCCCACGACCGCCTTTCGCGCTTCATGCAATATTCAAAACTTTTCCCATAGAGTTTGAATGATAAACGACATTTCGTCTCTGGTCGATAAAATTTGAAAAAAGAATTTGACGTTCGATTAATAGTTACCACTAAATTTGTATTATTATTTTTTTCTAAATATTTTATCTTGGTATTATCGTGTCGACGGGTTTACACTGCGTTGGTAGCGAGACGCGCGAACCGCCAGCAACGCAGAACGCGACTGACCGTGTCGCGTCGCTGTACCCGCTATATTCTACATTCTATACGCCTGAACACTGCCGCACTGGTCTTAACTTCGCTTATGTAAGTTTCTTGTATACCGCACGCTCGCTGTCGGCAAACTTTTATTAGTCAAAAGTTTCTCATGATTAACATGATATCGAGAGATAAGGTTTGGGTAATAAGTAATACAAAAAAATTACAGGGTTGTAGGAATACATTTTAAATTATCAAGTGTGCATAATTTATTATAGTCAAAACGAAAAAAGATTAACACTTGAGTTTTTGGAAAGCAAACACTATTGAGCATAAGCCGAAGCATATCATCATCAGCCATTGAATGTTCCTACTGCTGGGTCTCAGGCCTCCTCTCTATTAGAGGGAATGGGCCGTAATCCACACCACGCGGACCCAGTGCGGGTTGGTTGATGTCACATATCTTCCTCACGATGTTTTTCTTCATCGTTTTGAAAGCAGTGGTGATGAAATAAATTACACAAAGTAATGCGCCTGGCTGGGTTTGAAATCGCGACTTACAACTCGTAAGTCGGGGCCCTTACCACTCGCCCACCACTGCTCACACTATTGAGCACAAAAATAAAATAACAGATTAAATGTAAAATTAAATTCATACATTTTTAGACCGCAATAAATTTTAAACAAAAAGTGAACATTACAATCCAAACGATATGAGAAAAAAAATCTTACTAGACCAGACCATTGTTGCTGAACGGAATAAGTAGGTATTAATGCTAAAATACTGAGTGCAGCTAAGTAGCGAGCTAAGCCCGTTAGAAGCTCGGTATGCAAGAAATCTTGAGAGATATGATTGAATTAAATCATAAAGATATGATTGATTATGAATTAAATACCAGAAATACCTTAAAAATTCTACCTCAACCGAAAAATTGTAAAGAAACAGAAGTGACTTTTTTGTATTATGCAGAAAGCTGAAAATGCAGGGTGATGAGCGAGTTAAGCAAACCCGTTTTTTTTTTGTGGTGTACAATAAAAAGTTTATCGATCTATCTATGCAGTAAATAATCTGCCTCATACCAAAGGTACCGAACATTTGAACTTGATTCTCAAGATTTTGAGCCAAGGCCGGATCGCTCCAACCACTTATTAAAAAAAAACTGTAAGTACCAGGTAAAAGCTTTCTCAGAGTTCATAGTAAATAGCATGCCTGTCATTATTACGTTTATAATTAACATTGTGTTATTTTATAAAACCGTAATGGGTATAGCCACGCAACACGTCCAGTAAAATGTAGCAACCTAAGTAGTTGGTACTTGTTTCCTGTGGCGAGTCAGTGACAAATCACGCAAGAATTAACCAAATTATTCTTGCGTGATTTGTAACTGATTCACAAGGATTGCTTTTAAATCTAATGACCTTCGCCTTAGCAAAGTATACATGTACTTAGCTACGCAATAGTCCTAAGAATTACCTAGAACCTACCTAGACCTTTTTATTATTTTAATGGTAGATAATCTGTGTAGGGACGAAATGCATGTTACTAAAAGAGTTATGAGTTTACATGTGGATGGATGGAGAGGGAGAGGGAGACGAAAGACAAGATTGATAGATTGTGTGAAGAGTGATATGAAAGAAAAGGAAGAGTTAGTGATAGTATGACGAGTGACAGGGCAGAATAGAAGAAAAAAACGTGTTGTACCGACCCCAAATAACACGGGCAAAAGGCAGAAAGATGATGATGATGATGGTAGATAATCTGTGGTAATCTTAATATATAAAAGGGGAAACTGACTGACTAACATATCAACGCACAGTCGAAACTACTGGGTCTAAGAACGTTAAATTGCACAAGGCTTCCTTTTAAAATGTAGGCGAGCTGTAAGAAGGGGTTTTAGAAAACTCAACTTCAAAGAGGGTGAAACGGGGTCCAAAGTTTGTTAGGAGAAACCTACTTTCACGCGGGCGAAGCCGCTGTCAAGAAGCTAGTTAAACAATAAACAATAATAAAAAACATTATAATAAAAATGAAATGATGATGATAGTGATAAATGGTTGACTTCCGATTGATAGGAGAAAAATTTTGACGAGAGCGGCATTCCAAAGAGCACATCAAATTGCCACGCCGGCCGGGATCCCAGCACTCACGGTCGGGTGCTGTGACGCCGGCCGTGGCAATTTGGGGATTGGCGGCGGTGGCGACTGCGTTACTTTGGTCATTTTTTTTTTACTGCAATATGGGTATCTATTTAAAGGACTCATCATGAGGATTCTAGAATGGTATATCATGTCCATATTAAAAAAAAATTCAATAAGAAATATGTTATTTATTACTCACGACTTCGTTACTCCCCTTTTGTGGGGCAATAGTGTAAAAAAATGTTATCCATTTCAGAGAGATAATATTGCCCCTGGGAATTAAGCCCCGTTCCAGCGGGAAAATGAAAATTAGCCTCAGATACTCCTTGTGACATCAACTATCCATCAGTTGGGCACGCCATAATCATGGCGATAAGTTTGAGGAGTGGATGGAGTGGCATCATGGCGTCCTCACCTTCCGCACAACGCAGGCCCTCACCGGACATGGTAAGTTTAGGAGGATCCTGCATCGGATTTAAGCGGAAGAAACACTCGTGGGTGTGGCCATGTGCGGACCGCCCGGAGGATACGGTGAAGCTTACAGTGCAGGTGAGCCCCGTACGATTGGAGCAACGCAGTGTCCATTTCGGAGATATACTAATTCCTTGGGAATTAAGATTCATGTATGTAAAAAGAGAATTAAGGTACTCGTTATAACATTAGCTACATCCCACATAGACAGTTCTGTACTTTCTATGTGGGATGTAGCTATTCTATATTTTCAAGCCCAAATTACTATTTACGCTTTACAAGCTTTGTACGCTTTTCAAGGAGTACGTTGTAATATTAAATATCCGTCAGCGAAAGTCCCGTCAAAATCGGTCCAACCGTGTCGGAGATATACAAATTCCCTGGGAATTAAGATTCATGTATGTAAAAAGAGAATTAAGGTTCTCGTTATAATATTAGCTACAGCCCACATAGAAAGTTCCGTCAAATTTTGTTTAGGCATTTTGAAAACTTATCCCATATTAAGAAATCCCGTTCCCGCTAGGAAATGAAAAGTAGGCTAAGAACTACATGTAAAATTTTCTATTCATTAGTGAATGCCCCATCAAAATCGCTCTAGCCGTTTCGGATACTAGCCGGAACAAATCGACAGATAACCAAAAATTTCACAATTTAAAATTTTATTATAAGTATCGAAAACATTTTGATATAAATTTAGTAAACAAATGTTATTTTTGATATTACAAACAGACACTTCAATTTTATAAGCCAGGCGGATGACTAAGTAGGTTTGTGAACTTTAAAGTGATAAATATACGCCTAATATAGAATGAATAAATAGTGATATTAGATTATAATAACAAAAATAAAACTCGACTGCGTAAAAAATAACTGAAAAGAAAATAAAAACAAGTTCAATCTAGTTTCTAGGGTAGAAACCAATTTAATTGCATTAATTTAAAGACATAAAATGTAACAAATAACAAATTCCAATAAGGAACAGTCGGGACCCATTAAAATAATCTAAACTAAAATCATCCCATCTAATATTACTTTCATATTGTTTATTATTATACCTTCCTCGATAATTGGGTTATCCAACAATAAAAGATTTTTTCCATTCTTGTAGTAGTCCCTAAGACACTAGTTGAACTATTATAATCATTTTTTTTTTTCATAATCAAGATTGAAGAACACATTTTTTTTATAGGTAAGCTTTTTGGACACATTATTAGCTAGAAAAAATCGTGGTCATCTTTCAATGGCCAGACTCTATTAATATTGTCCTGAAATTCACCCATCTCAGACTGGTAATCAGAAGAATAACATTATCTATTTTATTTATACGAACATTTTGATGCCAAACATGAACCGGTGAAAGAAAACATCTTGAGGAAACCGCTGTACTATTGGTGTGCGCCTAACCTAATTCTCGATAATGGTCACATCGTATTGTACTGGGATCGATCCATCATAACTGACAGGAATATTGTAGCTAATAAGCCTGATATACATACTAAAAGTCTCTGGATCTGGCCACTTACAATAAAAGAATAAAAAAACAATTATAGAATTCGAAAATGCATATTACTTTTTCATTTGCGAGAGTGTCATTTGTTTTCATCCTTTCGAAGATTTTGTGTCGCTATCAAAATGAACATTTTCGTTCAATGATTTTTTATGACTTTCGTTGTAGCTTAAGTCAACAAGAGACTTGCCAGAGACTTCATTTGGCATTTGATGATGAAGCACCATGTCGCAGCTCTGTGTAATTGTGGTTTGGCAATTTAGATGTGGACGTGATCATCTCTATGACGAGGTACGTGAAGGTCGGACTGCGGTTACAGACTCGAATATTGACCCCGTACGACAACTTAAAAAAACTGACAAAAAAAATACTTGCCAACAAATTCATGCTTTGTTAGGCATTAGAATGAGCAAATTGCGAAACATTTTACATTTGTATCTGAAGGTTCGGAAGCTTTGCACACGATGGATACCATATGAAGACCAGAAACGACTACGTATCCAGTCGTGCCGTAAAATGATAAAAAAGTTTAATGGAGGACAGTCATTGGCTGCCTATAATATCGTGACAAGTGATGAAACCTTAGAACCCGAAAGAAAAAGCCAGTCAGCAGAGTGGACTTGAAGATCGACGGACAGTGACTGCAGATTGGTACGTCAACACTTGCTTGCCCAGAGTCTTAGAAAAGGTTCGTGAAAAGCGTCCTCAAAACAATGTACTCCTCCAACATGATAACGCATCCTCACATTCCGCTAAGGTGGAACTGATGACACATCCGCCTTACAGCCCTGACCTCGCACCCTGCGACTTCTATTTGTTTCCAAAAATTAAAGACAAACTGATAGGCACATATTTTACGAGCCCTGAATTGGCAGTGAATGTGTTCCGTAAAGCCACTGAAGAAGTCCCTAAAGAAGACTAGTCCAACTGCTTTGTACAATTTTTTCAGCGAATGCAAAAATTAATTGATTGCGAGGAAATATACTTTGAAAAACAATAAATGTAGCGTAAGTCTTATATGTTGTGTTATTTATCAGAATCCAGAAAGCATACTTTCAGTATGCCCTAAGTATAGTGGCGGTAGACCGAATCGAGGCGTGCAATGATTGTTAATATTACCGTCTCCTATGACGAGAACCTCGTGAGAGCCGAGAAAGATCGATCGTAAAATGCCTATGGCATTAAATCTGCCTCTGGAATTTTGTGGGGATAAAGCATTTAATAAATAAATAAATAAAGATAAGAAAATTAAGTATTTTGACTTGGCTCGTGAGATTATCGATATGTAGGATGTGGACTCAGCGATCATTTTACCGATAGTCGTATCAGCCAATGGCTTAATAGCCTGGAGTCTAAACCAATTTCTTAAAAGGCTTTCGTTACGCGGCTTCAAGGGCTTGATTCAGAAAGCGGCACTTCTAGACCCGGCTCGTACAGTGGCGGATTAGTCATGTAACAAAACTACCTACAAGTCCAACGCATTTGGGGGTCCCGCGGGTTCGGGGATCCCACACGTACCTACCACAGTAATTTGGTTGAAGTATTTGAGTATTAAGGCGAATGAGGAATAGAACATCTTTGCCAAATTATTTTCTAGAAAGTATTTTATTTTATCTCTCTTATCGCAAATCCGACCAAGGACCCCCTTCCCTATCGCAAATCCGACCAAGGGGCCCTTGGTCGGATTTGCTAGAGACCCCGCGCTGGCTTAATCCGGCACTGGGCTCGTATAATTAGGTTTCTTTCTCTAATGGACCTTTCCATACTAAACGGATAAATTTATGGCCTCCAACATCTATATTTAAAGATCTCTCTGAAAGCATGCTTTTGTTCCAGGACTGATAGGTACAAGGACATTATCGTAGGCTGAACTAATATCCAGATTGAGGGTGTTCTAAAATTAAGTTCCCCAGGTGGCAGCACTGAAGCGTCAGGTCCAGGTATCTGTCAAAACGCTTATGTTAATGACATTAGTTAGACATCAGCGTCAACATCAAAAATTAGACGTCAACGTCATATATACGTTTTCAAAGGAAAAGACCTCTCGGCTAAGTGACGCCAACTAGTGGTGTGAATATTTCCGAAAACCCTCATTACAAAGTTATTTTAAGAAAATGCTAGGCGAATATCAGTTATGAATACGTTAAGTAGGTTGTCAATCGTACTTTTACCCTTTCTAAAACCAAACTGTGATTTACCAAGCAAATTTTTGCTTTCCAAAAACCACTCCAAACGATTCTTAATAAGATGTTCGACAATCTTGGCCAAAACCGTCGAAAGTGCAATTGTTCGATAAGAAATCGCATTAGAAGCAGGTTTGTTTGGTCTTAAAACAGGAATAATTATTTGAGTCTTCCAACTTGAAAGACGTTGCCAGATATTAAGGCTGTATTGATAAGATTTAAATATATTAAAAGAACAGAGTCAGAAAGATTAGCTAAAAATGAATATGCCAGGCCAGCCAGGAGCCACTTAGTATGAAGAGAGGATTCAAGTCAGATTCAGAAATTGGAACATAAGGAAATTCCATCAAAGAAATCTATTCAGGGACTGAAGGAGGAGCTAATGGCAGTTTTGAGGCTGTTGTGTCACTGAAAACTGACCTGAATCGTTTAATATTCCGCCACACTATGGAAACATTAACTGCTGGAGAGATAGATTCACAAAATTTTAGCCAACCTTCGAATTTCTTTTTCTGGAGTGTACGGGTTGCACAAGCAGCTTCTAAGTATAGCTCATAATTGAGCCGAGTCATATTATGACAATAGATTTTTGGTGCCTTTTTTCTTTTTTTAACGGCCTGAGTGCACTCAGCATCCCACCAAGCTGGTGAGGAAATTTTGCCTGTAGCACCATTTTTATAGGGAAAGTATTATTTGCTACCTCTATTAAAATCCTTGTAATTTCATTAGCCAACAACTAAGGATCGTATTGTACAGAATCAGATACAGTAAGAATTCTTTCTTCTACACCATTTTTATATTTATCCTAGTCCGCATTTTGAAGTCTGTACTTTAATCGTGGTGTGGTACTGCAAACCTCTGGCTTTTTATGTGAGAAAGAAATTATTAAAGGGAAATAAATGCAATAAGGCCGCCCATTGTATGTACGTATGTGTTTTAGTTTCCTTTTATGTTTGTATTGGTGTACAATAAAGGATATAATAAATGAACGATGGCAGTCATAAGATAAAGGTAAAGGATACAATGATAATGTTGATGCTAACTCCGGTGTACATATCGAGAGATCAGTAGCACATAATCCTTCAACTGGAGTGTTAAGCGTGTTGGAAGACATGTGTTTAAAATACACAAATTATTAGAGTCTAGGATTTCTAATAGTTTTTCTCCATAATAATTGGTATTAGAACTACCCCAAGACTGATGTTGAGTATTAAAATCGTCCATTACCAAAAATGGTTTAGGTAAGACTGATAAAATATGACTAATTTCAAAAAGAATATTTACAGTAGGACGAGAATAATATATACATACTAAACAGATTTTATTTACAACAGAAGCAACTGCAGATATATCGTTACTGAGATGGGGAAGAGGGAAAGAATGAAAGGACAAGTTATTTTTTATTATTATGGCGACGCCGCCCATCGCTTCTGTCGGTTCTTCGACATACAAAGCCAGGAATTCTAAATAAGAACCCTGGTTTAAGCCATGTCTCACAGTGAGTGACTGCAAAGGGATCGTATTTATTCAATATATAGCACAAATCAGATTATTTATTCACTATGCTGCGACTCAACAATCTTGGATAGACTTGGATCCATTATGATTAAAGTTAGATAAGTTAGACAGCGTATCAATTACAGTTTCAACGATGGACGGTTTATTAATATTATTTTTAGATAAAGTATTAATTAGCATGGTATTATATTTAAAATTTGACTTTCATCATTTGTTTTATTTTGCAATGCAACACCATTACCTGTCATCGAAACTTCATTATTGGTGAATTTTTGGTGAACTGCCCGGTACTCATACCCCTTAGTTGTTTTTGGGAGGTCCCGAGGTTTAAAGAAAACAGTTTTTTGTGTAATTCCCCTTGAATGGGGTGAAGAGCGTAAAGCAGGTTTATTATTGGCAAGTGAAGGAGCTGAAGTTGCCACGTCTGCATATAATTTTGAGACTGGCGGATGTAGCTGCGACGCTTCGGCATACGACACGCAACATATAGTGGGTCATATAGTGTTTGATTGTTTTCTGTCTATCAAAATCGGGACACTTTTAATTGATGGCGTAATGAATGCCACCGCTATAACAGCATTTACCATCTCCTTTGTCTTGAATGCTACAAGTGTCGGCAGAATATTTTTCCACACACTTGAAGTACAGAGGGTTCGACCTACATTGTACCTTTATATGACCGAAACGACAACAATTGAAGCATTGTATTGTTGCGAATGTATACAATTCTACTGGCATAGAATTGTAACAACAAAACACACGTTTCGGTAAAATTTGCCCGTCAAAGGTCAACACGACTGTTTGAGATGGTTTCCAAACAGAGATCGGTTCGTGTATTTTATAATAAAGACTCCTAACTTTAATGATTTTCCCACATCCAGTGAGGATAGTAACGTTTTCATTTATTTCGTCAAGAGACCATTCAGTAGGGACGCCTTTAATGATTCCCATACGACACACGTTAATTGATGGAACAAATGCCTTCAATTTCTCCTTGGCCAAACAAGGGTCGTTTATAAAAGAGTTTGCATCTTGGTAATGAGAAAAGCTTATAGAAATTCTATTACGACCAAATGCGTTTTATTGAGCCATTAATAATGCTGTTAAACCTTTGTTTTTTTTAAAAGTGACCTAAAGTGATTAGGTGTAATGTTTGAACTGAATTCGTCGTATCAAATATTTTTTTAATATATACCTACTACGTATGGCGATAAGTCTGTGGATTTGTATGAAGCCTTAGCAACCTGTGGCGCTTTCTGGGGGAGATCCGAATTGGAAGATATTCCAGTCTGGGGAGCATCCACAAAATGTGGAGTGGTATCTAAATTATATAAAGCTTTTGTTCGTAATGATTGACTGTTTGCAGTGTTTGTAATTATAGATCCATTTTCACAATGGCAGTGTGTATCTATATTAGTTTCTGCTGTAGATTTACCATGTCTCCTTCTTTTGTTACAATGTTTACACATTTTGCGTGGAGCCCTAGCACTTTCACGCTCCGATCTCGTTATAGACGAGTCCGTGTCCATACTGGACTCATTGATAATTCCATTATACCCTACTGAGGGAACTGTGCCGCCGGATCGGATGGTTCATTGTCCACTGGAGAGAAAAAAGAAATAAAGGTAAAAAAAAGTTATCCTAAATACGAAGATACACAAATAATAAAATAACTATTCTAAACAATATCTACTTAAATTTACATAACTTATCTTGACTTTAAATATTAAAAAAAAAACCGCCAGACAAATCACGTCCGCCAAATTCGACGATTCCCGCGCTTTCAAGCTAAAGTTCGCTACATAAGTTTTTTTTTTTTTTTTTTTTTTTTTTTTTTCTCCTTTCCGTCGACAGGAGAATATGGCTTAGCACTCTTGTGCATCCGCCAGCGTCAAGTTGTATAAAGATATAGTTTATTTCGGGTTGGGTATGAAGAGAAAGGTAGGGAAACATTTAACGCGAAAAGAAAAGGTAAAGGAATTTGGAATAACACGGATACAGGATCAGGAATGTATAAAAATATATTACAAATTTAGTTATTAATAATATTACATAAATAAAAAGGACAGAAGCTTGTTGAAATTCTAATAAATATTTATATATGTTTACAGACGTATATTGTTATCATGAATATAATCAGAAAGAACACTATATATGGAGGAGTTAATAGAAGACAGAAGAGTTTTTATTGATGTAGGGAAAGGGACACGGAGGGATATCAAACTATTTAAAAAGGAAGTACGGTCATGATTCGGACAGGAAAAGAATATATGGTTCAGATCCCCAAAGTCATGTCCACATTCACATTGAGGACTATCTATAATATTGAAGCGTGCAAGGTGCGTTGGACAAGTAGTATGTCCTAAACGCATTCTTATTAAAATGGTTGTCGCGATTTTGCCAAGTCTGAGAACAGAGAACCAAGGTTTACATGGAATTTGTGACTGAATACTAAAGTAGTATTTCCCTTTTGAACGGCTACTTTCTGCCCAAACTCTATCCCAGGAATCCCTAAGATAATGTCTAGGAAGAGTAGCCAAGTCCTGAGTATAATTTTTGAATGGAACAGTATCTCCGCACAACACAGCCTCATTGGCAAGTCTATCAGCTTTTTCATTACCATTTATACCACAATGACTCGGAATCCAGACAAAAACAACAGAAAAGCCCTTCACAACACAGTCGAAAAGTTTACTCCTAATATTTGCTATAAGAGGAAATGGTGGTTTAGATTTAAAAGGATATCTCAGGAGCGCCTGAAGCGCACTCATGGAATCAGTTAAAATTAAACTATTTCTAAGTTTTAAAAGTAAAATGTATTCTACAGCTTTAAGAATACCAAGACATTCTCCAGTAAAAACAGTTGCTTCAGGTGGGCACTTTACCTTCTGAACAATATTATACTGTGCATGATATATTCCTACCCCCACAAAATCATCAGATTCATGTTTGGATGCGTCAGTGAAGATATGATGCCACTCAGGCCAATTTCTTTGAACAATAAAATTAAAATGTGGATTAGCGTTATTTTTATCAATATCTACAATGTATTTAACAGACGGCGTATTGATCAAGGCTTCGAATTCAGTGTTAAACAAATCAAGTTTTGGAGACCGGTGTGTGGGTGCATGAAATGATTTAAATCGGATATAACTTTTAATTAAACAAGGAAGAGATTTGTGATTCCAATAGTTTGATGAGTCAATGAGATCAGCAAGTATTTGAAGTTTTTGAATTAAAAGACTATTAGTAAACTGTAAAACACGGAAAAACAATCGATCAGCCAAAAATTGACGTCTTAGACTAAGCGGAGGTTCGTTACACTCAATTTGTAATGCGTTAATAGGACTAGATTTCATAGCTCCAGTGATTATTCTTAAGGCCATTGATTGGATGGAATCCAGTCTCCTAAGGGCAGTCACGTTACAAGGCTCCAATAAGAAGATTCCATAATCAAGAACACTTCGAACCAGAGCATTGTAAAGAAGCTTTAAGGAAAACGGATGCGCACCCCACCAAACACCTGATAGACACCTCATCAAATTTAGAAGTTTCTGACATTTGTTTAGAACATAATCACAGTGTGGAATACCTGTAAGTTTAGAGTCCAAAATGATACCCAAAAACTTGACCTGATTTTTAACTGGTATTTCATTATTGTCACAATCTATAAATATCGGAGGATGAATACGCTGGCGAGTGAATAAGACTAAAGAACTCTTACTCGCTGATATGCTCAGGCCATTTTTGTCCATCCATACTTTTAAACAGGCTAGAGAGTTAGATAGCAGAGTACAAAGAGAACTTGATGAACTACCCGTAACGTACAACACTAAGTCATCTGCATATTGGAGGATGTTTGCTGAATTTTGAAGTGAGGAATGTAAATCATACGTATATAAATTAAATAATATAGGGCTGAGCACTGAACCCTGTGGGAGACCTTTCCATACTAGCCTACTGTCATCCTGTGTTTGATCTAAGTTAATTTTTCTACCTGAGAGGAGGTTAATTATAAAACAAATCAACATTTCAGGGATGTGAAGCTTCTTTAATTTTTCTTTAAGGACACTCAGGAGAACATTGTCATATGCTGATTCTAGATCTAAAAATACTGCGAGTACTGACTGATTTCGAGAGAACACAACTCTAATATCTGTTACCAAAGTAGCCACACTATCCAGTGTACTTTTGCCTTTTCTAAATCCAAATTGTGATTCTGGTAAAATTCCGCGGTTTTCGATAATCCATTCAAGACGATTTTTAACTAAGTTTTCAGCTACTTTTGCAATTACGGGTGATAAAGCTATTGGGCGATAAGATGAAGATTCTAATGGTGTTTTACCTGGTTTCAAAATGGGAATAACAGCTTGAGATTTCCATGATGGAGGGATTTTACCTGATAACATAACTTTATTGATTAAGTCTAAGTAGTATTCAAGTGAAGATTCATTTAAATTAGCCAGGAATGAATAGGGAATACCATCTTCACCTGGAGCAGAATCTTTAACTGATTTTAGAACGCCCTGTAACTCTTGCATTGTGAAAGGAGAATTAAGTGGACTTTGGTTATGAGATATAGAAGGAGGAATGTTATCATAAATAAGATCTTGCTCTGGAACAGATGGCGGAGCAAGACGATTGAGAAAAGAGTTCCTTAAATTTGGTGGAATGCCAGAAAAATTAGAAGGAGTGACTCCGTTTCTGAATTTTCTTATATTTTGCCAGACAATAGAAGCGTTGACATTAGGAGAGATCGAAAGGCAAAAATTTTTCCATCCCTCTATTTTTTTTTCTTTGAATAATTTACGTGCTTTCGCCATAGCATCACATACAATTTTGAAATTATCTTCAGTCATATTATTTTTATATTTTTTTTCCGCTTCCTTTCTGGCTTTCACTATTTGGGAACATTCTTTATCCCACCAAGGAGGGGAAGGAATACGACCAATGGCTGAATTCTTTAAAGGGAAAGTTTCATCTGCAGCTTGTATAAGTGCATTTGTAAAATTATTATTACTGTCAATAAGATCATTTGATATATTTTTCTGTAAATTAGAAAGCTTAACTTCTACAAGAGTTCTAAATCTATCCCATAACCCATCCTCACCAAGTTTATATTTTATACGTGGCTGCCTCGGCAGACTAGGAGACCTACAAGGATGTGTGGGCGATATAAGAATTGGAAAATGGTCGCTTCCATAAGAAGATGGCAAAGTGCACCATATAAGAGATGAAGCTAAGTTAGGGGTACAAATGGAAAGATCTATTGCGCTCAAATTTTCTTTTGGCCCTGTACGTCGAGTTGGAGCCCCGGTATTTAATACACAAATATTATGTTGGTCAAACATATCTAAGAGTAAGTCACCACAATATGATGAAAGAGTACAACCCCAAGAAATGTGGTGACAGTTGAAGTCACCTAAAATTAAAAAGGGACGAGGAAGAATAGATACAAGATTGTTGAATTGTTGAAGGGTTGATAAAGAAGGAGAAGGAATGTACACAGAAACAATACAAGTATTATTTATTTGTGCAGCTACAACAGAAAAATCATTAAAGACTGGAAGGGTTAGAGGACAGTAAGAGACCGAATTTCTAATGAGTATAGCAGCCCCGCCATACCCATCAGACCTATCATCTCTTAGGCAAGAAAAACCATTGATTTTAAAAATGGAGCCCGGTTTCAACCAGGTTTCCGAAATTGCAAACAAAGAAGCATTATACTTATTTAACAAGTAAATGATTTCGTTCTTTTTAGAAACTGCACTTCTACAGTTCCATTGTAATATGTTCTGAATTTGTACTGACATTATTAATAACAGGTTTTTTATACATATTGATTAAAGGGGCAACGTTGGACGGTATTTCTATGTTATATTGAGTAAGTGTTTGTATGAGAGTTTGAATTATTTCTGATGTTGACATCATTGTAGGAACTGTTGTATTTGTATTTAAGGCACAGCCATCTTGCGGGGTCGGTAAGCTATATTCATTAACAATCTTTTGGTGTGTTTCTCGGTCATAACCTTTATTTGGTTTGGGAGGAGGCCGACGGTGTATGTAAACTGTTTTTTTATTTGAGCTATGTGAAAGAGAATGTTGTGTATAAGAAGATTGCGAGTTTGGATAAGCGTAATTAGTAACAGGAGTGCTAGCTACATTGGCATAAGACTTAGAAATAGGTGCAATCAATTTAGTAACTTCACCATATGAAATACATTTTTCTGCCATAACAGTCTTAATCTCTTTTTGACGTAAAAATTCAGGACATAATTTAGAGGTAGCGAAATGTTTACCAGAGCAATGACAGCAAGATAAATTTTCTTCTTCAACATTACAAGTATCACCCGTATGTTCCTGGCCACACTTGTAACATTTAGGTTTGGACCTACATTGAATTTTCGTATGTCCAAATCGACAGCAATTGTAGCATTGGATAGTGGGATACACATACAGCTCTACAGGTAATGAATTGTAGCACATAAATATACGTGGAGGAAGAACCTGACCGTCAAGTGTTATCACAATGTTCTGCGTTGGTTTCCAGACAGGTGACCCTTCTACAACAGTTTTGTAATTTATTCTCCTAACTTTAAGTATTTTCCCACAATTATCCGGCACTGAAGCATTTTCAATTATTTCTTCAGGCGACCAATCAGATGGAACACCACGTACAAGGCCCATTCTTGTTACGTGAAAACTTGGTATAAATAAATGCCTTTAAATTGCTGTTTGACAACTCAGGATTGTAAATAAATGAATTAGCATTGTTAAAGTCTGAGAACGCTAAACAAATTCTATTCCTGCCTATCCTCTTAAGAGATCCATCTACGATGTTGTGAATGGCATGGCTTTTGAGAAACTTGCCAAATGTGACCGGGTGTAAGGTGGTATTATCGTTAGGTGACTTAGTCTCTTTTTGGACGTGTACTATAAAAGGGCTGATGTCAGTGGCCTCATACCTGTTCCTAGCAACACCAGATACTGTACTCTGAGGGATCGGATTACTACACGGCGTGATAGTGTTAATTGAACTCTTTAGAGCAGGGGTAGAGTCGCTATTTTCACTCTCTGCACTAGCACAGCAACAACCTGTATTACCGTCAACTGCCTGACTGTGCTTCCTTTTTTTTTTGTTACACATTCTGCATATTTTATGCAGTCTATTTCTTTTACGCCCACGTTGGGCATTAGAACCATCCGTCTCCATTCCTGATTCATTGGATAAAGTTGACGAAGCAACTGTTATAAAATTATTAGCCGGGGGTACAAAGACCCCCGGGTCCGCCAAGTCAGGCGGCTCGTTCATCGAAAGAAATTAATAAAAAACTTACCGAATCCGGCAAACTATACACTAAAACTAATATATGTACACTAAATATTAATAAAATTTACAATATAATACAAAACTGATCCTTAAATAGTGAAAAATTAAAATCATATATTTTGTCAAGAAAAAATGCACCGGTCCGCTCAAAGTTTCCCGCGCTTTTTTCTCCCTACATAAGTTGAGAAAAATGGCGACATCAGGCTCTGTGTTGTTGGCAACACAAGTCTGGTCTCAGTCCATAGACAAGGGTAAGTAGTCAGCTTGACAGCATGGTATTTACTATACTCTAGTCCAGGGCTTTGAATAACGTTAAAAATTTGGTATCGTTACTTTCATCGGACGAAGGTAACGTTATTAGCAGAGGTAACGTTATGCTTGGTAACGATACTTGGTACAACTTTTACCGGTAAACTGACTTAACGTTATCGATGATTTTACCGAAAAATAGTAACGTTACCATGGCCCACGGCCTGATAACGTTACCAAATACATACGAAAAGTACCGTTAAATAACTTTATTTTCTTTTATCTCTTTTTTTCGTCTACATTAATGCAGTACTGGTTTGATCACGTAGGTATTCAAATCAAAAACACTTGTGCTGCGCAACGTTTTTCATTTTAAATAGGAATTACGTACATTTATTATATTCAAATGAAAAAAGGCTACGTAATTTTGTACCTGAACTTAAAACGGATACTGAAGATTATTTTCGCCATCATTGTGACGATTTTCAGAGTTTATATAAAGATAATAATGGATCTGATTCAGTATCTAGAGATAAATAAATCCTATACCTACCTAAATCTTTCTCTAACCTTCGATTGCGTGACATACGTCATACATTTTTCGCTCATATGTTTAATATTTATGGCTTTGCGGTCTATTAGTTAAGGGGACACTAAATGCCAGCGACCTTGAGCGAACAAAAGAGGACCTAGCGTCACTCACCGCCCATCAAGATTATTCGAATAATAACATGTCCTTCATTTATTAAACACAATATGAACAAAAACAGTATATCAAAAGATTGGTAATTAAATTATCTTTTAGTTTGAGAAAGTTTCATAAAAATACACGTGACGGTTTTTGCCTGATCTTCGTTTTTTTGTGTGTGTTAGACATAACTTTGAAAATAAAGCACACGAAGTTTTACGAAAAAAAATTAAATATTCGTATATCAAATTATTAGGTAAGTAGTCTAGTTTAACATATATTTTTTTCAAAACATACGACTAGCCGTTTAGACGTGCTGTTGGATTTAAAATCATCAATAATCATGATCTCCCCCTTAATGAACGGCAGTAAGGAGGGTAATATATTTCGAGCGTTTGTGTGTGTTTATGGCTTGTGATACACATGAGCAACTGTTGTTTAGTAGTTAATGTATAGTATCTTTTCAGTTAAGGCTTTTAAGGCAGTCTCGTCAGTTTATAATTAATTTGTAATTATTTTATTTTTTGAACTAGCAGTTTAATTGTACGGACAGAAGAAAAAAGTGTACATAACACAAGCAAGCATATTATACATTGGAGGATTATATCCTTGATAAAAATGTTTGGCTAAATGCCGGAATATTTTTTTCTTTTATATTTTTATAAATATTGGAGGAGATACTACTGCCCTTTTTGTATTGTTGTTTTCGAAATGGTGCTTTTTATTTTATCTGTTTATTTTAAAGGAGCTTGTGAAAATTTCTGTATGGTGTCCAGACGTAAAGAATAACACCATCCTTTCTCTTCCCGAGGGTGTCGTAAGAGGTGACTAAAGGACACACCAGATAATGGGCAGCAGCATTCTCTGTGCATTGCAACATCCACACTGCGATCGCCAATCGGCATGTTAAGCGTGGCGATTATGGCAAAACCCCATAATGATAAGCACAACCAAAAGGAATAGGTCCTAGTGGTCACTACTGCCGGGCGGCAGCCTCACTACCCTTAACTCCGGTAGCGATCAACTTGCTTCGCCATAACCTTATGGCGAAGCAAGTCGTGCGAAGAATCTCCGGATGGGATCCGGCTACCCCTTTAGAAAACAACGACCGTACCTGACAACATATAGCACGCGTACACTCCGCTTCGACGAGAAGATCATCGAACTTTAAGAAAAATTGAGCAGGTTACGATAGAGTCTTGTGGGATTATCTGAAATCTGAAGACAGGAGGAGGATCGATAATTCTCAAATTTGGAAACCTGCTTTATTTCCGGGGGAGATGACCAGCAGTCCCAGGATGGTTTTAGGTTTATCGTCCACAGGTCCCTTGTGGACAATGTGGTGAGGATCGAGAGTGTGTCAACCAGGGTGGCGTATCTTATACTCAGAATATCATCAAGATATTCTCAGAATATCATGAACCTCTCTGCTTAGGATTCGTGGACTACGAGCTTTGATTCGATCGAGACTTGGGCTGTACTGCAATCTCCAACGGTTCCAGATTGACTATAGGTGCGTCGAAGTGCTGAAGTGTTCGTACGAGAAACATCACAATGTCAGTCCGACTTCAGGACCAGATGGTGGATGGTGGAGGCACGGAGACGTCATTTCTCCGAAACTGTTTACGGCTGCAATGGAGGATGTCTTCAAGGTTCTGGACTGGAGTGGACTAGGCATTAATGTCAATGGCGAGTACATCCTTCAGTTTGCTGACGATATAGTAGTCATGGCTGAGACTACGGAGGAGCTCATTACAATGCTCGATTACTTTAGTAGAGCTTCCGAAAGAGTGGGCTTTAAAATAAACATGGACAAAACCAAAGTCATGGTCAATAACCATGTAGCACCCACTCCGACGAAAATCGGAGACTCTACACTCGAAGTTGTAGACGATTACGTTTACCTGGGACAGATAATCCAGTTGGGTAGATCTAACTTTAAGAAAGAGGTCAATGGTCGAATCCGACTCGGCTGGGCAGCGTTCGGGAGGCTGCGCGGTATCTTCTCGACCAACATACTAGTGTCTCAAGACGAAAGTCTGAGACCAGTGCGTGTTGCCAGTGATGAAATATGCCACTGAAACATGGTCGCTTACAATTGGCCTCTGCAGAAGGCTTACAGTCACCCAAAGGGCAATGGAAAAGGCTATTCTTGGAGTTTTCTTGAGTGATCGCATCAGGAATGAATATATCCGCAGGAGAACCAAGGTCGCAGACATAGTTCGAAGAATCGCCAAACCTGAGTGGCAGTGGGCAGGGCACATTGCTCGTAGAACGGATGGTCGCTGGGGCCGAAAGGTTCTAGAGTGGCGACCGGGCATCGGAAACGCAGCGTTGGAAGGCCTCCCACAAGGTGGACCGACGACCTGGTGAGAGTCGCGGGAATGCGGTGGATGACGACGCACAGGATCAGTCGTTGTGGCGACGTTTGTGCGAGGTCTATGTCCAATAGTGGACGTCTTTCGGCTAAAATGATGATGATGTGCTCATTTATTACTTTTAAAAACTATAGCATTGTATAAGAATGTGAAGTACCCTGGAGCATTTTTATGAGGTTACAACTTGTTTGACATTATGAGCATGGCAGTTGAGAGTTTGTCATGCTCACTCAAATATCTCGCTGATGATGGTACGTTTTATTGGGTCATTTGGTGGACCTTCAAAAGGGTTGAGCTCAGTGGGGCTGATGCACGTGTCATGTTCGTGTACGGGCGCCGTCAGTTGAGACTGGTTTTTTTAATTTCTATTTTTTTATTAATTTTTTTTTTCATTACTTATCTACCTACATTGTACTCACATAATAAAAGCGACTAATGTGACTTAAAACGGTGTCTATGGAGTTCCTTGCACGTTCTTCTCCATAAAGATCTACGCTTTGGAACGTGCAGTTTAGCTTCACTTTTTTATATGTATTTGTGTGTCTAACCCTGCTTATCTTGGCTACTTGCGTGATCGTTTTTCGTTCACTCAATTTATGTTTGTATCTATTTATTTACTGCTATTGTTAAATATGTATGTATTATATGATTTAATTCAGATAATATGGTCTATTTAATTCTTCTCTATATTTTTTATACACACTGCGTCTACATCTCTCATCCAAATCTCCTGTCGCAGGTCTGCTGGAAGAAATTTCGTTAGAAATAAGCAGGACCTTTGCACTCTTTTATCTGTATTTGATCTTTTCGCATGCCAAATGGTCGTTTTTGGCAGTCTATATATGCATCTTTGTATCTATTCTATCTATGTATTTATTTATGTATACGCGTACATACATACATACAAATACGGTTGAGTTGAAAACCAGCGTCAGGCAACTAGTTGTTGTAGTAGTTGTCTGGCATTTTTGCTGAACTTGACCTATTTGGCGTAGCCGTGAGAGATTAACATTGTTAGTTTTCTTTTTTTAATATATGTAAAGGCTTTTGAGCCCTGTCAGCAATGTTAATCGGATCTGTAACCTCGAAATGCGATTCGTAATAAGGCGTGGTTTATCAGGCGAAGGGTATAGATACTCGTTACAAATCAAATCACTTAATGTTAGGAGTAAAATGAAAAGAAAATACTAAGTAAGCGGGGCCCGACTCTCACCACCCATAGTTGGAAGGTGAGTAGTGGGAATAAACCCTTAAGTTTTAGTTATTAATTAAGAACTTTTTCTATATTACTTCAAGAAAAAAAAAAAAAAGTAATTTTATTTTAATAAATTTGTGTAAAACTAATTTAGCAAAAGACCTCTGAAAATCTGCTATTTTACGTGAACTTTGGCCCCCCATAATGTACTCATTAAAAAAAGTACACAATACAAGCCTTGCACATTTAATATGAGATTCTGAATGACGCCAATTTTTCTGAAAAGCTTTTAAGCGAATGAGTAATTAATCAAAATTACAATTACCGCACGCCTCGTTTGTGAAACGGTACCATATTTAGTTTAGATTTTAGTAGCAACTAGCAAGCATCGTTTGACTGGCGATGTTGCCGTTCCGTAGTGCGCCGCCGCCCGCGCTACGCCGCGCCGCTTAGGTTGCGCGGGTTGACAACAATGCATTAAGTAACGATAAAAGTATCGATACTTGTAACGTTAATTGGTAACGTTATTTTATAGATTCGATACCAAGGTATCGTTACTCGTGTTACCGTTAAAATGTTAACTTTATGAAAATAACGTTAATTAACGAAACTTATAGTGTGAATTTGGTAACGTTAACAAGCCCTGCTCTAGTCTTTGGTATTCAGTCTTTGGGGTCCACAGAGTACTATTTTCTATGTGTCTTTGCGATAATGTTGACAGTTTGTTGTGTTAATCAGTGATTTAGTGATATTGAATTTTATTGTGCATTGAGTTTATTTCGTTTATTTGTTCAAATTGTCCAACACTGATCCGATATACAAATGAATCCGTAGCGAATCCCTAATATCAGTGATAGTAGCAAAACTATTGCAATTTGACTACAAACTTACTCGACTGATTAGGGAAAAAACATGGGAGATTCCAAAAATAGAAAAGTGCCTCAGAAACAAAAGGCTTCGAATAGCTCTAAGCGGAAAAGTTCATCGAATCAAAAAGAGAACGCACCGAAACGTGAGAAGACAAAGACCATCAAACCCGATCCTGACGATGGCATTGCAATGTCCAAACAATTATTATTAAAAAAGTCCAACGCCCGAACGCAAAGACGAACATCGTCCAAACCTGAAAGGATTGGTCCTAATGGTAAGCCTATACCTTCTTTATCAGTGCTAGAAAAAATGTTTGAAGATTCTGATGATGACGATGATCAAACTCCAAAAATTCCTATTCAAAAGCCAAAACGTACCCCATCGACAAGCGTCACCAACAAGAATCTGATCTTGCCTACAACAATTGACAAAATAACTGAACGATTATTGGGTTCAATACAAAACCAAAACTTACCAAGCTGTGATGAACTATTGGAAGCCGCTGAACTGCTTCGTGATAAATCACCACCTCGTACTACTTTAATCCTCCCACCTAAAAAAAGAAAAGTACCAGAAGTACCATACATTGTTGGCTGCAAAGATCGCCCACAAGTAATACACAAACCCAGTACGAATTTCTGTAAAGGAGGTGATGATTATGGAGTAGAAACTTCAGCTCAAAATCCAGATGAAGAGACCCCAGTAAAGCGGGCTAAGAAATCCAAGATACCTAATTATACAAAATCTATTTTTAATGCTCAGAGTGATGAAATTGCTGAGAGACTGATTAAAGATGATACTGGGGATCTTAGTGATGCTAGTTCAGATAGTAATAAGACAATAGAGTATGACCCAACCCCTCTCCAAAATCCAAGGCCACTCTCATTCTCCCCACTGCCTAGCACATCTACAGATACAAAAACATTCCAAAAAAATGACGAGCTTTTTAATGAAAGTTTAAAAGAGATTAACACATCCAAAGACTCAACTCCCAAAAATGCAGATGATGACATTAATGACAAGTTAACAGCTGAAATAATGGAAGATGACATAACTCTTGCTAAGCAGTCAACACCGATAAAAAAAGATGATGCACTTATTAAGGAAGAATCAACACCGAAAATAAAAGATGAGACACTTGAGGAAAAGTCAACACAGAATATAAATGAAGATGAAGTACAAATTATTGAAATTCCCTATGATACCATTGAAATTGAGGATATTTATGATAGATCTGTAGTAATACAAAGCACCGCTAGTAAGGCTAAAGATACTAATGATATTGAAATAATTGAACAAATAGAATCGGAGTTTGTAAAACCAAAAGGAAGTAATAACTTAGTTGACAAAATACTTGATGATGATGATTGCATGATAATTGCAAGTTCAGGAACAAACAATAATCATAACAATGTCAAAAATCTTACTGATACAACTATAGTTATAGATGATGAGTATAGTACTATAAACATAGAATTTGATTGTTTTAATGATGAGCCAATTGAGATAATTGATGTTGACGATATAATAGCTGAAAATAATACAATACTACATAAATGGAAAAATAATCAAGATAAAGAATTGAAAAATATTAATACAGTTGTTGATGTACCTAATACTTACAGGAATGTGAGTTCACCTCAGACTACTGTTACTCCAAGCACGGCAGTGCAGACAACTCCAACTACAGCAAGCACTACTCTGTCAGCTCAAGTAACACCCCAATTACCTGAACCTATTTATCTTGACAACAATCAAAGGCAAACATCATCAGCTCATGAGAGAAGTGCAAGATTTCAAAGCATAGTGGGTGATTTCTTTCAAAGTCTACAAAGACCTCGCCATGTGACATCAATTTATGAAAGTGGAAATAGAATATCATCACTTCTGACTGAGATGATCAACACATTACAATCACCAAGAAATATCAGTAACTATACAGCAAGACCTACCAGCAACCAAACAAAGAGACCTGCCAGCAACCAAACAAAGAGACCTGCCAGCAACCAAGTACCAATACCTACCAGCAGTACTGTTAGAACACCTTCACATCCAGTAAATACTCCAATGGCTGATTCAACCACTGTTTTTCAAAATTCTATCAGCACCTTACAAAATGCTGATAGCAGGCAAAGAGAAAACTCATCAAGTAATTCTGAAACACATAAAACCAGCATGTCTACCCCACCACCCTCAAACATTCCTACAAGAAATATAGGAGATTGTCCTATCTGTTTGGATCCTCTTAATTCTTCTGATGGGATTGCATCAACCATATGTGGTCATGTCTTCTGCTTGAGTTGTATCAAAGCTTCAGTTAAAAGTAATGGCAAAAAATGTCCTACATGCAGGAAAGCACTAAAAGGTGCTGGTGGAGGTTTTCACTTATTATACTTGTAAAAAAATATATAATACCTATCTTAAACAGGTACCTATTATTAAAACTATGTTGTACCTAAGTTATAAACTATACATTTTTGTGATTACTAGTCACACAACTGTGCCATTATAAGTAAAATGTCTGTCACAAGTAGAGTTTGCTACTTAAGTAACAGGGCAAACGAGTTATAGACCACCATTTTGGGAGGTCTGGATCCCAAACCAGACAATAACATGTAAACCCATTCTATGTATAAATGATATCTCTATTTTTAAGACTGCATTTACTTCAAAATTATTTCTTGAATGTCTAATCTGTAAGTGGGTACTTAATCATGCTATGTTGTAAGTTATAATTACAAGGTTTAAGTGCTTGTCCTGATCAATATATGTAAAACCTACTACTGTACTGGCAGTTTTTAAGTACCTAATTCCATAGTTTTATAGTTAGATTAGAGACAATTTAAATGTCTCATTTGGATAATTAATATCCTAAAAATATTATATTGTCTTATTTTTTAATACTTTGGTATATTTTTCTATTCTACATTTTGTTATGTTATTAAAAGACGATAAAAGTATGAAAGACAAGGTATAATTTCTATGATTTGATAGAAAATGTGATAAATGCTTGTAAACACAAGTCATACTTGCTTTCTTCTTATTAATTATTTCTCAAGTAATATTATTTGATTTTATATTAAATCTAGCCTAATAAACCTGGTGAGCTGGGTATAAATGTTGCTATGATATCAAACTCCTGCACTAATTACCAAAAAGCATAGATGACTATGTCAAAAGCCTATAGTATGTACCTACACAGCAGACATTGGATGTGGCTGATTTCATTACATGTACCTACTTATGATTGTAATTTATTGTTAATCTATGAATATTGTAATACCGTAAAGTTAAGAGAATTACAAGTTTGGTTCACTACCTCCTGTAAGTGCCCATGTAGGCCTTTGTGAAATACTAATTAAACAGAATTGGAGAAGTGACAGTGTACTATGCACCAAACTTATTTACCCAGTTAAGTTTTTGGAAAGAATAGACTCAAGGGCCTTTTACACTACTCAATATTCAAACAGTCTTAGTCATGTTGCATAGTGTAATAAGGGTTAGACCGGTCTTACTCGGAACAAAAAATAAGACAGTCTGAATATTGCATAATGTAATAGGCCCTTACGTGTCATAAATCACTAAATTTAAATTTCACTGCAAACTTGTATTTTTAACAAAACTATATTTATAGTAATGGTATCAGGGCATTCTCTACCAGTGAACTTTTTTTTTAAACACTACACTACTTAGTCTAAGACTGACTATTATGTTAAAGAATTTAATTGAAGATTCTGAATTCACATCCATCAACATAATGGTTGAACCCTAAAATCAGTGGTAATAAAGGGTCAGTCTGGATAGTGAGGCAAGCAGATTGGAACTGGCTTCCAATCTCTAATGATGATTTAATCCCTTTTCATACTAATATTATAAAGACGAAATTAATGTTCTATGGATTAGTCAATACTGGTAATTAGAATAACTTCAAATATTTTTTTTTAAATGTTCACAAAAAGCCTATCAACATAATAGGTTTTTGAGTAGATGTTAGTAGTTTTTTCTGGTCCAAAATACTGACCAAGTTTTGCAGTTAAAAGTGGTTTTGATCAATTAACAATTTAAACTGTGACATGTGATTTTTATTTACTTCTTTGATTTTCCTGGATTTGAATTTTGGTAGACTATGACCTGGAATATGAAATAGGATACTTTTTGTCTTAGAAATAAGTTCCCTTGACATAATTTTCTACATTCATGCTTGTGAAACAACTGGCTGATGTTAGTAAGATTTAAGACCATACTGATTATGAATTTGTAAACATGATCTGAATCATTTAACATAAGTTCTAGGAGGAAAAAATAAAAACATCTTAAGTTCATTCATTGTTTTATTCCACATTAGCATAATCAATCCTTTGTTATTTTAATCTGTCTTATTTAATTAGCCCATACTGGCAAACTATAGACTGGAAGCGCCAGAAACAGTTAGTGTGTTCATAGGAAAGGAAGATTCATAAATATCTATAGAAGTCATACACTTATTGTCCTAGCTAGTAGTATAATTTAACCTACAGCAGAATCCTCACGCTTGCTTTTCAGTGCCATTTCCATTTACAATATTGTCATCAGAATGCAAGTGCTCAATAGAAGCAGACAGTTGTTCAAGACTTTGAACAAGCTGTGCCATTTTATCACGAGAAGCAGAGTTTTCAAAATTATCTTCAGTAGGCTTCTCAACGTCCGCACATAGGCGGAAATGTAAGCGTGCCAAATGCTCCTGTTGATCTCTTATATTTATCATTTGTTCCATACTACATCCCGTACCAAATGCACTTAATTTCCCTGTGTGGAAATCATCTAACAGTTCTAAAAGAGCCTTCTCCATGTTTTTTACGTCTGGTGTTTCTTTTGGTATATTCTTCGGTTTGTTATTGGAACGCATCATATTGTTATCTCTGTTTATCCGTTTCTCACTAACATATGAGATTTTTGTAGATTCATTTACACTGCTGTTGCCAACACCTGAGGTAGTTTGGCCCGGATTTTTCGATGTTAGGCTGGCAGCGCCACTCGATAACTTATTGCTCGTAACTGGCGATGTCGCCTTATGAGTAACTTTTGGTTCATCTTCTTCTCCCTCATTCTGCATAAGTTGTTGTGTCTCGTTAACTTCTTCCAAATGTAAGCTCATGTAGGCTTTTGGACCACTTTATCCAGTGTGGTATTGAAATGCAAAAATAAACTCTTGAAAATTAAAATTGGAAAATATTCAATTGTGCGTTTGTTTATTTTCAATTTTTCAAGAAACCATCAGATGTCAAATAGCTGTCAATACTGAGAGAACATTGATAAGACCACAAACATATTTTTTTTCCCTTTCGTTCCTTGTGGAACAGGCTAGGGTCAGAGACCATGCTGCCTAGTCTACAGTTTTTTCGTATATTTTTTGTAAATTCAGTTTAATTCATCAGTTTATTTTTGGATAATTAAGGTAGATCCAGTTAAGTCATTAGTTTGATATTTATCCGTAACTGAGTAAATTCAGATTCAGTCAGTCACTGGCGCCATTTTAAAACTTCCCCTAACATACTCATTTCTCACTTTATCCATTCTCGTCACACCACACATCCATCTTAACATTCTCATCTCCACTACGTGCAATCTTTTTTCATCCGTCTTTTTTTCATCGGTGAGCAAAACAAGATTTTTTTTAATTTAATTTATTTACAAACTGTGAACGAAAAAAATTTAATCAAAATCAGTTCTTCAATTTTGCTCATCTCCGAGTTCTTTAATTTTGCCCAATTTCTTGCTATTTGACAGTATGACGTGACGTCACAACATGGCTATCGATCCTATTCTTATTTGGAACGCATTGTAAATCTCTTTTTGGCGAGAACAAATGTGTAAATGCGGAATTACGGATTTACCCGACCCACAGACAATTTATACTATAATAGCGTGCAGCGCCTATTACACTACTCGATACTCAGAGTTAGATATGTATATATCTCATCTTTCTGTTTCGTTCCTTTACATTACATTGGCGTAAGTTGCTCTTTTTCTTGTGTAATGCTACTTAAACTAAGACTGTCTGAATATCGAGTAGTGTAATAGGCGCTTTACTCTAAACAGACATTCCTGCTGCTAGTCCACTACCATAACGCAAAAATTTGGAACATGATAAACATATTTTTAAAATTAAGCAAGAGTAAATTGCCGTAGCGTCGTACGCACCATCCATCTTGCTGTAGGTACGTACTATCAAGCGCAAGTGAGATTCACGTTATAAAGTCTTTGGGGTATAATGATGATAATAATATTAAAACAATGATGACAATAATATTGATTACGTCAAGCCTATTTAGTACCTTCTAAATATTACTACACTCTTTGCTATACAGATTAGATTAATAAGTAGGTACTATTGACTACTGTAGTACGTACTCTTACTTAATTTCAATCATTAGATAAAACGTTATCATATCTAGTTATAAGTAACGTCTTACATAGCTGCACTTCAACATTATCGTCTTCTGCCCGTATAATTAGTTTTAGTTTTAGTAAATGCTAAAAAACTTTGTTCTAAGTCATAATCTAAAAAAGTCACAACCGTGTCAATGACTGACTTGATTTGATTGGTCTTGTCAATTTCGACAGAAAAACGGGAACAGACGAGGTATTTTTGCTTAAATGATTTTATTAATTTGCAAATAAGTCGCTTCTTTCCGTTTAACATGTTTACACATGTGAATCCCCTTTTAGCATATTTAGACTAAGAAACCATTAGTTTCTTAGTCGGCTATTCTATTCTGAACTTTAATAGAGATTCAACCTCCATTGTCCATTTTTTCTAGCCACATCCTCAATTTATTGTGGCACATGTTTCGCTCGAATTCCGACAAAAAATTAATAGTTTTTACATTCAGTGCATTTACCTTTAGTCACCATATTATTCTCAGGTCAGATCTCGGAGTCTGCGGCGGTACGTTCCGGTTTATGCTGGATGCAATATTTTGTATTTTCAAGATCATACTTGAACTATTATATCGAAAGCGGTAGTTGGTGCAAATGACTATGACAGAGCCGGCGAAACTAGAACCAGAGCTGTGTAACAGACTCACCCGGTACCTTCACACAGGGACTGAGTTGCCTAGATACTATCCTGGGTGTTGGACCACTCATAAGTATTTTGAAGAAAATAAACTGCCAGTCATAGCGCAGATCATGGAATTGCATGTGGGTAACGTTGAAGCAATCAACATTATTGTAAAGGTAATTATGGCATGATTGAAGTTATTTTGTTATTGTTTTCATAACATTGTTTGTTTTGTTTATGTCTCAAATTTATTTGATACCATAATGTTTTTACCATTATTGTCACCTTGTCTCAATTCTCTGCAGGGTAATAAAACCTACCCAAAACTCCATTGCTTTTTTTTACATCTACCTTCATACTTGTGATTTTGACAAGATTAATATTTTGTTAATATGGATCATATTTTATTGTTAACACTAGTTTCAAGTATAATCTCAGAGCTCTTATTTTTCATGCTTAACTGGCAAATCTATAATTTCTTATTTAGGTGTAATCTGTAAAACATTTTTGTTTGATATGTCAGTCTAAAAGCATTTGTTGCATTATTTATGAGTTTTTTCTATTACACCTCATGCCACATATCTTAAATGAAGACTACAGGATTTATTACTTTTAGGCATGCAAGGATGGGTGGTACACTCGGTTTGAAACAATTGCTTTTGCTTTGGTGAAATGTGTGCTCCATGGAAATTGTGCTGTCAAGGAAGCTGCATACAAAGCATCTCAAAATATATGTGACACTCCTGAAAAGATGATGCTCTTCAACAAGTACACACGGCTTTTGAAAACTGGTAAGGCATCAACAAAATTATTTTAAACTAAATTCACATTTATTCAGTTGTTAGCTAAATGTTTGGTAAAATTTTTAGGTTTTTTAGCTCAATTATCAGAGAATTTTGGTCTGGCAAAAGTACCTATCTTCAAATATTAAGAATTGTTTTATTCTTAATATTTGAAGATAGGTTTTCTTTGAAATTTTGGTCATTTTCTATAGCACTTTTGTTAAGACAATTTTTTTTTGGCTTGTTTTTAAACGCTTACCAAAAATTAACCTATTTTACTACCAAAATTCGAAATATCTGCGAGAATGGATAATGGATAGCTATTTTCCTTTTTATGTTATGCTATAATATGTTAACCACTTTTTAAACTTATTTCGACGGAGGCTGTGGCCAGCCTATTTCTATCTGTGAGGATTAAAGTAACCTAAAACGAAGAGGATAACGGGGCCTTCGATCGCTTGCTCACTCTAGTGCTCGTTATCCCTTTCTAACCTCACCTGTCCGTGTCGGGGCCCTAAAATTACGAACTCGTTTTGCTTGCTCTTGGACATATTTGATGAGCATTTATCCATTTTGATAAGCAAATAGTACACACATTCTGGTGAGTAGGAATGTGTAAATGCCGTATAACATATTTGTTCGATTAACGAGTGCGCAGTTTACACATTTTGATGACCACAAAAGATAACTCTTCGTCGCTTGCAGCTTAGTGCACCTATCGCTGTACGAAACTTCTTGAATTCGGTTTCAACTGCCATTCAGCTGAAACTGAATTAAACTAAGTCGAAACTTGTTTTTTTTTTGCTGAAACTAGGCCGAAATCAAAACTTTATTCGGACACTACACATTTTATAATAAGAACTAATCGTGTTTTTAGGTTCGCAATATTAGAATAGAATAGAATAGAATAGAATAAACTTTATTGTACACCAAAATAGTAACAAAAACTTTTACATTAACTATTATATATTATTATATATTATTATTATATATTATTATATTATTACTTGATTTTTTACAAAGATTTCTGTCTAGGTCCTCGTAAGAGTTTTGAACTGAGTAGTAATATCCATACTGGTTATTCTTCATTGCACACTGAAACTTATATCCATGCTTTGGAATGCCCATCATTTCTAGTCAGTCCAGTCACTGGTTTGAGAAAGGCAGTTACCCCATGACAAAATAGTGGCATTCAACTGTGTCTGGTTAAACTGGAAACTGATCCTAACATAGTTTGGAATCAATCTGTCTAAATTTGGAGCATACTATCCCTCTGCTTTACATTACACACCTTTTTTTTTTATCTCTCAGGTAATGGCCGAGGTTGGTGTAACACTGTCCAGAAGTGGTACACTAGCAAGGACCCATTGGAGCTTGCTAAGGAGATGACAAGAGTGCGCGCACGCTATGGACGATCTCATAAGACTCTTCTGAAAAAATGTCATTTGAAAGTCGAGCAATCTGACTATGGTTTGTATTACAGTTATTAAGCCGTTTTAGCAATAGTCTGTCTTTAAAAGATTTTTATTTTAATCAATCGACTTTCCTTTGATTTTTAGGGTTCTGTACCTCAAAAGGAAAAAAACGGAATACTTATAGGATCACTTTGTTGTCTGTCCCTCTGTCTGTCTGTCTGTCAAGACCCTTTATCTCGGGAACGCGTGGAGGTATCGAGTTGAAATTAAAACCATATACTCAGGTCTCCGGTCCCTTGAAGCTGTGAAAAAATCAAACTTCTGAATTAACGAAAAAAAAGATACTTACGGCCGTTTATGTCACAAAAAACTTGTATTCGACACTCTCAAATCGAAATCAAAATTCATAGGGTTCTTCCCATTGACCTAGAATCGTATAGAAAAAACAACCTGAAAACTGTAATTATGTAGTTAAGTCACAAAAAAAAATATTGCAAGTCTGAAAAATCTTCGTAACTCAATTGAGGAATTGAACTGTTTTTATAGGTAAGTTTGTACGGAACCCTCAGTGCGCGAGTCCGACCCGCACTTGTCCGGTTTTTTTCAGTTTCGAAAAAAAATGAGCTTTTAACAATGAATTTAGCTCATTTATCAATTTCAAGATATCAGTCGATTGTTAAATCTGTATCACCTATTTCTGCGTGAAGAAATTTACTGTTTATTCAGTTCAGTCATCATCATCATCACTCTTGTCGCATGTTACTTGGGATCGGCGCAACGGCGGTGTTATTTTTTCTTGTATTTTATCCTGTCAACTATCACACTATCACTAACTCTCTTCTCTTTCATATATTATTCAGTTTTTTAAAGTTAGTTTATCTAATATAAATTTATACGAGGGTGGATTGAAAAGTTCGCGGCCTCAGCAAGAAAACAATATAAAATATAAGCAAAAGTAATTTTATTTTTCCACGTAATCTCCACTTAACTCTATGCACTTCTTCCATCTGGTTTCCAACGCCTGTATGCCGGTCATAAAAAAAGTTTCTTCAAGGCCTTCAAAAAAGTCACCCACCGCAGCTTCGACCTCCTCATTTGATGGAAATTTTTGACTTCCAAGGTGTTTTTTTAGGTTTGAGAATAAATGAAAGTCTGAACGAGCCAAATCAGGGGAATAGGCGGGATGGGGCAGTAATTCAAAGCCACAATCACGAATTTGAGCCATAGATTCAACAGACGTGTGAACGCGTGCATTATCCTGATGGAACAACACTTTCTTGCTGAGTAATCCTGGCCTTTTCTCTTTGATTGTTTCACGCAAGCGACGTAAGAGGGTGCTGTAAAAAGCCGAGTTTATAATTTCACCTTTTGCAGGGTAGTCCACCATGATGACACCCTTAGCATCCCAAAAAAATGACGCCATCACCTTGCCAACTGACAAAATTGTTTTGGCTTTTTTTGGAGTCGGTTCATCAGGTTTTTTCCACTGCTTGGATTGCTGTTTTGACTCTGGGGTGTAATGGTTTACCCAAGTTTCGTCCATTCTTACAAATCTGACGAAAAAATCTTGTGGATCAGCCTCAAACATTTCCAAACAGTCACGAGAAATCGTGAGGCGTATTCGTTTTTGTTCGACTGAAAGCAATCTGGGTGAGTACCCACCGCGCAGAATCCTTAGAAAATCCAAGTTCATTGACTATGATGTTTTGTGTTTGTTCATACGAGATGCCAATAGTATCTGCAATCTCCCTGATGGTCAATCTCCGATCTGTCAATATCAGATCACAGATTTTCCCGATGTTTTCTTCAGTCGTAGACGTCATAGGTCGGCCAAAGCGAGGGTTATCTTCATTACTCTCTCGTCCGCGTTTAAATTCAGCAACCCACTTTTTAACAGTCGTATACGACGGAGCAGATTCCCCCAATGTTGTTGACATATCTTCGTGAATCTCTTTTGGAGTTAGTTTGTTTTTAAACAGGTATTTGATGACCGCACGTTGTTCAATTTTCTCCATTCTTTAAAAACGCTGCACAAAGGCTCACAAAATTCAATCGATCGAATTTTACAATTTGACAACCAGAGAGTAAACTAATCGAATGAGATCAGTTACATTAAAATAATTTAAGTATTTATGTGTTAGGCCGCGAACTTTTCTATTCACCCTCGTATTTAGGGGAAGATGGGTTTCAGTAGATTTCAATTCAAACAAATGTTTTTTTTTTCTGTGGTCTTAATAAAGCACGTGCGCTGGTCCTATTTATAAGCGCGCTTTGAATTCACCCCGTTTATGTATATAAATGTCTTGGCAACACACTAGTTCGTATGTAAATTTTTGTTTGAATTTTATACTAACCAACTGCCATGTTTTTGTATAAAATTATAATTGGGATGTATTTCCGTTTCGTTTTACAAGCGGCTCTATAGTCAAGGATAGAGATCTAGAACCCTTAAAATTTAATGGTTGGTAAGATAAATGAATACTGACCAAACAAAAATGGGAACTTGGAATTGGTTTGACAAAAATCTGACTCATTTATTGGATTTTAGCTCGCGACGCAGTTGTGAAGTATGCTATCTTTGGTTTTAAACGAACCAAACAGATGATTGGCGACAAGCCAGGGACAAAACCGATACTTGACTACATTCAGAAGGTGGAGGATTTACGACATTGCGAAGACCCTGTGGCAGCGGCGGCGATAATCACTCAAAATCAATTCACCCTCGACCATGTCCCTGGTCACTTGCTCACAGCTCAGGAAGTATGTATTAAGCTTTAAAGTAAAAAGAATGTTACTCTAAATATCTGGAGTCATATAAACATGTTTATCTATATATATAAAAATCAATGCCACTTTTCGTTGTAATTTTATAACTCAAGAATGGGCTTACCTATCCAAACCAACTGTTTAGGCTTTGTTCGGACTATATAGTAGATGGTTCATGTGAAGTTTGCACATGAACCATCTACTAAATAGTCGGCCGAGCGGTTCTTCATTTATCACATTGTTAGGCGGCACGAAGTTCGCCGAGTCAGCTAGTCTATTTGCAAGCTTGCCTTTTTTCTATATTTCTTTAAGACATTATTTTTTGCTTGAAAATACTGAAATGTTAAAACTTATTGATTTATAGTTTAATTTGCCTTATACTCTATAATTATCTTGTCAGATATGGGATGCTGTGCTGCCTCAGTTAAATCTAGAAGAGCTACTGAACCATATTCAACGCATTCACAACATGGGGTTCTTGACCAGTGACTCTACCACCGCCGCGATCTTGGTGTCGCTACTCAACAGCCAGGAACTCATCAAGAAGTCGAAAGTCACGCCGATTGCGGTCTATATCGCTATGGTTAATTACACTAAAAAATCCAAGTATGTTATTAATATTTTTGAGTATTTCTGACAATTGACCGATTTTTTTTACAGAATAACTCGTGAAAATTAACAAATCATACATCCTTATCTCTTTTTTTTTTACGGGAGAAATCATCAAATGATTTCTCTCGCTCTGGGTGGAGCAGGAAGGAGTGTCAGACTTTTACTGCCTAAAACCTACAGTTTTCCCTCACTAGAGGAGGTGTCGGCCCTAACTGGCACCATAAATTTTGACAACATAATTATTTAAGGAGCGCGTGGAACAGAACGTGCCGTCGATCTTGGCTTGATCTTTATCGGACGGCCGGACAGCGAGCCACATTGTAGACATGATGTACTCGGCGATCTTTAACTTTTATTATTTTCCCTTATTCTTAGGCCAATGAAGCACGAGAAAGCTAAGGTAGCGACTGAGAGGGAAGTGCGCCGGCGCAACCGTCAGATGTTCGATAGCAAGACGGGGCTGTGGCAGTGGACCTCCACCAAGAGACACCCTAGGGAGCTTAAGAGTTGGGGTAAGTTAGTGACTAACATATTTGTTATCATAGACAAATATTTTATTTTAAATAATCAGTCTTTTGAACTTATTTTAAATAATCAGTTTATTTAAGGTCTGCACATCACTACAACAAACATTTCTTTACCTGTCTATCTATAAGTGTGTGCACACTCAAAACTTTCCTCACAACATTTTTTTCATATGCCTATAACATGAAAAGAATATTAACTTAAAAAAACCTGATGTCAAATAATGTTAATTAAAACATTACATATTCCTCTGCATTATGAATCCCTAGTAAAGTCTATTGCCTACAACTAAACTGTGGTGTTTCGTTAGGTATCGACTTACCGCCCAACCCAGCCGTACTGACAGCACTGAACAAGCTGGTCGACCTCACCTGGACCCTGACGCCGCCCACCAACGCGCGCTTCTTGATCACTATGGACATGAGACACCACATGTTTAAGGGTAAGTGACTAGTATTGAATCTAGCCGTGCTGTTGGTGCAACAAGTTGGTCGAGCCTTCCTGGAGCCAGCTTTTTCACTGAAAATCATTCAGGCTTGGATGGAGAAAAATGTTGGTAGGCAAACAGATTAATCCCAACGGGTTAATCTGTTTTTGTACCAACGTACAATAGCTTTTTAATTGTTTCTCTAATTACGCCGTACGATACATACATACTATATACATACGACGCCAACCGACGTGACATCGCTTGAAAAAACTTTTTATTAAAACACTCGAAAAGTTTAAAATTACTTTTATATCCAATGTTGATATTTATGGTTTTGTGTCTTTGTTTCAAATTAACACTTTTTTGTTGTACCTAAATCTAAATAGTGTGCAAGTTCTGAAAATACGAAGGTACCTATAAAACAATAATTACAAGCGTAACTGTAACATTTGAAGAACACCCTCCTTTTCTCCAGGATCTTTCTTTAGATGACGATCAGAAATAAAATAAAGTTCTATCTGTCCAAAAAAAGGACGAGTCACGTCGCGTTGCGTCTCTGTGTAATCGGACTCTTACTTTCGAGCTTTCACACTTACTTGCGTTACTTTACTTCAATGTTCTGCTAAATTGCGTTTTATTTTCCCACAGGAAAACACTTCTGCAAGAAATATTCAGTAGGGAAGAAGGGTAAGAAGACCGAAACAAAGACTACGCCGGGCGGCGGCGGTGACGCGGACACGGAGAAGAAGAGCAAGAAGCACCTATTGGCTGAGTGCTTCTACAATACGAACATCACGCCCGGACATGCAGGTACAAAATAGAATATAATCATGTATCGAAAGTGACGTCCTCACGCCTCAGCCTCTGGGACCCCGACCCCGACTTCCAGCCACTGTAGGCGTGGGCTTGCGGACGACGAGGAATAGGTGACTCGCCGTCTGGCCGTCTAGGAACCGTTTGGACCGGTCGTTACTTGCGATACTATTTTCGTCCAGTCACTACTATCTTTAATGAATATCCACGTGATGGTTACACTATAATCGTTAATGACCATGAAAAGAATTTTATTTTAGTGCTGAAGAGGAAACATGACTTTTAATAACCTTACTGAGACTCACCAATTATGAACCATGACATTAATAGAGAACACGAAATTCATGGATTACTTAATACACCTCTTAACCGTTTAATTTATGAATCAGTTCTTCAGTAATATTAATTCAGAATGACGACTATGATGTCGCTCGACTGTCGTTCATCCAGCCCAACGATCGCATTTTGTTCGGCTTGTAAACGAACTGACCGTTCACCGCTAGATTCCCGTGCGTGCGCTAGCAAGCTTCACATTATCTCTTTAACCGTTCGTCCAAATAATATTCAGTAAAAAGCAAAAAGCATATCTATTTAGTTGTTATGCCAACAAACATGCTATATTTTTATAAGGATTAATTAATTACTTATAAATTTCCAGTTAAACGACATCTAAATGGTTTTAGTTAATTTCTAGTACATCTTTAAAATCATGATATCTTAGTAATGGAATGTTAGAATTGAATAATTAAAAAAGTAATATGCAGGTTTTTGAACCAGGCATCAATATGAAGACCAATAGAAGTTTATTTTGATAAGAATTAATACCAAGGTACCAAAAATGTGTCTTCTAAAGGTGGCGAATAAATTCATTTTTTAAATAGAATAAAGTAGTTATTGTTACATAACTATAATAGTAAGACATATGGTGTCGCGACATTTTTCGTAAATAATTATGTGTTCCACAAAATCGTAGTACATTGTACGAGTATTGTTCTATCATCAATAGTTTTTGCAGCGCACACGATGAAAGGAAATTTATCTCCTCCTGTTTGTTAATATAAAATATGGCTCATTACACAGTGATAAAATAGTTTCTAGTACTGAAAGAATTTTTAAAATCGGTTCATTAGTTTTTGTGTTTATTCATTACAAACAAAAATACAAATCTTTCCTCTTTATAATATTAGTATATTCCCGAGTGGTGTTCTGGGTACCTCCTAAAATCTTTATTTCTAGATTCAGCGACTTCTTCAGGTAGTCACATCTTTATTAGTAATAACGTGACCCTGTTTAACAGTATTTTTATAGTAGGCTTCTTCTGGATTTTTTTAGAAGATAATTTAAAATTTCACCAGTAACATTCTTACCACGCGCCTTTAATGATATAAAAACGATAACGATAAGACTGTTCTTCTATTTCTTCGAGAGAAAACGTGTTAGATTCAGCATTTATAATATGCTTTTTTTTTACTTCTGTGGACTAGTAGAATATAAAAAAATGATCGAATTTTTTACATCATAATTCCATGAGAAATTAAATTCAGCCTACTGCGCGTCGGAAGGAAACTCCGCAGCCGCGACAAATACACAAAGACAATTTTAAGTTCAGCCCCATCTAGGCTAGGCTACGCTCCGGCCCGTCATCATCATTTCAGCCGAAAGACGTCCACTGTTTGGACATAGGCCACCCCTAAGTGTTGCCACAACAACCGGTCCTGTGAGCCTCGCATCCATTGCAATCCCGCGACTCTCACCAGGTCATCGGTTACATTCCCGTAGGATCATTTTCGACTTGCACTCAGGTAATCGGGCTGGTTGTATATTACATTACCTCAGTGTAATTGTTCATTGAAGGTTGAGGCAAATATTAATCAATAAGCATGGTTTACATTCACATTTCTGCAGTTATGTTTAAGTCCGATGTTATAAGGAGTGAACTTGATACTAGATTATTCCGCCATTTTTCATGTTAGCAAAAACAATACTGATATTTGATTATATTTTTGTTTTAGCTATAATCCTGGCCTTGCAAATCCTGAAGCGTGAAAACCACGTTGAGTTAGCAGTGTTCACTGAATATGGCATCCAGATCGTGACCATTGAGCGCAACTTTAGCAGCATCGAAGAAGCCGAGTTCTTGTTAAGGGTAAGTTGGTTCAATAAACTAATAGTTATCTTCTCGTGGATGTCGGGAAAGATGTAACAGAAATTATCGCTCTTTATTAATCCTTGAGATAGCAAACCTATTTGTAAACAAGGTCCAATTAAATTAACTAGCGAAACTCCACAGACATCATGGGCATAGACAGATATTTAAACAAAAAAATCTACCAGCGGCCGTAGTTGGTTAAAACAAGGGATGTGTTTGATACCGATACCATTATATCGGCGATTTGCTTCATGTATATTAATTTACAAAAAGACGACTAATAGGTGCAACATTATTAAATTGTACTTGTATTATGTTTCTCGTAATTTTAGCTCATTTTAGAAATAAAAAAGGTACAGGTTTTTCTTGGATTACTTTAAAATTACTTATAATATTTTCATAAAATTCACTGTGAAAGTGAATGTTTACAAAAAAAGGTACTCAAGTTTTACCTAGCCCGTTTAGTTCACGAACTAAGATTGTTTTAAACTCATTTTTGTTTTTCTGCAAAATGGAGATTTTTGACTTGTATCATTTATCACAGGAGGCACAGATATATAAAAGTAGAAACTGACTGACATTTCAACGCACAGCTGAAACTATTGGGACTAGGAAAATGAAATTTTGCACAATCTTTGAATGTGCTTCCTTTTGTGATGTTGGCCAGCACTAAGAAGGGCTTTCTAGAAATCAACATTTAAGGGGTGAAAGGGGAGAAATGTCATTCCGTGTGCTAATATAAATATATTGGAACATTGCAAATAATGACAAGCTTTATTATTTACTTCAGATTACTATTTGTGTTAATTTTCACTTGAAAGTTAGCACAGTGTTGCACAGTTGTTTTAAAGATTATAATTATGGTGGACTCTTATTGCTCAAGTTAGTAAACTTGAAACTTGGCACAAATTCTAATAAAAATGAGTAATAAAAACTGTCATTATTAGTTTTTCGACCCTCAAAATACAATTTAAGGGGTGTAGGTTTATATGAAAACGTTCTCTCGAATAAAGTCGCTGTCAAAGTGCTAGTGTAATCATAATTTTAGTGACGTCATTAGTCAAGTATCATCATTGTGTAGTTGTCCAACTCAAATACAATGGAACACTTATCCTCACACTAACTAAAGGATGCATGGAATCATTATATACGACTACGAAGCCAAACAGTTAAGTCTTGGTCAGCGTGCTGTAGAGTTTCATAAAACTGTACTTAATGTGTTAAAATATTAAGTTGTATAATTATTATATTAAGTTTTATAATTGTTATATTTGACTAACTGATTTTTATAATACATCTCTCAATACTGAAAAGATTAAGAATATACCAAAAATCTTAAAAATTGCGGAGTTAATAAATTACTTTAAAATCTTTTTTATACTGAGGTAGTAACACCGCACCGCCGTGACTTCGCAACATTCTATAAAAAATGGACGTACTATATGACAGGGATATAATAGTACGAGCGGTCCCCCGCGGTTTCGCTCGCATCTTTGGTTACTGCTCCGCTACCGTAGGCCGTAGCGTGATGTTGTACAGCCATAGCTTTACTTGAAAAATGGGCTATCCAACACTTAAAACCGGGCAAGTGCGAATCGGACTCGCGCACTGAGGGTTCCGTATAATCCTTACCTATGAAAACAGTCCAATTCCCGAATTATTAAGTTACGAAGATATTTCCGAATCAAAACAAAATTTTTTTAATTTACAGTTTTCAATTTTTTCATATCTTCGAGCAATGAGACCTTGCTTCATAACAAATTTCTGGATTCTAGGTCAACGGGAATTTTGATTTCCTTGAGAGTATATTACTATAGTGTGAATTTTGATTCCCGAGATAAAGAGTCTTGACAGACAGACAGACGGACAGACAACAAAGTGATGCTATATAAGGGTTAGTTTTTTTTTGAGGTACGGAACCCTTAAAATTTATTATAATTCGAACCAGTACTTCGCGAGATTAGCGCGCTAAAACAACCAAACTTTACAGCTTTATATATAATATTAGCCTTTCGAATACCGTAATTAGAAACACAATAGAAAGACAATGAGAGAGCGAACGCCGGCGCTTGGGGTTTAATGAATTAATACAGATAATGATGGTTTTTTTTTCACAGAGTTTGTTGTTTATTCTCACAAATTGTATCTTCATTCAAGGGCTTTATCATGACTGTGTTAAAGTGTCAAGCGTTCGAACGAGAAAGAGGGATGGAACCATAGATACACCCACCCTATATAGCTCCATCCTACAGTTCAGTTTAAGTCAAATGGATCACGTTAAGAGCTCGTGGTAAGGCCTCAGGACAGGTTTTATAGAAGTCAAACCTTCGCAAGATTGACTATCTTAACCCACTATTAATATCTCTTACACTGAGTTAACTGAAACCTAGGTAGCTTTGCTGTATAGTTTTATATCATAAAACTTTTCGCAATACACAATATTTCAAATCTGATCGTCACTATACAATTTTTTTTACAGAAAGCGGACTTAGGCCGCGTACAGCTAGACGCGCCAATAGACTGGGCCACCAAGAACAAAAAGAAGTACGACGTCTTTATCAACATGGTGGACCGCACCACTCGCTACATGGAGCTAGACATAAACAGTCGCGGGGGGCGTGGGCCCGCCGGCCGCTTTGGGCCTCCTCCCCCGGCTTCTAAGGATATCCCTGACCACTGTCCCGTGCGAGCGTTGGAGCGGTACAGGAATACCGTTGGGATTAAGGAGGCTAAGTGAGTACAACATCCTAAATGTATAAATAGCTAGGCCTAACTTACAAAGTTTGTTGACATACAGGAACCCTGTAGAGACTCCTCTCAGGGAGTTCTTGCATCCCATTAGGCCTTAAGCCTCCGCTTACAATTGTAAATTTCGTGATCTAATAAAATTACTTGGACAATTACCAACCTAACAAAGCACGAAGAAGAAAATATAATCATAATTTATATTCTCAACACCCCGCTGATAGCCGCTGAGCTTAGTTCATCTGAATAAAAATAGCAATTGAAAACTTTAATAAGAATTTTGACAGCAAATTAAGTAAATTTTTACTCCGAGGAGTCTTCATGTGTTTTTTTTTTTCTTATAGGTTGATAACGCTGAACTTGGCATCCCACAAAGTGGCGACGACGGATGGCTCGCACGAGGGCGTGCTCGACATCGTCGGCATCGACGAGTACGTACCCAAAGTCATAGACGCGTTCGTGCTCGGTCAGTTCAAGTGAAACTATCCCCACGTCTCTCTACAAAAGCTTCGCAAAAAACTGTCAATTTTAAAACGACCACTAGGTCATAATCTCGATCGAAAACGACCTTTTACCTCAGTATTTACAATAAATTCGTCTCTAATAAATTACCACCTTGTGTTCCCAAGCTGATACAAAGAGTTGAAGCGGAACTAAAAAAAAATCTGAATGTAATTCTGATTATGTAGAGATCTTTAAACTATATTTGCATGGTTTTTTTTTTACTAGTGTTTAACTTTGTTGTTAATGGAACAGTTTCATATAATCGATCTGTGCCTTTTAACCCTGAATTTGGATCTCCGCTTATGAATTATTTGTAGGATCACATGGTTTATTTTTAAGTTAAAATCGCGAGTGTGCTTACACTCGGTACATAGGTTATATCGGATTTTGGAACGCTTTCCAGGCGAAATATCCTGTTACCAGGGAACAGTTAAATTATGTTAACCGTGTTGTTTGGTTACGATATTATTGCTTACACGATGACGTATGTGTTGCTTTTTAGCGTAGTTTTTAAGTAACATTTTATTAATGTTTGTTGAGTTGGCTTGACGCCTTCATATAAGAAAAGTTTTCTTTGCTTACCAGCTATATTTATCAAACCAGGTTTTGCATAATAAAATGTTTTTGAGTCACGTTTAATTTCGTTTGGTAGTGGAACAAATTCTTTATCAAGCTTTTACTTGTTCGTTGTGTATTTATTCTTGTTTTATGTGATCATAAAGTGTGTAACTTTAGTTATATTTAAGCTTAATATTTTTAGCCTTAACATTCGTAACAGGGTCTTTTTGGTTAATCAAAAATTGGCACCTGGCGCTCAGAACCCGGTTATGTGTTCAAAGATACAGTAACTTGTAACGGGGTCAAATGTAGACAATAGGAGGAAATGTCTTTTATTTAAAACCTATAAAAGAATGTATTTCGCACGGCTGTCATAATTGCACCTCTGGAAAATGTTTGAAAGCCAGTACTTTCGTAGTCATTGTTGAGTTTCAAATTTTATTTATTACTGTTTGACCAGAACATGGTTAGTTAGTGAGGTTGTGCTTTATAAGCGTCTTTGTATTTGCCAAAGTAAATATGCATTTGTAATTTTATTCAAAGAGTACTGGCCTGCAAACGTAAATTAGCAATTAGAAACTTATAAATTATGATAGCATATCTCGATAATATAGAAAATGATGAAAACAGGTACATGCTCATGATTTGTTTAACGTTATAGTTGAATTATTTATTACTTAATCAGCATTCGTTGTGACTGCACATAAAATGATCCAGCCACAATACTAGAAGCGATAGATAAATAATAAATAGATGGGCATGAATCGGCTTTCAGGTTTTGTAGATAATAGGTGAAACCGTTTCAGAACATTGGTTACTTTTGTACTGATAGATGAACGGACTTTTCAAAATCTGTGATCACTTGGTACTCTCTTGGGATTAAGTAATTTTTATACCTGTAAAAGTTAATAAATTCAAAACTTAGGTGAAGGAACTCGAAATTTCTAGATATGCTTTTTATTTAATGTATCACTGTTTTGTTGAGTTATGTATTAGAAATTTAGAATTTTAAAGAAACTTTTTAGTATTACTGTGGTCGACGCAAAAATCTTTAACTTTATGCTGGCTAAATCAGGCTAACATACTAAGTACACGATTTCATAAAGGTTATTGTTGTGGGCCGTCACAGGTACTTATTAAACGTGTTGAGATTCGACGCCTCTGCATCTGGTGTATGGTTCGTATCTCGAAAATAGCATTCTGTGATTTATAATGCCTTGGCAACTCTGCACTTTGGTGATATTATTGTTAATCGGACTGGTTTTCTTTTAAATCCAAAATAATGTTGTAAAATTTAAAGGAAACAGCCGGTTTTAGATTTTAATAATAGCTTATTAGTATTATGACAATACAAACCGTAACTCTGTTGTTAACTGAAAACAAGTACATGAGTACTTTCATTGTCATACTTTTTTTTTTATTATAAGTATGGACATTTTATGATAAGCTTGCTAGTGCATTTTTCCACAAAAAAACTATAAATGATCCGTCCCAATTACAAATTGTCTGTTGTAATGCAATACCTAGTGTGCTTTTAGCATTAAGTTAAAGTAGTATAATCATGTTATTTTAACCCATTCACAGCAGCATATCAAAAAAGCACCTTAAACCTAATGAATAACAAAATGTATAACATTCGAAAAATGTACTTGCATGTTTGTATTCACGTTAATAAATACTTAAGTATATCATTTGTTTTACTGTAGCAATATCACTGCATGTACTCCGAAGGGTATGCAGTGATTATTAAAAATGCCAGAAACAAGTCCAGCTCCTTGAAAAACCTTGAGATCACGCATTAAGAAGGAGCTACAAGAACGGCCATCAGCTCATCACACCCATATGAGCATGAATTACAACTGGCACGTTTAAAAAGTTGCAATTTTCTAAGACATGACCTTCTGGGAAGTCAGTGCGGAAGATGAGAACTGGAAGAACACACCACACCCCTTCATACTTCTATCTCTCTGGCAGCGCACCTAGATGCGAACTACAGTGGCTAATCTGAGAATTTTACAACTTAGATAAATGTCTTATCACAGAATTCAGACTCATCCTCGTAACAAACAGGTGGGACACATTCTGCAATGAGTTTCCACACTAAACTCATTGCAAAATGTGTCCCACCTCTTTTCTGCCCAATTTGACTAACCATCTGCACCTTCCAGAACCTGAATGTGGCAAGTGACAAACCTGACCAAGTATACATCACATGCTGGTCAGGTAGGTTTATATATTTTTTTCAATAGGTAGTACACTAACTCGAAAACCCACTCTTGGATAAGAGTGTATTTGATAAAGCGGTATGAAAGTACCGCTTTTAGGCACGCATTTTACTGTTTTTCGCACGAGCGCGGAAAAGTGCGCGTGCTTGTCCCCGCCACAATTTTATTACATTTATCGTATCAGGCTGAGCGAGGTGTGCGTCAAACCCCAATTTTAGGGTTTTTTTTTTTTTTTATTGGGTGGTAAAATCATCCTAATGACATCCCCGCTCTTGGGCGGAGTGGGAGATAGTGTCAGACTCTTACTGACTAAAAACCCACTCCTTTTCCTTCGTTGCCTTCGTCCCAGGGCCCCGGGTTCCGCTTTCACACTTTTTTTTTTTTTTTTTAATTGATATAAACCAGTGCTTGACACTACCCGTGGCCCCAATAGGCTTCGACCCTGCTGGGCCCCTACGATTTGCTGACATCTCCTTGAGGCGCGCGTGGAACAAAACGCGCCGTCGACGACTTGGGCTCGGTCCGGACGGTTACCGGACGGTCAGACGGCGAGCCACCCATTGCTCGCCGTCTGCAAGCCCGCGCCTACGGTGGCCGGAAATCGGGATCGGAATCCCGGCGGCGGTTGGAGCGTAAGGACCGTTGCCTCACGCGATCGGCCGCCTCCTTAGGTAGCATTACTGCTTCGCAGAAGGAGGCGACCGCCTGCCACTCGTCCTCGCTCCGGAGCATGGCCTGAACCAAGGCCCGGCGCGAGAGATCACCGCCGCCGATTGCCCTCACGAGGTCACGGCGTTGCTCTGCCCAAGCGGGGCACACCTCCACCGTGTGCTCCACCGTGTCCTCCGGGTGGGCCACACAGTGGCGACACCTGGGCGTCGTTTCCGCACGAATCCGGTGCAGGAACCTCCCGAACTTACCGTGTATGGTGAGGACCTGCGTCATGCGGAATGTGAGGACGCCGTGAGGTCTTTCCAACCACGCCTCAAAGAGGGGACTTACCGCCATTATTGTGGCGTGCCCAACCCCAATTTTAGGGTTCCGTAGTCAACTAGGAACCCTTATTTATTTATGTCTTCGTAAGTATACTGAAAAACGTCCTTTGATACACGTGGAAATTGGTACTGCTGCATTCGGCTCTATAACGTGAATGCCACTCGGTTGCAATGGCAAACTTTCTCCACATGTATCAAAATGATAGGCGATCGACACGAAAAGAGAATTGTTTTCCATTCTTTCGGCACAGCCGGTTACCACTAATACGTTTTTCGCTGGCTTTTTTGTTACCTATGGCTGCCAAGAAAGACAATAATCGTACCTTCTCACATTAGGGCACTTTTTTTGAAGTTGGATATTATCAAATGACTTCTCAGTTATCCCGATCTGGGTACAGCGAGAGGAACTCAGACGTTTACTGACTAAAACCCACCCGTGTTCCTTCAGTTCCCTTTGCGTTCCAGCCGTTCCAAGCTGACTAATTCTCGAAAATTCCCCCTGCACCTTAACCTTTGTCCCACCCCTAAGCCAGTTATGGGTATGCAGAGTCGTAGCGTAGACTAATCTAGACGTAGGCCAAAGCGCATCAGCAAGGCCCTTTTTTCAATACCTATTATTTCAACGATTAATGAACAGATCCAGATCTTTTTGTGAATATGAAAGTTAATTCTGGAGAATTTCATGACAATGAAGTATAATTACGTGGAAAATACCCTTTGTGATCTAAACTTTTAAACGTTAGAACAGAATCTCACCTGCCCCCCTAACCAAGTTACGATCGTTTCGTTTGTGTCGAACGCCTCTAGTAGACGTCATCTCAACGCTCAGTCACGTGGCCAGAACAAAGGAATCGGAGGCGTGGCCTACTCGAGGCGCTCGACGCAAACGAAACGATCGTAACTTGGCTAAGCTTAGGGGGCTGATGGTAAGCAACGATGTGATCGGCGATGCAGCACGCTTGCCCTACTACATAATCGTCCGATGGTGGATCGGGCTTGATGGAATTAAATTATGCAATTCCAAAGTATATTCCCCGAAATGTTAACGATAGAAAACTGACTGGCTAGCAACTCGGCATCGATGCCCAAGACTTTGGAGTTTTAATTCGACGAGTGCATTATTGCCGATGATCTTCTTGACTCGCTTCTCAATTGACTCTAGCGCATCAAGCTGGTATTTGGCAGATACATCATAAAGATGAGAGCAGTACCTACCTACTGCATACCCGATCGAACTTGCGCTTGATAGGAGCAGCTATTCCGGCGTGAAGTACCGTCTCACTACTTGCTAAGATCCCCAATTGTTTTAAGCTTTTGCATCGATGTATGCGTCGAAATTGAAGGTTATCCCAATATGGTGCACTAGCTTCTGACGTTTTATAAGTGCCCATGTAAATGCCCGGATGGAATTATTTCCGTTTAGCGGAAAAAAGACATGCCTGGGTTTTAGCAGCATTGAACCTGATCAAAGTGGCATCGCTTCAATCCGAAATCGCCTTCAAGGATAAGTTCAAGTGCTCAACTTTAATAGCCTCTCAAAGAGACTGGATTTATGACACACTGGCTCGTGAGTCTAACACGTAACTCTCAACAGCAGTGCTGTCGTCTGCACACCCAAAGGCTTAAGCTATTTTTTTCTTATATCTATATATTATTTATGTTGATTTTGCCGAGAGCACCGACCCCTGACCCCGGCATTAATACCCAGGCACGAGCAGCTATAAATTACCACTCGGATGGATCGATCCATCAGGAAGTCTGCGATCCAGTCAGACAGACCAGTGCATAGATCGAAAGAAGGAAGCTCGGCAATAAGGCTTTCGTGCTAGACCCCGTTAAAGCCTTCGAGGTATCAAGAGTAGGCAAGCGCTTCCCGTGCTTCTCGATGTCCTTTCTCCAAATTTGAATGATATACTACTCTACTACACTAGCTTTGTTCACTTCGAGGTTACGCTTTACCCTACAGACGTCCTTCTGATGGATGCGAATGTCCAACATACTCGTCTCACATCCATCAGGAGAAGCAGGGGGTGCGCTTCATCAGACTATAGATATCATTGCGCCTTATAGACGCAATGATTCCGCTAAAATAAAAGCAAACAATTTTACTTTCTCTTCAGCGGTGTGGGCCAGTGATCCATCGGGTTTCAGCAATAGGAGCAGCGAGGGGCGGCAGAAGTTCGACTCAACCGACTTTGCCAGCGTGTAGCGCGATTACAATCGACGCCAAACCATGGTCGAACCTCACCAGACATTATTCAGTCAATTAATGTGTCAGAGAATGGGATGTAGTACTCCATACTCTGTCGCAACACATTCAGCATGGCATCTGCACACGATGAAGCATCATACGAAGAAAAGCAAGTGAGCTACCAAGGATAACATGCGAAGAAGGATCGCATACTATCCTAATCTGCTGACCTGTATCGGTAAACATACCGGATGCCTCGAGGTTTGGGATCTGGCGGGGAGTAGATGGACGTAGATTTGATGATCTGTGCACTAATAAAAGAAAAGCCGCTCTTGGTGGTGGGCATTAATGTCCCCCAGTAAAACCAATTGGGCGGAAGGGTACCACTGCAGAGCCGCTTCCGCTACCTCATTCAGAAGTTGTATGAAATCGGTTGCCTCCTGATCTCCACTGTGCGAGCGGTAGACACAAGCGTAGATCATTTTATCCGTGGGGTCTACATTTTGTAGCAGAACTTTTTATGTGATAATATTATTTTGCATAACAGCGGATAGCATAAAATTCATTTTGCAGAAAATTTGCCTACATTTCATATCCATAATAATTAACAAGCAGAACCATCATATTGTAGAAAATTCAGTCAGAATCGTCGTTTGGCATACTTTTTTATAGATAGTCATTAACTAATAGTAATATCAAAACGGTAACCTAAATATTAATTACAAAACACTTTCGGCTTGGATAGGGCCAACGGAGCTCCTATTTCTGAGTGGTTATAAAAAATAACCACGAATGCTAAGGCGGGAGCTCCGGTCCACTTCGCTCCTGCTTTAGCCTTCTAACCTAACCTGTCCATGTTGGGGTGCTCGAAAATTCCGAGCTCGCATCGCTCGCTCATGAACTATGCACTATTATATGACTTATAAATAATAAATAAATATCGATATTTAAAACACTTGATGTCACTTTTGTAAATCATTAGATTTTAGCTTGCAGAATCATCAACATTCTGCCAGATAGAAGGAATGGTGAGTTGTTTATAATGGCTGCAAATTTTTTTTATAACCACCCAGAAATAGGAAGCCTGGAAGCCGACAGTGTTTTGCAATTAATATTTAGGTTTCCGTCATATGTAAATAGCGTTAAAAAATAGTGTAGATGATACGTAAACTTTCTGAGTTATCGTAAATCTGCCTTTTAATAACAAAAAAAGGAGCCGCTAGGCCGTAGGTAATATGTACCTATAACTGGCATAGGGGTGACATCATGGGTTTATGATTGTGCATCCATAATGTCTATGTACTCAAGGACTGATATTCTACCTACGGGTGTACTCTGAAGCGATTCCGTAGGTGTCACAAGGATCCCTTATGGTGCTTTTTCACCAAAGATGTGCTATGCAGACTAGGTTAAATGTTCTAAGCCCCCTCCCTGTTGCGGTCGTAAACAGCATAAATATTCTTAGGAACGTACATAGCCAAAACCTTTACTAACGGTTGAAGAAATGAAAAAACTAAAAATTGCTGCTTGTATAGTGTATTGTCTTGAATTGCCGAGATCCCCGAGAAATTGCCAAAAATATTTTGGTTCCATAAAAGGGGTTTTGTACACTTATTACATTTTCTAAACAGACATTTCAAGCCCTAGTTCATAACAAAATTCGTAAACGCTCACCTACTGTTTGTCACTAATGACAGCAATTAGTTGTACCCGAGTATCTTGTTCAATCGATTAATCGCTTTCAGATCTCAATGATTTTCCCATTTAAAATAAGGCTTGATTCCATTTTTTTTACGATTTTTTATCATATAACAGGATATTTGTAGTGCTAAAGCCCCAGATACAAAAAATATCGCATCTAAAGAAAACTTTATTATTTACATCCAGTATCGATTCTAATCTCGATATCGTGACTCGAAGTCCACCCCTAACCTGATCTCAAAAATCGTTGCCTGTATTTAGTCAGGAAAATAAACGACCCCTATTGCCCGTGAATTACTGCACAATGAGTGACGTGGATAAGTGGATAGAGATTGCGAAGAGGTGTAAATATTTACCTGAAGATGACTTGCGGGAGCTTTGCAATATTGTATGTGACTTGTTGTTGGAGGAGCCCAATGTACAACCGGTGCAGACACCTGTAACTGTCTGCGGTGATATACATGGCCAGGTAAAGTTAAAAGTGAATAAAAACCGGTACTTATTACTTGCACAACTCAGTTCGATGTTGATTATCAACATCTACTGAAGTAAAGTTTCTGATAAACTATAACCAATTAAGTCAGTAGAGGAAGGAAATCATGTCCCTGACATTATAAACTCCACTACGAATGCGGAGAGATAAATTACCTATCGGTAGAAATCCAGTCTCCCCAATAACATGACTATAAAATCTTTCTTTGTTTGTTATCTTATCTCATTTCCATGTTTACATGCCAATAATATACACTTTTTCTTTCCTATGTTGATCCTTTTTACAATTTACATTATTTTTGAATATCAAGTTTTAGATGATTTTGAACTTGAGGAATCAAATAAAGAAATTATATAAATGGAACAAATCTATCTTTCATTCTTTATTCCAAAAATGAAATGTTAAAGCTAAAAAAGAAGTTTTAATTTATTAGAAATGTTGCAATACTGGAGAGATTCCAAAGCAAAATGAATAAAAACAGGCTTAATATGCCACAGTACGTTAGTTATCAGTTCACATACAAGGACATCAAGCTGAAAACTATCACAGAAAGAAATCAAGCCGGAAGGGAAAAGCTAAAAACGTTTTGGGAACACATTCATTGTGCGTACAGCTAAGGAGTGGAATTCCTTGCCGGAATGTGTGTTTCCTGATAGCTACAACCCGGTAATCTTTAAGTCAAGAGTGAATAGGTTACTTCTAGGTAAGCGCGTTCCATCGTCGACCGCATCATCGCTTTCCATCAGGTGAGATGGCGGTCAAGCGCGAACCTATCGTGAATAAAAAAAAAAAAAAAAAAAAAAGCTATCAAATCCGATTGTGTAACCACAGAAACAAACTAGCTTCACAACTGCTAGGGCTTGGGAGTTTCGCTTTTTCCTGAGCGAAAAGACTCAGTGTCCAAGAGCTAGCGGAAAGATTCGCAAGATAAAATTGAGAGATGCATCTCTTGACAAACCTCACCACATCAAGACAGATTTCAGCCAGCACATAGGATTATTGCTTCTGAAGTAGATTGCCAATTAGCAGTAGAGAAAAGAAAATTTATTATTGTTTTAATTTTTTTATTTGGCAAACTACACCTACAATCAGTTGACAAGTCTAACTGAAGAATTAATTATAGAACTCCAACAAAGTGCTTATGAAGCCTTAATGTCTTGTTTCAGTTCTATGACCTAGAAGAGTTATTCCACATAGGGGGCCAAGTGCCCCACACAAAGTACATATTCATGGGAGACTATGTTGACCGTGGCTACTACAGCTTAGAAACACTCACACTACTTATGGCACTAAAAGCGAGGTATCCTGACAGGTATGTTAATAGTCTGATTTCATAGTCAATAGTCATAAATGTTTTCATCAGTTTAAACTAGATGAGGCTGTGTTTCCTTGCTGACTACCCTGAGAAAAAACACCGAAATAATCTCAGGTCAAATCGCAAATTAATGTCCAAGATGATCTTTTGGGTAAAGAACCACATAGATTTGAGTGGACCTGTCCAGTCAAGCTTAAAGATTTGATGAAAAACCAAGGAAACTATTTTGATATCAAGGAAAGGACATTTGGGTAGGACAAAGAAAATACTCAAATTGCCAGACATGCCAAAATTACTGAAAAAAAAAAACAATCCTACATGGATTGTTTTTGTCCTCAAAGTTACAAAAATTCTTTGAACTTTGAATTATACAAGAAAATATGAATATAAAATAAAGTATACCAAAATGTAATATTTAGCAAAGTAAAAACAAACAAATGCTAGTGTAAAAAAAAATCAGTTCCTACTTCCTACTTATATGATAAACGCGAAAGTTTGTATGTATGGATGTTTGTTACTCTTTCGCGCAAAAACTACTGAATGGATTTCGGTGAAACTTGGTACTCGCGTAAACCATGACCTGGAATAGCACATTTTGCGATCATTCTCTATTACCACGCGGGCGAAGTCGCTTGCAGTAGCTAGTTGTAAAATAACAATCATCAATGTCAAATTCTAAAAAAAATATAGTAAAAAAAACAGTTGAAAATACAAAAAAAAAACAAGAGAAAAAAATTACAACAATTGTAGAGTGTATTGGAACGAATTGTAGAGGTCAATCCCAAGCCTTTTATCCTCGGTCTATACATTGTTCTATCAAATACCAGAAGTATTCAATAGACCATTATATTTCTTGTATTTTTCAGAATTATCTTACTGAGAGGGAACCATGAGACATGTCAAATAACAAAAGTGTATGGATTCTATGATGAATGTCTCAACAAATATGGAAATGCCAATGCATGGAAAGACTGCTGTCGAGTGTTTGATTTGCTCACAGTTGCAGCGGTAGGTATTTCAATATGTTTTCTAAAAGGTAGAAAGAAGAGAAATTAACAAATTAATATTATGTAAATGTTTATGTAACACTTTTAATTGTTGAAAATTCAACAATTGGAACCTGTTAGGAATATAAGATGATTTAATATTTGCATCTTTATTTCAGCTAATAGATGAGACTGTCCTGTGCGTTCATGGTGGGCTCTCCCCAGAGATATCCATGTTAGATCAAATTCGATGTATTGACAGAAATCAACAAATTCCACACAAAGGGGCCTTCTGTGATCTCTTGTGGTCTGATCCAGCTGATGTCAAGATGTGGTAAGTATATAAAATTAACATGATTTTCAAATATGCGGCTCCCTGTAACTCAATGAATCTCAATCTGGAACAAAGACAAAGAAGTAACATAGGAGTGGGTTTTAGACAGTAAAAGTCTGACACGCCCTTTCCCTCTGCCTTAGAGCGTGAGAAGTCAGTGGATGAATTTCAAACTAAAAAAAAAATGGATCTCAATCTTTTATCATAAAGGCGCCCCAAATTTTTTCTATTATCACTATTGTTGATTTTCTGTTTGGTTAAAACTAGGGAGGTGCCATTGACGTGTGTCATAAGTGCGCAATGATAATGTCTACTATAAATTTATTTCAAATACAGACTTATATGGTACATCGGCAGTTGACTGTTTCTACTAATAGTTTCTCTTTGGAGCCACCGCCAGCGCTTGTGTCACTCGGGTTTACGCCCCCCAAATCGGAAAATGCTCTGAATAAACCTTGCTTTTATATTTGCAGTTTATCACACTACACTATTTGACTTGGCTAAACAAATTATTCTCGTTTTCAGGTCTGTGAGCCCGCGAGGAGCAGGATGGTTATTCGGCAGTTATGTCACAGAACTCTTTATGAATTACAACAATTTGAATTTAATTTGTCGAGCGCATCAGCTAGTAAATGAAGGTTCGTATTTATAGTAGCCTAATTTAGTATTTATCTACATTCTAGAGCAGAACACTACTCTGATTAATAAAATAATCTCGTTGTTCCCAGGGTACAAATACATGTTTGACAAACGTCTGGTTACGGTGTGGTCGGCGCCTAACTACTGTTATCGCTGCGCCAACGTTGCTTCCATATTAGAGTTCAACACAGTTAACGATAGAACCGCCAAATTATTCCAAGCGGTCCCCGATAGCGAAAGAGAAGTTCCCCCACAACATACTACGCCTTATTTCCTGTGAATTTTCATATAAATATAAGTGAAAAGTATTCCCCAAGTGTAATAAAATAATGTTTTATATAATAAATTGTTGCATACAATGTAATCTTGGAATTTATTGTACTTCACTACACATTGTGAAACTGACACTAGCATGGCCAAATTCAGGGATGTTAGTTTTGATCACACAAAATAATTGTCCCTAATTAGTTTGAAGTTTGTCGCCAAATATCAGAATTTGTCGTTCACTGGTTCAAAAGTTACAAGGGTTAATAGGTGGTCGACCTGGAGAGAATCTCCCCAGCTTGGCTATATTTTTATTACATAAACAAGGGACCTAGCGAAAATCTATTTTCATCTTTTCGCAATCACAGATGTAGTCGGTGTGTGATAAAAACTTAGCAAGTGCTAGTCGGAATCGCGCACTGAGGGTTCCGAACAAACTTACTATAAATAGTTCAATTCCCGAATGGAGTCTCAAAGATTTTTATAAATCGCTAAAAAAAAAACTGACGTAACAACAAATTTACTGATTACAGATTTATTCCTATATCTGTGCTATAAGACCTGGCTTTTTGCTAAATTTCAGGATTCTGGGTCAATGGGAAGTAAGTACCCTATGAATTTTGGTTCCTCTGAGACTGGGAAATATACGTTTTTTGCGACATAAACGACCCTTTTTTTTTTCGTTGACTTAGAAGATTGATTTTTTCACAGCTTTAAGGGACCGAAGACTTAAGTATGGTTTTAAAGTCAACTTCACGCGTTCTCGAGATAAAGGGTCTTGACAGACAAAATATATCAGAGAATTCAATTTTCCCATATATCGGTAAAAGCAATTGTACAAAATTGTTGGTTTCGGGTAAGGTCGCTCACACAGTATAGCTCAGTAGGTACTCTGTGGGCTGTGTCATTCAAAAGTTAGTATCCAGCGTGACCTAAAGAAGTTTCCAGTTTTATAAAATGACATAATTATGGCTCTGAAACGTAATCGCTCACAATGGGCCTCATCAGAAGGCTTAGTCACCCAAAGGGCTATGCAGTTTTCTTGCGTGACTGCATCAGGAATAAAGATATCCGCAGAAGAACCAAGGTTACCGACGTAGTCCGCAAAATCACCAAACCTAAGTGGCAGTAGGTAGGCCACAGCTCGCAGAACAGATTGTCGATGGGGCCGAAAGGTTCTGGAGTGACGACTGTGTACCGGTTTAGACACCCCGTCGGAAAGCCTTCCACAACGTGGACCGACAACCGTGCGAGGGTCGCGGGAATCCGATGGATGCGAAACGCACAGGACCGTTTGTTTTGGCACCGCTTGGGGAAGCATATTTCCGAAAGTGGACGTCTTTCGGTTGAAATAATGGTGGTGATGAAAATTACTAGCTGCCGCCAGAGACTTCGACCGTGTGCGTTGTGATAGTAAAAAAATATTCCAAGGAAGCAAAATCCCGGGATAAAAATGATACTATGTGCTATTCCAGGACACGGTGGGAGACCATGACGTTCAAAGTAAGATTGTTTCATTCTTATTTCAGTGTAGTTAAGAGACAGAGCTATATAGGTTGTCTAGCGCCATCTCTTATCCACAATGGAATAAGAATAAAACAATCTTACTTTAAATATCATGGTAACCTAGATAGTCTACCTGTGTACCAAGTTTTATCGAAATACATTTAGCGGTTCGAGCGTGAAAAAGTTTTAACATATACACATTCAAACTTTCGCATTTATAATATTAGTTTGGATTGAAATTGAGAAATGAATTGTATTGAACTGCCTGGTTAGTCCTGCTACTTTAATATTAACAAGCGTGACTTGAGCATAGGATCTTGAGTTTAATCCCAGAGTCCAAACGAATTGCTATAGTTTTCAGGAAATTCTCGGTGTTGTCTGAACCTGGATTTGTGCCTGGTCAGTATGTCTGACACTTCCTTTTGCTCCACCCAGAGCGGGAGGCGTCATGTAATGATTTCGCTCGTAAAAACAAAGCGGAAATATTTGCTTCAACTTCAGCTATTATTCAGATAACTAACAGAACCTTACGACCCCAACGGCCATCTGTCCTGCGAGCAATGTGCCCTGCCCATTGCCACTTAAGTTTGGCGATTCTTCGTGCTATGTCGGCAACCTTGGTTCTCCTGCGGATATCTTCATTTCTGATTCGATCACGCAAGGAAACTCCGAGCATAGCCTTTCGGGTGACTGAGCCTTCTGATGAGGCCCATTGTGAGCGACCACGTTTCGGAACCATATGTCATCACTGGCAATACGCACTGGTCATAGACTTTCATCTTGAGACACTGTGGTATATTGGATACCACATATGTCTCATCTCTTGTGGTATATCTCATCTATCACAGGATAATAAATAAAATAAACATTTGACCATTTATTAGAAATCAGTTTTATTGACATTTACAATATTGTATTGATTAAGTTTATTAATACCTCGCTTATCTTTATATTCAATCCCTGTTGTAGTCAAAAGTGTAATCAAAGTAGGATTGATCAAAGCTCTGCACTCTTACGTAACCGTCTTCTCCACCAGACGCGTAGCTCTTGCCGTCAGGGTGGAACGCTAAACTGTTGATGGGACCGAAATGTCCTTTGATACGTCCGAATTCTTCTTCGAAAACTAAGTGGAAGAATCGGGCGTCGAACTTGCCCTGGCGAGTCGAGGTGGTTGTTACTTCCATGGCATCTTGACCTCCACCAAGTACAACGTGGTCTAGGATGGGGCTGAGGGCCGCTGAGTTAACTGGACGTTCAGTCTTGTACTCCTTGAGAAGCTCTAAGGAGCTGGTGTCGAACAGCTTAGCGGTCTGGTCCTTTGAGGCGGTAATGAACATGGTGCCGTCACGCGACAGCTGCATGTCGTGGATCTGGTGCGTGTGCTCCTTTATTGACTGGATTTTCTTGCCAGTCTGAAAAATTAAAAGAAAATGGTATATTTTTTTGAGTTTTCTCTTGGGAGTAGGTTCTATATCATGCTGATATCTGGAACCCCATGTCCAAGCGCATATGTCGCGTACAAGGTAATAAACTTTTTTGCAATGGCACTTAATTTCATTTACTATCTCAACTTGAGATATTTATTAGGTGACTATTTAGGAGGTGAGAGCTTTCTGCAGAATGTAGATGACAGATAGTAATTCAATTTAATCATAAATCATAATTAAAGTACCATACATGCAGGTATCTAATAGTTATTATTGTTCCTTACCCTGAGATCCCACTGGATCAGATCACCACCCTCATGCCCAGTGATGAGGGTCTCATCCAGGATACCCCACACCATGGAGGTGACCTTTGTGTCTGTGATCTCCCACTTTAGGATTGGAGCCTGGCTTGAGATAGAGTCATCAACTGTTCTTGTGTCGATAACTGATACCTGGAAGCAATATTTTATAAGAAACTAGCTTCTGCCAGCGGCTTCGCTCGCGTGAAAGTAGGTTTCTTCTAACAAACTTTGGTAGATATTTATAAGATCTACAATTATTTATAACATTTTATGGTTCTATCTTTTATAGTTTAGGCAGCGTACGCAAAATAAGTAACTTTTCTGGTTGACTTTTTACACCTTGTGTCCGAAAAACTCAAATATCTTACGGAACCCTATTTTTTTCCAAAATAAAATATAGCCTATGTTACTCGTGGATAATGTAGCTTTCGAATGGTGAAAGATTTTTTAAAATCGGTCTAGTAGGTTTTGAGCCTATTCATTACAAACAAACAAACAAAGCTTTCCCTCTTTATAATATTAGTGTAGATAAGCGCTGGAGTCCAACAGGCTTCAGTGTTGTTGCCTACCCTTTACACAGTTTACACTGCAGACGTAGGTCTGCAGTGTTGTCTGCAGTGTCACAGGTTGAAAGAAACTTTTGCTGATGAAACCACAATACTGACTAATATACAGACCCTGTTATGGCATCAGAAATGTTACATGTCTTGACAAAATAACAACATGGCTACAAAAGTGCCAGATAAAATCGAGTATAGTGTGTAATGTAGTTGCAAGAAAAAATATTTTTATGTTTAAGTGTTCTTCTGTAGAGCCCTTGAAAGATGCTTGTGGAATTCCTGATTTAAACTAATATTATAAACTCTAACCTTTTGGTTGGATTAGTGAACTATAATTTCTTTCACTGTTAGGGTATCGTCAAATTTGAAGGCTAAGGGCGCTAAACTACTACATTTTGTCATAGAGGTGTATGGTTTCTTTTAGATAGGCCATAGACACAAACCAAGAAGGAAGTTATAAATAGTTTGTTTTTTTAACTCTACTCATTGAACATTAGCTTGGCAATATTGGAGTAGAGCAATTTTGACAATAACAGATCTACCATAAAGACCTTAATTTACAATCAAGATTGTGTTATCAGCAGCACTTGTTGACTATTAAGTGATTGTTTCTTTTTTGTTTTACTGTACAAAATGATTTAAATATATACTTGCTGTTGCTGTTAATACAGACTTACAGCTCTAGAACTTATATAAATATTTGGCAGAATTATATTAATTCATTAAACCTCATTGGCATTGTCTCTCAGGGCATTGTCTTTCTATTGTGTCTCTAATTACGCTACCCAAAAGGTTAAAAGGTTGGTGGTATTTCTGTCCTTAAATTATGAGAAGTTCGTTAAGTGAAATATTTTTAAAGGATATAATAAAAGTACCTATTTTAAAACAAAAGTGTATTAATACACTTTTGTTTTAAAATTAAATAATTTGAGATTAGGTTTAAAGGTAGTTTACCTCACAAGGGTGTCCCATAGCCTTGTCGGTGGTGTAGGCAGCCTGGTAGGCACTGTAGCTGAAGTTGCATGTCCTCACTGATGAGTTTGTCTTGATCAAAGCTATGTTCTTGCCAGTCTCTAAATCCCACAATCTGGAAAATATTATTTGTGTAGGTATTATTATATAATTAAAATAGTTTTTAAACACATAAATGAAAGCTTACTGACACAAAACAAAAAGTTGCAGCTTTAAACTTGTATTATTAGGCATCACTTCATTTCTTAGGCGTCCATTACACAGTCATGCAAGCATCTATCAAAACCATCAAGCATAAATGATTTTTGAATGATAGAATTTTATCGCCATATGTTTTTCATCATGCAAACATCAACTGACAGCTTAATGCCACACATTTGCCACAGTCAACGTTTTGATTGACGAAAAACCTACAGTCTAATGCGATGATTGATTGAAAATTTAATGGTGATAAAATTCCATCATTCGAACATCATTCATGATCGATGGAATTGATTGACACCTGCATGACCATGTACTGGACGCCTTAAGTACACAGAGATTAAGTATGAGCTAGTCCATCTAATTTGAATCCTAGACTTGATTCAGTTGGACTCACATAATAGAATCAAGTCAGTGAGTACAAAATCAAAATCAAGTATTTGAATCAAAATAAATAAATTATAACAAACAAAGTTAGGTTTAGAGTAAAACTTGTTATGAGCAACCTTCCTCAATAGTAGGTAATTCCTTCTTGTTGTCAATAAAAAAATACTATAAATATTGTCTATTATTGTATTGCTGCCTTTTTCCACAACCAAAAGAAATAAATACATGAAGTTGACTACAGACGGTATTGAAAATAACATTGTGTTGCACAATAAAAACATTTGTGGTGCAGTTTATTTCAGCAGAGACATTGGTAGTTTCATCAGGATGAAAATGATTTTCTTTTGTTTTGACTTCACATTGTGCTGTAACACTACTAGACTGCGATATTACTTTGCAATGCATTTGTAACATTGTTTTTGAAGTACAAATTTTGCTGAGTTTGTAATACTACATAAAATTCCCGATAGTGTGAAAGTAAATCCCGGGGCCCTGGGACAAAGGCAAAGAAGGAACAGGTGTGGGTTTTTAGTCAGTAAAAGTCTGACACTATAGAGAAGAGCCAGATTTGTCATTATTTCACACCCAATAAAAAAAAGCTCTATTTTACTGAGTTAACAACATATTTCAATGCTATATATGGTCTACTTGTATAGACACAATAAAAGTAAAAAAACAGTCATTGAACATCAAAAAACTTATCTTGATTATGTTATTTACAAATGAAAATAAAAGCAAAATTATTCTAATAATTTTCATACATTTTCCTATTAACATAACATTTTCCTATTACTGAATCTTTGCTATAATAAGGAAACTTATAATCCAACAGAATGTAAATCATTGTTACTTTATTGTTAGTACTTATAGCAGGCATAACCAAAAAATTTTAAATACAAACCTGCATGAACTGTCACCTCCACCGGTGATGAGGTTTATAGTCTGCCAGTCCACATCTAAGCACCATACGACACCACCGTGCCCATTGAAAGTACCAAGGCGTTCACCGTTCAAAGACCACCAAACGTTCGGCTTGGAATCTTTAGCGGCGGAGAACAGCAAGTCACCTTCGCGGTTATACTTGATCTGTGTGATGGCACGCTCGTGCCCTTGGAGCATAAGGGGTTTCTGGAACGGAATTATTCATGATGACACCATGCTAACTTGTTTCTTTTATGCATAGTTGGAATACATTGATATATTGCTAAGGATAGAGGTTAAAAGACATTATGATAGCAATAGGGTTTACTTACCATTTTGAATGATTGTTTTACAGTATAATTTTAGTAAAATATGGTAAAATTACAATAATTGTTGCCTGACATGTGGCAAGCGGCAGAGATTTTTTTGACAGAAAGACATAGAGCAGGATTCATAGACATCGCCGCGTTCCGAATCACGTCAAAATCAGTCAAAATCGCCATTGGCGCACCAAGAAATTGTTTATGGTCGCGTACAGGGCTAATCGGCCGAATATTGGCCGATAAAAAGGCCTGTTTTGTTTACTATTATATTGTTAATTAAAAATATAAATGAGAAAAACAATAAGACATTAATTTTCATTTTTGTTGTTCCTGCCATCTATATGTGCAATGAGTGATTAGATCGGCAGCAACTTCGCTACTCGACGCTAGAGGGCACTAGTTTTTACTTTAATTTCAGTTTTCGATAGTTCAAAATATCACATAATTAAGAGAACTTAATAATAATTCTGACGAAGACCAAGCTAAAGTTGAGAGGACTTCAAGTAGTACTTCTGAATTTTACGCTAAAAGGAAAATTTATTTTCAGCTTTTTTTCTGTCAAGGGGAAGCACATTCCAGAGTATTATGATGGAAACAGCGTATGAATTGGACATAAAGCCAGTACGGTGAGAAGGAATATGAAAGAGCATGTTTTTGGATGCACGAAGGTTAAGATTATGAGAACTGCCTAACACTTTAAAATATTGTTTTAAATAATCAGAAGCACAAGGATCGATCATTATGGTGAAGAGCATGCAGAGGGATCTGAGGGATCTCCTGTGACGGGTAGGCAGCCATTTAAGCTGAGAACAGAAGGAAGAAATGTGATCATATTTACGAAGGCCGAATATGAAGCGAATGCAATTGTTGCGAAGTCGATCCAATTTGTTTAGAAGTTCCTGGGAAAGATCAGACTAATAAACATCAGCATAGTCAATTATAGGTAACACAAGCGACTGGACTACAGTAGTTTTAGTGCTTGACGGGAGGAAATTTTTGGATCTATAGAGAGAAATGCTCGAGAAACCTTCATTAGGTAGTAATACTAAAATAGAAACCACTTAATCACTTTTCTATCAACGTAACTAGACACTAAAACATACAAATAAATCTTTTCCAACTTATAAAATACAGCTTGTAAAAAGCTTGACGCATTGGTATTAGAGGTAATGTCCTTAATTTATTTAAATCTTATTTAAGCAATAGAAAGCAAAAGACGAAAATCACTAAAAAGGAAGAGATTTACTTATAAGAGGAACGTCTTGCTGCTTTTGGTATTCCACAAAGAATTGTATTGGGACCTCCACTTTTTACACTATACAGCTATGACTTACCTAAATCAATTTTACATCCTGTGACTTCATTTGCAGATGATAGCACGGTGACAACTTTTAGTAATAACATTGACATGATACAACATAAACTTGACATTCGCAATACTTTGACATCAATAGTAAATAAAAAGGTTAAAAACAATAATTTAAAAATTAATTTAGATAAAACTAAAATCATAGATTTTAGCCAATGTTTGACTATAGAAAATGTGGACATAAATATTGATAATAAAACTATTGAAATCGTAAATGCTACTTAATTCCTTGGACTAATGATTGATAAAACACTTGATTGGAAATCGCAAATAGAGTACTTTTGTAAAAAAAATAAAGTTCTGCATTTGCATTGCACTCTCTAGCTGTAGTTGTGAATGTAGATCACCTTGATAACAGCCTACCATGGCATAGCTACGTCAAACCTAAGAAATTTTGGGGAGTTTCTACCGACGCTAACAAGGCATTCAACGCCCAAAAGAGTTGCATTGGATCTATGTTGGGGTGGGACAAAATATTAACTCTTCTCTGTCTGTAGATTCTCGAAACCGCAAAGTTTGTTAAAACAAACCCAAAACTATTCTCACGTCTAGAAGACGCTGTACCGCGTAACAGAAGAGATATGACTATTCTTCGCAACTATCCAGTAAAAACGATGGAAAACATTGGATAGTAGTGCATTCAAGCGTCAATTAAAAACGTTCCTTTTGCAAAAAGCACATTATAGTGTCTCCGAATTTCTAGCCGAATTAGTTTTTTGAATTAATATTGTTATGTTTTTGACATGGTTCCTGAATTTTGACATTATCTTATAATTTTGACATAAATCCTGTAATTTTGACGTTTATATGGCATTTATAATAACATAGCTTAGCAGGCCTTATAATGTTCCCACTACTGAGACTCAGGCCTTCTCTCCAGGTCAGGAGGTCTATGGTAATGTTGGCATTTATATTGTAAATTTGACATTTATATTGTTACTCTGACATTAATATTGTAATTTTGACATTTATATTGTTACTCTGACATTAATATTGTAATTTTGACAGTTATATTGTTATTTTGTCATTTATATTGTAATTTTGACATATTAATCCTATATTTTGAAATCTTGTAATATTGACATCCATATTGTAAATTTGACATAAATCGGTTTATTTTGACTTATAGTCTGTAACTTTGACATAAATCTTTTAATTTTGACATATATTTTGTAGCTTTGACATTGTTCTTGTATTTGTTTTAAATTACTGTTTAATTCATGTTGAATGTTGACATGACAAGATAAAAATAGCTTCGAATTAAATGGTCTATAAGTTATAAATTATGTAATTGAAATCCTAGGTAATTTTCTTGTACGAAGATTTATAATTTTATATTTTTTAGTTTTCAATGTTATGAATTTTTGTACGCCAACGGCTAAAGATGACTGGACTCAAACAATAAATTTCAATCTTGCTTGTTATTGTAAGTATATAATGTTTACACAAATAAAGAATATCTTATCTTATCATACTCTTATATGTTCCTTCGCATTTACGTTAGTCGCTATTAAGGCTACAATAACTAAAGAGGAAAAAAAACGATGCATCTATATTAGTAGAATGGTGGTATTTAAATAAATTAAAACTAAATTCAAAATCATAAAAGCATTATTCGTGTATAACAATTTCGTAGAGGTTGACGTAGCGGTGACGTAGTACGTCCGTAGGCGTCGTAGCAAATGCTACGCAGACACTTGTCGCGAAAAAATCAAGTGCGAAATTCTTTTTATGAAAGTGATGTGTGATATTTTTTTCAGTAAGCACGTGTAAAGTCAAGAAATGGTATTACAGAATTGGTATGTAGTTGACCATTTTCATTGAGTGAAAAAGAACATTTTGATATAAGTGGACAAACCACGTGTATCAAACGACGTTTTTCAATACACCTAAGAAAATATAGGAGGGTGTTGACGCGCCACTCGTGGAGGTCACTTAGCGCCCAGTCTGATACGATAGTGCACTTTTCCGCACTAGTGCAGATAACAGTAAATTTGCCTAATAGCGGTAGTAGATACATACATATCTATGCTTTACATTTAATCACATTATTTTAATATTACCTTAAAAAAACAATTTAAACTGGTTGGTTCTGGGTAGAATTACACTTTAATGTAAGTGCAAGATAAATGAGCATCTCAAAGTTACAATATAAGGTTGGTTGGTTGTAAGTTATCCTAGTAACCTGTTTTCTTCAATTAATGGTTACTATTTGTTTGTGTTGGCTGATAAGCTTTAGATAAGCAGTAGCACGAACTAGAGAGGCGAGGGTCTGTACTTGGGTGCTATAGGCCGGAGACCTAGATTCTGTTTAAAGGATTCATTACTCATTTATTTGTTATGGCTGTAATTATAGAGGTAATGACTATAATAACTTGACTATTCACAGACTTAACAACACTAGTTTTGGCTAGAAGTAGATGAAAAGACACTTTATTTTTGAGGCCACATGTAAAAAATACTTGTTTTATAATTCATGTAAGTACATTACAGTGTTCCTTGCTTTATGCATACCTTTAGGTATAAGCATAATCGGCTTTTTAATGTTTCCACTGCTGGGACTCAGGCCTCCTCTTTAGGAGAGGGAATGAGCCGTAATCAATGCCGCAATGAGGCAAGAGAGCCCGCTTCCGAGCTCCGACTCGTTGGATCGATCTTATCACAGGATCTTATCACACATCTTATTGATTAATTGAGTCACAGATTATTTATAATTATGTGGATTGAGTGAAGCAGAAGACATTACGGGGAGCGAGAGACAGACATCTAGCCAGCGATGAGCCGAGTGTCATTTTGAATACGCTTGACATAGTGATGCGAATGCGATACCGGTTAAAATAGGCGGCCTTATAATGTTCCCACTGTTGGGACTAAGGCCTCCTCTCTAGGAGTGGGCCGTAATCCACCACGCGGGCCCAGTGCGGGTTGGTGGATGTCACATGTCTTCGAATTTTTTGGTTCTAGGACATGACAGTTTCCCCATAATGTTTTCCTTCACTGTTTTGATAGCAGTGGTAATGAAATAAATCACATAAAGTAATGGGCCTGGCTCGGTTTGAACCCGCGACCTACATCTCGTAAGTCGGGGCCGTTACCACTCACGAGTTTGTAGGTCGCGGACCTTTATGTAAAATAAATAAAATAATCACAGAATATTTCTCTCCATGTCAATCGTTAGAATAACTTGTTATTTGTATAACATATACATATACAATATAAGCAGTTTCTATCTGAACTTTCAGGCATCCTATTTGAATTGACTCGTCATATGCAGAATCAGTTTTTATGTCTGCAACAATGTCAGAGATACTGCTGGATGTGTACTCTTATACATTCAGCAGTAGCTCATACATTTAGAAATCGGTCGTACATGTTATATGGCCCCCGGAGATCATTATAGAAACAATTTGAGGGAGTCAAATTACCAGTATTAAAGAATATGTAATCAAGCCATAATACACATGTTAATTTAATGTTTTTGCATAATTACCTTTTGCATAAAACTTTTGCCAAACACAATGTTCAAATCACCAAAAGTAAAACTTAGTTTGTCTAGAAAAAATAATAAAATGCAGAACCGTTTCAAAAGTTTGACATTGGCGTGTTTTGACTGTTTCAAATAACAAACGAACGTATCACCATCTCACGGATTTTGTTGCTTATATGCGACAGCTATCACAAGAGCTTCGCAGTCCACGTGCATTATACTAGAAGATAGCGTATTTCTAAATTATAAATGTGTAAGGGGGCCAAGATACCCACAGAGTCCACATTACCACCTTCTCCTCTACTTACCTGCTGCTACATTTAAATTGACTAGCTGCTGCCACATGGCTTCGCCTGCATGAAAATAGAAAATTATCCCAAATGAACATACTCCCGGGATAAAATGTATTCCTATGTGCTATTCCAGAACATGTTGTACTCGTGTACCAAGTTTTATCGAAACCCATTCAGACGTTCGAGCGTGATGACGTAACAAACATACACACACGTTCATGAACTTTGGTCTTTATAATATTAATAAGTATGATTGTCCTGAAGTCGGTGCAGCTATAATATATGACAACTAGTAAACATTTTGCAAGTGCAATCTTAAACTGGATAGACATCAAAGAGATCAAGTTTTTTAAGTCTAACGTGATCTATAATTTTTTATGTCATTTGACATAGCTAAATTTGGTGTTCAAGTACACTGCGTACATCGAAAGACTAGAAAAATTTGCCTGCTGCGGTCTTCCATCCGATTATAATTTGGATGTCTTCAAGGTTAGAGTGAATATGGCTCTCAATAAGCTAGTGCGCCTCACCATCAACAATTGCAACACTACCTACCATCAGGTGAGTTCGCAGTTAAGCTAAAGTTTGGATCAAATAAAAACATTTTTTTTTTTGATGTACTTATTAAAATTTTCTTCTGTAGGTACAGACGAACTTAAAAACAAAAATTCCAAAATGGTCCTAGGTTAAAAAATGGTTGGACTGCCACTGCTCTAGATCATACATATTTTGTTACTTCCAAGATTTTGACTATTTGAAATATAATAAGTCAACAGGATTCGGGATCAAATAAAATCAGTCAATATATTTCACATACAATTTATTTTCTTAAATTATTAACCATTGATTTCCAAGAGTACAACTAAAAAACAAATTAAAGTACAAACACGTTATGCATCGCTAACTAAACACAACTGTAGGTAACTTCTCTTGGCAAACCAGTACACATTCGGTAGACAACGCCGCGCGGCGCACCACTCACGAGACGCACACCATAGACAAACTCCTGAGTACTGCTAACAATCACTGTATATCTTAACTTGGTCGAATTATAACAACAGCCTTATTCCATCGAGAACAGTACAGCAATCAGCAATGAATGTCATTAGCTACGTTTAAACATAGAACCCTAATGTATCGATAATACTTAATGTATGCTAGGTCTGAAAGCGATAAGTCTTGGTATTGAGCGAGCCCAACTAAATACGTAAATACAGCACACTCAATCACATTGAACTCTTATTCATTCATAGACGTAGCTGCTACCAACAAGTGTCTACTGTGTGGAGCAGTGAGGCACTCGCGTGACAGCGTGGCAACTAAGTAATACAAACTGTGACTCCGACCATATCCTATTTTGAAAAATTGTAAAAGTGGACACAAAATGTATCTAAACATTGAAATTAGTAAGACAAGCGAAACGTGTTTGTTCATGTAAACTGTAACAAAATTGATTACTGTTATTATTTGATTAAAACATGAAGTATAACTCGTAGAATATATATCTATATGTACTTAGAGTTCAAATATCCATCTGTGACATGTAATTACATACAACAAACTCTCGTCAACGTTTCCAAATATATATTCTCTTACGGCGTTACACTCGATTTCATAACTATTTTAATACAATGTCTAATGTTTACAAATTTTAACCCTTCATTTACCCGAAATACTTGAAACGCTATTTTTTATACACAACAAACCTTACGAATCTACGAATGTGAAAATATTTCGTCACAATATGTTACATGTAATACTTACACGTAATTAATTATTTCTTATGGACTGTAAAGAAATGTGAAATGCATTAAGTTTTTGTTACACCCTTATAAATATATTAACATTATTATGTTTATTACATAACTATATCAGTCAAAATATTTTCGCAGTATTATCTACGAACCGGCTTCAGAACGGCCTGTGTGCATTGTGATGATGACGACGATATTCTTGATTCCAAATATCCTACGAGAACCGTTAGTAATGTTACAGTGCTAATTGACGACGTACTTAAGTAGTATGTTGATACTAGTCCGTGCAGCTCAGAGAACCTGCAGGTCTCTGCACAGCTCGGCAGTATATTTGTAAACACACGGTGGTATCGAGCACACGAGCTGCCGAAGCCGGTTGTGACCGTCCGAGTCTCGGGGGTAAAGTCTAACTCCGAGACAGGCGGTACTAACGTTATGCAAACTCATTAAAAATTAAAATAGCAAGCAGAAGCAAATCATTTATTAGAATGTTTCCTATGAATCGGTCAGTCAGTTTTGATATTCAAAAGTTACGTTACGAGTTCCATTTAATTAGACGAAGAGGCGAACAGGCCCTATTTCACAGTAATAGCAAATAATTTAGAAGTGCAACGAAAGCGAGCGGCCGCCTTACACGTCGAAGCATAATTTGTATTTACATATTACATGAATGTATAGCCTCAGCGGGCTGTCGTGTACTATTCTAATTAGGTACTCGCCAGTAATGCGCCAATTTCATTGTTTAATTACTAACAATACTATCCTTTGTACAACGCCAATAACATTCTTACAAATCTAATTCCCATTTGATACACTGCCGTTAGTTTCGCCTTAACAATACACTATGATACTAACAAAATAAGTGTCAATATTACTTACATACATTATCATTTACATACATATTAGTAGAACGATGCACGATTCGCGATTATAGTTACATTTACGATTTCCGTCATTCATTACTTGTTTAAAAATCTATAAAGGCATCTTTACCTCAGACTTTAGATTTAACACCGTCGTTCTGATGGTGTTGTTAAGAACTAATTAATTATAGTTAAGTTAGATAAAAATGAATAAATAAATATAGTTACCCAATCGTCGTGAAGGGTTCACGTAGTGAGACCGAATATTAGTGAAGGCGCGCGCACCGAGCACGGCGCCCGCGACGTGCGAGTACGCCGCGCGCTCGCGCGAGTTGCGGCCGTGCGTCTGCTCGGGCCGCCCACGCCTTTATCATATCACTGTTTACTATCACAATTAACTAATAATTTCACCAACGTCATTAACTTAACTAACCGTACGTAAATTATAACAAAATTAATTGAAAACTATTTAGGCATTTGATGGCAGTATCGTAACTGGTTGTATTCAAACTAATTATAATGTACAAAACACATTTAATAACCGCTAATACTTAACTAATGGTAACACGATGAGGAACGGACGTGTATCGCTCATTCAGGTAACAGGATTATCTAATATTACAAGTTGTTTGTTGTGTCGACTGTTCAGCTACTTAACGCGATGTAGTGTGTGCAAGTACCTTCTGCTGTCAACTAGACATGTCCACAACCTAACAGATTGAGACCTATGACTGTTTTGATGTTCCTCGGTACTGACGGGTTGTGAAGTCTATTTATATTACTATAAGTGAGATAGGATCTGGCTACTATTTGCTCTGTATACGCCGACGTCGACCGTGAGAAAGCTAAGATATAAAAAAATCTAATTAACTAGAACCTAAGTCCTTAGAACGAACTTTTTGGTTGTAATTACTTAATTTAAACAAGGCTTACATCGCCCCCTATAGCTAGTGGTAACTGTTCACCGTTGATGGAACGTTTATTACAAATTTTAACATTAACGATTAATACAAAGTGTTATTTAACGATAACTGCGAATAAATTGTAAGAAAATGAAAGGCAGTGATTACTGACAGTAGTAGGTTTGAAAGTCTTTTCGTAAGTTTAATGATTTTTTTGTGATCATGTAATGATACGTTTTTTTATTATTGTTAGATACGCCTATTTTATGTGTAGATGAAGATCGGTGTTAGTAATGTTTCGGGTCTTACTTTACAGGAGTTCAGGGCAGTTAGTCGCGTGAACAGATGAGATGGAATTTTATGACTTTATACATGAAGAGGAATGCTAGAGGGCTAATGCTGTGATGATGTTAAGTGATGGAATACATTCATAGTTTTTGAAGTGTCTTTCACTGTCTCAATACGATAATGAATGATGCATGCATGTACCTGCTTTGTAATAAAATTAGAACTTCACAAATCACTTATTTATTAATAGTTGCAAATCAATCAAATAGTTTATGCAATCGAGATTTAACGCAATATGTACAAAATATTTTATGTATGTACAAAATGTATCATGTATCTACATTACTAGAGGAACGATGCGCGAAAGGATTTCAATGGTACGATGAAATGACACAAACGATTACTATTAATTTGAATATCCGAACAAAATCACGGTACATTGAGCACAATTACATTTGAACACATCAAAGGAAGCAAAGTATAAGATCAATAAGACTGAAGCACCTACGCACATAAAGATAACGTCGTCAGCTTAGAAATGCATCGAGTAGCCGGCGAGGCGCGTGACGTCACGGCGGTGACGCCTCGCGCCCGTCAACTCTTACAGCTAGTTAGACCAGAATAAAGAAGTGAAACATTCAGAACGAAACATGCACAAGTATAGTGTTATGCGAAATATTGGCAATAAAAATGCATAAATTGTGACTATAAGAACCGCGCGAGCCACCGCGCCGCTTATGTTAGTGTATAAACAGTACAGTTGTATACAAGCAGTCTTGGTAAACACTGAGAGTAGGTACTTAGTGCTACTTACATTATGTACGAACAAGTCATATAAAATTAAATTGAAATTCTCAATATTACACACCCAGTAATTAGTCTACTGGTTAATCCTAGACGATATAAAATGCAAACTAGAACAGCAGTATTTCATTTACAAGAAACAATTCTGTCTAAAACAACGTCTTAATTATATTGTAAAGTTTATTCTATATTTACAGAAATAATATATTATGCGATTTTCCGACTGACAAATTTAAATAGTAACATAATATATATTTTATTCTATTTAACACTATGTAGTATACACTACCACGTATAAAACACGCATTCAAGTCCCTGGTACCTTACGTAATAGCTATTTTAATAATAAATCAGTCTGTCAATTGGGACGTTTTAATTCCTCTACTAAACAATAAACCAATACACACATCGACTCAACAAAGGTATAAATGTACCGCACTTGTATTGGCTGTCACTGTTTGTCGCACTGGGCGCACTTAGTGTCGGTGCTCGAGTAGGAACATTTGTACGAACTCTTGTGCGGGCGGGCGCGCGGTCGCGCGGGCGCGCTGGCGTCGCGCGGCGGCGCGGTGCTGCGGCGGGTGAACACATGTGGCGAGTGCGATCATAAGACGGGCGTGCGGCGGGGGAGCGGGCGCGGGCGGGGAGTCAGCCGCTCGTACATCGAGAACTAGACGCCCTGCTGCGCCATGTACTATCTGATCTCCGCCGAGTTCAGCACGAACGGAACATAGAACATTTTGCTCTCGAGCAGCAGGTTCGCTGCTGCTTGGATCTGTAAGTGAAAACGACAGCTTAGTATCGTGAAATCAAAAGCTTTCCTTCCACTTTCTATTGTGACTGTGCCTTGTAAATTTTACTTTGCGGGATAGACGATAAATCTGCAATCTTATCCCATGGTAACGAAGCCGGCCGTATAAATTGTGCATTTATGCAAAGTTATTGACTGACAAAGATATAGCACGCTGAGTGATCTATAACGACTTTCTCCACCGAAAAAACGATTTATTCATCCGTGTTGAAAATTAAGAGAAAGCTTAATGTATGCCGTTCTTACTTGACTTGGCAGGGTTACTTTGATAAAAGCGAATAATGAAATGTTGAAAATTACCTCAGGTATCCTGGCGAAGAGTTCCTGTAGCCGTCCAGGATGATGCGGAGCAGCATGCTCCAGATAACTGCGCAACACTTGCACGTACCGATCCTGAATACCCTCCAACTCAACTTCTGAAACAAACGAAAACAAGACTTAAAATAAACACAAGCAAAATCAATATGCAAAGGTGCAATCTAACGTCCAACTCGAAATTATTTAACGGTCGCTGCCGTAGTAGTAGCGAATGGCATTGGGTTGTATTGATTAATTATATTTCCTACAATCATGCAATGATGACCGCATGTAATGTGCCTACTCGCTTGTAGATGGCGCTGAGCGGTGGCGGTGAACCAATGCCACGGCGCGCGCGGTGCGGTGGTGACGTCACGCGCTCAGTAGGTCACTCCGATAGCAGGGCAACGACCGCGGCTAGCCGTTGACCTCCGCTCGAGCTCGCTCGCGTCCTCACGTTGTTGCCGTCTCGCTCTCGCGCAAGCATTTTTCCACGATATTGTACGCGCGACTGTTTCGTGTGTGCTGTTATTGCGACTACATTTAATTAATGTTTGTTTATTTTTGCTGAACAATATAGAATAAATTGTAGAATATATTACTGATGGGAACTATTTTGATGAAATATGCTGTGTTGTGGCTATATAAAGATCTGATTTAACAAATAAATTGGAAGTATGGTTTTATCGCGTGGTATCAGTGTGCATTTGAGCATCGCGCGCATGTAGTGCTGGTTACGTAAATGAATGCGCGCGAGACGTAGCGGTACTCGTTCATTCTATAATCTGCGCTTGCGCTTTTTTCAATGCGCGCAGTGCGCTGCAAAAGAGAAAGTTCGCCTTCCGCGTCGCGCTTTCCGCTCCGAGAGTGAAATGCTGTCCCGTTTTAGCTGACGTAACTAACTCTACATTATTATACGCCATACGCAATGCGCTTTTGAATGCAATGTGACAGTTTTAATTTTATACGGGTTAACAACCTATTGCTGTTTGATTTAATGACGCAGTAATTAGAGTGTAACGATTTTTTTTATATTCGTTACTGTATGATTTAGCTATTTATTATTCGCACTTCGCTATTTCTCTGTAATAAAGTTAGCATACAAAGTGAGAGACGGCGAATTAGCAACACATTCAGAGTGACAAATATGGCGATACGTTCCTAAAATTCTAATGCATTACTCAACAAGCTCACACGCAACGAGCATTTTGTTACTCGTATCTAACACACAGACACACACAGCGGCACAGTCGACGCGGGGCAGTTGCGCAAGCGCTTTCCATTTCACCGTAGTCCGCACTAGCACTACTACAGCTATGGTACACGAGGCAGGACTCACACATAGGTACATCCGCGTATATGAAGTGAAAATAAAAATGCTGTGGCAGATACAAGTACCTCTTGTTATTTGTGGGACAGAAATCATATCTATTTATAAGGAAAAACGCGGTGTTTTAGAAATAAAGTTTTAGGGTCGGAGTATTTTAAGAATTTAGTAGCTTGGTTGTATGTAGGAAGGCTTAATGTTTTGCCTTTTTTTATGACTTCACAATTAATTTCCAGTCGAAGAGTTTTTCAATTTGGTTTTAAGCTTTTCTTCAAGTCAAACCAGTGATTGCTACAAAAAGTATACAGGCCATTCAATCAGCGTATAAGTAGGTTATCAACCATATCAATTTGAAGCCAATTCTGTTCGATAGTTCGCTCCATTGACAACTGTACATAAGAGGTGTATTCCTGTGTACATTGCCCTGTTTGCTATATCTAAGATTTGATAACAAGTAACGACATACAACCATTACTTTAAGGGGATGCAATTCGACGTACATTTTCATTGTTTTTCCTACCACCGCTCTAACGCGATTATGACGTTATTACACATTTTTCATTAGATATTTTGGAAACACAGTATCTTGTGGATATTATCTAGGCTTCTATTAAAATCAATTTATATATTAGTGTAAAACTAATCCAGTGAAGATTCCTGAAAATCTGCTATTTTGCATGAACTTTGATACTTCATAATTTACTCAAAACTTAATAACGTCAAAAAAGTATAACAATAGAAGCTTTGCAAATTTAACTCTCTTTTTTCTCGTTGCATTTTCGCCAAACATCGCATTGGATTGCATTAAATGAAGTAACAAGCTTTTAAATCATGCTCGATGTTGACGATAGGCGAGTGAAAAAGGTCCCATTAATATGTTAGATTAACGGATACATACAAGATATGAGGAAAAGTCCTTGTCTTTACTCAATACGTAAGTTAGTCATCGTTGCGTACCTAGTAAAGTTTTTAGAGGATCTCGAAGAGAGTGGACTACTTTCGTACATTTTGATGATGTCAGCACCAATTGAGGAGAAGTTAACAGGGTCATAACGGACTCAAATATATGTCATTTTCTAGGTGTCATGTTCAAACGATATTGCTTTTATGGAGTCAAATGATTTATTTATTCAATGGTCCCTCGTAATGACGATATAATCTGTTTTACTTTGAAAGCCGTTGCAATCGCTAAACATAGTAGGGTATTATTATTATCAAACTTCAAAGTTTAGGTAATTTACATAAGCATCGTGCAACATAATACGCGGTATTTCCGAGCACGGCTAAACACTTACTGAGTACTTTCATAGTTTGATAAACAGTGCACCTACTTAACGTATATTGTGCATGCGCGGTGAAAATAATTTTCAAACATGGCGCTTGAGCGTGGTGCGACCCAGTTGTTAGCGATAACACAGGATGTCACAGTTTCCCTGCCATAGTACTAGGACGAGCGGACCACTGTGATTAACCAAGTTCTCTTACTAAGGGCGGAATTCAACAATAAAATTAATCGCGTTCTAACGTTTGGCTCGCATAATCGCGTTTATCTGCTGTCACTAGTGTCACTTGTCTGTATTTTTCTTTTGTTGTATTTTTACAAGTGACACTAGTGACAGCGGCTAAACGCGATTATGCGAGCCAAACGTTAAAACGCGATTAGTTTTATTGGGGAATTCCGCCCTAAGTCGGCTGGGTTGGTAAGATTTATGTGTACTATGTTTTTGTGCGTGTAGGCTATATTCTACGACACAGAGAGCTTGAGCACATAGAAACTAAAGTGTACCTACTTTGACTTCTTCTACTTTGATAATGGATTTACAAATACTAAATAAATCACAATAGTATTTTAAAGGTGAAAGTTTGTGACTTTGATTGTATATTTGTTACTTTTTTACGCTCGAACGGCTGATCGGTTTTGGATAAAATTTGGCACTCGGGTAGACCATGTCTCATCATCATTCTCTTTTTAACCCAGAAGTATTTTACCTTGGGACAATTTTTACTTAAGCGCAGGCGAAGCTGCTGGCAGCATCTAGTTTACTTTTAATATAATGTTGTCTATGGCAATGTTTTTTATTTTATCTAAACTTGTAAATCTACTCAGTTATCTACACTAATATTATAAAGAGATTAGGTAAAGTTTGTTTTTTGTTTGTTGGAGGTAATCTCTGAAAGTACTAGTCCAGTTGCGACAATTTTTTCACTAATAGAAAGTCGCTTTATTCCTAAGTGACAGGTTATATTTTATGTGTGCGGGCGAAGCCGCGGGCAAAAGTTAGCTTATAGATATTATAAAAAGTATTTATATATGGTTTTCATCATATATCACACGTCACTCGAAGATCATTAGAAGACCAGCGTCAGAGGACATTTGTCTGGCAATTTCATAGTTTTTTTTATGATTGTTCTTTTTTGTGTGTACCTGGTGACTGTCGGCAAATAAATATTCTTCATTCTTTCTTTAACGCATTCATCTAAGACCAACCCGTCATGGTGAGATAGAACAACTATTGCACCATTATTATCGTCGAAGGTTAAATGTGACCGAGTCGACGTCTTGCGTTGTAAGTACATTCTATTGCGTCTCAAACTTGGTTATTGAGACTTAACTTACAGTGTAGCTAATGCAATTACGTTTTCAGTTTCTGTGTATATTTTATACAAGGTTATGGAGTTTTCGTTACTACTTATGAACCTGATTTAATGAATGATACGTTCATATTTGATTGCTAACATCAACAAAGTTCGTACCCAGGGTCTACCAGCAAGCAATGGAGCGAAGTATTCTCGGAGTCAAAAGTACAGAATAATACTTCAAAATACTAATCGCAGGTGTAGGTAAGTCAACCGTCAAACTAAAATGAAATTGGGCCATATCAGCAGCATGTCGTAAAAAATTGGGCGAAGGCAACCACTCACTGGATCCCAAACAGTAGGAGCCGGCGACGCGGTAGGCCCAGAAGGAGATGGCGTGGAGCCCTACTTAAAGGATTGGCCAGAAGTAAGGACAGAGAACAATGGAAGAATGATAAGGAGGCCTTCGTCCTGCAGTCGGATACAACAGGCTTAAAATAATAATATAATAACGCAAACGGCTTGATGGCTAAAAACCTCGACGACCTCCTGCCGAAGCTGATGCGCTTCTCATTGAGCTCTTCGATATGGCTCGCATTGTGAGGAGGTTCCTGTCTCTGCAGCCCTAATCACCGATAGCTTCGACCCTGCTCCCGAAAACGGTGGACTAATATTTTTAAATTTTTTAAAATCTTGAAATATGTAAGTTATTTTAATAAACAGTTAAAAATGTAATCAATGTGTAAAGAAAAATAAATAAACGGAATATAAATATTGAACGTGGAAATTTTGGAAAATAATGTGGCTAGTGCCTACAGTCTACAACTCATCGCAATTTTTACGCTTAGTAGTCTAAGTACAAAAGTTTTCCGAAACAAATAAAGTTTAATTATCAGGGAAGATATTTTCATACTTTCGTATGTCATTAAAGTTCACCGAGTGAAATTGTTATCAACGTTTAGGAGTGGTTCCTAATCGGTGTCGCGAGCGAGCTTCGACCACATCTGGGTTACTTGTAACATAAATCATAATAATATTAACGAACACTTTGCTCTGCGTATCGCACTAGTGCGTCGAGATTTTTATTGTCTTGTCGCAATTCATATTGTGTCCATTAATCACACGATAAAATCTACCATTACATTTATAAAGCTTTCGTATCTTATTAGAAAGTACATTTTTGAGCTCTCTTTACTTTTATTCGAAATGACAAATAACTTTTCTGTTAATCGCTGCTGCGTGTAGTGTTTCGACTATTGAAAGTGAAACCGTTGATCTTGTTAGAAAGTTAATGGATTAATTAATCTAAACAATTAATTTGATACTATATACATAATTGACTCTATAAAATCTTTTCAAATCTCGCAGAGTCTTAGCTTTATAAAGCTAGTTTCACACTTCACGCGTCGAAGTTTAAGTCTAAATCTAATCTTTATACTAAGTAGATATAAAGTCAGTAACATAATGAGTCAGGTCCACGTCATAGCGCAGGACGCCTAGCTTGCGTAACAGTAACTGACCTACATGCACCGTGGCCGATGCACCCCTGGGCAGTCTGTAACAGGATTACAATGCGGTGCGTTGACTTACTCGACTAACGAGCTGGGATGTGTAGTACACATGGCTTATGTCAATTTGTGTTCCTATTTTAAATTACCTACGTGAGTTAAGGGGCTTATGTTAATTCAAATTGCGTTAGTAATTTAAGTTATTGGGATGAGGAAAACTTGAAGGTAACCTTGTTTATGTCAACATGCATTTTGCGAGTTATCTAACTTACTTGCGGAACTTCATAATCTCCAGAATCAAGACGCTGGCTGATTTTTTAAATGTTGGAGACTAAGGTTTTCTCTCTATGTTATTGGTATGGTAATGCTAGGAAATCATGAATTGCTACTTTAGTTAATGTGTTATAACGTATATTGAGACAATTTTCTCGGTCCTATAAAATCAAAATACAGAAGTACGTATGCATTTTCATGAAATTCTTGTAATGAGGAGGTCTTTAAGAGCTGATCTTATTAATATCATAATGCGTTTTGATAGAATTTCCAAAATCAAAATGCTGGTCGTTTTTCTAAAAAGTTTTCATCCAATAAATCTTAATTGGAACATCCCGAATTCTGCAATAACTTCCGTTAAAAGACTATTAAAAAATAATAATATTCAGTTTCGTAAACAAGGAAACGTGGCATTCATTCTATTTACATAGCCCAAATAAATCCGGCCTCAATGGCCTGCAATGCGGTGAAAGGTTATCCAAAAGCCAATTAACACAATTAAGAAACGAAAAGATACATCTGAGCTGGGAAATTATGACGTCAATCTATTATTTACAGATCAAGTTTTTATTGAGGTTTTTAAGATTGTTTTTAATTTGCAGACCTGATAAATGGATATTATCATTTGTAAACTGGAGCTTACTTCAACAACTTCCAGTTTTATCTAGCTTTATTTATATTAAAAGAAGTCAGCATTTTATTAAATCTTTGTAACTATCCAAACCGTTAAATTTTTCGATAAATTTTGAAGTGTGTCGATATCCTGCGACTGTATTCACTATGTTCATCAGTTATTTTATTTAAGTTATCTTTCCTTTTCAAATATTCAAATTAACATAATGCTTAATTACAGCAAAAGTTCTCTATAAATCATCAAAATTTAAGGTAAACACATTGAGCCATTTTGATTACCCTTTCAAAATTCATTGATTAGTTTTCATTAAAAAAAATTACCATATCCACCGTACCGTCAAACCCGACGCTGAATGGAAACTATTTAAAACAAAAACTCTATGCAAATTAAAACGTTCTTACCTTGGTTTAGCAGTATGTAGACCTTGAGACAGACGTACTCCTCCATGCGCAGCTGGATGCGGCGAAACACGCACGTGATCTGCGTCATCTTTTCCACCACCAGCCCCACGTCTAGGCGCAGCTGCTCCAGCGTTATGGGGCGGCCCATCAGAGACGTCAGGCAGTTCTGTAGCGTCCGGAGGTTCGCGTTTACCTGGGAGAAAGAGTTCTTTTGTAAGTTGCTGGAAGTTAAGAAGAAATTTGGTTTGCAACAAATCGAATTTGATGTTGAGTTCTGAGTGCAGCTCCTCCAAGTCACATATGGACTCCGTTTTCTTTGTTTTAGATAGATTCACGTTTGACCACTATGTCGATAATATATAATAAGCGATGATGTGGTCGATTAATGATATTAACAGTAGATGCTTTTTTAAATGATCCAATATAAAGTATATAAAAAGGCATGCTATTATTTGCGTAGTTTGTCGCATGCGTTGAAAATTCGTTTTTTATAAAACAATCGTTATACTACTTACATCTCATTTGACGATAAGTAAATGTAAATAAGGCATGTCGTTTGCCAAGGGCTTTTCTTGTTAGTCACAATCGTCATTAGCATATTATGAAACCGACATGGCTTAATAACTAGAAATTGTAGAAATACTAGTCAATTTGCATGTGCAATCATTGTGAATGGCTAAAAAAACTTATGTGTGGATGTAGCACCGAACATAATACGCTATATTTACGTAATATCGAATGAATAAATAAAGAGGAAATGCTCTAGACAATGAAAAATACTTTCTGTATAACTACCGTTATAGCGTTACGGAACCGCGTGCTCAGTTTATGTAACACATGCAATTCTCAGGTCGCGATCCTGCTGGTTGCATATTGTTCGAGCAAGCTATGTATGTATAAGCATTGTATGTCTATTTCTAGCTAGACCGAACAAATAAACACGGCTAATTTTGTAATGCCAAAACATTAAATCTAAACGTCTTATTGAATGGTGAGTTAATGAAGTTTTAACAGATATACATCTTGAAACGTATAAGATAATAGAATCGTTCAGCGTCTGGTACCCTGCATTAATTGACTAGTGTAACATAGAGCTAGTTATGCGACGAGTTTGCAAGCGTCCGAATGCAACTAGTTGTCTGGCAGCTGCAGCCGGCGACTTTCTACCGCGCGTTGCGCAAGCGATGCAGATCACGTAACTGCACTCCGGCGCATGTGCGGAAGTCTCTGGAGCGAATGTGACCTGCAGCGTGCTAGAGCCACATCTAGGGCTCGTTAGTCAAATTGTGTGGAAAAAACACCTTTATGAGACTTTCGGTACCATTCCCACTAACGCTGTAACATTTAATTTGTACTCACCTCTTGCATAAAGTCTTGTTCATGGTCCGACGAAGGCGGCGCGTGCGCATGCTTCCCGTGCATCGCCTGGTACGCTGCCGTCGTCAGTACTGAGATCTCGTGCCATTTCTCCATCAACAGCTTGGAATGTATTTCCATAGGTATTTCCATAATGAATGGTAATTTTTTCGTCCAAGCGACCATTTTGTGTACGATCGAGTCCCCGATCTTACACAGTTTATCTCCTATTTCTGAGGTGTCGTGAAGCAAGTCTGGTAGATGCCGCACCGTGGCGATGTCCTCCATGGCATCGCAGTCGATCAGGGCTCGGATCATGTGCAGCGCCCTCTCCAGGGGTACAGCGCGGTCTCGCGATGATGAAACGGCACTTTCTAACCGTGCTCTTAAATGAACAACCTAAAACAAAAGGGAAAATGTTACAATGAAAAAATAACCGGATACTGCTGACAAATATATAATATTTTTGTAATGATAACTTACCTCGCTGGGGTTGGTGAGTGCAGTCTTAAGAATGGTGCCATTGACCAGGTGTGATGGGATAGGCGGTAAAGGGTCTTTAGGCTTTTCTGGTGGTGACGCTCGACTCGTCGTCGTCGCTGCCTTGTTTGCTTTCTTATGCTTTTTGTATTTGACTTTGTATAAGTTATACACGGCACCACTATTTCTTCCGCCTGGCATCCGATCCTCTCGAACAGCTGTAAAATAATATTTTTTAGGAAAAGGAAATTAATAAAATTTGTTTTCGAATTATAACGCATTGTATTCAATACACACCTTGTAATACCATTCCTTGTTCGATACATTTTTTGAATCGGCAATATTGGCATCTATTTCTTTGCGCTTTCGTGATTTCACAGCCACCATCAGCGACGCACGTGTAAACTCGTCGATTCTGTACAGTCCGTTTGAAGAAACCTTTACACCCTTCACAAGTAATAATGCCGTAATGAAGACCTGTGGCTTTGTCTTCACATATCATGCAGATCATTGGTTGTTCGTCCTCATCACGCTCCGCCTCAGGTGCATATGCTCGAAGTTCCGGTCTGGGAGCCAGTGCCAGTGCGCTCGCGCCCGCCATCTGCGACGCTCCTGCGACACTGCCAGCCGCAGCGCTCAGGTTCAGTGCGGTGAGCTGCTGGTGCGCCGGCAGCTGAGACACGTCTCCTGCCCACAGTAACTCCATATTCAGAGGGGGTCCTCGGGGGCGCCTCAGTTCCCCACCAAGATTGAGCAGTAGCCGCGCCGCAGACTCCTCGCTACATGTTGATGGGTCGGGGGTAGGTGGGGTGGGCGTGTGCGATGCACTTGCCGCCGGCTCCCCGCTTGATGTAGGTGCTGGTAGTGTCCAGAACATTGTCCGGACTCCACCTGACTCGCCCATGATCACGGCAGGAGTACCTCGCCATTGGGTAGAGCTTCGCGCACCTGGTTTTGGCTCGAGTGGTTGCGGTGGGAAGTGTCCGCCAATCAGCTCCGGCTTGACACCGTTGATGCAGGCAGCTGGTGGCCAGGGTCCTGGCGATAGTGAGGTGTGGGAGCCCTGTGGCGGTGGCGCGAGAGCACGTGGCCTATAGGGTTGAGGTGGTTCCGGGGTGCCTTCCAGCTTTACAGAGGATAGCTGAGGAGGCGTCGCATCAGGTTTGTTGTTGGCAGGTGAGCACTCTGCCTTGACAGAGGCCGGCCCGCTCTCGAACTTGATGACGGAATAGGGTGGCGCAGAGCGGATGACGGTGGGGTGGCAAGCTGGCGAGGGCGTCGGAGAACCGCCGCCGTCGAACACGGGCGGCGGGTGCGGCGGCGTGCTGCAGCCCGCCTCGGCCATGCGCGGCGACGGCGGGCCGGGGTCCGGCGACGACGTGCTGGTATCGGCGGCCGACTCGCCTGTGGGCATACGCGCTTGAATTAACAACAGTGGCGGACGACCTCTCGTCTCACCGCGATACAAAAAGAACACCATGGACTTTTAGAAGCGACAAATAGAAACTAGGTGAAAAGTCAACGACCGCGCGGCGCGATCATAGTTGAGCGCGCGGGGCGCGGCGCGGGGACGCGACACTGCACTTCCCGACGTCGCCGACTAGATTAGCTAGCCGGTTGCGTCACGTCGAGAGCGCCGCGGCCGTCCCGGACACATACAAAACTAATCCATTATATTTGTGGATGAAGTTTTGGAACACGTTTAGTCATAATGAGGAACGATCTCGCCTAGTTATGATTTATGTGATTATAGTTAATTGATCTTATGAAGTTTTGGTGCAGAAAGCAGTAATTTATGTAACTATCCGGAATAGATGTGGAAAATGTAGGAAGCGTGGATGCGGGTCGCAGCGCGAGCACGAGATGCGGCGGCGCGGGCGCGCGCGAGGAGAAAGTGAAAGCGGCGCGGGCGCAGATGCGGCGCCCGGAAGCGTTGCGCCTGCGCCGCGCACACCACAAAGGGCTCTACATCACACAACAATAACGCTTATTATGTTATATCATTATTATATGGAAAGACTGATACACTGTATATGGCACTTTCAGATAGTTCTAAAATAAATATTTTGCACTGCTTACCTAGTTAAAACTTCTTATAGGACTGTACTAAGATCGGTATATGAACATTTAATGAAGGTTTATATTTATTTGAACAACTATTATTTATGTTCTTTTATGAAAGTCATTCCAAATTATTGCACAACAAATTTATTTCAACAATAAACAAAAACACAAATCCCATGGCAAAGACGTTGGTTGAAGCAGCATTACAAGTGATCCAACAATTACAACAATACAAGATTTGATAAAGCCATCTCCGGAATCTCCTCAATTCTAAAATATGAACTTAGAAGGAAATCTCTATCAAAATTAAATCATTACCATAAATTCTAAACACTAAACTTTACCGACTTTTTATTACTAAATCCATAGGCGAAGTCTTTTACCCTCTCACGTGACCGGCTTTTACATCGCAAACACGGTCAAAATAGTCCGATTAATTGTGTGAAAGATCTAATATTTAATCACATTATTGTCCACAAGGGTCTTATAGCAAATTTCAAAATTGAGAAATTTAAGAGAAAATGAAAATATTGTGATGAAATTATTATTGTAAACTTCATTTGAGCAAAGGTGCGCGGTTGTTGGGTCGGGATGAAGGGACGCGCGGGCGCAAAATTTTGCGCGGTATTGTTTACACGAGGAAAAGTCGCGAAGAAAGTTTTCCACTGTCGGCGGCGCGACGTCGGGCGGCGGGCGCGCGCAGTGAGCCCGACCTACCGCACTCGCGCCCCGCTCCCCGCGCTTCCCGTGCCTCCCTCCAGCCGCTATTAGGTCACAGCCGTGCGTGAAGTGCAGCCGCACAATGACTAGTGCAACGCGTGCACCGCTCTCGCTTCGAGGACGATCTCTATTTCACTCCGCGTCCTTTGCCACATCATTGGTGGGGACCGATCTTTCTAGCCGCGTGATGCAATAGCGCTAGAGGTTCTAGGTAGACTCACACAAGCGCCTAGATAAACGTCCCGTTCTGATTACTTGTTTATGGTAGTGGTAATGTTGCACATAGTTTTCCTGTATCTCGTTGGCTGTGCGTGAGCGTTAGAGTTCATTATTTTATGTAACAAATCTCGCATATTGCTACCAACAACCAGCAATCTACCATCAACTTGTAAGGTGGCGGTTGTGGTAGACAGACAACAATAAAGACGGTTACGCAAGCAGCGAGTCTTTTATTTCGGGGCGGATGAACGATCGTTTATACGGTCGCTGCAGGCTCGAAGGTCGGCCGCGGTCACCGACACATGAGAAAGTGGGTCACACCCCCTACACCCTGCCCCCCTCCCCGTCACCCCGTGGTTCCGCGTCGCCACGTGACCGCGCCGCATCGTGCTGCGCTGTGCCGCGCCGGTCTGACAGCGTCACAACTTGCATCTATCAATCATTTCTTTCGCGAAAGTCATAACTGAAATGCCCGAGGATTATGAAAGCGGCAGTAATTAAATTTATTGGATGACGTTACAGAAGGGTAAAGATTATTTTTCGGTTTCATCATATTCCTACCTTACTAACCTGATTTTTCGGAGAATGTGCAATTGGCCGCAAAATAGGAAATACAAAGACTACGAATTATCTGACACCGACATCAATAAACGTTGAATTTGACTGTCTGAAATATTTTCCGTAGCGTTACGATCCTGAAGGGTTAATGGAATCCTTATTAACTGTTTGATGGATTGATCGTTGTTATATCAACACTCAAGATACTTAGGCGAGGGCTGCCAGGTGGTTTGAATGCCAGGGCATTCAAACCACCTGGCAGCCCTCATTGTATTTTGACGGGAATTACATAGCTAAAACCCCTGGGTTTTAGCTATGTAATTGTAGTTAAAATACAATGGAGAAATATAGACAGAGTCCCACGTGAATTTCATCACTAGAATTAACCAAATATTAGGAAAAATGCGAACAAAATAGAACTTTGTAGTCTTTGAGAAACCAATTCTTGGCTCAATAATTGAACCCCAAGTTTATGCACTGTAGATCGCTTATAATCTTATCACCTACGATTGGCCTCCAGCCTCAGCGATATCTGAGTACCTCTCACTGGTACCTCAAGTGCAGCTGGCCTCGCGAGCGAAAATAGTGTAACGATACAAACAGTTTTACTATTTCAGTTGAATCTGGTAGTAATTTATTTACGCTCGGTGTTATCAGCAGACCTTCAGCGGTCAGTACAACGACTCCGTGATTAGGAGCTGTGGGTATGTATAGGTTTTCACAACTGAAATGTTCATGCATTTACCTCGCATATTTATAGGATTGTATATATACCTACCCACATACGGTTTCACTCTAAGGCTATGAATATATTGAGTCGAAGCGAATCATTTGTAGACGCGCAAAACCAATAGGCATTATTTTAATTATACAAAACTATTAATAATGTTACAGGAAAGTGATGTTATTGATTTATTTATAAAATGCTGAGAGTTGAATGCACTATTCAATGACATGTTCGATAGTTAGGTTAACTTAGTCTGGACATTTTCCCGTAAAATTCCGTCAAATCTTCAGTTTAAAATAGATTCTAAAGGGAAAATAAAATACCATTTAAAAGTAGTTTAAGAGAAAATGTATTTCATAAATCTCAATTTTTTTTTTAGATACTCTGCGTCTATGAAATATGATATGTTTAAATGTACCAATAATAATTTAGTATGACCGACAGTATCCCTTTAAGAATTCACATCCTTCTCCCAATCACAAATTAAATGGCCCGAAGCTCATTAGGCATGGACAATTAAAACACTCCGAAAACAATTGGTTGGGTCGTTATCTTGTTGGTACGTACAAAGTGGTGTGTCGGAATGTGCGTGAGGGGCGCGTCATGACGCGGCGACGTGACGTGACGCTCCCCGCGCACCGCGTCACGCTGTTGCCGCGTCTGACTGCGTCACACCCCACGTGAAGCGCTTTCCACGGTAAGGGTTGCCAGGCGATCGGAAAAGCCGGACATAGGTTTTTTAGATGCGTGTCCGTCCAAATTAGAACGAGCCTGTGTTTGGTTTTTAAAGGCTTTTTCCTTTCAAAATAATTTAGATTATTTTATTTTTCTTCGTTATTCGAAGTTTAAAACTGAGATCCTTAACAGGTTAATGAGGTCTTCGGTCTTTTCCCGAATATTACCGGTCCGGCTAAATCGGTTGGCCGATTTGCCTTTCCGGTTTTAAAAGCTGACAACCCTAGCCCGCTCAGCTCCTATTTACTTAGCTACAGGTACACTGTATACTGTTACTCAGATTTGAATGCGAATATCTCAGTAATAATCGTCCTAAAATAGAATCAATCTATTCCTGGATTCTTGATTAGAATAATTATAATTTTAAATCGAGTTTGACGAGCGATGTTTACGCTTGGAACCATTTACTGATTTTATTAGGCAGATTAGGTAACTGATCTTTGCCTATGTATTATGATACTGTACAGACCAAATCAAAACACGCTAGAATTTTCTGGCGGGATTTTTTCGAGTGAAGTTCAGTGGTTGTTTTAATTATTCGAATTTATTTGGTGTAAAATTGGTGTAGTTTTATATGTCAAGTGTCTACACAGCTGGACGAAGTTTGGAACCATTGAAACTTGCGCCATTCCGATAAAATGGAGCTGAAAATGTTATTGTAGTATTTACTACATCAGCGAAACTTGCCGACTCGAATACATTTGCTGCCAAATACTGCAAAAACAGTGACTGTTTACCGTATCAAAAACTAAATACTTTCTAAACTTGACACTGGGTAAACTGCACAGATTGTGCGAAGCCAAAACAAAAAATAAAAAAAACATTCAAGCAAATTTTTTGCTACAGGCAATTTTGAGAGTAAAATTATGTGAGTAAAAAATTAGATTATCTGCATCCGGAAAATATACAGAAAGTTTACACAGTAAGATTTCCTATTTATCTTAGTATATTATGACTGGCAGTCAAACAGATTATCTGCTATTCTTTTTTAAAACCAATTAAGTTCCATTAACAAATGGGCATAAGTAATATGCAAAATTATACAAGATTGGTTCTCAATAACTGTTCAGAGTTAGCCCGGGGCTTGATGTTACGTTATATGACAGTGAATTCATCTTTCTCTCATGAGTTATTCATGAGGCCACAATAGCAATAATTACAGCACCAGTATTTATTACTTTCACCTTTCGTGAGTTTACGTAAACTTTCTTTATCACCATGACTTCACTCGCTACGTCATCTCTTACATAATTTTTGTGAACTGGTTGAAGAGTTATTGCAAAAAAATATTTGCATGTTAATTGCAATTTTTGCAAGTTCACTGTTTAGTGTGGGAAAAAGTGTAGCGTGAGATTTTGTGAGAAAGAAAGAAAGCTAGGGAATATTTAATTGAAGTTTTCCGGTGTGGTGGATTCAATTTTTACACGCATTCAGTAATATGAAGACTCAATATCTTCATATTGCTGAATGTATGCGTGTAAGAAGCCAAATTTTGCAGTCTTATGAATCCCGGTTCATAAAATGGAGGCCAAAATGTCGAACACCATACGACACTTTCGTTTCGATATTTTTAATTTATGCAAAGTCAATAAAACGCAGCGGAATGTGACGATGCGCTTGAATAATACTGTCTCGATTCAATAGTTTCAATTTAACAAAACATTTAAAAAAAGAATCGTTCTGTCTCAAAAATAAGATTACAAAGATTATACCCGCTATTCATAATCCTCACGACGGCGACTGTAACTTGTTGAACCGGATCTCATTTTTGGAAGTTTATTTTTTCACATTTTGTAAGTGAAAGTTTGCATTTCTCGGAACCAGTCGAGACTCTCTCACGGCTTGTTATGTTGATCTGTTATTTAACTTTCTGTGACGATCGTTATCAAACACTAATTTGTTTACGAATATTAAATTGTGTAATTCGATTATGATAATATTGATTTGACTAGATTTTATTGATTTTATTCATGCATTTTCACTTGAAAGAGTTATTAAAATATGTTTTTTTTTTGTGTTCGAATACTTTGCTATAGGCTGTATCAGTCTATGGAAGTAGTTTCAGCAAGAAATTGTAGACCTTCCTAAAAATCATTCCTGTGTAGTGAGTTCTTTAGTGAGCTAATTAATATATTTTAAAAATTCGAAAATTCAACAAAAAAAACATACAGCGCACCCGCCATTAGTAGACGGGAGGGTCACGTTTAAATGAAAATGAAATTACTAGCAATAAAAGACTTCACAGCGACAGAAAGTGATAGCGGTCCGTGATCCGCGTCACAACTATGGAAGACATCTCGACACGAATAACAAGTGCCTTCGTACTGCGACCTTACGTCTCGCACTTTATCTATTTATTTACAATAACAATCGTCTGCTACCGGGCTGTCTGACAGTCCTTTGTGATCCAATGACGCGGGAAATGAGCTCGAATCAGTCTATGGTGTTCTTTTTTAAACGTTCGACGACGAGAAAATTATGGCATACAAAAAAAGAAATCATTGACAGTACAAAAGCTGTAGACGTAATAAATCGGATCAAGAATTTATTGGTGACATCAATGCCTTTTGGCAAATTAATAACATGTTAACGATAATCATGTCTCATTTCAGCTTTTTATTGTCAATCAGAAGGATAAAAAGTTAATTAGCATGCTTACCATCGCTACTACATCGGGAGTCAACTTTCCGCCTCTTGAGTTTGAGGTCTTGGAACAGACTCATGTTGTCGAGGTCACACGGGCCGCGGCTGAGTGTCATTATTCCTGTGAACAAAACAAAAACAAACATTAGAAACAGTAATACACAAAAACGGTTTGGTTTTATAAAAGAAAGATACGTATAAAATACAGTATTTAAATTAGGCGTCTTAAAAAAAAAAAAATTGTATTCTAATTTTGAACACGAGATGTCTGCCAACTTTTGTTTTACTGAGAGAAATAAACGGTAATGGGATTTAGTGGATTAGTGAACGTTAATTTGGTAGAAACAATACGTCGGTGAGTTTATTTATTTTTATAATGTTTAATTAGGTAGATTAAAGGTATTTTTTATTTGAAGCTTGAGTTGTTTATTGTTTGTATTGCTTTATTACTTAATGAAATGTTTATTTTTCTCTGGCTAATAATTATATTTTTTATTGTTTTAACTAATTATTTGGTTTCGGCGAAGGTAACTTACGGCAATCCGGTGACATATCTGGTCTAGACACGTAGTACGGTCCAGATATGATTGGGTATCGGTCGTGCATCATGTCTGTTTATTATTTATATTCCGAGTTAAGTTAAAAAATATTATCATTTTTCAATGTCAACTCGGTTCATGGCTAGAGCTCACTACGGGCGGAGAGTGTGCGACCCTAGGTTTTATTCTAACGAAATGTGATTCCCATTCATCTTACGTAGAGTACATTTTATAGCTTTGATAAGGCAGGTAATGGAATTTGACGTAGTATCGTGTGCCCGCGTACGTTGTGAGCTCATACATAAAAGTGTGAGCATTTCAACAAGTAAATATGAAATACGTAATTTTTCACACGTCATTGTTTGCGTAACATGTTACTTCTTTCATATTCGATGGGTTACGAGTTGTTTAGTGATGTGCCACTGCTATTATTCTTGCTATTAAATAATTTAATACAATTATTATTTGCATTACAACTATTTTTCTTAATGATCCTCAGAATTATCTTATTCTATGACAACGTGCAAGCAGATCAATTGAAGAATAATAAGCAGGCAAATTTGATCGAAAGTTCATACTTAAATGACATCTCAATTCTTAAAGGTATTTGTAGATAATGACATGCATTACACATTTAAACATATTAATAAAATTTTTGTGACGAAATTCTCGTCACGAAAATCATGACCGATTGATGTGTAGGTATTATTATTGTGTGTCTTAGTCAATCGATGTCAATTGATATAGGAATTCGCGATACCATTACGTATCTTTGCATACACGTTTGTATTGTATATTATACATAAATATTATGTACAAATGACAGATATGAGCACGTGACAGGTCAATGGACAGTATTCAACGTGCGTGTCACATGGCTAGAGAAATTCGACAGTAATTTTATCGAAATAGGTTCTTTAACCTCGCTTTTAAAATACATGAGTTCATGTACGAGTATCTCAGCGTTGTTGATAAATTTTGTTCATGAATACAATGGTGTGGGTTGTAATGATCTGATCACGTCATCGTGATACGGACTGGAGTTGTGTACGATTTCTTTTTTGAACATTTGGATACATTTGACCATGGTAGCCACAATTTTAATATAAACACGAGCATCCGGAAACTATACTTGATAGAAACACACAAAGTCGTTCGTTCGAGTTAGTTATTATTTGTGTCAAAAATAACGCTTATTAAACTCGAATACGTTTTTCACAACAATATCATTGCGTGACAATATTGTACATTAAACTGTGGTGCGTATTTGTAAACTAGTGCTGTAACATTGACGTAGAAGTACGAGAAAAATAGTCGTAAAATATTTATAGCTCACAACAGCGCTGGCAGGCACGTGATAAGAGACTCATTCAAACGTCACTTCACAGTTCTGCGATAGAGATTGGAACAATGCACCGTGACATAGCAACTGTATCTAATCAAAGCTTCTTTTTTTAAATACCTGTCAAATCAAATGCATAACCGTCAAATGTCTGCTGAGCTGACGTAAGTGTTTACACCTAATTTTAGGAATTCGTACCTGTCTAGGTGTGTAAAATATACAACGTCTAAAATTCATAAAAAAAAACGCTTGATCATTCGCTGAAATTCTAATAGCCGTTACGTCAAAGAGATAAATAAACTTAGTCACCACGTAGATACTGTTTATCAAACCGAAACTAGCGATTTAATTTAGAATTACAGCCGAGTGCAATGTTCTTCGAAACTATTTTGTCAACATAAACGAACTCTGTGACTCTCAAATAAACTGGAATGAGTCAAAGGCCTTGATAGTGACGTGTAAATGAGTCAATAAAATTATCCGCGGATTCGGATCCGACGATTCGTTTGCGAGCTTTTTGCGAGGCCGCGGGCTTCGACTTCCGCGGACATATAGGAAACATGGCTTTATTATATTACCTTTACACCAATATATGATGATATAAAAGGATGATAAATGGACATTAAATAACCTCCTTTGGTTCGAAATAAACGAAGATTCGAAATACAATTTTCCAAATTGAATTGTTAAATTAAATACGTATGTGAATTTGTTAAAATCAATTCTTGTTGCTAAGATATTATTAAGATTTTGAGAAAGGCGGAAGAATTGTTGTTGTAAAGTTGGTAGATTCATCACACTCTTGATTTGTTGTATTCGTTTTTCTCTCATTATCATTCTTTATTTGTATGTATGTATCTAAGTATATATTTATTATTGTTATTATTTCCTCTCTGTCAGTCTTATTTTAAGCTGCACCTGCCATGTTATATCTCTGCACCACCCTAAGGTCGACTGGTAGAAAATGCCTAAGGCATTAAGTCTGCCTTTGTACAATGTATCATTAGTGCATAAAGTTTTAAATAAATAAATTGTTAAGAGCATTTGTTTGTTTTTCTAGTAGTCTTTAAAGTATTCATAAATGGCCTAAGTATAAGTATAATAAGCCTTATAATGTTCCCACTACCGGGGCTCAAACTCCCTTTGAGTTTGAGCCCTAATCCGCCCGATAATGGACCCAGTCCCTAAGTATATTATATAAAATAAAAGCTAGTGTACAGTTTTCGTTAAAAAGCAATGTGAAGAATCGAATAAACTTAATCTATTAGGTTATAATCCAAACAGGCATAATCCTTTCAAGACATAGAATCCTAATTTTTTAAAGTCTAAAATATAATTTTGTTTAACTCTAGACATAAAACTCCCAACTCAATTAAACCAATAAATCAAACAATTTGAATATCAGCTTGTTTGATTACTATTGGCCAATACGTATTCAATATTCATGTATGCGGATAGATAAAGGGATAATAGAATTGGTTGATCTTGAACGAAGCCTAAAGCAAGATCACACGGAAGAGCCGGCGCTCCGCGTCCGCGCCCAGGGTCAGTGATTTGACCGCAGGTCCGCGCTCCGTGCGTCTCAACGGGCTTTGTTTAATTGCATTCATTATTGTTGCTCATTAAATAGTACGGAGGTACGTACTCAGTTGTGTACTTGTGTCCTCGGAACGCGAGTATAACGTGGAATTAGTGAAGTACATATCCGTGTATTAGTCAATTGTTCTTGACTTAAATATAACTAGCGAAATTTACATGTACTATAGGTATCTAAAGCTCTGCTTAACCCTTACGAGAATACAGGCATGATGATATTATGTAGCATAAGCATATTATGTATTGCTTTATTATTTGAGAATAAACTAATAAGAATTTGAGAAAGTAAGTCGTAAAAAGTGTTATTATCGCTATTTCAAAGCTAGCAAGCTCTTGTAACTTCAAAATTTTAGGGTTAATAGGTTGTGCACGCTACAATCGCGGCGGTAAGTTCCCTCTTTACCACTCTTGGCTAGAGGAGCGCCACGCATCCAAATCTCCCGATTGATGCGAGGCTCAGGTGTTACCATTGTGCGCATCGCCCGTAGCACACAGTGGCGCATGCGTTGGAAATGTGCCCTGTTTAGTCGGAGCAACGCCGTATCTACGTAGATGCGATAGGCGGCGGCCTCCTCTCGAGTTCGTTCCTGGTTCAGGCGCGTTCGGAGCGAGAGGAAATGGAAATACTCCTTCTGCGAAGTAGTAATACGAGCAAAGGTGATAGCCACAACCGTAAGTGATCAGACATTGCTCGCGCCCCAGCCACCAGCAATGTGTGGCTCGCTATCCGGCCGTCCGGTAAGGAGGCCGAAGTCAATTGCGTGCAGTGTTCCACGCGCACCTCGAAGAAATGTCGGCAAAATCGTAGGAGTCCAGCAGGGCTTATACCTCCTAGGGCCATGGGAGGAGTTGAGGAAAGCCAAGGGCAACTGAAGGACATAGGTGCGTTGTAGTTAGCAAAAGTCTGACACAACCTCTTGCCCCACCCTAGAGCGCGATTTATTGATGCTTTCCCACTCAAAAAAATGGTTTAATAGGAGAACACCAAATGAAACACCATTTTAAGGATTTCAAAAATATATAATAAAGAATATTTATGGATTATAAAGTGGAAGACCATAGAGTTGAAGTAGAATAGATTTGTTTTTGCCAAACTCCAACATGAAAGCTATACGAGTAGTTTCAATCTTATCACTGAAGCCATCTTCTGCCTACAAATATCCCTATCGATAGACGAGGACGTACACCTACGAGATGAAGATTTTAAAACAAAAAAAAAAGAATTTTATTAAAAGTGCAACCGACTTCTGATTTCAAAACTAAACACGCATAATGAGTTGAGGTCGTGGACATCATATTTAAGGATAGTATTTCCTACTAGCCAAGGCTGGCGTAAATTAAGGGCCTGATACACACGTGTACTGGCTGAAAGCAATGTACTTGACGGGCGGAAGTGCTGTGACCTCTGTCGCGGTCGCCCGCTTATCGCTTACGGTTCCGCGGTTAGGGTTCCGTCTTCTTAGGCCATTACTCCTACATGCTTTTAGTACCTACCCAACAAAATGACATTGATATTATAAAAAAGTTTGTGAGTGTACGTTTGTTACTTCTTCAGGCTCGAACGGCTGAACGGATTTAAATGAATTTGGCACAGAGGTAGACCATGTCCTGGAATAGCATGTAGAGTACTTTTAATCCCGGGAGTAGGTTTCCTTAGGACAATTTTCTACTGCAGTTAGTTTAACAGTAAAATTGATGTAGGGAATTGATTTGGTCCAGTTTGCTTTTTTTTGAGAACTATTTATTTGGCAGTTTAGTTTACACTCTATGTTTAGTAATTTAAAGTCTGTTTTCAATTGATACTCTGAATAAGTTTGGGAAAAGCTTGCTCCAATTGTTTTTCCAAGTATCTCTTTTCCTCTACTGGTCTTCATAGCACTATGTCATTTTCACATATCTTATGGTTCTATTGTTCAAATTATATTTCTTTATTTTACGAATATCCAAGTTTGTGACAACCGAAAGTGAGGAAGGCTCATTGGATCTATATGTTCCACGTTGGTTTATTATATTTATGGTTGGCTGTACTAAATAATTTATATTTAGAAGTTTATTGCGCAACATTCAAAATAGTAAATGGAAACCATTTTTTTTTTAATCATCGACTCGCTATTGAACACTATTTCACCTACATGATAAGCAATCATGTGATCGACGATGGAGCACGCTTGCCTAGAAGTAACCTATTCGAAAGCAATCCTACCATTCAGTAACTAAAATTGGATGAGGAATCGAATGTAGATAAATACTTATTATTAGCCTATACTGTCCCAAAGGTGGGCACAGGCTTCACTTCATTGTTTCCGGCTCTGAGCCACTTCTTCCTAAGGAAGATTTCTCAGTCGTCCCGCCACCTCCTTCGTGGTCTGCCGCGACCCCGTCATCCGATTTCAAGGCACCACAGATAAGTGCACTAAAGTTATATGTCAATGAATTCCTGATGACATTATGAAGTCCAAAAGGAACAGTTAAACGTAACTAACGATGTACTTCTGAACATCGATTGAATCATAAAAATTCCTCTTGAAAGCTCAATGAGTGCTTTGGCAAGCAGCCACGTGATTGAACAAAATGTTTACTAAGCCATAAAGAATATAGTTTTTTCGGTTTACAGTGCAATGCACTTGATGTTAGTGTTCATCTGTTTACTCTTGACGTGAAAGCGCAGCACTGCACATCAACACTGTAAAAAGCAAAGTAGATTTCCGTGTCTGTCTGTTTACTTGCTAATTCCTCCAAACTCACTCAATGGATTTTGATACGGTTTCATTAATAGAAACAGCGATAAATAAGGAAGGCTTGTGTATATAATTTACACCCGAGCGAAGCTGGGGCGGGACGCTAGTTTATTAATACGACTTTCTCAAAGACTCCGTAGAAACATTGGCATGATTTTAAAGACAGAAGCTTTGTTTTTTTTTTTACTTTATTTTTAGTTTCAATTATGATTTAATTATATAATGTCAGCTTAAGTTTTGTTGTGCACTTATTTTAGTTATCCTCATGTGTAAAATTTGTCTATGTTTATAATAAGGTTATCTGTTAAGAAAACCATTGTGGGTTAAGCTCGCATGTGTACACCAGTTGCCCTATTTTATTGTTGCTTTTTTTAAGTCGTATGTGCAATAAAGAATCTAGGAATACTTGTATCAGAAAGCTATGTTTCTGAATGATAAAATAATGTAAGAAGAAAAGAGCTTTACAGACAGCGAAATAAGGTCTCGGCTTTAATTTCACTCAATCTAATTTTATTTGAAGAAACATCCAGACATTTCCTAACCGTGTTTTTAAGTTAAGATGACGTCACGAGTTCCGAAGATTGTATAGTCAAACGGACGTAGAACGTATCAAGCCAGTCTCGTGTGAATGTTGTAAGTTGTCAAGGTTGCTATACTAACTGGTAGTTCTTCTTGCATCATGCCAGGCTTAGCGAGTTGGTGTATTCGGAAAATGTAAGTCGTTCTAATGATCTAGTTTGGTCTTAGTCTTAATAAAATAAACTGGTGTCAAAAATTATTGGCTGTAGTAAATCGGTTGGCTTGAAACCAGTTAAAATATGACGATATTGTTATGTTTTTAATTTCATACTTTTGCTTTAACTGATTTTTTCTAAATAAGGATTTTGAGTTGAATATCTGTTACTCCACTTTAGCCTAAAAACAAGAGTTTGACACGTTCTTCACTTGAAATTAATAATTAAGCGCTTTTTGAAGAAATATACTTACAAACTTTCCTATACATTGACTCATTTAAAAAATATGGTGATTAAAGACAATGTCTCTCCTTTAATATCGTTTTATTAAGTTTCTTTGTTCTTGTTTAACCATTTTTTATCTATATATTTACTTATTTATTGTAAATAGTATATATGTAAACATGTAAGACTATCTCCGGAATTGTTATTTCTTTTCTTATTTTAAATCAGTCCAGTTTTATTTTAAAGAAGGCTTTTAGCGATAAGCCCGCCTATTGTGTCACCCAGTGAAATACTCTCTTAAATTGTGTTTTCTTTGTTTTTACTGTGTTATATAAAGATTATTCTATCTATCTAGACCACCAAATATGAATAGCGTTGACCTACTCGTATGATCCATTGAGTGGCATGTATACATTATACTTTGTTTTCGAACCTCGAAAATAAATGAACTGTCAAAAAGACGGATGTTCTACGAAAAAGTAAGTTGGACCGAGTTATATTTAGCAAAATAAGTGATATCACTATTCCTGCGCAAAAAGCGTGAAGACCTTAGTATTTCCGAAACGTTATGATTATCCGACCGATTTATGTAGATACCCCGTGTCTAATACAAGTATAGGTAAGATGCTACAAGTTGTGTTATCCGTATTATGTGTCAGGAAGTGGTTGAATGGTTCCGGTCGCAATGTCAGTGTCATGGCGAGGTCGCCTGCCCGATTGGGCGCCAACGACCGTCCGAACTGCTCGGCTCGACTGTTCGGTTGCCTGAGTGAACGGGCTGCGTGTACGCATGTTCCTTGAACACTTCAGGGCTGTGAAGTAACACCGGTAGCTAGCAGCAGCTTTTATCGGATCTCATTTCGTATGTTCAAGTTCTTTATTTACATAAAGTGTTCGTCGATATTTTTAGTAAACTTATAGTTCTTGCATACTTATACTGGCGCTGTTTTAGGTATATACACGTGTACGTCTAAAAAGGTAGGAAAGGTAAAATGTCTACACAAGCAGGGCAATGAACTCAAAGGTTGAAAAGTGTTAACGGGCAAGTATTACCTTAAATGTACTTCCGTTTTGCGGTTTTTACTTTAGTTGACTTTTTTCAACCTGCTTTTAACAAAGTGGTCGGGTAATGACGGTGTAATTTTTAAGTAACTAGGTAAGTGTTGAATTTTCCTGAAAGAACGTAGGCTTTCGTCTTTTCAGGAACTAAAATACCTGCCAATATGAAAAAATCTTATACAAAGAATTCGTTGAATACAATTTTTATTTTGACTTCGTCAAAACAGATTACAATAGTTCATGTTTTCGAGGCCCCAATGCTGGGCCTCTCTCACGGCCTCTGTTGCATCGCCTTGACATTCAGATGGTGTTGCGCGTGCGCACAGCTAAAACGTTCCATTTTAAAACACTGACACTTCCGATCCGATGACTTCCTGGGCTAACAGATACCTAAAATTAAAGTTGTTATTGTTTTGAACAATCTATTCTTCTGATTTTTTGTGTCGTGAATGCAAAAGCCAAAATTGTGGGAAAAAAATTATAAGTGCGTAAGGCGAGAAGAGTGTCGCCAGATTGCGTGGCAGTAGTAACAGCCACTTGAAACTGATTGCTGAAAGATATGATTAGAGCCCCATAGTGAGCCATCTTATCGAAACAACATTGTCTTAAGTACGTACTATCATAGGTTATAAGCTAAAATTGTTACTAACATCCTATATACTTTTTTTATTGTGTGGAATATGTTGTCTAAAATAAAATTAGTAACGGCCTAAGAAGATCCAAACGGTACCAACGCGTGGAAGCTCTCTCAATGCTCCCTTACGACCTTAAGGGTACAGGAAAATAATTATCAGAATCGGTAATTTCGGTTATTTTAATCGGTAATCTTGTATTTTAATTTGAGTTTAATTTTTTATATAATTTTAGCTCTGGTATGTTTCGTAGTTCCGTGCTTCCGTATACAAAAAAATGCACCTACACTACCAGAAACATGAGATTCGAGATGCCATGGTAAGGTCACGTACACAAAATATATGCGCCGTAACATTCGTTGAATATGATGAAGCCATGATAGATTGTAGAAGCGGAGAGGTAATCTACACTTCTACACTAATATTATAAAGTGGTAAAATTTGTTTTCTTGTTTGTAGGAGGTAAAGTACTGGTACGATTGCTTAATTTTTTTCACCGATAGAAAGCTGTTTTATTCTTGAGTGCTATATTTCATGTACGCGGGTGAAGCCGCGGGCAAAAGCTAGTGTATTAATATAGGGTTAAGAGTACTTTATTTTGATGTATTTGTACACTTATCATGACACGTTATGACGAAAGCTTAGTTAGTATTTACTGAACGGCCTGTATATATAGTTTTTAATTCACCAATGTTTCGTTGTCTTGCAAAAACTTTAAATGCTATCAAAATGAATAAAAACCTGAGATTAAAACCTGTCTCACTAATATAATGCGTAACCTTTCACTATGCTGTCCTGTTGACATTGACACTGCGTTCTTCTTTAAACCCAAACCACGTGTTTTTACACCCATACACGCCTTCTCAAGCCCAGTTAATTCTATAAAAAATCATGTCTTGTAAAAGTATTAGCACTAAGTACATGGACCGCAACAAATGTACGTTCGGTATTTGAATTAGTGAACAATAGCGTTTTTTTGACAGGCTAACTAACGCACCTATTATTATCGAAACTCGCCAACGTCCTCCCACTACAATGCTTTGAAAGGAAGCAGTGACATTCTGTACCTTTTCGCTTTCACCGCATTGGAAAGTGAGCGTAAAAAACGTATTTCGGCAACGGCAAAATGGCGGGAGATCAACAACCTCAACGACTCATAGAGCATAGACAAAGGGCGGCCATATTGTAACGAAAGTAAAAGTAGCCGGTCATAGTCTATGAAGTCACGATTGTGATCCACGAGATGATTTGGGAATGTCATGGTTACAGCTCAATGGTAAAACGGTACCTCTTTTGTTTTGCAACTCTATGCTGATTTTTTTTTTATACTGTTTCGGAATCCGGTGTTTGCTCAATAAGACATTGAGCCAGTAACACGGTTGTTTGTGTATGCGGTTATAGGTGTTATTGGTTTCGATACAAAGTTCATATTGGCGTGCGAACTAAATATACAGGAAGTGTTTTCAAAAATACTTTTATGAAAATTTGTAACAATGACCGTCTATTGTTGTTATTCCCGTCTATTTATACGTTAATACACATACACGAATTACCTCTAGGGGCCATGGTATTTACGGAAACACTGAATTATTGTTATCGTATGAGTATTTATTTGATGCCGAGGAACCCATATGGAGTTTTATTCCGCAATATGTCACAATAATAACATTCCACAACTTTCACGCAACACCATCTAGTCCTTAACCAAGCAGAGCTTATGCTATGAGTAAAAACAACTGATAAACTTACTTACGTATTTCTTAAATACATATTTTAGGCAAATTATACAGCCAGACACAGAACAAATGATCGTGCTCATCACACAAACATTTGTCTTGGGTAGGAATCAAACCCACCACTTCCAGCATAGCAGTCAGCGCCACCAACACTCAACAGGCCAGTCAAAGTCAAGTCAGTTAAATGTTATTATTGTAGATGAATTAACATTATTCACATTATCAGTATTCATTTAAAGTGAAACTTTTTAAATAAACGAAGATTATTCAAAACAAACATTCCCTTATAACGTAAATACACATGTGAAATTATTATTTAAATTCACTATACCTTTATTTTTGAGAGGCAAAGCTGCTTAAAACACTAATTATAAGTTAGAAATTACTTAATACAAACATCGGCTATCAATTTTACTGAGAATTCGCTTTGTAGCAAATTTCGTAGCGGGTTCTACGAGTTTTGATGCATTACGAATAAAACTTAATATTAGTGTTATTTTTATTTTTATGTTATGTAATGTTTAAAATATCTTTATTTTATTAACGATAATATTGTTGAAATTATATTTATTTATTTTGGGTTAAAACCCTTGTAAGGATATTTACAATTCATATAGAGTAAAGCACATTGCAACGTTAAATAAAAAGGAAAAAAAGGGTAAATATGAAAAATATTTACAATAAGTTATAACCACAAATCAATTCATGAAACACAATAAATAAATATTGTAGCTCGTAGCGCGTAGCAGTGCTACGAAACAGCTATTCCCATACTACCAGTAAACTCAACACCCACTGTAGGTTAGTTTGATTAGTGTTATAGTACAGTATTAGTAACCAGTGAGATAATACAAAATATGCACGACATGATAATGTTAGTAGGTATATTAATATGATTTTTTTAATGTTTTTTTTCCATGGTTGCTTGTAGGACGTGCTTGGATTTTTTTAGTTATTTTTTTTTCTGTATTATTGTCAGGATGATGTTTTGCTGTATAATCACAATATTTACCCATGGTGGAGGTCATCGTCTGCAGTTGGTGCGCGTGAGTGGAGGCGTCGTGCGCCTCGCCGGGCCGCAGCCTGTCGCCCGCCGACAGCTTGTTAGCGCATCAACACGCACATCACACGAAGAACCACCTTGTTCCAAATTCACGGATCACCTTTTTAATTTACGTTTCCGAAAATTTTTGGACACACCAACTCTCAGCATAGTTTTCCAACGCAAGCACTAGACACGGTCATGCAGAGTCCGGGGCACTTCCTGCGGAGAACACTAAGGATAGCACGGCGCGGGTCGCAGGCGCGTCGCGGTTGTCTGCGCTCTCCGAACCTCTCGATTCGGCAAAATCACGATAACGACTGCGCGCGAATGTCGTCATGTCGAAATTCGAAACACTTTCACCTAAATATTCCGCCTCCGTTTCGGCGACGCGGGCGTCGCTCTCGGCGCGCACGCACACACCGCTGACTCCGTCAGTGCTCAATTACGTACGCTGTAAAAATTGCGTCAGTGTTTTTCGTGGCCGAACATACACTCGAGGAGTACACTGCCGAAATATAGTTATCTCTGTCTAGTACTCATTCACCGTTACGCGACGAGTTTTTTGTTTCATTTTTTTTATCTGGTTGTTTCGTCCATGGACGCGCGTGTGAGTGTGCGGATTTCGATAGCGGGGTCGTTGAACTGCCGAAAAGGGATTCAGTATGGTTAGTGGTGATGTTTCAGTACGGACTACGGTGGGCCACAGTAAAGTCGATGGGTGCGCGCATGGTGTAGCGTGTGTGGTCTGGCTTGGATGGCAGTACTGTAATGGTCGTCAACGCATAAGTAGGTTAGCCGCACGCGCACGCGCGGTTCCTCATGACCGCGCAACGACTCTACACTGACAGTATTGTCTTCTCAATTTTTTTAATGCGATTGAGCACTTGAATAATATACCTAAAAACAATAAATATTTCAAACGATACCCAAAAAACGTAAAAATAACAACCATTAAAACTTTTAGTTCTAAAATAGTATATTTCAAGATTTTGCAACGATGACCTTGTAATTACCTCCTTAATACAAACTGCAATATTTCCACTGTTGAAAAGATACTTGGTATTCACTATTTCGAAAGAAACATGTTTGGGGGTTACCGACATTGACTGTTGATAATGTGTTATTTGTTCGGTTATCAAGAATGGTTTAATTGTAGTCATGACAATGCATAGCCTAGTTAGCCTTAGTTTTTGTCTGAAAGGTTAGCCGGCCGATGGCACACTTGTGTGTCGGGTTACATTAAAAGTGAGTTCATTCGCATCGGCCGCTATTCACCAGAATCTAGATTACGGTTTTGATTCATTGTTGAAACAAAGTGCTGAGTACTAATAATATTACATTCACGATTTATTTAGCAAAAATTCTAAGAGTATGTGAAAATTGAAAGTGTCAAGTTCTTAAAAACCTAACTATACAATTTGAAATTTCCAGATAAAAATATCTTAAGAGGTATTGTGAATGTGAGGTAGTTGTATAAGGTGATACGATCACACTATTACCGGGTGTTGCAGAAACTTCTTAGACATTGCAATACTGAATTACTTAATAGTGATGGGTAGCCCGTTACCTTCATAAGGTTTAACGATGTATGCAACAACACTATTCTGCTGCAAGTGCTGCTCATTTTGATGTGTAGGTAAACAAATTTACAGTAGGCGTGGGCTTGCGAACAATGAGCAATAGGTAGTTCGTCGTCCGACCAAGTTACGACCGTTTCGTTTCGATACTCTTGCGTCGAACGCCTCAATTAGGCAACGCCTCCGATTCCTTTGTTCTGATCACGTGACTGAGTGTTGAAATGACGTCAGAACAAAGGAATCGGAGGCGACGGCGAGCGATGGGTAGCTCGCCGTCCGACCTTCCGATAACCACGCGCGTACGTTTCCACGCGCACCTCAAGGAGATGTCAGTAAACCGTAGGGGCCCAGCAGGGTCGAAGCCTACTGGGGCCAAGGGCTTGTAAAGGAAAACTCGGCCTTGGCATGAAAGGCAACGAAGGAACAGGAGTGGGTTTTTAGCCAGTAAAAGTCTGACACTATCTCCTGGGCGGGGGATGTCATTGGATGATTTTCCCACCTAAAAAAAAAAACTTCTACCAGTCAACCTTTGAGTGATGCAAAAAAAAAATCCACCTCAAAAAAAGTTAAATAAATCAATCAAAAACACATAGAAGTACTTATTGTCAGGTTACGGAACGCCATGAAGACGTATATTGTAAAGTTAAAAAGTATCCGTAAATATATTCCACAGAACAGAGTTTTTCTCGGCATCCATACAAGTTATACGTACAATTGGTGCGCCCTCATTGTATTAAAATAACTTGTAGACTGGATTTATTTTCAAAACTGGTGAATTGCTATGGCTTTGGCCACTAAAGTTCTCTACAATGTCTTGACTATATACGTAAGCTAACTGTTCCCCGCGTCATTATATATAGCCTATACTGTTTGACATGAATCTGGTTATCCTGTACATGAAATACTTTAATCAATCCCACTGGTTGTTTCAGAGATTAACGCATTTAAACAAACAAAAAATAACTCTTCCGCTTTATTATACCTACATTTGAGTTTATCGTGAACATACAGACAGACGCGATAAGGGATTTTTATTTGATAATATAGTATAGATTTCAGCATATTTTTCTGTGGAGTAAGATACATGTGGATATATCTAGAAAATTAAAAAAAAAAATATTACACCACACTAAAAATAATTCCTGAATCGTGGATGCAAACATGTAAACTCACATTCATGAGACACCCAGACCCGGAATATATATCTGTAGGTCATAGAAATATTTGTCTGGTACAGAAATCGATCCCGCGATACGCACAGCGGCCTTTAACCAACCACTGCGCCAACCATCTATCAAGATATAGGTAATTTTCACTCCTCGTGTTTCAAAAGTGGCGACGCTTGGGGAGGCCTATGTCCAACAGAGAACGTCTTTCGGCTGAAATGATGACTCCTCGTGTTTCAAAGCGCACCTATTTATCTGATGCATATCCGATGGGATTCTACGTACACATGAATCACTCAGCCGGCCAGTCAGTACGACTCCTGCCAACTACATGTAACATTAAAAATAAAAGATATTTTAAATGAGATTGACAACATGTCATGCCGTTGCTGCGACCATGCGCTGCTGGTATGCGTTCGAAGTCAGGTAGCCGCGGTATATTTAGCCAGGAGCGACCGAAACTGGGTTAACTATTCTCCCGAGAAAACACGGCCACTCGAAATATTGACGCAACGCTCTATGTATGGTTGGCCTATCTGAAGAATGGGTGAAAGCGAGCGGACCGAATAACCCCATTCTTGGTGCTGCGAAAACAGGAAGTCCTGCAATATTCGACACCATACGTTATTTCTTGGAAGCGCGTCTGTTTAACTTTTGAACTATATTTAGTGATAATTAATTTTTCATGGACTGTTAATCTGTAGCTTTATGAGTCAGTGAGTCGGACTTAGATGTCATTAGACACACACGATTTACTTGAAGGCATTTCTAATTATGTGTTTTACGGAAAACTACGTCAGTGCAAGTGATTAACACGTAGTTAGTAAACTATGTGAAGTGTATGACGTTAAAGTAGGTACTTAATCCCAGTATTTTTTTTTAATTATTTGGCATGGATACTAAGTCCTTTAAGCCATGTCTTCGTATGGAGTAGCTACTTTAAGTGTAATTAGAATGCGGATGTAACACATTCTAATGTTTTGCAGTATTTGGCGGCAAATGTATCGAGTCGGCCTTTTCAGCCAGCTTCGTTGAGATAGTCAATACTACAATAAAATCTCAGCTCTGTTTTGTAGAAATTGCGCCTGTTTTAATTAATTCCACATATTGTCCAGTAGTGTAGAAACTTGATATATAAAATTAAACTATTTTTACATCACAATACCTACTAGGAATCAATTGTCGAATAATTAAAACAGCCTTTAATTTCACTCAAAAAAACTCCCTTAATATTATTAACTTAAAAGACCACGTAGATTGTACAGACTATATCTACCGATTTAGAACAGCGAGGGTCATTGTGCACCCCCAATATATTTTCTATCAATAAAATCCGATTATCTACTGATTAAAATGTCTATAGTCTGCAGACTACTTTACTGAAATAATGTCATTCGTAGGTAAAGCGAATGAAAGATAAACTTTAAAACAATAAATAAACAAAGTAGACACTGAAACAGACCAGATAGGTATGTATTAGTGTTGACGCTGAGCTTTATCGATGAAAATCTAGTCCAAAGATAACGTTTTCAGACAACATGATCAAATTTCAGTGTATGTTATCGATACCAGAATTACAGGTGTATCAAGCCTTGCCTACATTCTTCGATTGAACAAATATTGACTTTGATATTTGGAAGAAAGAATTCTGCTAAAGTTATCTTTGACAAACTGACAATGTCTTTGTTGTATTTTGTGTTGAAGAGTCAACAATATGATTTCGCAACTGCATTACAGAATTTAAAATTTCGTTCCCAGCGTTTGAAATGTTTATCAGTTGTTTAGTGAGGCGTATCAACGAATTCATTGTATCGATAGTCGATACCTACGCTGGATGCGGTGTGGATATTTTTCACACGCTTCACCGAGACTAGGTGATCTACTTGGAGTTGAACGACCTACCTTAATCGAAACCTACTAATCTGGTAAAATGCGTCGAAATGTTTAGAAACAACCAAAATCAGGGGTCATTATTATTTGAAAAAGCCACTGGTTGCTGATTAAATTGTTTTTTTTTTAACTTATGACGACAGTTCACGAAACGAACCTAAATGGAAATATGGCGATCGCATGTTTATTTTCTGGGACACCTGTTCTTATCTATAAAATCAGAATTCAAGAAATGCGTATTGCGAGCAATGTTGTTTACCTACAAACGAACGTGAAGTGAATAATAATTGATTGTAGTAATGCGAATCCTGGGTTGACAACCAATTATTTTCATGAAGTTATTGTAAACAATATTGCTTTGAATACATCTAATATTCGGGTTCGGATTGCAGTAAATCCGGTCCTGTACTGTAGGTACGTACCTACTAGATTAGCCGTAGATACCACTAGATAAATGGGCGTGTTGTTGTGATCTTTTTATGTATCAGTTACCGGAACGTTCGCCTTGTGACAATCCAAATTCTGCCGAGTCGCGCGATAAGGTGTGAACGACCTCACTCATTGGCAAACATCGCGACAAAGCGAACCTAAATGAGTCTACTTCAACGTTTCCTCGTTCTTAATTTTATTTTGTTAATTGTAGACGAGTGACCGTGACAGACCGGAATGATAAGGTTATTTACACATTTGTTACTTTTAGACCTGATTTTTTAATAGTCAGATAACTGTTATCTAAAGAGTAATAATTGCGGTTTGACACATTTACCATACAAAAGCTGTCAAACTGCCATTTTTCATCATCATCATCATTTTAGCCGATAGACATCCATTGCTGGACATAGGCCTCCTCCAAATGTCACCACAATGAACAGTCTTGTGCGTCTCGCATCCATCGGATTCCCGCAACCTTCACTAGGTGATCGGTCCTCCTTGTAGGGGGCCTTCCAACATTGCGTCTCCCAGTACACGGCCGCCACTCCAAACCTTTCGGCCCCAACGGCCATCTGTTCTGCGAGCAATGTGCCCTGCCCATTGCCACTTAAGTTTGGTGATTCTTCATGCTATGTCGGCAACCTTGGTTCTCCTGCGGATATTTTCATTTCTGATTCGATCACGCAAGAAAACTCCGAGCCCTTTCCATTGCCCGTTGGGTGACTCAGAGCCTTCTGATGAGGCCCATTGTGAACCACCAAGTTTCGGAACCATATATCATCACTACAACACGCACTGGTCATAGACTTTCGTCTTGAGACGATGAACTGCTGGTTGTTAGGAATAAAAATAAGTTAAAAAAATTGCTTATTGAAAAATCAGCCCGTACATTGTTTATCAAAGTTTTGGAATTTATATTCACTTGAACTATACAAAATTTTAATCGCCACTCTAAAAAATAGTTGACAACTATTTTTACCATAATAACTTCGAAGATTACAATAGGCTATTAAACTTTGTCCGAACATAAACTTCCAGAAGTTAGCTTGGAAGTGCTAAAGTAAAACTGCGTCAATTTAACAATGAACAATAGTTATGTCAATGACACTAATCATCACCATTGTTTGACATTTTGGCTGGCCGGGCCAACCACGGCTGCAAATACGTTGCCAAAATATACAATGTATGCATTTATACAGATCTTATCAGTTTTAAAAGAAATTCTAGTTAGGTACCGACTAAGCTATTATCTTCTCTCTAGCCTTTTCTCAACTGGCTTGGGGCTGGCTTCCAGTCAAACTGGATGCGACTGAATACCCATGTTTTATATGGAGCGACTGTCTGTCAGACCTCCAGAAACCAGTTTTTTTTTTTCGGTGGGAAAATCATCTTATGACATCCCCCGCTCTTGGGCGGAGCAGGAGATAGTGTCAGACTTTTACTGACTAAAAATCCACTCCTGTTCCTTCGTCGTTTTTCGTACCGGGGCCGAGTCTTCCTTTCAGAAAACGACCCTTAGCTCCAGTAGGCTTCGACCCTGCTGGGCACCTATAGTTGCTGACATCTCCTTGAGGCGCGCGTGAAACAATAGGCGCTGTCGACGACTTGGGCCAGTGAACCCAGTTACTGGGGAAAATGGTACTCCTTGGTTAGACTGATGGACAAAGTTTCTGGCGTTTGACTACCTGTAACAACTTTCAAAGATATCCGAATGACCAACAGAACCAATGGCTTTACATGCTTTCCGAGACACGAGGTGTCAGTTATGTTTTACATGTTCCATCGTCGACCGCATCATCGCTTTCCATCAGGTGAGATGGCGATCAAGCGCGAACCTATCGAGAATAATAATAAAAAAAAAACATAAACTCAGAAAAGTATATATGAACTGAAAAATTCTCATTGGTACTTGCACGGTTTCGAACCCGCAACCTCATTCGCGAGAGGCGACAAAACTATGCATCAATACATTTTATAAGAAAACTAAATTTAAATTTACGAGTTCATTTACTCCAAAATGAAATGAATTTCACACAAAAAATCCTATTTACATATCTCATAGAAATTACTAAGTTGAATGTCAATGGCATGAAATTTTGCGTATATTAATAGACGCGAAATTGTTAAAATGACCCTAACCTAACTATGAAAGTTATGCGTGGAGATTTCTAATGTGAAGCGACCGCCTACTAGTTTGTTGTTGTTCTTATAAATATAATAAAAAAAACTGTTTTTATATGTATATGTTTCAGATTACTCGAAAACGTCTGGACTGATTTGAAAAAATCTTTTTTGTTTGAAAGAGGTAATCCCATGGGCATACGTCAGGGTCCATGAGATCTTGGAGAAATTGAAGGAACTCTTTAAATTTCGTTGGTACACTTGTAATGGATACATTCTATAGTTACGTTACTATAGGCCTTGCAAACTATGGGTTTCACGAAGGCGTATAACGACTAAAAAGTGTAAAACAAAAAAACAGTTTAATTAAAAATTACAGCCGATTTCAATATAAAAAACACTAAAAAGAGCAAAATAACTTTAATTTCGAAAGCCGGTGTTAAATAACGAAGAAAAACTAAGAAGAAGTAAAAAAGTTTCCGACGAATTGTGAACCTTCTCCTTTTTCGAAGTCGGTTTAAAAGGGAAAATTACAGAGGGCATGCATGACTGATTATATGACACATGTTGTGACAGTGGCTAGGAATCAACAGTGGCCTGCTTCCTATTACATAAGGGCATGTTCGCTGGCCGGGCCGCACACCATCGTGGTCGCGAGGCCTCGCTGCGCCGCGGAGCCTAGTTTCACAATCGCACCGCTCAGCCACCGCAGCCGTTTTCACTTTTTCGCTGTCAAGAACGAGCGCTAACGATAAACAAACTAACATTTTGGCCGTCACTGCCAACCAATAAATTAAATACAATATGTCAAAACTACCCACCCATGCCAAATGATTTCAACATCTAATGCTTTGCATCTGAGTTCAAATTGCATTAAAATAGTCGCGTAACCTACGACAAAGTTCACTGTGCACATCGTGGCTTGAATAGCGAAACGTAAGGTCTTTATTTACGATAGTACAAACGTAATTTGAACCTTACTGGTACGCTTTAGCATTCAAATTTAAGTAGCGTCAACTACAATAAATGCTGTTATATTATACAAGGTTCGGTTGTAGAAATACCGAGGCTGTTCATTGACCTTTTTAGGCACATAACACTAGCGAAACAAAAGACGAATTTTATTAGATATAAAGAGGAACCTTGATCTGCAATACACTGCCTTGTTGTGAAACAAGAAAACCAATTTGGTAATATCTATTAATATCCCTGATTTATTTAATAGCGTTAATAAATTCGGTAACGTACATAAATTCTTAAAGCAGTTTAGATTAACTGACTAACTTTTCAATGACAATAATTCCCACATTGTCATTGAAAAAGTCTTCAACGAATGACATTGCAGGCAGCGAGATGTGAAAGATTGGCGTAGCAGCTAGCTCGTAGCGGCGTAGCTCGTAGCAATTTCGTAGACCCCTTTACGTACATAATATTGGTAAACACTAACTTTGATATACATAGTAATGGCGAAATCAGGTTGTTACAAGTATTTATATCGTGAAAACATCTTAGTTTTGTTACTTAATATTTTGAAACTAGTTACGAATTAAATGTTCAGATTATTTTGACCTCCACCTTTCATTTGTGCATTAGTAATGCTGAAAATGCACTGTCATTAACTGATGTTAGTATTTTAGATGAAAAAAAAAAATAGTAAAAGAAATAGTGTGTGCAGTCGAGTTGATCGGTAGCACGGCATTGTGTGGGGATCTAAGACTGCGTAGCTGTCATAACAATCGTAAAGCCTGACATTGCCTCTCACCGCCACGTAACACTGTCTTACGTAAAAGGTCTTTACCCTTGTTTATTTGGGACAGCCATATCAAAGAGATGTTTTAATTTACGAGTGTTAGCACTTGTCCGATTGAGTAACTTTGTAGTCATAGAATAATACGTATTGCTGGCGATCATAGCACATCACTTTTCAATTTGTGTTTGAGCAATATCTCTGAGCTTTTAGCAGTTTGTTGACGAATCACAGTTTGCTTTGTGTTTGCGAAAGATGACTTTCGAAGATCAGACCGCAGGGTGTGGCTTTTAATAAGAAAAATATATAATTTATGGTTCAGAGACTTTTAATCGATGGTGATAATTATAATCGATTGGTCTCAATTTATGAAACGATAGTTAATTAAATTTTACTGTTGTCGAAATCATTATCGTTTGTCTTACTGCCAAGTTTAGTTATGCGTAGGAGTGTTATTTAATAGTTTTTTCCAGGAGATTAATGTTTTAATTGTTCAAGTTTACTTTTAGGTACATAGGTGCTGCCCGCGGTTTTGCCCGTTTGATAGTAGAAAATTATTCCAAGGGGAAATACTCTGGGGATAAAAAGTATTATATGTGTCAAGATATGGTCTACCTGTGTAAGTTTCATTGAAATCCGTTCAGCTTCTCGAAAGAGCATCAAGAAGATGAACATATTCACAAACTTTCGTGTTTGTAATATTAATATCATCTACACTTCTACACTAATATTATAAAGAGGTAAAGTTTGTTTTTTTTTGTTTGTAGGAGGTAATCTCTGAAAATACTGGTCCGATTGCTAAAATTTTTTCATCGATAGGAAGCTGTTATGTTGGCTATATTTTATGTACTTACGCGGGCGAAGCTGCGGGCAAAGGCTAGCATTTTATATACTTAATAAATGTAATAAATGATCTTGCAAACATGTTAACCGAATTTTATAACGTCAATGAGAAGTTTATACTGTCATATGCCGTAATTATTCCGGATTTAATAACAAAAAAAGAGTAAAAAGTTTCGTTCAATTAGCTAGCTACTGCATGCGCTTGCGGCGATTTCGTAACCAAATGGTCTAGACTCTAGACTGCTAATCCTAGATTATAGTTTGAAATAACGTATTGTATAATATATGCTACTTAAAGAGAAGTCAATTTCTAATATGAAAACAAGTTTTTATTGGATATTAAAAAATCAAGATAAAATTAGTTTCAATGAGTTGAATACTTTTATTTTGGATTAAAGTCAAGTGGATACGCATAGACGGAAAATAATTTAAATATATTAAAAAAAAAAAAACATCGCAATATCATCTCAACGACAATAAATGTCAAAAACTTGTCAAAATGTAGAGAAATTAGACGTGCTTTTGATAGTCAGCGACTACGTTGCGAATGTGTTTATTAGTTTTACAAATTTAGTTTATTCATTTGAGTATATATTGTATACATAATTGTATTATAAATCTATGGTTTATTAGTATATATTTTCTTGTATTCGCCTTTACATATTTTTATTGCATTTACCATTATTTTTCTCTGGACCACCTAAACGTCCACCTCTGTACTTTTGTGTGCATAATGTATTTAATAAATAAATTGATGTGAACCATTAATATGTAATTCGGAAATGAAGGAAATGCAAAGTTTTTGGCTCTGACAATGGAATACCCGGTATACCCGCTGTTTATATATGCATTACTAACGCTGTCCAAACATTCCTGCATGTCTAATGCAGGTAGGTGGGCAGTAACTTCGCTCCTCACAATGCACGTGTGCTTACACTTTCGCGAGTGCCGGGAATGGCTAGTGCATCCTTGCGTAAGCCGGCGCAGGCGACGACAATGTCACACCTTATGTAAAATTGGACTTTGACAATCACATGTAGCACTTTTTCCTTGTACGACGACTGGTGTTTTAGACGTAGATACATATAATTGTAGCATTAAACTTCTGTTTTCAATTCTTTGTAATAATAAATCGTCAGACGGACTTGTTCTGGAAAAATTACAATCGCCAACCGAATGCACGAGATATAATCGCGAAACAAGCAATTTGTCAGTCTTCCCATAGAGCTACATTAATTTAAAACTTGTGTGAAACTGTTGTTTCGTAAATAATAGGGTTCTTATTGTTTATAAATTTACACTTGACTCACCGCGAACCAGTTGCACGAAGTTACGAAATTTTCACGAGACCAAAACACTAAAACGAATTTCCTCATATAAACTGGCGTTAACCCAGCTACGAGAAATACTTGTTGCGGCGTCATCCGTTATGTTTCATGGTATTTTAGTTTCCCTATTTACTGCTCGCATCTATTTTGCTGCTCTGAAATATGATACGCGTTGCGACACCGACGACATCAATAAGCATATGAAAATTAGCCTGAAAGCTATATGTTACCAACGATTAAATTTGTCTTTCATCCAAAAAACGATTTGCTGCTAAAACATTATAAATGAGGGCAATGAAAATATATATTTGCTTGGAAAAAATCATGACAAACAGGCGACAGTCATATGTTTAATGTCTCTCCAAATGGAAGGATAAATGAATGCGCTGACACGCTTAACAGCTTTCTTTCGAAACAACAAAACGGCATGTAAATGTGTTAAAGTATAATTTCGAAAATATCTTGCCTTTACTTAGTTAACACATATACTGAGAATTTTGTTTAGCGAAAACTTAAAATATCTGGTAAACGTAGTCGTTTGTAAACGTGATAGACCGGTGCATCCTGTCGCTATTCTCGTTGATAGCTAAAAGCAGACGTTAGTGCAACTGTTACATATTTGTCTCATGCGATAAGATAATTAGGTCTGCAGTTTTGAGTGGTTCGGATGCAGCGGAGGGTTAGTGGGGGTGGTCGGGCACGCGATGTAGTCACGCGAGCGCGCCACACTAACACACTGCTAAAGAAACTGCGAGGAAAACGCCTTCCGGGGTGAACGGCCGCGTTGCGTAAAGCGCCCGCGCTGTGGCGCAACCGACCCCCTCCGCAGCGGCACAACCGACCCCCTCTACGGTGCTCCACCAACGTGACGCTGCGTGTGCGCACTCGCAGCGCCATCTAACGAACGCTTTCATTGTCATTATATATTATGAGTACCACATTTACATAAATAATAAAATCTATGTTAAGCTACTGAAAGTGTCTAGCGATATGTGGTTAATAGTTCAGACGGTTTTCCTGTATTTTTTCATGATTTAAATATGTTTAAGAGAGATTTGATTAGACATTTAATTGATCTACATTTTAAAAGACGAAACGCAAAATATTTAAATCACTGTGCAATGATGCGCTAAACAGTTTTCATTTCGACTTGTTGCCAACTTTCTTTATTGCTGCGTCCGAAATAATAATGCAGTATTTTTTGCAAGTCTTCATTTTCTTGTAAACACTTGTCAGATTTGCATCGCCAAGTGTCTGAATACCTAATAATCAACATATTACTCACATACTTTGCATTTATACCACAAAAACGTGGCGACTAATAAATTGCAATACGTAGCGAGTAAAGCGGGAGTGACGAAACGAAATTTAATTCCTAGGTCAAGGTTTGGCTTCTCTTCGAAATGGGAAAATTGCCACACATCGGCGACCTTAACTCGGCGCGAGTCCGTCAGTTTCGTAAGACGACACTGCAAATAAAGCCTCGAATACACTCAACACTGCCAAAGTGAGTTAACACGTGGAGACCACTATGAATTTCGATGATTCTCATTTATAAGGGATTTTAAAGTATTTGATGACAGTTGAAAGATATCGTGAGTCACAAAATCTTGCATCAAACCAAGCTTGTATACATCTATGTGACATCATTCGGCAGCCAGTTACCATGGCAAGTTACGTCATGGAAAATGTTGAAAATTATTATAATAATTGCATATTTTGATTATGTATAATTTCAAATTAAAAATCAATTTTAGTAAAATATTGTCAGCCGTTGCAACTTTAAGTTCAATGGAGATGAGGCTTTAAACTCTGCCAAAGAAATGGAAAGTGTGTTATACAACGTCCACCTGAGTTCGCCGTGAAAGGCGCGTGAATTTTTAATGTCAGCCACCCGTGGTCAAGGCTTAAGTTTTTTGAATGCTTGCTTCACGCGATTTTATCTTCAGTTTTAGTACTCGCTTACGGACTGTGATTGACGTAGTCTACACTTCGCCGCTTCGATGCCTTATTTAGTGTTGGAATTAATCTAATTGAGCAATCTGACCCCTAATGTATTTCAATGAAGAATTACTTAAGTGGATATCAATAAACAATCTCAATTTTAACTATACGTAATCTTCTTTTATTTGAATCCACGTAACGACATTGAATGCTATGTTAAACGCATAAAAAGCATAATACAAATTGACTTTAAGAAACATCTCAAACAATTCGCATAAAAATTACATAAGGCGTAATCACAATAGCGTCTATAAAGCGAAGAAAGTTCATTGTCTTCGGAAATAGAATTTGAATCGAAAGCGAGAGTAATTGTCGGTCTAGGTGGCGCGGGCGCAAGCACGTAGCGGCAGGCAGCGGACTCGGCGCGCGGCGCAACGGTACCGGGTGTAAGTTACGGTACTTCCCGTAGGAACGGGTCCGCGGCATCCCGCAAAACTAGTGTTGTTACCGCATTGGATTAATGTAAATATCGACATAATTATGGCAATCTGAGTTTACGTCTTATTACTAGACTTTTTATTTTGGTTTCTGCATAGATTAGAGAGAATTAGATTTACGAGTACTTGGTTTATTTTATAAGAAAAGTATACTAAACATTTTTACATTTTATTGGAACGTTTTTTTTTTATTTGTAGCGCACATGTAATGTTGTTAATATAGTGTGTAATGAATGTAGTGCAATTACAGCGTAAAAAATAATAAACACATTATAAGTATATTTATGAATGTATAAAAAGATTGTAAGTAATAAAACATCATGTTAACTAAATTTTATCTTGCGTAATAGCGAAGTAGGAAAGTCATTAGTTTTAGACTTTTACTTTCTATGTTCATATTATTCGAGACATTGTCGTGAGAATCTCTAATTTAATAAGGATTTCTTGACTATAATGTTAATCGAATATTTTGCTGCTACCATGATATTCATCATAATCTTCCTGCCTTCGTCCCGTATAACTTGGGGTCGGCGCAACCCGTTTTTGCTACTATCATATTAAGGAACCCTAAAAAAATCTATTGACATTAGCATGCTTAAAACGATTTAAAATTTGTGGAGTACTGTAACGTCATGAGTAAAAACTGGGTGAAACTATTCTAAGCTCTTTCAAATTAAAATTTCAAGTGTTTTCGTGTATAATAATATGTGTTACACTGTTACAAGGACAAAGCCCGATTTTGCGTACGGGCGGGCGGCGAGGGGTCAATAACACCGGACTGGGTTAGCGATGAAATTTATCGATAGCTCAGGCTGTAACGCGACAACACTACTTGAGCACCGGTCAGCCACCATCGAGACCTTAACCACTTTCTCTTTCGATGGCCACTGATCGTGCTTGCATGTACTGTTGTACACACAAACACATGCTGAGATTTTACGTGTTTTGTGTTAGTGTACGTGTGAATTGTCGCTTACATCACGTACTTTTGCTGACGCATCCGTGGAGCGAAAGGTCAGTATCTATTTATAGTGTAGTTACGCTCACTTTTCATAAGAATGTCCACGAGATCTATTCGATTTCAAGATCGTTCACCTCTGTTCATTAATTGTCCCACGTGTACTTAGTTATGGACATGTCATTTAATTAATAATGACCTGTGTCAAATGCGACACGCATCTGTCATGGGATGAGAGGACGAATGTTAATTAGTTCTTTGTTTATTGTTGTGTTTTGGTGACCTTTAAAATAGTACTCCATCTGCTTGAGGCTAGCTATGATTTAGTGAATTTTTCTCCTTTATTTACGTGCTTTTTGAATTTTGCTACTTCCTAGTTGAACTCCTTAGTAGTCCTTAGTCGAGCTACACGAATACTGACAAATGGTTGTACTGACAGGTTAGGTCAACTCAAATCAGTGTGTTTCTTTCCTCAAAACACCATCTCAGACTCCAATCTGCATGGTTCTCATATGATTTGACAAATACATTTATTATTTATTTATGTACACACAAACACTTAAAAATGAAAAGAACAAAAGCAGATAAAAGAGCACAAAGGTACTGCTTATTTCAAATGAGATTTCTTCCAGCAGACCTGCGACAGGAGAGTTTACTGAACATGCGACATGTTCACTGTATGGGCTTTAAAAGAGACTTTGACTCCTGATTTTTTTCGGTGTTTCTTGCCAGGGTCAGTCAGCCACCGGCCTCTTCTAGTTTAAATTGAGAAAAAAAATTACGTGTAAAAGTTTTCTTAAAAACCTATTTGCAAAAAAATATCATTTATGATTTACTGAAACCGTTTAGATCGTTCTTTTCAAATAATCATCATACTTTCACTGTTGCCTTTGTTTTTATATTTATAATTTCACAATAGTTTTGACTAATCAGAAACCGCATGTGCAACAAAGTGGGGTAGTTCGAGCTGAATAATTTGCGTCAATGTGATTAGCACAATAGTTGCAGGCGCGAGTCCATGACTCCTCGATAACATTGTGCTGCTACTCGCACAAAGGTTTAGCGACAAGGCCACCGCAGGGCTGCTTGCGTGGGAAACCTTATTGCAGTCACCGACTAGATTGTCAGTTGTTTGAACTCAGATGCTAATGTTGGTAGTGCTTGCGCAACTTCACGCTGTTATGTTGGCTTGATTGGAAAATATGGGTGTAGCTTTAGTTTCCGTGTTTAACGCAAACCCGAATTGACCTTTTCAAGAAGATTATTTAATGATTTAACAGTTATATCAGTCTATACATTTTCTTCTTCATTTATGAACATGAACCAAACCCAGGTCGACGGCGCGTTGTGTACCACGCGCCTCAAAGAGATGACAGCAAAAGTGACCGAGCCTGTAATGGCCGACGAGTTACCGTGGCATAACGCAAAAAGGGCGACTGAAAGAACACTGTGGGTTTTAGTCAGTAAAAGTCTGACACTCCCTCCCACTCCACCAAGAATGAGAGGAGTCATATTATGATTTCTCACGTAAAAAAAATATACCTAGTTTATTTTATTATTGTCAAAAAGTACCTATCATTGTGTACACTTATACAGCCTGTTTAAAAAACCTAACACAAAACATGAGTTGAACTTTTGGCATTTTACAGCTAATACAGGTGTTGTACATCATGAGTTTCAATCATAGCTATTTGAAACTCCTGCATTAAGTTTATGTTTGTTTTTTTTTATAGCCTAGGCTTGTTTAATGCTTGCCTGTTCACCTAAGATTGACTGCATTGATTTATACTTAGGTTACAAGCGGTCGTGGGCAGATGGGCGGTGATCGCCTACTCTATCCGCCGACGGCTATGTGATTAATGTAAATCAAATGTTCTTATGTATATTGTTATAAGTACATCGTATAATTTTATTATATGTAAATAATTTAAATAAAACCTCTCTCTTGGAGCGATGCGATATTTTGAACGTCTGGCAATTTTACCAGCAGTAAACACTACAAATGAGCAATTTGACATCAAATAAATCACTTTAAGAACAAAATACAAACGCAACACCCAAAAAATCAAGCCAAATCATTAATCATTTTTATCGTGAACTTGCCCCAATACCCTTCGAAAAATGTACGGAACACAACTGTACATTCCAGAGCACCATGTGGTACTGTCGCGTACAAATTGCTAGTGTCGGCGTGGTACAGTCGTGGATGACGGTTTTACGGTCTTATCATCATTGACCTTAATTTTAGACAGCGCATACCTCCCGCTCTCGTCTCTAGCCATCTGTGAATATGTTTTATATACCTACTTAAGTATTTTTATTCTTATTTTATGTACGTAGATACTTTTTGGGTTACCAGTTTGCCACGTGTCTTTTGAATTAAGATTTTAGTTTTAGCAAGGATGTTTTATTTATATATCTAAAAGGAGAAACTGACTGACTGACATATCAAGGCACAGCCGAAACTACAGGGACTACGAGCGTGAAATTTTGCATTAGGTATCCTTTTATGACGTAGGCGAGCACTAATGGATGATTTTTCAAAATTTACCCCTTAAGGGGATGAAATGGGAGTCCAAAGATTATATGGAGAACCCTACTTTCACGCGGGCGGAGCCGTTGGCAGTAAACTAGTTTATTTTATATGAATTGTCATCAGTTCAATTATTAACACTGTAATTAATTACCACGTTCGTTTCATTATCAGTGCATATAATTGAGTTTGCATTTCCCCGAATGTTCAAATATATTGTGATCCAATAAAGCAGAAAACGGATAAAAATATTTGATAAATGCCTGCTCAGAGGAAAAATACTCAAACAAACTTGTGATGTCTGGTGTTACGGCTGACACACATTCTAAATTGTCATTTATTTTAAAGTTTTTGTCGTAAAATATTTTGAAGCTTCTTAATTTACTAGAATTGTCAATCTGTGGATCTATCAGAATTTATAGGTAATAATAATAAAACGTTACTGAACGCCCGCGCAGCGTGCCTGCTATGAGTGGAAACTAGGACAGATGGACCGACATCCCAACTGGCTGACGTATCTAGCGTTATGATCTCTGTGTTATTGTTATTCTCCATGTGAATTTTAAAATAGGTTCATGTAACGGCTACAATTTGGTGTTTTACATTCGCCTACGGTAGTCTATGGAGCGTTGTTGTAGCTTTTGTGAACTGACTATAAACAATAGTCCATAGGTTGGCCAACGTATGAATCAGTACGTACTATTTTAATAGTGTTGATGTCATGAACGGGAAATAAGACATAGGTCAGTAACTGCTTACTGGTAAACAGTCGGTTATACCACATAATGTACATGTATTTGTAGTGGGGTAGTCTATTCATGTAGTCGAAAAGCAGCTGGGTTATAATGTACTTATATTCTTTTTTTTGAGGTGGTAAATCATCATCAAATAACTTCTCTCGCTCTGGGTGGAGTGAGAGGGCGTTGTTACACTTTTACTGAATAAAACCCTACTGTGTTCCTTCAGTTGCCTTTTGCAATTCAGGCTCACTGTATGTTTTTTCAAAAATTCTCGCAGTCCGAGTCTTAATGGCCTCATTTCAGTATTTTTCATAATAACAATTTCTTAACAGATTTTCACAATGAATACATCACTAGTTTTTAATTAGTACAAATAGGGTTCCTTCTATTTGGCAGAATCTTGATACTCCGATTTTTATTTGGCATAACTCACATGGCATAATCTTATTTAATCGAATATTTTTAAGGCATAAAAATTATTTAGCATAACTTTTGTTTGGCAGAATATTTACGTGTCCGAATTTACAATGGCATACTTTTATCTTGGCAGAATTTTGTTTCGCATAATTACCTTTGCCATAATACATTAATATTATGCATAAATTTGTTTAGCATAACATTTATTTAGAGATACGATTATTTGGTATGTGTGCATATTTGAACATCAGAAATTAAAATAGATGTATCTTCTTGTAAAAATTAGTGTTCAAAACATCAAAAACTTATAATATATGGAATAAAACTGATAATTTAAATAAAGTAAATTTATGCTGTCGAATGGTTAGATAACACCTACGTGCAATGTATTTAAAATCGAATGGTCTGCAAAAGTGAAATAGAATGTTCTAAATATATGCTATATTTATATAATAATAATATTTATAATGTATTGGTAGCATTTTCAATATTAAATTAAATTTGTGTCATAAAAAGTCAATACGTTATGCTGAAAAATTTTGTGACAGAAACGAATCGCTGCGAAACCGACTTTACGCAGTCTTGTCTGCCCTACCCCTAGAGTGTAATTTAAACCCGCGTAGGCGCGGAGGGGTAGGGCGGCCCGCGAGCTGAGGAGCAGGTGGTTTGAAGGGCCGCCACCGCGGCTGAGGCTGGCCGGCGAAGCCGGCCAGCAAGCCGAAGCTGCGGTGGTGAGCGTTAAAACCATCTGTGACGATAAGCTCGCGTGGTGCCGCCCAAACCCCGCAGCGCCGGAGCCGTGACTGAAACAATGCTTGCTGCATGTTGCATGCCTGCTTGCATGCTGCATGCCTGCTGCATGTTGCATGCATGCTGCATGTTGCATGCCTGCTTGCATGCTACATACATGCTGCATGCATGCTGCATGTTGCATGCCTGCTTGCATGTTGTATGCCTGTTTGCATGCTACATGCATCCAAGCCGACAATATTTTCGCATGTGTGTGGCGAAAAAAATTCAGTTCTGCCTTTTAATGACTATCGATATAAAATGTATGCCAAAAGACGATTCTGACTGTGAATTTTCTGCGATATGATGGTTCTGCTTTTTAATTATTATGGATATAAACATTATGCCTAAAGATGATTCTGACTAACAAAATTATGAGTTTTGAATGTATGACAACTGAGTGTATGCGAAATGATTTTCTGCGAAATGAAGTTTATGCTATCCGTTGTTATGCAAAACAATATTATGCCGTAAAAAGTTCTGCTATAAAAGGTAGACCCGTACAAATACTTAAAGGGCTTATTAGAAAAGAAATTGTTATTATTTAAGAAAAGTCTCAGTAAATAATATTCATAAGCTGTTATTAGCGTTTGTTTACATCCCAAAATGTCACTCAATTTATGGAAATATTGTACAGGATTATGTATGAAAAACAATGGAAAAACACTGTGCGTAGTATTTTCTAGTAAAAAATGTTATGAATAATTGATTCAATTATGAATTTACCAATTATGACAACTTTTCGTGGACTTTTCGGGATTTCGTTTTTTTTTTTACTTTTGACTACATAAATATGATCAGTAACGGGTACAGATAGAGCCCAATTTTTTTGTACTTATTAAAAAATAGGGGTGCATACTATTACCCAGTTCAGTTCAGACACAAAACCACTAGCGCCATCTGTTAGTCCCAAGCGTCAACAAAAAGATAAATGATTGAAACGCTGAATGAATACAGGTTAGATGACAGTTCTTGTAGTTTGATCAACGTTATTAGTGAGTGACTGCATACTAATACTTGTTTATAGTACAAACGGATGTGGTATTCATTCATGCTTCTAAGAAAAACCTTATCTTTAGATCATATTACACATTATTATAATTAAATATTTTATTATCATTCACCCGCAGCTTTGCTTGACCTTCGGATTTATGAAAGAGGGTTTAGCACGTAGTGCGCTAGAAAACGTCATGACATAATACAGGTTGCAGGTTCTCTGATTAATTTTAATCTGTTTGAGAATTTAAAATGTTTGTTAATTGCAACCGACTTTTTGAATTGCAGTTCTGCGGGATTTTTCGAAAGAGTCACTGTGGTGCTGGGCCACCAAGGGCAACTGAAGAAACACGGGTTGGTTTTAGTTAGTAAAAGTCTGATATTCCTTTTCGCTTCACCCGGAGCCAGAGAAGTTGTTTGATGATTTCCCAAGCCAAAAAAAAATGAAATACATGTTTAGTTTTACATGTCGCATTGGAAAACGCAGTCTATTTTGTCACTTATTTAAATCTACACTAATATTATAAAGAGGAACGAATTGTATTTTGTATTATTGTTAGTAATGAATTAACTCAGAAATTACAGGACCGATGTTATATATTCTTTCACCAGTAGAATACTGATTTTATCACTGAGTAACATAGATCAGGTACGCGTGCGATTCCGCTAGCAGAAGCTAGTTTTGTGATAACTATCCCATCAATAGCTATTTGGTATTTTGAGTCTTTGGCATGCACTATCTACAGGATAGGTACCTACGTCATAGCGAAATTACGAACTGACACAAGTAACCAATAATATACAATGCACCCTGTATGTAACAGAGACCGTTACATTATGTATATGTTACGTTTATGAATTTTTCAATGTGCAACTCTATTACGCACGTAAAATTACAATACCTAATACATTCCTAGCGACAATGCGTCACCTTGCCAGCGTTCGTTGACGCATCTACGTTTTGTCCACGCGACCTTAAGCCTAAGCGTGTTACACTAACTGCTAATAACAACAACCAATTCGTAGCATCCCGCTCGCTCTAATAGTTGTTATCATGCCCTAGAATGAGACGTAACTATGTGAATGATGATTTGACTTGGTACAACACCGGAGTTTACCTTCATAAAGGTAAAGTATGGACGGCGCTAACGAAAATGAAGGGCGATAGTAGTTTCAAGAGTCTGAAGGTAACGGGCTTAGGTTGAGAACTAATTGCGAAGAATTTATGCTTTTAAATATCAAAATGCCGCGATAGAAGTGTTCGTCAATTGGCCCACACATGGCAGCTATTAAAACACATCTGTGACCACATTATTGTAACATTAATGTCACATTTTTGTTTTATAAATCTCTATTATAAGAATACTTAGTCAGAGCTTTAGGTTAAAGTGTGAAACTCATTCAAAGCTCAGCTCTTGAAACGATTTTTATTTGCAATCGAATGTTTGAAGGACCACTTTACTAAGGGGCACTCCTAAAAAATCGTCATGAAAATCACCGAAGAAAAACACGTAACTTGTATTTATACGGTGAAGATCATTTATACATACACACACACACTACCCTCACGTAAATATGTCCTACACATGGAGAACCTTCTTATATGTATATTTTTTTCTCTTTTTCTTATAATTTTAATAAAAAATTACTCCTTTTGCTAATTCTGTGGTCCTGTAATTTCCCTTTGCCCTTGTCTATTGTACTTCTCTGTTATGCACCCTGTATATTGAGAGGTCTGGCTTTTGTGATACAGGAAATCCTAGTACAAGAGTTAGAGCTACACTGATAATTATATCTTGAAGTGTCAATAAAAATATTATTATTATTTAAAATGTTATTCAGAAATTTTCATGAAACAATGAAAAAATCATTCAACATAATTATTGTGAAAGCATTTTCAAAAAACCGTACTGTAACTTCAAAAGCTATGACGTCACTATTGTACATCCTTTCTCTCCACTTTCTCCGTCCTTGGCGAGAAAACGGTAATAGGTGCCTTACAAAACTCTATGTACATCGCGAAACACAATAACGTCCTTAACAATACGATTACAGAGTTCACAGTTGATTGCACTCAAACTGCAGAAATGCATTTGTAAGATTGTTAGAAGGTACATGGCAAGTCGCAACACTTCATTGGTATTGCACGCGTTTGTCAGTAGGATCTTATCAGCAGAGCTATTTAGCGGGTAAGACATTAAAAAGGAAAAAAGCTTAATGAACGTGGTTTTATCTAAGAGAAAGCAAGTCTTAGCCAAATAAGTAATTGTGAAGATTTATAGCGAATTTCTCCGCGTGGGAGATTGAGATTTATTAAAAATAAATTGTTTTAGACAAAAAATTTAAATGATTGTTTTCCAGCAGAATGAGAATTTGCTGTTTTCAAATTAAAGTTACATACATAGAAAATGAATATTTAGATTTTGTTCTAGGCTATTTAATCATTATATATATATATATATATAGCGTTGTTATTATGTGTATCAGACACGTATATGTTGTGTCGTGAAAAACTGTTAGATCTAGGTGACTTAAAAAAGCTTTATTACTTAGTTACATTACGGTATTCATGACCATTAAGTCATTATTCTCGTATGATTCAGACGAGGAAATTCATTTTTAAACAAGGAAAAAATAAATGAATCAGGAAAGTTATTTTTACATGCCTGGAGTAAAGAGGAAGATAATATCGTGAACTGAGGATCGCTGAAAAAATATTCAGTCTAATATAAACCTTTGGAAACTGGAGCGCAGTAATTAATTTAGTTTTAAAAATATATCGGAAAGGAGGGAAATACTGGTGCTCTGATTAGTCATATATAGCATCTGGATGGAGGCGGGGCCGAGTTCAATATCATTACTTGGAAAACTAAGAGGTTGACACTACATCTGTGAGCAGTGAAGATAAGAATCATCAAGTGTAATTGTCAAAATAACTACTTTCATTTATGCATTTTATAGTTCATATAAATATTGTGCCTGCATGTGCACTGTGTCACAAAACGTGATTGTTAATCAGTACAGTGCAGGAGACAGGTTGGCCGAAAGATAACCTAAACGAAAACGCGAACGCATTGATAAAATAATGATAACACCGAGTCGCGGCTCGCGAGGCGCTCCAGGCCTTTCGCGCCCGCCGCACAATCGTTAGATAAACATATGGGTCACTGAACCGACCCAGTTTCGTCAAGAGCCCACACGATGGGCCCGTGTGCGCGTTTTACTCAAAAATCCACAAACACAGGCGCAACTCCTCAATCAACGCATACATCCACACACATGCGTGAACACTTCACGAATTAGTCGCTACCACGCAACGAACTCACATAGTTCTCGCTCTAAATATTTATTGACCAATACTAAATACGCGTCATTGCTCGTTGAATAAATTCGTGTTTACTGGTTAAACGACGAGCCGTTTAAAGGTATTTCGAAACTGTGTTGCAGCTATGTAATACTTACTTATGCAATAACTGTAATTATCACACTAAAACAGTAATATACAAAAAAACTGCTTAATATTATCTTGACATTGTATAAATAGCGTTTTAAAAAGCGATAATTTAGTAATTTTTTTTTAAGTTCTAAATTTGCTTAAATTCACCGTCAAAATTATTCATTACCGCGTAGCACGGGCGTAGTCGTGGACAAAAATGGTAAAATTAATACTTTTCTTAATTATCTATTTATTGATATTTATATGTAATTAAACAACCGTAATAAAATGGCACCTTATGAGTCATAATAATTTCATATAGGGTCCAAAAAAGCTCGAAAATATTTTCGTACGACCATTTAAAATAATTCGTACGAATTTCGAAAGTTACATGGTCAATGGTCTCCGGCAGGCCTTGGCCATGACGATTACAACGTTGCCGAAATATCAACAGAGCTCAGCGCCGACCCGAAGAGTTTCAATTTCAACCCTTTCACAAACTCAATAAATGCGCGCCAAATCCAGTGTTCCTTGAGTTGGAGCTAGACTAAAGTCTGGCTAAATGTTGACCCTTATATTTTCAATAACATGATAGGATTGTCATAATGAAAATGTGGAGATATTTGACTTTATATTCAAGTATTTAAAATTACACTTTTTTTTTAAGCTGGGTTGTCATCCAATGACATCTTCCACCCTTGGGCGGACCCACTTCTGTTCCTTCTTTTCAGGGCTCCGGGGTTCTCTTTCGCATCACCCATGGCCCCAGTAGGCTTCAACCCTGCTGGGCCCCTACGGTTGTTAACATCTACTTGAGGCGCACACGGAATACTACGCGCCGTCGACGACTTGGGCTCGGTCTGGACGGTTACCGGACGGTCGGACGGCGAGCAACCTCGTCGTCCGCAAGCCCGCAGCCCGTGAGGGCCATTGCCTCGCGCGTGCATCCGCCTGCTTTGCTAGCATTACAGCTTCGCAGAAGGAGGCGACCGCTTGCCACTCCTCCATGCTCCGGACTATGGCCTGTAATATGGCAGACGCGAGAGATTACTGCCGCCAAGCGCCCCTACGAGGACACAGTTGTGTGCTCTGCCCAGGCGGGGCACACCTCTACCGTATGCTTCACCGTGTCCTCCGGGCGGTCCACACAATGGTGACATCCGGGCGTTTCTTCCGCGCCAGTCCGGTGCAGAAATCTCCCAAACTGACCATGTCCGGTGAGGACTAGCGTCATGTGGAGGTAAAGACGCCATGTTGACTTTCCAGTCACTCCTCAAAGAGGGGACTTACCGCCATAATTGTGGCGTAACCAGCACTGGGTTGTGACAGTCGTTGTCGCCATTCCACCATGAGATCCCGCTGGAACTCTGTCCGCCATGCCGCGACTTGGCGTGGCAGCAGAATGATCGAAGTTTTAAGAAAACGTCGCCGCACGCCATTCACGCAATTAAACCTTCTTCGACAGAGTTAATTATTATACTGCACGTATGGGTTATAAAAAGTATCAGCCACTGGCCATTAGTGGCTGTCGCGCGCTTCAGCTACCTTTGTGGCTACTTCTACCTTCTCGTGGCAGCGTTTGTGGTTGTGGCATGTGGCCCATGTGCTGCGACACTTATAGTTTTAATATTTTTTTCAAAACTATCAAAGTGAACAGAGAGTGTTAAGAGGAAGGCAGGGATGCTTGTTGACATCAAATAGGCACAGATCCGAACTTCTGCCTTGACTTACTGACGATTCGGACACACTGTTTAGTACACTCAGATAAAAAGTTTTAAACCTATAAGGGGAAAAAGCGTTACCAAAACTATTTTAGGCTGGATTTAAGACGGCAACTTCGGGTAATAAATTTCTTTATATTATACTTAAGACTTTTTTTTATCTGACTATACTAAATAGCTTTAGTAAATTTGCTGGTCTCCGAATCGTCAGTAATTCGTTGCCTTCCTGTTGAAATCAATCATAATTAATTGTTAAGTACCCAATGGCCAAACAACTCAACGACGCATTTGGAAGTAAAGCTAGATCTATAGATAGAAAGGCTGCAAGAATTTTCGATAGAGTTACGTACGGTAGAATGCAAAATGCTTCTGAAGGATAATAGATAGGTTTAGTCAATAAAATCTGACACTCCCTCTCGCCCCACTAACTTCTTAACTAAAAAAAATAGCTCTTAAATCAGGTACTCTTAAAACTATTTTTTTTTAAGCTTATTCCAACAATCCATTTCGAAGGCAGCTCTCAGCAAGCCACCACTTGCATGAAAATGAAACGGAATTGAAACCAATTTGCTTCGAGAAATTCTATACTTAGCTGTTATTAAACCACAAAACTTACTACCGTTGAAGTTTATCACAATCGGATAAGATCAAAGCGAGAAAGTAATGCGATTAATTTGCAGTAACTGTCGATACAAACTGCTCCTTTACGACTAGTATGTGCCTACTTACTATGTACAGTCCAAAGCGAAACTATGTTGCCATACCTACTGCACCTAGCACACCTCCTTTTTTTGAGATGGGAAATCATCATAAAGCTTCTTGCGCTCTGGGTAGAGCAAGAGGGAGTGTCGTACTTTTTCTGACTAAAATCCACCAGTGTTCTTTCAGGTGCCCTTTGCTTTTCTGGGCCACGGTAACTGTTTCGAACATTTCTGTAGCGCTACCTAGTGCCTTAGGAGTAAAAGTATTAATAGTAGTTATAAGTTGAAAAACAGAGAAATGTGCCCCAACAGGGATGGGCTGGTGGTGAAGATGGAGGTAGTCCTCGCAGCTTTTTTAACTACTGCTCTAGCTGTTGTGTTGGTTAATTGTTTTAGGTAACCATTCAACGAAAATTTAGTTTCTGGAAAAACTACATTTTGATTTTCCTGACTGTAGTTTTTGTTGAGACAATTTTGGCCCTTGACTGTACAATTGTACTAGCATGTATGCCTACGTAGATCCGGGCTCTGCAACTATGGTTAAAACAGTAGTCACGACGTTAAAATGTAACCGTGAGATCATCAATCCGGGTTAAGTGCCAAATGTACAAAAATAATTCAACCATATGTGGGCTTTTGGATATAATTTTAACTAGTCATTTTCATGAGTCAGAAATCGAAAGTAACGTATAAGGATAGGCGCTAAAAAAGTTTTGTATTGAGAAAAAGGTTAATGGTTAGGTAGTGCATTTGTACCAATAACAGGATAGTTTTAATTGAACACAGTAATAGAGAGACAAACTTATGGTCTCTCCGTTGCTGTGTTCAGAAGCATCTTTTCTTGCAGAAAAAACATTCTTAAGCATTTCATAAAGTTACCATTATATTTAAAGTTATGTCTTAAATTGATTTTATTTTTTAGTAAGTTTCAAGTAACGTGTGAGTACTAACTTATTATTCATAATTATATGGTTAGGTTTATTATATAAGATAAAAATTTCACAACATGGCGTTAATAACCAGATAACCTACATTTAAGTGGGTTTATTTTCTATATTTATAATTCGCAATCTTTTGGGTGAAAATATACACAAACGAAAATTGTGTTATCATCAAATAGATAATATTAACGTCATTAGCCGCTAGAGGGCGACATTAGCGGCATAGACAAATCCAATATGGCTGCCGATTGAGAGATATACTTTTCGGTATTATAATTTAGTAAATAAATAACGTTATTATTTATTTAATCAACAATTATAGTATAAATATAATATGGACAGTAATTAACCTATAAAACATTGACACAGAAGCGAAACATTGATTTAAGGTGCAACATAACAAAAAGCTGATAAATATTTTATTTTTGTAAAATTGAATTGCAAGATAATCAAGTCACAATACATTACTGCTCAGACAGTCTAAATGATAAAACAATGATTAGAAAAAAAAGTTGTTTTTGTCTAGCGGTGCCTAAGATACCGTGTTTACAGGTGGATAATTGAATTGTAGATAAATTAGTTAATGCAATAGAGTCGAGAGTAAACCAATAATAATATTTAACATTCGATAGTAGATACTTCGTAGAATATTGGATGAGAAGATTTACAAGTAGATTATGTCTAGAAGACTTATCGACAGTGATTAAAATAAAATAGTCATCGAAATCTTAGAAAAACACGTGTTTTTTTACGTGCGGTGTGTGCGTGGCCGACTACTAATAAACAAGGAATGAATGAACCGAGACTGCAAAGTGCATGCCAACGTGAAAAATAAAATAACATAAAAGCTGTACAAGACGTACACAACGTCATCTCACCATAAAACATTTTGTTCAATTGCCCTTGTCGTCCGGTCAGCTTTATCGTGTTTGTGTCCATTCAAAATAAACAGCCGAGCCGGGTTACAGAGTCCTATTTAATTTCATAGAATAGTTCATCACTACAACGTGTCATAGGTAAGGTACGTAGCTACGTGGGCCAGCGTGGGCCAGCGAGCGGCCAGGCGCACAGGGAGCGTGCACGAGCGGGAGTCGCGCTCGCGGTTGGCGCCCGCACGGAAGTAGGTTAGTAACTAAAGTTTTGTTTGCGTGAGGCTGCGACTCGGTGCACTCGCTCGCTAGTGCGGGCGCGCGGCTCTGCCCGCCTGCCGCCCCGCCCCGCGCCGCCCCGCCTCACCCCCGCACCCGCGCATCTTTCACTTTCGGCCCGACTTTGCCCGGCTCGGTCCGCCCGCCCTACGCGCCCATTGTTGCGCCCCTAGGGCAAGGGACCGCTTTCCACAGCAAACTTGTCTCATTCACAGATATAGCAGTAGACAACTTTGTAGTAACTTCCGAGCTAATTAGAGATCGGTTTGGCATAGGTTTTTCACCAAATTTTTTTTGCAGGGTCTTGTTACTTTATTCTTATTGATGTGGTTCATTGACTTGGTAATCGTAATTACAGTTAGATTAAAGGAATTTTAAGTAAGCTAATTGTTGTTTAAATTGCTCAGGAAATACCAAATAATTTGATCAGGTATTACGAGCATTGAACCTAGGATTGAAATGATGGAATAGGCTTCGAGGTGGTTGTTGAATGTTTTACATTATCACAAATTCTTTTCAGTTATACTTCTTATCCATTACAACTATCTTAAAGTGAATTGGTAATTGGCAAAGCTTGAAGTAATTGTATAATTTCTTATGATTTCAAATAAATATTAATTACTTAGTTGTGATTTAGCTACAGGTTCATAATATGATTTTGACATTTATTACCTATCGTAACTATTTATTATTTTTTATTTAAACAGTGACCTTGAAAATAATAACGTCACAAAATACCGTGAAATTGACGTTGCACCCTTCTAGAATATTCCTGAAAAAGCAAACCTAACTGAAATCATAAATGAGTCAAGAGTGTGTAGGTTACTTCTAAGCAAGCGGGCTCCATCGACGACCACATCGTCACTTTCCATCAGGTGAGACAGTGGTCAAGTGCGAACCTATCACAAAGAAAAAAAATGACTGTTTAGGACATATGCACGTTTGTGGTTATAATATGGGCTTTGTGACAGTCGCATCGAGCGGCACCGGTGCTGTTCAGGCACAGCGGGGTCGGCTGGTACATCACACGCATTCGCTAGCGCTCATTGTCGCTGGTTATGTAAGGCGGAGGCCGCGTCGATGCCGCTGCGCTGCTTCGAGTCAACGAACGGCATTGACACGCGCCCGCCTCCCGCCCCCCCCCCCGCCTGCGCGTCGCACGCGCCCCGCTGACTCCCCTCGCCGCTGCTGAAACCAGCAGCTGCGAAATTGGGTCACGAGCTCCGACGCTCCGAGCCACCTCACGTACACATAGACCAACTAACTGAGACCTATGACGTGCGCACGATTCCCTCCACATCGCATCATGAAACTCATGAGCGACAGGCGGCAGGGGTCTTGTGTAACTGGTACTGTACTTGCAAGACGACAAATGAAATAAACCTTCTGCCGTTTAAAATAACTACGTGTTTCAACATGATAGATCGGACGCGGAATCGCCGTACACCCAGCAGGACCTTGAATCTTAGAGCTCGTTACATTGCAACTCAAGAGTGAAATCAGAACTTCAAATCAATATATTATTATATCATGTACAAATTATAACCATTCAGTTAAACACTCCACCTATGCTTGTGCTTTTCTTAATTTAAAAAATCTAATAGTAGCACTTTCTTGCACTCGATTTCCATATTAATAAATCTAGTCAATTAATATTAAAATAAAAAAATCCAAGAAAAACAATAAAAATCTGAGTTCGTATTACTGATTAATTAAGAAATTAAATATTGAATTATTTGCAGCACAGCTCCTACGAATGTTGTACCCATTTCATTTCTAAATATGCATTGTATATTCAAGGTTAATTATATTTAAATGCAAAGTTGGATTTAATTTCGCAAGATTTCTCTAAGGTCATTACTGCAGAATATAACAAAATTAGTGTCTACACTAAAGCTCTTAAAACAGTATAATTTGTGGATAATATACTCAGAAATCGATGCAAATCGTAGAGCTAACATTATAACAGAAACAGCTTCAATAGTTTCTAATATCAATGCATGAAAACGGAGAAGGAAAACAGCACTGCGCCGGCATCGAACGCTCGAGTCAACGAACGTCATTGACGACAGCCGCCAAGCAATTCTCTATGCTCCGTGCGTAACTATAAAGTTTCATATTCAGTGGGCCGGTTGCTCAACCTAGCCTTGGCTCCTACTGGCCTGGCTGACTTAGACATTCTATCTACTTTTACGAGTACATGGGCGAAGGCTCCAGTACTGTTTGGTACTTATAGTGCAGCCAGTACCTAGGTGCAATAAGTTTATCGCTATCGTCAGCGTGTCCTTATATAATGTTCTAATTCTTGGTACTCTCTCATTGGATTAGCGCCGTCCATGTTTACCTGTTGTTCTACTTGGTGGCACAAATTATGTAACAGTATTCGCATGTGTGCATGTAGGTATGTGTACGACAGACAAGTAGCTACTAAGCATTTGTCAATTTCGCAAATATTGAGTTGAATTACTTCTTGATTCACTCGATTTCTATTCGTTTATCTAATTTAATTGAGAATACAGAACCTGCATTATATTTATTGTAATAATATCTGTTATAACACGCAATGCGTAATATAGGAAAAAAATAACTGCATACGCATGACCTTGCGGACTAATATTCTCTATACGTGTTTACAAAAGTACAAATAAACTTGAATATATTACACTTAATTATAGACGTAATCTGTAGAATTTACATTGAAAAGCTGATCGTTGAAGGTCAAGTAAATATTAATAATTAATTAGTAACCTATAGTTGTAATTACCCATTGTGAGACCGGTTATGTGAACGTAGAGCTTGCTCATAGTGCGATAATATTTAATTATATTTTAATATAATCATTGTTATATCAAAATAGTTCAAGGGTGATATGGGGTGGGTATGAGCAACCACATCGTCTCGTGAAGTCATCGGTTTATTAGGTTATCTGTAGGACTATCAGTGCAATTTATTTTTCCCCACGATTTACTTAACCAAGATCTTGTTTCGCTTAAAGCAATATCATATTATTGTCTTAGGGAACACCAGAAGGAAAACGTTATAAATAAACAAATGAAGGGGAACATTACGTAAGCAGCGGACCCAAATTTGACCTGAACGCGGCCCTTCCCTCTTGTTGTTGCCATAACAAACCAGAACCGTTTCCGTCATTATTACCTCATTTTCTACGTCATTAAAAGAAAATAAAGGGTGTGTCTGTCGTAGAGCGGTTTTGAGGATTTTCATTTACATATCTTGAAAACTGGTGGCATTGATTGATCTATTCAAGTGTGAATTACGACACCCTAAGTGCAGTTAAGTTATATAAAGGGGGGCTAAGAGCACCGGGCGTGTGGTGAGGGTGCTGGGTGGTAGGTAGCCGCCCTAGTTTCAGGGTGCGCAGGCTGCATCGGGTGAAGGAACGTCATTGACCCACCTAGTACCTGCGCGCTACCTCCCCGCCCCGCGCCCCGCACCCGACCAGACTGATAAATATAGCGATCTCCGGGAATATGGCAATGAAACTGTTGTGTATAGAGCACCTAGACTGTAGGTAGAGGTAGGTTAGTGCGTCAAATGTGCATACGTCAATGGTTCAATCAATACGAAGGATTGGGAGGAGTGGCCGCCTGACCTATGACAGAACGAATCTGTTCGCACACATCGCGGTTGCTAATGAGGATTTAATTATAAGATGATAGGTAAACCTTGCTTATGATTTGTAGGCAGTTGCTACGCGTAATGATTACGCTTCTATGTTGCTCTAAACACTAGTCACGTGCTTGTTATGTAATTGGATAAATAAAATATTTTCCTTGGACTCCATAAAACTCTAAAAATGACATTATGGAACTGTTAATTGTTCATGGTAGCGCATATACATATTTACACTTACATACACAGGCAATGTATAAACGAAAATATTTTTTATTTTTCTGCGTTAAATGCAATTCAGACAGTGATAAAATCTACTAATAATTTTACAAATAAATGTGTCATATTAACAATCACATGTAGCTACATAACGAGGACATTCAAGTATCAATTGCAGTTTATTATCTACAATAGCAAAGTACAATTCCAAATATCGATCGTTCGCGCGACACTGAAGGAGTACGTAGCATACGGGGGATGGGAAGTTACAGGTAGAGTTATGATGGATACGGATAGGCACGTGACTGATGCACTAATTGAGTCATTTTGAAATGAAGGTTTGGTAATCAGCATGCTTTTTGAGAAAGGCGGGGCAAAATGGGGGTGTGTGCGGCGGGGGGTGCACGGCGCGGGGCGAAGCGGGGGTGCGAGGCCAACACGTGCGGGTGCAGGCGGGTCAACGAACGTCATTGACCCACCTCCGGGGCCTACTTATAACGGGCCGATAACACCCCCGCGCCGATACGGCGAATGATTTGTCTGTGTGCTAATAACAATACTACATTGACGGCTCACTTTGAACAATTGCTCATGTGTGCATATGTCCTCGCCAGTGTGCCTGATAATGCAAATAATTGTGGTAAGCAAGGTCGCCACGAGATTTGACGTGAATGTGGAGATGAAAATTTGCGATACAGACTGAAAATATTGATTTTACCTTCGAATTAATTCCAGGCAATATTGACACACTAAGAAATTATTGAAGCGTCTGTTGAGAGTATAATTTAATTCGTCTGTTGGATTTATAAATAAAAACCATTAGTATACCTACTTACAATAACTGAAAAAAAGAAAAAAAACCAAGCTGGGAGTAACATCATAGTAAATTACTCCTAGTTTGATTATAAACAGCACTATTTTCCTTCTAGTATAATGATTTGGTGCCAATGTCAAGTGTAACTGGGGTATTCAAATGACATTCACTGTATAAATTATAAACTTTATTAATTGAATTTATTTATCAATTTCGTAGCGAACCCAATACTTTTTATAAAACATATACACGTACATTGTGCATACATATACATAGTACATATACATTGTGTCCCACTGCGGGACAAAGGTTCTCTCTTTCCTCTCTATCTTGGGCGATCTCTGATCAAGTATGCTCAGCGAATGTGATCAGATTATCACACCACTTCGCCGCGGTCGACTCGAAGGAGTTCAATAATTAGAAATAAAAAATTGTATTATTGTATCATAATTTTTATTTATTTATTTGTTTTAAACCGTCCTTCGTCTCGTGTTTATATAAATGACGTATAATTTGTCTATTTTCTAAATACATATATCATAAGATCACGCTTATTTCCCAAAGGCATTGCCAGAATCTATAGAACCTGCTATGATACTTACAAACTTCGGTTTTATAATAAAAAATAAATATATATACCAATAATAAATATATATACCATTTGCTTCTTAATAAATGTACTTAATATGCCGCGTGAATCACAACATTAATTTTGCATACCTAGTCATCTCTATGTAACGTAAGGAAAATTCCGGGAAACTCGTGAATGAACTGTCAATACTCATCTTCAGTCAGCTGTCATGATACACACTAGTATAGTACTAGTGTATAGTATTGGATATTGGAAACTGTAGTATCTACCTACCATACTCCATAGTATTACATAACAACGTCATTAATTCATTCACCCTTACCAAGTTTGCTGGGTTGATACACAAAATTAAAAATTTATTCAATTGCATTAGTTATATATATGTGTACCACAGATATTTGTCACTAATTATGGTAAGGTGGTCATTTTCTAGAATGTATAATTCCTAAGTACCGAGTACAGTACATTAAGTCACACGAAAGAGTTGAACTTGCATTGGGTAAGCAAGGAACGGGTGTTGTTAAGTCTAGAAGTTTCTTCAGCCGTGCGGTAAGGTAAGGGGGTGCTAACCGCTCTATGGAGGTCCGCTGCAACGGAGCCCACTTCCGGCCTCGACAGGCCGATCAATACGTATCGGGGAACGAACTCCTGACCTCGAGCTGGGAACTGGGCCGCCGCGCAAGCGCTACCCGCCGTCGAAGCCGCCACGCCGGCCGGTGCATCCTCTTAACACTTCCATTTTGAATTTCTAATTTTTTCTCTCGAAAATTCGATGATCATCATCTTCAATGACCCTTTAAATATCTTTAGACTGCAACCCCCCTTTTCTAACCTTTTTTTTGCGGTTTTTATGCAGTTTCATAGAAATAAAAGTCAACCTCGTCCGCCTTGTGGGTTGAACTCTTGACATTCGACATTTAAAGATCAATAATATCATGGCAGGGGTATCTTATATATTATTCAAATTTTGCAGGCGTGGTTGCTACTTCTTTGAATATAGGTTATGAGCTTCGACGATTGGAACTGAAGTTATTTTTCAATTAGTTATTTTAATTAGTATTGAACTTTTATGGCATTCATGTTGAACTAGTCGAGATCTATTTTGGTTTGAGTTGTGTAGTACCTAGTTCAATTATGGTTTCTAATCTTAACTCAATTTCAGCTAAAAATACAACAACAACATAAAGAATACATTAAGGTCTTAAGTTAATTTTCGTAGGGACCTATTGGTGGTCTAATACCTAAATAACGAATATTTTCAAAAGCCAACGAGTGTACCTACTTAAATATTTGCTTTATCTTCAAGGAGTTATTGCCAAATTGCATCGAGGCATTTTAATGGCGTAATGCGTTTTCTTTTATTTTTTCTACACCTAATGGCGCAACATCGCACACTGCGAGATTCGATCCGACGCGATAGTGGCCGATATTTTAACTCCGCTGACCTTTACAATAACACGAAGTACATGCACTGAACAAAGCGAACACTGCGAGCCAACTTCTATAATTAACAATTGACTGTATTAAACGTTTTAAAAATAATATAGACGAAAAAAGGCAGCCATCAGGCATTACTTTGCTGTTGAAGGTAAAGGACAGGCGATATTGTTGTTCGATACTTGGTTCATTTTGAGGCGCGGGCTTTTGAATGCGGCCCTGCTGCAATGCCAAGGCGACTGCCAAAAGGCGGAGTGAGGTCAAAGCCCAATGTCAGGGGCCCTAAGAATTTTGTCTCCGCTGCATTTAAATGCGATACATTCAGTCGATTAATGAGCGGTTCCGTTCAGAAGTCACAAAGTTCGACGAGATATGTTTATACACTTGTGAAGAATGTAAAATTGAGTTACAGTTACAGCCGTCTTCAAAGTAATTTACTGCTTTTCTTCGCTTTCGTTGTAATCTGTTTTCGAGTTTTTGTACAGGTACCCAATAACTTCTGCTTTAAAAAGTTTTGTATTTACGCACATAAGTAATAAATGAGTACGAAAAAGGAGTTCAGGAGACTTTATTTTTAATGGATCTAGAAAAATAGATCTGAAAGCCTATTGAGTTTCGTTGTTCCAAGGGTTGACTTCTCGCGGGTTTGCGGACGACGAGTAATGTATAATTCACCGTCTGTCCGTCCGCTAAGGACCGAGGTCCACGCATGCCCCTAAGAGATGTCAGAATTATGCCATGGCCCAGCGGGGCCGATGCCCGCTAGGGTCACGGAAATTACTGAAAGGGAAACCTGTGGTTCTAGAGCACAAAGGGAACTGAAGGACACAGGTGTGGTTTTAGTCAGAAAATGTCTCAGACGCTCTCTCGCTCCACCTTAAAGCAGAAGAAGTCATAGGATGATTTCTCACTTCAAAAAAAGTGGTAACTTCTTAAATATATAATGCAAACGGTGAAACACTTATCTCATGGTTGATATAAATATATGTTTATTGAGCAAAACCTTTTTTTTTAATCGAGCCGGGCTGCCAAAGAACTACGTGATAATTGCCAATAACGTTTAGAAGTTCGGAGTTAACCATGACCGTCATTTTAACTGATCTTACAGATGATACAGGGTTTGACCAGCAGATGGCGGTATAGTCGCTTCGTGAAAAACTGTTGAATGTGTTGCTTTGCGCATAACGGAATTCTGCTGTCATTCTATATTGTTTAGGGGTAAATAAATATATAATTATATGTATGTGTAGTAATTTATTTTATTTTATTTCCATTTAAAATACATTATCAATAACCACTTTCTTAAAAGCGCACTTTTATTTTGATATTCAGGCTGTTACGTTATGGATACGCCACAATTGCGGTGGTAAATCCAGAGGGGATTTACCACCGCAATTGTGGCGTATCCATTTAGGAGTGGCTAGAAAGGTACTGTGATATGAAAGGAGATCGCATGAGTTAGGTTCTACTGGGGCCATGGGTAGCGTGAAAACGAAACTCGGGGCCCTGGGACGAAGTTAACGAAGGAACAGGAGTGGGTTTTTAGTCAGTAAAAGTCTGACACTATCTCTCGCTCCCAAGAGCGGGATTAGTCATAAGATGATTTTCCCACCCAATAATAAAAAAAAAACCTATCCAAGGTCCTCATCAGACATGGGATGTTTATGTTTTGGATTCAGACAGAAGAAAAGCCCGAATATTATCATTGTACGACCAAGAGCAGGAGAACTTATTTGATGATTTTCAACCTCATAACAAAGTTTTATTTTCAAACATTAGAATTTGTTTGAAAATAAAATACTGGTGAATAATTTTAAGCAGAAAGTAATTAAGGTTAGCCGTGTTCTGTTCTTCTAAATGGAACATAACTAGCATGCATAGCATCTTCAATTTCTGCGTAACGTTTGAAAATAGAATGCAACAATTATCTGTTTCGAAATGTCAACGATTTCAATGCGGTGCGCTGCCGTGTTCATAAAAGCTGTAACAGACTTTTACCGGTACTAATAAGTGTTATCAGTGGCCTAATTATTACGATAAATGCTTTAGAATTTATTGGTAAGGTAACTAGTGAAAATTCTTTACTATTAGTAACAAGTCTTGCTTGTTACATAAAAACCTTGTACCACACTTGGAGTTTCTCTTGTATCTTGGTTGAGTTCACAAATATCTAAACTCACAAGACAGCCAGATCTGGAACTAATATTGGTTCGTGCGGGAATCAAACCCGCGACACGCAGCGCAAAGATGGAGTCTTTTTTACTTATCTGACTACAGATAAAGTGATTTTTTCAGCGATAAAGAAGTCCAAAATAAAAATGCTGATAGCATGTAATTATATCTAGGGTCTCCTATATGGTTACCGCGGATAGTAGAGTCTCTTGTCTAATTGCGCTGAAGTAGAACCGAACACAGCCATAACCAACCCCAACGTCACCTTCACGCACGGAAAGTCACTCCTCAAGGATAGCCTCTGAATAACAACGGATTTAGGAAAATTCCTTCATTTATTTTCATCGTTAGTTATAATAAATAACACCTGCCTACCTTTTATGACAGTTTTGGTTTACATCAGTGGTTCTCTACATAAAAAAAACCACGTAAATAAAGATTATTATTATTATTCCATTTATTTATTAAATTAACATATAAATTATATTTTTTAATATTTAAAAAAACATTAAAAAATATAATTATTATTACCCTTACATTCTTTGTTGCAAGGATCAGAAACACTAAAGAAAATTCAACTGAGTGATTATCTAAAAAATACTTAGATTATAAATTCAAAACTGAAATCCAGTTGTCTGCGGACTACTGGTTTACACAATTCTTTTACCAAACCCAGGTCTTGCTAACAGCAAAAAGTCATCAGTATTGTAATTTTTATTAATTCTTTCAGCTTTTATCATCATTATTTCTGCTGAAAGACGTCCATTTCTGGCATAAACTTCAATCGCAGCTTTATCGACTATTTCTGTGCTTCTCACATCCAGCGCCGCAGCCTTCACCAGGTCATTGATCCAATTTATGGAAGGCCTTCAAACGATATGCCTTAAGTCTGAATATTTCAGCTATGATTTCGTCACCTATATTATATTTTGTGATAAGATCTTTTATTAAAATATTGGTGTTTTTTTATTTCCCTTTGTCCATATGAAAGAAAAGGGAGTTAGTGATAGCGTGACCCGTGAAAGAACGACGAGTTGCGCCGACCCCAAATAACAAGGGCAGGAAGATAATGATTTCCCTATGTCCATTTGAAAGGCAGGTAGCCAAAGATTATATATAGCTCCCCTTGATAATGTTAAATTACGTGTAAAAATTTCCTATAAAAATGATGAAAGCAAGAAACACCATCGTTATTAGGTCACATCCCTCGACGGCTGAGTGGACATTATGTAAAAATAAACGTTTTATTTTCACTACATTGTACACCTATTTTAGTGTCTTTGTAAAATATTTTGTCGTGATACCACGGGAAATGAACGGAAGAATGGAGATGTTAATAAAATAAAATTGAACTGACGCATATATTTTCTTCTCTTTTAATCGATCACGTAAAACAAGGATAACTTTTGAATTTATATTTTTTAACGTTATTTTTAAAGAAGCCATGCATCCATATTAATTATGTCGTTTTTTCTAAATGTATAAAAAAAATCAGTTTAAGTTAATTCCTGTTGACACTGCATTAAATAACTAAAAATAATTTTATTCCAAGTAATTTTACAATTTAATTACAAACGAATTTAAAAAGGACATCAAACGTGATTAAAAAAAGATAGTAATACTGAAACCTTAAAAGGTAATGTCATAAATAGCTGAAAATCCCCTATTACACAACTTCAAAATACATGAAGCGTAACCATGGAAACCCTATAAAGTCCCAGGTTAGCCAGCAGCTAATTATTGTACCGGTAAGATGACCTCTTGAAATTTCGAAGGTCGTTCCACGTGCTTTATACCTCCATTGATTTTCGTAGATTTGTAGCAGTATACACACCGATATGTCTCTGCAGATGTGTGCTGTGACAGTGACAGTGTTTCGGCCCCCTTTTGACCTATTTTCAAGTCCCTTGTACCAGCGGGACGATGACGCAAGCAGGCTCAGAACACTGCTGCTGCCAAAGCTGCGAACTTCTTAAAATAGATCTTTTAAGGATCTGTTTGTTCTTTTTGGTTGTTATGAGGGAAAAAAAAAATAAAGTTTTCCCCTAAGGTTTTGCAATTTTGCGTAGGGTAATGAAAAGACGAATTTTAGTGGGAGTGGTATAAAAACTGCAGTACAGTGAACGTCTTTGGCTGCTTTTTTATAATATCGCAGCATATATGGTTTTACTAACTAATTTGTATGTCGGTTTTTTTAATTATATAAACTACTGCTTGACTGCGATCCCACCCGATGGTAAGCTGTGATGCAATCGTCTATGCAGTTTATGTTAAATAATAGTTTTTTTTTTGTTTTATTCTGTTGTTTGTCCTATGTGAATCTCAAATAAACATGTTTTCTTTTGTTCCTTTTCGAAATCTGGCTTTTATTAACAAACGTAAATTTACAGGCGTTTTTGAGCTGTCAAGGATTGGGTCAGCCTCAAAGACAACTGTTGTGTTGTGTGTGTTCCAAGTTGTATTTTCATGTAGTACAAGACTTTTGAATATTTAAATTTCTGCTTTTCATGCTTTGGATTTTCCACAACGATTTGTAGAAAGTCAGCATTGTTTAGCCTGCATTAATTTTGCATGAATTTAACATATCTAGGAATAATTTAAATAATAAGTTCAATGAATAGGAACTAAAAGCAAAAACAATGAGGAAATTTAATGTTGATTATCATTTTCTAAGAGTTCATTGCTTGACTGCAGAATAATTAGAGTTTATTAGTAGATAAAGTAGAAGAAAGAAAACACGTTTATTTGGCACACAATGAAGTAACAATTGTATAGAAAATTAAAAACAAAAATTAAATAATTTAACGTTTGTGTCTCACGGCTGCGCCAAATAGGTTCAATTCAGCATAATGCCAGGGCCACTACGTAGCAGTTGCCTGACGCTGGTTTTCAACTGAACCTTACTATGAGTATGAGTACCTAGTGATATTTCACAACATTCACTATCTATATTTTTTTGGCTTGGGTGTTGTCCATTATCTCACCTGATGGTAAGCGATGATGTGGCCGACCATGGAGCACGCTTGCCTAGAAATAGCCTATTCACTCTTGACTTAAAGACCCTTTATAGATTGTAGCTATCAGGAAACACAGATTTCAGCAGGGAATTCCACTCCTTAGCTGTACTTATATTTCAGTTAAAAAGATTAATACAAAATAAAAAGTGAAATACTTCGTAGTCAGTGTGGTTGCATGTTATGCGTCCGGAGTTTGGTTCGCGGTATCGTCGCAAGTTGGGTTGGGATCCCTTGGAGACGAAAAGTCAGTTGCAAGTATAAAATCTAATATTGGTACTCTTCTATACATTAAATGTCACGAAGTAAGAGAATACATTTGTTTTCTGTATATCTATACTTATAAATAATTCATAATATAATAAAGCGGAAGAGATTTTGTTTGTTTAAACGCGCTTATCTCTGGAACTACCAGTCAGATTGGAAAAAATCTTGCTGTATGGTTATCCACATTGATGACGAATAACATCACGCAACGACCTACAGAAGCGGAATAGTAACCAAGACGCGAGTGAAACCGCGGGGGACAGCTGGTTTTAAAAATAAGTACAAAGTATTTGTCCTTAGTTTAACTACAGTTGTAATTGCTATTATTAAAGACCATTTGATAAAATAAAACAATCCATAGTTATTTTTTATAATAACGTTTTGTTTTATTTATATAACGTTAAAAATTGGTCTATATAACGTTACAAAATCAAGAGGAAACGTTATATAAATAGCCCAACAATAACGTAATACGACGGGCGGCGCGTTTCCATGGCAACGCTGCAGCCGACGACGCACCGACCCAGTTCCCGCCCAAATATCCGCCCAAATGTTAATGACCTCCAAAACCCAGGTCGAAGTTCACGCGCTACACGGGTAGGGATCTACCCGTACCCATGTACCCCGTGGACGCTTTACAGGTCACACCATGTATTGATCCAAAGATTTTAAGATTGAATCTAGGTTAGAAATGGTGTCGATTTCTTGTGAAAATTTCTTCTGTACCCTTGAACATGATATTTGATAGATAGATATATTCTTTATTGTACAGGAACTTAAAATTAATAGGATGTCACTATGCGGTCTTATCGTTAAAAGCGATTTCAGATACCTTTGGGTAGCTTTGATAGAAAACGAGAAAAATATACGTAGTTAGTTCGTGGTGTACTATTTACATATTATATACAATACATAACTAATAAAATACATTTAATACAAACAATTTTTAATATATATGTATATATTTAAGAAGAGATATTTTTGAATTTTGAACGAAATTAAATGAATTAATTTTGGTCTTGTTTTGTCTTCGTGCTTATTTATTAGACAAGCGGGTTCATTTATAGGTGGTTGCCAAAGTTGATTGTTGCTGTTAAGTTCATAAATTGTGGGTTATTGTTATAAAAAGTCTTTAGGAACGTTGGTATGTTTGCGTGAGTAAACACATTGCCTTTTATATCAAGAATCAAAGCATTTGTTTCAAATAAAACATTTACAGGCACATTTGAATTCTCCAGAAGTCAGTCTGTCAAAAAAAAGACACTAATTGGACATTCCAAAAGGTAGATCTCTATGGAGAAGGATATGCATGAAACTCCATTTCCACTTTTTTAAATCATATTATGTATTATAAATATCTCGGTTCCTTATTATTATTAATAATACTTTATTGATACAAATCCTTACAATATGCTTAATATCTAGCTAAAGTTCACAATAGTTAAGGCGTACAAAAGCTGAAGTCCTGACTCCTAAACTAGGAAAACCTGTGACTTAGGAGTCAGTGTTCTACTGCCACTTAGACACTATATTATAACCTTATGGAAATTGAGGGCACGCCACAATTATGGCGGTAAGTCCCCTCTTTGAGGCGAGGTTGGAAAGACCTCACGGCGTCCTCACATTCCGCATGACGCAGGTCCTCACCGGACACGGTAAGTTCGGGAGGTTCCTGCACCGGATTCGTGCGGAAACGACGCCCGGGTGTCGCCACTGTGTGGCCCACCCGGAGGACACGGTGGAGCACACGGTGGAGGTGTGCCCCGCTTGGGCAGAGCAACGCCGTGACCTCGTGAGGGCAATCGGCGGCGGTGATCTCTCGCACCGGGCCTTGGTTCAGGCCATGCTCCGGAGCGAGGAGGAGTGGCAGGCGGTCGCCTCTTTCTGCGAAGCAGTAATGCTAGCTAAGGAGGCGGCCGATCGCGTGAGGCAACGGTCCTTACGCTCCAACCGCCGCCGGGATTCCGATCCCGATTTCCGGCCACCGTAGGCGCGGGCTTGCAGACGGCGAGCAATGGGTGGCTCGCCGTCTGACCGTCCGGTAACCGTCCGGACCGAGCCCAAGTCGTCGACGGCGCGTTTTGTTCCACGCGCGCCTCAAGGAGATGTCAGCAAATCGTAGGGGCCCAGCAGGGTCGAAGCCTACTGGGGCCACGGGTAGTGTGAAAGCGGAACCCGGGGCCCTGGGACGAAGGCAACGAAGGAACAGGAGTGGGTTTTTAGTCAGTAAGAGTCTGACACTATCTCCCGCTCCGCCCAAGAGCGGGGATGTCATTAGGATGATTTTCCCACCCAATAAAAAAAAAAAAAAAAAAAAACCTTATGCAAATTGAGAGCTGGTAAGCTAATATTATTCGAAACAGTATATTAATAAGTAGTGTTTTAGAAAGGTAATAGGTAATAAAAGTTGAAAAAAAAACACACACACATATATACATGTATGTGTGTAGTGGAGAAGGTGGCGCCTCTCTAAGCGAGTGAGTTCTTAGCTTACTATTGTTACATCTTCAGGTCAGGTCGACAGCCTAGCGCGGGGCTAATAACCTGTACGGTTGTATTACTATGTTATATTATATAGGATAGTTATATTACTTTATATTTATTACCAAACAACAATTTGAACGATGTTTGTGATGTTTAGTTTTGATTAGTTTGTTTTGTTGGAAAAATGTCTACAAATATTCATGACTTTGTATTATTGTCATAGTTTATCTGATGTAGACAAGAAACAACTTAAATTTTGTGAGTGTCAAATGGTACTGTATAATATACTTTTACTTTCCTACGATGAAGGTACACTTTGTTAATAATACTGAAGCCCTACTGAAGCTCTTAACGCGTTCCATTTGATGACCTAAACTGAACTGTTAAAGGGATGGAGCTATATAGGGTGTATAGCTCCATCACTCTTTCTCGCTTGCATGCTTGTCAGTTTTAACATGTCATGGTAAAGGCCCAGATTCTAGAACCAAAGATTCGAAGACATGTGACATCCAGCAATCCACAGTGAACCCGCGTGGTAGATTCCCTCTCCTAAAGAGGTGGCCAGAGTCCCAGCAGTGAGAACATTATTAGCCTGATTATAAAATAATTAACATTTATTTCAGGTAAAATATCCGTAGATTGACATAAATACAAAACATACAAAGAACAAACAGTAAAACCAAAACATTCCATCATTTATTCATTATAATTATATCTATAGATAGAGTTGACTAAATAGAATAAATGATAGAAATTGAAACTTTCCAGTTTTAATTAAATTTAAAATCAAACCTAAATTAAATTACAATAATTTATTTATTTATTGAAACTTCATGCCACACAAAGGTACAAAGGCGGACTTAATGCCTTAGGCATTCTCTACCAGTCAACCAAGGGTAGTGAAGAGAAAACATGGTAGGTGCATAAAAAAAGAAAAGATTAATAAGAAAACAGGGAACAAATGTATATATAAAGTAAACATAAATATATATTTAATATTATATAAACCTACAAATATATATTATTTATATAAGGACAAATGAAAGGATTTTTGAGACTACTCCGCTATTTGAAGAGAAAACATGGTAGGTGCATAAAAAAAGAAAAGATTAATAAGAAAACAGGGAACAAATGTATATATAAAGTAAACATAAATATATATTTAATATTATATAAACCTACAAATATATATTATTTATATAAGGACAAATGAAAGGATTTTTGAGACTACTCCGCTATTTGTGTAGAAAATAAAGCCGCAACTTCCGCTTTAATGCATACCGACTGATGTCAAGATGAAGCGCATTCCACAGAAGTAACCAAATCAGAAGTATGAGAAGGACAAAGCAGTAGAAGATAAAAAAGAATCTTCATGTTTTAACAATACTGCTCAGACTCAGACTTACTTTGTAAAAGCTAAAGCGTTTAACACCCTTCTAATAAAAATTAATCTAAATTAAACTTAACACGTACAAAATACATGTGTCGCACACATGTTTGCGAATTCCTAGTTGCCTTGCTTATAGATAGAACAGAAAGGAAATTGCAAATAATTTTAGCTCATTACAACTACTGCGCCTAGACTGAGCTGTGCATGTGTGTGTATGTATGTGTACGCGATCCACGCAATTACACGTAAAGAATAGTGACAACGCACACCAACGCTAGTGTAATCGAAGGACTGAACCGCGTCACATGCATTTGCAAAGCTAGCTAGGGCTGCTACCAACTGCATTTAATAATATATAAAATACAACAAAAGTTTGTAAAAATTAGGTCTGAACCACAAATTCTAGGCACGTTTAATTAGTCTGTCTTTTCTTTTATTTCATTAGCAATTTTCTTATTACAGGAATGCACAGCGTAAACGTAACGTATACGCTACGAAGCAGAACCGAAAACGCAACGCAATATTCCTTACAATATGTATTGATGTAGACCGCCTACGCTGCGTAGTCATTGCTACGCTGTGTAAGCGCTGCTACGCTACAGTAGAGTAGGCGACGCTAAGAAACGGTGTGAATTGTAGGGTCCATAACTTTTGTTAAAGTCAGATAACATTTTATATAATGAAAAATTTCTAAAGCAACCAAAGCATTTAAAATCGTACTAGATATCCAGATTTATTACATATTATCGTAATATGTGTGCAACGTCTCTCTAAAGAGACGATACCTCAAAAATATATGTCTTCATTTCAACCCTGCGTTGTGCCGGAGTCGCACAGCCGTAACTCATACACGCACATAATGTTGGTACTCGCCGGTACTTCCATCTATTTCGTGATGCAATGCTCTTGCGCACAGTTTTACGACGACCGCCGTTATTTACTACTTATTAAGTTTAATCGATTTTAGTATAATCTTAGTTTTGTTGTGCTTGAGGTATTTGTGACAGGCTCTTATTCTGGAATTTATCGTGAATTAGGTGAAATTGAAAACCATTTATGACATACACTTCTGCTATTGTCATCTCCTTCCGACTTGCTTCTTTTGACCTTTATCGGCTCAGTGAAAGATACTATTTAGTTAAATGAAAGTTTTAAGTCAGAAAAACAAACATTGATAAGATATTATCTATGCAAAATTTCCAGTCATAAGTCAACTGAATGTAGCTGTTAAATTCTTCACAATTTTAAAACTTCAAGTAAAACTAAATTCTCATCAAAGTTACTCCTACAGACAGTTTAAAAATGAACTCACGGGAGAGGAATATTTTTATTGTTTTATGTACAACTTTAATTAGTAGATACCCATAGTAACAGTTAAAATACAAATTTTCTGTCCCATTGGTCCGCTAACACTTCAATACGCGAGTGTTTGCGCGTGTGGAGTGCGTTCTCTTTGCGTGCGGGTCGTCTGAGGGGTGCCTAATGGAACGTGCTCACGTGCTCGTTAACCGACCGCTGGATCGTACTCCTCGCATGGGCAAGGTGCTATATTGTTTACTTTATGTATGGGTTTCAATAAAAGTTAAATTTAAGAGTAGAAGATTAATGTTATTGGAGTAAGCTTAAAATACTTTTTTTTTAACAGAATTCACGATTATTTCTAACAATAGTTTAGTAAGTTACAGATGAAATGAATACGCATAGAAATGAGTAACGTTAGTGAAATATTACACCAAAGTGGGGACATTTCCTGCTCACGCGGTTAAAGTAAAACAAATCTGTTCAGCCAGATGAAATAACAAGGCATTGAGTAATCGTAGACACAACATACTAATAAAAGCAAGAAACGAAACATCTCACAGATCTAAACAGCTTCAAAAACAAACGATAAACTCGTCTGACCTAAAAAGTAGTAAATCAAAAGAGTTTTCCTTTCTGCAGGTATAAAAGGGTGTTTGAAAGCAACGTGGCATGAAGCATGAAAAGTTTGTATGTGTCCTTTAACAAGCCAGTAGGTACTTGGCTGGTGTAGGGCGCGAGGCGGGGGCGGCGCCTATTCCTAGCGCAAAACTAGGCCGGCCGCCGACCGCTGGTGGATGGTCTAGGGGATAAGTGGATTGCGGGGATTGGTACAAGGTTGGTATGGGGTGGGTGAATGTTTCTTTTTTAAGTTTTTTTTTTGTTTTTTGGGGTTCCATGCCTCAAAAGGAAAAAAACGGAACCCTTATAGGATCACGTTGTTGTCCGACTGTCTGTCTGTCTATATGACAAGACCCTTTATCTCGAAATTAAAACCATATACTCAGTTCTGAGGACCCGTTGACCTAGAATCCAGGAATTGCGAGCCCGACTCGCACTTGCCCAGTTTTTTTTAAGTTTGGAACTTATCCTGTATAGAAAAGTTCCTTCTCGCCATCGCCATACACGTGTTACGTCTTGCTGCAGTTACTAATATGACAGCGCTTCTAAAATTGTGTTCATTTCTGTAATATTTTTATTAATATTGTTTAAACGACTACAGATTTTACAGACTATGGAAATATCCATAGTTTGTCTTGTATACCTTATTAAAACCAGAGTAATAACTCTGGTTTTAATAAGTCAGTATTATTAAGTAAAATTTTTCTGACGTGGATATGTCTTCGAACAGGTAGCCATGAACGATGATGACTAAGATATCGTCATTACTCGATAATCTGTGTTTTTTTAGGTCACGTTTAAAATTTTAATATGTATATGCTTCGCTGTTGGTATAACTCAATATTTTTATATATCAGAATTCACCGTCATTTTTATTTTAAAAAAAACTGGGCAAGTGCGAGTCGGACTCGCGCACTGAGGGTTCCGTACAAATTTACCTATGAAAACCGTTCAATTCAAACCGTTAAACATGTTTTGAGACCTTGCTTCATGCTAAATTTCAGGATTCTAGGTCAACGGGACTGTCGAAATACACGCTTTTTGTGCCATAAACGGCCGTATTTTTTTTTTCGTTATCTCATATATTTAGTTTTTTAACAGCTTCAAGGGATTGCAGACTTGGTTATTTGGTTTTAATTTCAAATTTATACCTCTACGCGTTTTCAAGATAAAGTCTTGATAGACAGACAGATAGACGGATGGGCAACAAAGTGATCCTATAAGGATTCCGTTTTTTTCCTTTTGAGGTGCGAAACCCTAAAAATATGTTTATCTTGTACGGCACAATTTCATACATGAATCATAGTTTAAAATCCGTGAACGATTAGAAGTTTAATGTCAGTAGACGGAACAAAAATGTAGGTCAGTTTAGCACGAAAATTATTCAGAACCGTGACAATGTGTAATTGTGTACTTAAGTTTAATAAATGGTCACCATTTCTTTGTTACAACTTTCACGCATCATCTATGACACATACATAACTTTTCTATCGTCACAATGGCCTTACACAAGTACCTTCAACTTGAACTACGCGAGCCGCCTGTGACTTGGGCCACACGACGTTTTAAACTCCGGACGCATGCAGTGCCAACACAAAAATTACTTCTTAGAACAAAGGTTCAAGAATCAAGATCTATGTCGTTTGAGAACTCTTAAATATCAGATCCTCTACATGACGAATTTGTGTCAGCGAAACTGTTGAAAAAAACATCGAAACAAAGTGTTTGTTTGTGTATTTTTAAGGGTACTAGGAAACATCGGGTTGATTGCTACGTTTTTAATTTGTGCCATTTTATTGTTTGGCCAGGTGGCTCGTGTATATCCGAAGAGAAAGATAAATAACAGATTTTATGATGTGGATAAATATCATAATTCTCCTAAAATACTCTTATACTGTAATACTCGTAATTATGAAACTTGGCACTTTAATTTAATCTTTAATCTTCGGAATATCTAAAACTTAAGATATTAGTTAAGTTCTCAAATTAATTGACCAGAGAAATTCTAGAATACATACTCGAAGAAATCTAGAATACACAAATAACTATGCTTTGAGGTTTTCTTTATTTAACACAGCCTTGGCCGACAAACAATAGTACGATATTCTAAAAGATACATATACTTTATAAGCTGAAAGATTTACGCTGTCAAAAACAAAATAAAAAATTCGCTTCATCTTTCTCGATGTTACAAATCTTTAGAAATGTATGTGAAGTCAAACAAAAAGTAAAACAAATCCTGGCGCAACAACTAGTTTTATCTAACACAAAAAGAAAAATAGGTAAGTAAACACGTAGTCATGTTTTCGCAAAACGACTTATTTCTGTTTGGCCGGCGCTGGAAGTATTTATTTATGTACTAGATCTCGAATTACAGACATTTGCTACATATTTATGAAGATCTGTCTTTAGCACGTGACTAAACAATGGTATATCTGTTAAATGACGTCTTTGTAAAGATATAAGGTCAAATCTAGCATACTAAGTATATTTATTTTTAGAGTTTTAAAGATTACAAAGATAAAACTAACTAGGATACAATAACTTTCCGCTTAAAACGTAGTTGAAACTGAGATGAGAGGCTCTCATTCATTCATAAGTTTTAACAGTGTTTATCCCCGATTTCAGATTCAAGAATTTCTAGTTGAGAGATCTTATTATAGCCCGAAAACCTGGCAAACTTAGGATTTAAAATTTATTTGACTTCTTTCTTCTTCTTCTTCGTTTTTAATTCCATATGTTTAATTCAGGAAGTGAGTCAAACTGGAATTTATTCGGAAATAAATAATAATGTTATAAAGTCCTTATACTTGCACACAACACAAGCACTCGTTATGTGCAACAACTGTTGTCATTTTTCTTTGTTCTCCTTATTCAAGTTAACTCGAGAAATAAGCTTAGATTCGATCAAAGAAAACTGAAAGTACTGCTACCAAATACTGAAGCAATGGTGCTATGCAACAAGTCTTGTAATATTTTTAATACAAGGTCAAGTATCCTGACCCAATGCTGTATCCACTATCGACCTAGTCTTTATTCGACCTTGGTTACAATCGTGATTCTACTTGTTGGAATTAAACTGTATAACGAGTATGAAACACAGCACAGGAATATTAAACTGTATCACGAATACTAAATACAGAAGGATAATATTAAGCTGTATTACCAGCACAAAACACAGCCCATTAATATTAAACTGTTTTACAAATGCTAAACAAAGTACAGTAATATTAAGCTGTATTATGAGTGCTAAACACAGCAGTAATATTTGGGTACGCCACAATAAGGCGGTGATAAGTCCCGCTTTTGAAGAGTGGTTAGTGAGTTGCCATGGTGTCCTTACTTTCTGCCTGGAGCAAGTCCTCGCCGGAAATGGGTGTTTCGGCAGGTTCCTGTTTCGGATTCGGCGAGAAGAAACACACAAATGTCACCGTTTTGCGGATCACCCGGAAGACACAGAGGAACATACGGTGGGAGTGTCTTCAGCTTGGAGGCAATCGGTGGTGGTGACTATTCTCACCTGGTCTGGTTTAGGCCATAGTCACCTCCGTCTGCGAAATAGTAATGTGAGCGGAGGAGGTGGTGGAAAGCTTAAGGAAAAGAATATCCTTACGTCCCAGCCGCCGACGCTGGAGGCACCCGGGTGTCGGCAGCCGCAGGACAATACTTGACCGTAAGCGCGGGCTTATAGATGGCGAGTAATTGGTAGCTTGCCGTCCGGTAATGCCCAAGCTTGAGTTGATGGCGTGTAATACAACGCGCGCTCCAAAGAGATATTAGTAAAATGGACGGAGCGATTGTGCTGGGAGATGGTTCGAAAGAATTACCGTATTCTTGGAACGCAAGGGGTAATTGCAGGATCACATGTGGGTTTTAGTCAGTAAAAGTCTGATACTTCCTTTCGTTCCACCAGGTGCGGTAAAAGTTAAAAGATGGTTTCCCAATTAAAAAAAAATACTAGTATTAACTCGTAATACAGCTTAACATTATTGCATTTAAATGTATTATGAGTACTAAACATAGCACAGTAATATTAAACTGTATTAAGAGTACTAAACAATAAACATAGTTCAGTACCTAATATTAAACTGTATTGCCAGTACGAAATACAGGACAGTAATATTAAGCTGTATTACAAGTACAACATAGTAGAGTAATATTAAACTGTATAACGAGTGTACTTAACACAGTGCAGTAATATTAAATGATAGCATTTTTTATAATTGCCAACGTCAATAAAAACATTCCAATTATTCAGCAAGTGCAATATGCATTAAGGTCTGTGACCTGACCTCATCCGCGTAACGTGGCCTTAGAGCGTAATGAAAACTGCGCAAACGCAAACGGAGTTGGCCAATTATATTCTCGCGAGATAATTTCAAACGTCCAATGGTGATGATACTATGATGCTACGAGCCAATAGGAACGATTCATAAAATTAATAAACGTTTTTATTGCAATTTGCAGTGTCGGTCAGTCCCAAAGTAAACAGAATTGAAAATTAGTTCTGGGTAGTTTCAATTTGTTTTCGAAATGTGCTGATATCATCTGATTTAATGTTAGTCACACAATTATCGATCAAAAGGCTAGGAAATCAATGTACGGCCTTGAAATTACTGTGAGATAAATTATATTATCGAGATAAGCATCTTTGCTGAAGTCTTAGATAAAATCAGTCTATTTGAAAGGAAGCAGACAGGTACAAAAGTCGAGAAAAAAACCAAATAAAAATCGATACGAAAATCATGCTTATTTCTGTTCACTTTCATTTAGGGGCACCTCTAAATAGAGTAAGTAAAAGCATTCTACATGTGCAATGTAAAATGCATTTCTAATTTGATTGTTAATCTCAGCTCTCTACGACCATTCTAAGGGCGGAATTCACCAATAAAACTAATCGCGTTTTAACGTTTGGCTCGCATAATCGCGTTTAGCCGCTGTCACTAGTGTCACTTGTAAAAATATAAAAAAAGAAAAATACAGACAAGTGATATTAGTGACAGCGGCTAAACGCGATTATGTGAGCCAAACGTTAAAATGCGATTAATTTTGTTGGCGAATTCTGTCCTAAATGTAGAAATAGTCAATTAACTTCTTGGAATAGGGATGGTCTCAATTGGTTGCCATTTTATACTACTTTGAAACCGTTAAATTTGGACACTTATGAGGCGTTTCACTAAACGCCTAATAAGTGTCCAAATTTACAGAAACATGATAAAAGCTGATATACGAGCATAAATATGACCAGTTTAACGATTTTTTACGAATCTTAAAATAATGTATTGCGTATTGATAAAGGTAGCTCTGCCAACTACGGCTAAGAAATTGTATATCTCAATTTTGAATTCATTCATGGGTCTTAGATAAGTGACGATTAAGAATCTATGCAACATATCCGATATTCCAACACAGGCGTGGATGAATGGAGTACCATATGATACATATCGAATACGAGTGCGTATGTAGTGTGGTGAGTATCGACTAGCGCACTCTCTACCAGTACTGGGCTATTGCGAAACATCCGCATTCGTTAATGTTCTCCACAGATGATCTATGGAGCGCGAACAAGATACGCAACTGAACTACATTTCGCTTGCACTTTCGAAAGTAAGTCTTTGTTTTCACTCGGTAGCAGTAATTTGTAGTAATGAGGAGAGATCATTGTACGCACTTTTGTTAATCGCTTGAGTGAAGTCTCGCCGAATTTGGCAGACCGCCAAATGTCGCACATTACTTTTTGATTTAATGTTTATGGTGAAGTTTTGATTTAATATAATGCTTGAGAAGTGACATAAATGTGGTCGATTTTACGTCATTAGCCTGCAGTTTTTATGCAGAATACAATTGTCTTTTTTTTGCTAAAAGAGCTCATTGACTTTTGTTTTTTATGAACTTATAAGCAAGTAATATACAATTAAAAGCTGTATGAAAATCTCAACAGTTATATAAGAACTCTTACTTTCTTTATAATAAAATTTATAAAACCGTTTTATCGTAAACTTCCTACAAAATAGCTTATTATGATGTGAGTTGTAAGTATCCGATGCAGGTGTTAAAACCTTGGCAGTTGCTGTAAACGCACTTTCACTAAAATACGTTCGACTGCGGGAACAAATGAACATACAGAATATAGGGCACCACACATTGACTCAGTCGCTACGAACGAACGGAGATAGTACCACAAGCGCGCTGTATTCTTCAGCCACACAATAAATAGGCAAATAGCCTTGAATATTAACACAAGTGTTGGTCATTAAAATGTACTTTTCTAAAATATAGGTAATCAGTTATCGGTTATATTACCGCAAGTAAAAGTAGCGAGTGCGTATTTTGTGTCAAATTTTATCGCAAAAATCCTTCGACATTTTAGACTAGAAGATATAGTTAGTTGTAAATAGAGTCATGGCCGGTTGTCGATCTCCTAATTTGATGGTCACTCGTTTATCATTGCTTTATACACGTTGCCTTGAGATGATAAAACAGTTAGTATATGTATAATCTAAATATATCATAATACCACAACATTTGAATATGTCTGCATTAAGATTTTGTAAGTCATAGCGTTATTTTGCTTCATTAACCACTGACACATTCATTTTTGTCAATATAAATACAATTTAATCGAAATAATAATGTAAAAAAAATTCTCTTCAGATTTCACGATCAGTACGAAAATTGGCAAATATATGGAGTGTTTACACAGGCCACGGTCTCGGGCTCGAACTTGTCCGATTTTTATTGCGAGTTTAAAGAAGCGAGCGAACTTGCCCCAGTGACCACGGGTAGCGGTTGATATAAATATAATACATAGGCCCACGTCCAATAATAGAATTGGTCGGTACTCGGTGGCACATTGCCGCCGCTCTACGATCCAGAGCCCAAATTCCTAACTATAGTTACTAACTCCTCCGTTGCTAGTCGGTATGCAGCTAAGATGCACTTTGACATTTCAAAAATGGAATTGTATTTTCAAGATATTAATTACCTATCTATGTAGTTTCGATTACTGTCAAACACTTTCAATTACATATAATAACTCTTTGAATGGTGCAATCCATGTTTTTCTGAGTTTTCCCGAAGGATGTCAGGTATATAAAAAGAGGCTGTACAAAGTTTTTCTTGTTAACCTATTTCTGTCTGTACATGCGCAGTATGCATCAGTTCTTTCCAAGGAGTGTGCATTTGATATTTTCTTGTTGAAAAGTGCACGGATCATAGAAGTAGTTGCGTGGAGTGCGAGGCGGCGGGCAAGGGGGGTAGGGGGGCGCTCGCCGGTTCGCGCGGTGTAACCTACATACCGGTCAACACTCCGGCTCAGTCAACACTCGCTACAGGGACATTTGGAGCGTTTGATGAGCCAGTTCACTTGTACAAGTAACTTAGGTGAGTGCCAGTCAGATAGTAAATAAACTTTAGAGGAAATTTATCAAGCCATTGACCAGAACTTTTAATCTTCACTATAAGATGACGTCGACGAAATTAATGTGGTTGAAAAAGCTCATTTAGACAGATTATTCCCAAAAACAGCCTCATGCTTTTGTGGAAACAATAAGCCTAAACTCTATTAAAGGTTTGTAAACACTGCTGCTTAAAATTTATCTTTATAAAAACATACCTGTATATCAGCTAGATCACAAAAACAAATGGGACTCACCTGAAACAAAAAGAACATATTGGTAAATTAAATGCTCATCTCGTATATGTGTTTCTGCGTAAACTTAATAACCATGCCAATGACCGTAAAATTTGTTTCAACTTGTCATTTGTGTACACCTAATTCTTTGACATAAATACAGTGCACAAGTGTGTAACCTACTAAATTAGTATTAATTGGAGTGTTTCAGCATGTGACTAACACTCTAATCTAACACAGCGAATACTGTTCACTTTTTTAAAATAAAGTGATCAATATTTACGAGCTAGTTACTGGGGCAAGTAGCAGCGCGATGTGAACAGACTAACGCCAGCATTAGATGCGACTAGACAAGGCCATAGCTATCAGTGAAATGTCGAGAAGGAAAGAGATGGATACATAAAGTATTTATTGCACACATAACAACACCACAAGTGCAATTCACGCACACATCTACAACTTTTCTATTTCTATTACATGTTCTAGGGTTGACTACTGGTGTTAATAAAAACGGTTAAACTAACTACGTCAATTTAAATTGTTGTTATTAATACTGAACTAAATATCTTGGAGATAGCTAATTCATGCGCTAAAGTGTGTTACGGACGCAAATACACTCCTGAAGATTATACTTTTAAAATTTTGTATAAACATCCTGCTAATTAATGAAACTGAAAGTCTGAAAGTTTTTTACCGTTAGTTGCTTCAACCACTACAATGATATCGTAACCATTAAATGACGTCACATTGAACATTTGCAGTTTGACTTACACACAATAGACTTCTTGCTTATTTGAAGGGTTTGTCTAGTATTCTTAAGGTTTCCTGACTAAGTCAGTAAAAGTCTGACATGCTCTCCCACTCAGCTCTAAAGCGGGAGAAGTCATTGCAGGGAAAAGGCAAAGATAACATCCAACAAAAATGCTATTTTCCTTCAGTTGCCCTTTGCGTTCCAGGGCAACGACGGTAACTCTTTCGAACATTCGCAACCCTTCATGAGGTATTGATCTATGCTAAAGACTATACAGTATGCTATCTTTTAGTACCTATTTTTTAACTCATAAGAAAGTTGGAGAGGTCATAAAGCCACTGCTAATAATACTGATTAAAGCAGGAAAAAGGTGTTTCACCATCTAGGTCGGTTAAGGAGGTTACCGACTATCTTCAGGAATTGGGTGAGCGAGTGTATAATGCGCACTTGATATACAAAATACCTATCTTGATAGCGATAAGCGTTCCCAACTTGCGAGTTGCGACAGACTGGCCTAGAACCCGGTCTGAACTCAAGTAGCCTCAATAACTCAGCCCAAATTTTTATAATAATTCATCGTATCTACATACTGCGCACGATTGTTAATAGTTTTAGTTGATCGCGGATACGCCAGTGCCACGGGTAGTGGGTACAGTGCTGGACTGGGTCAATTTGATGTCGGTTGCTCAATCGTAGTCACGTGATTGTCGTGCTTAGCAGGTGCTAGAACACCTTGTAGTAACGGTTTGAAGTTCTGATTAATATCAAGAGGGAGATAATCGTTTTTATGTTAATTTTATGCTATGTAACATTTGTGCTAATAACTTCTTGAAGTTTTAAAAATAATGTGTTACATGCATCGGTCTAGATCTATCTACATTCGACCTCAAAATATTTATTTGCGTACACAATGTAGGTAGGTATATAGTCTTACATTGTATAAATAGTGAATCTTGGTTTCATCTACTTTGTTACTAAAAATATAAGTTCTACATATTGCGGCAGTTTTCAGTAGTTTCAGAGATTACCTCCTAAATACTCCGGGGTGAGGAGGAATGGCACACGATCGCCTTCTTCTGCGAAGCAGTAATGCTAGCGAAGGAGACGGCCAAACGCGTGTGGAACAGAATTCCTCACGCCCCAGCCGCCGAGACCCTCAACCCCGATTTTTTTGCCACCGTAGGCGTGGGCTTGCGGACGACGAGCAATAGGTAGCTCACTGTCCGGTTGTCCGGTAAAAATCCGGACCGAATCCGAGTCTAAAACTGTAGGGGCCTAGCAGGGTCGAAGCCGCGCCAGTAGGCTTACTGCCGACCTACTGGGGCCATGGTAACAAAAGAAAAACCCTAAGTAAAAAAGGAACATAAGTGTGGTTTTAGTCAGTAAAAGTTAGACATAACCTCCCGCTCCGCTCTAAAGCGGGAGAAGTCATTGGATGATTTCTAACCTTAAAAAAACCCCTACATAAAAACTTACAAATTACCTCTTTATAATATTAAGTATAGATTTAACTAACCCAATCCTAGGAAAGAGTATCATCTGTTTAGTTTACAAAATATCATAATGTAACTGCAATATTATATAATTCCCCATCAAACCTCTATTTGTATGTGTTAGTCATAAGGAAATGATAGGTCGGTATTATGAAATACTGTGCAGCTTTGAAAGATGTCACCCAGATCCTCAAGTTGAATGTCTCTCTCATTAAGTGATGCAATCTAAACTCCTAATAGGTTAATTGAACTTGACATAATACCAAAAACGGAATATCTATGACGAACTTAAATCACAACGAGTCACATGCTTCTAACAGCGAAAAAGTTTTTACAATCATTCTAAAATAATTTATTTATTTATTTAATGCTTTATGCACACAAAAGTACAAAGGCGGACTTAATTGTGTAATTGGGTGGAATAATCATCCTATGAGAAATCTCGCTCTTGGGCGGAGCGCGAGGTAGTGTCAGACTTTTAGGTACTGACTAAAAACCCACTCCTGTTCCTTCTTTGCCTTCGTCCCGTCGTGACCCCGGGTTTCATTTTCACACTACTCGTGGCCCTAGTAGGCTTCGACCCTGCTGGGCCACTACGATTTACTGACATCTCCTTGAGGCTCGCGTGGAACAGTACGCGCCGTCGACGACTTGGACTCGGTTCGGACGGTTACCGGACGGTCGGACGGCAAGCCATGTTCCTTCAGTTACCTTTTACGTTCTAGGACCACGAGTATCCCTTTCAAACTTTTCCTCATCGATCTAGAAAGCGTCGGCCCTGTTAGGCCTCTACAGTTTGCCGACATCTCTTTGCTGTGCGCGTAGAACACTATCTACATGCCCTCGATGACTTGCGACTAGAGGCCTACCATCAGTTCTTAACGCGATCCATTTGACGACCTAAACTGAACTGTTAAAGGGATGGAGCTATACAATGTGTTTTTTTTGATATCCCATAACACAAGATTTATATTCTATAAAGAAAAATAATAAACTAAAAGTCCTAGAATATGTGGTCCAAAAGTGCATGGTTTCGAATACATCATAATTAATTTATGTCAAAAATTTCATCGATGAAATCTAAGTAGTTTACAAATAAATACACATACATATTTACATACACATTACATATTTTCGCTGCCATATTTCACGTAAGGGTGTTTTACGTTAATAATCGTGAATTTATCGAATTATTTTGTATGGAAAATGAAAATAAAAAAGAAGATAATTGAAAAATAATTCATAAGCCAGTTGATTCTTTGATATGGTCTCATTCATACCCTAGCGTTACGGGATATAACAAAAAACAGGTTGAATAGAGTTTGTAGTTCCATGTCGCTTGCTCGCTTGACATTTAACTCGCCATTATAAGGTCCCAGGGCTGCGGGATTGTTCGAAAGAGTTACCGAAGCCGTGGAATTCACAGGGTAACTAACACAGGTGGGGTTTAGGTTTTAGTCACTAAAAGTTTCGTCGACGGCGCGCAGTGTTCCACGAGTGCCTCAAGATGTCAGCAACGGTAGGGGCCCGGCAGGGTCGAAGCCTACTAGGGCCAAGGGTCTGATTCTGGAAGGAAGACTCGGCCCTGGTATGAAAGGCAACGAAGGAACATGAGTGGGTTTTTTGTCAGTAAAAGTCTGACACTATCTTCCGCTCGGCCCAAGAGTGGGGGATGTCTTTAGATGATTTTCCCACCGGAAAAAAAAGTCACTAAAAGTTGACACTCCCTCTCGCTTCACAGCGGACCCCTGCCTCTATGAAGCGAGAGTAACTTTCTTCAGTCATTTGATGATTTCCCACTTAAAAAAAAAAACAATACATACAGCTGATCATAGAAGCTCCTTCTTTTTGAAGTCGGTTAAAAACACGATGCTTCGCAACTATCACAAACCTTATTGTTTGGTACAATAAAACTTTAAGCAATATTTCATCACCTACAATTTTCATCTATGTGTTCCTCACACACAGTTCCCATAGAAATGGGGTTATCTTGATAGATTGCTCTCTTGATTCCGAAACACGATAGCATTCGCTGAAGAAAGTATCAGGTGCTGAAATCTTAGACTTGATATATGTTGTGTACTTTCAGGCCTCTTTTGAAATGAAGACTAAAACTGCTACTTTATGATGAAAAGCTTCCACGAAATTGAATCTACGAGTGTAGGATCGTTCGACAAGTTACCGCAGTCCTGCGACATAGAGGGGATCTGAAGGAACAAAAGTGGGTTTTAGTCTGTCATATTTGTAATACATGACATGATTAAAAATAGTGTCCATGGAGTTTCTTGCACATTCTTCCTCATCCACGTTTTGGAGTGCGTAATTAGCATGATTTATGATTTTTCTGACTGACTTGCTTCTTGACAATTCAATAGTGTCTGTACCTAAATTGTTTATTTGTAATAAATGCTTTGAACCCTGAATCTTTAAAAGTAAAACACAAATTCTCACTTCTCCCTGAACGGAAGATATTACTTGATGCTTTCCCAGCAAGTCATTAATATTTCGGCTACTCAAACTCCATTATTCAAGAGTGTCGTAAACAGTCTGATCCAGTTCATTGATTCTCCGTGTCACAATAAGCCTATTTCGTAATCGAAGCCATAAAAAATACAGTTAGATTCGTCTGCGAGCCTACTGTGTCAACATCATATAATATTTTATGACACTTGGACTCATCTGAAAGCGATGCAAGCTAACCTTTGGGAAGAGTATGGAGCAACAACACCGGACGCCCTATATTCACATTTCGGTCTGCCGGCTGGCAAATTGCCCAAAAATAATTAGTCATCATACGCTCAACTCCTTAGTCGCGATCCTAGGATAGGACGATTCTCAGAACATGTTACGGTTTCAACGGCCACAAAGCATCCATTGCATTTCGTACGAAATATGAAAATGGGACATTTATGTGGGTTATTAAATTCGCGGTATTGGAAAATTTTGTGGTGCAAGTTTTAGTTTAAAGAAGATACTGTTTTAAATTACTTTAACAACATGTACTATAATAGCAACTAGATTTCTCTAGCGCAGCTATGTTTGTTCTAAGAACTGACGGTTATGATCGTAAGCCATAATAATGACAGCATAATAGCATATTCTCAAACATTTTCACTTTCAACTACACCGTCGAAATTGCTTTATACAACAGCCCTCTAGTGCCGAACTGCCGAACTTGCGTTGCGTCCGCTCGACACTAGATGGCGCATAAAACGGATTGGCGTTGTTGTAGCTTTCGTAGCAGTAATTCTAATAAACTGCCGCTATTATGAAATCAATTAAAATAGTATACATTATGTAAATCTGTATTTATAAATTATCGATTTAGAAAAATTCAGCATAATTTATTACGACCGAAAAAATAAATAAAATGGGGATAACAATAATAGCAAAAGCATCAGGTTAAGTAAATAACCTTTGGTAGCAAACAAACAGTTGCATTATGCAAGCAAAAATAGCAAAAAATCATTCTTACGCAAACTTCGTAGCAAGTGCTACGGCGTAGGCATTCAAGCGCTACACTTGAAGAGTTTCATCTTGCGTGAAAATTGTAGGGCTACGAGCTACAAATAAAATAAATTTTCATATTTAGCGAGTTAGTACTTTGGTAAATATTTTTGACGTGTTAAGTTCATATTTGTTTAAAATTATAATTTTATTTACGTTTCAAACACGTGTTCGGACGGTATCGTGTAACTATTTACAAACAGTTAAATGTTTCCGGTTTGTTAACGATTTGCTCTCGTTCAAGGTTATTGTATGTTTAATTTGATACTTTGTTTACATAAATAAGGATAATAATAGCATAATTTAAAATTAAGTGTTTTATTTTGCGACGAGATTAATGTAAAGTAAGTTCTTGTTATGCATCATATTCAATGAAGGTTCGTAAGCAAATAAAACTGTTTTTTTTTATTGGGTCGGAAAATCATCTTATGACAAATCGCGCTCTTGGGCGGAGCGGGAGATAGTGTCAGACTTTTACTGACTAAAAACCCACTCCTGTTCCTTCGTTGCAGGTTCGTTTCGTCCCAGAGCCCCGGGTTTCGCTTTCACACTACCCGTGACCTCAGTAGGCTTCGACCCTGTTGGGCCCCTACGATTGCTGACATCTCCTTGAGGCGCGCGTGGAACAGTACGCGCCGTCGACGACTTGGGCTCGGTCCGGACGGTTACCAGACTGTCGGACGGCGAGCCAAAGCAAATAGACCTATCGGTTTTATTAGAAATGTTATTCGGGAAATGTCGAAAACGCTTATTATGTACCTACCAGACATGATAAGTCTATTATTATAATATCAGTATCTCATTGGTGAAGCGCGTCGATGATGCCATGTGGAACCCACCGTAGTAAACCAATCACGTTGACGGAGCTAGTTAGGCCTGATGCTTGCCAGGGCTGCAGATTGTCCGAAAGAGAAAGAGTTACGGTGGCCCTCGCAAAGGGCAACTGAAGGGACACATGTGGGTTTCAGTTCCTTTTTCTTTCGGACAATCAATAGCCAACACAGGTGGGTTTAAGTTTATGATCCACGCGGTCCTTCAAGAGATGACAGCAAACTGTAGGGGCCCAGCAGGGCCGATGCCCGCTAGCTAGGACCGTTCGTAGTCCTAGAACGCAAAGGGCAACTGTAGGACACAGGTGTAGTTTTAGTCAGTAAAAGCCTGTCATGCGCTCTCGCTCCACCCAGAGCGGGAGAAGATATTGGATGATTTCCACACTTAAAAAAAGGTTTAAGTCAGTAAAAGTCTAACACTCCTCCTCAATCCACCCGGAGCGAGAGAAATCATTTGATGATTTACTATAGTAAGAAAACAAATCACAAGTTGTTGTGTGTTTACAAGTACAAAAATCAGATAGCACAATCGAGCATTTCTAAACCCCGATAAAAAACAAAGCGTTGCTAGCAAAACATTTAATAAACATAAGTCTTCTGTCCTTGACGCAGAGTGCAACATTACGCTGAAAAGTTCAGATGCAAACAAATACATCTAGATACTATGTATATGTCTGCCTCCCTCTCCAATAGCATAATTGAACTTCACGTAAATATTGTGCGGGTGTGTGTGTGCTGCATACAAGTACTAGGCACACAGACTTAGGTCTCAGTGCGAGTGCACTGAGCTATGTTAGGGTAGGTCGGGTACGTACTACGTAAATGATTATACTGATTTGAAACGCGAAGAATTTGATATTATGTTTTGATTGCTAGAGGATGCATTTTAAGTTATGGCCTGCTGGCTTCTTTATGGATTTTTGCGAGAATCATGAGACCGCTCGCTGTGGAGACGCTTGGAGGATTATGTCCAGCAGTGGACATCTTTCAGCTGACATGGTGCGTGATTTTTATTAAGTAAGAGAAAGAATGTATCATTGAATTTTTCTCACGTCGCGTGTTTATATGTGTGTTACATACGGATCCCTAATGGATATCGCCGACCAAGCAATTCATTCGATTGACGCCAAACACATGAAAACTGCATCGTCGACACTTGGGCCAGCCACAAGCCGCCGACGCAGCAAAACTGCGTATTATCAATAAGTTATTTTTAATAAGTTTTATGTCATTCCATATTCTAGCATCGAATAGGTTTCACTAAAATTAATTGTAATTCCTTTAGTTAAAATAAATTAGTTTAAAGTACTTTGTTTTTTTTTCAAGCCTCCGCCTGCAATCTACGTAATTTGTGTTACGAGAAAAGTACTGGTGATAACCTACATTAACAACGCTTCAATCCCAATCTTTTTATTAAGTGAATAACGCTATCAATAACAAGGGTTCCAAGGAACTAAAAAATAAATTAATCTGTTTTTTTTTTTACTTTATTTGCATTATCCATTTCAATTTTTGATTTTCTCAAGCCTACGAGTACATAACTTAAAATGAGGTCCAGTCTTGATCCAATTCTAAGCACACAGTTGAATCTTGCCCACCGATTTTGTATGTTTAACAAGGTTTCAAACCTTCAGCAGACGCCTGTTGATTGTCACAGTCATCATTATCAACTTATCGCCCTAACCACCTTTAAATTAAACAAAGAACCGTGAGGTAATAAACTGCACGGCGTCCTCATATTTAACAAATTATATTGGTAGTAAACAAGTACCTACGTATCTACCACGTATAGATTGTCAACGGCGCACTGCATAGACATGGGGGCACAGTAGTGTGCGTGCGGGACTGTCCAGACATCTAGATAGCTAGATATCTAGATGTGGGTGCATCGGTGCAGTGTTGGCGTAGGTCCTGGGGGGTAGGTCGGGTAGCTCGTCAGGGGCATACCTCCCCCCACTGGCAATAACTACCATCACGTAATCAAACGCTCCGAGTGGGATGCGCCTGCTATGGGACTCCAGTTTATTTTTCGCTATAATGAGTTTTTGTTGTTCACTCGTCGTGGAACGTATTAAATTCAAAATGGCAGTTTGTTTGTTGAAATATTGTACATATAAAACTGTGAAGTTCCACTAAAAATCAAGTCGAATTGATTGGAATTAATATCTGTTTCGCAATCGGGATTCAAACACCACAATAATATTGCGAGTTTATTTAGTTGTATGAAAGTCATTTCTAATATGAGTGGGAAAACGCGGCAGTTATACTTCTATGAGCAATGATTTTCTCCACTTTCGATCTGCATATGCGATTCAATTTTATTCAAACACCTACAACTACACGTGTAATATCCATTACTGGAAGAAAATCTATGTAATACCTGTACTTTTGCACATCAACAAAAACATTTCAAGAAAATTTATAAAAGATCAATGAGAATATTTAAAAAAATAATGGATACAGCTGATAGTGATTCATCTTTCAATGTAGATGGACTGGAACAATTTGCCTACTGCGGTCTTCCCGTCCAACTATAATATAGGTGTCTTCAAGGCTAGAGTGAATAGGCTCTTTATAAACTAGTGCGCCTGACCATCAATGATTGCATCTCCGCTTACCATCAGGGGGGATCGCGGTCAAGCACTGGTTTATATCAATTAAAAAAAAAAAAAATTTAAGCCTTATAGTGCACATAATAGGCGGACTTAATTCAACAAGGCATTCTACCAGTCAACCTCTGGGTTGAAAAAACAGTTCATTGCTGATATAAACACTTCATGGTTCAAAATATTGTACGAATATTTTATATAAGCTGTTGAGAATTCAAGTAATTTAAATAAAAATTCTTAGAGTCTGTTAAGTCGCGTCTTCCACCACCTACTTATCTTCCTACGTAAAGAAAATCGATACAAAAGTATTTAATGAGGTATTGCCTGTGCAGGTAATTGCACGATTATTTTTAAGATGTTCATTTCAATATATTGCAAAAGGGAAGGTTCAAACTATTATTATCTCAGCTAAGATTTCTCTCTTTCCTCTAGAGAATGTATTAGCCTTGAATATTTAATTTAGAAGGATTTCTCTTCAGCGAGAGCAATGTTTTTAGTACTCTATACATAAAAACATTGGGAGTACCTTTGAAGTAGTGAATGAGTTAACTGAATTTTGTATGCCATGATTAATGCTTCCTTTTTGGTTGTTTTAAATGAAATCTTTACAATACAGTTTATTGGGTTATTTAATTCATCGTTCACATGAATCACGGCACAAAGGGAAGAAATCACAAAGTCATATTACATTCGAAATTCAGGATTCGGTTCGTGTATGCATAATTTGTTTTTGAATAATTTCTCTTTGAAAAAAAAACATAAAGTACGTTGCATTTCTATCGGAAGGTTTGTTGCTCTTTTCAAAAATAACATTGTACTAAGACCTAAACATCGTATTGTATAAGTAGATACTGAATCTAGTTCCTCTAAAACAAAAACCATACAGTTTACTCAATTTAAACAACTTCCGCATTGTATTACCAAAACAACAAAACAAAATGAATGCAAAAATTACGAAAAAACTCATTCTCCAACGGTCCGATACTCCATCAAACCATGGAATCAATACCCACTATACGTTATAATTGTTATGTAACCCAGCATCAATGTTTATTTACCAATACGTATGTCGATGCGGGTCGTCGACCCCGGCTCCTGCTCGGGAAATTTCGGCAGTGTCCGTACTTTAGAAGGGGAAAGACTTATGCAGGGTACCGAGGGTGCGAGTGAACATCCCGTGAGGGTAGAGACCTTGAGCTGGCAAAATCAAGGGTAAGGTGGTAAGGTAGTGTGTGTGAGTTGGAACCGGCTCTGTGTTAGTGCATCGATACCTATACAGATACACACGTATAGCTAATAATATATTCAGCATACACACAGAAAGAATTCAGTACTTATGTGTGTATATATATTTGCAAGTCGTCTCCTGTCCACTGAACCTTGAGAATAAGAAAATGTTAAGCAGTCTTGTCTGGATATAAAGTGCTGATTCAGACTTTAACTTTTTAAATGTTATAAGTTCGAGTTAAATGCTAGAACTTAGATACGTCTTCAGTATGTAGATGTTATGTAGATAGTGCTGCTAAGAAAATATTAAATGAAATTATATAATTATTTGATTTCAAAATGAATACATGTTGACTATTTATTTCTTTCTGGATACGATGCATATCCTAGTACTAACAGAAGTATAAAATTAAATGTTGTTCTCAAAAATACTATTATGTATAAGAAGAAAAAAATAGTCGTCCAAAATTTGACGTTTGATTTGGGTTCGTCTGTCTGTTTGTTTGGATACTAACCAATCAATTCACAAGCTACCTAACAAGGCTTACTACTTATAAAAAATGAGGGCACCCGAGAAGTTTAAAAAATTACTTTAAATATGATGACGTTAGCATAAAATAAGATTGCAATCAGCTCAATATGCTCTGTTACTTATGTTGTTTCTTAAAGGCTTGCTTTAATCGATTTTTGCATATTTGGTTTTAATATATGGCATGAATATAAATAAAAAAAGCGCTGAACGGTTCTATATAACCATTGCTCAATATCAAACTCAGGAAAATGAAAAAAATTGCCATCGCAATCTTCAGTATTTAAAGGAATACCACATAGGTGAACGTACTCCTAAAAAAAAGAGCATAGCGTAAATCACAAGGAGTTAAATTACAAACAATGATGCAATTCAATCAACCGATCAAACTGTAAAGCCGCCATAAAAATAAAAACGCATGTCAACAAGCAACAACTACGACCACGTGCTCAACCCAAAATAGACGCGCACGCACACACGCGCGCCTTGCACGCACGCAATACGTACACGCGCGTGCTCTGTACGCACGCGACACGCACACAGACGCACGCCACGCGGCCTACCGAGCCCCGCGGAAAAATCAATATTTTGAGCAAAACTACTTCCCTTAACGCAGCTGTGTGCGTCGGTTACCTCCCCGTATCCGAACTCCAAAAGATCTATCGCTGATTTAAGGGACAAACTGAATCATGCCTTATCTGTTACGAAACAAAGTGTTATTTCCCCTATTAGTAGCAGGGGTAGTTAGATCGTGAGGGTACGAAGAGGTAGTGCCGTCCCGCTCCAATCAATCGGATGGCTCGGTCGCGCGGCCGCGTGGCGCCGGCCGACGACCCCGGGCCGGTCGTTACCCCGCGACAGTTGCACCCTGCTACCCCGTACACAAGTACGCACCCTTGTTCTTGCCGAATCTTGGACCCACGCCTCGCCGCCGCTGACATTGACTCGGCGAGCGGTTCATCGACCTCCGTTAACGCTTCCGCCTTCCGGTGTGCTCTATCGAAATTCTAAATAATGTTCTTAAAGTGGAACTTTATTTTATTGCACCATATAAATTTCATGAGTACACTTAACGCAGAAACTTGATAGCTATACAAATAAGACACTAAAATAACGATTTTCAAGTTTTAAAAACCCTGCATGGGTCATCGTTTTTCACCTGACATTGAGAACAGGGGAGCCAATAAACGTAACACATGTGCTGACGAGAGATTTCCTTTTACAGACTTCAATGTCTTTAACATTTGTTAAAGTACTTTTAAAAATAGATATACTACGATTGTAAATTAAAAGAACACTTCAATACAATCTGCTATGAGCGAGATAGAGCGTAATATAGAAGTTGTATGTAGAAATCCTAATGTTTGTAATGGATTCAGAGACTCACGTCCAATTAAGTCCAATAAAAATAAAACACAATCCGTTACTCAATGAATGAAAATGAATGGCCGTTCATGCGTGTGGGCACCGGAGCAAACAGACGCTAATGCAATGAAACCACGACACAAATCATTCCATATTCAAAACGAATTAGGCGCGAAGGCAAGCTGAAAACCGACACCAAAAAAAAAAAGAAAAAGACCAAAAACCAATGTGCCATCTCCGCTCAAATAAAATTAAAAAGAAAAGAATCCCAGTGCACCTTCCCTAAATTAACGAAGTGACTAAGTGAACATTTGGGAAGCGCTTACGCATCCTTTTAGTACGAATTATTTTCGACCAAGGCAAGAGATTTTTGCCGTGGATATGGTCTTTCGTCGAGTGCATTAAAAGTGAAGTTAATGTAAAACGCGAAAATTAATTAAAAGCACAATGCAAGTTTAAAACCGTGAGATATTTTTGTGTTAAGTTACCTAAGTTACGAGGAAAATTGAAAGTATTTTTTCAACAAGCGTTTAATTTTTTCGTTAAACGACTGAATTAAAAATATAAGACAAACTTCAGTAAGATCGGTCTGAAAAAAAAATCTGCGTAAAATTTTACTTTCGTAAAAGTGAAATTCGTAGCTTATTAACCGACTACAAGAAAAAGGATGTCAATTCGACTCAATGTTTTCATATATATATATTGGTTTATCTCGTTCAGCGATCTCTTCGTCAAATGTTAACCGATTTTGAAGAGTATTTTTTCTAGGTGGAAATGTATATTTGCCATCGATCTGATTTGGAGATAGACCATGAAACTCTCATGGAAATCTTCCGGGATTGCTAGTATTGCGTCTCTATTTATTTTAAAAAACATCATATAATTCCGGTACGCTTTAAAAGGGTACGCTTCGTAAAGTTCACCCTAGTATACCCTTATCTCACCAATTATGTTTAAATTCCACTTTACTGGAATGATCAATTCTAAGTTATAACGCCTTGGCAGTCCCATTACCTACATACATTTCATTTGCAGTTTTTTTTTCTTGTATTTTGTTCATTCCAATAAGTAAATTTTAGAGAAATTGATTTCTGCTTAGTTTTAGTTATTGGGTACCAGAACTATGTATAAAGTAAAAATATAAAATACTTTACTTATTCCAATAAAAGACAGCATATTACAAAAATTAATAATTGCAAATAACTAATTTCAGAAGTCAGTATTAAAAGTCAGTTATATTTTTTTTAAAGGTTTTTGTCTTTGTATTAATAGGTTGCTAATCAGATAATATGACGTAATAGTCTACAGCATTGTAATTACAATGGAGATTGCATTTTAAACTATTGTTAGGGCTAACTCCACGTTGCAGTATCACATTTTTAAAATCCTGTTTCATGCTAATATAATCAGGGGACTTTTATATCACACCCCTCATAGACGAGGAGTTAACATTACCCAGACTCTATTATGAAAGTAGAAAAAAAATACGTTGATTCAATAATACTGTATCATTGTAAAGCCGGTATGTAAGTCCAGTCTATGAATATGTTTCCCCTTTCATATAATTATACTCATGAAAAGACCTGAAAAAGTTTAACAGACGTTATATAGTATTATATAGATAAAAGAAAGAAAAGGTAACGAAACACAAAGAAGGACCCCCTATCGTATTTTATTGAATAAGAAACCAGTTCAGAAAAAGATTCCCTCTCCTAGAGAGGAGGCCTGAGTCTAAGCAGTGGGAATTTCAAAAGCCTGTTTATGCTTATGCTATATATGGGTACCTTGTATAGGTGTGGAGGATAAGAAAAAGAAAAAAAAGCAAAAGATTTCCGCGTTTACATTGTTGCCATTGTTTATAAATCTTTTCGTGGTATTGAAAGATAAACTGATCTCAGCGTCTTTCTAAATATATTTGTCAAAAGCCACGATGCGTGCGCCGGCGCCGGATTTAATTGGCCTTAAATTCGTCCAGTAAATTTCTTCCCGGACACGGCAAGAATGTCCCGCATTCTAAATTTTTATTTAATTTTCCGGGACCTTTCTTTTTCCATGCTCTTGCGCCGGTTAGTTGCGTAAGTTAGTAGAATCGATCATTAATACGACATAACATAGACCGAGTTTCGTGTAATAAATACTTTTCCTTATCTTATGTAATCGTACTTTATTTCATTATAAAATAAAATTATCGTTAAAAACATTGCAAAAAGATATATAAAGCCTTTCTGTTTCTCCTAGGGTAAAAAGTGATTTATTAAAATTTATGATAGTTAACTAACATTTGATCATAATTTAGAGCTTACAAAGTATATTCTTACGACACACACTACAATTTATCGCGTAGCTAGACAGGTCGACATCGTATTATTATCTTGTTAGTACAAAATTCGCCATTAACACCTAAGCTGCAAGTGTGGAAGCCATTGCATAATTCTCTTCCGTGATCTAGATCAGAGAGTCGGCACGGTGAAAGAGGTGGTTAAACGTGTGTGCTGTAATAATCCCTAATGTATGAACTGTTTACTGCGAACGCTAAAGCTTGCTGCACACTTGTACTATTCCGCTGTACCTATGTAAGCACAGGTGCTATTTATAATAACTTTTCAATACTCTTACTCGAAAAGCCACTAATATCCCTACTACTATCAGGCACTCAATTTGCTGTTTTCCACACTAGTGTGGAAAAGTGTGCATGCTCACCTTCGCCACAATTTGATTACATTTATCGTACCAGGCTGGGCGCGGCGCGACTCCATTTATTTATGTTTTCTTAAGTGTATTGAAAAACGTAGTATGATACACGTGAAAATTTGTATCAAAATGTACTATAATGTTTCAGACTGACCTTTTGTGATATCTAGTGTCTACATTATATGTTTTTGGCTAATTTTTCATACAATTTGTTAAATACACATAATTTAGAGACCAATGCAGACATCATGAGCATAATTAACCTTATAGTCCACTACTGGGCCTAGTACAATTTGATAGATGTCATATTTCATGGATTTTTTTATTCTAGGATATGCCTGTTTTTCATGATGTTTTCCTTCACCTTTCCATGATACCTACTTGACTTCTCCCTTTCTTGCTACGGCGTGAAGTCCACATAAGCGTAGCGACACCTGCCAATGCTTATTAAAAATACTCAGAACATATCCTGGGCCGAAATAACGTCCCATAATTTCCATTACACCTAAATTAAGTACACCGAATTATCGTGTCGTATTCAGCAGGTGTGTCGCAACGCTTTTTTTTATTCTGATGTTTAATGTTTTACGTTTGAAATAGTACATTTTGATACAAGTGGAGAAATAATAATGAAGGAATGATGGAGAAATAATATCAAACGACGTTTTTCAATACACTTATGAAGATAAAAATAAACGGGTTGACGCGCGTGACTTGTGTGAGTCGCTTAGAGCCCAGCTTGATATGATAAATATAATAAATTGTGGTGGAGGCAAGCTCCAGCACTTTTCAGCACTAGTGCGGAAGTTAGAAGCGGTAGGGATAAGGGCCTTATTTGAATAAGTGTATTGCAAAGAAAATAGAAAAATGATACAAGTCAGATCCTAGCCTTACGTATCGTTGGAATCAGCAAAATATTGGTAGATGTTAGAGGCATAAAATGGGACAGTTTTGCGTAAGTATTATTTAATATTTATGAATACTGGTTACTAGACATAATTAGGAGCTTATATACCTTATGTATGGGTTTTGCGTGAAATCGAAATGTTTCTGCTTATGTTGAAATTTTAGATATTAGCTTGTAAGATTCCGAATGATGAAATATTTTTTTGTTGGAAAGAAAAGAAAAATTTTAATTTGACTTGTTTCACCTATGATTATTTCTCAAAAAGTCAAAAGATAAAGGCTATTTATATGTTTAATAGAAATACTTATAAAATTTTCCATAAAAAAAAAACAATTAGCCCAATGAAATAGAGATAAGAGCTAAATGTTGAAAATTAATTATATTTAATAAAAACTTTAATCGTGTTTATGAACAAATTAAACATGATTATTTAGAAAATGATTTGCGCCTACCATCAAAATATCATTTATCTGTGTTCTAAATTTAAAAAAATAAGACTTTTTTACCTTTCATTTTAGGATGAGTGACTTCATACCTTTGTTTTCATATTTGCGCCCAAGATGTAGTGCCGGGGCGCCAAGTCGCGGCTTGGCGGATCGAGTTCCGATGGGATCTCATGGTGGAATGGCGACAGCGAATGTACAACCCAGTGCTGGGCACGCCACAATTATGACAGCAAGTCTTCTCTTTGAGGAGTGTTTGGAGAGACAACACGGCGTCCTTACCTTCCGCATGACGCAAGTCCCTACCGGACATGGTCAGTTCGCTTCCTGCACCGGATTCATGCGGAAGAAACGCCCGTGTGTCACCATCGTGTGGACCGTCCGGAGGACTCGGTGAAGCATACGGTAGAGTTGTGCCCCACCTGGGCAGAGCACCACCGTGTCCTCGTGGGGGCGATCGGCGGCAGCGATCTCTCGCGCCGGGCCTTGGTACAGACCATGATTCGGAGCGAGGACGAGTGGCAGGCCGTCACCTCCTTCTGCGAGCAAAGCGACGGTGCAGCCGCACGTGCGAGGGAACAGCCCTCACGCCCCAGCCGCCGGGATCACGACCCCGATTTCTGGCCACCGTAGGCGCAGGCTTGCGGACCGTCCGGTAACCGTCCAGACCGAGCCTAAGTCGTCGACGGTGCGTAGTGTTCCACGCGCGCCTCAAGGAGATGACAGCAAAATCGTGGGGGCCCAGAAGGGTCGAAGACTACTAGACCCCGGGGTCCTGGAGCGATGGCAAAGAAGGAACAAGAGTGAGTCTTAGTCAGTAAAAGTATGTCACGTCCTTCCGCCCCGCCCAAGGGCAGATGCCATTGGATGATTTACCACTTAAAAAAAAGATGAAAAGGAAAATTATTCGATACTTTTTCAATAATTAAATATTTTAATCAGAAAGATACTTTTCGCTCTAATATTTCTTAGTAAGTGTATTGAAAAAACGTTTGTCGTTTTAATACAATGGTGGAAATTTGTGACTGCAGCACTCGGCTCTATAATATTTCTTCTACAGCCACGACAAAGTTTCTCCACTTGTTTCAAAATGTACAATTGCGAAGCCTTATAAAAAAAAAACTTGAGCGACTTATTAAAAGGACATTCTGAGAATTCGATTGGTCAGGTAAGCTAGCTTGTGAAATTAAATATTTAATCATTTTAGCTTAGCCACTGCTTATGTCAAATCTTTCTATTATATTTCGGAGTTTCCTTCTCCTTTTGAGAAATTCAAGCTGCACTAAATTCAAAACCACAACAACGTACAAAAGGCCAAGCATGGGAACTCAAAGTTTCTCGTCCCTCGATCAATCATGTTCATCTTAAGCTCATGTCTAGCGAGGGTGGCTACTGCGGCTAGTGGCTACAACAGGCGTGGGGTGTGTCGCCTCTCCATTGCACTTTCATTAATCTTTCCATACTCTACTGATATTATAAAGTATGCACTGGTCTTGGCTGTGTTAGAGGTTACTTTCGTAGGCAATTTTTAAACATAACAGGAAAAAAATGTAAGGAAAATATAGACAATATTTTATACCAGCGTAGGTATGGCAACGCCATCTAGTGTCAAAATATCAAGCTTACTTTTTATAAGAACGAAACGTGCACGTTAAGCAGAACACAGGTACATCAACCTACGTCTACCTTGATGTACATGTCTTGTACCAATATCCGGCCAAGCGTGAAAATTCAGACGAGCAGAATCGTTGTTCAAAATCTTTCACGGTTATCTATAGGGAAAACCTATGTACATCAGACGTCTTTACCTTTATTTTAAGTACATAACTATACAAGTAGTATGGCTGCTCGGGTGATTCATCGGAAACCTCAGGAATTGCAAATATTGCTACGGGTGTAATTAAACAGTGGCAAACATGCTGGTTTTAAATAACAAGGCCGAATATAGAATTTCCTTCGCGTCTGTCGATGGCATCGATCAATGGCGCTCTCTTCCTTTGAGATCTCAGAAGTTTCGTTAACGGCAACATGTTTTATGTTTACGTAATAAATTACACGCCCGGTAACATTTATTAATGTGTTATGAATATTTATCGGCAATTTCTCAGATTTATTAGATTAATTTTTATTAGGATTAGAACATTTATCGTACCTATATCTTTTTAATTAATGATCCTGTGGCAAGTCAAGTATGAAGTTTTTTAAAGTGCCTGCAAGCTCAATTACAATCAAAGTACAGTTAGTAAGATTATTCACCCGAAACTAAAACTGTCAAATGTCCATGTGGTTACATAGGTATTGAAAAAAATACCACGAGATATCATAGTTCATATTAATATCTGGCTCTTAATGCGGCATTTATCTAAGATCTATGAGATGTATGTAGTAGGTGGCGGCGAACATAAATAAACGCATCACGAGATGCACCGCGCTAGATTTTGTAACAGCTGTGTGTTCAGGCAAGCCCGCTCGGGGTCAATGCCCACCCGTATTTTCAACATGTGCCGACGTTTTCCGCGTTCCACGGAAAGCGCTCGCTTGTCATTCCTTCGGGAACCTCCGCTCCACTTCGGAAGTCTTCGGGTTTCAGTACTTCTTAGTTTCGTAAACGAGGGAATAATGGCCGCTCGAAATATAAAGTGTTTCTTTTTAAGTCTCCTGCTTTTTTTGTGTGCTCATCAAATTGCTTTTAGACGTGCATAATAATGCTTCTGTGTAATGGCTTGTTTATGCAATGCAGTGGTATTGGTCGGTGCAGCGTCCTACAGATTGTGCTTTCTTGGAAAGAATCTAAAACAAACTGCCCACTATAACCGATTGCATTTTTGACGTGTTATTTCGATGCCTTTCCTAAAAAAATTGAAACGTAATTTCATTTCAAAATCGAATACATTATTAACTTCAGTTTTTTTTTTATTCTGATAAGTTAAACACCAAATTAATATAAATACCCAATTGCTCACTTTATGCAAATTAAAGTCTCTAGAAGTACAGTTACCCGAGTATAGTGTGTGTTACCTATTACAAAAAAATTAAACATCCATCGATCACGAAACCGTCTTTCTCACCATTTATGTAATTAGTATAACACTAGCTGCAGTGGACACCTTGACAATTCAAACACACAGTGGTCAAAAACAAAAATATTATCAATCGTGTCTGTCTGTTTATATAACAGTGTCTGGGACCACCGGGTGCTGACATTGGACACGGTGTGACGTCACCAATACCTCATATTATGCCAAGGTCTTGTTTTAACACTGTATTTGATAGTATGTATGTAATAACTTTGTGATCAGTGTAATTAGATGAGAGAGATTTAGTTTTGATTTGTGGAGTTGCTGTCCGAAATTCGTGGTTAATGGTGCAAGTGCAACCGTGCGAAGTGAAGGTGTAATTAAAGTTCAGGAAGTATAGTAGCTACCTAGGCTTTGAATTCTAAATAACATTACAATTATGCTAAACACTTTTTTCATAGTTTAAGTAATATTAATCTAAGAGCAGGATATGTATGTAGAGCAGTGGTGGCCTAGAGATAACGAATTCGACTTACAGTGTAGTAAGTTGGGGGTTCAAACCCACATTAACACACACACACAAAGGCACATTACTTTTTATAATTTATATTATCACAACTGTTCTTAAAACGGTGAAGGAAGACATCGTGAGGAAACCGGCATGTCCTAGAACTAAAACTTCGAAGATATGTGACATCCGCAAACCCGCACTGGGCCTGCGAGATGGATTACGGCCCATTCTCTCTCCTAGAGGAGAAGCCTGATTCCCAGCAGTTGGAACATTACAAGGCTGATTACGTATATTACGTAGGCTATGTACAGGCAGAGAGATGCACAGAGAGCTATGAAGTGTACTAGAAGTCCAGATCCGAAGACGTATGATGGTCTTCGATACCGGATATCGAGTTAAGGAACTCAAATGGATTGGGCAGGACACATGGCAAGGTGTGATGACGACAGGTGGAATAAGGTAGTAACCGAGTGACGTCCAAAGACTGTTAAAAGGATTATAGGTAATGAGGTGGGTGGGTGAGGTAGGTAAAGAGATGAGTAGATTATATTGTTGCCATCGAGGGTAGAATCGGATGGAGAGTTGCACAGTAATTGGGATTGGCAAAAGAAATGAAAGGCGCATGCAATGGGCGAAGTCGGGCTGTGGATGTTGATGATGATTTATCTATTCTGAGCTTTAACTTGTTTCGGGTGAAGAAACTTTTGAAAAACTCTTGGTATAGATTATTTTTAAAAACCAAATGTTCTGAAGATGATAACTGGTATAATTCGAAGTATGTACCTACAAATAATGATGAAAGATCTTTTTTGGAATTCTGCGGAAGCCCTTCTGCTGATACTAATACTACTATGAAACCTACATGAAATATGTACCTTACATGCAATATTATTTGCATGACCATCATTCATATTTATCTACAAATTGTCTTAAAATTGTATAACCATAATATGTTTGCTACTTATTTCCAACTTGGCATTATGGCTATAGTTAAAAGATGTCCAAACAAAAGTCGCAAAATGATGTGCATCATTCATGATTAAAAGTTTCGAGAAGAAGGGTTATTCTTAGTATTCTATTAATGAAATAGGCGCTCAGCATTTTGCTAATACTAAACAGAAACAGTTGCAGTAATCATCGCGCTGCCAAAGCACTAGATATCTATTATTTCAATGACTACTTAAAACAGTGTAAATGGTAATTCAAAACAATTGCTGTTTTTGCCATTTTTCATTCTTCTCATAACCGTAAAACACAAAATTTGTGCCCTAAAATCGCGACAAGGTCGTGGCAGACGTGAAAGCGGATGTCTCCTTTAGGAGTTGACAAGAAGTGGTCCAGAACCGGGAACAATGGAAGGAATGGATAATACAGGCTAGATATAATAATAATGTAATATAATAATCCATCAGCAATATGCTGTTTAAGGCAATTTACATGGTGCCGTGTTCCCTGCAACTGGATTGTAAAGGTTAGATAGAATTGGCAAAAGCTCCATATAACTATTCTATTCATCAGATTAGACTCCAGTGTAATCTATGGCCTCTAGGTCGACCTCCCCAAACTACCTAGTTGGGAAAAGGCTATGCAGATTGAAATGATACATAGTAGCAACCACAGAATAGAAAAAACAGGTAGCAACCTACATTATATCAAGCTATATTGAGACCACACATGAGAAGGCCTATAACATCTAGGTCGCCACATTGGAACAAAAAATTAAAATTCCTGCATCGCACTACCAGAATTCTCCACGATATTAGAACATGTAATTAAACAGTCCAAAATGAACTATTGGGCAGTTGCCCGGACCACCAACTCCATATAGTCAGAAGATTTTACACTCTATTTCGAATACCTCTAAGGAACCAAAGATAATTTCTTACGGTTCAAAAATCATCAAATAAAAGTCACTTCTTTCCCTCTAGATAGTGCGAGAGTAGTGAGAGAGTCTTTAACACATCCGTTTCCCTTCAGTTGCCAAAGGCCGTAGAGACTCTTTCGGACCATCCCGCAGTCCTGAAAGAAACCTGACGTTACTGAATATAAGAAAATTCAAGACTTTTCTTTGACCGAGACGTGTCAACCTGTCGTTCTTGCAATACAACTGCGACATAAATAATTATTAAAATGCAACTCAAAAACAAAGCTGCTCGTGCTGCAGAACCGTTAAACTGAGAATATCATCGACCTCGAGTTAAGCTATTCTGAAATACGATGTCGCTTTGCCAAGGTTACTCAATCTTACTATAGATAGATACCTACTACATTACATAGATATCGGACGGATATATTGGACGTTTACTACGTAGAGCTGCCCTTGAATCTTTGAACTCATTGCGAGTGAAGGATCGCATAATAACGATGAAATATTCGGCAGTTCCACTTTCTGTTCAGGCTCAAGTCAGTGGAGTAGTAGTAGGTGAACAACGACCTTGGGTAAAAAAAAACTGGTGCCCCTTTTTTATATGGGAAATCATCAAATAACCTCTTCTGTTCCGGTGGAGTGGGAAGGAATGTCAGAATTTTACTGACTGAAATAAATTAAGTACATACTGTTGCACCCTTTTTTTAGAGTTTCGAAGGTGGGAGAATTTCTCAGTAGTTTAATAAGAGGTGTGCTAATGAGGTTTTGGAGTCCCCTAAGCTTGGGGGCCCCTGGATACCGCCCCGCTTAGCCCTGCGATAGCTACGCCAGTAGCTCAAATTGATTTACAATCATGATAACTGAAGGTGAATAGATATTATTAAAACAAAAACTGTTTAGCTGAGCTATGGTTATGAAATAAGTTTTACCACGTTAAAAATTTAAAACCGATTCCGAATTTGTACCGTAGACTTTGCAAATACAATAAATACCTTACACAAATAACTTAAACTGGACAAGCAGAGATAATCTTCTCCAATTTCTAAGCAAGTTTACATATGTCTGTCATACGTGACCACAAGATTAACAAATAAATCAAACATTTAACTGTTCAAAGAGTATCGTGAGCATTGTTATATTTACTTTAGGTATCGCTATGTAGAAAAGGGTGTTCGACATTGCCAAGTCAACAAACATGCGACGCATATGCAGTCAAATGCGAAATTATAATGACACATAAACAATGCAAATATTTGAATAAAGAAAAAAAAACTCGCGTATTCATATATTCCAGGAAGCAACACATGCAATCAACAACCATTGGGACCCCTTAAAAATACTGGCCGAAAACATTTTTGGCTCTAATTTGCGCTCACTTTGATTGGTTGAAGGTAATAAAAGCCAATCAAAATCGTCAAGGGCGTGCGTGGACAATGGCCGTCTCAATTGCATTCAGTTGCATTCGCACAGATGCTCAGTGTTTATGGTTTCGTAACTCCGATGGTTGGCATGCGTGAGTCATGGCCGGCCAAGTTCATTGTCGTCCGGCCGAACTTGAACCCGCTGACGGCATGACAATTACTACACTACAAGATATAGAACATACCGTAATATAGCGAGCCAGACACTATTTTTAGCCGAACTGTGAAAACGATTTAGTGTGAAAAGGTTTGAATGAGAATGGTGATAGAAGGTATGAAGAAAGTTATTTTGGAATTGATAATGACCTCGTGTAATTCTGTTTTATTTTTATTACAACAGCTGCTGTCAGCTGCTTCGCCTGCGGGAGAGTAGAAGTAGTCTCATCGGGACATCCTTCCGGGACAAGCATACAAACATACACACAAATATTTGTCACCTTTATCAGTTTGATGAGTTTTGATAATACATTTCAAATTATGTAGTAAAGCTTTATAAATCGAAACACATACATTATGAGTTCACCGGACCAAAAAAGGGAAAACCGTGTGCCCCTAATATTTCGCAGTAACGGACATTCGTCACCATTCATCGAACTGTCCCTATTTTGTGGCGAAATTAGTTGAAGCCGGAAGATAGAACGCAAAAGAAGTAAAGTCTTTGGCATCAGAATAAGTTTTAAAACTTACTTAATCACGTTAACGTAAACGTCAATTTGTACTAAGATAAGAAAATGGTTGTGCTGAGTGGTGCAGATATATGCATCATGTCTAGAACAAGAATATGAATGACAACCGGACCAACCAACAATCGAGGAAGTTTAAAAACTCGCAATAAGAGAGACCTCTATCTTTGATAGCATCGCTCGTGCAGTCGTACAGCTGGAGGTATAGCACCGGGCCAGGCATGTTATTGATAAGGCGGGTAAACAGTGAGTCCACAATGGTACTGTATGCACAGCGTACGTGACAATGACTTCGCCGCGAGCAGGGCCCGTCTCCAGATATCAAACGTTACACATGTTCAGATAAACGTCCAATCACACCGATTCGATGTTTACAAGTTAATGTGAAAATATTACCACTGTACGTCTGTACATAATGTTACGTGGTACTTATTGAGACTGTGCAGCGAACCGTATTGTTTTCAATACTTGTACATTTTTATTATGACTATACTTGGATAGGCGTTTAACAATGTAATCGAATTAAGTCATTATTGTAGGTAGAGTTATTACTATGTTTTTTTTTTTAATATTAGGCTTGCGTTTGACCATTATTTCAACTGATGGTAAGCGATGATGTGGTCGACGATGAAGCAAACTTGCCTAGAAGTATCCTATTCACACATGACTTAAAGACCCCCAGGTTGTAGCTATCAGGAATCACAGATTTTGGCAAGAAATTCCACTCTTTACCTGTACGCATAATAAATGTGTTCCCAAAACTTGCAAATAAAATATACTACTACAATACTGGCACTATAGATATTAAAAAGAATTCATGTAATGATGGCTCCTATGTATAAGGGCTAATATGCAAAATTACAACTGTACATGAGCAGTTTCTAAATTCAAGATACATACAAAGGCAATTTTATTGCTTTTATTGAATTGCTTTTTAGAAAATTTATCAAATTGTTAGTTTGGTCCTTATAAATAAGACCCACCGATACCTATATACCATGATATAGTAAAGGTCGATGGTAGATAATAGAAAATCCCAATAACTAAAATTAGTAATTTTTCGTGAAATATATTTTATTTAAAGCATTAATTCCATTTTAAGATTCCCTGATTTCATTATAATTTATTTTAAAACCACTGCAATTGTTTGTTGTGTTTATATATTTGTATTGTATATAATGTTATGTATTGTATGCATAATTATCCTCAATGTCATTAGGGAAGTGACGCAAATGTCCATGAACCTGACGACTTTGTTTCAAGATCATCGCACGTTTATCGTTATAAATAAACATAACTCTACAAGTTAACAGAATTTTCCAACGTTAAACTTATAATAATAGTGTGATATTTATTTGAAGAATTGAATTGGGTGATATAAATCCATTTTTAAACGACTTCCAAAAAAGAGCGGGTTGTCAAGTCGTTAGAATGTTTTTTTTTTTTTTTGTGTATCTATTAATTTGTTAGGCACTACCTAACTTAAACTTGAAGGTTTTTTTTTTATTGATAGGGAAAATCATCTTATGACAAAACTCGCTCTCGGGCGGAGCGAGAGATAGTGTCAGACTTTTACTGACTAAAAACCCAATCCTGTTCCTTCGTTGATGGTGAAGATACCGCAATGTTTGTGCTTATTTATTTATTTATACTTTATTGCATACCAAGTTACAGATTTACAAATTTAATTGTAATACAATATATAACATACAATTGGCGGCCTTATCGCACTCGGCGATTTCTTCCAGGCAACCCATGTGCTTGTAAAGAGCACAACTTTTATAACTTGTCCCAAACTAGGAGACCAAGTTTAAGGTTGTTATTTTAGTCACTATATTAATAAATATACTAGTGATATAGCTCTAGTTCGAAAATTATGTATATATTTTATATATTAATTTAATTTAAGATTTCACAAACTCTTCTTATTTCCATACGCTATTGTCTACATTTCTTTTGATCTTTCCTTTCGCAGGTCTGCTGGAAGAAACTCTTTTTGAAATACCTTTTCAGTACCTTTGTACAAATTTTTATAATGTTGTATCTTTTTCATTGAATATGTGTGTACATAAATTATAAAATAAATAAACAAAAATGCATACTGCTAAAATTGATAATGCTATAATTTATAGAAACTACCATTACTATCTACAGTGTCGTAATTAAAATTAGAAAATAATAATCCAACTTATCATTGTCTATATTTAAAAGCAATTGAAACAAAACCTTGGGGTCTATGGCACGTTCAATAAATTCAACAACCAGAAATTATTAATCATTGTCTTTATAGCTATTGTTTTAATTATTATTTGTATTAATGAGTAACCCGGCTGTGAGTATACCGGCGCAAGAGTCACTCCGAGCCAATGACCTCCCGATACACTATAGGAAAAGAATTTAGGATATGTACCGATGATGACGTCACTTTCAATGTCAACGCCAGCTTGTAGTGTTAATGTCATTGTTTGATTATAAATATCATTAAGGAAATAACTTCATTAAAATATAAAATTATTGTGGTTTGAGTTCCGAAATATCTGTCTGTATATTTTTATGGTTTTGTGTTTAACAGCCCAAATCTAATATAAGTTATAAAAAAATATTTATATAAACAAAAACAAATAAACAGCCGATTAAAAGTCAGTCGAAGCAAACAAACAATAACGACCTAAAAATATGACGTAAAAGAAACAATTCTATTACCAACACTAGCATCTTAGGTATACACTGCGAAACACGTTCTAAAGTTCCACACAAGCGACAAAACTGAAAGCCGATATTGCAACACAAATCTATTAGAAATAATTACCTGGGATCTCGTAACAGTGCGTCAATCGGCAATAGTGCGGCAACGAAGGAATTAATGAGCGGGATCTCTGAGAGTGGACCAGTACAATAAATAAACGCACACGATAATTCGGAGTTCACTTGCGGCCGTCCGTGGGGCCAACGACCGTCCTTAGAACAGCTGCGCGGTCCTCACAGACCTATGTCTGTCTCTTTCCCGCGGATATTGCGCGCTACCGTACCGATTTCCATATTATTCAAATCAATTAAACACTGGTTGTGAACGAATTTTTATTTTATATGGCATCTTTAATGTGCTGAACGAATGATTTATTTATGAAACAACCGATTAATGGAGCGGTTGTTTACACACTGATTTGTAACTATCCGTTTTCAGTTAAGTATATTTAACTCAAAACAATTGAAGAATTGTGTTTTGTTGTGACACTGTCTAAATTCACCGTAATGAAATAGAACTTCCTCAAACCACCTATGATTTTTGATGTCAATTTATTTAAATAACTAAATATGCAAATACTGACGATTGCTATTCATTGAAATACCTCTTACTTTGATATTCATTGGGTCAGGGAGCTGTCGTGCGCCTAGTGACAGCCTCTAATTATCCACTTAATATAACGATATACAAATTAACTTTTCTGAATCATTGCACTAATAAATTGGCTTCTTAGTCATCAACTATCGAATGATCTAGGTTGTTTGAAGTTGTAAACGCAATACACGCTCATATTTAAAACGACGCATCATTGTTTTAGAAATAGACTGGTCGGTACTGGGGGAACTGTCATGGCCTTCCACGCCTTCAACAGGTGATTATTAGGTGAAAGTAATAATAAAATCAGTTTCATTCGGATTATTGAGAGTCAAAAGTCAGAATATCTGATACCAGTCTTGCCAAAGGGCATTGTATCCCAATTATTCGGATGTGGAGGTCACATAGGCGGTCACTCTGTGTTAAAGTGTTTAACATAGAGTGACTTACATATTATACAGCTACATCCGGTTAAACTGGAAGTCGACCCCAACATAATCGGAAAAAGGCAGAGTGATGATAATAGATTCAGTTAGCCGTAGAAGGACTGCCAAAAATCAGTTGGCAGTAGGTGACATTATAATAAATAGCACGGAAAACGGGAAAGAATGGTCGTCGAGTGAACGCACCTGGCGCGAGCCGATGAACCCGCGGCGGCGGACGGCGCTCCCGTGACGTCGACGTCTCGCACCCGTCTAGCTGACGTGTCATCGCTCCTACGCAACCACGATTATATGGCCATTCACGGGCAATGGTTGCAGTTCCGGATTTTGACGATCTGTGGGAGCTATGGTTCTTCTTTAAGCCCCTCTCTCTGAAGACTTCTTCTAATAATAATTGAAGTGACTAGTCGCCATTCTTCCTTCTTAGTTATTCTTTTGTTAGACTCGAATAATGATTGGACTTTAAAAAGACCACAACCACTGAGCTGGTTTTTCTCTTAGAGGTCAATCAGCTCGAAAATGCCATCACAATCTAGTATAAAATTGTTAACCGTAACAATGTAATTTCTTTCATAATTTCCCAGCGTATCCATCGAAAATCATCCCAGAACTTTCGCAATATGTACCTAACTTCTCCCTATTTAATTCCGTGAATACTCCATAAAACTATCATTAAAATATACGAAGTCGTTTCCACATTTATCTCCTACAATAGACTCACATCTCTCGGGGACAATCCGTGACTGTATTTCTATAGTGCAGCCGTACAGTTCCCGGCAGTGTCTCGTTTCATTTTAGATTAAATTCTCTAAAGGTTCACAACAGGCCCTTTGCGTAGTACACTCACGAACAGCGTAAGCCATTTCAAAGACCGGGATGCTACTTTTGAGGATTATACGTCAAAGAGAGGTAAATAATACCTGAGATGTTCTTCGCTCTGTATCAAATATTGATAGATTTGATAATGTTTTTTCCGCACTAGGGTGGAACGAGAGGGCGTGTCAGACTTTTTCTGACTAAAACCCACATAAATCTTTTGTTTTCTAGGGCTACGGTCATTCTTTCAAACGATCGCGAAGTCTTAGCAAGCATCGGCCCTACTGGACCCCTTCAGTTTTGCTGACATCACTTTGAGGCGCGCGTGGAAAACTACGCGACGTCGTCTTGGGTCAGCAGTACTGCGCTCAAGGCTGTTTTCTTAGAGGATAGCACGCCTGATCCTTACCGGATGGCAGGTCGTCGAGCTACCCATTGTGGTGACAAGAAATCGACCTGTTGTCTCCTTCGGAATAGAGCTGAATTTTAACCATAATTTTGAAATCAAAGTTTAAAATCCAGTACCCGTTCACACCGGAAGCAAGCTTCAATAATAGAAGGCATAATTATAATAATTATTAAAATACCAAAGAGCTTGAACAGTAAATAAATATTCAAATAAAATACTAACTTCAGTATTGGTAGATAATAATTAATAAAATTAACATAAGATTGTTGGACAGAAAGGTGGCGTTTAAGATTTCTATGATTAGTATTCATTATAACGAACGACAAATATGTATGAGCCTGTCAACTGTTAATATGAATACATTGTGGGATAAATATGTAAAGGAAATTATGTGGATTCGTAAGAAAGCTGATGAATAAATAGATAGAAGTCACGCTTGCCACGATGACGCTTCAATATCGGAAACTTCTTGATGCAATATCGAAGATGATCAGATATATGTGAAGAGGTAAGTACTATGTATAACCTCACCGGAAAATTGTAGTCTCCGTATGATTGTAATAAATCTTTATTAAATTATAATGTAAGGTGGGTAATGCAAGGTGGACCGTTCGCCTGGTGAAGGTTGCGGGAATCCGATGGATGCGAGACGCACAGGACCGTTCTTTGTGGCAACATTTGGGGGAGGCCTATGTCCAGCAGTGGACGTCTATCGGCTGAAATGATGATGATGATGATTATAATATCTCGATATAATATGAAAGAATCGTTTTGTATAAGTTAAATCACATCCTAATACATTAGTTTTCAACATAACCGCGTTTTATTAAGAAAAAATAGTTTACAAATTTTCGCGACATTTTACAATATTACGGCATTTGCAACTTTCCGATGACATATACGTTGGAATAAGAATGAATAACAGCATTCAGAAATATAAAGAAAAGTTATCAAACTTCTCTTTTACAAGAATTCTATTGTTATTATGAATAATACAAATAATATATTTAGGATAAAGTTTTCCAGTATTTTTCAAATAGCTATCTGTCCATATCATCCCACCAAAAGGCTCTCACCTCGTTCTCATAAAAGTGAAGCTGTTTTAGACATAACAATATGACTAGTCAAATAACATCTTGTTTCTTTTTTTTTAATCATTGGATACAAACTAGGAATTACTTTTGTATCATGGGCGCAGACACGCAGACCTGGATCTATAAGCCATACAAATATTTGATCCTTGCAGGATTTAAACCCGCAATATACAGTACAACAGCCAATTGCTTAATCATTGCGCCATCCATTCTGTCAAAAATATCGAATAGTATCATATTTGAAGCAAAGACAACTTTCTTTATAATGCCCTTTGTCACTAATGCATGTTCTATCTGGCGACATGTAATGCATTTCTAAGCATCGAATGGATGACGCTAAGCTTGCTGCCTGATCCGACCCTTATGGTCGCTCCATACATACATGTTGGACGCATGCGGAGTGAGACCAGTTAAGAAGGAGTATGTGGACTGTTTGTATTCTGTTCAAAGTGCTATTTGGCTCTGATGGTTTCATAGTTTGTTTGGGAAGAGCTTAAAATAATGGAGCCGAGGATTTGTATGCTGTTAAATTGTATGAAATAAGATATAAGTCAATGGGAATAAGCAAGAACTGAGTTTCTAGGCAAACTGACACTCAATTAGAGATAATGTTTACCAAAAAGTCACTAATAAATGGCGATAGGTCACCTTGGAAATGAGGTTCAGTCGTAAAGGTATGTAAAAAGATATCTTGAGCGGTTTTCCAACAAATATCCGAAACTCGAGTTATGGACATTGGACCCAGGGTTTTCAAAACTTAAAGCCTGAATCCATCGCAAAACAAATTACCAGTATCAGCATACCATCCTCTTATATGTTGAGCTATGAGGACGTTTGAAAGGGTGACGGTGGCCCTAAAACGGTAACTGAAGGTCATAGGTATGGTTTTAGTAAGTAAAAGTCTGACACGCCCTCCCACACCACCCTAGAGCGCGAGAAAATATTAGATGATTTCGCAACTCAAAAAAAAAAACTAATTAAATGTTCTATGAATCACGATTACGTACCTACTCAAGTTGCAAGAACTTCACGTTTTGAACTTGTTCTTGAACTAATTTAAGTGAAAAAAGCTTCAGAACAGACCTTATCAGCTCCGTAACTACCCAGTAACAGTCGGCAACTCCTACATCCAGTACATCTCGGCACTCTAATCTTTAAATCCTTTGATCTGTATCAGTGCTGAGTCTGAAGCCTAATATATTGCCTTTAAGTGGAATATATTTACGAGCGCCGGCGTCGCTACGTTGCTACATTGTCGCCATTACCTGTGTGTGCTACTTAATGGTACAAATAAAATTGACAAATGAAAATTATACTAGTCAAAATTGGATTTCCTAATGATTTTACATGAAATTTTCTTAGTTTTTGAAAAACCATCATCATCTTCCTGCCCTTGTCCCGTTTTGTTTGGGGTCGGCGCAATACGTTTTTTTCTTCCATTCTGCCCTATCACTAACTTCCTTTTCTTTCATATCATTCTCCACACAATCCATCCATCTTTTCTTTGGCCTCCTTCTCCCTGTCCATCCATCCACATGTATGCTCATGACTCTTTTAGTAACATGCGTTTCATCCCTCCTCTTTACTTAACCATACCAAGACAAACGATTCCCCTTCAACTTTTCAGTCACTGGTGTCACTTTCAAACTTCCTCTAATATACTCATCTCTCACAGTTTTTGAAAAATAATTAAAGCCAATTAAAAAAAAAAAAATACCTATAAAGTTTTCTATTCGTAAAACGAATCGATGTTAACCCCAAATATCTTCTCTAGTTCTTTGTAATTTTTTTTAACCTAAACTTCATTTCCCAGCCTCCGCAACACATACTTAATATGGGTTTTTTTTAGGTAAAGCTTTTACTTGCCAAAACCCACATGTGTACCTTTAGCTGCCCTTGCCACAATATGCCACAGCCTAACATATACTTACATGACTAATTAACCACTAATAGGTGCGTCTAGTGAGTTATATCATTCATTACTTCACTCGCATTCACTTAGTTCCTATTTAAATGTCTACGCGGCTTGTATAAAGAACATTAGAAACGCAGTGAAAGTGCACCAGCGATACTCCTGACTCTGGCAGAGAATACCTACATATAGGGAAGTTATAAATTAATAATAGGCATTGCTATTGGAGACGGCAAGAAACTAGTGAATACTTCCAAGACTCAATTGTTTTTATGCTTTTCCGTATTGCAAACGTTGTGAGGTGTTACGTTGTCTATGAAATATATATTATTATTTTTATTACTATCAATTTATTTATTGATCACATCAAGTCCCAGTTTAATTTTGGTCACACTTTCATTTTGAATGAATTTCTCCAAAAAACAGGCATGGTGAGTGCGGAGTCACGCTCTATGGCTTCGTATCAGAGTAAACAAATAAGTTTTGTTAAAATTAAACTCACGTACCACACCAATAAAAGCAAATGATGAACAAAAATAATAAAAGATAAAGAAGAGAGATAAAGAACATAATGCAGGCATTAGATTTCTCGCGGCATTTGCCTTCGGTAAAATAATTCTGCAGTAAACATTCAAAGCGCAGCGGAGGCGGAGAAAGTGCTAGGCAAACGCGGAAGAGTCGAGTTACATAGCACGCTGCACGGCTGCATGGCTGCACGGCTCGGCTGGCCGCAGTTCACACCGGCGCTTTGTTGAGCCACGGTAATGAATACTAGCGATTAACGATCTCGGATGCGTGTCTGTTGTCGGTGTAACGGAATAATTAGTTTGTTTATTAATGAAACTGTGTTATCTTAAAACGTGATCGCCAGTACGACTGTTCATTTGTTCTAAAGCTTTACCTCTAAAGTGAAAGTAATAGAATTAATTGAACCGGCTGCCTATTTTATGGAGCAACTTATTATTTTCTGTTCAGTTTGCGCAAAATTAAACATTTCATCAAGTTTTAATAGTAGCAATTTATGCTTATGCTAAACAACTTTAAATACATAGTTATACTATGAAAATTGAGAAATTACAACGCAATTTTCTCATCAGGATTCATGATAGTAAAATAATAGTAATTTTCCTAAACAATAAGTTATGATATCGTGCTGAGTGTACACGATGATGACTTGTTTCCGCCTCGGTGAGAGTGCATGACGCGATGTGACCGTTCAACGAAAGTAAAATCGTTGATGATGAGCGAATGTCTCGAGACGAGGCTAGCACCGACGGTCTGTAATTAGCCTAATTCACTTGATTTATTGATTGGAATATTTCATAAGTAAGAGGTGAATTCTGGTGCAGTTGAGTGCAGTAGTTTGTGTCGGCGGGTCTAATAAGCAGCTTACGGTTTCCTTCAATCAGAATTCAGCCGATATTGGAGAAACTTTTGCCGCTTAAGCTGCTATTTAGCGTTCGGAGTTTTGGAGGACTGCTATTTGCAGATTTTAGGTCGTTAATGAGTTTTGATGTTACGTGTTCTTTATGAACTTGGTATAAGTTAAGTTACTGATATGTTATTTTATACATATTTGAAAAAATCTACTGGGATACTAACCTTCAAGTTGCAAAGATTACTTGGCCCTTAAATATTGCTTATGATATCGAAGCGAAACTAAAGTACTTAACCTTAATTTGACTAAGACCACGCTTTGTCAATTGCTATGTATTGGCAACACCTTCTAGTGACATTCACACAAATAGCTTTTTGACTCATAGACTGATAAATGAGTGTCTTAGCGAGACTGCGACTGTACCTTTCACACTAGACTCATCGCTAGATGTTGCAACACGAGTCGGTGCAGCGACGCGAAATGCAGTTACGTATAGTAAACTAAACGCTTCCGCGTGCGAGCAGGAAGCCCCGAACACTTTCCCTTTTGCCCGCGCGCAGCAGCCGACCACTCTATGCATCACTATAATCCCACCAAACCGAGAGACATCCAGTGCTCCACCACCACTCTCCACCACACTAGCTCTCTTCAACTTAACCGACTTATAATGCAGTTAACCAACAAATGAGGTTAAGCGTTCGCTGCTTCATGATGCGTAGCGGCTGCTAAGCATTTGTATTAAGGTATCTCATCGAACCTAAGGTTGTGATCAGACATGTGGAAAATTGACAATTAAACCAGCTCCACTTCCTTTGGGTTCATTGACCATTGTCGGCGAAGCTATTGTCAGGCCGCAAAATATGAAATGTAGCATTTTTAAATAACAATAGAGGTTAACGGTCTAGCTTTCTAATCCAGGTTGATCAGGATATATTTTGCATGAAATGTTCTATAATCCAGTTATAATTTAACCCCTTCCGTACAACTGGCGACTTTATAAATAATTCATGATAAAATAACCGGTTGTGAATTGATGTATGAATGTCGTGTTCATCGTAAAAGTCACGAAAGAATAAGGAGCAAAATTGACAATAAAATACCTGTTTTAGAGACTGGTTCTGAAAGAGTTTTCTAAAAGTTGTTAAAGCCAAAATCGCATACCATTAGCGTGGCTCTACCAGGCTGACATAACACAGACGATGAGGCGCCTTCAGTTGACCTATATACCACTCGCGGACATTGACCCCATCGCACAGACTCGTGCGGTTGGCCGAATCGCAATGGGGTGGCTGACGAAATCTTTCTCTTAGCTCGGGAACATTGGGCCACTAAAATGAACTTTATACATACGGAGGTAGGCGTAATGACTTCTAAAGATAACTGTCGCAAAAGAGTTCATTCGAATCTCATTAGCAACATTTTTTTGGGAAGCAAGTTTTTTCTATTGTTGATAAAATACTATCTACAACGATAATATTATAACGAAAGATATTTATAGAACTTACCAAATAGCACGTTTTTTCCCATGTTATTAAAAACATTTTCAAGCCTGCATAGGCCTGAAAATATTGGAATAATAAAAACGCGAGGGCGGCAGCGATCGAACGGAGTGCAGAGTTCACGATCGGGCGGCGACCTCCTGAAAGTGGGGCGGGCCTAGTCTGGAGGCTTGCGGAACGCCATCATTTCCACAATAAATCCGCTGTCTCCGACGAACCTTCGGGAAATTCTCGAACGCTTCATTCAGTTTCCAATTTAGGGATATTCCCGACACTGATAACGGTTGCCAATTATAATATTGGCGTTTAATTTACGTAACATTCAGCTAATAAAAATACAGTTTCTCTAATAAAAACGTGTAGTAATTGAACGAAAAAATACTTTCGCAAAGGGCCTAGTCTGGGAATTTCATTTTGCGAACGGATGTTCTGATTAAAAGGGACAAACGTAACATTTTCGGGGCGGCGAAGCGATTTAGCTAAGTCCCGACTCAGAGAAATTTCATTTACAGCTTCATAAGTAGCATCGCAAACGATGTTCGCTTCCTCTTGGTCTGATGACAAAGATTTACGTGTCGGTCCATTTAATAGAGAAGTAAAGCCCATAATAAAGCTGGCGTATCAGTGAAGTAACATTGATTGCATAGATGTGGGACATGAAAACAGTAAATTAATGGCAGTATAATATGTGCTACAATAATAAGGCGATAAAAAGTAGAAACAATGCAGTCGTATCGAGGGCGCGTTAGACCTTAGGAGCAGAGCGTCGCTCGTGGCGAGTCGTTAACCTAGTATTTCTACAACGCCTTCTTATATGTAAATACTAGTTTTCTTCTGGGAATCGCCTGTTACGGAATTATCCGTTGACATTTTAAACTAACATGATGTGTTAAGTGATCACATTGCTGTGTTTATGCAAATGCCTTAGCTGAGAGTTTTTTTTTGAGGGACATTTTTTTTATACGAAGCATGTTTGACTGGCTACTTTTTTATTTTTCTTAAAATAACATCTTTTGTTAAGAAATTAATTAAAAGAACAATGTTCTGGGCTCGTGTTTTCTTGTCTACAACGTTACGAGTATTATTATTTTTTTACTTTTATTTGCCTTTTTCTTTACTTTTATTAAAATCATTATTTTTCGCTCAATTGTTTCATTAGTTTGATGTTATTTTATGAGTTCAAAGAAATTTAGATAAGTACATTTACGAAAAATTGAGCGTAAAGTTAGTGTGCTTCAAAACGAAACGCAGCTTACTCTAGGATAGTCCCCAGTTTATCTGTACGTTGTCCTTTCACGATACGCCCCCGTTTTAGATGTACATTTACTTACACGAAGAACTAGAGCAAGAACCGAACTCTGGTACAGATCAATAACAAATATACGACCTTCTTAAGAAAACAATGAACTATTTTAAGGGTTTGTCTGTTAGAATGGGTTAGGAATGGGAAAAAATATTAGAAAAAGACACAATTTGGACAAGTTTTCAATTAATGGTCATAGACTCTCCTCCTGCCGCATGCGACCCCTCGTGTACACAGGGACACAATGGGACCCTCTGCCAACCCTTCGCACGAGCACAGGTGTGACGATTTTATAATGTTTATGTACTGATCTCATGCTTACAGCATCTCGTCCGGTCGAGTCATTTGACCGTTTTAAATAATCATTGAATCTTTCTCAATAGCGCCTGCCTAAACTCTTATCCGGAGAAATACTCATGTAAATTTCTAATCACATAGAAAAATACATAATTTCATAGCGATAGCTAAGAGTACTAGTTGCAAGCGCGGGGAGCGTTGCTAATCTAACTGACCTATATAATGTGGCCGGTGAAAGACCTCGTAAACTACTGCCGTCAGTGCATTATTCCTGCAACAATGCACATAGCTTCGCCGCGCAATTCCATATCCTACCTCTCTCACTAATAGATCTATTATTGCTCGCACCGCACGCACAGAATGCGTTGTGCGTGTATATACTGGCCGGTAATAGTTTCGCAGAATCATTTTGTTTAGAACACATTTATAGTTTCAACTAATATCTAAAATTGAGAACGTGCAACTGAACTTAATATGTTTTTAAATAATGGTCATTGAATGTTTTCCGCTCATCTACGGATGAAAATGAAACTGTGACTATCTGTGAGCGTCAGTAAAAGTCTGTTGCGGGAACTGAACCGATAGGTTAGAAAGCTTTTCCAATTTGTTCATTATTACCGCCATTAAGTGTAGTGTGTTATGGCTGAACATGGCGGCAGTGGCACCGACACCGATTGGCCTTGTTTAAACCTGGCGAAAAGTTGTAAGAGAAACCAATTTGTAGCGATATATTGTTTAGTAATATTGTCGCATGCAAATTGTCCGAAAGCTCTTTGTAATGCATTATATTGTGAGTAAACATAATGGAGTTGCGTACCGCTTGAAGAAGTTAGTACTTAAGAGGAAAGTTTGAGTTTTACATTATGGTCAAGAGAGAGAAACACTCTTGTTTTTTTTTTAAGGGCAGAATACTTAATAGAGCTTTAACTATATATACATTTATTTTCGAAATTTCCTGTAACAAAATTATTTAATCACAAGGAAATTGTTTTAAGGTAGCATCCCGCTCATTGTTATTCACAGTCACTTCGTTTTCTTGATAAGTGTTATATAATGTCACAACGATGATTGAATTGATTTTAATTTTACTCAAAATACTGTATTCGCCGAACAGATCGCAGCCTGACTGACAGTGAATGACAATTTGAGGTTATTTAAGCGTGTAACCGGTGTTTCTCAAATGATAGACAACCAGCTATTTGTGCTGGTGTATTTGCTAATTATTTTACATTCCTTGTTACCATGATAATATCTTTAGGTGGCAAACTTCTTCGTCGTTTAAATGTAGATTATTTTATAGACTGGTAAATGTTTTTACATACTTATTTTTAAAATTCGACATCTTATTTTCTGTTTTTCCATCTTTTCAGTAGCAAAGTAAAGAGTAGAGGCAAAGAATAGGGAATATTATATATTATTCATTCTTTTTTGTATTGGTATCCTATCTATTGTAATTTCATTCTCAAAAACTAGTTTCCACCAAAACTCAACATAAATGTGTTGAGTTTTGGTGGAAACTAGTTTAAGTAGGCTACGAGTACTAGTTTAAGTATGCTAACAGTAAGTTACTGTAATCTCCAATCTAAATATTTAAAGTAATTAAACTTCTAAAGTTTAAATATGATTTTCACAAAATCAGTTCATGAGGATGTTCTTAACTTCTTCCCTTTTTTTTGAGTGGAGTGGGCTTCGAGTGTCAGGCTTTTACTGACTAAAACCCACCTGTTTTTCGTCAGTTGCTCTTTTCGTTCTAGGGCCACGGTATTTTTTTCGATCAATCCCGCAGCTCACTTGTTCCTTTTATATATGGTACTTAGCTTTTACCCGCGGCTTCGCTCGCGTAAATGTAGGTTTCTCCATACAAACTTTGGAACCCCGCTTCATCCCCTTAGGGAGTGAATTTTGAAAAATCCTTTTTTAGTGCTCACCTACGTCAAATAAAACCTAGTGCAAAATTTCACGCTCCTCATCCCAGTAGTTTCGGTTGTGCGTTGATATGTCAGTCAGTCAGTTTCCCCTTTTATATATATAGATTTAAACTAAAATCGTTTTCAGATATGATTTCAGCTTAATAAGAAGTTAGAGCAACGTTAAAATCCTCGTTCTTAAAAACCGTTAATGCTTGTACTTCGTCAATTATAAGCATGACGTGTACAGTCAGGTGCCGGGAGAAGTCTCCATAGAACGCGTGCTTGCACAAAAGTCTCCTACGATTTTATCTAATGTCACTGTTGAACGACCGCACAAGAATGTGCAATTATCACACTTAATTGTTATTAATCAGTTGAAGAATATTTTACGGTAATTGAATACCAGCCTTCTTCAATTAAATGCAGGTGTATTCTCATTTAAAACTGAACAATATTAGCTCAATAAACACTTAATGCAAGTGCTTCAGCATCGTTTACATGATTTTAATTCAGTTTAGATATTGCAACTAAGATTTTCTGTGGGTTTTGTTTGAGAGAAACAATTTTCGAATGGTAATTTTCACAAGGTGCAAATATATTTCTTGTTTCTTCTGCAAAATATATGTTTTAAAATATGAATTATTCAGTCTAGGACGATGCTTCGAATTGTAGAATAATGTCCAAGCAGTACACATTGTTTTACAATTCGTTTGTTAAATAGAGCGACTCAATGAAGCTAACTGATTTATTTAGAGATCTGCTATTTAACATTTTTCTAATCACTCCAATATTAAGAAGGTGAAAATTTGCATGTATGTTTGTTTATCGTTTATGCCCAAACGGCTGAACACATTTGGATGGAATTTGGTACTCTTTTTGGATAAATGTCTATTTTCATGCGGGTAAAGGTAGAATACTGCGCACACGGGTGCCACGTACGCCGGTCTGGGCGCGTCGGTCTCCATACATTTTATATGGAAACTAGACTTGTAGAGCTACACTAGATCCAAGCCACGCGATGGCACGCGACGTCGTTCTACGTACAAATCTGGCGTAGTCCAAGTGTGCGTCGGTTTAATGTAGTTCTAGCTTGAAACTACTGATAGAAGCTACTTTGATATAAAACAGAGAGTTAAAAATAATCAACTGTCATATTTGGTAGTTCATTTGAGTTTCATCAAATAAAATAAATAAATAAAATTTGTAGCAAGCATGAAATTGTGGAAAATCTCTACTGTTCTACAGAATTTACTAAAAGTGTGAAATATATATACGGGCATAGGTCATGCCATAGTTCAAAAGTATTTACAAATATTTTAACAAGAGACATGTTAATATAATATGCAGATATATTCGTATAAATCGCGCGCAAACACGTGTGTGTGGGCTTAAAAATATATCCGCGTCAGTTTGGCTGAACTGCGTAACTCGTGACGTGGCGGTAGTATTCAGCTCGCGTCGAGTCGTCATGATGAGCTCATAGTACTCTCGTGGAACATCCACGACTAGTGTTGCCAGGTCCGGTAAGTGAAAATTCGGGATAAAAGATGAAAATAATCGAGATTTTTTTATTCAAATCGGAACAGCTTCTATAATTGCTACAAAAAAATAATATTATAAACGAACTAAGCCAATCGAAGCGCTCCATCTCAGAAAGGCTAAGATACCTTTTTTAGATTCATACAGGAGTATGACACTTAAAAGCATTAAAGTTTGACAGACAAAAACGGTGAAATGTAAAAACAAATATATATAAACATAAAAATTTGAGAAAAAAATAGTGATTTGATAGACTAAGCAGGTTTGTTTGGGACCTTGGGCGTCCCGATCAAGGGCTAAACGGCACGTGTCACTGGACCCCGAAAATTGGGATTTCTAGCGGACACCTGGCAACACTATTCACGATCATCCACAGTGCACTAGCTCACGTGATTGAGAACCAAAATTAAAAATACATTGTGACATCCTACTAATGCTAGTTGCTATTTATAATAATAAAACTTGTAAAGTCGGTAGTATGTTTGGATTTATGTAAATTTAACACGCTCCAATACCTTAAAAGTCTCGGATGAAATTTGGATCATAGGTAGATCGTGACGTGGATTAGGACACAATTTAAGACATCGCTATCCCGTTATTAAGTACGTTTCTGTAGAAGAACAAATAAAAACTAATTTCTTATATGTATGTTGGAGAAAAGCTAGGCTTCATGGCATTTAACTGCGGGACTGTTCGAAAGAGTTACCACGGCACTGGAACGCAAAGAGCAACTGAAAGAACATATGGGCTTTGAAGAAAGTTAGTAGAAATCTGACTCTCTCTCTCTCACACTTTACTCAGAGCGGAAGCAGATATTTGATGATTTCCAATCTTAAAAAGGGGCTTCTAGGCTGAATATACTAACAGTATATTCAGAACATTTTGGCTTGTCTTTGACACTGCAGCTTCACGAGAGAATTAATTAAATGAAGATCAATCAATGTCAGTCACGACGTACCTTACTTGGTTTTCTCTTCCGCACAAGCTTTTCTACCTTCATTGAGATTTAATTCATAAGAAATGCAATTTTCATTCTGTTTCAATTTCCTATAATATCCTAATCGATCATTCTTCTTGAAATCTCCGTATCTTTTCCTTTCTTAGATCTTCGCATTTACCATCAAAGTTTGTACACTACTTCAACTAGATACAAATCTCCTGTCACTAAATCGAGGTTGAAGTGCGCAACTAAGACCATTATGTATCCATTAAAAATATGCAACTAAACATAAAAACAGTCATTGTCCATGTCATCATCTAAACGATTTATTAGGACAGTGTGTTTCAAAATGTTTCAGATCAGATAACGTACATAATAAGATTTTCATAAGACCGGCTTTTCCGCTGGCCAATATAGGAAAGGGCCTTTGAGTTTCACCGCGCATAAGTGTTAGGGTCGATTGGACCGGCCCCGAAAGGGTTTCAACACTAAAAATTACAGCTAGTACTTACATTGTTATTCCTATGCCACCAAGGTATCCCTTCAGCCTTTCTCCCTCATCTCTAATGATGCCGAGTGAAGGGAAGGTGGTCTCACGGCTGAGGACAAAATTCATACTTTAATTTTTATTTTATTACACAAACAAACCTGAAAAATGTTACGACAGTGTATTTCCTTTTTGCCAATTTGTTTGAGAGCATAATAAAGTTCTACTGTTTTAATTGAAGTTCTAACAGAAGATGTTTATGTAATGAAATTGTGATAGGTAAATATAGATTTGTTTTTGTTTGTACATAATGTAATTCTGAATATTCGTGTGGTTCTTTTGTACCCGAATACAGGAAATGTGGTTGACATACCGCAATTCATACCTTTAATGACGTTAGTCATAGGTATAGGTGCATAATCAGAGTGTTTACGTGCTGGTTATGGATTTTAAATCGGGCAATAAGTTTGATCTTCCTCAAAAAATCATAAACTTCCTCAAACAATATGAAGTCCCGTCGGGTTCAGCAAATAAAATAAAATTCACTCTGAATTTCCTTTCGTACTTATTACGACTCCACATATAATTTCCTCTATGAAATAGAAAAGTAGTTTTTAATTTTAAGAAAGAAATATTGTTTTTTATAATTCTTCATATTAAAAAGCTTTTGGCAATATAATTATTCAGACAATTAATAGGCTTCACAGCCTCTTGAACCCACAAAGTTCGTCAAAAACAATAATAAACTTGTTTCAAATGTAATTGGTATCTACGGAAGTACAATCAATCACGTAATCACATAATTGAAATGTTTCAATTTAATTTGACGGCCGAATAACCGCCCGATATATTCATTTTAACAACGTAAACACTCTATTTAATAGTAACTTTAGGAAATAAGGCAAACAATACATAACTTTCTTAAAGTAAATACTTTCGGAATTTTTCATACTTGTATGAAGCTTCAGGCTCGTAGCGAACTTAAAAATGTGGAAACAAGATTTCAACGGTCCTGAATTATTTCCTTTAAGAAACTTTATTTTTAAACTGTATGTAATTCCACTATAGGTTAATTAAACACTGATTATATTATTGAAGTAAATACATCAAAAGACAAAACAATGACCTGAAGTTATAACTGCAGAATTTTCCTCTACAGCGTTCCCGGAAAAATCCTCAGTAAAAAAAATCCTCGGTAGTAAGTCACTTTCCACTGTCTTACACATAAACGGTCACAATCCACTGAAACATAGAGGCACTAGTCTGAAAAACAGAAACATCACGTCACAAGTTCATACTAGACGTGCCATGCGTACCAGGGTAGCGGATAAACATAGGAGGTGTCGGCTACTCGGAACAATAGCAGCGCGGCGTGGAGCGGCGCAAGACGACACAGCAGCGAGCGCGCGGCGCGCCGGCAGAGCGGTGACTGACCGGCACACTGCCGCACCACCCCGCCTGGAGCGATCCTCCGGGACCCTTCCGCCGGGAATCAGACCCGCGACACACGAGCCCGCGACGCTTTCCTCACGCGACCACATGCACATGTGTTCGCACCACTCTTTGTGCTTCATTGTCTCAACAGGTTTATGCAATATACTCTGGATCAAGCTTCAGTTCCGTCCTCTCAGTTCGTCTCCGCACATTTCGGCATTCCGATTAAAATTCACAGCATGTAAACTGCAATCTGCCTGTATGAAAGTATGCGGATGGCAAGGTATTCTCTTGATCTGTCCAAATATTACGTGCAGCGCTCGGTCGTTGACATTAGAGTTCGTTGGTTTTTCTTACATTATCGAGAAAAACATTGAGTTTGCCTTTCGCTATGTGTATTGTAATACAATATGTAAACACCGTTATCTGCTGGACCTCCCTGGATCTCGTAATAGGACACTTATGAAAAAATTGCAGTAGTAGACGATGACAGGGTTGTATGAAATGCATGTAGCGCGGCGTGTCAGGTTTCACCCGTCAATCTAAACAGTGATGCGACTGTTACAGCAAGTGTAAGCGGTTCTATAATGGTCTCCAGTGGTCTCGGCAGAGAGTGAAAGTGGCCGCGGTCTAGGCGAGCGCACCTCGCGGCGACGAGGCGCGCCCTGCGAGACCTTGAGCGAACTGTTAGTGAACCAAAACATTTGTACATTACTATAGAAAGTCCGCAATATTGCAAAATGTTTAGTTTTACATAAGTTAAACTAGATCTGTCGTACATTTAAATAAGGGTTAACGACCAGGGACGCTCCTAATTCATTGACCCCCTGGTGTACAGAATTTAGTTTGATAAAGGTTAGAGGAGTGTGACTACGCAAATCTGGCGGCTGTAGGAGTCGCTTAGGATTTTCCTATAAATCTGTGAGAGGGCATGACCCGTTCTAAAATTAAATAAATTGGGATTAGCTAGACGTAGCGAAATATTGTTAGCGAGGGTCAATGTATTTTTATGTTTTTTTTTTTTACAAATATTAATTTAATAGATATACAGAAAACTTTACTTATTACAAGAACAATAACAAACAAACACTATGTACAAATTACAAATAGTCAACAAAAGTCTAGTATCTCAATTATATATCATCCTTAGGTGTGTAGAAATAATATTTTTCATAGATCAACATCATCTTGAAAATTCTGGAAAACCTCTAGAATACTAAAAAATCAGTTTGTACACAATAATCTTCTCTATAAAATAGAAATGTAGATATTTCTATTTTATAGTGTAGTGAGGAAGTTCACCTAGTTACCAAGCAATGACAACGGAATCCCTAATAAAACTGTATCCATAGAAATTAATCTTCTTATTTCCGTCCATTGAATCGTGACTACTAATTGAAATTTTCTTTATATTTCTATATATTACTTGGCGATGAATTTATAATAAATTGATACTGAAAATGTATCTAAGTAATCTGACTGGAAAACTGAAGCCATAATACTTAATTGGCTCTTTATTATTTTCAGACTTGTTTTCATAAAGATTTGCAAAAAAAAATATGTTAAAAATACAAATACACATTATTTTGTCAGTTGTAACAGGTCTAGATATATGTTGAGATGGATGTGTGGTATGACGAGAATGGATAAAGTGAGAAATGAATATATTAGAGGAAGTTTGAAAGTGGCGCCAGTGACTGAAAATTTGAAGGGGAATCGTTAGTCATGGTATGGTTATGTAAAGAGGAGAGATGAAACGCATGTTACTAAAAGAGTTATGGGTATACATGTGGATGGGTGGAGAGGGAGAGGGAGGCCAAAGAAAAGATGGATGGACTGTGTGAACAGTGATATGAAAGAAAAGGAAGTTAGTGACGGTTCACAGGATAGAATGGAAGAAAAAAACGTGTTGTGCCGACCCCAAATAAGATGGGACAAGGGCAGGAAGATGATGATGATGAACAGGTCTAGATATTTTAAATAGTAAGTACTAAGACCACAGGGAGAAAAAAAACTAAATGTGGTTAGTATTTCCTATCCAACTGCTCTAAGAAAAAACAAAGAAAACTGACACATTATTTTTTTAATTCCATTCATTGTCTTGACATTTCTACTTTCAGTATAGATTAATAAATCTGCTGTAACACTGTACCTACCTGCACCTGTATAAGTCATGACTTCGCCTGAAATCAGTATTTGCAGATACAGTTATCTGCCTGTACCTCTGTGACTGATTACATCTCCTGTAAAACTGTATCTATTTGTCCCATTATGACTTACTACTTCTCCCGTAACACTGTATCTACCTGTCCCATTGTGGCTTACTGTATCTCCTGTAACACTGTATCTACTTGTACCATTGTGACTTACTACATCTCCCGTATTACTGTATCTAACTGTAACTCTGTGAGACACTACAACTCCTGTAACACTGTATCTACCTGTACCATTGTGACTGACTACATCTTCTGTAATACTGTGTCTACCTGTACCATTGTGACTGACTACATCTTCTGTAATACTGTGTCTACCTATACCATTGTGACTGACTACATCTCCCATAACACTGTATCTATCTGTACCACTGTGAGTTACTACAACTCCTGTAACACTGTATGTGCCAGTATTACTATGAGTTACTATTACTACATCTCCTGTATCACTGTACTATCTGTACCACTGAGTTTTCCTTTATTTTTTTTCAATTCTTGCGGATTATTCGCAAAGAGTTCAGAAGTTACCACAATCTAGGTGCAATGTATTGAAGCGTTAAGTAGCCTCAAATAGAAGTAATCAGTTTTGTTGTTCCGTCCCGTTACGTTGCCACTACTGCCGATAATTTGATATACTTTGCATTCTCAGTTTCCGGAGTCAACGGGTCAGTACCCGGATTTGTCATACGTGAATTTAAATATTGCGTAAAAATAATTAAGTGATGATCATTCAAAATATAGAATACTGGTCGGTAAGATACTTTGCAGTGTAAGACAAAAAAGTGATTAAATAAAAAATATTTAAACATTTTAAACGTGGAATAAAGTTACGACCACAATTCATACATGGAATTTGAAGTTTGTCATTCATTTAAATAATATTATGACTTTTATAAATAAAGGAGCAAAAGCATTGCCTTTCGTACTTTTAGTTGGATTCCATTTCAGTAGATATTCCCATCCCATAAAATGTTTATGGCAACTTGAAAGCAGAATTGTTTATTCAAGGTATTTCCTAGAACTAATTATGTGCTTTTTTCTGAGATGACCTATTTATTGATAAGATAGGTACAAGATGGGCATGATGACATGGAAATAAATCCAAATATAGTACTGGACATGTTCTACTTTAATAGTGATCCCGTTAATAAATGTTTATATAAGTGACCAAGCCATTTTATTGTTAACACAACGGTATGAAAGCATCCCCAGTCGACAAACCAGATTTAGAATTAAATGGTTCCTTAAGGTCGCCTAATACCTAATGGTCATAAAACATTATTTTTCTTTTGTAACATTTACTATCTACAAGAGTCAGGCTAGAGTCAGGTTAGGGCCAGGCTAGAGTTAGCCTAGAGTCAGGCTATAGCCACGCTAGACTCAGGATTGAGTCCCCGTCTACTCGCACCACGACGAAGGACACACGCGAATTTCCAAAAAAAAACTTCAGGAGTTGCCTTTTTGACGAATTGTAAACGGTATTTGCCCAAAAAATTAACAATGCTCGCAAAAGGCGAGCCGACTCCAGTCCAACGCAACGCACAAGGAAATATTAGGGAACACTGGGGTCTTTTTTGCCAGTAACAGGCTGAAAGACTCCATCCGCGCCAGGACGAATACATTCATGAAGCGCACAATGGATAAAATCGTTCTATCTTGTTTCCATTTCAATATTTTAAAACAATTTGATAAAAAAGACTCAGTTATGATTTTAATATTTAACAGTTTCAATAAACTTCTAAGCATGGTATTACTAGTATTTTTTTATTTGTTTCGTATCGTTACGCCCACGACGGTCGGATTTGTCAGTACTTGGTACTAATTAAATGTTTTCTGTTAGCGATGTTATTTTCTTTATTGTTGCTTGATTAACAAAGTTAAGGCCTCCAAATCTAATTGATTGATTTTACAATTACTATTTTCGTCAACTCAGACATACCTACTGCAAATTTTTTGTAATCATTAATTTTTATTCTTTACTTATAAACAACAATTTAATTAGTGTTATCATCACGTCGCTAAGGAACTGAAGATATTTGAAGACAGTTATTGACCTTGTGGAGTCGTAGCACAACAACTTTGTTTTAAAAGAAAGTTCGACGACCGAAAAATAAAAACCCATACTACTTTTTATTCCTTGTTTTCCTTGTGGCGTAACACTTTCGTATGTTTTGATTCTTTTTAGTCAAATTAGGCCTTCATTGTTGGTTTTATACGATCGATCATTCTTTTCTCGTTGACTTTTATAGTTATGTTAACAAAGAATATTATTCTATTTCAGATACATAAATGATTTATGCAAACTCCTCCAATTTTTTTTTGTGTTGTTTTGTGTGTTCAAAATAAATGCAGATTACGCGTATACTTCTCCCGGAAAACTGGTGGTGAAAGGCAAGGAAATATGGTATAGCAGGAGGCGAGTAGGTACGTACTTATGTTAGGAAAAACCAAATATGCTGCAAATATTTTTGGATGAGACTAGGAAGATGATAACGCACGATACATATACCTGCTTGAAAAGTAAAAAACTCACATGTTTTGATAAGACTCTTAATTTTTAGTTAAGTGAATGACAGTCCACCTATTGATATAGATTAGAGGCCATGCTTTTTTTCATTATCATCATTTCAACCGAAAAACGTCCACTGTTGGACATAGTGCTCCAAGGGTCGGCGTCGTCACAACGAGCGGTCTTTTGGGTCTTCATGCATCGGATTCCCGAGCGTTGGAAGGCCTCCCGAGTGTAGCGAGTAGCGAGTCCGCGAACTGACTATAACGGGAAAACTGTTGTTCCTTCAGCTGCTTTTTCCGTCCCAGAGCCGCCGTAACTGTTTCAAACAATCCTGCTTCCGTGCGATTTTGTGAGGTGCCTGGGGGCAGTTCTAAATATTTTCAGTTTTTTTTTTATTCCGTAAGCAGTGATGCAATCTTTGATGGTGAAGCACACTAGTTTATTAAGAAAGAGCCTATAATTTCTAGCCTTGAAGACACCTATTACGTAAATTATAATTGGACGGGAAGACCGCAGCAGGCAAATTGTTCCAGTCCTTCGATGTAGATAAGCAGTATAAACAACGAGGCGAAACGCTTAGTCTGGACCGTAGAGGTGACAAAATTTTAAGGGTGGACACTCGGCGTACGTCGGGTTGTCCGATGCTAGAAAGACGATGGTGGAATCAAGTCATGTAATAAGACCAAAATTTGAAGGCAATTCAGATCAAGTGATTGCGTCTCAAGGTTGTTTGAAACATAGTGTTTAATCACAAATGGCATTCTTATATAAATGAGTCACAAAATATCTGAAGAATGTTAAATTACAAGTATCCTTGCCCGGAATTTGCGAGCCTTGGACAGACTTACCTTCACAAGGAACTTTTTTTTAGCAAATATATGATACGGTTTATTAATTGAAAATTTGTGTCAAGTTCTTATCTCGAAATAAGTTATGCAAAATTTTGATAGATTTTCAGGCTACATTAGAGTCACTCAACTTCAAACTACATAACAAAAAAAAAACTAGGTAATACTAACTTGACCTAACTTTTTATTATTCAGCTAGGTAGGCTAAGAATAATCAACAATGCAATCAACAATGTAACTTTAATATTTTTAATAGTTATGTAAGTAGACTTACAATATTCCTACCGAAATAATCGTTGCATAGATAAAAAGAATTTTTATTATAGCTAATTCTCACAATTCTTCATCAAAATGTGACCTTTCTCCATTCTTTTTTTTTGTAAGGTTAAGGGAAATCATTAAATACGGAGGTCCTCCCGCCCTGGTTGGAGTGACAGGGAGTTTCAGACTTTTACTAAAAAAGGATTTTTTTAATATCATGCGGATTTCATCCCGCTCGCGTAACCAATGCAAATGTCCATTTCGTACACGTATTTATTATATACGCGGGCTGCGTTTTTTTGCATTCTGAAATTTTCTGCATGCCGAGCAATTCCGCATGCGTGATGAATCCGCACAAAATTAAAAACACCCTAAGTTGCCATAACACCTGTTTCTTCGATATTTTATTCGCTATGTGCATATTATTTTATGTACACATATTTAAACTTATCGGGTAAATAAATAAGAAAAAGGTTGATGGACAATAGTGCGTTATATTCGTATTTAAATCCCCTCAATATATATAAATCCCTAATAATAATTTAGTCTTAAAAACTACTAATAACAATTTCATTGATTTCAAAAGAAGAATTTCTATACATACCTACATATCGTAAAATAGTATCAGATAGATATTCCCACTAGAGCAATCTGCTTATATTAGATGTTATTAAAACGTCAACATACTTTTTCAGAAAATGATCGATAGTCAAATGCTATTTATAGGTTTTCCCTATTTTGTTCTTTTTTAGGAACAGCAGATTTGTTCCGTTTTCATAACAAAACCGTTGATACACGTGTAAAAAATAACCTAAAAATAAACCGGCCTAAATTAGTCATGATTGCCGATCTAGTCTTGCCTAGTCGATATCTGCGCTCAAAATCTGAAATCTGAAATAGAAATTGGACAAAATTAGAAAAAAAAATATGACTATACATTCAATAAAAAATAATTTCTCTCCGCTTGACTACAAGCCAACAAAATAACACACATACTTGAATGCTACTTTATTTCTCCATTTAATTTTTATTACTATATAAATGTTATCAGAGTTCATGACGAGTAGTGTAGTAGTGCGCGTGTCTGCCTCTGTGTGTTTGTTATGCCGGGGTCTGCGTACAGTACGCAGGAGCGATTACGCAAACCACGCTTCCCCGAGGAGTGAGGTCGTTGGCAATGGACTCGGTTCAATGTCACCAAATATATCACCGAGCAGTGAAGCGCGCGCGCCTAAACTTGATACTTGTAGGAAATACGGTACTCTGAGTGGAGGCGTGTCGCGGATTTGATGGTGACTAGTTGATGGTGCTGGTTAAGGAATGTTATGGGTTAGTTTATGTGTTAAGTGTGAGTTGTTTGGAAGCTTATTCTAAATTAACTGTAACTGTACATTCATTATAGTACCTAACATATTTATTTAGCTTAAGAGGTACGGAGGAAGTGGGGAGGAATGATCATAGCCAGATGTGTTCTGTAGTTTCTGCTTACTCCAATAGGAAATAGGGTAAAGAGTTCATCATCGGCAATTTTTTCAATCAGGATTTTATATTGAACTTGTGTGTACTTTCAATGCCATGATACATCAAAACAAACAGATTACATCATAATTGCAAAACAAAAATGAAAGAAATGTATATTTTCATTCAATGTGTAGTCGCGTACGGAACAGCAACGTGAGACCAAGTATCAACGTGAGACCAAGTATCAACGTGAGTCGTGCGCGCTCTACGGCCGGGCTCCTGACCGGGTCGACGACCGCACTTTTCGGCAGGCGCCCCAAGTTTCAGCTGTAACGCGATCCTGACGCACACACGCACAGCGCGTCCGTGCAACTGCACGCACACATACAAGTGCAAGTCACCGCGATACTACCGCCGGAAAACCATTGTCGTAATCTCACCGATATAAGCGCAGCAATCAGAACAACAGGAATTTGATGCAGTAATTAAGAAAGAGGAAATAACCATAATATTTTCCTAATTAAGAGTATTTTTTGACAATATTATTTTATTACTGCCTGTGGCTGCGTAATGCATTGGTTTATCTAAAAGCCCTCCAGGAAGCGGAAGCGGAAACGGTTATCCTATAAAAGATTTCGTCAGACAAAAGAAAGTTCAATGCTTGTTCAGAGAATAGAATTTGTTTGTGAACTTTGTGGCGAATTTGGTTCAGCCCTGACCTCTATGACCTTTGAACTTGGAGGAGTTAACGTACCCTTGACTCGAGCGGAGTTCCCTCTATAATTAGACGTTGATAACGCTGATATTTTCGTACATACGCAGCCAGACGACGAACTATAACAAACGTGTGTCACCCGACAGCTCGACAATGACGAACTTCCGAGAAAACATCGTAGGTAGGGACACGCACCGGGAAATCTCGACGGGTGACTTTGAATTTTGTCAGTGGCCTTATTCCGTCCACAAAAAAAATCTCGAATGGAAACTTTTTGTTTTATATCTATGTCCAATTCTATCGTGTCCTCAGTCGTAGATACGCGTTGTATGGTAAAAATAAAATGTCTCCTCAAAGCATTAAGAGGTTGTTCACCCAATATTTGGGCATCGCCCTCCTCCCTTCAGGGACTATTTGTCAAAGGATACAGTCTTGTCGCCCTGCTTTTACTTTCTCATTTTACGTGTTAGACACTCGTAAGTTGGATTGAGAGATGCCACCTGTCCGACGACACCATAATTCAACTATCTATATAACAATTATTATGTTGTTTTTTTGTTTTTCTGCATGCTAGTAAAACGGAACGTAATTTTTGAATGACAATAGATTCGTTCAACTACTTGGCTAGTGGTGCCACAGTTGCATTTATTTCTACTGTCTGCATTAGATATTCGTAAATGTGAATAAAGAATTATTAATAAACGACAATATTAATAAATTGCGGCGTTTTTAGTGTAGTTAATATCTAAACATAATGTTCTACAATTTTATTCTATATCAACTGAGGCTTAGATAAATTCTCATTAAGATGACGCGTAACTTTTCAGGGTCACGTAAGATTAATTTTTTACTTCAGCTTTTGGTATAAAACCTAGTTGGAAATATATAAAAACCTTAGGTTCTTGGAAAGGAAAAAGACAAAGAGGAAATGTTAAACGTTAAGTATTAATTTTACATAATAACCTAATTAAATTATGATTTTAGCTCATACGTCGCGGGTTTACATGTGTTTCCTATAAATAAAGTTGGCACGCGAGTCTCGCAAATTTGTACAATAATAAACCATCTTCACGCTAAATATAAATTTCGATGCGCTTTTCGATAATACAGCTTAACCGCTTCATAAGCGTTGCATAATAATGTGCAGCTAACAATGCGAGCACACGGCAGGCGCAGGCGCAGGACACATGCTCGCACACGTGGACGCACACATGCAGGCGAGATAAGAGCCTGGTCAATGAACCTGCATAAGAAATAGCGCCTGAAATTAGTATCAATCTTACGAGGTATCATCTTTAAGGTTTATAAATAAACGAAAGGACTTTCTTGATCATATATCATAGCTCAATAGCTCTAAGTAATAAAGCATTTAGCCTAAGTGAAATGGAAATCGAGCAATCTGCGATCTCAGCCAATAAGCAATCATACAAAATGATATATAGACAATAGCTAGTTATTGTTTAGAACAGCGGCCAGGCTGCGCGAAGCGGAACGAGCGGCTGTGATCTTGAATGGAGTGAAAGTGGCTTCGGATACTTCCTGGCACGAGGAAAGTGAACGCTCATGAGCACCCAGACACGACATGATCAGCCCTGCCTAGTGTCTAGTGTCTGGCTGACAGAAACACATCTTCCGCGCTGGGGAAATACAAGTTTTCATACCGCCGAACATTGATTTTCACTGATATAAAAAAGGTGTGGGTTTTTTTTTCTACCGCTGTATTTACAATAGTTTTATTAGTAGAATTTTAATAAAACGTGTATCATATTAACGCACATCCTGAAAATAGTGTGTTCAGAAATGACTACAGAATCGAAATCAGCTATTTTTGAAATACGTAAAAAAAAAATGGGCAAGTGAGAGTCGGACTCGCGCAATGAGGGTTCCGTACAAAGTTACCTATGAAACCAGTTCAATTCCCGAATTGAGTTTTCGGAAACCCAAAAAAAATTTTTTTTTGAGACGAACAAATTCACAGTTTTCAGATTTTTTCCTATACTTGTGTTATGAGACCTTGCTTCATACCAAATTTTAGGATTCTAGGTCAACGGAAAGTACCCTATGAATTATAATTCCCTTGAAAGAGTCAAAATACACGTTTTTTGCGATATAAACGGCCGTATCTTTTTTTTCCCGTAAACTCACATGGTTGATTTTTTCACAACTTCAAAGGACCGCAGACCTGAGTATATATGGTTTTAATTTCGACTCGATACCTCTACGCATTCCCGAGATAAAGGGTCTTGACCAGCAGAAAGATAGACGGACGGACAACAAAGTGATCCTATAAGGTTTCCGTTTTTTCCCTTTGAGGTACGGAACCCTAAATATACCTATTTTGTTAAATATTCATTGCGTCACTATAATAGAATATTATTTAGTGAATGCGTCCTTAGATACTAATACCGATGCGCTTGGGCACGTCATAATCGTGGTAAGTTCCCTTTTTGAGGAGTGGCTGGAGAGTCGTTACAGCGTCCTCACCTACCGCATGACTCAAGTCCTCATCAGACATGGTAGGTTCAGGAGGTTCCTGCATCGTATTCAGGCGGAAGAAAGGCCCGGGTGTCACCATTGTGTGATACGGTGGAGCATGCAGTGAAGGTGTGCCTAGCTTGGGCGAGTACCACCTTGTCCTCGTGGAGGCGATCGGTGGCAGCGACCTCTCGAGCCTGTCCCGCGGACAAAAACCCGAAAAAAGGAAAACCCGTAGCCTTAGAACGCAAAGGGCAACCGAAGGACACATCTATGGTTTTAGTCAGTTAAATTCCGACATATCGCTACGCCCTGAGCGAGAGAAGTCATTGCATTATTTTTCACCTCAATAAAAAATAACGATGCGCTACCAATGTAGAGCATCCATGCCCTATTATTTGCCTACAATTAGGCTAGCTAATTTCTTAAAAAAAAACACCTAAGTGCGTTTAAGAAAAAAAAAGTGCATTTATTATGATTGTAACTTAATTTCTTATTAGGGTGTATGAGGGTTTCAATTATTCCAGTTACGTGTTATTTAAACCAAACATAAATTCATGTTTTATTTTGTCTTTTCCATTTTAAATACACAACAGAGAGAAACTACGTTACATTTTCTCCACAATGTACAACAATACTTTGCTAAGTGGTCGTTAATTACAGTAACCTGTAAAAGTGAACACGTGGGTCTAATTTGATGGTAATGTTGCCAGGTGAGGAGATGTCGGCTAAAAGAGAATTATGGAAAGTATGGGAGTCGATAATATAATAGAATTATTGTTTTTGAAAGCAAAGTTTAAATAATTTCATGATTATTTTTAAGCATGGCCCCACGCTAGGCATCACTCCTGTATCGTGGGTGCGTTCACAAGACACCCAGGCTCAGAACAACTATCCTGTATCCTGTAACAACTATCCTGTATAACTGTCCTTACAAATATTTGTTCCATCCGAAAATCTAACTAGCGATACGCAATGCAGAAGGCAATCGCTCAACGACTGCGCCAAGATATTGCAGCAGAGGCCTACGCTCAGCTGTGGACAGTGATAATAATCAATGGTATAATTACTTACCATTATTTCTATAAATGAGAATTTCATATTATCATTCATATTATGTGGTATCAATATCAGTAATATTTTAGAAAGTAACATCACAATAAGGCTCATTTTGCTTGTAAAGGTCTGCCATAGCAAAATTGATGATGCTGCAGTTACTAAGCCGGTTATTGTTCAGTAGTAGTAATATTAGCCTTTATTCGTTTTCGGTATTCTCATTTCTAATGATTATAGTATTTATTAGGGCTATTTTCTTGATCAGAAGTTAAGTCAACCAATTATCGAAAATAGTCTCTAATAACATATGTATTGTTCAATTTATGCCAAATGCACTTTACTATGTTGTATGACACAAAGTGATATCTCTTGTCTATTCCGACAAACCACGGACCATGTTCTTTTATTAAAAAAGAAAAGAAAAAGAAACGAAAAAAGGTTGCAAACACCTTGAATGCCAATGTAGAAATTGGCAATAATTTAATTTAGCCCTTTACGTGAAGATGTCAATAATATTGTTTTACTAGGAGGTGCGATTACAGCAGACCTACAGCTACCATTTCCACCAGGAGATTATATTCCACATAAAATGTAATCGAACGCTTAATAAAATTAGAAAAAGATGGTTAAATGTCGCTTGTAATATTGGTTGTATTTAATTTCGTTCGAAAAATCTTATATCAATCAAAAAAGAATTAAGAAAAAAGGAATATATAAATATTTAAATATATAAACATTTTAGCGTTATTTAACAATGACTATTTTTAACAGTAAGTTGGGATAACTATACATAAAAATATTTGCCTTTAATGTTATCTAAAAGTTATCATAAAAGTTTTCCACAGGATTGACATTCAGTATAGTACAAAAAGATAGTATAGCACAATAAGCTTTATAATGTTCCCACTGCCTCCTCTCTAGTAGTGGGAATGGGCCGTAAACCAAAACGCGGGCCCCGTGTGAGTTGGTGGATGTCACATGTCTTCGAATTTTTGATTTTAGTACAAATACCAGTCTCCTCACGATGTTTTCCTTCACCGTTTTGAGAGCAGTACTGATGAAATAAATTAAACGTAGTAATACGTCTGGTTGGGTTAGAACCTGCGACCTACAACTTATAAGTCGGGGCCGTTACCACTAGGCCACCATTGCTCTATTAGTACAATACTCAGTATAGTAATTGGACAAAGCGAAGCGAAAAAGCGAAGCGCGGGGCCCCGGGATGAAGGCAAAGAAGGAACAGGAGTGGGTTTTTAGTTAGTAAAAGTCTGACACTATCTGCCGCTCCGTCCGCGCTATGCGCTGCGCGTATGGTAATTGGATCGGAAGATATAATTAACAAAATTACTCTCACAGTAGTTAAAAAATATTATTCCAATCTCAAAGGGCGTAAATATAATAACCGTATCGGAAGTTATATGTTTGAGCCGTTTGGAGTTAAAACAATAGGGCCAAGGGGTCCGAGCGCTCATCAAGTTGTTTGGGATATCAGCAAACAACTGTTCGACTCTTCGCGTGACCAGAATGCTGGGCTTTTTTTCGGACAAGGAAACAGCATTACTATCCAACGTGGCAATGGCCAGCGTTCTGGGCATTTTCCCCATTGACATCGATGTGGATTTTTTTTTGATACCCTATGGGTTCTTTTTCTACCCGTTTTGTACATATTATTATTTTCATTTTGTATATATACCTATTAAGCTATAATATTTATTAGTTAAGATGAATATATATTAATCCTTATAATAAACGTGCTTAACGTATAAATGAATAATTTGCAAAGATTATATCCACGAGGTTCGATCTCATTTGTTACTTGTATCAACTCATCGACACGTATTCCATCGGTTCACTACACACAACTACTGAAGTTAACCACAAATGGAGTTTCATTCACTACCAGTGTTTACGCCTCTGTCTCGAGCGGTCAATCGATTTTACATGTTGAAACGACCGCTAAAAAGTGTCACTTGATTGATGGTTTCCGGAACAATGTATAGAGCTTAAATATTAAGATGAATTCGCCAGTGCGTATGAAGGAGGTGAGGAATTATTCAGGTGATGGATGGGCAGGGGCGTTCACCTCCGGGTGCGGGTCTTCGACCGGCCGAGTTTCACAGCTGATCGGGCCATGCCCGCTAGCCACGTCACTCGCCCCCTACTCCCGACGTACTTACGTGCATTAATAAACATTTGTAGTCTTTCAGGACACCGTTATTTTTCATTTGATATGGATTCAAACGGAATTATTCATTGTAACTTTATTATACGCTTCAAAGATAACAAAAGTTCACCCATAGTAGGTTGTACACTACTCGACAATAGATGGCGCTACTCACAATTAATAGTTCTTTATCATTATCTTTAGAAAAATGAATAATTCTGGGTATCTCAGAAATAATTAACTTTTTTTATGCATAAAAAAATATAATACATTTATGTAAACGCATTATTTTTCAGCGATTTCTAACATTCATGAAAACACGCCTCAGAAGTTGATTAGTTTTCCTTTATCTCCCCACAGAGCCCAGATCTGACCTTCGGATTTTATTTTACTCTGGGGTTATTTGAAGAGTACGGTGCCAGTACTAAACAAAAATAAAAAAAAAACGTTAGATAAGAAATCATAATATATTATAAAAGGAGAAACTGACTGACTGTCATATCAACGCTCAGCCAAAAATACTGGGCCTAAGAACGTGCAATCTTGCAGAAGTACTAAAAAGGGGTTTTTTCGAAACACTTACTCGAAAACCTGCTCTTATCCCACCGCTTTTAAGCACGCAATAGAATGTTTTCCGCACTAGTGCAAAAAAGTGCGCGTGCTCTCCCCCGTCACAATTTTACTTTCTGCACTTGTATCAAAATATACTATGTTAAAATTCTACTTTAAGGGTGTTATAAGAGGGAAAGTTTATACGAAAGAAAATAGTCCTTGGGCCAATATACTTGAAACTTAGTACAATTAGAAAACTAAGTACCTAAATTATAAAAATATATATATTATCCAAAACTACTCATATGAAACGATTTAGGTGGTGTTAAAGGTATATAGGAGAATCTTAGTCCTTGGGTTGAGTCCTTAATAAGTATGAAAAATTACAAAATATTCATATAAATAAATAAACGCGATGGACATTAACAGTTTTTCAAAACACCCTCAAAAGACGATTTAGGGGGTGTCATTAAATGACTTTTCAACTTCTGTGAAATAATCAAATTCCTTGATTTAATAAACTTGAAAATTGACATGAAATGTAATTTTCAATACACTTACCCAAAAACCCGCTCTTATCCTTTCCCTACCGCTTTTATGCATGCAATTTACGGTTTTTCGCACTAGTGCGGTGTAGTGCGCGAGCTCGGCCCCGCTACAGTTTATTACATTTATCGTATTAGGCTGAGCATTAAGCGACCCCTACGAGTCGCGCGTCAACCCCTGTTTATTTATATCTTCGTAAGTGTATTGAAAAACGTCATTTCATACACGTGGAAATTAATCACTGCAGCACTCGGCTCCATAACACCCTCATAAACTTTCTCCACTTGTATCAAAATGTATTAAATTAGTTCCTCTAAATCTATATCCATTAAGGGGTTTAAGATCACTCAAGTTTGTTAGATTAATGAAGCTTAACACACTCGCCAATTAGGTAAGTTAAACGCAGTGTATCTAATTAAATTTAACTGAAAAGATTAATAAACTTATTTAAGTTGTTCAAAAATCTGTTCTCTATAATCTTTTCCCCACAAGGCAAAAGGGGATTGTGGTTTTTTAATCCCCCGTAACCTATGTAGGAAAGTACGAAACGAATGCAAAGGAAGTCGCGAGAAGTGCTAGTCATTACATTTTTAGTTTCTATGTAGTTTCACAGAGATCAGTTTAAAAGAACTCAGATTTAGAAAATCTTGATTGTAACAAACATAATAATTTAAATACTACCTATTTAGATCTTTGTTGCTGGTTGATGATAGGATGACAGTAACTTTGACTCGGAGACCCAATGACATTGTATTCAATGACACTCGAAATACATTAGAGATTTAATGTATTTTTTTTTCAAAATTTTAGTATAATTTTATTATACACAAAAATACGAATGTGATTATATTGTCTAAATAATATATTTACGTATTGATTGTCTAATGGTTGTTGACAAGACATGGTTGAGCGAAAATCGGAGGCCATCGGGCGCGACGAGGCAGTGCGGCGCCAACTGCAGGTGCTGTACGCCAGCCAGACCCGCGAGAAACAAGTCTTTATATCGGACCTCAAGGAGTATCGCAGGCGTAAAGATAGACAATTGTATAATAGTATTATATATTCAATAGGGCCTAAATGGTACCAAGCTCTAAGTGTGCGACAAAGGTGTGCATTAGACACTTTAGAATTGTCCATATATCAAGATTTACTCGAAGGACGTCCTGTACGGTGTATCGTAATTATGCATAAGCTTGGTCTGGTCCCTCTCCCGAGTTACACGGAACTGATGTCTTGTGTGTTTTTGGGTCGTAATGACCCTAAAGAAATGCTCGCACAACTTTACTACTCGACTTACGGCTACCCTATAAACGGAAAACGGATTTCATACTGTCTCAATGCCAGACTTATGTTATCAGCTATTCTCTATTTAGGACTTGATAACTTGATATTTTTGCTTGAAAAAACATTTGCTCCAGATAAATCAGTAGATGAACCTGAACCCAAGCCGAAACGGAAACCATCAGTTAAACCACCATCTCCGTATCTAGCAAAAATGGTTGCATTTTGCTATGAGCCACCCAAAATCCGCCGCAAGCCACCGCTCCCCTTGCCGGACCTAACTGCCCTCAATGAGCCTTACGAAGAAGAGCCGATTATGCAGAAACCACCACCACCACCGCCTCCTCCGCCACCACCAAAAAAGCGATTACCGATATCATATTGCGAAGAGTTGGCAGGGATGAATCCTATATTGCCTCACGTGCCATCGCCCACGAATAGTCCTATCATAAAAAAGAGTCTCCGATCCAAAGGTAGAACAAGGTCAAAAGCAAATATTTTGGAAGGCAGTACAAAAACGAAGAAGAAATACGGCATTGGCATAGATTTCCGTAAAAAAAATAAGCGTCGAAAGAAACTAGTGCCCCCCACCACTAGTTTGTGGAATGCCCAATACACTATAAACGGAGTTTTCCAGATTCAAGGCAAAACATGCTTTGTTTTGGGCAACGTTACTATACTACCCGCCCTAGGAGAACTCATCCACGGAGGTTACGCCTTCGTGCGTGGACAGGCCATTAACATACATTGCGGTTTTCGTGGTTTTGCACCCGCGCATAAGCCTGATCCCTGTGATTGTGTGAAGCAGTGGCAAGACGCTGTCTTTAAGTATATTAAAGAGACTAAATGTGACTGTGGTCATCACTTCGATTTACGTAATGAAGGCCACTTTTCACAAGAAGAATTACCATATTTTGTAAAACCTACCGCTCACACCCCATTTCAGTTTAACTACGATACGATATACGATCTTGATGCACAAAAGCTTTACGTAGAGAAAGAATTCAAGAAGATTTGGGAGATAGACAGTATGCTGCGAGTAGACGACAGCTATGCAAACAAACTTATAGAAAAGAAGAAGAAAAAGAAGAAGGCAGAAAAAGATTCTAAAAAGGATGGAGACGATGATGACGGGAGTAAAATAAGAAACGTACCATCTCAAGTTTGCCTAGGAATGAATCCCAAGATTACTGATTACTTAAAATGCGCACTACGGCTTATGCGAAAGGTCAACGTCGCAGCGCGCCTGCCTGACTTGCATTTAGTTCCGGAACTCAAAGAATGGATGAGACAAAGACTATATGGAAAGCTTACGTCTTATGAGAGAAAAGAATACTTGCGTAAGAGCACCACGTATTGGAGTATGTTACGTACGCTCGCAGATCAAGGATTCGGCCATGTGTCTCCTCCAAAAGAGCCCTTGTACGGAATCCCTACCACTTGGACACATAAACAGAGTTTGAATGATAAGTTTAGGCAATACACTGATAGGTACAAGTTAACTTTGTTCAGATCTCATGCTTACGTCACTAACATGCTGTGGAGTACTATGTTTCAAGCAGAATTTCCTGATAAAAAATTCCGTGAAATATATTTTTCCTATTTGTTTGGTAGAGTACAAGATATACAATTAATACACCCTTACAGTAAGAGAGAGACTGCAGAAAGGAAAACTACTTTAATGAATAAGCGATATGTTTGTCTACCACATGGATACGAGCCAAAAACCTAAAATAAAAATGTGTTGTCCTTGTTTTATTGTCCATAGTGCTGTTTTAGAATTATAATGATTGATTGATATGTTATCTTCTTATTAAGCCCATTCTTTCCCACAGCTGGGCAAAGGCCTCCCTAACTTTTTATAGGTATTTTTTTCTCGAGCCACCTAGAATCAGCCCTTGGGGTAGTTGTCTAGGTCATTTCGCCACCTCTTTCCAGGTAGACCTCGGCGGCGTCGTCCATCCTCAAGTATATCACGTCGGGGTCACCAGTTTAGAGGTATGCTGAACAGAGTGTATAGTCCCGCACACCTTTAAAAAGGGAGGATCCTCCGAATAGACGGGTGTTATGTCTAGTGAGCAACTGCCAGATGACGATTTCGGACTGTTCTGTATGTTCAAATCGCGCGGAGAAGTTCAATTGCGCAATGCAGGATTAGTTCTTACGTGACGCCATAGATGTCGCTACATCCACTTTATGGAGACTTGCCCAGCAGTAAGTATGCGTTGGTCTGACTTGCCCCGTCCCATTTCGGCGTGGTAGCCTTTGTTCCTACGTCTATGAGCGCAGCGTGGTGTTCCTCTTTCTATCGGCTCTTTTGACTTTTGTGAATTTTATAGGGCAGGGAAATAATAATGAAACTAAAGTATACGTAATTCATAATTTAATGTGATAATTTATATACCTGTGCAGGTATATTAACTTGAAGTTATGGCTTAAATTACATTTTCGCAATACGAAATAAATTGTGGTTCGAAACTTATTTTTCTTTAAATTTTTAATGCAGACTTACAATTTTAAGCATGAGGTTGTTTAACGCATCATATTTCCCATAGTCTAATACTCCGAAGGTATTAAAAATAAATTTTGATTTCATACCACATTTAACTAATCTTAACTCTTAAGAATATTATGATACAAGTCTTATACTATAATTATAAAATCTATAACTTTTTATTTAAAAATACAACACTAGGACGTCATTGCAGCGGGTTCGATTTGACCACTACAATTTAGTCTAAGGGATATTCAATCGTCTTTGGTATCATTGTTACAGAAAACAAACATGTCGACACATGGAACGAACATTTCATCGAATTTATGAGAAATACTGATATTTATAGAAAGTTAATGTCATTTAAAGCATATTTCAATAAAACTAACGAAACAATGTAACAAAAAAAAAAAGATAAATGGCAAAACAAACAATTATTGCGATACACAAGTTACAAAACAATACTATTCATATGTTAAAACATACTATTATATTCATTTCCGAAATGAATTTATTTTTATTGCAACTAGTGGAGATATACAACGTCGAAGAGTTAAATTTAATAATAAAGATAAACTGCGTGCAAAACTTGTTAATTGTGCATTTTACTGTTTGAAACTTTAGACAAGCAAAAGTAGACCATTCATACACGAGCACACCACTAAACGGACCATTGTACCACTTGTGCGTAAAACTATGAGAATATAATTTATTTAAAGACAAGTACCGAACAGAAACGTACTGAATATTTTAAAAGCTACTATGCACATAGTGCTCGAAATAATCTATATCAAGAATTCTGGTTGCACATGACCTCCTTTATTTTTACGTTTACGTAAACATTACAATACACGGAAGTAACAATTTTATAACGGCTCACTTGTACAAGTAGGTCTTCATTCATCAAAATCAAATGCATCAACATCTTAATATGCCATTAGTCATCCAATAAAACGGAGATCATAAACAGAGCGCAGGTAAATATTTTTGTAAAGACAGCACAGTATTACCGATATCAGATACTATTGAGACTGGGAGAATGGAGGTTTTGGCACAGATATAGAGATAGGTGGCTAACGTATTTTCCTTTATTCATAGCGAACAGTAGCTTCGTAGTGCATTGTCATCTTTCTTACTTCATTAATGTTTAAAAACGAGCAGGATTTATGTTTAAAATTGTTTTTTTAGAGACTCTTAGTCTGAAAATGTTCCCTCTGCTCCTTCGTTCCAAATGTAGATCAAATTGTTTTTCTATATTTGTTTATCGGCGACCTATATCTATATCTGTGTGAACTGAAGCGTGTTATATCTGCAGCTCCTGATGCGAGTGCGGCTGGTGCGAGGCGGGGTGGGGCTGCGGGTGCGGCGCGTGGGGCGCGTGCGGCGCGTGGGTCGCGTGGGGCGCGTGGGGCTGCGTGTGCGTGGGCGGGGCGCGCTGCTGCAGGTGCACGAGCGCGGACAGCAGGCGGGTGTTGGCCTCGTCGAGCGCGGCGATGCGATGCTCCTGCGCTTCGATGACGCGCTGCTTGTGCGACAGAGCGGCGGCCATCTTGCGCTGCTCGCGTCTCAGTTCTTCTTCTACGCAAATCAACCTGGAAGTTCGAGGAAAATGTTATTCTTAGTTTTTTTTTTCAAGACTAATTAATTCACCCAAAATACGGTATTTAAAAAGACAAAAATCAAAAACCAGTCGTTTTTATGTCATTACTTCCCAGAATTTCATTCTAATTAGCAACGCGTTCAGATAGTGTTACAATGTGTGTGATTTTAGTCCCATAATGAACGGATTCGATTTAAGTTGAGGATTTTTTTTTTATTCAAGGTCACTCGGATTCATTTGAAGAATTAACCCTTTATAATTTTCACGTTTTGATTAATACTTAATGTCCGAAAAAAAAATTGGCTGGTTACTGTACCTATATTCTTTTAGGTTTGATCAAACTCAAAACAAAATTAGACCGGTCTTAATTTGGAAAATATTTACCTTGAAATGATAGCCTTCATTTTGGCGTCCGTATGATCGACTTGTCCTGGTTCGCCCGGCCCCAACCTTCCACGTAAAAGTTCCACAGAACATTTTAACCTTTCGATTTCGCGTTCGTACTGTAAAGAAGAACATTAAGTTAGCTAAATATCTAAACCAGATATATCAAAAGCAAATCTTAAAGAAGACTGCTTAAATGCTCTCTCTGTTCCATTCACAGTCCGACGGGACGGCATTCGGATACTCGTGGGAAGAAATCAGACTCACGAGCTTTAATTTGAGCTTTTTTTTTGACTAATCAACTCAATAATATTGTAAAAAATAAATCTACCTGTTCAATAGTCCTCTGATGTTTGGAGGCGCGTCGTCGACCCGTTGTACTATACAGCGTATCCTCGAGCTCGTCGGAGCTGTCGGTGAGCTCACGCGCGGACTCCAGACTCAGCCTCCTCTGCAGCTTGTCCCTCCCGGCGCCCTCCCGCAGCGCACCGTCCCGCACGGCAGCGCGCTCGCTCGCCTCGCTTGACTGCGACTCGCGACCGAACATTACCCTCGAAGGAGACTCCCGCCTCTCCCGAACTCCATAGTATTCCGGATGCCTCTCCAAATCCTCATTTAGTCTACTACTCGACATCTTCGCACCAGAATACGTTCGGTCCAAAGGATAGTTGGTCTCGGGAATAGAACTCTCTGTCATCGAATACTTCTCGGGAGAGTTTTTGGAGTTCTCCATGTTGTAGAGCGCCTTCTGGCTTCGTGAAATTTGTAACCTGTACATTTCTTTGTTCACTTCTTCTACGTTCGAGTCAGACCTGCTCATGGGGTAGCCGGAGTCGGTTGAAATGTGATGAGGCTTGCTCTCGTACAGCGATTCCCCTCTTTGTCCAAAGTGTTTGAAGTTCAGTTGATTTTGGTTTGTGGAGTAAGAGAGCATAGGGTTTGTTCTGGGCATTCGCGTCTTACTACTCTTCCGTAGACTAGGCGAATTGCTCGACGACTCATCGTCCCGCATCCTCGGGGAGTGACTGTGGTTGCTTCTCTGGTACATATCATCATAACTACAGTTATCTCTGGTGAGTTTTCGGTGGGAATTGTTGCGATTCTGTTGGTCATAGTTTCTACTATCCTCGTTGAAGTTAGTAGAACCCTCTTCAGAGTTTGTCTCGACGTTGTCTGTGCTCAAACCCTCCTCATCTATCGATGAACTGGATGAGCCACAAGGACAACGTTTTGAATTTCTGTTTTCATTATTCTTCTTCTCCTGCGCCTGACGGTTGTCATCCATGTTGTACACTGGATTCGTGAACACTAGCGGAGCTACCTTTGGATTTGCATTGGTGTTTGCCGGCGTGTTATCCGCAGTTGTGAAATTTTGGATTCCATACTTCTGGATGTCATAATCAATTTTCTGTTGCACTGGGCTCTTTGGATAGAACTTTTCGTTTTTGCTGTCGTAATACTGCTTGTCTCTCTGCTTCTGGTAGTTTATTTGCGAGAACCGACTCATGGGCTGTCCGCCGTTCTCGTAAGGCTGATGATGGAGCGCCGTGTTCTCGATAGGACTTGAACTTTGGCTGTACGTGGCGATACTTTGATAGCCTGAACTCGCTACGTTTGATAACCCACTGATGGAAACGTTCGAACCATTATTTGTGTAATTAGCTTTATTCCCGTTTACGATATTATTGTTATTCGAAATAGATTGGGATAGGTTCTTTTTGTTCATAATGAGTTTATCTTCGACTATTTCTGAGTCATCAGCGTACTTAAGGAGGTCGGATAGTTCCTCAAGCGTGGCGGTTTCCTTCATGATGTTCTGCATATCACTGGAGCAGTAGTTGTGGTTAATGCTGTCGCTGCTCGGCGACCTCTCCGTGCTGTTGTAGTTAGAGTTGTGGAAATGCGCTTGTTGGTTATTATAGTTGTTGTTAGGTTTGTACCTCTCCTGGAACCTGCGCTCCAGGCTTTCGCTGATACCGTTGCTGATGCCTTTAGGGTACTGGTCGGAGCCGAAGCCAATCTGCACGACTTTGAGATTGACACAATGTTCTTGGTTGTTGTACTGCGAGCTGTATCTGTCTGGGTTGACGGCTTGGCTGACGGGGCTGGAACCATAGCCATTCCTGGGTAGCGTGGCTGACCGTAGGTTGAAACTGGGTGACTTTGTGACTGCTGCATATCCAGGCTTGTACTTGGAATCTTCGGCGTTGGACTTAGACGGGCTGATGTTGAATTGAACGCCGTTTTTGTTCATGATGGGCGAGCTGTGAGCGAAGTTGTTGTTGAGCTGCCCGTTGGTGGCCGGCTCGGTCGGCTGCTTCGTTGGAGTATTGCACGTGGGGTCGTTAAACCTGTAGACAAGAGAACATTAATAACATTTGTTTTGTAATAATCAATAGATTTCAGTTTTGAAAGTATGAAATGTTGCTTACCTAAAGATGTTATCAGCGGCCGGGGGCGCAGGAGAGCTGATATCGTTGCTTAGTAGTCTCTTGCTTAATTCATCGAGGATGTCAGATAACGGGTCCAATTCCTAAATGAAACGTGACATATTTAAGTAGATGAAAAATGTTACAATGTAAACGTGAGTAATTTTTCAGTTGTTCAAAGTTAATCTAGTTAACATTTTCGGTGCCAAAAAAGAAATTCTAAGATGTCATATTTGGACTCGTTAGAATACACGATAAAATATTGTATGTTTTTGGCACCGAAAATATTAAGAAAACATTAATAATCACATTATTAATACAAAGGCGACTGTTTGTGAGTGTGTGTGTTTGTTACTTCTTCACGCTCGAACGGCTGAACGGATTTCGATGAAACTTGGTAGGCAGGTAAGCTATGTCCTGAAGTAGCATATAGGATACTTTTTATCGCGATAGTATTTTCCTTTGAGATAGAGCTAGTGATAGATAAGAGATTTTGTAAAGAGTTTAGGATTTATTATTTTATGTTAATTATACTGCAAGCTTCATTCTTCAGATATAATTAACTATGCAGCGTCCTACGTCCTCCGGCAATCCAATCGCATCTTCACCTAATCATTCCTTTTGATTACTATTTTAAGTTTCGCATACCAGAAATGGTGAATATGCGGATCTTTACTGTTATATTGTATAACGTAACAGTCATGCACCATATATATCTACCCATATTATGCGAATAAATTATTTGACTTTGACTTTGACTTTGACTTTGATCTATAATCAAAACACGGAACGCAACGAATTCCGCGCGCATCTGTCAACTATGTCAAACAAACGTCATTCCTTACGTTTGCGCGGCAACCAATACGTTTTATGTTGTGTTTTATTTGCTTTTTTACCAATATAAGTAATTAAACAAGAGCATAGTGCTTACATAATTTATAATAAAGTGTGCCAAAACGAAAAGATGTGAAATACTATCTTCATATGATGAATAGTTCGATAAAAGGATGAAACGACGATACCATAGTACGCCACCTGTCCTATCTCTATTTAATTCTTTGATTCCAGTTATAGTAATAGATTTATCTATTATATTATGCAATGAAGTAAGAGTTTCACGTACCTAACCCAAATTATTGTATGCATTGACACGATCAAACTTGTCGAGGTGTTTACGAGAGGAACACGCGAGCTTGTTCCTTGTTCCATAACTTTGGTGTATCCCAAAAGGCTTTGCTATGGTACATTATACAGTGTAAGACTGTAAATCAAATGGGTTTCGAATTGACGCGACCAGCTGACTCAGGATGTTTACGAGATAAACATACGAGTTTGTTTCTTGTCCCACACCTGTGGGGTAACCTGAAAAGCTTCGTCAGGTAAGCTATCTATGGTACATTATATCTTCAGTGCAAGTGAAATGGATTTCGAATTATTGTACTGATGGACGCGAGTGATGTACAAGATACATTGGCGCGATCCACTGACTCGTTGTGTTTACGAGATGAACACACGATGGTCTTTACCTTCTGTTACATGGACGCGGGTGATGTACGAGATACATTGACGTGATCCGCTGACTCGTGGTATTTACGAGATGAACACACAATGATCTTTATCTTCTGATACATGGACGCGGGTGATGTACGAGATACATTGACGTGATCCGCAGACTCGTGGTGTTTACGAGATGAACACACGATGATCTTTACCTTCTGATACATGGACGCGGGTGATGTACGAGATACATTGACGTGATCCGCAGACTCATGGTGTTTACGAAATGTTTGCACAAAAGTCCGAAAGGCTTTGCCTAGGTACACTTTGGTACTATAACAGGGTCAATAGTTTTCGGTTTTTTAGACCTTGTATTTACGATGATCCTCAAGAAGTGGACATTAAACTAGATATCTGTTGTATCATCATCGGCTCCAACAGGCACAGACCCAACTGTTACAGACTTGACTATAACATTTCCTGAACTAGCACCTGAGCTAGTCGTTGAACCAGTTACTATATTTCCTGAAGTATTCAGAGCATTACAGTATATATATCTACAAAACCAATTGCATACCAAATGGTTTAATGGCCAGACTTAATTAATGACTTAACCGACATCAAGAATACAATTTTTGGAAATACTCAAGGAATATGAACAAAAACTAGATAACAATGTGTGTAATAACTGGTTCCTAACCCAAGCAACCTTGTAAATATAGAGATCATTGCCTTGGTCAGAAATTCACTGATAATACAAGAATATACTAATACAAAAAGATTAAATCAGAACAGAATCAGTTGGGATTAGGACTCACTATGCCCTATCTATGCCTCTCAGCAATGATAACAAAAATAGGTTGAAACAAATTTTTCCCAGCTGATTGAAACTGGAAGAGTTTTAATATAGATTTGCACTTCACATGAACAAAGATATTGTCAAAGATGTTGATAGAAACAACTACTTGCATGGGAATACTTTAACAGAGAACATTAAAGTCCTAAAGACATGCCACAGAAGCGGCAAGCTTATTATAAAGCCAGCCTAATCTTCAATTTTGAAGCACATCAGTGGATGCCCGTAAGTGCATTTTTTATTTCACAACTTATCAACTTCAACGGTTAAAAACCAAATGGATCGCTTGTTTTACAAGCGATCTGGATCTTCGAGATCAGGGACCAGGATGTATGCATATTTATGTATAAAACCATTCATAATTTACTGCCATTGAGCACAAATTCCCCATGGACACGACATGTGGAAATCGACTTATATCCAAGATATTTTTTTTTGGTTTCCCAACAGGGATGGAGAAAAGAGGTTTATTGTGAACTTTAAACCCCTGAAAATATTGTTTCACACATCCAATTTTATAAGATATAAGATCACTGCGGTGGCTCTAGTGTACCCAGGAGATTTTATGTCAAAAATTGAATCCAGATCACAGGAGATACCTATTATTTCATTATGTTCTTTTAAAAAGAGTCTAATGCCGTCCCATATGGAATTTGTTCTATACATTATGTATTTTTGATAGTGGTAGTTACATGTATATCTATGATCAAAAATTCACAAATCAGTATGTGCAACATCTTGATGACCTTTTGTGTATTGGTTCAGACTATATAGTCTACTACCATACACACTACACTATTCATACTAGTCTACTATTATATAAAAAATGGCTGAAAAATATTCAAGGAACAATTGTGCCTTTTTTAAAAAATACACCATCCCAATCATGTTGATTTCTTTTTAGATTTTATATTTGACACTACAATACAATGACTGATGTCACATACAAAAAATGTATAACAAAATCCCTTGAAAATATTTACAGAAACAAGTTTTTTAGCTTAAGAGAGATTACTTAATAAGTACATCAACTGTTGCATTATTATGTTGCAAAAACATTTGTTTTTTGATTGGTTCTATACTAAAATTAGAACATAAAATACTTAGCTATAAGTAAAGGCAACTAAGATTCAAAATAAAAATTCATCCAGACATCAAACTAAACCTACAATGATGCAACAAGAACTGGGGGGGGGGGGGGGGGCACAATTGTAGTGATAATAGAAGTCCATGGGTTCTGGAAAAAGGATAAAAATTTATAATTATCACATAAATTATTTAGAACTGCTTCACATTGTTTACCTTTAAAATTATTATTTTATTAAACATGAACACTTACACATTTTGTGTGAGGTTGATAATAGATTGCTGTATCTTATATAGACCGAATGGAAGAAAGTCGGTATCAACAATTAAGTAATATAGCCAGAAATATAGAGCAAAGGTGTGAAAACAAATCTCATACAGTCAACCCTGACATAGATTGTGAAAAGAATATCTACATTTTAGTGGGTATATTGTGTCTCAGTTTGGTCAAACTGATTGTTCTTTTCCCTTCTACAAGTAATGCAAAATGTAATGCCTGTGTTTCCTGGAAACCAGATCCAAAATACATTTAATTAGATGGTTCTTACTGCCCTTGGACTTGAGATTTCTTTTACGTGTTCTTTCCTCCATTTAACCCAATATTGGGGGTGCCTACAAAAATTAAGAATGAAAAGGCAATGTAATATTGACCTCCACAAGCTTGATACTGACTATTGCAAACAATGTTAGTTTTTTCAAGCTGTTAGTCTTTATACTCAATAAAAAACTTTCGCATTTCTCTTTTAAAGAGTGTCATCTTACACTCCTTCTTACACTAATTTCCAGAATATTGACATGCTGTTCTTCCATCAGCCATAGAGGTTACTTTAGGTTATCTTCCAAATAATGCCTCAGTTCTAGGTTACTTAAAGAATCTCACTCATTCGCACAGTCTATACCAATTAAATAAATTATTAGACTCGAAAATTGGTGGTAATGATCACATCCAGAGATTATGTTAAGGTTTCTATAAAAAATCAAATTGTCTAAAAAGTTAGTGAATTTGTTTGCACTGAGCACAGCCCAAGTAGCACAGATTTATCATTTATAAAAATAACCAATATTATAGTTATGACACCGGTGTAAAACCTTAAAAACATCTGGTTCTGGTTACAGCGGACCAAACCTCTTACCTTTCTTTGAAAAACCTGAAATCTGCCCTGCCACTACTTTATGTTATTACATTAAATATACTCAAGAGTATTGGGGAAGATAATAGGTACTCATTTACTTTCACTGAATAAACCACACAAGCCAATTTCTTGATCTACCAATAGTAAATAATAATAATAATAATACTTTCTCTATGTGTGGCATAGATATTAGCGTTCTTCGACGGCTGGACAATCAGTTCTCTGATTTTTGCAAGATTTTGTAATATACCTATTTCTAACAATTTATCTGAATTTGCTCATGCTGTGCTTAATGCTGAGCAAAATATTTGCTCTTAAATGTCTAATGCTGTCAAAAAAAAAAAAAAAATTGACAGTATCTAATAAAATATACGTACTTACTTATATAATATAAAATATATACGTATGTCAAAAAAGACTGATTATCTCATACTACCATTATATTAGGTGCCTAATAAGTACCTAAGTGATTTTGATTTCTGAAATATATTTTGGTTCTTGAAATATATTTGTTTGGTATTAAAAATCTTAATTTTGCTATTGGCTGACTCTTAACATCTGCATAGTTAATTATATCTGAAGAATGAAGCTTGCAGTATAATAGATGATCAAACGAACTCACCTGTGATGTTCGATCATTATTATACGTAGCTTCATTCGAAGATATAGGGAACCCTCCCTACCCTACCCTGCAAAACTAAGATTTATCTTTAACTCTGAAAGAATGACGTTTGTTTGACATAGTTGACAGATGCGCGCGGAATTCGTTGCGTTCCGTGTTTTGATTATAGATCTGAAGATGCGATTGGATTGCCGGAGGACGTAGGACGCTGCATAGTTAATTATATCTTCGAATGAAGCTACGTATAATAATGATCGAACATCACAGGTGAGTTCGTTTGATCATCTATTATAAGCAATGAACGTACCTGTATCTTATTAGCAGGCAGCTTAGGCAAGCTGTCTACTAGCAGCGAGTGCAGCGTGGCGAGCTGCTTGCCCAGGTCCACGTGCGGCGCCCACTCGGGGTCGGGCTCCACGGCGTCGCGCGCCGCCTCGCTGCCGGGGTTGGAGCCCTGAGACGCAGCCGAGTTGCGCTTACTGCCATCTTGTTGTTGTTGTTGATGATTCTGCTGTTGTTGAGCCAGCTGCTGTTGATCTTGAGGACGCGTCTGCCGATAAAAACGAGGGTACTTAGACGATTCACTTTTACGCCATCGAAATATTGGATGATTCATTTTGTGTGATTTTTTACTAGATTTTATAAACGTTTACACTCTTGAACAAGGTTTAAAAGAAATAAATCGACGTTGAAGCACGTTCGGCTATTTAAAGGTATTGCAGAAGCCGTTATCAAGAAACGTGACATAAAACCAAGTTAAGATAGTACAACTTAATATTATTAACCATGATGGTATTATTTAACCAAGATAGGTAAACTGCATACAGAGTGATATGAATTTCAAAAACTTGTGTTTTAACGCCTACCAGAAATGCATCTATTTTACTACCTAAATTAAAAATAACTGCCAGAATGAATAAATACCAAACTGTGTTTCAAGTATGTGTACTTTAGAATTGAAACTATTTTCTCTGATAAGCTAGCCCATATAAGCTAATTTCATACGGCTTAGGTAGGGTCGACGGAGGCCCCCTTTGGAGGCCTATTTCCTGTCTGTGATATTTAAAGTAACCTAACACGAAAGGAATAAAGGAGGCTAGAGTGAGCGAACAAAGCGAGCGAACGAATCACAGTTATCTCCTTCTAACTTAACTCCGTGTTACGGTGCCCTAAAATTCCGAGCTCGCTTCGCTCGTTCTTGGACATATTTGGTGAGCATTTATACGTTCCGTCCGTTTCTTTTTTTTTATTTATTTTTTTTTTTTTTTTATATTAGAACTTAAAACGTTGTTTTTTAGGCACCTCGGTACAGAGTGGGTACTCACCGATATCGCTCTAAGAAACGCCTTCATATTGGGTGCCTCTTGCTCCAAGAAATCGTTGAGGAACTCCATGAAGGCCTCTTTGCCCTGGAAACGCGTGAAGTTGGCCAGCGTCTGCAAGGTCTTCGCCACCAGCGTCAGGTTACGCGCCGCACGCTCGTTCGGGTACTCTGCAATTGAGTTGAGACTTAACAAATTGGGAATCACGCTAATGTAGAGAAAATGTTGAATATACCAGCCTACTACTGTCCCACTACCGGATAAAGGGCACAGCATTCATAACAAAACTAAAACCTAATCGATTTCTACGGATGCGTCAATCCGTTGGTCCCGGCTATCGTTCCAGGAAAAAGAATGCATGGGTCATTGCCAGGAATTCTAACACCAGTCTTGTCAAGGCGTATCGTTTTACCCAATAACCGGGTTATGAAGATCACATAGGCAGTCGCTCCATGTAAAATACAATATCAGCTGGAAGCACTCCCCAATATAGTTGGAGTATGCCTAGGTAAATTGATTGATCGATTCCTACAAAATAAATCAAGGCAAAGTCAACGTCTTAATTGCTTTGACCGTAATCAGCAGAGATCGGAATTAGGTAGAGTTATTTATGTATTTAGACAGATTTCATACAGCGAAAGAATGAAGTGGATATGCCTCAAATCCCGATATTAATTTTAAAGAGCAAAATTTTTTTACGAAAATATCAGAAATATAGCAGAAAAAAATTCTTCCTGCATTAATGACGAGGAGGAGGAAGTGTAAAAATTTGTTAACCTCACCTCAGTCGACGTCGAGAGATCTTTTTCAATGAAAAATACTAATAGAAATTCTAAGTTAATTATCTTTGTTTTATTTGTCTCATCTATCTCTGAGGTTTTTATTATTTATTAGTAATATTGTTGGCCACACGGGATTTTTCATTAGAAATACTGGGAAGATCCACATTAATATCAGCATTTCGATGCAAGTACATGAATAACTCTACCTAATTCCGACCACTGGTAATCATTCTACGCTATTTAAACTGTAAGACAAATACAATAATTAAATAGATTCTGCATTGATAAAGTTTAATTAACGAAATTTTTTAGTCAAATGTGGTAAAGCAATGACTAAGTTATAATCTAGAAGTATTGACACCAGTTGCCAATTGTTTCTAAGAATGGGTTTCTTACCATGTGTGATTCCAAAGAGACTTGGGGACAGTATAGCTGGACAAAGGAAGCGAAGGAAGATCGATGCGCTGATCAAGTTGTCGGAGATGTCCTCTCGACCCATCGCCGTTAGTCTGCAACGGAAATAATCTTGGATTTAGTCAGAGTTTTTTTTTTTAAAGAAATCAAAATTCGCATTGTCTTCTATTCTTCATACTGTTTCTTGGTTAATTAATTTCCTTTATTAGCCTGTATTATGTCCTACTGCTTTGAAAATGCCTCTCCCTTTTTCTTCCAAACTTTTATGTCTTGAGCAATGTCTAGCCAAGTTTCCCCCGTGAATATGAAGATATCTTCACACCACCTTCTCCGCGGTCAACCTCGATAAAGCGACCTCGATATCCCTCAGACGGTCAATAAGTGACGTCATTCTGGAGTTTTTTTGCGGGATTTCTTCGAGTGAAGTTCAGTGGCTGTTTTAATTATTCGCAAAATGATTCCTAGAGGATATTATGACGTAAAAGTGGTGTAGTTTTCTATCTCAAGTGGATTGTCCTGTGTTGTGTGGAATCATTGAAACAGGCGCGCGCGATCTCGATAAAATGAAGCTGAGAACTTTATTGTAGTTTTGGATACTAAGGTAGCGAAGTTTGCTGAGAAGGCTGACTTGAGACATTTGCTACTACAAAATCATTAGAATGTGTTGCACCCGCACTCTAATGTGATACATGGTGAAGAAGTGACTATCTTCTATCCGTATATGTATAAGATTATTTTTCTTACAGCATTGGGTTCAATGTTCAACTTTTATTAGACACTATGATTGATAAACTGGTATGGTACCGAAGTAGTTGCCCCCCACAAATATGTAAACTGACATACACAAGACACCGACCCGGAACCTCTATCTGTAGGCCATACAAATATTTGTTCTGCGTGGGAATCTAAGCCATGACACGCAGCGCAGCAGCCAATCGTTTAACCACTACACCTCCTTTCCATTAGGTTAAACGGAGAGCAATCACGGTCGTATGTAATTAAAAACTATCTCACCTCTCCCGGAAAGTAGCGAAGCAGTCCCTCAAGGGCGGCGGGAAGCGCGGCGCGGAGTGCGCGATGGCCCTCCAGGCCAGCGTCACGGCGTCCCGCAGCGCGGCCTGCTGGCGCCGCAGCGCCGCCGCGCCGCCCGCGCGCAGCGGGTCCACCTCGCACTCCGCCGCGCCCGGCCCGGCCGCCGCCAGCACCGCCGAGCACAACGTGTCCTGGACACAATCAACCTACTGTTAAGTATTGTGGCAGAAGTTAGGTATGCTCTATCAGCATCTGTGTTCCTTACCACCTATAACAGTAACGGAAGGTAGACTTCATCCATAGCTTACTGTCAAGCAATAACCTCAATTTTGGATAAAAGATATAATGATATTTTTCTTTTGGTATATGTAAAAAAAAAATGTGAGTGTTTAGAGGATGACGCGACATTTTTGTGTAGTGGAGGCAATACAACGTGCTGTGTTATCATGATATCTAATGCTAACGTAATGTATAGTTACGACTTAACAATTCTTTTAAACTCATTCGCCCCTGTATATATTCGAAACTTTACATTCAGTCAGTCATAAATCTTCATTTGATCAAATGGTCTTGACTTCAGTTTCTTGCCGGTTCTTCTCCATAGGGAACGACCAATTTGGAACCGTGCACTAGCTTCTGACGTTTTATAAGTGCCTATGTAGGCCTATGTGAAATAAAAAACTTCTGACTTTGACTTTGACTAATAATGACTTTAAATTAATTTGCTAGCTTAATGCACGTGAGGACTATCATCAGCATTTCCCTAACTTCTTTCTCTTGAACCATTTGAGAACTCGCCTGCAGATACTGGTCGCCCACGAGCTTGAGGTAGGCCTCCATGCTCTTGGTGGCGAGCGAGTTGCCGCGGAAGGTGAGCGAGTGGTCGCCCGTGCGCCGCACGTCCAGCGCCACCACGTCGGCCAGGTAGCGCGGCGCCAGCCCCGCGCCCGCCATGCACAGCACCAGCGCGCAGCCTATGTCTTCTTTGGCTTTTACACCTGGAAGGGACAATAAATGGAATTTGATTAGGTGGGAGAAGTGGACTTAAAGAGTGTAACTTCTGAACTAAAATAGTAATAAGTGCTACTAACATATATATTGTGGACCAAAAATCGTCTCTTAGGGCTGAATCTGCGTAAAGCGGACGCCCGCGCGATCCTATACAAAAGTGCTCCGATGAGGAGACCCGCGCGGGCATAAATTTGCACGCCCTTTTTGCCACATAATAATATATTAAGTTCTTCATCGACACGAATATATGTACACCGTTAAAGTAGAACTATCTGCGTGAAACGTGCGTGCACACGCGCTTTGTCACGCGACTGCTACCCGTCGCGGCATTCCGCTTTACGCAGTTCCGGCCCTTGAAATGAAGGGCAGCCCACGACATTCAATTTATTAAAACAATTTTTGCAATTTGCAGCTCAATATCGGATAGTATGTTAACAAAAAATATATTTGCGGTCATGAAACGTGTGACACTACTGTACTCATTTAAACCATATTTTTTACGCTCTAACTTAGAGATAAGGTAAAACAACGATTTTTGATTAAAACTGCACATTATTATTGAGTTATTAACGTGACATATAAATTCGAACTATTCGAATACAGATATACGAACAGACCGATCTACGATCAGAGAAGTAGTTTTTTTTGGTATAGGATCCCTAATGTCCAAAACTACAAGACCCCCGAGAGTCTTGCAAAAACCGACATCTACATATTCGATTGAATCGATGTGACGCTTTTTTTAGGTGGGAAATCATCCAATGACTTCTCTCGCTCTAGGGCGGGGTGGAAGGGCGAAAACCCACTCCTATGTTCCTTCTTTGCCTTGAGTTCCAGGACACTGGGTTTCGTTTTCGGAAGTGAACCCATAGCCCCAGTAGGCTTCAGCTCTGCTGGGACCATACGGCTTTGCAGACTTGAAGCTCGCGTGGAACACTACGTGCCGTCGACGACTCGGGATCTGTCCGGACGGTTATCGGACGGCCGCACGACAAGCTATACACTGCTCGCTGTCCGTAAGCCCACGCCTACGGTGACTAGAAATCGTGATCGGGATACCGGCAGCCGAGGAGAGAAATTAAAATGGGCTCAGGCTTGCTGCGCACCAACAATAGATAAATAAATAAATAATATTCACACAACTAGCTAAGCAGAGATTGTGTTATGAGTACAACTCACCTATTGTGTTATGTTAACAAATGATAAACATACTCAATTATTTCTAAATACAAACATATTATAGACAAATTAAACTCAGAAACAGAACAAATGATTGTGCTCATATCAAACAAACATTTGTCCTGGGTGGGAATCGAATCCACGACCTCCGGCATAGCAGTCAGGGCCACTAACCACTAGACCAACAGGCCAGTCAAAACAAAATTTCTCTTTCAGTGCGTAGGAAAATTTATTGAGTTTAATGGTTGAAAATAAAGGACTGGTTAACGAGACATTGCCTAGCCGTGAACGATTTACAATAATTAATGATTTAAATGTATTCAAAGTAACTCACCGATAACAGGTTCTAAATATTCACACAGCCTCCTATAATTCCTCTTCAAATAATCGAGAAATCTGGCGTAATGATCGATGGGCAGCACATCGACGCTCTGGTAGCGGCACTTGATGCGCAGCGCGGGCGCGGGCGCGGCCGGGGACTGCGGCTTGTCCGTCTCCGTCAGGGGGTACCAGCGCTCGTTGAGGTATCGGGACGATACGTCGTCGACCGGGATGCGGACAGTTCCTGGAGAGGGATAATTCAATGGTCACTATTTTGTAGTGTATTTTATTTATTTATTTATATATTCCATTTTAAAGAAGGCTTACAGACTAACAAAATAAGTGATACAAAAAGTATGATATTTTCAAATCGCTAATTACAAGCCTCCACATGTAGACAAAAAAAAAATTAATGTAATATATCGTGATGGAAAGTACATATCACAATTAATTTTTTATTTTTTTTTCTTTGCATCTCGAAGCAACGAATGAGAGAAGCCACTTAGTTATCAAAAAATGTCTGTGCTATTTGCCGCCGCAAGGACGCCACCCAGGTGCAGAACAAGTCGATATCAAGTTCCCTAGAAAGTCTACTAAAATCAAGTGCACTCCTCCTCCTAACTTCTTATCTATATAAATAAAAGGAGAAACTGACTGACTGACATATCAACGCACAGCCGAAACTACTGGGACTAGGAGCGTGAAATTTTGCACAAGGCTTCCTTTTATGACGTTTGCCTACGTCATAAAAGGAAATCTTGTGCAAAACTAACGTACCTTTAATATAAAGTTTATTTGAACTTATAATTCCAAGTAAATCCAAAGATAAAACACTTCAAACCCGTTTTAAAAAAAACGGCAATTTAAAGACCTATTATAAGTATAACTAGTTGTTGCCAGCGGCTTCGCTCTCGTGATACTAGAAATTTATCCCAAAGGAACATACTCCCGCGAAAAAGTATCCTATGTGCTATTCAAGGATCCGTGTACCAAGTACTATCCATATCCGTTCAGCCGTCCGAGCGTGAAGAAGTAACAAACATGCACACACACACACACACTCAATAAACTTTCGCCTCTATAATATTAGTGTGATGATCATAATAACAGAGGCATGGACCGATGGTCGATTAAGGCAAAGCAACAATACCCATGGTAAAACTATGGATCGGTGACCAAAACCCATAAAAAACATAGGAAAAAAAACAAAAATCCAAAAAAAACAAAGGAGGAGGGGGTAAAATACAAAGGAGACTGACCAACAAGCGCATGCTTGTCTCTCTTCCTCGAGCGTCGCTCCGGTTCTCGGTACACGTTAACGTGTATGGCGCGAACGGCGGGCAGGCTAGCGAACTCGTACACTTCGCCCCAGAAGCACAGCTCCGTTTTCAGCTTTGATGATGATCTACAATAATGATTTAAAAAAAAAAAACAATTAATTATGATACAGTCTATTTACACTATGAGTACGTTCTTAATGCTATAAAAAATGGTCGGTTATATAATGTAAAGGAGAAGAAGTACTTTCGTATGAGCACTGGTGTATCAATTTGTAGTATATGCCATTTGAAAGGAAATAATTGTTGTTTGTAATATTAGAATATAAATAATAGCTTTTTTTATCAGTCGGGCTTGAGCATGCGAAGCAGCTACGAAGACAAATCGCCCATTCTCTTACACATTTTCGCAGCTATTTTTACTTAAAGTAAAATTAACCATTTATTATTATCAAAGAGAGACTCATCAGGTCTAATGTCTATTTTGAGAGAAATTATCTATAAAAATATCAACAAACGTAAACGCATTTCTACTAAAAAAAGAAAGTTGTTTGCAGAGCTAGACTTAGCTAGCTATACACTCTAAGACTGGTTAGGTGATTATAAGAATAAGAAAACAAGCAAGGGTCACGTAAACACTTTCTTATGACCTAGGAATATTTGCATTGCATATGCAGATGAAGTAGCGATAGGTCACAAGTAATTATAGGTTTATTTTATGCTATGCATGACGATACCTATGCCGTAGCCGAACGATTGTGCATGCTGCGTTAATATACTTGATTAAAGTAAACAGAGAAAGTTCGAATAATAAAAAATAATTTGTTGGGCACTAGCAATTATTATATTAAAATGGTTAGCTTCAGTATTTCCAGTAGGTAGTTAAAATTGCTGTTAGGCAATTCGATATGGGAAAGAAATTCGATAAATACAAAGTGTAACGGTTGCCCTTTAGAACGTGGCTCATATTTGATATAAGATGTTACAAGGCAAGATTATCCAATTGGTTGATTGGTGGATGGATTAGTGATTGCTTTGGTAATTGGTTGGTTAGTTGGTTAGTTTTAAAATCATCTGCTTAAGTAGGTAATCATGTTTAGTTTTACATTTTCTGTGGATGCCGCAATCAGTGTAACTCAATGACACTCTTAATATAATAATACAACACATAACATTTGTTGAAATATAAATTACCTGGCATATAACGTATCGTCGAGCAGGATCTCGCAGTAGTATCTCTTCTTGGGAGGTATGGCCTTGGCCTCCAGCAGCCACAGCTTGACGGTCCGCTCACATCGGCGCGTGCGCAACTCCTCCGGTCGCGCCGCTTGCCGCAAGCTGACGAACAAACAAAGAAACATTGTATAACGAATCATATTGAATAAAGTACCAAAGGAGGTCAAATAAGAATAAACTCGAGTTCTGGGGCCTTGTCATGACGTGTTAAAATGTGAAGCATGCGAGCGAAGAGGGATGGAGCTATACACCCTACATAGCTCCATCCCTTTAACAGTTCAGTTTAGGTCGTCAAATGGATCGCGTTATGAGCTCGAGCTAGAGCCTCTGCTTTAGGAAGTCCGTTTTTTAAAAGTATTCGAAAGTCTTCGGGCGATCAATATTCGCCCATAGATAGCCCTTTGTAATCAAGTGGAAAAAAGATCGGCTTTATTTTTACGAATATAGATATTTAAGGTTGAACAACATGGGTCATTTAGTCTTTTGCTTTTAGTCTATTGTTTTATTATTGATATGCTCGCGTTTGACCCGTATCTCACCTGATGGTAACCGATAATATGGCCGACGATGGAGCAAGCTTGCCTAGAAGTAACCTATTCACTCTTGCCTTAAAGACCCCTAGGTTGTAGCTATCAGGAAACACAGACTCCGGCAGAGAATTCCACTCCTTAGCTGTACGCATTACACTGCATTACGGTGCTTATTCGTGTTCGGTACATATCTCCTTTCAAACTTCGCTGTTAGTTGTCATCCACGGTTCTACAGTACGTACGATTGGCGCAGTGGTTGAGCGAACGGCCGCTGCACCGTGTGTAGCGGGTTTAATCGCAAGAAACAAATATATGTATAGCCTATAGATAGTTGGCTAGTAGCTTGTAATATTGCCGGGTGTCTGATGTATGTGAGAGCTTAAACGTTTGTGAACGCTTACACGATAATGTAAAAGTAATTCTTAATGTACAAAAACGTGTTTAAAAAAAAACTTAGTAGTAATTTCTAGACACTATCTTCTCTTACACAGTCCATTCATTGTGCATTTGCTTGGTCTTATTTTATTTTTTTTATTAATGTTAGTCTCGCGTTTGACCACCGTCTCACCTGATTACAAGCGATGATGTGAGCGATGATGTGGTCGACGATGGAGCACGCCTGCCTAGAAGTAGCCTATTCACTTTGACTTAAAGACGCCCAAATTGTAGCTATCACAACACAGACTCCGGCAAGGAATTCCACGCCTTAGCTGTACGCACAATAAATGTGTTCTCAAAACGCTTACCTTACTCTTACAACTACATTCACATTAACAGAACAAGAAACAATTCGTATCGAATCATAGACAAAAATCTTAGAAACAATAACAACAAAGGGCACACATGTTTACGATAACACTTAACCTTCCGTATCATTTTCTAACGAGTGTTAACATTTATCTGTCTCATTATAAGTTATGACTTTTCTTTAACCTTTGGTTCTACTCACAACTTCACACATAAAGGCATTAAAATCCAATAATACCAAATAAAAACATAACTGATACAAATTAAGTACGTAGTTATGTAAAAATTTTGCTTGTAGCATCGTGAAAAGGGTTGCGGGGATTGTTCGAAAAAAGTTACCGAGACCCAAGAACACAAGGAACAAGGGAAGGAACACAGGTGAGTTTTAGCGAGTAAGTTTGACATTCTCTCTCGATCCACCCAGAGTGGTAGGAGTCATACGATGATCTTCCATCAAAAAAGAAAACAAGCAAAAGAAACCATGTCCAGAACTTCGAAGACATGTGACATCTAATATCCCAGACTAGGTCCACATGGTGGATTACGGTTTATTCCATCCCACTAACAAAGTGCCTGTGTCCAAAATACTTATTATAGGCTAATAATGTTATGGTGTACTTATAGCAAGAGTCACTTGATCTTTCTTAATGAAGTCATATACCCAGCTACTTACTAAGTTATATCAATATAGCTATTGATAGCTCTCCAATTAACCTGTAGCCCCTGTGGGTGGTACTTAGAAACGCTGCCTACACCTTCAAAGAATGCCAGCTGACGTTATAAAGAAAGTATTGATATGTTTACTTTGTACACGATATTGATTGATAACGACATCGACGACCTACTTAATAGGGAGTTGATGGGAGCAGTTTTATGCAAATGGAACCGAATCATTACTATAGACTATTAAGACGGTCATTATACAGGGTGTTCCGTGCATCGTGTGCCAAATTGAAATGGTCAACGGGAGGGGTCATCTGCTATCCCTTCAGACCCCTAAACACTTCTCATGCCTTGTGGTTTTTTTTTCATCAACTTTTTATTGTTTTATGAAAATAAGACCCAAATTTTTCATTCAAATACAAATTTAAAAAAAATATACATATATGTGTATAAGGCGTAGACTCTGAATTTTAATTTTATTTTGATGTGTATTGTATCAGAGTACTTTTAAATTTAAAATTTGTGACATTAGCTATCTAGTTTTTTTTTTATTTACTTTCAAAATTTTGGACTTATAATGTTATATAATACCCTGTATAATATTATATGAAGAAATATTAATTATATAATTGGAGAAACCCTAAATAAGAGACCCTAAATAAAATGGGATTAGTGGAGAAAATACCGCCGGTATTTTATTTTTTTATTAAAACTATATGTATTAGTGAGAAACACTAAGGTATTCTACCAGTCTATATTAGGGTGGAGCAGATACAGAACAAATACAAACATACAAATACACAATGCTATCGAGAAAAACAAAACAACGCTGTGATGATTCTAACAACTTCTTGCGAATATGTTCACGTGCCTTCACCATAATGAGAAACGACCGATCGCATTCCAAAAAGAGATCGCCTGTACAAAGTAGGAGGACTAGATAAACCCAGAGGGATGTGTGCATACATCTCCATCAGTCTCAAGATTATTATATTTATCATTTTATCATTAGTTACAAAAACCATTCAGCTTTTCTCCGTGTTCCCTCTTTTAATATTCATTCACTTCTTATTCCTCTCAATCATAATTATTTCTATACTGTGATTTATATGGTTGATAGGATATCTACCTGTATATCCAGCGGTCCCTCTCCTTTCGTGAGGCACAGGCGAAGTAGCGAGGCGCTCGACTCTCTGCACTGAGCGCGAAACAATGTGGCCTGCCCAGCACTGATGAGTGGAGAGATCGGATTTCTACCTAGAAACGAGAAATAGAAAAATCAATTAAAGTTCATAAAGTTTTCTCTTAATGCAGAAAATATCTAGATACATTAAGAAGGTTTCAGTTCAACTGAAGATTGCCTAAACAGAGCATGAAGGTTGGATAATATGTTGAGTCCGAACTTATGAACGTTTTACTCAAAGCGTTGGCATGTCATATTATATAACAAAGCAAAGAGTATAGTAAATATATGTATAACAAAGTATGGATGTGAAAGCTGAAATATTTTACATGTTATTTACTGTGGCCGGGAAACCGACCCCAGCATAAAGCTTACTATAGTGTAGATAAGTGAAGATGATGCCAAGAAATATGGCCAACACCAATTTCTCTTTCTCTGTACCTGTTTCCTTAAGTTATTATCAACAGATCAAAAATAAAAACTTATATTAACAGGATTTCGATTAAATTGATTTAATAAATATTGAAAATGACGCACTTGATTAGGTGGTCCCAAATCCATGGTGGAAACGGCGGGTGAATGAGCAGACAGGAGGCTTTCGTGAGATCTGGAAAAAAACAGATTAAATTACCGTTAAAGCATTGCTCTTCAAACGGATTACTTAAGCGAACATCGAACGACGGATTTCGGTCTCCTATTAATGTCCTTAGAATTTGCGGAGACTTTCAAAAGGAATGGTAAATGATATCTTGAGCTTACTCTACCGTTTATTTCTATACATGCTTTAGTTTGAACTTAAGATTAGGAATTGTGTCCGAAAACCGTTCCTTTTTAATCCATTTATAGATGGAAGTCCAATCCAGGAAGTGCTATTCCTTTACAGTTTACGACCTACATTGTTTATGTAAACGTTTACATTACGTGAGCCTTTCCATCTGTTACACGAAAGCTTCAATAACCATGGGTCGATTTAAAGCAGGCGTTAATTGGCCACCACAAGTAACACTATTTAATTAGGTCTCGATGAAGTTGTCGTGTTTGCGTTGGGAGGGAAGTAATTAAGAACATTTCGTAAATAGCCGTGGGGCAGACGGGGCGGGGCGACACTCCTACACATTGAAATACGACACCATACAACCTGGATAACGTTTTATAGTCACGATATATCGCTAAATACACTTAACAGTTGTTTTACGGACTAATTTGCGTCAGGATATACGACAAGCCTCGTTTGGCTATCCAATTTGCTGACTATAAAGTCGAGCACACGTCGTTGCTCCATGAACGCTGAATTTCGAAACTTTTACGACACAGCAAACTTCGCGATTATGCATACGAAGAAAGTGGTGACTAGGCAAGCTAAATTTCTTAATATTATAGATATAGTAAGCTATATTGATGAGGAATAAAACACGTATTAAATCTATATATGTATTATGTATATAATACAAACCAATCAATCAACGCACAGCAGTTCGTTAGTCTCGCTAAAACTACAAAACGCGACTCGACCAATTTTAATATTAATTTTTGATTTTGTTCGTTCTGATACAGGAGGTTTTTTTTTAAAAAAAAGGTAATTTTGAATGGGAATCGCCTTTTAATGGTGGAAAATACTAATTCTACGGGGGCGGAGCCGCGGGCGGCAGTACCTAATATTAATATACTGAATCTTAAGGAATATTTTCATACATAACGTAATGTTTTAATAGATACTCGTGACGATTGTATAGCGAAACATTATCCTAAGTGAAGCTTCGATTTGAACTTAACCGACTCAAGATTAGACAGGACAAGAACTGCTAACTTTATGGAATACGATTTCACCATAAGAGTTTTGGGCTGTGTTTTACGACCACTTTTGTCGCAAGTACGACTGATATTTCTACCATAAAGTAAGTTATGAGGTGAGAAGAGGGATGTTTCTTACTACACAGATTATTTTATTTGCGTCGTAAAACAAGTTATTGTTAGCAGCAATACGTTTCTAGTAATCCGCTGCAATAACGACATTTTATAGACTTCAATAAACTTGGTAGATGGGGGGATCAACAAACTGTGACAGCTGTTCTGTGAGCGAATAAAAATGAAATTTTCCTGAGAACGCTTTCTTCAGAGATAAATAACTAAACGCGAACACGGCTCGGATCAATTCATTGTCTAAACTTCAAAGACTACTTATTACGTCTTGTATTAACTGTTATCTTTTGATAAATCTTCCTAGCATTTACCTAACTATTTTGAGATCGGCTTTCAGTCTAACTGCATAATAGCAGTACTTTACATGGAGCGACTGCCTATCTGAACTCTACAACCTAGTATATTGCTAAACACGATACTCCTGGGCAAGACTGTTGTTAGTTTTCTTGCCGTCTTGACTATCCAGAACAAATGTCCTTTACATGGAGCGACTTCCTATCTGAACTCTACAACCTAGTAATTGATAAACGCGATACTCCTTGGCATGACTGTTGTTAGTTTTCCTGCTCTCTTGACTATCCATAACAAATGTCAAAGGTCTATAACGCGTAAGGGCTTAAGGTGCTTTCAGAGGAAAGGAGGCATTTTAAGATGGTCACTCATCCATAGACCGACCTCGGCAAGCGTTGCTTAACCTTGTAGATGGACCCATACGGCTGTTATTATTTTAGCCACGTACGTAGTACACATCTAAGTATCAAGTGCGAGTTAACGTTAACGCGATTGAAACGTTTGCAGCGTCTGGTTCTCTGATTGATTAAAAGTTTGGAGCGGGCCAATCTGAGCGCTGAACGTCATAAACGTGTAAGCACACTGATAAGCACTGACACAACGGTCTCGTCTAGGTAAACTGGAACCAAACTCCTTCACCCAGTTCTAAGATTTAAATCAGGAGTTCAACACTTAATAACATGCACATTATACCAACCTTGACGTCCGCAAGGCATGTGTAGGTGGATGCGTGGGTGCGGCGGCCAAGGCTTGTTCCCTCTCGATTTTGTTCGCCGACTTGGTTCTCTTGAGGGGGTTGCTCCTGAAGGATCGCTTGGAGAAAAAGAAGGAGGCGAGGCGGGAGGGACTGTGCTGCGCCTGCGCACCCGGCACTGGCGTGCTCGGCGCTGAGCCGCGTCGACATGCTTTTTCATATGAAGTGTCTGAAAATAAAGAAAATTGAAGTCAGAAACTATTATGGACTATTATATTTTTACAAAAGGGGATCAGCATAAAAAAGGGCAAAACAGTACCAACACAGTTAAAAAATTGATAAAATAAATACAGCTTCATATCCGTCTGATCGAACAACACAATTGACACTGATTTACCGTCAACCTTGCAAGAAAATTACTAGAACTGTATTGCCAATGCACATGTAATATTCGCGGAGTTTCATATTACGGCGACACATTACATTACAGATAGATATGTAATTTGATATCATCTACACAGCAGTAGCCATGTACATGTACGGCGTGGTTTCCGCCGGAAGTTGCGCGCACGCCGCCCGTGACCGCTGTGCATGCGTCGGCAATGTATGACAAAAAGTTTAAGCTACAAATCATTATGGCGACCGCGTCCAAAATATGTATTAAGCATTCAGCAATCTGGGGCCCAAGTCTGCTTTTTTTTTTAATTCGTCATTCCAATACGATCCCATTGTCATTTTGCTAAAAGTTCGTAATCTGCTAATTCATAATGATCGATCATTGATCGGTCAATGGTCTCGTAATAGAGTTGAAGTAGAATGAAAATATCGAGCTTATTAAAAGCAAATGATTGCACAATGACTTTCTAATGGTAGGTCACTGATCAAAGAAACTGTAAAAATTTTAGCAGATTACCGCATACGTCAGATATTCATTCGTTGACCATTGGAGTGTCAGTGATTGACCATTGGAAAGTCATAATGACGCCATTATATTAGTAGATTACCAAACTTGTCAAAATCTACAATTATGTAATCAATGATAAACCATTCTGACACTATTATAATAGTAGACTTGAGGCCCTGTATTTGTGTTACAGCCTAATAACTTGAATTAGATCTCAGGGGCTTTAATTTGACGTGTTACAACATCAGGCGTGCGAGCGAGAAAAAGGAATGGAGCTATACACCCTATGTAGCTCCATCCCTTTAACAGTTCCGTCTAGGTCGTCAAATGCATAGCGTTAAGAGCTCGTGCTAGTTCTGTTTCTGTGAACGAATGTTACGTTTATAAAAACCATCGACTTTAATTCATACATAAATATTAAATTCTTGGAAACACGATAGTAATGGACTCGAGTCTTCATATCGACAATAAATGTTTACGATAAATATTTGTGGTCACCATTAAATGCGATGGCTTTTTATGGATAAAGTTTCATGTTTATTTTGATTCGTGTCACAAAACTATTGTTTACGAAGTCAATTTTGTAGTACATATATGTGGGAAAGCTGGGTAAGCAACAGCCTGCAAAACCTGCAATGCCAATGACTTCGACGTGTGAAGCAACAGATGTTCGTTCGGAGCCATTATCGTTATTACCTCAGTTTATGTGGTACACTGTGTTATGTTATGAGTTACAGCCCCTGTTTACTAACCGGCAGCAACAACAAAGGTGCCGATATTAGGAACACAGTTAGTTAACTACTGCTACTGTGTCAAATACAGTGCAAGTCAAGCGAAAAACCGTTTGAAAAGAAGTAAATAAATTCAGCAGTGGCGAGAAGCGATGTTACTAAATGACACTAAGTCACAGTTTTCAATGTATTCATGGCTAAAACGTATTGTTGTCTAGAGGTCTTGGACGTAATTTAGCACAGGTTACATAGAGAATCGGTATTCTTTTAAATTACGACAAAGACTTGGCAGGGACTTGTCGCCGTTCGTTCCATTTCGGAGCATTTATTTAAAAAGACCTGCGGTGTTCTCTGCGCAATCATTATGCGTACTTTGATAAGGAGACGACTACGATAACAGACCACGAGGAAGTGCAACGCGACGTTGCGATAGTGACGGTACATTAGCGACATTTTTTAATGTTTGTGTTTCCAAACATTTACTTATGTCGGTTCATTGTTTTGAAGGAGCGACCGACTTTAATTTTGTAGCGCAGCGGTTTTGAGCTAAAGATGTGAGGTGAATATTTAATAGTAACAGTAATATAGTCTTTTGTTTAAAGTGTTCACAAGTTATAATAGACAAGTGACCTATTAAGATCAGAAAAAAATAAGATTTAGATGTGACACAAACAGCAAAAACTAGCTTATTCCAGCGGCTATGGCCGCGTCTAAATAGAAAATATAATGCCTATACCACACAGTGATAATAATGTAGTATTGTACTGGTGATAGAATTTTTTAAATCGGTCCAGTAGTTTTTGAATGTACTCATCACAAACGAAAAAAGAAATATTTCCTTTTTTATAATAGGTATTAGTATTGAAGCATAATTATGTCGGTATGTCGCAGGTAATGTTTCGTAAATATCCAACAGAGAAACAACAAAAATAATCTTAAATAAATATAATATTAATATGTACTAACTGATAGCAATTAATAATTGTAGTATGTGATTAAATGTATTTATATGAATATATACAATTGTACCTATATAGTTATACCTATAAGAGTTTAATATATTTTAATTACGTAAGTGGGTTTAGTTTTATACTTTAGTTTAAGAATTCATATACTTTTCTTCTCCTGTATTTACATACTAGTCAGGTCCTGCTTACATTTCTTTTAAAGATATAATGCCAAAGAAGATTCTTTGGCATTATCTCCGTCCGTTGGAAGTTCTATTCAAATAAGCCTAAAATTCCTTTTCCCTCATATTCACAATGAATTTTTATCTACGACCGTGTACAAAAAAATAAAACAAGTAAATAATTTCATATCAAAACCGGAAAATACTCCGTGCATTCGCAGCAATCCTTTGACATATTAATATGATGATGACACAGGGGGAATGTACGCTGCAGTTTCATGGGATTCCATACAATCTTTTTGCACCTAAGCAGAATTATGTACTTGGGTAAAGGTTAAGGAAAAAGTACAGTATAGCGGTGATTTACGTGTAACTCAGCATTGTTCGCTCTACCATCCTCATCGTTGTCAATCTGTTATTAGAATTCTCACATCTATGGGAATTTAAAAAAAGGAATGTACATAGTATAATATTTTTATAGAATTAAATTCAGACATATGTATATTCCAACAATGTACCATACTAGTCATATGTTTACCTAACCTTGGAATAATTAAAACATAAATAAATTTCGTATTCCTCAGATTTATTCTATTATTTCCAGTTCCAGTTAAAACCACAAATCAAGTAACGATCAACGTTGTAGTAAAGTACAATTTGAATAAACCATTGTTTATAGCGACAGTCATTTCGATATAATGGGCTTGGAATAACAAGATGACTTCCACTTTTCGTAATGCCAACTTTAAGACATGATATATCGTTCGCTAAAGACCTTCGCTTCAGATCCTTGCCATGTAATTAGAGGGCATTGTGTGGCGTTCTGAACAGAGTCTAGTGGTAAATACTCTACACTGGTAGGATAATTCGAAAGTGTTAAGTCATCCGTATTAGGTACTCGCTTAGTAAGGGCTTTCAAACGCTTTCTCCTCTCAAGTGTCTGGCATTGTCCACTAAGTGCTCCAGTCGGTACGGTGTTAGGTGATCGATCAATATACCCACTATGTACACCACGTTAGGTACTATTGTTTCTAGAACATCAAATTCACTGTGCTAATACTGAACAGTAGTACCAATAAAATAATAGGTATTCATTTAAATTAATGGCTACTGAAATAACTCTACACATAGTTTAGAGTACTATGTGTTTTACTTGGTTGGAACTGACTCATAATGTTGTAATCGTAGCTAATTTATTTTAGAAAGGATCTTGGTTTATCATTCAATGCTAGCTATTATTTGACGATCAATGTCAAACAGGCGCACACCTCCATATTTCACTTTACGCAACTAAGTTGAACGCGCTGTTTCTACTATGGTATAAATTATGGTCAACGATTAGATCCGATGGGAAGTAAATTACAATTTACTCAAGGTTGCAATGAACAATGATGTTTGTGAAGGCAAATATCTTACCAGAATGTACCGCTACATCGTCGTCCACGTCTAGGTACGCTCGTCGTAAGCTCATAGGGCTGTTGGCCAGCTGAGCTTCGTTTTTCTTAATTAGAGCACAAATCACCTCTGATTCGCCTCCATTACTATCTACAAAATTATCATAATTTTCAGTCAAGTCCGTCACTACAGCGGCATGCTCGTCGAGCCCTTCTTCAATATGTCTCGCAGTGATGCTGCGCAATAAGGAATTGCTGCGGGACAATTTTGTGCTTCGAGATCTTCGAATAAAATTCAGTCCAGATATTTTTCCAGCACTTTTATTAGGACTTTCAGGAGTGACAGTTATCCTAGGTGTTCTAAATATAGACGTAGAACTACTGCTGCCTCTAATAGGCGATGGCACATTAAGATTTTGCGGAAGTGTTTTGGATTTCTCCTTCGCTGGAGACAAAAGCTTTGGCGAATCAGGTATCAATGACAAATTCGAATTCATAATAGAGTTTTTCGAGGGTATTTTACTACCAATGTTCGTAGTGGAACTATTCAGTTTGTTTGATGAAATTGATCCACCAATCGGAGAAAATATCCGGTCGTAACGAGGTTCACACGACGTCGTGCTTCGTAATCTCGGCTTAGTATTTTTCATGAGAGTGCTCTGGGCAACAAGCCTCGGACTCGTCAGATCGCGATGACCCAATCTCGTCAGCGCCTCGCTAGAGCTCGCTGTTGATGACAAAGGCCGACGAAACCGTCTTTCTGGACTAAATGCGCTCATGTCACTTTCACTTTCCGTAAAGGATGAATCACCCCGAGATGGGATTCGCAATCTGCCGCCGTCTGACGCATTCCTCCTTTTAGTTTTTGTAGAGACGCTATCTATATTTTCGCCAGATATTAGAGCTTCTTTTTCTTCTGGCGTCAAGGGCAAATAATTGTCGAAGCTCTCAAACAATGGCACGTAGAAGACGGAGCGTCGTCGCGCCGGCTCGTCGCCGCCGTCGGAGGCGCTGGGGGACAGCGCACTGGACATGGCGGCAGGCGCGCGCGCGGCGGATGCACGCTGCGTTAACGCCTATTGGCCTCCACTAAGTTCTGTCGCCGCATCGCCGCCGCCTTTCGTTTCACTGCTCCTCTTCTATTAATCCTTTTTCTGCTTTCATTTCACACTTTGCAACTGTTAATTGAAACCCAGAATGCACTTTTGATTACTCACTGTTTTAGATCACTTGAAATGACTCGTTCTACAAAACAAGGACGTAAATGTTGGAGTATTGCAAGGCCGTACAAAGTCATAATAGATACTAAACATTTTTCGTGTATGTTGAGAAACTAACAAATAACCGACAATGATTAGCGCCAAGTGTGATAAGGCAAAGAGAACTGATTCATAAGTGGGCGAGGTATATGTATGTACATATATATACAAAACAAGTATTGATCGTAAAACTGTTTTGTTTTATCAACTAGCGATAAGATTATGCACTAACAGCAACCAATGAAAAGTTTGTATCGAGTAAATGGAAGGAGGCCAGACAAATTTAACACCTGTACTTATATTAATAAAATGTTTTAATTGGGTTTAAGACCTAACATTCCTTGACTAAACTAAAAAACATGGAATATGACGGAAGCTCAAACACAGCATTAACAATGATGTACAGACGGCGCAATTCCCCATAACGTGACATGTAAGTAATTGTATGACGGCCGTTAGCGCGTGAGCGAAAATAGGAATATTATTAGGGCAACATGTGCGTTCGTTTGTGTTTGCGCTGAGGAGTGGTGAGTGGTGGGTGTCGTGCGAATATATTTAGAGCCACCCTAGCTCATACGTACTCGCAATTAGCTTACGGCATACGAATCAGTTTAATTTAATTAACGCACGCGTGTGTACCGAACATTTTGTTACAACTCTAAAGGGCGTAATAGACTATATGATTTATGCAAACTCGTAAATAACTTTACGGTGGTCGTTTTTCATTATGGCTTTCCAGGTCAGACTCATTTCCGCGTAGCTAAAGTGCATCTAATGATGTCACTTACAATTTTTGCTTCCCTAATCAAAGAAACTCAATTTTTCATAATGACAGGTTTCCTACATTAAGTAGGTCTCAGCCATCACGATAGTAATTTGTGCAATCATAGTCACGACGTGCTAATGGCTGCAAGTTTAAGCGCTGCTGAACTAAGCACAGTTTAATAATCCCGGAATACCTTGCAGCCCATCGCTCAAGTTTGCAGACAAATAAAACCTCAACAGCAAACAAAAAGTTTACGACAAACTACGAGCGCGTGAAAAAGGCATAATTTATAATATTCGTACAAAATCTGAATAACATGGTCATAATTGTAGCCCATACGAGGCTGCGTCAAGTTCGTTGTACCGTGTTCAAAGAAACGCAAAATAAAATACCGGATGTCGTGAACACAGGCGAGGAGCGAGGAGCGAATGAGATCTGAGCTTCTGATCGCACGACGAAAGCGAAGCTTGCGGAACGAATGTACATAGCTGCTTCATTGTGGGGCTTGCACCACAGTAGCTTACTGAATAAAACAAGTTTACTATCCGCGCGATTATCTACGCCGATGTAAGAATTAAACAAGAGTAGCTATCGGGACTTACGATACATGAGATACATCCCATCCAATGATGCTTCATTGAGAATACCATTCGTATGTAAATTAATGTCTTTAGTAATAGAGCTTGAAGTAATTTATTGCTGCAATCTGAAATCTCTGCTTATAACATGTTACTACATCGAGATGGTTTAGAAGTAGGTGAATATGTAATAAAATAATATGTAACATTTCTTAACTTGGCATCTCTGCCTGGAACTTAGTTTAACTCATAATGCGACGTCAAGAAGAGCGACACGTTCGTATATATACGAAATGAAATACTTTACATATAACAGTCTCCTACAGCTTTGCGGAGACGCGAACCTAAACAAACACACGCTCCCTTCACAGATTTAATAATTCCAAGTATTTCAATCATTTCATTTGAGCGACAGACTGGGACGCGACGAGGGACCAGTGGGAAAATTAGCTAACCCAAACGAAATTTCACAATCAACACTGTTTCATTTATCAGAGGTTTAAGTTGATAACGATTTCTATCAATGAGATAGCGTAATGATAGAGAAAGGTAACATTATAACTATACCGTCTATTTGAAATAGAATAGTGTATTGTAGTTTATATCGTAAACTAATCAAGCAGTAATTTAAATGACCTAACCATATAAAGCATTTTACAACTATTGAACAGTTCTTACCTTAGCGATGTGAACTATTCATAAAACGCTACAGGACCGCATAAAACTATGTTAAATAAAAATAAACGGTGAGGAATGGAAATATGAGCCTTCGCTGAAAGTGGTCGAGCAGTGGCGTGACTAACGCGCGCGGACAATCATGATTCAAGGCAGCGCAGGCGCAGGGCTGCGCAACTTTGTAGCTATGAGTGTCCCTCGGTCTTTCAACTCGTAGGAAAGTGGAATATCTGCTTACGTAAAGCCTGTGAAGGTACTACGATAATAATTATGCATCAAGAAAGGCATATCTTAGCATAAGATTACAAGTTTGTTGTTGTTTCCAAAAGTATAAAATTCAGTGTTGAAGTTGTACAATTTATCGTTAAACAAGCTTTAGAAAATAAAATCAACATCGATCAATTAACTTGAAAGGCAACCACAATGTTACAGCAACACAAAAAAACACAACAAACAATCTTTTTAATAAATACTTAATCATAACATGAAACACGCGGTGATCTCCGAGTGTGAAATATGGATACGAAAATAAAACGTCTAATATGGCGGCCAGGGCGTTTTTCTCACGCAGTCCTCGCGAATTATACATACAACACGCAACTTAGCTGAGCAATTTGCTCGTCACTTGTGCGAAGGAATAATAAATGGATACATAGATACATATTCCTTTTTTATCATTATCCTTATGGGAATATTGTAAGACGAACCGTTGAAAGTAATTTGTTAGCCATTACAGATACAAAACACATTAAGGGTTTTAAAGGTCAAGTAACTATCGTAACGGGGAACAGAGTCGATGCCAATTGGCTGGCAGTTACTATCTCCATTACTGTACAGAAAATAGATACGGATCCTAGAACAAAACAAGACGGCATAGCTAACCGAATACGTCGGACACAAAAGATCAAAGATGGTTACATATTTAAATTTAATACGAGAACATTTATAGTTAGTGAATAATTTCAATCAATCTGGAAAATGTCCAAACAATAATACCTGAAGTCTAATAAAGGTAAGCATTGGTTGGTACAATTACTATAAAATTCATTGTGTTTATGTCCCCCGCGGTTTCATCCGCTGTCTTTATTTATACTGCTTCGCTCCTATTAGTCGCCTTTAGTCCTTGATAAATGGGCTATCCAAAACTAAAATAATTTTATGACCTGACATAAGCACGTTTAAACAAACAAACTCTTCAGTTTAATAATATTAGTATAGATATCTCAAAATAAACGCAGTACCTGTGCAGCGGTAGAATGACCGTTGGATCATTCTTGGAAGCATAACGGATTAATTAATAGTTTTCCTTTATTAGCGCACATAAATAGTATCTTAATTAGGACAGGTATGTATGCAGGTACTGTTTATAGAACAGAATAAAGGGAATAATTAAAATAATGAAGGAAATAACAGTATTAAGTAAATATACATAAACATACAGTTAGGAGGATTATATGATAGGAATAGTAACTGGGACGTAAGTAAAGTCTACTCGATAACTTATTCAAGATTAATTTGTTGATATCGCCTAAATTCTATCACGAATATTTAGACAAGAGGGTACAAGCAGCAGTATCAATTGGGTAACAAGGCTCTCACATTCAAGTAAATTCATCATCATAATCATCATTTCAGCCGATAGACGTCCACTGCTGGACATAGGCCTCCCCCAAATGTCGCCACAAAGAACGGTCCTGCGCGTCTCGCATCCATCGGATTCCCGCGACCTTCACCAGGTCATCGGTCCACCTTGTAGGGGGCCTTCCAACACTGCGTCTTCCGGTACGCGGTCGCCACTCCAGAACCTTTCGGCCCCAACGGCCATCCGTTCTGCGAGCAATGTGCCCTGCCCATTGCCACTCAAGTAATTCAAGTAAATTAAAAAGAGATATTCAAGAAAAGATGGTAACTAGTTGATGACGCTGCCCATACCTATACGAGAAAAAGAAGCCTCATTCGTGACATAAATGGACTAATGATTCAACTAGTTGATAGTTTAATTGGATTGCCAATTGCTATGACAATATAAGAACGAGTTAATTTGTGATTTAGAATCGGCCTTAAACAACTAAACAAGAGTTCAATCAAATTACAACAAGGATATGTGTGTTGGTAACACTACGGTTAATAACAACGATCTAGAAGACCAATGTGCTGAGAAGAATCTCGAAAACTGTCCTCATGTATGTGGTTAAGATATTTCAGACAATGATTAGTGCCAGCCGGCGCCAGACGCATGAAACTAAAGCGGTTGCAAAAGTTTCCTCGGGCTTTCGCAAGCTATTCCAACCGCATGCCCAGCGAATGCAACGAATACCATAAAACCACAGAACCGTTACTCTTTCGCAATCAAAATATTATTATGCTCTTTGAGATCATACACAAGAGTACAATGACGAAAAACATAAGTGAGAAATAACTTAATTATAGCGATTATTTTATCTAAAACAGGGTTGGATAAGTTAATGTTGTGCCGGCAAATTTGTGTTCAGAGCGATTGATTCCGGACACATCTCATTAAAATATGAAATGTATCCTCGTCTTCCATGTAAGTACTGCAAATAGGTGATGTTAACTTTTTCATCATAAAACCGAATTTATTGAGAGGCATATAACCTGAACGACGCCTTAATAATATGGTTAAGCCCTCCCTGGTAATAAAACACTTAGCAATCGACGGTGAATATCATTGCTCGAAATTTCTCATCAAAATTATGAATACAACGCCGCAATTTTTATGTTACCCATATTAGGAATTTCTTCTGTATCGTGGATGCGTTTCCAAACATGAAAGATCACAAAAACAAGCCACCCAGAGCAGGAACAACTAGTTGTAGCCCATACAAATATTTGTTGCTTAAGGGAATCAAAAACGCAACACGCAGCGCAGCAGCCAATTGTTCAACCACTGCGCTAACCGTGCCCTCAATCTAAGTATAAATTTTGTCTACAAAGTAAACCCAAGTTATTCTTTACTTAATATTCATATTTTCTAACTCGACGGTTGATAAGTGTTCTATAAAATAAATTGCAGGCAATTATTGCAATTTGCAGTAATCATTAGTATGAACGCCTTCAATTTATTATTCATGCTAATTATGCTGTACTGAATTAACTCCGCGGGTTTTTCCCAAAGTAAATCTCCTAAATGTTTTTGACAGTTTCATGTTATACGGAGATTAGAAATCCGCTCCAGCTTCGCACATGTTTTAGAAACCTTGAAATTCTCGGATTTTCTCTACTATAATATGCCTGTATTATACACATACACCTTCCTTATAAATCACTCTGTCTATTAGTGAAAATTTTATCAAAATCCATTTAGTAGCTTTTGAGTTTATTGCGACCATACATGGTAAGGGAACTTTGTTTTATAATATGTAAAGATATTGCAATACAGAATTATTTTGATGCATTTTATGACGTGGTAATATTTACGTTGCGTTAAAGCTATAAATTATTTCTATGCAGGAGGTAAGTCGATAGTGGATTGAATGGCCGCAGAATTATGTGAATCGCAGTTATATTCGCTAGCTAAGAATAAAGTGTAGTTGCGGGAAAGCCAGAACACGGAACACAGGCCGGATTTAATTACTGCCTCTAAGTGCACAAGTCCCGGAAGGCGAATGGTGTCAAAACTAGAAATGGTATCCGGTGACAACGGTACAGTATCTGGTTAATAGTTCTAATAATCATAACTCAGAGTGAAATGGTAATTACTCCTAAACAAACACGAACCAACGGCAACGGCCTATGCCCAACAGTGGACGTCTTTCTGCTGAAATGATAATGATGAAACACGTACCGAGTATTTAATTGTTTTAGAATTTCATTAGGTACCTATTCAAAGACTCTCTTAGAAATATGGTAAAGGATTACAAGCTAAAACCAAAGTTGGTAAGCACGACAATACTACACACGAGTTATATCTATTTGATTTTCCTTTTACAAAAAGAAGTTCTTTTAAGCGTTTAAAAAAAAAGCCGGTTTAATCGACAGAAATTATTGACGCAATTATCAATAACATGGATGTGGCTGAATGCTGTAGTAAGTGTGTGAACGGCACAAACGTATGAATAAAAGTTGTCTCCGTGTTCGTTGCGAGGAGACATCGAACAGTGCGGATGGACTCCGATACTTCCTTGGGTCGGTCGACAAGATTTCTAGCAATAGATACAGGTTTGTCGACCGGACATCGACGTGTGAGTTTATAGCTAGGCGTAGTATCGTAGTTTAAATTAACGTTATTAACCATTAGGAATATCTCAAATAGGGCCACATTGAATACTGCAAATGAATATATAATTTCACGGTCCAACCGCAGTCAAAGAGAACTTTCTGATAATCATCACTCCGTTTGAAAGCTCTTTAATAGAAGGGTTAAGTAGAGCCAAACTTCAATAGATATCAAGTTTCTGTTCAAAACAAATTGCCCAATTCAGGGAATGGCTGCGATTATACGTCAATCTGATGGAGAAAGTCGATCAAGCGTATCAATCAAGTGTCCTCGATGAAAAGGGTCTCTACTTGTCAATGTGTAGCGTCTATAATATTATTCTAATTAATTTGGTAGTAGAGATGCGGCTCTATCGATACAGCTAAAAAGTAAGTTTCTTAACCAAAGAATAGAAAACGATCATTACTCAAAATTATGATAAATTAAGGTCGATTTCTATCGCAGCATAGGAAATGCGATGTTATGTAATGCAAGTAAGAGATAAATAACATGATTTTATGTTTATCGCTTCTCTGCTCTGTGGGAAAGTTGTATTAACTTAATGTTTTAAATATCATCATTACAAAATACTTTTAAGTACAACTAAGGACAGGCCAAATAATTTAGGCACATACTATCAGAGTAGTTGAAATTATGGAATCCTCCCCTTTGCAACATAGTCAAAACCTCTGAATACTAAACATAGCTACTATTAGTAAACAACAAATTATTTCATTCAACCAAGACACATACAATAAATAGGTATCTGCTTTATTTTCAGATTCCAATAAATTTTAATAATTTACGATCTACAATAAATGTCCCTAATAAACAAATAATTGAGCGTACTAAGTTAGTAGACAGAGATACAGTAGAAGCCTGATATATTAATAACTGATATAAAGTACCGTTTTGAACTGGGAACGGTTGCCCTGCTCGTAACTCAACCAGACACGAGCTAAGTCGAACAAGTTTCTTATAATATGAACGTGCCCATGCATCAAGCCATCTTCCAACAAGTCTATTGGGGTCAGCAAGCTGCATGATTTTGAAAGACTAATTGGACGAAAACAAGTAGGTTCTAAACGCCTTTTCAGATTAGTTCCACAAAACAATTATTGGAGACAAAAACTAGGCATATTTTATTAAGTTAGAAGATGTCAATATATCCAACATTGAAAAAAATATTCCCAACCAACTAAAAGTATTCTCCTTAATCACTTCCATAAGCGTACTGCAGAAAACCGAGCAAAAAGTAGCGATGACGTCCCGTTATTTAAGAGTAAAAGACTGTTTCACGAATGAACTGTATATCAGAAGAGTTCAACTGACATACACGTGGCTGTACCAACTTGCCCAAGAGTACAGTTATCTGTGGCGTTCAATATTTCGGAGCTGCAGTACAAATATTGTTTCGTATTTGTATTGTTGTAATAAATAGAAACCAGTTAGTCCACTTTCTGTTTATGTGCAGCTTCGGTTTGCAGTACAAGTGCTAAGGTTAAGTTTCGATTAACATTTTCTTATTATTAGATTCGTTTTTCAAGAATGTTTCATTTTCAGTAATGTAATTTCGCGTGTTAATACTTTTTTCTGCAGATCTAATAAACTAGATAAAAAGCGAACCGCTCTTCAATTCCTTCACTAAATTCAATAAAATCTTTTCACGTTCTGTTAAAAGGAGAATCTGCCTTCGCCAAATACAATTTTCTTTATTAAATTTTCGTAAAAGCATAAGTCTTAAAATGTATTCGAAATATGTCCCCGTTTGTCAAATATGACGTGACGTGACATCACAGCCGCGGGATATAGGGCAGGCGGTGGGTCACGTTAAAAGCTCTTAGTTACAGCGCACCTCGACAAAACGACGAAACGAGGGCAAGAGCGTCACTACCAAGTACCAAGTGCAATTTGTTCTAACAACACTACCGTTCATGCTCACCAAATTTTTACTACGTATATGTAAGAAGCTACGTTTGATACTACCGCGCGGGTAAACAACCGCTTACATTTCGAAATAACTTAAACCATAATCTTCGTGCGTGTCTTTGTAAGTAACACAATATTGACTCACTGCATCACGAAGATCTGTTTGCTAAGTAATCCCTAGCAACATCCAATCCAAATATAGAGGTACAGGAATATGTAGGCGGTACTACTGAAGCTAATAAAATAATAAAGAGAAAATTGTTCCGAGGAAGTTCAAAGGTGACACGAGCGGGAAAGATTGGAGGCGATGCAAACAAAGGTGACTAGGCAACGGAACGTGTTCAGAAGGTAATCACGGCTGCGTTGTGCAATAACGATTTTCTACGCCACGCCAGACGTTGTTTGAACAACGACTGCATAGAGCCAAATATTTACATTCTTTGTCAAAGATTTCACCAAAGTTTCATGGATTCCGAAACGACAGATAGAAAGAAGCATATGAGGTTAATGCATAAAAACTAAACAGGAAACAGTTTAAAATGCAATTCTGAAAATAACTCGATGAATAAGCTGAAATGTCGTATATAGACATGCGGAAACAGAATTAGAAAAATGGCTTAGTTTTTATCACGATTTTAACGACAGGAGTAAACAATATAAAGCTAAATCAAATGGTAGATAGAATTGCGCCGAGGAATGGTTGCACAGTAGATAGCCCAACATTCACCGACGCAAGGTCACGATCAGCCAGTATGACGGCACTTAATGTTGCTACTTATTTAAATGCAGCAACCCAAGTCCGATTGCAAGCGACTCGGAATCTGCATAATCGCGGAATAGAACGACTGCAGAACATGCAGGTCCATCTACATACTAACATGAATTAAACCTAAGCAACCTAAGTCATTTATGTGTGTTTACCTTAATGATTTTGTGAAAAGTCCTAAATATCCTGTAATGTTCTCTTTTGATTAATTGCATTGCGTCATTTGGGACTGGATACTTTCGGAACTATATACTGGTATAGTTTTTCATTTTTCATTCGATTTAGATTTTATCAAACTATTTTAAGTCCTCTTTTATCTTAAAACAACTGCTTCAATTAGCAAATGATAAAATAAATAGAAAGAAGCACCGAAAATTTACGCAAAAGACTACGAAAATGTGCTCAATATATATGAATATATTTGTTTTGTAAGCAACAACTTGTTCTTACCCGCTCTCAATGACACCTATCGAAGACAAATTAGAATGGTAGTTAAAAGGTCAATATCATAATACTGCCCTATTTGTATGTTAAATAGAAGAGGTTTTTGCGTTTCTACATCAACAAAGGAAATATCAAAACCAGCTGTACAAAATATGTACATTTTAATGAAGTAATACCTTCATTAGGCAGTCTAAATTATTCATATTTACTTGCGTTATCTTAATGTATTATAAAATTTTGTTAATCCATCATGTTCCTATAGTAAATAATAATTAACGTTCACTACAATAATAATTAGGACATTGCTAATGACAATATAATTGCTTCATTCTTTAAGTATAATTCTCGTACTTACCAGTCGATTATGATAATTAGAAAATCTTTATGCCAGCTGCCGTCTGCAGAATTTCAACAAAAAATCTAATTAAGAAGCCGAATTCTGACAGAGCACTTATCATCTATAATGGACGATTTCCCTCCGTCAATGTTCACTGAATTTTCTTTATCTAATATTCGTTCTGGGTTACATTCTGCAGTGTTGAAGCAAGAGAAATAATCAAGCTGTCAAGTGATGTTTCAATTGGAATCAATCGCATCAGTGCAAACAATAATTGCATCGCTAGTAACGGTTTCCGGCGCCGGCGTTTAAGCGTTGATCGAGATGATTCAACACACAAAAGTGCCGATTGCCGAATTAATTCGCACGGGGTCGAATGAGTCACAAGTCTATGCCAACTTGAATATAAATCTATCGAAAGGATAATGAACTAAACTTAAATGAACAAAGCATATAGTTATTATTAATACCTTGATAGTAATACGGGTGGCCAGTAAACAACGAGTCACGATCATAATTAAATTAAGTCATAAACATTGGGAGGAAGCGTAAAGCATTTTAGCTGTCAATGAGATAACCCGATTTCCTGTCAAATGTTTTCATGGTCTGCTATTGGCCAGTAGTCGGGGTCAGTTCAATATTATGGCTCTATAACATAATAGATATCTACCTATATAGGCTTTGATATCGAATTTCTATATTATAATGTTAATTTTTATTGTCAGTTTATACATTGAAAAACTGTGTAAATTGACTTGTAATTCTTTTGCCTAAGGTGCAAAATTTTATTTTTTGGTTTAATGATGTTTGAAACAGACATGGAAAAGGTGTATCCAAGACAGGTGATCAACGTTTTTGTGGTTGCTACTTTTAATCATGGATATTTCCATGCGTGAAATAAATTAATAGTTTACAAATTTTTGACGGCTAAATATCTTACAAATTTTATTTTTATTATGTTGTTCGAGTATTCACACTATCTTCTGTATATTACGTAAGTCAACGCACAAAGTCTGTGTAAACACGACCAAGTGTTCTAATGCAATCGCATCAAATGAACCGTACCAACAGAAACAATAGGCAATAATTTACACATTAAATGCACTGTTACACACTGAATCCACTATTTATTTTAAATGTTCCGCTCTTCTAACATGTAGTCCATCTCTTAATCTTATGGAAAGTTTTAGAAAGTACCTATATGCGTCTGGTTCCTATGTCACACACTCCTTTCACGTCCTTCGCTTCCCAATGTCAGGTCATTTCATACAAAAAGCTGTCCTATTTTGCTCGTATTATAATTGATACTTTTTTCTATTGTGCACTAGCTTCTGACGTTTTATAAGTGCCCATGTAGGCCTATGTGAAATAAAAATATTTGAATTTTTTAAATTTTATTAGAATTTCATTAAAATTAATATTAGCTTTCGCTTAGATATAGTTACTTATTAAAACAGAATAGGAATGTCAAATTTTAAGTATTTACATACTGGCACTGGTTGCGGTGATGATTAACATTCTTATCGTGAGAGAAAAATCAACAGCGAACGTTATTTAAACAAAAAATATTAGTTTAACATAATAAATAGTAGTTAATGAAGCTTGTAAGTGTAATTAGATAATTAAATTGTACCGGTTCGGCAGCTTATGGATGGATAAACAAAATCTGGTTTACATAACCGCTTGGATTAGTAGGCTATCAATAAGAAAATCATAATAAAAATGTGCAAATTAATTCTAAAAAATCACTTATTTTATCAATAACTTCAATATGTCATCATAAACTAGCTTTTGCTAGCGACTTCGCTCGCGTGAAAGTAGATTTGTCCTTACAAACTTTGGACCTCCGTTTCATCTGGAGATGAAGAAGGGGTTTGACTTTTGCAAAACTCTCTCCTCGTGCTCGCCTACGTCACAAAAGGAACCCTTGTAAAAAATTTCACACTCCTAGTCCCAGTAGTTTCGGCTGTGCGTTGATATGTCAGTCAGTCAGTTTTTGCTTTTATATATGTATAGAAGATATGTACATGTTTTTGATAAAGTTGATTGCTGATTTAGTTGTATGAAAGCTCAACGTGTTAGAAACTTTACAGCACTTTGACTTTATTGTTCTCAAACAATGTTTTAACACTTGTAATATAAAAAGGATCTCGTAAAACTGTTTCAAAGTTATTGCTATTAAAATTAAACTTAGTGGGTAGCGATTATCATAATTGCAAATTATTTGAGGGTATTGTAAGTCATAATTACCGAAGACAAAATGATGATTGTAGCCTTCAAATGTCTTGGGTGAACCTCTCTCACGTTTGGTCATTTTTTATTATTATTTACATGACGATTAAAATGTAATGATGATTTTCGTAACTTTGATTAATCATTTTTTGTATAGTTATACCGTTTTATACTTCATTCTTCCAGTCATTTTTAATTTCAACAGAAATATAAATTTAAAGAGCAGGTTTCTGAATTGAGAATTTTGAGTTAAGAACGTCGTCAGTTTTTGACAGGTTTTCAAGCTTAAAGTACCTACAGATTGAGAAATACACAACTTCAAATGCTTATATCAGAAATCGGGGGAAACACTGGGCCTGTATAACTCCATTCGTCAAACAACATTTAGAAGTATTAAAATAAAGTAATTTGTTTAGATGATCATTAATTCTATTAACATTCAATCCTAAAGATTTATCCTGTGTCAAGTTCTCGGTGGATTCCGACACCGGAAACGACAGGCCTTATAAATTGAATTCAATCGTTCTTCGCTCACATAACACATAAAAAGTTGTAAAAAAAAAAAAATTAAGAGTAAGGAAAGCGAATTCAAATCACCTGCTTAGTATGTAAAAGGACACCTGCCTCGGCAGATGGTTAACGAAAACCGCCCTCTTTGTGATGGGGGTTCGAGGCCCACAGCGAACTTTTACTGACTCATACATATGTGATCCACACAACACTTTAAAATAATATCGTTTGGTAACCAAATACTTGTTACATCATATCGTAGTACTACGAGTTTCCTTAAAGATTTTGCATTCTTTTTTTAAAAGGGGAAACGTGATTTCGCGATACGGCTTATTTAATTGGACCCTCGCAGTTTGGTGCTCTAAAGAAGGTATTACGTAAACGGAAAAGGTAAAAGAGAAAAAGGAACGCATGTAGTCGCGTGGGTCCGGTTTAGTGCGCCCGCGCCGGCAGCCCTGGAATGTGACCCAGACCTCGATGGGACTCGATGTGACTCATATGAACGCACTTTTTCAAACTACAGTTCGTCGAGACAACATCCCGCCGTTTAGAAAGTCCACTAAGATCCGACGTGGGTGCATAGGTAAACAGGATTACACACGCCTACACGTTTTTTTATTCGTATAACATCCTACACGTATATTTGATTGAATTTATTCACGCTTGTTATTATTTTTATCCGTCAATCATACGCCTGCGATGCAAAATATAATCAAATGCCAACTAAAATGGAAATGCTCTGTGTTTCAATGCAATTGTTACGCAACGAAAATCTAAAATACGAACGAGGTCAAGGGATTATTTCTAAGATACAGAAAACAATAGTTTTGATACTTCTGCAAAGATTTTCTGAGTGACAAAAAAAAACAATACCAGCTCTAAACAAAGGCTTTAATTTATTTTGAATAAATATCATGGCGTGTCTGAACTGTTATCTCAAAGCTTTAAAGGATAAGATGGAGCGGTGAGCTGCGAACTCGCCTCAGACGAGGATTTATCAAGCCGTAGAGCGGCTACTGAATTTATGCACAACGCCTGGAGACGGATTAACTCTCTATATACAACGCATTTATCTTATCAAAGGAAGTGCAGTGGAGTGGGAATAGAGAAGGATCGAAAGATTAAAGGATCCACTGTGTAATTTATGTCTCTATTCAACACAACTTTCTGATAACTCACGGACAAGAATGTTAAGTTCAAAAGTCGATTTGAATTTTATCGATTCCGTGCAGCTAATAGCTTATTATATTATAATTCAATACAATGTAAAAAAAAAAAACAACATTATCCTTCAGGGTGTTACAACTATCTCGAAAGTCAATTCAGAACGTGACTTTGATGTGGGTGTCACGTTTCGCGCATTTTTTCCTAAATGGTCTATGTAATAGCTGTCCACACACGCACATTTGTCCCTCGGGGTGACGCAAACGCCCACGCACGGCCTGACCATCAGTTACACTGCCCTTCCTTCGGTGGAGCCCGAGAATTCGTAGAGCTTCGATGGTCCAGACATAAATTAAACACTTGGAATGTTTGCCGTCCGGGGATCTAAAACCATCTTCATATAAGACATAGTCATGAATTTACTCACGCATCTAGGGATCGACCAAATGAATGTTTTCTCTATTTACTGTGAAATACTTGAGATATGTGACAAGACTCGGTTTATTCGATATTTTTGTCTGATCTTATGAAATATGAATGGGTCTTATCAGAATAGCTATTTATATTATCTTTGGAAATTCAAGAAGTACAAACTGATCTCTACATTTGAAAGCAAATTGTCAAAGGACACGTTCTGAAATTAGTTTCGACAAAAAAGTGGTGTTTAACCATTGTAAAGCTGTTCAAAGAATCCGTCACATTATTTTAAGATATATGTCCTATTGTTTGCTGACAATGCATCACGAAACGTGAGGGTTCGTTTTTATGCAACAAGTTAAGCACGTGCGAGACTTTAGGGTAGAATAAATAATTAAGGAACAGTGTCGTCCCGGAAAACAGTGTGTGCAGGCCATTAGTTAGAGGGAACGTATTACTACCGGCTACCGGTACCAGTATGCTAATAAGTTAGCATCTACGACCAGCACCGTGCTGTGTTTGGGTGAAAGTCACCTTAGAAACTATGCAACTGCGATAATATATTAAATAATCGATTAGATCATAATATTTACAACGTCCTAAGTACAGGCAGAAAAGTTTGTGATACTATTTTTTAATTTATAAGTGACCATGATTTTATATAAGTAAGAGTACTGACATTTTAAAAACTTTCAACTACTGAAAAAAATCACAATAAACATTGCAATCATACGATATGGCATTCTACGACTTTCAATACTCCAACATTCCTTCAAACACGTTTACATACCACTTTTTATTTAAACGAAATAACAATTAAACTATTAAGCACAATTTTCAAACAAAAATAGCTTGTTTTATTCACTTTTACACTTTTTGACACAAAATGCACTTATAATTCGCGGTTTTAGAACGAAACACGAAAGCACGCGACCAGTCAGGCGCTCGAAGTCGAGTAACTTTGTTGACAAGCGTCAAGCGCACCTCCGCCGCCATGTTTGAAGCCTTCGGCAATCTCCGACGGGGTTCGGGTGTCTTCGGGAGTGTACACTACCAACGTTACTCACTGATTCAACGGAGTGGTTAAAATGAAGAAGTTCTCCTCTATTCAAACGTCTTTATGACCGCATTGAATGCGTGACTTTTCTTTTAAAATGTTCGCATTTCATAAATAGTACGTATAATTGTTTTTATTGTTATTTAAACAATAATCAATTATGTTGCTAAGTCTTTTATAAAAAAAACACAAGCTTTTAAATTACGGATAAATAAGTATGTGATACATAATAACCAATACAGACAGCATTACAAATTATTATTTTCGATAAATTCTCTTTTCTACATTGTTCTATGTCACGCATTTTTTTGCGATTCTAAATTTTAAATCACAATATTATTCGTTTACCTTTTATTTCTCACATCTTAATAGAATATGATAAAGATAACAAATATGCAAAAATAATACAATGCCCTATTGACTGCATATATGTAATTTATCGATGTTATGGAAAGTAAATAAGAGAACAATGAATCGCATACACGTATCTATCGTTTAATAAATAGAATGTCTAACATTATTAAAATTTTGTTATTGTTATTGAACTGTAATAAAAACGTGATTGAAGATTTTTACAAAATAATTCACCTTAAAGATTATTTATTTTGTATGGAGCTTTTGGCCTACGACAGTTCGTAGCGCTACGTGCTACGAAAAATAACGTAACCTTTGTATATCTAACAATAGAAAGTAATCCGGTAATCTTTTTATAAAGTAGTATATATAATATCGAAAACATATTCAAGGTTAGATATTTAAATAATTTTATTCGTTTCCGCATTCTGGCCATACACGCTACGACGTACTTACCTACTTTTGTTTTCGACCAGCAAAATTTGACCTCTAGTTCCGCTTCAAAATATGCATAATGAGCTTTTTATAAAAGAGCATGTAGGTCTAATAAAGGTGGTAACAAAGTGCGGTTCCTTTCTTGGCCAGTTTTTATTTGCCGCAGGGCACAAGTACATGAATAAATCACGACCAGGCTCGGCATTATGCGAGAGGCGATCGCGTCGGTCATGAACCTACTAAACTGGTTCTTGATGGTATTGTTCTTAGTTCACATCAAGGTAAAGACGTTACAAACCCACATATTTCTATAAATAATGCGTTATTGGAGGACGTAAATGAGATTTTATACAAATTATATTGATTACCAGTTATCTATTTATAATCGAAATTGTTATTAATAAAATATTTCTTTACTGTTTATAAAAACTCTACGAAATATAAAATGTAAATATAGATTGAATAATTGATACAGTTCTGAACATAATAAGGGCCTCTTTTAAAATAAAATCGTTGTAATATAGTGCCGGTTTGTGAAGTAGCGCTACCACTGCCATCTGGCGTCAAGTAGCAGAACAGCAACACAGTTACTTTACCTTAAAGTAGAGGGCGCTACCCGTAATTTGCGTGTACAGTGGTTGTGAAACTTACCTGAAACAATAAAATTTTAAAGATAAAATACATGTTTCTATTAAAATACATACAGGCACTTATCATAAATACAGTAGATGCATACTTTGACCCATTATAACACTAGAAGCCGTCGCAAAAACGATTTGTAACTTTCCAACTCCACACTATAATTATGTTAACACAGTTAATAGGAACCACATTAATAGGAAAATTGTTATGTAGATTAAAATGAGTGTTGGTACATATCGGTTGGCTGGTATTGCAAAATATGTACTAATTTACATAGAAACTATCATTTCCTGCGTACGGCATACTTTTCACATGCGATAACAGTAGACTGCCATGGTTATTGTACTGGCTTATTCCGCACTATATTTTTTTTTTAGTATTCAATCACTATTTCAAAACTACGAAGTGAACGTTACACGTCGCACACAAACAGGTCAATTATGATCATTATTTCATAGCTAAATTATCCTTGAAACTATAGGGTTTTACAACAGGCGTAATAAAACTTGAAAATTATGAATTTACGACATAGGTCGATGAGGAAAGTGTTTTATTATACTCCATTTGTTTAGGTAGTTAACTAAACGTAAACAATCTTGATATGTCTTTTTATTTAAAAAAAAATGTATAAAGACATACAAAGATTATTTAAATTTAGTTAATTACCAAACATCGATATAGGTAAATAACAAACTTTTATACAAAAGACATGCCAAGACTGTTTACATTTAGTTAATAACTAACCTAACCTAACCTAAACTGATGGATTATAGGTTATTTAGCTGACTGAAAATCTAGTAGAAGACAGCTTAATATTGCGTGCCTAAAATTTTAAAAACAAAGTTGTTAATTACCTCTGTGATGTTTCACAGAAAGTGTGGAGCTTTTACTGAGCTTTTAACAACGCATAAGCACAAATTTTAAATCAAATAAACGTATGATCTCCTTTATTCACTGCAGCTATAAATCAAACTACATAAAAAACTCTAAACGCACAATTACTAAAATAATGTTCTTTTATGAATGACGTTTGACAAACGCTGTTCATATCAAAAACTAGCGGCTTGCCAAGAAGGCGATATTAATAGAAGACGAGAGTGCAATGTACGGGACAAATCAAAACATTTCTGACCAACGGCGAACTTGTGTTTTACTCACTCGTACAAAGAATCAGATATCTTTTCTTAACAACATTCGCGACGGAAATTGTTCGTTTCCTTTATTAATTTCTAGAAAACAAAACGGACATTCCGATGTTGAGAAAATGCGTATTTTTTTGTTTGAATGTTGAATTCGTAAGAGCTTTTGAATTGTTTTAATCCACGGATACCTTAATTGAGTGAAAATTAATGAAAATTTTAGCAAACTTCTGTATAGAGTTAAATACAGGTTGTGTATATGTTTTCTTTATCACCTCTGTGACAGAACAACTACAAAATAATTGTACAAACATAGACTGGGGAAAGCAGGTTACTATAGTACCAGTGAACAATGGACTTGCATACTTGTACTGGTACATATGTACGTACTGTTAATTCGCACCATTGACATGTAAGTCAATAGGTTTATTGCTTTGTCAAGTAACTATACGCATTTCTTACGTTAAGCTTGGAATTGTAGTTTCTGCACTAAATATTGATGCAGTTGAGCGCAAAACATCAATGTTATGATAATGACAATAGATGAACATTGATAAGTATAATAATTGTGATATTTTGATGAGCTCACGAGTGACCTCATGCACGTCTACACCGAACGCGGTTGAGCGAAACGAACGGTTTAATTGTCACAATTTACTTACAATTGAACATGGCACGATGAGGCGAGACGCTACTCCGAACCTTATCGTGATGCACCGTAATGAGAAAAAGGATGTTTGTAAATTTGTAACTCAGAAAGTAAACCCGAGGTATTCGTGCTACAGCTGTTTGTGGTGACAATTAGCACGTGCACCTATTTCCTGGCTTCTAAACCTCATGCGTATGTAGTCGCACGACAAAGGGCCACTGCGGTATGTTGGCTCTTGGCTCACAAAGTTTCCACTCGTCCGTAATGGACATCTCACAAAAACCAGCCCCTGCAACATGTCGGAGATAATACAGGATTGACAATATCGATGTCGACGCACTTGGCGGATGCTAATAATTAACGAAATATCTTGATTCTACGTGACTTCATTCAGACAAGTAGTGGAGTCGCTTTTTGTATGATAAAATATTACTTGGTGGGAATTGAACACGATTTTCCTACGATAAAAGGTAGACCACAGTTGTGTAAATGGAAGTGTGATGTAGATTATATCTTTTTGAGTGGCGACTCGGATTTGCTAATGTGAAAAGTTTGAATTACCGTCTTTGTTTCAGGTCAATTTTATTTACCGACTTCAAAAAGGAGGAGGTTCTATGTTCGGCTGACTGAATGTAATTTTTTTTGTATGTTCACCGATTTCTCGGAAAATTGTGGACCGATTCTGAAAAATTTTTTTTTACTGAAAGGGTAACCTTTCAGTAAAAAAATAATTTTCAGAATTTGATTCCATAAAAAAATTGTTAAGATATGATCTTCGAAGATATGGAACGAAACTCCTCTGTGCAAAATAACTTTAATTTCGGAAATCGGTGTTTCTATAATAGTTTTGTCTCTTCGTTATTTAACACCGACTTCCGAAATTAAAGTTGTTTTGCACTTTTTGTAGTGTTTTTTTACATTGAAGTCGGTTGTATTTTTTTTACAAAAAGTTTTTTTTGTTTTACACTTTTTAGTTGTGGTACCAACATGAAAAGTACCCTTCAGCCGAACTTAAATAGTGTGCAAGTTCTATAGTAAAAGAATTTAATCATTAAAATATTGCATGACAATTCCAGGTTTTTTCTATTTTTTCTATTCTTAAATTAACCGATTCCGAGCAGAAAGGTAATCCGACTAGTAAATAATACAGAAAATTGTAAAGTCAACAGACCATATTATATTTTAAAAAAATACACAGAGAACCCCTCCAAAAACATCCCTTTGATAATGAATCTATTGTTTATTTAACCTTGATAATACTATAATTTGGGGCGGAAGCCGTGACTGGTACTAGCAAGGATTGTACAGACAGGAACACAGGAAACGGATGTGCGGCGTTATGCGCGCACGGCAAGCACAGGTGCGGCGCCCGCGCACTACTTGATCCAACATCAAACTTTGACGTGAGCTAAACGTAAACACGTGACTTTTTTGTTTTAATCAGACGTGCTTAGAATATATTTTAGATTTGCTACTATTAAAACTCTATTAAGGGGCCCTTCTTCCGAAAGTTTAGGCATTTTACGCACCGAGACGGCTTGCGTCCGCGTTGCTCAGGAGCCGTCGCGATATGAACTCCGGTGACCTATGGCGGCGGGCGAGCACGCCACAGTATAGATAAATAAATCAGTATTTCAAATATTATTGGCTTGCTAGTAATAATAGCTTGTTTTGCAACAAAAACGTATAGCTTGATATGCTGTCCACTGCACTATTGACTGTAAACACTAATACACTTAGGTATATTGTTATAAATGTATAACTTTTTTTTATTGCTTGGTAAAATCATCAAATGAGTCCTGCCGCTCTGGATGGAGCGGACTGTCAGACTTGTACTGACTAAAATCCACCCTGTTCCTTCGGTTGCCCTTTGCATTCCAGGGCCACGGTATTCTGATAAGACAGTCTCGTGAATGAAAAGGCAGGCGATGATCATTCTGTTGAACTTAAAGAATGGTTGTAGAAGATTTGGTGAGTAATATAATGAAAGAAAAATATGATTAATTACACTGGTCTACAAAAATTTACTTTTTTTTTTGCCACAAGAGTTTTTTTTGCTATATATGGTTTTATTTTGACTCCCTTTTGTAGGAAATAGATATAGAATAAAATTGTTAGCCATCGTTTTTTTGTGACAGTCACTTGTATTTGTCATGAAAAATATTGATACTTTACTTACAATTAAATTAAAAAATACGTCTTTTTAAACCATATATTATGATTTTCTGGAATATTTAGCTTGAGGCTGGTCTACCACAAGTATCCAACCAAAAATTGCTAATATTCAAGGACTCCATTTGCACTGGTACGGGTTTTTCATGATGAAAATGACCTGCCGCAACCTTTCTCCTTTGTGTTGGGCATTGGATCCCAGATTTTTGGTACGGAAGCCAAAATGTGATTGTAAGTGTATTTAGAGAGACAAATTATAACTCTATGCTTGATATGTTTTAATTAGGTCCTCTATGAGATTTGTGTAGTCATTTGTTTCGTAATATATAAAAAATAGATGATTTTTTTAAGTTTGTTATAAATCACCAAAAAGATGATTGAGGAACACTAATAACTGACTCAAACTAGATTAGTTTGTGTCAGTTATTAGTGTTCCTCTCTTATTGGGTATAAAAGCTAAATCATGAATTTTATTTGCAGTTACAATACACGTAGCTAGTAAATCATGGTATTAGTTCCTGCGCAATGTTTTATTTGGCATTGCAGGTATTGCTATAGCAACACTATCAGAAAGCGTTTGTATTGCAGAACGCACACTTACATATTTTACAGTGTATGCGTTATATTTATCACTTTTGCCATATAAGTCTGGCAAAACGACCACAGACACGTAGTGTGTCTGTGGTCTTTAGGATCCTGTTCAAAACATAGGGTTTCCGAAGCCATTAAGCGCACTCCTTTTGTCGAATTTGTAAAAATCTTTACTCTTGTTGTAGATCTCATATGAAGCACTCACTTTACTTTGAGGAGCCACGGAAAAACCAAAATTATCACGATAACACCATTTTACCCAAGTCAGCAAAATTTCTTCGTTCACTTTTAGAATTTGGTTCACCACATACCTACTCGGCAGAAACTGTGAGGGTAAATGAAACCCACATCTTCTTTATGTGTTGAGAAACCAACAACGAGTAGCTTATGCATGACAAACTCACAATTGAGCACTACATTTGTTGCAATTCGAGCGCATTTAGTGGAAAGTTCGGTAATTTTAAGTGGCAGTCACAAAAAATCTGAGGCTAATAAAAACAAAGTATGTAGTGTTTTATGATGAGGGTAGATACTTTAGTAAAAATAAGTAAACACAATCTCTGTGGGAAAAACCTTGTCGACCAGTGTTATAATATAATAAAATAAAATATATAGTACCAGCATAAAAATTAATATTCATAAAAAATAAAATTCATAAAAATTTAGTGGTCGTGTGCTAGGTCCAGGTTCATTTTCATCGACCGATATATTCCTCAATGCTGGGCGCGAGTCTCCTCTAAGAGGGTCAAAGCCACAGTCCTCATGGCACTCCCCTCCGCGTTGGGAACTAGGACCTGATAGCAAATCAGGATTGTTTTGCGTTAGAGATTCCTCATTTTCCTTATTTTCGGATTATTTGTTCTCTTCAAGTGTCAGATTTCTTATGCCCATACCACGCGTATGTCAGGGGTTCACGATTTCAGGAAGTAGGCATTATATAGCATTATATATAGGTTCAACGTTATAGTAATCATCTTCCTCTTCTTGATTTTCAGCTTTAATGGAATCATCTTTGTCTTTTCTAGTTGTCCTTTGAAATTTGTCTTCTTCATTTTTAGCTTCAACAATAATGGAATTATCTTCGTCATCCCTAGTTTTTCTGCAACAATGGAATGTCATTAACGTTATGAAACGGAAGTTTCAAAGTCACCGAAATAAACTTTAACAAAAAATCATTTACTGCCATGTTACATCCCATAATAGGATACATAAGACATGTGATAAGTAAGAAAACTAAAGCGCGACGAGAGATAACGTCAAACTTGTAGCGGATGAATAAAACTGCTCCGCCACAGTATATAATGTAATATGTACATAATGTACTTACGTATACTGTCCCTCTTTAGAGTGCCCATCGGTACTTTTTTTGGACATCAAAGTACCTTTTCCGGTACGTGGTCTCAGAGCACTGGAATGGAATAAATTTCATTACATATTTTCAAAAAAATCAAATTAACAAACACTAATTACTAGAGTTTAAATAAAACCTGATACATATATAAAAATCTCGTGTCTTGACCAGTTTTTTGTATATATTTGGTAGGTTTGAGAATAGGTCATAGGCTATTTCTATAGTGGCCGGCCGATTTCTACCTACTAAACGCAGCGCGACCATAAACCGTGCTCTAGGTACTTACCTAGTGAGTACAAGTAGTGACCGATAGCCATTGTTCAATATCTTTCAAATCTTCATAAACATAATAAAAGAATGTAATAATAATAATAAACTTTTTACTTTACTTTTTATAAGTGTATCGCAACTAAAAAGTGTGAAATAAAAAACTTTTTACAAAAAAAATATTTTTTTGTAAAAAGTTTCTAAAGTGCATCTTATTACAATTCTGATAAGTCCAAACACGGCTAGGCTACATTGATTTATTACGGAGTTCCAGTGCCTACATTCCGGCTTCATCATCATCATCAGATCACTTTGATGATACCATTTTCAACACTATTCAGAGCCATTAATTTATTTGTATTATCATAGTCGCTTAACTATCTCCATAGTGATATCTATGCGAGTATGAAGTTCCGTTGACCATTTCTGGTCTTCTTCATCAGTTCCATTTCATCAAATGTTACTTTTCGACTGTAAATGCTTAATTTCTCGATAAAAATACCAAAATCATATTACAGTTGGCTATAATATTTGAGGAGTTCCCTCGATTTCACCAAGATTCCATCATCAGATCCCGATTTGGTGACTATGGGACCATTTGGGAAATATACCCTTTCCAACAAAAAAAGAAATTTTCTAATTGGTTGGCAGCGACGAAGTTATGCGCGAACAAACATTAAAAAAATCATACAAACATCCGAATTAAGAACCTCCTCCTTTTTTAGAAGTCGGTTAAAAACAAAAAACAACAAACCTAGGTACTTACATCTCCTTAAATTTGATCAGGATGCAAAACTGCACTTTTTAAAGGTTTAAGAATGTTTCCATGATAGATTTAAAATTCTAGTCATACTGACTTCGCTGGTCTGTGTAGAGGAGTAATTATATTGTGACGTATTTATAGAATAAATACTTACGCAATACACTTTTGGATTTTCTTCACTTCAGATACCCTTTTTTTCTTAATTTTGTTTTTTCTATTCGCGATTGCAATTACTTATAATAAAACACGTTTATTTACGCGCGCGGCAACGAAAATGTATGGTCGCGAGCAAAACTTGCATAGGTCCTCCCTCGATGACGTCCGGCAGGACAATGGCGCGATGCGCGCGTGCCGTTTTCGGGCGTTTTTACGTATTTATTTTATATTAAAAAAAATAAGTGCCATATTATAAATTTATCCAAAAATATCCCTGTCAAACCCGATTAGTAAATGAAATGTAAAATTTCCATAAAAGTTGCGTTCCCCCAAGTCTCATAAAACTTAAAATACTTTCAAAATCGACTTTATTTCAGATTTTTTTTTTATCGAGTGGAATGTTAAATAATGTGTTTTTAACCAAAAAAGTCACTAGATTAAAGATGTATCTGTACTATATATTTTTTTCCGGATTTAAATATGATGATTTCTCTGAAAACAACTCGATCTAGAAACGTAAATTTCGAAAAAGGGGCCCTTAAAATAAAGAATTTCGTTGAGATCCGGTTGTGTGACTACCATTTGTGTTTTGGCATTCAGAAGCGATGTTCACACATTATTAGACTGTAATTGTTGCTAAATACATCGATGATTTCAACCAGACCCGAGATAGGAAGATGAATATTTAATTTATAGTCAATTCTAGAGTCATATGCAGCTAAGATCAGGTTATTTGTTCAAAGTATATAGAGATAAAAAGATAAAGCACACTTGTTATGAACACAATGAGAAAAACTGTAGTATACAAGATAAGATAAAACACATAAGGAAAACAACGACCACATGGATGGACCTATCAACACTTCCTTTAAAACAGATGATATCAAGGCAACATACATGTGAATTTGACCTCTATTGTTATGGAAATACATTGAAACTCATGTGAGATGCTATGAATCGGCGCTAAGTACATAATACGTCATGCTACCCACGTAAGAAATAAGAAGTCAGACGTTATGTACCTATCCGGTGTTATAGTGAGTCATAGTAAGCGAACACGCGAATATTACTGCGAATCAATGTCAAGATCGTATCGTTGGTGTTATCACCTTGATTTTTTTTGTGAATAACGTTTGCAATAGAATTAGCGTTGATTGTTATTTTAACAATATCGAGTGACGATATTTTTATGAATTTAAAGAGAGTTTTCATAGATTTTATAAGATTTATCCAGATCATGTCATGCTTCATCGGGTATTTCATCAATACATTTTATTTAAGTGCTAGATAAAAAAGGAAATATGATTTTTATTAATATGTATTTTGTTTTAATAGACTAAAACCATCTTCGTACTATTGCCTTTCTAATGAAATCGGTTAGGGGCACATCGTTGGTTGGTTTCAAAGTCAGAAAAATTTATGTAGAATTTATTTTTGTGTTTTATTTATTTAACAATTTACGTACACACAATAATAAAAGAAAAGAAGAAGGAAACAGAAGAATAGTACAAAGGTGATGCTTATTTCTAAAGAAATCTCTTTCAGCATATCTGCGAAAGGAGAGTTGGGGAAAATAGGGATGTAGACACTATGTGTAAAAGGAAAATTGGTGCACACAAAATACATACTAAATAATATAATAAAATAATACATACTAATATGCATATATAATTTATGTTTTATGATATATAAATAGGAATGTTCTCGTATTAATAGGTATATCTAATAAAAAACCTTGGATAACTTGGCAAACATTTCCAGTAAATACTTCAGGTCTATTAGTTTTAAAGCCATAAACTTTAACTTAAATAACTAACTTTCTGTTTGTTCTATGAGCCTCTGATTCTTCGAAAATATTATTTACCTTTTGGTTATTTCAGTAATCTATGTATAGCTTCTTGAACATTAGATCCCTCGAATAGGGTTGCTTGGTATACTTTTCTAAAACCCTAGACTGATTGACAAAACGAAAGCATCACTGCGAAAATGTTAAGAATTTTATCAATGTTTTCATAGTTTAGAAAATTTTAGCATTTTTGAACAACTGTTCCTGTTCCCGTGTTGAAAGAGACGATAAAAACATAAATTCGGTGCAAGATTTATTTTTGATTGTTTTGCTTTATTGTCTAATTGAAAAATATCATAACACGGCAGATATAAATGTACTAGAGGGACGTTTAAATAAACCAGCTGTTTGCGGGACGTCGCTCCTAAATCGGAATAACTGACAATCCCTAATATATTGTTGTTAGAGATAAACGCAGTTTTATCACATAAAACATTTAATTACAACTTTAAAAGTATAACACCGCGAAAAGAGCGCGCGATTCTCTGTTCTACTGTCAGTGTAATGTCACTGATGCTAGTGCGGAGACGATAAGACGCAGCGACAATAGGGATGCGCTCATTCATCGACTTTTTAGTTTAACAATACACGTATAGAAAGTTGCAACATCAATGTTGTTCCTATCAGAGAGTTAAATATAAATAACACACATAGGAAGTCAGATACGGTTTTAGTTATAGCATTCACAATCTGCGGTTAGCGGTCAGCCTGACAGTTAGATCACCCGCCTGTAATATGCCGTAAACGAACGTAATACCTTCCTTATATGCTAGGTACGGGGCCATTTACCTGTACCCAAGGCGTTATGGGTATGTTAGAACATCTGTCTTTCTTTGACATAAAGTTGACAAACATGGTGTTGAGGAATTCGCATAGAAAATAATTCTGGTCTTCCTTATTCTTCTTTATTTATTTTATTATAAGATACCAATATCTTTCCTATTCCAAAATAGGTAGAGTATATTTACATAAAGTTCGAGGAAGTAAGAAAGAAAAGTAATAAGAAAGAAAATTGCGTTTATTGTAAGTAACATAGAGTTGATAATACCTTTTTGAAAATCCAGAAATCATAAACAACACAATTAGATCCTGGGATTTATTAAATTGTAAACTACTTATTGCGCTTTGAATACATTAGAACTAAATCATGCATAAAAACATAATTAAGTCCCATTCTAGAAATGTTAAATTTTATTTGTGTATTTATTTAAACTTCATGTACAGTAGCGGTATATGGGTGGACTTAATGCAACAAGGCATTCAGGCATTCTTGTTTTAATATAGGTTTTATGGAACTTTAAAAACGTAATACGATTCTTCAATATAATAATTTGGTTATAAAAAAAAGTATTTTAATAATAATAATAATTTTATATAATATCTGGAAGCACTGGTCTTATTGCTAACATTTTTTAACCGATAGACCTTTATTCCTGAGTGACACAGGCAAAGTTTTATGTACGCGGGCGAAGCCGCGAGCAAAAGCTAGTACAGCATATGTCTAGAAATACTTAAAATCTAACTATTGTTGTTTATAAATAAAATTATTTAAAACAATAGAGTATATACTAAATGGAATCAGAATCAAAACTGATTTTAAACAAATAAATCTATCCCACTCGCGGAGACGCTATTTACCTTCGATCAACAATATTTTCCATGACAGCTGCATGGGCGTGATGGATTTCGACGTCAGAGTTTATGTCAATCTTTTTAAAAAAAAAGAAGTTTTTTCCTTTATAAAGATAAAGAAAAAAACTTTATAATTGTTTACAAGAGCTAATAAGAATTTCATTTAACAAATTGGAAAATTATATACGTATTTTAAATTGTAGAAGCTGTAATATCCGATTGCCATAATATGGCATTATATTATATCCAGCCCAAATCTTCTCTTCACTATACATTCTCAGCATATGTCCTGTAGCCCATCTCTCCATATACGCCTGATACATAGCCATGTATGTAATTACATACATAGCCATAGGCATATACGACGGAAACACTTAAAATACATTTACCATAAAAAGGACGTATGATTTACATAATAACAGATTGTAGTAACCTTATGTAACATTACAACTTACTTTAAAGGACCGGTTAAAATACTGGTTCCAGTGAAGGAGAGCGAGTAAAAAAAGTATTCTCATCTCATTAATCTATGTACATATGTAAAGTTCTTTGGTTACCCAAGCCAGCGACTTCGTTCGCAGGAATGTTTTCATAAAAACTTTAACTACCCTGAAACTGTATTTTGATTGTAGTTCTGAAAAAATAATAATGGCAGTTTTTAATCGTCGTCATTTGATTCTTCAGAAACGTTTATTTAAAATAGACCAATTACAGGCAATTTTGAATTGTCAAAATGTCGGTCAGTCAAAAAAAAAGTGAAGCTAAATTGCATGCAATCTTTAACACCCCCTAAATCGTCTTACAGGGATAGTTTTGAAAAAAGAGTAATGAAAACCTTTAATATTTACTTGGGTTACTATTTATGCTAAGTTTCAAGTATATGGGAACAAGGAAAAAAAATAGCAAATAAAGGAATTTTCCCATTTTCACCTCCTTAAAAATTGAATAGGGTATTATTACACTCATTTTTGAAAAGTGATAATTAGATTGTATAGTAGTAATAAACCACTAAAAAACTTAACTACTATATTTTTATTCAGTCGCTAAGTACCCTAAAAATGCATTTAAAATTTATATTTTCAAATTTCGCGCGTATTTGACGAAAATGTAGAAAGCCGTGGATGCCATATTTACTCTGCGGTCGAGACGTCAGTTGGCTGTGTAAACAAATGCGCTTAGTATGGCCGATTAGTTGACAGTCATTTTATTTTACACAGCCGAATGACATAATAACATGGCTACTATTTCAAGGTGATAAAGAACAGATAATAAAAACAGAAAACTTTGAATTTAATTTAATTTGTTTTGATATTTTATGAACTAAAACCAATATTTACCGACTGCATTTTACCTAAGCTATTTTAATATGATATTTTTAGATTTTATAGAGTAAAATAACCTATTTTCAAAAACGCCTTCTTAGTGCTCGCCTACATCACAAAAGAAAGCCTAGTGCAAAAATGCATGTTCCAAATCCCAATAGTTTGGCTGTACGTTAATACGTCAGTCAGTCAGTTTCTCATTTTATATAGATATAGATTAAAGATAAATTCATACTAGACTGTTTAGCAAAGACCACCCTGCCACTTAAGGTTTTTATAATCTTTTTTATCGCCTGAGAGATTGGAAGGACTTATACAGAATTGTAGAAGCTACAAAGTAGATGTAATGTGGTGTGATTAGAGATTTATGCACACCACCTGCTGACGAGTGTCGGCGCTAATATTATCTAGTTTAGCCCGTCTTTCTTTAACTAATCAATAAAATCTAAGTTTCTTGGAACAAAATGTCGTTCCTGATATTTAAGTACATGATCTTACTATTTATAAATATTTAAAAGATCTGTTTTTTTAATTGGCCAGTACAAATATTTAAATTGACAGTTTTTTCAACATAATATAATTTTTGTACACTTAAACCCTCATGAATCTCTCCGTCTATTGGTAAAAACCTCATGAAAATCGCTTCAGTAGTTTTTGAGTTTAACGCGAACAGACTGATGCAGTGAGGGAATTAATTTTTTAATATTACGTTGGTAAGTTTGAAGCGAGATCGTCAATCCATTATATTTACAACACGTCTATCTCAAACAAATTAAAACGAACACATCCGGAAAACTGAAAGTCAGCTCACCTAACAAATGGGCACGCCATAATTATGGCGATAAGACCCCTCTTTGAGGAGTGGCTGGAAAGACCTCACGGCGTCCTCACCTTCCGCATGACGCAGGTCCTCACCGGACATGGCAAGTTCGGGAGGTTCCTGCACCGGATTCGTGCGGAAGAAACGCCCGGGTGCCGCCATTGTGTGGACCGCCCGGAGGACACGGTGGAGCATACGGTAGAGGTGTGCCCCGCCTGGGCAGAGCACCGCCGTGTCCTCGCGGGGGCGATCGGCGGCGGCGATCTCTCGCGCCGGGCCTTGGTACAGGCCATGGTCCGGAGCGAGGAGGAGTGGCAGGCGGTTGCCTCCTTCTGCGAAGCAGTAATGCTAGCAAAGGAGGCGGCCGATCGCGTGAGGCAAAGGTCCTCACGCCCCAATCGCCGCCGGGATTCCGATCCCGATTTCCGGCCACCGTAGGCGCGGGCTTGCAGACGCCGAGCAATGGGTGGCTCGCCGTCTGACCGTCCGGTAACCGTCCGGACCGAGCCCAAGTCGTCGACGGCGCGTTTTGTTCCACGCGCGCCTCAAGGAGATGTCAGCAAATCGTAGGGGCCCAGCAGGGTCGAAGCCTACTGGGGCCCTGGGTAGTGTGAAAGCGAAACCCGGGGCCCTGGGACGAAGGCAACGAAGGAACAGGAGTGGGTTTTTAGTCAGTAAGAGTCTGACACTATCTCCCGTTCCGCCCAAGAGCGGGGATGTCATTAGGATGATTTTCCCACCCAAAAAAAAAAAAAAAAAAAAAAAAAGCTCACCTAACAAAAATAAAAGAAACAAACAGGATGATTTGTTTGTTAAACTAAAACGAGAAATGCTGAACATATTCGGCTAACAAATCTCCCGAGAGAAGTCACACATCACCCATTTACGATGGGGAGAAACATAAACACCGGTCATTATTAATCTGACGGCAGTTCATAAAAATTATAGTCGTCGAAATCTTTACATAGTATAATACCAGGTCGCTTTCTACGACTGTTTATCTGCTAACTCCTCCTAAACCACGCAACGGATTTTGATGCGGTTTTCACTAATAATTGAAAGAGTAGTAAACGCGAAAGCTTCTTGTAGATTATTTGCACCCAAGCAAAGCCGGGGTGGGTCACTAGTCCTTACAAGTTATAAAAGCCCCCACTACGTCTGTTTGTCTGTATGGACGCGATAAACTCAAAAACTACTGAACGGATTTTCATGCAGTTTCCACCAATAGACAAAGTGTTTCATGAGAAAGGTTTAAGTGTGTAATACATGCATATTATAGTAGAGAAAAGCCGAGAAATTCAAAGATTTTTATAACCCATGCGAAGGTAGGGTGGGTTACTAGTATAAAAAGTAATGATGATATCGCTTACGGGTAAGTCCGGATAACAAGTCCGTTAATTAATAAATTCTGTGATCTTTATATGTCAGGCCCCTTTGTGGGTCAGCGAGCACATTAGATACGTCCCAGTTGTCATAGGAATACCTTTTTGTTATATGTATAGGTACAGAAGTATTATGGGATATTCGTTACAGCTATCTGGGCAAAATCTAGGAAAATTATTTTGATTGGAAGTATGAAAGTATTCCAAAAGATCCATCAATATCTTTGTTGAGCTCCTGCATTGACTGGACAGGGCCACTCAAACCTATGTGGTTCTTTCCTCATAAGACCATGCCAGACACTAATCTGCTGGTTTTCATAATATGATTTGACCATTATTTGTTTTCTGTATGGACTTTAAAAGAGACTTTGACCTGAGTTCGTTTCGGTGTTTCTTTTCAAGGTAGCCAGATAAAAAACACCGGCCTCATCTAGTTTAAAGTGACGAAAAAGTTGACGTGAAAAGTGTTTTTATAAAACCTATTTGCAAAATAATAAAAAAATATCATCAAATATCATTTTAATATAGAGAATCCCCAATATATCCAAGTTAAATACAAATTATCGGAATATTGCGGCATCATTAAGCTGCTGATTACTAGAAACAAATTAATTAATAATTAAGCACCTCAAAATGTTAAGCACGTGTAGCTAAATGTTACTCGGTTGGATAATGTTAATATGTTGATAGCTGGCAATTTAAATTTACGTTAACGCTTACGACCAATACATAAATTACTTTTTGAAAATTTATTTGTAGGTAAGTACCTAGTTAACAAATGAGTCGTTAATTATTAGGTATCTGTCGACGTAAATTAAATACCCTTCAATAAAATGGTGTCCATTCAGAAGTTAACCACAACACAGGGCTAAAAATACCCCAAAACAGTGACATGTGTCACGATCTTTCATGGAATTTAAAAGAGGGAACTGAAAAATGGATTGGTAACATATTACCAGCGTGATAAAACACTGCCTGACAGCCGATTCCAGCAAAAACTCTTATTAATTTGTAATACATACCGTTTTCATCCTGCGCTTCGAAATCTGCCAAGGATATATTAGTCAAATCCTCGATATAGACTTGTGGCTGTGTCCTGTTTAAAGAGTGCCTGCCTCCGAGAGAGTGGTAGCAGGTTTCCTCATCGTCTGCAGCCTCCTCCGTGGAGGAACCCTTCAGGCATGAGTGGAAACTCCGGGAGAGGCGCCTCTCTGTACTCATCGTCACTCATGTCCTGAACCACGCACTAGTGTTGAACTTCACCACGTTTGAAACACGGAACTGCTCGTTATTTTTCATTCACTATATTTTCGCACTTTTCTTAACACATTTAACCTTCCACAGATTAATTGATTTCGTGTGTTACGTCACTTTTTGTATCTTCAGGGTCTTGCGATTGGTCGGTGTAGCGTTGAATGTTCCGCGTAAACTGCACACCTTTTTAGATAACACTGTTTATTTCACATTGTCGTTTCCTTATCATTCTTTATCGCGAAGGACTCTGCAATCGTAAGAACTCAGTGATCTACTGCTCGAATGGTCTACATGCAAATAAACAGCATTTTTTTTAATAATGTTATAATATTGCTTGATAACGTTATACATTGAGGTATCATCATCAATTCTATGGAGCCATATCTAGTACGCCATCATAACTGGTGAGAATTCTCGGAGTCACAAAGAAAAAGTAACTGCACCTTCGTCACCATTATCGCAATGAGAACTAAATAAATATTACGAGTCATTTCACGTCTGTTATCTGAAAATTGTTTGCTTACATTTTGGGCTCTTTACATCACGAGTAACCACGACAGTCACGGTTAGACGAGCCTATAGAATCAAAGTTCACGCCGTTACTAAAGCATTGGACATGCGTTATTTCCAGTTCTCAACACTACTGAATAAACCATCATTTTATTTTGAGAACGTATAAATAATAACATTCTCAGTTCCGAGTATTATGCATAAAGATAAATAAGAAACAAAAAGGAGTTTTCTTATCTCAATTTGTTAAATCTCGACATGGTGAGCGATTGCAACATCGGAACGTACCAAAACGCGCGTCAACCCGTAAAACACGTTACATGCGGACACGCAGGAAACATGACAGTTCAACGCACTCCCCAAGAATGGAGACCATGCCACATTCGGCTAATGAATGGCAGACGAACAAAGGAGCACATCTTTGTGGCGCCGTGGACCTATTCACGTATGCCTGCGACTGTCCGTGTGTGATGTTTCAGTTTTTAGTGTCGTAACTTTTTAGTACGGTCGGCTCATCGTTAACTAAAAATACAATACACCCTTTTCGTACAACAGCATTACCCGCAAAAACCGCGCAATCCGATATTTCCTCAGTACTCGCGGCCCTGACCATTACTTAAACAATGTTAATGATGGAACCAATTGCTGAATTAACCATAAAGCTATCACAATCTCAATATTTCATGACAACCTACCAAAGTGTTAATTAGACGAGCATTAAGATTTACGAAATAATGAAACTTGTAGTCAAATAATGTGGACAGAATGGATGACAGTTTTGTTATTACATTACGGTCTACATAAATCGTAATTTAAGAAAAAATAGTTGACCGAGTTATTAATAATAATGATTTGCAAGTAATATTATGAAACATTGCTAAATCTTTCAATCTAAATAAAAATGAATACAGACTATCAAAAATCATATAACCCAGAATCATTGTTAATGTAATTAGCATTGAAAATACAATAGGAGAATAAGCTCTATCATGCAACTTGCAATTATATATAGGAACTGAATATCGTATCATATTCACAGCAGGATTATGTTTACGCAAGAATCCGGACGTGATAGTGAAAAAGTGAAAAAAAAAGACATATACATGACAAAGCTTGCACGAACGCATTGCAGTAGATACTTAGGCGTGTGGGAGCTCGAGGTCTTTACATAACAATTAGTGAAACAAAATGTGGAACCTGAATCAAGGAAGAGACTATTACGACTGATTTTAATTAACACTGGATTGCGGCAAGTTGATGCGTTGACAAAAACAGTGAAATCTTCAACGACCTATTGTCTTGTGGAAAGTTCTACGTGGGAGCCGTTGACGAGTTGAATGGGGCTGCCGAGAAAATTACGGAATCAAGCAGTGAACTTTCATGAGTATTTATTTGATGTTAGAAACAATTGGTGTTCCTCTGCTTTCACACTTATTTCGTACATTATATAAACACGGCTGCAAGCAGTTGTTTGTTTTACACGAGAGCACGTGGCTATTTTTGCCGATCGGCCCTCGCCAAGGGGCTCCCTAGGAAAACAATGCTACCTATTTCCCATTGTTCCGAAGGCCGTCTCAAGGTGCCAGACCACCCGGAACGACTCGATATTTTATTTAATACCATTATAGTAATGTTTCCATTCTATTAAAATTTCACAATGGAAAAACAGATTCCGTAGCCATGACAGAAACATAACAGCAATCTTGAAAGTTACATAAGTCGTTAATGAGCTCATTAAAGATGAATTTACTAAAAGCAAAAATAAACTCTATAAACAGAAACCCATTTGGCATAGTGCAGTTAATCAAGCCTAGCGTAACCGTAACACAGAGTCGGTACAATAATGGAAACGCGCGTGAGGACGAGGACTGGCACAAAGCCAATATTTTCCGTACGAGACCGAGATTTTCCCAAGATAAAGTACGCCAGGGCTCCGACCACTGGCCTCAACATCGCGTGTGCCACCACTGCCACCTAAATCATTTTCAGATTATCAACACGAAAACACCAACCGGGTTAAATCATACTGCCAACACTAAAATTATACACTTTAGTATGTCATAAACGACAACCTTGTCATTTTCATTATCCAGATAAAGAAACTTTTGATATGATTACTCAAGTAATGCAGTATGTGTGAAAAAATTATAAGAACTGACGATGCTTTATTTTCAGGAGTTAATTTTAGAAAACTGTATGACAAGTCACGCATGAACAACAGAGCTGACACAAGAATAGCAACGGTTAATCCTCTAAGTGAGACCTGTTAAGTCTCCATTCTTATAGAGCTGGTTATAAATAGTGTTGGAGCAAATAAAATGCATCCGCTAGCGACAATCGTTGACATGTTAACTAATGATGGGTCAGGTATAAATCATGTTTATAATAGCGAGTCAACTCGAAGATGGTCGGAGGAAGCGGTCGATTTGCGACGGATATGGCGATTGGAGCAAGTAGAGCGGCGTACGCGCGGTGAACTCGTGAACTGACTTATTAATCTCGCTCATTATGTCGGCCACACTACAATGCCGGCATTGTCCCACTCGCTACTGTCTGCTAATCATTGAATAGTTTACATTTTTTCTGATATTTATTTTGTTTGACGAGCGTATGTGTATGAGTGTGCGACATGTGTTTTGTTTTTGTACTGAATAACCATATATACATTTTGTATGGAAAATACAAGTCCACATTGTCTGTTCGTTGTTTAGCAAATTGAGTATGGGGAGCGAGTGCCAAGGTAAATTATATTGGTTCTTCTTCAGCTAGTAAATTTCAAGTTTCTACCTAGTGATTGAATCTTTAAAGCCAAGAACTTATTACTTCTTGTTCACTCATATCTACACATCATTGTTAAGCTTCTACAAGTGATTTATAGCGAATCGTTTCATATTTCATTCTAAGTGAACTGCGTATTAAACTCCATTTCTTAACGACAAAGTCGTGTGTAACCTTGTATGTCAGTCATGCTACCATATTTTCATCACCTTTATCGTCGATTAGCTTATAGATAGTCTCTCTAACTTTCAGTACAACTAAACGAGGAGCGAATACTAATATAAATGCTAATTAATCTGTGGTAGCCATGTAATAAATAACGAAGCTGTTTAATCACACGAAGAACATCACAACTAAAATAGAATTTACCCAGAAATAAATGTACACGTCACAATGGTGTTAAGAAGCTTCAAACACAACACAACACTGAGATCCGTTCGTGAACAGGTAGGTTATGGGCCTGATATACATACACACGGAATCGCCCGACTTTCGTACTACAACGTAATTATAGAGTAGCACAGAACGCCGCGTGACTGTCTCCATTGACAGATAGCAACACACTGAACCAAGCGGCGACTCGGTGAGGCGCGAAGACAAGCAAGAACGGCGCGCGCGCACTCCTAAGCCCTCCACTGCCAACCGTTTATTTACTATTCACAGTTTAAAATTCGAATCTACTCCAGTAATCAACATGGCGCAGCTAAATCGAGGATACCCCAAGGTATTATCATAGGGCTAAGGGTGCAATTTTATTACATCGATTTTATTATATCGTTGAAATGGGACAAGTAATACATTAAAACGATTGTACTAGCTAGACGGATTAAGGAAACACACTGAATGAAAGAGAAATTGAAATTGTAAATGACGTTAATAGATACATTTTATGGAAATCGGATCAATAATATTAAATATACCTATCTATAAAAGGTATATGGATAAAATCGAAAGTGAAAGTAAACTCGTCGCCACTCAAACTCCACTTTTAAGAAACCTGTTAAAAGTTTGAAACACTTTTACTCTTACGCGAAAGAAAATGTCAAGTAGCCAGGCCCAAGGTGGAAGGTAAACTTGAGAGCAAGGAACTCTAAAGGGTGAATTGCGCCAACGCACTTGTGTAATTATTTTAAGCCCGCTAGACGACGACGGGTAAACAGAGAGGCCGACTGGAATGTCGGCCGCATATTTAAGGAGGGCTTCCACCCTGTCGTAGAATACAGAAGCAAGACAATACATACTGTACACACACATGCATATCTTTGTATAACTTCAACTTGTTTAAGTTCAACATGAATCAAATGTAACTAGACACCGAGTTTATTAACGTTTTGTAAAAGTAAACATTATTTTTCTTCCATATCGTTCTATATATGAACTGTTGCTTCAGTTAACATAGATACCTTAGCTATCCTGTGATGATCGATTTTGCAATTCAATATTTACTGTGGAAAAGAGCCTATATACAATAAACCACGCCTGTTTCCTAATGAAAATAGACGAAGACCATCTTCAAATGTCTTTTTCGAATCAAGTTTGAACTACATAAAACTAACAGTCCTTATGAGCCCTCTATCGTGTAGTCGTCTTATTATTATTTTAAATATAACAGTATAAATCTTCTCTGTAGTACAGTTAATCTCGTATCATAATGCAACCCTGCAGCAGGTGGTATGCTCAACGACACACCGGTCCTACGATACCCTACATTTATATCTCCAGGAAAAAATATTTTAAGGGTTCATGCTTCGTGATCGTCCTGTGAAACGTAAAACCGTTGACCGTTGTTATATTTTCTAAGGTAGACAGACACAAACAGCAACATAAAAAAATTACAAAAAAAAATACAACCGACTTCAATGTAAAAAAAAAACACTGAAAGTGCAAAATAACTCTAATTTCGGAAATCGGTCTTTTTATAATAGTTTTGTATTTTCGTTATTTAACACCGAATTGCCAATTAAAGTTATTTTGCACTTTTCAGTGTTTTTTTTACATTGAAGTCAGTTGTATTATTTTTTGTAAAAGAAAAATATTTAACTCTTTTTAGTTATGGTACCACCACAAAAAAGTACGCCTCATCCAAACTTAAATACCTTATAGCCAGAGAGCATTTCATAACAATTCTAATAATACCAAACACGGTTAGATTACATTAATTTATTAAAGAGTTCCGGTGCCCAACATCAGGCTTCATCATCAAATCAGTTCGATATATTCCCCCTCTTCTTTCAGTCAGTTATCGACTACACGTATAAACTAAGCAATTTTACTTGTTATACGACGGTTTTGCTGTAATCCTATGAGGAGTTCTGTTCCATAACTTCGAAGTTCATGATCAAATAATAACTATATATGTATTGGGCCAATTCGGAAGCATAACGTGTAAATCAAAAAAAAAAAAGAAATCGGTCCACAATAGACCGAGAAATCCGTGAACATACATACAAAAAAAAATACGTTCAACCGAACATGGAACCTCCTCCTTTTTGAAGTCGGTTAAAAATTAAATCCTTCCAAATACTAACACTACTAACATACTATGTATTTAAACATCGTATTTGAGCGTAAACAAACATCATCGGTTTGTATAGCTACTTCTTTTTTTCCTCATAAACAAAATGTGGTGGTGTAAACACCTCTCTGCAGTTTCAATTTAAAACTCTGTCATCTGGCCAATGACTATTATGGCCATCGCAACTGTATTATTAAAATACCACAACAAACTGCAACAACACTAGTACCTAATTGTTACATAATAATAATTCTAATTGTATTTATCCTTAAACCATGAAAACTTAGAAATAGAATATGCATGTTATCATTTTGCGGTCAAATCCTAAGTAGTTTGAATAACTAATTCATAAATACAACTAAATCTGATTATTGTCAAACCGTTCCGCCATTTGAACAATAGACTAAGTTCCACTTTACAAGGTAGGAAACGCTCCAGCGAACACCAATACTGTCTACAAGTTAAGCTTCACTACGAGAAATCACGTGCAATTTGAATTTGGAGATCTCAATTGGTAGTCGTGACAGGACGCAAATCCAATAACTTCTCCCAGTCGTTTACAACACGCACAGGATAATAAGCAGCTGTTACATTGCATTTTTTTTAATTCCTCGATCAGTTTGCGCATAAAAAGAAGCAAATTTTTCCCATGGCAACACTTTAAACTGAAGGTATGTCAGTAGCTCAAGACGACGGCCTTGAGTACAAAACAATGTTACGCTTACGTTGCTATACTACACATCTTGTATCGCTGGTTCACGGACACGCGATATCTTGTCGTGCGAGATGCATGTGAGATGCACTCGATAAAAATAAACGGTAACATCAATCGTGAATGCAGGTGTAGCTTTGAGAATAACTGATTTTGAAAGAAGCTTTAGTACACGAGGGAAAATGGTAGTTTGCAGAAAAAGAAGGAGATACATACATTCTGAAAGTCTCATTGACAGGCACGACGTTAAATTTTTTAAATCTTTATAAATCTTTAAGTCAAGAGTGAATAGGTTACTTCTAGGTAAGCGCGTTCCATCGTCGACCGCATCGTCACTTTCCATCAGGTGAGATAGCGGTCAAGCGTGAACTTATCAAGAATAAAAAAAAAAAAAATTAGTCATCACTCATCGTATCGTCATCACTTCATTAGTGAATTCTCATAGATATTGTATACAATTTCAAGAAAGACGAAGTTGAGTCACAAAATCAAATCATTCAATTTTGTTTATCTTTTTTAACCTTCCTATGAGTCTGTTGTTTACCGACCCTACTCTTGTATATAATCGGTCGGCTCCATATTTGAGATAGACATACGATTGTGAACATTACCAGTTATCTGTTGTTGTTACAATCACAAATCCTAATGGATGCTAAGACCAGCTTACCGATGCTGCGTAGGAGCGTGTTTGGGCGGAGCTGCGGAGGTGGGCGGCTGAACTTGGCACGCCGGCGACTCTTGCGCAACCAACACAAGCCCTTCTATATTCAATGACATCTCGAAAAGGATCGCAATTTGTCCGAAACGAAGTTAACATCCACTTTAAATGAAATAAATACAAAGCTATTTATTGAATCGATGAATACACCTTTTAAATAGCAGAAGGTTATTTTGCGACACAATACATATTATAGTCGTCGCAATTACCGTGTAAATAGGATTAAATAGAATAAAATAACAATGTCAGTATTGCAAATAAAAAGGCATTTGATTTTATAAAAATCGAAATGTACAATCTTGAAGACTTTGATAAGTAGCCAACACGGTACAAAATACATGGCGCGTTGCATCAAATCAATTATTAAATTAAACCGCTTATTAGAACACTGGATCAATGAAGAAGCCAGTGGCAAGCAAAGCGCAAAAAGTGGAATAAATAACAAACTTTCGTTGGAGAGAAGTGTGCCAATAGAATGCCGAGGGAGTGTGCGTGTGCGCAGACAAACCGCCGACGAAGCCGTGCAAATGTACTGAATAACTGCATGCGTAAATACTTCAGCAAACGTAAGTGAAACTGATGCGTTCCAGACACAAATACAGAATAATTATGTACCTACATAATTAAACGAGTGTGAAAAAATGATGCAGCGGTATAAATTCCACTCGTATCGAATTATGTAATTGGACCAAGAAATAAAATTAAGAAAGAAGATTCCAAAACAACTTTAGACAACTATAAACATGCAATCGGTCTTATATATACAAATTTAAATGCACAACATTGAAATAAAAAACGCGTTACTCCAACATCCATGAATATACGCTAGAAGAGTCAATCAGGATAGTAGGGTAAAAAGAATGCAGCCGCCTTACAAATGCTCAATGGAAGAGATTAAGCACGCACGCCGAACGCCGGCAACGCATTACCGTTGCAGTACATACCTACCAAGCTACTGTATCTATGTGTTTACACTGACATACATATAATAATGAGATCATCCTTAGTGCTAAGGGGAAAAATTTACATAAACACTACACTTTTCATGTTTAAATTTAAAAATGTTAAACGAACGATGATATGATCTTGCAATTGAAATATAAGTGTAAGTACTCAGTTTCAACGTTTAAATTTTTAAAGGATTTTCAGTCAGATACTCTAAATCAAAAACCTACATATTCTGATTGGACCCTTTCTATACAGTAATATTATTATTATTGTTGCCATAGTTTTAAGATTACATTATATTCACCACTAGCTTTTGCCAGCGGCTTCGCCCGCGTGAAATTTAGTTTCTCCATACATACTTTGGAACCCCATTTCCATCCCCTTAGGGGGTGAATTTTGGGCAATCCTTTTTTAGTGCTCACCTACGTCATAAAAGAAAACCTTGTGCAAAATTTCACGCTCTTAGGCCCTGTAGTTTTGGCAGTGCGTTGATATGTCAGTCAGTTGCTCCTTTTATGTATATATACATGAACATTATTATAAAAAAAAAAATAAAAAAAAAACAAGCGATGAAACTGACGATGATACACAATTCCGATTAGAAATGTATCGCGCACCAATTCTATGCTGATTGCAGTTAGCATTTCCGCATCCGGCACGAGTTGAACAACGCGTTTCGGTTCAGATAAAAGTTTGTAAAGCCGGGAACATATTTAGGTGACGGCTCGACTCTGTAAACAGTGTCAGCTATAAACTGTTGTTTGGACGAACGCCAGCGTTGATCCCGATCGGCTGCTCCCGGAATCGATGAAACTGTATCTGCCTTCGCAATGATATTGGAACATTCGTGTATCACATCGCACCTCTCAATTTAGACGGCCTTACGCTGGATAAATAGCTCAATGAAATAGACTCGACTGGAATGAACGACTCCCACAGAATGCAGAATGGTACAGTGACGTCCGTTTATCAAAGTAGACTAACAACAATTAAGAAAGTGTCACAAGACGAGCTAGCGGATGTAGCAAGTGTATCTATTAATGAGAACGTTACTGTTGTAATAACACATCAAAAAATGAGGAAGTCTCACTTAATCCTTTTTAAACTCTTTATCAACTGAACTTGAACGAATTAAAAGAATAATAAATATATAAGTATAAACGCAAGTGAAGACAATGCAGTGCACAGCTCAGATTTACGAATGAGCTTACATCACAGCTTAGTGGAATGAACACGCATAGTTAACATTGTAACAATATAGCATCATAAACCAGCATCATTGTCGATTCGCATAATGTTCCATCAGGACGGTTTCCTAGAACGAAACCAAGCTTAGTTACAGAGCAATGTACTAATGACCGAGGATACGGCGCGTTCAGAATTTCAAAATAAACAAGCAATTATGTTGTACAAAGCGCAAAGTGTACATTTATCAAGATTTCCAATGACAGGACGAGCTCTGAAATTATGTTAGGATTAGTTTAGGCTTCAAATTAATCCGGTATTACATTAGATTTAAAATTAGAAACTTATTCGATATTCACCACATTCCTCTTTAGGTGTATTAGAATCTGGTACCAAAAGCAAAGCTTTACGTATAGCAAACATAGATGATCATATTTAAATATCCACCCTTACGTTGTTGAAACTTCAACGGTCCGGACTAAGCGGTTCGCTTCGTCATTTATACCGTGTACATCGAAAGACTGGAACAACTTGCCTGCTGCGGTCTTCCCGTCCAGCTATAATTTAGGTGTCTTCAAGGCTAGAGTGAAGAGGCTCTTAATAAACTAGTGCGCCTCACCATCAATGATTGCGTCACTGCATACCATCAGGTGGGATCGCAGTCAAGCACTGGTTTATATGAATTAAAAAAAAAATGTAATGGATTTAGTAAACTGCAAGATTCTTTGTGAATGAGTTCCGCTTCCGACACAATCGAGTGAAAAATTCTGGAGCCTGCACGCGATAATTGTATATATATGTATACGCATTTTTTTCCTATTTTTGTTTTTCTTTTATGGGAAAATTTTATTACACATACATAAATTCTATGGTATTTACTTTTCATATACGTGTGAATGCAGCTTCTGAGATTTATGACTGGCATTTCAAACATTATAATCTACTGCAACGATTCAAGATTGCGCCAGCGCAGCATGTTTGTGTTCATGTTCTAATCTAAACATAACTCGGATGAAACCATTCTACTGGCAGCGTGATGATTACACGAGGTCGTATCTAATAATATTGCTTGAACGGAATACCCGCAGGACATCAATTTGTTACTCGTAGTTGCCATTAAAACAGTGTCTAGAGTAGTGTTGCCAGGCGTCCCGATTTGCGCGGGACGTCCCGATTTTCAGGGATCATTCCATTCATATGCAGTAAAATGTAACCATGAGTACAATTTTAATATTTAAACTTTTAAAGGAGCGGTAATCATTCATAACTTTTTTTTGTGTTTGTGTTTTTAACACGGTTGAGCTTACGGTGGAAATGTGCCCTGCTTGACCGGAGCACCGCCTTGTCCTCGTGGAGGCGTTTGGCGGCAGCGACCTCTCGGCCGAGCCCTGGTTCTGGCCACTCTGAACCATAGTCCAAAGTGAGAGAGAATGGGAAGCAATCGTCTCCTCCGAAGTAATAATGCGAGCGAAGAAGTTCACCGCGACCGTGAAGGAACGGATACCCTCACGCCCCAATCGTCCCCGAAGGAGATGTCTCGGGCGCCGGGAGGCTCACATCGATTTCTGGCCACAGTAGGCCCGGGTTCGTCGTTCGCCCATTCAATAAGGACCAGGCCCGAGTGCGTCGTGTTGCACACGCTACTCAAAGAGATACCAGTAAAACCAAAGGGCCCCAGTAGGCTGGATGTATGCTAGAGCTGCGAGAACAATTGGAACAATGACCATTGCCCTGGAACGCAAAGGGCAATTGAAGAAGACTAGGTTTTAGTAGTAAAAGTATGACACGCCCTCTCGTTCCGCCCTAGAGCGGGAGAAGTCATTGGATGATTTCCTACCTCAACAATAAAACTTTAAAAAAAAAATCCGATCTAAAACCTTACATCCCGATTTATTTTACCACCTGTCCGGATTTTTATTCAATCGGACCTGGCAACACTAGTCTAGAGTCTAGAACAAGATTAGCGTTGTTTAACTCATAAGTGTCATCTATTGCTTGTTTTAAAACATTTATGTCACATTTTCTAAAGTATTTATTTATAGTTACAATATTACAAGCTGTCAACGTTTCACAGATTTCGGTAAGTCAAAGAATTTCACTTTAAGTGGCACACGGGTAAGTATTCCGACAAGTTCCACATGCGGTCATAAAGTGCGACTCGAGTCTCGTAAATGACAGACCTTAGTGAGCTGCACTACAAGAACACACGGTACGCCTATACAATGTGAGATTTCTCCACATTTACAATTCCCTCGCAAACTTAATAATATCAAAGAAATCTTGTTGTAAGTAAATGTACCTTCACGTAATAGGCTTTAAGCGCATTCGAAATTTTCAAAAAGTGAAAGCTCTTGTATAACCGTTACAAGAACAAAGTATGCCGTAAAAACTCTGAAATAATACAATGCTTTATAATTTTATGTAGATTATTTCCATGTTTCCCACGTAATTACAAGAATTACTCTCATTATAGAACGTTCCCAAACAAGATTGAATTCGTGACTATCACTAAACGTGTATAAGTAATTTCTATAAGACTTTGCACGTTTTGTACCGTTTCCTACTTGCACAATCGTTGTAAAATAGGCCCTATGCTGTAAACTACCAAATATCGTCTTGTAAAAGGTTAAGCGTGCAAGAAGTAAACAATGGTTTGCGGTAAATTGGCGATAAAGAATAATTACACGTTCGACGATGTAAATTCGTTCGGAAAATGTGATATTTAAGGTTTAGGCGTAAAAGGCCTAATTCTCAAAATGGCAACTGAGTCTCAAAAGGACTAGTTCTCAAAACGTCCAATTCTCATAAAGCCTAATTCTCTGAATATCCAATTCTCTAAAAGCCTAATTCTCTGAATGGTCAATTCTCTAAAAGACTAATTCTCAGAATGTCCAATTCTCTAAAAGCCTAATTCTCTAAATGGCCAATTCTCTAAGAGACTAATTCTTGGAATGGCCAATTCTCTAAAAGCCTAATTCTCTAAATGGCCAATTCTTTAAATGGCTAATTAAGTTTGTTCTCAGGAGCAGTCCAGTAGCAAATGACTTGGGAAAGCGAATATAAAGTACTGGACACTTTCCCTCAACCCGCTGATGTCAGTAAACATTAGCGTTAAGGGTACTATCAATATTTATCAACGGACTCCAGCGTATTCGATATGTTCTCGATTCACATCATTTTATCGCTAATAAATCAATCACTAACGGAAATAAAAGTCGACTTTCTAGTTGTAAAGTCTAAAACTGTTTGCAGTAATCTTTTTAACTAAGTAAACCATAAAAAAATCTTAAAGTTGATTTAGGAAAAGCTATAAAACGAGAGTTTAACAAACAAAATACGTGTCTAAACATAAGAAAACACAACACTTATTATATTTTTGGACAAGATGACTAAAGGTACTGTACTCATATATATTATTCTTATTTGTATTTTATTCATAGGCATTAAAACCTAATAATTCAAGGATATTTGTGAATAATAGCACGAGTGACACCATGAGTGGATGTCAATATCCGGTGAACACGCAGGTGCCGGAACTCCAGGGGAATGACCGCGATCCTATCTGACAACTGACCACTTAAGTCTCCAGCGTTGCGAAAATGTACAACAAGTACCGTTTGCTGCCACACTTTTAATGTAAAGATGTTAAGATACAAAGCTTTTATAGGCTTCATAATCGTACTTTAAAATGCTTTTAATTGCCTCTTATTTCCGGTTGCTGAGTAAAGGTCTTTCCTCCAAACATATGTTTACTTTGTACTGTTAAATTACCACAGTATTCTTGTATTTTATTTTCTTTCTCACCTGATGGTTTTTTTTTTCGGTGGGAAAATCATCCAATAACTTCCCCTGCCCTTGGGCAGGGCGGGAGATAGTGTCAGACTTTTACTGGCTAAAAACCCACTCCTGTTCTTTCGTTGCCTTTCATACCAGGGCCAAGTCTTCCTTTCAGAATCAGACCCTTGGCCCCAGGAGGCTTCGACCCTGCTTGGCCCCTACGGTTGCTGACATTTCCTTGAGGCGCGCGTGGAACACTATGCGCCGTCGATGAATGGGGCTCGGTCCGGAGGATTACCGGACGGTCGAACGGCAAGCTACCTATTGCTCTCCGTCCGCGAGCCCGTGCCTACGGCTGCCGGAAATCGGTATCGAAATCCCGGCGGCTGGGGCGCTAGTGCCATTGCATCGCGCGTGCACGTGCGACCTTTTCCTTTGCTAGCATTACTGCTTCGCAGACGGAGGCGACCGCCACTCCTCCTCGCTCCAGACCAAGGCCTGTACCAAGGCCCGGCGCGAGAGATCAACACCGCCGATCGCCCCTACGAGGACACGGCGATGCTCTGCCCAGGCGGGACACATCTCCACTGTATGCTCCACCATACAGTATGTGTGGGTGTTTCTTCCACACGAATCCCGTGCAGGAACCCCCCGAACTTACTATGTCCGATGAGGACCTGCGTCGTGCGAAGGGTAAGGACGCCGAGTTGTCTTTCCAGCCACTCCTCAAAGAGGGAACTTACCGCCATAATTATGGCGTGCACATCTCATCCTGATGGTAAGCAATAATGTGGTCGTCGACAAATCACACTTGCCTAGAAGTAACCTATTCACTCTTGACTTAAAGATCCCCAGGTTGTAGCCGTCACTCCTTAGCTGTACGCACAATAAACGTATTTCTAAAACGTTTTGTGCGTTTGGTTGGGATGTCCACCATGTACCGGTGTCTCATCTATATTGTCCTTAACATTGCAACTCTATTCTGCGTAAGTAATCAGATGTAATTTCATTGCCCATGATTACTGAGCTCGGGTGACCAACACACTTCATTACACATCAAGCTCAGTGCAATGACTTACACGTAAGTGAAAACCGACTCTACTGTTAAACCATATGAAATAGTCGTAGCCTTATATCTATGGTCGTAGCATTCTGGCTTGTGTCGAGATAACCTTACGATAGTAACGTATCCTTATCGGCCTATTTAAATAGGTATGTGATAGGACCAAAATGACGATAAAACGTTTAGATTGTAATAAAACTTCATACAACATGACATTGCAATGCACGCTCTTAAATCAAAGGAAAGCTTCTATCGTAATCAACTTGAGTTACAGTTATTGGCCTTAAATGCTCCCCAAAAATCCAGAATTACCCCCCGAATGCGTGTTCTCACGGCATGTTATCGGCTTCTCGGGGAATTAGGTTCAGTGACGATAAGCACGCACTTATCTGTCGCCGGAGACCACGACCGCGATTTATAAGCTAGTGACGATACGCTAGGGGACTCTTTACTCATAACGCTATTAACTTTTTCCAAACATTCCGTATTACGCGTTCTCTTTGATCAAAGAAATTAATGTGGACCGCAGCTTTTATCTTCCGTACTCAAACATTTAAGGATTCCAGCGGTGAATTACGGAATTTTATTTGTAAGCGACCTTCGTAAAATATTTTTTTGGTAAACAGCGGTCCCCAAAATAAATTTCTATTATGAAAACAGCGATTAAAATTCCATCGCATATGTACAGGCCCAAATCGGATTCTCTTTGCATTCAACGTGGATGCACGGTGTGGGTAAAAGACGTGGTAGGATTGACAAAACAGCTCATTGGACTATTATGAATCGTTTACCTGTACGCCTGTATCGCGAATACATAACTTTATATTCCGTTAATGTTTGCAACCTCCTGCAACCGCATGACAACAGACGCATTTGATTTGCAGTATGTAATTGCGTTGATTACTCAAAAGGAGTTGTGCTTTATTAAGTAAGCGAGAAGTAATAAACTATAAATAGCCAAAGATGACGTCGCCGCAAGCTAAACTTAACATTCTACTAATCAAGTGCAGCTACGGTGGTGTACTTGAGAACAAAACAACTCGTTATTGTTGTTCGTAGAACAAAACAGGGTAAGAAGGTCCATTAAGACCACGAGGAGGGAAGAGAACAATACGTGGCGAGGCAGGTAGCGGAATACGGGCCCCAAGACGTGGTTGTTGTACGCCCGACACACGACATGTGCAAAGCTTGATTTTAGAACACCCGGCACGACAGATGCCACCATACTTTTTTTAATCACCATTCAAATATTTGCCAAGATTATAACTTTACATACATTCCGATCACTCGATCAATACTAAAACCGAAAGTTATTACAAATTTATCAAAGAGTTGTTATTACATGAAGATCAAAACACGAATACTTTTGTCAAAAATATTTATATCAAATCTTTCGTGTGTATCTAAACCTTTCTTAACTGATGGCAATCGAACCGCGAAGTGTCCACGGTCGGTCACGCTACTAGATCAGGATATTTATCGAAATACCTTAAATATTTTAAACCCGATTAGTTTAATCGTTCTCTGACACCATAACTAATTCATTTCCATAAGAAAAGGTAGTTATCATTTTTAACTAACATAACCAGCAATCATAGAACGATAAATGTAATGTTACGATGAGGCGAAAAAGTTAAAAACAAACTGTAGTGAATTGATGATACATATACAGATAGCCCCTTTGGAAACTTTAGAGTAAACAGACGAAAGTTACAAGACGTCAGATCGTAAAACTTGCTTAAGCTTCACTTATAGACAAATTTTACACAGGTATCAGTTTCAGAGCAGGTAAGTTAACGGCATCACAAATCTAACGTGACGATCCTTCTCAAATTGTTTGGGTTCAACCTGTTTGCATGCCAAATAGATGACAAGATCTGTTACAGAAAGATACAAATTGAACCATAAATAAAACGTTGACACGCTAATTAAACGTGTTGCATCTATGTATATATATATCGCCGCAAAGGGTGACTGTTATGACCGCCATACTCTTGCCAGCTATATTTAGGCTCCTCTTGCACGGTGCGACCCACCGACGTGTGATACGCCTGGGCCACTGGAGGCAATCAATATACTGAGTGATTAATTGATTTATTACAGAACACTGCTCTACAGGGCCACTGTCAACATATCGCGTGACCTTATAATTTATGAAACCTGACATGTTATACGAAGATGAAGACTTATTTGCAAGAAAGACGATCCGTCAGACGCTTTCGAAAACGTAAGCTGCGTAAAGTTCAGAGTGGTTTCGAATTTCTTATCGCAGTTATATAAGTTGAGTAAACTTGACTGGTTAGTCTTGAACGTTGCATGTAGTCATTCGATGGATCATTGAGATAAAATTAAGTTAACAGTACACACCATAGAAGTGTAGATGACATACAAACTGCTTGAAACTGGTCACTGAACAAAACCACGAGGTGTAACACTTGACAAAAGCACGTAATGATTCCACAAAACAAGCACAATGGTACGGAGGTTCATTGGGAGCAAACCGCAGAGTTCCTGCGCATTGTGGTGGCACACCGGGCACAAGGCACAAGCACAACAGTGTGGACGCACCTCGCACAATGTCGGATAAGCGAGGCGCGACGTGCACGCGACACGGACCGATGCCGACTGTTTACCAACCAACCAACGCGCGCTCGGTGTGCACCCACCACTACCAGGGCTGGCACGTGATCATTCCAATGAGGATTGAGGATACTGTTGTTTATTTACTATAACCATACGGTTAATGGCATTTGTAGCGGAAACTAAAACGATAAATTGAATCATTCGCTTTACGGAAAATTATGAATTAATCATCACTATTACCTTAATACTATTTTGTTTTTAAAACTTTGAAAGTAAGATCCAACATTTTATAAGAAATTTTTCATTTTACAATTTTTTATACTTAACTTACTATAAGTACTTACTACCTACTTCAAATTACATAAATATGCACGTAGTAGTTCTAAGCAACCCTATTCGCATCATAAAGCATATACGATAAGTATTATCATATCGCGTCGGAACTTCGAAGTTTATTTTATGAATGATTCCTAGTTGGTTATAAAGATTTTCTCTAATAGACATAATATTGATATTGTCATCATCACATTATGTTTACCCACTGCGGTTAGTAGAAACTAGAAACCTAACATTAAGCCGTTGTAAGGTCATGTGCATAAGCTAATAAAACTGGTGTCAGCTTACTGAACTGAATGCTCTTGATATAAACAGCTTACAAAATGCACCTAGCTTAGCATAACAAATGTTCCATTTTTTAATTTTATTTTATTTTAAACCCTTTTAAATTTTTAGTTTTAGACAAATGTTGCGCTATACAATAATCTATTCAGTTTAAGTCAATTGGAGAATATTAAAAATATAATTGGAGGAAACCCTAAATACCCCTAAATTCGAATTACGAATTTGAGGAATGCAAGTATGCACCAGCCTTAAAATGCAAAATTTGAGCACCTACTCAGCGAATGCGCTGTAGCCTGAGTACGAGCGTACAAGTTTATAATTATGGAACACGCCTTGCTTGACACACTTTCGTACAAAATTAAAGCACTTTTATTTATTACTTTTGAAATTAAATACGTTTCACTGGAAGTGTAGTCAGACAAACCATTCAGATATGTTAAACATGGCTCGGAATAATACTACACAACACAACAGTGCAAGCAAACACGGACTGTGTGTACGTTGAACGTGTCATTTACTTATACATAATTGAAACTTCACTTACACAAATTGACACTGATAGTACCGAAACGGGGTCACACGAACTCGTAACAACGATAATTTGACGGCAGTTTTCTTTAACTCTCGTTTGCGCAGCGATACGAATACGACAGAATGGTTGGAGCCCATCATATGTAAATGTCGATACGACATGACATATACTCAGTAGTACAGTAGCCCCTTATCTGCATGCAATAATAATTGAGCAATACATTGTAGATAGCGCTAAAGTGAAGCCGTTACGCAATACTTATTCATGATTTATTTTCTCATTTTACAGCTATCTTAATTAACACAAGAATGTAAATGATCAAGCATTTTCAGAGTAATTTATGTATTGTCTATACTAAGAATATTTACAGCTATCGCCGGAAGAAATAAGTAAACATATATCTTGGGCTAAAATTAGAGCCCAACCGTTGTGAAAGGCGGGCTTTGTGCCGTGTGTGTACTACACGAAAAAGGGAAAATGCATGAACAAGACAAGAGTACGTACCTACAGCCGTCCTGCACCGTGAGGGCCGAGATCATTGGGTCACGTTTTCAATGTATCTTGCGAATTTTTACGCACGTGAATAACCACGTCTACAGACAAGAACTAACAAATAAATAGCGACAACGACTTAATCGGACTTTAATTTAAAGCTTCTAAATTAGAAGGTAAGATGATCGCTGCATTCTGCGAGATTGATTGAAAGAGTTACTGTGGCCTTAGAAGGCTAAAGGCAACTGAAGGAACACAGGTGAGTGTTAATCAGTAAAAATCTGATAATATCTCTCGCTCCACTCAGAGCAAGAGAGGTTATTTGATGATTCCTCACAAGAAAATTTGATAGCCGCATCTACAATTCAATGCTCCATTTGAAAACAAAATTAAATAAAAGATATTGACGATCATGTCATGATGCCAGCACGCCATATCACTTTTTCAGGCCGATACATTTTTAGTAAATTGTTTTACATGCATGATTACTCATATAATTACAGTCAACATACTTGTGTAGAAAAAGAATCAACGTAAGAGCTACAAGAGTGAAACGGTTATCCAGAAAAAGCGAATGTTTTTCGTGAAAGTTTAAAGTTTCAAAATATTCGGCATATGAGCTCGTACCCGGCTGTGTCCCAATTTGTATGCGTAAAATGGCACATCTGCATTGCCGTTGAATGTGGGAATAATATTTTTGGCACAGGAGTTTTAAAATTGGGCCAAATCGCCGTAGCACGAAACTATTGGTTTTGAAGGAAAAGGTGTGATTTAAACTTCCTAAATAAAAGTTGAAGATTTTGGAATAAGAAACGGACAAGATGGATAAAAAAATGTCCTTAGTGATGATTATTGAAAAGAACTTGCAAATTAGCGATTATAGTTAGTGACGATAACCAAATAGCTATATCCTACAAACGTTTTTCGAAAAGCATCAAGTTAATGGAAATTGTACTGGTTTTACTGAGAACCATTTAACGGCCCGTACAAAATGCGTATTTGTATCTAAACTCTCCATATAAATGTGAGCGTTAGTACGAACTGTTCCAAGACTCCCACACTCCTTATGCGTACAGAATCGTTAATGTGCGTGCACTATGGCATATAGAGAAAATTTTAAATATCGACTGTATAACAATTCTAGGAATAATTGTACGGAGCCAGCCGTATGAGCTTAGCATTATGTTTAGTGCCTCGCATTATTAATATATAAAATTTATGTATTATAATTAGAAAAAAAGCTATTGCGTCGAATGATAGTGAAGGTGACATTTGAATGAATAATTTAAATAAAATGAATTTATTAAAAACAAGCTTTTAAATATTATTCCGACTGGCGGGGTACCTAGCTGTTTTAAAATGGTTTCCAAGATTTGACCTCAACAAGTATACACACATACAAACAAGGTAACAAAGTAAAAAATATATATAAATAGTATAGTTGGTGTAATGTAATCATCACAGCATTGATTTGTTGGATTCGTTTTTCATAATAACTATGTTAATTTATATGTATGCATCTAAGTATATATTTATTATTGTATTTCTAATCTAGTTTACCATTATTTTACACCTACCATGTTATATTTCTGCACCATCCTAAGGTCGACTAATAGAAAATGCCTAAGGCATTAAGTCCGCCTTTGTACAGTGTTTCTTATGTACTACTTAGTGCATAAAGTTTTAATAAATAAATAAATACATAACTATAAAACAAGTTTCTTTAACGCATAAAAATTATACTAAGTCTAAGCATTGAAATGCAAACAAAATTCCATTGACAGTCTACAACTAAGCAGATAGTTTCGATCAAACATAATACCGTTCGAGAACGGTGCTAACAAATTGTCACCGGCGGGTCATCATGACATAATCACAACAGGTTTATAAATCAATACAAACTAACAGTGGCTGTTGATTAACTCGGCTGATTCAATAACGGTGTGAGTGACGACACGGTACAACACACGCCTGATATCAACAGAAACAAAAATAACTTTGTATTGTAAACATCCTTGGGATACGGTGTGAGCAGTGAGATGAGGCAAGGGTAAAGGTGTGACAGGGATATTTGTAGACTTCTTCTTTTCGATTCGATAGTAAGCTCGTCAAACTATATCGAAGAAAAGATGGTTTAACAAGAGAGAAGTTTTCACGTGAATCATGCTAAAAAAGAGAGTCATTACTTCCACTTCTTTGTCGTTTTGATGACGATGAAGATGATATCGAAATGACGGCAGATAAAGATATTAAATCTATATTTAAAAAAAACATACTACTTCGATTTGATATAAATAAGGGTTAAGGACATAAGATTGATAAAAAACTTCATAATTGTTTAGGAATATTTTGAAAAAGTAGATCATTATTTTGAGTTCATTAAAGACTAAAATCCTAAGTGTCCGAGAGTCAACTTCTCAACAGAAATGTCGGAACTCATACATAATAACAAAGATGACTGATTGCTTAGTGGTCTGAGCCGTCGTCTAGCGCCATCAAGTTAAATCTGCGAGCGTACAAGGTTTTCACAGACCCAATTTCGCACGTCAACCAGATATCTTGTTTGCGGTCGAAACTTGGGCCGCCAGTTTGAGAGCCTGGACGAGTCGACCGTGATGCCCTAAGTTGCTCTTGTTTTCACAGGCCGACAGTATCCGGCGACCGGTGAGCAGCCGGACCGGACGGCCTCGGACTAACGCGACACACGATACAAAAGAGCTTTAATTACACCAGTAAATTACTGCACTTTATTGCATCCGTTATACAATATATTCTCTTTTATTAACAGAGCGTCATGAAATTATCATTTTTAAAGTGGAATTACATAAAATTCTTAACAAAATGTACTTTATTTGTTTTTAATAGCGAACGGTAAGAGCTTATTGATACGACGCAATTTGAACTGTATTACATAAATGCCATTTAGGATGCCATAAAGAATCAGATAATCATAAATTAATTCTTAACGATTTACTTGATATGATCAGAAATAGAATTTGCGAGTATCAGAGCAAAGCAGCGTTAAATAGTTGAATTAAAAGATAACACATCTTGATGGAAGCAACGAGGTAACTAGCGAGCGGTCAGTCACCAAATTAAAACTTGACTTAATTTGCACCAATGGTGTGCGAGACGAGACCGTTAAGACCTTTGTTTAGAAAGTGTGAATATAAGATAAACTAATAAAAGGCACGCAGTACTTACCGTATAACGCCGCGATTAATTAATAAAGCAATCGACACTTACCTGTAACAAAATGATTACATAATTAGTGAAAGCTTAGTATTTAAATATTTTAGAAAGTGTTTTAATACACAAAACGGTGAGCCTATTACAATATTTCATCAAATATGTTGATAAACACACTCGCAGCATTTAGCAATGTGCCTAATTAAAAGTTTATAGTCGGAATGGAGTCGGTAGGCAGGCTACGCTAGAGTATGTCAATTAGAGGCTGCTCTCTCAGGCATTTACAATTAGTTGCTCACATGCAAACACTACAAATACCGGTACTTAAGGGTAAACACGGAGGCTGAATACGAGATTATCTTTGTTAAGAAAAAAGGCAAGGATAAAGTGCGATATGGCCTCCACAATGAGGTGGGGTGGGGAGGTGAGTCACTAACGAGCACGCCGCTGATTCATTGTTTTCATCGCCATAATGAAAAGTTATATAATTTGCTTCGAGACCCCACTCAAGCACACTATGTATAGGACGAGGATACAATCATGTCTACCAGTCTACCCACACTCTACCCGGTAACTAATCCCACATCAATTCTCAATTTATTTAGTAGGTCAGACTAGAACTAATACCTAGTAGTTTCATAACTCAAAATAAATCTTACTAACGTGATTTAACATGCTTTTCCCAGAGGATACATCATTGGATGTCACGATAAATATAACCTTCTTTACAGCCGGAAGCTGTGTTCTGTAAGCGTAGTACGGTGCAGTCATTTAAAATGCAAGAGAAAAAGATCGCTAATCGTATATTCGCATCCTGTTACCCCCAGCTGCGACGAAGGTACCCAGCGTCTCCCATATGTCGCGGCCCCTATAATACGTAAATAAAACAAAACACTGCCGACAGCATAATCATGTTGATAGCATCTGACTTGATCTGACCTCTGAAAACAATTTCGTAATTTTTTTAAGGAGTTCGTTTTAGTTTAAGTAGTTTTTTTTTTGTTTCTTTTTTTTATTGGGTGGCATGACAAATCGCGCTCTTGGGCGGAGCGCGAGATAGTGTCAGACTTTTATTGACTAAAAACCCACTCCTGTTCCTTCTTTCCCTTCGTCCCAGAGCATATTAGGCCATTTTAAATAGCATAAACAAAAGAATAGGTTTCTGAAAAACTTAATTAGGTTTTTTTTTAATTGATATAAACCAGTACGTGACTGCGATCCCACCTGATGCAATCATTGATGGTGAGACGAACTAATTTATTAAGAGCCTATTCACTCTAGCCTTGAAGACACCTAAATGTTCCAATCCTTCGATGTACGCGGTATAAACGTAAAACGTAAAACAAAACTTTTTTTGAGGTGGGAAATCATCAAATGACAAAGCGAGAGCGGTCAGTCTCTTACAAAAACACTCTAGACCCTAAAACTCTCCTACATTTACCTTTTGCATGCTGGGGGCCACATTCCCGCAGTTTCTGAAACGTTTGAGAACTACAAAAAGTGACTTGGGCAATCGCAGATATTGACGTCTTTCCAGATTGCTAACTACCACTCACTTGAACAGGCGTTTTAAAACAACAAAACGGCTTTTCAATTAAGGCCTGATGTCTGTCTGCCTGCCAATCATGCCAGCATTTGATCGTCTAACAGATCGTCGTCCCTTTAATGGCAAACATTAAATCAAACAGCGTGTTAAGATTATGTACGACTTGTTAAAGGTAGATAACCTTTAAAAACTCGAACAACGCCATATAAAGAAGTGAAATAAAATGGACCAGGGGCACGAATGGGCACGAAACGCACTTAACTCTTTCCTCAAGTATACGGGCACAGTAGAGATCGGCTTTCCGTATTCATCGAAAGAACGCAATTGGAATTGCTTCTGAGAGTTTAGTCGAATAAAAACTATGGAGAATTTTGTAATGACGGCCTTCAGAGCGTAACTAGTTTTTTTTTTGTGGAAGCAGCTCTCGCTTCTACATCCACAGTAGGAGGTTGTAAACGAGCTTGACATATACGGATAATTAACTTGATCTCGAAAATCGATATCCGAAGATCAAGAGCTGTTAAGACAGAGTTTTTGTATTTGCAAATTTATTGTATGTACTAGCTTTTGCCCGCGGCATCGCCCGTGTGAATGTAGGTTTCTCCATACAAACTTTAGACCCCCGTTTCATCTTGTTAGGGGCTGAATTTTGGGAAATCCTTTCTTAGTGCTCACCTACGTCATAAAAGGAAAACTCATGCAAAATTTCACGTTCCTTGTCCCAGTAGTTTCGGCTGTGCGTTGATATATCAGTCAGTCAATTTCTCCTTTTATATATAAGTAGATTTGCAAATACAAAGTCACTTGAATTCACGATTCGACATTACGGTCCGTAAAAGAAACATGACTATGACAATGCAGTAAACAAGGTAAAAGACAAGGTGTAAAGCACGTAGAAAGACCTATTCAGAGAAAGCCCTTTGTGCGAAGCTTATAATATGGCCGCAAAAAGATAAAACACTGAGTTCGTAGCATTACATTATTAATTCGTCATGAGTCAGTTCTTAGAAAACGGATGCGTTAATTTGACACAATTTGAACACAATAGCAGGAGTCGCTCTCATAATCCGTGACACTCGGGAACATAGCCGCAATGAATTTTTGCGAATCTCTCATCGGATCGAGATGGAAACTCGAGAATTATTCACCCGTGAATTCAGGTTATCAGCGAATTCGTTGTAAGCGTATTCACAATTACACTGGAAAAGACTTGATTAACAGAGTACCGACGAGAGTAGAAAGCGACTCGTGTGAATCGCGAGCCTATAATTTAACTTGAAGCACAACATTAGGTAACAGTGAAGGGTGTAGCCAAAACTGTAATTATTCTCTAATTACAAATGACTTCCGAATGTCCCAAAATCATAATAATCAAGAACAGACCGCAATATTTCTAATAAGACCGGATGCACTAGAAAATGTTGGCCTCATAAACTAATATATGCAAACCATTGAAGGGACCCATTATGCCGGTTATTGTTGATTCAGATATGCATAAATACATTTGAGAGTATGTGTGTAGCTGTGTTTTATGTCCCGAAGGAGGCGGTCGTGCCGGAGACGATGGCCTGACCAAGTATGTGGGTCAAACCTGTACAGTGACTCCGAGGCTTGCGTGAGCGACATTCGGTCACACATGTGTACAAACAAATGTTGCACGAACATAATATGTAGGTACTTATGGAGCAAAGGTTAAAGGCCCAGTAGTAACAGCCCCGAGTTACGAGTTGTAGGTCGTAGGTTCAAACCCGAGCAAGCGCATTACTTTATGTAATTTATTTCATTTCTGTCATAAGGAACTGGTTTGTCCTAGAACAAACATATTCGTATACATTTGACATCCACCAACCCGTACTGAACCCGCGTAGTAGTTTATGACCCATTCCCTCTCTTTTAGAGGATGCCTAAAACCCAGCAGCAACATTATATCTACTAAGCATGTATGATTTATATTATTGAACTTTATAACCATAAACGTTTCACAGAGGCAATAGACTGTTTATTTAAAAAAAATAAAGATACAGGAGCACTCTAGGTTCAAAAGATAACAATAAAAATAGCACAAAAACTTCAACAACAGACTGAAACATGACGAATTGCAAGACCTTCGATTTGAAATGCATGTAAATGTCGCTGATGATTGATGTTTCCTCTGTATTCATTTACATTTTACACATTTCCACTACCTCCGATACTTACCTACTGAATGAAGTCTAGGTAGATTTAAGCGTATTCGTCACATCATTTTTACATTATTCCAGCCTTTCAAAATTGTTATTTCTGGGCTTAATAATAATATTTTCCATTATGGCCGTTTTATTTATATTAAAGTGAGGAAACATATCATTGTTATGTCTAAATGCGCAGTAATTAACAGATTTACGTAAAGTCATGGAAACCGTGTCGTGGGAGCCATATTGTCTGCATGGGCCACGTTCTTCACTATGAGTGTCAGTTTCTTTATAGTCAGCGCATTGTTGAGTGGTACCTAAAGATTACCTCCTCGCATTGCCAACTGATGTCCTTTCATGATTTTTACTCGGAACAATGACAATTGTTTCCGAATATGGATGGGGTATGAGACGAGTAAGCTGGGTATTATTTGCGGATCTTTTCATAAGGACAACTGGCTTGTAAATTAAAAAGATACGAATTAAGTATATATTATGTAATATATATTATATTTATTGTATTGTATATATATTATATATAACCTTTTTTTTTTCTCTCTCTCTTTTATTGCACCTACCACTATTCTTCTCTGCATCACCCAAAGGTTGACTGGTAGAAAATGCCTAAGGCATTAAGTCCGCCTCTGTACCTTTATGTGCATGAAGTGTTAAATAAATAAATAAATAAATAAATAAATTTATTCGCAGAACACCAAGGTTGCCGACATAACCCGAAACATCGCTAAGCTTAGGTGGCGGTGAACAGGGCAAATTGGTCGCAGAACTTGTTCTGGAGTAGCGACCACGTACCGGAAGACGCAGCGTTAGAAGGCCTCCCACAAGGTGGACAGATGACCTGGTGAGAGTCACGGTATTCCGATAGATGCGAGATGCACGGGTTCGATTATTGTGGTGACATTTTGGGGAGGCCTATGTCTATTAGTAGATGTCTTTCGACAGAAATGATGTTGATGATAATTTTAAAATCTGGATTCAAAATATTTCGCAACTCCGGTATTATTTTTAAGTTACGAAATAAGCAAAAACTGTTTTCTAAGAGATCTTGAAAATAATAAAAGATAGCAATGCTTGAGTTTTGTCGGTTGTCGCAAGGGCTCCGTTTGTTGTAAAACCGTGGGTCACGAACGTAGAGTCGCCAGAAATGTAACAAAGATTGACCTCATTCAGAGAGCGGCAACGTTTGACGCGGTTGGTGTAGTAAACACAATGGTATGAATCATATTTTCCCACAATTGAAGTCCGAGAGGAGGCATTGGCCATGCCATTACGCGTCTCCACAAAAAATGCACACAATGTCAATTGTTGATTTTCAAGTATTGTACACAATATTTGAATAACTTTGACCATTGTTTTAAACTTCTAAACTGATTTTGAGATAACTCATAAGGGGTCTCTTAAAATATTACTCATTATGTACCTGCGTACTTATGAGAAACTGGTAACGCCAGTTATGTAGGAAAATAATTAAAAAACATAATTAAATAAATACAAAATAATTATAGAATTTAAAAAAAAAAAATTAAATTGCTTATCCAGAGTGTTTCGATTTCAGTGTGTAAGTATTTAAGTATTTATTAGTTAATTACAAAAACACAAACTGTCAATTAAACAATCAGTGCTGCCATCTAGCGTCGAGTAGCAGAAATACTTACATGCTCTCAATGCGTCAAGAGATGGCGGTAGCGTCGCAGAACTACCTCCCTGCATTGCCGCTAGAGCGGAGTACGACTCTCGATCACATGGTAAAACTTCACTGTATTTCCTCTTCCTGTGTATAATTGCTTTCCACATATTAAACTTTGTACGTTTTTCCCTTTGTAAACTCATTTTACATAATTTTTAAATACACTTTTTATTACTAGACTTCGCTCACTAAACTTGCACTTTAAGCTTTATTTTTATCGATTGTTCATTGCTGGTGGTAAAAATATAATTTTAGAGTTGGAGCCATGAAGATTCTGTTGTAAATTGCAACCGAGTTCAAGGGTCGAGTGAATAGACGCCGACAATTGGCGTGTAAATCACTAGCATTACGACACAACGATGTAACGAGATAACGATATGAATGAAGATAGGGGCGCTGCCCTCAAGTGTCTCTCCGTATCATTATATGATGTTACGCAGTCATTTCACTTTAAGAAACGATTTGTCTACATCAGACTGCTAACTGACGACCAAATTTTATTTAATTATAAATATTTTTTTACAAATACATATCTCCAAAAAAATGAACTCTAGCACGTGAGGTACCTACATAGATAAGTAGTTAGGTACGTCACACGCTAGAGTTGCTTACTAAAATACGAGTATCTTAGTTGAAACGACACTTAAATAATTAACTAACCTTATGCTAAGGAACATGTCTCGATATGAGCATGACGCCGACATATTGCCCCTTAAAAGCCGCATTCGTACATAATCCGTTAACAAATCTTTAATAGAGCCCGTCATAATAATTATTCACACTTGATTTACTCACATACATGTATATTACTATTGACTCAATCAAACAATTCATTAAAACTAGAGTAAACTTGGTTCGCGAACGCCAGCGTTCGCTCGGGGTTTGATAAACTAATAAACTAGTGCGATTCACCATCAACGATTGCTTTACTGCTTATCATCAGGTGGGATCACAGACAAGCACTATTTTATATCATTTAAAAATAAATCAATAAGTAATGCGCTTAGATGCGCAAGAAATTCAGCAACATAGCTGCACGGTTCAATCCTGAAACTGGCTGATTTCTTAATTGCTAGATCGAGTCGCGTCTGACGAGTAATTAAACGTCTTATTATTTAATTACAGGTAATGTAACAATGATACCTACCTCTAATTTCATATGTCTTCATTAATCTTTCAGAGCGTGTCATGTTTGTACAAATGATATCGTTCTGTTTTTATAACAATTAAATACATTATCCAAAGTTTTCTTTTTACTTAACTTACTTAATGTTACTTTAAAGAATGTGGCCTTAAATTAAATTAGTCATACGTTAACGCGTAGTTTTGCTGTGAGGTCACACCCGAAATTCCCTAGTCGGGACACTTAAGACAAAGTTATCAGGACACATAACGGCTCCTGGCATTCCTTAAAGAGCGACGGCATTAGTGAGGTCCCCTGACGATTAACGCACTTTAAACTAACGGAATTCAACGTCAAAGAAAACTGATTAGACACTTAAGTCCTGTTTTAAACACGGTAACAACAATACAAAAAAATAAATACCTACAAGTGTCGCTTATTAATCTTTTGTAGAAACTTATCCAAAGCTACCGTGATGTCTGTGATATCATGAATTAAAATAAAATGTCTTTCAAATCAAGATACTAGATAACTACTTCAGTGCATAAACAATATTACAGGGCTTACTTCTGTACTTATAACGAGGCCAGCTCGAGCGATTTGAGGAGCGCATTGAACTGGATCAAATAACTGTTCGTGACACTTTAAACAATAAAATCACAGGTGCACACTTTGCATTACAATCGGGTTCCGATAATAATTAACTATATAACTCATCTATTTAAAAGAAACAGCACGTTCCATCGCGTTTTAAAAAGTGCCGCAAATAGTTGTATTTGTTTTACAATTAAGTAAATGAGGACGCGTGTAGACACGCTCCGCAGCCCCTGGACTCCGGCCAAGAACAAATCCTAATTAAAAATCTGATGAGATGTAATCGTCACGTCGTTCACAGAATTAATGTACGCGCTTTTCAAGTCCACATTAACAATAGACTGCGAAAACCTTTGACAAAAATTATATATAATTAGTGATGTTTTAAGATTAAACAAACAATCAAAAGAATTTGTTTACCAATGATTGTTACCGAAACAACAATGGCGAGAATTCAGTACAGTTGAATGGATGTGACGTACAAACCAATTTTATTCAAAAATCGCCTCTGTCACAGCTATTGTCCACTTCATCTGTTCAGATACACACGGCTCACATTTGCCAAACGAAATTACAAAAACTGTTTAAAAAAAACCTAATTGACATATTTTTCTTTGCTTAAGGAATTAGGCCAGTACCTTGGAGTATCTAAGTTAAAAAACTGATCAAGCGCGAGGCGGAATCGCGCACCAAGGGTTCCGTACAAGCTTACCAATTCTCTAAGATTATTCCGTATCGCAAAAAGTGCGATGCGGAATAATCGTATTTTTTTGTACTTAACTTGTGTAACTAATAATTTTCAGTTTTCAGATATTTTCCTATACTTTTGCTATGAGACCTTGCTTCATGCCAAATTTCAGGCTTTAGCGATAGGTTTTGATTTCATAGCGAATTCCAAAATATGTCCCTAAACGGAGCAACAACGACGAGATAGCGATGACTAAGTTTGATTTTTTTTCACTGCTGCTTGGAGTTACAGACCTGAGATTTGATATTAATCTCAGCTTCGTACCTCCACGTGTTCTTAAGTAAAAAGAATCTTGGCAGAGGTGGACAGACAGACAATAAAGTGTTTTTGCCAATTTAGTTACGGAACTCTAAAAAGGTAGAAAAATTAGTGAGTAGGTTACTTAACTGTTGTGTCTCAACTTCCTTGGTGAGGCATGACCAAGATCAGTGCAATACCATAACAAATCATTGGCTCTTTGTCTTAATTCGCCATTGTACCGAAACTAGCAGACGTCACTGCGCTGTTTGCATACAATGCTGCTAACTATTGCTGATGAGTCAACTGTATACTGGTGTACTGCGGTTTGTGAGGGGTCTGCATCAGCCAGTAATTTTAATGTTATGAGTAATCCATGTGGTTGTGGAAGTACTCTAAGTGACGTAGAGGGAAAGTCTAATTTTCTTAGCACAGTTGCGAGAATGACTGGTATTACCAGTAAACGCGCTACGTAGCTGAAGCACTTAAAGATTTGACACATAAGTAAATTATAGTTTTTCCTTTATTAACCACTTCGTTTTCACCACCTAGTGATCAGTTAGCAGCTATTTAAATAAAGTTATAGTGGCTGGAAACTGCAGGAACCTCAGAACAGTAAAGTCCGCGAAGCATTTCAAACAACTTTACGTCCCAACTTTCACAGACTACCCACATTAACAGCTCGCTACGGAAACGGTAAATGTTTTACAAGTTGCCTGTTAACTTCCTTGAAACTATCGTTTATTACTTACTTGATCGCAGTGGTGAATGAACTCCTATGAATTTCAAATTATCCAAATAAGTTTAAAAAGAAATCAGGACCTACTCCAAATCCATAGTTATAACATGTTCAGAAACGCATTGATACCTTATCAGTGTGTTCGAAAACAAATTCAACTAGTCCATGATTGAACCCACGACTTCTTATATCATGTTTTCATCCGATAACCTACCGGGTAGCAGCTTCTAATCTATAAACATTATATGAAAGTATAACATAAAATCAAGTGGGTACGTTTTCAAAACAATAAGTTCGTAAGCGTTCAATTTTATCGGTTCGCGTGGCCAATTTATGAATAGCCTATAAACGTACTCACGTTTAAATGTTTATACCTATTTATAGTGCTGATTATTATGTGGGTATAACAAATCTTCGTCTGCGCTGGATGCAGTGCTGCCCATCCATCCCACACTAGGTACTCCATCTCTCAACAAACGCTTTACTAATAATAGACTCTTATTAACACGTTTCATCATCGTATATTGACGTTGAAAGCATCCTACTCAATCCCTGGAAATGAATTCCAATTTTAAAATGATTGCAAAGTTATTTTTGTTTTTAATACTGAAACATTAAATGATTTTTTACGTGAAATAAAAGGAGAGCAAACACCCTGTAAGGCCCGGCGCCCATTATCGGCATCGGGAAGGAAAAGGATCCTTCGGCATCCCTTAAAAGATCCTTGGGCATCCCTACATGCAAGCAAATACTGTCAGAAACTATGCTTTGGCATGCATATAGGGATGCCGAAGGATCCTTTTCCTTGCCGATGCCGATAATGTGCGCCGGGCCTAAGTAGGCGTTAAACTAGAAATATTTACTCAATCCCCGTCTCTCTGACAGAGTATATGTCTCTACATAGATACCTACTAATAGACTAAAACTACTAGTGGACAAAATGTATATGTGTATATGAATCTACTATATGACATAGAGATATGTGAAAAGTTTCTAAATATGAACTTTTAGCCTATCATATAGTTGTATACCTACATACTTAAGTTGGCAAAACCTCTGATAAATTCAATGTATATCTGATTTTGAATCTCAAATGTTTGACGATTTAAAATTTGCCAATGAATCCTACAAATCTTTCATGTTTTCAATCTCTACACTAGAACAAAGAAATATATCGTGACGATGTACCTACTAACCTAAATCTGCATACTATCACTACTGAATCGGACAATGAAATGAATGTCGATGTTTGTAAATAACCTGTAAACAATCCCATTACTACAACCTTCACTAACGTTGTCATTTGAATTGTTTGTGGATGCGATTCCAATTGTATTTTGTATGTAGCGAAACAACTGCCTCGAAAGTTATAAAAACTCATGTGCACCAGAGTGCCTAGTGCGAATTTGTTTTACGTTAACGCGATCGACCCGTTTATTACTATTAGTTTACGTTCGGTGATCGGATTGGCCCGCTCGAAGCTCTTAACCAATCAGAGCCAAGCGCAGTAAACATTTCGATTGCTTTAACGTAAAATCAACTCGAACTCAGCGTACAGTGGGCTGAGTGCGAGTTGTTTAGCGTTAACGCGATCAACACTTTTATGACGTTCGGCGTTTTGATTGGCCCGCACCAGGCTCTTAATCAATAAGAAAGCCAAACGCGGTATACGTTTCGATCGCGTTATCGTAAAAAGAATTCGTACGTAAGCACTCTAACCACATAGAATACATTAACATAGAAAACATTAGACGATGAACATTTCGGTACAGAAGTTTACAATCATTTTTACAAGCTTTTATTTAAGTAACTTGCAGTTTGTATAAATGTTTTTTTGTTTAGAGAAAATCTTGGATTTTGAAACAGTTACCCTTAACTGATTGACCTGAAAGGTATATATATAAATTAATTGACAATACATATCTATGTAACTTAATTAACAATGCATTAATATGGTAAGTAGTTACCAAGGAGCTGGTCTGATGATGGAGTTGGATAGTAGACTAGTATTTCAAGGAAGGAAACTTAAACACTGAACACAGTCATCAACATGGAAGCGGGTATTACCAATCGCATCAGCGAGATTTGACAGGAGGATACAATATATCACGTCCTACATAAATAGTTGGCAGAGAAGATAATAACGTTACCTGTCTACTATCGTTGCTAATGCAAGTAATTACCACTATCAGCGTCATATCCCTGCAATAACCTTGTATTAGACTTAGTCATCAGATGTTCGCGCAAATCGCCGGCAGATGGCGCCGCGCCAACACCATTGTTTACTTTAGCCATAGCCGTAAAACAGAAATAAGGCTGTAATCAAAAGAATACGGTTACTTCTAACATTTGATACTATCAATGAATGAAAATAGATACAGAAACTGTTTCAGAGAGCTTGCTACATTCTTGCTCAATTACTTTTGTAGGTAAATTGTATTTGCAATTCATGTGGTCGTTGCTCTATCGCCTGGATTTATTTAAAACGTACTCTGAACTAGGTACCTACTACATATATAGTACGTAATGGAAAATCCACTTCATCAAATAAATTCAATTTATTTCAAGACAAGTGGTTCCTACCTACATCTATTATGGTCTCTAATAAATTAACGCAATTAATCAAAAGAAAGACGCCATTGCTCTAACATATTGTATACTGGAATGACCGACTACTGATAAAGACTTAACTACTTCTAAGCTCTTATCATAGTATTCCACGAACTACTCAGAGATGTTAGCAAACCGCAGGGGCCCAGCAGGGCCGATGCCCGCAAAGGTAGCGAGGATTTTCTGAAAAGCAAACATGTGATTCTAGAATACACAGGGCAATTAAAGGACACAGGTGTAATTTTAGTCAGTATAAGTTGGACACGCCCTTTCGCTCCATTCTTCTTCTTCTTAGCGTATCGATGGCAAAACTAGTTAAATTCCTTGCTTGGCCCAGTATTCGGCCACGGCAGTGCCGTCCGCTGATGCTGTCATTAGGTCCCTACAAACAACCGCCATCCTAGGGCGGGAGAAGTCATTGGATGATTTCCCACCTCAAAAAAAAGCTCTATGAAATTTGAAAGAAAATCGACGAAAATATGAGTGAAGTTTCCAACTGATAACGTGGAAATTGCCTAATATTCTTGTCAGTGTAACCGTACCTTAATGTAACTAGTAATTGTTATAAAAATTAACACATTTGACATTGAAACTTCAGGGTTGCATACTTTATGCTCGCGCTCGCGGTGTAATTTTAATGGCGAATTTGACTGAAAGATTACAGACTACACGGTCATGACCTATATGCTTTGTATCCTATCATTTACACATAGTTATTTAGAGATTTATTTAATATAATGGAGACGACCACCTACAGCGATATACGAAATAGACTTTACTAAAAATACATATTAAATTAAGGAAACATTTTATAGGCTAATAATGCTACCCATATAAAGTTAGACGCCGGAACTATATGGCTTTCGGTAAAGAATCGTAAAATAAAAATCTTACCAAATTTTTAGGGCTTCTCCATAGTAGGTATCGGAGATATAACTATTGCCAACAATTGTTTTAGTCAACAAGATGAAATTAAAAAGGGACTCAGGGGTCTTACCATAATGTGTTAAAATGTCAGGCGTGCGAACGAGAAAGAGAGATGGAGCTATACACCCTATGTAGCTCGATCCCTTTAACAGTTCAGTTTAGATCTTCAAATAGATCGCGTTTCGGCCTGTTTACGACTTCGGTCTTGGCAGGGAGCGGCGCGGCGAGCGGCGCGGCATCGGTACGCGGGCGCGTTCTGCTATGAGCGGCGTCTCGTGGCGTATTTCAAACATTTTCATACTTTTGATCTTACCGCTCGCCGCCCCAAGCTTAGCTATCGCTCATAGCGGCAAGTTCGTGAACGGGCCGTTAAGAGCTCGTGGTAGGGCCTTAGAAGCGTATTTAGTCCACCAAAACAGAGAAGATGACCCTCGTTCGATTAACATCTTACAAACAGAGGGATTCGCGCATGACGTCAAGTTACAAACGCTGATCATAACATCCCGACTTGAACATCCTTGCTGAGCGGATGCTGGCACCTCGCCAACTCCACGTACGAACAGGAGAAATGATTTAACGCTTTATTTTCGACAGTTACACAGACTTCAGCCATATTCCGTTTACTACCATTGGACCTGTTTGCACTAGGGTATAATTTTAGGAGCCATTCTGTAACTGTACTGAACTAATCTACACTAATATTATGAAGAGGTAAGTCTGTAAGTTTGGATGTAGAAGGTAATCTCTGAAACATGACATCCGTTAAAAAAAAAATGTTCCAATGAGCAAAGTGTTAAATTCGTTTGTTTCCTGCCTTTATTTTCTACGGTCTATTACTATAGTACCTATAGTAGATGATCCGAAGACATTTATATGCCGCCTACACTGACACCATAGTATCCATCTTGCTTACACAGAGTACCTGTTAAATACGTTTCAATATTCGACGCAACGACGACACTGGCAGGTTTTGTACTAGGCGACGATGACTCACATGAGGTACCGTACAATTTTCCATAAGATTCATAACAAATTGATCAGAGTTTTTGTAAAACCCCATAGTGCGACGATTCTGGTGATGACGTCATATGTCACGTCCTTAATAGACTTACGAATATATTGGACAACTTTACCAGACAAATGAAAAACAAGTATGGATTCTGTCGACAATACTTATTCAATGTAAATGAAATCAACCGTCAGTTTTATCTTTAAATGTGACGACCCGGAAAACAAGAGTATCTTATCTGGCACGCAACTGTGACAGTAGTTGAAATTGCATTCATTTGGTAATTATAATGTGCATCATGGGTGTGTTAGGTAGTTGTGGTCCGATAGTGACGTTCTATTTGCAAATGGATTGTTTGTCATGAAATGAAGTACTATGACAACATATTTGTATTAGGTTTTCTTATATTTCATACAACAATAGTTACAAGTACTGCGATATAACAGAAAATACAAAACCAATAAATACCTAATTTTGAAAAAATAATAACGTACCTTTAATATAAAGTTTATTTGAACTTATAATCATATCAATCAAAAAATATAACAATTCAAAGCAACCTGTTTAAAAAACGACAATTTAAATTTTTCAAACAGCCGGACAAAGTTACTTTCGCATTTATAATATTTGCAGGGAAATAGGTATTAGCGGCTTATTCAATAAAAAATAATATCCTTGTATCAATATTAATCATACTGCGGGCAAGTTTGTGAGTCACTTCATCTTAAGTACTGATAATGTACTATTTTCAATTTTCTGTCCATGTTTAAAAGTAGGTGATTATATGGTAACTAAAATCTCCATGACACATCATTTATTCGCAAAATAATATATACATATAAAAAGCCATATATTCTTCTTTTCTGCAATAGATAATTTCAAACCAGAACAAAATAGGAGGGTTGATTACAAAGAGCCTCCTCAAGTGACATCCGGTGTACCCTGACAACCCCTTTACAAATTTTGCTGACTGGCTAAGCTTTCTCATGATGACAAGAAATTTTCTCCTACAGGTCGGATCTAAGAACAATGGGGTTACCATGAAGTTCAAAGTAAGATTGTTTCATTCTTATTTCAGTGTGGGTAAGAGACAGAGCGCCATCTCTTACCTACACTAGAAATAAGAATGAAACAATCTTACTTTAAACGTCATGGTACAGGTCTAAGGTGATCGATATTCCAAGTCCTATGCCTTCTCGCTATTGCACGAGATTTTTTATAACATTCTTTACGAAGTATAAGAATCTATAACATAAGTGCTGCGTTTTCTCACTATGTCAAGAAATTTTCTCTTGCTACTCTGACCGTAGAACAAAGGAATCCATAATACAAGTTTACGCTTTCTCACGATGACAACCGTTTTTATTCTGTAACTCTGACTGAAGAACAAGGGGGATCCATAATACAAATCTTACGCTTTCAAATAATGGCAAAAGATATTCTCCTGATGCTTGGTACGAAAAGAAGTAGCATAAGGGTCCAGAATACTGTTTCTTCTGGGTGGCCTTCCGATCTTTCCACCGAAGCAATACAACTATAAATAATGCAAGTGATAACTTATTCACGATCAAGTCATTCACGCAACTCCGTTATCTATATGTCAATCACGTTTAGTCTATTGCCGCCGCGGTCAAGACTTACGACGCAGCTACGTATATTAAAATCTATTACAGTAGATAAGTTTACTTGAGGAATATTAATATATGTCCTTCTAGATACCTTCCTACCTTCAGAGGATCCATATTGGAGAGATCAGATTATGCTATCTATACTAATATTATAAAGCTGAAGAGTTTATTTGTTTGTACGCGCTAATCTCAGGAACTTCAGCCCCCCTAGCCAAGTTACGATCGTTTCGTTTGCGTCGAACGCCTTGAGTAGGCCACGCCTCCGATTCCTTTCTTCTGACGTCATCCCAACGCTCAGTCACGTGGCCGGAACAAAGGAATCGGAAGCGTGGCCTACTCGAGGCGTTCGATGACACGGCAAACGAAACGATCGTAACTTGGCAAGGAGGACTAGTTCGAATTGGAAAAGTATTTTAATGTTGGATAGCCCATTTATCGAGAAAGCTATATAACACGCAACGACCAATAGGAGCGGAGCAATAAACAAAGATGCTGGTGAAACCGTGTGGGCAGCTAGTGCAAAATGCACGTTAGGGTTTCCCATCCACCATTGCCTGAACCATAGTATGGCCAGATTAAACCAAAATCATAAAAATAGTCCCTGCAAACTTAATCGTGGCTTTACCATGACGTGTCAGGCCTACGAGCGAGAAAGAGAGATAGAATTCTACAACCTATATAACTCCATCTCTTTAATAGTTCACTTTAGGTCTAATTAAACCCGTAAAACAATCGTTCGTGTCTAACAATTACCAATAAAGCACATTGATCGCTTTGTTAGGTATAACAAAGCGATCAATGCACATTATTGTTCACAACAAGAACATTACACTCAAGCCTGTCCTATTTTGAAAATCTATTCAACAACCACTTAATGTTAATCACAAGACAAGGACTGAGAAACGTTCTTGTTTGCAACTTGTAACACTAAAACAAATCGGTTACCATCCACGCCTTTCAATCCGTTTCAACAAACACTTACAACTCCAAAGTAAGCTAAGATCCCTTCAACAAATACACTGCTCCTTATATGGAAGAGTTGATTGTGTGGAGAAGACATACAAACTATCGACATTGAATCGATGATGGTCGAGACCTTGGCATCATTATCTGTAGCCATTTAGCGATGATTTAGCACGATTATCACGATTGATCTAAGCATTAAAGTGAACTAGTTTTAATTATTTAATAAACCTTTTTATACCCAATCAGAATAAACATACCTACATTTTAAGAAGGGTTTCGTACACAAGAAAGTGTCAATTGAATTATTTCTTCAAAGCCATATTATGAGAAACTTTGCACAAGTAATTCAATATAAAAAAATTCTAGGGCTTCTTAAAACATGGACTCTGCGTATTAAAACGATCGTGTATTATAAAAGGAAAATAGAGGCGGATCAATTTTAATGGCAAAAAAATCTTCTTAATCTCGTCAATAGGGAACAAGGTCCCCTTACTCATGAATATGTATATACTATGTACCAATTCCGAGCTGCACCCACTGCAGTTGATGCTCATCTAAGCATATCGACTGCACAAATGGATTCAGAGTGCGTCCCCTCACGGCCCTCACAGGATTTAACTTTGGGGGCCTAGGTCACCCTCTAGGGGTGGCAAATAATGTGACTACCTAATGAATTGCATGGGGGTCTCCCCCAAACAATATTGGAAAGGGTTCAATTTGCAAAGCTAGCGAATTTCGCAGTGACTAAAGCGAACAGTAGTAAAACGTCATTGGAAATTAACTGTTTTTTATACGTGAAAAGTAATAATTCATCTGATGGAGTGGACAAGTGTGTTGATTAGTATTCGACAGCCTCAAAGACAAGAACCATTTACAGCTTTAAGTTCGGCAACGTAACGACCTATACCGCAGTACCTGAAAGACACAACATTGGAAGGCCACTTATATAGTGGACACTCACATGATAGTGACAAGAAACATGTAACAGAGATATTTGTAATTACAAAACATAATTGAAAAGAGTGTCCATGGAGTTTCTTGTACATTCTTCTCCATAAAAATCTACGCTTTGGAATGTGCAATTAGCATCATTTTTTTTTATGATGACTGACTTCTTTACATTTCAAAAGTGCCTATAAATTTATTTGAAATAAAATGAATGCGAAACGCACAGGACCGGTCATTGTGGAGTCGCTTGAAGGAGGCCTATGTCCAACAGTGGACGTCTTCTGACTGAAATGATGAACTAGCTATAACTCTCAGTGATAATCAGTTAAAGGTTGCATTCCCTGTTATAGATGAATTATCAAGATAGTATTCTTCCAGCCGGCCTACCAATACAACTACAAATTAAAGCTAAGGATCAATTTAGATAGCTATCAGGCAGACAGCTCAATAGAGGCAATAAAATTAATTATGAACGTGATCTCACTTTAATTGAAAACAATCTTATCCAAGTGTTTGCTTTCACCAGCTCGCTAGGCATGATAACCTCGTCTAATGTCCATTACTGAGTTGACAATGGATATAATAAAATGTAACATCTATTTCCTGGTCAGTCTACGCATTACATAAAGTAAGCATTCTCATCCGATATTGATTTTCTTGTATCTTTGGCGATGATAATCATGAATCAGCATTTTTCTGTCTTGTAGGATTAGAACATTCTTGCCAAAGTAAGATACATTACTATGTATTTGTCTCAATATCCTCACGTCCTTGGGCTACGGGATTATAGAAAGATTTACCGCGGCTCAAGAACGAAAAGGGCAACTTAAGGAACACTGGTGGGTTATAGTCATTAAAAGCCTGACACTCCCTATTGCTCCACGCAGAGTGGGAGGAATTATTTGATGATATGCCACCTGATAAAAAACCTCCGGCCTCACGGCCTCCGGCCTCCGGAAACACAAAAATGATCTCCTTTTAAGCCATATCAATTTCACATAATCCAACAATCGTTTCTTTGGTCTTCCCTACCTTAACGACCATCCACATTCACACTCAAAACTTATAAGTTGAAAACCAGCGTCAAGCAACTACTGCAATTGCTCAACAGGACTTATTTGGCGCAACCGTGAGAAACAAAATATGATCGTTTGTTTCTTTAAAAATCATACTTGTTTCTACTTTTTGTGTGTATTTTTGCACCTTATTTTGAATGTAAATACTTTCCCATTTAATTGCATTAACAATTGATTACAGTATTAACGCCACATCACAGGTAATCTTATTACGTATTTACGTTTTAGCACAACGACCTCGAAGACCATTGGCTCTATAGCCCAGGCGCCATTAATGTTTTACTTATATAATGGAAGGGAAAATGTTACCACAATGTTAATAACGTATCGAGTCAACTTTCGCTAAAGACATAAGTTTCACTGCGCTGGGGAAATTGCGGTTTGACAAGCTGCGCATGAGTGCCGCTGATTATGATAAGGCTTTTAGATCAAGAGATATCGTTGCGTCATAGATCGATATAGAAATGGAATGGGGTTTATCTTTTCCCTTGCCCCTTTCACATTAAAATATCTTAGAAAACGGGGGTAACCAGCTGATGACGCCATCCATACATCATTTTGCAAAATAAATTGAAAACTTGGAGATTGAAGACGAAGCTACGTTTCTACACAAAAGTCAATGAAAGAAATTACCAAAAGCACAGACAAACCAGTCCAAAAATAATAGCATAAGAGTTGGGAAAATATAATTTAGAAGGGGAGTAGAAATTATGACAATGAGGCCAACGCGCATTCCGATAGATTGCGGTCCTAAGCTAATATACAGGCTTGATTGTTTCGGCAGATTGGGTCTACTACCTGAATCATCTGGACGATTCGGTCTAGACATTCCACTTGATGCCACTTGCTACATGCATTTGATGCCACTTCAATCAATTTCTTATCCAAGCCACATTGAACAAAAAATTAAAAGCAGTAAAAAAAAAATCTTACAAAAAGTGTCACCTTAACTTACCGTGATAAACACCAGTAATTACTACCATTCAGTGTCAATAAACATCACTACTTTGTTGTGATTTAACATTTAAGTAAATAAGGAAATTTAAATTTACTGAATTAAGATCATTTATGCTTCCTGAAGAACATAAATTGACCGCAAATGAGGCCTTGTTTACCTTTATAGGAACATGTTTATTCGTTATTATTTTATTGTAGTAACTAAAGCGTGCTTTATTGTATAAAATTCGTTAATTACGTGATATGCAATTTGTATTTTTTTTTTGTTTATTTTTGTGCCTATGCGGTTACACAACTGGAAAAAGGGCTTTACCAAGTCCTAACAGGAATTATTTTCCCGTACCGGCTCGTACCAGCCTTAACAATACATGTCCAGCGGGGTTACCATGACGTTCAAAGTAAGATTGTTTCATTCTTATTTCAGTGTGGGTATAGCTCTGTCTCTTACCCACACTGAAATAGGAATGAAACAATCTTACTTTCAACATCATGGTACAGGTCCTGATCGTCTCGAAAACTCTGCCTGTCTTTAACCACTAAAAGAAGACTGCCCCAGCGGTCACAGTGCATGGTTAGCATTATATCGAGTACCGACAGAGATTCTTCCTATCATTATGGAGATATATTTTTTAAATAAATTAAGTTCTTTACATACCTAGCAAAAAATAAGGGCCCTTACTACCTTAATACCTACTCATTAAGTTAATATAACTCGCAAAGCTGTAAATTGAAATGTTTGTTAATAATCTCATTCCACTTTTTGATATCCACATGAATAACTTTGCAAAGTAAGAAATATTGCAAAATCTGAAAGATAAATTGATAAGTTAAAACTTACATTGGACCTAATCTTATTAGTATGACTGCCACAATTCACTACGGTTAGTTTATGCGATAATTCTACCTTGTCACGGCTTCTGTTTACATGTTATGTAAAACAACAGTACAACAATGTAGCTAAATATATAATAATAAGGTACACTTCTTACGTTTTTGATCCCTCAGATATAAAACTCGCTCTACATTGAAACAAAAAACAATTTGCTACTGAAAAACTTCTCGAGATTATGCGAAACAATGGAATGAATCCGTTATCTCGTAATACAATCTGTTATTCGAATAGTTTATTAAAAAAAACTCATTATTTTTTATCTTTTGGACAAAGATGTCTGACAATTACAATAAAATCCAAGGTTCTGAGAAGTATGCAAGGAAAATTTAAAAACAATAGTTCAATCTAAAAGACACAATGTCTTTTAAACATTATGGGCCAAATAAAAAAAAATATATACGCGTTTTTATGCAATTAAGTTAATTTGCATACCTTTCACTTTTACGTCCATCATTATAATATTTATTTACCTCACTATAATTAATTTATTCATCTACTGCAAACACCTCGATAACTTTCGTGCAACTTACCATCAACCATACGTTTCCAACTAATTACCCATAAACAGTGGAGTTTCTTGCCGATTAAATGGCAATAACTCCAATATAGTGAGCAATCAGTTGTAACTGTCACAACTCATTTAGCATTTATCTATCACATCAGAAAGTGGACACGTCCACTTCGACAGTAATTTCCCCTCGCGTGATCACATCTCCGTTTACCTGCGAGCTGCGTATACGTCTCGATAGAAACTTGCGTATGAAGCCAATAAACGATTAATGGCATTAAGTGCTTCATTTTCCAAAATCACGCAGACTATTTCAACCCCTTTTGACATTCAGATACTTTTAGAATGGAATATAGTATAATAGATTCTAAGTAGAAATATTTCAGTTTCGGCTACGAAAAGTTATCTACGAATAGTTAGAATCAGTAACGGAATTGAGATCAATTCATGAAAAATAAAACATTATTCGATAAGCAACCTTATCGAGATGTTTCGTGGTTGTTATTGATGCTCGTGATGATCATAGTCGTAGTTTCGTGAAGTTTCGTAGAACGAATCGGAACGAATCGTCGCAGTTACTGTTAATTGCATCACACACGTCAGGAAGTGGTCATTATAACACTTTTACAAGGAGCACTGCTCATGTGCACCGATCAATTAACGGCTGTTCTGATCGAGTTTGACACGACAGGTAGCACCGCACGGTATTTTTATGCAATACCTTACTATCATAGTGGCACGTTACGTAAACTATAAAATCGATAATTATTATGCTGTAACAGTTACAAGCATAGGTGGAATGTTTAGAATTTAATCATTTCACGGTATCGCATTAATGTGCTATCTCGAACAATTAGTGACACAGTGATTGTGATCATTCTTCTATTTGCTTGAATGACGATTTTAAGTGGCTGATACACCTCTAACACGCAAAGGCCTGTCTTTGCCTTGATTTATTAACAGCTGTCCATCTTCTACAGTTTAAATTAAATCTTCAATGAAGCTCATAGCTTTAATGAGGTTGAATACATCTTCAGCTAATATTACAGTAAACTGCTTATAAAGTCACATATTGAATACGGAATTCCCACTCGCGAGCCTGACTCATCTGTACTGAATTTTATCAGAATATCTAAATGCTTTTAAATTTCACTTGCGTTCTAGAGCACTTTCCAGATGAATGCAAAAAACAAATTCTCAGAAAGAAGTAGAATTCTCACGGGTTAGTATGTAAAATACTTTGACATCTATGTACATAGACTTCCAATGTGCGTAATGATAATGACGGTCGGCTCGGGTCAGTCATTAAGGTAAACTTGTACATTACCTTAACGAGAGCCGCTAGGTTCACTTTCTAAGTTTGTAGTTGTACACATGTCATTAATATTTAAAAAAATAATTTCGCCGGAAACTTACATCGCATAATGTCAACTTGTAAATTATGGTTTCGTATACGTAGGTACGTGTGCTGTTTACACTCATAAAGTACTATATTAGGACGGTATTTCACAACACTGCTAGGATTGCTTACTGTTTACGTTCACTTGGTATTTCAGTGGTTTAAAAACAGAATAAGAACTGTACCGGGTATCGACATTAATATTTACAATGCCAGTAAGAATAAACATTTGGGACATAAGGGTTTGAAGACGCACGTCAGCCACTTTTTTCTTTAAGAAATCCTATGCCGATTGCGTTTAATCAATAATGTTGGGTTTGCGGACGGCAAGTAATGTGTATCTCGTCGTCGTGCCTTAGAGAGAAAAAAGATATTGGATACCTAGATTAATCCATTGATGCTTTATAACATATATTCATAGCTTTAACATCGTCAATTATATATGTTTTGAGCCTGAGGCCTCTTCGTAATGACCCTGTTTCTAACATTGCCGCGTATTATTTATTATAAACATAATTATAGTACTTATAATCAATTAAGACAAGGCAAACTGTGAGAACATAGTTGACAGACTCCTACGCATGTGTTGCCAGCGGATGCTGATCCATGGTCCTTTTTTATTCAGCTAAGCAACGTGTGAAGGTTGCATTACATTTTTATTAAAAAAAAAACTTATTAAATTTTATTTATTAAAACTTTGTGCGGATTTAATGCAAGAAGAAATGAAGAGAGCAGTGGTGGCCGAGTGATAACGGCCCCACTTACGAGTTGTAGGTTGCGGGTACAAACCCAGCCAGGCGCATTACTTTGTGTAATTTATTTCATCACCACTGCCACTGCTCTCAAAACGGTGAAGGAAAACATCGTGAAGAAACCGGCATGTCCTAGAACCAAAAATTCGAAGTCATGTGGCATCCACCAACCCGCACTAGGCCCGCGTAGTGGATTACGGCCCATTCTCTCTCCTAGAAAGGAGGCCTGAGTCCCAGCAGTGGGAACGTTATAAGGCCGACTATGCTATGCAGATTTAATGCAACAAGGTATTCTCTACCAATCAACCTTTCTATGAAAAATACTCCAGTTATTGTTATTATTCTTTTTATAGTGAAATGTAAATAATTTGACTAGCTGTCGTCTATGATTGTTTTATTTTATTTTAATCAGTTTTTTTTATAAGCTAGCTGTAAGTCCTCCAAGGTTTAATAAATATATAATGTAAAACAAAGGAAATTAATATAGCCATCTGAATGCCTGATATCTTAACATCACACTATATTATAATATAATAAAAGCGAAAGTATGTGAGTGTGTATATTTGTATGTTTGTTACTCCTTCACGCTCAAACGGTTGAACAGATTTGAATAAAACTTGGCACACAGGTAGAGCAGGTCCTAGATTTGCTATATATCCTTCTTGAAATTATTTTCTAGTTTCACGCGGGTGAAGACGGTGGCAGAAGTTATATTGTAGTCTATAATACTCATAAACAAGTAATTGCTAAATATTCATACATTCGAGACGTGTAGGAATGTCTAGGTTCTATAGTACAACAGTCGGTCAAGCGATGAGATAAATTCCTATATATCATTAGAATTTTTTGATGAGATTCCACGACCATATAGCCCACAAAATACTGGCCACCAGGCTTGTGAGATTGGTTCCATTGATCAGTAATTTATCCGCAAATTTAGTGTTAAGTACAACTTTTGTTCTCGATCGTACATTGATTTACTAATAAATAATAATCAATCTAACGCCTACACGCTTGTATCTCAAGATAATATCTACCAAGAAGGTATGTAGTACTAAGGTATAAGATTCAATTGAATCTCACTAATCTTGATTCGTTTATAATTATAATCTACTAGTTTTTGTCTGCAACTTCGTCTGTATGAATGTCGATTATTGCGTCCGCGAAATCGATATCGAAGCCAGATAAAAAGCAGCAGTCCTTCCTTGTGGTTTAAACTTACCCTGTACTAAATTTCACCAATATCGGTTCAGTAGTTTAACCGTGAAAGCGTGACTGACAGAGTTACTTTCATATTTATAATATTAGTATAAATTGAGTAAAGTAGACAAAATAACTATAGTCAGCTTAAAGGCTTTAAGCAGCAAGTCTGAATTGAGATATAATAAAGTTATATCTCAATTCTGCCTTGTGAATAAAATACGTTATAATTAATGCATTCTTAAAAACCCTGTGGAGCCTCCAATCGGAATTTAATGGCAGCTGTCAATATGATTGTTTTGTCAATGGGCTATCTGTTACAATCAGTTAAACATCATACATATTGTCTTGGTTGAACTATAAGTAATCCACTGTGTCGAATTCTTTCGTATACCCAGTGTCGTGTCGTATTGCCAGCAATAAAATTTATTTCAAACTATTCCGAAATACTAGTAACCCAAAACCAATTTGTTGCAAATGTTTACACAGAACAACAGAAACCTTATGGCATTAATTCCAAAACAGCTGATCGAATCACAAAACACAGCACAATAGCACTATCACTATCAGATTTTATAACTTCCAATCAATTTCCTCGCACTGAACTTTACTTTCAATCACAAAAGCACGTTGTGCGGTAAAAGAATTTGTTACAAGAAAATCGCGACCGATAGTTTTCGAAGTTTAAAAAAACCGATCGGTGTTCGGCTCTGCAGTGTGGCGAGTCGGAAGCGGCGACGCACACTGACGAGACGCCGAGTACGCCTCGCGTCTGCCGCCATTGACTCAGAGAAAAGTAGGGGCGTCACTCACAAGTCACAATCAACGTATATAATTTTCCGCTTATTAACAATTAAAATCCGAACCGCACACGATTTTTCAGCGAAATGACTCTATTGTCGTATGCGCGTCCCAGAGAAAGCACACATAATTATGGTTAATTACTTAACTGCGTTTGTTTACTTTCCTTTATTTTTATGTTTACTGCTTAATATTTCACACAGCGATTAAGTTTAATTACAATGCGTTATTATGAGGTGTTTATTCACTTTGCTCTTACATTTCACACCTATTTTAAATAGAGGAAAGACCATGCATCTGTAAAGTCTATTCTCCGAACATCGGTCTTTTTCACAAGAGCCAGCGTAGCGCGTGCCCGTCTGTTTATGACACGGATGTGGCAGCCCTAACAATTCATTACAAGAGACAATAGACAGTAGCTATATCAGTTCTGTCGCCGACTGATATCAACGGACACTGGAAATGCATCGCGTCCAATATTGGAAATATTATGATGAATCACTGGTTGCATCCAAAACGGCGCGAGCTATATTTGGCAGGGTTGAAAACGTTATGGATGATATTCGTTAATGTCGCAGACTCCCCGCCTACATGCCAATGCCCATGCCGACTGCATGTCTGTATCATGTTTTACGATCGTATTAAAATGTGCATCGATATGCAACTCGGTCATCAGTTATTAAAATTATCAATTTACGCTTATGCATGTGGTTTTCTTTACTAACATTGTGTTTGAATTAATTGTTTTGTGGTTTAAACTATGAACGTTAATATTATAATGAGAAGTCACATGACCGGAAAATCAAGTTCACAACCTTTACAACGCGGTGGGCGATCATTACTAATATATAAAAATAGACTAATATTCTCTGTATTTATTACGACAGTGACATTCACATAGTCATAAAGTAAGGATAACTCTATAAACACTTATAAATATTGATGGTGTCCTACGGTGCCTTATATGGAGCACATGAATCACGTATTGCTCACATCGCACACACAGCCGTAGACGATTCCATTGGGTGTAGACTAACTGAGCTGTAATCCTTTCATGAAAGTTCAATAACGTTTGTCTGGTAGTGAGGGCTGAGGACTGACGACACACCTTTCAAGTCGAGTAATACTTTTCAGTTTTTTTTAATATTCTGTGACTATTTTAATTATTGAATGTTTTGGTTGAGTTTATTACAAAATTAATGAAGTGGGCTGTCAAATTAGTAGTCTGAAAATTTTATAAAATGTCTAACATGAAGATGACGTATAGGTACAATTTGGAACAATATTTCAGATTTTAGTGGTCTTTGAGAGTATTTTCCCTTAGCTATTACTACGTTCATCAAAGGCAAAACTATGTAAAATGCTGACGATTCATATTTTATTAATCTAGTCTGAAAATTGAACCTATCTAAAACTACATCCCACCATTTTAAGGACTAGGTTTTTGATAAAAGCTCTGTGTTAAAGGACATCAATCCAATAATATTTATGTATGGTTTATGTAGGCTAGTATTGTTCCACGAACTGTAGGTATGTATGGAATTGTTTTCAGTAAGTTTTCCTGCTCGAGATATACATGTAAACCGTCGTAAATATACACAAAAAGTAAACAGGATATCATATATTAATTTCACCTTTTAATCAATGAAAAGGTGAAATGAATATAACCTAGTAAAACTGAAAATGCAACTGAGCTACATGAAATATTAATGCTAGATACTATCACAGAAAATTATAGCTAATCCAGTATATCTCGTAAGTTATATACTTATTTAACGTTCCGACGTTTTTGCTAAACACTTTAGCAACTATAAGCTAGTGATTTACTGGCTTATACAGAATAGTCGACGGAAAAACTTGAAATTTCTCATTCAGTACTTTCGAAACACTGGTATTAACAACTTGATTGGCAAACTGACGCCAGTTCTATTAAGAATTCATTTTTTATTCGGAAACCAGCCGGTCCTTATAGACAGACAATGTGTTGAATACGAATTAATATTCAGGACAAGCGTCAGTTCGTAGGAACTGATGTGTAAGCCGCCTTTACTTCCCTATCAAGTTCTACTGACTCACGCTACATTTTATTTAGGTAAACGAGGCATCGAACTCGAAATTTCAAAAAAATTGTTCCTAATAAAAGTTTTATGTTTCTGTTAGTCACTGGACAGTGCAACAGTCCCCAAGAAATGAGACAAAGAATTACGAAGTTCGAAATTAATCACTCCAGCCGTTAAATTACAATTAACCGAAATGGTTATCAAATTATCCTCATTCTTAGTAATTAACACCGAATTTAAACACATTGCGAGTCAAGGCACACTGCACTTTAGCCAATAAATTCCCAGTGTCAGTGACATCTTCAAACGGTTCATCGCAAACTTAAAAAAACGGGCATGTGTGAGTAGGACTCACGCACTGAGGGTTCCGTACAGACTTCCTATGAAAACAAATTAATTCCCGAATTGAGTTACGAAGATTTTTCCAAATCGCAAAAAAAAGTTTTCTTTGTGACATAACTAAAAATTTACAGTTTTCAGAATTTTTCCTATACTTGAGTTATGAAATCTTGCTTCATGCCAAATTTCAAGATTCGGTCAACAGGAAGTACCCTATGTATTTTGATTCACTTGAGAGTGTCGAGATACACGTTTTTTTGGAACATAAACGGGCATTTTTTTCGGTTTGATTTTTTCACAATTTCAAGGGACCGCAGACTTGAGTATATGGTTTTAATTTCAACTCGATACCTCCACGAATTCCCGAGATAAAGAGTCTTTGAGTCGGACGAACAAGAAAGTGATCCTATATGGGTTTCGTGTTTCCTTTTGAGGTACGGAACCCTAAAAAAAAAATCAAACAAACAAGCATTTCCTTAGTCAGGAAGTCTCCAAAAAGGGTAACAAATTACATCGAAAGATCAATGTTTTTTTTTCTACACTAAGTGCTAAGACGGCCGCGGTTAGTTTTCCAACCACCAAAAATATGACGAAAACAAAAAAAAAATTAAACTCGAGTTCTAAATTTGAATTTCTTTTTCGTTAACGTCCGCTATTTCAGAGTCGTCAATCGACCCGTGTTCGCTTACCGACAAAGTTCGTGTCGTGTCGTGCGACAGGTTAAACAGTTCGTATTTTAAGTTCTTCTCGAAAATATGAAAGCTGACTGATGGTTCGTGCTTTTGTATTGTCGCGCTGCGTTCTATTTTGGATACGAGCTTCAAAGACTTATTTTCAGGAATCGTATTTTGGTCTAGGAAGTCGAGTTTAGTTAAATCATTAGTTAAATTAAATATTAGGTTGAATATATTTTGTAAGTCATTGAGTGCTTTATGAGATTTCCGTTAGACAGTGGAATTATGTATTCTGAACAAGGCATAGCCTTTATTCATTTTTTTTTTGAGATAGGTAATCATCGACTTCTTCCGCTCTAGAGTAGAACGCTAAGGTGTGTCAGACTTTTACTGACTAAACCCCACCCGTGTCCTTCAATTGCCCAGATTAGGGCATAAGTTAGAGATAAAATAGCCATAACAGGTTTAGGCTATCACCATGTTTTTGATAACGGTCATAGTAATAAAATATTTTCAAAATCAACCGCACTATCTTTATAAACCACCGTAGGCGCGAGCTTGCGGACGGCGAACAATGGGTATCTCGCCGTCCGATCATCCGATACCCGTCCGGACCGAGCCCAACTAGTCGACGGCGCGTACTGTTCCACGTGCGCCTCAAGCAGATGTCAGCAAACCGTAGGGGCCCAACAGGGTGGAAGCCTACTGAAACTCGGAAAACTCGGCCCTGGGGACGAAGGAAAAGAAGGAACAGAAGTGGGTTTTTAGTCAGTAAAAGTTTGACACGCCTTCGCGTTCCGTCCTAGAGTGGGGGATGTTATTGTATGAATTTCCCAACTACGAAAAAAAAAAAGCAACTTTATCTATCGTCTATCTGTCTCTATGCTGTCCAAAAGTTGGTACTACTGGTTATATAACCTTATGACCGTCACAACAAAAAAAGTAAATGGAATGGAAACTCGGCGATTTCATGCTTTAATAACACAAATAAAAAAAACGCTTTCTTATAAGATTTATTAGCGTTTAAGTCTGTCATGTAGTCGTGACGGTGGCGTGCTGGACACATTTTGCTTTATCATTTAATTTGACTAGCGGTCAAAAGGATAATAATTAATAGAGTTTTTCTCACGCTATACAAAATTCAACATTATGTTCATTGTTTTACAGAATAAATTAATACTGACAGGTTACATTAAATAACATAAGTACATATTTCAATTTGAGATATCTAGAAACGTGTTATTTTGAAAATAATTTTGAGCCTACGTACAGATAGAGGGGTCTTTCAACGCTACGCTATCTGGAGACTACGCTCCATTATTTATTATACACGCATAAATTGTAGCAAAAATCTATCTTCTAGGTTTTTCCCAACGATGTTTTTTTCTTTTTAAGGTGGGAAATCATCTAATGACATCTCCCGCCCTTGGGTGGGGTGTGAGGGCGTGTCAAACTTTTACTGATTAAAACCCACCCCTGTTCTTTCTTTGCGTTCCAGGGCCCTGGGGTTCTCTTTCGCATCACCCATGGCCCCAGTAGTTCTAGTAGTTTTAGTAGAAAAAAACATTTTAAAAAATAAGTGTAAGTACAATAGGCGGTCTTATCACACAATCTAATATTAAACCCGCAACAACAGTAAAATAAAGAAACCACCTTTCTGTGAAAGAAACACAACACAAAAATATTGAAATCTTTTCTGATATCTGTGTATGCCACCAAATTCAACCCCTTTTGTTTTGTTTCATGTTACAGCCAGATAAAATCAAGTGCTGTAGCACTCCCGTACATATTTGCGTATCAACTCGGAGATTGATAGTAACAGGATGGGGCAACCGGGCAGCGCACACGAGTCGAGGGACCGATGTCAATTAAAAACTGCTGGGGCCCTAATTGTGCCCATTTTAGCTCGATTGCGCCAGACGCCCGAAGGGACACCGAACGCTCTGTCGCGTGTCCAATCGCAATACGGCCGCGCAGTGGAAAAACATATGTATGTATACGTATTATTAAACTTCATAAATTATTATGGCAACTATTTGTCAAGTGGCTTTACAAGTTTTTAGTTGGGCATTTTTTGATTCGTGGTTTGAAGTGGGACCACTTCTATGGTACCGGTATTTTAAGCAACCGTTCGCGATCGATCTTAATTTCTAGTTCTTCATCATCATGATTTCGAGCGGAGGACGTCCACTGCTGGACATAGGTTTCCCCCAAGTGACATAACAACGACCGTCCTATGTGCTTCTTAATTCTCGCAGTCTTTACAAAGTCATCGATCCACGTTGTGGAAGGCCTTCCAACGCTTCGTCGTTCAGTACGCGGTTGCCACTCCAGAACCATTCTTTCCTTCCTGGTTCTTATCTTTAAGTATCTATTTGTACCTATCAAGTTCTTAGTATTGTATCTTAGTTAGGCATTGCCAAAAATATAACAAAGCTATGTTTCCTAAATGGGAACAATCAAATTCAAAGTTTTCCTCGTCCACGTCAGATGCAGTTGTCGAAACTAGTTTTTTTTTTTTATCGATACAAACTAGTGCTTGACTGCGATCCCACCTGTTCTTAACTGTTGTTGCTTTTAAGTCGTGCTGCAATGAAAGACAAAACAATAAAACTGAGGAAAAAGTCTAGAAAAAAAAGGATTTAACTGAGCGTCCGCCGTCCAAAAGGTGAGACAATACCACCAACAAAAAATCTCGAGGACTAGCTGTTTCACAAGATACTACGCAACGAAGATAAGGAATTCGTTAAAGAAGCTAATATTCTCACTAATTTTAAGAGTTATAAAAAAAGTGACAAGTATGCAGCAGGGGCGTGAAACATTTGAAAGAATCGATTGGAGTCGCCTGACTGGTGCGCTAGCGTCACGGTGCGCGCCCTTCTTGCGTTAGGTTGGTGCCACTGCTCGAAACGTCACTCTGAGTGAACGCTTACTAATGAAGTGAAAACTTGTTAATGTTATACATGATTAATGCCAGTTTTATGGTACTTCGTTTGGTTTCGCAGAAGCTAGCGGGTAAATAGGTATGTTAATACATTTGCCCTACTTCATCCAATTAACAATTTCCTGAAAGTTCAGAAGCAAAAGTTATCATGTTTCATAACCGACCTTTCATTAAAAACCTTAGAATGTCCAAACTTCAGCTTTAACTTTTTAAACTCGATGAAATGTTCATAAATAATTATCCATTTGTACCTGTTACTAGTTAGTTTTTGAAGTGATTTTAATTTCTGTTTCAAACTTTTTCCTCATTTCAAAATAACCGAAAAAAGTGGACACCTGACTCGAAAACATTACAAGTTATGACCGAGGATACACTTAAAAATGATGAATCCAAAAATCTATATTTTTGTGCCTAAAATTGTATTATTTCATGTGATAATAACATGATTGTCGAGCTTTCTGTAAATGGGAGTTGAGATCCAAGCCCCCTCCGGGTATAGCTACTACTCAAAAACATATACCTAACAAAAAAGTTATAGGAGCAGAAACGAAAAACACAAAAATTCATAAAAATTCAGTCATTCAAATGCTCAAAAATGTAACGGTAAGCTATATTAATTATTCTTTTTTTTTTATTTTTTTTTTTTATTTATCATTCATTAAAGAGTAGATATAATTAATTAAAAAAACAATTTACAGAATGTTTTTCTCATATTTTGACCAGCGCCAGGTCTAAAAATTGTTGTAACCTATTTCCATACTCGAAAAAGTTTTGTGTACTTTTCTGAAGTTCCGAATCCGATGAAAATGAAGGAATAGTAGGGTAGCGACATCTATTTACAGAGCATGAAACTATTACAACGCCATCTAGTGTCGAATAGAAACATTTCTTATATCTGGCCGCTAGAGTACTTTAATATGAAGTTGTTGCCACTTGACGCTAGATGGCGCTAAACTAAAATACTAATAAAAATTGAAATTACAAACCTTGAACAGGCATTGCTCGTAATGAGACTGCATCTTCTTCTATTTCTTCTTCAACTTCTTCCTCTGTTATAGAGGGTGGTGCAGCCCAACAGCGAAGTCTGACGCCGGCAGTGCCAACGTTTGCTCCGTTGTCAAGCCTCACGCGAGGAAGACTTCTCGAGGAGTATTCCCCATTATTATTGGTCTGCCAAACCAAAAAAAAAAGTTAGGTTCTTATCCTGGAATGTTTAAATTCTGTAGGTAGTTGAAAGATTAAATATAGGAGTGTAAAAATTACAATTTTCTACTTCGTGAAAATAAACAGTCATTAAATATACAATCTCTTTAATCGTTACCCTTCTACAGAAAAAAATCTCTAATTAGGTGTATTTGGCTACTGATGCAAATATAAAGGAAGTTGTTGTCTAAAGCAATACACCTGTATGCAAATGCTAAAATTAAGCTAATCAAAATCCATTGCAATGAAATAAAATCGGATGCGATGCAAAATCAAATGGTAAGCGAAATTCACAAATCAACTATCAAGGAAATAAAATAAGAAATACAAAAGGATGGTGCACACGGGTGTTAACACGACGACGCTCAAAATTTTAAAAAGATTCTCTCATGGTTATGAACAATGACGTATTTATATATGAATGTCAAAATATCGTCTTTTTTCTTATCGTCTTCATTTTATTTGGTGTGGGTGGATCTCAAATCCACCCACACCCAAATAAAATCTTTCTACAAAAACTGCCAAAACCAATTCTCGATGTGCCATATTTAAAGCTACTGTACATAATTATCATCAGCCTTCGCAACTGTAACCACAAACGACCTATACTGTGCGTCTCAGATCCATCAGATTCGCGCAACTCTAATCAGGACATGTCCACTATGTGGGTATCCCTGTCTTCCGGTACATGATTGCCACTCCAGAACCCTATGGCCCCATCGATCATCTGTTCAGCGAGCAAAGTGTCCTGCCCACGCTTTTTGACGATTCTACGGGCGATGTCGGTAATTTTGGTTCTCTTGCGGATATCTTCATTTCTAATTCGATCATACAAGGAAACTCTGAGCATAGCCCTCCGCATTGCTTTTTGAATGAATTTAAGCCTGGCAAACTGTACCTACCTAAACAGTACCTATAAGCATGAGCATAATCAGCTTTTTAATGTTCCCACTGTTGGGACTCAGGCCTCCTCTCTCTAGGAGAGGGAATGGGTCGTAATCCACCACGCGGGCCCAGTGCGGATTGGTGAATATCACATGTCTTCGAATTTTTGGTTCTAGGACATACCAGTTTCCTCAAAATATTTTCGTCACCGTTTTGAGAGCAGTGGTAATGAAATAAATTAGACAAAGTAATGCACCTGGCTGGGTTTAAACCCGCGACCTACAACTCATATTTAGTGGCCGTTAACACTCGGCCACCACTGCTCTCTACAACTAAACAGTACCTATATTATTAAGTAAATACAACAACCAGGTAAATAAATGCAGTAGTTTGGTTTATAATCACGCGCACCGTTGAATGAACGACTCGCATTTACTTTGTAGGCACGAAGTAGCAGCTGCTTACTGATAATGATACGTTATGAAGAATAAATACTGCTTTAAATAAGGCAATGTTATGAGAAGGGATTTGTAAATCAAGCTTAAAGAGCTTATCGGTGCAATACAGGAGATAACCGAAGTATACGTTGGGTCGGATATGATATTTTTTGAGTAAGAATTACAACGTTACCTTTCGGAATTTTCTATGTAGCAGATATAGAAACGTAACTACGGACATGAATGTAAAAAATCGTTTCTAACAACAAGAGATACAGAGTTGAACCCAAAGCACTCCAATCAGAGAATCAGTAATTCTAATCGAAAGCAAAAAAAAATCTCCCAAAATCAAAAACAAATTGACATAAACATAAGAATAGCCCATGTCAATTTGTTTTTAACTGGGTATTTTTTTAGTTTAAACCTTGAACTATCTCAGACACTTAACTGATGTGAAAACATTTGATTATTCAAATCCTAAACTAACATGCGGATCTCTAAGCAAACATAAAAAGCATGCTTGTAACTGCGTGTGTTCCTGAGGATGTCACCAGTCTAAAGCATATTCTATCGCTGTGAGTAACGGGTCAACATCCCGTCATCGCTAAGCATTATCGCTGTTTTTTTGCTAAGCTATTTTAGGAGATCCTGCCGTACGACGGATTTCGCGTAAGTCACGGTGAATGAAACTGTCTTGTAGCTACCTACATGTCAGGATGTACGATTGTTATAAAAATAAGCAGCATGGAGAAATGACACATTTGAATAAGACACGTGCCTCACTGGGACGCCTTGGAGGCGTTGCCAGTTCACGTAACCAAGATAATGCATGTAGTTCTATGGTGTGTAGGTACCTCACCTGTCCACTGCTGGCCACGCAGCCAATCCATAATTTTTTTGGCGTCTTGACCTGGCTACGCCGCCATGGCGTCCCAGTGAAGCACGGCCCTAAAGGCCCGCGTTTATGACGCCTAAACAGCAAGTATCTGTGACTTTTCGATTTTTAATATGTTATCTAAAGAAGAAAAGGCTCTACATGAGATATGTTCATAAACCTAGGTAGAGCCCACTATGTGTATGTTAAACACCTACCGAACAAAACAACTGACTGAAACCTTAGACCAAATTATGATACCTAATTTCAATTAAATCATTAATACATAGTTTTTTTTTTGAGGTGGCACATTATCTTAAAATTTCCGATTTAGGACGGAGCTAGAGAGAGTGTCAGACTCGGATAGTGTAGAGATCCTCTTGTGTACCTCTTTAGAGGATTTAAAACGAATGGCATATTATTTTGTATAGTACCTATAAGAAAAACACACTCGAGTTTGAAATAAAGAATATTGTAAAATAGAGATTTAGAGCGCTTTCAATTTAGACGTTTGTGACGTTGCGGTGCCGTCCTGTTGTCGACCATCAGTGACTGTAGCAGTACTACTTATTCTGTGACGGTACCGCCGCTGCGCCGCACGGTTGCCGCACCGAGCGCTTTGTATGAAAAACACGACCGTGCAGTACGACTAACGCACCGCATCGCTGCTGCGGTGGCGCAGCAGGCCCTCAAAAAACGCATAAATTGAAAGCTTCCTTAGGAAGACTATCAGACGGATAGGCACGAGTTTTTTTTTAATTTTAATATAAAGAGTAATTTTGTAGGAATAAATACTACACTATAATAACGCGAATAAATATTTATCTCAGATCCCTTCAGTACATGATTATTTAAAAGTTTAAAATACGTACGCACTCAGTCACTTCAAGAGGTGTTATGAATAAACGTAGGCTCAACATACGATAATTAATTATCTAATTAAGTAGCCGAGCAAATGACCACGATGTATAATTTGCTGGCCTGTAATGCGCAGTAATAACCAAGTAATTAGGTACAATGTAGGTGAGCCAATCGGGTATTGGAATGGGTATCGTGGGAACGTAACTGCACCACTGCACTATATCGATGTTACCGGATTATTTCGAGGCCTTATAAGGGTTCTTTCGCCTCGAGATCATCTCACCCATTAAGATAGTGTTCAACTGTACGGTACGCTACTGAGAATTGCTTATAAAGCTTAACATGATTAGATTGATTACAAACTTGTTGTTACCGTTGATTACACTGTTTTGACAAGATCTTTAACAGGGCGTGGGAAATGTTAAACGGCCCTCATGAATGTAATATGAATGTGATAAATAGATTAGTTTCAAACACAACTGGAGAATTAGAATATTGTGAAAATATCTGAGATCGCCCTAGACAGAAAGGTTTGGAAAGAGAAAGGGGAGGCCTTTGCCCCGCAGTGGGACACAATATAGGCTATTAAAAAAATATATTACCTAACGGGTTTTCGTATTAAACGTCCTGAATTCCGGTATTAATATGGACTATTGTTTCAGATAATGAACCGTTGAATTAATTAATGCTGAAGCACAATAACATATTTCACTCAAACTCACATTCATAATTCTTCATTAACACACTCGCCTCCATTCACTCATGACTCTTCATTAACGCCAGCATTGCAAATCTGGAAAATTCTCTTTAACATTAATTAATCGCTAATTGCACCTCACTAATGACTAATAAAGTCCTGCACAATAAATGAGGTAACGATAGAAAAAAGGTTATAATCACAATGCTTCGACATCGTAACATAATATTGCACAATATCGGTGCATTATGCATGGAAGAATGTAAGAACAAATGCCATACAATAGGTGTACCTAGCACCCGAGCGGCGGTGGAAGAATCCGAAGCACGCGTTTATTTCCCATTATTCCCCGCGTATGACATACGTCATGTGAACGGAGTGAATACTTGGAGCGTGACGCTGATTGCCACCTGATACTAAGTCGCTCAATGTCCTTGCTGTACCTCTCTAATGATACTGTGTGATATGATCACTTGGTGTCTTGGCCGCATTTAAACATGCAAACGGATTTATTAATAACTTGTGCTAAAATTTAGTTTAAAACTGGCAGACCATTTACAAAGGTTTTTATTTAAGATTATGAAAACGTTTTGAAATAATATTATACGCCTGTTAATTTCGTATTTTCTGCAATAGTTGTAATCAATTATATTTTGTAGGTTACCTAAAAAACGTGTATTGAACACCGCTGAAATAACAGCTTTCCACTTTCAATTAGTAGTAACATTTAAGATAGTCCAGTAGCAAAACACTAACGTGGAAACACCATACTTAATTAACTTGTATATATTTGTACAACAAGTGACAGTATCTCCGACCGTATCACCTTTCCAAGCGAATGACAGAAATAACAGTTCCGAGTATCACGATAGTGCTCGGGTATAAGTTGACAAGTTGCGACAAGGCTCCGAGGATAGCACAACACTATTAAATTTTCCTATGGTGACACTTACAGCTGGCGTGGGTAGATAAGTAGCCGATCTTCACGTCAACGTACATTAAGAATTTAATTAAGTCATAAAAGTATTCTTAAAAATAAACTGGTTTGTACAGTTGTAATGAATGCGCCCTAATCTGCTAAGGCTGCAATAGACTGGCTCGTCGCAACGGTAAGACAATGATGTAACAACACCTTTTCATAAAAAATGTTATACCTAAGCAAAGTTGTCGCGAGGCACACGAATGTGAAAAATATAGAAGAATCATATTGAAGTTATCTGTGGGAGCTTTAATATTACTCTAAAAACTACTATAGAATTGTAAATGTAATATCGACGGGTTCAGTTATAGTAAGGTAGCATTTGTTATTGTTTTGTCTGACAACACATGTCGTAAACACCACGAGCAGACACAACACGTCCGGTTAACCAACAAACTGGTAAAGAATAACTGATGTCGTTATATTTAGTTAAATGTGAACCACGGCAGAGGAAAGATCATTTAAAAAATATAAAATAACTTTATTTTTGGAAGTCTTTAAGTTGAGAAATCATCCAATGACTTCTCCCGTTCTGAGTGGAACGGTAGGGCGTATCAGACTTTTACTGACTAAAACCACACTGTGTCCTTCAGTTGCCCTTTGCGTTCTAGGACTACAGGTTTTTTTTTCTAAAAATCTCCGCGGTCCTAGGGGTCTTGAGCCCCTACGGTTTGCTGACATCTCTTTGAGGAGCGCGTGGATCACTACGCCCTGTCGACGACTAGCTGGGTTACCATGACGTTTAAAGTAAGATTGTTTTATTCTTATTCCATTGTGGTTAAGAGACGGCGCTAGACAACCTGTATAGCTTTGTCTCTTACGCACACTGAAATAAGAATGAAACAGTCTTACTTTGCCTCCTCCTTCGCTAGCATTAATGCTTCGTAGAAGGAGGCGACCGCGTGCCATTCCTCCTCGCTCCGGACCATAGCAGTTTTGTCTCTATTTCTCAGTTCCGCTGATCCTATGAGAAGTTCGTTCAATATCTTCAAAATTCATTAGCAGATCATGATAATATTCCTATGGAACCAATTCGGGAGTACTTAATTATACTCTTTCAAACAAATAAATAATTATTATTTAATCTACACTTATAATGCGGCTAGGAAAAATCCATAGCCAGGTTTTTATAACTCCATTATTGCATATAAGAGTGCTCACAACTGACAAGCATGCCTGAGTAATTAAATACCACTGGTAGATTAATGAACGAGAATGATGATGCCAAACGAGGACACGATAAACTGGGACACTTGCTATGATACTATCAAACAATTATCTATGGGACATACGAGTATATGTTTAGAGAAAACTAGATGAAATCTTTTTATTTTAAATATTTGAAGTTGAATTATTATCTCAACTAATTACAGAGATGGGCACGCCATAATTATGGCGGTAAGTAAAAACCCCCCTTTTGACTCCTATTTGAGGAGTGACTGGAAAGACCTCACGGCGTCCTCACCTTCCGCATGACGCAGGTTCTTACCGCATATGGTCAGTTCGGGAGGTTCCTGCACCGGATTCATGCGGAAGAATCGCCCGGGTGTCACCACTGTGTGGACCGCCCGGAGGACACAGTGGAGCATACGATAGAGATGTGCCCCGCTTGGGCAGAGCACCGCCTTGTCCTTGTGGGAGCGATCAGCGGCAACTATCTCTCGCGTCGGGCCGGTACAAGCCATGGTCCGCCTCCTTCTGCGAAGCAGTAATGCTAGCAAAGGAGGCGGCCACACGCGCGAGGCAACGGCCCCCACGCCGCAGCCGCCGAGTTCCCGATCCAGATTTCCGGCCATCGTAGGCGCGGGCTTGCGGTCGGCGAGCAATGGGTAGCTGGCCGTCCGACTGTCCGGTAACCGTCCGGACCAAGCCCAACTCGTTGACGGCGCTTAGTGCTCTACGCACGCCTCAAGGAGATGTCAGCAAACCGTAAGAGCCCAGCAGGGTCGAAGCTTACTGGGACCATGGGTTCGCTTCTGATAGAAAAACCCGGCCCTGGAATGAAAGGCAACGAAGGAACTAAGAGTGACTTTTAGTCAGTACAAGTCTGACACATCCTCCCGCCCCGCCCAAGGGCGGGGAATGTCATTGGATGATTTCCACCCTTAAAAAAAAACTAATTACAGAGAAGAGAAATCCCGATGTTTGGATGGATGCGAGATGCACAGAACCGGTCTTTATGGCGACACTTGGGGGAAGCCTGTGTGTCCAACAGTGGACTCTGTCAGCTGAAATAATGATAATGATAATATTTACAAAAGATAAAATCTTCCAAAGCACTGATACGATTACAAACAATCTTTCACTGATAATAACCTACATTAATGCTGAGTGTCGTAAGGCCTATTTACTCCAGGAAAATCTGTGGTCTCTTTGATCTCAAAGACATGGGCATATCTATGCCCCAGGAGCGAAGCTGCGGAAGAAACCTATATTATATAGGTATTACACTATTATTATATTATAAAGGCGAATGTTTGTGCGTATGTCTGTTACTTCTACACGCTCAAACGGCTGAGCGAGCTTGGTTGAAATTTGATACCAGCCCAAGTTACGATCGTTTCTGATGTCATCTCAATGCTCAGTCACGTGGTCAGAACAAAGGAATCGGAGGCGTGGCCTACTCGAGGCGTTCGACGTAAACGAAACGATAGTAACTTGGCTAGGGGGGCAGGACAGCTTATATTCTGGATAAAAACCAAGGCTAAGGCTTTCATTTATAATGGAAAAGAAGGACTCATTTCACGCGAATAAGCGGACGCTACTGACATACATACCTATATATTATATGTATTATATCTAGTCTGTACTGTCTGGATAAAGGCCTCCCTCCATTACTTCCATTGTTCGAAAATAGAAGTCTTGTACCTCACTTAGAGTCGGGGCCCTGAGCCACTTCTTGCCAATTCCTAAGGACGATATTGAAGTACATAAAACCAAGAAAACAGAAAAAGGTAGTAACTGATAAACAAAGTTCTAAAATGATATACACTAGTAATTAAGTTACAAATTTCAGATATTATGACATCACCGAATGACCGAACATAATCCCCAAGGTATTTTTCAATAAAATACGAGTATAATCGTCATAACAATTAAGTACTATTAAACTTAGAAAAAGGCGTGTAGAAATTAATTTTTGAAATATCTAGGGAACGTGGCACGATCAAAATGTTAAGTCATCATAAAATATGGTACTTCCATATATAGGCACAGTACCTACCTAATTAACATGGGACTTCGAACCGATAGAATGAAGTAGACTGTCACATAGCCATAAGTGACAGTAACCCCCACTTTTTTGTGATAGGAAATAATTAAATAACTCCTCACGCTTTGGGTGGAACGAAAGGCAGTATCAGAACCCGTTCAGATGCCCTTTGCGTTCCATGGCCTCAACTCTTTCGGCTAATCCAAACCCTCAGTTTCTGAATTCAAAAACAGATGAATATTTCACAAAGTCTACTTAAATTTAAAAAAACTTTCAAATTTTTATTTGACACATTCATAACTCCAAATCATACTAATATTATAAAGGCAAAGGTTTATGAGTGTGAGTGTGTGTATTTGTTACTTTCTCACAATCAAACGGCTAAACGGATTTCGATGAAACTTGGTACACGGGTAGACCATATCCCGAATTAGCACATAGGATACTTTTTGTCTCAGGAATATGTTCCCTTAGGATAATTGTCTTCACGCGGGCGAAGCCGCTGACAGCAGCTCATACTAAATATATTAAATTGAGCAACGGGCCCAAAAGACAAACCTCCACACCATCCGTATTTTCAAAACTCGACCTACAATATTATAAACGACCCGTTACCGTCACTACACTAACATCCAAGCCAACAGAAAGTTTCAACAAGTTATCTACTACACCGCTCTTCCCGTTAGCTTTAATCTAGGTTCAAATCGAGCGATAAATAGCTTTTCCAGTTAATAGTTTGTGGCCACTCACTGCTCATATAAAACAACAGACGTACAAAGCAAGCTGAGGCATCAGAAAGCTAATAAAAACGCTAACGAGAAACATAATTTCACGATGTTCACAAAGCTAACGTGACCTAATTAGGAGACTTCCTCCTTGTCGAGAGAACTGTTCTAGGAACCGAATGTGAAGACAGATATTCCTTGTTTAACCTACATAAAATTTAAACTTGTCATGCTCACTCTAATGTTTCGCTGATGGTGGCACGTGTTATTGGGTCATTCAGTTCTCTTCAAATGGATGAGCTGAGTGGGACTGATGCACGCGTCATGCTCGTGAACAGGCGCCGTTAGTTGACACTGGTCATCTCTTAGCTGCCAGTGGCTTATTTCAATTTCTATTTTACTTTTTTTTCTTTATTTATCTACATTATGCTCACAAAATAGAAGCGCAACTCATAATATGATTTAAAAAAGTGTCCATGGAGTTTCTTGCACGATCTTTTCGATTAAGATCTACGCTTTGGAACATGCAATTTTTGACTGACTGACATTTTGACAATTCAAAAGTAAATAGTCTATTTGAAATAAACGTTTCTGATTTCTGATTAAAACAAACAAACATCATTTGTGCATTCGGAATTCGTGAGTCTATGTTAACTGCGAGCTTTTGATTACATTCAGCGCGGGTTTTGACTTAGTAAATATTATATAATACTGCAATTCAAATTAAACGCTTTGAATAAAGCAAATTGATCACTGTCTAAGTTCATAAATATTTCAATCGTTCTCGAACTTTGGAACAATCACACAATTCACTTTAATGTAGCCATGAAAATTATCATAATAATATACAGTTATAGTATAATTTTGTAAATAATATTGTAAACTATATATAACTACTAACATCACGCCCCATTCCCTGAAGTGGTAAACAGAGGCGTTTAGAGCACTTTTAGTCAGTTGATGGCTACTGAGTTATGTATTTGAAGTTTAGTAGTTAGTGTATGTTAAACTCTGATATATGTAATTCATCGTGAAAACCTGTCTGTGGTAGTAAAGAAGGCATCGATACCTAAGTGTTTATCTCCAAATTCTATATTCGAAAATCGACCATGAGAACCATGCAGTGTCGGAAAAACTCCATCTATGCTTATATTGAAACTATCTCAAACTGATTCAAGCTTACTTAGTAAAAAATAATCAATTTAACTACTCGTATATTTATGAATAAAAAAAAGTAAAACCCGACTACGACAAAAAAAAACGACGCTGAAAAAGTATGAAACAAGTTTTTCGGGATGCTCAAATAAACAAGGGAACTGGAAAAATAAGAACAGAACAAAAAGAAAAGCCGTAGTCACACGTTATAGGTACCAACCGAAACACTTTAATAAAGTGTGACTACGGTTTTTCTTTTTGTTCTGTTTTTGTTTCGTCGTTTTTTTTTTTTGTCCTAGTCGGGTTTTAGTTTTTTACTATTTTTTTATTTAAACAATTTTAGTGTTAAATAACTGTGCTTTTATATTTTTATTTTGGTATGTACAATTGAAGTCCTTTCTAATGATACCAAACACGACGTATTTATATATTTTTTAACACAAACTTTTATATACTAGAGGGCGCCATATTGAATTTTGATGATATTTTTGGATAACTACCAGTAAAGCCCTTTCAAATGATATCAAACACGTTGTATTCATATTTTTTTAACACATGACTTTTTTCCGCTAGAGGGCGTCACTTTAAATTTGAGCAATATTTTGGAAATGTACACGTGAGCCCTTTCAAATGATACCAAACACGGCGTATTTATCTCCATTTTTATTTTTTAACGCATTACTTTTTGTCCGCAAGAGTGCGCCATATCGAGTTTTGTGATACGTCACGTATCCTAAGTTCAGCGGACAATTAAGACGGTTCTAACAATACCCCTTAAGTCCAGTTCCCATAAGAAGATTAAGAGCTATGAGGGAACAGATGAACATACTCGCATACATATATACATACATAGCCTGTCAAAATCATAACCCTCCTTAGGCTTTGCCGTAGTCGGATAAAAATGAATGTTGCTCGCAAAACTCGAAAAGGACTGGACCAATTTGGATAAACTTTTGAAATCTATCAATCCTTACTATAAACCGCTTTAAGTTTACTTTTGACAGTACAACGTCTGTTGGGTCAGCTAGTCTGTATATACCTAATCGGCAAAGTCTTGACTCACTTACTGACTCATCAACGCCCAGTTCCCTTGAGCCTAGAAAGTTGAAATTTGGCACGGAGGTTTCTTTTATGACGTATACTTACAAGGAATAAGAAAGGATTGTCCAAAATTCATCCCGGGAATGAAACGGGTGTCCCAATTTGGAAGGAGATACCTACCATCACGCGAAGCCGCTGGCAGCAGCTAGTAGGTACCTAATAAGGTTAAAGCTAGAACTACATTAGACCGACACACATGTGGACCACGCCTGATTTGACGTAGATTGACGTCACGTGGCGTCGCGTGTCTGTAGCTCTACAAGTCTAGTTTCCATATAAAATCAAAGTCAAAGTCAAAGCATTTTATTTCAATTAAACCATTTATAGGCACTTTTGAAATGTCAAGAAGTCAGTCAGTCAGAAAAAATGATGCTTATTGCACATTCCAAAGCGTAGATCTCTATGGAGAAGAATAGGCAAGAAACTCTATGGACACTCTTTTCAATCATGTTTTGTAATTAAAAATATATCTGTTACATGTTTCTTGTCGCTAATAAGTGAGAACAATGTAAATAAAGTAAAAATAAAAACTAAATATAGATATTAAAATAGCAACTGGCAGCTGTGAGATGACCAGTCTCAAATGACAGCGCCCGTTCACGGACATGACGCGAATATTAGCACCACTTAGCTCAACCATTTTGAAGGGAACCGAATGATCCAATACACGCGCCACCATCAGTGAGACATTTGAGAAAATTTATGAAGATGGCGTACGGCGTCCATTACATGGTCATGCTAGCGTCAATCAAAACCATCAATCATGAATGATGTTTGAATGTTGGAATTTTATCGCTATACGTTTTTCGTCATGCAAACGTCAGACATCGCATTACACGGTAGGTTTTCCGTCAGTCAAATTATTTGACTGTGGCAAAACTGACAGCAAAACCTATCGTATGTAACATAAAACTAGCGGACATTGCACCTTGTAATAGACACCTAAAAATAGGTCAGAGAAAGCTGTACGAGTATGAAATTAGAAACGCAGTCGAGAGGCCGCCCTTTGATATGAAGCTAAATAAATTGTGAGCCACCGCTTTGAATTAGCTTGATTAGGACGTAATTATCACAAATGGTTTTATAAACATGGCCTTTAAAATGGAGGAAGAACTAAGAAAGTTAAATCGAAACCGTTTCCATAGATAATTTCGATTGAGAGCATTTGCTTTATGATCTCTCTTGCTTGTCATAGACTAGATTATATTAGGTAGATCTTTCTCGATAGCCTATCTATACAAGTAGGTATCAAACAAAATGTATAATAATAATTTTCCTACATATACGACGAATTTATTAAGGCTTCAGATACTCAATCATCCTAATTAATCCCTGTACAGTTGAAACATATTTGCACATAATTAATAAAGCTTGATTTGACGACACAGGACTCAGGAGTAATTCCTAATTAATATATAATAACTAAATTAAAAAATACTCATCAATATGAACAACTTATACTATAGGAAAACAATGAACAATTCAGTTCATTTTGTCGAGTTATACAAACACAAATTTGTAGGACAATTGATTTTTTCTCGATTTCAATGTTGGTCATACAGTAAAAGTTATTCAAGTGTTACAAATGTAATTATTTACTGTCATAACGTAATCTTCACAATCTCATTCTTGACATAACTACTATACCTATTTATTTAATAAATATATAAATAAGTATTAAGATAACGGTACATCAGCCTGGTCAAGGTATACCACTAACATTCAATTTTGCTTCTTTCAAATAACCTTATGATCTTAGGTAATAAATAACATTACTAAAATATTAATAATGGTTATAAATATTGTCTTCATTAATTAACTTCAACAATTTCAATGGACTTAAAAGTCCAAACTGATGCTGTTATTCACTCAGAACTGGTAACTGTAAGCGTTTTCATAGCGCGCGCGTAGCACCAAATAGTTCAGATTTTGGAAAAGGAACTTTTTCTGAAATTCGTCCGATTATAATTAAGGTGGCTTCAAGGCTAGAATGATTAGACTCTTAATAAACTAGTGCGCCTCACCAGCAACGATTGCATCACTGCTTACCATCAAGTGGGATCGCAGTCAAGCACTAGTTTACAACAATAAGTAAGAAATCATTTTGATTAGTTTATTAAATAACACAGAAAGTAAATGTTAGGTACATTCTACAATAATTTTACGTATAAAGATGATCATTATGAAGACAATTAAAACAGAGTTACGAATGTAAATGCCCGAACCCTGAATGCCTAAATTTATATATATAAAAATTATCATCAGTTGATCAAACCTTCCGTGAAGAAAGTTGTTAATTTCTATCTATGGACAGAAGAGTATCTAAAATATGATTACTAATTGCAGTTATAACCTGTAGAAAACGTATGTAACCATATAAAATAAATTCAATTTATCTAGAAACATTAAAATTTCTTAAGAAGGAGCGTAATAGAATTATTTATCATTAATTCTATTTTGAAAAGCTATCTTTTATCTTATATTCATACTTTATAGCAGTTTGTGGCCATTTTGAGATGTACCAGGTTTGCATGAGGGGTTAGAGGTTATTTATAAAATGACTTTATTGAGGTTCACATGTTTTATGAACTTGTAATATCTTCAAGCTTATATTAGCAGTTTCCACTAATGCCATTTATGGGATTATAAGAATAAGTACCAGTGAATGAAAGTGCCATAACAATATATTATGTCATAGCATTAGATTTATTTAGAATGGAAGTATAAAACCAAATATAACTCGAAATATAGATTTCACGTTAAAGAAAGTTTAAACTTTTTACTTAAAGTTATGTTGGTTCAAACATAACTTTATAACTACTCCAGTAGGTTCCAACAAACATAAAGCCAACAAACAGACAATTCAAAGCAGCAAAGTCCAAAGAAATCCTTTTACATACAAATCATGCAGAAAATACGAAATTCCTTGACATAAAGCTGTTCGCACATCGGCGCGTCAAGCGTCGCGCCTGTATGCAAACGAGGCGACGACGGACAGGACGAGACTACAATGTACCCGACGTGTACCCACCGGGTACCTACCATGTAGATGTACTCATTGCATAACGTGCACGTGTGCCCGGCTATGCGATTGAACGCATCGGCCATATTTCAGATGCCAATCCATACGTTTATTGACGAGGAAACTCGGCTTAGAATTGCAAACGTGACATCGTTTAAGAAAAGTATTCCATCTGTAACTGTAGAATACAGCTATCTACATCTGTTTTCTGTTTAAAAGAAAAACAAAAATTTTAAACTTTGATTCCTTATCTACCTATTTTACTTCAAAACAGATAGATAAATATACTCTCTATTGTACACCATAACAAATGAAACTAGGAGCTCAAAATTAATAGTAAGTAACCTAAATAAATCTATTTTTGCTTAACCTTTTCCTAAATATGTATGGGTCGGCTTCTAGTCAGATAGCACATGATAGCTCAAGTTTAAATCTTAGTGGTTTTTGTAGATAATCCTGTATTCTTTTTTATGAATGATAAATAAATAAAAAATATAAAAAATCCTAACCTGGTGCAGCTGTATACCAATACTTCACACTAGTCATTGTGTATCACGAGACCCATTGGCAAGTCTGATGAAGATTTACTGACTGTCTAAGATCTACAATTGACAGCCGGCACCAACGGTCTGACGGTCTTTCCAAGGCACAGCGGAATCATGGTATGTTAAGTGGGTGATCGACGTACGAGCCTACACCGTGATTTTAAAGAACGTTGGTTTTACTCGCGGCTCGTTGGTGCTGATCGCCTAGCGAGTAAAACAATTCGAAGTCTGAAGCTTTTTGTTATCTTGGCATTATAGAACAAAAAGCCAAAATGTCCGAAAGATAAGGTTAAAAGTTGGATTGAGAAAAGGCAAGCATTATCGCATGCACATTTAATTCGAGAATTGTCAGCAAAACCACTCGATTACAGAAATTATCTGAGAGTGTCTGAAAAATTGTACAACGGATTATTGTCTTTAGTCCTCTAGCGCTCACGGTGAAGCATACGATAGAAGTACGCCCCTCTTGGGCAGAGCACCGCCGTGTCCTCATGGGAGCGATCGGCGGCAACGACCTCTCGGGTCCGGGCCGGGCCCTGGATCAGGCTATGGTCCACACTCTTAAGCAAACAGCCCTCATGCCCCAGCCGCTTCATATATTTCACCAAATACAAATCCTGTTTGTATCATTCACTCATCTTCTAGCTCTGCCAACTTTTCATGACGACATCAGTAAAGAATTTTTAAATTACTTTTATCAATTTCCAAATACCAATCAGATTATTACGTTGAGCTTTGTTATTACCAAAAATATTTCAACTGAAGAAAAAACACGAGATTACGTGTGCCGAATTCGGCGCGGCCAATCAATCACTTCAACAACCGCACTCGTAATTAGGTAGTTTATTACAAAACCATTTAAATATTATAAATTACTTATTTCCTGTGCTTGCGTAGATTGTTAATATAAACTGGCTGCTGCTAGCGGTTTCGCACGCGTTAAGGTAGAAAATTGATCTAAGGGGACATACTCCCAGGATAAAACCTTTCCTATGTGGTATTCCAGGACATGGTCTACCCAAGTGCCTAATCCTTTCAGCAGTTCAAGCGTGAAGAAATAACAAACATACATATACACCCACAAACATTCGCTTTTGTAATATTAGTGTGATGATACATATTATACTTATATAGCTTTTTATTTTAAGTTGTATAAATATGATATACAGCTTTTTATTTCACTGATTCTACTTCGCGACTCTACAAGTATGGTCGGAAATGTATCTTAACGTAATTTAAAACAAAGGCGCTTTCTACACCTGTCCGTTGATCCGCTTAATGCTCCGAAAGCAAGCAAATGACTTTGATAAAAAGAAAGAAAGAAAGAAAAACATTTTATTTGGCGGAACAAGGCGCAAATTTAGAACTAACAAATTATAAGTATATTATGTGAAGAAATATGCGCCACATATGCGCACAACGGCCGAACGCTCAGCATAATGCCGTGACCACACGAAAAATGCGATGAGTCTACAGCGCTGATGCTGTTTTCACTAATAGAAAAAGCAAAAGACGCAAAAGGTTTAATATACTCGTATCTATACTAATATCGTAAAAAGGAAAGATTTGTATTTTTGCTTGTAATAACTAAACTTTAAAAAACTACTGGACTAATATAAAAAAAACTCTTTCACCAATAAAATGCTACTTTATCACTGAGTGAGTAATAGATATACCACATTAAACAGTATTGGTATACAATAAAATTTTATTCCATTCCATTTCGTTCCATTCCATTTCGTTCCATTCCATTCCATTCCATTCCATTTCTCTCCATTCTATTCTATTCTTCTAAAACAGAATTATTTTGTGACACAAAATATAGCAGATTTGGTCATATTTGAAATGTTAAAGTTGACTCAAGACCAAAACCGACACTAAAGGATAAACTAGTTAGAAAGGATCCAACAGCTATTCAGTACAAGTCTCACACTTTATCAAAACACTGTTGTTAATCTCTGTACCCAACGGAATACATAAATAGCTCCGACTGTGGCACCAGTATGGTATTAATTGAGAGCGTTTGTTACTCGATATTCAAGGAACAAGTGAGTCTACGCGACTGTACCGGACCGTTGTGCCTACAATTCACTGCTCTTGTTGTTTTATTACCAATCAGACTTGTCGGTCTAGCTTTACTTATTAACTTGAACTTTAAATAAAACACTATTTGTTCAGCAAAACGAAAAACAAATAAAAACTAACGCGATCAAGGACATTTTGCTTATTTTCCGATAAGTATTTCTGTTATGTAAACTTTTAAAGGTTACGTTCCATGCCTGTATTAATTACAGAACAATAACAAACGAGTTGAATGGGCTTTGTTTCATTAAACCAATGTGATAATTGTACTGTGTGTAATAACAACTAACAAACACGTCTATGCCATTCGTTCCAAATCCATTTTTTTTTTAAACTTTAAAACTGCTATAATTCTTAGTCTGAAATTAAAATAGTTTTAAAAGCAATATTTCATCCTTGGAACATTTTTTAATTGGACAGTGCGTACACTACGTAATGGGTTATTATTCCGTAGCGATCATATCTCGAAGTGGACCACATATAATGGTAACGGGCGTCGATGGTCAGGCCTCAGGTACAAACACCAATTACGCACGATTTTATAAGCCACGCGATTAAGTACTCGATAACCCGATTACCTACTTCAGTTTTAATGGTAAAACATTTACCAATTGTTCGAAAGGTCAATTCAACGTGAGAGCTGGCCGGCTTGTGTTCCACCAGTCGCCTGGGAATGATCTGTCCTTGCCTCAACTCCCTTGAACATACAATATCAATTATTACATCAGATAGAGTTGGGTACAATCTCTGCATATACGCGTACAATGTAAGTAAATATTCTTTTTTTTTAATTTGATATAAACTAGTGCTTGACTGCGATCCCACCTATCGATTCACCGATTGATTATATCTGGAATTTACAGAAAAGTACTTAAATTATAGTAAATTTGCAAAAATTTATTTAATCGGCTTCCAGTCTCTTTGATTCAGAAATAGTTTAAAACTGACGTCAGTAACTTAAAATTACTTCTAACTTAACATAGAAAAAATACAATAAAAGTCGATTCCAGCTGGTTGACTCTTGCAACGTGTTCACGAATCAATTAGGGCAAAAACTTCTAAATATACCTACGCTTTATATAAAAATAAACAGTAGTCCGTATCCCTCCATGGTCCGGCGCGCACATGGCCTTTATAAGTCCATGACATCACCCAATGTGGTTCCATTTACATCGCCACCATAATCCAAAAGTACTTCCCAGAATGGGAACAAAGAGTTTCGACGTTGTAAAAGCTTTATAAAACAAGAGTGTTTTGAAAAGACATAAAGATATTAATAGTAAACATCAATTATCGTAAACTTGAGTGTTATGGCATTAACGTGAGCTTGATTAGTCATTACTTGGTGTAGAAAGTACTTGTACATATGTGGCATTGCTTCTACGGTGTACACAATCGCTTATACCTAAGCCTAATATTTTGTTTGAAAGCTCTAATAGCAAAAGTAAATAAATGCTACTCTTAACAATTTTGCTATAACATTACATAGAAACACCAACAACTTAATACATATAGGAACTTTGGGATTAATGCTATTCAGATCATGCAAATTGTTCTGATAGAAAGGGTATAACAAAAAACAACTCTGATGGTCTAAAATTCAAACTAAAACCAGGAAATTTTTTAAACACAACAAACGAAAGGAAACATTTTCACTTATTAAATGACATCCATGAATCAGATGACAAAGGAGAGTAAGGGTCGTAAAAAGCCGAGGCACACATCTTACCTTGTCCACATAAAACCCGGGGAACGACTGGCCGGCCGCGTGCAATAATACAAGTCACAATCAGTGATTTAATACACAATATAATACACAAGTACATAAAAGAAATTGCAGGTGAAAACGACTTAAATAGCTTTTTAATATTAATTCTCTTTATCGCTGTCCACTTTTCCTATACCATTGACTATTGTTAGAGTATACAACAGCTGTTTGACTACTTGTGGAAAATGCACGTGTTCCTTGTTCCGCTACATGCATCATAACTCAGATGATGCAGGTTTAACGACGAGGACCCTCCATTTGACCTCATGTGGCAATAAGATGGTTTTTGCATAAGTTGATGTTGTCTATAAGTACAAGTTTTAATCGCCTCTTATGAATTACATTAGGTAAATAAAAATAATAATTTTCCAGCTGGCGATATGCTATTTGCGTAGTCTCATGTTATATTGTTAAAATTACAATACTAGAGGTAATCTCAGCATTAAATATCCGACACATAAAAAAAAAATGATCAGCGTAACTTGTGAGAGTCTTCGAGAAAAACCGACGGTAAAGAAAACGCAAAGGAAGCTGTTATTATGGTGATCGTGATCGTAAATGATTAACTAACTACCCGTCAACGCCATAACATTATTTTAATCTTGCGCCTGACACGTCTTTGATATTCACGACAGATTCATAATAAAAATAACTAAATTGTGTATAAAAGGATACGTCAGCATTTCTTCTTTTTTTACCTTGTATATTATAACCGGCCTCAGAAACCTTATGAAATAAATTTACTAACGAGTACATAACACCGAATAGAGCCGATCATCGTCCATAACAAAACAAAACAACGAATTCTGAATTCAAATCTAATTAGATTCATACTAGCGTTAGTTGACATTTAGAAAATGAATCAATTTCACAGTCATTTGTTTGTAATTCATGTCATTTTTACTTCGAATCAACTGAAGATATTGCAAGTAAAACTGCAGTTCCCTTCTCATTTATAATACAAATCTAAAGTAGCAGATGAACACCTACTAATCTAAATAGACCAATGAGATGAGACCCTAACAACGCCTACTAGAATAGATGACACAACGCATCTGGAGTACTTCATGATTCAGCTAGAAAGCGATGCGTCTCCGTGAGAAGCGGAATCCAGGCACTCCGCGTTTCCGTCCTCATTGTTTGAAGACATCCTGCCTTTGATTAATAACCCAACGTAGGACGTACTTTTCTATAAGTCCTAAGCATTTGGTCATATAGTTCAAAGGCTTAAATAACCTCGCCCAAAACATGGCTGAGAGAGGAATGTAAATTTTTGGGACAAGAAACTCATTACATGAGTCATGATTCGCGTGTTTGGCGCTCTCATCGTGTGAGTTTGAATAACGTTAAGGTTCAACGGGGCAAATACTGTATAGATAATTATATGGCTATCTTATGAGGCTAATTGATTAAAAATACAGTAGCGGAATGATTTGCTTTTACTGAGTTTTTATTTGGCCTAGCAATAGATGTGGTCAAGTTCATAAGGAAATTTACGATGTTTAAATTGGAAGCGTTAGATAAACCTGATTCAGTTATAGCATGTTAAAACAGCTTTAATAAAGATTTATTTAGTTCTTACTCTATGCTTTCGCATAAGTACCTTTATTTTTTTGTTATTAATTCGCTTACCCAACATATCATGCCAAAACACAAAGTACACAAAGCAGTCTTCACCTGAGGAAAGTAACATCTTCATTTCAATTCACCACAAAGTGTCTAACAAGTACCAAGTAGGCCATAAAACTGCGGTTCAAACAAAACTTTAACTGCAGAGTTCATTCGTCTTATGCGGCTGCGGCAAAAAGCCGCTCTTAGGCGTGCAACGCATAATTTTGATTTATGCCGAGTGCCGGCCGTGCGCCCACGCCGCAACTGTCTGTTTGTACTCAATGCGCAGGCGACGCACGACAAAAATATTGTGGTCCTATTCTAATAAATAGATTTATTTCATTATAAAGCAAGTGAATTCATTATTTTTCAAAACCCTTACTCGAAAATCAGCTCTCCTAGCTTTAACAATTTTAGGCTCGTTTTGATGTATTTCACATTAGTGCGGAAAAGTCTTACATTCCTGTCAGGATCCATTGATCGCTGGACAATAAATATTTTTTTATGAACTTTTACATAAGCATTCTTTTTTCGAGTATGTTAAAAAAAGTCGATTCATAACACGTTAGCAATTGCAATTGCAGTTTGTCGACTCCAAAACGGCCTCGCCTTTGGCTTAGACGTGAATTCCGCAACGTTGGCCTGCTTGCATGAAAATATACCTACTAGGTGTTTTACTTAATATTTATTATTCATACAAGATTTCACCCGTAAATATATCCGTTTTATGTCATTATAATATAGCTTGTATTCCCCGAAAGAGTAGGCCGTAAAATGGATTAATTTGTTTCCTTAAGGATTACTGTAATTATAAATATTCCTTCAGAGCAAGCAATAAACAATAATCATACGACGAAGAGATTAATAATTAACACTAAAAGATGAAAATAATGTGTAAGAGCAAACTATTAATCCATCCACTCACTGGCTATAACTTTATTAATGTACCTCAAATTACTATAAATCTGTCCGAGGCCTACAATTAAGCCAAAAATGTAAATGGAAAAAATCACCTCATTGTGTGTATCATCATTAAAACGGTTCATGTGTTCTCGTGCCCGTTTCAAACGCGTACAAATCGCGTTCTCTGTTACAACACTTAATCTAATTTCCCACAGAATGACGTAACATCGATCCCATAGTTACCATAATGAGTGTAATCAAAAACAAAATAATACAAGGCTGTGCTGTCGGACATATCGTATTGGTATCGATATCGATGAGTTTCAAATTAAAATCGACTTTCACTTATCTGATTAGGGTTGCTTCGACTTTTCAAAAACATGAGAAAGATCGAATTTACTGGATCCAATAGCAGTATAATGCTTCCTCGTGACATTAGAAGGTGGTAGCACGTGTGTACAAACATTATTTTTTCATATGTTGCTGTATCTACCCCTTATTATTAGAATTATAAATCTACAATTTATTACAAAGCGTGATACAGTAAAATAAAACCGCTGATTCAAAATTAGTTAAACCTGTAAAGTACCTACTATCGGAATCAGTGATGCATCTAATTGCGTAAGGTAGAAAAACAAAATAAAAATATATACATGAACTCATTAACAATAGCACAGTCTAACTAGTCAATTATAAGCCACAATATTTAAAGCTCTATATTCCTATTCATTTGACTTGTCCTAATGCGAGTAATAGAACAATAATAATAAATAATAATAATAAATATCATTTATTTCTCTCATATAGGTACATTGTAACAAGTATATTTTACAAATTTTGCCTGAAGGCTAAAAACCTTTGTGAGAGCTGGAGTCTGAACTAGGTTCGAGACCTCCAGGCTCACACCCTTTTAATCATAATCGCATTTTGCGGCACATAAACAAGAATCTAAACAATAAAATGGAACTTTTTTTTTCTATCTTTTAAAGGTCTACAAAATATTATTACGTGTTAATAGCAGTCATTGCCAGCCCTGTATATAAATGTGTAAGCATAATGGTCGGGAATGTTCCCTTACTGCCCGATGGCTCGAGCCACTCTAGCGCACGCGAGCTAAGCGCACGCCACCCATCACAACCACAATGAGATCAACAGTCAAATTGAGCTATTTCTAACGCTAATGCATTAAGTAACTGCATCTGTACTTTGTGTTTTATGCTTGTTTGTTTAACATGGTCATGGGCGCCGGCAAAAATATTTTTAAGGAAGGTGCAACTCCAGCATATCGTCTCATACAGAGAATTAATTTGACAACTAAAGGACGCAAGAGTGACCGAAATCGGCTGGATATTTTAGCACTTCGCCTCGGATACGCTAAAAATAATAATCTAAGAGGGTTTTCTGATATATTTTTAATAATAAATTGAAGACCCCCTCCCGGTGCCAAAGTACATGACGTATCTTTAGAATTAAATTCGATAAATAACGATAAATTTACCTTCTAACACCTTTCAACATTATTTACCTAGGATTTTCTAGCAATGGTATACGAGTCTGCTTTCAGAAGCATGATTTCAGCGCTTGAGTGATTGGCATCGTCTCTTCAAATGTAATATTTATAAGAAATCAAATGACTCGCTCTAAAGACTCCATCACTTTAAAAATCATCAAATGTACCAAAAAAGCAATTTTCACAAGATTAGGAAAGCGGAACAAACGAACCGACGGATAAATCGCAATTCCGAACATAATAAAGCAACTTGTAGGTGTATGTAAGAAAGTGACCATCATTATGTATAACGAGAATCACTCTTTTTTTGGTAAGTGATAATAAACTGTTACAGTGATTACTAAGGAAACTTTGTCTGAGAGAAAATCTTCATAACGTTCTCAATTCTAGGTTAAATAAATGAGGCGTACTAGCAAAAAGTCAAACTTAGGTACTGGTATAATGTTGGCGCAGTGGTTAACTGGCTTGCGTGTCACGGGCTCGATTCCCGCACGGTACAAATATTTGCAGGGCCTCTCTGGGAGTCTTATGTATGTGAGTTTAAATCTTTGCACCCACGATGCAGTAAGTACTTGTAATTTCTAATGGATGGCAACGTTTATATCAAATTAAACGAATGAATGTACCCTATTCTTTTTAAATCCCTTTCAGTATGATATTATGCAACAAGATGAATTGGCACTACGGTCATTTATCAATTTTTCAGCCTTCTAATCCTTTAAAGGATTAGCATAAATTATGCAAAAGGTCTAATACATTGTGGCTACATAAAAGGATCTACGTGCCAAATACAAAAACCTAAACGTGTTCGACAATAGTCATGCTCTATTGCACTCGAATTTAGTAACATCACCGCATCCGGTTTTCTATGATTATACGGTAATAAATAAAACCTTCGTGTTGGCACTACCTACTGACCCATACGGAATGCCAAACTACACGATTTGTCTACATAAAATCGACATTAAAACTGGCAAAAGTAGAAAAAAATTAGAACGTCCTTTAAAAGAGGAATTGTGTAGTTTTTCAAGACATAATACTAATAGGGTATACGTATGTGAAATAGAGTGTGTAAACCGTTATGTTAGCCACTGAAAATGAAACTAATTGGGCCCTCGTGGTAAAGAAAGAAACACATTTATTCGACGACAGATCATCAAATCGATAGATCTTTAAAAAACATAGTGTGCGCCTCACCACTGTTCCAAAAAGGATTGCTCGACTTTGATCCCATCCTCATGGAGAGGAGGCTTGTGTCCAGTCAGTGTTACGCATTTGTTCATTAACAGAGTAAACAGTATTTCCAACGACCTTTAGACATACGACTCGAACTTTCGATACTTGAAAAATAATTAGTTAAATTCCTCAATGTACCTATATTATGTGACTGATTGTTCCGTTTCAGTGAACACGCGGTAGAATATCGATGAAAATAATTGTACTGGAAGCAATGAACGCTTTATAGCCTCAATCATGTTTATGCCAAATGCAATCATCATAAATATGTTAACATGCAAGTACCTATTCTATAATTCTTCTTTCGTATCGAGGTTTACGAGGATAGCTCATGTTGTGGTGAACTGGGTATTAGTGGCATTAATCTGAAGATTAAATTAAGTTCAGAACGTATGGGGTTGACGTGCCTAAATTCCAGTTCCAAACGTTTTGGCATTTCGACAATCGCTGTATTGCTGATGCCACCTTATCTAGAATCCCAGGAGGGATGAAGGAGATACTTAGGTAGAGCATAATATTATCAAAAGGTAGGTAATACTTACAGCTAGCTCTTCGCTGGTGTAGGCAGTGAGGATGCGCCGGTCCTGCTGCAGCACGCAGTAGAACGGCTCCCAGGACAGAGGCACCCCCACGGCCGCACCCGCCACTGCGCTTGATGCCGCATCTGGTGACAAACACAAGGAAACTGTAGTAACTAGTAAATTACATCAAATAGCATGACAGTTTGCTTTGGTCTGATGTCAGCATTGTGTCACGTGTCACGCTGATGCACGAACAAAAGACGATTACAATTCGTTTTTTAAATCACTGGTCTTGCAGCATTCAGTTCAGTTGCGACATTTTATTTCTGGCCAGACGTTTTACTCCATCATATTTCATTTTATTAGATTTAGCATTAGCAATAAACACTGTCCTCATTTGGGCACCCGACAAATCAATTAGCAATAACACAAATATTTCATAACATGTGATGGTTGATGATGACATTAGCGATACCATCTGTTGGTCACTTAGCTATAGCAGAGTACGTACAGGGAAATATATGGGTCAAATATTCGAAAAGATCGCCGGCCTTGCGTATCCAGTATAAAAATGCTTTTAGGATGTAGTCGCGGCTGCCTCGTTTCTGCAGTGCGGGGAGATGTTTGCGCAAGCTCGTACAGACAATATTTTATACGATCATACGCAAAAAACAGCTTCGATGCTGGGGACAGTGAGGGACTGCGGAAACAGCATCCTAAAAACTTTAACTCTCCGATTTTAAAGAAGTTGGTACAGAGAGGGATAAATAGTAACACTAGTTTATAAGTAATTTTAATGTTACTAACACTATATGGATTAATTGATCCGAAATAAAGTTATTATTATACTTAATTATTATCTATAGCTCATCTTTATTTTTCAAAAAGTAAAATAATTAGTGATTTATCTCCATACCTAATAAGCACTTTAGCTTCTGTTCAACAAAGAAACTAAAGATAACTTACATTTCAGCTCGAGTGAAAGTTATGAATAATATAACAAAAGTGCTTTGAAAAACTTGTTTTTGCTTAGCTTCTTTTACAACCTTAGCTTCATGTTAAAATACAATGAAAAAGTGGAGAAATTATTCAAGTGTCCAGGAGACATTTGAGAGATCGGTGCGTACTCATATTTAACCAAAGCCATAAAATAATGATGAAAAATGTTGGTACAAGTAAGAACATAAAACATACCTTATAAACTAATAAGTAGGTGCGCATTATCTAACATATGTTTTTGAAATATAGAGAGTTTATTTTAGCTAAGGATTATTATTTATATAGCTAGCTCTCTTCGGATTTACGACCAAACTTAATTCACCATAACAACAACATAAACATATAATAGAACCGTATAAAAGCAATAAACATAATAATTCAATAACAAAAACACTTACGTTACGTTATAGTACTGTATTACGAAGAGAAAGGTACTCTACCTTATTTAATTGTAAACATTACATTACATGCCACAAATACAATAAGATTACGTGATTTTTGTGGCACGGGTATGTAAATTATATACTTCCATAAGAATATCGTGTACAGACAGTTTTTAATTACCGTATACGACGATACCGAGAGATTATATGGAAAGTAGGCCGTTCGTCTATCTATCAGATAAAATTGGAAAGATCTGAATTACATGCACGCGGCGCGCCGAACTGTGGCGTAACGTGACGTACATGCAAATTAATTTTACTGCAGATGAGAAGAAGGCTAATGTCTGTTGTCATCGACTGTACGGAAAGCTCTCGTGCCTGTCCAGTTTATGAAGAATACTGATGGTGAAGTTATATCTATCTGGTAAAACTCTCTTGTGAGTCCATAGGCAGTTTTAAAGTAAATTATATACAAAAGAGACGTAATGTATCATTATCAAATAAGTAATTAGCCTCTCTAATCAGATACACTCACAATATAAGACGAGACTAACAAGCTGCCTCGTTATCTTCTAAGTTATAAAAAGGTTTAGTTCACAATTTAAATAATCACGATGCAACTCGTCGACAACTAAGTAGTTTATGCAATATATTACAGCATCGATTGCAGACAGAGTAGAAAAACGAGTCAACCTGACAGATGATGGACCAATATCTTATCTGCGGCACGACTAAACAATTACAGAGTCTACGTCTCATACATATTTTGTTGTAGACCTTTCAACGCGATCTTAATCAGTACTTTATAATAGCGTGCCCACATGTGATTAGTCACAGTACTAAATATAAGCTTATTGCAACCTCAAAACAAAGGCAGTAATTTAAAACAATCTGTATAAAGGGATTTCAATGGGGCTATGCCTCGTTCACACTGCTCTTCCTTACGAGGTAAACAAACGGCGCGAGAAACACAAACATGAGATGGCCGTGCCCCTCCAGGCCACATAAGGTAATGATGCTCTGCGCTAAAAACTATTTGTGGATATGCAGCTGCAAAGTCATCACTTGTGAATATGAACAACGGACGCTTTCGCTCAATTGACTGTCAGAGCTCTTGAAGAGGATAGGAACCCGACGTCAATTACATTACCGATGATTAATGAGTACTGACTACTTAATTAGATAGACTTCTAAATGAACAGAAATATATGTTGAAGGTCATCACAAATGACCGTGAGCTTGTAACCGTCCAACATTGTTTCTAAAAGCTCATTTCCCCAAGCCAATTAAGATCCGCGATCTGAAAATAACTGCTGTATTTTTCTGCCATTGTATCTGCTATCTAAAAATATCTCATACAAAAAATCCTGCAGTCGATTTTAAACAGGACAAAGACAGTAATTGAAGCACTTGTTCAGCTAATAAAAGCCAGCGGTGATGCGACGCTGCCTCCACATGGATTAATGCGTTCCATTTAATTTACTATTAAATAATGACTCATAGGGAACGTCGATGCAGTGCACGATAATTAAAAGGGACAAGGATATTAATTTCGTGCTTAGATACTAAATACATTGTCCGAAAATAAGGTTTAAAAGTCAGAGCAAGTACACGTGATGAGTATTCTTCAAAAGTCTTGTACTTCCAAGTACATAATGAAATAATCCTTCATAGTCATCATTTCAGCCGAAAGACGTCCACTGTTGAACATAGGCCTCACCCAACTGTCGTCTCGAAATTCTCGGATTCCCACGACTCTCACCAGATCATCGGTCAACCTTGGTAGGCCTTCCAACGCTGCGTCTTCTGGTACGTGGTCGCCTATCTCCACTTTAGAACCTTCCGTTCTCATTGACCATCTGTTCTGCGAGCAATGTGTCCTGCCCACTGCCACTTAAATTTGGCTATTCTTCGGAAATAATCCTAAATCTTCAAATATTTAAAAGCTTTATTGTTGCACTAGAAAAACCTAAATTAAGTTCAAATACCTATAAGTAACTGGCTGAAATTGATTCACGCAATGTACAGTACCGTCTACGGCAGTAAAACTGTGTAACAAATAAATTTTACTCTCTTTGGGTTATTGCTATAAGTGTTCGGCTTCGAAGTGACTCATATAGTTGCCGCTAACGCTATACGGTGCTGTATTATGCTCGTAATATCAATCGTTTTGCATCTATTTGTCTCATGAAACACGCGAACTAGTAAACGATATCAACATACTACATAATACTGAAATTATTAAGTTTAGTTTACAGGTAAGTAGTCTAAAGGCGCAATAGCAAACATTACTGATATACCAGTAGTATTATAGTACTAGTAACCAGCGATGGGCTAGAAGACCAACAGTGCTTAGCCAGTGTAAACAAAGCTTTTAAAGCTAGTAATGCCATTTTTAACACTTTCATCCTAAAGGATGAAACGGAGTATGTGCCCTAAAAACCACCGTCATTACTGTGCAAACCAGTAGTAATGCCATATTTATGTAGCTAGTCTCGTGGCCGACATATGCATGATCGTAAATCGTTTCCTTTCGAAGCTTACTCAACTTGTACAGAATGATGAACAGCTGCCGCTAGATTTTTCGTTTACTCTGAGATGCCAATACGCCTACTTTTATAAAATGTACTAGCTTACTATTCCTACGTTGGTACTGTTACTCACCCACGGCAACGTAGTGAATTTTTGTGATAATCTATCGTGCAAAGCACACCTACACGAACAAGAGCTGGAGGCAAGTCGGCAAGTCGTATTGAATACGCGAGAATAATTAATCGCATAGAAAGCACATTTATTAACAGCCATACCTTAAAGTTTTGATAGCGCTATCATCTATGTTCTATTGTATGAATTAAATTTATTGATCTATTGCGCTTTTATGAATAAAATTATTATAAAAACGAAGACGGATAATATGGATGGATTAATTATCGATTTCATGTATCTGTTTCTTATTGAGCTGACTGGTTTGTTGCATGTACACAAAACTGGTTTATTTATTGTTTAAAAAAATTGATTGATGACTTTATTTGCTTAGAATTATTTCGGTATTATATTGTGTTGCGCATTAATTTATGATATACGCTCCAATTGTTATTTTATTTTACACCTAATCGTTATGAAGACACCTAAGTAATTATCTTGTCGTTAACTCATTAGAAAATATTGATACGAATCTATAAGAAAAATATTGGTCATACACCGTTGCCGAAGTAACCGAAATACACGCATGTGTGAAACGAAAACTACATAAAATCACACCTGCATTACAAAAGGTGCATAATATTCTTAATTAACATTAATTTCACTTGTTATCATTGAACGAAATGTTAATGCGCTTTGTGTTGCGTAAAAGTTTCAAATTTAACAGACCCCAATTATATTTACACGTAGCGTACGTTTTACACTTTTTAGTGTCGGTAGCGAAGGTCCTTCAGCCCCTATAAACCTCTAGATGCTCAAATGTAATTAAAGCCCACAATTCCAAAGCCAAACATTATCTTATCTCTTATTTCTTTCAAGAATTCCTCAAAGCGGCCACAGAATACTTATAGTTAATGAGCGTAAACCTAGAATCGCCTTTAAAAGCCCGTCGTGCTTCGAAAATAGCCGGCGGCTATCAAAATCACTATCTCCGTCTAAGTCACGCACGCTTCGCCTTCTCCGTGATATGGCTACGAGCTAGGACAGGGAAAACCCCACAATAATAAACTAAATATTTCCAAACCATTGTTTGAGAACAATATTAAATAGCTATCGAAGCATCGAAGAATACATAGAAATAAAATTAAAGTGTCTGTTTGTAACATCAAAATATTGTTTTACTAAATGTACATATGAAAGTATTTTCGATACTTATAGGTAACCAAATGCAATATGAAGCTCTGAAATATTTAATTTTTTTTTTATTTCTTTCTATTTGTTCCAGCTAATTTCCGAACCGCTTTTGACGGGACTGTCATAAGCTAGCTGATGTTATAAGGAGTAACTAAGACTACTTTTATTCTAGAAAAAGAATTAAGGAGCCACGCAAAAAAAAAATGTAACCAAATAACTTGTGCTGCTTTACGAGGCTGACGCGGACGAAGTCGCGGGTACCTGATAGTTTTTAATAATATGTTATGTTTTACATAATACCTAATTAAACTTACATCATTAATAAGCTCACCTTCTGTATTACGTATAGAGTGACATTGCATTTCGATGCAAATTATTTTTTATTATGTCCTAATGAATTCAACACACATAACTCATAATTCTGCCGGTGTACCTTTCACATAGGTAGGCGTATCCGGCGATCGTATCTTAGATTGGAGATAGCCCTGATTACCAGTCAGTGTGGTAATGCCGGTGGCACCTAGTTAGCGCCAGCCGAAGGCAATGATTCAAGCCAAAGCGAGCGCAGTTCGCGACTCGTCAACGAACAAGAAAGACTTGTCTGGGTAAAACGTTGCCATAAAATAACATTATACAACGCAGACTCGGTTCTGCTAACCGAACTTTTGAAAGACAATAAAACGGTTCAAAGCAAAAAAATACTTGTAAGTAGGACTGCATTAAAATATATACGATGCATAAAACAATACACTTTAGTGGATAAACATGTAAAATGCAAGCGTCTGCACAGTATCGTTACGTTTCGACTTAACAACTGAATCCACTTTCCAGTTTATTATTCCCTTCTCTGTTTAGCCTTATGCGTCGCACTGTAAACAGTAAGCAGAAGTTGATTTTTATAGACAATGTACAGCATATTAACGGAATAACGACCCCCTTTCCAATGAGAGGAAGCTTTTAAGTTCGTGTTAAAATAATTTCAGTGTTTGTTGAAAGGGTTTGGTTGGTTGCGTGGGAGGGCGGCGCGGTTGCGCGGGCGCAGGCGGCGGTGGCGGTGCGCCTTCACGCGAGATGGCGCACAACAATGAACTTGAAATAAACAAGCGAACCTCACGACCGACGCAACATGTTGCCCGCTGTTTATTTATAAACATACCGACACCACGACAGATAGATAAACGGATAGCTACCGATGCCGCCTCGGTAGATTGATCAACTTCTAACATTGCGAATACTTTTCTACCTATTGTTCAGCAATATTTTCATTTGCACGCACGGTTGTGCAACCGAAGCAGTCGCAAATAAAAGCTTCCAATAAATAAATCAATTCAAGTTGAAACAATGTTAAAAAAGTTAGAATAATTGCATAACAGTGCTCCTATTCCAACCAAATATAACATTATCGCCTACCTCTAGTACCTCTTTTATGTAATCTTGTCAAATCTCAAACATTAGGCAGATTCAGACACAATGCTGCCTCATTTCAGTGTTAACTGACTTCTTATTATTCTATTTATCTTCATAACAGCATGATAATGGCTAACTTGTTATGTAAATACATTGCAAAGCAACGAGTGAATTTAACATTAATTGTTTCTCACGGAGGTGTACTTGTGCTTAATTTATTTTATAAATATGTCATTAAGATTTGAGGAATAGATTAACAATTGATTAAACTGGTTAACCTTGGTGCCTGAGCTCGTTGAAACCACAATCAGGTTGAAGGGAGGTGAGTGAAGTGTTTCTAGCAATTATTAATCTGGTATTAGACTCTTAGTTACCTCTAATTTAAATGTTAAGAGTGAGTTGCACCAAGAGCTACGGCACAGTTTCCGTCAAAGTTAATTTTAACACTAACATTAATATTTTACCGTTAACAACTAATATTTTACCATAACGTAAAACGTCAAAGTTTTGTCAAAAAATGTCATATTTGTCATCATTGTGATGCTTTATCCGTAACTTTAATTTTAATACTATTTTTATTTTGTGACTTCTTTTTTCACCATTGCTAAATTGGTACAACCCTCGTTTAGCTGTCAAATCTCTGATGATGTTTATTTTAGTGTAATACAGAATGACTTTGAAGCTTTCAACTGTATACATCGTTTCATAAACCGCGTGGAGGTAATTTTATTTCAGCAAGTCATCTGAATTACTGAAATACAGATAACTGTCTAGTGTAAGTAATTTGGCGAACAAATGTATGGACGAAAATTGGTTTTCACTACTCATACTCGAAAAGTAGGTCTTAAGTTGCCCGGGGAGCGGGTTGAAAGTAACATTTTTCAACCCTAGAGACCATCGCTTTCAACTAAATTCCTATACAGCCACTGAATTACAGTGTGATGTCAAATTGAAATAACATAAAGATAAGCATTAATTTAAGGACATATTTTTTTAAAATGAGTATTATAATTTCGACTAGTTCTTTAAAATAACAAAGTGCCACAGCACCTTAGTACAATTTTTTATAACAATGTATCTTCTTCTGTATATATATGTGTACAAAAATTATAAAATAAATAAATAGATCTGGGAAACATACTTATTTACCATTTTCCCAATGGTAAAAATGAAAAATAATGGCTAAATAGCTGGCCGTCTACAGAAAAGAAAACAAAACAGGCGGGAAGCAGCAATTCGATCTTCATTTGTTTTTTCGAACTGGTCCGATTGTTAAAACTTTTCACCGATAGAAAGCTGCTTTATTCCAAGTGACATAGGCAGATCATAGGCTATATTTTATGTACATGGGCGAAGCTGCAGACAAAAGCTAGTACGGCACATAGTTTTTTCGAGTGTGTTTCCGAATCACATGAATTTATTTTCAACAATGAAAGAGTAATTATAATCAGTTATAATAATATACCTGCAGTAGATTGCTGGAAACTGATGGGGTCGACTACGATAAAGACGTGTAACGCTACAGAAAAGATTAAAGCATCTTTTCTGTGTGTAATGCTATAATTCATTTACCAACTCAACCACGAAAACAATGATTGCAAAAAACAAAAAATAATCACAATAACTATAATTAAACGTAACAGAATTAACATGTAACACTTAACAAGGTGTTACGTTATAACATTAATTTTATTTGCTAGGTATATCGTTCCGTTTGTTACTCAATGAAGATTAAATGTCAGGTCAAAATGACGCAGGTTTTTAACACATCAACCTCATTAACTTTATAACATTTATGATTGAATACAAGTACCTGTTGAAAATAAGTTGCGAAAATGTACACACTGAGTAAAATATATCAAAAGAGTGATTGGCATCGTGATTCTAATTTCTGTGAACAGAAGTGTGATTGATGATCTTACACAGTTTTGAAAGTTTCGGAGATATATTAAAAAATAATATTAACAAGGAAAAATAATTTATAGTAATTATAAGATTATGAAGAGCTACCACAGTGGTGGTTCTAAACAAGGGATGTTATGGATATGAAATTTCAGATTTGGATACGGATAAAATAATATTACACCGGTTTCGGATACGGTGAAAAAGAGCGATTGGAATCGTGATTTCAATTTCTGTCATGAAAAGTCCGTTCCACAATCGGACCACAACACATACGGTGTTGCGCCACAGGTACATGGAGGACATCCCAACCATACGTATAAAGCGTTTTGGGAACACATTCATTATGCGTACAGCTAAGGAGTGGAATTCCCTGCCGGAGTCTGTGTTTACTGATAGCTATAACCTAGAGGTCAGTAGAGGTCTTTAAGTCAAGGGTGAATAGGTTGCTTCTAGGCAAGCGTGCTCCATCGTCGGCCACATCATCGCTTACCATCAGATGGGATAGTAGTCAACCGCGAGCCTATCCATAATTATAAAATAAATGTTTGATTGATGATCTTAGACAATTTTGAATATTGGCAAGGATAAATAATTCAGAGTAATTATAAGATAATGACGAGCCACCACATTGGTGGTTCTAAACCAGGGATGTTATGGATATGAAATTTCAGACCCTTTTTTTTAGGTGGGAAAACATTCAATTACGTCTCCCGCCTCCTCCTCCCCCCCTTAGGCGAAGCGGGAGGGCGTGTCAAACTTTTACTGACTAAAACCCACTCCTATGTTCCTTCGTTGCCTTGCATTCCAGGGCCCCGGGTTTTCCTTCCAGAAGCGAACCCATTGCCCTAATAGGCTTCGACCCTGTTGGGCTCCTACGGTTTTGCTAATATCTCCTTGTGGTGCGCGTGGAACACTACGCGCCGTCGACGACTCGGGCTTGATCCGCACGGATGCCAGACGGCCGCACGGCGAGCTATCCATTGCTCGCCGTCCACAAGCCCACACCTAAGGTGGCTGGTAAACAGGGTCAGGATCCCGGCGACTGAGGCGTGTGGGCCGTTCCCTGTCGCGTACGGCCACCTCCTTCGCTAGCATTACTGCTTCGTAGAAGGAGACGACCGCCTGCCATTCCTCCTCGCTCCAGACCATGGCCTGTACCCGAGCCCGGCGCGAGAGGTCGTTGTCGCCGATCGCCCCCACAAGGACACGGTGGTGCTCCGCCCAAGCGGGGAACATCTCTACCTTATTGTCCACCGTATCCTCCGGGCGACCCACACAGTGGTAACACCCGGGCGTTTCTTCCGCACAAATTAGGTGCAGGAACCTCTCGAACGTACCATATCCGGTGAGGGCCTGCGTCATGCGGAAGGTGAGGACGCCGTGACATCTTTCCAGTCACTCCTCAGAGAGGGACTTAATGGTGGTGACCATTATGATGAGCCCAAAATACAAATAGTATAAGATTTGACTTTTATTTCTAGTCTAGATTATTATCCGTGCCGGGCAATTTATGGGTGGGGCATTATATGTCGGGCAACACAAACAAAAACCTGTCAAATAGACTTCCCCTTAATCCGAAACTTATATCGGTTACGGTTACGGAGCTCCATAACACCCCTGTTCTAAACTGCATGCTTCGTGAAACTTTTTTTAAAACGTTGGTGAAATTTAAAACAAAAACCACACTACTACCTTTACTCCTTAAAGGAGTAAGTGGTGGCTGCAATCATCAAATGCAAACTAGGTATTTAATTGTTAAGGAACCACAATTCAATTGACAAGCAGATATTTTTTTGAGATTACCCGGCGTGAAACTTGACCACAACTTTAGAAAAAATGAGGATTCCTGCATCTAGGTTTCCTGCCCTTAGTAGACCTAAAGGTCAGTTGTCGACCGGCTGTAAAGGTCGTCGCCCTTTTGAGGCTACGCCAAGCGAGCACAAATATAAATTATAAGTTTGCACACACGGATCTACGTTATACACGTAATTATATCACCCCTCATAAGTATATGTAGGTACAAGCACACATATAGTATCTAGTACTCACATAAAAACTCACTATTAACGTAGACTGGACTAGGAACGTGGGAATCATAATAGTATGCAATTTTCTTCTTGTATGTAAAACCATAATATTCATGCCGCCCTCATGTTAAAAGAGCTTACTAATTTTTAATGCATCCAGGCTTTAAAATAGCATCAAGTTCTCTGGAAAGAAGCGAATCTTGTTACTGCAGAGCGAACAGGTTGAGCAAGAACATATTTTTATTGGACTTTAACAACAATGGCAAAGAAAACTAAACTTTTATTACGTGACATCACTCATTAGTAACAATTCCACGGAGTTTAATTCAAACACGGTCCTTTCATCACGACGTCGGCATACTTACATTTTCATTAATCATATTTGTATGTCATTCACGTCATGTTCTAAGGAACGTCTTCGAGTCCTAACGCATGAGATTCGCCTTTATATCTCTATCATGCATGCAATGGGCACAATTTTAAGCTTCCCGTCAAGCAGATTGTCGCGTAGGAGTTAATCTTCGTATAATATAATGCTGGGCGTTAAAATGTGAGCGTTTTGACAGACGATTACGAAGGCATGTGAACGCCACGCCTGTGCCTGCGCATGGGCACCGTTTGTGTCGAATTTCATGCGTTACATCGTGAGCTGAATACAATTACGAAGGTGTTTCGAATAATAAAATTTGTTTGGAATCTTTTGAGTATAAACGATTAAGGAGCTGATAATTTGCTGACTATTAAGAGTTGTGTAATTTTTTGACGTTTTAGCTGAAGATTGTTAGGTACGGTTGTATTATTTCACGAACGCCGGTTGATCTTGAATGTGTGTGGTTCACATATACATTGTTTCTGTGTAAGTAACCTGTTCATATGACATCTACCGCTCCAAATTTACGTGCACATTCAAGACCAACTGGCCTTCGTGAGATAGAACAACTATACCAAAGCATCCACTGTTCATGTAGTAATTTCGAGCTAGCACGATTGTCCTATCCGACATTGATACACGTACCTACTCTAAATAATTCTCTCATTCGCAGAAAGGTATTCTCTGGAATAAATTGGGAATAATTTATAACACAATACGTGAGTGCATAGCTGGTGATAATTTCTGAAGTGCGTAGGCGCAACATGTCGACATCTCGCGCGACTGACTTTCGAACCCTTCACGCAGTGTCGAGAAAGTAGATCAGTTATTCCGACGTTATAAGTCAACTAAGTATTTCCATGTTATTGTGTTAACGGTCTTCTGTGGTATAAACATAACATCAACATCGACCGCAGTCACTATTAAGTCAATAACAGACACAACACAATTCATATCCATGAGAAATGTGTTTCAGATCTATCCCACTAAATCAAACACGTTGTATAATCAATCTTACGTATAAATAACATGAAAAGTTATAGGAAGAATGTTTAAGTAGTTATAATAGTTGTAAACAATAGCGGTTCAATGTACCTACTTTATTATCATAAAGTGCATATAGGTTGCGTATGTGCTCTTATTACCTAGAAAGAAACCATAGTCTAACAATACTGTGATAATTACAAACGTATGCAACAGTTCCCACAATTGCACGGTTGATGTAACAGATGTGGCGTTGGATAACTGGCATTATTTGCAGCGGAAACCCTACGACCTCAGAGCTGATTAGCTGCAACATACACATCACGCGAGAGAGCAATAAACTGATCGAGCCGAGCACGAAAATCACAATCACACAAAGGTTTGAATTACCCTTAATTCCACCTTCAAGGATTTCCTCATAGCAGGCATGTTCCCTGGTCGTGCTAGTAATATGATCTGGGTATTGTAAATTCCTTTGTTTCCTTCAAAAATAAAGGCGAATTAGATTGTGGTTCACATTTCATAAGTCGTGTCCATTGTAACCGTGATGAACGCTTAGCTGACAACGGCGGCGTGTCCGTTGACGGTGGCTATTTCACACGCATCGGGTTGGAACATTAACTTGTACCGCTTGTACGCATATTACTTTTGTTCATATTTTGTATCAGACACTACATCTATGCTCTTTGTGTGTAGCCAATTCTCCTTTAGTTAGTCACATCCATATTCACAACGTTCAAGTCTTCGTAGATTAGAGCATACTCCTGTTCTGAATCAGCATGTGCATCGAGTTTGAATCTTGTTTGTACAAGATTGCTTGTTGCTGTTGTTTCGGGAAATTGGGAATGAAAAAAACGCATCCACCAAACTTTTTAGCTACAAATATACAGTAGATTTATGGCCAAAGAAATGTGGTAATTTCTAAAAGAAAGATCAAAAGTTAATTCTTTAGAAATAAAAAGCTGGATAAGAAGAACATAAACAAAGTCATTGGAAGAAAGTATCGATCTCTCTATCACAAGAAGCTCATTATTTTAGGATAAACGATTAACTTCCTGCAAAACCAACGGTAAGATCGAACGTAAGTAATGTTGGCGAACATCAATCACGTCGATTTTCTATGAAGAACTCCGATATTAGTTTCATAATCTCTTCCTACATCGACTAATCATCCAAAAAAAGCCGGAGACATGATGTAATGGCAAAATGATAGAGCATTGTTAAGAAAGAAGGCTCGACTTGACAACTTTCTCCATGAACGAGTAGGTACTCTGTCTGCACCGGAAACGCATTTGTTTGCGCACGCGTCACTCATACGAGCTTCCAAGAACTTGTACTCGGACTTCCTTCGTATTATGCGAATAATATAAATTGATAGAATACATAAATTTCACGAAAACCCATAAAGCAACAAGCGAACATATACTTCCCGATCATGCGGCCGTTATGCAAACTTCGCAGAGTGTTCGAAGAATCACGTTTAGTAATACGTATGGCTACACACTCGACAAGCTATTATAATGTTGTCTGCTCACTAAATGAATTATAGTAGTAGCTTATGAATGAAACATGGAACAAAGATAAAAAGAGGTCACTTCTTCCGCGAGACTGAGTACATCCATTCATATAAAAAGAAATCAATTATAATCACATGAATAAACTATTCATATTGCTATTTGCTGCACATGCGAACGTTGTCTTGACTTAGTAGAATTGAGCCGTACGGTACAGTTGACACAAGTCACGAACTCTCCCGCCTTTACATTCAATGCATGAATAACACTTTTGTCGGCTGAACGGAGGGGTTGCAGATGCGCACAGAATTATTTCAATGTCCATTTAAAAATCATTGATCATTCGTCTTCAGTGCATTTATACAAAGTTGACTTTTTAATATATTTATAGCCGACTGTTTAGGCCTGCCGTCGTTTATCTCGTGTCATTTTAAAAGCTTTGTCCGGATTATTTAGTTTCCTCGGGCAGCTATTTTTATTAGAAAATATATTCTTATTCTTTGTGAAGTAAAGAATAAGAATACATTTTCTAATAAAATTTTGAATACTTTATTGCATGTAATGTACACTAAACATGAAATTTGTAAGTCTAAGAGTACAATTAATACCAGTATTATGTAGATTAAAGCCGTTGTAGTACTTCAAATAACGTGCATAATTTAATGTTACTTTCGTGAGACTAAATCCGACATTTGAGCAACGCACCGTAAACGTAACTCAAATGAATGAATTAACAATTTTGTATTCTTTGCTCGTTGTTTTAAGTTGAATACATACCTACATGTGTTTAGATTATAACAAATGTTTAGATATACCTAAACTGGTTCTTGAATGGAGACCACGTTCCGAAATGAGCGTACATGACGCGCACACGACAGCTAAAGTTACCTATGTTACGACCTAAAAACTTATGTTACGACGTGTAACATAAGAAAAACGTATGTAACAGAGATATAATCAAAATACCTAATTAAAAGCTCCATAATAACATTCAAGACAACTGGGCCAGTTGTTTGGTTATAAATATTGTGAGTAAGCAACTCATAGTGCAGGTGCAACACAAACAAACAATCAATGTATCACTCGGCCTTGACTTTTAGTTAGTCACTATCTCTTTGAAAGTTTTAATCGATAAGTATACGTGAAGGTGACGTCAGCGTTGAAGTGAGCTGGGGAAACTGGACCAGTCGGGCGAGTGGCCCCAGCGCACTGGTACAGGTGCGCCCGCGCCGCCGGCCACTCCGACCGACCGACCGACGCGTGCCCCAAACACCACAGCTGCCGCCCGTTCATTGAAAACTATTCAGAAAATTCGCAATGCAGAAAAAAATCCTATCAATGCAATTCAAAATTATTGTCAATCCTTCCATTCCTTTTACCAAACCGGTTTTAGTTAGTAGTTGTATTTATAGTAGAGAAATAAATCTTCGTTAACAGTAAGACAGCCGAATCTGGATGCTTGGTGAAAGGCTCTTAACATATTCAACAGTTATGCCATATCAAATAAATACCAGACGGTGCTTAAATCAACTATACCCAGCAACATTTGAACATATTTATGATATGGAAATAAATCACGAGGGTATTTATCTCACGTACCAAAACACCATAAATTGTTGTACGACGATGGATATCGGTACTCCTAATTTATTTACTAAACCCATTCCGATTCTTAGCAGTATGGAAATTCGATGCGATATACTTCGTTACTACATCTTAGGCTTCGTAGTCCGTTCCCATGATTATCGAGAATATTTGTCTCTCTACGAGTTGCAAATTATCAGCAGATAGCAGTTATTTAAAGCGCTTTTACAGTGAACAAGATACCTAAAAGACGAACGACTTCACTCAATTCCAGAATCGTACACATTTTTCTAACACGACTGTTTCTAAACATTATAGAGTCGGGCTCGTTCTCTAACTCCAAATGATGTTAAGATCGATTGTTACCAACCCTAAGACAATATATTATCAATAGATTGATAATTTTACTCAAACCATGATATGGTAATAGAACCGAGTCCTTGATTTATACAAGATTATTAATATACTGGTTAATCTAGCCATGCATAACGGTTAATTTCTAAGGTATTTTGGAGATAACTACGTAGTAGTAAATAGAGATTGGATCATCATTTAAACATGGTATTAAAACAAGATATCATATCCATCATTATACCGACTAGCAAATGCATGTTATGAAAACACATTCGTGCGTACCGCACAAGTACGTGAAAACTAATATTAGATGCTATGACAAACCATCAACGGCCAATATTTGATACATACGAGTACATGACATTATAAGAGTTGTGATTATAATCATTATTTTATGAGTATACACCATCGTCATCTAAAATGTACGCACACCTTCACCATAATGGTAAAATTATGCAATGCTACATGTAGATATGAAGGTCACGTGATTGCGTTGAAATGAAAAATTGTTCAAATTAGTCTCAATCATGCATCAAATTATTTCATTTCACAACCACGCGTCACGTCACTCAACAAATAATAGAGATAATGCCCTTTGAATGGATGAAAAAACCAATAGACATATTTATGCAATCGAAGCGAACAATATACCGGTATTCGGAATCGATATTGAAGATGTCTTCATTGTTAGGCATTGCATTTCCAAAGAATCGTTGTTCATTTTTATTCTCGGCAGTTGAAAGGAAGCAGTGGGTCATAAAACTTCCTTTAAACAAATGTAAGTAACGTTCGTTCTTGGGAAATACGAACTCAGTTGTGAACTTTAAGCCAAGATTGATAAATATTTGAAACGTGTTTCCTTTATTAATAAGTAAATAGCCATCCACGAACGCCATACCTTGAACGCAAGTGCAAACTTAATGGTTAAACTAGACGAAGTTATCTGAGTCATATACACGCCTCCGATTATGTATGTACCTATTGCCATAACTTGAAATATGTCTGTATTAGGAAAACACTCGGCATATGTCAAGTGAACTGCAGCAATAGGCTATGTCGATAAAGAAAATACTATAACTATTAAACTTTTGAAAGGGGTTTACATTACACATTAATCCTTGTCGATTCTCGGCAATCCTTCTTGCGCAACTTATGTTTATTGGCCTGATGCCAGGATCAGCTTTCCTAATAGACTTTCTCCTTTGCTTAACTGCCAACAGGACCAAGATTGAGACAAAAATAGTTATCAAGACGTTATTATTATTATGTTTGGAAATTGTTCATGCGTGTTCATAATAATGTATAAATATGCATGGACAATTACACCTGTGCAAACATTTAGTGATTAAAGCTTTAAAAATTAGCTTTTCGCTTGTCTTATACCTATGATTTACATTTTGTAATGATCTTTATTATGTTCATTAACTTCAGTGTATATATTGAAGTATGCCGCCAAGCTTAAGTTAATAATGTTACATATTATGTAACCTAAAAGTCCAGTAGCGAAGTCGGACGAACTCAAGTAACTGTATACTCCCTGGTTACTCCAAAATACACAACCGCATATAATCATTATGACATAATTAGATACCGTAAACTCAATTCCGTATCCGTATTGTCTGTGAGTTTCTCATACAAATTGCTGGTTATTACGCTAAATTGCAACTACGGTAGTAGGTGACCGTCCTGGTATTTCTTTTTCAATTATCGAAACGTAAGAAGTTCTCAATATTGTTGTGCGTTCCATTTATGTTACGATCTCATTATCTAGCTATCTCATAAGTTGCTGTAACACATATTCATCTTTATATATGCATTTAGTTCGTCCTTTTTTCTTAGTTACATTTTAGAATTTAATGTTATTTTTATTTATTAGTAATAATGCCTTTTCATATTTATCTTTTCTTGACTTGGGTATTATACCCAAGTCATTTACATATGCATGTTTAATTTAATAATTAAGTTCGCATTCAGTTAGCTTGTCACGACGAATATAATCAACAAACTATTAATTATTCATATTCAAAATGCAGGTGACTGTCAAGCGAATTATAGAATTATTCGAAAACTGACCGACATTTAAACACATGTTCGTATTGAAAATAAGACTAAAACTTTCGACATTCAGACATCTAAATGTTGCAAAACTTATATTTTAATCAAACCCTCGTGTAGTGAAATGTTAAATCCTGTGCTTGCCTCACATTGCATTGCACGCGAAGTGCTAAATGCATGCGCAAGTGGCTTCCTTCAAGAAGCGGCTTACAGGAAGGGCAAGCTCATTAGAAAGTATAAGCAAACGATTGCATCACATACATAACTGGACAAGGATGCGCACCCAGTCCCTGATCGAGTCTAGCGAGATTATTGACGTTATAGTCTTCGGATTCCATATAAGAAACTTGAAAGAGCATGTGAGGTTATAACTGAGCGGGATTTAGTGCTGGTACCGAGGCTTGTTATTGAATTTAATCGCCCCCATCTTATAGCAGGCTCGACTTATGGCTGATGACGATCATAACTCGGACAGACGTACGACTCATTTAGCGGGTGAAGTAAGTCTCTAATATCTTGTATATATTGCCGAAGTGTTGTAATTAAACAGTACGAATGTTAGAATAATATTTGCATAGAGTATTAAGATAAGATTGCTTGTCGTATTGAAGCTTGACATGAGCTCTGATTGGTTTATAACAAGTTGTACGGGACCGGCAACATTCTTGGGTATCGCAGTGTCTAGCGGCGACTGGATTAAGTTGATGAGTCGCCGGAAACCAACATGAAGTAATTATTGACGTTTATAGCACTGAGTGAGTGCTACTGCACATACATATTGATGATCTCCTGTAATTATGATGTCAATATATCGCACCGACTAACAACTTGATATATAGTCAAGAAGTCGATAAATCTAATTCTAGATACTTAATCAGCAAGCATGTACTTGAAATTTTAGGAAGATTACTGAAATTGATTATAACTAGAGCAAGCGTCAGTTAAAAATAAAAAAGACAAAAAAGCTCTACAGAACAATAGTAAAGAAGAAGCAAAAACCTAAATCAGTACTCAAACTATTTCAAAATACACGTCGCGAAATTAGTTCATAAATCAAGTTCAACAACAATAGACACAAATAAGATGAAACGATTTCCGATTAAATCCGCTGGAAGCGTTCCTTCGATTTGATAATAATACTTTGCAGTTTTTAGCGGGCATGTTTGCACAATGCAGTGTAAATCAACACAAGTTTCCTCGTTTGTCCTTTTTTGGGTACGCAAGCATTATGACGCAGAGCAGATCGCTCCCATGGTGGCCATGTTTTTGAAGTTGGAGAAACTGGGAAAAATTGTAAACATGAAGGCATGGGCAATACAGAAGTTGTTTTGTGTGTTATACACAAATTAACTGCTACCAGCTTTCACAATCAAAAGTTGAATCAGATTATTAGAATTTTTGATTCAGCTAGAGAATTTAGAAAATGCTTATTTTTAGAATAGTTGACATCTAAATTATCATCGATTATAATGAATGGGACTTCAAATATTGGAAAATCACCAAGATTACATTTTTTTGCAACGTACAAGTAAATAAATAAAATAAAATATATAGATAAATTTTGCTTATATTTTCAAACGACGGTGTGTAAATACTAGTCCAAACCGTTATTTAGAAGTAAAGTCGAAGGATCTTTATGTTACAACCGCGACAAACTCTCATAAAACTTTAACAGCAATGACCCCTTAACTTTCTCACGTATTGTAAAATACTTGTTTATATGGTAGCCCACGTCCCGCGACTTAAGCTGTTTTAACAATGAACGCAATGACGTTTGTTATGAATGTTTGCCATTTGCCACTCCATAACAATGTCACAAAAATACCATTCCTTATTCCTACAATGCACAAAACTACGTCTGTCTGTAAGTTTTCTGATCGTGATAACCTTGAAGTTTAACGGCGGCGTTTTATTGTTACTCATTCTTAAATTAAGCAAAGCACAGTCTAATCTGTTGATAGAATGACAGATTCGTAAAATTTTTCGTAAATTATGATGGAACTGTAATAGCTTGCAATATCATTTTACATTAATCTCAAGATTTGCCTTAAATTAGTTTTGATTGTTTATATTTTCGTTATATAAGCAGTCTAAAGTTTCGGCTTATGAACTGAAATTGTCCATTCTGAGTGCTCTATTATCAAACATAATATATATTTTGTTTTAACCCAGTAAATTTAGTCACGTCGTCAATTTGTCGTCTACGCTATGTTTTAAATTCGGATATATTTTTTCAAGAATTTTTAATATTCAGACGATAAATAAAAGAATTCAACAAGCCTGTCTACATCAAAAAAATATTCTAAAGCGAGTCAAAAAGTCAAATACATAAATACAAAACCAGAATATTTGTTTCTTTACCTGTCCGATTGTCAAGCACAATTGAACCCAATTAAAAATCCATTGGAACATTTTAATGGAACATGCTGTTTTTAACGACTGACATTACAAAAATTTTGTTCACACGGAAATAATTACTTCAATGAGTACCTACGCTTACAATATTTATGAGCTCTATAAAATGGTTAACTATAGACGTGCTGTTATTGTATTCGTTTATAGCGAATAATTTCATTTTGTAATTATTATACCCCTTTTAGTACATCGCTCTCCTGCTCTTCATTTTACTATTGAATGTATGAATGAATAAGGATCAAATCATTAATTCTTCAAATGCCGCTTTCGACTCAAACCACGTTAAGTGTCCGTTACATTTTCTCCACCGCGTGTGCTTTCAACGGGAAAAATACAGAGCATTGACTTACACCATATGTTTGCCTGGCTGTGTACCTCTCTGTATCTCTGCTTATCTGCTCCGGTATCCATCGGATTTGCATGAGGCAACAATCGCCCTCTATCGCTACCGGTAATTAGAAACTTGCGACTAACGGTACGCAATTTGTAGCTAGCGCTAGTATGTACAATATAAAAGCTTCGTTGGCTTCCGCATTACAGAAACCTAACAGTTTTAATTTTTTTTTCTTCCTCTGCGACTAGGCACCACATCCATGATACCATTTCGTAATGAGAGATAACTTCGTGAGAGATAACTTTTTCGTAACTATTTTTTCGCCGATCTCATTTCAATTAAAATATCGATTTGTATCCTAATGATATTCTACTCGTATCAATAATATTATATCTAGTATTAAATAAACAAGCTTTTGATCAAGATCAAGAACAAAACCTGCGAGGTACGAGTATGTAGGTAACGTTACGTGTGTTATGATAAATACCTTTACGGTCTATTATGCTTGCTTGCCGATAGTTGGCTCAGTTGTCACTACAAGTATGACAATGCTGCCAGTGATTGATGCGATAGTAATTTCCCGCACACCGTTGTTCGTATCGGATACGAGTCAGATTGACGCAGACCACACGGTAGTACAGCGCGGCTGCTCTATTCGCCGTGCTCCTAATCACTATAATTGAGCGTTATCACAACAGCGGTTCCGGGATGCCTGCACTTAGCTGCGAATAAATTAGTCTACACGTCACTTACCAATGCTGTTGTCAGGGAGCGCGTACAAAATCCCGCACAATGTAGCTGAAGACGATACAGCGGTGTTTCGTGCGGGCCCTTCGCTGCATTCTTCGGACTCAGTTTGTGCCGGTTCAAACAGAGCTAGGTCCAGACCGTCCATATCACTTCGGTTTGACACACCGTCCTCTTCCGCCACTCGATCACAAAAGTGTTCTGGAGAGTCGACATCCTTAGGACTGCGACTACAAACACCGTCACTCAATGGATCGCAACAGCACGTGTCCGAGAAAGGCTCAAAGTCTCTACAATCAAACTCACATCGTTCAAAACTGTCGCAAGTACACGATGACAATGCGTCCGAATCGGAGTCTTCCACAAGAAAGACATCATTGCTTTGCACCACCTCTTTGCGTGCCGTGTCAGTTTTTGCGGTAATATAAAACACGCTTGAAGTGTATGGCACTTTCTGGACTTGTAACGTTACATTTTCTGCTGAATTTTCATCAGTGTAAACCTGGTCTTCAGTTTCTGACAAGGTCTCTTCGATCTGTGGGCGGCAATCTTCATAGCGAGCAAAACTGGATGTGTCAGTGAGGTTGGACGATCTGTCTACAGAGTAGACGTCTGCATAGGGATCTATATGATCGCTTTGCAGAGCTGGTAATCTGTAGGGAGCGTGATGCGAGCGAGCTCCCAGGAATATGGTGGTGTAGGGGCAGGTATGAGGAGGCCTGCTGCGGTCAGCGCGGCGCGGGTAGCTAGCGGCGAGTGGGTCCCGCATGGGCGCTCCTTCAGTATCGATGAACGCCTCGTTGGTCGAGAGCACGTTGTATCGCCAATCTGGCATTGCTGATCACCACCATCACTTTACGGCGACACAATAAAAAATTGTTGGTTTCATCCCAAGGTCACATTCACACTGGTAAGCTGACTAGCCTTATAAGCACATTATGTCACACTCATTGTTCAACCTAAAGAAAATATCTGAACTATTTTAATACTGTCGGTGTCTGCAGCTGTACAAACATGCGCTTGAGAGTTTTTCGGATCATTTTATACTGATATGCAATATTAGACTATTGGGTGTGCGTTGATATTTGATATACATAATTCTAGACAATTATTCCAGACCAAATATTCAATATAAATTAGTGATCCATGACCGTATTACATATCAAGTAAATTTCATAAATAATAGCTACTATGGACATAAACTGTACCAGTTTACATAAGGGTAATGACATAATATATGATACGAGCAATCATATAATTATTGTTTGACTGATTAATTTTAGTGACCACACTAATCGAAAACGCGTCACTGTTGTTCGAAACAGCTTCAAATGGAGCGCATGTTATGTGGGTCAGCTGAGCACGGCAACGCGTCATGAAACCAAACAATGAACATATGCATAGCATGCACACTACACGTCTCACGAACTCTGATAACGTTACAATAACCGTTAACAAATAGTATTGACATGAAATGGTAGCCTTTGATCCTATATTAAAACAAGACAATTGATCAGTACTTGATCCTATATTTAAACGCGCAGATGGATAATTGATAGAAAAAAATTGACTAAGGTATATTTCGTCCAGTCTGTCACGCAAACAAAATTAAAGTAAAATATTATTATATTATCCAATTTAAAACCCTTTGTGCTTTATTCATTTAAAGCCTGTACGTATTTGAAGCCTGTAAGTATTTTAACAATAAACTTAAAATAACGACTGCGCAGTTGGCGCAATGGTTGAGCGGTCGTGGGTTCGATTCCCGCACGATACAAATATTTGTACGGCTTACAGATAGTTGTTCCAGGTCTGGGTGGCTTATGTTACATGTGTGTTTGTGTTTGTGAACGCTCCCACAAACAGGAGTAAATTGAGGGGCAGTTAAAAAAAAAACCGTAAATACGATATTTACTCGTACATTATTTTTGGGCCGAAAGGTTCTGGAGTAGCGACCGCGTACCGGAAGAGGCAGTGTTGGAAGGCCCCCTACAAGGTGGACCGATGACCTGGTGAAGGTTGCGGGAATCCGATGAATGCAAGACGCACAGGACCGTTCTTTGTGGCGACATTTGGGGGAGGCCTATGTCCAGCAGTGAACGTCTATCGGCTGACATGATGATGATGATGACATTATTTTTCGAGGCGACAAGCGTCGGTCGGTAAAAAAAAACAACAACCCAGATATCAATCAATGGAAGATATCAAAGGAGATCATAGCTCTATTTCCAATCGTATTTAAATAGGTAATTTATACAAAGAGGCCTGTGTTAAAGTTGCCGGATGTGTTTGAGACTGGTTGTAGATATGGCAAGAGGTCCAGTACGTTACGGTATCTCGTCGAGGGAGCCGTTACGATCGAATTATTTGGCGGCACGTCCGCTCCAAAACTTCATTTTATACACTTACATGGCTACTGTAAGTAGTATTTATATGACCGTAATGTGCACAGTCTTTTAAAGATTTATAATTAAAGATTGTAATTCGTTCGTGGCTAGTTTGAAACTGTTGACCGGTTTCGTTTCCTTCCCTCCAGGGAAATTCCTTGTGTTAGATCTCGGCTAGTTGTTCTGCATACTTTATATCAAGTAAGCTGCATCTAAACTAAAAATATGAAGCAATTCTACCTGAATTGTTTATTTCTTATAGGTAATCTCTCTAGGAGTTTCTACAACCGACCATGGCCATAGTTCAAATGCAAGATTTAAAAAAATTTAGAATTGATAGGTACACAAATGAAATAAATGCCGTCTGGGAAAATCTTTTTTCATTCGATTTGACATAAGCGAAAGTTAACTTTTACGCCATACGACTCGATTAAGAGAATTCTTCTATTGACATAGAGCTGGGTATCATAAACCCTACGAAGTTTGCGGGATTATTCCCGCAGCCCTGGAACGCATAGAGTAACTGAAGAAACGCTTATGACTTTTAGTAAGTAAAAGTCTGACACTTGGTCTCGCATTACCCAGAACAGGAGAACTTCCATAGGCTACATTTTGCATCACAAAAATGCATGATTACTACGGGCTGGACTACGCGAACCAAGCCAGGGACAAGAGCTAGTAACGTTTTATATTTACTCTCCACGAGTAATTGAGGTTTTATTTAAACTGGAACAAAGAGGAGTGAGAGTGTACTGTGTAGTATGTAACCCGTATATCCAACTAGTTTGGGATCAATTGAAGCCCTGGTCCAAATTAATTGTCAGCTGTTAGGGTATTATTATTTAATCTAACTGCCTTTATCTGGCGGCTTGTGTTTCGGGAGCTGTTTAATGTTGTACATTGAAATCCGTACCTTTGGACCTAAAAGAGCAATTCGTAGATTGAACCCGAATTTCTACAAGATTGTATTAGTCAAGAATTTGTCAGCCTTATAATCTTCTGCTGGGACTCAGGCCTCCCTTTAGGGAATAGCCCGTAATTCACCGCTCGGGCCCAATTCAGGCCTCCCTTTAGGGAATAGCCCGTAATTCACCGCTCGGGCCCAATAAGGTTTGGTGGATGTCATATATTTTCGAATTTTTAATTCTAAGGCATGCCGGATGCCGTTCCTCACGAAGTTGTCCTTCAGCGTTTTGAAAGCAGTAGTTGCCTGGATTTGAACCTACGACGGACAAATCGTATAACGTACAATAAAGATATTTTATTCAGGAAATATTTACAAGAATATTTTCATTTGAATAAACGGTAAACTGAATCATCTCTGCACTCAAACTAAACGTCACTTAAGAGCGCAATAAATACCATATTTCCTTCCATTAAACAAACGCCAGTAAGTGAATAAAGGGTCAACGCCTGCAACTTGCGAGTCGTGCTTAGAAAATGCAATTATTTTGTAAGTACCTACCAACGTTGAAAATTGTTATAGCGGCAAGATAATAAGAGATGCGACGTCGTGACCACTGTGGTACTGAACACTACGGAAAAAAGTCCACAAGCACCGGCTCACTAAAGTAATCACGAAATACAAAACTGAAGAAAATACCTATGTCACCAGAATTCTGTAAACGCCGTCACTTTGTAATACATTTCGCTAAATGATTAATTTTCAGGATCTAATGACCGTCAGTAACGTCGATATTGGCGTAGCCACCTATTGGGCTCAAAATATTTAAAAAGTTAATCATCAACTAGCAAAGAAGAAGACGAATATAAATTCTTCATATAATTGAAAACAGTTCATTTCAAACACAATAAGCCTCTAATATATTTTAATTTACAATATATTCGTGTCTTAACGACAAGAAAAAATCTTACGCGATTTATTAAAAATGACGAATTTTACAGTTTTCATCAGCACATTCATATATAAAAGGGAAACTGACTGACATATCAACGCATAGCCGGAACTACTGAGACTAGGAACATGAAATTTTGCACAGGGCTTCCTTTTATGGCGTAGGCGAGCACTAAGAAGGGATTTTTGGAAATTCAACTTTTAAGGGGGTGATACCGGGGTCCAAAATTTGGATGGAGAAACCTACATTCACTTGGGCGAAGCTGCTGGCGGAAGCTGGTAAAAGATAATTCGATCGCCATAACAGTGCTTCAGAAATGTTCGCCCAAGCCAGAGTCGACAGCTTCTCAGCTGTCATGCGAAAAAAGAGTGCGTCTCTTCTCGCCAGATTGCGTGGCAGTAGCAACAGCCTCCTGAAAGTGATTGCAGAAAGGCACGATGAGTGCCCCATAGTGAGGCATCTTATTAAAAGCACACTATCTTTAGTAGTTTATTCGTACTAACATAGTTTATAAGCTAAAAATTGTTACTAACATCCTGTATTGTTTTTATTGTGTTGTGTGGACTATGTTGTCTGTAATAAAAATATTATATTATATTATAACTAGAAGTTTGAATAAGAACTAAATCCATTAAAAGCTGTTATAACAAACTAGGTCAAAACTATTGAGACTGTACAGCTTTGCATAGACTAATTACTTATAATCAACGTATTTATCTTGTGCCTGTGAACAGTGACTTTTACTCGGCTGCTTTGATTTTAATTAGCGTAGAATTTGTAGATAACAAATAGGAACACTTCACGGACAGTTAAATTTTAATCTACAAACAATTACCATACAAATTGAATTATTTAAAATGTTTATTTATTTATTAAAACTTTTTTTTTATGCTTGTCAAACAAATTTTTATTTTTTGAAATGTAAGTATAAAAGAAACTGTCAAATTTAAATTTGACTAGCGTTTTCACGCAGATTCGCTTCCGTGACCTGTCTCGCAGGAACCGGCTATTTTCCGAGATAAAAAGTCTAAAAAAACTCAGCAATAGTATAGTCTTATATCAATGAGAGAATTTTCATCACATCATCGGATCTATGATAAGCAAATAGACCAACACATATATATATTTTTTTTCTTAAGGTGATTGGGCCGGACATAGTACCACATATCCAATGAGTTGTGGGCTAAAAGCCATTTATTGAGTCCTATTAAATGCCAGGCGACATCGCGGCAGACCAAGACGAAGGTGAAGAGATGAACTTGGCTCTCAACTCAGAGACTGACCCGCAATGGCCGAAGACAGATGCGTGTGGAAAAGAGAGAAAGCCTTTGCCCAGCATTAAGACAGATAGATTTTTTAAAGGTACCTACGAGTAAATGATAACTAGTCTCAATTTCCGATTACAGGTTAACTAGCCTAGTATGGGTTGCAGAATTATTCAAAACATTTACCGTGGCTCTGGAACGCAAAGGGCAACTGAAAGAACATACGTGGGTTTCAGTCAGTAAACTTCTGACACTCCCTCTAACCCCTCCCAGAGCGAGAGGAGTTATTTGATGTTGTCCCAACTCCAGAAGGAAACCGTACTTACAGAACTAAGTAGTAATAGTTTTACCTCATCGTATTAGTTTAGATTTATATGTTAGAATAAGTAGAGGAGTTATATATGTGTACCAGCGCGCGGCAGCGCAGGCGCGTGGTGGACGTGGGCACGTGCCACAAGCTACAAATGCTACAATCCTGAGGCTCGATGCGGTGGGCGACAAAAACATCAGTTAACCACGGTCAATGAACGAAAATAACCAACCATTTTACTCGATGCGAGTACCTGCGCACGCGTCTGATACCTACTAAGAGGAAATGCTCCACATCTATCATTAAATAAATCACCCTATGGAATAATGGAGAATAAACGCTTTTATAATATAGACGTAACTTGGCGCCTGCGCTCCAAGAAATCATGCATCTGAAGTCGTTGATCTTATGTAGACGGCGGAAAAGCATCTATTAGTACTAAAAAGCTCGGTCAGTAATTAATTACATCGAAATGCACTTAACTGATAATATCGTGTTGCCGGGACGTAGACAAGAGAAAATTGTACAAATATTTTCATCATTTTTTGTCGACGAGCTTTTTATTATGTAATGTGAAACTAGAAATTATTTACGATATTCCTTGTTACATTTAACATTACTCCGCATGTTAGAACACTGCGAAAGTTTTACAGCTCCTAGCACCATTTGCCAACTTATGTGACGTAATTTGAAGTAAAACACAGAAAAACTAGACAATTTTAAATGTTACAAGCCAGTGTTAAGTTAAACATTGACATTATGTTATACTTATATTTTAGTTTCCTTGCAAATAGTGGACATACTAGAATATATATTCCTAAAGCACCTGTAACATCTGAATAACCATAAATGTACTGGATTTTAAGAGCACCTCGAACGATGCATCAAGTATCAAGTTAATGCATAGAAAAACAAAGTATGTGGGTGTAGTAAACTCATAAAATCGCCATATTCTTACACTTAAGCACTAATGCTAGGAGACAAACAGTAAAGTAGTAAAGTTTATAAGCGAACTAAGCCTTTTATATCAAGTATAAAGCTGTGCCGATTGTTTTGATTGTTTTTGTAGACTACCATATCGCGGCGAGCTGTGGGCTAGTAAAACAAAGGATTGGTTGACAGCGACACGGGGCCGCGGTAGATCACGAAGGGGATGACGGGAGGACCTGGATGTGTTCCGTCAGACGTGCGCTAGTAACAATAGAAATCAGCTAATGGCTTAATAGTAACGAGCCTTGACCAACATCTTATCTTGGGAGACTCTTGTAAGGTGGCTAGATCAAGAGCTTTATTCAGAAAGCGTTACTTCTGGACAAGGCTCGTATTGTTAGGAGGTTCCTTTCTCTGCACTTGAAGCGTTAACTTGCACTCCATACCGGTGGGATAGAATTTTTAATATTTTTAAATGTTTGTTTTATTTTAAAATTTAATTTATATGTATTTAGATAAATAAAAACAATCATAATTATCACGAAGATTTTACGTTTTAGCCATGAATTTAACTACTTTGTGTTTTGATCTTTAACGTCATCAATGTCAGCATACTCGGAAAAGGAAAGTAATTTTGGTAATTTTTATTTTATCATATTTTCAGAAAGAATGCATGAAATGCATGAATGATGAATGTATTATACCTAAACCTGTACTTAATGTTTTATTAATAACAATTCATGATGGTACTCGTAAATTCGCAAGTTGTTAGGAAAAGGTCGCAAGTACCGTCTGACATTTTTGCGATAATAACTTGTTATATACAACTTGAATGTATCTGAAAACGTAACTAAATTGCAAACTAATAAAGACATAATGTAAATGAGCTTTGTAATAAAATTTTACAGGGCGTAGTTTTTTCTTCCTCTTGTAAAATTACCTCTTTCACGTTTATGATGTTTTCTCTCTTAGGTGACGATATAGTGTTTAACTGCAACAACGTTTTAAGTTAACATTTTCTAAAAGCAATTGCATAAGTGTAAGTATCTACAGGTTTTTCATGAGACTCTAAATGAATAAATGTTATAAAGGTAGAAAGTACCAATCACTTGACTTGATATAATAGAATACCTTGAGATTTATGATTCTTGTAAGAAAATAATCCTGTTTAATTGATGCCTTAACACGCAATACAACTTTTCTAAACCATTAATTAATCACCAACTATATATTTTCGCCTGACTACCCATTTACCCAATATCAATGAAATGGTATTCACTTTCTATTTTATAGTTATTCGCGCATCGTTTTAATAATGAACATGTAAATATAAAAATTTAGCATTTCGCTGTTCGAAATTCGAAATGTTGTCAAGGAAAGTTGGCCTAGTCATAGACAATCGTGGCCTCTTTGGAAAAGCTCCCGAGAGGTTTGACGAGCGATGCGGGGCCACCTCTAGATGTTGCATAGTAAATAGCGGTGAGAGTTGCACCCACTGGGCCACTATTGGGGATTATAAACCAGGTTTATTGTTGGCATTGCCTGGCTCCTAGCAACGGATATCGATATTTTATAGACTCGCACTATCAGAGCAGTGCCCCTCAGGCTCGGTGTAGCAATAGTCGTAAGCACGGGCTTCCGTAGTTTGTTGTTTAATTATTGGGTGTTGTTAAGAATACATTAAAGCAAATGAATATTGGTCTCTTTACTTGTAATAAAACTATCTCTAAGAACACTATTCGGTCTGATTCAGACTTAGACTAACATACATTGCTCTTTTGGTGCTTATATAAAGCGAAGGATCGTAATGTTGACTTAGTAACACAGGATATTTTGTACATAGTTTCCATGTCTTAGGTACTTACTAACCTCATTTAGTAGTGCTTATGTTGTGTGTCTATATTTGTAGCTATTTACTAGAATTTCATGATTAATCTCTACATTGCAATGAGTAAACATTTAACGGAAAAACTTTTTCCTCAATGTCACATAAAGTCATATCTACCTAAGTAGGTTACGTGCCGTCTCACAGAATTTCATAGAATTTAATTTATTTGTAACTTAATGATAATATAGTTTCCAGTAAAAGCTACTAGAATCTGAACACAGAAGCACTAACGAAGTAAGAAGGTAAACACGAGAATGTTGCCATGATCAATAAGCACACGAACAAGTCAACACCAAACCAAACGAAGTAGGTAAACAATCCGATAAATTGAGCGCATGAACATACAAAATATTTTCTCCTTAAATACTTTCAAATAAGGTAAATTCGTAAAATTGCATGTGAATATGAGACACCGACAGTAGTAAACATAAAAAATCGAATGCTAGAATACTCCTACCGAACGCAAACACTGAACTTGACACTGGACATAAAGCTGTCACTTTTCAATTTGACAATGGACAGTTGACCGTTTCATTCGAATGTTTCGACTGTATTCGTTTCGCTGGTACGCGGGACAGAGGTGCGCGTGGCGGGTCGCGCTCGCACCGACTGCGCGCTGCGCGGCGGCTGCGCCTGCGCGGAGGGCGCCGGCTCACCCGGACCCGCTCATCTGTTAGCAGCTGGTCGCCCGACGTCGCTCGTCACTGCCGTCGTACGAACCGTTACCACTCGTGAGGGACACCAATTTCAACTCACAAACAAATACCATTTGATATTCATGAATTCATATCAACTATTAAACACGCAACAAAGGATTTGAATCGAACGCGCCTAACCAAAGCGTAGTTGTCAACACTATTCAAACTAGTTTGCGCACCTAGCTTCACAATCGGCTAGGGCTAGGGATCACACGGGGGCACAATATCATTACATCGCTTTTTTGAATCCAAAGATTTATAATAGCCGGCAGATACATGTTATTTTTATTCTGTACAACTATTAAAGGGGTCGCTACGGTCCCCACAATCGCGTCTATTAATTCAGAGAGTGTCAAAAAGTTTTTTTATAATAGTTAGTTAGCACTATATTGCTAGTTGGCACATAAGCGTTACCTTATCGTTGATTTCGAACGGTGGACCGGTTCGGTTCTGATATATTTGCATTTAACCGCTTGGGATCCAACGAGTAGAGACAACAGCCGATGCCTGTTAAGCCGAGATAAAAATAGTACAAACAAATGAACATGCAGTGTGTAAGCAATTTCACACTGAGCGTTTATAGCAATTGTGCAAGGAAATTGTGTTGTTATTGTTGCTTAATAGAGCTTAATTGAAAAGTCAAAGGTCCCTTATCTTGGGCCATTACAGGCCGCGACGATTACTGACGCGTTATTGTACAATTACAGTTCATACTCTATATTTACTAATCGTACAATCATATTTTTCGTTGACTTTCATTCGGCGCATTTACAGAAGAGTTTTTGAAATCGCTCTCATAATTAGTTTCAATGCAAATGAGACGTTTCATTAATGAAAGTGGTTCTCGCGAATTGACATTATAATAAAATGGTATAGATAGTATCGAACTGCAGCCTGTACCGTTAAACCAATAATTATATGTTATTTAACGAACCACTAAAGAGCTTTTACAGAAAGAGGGAGCTTTTCAAATTTGATAGGTTTTGAAAACAAATTTATACTAACAGGTGGAAAATCATCAAATAACTTCTCCTGCTCTAGATGGAGCGAGAGAGAGTCTTAGACTTTTACTAAAACCCACTTGTCTTGCTTCAGTCGCCCTTTGCTTTCCAGAGCCGCGGTAACTGTTTCGAACAATCCCACAGTCCTCTAGGAGGGCAGCCCCCTATTCCTAAGTTAAAATATTAAACTAGAGTTCAGTCCAAAAACCTTTCTTCATCATCACTGTCATCATTTCAGCCGAAGGTTCCCCGAGGCCGAGGTTCCCTGCCGAACATAAGCCACCTCTAATTGTCGCCACAACGACCGGTCCTGTGCATCTTGCATCCATCAGATTCCCGCGACCCTCACCAGGTCGTCGGTCCACGGTCCGTGTGATCCTTATCACTTTAATTTAAATGTAGAACAATTACTTGGGCGCAGCTCACTTCACTCATCGTCATCCGCCTGTCCAGGAGCTTAGGTTGGCATGAACCTCATAATCTACACACTTCTCGGTTCTCGGAGACTCTCTTGCAGCTACTACCAGCCACCCTGCGCAAGTCGTCGCTAGACCTAGCCTGAGGGCGTCCTACGTACTTATTCGCAATTCACGATCCTGACTGGCGAACACGTCTACCACAACCGACATCGATCCTACTGCTAATAACACTGGCCCTCTTCAACTTGCTTATTCTGCTATGTCGACCTTTTTGCTACTGGCGGATCAACTGCTGTTAATTAATGCAAGTTCAAAGAAATGAGTAGCAGTACAGTTTACGGTACCACTTTTAAACGAAGTATTAATTACAAAATATGATATTATCTATTGATACAATGTTGCTTAGTAACTGATCATAGATGTAACGTTTCACACGGGAAGCGATTGTTTGCCGACAACTCCAAAGCAGATGGTTACTCGTCATTGCTCCGTCAATATTGAAGTTTACAGTAGGTGACCTAAGTAAATAGTTCCGGATGTTTCATATTTTGTTGGTCACCCTCTGTTTAAAATTTCAAAGAGACTTTTTTAATAAGTTCCATAAATCGAAGAGCTTAACGATAATAGGAAGCTTTAATTTAATTATTCAATTTATTTATTTCAATTATTACATCTTAGCGGTTCCACTTCTTAAAAGAAACTCATATTCAAATATTAAAAAGTCTACTGTAGAATATTCAGGCGCAGGGGTGGATGATTCCCGAAGAAAATGAAACACAGGAACTTGAAGGCTTCACGATTTATTCTCTCTTCATAATACAGCAAGTTTTGAAACACGATGACAAACGACGACGACAATTTCGGCCGTGAGGCGGCTATATTTATACCCCCCGTAGGTGGGTGCAAGTAGTGGTGGTCTTATACGACCACCAAAATTCTAATAAGCCAATCATATGATCACATAGTGGAGCAGTATTTGCACGTGGGTGGAAGTAGTGACAGTTGTAACCATACAAATCTTTATTTTTCTGCCAACCACGTTCATTACAATTAACATTAACTTTTACCTAAACCTAGACTTAACAACTTATATGAGCTAGGAGATCGTTGTGCTCCTCAACAATCCCACCCCCCGTAAGAGGGTTCAACCGATTACTGAGCCATCGGTAGGGAGCACAACGACCTTTACAACCGGACGTCGTAAAATTCCATTGTTGGTTCTTACATCTATGACCCTAATTACATTGTCCGAGCCGGGGTACACCTTCGTAATAACACCTTTGGTCCACTGATTACGTGGTTTATTATCGTCCACGATCACTATCACGTCACCTATTTTTACGTTGGGCACATCACTATTCCACTTGTTTCTTTGCTGCAACGTTGGGAGATATTCGCGCAGCCAGCGCCTCCAAAAGAGGTCGGCCAGCGCGTTCACCCGCTTCCACATGCGGCGCGAGTCGAGGTCGACCGCATGTTGACGTGTGCACGGCGCATCTCCCGCGGCAGTGCCCAGCAGGAGATGATTCGGTGTCAGCACCACTGGTTGCTCCGCATCGCAGCTCACATAGGCGAGCGGTCGGCTATTTATGACCAGCTCGGCCTCAGTGAGAAGAGTAGTGAGGACCTCCTCGCGAGGGGCTCGTTCTTTTAGGGTCGCCCGTAGTGCGTTCTTTACTGATCGCACCAAGCGCTCCCAGCAGCCACCCATGTGTGGAGCAGCCGGGGGGTTGAAGTGCCAGGCTATGCCCCGGCCTGTCGCCTCGCTCTCGAGACGGTCGTGATTTAGCTCCCTTAGCGCCTCCCGAAGCTCAGAGTGCGCCCCGACGAAGTTGGTCCCGCGGTCGGAATACATGTCCGCGGGACAGCCGCGGCGTGCGATCAGGCGCCTGAGTGCTAGTATAGCAGAGTCGGCGCTCAGTGATGCCGCCAGCTCCAGGTGGACAGCGCGCGTAGTAAGGCACGTGAACAACACGCCCCACCTCTTCTCCCGGCGCCGCCCGATGACAACCTCCATGGGGCCGAAATAGTCCACCCCACAATGGACGAAGGCTCTTCGTGATGTTTCCAGTCTCGCTGCTGGCAGGTCTCCCATCTTCGGTGAAGTAGGCTTAGCTCTTGTGATTCGACATTTCTGACAATTTGCAGCCACTGCTTTAACTGTCGATCGCAGGTTAGTTACCCAGTACCTCTCCCGTATATTGTTTACCACGGCCTCTTGATTAGCGTGCAGGGAGGCCACATGGTACTTTGATACTAGTCGGCGCGTGAGGGCGTGTTTCCCATCCAGTATTATGGGATGACGCGCTCCGAAGGCAAGCTCGCTGCAGGCGCCCAGTCTGCCGCGTACTCTCACTAGCCCGTCTTCGAATAACATCGGGTCTAGTGTCCTTATTTTGCTGTTCTTTGGCAGCGGTCGGGCCTCTCGAAGGGCTTTAATATCTTCTGCGAAACTCTCGGCCTGTATTATTTTCAGCAGGCTTAGTTCTGCCTCTCGCAGGTCTTCTATAGTGACGTTAGACGAGTTGCGTCGTTTGCGACAAAGTTCTGTAAATATCATTACCTGCGCTACAACACGTACGGCGCGTGTCCATGTCGGCAGCCGCTCGTATGTCAGGGTGGGTTCGGCCTGTGTGGTCAAGATATTTACATGTTGCACACGTTCTAAATCCTCCTCCGTCACTACGTTACTCCCAGAAGCCGTCGGCCATTGCTCCTGTGGACGGTAAAGGAATGAAGGGCCCGAAAGCCACTTACCACTGTTGATAGGCCAGTCCAAGCGGGTGCTTTTGTCGGCCGGGTTTAACGCCGAGGGAACCCAGCGCCAGTCGGACTTCCTTGACCTTGCGTCAATTTCGGCTAGTCTGTGGGACACAAATCGCTGAAAGTCTGCAGCGTCGGAACCTATCCATTTTAAAACGGTCTGACTGTCCGTCCAATAATATTTACAAATTATATCTACCCCCAACTCTGCCTCTATAGTTGCCGCTATCCTACAGGCCAACACTGCTGCCTGTAACTCCAGGCGGGGAACTGAAATTACTTTTTGAGGGGCCACCCTGGCCTTTCCTAGGACGAAGCTTACCCGCCTGTTGCCGAGCTCATCATTTCCCGCTATATAAGCGACTGCGGCATATGCGGATTCGCTTGCGTCCCCGAAAACGTGAAGTTCTATGTTTTCTAGGACTAGGCCATACCATCTCGGGATGGTTACCTTCTCAAGTTGCTGCAAGTTATACAGCCACTCAAACCAACTCTTAGCCTCCGCCTCACCCAGTTTCTCGTCCCACTGAATTCCTGTGCGCCATATCCTCTGCATTAATATGCGCGACTGAATGACGCATGGGTACAGGAAACCCAGCGGGTCGAACACTGACATTACCAATCTTAAGAACTCTCGCTTCGTGGGTACTACTTCCCCCTCCACGATAGCCTTGGGTATCTTCTTGAAAGATAGATCAAAGGCTAAGAGGTCGGTTGCTGGTGACCATATCATGCCTAATGTGCGTTCGGACGCATTGTCCCCATTCTCAAGGGATATGCGGTCTGGCATGTCCACTTGCAGCTTACTCCTCAGCTCTTGGGAGTTCGTGACCCACCCCCGTATATGAAACCCGCCCTCGGCGTGAACGTGGGTCACGTCATTTACCAGTTTATAAGCTTGAGCGACAGACCACGTACTATGCAGGTAGTCATCCATATAATGATTTCGTTTTATGGCTGCTACTGCTTCGGGGTACTCCTCCTCATGACGCGATGCGTTCTTATTCAGGACGTATATCGCCGAGGTTGGAGACGATACTGCTCCGAATATCATAGAGCTCATGATATAGATTTGGGGTTCCTTATCGGTTCCCGACTGCCACATGAATAGTTGTGCCCCGCGGTCTTGCTCTCTGATTTTAATTCTCATGAACATATCCGCTATATCTCCCATGAACCCTATCGGCCCTAACCGGAATTTAAACAAAATCCCTAGGAGGGAATTCAATAGGTCGGGGCCCGCCAATAGGTTGTCATTCAATGATGTCCCTTGATAAGTGGCGGCGGCGTCAAAGACTAGCCTTAATTTCCCCGGCTTATTTGGATTCTTTACCCCAAAATGGGGTAAATACCAAACCGGATCTTGGACGCCGCTTTCCAACCTATTGGCGTACCCCTGATTAATTAACCTATCTATCTGCTTCTTATAGGCCTCAGCGTATTCAGGGTCCCGGCTTAACTTACGCTCTATCCCCGCTAAGCGATGGCGAGCGTAAGCATAATTGTCGGGGAGTTGCGGGCTATCATGCCTCCACAACAACCCCACTTCCCATTGGCCATCCTTATTCTGATGGCTAGTATTATTTAAAATCTCTAGAGCTCTATCGTTGTCCCTATGTGCTCTAGGAATTTCTACTATCCCTATAGATTCCAGCTCGAACTGGTTCTTTACCATCGTATGTAAATCTAATAGTGGTTCCGCGACACAATTCACAGACTCTACAGCCGACCTATGTCCTTTGCCTACGGGTCCATGCACGACCCAACCTAGCTTGGTCAAGGAAGCAACGGGCTTACCAGATTTTCCTCGGCGTATATCCCGGCCGACCAGCAACTCCCAATTGTCTTGTCCCAGCAACAGCAGCGGCTTGGCCCCAATCATTCCCTCGCAGCCCAAGTCGCGCAGGTGAGCGTGCTCCGTAAGCAACGCAGCCGGCACTGTTTGTGCGGGTAAGTCCAGTCTTTTGAAGGTACGACACTTCACTGTAAACACTCTGCCGTTTGGCCCACGCACTGACACTGTCAATCTTCGTGAGGTCTTGTCTGACACCTCTTGTCCGCGCGCACTTTTTAACACTAAGGGTTCTTCCTGGCCCCCAGCGTTCTCTGCCAACGAGTCATCTATCAGCGATATCGTGGCCCCGTCATCAAGTAGGGCGTAGCACTCGTGTGTGTTGTTCCCTATTGTTACACACACGGGTAATATTTTTAGAAGTGACTTGCCGTGGTACTCACTCACGTTCGTGACACTTTCAGTGGTCTTTTTCTCTGCGTGCAATAGGATGTGGTGTGCATAGTTGCATGACGGACATTTGTTAGCTCGACAGAAATTCTTTGCATGTTGTTTCACTATACATTTAAAACATAAACGTTTATCCTTTACGTGTTGCCATCTTTCATCTATATTCAACTTGGCAAACTTATCACATTTGGTGAGATTGTGATCTCCCTCACACATTGTGCACTGAGACACTTTTGTTTGTGGTGGTACATTGTCACTTTGTACATGCAATCGTTGAATGCTTCTATATGGGACTTGCTTTGGTGCGCTTTTCTGTGGTTTAGAAACCGGTGCTCCGGTAGCGCCTACTTCCATTTGCACATAATAGGAGGTAGCTCGGGCTAAGTGACTTAGGAATTCTGACAATATTTCCAAACTAGGCGACACCCTTACGTCAATTCCCTGGGTAGAAGCCATGCCCATAGCAAAGTCCCCATACTGAGCTCTCTGTACAGGTGTCAACTTATTTAATAATTCACTCACCAGTTGTGGGTTATTCAGATATCCTGTTGCATGCACATTCCTCAGCAGCGACACACAATTCCGCACTGTCGATGAGAACTTTCTTAATTCACGACCACTTTCCGTTACTTTAGGTAACGCACGCACTTTCCTTAATGCACATTCCAGTATTAGGTTCGGGTGTCCAAACTCTTCGTCCAGTGTCTTCATGATTTCTGTAGGATTCGTAGATGTCCTGAGCAGATCTTCTACTGCTATCTTGGCCTCTCCCTGCAGCGATGTTTTCAGGCGCGCTAGGTTCTCATGCGGCTTGAAGTTGTACATTGCTGTAGTGTCCCAGTACATGTTCTTGTATGACAGCCAATCAGCTGGATCTCCATTGAAGTATGGCAACTCATAAGCTTGTCTGGGCACTGGTCGCGGACGAGCTAGGTTCGAAATGGCCTCTGCTAGCTGATCTATCTTCCTGTCTCGCGATCGGCTTCTATCTGTATCTTCCGCGAAGGTTTGATCCCAGTCAGGCACTTCACGTTGCACTCGCGGTACACTGCCACTCGGTATAGGCGTGTCGGGCACTAAGTCTCGGAACTGGACGGCCGCGGGCGCACACTGTTGTGGGAGCGCTGATACTTGTGGCGTCACGGACATAGGTACTCCGCGAGATGTCGCGGGCGCGAACGCGGGCACATTGTGTGAGGTCGCGGGCGCGGACACGGGTACTTCGCGCGAGGTCGCGGACACGGACACTGTCACTGGCACTGAGTTTGACGGCACTTGTTCACTGGGTGCGGTACGAGTAATCCACTCTTCAACTCGGCGAGTCGTTCCTTCTTCATCTGATGAGTTATCTTCCTCGGCTGCTGCATCTATTTCAGCCAATTCTGCTTCAAGTTTCTTCCTCACGAGGTTTTCTTTCAGGCGCACTAGCTCTCTTTCAGCCTCGTATTCGACCCTCCTCCGAAGATAGTCGGCACTTCGTTGTCCGCTTTTCGTGGAGACGTGGCTGGCTCTTGATCCTTGTTTCCTTGCACTCCGTCGTATTTCCGATTCCCTTGGTGTTGCAGCATCACTGTAGTCAATCACACGACCGGGCCCCGCCAATGGAATCACAGGTGCAGGTACAGGAACAGAAGATGACGTAGGCGCTATCGATGGTGATCCCGGTGCCAATTCAGACGGCACTCCCGAGTCACTCTCCATGGCACGTCGCTTGTTGATTGCTTCCTCCAACTTGCGTAGCTTGCTTCGTGTAGTTACGGCGCTGCGTTCACTCATCTTCTCTGGCGATCTTTACAAGGCGATCTTGATGAGTCTTGAGAACGCTCTTGATAAGTCTTCAGGCAGTCTTGATAAGTCTTCAGGCAATCTTGATAAGTCTTCAGGGCGATCTTCACAGGGCGATCTCGACGAATCTTCAGGCCGATCTTCAGACTTTCCAAGACGATCTTCAGCTTTTTCAGGACGGTCCAGTTCTTCAGGACGATCCAGGCTCGAAGGACCAATTTTTGTAGAATATTCAGGCGCAGGGGTGGATGATTCCCGAAGAAAATGAAACACAGGAACTTGAAGGCTTCACGATTTATTCTCTCTTCATAATACAGCAAGTTTTGAAACACGATGACAAACGACGACGACAATTTCGGCCGTGAGGCGGCTATATTTATACCCCCCGTAGGTGGGTGCAAGTAGTGGTGGTCTTATACGACCACCAAAATTCTAATAAGCCAATCATATGATCACATAGTGGAGCAGTATTTGCACGTGGGTGGAAGTAGTGACAGTTGTAACCATACAAATCTTTATTTTTCTGCCAACCACGTTCATTACAATTAACATTAACTTTTACCTAAACCTAGACTTAACAACTTATATGAGCTAGGAGATCGTTGTGCTCCTCAACATCTACGGTCACTTATTACTTATAAATCTTTATTTTTTTTTAGGTGAAACATCATCTAATGACTTTTCAGCCCTTGGGCAGGGCGGGAGGGCGTGACAGACTTTTATTGACTAAAACCCACTCGTTTGTTCCTTCTTTACCTTGCGTTCCAGGGCCCCGAGGTTCATTTTCACTTAACCCCATGGCCCAGGATTCGGAAGTGAAACGGTGAAGAAAAACATCGTGAGGAAACCGGCATGTCCTAGAACCAAAAATTCGAAGACATGTGACATCCACCAACTCGCACTGGGCCCGCGTGGTGGATTACGACCAATTCACTCTCCTAGAAAGGAGGCTTGATGCCCAGCAGTGGGAACATTATATGGCGAAATATGCTTATGCTTTTATATAATATATTCCGGCCTATAATACTATATATATATACCTATATTGGCCATTGCCTCGCGCGTGCATGTGCGGCCTGCTTTTTTGCTAGCATTACTGCTTCGCAGAAGGAGGCGACCGCCTGCCACTCCACTTTGCTCCGGACCATGGCGCGAGAGATCGCTTGCCGCCAATCGCCCCCACGAGGGCGCGGCGGTGCTCTGCCCAGGCGGGGCTCATCTCTACCGTATGCTCCACCGTGATTACTTATACATCTAAGTGATTTAATAGATTAGACTTAAGTTATATTTCACGGCACTGGAGGAAGCTAGTGCAGCGTCAAAACTTATAGGTACATATTGTCTAAAAACCTGCCGTGTTCCTTCAGTTGCCTTTGCGTTCAAGGGCCACAGTAACTCTTTCGAACTATCCCGCAGCCCAATGCCAGTACCAACAATAAATTAGTGAATCATCCAAAAAACCTGAAAAACTCTAAAATTAGTGGTGACCTCATCGTTGCCCATTATTTTTGTCAATATTCGTTAATTCTTCTATTCTGACATCAACCACCACAAAACATTACGTCAGGCCGCGCGGTCAAACCAAGATCGTAGACAGAACTGAAAAGGAGTCATTAGAATTTTATTGATTTGTGAGTCAATTTATGTAGGTTAAACCTTGCAATTTTTAGATCTGTGAGTCAATCTAGGTTTAACCTAACTTAACTACAAATAAATTTATATATTATATTAAAATCGTAGGAAGGAAATTTTAGACAAAACTTTTGTTTTTCTCCCAAGATGCCCTGAAAATATGTACAGCGTAAGATCTACCGGGTCACGCGGAATTTAGCATAGTATGATATAGTCGGCCTTATAATGTTCCCACTGTTGGGACTCAGGCCTCTCTCTATGAGAGGGAATGAGCCGTCGATCCACCACGCAGGCGCAGTGCGGGTTGGTGGATGTCATATGTCTTCGAATTTTTGGTTCTAGGACATACCGGTTTACTCACGATGTTTTCCTTCACCGTTGTGAGAGCAGTGGTGATGAAATAAATCACACAAAGTAGGTACTGCGCCTGGCTGGCCGTTACGCGGAATTGCAACTGAAGGATACAGGTGTATTTTAGTCAACAAAAGTCTGACACGCCATCTCGATCCACCCTACAGCGGGAGAGGAGAAGTCATTGAATCATTTCCAACCTCAATAAAAAGACTAACAGTCACATTAAAGCAATCTACTATTTTTTTCCGAATAAAAATGGTTCGTTGATTCATCTTAATGCCAAGTCTGTTTGAAGAAAGTCAACTAAATTCAGAACGGATCGTAAAGAAATCCTGGACTAAAAGATCCACCTACCTAAACTCAAAAATAACCAGACATAACTTTAGATTTGATTGATTCCAGTGGAAGTAATGATGCATAAAGGGGTCATGGTCAATTCATGACATCTTTGTTCTGTCTGGTTTGTCAGAACACAAGTAATTAACCTATCAGCGCATCCGTCAGTGCATTAAGTTCATATCCGCCATTGAGCATTCATACTCATTATCGTTGTTTGCGATAAATACGTATAAGACGAACTGTTTTTTTTTTTTTACATGGGAATCTCAGAAAGTTTTAAGAAACAAAAAAGCTAACTTTTATGGACAAAATATTTTTATTAAATCTCTTAAAAGAACTCTCCACCACCCTCTATACAAATTTTCATGCGTCAATTTTCGAAACATGTTTTGCAATCCGCCGCAAACACCTCTTTCACGGCCTCCTCGAACGCTGCTAGCGCGTCTTCCGGCGATGAAAAATGTATCCCTTTTAGCTGATTTTTTTATTTTAGGGAATAAAAAGAAGTCACGCGGTGCCAGATAAGGACTGTAAGGAGGGTGCCCCAAGACTCTGACCGGTGAGGTGTCCAGGAAGTCCCTCGTTTCGCGGGCGCGTTGTCATGGTAAAGCAGTACCCCGCGGGGCCCAATGTTCGGTCGCTTGTTGCTCATTGCAGTTGTTTTGTGGTATACCATTCGGCGTTGATGTTACTTTGGTCTCGTAATGGAATTGAGATCAGATACCCCGTAAATCAAAGTGAAGAAACTAGCGATCACAATTTTCCCTGCATTTCTCGATCGCTTGACTTTCGTGGGCGTTGGTTCGTTTTGAAACATCTAAACTGTCGATTGACGTTTTGTTTCTGGATCTTATTGATAAATCCAGGATTCGTCACCTCTCACAATGTCGTGAACGCGCCGAGACGAGCCTGCTTCAAATTTTTTAATCATATCACGGCACCACTCCACACGGGCCTGCTTCTGAGCTTCGGTGAGGTTGTGCGGCACCCAGCGGCAAACTATCCTCCTCACACGAAGGTGCTCGTGTAGAATCTTGTGAACGCTTTCAGAACCAATCAGCAGTGTATGCTGAATCTCTTCGTATGTAATTCGCCTGTTTTCTTGATGAATTTTTTTACTTCCAGCACACTTTCTTCCCCAAAGTAAGGGGACCGATCTTGAACACGCTATACCAGCGGTAGATGGTTGCTTTTGAAGGTCTTTCATCCATAAAAGCAATTTGAAGCCGATCAAATGACTCATCAGGTTTTATGCCACATTTAAAATTGTAGAAAATCATCGCACGAAATTTTTTTCGATGCAGATACATTTTTAAATGAGTAACGATAATTTGATTTGGCTCTCGAAAAAATGTGCAGTGAAATTCAAAATTCGAACAATGGTATTTTTACTTTTAAATAACCAAAGTTTTCAAAATAATTACAATTGGCCAGTGAATATATATAAAAGCTTTTTTTCGCAAAGCTTTCTAAGTGGCCTAGTATATTAGACTAGCTAACAAGATAACGAAAATTACTTTTAGTTACATTTCAATAATCAGCTCCTTTGTAGAAAGCACTGATTTTCCCAATAGAAAAGGATTTTCCAAATATAAAAATAGGTAATCGTTCAAAGCTTTTTTCAAAACGCTCATTTTTCGCATCACATTATTAATATTTAAAAGGCGAAAGTTTACGAGCGTGCATATTTGTTACTTCTTCACGTTTGTACAGCAAAACAGATTTCGATGAAATTTGGTACATGTGTAGTCCATGACCTGGAATAGCACATAAGTAGGACTTTTTATCCTGGGAGTAGATATATTCCCTTAGGATAATTTTCTACTATCGCGCGGGCAAAACCGCTGGCAGAAGCAAGTTTTTATAAAAACGTGACACTGTCTTCTTCACATGATACTTCGTCATTATTCAATACATTAAGTTACATAGTAAACTTGGCCCTTACCCAGGAATTATTTAAACGCAGGACTTGAATGAATACATATTGCTTGTTTACGTCGTCTTCAGCCTCAATTTCAATACATCACAATTTTCTATCAAAAGGAAAGACATCTCACGTAGACATGAGCCAGGGTAAGTACGTATCACATAGCTAATGGTAGTGTCATCTTGTGACACCAATGAGGTCGCATCGCTCGATGTGTTACAAAGCGGATCCAACAAGATCTGCCAATGTGATGATAGGTATAGGTACCTATCATCGGTCATCGGTCGGTATATTAAAAGTAAAAAGCTTGCCCGATAGGTTTCTATGGAACTTTTAACCTTCTTTAGATCCTTTATAAATAATTTCAAAGTTAGTTGCAACTAAGAAATCTAAAAAAAATTGGGCAAGTGCGAGTCGGACTCGCGCCCTGAGGGTTCCGTACAAACTTAAAAGGTAAATTGCGGTTTACGATTTATGACGTATTAAAAAAAAACTCACTAGATCTCGTTCAAACCAATTTTCGGTGGAAATTTGCATGGTAATGTACATCACATATTTTTTTAGTTTCATCATTAAATTATTTTAGAAGTTACAGGGGCGGACACACATTTTACCACTTTGGAAGTGTCTCTCGCGCAAACTATTCAGTTTAGAAAAAACAATATATTAGAAACCTCAATATCATTTTTGAAGACCTATCTTCAGATACCCCACACGTACGAATACATCTACTTAACAAGTTTCAACAGTATAGTTCTTATAGTTTCGGAAAAAAGTGGCTGTGACATACGGACGGACAGACAGACAGACACGACGAATCCATAAGGGTTCCGTTTTTTGCCATTTGGTTACGGAACCCTAAAAAGAAACCTATCCAGCTATCCGAAACTTTTTAAACTTGGAAGTTTTATTATTCTAGTGTTAGCTTATAATATGTCATTCATCAGCTTCACTCATCCATCACTAACTTGTAAAATGTTGTGTTGATGTCAAGAGTCAAGATCAGTGACCGGTCCGCAAGAGGTACTTACTTACTTGCCAGAATAAATATGGCTCCAACTTTATTTATTGTTCCGACTTCACAAATAACACCAATATTTTAGAATTACCGCTATCTAAGGATGAAATCAGAGAATATTTCACGCCAAACATACAAATGAACGTAGGCGTCTGGCGCAGTGCGAATAACATTCTCGCAGAGTTCCTCAATCCTGCGCCAATTAGTACGAACAATAACACCCACAGGGACTAAATAGATCCTTTACAAATCAAATTTTAATCACGATGTCGTTGACCGAGCAAACAAAAGCGCTATTAGAATAGGTATGATGTGATGTTCCATTATTTCATGTTTTCATTTTGAACCATGAAGCTGTGGTGTGTGCTTCACATGTGGTGACCACATTAGGTACATCTGATACCTAAATTCAGAGATATGGATTTGTTAATGGTTGATAGAAGTCAAGTCTTTCCTAAAACAAATTATTTGCGAATATTTAATTCATATTATTCTATTTAATGTTTTGAATATGTATGTATTTTTTATTGTCAACCATTACAAAGTAATAGATAGGTAGGTTACTTATGCTTTTAGTTTGTTAAATGTTTCAAACAGTATGCTTTCAAACTAGGTCATTTCAATTTAAAAGATTTTAATTTATATTGACTTTCCTAATTAAAATAATAATAAAAAATAAAAGTAATTAAAAAAAAAAAATTAAAAACGGAAAACGAAAAGCTCTGACCGCGTCGTTGCACGCTAGCGCCATCTTTCGTCGAGTAGAAGTAACGTTAATACAATACATTGTACAGCTCCATCTAGTGGCACACTTGTAAAACCAACTTGATGTTAACTTTCATTTGTAATAGTTTACTTACTAGCTGCTAGATGGCAGTGCACAAAGCATTGTGTATGTTCTTCAAATCGTACCGTAATAAATATAAAAAATAACGACATATATTTAGTCAGTAACTAAAGTAATTGATAGTAATGCAAATGTAAACAGACAAAACATAGCTACATAGTGAAATGTATTTACTTACTTGATCAACATTTGGTACAATGGTTTATTGAGCGATAGGTTCGATTCCCGGACAAGATAAATTTAATATATGTAGCAACTCTCACGATTCTCCCTCGCCTATACTGATGAGATTGCGTCTGTGTATTTGTATATGAATACCTTAGAGAAAACATAGTAAGGATCGGCATAAATGATAATGACACAAACACAAAACAAGGGGACAACGATATTTCCTTGCACTTTGATAAATTTATTAAAACGTGTTATTGACCTTCAGGTAAATGGCTTGTGACTCAGTACGCATGAGCTCATAAGATGTGTGTCAAGAGCTTCTCACGTTAAAATTAATTCTCGCAGAGGCTCATACCAATATTAGTCAGGTCTCTTTTCTACCTGCTATTCTAGACTTTTAAGAAGATTATTTTGATCTTATATTTACTATGGTATACTATGGTATACTATGGTATACTATGGTGTACTATGGTATACTATGGTATACTATGGTATACTATGGTATACTATGGTATACTATGGTATACTATGGTATACTATGGTATACTATGGTATGGTATTATTTATTATAATATACTACTTAGCTGCTGCCAACGCCATTGCCCGCGTTAAAGCAGAATATTGTCTTAAGGCATCATACGCCCGGGATAAAAAGTATCCTCTAAGCTTTTCCAAAACATGGTCTATCCGTATGCCGAATTTCATCCAAATCCATTCAGCCATTCGAGCGGAAAGAAGTAACCAACATACAAACACATTCACAAACATTCACGTTTATTATAATATTAGTATGATTATTAGATCAGTTAAATCTATAAAAAAATATATATATAATATATCTATATATATAAAAAAGGAAAAACTGATTGACTGACATATCAACGCACAGCCGAAACTACTGGGACTAGGAGCGTGAAATTTTGCGGTTTCCTTTCATAACGTAAGTGAACACTAAGAGAGAATTTTCCAAAATTCACCCCCCAAGGGGATCAAAAGGGGGTTCAAAGTTTGTATGGAGAAACCTACGTTCACGCGGGCGAAGCCACTGGCAGAAACTAGTCATAAATAAACATCTTTTCCTAGTTATGATTTATTATTGTGCCTGTTCTATTTCTATTTTTTCTCGCCATGTGCGAAAATGATTTCCCTTGAGTTTTCTATAAAAAGGAAAGATAAGTTATTGCTTTTCTATTTGTGCTCTGTGTGTAGATAGTAGTTTAGTTACAGAATTTGAAAAGATTCATAATATGCTATTGATTCTGATCAAAGTTAGGATTTTACAACTTTTAACAAATTTAGATACGTTCTTTTTAGCAAGTTCTAATATATCGGATTGTACGTTTCACACAACACACGTCGCAAATTTAAAACTAAAGCTTTTAGTCACAACACACTCTACAAGACTATACCATTAGCAAAAACCGTGTTCGAAGTCCACATCCAGCATCTATGTAGATAAACCTTTATGTTACTTACAAAACATTGTCATACAATTATGTATGTATGACTTCAAATAACAGGTGGATCAGCTTAAAGCCAAAACATGCTCATTGCTCACGGTTAGAATGCGCAACCGTTACGATGAGGTCACTCTATTAGAGGTGCCCCACACGTCCGGCCGGGTATCGCAGCGGCAGGACATGGCCCGTCCTTCCTCGTCCTCACCCATCCTTCACAAACTCCAGCTTTGCGTACATCACTCACTAACAAAGTGTACCGTTAGCGCTTATTTATTTAGCACATCGTCACGACCGATTTTGGCAGCACAGCCAGTAGAGCTTGCGATTTTTGAACACTCTTGTTCATTGATATGTGTAATGCTCGTTGAATAGTTAGGTCATTATACTTGGAAAATGTGGAGCGTCTAACATTGGCTACATTGTTCGATATCTTCACATGTTGATAGCATAAAACAAGATCGTTTCAAACACGTGCAGTAGGTATCTTCGAAAATTTAAGAACTAATTACTATATATTGAGATAGATGTAAATTGATGGCCAAATCTGTGTATATATGGATGGCTCGCTATTATTTTATAGGCAGTCGACAAATTGTCCTTCACATAACGGATGAACAATAATATAAAGACTATGCATGCATCCTTTGTGGGCGTCACGCAATAAACTGTTTTGAATTCATAAACAGTGTCTCTATTCAAATTAGTGTGAAGCAGCCTTTGATGACCCCGGGCGGACGTTTCGACATTTGCGGTATGGTACCTAACACAACGTTTGGTATAAAGATATTAAGACAGAAAAGTATCCATGAATATTTATGAATAAATTTGCAGGTACAGTCATTATGCCATTGAGCAAAACATTGCCAAATTGATTTAATAAATCGATTCTTATTTAGCTTCGAATTGTTGTAGAGCTTTTATTCAATGAAAGCTTGAATACTGCCAAATAAAAATGTTATATCGGTTTCTAATCCTCATGTAAAAGATAAAAGCTTTTATATAGACGTATTTCATTAAACAAAGGACGGAAAATCCTAACATTCCTTACCGTTCCTAAATTTAGCAAAGATAATTTAATTAAGTTGTTTTCCTTTTTAACACATATCAAAAATCAGCTCGTAGTCGAGATGATTTTCCTTACCTTAGGTTTCTGACGTACGACATGATGTTTATATAGAAATCCTACCGACCTCGTTTGTATAAGCGGTCGCGATGTTCAACGTGTCAGACAACAAGTCGTCCACTACTAAATATAGCAACAATAGCATATCAACACACCTGTTTAATTAACACCAGCGTTTACGACTTACGAACTATAAACCTAAGCTTATATTCAAGATATTTATTATGCATTATATTCTCTATTATGTTCTATCGTGCCACACATTTATTACAGCTTGCCTCATTTATTCTTTATTTTTAGCAATCCACGCGGAAGTTGAATGTAAGTCTATTCAACATATTGCGTTACAAAGCGCTTTTGCTATGTGGAACACTGGGCATAGTGGGCATTTTTCAATATAGTTTCACAAAAACTCAACGGGTTGGGCTGTTATTGGAGCATTTCAATACATAATGGTAATGAAATTACGCAAACTGCTAGTCACAGTATACTGTCCTAATTAATAAAAAGGAATGCCACGATTAGTTTTAATTCAATTTAGCCAATTATTTACGTATACCTAGTACCTGCGTAATTGGATTTACACAATTTCACGTTTCGAGAAATCGGGACAGACAAGAAAAATGGTTAGATAACTTATCTTCCCGCATTCAAGTCATAAATAACTGAGGGAAATGGTTAATGTAACAGTACCACAATTATAAGCCGAAACATTTCTAGCCTCAAGCTGTAGGACATCCCACACACATTTATATTTCCGCCTGGAGATGACCACATATGATTATATAATATAGGTAACAATCAAAACCAATTTCTACTATCATTGAACCCACCTTGATTTTAATCCAATGTTTTTCTATTGCACAATGTTCTTAGAGTCATAATTACTCGAAGTAGGTACAAATGACTACCAGGAAAACGTAAACGCATACAAGTTATTGTCAGAGACTAAAATAGCCTATTACAAAATTAGTAAGGTCTAGCCGACAATATTAAAAACTGCAGTTTATTATATTTTGGTAATAAACCTACCAGTTTAATAAAGGTGAAATCGTAAACGGAATCCAGCCACGTATAACAAAAAGGAAAAGCAGACGCACATTTTATTACAATGCATAAAATTTGAATTTTCATTTGATGAAAATGGTATGTATACAGGGAGGGATGAGCGCTGGGGCGGCATCCGGCAATCCCTCCGGAGAGAAATTACGTTACACGCTAGGATGGACACCGCCCGCGCCGCCTGCACTCAGCGATTAACCGGAACGACGCAGATTAAGCTCACATACCCAGCCCAGACTCATAGCGCCATAATGCATAGTAAGCCTATTTCAATTTATGCTGAGATCGTCTGCCTCGTAAATTGAAATAGCTCTAGAGCAGACCTTCGGAAAGGCTATGATTTTAGTACCTACACTAATAGATTCTCCGTACCTACGATAACATACGCTCAATGCCGATCGTCTTCCAATATTTAAATAACATCGGACAAACCAACGTGTTTGTACATAGCCAGTACTTTATGTACCTACCTATGGCATATATATAGAAAACTATTACCTTTATTCTACAGAAACAGTTGCCTTTTAATAACTTAATCCATTTCAATGTTACTGGGTCTACATTTCTTTTAGTTTAAACCAAAATTGGTCCCAAACCAATCAGATTACTGAAAAATAATAATATATGGGTACGTAACACTTAGGTTGTCTCTTTTTTATTTTTTACTGAACTTTAGCAGCAATAAAATGTGCTTTTTAATTATTTTATATTCAAGAAAATAACTTATTTCGGAAGTCGGTGTTTCTCGGGATTGTTTGTTTCTTATTTAACGACTTCCGAAATTAAAGTTCACACACACAAGTAAACATAGTGTTTTTTTAGTGAAGTCGGTTATATTTTTTTTTGTACAAAGTTTTTTATTTCACACTTTTTAGTTGCGATACATCTATAACCAGAGTGCCTATTTCTCATGACGTTTTCTATTAACCCAAACACTGCTAGGTTACATAGTTTTATTATGAAGTTTATGTATCTACTTTCCACCTTCCGGCTCCATCGTCAAATCAGTTCGATATTACCTTATAGCCAAAGTGCATCTCATGACAATTCTAATAAGCCTAAACACGGCTAGGATACATTGATTAATTACGGAGTTCCTGTGCCTACCTTTCGGCTCCATCATCATCATGAGTTCACTTCGATGATACCATTTTCAACATAAATATTCAGAACCATTTATTTATTTGAATTGTCATAGTCACTTAACTATATTCATTGTGATATTTATGTGATTATGAAGTTCCGTTGGCCATTTCTGGTCTTCTTCATCAGTTCCACTTCATCAAATGTTACTTTTTGACTGTAAATGCTTAAGTTCTCGATGAAAAAAGTCATCATATGGTTGCCTAAAATATTTAAGAAGTTTCTCGATTCCTTATAGATCCCATCATCAGAACTGGATTCTGAAAAAAATGGGACCAATTCGAAAGCATAACCTCTAATAGGAAAAAAAAATTTGCAATTCGGTCCATTAACGACGGAGTTCTGAGGTAATATATATAATAAAAACATACAACCCAATTGATAACCGCCTCCTTTTTTTTGAAGTCGGTTAAAAAACCAACACACCACCAAATCCCGAATTTGTTCCTTCTACGAAATCGTAGAGCCACCCGTAGCGGTCGTAGCGGTGGCGTAGACCTTGCTACGAAAAGTCCCGAAATCGTATTTTCCTTTTAAATGGTATCAACGCACATCCGTAAACACATTTACTCTCAAGTTATTTGACTACTTAGTTTGTATGTAAGCCAGCCGTTCGCCAATACAGTCGTCGCGTCCATATTGAGTAGTCATCGCTGACGCAGCGGTTTATTTACAATCCAGTCCACTGACTTTGAGTTGCATTTCAATATCCGTGTCAAGGGCTCAGTGGGACGACAATATCGTTACATTCAACACTATGTTTATAAATCACACATTAAAAGTTATATTATCTCTCCAAATCTGTTTCATTGTGAATTTATTGCCAAATCAATACCGCAAGGTCGACAACCCCTCGCAGTCTAACTTGTTTGTGATTTTACGCAAAAAGCTAATGTCAATATGTCCTAAGTCCATGAATATTAGATTCTAAAATCAAAGTAAATGTCAGCGTGCGCAGCTATCGGCTGTAGAACGAATTAATAGATTTCTATTACATATCATTAAATTCTACGCTCATAGCTCCAAGAATTTCTAACGCAAGTTGCGTCAATGCGTCATTCATTGTACTTAGTGCAGCATATTCGTGTAAATGTTTAATATATAAATATGATTATCAGTTGTCTAGTACTCATAACACAAGCTCTGCTTAGCTTGGGACTAGACGGCGTTGTGTGATAGTTGTAGAAAAAAAAATGTCACTAAAATAAATGAATAGATTTAAAAATACACCGTCGGTATCCTAGTTCAATTCAGGCAGGTTTGTATAGGGATTTAAAACATTTATTTTTTTCTATTTAAAATCCTGTCTCAACAATTGCAACAAAGTACGCAATCAGGAAGTAACGCGAAGCTCGCAACATGGAGCACATTATAAATTATGGGTCCCGTAATAAAACTCATCCGTTCGTTTCTTTTGATCATAATATGCTCAAAATGATTATGGCTTGTGCTGTCGGCCCAAATGTATATGATGGACGTTTTTAGTTCCTCAGAATACCTTCCACTGGTCATTTAAATTACTAAGTTATTTATATCCAGCAACTTCAAAACAAATTAATTTCAAGCATTCACCGAGTTAACCCTTGTTAAAATTATGTTTGCAAGTATGGCAGATGCATTAACACTTCAAATGGAGGCAATAAACTCCCCACTGCGAATCACACAATGGCAAAGACACCTTATCAGTAATGAGCACGTCATCATTGTGGGGACTTTAATTCTTGTAAAAATATATCATTGTAGGCAGACACGCGTGTGACACAGCGGCGGGTGAGGGTTGTTTCGCTCTGTCTACTTCGCGTCTGTCAATATTCGCGGGAAGCGGCGTTGTCATGGCGACGAGGGAGAGCTTCCTACATCACGGTCGCTGCCCCCTGCGAAATGCGACGCAGCGTCGCAGAGGGTCGGAGGGCGAGAAGCGAAAGAGGCCTGTTGTCTGGGATTTATGCAAGGGCGTCCCCCGTGACGTGCTGCAAAGAGCTTGAGGAGGACTTTAATGACGTCTAAAATATTCACAGGATGATGTCATGCCATGCAACCTGTGAAATCATGCTATTCATAAATACTAAAGCTGTCTCGATGGGTCCATAAATCTTGGTTTTAAAAAAGAATAAAAATACAGCTTCTAATTTTAACGAAATATTAAATGAACTAGGCAAGAACTAGGTTTTCCCCACGCTTGGTCACGTAGCTTAGCTGTTCCAGATCCCTTTACCATTGCGTGACAATAATAACAGTACAAATACCGTTAAACTTTGCCTAATCATTTTCGAATGCTACATGCATGCAGGCTGTCGGACGGAATTACTTGTGTACCTAACTTTGTTATACAAAATATCAAACACCTACAATGAAACAACGGTCTTTACGTTTTTTATAGTACAAAAAGCGAAGTTTTATACAATACGCACTGGATTTAAACTTCATAATTACGGTCGTAAGGTCAGTAACATATTCGGCCACGTAACATTATGAACCCATGTCACGAAACCTTTTAAACATTTCTACATCATACACTGAAATAAAAACGCACATTATGAATGGATATTACGTTCAATACGTTGTGTGGCGTATAATTATTATTGTAAATCACAATCTGAGAATCAAATAACGGTGTAATTGTAAGGTAAATGTGAAATTAATATGAGTCGAGTGCGACCAGCCTCCCACGCAGATGAGGGCGCGTAGTGTCACTGTGACGAGTTCTCACCGTAACACGAGATACTGTTCTAGCAACAACGGTTGCGCTTGATCGCATCCCAGGCATCCTCACGTCAGTGAAAAACGAAGTCTGTCAGACATGAATTTGTATAAATTATAGGTAAAAAATAAAGCTGAATCTAATAAGTAACAGTAATACCAAAGTGGTCCGGCCAGATTCGATCCGCTGGTCAATAAACTTATCGAAATAATTTTTTCTTTTTCAAAAGAGTGCAAATGACGAACGAACGAAGCCACTTTGCTCATTGCACTTTAATCACACTAAAATGATAACGGCGAAAGTTCGTATGTATGTGTGTGTGCGTTTGTTATTCCTTCACGTTCAAATGTTTAAACGGCTATGTTTGAAAGGGTCACGGACAAAACATATGCTGGAAGCTATTCCAGCATATGTTAAAAAGTATCCTATGAGCTATCATAGGATACTTTTTATCACGAGAGTAATTATCCCTGGGGATAATACTTACAAGTGAGCGAAACCGAGAAACTAGTACATACATAATTTACCGCAAACTATCAAAAGGTGCTGAGGAGCTTTGAAGCAATTTTAATATTTTTTGCATTCGTTTTATATTTGGCCTAAGAAAATACGACTGTCTCCCAGTTCCGCAAAGCTCTCAAGTGGCTCCCTATCCGTCTTCGTAGGAATACTCGGATATTATGTCTTCTGTACAACATCCTTTCCCATAAAACCCAGTTCTATTCTAACTCCTTCTCTTTTCATGCAGTACGACTGTGGAACTCTCTTCTAGCTTCCAGATCCGTGACGCTAAAAATATATGTCTTCAAAAAGCTTGTCAAAGAACATTATCTCTCTATCAGTCCGTAAAGTTACATTATTACCAGCGGCCCACCCCAGATTTTCACGATTTTTTACTTTTATAATATGCTCGTATACACTCAAAACTTTCTCATGAATCATTCTGTCTATTGCTTCATCATCATAATCATCATCATTTCAGCCGAAAGATGTCCACTGTTGGAAGCCTCCCCCAAATGTCGCCATAATGATTATATTGCTTAACTGCATGAAAATCCATACAGTAGTCTTTGACTTTATCACATTCATACAGACAGACAGAAGCGATGAGGGACATTGTCTTATAACATGAAAGGATTATTATTTAATTATATAATTTCTTTTATGTATTTTATCTATTGATGTGTAAATTTATTTACTGTTATTTAATATGTATAAGTATTATATGATTTAGTTAATATAGTCTATTTTACGTTTTTTTGTATACACTGTGTTTACATCTCTCATGTAACTCTCCTGTCGCAGGTCTGCTGGAAGAACGGAGACATAAAAAATGGACGTTTATTCCGAAGAAATTTAAACACCATTGCAATATATCTTATAAGAAAGTTTTTGCAAAAAGCTGAAAAACGTTGTTGTGTGTGAAATAAGCAGCACAGCACCTTTGTGCTCTTCTGTCTATATTGATCTTTTTGTTTTTAAGTGTTTGTATGTACATAAATGAATAAATAATTAAGGTGCCAGCTTTAATATTGAATTTAAATTAGAGCTTAAATGACGTACCGAACCATTTTCGATACATTAATTATCTGCAAACCGCGCAGCCGGAATTATCGGAATTGCGGCCTGAAAACGGAAATGGAAATGTAATGTACTTTTGAATATCGACGATGGCAGCTAGCTTATTATTGTTTTGCACCTTTACAAGCGTATTGATTTTACGCTTTGTGGAGGCCAGGCTTTATTCAATATTGACACACAGACATCTAATTCAGTATGTTGATACGACCTTTGGTATTTTGGGCACCAACCTGTTACAATAGAAATCATTGAATCATGCTACTGACAGCTAACTATCCATAGCCTGAAGCTATTCACAACTTTTACGTAAGTGCGTATCTGTGGGATGTGTACACTTAATAGTACTAACTTTTTATGATAAGTAAGAGTATAAGATAAGTTTAGACTGTTTTTTTTTAAATCTAATTTATTTCTGATAATTTTTTTCAATTTAATTGTCTTTTTAAATGTTTCAATGTTGTTTTAAGCGTGAGTTTTTTTAAAAAGTAATTTATTGATGTTCTCTTTTATTATTATTAAAATTATGTACCTACTTAAAACTGAACACAGAAGAAATATCTATGCACATAATAATATAATGATAACATTGATTCGTAACTCCCGAAATTTTACGCTTTCATAATCTGTTTGAAGTAAACAATATAACTAATTACAAAACTGGAATAATGTTAATATATTATAATTTTAATTACATCGTTTATACGAGCATAACAGTTACAATCAATATTATCTGACGGATCTGGTACAGGTGTGTAATTAAATTATGAAAGAGCTATTCGTAACATGGTTATATAACTTGAGTGCATATTTTTTAAATTTTATAGTCGTTAGCTGTGTAAACAAATGACTTTATTATGAAGGCACATGTGGATAAGCTTGAGCAAAGCTTATAAATTTTGAAATACAGTCTTTCAAAATTTCTAGGCTGTGTTAAGTAGAAACTATAGAATATATCAGTATCTATGGATTATTGTGAATCAAATTACACACGATTTGGTTATTTAATGTTTTGTCTAACCGGCCACATATATACATACCTACCTACTGTGAAACTGGTCCTTGGAATCAAGTTTTAAAAAGCACAGGTGTGCAAACTTAGAAAGTTTTCTATTTTCTGGTTATTGTTCTTAAAGTATTAGTATGTAGGTATATATTGTCACCGATCTCCAAAATTACAACTTGAATAATATTCGAACAAAAACAAGTGTGAAAGAAACTTGATATGCGATCTAGTGGCACGAAGTCACGTTGCATTGATCAACAGCGCATTCTTCGGTTTCGATCACCGCACATTGAGCTTTGAAATAGATCTCTAGGATTATGGAAATTGGAAACCTATTCTGTGACACTAATTAGATATAGTTCTCTACCGGAAAATTACAGTGTGTATTTCCAGTCGGCAAAATTTGTCATACAGGATTTTTGAATTAAAATTGCATCGTTGGAATTCGACATCTCCATCTAGCTACTACTGTCCGCTTCTCAATAAAATTCAAGCAGTAAAAAAATGCGGAACTTTTGACTTCACGAGCTCCAACTTTAAACTATCTTCGCATACCTTAAATATTGCATAACATACGAAACTTTTCTCAATCGCAATATCCACACATCTACGTCACTGACAAGGGCAAATAATACGTTACGCGAGGCAACATAAAAATTCTTTACAAAACTGCAGTTTACGAAATCGTTGGCACGGAAAACAGTCAGTTTCGACGACCAACGAAGAAATAAAACTTGTCGCACGCCTTATCGTGATTGAAAGTGTGAAAGTAAAAATATATCAAGAGCCGGCACGACCACCAGTCTACCACGAGTTTGTTGCGTTTTCACGACAACTTTTATAAACATGTTTTGGGTTGTGTACGCATCCACGTGACGTAATACGTGTTCAAGAATATATCTTTCTTATCCACCAGTCTGCGACCCCAACGACAGCGATCTGCAAATGCTATTTCGACAGTCATCACCAACCACTTTATTGGCATATACCTCTATTCTATGCAACTATTAATTGAATGCGTAGACAATTAAATTTACATATAATAAGGATACGTTTAGAAATAGATACATTTTTATGGCTTTATAATTTTAAAAAGATACCTAGTTGATTTTATTTACATAATACATTATCGAAATTATGTTAAAAGCAGCTTTTATTTAATTAGTAAGCATTTTTATTGGTATTTTTAGCACATTGTTATTAAGAAAGCATTGTTGTATAAGATATTCAAAGAATATAATTTACATTAATTATATTATATTAATCGCAATATTTGTACTGGTTTTTCAATGCGGTTATATAAATAATTTACGGATTACTTTAAACACTAACGTAAAATAATCCTCAATTATTCAGTGATAGTTGATTAACTCAATTTATTGGACGGCTGTGATGATATCCATCAGATTAAGGCCAAATGTCCAGCTAACACGTAAAATCACAATTAGAAACGGGTTGCTGTTGTCACATTAACGTAGCTCTGGCTGCCGGGCCGCCGACCCCGGTCCAGTTCTGTTGATAAGCTATGACCGTGGGAGGATACTCCATGACCTCACTATTCCTCTAATTGAATGATAGGCCTGTACTTCTCATTTATCATTATCATTAATGTGGCTGAAATGATACATTTCTTGTGCGTTCTATTTTCTTAATAGCGTTCTATTTACGCTCGAGTTGGCGACTCTTAACAATGCGACGAGGACCAATCAACGCCCACCAGCTAAGTTCAGCCGGTGCATTTTTCAGGCTGGAGTATCAGACGTTCAATATTTTCTTTTTAGATAGACAAACCATTTATTTCAATACGTAATCAACTGTATACGACCAATGATCTATGTAACATGTAATTACACCTTGAGGCAATTACGCTTCGAATTGGGCACATCACGTAATGGAAAAGTTGGGCCAACAAAAAAGACTATTGAAAGGTAGATAAGTACTAATAATACAATAGAAATGCGATTGTCTTTGGATTGAAAAACTGGTAAGGACATTCCAAACACTTATACCAACCTACTACCGAATCTGGTACATTAAATTTATAAATTACTCGTAAGATCAATCAGAGCTAGTATTTAAATCACCCCTGTAAGTACAAAAACGCGGTATAGAGCCAATTCAGGAAAGGATCATCCTTTCCTAAATTGGCTCATTGCTATAACCTTGATTTAAGACTCAATAATCCTGGAGAATACTTACAACGGCTAACAATGACCTGCTTTGTCACAATCTAAACTCAACGTCTATAAATGCACTGGCATTATCTTGTAAGCTGTTTGATTTGAACACTCAAGTCTTAAACCTCTTGCTAACAGGTATTTAAACTGAATGAGGATTAGAAAAGCCAATAATAATGGTTTGTTTACTCAGCTTGGCTTAGTGTTACCGGGAATTGCCGGTTTGCGCAATACTCGACTGTTTGTAGGTGATGCAAGGCGGGTGTGGACACAGATGAACTGTCCTTTTGGCGTGCCCAAACATGAGACATAACCAAGCCCCGGAATACCTTTAAAGTTAAATACTCTACGTTTTACACAACACATTCGTATGCTTTATCAAACTTGTTACTTTAATAAAGGAAAGAATTGAAAATAATTTCGACACAAGGAGCTACTAGTCATAAACTAATAAATGACATGGCATGAAAAGTAGGTCAAATAGCTAGTCTAGCATAAATGTCTATATGACCTACAAAAAATATCTTATCCTTAAACTTTCAATTCAAACAATTGGAATTGGTAAGTCATGAGACCTTCATAACTGCACTGGCACCGACCCAAGTAGTAACTTCATCAGTGACGTTAAGGAGAATCAATTTCGTGCGGATTCCGATAGCGTGATCAGCTAAGCCGAGTTAGTAGTGATTTATTCCCAAAACTCCTGAGGGCCCTTTGAAACGTCGCCCTGGGGTGGATAGTAATTACCCCGCGATTCGAAAAGTCCCCTACACCAGAACATTCATTAGATTGTTACAACTCACCCTAGGACGACCTACCAAATTACAACGTTTCGCGGAAAACTGCTACAAAGTAATTGTTTAATTATAGTGCTTTAGTTACAGTACAACAATTAAAACCAAATAAAATTTGGAGTGACATGCATGAGAATTTGGAAGCTGACACAATATTAACAACTTTCTAACGCAAACAAAGCCGAGCAATTAGCAAAACGGTATGATCATTAGTTAATTGTGTCGTAAACTGTGTGAAAACGCGAAAATACTTCAGTTTCTTTTATTTTATTTTTATTTTACGGGAGGCGTGTTGTAGAAAGTCGGTGGTAAAATTTCACGAGATTGAGATGTCACTTTGGAGAATAAAACAATGCTCTCTGCTGTTCTGGTTGGCGTAAAGTGAGGTGTAGTATCGAGGACTATGGCTCATCGCGTCAAGGCGATGTGCCTACGAGAGTTTACTTTCTACCGAATGTCATTCGCAGGCGCGGCACGTGCCCGGTCTCTATCCAAGTCAGTATTAAAATAACGGAGCTTCTCTCGTCATGCTGAGAATGTATTACTCGTCGCCAACAGGACGGAACTACCATATTGTTGTCACTGTTCCATAAGTCTGCGTTACCGATTGAATAAAATAATGACGATCTCTACATCATTTGCATGAAGATGACATTAATTCAAAATGACACTGATTGTAATCGTCGATATTCGTGATAATCTGATAGCCATTGGATTATAATCAGCTTTTAGACATACACGACTCACTTATCCGGTCAGGTCGAAATCCAGACATTAAGCAGAGATGTAATTTGAGATAAATACAGCTTTACATTAGATATTATCAGATAAACTTGCGACTTTTTCTCACGCTTAAAAGCTAATGACCGCTAATTGTTTTAAGAAACGGTTTATTACATTAGCACTGAGTTTAGTCAGAGGTTTCCTTATAGAATTTGATTTCAAAATGGAGAATGCCTATTATGTTGATTTCCAAAATGTCAATGGGTAAGGGTGGTTATCCCTGTCCCAGATTTATATTCTTGCTAAAAATTTCATGACGTGGTTTCGTTTAGGTAATTCTCGGTACGACTGCGTGTTAGTTGTATTTAGGTCATTGATTTCGGTAGGTTCATTAAGTTAGCTCTACCCTAAGTACTTAACGTAAGAAGTTAGCAATTAACTTCGAAAACATTGTAATAAAATTAGGAATGTTGCGAATGTAGACGCAACAAAAAAGTCGCACCCGACTAGCGCTCTGAAGTTAGTTTTCAGCGTGGTCATTGAACCTGTCGTTTCGTCAAACAATGCCATGTCGTTAACTTGAATTTGGTTTTTATAATAAAAGATGAATTCATATTTTAACATACCATTTCTCGCCTAAATCTATTATTAATCTTAGCATGGTGGGTAGTCACAAACAAACAAGCTGCGAAGGGCACGGTATGACATCACTCGTCCACGGTTTCAACATTATATATGGCCTGACTGAATAGGTCGGTAATAGGCATTAATTTGATTAAGGCACAGCAAAGCTACTTTATTATTATGCTACCGTAAAATTATTAGGTATTATTCGTCTGCCAAGTAGTGAAAATTTGACGCTATGTGATGTAAATAATCGAAAAATCGGAGCAGAACCAATTCAAATAGATTAGACCGATGATCAAGGTGAATGGTCCTCGCATCCGCATCCGCGTCCAGACGTGCAAGTGATTGATGGGATATTATAGGCTTACGTATAGTTAAACTATACTAACGCATACATAGCTCCTCGTATAAAAAAATTATTTTGGTAACGGCTACATAATTAAAAAAGTAAAAAAATAACTATCTATATGTCACGGTTTGTTCTATGCTCTATTACACTAGTTTGTGATTGTAGAATTCTTTAATCAACACTAATATTATAACGAGGTAAAGTTTGTTTTTTTGTTTGTAGGATCTAATCTCTGAAAGTACTGATCAGAATGCGAAAATCTTTTCACCGATAGACAGCTGCTTTATTCCTGAGTGACATAGACTATATTTTATGTAAGCGGGCGAAGCCACGGGCAAAAGCTAATTCACAATAAATCTCGTAAAATTATAAAAAAAAATTGTGTTGATTAAACAATGATAGATTGTAAAGTATAAAAGTTTGGTGAGTTTTATTGTTTTCGATATGATCTATTCAGAAAATATTAAGAATTCTATGCGTTGCAAGGTATGTTATAATCTTACGGAGTACATCTGGCGACATACCTGCCCATATATATAAATATATATATAGTTACAAAACAAACTATAAAGTGTGCAGCTGCTGTTAATAAATAAAACATTTAAATATCCTGTTGGCAAATAAATAGGCAAGTAAAAACCAACGTATTCTATTTTCAAAAGATTTCACCGAAATTGACGAAAGCGTCATTTTGAATACAATACTACCCGTCATAGCGCAATATTTACAGTTTTGGTATGTAAAATGAATAATAAAACAATGCATATATCAGAGAAGCAAGTTACCACGAAACTTGTGGTTTTTGAATGTAACACTGACATTGCGGTAAGAAGGATCACAATCCACAATGTAAAGGGAGTAGATAGGTACCTACTACCTACCTGAGAACAAGCGCGTAGCCGCGGCGTAGCACTTAGCTCGTAGCGCATAAAAATGGAAATATTATTTTGTTAAATACAATTGACTGGACATCGATGAAACAATAAATATTACTGATAAATTATCACGATTGATTTAGTTAGTTTTTAATGTCAAAGTAGATAGACAAATCTGCAACAACGAGTAGTGTTTCATGTTCAATACTCAATACTTTATTGCATTCCATATTATGTACATATAGGTGGGTGGTGGTGGGTGGTTTGGGTTTTCCAACTACCAATTGCAATTGAGACTACGCTTCCAATTTCTAGGTAAATGGTAATAATAGGAGACACATCTATGTATAAGCAGCATTAAGGGAGAAAAGATGAGCGAGAATAGTCTCGCACAGTTTTTCTCATTTTAATCAGCTTTGATGGATTTCATATTTCGTAAACAATGAGTTTTTGAAACATATAATTATCATTATTTGTAGACTCTCAAATGCTCATACATACCTTCGTGTCGTATCAAATTATTAGAAAAAAACATAATGTATTTTATAAAAAACAAAATTCTTGGTATTCATGTAGCGACTCAAAGGTTTTGAATATTATATGACATATAAAATATTTATAGTTCTTAAAGGTGCATTTATGTATGAGGCATAGGCATAACAATCATTCAGATTGGAAGCCAATTACTGCAGAACAAAGGGGAAAACGTTGGCTTACATTTTACATGACTAATTTAACAACACTAGAAACTCTTCCTGCTACATGTGTCAATGGTTGACCATGTTTTCACTACAGATCAGTGAAGGTTAGTAAACGCTCCTTCAAAAGTCTATTGCCAATACCTTCCGAGTACAGCACCCAGCGTTTGACTCAAGACATTATTGCAATAGAAAAACGAATGATTTTTTTTTACTTTTAAAGCATATAGAGCTAATACCTACCTACAAAAATTCGCTAGAAGACAGGATGCGACGGTCTTTTTAACGTTTGTCCTATAATTATGCTTGATTTAGATCGTTAGAAGCAGATAGACCATCGAAGTTGTTTCCAAAATAAACCTATTTTGTCTAGCAGTCTCCAATACCTCACAGCTAGTCTAGTAGTAGTGTACTAGACAATGTCTCTTCGTTACTAGACTATATTAATAAACTTTTTAACATTCTAATATTTCTACATAAAGGTAGTGTGTGCAAATGCGTAAAAATAATGATGAATTGAATATTTTATTAGCATATCACTGAATAATGTAAATAATTTAGTATTCAGTAGGTATTGTAATGATGTAAGAAAATATGCAATAATGATCCACTTGGCTTCACAAACATGTCTGTCTATCACTAGTTGCTCACTGGTCCGTGTAATGCATTATTTGTTCAAATTAACTGGATTTTATGTCGAATATCATCGATCTAATCAATAAAACCAGCAATCCTAGAATCAATGAACGATTATGTATGGTAGATCAATATTTATGAGCGCTGTAACACATTGTGGGAACTTAGACAGCGAGATTAATCGGAGCTTCCATGAGAGCAAAACACGCATCATTGAAAGTTATGACGCCACTTGCACTAGATGACTAAACGAACTCTAAAATCTAGGCCAGAGTATCATGTAGCAAAACTACCATAGAGGTTATTTTAATAAGTTCAAAAACCAAACACATAAATAAATAGCATAATCAGCCTTACAATGTTTTCTCTACCCGGACACTAGCTCTGGCCTCTGCTCTATGAAAGGGAATGGACCATGATCCACCACGCAGGATCAGTGCTGCACATTAGATACGTTTTGAGAGCAATGGTCATGGAATAAATTACACAAAGTAAAGCACCAGCCTGGGTTTATACCAACGATGTACTACTTGTAAGTCGGAGCCATCACCACTGGGCCACCAGTGCTCACCACGTATATCCATCTACCTAATTCAACCGTGTTCACATCTACGTTCAAAGCTACTTAACCTATTTTTTCCCTGACACTTCACGCTAATCATTCTCACGGATACCACAGTCCCTTAATTGAGACTAGAAAGTGAGTCAATTGGTCCCAGCCTGATGGACCGAAACTCGATAGAAACCGCAGAGCGGCGTATAGTTTTCACTGTAAGTGGGCCATACGCGAGCGACCTGCTACTCTCTTGACGATAAGGTCCGTCATTGTATTAATTACTCTGGCGATTATATTATTATAGTATTCACAGAGAGTAGTAAATACTAACTTGTCAGTGAGTGGAAGAGACGTTAACCTTTAGTAACGGGTAACGATAGAAGAGTGCTAATTGCGGAACTAAAATATTGATAGATACGTACAAGTACAAACATAAACTCAGGCTCTCAGGTTAAAATTGGAATTGTATCTGCTTTCCAATTACCAACTATTTCGAAATACGAACTAGGTAGGTTCTGTTTCTTAAAAAAGCCTGTTCTAAAAAAGAAAGGCAACTAGCAGTATTTTAGCATCAAGAAAGTTTTTTGATTGACGCAAGAGTGACTGCAACTGGACGTAACTAGCAAAAAGCTTTGTTTGAACACTTAGCATAGCTAAGAACCTTTCTAGGTGGATATTTCTTTTCTAGTCATTTACCTAACTGTAGTGTTCTGTTGATACGAATAATGAGAAAAGATACTGATACAATACTTCGAAGACTCAAATCAATTAAGATCATTTTAATTTCAACGCTTACTCAATCTCTTCAGATGATCAGAATGACTAAGCATTGCGCACGTGGTTCAATTTAAGACTTAAACAATTATTATTTGTAGGTTCGCGTCAAGTCAATACATAATTGCCGGATGACGGCGACATGACTGTGGCCTGTGAGGTCTGTGGGACGCTCGACACCCACTGTTGTGCAATATGACAATTAAACACAATCACAACATCTCGGCCACAAATCAGAATCAATTCACGCAATAGTTCCTGATTATTAGTCATCTTTGAAACGTTTTCATTGATAAATTCGGGTTTTAAACGTCTCATTTTTGTTAGAGATAAGATAGAGAAAATATTTTTCTGGAAATGCAGTTTTTTGGTCCTTAAGGGCGCGTCTCCAAATTAGCCGCAAAGTGCCGCGCGACGGCAGCGCGATATAAGTAAAAAACGCGCGACTGCTGCGCTTAACCCGCGCTGCAGTCGCGCGGCACGCTACTTTGTTATATCTACTACTACTATCGGAGATGTATTGCGTGGATTTCTGGACTGTTGTCCCACCTGGTAGTAAGCAGTGATTTAAATGAAAGTTTAAGATTTTGACTATCCTAATAATTTCCATCAAATTACGAGACAGGTGTATGTATAGTTGGCAAAACACTCGACCTTACTCACTTGCATACATGATACATGTCACTGATTGAGCACTTACGTAAAGCGCCCCAAATAACTTGCGAATAATTTCACGGTAAAAATAGCAGGCGTAACTGAACGTAAACTTTGTACACAATGCACTGAGTTTGTACTTACCACATCGGTCGAGCCAGCCCTCGGCGCGGCAAGGGTACGAGATCACCACCAGCTGATCACCACTCCTCATCTTGACCACAATCACTTCTCAAAAACAAACACTCGTAAAAGTCCCGGACGATACGTACATCGCTTTACATTTCACTATACACCGAACACCTTGTCTGATCAAGCGCTTCAAGCATTGGACTCTTTGACCACACAACACTTTCACCAGCTGCCGATAAAAAGAGAACTATGTTAATCATTGAAAATAGCAGCGCTGCAGCGGTACATAGGTACAATAAGATAAAAATTGAAATGCTATCTTCAGTAACTTCAGTAATGCACATTTGGGATCTATTTTCTTCGCCTGCGTGTTGCGAATTTTATTTATAGGAGACTTGCAAAATCTCGCATCCAGGAGCGATTTTTTAAATTTTCGATCTAAAATATCGCTAATTTCAACTAAGAATATCTAAAAATAATTGTAGGAATATTATTACGTTTTACGCAAGCATTACAAGAAAAATTGCATTTTTACCTCAAAACGGAAAATTATTTTTCCAATAATATAGGAAATAGAAAGTTCAAAATAGCTGATAAATACCGCATAATTATTAGGTAGGCAAGAACACAGCACTTTCTGTTACTAATTAAGTAGGTATTTAGGTAAGTAGATACTTAAGTTCATGCCTAGATAACTAGATTTAATTAATATCTACCTGTCTTCACCTTAATTTGAAACACCTCATAACTTGATTAATGATTACGAAACAAACCAACTTTTTATTTTTTATTTGAAGGTACTTATATTAAAAAATTTAATCCCATTATTTTTAAACATTGTGTTTTTTGTTCATAATACAATGCAATGGCATACCTTTTTTATCCATTTGTAACTAAACTAAAATACACTTTGTTAAAAATTCTGTGATATTTACCTTAACTGTTTTTTTACCGATTCTGTACCCTATATAAGTTATGGATTTTGAAAATTCACGCGCACGTGATAATTACACTAAATCGCTAACCATCAACACACCCACATCCGATACCAACACAGAAAAAACTGAATTGACGTTTCCATTCTGTTTTCCGTTCTACTGGTGGAAGAATGAAATAGCAATATGTTCTATCTCTATAACTTCTTTATTGACCCGCCTCCTTATCATTCATGTTATCAAAATGCGCGCGCATCTGAAGCGAGTAAGTACATCTGTATCAAATTATTACCATACATATATCAAAAATATTAGGATGCATAATGCATAATCCACATTAGCAAAGTAGTTATGTTCGATTTGAGAATCAACACAGTACTTTATCTTTTACTGAATAAAATACCTAATGATTCTGTCAAACAAATCGAACACATTAGTTGACATTTAAAGCCATAGACAAATAGCTTCAATGGCTCTTGATGTATGGCTGACGATCATCGTTATTCAAATTGACATGTCGACTGTTCATAAAATCTCTAAATATAAGCAATACGGCGGTAAGAAAAGATGCAAAATAGGTGTGTTCAAGAAGATATTTATGTAAAAAATTATTGCTAATCCAAAATAAATGGGGGCGTAAAACCATTGATATCATGATCGTATTAATTAATTTAGTTCGTGTAACAGAGCGCGCGATTCTTCGACTTTCCTTCTTTGACAGTTCCCACATTTCTCTTTAGTCTACGGTTCAAGATGGCTCTCAAAGCACTTGTCGGGCAAAGTGAGTTTAAAAATATGTGTTTTTAGCAGTATTTCATCGCATAAAACTACTTATTACGGTTGATTTTGAAAGATAAATATTCAATATGTGTTAGAATATATTTTTCATGCTTATTGTGTATTTTTCAATGATATCATTCTATCAACAGTTATCAACTTATCGATGACTAATAGTTTTGTGTTTTGGTTGAATTATTTTGATATTTTTATCTGAAATTGCCTGGAGCTGACCTTATCAACATTTTTTTTGACTTTATCCTATTTTTACAAAATAGCCGATATGCATATAAACAATGGGTTCCTGAAACTACTGGACTCAGACAAAGAAAATAAATCGTGTCTAAAGATTAAGTACAAAATCGGTAGAACATTATTATATTTGTTAAAGTATTACACTATGTGTAAAAAAGTTACATGAAGAGACTGAAAAGCTTAGCACATATTATTGATTTTCTTGTGTCACTTGAGCTGGGGGGTGGGGTGCTTCATACGTCACGAAGCGGCTACGAACAGTGAGGAACCTGAATGTATTGTTTTTAGGCACTTGTTCAAGCTTTCTGATGCAATTATTTTAATGACTCATTGTTATAGAAAACTTATTTTTGCGATATCTTTCTTTTCAAACTAACACAATACACTCTGTTTGTCTTGAAATTCACAGATATGATGACCTTTTCAATAAAAATCTATGTTAGAATTAAAAATCGACATATTTAACTTAATACAATCATTATTACTGTTACAACTTGTATTAATTATTTTGGAGAAACCACAAATATGAGGTCTTGAAAACAGAAACTTGGGTAGACAGACATCACCCACCAACCATGATATAACAAAGGTTGCATTATATATTCAGTAGATGCCTTGGGTACTGGTTACAAAATCTTATGTTACTACAATGAACCTTATTATGGTAATATGCTCTTTACAGAGATTATGAATGAGGTGATCCGGTATCGGTCAAAAGGAAAAGATAAAATAGAATGGCGTGTTTTGGTGGTGGATCAGCTGTCAATGCGCATGGTGTCAGCCTGCTGCAAAATGCATGACATCTCTGCAGAGGGAATTACCTGTAAGTATATTTCATTCTATCAATGTTATTTATTGGATAACTTAGAATCTGTGTCTGCTATTACATAATTATTGTAGATGCTGCCATAATGTTAGTCTTACTTCTCTAAAGAATATTCTTTGTTCAAAGTTTAAAATTCTATTGAACTATAATGGGCAACTTTAATTTGAGTATTTGCTTAATTCATGAAGAATGAAAAAAAAACCAGTAGGTTGCCAGCTGTAGTAGTCATAATTTTTGTATATCTTAGGTAAAGTGGGAAATTACCAAGTAACTTTTCCTGCTCTAGGTGAGAGTGTCAGTCTTTTACTGACAAAAACCTACAATATTTTTCATATTTTATAAGCCTATAAATACAATCAACAATTTTTCTTCATTAGCATTTCAGTTAGGTCCTACTATAAGCAGCCAAACAATGACATAAATCAAATATCAATATTCAAAACAATATTTAAAATATTCCAGTGGTAGAGGACATTCACAAGAAGAGGGAGCCACTGTGCACCATGGATGGTATCTACCTCATCACACCTTCTGAGAAGTCAGTGCATGCCCTCATCAACGACTTCTCTGTGGGAAACCGCATTATGTACCGTGCTGCTCATGTGTTCTTCACTGAAGGTAGGAAAAATACTACTTTTTATAATTTAGACACTGATATTATATGTCACTGGTCACTAAATGCAAGTTATTCTTTGTCTAAAATCATTTTCTATATAAAATCATTGTGCTGTACAAAAATGCTATTACTTACTAAATTATTTTTATGTATAAAGATAAACATATATTATTATGAGAAAGAAGAAATCAATCAGAATTACTAATGTCAATCAACATTATCAAAATTATTATAGGGAATGTTATTTTTCTAAAATCGATCTTATTGTCTTGAAACAAATGACTCATTTCTATGGGCAGATTTAAAATTATGATCTATGATCACCAATTTCCATTACAGGGTAAATAAAATTTAGGAAGGAATATAGGTGGTCATATTTTAATAATGAATATAATGTAGAAGAAAAAACAAATATTATTTTCTTTTAGCTTGCCTTTTTATTTCTGTATGCTTTCATTTTTATTTGCAATTTGATTTCTATTTTTACAGCTTGTCCTGATGCTCGATTTGACGAATTATCACGTAGTCCTGTAGCTAAATATATCAAAACATTAAAGGAAATCAACATTGCTTTCATTCCTTATGAACAGCAGGTTTGTCAAATTTTATTGTTTCTTCAGAAAGGAGACTCAATCAGACTAAAGTGGAAATCGATAGTATTATTTCAAATACTAAAACCTAAATAATGCAACAATTTATAAATAGCTCCATTTCCGGGAGTATCATCTGGATTCTTCTTTAGTCTAGTACTAAAACTGATAGAGTTTGTCCTTAAAATTAATAAGTATCTAACACTTGTTACACGCTGCCACTAATTAGTATGCCCTGAGGAACTGTTCAATGAACTCTGCAAGTCTTCAGCAGCAAGGAAAATTAAAACATTGAAGGAAATTAACATTGCTTTCTTGCCTTATGAAAGCCAGGTCAGTAAGAATCTACCTTACTTTAAAAAAATATAATTCTTTTACAATTAACATGAATAGTCAGACCAAAGTACACCCATATATCCGGCTACACCTGTTTAGCTGGATGCACCGTTTTGAAGTACCCTACAGTCAATATTTAATGTTTCTCTTTACATTGTCAGGTATTCTCCTTGGATTCTCCCGAGACGTTTCAGTGCATGTACAACCCGGCGCTGGCGCAGACTCGCAACGCTAACATGGAACGCATCGCCGAACAGATCGCCACGCTGTGCGCTACTCTCGGAGAGTACCCTTCTGTGCGATACCGCAGGTTGGTTTTAAGACTGAAATGACAACATTTTTACTGATTAGCTTTTTGCCACAGGATTGGTCTTATCATCATAGCTATACAAAAAGTGGCCACTTAGCCTATGACTATTAAGTATAGTGTAAATTTCACTGTACTTCCTTAACCTTTTACAAATATAATAAAAAGACACAATGTGCTTAAAACATTAGATACCTACCAGCTTTACTTTGGGTGTATCAAAGCCTTTAGATATGAGATCATAACATTATCATACAAGAATGTGTGTTGACTAAAGTAAAACATCTAAAACATCGTCACTTGTTTGCAGTGACTGGGAACGCAATGTAGAGCTGGCTCAGCTGATCCAACAGAAGCTTGATGCTTACAAGGTAAATTTAATCAATATTAAATTCAAATTAACCCTGTACTTCAAAAAACTAGCCATAGTTAAAATGATCAAGAGTGATTGATGAGTCATATGGCGGTATAGTCATTACACCGCGATAATGCGTCATGTAACCTGTATTTCATTAAAATAAGACATCGATTGATATTATTATGATTATGAGCTTGTGACATAAAGATCTCTACACACCTTTTTGTTTTGCGTCTATCATAACGGGGCTAGCCTGCCGGTAATAACCCGCCTTCGCGTAAGGTGAAACTGCGTGTCTAGAGGCCATGTATACTGATTATCTAACCTAACACTATATATTTTTTTTCTATAGGCTGATGAGCCGACTATGGGCGAAGGTCCCGAGAAAGCTCGCTCCCAGTTGCTGGTGATTGACCGCGGTTTCGACTGCGTGTCGCCGCTATTGCATGAGCTCACCTTGCAAGCCATGGCTTACGATCTCTTGCCTATCGAAAATGACGTTTATAAGTGAGTTTGTTTTTCTATTATTTATTTTTTTACTCCTGGTGGCTTTTTAATATAGAAACTATAAGAGTAGCTACTGAGACTGCACAAGACGCGGGAGGGGTGTAGTGACGATAGAGAGCTGCCTCAGGTAGCGTCTTGGTTAAACTGTTGTCCTATAATATAGGAGTGGTAATATCATGATATGACATATCTTTTACAGTCTGCAGTACGTTATTTATCTTTTACAGAAGAAAATATAAAATTCAAACCATCTTTTCCCTCTTGGAGTTGCGTCTATTTTAATTCAAATATTGCTATGCTATTTCTAAAGATGCTTCTCTCTCGTATTCCAGATATGACTCCTCAGGCAACATGAAGGAAGTGTTACTAGATGAGAATGACGAGCTGTGGGTGGAACTCCGACATCAACACATTGCTGTCGTGTCTACTTCGGTTACTAAGAACTTGAAGAAGTTCACCGAGTCAAAAAGAATGGGTGGAGGTAACTGACTAAATAAATTCTACTCAAATTTATCGTTTAGTTCTGATATTTTGCAATGATATACTTTGAATTAAAATTTAAAAATTACCAAAAGATTATTTGATACAATAGTAGAAAAGAAAATATTTTACCGTACAGTTTCGGAGCGGAAAATTCGCTTTAAGAATTATTTCTTCTTTAAAAGGATCTGTATGAATTCTTTAATGATTTTGTAGGTGATAAGCAATCCATGCGAGATCTATCCCAGATGATCAAAAAGATGCCTCAGTACCAGAAAGAGTTGTCCAAGTATGCCACTCATCTGCGCTTGGCTGAGGACTGCATGAAGTCTTACCAAGGCTATGTCGACAAACTCTGCAAAGTTGAACAGGTATGTTTTTCTTTAGGGTTCCGTAATTATGGGGCGTAAAAGGGGCCTTATTTCTCTCGCTCATCTGCCAGTTAGTACTTCTGTCGCTGTCATCTATTGGTTTAACCGTTAAAGCTACAATCGTTTTATTTGCATTACTTACCTATCTCACTGAACCCCATGTCCCATTCTTTATATATATATAATTCTTCTGTACGTGTGTTTTTCACCTAACTCCAAAACAACTTGACTGATTTGAATGAAATTTGAGTTGGTCCCTGGACGGTTTGAAAAACCTATTGAACCTAGTATAAGTTAGGATATTATGGGTGTGCAAGTGGGTTCTCATTTATTTTTCAGTACAATGTTTGTCTGGACTGCTAGTATAATATATAATCTAAAATTATTTAATGAATATTCTTGATCTCACCATGTCAGGTAATAATAAGGTCTTTGATGGGATAAGTTTTACATTATATATTCTTTGCATCAACCTTTCAGAAAATTGATATCATCTTGAGCAAAAAGTTTATATTAGTGTATTTAGCCCGACATAACATTAAGACAGCTCGAATAAGCGTTAATATTGCCCTGGATTTAAAATCTTTAAGTTTACAACAACTTTCAAGAAATTTCAATTTTTTATTCCAACAGGACCTAGCTATGGGCACCGATGCTGAGGGCGAGAAGATTAAAGATCACATGAGGAGTATTGTACCCGTCTTACTTGACCAGGTATGCTTCAAGTCTTACTATTACTTTTTTAGACATATCCTATAAAAGATTTTTAGCAATAAAGATGGCTGTGCAAAAACTAACGACTCTCGGGTCAGTCGAGTCTTTAAGGTTTTACGCCATATTATGTTAATATAATCATGTAAAACAAAAATATTATTAGCCTAGGAAAAATCAAAACAAATGTTTTTATTCCAAAATTATTTTTAGGAATAAAAACAATGTTATTTTTTTTTATATAGTGTATACATCACCTTTCCTTTTTGCCCACTTTCAGGCAGTGATAAACTTCAACAAGATGCGGATCATCGCGCTGTACATCATGTCCAAGAACGGCATCTCGGAGGAGAACCTCAACAAGCTGGTGACGCACGCGCAGCTGGAGCCGTCCGACAAGCAGACGCTGCTCAACCTCGCCAACCTGGGACTCAATGTCGTTGTTGATGTATATTTATTATATATAGATATATTTATGTATTTTTTGCATGTAGCATGGTTTTTGTTTACTGTTGTGTTGTTTTTTAACATGATGTCTTGTTATTGATTTTTCCCCTTATCCTATTGATGTGCCCAAGATACAATATTCATTAAAATTATATTCGATAAACATAATCAAAAGAAAAACACCATAACTTGACTCTTCTGATTTATTTAATCAGATTGATAAATAAGACAGAAGTGTCACAATCAAACAAAACTTAACACTCATTTTTTACTATTACTCTCATGGTGGACCTTTCCGAAATGTTGATTAAATCTCTATATTGAGTTTTTGTCTGATTATCTTTGTCTTCCTTAAATATTTAATTATTTGTTTTTCTCTAACTCATATTATTTTATGACTAATTATTCGTGTATCATAGTCGCTTCAATTATGAAGACTAGTTAAGTTTTTCTAATTAAATATTTTCAATTAATGTTACCATGTAATGTTCATTATACAGGGGAACCGAAAGAAACAATATCAAGTACCCAGGAAGGAAAGAATCACAGAGCAAACATACCAAATGTCAAGATGGACACCTGTCATCAAAGTAGGTTGCACTCACTTATCTATTACAAATAAAAAAAAAAACAAACTCTGCAAAGAATATTGAGGGAATAATTTTTCTTCTTGTTGTTTTAGGATATTATGGAAGACGCCATTGAAGATAAACTGGACCAACGTCACTTCCCGTTCTTGGCCGGACGTGCACAAACATCTGGATATCAAGCACCAACTAGGTAAATATGGAAGTTAAAGTTGATCAACATTGCAATTTTTTGGTGGTGGTCTAAGACCAATTAAGTCATAACTTTGTAACAATACTTCTTTGTATTTCAGTGTGCGTTATGGACACTGGCACAAGGACAAGGCACAACAGACCATCAAGAACGTGCCGCGTCTCATCGTCTTCGTTGTCGGAGGTGAGAATCTGAATATTTATCATTCCAGTTTTCAACTACATAATTATACGTATGTATTAATATCGAAATTTATCCCAAGAGAACGTATTCCCAGCATCAAAAGAATCCTATTTCCCATTCCAAGGTCCAATCTATCTCTATAACAAAATATAATTAAATAGAATAAATTTTATTGTGCAACAAAATAGTAGGAACAAAACTTTTATACAAACTTTAATCCATATGTATAATCTGACAACCTTAGGATGGAATGTAAGAGCTTAAAATAAAAAGCCGATAGTCTTTAGTGTACTGCAAATTATTGAAGATGCAACAAAAAGACAAACTGTCACTATTTTTTTGTTATTGGGAAATTGTTAAACAGATTGTCAGACTTTTACTGACTAAAACCCAACTGAAGAAATTCTTCAGTTGCTCTTTGTGTTCCTGGGCCCCGGCAACTCTTTTGAACAACCCCACAGCCCTAGCATAGACTGTGAAATCTCTGACTGATGACTCTAAATGTATTGGTGTAGACATTTTTCTCCGACTTGAGTGTTAGCCTTCTTCAAATCTCTTTACAACAGAGCCGCCTGTTCGAACCATTTTTACGGTGGGCACTTCCGAAAATCAACGACAATCATATTAAGATTTTTATAGAAAGTAGAATAATTGTAAGAATATGTCTAGCTGTTCTTCCGCGGACCCCAGGTTAGGAAAACCTGCAATAGACTACTCAAGAAATATGAGGTAAATTGGTTTTTTCTTCTATTTCAGGTGTTTGTTTCTCTGAAATCCGCTGCGCATACGAGGTGACCGCCGCGCTTAAGAACTGGGAAGTGATCATTGGCTCCTCGCACATACTGACTCCAGACAACTTCCTGTCAGACCTCAGCTCTCTAACCGCCTAAACACCGACATTTCACGAATCGGCTATTGACGTACATATGAACCTTACAAAGTTATTATCGCCTAAACTTGTTTTTAGTTGTCGAAGTAAAAATTAGCAAACGCTTAGGCCCGTTTTGTGTTCAAAATAACATGAATTGTTTATATTTGTTACATCAACATTAGAATAGTGTTGCCGTACTTCAACCATTTATTGTGATATAAGCCTATTATAACTATGCAATTACTAATGGCTAAACTTAATTTGATATAAGGGCCACATTATTTTATTTACTGCTTTTACTTACAATTTAGAAGCACCTTTATCTACGATGTCAGAAAGATTGTTTTGGAATACAAATTGCGTGTACTATAATAACTTAGTCGTTTAAATAAATTTTAAGATCAAAATAAGTGCAAATGTGCTTTATAATTATATTTTATCATACTATTACGTTTTGTTGTACAACAGAATGATCGAAATATTTATATTGTTGAATTTTGTTTAAAAAAAAAATTAAATCCATCAGAATTATTAGTTTTTAAGGTTTTCAATTGTATTATTTTGTTGTTTATAGGAATGTTATACATTGCATGGCATGGGTTTGCGTACTATTAATATAGACTGATTCAGACGACATGCTATTGTTAAATTATGGTACATTTAAAATTTCTATTGAGATAACGATTTGAGGAAATTGTAGGCATAGTTTAAAAACTAAATTGTCTGCTATACTATAGTAAGGTACAATGTCTTTTATCATTATGTGTGTACTAGATGTAAATTTCGCTTCCGAAAACCGTTGTGCAGTTAATTTAATGCCAAATGTTAGAATCTTAATGAGTATTAACCGTAGATATAATTTGTTGACAGGATTCGATTGCTCTTATAACTTGCACCTTCGATTGTCCCTATTCAAACCACGACTGTCGGTGTCGCATGGTCGAAGCACTGCAAGTAGTTTGTGACACGCTAGAGATTTACTCATCATCTTATATTTTTATCTTTGATATTATTCTGCGTGTTTACTAATATTTATCTAATATCATCAGATGCGTTTACATTGATACATTCCAAACTATCTCGATATGTAGTTGTTAGACAGTCTTACATGTTACTCTTGAAATTTTGATTTAGTATTTACCTCTTCAAGTTTTCTGAACTATGTTAGGTACGTTTAACGTATTGGTGATTTACAATGTATTCTTAAGATAATATGTAGTATTGGTCTAGATAGGGGATTATAATTACATTTCATAATAATAATATCTATCTATAACTCGATGTAGTTCACTGATCAAGCTTTACAAGTCCCCCATCTGTTTCTGGCCACTATAGCCTTAAAAATGTTAAATCTACCAATTTGCATGAATTGTGTGTTAATGACGGATTGTGCAATTATGTAGAAAATATTCGTATTAATAGCCAGTTTAACCATAAATTTAAATATCAGTATTTAATTGTTAACAATTTCATTAAATTATTTAATCATCCGTAATAACGATTTTTAATTGATCTTAAACCTTGTTGAATAATGACAAATCCATAGCTTAGCTACAAATTGACAGTCATTTGTTTATTTATATTCTTTAAGAAAACTTTCAATGGTGTCATCAGAACATGTATCGCAGCGGCGAAATCCAAATACGTACATAGGATTAACAATCCAATGTGCCTATACATTAGATTGTTAATCCAATGTACCTATTTGGATTTCTACCCTGCGGCCAGCGCTGCGCTCAAGGCTGTTTTCTTAGAGAATAGAGTGCTATTATTATTATTATTATTCTCAGTCTTATAATGAACTCTGCCGCTGAGGCAGTAGGTTTGATACAAAGAGTATTAAAGTGATCCACAACTTGAAAATGGTAGCTAGGGGATTGGGCATACACATCTAAAAATAAAAAAATAAGTACCTAGTAATATACCTATAGTGCTTAAGTCGGCAATGTTTGTATTTTGTAATCATTTAATTGGGGAAAAAAAATATCATGTGACTAACAAAGTCATGGGAGCAATATCCGCAAGATATCACTTATTGTGTGAGTGATGCGATATTCACTATACAACTTTTCTGGGAATTACTTTAAGAATCTACCAAGTAGTCTTACTTGATACCTAAACAACAAAGTTTCCTTAAAGGAATGTCATAGTACAGATAAGTACCGAATTACCGATCAATACAATGAGTCGTGTTCGGCTGCACAGTTGGCAGGCAACTGCCGCAAGGGATGCGATCGTTTATGGAATATTGAAGCTTGTTCATAGTTATGCTAAGTTTGCGAATTCGGAAAGCACTGCAACAAACGCTATACAACATGCACAGCAGCATTATGAGAAAATGGAACTTCTTACGTTCAACGTAATTAAAATGTGTCCGATCAAATATCACAAAGAGACACTTCACTATTGTGTTGACCTCAGGGTTATCAGCCCATTCTTGATAGTTCATCGTTGCTTTCAGTTTATCGACTGTCTGCAAACAGTCGCTCAATAAACATCATGGCGAAAGATCTTGTCATTCTTGCCTATTCTGGTGGGCTGGATACTAGCTGCATCCTAAAATGGTAAAGTTTATCCTACCTTTTTTATTACATCATTTATTACATTACCTTATCGTGTGTCTCCTTGTTACAACAGAGAAGATACATATAGGCTTAGGGCTGCAGATCATATTTTCAAAGTCGGGATGTAAATGTAAGTTCCTATGATCTAATCCTTTATCTAGTATTTAGATGTAGCAACCCGTTCAGCGTTCAAACTAACTGCCCCGGTTACAGTACCAATAAATACTACTAAAAAAATATTTTTTCTAAAAAACACAATACATCAAAATTATAATAGACATTTTAAAATTGCCACTTAAATTATGAGCTAGTGTTGAACATCAGTCTGAGTATGTCAGTAGCGTGCAAAAGGGCCTCTTGGAACGAGAGTTTTTTTTATAATTGATAGACTCGCGTTTGACCACTTTTTCATCTGATGATATAATCGAACAGTGGGTTGCGACTGTCTTTGTCTTATTTTCGAATTTATGAACGAAAAAGGCCTCGCTGGTGCGCTGTCGCCCACGTGTAAATTAGTCCACACTACGCCTCTGGTGTTTGGGGCCTTACGATGACGTGTTAATATGTTAAGCGTGCGAGCAAGAAAGAGGGATATGGAGCTATACACCCTTTAACGTCATCCCTTTAAAATCTTGTTGGTAAAAGCAAATTATTGTATCCCCTCGAGCGCCGCGTATTTACATTCTATTCTGCGCGCTGGTCTTGTATAGTTTGTAACGTGTACGCGCGCGTTCTAGTTCTGTGGTGAGCTAACGATGCGATCATGTGAGTTAGAACAGTGACCATTAAATCCAGATCCCCTTCTAATGTTAGTGAATCATTTGGGTTTGGTTAAGTTATAAGCCATTATTTTTTAAAACTTCATTCCATTATATGCATAAATGATTCTATTAAACTATATCGCAGCTTTTGTCCGCAAGTGATGTTAACTGTAGTATAGTTTGGAGCCAGGACGCGCGCGTAAACGTTACAAACTATACAAGACCAGTACGGAAAATTCGTGCATATCTTATATTCGTATATACATTAATACATTGTAATTGCAGATTTAAAAATAGCAATACAAAGTATACGCGAGCAGTTTCCTATGGCTGCGTTCAGGCTATGTATAGAATATAAATACGCTCGAGCGCCGATTGTGCATACCTACGTCTGTTCAACTTGAGTGACCTTGAATAACGCTTAATTGTCGTTTTGTACACACGGGTGTACGAAAATTCGGCCGAAATTTTTTTTCTCTATATCGTCGTATTTCCTCGAAAAATCCAGAAAAAGTTTAATTTTATTTCTTTTTTTTTTGTGATTTTACGTAAAAACGCGATACGTAATAATAATACCCCTATACGCGCGAGGGGCAGTTCAGTTTAGGTCGTTAAATGAATCGCGATAAAAGTTCGTGGTAGGGCCTCTCAACTGAACTAGATAATAAAATTTGTATTTCAGACATCAGCACTTTCAACTTAAGATTCAAGGTAGGTACCTAAAGATTTGAAACAATATAAAAAGACATTAAAAACTAAATCAGTTATCTACATAAAGAAAATTACAACATGAAATTAAAATAGGTAAGTAAGTAAATAAAAAGATAAATTAGATTGGGAACATTAAGAAATATACACCACTAATTTTGAATTAGTACAAATACTTAAAGGGCTTATTAGAAAAGGTCTTGTTATTATTTAAGTAAAGTCTCAATAAATAATATTTATAAACAGCAAAGTTATTTGTTTGTATCCCAAAATGTCACTTAATTTATGGAAATATTGTACAGGCTTATTGATTATGAATGAATAAATGACGATCAGAAGGGAAAAAACTGCGCGTAGTATTTTCTAGTTGCAATTGTTATGAATGATTAATTCTATTATGAATTAACCAATTATGACAAATTTTCGTGAACAATTTTGGGATTTCGTTATTTTTACTTTTGACTACAAAATATAATCAGAAACGGGTCCGTACCCGTTACTGATCATATTTTTCGCTCTATCCGTATAGAGCCCCATTTTTTTTTATACTAATTAAAAAATAGGGGTGTATAAGTGAAAAATGACAACTCGTCAGCAGTTTTAAATAATTGTCAGGTTAGTACCTAACTTAATTTTGTTCCCAGGTTAATCCAAAAAAACTATGAAGTGGTATGCTATATGGCCGATGTTGGCCAAAATGAAGATTTCAAAAAAGCTAAGGAGAAGGCTGTGGCAGTAGGAGCCAAAGACGTAAGTATTAACATAGGTAGGTAAGTCAATTTGCATATTTCACGATCGCAATAAGCTTATAACTTAACCGAAAATATTTTTTTTTAGGTGATAGTAGAAGACCTGCGTAAAGAATTCGTTTCCAACTATATGCTGCCTGCAGTACAGATGGGTCTGGTTTACGAAAGTCGTTATTACTTGGGAACTTCTCTCGCACGACCATGTATTTCAGTAGGCCTTGTGAATGCTGCAAAAAAACTTGGAGCTAAATACATTTCTCATGGGGCCACAGGCAAGGGCAACGATCAAGTCAGATTTGAGCTAAGTGTTTACTCATTGTGGCCCGAAGGAAAGGTAAATAGGAATACGTCAGCCATAGTAAAACTATACTCCATTCGTGATATGATTTAGGGTTGTAACGGAGGTCATCTTAGGCGACGAGATTCGCCTCCGCGGAGGCAGAGGTTATAGGAGGTGGAGGTGAAATTGTATGTTGGATGGGGAAAAATACGTGCATTCATAGTACACTTAAATAAACATATATACTAGTTTACAAAAATAAAAAAAATATTCACCCATAATAGGTATAATCACTTTCATATCACATCTAGTTTGTGAGTTATGTGTTGTCAAGGTATATGGAACAATAGATATTTCGATATTTTGCGGAATTTATTAAATTATCTATTAATTAACTTCTTTTTTAATAAATAACATTATAAGTCTTAAAGCATTAACTTTAACCTACGAATCCAAGGAATTCGTCAGGTTGTTTCTTGTCATGTCAAATTGACATACGCCCAGCCCAACACCGACCGCGTTCCCACCACTCACAAGCTGATTCTTGACGATTTTACACGCAACACGTGGCTGGACGACTGAGTCGTCATCAAGCGTCGCTGCTCGTGCGTTATTTTTCTATGAATATGACGTAAATAAAACTCCGTTATAACTCCGCATAAATTTTGCGGAGACGGATGCAAATGTACGATTTCTTACTGAACTTACGCAGTAGCGGAAGCGGAAGCGGAAGCGAAGTTCCGTTACAACCCTAATATGATTAGACGTTTAAAGAAACTTTTTCCTGTCCTTTCAACCGATTTCTGCCGAACCAGCCTTCAAATATACACGCGCTGCTTTGTTATTCCATGTATATAACAAAGTAGCGTGCTGCGCGACTGCAGACTGCGGGTGTAGCACAGTAGTCGCACGTTTTTTATTTATATGGAGTAACAAAGCAGCGCGGCGTCAGCGCTGCCGTTGCGCGGCACTTTGCGGCTAATTTGAAGAGAAGAAATTTAACAATATACGGTAAATGTTTGTCTAACAAATTGCTTCATCCAGGTGATAGCGCCTTGGCGACTTCCAGAGTTCTTCGAAAGGTTCCAAGGTCGCAGTGACCTAATCGAATTCGCAAAACAGGAAAACATCCCCGTGTCAGCAACTCCCAAGGAACCTTGGTCAACTGACGAGAATATTATGCACATTAGGTAAAAGAAATGAAAGGCTATAGCCGCACTTTCATAGCATAATAGGCCCCATAGATACGTGTCAGCCCCTCCGGGAACGAAGTCCCTGAAGTGGGACAATAAAAGTTACTTACTCACATAATGAGTAACATTAGCTATATCCCAGTGGAAGTACCATGAAATATTGTACAATCGTTTCGAAGATGTATCCCGCCCGTAGTTTAAAATCCTGTGTGTCGTTCAGACGCATGAAACTTTGTGTAGAGTCTGGTGGAGAATTCATTGAAAAGATTTAATAAAAATATTTTATCCATAGAAGTTAGTTTTTTAGTATCTCAAAACTTTCTGAGCGTCCCATGTAGGTATAACATAGGTTATATTGTAACCTATAGGTTCCTATCGGGGGCAATTTTTCAATTGAGGTACGGCTAGACCGTTTACGCTTTCTAACTACATAGAAATTAAAATAATCTGTTCAGATAATTTTTAAAAATTGCTTTACTTACACTAATACAGTTACGAATCCGGCGTACTTGAGGATCCTGGAGCAATTCCTCCCAATGGCATTTTCAAAATTACTCGAGATTTAAGACAAGCTGAAGACTATCCTAGTGCGATTGATATCAATTTTGAAAAGGGTGAGTGAACATCACTAGAACAATTATCTACTTCTCATTCAAAGAGGCAAAGAAGTGTATCGACTATGTATAATTCAACAGGATTACCCGTCTCCGTTCGCATTCCCAGTGGGCACGAGAAGTCTCTTGTGTTGACCGATCCTCTCGCTATAGTGGAAACCCTGAACAAGTTGGCGGGCCAGCACGGAGTTGGACGAATCGACATTGTGGAAAATCGATTCCTAGGATTAAAGGTTGACGATTACTAGTATCTACTTGATGTCAATAATGTATTTTTACTTTTTATTCTCTGTGACCAAGGGAGAATGAATCGATTTATCTTTGGACTACACTTTATTTTGCTTGATAATTTTCCGTTCTTGCGCAATGCAATGTAATAAGCAACATATACATGTACCTACTAATTTTTCGAGGGGCTGAAATACATTTTAAATTGTTAAGATTCAACAAACCTGAAATCATGTATTTACTTGTTCCTACAGTCCCGGGGACTATACGAGACACCTGCGGGAACAGTTCTTCACGTGGCCCATGTAGATCTAGAGGCCTACGCTCTGGACAAAGAAGTTTTGAGGTAAAATATTATACCTGCCTAAATAACATTTAAAATAGAAAATGAGGAGAAACTAAAACATTTACTTATTATCTCACAGAGTAAAGAAATATCTTCAGGAAAAAATGGCTGATTTCGTTTACAACGGATTTTGGTTTTCACCCGAAGCCGCCTATACGCGAAAATGCTTAGAGTGGTCTCAAGAAATTGTTAACGGAATGGTTACAGTCCAAATATATAAGGGAAATGGTAAGTTACAATCTACACTTGTTTAATTCTTTATTTTAATATAGGTACCTAGTGGCTAATTAACTTTTTATTACAGTTACCATATTAGCAAGAAAAAGCTCGGCGAGTTTGTATAATAAAGATCTAGTGTCGATGGATGTTGCCGGAGGATTCTCACCTGAAGACAGTACTGGATTCATCAATATTAACGCTCTTCGTCTAAAAGAATATGCTAGATTTTCGAAACAAGCTAAATAAGAAAACTTACGATTTACTCTTCTTTAAAATCATTTTCAAAAATTTAACCAAATAAAAATACCACATCCCTGCATTTTTTTGTTTTTTGTTCCGAAGTCCTTAAAAAGTTTGAGGATATCAATATTTATTTGTTTACAAGCTATTATTAGAGAAACCCAATGCGATATACTGTCGAAATATGCCGAAAAGCTTCAGAATTAAAAGAACGTAGAATGAAGAGTGAATGGAAAATTAAAAACTTGCCTCGAAAAATTTAGATTTTTAACATTCATACAGATTTGAAGACCTACTTAGATGATAATGTTAGACAACAAGGAAGACGCGTTGAATGTCGCGGGTTTGATTCTCGCAAAGAATAAAATGAGTATTTGTATGCCTTCACTTCGATCAACAATATCTTCATCATCATTTCAGCTGATAGACGTCCACTGTTGGACATAGGCCTCCCCCAAGTGTCGCCACAATGAACGGTCCTGTGCGTCTCGCATCTATCGGATTCCCGTAACCTTTACCAGGTCATCGGTCCACCTTGCAGGACCCACTCCAGAACCATTCGGCCCCAACGGCCATCTGTTCTGCGAGCAATGTGCCATGCCAATTGCCACTTAAGTTTGGCGATTCTTCGTACTATGTCGGCAACCTTGGTTCTCCTGCGGATACCTTCATTTCGGATTCAATCACGCAAGGAATCTCTGAGCATAGAACTTTCCATTGCCCTTTGGGTGAATTTAAGGCTTCTGATGAAGCTCATTGTAAGCGACCACGTTTCGGAGCTATATGTGATCACTGGCAACACGCAGTGGTCATAGACCTCTTTCTCGAAATTAGATCTACCCAACTGGACTGTCTGTCCGAGGTAGACGAAATCGTCCGCAACTTCGAGTATAGAGTCTCCGATCTTGTTAGAACAATATGGTTAATCAAAGGACTTACAGGTTGTTATTCCGGGTCTGGGTATCTTGTGTATGGGAGATTACATGTTTGTAATATAAATGGTTATTTTTTCTCCCATCCCATCGAAATATACACTTCTGGACACATCTATTGGCCCACCTTAGAGTTTAGGTTTCGATGGCCCCTACCGAAATATGATTGCTAGATTGAACAAAAACTGTTGATGCAGTTTTAAACCTGATACATTTTACCATCTTTTTCGATCGTATTGTTTTAAATTTGAATTCAGAATACCATACGACATGGAGCTACGCCTAACAAGTCGGATATGCGCCTTGTTAAAGGCAATTGATTTTTGAATAAAAAACATGTTTTATCAAATAAAGGTTTAATTTAATAACGCGTGTTGCCTCCATGGGCATCTACCACAGCTCTCATACGATTAGGCATAGAGTTTATCAACCGCTCTATGAAATTTTGAGGGATCATCTCTTATTCCTCTTCTATGGTAGTTTTCAACTCCTGCATCGTCTGGGCAACTGGCTGACGAGCCCGTACACGTCTTTTTAGCTCGTCCCACATGTGCTCAATGGGGTTCATGTCTGGGCTTCTGGCTGGCCAGTCCATAACTGTGATGTTCACATCCCGAAGATATTCCCTGACGATGCCGGCCGCATGGGCTCTTGCATTATCATGCATAAAAAGGAAATTTGGGCCCACATAGTCCGCGTATGGTATCACGTGAGGTTCTAAGCACTCACGAATGTACCTTTCAGCATTTAATGTTGGCAGCCGTGGTCCTGTAACAACCTCAAGTTGAGTTTTGCCGCTCGCGGATATACCGCCCCAGACAGTCCATGAGCCACCGCCATAAGCAACCCTCTCTTCAAAGCAGCATTGTGCGAAACGCTCTCCTTTACGTCGGTAGACCTTCTTCCTTCCATCATTGCCATGTAACACAATTTTAGACTCATCAGAAAAGAGTACACGGCTCCAATCTTGCTGTGTCCAATTTAAATGACTACGTGCGAAATGAAGGCGCGCTGTTCGGTGGGCTCGCGTTAGTTTGGGCCCATTAGCTGGCTTGTGTGGTACCATATCGCGTTCTTTTAACCTTCTCCGAACAGTTCGAGCGCTCACAGATACTCCGTGGAAGTCGCGAAGTTAGTTTTGTATCTCAATGGAGGTAAGGTGACGATTTCTCAAGCTGGTCGTCACGATGAATCGATCCTGCCTTTCAGTTGTGACCCGAGATCGTGGCCTTCCTTGGCGATGGACAAAGCCGCCAGTCTCTAGGTACCTCCGATAAACATTTCGGACCGCAGGTCGACTTAAATTAAGTTGAGCACTCACGTTTCTTTGGCTGTGTCCGGCCTGAATAAGTGCCACAGCTTGGGCGGCGACTTCAGGTGAAGTATCCATAGATTATTGATAGAACCTCACCTTAATGTTAAGAATAAGTAATGTTTGTTGCAAAACCAAAGATATCAATCACTTTTTCAAGAATTAAATCCAAGTAAACCAATAAAACCAAGTTTTCTTAGTATTCGATTGTTTGATATCAACAAACAGGCTCCAAATTGTCTTTTGTTTCTTTAAATTCTGTGTTCGAAATTCAAAAAAAGACTATTGAATGAAATTGTGAATGTGCCAGGTTTAAAACTGCATAAAAACTTTTTGCTCGACCTAATATAAAATTTTAGCTAGGACCAAACGAAACTGAAAATACAAGGTGGGCCAATAGATGTGTCCAGAAGTGTAGTTGTATTAATATATTTTTTTGCAAAATCTGTGTATGCAGTTCAGAATATCTTAACCAATAATGTTGTATAGAATGTCCCGCTAAAACTAGTCTGTTTAAATCACTGTTTACTTCGTTCATATTCGTTACGCTAAAACTATTGTCTAATCATATCGCCAGACACTGGTCTTGTATACGCTACTAGCGAGGCGACACGCGCGCTTGCGAATCGCAATGCTGTAACTGTTTCAGGCGCGTCCCACGTGGTGTCGCTAGCAACGCGGTTCTGGCGCGCTGTCCTTGGCGGAGGAATGTAATTTGTTCGAGCAGCTGTGGTACGGTGAGGACTCTCTGAGGAGTCTTTGAGGAGCACTCTTTGAGGAGTGGCTGGAAAGACCTCACGGCGTCTTCACCTTCCGCATGACGCTGGTTCTCACCGAATATGGTCAGTTCGGGAAGTTCCTGCACCGGATTCGTGCGAAAGTAACGCCCGGGTGCCACTTGCAACCCAGAGTCGTTCTTTTATAACTCGAATAGCTACCCTAGAGTTAACTCACCTAACTCTAACTCCGAGCAGGCTAGGTTGGTGTAAGCGGCAGGAATGACAGTTGCTTGGCATTGACAGTTGAACTCTACGATCGCGTTCAAAAATGCGAGCGTAGAGTATCTAACCTGATGACGTCATTCGATTTAACTCTAACCTCATTTTTGAACGCAGGGCTTGGTAAACAGACAAAAAATCTATAAATGTCATTGTCAAATAAAAAATTGTTTTGTACTGTACCTATTGCTTACAGTCTACTGAGTTAATTGTTGATTTGCTTGGATTGGGCTTAGGACTCTGCCCTGCTAAATATATCAAATTGAAAATGCAAAGAAATTTACCCCAAAATAAGGAAGCACTGCTAAAATCATATACAACGCGCTTAAAAGAAGATGTCAAGAGTATGTTAGAGAACTTTGATGGTAAGTAAACATAACACAGCCAATACTCTTGTTCTTTTAGCTCTTCATTTGGATTTAGATAGAGAATAAAATATCTGTCGATTGAGAGACCTTTTAGCAAGAAACATTGAAGACGTATTTACTTGTAATTACTGATGAGCCCATAAGTATCCCTAGAACCTTACCTAACACATGGTAAAATATATTTTACATGCGATTCTCACATGCGCCTAAATACAGTATATGTTACTCATACACACTCTAAGATGGAAAACATAGTAAAGCACCAGAACCAAAATATTTGTGGCATTTAAATTACTATGTTGCTGATACTATGGATTGTGGTCTCTCTGATCACTAAGATTGTACTTGGTTGTATATTCATGGAAGATATTTATTGGAAATTTCATTTGATGTCTTATAACTATTTGTACAAACCCTGAATTCTTTCAAGAAATATCAGAGTTCACAGTAAATATTCTGTTGTTTTTTTGTAATTAAGCAGCCTAAGCAGGGTCAATGATCTGTAGCATTTATATATGATTCTAGGGTTAGACATGGAAACCAAATACAAAACCAAATACTGACTGGCCTGTTGGTCTAGTGGTTAGTAGCCCTGACAGCTATGCCGGAGGTCGTGGGTTCGATTCCCACCCAGGACAAATGTTTGTGTGATGAGCACGATCATTTTTTCTGTGTCTGGGTGTAATTTATCTATAATATGTATATATTTAGAAATATATAAGTATGTTTATCAGTTGTCTTAGTACTCATAACACAAGCTCTGCTTAGCTTGGGACTACACGGTGTTGTGTGATAGTTGTGGAATTATTATATTATATACTAGCTTCTGCCAGCGGTTTCGTACGCGTGAAAGTATGTTTCTACTAACAAACTTTGGTAAATATTTATAAGGTCTACAATTAATTAGAACATTTTATGGTTCTATCTTTTATTATATAAATATTGCAATCTCCATATTAAAGGCCAGGCTATGGGAATATTGAGTCCTAATTTATCTAAATTCATGTTCAGAAGTAGATGAAATAAAAACTATTTTTTACCTATTATGCCGAGTTTATTAACAAAAAACTTGCCTGCAATAATTACATTTGTTTCTATTTTCAGAAATCATTAAGCTTGCAAAGCTTGAAAATGAAACTCAACTCAATAGAATGACACAAATTGAACAAGATACATTTGAAATGCAAGTCAGAGCTGCCAACATAGGTAATTTTATCTAATATCAATATTTATAATTATAATACCTGTCATAAGGCATACGGTCTTATTAAATACTGTTACAATATTAATTGCTCAAGAAGACCTATTAAGTTAGTCAATTAATGATGAATTTTCATCACTAATTAACTTATCCAGTATTTTAGCTAAGTGCTTCATCATCTGGCCCTTATCCTGTCTCTTGAGGTTGTCATAGCACATTTTTTTTTCCATTTTGTCCTTTCTCTTATAGGGTGATTGCGCTAGTTTGCCATCCAGTTCCACTATTCGTCCATTTGACTAAACTGCTACAAACACATGCGTAAAACTTGAATACAAAACTACCTTCTCGCGCAAGTTTAGTCTTTTTGCGATCCGTAATGTCTAAGCTACAGTTCTATTAAGATGAAAATGTGATTAGACAATTAGCGAATTTTAAAAAAATAACGTTCGTAACCACTTCGCATCCGTGCCTTGAAGAAGCCATCGAGCTAGAAAAAAAAAATGTTGATGAGAAAAGTTAATGGCAAGTTTAATTACTGATAAAGCTAGTTTATGGAATATTTTTGGCATGTTAGTCTACTTATAAGTATAATAAGATAAATGTAGTGGACTAATACTAGCATGCTAAGTTTGCAAACTATTTGGTTTTCGTCCACATGGACGGAAACACAATCAGTTAGGGGAATATTTTAGTTTCCGTCCACTCCTTTGTTAGTGTTGCGCAAATAAAACAATATTTAAAGGACGTGCACGAGAACTAAAAATAGTTGAAAGTATTTTTTTTTTCATCCTTATTTCATCTGAATACTGGATGAGTTTTATAGAAATTAATTCTTTTGAAATCCTAAAGGAAATACTTAAATATAACAGCACACTGTCATTGTGACACATATTTCTGACAAATAAAGTTATATCGAGTGTTTTTTATTTGTTTAAACGTCCTAATTTCTGGAACTACAAGCCGATTTGGAAACATCTTTCTGTATGCAATAGCCAGGTTCATGACGAATATTATCTATAAGCTATATATATAATATCACGCTACGACTCGTGGATGCGGAGATGTAACGAAAGACGGTGGTGAAACCGCGGGGGACAGTTAGTTATAGCTAATTAAAAATAATACCTCATAGATAGAGTATTCACAAAAGCTACTTTTAAATAGTAGATATGTTGCTGATTGAGTAAAAGTATATACTTTTGGTTACTTAATAATTAGCCTACATTCCTTTTTCTACACTGCGGTCGAAAATTAGCTCACACTCGGATGAAAACCAATTTTTGTGGACGAAAACTTGCGGAATCCCTACTTTTCCAAAAAATATTTTTTATAAAAAAGCCGTGAGAGTGATGTATTGTCATGTAATGTTAACCTAAAGAAGACTATATAAGCAATAGAAACAAGTACGATACATTTATGTAAAGGTACTTCAAGATATTTATTTTATTTTATACCACAAAGCTGGCAACTTCGATAATTGGACGAAAACCAGCGCAATCACCCTATATCTTGATAGTTAGTACTTGTAATAAGTAGTACCCACATTATGTATTTATATTTTTCTGTTTTAATTTCTACAACATATAAATAACAATGTGCTGACACTACATCAGTAATTAGTCACTTTTTTAAATTGATATAAACTAGTATTTGACTGCAATCCCACCTACCATCAGTGATGTGGTGACTTTTTAACTAGAAGTAACAAACAACAGTAATAAGTTGTATAACAAGCTAATTGATTTGATAAAGCAAAAACTTTGTATCCAATGTTTTTTTGATAATCTAACTGATGAAATATATTTAGTCCGTTTAAATATTTTTACCCAGGTTTCCTCAAAGTTTAGTCACCAACAAAACAAAAAAAAGAATATTTATATATATTATATTTCACAAAATTTAACTAGTTGTTATCTATTTTAGTGAGAGCTGGTGAATCCTTGATGAAGCTGGTATCAGATATAAAACAATATTTAATACTGAATGATTTCCCATCAGTCAATGAAGCTATAACACAAAATTCGAAACTATTCCGTACAAAACAACAAGAATGTGACCAGAAACTAATGTCTCTTCGTGATGACATAGCAGCTGATCTCTACGACTTGGAAGATGAATATTTTACTAGTATTTATAAATAAAATCTTAAATTGTAATTATTTTATTTTAATGCATATGTTCCAAGATCTTTTCATAAAACAGCATAACTAACTGTTGGTCATATGTTATGCAAATTATGTTTGTTTTTTCTCACATTAGAATAAAACCATATTCTAAGTTGTATGTGTGGTCATGTGGCAATATTTATGAATGAAGCCCCAGAGAAAATCCTTTTTGCTGATTTCATCTAATTCTTTTTTTTTGGCAGAAATAAAATACTCATGCTAAAATAGTTGTATCATACATTCCCTGTGTTTTTACATCCAAATCCCTAAAGTAATCTATCTATATATATATAAAAGGAGAAACTGACTGACATATCAATGCACAGCCGAAACTACAGGCACTAAGAGTCTGAAATTTTGCACAATGTTTCATTTTCTGACATATTTAAGTACAGTACTAATTGTATTTTCTAAAATTCGCCCTGTGAGGGGATGAAACGGGGGTCCAACAATTGCACAGACAAACCTACTTTCGAGCAGGCGAAGCTACTGGCAGAAGCTAGTATAGATATAAACCCTTTTACTTGGATCTTATCCAATTTGGGATGGAACCTATACTTTTCACAGTAGAATGAGAGATGTTAACGAGTGCAGCATTTGTTTAATGCAATATATTGCATCCAATTTTATTAAAACTTTAGTCAGATTGAGGGGCATTTTGCGTACCTACATAATATTGGTACAATACAAGTTATAATTATATTAAAAATGTGTAGGACAAAAACAAAATAATTAAACTCAAATAGTTTTATTTCAACTAATTTTAAAAATAATAGTTCTATATTTCCAGACCTGAATGAAAGCTTCTGTTCTACTTAGCTTCAAATAAATAATGAGGTCCAGCTGATGGGTATTGCTTAGCTGTAACAGGCCTTCCAATTTTATAATCTTCCAAAAAGAAGAATAATGCAAAAGATCCTCCTACAACACCGAAAAACCATGCCCACTGGTGAGCCAATGAGAACCTTCTCTTCATAGCTGGATCATAACGGTCACCACCAAATATTTCCATCCTGGCATTTATCTGAAAATAAATATACATCATTTAACGATCTAGGCTTAAGCTAGCAGTAAAAATTAATTGAAAATTTTAAGACTTACAGGTTCATTAAAGTTTCTCTTCAATTCTGGATTATCATATGGGTAGTGTGGATCTCTAGAATCCTCTCCAATATCGGGCAGTTTTGGGTAATCACCATAGCCCATTTGTTCAGGATACGGTTGATACTCCTCAATAGTCATACCATATTTTTTTGCGGCAGCCTCTCGCTCCGCTAGGGTCTTAGGATACGGACCGGGCATGTATTGATAATTCCAATCTAAAATGAAATGACGTAACATTCACAACACAGGATAATAATTACGATAAACACGAACAGTATCGGTATTTATTATTCTTACGGTTTCGCGTGGCATTGCAAATTATTCCCAAAGTCTTCCGCACAGTGGCAGGATTGGAAAAAATAGCTCTTTTAAGTAAACTCGATGCCATTTTTGCTATAGATAGCACCTAAAAACTAGTTAGAAAACCATTAGACAGACCTGCCTAACTGACAGTGACAATGACAACTGTGACCAGTGTTGCCAAATGGTTACTAACAACCACATAGCACATTTTTTGTATACTAAGAATAATTCTTGACTGAAACCAATAGCCCAAAAGCCACAATATCGCTATAAATATAGCTCAGCCTTGCGTTCAAAAATGAGGTTAGAGTTAACTCGAATGACGTCATCAAGTTAAATAGTCTACGCTCGCATTTTTGAACACGAACGTAGAGTCCAACTGTCAATGCCAAGCAACTGTCATTCCTGCCGCTTACACCAACCTACCCTGCTTGGAGTCTTGGAGAGTTAGTTGGGTTAGCTCTAGGGTAGCTACTCGAGTTATAAAAGAACGACTCTGGGTTGCAACTCGAAGTATTTTTGAACGGTTAGAGTAAAGACCCTACCCTACTCTGGTTATTTTTGAACGCAGGGGGTAGGTTGGTGTAAGCGACCATAAATTACACTTACTTGGCTTTGACAGTTGAACTCTCTCGTTCAAAAATGCAAACTTAGAGTATCTACCCTGCCCTGCGTTCAAAACTGAGATAAAAGTTAACTCTAATGACGTCATCAAATCATGCGTTTGAAAATGAAGTTAGAGTTAACTCGAATGACGTCATCAAATCATGCGTTTGAAAATGAAGTTAGAGTTAACTCGAATGACGTCATCAGGTTAGATACTTTACGCTCGTATTTTGGAACGCGAACGTAAATTTCAACTGTCAATGCCAAGCAACTGTCATTCCTGCCGCTTACACCAACCTAGGGTAGGCTCGGAGTTAAAGTTAGTTGGGTTAACTCTAGGGTAGCTACTAGAGTTATTAAAGAACGACCCTGGTTTGCAGGTTGCAACTCTGAAGGACTGAGCGATACAAACCGCGCTAACGCGCGCTAAGTTACGAAATCTATGTATTGGTACAATATCTAAAAAATCCGCTTACTGGCGCGTTCGGAAACTATATCTAATTGAATATCGGTACAAATATCTAAAAACCGCTGGCACATTCGAAATAAAATTGCAAAATTTAGATATTTAGGTACTACTCGGCCGCTCGCACACATATTGCTCTTTATCGGATTCGGCAGATTTCGGCCCGAATAGCGCGTAACTCGCATGCGACAGAGCGCGAGCGATATAGACTTACAATAGTTAGAGCAGTATTGGTATGTCAATGTTACTTTAGTTGCAAGTAGTATATTAACAATAATAATATTATAATTTTGAATCTATTCATTATATTTTAAGAACTATTTTAATGACTAAAGTACTTTAAATAGAATAGAATAGAATAAACTTTATTGTACACCAAAATAGTAACAAAAACTTTTATATTAACTTAAATCTATGGGTACAAAGGCGGTCTTATCGCTGACAGCGATATCTACCAAACAACCTTAGGGTGGTCTGCGGTGTACAGCAAATTAATAATGTAAATATTAAATTAAAATTATATACTAGACTATACATAGAAATAATATAGCTGTTACATATAAAAGACAATATATAAATATTATATATATATTATAAGTTACACAATTTCATACAAAGATATGGAAAAAGAAAAGAACAATAACAGAACAAAACAGTAGAGGCAGGATAGCTATTAGAGTGAAAGGAAATGATTTTTAACCAGATTTTTTAAAGAAGCTAGTGACTGGGCTTGCCTAATTGGCACCGGCAACGCGTTCCACAGTCGCACCGCTTGGACCGTGAACGATTTGTCACTGAATTTAGTAGAATGCGAGGGCATTAAAAGTTTCAAATTCTCCGATGATCTTAAGTGTCTGGAGTGTGTGTCATGAAGGAACTTGAAACGTTCTTTAAGATAAGAGGGAGTTGTAGGAATAAACAGAACACTGTAAAGCAACGATAAAATATGAGCATTCCGGCGAAGGCGGATAGGCAGCCACTTGAGCTTAGTACAAAATTCAGAAATATGATCATACTTGCGCAATCCAAATATGAATCTAATACAAAAGTTTTGGAGTCGCTCAAGCTTATCTAGCTGCATTTCAGATAGGTCTAAATAACTGACATCGGCATAATCAAGGATTGGGAGAAGGAGGGATTGGGCGAGTGCAGTTTTAGTGGCAGTAGGAAGAAAATTGCGCAGACTTCGTAAAGACCCCGCAGACGCAAACAACTTGCGGCTAACTTCCTGCATCTGAGGTCCCCACGAAAGGTCTTTATCAATTATGATCCCAAGGTCCTTTACTGAATCGCTGTATAAGATGCTTGAGCCATCAAAAACAATCGGTGGGAGCCGCGTCCAGTCGATTCTTGAGCGCAACCTAGGGCTGCCGACAACAATGACTTTGGTCTTTGTAGGATTGACCTTCAAGCCATGGGCCACACTCCACTCAGAAATACGAGCTAAATCTTTATTAATTGTGTTAACGGCCTTAGATAATTTATTTAAAGGAGCTTGCGAATATATTTGCAGGTCGTCAGCGTAAAGGTGGTAGGATGATAGAAGTTCATTAGAAATAGAGTTTATAAAAATTGCGAAAAGAAGAGGAGATAGAACGCCCCCCTGTGGTACGCCAGCAGTGTATTGCACCATGATGATGATTAACCATCAATGCGAATACGTTGTCGGCGGCCACACAGGTAACTACGAAACCAATCAATCGCCGTTGGTGATATGTTAAGAGAGTTAAGTATGCCGATTAAGATATCAAAATCGACGGTATTAAAAGCATTGCTAAAGTCTAATAAGGAAAGTACCGCCAGATTTCCATCTTCCATACCACGTCTAATGTCGTCCGTAATGTTAACAAGCACTGTTGTAGTGCTGTGTCCTGGACGAAACCCGGATTGGAAATAATTGAGGAGGCGGTTTTTGCAAAGGAAGGTACTAAGTTGAATGTGGATTAATCGTTCAAGGACCTTGGATAGGAAGGGTAATATGGATATGGGGCGGAATTCAGAGAAGGAAACGGGATTACGCTTTTTTGGAAGAGGAGTGATTTGGGCATCTTTCCAAGAAGAGGGAAAAATACCGCAGGATACAGAATGATTAAGAACATGGCAGATGACAGGAAGGATTTCGTCAAGGATAGGTAGTATCATTTTACGACTGATACAGTCACTACCGACAGCATTAGACGTGATAGATTCAATACTCTTCTTAACATTACAATCGGAAAACTGTTTAAAGACGAATGGTGAATAATCGGGAGTAGGAAAAGATGAAAGATCATTTAATGTTTTTGCTTTGATAGAACCGTTGAAATTTGAAGAAGTGGAAAAATGTTGATTAAGTAATTCAAGATCTACATCCTTAGGAATAGAATCTTGGCGCGACTTTAGATCTTAAATATTAGTTTAAATTAAAGTTTAGGTTAACTATATCAATCTATTTCTATTAACCTATAAAGTGACGTCGTCAAACGTATATAATGCAACTAGCCCTGAACCTGGAATAAGTATAAAGGAATTTTTTGAAATTATTTTCTTCAGTGTTGGACCTGAATTCTCACAAGTTTGAAATAAAAATTAAATAATACAACACCATATCAATCTCAAATTATTACCTAGTTGCAAACCCTGTTATATCTCATAAACATAGGTACTTACCTAATTATAATAAACAATCCTACAGTACTGATTGTCATCCAACAATTCAATACTATCATATTCAATCTCAACAACATATCGAATTAACTTTGACATTATATTCCTACTCAAACATACCGATTTTTATCGAATATCGTCGTAACCCAAAAACAGCGTATCGGGTTAGGTTTGAAAATATGAACGCGTACGCACAATATATTGAATTAAGTATATAGTTTCGCTACCAGATATTGAAACTCGAAATTTGATTCAGATACCTACGATTCTCAGTAATAGCGATACGACTCCTGGCCCAACTTGAAGCATTTTTGAACGATTGGAGTACCGACTCTACTCTACTCTGGTTATTTTTGAACGCAGGGCTCTATGTATCTATCTCAATGCTTTTGACGAGTTTCGAAATGTCACGTTGAACGTTTCATCTTTTAGATTTTGTTGTTTCCATGTTTCTATGGATTTAATTATTAATTAAAAAGTTTTGATTCGTATGTAGTACTTGAAACTTGAAATGATTGATAGTTAAAATCCTAAATGATGGGTAACGACAGTTCACAGTTAAGTGGCCTAGAAATCGAAGAAAAAGCAATAGAGATAACCGATTTTTGGTGCCACTATCAGGCTACAATTAAAGATAGTTGCAGATATTTCAGCTTAAAAGGAGATGGCTCAGTTTCGGTTTTCAAGGGAGAAGCTGCGGTTGGCCCACTATGGTCAATATCCACACCACTAGAAAAGTTTTCGAACGTATGTATTCAAATAGTATAAAAACATTGTTTTTGTTGATGGTTACAGTCGATAAAATTTTTAATTACTTTTTTAGAATCTCCTGAAGTACCGTCATCCATGCATTGTACGATACATTTCCGCTTGGCAACAGCGTTCTACTCTGCATTTAGCCACTGAATTTGTGCAGCCACTGTCACATATTTTGCCATCCTTGACACCACTCCAGATATGCATAGGACTCAACAACATCTTAAGAGCTTTAGTGTTTATTCATGAACAGGTTGGTAAATGATTTGTTTTGAATCTATGTCTACCAGTACACTGTTTTAATATAAGTTATATTTACTATCACTATTAAATTATAGTATAAAATTAAGTCACTGTTTTTGTCTGTCTGTATACAAATATATTTTTTCCAGCCACTCCATTGATTTTGATATGGTTTTCAATATTATTTAGTTAATTTCTTCCAATTTTATACATTATTTAGCTGTATTTGTATAGTTTATAAACTGAAGACTTGTATTTTAAAGCTATCAATATTTGCTTTCTAATACAATTAAATAATTATATATGATTTATAGGCTGGAATGTCCCATAATAATGTGAGTGTGTCAGCAATATATGTTACTGGAGATGGACAATGGAAACTGGGGGGATTACACTACCTGTGCCCTTTTACTGAATTGACAGCAGCCTATTTAAGACAAGCCAGGATTCACAGGTATTATTAATCATTAAATCTTTTGGTAAATACTCTAAACTAATTTGAAATCACATCACAAAAAGTATTATAAAGGCGAAAGTATGTGAGAGTGTGGATGTTGGTTACTTCTTTAGGCTCAAATGGCTTCTTATTGAAAATTGGTACAAGGGTAGACCATGTGATGAAATAGCACATACTATACTTTTTATCCAGAGAATATGTTCCCTTTAGATAATTTTCTACTATCACATGGGCAAAGCTGCTGGCAGCTACTAGTTTATCAATAAAGAACCAAATAGTTCATTTGTGTGAACCAAATAGCTAATTAGGGGCTATTTATTAATTACCTAAGAAGATTTTTACTAGTTTATGACTCTCTCCTCCAATAAGAAAAAATAAAATTTGGCCGACCCCTCCCCCTGTTTAATATTTATTACGTAAGAAAAAAATGAATATACATTTGGTTGGTGTTGATATTTGTTTATTTTAAAGTTAAAATTTTTCGGAATGTTTACAAGTGTATCATTTACGCAAACAAGTAACGTCTAGTTCACAAGCGGACTGGTCTGGTTTTGGACATTTGATAAAAAATTGCATTTTGGCGTCCCAAAAATATTTCATTCGATAGATGTTTGTATGAGTAACAACAATTGTTTTACGATTTTTCTTAAAAATTGGTATTTAAATTTATTTTTCTTAAAAATTGAAATTATTTTTTCGTTACAAAATGCCAATTTTTAAAAAAAGTCTTGGGACAGTTGTTTTTACTCCTACAAAAACCTTTCAAATGAAATTATTTCCGACCCCAAAATGTCATTTTTTATCAAAACCGGACCAGTGTGAGGCGCAGCAAAGAGATTTAGAGAGATACAATAGAGCGGCTATCAGGAGAAATGTCTTAGAAAATCTGTCATCCTCAAAAGCTAGATGGCGTCACAGGGGCATAGGCTGACAGTTTTTCTAAGACATTTCTCCTGATAGCTGCTCTATTGTATCTCTTTGTGCTCGGCCACACTGGAAGCGCAGGTGCGGGGCGGGCGCAGCGCGGCAATCTCAAACATAAGAACTTCCTTTGGGTGTCCACAGTAGGCACGTGGGCGCGGTAAGCGGCGCGGACTATGAGACGCGGAACGGCGCGCGGGAATCTCACGCCATAGTGAGTTCATACAAGTGGCCACAGTGAATGCGCGGGCGGCAAGCGGCAAACTAGTTCGAGCCGTGCTAGAAGTAATATTGTTATTGATCAATATCGATGTATCGAAATTTATAAAAATATTAATATCGCCCTGGATTTATCGAGGAAAAGATATATATCGGTTAAACTTTTTTGATTTTTGGTCTTTAAATAATAATTCATTTAGTTCAGTCTAGGTCAATAATAGGTAATACATAGTAATTTCTATACAAAATTCACATTATTTTAATATATAAGAATCTGTATAAAACTTCTTCTTCCTGCCCTGTCCTGTATTACTTGGGATCGGCACAACACGTAATCTTATTAAAACTAACTAAATAACAATATACTAATATTTTGAAGACCAATTAGTTTTTTCAGGCATTATAATGAGAGTAAAACATAACAGTACAATATAGACAATACAGTTTTTTTTCCGTTCGTTCCTATCTTTTACGGCTTTGAATTCGTCATCGTAAAAAATCGTTTTTGATAAGATTTTCGATATTGAATATTTTGTATCGATATATCGGATCAGAATATAACTGAAAATTTTGATATATCGAAGTAAAAATATCAATATTTTTCAACAAGTCTACGGACAGGCACTATCACCCGCGCCGCTGTGCGGCCGCAGTGTGGCCACGCAAATCGCGCGCGTTGCCACTCCTGCGCTTCTACTCGCAACGCGCTGCCAGTGTGGCCGAGCACTTGTTGCCATGGAAATAGTTTACCAATACGCATCCAAGCGCACATCGCGGTTTTTCAAATCTTAACTTTGTACATTTTTTTATGTAAAATTATTGAGATTCCTTTCCACTCCCTCTTAAGAAAAAATAAGACATGGTTGACCCCTTCCCCCCTAAATCGTCTTACGTAATTAATAAATGGCCACTTATAAATTCTTACGATGACAGAAATGAGCTACACAATGCATGATTCATGCAGGTTAGGCCACAGGTGAAAGCAAAGGGAAGAGCCGGAATGTAATATTCTTCTTGTCATTGTCCCGTTTTATTTGGGGTCGGCGCAACACGTTTTTTTCTTCCATTCTTTCCTGTCACCCGTCACGCTATCACAACTCCTTTTTTCTTTCATATCACTTCACGCATTTGACATTCCAGTTCTCAATAAATGAAATGAAAATAATAAAAACTGGGCAAGTGCGAGTCGGACTCGCGCACTGAGGGTTCCGTACAAACTTACATAAGTAAACGGTTTAATTCCTGAAAATCTTCTGAAACTCTATTTCAGAAGATTTTTCCGAATAGCAAAAAAAGTTTTTTTTTTTGTGATGTAACAAAAAGAATTACTGTTTTCTGTTTTATTACTATACCTGTGTAATATGACCTTGCTTTATTCCAAATTTTAGGTTTCTGGGTCATAGGAAAGTAGGTACCCTATAAATTTTGGTTCCTTTGAGAGTGTCGTTTTTTGCGACATAAACGGCTGTATCTTTTTTTTTTCATTAACTTACAGGTTTGATTTTTTCACAACTTCAAGGGACTGCAGAGCTTAGTACCTATATGGTTTTAATTTCAACTCGATACCTCCACGCGTTCCCGAGATAGATGGTCTTGACAAACAGACGGACACCAAAGTGATAAGGGTTCCGTTTTTTCCTTTTGTGGTACGGAACCCTAAAAAGGAAGTTTTGTTCCTACAATTACATTTATGCAAATCTAACATTATCGTCATATTTTAGGTATGATAAAGCAGTTGATCCAAATGAAGATTCTTATGAGATTACTACGAAAGTTGATCAATTTGCATTTGCTGTATTAGTTGATGATGTTTTCAAAGACTGCAAAGATGGTAGGTATATTAATACATTTGCGTTTTTATACCATCTGTATTTCTTCTTGTTATTTATTTGTAATTATTTGCTTTATTTTCAGATGAAGTTCCACACTTGAAAGAATTTAAGAAATATTGTAGAGACTATTTGCAGCATCAAAATCCTTCCGAAAGGCCAAACTTATCTGAAATACTGCTACATAATTTTTTTAATCATGAATTTATTTCTATCTATAAATTTCTCAATTTTCTACCTTTGAATTCAGAAGAAGAAAAGAACCAGTTTTTTTCTAATATTTTGGACAATCTTAAATGTTATGATGAAGAAACTGTGGCAAAGCAACTTGGAGGTCTTTTGCTCTCGAGGCTTACAATGTTAGACCAAACAGCAAGAAGAGATGTCATTCCTTTTATTCTTAAACCTAAAAATGGTAATGATCTGTACTTTTAACTATCTATTAGACATCTTCATTATTCAGACATTGCTGAGATTAATTTTATTATATAATTTATAGATTGTAGATAGTTAAATTGCAATAACCCTTGTTATTGCAATTTAACTATCTACAATCTATAAAGTGTGTGTAATTATATTAAATATTAATTTAAATTTCCAGAACGCACACCAAATGGAGAAGTAGCAGGTTTTTTCAGTCTTGGTGTTTTCAAAGAACATATTAAACCCAGATTAATGCAGTTATTTGGAGTGAGAGACAGTCAAATCAGGATGCTTCTTTTGAGACATTTTTCCAAATTTGTTCATGTATTCTCACACGAAGAGCTCTCTCAACACATCCTTCCAGAGGTTATTTTATCTATTAATTATGAAAGAAAATAAATCCAGTAGTTCCATGTAGGGTTGTTACGGATGCCAAAATTTCGACATCCGCGAATGCGGATTTCAAGATTATTATCAAAAATATTCCAATTTTAACTATGGTAGACAGCGCATCAATTACAAAACAACTGCTCAATCGACAATCGACTGTTGCGACATGGTCGTGTTCAGTAGTCAGGTTCGGGCTAAACTGACGCTCTAGGTGCTCTGCAAAGATTTCCGATCGGTCCTCAGCTACGTACTTGAAGGCCTCGTCGGCTGCTAGTAAAGGGCGCACCGGAGCTGTGGTATTTAAGCTGGCGGCACAGTCTGTGTGTCGCTTGCTAGTCACATGCTTCGGCGTCAATTCGTTCCTCCCAGCTCTCGGCGGCTAGGGCCACTAACTCGGCCTTCACCTTCGCCGCAAGACAGTTGAGTTGCGTTTTGACTACGGGGCAGCGCAACTGTTGCCACTGCTTGCGTAGGCGCCTCTTCTGGGTTATTAGGGCGTGTATACGTGATGGTAGGGGGAGGGGGGGCTGAAGCCCTTTCCACTGCGACTGCGATGTGGTCGTCGCTTCCTCTAAGGTCCTTTTCACGCAAGCAATGACGTCGTCCGTAAGAAGGTCGACGGGCCGAGTTGGTGTTGTGGTCTCAAGCTTTTCAGCGTGTTTTATCCAGTTCGATAACCGATGTGGCGCAGGTGGCTTCAATCGGGTCGGCATCCCCGATAGGACGACAAGTACAGGATGGTGATCGGACTGTAGCTCGTCGTCGATGACCTGTTGCGTGATCTGGCAGTGTAGCCCTGTATGGACCACAATGTCCAGCACATTGGGCATGTGTAGCGGGTTATCCGGGTAGTGAGTTGGCGTCTCAGGGCCGGACACTGTGTATCCATGAGCCTCCGCGTCGTCGAAGAGCCGTCTCCCCTCGTTGTTCATTTGTAGAGCGTTCCATGCCGGGTGCTTGCAGTTCATGACACCGGCGAGGATTACTAGCGAATTGGCTTCGAATAGTGTAGCCTTCAACTCGTTAAGGTCTAGTCGAGTTGAGGGCGTCTTGTAGCAAGCATAGTGGCATATGTCCTCGCTGGCTAAATGCAGCTGGACGCCCAGCAAGTAGAGCGTGTTGAGCGATGGCGAGGGGACTTCCTGATGGACTACTCTTCTTTTCACTAGCTCCGCCAGACCACGGTATCTTGTGTTGTGAGCCGATCTTTCATCCTTCCTGTAAACGAGGAAACCTGGGAACCTAGCCCTAACTTCCGGTCCCAGGTGCGTCTCGCTTATCACGTCGAGATTTTGTTCCCTCAGGAGGTGGCGGAGTGGGGCGACCTTGTACCGTAGGCCGCAGGCATTCCAATGGAGCACCCTTAACGGCCTAGCCATGGCACAAGGTGAGTAGCTTGGCCAGACCGTCAAGGATGACCTGCTCTGGGCTCTGTCCCTGCCTGATGGCTTTAATTAGGTCCATCAGCAGTTGGATGGCGCAGGTCGTGATGTCAGAATTGCCCCCCCCCCCCCTCGGGGCGTTGTTTACGTTGGTGGTGGTGTTGGGAGTGACGATGGTAGCGCGTTTTGTTTGCGCTGCGCCGACCCCAGCTGACGCGTCTCTCTTCCCCTTCACGACCTGCGTCCCCCTCGGGGAAGGGGCAGACAGGTCGCTAGGGGTTTGAGTTTGTCTGCCTTTCCCTCACGCTTCCTCTTCCTCCGCCGGGAGGAGGTGGCCTCCCCGCTTACGGTGGGCCCCGTTTGCTGCCGCCATCATCGACGCGCCCTGGTCACGTTCGTGTCCCTGAATCTGTGGGTCCGTGGTTTGCTGTTGGCGACGCGTAGATGTCGACATGATGGCAATATTACCCGCACGCCTGTTCCATATCTCTCTCTGGAATACATGGCAATTGATGCGGCACGCCGGATGCGAGCCACCGCAGTTGGCACAGGTGGCTGGCTCCTCTCGCGGTCGTGGACAATCTCTGACTGTGTGCCCCTCTCCGCATCGAACACAGGCGAGCGGGCAGTGGCACTGGTGCAACGAGTGCCGGAACTTTTGGCACTGTGCGGGCCCACGCTTGTCACGCCATGCCTCGATCTTGACACCCCGTATGTTCCTGCCGGAAGCTCTACGTGGGGATCGTTCGGTCCATAACCCTTTATGGCGCACCGCTGAACCCGTCAGGCAGTTCGCCGCGCAACACGTAGTCGTACCCGATGTTCCACAAGGGCAGTCCTAGTATCGATCCCTACGCCTCCTGCCGGAGGCTCTACGCGGGGATACCGGACGATTTCTCGCGAAGCGGCGAGCCTCCTTGCTGGCCAGCCACCATGGGAGCTGGAGGCAACAGTCCTTGCACTCATGCACGATCTGCGCATGGAGATGCAACGCCGGGGCGAAACTCCGCTGCCGCGACAAGTCGCAGCATGGCGGACAGAGCTCCGGCGAGTTCTCATGGAGAAATGGCGACAGCGACTGTCGCGACCCAGTGCTGGGCACGCCACAATTATGGCGGTAAATCCCCTCTTTGAGGCGTGGTTGGAAAGACCTCACGGCGTCCTCACCTTCCGCATGACGCAGGTCCTCACCGGACACGGTAAATTCGGGAAGTTCCTGCACAGGATTCGTGCGGAAACGACGCCCGGGTGTCGCCACTGTGTAGACCGCCCGGAGGACATGGTCCGGAGCGAGGAGGAGTGGCAGGCGGTCGCCTCCTTCTGCGAAGCAGTAATGCTAGCAAAGGAGGCGGCCGATCGCGTGAGGCAACGGTCCTTACGCCCTGTCCGCCGCCGGGATTCCGATCCCGATTTCCGGCCACCGTAGGCGCGGGCTTGCGGACGGCGAGCAATGGGTAGCCCGCCGTCCGGTAACCCTCCGGACCGAGCCCAAGTTGTCGACGGCGCGTATTGTTCCACGTGCGCCTCAGGATGTCAGCAAATCATACGGGCCCAGCAGGGTCGAAGCCTACTGGGGCCATGGGTAGTGTGAAAACGAAACCCGGGGCCCTGGGACGAAGGCAACGAAGGAACAGGAGTGGGTTTTTAGTCAGTAAAAGTCTGACACTATCTCTCGCTCCGCCCAAGAGCGGGATTTGTCATGAGATGATTTTCCCACCCAATAAAAAAAAAAACAACCTGTATGTTCATGAACACGCTGGTGTCATAGATACGGCGCATGTCATTAGTGCGCCGCAGCACGACGTGGAACACGCAGCGGGTTTTCCCTGGCGCCCTCGGATGTGGCGCACGTACTCCTACCCTAGTACGCGGAGCTCCTCCTCTATCTCCTGGGGCTCAGTGTCGGCTGGCAGCCCCTGGATGGCTACCTTCATGCTCCTCTCCGCTGGCAGGGAGTAGGCGAACCAACTGACGCCGCTCTCCTTCTCTAATGTTGTGAGGAAGCGCTGGACTAACCTATTCGTTTTTTGTCTTCGGCGTAAAGCTGACGCCAGTGCCGTAGGGGCGAGCGTTGGGTGGGCGGCCCAGCTTGGCCGCTATCAGTAGCCGCGTCAGTAAGTGAACTATAATAGCATTTATGTAACGAAAACACGCGCCCCACGCACGCGCCACTCTGCTGGCCCCGCTCACTTTCTTTACCTATCGCAGTTATAAATCTGTATGAAATCCGCATTAATTTGATGCGGATGCGGATACGGTTGCTGATGCCAGAATTGATGCGGATACGATTGCAGATGCCAGAATTGATGCGTATATTCCACATTTGCGGATGCGAATATCCGTATTTCCGTAACACCCCTAGTTGTATACATTACGAATACCTACTAGCTGAAGAGTATACATTTATCCCAAACGAAATACTGGCTAAACTATATATTACTACTGCATAATATTTTTGTAGAATTATCTGTACTTATTTTACCTTTGTTGCAGTTACTCTTGGGCATCAAGGACATAGATGATAGTTTAGTGTCAGCTACACTGATATGTTTAAGTGAATTGGTACCAATACTAGGAGCTAGCACTGTTATAGGAGGAAAGAGATCGAAATTTTTCTCAGACGGCAGACCAAATTCAAAAACAAAGCCTTTGTTACCAGTAGCCACTCCAGCAACTGAAACTAGCGTATTTCTACCAAGTAAGTCTTTCCGAGATTTTCCGTGTTCTGGAGAAATCTATGAGAGTAACGATAGAAACGAACTAATTTCTTTTGACAAGTCTTTAACTTTAAATGAAAGACCTTCCCCAGTTGGTGGGGAAGCCATCGATGATGAGATTATAGCAACAGAATTACATACAAACAGAGGAGACAGTGAAGATGATTGGAGTGACTGGGAAAATAATCGCCATATAACAACGAAAAGCGCATCTCCAATTTTAGATGTAGACAGTACACATGAAAAGTTAGTCAAGACTATAGATGAAAAAAGTACTTCTACCTCCATCACAAGTATGAAAGTTGTTTCCGAATCAAGAACGACGTTACTACAAAAAGCTGCAATCGAAGCAAAAAAGAATATCTTAGATATATCTGAGCTAGACATAAAAAATCAAAAATGCGATTCCAAAAAGAATGCAGATGAATTCGATTTTTTTGCTGATATGACTCCTGTAATAGAGAAACCGACCATTGTAAATATTGCAGAAAATAGCGGTACGCAAAATGTAAGCAGCAAATTAGAATTTATTCCAGATGAAAATGTCGATGAGAATGAAGGCTGGGGTGAGGGTTGGAATGATTAATAGAAAACCGAAATGTTGCAGAATTACTCTAAATATATAATTACGGTATATTTAAGAAATCTAAAAACTATGAAGAGTGTTTGAATACTTCAACATTTTATAGACAAGGTGTACATAATTGTAAATCGATAAAAAGATAGGCAATATAGAAAATTCTGTAACACCTGACATTTGAATCCAATGGTTCGTAGCCAAGTAATTTGCAGCGTCTTTGTACGTTTAATTAAGCGATGATTCTGTTTTGAATTATTAGTTATTACAATGATTTGTAACCTTGGCTTACATTATCGGTTTGTATTTTTATTTGGGTATATGTATGAGCACGAATTTTTTCGACGGGATGTCGCACACATCCAACGAATAGCAACCGCATCGTAAACACGTCTCGATCACGCAGCTCAAGCGTGATGCGATCTATTGTATTTTGCGTACGGTTGGGACAAATGTGTCATTCGATCCACCCCAGCTCTTTAAGAACGGCCAGCAGCGCCTTGGTGTTACTGATGTCATATACCACGGAGGGTATCTAGGTTTCCGAAGTGCATTGCCTTGTATCCAGGGACTACTGGTGCTATCTATGCATCGAGCTTAATCATAAATCATTGTAAGTTGTGAGAAGATGTAACAAGTATAAATTCCAAGTTTCAAAGGAAAGATCGAAGCGTAGGCGACGCGTGCGCGAGTCGACTCTACAAAAACTCCTGACAAAAACCCACTCCTATGTTCCTTCTTTGCCTTTATTCCAGAGCCTCAGGTTTATCTTTCGCACAACCCATGACCCCAGTAGGCTTCAACCCTGCTAGGCCCTTACGGTTTTGCTGACATCTCCTTGAGGCGCGCGTGAAACACTACACGCCGTCGACGACTCGGGCTCGGTCCGGACGGTTATCCGTTGCTCGCCGTCCGCAAGCCCACAGCTACGGCACGAAGGACACGGACACGAAGCCCTGTAGGCGGCGACACTGACCGCTGCGCTTGACATTCCTGCCTAAGCATGTGCACTCGACTTCGAACTTTGTCGGTGATTACCGCATTCGTTTGGTTGAGGAGCCGGTCGAAAAGTCTATTGCTACGCGAAAACCCTACGTACCGTTGGATTTGCGTGTACGCGCCCCTGTTCCAGCTATTTCAAGACAAGCGGAAGCAGGTGTGTTCACGCATCCACATAGACTGGTTCCGGCGCAGCGCGGTCGGGTTTATAGCACATAAATCAGAGTATCATTATTTATTAATAATGTAAAATTACATTAAATACTTTTGTATATTGTAGCGTACGCATTTTGGAATAGGGTAGAATATACTGCTTATTTTATAATGTGCAATTATATGTTTGTTTTTTTCTCGCATAATTACTATTTCATCACATGACTGTTATCTTGTTGCAAACAATTTTACTAGAATAATATCTGGAGCTGTAAATAGTACCTGTGTCAGGTTATTGTTATGTAGATTACATAACGAATTTTGTATCATTCATTATTATGTGTAACACATATTTACATGGATTTGATTGTAGTCCATTATATGCACGGAGTGTAAACGAATACCTAAATAGATGATAGTATGTACTTGCGAAGATTTTAAGGTAGCAGCAAAATATCAAAATAACGCTGCGTAATAATAATTATGTCCTTTTTGATTCCTGCTCTGTATAGGATTAATAATAAGTTAACATAAGGTAAAATGAGCAGCACAGCAGCTTCATTCTTTCTAGACATGGCTGTTAATTATATTTTATCAGTTTCCCGCATTACAATCTTCGTGCTGAGTGAGAGCCACTAATTAGGTTCTAGCGATATTCTTCCATCGCAATATCGTTGCTAAAATCCCAAAGTACCTACTAAGTAATTTACACCATGAATATCATTTTTGTCAAATTAAATTTATTTTAAAATATGGTCACACATAAAATTGGTGTTAAATACGACTTATCTAAATTGCTTTAAGAATATAAGCTTCGTGTTAGGTGAAACTATGTGAAATACTAACTCACAACCTCACCTTACAAAACACTTATTGTATCGTACCTATCATTACAAACACAGCCCAAACAATAAATTTAATATATTGCAATATCTATTCATTGGCTTAGCCAAATAAATATTTATCTAAGATTCTATAAACTTGTTTCAATATAACATCGTACCCAAACCTAATGTTCAGGCAAAATTTTAAGTAATTTTTCTTGCGGCAGACCTAAATATTTATTTAGTGCCAGTAATCAAAGTGCTTTGCGCAAAAATTTGGTACCTACATCGCGCAGTTATCTTAGAACCACAATAAATTCATATAATTTAATGATTCTTTTTGCACACACAATCTTCTTGCTGTCGTGTACAACTTCGCATGGATGTTACAAATCTTTGAAATTCTCGACTTTTATCTACTGCATGTTATGCATGTTATGCATGTATTACACACAAAACTTTCTTCAAGGTCATTCTGTCTATTGGTGAAAATTGCATGAAAATCTGTTCAGTAGTTTTGAGGTAATTCGCGTTTATAAAGCCAGACACAGAGGGGGACTTGGTTTTATAATATGCAAGGATATGTATAGCACAGGGAGTATTGTATGACACGTGGGAAGGTGGCAACTGGCGCAAGTCTGACAACACTCAACTCATACGAGCCAATTCATATCCGCGCTGCGCCTATCCTAATAGGCGCAGCGCGAACGCGAGCGCGACGCGCGGTCCCGTACGAAAATGCTCCGTCATGGCTCGCTTGCAGGCACCCGTCGCAGCAGCCGCGCCCTTTTTGCTACGTAATAATACATTAAAGTTGTCCATCGGAACGACTACATGCACACCGTTATAGTTTAACTAGCCACACTGCGCCATAATAATCAGGTCTCCGCTACAGGGATCGATGCACACGACACACGCGCGACGTCACGCGGCGGAGGTGCCCGTGCGTGCGCCTGCTTTGCGCGTTGGCCCTTACACCACTTGATATTTAGACAGTCTTTGTCTATGTAACGTAGTGTAATAAGGGTCAGAATGTCTTACTCTGAATGAAAAATAAGACAATATATAATTATATCGTGTGCTGAAATAACGCGTAGTGTATAATAGGCGCTTAAATTTTACCGATTCGGCAAAAAATGTGTTGTGTACCTGCGCCGAACAGAGCTAGCGTCGGCCGACCGGCTCTTGCAAGCACCAAGCGCTTGCGCTGGAGGCGCTTATTGTCTGCTTTTTATATGAATACTCCCTAAAGACCTGTGTCGTCTTCGTATTCGTAAAAAAGAAAAGCTTTCTTCTCCTTTCTAAAGAAATCCATATTTCAATACAAATATTATAAATGTGAAAGTAACTATCTGTCTATTACACTTCTACGGTTAAACTACTGAACCGATTTTAAGGGTAAGCTTAAACCTCAAGGAAGGACATAGGCAACTTTTATCTGGCTTCAACTTCGCATCCACAATATTAACCGATATTCACGGGGTGAAGCCGCTGGCAGGCGCTAATTCTAAATAAAATAAATTTATTATTTGATTGGTGGCTTACTACATTACAATTAATAACTTAGCATATAAATACTACCTTAGATTAAAACATTCTAAAGAGCAAAAAGGAAGATCAAACATTTTGGGGTTTTATCAGTCAACCTAATGGTGAGTATAACTTATAAATACATAATTATGACTAGTAAAGGCATAGGAAATAATCCTATTCTAAATAAACTACCTTCAACAATACATTTGACAAAACAAAAAATATGACTAGATAAAATATGACTAGATAAAATATTAAAAAAGGAACAATGGTTTCCTAAAATTAATTAACATATTATGGCTTCTTGGAGTAAATAAAGTGAATGATTGGCACTTGTCTTCAAATATCACAACATGGCCCTTGTGTGTGAATATTTGTGTCCATGTTTTGACAAATTACAAATACCTCACATTCTAACAATTTTAAACAGTCACAAAATAACCAAATTATTGTGTTCAAATAAATTCAAATAGCACTTAATTATCTAGGATGAGATTCTAGGAAATACTTTTAGTTACCATTTATACCAATGGAATGTAAGGTGGGTTAGGAAAATGTTTAAATTGCAATTTTCTTTTGCATTACTAGATCTTTGGAACTCTCATGGAAAACATCAATCATTTGTTGGCGGGCCATTTCAGATAAAGTTTCAACATCATTAAATGTCATTCCACTAGTGGATATGGGAGGCAATGTAGTGATGACCACCTTTCCTGTAATTAATAAATACAAAATATAATAATTGAAACAAAAAAAAAAAATTGGGATTGAAACAACAATTGTTTGTGATCAATGCATTGGATTAACATACCTGGTTCAAATGTCTTAGTCTCACTGTCTAAGAAATAGTATTGACTAAAGACAACCGGCATTATTGGTATCTGGGCGTCAATAGCTAAATAAAATGCACCTTTCTTGAAAGATTGTATACTGCCTTTGTTGTATCTTGCCCCTTCAGGAAATATCCACAGCTTTGTCTAAAAAAAATTATATTATATCTAAATACAATTACTTTATACTAATTAAAGAATAAACGAGTCATTAGAAAAACATACTTTTTCTTTAATGACTCTGGCAGTTGCATCCTTCATAAGTTGGCGAGCTTTCTCTGTTCTTAACCGGTCAATGAAAACAAGACCAGACAGCCAGGCACCAAATCCAAAAGCACCAGTGAACATTAAAGGTCTCTTGGCCACCACAGTGCAGCGTTTCATGCGAGGCCACATTTCAAACATACCTAGTATTTACAAGAAAATGATTATCGAAAAACGTAGCATTTAGTTGAAATTGCTAAAAAAAATGTACAAATGAATATACCTAATATATCTAAAGAACTTTGATGATTAGATATGACAATATAGCATTGTTCTGTATTCCAATGTTCCATCCCCCGCAATTCCCATTCTATACCTACTATATGTGAGGCATAGCGACAAAATCTGGAAGCAACTCTGTGAATAAAAGAAATAACATCAAAAGATCTTAAATTATATTCTTGAATAGCATTATTAGATAACAGGCAACACGAAATAATAATTAAATCGATATCTTACATTAGGTTTGTTACGTCGCGAGGATATATTAACACTACAGGCAAGAGCACAGTACATGTTATTAACACATAAGCATAGTACAGAAAAAATTTCAAATAATATCGAAATAGATTACTTTTTTCATATAAAAATGGCAAGGTAAATATAAAACCCGCCAAAAATAATTCAGGATATGAATAAGAGGAAGCCATAACGAAGAATTTAACTATTTGACGTTAAACTTCTAAAGATTACCACACTAAATAAAAGAAGTGGTAAAGATTATATATTTTTTTAACACACATAAAACTTGTTCTGTAAAAAGCTACAATACTTTAACAAAACATGGTTTGTGGTGAATAGAAAACACTGCGATACTTGAAAAGGTGAAATAATATAAGCAATTTTTTTTTTTAATAAATCATACAATTACTAAATACTTAGATTGAATTCGAAATGTGATACAAGACGCAATCGTAAAGTCTGTTGAGGAGGCATTTCTGTACGCAAAGGATGATCACTATTTTGTGATGTATCGGAGTATCCTAAAAGGTTTATTACACTATCCAATTTTTAGGAAACCAATATAAGAAATCGGAAGATGTAATCGCAGTTACAACAGATTGGATACGATTTAAGGTAAAAGGCCTATTACACTACGTGATATTCAAACTGTCTTATTTTTTGTTCCGAGTAAGACAGTCTGACCCTTATTACACTACGCGATATATCGAATCATAGACTAAAACTATCTGAATAGTGAGTGGTGTAATAGGCCCTTTAATTATATATGTAATCTTTTTTTTATTTCATCTTTTACACAAAATAGTTACATGTAACAGCCACAAGTAAATCTTAAACATATATTTATGCTAGTGCCCAAGGAATAACTATAATTAACTTATCAGTATTTAAGAACTAAAGGAAAATTGACTTTATTAACCTAGGATTATGAATAATTAGCGACTTGCCCGAGCTAGGTTTATAAAACCTGTGTTCATCACTTACAAGACTATAACTACGGGTGCATGTACACAGAAATTACAGAATAACAACTTACAAACTAAAGCTGCAATTATACTAAAACTTCCAATAGTTTCTCTGTGTCTGTGTAGTTAAGATTCAGTAGACACTCCGATATCAATGTACTACATTTAATATAATTTAGGCTATATATATCTAATAATTTGTAGAGCTTGTTATACAAAAAAGGCCCTAAAAATACATAAAATCTATGTGCAAATGCATGTCTCGTCTGTGGTCACAGAGTACTTTGTAATATAGTGGTTTAGTTATAGTCGGCTATGTGACGTAGGTTCTTAAAAATATAAATTAATTTACACACTCTTGTGCATCGATGTGTTTACGGAAATTTAGATTTGTGTCAATCGTATTAACACCTAGGTATTTTATGTGGTCAGCTTTAACTAAAGTAGGGCAAGTACAAGCAATGTCAGCATGCTTGCAATTATGAGAAAATATTTTTAGGTTAGTAAGCGGCAGATTAATGTTTCTCATTGAGAATAAAATGTATTTAGTTTTATCTATATTTAATGTTAGAAGATTTTGATGAAGCCAATTAGACACAACATTAAAACCATTTTGGGCATGTTCATATGCTTCACCTTGAGATTCAGCGGAAAACAATAGAGCTGTATCATCCGTATATGATAATATAAGCCCATTACGAAGGACTAAACTACATAGGTCATTAATGTAAATTAAGAATAATGTAGGGCCCAAAATACTTCCTTGTGGTATTCCGAAACAACTATTTTCGATCTCAGAACTTGTATACTGCCCTATTTTAACGCATTGTTGACAGTCTTTAAGATAATCGGAGAATAACTGAAGTTGCTCGCCTCGAACTGCTTTTTTAAGCGGTTTGGGGAAAATTCCGTTAGATAAACATGACTGAAAAATATGGGTCAACAGAGGAGCAAGAAGGTTTTTAAACCTTTTCAGTATATTATTAGGAATGCTATCCCACCCAACAGCGCAGTCATCCTTTAACCCTGTAATTATCCTTAAAATTTCATTGAGGTCAGTGTCTAATAAGACAAAAGATTTTGATGTATTCGTAGAGGTATTCACAGCCGACGACGTTTGGTGGGGAGAACAACTATGGTTCAAGAATTTTTCAGCTAAAGTTTTGCCAACGTTAGCAAAAAAATTGTTTACTATTCGAAGCCGCGAATATATTCGCGGCTTCGAATAGGTTTATCTCTGTTGACAGAATAAGAGGTCCCGACCGCTTTACTTTCTAAATTGTATACGATGTAGTGTCCAACATCGTGTAATCACGACGCTATGATTTAGATCGAATATCTGGCTTCTTTTTTAATATGTTTGAATACCATTTCATTTTTTCTTTATTTAAACAGCTTTTTCGCTAATGCGAATATAACAAGTGATCGAATTGCTTGGAAACAAGTCTCAAGTTCCTACACGTGCACGTGTTTCATATAGTACCGCTTTTTTTAAATAACAAATATCGTTTTATTTTCCCACACTTTCAATTTTTTAAGTCCATTCTATATCAACTAGCTTCTGACGTTTTATAAGTGCCCATGTAGGCCTATATGAAATAAAAAACTTTTGAATTGAATTGAATTGAGTGTAAGGCGCCTGAGTAGCCCTCCATCTGCGCAAGCCTTTTGCAGTGCATTCCACGTTTCTTTTGCAGTTTCATTGATTACTAACGGAAACACACTTTCCGCACACGTGAGGCCTATTTTAGATCTCGCTTTCGCATCTTTTTTCTTAGCGGCCTTGGTATCCGTAACTTTGACACAGTCTCAGAGATCACAGTCAAAGGCAAACGAAAACGTACCATAATTGCTCTAGCCGACGAGTTTTTGTATTATCGTTGAGAGGTTTTCAATCTTGACAAAATAATATATTTTCTATCTAAATATCATTGTAATAGAATTTATTTTGTTTGTTTTTGGCGTAAGTTGCTCTTTTTTCCTTTGAGTCTGAATAATGCGTAGTGATGTTCAGACAGTCTTAGTCTATGTAGTGTCACACAAGAAAAAGAGCAACTTACGCCAATGTAGTGTAAATGAATGGAACAGAACGATGAGATAAATAGATAAACATAGAGTAAGACTTAGACGTGAATCACTAAAATGTTCCGAAACAGAGAGATATGTATCATTTGGAACATTTGGGACATCGGCTCAAAAGATACAAACGGAACATTTGAAACATCGGCTTACAAGATACAAACGGAACATTTGTAACATCGACCCAAAAGATACAAATGGATCATTTGAAACATCGGCTCACAGGATACAAACAGAACATTTGGAACTACGGCTCAAAAGATACATACAGACACTGACTGTTATGAATCGTGATCTTTTACGTTGCGTCATATACACTAAAAGTTTTATTTAATTGAATTTCGATTTGAGAATAATTTAAAGCAAATATTTTTAGTTCAGGTCATTAATTATATTTACACTATTTACGTTACGTGTTCTTTATTCACAGATTTTTTATTTTCTTTACGTGTTATAATTTGAACTTAAAAAAAAGCCGGTCACTTAAAGTAAAGAGTGTTTCAGTTTTCCAATTGTTCCAGATGATGCATTTAAAACATTACTGATGTTCCAATCTTTCGGAACACCAAAAAGTTCGGGACAGTAAGTAGGTTCAGTAAAGAGTTACACACGCCTATTAAGACTGCTTGAATATCGAGTAGTGAAATAGACGATTTAAGGGCCTATTACACTACTCGCTTTTCAGACAGTTTTAGTCTATGATTCGACATATCGTGTAGTGTAATAAGGGTCAGACAGTCTTACTCGGAACAAAAATAAGACAGTCTGAATATCGTGTGCTGAATATCGCGTAGTGTAATAGGCCATTTAGTCTGTGGGTATATTTTTGAGGTTGACGTAATCAATCCAGAGAGTATAAAACTTTGATACTCTGTAGTCTGTGAACTTGATTTACCAAGAGCTGGCAACATAACAGAAAATGTCAGTTGTCATCTATTAAAAAAGTTTCTTTTTCCGGTGGTGTCCTTACTTGGACGCCCGGTTCCTAAATATATTTAGGAATAAATAAAAATGGTGAGCTTTGGTGCTAAAATATTTGCAATAGTTCTTAGTGCGGTTAAATCTTGCGTGTATTATGAAACGTTACTGTTATTTCGATTTGTGATTGTGAAAATATACGTTGATAACTCTGCCATGAAAGAAAGGAGTTCACGCTACTTGTTAGTTTGATCAATAACATTATACCCCTAGCAGATTGTATTAGTATTATCGTTGCTCATTACTCATTTATAGTCTTTTCAATGACAATAACTGTTATTTTCACATAATTGTTTTAATTTCTAACCTAAATGATGAAACACCGACACATGCGCGTCATCTGATGCTGCAGGCGAAACAAGATTGATGTGTATTTCCATGTTTTATGTGAATTATAACTTTGATTTTGTTTTAAACTGCAGCACTATTGATTATAAAGTGTCTCTGATAACCTAAAACTATTCGCACACCAGTGTTTATTTGTCAGGCTCGGTTGAATGAATGAAAGCATTGTTTTAGGCTTTCGTGAAAGTTGTGAAGAACAAGCAGTACTTCAAGAGGTACCAAGTTAAATTCAAGAGGCGTCGTGAGGGAAAGACCGACTACTATGCCCGTAAACGCCTGACTGTTCAAGTAAGTTACTGTTATATTTTAATTTTTTTATCGTATGTTACTTTCATTTGCCTAAGATTTAATTTTAGTAATTTTTATTACAGGACAAGAATAAATACAACACTCCCAAGTACCGCCTGATCGTCCGTTTGTCTAACAAGGACGTGACCTGCCAGGTGGCTTACTCCCGTATTGAGGGTGACCACATTGTGTGTGCTGCTTACTCCCATGAACTGCCACGCTACGGCGTCAAGGTGAGGCACCTTGCAGTAATAGTATTAAATTAGCTGAATTGAAGCAAAGTTTATTATATTTTACCCAAGTAAGATAGAAATATGTGATAGTCCTGTCTTAGACAAGGTTAGTTTAATGGTCTGCTGACTGCATGATACAGTACTAATTGTTTCGACTATATTATTTATGAAAATCTCAATGATGATTTTGAACGGGCGGTCTGAAGAGACGTACAAACTCATACAACCCTGTTGTTATACGGTTCAATACTGATTCTTCTTAATAATTATTTTTGTGAACCTTAAATAATTAAAATGATTGATATAATTATAAATAATTTTTAGGTTGGGTTGACAAACTATGCTGCTGCTTATTGCACTGGTTTGTTGCTTGCAAGAAGACTGCTCCAGAGGCTTGGCCTTGACACCCTATACAGTGGCGCTACTGAAGTGACAGGTGATGAATACAATGTAGAACCTGTCGACAATGGCCCAGGCGCTTTCAGGTAATAATAAATATTTACATGACATTATATTTTTTTATTGGGCAAGCAAACATTCTACTACTTCTAATTTAAGTTGACAAATAATACTTTTTTTATGATGAAGTAATTACGGGCGGTCTGACAAAAAAATGTTGTTTTGTAATTCTCTGATTTTTCATTCTATTGTCACACAATATAATTTTTTTCTAAATGCTTTTTATTTAATTATTTACCTATTTATCTTAGATGTTACCTTGATGTGGGTCTGGCACGCACCACCACTGGTGCTCGTGTGTTCGGAGCCATGAAGGGTGCAGTTGACGGTGGCCTAAATGTTCCTCACTCAATCAAGAGGTTCCCAGGATATGATGCTGAAGCAAAGAAATTCAATGCTGAAGTACACAGGTGAGCTTAACCTTTTTTTTTTTTCTTTATTACCATAAGTGGAAAAATAAAGTAAATGTTACGAATAATGTGGCTCCATTCATCCTCTGAATTATGGTACATCTATTATTTAGACAGCGTTATTGGAGCAACAGCAAAATTTAAGATTATTGGTTGTGATAACAAGTTCACTTCAAACTTTTTGAAACCAGTCTTATAAACATTGACTTCATGTAAAATTGTGGCGACACTTGGGGGAGACCCAAGTCTTACAGACGGCTTTCGGCTGAAATGAAGATGATTGTAAAATTAAAATGGCAGAAATAAAATCTCTAATTGTGTGATCGCATGACACATCAAATCACTGAGGCTGCACTCCTAAGGTTGAATGTGAAATATGTGTCTAATAAAAAACCTGCTGCAAAATAAATAAATATGAAATCATTTTAATTTCACTGTCACAGTTTGGTTTTTTAACTTTCAGAATCCTAAGTTTACTTATTGTTTAAATGGTAAGGCAATAAGATAGCCATTTAAGAACATCCATTTCGAAGTAAATTTTCATACAACTGCTCTTACGTGATTGTGATGTTATGCGATAGAAAGCTGTGTAATACACAGCTTCCTTTAGATATTTTGGATACACAGCCTGCTATCTTGTGGATATTATCTAGGCTTCTATAAAAATCAAAACATAAATTTGTGTCAAACTAATTTAGTAGACTTTTCTGAAAATCGGCTATTTTACGTGAACTTTGGCCCTCCATAATGCACTCATGTATAAAAAGAACATCAATAGAGCCTTGTACATTTAATCGAGATTCTGAATGACGACAAGTTTTTCAGAAAAACTTAGGGGTTTATAAAATACACTTATTTCCTGGAACAAGTTTTATGAAATGAAATATTCAAGTAAATCACGGAATTACCGAATGCCAACAGAGTTTTCAGGCGTTATCTCTTTTTTTTTTTTGCATTGCCTCTACATCAAACATCGCGTTAAATTGCGTTAGATGAAGCAATAAGCTTTTAAGCTTGTTACCATGCTCAATGTTTGCGATAGGCGAATGAAAAAGGACCCTCTTAATAAGAAGAATCTTCTGGATATTCTTCAGATATCTTATTTACAATACTGCCGACGTAACTTGGCGAGCCTGAACATGGCTCTGCAAACTTTAGCGTATGTACACTCGTATAAAAACTGTTGTTGACGTTACTTTTTTAAACGTAAATACGAATAAAAATTGACTAATACAGGGACCAAGTACAAATAAAATGAATATTAAATCACTTTGAGACAGAAAGCTACAAAAATAACTTATGAATTAAAGAAACAAACCTAACACTACACAAAAAACTTAACAATGTGTTAATAAAAAACCAACGAAAACTTTTGTCACCGCCTGTGCTCAAGACAGAGACAGCGACAAGAACATAACACCAAAGCTAACGTGTGAGTGAGACATATGATTGCATACCGTGCCGAATAAGTACGAAGCTTTACGAAGTTACCGAAGAGAGATGTCCAATACGCGTGTCTGAGGGTATTGTTTAATCGATTTCTTTTTCAAATCGATTGAAATCGAGTTATAAAAATATATTTATATTCAATTTTCTATGGAGGTTTAAAATATTCTCAAACAGTCGTTATTCTAGTAGTCATTTATAAATAACTGGTATTTAACTAAATCATGTCTTTCAACCAAGAAAATAAAATTTTATTAGTTTTTTTTTTTTCATTCAAGTCAAAATATCCTACTATGTTTGTAAAACGTCTCATATAAACAAAAATTTATAAATTCCAAATCGATATAAATCGATTCCGAGATTTGATTGAATAAAGAGTCGATTGTGTTTACATAGAGTCAATCTCTAGCCTAGACCTCCGCCCCGCGCACGTCGCCTCATGCCAATATTTGGTTCTTAAAAAAAGTTCGGGCTCGCCAAGATACTTTGGCCGTATTGTATATTGAGAGGGAAAAAATAGAAATGCAAAAACTATTTATCTGATAGACAACTATACTATTGCAGATTGTGAATATATAATTAAAAAAATAAACCATTTTTACAGAGCACACATCTTTGGTCTACATGTGGCTGAATACATGCGCAGTCTTGAAGCAGATGATGAAGATTCTTTCAAGAGACAGTTTGGCAAATACATCAAACTTGGTGTCACTGCTGATTCTGTAAGTATAACACTCCTTAAATAAAGAAACCTATTGATACACTTCAAATTTTTAAAACCGAACATGTTTTTCATAAGTATGACACTCATAATTAACTAAAAGAGATCTTAGATCTATCTATCCATATCAGGAAAGAGGCAAGGAGAGTGGTTATGGATCCTTGGAAAGATTTTATTGCTTAAAACAACAATATTTACATAGACGTCCAACCAAATTACTGTTCTTTTATATATACTTGTACAGTGTCGAAATTGGACAAAATTATTGCAATGTTTTTCCACACCTAAAATATTCCATAATTTTTTAAGTACTAAAATATTGCTACAGCTTTTTATGTAGCACTCACATTATACTGTACACTGGGTTAATTTAATAATTAATAACTTCTTTTATTTTATTTTTTAGATTGAGGCCACTTACAAGAAAGCGCATGAATTGATCCGTGCAGACCCGTCCCACACAAAGAAGGAAGCCAAGCCGAAGGATGCTGGCAAGCAGAAGCGCTGGAACAAGCGCAAGCTGACCCTGGCCGAAAGGAAGAACAGGATCAAGCAGAAGAAGGCATCCTACATCAAGAGGCTTCAGGCTCAACAAGAAGCGTAGGCTCTAATAACAATATATGCCTGTGCGCTTTAATTATGTATTTTTATTTCAAACTTTCCACTTTTAAGTTTATCCTAGTTTTGATGTTTCTTTACCACTGGCTCCCTGGTGGTGTGGAAAGGAACAGACTGAATCACTGCTCGAAATCTCTAAATGGAGTAGTAGAGCTGAGCTAACTTTCATGGTGCGTTTACACGCCGGCCCAGCCTTGGCCAATCGCTAAGGATGGCGATTGGCCGAGGCATCAAATACACTAGGCGTGGGAAAAGTGTGCTATCTTTGCGATTGGAACCAGTGATTGTATCATTTGGAACATCGGTTCAAAAGATACAAACGGAATATTTGAAACATCGTGAGCGTTTCAACAGCACGGCCATGACGGTAATTAAAAAAAAACTACTGCAAGATTATGTAAAAATTTATTCCCAAAACCATAAATTTGTCAAAGCTATGTTTGAATGTGGCCGCGCCATTGAAACTGTTGCAGAGACCTGAAATATAGGTAAATAACAGATTGAATTTGTAAAAAATATTAAAAAAATTCTAGGTTTATATGTTAAAAGCTGTAAAGCAAAAACCCTATGGCCGCGCCATCAAAACGGTGACAAACATAATAACGTTGATATCTCGCTGCAAAGACATCGAAGAGGTCTAATTTTTTTTGTAAAACATTGATATGAATTTGACGAAACTCGTAAAAATACAACAAAACATCCTAGGTTTATGTTTCAGTAGCTGTAAGGTGAGCGTTTCGACCGCGCAGACATAACGATAATTTAAAAAAAAACCTGCCAAATTATGTAAAAATTTGTAAAAGTTCATTTCAAAACCATAAATTTGTCAAAGTTATGGTTAAAAAGTTATAAGGGTTTGAATGTGGCCGCGCCATTGAAAAGCGGAGAACCGCGCGGCCACAGAGATCTTTAAAACTACGCGTTGCAGAGATCTGAAATTTAAGTAGATAATAGATTGAATTTGAAAAAAATCCTAGGTTTATATTTTAAGAGCTATAAAGCAAAAACTCCATGGCCGCGCCATCGTAACGGTGATAAACTTATTATCGTTGATATCTTGGTGAAAAAGCATCGAAGAGGTCTGAAGTTTTTTGTAAAACACAGATTTGAATTTGCCGAAACTTGTAAAAACAACTTGTAACAACATTCAAACTCTTGTAACTTCTTAACCATAACTTTGAAAAATTTATGATTTTGTGAATCATCTTTTAAATTTTTTTACAAAATCTGGCATAGTTTTTTTTAATTATCGTCATGGCCGCGCGGTTGAAACGCTCACGAAACATCACAGAAAAAAGAATACAACATGGACTCGCAAGGTACAAACGGAATATCTGGAACATCGGCTCACAAGATACAAACGGAACATTTGGAACAACGGCTCAAAAAATACAAACAGATCATTTGAAACATCGGCTCACAAGTTACAAACGGAAGAACGGCTCTAAAGATACAATCGGAACAATTGAAACAACGATTCACAATATACAAACGGAACATTTTTAACGTCTAAAAAGATACAGTACAGTGTTCTATTACGTTGCGTCATATACACTAAAAGTTTTATTTATTTGAATTTTGATTTGAAAATAATATAAAGCAGATGATTTTAGTTCAGGGCATTAATTATATTTATACTATTTACGTTAATAATTTGAATTTTAAAAAGACTGCTTATCACTTATAGAGTGTTTCAGTGTTCCAATTGTTCTAAATGAATGATGCATTTAAAATATTACTGCTGTTCCAATCCTTACACAAGCCTAAAATATTAATGAACACTGCCTTGAGCCGGAACAGAACTGAGTCTAGTCCCAGCCGGAGAGCACGAAGCGGAGTGATTCCGTCCAGCCACCCAGATACCTTTTGATGTGTTCAATCTAAACATTTATCTGTACACAGATAAATAGTCTACAATGCCCCATTTACACGTTTACACCCAGCCTCGGCCAATCGACATACTTAGCAATTGTGTAAACGGGGAAACCCCTTGATACAATGGCGATTGGCTAAGGCTAGGCCCACATGTAAACGAGGCATAATAATTATCAAAATAAAAATAAAATATTTTGTTCCTCCCCTCCCATCGACAGGAGAATATGGCTAAGCAATCCTGTGCATCCGCCAGCGTCAAGTTGCATAAAGATATAGTTTATTTCGGGTGAGGTTTGAAGAGAAAGATAGGAAAACATTTAACGCGAAAAGGGAAAGAAGGTTTTTTGGGGGATGAACTGCTTGCGTCCGTAGGATTTACTTAGTTCTGACCACCTTACACGTGTCCCCTGGGTAATGCTAAATGAGCGGTAAATGCGGTGGTAGGCCATAGCATCGGCTGCCGGCTTAATAGTTACCACCCACCAGACAGAGCCATGCCGCCAAGCTATCCATCGTGTTCCGGCGTGATGTCTGGTGAAGCCGTATGGTGGATGATGGGTCTGAGCAGTTGTGTTGTGACGTGTACCGGGTATGATGCGCCAGCTGTTGTTGTGTCGGACGTTTGATCGTGGAGGGTAGCGGGATCCGAAGCACGGTTCTTCGCTGGCCGACCGCAGGTAGTTGGGGGTCCAAGTAGTGTGCCAGCCACACACGAAAGGCTGCCCCGCCAACTGCGAGAAATCCCAGGGTGGCCCCATCGTGCCGGTTGGCGATCGGTCGAGAGGACCCGATGGCGATCCCTGGGGGAGTTCGGGCGTCCCCGCAGTCTCCAGATCAACCCTCCTTTGGCGCAGCAACTCTGGTCGTGTTGTTGGGTTTAACATCGCATCACCTCGCTCAACTGCCATCTTCCAACTCCCCTATTCACTCCACAAAAAAGAAAATGAAAGGTAAAAAGAAAGGCAAGGGTCAACAGCGGATGTACGTCCTCTCATTTCAAGTGAACCTCACAAATATTAGAGGGCTGCACTCCAATATCGATGCGATCCACCACCATCTTGAGACTGACAAGCCACACTTGCTTTTCTTGACGGAGACCCAAATTAGATGTCCGTCAGATACGGCGTACCTCAACTATCCGGGATACTCACTGGAGCATAATTTCCTGCAGCGTGCCGGGGTCTGTGTGTACGTCCGTAATGACATCTGCTGCCAGCGTCTCCGTCACCTTGAAGACCCAAATTTATCCACGCTATGGCTGTTGGTAGACACTGCCCATACAGCCAGAGTTTGCCACAGGAAGAAAATCGCTTTAGATATAAGATTAATATGACATTGTACAATGTGATATTAAATAATGATAAGTTTCATCTCATTGACATCAACAATTATGTTGGCACTAATTTTTATTTGACAAAAGATAGGTATTTTGTAGATAGATACTATCTTTCAAATTTTTATAGGAGACAGATAGCTGTGTCGCTATCATATTATTTTTTTATTTCAGCCAAGAACTTGGCTAAACAAATTGCTCCTGTTGAGCAACGCAATGACATGTTGTATGATTTTGCCAATAAATTGGCACCAAATCTTGACATAAATATTAATTTAAATTAGAAATTGAGACAACAGAGACAATCTCTAGCATGAATGTACTGAAGAATAAAAATATTTCCAATCAAGTTTTAAAATCATTAAATAGTATCAACCTGGTGCATCAAAATATTCAAGGACTTATGAACAAGGATTTAGAAGTAGACTTATTCCTTAACTGCAATAATATTGATATTCTATGCTTAACGGAACATTGGCTTAAGAGCCATCAGTTCATTTTCAATTTTAGTAATCACCAGGTTGGTAGTTCATTTAGTAGAATTGATGCCATACGTGGTGGCTCATTAATTTTAGTAAGCAACAACCTTAAGTTCAAAGAACGAAAGGATATTGTGAGCCTATCTGTTGAGCGGTCAGTTGAAATAGCCTGTATTGAATTAGAGCAGTTTATTATATTAAGTGTGTACAAACCCCCTTCTGGATTGTATGACTGCTTCGAAAAGGTAATGGATGAAGTATTCCACAAGATTTGCAATTCAAACAAGTACATAATCACTTGTGGTGATTTTAATGTTAATTTATTAGAAAACTCAGGTTTACGAAGTAAAATTTTAAGTCTATTTCAGTCCTACAATCTTGTTAACTTATTTTTGGAGCCCACAAGATTAACTCCTACTACTGCCACATGCATAGATAATGTTTATACGGATGTTGTACCAACTCACAAAGAAATTATAAATTTATTAGATTCTGATCATTGTGGACAGTTAATTACTTTTCAAAACCAAAAAAACATAGTGGCCAAAAAGAATATCACTGTTAACCCTAAAACTGCAAGTCGTTTAGAAACCTTTAAAACTAAGCTCATCAATAATTTACCAGACTTGTCTACATATGATGATCTTAATCACCAATATGAAGGTTTCTTTAACATGTACTGTAATCAATTTAATTCTACTTTTATACCTAAGACTATTTCGGTTAATAGTAACGTTTCATTCTGTGAATGGGCTACCACCGGTATTCATAAAAGTAGAACTCGGCTTTACGAACTGTATGATGAAAGGGTTCTTGTTAATACTGCCGAATTTAGTTCATATGTGCGAAATTACTCAAAATTATTTAAAAAAATTTGTTCTGTAGCAAAATCGCGTTATTTGAGTTCCAAAATTAAAAACAGTAATAATATAATTAAAACTACTTGGAATGTTATAAATAGTGAAACTGGAAGGTCTAAAAGACCAACTAGTGACTATAAACTTGTAATTAATGACAATGTGATCACATCAGACTCACAGGTTGCCGCGGCTTTTGAGAAATTCTTTTCAGAGATTCCTATATCAACAACAAAATCTCTGAACTCGTCACCCACTGCTGCAGAGTCTCTGCTTAAAGAAAATGTTAATGTTTGCGATTCTGTTTTTAATTTCGAACATGTGACTTACGTAGATATAATTAAGACGTTTAACTCCTTGAATGTAAAAAAGACTGCAGATTTATGGGGTAATTCTGTGGACGTTGTTAAGTCTATAATCCACATAGTAGCTCCTTCTTTAGCTTTTATTTTTAATAATTGTATTGATCGCGGTGAGTTTCCTGATCTAATGAAGAATAGTAAAATAATTCCATTGTTTAAAACGGGTAGTACATCTGACCCCACGAATTATAGACCCATTTCAGTACTACCCACTTTTAGTAAAGTATTTGAAAAACTTATTTTAGAGCAACTACAAAGATTTTTTAACAGACTTAAATTATTGCACACCAAACAATTTGGTTTTACAAGGGGTCGTTCAACAACCGACGCTGGTGTTGAACTTTTAGGACATATTTATAATGCATGGGAAGACAAATGCGATGCCCTGGGCATTTTTTGCGATTTGTCAAAAGCCTTCGATTGCGTTCTCCACGAAACATTGATCAGGAAACTACACCATTACGGAATCCGGGACTCCTCCCTAGATCTTCTTACATCTTATCTGAGTAAAAGGATTCAGAGAGTTGATGTAAACGGAAAAAGATCTCCCGGATCTGTAGTAAAAATGGGTGTCCCCCAGGGCTCAATTCTTGGCCCATTTTTGTTTCTTATATATATAAACGACTTACCTTACCTCATAGAGAATAACCATAATATAGTGTTGTTTGCAGACGACACTTCACTTTTGTTTAAACTTAAACGTCAGCAGCCGGTTACTGACGATATAAATATAGCACTTTCAAAAATAGTACACTGGTTTGATGTAAATAACCTACATCTTAATGAAAAAAAAACGAAATGTATTAAGTTTACCATGCCTCATGTTAGGCAAGTAGAAACTAGTGTGCTAATAAAAGGTAAAGAGTTGAGTCCTGAAGATAATACAGTGTTCTTGGGCATAACTCTGGATGCTAAACTTCAGTGGGGCCCACATATAGACAAATTATCAAAAAAACTTAGCTCTGCAGCATACGCTGTAAGACAAATTCGAAATTTAACTGATGTAGAGACAGCCCGTTTAGTTTACTTTAGCTATTTCCATAGTGTTATGTCGTACGGTATTCTACTGTGGGGAAATGCCGCCGATATCCAGACAATTTTTGTATTGCAAAAAAGGGCTATTCGTTCGATTTATGGATTAAGTCCCAGATACTCCCTCAGAGATAAATTTAAAGATATCAATATTATGACTGTACCTTCACAGTATATTTACGAGAATATATTGTATGCACATAAAAATATAAAAATGTTTAAAAAATACAGTGATATCCATAATTTTAATACTAGGAACAAACACAAATTTGTGGTTCCTACAACCAGGCTAAAAAAAATAGGGGGCTCATTTAGATGCCAATGTATACACTTCTATAATAAACTTCCTATTCACATTCAACAACTAAGCCTTAATAAATTCAAAACATTTGTAAAGCGAAAACTTTGTCAAAAGGCTTTTTACTCTATAAAGGACTATGTTGAGGACGAAAAGGCTTGGGATTGACCTGCTCCAGTACGCACTACAACTGTTGTCTTATTTTTCTCTTTTATTTTTATTTTCAATTGTGCTCTTTATTATTATTATTATTTTACAATTTGATATTGTAGATTATTTTTATTTTGCAATTTGACTTTATTTATTTTTATTTTTGACATCAATATTTACTTTATTAAGTAAATTACATTTTGTAAATTATATATTTACTTTTATTATTGTGAACGTGAGAACAATGTTGATTGCCTTTTTTTTTCCTTTTCAGTAATTTTAACGTATGTCTGGCAATTTGAGTATATTCTGCGGCCTACCCAAATGTCCTTTCCTTGGTATTGTTCGTCAAGTCGTTGAGCTCCTTAGTAGTCCTGGGTTGAGCTTTGCGAATACTGACAAATGCTTGCACTGACTGGACAGGTCCACTCAAATTTGTATGGTTCTTTCTTCAAAAGACCATCTCAGACAAATCTGCACTGTTCTCATGTGATTTGACCATTACATATTAACTGTATGGACTTTAAAACAGACTTTGACCCCTGAGTTTGTTTCGGTGTTTCTTCTCAGGGTAGTCAGCTAGGAAACACCGGCCTCATCTAGTTTAAAATGACAAAAAAAAATTGACGTGTAAAAGTGTTTTTTTAAACCTACTTACAAAATAAATATCATTTATCATTTATCACTGGTATGGACAAAATTGTTTATGCCTGTGTCTACCGATCGCACAGCGGTGATCAAGAGGCGACTAGGTTGTTCGACCACCTCAGTGAGGCCGTCGATAAGGCTCTGCATCGGCACCCTGATGCGCAGCTCGTCGCTCTGGGGGATTTTAACGCCTGCCACCAAGACTGGCTTTTCCCATACCAGAAGACCGACCACGCTGGGAGTGAAGCGCGAAACTTTGCAGTATCGATGGGCCTTTCCCAGCTGGTTAAGCAAGCGACTAGGGTGCCTGATGTAATTGGTCATACTGCCAATTGTTTGGACCTTCTACTGACCACCGATCCGGACAGATGTATTGTAACAGTTTCCTCACCACTTGGAACTTCAGATCACTGTCTGGTGAAGTCTGTATCGTGCTTCTCTCCACCTGACTGCGACTCACGTGGTCAACGGAGAATATGGCGTTACAGGTCAGCAGATTGGGATGAGATGCGGCACTTTTTTGCGTCTGATCCTTGGCAGCAGGTCTGTTTCTCTTCTGAAAGTCCGTCGAGCTGTGCAGATGCAATTTCCGATGTGATACGTCAAGCTATGGAGTTTTTCATCCCTTATAGAGACGTACCCATCGGAGGCTCAGCTCACTCATGGTTCAACGCCGATTGCGATAGCGTAAGCATTCGGCGTTTCTCGCATGGGTTGACGCTCGTGATCGCAAAGTTCCGGATCTGAGCTCAAAGAAGAGAGCTTTCAACCATGCTGCCAAGTCCTACAAAAAGGCACTGAAGAAGGCTTGGTTCGACCGCATTACCCATATTAGCGCAAAGCTCTCTGCACAGCCGTCCGGTAGCAGAGCATTCTGGTCCCTTGCCAAATCGGTCAAAGCGAACTTCTGTAAGCCCACATTGCTTCCGCTGATTAAACCTGATGACCTCTTTGCAGCTCTCTTCGCCCACAATTCTCGTCTTGACACTAGCAGTGCTACTTCACCAACTCTACCTCAAGGCATGTGCGCCCGAGTTGTCTCCTGTATTGACGCGCTTGTATCGCCTCTCATTTAAGACTGGTATAGTGCCCAAGTCCTGGAAGCTTGCCAACATGCAACCCGTGCCCAAAAATGGCAGTCGTGCCGATCCTGCCAACTATCGGCCGATTTCAATAACCTCCATACTCTGCAAGATTATGGAGCGTGTATTGAACTCGCGCCTCCTGGCATACCTGGAAGGTAACGATCTCCTCAGTGACAGTACGGATTTCGCCACAATCGGTCTACTGGGGACCTACTAGTGTATACCACTCACATGTGGGGCGAGGCCCTCGAGCAGAATGGAGAAGCGATTGCTGTCTCCTTAGACGTCTCGAAGGCCTTCGACAGGGTGTGACACGCCAGCCTTTTGAGTAAGCTTAAATAATCGTGATCTAACGTCGCGACATAATCACACTGTGGCAGAAATGTTAGATGACATGTACCATTTGGAATAACGGCTCAAAAGATACAAACATAGACACTGACTGATAAGAATTGTGATCTGTTAAGTCGCGTCATATACACTAGCAGTTTTATTTAATTGAATTTTGATTTGAGAATAATTTGAAGCAGATATTTTTAGTTCAGTTCATGAATTACGAGTATATTTATATTACGTTTTAATTTGATTTTTAAAAAGACTGCAGATCACTTGAAGTAAAAAGTGTTTCTGTGTTCCATTGTTCCAAATTATGCATTTAAAACATTACTGACGTTCCAATTTTTTGGAACACTTGAAGCGCCTATTAGCATTTCGGCCTAATCTGTTACGTTGTGCCATATACACCAACAGTTTTATTTAATGAATTTTGATTTGAGAATTATTTAAAGCTTAAAAGTTTTTAGTTCAGGTCATTAATTATATTTACACTACTTATGTTTTAATTTGAATTTTAAAAGACTGCTGGTCACTTAAAGTAAAGAGTGTTTTAGTGTTCCAATTGTTCCAAATGATGCATTTAAAACATTACTGCTGCTCCAATTATTCAGAACACTAAAATGTTTCGGAACATTGAGTCGGTTCAGTAAAGAGTTACACACGCCTACCAACAACACTGCCGTATCCCTCTGCCCTGTGTTCAAAAATGAGTTTAAGTTAACTCGAATGACGTCATCAGGTTAGATGCTCGAGTTATAAAAGAACTACTCTGGGTTGCAACTCGAAGCATTTTTGAACGGTTAAAGTAAAGACCTACTCTGGTTATTTGTGAACGCAGGGCAATGTGGTCTGTGCAACATTGTTTGAAAGAATGAAATCAATCATGCATATAGGTTAATCCGAAAATGTTTTTATTTTTCTTAAATATACGATATATCTGAAATAGTTGTTGGTGTTGGGAATAAAAACTACGGAACAATAGGTAGCAAACCAAAGTATGGAATACTCTACCATACCTTCTGATATAGACATTCAAGGATTGTGTAGAATTTGTTTACTTAATGCAAAAGAAAGTATCAATCTATTCTCAGAAAGTATTGAATCTCAAGAAGTTTTAAACAGAATATATCTTTGTTTTCAAGTTAGTTTATCTAATGACAAATTCATGCCGTTTCTAATATGTGGTGACTGCTTACGAGAATTAAACAGTGCTAATAGCTTTAGACTCAAATGCATTACAATCAATGAACGAATAAAATTATATTACAAGGAATATTTACAAAAAAACAGTCTCAAACTTGAGAAAGGCTTAACAAATAATGCACTAATATATGATGAAAATTCTGACGCCAGTCCTTTTCCAAGTGACTTTTCAGAATTCAATGATCTTTATTCCAAAGCCACTGAAACTACAGAAAAAAATGAAAATGCAAATAAAAATTTTAAATGCAGTATGTGTAACAAAGTTTTAAAAACTAGGATAACACTTTTGAAACATAATGAATCTATGCATGAAAAAAGAAAGCATATTGGTAAGGTCTCAGGATTTGGTGCAGCCAGAAGATACCATTGCACATTGTGCTCATACTCCACTCCACACAGCCAGACTCTAGTCAGTCATATGAGAACCCACAATGGAGAGAGACCGTATAGCTGTGAATGTGGAAAAAGTTTTACACAGTCATCAAGCCTTGCCGCTCATCGTAAAACACATAGTACAACCACATATTTTACTTGCAGTTTATGTGGAAAGCAGTTTAAACACGCATTTTCAATGAAAAAGCATATGCGTGTCCATGAGAGTGCTAGTTTCTCTTGCAGTATTTGCTGTAAATTATTAAAATCTAAGGAATCACTCAAGGCTCACATGCATAGACATTATAAGATAAGTAATTATAACTGCGAAGATTGTGGAGACACATTTGTCACGTCTGCAGAGTTACATAATCACAGAAAAAAACATAGTTTAGAAAAGAAATTACAATGTCATTTATGTGGATACAAAACCCATACTAAAAAAAATCTAATTATTCATTTGAAAAGGTTAAGTATCTTAAATACTAAGATCCCAGAGCTGCCAGACATAACTTATTTTGACATGGATGAAACCTTAGGTTCTCAATAGTGTCTCATGTGCTTTGAATACCTGTGTACTTTTGGAGCTCCTCCTTTTTGTGGAGCTTTAAATCGTCTGACAGAAGTTTTGGTCCATAGAAAGTGTCTGACACTTATGATACTACTTTAGAATAATATTCAAAAAAACATCTATAAAAATCAGCCATAAAACTTTAAGACTCTTGCTACTCTCATTTTTAGTTCCTTTTTGAGGAGCTCCACAAGCACACAGGTATTCAAAGCACATGAGAGGCTACTGAGAACCTAAGGTTTCATCCATGTGAAAATAAGTTATCTCAGACAGCTCAGGGATCTTGGTCTATTAATTAAAATAAAAAAATTGTGAAAGGCAAGCAGTTTTAAATATGATCATGTCATGCAGTAGATCCTACTGTAATTTAAACTATTTTCTGATCTGTTCTACTCAAATCATAAAATATTGTCCTCTTGTTTCAGACATACTGGGAACAGAGCTTTCAAATGTGACCTGTGTCATGTGGGCTTCTATACACAGAGTAGCCTTCGGCGGCATTTGAGAGTACACACCGGCGACAAACCATACTCATGTCCAACTTGTGGCCAAAAGTTCAGTTACAGTCCCAGTTTAAACAAACATATGAAAACTATTCATGGAGTTGATTACAAATGGGCAGACTGGAAAGGAACTTTAGTCAGACATTCAGAAAAGACTGATGAAAATGAACCTAGTACATCAAAATAAGATTTAAGCTAAATAAAACACTGGTTAAACATAGAAATTTGTTTATTAATGCCAAAGCACATACATAAAACCCTACATACCTATATTCCAACAACACTGTTTTGATGTCTAGTAGTAAAAATATTAGTGTTAGAGTCAAATAATTTAGGTCTTACTTTAAGTAATTATTATACTTTAATAGAAGGATTTAATATTCATTGCCATAAAAATGTAAACATTAATGCAACCCGGAATTCAGGCAAGTAATAAGATTCAATTAGATTCACAGTTATTTTACCTGACAGACTTATTATCAAAAATGTTCCAAATTGAAACATTGTTACTTCCAGGCTTAGCTCTTTCCTACCAGGTTTCTTTGAATTTGAGTACTTTATAAGTCGGAAAATAATTAAGCACTATTTTCCAACTTATAAAATATTCAAATTCAAACTATTTTATTCCTATTAATATGCTTAGTTACTAAATCAATGCACTACTTGAAATACCCTAATTTCTTTCTGATGATATTTTACTTTTATATAGGTAGGTGTTTTTTTAATAGGAGCAATTTGGGAAAATCCGTAATAGATACGGGGAAACCGTGATCATTCATTTATCAAAACACTTTTAGCCTAACTACTGTTTTATTAAGTAATATTAAAATGAGCAATAAGAGCCTTTTTAAAATGCTGACAGTTAAAATTTCATGTCAGTGATTGAAGAGGCAGTTTCTTTTTTGCTTATATGGATTCAGATTTCCCCATACTCATCCAGTTAAAAATATTACACTGTATAAAAAGCTGAAGTAGGTAGTATAAAAATTAAGTGTAACAAATACTCGATTGGTTCTACTAATAAAAATATTGAAATATATTTAATTAATAATTGTCAAAATTGCGATAATTATAATTGAATTTAGTCTAGAGAAGGCTAGTTTATTGGTATCCTAAATTGGCTTATACCAATATTTGTATAATAACTGAATGATGAAACATTTATTAGTATTAGGACCAATTTTTCAATCATCCAACTAACTTTTATGGTTGTTTGACCTGTCAAACTGCCGTATTTTCTGACTATTGAAAAAATTGCCCTTAGAAGGGTGATACACTGAGTTTAATCCTCCTCATAATCTTCGTCATCAGAGACATACTTTCGTTGTTTCCGCTTCCTGGATGGTGTGCTCTTGCTCTTACCCTTCAACTTGATCTTCATTTTAACAGATCGGTTAGATTCGCCATCTGAATCATCGTCATCTGTTGACAGAATTTTATTTTAATAACCTTTCTCGTGTTTAAACTTGCCCATTAGAGAAGCTATAAGATAAAAATAATTTAATTTACCACTTATGTTAAAAACAAAATGGTAAGAGAAATATCTGACCTTTTTCATTATCGTCTGAATCGTCCGAGTTCTGTCCGGTCTCGTAGCGACGTCGCACTTCTATGAAAACGTTACGCAAGCGCACCGAGTCCTCATAAATCAGCGACTGCTCTTCGTTGTACGTCTGGGCGTTGGCGCATAACGTGAAGAAATCACGTTCGAGGTCTGATATTTCGGTATACTGTTGAAGAACATAAATATCTATTAAAGTCAGCACATATTAATTAGGTATTAGTATTTCAAACATTCACTTTGTGCGACTCAGTAACTTCGCAAAATCATTCATTCTTCCTAGTTACATCTATTTACCTTGCCATCTTCAATTCTGTTCATAATTTTCTTAATGTCCAAGGGTTTCTTGATAACGTCATAATAATCGGGCAACTCACGGCGTGAAGGAAGTTTCATAAACGGCTCGGATAGCACACGTCCAGCCCTGAAACATTATATTATTGAGTATGTTGTAAATATGATTGAATCTAAAAGGATAGTGTGGCTAATAGGAACGATGTCATTCATCAAATCTATAATTATAATATAAAAATGAACTCTTTTATTCCTGGTCACACTATAGCTTAAAAACAGCTGGACCAATTTTAGTAATTCTTTTTTGTTTTGTTCACCAGCATACAGGGAAGATTGTAGGGTAGGTAGGTAGTTTAGGGTATTTCGGATAGGTAACTAAGTAGAGTGGAGTTGGATAGTTGGTCAGTTGACGGGAGCAAAGCCGCAGTACACACTATAGTTTACTTACTCGTCTGCATAATCAATAACTTTCTTCATAATATTCTTCCATCGCTTTTTCTGTTGGTTTATTTCTGTTTTACTCTTTTTCTTAGATGAACTCGGGGTTTCTTCTTCTTCAGATTCCTCTTGGCGACTGTAAAATTGAGTTCATTGTTTATTTATGTCTTAAAGACTGCATTTTATGTGTATAACACTGAGCTTGCATAATATTAACGGAATTTTGAACCTGTTCAATCAACTTCATAGTTCGGCCCGCCCTGGCTTCGCGCGGGTGCAAATATTATAAACAGAAACTTTCCTCGTTTATCACTCTTTTTATTAGTAAAAACTTCAAAATCCGATGCGTGGTTAAGTAGTAGTAGAAAATGACAGCAAATTTTTTTTATAGTATTTAGAGGTAACATTTAGAACATGTAGGCTAACAGCCGTTTTCGATCAATGAAATAAGTAGAATTTGGACCACACTATTACTATTAAGTCCGTGTATGTTACCGTCGCTTTCGTCCTTTCTTGCGTTTCTTGTCCAGAACTTCGTCGTCATCATCTTCCTCTTCCTCCTCCTCGAACTCGTCGTCGATGGCCTTCAGCCACTCCTTCTCAGTGAGCGAGTCCGTGTAGTCGACTTCTTTGCGTTGCCGTGAACCGCGTCCTAAGGTCTCGTCTTCGTCCAGGTAGTTCCAGCCTTGACCCTGAACGTGAAAACGTTGTTTTAGCACTGGCTAGCACAAATATAATCATATTTTTTAGATTCTCGCACGACTATTGGAAAAAATATAAATAATATCTATTTTCCATCAATGCAGAGGAAACCTAGAATTTAATATTGCTAAACACCTATTACGACAGTCGATTTTAGTGATATCTGTAATATTAGGGACCAGAGGAGCACAAGGAAACGCTATTGATTCGTAGCGAGATTTATTCCGGACTATTAATTGTGATTTAAAATAAATGTAAATTTAATTTACCTATTGATAACTTATTGCTAAAGTACTATGGTTTGGATATTGAAATTCATATTCTAATCTATGAGTTTACTTCTATAAATAAGGCTATAGGTACATGAGGTGCATTTACATATCAGACTCCTCTATAAGTATGACTTACCTTGTTGCAAACGACCTCATCTTCATGTTTGACGAGCCAGTCCGGCAGCTCAGACTCCTCTATAAGCCGGGACTGGGTCTCGTTCTTCTTGCGCTCTATGTCTATCTGTTTGAATATCTCCAATTCTTCTTCTGACCGCGCAATCATCTCGTTTATAAGATCGTCATCTGGTAGCTCGTTCTCTTCCTACAAATTAATTAATTGTAATTATTCCTATCCTGTGATGCTAAGCTAATGCTTTTTCTAACAGAAATATTTTTACAAACCTCTTCATCATCTCCATCTTGATGCAAAATACTCTGAAGGAACTGTTGACGCTCCGAACCCGTTGACTTCTGATCGAACATACCAGCTTGGATGACTTTCTCGTCCATGTTCAGCTTATACCTTTAAATGGAACAAGATTGGTGTGAAAATACATAATTTTATAATATGCTAGAAAACTCATCACCATCATTTCAGCCAAACAACGTCCTTTGTTGGACATAGGCTTCCCTCAAGTGTCGCCATAATTAACGGTCCTGTTCGTCTCGCATCCATCGGATTCCCGTAACCCTTACCAGGTCCACCTTGTAGGAGGCATTTTAACGCTGCGTCTTCCGGTACGCGGTCGCCACTCCAGAACCTTTCGGCCCCAACGGCCATTTTTTCTGCGAGTAATGTGCCCTGGCCATTCCACTTAAGTTTGGCGATTTTTTTTGCTATGTCGGTAACCTTGAACCAGAGAATAGGCAGCAGCATTTTCTGTGAATTACAACAACCACACTGCGATCGCGAACCCTCTTGCCAATCGTGGCGAAGATGGCAAAAGCCCCCTTACATAAGGGATCCCTCAAATGAATTCACATCAGTTTTTTTGATATCCAAAAAACTGATGTGAATTCATTTTATATGGGCAATACGATAGTGTTACCTAGCAGCTGCAAGAATTCTTTCCTCCACGGAGTTGACGGTCATCAGCCTGAGCACTCGCACCTCGTTACGTTGTCCGATACGATGCGCACGATCTTGCGCTTGGAGATCCTGTTAAAATTAGGAACAAAATTAAATAATATTTTACATGGTATTATTTAAACTATTTTAACGTTTTCAATGAATACAGTACCTGGTGTGGATTCCAGTCGGAATCGAATATAATGACAGTGTCAGCACTCTGCAGATTGAGGCCGAGACCGCCGGCGCGTGTCGATAGCAAGAAGATGAAATACTCCGAGCCCACATCGTTGAATTTCTTCAGTAGTTCTCCGCGGTCCTCCGCCTTCGTCATACCGTCCAGTCTGTGACAAGTAGTCTCATATTATAAGCTTCTCTACACGGAGAGTCGATTTTTTATCACAGATTTTATCGAGAGCGTTAACGATGTCAAAAATAACAAACTTTAATTGGTTTCTTAAAAACAAATGAAGTGAATCTTGTTGTTTGACGTCGAGTGGATGCCACTCACTATATGGTTTGAACTAAATTTTTTCAGAATCTTACCTCAAATATTGGAAAGCCCTCCATGAAAGGTAATCTTCAATGATGGTCATGCACTGGGTCATTTGACAGAACACTAATACTCTGTGTCCCGTTTGCTTGAGCTTCGGTAAGATACGATCAAGGAGTTCGAATTTACCAGAAGCTCGGTATAGGTCGGGCCTGTGAATAAAAACAACAATTTCGAACTTTATTGGTAAAGTTTGGAACAATCAAAATTGTTTGTAAGAGATTTTCTCCTAACGGAATATATGAATTGTACACAAAACAAGGCAACAAGATAATTATTTAACATTTATATACAAATAGAAATAACTAATATTATATAGAATAATGAAAAACTTTCCAGGTACTGACAACCCTTGCTTCTTTTAGGTCTTTAACATGGACACTAGAAGTATAAATAAGAACTAAATTATGAAAACCTCATAAATTCAGAAGATGGATAATTTATTTAAGTATAGTAACAGTAAGTATATAAGTTGATTATAATAAATTCAGCATTAATCTTAACTGTTATATAGCACAATATACAATAAGGTACTTTTGTGCCCTAAAGCAACCTTTTTTAACTTCTGTCTTATTGTTATCATGAATAGAGTATAAGTTTCTATGACAGACGCTCCGCCTAGAGCAAGAACAGTTATAAGATGATTGCCCACCAAAAAAGATTTGATGAAGTTAGTCAGAACTAAAATACAGATTGATTGCTCTAAATTTAGCAGTATACAGCAGACTAATATCCTAATAAAGAATGAAGATGTTTATGCACATATCAGTTATGCTGCGGGAATGGAACCTACCATATAAAACGACATGTCAGTCACAGCAGCGTGACTCACTGTCATGAACCAAAACACAAAATGCGAAAAAAAAACCATTACTAACACAATACACAGCTGACTAGTGCATGACTCACCCAGAAACAACTCCGCCGCCGGTACCGATGTGGTCGCAGAACTTCTCCTCGATGTGTTGGAACATGAAGGGATGGTTGCAGAGTTTCCGCAGTTGCACGATGGTGTTCATCAGAGCTTTGGCGCCGCCCTTGCCCTTGTTGCCTTTTTCTGATCCATCGGTTAGCAGAACTCCCTTTGACTGCATGTGCCTATGAAATAATAAATATGATTCCAAACTGAATTTGCATCTAAAGTTCCCTTCTGCTGATCAGACGATGAGTGAACGGAACTAATGGGATTCGGCCATGAGAAATTAGAACTGTTATAATTGTCTTTTGATTTAGGGGTGTTTCATTTTAAGAGAACGAAATAATGTAGAAAGATGGAAAATAATACACACAAAGACAAACTGGAATTATCGTCCTCAGGTGATTGCATGAGCTTACATGCGACTTAAATATGGTGATGGACAAATTATATAAGAAGCAGACGAGACTTAAATACGCGCATTCACTTACTTGTAGAGCACTCGCTGAAGGCCGCTCATGTCGCACTTGATGATGTACTCCACCTTGTCGGGCAGCTGGCTCTCCACCTCCTTCTTGAGCCTTCGCAGTAAGAACGGACGCAGGACTTTGTGTAGACGACGGATGATAAGGATCGTCTCTTCCTCGTTCAATTCCACCTTGTAACATACGCAATTTATGTTATTCGAGATCACTATCGCGAAATAAAACTGCTATAAAACTGTGTTAATACAAAAAAGCGGGTGAGATAAAAAAGCAATTTTATTCATTCCTATTTTGATTCTCTATCAATCTATAGCGTGACAAAATAATACGTAACATTAAAGTTACCAGGAACATACATGAAGTATTTAAACACGTTTTCGTGATATGAGAGTTTTTTTAGATGTGCGATTTGTCGTATGACCTGTATAAAATTTAGTCTGGACGAAAGAAACGCCTAGACTTCACCACTGCTCACATAAAAAAGTTCTGTTAATCTTTATTTTACCAGTCTATCTTGTACACAGGTTCTGAGGATAAAAAAATGCTCACCTTTTCACCAGTAGTTGCGAAAGGGGCATTGAACCACTGTTCGAAAGTTGAGCAACTCTTGAAGATGGACGGCAGAAGGAAGTTCAATAGCGCCCACAGTTCGGGCAGCTTGTTCTGCAGCGGAGTACCAGTGAGCAGCAAGCGATGCGGCGCGATGTAGTGCGTGTTCAGTACTTGTGTCAGCTTGCAGTGGTGGTTCTTCATACGGTGACCTTCGTCAATTATCATGTACTTCCATTGCACCTGAGCGGAAACATAAAGGTATCATTGTAGTTTCAGGACTGTTTAGTATGTTCAGCTATAGATTGAAATTAGATTCCAAAAACGATGACACTAGATGAGACTAAATTGATTTATCGCTGGCTGCCACCTTGAATTGCAATCGGACTTACCTTAGCCAATACAGCCTTATCCTTGATGACGTATTCGTAGGTGGTGAGGAGCACATTGAACTTAGTGGAACGCATCTGTGCCTGCACGAGGCGGCGCGACTGTGGCGAGCCTTTGTACGACACCACCGACACTGTGGGCGCCCACTTCTCGAACTCAAGCACCCAGTTGGACAGAGTACTGAAAATAATAAGTTCATCAAATTTCCTGTATTCGATGCAAAGTTTAGACAGCTAAATAATAATAATAGACAAGTATGTGTGGCACCGTCAAAAATATTAGTATGACCTAAGTCAAACCCATAAAAATCTAAAATCATATTTTTGTGAAAGACACATTGTTGAAAGGGCGAAATATAAGCACACGTTAGCCTAAGCCTTCGTGGAATACAGACTTTGGGTGAGTTATGTGAAGGACAAAATGACAAGGATCATCATCAGCACATTAAATTAACAAAAGTCAAAATAAACATTTTGAACCATCTTACCAGAGTGTTATTCGAACAGTTATTTGAAGACAAGTGACATCCACCAAACCGCACTGGGCCCGCGTAGTGGATTATGACCCATTCCCCCTCACTCTCTCTCTCTCCTAGAGAGGAGGTCTGAATCCTAGCAGTGGGAACATTAAAATGCTGGTTATGCTTACCTGAGTGGCACAATAATAAGAAACGGCCCATTCACTTTCTTCTTCTCCATCAGATAGGTGACCAGCGCAATAGTCTGGATGGTCTTACCGAGACCCATCTCATCTGCCAGAATACCGTTCAAATTATTATTGAACAGAGACACCAGCCATTCCAGGCCCTAAAAAGTTAGTTAAAACATTTTATTATTATGCGACAATAAACGAAACATAATTTAGAAGGTATAAATGTTCGAAACTGTACCTTGATTTGATATTCCTTCAGTTTTCCATTAACCAAAATACTAGATTGTTCAGTGACAGACTCGTGGACTGTGTGGGCAATGCTGAAAATATTTAAACAATTTATAATTCCACAATTTCAACCCTCGGCTAAAATACCGACGAATCAGCTGTCATTCAGTAATTCAGCTAGAATTGCACAGAGATCATACCTGTAGTAGGTCTGTTCTTCTGTCTTGTACTCGTCGTCCTCGACCTTGGCCTTCTTGATCATTTCACGCGCCTTCTCTTCATCAGTCTTCTCTTTGTCACTCCTCTCGTCTCTGTGGCCTCGCCTCTTTTCTGCAAACACAATAATGCGGCACATTGATGCGTGTTGTTTTTCATATTACTATTGGTAATAAATACACACTATCCTTTGTTTTGCTTGCTTTGGCTACATTGTGTCTTTCTAAAGACTAAAACTTAAGCTGAATTATTCGATAATGTAGTTTTAGCACTTTAAAGCGATTTGATTTGGTATTATGAAAAAACACAAACGAATCTGATTGAGTTAGTATAAATATTCAGTTTCCGAGACCTTTCTTACCATCGTCATCTTGGCTGTCATCTCCCGAGTCCTCGGAGTCGGACAGCACTTCCCAGCCGGGATGCGTCTCCATCCAGTCCTTCAGTTGGGACAACAGTGGCGCTTCTTCTCCCCTCAGTATCTACAAGGTTAACAAGTATTTAACAACATATTACTGTTACCTATATCTTTGAGGAATACAGGCGTGATGTTAAGTTATATGTCAATCAAAAACTGATTGAAAGAACTACATGTTTCCAAGCTTTTTCTAATCCACGCATTAGTTAATTAGCTGCTAGAGTCTTACCAAATAAACAAATTAATGCGAAGAGATTGCTACTATAAATATTCTTATTGCATATTTCTGTAAAATTTAAAAATCAATGTAAGGTATAATTTATTATCATTAGTTAATAATTATCGGTCGCTTGGGGGAGGCCTATGTCCAACAGTGGAAGTCTTTCGGCTGAAATGATAATGATGATGATGAAGGTATAATTATATTGTACAGGATTATCCGACAGAGTTACCATAACCCTGGAACGTAGAAGGCAACTGAGGGAACAGGCAGATTTAAGTCACTAAAAGTTTGCCATTCCCTTTCGTTCCACCTCATTTGATGATTTCTCACCTCAACAAAAAAAAAAGTATTAGCTCACCTCGCCCGTCTTGGGATCCATGACATTAACGCGTGAGTCGGAGGTCTGCGAACTGTCGTCCATAGCATCGATCTCGCCACCCTCCAACAGCTTCTTCTTTCTCGACTTCTGCATTTGCATAATAAACTATTTCAATTTAACTTATAAAATTCTTTTGAATCCAGTCCGGCGTCCCAACCTAACCTATTAGAAAGGAATTCACACAGTATAAAACAAGACCAGTCTTCAATTTGGTTTATTATTGGAAGGCAAACCAGCCGAAGCTCATAGCTCGAACAATAACAGCCGCAAGGGTCGACGACCAGCGGTTGCCGAAGTCGGTATGTAGATGGGGGACCATCCTAACATACTGAGACTATTCCGTGCCTCGAAAAGCACGTTAAATCGTTGCTCCCAGCTGTCATTTGCAGACCTTTGTCTGGTGAATGTCTGTAGTGAATGTCTGGAGGCTGGGTGGTTGAGGTGAGATAGGCAGTCGCTCCATGTAAAATAATGATATCCACCTGCATCCAATCTGACTGGAACCCGATCGATACAGACGATACAAACAAATCCTCGTTGCAAACGCGAAAAATGGGTAAAAATAGTTATGCAGAATTTTTCGTGGACCAAATCCCTGAAGAGAATAAAGATAGAGTGGTGTATGTCTACATTTGCACAGCATGTTTCAAGACCAACCCTTTTCCTGCGCTCCTCTTCCTGTTGTTTCTTGCGTTGCTCCTGCTTGTGCTGCTTGACCATCTCCGTGAGGCTGGCGATGTACTCGTCAGTCTGCGACAGAAGGAATGCCAGACGCTTGTCTTTCTTCTGATCAATGAGCTTACGGTAACCCTCTTCATCTTCCGCCATCAAACTACGAAGAACAATGAAAGTTTAATTCAGAAATATATACTCACAGAACTTCCTCCTTTTTTTAAATCGATTAAATAGGGTAAACCTCATGTTTTTAACATAGAATAAGTGCCAATTTTCTACCTACACCACACTCTATTTTATACCTTTATTTACTTTTTTTAAAATTTAAAGGTAAACGCACACTTATCCAAGTCGAACGAAAGGAAAGAAAAAAAATTTAGAATTCTTTTTAAGAATAACGAATAACCGCGTTGAATCGTCTGGAAGGAGTCCAAAATAAAGAATTCTAAAATTCGATTCGTTCGACGCGTTCGGCTCAGATAAGTGTGCATTCATCTTTAACCTATCATAACTTGGACAACCTCAGAAGAATAAGTGATCATTTAAAAGGTCATCTTACCGTCTCATACGCTCCTTCTCAATACGTTCTTGTTCCTTCTTCTGCTCGCGCTCGGCGTTGGCGTGGTGGTTCATGATAGCTTTGTTCATGCGCGACAGCTTAGCTACATTGTTACGATGGTACTCCTTGAAGTCCTTAGCTAAAATAAAGCAGTAGAGTTTAGTATGATAATGAGACCTCGTATCTCTTTGACTGAGTTATGATTCCCGGTTCTCCTTTCCATAAGAAAAATGTAGCAGAAACTATTAAACATAAAAGTATAGCATAGTTGTCCCTGGTTATGACTACTACAGCGGTCCCTTAACGAGAAGAGACACGAAAGGAGCTTGAACTATAAGCCTTATTCATAATAGCATAAAGACCATTCAAGTGTAACCCAAGTGAGAGTGCTCGAAAACTCTCAAAAAGCTGTGCCAATACTGTGTCATATATTAAATAAAAACGATTTATTATTATTATATTCATTCTTCAGCTGACCAGTACTTCTGTGTTCCGATTTTTAATGCCTTACACTTATGTGCCTACAAAGGATCGCCCGCATGTTAGCCTAACTTAACCATGAAAAATCAAAGTAGCTTTACACTTTATTTCACAGCACACTAAGTATATCTTTCAATGGCATCGGAAATCCTCTTGTTTGCGCTGTGATTTAGTAGATCACAGCACCATTGATCATTACACATTCTAGAGTAACTTATTGCATTAATGAAATGATACAAATAAATAGGTTTATTGGTACAGTGGACTTAGATATATCGTATGGTACAGCGAGGATCATAATCCACTGCCTAGAATAAAGACGGCGTCCCCTTCGGGGAATAAAGACGTGATGTCATATAATAACTAACCATGTTGCAGCACGGTTTGCAGGAACTCCTGGTGTTTTTGGCGCCGCTTCCTCTCGGCCTCCAGTTTCTGTTGCTTCTCCAGTTTCTCGGTGGCACGCGCTTCTCGCAGGCCCTGACGCTTTGTGCGCTTGTAGGCTTTAATGTTCACCGCCGTCTCTAGCGTCGTGTCGCGGCGGACTTGACCCAGAATCTGTTATCATACCGCAATTTAGACAGGGGAGTACTTATCATATGAACAATCAAGATCTTCTGTCATCACGTTATCACTGTCCAAGTGCCACCAAAAAACCCGATGGATGAAATAGAACTTAAGAAGAACGGTTTTTTTTTAGGCGCGTAAATCATCTAATGACATATCTCGCTCTTGGAAGGAGCGGGAGATAGTGTCAGACTTTTACTGACTAAAGACCCCCTCCTGTTCCTTCGTTGCCTTTCGTACCAAGGCCGAGTCTTCCTTTCAGAATCAGACCCTTGGCCCCGGTAGGTTTCAACTCTGCTGACAGCAACTGTAGGGGGGCCCTCTCCTTGAGGCGCGCGTGGAACATAGTACGCGCCGTCGACGACTTGGGCTCGATACGCATGGTTACTGGACGGTCGGACGGTGAGCCACCCATTGCTCGCCGTCCGCAAGACCGCGCCTACGTTGGCCGAAAATCGAGATCGGAATCCCGACGGCGATTGGGGCGTGAGGACCTCACGCGATCGGCCACCTCCTTTCGCTAGCATTACTGCTTCGCAGAAGGAGGCGACCGCCTGCCATTCCTCCTCGATCTGGACCATGGCCTGTACCAAGGCCCGGCGCGAGAGATCGTCGCCGCCGATCGCCCCCACAAGGACACGGCGTCGCTTTGCCCAAGCGGGGCACACCTCCACCGTGTGCTCCATCGTGTCCTCCGGGCGGTAAACACAGTGGCGACACCCGGGCGTTTCTTCCGCACGAATCCAGTGCAGGAACCTCCCGAACTTACCATGTCCGATGAAGACTTGCGTCATGCGGAAGGTGAGGAAGCCACGAGGTCTTTTCAGCCACGCCTCAAAAAGGGGACAATCGCTGTCTCCACTTCACCATGACATCCCGCCGGAGCTCCGTCCGCTATGCCGCAACTTGTCGCGGCAGCGGAGTTTCGCCCCGGCGTTTCATCTCCACGCGCAAATCGTGCATGCGTGCAAGGACTGTTGCCTCCAGATACCGTGGTGGCAGGTAGCAAAGATGCTCGCCGCTTCGCGGGAAATCGTCCGGTATCCTCGCACTATTCGTATGGCCATGACCCTCTGGCATGCGTTCAGCCGGGCCGCCGGCTGCTTCCGCAGCGCCAGCGCCCACACCGGTGCGTCAAAAAGGGCTATGGACCGAACGAGTCGCGCGTAGAGCCTCCGGCAGGAGGAGTCGCTTGAGGGCAGCCTCAGTCCGATCCAGTTTGGGAGCCAGACGTCGGAAGTGTTCCTCGAAATTCCATCGGCTGTCGAGAACGAGTCCCAGGTACTTCACGTCAACCCGACGCCGATGTGAACTCCTCCTACCGTTAATTGGGAACCCGGCAGTGGCGCGTTTCGAGGGCCGTGAATGCAAAGGCCTCGGACTTGTGCAATGCCATCTCGAGTACCAACTCTTGGATCCTGTCCACGTCTGTCGCAACCCCGCGTGTCACTAGTTTGTCCGCCGCCTGGTACGACTTTCCCTGCGCCAGGACCACAGGTTCATCACAGACTACGCTGAACCCGTCAGGCAGGTCACCGCGCATCACGTAGTCGTACCCGATGTTCCACAAGGGCAGTCCTAGTACCGATCCCTGCGGAACACCGCACGATATCTCTCGCCGTACCTGTCCGACAGGTAAGCCTCAATCACACGATCATCTACTTTCAAATAACAAATAATAATCTACTTTCTTAAATCTATGAAAGAATATAAAACTTTTGCTGATGAACATAATAAATAAATACACTTAGGAATTTAAAAAAAATAATCGGACATCAAGGTTTTGCTCAAATATACCGAACTATTGTTACTTGGCTTACCTCAGAACGTAATTGTTTCTGGAAGTTGAGAACTCGGAGAGCCCTAAGCTCGATCTGTGCTTGTAAGCGGAGATCGTCTGGCATATTGGCTGGTAGGTTTGATAGCATCTCGATGCGATGGGCGATGCGCGCTGCTATCCTAATATTATTTAAAAAAATAGGTAAATTAATCAAGTTCTTGACGATTTAAAAATACTGATAAAAAAATGAGACTGATATTACTTACCTATTCTCTCTTTCATTTAAGATCTGGAGAGGATCAATACCTACTGGCTTGGGCATGCTAGTTATACGATTCTGTTTCGCTCCTGGTATAGGTACGCCCGGCTGCGAAAAATATTTAAAGTTATTCAGATGAAGTATTATATTATTTAGTAATATTGTCTAAGCCGTCTGAAGCTGTTCCATGTAACCAACGTAACGTAATAACAGTTGATCCAAAATCCGGTAGGTATAAGAAATATATTCCCTCATCTGTTATTTAATGGTGACAAAAAGCGGTCGGAATTAGGTAGAGTTATTTAAGTATTTATGCTGATTTCATATAGCGAAACAATAAAGTGGATAAATATGCAGATTTTTTTTATAAATTAAATTAATTATTAACACTATCAGAAATACAGATATTTTTTCCTGCATCAATGACGAGGAGGAGGAAGTGTATAAAATTTGCTCTCGTGTTATTTCTGATGTTTGACAAAAAGTTGCTCAGTTCTATAAACTGTGTTACCTGATGTTGCGGTTGCGAACCTGGAGCTTGCGGGCGCAGCGGCGCGGGGCCCCGCATCGGTGGGCCGCCGCTCATCGGCTGCAAGCGAGATAAACATGTTTAGTTACAGCATAGACTGAAAATTGTGTCACATACGAATTTATGTGCAACCAAATCTGTGGAGGGAAAGAGCGGAATTTACATCGTGTACTTGTTTTTTAGCCCATAGATAATGTTGGTAGCTTAGTTCGGTGCCTCGGATAGCAAGTAGCTGTTGGTAACAGCTGCAGTATCGTATCGCCCTATTCACCCGATTATGTAGTCGTTCTATGTAAAATACTAGTATTCAGCTACATCCAGTTAGACCAGAAGCCAACCCCAACATAGTCAGGAAAAGGCTTGGTAGATGATGATAATGTGGTTTAGTAAATTAGATAATGTCAAGATGGTTCGAAACCTACCGGATTCACCAACGGTGGAGTTAGCTGCGTTGGTGGAGCCATCTGACCGGTCATAGGCAGCGGTGTCGGGGGAGCGCCGCCGCCACCGCGCGCCGCATCCCCCGCCGCACCGCCCGCACCCGCCTTGCCCCCCGTGGCGCCCGCCGGAGCGCCTCCGGAGCCCGCCACCTCGTAGGGCGGCTGCGCGGGTGGTGTGGGGCACTCCGGCGGCGCTTCGCCAGTCCGCTTGCCGGCGGCCATCATTGCTATCTGTTGCGACAGCGCCTGGTTTCGAGCTAGACTTCGGTAGGCTGTTATTTGCGCTCTAAAACAAGATGTTTAATGGATGAGAACGGTAACAAATCACGAAGATAGAAAATGATCGTTTGTTAGCACAATGTATACTTTAGCTGGCAGAGCTGGTTGTTGCTGAACAATCCCTTGCCAGGGTCCTGGGGGTTTGACCGCGCCCTTAGAGCTAGCAACTGCGAAAATCTCGGGTCCTCTTGTAGTCCTTTTTCTTCCATGGAATCAATGGTCCGTTGAATTGCGTGCAAATTATCAGGGCCGGGCGCCGGTAGTGAACCCTGCATAGGAGACGAAGCAGGGGGAGCGCCGTTGGCCGCGGAAGTGCTCGGTGGCGGTTGACCATGCGGCGGCGTCTGAGCAGCCGGGGGGTGGGGGGGCGCACCAGCCTGTGGGGCCGCGGCTGGCGCGCCCGCCGGTGACGTGGCGGCGCCGTAGCCGGGCGAAGCGGCGTGCGGCGGCGGGCCCTGGCCAGGCATCATGGCGTGGTGTGGCGCGTGGTGTGCTGGTGCGGAGGGCGGCATGGCTTGCGGGTGCCCGTGCGGAGGACCCGGCAGCTGCAGTGGGCCGCCCGGAGCGCCCGGCGGACCTTGCGGTCCGTTGCCAGGCGGCGGTCCTCCTCCCATAGGCATCGGGGCCTGTGGTGTCCAATTAATAATTTCTTAGTTATGAGCGTTATGACGGCGACAATTTGCATTTCATCGGATCATGCTGGCTGGATGGTTTATAGGCATACATTGTTTACCTTCTTAAACTAAATATTTTTAATTGTGGTTGGTGCCATAGCCTTACTGAATAAGATGCATACGCCAACTAATATTATTATGGCGAGTGTTTTAGTTATTCATTTCTGCATGTTAGTATCACAAATAACATGTTTATTACACAGTGACAATTATTCATTATATGAAGTGACAGCATTTAATTATCGAGAAAGAGCCCTCTTATATTTTCTTTATGTAAGAAATGATAACATAGTGTTTCTTAATGGAGTTACTAATCAAGCTGCTTTGCCCATGAATATCATTGTTGATGGATGCTGCACTAAATTTTTCGAAGATAAGATGAGAGATAATGATATAGAATATGTTAAAGTACCAAAAGAAAATTTGTAAGTAGTAAAACATAAAAATTATAAAACTATGAATTAAATGACAATCAAAATATGATACAATAACAATATTATCATTTAATAGGATTGCAAACGGGGAAAAATTCCCTGCAAAAACTCCATATCCATATGCACATATGCCTAATTTGACCACAGAATTTCATACGTGGGACAGACTCATGATTTGGGTTGAATTAAAATTGCAAAAGTTTTCAATTTTAAGAAAAATCCATATAGCAACAACTTTCGAGAAAAGAGAAATATTTGTGTTAAAGATATCTACGGGAAGAAAGAATACAGCTGTGTTTCTTATGGGGGGTGAAGAAGGAAGAGACTGGCTATCTCCAGCAATCCTTTTGAACTTTATTAGTTACATTTTAGAACACCAACTACATCTTGAGCAATTAGTAAAAAGTTATGATTTCTATATTCTACCAATCATGAATCCTGATGGATATGAATATAGTATAAACAAGGTAACTCATTTTACTCATGTTGCTGAACTTCTTTCATTTGATTCTGGCAAATGTAATGTAACTTGACACCACTTTACAGGATATTTACTGGGCACAAAATAGAAAATTGTATTTTACAAAAAAAATGTGTCCCAAAAACGAATCAACTGTTGGAATAAACTTAGACAGAAATTGGTTTTTCAGCAAAGATGTAAGTGAGTATCTAATTAGTTTGCTTAGAGCTAAATAGGTAAATGTTATATAGGATATCATCATCCAATGACATCTTCCACTCCTAGTTCCTTCGTTACCTTTCATTCCAGGGCCGGGTTTTCCTTTCAGCAGCTTACACATAGCCCCAGTAGGCTTCGACCCTGTTGGGCCCCTACAGTTTGCTAACATCTCCTTGAGGCTCGCCGTCGGACGGTCGGACGATGAGCTGCGCATTGCTCGCCGTCCGCAAGCCATCGGTATCAATCCCGGCGGCTGGGGCGAGAGAGCCGTTACTAGGCGCGTGCGGCCGCCTTTCGCTTCCCTTTGCTAGCATTACTGCTTCGCAAAAGGAAGCGACCGCCTGCCACTCCTCCTCGCTTCGGACCATGGCATGTACTAAGGCCCAGTGCGAGAAATCACGGACACGGCGGTGCTCTGCCGAAGTGGGGCACACCTCTACCGTATGCTCCACCGTGTGTTCCGGGCGGTCCACACAGTGGTGACACCCGGGCGATTCTTCCGCAAGAATCCGGTGCAGGAACCTACCGAACTGACCATGTCTGGTGAAAGGTGAGAACGCCGTGAGGTCTTTCCAGCCACGCCTCAAAGAGGGGACTTACCGCCATAATTATGGCGTGCCCAGCACTGGGTTGCGATAGTCCCTGTCGCCATTCCACCATGAGGATGGAGGGTTGCCAAAAAAATATGGGATGGATTGTATGACGAATTACTATTCAGTATAATAACTTACACAAGTGTAAAAAGATGAACCAGAGTTTGGCTCATCATGGAAGATTGGATTAAAAGTACAATGCATTCCAAAAAGAATAGGATTGATTGCCATGCTGTGACATCACGTCATAATGTCAAATCTAAGCATTATTATGTTGTGCAAAACAAGAAACTTTTAAAATTCAATTTATTTATGAACTGTGAATGAAAAAAGTTTAATCAGAAACCAGTTCTTCAATTTTGCCCCTCTCTGAGTTCTTCAATATTGCCCAATTTCTTGCAATTTGACAGTATGATTTGATGTCACAAAATGGCAATTGGTCCTATTCTTATTTGGAACGCATTGTATTCCAGTTATCATAGTTCCAAGTATTTGTTAGTTTAGTAACTATATACTACTATAATAATTATAATACATAATAGATGCATTCCAACTTTGTTACTCTACATACATAGTTGGAATGCAACTATTATGCCTTGTTTATATATATTTATACATATTTGTATTTTATATTCTTAGTAAGAAATGAAGAATGTGATCCAGTTTACTCTGGTCCTAAAGCATTATCTGAGCTAGAAACAGCAGGGCTGGCCAAGTTTTTGAATAGCATTGCTCTTCAAATGTTAGTTTTCATCAATGTAAGAAGTTTTGATTACCTCATAACAACACCATATGGAAATGGTCATGAAAGCTGTAATAATTACCCTGTATTGGTTAGTATTTATAGGGATGATTTTTCAATAGTCAAGTAAGTTTTGCCTGAGGCATAAAAATGTTAGTTTATCAGTTTTTGTAAAGAAAATACATATCAAATCATCACATTTATTCTACAGTTAATATTAATATAATCTGACTACTACAAAAGCAGCCCCTAATAAAAAATACATAACAAACTTCTACCAGCGAGTTTGTACTCATGAATGTTGGATGCGCAGTTGAAGTCAGATAAAAAGTAACCTGTGTCCTTGCTTGGAGTTCAAACTAACTCCGTACCAAATTCCAACTAAATTGCTTCAGTCACTGAACTATAAAAGCAAAATAGACAATTGCTTTTACATTTATAATGTTATATAGTATGGATGATTACTCAATCATCATCTACAATGATCAGATTAGGTAGAGCTATTTCAGACTAAAGACCTCAAATGTTTATGTTTACATGAATGCATGTCCGTATTTCCTTGTGTGATCACATCAGAAATGAAGATATTCACAGGAGAACCAAGGTTACCAATATAGCTCGAAGAATCGCCAAAGTGAGGGTTGCGGGAATCCGAAGGATGCAAGACACACAGGACCAGTCATTAAGGCGACACTTGGGGAAGGCCTATGTCCAACCTTGGATGTCTTTCGGCTGGTATGATGATGAGGTCCATATACATTTCAAGCTGAGAATTTTATATACATAAATAGTGCAAATATCAAGGCTGTAGCTTCAATAACTTAATCACTAGAAACTTATGACAAAAGGACAGACAGATGAATAAGTCAGAGGACAAGCGGTCAAGAACAAGCCTATCAACAATAAAAAAAGTAAAAAGGAATAGGGCTCTGCTCTCTCCAGTTGACAGGATAGAATGGAAGAATAAAATGTGTGGCACCAACCCCAAATAAGATGGGATAAGGGCAGGAAGATAATTATGGTACACAATCCTTAAAATGACTGATGGAAGAAAGTATGGTTATCTATACTGATATTATAAAGAGGAAAGATTTGAATTTTTTAGTATTGTATATTCAAAAACTACTGCACCAATTAAAATGTTTTATTTTCACTTGTGGTCCACCCCTCACTATTTAATTGAGTGATTTAGGTTATATAAATTACTACTTCCATGCAAGCTGAGCCGCTGGTAAAAGCTATAAAAGTATATTATATTTTTCAGTTGGATATACTATCATCTGTGCATGATAGAGTCGTTGAAAAACACACTAAAAACTTTTTCTATGGCACAACTGCACATTATTACTGTGAGTAATATTATGTAAATTATAACATAATTTTGTTAAAATTTCTTGATATTTACGTTATTTTCATATATAAGTTAATTTTCATTTTTCAGATAACTTCACAGGTAATGTTGCTGATTGGGTAAAGAGGAAACTTAACACCCCTGTAGTATATACAATATACATGAGAGAAGATATGACACATTTTTTTCATACTGCAAAAGACATACAACCACTGACAAAAGAATTGTCCACTATGATGAAAGAAATAGTACTCTTGTCTAACAGTATCTATAGTCCACTATTCAGCCATCAGATTAGACATTTCATTCCAACCATAGCTATATTTATAATTATAGTATGTGTTTTGTTAATATAAAATGTTGTATCAGTTAGTTCCAACAGCATAGTTTGTAATCCATTCACAAAATAAAGCTCGATTTTGTAAATGAATTGTCATATTTAAGCCATGTAAAACATTCTTTTATAGCTATGATGAGGTGGAAGAAGGATTTTTTTTTTTAATTGATATAAACCAGTGCTTGACTACGATCCCACCTGACGGTAAGCGGATATCTAAGTCATGTTGTTTGTCTGTCAATCTACTTTTAAAGTCGATCGAATCTAACTGGTGACAGACAAACGGATAGAAAAATATGACAAGAGTACAACATACATTCATTGCGATAAATATTTCCATAGAACCCACAAACCATCATTGATACTATAAATGAGATGTAATATAAAAATTTCAAATCACCATAGTTCACATATAAACATAGGCAACACCAATGTTATAGTATCAATGCTACTGTAGAATAACACTATGTGGAGACCTTATACACTGTTTATAAAATAACATATTTGTTGATCAAACCATTACCTGTCCTGGTGGCATATGTCCAATTTGATGCTGCATATATCCATGTGGTGGACCTTGCCCTGGCATGTTTGGATGTTGCGGTGCACCTGGGTGACCATTGGGTCCAGGTGGGTGAGCACCTCCAGGACCTAATGGATGACCCGGTGGTCCTGGCATATGTGGGCCCACCATATGCGGAGGCATTTGATGTCCACTTGGCGGCATTCCAGGATGCTGTTGAGGCACACCAGGCGGGCCATTAGAGTTCGGCGCTATAGGATGCGCTGGACCTGACGGCGACATGTGATTGGGCATCGGAGGCTGACCGCCACCCGACGGATGCGACGGCGGTGGTCCGTTGACATGTTGCTGGTTGTAAGGGCTATGCGGAGACTGAGGAGGAGCCGGACTCTGAGTTGGTGGACCCATCGGGCTTGGTGCTTGCGGTGGCGGCATTGGGCTACTCTGAGGTGACGGGCTAGCCATCTTTTCAAAACAATTATCACTGAATGCACATTTCACATTGATTTTTACAATACAGCTAACACACGCTAACTCCGCGTTCAGAGAAAAGTAAATGTTAATGATAGTACACAGTAATTCAATACACAATAACGAAGTTTTCACCCGGTGGATATAAAAATTAGTATCACATTAGTTCCTCTGAGCACCGATGACGATAATATCCCAATTAAAACAGTAAAATAATAAAATACAACATCCCAATCAATGCAACTTCACATCCAATGTTACCATCACACAAATTTGAACACAGAGTACCTTTTTATGAATTTGAACTTGAGAATAATTTTCCAGTTGCCATAGCATCATAAAGCCGCACAATGGTCCCGTTTTGAAAAAAAGTGGACATTCGATAAAAAAATTCATTTTGGCTTTAGAAAGAATTTCATTCGATAGGTTTTTTATGAGTAACAACAATTGTTCTACGACTTTTCTTAAAATTTGGTATTTTATGACGAAAAAAAATATTTCTGACAAAAATGTATGAAAGTAAACCTTTAATAATTTTTTTTTCACGGAAAGCCGCGCTGACCTAAAGATCACACAATTGTAAATTCGGATGTTTACCTGGTAAATACCACATCAAGTTTTTACCAGGTAAACATCCGAATTGGGTATAAATAGAAGCATGTGTAAAAAAAACGCTTTTTGGCTTTCTTATAAACACTGAAACACATTTTATTTAATATAGTTTTAGTTGAATTTTAGTTCGCTTAGGTTTAAGACCCATGTTATGAGTTCGGCTAGTTTAATATATATATTTTTTTTATTTTTTTTTAACACTGCCTCTTTTTTTCCGTTTCTTATTAATTAATTCTTATTTACTTATTTATTTATTATATCCTTTCTTGTACACAACTACAAACATAAAAGGAAACTAAAACACATACGTACATACAATGGGCGCCTTATCGCATTCCGCGATCTCTTCCAGGCAATCTGGAATGCACAGTGCTTGTCTGAGAAGAGGAGATATAACTAAAAAATTGTCGCGCACTGCAGTCATGGTAGCAACAACACGGACACAAGCAATATTTCATTACGATGCGAATCTCGCTCTCTCTAGAGTTATGAATGCTTAGACGAAAAAACTTTTTTTTATATTCATTCGATTATCGTATGTTCAAGACGAGAAACTGGCACCGTCTTTATGGGCTTTTATGGTAGACTGATGAAGTATTAATACGAAGACATAACGTAAAAGACTTAGTAGCCAAAACATCAACAACAAAAAAAAACTGACGTCTGACAGTGACACGCACACGATCACATGACATTTATCAAGAAGAAATCATTCCCCGCGTTCCGAATTGCGATGAAAGTGCTGATGTTCGTTATTTCGTCCACATTATGTATTATTTCTATAGTTAGCACTTTGCACTACACGCTGTATCACATTTTTTTAAGAGGAAAGCATTTTTACAAAGTACTACTAAGAAATTATTATAATATAATATTATCGTATAAAACAAAGTTGCCTACGACCAAAATAATACTGCCAGTGCTTTATTTCTCTCGGTCTTAAGATTCTAATGAAATATAAAAAAAGCATAGGAATAACATGTCAAGGCTATTTATGCTTAATGCATACTACATAATATGTAGCATGTATTAAGCCTATCATCATTTCACCCGAAAGACGTCCACTACTGAACATAGGCCTCCCCCAAGTGCCGCCACAATGAACGGTCCTGTGCATCTCACATCCATCGGACTCCCGCAACCGTTACCAGGTCATCGGTCCACCTTGAGTGTGCGTACGCGCAGCGGAATGTTGTTGAATTTAAAGATTTAAATTATGCAGATATTTAGTGTATGACGTCGTATAATTGTGTATGGTAAAAAAAAATTTGTGCACGCAACCATTGTGGAGAAATTCACCAAAAACTGATTCCGCTGGGCGAACGTTGTCCTGGCGGAACTTTTTTTAATCCATAGACTTTAGAAGAAAAGAGATGTGTCCAAAAATTTGTGTGTATTTGTGTTTAATTGTGTATGTATGAATAAAACTAGTGCATGCATAAACTTCGGAGAAATTCAAGTTTCCGCTACGCGAACGTTTGGCCATTAGCTAGTTTTCATATAAAGCGCTTACATAGAGAGCTGTAGATTTTTACATACGTTGTTTTGAATTTGTTTATATTTGTTTAAAAAACAGATTTAGAAAAAATCGTAGGGCTTAAAAGATAAAAATATAAACGTAAAATACGCTTATTGGGTCTTAGTTCTTAAAGTATGCACTTTGGGGTCTAGATTTTCACGTTTATACAAACCTTGTAAGTGTCTGCAACATGTTGCCAAGTATCAATGATGTTGCGTTAGTAACTAAAGAGTTATAGGACAAATTTACCATGAACAGATCACTGTTTACAAAGCAGTCAAATATCACGACGTTCTGAAGGAATTGCATGGTAATATGTATGTCAATAATTAGTGTATTCATTCAACTATTCTTATGCAAAATTTCATTTTATTAAATTCAGTAATTAAAGAAAAACAATTATAATACTGACGAAGCATCGAAAACCTACATAACCCGACCAAGTTCGGATGGCTACAAAAAAGCGGCCGTGCAATATATTTAGGTAACATCCCAAAATTTACAGTATAATACCCGTATTGAATTGGTATAGGTGATAACACAATTGTTGTTTCGATATAATTTTACAAAAAAAATCGATTCAAGAAGTAGTTTTTTTTTAAGTTATTAGATTGTTTGATCCACTAAAGTTGCAAAGGGGAACGCTCGTGCATGCCTAGTCTATTGGTTAAATAGTGTAATAAGCTACATTATGATAAATATTTACCTAAACAGTAGTACATACTTACATGTGGTAAATATTTAATTTCCCTAAGGGGTCTATAGTTAGAATCCTAATCCGTGAAATCTTCAATAGAAATTAGCTGTATGAATTTTATTTGTCTTAAATAATATATTTAGATTATATCTCAAGTCTCAAGCGCATACTTAAATAAAGTACCTACGTAAATAGTACCTACTTTCTGTCATAGTCAAATACATTTAAAAAAGTAGGTGTACAAAAATAAATGACCTATAAATTATATCGAAACAACAATTGTGTTATCACCTATACCAATTCAATACGGGTATTATACTGTAAATTTTGGGATGTTACCTAAATATATTGCACGGCCGCTTTTTTGTAGCCATCCGAACTTGGTCGGGTTATGTAGGTTTTCGATGCTTCGTCAGTATTATAATTGATTTTCTTTAATTACTGAATTTAATAAAATGAAATTTTGCATAATAATAGTTGAATGAATATACTAATTATTGACATACATATTACCATGCAATTACTTCAGAACGTCGTGATATTTGACTGCTTTGTAAACAGTGATCTGTTCATGGTAAATTTGTCCTATAACTCTTTAGTTACTAACGCAACATCATTGATACTTGGCAACATGTTGCAGACACTTACAAGGTTTGTATAAACGTGAAAATCTAGACCCCAAAGTGCATACTTTAAGAACTAAGACCCAATAAGCGTATTTTACGTTTATATTTTTATCTTTTAAGCCCTACGATTTTTTCTAAATCTATTTTTTAAACAAATATAAACAAATTCAAAACAACGTATGTAAAAATCTACAGCTCTCTATGTAAGTGCTTTATATGAAAACTAGCTAATGGCCAAACGTTCGCGTAGCGGAAACTTGAATTTCTCCGAAGTTTATGCATGCACTAGTTTTATTCATACATACACAATTACACACAAATACACACTAATTTTTGGACACATCTCTTTTCTTCTAAAGTCTATGGATTAAAAAAAGTTCCGCCAGGACAACGTTCGCCCAGCGGAATCAGTTTTTGGTGAATTTCTCCACAATGGTTGCGTGCACAATTTTTTTTTTACCATACACAATTATACGACGTCATACACTAATTATCTGCATAATTAAAATCTTTAAATTCAACAACATTCCGCTGCGCGTACGCACACCACCTTGACGTCTTACGGCACGTGGTCGCTATTCCAGAACCTTTCGGCCCAAATTAAGCCTATATCTAGGGCATATATTATTTGCCTTATATTTAACGGAATGGAATATAATTTCTATTATTTTTGGATAAAATTGACACAGAACCTAATGACAAAGAAAGTAAAAGAAATCGCATGGAATTCAGTTCTCTAAATAATATAGATAACAATTTCAGGTAGTAATAAATTTTATACTTGCTTACTTATATTTTATACCTTTTATTATTATTTTTTTAATTTAGGATCGGACGTCACTAGGTAAGTTAGTCCGATCTGTTTCATTATATCGCGAATCCAACCAAAAGTAGTCACATAATAGGTATGGGCTATTGAGTAATAATTGTGACGTTGCGCGTTGGTCGGATTCGCGATATTATCGCTTTGCTTTTGTCGCTTCTCGGAACGCAGGGATAATTATCTTTGCTTAGTCTGTGGAAGAGAAATACAATACGAGAAATAATCGAAATCAAATGCACATTGCACTCATAATGTGCCGGAAATATTTGAAATATCAAGCACTTGTTATCTTATATCCAAAAGCGTAGCAATTGATAAACGACAAAAGGAATTATTATTAGAATCATATCATGAGAAAGTAGCCCAATTTTTCCAATCACGAAACAAAGAAACCGGTTTGATACCGGCGGTAGAACATGGATGAAGATGAGGAATATACTGAAACTGCTTGGACGTACATAGCATTGTGTGGTGAACCCACTTTATATGAAGGACTCCGATTTGCCAAGGATTTAATCATCGCTAACGTTACTCTGCGCCTAATAATACAGTTTGTACCGCTGCCTCATAACGTTCGTCATAGTTTAAGCTTAGTTATCGGAAGCTTTCTTTTATACCATAACATTGGATCCCCATTTATGTGGACTGTGGGGCTTACAACTGGTGCTTATGTATTTATAATATTAATATCATTTATTACAAAAAAATGGAGGGGACTTTGGATGTGTATGACTGTTATTGGATTCTTGTTATTATGCGAACTTTATGTACTGAATCCTAAAATGTGGCAACAAATAAGGGGTATCCAGATGATAGCAGCTATGAAAATTATTTCTGTAGCTATTGAACTAGACAGGGATTTATTCAAAAGAATGCTTAACCCAGTTGAATTTGGAGGGTACATACTTTGTCCAGCTAATTGCATATTAGGCCCATGGATATCATTTCACAATTACAATCAATACCTTGAAGTTAAGTTCTTGTCTAAAAGATGGATTAAAATAATAGTGATAAATCTGTTTTTGTCTATGGTATTCTTGGTTTTATCTAATTGTATTGTCCCATGGTACATTGATGATGAAATGCCCAAATGGTTAATAGCTTATAGAGATGCACAAGCTTTTAGAATGTCACATTATTTTGTATCAAGTCTGTCTATTGTATCAATGATAAGTGCAGGATTTGGACTCACAAATGATTGCCACTCTGAGGTTCATGTCACCAAACCATTTTTTATTGAATTACCAAGATCTCTAGTCCAAGTGGTGATTTATTGGAATATGCCTATGCATCAGTGGTTAAAAAACTATGTTTTTAAAACTTGTCAGCCATATGGTCAATTTACAGCCATATTTATTACTTATACTGTGTCATCATTACTCCATGGTTTAAATTTCCAATTTTCAGCAGTTCTTCTCAGTATTGGAACATTCTCATATGTTGAATATAATCTACGCTATAAAGTAGCGTCAACCCTGGAGGTGTGTTGTTTAGCAAATCCATGCAGTAAACAATGTGATCATAAGTTTAAAAAGAATAGTATACTTGCTATATTCACAAACACTATATTTTCTATAATTACTATCATACACCTTGCTTATTTAGGTGTGATGTTTGAAGCATCATTTTCAGTGCAAGAATCAGGTTACTCATACTTCCATACTATAAGTAAGTGGGAAAATCTTAATTATTTTAGTCATAGTTTAGCTGCCTTTTTGTATGTGATTTATTTACTGATGTGATAAGTTGTATTCCTAGTGTGTAAGCATCTTTTTATAGTATTTTCTGAATCTCCTCTTGTGATCTCTTTCAGTATTATACATACATTTACATTTTTATTTTAGATGAGAACATGATTGAGCAAAATAGATTTGATAAATAATATTTTTTATGGTAAAAGTTTTAGGACTTAATTAGATTAAAAGAATATCATTCATTATAAAATGCATTGTTAGATACTTGAAGCAATCATGTTGTTATGTAAGTCAAAAACTAGTCTTTTTCAAATGAAATTAAAAATTTATGGACATTCCATATACATGAGTTCTAATGATATGGAACTGATAATATTTTATAGATACAATTTGATGCTCGTCTAAGCACATTATTAAATATGTTAAAAGCACAATGAGCAATAATATTGATAGTTATTATTTCTAAGTAATCTAAATCTTATATCTAATATAATTAAATTTGGGTAAAAATAATACCAGAAAATTCATAATCACTGCCAATTTATTTCATTGTCTATCTTACTTAAATATTTCTTATGATAACATGAATCAACTGTTCTTACATTTACTTCACATGCCCCTGTGCTATTATTATCTACTAACTGTACTTTAAAATTAATGCCTTCTGTGATTTTGACTTCACCAATACTTCCAGAATCTTTGCTTGAATTAAAATATCCTGGTCTTGTATAAATTATTATTACTTTATATTCTTTAGAAACTTTTTGTATCATTCTAAGTACATTTTTTACATATAAATCCATCTTTGTTATTTTTAATCCTTGTTCTGACCAATAGAATGCTGTTAGAGTATCAAAAATTAACAATGAAATATTTTGATGATGTGCTAATATGTTGTCCAAATTATGAATAGTTGTATAAAATTGTGTGGCATCATAAATATTTAGTATAAACAAATTGTTGAGAGTTCTATGAAGAACAGTGTCTAATTCGGCGTCACAATAAGTATTCAATGATGATACTATCTTTTTTTTCAATGCATTGATAAGTTCTTTGTAGTCTAAATGTCCAACTGTGTTAAAAACTAAGACACCTATTGGTTTTTCATTAGACCTGCTAGGTGCTAACGCTTCATTTATCATATCAATCAATAAAACAGCAGAATTATTACCAAATACTTCAACAACATCATCATTTTTTAGTCCAGGCTGGAATAAATTTGAATAAAAGTTTTCGATAACTGGTTTCTTGATCAGTCTTGCTAGTAGTTGCGCTCCTGACTCAACCTTGTATTTAGTCGTTGCCATTATGTGATTTCTTGGTTTCCTAGAAGAGACAGGAACTGTGATTTCGTGTAAGTTAAATAAGTTAATTTGCTGTCTTTCGTCATTCCTAACACAAACTAAATAATTGGCTTCGATCACAGACTACAGCCCTATGTTCAAAAATAACTAGAGTAGGGTAGGGTCGTTACTCTTAACTGTTCAAAAAATGCTTCGAGTTACAACCTAGGGTCATTCTTTTATAACTCGAGTGTTACCCTAGAGTTAACCCAACTAACTCTAACTCCGAGCAGGGTATAGTTATCGGCACGGATATTGAGCGGTGACTGTTACTTGTGCAGAAATAAAATACCCCCTTTGGTGGTATGAAGTGAGACGCGGGTTCGGGGAGTGTCATTGGCTCGCGCGCATCGCATCATAGACGTCACTCGTGATTGGTCCCTACGCTTGCCGCATGTATCTAACGACGAGTACACTTCTGTGCCAATAAATTGACTCGTGATTTTTAATCCATCGATTTGATTTTTATTATTGGTTATTTTATTAGTGGTTATTATGTCACCAAAAATGGTTTAGCCGAAAACGCATAACAGGCACACAGAGAAAGTTCCTTTTAAAAGTAGGTAAAATGTTAGGAATTTCTTCGTAAGGGTGTTACAAATCTTTGTTTTCGTATTTGCTACATTATGCATATATTCAACCAGAATTAAGAAGATAGCAGGTAAAAGAAAAAAATAAAATAAAATAGGTGTACATTTTCTTTTCTATAAGTGTACGATGCGCAAAGCGATCCCCACTCTTTCGTCGAGCGCTCAATATCCGTGCCGATAACTGTAGGTTGGTGTAAGCGGCAAGAATGACAGTTGCTTGGCATTGACAGTAAGTTGAACTCTATGTTCGCGTTCAAAGATGCGAGCTTAGATTATCTACCCCGATGTCATCATTAGAGTTAACTCTAACCTCATTTTTGAACGCAGGAAAGAGATATGGACAGCAGGACACCCTTATACCTTAAAACTGGTCTATAATGCGATAGTCAGAAGCGTGTTAGATTACTGCAGTTACCTAATCGAGCCATGTAACAAAGAAGCTCTGCGCAGACTGTATTCTGTCCAGTCTAAATGTCTAAGAATCGTAATTGGTGCAATGAAATCTTCCCCTATAAATGCTCTCCAGGTTAAATGTGCAGACCCTCCCCTTGCCCTTCCTAGACAATACTTAGCAGATCGTTTTTTGTCAAGGTTGTCTCGCCCTCATCCCATCCTGTAATTCCCATTCTGGAACAAATCTTTCTCTCTCGTAATGCCTCCTCTTATTGGAATAATAAAAATATTCCATTTATGAACAGGTACAGAGAGCTTAAACACCTCCCTTCACCTGTTTGCCAATATCCTTCTTTTCCTGTCTTTGCCTCCTATGAGGTGGTACATTTTAAGCCAAACACCGTGTTGGGATTTGGTATCTCCAAAAACTCGCAGCACGTAAAAGGCGACTTCGATCGGGCTATTAAAAGATACTGGCAGGGTTGGAACCTGTTTTACACGGACGCATCTAAATTATCGTCATCTGGGTCTACAGGTGTATGCGTGTACTTCCAGAACTCCAGAATATAGCTCTTCTATTCCTGTCCTCCAGAGGCCTCCGTATTCACAGGAGAATGCATTGGTATACTAGATATCATCAATTTTATACTAGCGCACAATATTCAGAAGTCAGTATTTTTTTCAGATTCCCACAGTAGCATCCAAGCCCTAGGTCAAAATCAATTAAAATGTAAACTGCACGGCAAAATTATTACAGATATTCGTAACTTACTATTCACTTGTCATAACAAAGGTCTAAATATTGAGATAGCTTGGGTGCCCAGTCATTCGGGTATATGTGGCAACAAATGCGCCGACTCATTGGCAAAATATGCTACATACAACCCGACCAACTATGCATAACTATGCATTTCGTGCTACATAGTTATGACTTACGCTCGGACACCAAACTTAAGTTGTATAACTCGTGGTCAGCAGTGTGGCAGGCAAGTTCAAAACTCAAGAAATCATACTACGCCAGCATCCAGCCTGACATCCAGCGGAAACCTTGGTTTTTCAAATGCCTTAAACTCTCCAAAAAAACCATTTCCTTTGACTTGTATCAAATGCTTCCCAACATTAAAATTCCTATTAACTTCCATTCCCTCTTGACTCTCTTTTCTCCTAAGATTATCCAAATTCTATCAAAATTTTAAACGATAATAGTATAGCCAGGTAGGTAGTAGGCAGGTGGTAGTTTATTTCAATCTGTAAATATTTATGTTTACCTGTGTTGTCATATGTATTCACTGACCTCTACTATTACCACATCTGGAAGTTAGTGTATGTATTATATATTTTGTTTTAATCTATGTTAACTTACAAACATTGTCTGGTCTTTACAGCCACTAACATTGTAGATCTACCACAAAGTACAAAGTCCGACGGTTCACCTAACGGAGCTACCGCCACCACATGACACTAGGTGTCTGTGACTCTTTACTGAACCGACTCACTGTTTCGAAACATTTTAGTGTTCCGAATAATTGGAGCAGCAGTAATGTTTTAAATGCATCATTTGGAACAATTGGAACACTAAAACACTCTTTACTTTAAGTGACCAGCAGTCTTTTAAAATTCAAATTAAAACATAAATAGTGTAAATATAATTAATGACCTGAGCTAAAAACATCTGCTTTAAATAATTCTCAAATCAAAATTCATTAAATAAAATTGTTGGTGTATATGGCGCAACATAACAGATCACGATTCATAGCAGTCAGTCTCTGTATCTTTTGAGCCGTTGTTCCAAATGTTCCTTTTGTATCTTGTGAGTCGATGTTTCAAATGTTCCGTTTGTATCTTTTGAACCGATGTTCCATAATAAAATGATACATATCACTGTTTCGGAACATTTCAATGATTCAGTTGCAAATGTTCCAATCGCAAAGATGACACATTTTTCCAAGCCTACATGGTGGCACTGGCAGAATAGTCGACATCGGCTCAGTTGCCAGTGAAAAAAAACTAGGATATCTACTCAAATTACAAAAGAACGAGTCTGGATTGCAACTCGAAGCATTTTGAAACGGTTGGAGTAGCGACTCATTAGCACTACAGCAAAGTACACTGCCCAGCCCTGCGTTCAAAAATAACCAGAGGGGGTAGGGTCTTTACTATAACCGTACAAAAATGCTTCGAGTTGCAACCCAGAGTCGTTCTTTTATAACTGCAGTAGCTACCCGAGAGTTAACTCAACTAACCTTGCTTGGAGTTAGAGTTAGTTGGGTTAACTCTAGGGTAGCTACTTGAGTTATAGAAGAACAACCCTGGGTTGCATCTCGAAGCATTTTTGAACGGTTAGAGTAACGACTCTACCCTACTCTGGTTATTTTTGAAGGCAGGGCTGGGGAGAGTACTTTGCTGTAGTGCTGTCACTGTCATTTATATCTTAATGTCAGATCAGTAGATGTGCTCGAAATTGGTTTTACTTTTTGCTGAGTTTTTTAAAAGGAGTTGAATACAAACTAAAAAATTAATCTGCTCATAGCGGTAAAAATTACTCTAAAATGTCAAGGTGTAAAATATCAAAGTAATCCAAGCCGTGTAAAATTAAAGTCTTTAGAATTCTATTACTTAATATTCCCGCCTGTCAGAAACTCCGTGCTACAAAATGATATTCAAAAATTACTTCATCGTTTTACCATTTTTATTAGTGTTATTCCAATGTGCCTTGTCGGAATTGATAACATTGTCCCTACTTGGTACTTCTGCTATTGCGGCAGGCTGGTACAAATGGAATACGATAAAAGATAACACATATTGTCGATATGTGGAATGTTGTAACGATCAACATGTACCTTTTGATATAAATAGTGAGTAGAAATCATAATCTAGATATCATATTTATTAATTAAATTGTGTTATCAATTTTTAATACCCAATAGTATTTACACATACATACTACCTTATTAATAGTATTTACTGATTTTTTAAAATTTAAACAACAAAAACTTCAGAAACAGTTTTAAATAACTTTGTGCAATTTTTTTTATAGAGTTAAAATCATCATTATCTCTAAGAATGTTTGGGCAGCCCTTGGTTGATGAATTAGTTAACATTATGTATGCACACAAAGAGGCAGTTCGTGATGAGAACAAAAGAAACAAAAAGGCTTTAGTTATAAGCCTCCATGGCTGGCCAGGTGTTGGTAAAAACTATGCAGCTACTATGATAGCCGAAGCACTTTATGCTAAAGGTATGCACAGCAAATATGTGAAGCTGTTTATGGGGAAAAAAGATTTTGATTGTTCTGCCTTGCAGCAGAAAAAAGTGAGTTATTGATTTGGATGAATATGCATTATGGTCAGTAATGCTAGTAAACTCTTATCATCATTATTTAAATCTAAATAATATTTCAGGAAGACTTGGTGGCAACTTTAAATAGGATTGTAAAAAAATGTCCAAGGTCACTCATCATTTTTGATGAAATCCACGATATGTGTCCTTCTGTGTTGGACACTATCAAACCAATGCTTGATCACCATCATGCTGTAGATGGTATTGATTATAGGTAAGCATATTTGTAGATCAAGGCCCATTTTCAATTAGTTCTTGCAAACAACCCCTATCAATTTATTTTTCTTGAACCATCTCAACCTGCTTGTTGGTCTATAAGGCTGACAAAATACTTAATATAATTATGGGGTTTTGTTCATTCTGTGGGAAAGATGGTGGTAGTTTTTTTTATATTTACTGTTCTTGATGTAATTAAAATTGTTTTTGTGTTATTTGTGTAAATTCAACTAGTCAAATCTCAACATATTTTTTATGTTCATATTGACTGACCTAATTCCTTAGTTTCAGAATACATAATTATAATATATATTTTTTATATTATGAAATCACTTTCTAAACTTTTGTCTCTGTGACTGCAATCCAAATTTTGTCTATACCCACTGACAAAAATGCAGATATAGGAAGGTTAAAGATTTGTTGCATTGTTCTTATCTGCAGTAGTTTTTACTCATAAAATTGTATTAAGCAGTAAACTACTATTTTTATAACTATTGTATATTAAATATATTTTCTCTTTCATTGTAGAGATAGTATTTTTATATTCATATCAAATATTGGAGGTCAAGAAATAGCAACAAAATTGTTAGATCTGTATGGGCAAGGTGTTAAAAGGAATGATGTTGAATTTCATGATTTTGAGCCAATTATAAGGAGGACAGCATACTTTCAAGGTGATTTGGTTTTTACAAACTTTTTTTATATTTCGAACTGTGTAAAAACTTCTCAACCAAGTCTAAATAATTATCATTTTCAGCATAGACAATAATGATGATGCTAATGAATTAATTAAATATTTTAGGAGGGTTTGAAAAGGCAGCTGCTATAGCAAATCATTTGATTGACCATTATGTCCCTTTTTTACCACTGGAGCAGCAACATGTAGAAATGTGTGCCTTGGCTGAGTTTCGTTCACATGCTGTATATCATCCTACTGAGGAAATGATGGCGTAAGTACTCTGAATTTTATTATTACCTACCATCCACTATTATTTCTACCTACCATTGTACTTCTTTATAATATCAAATATTCTGAATAAAAGCAACAATAATTTTTTCAATGTGATTGTAAAACACAGTCATAATTAAATAATATTTTATTTACAATAAGCTTAAAATAACATTGTTTTTCATTTACATCTTTTACAGGGAAGCATTATCTGTTATAACATATGGGCCGAATGAAGACCAGCCAATATTTGCTAACAATGGCTGCAAGCGATTTACAAGACACATTCCTTATATTATTCAAAAGCATAAACAGAAGATAGAGCTGTAATCACATTCTTATTTAAGGGTAATCTTGTGATATTTTCAACAGATTTTTTATTTGTTGAGTTAATAATTTATTTAGCTTTAAACCTTGTTTGTACAAAATAGTTGTTAATAAAAAAAGAGCAGCATTTTATTATGCATTTGGTTTGTGTAAATATCTTTTTTAAAAAGTGACCAAGTCTCCTTAAATAAAGATTAGAAAAAAAAACTTTTTAAAAATTATTTAAGTTATAAAACTGTTTTCTTCACTTGGGAAAAATCATGTTTTTATTAATTGTTAAAGTTGCTATCTATGTACTGGGATCTAACTTTTATTTCAAATAATTTACATGCTAATAAATGATCTGTAAATAATACCTCAACTTATGAAATGTTTTTTTTTTTGCAAGAAACTACAAACAGGAAATGTTCTCTCTATGTGTAAATTGTATTTTTATAAGCATTGAAAGTGACTTCTTGCAATAAACAATTAAAATATTACATAGTCTATAATTGAATTGCATTGTTAACTAGGAATCACACTTTACCTTTGGAAATAAAGAAATATCTAGCAGTTTCAGAATACACACAAATGCAGGAAGTTATCTGGATAACTCATATGCTCAGAGAGCCATTGTAGAGGGCTGTCGGCAGGAATTGTTATTCCATGTGTTCTCAGTTGTACTGAAAATAAAGATAAGCACTTAATTAATTTTGCACATTTTTTTGGGAAGACATCCAATGAGTGCTCCCACTGTAGGTGTATCAGACTTTTACTGGTTAAAACCACACCTGTTTCCTTCAGTTGCTTAATGCCTATGCATTCTAGGACTACAGATGTCCTTTTCAGAAATTCGCAGATTTAACATTGCTTCATGTGAGATATATGCTTCTCACATAAAACCATTTAAAAAAAAAAAAGAATTCTACATACCATCATGTTTGTCAGGGTACAGCTCGGCAATCATTTGTTGCAGTGTCTTCCTACTGCCATCATTATTCTTGGGGCTGACTAGGCGTTGACTACAAGTACCATCATCTGAATATAACTTAATAGGAATGTGTTTGAAACCTTCATTATCTCCATGAGATTCCATCAGTCGCCTGTTTATTGCCCAAAACTGGTCGAATTTGTCTGCAACAAATGGAATAAAGTTAGAATAATTCCCAAGTGGACATGTTCTGCCACACATGAAAAAGCATCATTTGCATAGCACAGCATAATCCATGACAATATACTCATACAGAAGCAGCAGATGTACAAAATTAAATGTAAACCCAATATAATTATGATTTGTAATTACCATTTTGTAAACCAAGCCATAACTGGTTGTGATCTTTTTTCTGCATTGTTGACATGACTTGTCCTCTGTGTTTAAGAACATCAGCCTCTTTCACAGTAGACATAAAATGAGCTTCTACAACGTCTCTGAAACAAGTTCACACATATTTCTTGAAACACCCAAAACTAAATGAACAATATAGGGTTGAACACTTTATAAGAAAATGTAAGTATAAATGGTTTATACTTACTTATTAGTACAATGGAGAAGAACATCTTCAGGGAATTTGGTGAAGTGCACAGTCAGATGCCAGGGCAGTTGAGGGTCATTGCCACAAAACAAATCATAAAGAAAGCCTATCGGGTAGTGCCATTTGAGTGGCTGTCCATTATAATCTAACCACATTTCACTATCAGAGTTTTCTTGGGATATGTAGCGTAAAAAATGTCTTTTCATCTGAAATATCAAATACGGAACACAAATCACAATCAGTAATTTTACCGTAGATAAAACTATAATTAGTGTTAGTCAAAATGCTTTTTTCGGATAAATAATTTCAACCAACCTTGTCTGTTACAAGAGGGAAGTAGCTGAGTCTAGGGACCATCACATAAAATGCATCAGGTTGTTGTATTTCCATAATTTCTTCTTGAGCCAATTGAAAACATATTGGTAACTTTCCGTCCCATATTTCACGTAGAACTTCTCTATCGTTAGCCATGAAGAACCACGAGAGCGTGTATTTGAACTACTTTACCGCAAAATTTAATAGATGTAATCCAGTTTGATTGGAAAGACAAGAGAAAAATAATAAAGCGACACAGTAATCAAGCAATTTAATTCGATAACAAAGGGAAGGGGTGAGGGGGCTACTCGCTGACTTGTGATGACACTGACAACTGGATATGGCAGTGTTGCCAACTCTAAAAGTTCCAAGTCGCAAGACCAAGAATTTTATATCCTACTAGCTGTAACCCGCGACTTCGTCTGTGTCAAGTTAGTAATAATGCACAAACGTAATTAATAATTCTGGGCTTGTGATTCATGCCGAAAGATCTAATTCATTCAACGGAAATTAATTCCAGTAAACATTTTATGTAAAATGTATTTGTCCAGATCATCATCATCATCTTCCTGCCCTTGTCCCATCTTATTTGGGGTCGGCGCAACACGTTTTTTTCTTCCATTCAGATATATAATTTATTTTATTTATTTGGCTCACCAATAATAGAATACTCGTAAATGTTAAACATCAAATAAACTTATGAACGTCAATAAACAGAAACAGACATGTTGAGGTCACAGCAGTTGATGTTCTTAGATTCTGCCGACCTCTAAAAGGAAAAGGTGTTACTTTAAGCTTGTTTTTGGTTTATGCTATGATGAAACAAAGCTGTATGATTTTAATATGATTGGTTCATTAGAATATACTAATAGTGTATTGAAATTTTGTTATCTTTTAACAACACTAAATAAATATTGTTTAACGTAAGCTATCAAAAAAAGCGGATAAGTAGTTGTCAGTTGATAAAATGTATAAAGAATCTGTACGGATCTTGTTCTGAGGTTGATACCCACAGTTTTTAGTGTCTGAACGTTTTACTTTTAAGAAGAAATAAATTAAAATAATCAAATACCTTCCCCTGCTCTGGGTAAAGCGAGAGTTTGTGTCAGACTTTTACAGATTGAAAACCACCTATATTCCTTTAGTTGCCCTTAGCGTTCTAGGGTTACAGTAATTTGCACGCGGCAGCAAATCCCTTCTTTGAGGAAAGGTTAGAAAGACACCACAGCGTCCTCTCTTTCCGTCTGACGCAGGTCACTAGGGCTAATGCCTGCTAGAGCTATGATTTTTTTTTTTAAAGAATTACCTCCCATAAGAATTTGCCTTGATGATATTTCTCTGCAGGGTTTTAGCCGGGTCCCGTTATGCAACTTTGGCGGAGGTGAATTTCGAAGGAGCATAATCGGCTCACGACCACAAATATAAAGATAAGTTTTCGACCCTGCTGGGACCCTACGGTCGCTGAGATCTTCTTGAGGCGCACATTGAACAGTACGCGCCGTCGATGACTTAGGCTCGATCCGTACGGTTACCGGATGGTCGAACGATGAGCTACCCATTGCTCGCCTCTGTAAACCCGCGCCTGCGGAGGCCGAAAATCGGGATCGGAATCCCGGCGGTGGTTTGGGCGTTTGCTTCGCAGAAGGAGGCGACCGCGTGCCACTCTTCCTAGCTCCGGACCATGTCCTGTACCAAGGCCCGGCGCGAGAGATCACTGCCGCCGATCACCCCCATGAGGACACGGCGCTGCTCTGCCCAGGCGGGGCACACCTTACGGGCAGCAATAATGCTCCACCATGTCCTCCGGGCGGTCCACACAATGGTGACACCCAGGCGTTTCTTCCGCACGAATCCGGTACAGCAACCTCCCAAACTTGTCATGTCCGGTGAGGACCTGCTGCATTCGGAAGGTAAGGACCCCGTGTTGTCTTTCTAGCCACTCCTCATAGAGGGGTCTTACCGCCATAATTATGGCGTGCCCAGCGCTGGGATGCAACAGTCGTTGTCGCCATTCCACCATGAGAGCCCGCTGGAACTCTGTAGGCAGAACTTTAGAACACCAACTACGAAATACTTATAATTTACTTTTCTTGCTCTAGGTTAGTTTAGCAGGCCTTTCTTAACTAAAGTTATAACAATTATACAGGTCAAAAGGTAAAAATAAAAATAGAATTGATAAATTGCGCTGTCTGTTCAATAAATAGACTGAAAGTCTGAATGCATAAACGCTGGATTTCTGTCATGTACACGGTCGGTATCTGCTAAACTGCTTCGAAAGTGTTGATGTAGAAACTAGACTTTTAACAAAATAATATAATAAAATAATAATACGCAGAAATATGTAAGAATTTCTTGTTTACAGTTAAATAAAACTATCACAAAAAAAACACTGAGATTCGAACCACTATCCCCTTACGTACCGGTCTTACCATGAGACCACTGAGCTAAAGTACACACAGACATTTATCTTCCCGATCAGGTGAGAACAGGGACGCGTCCCTAGACGCCTAAAACTCGGGACGTCTCGCGCAAATAGAGAGTCCTGGCAATACTTGTAAATACCCGTACTACGAAAAATACGAGTAACAAAATGCATTCGTGTGTAACGTTTCGTTACTCGGTACTAAAAGGCGTACATGTCACTCAGTACTGAATACATATGGTTTGCTAACAACGGTATTTGCGTAAACTGAACAGTGCAGGTACCCATACTACGAAAAATGCGAGCAACCGGTAACGAAATACATTTGTGGGTAACGTCTCGTTACTCGATAATAGATGGCGCATTCAGTACTCACCGTTACTCAGTACCGAATACATACGGTTTGTTATAGCTTTAATGACTTGATGTCAATGTCAGTTAACATAGGGTTTTTTGGCGGTATTTCTTCGAGTGAAGTTTAGTAGCTGTTTTAATTATTCGCAAATTGAATCCTAGTGGATATTGTGATGTAAAATTGGTGTAGTTTTGTATCTCAAGTATCTGCGCAACTGGACAATATGTGGAATCATTGAAACAGGTGCGATCTCGGTAAAATGGAGCTGAGAATTTTATTGTAATTTTGGCTACCCCAGCGAAGTTTGCCGAGAAGGCTGACTTGATACATTTGCTGTCAAATATAGTTACCGGCACGGATCTTGAGCGCTGACTTCTAATTTCGCAGAAGTAAAATATCAGGTCTCTTTGGTGGTATGAAGTGAGGCGCGGAGGTGGGGAGAATCAGTGATTGGCTCGCCGCGCATTACGTTATAGACGTCATTTGTGATTGGTTCTCTGCGCTTGCTGTACGTACCTAACGACGACGAGTACACTTCCGTGCCATTAAATTGACTCGTGATTTTTAATCCGTCGATTTTATTTTTATTTGTGGTTATTATGTCACAAAAAATGGTTTAGCCGAGAATGCATAGCAGGCACATAGAGAAAGTTCCTTTCAAAAGTAGGTAACATGTTAGGAATTTCTTCGTAGGGGTGTTACAAATCTTTGAAATTTTCGTCTTTGCTACAATATGCATACTGTTGGTATAAAGGGGAAAAATATATAAGCAACGTATATATTCGCACAGTGGAATTTATTAGATGTGAATGGAATACAACTTGGTTAAACATTGACAACCACTGTTAGAAAAAAAATATTGCCTAGCAACTATCTCGCCATCGTAGACCAAAACAAGTCACACTATGGTATGACATATGTGATTAACGTTCATGAACAACACATACCTTCATTACCTTCCGGTAGAAATTCTCTAAAAGAAGAAAACCGTATGAAAATCTCTTGCATGGTTAATAAGTAAACGGAAAAACAGACAGAGAAACACAGCGACTTTGATTTAAACTATTTATGTTTTTTTTTTAACTTTTACCTTCAACCAGAATTAAAAAGATAGCAGGTAAAAGAAAAAATAAAATAAAATAGGTGTACATTTTCTTTGCCATAAGTGTACGATGCGCAAAGCGATCCCCACTCTTTCGCCGAACGCTCAAGATCCGTGCCGATACCTGTACTATAAAAACATTAGAATGTGTTGCACCCACATTCTAAAGTGATACATAGTGCAGTGTTTTAAAAATGAAATAAGACTTCACTTAAAGGCTCAAGTGGCCAGGTCATTAAAAAAAAAAACAGTCAACATTTAATGTCAATTTGATTGTCAAAAACACGTGCGTTTATCGCTAAACTTACAAAGAGTATCTTAATTCTATAAAATCGATCTAAGCGTTGTAATTTCTTATGAAGCTGAATAAATTGTGCTTAATTTCGTCCAATAATCAACAACTGTAAAACAGTTACACTTCTGTTCGTTGTTTTTGTTATAAAACCCTGTGAATCATGGGAAAGAAAAGGAAACTTGGAGCGAAAGATGATGAATTTGAATTTGACCCGATACCAAGACATTTAGTCACTTCACATATAAAAAAACAAGAAAAACGTCTCGTGGTAATATTGGAAAACGCACAGCTGGAGACGGTTAAGGTAAGAAAACCCAACCTTTTTTCTTCATAACAATATTTTCTTGTGTGCATTAGAACTTTCTGTTTTGATTTCAGACTGGCAACAGTTTTGAGCTGCTAAACTGTGACGATCATGCAAACATTCTAAGAAAAAATGACAGAGATCCTGGATCATGTAGACCTGACATCACTCACCAATCACTTTTAATGTTGATGGACTCTCCTCTGAACAGAGCTGGCTTACTGCAAGTTTACATTCACACAGAGAAGAATGTTCTTATAGAAATAAACCCACAAACTAGAATTCCACGAACTTTTAAAAGATTTGCTGGCTTAATGGGTAAGTTCCTGATAAAACAAATTGACGGGGAATTGCTAATAACTCCTAACTGTTAAAGTCAAAAATGTCCTTCCCAAAGACGTTACAGAGGTAATACTGTAAATTGATGCATTGGTTTTGTTAGGGGTTTCCACAATTTAATTTGATGCAGTTACAACTAAATATCCACTTCAGAGATTTCACTAAAAAATGCAGAAACACATTTAAAATAAAAGTACTAAAATGTAATTTTCTCGATAAATGTCAGTTAGAAGGTATTGTCACTTCACTGTCTAAATACTGATGTAATTGTATAGTAACTAACATAGTACCAGTTTATCTGCTATCAGTTAATTTTAATATATTTATTTTTATATTTCCAGTTCAACTTCTTCACAAGTTTGCAATAAGAGCTTCAGATGGCCCAATGAAGCTGCTCAAGGTTATAAAAAACCCTGTCACATCACATTTACCTGTTGGTGTGAGGAAAGTGACCATGTCTTTCAGTTCTACAGTTGTGAAGAACTGTAGAGAGTTAGTCCCTAAAGATGAGCCTATAGTCATGATTATTGGTGCTATGGCCCACGGTAAAGTAGAAGTAGATTACTCAGAAGAAGTTATATCAATCAGCAACTATCCTTTGTCAGCTGCTTTAACTTGTGCTAAATTATGTACTGCATTCGAAGAAGTTTGGGATGTGGCATAAATAATAAATTGTTTATGTTCCCTCATTCGTTTTATTATAAGTAACCTGTTTCTTCCTATATTGATTTGATTTAAATGAGTTTGAATCTTTACAATTTAGCGTTATTTATTGTTAGGTTAGGAATCTGCAACCGAATTTGGTTTGTATGATGACCAATAGATGGTGCTTAAATACAGGTAAGGTAAATAAATGGTAATTTTACCTTGTTATCAAAACAAGTAACAGTCTTTGTAGCTCTAGTTTTTTGTTGAATTAAACATTGCATGTTAATCTGGAGTAGAGGCGATTTTCAACAAAGACTACACATATAACATAATTATATAGAGTTTAGTCAATACCTAAAGTTGCCTGTCTTACCAGACCGCTATAGAATATATGAAGAGAGTAATACAAGGTGCTCACTTTATCACCGATTCCACATAAAATAAAAATAAATTGAAATAAGTCTTGTAACTTTATTTAATGACAAACTGGTTATGTTAATAATTCCACTCGATCAGCCGACATCCGCGCCATTGATGTTACATCATTCCCCTCCGGAGATCGGAGATTGACAGTTTTTGGTGCGTCATTATTTCGATTTATTTCATTATCTCGATTATCTTGTGATGTTGCTATGCTACAGTTGTTGGATGAGGCACAGGCAATGGGTTATTCTCCAGTGAGTCGGGTGTGGGACAGTGCTGACATTTATGCCAGGGCGTTGGACGTGGTACAGTATTGCGTTAATGCTGACTGCTGGCATCGACCAGGAAGGTCTTTTGATGGCTCTTCATGTGACTGGCCGAAGGTGTAGTGTGTCTAGCCTGGCCAAGGTCGCTGATCGAGCTAAGAGTGATGACTAGGTTGGTTGGTCAGGATATCCGTTAAAATCGTGGCGGCCTTATGGCTCGCTGCTCGAGAGCTTCAAGAAGTGATGATGGCGTCACGATGTATAGTAGCTGCTCTGCACGAAGGCTATGCTGGCGTTTTATAGTCGAGGTTTACAAGATTAGAGGTAGTTATGCGAATCAGATTGAGAGCAGTTTTATTTATTGAGAGCAGTGGTGGCCGAGTGGTAACGGCCCCGACTTACGAGTTGTAGGTAGCGGGTTCAAACCCAGCCAGGCGCATTACTTTGTGTATTTATTTCATCACCACTGCTCTCAAAACGGTGAAGGAAAACATCGTGAGGAAACAACGGCATGTTCTAGAACCAAAAATTCGAAGACATGTGACATTCACCAATCCGCACCGGGCTCGCGTAGTGGATTATAGCCTATTCCCTCTCCTAGAGAGGAGGCCTGAGTCCCAGCAGTGGGAACATTATAAGGCTGATTATGCTATGCGAATCAGTTTGTAAAGTCCCGCAAACATCCGTTAAAAAGGGAGGATCCTCCGACCACGAATTTTGTCTGTTTGCTGGTTCGGACTATTAAAAAGATATAAAAAGGTACTCTGTGAGACTGATGTACTATCATGTTCTAATACCGCGATGCAGAATTTTGTAGTTTAGTTGCTATGTGGCGGCATAGATGTCGTTAAACGTTTCAAACGCAAGAGTTTTGAGTTTTACATGCCTTGCTCGGATCGCTGTTATAACTCTACGAACTTATAAAGTAAATAAAATTACATAATCAATTTTAAATAGAATCTTCACTTCGTACTTCAATCAAATTAAAGAAAAAAAACAGTAGTCCAATACCAATTAAAATAAATAATAATGAAAAGTGACGAATTCTTCAGAAAATTACATAAAATGCACAACGCCATCTATCGAACATGAAGTTCAACTGTCCTCATTAGTTCTATTTTGAGTCCTTAGATGGCGTTGCGTTCCGAGTATCTGAATTGCGTGTGAGTAATATTTTACTTCTTGATCATATTAAATTCATAACTATATATTTTGATAGAGTAAACCGCTTGCGATGAAACACTATGTATGTAATAATTCAAGTCACAAACAAATTCTATTTAAAAAAGCTATTTATCTATAACGGATTAGTACAGTATCTACTAAAAAAAAAAATGCTGGGAGTGGGTTCTGTTAGGTGTTGGTTATCCTTTATACCCCGGTTTTTTTATTGGAAATATTATCGACGTACCAGAACGACTTTTCTAGAGATTTATTATGTATGTACCTATAAAAGAAGATAACAGGTAGTTTTATAATTCTGGGATGAAGTGCAGTGAAGCTGTTAGTTTTTACTTAGTTACTTTATAATTAACCATTTTTAACCGACTTCAAAAAGGAGGAGGTTCTATGTTCTGCTGAATGTATGTTTTTTTAAATGTATGTTCACCGATTTCTTGATCAATAGTGGACTGTTTTTGAATTATTTTTTTTATTGAAAGGTTATGCTTCCAAGTTGGTCCCATATAAATATTGTTATTATCTGATCATGAACTTCGTAGATATGGAACAGAACTACTCATAGGATCACAGCAGAACTGTCGTCACAAGTAAAATTGCTTTTATTATTCGTGTAGTCGATGACGGAAAGAAAGAAGAGGGGGAATATATCGAACTGATCTGATGATGAAGCCCGAAGTTAGGCACCGGAAATCTGTAATAACTCTGGCTATAAGGTATTTAAGTATGGCTGACGGGTACTTTTTAGTTTAGTTTAGGAACCATGAAATCTTTCCACATGCCCGTCTCATCGGGTCCACTGAGTGCGGTTATACTTGTACTTTACAAAAAAAAAAAACGTTCAGCTGAACATAGAACCTCCTTCTTTTTGAAATCGGTTAAAAACTGTTCAACAAAAACTGAAATGAAATGACATCCTTTAAAACGAAATCGCACCCTCTTAAAACGAACTAATTGGCTAATTAATCCCAAAAGGCATTTAGGTAGCTACGAGTATATGTAAGGGAGAAAAGTCGTGCGAACCAGATGTTTCAATACAAAATCTAAACTAACACATGACCAAAATAATTTAGAGAAGACAGAACTTTCAAGGATGTTCGCTTCAATAAAAAAATAGAAAATAATCTCATGGAATACTATTGGTTAAACTATCGGAATGTTATAATTATTAGGGGTTAGCCGTTGGTAACATAATATTAATTTGCAAACAAGAACTTGAAGGTGCTATTTAGAAATATTTCCGGTAACATCAATCTATTTATTTTTTGTCGAGTTTTGATCCCTGAGTGAACTATCGTTATATTCAACTATCTCGATGGAATGTGAGGGCGGGGTCGGAAGGCCGGGAACTATGGAATGCGTTCATGAGGTTTTGTTTTCTTTTTAAGTGAAACAAAAAGTATACCACGGCCGCCTATTATAACACACAATCATATCGTATTATTAGATAAAATACTGCTGAATGCAGCACAAGCAAGCTATCTTGCATACCTAAGCCATGAGTATCATAGATATCTGTTGTTTTTTAGGGTTCAAAAGGAAAAAAAACGGAACCCTTATAGGATCACTTTATTGTTCGTCCGTCTTTCTGTCTGTTTGTCAAGACTCTTTATCTCGGGAACGCGTGGAGGTATCGAGTTGAAATTAAAACAAATCAAGTCTGCGGTCCCTTGAAGCTATTAGAAAAAAATCAAACTTGAGTTAACGAAAAAAAAAGTTACGGCAGTTTATGTCGCAAAAAATGTGTATTTCAACACTCTCAAGGGAATCAAAATTCATACCTACCTACTTCCCGTTGACCTAGAATCCTGAAATTTGGTATGAAGCAAGGTCCCATAGCACAAGTATAGGAAAAAATCTGAAAACTGCAAATTTGTAGTTACGTCACAAAAAAAACTGTTTTTGTGATTCGGAAAATTCGTCGTAACTCAATTCGGGAATTGAACTGTTTTCATAGGTAAATTTGCACGGATCGTACCGTGAAACGGGGTGAATAGAAACAAAACTTTGGTTTGGTTTTTCACTTTGATACCATATGATTGGTTTCTAATAAAGTGTCGACTTTTTAGAATAACAATTAATTTATAATCTGATATAGTTAAATGCTTCAAAAAATATTCAAACATCGTGAAAATACCCTTTGAAGTTTTGTTTCTTTTTACCCCATTTGACTGTAGTTGATTTGATTCAAGTTCTAGGAGTGTAAGACGATTATTTCCAAGTGGTTGTGCACCATCTACATATATACGTCATGCCAACATTGTGCATACCGACTTGTTAAAGGATAATGCTTGACATAAGTAATCGTGGCATGATGAAAGCGGTTGGCCGGCCGCCGCCGCCGCCGCCGCCGCCGCCTCGCCGCACGTCGACTTGTGGGACTAGATTCTCGGCAACTTGCCTTATACGGCGTATGGTCTGACTCTGTGAGCCAATTAACTGCACAATAATGTAAACAACTACCTGCTACTATAGAATGTATGTACCTGGCTACTGGACATACCGATGAACTAATATAACGCGTGATGAATAACATAAGGACTAGCTAGACCACGGAGATCGATCGCTTGGGCTGCTAGGGAATCCAGAACAGTAGGCTATCTGGTGGGAACATTTAGAATATTCTCCGTGCAGTTTAAAGTGTACGGTGATGTGGTTTATGCAATTCCGATTCAGCCGTAAGTTTTGAATAGCTGCAGCGGTGTGGTGCGCGGGGACGCAACGCTTTCTTACCGATATGGTAACTGGTATGGTTTCCAGACAACTGACCGAGAAAAGCTGGCATTTTTCACAACACGTAGAACATAGGTATCAAAATACATAGAAAACTGTAATATCAGCGAAAAAAATTTAAACAGAATAAAATAGCACTTTCAGATAATTGTCAAATCAGGCAGAGGAGTGGAGTGCAGATCCATAAGTCCTACCATAGCTAAACAGTATTCGTTGTTATTATAATAATTTTCTTTGTAAGACAAAGTTAACAGTAGATTTTTACTCCCCGAATCCGTTTTAAGAACGACCGCCTATACTATACGCCTTAAGTATAATCCCTTGAACTTTTGGCCGGGGTTAAATGCATTCATTCTCGTACTGCCACTTGCGTCCGCAAGTAGAGCTCCACTGACCTTTAAAACCAATTTCTTTGCGAAATTTTAATTGATTTACATATTTTATGTACATTCTGTAGAACACATAACCAGCAATTGTTTTGAGTAAACATAGTTCTAAAGATCAATACCGTTTGAAAAGAGTATGGAAAACAAGCGAAAAAATGTCATGTTGTTAAATAGGAGCAAGGGCCTTAAAATGTCTGTTGTGCTAAACGACGCCGACGCGACGCCAGAATGGCTACCTGTGCGCTATACAACTATGCTACGCTACGACTTGAAGCGTAACCGCCTACGCGGCTACGCGACGGTAAAACAGCTACACTTCTGGTACAGAACTAACGTTGAGATTACGATGCGTAACCGCCTACGCGGCTACACAACGGCATAAACACTACGCGTCTGTTTATCTGCTACGGAATTGCTACGCTGCCTGACGAGATTACGATAAGTAACCGCCTACGCGGCTACGCGACGGTATAACTGCTACGCGTCTACTACGGTACTATTACGCTGGGCTGAGACTATGATGAGTACCCGTCTACGCGGCTACGTCATTACGTAGCCGCGTAAACCCGATACGCGTCTGCTACAGAACTACGATAATGCGTAACCGCCTACGCGGCTACGCGACGGCTTAGCCGCTATGCGTTTGCTCCGTGGCAGAAACGTAGTTCCGTAACTACTACGCTGTGACTACGATACGTAACCGTCTACGCAGTTACATAAATACGGTAGAACTCCTATGCTCGCGCTGTGGCTAGGAGTCGTACACACTTACGCGACTACGCGTCTGCATAATTGCTACCTTCGTTCTATCTGTTCAGAAATTCTACGCTGAGACTGCGATGCGTAACTTCCTACGTGGTTTCGCTACAAAATACAAACTAGCGTTCGCGTAGCGTCTACGCATCTGAAACGGTGTTACGCGACGGCAGAATGGCTAGATGCGAAGGAATAAATTTTCTTTTTTTATGATGTAATCAAATAAGTTGCCAAATTGAGAATAATGCAGACAGGTCCCTATCAAGATTGACTGGTTGTATGCGACTCTTTAGGTAGTTCAGTACATCTCCGATAGTGAACTGGAGCGTTTAGGTAGTCCAGCAGAGATTACAATATAGATTTGTATGATGTTGGAGACACTTTTGCATACTTTTGCATAAGATCGTATGTCAGTTATGTCATCCTAGTAGTAGTATTATGTATTTAAGTTGTTACTTTTTTGGGTTCTGTACCTCAAAAGGAAAAAACGGAACCTTGATAGGATCACTTTGTTGTCCTTCTGTCTGTCTGTCTGTCAAGATCGTTTATCTCGGGAACGCGTGGAGGTATCGAGTTGAAATTAAAACAATATACTCAAATTTGCGGTTTCTTGAAGCTGTGAAAAAAACAAATTTCTAAGTTAACGAAAAAACAAGATACGGTCGTTTATGTCTCAAAAAACGTATATTTGGACACTCTCAAGGAAATCAAAATTCATAGGTTACTTCTCGTTGACCCAAAATCCTGAAATTTTTAGGCACAAGTGTAAGAATAAATCTGAAAACTGCAAATTTGTTGTTACGTCACAACAAAAAAAAATTTGCGATTCGGAAAAATATTTGAGACTCTATTCGGGAATTGAATTGTTTACATAGGTAAGTTTGTACGGAATTCTAAGGGCGCGAGTCTGAATCACACTTGCCCAGTTTTTAGTATACAATAAAGGTGTGTTAATTTATAAGTGATGGTGAACCTTTAGAGTTCAACTGAGTTCTGTTTGTTCAAGGAACGATTCTTTCGCTTTTTGGATTATGATTGTTTATGTCGGAGTCATATGCGGAACCCCAAGGTTTTTACAAGAAATAAACTTAAAAAGAATACTCTACCGTATGGCATTAAATCCACCTTTGTACTTTTGTGTAGCATGAAGTTTTAATAAATAAATAAAGGAAAAGATATCGTGATGTTTTCAGGATATGACGTTACACTACCTATTCCTAAAGGCAGTTCTTCCCACTACGTGTTAGCATAAATATAATTTAATTTTTATGACATATTATAATTGGAGACAAGTTTTATTGTTACTTTGTGTATAATTTTCCTTATTGCTTTTACCTTATCACGTATCTCATTAACTATGACTACTTACCAACTACCTTTACAATAATTATTGTTACGTTAAAGAAAACAATAGATAGATAGATATTCTTTATTGTCACACATATACACCAAAAATACAACTTACATTAGGAAATTAACATTAATAGGGTGTCACAATGGGCGCAAAAACAAAAATTGTTTTTGGAAAACAATTTAATCTGTGTATCGTTTATTCACGTGGTTAAAACGTATAGCACTTTATTGTCCTTCTGACCACAACGGCTTGTGAAGTACAAACATTAAAAACGCTCGCGATAGTCACAAGGCCAAGCGACACCATGCAGTCATTTCTTGGAATTTATCGAATGCACAGTCCTGATCAATTTATATATCTAACTATAATATCCATATATAAGTTCAGAGTAGTTACTAACTTTGTAATTAAGACCATATACACAATATACTAGTAGAACTGTTTATAATTATGGACAAAGTACCTATGTAACGTAACTTGAGAATAAGTGTTCTGTATCAATAATAACCGCATGAGTATCTGATTACGCGGTTCCTTGAATTTGGTTGCTCTCGATCAAGCAGGTACATTTGTGGGATAAGTTGTTGTTGGTTCATTTTACACTTCGTTATGTTTTTTGTTTGTATTTTGTTTAAGCCATCTATGTCTGTATTTGAGTATGGTTTCCGCACTTAGTCTTATACGGACCATTTTACGTGGGCTATGTCGGCCATAACCTTACGTGGGCTTATTCCAACCAGCCCACCAACCACCCAGCTCCAAAAACAGATTAGGCCTCTCAGGTTTTTTAGGGCATCAATAAGGGAGTTCGGGGATCGTTAGGTTCTTGTGCGTATTTCAGTGACACCTATGCAGGTTAGGAGCACATGCGCAATTGTCTCCTTCCCCTCCGAGCATGCTCTGCACAGGGGACTGTCTGTGATGCCTATTGTAAGAAGGTGCTTATTCAGTGTGCAGTGTTCGGTGATGATCTCCGTCTCAAGGCGCAGGCCGCCTCTATCCAGTTTTATGCGTTTTTGGCGAGGGCTTTATTGAGGTGTGGCATGGCCTCCTTGGCCTGCCTACATCCTGGTGTCGAGGACCACCAGCACTCTGTTTGTATATGTGTGTGTTCACGTAGCCATCTACGCAGCTGGCCGAACGGGACCGGCACAATGGGTTCGGGCCCGAAGACCACCACTCCAGATCCCCTCCTGGCCAGCTCGTCCGTCGCGTCGTTGCCCAGTGAGCCGCTATGACCTTTAATTCACTGTAGTGTCACAGTATTGCGTTTCGGCACTGTGACTCTTTCCAGTGCTGAGTGGCATTCTTGTATAATTTTCGTGGTAGTAGAGTTTTTGTCTAGGGATTGTAGGACTGAGGCACTTTCGGAGAGTATCCAAAAGTGTGTGTTCGTTATATTCCTAGTTTCTATGACATGGGCTGCTAGGATTATACTAATACATTCTGCCTGATAGAGGTGTTGAATTTTCTTAGCGTTCTGAATATTCTGATGTTGAGGTCATTGGAGAAGACTCCAACTCCAGTGTCAGTATCTGTCTTTGATCTATCCGTGTAGACCCTCAGTTCTGCTGGGCCTGAGTAAACGTGCTCTTCTTCTGTTATTTGAATATTGAAATGCTTTTGTAAATGCATCTAATAATGCAGGAGGAGGCGGCCTCAGCGGCCGTCAGGCTCAGCGAATCGGGCACCCTGAGTAAAGATTCCAGAATCAAACACATACGCGTAATGAAAGACGCTATTAAACGACTACCCATGATGACAGCACCTAGCGACAAAGCTCCAAAGGCGTATTTTGGAGCTTTGTCGCTAGGTGCTGTTCCTTAACATTTGACAGGATTTTCCTGACCCGTGCTGCTTCGTTATTTGATTCAATACTATCACATAAAAAGCGCCAGGCGGAGTTTCTGGCGGTCCTAACTGCTTTCTTGTATGTGTATTGTGTTTCTTTGTATTGCTCCCAGTCCTCTGGGAGTCTTAGGTTTTTGGCTCTGTTGAATTGTTTGCGTAATGTATTTCTGAGTTTGCCAATATCTGCATTCCACCAGGGGTTTCTCTTTCCTTATTGATGTGAGGGGAGCTTAGTTGACAGTTTGTGTGGTATGCTTCGATTATATTGTCTGTGAGTTTTGTCACAGCGTTATTCAATTCTATGGAGTTAGTTATTTGGGTTACGCTGTGGCAGTCAGACTGTGCTGGAGGTTGGTCTGGATGATCGGGATGGGGTTTGGTGTTGTCGACGACGGCGTCGGTATGGAATTTGGAAGAGGTGGAGCCTTTGGAAAGTGTTTTTCCCTCCTCCATCCACCGCCAATTATCAGTCGGTGAGGACGCTAACAGCTGCGCCGTCCATCCAGGGGATGCAGGTGCCTTATCGGCGTCGGCGCCAGCCATGGCTGCTCGAGCCATTTCTCCCTCGCGTCTGTCTATGTTCTTGTCGGTTTCAGTGGTCTCCGTCTTTGTCTGTTCAGTGTCTGTGTCTTCCGTCTTGTTATGGGTTTGAGGGTAGAAGCGAACGTATATCGAAACCAGCAAGTACGATATTCGTCGCTCCCGCCCCAAGACCTTGTCTACCTCATCGGTGGGGATACCCAGGGTCAGATATGGCCCAAAGTTATCCCCACCGACTTTGGTTGCCTGGTGTAACGACCACCTCCCGATGTCGTACCAAGAATTCTGACGGATCAGAAGGCTCTGGAGCAGCGCAATGTCCCTATTAAAACTGGGAACGAAGAGCGCTGCTCGGATACGGGTCGGCTCGTCGCACTGTCTCATGACTGTCAGTGTCTGGTCGGTGTTAGGGAGTCTTTGTAGGGGGTATTCTGTGTCAGCCAAGTCAGTGCATTGTCATCCTCACATCACATCTGCACGGTGCCGTGCGTCACCCGAGGATAACCTCCGAAGGCCGGGAGTGGTTTCATGGGGTCCGACATAATCAGAAGTCTTTCAAGTTGTGATTTGACGTAAGTCGCTTCGTCACTTGTCCCGGAATATCCTTCGTGGCTCGCGCGTATATTCTCTGCACCCATGAGCAGCTTGGGTCCTCACCCGCTTCGGATCCCCCAGCAGCGCGCTCGGTGAGACCGACTCGTCCGGGCGGTCTCTCTTCGCCGCCCCTGAGCAGCTTGGCCCAGGTTGTGGCTTAGAGATACCTACTCGGCATAGTGCGCCCAGCTGGGATCCGAAACTGGCGATTAGTTCCAACTGGCGGTTTCCCCCTCTTCTTCAGGTACGGTCTGTGTCTGGTTCTGAGTCCGGTCAACGGTCCCTGTGGGTTTTGATGCTTGCGAGGGCGTTTCGCGTCGGGTGTCTGCGTCGCGTATTTGCCCCCGCTTGCGTGTTTCCGCGTCCGGCTATTTTCCGCGCTGGGTCAACCCTTCGCGTAATATGGGCTGGTCGCGTACTTCCCTTGTCCAGAGCCTCAACCGAGGCACTCCAGATAGGGAATCGGTCTCCAGCAGCCAAGAAGCGGTCCCCAAGCCGGAGCTGGGCTATCCGCAACCTGCCTAACCGTTCGGTTGCATGAGAAGAAGTGCCTGTCGGTCCATGCCGACGCCCCATGGGGGTACATGTACCACCATGTCTGATCGGCACATTCGGCTATTTAGTAGCTTAATTTATAACTAAGTTAAAGTAGTAGTAGAGGCACCTGTAAACTTTTTGGTTTTAAATTCAGCATTCGATGTACAAAAATGAACAAATATCTCACATCAATAATTATTCTCATCCTTCTTTAAAACGTATCCACCCAAAGCAGTCTAGGACTGTAGATACAAGTTACGTTAGGTATAGTGGATTTCCTTCACACGATGCTCCAATTTTACCGGTGTTGGGTCTCCAACACTTCCTTCCTTGACGTCGTCATCCCACTTTGCGCGCGATCTGCCCAAGTCTCAATTCCCACCTTGTTCTATTCGTATTTAGATACTATCCGATCTTCGGCACATGGGCCTGCCCACTAGCAAATTCTCACGATTGCTCTGCAATAAAAAGAATAAAATCAGATCAAAACCAGCCATCCAACTTGCCAACTAGATTTTTATTATATTTACGCCAGTTGAGCACACTATTCGCCGTGCATTATTAGGTGATACCTCTTGAATCATCTTGAAAGCACCATTGTTGTAGTCGTTCATTCACTGTTTTTTTTTTTCATTGGTGCGTATTGAACATTTCTTCTTGTTCTTTATTTCTGGCCAACTGAGAATTTGCTTTATCTTGTCAGCCGCAATGGCCCGGCACCGGATAAATGAATACAGTAAGTACAGCATCATAGTTGTTTCAGACATTTCCTATTAAAATTACAATTAAAAATATTCATTGACAAGCGTTTAAAATTGTATGCTCACAATTATTGTTTTGCAATAGTTTTTGAATGTCTATAAATATGGGGCTGCATCATATTTGCAATTACTTCTTTTTCCAGTAGGCATGCTGCTACCAGCTACCCATCTGTACATAGTGCGCGGTCGGAAGTTATACAGTAATCGCCTTCTAGGTACGCAGATATTCCACATTCCTAACGCATGAGAAAGATAAGTAATTTCTTAGTCGGTAAAGTATGTTATCAAGCGCAATCGACAGGAACAGAAAGGTATGCCGCGCAGTTAATTGCGTCAGTGCACGTCCTTCGTGTTCGTTGACTCAGACATGTCGCATTTCATAGGCCAAGTTCTGGTGGTGTGATGTGTGACGACGGAGCTGAATCACGTGGTTTATGTAAACCCCAGAACATTGTTTATAGCTTTGTATTGCTGAACGGACGCAGGTGAATTAATATTAAAAATTACCTACCGCTAAAGTCCAAGACAATTTTCTCGTAACCAACCACAAACCTATTGTAGAGTTAATCCTAAAAGCGGAGCGTCATTTAATTAAAATATATTCTCAGCTTCTGGTATTGAGTGAAAGACGAGCACGCATTGTGTGTCGGATTAAATTGGTTGTACAGGGCACTGCGCTCTATCATGTTGTGCGTTGCGCTTGCTCTACAGGTTGACGGGTGAGGATGGCCGCGGCGGGATAAAGTGTCGTATTGTATGCAGATGCAAGCGCGCGCCGGTTCTAGTGCACCCGCCGCCATATCAGGATCGCGGACGTGCGTGACAAAGCGCCCGCTAGAGCGACGAGTACATACGTATCTAAGGAGTGAGCGCGCATCGTGAGCGCGCCAGACGCGACGGCGGCGCACGGCTCCGTGCGCCCGCGCCGCCAGACCGATCGGCGCCTGCGCTCACAAAGGACTCTATTGTATTCCTCGCCGCCCGACTATAGAATGGACCCTTAGCTTCTTCGCTTTTTTCCCCGAAATTCCTGATACCAGAATAACAGTCAAACAATGGGTTTCCGTCCCTTTATTGGCACCTTATTTTTTGTGCCACCTTGAACGAACCCGCCAAGTTCTAAACATAATCACAACCTGTTATAAGGTCGGTAAAGATTTTGCCGCCATTCCTCAATTTATTGCTTTTCCATTGTTTCACAACGTTTTAGATTTTTTAAGACTTTTCTTTTGATAAGTCTTTTGTTCATCAAGTGGTACAATAGTAAGAGCTACAACTAGCAACTCTTGACTAGCATGGTGTTTCTTCACGGTATTATAAACAATTAGACGTTTAATGGTTATACTGAGAGGCATTAGCATTAGGTGTGGCCGGGCTCGGCAGACGCCCACGATCGGCATCAGCTCTCCGACCAAACAGGTTTCCTCTCACCGGCAGCACCGCGCCGCGAGCCAGCGACGACCACGCCACGCTCTCAGGCCCCGTCGCACCAACCGTTACCGCACCCCGCCTCACCCAAAAACTGCACGAAACACGACACCAAACATATTAAAATGTTTGTAGAAGGTTAAATGAAAAGTTATCTCCGTTAATTTTTGTAGGCAGGTAAGCTAGAATTATAGAAGTAAAAGAAAATGGAAAAAATGAAACTGACAGTTTGGTTCATAAAGATAAATTAGAGCTATTATATAATCACATACAAATATGTAATTAACAAAAGATAAGCATAGATAGATACTAAGTCCATGATGCGTGATCCAGTGAGGGCATCGAGTTGACTATATTTATCAGCAAGTTGAAATTGACGCATTCACACAATTGCGCACTAGTATTCCAGTTCCTTTTACTGTCGGTTACATTTTCCCCCGTTATCTTGAGTTACAATATCGGCTCTGCAACCTTAGTTGATTGATGTCAACGCAGCGAAATGTTATCTACATCCGCTTGGACTCCTCGGTTTTGTATATGCCATACGGCACGGTAATGTAGTCGGTGCACAAGTATGACGTGACGTTTCAATAAAAATAGTTTACGCACTTGTACGTTAACACACATTTATAAATTATTGTAATTTACACTACTTAGTGCAAGTTTTAATGAAACGTTTATAGCTATTTATAAGCAGCGATGATTGAAGGTGCTAAATATTGGGACAGCGGTGCCGAGTAGTTCGCATCTACAAATAGCTTGTTGCATCGCATGGCCATGATTCGTCGGCTGGCTAGGCGCCACCGTCACCGTTGCACAATCGCTGCAAAAATCTACCGAGGTAACTCGGACAGATAATCATAGTACGCATTATCTAGATCAGATTTATCTAGATCGAGTGGACTAAAATAATCTAGACTGCAATTTACATTTAAATTAATGCGTTTTTCTAACTCAACCGAAGCTTACTTAAGATACCTGTTAATTAAAATACATAAACCATAAATTAACAATATTAGTTCTGCTTGCATTCTTGCGTGTTCTATTTGTGTAGATATTCGTAAGTTAGGTATGGAATGATATCAAAATAAGATCTCATTATTTATTGATTAATTGAAGAATTGAGACACGGGAGATTGACCAAGATTGCTAAGTAAGAACACGTGCTGACGTGCACCGTCAGCACGTGTTCACATTCTTTTGTCCTCTAGGCGTGAACTGGCGATAGCACGATGGCGCGATGGCGTGGCACCAGCTTGAGTCAAGCTGGTGAGTGGTAATGGCGCCTGCGTCGCGTGTCGATCGGTGACGTGCGCACGCGCACCCGCGCCGCTACACTTGCACAACGTTCACCCGAGCGCATCGCCATCGCATCAAGTTCATTAGCGTGACAGAACAGAATTACATTTACCTGCCATTTTTGAACTGGTAGGCTGAAAGAACCAAATCGGTACTGACTTACTGCTTAGGCAAATGATATTTGGCAAGTGTTTATACTCGTACTCACCTACGTTTTGGAAATCGAGAACTACAAAATGATGCTAACTGTCAGGAGGAACGGATGTCAAAGTGATTATAGTTTTTCTTAAAATTGACAAGGAAATGTCAACTAAGCCTTGTTGATAAGAGCAATGACCAACTTTTCAATTCATTCATTGACTATATCATAACATCAGATAATAGTTACACACATTTTCTTGTAATTCGTCCTAAAATATTGCACCTATTCATTATATATATTGCATATACTTTGTGGAACTTAATCTTAGTTGTAAATGACAGGAAGAACAGATTTCCCGTGTTCATATAACCAGTCGTTTAAATTCAACGAATCGAAGTAAATTAGGCATCTCTCATCAGTCATCAAACACAATGATTATTATTTCATTGTCTTTGTTGCAGCATCGTACCTACTATGCGTCAAGTGGTGGGTACATTCGTTATCTATCATACCCTGGTAGATATATTTTATTTACCTAAAGCTGCTGCGTAATAATTGGCAACGCGAATTACCGCACGTAGGCGCCTACTCGTGGTGATATGAACTCTAATACACACGTGGTTATCAATATTTCTATATAACAATAAGTACTTATTCTCTTTACGTTCTAACAATAAGGCATGGCTTGACTCACAATGAGATTGTTTACTCGGAAATGTACCGGATGTACCTTTAAGAGTCAAGAGTGGGATTCGTTAATGAAATCAATAAAATGCTAGCCCTGTTAACTTCCTCATTTATGAACTCAATATGACTGAATATTTCACTAATTACATTTAACTTATAGCTAATAACATCGCAATTCTACAAAGGAATGCCGTCATAATGCATGGGCATAAAATATTCATACTCAGGTGCGAAACGAAACCGAATATTTTAATAACTAAATGAAGTGTTATAGAGCCATTGTATTGGTTATAAATAATAATAATATGTAATTGAGTGAATGTCACCTGAAGTCACCTTACAACTTGATATTTTATGCTGGAAAGAGAGGTTAGGGTACACACCAATCAGATAGGTGCTATGGTAAGTTTCGATCACACACAAGTACATATTATAATACGACCAGTCAACCAGACCAAACCTATCAACTTTACAAAGTTCGATAAACTGAAGCTTAGAATTTCACATCAGCAGGTTATAAATAACGGATGGTCTGATAGAAGAGAGGGAGAAGAGAACAATCTCAAGTTAGAAGATCTTGTGTTGTGACCGTAGAAATGTGACCATTGAGGTAAAGTTTTCAATTTGACCTTGAAAAAGTACAAGCTACTAGCAAGATTGTCTTCGTATGGACGTAAAAAATATGATTTAACTTGGATCTAACCAACTAATATCAAGACAGAACTCTTTTCATGACATTGAGAAAGTGGAAATCTTATCGTTTGGTGGAAGGGTGCCTCAAGGACGTCTCCAATCATCATCATTATTAGCTTGATAGAATCATCAATAATAATAATAACAACAAATAACAATAAAATAAGTCAATGCAATTATACTGCGTCATATCAAAATACTGCATCGATTACTTGTTGAGTATAGTCCCAGTACATAGTCGATCATTATTGCTCAGCAATGAATGTTGTCCGTTACCAAATCCACGTTAATTGATGCATTGCTTGCTACTTGGGCGAAGTGATTGGCGCTCTATCAACGCGTGACCGCTATATTTGGACATGATGCAATCGCGCCCAGTGTGATTGTGTCGGTGAATGACTGCAAAATTGTATCACAAACATTTGTCGTACGTACTGCCTTCTTTAATTTACGATGATCTGTACTTGATAACTAGCAGGATCAAGTATTATCGAATGATCTGGCTGTATTATTTCAAAGTTGACCTAAAGATGTGTCTTTTAGTAAATATTATTGCTATTATAGTAAAACATATTACTGACAGTCACAGATATTGTATGTACTAGATACCACATACCTATTACTATTTATGATACGAATAACCTACATAACAAATTGAGACAAATATTACACATTATTCCTTTGTTATTAGTGTAACGAACTCTATTTGAGACAGTTAGATAATGCCTAGATGTTGAGTTGCAAGTAAATAAATGCGTGTATAAATATGAATTAGATTAAATAGGTCGCAGGACCAGCTAGAGGATAACGGTTCGTTGCTGTCGGCTAGTCTAGCATAAACCATGATTAGCCTGAAGTTGTAGGCGGCGCCAAGCGTGATTGCGCCCGCGCCGACCAAGTGTAGCGTCCCACGCGCAGTCATTAAAATATCTTACAAATACTATCACTTAATAGCAGATTCGACAATCTACACAAATATTGTGATTGAGATTGTAAATATACATACTTTTAAATCCTATTACTAATAACGTTGCAGTATTTACCTGTTGCATTACATTTGTTCTAAAATAGTACGTTGAATTCAAAAGTAAGGGCTTGAACTGCTCTAAGCATCAAATTGTCTGTCTGAAGCGTAATCATAATTAACGCTAAATTGTTAACAGTTGTGTTAGTACTGTCAATGATAACATCTGTATACAGAACCAATGATTTGGTTAATATACAGAGTAAACAGTACTTATAAATAAACACGTATCTGCCTCACAGTGGAAGATTTAAACGATTTTCATAGTGTTTATTACGAATTTATGTAAGAAGAAGTTTTCCTCGTGTATGCGTCGTAGAAAGCTAACGTGGTCGTGAATGAGGCGAGCAGCCTTGTGTAAGTAGGCACCTACCTGGCGTGATGGCGTCGTCGCTGGTCGCGCGCGCGGCGAGAGGAAGCGCGCAGGTGAACCGACATCACCACAAACCGGTTGCCCCGCACCAACGCCAACGTCTCGCCACATCTTCACATCCACTGTAAATCAACTAAATACTTATTCAAATTATAAACTTAATAGCATTTCTTTCGATTTCATCACTTTTCAACATTTCATGCATCAAAATAACACTCTTCTAACTAACTCATATCAAAACGCATTGCGCAGAAAGGTATTGAAAACAAAGCATGTTACCATTCCTAACATATGTGGGGAAATTTGCATGGAGTTTACATAAGCAGGTGAATCATACATACATGATCGCAACCAGATCCTGCCGCCAGAAGGAAAATATAAACAGTACAGAGATACAGTAATATTCTAAAATAAGATGCATTTAACACTTTGATTTAATTTCCCAAGTTGAATCATACGCACCAATAACATATTGGAGGTTATGAGCCGCTTCTAGAACTGAGTAACTGTACCACTACGCAATGTGGTCTTGGCACTACCATATAAACTGAACTGAAAGTTTCATGGAGAATAAACTGTATCTCTTTTGTTTATGGAACCGGATCTTGAATAAATATATATGTACTTTAGTAATATATTAGAAACTTGGAATTTGGCTAGTACAAACTGAGATCACCAGAGATTTAGGAATAATAAATTTCAATATCTTGTAGTTTATAGTATAACAGCTTCGAATGGTTTAAAACAACATGATATAAGGAAACGGTTTTGTCAATGAACATACCTACTTACATATAAGTAATAAGATCTTAATCAAAATTTTGTTGACATTGGCGGCTTTCAATCATTTTGCGTCGACAAGCTGCGACATGTTATGTTAAGCAAAACAAAAAGATAAAACAAATGACTAACGAGGTAAAGCCGGCAAGACGAAGAGAAGGTCAAATTATAATGATGCTCCAAACACTTTGAAATTACTGACGTAAGAGCTCTTTATTGATGCATATCCTACATAATGTCGGATTATTATCAGTTTGCTAAAAGTGAATCCTCGTTTGCGTAGTGCTTATTGACTCTAATCGGAACATTAAACCGATCGGCGCACGCGCAGCGCATTTGTTACGAGAGTGAGAGCTTAATGTCCACTGCCCAGTATGTTTTACACTTTATCGAGGCGGATGTGGAAGAGATTTTTTCAAATTTTTGTAGAAATTGTCAAGATGTTCTTTATGAAATAGTTTTCTTAGTTGTGAGATCTGAATTCTAAAGGTACTTCTTTTAAAGAAGATGCTTTCAACCCGATGAGTATTCGTTAGAGAGAGACCTATCAGTGCAAAACATTCTCCCAGAAAGGCTATAAACAGTTTTAAAACACTCGCTCCACAGGATGTGTCTCACAAGTCCCATAGATATTAACGAAGCAAGAAACAGCCCATTAAGTCCCGACAGAGGCCGGTATTGATACAGTTATCAATGCTACGATCTCAGGAGATATATTATGGAACTCTAACTGGTCCCCATTTGGGTGACGCTTGAAACACACGTGTGCTTGACACTTAAATCTCTACAAACTCCAGCAAATTACGCCACGAGAAAATATACCTTCCAAGATCAACTAAGGAATCAGTTTTGAATGCAACACATTTGTTATAAGTCATTATTGCTATGGGATTAAGTTTACGACTGAAGTATTTTATAGCTTCGGAGCATGATTTTCAAGTTAGTATTGTATCGCATTGAAGCAGAGTTCAGAATCCAAAATTTTGTTACGGTAGATAAACCATTTCGTTATCGTGAAAGACTCATTGGTATGGCGAGCAGGCAGCGGCGTCGATGTGTCTGTAGGTTTGATTAGCTGATTTTATGAGCGGCGACCGCTTGTCTTGTCTCTCTGGGTTGGTGTTGGGCTTTCAAATGTTCAAAGACGTTTGAGGAAAATATTCTAGTTTTAAAATACAGTCATTATAACGATCACAAAAAGATCTGAAAATGTCAAGAACACTTGCACATGATTAACATGCGGAATATTCTGTGTTAATGGATTCTAAAGCCGCGTGTTTTATTCGTGTTAATATGTAGTAGAAAACTTTGATTTATCTGAATTCAATATTTACTTGAATGCATGCAGCATCATCGAAGTTCTTCTGAGATTTGAAATCTATTTCCAAGTAGGTAATCCAATACCCAGTACGGCCTGTACTCTTTGTTCAAGTTCACATTACAAGTAAGTAAGTGTATTGGTACAGTCAACTGCATTATTAGCTTACATTAAATTGTTATGGTAAATACTTAAAGTAGTATTTTCTAGATTAGTTCAACCTTTCACCTTCACCACCTAACTCTTTTGCCTCTAGCAGTAAGAGCTTTGAAAAGCTGAATAATATTTGACCGATCAATGTGTAAAACGCAATGTAAAAAATTGGGGGAACTACTCATAGCTTATTTCATAAAAGTTGTTGCTATGGTGTCCATTAAATTGATACTCGTCGTCCACGTCGCAATTAACTAACCTGTCTAAATATGATGTGAGCGGCATGGCGTGGCACCATGCAAAAACTAAAGCCAGCTCAGTGGAATATTTTACAAACGCCATGATGTCATGGTGGATTAAATTACTGAGTACTATGACCTTGCCTGTCAGTTGTAGGTAGTTAGTCAACGAATATTATCGGTACCGTACTTACAAGTACTTACAATAACAATATTAGGTACCTACTTAAATTGAACGACAAGACACTAATCATCGTGCCTTCACTATTCGGTCAGTGTTTCAGTCTAATCTAGTGTTCCATTGCAGTGTAGTGGTAAACTGGTGACATAATTTACGACACAAATTAAAAATTGCAAACTGGACGCAATATTTTAATCGTTCCTATGAATAATAATAACACACTATAGATAACTATCGAGTTTTATTTTTATTGATTCGATTAATTTTATCTCAGTCGGGAGATTACGTTGATGATATTTTATAACGAGTGTAGAACTCGTTTTGGACTGAGCGGTTGTCGCCTGGAGGGGCCTCATATTAGCATGGATTAATTTCAATCAAGCGAATTTGGTCCGCAGTTGAATGAGCGGTGATGGCGCGGCGACGACGCTTGCGCACACCGGTTTGCTGGCTCTTGCTCTACTGTCACCATCCTGTTGCTGTTTTGTAACATTATCTGATGCTAAAATATCTGTCTGGCCATGTATGGCAGAATTATATCTTTGATGCTTTGCTATTTAATGCTTCATTATCATTTTTAATAAAAACTGGACCACAATAATTGATTCTATGACAGTTTTGGACCTGTTTTCAAAGGCCAGCCATATCTTAATAGTATATCCGGAAAGCTTGAGTCTAGCGAATATAATGTGTATCGAGAAATCAGTCAGACAGTCCTGTTTTTTTGCCTGCTAGGGCTGTGAGAAAGGTTGAAATAGTGATCATGGGCTTAGAAAGCAAAAGGCAACTGACCTCTCGTTCCACCCTAGAGCATGGGAAGTCATTAGACGATTCCACCTCAATAAAAAAGGCAGAAACTGGTAGTAGTAGCTCAGTAAAGATTGAAGGTACTTTTTTATTTATCTTTGATCTCCAAAGCCGTTTCATCAACCCTGTAGTAATTACATAAGCATAAAAATGATGACTAATAGTTGCCCATTGATGACTGGTATATATGTACCTGCTTATTTGTCCTTGCCTTGCTACTAAAGCTACTTTAAACACTCACTATCATAGATAAGTAGGTAGAGCAATGGGTAGCACATAATGGAGTCGACCATAGCATGTTTCTTAATAAGCACATCATCAAAAAACTTCATACATACATACCCATTACCCACCTGTCAAGTTTTTGCTTACCGTTCTTTTAGTTGATTGCAAACATCAAACGTTCGCAGAATATAATTATCTGAAACATTCTAAGTAGCAAGCACATTACATCACAAATCTTAGGTACCGTTTATATCTTTTAACGATATAGAATCGTACTAAGACATCTAGAGTAAAAAACATTTCTAAAATCTTACGTGTAAGGTTTTCATTTTATCCATTTTACATTTCAACTCTTCATAGCCACACCTGAAAAACCCTAAGGTATTTCCTGAAAACATTAAATTCTAAGGTCACAAACAAACGGGCTGCGGGATTCTTCGAGAGAGTTTCCGCGGCCTTGGAGTTCAAAGCGCAATTGAAGGATCACAGATGGTGGGTTCTAGTCAGTCAAAGTCAGACACTCTCGCTTCACCCGGAGCGGGAAAAGTTATTTAATGACTAGCTAAAAGTAAGTTTCTCCATACGCACTTTGGACCCCAGTTTCATCCCCTTATCCCATTGGGTAAATCTCGGAAAATCGTCTCATGGAGCTCGCCTGCGTCATAAAAGGAAACCTTGTGCAAAATTTCACGCTCCTAGTCCCGGTAGTTTCGGCTGATATGTCAGTCAGTCAGTTTCTCCTTTTATATATTATAGATTTCCTACCTAATTTATACGTGTGGATGGGTGGAGAGGGAGAGGGAGGAAAGAAAAGATGGATGGATTGTGTGAACAGTGATATGAAAGAAAAGGAAGTTAGTGATAGTAAGACGGTTGACAGGATAGAATGGAAGAAAAAAACGTGTTGCGCCGACCCCAAATAAGATGGGACAAGGGCAGGAAGATGATGATGATGATGAGATTTCCTACCTAAATAATGTCACGCACAAAGTTCTTCGGGCTTAATAACTTTTCAACAAATTTTCCTCACGACGAGGGTTATTATTGTGCCAAAAGTTGGTTTGCGCAGATCAGCTTGCAAATATTACCTCGGGCGGGATAAACATAGAACTTGTGGGTCTTGACAGTGAACTAACAAGGAAACAGAAGTCACAGTGTAGATGAAGTAGGTAATTGTTCGTTTCGTTCCTTTCTGCTCCATTCCTAAGAACCTAGCTTCAAAATTGCAATGTACAAGATTTGTTATGAGTTGCACTGGTTCAGCATTGTAATGACAAAAGGAAGGGATGCTTCTTATCTTAGAAATCTTTTAACTAATTTTATTTAAAAATAAGTAAAATTCTACGAATTAATGCATTATTTAAACATTAATAACTACTTATTAATTTGCACGGAATCTAAATAGGTAAGTAGTTACACATTTTATTTTTAAAAAATATAGGAAAGGAGAAGATCAAAATTTATACTTTATAAGTAGGTATTAATTAGGGTTCCGTACCTCAAAAGGAAAAACGAAATCCTTTATTTCGGGAACGCATAGAGATATTGAGTTGAAATTAAAACCATATATGTATACTCAAATCTGCGGTCCTATAATGCAGTGAAAAAATCAAATTTCTAAGTTAACGAAAAAAAGATACGGCCGTTTATGTTGCAAAAAACGTATATTTTGTCCTTCTCAAGGGAATCAAAATTCATTGGGTACTTCCCGTTGCCCCCGAATCCTGAAATTTGGCATAAAGCAAGATCTTATAGCACAGATATAGGAATAAGTCTAAAACAGTATCTTTTTTGTCACATCACAAAAAAAAAAATTGATTCAGGAATTGAACTGTGTGTAAACATAGGTAAGTTTGTACGGAACCCTCGGTAAGCGCGTCCGACTGGCACTTGCCCGGTTTTTTTCCACATTGTAGCACTTTTCCTACCAATTGTACCCTTGCAGCTAAAAGGCAAATAAAAAAGCGGGCGAGTTAGGACTGAGGTTAAGTATGAACTAAATCACCGTAAAGATTGAAAAGGAGACCTAACCTGCATGTGGTTGTGGGTGCTTTTTGACTGAATTTATGATAATTCTGTAACACTTCAAATAACAGTATCACATTGTAATGTAACATGTATGATATATAAGGACTTGCACCTTGCTATTAAATACAATAATAACGTTATCTTTCAAAGTGTTCTAAAGTGCTGAGATTCTCCTTGATTATTGTCTTTTACTCGTATAATGAAGTTATTGTAGCACTCAGTAGCTACTGAGAATATGGGCAGCTTTCCAAGAAACTTTTACCAGGTAAAAACCCCAAATGTGCTTTCAAATTCCCAGAAATGGACATCACTAGTCTTGACAACGAAAAAAGGACAAAAATAATTACATAAGCCTATTTTATATTAACGTATTAATATTATAAAGCTCAGTCATACCGGCCCATGTCATGTTAAGAAAAAACTCAACAAAATCTTACGTTTGACCATTGTGACCATACGGGGTTTCGGACCCCTCAAATTTCTATTCTCTTATCTTCGCACGTAATGTTACCGGTCATCTGTGGGGTTACCATGACGTTCAAAGTAAGATTGTTTCATTCTTATTTCAGTGTGGGTAAGAGACAGAGCTATACAGGTTGTCTAGCGCCATCTCTTACCCACACTGGAAATAAGAATGAAACAATATTACTTTAAAAGTCATGGTACAGGTCCTGTTCTATTTTTCAGCGTTGTCGATGTATTGTTAAAGTGGAAATTATATTTTATATAAATGTGAATAAGATTCTGTTTGCGATGGAGCGATCTTAGTCCAGAAAGTTTCCCTAGGTTATATCTGCTACAGCAGAGAGAGTCAACATACCTGCAGTGCTACCACGAGCTCTCAACGCGATCCATTTTACGACCTAAACTGGGTCAATGGGATGACTATATAGGGTATATAGCTCCATCCTTTTTCCTCGGTCGCGCGACTGACAATTTAACATGTTACGGTAAGTCCTGTAGAAACTATCCTTTGTATCTCACTTAGCTTCTGCCAGCGGCTTCGCCCGTGTCAAAGTAGAAAATTATCCCAAGGGAACATATTCCAGGTAAAAATCTCCATGTTCTATACCAGGAGGTCTACCCGTGTGCCAAATTTCATCTAAATTCATTCAGCCGTTTGGGCGTGAAGGAGTAAAAATCATATATCACATCTATTTATTTATTTATTATATTAGTTTAATTTTCAACTGACATAGTAAAATATGGGCAGTTTTTTGTACCCTATCATGATCAAAGACTTTCCTTACAACGAATCAATTTTTTTTATTTAATCCGTACACAGGAAAATACCACAGTTTTCCTCTAAGCTCTGTCGGCGATGACGTGAGCTCTAAAGATACTTGATCTTGTGCTATCGCTATCTAGATGAGTCTATGTTTATTTAATGTGTTGTACCTACTTATCTGCATAATTATGTAGGTACTGTATTGTGCAACTTTTGTCACTATTTATTTATGTAACCCACGTAGTTAAGCATGTCGAAGAACAGGTGGGCCTGATATTTATGTACCTACAGACTTTCCACCCACTTTTGTCCCTAGTTGATTCTAAGAAGCCCACCCATCCGTTACTATTAAAAATAATAAGTAATTCGCATAGAAACGATGGTGCCCGGTGTATAATTCACCCGGAAACTAGTATCACCATTTTGGACGCGTTAGCACAGAATAAGTAATCGTTAGGAACTAGCTCCTAATTCTACAAAGCACAAAGGAAAAAAAGAATTCTTTTTTCCTTTGCTGACTGGTCGAAAAATCTCTTGGCAAGGCCAGTGTACCGTTCATTAATATTTAAAACGTGTCTTTATGGCGCCTTATTGTGTTATTTTATCGCTTCTAGGACGTACCTACTCTAGTCGTAGAAATTATTTAAAAATATAGTGAGCACTTAGTTTAAATTTTTGAACCGTTTCATACGTAGGCAGGTACGTACCTATCTAAGTTACGTAGCGATACCGACACAACAAGGGATCCTAAATTGAGAACTCACCTGACTACACCTATTCTCAGCTATATTGTCCAAGAACGAACTTTATAAATAGTAGATAATAATATAATACATACTTACATATATTATAAAAACAGAAAAAAAAATCCTTATGCACGTTTAGGTACGTATACTTTTTTTGTTTTAATTTTTATTTTATTTTAGCTTTATCTAGTTTCGTAACAAAAATGTGTTGGTTTTAACAGTAACACATAAATATACACTTTTTCCTAGGATACTATTTTAAAAACTTGCAACAAAGCAAGCGGTTAGAGATGTTCAAAAAACGATAAATGGTATCGGTATCAAGACCACATTATAATAATTAGTACCTAAGAAACTTCAGTTTCAAAAAAAAATTATCAGGAAGGAGCTGGGTCCTACCTATCTAATTAATTAGCTCACCTAAATCAAATGACGTATAACATATTTGCTACTCACTATAATTTCATGATAAGTACTACATTCTATTTGAAATATCTACTTTTTATTTACCACAGTGTTGTCTTTTTTAACCCAAGGTTGACTGATAGAGAATGCCTTGTAAGTATTAAGTCCGCGGCCTATGTACCATTACTGTATTACTTACATGAAGTATAAATGATAAATTAAAAAGGAATTAGAAAAAAAAACATCTGATTTTCTGGCTCTCCTTCGACCTCGAAATATTTAGTGATATGATGATATTTTTCCAAACTCCAGAAAATTTTAATTCAAAAATTATTTGTGCCGTCCTTTTTGAGTTGGATCGCTATTTTCACGGTCGCCGGACGCTAGCGCGGCAGGCGCAGCAGGCGGCCGCTCAACAAAAAAACAACTTTCCTCGAAACAGCGATGGCGCTAAGTTTGAAACGCAACCTAAAACGTCGTAACCGCCCGCTGAAACCATGTTACTTGAGATCTTATAACAACGCAACAGGCTGGGCCGAAATAACTTGTTGATGTGCGTTGCGGGTGGGTCGGGTGCGCGCGGGTGTAGGGGGGGCTAGCGCCGCCGAGCGACGGCCTGTCTACGGCGGCGAGTCGGCGACACCCTGTCTGCCACGGTCGGCACCGTTGCCGTTCCGTGCGCATTCCTATCCGCCCGCACCCCTCGATGCTCGTGAGCCGCCCGCGCGCACACAGTGGCAACATCGCATGCAAACTTGTTTCGTAAACGGATGTGGCAGCGACCGGGGCAGGGCACGTTTGTCTGTCTTCTTCTCTAACGAGAAATTCTATAAGTTCGAAAGAGATAGAAATGGTGGCGCTACGTGCTATCGGCTCCCACTTGCGGCATTTTTTCACGCCGAGAATGAGGCGAGATTACTGCCTAAAGCAACGTACACATGTATTTTTTTATGATACCTTTTTATTTTATAAGTTGTGCATTATTTCTACAAATTTTTGGTACAAAATGCTGGTCCGGGAAAGTAACAGAACTGAAATGCATTTTCATAAGTTTTACATTTTAGGAACACCTAATAAACCCCTAACCTATTTTTTTTTAAATTCTGATGTATCCTAATTCTACTGTATTTTAATTCTACTGCATGTGTGAGGTACGAATAAATGTTTTTTTATTTCTTTCATTTTAAATAATTAGTAACGTAATAATTCTATGTAGAAATTTTTTGATTACTCAATCAGGCTTACAAATGTGATATGTTATCAAGCGCGTTCGTCAAAGTATAATATGAAATGCAATAGTATTATTAATCAATAATTACACTAATATTATAAAGAGGTAAATTTTGTTTTTTTTTTTGTAGGAGCTAATCACTAAAAGTACTGGTTCGATTGCTAATTTTTTTTCACCCAGTACTGTAATTATTTGAAAAGCTAGTATGAAATAAAATTAAAAGTCCACAAAAAGTAACAGTGTGAACAGAGTTTTATATGTATACGAGACTCACGTCGCACACTCACGCACGTTGGACGGGCAGCGGCGCGCCACCAACATCCGCGCCGTGCCGAGGCGAGAGAGCTGCCACAGTCAGTTCGGCGCCGTCAACCGCCACGCGCACACGTATTCTCCTTAGAATGGCCGCCGCCCACACGCACCCGGCCCCCGCGCCTTCAGACCGTCGCTCAGAGGGCCGCGCCGGTTCCCGCCGTATCTTCCCACCACAATTTAAGCTTCAAGTTCTCGAAGCGTATAGACGCGACGCTCAATGTCGCGGAAATCAACGCGCCACAGCCAGAAAGTTCGGTATACATCGTCGTCAGATCCAAAAGTGGCTTCAAGCGGAACCTGCACTGCGAGCGGCTCTCCTGAGGCGAGCGCCGCAACCAGCACCGTCACCTCCGCCGTACGCAGCTGGGTCTCCAGAGAGCGCTCGCTTGCCTACGCCACCGCCAGTGACCGTACCCACACCGGTGCAAGTGCCCACGCCTCTACCAGTACCAGTGCCTATTCCTGTGCCTATGCAAATTGCCGAGCCTATCGACCTGTCAGTACGTCGACCTACACCACCACCTGCGCCTCAACCGGCATATGTGCCTCCCACGGCACCTTGTCCACCGCGCAAACCTTTTAAACTATTCCGGCCGTATCTCCTCGGGGACGAAGAAGAAAAGCGGCCATCGCTAGCATCGCTGCCTGTATCTAGCGGCGTGCATGTGTCAGCGTTCGTGCCGGTGCAGAGTGCTGCAGGCTGCGCGCTCGCTGCGTGCTCCGCACCACGCTGGTGTTCACCAGTGCCCTCCTTTCCGGCTCCGCTCAGATGAGAGTGTGCCGCCGGAGCCCTGCTCCGTAACTCCTGTGATCTAGTCGCCGACGCCCGCCTGGCGCCGCCTGGGGCTTAGCCCTCTATCATCGTGCCTTAATGTTCACGCCGCCATAGTGCATTATGCCGTCATCACCCGATGACAGATATTTTGTGTATAAAGTTTAAGATTGTATTTTTATATGTGGGGTTTATGAAGCTTACCTACATTTATAAAGAATAAATATTATAACTTCTATTATTATTATTAAATAAATAAAGAGGATTGTTTATTAAAACGTATTTTAATTTATTATGTAAGGATCCACTGGTCGCTCTAGGCGCAGGTAGCGCCGGCGCCATCCTCCTGCCTACCTGACTGATGTAATCCCCTATTCTATTATGTTTTACATAAAACTATGAGATATTCTTTTCTCTTGTAAATGGAGCAGCTTAGTCGAATATTCGACTTTCTTATAATATCTACTTTTATACATTTTTAGTATAAATCCCTTGAACCTTTTATTTAAATTACACAAAGATAAAGGCTTGCTTAGTTACAGTTAGTTCAATTAGTCTGTAAATCGACGTTCACGGATGTAGTACTTTTATGCACGCTTGTATGAGTCGGTTTAGATCTGAAAATCCTACAAAAACAAAACAGCACCACGTGACAAAACCTACTACGAGGAAATTACTGGAAAACCTCTTCAACGCAACTGTTTGCAATCGATGGTACTTCCATATATTCACACCAAAGATAATATCCAAAATATGGTAATTATTATGTAATTATAGTAGTTGTATGATTGTTTCTTAGGCACGGTAATAGGGTTGCGGGATTGATAGAAGCGGTTACCGTGGCCCTAGGACGCAAGGGGCAACAAACGGAAGACAAGTAGGTTTTATTTAGAAAGAGTCTAATACTTCCTCTCGCTCCAGTCAGGGCGGGAGGAGTCATTTGATAATTTCCCACCTCATAAAAAGGCAAAGTAACATAATTCTCTCATAGGCAAAACAATATAAGATAGAGTCACTAGCTTTATATTAAAGGAGATAAGCCTTTGCAAGACAACTTCAAACAATAGATAGCAAACATATTTTGTAATTGTTTCAGGCGTATGAGATTTCAAAAAATTGTAACCACTACTATGGAAAGAAATAGGCACATTCAAGAAATTCTAAACTTTATAAATTTATATTTATACATGGTGCCTATTACGCAAATATAATAAGATAGTTAAAAAACAACTGTCAGTTTTTAATGAAATGATATTAACACCAGCAATGGCATGTTAAATTGTATAAGCTACAACAGAGCACTAATTTTGAATTATGAGTGCTGACTTTTTCTTGCAGGCTACAAATTTTCTATTTAGGTTAGATTAGTAAGTTCCTCAAACTTGGAATCAACATTCAATATAGCGGTCCTGCGGACCGAGTGCGCCAATGTATAAATGTCTCGTTTATGACTTTGATACGAAATTAATCACAAATAAAGAGAATAATATTTGTTTGTATACTTAGAAAGCGGAAGTGTGCCTTTTTCGTCGGTCAAGTCCTATGGAAATCCGTGAAGATTGTGAGGATAGCTTCAAGATATTCAATATTTAAGACAATTTAGTTAATAATGTCAAAAACTTTTCTTTGATATCTATATGAAAATAATATCCTAGCAATGACAAAAGTTTAACAGTGCATTCACAATCATTTACAATTTTTTGTCAAAATTTTTACAATAGCACCAAAACTGCTGTTGAACATGGGATGAGAAAATGTAGATGTAGATGATTTAGAAAATAAGAAGGAATATTAATCGTTTATAAAAATTTATATGTTGGTGTTCCAATTGTTTGAATTGATTTTTTATTTTTTTTATTTAAATAAAATAATAGTCCATAACATACGATTTCTGGTCCAGATAACATACATGAAAAAATTGAACACACAAATAGAACACTAACATTGGCAAATCGCACCACATGCATATCTATTCGCTAAATTTGAATAATATTGAAATATATTTTTTTATTTATGACCTGACTGCTACAATTTGTTTTAAATATTTTTTTCTCACTCATCTTTAAACATGGACCATCCATATGATATTGTACGTAGCTACACTAGGCACGCTGTTGGATTTTCAAAGTTCGGCTCAGCGTCGAGAGTTGAAAGTTCATCAGCGCAAGGAGGTATATTTAGGGATTCGTTTAAGTGTCATCTAGTGATAGTGAAGACAGAAATGTGTATTTAACCGGTATTGTAATTTTTTACATCATCATCATGAAATGCCAATTTGCGGTTTTACTAGAATTGGGTTTTTTCTAAGAAAACAATAATTATTATTTTCAATCATGAAAAGTAAAGTTGTTAAAGCTTTAACTGTTATGATTTAGTTACAATTTATAGTAATTTTTTTAATATTATTGCTTATTGTAAGGGCGCACAACAAATTTTTGGCAACGTATATTTTTCACAATAACTTAAATAGTATGAGGCATAAATTAAAATCAAAATATGTTTTGTAATGTGTAAAGTAAATTTAGGCACTGCCTGCCTATGCCTATGTATTCCACGTAAAAATTACAATCCCCATGTCGATTCTTAATGCAATAAAAATATTTTTATATTAAGTATTCTTGCTATGTTGTGGACGAGAATTATTTTATATTTATAACCATTCTAAATTTCAAGTCAAATTACATTAGTAGATCAGTACTCAGTTTCTCAAAAAAACAGCTTTAACAATCAGGCAAAACCTCGTAACATGTATGACTTTGTTTATCTTCAAATAGCCTGATCTATGTACGGATCCAGTGTGTACTACGTACTGCATAAGTTTTTGTTTTATTAAGCACGGAGCGACTAAAGTCTTATTTTCCAACGAAAGCATTCAGCGGGGAGACTGAAACAATAAAGTAGTTGTTTTATTATTGAGTACATTTGCGGTGTGGGGTAACGTAATGGCGACGAGCAGTCTGGCGCGGAAGGCGGCGCGGCACGAGGCGAGCCCGATCCCCGTCGCATGCTCGCAACACATGCGGAATGCCTGTATCATATGCCGCAGTAGGGCCACCACAACCACGATAATGGACGAGAAAAAATTCCACCACTTACCAGTTACTGGTTACTGCTCATTAAAATAATTGATTCAGTACAATTAAAACACATAACGACTAGAACTCATAGGAACGTAGAGGTAGTTAGGGTCGTAGGGTTGTCATGTTCTCCCATTCGCTAAGGCAGAAATTCTTGATTTTTTAGTAGTTATTAGTCTTCCACACTATGCAATGTGGAGAACATTATTGCCAGCAATACTCATCATTATGAACAAAGGGAGTGGTCAAGATACGGCCAGAGGTTGACAATGCTGTAGACAAGATTATTATTTATACTAAAATTCGTAATAATTACTAGAAATAATTATTAAAATAATATCACGTCAGTTAAAGTTTGGAAAAATAATATTAAACAATAAGTATATTCATTAATTCAGTGTTTCCTTGGTTCCTGCAACCATTTTGAAGTTTTTTTTTTCAATTATTTCTATACACAGTCCTTTATACAAAGTGAAGGACTTTGTATAAAGGACTGAGGCGGAATAATAAAAATAAAGATTGCATAAAATTTTCAATTTATTAATCGACCCGAACATCATTTATTACTTATATCAATATTATGCATTTGGTCCATTGATAAAAATTCATTCGAATTACAATTATTTTTGCTTATATTATTGAAAAAAATATTAATTGCGTCGTTTAAAATGTTTGAGTGTTTTTGGCGGTATTTCTTGAGTTAAGTTCAGTGGCTGTTCGGTCTTAAGACCTTAGCCTACTAAAATGGGGCGAAAACAGGCGGCAAAAAGTGTCACATTTTGCCGCGTAGCATTTGAATTGCGACTATTTACTTCAGTTTGTAACTATTTGCTATTAATACTATTCGATTTCATAATAAACTCTGCACTCGCTTTTCCCAATGACCCCAGCCTGCCTATGGATTCTGAATCTGCTATGTACGACAATGACCCGGCCGCTCTATCTCTGACTCTATGTTTTTCCTTCTTTGAATAACTCCAGCATCCGACAGATGGAATCCGGCTCTTATGTACCATATTTCGACCCGCAGAAGCCAGCGCTGTGTTAGTTGTGCTTTAAACATTACTCAAATGAGACGACATTCTTTGCAAGTTGCTGAAATCCGTGATTTGTGATACAAGAATGGATTTATCCACGGCAGGTAAGAACTATTTAATTTGTAAAAATAAAAATATACAAATAAAATACTACAGATGTTGATGTTGTATGATACTTGTTGATGAATAAATAAGCTAATACTTAGAAGTCACTTACATAATGTTTTTAGACGACATTCTAATTTTAAACAACGAAGAAAATGATTAATCAAATAAATAAATAAATGTTTGTTTAATTTGCTGTGCTACATTTTGACTCTAGCAATATAAAAATTAAAACTGATTTAACTCATTTTAGGTACAAAAAACTGGGCAAGTGCGAGTCGGACTCGCGCACTGAGGGTTCCGTACAAACTTACCTATGTAAATATGTAGTTCAATTCCCTAACCTGCCTTTAACCTAATTAGCCTAACTTCTCAGCTCGAAGTAAAAACAGAAATAATAATAATATTTATTTTCAAGAATAAAATGATGACAAAAACAAGTAGGTATATAATTCTTGGTACATAAATGAAGACATAGTAAATAATTACTGGCTCCCAAACTAGGTTTATAGCCTGTGACTTGGGAGTCAGTTATGAAATAAACAAAAATACAAGTTGGTAAATTCGAAGATAATTCAAAGTGAACAGTTTTAAAAAGCGCCAATTTCATAGGTAATCTGAGCCTAGTATCCGTAGGGCTTTTGAATAGTGGCGCGACACACAGTGCAGTAGCCAATCAATTTCTTAGGAAAAGCTGTTGTTGGTTCTTGTAACAGTGAAAAATAGACAGACACTGCTTTAGCATTTAATGACAATTGTGTTCTCTAGGAATTTTAATTTTCCATAAACTAAAATGACTATTGTAGGATTTGTAGGTAAATCAGGATGACAAGAAACCGCATTCAGTGGCTTTAGCGCGAGATTTTTAACGTAAGTACTCAAACGCGTTAACGTAAACATTAATTTGTACCAAAACTGAATAAACACCGTCTGGTGACGATAAGGGTAGGAAAATCAGTTTTCCATACGATATTGAATACGTTAAAAAACTCGCACTGTGACTGGGCCCTCAGGCGTAGACTGGATAATCATACATCATAATATGATTCATCAACATATTGCCAGTGCTATAATGTCCTACTACTGTAGATATCAATTCAGCATCTTGGTTTTGACATGGTGTTTTCGGATTAACGAACTCTTTAATTTTCCTGTTGTAACCACAAAATATAAGATTTTCTTTAAATTTTAGGAATATCATAGATATCGGGATTATGAATCATAGAGGGATAAACTGATGCAAATAAAATTATATGATTCCAAATCTGAGATTTTTATTTTTTACATCCCTGTTTTTTTTTTATTGGGTGGGAAAATCATCTTATGACAAAACCCGCCCTTGGGCGGAGCGGGAGATAGTGTCAGACTTTTCCTGACTAAAAAGCTGCTCCTGTTCCTTCGTTGCTTTCGTCCCAGGGCCCCGGGTTTCGCTTTCACACTACCCGTGGCCCCAGTGGGCTTCAACCCTGCTGGGCCCCTACGATTTGCTGACATCTCTTTGAGGCGCGTGTGGAACAGTACGCGCCGTCGACGACTTGGGCTCGGTCCGATTACCGGACGATCTCACGCGATCGGCCGCCTCCTTCGCTAGCATTACGGCTTCGCAGAAAGAGGCGACCGCCTGCCACTCCTCCTCGCTTCGGACCATGGCCTGAACCAAGGCCCGGCGCGAGAGATCGCCGCCGCCGATTACCCCCACGAGGACACGGCGTTGCTCTGCCCAAGCGGGGCACACCTACACCGTGTGCTCTACCGTGTCCTCCGGGCGGTCCATACAGTGGCGACACCCGGGCGTCGTTTCCGCACGAAACATCCCTCAGTTGTAATTTTAGACGATGGTAAATCCCGTAAGTTAGCCATCCTCTAAAATGTCAATTTTTTACCTTTTGGGGGATGACTTTCAAGTGTTTTCCCACATTGCCAACTAAAAGACTCTCTTGACTCTAGAATCCACTACATACGTTATGAGCGATCTGTCAGTGGGTTTTTATTATTATTAATTAGATTAGGTACTTTTCGACTTCTAGTCTGAAACTAAAGCCCTTATTACGACTTACAATAAAAAATTCTATTATTATTTGATGTTATTTAGTCAGTGTCCAAGCAATACACGAGGTAAATCGGTCAATAATCGCAGCTTATCAGATTATCCATCCAGGACGTTGGATTATGAGCGCCCTGATTTTGAAAGCTGTCTTAATGTTTACCTATTACACAGTGGGATAATGACACCTTACCCAGAAAATACGACTTAAGGCGTATAGTCCCGTGAATATCGTGCCGCCTAGGTTGCCGCCACCTACACCTACGAGTATCTGTGCATTAAATCCAGCTGCGCTCCCGGAGCCCCGGAGAGAGCCCTGCTAACCTTTCAATCCATTTTCTTTGCGAAATATCGATTGATTTACATATGTTATGTACATTCTGAAGAACACCATTTTTTTGTGTCAAAACATATTTCTAAAGATCTAAGCCGTTTGAAAAGAGTAGGGAAAACAAGCGAAAAAATATCATGTTGTTAATTTTTTTGGCAAATGTATTAGTCTTACGAAAAAATCGTTAATAATGTTGTACATGAATCTATAATAAACATATACATATTTTAATCAAGCCTATTGACCTAACCGTTATCGAGGAGTAGGCTTCAGAAAGTCACTGTTTTATTTATTTATTTATTTGTTTATTCTCACATCGGAACGCCTTGCAGTATAATTATACCAATGGAGCACAATTAGTTCAGAATCTGCTACTTTCTAACATCATGTGCGCGGTGGAGTGGCGGGTCACGTACGTTCGCTTACGCAGCTTCAGGCCAGCTTTCCTCCAGGAATCCACATGTACCAAATCCCCTATCGAAGACATTTTTTAAATCTTAAAGCTCTTTCTAAGAGTTTTTCAAAGGAAATTTCCTTTGAAAAACTCTTAAATTAAAAAATACGGATAATTTTGATATGTCATCTGTTGACCATAGTTTATAGCACTGCTCGGGACTTAGGGCCTTAAACCCTTTAAAAAAAAAAACCCTAAGATAAGTTTGTTTGGCGGCAAAGATTTTAAGATGGACTTAAATATTAAACACTTTAACCTATTGTTAAACTATATTCCAATTGTAGAAAACAATAAAATTACATTGGAAACAAGCTTTTGACACTTTATATTAACTTGGAGACACTTCTAACAATCTATTCGAGAGAACTTTATTCGGCTAAGTTATCCGTAACTGGTTTTAACTATTGGAAAATGTATGCGAAGTGTAAAATAGGAAAGCTGCAGGTTACGTACCGTACGTCTTTTGCTACATCAAAAAGTTTTCAACGGGTAAAAAAAGTATTTTAAAAAGTGTTGGACCAATTAGAATTGTATAAAGACCTAAATGAATACTGAAGTTTTCTCGAACCGTAAAATCTTGATAACCATAAACACATAGCAAAACGACCAGTTCTGTATGAAATAAGAACACAAAATAGAAAACAGGTTGGCTGAGAAATTCAGAAAAATGCTGTATGAGAAGGAAAGTGGACGCTGATGTTAGTGGATTGGTGTCGGATTAAGAAAAAAACAAAATATTGTAATCACGTTACTAAATGTCGAGGCAGAATAGTCCAACAAGAAAACACTGAAAAGCGGAAAATTTTAGCATTGTTGTACTGAATTCTTATTTAAAGAAATTACAAAAATAATGAAGTGAAGAACGAAAACAAATAATTTAAGAAAATCCCTAAAGAAATTTCTAGTGGAATCTTTGAAAGCTGCAAACCATGTCAGAGCTTAAAATAATCGCAAACTACTTAAGTTGCCAAATGTTTCCCTTCAGCTCACATTAAAAATATGCTTTAGGACCTGTAAGTATTTCTGTGTCTCGGCCGGGCACTGGTCACTGACGCCAGCGGCTGCGTCCACTGACGTCTCTTTGACGCATTGGAATATTTCGCCATGTTTTCGTGCTCAGGCGGATAATTCAGCGAGCCGCATAATACCTAGTGTTGGCGTTGCATTCGCAGATGTGAGTGTGATATTTACGATGCTCTGCCGGACGACGCGATGGCCCATAAAGCAAGTAGGCACAGCATCTACTATGAAGTCAAGGATATTTTTGGCACACGCGAGCACAGGATACACTCTCTGTTATAGTTCACGGGTCATATAACAATAGTCTTTCTTTGTACGTTTGCTTTTTAAGGCTTGACTCAGTTTCATTTGTTGTTTAAATTTTTATTACTAACGAACATCTGGGTTTTTATAAACTGGTAAAGAATTAAAGTTTTAAAGATTTTGACTGAGAGTACTAAACTGACTTGTAAAACCTTTACCTACATGACTTGTCATATACAAATAGATTTTGTTCTGTAACGGGTCCTATAGTGACTTCTAAAACCTATAATTACTAGTGATAGAAGAAGGCTGTTAGAAGTTGGTGCTTACAATCTGCAAGAGTAAAATCTTATCACACTGCTAAAATAACTTTGTAACGTCTAGTTATTATGAGGATGACGATGAAAAGTATTTTTTGATGCTTGTGCCTGTTTCAACAATTTCATCACAGCAGAAGGACCAAAGTTAAATAATATTTATTACAGTTAGATAAGCTTTGTTGCTGCTTGCTAGTTTTCCGAGTTAAGATTTTGCAATGTTGTATATGCCTAACTCTACAAAAGGCTTTAAGTTTTTTTATGATTTATCTACGAACTGTTAGTTAGTCACATAGAATTTAGCCAGTCACTAACAATTCAGATCTGTTTTTAATGCAAAATGTCTTCAATCCTAGGTTACTATCTCTTTGATATGATTTTTTATTTGTTTTAAACGTACCTAAAACCTAAGTTGCTTTTTTACCTGAAGTAGGGTGAACCCAGAAGGAGTCTGATTTATTTACCATTTACACGTTGAGTAGTGGAGTAAGTTTATTTTCCATTTTTCCGCACGACTGCCGGAACGATATTCTTACTTTTGTTAAACTTAGTTCCATGACTACTACTTATAATTGTTTAGTTTCCGGATGTGTGCGTGTCGGCATAAAGGATATTCACTTTGGTGTTGTCTGTCTGTAGAGCGCGTTTGTTTCTTCAGTGCAAACACCGACTAATTAACCGCGGTGCCTTTGTTTGTCTCTTCCAGAAATTACTTTAAATGTTAAGATGTTTGAATGTACCTACGCTTTGCACCTCGATTTCTAATATGGTTTGCTTTGATGTCAGAGTCCAGTCCAGCTAGTCGTAATCACACAGAAATATCTTAACTCTCACTGCTTTGTTGGGGTATAACTCAGATAAATGGAATGTGGTCCTTCCAACTTTATTATTTCACTCCTAACTTTGATTGTTATCAGCATTTCAACCAATGCATTTCGTTCACGAGTTCACGACTCATGCATGAATAGAACACAATAATATGCACACGGCAATACCTACGTAATATGTGTAAGTTTATGTAACAGCTCACCATGTAATAAAACTAAATGAACGGTAAATGGTTTGTTGTTCTTACTGCCAATACTTAGCGGGTAGCTTAGGCATACTAGGACTAGTTTCTAAGAAGCCTTATACAGTGCAATGCGCTATTGCAATGTAGGTGTACGATCTAAGTAAGATATCTCTTAACTACTGGGTAAGTTATTAAGGCAGTAGTTAAATATAACTTTAATAAACGTCTTGTTGATTTGAGTTGTCAAGTCTACAGTGGCCTTTAATTTAAAACTCACCTATAGAATTGTACAAAATATTTATATTAATGTACAAAATGCTGTTCATTTGCATTACATCTCATTATGTCAGATGTCTAACAGTAGGCCTGAAGTTATAACAATAATAGAGCAACCTTTAAGTCTCCGTGAGGTGATCTCCTAAATAAATCAGCTCGGAGTCACGTCACTCCTTAGCACATAAATAGCTCAAGTCACAAGACAGACCGGTCGGCGGCGCGGCGCGGTGCGCGCTCAGCTCGGGGGGGATGCGCGGCAGCGCGCGCGCTGCGCCTGTGTGCGGTGCTCGATGGCCGCTCCGCTTGGCGCCAACGCCGCCCGCGTGTTATTTCCGACGCCATTACTCACACCGGCTTCGACTAATTATAATATTCAGCGAGCTCACATCGGCCGACAGTCCGACGAGTCCGTTCACATATCCTGCGCGCACAGCACAGCCAAATTGTTTTCTTGTGAATGTTATTTTGAGGTCTACGTAGAATTTTAGAGCTGTACTAAAGATATCATTCGTGTAGGTATCTACCTAAACTTTCAACACAAAGTAATCGCATGATCATCCTCAAAACAAGGCATTGTTGAAAGGCACACAAGCCGGCCGGTTCTGTTAATTGATGTCGTCTGGCTTTGATAGCGGCTGTTCGGTGAGATCAGAGAGGTGTCGGCGACGTTGAAACGGCTCTTCTCTGTAAACACGCCTGTTGGCTGTGTAGTCGTGTAACGCAATCAGCACGCCCTTTGACTCCAGCCTCGGTACCTCTGATAATGTAGCTCGAGCTCTTCATACCGTTTGGCACATTAATAGCAATGTTAACCTTATTCAATTTATTTTTTAATGAATATTTGTGGCATTCTAATCATAGATATTTGTACTGTACGTGGTCCTTTAGAATTAATTTTGTCGGAGTTTAGTAAAAGCCCGTAGGTAATTAGAAACAAATTTATCATTCACCGAACACTAGGAACACTTATTAATTGCGGAAGGGTTACAATTTCAACATGTTTTTTGACACCTAATTGATGTGACAAATTCAAGCAAAACCTCTTCTACAGAGAAGCAGGTATGATCCGGGGCTGAGGGTAGGTCGAAGAAGGTGCTTGTAATATACAGTAGGTAGGTATTACATCTTTTGTTTTCTTCAAAATGTTGTTACAGGACTGTTATAAAACCTGTAACACATTTTGAAAGCAGAGGTAGAGCAAATCTTTGACAAGTTTCAAAAATCTCTTATTCTCTACTTGCAAAGCATTTTATAAGTAACCCATAAAGGCCCGTATTCTAAGAAGATGCTGCATTTAAATAATCTTAATTCTTCAATGTCGAGTAAAAAGTAGATTAAGTCTGCATTAAAAACAAAAATGCTGATAATCTTTCTCTTGAACTGCATAGCGAATAGAATAAACGTTATGCGATATATCATCTTGCTAAAGTTCATGCCGGAAGGGAAGCACGTATTCAGGCATGTCTCTAAACAGTAATGAATGAGCTAATGAGAAGCTGCACGCGAACCATTCTTGATTGCTATGATGATTTGCGGAGATAGCCTTCGTAATAAGTTTGACCGGCAGATTAGATGACACTGTCGGTCAAGGTTATCTGTCACCTTAGCATTATTAGGTCCTAAGGCTGTTTAGGTTAACATTTTTTTATAAGATCATTATCTCATTGGAATTTCTCAGTACTGTACTCTGAAGGTAACAGGAAACATCCTTTGGGATACGTTGCTAGAAAAGTATTTACTCATAGATACCACACTACACGTCTATGGCATTAGTACCTTCATAAACTGAATCCTTTACTTTCTTTGTATTCTTTCTAAATTTCTTCCAAAATTATTTATTATACAATCAGTTATGAAATATCGTACAGTCACATTGTTTACTGGTTACTAATACCTTTTAGATTGCAAAAACATTTAAGTACTTATTAAAGTGTTGTGAAACAGAACACCCAAGATATGAAAACGTCAATGAGATAAGAATTTTTCAATACCGATGACCGGCCATGACGTACATGCGACTGGTGCCAAAATAATGGTGTATGTGTCGCTTGTCACATCACCAGTTTTTACGAATATTACAAGCTCTATTAGTCATCACGGCCCGTCGTTTAGTCTACAGTGTTTATACTGTTTGTTAGTATTTACTTTATGCTTGTAATGCACTGCTCTAAGACTGCGTTTATAGGTCATCGTGATAAAGTTACTTGCTTATGTTTTGTATCATTTACCTACTTATGCATTAGCATCTCTATATCTCTACACTAGCTTTTGCCCGCGACTTCGTCCGCGTAGAAGGCGATTTTTTTTCTATTAGGTTTTTTGATTGATGTTTTTATTATAATTAATAGATCCGCGACTTTGTTCACGTAGCAATTGGAAACATTTGTATAGTGCAAGTGGAGGCTGTTTAATATACATCACGCTATTACCATTTATTTGCCCTACTGGACCAGTCAAAACTGTGGCACTGATCACGTTATTGAGAAGAAATTTAACTCAGAGTCTGGTTCGCCTAGTTTTTGGAGTAGGTACCTAAAATAAATGGTGTAAGGTCAGTCGGGGCAAGAGCGCCATACTTTTTGCATAGATGATTTTGATGCAAAATATTTTTTTTTTTATGCTGACTTATGAGTAAACATTTATTAAATTGTCAATATTTGGAATATTGTAGCTCCAAGAAACGTCGATTCAATCAAATCCATCAATATTTTTACGATATTTTCTATTAAATTGGGAAACATGGATATAGGCGCACTTGCCCCTGGAAACGGGGCAAGTGCGCCTATACATAAAAAAACGCTAAAACCGTACGTTACCAGAAAAACAGATAATTTACATATTTGAACATAAACAAACAAACGCATTACTCTTGATTTCTTTTTGATTCACTCGTCCTTTAGACTACTGCAGCTTCCACAACAAATTTGGGGCAAGTGCGCCATAGAAAAGTAATCAGGGGTTCAAAACCTTTAATGCTGATTTTTTTATAAAAAGTAAAAACTGCTAAATTTTAATTAAAGTGTTTACAGGTATGGCTGAAGATATAGATAAAAGTAGGTAACAGTTTTTACTTTGACGTGATAGGGCACAAATAATTAGTAATCTTGTGAATGGCACGCAAGAACTTACATGGTAAAGTAGAAAACATTTAAGTCTTTGTTGGGCTTAAGTATTTAAACAACTTGACACGTTAAAATCAAGCAAATAATAATCTTATGTGTAATAATCCTGGTAATCAAACTTTTTTTAATTCTTGATATTTATATATAAGTTTTAGACGCTTCATATCCAGATAACCCTGATCGCACAGCGTCAACGGCCTGAAATAAAATTTCTCTTGATCAAGAAGGCTTATCGGTTTTTCTTTTATAAGTATGAACATCTGTAAAATGACAGCAATTTTAGAACCCCTTGTAGTAATTATCCAACTGCTTCTTCTTGTCGAGAGATTTTGTTCAGGAAGCCCAAAGGCCTCTGATATGGCTTAAAGACTGATGTTTTATGATAACAGCCGGATCAATAGTTTACCAGCCACCCATTCAAAGTAGCTTGACTTTGATCATCGTTTCTGATTAGTGAGCTTAGGCAAGCTTAAGCGCGCCTTAGCCACAATAAAGTAACGAACAAAGGAAATGACAAGTACATTGGATTTACTGTTAGCACATATCAACGAGTTAAATAGTTGCGTCCCAAAAGCAAATCCCAAGAAAATACAAATAAAATTATTTAAAAATAGTTTATAGACTTGCTACGAGGCTTTTAGGGTAAACCCATCACCCAACGCCTTCTCATCTCAAGATCCTCACATAATCACATCTAGGCAGTAATTTCTCAATACAGAAAAACATTACCCTTATTCAGAGGCCGTTGGGTAAGAAAATATCTATTCACAAAAGTTGACGGCTTCTGGCTCGGGGGAAGTGCGCCATACTACTAAAAACTTAGGCGCACTTGCCTCACTTGACTATTTTGAGGGTAAGATTTTAAATTCTATAAAAAATATTAATTTCACTGTCTAAGACTAAAATACAGACAAAGATTTAAAGAAAAACAACGGAATTCTGTACTCATCTCATTGGTTTGCCGCAACACGTAAAATATTTCAAGATATCTAAGGATTAATAACACGTGCTGATCTCTGGTAACCGGTTTAAATGACCCTAAAACTAAAATTGCGGATAATCAAGTTATTGTGAACAGAGGCATCTGTGATTGTGAAATAGAACTGTATTTTAGTTGGTTGCATGGATGTATGATGTCGTTAGTTGTGTTAGGGCTGTAGTTTTCGATATTTTTATGGTAGGTGCGCTTACCCCGTCGGCGCACTTGCCCCGCCTAACCTTAATATTAATTTAAGCGAATGTGGGGGAAGGCCACTCGGAGTTAGTGAATTCAGGAATTCTTGAGGATAATGTACCCCATCTTCTTGATCTATTATAATAGTCAATGGAAATGTAGTTGATGCTTATCTCCTCGCTACTATTTCTAGCCGCGAATATTGCCCTTCGACACATCCACTGGTAGTGTTTATTTTCTATTTGGAGTACATCTGGATAGACTTTGGAGATTAGATCTTCAATGCTGGTAACTTTTTCACCTAAATTACGATCAATTTCGATTTTGTTTTCATTTTCACAATAAAGTACTTCGCTATCGTTTATTAAAAGTAACTTTGAAGAAAAATGCCTCAAATCAAATATGCTCTCAATGCAAGAATCAACAATGTCAGCTCTAGTTCCCCTAACTATAACTGGCAATGGTAAACCACCAGCAAACTTGAAAGTAATTTCACCCATGATTTTATTACAGCTTCTTATGTCTATAAAGGTCTCTGAGAGGTCTCTCTGTCTATGAGATATATGAATGCATTTATCCCATATGATCAAACTGATATTTTGCAAATTTATCCCAAAAGGCCATTTTTACGAATCGAGCACACGCTATCTTTCTACAAAAACATAGTCAGAGGCAGTTCAAAAGTTGAATGAGCGGTTTGTCCCCCATGTAGAGTCGCAGCGATGCCCGACAGCCGCGACCATACGTGTAGAATAGATCATTATTTTGCTACGGAGTAATTTTAAAACTATGATATCTCCTAAGATATTTATCGAAATCGAATAATGTAAAAAGCAATTATGTTCAGAATTAAATACTTAAAATGAATGTTGTACTTTTTTGGACAAAAAATAATTTTATGTTTATTAAAACACCCTCGCTAATAATGCATTATTTAAGGACAAATTTGATTACCCTAAAAAAGGTTATAGAGAACATATCTTAAAAGATAGACAAATGCTGACACGGACTTTTTTTTGAACTTTTAAAGGGGAACAATTTTGTAGTACATAATTTTTGTGTAACTTTAACCGTTTACTCAGCGCACGCAATGGTAGATCTCAAATGAAATAATTTTGCCCCGTTTTTGCAACATTTTTTGTCGGTACTCCGCTCCTATTAGACATGGCGTGATGTTATATAACCTCTAGCCTTCCTCAATAAATAAGCTATCTTGAACTGAAAGAATTTTTCAATTAACTTTCCGTTTTTAAATTTGTCAATCATACCTTTTAAATAGAAGCCTCTTCGTTGAACTAGTGATTGTTTTCGGCATTATTTTAAGCAAACTTAGTAAAATATGATGCACGTAAATATAAAATGTGTTATGTACGAAAGGTCAAAAACATAATTTTGACTATTTATAAATGAGGCTGCCATGAGCAATGTTCAATAATTAATTCGTAGCCATCATTCGATGGCCAGCCAGAGTCTATTACACTTAATAAATAATTGTTCTTTATTTTTAAAAATATTAGGCATATTATTTTAATTTCCCGTGCTTGAAATGTCACACGAAATGTGTCTTATAGTACATTATGATATTTAGACCTGAGCCGTGGCGAGGGTCATAAGAGAGTCAAGCTAACGCTTGAGCCAAGAACGGTAATCACCAATTACTCATGTGTACGAGTATCATACGACGTTTTTCAATATACTTGTGAAGAAAAAAAATTAACTATTACTACGACAATAAAACTTTAATAGTAAAATATATTCTGACATAGCGGTAAAAAATGAAATCTAAAAAATACTTTATTTTTTAAATTACCCCTAGGGGAAGGTTATCATATATGTCTTTTCATCATATTGCCTAGTTTTACGTTTATGTTTAGTTGCGTGAAAAGTTTAAATAAAAACAAAAACCGCGCGCATCTTTAAGATGTTTTTGGCATATAATAATAATAGCGGCCCATAGACCACAAAGAAAATTCAAATTTTATTTGAATAAACGATTAATTTTTTAATTATCATTTACTAAATAAATCATAATTATGTACAATTTATTTAGTATATGTACGAAATGAAAAAATGTACAATTAAAATGGACGAAATAGCATGATATAAGTAAGTATTATTATTCGTTCGATTTATAGATTAAGTCCCAGATACTCCCTCAGAGATAAATTTAAAGATATCAATATTATGACTGTACCTTCACAGTATATTTACGAGAATATATTGTATGCACATAAAAATATAAAAATGTTTAAAAAATACAGTGATATCCATAATTTTAATACTAGGAACAAACACAAATTTGTGGTTCCTACAACCAGGCTAAAAAAAATAGGGGGCTCATTTAGATGCCAATGTATACACTTCTATAATAAACTTCCTATTCACATTCAACAACTAAGCCTTAATAAATTCAAAACATTTGTAAAGCGAAAACTTTGTCAAAAGGCATTTTACTCTATAAAGGACTATGTTGAGGAAGAAAAGGCTTGGGATTGACCTGCTCCAGTACGCACTACAACTGTTGTCTTATTTTTCTCTTTTATTTTTATTTTCAATTGTGCTCTTTATTATTATTATTATTTTACAATTTGATATTGTAGATTATTTTTATTTTGCAATTTGACTTTATTTATTTTTATTTTTGACATCAATATTTACTTTATTAAGTAAATTACATTTTGTAAATTATATATTTACTTTTATTATTGTGAACGTGAGAACAATGTTGATTGCCTTTTTTTTTCCTTTTCAGTAATTTTAACGTATGTCTGGCAATTTGAGTATATTCTGCGGCCTACCCAAATGTCCTTTCCTTGGTATTGTTCGTCAAGTCGTTGAGCTCCTTAGTAGTCCTGGGTTGAGCTTTGCGAATACTGACAAATGCTTGCACTGACTGGACAGGTCCACTCAAATTTGTATGGTTCTTTCTTCAAAAGACCATCTCAGACAAATCTGCACTGTTCTCATGTGATTTGACCATTACATATTAACTGTATGGACTTTAAAAGAGACTTTGACCCCTGAGTTTGTTTCGGTGTTTCTTCTCAGGGTAGTCAGCTAGGAAACACCGGCCTCATCTAGTTTAAAATGACAAAAAAAATTGACGTGTAAAAGTGTTTTTTAAACCTACTTACAAAATAAATATCATTTATCATTTATCAGTAAGACACTAATTTATACTATTGAACGCAATACCCTACTGGGTTTTTTTGAGAACAAAGAGGTTTAACAAAAAGGTTTTAACTACATTATAGCACTAGTGCGTAATGGTAATCAAAACGTCACAGTTTGGTAACAAGCGCCATTATGTACCTAAGCGCAGTGCAATTAAAGTCACTTTCTGAGTGTGTTGAACAATGTACTATCATTGTTACCCTAGGGGTGAAAATAACTTATTTAGCCCCGAAAAAGAGTTGGGCGTCTGAGCGAAGCGAGGTCGCCAATATTTCGAAGGATTAAATATTATTTAGTCCCTCGAACTTGTTTAGACTTATTTAGTAAATGAGTCTTTAACCCGAGGTAAACACTGTGCTTTTCATTACGAAATCAAGGAAAGTAAAAACAAATACCTAAGTCGTCGTATGATTTTAGGTATCTTTCTTTCGATTTAGACTTACTACTTTAACCGCTTCTCTTATGAATTAGACGTTAAATCCATATCTGATGAATTTATCGTGTTAATTAAAAAATCATAATAAATCAGAGATTTAGTAAAGTAAGAGTCTAAACAAAACTCAACAACTCGAAAAAAATAAACGAAGATCGGATTGCCGCTTTCCCGCCTATATTGTTTCTTTTTCTGTAGCTGCCATTATTTTTCATTTACAGCATTGAAAAAATAAAAATAAATATTTTAAAGAAATAGTTGAAAATAAACTATAATAAATTTATTTAAAAAATATATATCTTACATTAATACTTATCTTTGTTATTTTAATTGTACATCGCGCTGTAATTGAGGGCTGTATAGAAAGTTGGGACATAGATGTGAAAATACTTAAAACTACTTGTTTTTAGGGTTCCGTACCTCAAAAGGAAAAACGGAACTCTTTAATATATCACTTAATAGGATCACTTTGTTGCCCGTCCATCTGTCTGTCTGTCTATCTGTCAAGACCCTTTATCTCGAAAACGCGTGGAGGTATCGAGTTGAAATTAAAACCGTATACTCAGGTCTGCGGTCACTTGAAGCTGTAAAAAATTAAACTCCTAAGCTAACGAAAAAAAAGATGCGGCCGTTTATGTCGCTAAAATCGTAATTTTGACACTCAAGAAATCGAAATTCATAGGGAATTTTTAGCGAATTTTTTACTTCCCGTTAAATTAAAACCCTGAAATTTGGCTTGAAGCAAGATCTTATAGCACAAGCATAGGGATAAATCTGAAAACTGAAAATTTGTAATAACGTCACAAAAAAAGAACTTTTTTCTATTCGGAAAAATCTTCGAGACTCGATTCGGGAATTGAACTATTTATACCTTTAAGTTTGTGTACGGAGCCCTAAGACTGCGAGTCCGACTCGCACTTGCCCAGTATTTTTTATAATTTGGCAGCTGTCAGTTGAAAGCGATTCTCCCTAGGGCTGAAAAGTATTATTTTCAACCCGCTCCTCAGGCAATTTCAGATCAGACCTACTTTCAGAGTGTGAGTAATGAAAAATTTATTTCTTACCCGTCGTGCTGTGCCGGTGTCGTACCCCTGCTGCTGCCGGCCGGAGCCGGAAAATAATATTGTAATGAATTTTATTAGAACCCGCTGTTCAATAATGCGATTTGAATATGGAACATCAACTAAACATTCATATGAAAACTTTGATTCTACGCCCTACACCTAGCAGCGGGAGACGGATGCAGATGGGACAAACGCCGCTCGCGATTTCACTTATCTCTTTATAAGGCTTGCTCTCAATCTTTACTCTGGAATCTCACATTACAGTCTGGAATCAATATGACGCCCATGATAATAAGACTGCTGGATGCATAATCTATGTCTCTCCAGTCTGTTCGCTTGGCTCTCGCCGGAACGCTCATACCGATCTGATCCGACTTTCGGTACTTCAGGTCGCTTGGCCATGCGATGGTGAGGTAGACCGAGACGTAACATATCGAATCAACTCAGGATGGATGAAATGTGTCGCCGTTTCATCCATTTCGACTGGAACCACTTCTGACCCAGGGATGCCCCTCAAATCGGTAAAATCTACAAGTTCATGATAAGACCTGTCATACTGTATGGATCAGAATGATGGGTTGTGAAAGAGACAGATGAAATGAAATTGCATGTAGCTGAGGTGAGAATATTGAGATGGATATATGGTGTGACGAGAATGTATAAACTAAGAAAGAAGTTTGAAAGTGGCGCGAGTGACCGAAAAGTTAAAAGGGAATCGTTTGTCTTGGTATGGTCATGTGAAGAGAAGGTATGAAATGCGTGTTACCAAAAGAGTTATGAGCATACATGTGGAAGGACGGCGAGGGAGAAGCCAAAGAAAAGACAGATGGATTGTGTAAGGAGTGATCACGGAGTGATGATAGGACAGAATGGAAAAAAAAAGTGTCGCGCTGATCCCAAATAACACGGGGAAAAGACAGGAAGATGATGATGATGATGATGATTAACGCTAAAATATTTCGAGATGTTTTAAATTATAGTTGGTTTAAAGTAACTTATGATTTCTAATACGCCAACATCTACGCTAAATCTATCTAAGGGCAACCAATTAAATTACCTACTTACCTAGAATTAATCTTTGTATATATTTTTACCACATTAATAAAAGTATACTTCATGATAGTGCCAGAGAGAGCAATTTGTCTCAAGAGAACGTGTCGTAATGAACTTTACCTTCATGACAAGGGTCAATGTGAGACAGTGGACATTTTTCGCGCAGTTTCAGGAACGACGACCGACCGTGACGTAAGTAAAGTCGTGCCAATGAAAGCACTAATCACTTACATTTCTTCTTGTGGGCATTGTTACACCTACCGAATGTCAACGTGCCAAGTTAATATTTTTGGCGTTCTAAATTTATCGTTACCAGGCTAATTTCACGTAGTCATTTAAGAAGAAGTCTTCGTAGACACAAAATAATTTATAAATAAATAAGCTTCTGCCTGCTGCTTCGCCCGCGTGAAAGTAGATTTTCCTTTACAACCTTTGTATCCCCATTTCTTCCCCTAAGGGAATAAATTTTGGAAAATCCTCTCTTAGTGCTCGCCTACATTCTAAAAGGAAACTGCGCAAAATTTAACAATCCTAGTGTTAGTAGTGTCGGCTGTGCTTTGGTATGTCAGTCAATTTCTACCTTTAAATATACGTATATATCGATATAAGTAGGTACCTATGTACCTATAAAACAAACATACATACATATATTCCTAAAAGTGACTTCATCCACTTGTTTGTGTTCATAGCAAGTGCTGAGATCATTAAAACGGGTTCATATCAGTTTCCATGAGTTTTTAACGGTTGCCCTCTTGATAAACTCCTGTTGATTGTGTGGCTCCGCCACACGGGCGGACCACCCGAGCGCCATTACGCTCTAAGACCGGAGTCATAAATATCTGTGGCGCAACGAGGATCTTCTACCTTGAGCCCTGATAAGCCCGAGCTACTGACATGATAGCATACAACCACCAAATCTGTTTGGATATATTAATCCTCTTTGTTAAGGACAATTACAGCACAGATTTAAGCGTAATCCATCGTGCTACTTGGTCTTGCGTCATAAACAGACTTTAATAAGTACTTATTTATATTAATCAATATGAATGCAAGGACTATAATGAATAGTTACAAAATAGATATTCTTATCAATTAGCAGTAAATCCATATGGAGTAGATGACCCAGTTTAAAACAAAGAATGAGTCAGGCTCGTTGTCATTGTGGAAGTATGCCCGGTCGGTTAATATAGGGTGCTAGTGTTGCACACAAAATCATGCTAACAAGAATAATTTTACCTTCAACAATGATACTTGAAAATTTTAAACGGTTTTTCTTGTAAATGATAGTTTTATTATTTTTATATCTTGTAACGTCAATTTGTAATTAAAATTATGGATAAACTTAGTATTTTTATATGTAGCTCAGATTGCTCCACCGATTCAGTTGTGTAAAATTGTGCACACGAATAACGCAAGGCGTTAAAAACTTGGTACATTATGTATATTAAATAAATAGCTTTCTTGTCGGATCGTTTCATATAAAATTTCGTTCAGATCGTTATGATGTTATCGATACCCAATTCTACATAGGTTTTAAACTGGTTAGTTAAGAAGTTGGGTGCGCCAAGTAATTTGCTGCTTGGGCGGTGCGCGGGGCAGGGGAGGCCTCTGAATATCGGTTCCGGGGTTCAGCGACAACTTGTCTGGCAGGGCCGGCGCCCGGGCTCTGCGCCGCGCCTCCGCCCCACCGCATTATTATGGGCCTGACGCCGCCGGCCCGTGCCCCTCTCGCTCCTCACCGCACCTCCTGCCGCTGCGCCCGCGCCACCGCTTCTCAGAAAACGAATCCGGCGATATGGTGACGCACACATTGACATTTGGCAGTTGATACGACGACACAGTTTCTTGGACGGGAAAATTTAATTGATGTGCTAATGAATATAGAAGATAGTTTTATGATGTACTTTGCTCAAAATAATCAGGATTTGAAAGTTAAATCAGAAAACGAACCTTAAGGGAATTAAATTAATTTGTATATTCAGGAGACCATTTTTCTTCACTGACTACTAGTCTTCCTGATATCAACCGACTAGTTCCAGATTCAAGATAACAGTAATCGATTTTACTAAAGTATTATATAACAATGGATATTTTAATAAATATTTAATACAGCTAGGTACAGCGCCAAGTGAATTCAAGAAAAGTATCGGCACGGTAATATTATATTACCGTGGTATCGGTCAAGAAAGATGCGTATCCACTTTCAATAAACAGGTGACGAGACGACTGGCGACTTTTACAATACACGTGTCGAGTACAAGTAAAAGCAATCGTTCATTACGTTATGCAACCAGAAAATATATTGTAAGTTTGGAACCCTATGTTATGTGAGTTAGTTTTATCAGAAACTGGAGATGGATTACTTTATAGGAGCTAAAAACAAAAGTAGCTCTGAAATAAAACCGCCAAGACAATCTCCGCAGATTTAGTTCTCGGACGATTCCAATCCTCAGTGTTTGTGAGGCGTCTCTCCGCAGATCATAACCCTTGTTCCCTCTTGTACCATTTGCTCTGTTACCTGTTCACGTAAGGATCTAATAACGGTTTCATTGGACGGCATTGCTGTGGTCGAAAATCGGACTAAACAAGAGATTGAATTAAGAACATGTGCTATTTTTACCAATGACACGATAAAAAGAAAAAAAATATAGCTTTAGGATGATTTAAATGCGGCTATGCCAAATTGCCAAGACGTCGCACAAGTATTAGTGCTACTAGCATTATTATATTCTTTGACTAACTTACCAGTCATTGAATCGAACTGATACGTTTGCATCATGTGGATATCGTCCACACAAAGGAATATTATGTTCGATGCTCGTGCTGGGTAGACGCATCACAGTACTCCTACATAGATAATGTATTGGCGTTACATATAAATAGGTGTGTCAAAGTAGGTGTGACGCCGGCTATGTGTGCGTTGTCGGTGCGAGTAGATAATAATTTATCGAGTAGTGAGCACCGCTCGCCGCTACGCAGCAACTTGCCTGGCGTGCTGAGGTGGGTCGCACTTTATATGGAGAGTTGTCTAATCCACTGAATGAATTACCATTGGGCCTAGGTTTCTCCTGAATGACTAATGGACATTTAAAGAATTAGCTCAATGCGCATGCCATACGCTTTCCAATTTCTACTTAGAATACTCGTATGTAAATAGTGATGTGCGAGTTGATATTTTGCATTTTGAGGAACATTTTAGATATTAATTTAAAGTAGGTTGGTACCTCATTGAGTAGCTATGTTGTTCTCGAACGTTTAATTACATATGCATTTTAAATAATGGTAAATTTTGTGGATCTTTTAAATTTTTGTAAGTTTATGCCACTTTGGATTGGCTTGGTGGCTAAGTAGCACCACAAATGGCCGGTCATAGGTCTCCAAGAGACTCTTTAGAAGAGCTTCCGGAAGACCTCGCGTTTCAAAAAATGAACAATTTGTAGTTTTCAAACTTGGTACTAGATTGTCTACAACATAAACACGTACCCAGTACCTACCATGTATTGTTTAGTGACAAAAACAAAACTTTAACAATAATAAATTAGTGTATCGAGAACAATCTACATATTTTTTATCGCAGGATGCAGTTGATGCACATGGCATTAGATCAATCGAGGCTACAGCCACACTACACGGAAGCACTATTTTCATTACACCTTCGGTGTACCTATGTATTTATTTTTCAAAGTAGGTAATCCTACCTACTGCTTTTGCGCTTTACCCATATAGATTATGGAATATTTCAAAGCAAAAAAGCTGCCTATCCAATGATCACTGCTGGTTTACGTGATGGTAGGTAGGTACCTAAAGTATAAGGTTGAATCAAGTGTTTTCTTATGAGGAATACAAAAGTGAAAAATGTTATCGAAAAAAAAATTGCATTCAAAGCGCAGAAATAAATGAATAAGATTTTTTATCAAGTTAATCCAAAAAGCCTATCATTAATTTAAAAAAAGTTAGTACATCTGTGAAATAGATGAGCGCAGGCGCAGGTAGAGTTTACACTTTGCCGAAAGAGGCAAGCGGCCAAGCGCTTCAACGAATGTGCTCGGGCTGGATCTAAATGAAGGCAGTAGACGCATACTGTGTGAAATACACACACTAACGAACCAATTCATAATCTATTTTTTAACCGACTTCAAAAAAAGGAGTTTTTTAATGTTTGTTATCTCAGAACTTTCTCAACGTCGTTTATTAGACCAATTTGCAAATTTTTTCTTCCCCTAAGAGGATATGCTTCCAGATTGGTCCCATTTTTATCAAAATCCAGTTCTGATGATGGAATCTATGAGGAATCGAGGGAACTCCTTAAATATTATAGGACCAGGAATGGCCAACGGAACTTCACGCTTACATAATATATACTTAGGGCATACTGAAAATTTCTGGATTCTGATAAATAAGACTAAATATAAGACTTACGACACATTTATTGTTTTTCAAAGTAATTTCCCTCGCAATTAATGCATTTTTTTTTAATCTTCGAGTCTTCTTTAGAGACATCTTTAATGGCTTTATGGCTAGTAAAACGTGTGCCTCTAAGTTTGTCTTTAATTTTTTAAAACAAATAGAAGTCGTAGAGTGCAAGGTCCGGGCTGGAAGGCGGATGCGTCACCAGTTCTACATCTGAAGCCTTCAAATAGGCTTCTGATACTTTAGCGGAATGTGAGAATGCGTTATCGTGGTAGAGGTCGGAGTACATTGCTTCGAGGACGCTTTTCGCGAAGTTTTTCTAAGACTGGCTAAGCTTCCTTGGTCTTCAAGCGATAGTGTAGTGTAATGTCCTGATTTTCCGAAAACAGAAGCAACCATTTTTTACCAACATTTCGACTTTTTATAAATAGGGTATTTTACTCTATATGAGAAAAAATCTAAAAATATATTATTACGTTAGCTTAGGCAAAAAGCACACGGGACACGGGAACTTTATAACAAAACAATGCATCCTAGCAGTGTTTGGGTTAATTGGCATTGTCATGTGAATGAAATAGGTACTCTGGCAAATGTATCACTACTAAAAAGTGTGAAAAAGTTTACAAAAAAAAACCGTCTTCACTGCAAAAAAAAAACACTAAAACGTTAAATTACAAAAAAAAAAAACAATAACACACCACACCAGAAACACTAACTTCCGAAATCAAATTTATTTTGAACGTTTGAGTTAAGTATTTTAAAAGGTTTTAATTTATACTAAGAAAAAACTGCGCAAGTGCGAATCGGACTCGAGCCCTGAGGGTTCCGTACAAACTTACCTATGTAAAGAGTTCAATTCCTGATTGGAACAAATTTTCTATATTCAGATTTATTCCTATACTTGTGTTATAAGACCTTGATTTATGCAAAAATTCAGGATTCTAGGTCATCGGAAAGTACCCTGTGAATTTTGATTTCCTTGAGAGTGTCGAAATACACGTTTTTTGTGACATAAACGGCCATATCTTTTTTCCGTTAACTTAGAAGTTTGATTTTTTCACAGCTTCAAGGGACCGCAGACCTAAGTATATGGTTTTAATTTCAACTCGATACGTTCACGCGTTCCCGAGATAAAGGGTTTTGACAGACAGAAAGACAGACGGACGGACAACAAAGTAATCCAACAAACGTACGGAACTCTAAAAATTATGTATAAATATATATAGGTAGGTATTGAATTTAGTATAAGAGAAACCCTAAGAGTTCTAGGCTATAGCAATAGGACACCGCAACATAATTTATCAAGGTCATTCAAGCGATTCCAGGATATTTTCAAAGAAAAACAATAAAGAACTTAATAAAAATAAATCATAATATAACAAAAGTCTGAAAGGCAAAAACCTAAACAAAAATGCAATAATAAATTCTGCATAAAATTTTAATAAATAAATAAATTCTCTACCACATCTTTTTTGAAGCCTCCTAAAAGAATGTTGTACCTAATCATGCAAATTCACATAGGTAACCTACCTAGATGTGGGCTAACTTTTTTAGAGATTAAAGATTATCAACCTAACATGGCTCCCTTATAAAAGTTATAAACATTAAAACACAATTCCTGTTATTTAAAAATGTCTAATTATTTTAATTGATATTAAACGAGCACAATTTTGGATTGTGCGCTATATAAAGAAATTATATGTACTGAAGTCTATCAACTAAATTGAATAAAATTTCAGAGTTGCTCACTTTTGTTGCTTTTTAACCGACTTTCAAAAAAAGAGGTCTCAAGCCCATTAAATGTTTTTTTTTTATCTTGTTCAGAGATATCTTCGTCAAATGTGAATCGATTTTGACGATTCTTTTTTGTTTCGAAGAGTTTGTCTGCCAGGTGGTCACATTCAAATTTGGTTAAGATCTGATAAAGAACTTCGGAGATATACCTACCATGGAACACGAATAGAGCATGAAATAAATGAAAGCCAATCTCCAAGTGCGATCGCACGTCTGTTTATTGTTAACACCATTTCATAACATCACACCAGTACATTCTGAAGGGGTACGTACCGCAGCGCAGATGTGTAACGTTCACACTGATATACTCTCAATTTCTCCAATTATGTTCAAATTCTATGCTATTTATATTACCTAGGACTAGCTAGGTAAGTAACTTTTTTATTTGAGGATCAACTTTTGATGATTTTTTTGTGTAAGTTTTGAAGTTTAAGTTATAACTCCGTGATGTCCCATTATACTAACATTTTATTTGCCAATTTGATGTGTGTGTGTGAGCTGCAGTGAGGTACTACAACTATCCGGTGGGATCTCCTGACGAAATGGCGACGACTGTCGCAACCCATTGCTGGGCACGCCACAATTATGGCGGTAAATCCCCTCGTTGAGGAGTGGCTGGAAAGACAACACAGCGTCCTTACTTTCCGCATGACGCAGGTTCTCACTGGACATGGTCAGTTCGGGAGATTCTGGATTCGTGTGGAAGAAACGCCCGGGTGTCATCATTGTGTGGACCGCCCGCAGGACACAGTGAATACGGTAGAGATGTCTCCGCTTGGGCTGAGCACTGCCGTGTCCTCGTGGGGGCGCTCGGTGGCAGCGATCTCTCGCGCCGGGCCTTGGTATGGTTCAGGCCATAGTCCGGAGCGAGGAGGAGCCTCCTAATGCTAGCAAAGGAGGCGGCCGCACGCGCGAGGCAATGGCATTCGCGCCCCAGCCCGGATTTCGATCCCGACTTCCGGCCACCGTAGGCGCGGGCTTGCGGACGGCGAGAAAGGGCTAGCTCGCCGTCCGGACCGAGCCCAAGTCGTCGACGGCGCGTAGTGTATCAAGCGCGCCTCTAGATGTCAGCACCAGTGACCAGCGCCCAGCAGGGACGAAACCTTCTGGGGCCATGGGTGATGCGAAAGAGAACCCTGGGGCCCTGGAACGATGGCAAAGAAGGAACAGGAGTGCGTTTTAGTCAGTAAAAGTCTGACACGCCCTCCCGCCCCGCCTAAGGGCGGGAGATGTCATTGGATGATTTCCCCCTTAAAAAAAAGGTATTACAACTAAAAAGTGAAAAATATCATACAAACCATACAATTGACTTCTAAAAAAAAACTAAAAATTCCAAAATAATTTTCAAGTTTGGTAAACAATGTCAAACAAGGAAAAAACAATATACTTATTACGTTCTAAATAACATTATGGTATTAAAAAAAAACAGTCAAATTAACAAATATAGGTAAGTATTCAGTTCTCAAAATAATAAATCATATATCCTTATTACATTTTTTTAAAAATATATTTTAGTGTACTTACACAATTGTTGGCAGGTAAATAAAAAAATTAAATAAAGGTTCTTATTTTGAAGCACTAAATAGGAATGTACACGTTTTTATGTGTAATGTTGAGTATCACGTACCGCGAATTGCAGAGCTGTCCTTATGATTAAGGGCAAATTACTATTATGGGCATTCTTGAGTTATTAAGTTCAGAGACACGAAGCCAGCGAACCGTTGAAGGTCAAATGCTCAAGTTACATTGCCATGCACAATATAGGTATCTGGCATGAACGAAGATTATTAATCTGTATTCTATACGCACCTACATCATGAAGTACCTAACCACTTCTGATAAACAATACGTTCTAAAGCATCTATACAATGAGCATTTTTTCGAGTCAGCTATATGTAGAGCATTGTTGAGCTTTTAAATTAAAAAAGGTCTAATAGATTTCGTCGTTCTTTACTTCTATAATGTTAGGAGCTCAATACTATCCACACAATATTTCATCTTTGACCTTAAGCTCACTAAATGGTAAGCAATGGGTGAGATCTATGACTGTACGAGTGCGTTCAGAAAAGCAATCTAAGAAATAAGTACCATTTACTTCGATTCGCAATCTAGGAATGGATGCGAGAGACGGTGGGATAACACAGCAAGGTATTTGGGTTGACAGCAGAAAATAAATAATTAACTAGCAACAACACTTAACTTGTTAATTTTAATCAGTTGCCTCTAATTGGTACTTCATTACAAATTGATTAAATGTAGATAGGTACATTTAAATAGGTAATGTATTTAGGAGAGTCGAATGTTACACTAGGATGCTAATATTTTTTTTTAAAGATTGTTGTTCCACACTAGGAATGACTATATCGTGGATGCGATTACAAACATGCTATACTCACATACACAAGACAAACACACAATCACTATTTCTATGCTAACATCTATAACTGTAGACCACGCAAATATCTATTTCGAACAGGAATCGAACACGCGACACGCAGCGTGGTAGCCAATGGCTCAACCAAATTCACATTAAGCTGTACAGTACGGCCGTTTTAATTTGGCGGCCCTGAAGTTTGCGCAGAAGGCTGCGCACGAACGTTTTTTAGGAACAAAATGGTGGCATGAGGCGACGTGCGCGGGGCGGAGGTGTAAGCTAGAGATTGACTCTATGTAAACACAATCGACCCTTTATTCAATCAAATATCGCAATCGATTTTTATCGATTTGGATTTTATTGATTTTTGTTTATATGACATATTGAACGAAATAGATTTACAAACATAGTAAATGTTGTCGTTAGTAAACCAGACTTCGACTTTAATAATAAAAAAAAAACTAATAATATTATATTTTCTTGGTTGAAAGATATGATTTAGTTAAATATCAGTTAATTATAAACGACTACTACAATAACGACTGTTTGAGAATATTTTAAACCTCCTGATAAAATTTAATAAAATATATTTTTATAATTAGATTTCAATCGATTTGAAAAATAATCGATTAAACAACACCCTCAGTCACGCAAATTGGACATCCCTTTTTCTTTACTCCGTAAAACTTCGTGCATAATCGGCAATGCTCGGGACGCGGTAATGTGTCTCACTCACACGTTAGCATTGGTGTCGTGTTCGTGTCGCTGTCTCTGTCTTGAGCACAGGCGGTGACAAAAGTTTTCGTTGGTTTTTATTAATACATTGTTAAGTTTTTTGTGCAGTGTTAGGTTTGTTTCTTTAATTCATAAGTTATTTTTGTAGCTTTCTGTCTGAAAGTGTTTTAATATTTATTTTATTTGTACTTGGTCCCTGTTTTAGTAAAATTTTATACGTGTTTAGGTTTTAAAAAAATAACGTCAATAACAGTTTTTTTTACGACTGTACATGCGCTAAAGTTCGCAGAGCCTATGTTCACGGGCGCCAAGTTAGAACGACCGTATTATATGATCCTTGTCATAACTTTAGACAGCCTTCTCCTGTGTTGGATTAGAGCTAACTTGGTCCTAGCCAGATACAGTCATGCAGCTGAATTCTGTTCCGTACTAACAGTTGTCTAAACTTATTAAAATTTAAACTTATTTTCTAACTAGTGAATGATACTTGTATCCTTTAAAATAATAGGAAATATCTCTTCAGCTATTAGTGGTAAAAGTTATTATAAGTAGATCGGCTTCTATTTTGTAGAGACGGGTTTTTCGTGACTAGTAGCGCTGAAGATTTTGGCGCAGCCGCGTAGGCCGCGCACACAAAACAGACAATCTCGTATCATTTTTTGCCATCTAAGCATCTGACGAACACCTTATAAAGGACCCACCTATGAAACTACCTTTCAAACAAACGGTTCGAACACCGAATACGTATTGGAAAGAAGTCTTCTAAGTTAGAGCTAGTAACTAAGACAACATGCTGTTTTGTCTGAATGTGAATGAAGTACTTGTGCACGCAAGTGACTGTGTAAGTAAGTATCACCTTTTTTTATGCTATCGGGGGAAAACCATCAAGAAATGCTTCAGCACTTTTGAGAAAAAAGACCAAGGAGAGTGAAATTTTTACCACATTAAAACCATCCTGGTGATCAACATCAGCACAAGGATGGGGTCCCGTGACCTCCTCGGAACCCCCGCTGTACAAAACCTGTGAGAGCCAACGGGCCAACAGTATCTACCTAAATTAGAATAATATTACACAATATTATCTGCAATAATAAGTAGCGGCTAGTTGCCAAGCTACACACCCACACCCGACCGATACCCACCATGGAAACTGCGCCCATTCCCTTCAGACCGCCATTCAAGTGACGCGGGCACCGCGTGACCGCCTACGCTATACTTACGTACCTTAGTATGAAACATCCTTTGTTTTTATTCATTCACAACGACTATAACTATAATTATTACTGTTAAAAGAAGTTCCTAGTAGGTATCAACTTTTATGAGTAATGATTGACGTACTGCCATTTTACCCATTTTTCTTCATGATTTTCCGTTATTCCTGTTTACTGCAAATTGCTATATTTGTATATTCCAAGTTCAGCAGGGATACAGAGGTACAAGTAGGTACCTTGAGCGCTGCATATTCTACTAAAGTCAGCTCTAACTAAACTGTCCCGTTATAATCACCATGCCAACTCATGCACAAAAAGTTGTCGATAATTTCTGTTATACTTTGGATGATAATTATATTTTGATTTTCAAGCCTCATTAGCCCTTATCATGATGCGAACTTATCACTGCTACTTGCATTCCTCTATCGTCAACAAGCCGAGTGTGTGCAAAGTCGTACACAATCATTTCTACAACTGAGTGGCAATTGGAATTCAGGCAAATCACCATGAGTTTCGAACGCAGTTATCTGAAGTACCAAAGTATCAGTATTTAAGGGCCCTCCAGCTTGGGTGAGCGTCAAGGTAAACCGGCACGGCTGCACAGCGCCAGCGAGTCTGGTGCGGACACCACGGGTCCCCTCCCCCCGCGGCCTCGCCGCCCGCTTCCCCCGCAGCACCTACCTGTCATGCTACCCACGCAACAGATCGGCCTACGCGCCTTTGCTATGTTCATAAGTGTGTACGCATGATGCATAATAATGAGTAATCGTGATTCGTGCGTAAAGGATGTCTAATCAATGTTGACAGGAGTCGTTGGGTTTTCTTGATAGGTATTTGAAATGCCCATAACGTTCTCAACAGGATCACTTCATCATTAAGAACGATTAGGCCGCGAATAGCACAATAAATTAAGCCTATTAATTATCCGAGATACTCACAAGTTTAAAGGAAGAAAACGTATTTTCCAAACAACAAAATCAAATAAGCTGGTGGAGGCACCGTTTGCCTATCATGAAGTAATCACGTTGACAGCCAGCCTTTCCCGCTATCTGATCAATACAAAAACAGCAGTCAGTAACAGAAATAGTAATTATAGGACTTGGTAAGTTGGCACGTCTTATCTACACCTTGAGGTCAGGGGGTGTGCATCTCATTATAATAATGATCCGCGACGGAGCAGCTTAGAGTGAGTCACCAGCGGCATCGTGATACCGCTCACGTTCGTCGCAAGTCGCCACATCACTACCTACCTTGCTGCTTCTTACGGCCCATACACATTCTTATCCTTCCTATTCCTTACGTATTATAAAACAAAGTCCCTCCCCACCACGTCTATTTGTATGTTCGCGATAAAATAAATAAATACTGCACGGATTTTCATGTGGTTATCACCACTAGACAGGGTGATTCATAAGGAAAGTTTAGGTGTATAATAGAAGCATATTAGAGTAGAGAAAAGCAGAATTTTAAAGATTTCTAACACCCGAAGCTGGGGCGCGTCGTTAGTACACATTATAACTTAGAAAACCAACGACCAACTTCAACTCTTTCACAGACCTGTTCTTAATGTTGCATAATAAATAACTGTCGACAAGTAGATGCTACACATCTGCGAATCCACTCAAAGATTAGAAAACTCAAAGAACATTCACTTCGTAGCTCATTGTAAATTTAATTATTTCGATCCCATCATTTTCATATGAGCATTTAATTAAATGATAAGAAAGTCAAAAACTTTGTCGAATAAATTCTTTTTATACGAAACTATGGATGTAAGATTGGATTTGTGGTTCTTTTTTTTTGTTTTCAGTAAGTGTAGAGTATATCACTGTTTAATTAACATTAATTTCAGGATACCTATGTTTTATTTATGCGCTTTGAATTGTTGTTACGAACAGGTGCAATTGAAGCACAGGACTATGGACCCGTGAAATCACTCACCTACAAAAGAGAACCTGCACCAGATGGCCATAGGTAAAAATATAAATTCAGTATTTATTTTTACCCGACTACGGCAAAGCCAAAGGACAGTTATGATTTTGACTGGCTATGTATGTATGTATTTGAGTATGTTTATCTGTTCCCTCATAGCTCCTAATCTACTTATCGTAACTCGACGTATGAGGTTAAATGAGGTATCGTTTGAACCGTCTTAATTGTCCGCTGAACATAGGCTACGTGACGTGTCACAAAACTCGATATCGCGCCCTCTAGCGGACAAAAAGACACGAGTTAAAAAAATTGTTAAGATAAATACACCGCGTTTGATATTATTTGAAAGGGCTTCTCTGGTACTTATCAATAAATATCATCAAAATTCAATATGGCATCCCTTGAGGGATGCCATATTGACATATTTTGTAGACAAAAAGTTTTGTATTAAAAAAAAAAAGATAAATACGTCATGTTTGGTATCATTTCAAAGGGCTTCACATGTACAATACCAAAATAATAAAGAAGCACAGTGATTTAACACAAAAATTGTTTAAAGAAAAAAAAGTAAAAAAAAACTAAAACCCGACTACGACAAAAAATCTCGACGCTGAAAAGTATGCAACAAGATTTTCAAAAGAAAATCCACAGTCACACGTTATCCAACCGAAACACATTAATAACGTGTGACTACGGCTTTTCTTTTTGTTCTGTTCTTGTTTTTCCAGTTACCTTATTTATTTTAGCATCCTGAAAATATTGTCTCATAATTTTCAGTGTCGTTTTTTTTTGTAGCAGTTGGATTTTAGTTTTTTTACTTTTTCCGAGATATATTCAACCTTATTAATGCATAATCATCATTATCATCTCTCTAGTCTTGTCCCAACTAGCTTGAGGTCGGCTTCCAGTCTAACAGTATGCAGCTAAATACCCGCGTTTTACATGGAGCGACAGCCTATCAGATCTCCTCAACCCAATAACCGGGCAACACGATACCCTCGTTTATGTCGTGGATCGAACGTATATTTCGACTCTCAACGAAAATAAAATTCATATGGTACTTCCCGTTGACCCAGAATCCTGAAATTTGGCATAAAGCAAGGTCATATAGCACAGGAATAGGAATAAATCTGATAACAGTAAATTTGTTGTAAAGTCACCAAAAAAAAACATTTGTGAGTCGGAAAATCTTCCGAGAAAAATCTTTCAAATCGTCGGAAAATCTTTCAATTTGGAACCGTGCACTAGCTTCTGACGTTTTATAAGTGCCCATGTAGGCCTATGTGAAATAAAAAACTTTGACTTTGACTTTGAGATTCCATTCGCGAATTGAACTATTTACAATTTACATATGAGTCCGACTCGCACTTGCGCAGTTATTTTTTATGCACCTTCCATGTTTTCTCTTCTTGATTGTTCTTCCCTTGGTTGACTGGTAGAGAATGCCTAAGGCATTAATTCCGCCTTTTTACCTTTGTGTGTCATGAAGTTTTAATTAATAAATATCATTAAATAACTTCTCCGGGCGAGCGTCAAACTTTTACAGACTAAAACCCAGCCATGTCCCTTCAGTGGCTTTTTGTGTTCCAGGGCCGTGAAGACTCTTTCGAACAATCTCGTAGCCCTGGCGTTGGTGAACACCAGTTCTGAATTTCAATCAAACTCAGAAATGTTTTGTCACGTTAACAATAAAGTTTAAAATACAGGTCAAACGACTATTTACTTGAATAAATATACATTTATTACGTCCCACAGATGCGGCGTCTGTCCCACGTATTTCCAAAAGGTATGTGCGTTCGACTACTTAACGAACGCCACGCATATATTCGACAATCACTGCGTAATGGACTTGTACAACTGCATAGAAGCCACCGGTTTGTTTCTTAAGCATATTATTAGCGTTTCCATGATTTGTGCGTGCCTTGCTACGGTCATGATTTATACACGATCATATATTTTAGTTCACTTGTTAACTACAACTGCTAAAATCGTGAACTATTTGTAAACAAAGACTGATGTTTCAATAGGTAGGATTTGATGTTCATTTTTCTAAGGTAGGTGGCATTCTGAAAGAATTATAGGGTGTGTTGGTAGGATGAAGAGGGTTGGTAGTGCCTTCACCCTGCTATGTGAAGATTAGTGTTGTAACAGAACTCTGTTTCTGCTTCCGATTCTGCAGAAGTTCCTCAAGCTTTTTCACTTCCGTTTTCGTTTCTGGTTCCGCAAACTTTAGAAAAGAACTCATAACAGAAGATTACAGCGAGGAGCGAGGGTATGGGGGGGGGCGTAGACGACTGGACACGACGGAAAAGGCGTGGAGGGGAGGGGAGGTGGTGTTGATAGTTCGCCAATACTTATCAGCTCCCCCAGAAGTGTAGCCAGTTAGCAAAGCGGAGTACACTAAGACACTTCCGTTGCATCACTAGTGGAGATCTTTCTGACATCACCTAGTCTCAAACTCCTTGATTTACGTTTAGAGTAGGAGCAGCTGGAGAAATAACGAGATTAATCTACCTACTTAATACCTACACCTACCTAATAACATCAATTATAACAGGAAATATAAATATTTTTCAGAATTTGCACCATTGAGATACGACAAGTGTCTGTTCTTCGGGAATTTCGCTTACGTTCACGGTTATAAACATGAAGATGAGGACTATGGAGAGGATCACATCGTAGTCAAAAATTCAAAGAAGAATCCAGATTTTGTGAAATAATAAATTATTTTATTTTCGCTGATATTATATAAAATTAAACCTATTACTCCTAGATAAATATCTGTCATCATATTCATTCTGTACAGAAATACCAATCAGTTACACAAACATCCCGGCTCAATATTAACTTATTCTGATATGAACATTGGTTTAGCTTAACTAATTACTGAATACCATAGACATTGATTAATAATATCTTAGTGTTAAGTTATAATTTCAATGTAGTTTTGCTTAAACAAACAGATATTGAATTTAATTATTATTATCATTCAGTAAAATGACGTATTACTGTGTACATCTAATTGTTATCAAATAATTGCTTATGATAATGTTGTGCATTTGTGTGCAGTTAACTTGTTCAGACACTGCAATACGTTAGAGTAAATTATTCTGCACATGTCTTTTTACAGTTCTAAATATATAACAATGCTTAATAAATTAAAGTCCATTTCTATTAAGGGGCTAACACTTGATTTCACAAGAGAGGCTGCCTTCACACTAACCTACATCTGTGTCCACGACGCCGCGTCGCTCAGTGTGAGGCCAGTCGGCGCGAGGAACATGGGCTATGTGCCGGCCATGTGCCCGAGCCGCTTGTAGTCGATCTTGTCCAGCTGCACTAGAGGGCGCAGTTGGTCAGCGAAAGCTCGCATGTCGTCAGCTATCATATCCTGACCTTGTGGAGCTAGCACCTGAACAATAAATATACAAGTTATTTTCAATCTAGGCACACAAAAAGGCTACTGAAACATGCATTTCAACACATTGGCTTTTCTTTCTTAAACAGTGTGCTATCTGCTGCTATACAGTAACCCAGCCCTCATCCCCTATGTTCTAAAACGGACAGCTTGTCCGCCAGGAAACCTGACTGCAGCAAACTGTGGTTACACACATTTCCCCCACCCACTAATTCCTATCATCACCAATAGAGCATCCTCCTCAGGGGATAAGTTTCTAGTGGTGCACATGGAAGTCACTGAACTAGCTAACTACAATGTCGCATAGTGAGGCTACTTTGACAGAACAGCAGCAGGGTCTGGAAGTGGAACTGAATTGCCAACTATGCTTCACTTTCTATCCTGCTCTGTGACCTCTGCACTGCCACCAACAATGCCAGGGAAATGAATAAGCATTGGACCAAAAATATTAAAATCAATGTGCCAGTGACACAAAGAAAAAGACGCTCAGTAACATGAATTTCCTTATTCTATAACTTGTTCAGTGCTACCATAAAATTTGCGTTAAGCCATATTTAGATTAGAATATTTAAACCTCTTTAAAATTTAATCCTCATCCGAATTAACTATTTTTTTTAGGGTTCCGTAGTCAACTAGGAACCCTTATAGTTTCGCCAAGTCTGTCTGTCAGTCTGTCCGTCCGTCCGCGGATAATCTGTGACCGTTAGCACTAAAAAGCTGAAATTTGGTACCAATATTGGTACGCCGACAAAGTAGTTAAATAAAAAGTGGAAAAAACTGTTTTATTAGGGTACCCTCCTACACGTAAAGTCGAGAGTGATTTTTTTTTTTCATTTCAACCGTAATTTGTGATAATTTGTTGGATATTTATTTAAAAATGAATAGGGGTTTACTAAAACCAAGTTTTGATAATGTTAATATTTTCGGAAATAATCGCTCCAAAAGTTAAAAAAAAAATGTGTCCCCTGTAACTTTTGAACCATAAGTTTAGAAAATATGAAAAAAAAATCTCAAAAGTAGAACTTTATAAAGACTTTTTAGGAAAATTATTTTGAACTTGATGGGTTGAACAGTTTTTGGCCTGTTGGACATCACTGAAAGCTGCCGAGTAATACTCCTTCTTCTCATGAAGGCATTGTCTGATCGTGTGGTACACTATGCACTTGTTCCACGATGGAATGATCTTTGCGAAACCCGAATTGGTGATTAGGTATAACATCGTTTTCATCAAGATGCGGTTATAACCTGGTCAAGAAGACTCTTACCAATAGCTTCGACAACAATGGTGTGAGGCTAATTGGAGGGTATGAAGTCACTTCATTGATAATTTTGCCACGCCTGTGGATCATCACTATCTGCGATATTTTCCCGAGGGATGGGAAGTAAAAAACTCGTAAAGTTGCATTAAAAAGATTTGTTAGAAAAACAATGCACTTCCTAGGCAACTCCTTCAGTATCTTTGGTGTGATTAAGTCAAAACCGGGGGCTTTTTTTTAATGCCAGATTAGAGATCTCCTTGGGTAACTCTCTTGGAGATGTTCGTTTTAATATTCGGTTGGGTTGCTTGATTCAGGAATGCATGCAAATGCAAATTAACTATTGCCATAAATATTATCCTATGGCGTGGAAACCCGCTGAGTTGGAGCTGGAAAATCATTGTAATCAAATATCTGATATAATATGTATTATTTTTCTAACTGTCACAACACTGTTACTTACAGATAATTCAACTAGATAACTCTGAGATATAGGCTCTGGGGGCATTGAACCTTGGGATATCTTGAACACCTTTGCAACTGTTATCTTCATACGTCCTTTCCTGAACATGTAACCTGCAATGGAAGTGCAATAAATAATAATAAAAAACAAATAGAACCTTAAAAAAATTACACACCTAAAGAATTGGACAATAGTGCTAACAATAATGTGTTTTTTATTTAATCAATTCAAGTGCCTTTATAATATTTCTCTTTGCTGTAGCCAGTGAGTGGTTTTGAAAATGAACTTATCTCTAGGTATATGTGGGACACTCAGAAAGTTTTGAGAAACTAAGAAACTAACTTCTATTGATAAAATATTTTGATTAAATCTTTTTAAAGAACTCTCCACCAGCCTCTATACAAAGTTTCATGTGTCTAAAACAATTTTTCCAGTCCGCCGCAGACACCTCTGCCACGGCCTTCTCGAACGCTGCTAGCGCGTCTTCTGGCGATGAAAATCGTATTCCTTTCGGCAGATTTTTTATTTTAGGGAATAAAAAGATGTCACACGGTGCAAGATCAGGAGTGTAAGGAGGGTGCCCCAAGACTCTGACCGGTGTGATGTCCAGGAAGTCCCTCGTTTTGAGAGCTGAGTGCGCGGGCGCGTTTTCATGGTGAAGCAGTACCCCGCTGAGCCCGGTGTTCGGTCGCTTGTTGCTCATTGCAGATAAAACTTCTGGCAGGCATTTTGTAGTATACCATTCGGCGTTGATGCTGCTTTGGCCTCGTAATGGAATTTAAATCAGATACCCCGTCAAAGTGAAGAAACTAGCATCAAAATTTTCCCTACGCTTCTCAATCGCTTCGTTGGTTCGTTTTGAAACAGCCAAACTGTCGACTAACGCTTTGTTTCTGGATCGTATTGATAAATCCAGGATTCTTCACCTGTCACAATGTCGTAAACGCGCCGAGACTCGCTCTCCACACGGGCAAACTATCCTCCTCACGCGAAGGTTATCCTCCTCAGGCGAAGGTGCTCGTGTAGAATCTTCTGAACGCTTTCCGAACCAATCTGCAGTGTATGCTGAATCTCTTCGTATGTAATTCGCCTGTTTTCTTGAATTATATTTTTTACTGTCAACACACTATCTTCCGTGACAGTCGTCGTAGGACGACCACTCCTTTGTTAATCCCCCAAAGTAAGGCGACCGCGCTCGAACGTAGGTGGTTGCTTTTGAAGGTCCTTCATACATAAAAGCAATTTGAAGTAGATCAAATGACTCATCAAGTTTTAGGCCACATTTAAAATTGTAGAAAATCATCGCACGAAAATATTCTCGAGCAGATCCATTTTTAAATGACACGATAATTTGATATGGCTCTCGAAAAAATGTAGAGGGAAATTCAAAATTTGAACCATGGCATTTTTACTTTTATATAACCAAAAATTTCAAAATAATTACAAGTGGCCATATAAACATGTTTTTCGCAAAACTTTCTGAGTGGCCTGGTATATCTGCATCTAGGTAAATTGGAAGCCATTAGTAATTAATAGTTTAGAAATGGCTGGCTAATTAATTTATCATAACCATAATTTATGAGCAGCATCAAAGAGTTGAAACATTTCTTGTTACAAGGGCAAAATATATAACCGTTTGTCTGTCACCAGTTAGATGAAATTCCATATCTTTGAACAATTTTTGTTACAAATTGCACTTAAGAGTGTTCAATCATAAAATCATCTAAAGATGTGTCCTTCATCTTAGATTATTCAGATTGTCAGTAGTTCAAATACAGATTTGATGTGCACATTGTCAGTACTTAAAGTTAACAAAGAGTAAATAAAAGATATGAACCAGATCAGATACAGTAACTGAATACATTAGTTATTACTACATTCACCTAATATTAGCCCTCAACTACTGATGCACGTATATGGTACGTCACCCAAACGGTTTGTTGTTCAAAACTTCAGTTTAAGCGGGAATTTCAGTGCATCCTTTTTGATAGTTTCCTAGTCGCTAGTGTCACATGTGCGGCGGTGAAGAGCGGACGCATGCCAGGTTCCAAAGCAGGTGAGTTTCGAGTACCCTACGGATGTGGTATGTGGCGTCAGTATTAGTGTGACTTTAAAAAAAAAAATTCTTTATGTTTGTTAACGGATATAAGGAAATATGGTTCCTTTAGCAGTTCAATTCGTCTTCAATGCCATTTACATCTAATATATCATGTATTCAAGTTAATAGTGTTGACATTGAAGAATTTGTAAAATCTTGGCTTAATGAATCTGATGAATCATCGGCAGATCAAATTGATATACAATCAGATAGTGTTATGTCTTCCAAGGATGATTATAGTGGTTGTGAAGAGGCTCCTGCTTGTGATTTGGATTCTGCATCTTCAGAAGATAACAATCCATTGTCACATATTGGCGGGCAAATTGACCACCAGGTTAGCGAGTTAAAAAGTCCTCTATATTATGATTTATGGCAATTTTGATTTTTTCCTAATTAAAGCTGCCCTTAGTAATTAATAAAACCAAACTTTTGCATAAATTTTTTGAAAATGTCTTTGTAATTCTGATTACCTGTATGGTTATTAATTAATAAATATTTTTCTAAGATTATTTGAATGTGTCTAAATAAACAATAAAATCATCCAAGTTACTTTATTGATGCATGAGATGGTATTTAAAGTAATGTAGATATACTGTATGTACGTCTGTGTTAGTGCAACAAAGGCTTTTAAACTTTTTTGCCCTATATAAAAAATAAAAAAAACATTAAACATCCTTCTTTCAATAGTCTATAAAAGATTTAACTAAATGTTACCTTTAACACTATATTCAAATTCAATTCTGCATCCTAGCTCATTCAGGAAGTCAATAAGCATTCCACTGCAAGCAATATCAAGGCTTGATCGAACTACTGTGGGCCTGTTTTTGTCTCCCAGGTCTGGCTGTCCAATGTACCGGAGCTGGAAGGGCATATCACGATAGTCCAGAGCTTTTCTAACTCGAAGCATCAATGGCGCTGCCTGAAAATATTAACAATAAATAGTATAAATAAAATAAGCCGGAAGGCTTCCACAACATATTTAGGGTAAGGCTAGGCAACTTGATTTTGTTAATGTTTTCATCAATACCTACTTAAGCTGATATTTTCATAAATAACCTTTACCTGTTGATTGGGATCTCGTAAACTAAAACAAACTTCTTGATCATCAAATGTCTCCGGACCAGCGTCCACGTTATCACACAAGCCACGCAGACGATGAAGCAAAACCTCTACAGCAGAATCCAGAACGGAGCCCTAAACATAAGATTACAATAACAATATCAATAATTCGGTAAATTCAGTATTTACTGATTCCTGCAAAATATCGATCGAAGGACCTGCCTGTAGTAGGTATTCTTGATTCGGAATAATGTTAGCTTTCAAGGCTTGTGATAAGCTGTCGGTGGCCGTTATAGGCGCTCCGTTTGAAGCTGACATTCCAGCCATTTTTCAGTATGATATTTTGAAATGTTTGAGCGTTCGTTTAACAATTTTCATTTATTATTGACGAAACGAAATTAACAATTTCTTAGATTTTTGACATATTGACGATTTGACATTGATTACAGATCTGCGTTCAAAAATAAGCAGTTTTAGGGTAGAGTAGCTACCCTTTTTTTTTAGGTGGAAAAATCATCTAATGACAAATCACGCCCTTGGGCGGAGCGGGAGATAGTGTCAAACTTTTACTGACTAAAACCCACTCCTATTCCTTCGTTGCCTTCGTCCCAGGGCCCCGGGTTTCGTTTTCACACTACCCATGGCCCCACTAGGCTTCGACCCTGCCGTTCCCCTACGATTTGCTGACATCTCCCTGAGGCGCGAGTGGAACCGGGCGTTACCGGACGGTCGGATGGCAGCTACCCATTGCTCACCGTCCGCAAGCCCGCACCTACGGTGGCCAGAAATCGGGATCGGAATCCCGGCCGCGCTTAGGGCGTGAGGACCGTTGCCTCACGGACGTTGCGGAGGCGACCGCCTGCCACTCCTCCTCGCTCCGGGCCATGGCCTGTACCAAGGCCCGGCACGAGAGATCGCCGCCGCCGATCGCCCCCACGAGGATACGGCGTTGCCCAAGCGGGACACACCTCCACCGTGTGCTACACCGTGTCCTCTGGGCGGTCCACACAGTGGCGACAACCGGGCGTCACTTCCGCACGAATCCGGTGCAGGAACTTTCCGAACTTACCGTGTTCGGTGAGAACCTGCGTTATGCGGAAGGTGTGGACGAGGTCTTTCCAACCAAGCCTCAAAGAGGGGACGTATCACCATAATTGGAGTAGCTACCCTACAGTTAATTCTACTAATTCTAAGTCCAAGCAACCCGGTTGGTGAAAGCGGCCATATTTAGATTCTAAACGTCAAAATTTTTTTGTGCGTCATAATTTTTTATTTATTGTTGGAAAAGAGTTTCTAATACAAAAGAAATCTTTATAATTTTAAATTATGAACTTATCATCCATGTCATAAATTGGTTGTCATTACTATGTCAATGTATATCGTGATTTTGTTCGTGTAGAAAAATCAAAAACTGATTTTTATTTTCTCTGTGTACTCTTATTTATTTACCTGAATTTTAGTACTAATATTCTTCATCACTGTGTTTATTCTTTTACCAGCAAACACCATCATATATAGACTGCGAAACGACAAATATGGTATTTGTGAAAATTACTAGCGAGTTAGGAAGTTTTAAGCCTGGATGTTAATACTAGTGGCAAGAAAAACACTAGCGGCGTCTACATGTACATAACCATACTAACTAAAAATACTAAAAGGACTTAAATAAGTTATCAACAACTTAACCTTTTGAGTAGCGTTAAACAAAACTGGGGATCAAAATTAAAAAATTAAATGATAATAAAATAACAAATATCAAAAAAAGAACTTGCTTGGCAGTTCTCTACGTTCAAAACTGCGAGCGTAAAGTAGCTACTCTGAGACGTCACTTTGAACGCAGCGCAGGGCAGACTACAATTTACTTTTTGTTTTAATATCATAGACTCATGCATAGTTTTCGACCTAACTTCTCAGTATTTGATTCACAATTTTCAATAGGGGATTCCCTATTGAAAATTGTGGATGTCCTTATTCTTGTTGGCGGATGGCGTGAGTACCCAACCACAGTCTATATAGAGTGGGATCGATTGATTTATTTATTGATTATTATTTTTTATTTATTGTTCTTAATTGCGGGTTAAGAATTAATTAAACTTAAGGGACACATAAACATGAAAGAACAATTTACTGATTTTTTCAGAAGATGCCAATCTTTTTAATTGAATTGAGCACGCAATTGAAAACACGTATTTCTTGAAACTGCCGTGAATAAAGAATTTAGTAGTTATAAAAACTTTCCCATACGAAGTACCTAAAGCCAGAACAAATGCAGATAATTGACAAAGAATATAGAACACTCAAGCTTGATTGCGAAGTAAGTATTTTTGTCACAATCTTCGACTACTGGCTCACCCCTTTCTTGTGAACAAATTTTGGTTAGAAGTTTATAGAAATTTCTAACAGTGATGGCACATTAAAATACAAGAATATATCTAGTTTCAGTAAATCTCTGTTATGTATACCAGTGTCGAATGCTGCATGCGAGCGCATATTTTCATAGATTCGATTTATAAACAAAAATGTATCTGCAATGTTATAAACTATATATATTATAATATTTATTGTGATGATTAATAAATAAAATCATTATTATTGGTATATTTTCCCTGTGCAAATTTGTATATTTCAGTATTTTTTCGGCTTTTTTGTAAAATTTAATCTGGTCACACTGATCAATAGTGTCAATGCCAAAAAATGACAACTGACAAATTTGAAATTGCACAAAGTTATAGACAGCGTGTTGTTGACTTTTTTGCTTAATTTGAAATCCATTTCTAATTAACTTGTATCCTAAAGACCAAACATGACGAGCCATGTTAAAATACGTTTAGCCTCCGAAAGGGTAAATCATTCTGTTACTACTAATAATGATTTACCTCGATTTTACACGCCTGGCCAGGTGGTTACAGGCATGGAAGATTTTATGCGGTAAGATTTGTTGATTATTTGTAGAAATTACAATGTTATAAAAATAATAAAAAGCACTTACAATTTATTTTGCAATAAAACATTATTATTGCAGTGGCCATGGTACTTATGCAGTAGATGATTCTCTCAAAGCTGCAGTGGCTGGAGTTATGCAAAAAGTAAACAAGTTGATATGTATCCGACCCAGAAAAAATCGGTACGTTGGTGAAATAGGTGACGTTATTGTTGGACGAGTACTTGAAGTCCAACAGCGCAGATGGAAGGTGGAAACTAATTCACGTTTAGACTCTGTACTTCAGTTATCAGCTGTGAATCTTCCTGGTGGAGAACTGGTATGTGGTTTTATTTGTTTATTTACAAATTTTAATTATCGTTTTTAGGCTTGCATTTGACCACTATCTGACATAATGTTAAGCAATAATTTGGTTGAGGATAAGTAATATGCTCTCTACTTGCCTGGAAATAAGCTATTGTCTCTTGCCTTAAAAAAAAACCCCAGGATATAGCCATAAAGAAACACAGAGTCCGGCAGGGAATTTCACTCCTGAGATGTACACACAATGAATGTGTTCCCGAAACATTCTGTGCGTTTACATGGGAAGTCCACCATGTAGTGGTGGTGCAAGACCATGTCTAATATAAATTGTGACTTGAGATATTGCTATTTAGTTTGGTATACCAAATAAATAATAATATTCTTTAATATAATACTATATTCCACAACTTTCACACAACACCATCTAGTCCCAAACTAAGCAGAGCTTATGGTTTGAGTACTAGAAACATACTTACATATATTTCTAAATACATACATATTATAGATAATTTACATCCAGACACAACAAATGATTGTGCTCATCACACAAACATTAATTCTGGGTGGGAATCAAACGCACAACCTATGGCATACCACTCAGGGCCACTGACCACTAGACCACAAGGCCTAAAATGTTGTACTTGTATATCCACACCAGGTCCCCAAGGGAGGCCAGCAGCACCTTTGTGTTACCTGATCATTTCTCAGAGAGTGCCTAGGTTTCCAAAGTAATTAGCCCTATATACTGTGACAACTGGACAGTTTAGAAGTATCTTATCTTATCCTCGTCCATGCAGGCCTCTGCAGAACCTGGGCTGTCAGTAACTTCTATGAGAGGTGCTTATAAAAGAAGTCAGTTGTAACGGCTATGACATTATGCAACTAAAGTTTAGTCAGTTGTGACATGTTTTACATAGGGAAGAAAGAGAAACAGATACATGTCTTGTGGTTTCGGCTTCAACCTCATTAGTAATACTGTTATTTTGCAACTCTTTCAGAGGCGGCGATCAGCAGAAGATGAACAGATGATGAGGAAACACTTGCAGGAAGGAGACCTGATCAGCGCAGAGGTACAGAGTGTGTTCTCAGATGGTTCACTTTCTCTTCATACCCGCAGCTTGAAATATGGCAAGGTAGCCCTGTTATTATTATTCTGTGTATTTTTCTTTCTCAACATATTAATTACTTTTTTTAAATATTACTTATAAGAACTTACAAAACAAAAAAAATATATATTATTATTCCATTCATTATCATTTTATTGCTGAATTAAATTTGCAAATATTTCAATAGAAAAAAAAAACACTTAAAAATAAAAAAATTGTTATTATTTGGTAAGACATACTAGCCGCTATTAGTCTATATGTTATGATAGCTTGGAGAGATTGAGTCAGTCCAATCAATTTCGATTTAATTTATTAAACCACAAGCGAATGCCGGCGTTCACTCTCTCATTGTCTTTCGATTGTGTAATTACAGTATTCAAAAGGTTAAAAGTAATTATTTAGTTTTAAATATTCTAAGGTTTGTTGCAAATGATAATCATCAGTATTGTATCCAAATCCAACTTGTCCTTGTCTCATTTGTCTATACATTTAGACAGCACCAGCGTGAGATAAGTTGAAAGGGAATTGTTTATCTTGACCATATTCATGATTGAAAGGGAGGGATGACGGAGAGGTAGAGGGAAGATGGATGCATAGAAGATGGATGGAATATGTGATGAAAAAAAAGAGAATTAGTGATAGCATGACAGAAACATCTTTATCTGCCGATCAGTTTAGAAACAGCTGGACAGATTTTGTCGAAAATTTCAATGGTAGATTGCTGATGTCACATGGAGGAACTCAGGTTAATTTTACTTTCCGGAAAGCTTCTTGAAATTGTGACGAAATGGAATCGTACTGTTTTACGAGTCTGATGCAGATGAAGTCGTGGGCATCAGCTAGTAATGAGGATCAGTCATCATTTTTGTGAAGATGCAGAATTATAGCGTCAAAATAAAAAACAGTAAATACTGTGCAGAAATTATTTCAATCGTACCAAAAATGACGATGATACAGCAATTTTTTTTTAAGGAATTTTAGTGTATTAGTTCCAAAAACGCGCCCGAGAATGAAGCGACTCGTTGTGACGTCATCTGTCATGACCGATCGCCACCAGTGAATGGATACGATCAAGTCATTCGTCGCACGGATCATGACAGATGACGTCATCGTAAACAGTCCGTCCAGCGAGAGCCAAGTAGCCTTTCAAAAAAACTTCAATAAATCCACTATTTCTTGAAGGATACTTAGTAGAAATCATAAACTTATTCAAACTTTCATTTCAGCTATCACAAGGGATATTGATCAAAGTATTTCCATCATATATCAAACGCAGAAAGAACCATTTCCACCACCTACCTTGTGGTGTATCAGTCATCATTGGTAACAATGGCTACATTTGGATCAGTCCAGCAGAACAAGCTAATGTGGTTGAAGGAGACAAAGATGATATTGCAAATGATGAATCACAGGTAAGCTGACCAGCAAAACTATTTGGAAATATTATTAAAAATTTGCAATTATTATTTACTAGCTTCGGCCAGCACGCATTTCGCATTTCATCCCCTTTGAAGGTGAATTTTGGGAAATCCTCTCTTAGTGCTCGCTTACGTCATAAAAAAAGCTTTGTGCAAAATTCCACGTTCCTAGTAGTAGTTTCGGCTGTGTGTTGATATGTCAGTCAATCAGTTTCTCCTTTTATATATAAAGATAATATACTTGAGCAATATTTCGTTTGTCTTTTTATAGACTGTTAGCAGATCTGACAGAGAAACAATGGCAAGAGTGAAGAATTGCATTATGGCACTTGCAGCTTCTAAAATGATGCTGGACGATACTAGCATCATGTTTGCATATGAAGAGAGCCTAAAATATGATGATGTCAAAGACTTGCTAGATCCTGAAGCTATGCTTGATGTAGCATTTTTAACACAGCACAGAATAAACTATGTTATTGAAGAATAACAGGTTATATTTTTAATTTCTTTCTTTTTCTCTCACCTTCTTGTGTGTGTAATTTTTTTCATTTTAAGAAAATGCATTACATCCCACATAATAATAGTAATCAAATAATAAGTAAACTAAGTGAAGTATTTTCTCAATTTATTCATCATTATAAATTTTTTAAAGGTACATAACAAAATTATTTTTTGGTTTTTAATATTATAAACTATGGTACAATATTGTAAAAGAGTACAAATCTAAATTAGTAAAAATATTTTACAAATAGAACTACTGTAAAAAATCCTATAAAAATGTAAATCGAAGTACAGTAATAGTAAAATTGTGACAAAGATTTGGAAAGTTTGACACAGTTAACTTATTCTTTTAATCCTTACATTTACAATACACATATGCTAATTTTTGGCACTTTATAATTTCTTATTTCTTTTTCCAAGGATTTTCATAAGATTTTTCGACATGAAGTATGGTTTTTCTACGGAACCATCATTTCTTTCGCAGTCTTCAACTGAAAAAAAAAACAAACAAGTTGTAAACACTTTATATTTGTAAATAAAAAAGAAATTTTAGTTTTTTTACGAAACACGTGTGTGTCTGATACTTACGGAAACAAAGGAACAATGTGTCAACGGCCATTTCATAGACGTTGAAGAATATAGTGCAAATGAGATAGGTGGCGATGCTCAAAATGATGGCGGGAATATGGTTGTAGTGCAGAGGCTGGCCCTGCGTCACCTCATAGAACAATTTCCACTGGAGCAGGTAGTAAACGCCTACACCCACTCCTACGGATATTAACAGCTTGGACAGGAAAAACAGGAAGTCTGTCACCTGGAAATAATTTATCACATTAAACCAGGGACCATTTTGGTTACCCATTGAAAGGGTTTTTGATAGGGTTTTGACAAAGTGTTGTTTTAAAACCCATTTCATATTTGTTACACTTATTTACGGAAACCCTCATCAATGGATAACCTCTTCCAAACCCTTTCGATTTGTTTACCTGTATATTCAAAAACCCATTCTTGGTGGTTTCTACTTTTTAACGGTAACACGTTTTGAACGGGTTACCCCTTCAACGGCTGTAACAGAGTTACCCATTCGGACTACAAATATTGTAATTTTATCTCTCGTGCCTTACTTTAAAGTACTAAACTGCATGCATTCGGCAGGTACGCGTCAAGTCGCAACACGCAATCTAGGACCTAGCAACTCCACAGTCCATACACATTCGATTATTTTATGGTTATTATTGCAGTGATTTCAAAGTTAAATGTTTTTTTTTTCTGGAATAGTCGGGATTGTTTTATGTATAATCTTGTCTTTTTTACGGAATCATAAATGTCATTGGATCGTCTCACTCATCATTTAGTGCCCGAAGGGAAGATCAAAATCTATTCTTCCACTCCAACGTAATTTAAAATGATTTTATTTAAAACCCTTTGATAACCCCGACAAACCCTTTCAAAGGGTTATTTTCTTCAATTGGAACCGGTAACATCTTGAACTAGTTAACTTATTGATAGGGTTACCCTAACGTTAGTGTTATGAAAGGGCTAACACTACGAAGAGGTAACATCTTCCATTACTGTAGGCATACAATCTGTAACCCTTTTGAAAGAATTAACTTATATTCGGGGTTGTACGGTCCCTGCATTAAACAGATCATGAGTAAAAAAAAAACTGTTGAATCAATATAGGAAAATCCATAGAATTTTAGGCATAGTTGTAATATTTTCGGGGGTCAAAGTATATCATAGATCAAAAAAGTTTGAAATATTGAAATCAATATTTATATATCTAAACTTAGTTTGGGGACTACCTTCCAAATAAACTGAATTATCAAACAGTTACAAATATACATCCACGGACTAAGCACAGAAACCAAATTCCAATAGATAGATAAGATAATAATTATGTTGTAGATCATTCTGTAACAATGAGCAAATAAAAATAATCTAATTTCAAAATCGATAGTTTTGTGTACAACATACCTTGTCTACGACAACTACTCTGATGATATTTCTCATGAGCAACGAAAAAGCATCTCTGGCGCTCTTACAGAAACTATGCCCGTGGACCGCGCACATAATGTACGCGTTCTTATTGATGAACTTGAGGAAGTTCTCCAGGCACCAGCAGAAGCATTTGCAGAAGCACATGACACACTTGGTAAACGGGTTGTCGAACTTCTTGAGTTTCTGGTCGATCCACTCCAGGATAACGCGGATTACTCGCACAATGGCTATGATCAGAGCTCCTAAGGCAACGGTGCCCAGGTGATACCTGAAACATGCGTTAAAGAAATTTTACAATACACACACGTAATATACATCGTAAGAAAAGTATTTGGAGGGGGATCCTTTTCATTGGAAATCAAAACTGGCAGCCTTTTCCTAATGGACATTGGAATAAAAATGGTCAGATACCGACATAATTAGCGTCAGGCGCCTCGATCCTCAGTATTGAGGGCGCGATAGTGAAGAGAAAGCCAGCAAAGAAATTTTCCAAAATCATATAAATAACACTACAACTTACCGTAATGTTCGGCAAATACCAGAAGTAAGAGTGAAGAACGGAAGGTCCCTCTTATTGTAAGTCCAGTACCAGGTGGAGAATGTGCTAGCGAGCATCATGTCCGACACGCCGCTGATGAAGAACATCGTCCAGAAGAAACCCAGCAAGTTAGCCACTGTGGGGGAAATAATTTATTTTTTAGACCAAGAAAACTTTCATTATATAAAAGAAGCATAAGTACATAATTCTTCGACAATCACGATTGGCGCTTTGTAATATTTTTTTAGGGTAATGCGAGGATTTTATTTTGTGACGTATCGGTATCCTAAGCATTGACTATGCTTAAGTCACAACCATTTCGTATAACAAGCCGTTTTACATATTGGCGCGCCGGATTGAAAAATCAGGAGGCCTCCGTCGACCCTCAAGCTTTTATTGTTGTTACAGTTAAAAGCCACCACAATCCGGCTGAACATGAGGTACCCGTATCACATTATGGCGACTTTTTCACGGCGCGCCAAACCATAAATATAATAAATCTATAGAAGTTTTTAGTTGTGCGCGCATCACGTAGAATGTATGAAATGGACGTAGATAACTTTTATAAATTAAAATTGTGTGTAATTAGATAGATATATTACTTAGGCTTCGTTTCATCGCAATCGGTTGACTATATCGAAACATTACATTAATTGATTTTTAAGCAGCAAAAAGTTCGCCGGGTCAGCTAGTAGCATGTACCTAATACGGCATGTTATACGAAACGGCTTCGACACACCCTTATTTATAAAAATCTTTGAACTGTTTAACAGATAAATGTAAAAATCTGCTCATCAGTTGCTTATACAGTCCGAGATAAATATTTAAATGAAACCCTTAGTTTTCCAAGTATGTTAACTTGCTATTTTGTGTAAACGGTTGGGATGGTGAAGTTCCTGATCGCATGTTGCATGAGATTCTTGCCTAACGCACTAAATATTATCATTTCAGCCGATATACTGAGGACTCTCCAAATCGTCTTGACCAGTCTACACTGTCCTTACATAATATCTACTTCTGCTGTAATATGGAAAAATTGTAACAACAATTTTTTTAAAAGAGTAACCATGGAGTTTCTTGCCGGTTCTTCTCCATAGGAAACGACCAATTTGGAACCGTGCACTAGCCTCTGACGTTTTATAAGTGCACATGTAGGCCTATGTGAAATAACAAAAAGTTTTGAATTTTGTTTTTCGCCACAATGACCAGTTCGACTCAATCAGAATCCAACTGATTCCCACGATCCTCACCAGGTAATCGGTCGGTCGGAATGCTTGATAGGAGTGTGTGTTACATGGTACTATTACAAAAGCTCTACTGCGGCGTTCTCGTAATGTTCAAATACTAAGCAGAGAGACAGATACACTTCGATATTCTGAATAATCTACCGCAGCGTATGAATGTGGTTACGGTGAGGAAGGCCGGAAGTCGGTTGGTGAGGACTCTGGAAAACAGCTTTTAAACATGGCTCAGAAGTGAGTTAGTTCTGCAATTGTTAAGTATGGTATTTTCGCTTTTCTTATAGACGAGTGCCTACCACCACACCTCTGTTCCATGCCTGTACCGTTTTCCCCTCGAGTCATACTCGAATTGGAACCCAACAGCTTCAATGAGTCATATGGACCGGTTTTTTTTATCCGACTTCACTCGTCGCTTTACTGTTTTTTTACTCAATGTACCTCTTAGGCCATTTGCTAGATTCGCAGCTGGGTTACTTCGTCATCGAGTTGTAAACCTTTATGGTTTCACAGGTTTACATCCCGACCTCGTACGGAACACACACTATTGTTGTAATCAATAAGAAGGTACTAACAGTGCAAGTAGACGACGCTGTGCGGACTATCCAGTCCTGTGAAGTGGCACGTAGCCAGATTACAGGCTCCTCCTGCTTGGTCACCACACCCAGCCAAGAAGGAGACAGGATCGCAAGCTTCGTTGTCCTAAAACAAAATAAGTTCTTTAGTAGAAACTTAGGGTGGTTCGCGGCTCCAAATGTTTGTCGATTATGCTGACGATGATGTCAGTATTAATAAGAATTTGTCTAGAGAGTTAGGCACCAAGGACTTAAAAACAAGAGGTCGTGCGCCACAGCGTGGATGGCGTTATATCATAATCACCTGGCATACTATAGACCTTCTGTTTAGGTGTGTGTAACTCTACTGAACCGACTCACTGTTCCGAACAAAGACATTCAATATATAATACCAATAGACCGGACATAGCGAACAAAATCGTGATCCGATACTTATTCCCCGGTGGTCATAAGTCACTCAGTCTAGTATGACACACCTACACGTCAAGTCGTGTTTGTATCCGTTCTATGCACTAAAAGAAAATCATTTTCTGAGAAAATATGCCGAACTACGCATTACGCTATTGTAAATCTTGCTATGGCAAAATGACTGGACCTACTTCAGTTTATTTTCGTAAATATTTTTGGTATTTACGAAATATTTAATTAGAATTCAATAATTTTTATTAATAGTTCCAGAACATTTTCGGATTTTGTGTTAACGCCATCTATTGCTGAAAAGCTTAACCTTTCCATTATCACACACTGAGGCTCTACCACGAGCTTATAACGTGATAATTTTTTCGACCTAAATCGGTCTGTTAAAAGGATGGAGCTATATAGGGTGTATAGCTCTATCACTCTCTTTCGCTCGTACGACTAACATTTTAACATTATCATGGTAAGGCCCCTGGCCACCTACCGAGCGATAGTTAAATCATTATAAATTTTGACAAGTTTAATTCGCTTGTTTGCTATTCCTAGCCAGATGGCGTCACTGAGCCATAGGATGACAGTTTTTCTAAGACATTTTTTCTGATAGCCGCTCTATTGTATCTCTTTAAATCTCTTTGGTTCCGAAACATTTTAGTGTTCCGAAAAATTGTAACGTCAGTAATGTTTTAAATGCATCATTTGGAACAATTGGAACACTGAAACACTCTTTACTATTAGTGACCTGTAGTCTTTTTAAAATGCAAATTAAAACGTAAATAGTGTAAATATACTTAATGATCTGAACTAAAAATTCAATTAAATAAAACTGTTAGTGTATATGACGTGACGTGTCGTATGATTTCGATCACGATTCATAACAGTCAGTGTCTGTGTTTGTATCTTTTGAGCCGTTGTTCCAAATGTTCCGTTAGTATCTTTTGAGCCATGTTCCAAATGATACATATCACTGTTCCGGAACATTTCAGTAATTCAGATGCAAATGTTCTAATCGCATAGATAACACACTTTGCCCACGCTTACTACTGTTCAACAGCGGCGGTGCTTGAGTAAACAGCGCGGTGTGGGAGGGAGGGGTTTTGATTCTCTATGGGTTAAGTGGTAGATCTATACCTACCACAGAGATTTTTTTTTCGTTGGGATCATCATCCAATGACATCCCCCACTCATGGGCGGTACGCGAGGGTGTGTCGGACTTTTACTGACTAAAAACCCACTCCCGTTCCTTCGTTGCCTTTCATATCAGGGCCGAGTCTTCCTTTCAGAAGCAGACCCTTGGCCCCAGTAGGCTTCAATCCTGCCGGACCCCTACGGTTTGCTGAGATCTCCTCGAAGCGCACGTGGAACAGTACGCGCCGTCGACGACTTGGACTCGATACGGACGGTCGGACGGCGAGCTACCCATTGCTCCCCGTACACAAGCCCGCGCCTACGGTGGCCGGAAATCGTGATAAGGATCTCGGCGGCTGGAGCGTGAGGGCCGCTCTCTCGCGCGTTCACGTGCGGCCTCCTCCTTTGTAAACATTACTGCTTCGCAGAAGGAGGCGACCGCCTGCTACTCCTCCTCGCTTCGGACCATGGCCTGTACCAAGGCCCGGCGCGAGAGATCGTTGTCGCCGATCTCCCCCACAAGGCCACAGCGGTACTCTCCCCAAGCGGGGCACACCTCTACCGTGTGCACCACCGTGTCCTCCGGGCGGTCTACCCAGCGGCGACACCCGGGCCTTATTTCCGCACGATTTCGGTACAGGAACTTCCCGAACTGACCATGTTCGCTGAGAACCTGCGTCATGCAGAAGGTGAGGACGCCGTCAGGTCTTTCCAGCCACTCCTCAAAGAGGGGACTTACCGCCATACCACAGAGAAGCTTAGAACTCTAACGGTCTATACCATCATCGTACCGTACCTTAGTATAATGAGCAATTATATTATCGCATTTGCACGTTGTGTCGTTCTGGAAATTAACAGTTTTGAAAGCCGGCTCTCCAATTGACAGCAAGTACATGAGCACGAACACGCCGTAAGCGATCACACCGCACTGAAGGATCCATGGAAATATCGGGAAGAATATTGTTGTTTTAACAGCAGTCACAGCTCTGGAAATAATGAAAAAGAAATCGTTAATGTGATTGTATGAAAGAAAATAGATAAATTCCTCCAAAGTTTTTGTATTATTTGCTAAAACGTGGGTTGTGAGAGAGAGAATTAAATGAATGCACACTTGCGCCATCCCATCTTCTCAGTACGGCAAGCTGTGCTGGGTCGACTGCCGCAAAAAAACTTCAAACGGCGTAAATATAATAACTTTATTGGAAGTTATATGTTTGAACCGTTTGGAGTTGAGCCATGGGATCCGAGCACACAGCTGACCGACTCTTCGCGTGACCAGAGGGCTAGGTTTTTCTTCGTATTGCTATCCAATGTGCCAATGCTGCAGCGTTCTGGACACTTCCTATTGATATCGATGTGGATGAATTTTTTGATGCCCAATAAGTTCTTTTTCTACCCGTTTTTACATATTATTATTTTTATTTTGAATATGTAATTACCTATTAAGTTATAATATTACTTGACCTAAATCCCAGAATGTACTTACTTGCTTCCTTCGGTAATAAGCGCAATGGCAATAGCGATCCGGTTTCGTAGGAAAATGACAATTAACACCAGAATAAGCAGCAAGACGGCCACTATGATGAGGATCACCATCCAGGTCTCCGGTTTACTGAATATGGACTCTGCATAGCCCTTGAGATTGGTCGTCTGATGCATTATAGATGGGTTTGCCTTGTAATAGGCGTAGTTCTTGTAACATAAGTATACGCCTGTAAAGAAGAGAGTTGTCAGTTGGAATATATATCGTAATTGTGTCCTTTCATCCGTCGCTTTGGGGCTCTTATATTCTTATTGGGGGTTTTTTATATACCTAGCCTATTTTGACAGCAGATCTATTAATAACATAGGTACATTTCACAATGTACTGATTGAGTATAATGTCAGACACGATATTTTTATTAAGTAAAACAATGGACAAAATACCCAGTAAAAATTAAAAACACAAAACCCAATGCGAGAATAACCCGGACTGGCGATAAAACAATTTCCCGGGCGTACTCCTCTTTGATAACCTCTGTAGTATAAGTATCTACATACCTAAACATTTTTTTTTTAAATTTTGCACTGGTTTAAACCATTTTTCATTTTTAAAATAAGTAGTTTTTGAACAGATGGAGGAATATCATAAAAATGAAAGTGATGAAACAGTGAGGTCACGAGTTCATGACCCTCAGCATTAAGGAAAACGACGCAAGGAGGTGATATAGTTTTAGATATAGTTTTTTGAACAAGTAAAAAAAAAAACATCGTGAAATATACTTACAAAATCCCATTAGACCGATTAGTCCGACGATTGAAGCCCATACGACTGGCCCGACTACCCAGCGCAGGAGCAGAATGTATAGGAAGCATAAGATGACGACTCCGAACACTGCGCCGAGCAGGTACCACCGTGACTGCACCAAGTCTTGGACTATTTGCGCCGACAACTGATACACACAAGATGTATTAGATAAATCTTAACTGCCACTTAACACGAATATTGTTAACCAATCGATTGATGTCTGAATAATATTGTTAAAATCTTAAATACAGATAAATACTTAGTTATAGCTTAAAATGTTTTGTTAATCAAACATTACCTTTAACATAACATACCCTCACCAAGTTTAGGCCAAAGCTAAGGAAAAGTTACTGGGATGTGCCTAGCTTAGCAGAAGTTGGTTAGCTGAAGTCGGGTCACTTTGGCTCAAGCTTATCAACCAATGGGAACATGGTGTTTACTGTACCTCAGGGCCAAAGTAACCCCACTTTACGGTAATGGTAAATGAGCTTAGAAATAACAATAACATAATCTACGATATGATGTTTCGTACTAAGTTATATTATTTAATTGTGCAGTTAGTTCTTATTTACCTACTTTGCGAACTAGTCTTAATAGGTGATTAGTCCAAAACAGTAGTTCTTAACTGATGAAATATTTGTGTGTTCCGCTATTCGCTGTGTGTGTCAGTCTACTAATAAACATTTCACAGTAATATTTGATGTGATGCTCTCGTTCATTTTGTTGTTGATTTGCTCACGTGTGATCACGTGTCCATTGTTTACAAACAAATTTTCACCAGTTAGGATACTATAACGAGTTTAAGTTTTAGATTCGAGATGAATATTCCAAATAACTGAACGGCATCGGCAGTGAACGATATTTGTAAATATCGTAGTCAGGTAGTAGGTTGAGCGATTGGGTCTGCCAATCGCTCAACCTACTACCTAAGGGCTACCTCTTTCGGGTTTAATTCCCGCACGGTCATACATTCCTATGGCCTACAGATAGTTGTTCTGGGTCTGAGCACCCCCGAAATAGGGAAAATTCTAGCGCGCGGCAATGTTCATAAAATAATAAAAATATTAGTACTTTTTTAAAATCATCGTAATTATTTAATTTATCATGCTAACTCGAAAGAAATGTGAAATTAATGGTTAACAATTAATAAGGTAAGGTAATGAATGAGCTACAAGTGTGTTCTATCTACCTCTTGGAACTCCACCAGATTTACGAGTTTTGAGATCACCTCCTCCGTGGGTAATTTCCCCAATTCCTCTTTAATTTTCTGCAGTTCGACAGCATCCACGAAACACCGTCCCATCACTGCTCCGATCACCGAACATGCACAGCAATGACGACCGCAATGTTAATGAGTGGATAAGTGATATGAGTTATAATCCATGTCATGTGGATGTGAAATAGCTGTGACTTGAGTGAAACTATAAGTAATACGTAGTTATGTATGTACAACTTTGAATAGGACAGACAGAGCATTCAATATTAGTATGTAGTTGTTTGTCAGTACTGATAGGTGCACATGCACGAAGGTTAGAGTCAAGCTTCTACACGTGCATCAGTTCATGCGTGGTGGAGTCGCGGCTACCTACAATGTGGGTTTCGCGTTCGTCCGTCTTAGTGAAGAAGGACATCCAGCCGGCTACGATCCAGCCTACGTACGAGTCGAGCGCCGTGGCTCTGTTCACCAGCGACTTGCGTGCCTCGTTGGGGTTCCTCACGCAGCTGGTCGCGGGGCTAATTGACCTCAGACTCGTCTTGCTGTCCCCCTGGCATTGTAGAGTCGACAGATCACCGATGCAACGGGATAACACTGAAGTGTAGTTAATACACAATATCTAACACAGGTCAAAGTTAGGTCAAGCAGTCTTAATAGGAATATCCGGAGGGACATGCCACACATCAAACAACGTGGTCAAAATACTAAGCATCACGAAAATTAGTGGCAGTTTCTCTCAAACCATGACACCCAATCATCTGTCATTTTCACAACAATTACCTAGATATTATTGTAAGAACTGAAAAATTACCTGCTTGACTTCGTAAAACATAATTAGCGCATTTATCGTTGTCAATGTTTGTCATTGCTTCTTCGAAAGTCATGGTGGCGACGTTAACGCCGCTTGTACACACCATGAGCGGTTTTAGTTGAGCAAAATTGGCTTGAGTCATTTGAGTTTTGAATATTACCGTTTCGCTCGGGCACTGCTGTACGCACACCTAAAAAACGAGAAAGAAAATATTTACAGGATAAATTATATCGAGAAAGAACTTTAAAGCGAGGATTTCGTGGCTAAATAATGATCTAGGTTAAGCAGCGCCTGGCGTAAATGGTTGAAGGATCCGTCTTAATTTAATTTAATTTTATATATATATATATTTTTTTTTTATTAATAACATGGTATTTGCAATGTTTTTACAATATTTATATCACTAAATTCATTAGTGATTAAGAGCGTCCTTTTCGAGGTACATACATTTTTATACAACCGCTCTTACGTGATTATGATTTATGATGTTATCTTTCTCTAGATATTTTAGATACATCTTGTGGATATTTTTTAGGCTTCTATAGAAATCAAAACATTAATTTGTGTAAAACTAGTCTAGTAAATACCTCTGAAAATCTGCTATTTAACGCGAACTTTGGCCCTTCATAATGTACTCATATATTAAAAATATAAAAAAGTAAGTACACCAATAGAAGCCTTGCATATTTAATTGAGATTCTGAATGACGAAAACTTTTCTAAAAAACTTTAAAGGGTTTGAAAAAAAGACGTATTTCCTGGAACAAGTTTTGTGAAATATTCGAGTAAATCACGGAATTATCGAATGCCAACAGAGTTTTTAGGCGTTATCGCGTTCCCTCTTTTTTTTATTGCCTCTTCATCTAACATCGCGTTGGATTACGTTAGATGAAGCAACAAGCTTTTAAACCATGCTCGATGTTGACAATAGGCGAGTGAAAATGGACCCTCTCAAAGGCTAAATTATCGTTATAATCATGCCATTTATTAAAAGGTTTATTTTTATACAAGTAACTTTTTTTTTTCAAATGTGAATGGGAGAACACTTGGCTCCGCAGTCAAATAGATTATGTTCTATTTTAATCCATGACTGGTCTACAATATCTTATAACTATAAAACTCAATCATTTTATTAAAAGAGTAAATTTTCGTTTCGTTAAATTTCTTTAGGTCAGTTCTTCTCTATAGGAAACGACCAATTGGAACCATGCACTTTTGACTGATTGATGGGTAACCTATACCTACCTACCTTACACACCGAGACTCCGTACCTCGAAAAGCACGCTAAGCTATTTATCTTTGAACAGACATCAGATTTGTCGAGTTCGTAATCGTTTTACCGAAATACGTGGTTGTGGAGGCCGTATAGCAGTCGCTTTAAAATTTATTATATAAGTGCCTTGCCTGTGGCGTTGGGCAGCCAACGATGGGTGAGCCGGGTTGCAAGCATTTGGAAATGTCAAAGAATACGAGGTAGGGCTTGTCCTTGACGTCGGAGTCCATACCGCAGCGCGAGCCCCGGGAGTCGATGGGGGCAAGAAGCTTCTGGATATTCCCGTGAGACATACCTGCAATTTGATGAAAGGTTTTTAAGATTCACTTTTTAATGTTTTTAAGAACTTGTTGTTGCTGTGATTTTTTCAGTTTGTTTTTTACTAAATTATTTTAAAATAACAGTAGGTATTGTCTACGTTTACTTACCGTACCATCCAACATATCCCCATACTCCGAGAAAGAGGATGAACAGTATTAGCCATATGATGTCCGTGCATGATCGGTTGTGGATGGGACCATTGAAGTTCGGATCGTACCGGATCGGCTCTCCTGAAAAAATATATAAAAAAAAGTTTTGTTAATGTTCTGCTGTATCGGTAAAACTTGTAAAAGTACTTAATCAACTTTTATCAGACTATATCAACTGGGGGCTTCAAAACACTTTCAGCAGCCTCTCGATTTTTTTTTAAATCGAAATGAATATTCAACCTGTCTTTATAAGATCTGATTAGGCCGTAATACTTGACTCTATCGCAGTAAGAAAAAAAGCCACTGAGCCTTAATTCGGTAGGAAGAACACACGTTCTGTTAATACAAACAAAAAAATAATTATTTCTTTACATTCTAAAAATTGTTGAGCTGGGTTTTCCTTTAATTCATTATCAGGTAACATTGCCTCACAAAATAACTGTGCTGAAAACATGTTATCAGCTATCAACATAAAGTACCAGTACTTACTGGTAACTAATGTGGTTGCCAAAAAGTATTTGCCTTATAAAATTAGTATTGGGGTAAAAGAGCTGTTAGAAACGGAAAAAATATCAAAAAGCATTGTTTCATTAGTTTATGTAGGTAAGCCTATTCCACTATACTATAAATGTGACCTACTTATTTGCAATAAACACATTTTAGTAAAGGCTTAGCTAGCTTATCAAAACTTACTGGACTCTTTCGGCGGTATGCAGCAGTCAGTAAATCCCATTTTGTTAATTATTTGTCATGTTTATTTTTCTGAACAGTATTATTACAGTCATAAAACGGCCCACTTGTTTCAATTTTTGTTAAAGATAAATACAGTTTCAATCACATAGTCTTCAAGTTGACGACGTCGCGTCGTGTCGAATTGTGCACGCTTATCGCTACAGATTTTGATAAGAATTAATCAACCAATAGTCTTGAGTTAATGTTTGCTTTAAGTTTCTGTAGTGTTTGGAAAGTGTATTCTCATATTTTCGCGAATTTATCTATCGGACATCGTCGGTGACCTACGCGATTTTACTCCAACTAATTGTATGACCAACTGAGTACAAAAATACTCCATGACAGTACAAGAGTACCGAGGTTGTAGTTGTGTTCATGAGCTAAGGGACGGTCTCTGTCGGATTACAATTTATTTCAAAACTTGCGGGCATAAGTAGGTACAAGCTTGTGCCCGCAACTTCGTCCGCTACAGACACGTAAAACAGCGCAATGCCATTTGGTCACAATTTCACTCAAGACGTTTTTTTTTTGCGCAGAACCCTAATTCCTTTTCTAAAATAAAAGTAGCCTAAGTTACTCCTTACAACATCAGCGTAAGAACGTCATGAAAAAACCATCAGTGTATTAGTGAAAGTCATGTCAAACTCTCAATTTTATTTTTGTGTATACCTACAGAAAAAGATATGAAAGAAATGTGTCGATTTACTCAAAAATGAATTTAGTTATTAAAAATCTAAAACAACTAAGTTTTCATTTTACGGATATGACCGTAAACAGCTGGCTAGTAAAACGAGATAAAAAATGATAAGTCGGATATTATGTTCTGGAAACAACCAAGTGTTTCATCATCATTTCCGCTTACCAGATCAGGTGGGATCGCAGTTAAGCACTGGTTTATATAAACTAAAAAAAAAAAAGTGTACCAGCTCAGAAATACAGTCAACATTAACATTGAGAGTAAGTACCAGCAATTTTTATGTTTTTTGCGAATGACAGAGTTGTTAGATTCGGTGATATCATTGAAGAAATAAATAGACATGACGCTACCGAGTAACTAGATCTTACCAACCATGCGAACATCGAGTTAAATATTTTTTACGCGATCATCAATCGCCTAGCTATTTGGGTAAAGGTGGATCTACGCTGGAGAAGCCTAGCACGAGCGGAGTACGAGCTAAGCTCAAATTCGTGTAGTGTGGACCGGTACTAGAGGAGCTGAGCACGATCGACACTTTATGAATTTGAGCTCGGCTCGTGTTCCGTTCGTGCTCCACTCTTCTAGCATAGTCCACCTTTAGGGTGGTCGATGGTCACAGCCCATTTAGGTCAGTGGCTCCTAACCTATATTCAGCGGATAACATTATTATTATTGATACTGTTTAAATAAAAATAACATTAATGCAAACTGACTAATTTGCGGTCAAAAGTATTGTATTTGTTATGATAGATCAAGGAGTCTTTCCGGATCTTATGAAATATAGTAAAGTGATACCAATTTTTAAATCCTGGGTAAGTTTTTAACAAGTTTGTAATTTGAAAATATTATAGCAGGTTTTGTATAATTTGAAGCATTATTTTCAAAGTTTGTAAACGTGAGTACCACGTGTGTGTGTTAGACTTGGTTGACATAAATGAGCATGGCAGTTGGGAGTTTGTCATGCGCACTCAAATGTCTCACTGATGCGCGTGTGTTTGATCATTCGGTTCCCTTCAAAATGGTTGAGCTGAGTGGTACTAATACTGGGCCTCAAGTCTGCTATTACAATAGTGTCAGAATGGTCTATCATTGACTTCATAATTGTTGATTTTGACCAAGTTTGGTAATCTACTAATATAATGGCGTCATTATGACTTTCCAATGATCAACCACTGACACTCCATTGAAAGAAATGGCATAAAATGGTAATCTCGTACATAATGACAAATGAATATTTGACGTATGCGGATAACTGCCAAAATTTTGACAGTTCCTTTGATCAGTGATTTAAAATTAGAACGTCATCGTGCAGTCATTGCTTTTAATTTGTTTCGAAACAGCTCGATATTGTCATTCTACCACAAGATCATTGACCGATCAATGATTGACCATTATGAATTATCAGATTACGAACTTTTAGCAAAATGACAATGGGATCGTGTTGGAATGACGAATTTGTAAAAATAGCAGACTTAGGCCCCTGGCTTCATGTCCGTGAACGGTAGGTGTCAGTTGAGACTTTTACTTTAAGCTGCCAGGGACTATTTTAATATCTATATTCAGTTTTATTTACTTTAACGAAACATAATATAACCGATATATTTGTACATAACATGGTTAAAAAGTGTCCATGGAGTTTCTTGCACATTCGTCTCCATAGAGATCTACGCTTTGGAATGTACAATTAGCATCATTTTTTTTCTTAGTGACTCTTTGAAATTTCAAAAGTGTCTATAAATAAAATGCTTTGAATCTTTAAATAATAATGAGAAAACAGTCTAGTTATTTTTGTCTAGGTAGGTTTAGGTATTCCTTACATTCGATAAGAATTCTACAGTATGTTAAAATATCATTAACAATTGTGAATGCTTGTGATAATATAACAATAACTGTCATAAAAACTGCACACGTACCTACAGAATAAGACCTCGTATCTTTGATCTTTTGGTCTACCCAACTTTATCAGAAAACAAACCAGAGTAGCTATTATAGCCAGAAATCTTCGATGATAAGACCGCACATAAGGCGACACTGAATATAAAAACAAGCTGCCCAAGTATTTACGTAAGTAAATAGCTGTAATTACAGGCACATTATTGGTAATTAGTCGATGTGGGTTGACTGCTATGACGTCACGGCCTTCTACCTGAGCACTCTCATTGTCATACGATAATTGCAAGTAGGTAGGGATGTATATTTTGACCTGTTTTTGTAATCAGTCTGTTATCAAATATTATGATCGATAGGTAGATACCTAGGTGGGGAATTCCCTTGAAAAGTTTAGTACCATCCAGAGACAGCTACCGCCGTGACTGCGATACTTTCGTCGTATGTGCAAAAATTCTTAACATGTTAATCACAACTTTAAATTCTCATATTGATAAGAGGCTCACTCGTAGTGAATGAATATTGTCTAAGTATATCATAGGATATTCCAATTTCATAGCGCATTTCATAGCAATTCGTTCCGCTCGTTTTAGCATTCTTATAAAATATCACAATAAAAACACCAAATTTTAAGTTCCTATTTTAATTTTATTATTGGTGTACGATAAATAATATTTATGTTTCTATGTACCTATCCTAGTCCGAACTGTTCCAATAAACGAGCTCTCGATACCACTTCTATGTGAATAGGGCCTATATGAGGCACAAAACTATTTTTTTTTTTTTGCTACTGTTTATTTTTTATAAATATATTTTTTTATTTTATTTTTGTGTTTCGTGTTTCCCAATATTGTTTTTGTGCCTTGTGCTGTACTAAATAAATTCTTTTTTCTTTCTTTCTATATTGTAAATAAATAAAAACAAATCCCTAATTTTTATTTTAATACAGCGCCCCAGCTTTGGGACTGACTATGCGGGATGCGGTACGGTTTAATTGATTAATAATCGCATGATTTCGTGGAATACTATTGCATTTTGCAAAGTAGGTTGAGAACTTATTCATATTACAAGTAATATCTGCTTTAATTCCTGAAATATTGTTTTAATCTTACTTTATACCATAGATATACTATTTCTGACGTAAACTTATTAGCTTAATCTAATATAGATATGTTGCATTATTTACATTACATACCAGTGTTCCTTTGTTGAGAAGCCCTAGATTTACACTTAGCTTCCTGTTAGTTTACTTAATATCACGAGAATTGTGTTGTGTGGGAATTGTGGTAATTGAATGAATCATAATTAGAAACTAAACGTAGATACGTACCTATAGGCAATAGGAAAAATTAATTAGGCCAGTTCTCTTAGAAACCACAAAAATGTGTTTCTGTCTTGACAAGCATAATTCACGTCAAAATATTTTACGGTAAATACGGGAACCAATGGCAACTGAGTTTATAAATCTTTTTCATTCCTAATTTCAAAATCTAATTAATAGATGTGTTGTATTTTTGTTGATGATAAGATGATGTAACAATAAAATACTAAACACTAATAAATGACTGAAAAATACCGGAGACGATCGTTACGGGATAAGATGAGTCCTCGTCACTGCTCCATCTTAGATCCTCAGTTGCATCCTCAATTTAGTTTACTATTTGAACAATGTAGATTATCTCTCACAGCCTACGCAAACACCAGATCTACTATGAATAGTCCATGACTCACACAAGTCTAAATAGAAGTCTATTGTATCTTTCATGGTAGATCGCATTCACGCAACACTGATAAAGTTGGTCAAACGTGTTATGCTATCAAAACATGTCCATTAAAACCAGTTTGTGGTCGTTTACTTTTTCTTTTATTCTAGCGAGCTGCAACCAGTTTTTTATCAAATTCAGAGATGCTGAACTACTCGTCTATTAAATATATTATGTAAGCTAATGAATCCAGTTTAACACACATTGTCGCTCTTTTTCTTGTTGTTTACATGTGTAGGTGCATGGTAACAGTGACTTTCCTTCCTCATTCGCCTAATAATCTTGCCATATCGCTAAATTATATATAGGCTATATTTAGGCAAGTAAATACGCCATGTTATTCCATTTTTGAATTTTGTATGTTCCGTAATGTAGGTATAGTATTTTTGTTATTTTCCACACGAGGTAGTCACTTATTAAAATACCATTATTATGATGTTGCTACGACCTCGCCAGACATTTATTAAATAGATAGGTAAGTATATCCAAATTCTTATGAACTTTTGTCACTCAGTAGTGGTATTTGGAGTTCCTAGCAATAAAACCTTTTATTCACTTTTATCTCTCCTCACTTTACTCAAAAACGCGTAATTTTAATTCCGGAAAATTAAGAGCGTTTTCACGTGAGCACAGGTGTTAACACTAGTATTACGTTTGCGCGGGTAGGTACCTACATACATTTATTACTGTAATGCACTGTTTGTCGAGATAAATAAAACAAACACGTTCTCTAGAAAACCGGATTTGACATTAACGATTAAAAAAAAAAAACTTAGAAGGCACTTCACAAATCTTATAGATATGCGTTCGCTTCAGTGTCTTGTTGTGAACTGTCGGTACTCGTGACACCACCATGATGTAAGGTGTATTCCACACCGTGCCACCATAGCTAAATTAAGACAATGGTGTCGTATAGTTTTTGTGTTTTACGTCTTTCATTTTTCACATGTCAAGGTGATTAATGATTAGGTGTTGTTAAGCTTAACATGTTATTTTAGTCATATCGTTTTCGTTTGATATTAAATGCATTGCAGTCAATTATATTTTTTGTGTCATTTTAGGCTTATCTTATTTACAGCGGAAACGACCAAGGACTACGCGTGTAGATATATACTTAGTTTTGATTTTTTACAATAACCTTTCAAAGGAAACAGATTATGTGGCAATAATTATAATGCACTGCCGCACTCTCTGTCATGCAGATTAACAAGTTATCGAAATGTGTGTAGGTAGAGTACTTGGGGTCACTGCAAACAATGATGGGTTCCATCTGTGTAGTGGCTATTTGCTCCAAGAGATACCTAACATGTGTAGAGGAGTTTACCTTATAGGTATCTTTATGATAGCAATGTTGAATAATCGGTTAAGTCTGTTTTATTTATCGTTACTTCATGTACAACAGTTAAATTGAGCCATAGTGTACGACGCCTAATGTCAATATCAGCGTGAATGGCGGTGACGGTAACTTTATTTACGTCTGGAGCAGCCGATCAGCGGACGAGTCGCGTGTGCCGCAAATAAACACAACGTACACTAGTTTTATGAAGCTACTAGCTTATGTCAGCGGTTTTGCTCGCGTGAAAGTAGGTTTTTCCAAACAAACTTTGGACTCCCGTTTCCAGAGGCATAGCGTAGACTAATTTAGACGCGGGCGAAAGCAATCAACGAGGCCTTTTTCTTTTATAAATTAGAAAACGAGACAGAGACTGTCGCAGTCCAGTGTTTAACGACATCGTCGCTTACCATCAGGTGAAACAGTGGTCAAACACGAGCCTATGAATTATAAAAAAGGGCACTTTAAGAACGAGGGTTTCGTTCTTAAAGAACCCTCTCTTTGTGCGAAGCCCCTTTGGGTGCAAGGCCGTAGGCTAGGGCCCACTTCACCAACGCCTAGCTACGCCACTGCCCGTTTCTGTGCTGTTTCGCGCTGCACTGCGTGTCGCGGGTTCGATTCCCGCACGGAACATATATTTGTATGGTCTACAGTTAGTCGTTCTGTATAGGTAAGTGAGTTTACATGTTTGTAAACGCATCCACGATACAAGAGTAATTCCGAATGTGGGGTAAAATTAAAAAAATATATATATAAAAAAAGGACTATTAGACTAAAATGTTCAAGACCCATCTACCTAATTCAATTCTGGTTTAGTGGGTTTTTCCTCTAGGAATTTCTTAGTTGTTCACAGCCCGAAACCTGCAACTGACTGACAACATATCAACGCACAGCCGAAACTACTGAGACTAAGAACAAAAAATTTTGCACAAGGTTTCCTTTTATAACGTAGTTGAGCACTAAGAAAGGATTTTCCAAAATTCAGCCCCTAACGGAATGAAACGGGGGTCTAAAGTTTGTATGGAGAAACCTACATTCACGCGGGCACAAGCTAGTACCTACATACAAAAAACGAAATTGACCAACTGACATATCAATGCACAACCGAAACTACTGGCAATGGGAACATTAAATTTTGCGATAGACTTTCTTTTATAAAACGTAGGCAAGCAAAGGGGTTTTTGAAAACTCAACCTTTAAGGGGGTGAAAAGGGGGATTTAGTTTTTATGCTAAACAAACAGTGAATAAGTAAATAATAAAGGTTTTCATTATACATTTTCAGAACTACCCCGAATAGAACTAATTTGGGGGTTTTAAAAATTGTATAGACGATGTTTATTTCTTAGATTAATAAACTTGAAGCTTTTAAAGCAGAAATTTTAATCAAAATAAATAATAAAGGCTATCATTATTGATTTTTCAAAATGGTTTGAGGATTGTTAAAATTTTAATGAAGATTAGTATCACTAACGAAGTCGCTGGCAAAGTGGTTAAGTATCGACTATATTTTCCAGCCTCGACTCAACCTGTAGGTAACAGCGTAAGTACAAGTACACCGAGTACACCGATTCTAGGATATTGCCACTAAGGTTTAATTATTTCCTACTAGCTTTTACCCGCGGCTTCGCCCGCATACATAAAATATAGCCTATGTCACTCAGGAATAAAATAGCTTTGTATCGATATAAAAAATTTCACAATCGGACCAATACTTTCAGAGATTACCTCCTACAAACAAAAAAAAAATTTTTACTTTTCCTTACCTTTTTATAATATTAAAAAGTGTAGATAAATTCCCAATTATGTAAATAAAAATATCTAATAACACAAACCACAAATTGAGATACCAAAACAGATTTGTAACAGGAAGATCAACAACTATACCTACTTATCAACAATTTAACGACACCAGAAGCGTTCATGGAAAACCCAAACAATGCGTCACATGCATTTGTAAGTACAATGAATGTATAATGAATAATTGGACAGTCTATAAGGCTATCTGCTATTATTCGTTCATTAATTTCTAGTCTGTGGTCGTCTGATCCATTTTTAATGTTACCTTGACCGTCTGTTGAAGGCTTTGCATATGGATCATGAACGTTTGATGACTAATTTTTTGACACAGTCCTACTTTATTTTGAATTGTGAACACTCTTAAGTGTTAGGAAGTTTATAAGTTTTAGCTAAAGTAGAATTGATAAAAAAAAACTCAACATTAAAATGAAATAGGTAGGTACTACTATGGTCTTCATCAGCAAAAAAAATTACAAACCATAATTCAGAAATATGTGCCAGTAAAATTCTTTTATTTTAAGTTGTTTATGATAGTTAAACGAAAAATTAAAATTAAAGGCATTAAAGCACCTAAATTAGGTTTGAAATTGAAAAAATTATCTCCGTGATTGCGAAAGTCCATTCTTTAAGGAAATACCTTTTCCTTGTAGTTGACGCCAACGGAAGCGGTTGAACTAAACGGACTCAAGAAAATGTAACATCAACGTCGCGTCGTAAAAATATCAATAAATTCTCTTTGAACCAAAAATAATTGTTGGTTCAAAAAGTAGTATCTAGTCCTAAAGGTATCTTCTTTGTACGATAATATAGTTGTAGGTAAGTATTTTTTTACTTCTGGCTAAAGATAAAACAAATAACAAAACATAGCACATGATTTTCAACAACTGACTGAATTCTTGATAATTAAAATGGTTTAGTAAATGCTTTGATTCTGACCATTGCTATTTTTTGTTCATAAAACAAGGAAATTGGCGTACTAAATTGTAATATGTAGTTAGCACAGTCTACTGTGTAGTAAGTTATACAATAAGATTAGTTATTTTTAATTTAATGACCGTACCATGGAGCGTAGCTCTAACAAATTATTAGCTTCAGGTTATTTGCTCAAGACATAACACATATACCCAGAGATTCATAGATAGATTCCTAGATACTCTAGTAAATAGTAGGTACGTGTTATTAGGTTAATGTCAATGATCCAAGAACCCTAAAGAGTCTATTGCCAACTCTTCTGTGAATTTCAAATTTATATTATTTTAATTTTGATACAGTTTTCAACATCACCTACATCCACACTCATACGAGTTTAGCCACTGTTATAGGTTTAAGGACACTTTACTTGTCACAGACTCAACACATCGGCGCAAGCGCAGCGTTATCCAGATTTCACCACCATTTCCGTTATATAGAATTCCATTGTTTAATGTTATATATTTTTATGAATCCTAAGTATGTTTAAAATATGTAGTGGCTTGCTTAACGTTATTTTACATAAATCCAATTTTTGTCCGCGAACGTTTCTACAACATCTGCCATAAGGAGATTAAAATTATGTTTATAGTATATTTACGCAATGATTTCAAGATTGACAGACAGGATTACTTTTTGAGAGGTTCATCTTAAGCATCCCGCCTCGAATAGATTTCTTTAAACTTGCAGAAATTATACAAGAGCTAGCGAAGGGTTTGAAAACTGCACCTGGCATCGGATATGCTAGGTTCTTTAATATGAAGCTTTTTATATATTTTTAATGTTGTTACTGAAAACTAGGAGGTGTAAATTCACCTTCTTGCACCCCACTCCCGTATTTTTTAAATTTTTTTTTTAATTGATATAAACCAGTGCTTGACTGCGATCCCACCCGATGGTAAGCGGAGATGCAATCATTGATGGTCAGGCGCACTAGTTTATTATATCCGTATATCTCTATGTTAGATATGGATAAAGAGGGGTCGCTTTATACTCTGGTAGCTACTATCACGAAATTTCTTTTCCGTGGCTACTGTAAATTCTCTAACATACTAAATGTATAGTATGAATTACCTTCAAGTAATTCATACAATAGTTTTTCTCCACTCTAAGAAACAAACCCTGACTTTTTAATTAAAATGGCTTACAATAAGTAGGACGTACTTTTCGCATCACAGATAAAGTATATGCGTCAGTGACGGCTTTAAAATGTGTATGTACAGTACTTAAGTGGATATTGCGTGTTAAGTGTACCTAGTCCTTGATAAGCCATTCACATAATGAGAACAACTGCAAATTTTTCATAGTTGCTTCTTTATCATAGATTTTGTTATTGTTTCATACGTTTTTTAGGGTTTCGTACGGTCAAAAGGAAAAAATGGAACCCTTATAGGATCACTTTGTTGTTCGTCGGTCTGTCTGTCAAGACCCTTTATTTTGAGAACGCGTGGAGGTATCGAGTTGAAATTAAAACCATATACTCAGGGTCTCAAATCTGCTATTACAATAGTGTCAGAATGGTCTATCATTGATTTCATCATTTTTGAATTTGACATGTTTTGGTAATCTACTCGTACTAATATAATGGCGTCATTATGACTTTCCAATGGTCAACCACTGACACTCCATTGAAAGAACTTCAACTTCAACTTCAACTCTTCATTAATGGCATTTGTGGAAAAGACACCACAATTTTGCCAATAACACGTGCAAATCCATTGAAAGAAGTGGCATAGAATGGTAATCTCGTACATATTGACAAACGAATATCTGACGTATGCGGTAATCTGCTAAAATTATGACAGTTCGTTTGATCAGTGACCTACCATTAGAACGTCATATTGCAGTTATTGCTTTTAATTCATTAAACCCCGAGCGAACGCCGGCGTTCGCTCGGTCATTGTCTTTCTATTGTGTCTCTAATTACGCTACTCAAAAGGTAAGCTTGATATTTTCATTCTACCACAACTCTAGTACGAGATCATTGACCGATCACTGATCGATCATTATGAATTAGCGGATTACGAACTTTTAACAAAATAACAATGGAATCGTGTTGGAGTGGCGAATTTATAAAAATAGCAGACTTGGGCCCCAGGTCTGCAGACCCTTGAAGCTGTGGAAAAAAAAACAAACATCTGAGTTAACGGAAAAAATAGATACGGCCGTTTATGTCGCAAAAAACGTGTACACTCTCAAGGGAATCAAAATTCATAGGGTACTTCCCGTTGACCTAGAATTCTGAAATTTAGCATGAAGCAAGGTCTCATAACATAAGTATAGGAAAAAATCTGAAAACTGTAAAGTAACGTCACAAAAAAAAACATTTTTTGCGATTCTAAAAAATCTTCCTAACACAATTCGGAAATTGAACTGTTTTCCTGGGGAAGTTTGTACGGAACCCTCAGTGCGCACGTCCGACTTGTGTCTGTGTGGATGTCTTGTCCAGCACTTGCCCAGTTTTTTTAAAATAGAAATTGGAATTTAGAAACTTATCCGAATCATATGGTTAAAAAAACCATTTTATAACACTAGTTAAAACATTAAGTGCCTCCTGCATAAATTATTTCAGTTCCACATTTCTTGGCACTTATTTCTTTGACAGGAAGACTTTAGATATAACAGCACAGTCCATAATGTAGATTTCCTGGAAGTATTCGATAGGTTAACTAAGTAGGAACGTCTACGTTGAGCTATTTCAAAATTAATTTATAAACAGCACGTCGATATGCAATCTGCAATATTTTATGCGTCATGGAAAACGGAACGGGATATTTAGAATGTCGTAAAGCACCTGCGGTTTTCTCAATTTATAACTAGGTACTTGTTGACTGTTTAAGTATCACGTACCCAGTATCTAATTCCTTATATTGCAAATTGTACGTTATCTGCTGAGCAATACTAAGATAATGAGCAAAGTAGTGTCCGTCCGACGCGATGTTGGTCTGATACGATGGACAGCCTAACAAAAACTTCAGCGATATAAAGTTTTTTTTGTTGTTAATATAATAATGATATAGAAATGTAACACTGTATCCTGTTTCCCCCAATTTTTAAATCAGGTAGTAAGTGTGATCCCTCTAATTACAGACCTATATCTGTGTTTCCAGCATTGAATATATGAAAAAATTATGCTCGACCAGTTGTTGTCTCATTTTAATTCAAATTGAATTTTGCATAGTCATTTGTTTGGCTTCACGAAAGGAAAGTCAACGACGGATGCAGGAGTGAAACTCATCGGTCACATTTTGGAATGTTGAGAGAAGTCCCAGGATGTCATTGGCATATTATGTGACCTCTCTAAAGCATTTGACTGCGTTGACCATAATACTCTAATCTATAGATTACATCATTACGGAATTCGTGGACGAGCTGCTGATCTTGTTTTTCCTATTTATCTTACAGGCAGCAAAAAGTAACCATTAATGGAGCGACGTCCTCGGGGTCTTTAGTAAAGATGGACGTGGCTCAGGGTTCAATTCTTGGCCCTTTCCTTTTTCTAGTTTATATTAATGACCTTCCTTACATGATGGCTAATTTATCCGATATAATTCTATTTGCTGATGACACTTCCTTTATTTTTAAAATATATAGGAAAGATGCGGATCCGAATGTCTTGCATGTTAACAAAAGTCTGACTGGTCTTTCGAAATGGTTCGCTGCTAATAATCTCTTATTAAATGCGAATAAAACTAAATGTATAAAGTTCTCATTACCGAATGTCCCTCAAGTTGGCGTCAATCTAATTCTTGCCGGCAACAAACTTGATGTTATTACGGAAACTGTGTTCTTAGGTATAACTATCGATGCTAAACTGCAGTGGGGCGCTCATATTAGTATTCTCAATAGGTTCGCGCTTGACCGCCATCTCACCTGATGGAAAGCGATGATGCGGTCGACGATGGAACGCGCTTACCTAGAAGTAACCTTTCAGGAAGATTAAGCTCAGCCGCATATGCAGTAAGAAAAATAAGGCAATTGACAGATGTAGCCACAGCTAGGTTAGTTTACTATGCTTATTTCCACAGTATTATGATCTGCAGCTGGTGTAGTAGAAATTTCTGAGTATTTTAGTTTTTGTTTAGGTTTGAGGCAGGCGACAAGCTCCTCAATCTTGGAATCCATATCCATTGTCGTGGTCCTGCGGACCGTAATAATAATCTGTGGCTCGACTGTCAAGGTGTGACAGCAAATTTTTTTCTCCCTGTAAATATTTTAGAAATAATTATATAATTTTAAAACTAAATGTATATTACAACAATACGAACAAGGAAAAAGAAATACACAAATAGTGTATTATGATCAGCCATAATACACTATTTGTGTATATTTTTTTTTGCTGACCAATTCAGTTAACAGAGAAACAACAAGTATTAAAATTGAAAATTGACTTTGAGAGCATGAACAACAAAAATGCTGACTAGAAGCCGGGCACAGCAGCTTAACACACAACCAACATCTTCGGGTTCGTCGCTCCGCTCCGCCTCGCAGCCGCCGGGACTTGCGCCAGCCGTGAGTTCAGTTAATCCGGTTGCTGCTGTTGCGTCGAGCTCGAGCGACGAATACTTCTCGCCGCCAACGACACCACCACCTGCGCGTCAATGGGGAAGAGGCCGACCTCCGGCCAGCTTGGGACCTCGAGGCCCACCGGCCTTTGATAGGGTTCCCGCTGTCGGTGGAAGTGTGCAGCGCATGCGTTGGACATAATTAATGAATGAAAATGTCATGCTTGTATACTTTTCGGCTACAGAGGGAGGAAATCACCTGACTGCGTACGGTGATCGAATGCTCTCTCAGTTTCAGGTGTTTGAGCCAGCTGTCAACGTTTCGGCCCAACCTTTATCGGATCAGGTGCGGGTCATCCAGCGTAACCATATGTTGGATGACGCGCTACTTGATAGACTGCGCCTAGACTCACGGAATAGCCGTGTCTCACCTGTTTCACCACCGGCCGCGGTGCAACTGCAATCCAGTGTCTCACTGCGACCCGACCACGTTGATGAGGAACTAGAAAGCTCCAGGGCCGGACGGGCTACACAACTTCTGGCTTAAATGGTTTCAAAGGTCGCACGCTCGTTTGGCATCTCAATTTCAGTCTGCCATAGAGTCAGGATCGCTGCCCCAGTTTTTTACAACGGGAATAACCCACCTGCTTCATAAATCAGGTAGTACTGCAAAACCTAAACATTATAGACCGATTACATGTTTACCAACGGTCTATAAAGTTCTTACATCCCTACTGAGAACCAAAATTTATACTCACATTGAGAGAAATTCTATCATGTCTGCTTCTCAGAATGGATGTAGGAACGGGTCCCGCGGTACTAAGGAGCTGCTCCTCATTGATGTTGCCATTAGCCAACAGGTTCGTCGTTCTCGAAGAGATCTATCGACATGTTGGATAGATTACAAGAACGCCTATGATTCAGTGCCGCATACATGGCTCATGAGGGTGCTGGAGCTGTATAAAATTTAGAGAATACTTCCTTAAAACCAACGAGGGGATGCACGGAGATGTGGTAGTGGTGGACAAGGGCCTCACCCCGTTCTCCTTAGTTAACGAGAACTGGCGCAACCCTGTAGTATTGGACATTCATGAACGCAAGGAAGTATGGCAGAACAAGGAGCTCCACGGGCGCTTTTACCGGGCCTTACATGGGCCTGATATAGATCTTTTAGCGTCCGTATCCTGGCTGCGTTTTGGTGATCTCTTCGCAGAAACCGAAGGCTTTGTCTGTGCGATTATGGACGAGGTTATGATGACTAATAACTACTGGAAATACATTGTGAAGGACGGTACGGTTGACATCTGTCGAGCATGCCACCGGTCCGGGGAATCAATCCGACACATTATTTCTGGGTGTTCTCGTCCGGCTAACGGCGACTATTTGCATAGACACAACCTCGAAGTCAGGATTATTCACCAGCAACTTGCTCTTAAATACAATCTTGTTGAATCAGAAGTACCCTACTATAGGTATGTGCCCGACCCAATTCTCGAGAATGGCATCATCACGTTGTATTGGGATCGATCTATCATCACTGACAGGACTATTGTTGCCAATAGGCCTGACATAGTGGTGATAGATCGACTGGAGCGTCGCACAATGATTGTTCATATAGCGGTCCCACATGACGAGAACCTCGTGAAAGCTGAGAAGGATAAACAAACTAAATATCTTGACTTGGCTCGCGAGGTTCGACATGTGGGAAGTGGACACAGCAGTTATTGTGCCGATAATCGTGACGGCCAATGGCTTAATTGCCAAGATCCTAGACCAACATCTGAGGATGCTCTCGTTAGGCAGTTGGATCAAGAGCTTGATTCAAAAGGTAGTACTCCTGGACACAGCGCGTATTGTTCGGAGATTCCTCTCTCAGGAGCCCTGACCACCGGTAGCTTGGACCCTGTTCCCGATGCCGATGGTTTTTTTTATATTTTTATATGTTTTTTTGTTTTTTAATGAATTTTGTTTAAAAAATATTTAAAAATGTAATTTATATGTGTATTGAATAAATAAAGGAAATAATAATTATATATTTATTTGCTAAAAACATGGTATAAAAGGTGTGCGCTGTAGTACCTAATCATTGTAGATTCTCAGTAAATAGAAGCGTTTAAAAGATTTTTTACGAAATGAATCACATATAATATACACGAATAGATACAGTATGCTTTCTTTTTTCGTCGTTCAATGTGAGCCTGCGGACTGGAGGTAATTTTCGTCCCGAAGTCGATTTTCTCAAAAGCTATTATCTATGGTAAAACTATTTTTTGTCCGTGTGCTAATTGGTACCTATCTGTTAAGTAACTACTAACTAAATTTTAAAGTGCTAGTTAGCTCACATTCACATTCATTCTGTCACGTTTTTCAAACAAAATGCATTGTCGCTTCTCTTGTCCCTGACACTCGTTCGTGCTCAACCTGTGAACTAGTGCTGCGCTCGCGCGCTGACGACTGAGCCGCGACGTGCATAACATAAACACGCACATTCGACCTTCTAACCTTAGAATCACGATGATTCATTATATAATCATTTCAAAGACATAACCGACATGATATCTACTTGATGAACGGGTACCTTCTGTGGGTACTAAAAGACCAATATTTATTGCACTATATCCTATAAAACATTTTTTTTTAATATTGCGACACAGAGCAGTCTTCATGTAAAGAAATCAAGTAATTCAACGTTGATCAGATATCTACATTTTATAACCCAACTATTTATAGTTATGAGCCATAAGCAAAAAAACGTACAAAACTGCGTCAACAGTGATAATGATCGATAAATACAGCAAATCGACTAATTGATAATCAGGATCTGGATATAAGTTGATTGATAAAAAGCCGTCCATATAAATAAATGATTGTGACAATCATTAGTAATATTAAATGCCTAATAAAAGTGAAATCACAAATTAAAATCCTATTAGCTTTTTATACAGTCAGTCTGTTTCTTAAGGTACTTATCTAAATCCTTGTTTCATTTAACCGATTAGAAATCTTAAACGGAAATTAGATACGGAAATAATCGATCATAGGTAAAATTATTAACAGATATTCAATGATTAGCCAATTTTGGGTTTGGCTATGCACAACTGGGATCTTAAAATGCATCTACAGATACTATTTAGTAAGTACTGTTTCTGTTACAGTTTTGTAAAAAAAAAAAAACAAAAAAATAGTTAACGACAAGAGTATTTAAAAATATTCATAAAGGTATTTAAGTGACCATAATTTACGATATCTACTGTTAACAGCTTAGTGTTATGTAGCGACGATCAGCGTTTCTGCACTTATGCAATATAGGAAGCTATGTAGCATATTACTTCTGTGTAATGCAGCTATTAAATATTCAATGTTGGTAACATAACAGTAGGTATCTAATTTGACCAAAACATTTCCGAAATTATGTAACTTGAACTTTTTATGGGCATATTAAGTATTGTATCTGTGGCAGGTATAGCCAACAATAATGGCTTACGAAATAGCCATTTGGAGCGACCATCGTTACACTAATATCTGACATTTGGCAGGTCTCTCAGAACTGAAAAGCAGCATTGCCAGATACAATTACTAATTAGCAATTAGTTGACAGCCTGTATTCTGGAGGTATTCGATTCCGACAGCCAACAAATACCCAGGCTTGTTAGGTTTGCTCACAGTCTATACTGTGGTTTGGTGTTAGGTCCCATACCACTAAAAATTAGTTATAGACCTGCGTAGGTTGCGACATAGATACTACTATGCCGTAAATTTGCATACACGGACGAAGTATTCGCCCAAAAGCAATAAATAAAACTTAACCCTGTAAGATAATGGGGGCCGGTTCAATGTTAATTAAAATATTTCGCAAGGTCGATCTGCCGGGAAATGGACCGGTGTCGCAACTTCATGAGCTAAAGCGAACATCGGCGGCGATCCACACGGCCTTGTTGCGACCTACAGCTTCGTAGTAAAATATTATCAAAACTGCTATTTGTTTCTACAGGAAATGCTATATGACAAAGTAAGAAGGACGTAGGAAATACTAAAGTTAACTTTTCCTTAAGGTTTCCTCAGCTGGGTAGAAGTGGTGCTTAGGTAGGTACCTAATGTTGTGAATATTCTCACAATTATAAAGGCTTTCAATTTTAATTTTAGTTCCTAATGTTTTGCTCTTGTTTTAGTTATGTTATATTAAGTAGGTACTCGTAGCATGTAGTTTTTACTTTTATGGGGCATGTGGTGCTAACCTATAAGAAATTGTAACACTAACTGAGATTGTAAATTTTTTTTTTGTGTATTTCAGTGTAAGTATACGATTGTTGGTTGGCCAATAAAATAAATAAATAAACAACCACACCTAGAAAAATATTGCCTTATTAAAGAGGTACTTACTTACCTACGTACTGATTGAAACTGAATGTGAAAGTTTCAGAACGGTTAGGGCTAATGTAACGATGATATTATGACTAAGGGCAGATTTCTGAATGGAGTAGGTATTTGGAGATAAGAACGTGTTAACCCTTTACTAAGCTAAAACCCTACGACTTGACGAATTTTAATACACTTTAAACTCTTACTAACTTTTTCGATATGTTTTGATATTGCATTATCATGATAATTAATGTTTTTTCTTAATTGCATAAATATCCAATTAAAATTATAAGTAATAAAAACTTAAGGTAGGTATTTAATAGATACGGCAATTTTAGTTACATAATGAACGTTTTGTTTTTAATTAAACATTTTTCAGCTTCGCGAAATCGAGAGCTTGATAAATTCATATTTAATGATGATCTAGCGTATAAAGAAGTTCTCTAAGTTATATGATATTGGTGTTCAAATTTCTTCGGAATAAAGGCCAATTTTTGACCTCTCCTTTGTAAGCTTGTTTTTTTGTAGGTGTAATCTCTACAATAAATAAAATAAATTATATTTTTAATTCAGGCGGGTGAAGCCAGTAGCAGAAGCTTTTTTTTATAATTCGGTACATTATCTTTGGATCTTTCATAGTTATTACACTTAAGGGCCTATTACACTACTCGATATTCAGACAGTCTTAGTCGATGTCGCGTTGTGTATTATGGGTTAGACCGGTCTTACTCGGAACAAAAAATAAGACAGTCTGAATATCGTGTGCTGAATATCGCGTAGTGTAATAGGCCCTTTAGTTAAAGCAAACCTTGGATAACAAGTGCTAAATATCTACTATTAATTTATCAGCCACGCACACACAATAACTGTTACACTTTGGTGTTTGCCGACATACACCTCGACTGTGCATATATCACCAAATGTAATTATCACAGTTTATCTTCTGTGTACCTAAATAAGTAAATAAAGATAATTTCATGCCACCGTAACGCACATAGCACATACATTTTTAACTCAATGAAAAAAAATTTTTTTTTGGTTGTGGTGCAACTATTACAAACTTAAATTGGTACCTACTTGATTGCCGAAAATTTAATTAATTTTAATTAACTGAATTACCCGACTATATCCATCAAGTAGTCTACATATAATGTACAATAATGTGTGTACACAGTTCAGTGATCTGCTCCATTGTAATGGATTTCAATTGAATTACACTTCCTCGCTCTCTTGTTACTCTCTTCATAAAAGAATTCCGATATCCAACACTGAAAGGTACTTGGGTAAATAAAGAACGCCGGTACCTCTACCTTCCATTCAGTGCATTCAACTAAAAACAAATGTCGAAGTTTTTATGCGATCGCATGTTGGTCCCACAAAAATAGAAATCTAAAATTGTAGTAGGCAGAAAATGTAATAGTCTGTCACCGGTCACCACCGCATAGAGTTGTGATTTCAAAAGAATCGGGTAGTCTCACATTATATTTTTCTAAAGTAATCATTAACTACAATATACCTACCTAGGACAAAAGTTTAAAAGGCATTGTACCCTCTTAATCTTTATAGGAAATGCCTTGATTTTTTTCTAGGCGAACTGTGGTACCTATTTGATCTCTCTCAAGAATACACAAAATATCTTAATACTAATAACTCCACTTTATATACGTAAAAGTTTGATCTAAAATAGTCATTTGAATCATGGAATGGAATATGATCTCTGTAACACGAACTTACCATAATCCTTGCCCATGGTCGATCAACGCTCAGGTATGTACTAAGTCAATTTAGTCACTGCACAATTGGAACATTCATTCAATTTAATGATCAACACTGCTTGCTGTGATGCAATGAAACTTTATTACGAACGAGTCTCTGGCGTCCAACCTTTCTGTGATATTTTCAATTGTTACACATCGAGAAAGAAAAAAACACCATCACTTTTTACCTCGACTATAATTACACATAGTAATTTGAACTTATTGAGTTATTTGTTACGTACATACAGGCATTAATTCGTTAGGAAAAATTAAACAGTTTATTGAATTTCCTCGATTATTTTGTTTGTTTACTGCCGAGGTGAAAGTTTGTTGACATTCGAAGAAGTCAATTGTGAAGCGCGCTATGGCAGTGCTAGCTGTTAGCGAGTCGCGCGTCGACTGCTGACTGGTTGTATAGTACTGGCGTTGGCAGAGTGCGTTGCGCTGGCGGGCGACAGTGGCCACTAGCCTGTCTGATTCACTCTACTCATACATACAAAGGCAGTTTAGCTTTGTCTTGCCGTAGTACTTGTTTTCCTAGCTGCGCTCAGCGATGTTATTCTTTGTAATTTGTTTCTCCATCTAGAGCAGCAATAAGCTCAATTAAGTAATTGAAGTGCTCAGTAGATACCTACTGTTAATTTAATCTATGACATTCAATTTGTGTTTATTTTCATCTTTTTTTATTTATCCATTGTTTCATTTACATTCCTAAGGAAAACCAGAGTGCAGTGCACCCTGAAAATAGCAAGGTTTTTAGTCAAGTTTATCTTCCATTGTTAGGAATAACAAGGTAAAACTAATGTGGAATTACAAAAATAACTTGCAAACAAAACTTGTCCTTGCCAGGGTTTACTGGTATGAGCCACTAAATAAATTAGTAAATTACAATTTTATATTGTTGCGCATATCTCTCTCTGTGCCATCTGTCAGGAAGCAGTTTTGGCTGGAAACCTTTTTTAATTTATCTCTGTCCTATCTCTCCTTTGTTTGCAGTAAACAAATACATTTGTACCTCCACACAAGAGGCATTAAAAAATGTTTTTGAAATGTTTTCAGTTAGACTTAGTTTTATTAGCATCACCAATTAGAGCAAGAGCGCCAATACATCAACGGACAAAGGATGTTATGCACATGGACCATGATAACTTAGAAACTGACGCAGGTAGGTTTTTTTTTACTTTGCGCGCAATGCGAATTATTATTCTTGGCACTCCCATCTCCCATGGTTCATTTTTTTCCCTAATAAGTACTTAACCTACTATTGTACGTTTTGATGCAAATGCACAAAGTTTGTCATTGCAGTCGACACAGATTACACGCTTGAACCGAAGGCGAGTCGTTTTGGATCTAAGAAACTGCAATGACTTTAACACTGTTTCTCGAAAATGTCTACTGGGGCTCGGTCTACGGGTATCTTCTAGCGCATGCTATTTATATCTGGAGCGAGGCCATCGAAAAGCCCTGGGAAGCACTTGCCGTATCCCTTAATATCACGAGAGGTTTCGACAGGGTTTGGCATGAAATCCTTTTTGCTAAGCTTCTTTCCTTCGGTTTACCCAGGTTTACCTACCGAGTGCCATCCAATATTGTAGAGGGATCGGTCCATCGGAGTGGTATTGATGGCTGCTCGGCCGGTCAATTGGGTATTAATGTCGGGGTCGTTTAGAAGTTGATGCTTTCAGTAACATTGTTCTTGCTGCACATAAACAATCTTCTTAAGCCCAGTAAGTACCTTTGGGTATGCAGGCGACAGCACTGTGTCTGAAAATTACGTGTCGACGCACGAGCTAGAAGGACACAGATGCAGTCTCTCCGAAAGGCTATAGTGCGAGCATTTGAACTTGTCCTTGAAAGTGGTCTCCGATTGGGCGATGCCGATTTGGTGAAATTCAATGCTGCTAAAAACGTGTTTTTTTTTTCCGCTAAACGGATCCATTCCACCCAGCTCCATCTTTCCCAGGTGTAACCGTGCCGATAACCGTCCATCTTGAGCTTCTTGGGTAACGTTGACATCTTCCCTCAATTTCGGCACATACATCGACACGGGCAAAATATTTATTTATTTATTTAATACTTTATGCACTAATGAAACATTGTACAAAGGCGGACTTAATGCCTTAGGTATTTTCTACCAGTCGACCTTAGGGTGGTGCAGAGATATAAAATGGAAGGTGCAGCTTAAAAGAAGACTGACAGAGAGGAAATAAGAACAATAACAAATATATACTTAGATACATACATACAAATAAAGATTGATATTGAGAGAAAAACGAATACAACAAATCAAGAGTGCGATGAATCTACCAACTTCTTGCGAAAGTGTTCTCGTGCTTTAACTTTAAAGGACAACCGACAAAAAAAAACCAATCCGAAATATCAACTGGCTGCCAAAAAATTAGGGATCTTAGCAAAGGTGAGACGGTACTTCAACCCAGAACAGCTACTCAACCTTTATCAAGAGCAAGTTCGATCATGTATGGAGTAGGTAGATAATTTACCTACTACTCTCATGTTAAGGATGGATTTGCCAAATACCAGCTTGATGCGCTTGAGTCGATTGAGAAGCACGCCAAGAAGGACATCGGCGATAATGCACTCTTCGAATCAAAACTCCAAAGTCTTGATCTTAGTCGCCTTTATGCTAGCTTGTAGGTTTTCTATCGGTTACATTTCGCGGAGTGTTCATCGGCTTTGTAGAATTTAATTTTATGAAGCCCGTTCCCTTATCAGACCAGTCGATCGGGCGAGTAACCCACCCATATATACAAAAAGTTTTGGGAAACACATTTATTGTGCGTACAGCTAAGGAGTAGTCTCTGCCAGGTTCTTTGTTTCCTGAGACCTACAACCGGGGGGTCTTTAAGTCAAGAACGAAAGGTAACTTCTAGGCAAGCATGCTCCATCCTCGACCACATCTTCGCTTACTATCAGGTGAGATAATAAAAAAAATGTTAAGTAAAACTACATAAACATAGGCTCTTAATTCCGCTCGAAAATCGCATTAAAAGAATAAAAGATATATAAATTGGATTTATAAAAAGCAACAAATTATTGTGAGAAATGGCTCGCGAATTAGTTTTTGGTGGATGCTACCGCACGACCAGCCTGAAAAAATAAATATTATTATTAATAAATCGTTAGGGTCAGTTTACACCGAGACACGACGCTGCGCGAAGAACGACTCTCAAAATATAACTTTATTTACTACCCGAAAAGGTACACATGTCAGACCGAAATGCCTGGCGGCTCAGCGCTGCGTATTCTGAAGTGTCACAATGAAATGTATATCTTTTCGTGTAGTAAATAAAGTTATATTTTGAGAGACGTTCTTCGCGCAGCGCCGCGGCTTCGGGCACGCCACAATTATGGCGGTAAGTCCCCTCTTTGAGGCGTGGTTGGAAAGACCTCACGGCGTCCTCACATTCCGCATGACGCAGGTCCTCACCGGACACGGTAAGTTCGGGAGGTTCCTGCACCGGATTCGTGCGGAAACGACGCCCGGGTGTCGCCACTGTGTGGCCCACCCGGAGGACACGGTGGAGCACACGGTGGAGGTGTGCCCCGCTTGGGCAGAGCAACGCCGTGACCTCGTGGGGGCAATCGGCGGCGGTGATCTCTCGCGCCGGGCCTTGGTTCAGGCCATGCTCCGGAGCGAGGAGGAGTGGCAGGCGGTCGCCTCTTTCTGCGAAGCAGTAATGCTAGCTAAGGAGGCGGCCGATCGCGTGAGGCAACGGTCCTTACGCTCCAACCGCCGCCGGGATTCCGATCCCGATTTCCGGCCACCGTAGGCGCGGGCTTGCAGACGGCGAGCAATGGGTGGCTCGCCGTCTGACCGTCCGGTAACCGTCCGGACCGAGCCCAAGTCGTCGACGGCGCGTTTTGTTCCACGCGCGCCTCAAGGAGATGTCAGAAAATCGTAGGGGCCCAGCAGGGTCGAAGCCTACTGGGGCCACGGGTAGTGTGAAAGCGGAACCCGGGGCCCTGGGACGAAGGCAACGAAGGAACAGGAGTGGGTTTTTAGTCAGTAAGAGTCTGACACTATCTCTCGCTCCGCCCAAGAGCGGGGATGTCATTAGGATGATTTTCCCAACCAATAAAAAAAAAAAAAAAAAAACCCTTATTTCCTTAATATATTAAATATAGGTGCCTAGGTATCGACTTAGGTACCTATTTAGGTTTGCAATAAGTATTAACTGTAAATAAATTGATTTTTAGTCATCAAGCCTACACACTTATGTTTGACTTCTGAATTTCTTTAACAGTTTTATTCAACAACTAAGCCTTAAAAAATGAATACATAAAACACTTAACTAATTAAAACTATATATACACTTAAATCAAAAACTACTAGCTAAAATATGGCGTCAAAAAACTCCTCCGCATCGCTGTCGACTGGAAGTGTACCCAAAAGGCTGGCGGCATTGCCACGTTGTATGGCAATGCTTAATCTCTGACCGAGGTAAAAGCCAGCCCTTGGGTCACGTGAAGTGTCTACTAAGCGTTTGGATAGTTCTTTGAACAGCTTATGAGCACTCGGACCCCACGGCCCAAGAGTTTCAACCCCAAACGGCTCAAAAATATAACTGCCGACGAGGTTGTTATATTTCCGCCGCTTGAGGTTCTCCGCAGCAGCAGCGGCAGCACCAGCACAGCACGAAGAGCTAGGAAGATGGGATGGCGCAAGAGTGTCGACACAGGTAGCGTCCCACACTAAAGGCCTACCCATCTTCCAGGGAAATAAAGACATACCGTCCGGTCTCTTACCATCGTCGCGTGCCAGGCCATGAGGTTCCAAAACAGCCGGAACGCCGACGGTGACAAGGGCTCGTCGGATGATGTCGTTAATATTCGCGTGCCGTGCTATCCGTCCCGCGCTTCGACTGCATGACAGGCCGTGGTGACCAAGGCTGTTGACAACTTCACCACAGTGGCAGCGATGAGGAGAACAGCAAGGAGCACCTAGGCGTAGGGCAACAGCTAGGCGGAAAGTAGTATCGTCGAATAAGGTGCCAATATTCGACGACGGCAGTGCGTGAAGCCAAAGACCTGACTCCCAATTTCCCACAGCCAGGAGGCGCGCACGCTCTGCAGTAGTAGTAGAAGTAAGGATTAGGTTTTTCTGGACTACTTTGCAGAGCGGTTCGTCCCACCGTCTCTGAGAGGTTGGGTTGTCAGGTGGATTTGTATTCGGGCAAGCGAGTCTCCAGGCATCCATAGCCTCCGTGAAGCACGGCACTTCAAAAGGAATCAGTGTGGAAGTTAGAATATTCCTGATTAATTTATCAGTGCCGTGAACCGAAGATATGAATGCCGGTAAACTAATACTGGTAATTTTGCGGACGCCGAGGCCTCCCATACGGATGGGAAGAGTAACTTGATCCCAAGCTCGATCGTCCAAGGTCATATTTAAAATTAAAGTAAGTGTATGCCGAATAATTTTGTCCATTTTTTCCAAAAGGTGAAAGTGCTTCCATAAGTAGGAAGCACGAAGGAAATATATTAATTTAGGGCCGAAACAACAATAACGAATTAGGGTAATGGCCGAATGCATGTTAATTTGGAGTAATCTTTCCGAAACGTCACTAAAATTTTGTATTAAACTTCTGAATGATGCTTATGTAGGATAAAGGTAGCTTGAAGAATGGAGGAGTATTATATCTCAAAGTACATACCTACGTCCCATGTTCCCATTGCATGTCTCACTACAACACTCGTTTTCCTAGAAAAAGACGTACTTAGGTAGTCCAAGTAGTATGACTCAATTTTGTTAATCATTGCACTGGATTCTGACCCATATTTACATGCAAAGGGAAATACCGCCACCACTAAATTACTTTTTAACCGATTTCAAAAAATGTTATCAATGTTATCAATTCGGTTGTATTTTTTTTCATCATTATTTTTTTTATGTTTGTTACCTCATAACTCCGTCGTTTATGGACCGATTTGCAATTTGTTTTTTCTCCTAAAAGGATATGCTTCCAGATTGGTCCCATTTTTTCAAAATCTAGTTCTGATGATGGAATCCATGAGGAATCGAGGGAACTCCTCAAATATTATAGGCAACCATATAGTGATTTTGGTATTTTCATCAAGAACTTAAGCATTTACAGTCAATAAATAACATTTGATAAAGTCGAACTGATGAAGAAGACCAGAAATGGTGAACGGAACTTCATACACACACAGATATCACAATGATAGTTAAGCGACTATGACAATACAAATAAATAAATAGTTCTGAATAGTTACGTTGAAAATGGCATCATCGAAGTGATCTGATGATGATGATGGAGCCGGAAGGTAGGCACTGGAACTCCGTAACTAATCAATGTAACCTAGCCGTGTTTTGACTTTTTAGAATTGTCATGAGATGCACTTTGGCTATAAGTTACTATCGTAATGATCTGATATCTGATAAATAAGAAACAAACAATACCGAGAAACACCAACTTCCGAAATTAAAGTTATTTTGATCCTTGTAGTGTTTTTTTTTAGTGAACTCGGTTATTTTTTTTTTATAAATAAAGATTTTTTATTGTTGCCAAGCGGAGAGTATATCGTTGTGGACTTAAATAACAACAAGAATTATTTCCATTTCTCGTGCTAAACAAAATTATGCCCAGGGTTTCACAGGGTTTGATGAAACTCCATACCATTTGTATGTATTTAAGACATGATGACACTAAGTGGCAATGGGCAGGGCACATAGCTCACAGAACAGATGGCCGGGACCGAAAAGTTCTAGAGTGGCGACCGCGTACCGAAAGACGCAGCGTTAGAAACTTCCTACAAGGTGGACCTGGTAAGGGTTGCGGGAATCTGATGGATGCGAGACACACAGAACCGATCCCACACAGAACCATTGTGGCGACACTTGGGGGAGACCTATGTCCAACAGAGAACGTTTTTCGGCTGAAATGATAATGTTTTAAGACATGCGGTATAGGGTATAAAGTCCCGCAAACCTCCGGTTAAGAGGGAGAAACCTCCGACAAGGCGGGTGTTATGTCTGATCCGGGCAACTGCGGATAGTTGATTTCGGGCTGTTGTATATGTTAAAGTTTTTAGTTCCCATGTGACGTCACTGGTGGTATTGTACCAGCAACACTGATCACACCACTAATGTAGGGGTTCATGCATATGAATGTGCCCACGTAGGCGCTATTTTAGAAATCAGACAAGTTTATTCCAAATAGATCAATTACAGGCACTTTTGAATTGTCAAAATGTCGGTCAGTCAAAAAAAAAAACAAAGTGAAGCTTAATTGCACCTTCCAAAGCGTAAATCTCTATGGAGAAGAACGTGTAAGAAACTCCATCCATAACTCTTTTAAATCATATTATGAGTTACTTAAATCTTGGTTACATATTTTTTGTCGCTTCAAATATGTGAGCACAAGATAAGTAGCTAAGCAATATTAATAAAAATATTAATTAAAAAATAGAAATTGAATTAAGCCACTGGCAGCTAAGAGATGACCAGTCTCACTGACGGCACCCGTTCACGAGTATGACCCGTGCATCAACCCCACTCAGCTCAACCATTTTGAAAGGAACTGATTGACCCAATAACACGTGCCACCATCAGCGAGACATTTAAGTGAACATGACAAACTCTCAACTATGGCAGTTGAGAGTTCGTAATGTCAAACAAGTTGTAACCTAATAAAAATGCTCCATGGTACTTCACATTCACAAAACTTGAAAAAAAAAATGCTTCTACATTATACAATGCTGTAGTTTTCAAATAAAAAAGGTAATAAATTATCATATAAAATAAAAATAAAAATATTTTAATTCAGACAAAACAGTCCATAAAAGTTGTTAGTAACAAGAAATTAACTTATAACTAATGTTAGTAATACTCCAGAACTAAACATTTTTTTTTTTTTCATAAGCTCTATTGAAATAAACAAATAAATAAAGAAAAAAAGAACATTTCGGAAACAACAATACTCCAATATTGATCAATATATATTTAAAAAAAAATTGATGGTAAAAGTGACTGTGGCTGTGAGCAGGGCCCGGCATTTAGCCAAGCGTTTTTAAAGAGGCCACGTCTCAAAGAGGGGACTTACCGCCATAATTGTGGCGTGCCCAGCACTGGGTCGCGACAGTCGCTGTCGCCATTTCTCCATGAGAACCCGCCGGAGCTCTGTCCGCCATGCTGCGACTTGTCGCGGCAGCGGAGTTTCGCCTCGGCGTTGCATCTCCATGCGCAGATCGTGCATGTGCGCAAGGCCTGTTGCTTCCAGATCCCATGGTGGTTGGCCAGCAAGGAGGCTCACCGCTTCGCGGGAAATCGTCCGGTATCCTCGCACCATCCGTATGGCCATGACCCTCTAGCACGCGTTCAGCCGGGCCGCCGGCTGCTTCCGCAGCGCCGGCGCCCATACCGGTGCGCCATAAAGGGCCATTGACCGAACGATTCCCGCACAATTATGACAGTAAGTCCCCTCTTAGAGGAGTGGCTGGGGCGGCAACAGGGCATCCTCACCTTTCGTACGACATGGCAAGTTCGGGAGGTTCCTGCATCGGATTTAGGCGGAAGAAACGCCCGGGTGTCATCATTGTGTGGACAGTCCGGAGGACACGGTGGAGCATAAGATAGAGGTGTGCCCCGCCTGGGCAGAGCACCGCCGTGTCCTCATGGGGGCGATCGGTGGCAGTGATGTCTCACATCGGGCATCAGTACAGGCCATAGTCCGGAGCGAGGAGGCAGTTGCTTCCTTCTGTGAAGTAGTAATGCTAGCAAAGGAGGTGGCCGATCGCGTGAGGCAACGGTTCTCACGCCCCAAACGCCGCCGGGATTCCGATCCCGATTTCCGGCCACCGTAGGCGCGGGCTTGCGGACGGCGAGTAATGGGTGGCTCGCCGTCTGACCATCCGGTAACCGTCCTGACCGAGCCCAAGTCGTCGACGGCGCGTACTGTTCCACGTGCGCCTCAGGGAGATGTTAGCAAATCGTAGGGGCCCTGCAGGGTCGAAGACTACTGGGGCCACGAGTAGTGTGAAAGCGAAATCTGGGGCCCCGGGATGAAGGCAAAGAAGGAACAGGAGTGGGTTTTTAATCAGTAAAAGTCTGGCACCATCTCCCGCTCCGCCCAAGAGCGTGATTGTCATTAGATGATTTTCCCCCCTAAAAAAAACTTTAGGGGTTTTTGGAAAATACCCTTAGTGCTCACTGGTGCTCACCTACGTCATAAGAGGAAACTTTTTTTATTTTTTATTAATATCAAGCACTGGGACTGCGATCCCAATTGATGGTAAACAGTGATGCAATCATTGATGGTGAGGCGCACTAGTTTATTAAGAGCCTATTCACTCTAGCCGTGAAAAATTTTAACTGTGCAAAATTTCACGTTTCTAGTCCCAGTAGTTTCGGCTGTGCGTTGATATATCAGTCAGTCGGTAATTAGTCAGTTTCTCCTTTTACATATACTAGCTTCTGCCAGCGGCATCGCCCGCGTGAAAGTAGGTTTCTTCATACAAATTTTGGACCCCCGTTAGAGGGTGAATTTTGGGACATCCTCAAACAATTTCACGTTCCTATTCATAGCAGTTTCGGCTGTGGGTTGATATGTCAGTCAGTCAGTTTCTCCTTTTTTAGATATAGATAAATATATAGATTTTATTTTGTACTGTACCTATTATTTTTGTTAAATATATGTACTGGAGCGGTAAAATATTGACAAATTGAAAACCATTGTTTTTCGCTAGCAAGTCCTGTTTAGATAACAAACCTTTTGATGATCGATATCTTTCAGCTACACCGTGTTGTGATAAAACAAACATGAAATAGACAAGGTTGATGTTGAACTGACGTGAACGGGTGTATTATTCGGGGTAAATGGCCAGGCGCCCTTCAGGTTCGGAACAAAGCACTTGCATTGCATCCCCGTCTGGTTGTTGACCCGCCTTGAACTTTTATTAAACTAATTGTTCTTATGTTTCCATTTGTGTATTTTACTGCAACTACACAGGGTTATTTGTAAAAGACTAATAGCTAAGCTTGGGAGTGATGAAACAACTTTTTTCAGGCTAACCATAAAAGTATAAATTAAACTCCTTTGTTTCATACAAAATACAATATTTAGTTACCCGAAGAAACACATTTTTCTTTAGCTAATTTAGGTTCAGTCTCATAGTAGATTGGCATAGAGAGGTTTTATAATCATTCAAAAGATTACCTACTTATTAGTATTTTACAAATAACCCGGTACAATAATATGTATAACAATTTAGATACAACAACATAGCGCCATTAGTATGAAGTTCTTTCGTACTGATAATGTGTAGAAACCCAATGCAAACAACAAGGCTTAAGTGGTTATAATTACGTATCACTGTTACTACAATTTATTGGGAAAATCGATAAGGATAACGACTCAACATAATATAATCAGTGTTCTACTTTAAATTAATCATCTTTATATAAATATAAATGAGTAAGGTAATCGGGAATACCTATCATGTCATGTCATCGTTTGGGTAAACACAACAATGTTATCTGTAATTAATTTTTCAAAAGCTCAACTGCGTGATTCAGGCACCACTTCTCGCAACAACAACACTCGTCAGGATATCATAAAAACACTTGCATATTTACAGGTACCCGTACTTCGTACGTATCTATTTTCCCTACCTATGTAGTTATAGAATAATTGCATATAAAGCCACGTCAGATATTAAGATAGCGTTGAACAAAAGCATCTCAAAAAACTACCACTCATTGAAGGCCCCGGCGAGATTCGAACTCACGATCTCCTGTTTACTAGACAGGCGCTTTAACCAACTAAGCCACGGCGCCGTTGTTCTTGACGGCGAAATGGATATTCGCTGGATTTTCTGCTGCGAAAATTAAGATGAAATAAACATTACTATGGAACAGGACTAACAGCTCTCAACCTACAAAGCTTTTCGCGTTTTTCCAGAGATTTTACGATTGGTAACCCTATTAGCATATCTAGATTCTTGCACCTACTTATTAAAAAAAAAATCACTCGCCAAATTAAATAATTTCATGAAATTAACATTCGATGATAACATTTTGACGGCACGGGTGACGCAGTGGTGGAGCGATTGATTGCTGCGCTGCGTGGAGTGGGTTCTATCCCGCACGGGTCAAATAGATATTTTGTATGGTCTACAGGTAGATCTTCCGGGTCAGGGTGTCTTGTGTATGTAAATACATATGTTTGTAAACGCACCCACAATACAGGACTAATTTCTAATGTGGGGCAAAATTTATAAAAAAAAATCGAGTCATCTATTGTAGGTGTGAGCTAGTGTAGGCTAGGGTACTGATACTGTTTTGTAATACATTTTACTCATTATTAATTATTAAGGTGCAATAATATGATCAGAATCAACTCTGTACTTTCGCTACAGTAGGCTGGCGCCAGTTCGGCGGGAGGCCGAACCAGGGCTCCTCGATAGCCCTCAGTCGGGGGCGACCGGGCGAAGTTGTTTTGGCTCTCAGCCAAACACGGATCGTTTTGTCATAAAACATACCATTTTGTTTTCATTCCCCGAGTGCACTGGAATATGACCTAATATTAAATTTAAAATATTACTGTTTTGTTTTATCCTTACATTATTATAAAACAGGCTCATCGCGTCTGTCGGCTCGCGGTAAATTAAAAAACTACTGATCGGATTTTCATGCGGTTTTTGCCAATAGCCAGAGTGATTCATTGGAAAGGTTTATATTGTGTACTTAATATATGCTTATTATAGTAGAGAAAAGCCGAGAATTCCAAAGATAACATCTGTGTGAAGCTGGAGCAGGTCTCTAGTTGCTAATACTTAATTAAAGAATGTTAACTCGACGAAACACTCATTTTACTAATTTAGTTTTCCTCAACAGGAATTTCACAGTAGCAGCAGCTACCTGAACTGTAACTAGAACTAGAATCCAGTCCCGCATCAAAATCGGGATTGTAATCATCGATTGTGATTTTTTTTTTTTTTTTTGTGCTTGATGTAGGTACCTTTTTTTATTCTTGATAAGTTTGCGCTTGACCGCTATTTCACCTGATGGAAAGCGATGATGCGGTCAACGATGGAGCGCGCTTACCTAGAAGTAATCTATTCACTCTTGACTTAAAGATTCCCGGGTTGTAGTCATCAGGAAACACAGATTCCGGCAAGGAATTCCACTCCTTAGCTGTACACACAATTAATGTGTTCCCAAAACGTTTTGTTCGTATAGGTGGGATGTCCACCATGTACCGGTGGCGCATTACCGTACGCCTGGTGGTCCGATGATGGAACGGGCTAGGCGGAATTAGGTTATGTACCTATAATTCCGACGCACACTCCCCGAAATGCAACCGCCTACCTAGTAATTTATAAAAATAATAACAAATATACTTTTTCATCGATGTTGTTAGATATACGAGTATTAATAACAAATTACCAATTTTGTTTCGTGTGGTAAGTGTTAACCAGTCCACTTATAAACCTTCCAAAGCTTTATTTTCCATAATTACCTACCTACTTGTCGCTGTTACCATTAAAATAAGGATATGGAAAATATACAGCCCCGGATCTTGAATTTTTTCAAGGCGGAGCTAATAAGCCTAAACACGGCTAGAATACATTCATTAATTACAGAGTTCCGGCGCCTATCTTCCGACTCCATCATCATTATCAGGTCACTTCGATGATACCATTTTCAACATAACTATTCATAACCATTTATTTATTTGTATTGTCTTCCTCCCTCCTTAACCTTTCATCGTATTCCTTTTCGACTTTCATTTTTATGATGATCCTCCATCTATTCATGGCGGTGTGATCATTGTGCATTGTATACCGTGGAGTCAAAAGCGGTGTAATGCCACCCACACCTGCCTATATGTTTTAACCGACTTCAAAAAAGGAAGAGGTTATCAATTCGGTTGTATTTTTATTTTATTTTTTATGTGGGTTACGAGTGACCTACCTCAGAACAAAACTTCGCCGTTTATTGACCGATTTGCAAAATATTTTTCTTATAGGATATGCTTACAAATTGGTCCCATTTTTTCTTCAAAATCCAGTTCTGAAGATGGAATCCATGAGGAATCGAGGGAAGTCCCCAAATATTACCTATATAGAGCCAAGAAACAAACAAGCGATTGCCGCAATCCCGAAATATTTGCTATCTTGCATTGAAGTGTTCCTGGTCTAAGTTATACTATACGTTGACGTCGGAGTCGGGCTTGCGCGCTCCAATAAACCCTAGGTCTGTACCGTTAGAGTTGATTTTGTTTTACTGTAACATACCTAGGGTGAGAGGCCAGAATAAGAAAGATACAATCTGCAGGGCAGTTTTGTGGTGAACTGTTGGACATTAACGACCCCACGGACCCGATCTCCTGGGAGAATTCTCGTTCCTCATCTCCAGCTTGCCTTTATTGGCTGGCTTGAGTCGAGATTCGCAAGAGCCTTATTCTCCCGTGCACGTTTGCTTCGGGAGGTAGGGATCTTAACTGTACTTACGAGATTGTCCTGATGATAACCATGGTATACCTCTCCACTCCTTAGTATATATTGCTCCCTTGTTGCTACGTCATTTCGTAATAGCGATCGTTTTTGGAGGCCCATTTAATGAGTGTGCGAGTCACCCCCTGGCTTTTTTATCGATGTAGGTACAAATAACATTGTTCACACAGGAGTCATACTTTACATAGTTCTAAGAAACTAGTCCACTTAAGCCTCCCAAAACCTTAGTTCTGTATCTTTGTTTTCCTTCTATCCAAACCAAGACACTTCGATCCATATTCAATATTCCTCAATGTACCTACATATTACCTCTGCTACTATTAGATCTGCGAATAACAATCATTAGACATGAGATAGTCCAGCAAGAAGTATCAAGAAAGACTTGCAAAACATAAAAATGAACTGGCCCTCCGATTAATTAGGAGATGGAGGATTATGACACAGGAGACCTAAAAGATAGATATATCAATGTAGAATGACGCACTTGACTGCAATGTCCATCCAAGCTTCGGACGCGGACGTAGGTACCTACTCGTATAAAACGCAGAAGTGGAATTTCAACCAGAAGAGAGTATTACTGTTATCTGACAGATTGCCATATCGCAGAATACACACAAAAAAAAAAACTATCGCAATAGCTTTCCACCAACCGGGGTTGTCCTTGGAAGCACATGCATAGCGCTTACAGGGATTAGTCGTCGGTAGGTACCACGTCCTATTAAACGTGTATAAGGGGGCCCTTGCAAGTGCGAGTCGGACTCGCGGCCTGAGGGTTCAGTACTAACTTACCTATGTAAGCGGTTCAGATTTTTCCAAATCGCAAAGAAATTTTAACAACAAATTTACAGTTTTCAGAGTTATTCCTATACCTGTGCTATAAGTCATTGCTTGATGCAAAATTTCAGGATTCTGGGTCAACGGGAAGTACCCTATGAATTTTAATTTCCTCGAGAACGTCGAAATATACGAATTTTAGATATAAACTGCCATATCTTTTTAGAAATTTGAATTTTTCATAGCTTCAAGTTTTTCCATCACTTCCACAGTAGTGGAACTTATATCCCTCACCAATTTCTCTCGCTTTTGTTCCTCTGCATGTAGTTTCCTGCAAGCATGCTATATTTATCCGTCTTCTTTTCAATACATCCGCTAACTCTCTGGCCTTTCCGGTCATAGTCCCACCATTCCAACTTCTCAATCTCATTTCCTGAGCTAGCTTCTTACGTTGCATCCGCCCGAGGTGGTGCAACAACCCTGGTCCATTTCCTAACATCATCGATAGATAATCACGATTTATTTCTACGCGATATCCTGCTCCTGAAATATAAACCTAGGATTTTTTTGCGTATTTTCATAAGTTTTGACAAATTCAAATCTATGTTTTACAAAAAACTTCAGACCTCTGCGACGCTTTTTCAGTGAGATTTCGGCAATGACGTGTATTTTACCGTTTCAATGGCGCGGCCATGGAGTTTTAGTCTTACAGTTTCTGAAATATAAACCTAGGATGTTTAGTTGTATTTTTACGATTTTGACAAATTCAAATCTATGTTTTACAAAAAATTTCAGACCTTTTCGATGGTTTTTCAGCGAGACATCAGCGATAATATATTAGTCACCGTTTAGATGGTGCGGCCATGGGGTTTTTGCTTTATAGCTCCAAAAATATAAACCTAGGATGTTTTGTTGTATTTTTACGAGTTTCGACAGTCAAATCTGTTTTACAAAAAAATTCAAACTGCTTCGAAGCCTTTTCAGCGAGATATCATCATCATCATCATCATCATTTCAGCCGAAAGACGTCCACTGTTGGACATAGGCCTCCCCCAAATGCCGCCACAATGACCGGTCCTGTGCGTCTCGTATCCATCGAATTCCCGCGACCCTCACCAGGTCATCGGTCCACCTTGTGGGAGGCCTTCCAACGCTGCGTTTTCCGGTACGTGGTCGCCATTCCAGAACCTTTCGTCCCCATCGACTATCTGTTCTGCGAGCAATGTGCCCTGCCCACTGCCACTTAAGTTTGGCGATTCTTCGGGCTATGTCCGTAACCTTGGTTCTCCTGCGGATATCCTCATTTCTGACGCGATCACGCAAGGATACTCCGAGCATAGCCCTTTCCATTGCCCTTTGAGTAACTTTAAGCCTTCTGATGAGGCCCATTATAAGCGACCACGTTTCGGAGCCATATGTCATCACTGGCAACACACACTGGCTTACAAACTGTTTTCCAGAGTCATCACGAACCGTCTTGCGCGCAGGTTCGACGACTTCCAGCCTCCCGAACAAGCCGGATTTCGAAAAGGCTTCAGCACCGTAGACCACATACATACGCTGCGGCAGGTTATACAGAAGACCGAGGAGTATAATCAGCCTCTCTGCTTAGCGTTTGTGGACTATGAGAAAGCCTTTGATTCGATCGAGACTTGGGCTGTACTGCAGTCTCTCCAACGGTGCCAGATTGACTATCGGTACATCGAAGTGCTGAAGTGTTTATACAAAAACGCCACCATGTCAGTCCGACTTCAGGACCAGACCTCGAAACCTATCCTCCTGCAGCGGGGTGTGAGGCAAGGAGACGTTATTTCTCCGAAACTCTTCACGGCCGCAATGGAGGATGTCTTCAAGGTTCTGGAGTGGAGAGGGCTAGGCATCAATGTCAATGGCGAGTACATCACTCACCTTCGATTTGCCGACGACATAGTAGTCATGGCTGAGACTACGGAGGTGCTCAGTACAATGCTCGGTGACCTCGGTAGAGCTTCCGAAAGAGTGGGACTTAAAATGAACATGGACAAAACCAAAGTCATGGTAAACATCCATGTAGCACCCACTCCTATCAAGATCGGAGACTCTACACTCGAAATTGTGGACGACTACGTTTACCTGGGACAGACAGTCCAGTTGGGTAGGTCTAACTTCGAGAAAGAGGTCAATCGTCGAATCCGACTCGGCTGGGCAGCGTTCGGGAAGCTGTGCGGTGTCTTCTCGTCCAATATACCACAGTGTCTCAAGACAAAAGTCTATGAGATATCAGCGATAATATATTTGTCACCGTTTCGATGGCGCGGCCATGGGCTTTTAGTCTTACAGCTCCTTAAATATAAACCTAGGATGTATTTTTTTGTATTTTTACGAGTTTTGACAAATACTAATCTACGTTTTACAAAAAACTTCAGACCTCTGCGACGCTTTTTCAGTGAAATTTCGGCGGACGTATTTCACCGTTTCAATGGCGCGGCCATGGAGTTTTAGTCTTACAACTCTTGAAATATAAACCTGGGATGTTTTTTGCATTTTTACGAGTTTCGACAGTCAAATCTATGTTTTACAAAAAATTTCAGATCTCTTCGATGCAGGGACCGTACAACCCCGATTAAAAGTTAAGTCTTTGAAAGGGTAACCCTTTTGTGAGGTTACCTTTATCATGATGTAACACCATGAATGGGTTTTAGGCTTGAACCCATTAAAAGGGTTATCTCTTCAATATGGATAACCCATTGATTGGGTTCTATACTGGAACCCCAGTGAAAGGGTTACATCAACGTTATGATAACCCATTGGATGGGTTCTTTACTTGAAACCCATTGAAAGGGTTACCCTTACGTCAAGATAACCCTAGAAGAAAACCCTATTAATATAGGTTATATTAATAGGGTTTTCTTTAGGTTATCATATTATTATGGTTTTTCCATAAGGTTGTGCTAAGTAGGTGCTGGATGAACACACAAACCATCGCTGGCGTACTGGCTTTATTTCACTAGACATTGCAGATTTGTAGACGAAACACGTGTTGCTTATAATATTTAGATACTCTCATATTAAGGTGTGTGTCTTGAACTCCCGTATTTGCGACAATTGTTGCCTAGTGTGACCCGTGTTCGCAGTTTTTCTGTAGTCAATTGAATGAACAATTTTTACGTTTAGTGACCAATATTCTATCTGTGTCACAACTCACAAATGATCAATCAGTCAATAATCAAGTGAAGGTATATTATTATACCTACGTACATTGTTGTGCATTGTACGGTGTATCTATAACCTACCTACTTGCCAATTTAAGGGATGACCAGACGGTTGCAAACTAGCGTTCCGACCAAGGTGACCTTGGTTTATGTGTTTGGTTTGTGTTGCCGCTACATGGATATAAAGCACGCGCCAAAACGTTTGGTGGTTGGGAAAACGCGTCTTCCAACCAAGGGTGTTGAAAGTCATGGATTACAAAACTGCTGTCTACACGGATTGAAACTAATACGGTCACCTCGGTTGGAACGTTGGTTTGCAACCGTCTGGCCACCCCTTAACTAAATTACTACTACTTACGTACTAAAAACCATTATCTGAATGTTCGTTTCGAATTCATAGCTACATTATATTATTTATAAGTCTATCATATACCTACCTACCTTGGCGAGCTCGGAGCCTCTGGGGGTTTCCGCATGAGGGGCACCGTAAGCAGGGCCCGAATGCTGGAGGTTCCTGGTGCGTCCAGTGGTCCTGCCGCGGATACCTTGGCCGCAAGGATCAGGGCGTCCCTGGACGCGGAAGAGGCCCGAGTGTCCAGGCCCACCAAGTGCATTGATATGCGCATCATGGGCTTGGATGACTCCGTCAAGGTGGACGAGGTGGTGGCCGCAATCGTAAAGGCGGGAGGCTGCACTGCCGAACAGCTTCGGGTGGGCACCATCCGCGCTGACAGCACAGGCATGCGAGCCGTGACGGTAAGCTGTCTCGTGTCGGTGGCCAAAACCATTACTGGGGAAGGCTGACGGCTACTAGTAGGCTGGGTTTCCGCGCAGATAAAACTACTGGAGCCCAGACCTCTGCGGTGCTATCGCTGCCACGTGGGGGCCTGTTGCGCCGCGGAGGTGAACCGCAGTGACCGCTGCTTCCAGTGCGGTCAGCCCGGTCACAAAGCGGTTGAGTGCCGTGCAACGCCACACTGTTACGCATGTGCGGCGGCAGGCAATTCGGCCGACCATCGGGCTGGGAGAAGGTCCTGCGACCCCCCGCCAAGGCCAAGAGCAAGGTCCGGAGGCCCATCCACCCTGATGTCCTCACCGCCGCAGCCTCGTCTTTAGCTGCCGCCGCTATCGCCGCTGCAACCCCCGCGGCAGGGCCCTCACGTGGGGTTCGGGAGGAGACTGTAATGGACTGTCAATAACGGCTCCATTACGTCTCCTCCAGGCGAATATCAACCACTGCGCCCCCGCTCAGGATCTATTGCTCCAGAGCATGGCGCAGTGGTCGATCAACATCGCCGTGGTCTCCGAGTCATGGAACCAGCCACACAATAGCACTAGCCAGGAACTACGTCCTGCCCAGAGGAGACTGGGTGCAGGACCTGAACAGCTCAGTGATCCAAATTTCCTCAGCTGCCGCCGGTAGTCCGTCCTTCGATGCCGGCACGAGAGGACGGGATTGCGTGGCAGCACGGTTCGGGGACATTGCAGTGGTAGGCGTCTACCTGTCCCCGAACAGAACTCTCGCCGATCTCTACGTCTCCCTTATGGAGCTGAATGACGTCATCGCTGGGTTTGGTTCCCTCACCGTGGTCGTTTGTGGGGACTTCAATGCCAAGAACTTGGCTTGGGGTTCCCGGTACACGAACCAACGGGGTCGGATGGTGGAGGACTGGGCTCTGGAGACAGGCCTGGTCGTCCTAAACCAGGGTTCTGTCCCCACATGCGTGCGCATGCAGGGCGAGTCAGTGGTGGACATATCGTTCGCCAGCCCTGCTCCGTCACCGGGTGTCATCGACTGGCGCGTCATGGAGGGGGTGGAGACGTACTCAGACATTCCGGTTTGACATCTGCGCCTAGACCTCGACCGCGCCGGTCCAACAGACCCGGTGCGGTCCGCGTTGGGCGCTGAAACAGCTAGACCGGGAGCTCCTAGAAGCCGCGATGGTACAGGCCTGGGTGCAAGCACCAGACGGGCCTGTCGACATCGACGTTGAGGCAGAGTGGTTCCGGGAGACCATATCGCAAATCTGCGACGTGGCAATGCCTCGAGTCCGGCCAGGACGTGCCCGGCGCCAGGTGTACTAGTGATCGCCGGAGATGCGGCACTGCGCAATGCGTACGCCAGACACTGCAGTCGCCGCGACCGCCCGCCGGATGCGGAGGCCAGAGAGGCGGAGCTGTACGAGGGGTACAGAGTGGCGAAGCGCACCCTCCGGGCAGAAATAAAGCGGGCCAAGTTGGAGGCTCGCAATGTGTGGCTGGGGACTCTGAACGGAGACCCGTGGGGACGCCCCTACAAGGTGGTGCGGGAAAAACTCCCCTGGGCTCCCCAGGTTCCCACCAGATTGTGGAGGGTGTGGTGAACACTCTGTTCCCTGCGCGAGGGGAACACTCTCCTCGCTCATGGCTCCGCCACCAGCGGTTTCTAACGTGGATCACGATGGCGACGGCGACGACAATTCTCTAGAGGTGACCGAGGCAGAGAGAGAGATGAGTGTGGCTGTACGAAGGCTGAGTGCCAAGAATACCAACCCAGTACCCGACGACTTGCCTGGGAAAGCCTGGGTCCTGGCCATGGAGGCTCTTGGTTCTCGATTAAGAGGGCTCTTCAGCGCATGTATGGAGAGGGGCCAGTTCCCACTTCGCTGAAAGACGGGGAAACTGGTCCTTATCGCAAAACCGGTGGACTCTCCGTCCACATATCGGCCCATTGTGCTGCTCGACGAGGTGGGCAAGCTCTTTGAAAGAGTAATTGCAGACCGCTTCGTCGCATACCTAGCACGAACGGGGCCGAACCTTGCGGACGGCCAGTTCGGCATTCGCAGGAGGCGCTCCACGGTGGACGCCATCATGCGCGTGCGAGCCCTCACGACAGGGCAGGCGGTGTCCCAGGACAGGTGTGTCGTGGTGGTGTCTTTGGACATCGCCAATACCTTCAACTCCCTGCCCTGGTATCACCGGGTGCCCGACTACCTCTGTCGTGTGATCGAGGCCTACCTGTCGGACAGGTACATCATCTACCCTGGTCACCAGGGAGAGCGGGAATGGTGAGAGATGTGCGGTGTTCTGCAGGGATCGGTACTAAGACTGCCCTTGTGGAACATCGGGTACGACCAAGTGCTGCACGGCGACCTCCCTGACGGGGTCAGCGTGGTCTGCTACGCAGACGACAAACTGGTCCTGGCACAGGGAGAGTCGTACCAGGCGGCGGTTGAATTAGCGACACGCGGGGTTGCGATAGTCGTTGATAGGATCCAGCAGTTGGGACTTGAGGTGGCGCTGCACAAGTCCGAGGCCATGTGTTTTCACGGTCCTCGGAACGCGCTGCCTCAGCGTTTCCAACTAACGGTAGGAGGAATTCTCATTGGCGTCGGGTCGACATTGAAGTACTTGGGACTCGTCCTCGACAGCCGGTGGAATTTCGAGGAGCACTTCCGACTTTTGGTTCCCAAACTGAATCGGACTGGGGCTGCCCTCAAGCGGCTCCTGCCCAACCTCGGGGGTCCAGACGCCTCCTCCCGGAGGCTCTACGCAAGCATCGTCCGGTCCATGGCCCTTTATGGGGCGCTAGTGTGGGCGCCGACACTGCGAAAGCGAACGGCGGCCCAGCTGAACGCTTGCCAGAGGGTCATGGCCATACGGATGGTACGGGGATACCGCACGATTTCCCGCGAAGCGGCGAGCCTCCTTGCTGGCCAGCCACAATGGGGTCTGGATGCAAAAGTCCTTGCACGCATGCACAATTTGCGCGTGGAGATGCAACGCCGGGGCGAAACTCCGTTGCCACGACAAGTCGCGGCATGGCGGAAAGTGTTCCGGCGGGATCTCATGGCAGAATGGCGACAGCGATTATCGCAACCCGGTGCTGGGCACGCCATAATTATGGCGGTAAGTCCTCTCTTTGAGGAGTGGCTGGAAAGGCAACACGGCCATCCTTACCTTCCGCATGACGCAGGTCCTCACCGGACATGGTAAGTTCGGAAGGTTCCTGCACCGGATTCGTGCGGAAAAAACGCCCGGGTGTCACCATTGCGTGGACCGCCCGGAGGACACGGTAGAGCACACGGTGGAAGTCAAAACTCGCTCTTGGGCGGAGCGGGAGATAGTGTCAGACTTTTACTGAGTAAAAACCCACTCCTGTTCCTTCGTTGCCTTCGTCCCAGGGCCCCGGGTTTCGCTTTCACACTACCCGTGGCCCCAGTAGGCTTCGACCCTGCTGGGCCCCTACGATTTGCTGACATCTCTTTGAGGCGCGCGTGGAACAGTACGCGCCGTCGACGACTTGGGCTCGGTCCGATTACCAGACGGTCGGACGGCGAGCCACCCATTGCTCGCCGTCCGCAAGCCCGCGCCTACGGTGGCCGGAAATCGGGATCGGAATCCCGGCCGCAGCGGTTGGAGCGTAAGGACCGTTGCCTCACGCGATCGGCCGCCTCCTTCGCTAGCATTACGGCTTCGCAGAAGGAGGCGACCGCCTGCCACTCATCCTCGCTCCGGAGCATGGCCTGAACCAAGGCCTGGCGCGAGAGATCGCCGCCACCGATTGCCCCCACGAGGACACGGCGTTGCTCTGCCCAAGCGGGGCACACCTCCACCGTGTGCTCTACCGTGTCCTCCGGGCGGTCCACACAGTGGCGACACCCGGGCGTCGTTTCCGCACGAATCCGGTGCAGGAACCTCCCGAACTTACCGTGTCCGGTGAGAACCTGCGTCATGCGGAAGGTGAGGACGCCGTGAGGTCTTTCCGACCACGCCTCAAAGAGGTGACTTACTGCCATAATTGTGACGTGCCCAGCACTGGGTCGCGACAGTCGCTGTCACCATTTCTCCATGAGAACTCGCCGGAGCTCTGTCCGCCATGCTGCGACTTGTCGCGGCAGCGAAGTTTCGCCCCGGCGTTGCATCTCCATGCGTAGATCGTGCATGAGTGCAAGGACTGTTGCCTCCAGCTCCCATGGTGACTGGCCAGCAAGGAGGCTCGCCGCTTCGCGGGAAATCGTCCGGTATCCTCGCACCATCCGTATGGCCATGATCCTCTGGCACGCGTTCAGCCGGGCTGCCGGCTGCTTCCGCAGCGCCGGCGCCCACACCGGTGCGCCATAAAGGGCCATGAACCGAACGATCCCCGCGTAGAGCCTCCGGCAGGAGGCGTCTGGACCCCCAAGGTTGGGCAGGAGCCGCCCGAGGGCAGCCCCAGTCCGATTTAGTTTGGGAGCCAGACGTCGGAAGTGCTCCTCGAAATCCCATCGGCTGTCGAGAACGAGTCCCAGGTACTTCATCGTTGACCCGACGCCGATGTGGACTCCTCCCACCGTTAGCTGGGAACCCGGTGGTGGCGCGTTCCGAGGGCCGTGAAAGCACATGGCCTCTCACGGACTTGTGCATAGTCACCTCGAGTCCCAGATCCTGGATCCTGCCAACGACTGTCGCAACCCCACGTGTCGCTAGTTCGACCGCCGCCTGGTACGACTCTCCCTGCGCCAGGGCCAGCGTGTCGTCCGCGTAGCAGACCACGCTGACCCCACCAGGGAGGTCGCCGCGCAGCACGTAGTCGTAACCGATGTTCCACAAGGATGGCCCTAGTACCAATCCCTGTGGAACACCGCACGACATCTCTCGACGTTCCCACTCCCCCTGGTGACCAGGGTAGGTGATGTACCTGTCTGACCCTAACGCTAGGTTACATTGTTAATTCTGTAAATAACTATTCAGAACCATTCATTTATTTGTATTATCATAGTCGCTTAACTATCTTCATTGGGATATCTATGTGAGTATGAAGTTACGTGACCATTTTTGGTCTTCTTCATCAGTTCCATTTCATCAAATGTTACTTTTTGACTGTAAATGCTTAAGTTCTTGATGAAAATACCAAAATCACTACATAGTTGCCTATAATTTTTGAGGAGTTCCCTCGAATTCGCCAAGATTCCATCATCAGATCCTGATTTGGTGACTATGGGACCATTTGGGAAGTATACTCTTTCCAACAAAAAAAGAATTTTTCAAATCGGTTGGCAAGCGACGAAGTTATGCGCGAACAAACATAAAAAAAAAAATACAAACATCCGAATTGATAACCTCCTCCTTTTTTAGAAGTCGGTTAAAAATCGCAGAAGCCGTCCGGATTCAAAAACTCAAACAACAAAAGTGACAATAAAATAGTAAACAAGTACAGACATGAAAAAATCATAATAATAAGTCATTTCGATATGCGGCCAGCAGTGCTAAAAAGAACTTTATAGTACAAGCAATAATGATCATAGATCCCGGTTTGCAAGGCTCTCGGAAAGTAACCACAAAGGCGCCGCCGCTGACGCTTAACGCTTGCTATGCCATTTTGCAACGTATGCCTACCATTGAGAGATCATATTACATTGCTCCGAATTGGAATGTTACGCTGTTATCGTTTTCAAAACAGGTGAAAACGTAAGGAACCCTTTTCAACGACTTAATTTAAGCCGATCAAAAGTGTTAACCAAATCGTATGGGTTTTTGTTTACCTGTTTAGAAAAACCCTATCGAATACCCTTTCATTGAAAAACCTAAATGGTCCATTAAGCCATTTAAAAGGTTACCTACATCGTATGGGTTTTAGATTAACTGCTTAAAAAAACCCTATCGAAAACCCTTTCTATAAATAACCCAAATGGTCCTTTAAGCTATTCAAAAGGGTTACCTATGTCTTATGGGTTTTTCATTAACTGCTTAGAAAAACCCTGTCGAAAACCCTTTCAATGGGTAACCAAAATGGTCCCTGCTTCGATGCCTTTTCAGCGATATATCAACGAAAATATATTTTTACCAGTTTCGATCGCTTGGCCATGCGGGTTTTTACTTTATAGCTCCTAAAATATAAAATTAGGATTATTTTTGGATTTTTACAAGCAACAAGCAAAGACAAATTCAAATCTGTTTTACAAAAAAACTTCAGACCTCTGCGACACTTTTTCAGTGAGATTTCGGCGATGACGTGCATTTCACCGTTTCAATGGCGCGGCCATGGAGTTTTAGTCTTACAACTTCTGAAATATAAACCTAGGATGTTGTAAAAATACAAGTTTTTTACAAAAAAGCTATGGACGATACGGAACCCTTCGTGCGCGAGTCTGACTCGCCCTTGGCCGGCTTTTTATACTAACAAGTAAACAAATATATAGTTTTAACGCCCCATCGTTTGGGTACCCATATACTAAATGAGGGAAAAAATAAAAACTGAGATTCGGTCATAATAATTTTATTCGCATATAATAATATTAATTGATTATGATACATGGAGCGTTAACCTGCGTCGATCGGCAGACGCGCCGAGCGGGACTCGGTCGTCTGCGCTCCAAATTATATTTATTATTCGGTTACATCGCATCGACAATCGCTCTGCAAAATCCGTAGCTACATATTCACTAATGAGAAGTCTCGAGGCAGCATCGGACAAGGACGCGCGGTCCCCGGGGTACTCCGGTCGTCGCAGCAGAACCGCCGACCGGTCGCGTCTATATATACTTAAATATAACAGTCAAGGAGTCGGATGGCCGTCCGATCGACATATTTACATACGAACAGAACGCGCCGCGTCGCCTTCTACGCGGCCGGCCCAGCGGCGGCCACATGGGCGCCGCGAGTCGAACGGCTCAGAATCACTTCCATAATTTACGTCCTAATTAAAATACCGAAAATCTAAAGTCGGCGACGTCGAGACGTTTACGCCGCGCGCGGGTTCGGCGTGTCTCTCATCTGGTGCGGCGATGGCACGCGCACGGGGCGGCAGGCAGCGGGGCTCGCTTGGCCCTTCACTCCGCCTTGACCTCGGCGGGCGCGGGCGCGTCCGGCGCGGCCGCGTCGCCCGCCTCCTCCACGCCCGGCGCCGCCTCGCCGCTGTCCGCCGCGCGGTCGCCGGCGCCGCCGTCTGCACACAACGGGAGTGGGTGAGCTGGGGCCGCACGGGCGCGACGAGCTGCGCGAGAGGTACTAACTGCGCTGGTGCTGGTGGTAGTAGAGGTTGGGGCGCGGCTGGTGCGGCGCGTGGTGCTGGCGCGGCTGCTGCGCGGGCGGCGCGCGGTACATGGGCAGCGCGGGCGCGTGCGGGCGCTGGCCGATGGGCGCGGGGTAGCGCGGCGCCACCATGCCGCCGCGCCCCATGGCACCTCCGCCGCCGCCGCCTCCGCATCGCCCGTTGTTTCCTCCGCTCACCATCTACAACATCGTAAAATAATCCACAAGTTACAAGTGTTTTAGTAGCACATGCATGTGCCGAAATTACGCTTTGGAAGGTCGAGTACAAGTTTTTTAATTGCAAAAAATCATATCCAGACGAAATTAAGTCGCGTTTTAATGAAAACAAATAAATTGATGTTGCGGAACTTTAGAAACGATTTGTTTGGTTTTTGTTGAGGATATCAACAATTACATTTGATGTGTTCCTTGTTATTCTACAAAATATAACGTACATTTTCGGCAGGTGTGTCGTTACACATAAGTGTTATTACTCCTGTGCCGTTCGAAATGGCAATGTGAAATTAATGTTGGGTTAGCACACTGTCGTGATTACCGATTATAGCTAACCTGTTGCTGGTGGTGTTGGTGCGGAGTGTGAGCGGGTGGCGGGTGCGGGGGCGGCGCGTGATACTTGTGTTGCGGCGGCGAGTGCGGCGGCTTCTGCGGCTTGGCAGCGCCCTTGGGCGTCGGTGACGACGCGTCGCACAGCGGCGCGAAGCCATTGGCATGCTCGTGCAGCGGACTCTTGAGCTGCTGTGGCGGCGGCCGAGGCTGCGGCGGCGCGTACTGTTGTTGCAGCGGTGCGCGATATTGCTGCTGCAAATGTTCACTTATAGATATAGTCTTCGTAGATCTTTGTATCGAGGAGATAGACAAGTTGCGGGCACAGCACACTACCTGCATTTGCTGCACGGCCGCGGCGACCTGCAGTTGCGATGACAGGAATTGCGAACCGAAAGCCCCCGATTGCGCCGGTTGTGTAAACTGCAGTGGGTAGGTGGGTGCGGGCGCCGCGGGTGGCTGGTAGGGCGAGTAGTAGGAGCTGGCGGGCGGGGCGGGGCGCGGCAGCAGGCCGGGCAGCGAGTAGGGCGCCTCGCCCACGGGCGCGGAGTAGCCGAGGTACTGCTGCTGATACGTGCTCACGCCGCCGACGCCGCCTACGCCGCCACCTTTGCTGCCTGCAAATTATCAATGGTTCTGATTCTCGTATCCAATTCAAACAATATCAAATAAATGGACGTCGAGTCTTTATAAAATTTATTTATATAAACATAAAACTAAATATAATTTTAATGTAACTTTGTTCCTAATAATTCTATTAAATATAATAATTATTAACTAATTCAGCCCTTTTGAAAAAAGAATATATTGTGTTTTTATATCAGATTTCATTTCTGTTTTCTCATTTGTGAGATGTTATACGCACCAATAGCGCCTATTTGTTGAGTGGAAGGCTTGACAGTGGCTGACATGAGAGAATTAGAAGTGCTCGAGATTAGAACAGTACTGGGACTATTACCCAGTTGGCCCGACTGGCCGAATGCTGCGCCACCACCAGCGGCTGCGGCCTGGACATGGGATGAAACAAAAATTTTACATTATTTACACAATTCAACATAGTTAGAATTACAGCTTCTGATAGTTATATAAGGGATTAATTACATTTATTCAGCTCAATTCAGCTTTTGTCCATAGAAAATAACACTTGCATGGAGATGTGTACGCACATTTTCAGCTTCCCGCGTGAATTCAGCTTTGTAGGCAAAAGAGCATGCGATATTGAGACCTGATGTGTTTTTATCTTGCGTATGCTAACAACAGTGTTCAATGCTGTTCTGCCGCGTACGCTATGATGACCTTTTACAATCCTACGATGGTGTATGCGATGGATAGAAAAAGAACTGTATAGAATATATAACTGTAAAGAAAATTGTGGAGCTGAATAAATGTAGCTACTCCCTTACTCTCAGTTTGACTTTGACATACTCAGGAAATAAAGAAGTGAACAAAGAAACAAATATTAAATCAGTTCTATTTCATGAAACAAACAATGAGTTTCTTATTATTACCCACAAAAAGCTGGTATTAAATATACCGTCCGTTTTATGACCTGTGCGAGGCTTTCATGACTAAGGACTGTATTCGAGCCTGGAACAAGTCGGCAACTGAATACACGTGATTATTGCCGTAAATACTCCCAAATATTTTAAACTAAGCTGTAAAATAGAAATTATTCAGTAAATGCTTCATGTTCAAATACAAATTTATGTTTTCGATAATTTCAAGAGTATAATTTGTATTTCATAACTGAGCATGTTAAATTCTATCATACTGTTACGAAATGATTACCATTATGTTCTTACCATGCGATATTGATTTGGTAGACTCTGGAACATGTCCGGAGGAGGTTGATAATTGTAAGGGGCGGCTGATCCGGCCCCGTACGGAGTGCCTGGAAACCCGCCGAACTGACCACGGCTTTGATCAAGGAAGGCTCCATACAGACCGCTCTGTTGCGGCATCTGCTGCGAAGAACTTAACAGTTGCTGAGAAGAATTGAACATAACGGCGGGCGGCGACGGCACCGACAGGCCCCCGTAGCCACCTTGGTATCCGACGTGGTTGTAATGTTGGGGCGGTGGCGACTGTAATTGTTGAGTGGGCTTCACTTTACAAACGTTAGGTGGAGCAGTCTCTGTATTGTTTTCTTCAAAACCAGCGAATTGTATATCTTCGGTGCCTTCTGCTACTGCAGGCATCTCCCAAACTTTCTTAACACTAGCGATTTTTAAATTGAGATCAGCTGCCAGTGGAGAAATTGTGTTTGATGTGCTCATGTGTACGCCTCGTGGCAAGCCGAGAGATTTCGCAGATTTATCTTCTGTCAATTGTCCAAGGTCAGAATCAAAAGCAAAATCGAGTTTCATATCAGATGAATCTTCTGGTTTTTGTGATGTATCAAATGTCATTTGTAGACCTAAACCAGCAGCTTCTGCATCAGTTACTACTGGTCTGTCAGATATAAGTTCTTGTATAGATCTTGGTCGTGGTCTAACTTCACCATTGAACGCTAGGGCTCGATTTTCTAATTCTGCGTTTATTTCCTCTGCTTGAGTTTTGGGAATAGGGGTAGTTATTTGATACTTTTGTTGTAGTGTTTCATCTGGAGTAGCAGTCTTGTAATTAGTATTTTCAAAAATAATGGTTTCAACTGGAGGTGTGGCTCCATCTAGCACACCACTCTTATCAGCAACAATAGTACAAGTAGGCTGAGCAGCAGTTTTAGTGTCAACTGGAGTATCTCCAGGTGTACTACGTTGGCTCGACTGCGCAGACTTGTTCTCTACTGTTTCTACAGGCTCTTCGACGTTACCACGTAGTGTTTGTGATATAGGTTTGTCCCAGGCGTTGACGGGAGGTGGAGGAGGCGCAGCGCCTGTGTCGGGGCCGAAACCGGACACCAAACCCATCTGTTGCTTCTGTCTTTGTTTGACAAAACGCGGCGCCAAGTTAGCCTGACGAGGGCGGTCATACTGAGCATTCGATTTGTTAGAAACCGGAGCTGATCCACGAGGGTTTGTTTTATCATTAGGATTTCTGGTTGTTGATCCATTTCTGCCACCACCTTGATTGGAATGAGATCTAGGTTGCTTTGCTGCATGTTGATTATTATCGTCTTTTGTGGGACCTCTCGCATCTTTAGAATTCTTTTTATTCCGTACCTCCTGGAAACCATCATCAACCACTTCTTCATCTTTTTTTCCAGAACTAAGCTTGAGATCAGTCATAGCCTCTGTAATATCACCAGTTTTATTATCAGTCGCTGCGTCCTTTTTATTGGACTGAGGGTTGCGTCCATTGTTTTGACGATTACCAGAATTTTGATTACGCCCGCCTTGACCTTTTTGAGATTGACCAGATTGTCTTCCCGCTGCAGGACGGCGGTGACTTGATGTACCACCACCTTCGGAATGTTCAGATGTTGTTTCCCAATTTTCATCTTCACCACTCGGGGGTCCAGTGCCTTTCGGACGTCGATCGCGGCCCCTTCCGGTAGATGACCCTGCTCTTGACTTATTACTCCCTTTAATTTTATCATCAATCTGGGAGTTATCTTTAATTTCATCATCTTTTACTGCTCGATTTGCCTGGCTAAATGGGCTTTTGGTATTGGGAGGTCCATATCCAGTTACTCGTTTAGCGGGAGCAGGCGGGCGCGAGGCGCCTTGGAATCCTCCACGGCCTCGTCGGGATGGTTGCCCGCGTGGTGCAAACGGTTCTCGGTTTTCCATGCCATCAGTTATAGGTGTTGGTTGATCCATTGTCGGAGGTCGATTGGCATCGTCTGATTTATCGTGAGAATTCTTAGGACCACGGGGGCTTCGCGGCGCTCTTCGTCTCTCTTTGCGCTCTGGGTTAGGGGCACCATCAGTAGACCCGTCAGATTCGCTAGCTCTGTTGTTGGATCGTGAGCTGCGATGAGACCGTCGTCTTGGTCCCCAACCTCTATTGTAAACAGCATACCCACCTCCAAGGTACCCTCGGCCTTTTTTCTCAGAGCCTGACCCACTTGATTTGCGTTCAACAGGTTCTTTAGCAGGAATTTTATTTAGCTGCTCATTGCTGACTCTTTCGTTTTTCTTTTCGTCAGCTGAACGTTTTTGGATAGCTGCACTAGTATGAAGAGATTCTGCAGAGTATGTTTCACTAACTTTAATTCCTCCTAAGCTTGAGGGGTCTGTGCTAGATTTAGAAGCTATTGATTCTGATTCTGAAAGTTCTTTTTCAGACTTTTGAGATGAATACATTGGTTTAGCAATATTCTGTTGTGTTATTGGTTCAGGTGCTTGTTTCTGTATTTGAGAAGAATTAGGCAATGATTCTATTGGATTATGGTGTTTAGGAACAGTTTGAGAAGGAGCAGGTTTACATTGATTATCTGTAAAAGAAGTTTGAGATTGGCTCACAGGTACTTGGGGCTGAAAGGTTGTTTGAGGTGCTTGTTGATTTTGTCCAAAAGTTTGAACATTAGTGGCTTGGTTACTTTGACTCTTTTGAATTGGAGCTTGAGATGTCGGCGGGTTCGTCGCGACATTTGAAGCGACCTGTGATTGTTGCGCATGAGGCGGTTGAGAACTTCGCTTCGTATCGTCATTCACATTTTCGCGATCATGGGCCTCTTTTGGGTTTGGTTCGATATCTTTCGTTGTTGAGACTTTGTCTAACGATACCTTTTGTTGACTGGAGTTACTAGATTCTTCTTGAGTAACTTCAGCCCAGGATGTCTTGCCAAAATCTCTTTCAGTGGACTCCCTTTGCGATAAACTCGAAGGAGGAGAATTGCGTCGCTCAGAAGTTAGCGTCTGAGATGACGACTCAGCGGAGGCGAAAGGCTCAGCGAGTCCTATGCTCTTCCTTTCAAATACTTCTGTTAGTTTATCGGCAGCAGTACGACTGCTAGGTTCAATAGTATCTATTGGTTTTTTATCAGATTCATTTCTCCTATCTTTGTAGTCATTGTATGAATCTTTCGAATTTGATCTGTCTAACTCGCGGCCAGATCTTTCATAATCTTGCATTTCAGACCGCCACTGCGGCCCAGGTCCATCTTTTTGATCTCTTCTAAAGTCATCTTCACGGTCTGAATAATCCCTGAAAAAACAAGTAATGTGAGTTAATGATTTTACGAATTTCTTTATATTTAGATACGTTTTGGGAAGAAATATCTTACCGTGAATAGGAACGCCGGCCATTGTGCGGTGCATGTCGTGGTGCATTATAGGACGGCGGTTCTTGACGCCTGGGCGCTGGTTTCCCCGAGAATGCCCAGCCTTTGTGATCGTCTTGCTGTCTATTTTGCTGTTGTTTCAAAAATCGCGGTGGTATATTTGCTTGGAACGTTTTAGAAAATGCTGGGTTTGTTTGGTCACGGTCACGTCCGTAGTCGCGGTCCCTCTCTCTAAAGTCACGTTCACGATCGCGATCTCTCTCGCGATCGTTTCGCTCTCTGTCTACACGATCTCGATCGCGGTCCCTGTCTGAGCGGTCTCGTTCCCTCTCAAATCTATCACGATCCAAGCGATCTCTGTTATCATTGCGATCTCTATTATCGTTACGATCTCTCTCGCGCGTTTCCAACCTTTCTTTGTCACTTTCTGCACGATCTCTATTTTCAACTCGTCCTCGATCATTTCCTCTATTATCTACTCTATCACGCTCACGGTCACGTTCCCTATCGCGTTCACGGTCACGCTCACGATCACGTTCACGGTCACGTTCGCGGTCTCGGTCGCGATCGCGCTCGCGGTCTCGATCACGGTCTCTCACGTCTCGATCACGATCTCGGTTATCGTACCGATCCCTGTTATCAATACGATCGCGGTCCCTGCTTTCAACGCGATCTTTGTCTCTATCACGTAGATCAATACGCTCCTTGTCTCTAATGTCCATGCGATCCCTATTGTCAGCACGATCCCGGTCTCTATTATCACCCCTGTCCTTTTCTCTTCCGTCCTGCTCTCTTTCCCTATTGTCGTTGCGGTCTCGGTCGGGCCCCCTTTCTACGCGGTCGCGCGAGTCCTTGGGCGGCACAGGCGCAGAAGCGTCACGGAGCTGCCGTCGCTGCTCTTCCTCCTTGCGCTGGCGAGCTCGGGCGACGGCCTGAGCTACCTCGTTACTTTGCTTCTGCCGACGCTCTGCCCAAAGCTGGTCTTCATCTCCAGGCTCATGAAGCTTAGCGTCGGTCCGCTCACCATCAACACTCGCGCGGTTTCCGCCGCTTCTACCGTGCCCCTTATTGGGAGCCGAAGACTCGCCGTCGGAGAAGTCCAGCTTCTGACTGTAATATGATGAAAAAAGAAGAAGCTATAATCCTGGTCCGACTTAAGACAATTGAGTAGTCGAGTTGCGGCGCGACTTACTCATAGTCGATGTCATCCTGCTGCGCCCAGCCGGCGTCGCGGGAGATGTCATCGAGCGAAGAGATCTGATCGTCGCGCAGGATCGGGCGCGCGGTGAGCACCTCGACGGCTCGCGGCGTGGCGGGCGCGCGCTGCTGCTGGCGCTGCTGGCCCGCCCCGCCGCTGCCGCCGCCCCGCAGGGCTCCCAAGGTGCCCATCCCGAGCCCGCCACCACTGCTACCTTTCATCTAGACACAAAATTACTCATTTCAATTTTTATATATAAAGCTAAAGTTCAACCTAAATTGAGTGACTGCACAATACGTACGAAGGATGGCAAAATCGATCTCGGGAGGCATGCAGGACTCTGTTGTGAGGCAGGCGCGGAGGCGGGCGCGGCGCCGGCTGACGCGGCATCCTGGCGGACGCCCGCCGTGCCACCGGACGTCCAGCTGCCTTCCGCTGCAATAAGGTTAATAAGAAAGGTAAGGCAAAGTATTCAAGATGGTTTGTTTCTTTTTTTCCACAATGACATTAAATCTCTTCTGAATATGTTGAAATATTTTGCAAGTGTTCTTGATATTACTTTATTTACATAAATTATCAGAAATTCAGTGTACAATATGGAATTTCAATGGCAGTTATAATAATGCTGACACATTTAAGAAGCTCTTGAAATACTTCCTAAAGCAAATAGGGGTCATTGACCTCACTCTATATAAATGCTTTTACAATAAGGCAAACACTGTTTAAAACAAAAAACCCATATTTGATAAAAACCACAAGAAAAGTATTTATAATATTAGAAACTTCCTACTTTATTAGTTTCAATATATTAATAAACTTACTTTGTGGTCTCAGTTGTGGTTGTGTTGCTGCATGTTCTGCTGACCGATGTGAAGGTTGGGCAGCTGCCTCCAATGAAGGGAACTCTGTGCGGAAGTGTGGGGATGATGGTGGTGGCAGTGCCACCCATCCGCCGGGTCCAGTACCAGCAACCACACTGCTGTTCGACGTTGTTGACTGAGGAAACATAAAATATGCCTAATTACTAACATGTTCTACAGTGACTGATAACATTAGTTATTGGTATGGTATTACAAAGTATAGGTAATTCAACTAAACAAAGATACAACACAGCAGTCAATGAACTTTTATCATAACAATGAAAGGTAAAAAATAAAAACTTATACCACCTGAAGTAACATACCTTTGTTTAACAAATTCAAAGCAAAATGTTAAATAATACTTACTATAGTTTGAGAGGTACATGTTGAGGTTGTAGATACAGTTGTAGCAACAGCAGAAATAGAGCTGAAAATAAGTTTATTGCTTCAGTCAGTACAATGTCAATAGGTCAAAAAACTCATCATAGAATCATTCACCCCTATATAAAAGTACAATCTTTGTTCTATATACTGTGCCATGTAATGCACAATATTAAATATCATATATATATAACCTTTTTGTTTGACAAAGAATATTACAAGGCCAAAAGAAGCACATGTCACTCATTATCATTCATATATTTGTGTTTATTTTGGAGACTACTCATATAATTACATAAGTTTACTTACTTTATATTAGGGTCTAGACCAGTTTCAGTTTTCAAAGAAGGCAAATTGGCAGGTGGTCGCCTAGCTGAAGGTACTTTTCCAAGACTTTGCATTCCATGTTTGCGGCTTAGTTGAGATTTCACTGAGGACGGCTCTGAGTTCTCGTTCTACAATACATTACAAAAATGTTAATTGTGAAAGTGTAGGTTGTGAGTAATAGATCTGCAAAAAAGTGAGTAAAAGATTGTGTTGCAACAAAATTAGTCACTTTAATTTCACAATTTTTGTCAAGCAATATACAATTGCCTTTTAAAATGCAAATTGTTATAGTTTATATTAGAAATTCCATGCTCATTTCCTTTTAATCTTTCAAATTGCTAACTGTGGAACAAGGTCATTGTCTATTTCACTGTTGCAACTAGATGCACAACAAGGCAGCTGAAGGTCAATTTATTCAACTGTGACTACTGCAATTATTTTATGCTGGCTTACAGCTTGGTAACAGTAGAACAAATCAAATTCCAGGACAGCCAATTCTCCATATGTGACTACAAAATAATTAAATAAAAGTATGGTAAAATTACTAGCTCTCTCAAGACCGGAAGGCCAATAAATTGATTTTTACAATAATTCAGGTCATAAGGAATGTATTGGTGGGTGTGTACTCTCTTGACATTGACTTAAAAAAATATGGATCAGGAGCAGTTTACTTACCCTGTTGGCGCAGTACAAGCTATTGATGTCCAACTTCTGATATTTCTGCTTGCCGGACGTCGGCTTGCTCTGCGCCGTAGTGCCTCCGCCGCCCGGCGTTGAGAGTGCAGACATGCTGCGACGTACACACCATCAGGAGATCACCCTCGCAACGACCACCAACTGCAATCAGCGAAAACCCCACTATATTGGCTACACAGTAAACGCAAATCACTGTAATCACAAGCAACTAGCCACGACCAAAGACAATCGTCCTTCGATGTAATCCGTTCCATTTCGATATTAGTAATAGCAAGAAACATTAGTACTACTTCAAAGCACAAAGTAATATTCACACTATTGATTACGTTCACTGAAACACAAAACACTTTCACATCACTGATAGAACAATAAATTGGAGCCCTGCCCTCAAAGGTTTATTGACGTGTTACATCCGTCTGATGAACGCTGGATCGATGAATTTATTAATTTCACTTACGTTTTTAGTACACTGTTTTACCTGTTATACTTTCGTAACTTTCTACTATGTAGCTCAAATTAACGGTACTAACAAGATTGAAGTAAAAGAACGGTAAATAAACTAATTTTTATCTTTTTAGAAAACAATAAAAGCAAAATACATTAGTACCTTGGTCCGTTACACTTGGTATCACTGAATAAAAATTACCTAAGCTCGATTGCTAATTTATTAAAGAAGATTACTTTAGATTTAAACTATAATCTACGCTACCAAAAACTTATATCACTTTATTTTAAGATGGCGTCTCCAAAAGACGATCTCCTTCCTTTTTACAATCAATAGCGTGACGTCACAAAGACGCGACTCAGCGCTCTCTGGTGGATAAACAGACAAAGTTATGCGCAAGGTTGCTAGACGAATAAAATATTTTTTTTATTGTTATAGCAAAATATAAAAATCATAGAGCAAAAAGTGTCCCAAATAGTAAAACAAAAAAAAAAAATAAGTTTGACCGGGGTCGACCCATACCGAACCTAAATTCCAAATGGGAACATCAATAGAGTTGTCATTATTGATATTTAGGGAATGCACCAATGCACAAGTATAATCAAATAAAAAATTTGGATTAGTCAGTTCTTCGAATGGGGAGTCTCAAAAGATTGAATCAACAAATCTGAAACTACATATTAATCACAACATCGATTTATTTTTAAAAACCATGTCGACAAATTCTGTATTCGTTGATTGACAAAAAATAAACTATTGGTTCATCGATTAAAGCTCAGTCGATTTTGTTGAATGTTTTTGGTTTTTTTTTTCTTATGTTTTTGTTGATTATTAAATTATGCAAAGATCCATGAGCTATTGGTCTAGTTATAAATCCTAATTAATCGTAAGTAACTACTAGATATAAAAATATTTAATACAGAGATATCGATATACTTATTTTGCTTTCAAGTTTTCTCTGCATTTACGCCTGCGCACGAGAACTTTGCACCATATTGATGAAAGAAAAATCAGTAGACGAGGATCTGCGGAGAAGCTCATAATACGAGGAGTGTTTGAGAAAACCGGCAGCCATGGCCGGGAATATGGGAATGGAACAATTGATTCCAATTGTTAACAAGCTGCAAGATGCTTTCACACAGTTGGGTGTTCATATGCAGCTGGATTTGCCCCAAATAGCAGTTGTGGGTGGGCAGTCTGCGGGGAAAAGCTCGGTTTTAGAAAATTTTGTGGGCAGGTAAGTGATTCAATACTTACGCATGAATAGTGTCTGTTTGTCAATTTTATTATGATTCTGAGGTAAGCAGAATACCTACCAAGTGGACTAGAGTTATGCCTTGCTACCCTTTGCAGAGTTTTTTATAAAGCTTTATATTTCAAAATCTACGCATGATTTTATGATCCCACAAAAGGCCAAATTACAGAGTATATAATATATAGAGAGAGAGAATAATTGGGCCAAATTCTGAATCTAAACATATTATTAAAAAAATACTGAATTACGTAAGTATCGGAAAGAATAAGCAAGTATTTTAATTAACAAATAAACACTGTTCATTTTAACATTATTAAATTTTTACTATATTTCAAAAATAAATACTATTCATTTTGTTGGAAGTATTTTAGAGTTTAGAAAATGCATATCTAGCCTATGTCATTATCTTGGATATTATCTTAAACTTGTTTGCTATAAAGTTTATTTTCATTTCTCTGATGGCAACTAAAAAAATTGACGATAAATTTTTGCGTTTAATTATTCTCAAAAGGTATTTATTTGTTTTTCCAGGTTAAATTGATAAAACAAATGTTATCTAATATGAAAATATATATTTTTATATTCTGGCCTAGATTTAGTGCGCATGTCGAGCAGTATTGATTTAGTAATGCTCAAATGTCAACGGTTGCGAAGATGATTCTACTTCAATGAAATAATTAGTTGAGAGAATATGCTCAATTTGTGCTCAATATGCTCAATGACAATGAAAAACATACGAAAAAAAAATGTATTCATAAAAAGATTAAATTAATGCCAAATATTTTTATAGGTAGGTACATTTTTGTCCCAATTTTGAAACATGTTACTCGTTTTACTGACAGAGACAGAGAATGTTTTGAAATGTTCTGCACTACGCTTTGTTTCTTTTTGACAGTAGTCGGATCAAGCTGAATCGAAACGTAACGTAACCACCCACCACCATATTGAAAAATAAATTAGTTTATCGATGATGAATTGATGATGAGCAAGTGTTATTAGTGTTTTATAGTGATAAAGTTTAATGTATCTTAGAAAAAATGGCTGGAAATTTCGGAATGCAGCAGCTAATCCCTGTTGTAAACAAATTGCAAGATGCATTTGTGCAAATGGGCGTGCACATGTCTTTAGATCTTCCCCAAATTGCAGTTGTGGGTGGTCAGTCTGCAGGAAAGAGTTCGGTTTTAGAAAACTTTGTAGGCAGGTAAGATTTCGTATCCAGTAGGAAATGTTGTTGTTAATTATAAAACGTTCTTATGTGCCGAAGAAATCGAAAGTATGTGTATGCCTTCTTTGTTTATTGTAAAGACCGTTGATTTATTGGTTCAATGTGAGGTATAGTCTGCAGGTGTAGACCATTTCCTTGGTACTTACATTACATTTGTCTCGAGCAACGCTGTAAGCTAATCACAGATTTTTTATCATAATTTGCTGGTGTTGTGATGAGTCATATGTAACCTTTATAAACAACAATAATAGTAAAGAGTATTAGAATTATATAGGACTTTTCTCTGAAGTATTTGTTCAAATGACTTGCTAGAAAACAAACAGACTTTTTACACATTATGTAATAAATATGGAAGGAATAAAAACAAAGCTTAAAAAGAAATTACAGTACAATTTCTAAAAAGTCTATTACACTATTATAAAGTAGTTATTGTATATATGTGTCAATGTGATGAAAATTATAACAATGAAAGCCAGGGTCAGAGGATCTTATACTGTTTTTTCAACAGTGTTACCTCATTGGTTATAAGTACCTTTGTACATTAGGGTAGCAGCAGCTAGGAAACATCAGCCTCATCTACTTTAAAATTATGAAAAAAATTATGTGTAAAAGTGTTTTTAAGACATATTTGCACAATAAATATCATTTATCATACTAATTAAACACTTATTCACCATACAAAATTATGACATGCTACTAATCAGTATATTATATAAAAAAATATTTTTTTGGAATTTATTAGTTAGGGTGTTTTTAATATCGTGCAGATTTCATCCCGGGTTTTCTCTGCATGCAGAAAATTTCAAAATGCAAAAAAACTCATCCTGTCTATGTTTTCCATGAATTACAATAAGTACATATGAAATGGACATTTGTGGGAATTACGCGTGCGGAGCAATCCCGCATGCATGATCAAAACGGCACAACACCTTTATAAGGGTTGACTTTATTCATTACCTGTAATTTGGTAGAAGGATTCAATAGGACAATGTAAACTTAATAACTGCAAAGTATATTACAGCTTGTTTTTGTCCTATGTTTTTATCCACAAAATTTTATTGATAGTTTTTTTTATTATTATTCATTGTCTTCTATATATATATAAAAGGAGAAACTGACTGATTGACATATCAATGCACAGCCAGAAGTACTGGAACTAGAAGTTTGATATTTTGTACAAGGTTACCTTTTATGATGTAGGTAAGCACTAAGAGGAGGATTTTTCCAAAATTCACCCCAAGAGGGAATGAAATGGTGGTTTAAAGTTTGTATCAACCTACTTTCCCACGGGTGCAGGTGCTGGCAGAAACTAGTATCATATATATCAGACAGTAAAAAAACATTTTACAAAAAAAATACAACCAACATCATTGTAAAAAAAACACTGAAAAGTGCAAAAATAACTTTAATTTTGGAAGTCTGTGTTTCTGTAATAGTTTTGTGTCTTCATTATTTAACACCGGCTTCCGAAATTAAAGTTGTTTTGCACTTTTCAGTGTTTTTTTTTACATTGAAGTTGGTTGTATTTTTGGGACCAACTTGGAAACAAAACCTTTCAATAAAAAATATCATGATCTGTCCACAATTGACTGAGAAATTGGCGAACATTATATAAATAAAAAATATACATTCAGCTAAACATAGAACCTCCTCCTTTTTGAAGTTGTTTAAAAAAGGGATGCTTTTGGTTAACAAGGTAACAAGACTTTTGGTTAATATGTATTGGTATGGTATGTATTGTTGGTAAAAGTGGACAATATAGACAAATACATTAAAAAAGAGTGTTATATATTATTTATATAAAACCAATTTGTAAATATCAATATTTAACTAACTATATTGTACTAAACTAAACTATGTACATATACACAAATACATTTAGGTAGTGTAGTTATCCTCCACATCACTGATTGCTATTTTGAATGGAAATGGTGCAAAAAATCTATTTCCAATTTTAGATACTGGAAGTAACATAATTAATCAATATTTTTTTCAAAATCAAGCAATAAACAGTAAACCTAGGTGTACATAATTATGTACATGGTGGAATAATCTGCTGATGATCTATCAATTTATTACCTCATCTTTTATTTATGAATAAAATAATCTGTAATATAATATCAAAAATAAATTATTAATAGTGGACAGGTAAAACAATCACATATTTTGATCTACCATAATTAAACTGAAATTGTAGTGGTTGTATAAAATTTTAAAGTTAAATTTCCCATGACCCTAATGGGCCTTGATGGGTGGACAGTTTTGTCCACATGACAGATCTCTTTAAGGCGCGTGTGGAACACTACGCGCCGTCGACGGCTGCACTCGGCCCTTACCAGACGATCTGCAAGACCACGCCTACGGTGGCCGGAGACCGCTCTGAGACTTTCGACGCCCGGGGCATCTGCCGCGGAGGCTGGGGCGTGAGGATGTACGTTCCCTCACCCTTGCGGCCGTCGCCTGCGTAAGCATTACTGCATCGCAGGAGGCGACCGCAGTCCATTCCTTTTCTATCCGGATCGTAGCCTGAAATAGGTCCCGGTGCGAGATTTCCCCACCGCCGCTGGCCTCAGCGAGGATACAGCGCGGTGCTCTGCCCAGGCGGGGCACAGCTCTACCGTATGCACCACCGTGTCCTGATCCGCATAATGGTGACAAACGGGCGTTTCTTCCGCCTGAATCCGGAATAGGAACCACCCGAACTTACCATGTCCGGTGTAGACCAGTTTCCTAAAAAGTACATGACTGACTACCATAAAAGACTCCCATGCTTCTTTTCCAAGGCGTTTAATTTATTTTTATTGTATCACATTCTGTCATCTAAATATACGGTTATACTGTTGTCTACCCATAGTTGCCAAGGGTGATATTACTAATAACATTCTAAGCCAATGTAATAGCCAATAGCCAACATGGTACAGACAATTTCAATATTTGTTGTGGTGTTATAGAACGTAAATAGGGTATCGTCATGTATTTTTGATTTGGTGTCGATAAACACGCAACTCGCAAGGGACGCTGTCGCGTAACTCTATGAATATTGTGTTGTTTATGTCAATATTGGTCCACTCTGAGATTTTTGGTTCTATGAAGTTCTCCTTAGTACATGGATCTCTTTCCACATCCACCCAATCCAAGATGTATTTTAAGGTCGTCGGTTGTTTAAACTATGTTAGTGTTTTTTTCTGTTTAAATACAAGTTTTCTCCAAGTCCAGCCTACTACCACTTCACTATTACGCTGAATCCAGTTCTTTTTTCGTATAAATTACTTGCCGTAATCCTATCCTATTCGTGGATTCGAGATACTTAGTGCCAACCTTACTGTATTTATGCCCGCCAAGTGACGTTGAATTTATGTAGCATCCTGACTGTTAGTGTCCATTTGTCTACCTGCACTGTATGGCGTAACAGGTTGGACTTATTTATTAGGCAGCGAGAAACTTTGCTGCTGCCTACGCCCGTCCCACCCTACTGTGTCTTTCTGTTACCATCCTTTTCAATTAATGTTCCAAGTAACTTGGAACATTAATGGTCTTGCACCAAACTCTCTTGAACTGGAAACTTTCCTCAATTCTAACAAGCTTGACGCATGCCTCATATCCGAAGGACATACAACCTCAAAAAGTCGAATATTCACACACTGTATGTGTGTACTTCAAGTCACATCCTGATGGAGGTGCCCACGCAGGCTCAGCGATTACTATTAAAAACAGCTTGAGGCACTATTACCATCTTACGTAACCAATTGGTTACGTAAGATGGTACTTGCGAGCACTTACTACAAGCACTGTAGTAACAGTGCGAGTAGAAGACAGCTCTGGCTACCTAAAGCTCTCGGCGGTATACTGTTCACCACGATACGCCATAAATGAAGCCATGTTCACGAAGTACTTCCAGTCACTGGGTAATCGATTTATAGCTGGCGGTGACTGAATGCCAAGCACACTTACTGGGGAACAAAATTAAGTGTAACGAGGGGTTGCAAGTTAAAAAGAAGCGTCGATTCCAATCGTCTAATGCCACTATCTACTGGTGAACCGACATATCAAAATAATCGAAAGACCAGATTTGCTGGACTTTTTTATTACTAAATATATTTGCTATCTGAACGTCCATATTGAATCAAGTGTTGACGGTTCTTCTGACCACACTCCGGTAATGCTAATGATAAGCACAATGGTCATAAATCGCGAGACGGACAATGATAAATTGCACAATGCAAAAACTAACCGGGATGACTTTGCTATTATCTGGAATCCATTATAAATTTTAACTGTTCACTAAATTCTCCTGCAGATATTGATCAAGCGTACACATATATTACAAATCCTATTGAGATGGCAGCCTAGAATAATACTCCTGTACTCGATATACCATCCCGTAGGTTACCAATACCAGTCGAGATTCGAAGTAAAATATGGGAAAAACGTAGGCTGCCGAGGGTATGGCAGCAGAGACTCTCGCAATAGAGAAGATTAAACCCGACTCAACCGTGCGATATGCGAGATGAACTAAAGAAAAGTCTTGCAGAAGTTGCTAACGAGTCTCTTAAGAGGAAGCTTGAAGTGCTGTCTCCAAATTCAAGCAGCCACCTTTCTCTTTGGAAAGCCACAAAGGCAATGACTCAACCCCAACAATGTTTCCCTCCAATCAGATCAAGCAACTCGTGGGCACATACTGATTCAGAAAAAGCAGAAGTATTTGCAGCCCATCTTGCCAATGTATTCAAGCCAAATGAAAGTGATGGCCGTGATGACCCTGAAATTGATGCATTCCTGAATCAAACGACCTAACTGAATATTCCTTTGCGACCAACATCTCCAAGAGAGTTAGCAAAGGAGATCTCTAATCTGGCATCAAATAAAGTCCCCGGTTTTGACGAGTTTTCTACTTCCCATCCCTCTGGAAAATATCGCAGATTTTGATGATCCACAAGCATGGCAAACCTATCAATGAAGTGACTTCATATTGACCAATTAGCCTCACACCATTGTTGTCGAAGCTATTGGTAAGAGTCTTCTTGACCAGGTTAAAACCGTATCTTGATGGAAACGATGTTATACCTAATCACCAATTCGGGTTTCGCAAAGATCATTCCACCGTGGAACAAGTGCATAGAGTGTACCACACGATCAGACAATGCCTTGAGAAGGAGTATTACTCAGCAGCTTTCATTGACTTCCAACAGGCCTTCTACGGAGTATGCATAAAAAAACCCTTCCACAATCGTGATGAAGTCTGAAGTCTGACCTAAATGAGAGAATGTTTCAAGATAAGCAACGTAGCGCGAGATCTTCTCTGCATACCTGCCGCGCGGGGGTGCCTTAGGGCCAAGCCTCAAGCCTCAGGGTTTGCTCCTTGGTCCAGTGTTGTACAACATTATCACTCATGATCTTTAACCTTCGCGGATGATGCCGCATTTTTTGCAACCATTAGTGATCCAGACGAAGCCATTACATGCCTACAAAACCAGCTCAACTAAACCAAAGAGTGGTTGCGAAGATGGCGTATAAAAGCGAGTGCCCCTAAATCGCACCACATTACATTCACGTTGAGAAAGAAGCTGTGCCCAACAGTCAAACTTGGCCAGGATCCTTTACCATCATGCAAATATGTCAAATACTTGGGATTTTACTTGGACCAGCGTATGACATGGAAAGCACAAACGGAACGAAGTAAATAATCGATTTAAAAATTTCTTGTGGATGCTTCGCAAGCAATGAACTCTATTCCTAAGCAATAAACTTACGAGTCAATTATAAAACCGTTTTGGATCTACGGGATTCAACTGTGGTCCTCAGCCAGCAAATCCAACATACTTTGCCTCCAAAGAGCCCGAAAAGAACATCCTAACGACCATAAGAGGTGCAGCCTGGTTCACACGTAACTCTGAAATACATGAGTACCTAAATTTGAAGACTGTCATTGAAGAAGCCAAACAGATGCACAGATAACTACGCTGAACGATTAAAGCTCCATTCCAACCCGTTGACAAGCATGCTTCTAATACGAAATCCAATCAATCGCCTGAAAAGAGCAAATATGCTATAGGACTAAGGAGAATTAAAGCAGTTTCAACCCACCAAAATTTCTAACTACTGCAACATATTTGATTATTGTCAACTAGACTGATCGCAGATTACATACGGAGGAAAAAAAAAACCTTTTCGATGTTCTATCCGTCGAGTTGTATGACTCACAGCACCTTCTCTTCAGTACTGAAAATTGAAAATTTTTGGGTTTATCATCATTCTGAAGAAGCTAGAATCTGCGTTACCGAAGACTAGCTGTCCAGGGTGCGCCGGGCGGTTGGAATCGCAGTACAATTTAGAATAACGGGACCACCCCTTCAGTCCACACTTCGGGGTCCCCCAAGTTCTTATACACCTGCACTTTGGACTTATTGTATTATATCATCGATACTACAGTTAATGTACCTACCTAATACTGATTCCACAATCTAAGGAGTTAATCATAGACTTCAAAAGAAGAAGTAGACTTGTACACAAACATCGCTATCGTGACATTCTATGTGGCTACTATAAGGGTAACTGCATACGGGCCAACGGCCACAACCAGAAGACGCCGCCACCGCCACATTTCATGTAGTTTTCATAATATCTTATATGGACTCTCCGCACACTCTTGACGCCAGTGGCCGCCTTACGTTACGCGGCACAACAAATCGTCGCTGCTCGCTTCTTGTGGCCTGCACCGGTAAACTTGTCAAAAAACAAAAGGCCTGTTTTGACATCTGTCAAATCGAATACTTAAATACGCAAAAAGAATACTCGCAATATATTACATCATTTTTGGCGCGTGAAGCGCCAAAAAAACGTATGTATTTTTTTAAAAACAGTTTATGTAATTAATTATTATTTTATTGTTTTTTTCAGTTTCGTTCCAAGTTACATTCTAGGGTATTTCTCAAATGTCAAAACGGGCCGTTTGTTTTTTAACGAGTTTAACTAAAAGACTTTTGTCCTGTAGTCGTTTTGACCTTGTCTTGTAGCCGCCCTGAGAAGAAAAGTTATTCGTGAGTTAAAATTTCCCACGTGAAAGTGATTGACACAAAAATAGACATCCCATTCATTAGCAGTTTTAAGTTCGTATACATCATCAATATTGCATACTACCTGGGACACATTGTTTCCACGGTAGTACTGATATTACAAAATAATGCGAGTTTTCTTAGATTTCATAGAAAAATAGTTATAAATATAGAGATATTACAGAAAATACAAAACAACAAAGAAACCAATAAATACCTAATTTCGAAAAAAAATATAACGTACCTTTAATAAAAAGTTTTTTTGAACTTGTAATTCCAAAGATACACCATACCAACACTTCAAAGCAACCCTTATGTCCGTATACCTGCACTTTGGAGGATTTGATGAGTGCTACCGATGCTGCTATTAATGTAGCCACCTATTGGGCCCAAAAAGTTTGATGAGTTTACCATCGAATCGAAAAGAAGAAGAAGAAGAAAGCAACCCTTTTTAAAAAACGTCAATTTCATAGGTAAAAGACACGGATAGGCCTTTTTCTATGAAATCGCCGTTTTTTAATTTATTATGGTAGCTTGGCTTGAGTCTGTGTCATGAATCAAATGCATTTTAGGACTGTCATCTAAGGACCCACTGCTTCTTTTTTACATGGGACAAGGCATCTAAAATTAAAAATCTGCAACCTTATCAGATGTTCTGCGGCGTAAATTATGCGCCTGTTCAAAATGCGCGTCAAGTACGTTTTTTTTTCATGAAATCACTATTATTATTGCATGTAGGTATTACCTTCTGTGACTCATTTATCAGTAGACTATGATTAGGTGATTACATCTACGTAAATTCCGTGACATCAACCATCTTTGCTTTATTTTTCAGTTTCAGTACAGGAAGTATTAATTTTAAGTAGTCATTATACGTGGCATTCCAGCCTAGGCAACCGACACCCCTACCACCTTGGGCTCGCGTGCTGATATAAGAGATGATCACATCAGATTCAGTAAAAGTCAAAGCATTTTGTTTCAAATAAACCATTTACAGGCACTTTTGAAATGTCAAGAAGTCAGTCAGTCAGAAAAAATGATGCTAATTGCACATTCCAAAGCGTAGATCTCTATGGAGAAGAATGTGCAAGAAACTCCATGGACACTCTTTTCAATCATGTTTTATAATTACAAATATATCTGTTACATGTTTCTTGTAGCTATCATGTGAGAACAATGTAAATAAAGTAAAAATAAAAACTAAATATAGATATTAAAATAGCAACTGGCAGCTGAGAGATGACCAGTCTCAACTGATAGCGCCCGTTCACGGACATGACGCGAATATTAGCACCACTTAGCTCAACCATTTTGAAGAGAACCGAAAGATCCAACACACGCGCCACCATCAGTGAGACATTTGAGTGAGCATGACAAACTCTCAACTGCCATGCTCATCAGATGTATATTCTACAGCTGCAAATGATTTGGCAGTTCTTAATGACATTGGTTTGGTTTCAGGGACTTCCTTCCCCGAGGTTCCGGAATAGTAACGCGACGTCCATTGATTTTGCAGCTTATACATGGAAATGCAGGTACTCCTAATAATTAAGATTCTCTAGATAAAACTTGTTGTTACATCAACATTACTGTTCATGGGGAAAATTATCTTTAGTACGCCAGTATATTTTTATATCTGGCTGTGATGTAGTTCATTATTGTGCAAAATGTGATCATTAACCTTCAGCTGTATTCTGAATTTTAAAACAACTAATTGGTTTACTAATACGTGCCTATTACTGTACATATGTAGGTGTATCTACTTTGTCCAAATGAACAGTGTAAACGGCAGTGTTTTAAGAAAATCATTACTGTACAGACCATTGCATATTTTGGTATATTTTATACTGTGATAATTTTTTCCGGTCACGTACCTTAAGGTCACTAACCTTCCGTTCTGCATGATTGGAACCTTGCTTCTTGTGGTGTATTTTAATGACTGATGATTATTTATTTGATAAATAGGTATATTGTTAAAAAATATATGTTTACAGTTGAACATCCAAATTAGGCATTTTTATTTATCTGTTGTTGACAAAACAAATTGTGACTGATAAGCTACTTATCTTTTGTGTTAATAGCGTTATTCATAAAATTAATTGACCAAGGATATTCATTGACTCGAGAAGACTGCAGTAGCAGGTGGGCACGATGGGTTGAACATCTGTCAATTTAACATGCTGGGTTTAACAACTGTTTACAGTTTTAACTTGCCATAAGCCAAACTTGGTTCACGAAGTTTTCCCAATTTTAACAAAAACAATGGTTGACTAAAATCATAGTAACAAAAAAAAAAAAAACAACCTTTAAAGTGTTATCCAACTACAATACAATTATTTCCTTTTTTTTTCCTAGAATATGCGGAGTTTCTTCATTGCAAAGGCAAGAAGTTCGTTGATTTCAATGAAGTACGCTCAGAGATCGAATCAGAAACGGATCGTATCACCGGTTCCAACAAGGGCATATCACCTGTGCCGATCAATCTTCGTGTATATTCCCCAAATGGTAAGATTCAAATTGGTAAAATATTATCTCAATGACTTAATTTCCAAAAGAGAGATAAAATTAATCTCTCTTTGTTATAATTATATTTAACATTATTCATAATAGATAAAATAGTCTGAGGCCGTTACTTACATCAATCCGATATAAGCCACACGCAGCTTAAATCAGGTGATAAAATCTGTGTGTGTGGTTTAACAACATTAAACCAAGGCTTTAGGACTTTATTCAAGCTTTATTGCATACTGTTAGAAGCATCAGGAGAGCGTCAGGAGACGCGCTAAAATAAGGTTAGGACTAAACCGGAAGCCTCTTCATACGCATGCGTAACGTTATAGATTGTCAATTTAACGAAGTCATTGGCCGACAAATGCGTGACACTCGTTATCGTACACAATAACGACATTTATGTTTTACTGCTCCCTCTTGTTTCTATTAGGAGTCAAAGCAAAGCATTGTCGATCAAAATTCATCAATTTATCTTTACGCAGTATTAAGTAAATACTTCTATGGACTAAAGGGAATGTAACCACTTACAAGATCAATGGTGATGCAAGGCCACAGTTGTTCACCTTTGACATACCTTATTTATAAGTCTTAGCTAACAAAAGAAGATTGCTCTGGTTTTATTTTGTGACGCATTAACGAGTATCTTCACGGAGGCACATTGTCGTTGTATTCAATTACAGTTCCATTTCAGACTAATTAATGAAACTTTAAAACGTCATTTTTTTCTGTTTATCAATAGGATTAAGGCTGATTCAGTCGTTTAAATTATTATCATTCGACAAGTTCTATCTTTTTAGGTAATCGACGACCTAGGGTTCTTGTTTAGATACTTTATCATATGATAGATAATCAAGATTCCTCGCAAAATGATCGATAAAACTGTAGTTGTTACACGATACTAAAATAAAAACTTATTAGAAATTTCAACGCGTAAAAACCTACTATGTATATGTGTGACGAAGATGTCTCCTGGGTCGGGTAATAAATAATGAGTCAGTGTTAATCATGTGCTTTAGCCAATACCCAGTTAATTGATAATAAAATAATGTACTTCATTATCAGTTTACAGCCAATGTATTTATACGTTTTTGTGTCCATTTGCTAAGGAATAATTGAATGACCATTGATAAGGTCATTCAAATTCGATTTATTTTTCCTTAGCCATTACTGTCCTACTGCTAGGCGAAAGCCTCCCCCAATTTCTTCCAGAAATTATTTTTTGCCTGGTCGCGAACCAGTCCTTTTCTTATGCGTCTAGATCCATCTCGCCACCTCTTTCTGAGAAAAGAGACGCCTCGACGCCGACGGCCCTTTCCTCCTGCAGGAATCCACTGCGTGGCTACTCTTGCCCAGCAAGCAATGTCCAATCCCATTTGGGTCGGACAGCCTTTTTACACACGCCTATTATGCCCGTTTTGGAGCGCAGCGTGTTATATCATATTTGGTCTGTTTATTATTAACTATATATTTTATGTAAATATTGCATTTTTAGAAATTCCGCTGAAACTTATAAAAAAATGTGTCGGTAGAAAAAATATTTCTTCCACTGCTTATATGGAGAGAAAACGATTATTATACCAAGTAGTCTATACTACGTTGTACTGGCAATGGATGCGTGTGTAGTCATCTTAATTATGCAATATCATGATTATAACACTGCTTATTTGATATTCTATGTGTAGTTGATAATGACCTACATAACATATGTTTGTTTAATGGTTACTTATTACTTTGACGGTACTGCAATCTAGCATGTACTTACTCATGTACTTGTTGGTTCCTATCATCAAACCTTTTCCCAATTAACCTCTATAGGGATTTAAAAAATCATCTTCCTTTGTGCTTAATTTTGTTATGCAACAAGGAACTCCTGTGCGAAATTTCTTGCTTCTAAATTCGTCAGTTTTTAGGCAGTGCGTCGTGATTGAATGAAAATAAGAATTATGATTTTTTCAGTTAGGTGTATTTTTTTGTCTTTGTACACTTTATACAATACTTATCTGTGATATATTTATAACTATAGAGACAAGAGAGGAAGAAAATAAAAATGTAGAAATTATAGTAGACATTTCTCAGTTTGTCGGTCACACATTGGCGTGTTCTTTCACTCTTGTTCTTACAAGAGTACATATCATCAATAGCAATATAGACGATGTTCCTTCGACGTTACCATTACATACACCAATAGGTTTCTGCATTAACTCACAAATAAAGCATTAACTACGTTTATTGTTTCGCATTATCTTAAATGCTCGGAATGCTCAGACTACGCACAACAAGTCCACTTATCGGGGTTTCACGTCTACAAAATGATTGCCTTCTTATTACTTACGAATATACGTACAATCCTCCTGAAAAAATAACAATAGGCACCTAATTACCTATTGTTGTGAAGGTCATGACAAATCTGCACAGATGTGAACGTAGAACTAAAATGTAGTGTTGGTACAACGATTACGAGGTTTGCCTGAAACTATCAAATGATATAATAAATCTTACGCTATCTCTACCCTTATCATGTAATACAATAGTATCTATTTTACTGATCGGTATACCGCATAAATTCTTGTTTTCTCATATTGTAACAAACATTCTTAATTCCTATAGTACAAAATTTGACGCCTCTTATCCATGTTCATTTTCATTACTGTACTTTCGAAGGAAATTTATAAATATTAACAATGAAAAAAAAATATATTATGTCATTGCCATTAAATTGAAAATAAATTATGTACACTTACACTATTATTGAAAACATTGATTATGTTGTTAAACAGTAGGTATTGTTAATTATTAAGTTAACTGATAACAATGACCTTGTGTTATTCTTCAATTGCAAATATTTCGGTGCTGCCTAACGTATGCAACTTACTGAGTTGTTTAAAGATTAGACGATAAGAAATATTTTGGCACGCACACCAGGTTTATAGGTCAATTTGCGTTTACGCTTAAGTTGGTATCTATGTCATTCTTTCTGACAGTAACGTTAAATTTTAGCTTAATGGTATTTTATTTTAGGGACTCGTCATGCGGCCGTTTGTCATATCATGGAATGACAAAGAATTTTAAGCTTAATATTTTCTAATGTCAACGACCTAATTATGTCCGTTATAAATGTTAAATAATATTCCCAGAATTAATTAATTTATTTTCCTCGTAGTGATAGAAACTGTAGGCAATTTCCTCACGTTTCAGTGCTCAACTTGACCCTGATTGACTTGCCGGGTCTGACGAAGGTGCCTATCGGCGACCAGCCGGTAGACATCGAGCAACAGATCAAAGGGATGATCTTCCAGTTCATCAGGCGTGAATCCTGTCTCATTCTCGCCGTCACGCCCGCTAACACCGATTTGGCAAACAGCGATGCCTTGAAACTTGCAAAGGAAGTCGACCCACAAGGCAAGTCGACTATAAGTTTTTTTTTACTATGAAAATGACTTATAAGCCTGATTAGGCAAATAAATAACCCATACCGTCAATATGTAGCTATGTACTTCTGTAGCCGACCACTGGTCAGCTACATAAGTACTTACGTAATTGGTTACCAGACTAAAACTACTTTTCAGTTTTTTGTTTAAATTTAAATTATATTTATTCTTAAATAAATTTTTTGCTTCTAAAGTTCCTTCACCTTAAAGCTGAAACAGTCTTTTTTGTCAGCATTTTATAGATGTTTAGGCATTATAACCATTTCCGCAGTCTAAAAATTTAAAGAACACAAATATTTACGCTCTAAATATGACAAAAGTTAATAATATGTCGATTGTACTTCAGGTCTCCGTACAATCGGTGTGATCACGAAGCTGGACTTGATGGACGAAGGCACGGATGCACGAGATGTGCTTGAGAATAAACTGCTGCCCCTGAGGCGTGGCTACATCGGCGTTGTCAATCGGTCGCAGAAGGACATCGATGGACGCAAGGATATCACCGCGGCATTGGCTGCTGAGAGGAAATTCTTTCTTAGGTATGTAAACAACGAAAGCAACTTACTGGATATTTTTAAGAACCAGTTAACCATTAGTCAGTTATCAAATGTTATCGGACGTGAAGAATAGCATTATACCATCACTTCCCGTGGATGCCGAGAAAAGAGGTGACTAAGGAATACACCAGTTAATGGGCAGCAGCATTCTCTGTGCATTGCAACTACCACACTGCGCTCGCCACGCATCTATGTCAAACCCCACCCTATACCAGAAGTACAATGAAAAAATGGTCCTTATGCTCGGCAGTCTGTCTACCCTTGAATCCGGTGACTTTCGGCTGAAAAGATGAGGTACTTTTTCAAGCATGAATAGCGCGAGATCAGTTGTGACTTCGAATCCGACCTATCGCACTATTGTTTGGCATTAGTATTACCAAAAGCATATCTGGCTCAATGTAGGTATGAAGTTAGAGCGACAAAGAAAAAAAAAAACGAGTAGATATGAGATTGGCAAACATTTGGATACGTTAGATTAGAATGATTCCGAGACATTCAACTGAGTCATACTATAAAGGACTCGTACTCAATGAGTCATGTCCTCCATAATTCATCACCGTATGGTAAAAACTTATCGAGACAACGTCATAGGGCTCGAGTGCCACTTGTACGAGAAGTTGCAACATAAAATAAAAATATAGACATAGGTTGCTCTCGACTATCGGACTGACCTACTTCCGCACGTCGTCGATTGCATTTGCAATTTGTGAGATGATAACCACTTATTAGGTCACTTTAATTTTCATATTATACAACATTTTTTTTAACTATCTAACGATAGAGATAGATGCGGAGGAGTTTTATGACGCCATATTTTAGTTAGGAGTAGCCTTTAGTGTATATATATAGTTTTAATTAGTTGAGTGTTTTTGTATATATTCATTTGTTGTGTTCTAAGAAATACATTGTATATTATAACATATTTACTGGAGGTAATTTTCGTTTTGGCCTTAACCGTTTTATGTGAAAGTAAAATAAATGAATTAAATGCTTTTGGCATGAATCACTATCTAAATATAAACATTCAGCTAATTTAAATTGATTGATTAAAGAAATAAGAATAAACAAGGATTTTTGTGATATATGGGAAATCATCCAATGACTTCTCCCTCTCTAGGGCATGGCGAAGCGATACAGAATTACTGACTAAAACAACGGTAAATGTTTGACTATGGCCTGATTTTTCAATAGCCAGATATTGTTTTAACTCTCTAATAAAAATGGTGGTATAACAGCTTTTTCATAGAAAATATGTCAAACCGCCATATTTATTTTTTAGATAACAGTTATCTAACTATTGATAAATCAGGCCTAGGCCTAAGTTATAGGCAAATATTATAACTAATTGAATTAGATTTCAAAATTACATGTTTTCACTTAGTAAATATAATTATGAAAATTATTTGAACAAAAATCAATACAGCAATAAATAAATTTTACCGAAATATAAACCACTAGCTTCTGCCAGCGGCTTCGCCCGCATGAAAGTAGGTTTCTTCTAACAAACTTTGGTAGATATTTATAAGATCTACAATTAATTAGAACATTTTATGGTTCTATCTTTTATAGTTTAGGCAGTGTACGCAAAATAAGTAACTTTTCTGGTTGACTTTTTACACCTTGTGTCCGAAAAACTCAAATATCTCACGGAACCCTATTTTTATCCAAAAAAAAATATAGCCTATGTTACTCGTGGATAATGTAGCTTTCGAATGGTGAAAGAATTTTTAAAATCGGTCCAGTACTTTTTGAGCCTATTCATTACAAACAAACAAACAAAGTTTTCCTCTTTATAATATTAGTGTAAATAAAACTTTCGTGTTTATAATTATAAATCAGTGTGAAGCTAAAGTTTTTATGTATGTGTACATGTTTGTTACTCCTTCACGATCCTCCTTTGTGATTTGGATGAAATATGGCATATTGGTAGACCATATCCTGGAATACCCCATAGGATTGAGGACCTTTTGTTCCGAGAGGACTTTCCCTTGAGATAACGCAGGTAAAGCCACTGGTAGAAGTTAGTATAGTATATTTTTAATGCATTCATATACATTTATTGGTAAGTCAAATGTTTAGTTTTCCTTCAACGTCTATTTCACTCAGTTTGACTGCGTGATGGCTATCTTCGAAACTGATTGGAGCTTTTATTTCGTACGTAGTGACTACTAATAATGGTTGCTAAGAAGTTAATTTTTATTTTCTTACGGGATGACGTTTGTCGTTCCAAATCTCTGTCTAGTACGACCTCTGGCAAAGTTTGCATCTCAAACGTGATCGATCGTCATTGTACCACCTTCGCCTCAGTCTTGAGGTCGACTGGCGTCTCATAAAAAAGTATAATTAAAATAAATTCTTCTCGTTTATTACAGCCACCCATCCTACCGACATTTGGCAGACCGGCTCGGCACACCATATCTGCAACGCATACTTAACCAGCAACTGACCAATCACATCCGGGACACGCTGCCCGGCCTTCGAGATAAACTGCAGAAACAATTGCTCACGCTCGAAAAAGATGTCGACCAGTACAAACACTTCAGACCTGATGACCCTTCCATCAAGACTAAGGCTATGTTGCAGTGAGTATTAGTTTATTAAATTGTATGTAATAATGTTTTGAGGACTTAAGCGAGAGCAGTGGTGGCCGAGTGGTAACGGCCCCGACTTACGGTCGCGGGTTCTAAAACCCAGCCATGCGCATTACTTTGTGTAATTTATTTCATCACGATCGCTCTCAAAACGGGGAAGGAAAACATCGTGAGGAAACCGGAATGTCCTAGAACTAAAAATTCGAAGACATGTGACATCCACCAACTCTGCACTGGTCCCGCGTGGTGGATTATGACCCATTCCGTCTCCTAGAGAAGAGGCCTGAGTTCCAATAGTGCGACCATTATAAGGCCGACTATGCTATTCTAACAATAATTCTTAGTTTTCCCATATGTTGCAATAGTTTCTCACTAACAGGGGGTTGCCCTTGGATGCACTAGCACATGGCGTACAGGAATAATTGCCGGTTGATACCATGTTCCATTAAAAGCGTCAAAGGGACCTCTGCGAGTTGGTTTCGTCTCCTCGTAATCCTTCTAAAGGTCCAGGACCTGAAGTCTTGAGATATGTAAATGCATATAAAAATAATAATAATATTTCACAACTATCACAAGGCCGTCTAGCCCCAAGCTAAGCAGAGCTTGTGTTATGAGTACTAGACAACTGATAAACATACTGATATATATTTCTAAATGCATACATATTATAAATAAATAATTATTATACCCAGACACAGAACAAATGATTGTGCTCATCACACAAACATTTGTCCTGGGTGGGAATCGATATATATATCAACATACTACTTGAATTTGGCCTGCAATATGCAAAAAACTTAAGAATATTTGATTTCGCTTTCACTTTATGTTACGCGTGTACAAAAGAGATACCAAGAGGTTCCCACTACGGCCCCACTCTTCGACATAACAATATTTGAAAAGATAATTGTTCATTTGTTGGTTTGCTTCATTTAATAATCAATTTTGATGCTGTTTTCAATTATTATTTTTTTTGAGAATGTACGTTTAATAAATAATATTGTACTAAAATAAACCTAATTACTTGGTACTCCATATATACGTATGCGAGAGCCATTGATTAAGATTAAACTACTAGAGCTTATAACAAAGAAATGTTGTAAATGTTAAAGACTTGTAACCATACGAAGTTAAAACCTTTCTTTTTACTTTACAGAATGATCCAGCAATTGCAAACGGACTTTGAACGCACAATCGAAGGTTCTGGCTCTGCTCAGATCAACACAAACGAGCTATCTGGCGGTGCGAAAATCAATCGGTTGTTCCACGAACGATTCCCCTTCGAGATTGTCAAAATGGAGTTTGATGAAAAAGAGCTCCGTAGAGAGATTGCATTCGCTATTAGAAACATTCACGGTATTAGGGTAAGCATTCATATTGTTCTACATGCCTTCATTTAACTACAAAAAATACCTGGACGTACTTATTTATTTATTTTACTATTTATGTACACACAAAAACAGAAAAAGACAATACAAAGTAGACAAGAGTACAAAGGTACTGCTTATGCATACTTGTTGGTTAAGTGATTGCAAACTAAACTGCTGAGCTTATCGACAATTCCTGTGTTTCGATCTCCATCACTGTTATATGGGGATTTAACTATTAGGAATTCGAGGAAGCAACCCGAACCTATTTCGTTCTTGGATAAAGCCAAGTCTTCACATGGGACTACATACCCCTATTAGTTTGTCTATATTAAGAGGTATTTAGACACATTATTATCTTTTTACTATGTATGGTAATGTAAAATCTTTGCTTTCCTTAGGTGGGTTTGTTCACTCCGGACATGGCGTTCGAGGCTATCGTAAAGAAACAGATTGCGCGGCTGAAGGAACCCAGTCTCAAGTGCGTTGACCTCGTCGTCTCCGAACTCTCCAACGTCGTTCGTATCTGCACTGAAAGGGTAATTATGATTTTGTATGTCAGTTCCATTGTTATAATTGTGTTCAGAAAGAAAGAAAAAACAATTGAGCCATAGTCACCAGGTTCGACCGTAAGTTACTTGGGTATAGATTTAGACTTTTGAATTATGTGCGATATCACATGACTTGACAAATCTAAATCCAAGTTAATTTTCACAGAATGTCAGTTTCCATCTTGAATATTTCACGTACTACGCTTTGATTTCGATTTCCTACAATATTTCTGGACCGCTCAAATATCTTTTTGACAAATAAAACTGATCTTTCCAGATGTCCCGATACCCACGGTTGCGTGAAGAGACGGAGCGCATTATCATGTCTCACGTTCGTTCTCGTGAACAAATGTGCAAGGACCAACTGGTAATTCTGATTGACTGCGAGCTTGCCTACATGAACACAAACCACGAGGACTTCATCGGATTTGCCAAGTAACTTATTTTTCTCTTCTATTTTCCTGTCAGGGTTAGAAAACAGAAAGATGAGAATAAAATCTCGTAGAAGAGCTTCCACTGCAAAAGAATGAACGGAGCAGACTGAACGAGTATAGAGAGTGGTTGAAGAGTCATCGGATTTTCAATGGACTCCATTCGACTCGCAACCCAAAATTAAAACACGCTCGAATTTAGTTCGATGGACCAAATCTCGCAACAGACCATCGGATCCGACAGTTGCTTCGTGTAAGCCGTCAAGTTCACACCGTCCGTCGTCATCATGTCATCATTGTTCGATCGAACTAAAATTAAATGATGGTAGCGGCAACAGTAAAAAATCTAACAATCTTTTTTATAAATACGAACGTTCAGAGAACTAGATTTGACGTATAATGCAAATGGCTGCAGAGAAATGTGCAGTACTCTGAAGTATTTTTGTATTTAGAATGAATTTTGTTCGGATTTGGTGTTATTCCTGCTTCAGGAATTATATAAAACCTATGGAAAATGAGTTCATGTGTATATTGTAAGCGGCGCGACATTACTAATTTTAGTATCGTAGACACTAGCTACAGCCCACAGCGCCATAATGGCAAATATCAAACGGGCACAAAAGCACTTTGACGGCCGCCAGTCGTGTGGTAAATAAATAGTAGAGTTCAGTGAAGTTGAGTACATGCAAAAAAGTGAATATTTCAATAATCTGTCAATTTGAGCGTGGCATAAGAAAATAAACTTAACACTGAAATACTCGAGCGCGATTGATTTTATTTTTAATTTGAAGGAAATCCTATTAGGATTACGAAAAACACATAATCCGACGGTTTTCATGAGGCGATGTAGCTAAAGCCACAGATAAAGGATGAAGCGTGCAGATGCTGAGAACCGTGTATTCCCCACTCCGCGCCTAGAGTGAGACATAAACAAAGAGTTATAAGATCTTTCCGTCTCACTCTTTCTTTATCTCTCACTCTCTCGCACCGTCCCACCATGGAAAATATAGGTCGTCTAAAACTCTGCTGACCAAAATAATTCAAAGCGGTCGCCACAGTTTGTGATAAAATCAATACTATTAATAATACAAATACAAATAATAATACTTCCTGGAAACCGACGTAGGGATGCACCGAGATGTGGTAGCGGTGGACAAAGGCCTCACCCCTCTCTCCTTGGCTAACGGGAACTGACGCAAGCCTATAGTACTGGATACAAATGACCGTAGGGAAGCATTGCAAAACAAGGAGCTTCACGGGCGCTTTTCCGGTCTTACATGGGCCCGATGTAGATCTTTCAGCATTCGTACCCTGGCTGCGCTTTGATGACCTTTTTATTTTCCTTTCGAAACTGATACTTTTTGTTCGATACATACTCATTGAGTACATTTTGACTGGCATCGGATCGAATAAAACTTAAAAGTAACGTAGATACTTGATTTTTTTCTGCTGAACTAAAACTGAGGTCGCTGATTGACATTGACGTTATGACAAGTTGTGTGCACATTACAACTTAAAAAAAGGATTTGATACTTTAAAGTATCGACAATTTTGTTTTGATATCTTTACAAGGTACCTTAATTTTTTTCGAAATTACTCATGAGTACACTATCGATACTTTCAATTTGATACTTTGTCTCTATTAGTTGTTTGTGCATAAGGACCAAAGAACAGTACTACATTTTTATTCAAGATACATTGAAGTACATATCGAACTTCAATTTGATATCGTGTTCCTAGTAGTATGTGCATAACGATCTAAGAAAAGTACTCGATATTTTTACTTATGAGTACAGTATCGAGACTTACTATTCGATATTGTGTTCCTAAGCGGACTTCGACAGACTCAAATAATCATAATTGTGGTTGCTGGACGGTCCGATCTTACCAAGTTTGAGCGTGTTTAATATTATTAATGCTTCCACCGTAATCAAGTGAGAGGAACTGACTGAGCGAGTACAAAGGAGTCCGTTGTAACATACTGTTGACAACTAATTTTAATCGGACTGTGCATGCACCCCGCCCCTTCCAAACGTCGCCGCGACATTACAAGTGACAGTCATTTTTCAAAATTACATACTGTATCGACCCTGAAATATTTTTTGCAATATTCATCTTGTAAATCGTAGTAAATCGCCTTTTAACAGGTCTCTCTCTAATATGGCTGCTCATCAAACATCTGGGTTCGTTACGCTTTTTTTTATTATTATACCTGTAGAGTAGCATTTACTTGTTGTATTGATGAAATCACCTTCACTAAAATTGCCAGATACCACCATGAAGAAAATTACAAACTCGTGATGATGCCAAGCGAGCCGTCTAGCACAGGCGCTCACTCCGCAATACCTACTGAAAATGAAAGCAAATAACCTCGCTCATCTGAACCCATTTCATTTCCTGCCTAGCTCATTCCTCGAAACCCGCTGGCAATGGAAGGCAAAGCCCAGTTTCTTACAAAAGTCTTGTTAAAAGGCATAGAGTATTTACTCTGATCCGCTTAGCTATTTCCTGCTCATTACATTACTCTTTCGCAGTGGCAGTTCTATTTTTTTTTTAAATTTCTATATAATACAAACATTTTTAATTCTACAACATAAATAGTTATTAATGTTATAGAATTAAAAATCTTTGAATTATGTGGTTTTGTTACAGTGCTCAAAATCAATCTGAGAACTCTACGAAATCAGGACATCGCGCACTAGGAAACCAAGTCATCAGGAAAGGATACATGTGCATTCACAACTTGGGAATCATGAAAGGTGAGTTGCTTATTTAATGCTGCACTGGCGCAGCTTTCTAACGTAGTTTTGATCCTTAAAAAGTTAAATAATATAACAAGAACTAATATAAAAGTCGTGGCCACATCTTAAAATTAATCACCTCATGATAATATATGACCAACTATTTCGTAAAATTGTGGCAATTCATGATATAGAACCTAGCCCTAGCTAAAATGATATGGACTAGCCAATATAATGACCAGTCTGCATTCAACCATATGTACAGCTAAGCACGATTATTTCATGATAATGTCAAACATTGGTGATCACATTGTTACGAACGTGACTAATTCAATGCCGGTTTATTAGCAGAGAATATTATTAACACAAACAATAACAATTATTATTAAATAATTATTTTTATCGAACCCGTGACACGCAGTGCAGCAGTCAGTCACTCAACCACTGCGTCAACTGTGCCGTACTTTTTATGTATCAATAATATATCATTTATCAAAAAGTCATTAATGAACATTACATAATTATGACTCAATTATAAAACGATGCATGACAGTAAAGTACAATGAATCAGTGATACATGTACACAGGTACATGTATTACTAGTACAGACTAGTAATATTAGACTAGCAGCAAGTGTTACAGTAATAGTGTATTTTATTTCAATTGAAATATTTATTTTATACTTGGAAAACGTCAGACGCTAGTGCATGATTCTAACTTATGAAGAAAAACCGGCAAGAAACTCCATGGTAACACTTTAAAAAAAAAGAACTTATACATATTATAATATTAATAAGTATGAGAGGTCAGTGTAGACTAGTCAACGTTGTACCCAAAAGCCGAAAAAAACTAAAAAGAAGATAAAAAACACCTACAATAATAAATCCCTAATGAAGTTAAGGTGGCTGAGGTCTAAATAATGTAAAAAAACATTGTAAAAACACAGTCATTTCCAATCACTGTCAAAATTCAAAAAAAAATCAAAAATAATTAAATTAAAACTAAGATGGAGTATTTAATAGGCGTTTAAACGATAATGCAGTCAATGAACTAACAGGGAAGCCACATGTGCAGAAGTATTTAATGTTAAACAAGTGTGTCTTTAACATAGTCTAATTTTTAATAAATAAAATAAATCTTAAAATACGTTTTCTTGGCAAGAACACGCTTGATGTGAGTTTTGAACTTTCCCTCACTCTTGCAATTGACTTTGGCGGCTTGATATATAAGCCTATGTTCTTTGTGAGGAATGACTTGCTTTTCTCAGTTAGTCTCCATTTGGGTATTATAATTTCCAAAGCGTATTTTTATTATGAAAATAGCTTTTATTTGAAAAGACCTAAGTTTTTGCGATCATACAAAATACATTATATATACTGAAACGATCAAAATAACTTTGATTTCGGAAGTCGGTGTATTTTGGTATTGTTTGTTTTAGTGTTTTTTAGTGAAGTAGGCTTTTTCTGTAAAAAGATTTTTTTTTTCTCACTTTTTATAAGATACACTTGTAGCCAGAGTACCTATTTCTCATGACAATTCTAATTAACCTAAACACTGCTAGGATACATTGTTTTATTTTGAAGTTCCCTTGCCCACCTTCCACCTTCCGGCTCCATCATCAGATCAGTTCGATAGTACCTTATAGTGTATCAAAAGTGCATCTCATGACAATTCTAATAAACTCAAACACGCCTAGGATACATTGATTAATTACGGAGTTCCGTTGCCTATCTTCCGGCTCCATCATCATCATTAGATCACTTCGATGATACCATTTTTAACATAACTATTCAGAACCATTAATTTATTTGTGTTGTCATAGTCGCTTAATTATCTTCAATGATATCTATTTGAATATGAAGTTCCTTTGGCCATTTCTGGTCTTCTTAACCAGTTCCACTTCATCAAACGTTACTTTTTGACTGTAAATACTTAAGTCCTCGATGAAAATACCAAAATCACTACGTGGTTGCCTATAATATTTGAGGAGTTTCCTCGATTCCTAATGATTCCCATCATCAGAACTGGTGAATCCTACGCGAAAACTCAATTCGTTTACTATTAAAGTAGACAAAGTAGCTACAATTTGAGTGAACTTGTAGGTCTTTAGGATCTCGAGATACAGAACTTCCAACATTAGCTGTTATTCCCAAAACATACGGAATTGTAATTTAAAAAATGAAATCTTGTGAAATGCATCGTCGTTTTCCGTCAGGAGAGATGGTGGTCATGCAAATCAGTCTATGGTGACTGTCCTACCTAGTTAACGAGAAAACTAATAAGATATCGACATAAATGGCATGTACAGTCAGAGGTCAAAAGTGCAGTTGCACTCTACTAATGCTAAAGTGACTAACATTTCTATAAAGAAGAGTGTCAATGGTTTATGAATTATTTCATTTGTTCGTCTACGGATCATTGAACGTCTACTATACAGAAATTTTAGGTACTTTAGGATTGGTAAAGTGCAACTGCTCTTTTGACCCCTGACTGTACATCTTGTCTTGTAACCCTGATAAGTACGATTATTTCGTTATAGGAAAACAGATTGCTAAGAATGATTATTACCTGTCCAGGAGGCTCCAAAGACTACTGGTTCGTGTTGACTGCTGAGAGCATCTCCTGGTTCAAGGACGAGGAAGAACGAGAGAAGAAGTACATGCTGCCCCTGGACGGGCTAAAGCTGAGGGATCTGGAGCAAGGGTTCATGTCGCGGCGGCACATGTTCGCGCTGTTCAACCCTGAGGGCAGGAACGTCTACAAGGTACGAGGGATTATGATACGTTTTTATTGACAGATTTTTTATTTAGACAAGATGGACCAATGACCTGGTGAAAGTTGCAGGCGTTTGCTGGCAGTGAGATGCATAGGAACGGTCGAAATGGTACTTGGGGAAGTCTATGTCCAGTAGTGGTCGTCTTTCGGTTGAAATTAGAATAATGATGGATGATTAAGTTCCATATGCTATTTTTGAGTTTATGCTGAGGTTTATTGAAATACATTCTGATATCTGCTAAACAAGTAAATATTCATTTTCTTGGGCAGGTGCTGTAGTTTAGGTGTTTGAGACATAAATGATTCGTTGTGAAAAAAGGATGATAAAAAATTGTATTTTATGGTTAGATTTCTCTCTTGCTTTTGCAGCAATGATGACAGTCAAAATATGGTTATCAGTTCCAGTTCAAGGGTTTTAGACAAACGATTTTTCTGCTAGGAATGTGACATTTTAAACCTAGTTTGATTTTTGGTTTACAGGATTACAAACAACTTGAGTTGTCGTGTGAAACTCAAGACGATGTCGACTCTTGGAAGGCTTCCTTCCTGCGCGCCGGAGTCTACCCTGAAAAGACATCCGAAGCTGCCAACGGAGATGAGGTGAACATATCTTATGTTTATCATATTATTTTGTACTGCCTGTCTTATTATTATTATTTAAATCTTTTTTACCTCCTCTACATTTATCCCCACAATCAAACTATTGCGGACATAACTTATGTTTAGTTTTTGAGCTTATTTACTTTCTATATGGCTTTATAATAATGATGTTTAATATGTGAATTATATATTTAAATATACCTATTATATGTCAGTTTTATGTTATAAAATCTGTTGTTTTGCCATGCTATTCAGAGTGAAGGAAATGAGGTTCGTTTATACAGGCTTATGAAACATTTACACAAGTACATAGATCACACAGAACACGATGGTCGCACATTTAACACTGCGCCCGATGTGGATTTCAAGAATAACTCTCTAAATTAATTAAATTTTTACTAACCAATATTGCAATATGGAATTAATTTTCTTGAAATACATTTTAGCCGATATGTAGCATGAGACGTGTAGAGTGCTGTTTTGTCATTTTAATATTAGTGTCACATGCACTTCATTATCATAATGTATGCGCCACCCACTGCTAACAACTGTTTGTATTAACACAATACCACCACAAAGATACCATGATTAAATATATCTGTTTTTAATATGTAAGAACAATAACATCTGGATGTCGTGCTTCGTTTGTTTGAGCTTCGTTTGTTTGAGCATATTATCTGCAAGACTGAGCGGTTTTTCTAGTTATTGTAACTTTGATAATACTGTGGAAGTTTAATTCAATTTTGTTTTAGCATGTTTATGTTTTTATTTTTTAGTTATTTCCGCCTTCACTGGGGTTGGGTGGAAATAAATCAAGAGTAAGTGACTCGTATTTTAAAGCTTGTTTGCTGGATTTGACTTGTTTACAACGGTGATGTGCGATATATTTAGGCGGTAGTTATCAATTTGTATTATAAAAGATTGCATGTGCAATTAATAATTTACAAATGATAGCTCTGTGCATCATATTGTAAAGCATATCATATGGGAGCGTCCAGTAACATGGTTTTGGTTGTGAATTTTATTTGTAGCACTGACTTCATTTGTTTCACGATCCATTGCCTGGTTGGTGGGTGGTGAGTATGGTAGTGTTGTAACCTTGCATCATACAGAACAAAAGATGGTCTGCTGTTTAACCGTAACCATTAATATTGTCGTTAGAAGTCTTGATTGTTTTGAACTTACATAGTTATATAATACTATCTACAAGTAAACGTCATAGCTGGAGCATGCCGTAACAGAATATTCTTTTGGTTATTCTATACAAACAACGCTTAGTTTTAATAAGTATTTTCTTCAAATAGTTCAGATACTGTTTTGATTTTGTACGTTACCGACAGCGCGTTATTGCGTATTGAAATTTCTTTACGGCTCTACATATATAAATATTTGTAGTGGACAGTTTGATGGACACAGAGATCTATTTTAACAAGCTTGTTACTTTAACTGTGACTGCTATCATCGATGCTGGAAGATTTCTACTAATAGAAAGGTGCGTTCAGATAAAACAATATTCTTGCCGGTTACAAGCAGTTTCTTATCCAAATAAAAGGGCAGTGTTTGTTATGTCTAAACGCATTTTTCCTGCATGCTATTTGAAAATAAGTTTGGTTTAATGGGTTTCTATTTAACATTTAGAATTGTTTGGCAAAGCCGTACTGTATCTCGTCTCATGTGGTTCGCTCGGCCTTGTTTTTCGACCTATTGCGATATAAAGCGCAACAGTGCTGGTTCTAGGCACAGTGTGTTCATATGTCTGTAACAGATTTTACTGTATACCTCTTTTGTTGTAGCAAGTTATTCGTTTTGTAAGCTACAAACAAAGCTTGATGTTTAGCGCATTCATAATATTTAGAAAATGTTATAATTATGTAGTAGTTTTTCATAATTGCAAGCAAAATGATCACATCATGGGAATGCTTAGAATTTAAAAAACCTCTGAAATCGGTCGACGGATGCTGGAATTTATGATTATATTATCATTTTAATTGGCTGCAAGGTGTCACTGTTTTTAGTTAATAAGTTTTTATTGTTATAGCCCAAAATTGTTTCTACAATGTTCAGGTCCATGACAGCATTGGGACATAAGACGTCTTAGGAACTTACAATCAAAGATATTATTGCATGAAGAATTTTATATTTTCAGAGTTCAGACAGTTCCGGCACAAGTAGCATGGACCCTCAGTTGGAGCGACAGGTGGAGACTATCCGGAACTTGGTCGACTCTTACATGCGCATCGTGACCAAGACAACGCGGGATCTGGTGCCCAAGACCATCATGATGATGATCATCAATAATGCCAAAGACTTTATCAATGGGGAGCTGCTCGCGCATCTTTACGCTTCCGGTGATCAGGTAATAATTAAGTGTTTTGGCTGATAATTGGGTCCAGAATTACTGACTTTGATCGATTTTCATGTAGATCAGGCTAAACTTCAAGATTGAACTAGTTTTAGTTAAATTTAATACCGTTGCTATTATAGTAAATTGTTACAAAACTTCTTTGTCTTCACAGTCACAAATGATGGAAGAGTCTCCCGAAGAAGCACTTAAACGCGAAGAAATGTTACGCATGTACCACGCATGCAAGGAAGCATTACGGATCATCGGCGATGTGTCCATGGCGACCGTGAGCACGCCCGTGCCGCCGCCCGTCAAGAACGACTGGCTCGAGAGTCGCCTCGACTCCAACCCGCGCCTGTCGCCGCCCTCGCCCGGCGGCCCGCGCCGCGCCATGCCCGCGCAGCAAGGTTGGTTCCCAGCTCAGCACTATACGTAGCGACCGTGAGCACGCCCGTGCCGCCGCCCTCGCCCGGCGGCCCGCGCCGCGCCATGCCCGCGCAGCAAGGTTGGTTCCCAGCTCAGCACTATACGTAGCGACCGTGAGCACGCCCGTGCCGCCGCCCTCGCCCGGCGGCCCGCGCCGCGCCATGCCCGCGCAGCAAGGTTGGTTCCCAGCTCAGCACTATACGTAGCGACCGTGAGCACGCCCGTGCCGCCGCCCTCGCCCGGCGGCCCGCGCCGCGCCATGCCCGCGCAGCAAGGTTGGTTCCCAGCTCAGCACTATACGTAGCGACCGTGAGCACGCCCGTGCCGCCGCCCTCGCCCGGCGGCCCGCGCCGCGCCATGCCCGCGCAGCAAGGTTGGTTCCCAGCTCAGCACTATACGTAGCGACCGTGAGCACGCCCGTGCCGCCGCCCTCGCCCGGCGGCCCGCGCCGCGCCATGCCCGCGCAGCAAGGTTGGTTCCCAGCTCAGCACTATACGTAGCGACCGTGAGCACGCCCGTGCCGCCGCCCTCGCCCGGCGGCCCGCGCCGCGCCATGCCCGCGCAGCAAGGTTGGTTCCCAGCTCAGCACTATACGTAGCGACCGTGAGCACGCCCGTGCCGCCGCCCTCGCCCGGCGGCCCGCGCCGCGCCATGCCCGCGCAACAAGGTTGGTTCCCAGCTCAGCACTATACGTAGCGACCGTGAGCACGCCCGTGCCGCCGCCCTCGCCCGGCGGCCCGCGCCGCGCCATGCCCGCGCAGCAAGGTTGGTTCCCAGCTCAGCACTATACGTAGCGACCGTGAGCACGCCCGTGCCGCCGCCCTCGCCCGGCGGCCCGCGCCGCGCCATGCCCGCGCAGCAAGGTTGGTTCCCAGCTCAGCACTATACGTAGCGACCGTGAGCACGCCCGTGCCGCCGCCCTCGCCCGGCGGCCCGCGCCGCGCCATGCCCGCGCAGCAAGGTTGGTTCCCAGCTCAGCACTATACGTAGCGACCGTGAGCACGCCCGTGCCGCCGCCCTCGCCCGGCGGCCCGCGCCGCGCCATGCCCGCGCAACAAGGTTGGTTCCCAGCTCAGCACTATACGTAGCGACCGTGAGCACGCCCGTGCCGCCGCCCTCGCCCGGCGGCCCGCGCCGCGCCATGCCCGCGCAGCAAGGTTGGTTCCCAGCTCAGCACTATACGTAGCGACCGTGAGCACGCCCGTGCCGCCGCCCTCGCCCGGCGGCCCGCGCCGCGCCATGCCCGCGCAACAAGGTTGGTTCCCAGCTCAGCACTATACGTAGCGACCGTGAGCACGCCCGTGCCGCCGCCCTCGCCCGGCGGCCCGCGCCGCGCCATGCCCGCGCAACAAGGTTGGTTCCCAGCTCAGCACTATACGTGTTAATCATAAACTTCAACTCAAAAGAAAAATTGGTGTTGCTGTGTGAACAAGGAGTGATAATTTCACATCGATGAAGTCTTACCGCATGGGTTACTTACATTATGACCTACTATCAGGTGTGGTAGTCTTTGAACGTGGGCCTATCAGTTTGTAAGAAATATTTATTCTTCAACCAACTGCAAGATGACCCATGCGCAGTTGGTGATAGTGCTATTGAAAAGTCTTTATTTCATTACGACTATAATGTGCATGGCTCTTAAAAAGATAGATAATACGTGTGACTGTTATGATATCTCATTCGGATCCCCGTCTGACGCTCAACGCTCTAAGCCGCTGGGCTTAGGGGGAATCAAGTTGTATGGTGTAGAGAGCTCTGATTCTAAACTTTTTGGTAAAGAATCAAGAATCGCCTTCAGCTGCATGCAGAATCCGAATGGGAGACCGCGGTGTCGGCACTTCACCAATTGATTTATGAATGCACTGAAAGGCGAACACGCCGAGTTAAGATGGAGTTGACTTCGCAGGGTCGATGGGAAGCCGCGGTGCGCCGCCCCCCCCGGGCGGCGCCGGACGGCCCGCGCCCCCGCTGCCGTCCCGCCCGGGCGGCGGCGCGCCCCCGCCGCCCTCGGGCCGCCCCGCGCCACAACAGCCTGGCTTGCCCGCGCCACTTGTTCCCACGTGAGTATAACTCTTCTATCCTGGGTAAATTATTCCCCTGGAAAACATTCCCTATTCCCTCTAACGACAGTACTGGGTGGTCTCCGTTTGTTTAATACCCGAAATTAATAATTTATCTCAATCCGAATCTTGAACACAATATTTGTTTGTAACCAATCAACAGTAGTTGGCCAAATTTTCATTTTAGGGGGAGAATTAAAAGCAGCCTTCATGGATTGAGGTTGAGATACATTGTTATTTTGACCGTAAAGCACTTGCCATTTGTCATTTAACTGTGGCTTTCACCCATAAAAAATGGGAGGCACTCGAGTGGTGTAAAGATATTTGTAAAATATGTTCCTGTACTTGTCTGAGTCCATGTTAATTTCTTACGTCTTTGGACGGAGGCTACTCTTAACCTTTGCTGATGCATTGATTTGAGTTTAGAGCTCGATATAATCAAATTAATACGATCCTGGGGAAAAGTAGGTAGTATTCTTTATTAGAAGTTTTAGAGCACACACAATGGACTTGACGATTGTTATCGACCCTTGTGTCAGTATGAATAGCATAAATTATATTACCGCGGCACTATCCGTGTGTGAGCTTTGCTTTGGTACTGTAGGAGGCATTTGTGTGGGTGATGTAACAGCCATAATTTGCAGTAAACATGTATTCTGCTTCATATACATATGCACGTTATCAAACATATCCATTATAAAGGACAGTAATGGTTTGGGAACATACATTCTTATATTTCGGGTTGTGTTTAATTTTCTGAGGTGTAGTAGTACTAATATAGTTATATGAAGTATGCAGAGTGAGGCAGTGTGTGTATGTGTTCGCAGGCGGCGCTAAGCGGCCCGGCGCGCGCACTAACTCACTAACATAAGTTACGTATCGACGTAAGGCACTAACTACGAACTTGTTAACTTATTACACGTTCACATTAGTATACCAGCGTTAACCCTAAAATATTATTTGTACTTGATGAACATCGCGAGCCAAATTAACCTCTAATCAGTACGATCCAATTCTTCTAAAATCCAAGGATTTATCACGAGGCTGTAGTAAGTTAACAAATATCGACAAATTATAAATAAATTATACATATGTTATATACAATATTATTATTAGACATGTAAATGATCAATACTTATGATACGTATGAAAAAAATATTGCTTCCATAAAATTATTGAAATAATAGTGGAATTTATAATTACCTTTTGGTAGAATACATATTAAAGATAATATTGTCCGCTTATGAATCCTCTGCCGGCAGCCGATCGTTAAACGGAACCTATTTTATATACGTTGAACATTTTATTTATATATGTATATTTTATTCCATATTGAACTTTCCGAATGTTATATTTTTGATGAAACTGGTTGTGTACTCATCGAACAGTGCAGGCTGCCCACAGACCGATACATATTCCACATAAACAATATCGATTTATAATATTATGATAATAATTGTCTATACACGACTAGTTACTTTCAATATTTGTGTGACTTTGATGATAAAATTAGTTGAAAGAAGAGGCTAACAATAATTATTTCTTGGTTTTGGGTGTAATTAACAAAATGGTGTTATTTCATGATGTGTTAACTTTCATTTACCAATGTTTTAACAATATCGAAGCCCCGCATGCTTTATGCACTAATTTGTGTGATCTTCATGATTGTAAGAAAAAAAGTTCTCCTGTGGTCATGCATCAAAACCTGTTTTCCGTCGCCTTGAAAATGCTACTTGACAGTTAAGTAGGTACACTTTACAATTAAATCTTAGTGCTATGTGTTCCTGCTTGAAATACTTCTGATGAAATGCGAAATTATGTTTAACTACTAGATGATATTATTACTTTCAAAATATTAAATAACTAGATGGATTAAGATGTCGATAAGTGTAACGTTGTGACTTGTAGTAGTGATGTGTGTTAATAATTATATTCACAGTTACCCTGTAAGAGTTGTGCGTCAGTATACTTCACCACATTCAATAAGAAACTTGCATTATTATGGCGGTTACGTTACTCCGGAATGTCTTACAGAGAAGCTGTGACAGCTTTATAAAATTCACTGACGTTTGTTACGTTACAGTATATACGCACTTACTTCCTCCTCTTTGTAACTATCTTGTCTGTGTGTATCATAAAGTAGCTCGGGTATGCTCTCTTGTAAAAATTTCTAAAAACGGTGACTAAATTACAATCGTTGTGTAGTATGGATGTTTGAGATCTTAACAATCACCCCCACTCCCCCTCATTTTGCTTGTGTATGTTTTGTTATGTTTGAAAAGAAAATGTTCACAATAAACCAAATAGGAGGCCGGGAGGAGCGATGCCTGCGGGCGCAGGCGTGGCCATGAACGCGATGAACCAGATGCCGCCGCACATGCGCCAGCAAGTCAACCAGGCCGTCGGCCAGGCCGTCACCAACGCCGCCATCAACGAACTCAGCTCCGCCTTCGCCAGATTCAAGTAAACATGAAAATATTGTCTGTTACGATTGTATGTACGCCTCGCATTTGTCGGAAACATCGTCACTTCGACCAGCTGCTGTCTCCATACACTGACACATATCAGTATTGACATTCCTAATACACTATACAGCCTCGTGGACATATCAATATTGTTATCCCCACTGCCCCACATGACATGACATGCGGTATCACACTATTTTCTTTAAAAAAAAAACGTTTGAAAATGTGTGAACCAGTAGAAGCTTAATTAGTTAGATACTTTTATGTAAAATTAGGTTAATAATAAAACATGAATTTATTCGAAGTGACTATGTTTGTTGCAAATAAGGTCTGTATTAGTAACCAATTTTCTCCTTGATATAAAACTTCTGTATATGATCGAACACGTATTATAAATGTGTTCTATTTAAAACATCGCTTAAACAAAATTCTTTAATATATTTCGAATTGTATGTTAGTTGTTACTCTCTAAGCGTTGTTCTCGAATCTTTAAGCGATGTTTTAGGGATTATGAGATTTTCTGTTGCTTATGATGTTTTACAAGATACCTTAATCCAAGCATAATCAGAGCACATTGTATAACCGCTTGAATGTTTAGTGTGAACTAAACCTCTCATAACTGGGTACAGAACGCAGTGTTGTGTTACATTGCTTTTCGTCCAAAAGTGTAAATGTAATCCAATGTGCCTGTGTAACACTGTACGCTGCACATCAACTCCGTTTGTGATACATAAACAACGTTACCTTAGGGTTATACCATTATTATGTATTTAAATAATGTATCTTAGGTATTTCCAGTATATTCGATCCAGCGCAAATTATATCAAAACAGACGTTCAAGTTTTGCTCAAACATCAAATATCAAAATCACGGAGATCACACATTATATAAAACGTTGTAACAGAAATAATTAAAAAAAATATCCGTAATGACAATTCATGTATTGTTACCAATTTCTTGGCATAGTTTTCTGTGTACATTCCAATGGTTATATTTCGATATGGGCAGATGTGTTTGCAAGGTATTCAATGAAATGTAACAGGTAAAAACCGGCAAATGATCACATTGAGCACTTGCAGACTTATCTACATTTTTCGTACATGTTACTTTATGTAATGGAATTTAGGTTATAATTAATTAATTAGGGTTGTTACCCAAAGATTTATACAAAAAAAAAAAACTTAATAATGTATAGCGTCAAAATTATAGAACTACTAAATTGTTCAGTATTAACTGTGAACAGAGTATTGTTTCACATCGCTTCATGATTATGTAATTATGCATACGTATACTGGAGCGCGGAGGCACCCGCGCCGCGGGTTACGTGTTACACTTACTTATGATATATTATAATTAAATTTATGTTACGATTAATTGTAAATGTTACATTCAGTGGCTTAATATAGGTGTATATTGGGATTATATAGTTGAGTTGTTTCGCGGAGGGCATTACGGGCTCCCGGCGCTCGGCAGGGAGTCCACGAGCATATCATATTGTTTTGTAATGTGCTAGAGTTGTTTGTACACTATTTAAAGACAAGATTACAGTTTGTTGATGTTGCCGCACCATTGTCGCGTAGAACTAGCTGCGTAGTAACAGTCGTTGCAACATGTATCACGTCAGTGTCTAGGTGTTACAGTAGTTTAGAACTTCGATACGCTCGTCTAATTCTCTTTCCGTCTCCAGTAGCGACGATGCGTCTTTAACGTTTATGCATTTACTCTAAATTATACCCAGCTTGATTGTTGTTGTATATTTACAACTGTGTCAGTATAATCTGGTATCTAGTGACATTGGTAACACGTTACTTATGAACTCGTAACGATATATCTATCGATAAAGTTTGTATGTAAAATTAATTGTACTTATATTGGATAAGACCAAAGCAGTTGTCTCGTATATTGTTGCTGTTAGCAATACCTTTGGTCAATTATTAGAACATTTTATTGATGGTGATACAATATGAATTCGTTATTAAAAAATATTAAATAAAGCTTATCGATATTTTAATCTTGGAATCATCTTGCATCCACTTTTCATCGTTAACTATTGTGAGTATCCGTCAATCGCAAAGAATCGACACTGAACATCATGTTATGATAGAATAGAGTGGTTCCAATGAGCACGCTTGGTATGTGAGCGGCGTCGCGGTGAGGCCAGGCGAGGCTCGTGCGGCGAGAGAGTGCGGCCGCGTGCGACGCGCCGAGTTCCTACCAGTAATGAAGTGTTTAACGCTATACTCATTGCTCTATCAATATTAGCTGAACACTATACGAAAGTAATCGATCATTAAACGTTTTGCTCTCTCTAACTTGTTAATAGCGTTAGTACCATCGAAAAAGGTATAGGCAGTGATTGTTGGATTTGATATAGTTTATGAATATTGTTAATCTTATGCTGTATAAATAGAGTAATTAAATGCTATATGTGTACTAAAGACGTTTGATTTATTCCAGTAGTTTTGGCAAACATAATGCCCATTGGCTTCACTATGTTACTAACAGTTTCGGATAATAATATCTACAGGATGTAATATTAGGTAAGCCGAGTTTGAATAACACGAGAAATGTTTCAATAAGAATTTGTTTGCTTTGTTAATTCAATATCCGACAATAGTTCTTGATTGAAACTGTTTTTAAAGCTAGTTAATGTACTGTTTTATTTACAGAAACTTAAATGTTGTATCGTTGTTTTTCTGTTTACTATTTAATTTTTTTAATTTGTTAACGTAAACGGAATGACTCCTTTTGATTTTGCATGATGTTTGTAGGTATACAGTTTTTGTTCTTATTGAAATATTTACCTAGTTGCTGGACCGTTACGTAGGATTGTGCTTGCGTTAAGTACCGGTTCTAGGTATTGGTGCATGCGATTGATACTTGAAAGCCTGTGTACATATTAAGGACGTGTTAATTAAACATAAGCATTGCTCTTTCATAGTTTATTTGGAACAGTAGCATGGTGACCCGAACGTACTTTTGTATGCGGATAGGATTTAATATTGAATTACTATCCTTAAAACCCCTGCTGACGGTGCATGGTATTGTTCGTACATTTCGTGAAGTTTCCCATTTTGATTTATGCTTATGAATGTGTCTGCGTACTAACCAAACCTCATTATCATTCTAATTTCCTCGTGATCCAGCCCACAATTATTTGTTAAGCTATCATGGTACATTTCGTACGTAATTAGATTTCACTGTAAATAATATTTGCATTGTATGTTTGATGTTCAAGCAGATTTTAATGTATATATTGTATGTCAATAGCCGCCCGGTGCCGAACATGCCGCCGAAGCTGCCTGAGCGGCCGCAAAACGGACGGCCATTTTGAACGCGCCCGATCTTCGCCGCCGCCATCTTGTGATACTAAGCGTCAATGTAAATATTATGTTCCCTACTATGTACCTATATTGCTTACAATTATTTAATGCTTAGCATTGACTAATGACTTTAAGTCGATGAAATTCGTATTTACATTTATAATTTAAAACGAGTTAGTTCAATTTTTTTATCTTCCTAATACGAGCCGATAAATAAACGCGCGCTTGCTGGATGCGTAACGTAATTGTTATATGAGGAACTTTTATGAACTAATGTAGTAAGTTACTGAAATACTAAAATATTGGTCGCGTTGGGTACTAGCGTGCCTTGATGTCTAAATACTTCAAATTATTACTATGAAAATTGTGTTAGTCTCATGTAAACCAAGTAAAGCTATTAGATTGTGTCTGTACTTACGTGTTATTGTATATTTACAGCACAAGCAAGCGATTTTGTAGATTAATGTATGTAAAGTAACGACACAATATTTATGACTTATATTCAATTCTACAATTGATATAAATACTTATGAAATACTAGTATCTAGCTTGGATGTTGAAATACACTTTAAATTTAATATCCTTGTCCTAGAACTAAATGTGTAGAAAGCAAGCTGTCGGATTTCGACTGATATTATAAATAAGATATTGGCATGTTTGTGATAGAAGAGGCTACTCAATAAAATGGTTGCGCCTTCAAGTAGAAATGAACTGTTTCACATTTTATCGTGTTATTGTGGCATTTAGTATTAAAACCTGGCACGGGAGCACTGAGGCGTTAATGCATCGAGTTCAAAGAGATTCTATGTACAGGCAGCGCATTTATAAACTGACTTATCCGATGTATCTCACCTCTCGTCTGTACGTGCCGCAAGACTAGTCAAGCTTGATCTTTTACTTATTTCAATAATAATTTTTAATTAACCCCCAATTGTTTAGTTTGTTTTCTAAGAAAACACTTTAGTTTTCATACATTCCTTTAGCTTCATGGTCCCGCGCCAGGTTATTTCATGTATATAAATGTATAAATATTATTATAGACCTGTTTATATTTGTGTACTGTTGTATACAACTGTAATAAATGTGTAAATAAAAACATGAATCTTGTTTATTTTCCTTTGTAGAGCACTATTCATCATACAATATGGACCCTATTGTCAGGGGTAGAGAGGTTGTTGAAAGGGTTAATGTCCCTAATGGTTTCAGTTATACCGATAAATGTAAATATATTGGCAATATAAGTGTATTGGATTATAAAAGTTAATATTATAATAACACATCATAACCAGATTTATTGCCAATGTTAGTGCACAACTCATACCGTGTTAAAGATAGTCAATAAAATAGAATCCACTTTATGGAAGTTAGTTAAATTATTGCTTCAAAGTCCACCTAATTTTTTATTCCTAATAAATTTAAGCATTTGAAGTTGAGTATTTCTGAAACTGCTTTAGCCTGTGAATGTGTTATTAAAATAGAGCTTGAGACATTTTTAAATCAAAATATTCGGAAACCCTCCTTGAAGAGCATGACACTCTTGACGCGAGATCAAAATTCGTTCGCGTAATATTGCTATTTCTGTTTGACAAAAACAAACGACCTATTGACGTGATGCGCAGCTGTATACTTGTGTATTTGAGTGGCTATCGACATGATGATTGATAGAAATTAGGTTTGTTCATTTGCTTTATTTTTGCCGAATACTTTTTTGTTTTAGGTGGGAAATCATCCAATTTCATCTCGTGCCCTTGAGCGGAGCGAGAGGGCGTGTCAGACTACTGACTAAAACCCACTCCTAGTTCCTTCGTTGCCTTTCATTCCAGGGCTGGGTTTTGCTTGCAGAAGCGAACCCATGGTTTCAGCAGGTTTCGACCCTGCTGAAAAAAAGAAAAAAAGAAAAGAAAGAAAAACATTTTATTTGCTGGGCGTCTACGGTTTGCTGACATCTTATTGAGGCGTCTTGCTGGCCAAGTTCCATGGGATCTGGAGACAACAGTCCTTGCACGATTTGCGCGTGAAGATGCAACGCCAGGGCGAAACTCCGCTGGGATTAAATGGCGGATAGAGACACGGTGAAGCATATTGTAGAAGTGTGCCCCACTTAGCGGCAACGACTTCTTGCGCCGAGCCCTGGTACAGGCCATGGTCTGGAGCGAGGAGGAATGGCAGGCGGTCGCACTAATGCTAGCGAAAGAGACGGCCGCACGCGTGCGGCCCTTACGCCGCAGCCGCCGGGAGCCCGACCCTGATTTCCGGGGACGGCGAGCAATGGGTAGCTCGCCGTCCGACCGATCGGTAACCGTCCGGACCGAGCCCGAGTCGTCGACGGCGCGTAGGTAGTATTCCGAGATGTTAGCGAAATTGTAGGGGCCCAGCAGCGTCGCTTCTGAAAGGAACACAGGCGTCGGTTTTAGTCAGTAAAAGTCTGACACGCCTTCTCGCTCCGCCCAAGACCTGGAGAAGTCATTGGATGATTTCCGACCTAAAAATAAAATAGCATTTGAAGTTTAGTAAAAGGATTAAAGAAAGTTGATAGTGTCAGAAATACGAGTATTACAATACAATTTACAATGCGACTGAAGTAATAATGTCCATCACGCACACACTGACACTGACATCTCGCTTGCTGCTTACACCACTAACTATTGGGAATTTGGTATAAATTTGGATGTATTCCGTGATACTAAAAATGATGGATGAGAGCTTAATGTTATTCCATTATTTTTTTTTTTTGCTATAATTTGTAACTTGATAATATATGCTGTTTTCCTACAGAAACTATTGGAAATATTGTTGTTTATAATACAGAGAAAACCAAATGATAACATGCCATTTAGGTTGTAAAAATGTGTGAAATACAATTCGCTTTAATTTCGTTTTAGGTCAGTTTTTTTAAAATGAGATAGACGTAGGAACCTAGATAAATATTGTCTAAATCCGAATATCATCACAATATGGTGAAAATAAGCTCTTGCAAATGATTTTGGTATTACGTTTGTATGGATAATTCATCCGTCGCCGAGCTCTTAGGTATTTGACGTATTTCTAAACTCCTATGTTAGGGTCCACTTCCGGTCTAACCGGTTACATCTGAATACCAGTATTTTATATGGAGCGATTGCCTATCTGACCTCTATGACCCAGTAATTGGGAAAACTGGAGTTAGATTTTCTGGTTTCTAACTATCCGTATGACTGTCAAAAATCTGCAAATGACAGCCGGCAAAAACAGCTTTCCGAGACATGGAGGAATCTTGGTATGTTAAGATGGTAACTCATTTACAGATGGTAGGTAAGAGTTGCTTAACCTTGGAGATAGATTCGTGCAGCTCTTACTATTCTTGGATTCAGTTAGAAATGTAAAATAAATAAATTTCCGCGACGGGTGTCCGCACGCCGCTTACGTAGCGTTGGCCCTTAGAGTTTCTTTTGCTTCATAATAATCGAGAGATTAAGCTAATTTTGAACCTTCGTTATACATTAATTTTGTTAAAGAGTAGAAGATGGAATAAAAAAAATTTTGGTTAACCTTCGGGGGTCTCTTCAACTTAGGCATAGAATTCTTTGGGACACTGCCTCATGATGTTATGCAATATTAAGTATAGCTTATATTTTTGGTTTTCGCCACATGGTGTAGGTAGGTAATTTTCTCGTTCTGGCCATGCGTCTACATAGGGTTGAAACCTAAGTCCAACATCAATCAAAAAACCTAAATTTTTGACTATATAGCCTATATATATGTTTTTATTAAGAGTGGGTCTTTAGAGGAATATGAAACAGGGGTGTAATGTTCCGTAAACTTCCGGTTATAAGGGAAGATCCTTCGACCAGACGGGTGTTGTATCTGATCCGGGCAACTACCCGATAGGTGATTTCGGGCTGTTGTATATCATTATGTTCTAATCGTGCGGAGAACTGTAATACCGCGTTTCAGGATTTTGAATTTTTAGTTTCAATGTTTTTTTTTTTTTGGGTGGGCAAATCATCTAATGACACTCGCGCTCTTGGACGGAGTGCGAGGGCGTGTCAGACTTTTACTGACTAAAAAGTCACTCCTGTTTCTTCTTTGCTATGGTTAAAAAGCCCCTAGGATCTCACGTCACCCATGACCCCAGTAGGCTTCGACCCTGCTGGGCCCCTACAGTTACTGACATATCCTTGAGGTGCGCATGGAACACTACGCGCCGTCGACGACTTGGGCTAGTTCTGGACGGTTACCGGAAGCTCGGACGGCGAGCTAACCATTGCTCGCTGTCCGCAAGCCCTCGCCTACGGTGGCCGGAAATCAACGGAAATTACTCCTCCTTGCTCCGGACCATGGCCTGTATCAACCCGGCGCGAGAGATCGCTGCCACCGATCGCCCCCACGAGGACTCGGCGGTCCTCTGCCCAGGTGGGGCAAACCTCTACCGTATGCTCCACCGAGTTTTCCGGGCGGTCCACACAATGGTGACATCCGGGCGTTTCTTCAGCACGAATCCGGTGCAGGAACCTCCCGAACTTACCATGTCCGGTGAGAACCTGCGTCATGCGGAAGGTAAGGACGCCGTGTTGCCTTTCAAGCCACTTTAGTTTCTATGTTGCGTCATAGATGTCGCTATAGGTTTGGGTATGTTTAACTTGAAGAAATATGTGTTGAATTTTACATCTGAGCTCAAAAGGATGCCCATTCGCCAGAGAAGAACTTTGCGCATTCTGATCACACCGTTCTCTCTAGGTAGGTACTCAACTCTCGCACCCCTCTTTATCTTATATCTCACTCTCAATCAGGCTGTTGCCTACTACTTCTGCGAAGCAGTAATACTAGCGAAGGAGGCGCCCGTACGTTTGAGGGAACGGACTTTCTCACGCCCTAGCCGCCGGGACCCCGACCCTGATTTCCAGCCACCGTAGGCATAGTCTTGCGGACGACGAGCAATGGGTAGTTCGCTGTCCGCCCGTCCTATAATCATCTGGACTGAGCCTGAGTCATCGACGGCACGTAGTGTTCCACGCGCGCCTCAAAGAGATGTCAACAAAACCGTAGGCGCCTAGCAGGGCCGAAGCCTACCAGGCCACGGGGTCCTGAAACGTAAGGCAAAGAAGGATCACAACATACCAAAAACAAACAGGTTTTAGTCAGTAAAAATCCGACACGCTCTCCCGCTCCGTCCTAGAGTCGGAGCAATCATTGGATGATTTCCAACCTTAAAAAATTAATCTCACTCTCATTTAATATTTCTGTTTTTCACACGCTCTACGTTCGGGATCTACGTTCTTCAAAATCTTCTACTGCTTTGCCCTACTCATACCTGTGATTGTTTTCATTCTTCTTTTCGTATATAAGTCATACTTCTGTGGAATGCGCTGCCTCTCAATATCAGGACGGCCAGTAATCAATATGCATTTAAGCGGTAGTTGCGGAATTATTTTCTACAAAAATAGTGGAGTCGTCTCAAAAACCCCTTTTCTTTACTTAATGTCGTGGCCAGATCTTAGAATTGATTACTTTATGATATGGCCAACTGAAACTGGCCAGATCGTTTACGCATTTAAATAATTAGAAAATTATTCAAAACAAGATGAATACATCTTGTCTTTTTTTTAACAAAACGTGCAAAAACAATATTTATGTCGCTACAACCGCCAGCCTTCACCTATCGCCATTGTATTACTACACGGAACGGGGCGGGATGCTTACTAAGCGCGAAAGGGGGTTTTTTTTAGGTGGAAAAACCTAATGACAAAGCTCGCTCTTGGGCGTAGCGTGAGATAATGTCAGACTTGACTAAAAACCCACTCCTGTTCCTTCTTTGCGTTAATTTATATTTATATAAATATTAAATAAAAATTAATTTGGAATTTTTATGATTTATATTGTTAATTTTTTAAAATTTATTATAAATAATTGCCCTCACGAGGACACGGCGTTGCTCTGCTCAAGCGGGGCTCACCTCCACCGTGTGCTCCACCGTGTCCTCCGGGCGATCTACATAGTGGTGACACCCGGGCGTCGCTTCTGCACGAATCCGGTGCAGAAACTTCCTGAACCTACCATGTTCGGTGAGAACCTGCGTCATGTGGAATTTGAGGACTCCGTGTCTTTCCAACCACGCCTCAAAGAATGCGCCAGAGAGGTAACTCTACCATTACAAATAACTGAAATATGAATCGTGGCCGCTTTACCTTTTATGGCCGCTATGAGCTAACCTCTGCTACATAACATGATGTCGACGGACAATTATTGCGATTAACATGTTTGAAGAATTTAAGCAATTGACAATACATAGTCATTGCCATTCACGTAAACATTGTCAATCGTAATTGAACGTTTTGGAGATCCTTTAGTTTTTATTATTGTAGAATAGGTAGTAAGGTAGGCCTTCATGTTCAGCAGACTAACAAGGCAGTGTGGGTAATGGGTAAGTGTGTAAGTGAAGCTATAGCTACTTTATAGGTACTAGTTTAGTGTACGCAAGGCCGTCTTTCACCTATTAGTGACCCTGGACACATTAGGATATTAGGGCACTATTATTTACCCTATGACTATAATAAAGCACTATTTTGTTAGAAGAGACAAAGAACGTAGATATGCAAAGTTTTAACTTTATTTTTATTTCTTTACTGTTCATGAGATATTATGATGAATAGACAACATGATGTGCACACTAAGTAACCAGCATCCACGATTAGTTCTTATTTAAAACTATCTATGCTGATTGAAGAGGTACATTTCTAGATATGAGGTGAGCAAAATCGTTAATCACATCTTCAAAATCTGTGTTTTCGAGCATCTAAATACATTCTATTGACATTGACATTTGAATGTCGCGATCCACTACTGTAACTGTTGATCAAAAACCCAAAATAAAAATAATTCGCTGACGATTTTTTCAAAACAGTTAAATTTAACCTAAATGTATTTATGTGTCTATATATACAATTAATTTTATATGTATATTGAAATTTATAAATACATGCTGCAATCGGTAAGCCTTCGGGCGAGAGTAGAGTAGCTATCGGTTATTGTTTGTTATTCGAGTAGTAAGTAGGGGCCCCAATTCATCGCGGGGCCCTGGGCACGAGAATAGTGTGACCAGTGGGAAAGAGGGGCCTGAGTGTACGGGTAGGATCAGTCCCTTTTATTTGCGAGTCCATTACCTCCAAAATAGTGTTTTCTGATAATTAAAGCGTGCTGAAAAGTTTGTAAGCAGGTACTTGAAGCGTGGTACACTACGTAGACCTTCTATACATACATGTCCTCCTCCTATCGATACAGTTAGATCATTGCCTGAAAAGAGTTTTAATGCTTTTAAACTTTAATTAGCGTCTTTCTCGGCACAGGTGAGAGAATTTGCGTTACAAAGAATTATTCAATCTGTGTTTTAGTGAACGCTTGATTTTTGGTAGACTAACTTTATTTTTTATAGTTTCCACCCCTGGGTGTTCTCGCTAATTGTCTAATCGCATGTCGGCTAGCACGTTTAACTACGTGAAAACGTTTCCGAACAAGTTAGTTCTTCAACATAAATTTAGGTAACTTCGTAAAACTTAGCGCTGATTAAAATCATGATTTAGGTGCTAATGTGACTCAGATATACATCAAAGTCGTTTTTGCACGTCAAGACGTTTTTAGGTTTTGAAGGCAAGGCAATTAGGAATTAGGAATGAAATAATTTTTGTTATAACGGTAGGCAGCTTTGTTCTCAATAACATCAAGAGGTTGGTAGGTAGGAGATCATTAGCTGCATTAAGCTGGCCACGCCCAATATCCACCGCAAAGACAAAAACAGCGTCCATTATTACAATTTAATGAAGAGAGAAAGCCATTAGGAACGGGGACTTGATTAAATCGTCGGTGAGCAATTGTCGGGTTTGTGGCGGCGCGGCGCCCTGTGACGCGGGACGTGGGGGCCTAATCGCACCGACACGATTCTGATTACGTGTGATTGTTGTATCAATCATTTTCCCTATCAAATTATTCAGTGGCTGGTAATTGTATCGGCGTCGTCTCGTAATGGCCGCGAGACGGGCCCGGGCGACGGAAACATTCGGCTGCACTTAGTCTCGGTTTGTTACTCGAAGGATTGTAATTCATATGCTATTACTATCGAAAATTAGAGAGAGAATTGTCGTAGTCAGTCGTTTGTTGTTGATTGCCGTGTCCGTCATCAGATCTACTGTGTAATATTGAAAAGTCTTGTTATGGGCGTTATAATGGATTTGAATTTGAGTGGATTTATTTTGTCTTTATTGACAGTCATCTTCGGTTAGTTTTCCAGTAGCTTACTACCTAGTTAAGTATTTCCGGGTACACCAAATTTAGAACATAATGAATGAAAGTTGTAAAAGTCTTTATATTAAACTTACCATGTTCAATACAGATTAATTATCACGAAAGCCACAAATTGCCTTGTTATGTCTAATAAATGTAGGTACTTAATACCTTCCTACGAAGTGCCGAATATAAATCATAGAACAGCATATTTCCCTTATCGCGGCGTGCGTGTAGCTAACCAGCCGATTAGCTATGCAAATCCGAGGAATTTACTACGCGTGCTAAACGGTGCTGTACCGACGGAGCTTTGCATAACGCTACTAAACGTTACCTACCTTAACGAACAACGCTTTACAAGTTTATTTTCGTCAGCTTTTTACCTTCTAGGCGGAGCGTTATTTTTATGATTTACGTAAATGTAAGTAAGACCGTCGCGTCGTGTAGGGATCGGAACTTTTACTCTAGCTGCGATAGCTAGAGTAAAAGTTCAGATTCCTAATTAGAAAATTAAGACGCCTACCTAATCTGTCTAAGCCGCATATTTATAATACTAGACTATGTTTACATGGCTGATTTCTTGTCACAAGCCCTAGAAATATTGGTAAACTGATATGAGTACCTACTTATTTTTTGAGGTGAGATATCTCTCCAGACCATGATCTAAACCAGGGACGGGTGAGAGGACGCCGCCGTCGATCGTCTTCACGAGGACACGGTAACGCTCCGACCAAGTGGGGCAACTCCACCTTATGCCCCATTGTGTCCTCCGGGCGATCCGTAATACTTTGGTGACACCCAGGCGTCTCTACCGCCTTAATCCGAAACAGGAACCTCTTGAACTGGCTATGTCTAGAGAGGGCTTGCGCCAGGTGGAAGGTGAAGACACCGTGGTGCCGCTCCAGCCACTCCTCAAAGAGCCGTACTGCCGCAATTGTGTTGTGCCCATAAACTCATATACCTAACATCCAACTAAAATTGCCCACTTTTACAAAATAATAAAGAAAAACAGAACATGAAAAAATTTCAAATCTTTCGTAATATCACGTTTAACGGCCTCCAATTAAAGAAAATCAGCTCATTTCTGTAACATTACCAACTTATTAAATCACTCCCCACATTGTAAAAACGCCTTATAATTCGTAGATAACAATCCCTAATTAGCCAGCTACTGACGCGAGTCGCGAGTGACAGTAACATGGGCCTCGAATAGCCGCAGTAAGAATCGGTAGTGATATAATTAAACAGTTGTCTAATTTAATTGGCAATAGGCGCGTTCCCACAAGTCAGAAAGTCACCCTCGTTTATTACGTTCGTTCCGAATTTTCCCAACAATTAACATGCGAGTAGTATATGTAGTAATTACAGGTGTGTGTGCGGTAAACGGTGGCTCAATCACGCTACAGGCCGCGCTACGCCGGTCGTGTGTTGCACGCATTGATTTATAACGAGAGTGACGGACTATTGGAACGTTTAAACTATTTCTGCAGATTGATATATACTCGTCAATAGTTTGATTGCTTTCACTTGATCTGCCTAATAGAAAGTAGACATATACAACATGGCCTTCTTAATAAATAGCACCAATTTTATACTTATTTCGGATAAAATTCACATTAATTTCTCATTTGTTCTAAATAGGGGGATACTTCCTCTAACAGTAGGTAGATGTAATTACAATTATTATTTTGCTGTTACGATAATTATGCCCTGCCACAGTAATTGAAAAAGTTTGCCATCGATAGAGTCCCCGAATAGCCTGAAATTACATTCTTTATTGTTATTTCTTCTCTCTCGATGCCTATCAGCTTTATTTAGCGGTTATTACTATTTGAACTTTTAATAATACGACCGCGACGTGACCCAGGTTTCATGTCGAATTCGACATAATAACTCGAGGAGAGTGTAATTTAAAAACTTACAAAGTGATTACATTGTAGTACCTATTTGATGGTTTTGCTTACTATGAATTAACTTCTACACAGTAACGTTAGAAGTTAGTGTATAAAATAATACTAGTTCTAATAGAGTCTTATATAGGTACCTACATAGTATTGTATACAACGACATTTAAGTGTGTAGTGGAGTCAAGTACTCGTCATTAAACAAAAGTGCGACGGTTACCGAAACAGGCAGCGCCACTCGAACTTTCGAGGAGCGATTTAACTTTTTGTAAAGTGCAACACTTTCCCAGCCCCCGCGTAGGGCCCTTCAAAATGCTACTGCGTTTAGACAAATGAACAACGTTGCACCCTTCGCGGCACACGACATGTGACACCGTGTACGCTTATATGGAATGACGGGCGTACTTTTGAGCCATGCGTAAGCGTACTCCGAATTGTTTTGTAGTAGAAACAATGACTGAAGAAAAAGATATTCTTACATCAAATCTTTAATTTTATTTACTTTTTGGAAAACTTTTTCAACTAATTAGGTCGTAAGTATCTATTTTTTATTTCGGAAACTACCAACTGAAAATTACAAAATACTTACTACAAATAAGTATCTAAATATTTACTTATGTTTCGGATACAATTTAGATATTCTATTATTATTATCCGCCATCTATTTAAGAATTTGAGTTTTTATTCTGCAGACCAACTTAGATACAGTAATTACTGCGATTTGCAAATTGACTGGTGATTGCAGTAGGTACCGAGCTTTGATTTTGACACGAAAGGGAATCTATCAGGTCCCTACCCTTAGGAGTTTTGTTGACTTTAGCAACTTCCGAATTCCTTTCCAATATCTGTATCCTCATCTCATCCTGCTAGTTTCCTTTTCATGTCAAAATCAAAGCTTGGTACCTGCTGCAATTATCAGAATAAGCATAACTCTAACAAAAATATCTTTATGAAAATATTCAGGAAGGAACACAAAATAGCGCTTCCAGTGAATAACAATTAGTTGTAACACACATCCGCCACAAAATGGCGGAACTCGTAGGACACAATAAATCAATTGGAGTGGGTGGTTGACTTTTCACTCAAATGTGTGGTTAATTGTAACCGAAAATGACTGTTGATCGAGCCACACTTAATTTGAGTGGTGCTTTAGAACGCAGGGGTTGCGCAGGGGGTGACTTCCAAAGTAATGGGTCCGTTGGTTTTGTGATTATTTCGATACTAATTTCCTAAACCTGCCGGAAATAGTACAGCAATTATACTTATTATTGTTTGTATATCGTGTGTCATGCAGTTGTGTTGGACACAGATTTTTAATAACACACAAAGTTTAAGGGTGCTATCAAAATCGGTAGCATTTTTGCAGTTGTCGAATGTTTATTTAAAGATTTATAATTAATTATATTTCAATATAAAATAATTTCAATGAAATTAAAATATTTGTAGAAAATTATAAATTTTAAATAATAGTCTATTAGTTTAGTAAAGACAAACTTACAGTTATATAGTTATGAATGTGTTTTTCAAGATATGCAATACATACCTATATCAAATTCCGAGGCCGATATGAGCTTTTAATGGATATCAAAGTTGTTGTAGTCTTTCGCTTTCTCTGAATAAGAAAACTAAGGGCTGACGCTGCGTTAAGCGGGCGCCCGCGCGGTCCCATACAACAGTGCTTCGTTGCGAGAAGCCGCGGCCCGCGCCCGTTTTGCTACGTAATAATACATTAAAGTTCTCCATCGACACGACTACATACACACCGTTAAAGTTAAAATAGTGACACTGCGCAGGTAATAATCCGGTTTCCGCTACGGGAGCCGCCGCACACGACACACGCGCGACGTCACGCGACGGGCGGTGCGGGCGCCAGTTTAACGCCGCGTTGGCTGTAAAGGTGGCCATTGAGTCAAAATTCTTTAAAATATCTTGTTGCCTAATTGGTATATTTTTGAAAAAGTAGGTACTACACACGACCGGCATGAAATAATTTACACACCCTTTTATGTTTTTTTTAATTTAATTTTATAGTAAGGTTCTCTAAATCATATACCAATTTTACATTAAATTGATCAAACAATCTGATTTACCTAATCGAGAAATGGTAAGTATAAAAAACTATACCTAATAACTAAATATCTATAATCCTTTAAAAAGTAAATAAATACTAATAAAGTTACAGTTCTTCTGGCCAGTAGACTTCGATCATCTTCTTTAGTTTCTCGTCGATTTCCTTGCCTTCTGGGGGCTGCTTACCCAGAATGAAGACGAACTTCTCATGGCAGTCCATCATGCCGAGGTACTGTCCTTCGATGACTTTCAGCCGCATGGGGTAGCGGTGGAACTCTGCCAGGTCTAGCTTAGCTGTGACATAAGTGTGTCTTATTAGTATTTCTTAAATTCACCCTCCTACCACGGTAATATTATCTATATACCTTGCTCCTACTTCATAATACGACAGGTGTAATCATCATAATGATTGTACATTCACCTGCTCGAAATCAACGAAGTTGTATTGTTATAAAGGAATTAAAAAAAAATATAAGTGATTATAGTGATAGCTACAGCTATGTTTATAAATATATAAGTAAGTAAGGAGGAGATTTTCCATCGTAGCATCAAAATAAAGTATGTCGGCAAATAGGACCATAATTCAACTAAACTTTTGAACTTTAAGACTTCAAAAAGAGAGAGAGAGATAAAGATTTATTATTATAAACCGGGTAAACAATTAATTATAAGTTACTGTTTTTTATTTATCTAGGAAATCATCAAATGACTTCACCCGATCTTGGTAAAGCGAGAGGGTGTAATGTTGCTACATTTACCTACTTTTTGCGTTTTAGGTCTACGGTATTAGGGTGTTCCATGTTTTTAAAATTTTCGATTTTTGACTTTGCTCGAATTCTTGATACCACTCATGCAGTGTTCTTATACCAAAAATCACCATAATCGGTTAATACTTTTCAATACACTTACTCAAAAACCCGCTCTTATCCCACCGCTTTTAGGCACGCAATAGACTGTTTTCCGCACTAGTGTAGAAAAGTTCATGTGCTCTCCCTGCTAAAATTTTATTATATTTATCGTATCAGGTTGGGTGCGTGTCGATCTCACGAAGCGCCGGTCATAACCCGTTTATTCATTTCTTCGTAAGTGTATTGAAAAAAGTCGTTTGATACACGTGCAAATTTGTCACTGTAGCCGTCGGCTTCACAACACCCTCGCCTACAGCTGCAATGGCAAACTTTCTGCACTTGTAAATAAATGTACTATAGAGGTTGTACAAAGCCAATAAAGCTTTTTCATACATCTCTACATCAGTGTAGGTAAAATTTTTATTATTATTATTTTTTATATTGGAGGGTAGCAAGTGTTACTTGTGTGTTGTTATGTCTAGTAAAACTTACTTCCCTCCTCCGTAAATAATAATAATATTAAAAATTTAATCTTCACTGATGACGTACGTATTGGCGCTGTGCAACCTCTAAATATTAACCGATTATAATGATTTTTGGTATATGAACTTTGTGTATGAGTAGTATCAAGAATTCGAGCAAAATCAAATGAAAATCGAAAATTAAAAAAAGAAATATGAAACACCCTAGTAACTACTTTCAAACGTTTTCGCAGCAAAAGTATAATGGCCTTTACGATGTCAATTAGTATCTACCTGTAGACGGAGGCATCTGCAGGGTCCTGTAGGACCCATCATCCTCAAGTTTCTCCAGGTAGTAGTCACGCGTCTTGTTAGACTTTAGACTTGCGCACGGGATCTGCATTTTCAAGACCAGTTTCTTCCATTTCAGGTTTTCCACGAACTTTTCGATCAGCTCCTTCAGGTCTTTTCGTTCCTGTTCATTGAAATGACAGATTTATTAGATACTAGCTTTTCATCGCGGCTTCGCCCGCGTACATAAAATATAGCCTATGCCACTCAATAATAAAGCAGTTTTCGGTGAAAAAAAAAAATAGAATTCGGACCAGTATTTTCGAAAACTATCTCTAACAATAAAAAAAAATATATTTACCTCTTTATAAGTAATATTAGAGTGAGACTATAGTGACTCACCCTGGTTTCATTCGGGTGTAAATATATTGGTACTTCTAGGTTAAACCGCATCAAAAATAGTTGCGGGGTTTGGGAGGAGTTAGCCGACAAATAGACAGATGCGGAAAGCGACTTTGTCAAACTAACAATGTAAAGAGATAAGTTCTGTAGTTTTGTGTTTTTATTTGTAATGAATATACTCAAAAACTAGTAGATCGATTTTCAAAATTCCCAATAGAATGCTACATTATCCTACATATGTATTTTCTTACGGGCGAAGCCGCTGGTAAGAGCTATTTTATAATAAGTAGAGATAAAGAAGTGTGTGAAGATAATAGTTTGAGTGACTGCCGTGTAGGAATAGTGTGGTAGGTTTGTAACTGATAGCGAGCTACCCATTGCTCGCCGTCCGCAAACCCGCGCCTACGGTGGCTGAAAATCGGAATCGGAATCCCGGGAGCGGCTTGGGCTTGAAGACCGTTGCCTCACTCGTGCGGCCTCTTCTTTTGCTAGCATTACTGCTTCGCAGAAGGAGCCGACCCTCTACCACTCCTCCTCGCTCTGGACCATGGCCTGAACCAAGGCCTGGCGCGAGAGATCGTTGCCGTCAATCGCCCCCACAAGGACACGGTGGTGGTCTGCTCAGGCGGGGCACACCTCCACCGTATGCTCCACCGTGTCCTCCGGGCGGTCGACACAATGGTGACACCTGGGCGTTTCTTCCGCACGTATCCGGTTCAGGAAGTTTTTCAGAAAAATTGTCGTTATATGTTTGTTATTGTCTGGAGATGGTTCTTACGGAAAGAAAAATAAATAAAATTGTACAGAAAATCACAAAAATGTAACTATTTAACCTTTGAGCGTTTGACAGTTTATTGCTGAGACAGGACAACGTCTGTCGGGTTAGCTGGTAGGCTACAATAAAATTCTCAGTTCCATTTTATTATTCCACATTTAGTTCGGTTGATACACAAAATTATGTCGATTTTACATTAGAATCAAAACAGTTACTGAAATTCATTTGAAGTAATCCCATGAAAACACCTAAGCAGTATGTATATCCAGGGCTAGATGATGGTCTCGGACGAAAGGTAAACAAAAGTTTTGTATATTTTACAAAGATTTTTCCATAGAGCTAGAGATATGTAATAGCTATGACGATACAAGCGAGCCGTCGGCAATGAGTGGGTGAACTGCGCAGTTATTAGTTAAACGACATGAGCACCACGTAAAGATCTAAATTGGCTGACCTTTGTTGTAACAAAGTAAAACAAAAGATATGTCATAAAATTACTAAGACGATCGATTTATATATAGAACTGATATTATGGTCCGTTGTCTTTGACCTAAAGTTCAATCTGACTCTTCTTTGCTAATTTAAAACACTTTTTTTGAGATGGGAAATTATCATATGACTTCTAGGTAAAGCGAGATGGAGTGTCAGACTTTTACTGACTAAAACCCATCTGTGTTCCTTCAGTTACATTTTGCGTTCTAGGGCCATGATAAGTCTTTCGAATGATCTTGAAGCAATTTAAGACACTGTTATTTATAATAGCCAAAACCCAAGACGCAACGTAGGTACGTTTTTGAATTTAATGCGCCTGCCTTATTTATTTTACAATAGCAAGGTTGGCCAACAAATTTATTAAATTATTCTAACACTGTCCGTACCTGATCGTTGACCAAGCTGAATTGAACACAATGCGAATCCCCTGCTCCATTTGTTTTCTCAGTCCTGTAGTGCAGTAGGTGCCACGATCCTATGGCTTGGCTATCATTGAAGGTGAGGCCGTGGGTGAAATCCTGGCATGTCGGGTGTGTCTTGTCCGTCTTCTCGTGTCTGTCGGGTTTGTCGTGAGAATGATGCGCCACAGCGTCCACAGCCGCGTTTAACGCTACGACTATTGAATAAAAAATACATTAAACCTTTACGAAGATAGATTATATACTATTATAAAAAGTGACCTCTTTTAATGTCTTGTTGACACTTCGTGTGGTTCAAGAGCTGGCTTTTTCCTTGGATAGAGGATAAGCATTGTCATACAGCCTTGCAATGCCGGCAGTGTTTTGAACACATTACCTGTCGAAAGTGATACGGATGAGTTTAGATTGTTTTCAGTTAGTTAAAAGTTTTTTTTTTGGCTTAGGTTAATATTTGTATTAGATAAGTATCTTATAAATATGTCGTATGTAGCCATTGTTAAATAAACTACAGATTTTGTAGGATTACACAGTAAGATTAAATTGAAAACAGAAAATTTTTAGAAACTTTTCTACATCTATTGGGTGTTTTAAGTTATTTGCGCACTCAGAAATAAAACGTCACTTTACAACAAAGAACTAGACCAAGTGATTTCATCATGCATTATAAATACTCGGGAAGAGAAACCTTCCAGCTTATGGTCTGTCAGATAGCGATCACCTTGAGTCCTTGCTGTTTCTCCTTACAAAACGGAAATTTTTGTAGTGATTCTACTACAAAAATTTCCGTTTTGTAAGGGACAAGAAATAAATAAGAATATATAAAAAGAGTTTTGAAATACCTGTGACAATGAACGTGATCATCGGTGACATGTCGGGAGCTGGGCCGCGCACAGGCAACTGCGGTAATGAACTGAATGACTTGATTGCGACTAACGATGCCGGGATTAACTCGCGCTCCTGAGCTCCGAAGATAGGATAAGTCGAATATTTTTTTGCTATCGGATAAAATGACAAAGGAAAATTTTTACTGTAAAATAAAGAAAAAAAAATAAAAAAACGATTGCGCTAAAAATAACTTTAAATAAAAACTGAAAAGATAAAAACAAGTTCAGTCCAGTAGCGTAGAAACAAATTTAATTGTATTAATTTTAACACATAAAATAAAACAAATATGTAATAAATAAATTCTAATACGGAATATACAGACTGCAACAGTCGGGACCCCTATCAGATGGGATGATTTTAGTCTAGATTATTTTAATGGGTCTCGACTGTTGCAGTTAATAGCTACTTTTCATTTCTATTTAGTCTACTTTGGATTGTGGGATAAGTCTTTCAAATAGTTAAATACAATTTGACGTAACTTTTAATGTGGGATGTAGCTAATGTTCAATCAAGTATCTTATGGATTTCATGGACTGTTTTGTATGAAATACAATATTTTTATTTTATTTATTAATATACTTTTTACATTACATGAGATGTAAAGTTGTGAAGTCTTAATTCCCAAGGAGAGTGTATATCTCCGAACGGTTGGACCAATTTTGGCGGGACTTTTACTGAAAGATATATACATTAAAGGGGTGATTTGAGCTACTTTTCATTTTTACGCAGGAACGGGATTTCATAATACGGGATAAGTCTTCAAAACGGTTGAACTCTGACGGAACTTTCATTGGGATATAGCTAATGTAAATGATAATGAGTAACATAATCTAGTTTTTATATCTCCGCTGGACGGGACTTAATTCTCGAGGGAGGGAGTTTATTTTAATATCTGGGGATAGGGGACATCTGTAAAACGGCTGGACTGACTTTGAGTGACTTTCACTGACTGATAGCTGATGTTACAAGGATTAACGTAGGCTTCTTTTAATTTTACCGCGGGAATGGGATTTCAAAATACGGGATACGTCTGCGAAATGGTTAAACAAAAGTTGACGGGACTTTCATTGAGAATTAGCTAAGATTATAACGAGTACCTTAAGCCACTTTTTATATTCTCGCCGTAACAGGACTTAATTCCGGCGGTGGGGGGGACATCCTGATTCCCGCGGAGAGGACATCTTAGAAACGGCTGGACCGATTGTGACGGGTTTTTTTACTATTGGTAATCATCTAATAACTTCTCCCGCTCTGGGGTGGAGAGGCAGAGTGTGCCAGACTTTTACTAAGTAAAACCACACATCGATTCCTTCAGTTGCTCTTTGCTGCTGCTGCGCACTAGAACAGTACCACGGGTTACCTTTTCAGAAATCCTACCATGTCCCGTGAGGACCTGCGTTATGAGAAAGGTGAGGACGCCGTGACGCCACTCCAGTCACTCCTCAAAGAGGGGACTTACCACCATGATTAAGGCGTACCCAACTGACGGCTAGTTGATTTTACAAGCAGTAACTAAGGCTACTTTTCATTTTCCCGCGGAAACAGCACTTATTTCCCAGGGGAGAATCTATCTCTGAACGAAGCTAGTAACAGCTAGTAGATAATAAATGACATATTTCTTAATGTATTTTTTAATATGGTCATGATATACCATTTTGAAATCCTCATGATGAGCCCTTTAATTTGATACCCATATTGCAGTAAACAAAAAAAAAAAAATTTTTTTTTCTCTAATCTTCACTTTTGTTGTGTAATGTTTCCTCTCTCTCTTTCAAACAGCATCGTCATCGTTCAGATATAAGACGTCCAGTACTAGACAAACTGAACAAGCATCGCCAAATCACTGAAACACCGCGGGACGATAAATTTCATAGAATCCAATCCAAACCCAATATGACTTTTTCATCTACACTAATATTATAAGGAGGTACTCTCTGAAAGCACTGGTCCGATTGCAAAAAAATTTTCACCGATAGAAAGCTGCTTTATTCCTGAATGACAGGCTATATTTTAGGTATGCGGGCGAAGCTGCGGGCAAAACCTATAGTAGACTAATAAAGTGCTTTATTATTGATACTACTGAATTACGAACGTCCTCCATTTTTTTAAGTTGGTCTAAAATGGGGATGATTGTGAGAGCTTGATTAGAGGCGAACTTGAGGATTAGGGATATGGAAGTATTTTCTCTCAACATTGGAAGTTGGTATAATAGCATAAGCATAATCGGCCTTTTTTAATGTTCCCACTGCTGAGACTCAGGCCTCCTCTCTAGGAGAGGAAATGGGTCGTAACCCACCATGCGGGCCCAGTGCGGGTTGGTGGATGTCACATGTCTTCGAATTTTTGGTTTTAAGACATGCCGGTTTCCTAAAGAGGTTTTCCTTCAAGTACGTTTTGAATGCAATATGTAACAATTGTTGATAGCATAATCAGCTTTTTAATGTTCCCACTGCTGGGATTCAGGCCTACTCTCTAGGAGAAGGAATGGGCCGTAACCCACCATACAGGCCCAGTGCGGGTTGGTGAATGTCATATGTCTTCGAATTTTTGGTTCTAAGACATGCCGGTTTCTTAACAATGTTTTCCTTCACCGTTTTAAGAGCAGTTGTTAACGTAACATAAAATAATATCATGCCCGTGTACCCCGCAGAGTTAGGCAGAGTTGCAGTACTTCCATATTTCACCCGTTGTCGTCATAGTTCCATGTTACACGGAGCGACCCTATTGCAATCAAACAAATGGCTATTGACAATTTCTAGATCAAAAAAACCCATTCACACTTTGCCAGACATCGGGAATCTAACTCAGAACAGCAGTAGTAGAAGCACGTGGAACAATTAAATTACATCAACGAAGTTCAGACAAACGTGGTAGTAGATAATGTACTAATAATACATTCTTTATTAGTACAACACCCCACGGGGAATTTCAGAAAGGTAAACTGTGGTCCTAGAATGCAAAGGGCAACTGAAGGACATATATGCGTTTTAGTCAGTAAAAATCTGCCACGCCCTCTCGATCCACCCTAGCGGGACCAGTAATGGGATATACCTATAAAACTGGGTTATAAATGATTGAAACCCAGTTAGGTTAGGTGCATGTATGTCAGGAGCCAGATAGGTACTTCTTCCATTTATATTATACGTTTTGAGAGCAGTATGAAACAAATACAATGCGTTCCAAATAATAATAGGAAAGTCAATAACCTCGATCTGTCAAATGTTGAGTGAAAAGTACGGTTTGCAAAGAAAGCTTATTTGTGTATTAATAAAGGTTTTTTTTTACTTTGTATTACTAAGTCTTAGTAAAATCTAAATGAAGTGAAAACGTTATTGTTTAATATAAATTAACTAAATATATTGTTTTCAGTCATAATTAGTTTATAGCGACATCTATGGCGTCACATAAGAACTAATCATGCATCACGCAAATAAATTTCTCCGCGCGATTAGAACATATAGAACGATCCGAAATCATCTATCGGCCAGTTTTCTACCAGACATAACACTCGTCTGGTCGGAAAATCCTCCTCCTTTTCAACGGAGGTTTGCGGGACTTTACTTTTGTCTGCTCCGCAAACCTCCAAAAGTTAAAAAAAACTATTTTCTTTCTTATTTTCATTGTTAGGAACAATTCGCCTTCTTTTTCCATTTTTCACTACTCACTGTCACTAACTGTCACTGTCATTTGTCACTAACTGGATTCTGATTAAATATTTGTCGTTCACGATTCGTAAATACATTAAATTTTAAAAAAAAATTGTTTTGATCACCCTACCCAATTTTTTCGATTTGACAGTATGACGTGACGTCACAATATGGTAAACGATCCTATTCTTATTTGGAAAGCATAGTAAAGAAATGAATTTTACGTAAAATTTTAAAATTTACAAGTTGCCCTAGCTTTTTTCTAACTAGCTTCAGCTTCCAGTCTAACCACTGAATACCTGTATTTTACATAGAGCGACTGCCTATCAGACCCACACAACCCAGTTACTGGGCAACACGATACTCCTTGGATAGACTGAAGGTCAGGATTTCTGGCTTCTGACTACCTGTAACGACCATCAAAGATCTACGAATGACAACCGGGACTTTACGAGTTTTCCTAGGCACAGAGTGTCAGTAATATTCTAGAAAAAAACTTAGGAAGTACTAGTATCTGTTAAATTGGAATAAAAAGGCTCATCCACCGATCTTTGCGTCACGAGCATCGCAGTCGCGATGACCGCACGGTGAACAGAATAAACAGCGACTTCCTGTGTTCGTCCTCAGTGCGACGAGACAATTCCTTGTAATGTGATAATACTAATCAATCCTCGACCGTTCGCTGCTTTCAGCACGAATATGATTTGATAGATTAGCCCACTTATTGGCGACTGTGGAAAAATTAAGCAATAGTTCTAAATCAAAGCTAATTTTGACTCCTTTTAATTATAGCCTAAGAGAGGGGAATTTTGTTTTATTACACACACATATACAACACAGGCACTTAAGACTCCAAACACACACGCTTCACTAAACGTTTCATTTAAGTCAAAGTACCTATTTCTTTTTATTATACACACTAGCTTCTGCTGGCGGAAAATTAATCCAAGGAAAAATACTCCCGGGATAAAAAGTAGACTATGTGCTATTTGAGGATGTTATCTATCCGTTTGCCGAATTTCATCCAAATCCGTTAAGCCGTTTAAGCTTGAAGAAGTAACAAACATACAAAAACTTCCGCCTTTATAATGTTAGTGTGATTCTATAGATTTTAGCTCTCGCTGTCGGTGCAGTATGGTAGGTACCAAATTCAAGGTAAAACCTGTAGCATTTATTTAACTATAGAGAAAGAGGAAGCGTTAAGCTGGCTATGCTTATACCTACTATTAAACTGATGACGATTATCGTAAATCTGTGTGTGTGTTATTTGGTCATCAACCCTATTTTCCTTTATGGAGCTGAAACCAAACCCAACAAAAGCACCGTAAAAAAATATGATCTTGAGATGTGGTGCTGGAGGCGCCTACTGAGGAAAAAACTAGGCAAGTGCGAGTCGGACTCGCGCCTTGAGGGTTCCGTACAAACTTAGCTATGTTAATTCAATTTCCGAATGGAATCTCGAATATTTTTCCGATTCGCAATTTTTTTTTGTTGTGTCGTAGTAATAAATTTACAGTTTTCAGATTTATTCCTAGTCCTGTGCTATAAGACCTTGCTTTATGCAAAAGTTCAGGATTCTGGGTCAAGGTGAAGTGACCTATGAATTTTGATTTTCTCGAAAGTGTCGAAACAAACGTTTTTTGCGACATATACGACCTTTTTTTCGTTAACTCAGAAGTTTGATTTTTTCACAGCTTCAAGGGACCGCAGATCTAAGTACATGGGTTTAATTTCAATATATCGATACCTCCACGCGTTTCCGAGATAAATATAAAGACAGACAGACGGATAATAAAGTGATCCTATATGGGTTCCGTTTTTTCATATTTTCGTACGGAACCCCAAAAACGGACTGCTCACCACACTAACGTTTCTATTCTGATTGAGCTTCGCATCAAACAAAGACCTTTATTGATAGTGCAATTGCGAATCTTAAAAATGTCTGGACATATCATACGCAATGAAAGCTCTTTGGAACATTTAGTGGTACAGGGAAGGGTAGAGAGCAAACGTTCTCGCGGCCGATCACCTACCAGATGAACAGACCTTATTAAATCATCTTCAAAGTGTTACTCATTGAATGTACACGCAGTGCCAACGAAAAGCCACAACCAACCTACCAGACGATCCATGACCACGATCACTCCGCCAGGAGTGTACGTCTGAGAAGAGAAGAGAATCATGTTGCCTTTAAAATGGTACAACCATAAAATATTATAAGTTTGTAAGGTAAATACGATTATAGCATTGCGAAATGGTTAATACATCATAAGTGTTGTGTTACCGTTGAACCACAAGCTTTTCGAATCCTGTGTGGTTAAAGACAAAGACAGACGCGTGTCCTTTGTTTTGCATTTATCCATTAACTGCTTGCGAATTGTTACCATTCCCTCACACAATCGAAAATAAACCTTACATTAATGCGTTAAGGTAGCATTTTTCTTGAAAATACTAAGAATTCGCCTGGGGTTGCGGTTAGGTGCGCACGCGCTTCTTGTATCGAACATTTGATTACCATCCTTTGTTGCGTTGCACGAAGTGTGACATCTGTCGTTTCTTTTGATTTCAAGAAAGTTCTTATGAATTAGGTAGCTATTGTTTCTTATTTATTTTTATCAGAATTATGACTGGCCTGTTGGTCTAGTAGTTAGTGGCCCTGACTACTATGCCGGAGTATCGAGGGTTCGATTCCCACCCCGGACAAATGTTTGGGAGATGAGCCCAATCATTTGTTCTGTGTCTGGGTGTAGTTTATCTATTACATGTATGTATTTAGAAATACATATAAGCTAACCTATGTTTATCAGTTGTCTGGTACACAAGCTCTGCTTAGCCTTTGACTTGAAGGCATTGTGTAATATTTGTGCAGTATATATATATAAAAAAAAGAAACGTACACGTGCCATTAGAGATCAAATAAAATGCAATCAGAAGGAGATATCAGAATAAGATTTAAATTTAGGAAAGTTTAGAAATATTTCAAGCCCATATTTTAGCGTACAGTGGTATAAGCGCAATGTCTATGTCTTGTAACTTTGTACTAGGATAGGCGTTAATGTGAGGTAGCGTAGCGCAGCCGCAGCGCAGGTCCGCATAGGCGCTACAAAAGCGTAGCATAGTCGCTTCATAGGTCCGTCCGCGTAGTCGCTACGGAAATAGCGCAGATGCAGCATAGGGCCGCTTGGGCGTCGTAGCCTCGTAGGTACTCGTAGGCCCGAGTAGTCCCTACGGTAGCGTAGCGCAGACGCAGCGTTGCATCCTGCCCCCCTAACCAAATTACAACCGTTTCGTCTAGGGGGGCTGTTGTCGTCATAGGCATGCAATATAGACCCTGTGCTAAAGTTCCACAGACGTAGAATCGTTAGCATTTGCTAGGTTAGTTAGGCTACGTTACTATAGGTATTAAAATGGGTTTAAATTGATAATTTTACGAGATGTTAAATTATATTACAATTTGAAATTGACTTCATAAGCGACGTCGAATGAGAACTTTATGTTCAAATATTGATAACCGTCAGCCTGAATCATTGTCTATTCCCGTGACTGCCAGATTTTCGAACGAGTCGAGGCTATTTATATGTTTTGTCCATTTCGTCCAGCCATCTCTGTCAGCTTGCGATCAACTCTGGCTGTGTCAGTTCCACATGTGAGGATAAGATGATTATTTTATTCACAGCAGCAAGTAACGTTCTTCAAGTAAACTATATCTCTGGGAAATAGAGCCTGGCAGGAATTAGTAACACTCAACAAGGCACGCATAACCAATTACATGAGCGTTTCGTTACTCCATTGCCAATTTATATCGGACAATAAATCATCGCTGGACGTCGAGTGCGCTCATTAAATCTATTATTAGGTGCTACATTCATTTACCTACATACATACGCGTGTCTAATTTATAAAATGTGGCTAATAACTGTGTCATCAATCAACCAATTTATTGACATACTTATGTTGGAACTTTCTAAAAGTGACTGAATTCAAATTAGATGTAACATGACAGCGTGTTTTGTGTTTCGAACTTTAGATTATTGTTTTATTAATCTGTGAATATTGAATATAAGTAGATACAAAATATAACCAATTTGTGTAATTTTATTACGTTGAAATGGTGTTACAATTTGTCATACGATGTCGGAGTACGATATGGATTAATGTAATAGTGCATAAATTGAATGGTAGTACTCAATACTTTATTGCGTTCCATAATGTTACATAGTTGGTATGTTTAAAAGATTCAATTATGGACCCTGGCCAATCAAAACAACCGTAACCGAAACTACCGGATATCCAAAATAAAAAAATATTGATGGCTGCTCGTCGGGTCAAATGGATATTAATGCCGAGGTCCCTCAGGGACCCTCGGCAACACTGTTCTTGCTGCACGAAGACGGAACTTTTGGGTATGCAGACGACAGCACTGTTGCTGAGATTTACATTCAGCATTCAGCGCGAGAGCTAGTGGACACAGATCCAGTCTCTCCGAAAGGCTATGGTTGAACGCTTGAACTTGGAGGCAGTCTCAGATTGGGGTGATGCCAAATGTCTTTTTTGAGGATCAAGATAAAAATGATCTAAACTAATTATAAATATGTCAGTAAAATTTTTATTATGATTATTTCAAAGTCAACTAGAGATGTTAGGGATATGAAATCTATGACCTAGGAATAATACTATATCAATTTCGGATACGTCTCCGGAAATTATTCCGTATTATCCGCTAGTTTCAGATAATTTTGATTACGAATATTGAAAGTAAAATAAAAATATCAAGACAAACAAATATTTGTCGTATCCTATCAATTAGGCTACTCCTTTATCTCAAACTTTTACACCTATCGGTTTCGGTTACGAATATTTTGTTATTTCAAATATCCGGTAATTTCGGTTTCGGTTACGGAGCTCCATAATATCCCCGATGTCAAATAATAATAATAAGCATTTATTTCGCAAAAACATAGCACTTTGGACTGTATACATTTTTGAAAATAATATTTACATTATAATGCAATAGTAGACTCTACTTTTAAACTAGGACTAGCTTGTATCTTAAAAAATAGGGTTCAGCCAGATGGATTATGTTAAAATTCATATTCACAATCAAAAACAAGTGAAGACAGTGTCAGTGATTTATACTGACAATTGTACTGAAAAAATAAATGAAAAGTAAAATAAATAAAATAATAACAATAACATCAAATGTATTATGAATGTTACATTTTACCTGTCCCGTTAATTAAACAGGGCCTCTGGAGCTGAGGTGTGTGTATCTATCGTAGATGGATGCACAATGAGTTTTGGGTCTATAATTATTGATTGATCAATAAAAGTATCTACGAGGATGTTATCTAAAGGTGGGTTTACGTTGGAGGAGCTGAGCACGAGCCGAGCTCAAATTCGTGTAGTGTAGACCGACTTTAAAGGAGCCGAGCATGAGCGACACTACACGAATTTGCGCTCGTCTCCTCCAGCATAGATCCACCTTTAGGTAACTCGGTTCGAATGCATTTTTTCTCCTTAGTATTTGCATGATCTAGTTCTTACATATGAAACCTGCAAATCCATTTGATATAACTTTCTCGACTTATGTCTAACTTTGGATATCAAGACATTGGCTGATTGGCCTCAGCGATAGTAAGAAACGCTTTCCTAATTTTAATATTATTTGGAGCTACTTTCGGAAAAAACACCAAAACAACTTATAAGTCATCAAAACACAATATCTATCCAGAATATAAAAATCAGTATTAAATGTTCCAGTACCTCGGTACATTCAGTGAGGTGCGCCAGCGCAGCGTTGCCGCTAGTTTATGTGGCTCGGTTATCTTCGGAGATTAGATCGCGCCTCGTCGGGGCTTCACGCCCACCGTGGCCCACCAGGGGATCAGCACAACACGACGTATGAATATACTTGTAGGACTAAGGAAAGCTCGCGTGATAATGTTGTTTATATAAAACTGTGATGGGTCATGGTTTGCAGTTTTCTGAATGGAGAGCGGCAACTTGTATTTTTTGTACGGTTGATTTTATCGGTTACCTACCTGCATTTGTTAAATATTAAAATTTGTTCGTCATCATCATCGTCATCATAATTTCAGCCGAAAGATGTCCACTACTAAACATAGGCCATCCCCAAGTGTCCCCATAATGACCGGTCCTTTGCATCTCGCATTCATCGGATTCTCGTGACCCTCACTACGTCGTCGTCGGTCCGCCTTCCAACGCTGCGTCTCCTGGTACCGCGAAGCGAAGTGTCAAACTAAAGTGGCCTTAAGTTTGGCGATACTTCGGTCTATGTCGGTAACCGTTGTTCTCTTGCATATCTCTTCATTTCTGTACCTTAGAGTAACTTACCTTACACAATTACTGCAACATTCATACCTTAACAATATTGCCTATTCAAACTTTCTATAGACTCTTCTTGTTGTATTCATAAAGGTTTTCAAATTTGTCAATTCTTAATCCCGTTTTTAGGGTTCCGTACTTCAAAAGGAAAAAACGGAACCCTTATAGGATCACTTTGTTGTCCGACTGTCTGTCTGTCAAGACCCTTTATCTCGGGAACGCGTAGAGGTATCGTGTTGAAATTAAAAGGATATACTTTCGTCTACGGTCTCTTAAAGTTTATATCCCTATAAGTTTATATCGCAAAAAACGTGTATCGACACTCTCAAGGGAATCAAAATCCTTAGGGTACTTCCCGAAAACCTAGAATCATGAAATTTGGCATGAAGCAATGTCTTATAGGAAAAATTCTGAAAACTGTATTTTTTTTGTTGTTACATCATAAAAAAACTTTTTTGCGTTTCTTAAAAATCTTCGTATCTCAACTCGGGAATTGAACTGTTTTCAGAGGTAAGTTTGTACGGAACCCTCAGTGCGCGAGTCCGATTTACCCGGTTTTTCAGTAGATTTTTCTTTTGTCTTCGGTCGGTTTTGTATTTAGTTTAGCCAGTGTCAAGTTTAGAAAGTATTTCGTTTCTGATATTTGCTTTCTTTTTGTTTAGAAGGCGGAGGTAACAAGTTCTCATGTTCTCGAAGTATTTGGTAGCAAATGTATCGCTTGTTGTTTGGTTGTAATCAGCTTTCTCAGTAAGCTTCGCTGAAGTAGTCTACAATAGAATTCATATTAAAAGGCCCGTCAACCAATATCTATGAGTAGAAGGATCGCTGCGGTCCCCTGAGTCTTACGTCAAAATATAAGAGAGAGAGAGAGAGAGAGAAGGTCCTCCCATAGACAGACATTGGTTGGCGGACCCGGAGCGGGTACCGCTCCACTCTATTTTACCGAGATCGCGCCTGTTTCAATGGTTCCTTACTTCTACACCAATTTTACAACACAATATTACCACTAGGCATCAGTTTGAGAACATTTTAAACGGCCACTGAATTTCACCCAAAAAAATCCTGTCAAAGACTTCTTTCAGTAATTATGACATGCTGAGAAGCTGAAATTCCGCCAAATTGTTGTATGCACCACAATTTGTAATTAAAAAAAAAAATTGTATTCAACAATTGTAAAATTAGACAAAACATTAATGACTTACCTATGTTTGAACACAAGGTAAACTTTACCCCACACATAAACATACACTAATATACACACACTCACAACTACACACAGTTACACACTACACACAGCTGCTTATTATTTTTATAAGTCATTGTTTCTGTTTGTTCAAAGTTTGGTTTTTAGTTTTATTTTATTTGTTACTTAGTCTCAATATTGTTAAGTATCAACTAAGGGAAGGAGCGAAACAATCCCAACACAAGTATTATTAATAACTTACTGGGACTGTTTCATTCACATTTGTAATGTAACCATTTGAGACCGAATAAACAATTTTTATTTTTTTTATTTTTATCAACATGCCTTTTCCGGCAAATAAGGTTTTTCTTTCTTTTCTTCTTTCTTTCTTACACAATTAAGTTTGTCTATTTATATAGACAAACTTAATTAGATTCTCAACTGCTTTCTCTAACGTAATCTAATTAAATAGATACCAATTGGCAATTGTCTGGCACTTTTTTCAAATAAAATTAATGAAAAGTAAAATAAATGATTACTTACTTACGTAGTTTTTTTTAAAACTTTAATGGCATTTTCTATTTGCCTTTTAAATGTCTCTCACGGCCTGTGGGCAACAATAAATTTAGCGGAGATACAATCAAATAATTACTTGTTAATATTTCTAATATCGCAAAAGAAGCCATAAGAGCAATTACCTACAAATAGGAAAAGGTTTTCTTTTAACGATTTATATCTTTATGAAGTTAACGAGCAGTAGAATTATGTCTCACATTAAATGTTTTTATTATTATTTATAGATTGAGATAGATTCGCATGAGATAGGCTGCGAACAAAACATGTGCATTTATAACAGAAGTTTATTAGTAGTTCTTATCTTATTTTCACAGTTACTTGATTATGTCTTAGTTTAACTGTGTTTATGACTCGTTTGAAGATGGCTAAGGTGATTTTAAGCAGCACAATAAGACATCTAACATATTATTTCCATGTTTTAGCAACATTCTATATAAGCAGGTGATAATTGATGACGATTTAACGGCTAGTGCAGTAGTTGTGCGATTGACTACTGCACTGCTGATTCTTGCGCGGAACAAATATTTGTATGGCTTTTAGACAGGTGCTCTGGGTCTGGGTGTCTTGTGTATATACATCGTGAAAATCATATGAGTTTACATGTTATGAACGCACTCACGATACAGGTGCAATACCTAGTGTGGGGCAAAGTTTTCTTTTTAATATTAAAAAAAAAAAAACAGAAATCTAATCGCAGGTGGAGGCACCTGCATTAGCGAAATCATTTTTCTTCTACTTCCATTAAAACTATTATAATTGACGTTGCCTAAACCACAGGCTTTTGTTCATCGGCATCCGCGGACATCCCAGCGTGGTTTTAATTACTGCCGGCCAAATGCGTTAATGTAATCAAAGCTCAATACATCATACTCGCGCTATCGCCCCGCCTCGGTTTGATTAATAATTCTAATGAGCGGCGGTGCCAAACGAGTTAATTAAGCGTCGTTTTTTACCGGCCGGTGCCACCGCGGCTAGTAAACGGCGCATCAATCACCGCTTTGTGTCTGCCGCCGAACTTCTTAATGATTGAAATGATGCCAGACGAGACTGCGCTGCCCTCTGACCGACGCGCCCGCGCCCGCGCAACTCGGCTTGTAAGGAGCGGGTGCAAAGTGCCGATTATTGTGCTAAAGGGTGGCTTTCACTTAGGTATCAGATTAGCAGCCGGCTGATTTGACTAATAATAGGTGATCAATAACCATTGCTTATACAGATAAAAACTAAATGTAAAGTGTGTCTGTACCTACCTTGTTAAGTTTTCTTTGTAATATTAATCGTCCAAAACATTCCTTTATATAGTCAAGTATGTCTCTAACAAAAACGTAACAAAAACTCCTCCCATCCCATGTAACAATAAAGCAAAGATTTTATAATGAAGTATGAACACAAAAAACTGTTGCAATTATGACAATCAGTTTCTCAAAATTAATATGAAAGAGGCATTCTAAAAAGAAGAGTTCAAATAAAAAATATGATACCTTAATGTACCTAATATCTAGACCGGTAGCTACAAGATTTTGGTACATACCTACATTATGTATTATAGCCTGAGGCTTTATTCGGCTACCGGTCAACATCTCTAACAACATTTAAAAATTTACATAAAATAACATTTAATAGTCTTTCCACCAATCAGTGCACCGCCTTTCATATACCATGTACCCATTACTTTAAGAAAATATCTTATGTTACATTATGCAAATCGAGTTTTTAGCGCTAGTAAAACTCTATCGCACAGCCAAGTAGAGCAGTTTTTGTAGGCGTAAAACACGCATATTATGTTTTTTTGCTGCAGACTTTAGGCGTTCTGAAAACCAAAATTTAATATCCGTCATTTATAAGACGACAAATCAAAATATCTTAGCCCGGGGATGATCTACGAGACAAATGGAAAACATTAATATGAATCAAAACAGTTTATTCTGTAAAACTAGTGGGACCGGTGCTCCTCAAACATTATCAATCATTTTCGCTTTGGCCGCGGGCAGAATAGCTTTAATTTGATAAAACGCAATTAGCTACCAAAAAGAAATCTAATCTCAAGAGGCGGCTCCAACTTTTTTGGCCGCCATCTTTTTGGGTTCCACATTGACGCCTCGAATAAATAGAATGAATTACAAAGTTAACTATAACGAATGGATAATAGAAACAAAGCGTTAACTAATTAAGAAGATGGTTTTGATAGATTGATACCTAATCGAATAACACATAAATCCTAACTAAGTTCTTATTGCGTCTAGCGTCTGCACAAAAAATATTTCTGTAATAATTTTCTGCGCAGACGTTCAAAGTTCTATGGTACAGCTTAACAAAGAGCAGTCTAAATGAATAATTTTATTTTCTTATATTGTAAACGCGTGTTTTCTACGATTGAATGGTCCTTCAATTTAGTGGCGAGTCATTCCAGTGGCAGTATCGCGTGGAACGCGCCGCGGGGTTCAATGTCTAATTCTCCGCGCTACCAACAGGTGGCGGCTGCGCGGCTCTTCAAATCTGACAGACGCCATTGCCTTTACGTCAGAAAGCCGCGAATAAAATTAATGATGTTCGCGCCTTAATGACGTTTCACGACGCCGCTCCATTGTGTCCGTAATACAACAATTATTGAGATCATTTATTAAGTTTATTGATCTTTTAACTTAATCTTTTATTTCGTAATTTAGCTCCGTGCAAGAGCGCGAACTCTGAAAAAAAAATATCTCATATGCGGAGGTATTTTTTGGACTATTTTTGTCATTATACGGCGTGATGTGAGCGGGGTCTTTGAATATAGAGGCAATTACTGCCCCGCATGTGGTTTGATTATGTACGACGGTTCCATTCCATCTAGCGATGAGGCTATAAAACGCCGGTAAAAACATTACTACAACCTTTGCGAGCTGTAGTTTTTGAGCTTCCGTTGCTAAATTGATGCTGATGTTAAGATCCATTGTTATGATTTTCTGAACGTTAGAGAATAACTGTCTGTTTTTTGTATGTTCTAAAGTAGATTAAGTTTTCGGATGACTTTGGTGTTTAATAGTTTGCGGTGTGGTGAGTGTTGATGTGTGTGTGCACTTTGTGCAGTCTGTGGGAAGTAGATTCCGCCAGTGAGGGCGCAGTTAATTAGCAGTTAGTTGACAGTTAGGTTCCTTTGACGCGGTAATGTCGAAGCTTTGCCATCTTAGTGCCATTAAGTCTGAGCTCGACTGGCATGCTAATGACTCTCCGCTTGTTACAAATTAACCAGCGTCTTTTGGGTGAAGTTAACACATTCCTGATTAGAACTTTTAATTGAAAAAAGAACTTTAATCACTGAGATTGAAGATATGATATTTTGGCGGAAGGTTACGTAAGAGGCGTAGGTAATCTACCTACTCAGAATGAATTTTCGAAAATTCTATACCTATAATTATCCCAAAGTAATACCTAGTGGAAGAGGGTTACTCGTGAACATCTGTAACTTTTTAAGGGAAATTAAGTAATATTGTTATTTGGACAAACAATAAAACAGATTTTATATATATTGGTTGTTCTTATGGATATTCTTACGATCTCGAATTCTTTTGACAGTATTTTCAAAAGAATTCGAGATCGTAAGAATATCCATAAGAACAACCAATATATATAAAATACATATTTCAGGATTTCATAACATATTACTTCTTGAGATGTAAAAGAGGATCCACCGTGGCCAATTGTCGATTACTGGTAAATTGGAGTTTTATGATAGAAGAGAGGAAAAAGAAGTGGAAAATCTAGCCACACTACTAGATAAAAGAATTGATTAATAACGTTAATTTTACGTGAAACCTCATATAGAAAAAAATTGCCTTAAATTGAATAGATCTGCATGTACACTGTTTCAGCTTGACTACCAAAAACCATGAAATCTGTCACCAGTCTTGCCAATGGGAACCCACCCTTTCACATCGTGTTACTCTGTTACTGGGTTGTGGAGGTCATATAGGCAGTCAGTCCATGTAACATACTGGTACTCAGCTGCATCCAGTTAAATTACAAGTTGATCACAACGTAGTTTGTTTTCTCTCCTGCTGGGCCTTGGTACAGGCCATGGTTCGGAGCGAGCAGGAGTGGTAGGCGGACGCCTCCTTCTGCGAAGCAGTAATGTTAGCAAAGGAGGTGGCCGCACGTGCCGGCCACCTCCTTTGCTAATATTACTGGCCTCCGAGGGAATGGCTCTCACGCCGCAGCCGCCGGGATCCTGATCCCGATTTCCAGCCACCGAAGGCGCAGGCTTGCGGATGGCGAGCAATGGGTAGCACGCCGTCCGGACCGAGCCTAAGTCGTCGTCAAGGAAATGTCAGCAAATCGTAGGGGCCCAGCAGGATCGAAATCTACTGGGGCCATGGGTTAAGTAAAAATGAAACCCTGGGCCCTGGAACGCAAGGCAAAGAGGGAACAAACGAGTGGATTTTAGTTACTAAAAGTCTGAACGTCCTCCTGCCCCGCTCAAGGGCGGGAGAAGTCATTGGATGATTTTCCACCTAGAAGAAAAGTAGTTTTTTTTAATTTTATTATTGATAGGCTTGCGCTTGAACATTACTCACCTGAAGGTAAGCAATGATGTAGTCGACGATGGGCTGACATGACTTAAGGACCCCTAGGTTGTAGCTATCAGGAAAATGAAACTCCGGCAGGGAATTCCACTCCTTAGCTGTAGGCACAAAAAAGTTGTTAGTAGTTCTTGGAAAAGGCTGTGAAGATTGATTTTTTTCAGCGGTTTCAGACTTCCTAACAAGCCAGTAATTGATAAGGTGGTTCATAATGACCAAATAGAAAAACCACTAATGTCGCCTTATTAATTCAGCGTCGTTACAGGATTACCTATAGAGCACAACGAGGAAGCTTGACTTTATTTAATTAATTATTTTCAGTACCTAATTACCTAATATTCAATCTCATATCTTTTCCTACTCTTGTTAGTAAGTAAATTTATTTAATATTGCAAAATTGAGTGATGAAAGGAAGATGTATTAGGCTGATTTTACATTTCAGGCGTCGCAGGACGATTCCCGCCTCCATTGGCACACGCTTGCATACGATGTTCGCCGTTTTGCCGTCCAGTAAGGACCGACCGCAAGACCTGTACCATGACGTTCAAAGTAAGATTGTTTCATTCTTATTTCAGTGTGGGTAAGAGACAGAGCTATACAGGTTGTCTAGCGCCATGTAACCCCGCTGGTCGACGGCGCGTAGTATTCAACTTACGCCGCAAAGAGATGTCAGCAAAGCCATTGGGGCCAAGTAGCCAATGCCGTAAGGCTGCGGGAACGTTTGAAGAGTTATTGAAGGACACAGGTTTAAGTGAGTAAAAATTAGACACGCTCTCTTGCTCCGACCCAGAGCGGGAGAAGTTTTTATAATATTCATTCTGTTTCAAATATCTATTATTAATTTATTGTACATATCTATCTGTCTTTTTTAACCCAAAGGTTGATTGGTAGAGAATGCCTTGTTGCATTAAGTCCGCCTATGTACCAGAACACAACTGTACATGAAGTTTAAATAAATAAATATTGATTATACACTTTTGGGAACAGCAAACAGAATTCTAAAGTCCAGATTACATTAGCGTTAAACAAGCGAGCATCGAATTAAAGCGAAGGAAATCGCCTGAACCAATTTCAGCGTTGTTATTACTTTGTAACATGCTGTAAGAGCACTTCGCGCCGTCGGCTGCAGGCATTTGTTGGCTGCAAACGATGGCAAGGGAACCACGTACCGCAAAATGATATCTAATAAGGCAGTGTTAAGATTATCGACGCGATACGCTTCCCTCAACAAGCTCCGATTTCCCAATAACATTCCGTATCTTACCTACTATAATTTCAAAGAGCCTTCATGTACGTACCTACGTAGATAATCCGTAATTCCTTGTGTTCGGTCCACGATCGTCGGAAACCAGCGCAATTAGATGCAATCGTGTCGGAATTATTGTAATAACCAAAAAGAATCGATGGTCTAACGATGGACGATGGGCGATCGCCGCGCGGCCATTGGTGCGGCACTCACCAATGCGCGCGCGCACGACTCGCGTTGTTAGCCGATCTACACGAGATAAGCTAATTATACAACAGCGGACGTTGATTGTTATTCTACTTTCCTCCTTTATTTTTCAGATGTTAAGCTTTCGAAGTATATCTTAATCGTTGTACGCATACATAAAACTCAAAGTGGTTATTAAAATATCGATCGGAAAGCGAAACACGTTATTATTGTACGAATCGTCTAATCATTAACGATTGAATGGACCACCGACGATAGCCATTACGGAAATTAAAACGGAGCCTACATGTACAAGTGACTTTACCTACGAACAAACATAATGTATTTGAACCAACATTGAATTAAATTGATATTTAGGAATGTGTTTTTTTAACATTTACCTTTGTAAACAGAATAAACATCAGGGATATTTTGTAATTAATATTCTAAAATTTTAATTGCGCACCATTGTTTTCGGTATCAATTCTACCTATAATAACATACGTCAACGTTCATACTATTTGGTTATTATAATCTTATGAATATAGGTATTTCATTTATCAAAAACATTTCCTCTTCACGAGTAACGGGATTATTATTGGCTACACTAAATGTGGCGGTACTAACTACCTACGTGATACTTTAGAAATCATATTTTAATAAGGAAAACTGTGGGGAAAACCAATGGAATAGGTACAAACTGAAAGTGATTATCGCTAACTTGGTTCAGTCAATGCTACTCTTTATTTAAACAAGAAATGTAGTTGGCGAAATTCAGTCATATTGCCTGGACTACTTATTGGTAGAGTAGTGGCGAAGTCTGGTAAAGTTCAAAGAAGAATGGTTATTTTCCACCCCCTGGGAAAAACTTTAGGGAACCTATGGATGCAGGAATTAGGTTCTTTGTCCACACTGTTTAGTTGCTATCGAACCATTGTTCACAGTGGATAGTGGACAGGTAAATAGATTTCGTCTCTTTTATTTCCTTGAATTTTATACGTTCATGGAAATGAATTGACTAAATCTATAATTAACTTATTTATATGAAGCACCTACATTAACCGGAACAAGTTTTAATATTATACCGACGCCCCGACGGCAACGGTTTTATATCCATATTAGACCAGTGGTGAAGTCTATGATTCTAAGTTGCGCCCATAGTTTGGATTATAACTATATTGAGAAAAACATGGTTATTGGAAAATTCAAGATAAAGGGTAGATTTTTAAATAGTTAAATAACTTTTTTGGAAAAATAAATATTTTGCTTTGTCATATTTTGTATACAAAAACTGTAAAACGGTCATGGTATACACATATTATATATATATATTATATACAGATATGTATACACATATCCGTCGGTTGAAAATAATGAAAATTACATTTCAGGACGAAGGAGGCATGTAGTTATTTTTTTATTTACACAAGATATCAATCTCTATCTTGTGCCAAGTGCCATATATAAAAAATGAAATAAAATTAAATATGGATATATAAATATAGATATATATATATACTGGTGTCAAATGTCATCTAAATTCGTTCAGCCGATAAGACGTGAAGAGGTAACAGACAGGTAGACAGAGTTAGTTTTGAATTTATAATATAACTGTGTCTGAATTTATAATAATATATTTACTAATACGTGATAATAATTAACAAATTTTGGAACACACGTATGACATACATCACCTAACTCCTCCTAAACGGCTAGACCGATTTGGATGAAATTTTGTCTGTTTGATGGGTTCTTGGATTGTTTAAAAATACAATTGAACCTGTTTGGTGGCGCTGCATTAAGGTTTAAATTATTTTTTTTTGCGAGATGTCAGATATTCGGCAGGACAACGTCTGCCGGGACCACTAGCGTATGTATATTTCTCTGTCTCTATCTAGATCCTAAACGTTTTCTATAAGAAGACGTTTTAGTCCTCCTTTTGGAGCAGTTGGGTAAAAGAGCTGTTTTTTTTAATTGATATAAACTAGTGCTTGACTGCGATCCCACATGATGGTAAGTAGTGGTGAAATCGTTGAAAAATGGTGAAGCGCACTAGTTTATTAAGAGTCTATTTATCTACCATGACCATCTCAGACAAATCTGCATTGTTCTCATGTGATTTGACCATTACATATTAACTGTATGGACTTTAAAAGAGACTTTGACCCCTGAGTTTGTTTCGGTGTTTCTTCTCAGGGTAGTCAGCTAGGAAACACCGGCCTCATCTAGTTTAAAATGACGAAAAAAAAATTGACGTGTAAAAGTGTTTTTTTAAACCTACCTACAAAATAAATATCATTTATCATTTATCTATATATATTTATATTATGTATGTATTTAGAAATATATAAGTACATTTATCAGTTATCTAGTACTCATAGCACAAGCTCTGCTTAGTTTCTGACTAGATGGCGTTGTGTGATAGTTGTGGAATATTATTATTATATTATTTTTTATGCATTTATACATCTCAGGACCCTGAGGTCTTGGACCTTTGAAAGGCGTACGAGGGGCCGAAGCCAACTCGCAGAGGCCCTTTAGATAATTTCAATGGAACGTGATATCAACCGACGATTATCCCTGTACACGCTATGCTAGTGCACCCAAGGACAACCACGAGTTGGTGAAAAACTATATTATTATTTATTATTATTCACTCTAGCCTTGAAGACACCCAAATTATTATCGGATGGGGAGACCGCAGCAGGCAAATTGTTCCAGTTCTTCGATGTACGCGGTATAAACGACGAAGCGAAACGCTTAGTCCGGACCGTTGAAGTTTCAACAACGTAAGGGTGGATACTCGCCGTTCGTCGGGTTGTCCGATGGTAGAAAGGAGATGGCGGAATCAAGTCATGCAATTCCCTCGCACACTCTTCAAAATGTAACCTGTAAAATACCGATAGGCTGGCTACCCTGCGCCTGTGCTCGAGGCTTTGTAGATTGGACTTAACCAAATCTGGATCCCCAATTAGCCTCTTCGCACGTCTTTCCACTGAGTCCAAAGCTGCTAGATGGCATTTTGCAGCACATTTTTATAAAATACTTAAAGTATACGAAAGGACATTTTGAAATCTCATGAACATCTCCACATGACGCAAGGTAATCATACTGAACATGTTATGTGAATAACGCTGAAAATAACATATGTCTAAGCATTGCTGTGCGGCATAGAGTTTACAATTTTGTGATATTAAGACGACATTTACACGTTTTAATTTGCTGTAGCATATTTTATAATATCTGTCTTGAAACTAGGGTTGCTAGGTATGGGCTCCAGGATAGTTCGAAAGAGTTAACGCGGCCTTAGAACGTCAAGAGCAACTTGAATACGGGGTATTAAATACGGGTGGGTTTTATTTTTTTATTGGCCAATCAACAATCACCACACACTATCAAAACGGTGAAGGAAAACATTGTGAGGAAACCGGCATGTCCTAGAACCATAAATTCGAAGACATGTGACATCCACCAACCCGCACTGGGCCTGCGTGGTGGATTACGGCCCATTCCCTCTCCTAGAGAGAGGAGGCCTGAGTCCCAGCAGCGGGAACATTAAAAAGCTGATTATGCTATCAACTATTGTTACACATTGCATTCAAAACGTACTTGCCCTTATACAAGCCAAGTGTACAAAATATTACGATAGATACAGCATGCATGAACAATATTAGTACAGATACATAGTTATGTTGTTTTAGGTGGATTTGGCGCTTGAATTTTTGCATAGATGTGCCAAAAATATCCAAACTTACATAGCAATTATTAAGAAGCCTACAAAGTCTTGGGATTGGGGAGGTTTTGGTCAGTAAGATCTGCCACTCCCTCTCCACCCAGAGCAGAAGTTGTTTAATGATTTGGTCTAGTGGTTAGTGGCCCTGATAACTATGCCGGAGCTCGTGGGTTCGATTCTTACCCATGAAAAATGTTTAATGATATGAATGTTTGATGAATAAATTTCATCAAACACATTATTTTTTGTTTTGTGACTGGTTGTATTTTATCATTAATATGTATTTATTTAAAAATATATAAGTATGTTTATTTAGTTTGAGACTAGATGGCGTTGTGTGAAAGTTGTGGAATATTATTATTACTATTTCGCACCTAAAAAAGGGTTGCTATACGTTATGATTGTTCCTATATATAACCGTAGATTTCAGTAACGACACGATAGTAGCATTTAGGTATAGAAATACGTGGATTGAATTATAATACACAGGTGTAAAAAAAAGTTTTCCTATTCTTTCAGGATGCCCTTTTCCAAAGTGTTTGTCATAATTTATGGAGCCCAATGCGGATTCTGTATCGATTAGGCAATGAAGAAAAATAACTATCTAATTGTTTTTCGTAGTCTAGTCAAGAAAAACGAGCACAAAAAACTAGTTTATAATTCTGTAAAAAATGATAAAACTAGAGAAATTCTGAAGGATCATTTTTCAAGCTGATACAGAACAAGGTTTGTGCGCAATCTCATAAAGGCGGGTTAGTCTTGCTTCGATATATGTAGTTTCACGTACACTTTTTTTGTTTGTGAGTAAGCTCGGATTACTCGACCTCATAGAAAATAGGTTACGGACACTAAATTAGTGTACACACATATTTGAGATACCGGCCTTCGTAAGGTAGAACTATTGTATCTGATTTTTAGGGGTCCGTACCCAAAGGGCAAAACGGGACCCTATTAATAAGACTCCGCTATCCGCCCGTCCGTCTGTCACTAGGCTGTATCTCATGAACCGTGATAGACAGTTAAATTTTCAAAGATGATGCATTTGTTGCCGTTAACTACAAATACTAATAAAAAACAGAATAAAATAAAAATTTAAAGAGGCTCCTAAATGAAACGTGATTTTTTTTGTCGTTTTTTGCTACGGATGGTACGGAACCCTTAATGCGCGAATCCGACTCACACTTGGCCAGTTTTTTTCGTCAAGTACATATCGTTGAGACTACCTTTTAAAAAAGTTGTTTATAGGTCAGGTCTATTCTGCCTGACAACCATAGCCGGGCCTAGCATTATCCTGCATCGTACGCTCGCGGTCACGTCCCAGCGATTGGGCCGGCTCTCTTCATTGCACAGACGTGCGCGCACCGCTTGCGCATGCGGCCTGAGCGCTCATTCAACGCGCCATGTGTGCGCACAGCCATTATATGAACTTCGTACATAATCGCTATGTGTTCGTGTCAATTGTTTTGCTTAAAGCGAAGGAGATTATTTTAATAGTAATCGCTGAAATTCAACCCCAAGATTTAAAAGCCTCTGTATGTTTCTTTGAGCTTGGCATCGATTGAATTATGGACCACTGTTAATTCATTATTTCACTTAAACAGTGTAAATTAACTTTTACTTCAAAAATCAATTTGGTGCAACCAAAATTTAGTCACCGTTACAACCTAATCAAGCGAAAGGAGTTGACTAAACATAACGCTAAGCTGAAGGGTCTTTACGATGGGTCTCTCTAAATAAGCCTCTAGCCGTACCGAGTTTTATGTTCGTTAGAGTATTACAGTTCATATCAAGCGAGCGAAGCGAGCCTATTTACACCACGAGCGGGCGAAGCGCGATTCTTAATGAGCAGAATGCGTCGAGCGTAGAATGAGGCGCTTGCTTCACTCGCTTGTTCTTGTGAGGAAGCCTGCTACGCTCGATTGTAATTGCGGCACCCATATTTATTTGTAAGAACTCGTATCGCTTGCTTGCTATGAGGCAGCACTGGCTCCTTCCTCGCTTTCCTTCTAGTGAGGGGGGGGAGGGAGTTCTAGCTTCGATTGATCAGTTTGAGTGGGTTCGTTTCTCTTGTAAGAAGACACGTTTATATTTTGCTTAGCTTAGTGATATATGTCGGTGCCTATTAACCATTAACTATCACAATATGCCCACTTTGCTCGTGTAAATCTCCAATCTAGTGGAGGATTATCCGATTTACCACTGTGGCTTCTGCCATTGATTTGTTTTATGTTTCCAGTGTTGCCCCAACTTCTGTTTTCTCCTATTAAAAGACTTGTCACTTGTCGTATTCCTTATAATATACTTAAACTTCCTTTTATATAGTTGTATAAACAATAGTAGGTAGGTAGGTAGGTATTAGTAGGTAGGTAGGTAGGTAGGTAGGTACAAAGAAATTGTGTTTTATTAAGTACATTATAATCAGATTTTCATGATTGCTATGAGATTTTCAGACATCTAACAGAAATATTGACTGATTAATCAGTAGGTATTCCTGACAAAAAGTCGTTGATGTAAACTCTAGTAGTTTTACTACTAGTTGTCTACGACATAGTTCATACGAAAAAAATCTTGGAGGTAAGTAGGTAGCTAACAGAAATTTGGACCTAATTGTGCAAGCATTAGCGCGTAAATATAAAACAAAAGTATTCTTAATGATTCCAGTACGTACCTAAGTTGCTTCTTTTAGTTGTTCCACTTTTTCACTGCTGCTCATTGTCTCAATTTAGCAGTTAACCGATCAGTTATTGAACGTGTCAATGCCTGAAAAACTGAGTCACTGTAGATAGATAAATCATTTGCAGCTAAGAAATATGTAGAATAAAGCAAAATTTGAAAGGTAAAAATGATAAAATATTGAAGATAATTTCTTTGATAATGACTCTAATACTATTTCTCCTACAATAAAATTAACGGATTTTTGAATTCGAATTCGAATTTTGAACGAAGGTCACTTGCACCTTATTTCAATCTGTACTTAGATTAAAAGAGGAAATTGCTATTGCTGAATTTTAGCTATGTGAATGTTACCACCTGGCCTAATTTAACGTTATCGGCTCCAATTAAAGCTAACTGCCACCAAATGGCGGAACATTGCCAGTGTTTTAACAAGAGCGACTTCACTCGACCGCATGTCATTTTATTACTCCCCCATAACACATAATTGTTTGCGGTTAAACCCACCCTTAAATACTTAAGCGAAACGTGCTCACTTCGGCACTACGCATCGCAAATAATTCCACAAACAAGCAGTAATCATACCTAAATATAATTTGTATAATTATTTGTCATTTGTAAGTAAATTGCTTTGAATTTTTTTAATGTCATCTTCCGTAGCTTCAGGCCCTTAATGGTACGAGTCACGCCCGTTTTCATTGTATACACCATGTGTTATAACAAAAATAAATAAATTTTGTTAACTGTCATGTTACAATTTGCTTTTTTTATCTTCCGAACAATGACTCTAGCATACTACTGACCTCTCGCGATGATAATTCAGCAGAAAGAATTACACAAATCAAATAACATTTCTGTTTATTACATAAAATAACCAAAAAGTGTTGTTATAAGTTTTAAATAATATTTTAATCGGTTATTGTGAGACAGAAAGGCTTGCAAGCGTGGATATAAAAAAGCGTGGCAAGTGCGACATAGCGGGCGCGTGGGCGGCGACATGTCCAACACATTTGTTCCGATGACGACCGCCGCGATTTTATTATAATTCATTTACCGTGTTTTAAACAGATACCGTATTAGGCGATCGCATTCCCCTCTCAATTGTTAAGATATCGGGCCACATGAGCAGATCGACATTTCAATTCATAAAGATAGTCAAGATTGAGGCTGGGGCATTTAAATATAAAATATTTCTTATCTTAACTATCAAACACCTAGACATTTTATTACCATGAGAGGAGACTTATAATAAAGAGGATGAAGAAATATGACTGTCTTTAGTACCTATAAAAATAACTATTCTATAACACTTTAATTTCAATTATGATAGAAAATTGCCGAACAACTGTTAACATCTTAGTAATCATGGAGTTATACGGCTCCAAACTACCTCCCATAGAACTAGCAAATTAAATCGAAATGGACTTGACTTGAGACACAAAAATTGGTAGAAAAAACGTGTTGTCTTCGGCTTGCTCACCCACGGGAAATAATTGGCGTATGAAAAAATACAGGAAGTCATTAGTGGCAAAGCGAGTGAGCGGCATCTATTTCACGAGCATGGTCGTTCCAATAGCGTGACCGCGTGTCACACCGGAGTTCAAGGTGTGAATAGGATTTGGTAAAATCTTAACTCACAAGCAGCCTAGTTTTCTGTTAAATTTCCAATAGGATCTGCTCGTGAAAGTAGTAGCTAATTCCCAAAAAAAATTGGACTTATCGTAATTATTTTGATTCTTGAAGAGAAACTTATTTATTTATTTATTTTATAATTCATGTACACACATAAATACGAAAGAAGTTACATTGTTATAAAAATTGTACAAAGGTACTGCTTATTTCTAAAAGTAATCAAAACTTGTTCATTTCTATGGGCAGAAGTTCAAAATACGACCTCCCATTTCCGTTATTGTGATGCTTTCAAAATACAGCGAACTTGTGATAACAGTTTGACACGCGTCAAAAAAAATCTTATGTCGCTCAGTGACATTCTACAGGCGAATTTTTTTTTTAAGTCTGTCTTAGAGTTACTGAGTTTATTCATTACAAACAAAATCCGAAGATTAGTATAGATTTCATCTTTATTTTTAAAATCAACATCAATATATGTAGGATACCTGCGGCTGTTACTAAATATTTGAAAGGTGGCAAAGAGTAAGCAGGGACCGCCAGTAACGCTCTGATCTAGGTAAAGAGTTAGATAATGATTTTAAGGTCATAGACTACGTGACTCTATTATTTAATTTCAATTTCACATTACGATACGTTGTGATAGGAGGCGAACAACATTCGTCACTAATAAGCCTTGTGTCCTCGCAATTTGACATTTCAGACATTTTAATTCACTTTTAATTCGACTTATGAATAGCTCTTTTACGCGGTTTGTACATCATTTTATATTCATTAATATGATACTAATGTGTCTCGTTATATGTGGCCAGTGTAGTGGGACGGGACAGTGGTCGGTAGCCATCTGTGTCAACCATTGTCGACTATTCCTACGATCGTTTCGGCAACAAATCTTTTGTTCGCAGTTGTTATAGTGGCTGTACGGAAAACGGTTACAAGAGTAATTTGTAGCAATAAACGGTATTTAGAGCGTATCTAATTTCGTATTTTAAACATTATCTTTATCAATTTCTCGAATCGTAGATGCAGTAATTCATGTCTTCTGGAAGTTTTTTGAGTCTTTGATGTTAATGTATCTTATTATGGGCAATTATTTATGCAAAGATAATAGCTCACAGCAATAATTTTTAATTACACATCGTTAATTTATGTAACACATTCAGAATTTAATACTTTTGTAAGCTGAGTTTAAATATGATAATGTTATACAAAAAATGGTAGTCGGAAATACGTACACTGACTTTGAAATGTTTACTTCGAACCAAAGCTTTCTGCGAATACATAGAACCTACCTTCTAAACGATAATGTCTACGGTATGCAATTATATATGTGTGTCCATAATTACAAAAAGTTGTATAATATTAAAATATAAAACATTTAAAGTGGTTCATATTTTTACCAGTTTAGATTGAAAAATGTTTTAGTGATAGTTTTATAGTCTGTTTATACAACAAATACGCTATTGCGTCGGGGTGGAGAGTCGAGAGTCGAGAGCCAGCACTGCGTCATAAAGCGACTCTTCAGAAACGACACCCATAAAACCTTTATGATTAGTCAAACCGCTGGCGAGGACGATTCATTATGGGCCATTATGCGTCGTGTTTATCGACTTACTCTATACAAGCCAATAAAATAACGAACGACCGAGATAAGAGGTGGACAGTCCTCTAATCTACGAAACAAGGGACACTAATTCGATTGTGGTTTTGGTCGAGCCTTTTTTGGGGTTTACGGCACAAATTGAAGTGTTAAAAAAACTACAAATTGGCTTTTTCGAGGGCCATTCATTAGTTCCACGCTGAATGGAGTTCGTTGTGTCGTTTTCGCTCAATTAGTTAAACGGAAATTCGAGCTTCGGACGCACACGGCGCGCGCCGCGGCTCCGCGCTTCCCGTGAAATATTACGACATTTTAAGTGTTGCCATCAGCATTACGATTATACTGAAATGGAATAAGCTATTTATGTTAAGATAATTTGTCGCCTCATAAATATAAAATTTATATCAGCTGTTTAGATATCTATAAGTTGAAAGCATACAATGCTTAATTGAATTAAACATTCTATTAAAGGTGTCACATTTGCATTAGTGTTATTTAGTAATCTATTTTTATGAAATCTAGTTTAAATTGCAGATTTCTAGGAAATTTTGTAACATGCAGCTTACGTTAGGTATACCTGGAAGTTAAGAACTTATTCATAAGATGACTTTTTTGATATAATACATCATCAAATAACTTGTCCTACTTTGGGTGGAGCGAAAGGGAGAGTCAGACTTTTACTAATTAAAACCCACCTGTGTTCCTTCTGTTGCTCTTTTTTTCCTGCGCCGCATTGACTCTTTCAGATAATTCCACAGCCACTTGGCGAGAAATTAACTGGCCTGTATTTAGGAAATAATAAATTCTGTCACGCTCAATGATTAAGAATGTTATTTAAACATTAATTAGATACAAGAGTTGAGTTGAGAGTTCTGGTTTGGCACGGGCATGTCTGCCAATGTCGTTAATTAAGTAATTCATTGAATAAATTAGTAACTTGTTCATCGCAGTCAATCAAGCTCTATTATCGTATCGGTGATAGATTGTTGGCTAAGTTATTTGAAATATTAACTTTCTATCTACCTACATACGTCTATGGAATGGTTATAAAACTTATTCGCAATAATATTATACTGCTTTCACAGTGATGACAGGCAAACATTTGAATAAAACCAAACATTTGAATATTACTCGTATAATAGCGACAAATAGACTTCCTATTAGTGGCAAAGGGTGAAAGTTTTTTGTTTTGGTATGTATGTATGCAAAAATATCTAAAATAGATGTTCTGAAAAGTTAAACAATAAAAATAAACATGCACTCTATTAATCATCATCATCTCATCATCTTCCTGCCCTTATCCCGTGTTATTTGGGGTCGGCGCAACACGTGTTTTTCTTCCACTCTGCACTGAGAAAAAAAAAGAAAAAATCAAATAACTAATCTTATTAATAAAAGAGCTTTTCTCAAGTATTTAAAAACATAAGTAAAGGAAAATTTAAGATTCAGTGATGAGACAGAAGGATACCTCATTACAAATTGGGATTAAATGACGTGCTTAAAAGAAAAGAGAAAGGTTGAGACAGATAACGATTTCAGTGGAATTGCGCTGAATGAAAAATAATGTCTCTGTATTTTCTTTATTTTTATTCGTAGGTTTAATATTCTGTTTATAAACTTTTAAATTTCTCATAACAATTTTTTATGATAAACCGGTCCATGTATTCATGCTGTTTTGTAGAAGGTAAAAACTTTCATTGAGGAAAATAAAACTATCCTGGATATAGGTTTTTGCCACGACGAATAGTTTTGTTAACCTAATTGCAAAATTGGTCTATATAAGTAGACCTAAGTATATACAATTTTGACACATTTTTTTCTGCTTGAAAATTTCGACTACTCCATTTAAGTATTAACATAGTTCAATTAATTATGTAGTATCAAATCGTTAATGAAAAAAAAATAGATGGACAGTATATATTTAAAAATTCATAAATAAAAATCAATAAAATCTATTTGTCGAGTGTTTCATTTCATTTAACCCACGCACCACATCCGCAGGTGACCAATCCACTTATACATTCTTCTACCTTAAAAACACACGCAATAAGTTGATTTTAACACATTTAGCGTATCGTCCGTATAGTTAAAAGCTGTATAATAGCGTTATCTTAGGGCCGGCACTAAATTGGGATGTCTCGGGCGAGCGTGGCGGGACCTTATCAGTTTTGTCGTGTTCATCTTGAGTTGTGTTAGGCTTTACTCGGGATATTTATGTCGCCCCACGTCGGGGTGGCGAGTTCTGCCCGCGAGCCTACACGCGACAATGTCGAAAACTTATTGTTGACGTCGCACAAGGAATGTAGAATTCTATTCTGTTTTCATACAGAAATTGTATTGATATTTACAAGAGAATGGCGTAGGCTGGAGATTTACCTATATTTTACTTTGATTTTGATATGTACAAACTTTAATGTTGTAGTTCCTAAGGCATCATCCTGACTAATGATCAAAATGGTGACAACAATACGTCGTAATTTAAACAAAGATGTCGTTTATGATCGTGGGCGCATTATAAAGTGACAGTAACGGACGGATAACCGTTGATAGCGCGACAACCCTTGCCGGACGCATCGGTTTGATGAAGCGCTTTTTTGATACTCTTTCACATTTTTTTTCACCTTATTGTCCGTGGTCCATTGATAAACGGACAGGTATACGTACTCAGACAGGCGCCAACATTCCTCGCTCCGACCTCACACTTACTCGTTGCCTTATAAAAACGGGCACACTTTTTTTATATTAGCACTTTTTGGACTTATTTGCCTCCCTTTGTGTTCGTCGCTGTTGTTTGTTTTGGTTATTAGAGCGGCTGTAGGAAGTGGACGCGATAAACCTATTGGGCCTAAGCGTTTTATTGTACCAATTTTGGATATCCGTTTTCATTTCACTTAGAGATATCCACTGAGAGTCCCGATGTCCGTTCGTAGTCACTTATTTATTCGTGTGAGCCAAATTATATCCATTAACACCTCGCTGTGAACGTAGTTAGGTAATAAATGTATGTGAATGTCATAAAAACTACAGGGTAATGTTGTTAGTTGTCGCGTTCCAAGACGTATATTCATTAGCATAATGTGTTCATATTAAATGTTTTTGTCAGGTGTTAATTATAAAATTAATGGCACAAGCTGAACAGGTTGGTGGGTTTGTCGCTCCGGGCAATAAATTTAGCAAAAACAATGCGGAACTAATCACATTAGCATTTTATGAATGGGTTGTAGCGTGTGACAAACATTTGAAAGTTATGATGTCGCCGGCCCTGGCGGCCAAGTGATCAGAGCTGCGACCATCTGACGGACAGCTAGGGTCACTGACATCCTTGGATTTAGGCCATAATTAATTAAAAAAATACCTACAAAAATACGCTTTACTACTCCGCCCCTCTGGATAATAATCTCTTGTATTTTTCTGACCAGCAGATTTTACGTTCATCTTTTCTTCGACAGAAAGCACTCATCGAACTTTTCATAACGTGTGAAAGATCCATCTCTTTCATTTATTATTATTTGCTTATCATATTTTCGTGTTCGCAGTTTCTTGTGTTCATTTCATGACAAAAAATAGATTGCCTAGACCAACCTCTTCTTGTTTAAGTGGAATAAGTTGTATCACAAATATTGCCTCAGGCGACGTGAGCCTCCATGGCAGCCACAGCCTCAGGATCTCGTGCGATGTCTCAAATTAGGCACAATTAGAGCGGTGGGACCCGCCCCCGGGTTCTCGAGAAATTAATAAATAAGCCGCAGAGTGAGCAGCGTCACGGGGTCCTTTGCTAGCGCCGCCTAATCGCTGCGTTTACGTTCCTAGTGCAATTTTGATTTATTTGCCAAACGGGTCATTTCCGGCACTAAATGACCATTTGGGATTGTTTAGAGTTCATTCATGGGTTTTTATGTTTCGACTAATTTGGAAATGAAATGTAGGGTAGTAAAATTACGACGGTTTTTTTTGTGTTTTCGATAAATTGTTTATGTTTCCAGTTTTATGTGAATGGCAGGTACGTTAATTCGGTTCCAAACCTGATTCGATGTCAGTTTTTTTTATTACTACGGTCTTTGTGGGAACTCATGCTGCGGCCTTGCATCTGTCTCTACTCAGATGATTTACTAACTTAAAGGTAATTTGCAATGTATTTACATACATAGATAAATAGATACTCTGACATGGATAATTACCTATGTAACCACATTTTATAAATTGCAAGCAATCTAATGTTGTTTGTAATGATTTCTCATGATTGCATTGGCCTTAGAATCTATTATTTGTTATTAGGAACGAAGTCAACTATAACTTGTAAAATAACTAAGAAGTAATTTTCCATATTGAAGTCATTTTTGATTCGTGATTATGTGTAAGGTAATACGTCCAGTTGGGTACTTATTGTCTTCTGCTTAGTGTTGTTATTATACCTATTTATATTTAATTGAAATCTTGGAATATGCACTGTGGGATTTTTTTTTGATTGTCTAGAATTAAGATCATAAATAAAATAATTGTTGTTACTCATGTGGATTCTTTAGTGTGTTTATATTATTCAGTGCCCTCGTATGTAGCTGCTTTATTTGATGTTTCGGACCAGAATATTTACCAACTAGTCCGATGTATGAAGATTAATCCTTTTTTCACAAAGCCTCCGCGTGGCGTCTTACAACGTGATTTTCTCCTGATTTCTGATTTAAGCATTTGAAGTTGACTATTTCTCAATCTCTACTTTAAATTGAAAATCTCACAAAATTTGACTTTTAAGTAGGCTTTGCTTTGATTTGCTTTTTTTTTTAAGAATATGTTCTTAATTCAAAATAGGTACTCAACTCAGAGACTGGGCCTTTTTTTAGTTTATTTATAATAAATATTTTCAATCTAATTTCGCGGTTAGATTCTACCTATGTTTAATCGTAACTTTTGACACCTTACCATGAATTTACAACGCCTCAACGAAGATTTACCAAGATCAAACTGTGGCTTTATTAACAGATATAATTCTACTTTAGGACCTTCTAATAATTACCGGAAAAAAAAATTCAGCTCAGTCTCAGACAAACTGCATACTCTGCAGATAAAATTTCTTTTTTTCCGGTGGGAAATCATAAATAGTGGAATGGGTTAGCGAGTTCTAGGTGGAGCGAGAGGGAGTCTGACACTTGTACTGACTAAAACCCACATGTGTTCCTTCAGTTGCCTTCTGCTTTTCAGTATAACAGTAATTCTTTCGAACAATCTCGCAGCCGAAGTCCCTTTGATAGCAAATATCAGAAAATTATAATCTAAATTCGATTCTGAATTGCTTCATACCTGTATCAATACCGGCGCCTCATCCCTGAGGGCGCCTGTATCGATTGTATTGACGTTAACTATTAACATAGGACAATGTGCCCTGTTTGATTAGCCTGGCCGAACAAACACGACATTAGCTTTGTTTTGCTGACGATCAATCGGTAGGGTCGGTGTATTTGCACGGGATCAGTTCGACGTAACTTTGACACTTGGCCGCAGAATTTCGAAGTAAATTCAAAGTTTTTATAGATTTAAATGGAATGACAAATATTTTGGAGATAACAGTAGTTAAAGGGGCTTTGCAGTGATCTGAGAAGTCTTCTGTGAAATCAAAATTTATACTTTTTAGAAACTTATTTAGGTTTTTAAAGGCTTGTAGCAGTTCAACTGTCAAATGTAAGGCTACATGCTTTGATTTCGGAAAAATGTCTTAAACTCCTAAAAGGTCAACATTCCAACTATTTCATCTATTTGTTGACCATCGAAAAACTTGACTTACAAGGCGTTTAGAAAAAAAATTAAATAGTGTATGAGCACTCGGACCTAACGGCCCAAGAGTTTCAAGTCCAAAACGGCTTGATAATGTAAAACAATTACCGACGGGATTGTAACATTATCATTGCTTGAGGTCCCCGTAGCAGTATTGGCAGCATCAGCACGTTGAACTAGAAAGATGGGTTGGCGCAAGAGTATTCTATGTTCGCATAATTATTGATGTACATGCGCATAAAGAGGTTTCTGGTTTTTTTAAGTGATATAAACCAGTGATTTACTGCGATCCCACCTGATGGTAAGCATTGACGCACTCGTTGATGGTGAAGCGCATTAGTTTATTAAGAGCCTATTTGCTCTGGCTTCCTTGAAGACACTGAAATCATAATCGGACGGGAAGACTGCTGCAGGCAAATTGTTCCAGTTCTTCAATGTACGCGGTACAAACGATGAGGCGAAACGCTTAGACCGGACAGTAGATGTGTCAACAATGTACTTTATATTTTATGTAATGTTCATCATTGTAGATTGCTAAGTACAAAAGATGTGTCAAAGAACTTTTTTTATGAAATGAACTCACAGTCACAACACAACAGGACATTGAGAAACACCTTTTAAAAGAACAAGTAAATGCTGTACACATCGATTAAATCAATGAAAACCACCACTCAAACGTTGTGTCATCGAAATCCTTGGTACCTATTGAATTATTCTTATCTCTCCACTTACAATACTGCGTGTGATGTCATCAGGCCCGAGCAGGTATCATTAAGTACCTTTAACTTGACCAACTTACTTTTACACTCACTGAAACACACCCCGATCCTTATTAAGATAACAATACGGTTCTAAATTCAAGAGAAAAAAGTTCGGTGGTTCTCAATAAGGTTGTATTTGTTATCTGTATCCCGACTTGTGACACCTCGGTCGGACCGGACGGATGGAGTAGTGTCTGACTGGGGGACTCCAATAACTTTTAGTTAAGTTACATAATTATTGAAGTTTCATTGTATCTATAAGCTTTCGAAAAGCTTGGAAAATTTAGTATTTGGTCCATATATTTTACTCTTTATGTGATAACCTGTGATGGATAAAACCTAAAATAAGCATAAACATAATCAGCCTTACATTGTTCCCAACGCTGGGACACAGACCTACTCTTTAAAGGCTATATTTCACCGGGATTGAGAGCAGTGGTGGCTGAGTGGTAACAACCCCGACTTACGAGTTGTAGGTCGCGGGTTCAAACCCAGCCCGGCGCAATACTTTGTGTAATTTATTTCATCACCACTGCTCTCAAAACGGTGAAGAAAAACATCGTGAGGAAACCGGCATGTCCTAAAACCAAAAATTCGAAGACATGTGACATCCACCAACCCACACTGGACCCGCATGGTGGATTACGGTCCATTTCCTCTCCTAGAGAGAAGGCCTGAGTCCCAACAGTGAGAACATTATTATTATAGGCCGACTATGCTATTTCACCGGAACACCGTGGCGGCACGACCAGTCGCCACTACCAACAAAATGTATACAGCTCTATAGAGAGTTACTCACTTGCCGTCCGTTTGGTTGCGCAACCAATTTGGTCGCTCGGACGCTAGTCTGGCGGCCAGTGACGCCCCCACAAAAGAGTATGTTAGGACTATATTTCACCGGGACACCATGGCGGTGCAACTGGTCGCGCCGCCACGGTGTCCTAATAGAATGGAAATGGGCTGCAACGCACCTCTCGTGCTGTGCTGGTTGATGGGTGTCACATGTCTTCGAATTTTTAGTTCTAGGTATGTTTCTCCACGATGTTTTCTTTCACCGTTTTGAGAACAAAGTGGGCACTTTGCTCTGTGCAAGTTATTTTTATGTTAACGCGGTCGACACGTTTATGATGTTCAGCGGTCCGATTGGCATTTCCGATTTATCCAAGCTCTCAACCAATGACAGAGCCAAACGCGGTAAACGTCAAAACTAACTCGCACTCAGCGCACTGGACTGTTGTTAGGATGTTTGATAAAAAGATATTATCTAAAGCGTTGCCACAGATATTCTATGTTGTAGGGAAGATATGAAACAAGAGAACTGAAGTGATAATGGCAGACGAGTTGATCGACGAAACTATCAAATAGCTCTCATCGAACTAGATAAAGTATTTTAGAACATGTTACTTCCAAGATATTTCAGAAGGGTAGAGAGAGTAAAGTAGTATAATAATAATAATTTTTATTCAGGTCAAATATATATTTACAGAATCAAAAGACATGACAACGCAAGAAATACATTAAAATCAAATTATACTATTCATTTAGCTAATACATAATATAGATATTAAGTCAGTTCAACTTTTGCAAGCAACTTTTATCATAAGTTTAAAAAAAACCTGTAGCCAAGTTTGAACAGGGGCGTGCGTAAGAGGCGCCAAGCAGATTAGATGGCCGCTCCGCGCTCGCTTCAAATTAATTTGTTTCAACACTCATAAACAGACTAATTAACCAATTAACATTATATTCAAGTGTGAGTGCGATAATACTTCTCGGTCTTACATCGAATGAGTAAACAAATCGGATTTAAATCGGCCCCGAGAGGTATCGATATGCATCAAGTTACGAGACCAGTTTTATTCACAATAAAGTTAAGTCCGCAACGATTAATTTTGTTCGAGAATTTTATGTTTATTTAATTGGTGAATGGTGCTTCCTTATTTATGTGAAAGCATTAATTCTTTAATCAATCCGTCGATTAACCTTCGACGATCTATTAATCAACGTACTACTTCAATCTTATGGCACTAATAATATTAAATATTGTTTTCAAGACATTGAAAATCGATATCAATAAAACATTAGTCGAAAGTTTGAATGATATTCACGATGTCTAATGATATGTTAACGAAAAATTGATTCTGCTTCCAAAGAATAGCGAACATAGATCGCATTGGTTGAATGCGATTATAAACCTTCAGTTATTAAGTTTTTAATAGTCTAATCCATCACAACAGAACATCAAAAGCTGGAGCAATTTATTCGTTCAATGGTTTCGCTACTCACTTTTTATTAATCCACGGTACATTCCAACGCGTAGGCGAACTCAAAAATTCTCACAGAAACGAACATTTAATAATACGAATGAATATAATACGATTCAAACGATTTATTTTCCGTGTAAGCACATCACGTACGAACTAAATGATCGGTCGGAGAGCCGAAAAATATACCAGAATCGCTCCTATTAGCTTACGATGGGATCATTCGATACAAATCGTATGAAATCGATTCGTATCGAGACTAAACACTACAATCAGCGGCGACTCGTTGCAGCTGTTAGTTATGCGATCGGCGTCATCCACTAAAATAATATGACACAGCCATTTCTGTATCTCCTTCGTGCACCCAAAAAGGAAAACTATTGATATAGCCATAATTAAGTGTAGTGGTGTAGCGATCGCAGAAAAAGTACTTAATCCCTGATTAAATAAGTTAATAAAGGTTTTTTTAATATTGTATTGTTGCAGGATTTCTTTGTATATATGTATTAAGAAAACCCTACATTGTTGTATTAAAATATAGATAGGTAGGTAATTTAAAAAGACAATGGGCAAAAAACAAAATTTGGTTGCTGCTAAGTAAATAGTGGGTAATGAAACGAAAACATTTGATCTGAAAATAGAAATAATAAAGATTAGGAAAAACATCATTTACAGTTTTTAATAATTTTCTGTGTTGATTCTTGATTGAAAAACCTATCCCGTTGTGTGGTTCCTCCAAACATGCTTATAAATCCTTGCAAGGACATGCACTTAATATGTTGACGCTACGCAGGGATCAACGGCAGACATTGTAAGTGGTTACCCATGCTTTCAGAGCCTATAATTTGACAATATTTTGTGTCATTTGGCCTTTATTATTACTTACGCCATTACACGACTGTGGATATAACGTTAATACACGAACATCGCCGTCCGAAGCCCGATTAAGGGCGCTGTAACCACAGGGTCCCCTAATTCAATATTAAAAGCATCCTACGACGTGATCGCCAACTAATAATAGTTTAATTTGAAGAAATGTCCCTGAGAAAATGACGGAATGTCAACCTTTTTCTAATGCTTTTTTGAAAGTCAAAATGAAATGGCTCGTTTCGAAATTTTTGATCGGAATTACAGTGTTTACGGACACGATTTTTAGTAATAATGCCAGTTCTATTGCAGTTAAATTGGATATTACTGTCAGTTATGATGTATCATTAGGCCATTAATGTGTTTCAAACATACGTAATGGGTTCCCTTTTTCGGAAAACAATGAAAAACGATCTTTCAGTTCTCTCAGTCAAGCATTTAATTATTTTCATTGCTTTTCTACATGCTCGTGTGGGGTCCGAGTTAGACAATGACGTGCATGCCTGTAGGTACTTAAGCGGCTAATTAATGTGTTGCTCAATTAACTTGCCAACTAACGGGAATAAGTGTTGTGATCGTGACATTAAGAAAAGCGCTCGGAAAGTAATCATCGCCACTTCACCAGGATGCCAATAGCTTGTTATATTTTAGAATTTTAAAGAGGAATTACAAAGTATTAAAACGACAATAAAACTTTTTAACATATACTGCGACGCGCATTTTTGTTGTTATAATCATAAATCAGAAACTTAAATTAAATAGTGGTAACCAAAACGGGTCATCTATTTTCTTTTATGTATTAAATCAGTAAAAAACTATCACACTTTTTATTAGAACCCCTGAATTTAGGCGGTCTAGTGTAATGTCGACTTTATGTAGTCTTTATTATTATTGAGCTTTTGGGTACAATGTTGCCTGTTTTACAACGTTCTTTCATATCTATTAATATGAAATATGGTAAAATGAATATTATTTTCTTTAAAAGAGTACCCATGGAGTCTTTCCGGTTCTTCTCCAAAGGAAACTACCAAATGGAAGCGTGTACTAGTTTTTGACGTTAAGTAAGTGCCTATTTAGGCCTATGTGAAATAAAATACACCACTAGTGCTTATTAGAAAAGGGTCTTGTTATTATTTAAGTAAAGTCTAAATAAATAATATCCCAAAATGTCACTCAATTCATGGAAATATTGTACAGGCTATTGATTATGAATGAAAAACAATGGAAAAACACTGCGCGTAGTATTTTCTAGTACCAATTGTTATGAATAATTGATTCAATGATGAATTTACTAATTATGAGAAATTGTCGTGGACAATTTTGGGATTTCGTTTTTTTACTTTTGACTACATAAATATGATCAGTAACGGGTACAGATAGACCCCAATATTTTTTGTACTAATTAAAAAATATAGCATAGCATAGTCGGCCTTATAATGTTCCCACTGTTGGGACTCAGGCCTCCTCTCTAGGAGAGGGGATGGGCCGTAATTCACCACGCGGGCCCAGTGCGGGTTGGTGGATGTCACATGTTTTCGAATTTTTGGTTCTAGGACATGCCGGTTTCCTTACGATGTTTTCCTTCACCGTTTTGAGAGCAGTGGTGATAAAATATATTACATAAAGTAATGCGCCTGGCTGGGTTTGAACCCGTGACTTACAACTTGTAAGTCGGGGCCGTTACCACTCGGCCACCACTGCTCAGTTAAAAACTAGGGGTGTATTTTGAATTTGAATGAAGTCCACAATACCTAGCAACAGATAAATCTACAACCGATAAAACCTAACTAAAACAAAACAGAATCGCGTCGTCACGTAATAAAATTTAAATTGAGTCGGTCTGCATTCAAGGGTGCGATGCCGGGTGCCGGGTGGCTGAATCTAGTTAGGTGTAAATGGAGGCATCGTTTATGTACGGAGCGGCGTAATGCAGCAGGGCGCAGGGCTCCCAACCCATGCATACTAACGCGCTGGGTAATAAGCAGCTTGATTCCCTGATTCTATGTTTACCCCTCATCTTTAGCTGGCCTTTGCCCCGAGCGACGTCAACCGCTCAATATATTACGAATTTGAATGTAAACGGAAAATTTCGCTTGTGACTGATTTTGATTGTGTGATGCGTCATTGGAAATGTCGACGTTCTTTAGGAAGAAGATTGTAAGTGACGTTGTGCGTTTTTTACATAAATGGGTTTTCTTTTCCATAATTGTTAAGTATTTGGACTGGACTCTGAGAGTCGAAAAGCTGGAGTCGCGCCATGACACAAACTTCAAGTCGTTCGTGATACGAGTTCCAACCCAACATCTACAGAACTTTTTGAGACAGGACTTTTAGCCGAAAGGTGTCGTGTATCGACGTTTTCGAGGACGGCTACGCGACAAAACGCAGCGGAACACGACGCCGATGTTACGTTAGTTTAATTTTTATGATATTTGTAATATGTATTAGTTTATTTTGTTTATAAGATTGTAATATAATGTATTTTATCTATGAGTCTTAGTTACCTGACAATAAAGAAATAATAATAATTTATGATAATATCACTAAATATAACTTATCACATTAATATTATTACAGTGAAAATTTGTAAGTATGTGTGTTACTTCTTTGTGGTTGAACGGCAGAACGTAATTTGATGAAACTTGGTACACGGGTAAAACATGTCTTGGGACAGCACATAAGATACTTTTAATTCCGGGAGTATGTGCACTTGTGATAAATTCTCTACTATCACGTGAGCAAAGTCGCTGGTAGCAGCTGTATAGTTATTCCTATAATAATTGACCTTATACTAATTTTTAAATATGGAAGAGAAAACCCATTGTAGCCAAAAACTTATGTTGTCGCTTACGATAATCTTCATAAAAAGGCTCGATGTTTTTGTGTGCATTCGGATTACGGAAGAAAATTGTGAAATTCCGAAGCTGGTAATAGTTCATCTTTGTGTTACCTTATTTATTTTTTAGGGTTCCGTACTTCAAAAAACGGAACCCTTATAGGATCACCTCGTTGTCCGTTCGTCTGTGTGTCTGTCTGTCAAGAAACTTTATCTCGGGAACACATAGAGGTATCGAGTTGAAATTTAAGCCACATACTCAAGACTACGATCCCTTGAAGCTGTGAAAAAATCAAACTAAGTTAACGAACAAAAAAGATACGGCTGTTTATGTTGCAGAAAACGTACATTTCAACATTCTCAAGGTAATAAAAATTCTTAGGGTATTTCCTGTTGACCTAGAATCTTGTAATTTGGCATGAAGCATGGTCTCATAGCAGAAGCATAGGAAAAAATCAGAGAACTGAAAATTTGTAGTTACGTCACAAGAAAAAAACTTTTTTGCGATTCGTAAAAAACCTTCGTAATTCAATTCAGGAATTGAACTGTTTTCATAGGTAAGTTTATACAGAACCCTCAGTGCGCGATTCTGGCTCGCCCTTGCCCGGTTTTTTATTCTTTAATTTTTTTGCTATTGCAATGTCTTTTTTTACATTATTAAGACTACTAACTTCTTAGTGATTTATCAATTTCATATAATATAATATTCCATAACTATACATATACTCGTATAATCGTGTCATTTAAGATTTATTTTTATTTTTAAATAGCCTCTTTAAATAAAATGAATTTGAGAACACTTTAGACTCCACAGATATTTTTAAAATTAATTTTTATTGATCTTTTTGGTGGTATGGTAACTGGGTATACCTACACTGTCCTGTCATACCTATTGATATTGTTAAAAAATAGTTTTTTGTTTGAAGTGTCACCTTGGTTTATGTTGTCGGTCATTCTCCATCGAAAACAATTGGAACTGTGCACTAGCTTCGTACGTTTTTTAAGTGTTCATGTAGGCCTATAAAAATACTTTATTTGCCATATGAAAATGTACTTCGAACGAACACGAGTCTGGTGGTTCGTAATGAACCGTAGTCTATGTGAAATAAAATATATTTGAATTGAATAGAATTTCCATTAATATGTGAAGACTGAGGTTTTTGCTGTCTTTACAATATGATGAATTTTCTCTTCCATTTCTTTTCAATTTTTATCGCAATATATTCTTTGAATAACTCAACCGACATGTATGAATAAGGAACATAACGACCAGCCTTCGATAGTATGTGATGCGGGCAAAGTCATTAATGCAAAAAGTGTTACCTCACAGCCAGGCCATGGGCAGTCATGGTTTATTACGACCTAAATGTAATAATACTGTGCATGTTAGTGTTATTATACAATATAATAACCATGATAATGTGACTAGGAAAATTGTTGCGTAGTCACACGGTTTGTTGGCCAGGTAAAGCAAGCTTGGGCTGTGGGATTGAGCGCAAAAGTTTCTGCGGCCCTAAAACTTATGAAGCCTTTGACCAATCAGAGCGGGATTAGTGGTTTAGGAGTTAACCTTTTGATTGCCACAGTCATATATACATGACAAAGAAAAATGTGTCTAGTACGCCACCGTCATGACTACAAGACAGACTTAAACTTTATAAATTTTATAAGTATTGTTTTTCTTATTTATGCTGTTAAAGGATGAAATCGCCGAGTTACTCGTTGGCACTAAGAGCACGCTTTTGCCTATTTGACATGGCAATTAAATGTTTGTGAGCACAAACGTCTGTGAGACACGAATGTTGCATGAAAACCCGCTCTGGGGTGTAATAAAACATTAATAATGGACAAAAAACCTTTATTTTTTTCTGAAATCCATTACGCACTCTTTACAAGTCTCGTAATACTAACACATAAAGTAGCCAAATATATCAATCACGCCATGTCTACCTGAACAGTTGAGCGGTTCTACGGCAAAACCTAGCTACCAACAAGCTGTTATTTAAGAGGGGAAGCAACCAACTGGCGGTAATCACAATAAATACAATTATGCAATGAACACTTTTTAACAATAGAACATAAATCGATGCCAGGAACGCGACGCGGATGTACTACATGACACTCTAATGCAGAAATAAATATTGCCATTAAAAAATAACAAAACGGTTATTACAAACGTGGTTTTTACCTATAAAATGACATTTAATGTCTGTTTGATGCTGAATTAAATTTTTATTGTGGTTGAGAGCCATTATTTTATTAATAGCATTATAAATGGAGGTGAATTGTCATAGAGCGGATAATGAGGAGAGTTTTTGTCATGTGTCCTTTGCCGTCACCGGCTATTAAGTGCGACCCTGCGGCTGCGCCTGCGCTGCCCGCGCCGCTCCCAATCACGTATCACTTACCACTACGAGACGTTATTTGGGATATAATGGTCGAAAACAGTCGCATGTAAACGAAACTTTTTTGCTCTAACAATACTTAGATGTGTTTAAAATGTTTTTATAAAACGGCCACAATTTTTCCGTTCTCTGTCTCGTAATGGCAATTCTGTTTTTAAATTGTACGACAAACTGTAATAGCCGAAATGAGTTTAGAACACGGCAACCTGCGGCGACGCGCTGGCGAGCTGGGCGACCGGCGCACGCGCAGCGTTGCGTAAAAAGCACCGCGAACGGCGAGCGGTGCTTAATGCAGATAATGAGACCATCATCGTTTACAGAAGTAAGTTTAATTAACGTAAAAAAGCGCGTTTACTCTAACCGCCGCGTTATCGCGACCATCTCGCCACTTATAATGACTTTTGTTCATTATTTAGTTGCGCGCTCTACGTGTCTGAACCGTTTCCGGCCGCATCGCTTCTAAATACCAATTTTATGCTCATGTGACTGTTTGATTTCATATATGCGCTCATTTTAGTTTCAATTTGAGAAGTTATTTAATTAATTTTCAGCCATAAAACATAGTCTGTTAGATAACATCGCCGTGGAAAGTGGAATTTAGGCACATATAGGTATAATTAGTGTAATTGCTAACTGTTCTCGTAAGTGTAGCGCTGAGTGATCTCGGCTTTGTTAGAAATGAGATAAGTTTTACTTATTTTTTTTTACGTTTAATTCCTATGTAAGAGGCATGACTTAGGGATTTTCAGCGAACTTCCAGGAAAGATAAACAGTTTTGCAGTATAATTTGGACTTTTGAGCTGGTTTTGTACAAGGAAACATTGGGATTTTCAGCTCACTTTCAGGAAAGAAAAAATACTTTGCGGTATAGTTTTAACTTTTTGAGCTTGTTTTGTATAAGGAAACAATGATGTTTTTACCGAATAATATTACCCTACTCGTATAGTTTGCATGTTTAATAAATTATTTTAAAATTTAGAATCATTTACTACTAGAAATATATACTAAAGCAGAAAAATACCAAACCTATTAAGTACCCATGTGTGAATAGCCGTAGTATTATTGAAATAAATCTGATTGGTAGAGGGAAGACAGCGCTGGAATGAAACGGGCAACTGAAGGAACACTGGTAGATTCTAGACAGTAAGTTATTTAAAGATAACCCACCTTAAAATATTGTAATTATTTTCTATGTATATATAAGGAGAAACTAACTGACTGACATATCTACGCACAGTCGCTACTGGGACTAGGATCGTGAAATTTTGCACGAACCTTACTTTTATGCCTTAGGCGAGCATTAAGTAGGAGTTCTTAAAAATGCAACCTTGGGAGGTGAAAAGAGAAAATTTCGTTTGTATGCAAAATCTCATTCCGTGTTGTTCCATTGAAAGTGAGCACAAATAGTAACCTAAGTTAATAATAAAGGTTGTCATTATTTATTTCTAAAAACTACCCCTAATAGAACAATATATTGGGTTTAGAGTTATGTGGAGAATTCTTATTTTTATGGTTTGAATTTATCTATTTCTAAAAAATTACAAAGCACTTGTATAGAAATAAATATTAAACATTACTAAATTTATACATTTGCACCCAACCTAACCTAACAAAAATGAATAATGCCTGTCATTATTAATTAGTTTTTTACACGTAGTGCGTACAAAGTCAACTTACATAGGTAAATAGTTCGATTCCGGATCGAGTCTCAAAAATGTTTCCCAATCGCAAAATGTTATTGTTTTCACAATTTACCTTTACCTGTGCTATGAGACTTAACTTCTTGCCTAATTTCAGGATTCTAGGTCAACGGAAAATACCCTATATGTTTTGATTTCCTAGCGAGCATCTAAATATGCGCTGTGTTGTAAATATCGTGTTTACGCGTAATTGGTATATAAATTAGAACAGTATCTAAAGTTGCGTGCAGATCTGGCGAATGTGCCGCTCGTAAGCCGTTCGCCAGCCCGCTTGCGAGCTGCGCGCGTGCATTTCATGTTCGTACAAATCGCGCTCGGTGCAGGGGCTTCGTACGAACGAGTCATGCCGTTCGCAAGCGGCTTGCGAGCGGCGCATTCGCCAGGTCCGGACACACCACAAGATTTTGTTTATGTATGTATATTGTATGTGCATTATAAATAAATAAACGGCCCTATTTTTAATTGCGACTTAGAAGTTTGCTTTTTTCACTGCTCCATAGGGTAGAAGACCTGAGTATTTGATATTCATATATTCATGTCAGCCTAATACCTTCACGCGTTCATGAGGAAAAAGGTCATGACAGAAATATAACAAAATAATTCTTTAAGGGCTCCGTTTTTGCCAACTGAAGAATGGAACCCTAAAAACTTTAGAATACTCAAATAGCTTAGTTTATACACAATTAGTAGAGTAAGTAGATACAAAATTAATAGGCATGCACACATGCCATTACATTTTCACGGTCCGAGGCGTACATTGCTCAACATAAGTTTCGTACTGACGTTCATGGTGATCTCTTACATAACTAGTACACATTATGTGACCGTCTGTAGATAACGTTACAGTTATTTGATTTATCAAGCGGTGAATTGTTTTTAATGACTATATTTAGGTTCTACGTTTGTGTTACGGGCCTCTGAAAAATGCCTAAAGCGATGTAACAATATGGTGAGCAGTGGGAAGTATGAGAATGAGGTGGTTGAGCCGCCGAAATTACGTACGTTGCTTTCAGTTTCAAACAATATTGTAACTGGTGCCTCACTCAATAACAGAACGCTTTCAGGACTCATTTAGAGCAACGATATTAATGGTAAAGCGTAATTCAGTTTCTGTCATCTATTTATGTTACACAAGCTTTTGCCCGCAGCTTCGCCCGCGTACATAAAATATAGGCTATTTCACTCAGGAATAAAGCAGCTTACTATCGGTGAAAACATTTTATCAATCGGACCAGTACTTTCAGAGATTACCTCGAACAAACAAAAAAACAAACTTTACCTTTTTACTAGTGTAGACTAGCGTCTGCCAGCGGCTTCGCTCATGTGAAAGTCGGTTTCTCCATACAAACTTTGGACCCCCGTTTCATCATCTTAGGGAGGTAAATTTTGGAGAATCCTTTCTCATTCTTTTTATACATCATGAAATGAACGTCTATGCAAAATTTCCTACATCACGCACTAAACCTTATATATAGCACACGTGCCAGTGGGGCACGCGGCAAAATAATTCGAGTTCGCTAGTGTAAAATATTTAGCATCTAGGTAATATGAAATTGCAGTCATCATTCTTTTCTCATGGATTTAATTAAATAGATAATAATAATAAAAAATGTAAACATTATGACGTATGAATTTTGGATTGCAAATTAAGAGTTATTACCATCTAGTTTAATTTTTTGTCCATTAAATGACAACGTCAAAATTCTTTGGTGGCGCGTCATGACTTCATTATTTTTTTTCTTGTATTTAGTGGCACATTCTCGAATAAAGGTTTGCCATCCCTGTCCTAGTGTTTGGGCTGGGTACACGAGTCAGAGAGTGAGCCATAAATTTGACTTTTATATGTACAGAATTGTTATTAAGGTCCAACAAATTAACAAGACGAGTACCATACAATTGAATTGGGTAGGTACTGATTTCAGACAATAATAATCAATGCATAATATTTACTTGCAGCAAAGCACGATAAAGTTTGTTATTCCAAGTCTTAAATGATGTGGTTAATTAGTTTAACACAGAATTCTAACTAATTATTCAGTATGTAAAAGTGCCATATTTAAGTACTTGGCTTAGGTTATATCTGATAATATAAAGAAAGAAAAGAAAGAAATAAAAAAAAATATTTGTGCTTCATATAAACTAAAAAAATTCACAATAAAAAAAGAAAGTTATAATCAGTGCAAGGCCAAAAAGGCGCCTACCTCAGCATATGTTGTGTTATTTAAAACAATATAATATGTTTTCCAATTATATTTTGTAGGATACACATCGGTAGTTATTCTATTTGGGATCTAGAAGTCTTAAAGCCTCGTATAATTTTTGTTCAGTACTTCTAGATAAGTATGCAGCATCGTCGATAGAATCATCTTTAAGTCCTTATTATACACAAAAACAATTTTAATTTATAACACACAGTGATGATAGAGTTCATGTACTGTCAACAAAGGAGATAAGTACCTAGAGACGTCAGATACAGTTGGAAATTTAATAGTTCAAACCGATGGATGAAAATGAATGAAACAAATTTAAATTCAAAGTCAATAAACAACTCATTAATAAAATTAAAATTATACATATCCCTCCTTCGATTTCTATGAAAACTTCAATTTTCTTTGACGACCCTGGTAACTTGTAACCCTGGTAACTTTCTTAAGAAAGTTTAACTCAACGTTGAGTTTTCTCCCAGCAAACCTTTAAGTAATAACGAGAGTTCAAAAATAAAGGATGTAAGAGGATCACCATTTACCATTTCGTCATATACTCGTTATAAGAAAGAACAAACATTGGGCGACATTCGATGTTGTAAGAGTTTAATGATGATAATAAAAACAAGTAGCCTCTCTCAGGAGTGCTATAGTCAACATAATTAAAATTTAATTGAACCATAGCATAAATAATTCTGTCATATATTTAATATTCTATTAATATAATTTTGACAACCAAGCCATTATTCTGTTAATAGAATATTATATGACTGGACTAAAGGTTACCCTGTCAAATAAAATATAACAATTTTAATTAATCAATCGAATCTATGAAAACCATAAATTAGTTCCAACAGTATCACAAAGGAGACGATATCATAATTGATACCGTTCCAGCAATTAAACGTATAAATAGACCTAGTAACCATAAACTGCATATGTTTTACAATAGAAATTATTTCGAATTATGATTGTTTTGCCATCTTAAGTATACGGACAGTTGCACCACATGTCCTTTTGAAGGATATAATTTTATTACCAATTCAACTTAACTACCCACAACAGTAATAGGAAAAATAAAATAAAAACGGAACCCGACATAAATTATTGAACGTGCAACAAAAAATTATATGAGCAAGTATCAAATAGTTTTACATTTGCAAGTGAACAGTAATCATTAATGTGGGTTACACGGCCTATTAAACTGTCAGGGAAATAGTCAATAGGCGCGTAAAAAGAAATTAGTGCCGTGGTTACATAACAGTGGCTTTATAACTAAGTTAGTGCATTTACAAGGCGGCGATAGTGTCAGCGAATCACTTCTAGACACAACAAAGAATATCTGATTAAGAGTACGCGAGCACGCGAACTGTCTCGCATGCGCATTCGCAATGCTACGTCAACTTTTTACTCGTCTCAAGATTGCTTGCACAACGATCAAAATTGTGTGATGTTAGTATACTGTATAACCGTGTTGCGTCACCAACCTAATAATGTTGGTGGAACAAAGACGAGCAATTAAATAAGTATTTGTTAAGCTTGCTGAAGTAAAAACTCTAAATTAATATGCCAAGCTTCCTGATAATGAGTAATTATTGCAATTAGAGTACGGTCAGCGAGTTAGCTGTCAGGTATTTTATTTGTTGCGAGCCTTGTTTAATTAGTTATAATATTTAATTAACGCATGTCATGCTGCTGATCTTTAGGTAGGGATAATTTTAAATGGACAAATTAGTTTTATACTAATTAGGTATTTTTTTGTAGAAATAAGACTTGCTTCGGTAAACACTTACAGGTAGGTAGCTAGCTAGTCTACCTAATGTTTTAGCTTATAAGAGATATTTGAGTGATTTTCTGTTGAGTTAAACGAGGAAACTAATTATTTAAATAGCATGCTCAGTGTCGAACCAAGCTAGCGCGAGGCAGCAACTTCTTTCAATATTGATAGATTTAACAATGTAGTTTTTGCCTTAATACTCAAATACTTGAATTAAATTATTCTATAGTTTATCATTGGACAATAATCCGGTGCTGGTTAGATTTCATATGATAATGAAATCTAGTATGACTTGTTTTTGTACTTCCACGGCTCACCCCAATTTATTGCGTAGCATTTGCTACGCTTATCTTTCGAATACCTGCAAATATGTTGAGAGTTTTCAGTTATCCATTGATACGCAAATAGAATAACAAAATCTAGAATTTTTAATTCACAACATTAAAAAACAAAAGAAAGCATCTGTATGCTTTAGTATGCTGACGGTACTGTGAGGAGGAGAGCGGGGTGCGTTGCACAGCCGCCACTCGCGACACAATTATGTCATTCGATCACAACAATTACGTGGGAATACATTTGACATCTGCACAATTATTGATTTTGTTAGCTGCGCCCACGGTGATTATACTTGCATGCGAAATGATAGTCATCTCCAAGATAATCGTATGATTACGGATAAATTGCGTTTTTCTTACTGGCTGATCTAGACGGCTAGAGGCTTACAGAGGCTTACATAGCCCTTTCTATTACCCAAAGGGCAATAGAAAGGGCTATGCTCGGAGTTTGCGCGATCGCATCAGGAATGAAGATATCCTCAGGAGAGCTAAAGTCGCCCACTTAAGTGGCAGTGGGCACATTGCTCGTCGAACGGATGTTGATGGAGCCGAAAGGTTCTGGAGTAGCGACGGCGCACCAGAAAACGCAGCGTTGGACGGCCTCCCACAAGGTGAACCGACGACCTGGTGAGAGTCGCGGGAATGCGCTGTATAAGAGACGCACAGGATCGGTCGTTGTGGCGACGTTTGAGGGAGGCCTATGTCCAACAGAGGACGTCTTTCGGCTGATATGATGATGATGTTGATGATCTAGAAAGTAGTAGATTATTGAAAAATCAAACATCATCATCATTGATTTATCATAGTATTTATTAGTTTGTGATATCGGCATATATACGTATTTTATTACTATTAGCAACTTTATGTAAGTAAACTACACAGTATTTGAATTATTAATTTATTGTGCACATTTACCACAGTTTTGTCGTTTTTAACACTCAGGTTGACTGATAGAGAATACCTTGCTGCATTAAGTCCGCCTGTGTACCACAACTGTACATGAAGTTTAAATAAATAAATAGAAATGATCCTTTAGGATAGTGGACTAGCGCGACTAATCATAATCTTAGAGCAATTCTTGGAATTTAGAATATTAATTACAGCTACGAAGTTGTAGGTTTGACTCACGGTGATGTTCCAAAACAATGCAGAACTACTATAGGGAACAATCTGGACATGGTACAAGAAAAACGGTCAAGTGCGAGTCAAACTAGTGCTCCGAGGGTCAACGGGAAGGGCCCTATGGCTTTTGATTTTCTTGCGAGACGAAACGAAACGGAGCCTAAACGGCTTTATCTTTAGATTGCATTGACTGAGAAGTTTGATTCTTTCACTGCTCCAAGGGGTAGCAGACCTAAGTATTTGTTATTAATTTCAGCTTAATATCTCTACGCGTTCCTTAGATGGATAGTCAGACAACAAAATGACCCCATAAGGTTCCTTTAAGGACCATTTTGTTGTCCTCCTTTCCGTTTTTTCCGAGTGAGATATGGAACAAAAAAAAAAACGTTATTGTAAAATGTTTAGGGCTGTTTTAGCTAATATTAGGTTAGTACTTTAGTAAGTTATCATCACTAAGACAGGTTAATCTTTGATGTGTGTAGGTTTTCTATTTTTTTTCACTGTTGATCTTCACCTTCATTGTAGCTATAAACTTTATAAAGCAATCTAACTTTTATTATGTTGTCGACTTCGTATTCTATAACAAAACTAAAAACGACATTGAAATTATCGCCTTTGCAGCAAAAATAGTCGCCAGACGGTCTACAAATAATACATTAATGAACTGCTATAATAATAATTTCCTAACTTATGAATGAAGTAGAAATTGCCATGATATCAAGAAACCATGACTGATTGGCTACACGTTTGATAACATTTCCGGAATAATATCCGATGACGTACTTCACCTCGCCGTATTTTTGGAAGACATCATTAACAAAGTTGGCACATGAAAGACCAACCGCACCGGAAAAGTGCAGAAACGTTACAATAGTAATTAAAAGCAACGATTCCTTGGAAATCGATAGCAAAAAAAAAAAAAACTGTAACGCGGCTCGATACTGAGAACGGAAACGCGCGATAAACGCTCTAGTTTGCCGAGAACGAGCGGCTAATAAATTTATTATCATTTGAAATTATCATATTTGTAATATAAATTGCTAGTAGGAGCCATAAAAGTGGTGTGATTAGAGTTTTTCAGGTGATGGCGGGCGGCGGGAAGCGTGAAATTACTGCCGACGCGACGCACACTCGCCTTGTCGCCTAGCTGCGTCTGCGCACACAGGACATATTGTGCGACGTCGAGCGACGGCGCTAGGCTAAGCCACGCAAGTGGACATGTGGATGCTAAAATTGCTGAAAAGCTATTGAGACCGACTTTAATTTTCTTAACTTCAAACTGTGCAATTCCGACCGTATGATTTATTTTTTTCCTAATAGTCACAAGCTTCTGTCTGAATAGATTACTTCTAGATAAGCGTGGTCCATTGTCGACCATAGGTAGGTAAGATAGTATTGAAGCGTGAAGTTTCACTAGATAGTGATCTTACCTACGAATAATAATAAAAATAAATATATCAAATTGTAACTATATCTGTGTTAAAATCCGGCCTGTGTTGTTCCACTCGCGCCTCAAGGAGATGGCAGCAAATCGTAGGGGCCCAGCAGGGTCGAAGCCTACTGAGGCCATGGTTTAAGTAAAAAAGAACCCCGGGGCCCTAGAATGCAAGGCAAAGAAGGAACAAACGAGTGAGTTTTATTCAGTAAAAGCAACTTACATAACACACCTGACCTTTTTCCTCTTGTACAAAACAATTTGTACAACACAATGTTGACCATTCACCCGGTATTGCCATAACCTCAAACTTGAACAAACAACACTCATGTTCTTTACAAACATATCTTATGCACCGCATAGCCAACTTCTTCACGTGAAAAAGGTATGATGTATGCGTGTGAGTGTATGCACACACCCGTACTACTTTCAATAAACGCTTAGAGCATTTGTACTATTAAATAGCCTAACATGCGATTAAAGGTTCACGCGAGCGTGAAATGAAAATTGTTAATGCAGTATATAGATGGAATTCGCTGGAAGAAGTTGTTTTTACTACATATAACTCATTTAATGGTTCTTTTGACCCAAGTATTGTAGTAATGGAAGCGTCAAGTATGAGGAATATTATCGATTGCTTCATTATGAACTTGTCGTGTACACTCGTGTTATAAATTTCTATCGATAACGCCATGATGTGATAAAAACAATTATAGATACTTCCCTCAGGCGATATGCATGATCTAGTATAGCCATTTACGTAAAAATATCTAGGTTCAAATGTGTTGAATAGAACGTTTGTATGATAATGTTTAGCTTTTTTTGTGCACCACTTAGGAAGCAGATGAAGGGCGCAAGTTCGTGGAATGTTACTCACAAGGCGTGGCGAAAACTTATTAGAAATACATAACATAAATCCTTTGTAACCGAACGTAAAATTTACTACTCACTGTTGTTTCCAATGAGTGTGCAACTACACAATTTGGTTAGCTTTTAAAAATAGCAATATGTTAATTGAAAAACAAATTGTTTTAGGTATCTAATGAATCTATCGGGCTTTGGTTCCCGCACTTAGTCCATGATGGACCATTGTGCGTATTTATTTATTTTAACTTCATGTACATAGGCCGACTTAATGCAACAAGGCATTCTCTACCAGTCAATCACTGGGTTAAAAGAGACAACACTGTGGTAGGAGTGCACAATAAATAAATAACAGAGACCTTGATATAGGTCCCTGTTATTTGTTTTTAAGTAGAATGTATAAATTTAGTTACAATAATAAAATACTTATATATGCTAATATTATAAATGAATAAATACATTATAATTAGAAGAACTTAAAATATAACAATTATGACGAAGACAGAACTAAGGTTGAGAGGACTTTAAGTAGTAGGACCGAATTTTACGCTTGAAGGAAAATTTCCTTTCCACTTTTTTATGTCAAGGAGCAGCACATTCCAGAGTTTTATGGTAGACACAACGTAAAAATTAGCCATAAACCCAGTACGGTGAGAAGGAATATGAAGAAGCATGTTTTTGGATGCTCGAAGGTTGAAATTAAGTGTGGTATTTTTTAAAAAATATACGTATTAAAATGTAACTTTGTGCTAAATCGCAAATATAAATAATTTTTAATGATATTTCAAATTTGGTGCAGAAGGAAACTGTCAAGTAACAGATAAGGATGCACATAATGAAATCACCATTTGGTAATTTAAGTATGTACACACGATAGATACTGAGATATTTCCAACTTCCTGATTTACCAATGTTTGAAGTACTGAAGAATTTAAATTAACTAATTTTAATGTTGTTTTTAGAAATTATATTCTTTTTGCGTTATTTGTTGTTTCGTATAAAATATTGCACACACAAATATCGCACAGGACCGGTCATTGTGGCGGCATTTGGGGGAGGCCTATGTCCAACAGTGGACGTCTTTCGGCTGAAATAATGATGATGATGATGATGATAAAATATTGTACAAAATAAAAAAAAGCAAATACCCGATTTGTTTACTCAATCCTTTCTAACGTCTTCTCTCCCTGGCAAATACGTGCCCAAGAAGATTATTGACTTATAGATTCACCTTCTTCTTTATGACATAACTACACGAACCGATTGTTAAAGATATTGTATTCGTGTGTGTAGTTTTAATTGTGTATATAATCGCTGGCTGCGTCTGAGTCGCTCTACTGTGACCTAACAGTAATTGCAGCACTTTGCCGTTTTTTCCTTCGGCCATTAGTGCTCTTTACGAGTTGCACTGAGCCTGCACGAATTGCACGATATAAGCATTTGAATTTATATTAATGTGTATTCGGTATTTCGTCTGCAAATGTGGAAATAACATATTAGTTTCCGTGTTGTTATTTAATAGTAAACTATTTGTTAATCTTAGTAGTGCAAGTGTTTTATGGGTTGAGCTATTTTTTAAATGATTACTGTTCTTGTTTAATTAAATGGATTAAGACAACCTGGTTTAATGTCTTTAATTTTTCGATGATGAGATGCTGTGGTGGTACTGTGTAATCTTAATAATAAGGTAGAGCTTTGGTAGAGTAGTTTAGTAGTATCTGAAGAAGGGAAACAAGGATTCGAGGTCTAAGCTGCTGGTTAGGCAGTGCGCTAAGGTTATACTATTAGAATATTCTCAATAGCTTACTCTCAATAAATGAATTGAATCACTGACTAACAAAACAAAACACATACGTTTAAAAGTAAATCTAGACCTAAGTATTACCTTTGTTATATAACCTTAACTGTAAAGTATTTTTGACATAATACTGTATTTAGGCAAACAGGCGAAGTTTTTTTTTATTATGGATAGGTTTGATCACACTATTTCAGCAGATGGTAAGCGATGATGTGGCCGACGATGGAGCAAACTTGCCTAGAAGTAACCTATTCACTCTTGACTTAAAGACCTCTATGTTGTAGCTATAAGGAAACACAGACTCCGGCAGGGGATTCCAAACCTTATCTGTACACACAATTAATGTAGGTATTCCCAAAACACTTACTAAGATACGGTCCTTTTGATACAGTTTACACTAGATTAGGGGACCGTGGGATTTATATTTATATATAACCTTTATGTCAATAAACTTTTTGTTATTATTATTAAATATTATTAAAATAGCTGCTCGGAAATTGGATAGACTTTCAACTTACAATCTTTGATAGACTCACAGCTGTCAGCTGTGATGCAACTTAAAAATAACATTGAATTTTGGATGTCACGACTTCCTCTCCATCTATTTTACCTCTATGCGGGTTCCTGGCGTGATATTATGTTATATCTGTACACAAGTCAGTTAAGAGAGTGATGGGCCAGTTATCTAGGCAGGCAATTTACTTTTAGACAGTTCTTTCGGCCCCTCTTTTCAAAATGGAGAAGAAAAAACCTTTTTACAAAAAAGATACAACCGACTTCAATGTAAAAAAAAAACATTATAAAAGTGCACAATAACTTTAATTTCGGAATTCGGTATTTCTATAATAGTTATTTCTCTTCTTTATTTAACACCGACTTCCGCGATTAAAGTTATTATGTATTTTTGTAGTGTTAGTTGGATTTCGTATCTCAAAAGGAAAAAACGGAACCCTTGTAGGATCACTTTGTTGTCCTAGATAAAAATTCTAACTTTTGAGTTAACGGTAAAAAAGATGCGGTCCGGTCGTTTATGTCGCAAAAAACGTATATTTCGACATTCTCATAAATAAAAATTCATAGGGTACTTCTCGTTGACCTAGAATCCTGAAATTTGGTATGAAGTAAGGTTTCATAGCATAAATAAAGGAATAGATCTGAAAACTGTAAATTTGTAGTTAAGTCACAAAAAATATTGCTATTCGGAAAAATCTTCGTAATTCAATTCGGGAGTTGAACTGTTTTCATAGTTAAGTTTGTAGGGAACCCTCAGTGCGCGAGTCTGACTCACTCTTGCCCGGTTTTTTTTTTACATTGAAGTTGGTAGTTTTTTTTTTTTGTAAAAAGTTTTTTAATTTACACTTTTCTCTTATGGTTCCACAACTTAAAAGTACCCTCCCCCCTCACGCATACTTAAATAGTGTGCAAGTTCTACAGTAAGGTAGCTATAGAATTTAATCATTAAAACATTGCATGACAATTCCAATACGACTAGAATACATTTTTTTATTAGGGAGTTCAGGTTCCAGGCCACCTTCCACCATCAGATTAGCTCGATGGTACCTTATAGCCAGAGTGCATCTCATGGCCTATTCTAATACTCCCAAACACGGTTAGGTTACGTTGATTTATTACAGAGTTTCGATGCTTACTTTCCGGCTTCATCATCACATCAGTTCGATATATCCCCTCCCCCTCTTATTTCAGTGAGCCATCGACTACGCATATAAACAAAGCAATTTTACTCCTTACGATAGTTCTGCTGTGATCCTATGAGGCGTTCCGTTCCATATCTTCGAAGTTCATCATTAGAGCATAACAATATTTCAATGGGACCCACTCGAAAGTATAGATTGAAAAACGGTCCCCAATTGACCGAGGAATCGGTAAACAAACATAAAAAAGACAGCCAAACATAGAACCTCCTTCTTTTTGATTCAGTTAAAAATAAGTCAGCATGTTTTAAAACGAAAGATTTAAAGACATGTAGTGATATTCACTAATTAGCAATGGGTGTGATAGATGATGGGTCACTTTCAAAGAAGAAAGGTCTGAATTCCAGTAATGGAAATGTTATGGGCTGATAATTTAGGGCTGCGGGATTGTTCGAAAGATTCACCGTGACTTTAGAACGCAAAGGGTAACAGAAAGAACACAGTTAAGATGTAGCGTGACCTTGGAACGCAAAGTGTTGCAAAAGGAATACAGATAAGATATATCGTGACTTTGGAACCCAAAGGGTAACAGAAAGAACACAAGTAAGATTTACCGTGACCTTGGAACGCAAAGGGTAACAGAAAGAACACAGGTAAGATTAACCATGACCTTGGAACGCAAAGGGTAACAGAAGGAACACAAATAAGATTGACCGTGACCTTGGAACGCAAAGGGTAACAGAAAGAACACAGGTAAGATATAGTCAGTAAAAGTCACACTCACTGGTTCCATCGAAAGCGGGAGAAGTTGTTTTAAGATATCACAGCTCAAAAATATAAAATATTACACGAATTAACTACAAGTTGAAGCTGTTAACTTAAGTTTGTGGTCTTAGTGACTACTCAGCATCATCCTGCCCTTGTCGTTTTTTACTTGGGGTGGGTGCAACGCGTTTTTATCTTTCATTCTATCCTGTTAGCCGTCACGCAGTGATATGAAAGAAAAGGGAGTTAATGATAAACTCTCTTTTCTTTCATATCACTCCTCACAAAATCCATCTATATTTTCTTTGGCCCCTCTCTCCCTTTCCATCCATTACTAATATGAGAAACTAGCTAACCCGGCGAACTTTGTACCGCCTAACTGTCGAGGTGTGATATTTTACTTCTTGTACACTTTAAATTCATATATATTATCTTTCGATATAGTAAACCGATTGCGATGAAACAAAGACTAAGTATATATCAAGTTACAGACAATTTTAATGTATAAAAGTTGTTTGATTTTTTGATTTCGTGTATTTTACGTGATGCGCGCACAACTAAAAATTTCTACAGATTTACTAAATGTATAGATTAATAAAAGTAACGTTTGAAACGTTTGAACGTTTTAGGTAACGTTGACTTTAGCGCGGCGGCAATGTTATATATTTTTAGGACTTGTTCGGTGGATGGTAATTAACTCGCACTTTAACATAGACATTATTTGTAGTCACACAGTATTTTGTATGAACTCCGCCCGGGTTTATGTCGATTGCGCGGCCCCGTAACAGCGATTTTATTTTTATAGAAACATAGTAACTACCTATTCAAAATTTTTGTTTTTGCCAGACCACTTTATAAAAAACATACTTTATTATTTTATGTAACTTTCAAATATTGCTGTTACGTAGTCTTGTAGATATTTTACACGTTTGAAATCGTAAGATTCGTGATTTTTTTATCGAGTCAACAAATTTAAATCATGTTTTGATTTTTATTCAGCGGTTGGTCGTATGGTCAATTTTAATAATTTTTCACGGTGTTCTCTTTCTTTCCAGAGGTTCATAAAAGCTCAAAATTAGTAAAACCTGGCCTTAAGTCCTAAGTCAAAATTATTAAGCTAAATGGTAAAATGTGGGTCTACTTATATTTTTGTCTTTCTCCTCTTATTATTATTTTCTTTATTGTACAAAAAATAACAATTAATTAAAAATTGGACAGCTGATGTACAAAAGCGAGCTTAACCCATGTTCTGTTCAAAGTGTTCTCTTCAAAGATTTTCTTCTAGAAAAATAGCCTTTCCAAAGTATTGTTTGCCTGCTGCGGTATTTAATTCCCGTTCGATTATAATATAGGTATCTATAAGGCTAGAGTGAACAGGCTCACATCTAACAAACTAGTGCGCATCACCTCAACGATTGCATCACTGCTTACCATCATGTCGCAGTCAAGTACTAGTTTATTTTATGTATATAAAGGTATCTCCTTAATTCATGTGATATAGTAGACAGAATGACGTTGGCCAACCTGTTTTGTTGTATTCTTAAAGAATTAGAGCACCACAATGTGTTACACGCTATCGAAAGAGTAAAGGGCTTGAAAACTTTTGCCCTCTGATAACATATATAATTTAAAACATTTTTATTTGGTTTTATTTTTATAGATTGTGATAAGAAGACTTCATTCTTAATACGCCGATGTAATCTTATATTCTGAATGAAACTATTTTTTTTTCTAGGTGGGAAATTATCAAATAACTTCTCTCGCTCTGGGTGGAACGAAAAAGAGTGTTAGAGTGACTAAAACCCACCTGTGTTCCTTTAGTTTTTTTTTTTAATTTATATAAACCAGAGCTTGACTGCGATCCCACCTGATGATTAGTTGATCTTTGCCTACCAGGACCATGGTTACCTTCTTTTTCAAACGATCCTGCAGCCGAAACTTAAATAAGACAGATTGACTACCCTCCATCAAAACCACTAATTAACCGACTTTAAAAAGGAGGAGGTTCTATGTGCGGCTGAATGTATGTTTTTTTTATGTCTGTTCACCGATTTCTCGGTCAATTGTACACCGATTTTGAATTATTTTTTTTGATTGAAAGGTTATGCTTCCAAGTTGGTCCTATAGATATAGTTATGATCTAATGATGAACTTCGAAGATATGGAACGGAAAGCCTCATAGGATCACAGTAGAACTATCGTAAGGAGTAAAATTGCTTTATTAATACGTATAGTCGATCAGTGACTGAAGGAAGAGGGGGAATAAATCGAACTGATCTGATGATGAAGCTTGAAGTTAGGCATCGGAACTCCGTAATAAATTGATGTAATCTAACCGTGTTTGGGATTATTAGAATTGTCATGAGATGCACTCTGGCTATAAGGTATTTAAGTATGGCTGAGGGGTACTTTTCAGTGGTGGTACCATAACTAAAAAGTGAAAAATAAAAAACCTTTTTACAAAAAAAAAATACAACCGACATCTATGTTAAAAAAAACACTGAAAAGTGCAAAATAACTTTAATTTCGGAAGTCAGTGTTAAATAACGAAGAGACAAAACTATTATAGAAAGAGACTTTTTGTGGTCAATTTTGGAATTTCGTTTTTTTTACTTTTGGCTATACAAATATTGTCAATAACGGTTACGGATAAAGTCCCATTTTTTTACTAATTAAAAAATAAGGGTGTATATTTTTTTTTAAATATCCAATGACATCCCCCGCTCTTGAGTGGAGCGGAGGGGTCAGCTTTTAATTTAAAAAGACGCAGCTACATACCAGTATGTTACATGGAGCGACTGCCTCTCTGACCTCCACAACACAGTAACTGGGTAATACGAAGAAGATAGAAATTCTGACTCCAGTCTAAGGGGTATCTTAGACTGGAGTCAGAATTTCTATCTTCTGACTAAGTGTAACAACTGTGAAATATCTACAAATATCAATTGCTTAACATGCTTTTCAAGGCGAGGAGGAATCTCGATCACCCATTTACAAATTAACCTTAGCAAATGTTGCCTAACCTTGAGTATCGAATCTTGCCTACTAACTAGTTGCAAACAATATAAAATTAAAAAAGCTTTTTTCATGCATTAAGTATTTACATTTTGCAATCATTGTATCTTATAGAAATATATTTTTTTTTTTTTTTGAAAGTCATCTCATGACAAATCTCGCTCTTGGGCGGAGTGAGAGATAGTGTCAGACTTTTATTGACTAAAAACCCACTCCTGTTGCTTCGTTGCCTTCGTCCCAGGGCCCCGGGTTTCGTTTTCACCCTACCTATGGCCCCAGTAGGCTTCGACCCTGCTGGGCCCCTACGATTTGCTGATATCTCCCTGAGGCGCGCGTGAAACAATACGCTCCGTCGACGACTTGGGCTCGGTCCGGACGGTTACCGGACGGTCGGACGGCGGGCCACCCATTGCTGGCCGTACGCAAGACCTACGGTGGCCGGAAATCGGGATCGGAATCCCGGCGGCGGTTGGAGCGTAAGGACCGTTGCCTAACGCGATCAGCCGCCTCCTTTGCTAGCATTACTGCTTCGCAGAAGGAGGCAACCGCCTGCCACTCCTTCTCGCTCCGGACCATGGCCTGTACCAGGGCCCGGCGCGAGAGATCGCCGCCGCCGATCGCTCCTACGAGGACACGGCGTTGTGCGTTGGCGGGGCACACCTCCACCGTGTGCTCCACCATGTCCTCCGGGCGTCCACACAGTGGCGACACTCGGGCGTGTCTTCCGCAATAGAAATATATTATAAAACTATAGTGTTAACGATTTCGCTACATAAAATCTCTTATTTAGTCACTTATAAATGATATTTATTTTGCAAATAGGTTTAAACAAACACTTTTACACGTAATTTTTTTTTTGTCATTTTATACTAGATAAGGCCGGTGTATTCTAGCTGACTACCCTGAGAAGAAACACCGAAACAAACTCAGGGGTTAAAGTCTCTTTTAAAGTCCATATGGTAAATATATAATGGTCAAATCACATGACATGAACCGTGCATGTTTCTCTGAGATGGTCTTTTGAAGAAAGAATCATACCGATTTCAGTGGACCTGTCCTGTGTCCAGTCAGTGCATTTGTTAGTATTCGCAAAGCTCAACTCACGACTACTAAGGAGTTCAATGACTTGACGAACAATGGAAACGGAAAGGACATTTGGGTAGGCCGCAGAACTCAAATTGCCAGAAATACGTAAAAATTACTGAAAAGGTAAGGAAAAAAAAGCCAATCAACATAGCCCTCATATTCACAATAATAAAAGGAAATATACATTAATAGAAAATAAATGTCAAATTGTAAAATAAAAATAATCTACAATGTCAAACTGTATAAAAACACCAATGTCAAATTTTAAAACTAAACATCAATGTAAAATTGTAAAAAAAAATATAATAATAAAAATCACCATTAAAAATAAAAACAAAAGATAAAAGAAATTAGACAACAGTTGTAGTGCGTACTGGAGCAGGTCGTCTTTTCTTCCTCAAAATAGTCCTTTATAGTGTAAAAAGCCTTTTGGAAAAGTTTTCGTTTTACAAATGATTTGAATTTACTAAGACGTAGTTGTTGAATATGATAAGGAAGTTTATTATAAGTGTATACATTGGCACCTAAATGAGCCCCCTCTTTTTTTGAGGCAGGTACCACAAATTTGTGTTTGTTCCTAGTATTAAAATTATGAATATCATTGTATTTTTAAACATGTTTATATTTTTATGGGCATAAAAAATATTCTCATTAATATACTGTGAAAGTACAGTCATTATATTGATATGTTTAAACTTATCTCTGAGGGAGAATCTGGGATTTAATTTATAAATCGAACAAATAATAAAAATAAAAGCCCTTTTTTGCAAATTGTCTGGATGTCGGCGGCATTTCCCCACAGTTGAATACAGTATGACATGACACTATGGAAATAGCTAAAGTGAATTAAACGGGCAGTCTCTACATCAGTAAAATTTCGAATTGGTCTAACAGCTTATGCTGCAGAGCTAAATTTTTTCGATAATTTGTCTATCACATATAGACCCTCAGTGGGGACCCTCACATATAGAGGCCTCACTGAAATTTAGCATCAAGAGTTATGCCCAAGAACACTGTACTATCTTCAGGACTCAACTCTTTACCTTTTATTAGCACACTAGTTTCTACTTGCCTAACATGAGGCATGGTAAACTTAATACATTTAGTTTTTTTTTCATTAAGAAGTAGGTTATTTACGTCAAGCCAGTGTACTATTTATGAAAGAGCTATATTTATAACGTCAGCAACCGGCTGCTGACGTTTAAGTTTAAACAAAAGTGAAGTGTCGTGTACAAATAATACTATATTATGAATATCCTTTATGAGGTAAGGTAAGTCGTTTATATATATATAAGAAACACAAACGGGCTAAGAATTGAGCCCTGGGGGACACCCGTTTTTACTACAGATCCGTGAGATATTTTTCCGTTTACAACCTTTCTCTGAATCCTTTCACTCAGATAAAATGTAAGAAGATCGAGGGAGGAAGATCCGTAATGGTGTAGTTTCCTGATTAATGTTTCACGAAGAACACAATCGAAGGCCTTAGACAAATCACAAAAAATGCCCAGGGCATCAAATTTGTCTTCCCATGCATTATAAATATGTCCTAAAAGTTCAACACCGGCATCGGTTGTTAAACGACCTCTTGTAAAACTAAACTGTTTGGTATGCAAATAATTTATGTCTGTTAAAAAATCTTTGTAATTGCTCTAAAATAAGTTTCTCAGATATTTTACTAAAAGTGGGTAGCACAGAAAGGGGTCTGTAATTCGTGGGGTCAGATGTACTACCCGTTTTGAATAATGGAATTATTTTACTATTCTTCATTAGATCAGGAAACTCACCGCGATCCATACAATTATAATTATCAAATTGCAATCACTATTTAAATTGTATAAATTATAACATATTAATTACATAACAAATTCGTATCTCATGTCAACGTTTTGAACAATTAAACTAACGTGAATAATATTTAAAAAAAAAAACATTGATAATAAAATTGTTATTGTATACTAAATAAAAAATATGTGTAATTGATGCATGATTCAAAAAGTGAACATGAATTGTATTAAATAAACTATTAAAAAACAATAAAGAGGTGTAAATCAAACACCAGCCGTTGGGTATAGTTCTTTTAAACGCCATAAAAACGAGTAAAAATAGTTTTTATTTCAAAAGAGACAATTATTGCTGTTTAAACCCGATACGTCATTGTTATATAGCTTCCAGGGACATGTGAACTTTTCACTATAATAACTGGCTGGAAAGTGAACACGAGTCTATATTTCATGTAATTTAACGAGAACCATTTTTTTTAACCACACTAGGAATTATTCCTGTATTTATTTATTCGGCATTTTCTACCAGTCAACCTTTCGGTTATGCAGAGAAGAATAGTGGTAGTTGCAATAAAAGAGAGAGAAAAAAAGGCTTAATATAAAAAGATATACAAATGAATCACAGATACAATGCAATAAATATAATATATATATATATATATGTATGGTACAAGACACCTAGACTCAGAACACCTGTAGGCCATACAAGCATTTGTTCTGTGCGCGAATAAAACCCGCGACCCGCAGCGTAGCAGCCAATCGCTTAACTACTATACCGTTTAGAACCATGGAATACAACAACCATTGCAAGCCTAGCCTTTTCCCAACTTTTAACTTTTTCCAACTGTGTTTAGAGTCGGCTTTAGTCTTACTGGATGCAGCAGTACATCAGTAACCCTGTAATTGGGTAACACGATACCTCTTGGTAAGACTGGAATCAGATTTTCTGGCGTCTGACTATCCGTAATGACTGTCAAAGACCTACAAATGAAAGCCGAGACCAATGCCTTAAGCTGGTTTCCGAGGTACGGAAGAATTTTTAGACCTATCCACAGATGGAATTTGACAAGTGTTGACTTAACCTTGGAGATCTAGAACACAAAATTACTGAAAATAAAGTTTTTTCCATAAACCAGGTTAAGCCTGGTTTCCGAGGTGCGGATAAATTTTTTGACCTATCCACAGATGGACTTTGGCCGGGCAAGTGCTACTTGCACTTGCAACACAAACTTACATAAGTAAACAGTTCAATTCCCGAATGGAGTCTTAAATATTTTTCCGAATCGCAAAAAACAACGTGTGGCGTAACAACAAATTTACAGTTTTCAGATTTATTCCCATATCTGTGCTATAAAACCTTTTTTTTTCAGTTATCTTAGAAATCTTTTTACAGCTTCAAGAAACCGCAGTCTTAAATATATGGCATGATTTTATCTCGATACCTCCACGCGTTCCCGAGATAAAGTGTCTTGACAGACAGACAGATGGACGGACAACAAAGTGATCCTGTAATGGTTCCGTTTTTTCCTTTTGTAGTACGGAACCCTAAAAATAGATAATTATAAATAGCTAAAGCTTATGTTATTCTGATATACTATTTACGAGCAGCTATCATCGTTTCCACACGTGTGAAAGAAGAAAAATATCCCGAGAAAACATATTCTCGGGATGCAATGTTCTTTTCAAGGAAATGTCTACCCGTGTGCCATATTTCATCTGAATCTGCTCAGTCGTTTAAGCGTGAAGAAATAAAAAATACACATACATTTAATATAAACCTTTATAATGTTAGTATGATGTGATATTATTCTGAAGTTCGTTTAAATCTTTTTAGCCGCATGAGCATGAACAATAAACATTGGCAAATTACCCTACAGATTCAGCTCGGAAATTAGAACCGATTACTACCAAGTAGGGAGGTTAGCCACCTTAACTTTAAGTTCAAGAAAATCTCGTTAACAACAGATTTTTTAAGAAAATAAAATACTACTAGGGTAGATAATTTATTAAACTTTTATTATGTGTAAATCAAATTTGCCCAAATGTTAAGATTACTTTAAAATTTGGTTATTACGAACATTTGACAAAAAACCGCTTTGCCCGAGAGTCTGCCTATAACGGCCATAGGGGTAAGGGCAACGTCGCCAGCATAAACATTCATATGAAATGTATAGTTTTTAATGACATATTATATCGTGTTTGTAGAAATAGAAAAAAAAATATTTTTTAAAAATATATTCATTAAAAATAACGATTGTTGTTAACTAGGTATCTAATGCTAATAAACTTGTTACTATGACTTCGCTCCCGTGGCTCAAGAACCTTGAATTTAAACCAGGGAACAAATCTAGTCTAAGGTACTCAGGGTACTCACTCATGGTATACCCTAAGTAAAAAGGCCGTAATCGGTGCTAATCTGTAAATAAAAATCTAATTAAATATCTTAAAATGTGTTGCATGGCAATGCTTAATTTAATCCCTAACCGAGGTGAAATCAGCCTGTGGATCACGCAAAATGTCAAGTAAGCATTTGGTTAAATTTCCAGTTTAACAGAGCCAAAGAGAAACCCAAATTAAAAATTTATTGGGATACTCAACTTACATAACTAACGTAATAATAAACTGCGCGTATACCTAATATTTTCTTTCTTCCAGAGGTAAAGTGCAGTCATCTATCATATGGGATCATAACAGTCAAAACTATCCTGAAAAACCTGAATCCAAAAAAAACGGCTCTTATCACTTCTTTAGGGTTCCGTACTTAAGTCTAGTATTCTAGTTTTTTAAAGGTAAAAAATGCACTTTAGGTGAGTAGCACCAGTAGATCTGACAAGCCACTACCTTAGATTATAATTATTATAGTTTGTACGGAACCCCTATGTGAGCGAGTCCAACTCGCAGATGCCCAGTTTTTTAATGTGGAATACTACAAAATTGTCAAAACCTAGTACTAGTTTTATTTAATTTATAAGATGACAATTAAATTAAAAAATTTGATTATTTTAGTGATTTATTTATAAAATCTTGAAATTTTTCTAATTTACGAGTAATTTAATATTTGAGGTTTATTTTTTAGTTTATTCACTTACCGACAAATATATCGTTTTAATTCAAACGAAAAGATTAACATGTATATGAAATAAATAATTATAATTTTGTAGATAATATAGTATTCTGAATAAGGTATGTATATTCTGAAAAATATTAACTGGCTGAATAAACTGCTACCTAAATGTATAGTGTGACCGCAAAATACAGGAAAACGATAGCATTTGATCATAACAAATATTTTTGTTTCAACTTTAAAATGGACGATTTGTGACAATAAATGGTTTATTTAGTGAAGCAGGTAAATTAAATGCCAGCGTTATATTTAAACATAACAATGCTGCTACGCTGCATGAAAGCTTGTAATTAGCAATATAAATTATTTATTATAATATTACTAGCTGACCCAGCAAATGTTTTGCCATATCAATTATTTTGGGCCAACCTTATCATCTAGAAGTATAAAAAAATAGATTAAGACCTATTATCAAACCTTCAATATACACAAAAAATTCATAAAGGTCAGTTGAGGCATTTTGGAGCAGTTCGATAACAAACACCGTGACACGAGAATTTGATTTTTCCAGTTTTCCCAAAACGTAGAAAATAAATCATTCGAAACAGATTGATTCAGTAATAGTCTAAAAATATATTTGGAAAGGTAAGAACTAAAATTGTAATTGGAAGGATAATAAACAAAAATTATATTTGAAAGGTTTATGAACTAAAATTACATATTTGCTTCACAAAATTATATTTGAACTAACGATTTTTTCGAAGCGGTGGATACTAAAGACACTTAAGGCTACATAAGGTTCGGCTGCGAGATTGCTCAAAAGAGGCCACGGCCCTAGAACGTAAAGGATAACTAAAGGCAGGGGCGCCGACTTTTTGAAAACCTCATGGGTGCTCATGCTCATTTGATGGACTTGAAAAAGTGGCGAAGTGTGAGAAGAGAAATGCACACTTATCGACCGACAAATAAATAAATGTCCTACTTACATACGTACTTAATTACTAATTATGTTTGATAAAAATATAAAATGAAACCATTATATAAAAATTAAACTAGTTTTTATTATCAAATATTATAATTTATGCGTAACCTAAAAGGCGATTACTGATCTGTTTCTTAATGTCTATTCTCAGGAATGCTCGGCACCTACTGTTTATTTCTCATGGGTGATCTGATCAGCCCCCGAGCACCCATAGAGTCGGCGCTCCTGACTAAAGGAACACAGGAGGGTTTTAGTCAGTAAAAGTTCTGAAATTCCCTGTCGCGAAGAAATTTTATAATATTCCATCCCAAAACAAGGCTACATGAGGTAACGAAACCTTAAAACCACCAGACTGAAAATATTAGTGGTGGCTTGTCGTTCAAATTTAGAATAAATTTTATTATTTTTAGAAAAAAAAAAATGTCTTAAAATAGATCACCCGATTTTTACAGTGCTGGGCACGACATAATCACAGCGGTAAGTGGGCTCTTTGAGGAGTGGTTGGAGCGGTAACACGCAGGTCCTCACCGGACATGGCAAGTTCGGGAGGTTCCTGCATTGGATTCAGGCGGTAGAAACGCCCAGGTAGTCCGGAGCAAGGAGGAACGGCAGGCGGTCGCCTCCTTCTGCGAAGCAGTAATACTAGCGAAGTAGGAGGCCGCACGCATGAAGAAGCGAACGTCCTCACGCCCCAGCCGCCGAGATTGCGGAACCCGACTACTAGCCACGGTAGACGTGAGCTTGCGTACGTCGAGCAATGGGTAACTCGCCGTCCGGCTGTCCAGTAATTAACCGGATCAAATCCAGTCGTCAAAAGCGCGTAGTGAACCACACGCTCTTCAAAGAGATGACAGCAAACCGGGGGTCAGCAGGGCCGATGTGCGCTAGCTAGGACCGTGAGGAATTTCTGAAAAGGAAACCCGTAGTACTAGAACGCAAATGGCAACTGAAGGACACCGGCGTAGATTTAGTCAGTAAAAGTCTGACACGCCTTCGCCACCCAGAGCTTGAGAAGGCATTGGATGATTTCCAACCTTTAAAAAAATGCCGTGAAAATTAAGTATTGTTTTAAATTGAGGATTGTGCAAGCTTTTCGTTGTTTGAATAAAATAAGTACTTACATAAAGTATGAAGAATACAATTAGGAGAAGAATAATTACGAGAACTTGTATGAAAGGGTAGGTATAGTCTCCAGAAAGTCTCCAATAACGTGGGAGATAGCTAGCTCCCACATCATTGGAGACATTTCTTTTCTTTTATTCTAAAATTAAATAAAACAAAACAGATAAATTAGAAGTCCTCCAGTCCTTAATAAGTACCTAATGAGTACCTGTACCTACCTATTGTTTTTGATTTAGCTTTTTCGTTAGTTGTAAAATAGGTTATATCGACATGGATATTAGGGCGGGTCGAATTTTTTTTCCTAAAATCCTTTCGTAATAGTAAAATTATGTTGTCTTTCTGGTTCAATAAGAAATCTGTAAAATATTATTAATTCATTTTCAGTGTAATATTCCGGTCAACGAACTGCAAGTTTTAAATGAATTAATACAATAGTGACTATAGACATGACTTCAATAAACTACGGAAATAATAATTATTTGGAAGCAAAATCAATATTATTGTACCGGAAATGAGAATTAGTAACATTGTGTTATAATTATTGATATTGTTTACTTATATTTTAGTTTTTTATAAAATTAAGGTGGGTAGGTTTGATCATGGCGGGCGTATCGCACAGCACAGTTGTTTTGTTTGGTTTTAGTGATTTAATATTATTGCAATCCTATGATTCTGCACTGCGTTTAATAATACATTAATTTCTCTTAAACTGATAATAATGTCCATGGAAATTAGAAGATACCGCTATCAGTGTCCTGTATTCGGGAGTGTAGAAGAGATTAAACAAAAAATATACAAAATACAAAAGTCATTCAGTTAATACCATTTTAAGTGCAGAAAAAATATAATTATTGAAAAGAAGATCTGATGATCAGAAGAATTTTTTTTTCACAGCAGAAGACTTTTATTTGATATTTCTTTTGTACACAAACCGAAAATTGAAGAAATTGAAGTTCTAGAGATAAAAATGTACGAAAAGTAGAGTAAAAGGTATAATTGAACCAAAAATAAGATAAAAAAGTAGATTGGTGGAAAAGACTGCGTTCTTGTAGCTAAATTACAAAAAAATAATAAAACATCCTTCAAAAGTTCAAAAAACTGGTTTACAAATTTCAAAAAACCAAGATAATATAAAAGTGATACTGAACAACAAGTATTTGTGTCGTCTTCAAGGCAGAGTTGCCTAAACATAATATTTCTTCACTTATTAATTTATTTATTTATAACACACACACTTTTTTTTTTTTATACATCGGAACGCCTTGCACCAATTACACCAATGGAGCAGTCCAGAATCTGATACTTTCCAACATTAAGCTCAAATCACTACACTGACAGAAGTATATATGGCAATATGGCATAAAAAACAATTGAAGGAAATCAAGGAAGAAAATAAAAGCCAAAAATTCATCCAAAAAATTGATGCGATGATTTGAGAGTAAGTATACAAGATTTTATGGCAGAATTAAAATAGTTAATTGATTGATTTTAACGCTTGTTTTAACAAATATTGTACTATATTATTTTCTTTTGCAGTTCTTGTAACAATATTCAAATTATAGTAATGTATTATTTTTGTAATAAAATTTATATAAGTTTAAATACGTTATTTTTTCGAAAATTCCCTAAACATTAAGTCATGCGCGGCCTAAGGATGTAACCTTATTTAACTTTAAATTACCACTTATTGTTTGTTTAGACATAAGACAACATAATATAGTTCTAAGATGATTTAATAAAAATAAAAAATCTCCATACAATCGCGACCCACCCGTATAGATATTCGTATGCTACGGTTTGGCTAGCCTACACGTCAAGGATCTAACCTCAGTAGGTGGATTTTTTCGGCAATTCTTTATTAAATTGCCTTAACTTATGAAGGCGTCTAGACCATCCACGCCTATCGGCCTACCATCTTAATTCATTAAATCCCAAACGAACGCCGGCGTTCGCTCTCTCATTGTCTTTCTATTGTGTCTCTAAATACGGTATTCGACAGGGAAGTGTAATAATAATTAACTTGCTGCTATAATTATCCACATTGCTTCTGCCAGCGGATTCACTCACGTGGAAGTAGAAAATTATCCGAAAGAAACTTACTCCCAGGACAAAAAATATTATTTGTGTGTACATGGTTTCCCCGAGTGACAAATTTCATCTAAATCCGTTCAGCTGTTTAAGCATGGAGGAGTAAGAAACATACATACCTACCTACAAGCTTTCGCCTTTATTATATTAGTTTGATCTATTGCTCTGCTTTGCTTGCTTTTTAAGTACCTCACTATACCAAAATTCTCCTTTTATATGTTACGCACATACACACATGTAGGCACACATATACTGTAGCTATGGCGTGGATAATTCATTCATTATAAGCACTGAAATTGGTATTTCTTTGATTCAAAATATTTTATATCAAATAGTATTTTTAAAACAAGAGATAAATAACTAACGAGTCTGTATCATAAATATAAGTTATTCATGTTCGGGTACAAAGCTACGGTGGCTGACACGCTAGCCTCAATTTGGCGGGCGTGAACCAATTACTGGAGTATAGTGTCGCCAACTTTCAGTAAAATGCCGTCATAAAGTGCGATATCCCGCTGCGAGAACGCTTTATTTTCCTATAAAAGCGTTTTATCCACGTATAAAAGCTTAAATCCGCGCGGAGCTTTCTCCCGGCGGCGAGTTGGTAAAAAGAGCATTAAGTTGGAGAGGCAACATGGCCGGGGCACGCCCCGCGGCGCCGCGCGGCGGTTGGCTAGCGCGGTGCCTCCCGCCAGGGCCCGCCCCCGGCCCGCCGCCGCCAGTCGCGCCGCGCCCGCCGAGCTCACTCCGCGCCCGCGCACGTCACACGCGACCCGCACCGCGCGACACACGGAGCATTCGTAACAGTTCTGCGCGAGACGATTCGCAATAAACTTTATTTCGTGAGAACTACAAGTGTGTAAACTTTGTTGCGGTGTTTAACATAACAATTATCTGGTTTCACTTTCAATAAGTAAATAAAAATAGACGTTGCAAACATTCGGAAAGAGAAGTGATAAACAAACTTATCTCGTTCGGAGTTAGGGAGCACGTGACTTTTGGAAAAAGAAGGACTGAACGTTGGTGTGCCGGCGATGCGCGTTCGAAAACACTGTTGACAAAGTGTTGCTAGAGTTGCATATTTGTTGGTATAATTTTGGACTGTGATGGTACGGTGAGTGACGAGCTGGGGGCCATCGAGCTGTGCGTGGGGCGGGGGTGGCCCGCGCTGGATGCGCTAGGGGCGGCTGCGGGCGGCGGCGGCGGCGGCCCCGCCGGCGGCGCGCTGGCGATGACGGTGCAGCGGGACGAGCGCGAGCGCGCGCCGCGCACCCGCTTCATGATCACGGACATCCTGGACGCGCCCCCCAGGGACCTCAGCGCGCACCGGGACTCGGACTCCGACAGATCCGCCACTGATTCACCAGGTTAGTTGCTCTTCTGCTTATTTATATGTGCAGCTAAAGGCACACACAAGATCACCTACTATGAAGCCTAGTCTAGAAATCCAGTGCTATGCCAAAAATCCGATATGCTTGATATTTTATATTTAATACAACTCCAACAACATGTGATTAAATGATATCGTCAAAACTCATAGATTTTTAAAATATGAATAAAAAAGTAATCCAACAGTTTAGGAAGGTAGGTAGTGTGGATTGTGTATTTTAGGTCATAATATCACAATACCATTAATAGCTGTGTACCTATGGACGACGCAGCAGCGGTATTTGATAAACAATGAATGACCATTGTTGCTTTAATTAGGTCTCTACATTGACTTAGCTGCTAACCTAACTTAGATTAAATTACCTAAATCCATTGTTATTAAGTTTTGTTATTATTAAGTGAAATAGCATAAATGTGTTCAAATAGATGAAACTAAAAAAAAACAATGTTAAGCCTACATTTAAAAAAAAGTAATTTTATTACATATTAATTTTGGCTTACATTGCATGTCGAGAAGTCTTTATTTAGGTATAGAAATGCCTGTAGTTGAAGACCTTATATTAAAAATATACCTTTTATCCTTTACATTAAGATACATTCGGTCTAATAAGAATAGCTAACTGGTACTTATTTACTTAGGTATTAACATCTAACTTTTCCTGTGATAAGTTTAATATATTGCGACAGCTGTTTAAGACACAAATCCATTAGCAATCATAAATAGTCGTTGCAAAAAGTAAAGTGGATGTGCAGAATATACCTAATATTAGGGAAAACTTAAAAATAATATTTGCCCTATTGTATTACAAAAATAAGGAAATAAAACAACAGGTAAATAAAACTACTAAACTAAAAACAAGAAAACTAAAAGTGAATCTTGAAAAAACTTGAACAATAACAATCCCAAGGGTTGCTACGACAAAACTTAATTCGCCTACAGGAGTGCTACGTCGTAGCGCTTAAGATGTAGGAAAAGACATCAACGCGACAATGTTTAATTATTCCTGTCTTTTCCGGACACTAAACGTTTTCCGGCCAGCTTCATAATACTTACACAGTGTACACTGCTCGTTATGAAACCAGCATCACGGACTAACACGGTGAGCACGGTATTATAATTTGATCTAGTTCGATTGCTGGGAACCGCGATAGTGCCGCGCAGTCACGCGATGACTCGGTGTCTGACTATTAGATGGAGACTTTACTCCGAAACGATTGTGATGAACAAGTTAACTTATGTAATGAGTTTATATGTTTAATGTGCTGCAAGTCACTGACGTTGGTATGTTTATTAGTTTTAATTTTAGAGCTGACCTGTTGTGGAATATTTTGGACTAGCTTTTGCCCGCGGGTTTGTCCGCGCACATAAAAAAAAGCTATGTCACTCAAGAATAAAGCAGCTTTCTATCGTTGAAAACATTTTAGCAATCGGCACAGTACTTTCAGAGATAACTTTACCTCTTTATAATATTAATATTGATTATAAAACTGACTCTCAAACTTTAAGTTCTGTTTGAAATTCTCAAACGTAGTATAATTTTGAATTGGAGATCATATAAAATCTAACTAGTATTTGTGCGCGGCTTTGCTCGCGTTAGCTCAGATTTTGCAAATTAATTTATGTATTTGGATAATGTAGGAAGTAGAAGTTTAATACCTATAAATAAATCATGATTCGAATGACACATATCGCCTATGTATATATATAAGCATCCTAAATCAATTGTGACTTTTGAAATTGATTGTTATTTTCCGCGGGAACATTACTCTTTAATGTATTTATTTATTTAAACTTCATGTACAATGTACATTCTCTACCAGTCAACCTTTGGGTTAAAAAAGATAACAATGTGATAGGCTTGCAAAATAAACAAATAACAGATACTTCAAACAGAAAAAAAAAGTTATTTATAATAATAAAATACGGATATACGCTAAAATTATAAACTAATAAATACTATGAAAAATATTAAATCATTCCGAGAACTTAATAATAATTCTGACGAAGACGAAACTAAAGTTGAGAGGATGAGAGGTAGCCTGTGTACTCTATCTTTTTTGTACCACATTCAAAATAAATACAAAAATAAATGATAAAATCGGTTCTAGGTTTTAAGCGTGAAAAAATTACAAACAAACAAATTTACTTTCGCATTTATAATATTAGGTTAGGATATGACAGTTTTGTAAGTATTTTTTAATAAAGTCAGAAAAGTAGCATAATTATTAATGGCATGAAAACTCCCTTAGTTACGGTTAAGTATCAGCCAAGAATCCAGCAAGAAATTTAAATTAATTCTTAGTACAGAACCATCAGTGGACCGGTATTACTTATACTTAAGTGGGCTGTAGCTTAAGGCAACTGAAGATAAAGCATAAGTATAGCATAATCAGCATTTTAATATTCCCACTGCTAGGACACAAGCCTCCTCTCTATGATAGGGTATGGGCCGTAACGTAACCCACCACTCGGACCCTGTGCCGGTTGGTGGATGTCATATGTCTTAGGTTCTAAGACATGCCGGTTTACTCAAGATATTTTTGTTCTCCTTAATGAGAGCATTGGTGATGAAATAAATTATACAAAGTAATGCGCCTGGCTGGGTTTGAACCCGCAACCTACAACTCGTAAGTTGGGCCGTTACCACTCGACTACCACTGCTCTTACAATATACTTAGTATTTATTTTTTCATAGCATATCCTTGTTGGATTGTGACTGGTTGACTGGTAAAGAATGTCCACAGAACAGAAAATACAGGGAATGCCTAAGGCATTAAGTCTGCCTTTGTAACTTTTGTTGCATGAAGATTAAATAAATAAATAAATTGTGTGAAGAGTGCTATGAAAGAAAAAGGAGTTAGTGATAGCATGACGGGTGACTGGATATAATGGAAGAAAAAACGTGTTGCGCCGACCCCAACTAACACGGAACAAGGGTAGGAAGATGATGATATCCTACAAATCTAACCGTGTGTTCTGCCAGTGCTACGGACTATTATATTATACGTCAGTAAAAGTCTGACATTCTCTCTCGCTTCACCCAGAGCGGAAGATGTTTTTTGATGATATTCCACATAAAAAAGGTTTAAAATGTATCGTTAATAGTACTTAGCTCCTTATTGGTCGGGTAGATGCTGGGTAAATTACTTAAAATAAGTCGACATAATAGTTTTATAGCAAAAAAATCTAAGAAATCTAAATTTGTTTTCATATCGAGAGAGATTGTTATCAGTCTTCGTTTCAGCCGAAAGAAGTTCACTATTGGACATAGGCCTCCCCAAGTGTCGGCATAATGACCGGTCCTGTGCGTCTCGCATCCATCGGATTCCCGCGACCCTCACCAGGTCTGCGGTCCACCTTGTGGGAGGCCTTCCAATGCCGCGTTTTCTGGTACGTGGTTACCACTCCAGAACCTTTCGTCCCAATTGACCATATGTTCTGCGAGCAATGTGCCCAGCCCACTGCCACTTAAGTTTGGTGATCCTACGAGCTTTGTCGGTAACCTTGGTTCTCCTGCGGTTAACTTGTATTATAAAGATCTAAAATTGTATTTGTATGAGGTTGTCCTTTGAAGAACAGTTCGGAGTATAAAAAATCTTACACTGATTAAAAAGTTACAGTGTCACCGAGGTTTTTGCACCGAACGAATGCGCTTGTGGAACAGACCACGGGTGAGAAAACGCAGAAAAAGTAAGTCTAAAAATAAAATCAAGGACGTTAACTATCTAAGAAAGTAAGCAAAAACTTTAGAACTTTTGAATTTCATTCATTGAGTTCGCATTTGAGCAAATACGAAGTGCTTGTACTAAATACGCTACTACAAGTTATATTTTGAATCGAAACATCACAGTATAAGTATCTTAAAAAAAGTCTTTCTCTGATTTTATTTCGGCAAAATAATAGGGTTAAGCAGCGCTTGTCGATGTTGGTCTGAGGATGGGTAACCATTTTTAATTATTCTATTCTTCATGCACACAAAAGTACAACCGATACCGAAAGTGTAGTATTTTTAACCGATTTCAAAAAGAAGGAAGTTCTATTATATGTTCGGCTGAATGTATTTTTTTTCGTCGTTTCAAGATTCTTCCGTGAATTCCTCGGAAAATACGTTAAGCTGTTGGTCCCGGTTTTCATTTGAAGACCCTTGATTGTGGTTACGGTTAGTAAGGAACCGGGAATCCTGACACCAGTCTTGCCAAGGGACATCGTGTTACTCGATTACTGGGTTGTGAAGATCACATATGCAGTCGCCCCATGTATTTTACATGGAGCTTCTGGTATTCAGCTCCATCCGGTTAGTCTACAGGTTAACTAGTTGCGAACCACCGTAGGCGTGGGCTTACGGACGACGAGCAATGGGTAGCTCACCATCCGTCTGGTAACGGTCCGGACCAAGCCCGAGTCGTCGACGGCTCGTAGTTTTCCACGCACGCCTCAAAGAGATGCCAGCAAAACCGGAGGTAGGGGCCCAGGACGGTCGAAGCCAACTGAGGCCATGGGTTGACTTCTGAAAGGGAAACCCGTGGTTCTAGTTTGCAAAAGGCAACTGAAGGAACATAAGTGTGGTTTTAGTCAATAAAAGTCTGACAAACCCTCACGCTCCGCTCTAGAGCGATACAAGTCACTAGATGATTTCCCTTACCTTACCAAAAATATAGTCAGGAAAAGTCTTGGCGGATTGATTGTTTCGATAAAAATGTGAAAGATAAATTCTATTTTATGACGAAATGCGAACAGGATTTCAAATAGTCAATGATACGAAGGATAAGCTCTTGCATGGCTCTCATCGTTGTCATTATCGTCATTTCGTCTTGACACGGGTCCACTGCAGGACATAGGCCTCCCCAATCCTTTCAGATACATTCCATCATGATATGGTTTACATCTTCAATTGAGTTCCGTTCTATAAAGTTTGATGATTTAGCTTTATCCACCAAAGTAGCAATTTTTTATCGCCTATTGCCATAATGCGAAAAAAAATATGTCCAAATTGGTGTAAAAGATTGTAATCCATAAAACACAAAAGTTTTGTAGAAATCCTTATTTGAATTAACTAGATCGAATACCTATTTTGTCCCACCCACAGAACTATATTTCTTCTATTGATTGGAATAAAGTGGACACGGTTACATTTCCATAGACTTGAATCCAACATCTTAATTTGCAATAAAGTTACTCGAAATATTGCTTATTTAGTCGGTTTCACTTTTGGGTACTACCTTCTATTATAGCTTTTAAAACATTATTTATTTATTTATTGAATGCTTTATGCACAAACGTACAACGGCGGACTTAATTCCTTAGGCATTTTCTACCAGTCAACCGTAGGGTGATACAGAGATAGATAGTGGATAATAGATAGATTGCATTGAATGTATGTATGTAGATTTACATTCTATGTATGTTCATCTTGGTTCTTGACCAACCACACAATCTTCTTTTTCCTTTTTAAGAAAAAAGCAGAACTTGTTATCTAAAGTTCTTAATTAAAGTCAATTTACAAATTGTCATATTATTAAAACAAACTTAATCCTCTCAAATGTCTTTACAATGTTATTATTCGACCTTGTTCGGGTCAAACGTCACGCAGGTGCATATGAGAGGGGGTCGGGGGGGTCGGTGTGGTGAAGGCCGGGGGGGAGGAGGTATGCAACCCGATCCGGTGGCTTTTGTCACAACCGACCTCTTCCGATGCCACCCGACCGAGCGGCACTAATTCTGTGTGACTCTCAATTTTATTGTTTTGATTAAACTTTGAATATAGAAGATTTGGATTTATCCTTTCAAAAGAAGATCTTTGAATTACTTTATTTAATTTTGTTATTTAGTACTTAAACTTTTGTAATATCAATAATAATGGAATATTGAAATCTTGACCCTTTAGTGGCGTCTAAGGCTAAAAAAAGCGTCAATCGGATTGAAAATAGAAGTTTCAGAATTCGGAAGTAAGGTAAAGTCAGCAATTAATTTAACTAAACCAAAGACATTCTCATTATGTGAAGAATTAAGGATGCAAACATAAAAAGTTGAACACAACGAACAACAAGAGACGGCTAAGCTTCAAATAGACCGATTCACACAGTATAGGCCAAAGTCACGGTTGTAGTAGAAAAACTTGTTTTCATTTTATTATATTAAATAAAAAACAATGACCGAGCGTTTAATGTGTCTAAACTTAATGAATATTACGGAAACTTTAATGTGTATGCCTAATTAGAACTTAAACTATTCAAAGTTTTTACGACTAAACGTAGGCTTATTAGCAAATACTATTGAATTAAGTGTTCTTAACAACTATTACCATATAATTAATTAATTAAAAAAATCAAATAATAATGACATGCGAAAAATTGCGGACTGTAACGCGGAACCAAACCTATGTCTACAGTTCTCATAATTTGTTCCTAGATAATAAAATTATCTGCAAGTCTAATTTGAAACTAATTAACAACACTGTACGTTACAGTACTGAATGAAGGTAGTGTCTACTACTTCAGCTCCATGCTTAAATTTTAATCTTTTAAGTGGCGTAGCTATCATCAAATAATCTCTCCTGCTCTGGATGAACCAGCAGATGAAAGCAGTGGTGGCCGAGTGGTAGTCGCGGGTTCAAACCCAGCCAGGCGCATTACATTGTGTAATTTATTTCATCACCACAGCGCTCAAAACGGTGAAGGAAAACATCATGAGGAAACCGGCATGTCCAAGAATCAAAAATTCGAAGACATGTGACATCCACCAACACGCACTGGGCCTGCGTGATGGATTACGGCCCATTCCCTCTAACAGAGAGGAATCCTAAGTCCCAACAGTGGGAACATTATAAGGCTGACTATGCTATGCTATGCTGGATGAACCGGGAGGCAGTATCAGACTTTTACTGCCTAAAACAAGTTGCCTTGATTAAAGTTTTTAGTGAACTATTTATATTTCGAAAGTGGGAGATTTTTCGGTATGTCAATAAAAGGTTTTTTAATCAGGTTTTGGGTCTCCTCCGAACTTGGAGGCCCAGGGATACTGCCCCGCTTAGCCTTTAGTTAGCTACGCCAGTGTTCATTTTTTATTGGAACAATTTATCTACTTCACAACAGTTCAAATATTTAATAATAGAAAAAGTTGTTTAAACCGATACAATTGAAACGTGGTGACTGTCCGTTGATTGACAATAAAAATCCAAAAATTGAGCATCAATGAACCACATCATTTCAATTAATTATTAAAAAGATATGATCATTTCTATTTTCAAACTCTATAAGTATTTTGGTTTTTTTAGACAGTTCATTCAATTTACGAGTATGACTATTTAATCAACACAAAGAGGCTACAACAAGTCTTACAAAAGCACAACTTCATTAAAACATTTCGATCACAAAGCTTTTAAGTGTAACATTGGAAAGTTACATTCAATAAACTAGTGGGCACTTAAAGCGGCGTATTAAGGGCACTGCATATGATTATTATAATTTATTAATTTAAAGCCCCCGACCGTGTAATCCCAGCTTCATTATAATTCCTCATTAATGTTTAATACGGCTTGGCTTCAAACTAATTAATGTACACTAAGACAAATGCTTGTTATAAAGATTTTATACAACACGCATTATTTGCATAAAATCTTTTAAATTGCTATAAATTAAAATTAATACGATCCTATTTTATCATCCGAACAGCTAATAAAATCAACTCTTCTTTATCTGTTATGTCTTCAACAACATTGACCACTAATAACCTAATCTTCGAAACAATTTTTAATCACAGACGAGCTGTTAGAAAGTTCAATATAAATAAATTAACAAAACAACACATTTAAGACTAAGTAATGTTTGAGTTTAGATCGCATTATCCCATCGACGATTTAATAGTCAAGCGGCTAAACCCGAAGCGTTAAATAAATTAAATAATAAAATGTATAATGGCTTGCGATAAATACAACCCGTTCCTAACACTCGGCTTCGAGATAAGTAAGCCCTTATAAAACGGACCAAATTAATCCTGGCTCAAAGGACTCTCGGTGTCACGGGGGAAAAAGAAAAAAAACTGACGTCATAATCAGCTTTTGTCAAATGTCAAGCTACGTTCGCTTTTTAAATTTTAAAATAGCTCACCGAAATCCAACAGATCTGTATGAGAACGGTACAGTCGAGTACAACTATTTTTGGTGTTTACCACATTTATTTTCGCGTGACCATCAAGCTATTTTGTACGTAGGCCGCGCAAAGACACCCCATGCTTATTATATTTCTTAACGTATACGTTATCTTACGAATTTACCTCCCAATTACTGTATTTAACATCCGTTGGAGGCAATTAAACGTTTCATGCAACTGTAAATACAAAACCTCTGGCATCGTAATTTGAAAAAACCCACTTACCGAGAATGTGAAAAAAAAAACACAACGTTTACAGCAATTAGTGACCATACAAGTCAAGACGATTTAACTAAGTAATTAATCTATGAGTAATGACAGGGTACTGAGTTGCACGATCAAATTGAATGTTCAGTTTCTACGAATTGAGAGAAAAACTGCAAAGAAATAAACATATTACGATGCATATTCGAATTTTGCTGCACAAATATCGTGTTTTCCTTGACATTACTAAATGAGTATCTTATCTGAACTGAGCGAGCAAAGCGATTAGTTTTCATTGCAAAACTTATTTATTATCAGCGATCACGTGAACTGAACACAGCAAAATATCTTGCAAAGGTTTATTTTGCACCATTAGTCGTTGTGAAATACATTTTCGCGCATATCAAATAGCAAGGTGTTTTATGTTTAACAGGTGTTTATATCCCACCCGGTTTCCTTAGTCGCGATTACATTACTACAATTTAATTAATTGTCAAAAGCTATTTGTCGTTGGCTGTACTTGTAGTGCACAACTGATGCCACTGGATCGACTCGTCACTCAAAACGTTAGGCAAGCCTCACCTCGAGTCCGCACCATCGAATCACTAAGCTGCTTAGCATACCTTCCATAAAATCATCATCAAGCCAATACAATTCTTATTGCCTAAAAAATAAATCTGAATTAGCTTAAAGATTGGATTATAACGTGACTTTTGGCATCGCGATAAGGATGAGAGGAAGGTGACGATTCTTTCATCACTGCGAGTTGATAACATCAAAAGTTTTTATTGTGACAATAAATAGATTATCATTGATATAAATAGGGTCAGTTTGAGTTCTCTCATAATACGGCTGCGATTGGCTTTGTGTCACATTTGACAGGCGATGCGAGCTGTGAAATTGGGTTCGATTTAAAATATAAAGGTTCGTCTCAAGACTTTGTGATTAGCTTTTTTTCCAGAGGGGATTATTTAAAGTTTGTTTAGTTGTAGTAGTTTTACAACTGTCAACTATATGCTTTGATGGCTTTAATGAGAAATCGAATCTGTTTTTGATGCGTGTGTATTTTTCAAAAAACCCGGCTAGTAGCGAGTCGGACTCACGAACGAAGGGTTCCGTATCGTCCATAGCAAAAAACGGCAAAAAAAAAAACACGTTTGTTGGATGGGAGCCGCACTTAAATATTTATTTTATTCTATTTTTAGTGTTTGTGTTACAGCGGCAACAGAAATACATCATCTGTGAAAATTTCAACTGTCTAGCTAACACAGTTTGCCACCATGAGATCTGGAGGCAACAGTCCTTGCACGCATGCACGATTTGCGTGTGGATGCAACGCCGGGGCGAAACTCCGCTGCAGCGACAAATCGCGGTATGGCGGACAGAGTTCCGGCGGGATCTCATGGTAAAATGGCCACAACGACTATCGCAATCCAGTGCTGGGCACGCCATAATTGTGGCGGCAAAGAGGGGTCTTTGAGGAGTGGCCGGAAAGACCTCACGGCGTCCTCACCTTCCGCATAATGCAGGTTGTCATTTCATGTTCCTGCGCCGGATTCGTGCGGAAGTAACGTCCGGGTGTCACCACTGTGTGGATCGCCCGAAAGGCACGGTGGAGCATACGGTAGAGGAGTGCCCCGCTTGGGCAGAGCACCGCCGCGTCCTCGTGGGGGCGATCGGCAGCAACGAAGAGTAGTGACAGGCGGTCGCCTCCATCTCCGAAGCAATAATCATAGCAAAGGAGGAGGCCGCAAATGCACACGTGAGGGAGCGGCCCTCACGCCCCAGCCTCCGGAATCCTGATCCCGATTTCCGGCCCTCGTAGGCGCGGGTTTACGGACAGCGAGCTACTCATTGCTCGCCACATGTCATGTCGTGTCATGTCGTCGTCATGGATGCTTGGTGGCATCCGGTAAGCGTCCGGACCGAGTCCGAAACGTCGACGGTGCGAATTGTTCCATGCATGCCTCAAAGAGATGTCAGCAAATCGTAGGAGCCCATCGAAGTCTACTGGGGCTACGGGTAGTGTGAAAGTGAAACCCAAGGCCCTGGGACCAAGGCAAAGAAGGAACAGGACTGGTTTTTAGTCAGTAAAAGCCTGTCACGCCCTCTCGCTCCGTCCAAGATGTCATTGGATGACTTTCCCAATTAAAAAAAAATCTATCAAAGGTTATGATATAAAACCTGGTGACAAACAGACAGACAGACGGACGAACAGACAGTCCCCTTTGAGTACGAAACCCTAAAAATATAGTGTTTATTAGAAAAATCAAAGAATTCTCGAAAGTAAATAAGAACGCGTCTATTTAGTTCATCTACTTGATGCTAGCAGATGAACAAGCTCAACGAAGTGTTAAGTGGTAGAATTATACAGAGATAATCATAAACAGACAGTGACTAATATTTATTTTTCTAGATCTTAAGATTCCGCTATAATTTACAGCCGTAGGTGTACTCACACTTCATATGCGAATTTTGAAATAAGACACAAATTTACGTTAAATTTTTAATGGATTAGTTTGCTTAACTGCAACTTTAAGTGCTAAGTTAACAAAATGTTTTGTAAGCTGTCACAATAGTTGTTTATCCTAACAACTTCAATTTTTAATCTAATATGGACACTTGTCGCACGTCTATATCCATATTAAAGTAAATATGGGTACCATTTACCAATAGAGTATTAGTAAATTATATCAATATTTACAGTTCTAGTTTAAATAAAGTCTTTCAAAGAAGTTTTTGTAATAATAACTGAGTTTATTAACCTTTTTAGGGTTTCGTACCTCAAAAGGAAAAAACGGAACCAGAACCCTTATAGGATTACTTTGTTGTCCGTCTGTATGTCTGTCTGTCCAGACCTTTTATCTCAGGAACGCGTGGAGGTATCGAATTGAAATTAAAACCATGTATTAAAGTCTGCGGTATCAAGATACCAATTTCCGGCCGATTTTTTCACAGTTCTTGGAACTGTGAAAAAATCAAACTTTTAAGTTAACAAATAATAAAAAAGATACGGCCGTTTATGTCGTAAAAAACGAATATTTCGATACTCTCAAAGGAATCAAAATTCATAGGGTACTTACTGTTGACCCAGAATCCTGATTTTTGACATAAAGCAAGGTCTTATAGCACAAGTATAGGAATAAATCTGAAAACCGTTAATTTGTTGTTACCTACGTTACAAAAAAAAATACTTTTTTGCAAATCGGAAAAATCTACGGGGCTCCATTCGGGAATTGTAAGTTTGTATCGAACCCTTAGTGCCTAAATCCGACTCGCACTTGCCCAGTTTTTTATTAAAAAGTTACCTTTGACTTCGCTCGTCTTTCCTCGACTACTAAAACTTAGAAACTTTATGTTTAGATCCTAAATACTATTGTAATTGAACCAATTCTCAAATGTTCGTCCACTAACCGTCCTCACACGTAACACATTTCACTCGTTATTAAATTTTAATGTATCATATTATTTAAGTACATATTTATAACCATTATACTAGAGCTAGGCTCTTAGTAAACTAGTGCGTCTCACCATCAACGATTGTATCACGGCTTACAGGAGACAGTCTTTATTAAAGAACGCGCCATCAACCGGTCCTTTGTTTCTGAAGAATCTTCAAATCACTTCCCCACTCTCGGTGGAGCGAGAAAGAGTGTCAGATTTTTATTCTAAAAACCAACTACCAAGTTTTTTCAGTTACCTTTTGCGGTCCAAGGCTGCAGTAACCCTTTCGAACAACCCGCAGCCCTAGCAGGCTTCGGCCCTAGTGGACCCCATTAATCTTAATGACACCTCTTACAGGTCAACTAGAGCCTAGCTAGTCCTTATCGAACGGCGAGCTATCCATCGCTCGCCGTTCTCAAGCCTGCACACCAACCGGGGTCCTGTATTTCCCGTATGTAATGGAATCTAAAAAACAACAGCAATATGTTTGAACCAAAGGCAGAAAACTTAGTGATATCAAACCATCTTAGATTTCTAAGTTGTAGAGCAAGAATGTTACAAGTTTACAAGTAGGTATTTACGATTGCTTATCGAACCTTATCTCATTGGTACTTACAAAGATATTAGCGTGGCCTATGCGCACGTAACTTGTGTGAACACACCGTGTAATGGCCTCTCAGAGTCCACTTGAACGGTAGCTAGAAAAGCTATCGGAAAATGCATAATTTTTCATTCGATTTCACATCGACTGGCCCGAATATGTCGCGAAACGATATCGCTTTGATACGTCGTTATTTTGTATTCGATACATTTGATATCGATATGTTTTTGTATGATGAAGCATTACATCCCTTTTTTGGGGTTTAGTTGGATGTTTAATCATGCAGAGTTGACATGAATGTGGATGTTTTGGTGTCCAGTTTTCACACTAATATTATAAAGGCAGAAGTTTGTGAGTGTGTATGTTTGTTACTTCTTCACGCTCGAAAGGCTGAACGAATTTGGATAAAATTTGGTACGTGATTAGACCATATCCTGGAATTACACATAAAATAATATTCCGCAACTTTTACACTACACCGTCTAGTCACAAGCTAAGGTATGAGTACTATATTACTGATAAGCATACAAGTTAAACATATATTTCTTAATACATACATATTATAGATGACTTACGCCCAGACACAGAACAAATGATTGTGCTCATATCACTTACCACTAGACCAACAGGACAGACCAAATCGCACCTTTAATCCAATACCACTAAACAAAATTCTTCAAAATAACTGTTTTAACGCCATATGTTTGTTGAGCGCTAACTTTACAGATTGCGGTAAACAGTTTTTTTGAAGAATATCTTTTAGTTACGGTATTGGATTTAAGGTGCGAAATGTCTTTTTTATAACAGGAGCATCCAGCCTTGGGACAATTTTCTAGTTTTACGCAGGCAAAGCCACTGGCAGTAGCTAGTTATTCAACAAACATGAAATATAAGCAGTCTCTGCTCTTGATTGTTACGAAATTGGATGAGAAATGGCGTAACCAATATTTTCTTCGATTCTAAAGTGCTGCGTCAAAAACCATTATTTTCACGCTTTCGCATTCAATTATGTTTTAGTCATAAAAGTATGTGAAATAAGTTAAAATCGTTAATATTTTATGGCATTTCCGGATTCAATTAGTCCAGCCAGTCTTATTGCCTTTCTTTACCAGTGAGGGAAAATATATTAAAATGCATGTTGTAAGCGAACAATTACATTAATCACAATTGCACGTAATTGGTGCTAGCGCAAAATCACCGCATTGTTAAGCAGCATGTATTGACTTACGTGAACGATTAAATTAACGTACCTTATAGTTACTGTTAAGTTTGTTCAAAGTTAATGTTTGTACCGTGTTTTTCTAGTAATATCATCACTGGATAGTATTCTATCGTCTTTATCCAAATATCGTGGTCATCAAATATAGCATAGCAGTCAGGGCCACTAACTTTAATATTTATAATGTTGTAATCCCATAATCTATTCTGGAGTTTATGAGGCAATGTAATCGTGATTTTCATTAGATTTCCACAATCCATCTACTCATTTTTGCAAAGGATCAACCTGGTTGTAAAAGGCGTTTACACCCGCAACCGCTTTATACTGGTTCCATTAAATTAAATGATTTACACAGAAACATTACTTCCAAGCTTTTAAGGGTTCTACGAGGCACTACAACTAGTAGACAACTGTGTAACTGTATCATAAGTTAAAGGAGAAAATCACTATATATTTCATTTATTGAGCACTAACTACCACTAGCGGCTTGCAGGATTTTTCGAAAGCTTTACCTGGAATGCAAACAGCATCACAGATGGGTTTTACTCAGTAAAAGTCTTATACCCTCTCTTGCTCCACTCAAAGCTGAAGTAGAAATTTTATTGTGTACCATCCTAAAAAAAAAACTGCCCAGTTTTTTTTAGCATGTATTCCGTACAACCTTACCTATGTAAAGAGTCCAATTCCTGATTGGAGTCTCGGAGTTTTACCAAATCGAAAAAAAAAAGAATTTTTTGTGGCCGAACCATTTTCTGTTTTCAGATTTATTCCTAAATATGTGTCCTATAAGACTTTGCTTTATGCAAAATTTCAGGATTCTGAGTCAACGGGAAGTAGTCTAGAATTTTGGTTTCCTTGAGTGTCGAAATATACGTTTTTTGCGACATAAACGGCAATACCTTTTTTTTCCATTAACTTAGAGGTTTGATTTTTTTGACAGCTTCAAGCGACCGCAGACTTAAGTATATGGTTTTAATTTCAACTCGATAGGTCCACGCATTCCCGAGATAAAGGGTCTTGACAGACAGACAGACAGACAGACAGAAGGACGGACCACAAAGTGATCCTATAAGGCTTCCGTTTTTTCTTTTTGAGTTACGGAACCCTAAAAAAACATTGAAAAGTTTAAAATAACTTTAATTTCGGTGTTAGTGATAGTTTTGTCTCTTCGTTAATTAATTAATTTTTATATGTCGGTTGTATTTTTTTGTAAAAAGTTTTTTATTTTACTTTTTTTAGTTATGGTACCACCACGTAACATAGGAACAATAACTCTATAACTTAGAGACAAGGTAAAACGTCAAGTTTCTACTGAAATGGCACATTTGGGTCTTCTCTAAGTTAAAGAGTTATGTTAATGGTTTTCATGAGTATAATTATGATTTACATGTTATTACCACAAATATATATTTATTTACCTTAAAACCTGATAATGAACTGCAAATTGCCAAAAACGTACGAAAATTTGAATTACCCTGGAGCATTCAACTTAAGACCATAATCAGAATAAAGAAAATTGCGCTGAAAAAATCAAAAATCTCCTTTGTATCTTTTTACCGTCTGGTGTTGAGCATGGGTTGCTTGGCTATGATTGCGCGTGTTATGCCACAGTCGTGACATAACGCGCATGCGCGGTGCATTGTGCAGCGTCCGCGCCGCTCACACGCCGCCTGCGCCCGCGCCCATTGTGCATCAATTCATTAAGGGTTAGCGTACTCCGCTTGAGAGAAAGCGATTTGAGTCCAAAATCTCACCTATTTTCGGTAACAGTTTAAGATTCTTATTTATGATAAATAACTGTTAATGGACTGCTGTTTTTTTAGGAACGTATTTCATTCAATGACGTAAGTTTTAACTATAAATAGAGAATTGATAAAACTGCGGTCTTTTTCCTTAAACATATTTCGGAGGTTCCAGATCAGAAATTGGACAAAACATGAATATAATTCTATGATGTGTGGGAAAGATGAAGAGTTTGTCGAAACCGCTATTGCTCATCGCATGTGTCCGCTTCATTATTCTTGCATCGCCGCTCTGGAAAGCAAGCGTTACAGTAATTAGGCAAATTGTATAAACGGCATATAGACTATTATTTAGTTGCTCGCTACCGGTTTAGATTTTAATTGCCATTAGATTAGATATATATTACACTGCAACGCTACCGACGTTCTAACTTTATGTAATAGTACCCAAAATAAATATTTTGCAATCCGTCGCTTTTGTAATTTGATTAATTATTTCCTTTGTTTCAAGAATATCGTCGTTAAGAACATCAGGTTATCTAAGCAGTTATTATACTTATTAAAAAGGTTTAACTTAACTTCAGCTATCGTAACCGTAATTCATGTTTGATTAAAGTCCCCACAGAGCAATGAATAGAGAATAATTCCCACTAATCGAACAATTATATTAATTACGTAGTTAAGAGTGGAAGTACCTATATAGTGATTAAAACAATCTATTGTTTAATGAATTTCCTACAGGGGATTACAGTTAATTAAACGGCTGACAAGCCTATAAATCTAAGCTCTTCTTTCTAGGTTAAGTCATCATTGTATTGTGATCGATGAGCCTATTCAGCTCTTGGCAATTTTCTCCTTTTGCGTACGTCTAAGGCATCTGATGACGGAGGTAATCACAAGAACACAGTATTCCATGATGATCAGCCATTTAATTTTAATAATGTTCGTAATTTATTGCTTCACGGTTACCTTGTCATTGTTTATTAAGTGTTACACTTGTTATCTGAGAAGGAATAGACAGAACCGCAGAATGTTCTTTACGCCCACTCCGAACAATAACGACATTTTAGGCGCCAGCACCAGTTCCATACATCCATTTAGGGTATCTTTTTATCGCAGTATATTGACTGCGGCCTGTGCCATCCAAAATGTCTACTCTTCTTTATCTTCATATCTCGTAACAATTTTATTGTATTCTGTTGTTAGAACCTAGAAATAACTCAGTCACTTCAAGGTACGCAGCCTTGCATAAATACTGACGATCTTATCACCAGCTGTCAGTCTCATTAATCTAGGCTGTCTTTGAAATTCAATATCACTAGACACACCTGCTTTGATACTTTTAATTAATTAGTTACAATAACTTGATATAAGTCATAACCATTGTATAGTATTGTGGATGTCGAAAACCTAATTTAAATAGGAGATACAGTTTTTATAACTCGCTGTTAAGTTTAATTCGGATATTCGTTATTCGATTTTGAAATAACACTATAATGAATATTAACGTCATATTCAATTACAATGAATGATAATATTGTGAATTACAATATCTTCGTATCTTAATTGGATTCAAATGTCCAAATTCACATACCAAGAATTAGCATTGCAACTCAACGTGGTAATGCTGCCAGTCTTCTGGGCACATTTCCGGAAGGCAACGATGTGGAAGAGTACTTTGACGCCTGAGTGTAATTTTTTTTATTGATATTAATATCTACTTATTTATATGAATTAAGGTTTGAAAATCTGTAATAATAAAATAATAATAATATTAATGTGTAATAATATTTGTATAGTTTCAAAAATATTTAAAAATGTAATTTATATGTATTTCCAATTAATAAAGAAAAAATGCAGCTCCAATTGTCAAAAAAAGTCATATACACACTCGTATTTTACTGTAAAAATCTGGTACAGAGGTGCCGCATGTGTTAGTATAGCAGGTCACTACACAAAGCTTTTAGCGTGTTGTTCCATTTGACAAGTAGATACTAATACAACGTCCTTCACTATCAGATTTGTTAATCGAACTATCGCTATAATTATTGAATAATTAAAACTAGTTCGAAATTAACCGCGCGTACTTAAGTAACTTAATATTCAATTAGCGCCTAAACTTGTGTGCATGGATACTTGTACGTACGTAATATATTGTCCTCTAAGAGTTATTGCGTGGATAGACAGACGGGCGAGGCCGTTTAGAGCCAGCTTTATATATTGGTTTAACGCGACATACACGGTACGATATCAATTAGCATCCATTGCTGTGTCATTTACTTTTTCAACCAACTTCTCGCACACAAATCCTACAGTGGACATCACTCACGCTACTGAGTGCCGACATGTAGAGCCAGCATAAGTCATAATTTCAATTATAAAACCATTAGCAAGCCGCTCCTACGCATATTGTTTCATATTCACATTTAACAGAGGTCGACCCAGTGATTATTTTGTCGACGACAAAAAACACAATTATAGTCAGTTCTTGAACGGGTTTGTTTTAGCGGATTCAAAGGTGTTATTAAATAAAGTACGGTTAATAATACCTATGATTTTGAAGTACACGGAATAACTTGGGCAGTTTGTCGGTGAGGGGACACCATGAGGAAATTGCTTCTGTACCTAGAAGTTAAATAGTGGGGTGTTGTATGGTGGGGTACTAGTGTATCATGCCGACGTGGTAAACCAGTTGTGTTGTACACCGATCTGACGTCAACATGGGAACATTTAGGTTGGAGTTTAATCAGAGCATTATTAAAATTATCAGCCTATTTACATTGTTTTTCAAACGGTGTTATATGGAATTCCCAGTAGTTAGATTAATTCAATTAAGTAATAACATGAGTTAACTCACGTCGGATCGAATGACATTCGATATAGTTTTCAATGATCTCGGTATGATCGTCAACAGCGAGTGTTGCGCGAACCTGCCCCGGCGAGCCGCACCACCGCGCCTCTCGCCGGATCGTGTGTCTCTACTCTGCTGCCAACTGAACTATTTAGCATTTGCGTCACGTCATCATACCGATTTCTCAATTATCCGATTGAAATCCGTGTTCATGTAGATTGTGAATTGGATAAATAATATGCAAAGCGCTTTCAGCCGCCGTGAAATCGACGAGAACAAATCGATCGGAAGTGTCATTCGAGAACCGTAGCTAAATGAGGTTCTCATTCAATTCTCGGTGTTAATAGTGTTTTCATATCTCCGCAAACAACCCGGGGATTAATGCATAACAATATGAAGGAAAATATTACAAAATACTTATATCAGCGACTATTTCATGACTTGCGTATTTATATAAACTTTGGGAGCAGCTTGATAAGGACAGTAGCCTAGTGTGGCACATTACTGTGCACTAATGATAATAATTTTCACAGTCGAGTAAGTGCAGTCGGCAGTTGGACCTTATTATAATAAATTAACGGCGGTGTACCCTAATGGCTTGCCTGTACATAATTACACTCAATATTACAAACGGCTAAAGGGTCGCTGGTAAAAAATCTGCTCGAACCTCCAACGAGCAATTTATATCCAAGGTTGTTTATTACGGAAAACGTTTGTGTGTTAACATTTTATCCGCTTCTAATTGAAAACAAAGTTGTTTTTGATCTGCAAATTGATTGCCGTATATTTTACTTAAAAATGATTTTTATTTATGTACTTGCTAATGACGTAAGATTTGTTCCTTTGTTCGTTTAATGGTAAAATAATTAGACTTGTTTGCATAGTCGAATAAGTCACTATAGCTTCTTGAATAACAAATAATTTAAATAGCATGGTACTTAGCCAAAACTAATTTAACCGGCCTAGTGCAAAGAAAATAATAGACATATTTTTATTTTTAATATTTTATTTATTGATACCAGAAATGCGGATCTCAAAATACAGTAGCACATGTTCAAATCCGTGTATTATATTAACTTAATCTATAAATGCCAGTTTAACAGACTACCTATGGTCAGTTTATGACACTATGTTTCTATAATTTTCCCACAAAAAAATCATCTAGAAATACGCGTACCCACATTCTTTATCGACTGGCAAACAATTATCAAATCATCGAATAGTTAACGTAAACGTGACGGTTTACGTTACCGCCAAGCTTGGCGGCTGAACGCGTACTTGGGTGGCAAGCCGCAACGGCCGCAACTCGCGACCGCAACCACCGCTCCACTGCGCTAATTCCTCGCGCATTATACACTTAATCCTTTGTCTCCTCACCGTGTTTAACACGTATTATATTATGTTGACTTTAAGAATATTACCTGCTTGACGATAAGGAGCTTTTCTTGTTGTTTTATGGTCAAGAAAATAAACCGTGCCCGGGTGTGAATGTGGCACATCTATACACTCCACATTCACCCCTACATACTTCAAACTCCACATATACTACACAATTACACATATACACCAACACAACCAAAGCACTAACCTTCCGTTTTTTCATTAGACTTATATATTTTAAATAATTCTCAATTCAATAATACTCAAATAATCTTGTAACTATTTATTGCATTTTAATCCAATATTTTCTTTTTAATTGTATTTTTGGTAATAGTACAGTTCCTAAATGTATATTTGCCTAACTTGGGAAGAGACTGGATCCCACGACACAGGGAATCCTAGTGTGGGATCCAGGTAATTTGTAAAAAAACCCTAGCACTTAAGGCTTTTATGTAATGTATGATCATCTAGATATTGTACTGGTCAAGTGAACTGAATAAAGTTATTATTATATTATTATTATTATGTAGTTTTATCAAAAGTTCAGTATCGAATGCCTGTGTCACAGATTATTTATAAAGCTCAATATGTTAGGAATTGTACACTCGTTTCCAGTTGTCTCTTGTATTTTGATTACCATTCAATAAAGAAACTCTATCGCGTTTTAAAGACGTTGTTGTAAACCTTACACATCAAACGAGCGAACCGCTCAATAAAGTTCTAATACACTAACTTTTTTATGAGTCATATACCTTACAATAAGCAAAGGAAACAACTATAAATATTTACCGTGAACTGCGAATTTATAAGCCATAAAAAAGTTCAAATACGCAAGCATTTAATATCGCATTATCAAAACTTTTCGGCACATAATAAGTTTTATTACAAGGTGATTAAGAACAAAGAATAAAAAAAAACAAATATTTTCTTTTTAAAACTTTAGCACTTAGGCTTTTGGTCTGAATTCCATTTACCATAGTGCGCTTAGCGATGCGTGTCGTCTTTGAGCTACGTCGTATCGTAGTCTCGTAGACTGCACACAAACACGGTTATCATGTGCAGGAGAGAGGCACAGATGAATTTATTTTGAACACATAGGTACCAGTCTACATTACACCAATAGTTAGATGAGACACACACATGTGTATTACGTAGCCTTTTTGGTTATAATGGCGACAAATGGATTAAAAAACCGGGCAAGTGCGAGATGGACTCCCGCACTGAGGGTTCCGTACAAACTTACCTATAAAAACGGTTCAATTTGGTGAAATAACTACAATATTACTGTTTTCAGATTTTTCCTATACTTGTGCTATGAGACCTTGCTTTTTGCCAAATTTCAGGTTTCTAGGTCAACTGGGAGTACCCTATGAATTTGATTCCCTTGAGAGTATCAAAATGTACCAACGTTTGCGACATAAACGGCCGAGAGAAGTTTGATTTTCACAGCTTTAAGGGTCCGCAGACCTGACTATGTAGTTCTAATTTCAACTCGATAACTCCACGCATTCCTGAGATAAAGGGTCTTGACAGAAAGACAGACAGACGGACGGACAACAAAATCCTATAAGGGTTCCGGTTTTTCCTCTAGAGGTACGGAACCCTAAAAAGGATGCGATAAAAGATCAGTGCTGCAGTGGTAATGGCCTCGACGTAAAAGTTGTGGATTCAAACCCAGACAGTTGCATTACCTTGTGTAATTAATTTCATCACCACTGCTCTGAAATCAAATGATATTACCTATGTATGTTAAATATATTATATTACTAGCGACCCGCCTCAGCTTCTCCCGGGTGTTACAAAATCCTTGAAATTCTCGGTTTTTCTCTACTATAATATGCATTTTTTATACACTTTAACTTCCTTTATAAATTATCCTGTATATTTGTGAAAACTGCATGAAAATTTATTCAGTAATTATTGTGTTTATCGCGAAAAGACAAACAGACAGACTCGGTGCTGAGGGACTTTGTTTTAAATCATGTTAAAATGTGGACAAATTAACTTTAGAATATTCTTGCAAAGCTCCTATTGTAATTTTTCTATATCTATTTATCTATCTGTTAGTAGCTATGCTTACTGCTGTTATTTTAACATTTGATCTGCACACGATACCAGCACTCTCTTCTCTCCTACTTGTACTCATAGATTTCTCACGTCGAGGCATATTTTACAATTAAAAAAAAAAAACTTTTGCACCTTTGATCGAAGATTTGAATTTAGTTAAAATTACAAGCGTGTGACAAAGGCCGAACATATAAGAAAACAAGTGTCGTGAAGGAAGCGACCGAGGCCCAGTGACCGCAAGAAGCCCTACCGTGACTCTTTGGGGACGGCTTCTGTGGTGAGTGGTGGCGAGGACAAGCACTCTCTAATAAGAAACACGTTTCGGTGAGGTCGATGACTGAGGTTTTGTTCGAGGATCAAATATGATTATCGTCGTAGATTTACATCATAATTAAGTAGTTCTTTGCAACGTAGGCAGGCAGATAGATTTAGTCAGAAACTTGACTAAAGGTGTTTATGAACGTATGGCTGACACTGGCTTGCCCACCATCACGGGTCTTAACTTTGATAACACGAAAATTTATTTGCTAATTTGTTGAAAGTCGCCAAATATCAGAGAATTTGTCGGTGACTGGTTCAAAAGTTATAAGATTTCATAGGTGTCCGATACAGGGAGAGTATCCTGGGCACGCCACAATTATGGCGGTAAGTCCCCTCTTTGAGGAGTGGCTGGAGCGGCAACACAGCGTCTTCACCTTCCGCATGTCGCAGGCCTGCGCATGCGGTGAAGGTAAAGGTGACATGACAAGTTCAGCAGGTTCCTGCATCAGATTTAGGCGAAAAAAACGCCCGGGTGTCACCATTGTGTGGATCGCCTGGAGGACACTGGAGCATACTGTGAAGGTGTGCCCCGCTTGGGCGGAGCACCGTCGTGTCTCCGTGGAGGCAATCGGTGGCGGCGACCTCACGCACTGGGCCTTGGTACGGGCTATGGTCCGAAGCGAGGAGGAATGGCAGGCGGTAGCCTCCTTCTGCGAAGTAGTAATGCTAGTGAAAGAGGAGGCCGCACGCGTGTGGGAACGGATGTCCTCACGATCCAGCCACCGAAATTCTGACTCCAACTACCAGCCACGGTAGACGCGGGCTTGCGGACGTCGAGCAAAAGGTAGCTTGCCGTCCGGCCATCCGGTATTTCGGAACGCGGGGAATTTCTGAAAAGGAAATCCGTACTCCTAAAACGCAAAGGGCAACTGAAGAACACAGGTGTAGCTTCACAAGTCTGTCATGCCCTCCCGCTCCGCCCAGAGCGGGTGAAGTCATTGGATGATTTCCACGCTTAAAAATAAAAAAGGGAGAGAGATCCCCAGATTGACCCGATTGACCTAATTTTTGAGATTGTTACACGTTTGTTACCTGATTTTCTTAAAAGCTTATGAAGAAAGCTGCAACTCGCAACCTGCCTAATTAGTGGTTTCCGTCTGGAACATGAATTGCAGCCGAAACCGAATGTTCGATTCTCTCTCAGTTTCAACCGTAAAGTCCTAAGTAAAGATATTCCTAACTGCTTCGATATAGTTATACTTAATTTTATAGTTATATCATTCATAAAATACTGAATAAATGAATAAATCGATGATTACACATAAATTATGTCATAGCATTAATTTACTATTATTCTGCCATTTGTAGAAAATTTGAATTAAACAATAAAAAGTTTGGTTTTATTTTTACCGTAATGTTTTTCAACATCAGTCTCTTGAATATAATGTATTCTTTTCCAACAGGTGTAAAAGATGACTCAGACGACGTATCAAGCAAAAGCTGTGGAGGGGACTCATCAGGGCTGGTGAAAAAACAAAGGAAGGCGCGGACAGCCTTCACTGACCACCAACTGCAGACCCTAGAAAAATCCTTCGAGAGACAGAAGTACCTCAGCGTCCAGGACCGAATGGAACTGGCGGCCAAACTAGGACTCACGGATACGCAGGTCAAGACCTGGTATCAGAATAGAAGGTTAGTTTATTTCTGCATTGCTTTCTGCTTTTCAGGAGAAATGTTTTATTGCACATATTCCCACCGTTAGCGTTGATAAGTACAATGTATGTTGAGTGTCCATAGTCACGGTAGCTCTTTCGTTCAATCCTGCAGACCTAGGCCCTGACAGGGCTATTCAATCTTGCTGACATGCGCGGAACTTAACGAGCTGTTGACCCGAACTTGGTCCTTACCGGACGACGAGCTGTCCATTGTTTGCCTCCCGCAAGCCCGTACCAGCGTTAGCTGAGAATGGCCCTACGACTTCCGACACGCCGACGTCTCGGGCGGCGACTGGAGCTGGGAGAATGTCCTTTCCCTCACACTTCCTGCCTTTCGAAGAAGGTGTCTATTTACCATTCGCTCTCGCTCCGGACCATGACCTGAACCAGGGCCGGCCGCGAGAGGTCGCCACTGCCGATCGCCTCCACGACGACACGTCACGGTGAGATATACTTACACCGTGTGCTCTATCGTGTCCTCCAGGCGATCCTCACAATGGCAGCACTGGGCCTTACTTCCCGCCGAATCCGAAACAGGAACCTCTTAAAACACTCATGTCCGGTGAAGACCTATGTCAGGCTGAAAGTGGAAGCGCCGTAGTGTCTCTCTAACAGCTCCTCAAAGAGAGGACTTATCGCTGCGATTGTGTCGTACCAGGGTTTTGAATGTCTAAGATCAAGAAATCCTAATTAGCAAGATTTTCCGTACGTTACACTCGCAAGGTAATTGTCAACTGTAAAACCACGACCGACGATTCCTTGACAAGATTTACTTACACTTGTAACGTGTTTCACATATGCCTGTGTCTTAAACTCAAGACCAAACTTGCCATTGTATAATGTAAAATGATCACCTAAAGCTGCTTGACACACCAATTTTTGTGCATTCAAATATTTGGCATCACCAAAGGATAAACTCAGGGATTTTCATAGTAAATACTTTTTATGTAGATATACATATAGTTTTTGAACAACATGGCTTAGAATGGTTTTCGATTGAAATAACCCGTATTCTACACACATATTTTACACACACACACACAAATGTTTTTGTTTTTCACTTAGGTACCTGTGTGCGTACATGTTCAACAATGATAATAATTCTATAAATTACAAGGAAATTAACTAAATACATGTTGTTATTTCGTTCAATATCGTCCCAGTGAGCTTGATTAGGTTATTTACATAAGTATCTACTTCATCACCTTGCTGTTGATTTAAAAAATTGCTACTTTTATACAACATGTAACTGGAATAAAGCATGCCTATAAACAACACAATTAAGAAATTTAGTTACAATCGTAATTTAAGCACTAAATGTTACTTAAACGCACTTAAGTAGTGTTTATTCAAGAAATATATTATCCAAATATTGATGTAAGTCAAACATACTACAACGAATACGAACGTATACACAAACCGCTAGTGACGCAATAAAAAAATTATCCAAGTAGATAATTTTTTTCTTCATTTTATTTTTTTAGCCTTGATTATTTTTGGGCAAAAAATTTACCTATCATAAAAATAGCTTAAATCGATTCAATGCCCGATTCTGAACACACGACTTTCAGGATGTGCGTATATTATATTTCATGTTGTATTGGTACCTGCGTAAAATACTAGATATTATATTAATATTGTTGCTGATATGGGTATTGTGATAGTAATATATCGCCTATTTGCGTTAAAATGGAACTTCAGTTCTTATTAGGTAGACTGCTAAAGTAAATGCATCAGGCTAGCCCGCGAAATTAAAATTTCCACACATTGATTGCAATTTGCAGTTCAGTATCTGATAATACGGTAATAACTGTAATAAGAAAAATGTTTGCGGTAGTGAAAAGTATGTATTTACAAAATTATACTCATTGAAATCGTCAACGTAACTACTTGACTTATAAAAGAGGTCAAATATGCCATTTTAATAGATACTTATTACTTATGATAGTAAACCTGGTAAATAAATTTCTTTACCCATCTCCTGTACTAGACTTTATTACGATCAGGAGTAAATTGAAAATACGAATACTTCCCGTACGTAACATAGAGGTAGGACAAAGAAAACAATTAACTAACAATTTATTTTTACCCGACTGAAGCAAAGGCCAATAATGTTTTAAACGTTTGTGTTCCGAATCATAGACGCTGGGCGGTGTGCACTCGAAGCTGGCTCTAGTTAGACTAACTGGTACCAAGACTTATATATATGTGACTACAATATTTTTAACTATATAACAATTAAAAATTAAATTAAAATTCATTTGTTTCGGAAACCAGTCCATATTGATTACAAAATTTTGAAATTAAAACAATAGAGGACCATCAAGACTTAGAACATTTATATCTTTTGATTTAGTGATTATGTTATAATCACATTTAATATTATAAAGGCGCACTTATGTATGCATGTGTGTATGTTTGTTACTCTTCACGCTCACACGGCTACCTGAGCGTCATCATCATAATTTCAGCATGGAACATAGGCCTCCCCCAAGTGTTGCCACAATGAACGGTCCTATGCATCTCGTATCGATCGAATGAAATAAATTCATAATGAAGTTGATTGCCTGAGCATACTTGCATGAAATTTGACACAAGTCTATACTTGTGTAATGCTGTGTGCTATTCCAGGACAATGTCTATACATTGTCCTGGAATAGCACATATGATATTTTTTTATCCTGGGGGAGTGATCCATTGAGAATATTTTATAGTTTCGCCGCTGATAGAAGCTAGCATTTTTATTTTAAAAAATGTGCGTATGACATAACTTTATTTTATTCAAGCTTTAACAAATACAACTGATTCGATCGTTTAATTTTAAAAACCATACCCAATAGTTCCTATTGCTTTCGCTAAACGCTAGTAACTTGGGACAATCACCGACAATGGTCGTGAGATAGTCGGCGTTCTTCACAGAGCAATGCTGAGTCAGCGGGACCGCCGACATGTTACTGCTACTGCCCGAAACTAGGCTCAATCTCCATCTATATAATTACAAACGAATTAAACATTTACTTCCTTAAAATACACGCGATTGTTTATGGAAATCTCTTTTTTATCCAACGTTTTTCACTGCAAAAGACGAATTAAAAACGATAATCATTTAAACATTTTTACAAACTCGTTTTACTTCAAGTTCGCAATTAAGTCATAAATTTAATATATAATCTTATAAATAGAACTATAGCTACAATGAATTGTTCTTTACATTCTGAAGTGTTATTATAAATTGTAAAAAACAACATCTTTAAAGGAGTTTTGTGGACAACAGTACGGCGGCTATTTCAAAAACAAACGTTTGTAATTAGGGTCAAATCGCCGCCCTCGATGGGTTCTTTATAAAAAGCTACGGTAGCTAATAATAAACTATACTAATTTTCTATTGATTGAATACCATCTTTCTAATCAAGATTAGGCTGTATTAAAGACAATCTAAGTAGTAGTAATAGGCAATAGTGAATTGGAATTCTGTGCGTACGCTACAGTCAGACAAAATATTCAGGTGTAAGTTCTACTTGCGATTCAATTGATTTTAGTTGAATTTGATTCGGTAGCCCAAAGCAATTAAGTTGAAAAGCTGCGACTATTGTTTCTTATAATACCTATCAGTCTAGTGTCGTGTATTCGTGGTAACTATATGATTGCAAGTTGGAAGCTTTGACAGTAGGATCAAGGCCTGCGCAGGCGCCGCACGGTGCGTTCACGCCCACGCCGCCGCGTCTGCACCTTTTTGTGGCACTTTTTGTTGATTTTCTATAATTTCGGTTAAACTAATGTTTGGGCTTCGATTTTTCGGTTCGTGAAAGGGTGTGAAATCGTAGTTAATTGAAGGATGTAATGGGCTTTTGTGTGCGGTCACTTTCCGTTGGTTTTTGTAGCGGCTGCCCAAATAGAACAGTGCCACTACCTACTAATAATAGGCACCGATTTTCTGGTTCCCGGATACAGAATAAATTATACTAATATATGGATTATTTTTGAACAATGGTTACTTCTATTTTTTTGTGGAAAAACACAAAGCTTTTTAATAATGACCCAAAGTGAAACAATTAATTTTAATTACCTATTTACAAGACACGCCGTTTGCTTTTTGCTTAATTATAAATAATTACATAGCTACATAACTTCTTGCCTACTTGCTTAGTGATTTTCTACAAACTATTTAAATGAAAAACATTATCATTTTGATTATTTGCTGCGATCAGTTTTAATTGGTATTAGATAATTTGTTTCACACATTCGCCAATTTTGTAATTAGTGAGAGAGTGGTCGTTTCATTTTAAATTACATTGTATATTTCGCAATTAGATCAGTAATTTGTATTGTTGCTACGTCGATATGAGCTTGATGACGGCGTTAGCTTCATAAGTATCCCAGCTGCTGACATTCCCACGCGACAGGTGTAAGAGCCGAGGAGAATTACTTGCCACATTGTAACGCTTTTCAGGTTAAGTCTGTTCATTGAATCACAACACTTTATACGCTGAAGAGTTTAATTTACAAGAAAAACATTAGATCGTACGTGTAGATTTCTAGTGAATTCGTAAAGAAATAATGTTTTTAATACTAAATGGCTATTTTTTGAAGAGGTACAGCCGCAACTAAGGTCTTTTTACATAGCACGGATAGGATGACAACAGGACAAAAATATGCATCTTTAAGATGAGAGAAAAGAAGAGATAAGTAGCTACATTGTATGAATCTGACAGCTGTCATCCGCACCATCCTATAGCAATTGTAGTGTAAAGTTACTCAAAAGTTATTTACCAATTTTCATCTAACAACTGAAAAAAATCTGAAAGAAGTACAAACTTCCAACTTCTGACACAGTGTAACTGTAGTACTTGCCTAAGTCATTCTCTCACACCGTGTGACCGTCGGCACTCGGTCTCATCACAAAGCCTGCAAGTCACCGGCGGACCGGCGCCGACGCCTCACACACCTCTTATTAATCGCCACACCGCCGACAATCTGCTTCGTCGGCCACTGGTGTGTGTTTACTTAATTGTTTTCAAATAGCTTCCTTATTTGGGAAGCTAAACGTGTCATGTTGAAATTAACGCTGAAATGCTGCGTGAGATGTATTACTGAAGACGCAAACAATAATAGAATCAGATGATATAGATTTTAGTTTAATAAATCAAAGAAAAACTGACCTTATTTTTTTTTACTTGCAATAAGTCCGTTTCAGTTGTCTAGTACTCATATCACAATCTCTGCTTAGTTTGGGGCTAGATGGCGTTGTGTAAAAGTTTTGGAATATTATTATATTAATATACTTTTAACCGGTAAAATTTAAGTACATTCTTCAAGGAAAATATGGACCCATTACACAAAAAGCGTAAAATATCTTTCTCCCTATTTAAAACAAGCCATCGTGTATCGTTTCAAAATAGTGTTTTAATCGAACGCAACAATCCTAGACATCGAACTTACATAGTCTGATTCATCGATAGTTATAATATTTTGTTGGAACGATCGTGAATGCACAATATGCCGGGGGCCGCGAACAAAATGTCGTTTATCGGCGTTTAGTCGTCGAAACGTGTAATCCATCGCGATTACCTAATGACGTATTCTGTAATGACGCTCGTAACAACACCTACCTGTGTTGCAACTAGTTCGGTCGCGCGACTATGCCTGTTATTAAGTCGACTCGTAATGTTCAAAGGAATTGGTTGTAGATCTTGACTTTATAGTTTTAGAAGTGCGGAAAGTAGATTTTGACGATACTCAAGAAACACCTTAGACATTTCAGTTTCCAGGCAATACTTAGACAGACTATGAAATATTATGTAATGCTAAATGATTTCATTTAGATTCAACAGTTGTGTAGAGATTAAAGAAAAAGTAGCATTCCTGAAAAAATTCGTAAGAAAAAACAAACATGCCTACCTGAGTGTGAGATGACTCATTAGTATCATTAGAAAGTATCAAAAACTCGCTACATTTGAAAAATCACAATATCACTTTCACATATAGGTATGTAATATTTAAGAACGCAAACAGATGATATTGCCGATCATTTTCCCATGTAGAAACTTAAACGTACGCGTAAGTGCGAATATTTCTTAGAGACTAAACGGTTAGCGTTTCTCGTAAATTTGTATCATTTGTATAAACGCCGCCGATCACCCAGCTACGTGGAGTCGGTTCACACCACTTGGAAACACAGGATACGCATGACTACTGATTTTGTTCGAAATTCTGGTTTCGTTTAGTGTGTAGCGATGATATTGCTGACATGGAAAGGAGGAGGCTTTAGTCTGAGTAGGTTTCGGTGGTAGGTACATCTTTTGAAGTATTCTTAATGTACCTACCAATAATATTATTGAAGCAGTTTGCTTACATATTTTCATAAAACTAGAGTTCACATGTAAGAAATAGGCACTTACAGATAATGAACACTGCTGTAAATATACCCACGAAGGGTATGTAGTTTAATATGCAGTAATTACCTATTATTGCACCATTTAAGTCTCCCTCATCGATTAGAAACCGCGGTGTACCTAAAGAATCACTAACAAGTCGATAAGTTGTAAATTACATCGAACAATCGGAACGGCGCGTGCTTTTTAAACAATAGATTGTTCAATTGATTGATTCTAGCGTTCTAAATAGTCGGCAGCTTTATTAAAATTCCGTACGTGTGCTTACACATCTTTAATGACATAATGCGCGGGTTCCGCGAGTCCGCGTAGCTACCGAGAACCAGACTAATCGCTTATAGCGAACCCTTCCAAATTACACAGCAGAGACACGGGATTCGAAGCAAGGACGCTCCGGTCGCCCGGCTTATCATTTAACCACTAATCATTATACTGCAAATGCCATTTCAGTTTTGGCCGGGTTTTAATAAGCGGATTGCGAGACGGATTATTCATTCTATAGCAATTTTGCAGTCCTAAGTCTGGCTCTGATGCAATCTGATATTAGTGAACGTTCGAGTTGCAGGAAATGTTTTATTGTATACCTACCTAGTTGTTCATTAAAATAAGATTACGTAGTTTAGTTTTAGCAGACATATTGCTACATTTGTTATTTCTTCAATTAAATATGGTTCACAGTTTTTGTCAGGCCCGCTACGGTAGTGAATAATAACATCAAATAGATATAATAGTTTAGATGACCTTTATGATGTATAATTTGAAAAGTTTTTGCATTCATCCGATACTCATAAATGCTGATAAATAATGTAATGATCTCTTCCTACATCTGTTATTCGCTAATTTATCTTGTCCATTGATCTACCGACTATTTACATGTTTTACTCTGATGGTATTTTCATTTGAATCTAGAGTGAAAATTGTTAGGTACATAAAATATCAATGGGAGTGAAGAAGTTCATAGTAGATACCTATATCATTCTTCTTTTATCTTTCGGCTTCTCATTCAGCCAGTATCAAGTTTAGAAAATATGTTTTTGATATAAAATACAGTAACTTTGTTTTTTATTAGAGAAGGCGGATGTAACACATTCTAATAATAATAACAATATTTTTTTTTTCACCACAATAAGTTACATTTACATAGTATAAAGAAAGCAATACATAACTGCAGTTTTACAATTACAATATTATATTGTGGGAGACTGGTGCCTAAGCTAAACGTAAGGCCTGTATTTCAGGACACCAGGACTCCCTCTCATTCAGAGATAGTAACATTTTTATACATTATGTACTCTCACATTATTAAGTGTGGTAAGTTACTTATAACAGAGCATGTTTACAATAAAATTGTTAAATTCATTGTGAATTTAAGTAATGTTTTTACAGTATTTGGTAATACCTAAATAAAAGCAAAAGGTAGTCAAATTAGTCAACACTATAATTAAATTCTCAGCTTCATTTTACCGAGATCGCAGTTGTTTAAACACTTGTGATACAAAACCACACTAATTTTACATCGCACATATTCACTAAGAATCAATTTGAATTGAATAATTAAAACAACCGATGGTTTGCACTCGAAAAATATTATTTTTTTATATTTTCCTTTGTACCTATTTTTTTTTTCCATCTTCTTTTCTTTTGTTATAATATGTGTGTAAATGATTTTTTAATAAATAACATAAATATCCCACAAAGAACTCGTACCTGTACCTACCTACTTATTAATAGAATCAGATTGTGATTGTGATTTGATGACTTCACTTTTGTATACAAGCTTTATTAATCAATGGTCATCATTGCATACTTTAAATAATTTGACAATTAAATATCCGTACCGGTACCGCAGCGACGTAGTGTGAAGTGCCCCCCCCCCACTCCCCACAAAATGAAATACTTAGATAATACTTGGTAACTTGGTTTGATAAGTCTATTTTCTTGTTATTAATTCTTTATATATATTATATATAAAATGAGAAACTGACTGACATATCAACGCACAGCTGAAACTACTGAGAATAGGAGCGTCAAATTTTCCACAAGATTTCCTTTTATGACGACATATGTAGCGACCACTAAGGAGGATTATACATAAACAGTTAAAATAGTACACAGTGATTTGAAAATTTTTGTACAAAGGCGAGTTAAAGTCATCAATGAGTTTTCTCCCAGCAAACCTTTGAGTGACAGAGAAATTACATTCTAGTATAGGATCCAGTGAAGTACTTACAATATAAACCTTACATAAATAAGTCTAATAAATACAATACACATATATTCAATCAAATCAATGAGTAATTACGTTTTTGTTTTACGTGGGAAATCATCAAATGATTTCTTCCGCTCTGGGAAAAGCGAGAGGGAGTGTCGAACTTTTTCTGACTATAACCCTCAGTGTTCCTTTAGTTGTCCTTTGCGAGGGACATGGTAACTCTTTTAAACAATAATCTGCCATAACAATAACAAACTCCTATGCAGAAACATTCTCCATAAAGAAACTAACTTGGCATCGTTTTTTTTTTTTAATTTAAATGTTTCCAGTACAGTTGATATGTAAGTAGATAAATAGGTAGTTAGATGAAGAACGAGAAACCTTGTACCAATAGGAGTGGGCAACGACTTGAAAAGAAGATTTTGAACTTTTGGACACTATTTTTAACTTTTACATAGCACAAACCTAAGCCAATATGTAACTGTCTCACTGTGTAGCAACGGCCTCGTCTCATGAGAGATATAAAGTTAATTCTAGTTTACAATTTCTTTGTATGGAATCCGTAAGATGTTTATAAAATTCATCTGTGATAGAGGAAAAATAATATTATATATGCCTAAGGCATTAAGTCCGCCTTTGTACTTTATGTTGCATGAAGTTTAAATAAATAAATAAATAAATATTCTAACAGGGAAACATTCTAGGAACCATATTATTATCTCAAGTTTGAAACTGTTTCGATTCAATATTTAGATTTCAGAAAGCTTAAAGTTCAGTTGAGGGACTTGAAAATCAAAACTAGATGTTTGTTGAAACTAAGTTTAAGGAGTACGTGCTGTATGGAACGGATATTATGAAAAGACTTAAGCACGTTAAGCCGTATGATTTATTCTTATCAAATTACTATTTTACATCACACTAACCTTATGATGATTAAAGTTTGCGAGTGTGTGTGTACGTTTGTTACTTGGTCACGCACGAACGGCTAATCAGATATGGATTAAAGAGGAATGAAACTTTTCCCATTCATTGCTGGCATGTAATTTTTTTTCTTTTTGTTAAAAGTGAAACCTAGGCCATATCTTAAAGGACTGTATGATAAATCAATAGCAAAAAGAATTATGTCAACCAACCGTAACCAAACGAAGACTATTTACTATATTGTTATAGTTTGTTATCAGGCGTTATTTTTCTTAAATAAAAATACTGTATGTCTGATATTTTAAGTTTCCCATTGTTTAATATAGTTTTAGTGCCGGTTTTTATGGTGAGTACGCATTAAGTAGTGTCAATCACTATCACAACACTAACGGTACCTTTTTGATTCGTTTATCACTTATTTTTTTTAAATAGTTTTAGTAATAAAAAACTGTGAGTGTGAAAAAATTATAACGGTAATAACCAATTTAATCTATTTTATCAATGGAAACCTCAAAATATTACGTATTATATTTCCATTTCATTATAATATAACGAAAATAGGTAACGCTTGACAAAAATATATTAGCAATTCTTCTATACGTATCTTTGTTCGGTTACGGTTTACAGACCTGGTTCTTTTTGCTATTGATTCTTCGTATTTGCCTCTAACATATAACCTAGGTTTCATTTCTGATGAAAAGAAAAAATTAAATCATGCCAATAGTTTGCATTGGGTAAATCATGTCTTAGAATAGCACACAGGATAATTTTTATTCCGGAAGAATGTCCACTTGTGATAATTTTCTAGTAGGTGAAACTTATGGCAGTAACTATATACAATTACTCGCGCCTATATCGGCCTGAAAGCCTTCCTAATCGCGTCTGATCTTCATTTTTCTTTTGAAAACTTGATTTTTATTTATTTTGTACTAGTTCTAAACCCTTCAAAGAAGTACCTACTGATGAAATAAACTCTATAGTACTAGCTAGCTATATATTAATTAGATGTCTAAAAAGAATAGGTAGATACCTAATCTACTTATTCTTTCAAATGAAGTAAGATGAGTATGTATATGTTTAATTAATTTTATTAGCTGCTACGATTATATGCTATACCTAACAATGAAATTGTTTTGACAGCTAAACTTTAGTTTTATTTACAACATCAAAATATTTCTTGTTTCGAATTCAGCTTTTAAAATACCATTCGAACATCATTAGTATGTAGATATCAAATCAAAAAAAGTTCACATTATTTATAACTGCAAAAACAAGATTGCGAGTAACAATAAATTATAATGGTTGTAATATATCAAAGTGTTTTTTAATTTACAAATTAAAATACAATTTATTCCTTACATAAAGTTGATACATTACCAAAGTACCTACCAAAAGCCTTTGGTAGGTACTTTGGTAATGTATCAACTTTATATTTATAAACCTTTTATTTACTTAATAAAATATAATTTGATGCAGCAATTAATATACACTTAGGTATTATAAGCAGGTGTAAAAGTGTAAAAGCCATATATTTAAAATAAGTGGGCAAAAGTGGCAGCACTCCAACAAAATTACTGAAGCAGTTTTCCTTAAACCCTTCCGAAACCGTCTTAAATGCCACAGTATGCCAGAGGCTAAAAATTCTTTCAGATAGACATGTGTCATGTTCGCAACAATAAAGGTGCTTAAACTTCAAACAATTCCCATAAGAGGCGCTCACACAAACATGTTTCTGAAACTTTCTAAGCAGCGTATAAATAACGTTCGATAAAGCTCAAATTGGGCCCGAGGATGTGTCGGAGCCTTAAGAGCGTAAGCGGCCGCGCGCCGCGACTCGCTGCGATCGATGAAAGTGCTCTTTGTTTGCCGGATATACAAGCCGAATTCGCATCACGTCGCTGAAAAACGCAAACTGAGATAAACAACCTCCCCCCTGGAGAGGTCGTAAGCGGGATCATTTTAACGGACAATTTTCGTCTTTAACGAGAGCTGTTAAGGCCCGTTTTTCGATGGGTCTCCTCGAACAACAATTGAATCAGTTCACGCAGCATCAAATCACTAAACCACTGGGCGGGGCGTACTCAGACTCCACCGGGGGACGGCGGGACAGGGACGGAGGAGAGCGTTCTCACCGCGCGCCCTCGAGTTAGACAGAGAGGAGCATATTGTCTGTGGAGAGGTCTCGACTTGAGATGGCAGTCCAAATTTAAGTGCGCTCCGAGAGCTTTTTGTTCGTAGCCCGCGGCGGCAATAAAAAGAATAGTGTCACTGAGCAGATTGCCCCTCATTCAGCACTTGACAATTAAATAAGTGCTCTCGAGTGACGTACACTAAGAGCGAGCCGTCATAATATCATGATTAATGAGAGCGCAGCTTTCTATCGATCATTTGTCAGCTACTGATAATTAAAGTGTAGTATTTAAATTAGGATCGAGTTTAATACGGCTTAAAGTGTTAACGTTATATTTGATGCTAAAATACTACTATTGTGATGCTGGATATGTATTAACTAGACAGATGATAATAAATGTGGTTACAAAAAATGAATATAATTAAACCAATGACGAGCATTAAATATAGACTCCCTCTCATTTGCATTTAATAAAATTAAATGATCCATTTATAGAAATTAATTAACGAGGTGGCCAGTGAAGCGTCTGTAGTGCGGCTAACAATGGGCGCACACTACGCGACTAATAATAACGATGATAATGCGACGAGCGACTCCCCACGAATTAATAAAACGCTCACTCGATCACAATAACAACCACTTCGGAACTAATCGAGGACCCACAACGAAATTATATTAAATTTTCAAATGGGGATGCGTTTGTTTGTTTGATGCGTGCGGAAAATAAATGCGAAATACAGAAATAGAGATCTATTTTTATATTTGTATTATTTATAATGCTTAGTTGCATTCATCAAAAGGGTTATTGAAGTTAATAATTAAAAAATATATATATAATTAGGTACTAACGAATAAGAACACTAAAATAGTAATTTAGCAAGTCGAAAGTTTAATCATAAACAAATATTTATTTCATAAATATTTGAGCGGATTTCAGGGCTCGTAAGTCACGTAGAGAATTTAGTGACAGTACACATAATTGAAAATAAAATGTTATTGAAGTTCAAACAAAAATTCTCTCTTTAAAAGCCCTATAGAGTTCAGATGATCATTCTTTGCAAGTACGCAACCATTAAACTTTTTGCTAAATGGCATTGTGGGACAGAGCAGTTGTAAACTAAAGTAATAACCGTGAGTATTGTAGCGTAATTTATACGCGCTTACCCTTTTCAAATAAATCAAATTAAAGTACTCGACCACGCTTCGGCGACTCCAGTAGTGCCCAAGACGTTTTGTCAAATTTATTATTTTATTTACATTTTTTTTATTAGTTTCACAATTGCGGTATCTCCATTGTGTTCTCGAGTGTACTGTGACAAATTTGATGACGATTGGGGTCACATCGCGTGATCTATCGCCGTAGGGTCCGTAAACGACAGTTCACAGAATTTTAGAGTCCATTTAAGTTTGTAATGTGACATAAATCTGTACTTGTGGGACTCTCATAACGATTTATTTCGATTTCAAATGGACTGTGATCTTTTTGTCAATCGTACTTTTTGCTATTGAGACACATTTTTTATTTCACTTCTTAATAGTTGTTATTATGTTCTTAGATTTCATTTTTGGCGTTTTTTATCTGTGTCTACTGGAAAAATATCAACTTAAACGTTTTAGAGTTGCATTACTCATCATTTATGACTTTGTCCTAAAATTTATATTTATTCCTTTTACTCAAATCTATTAGTACACAAGACCGTTGCCGACGTCTGTTATTCAATAACGTCACCGGCCTACGCTGAAAACCAAAGCTGTGGACTCGTCGCATTTTTCGCGTGGACACGGCATTATGCTGAGCTTACGGCCGTTTTGCTCGGATCTTTAATTAATATGTTTTTGTCATGTAAAAAGGTTTGCAATATGTTAGTCATAAGTTTGCGCCTTTTCCGGCAAATAAAAAGATTTTCTTTCTTTCTTTCTATCAATTTTTTTGTCTGTTGGGCGATTACACGTACCATTTGAGAGCATCTTCTGACGATATACGATATTGCTGATATAATTGCGTACAAGGATCTAATCTATATAATATTAACAAAACCCAAATCAGCTCATATTTTGTCGCTACTTAAGTTATTACTTAAGTAGCGACAAAACATTGATTAAGAATTGATGTGAGAGGATTCAACTATCTGCAAAATGAAACAACACCTTTATTCACCACCCTTTTCTTTCCCCAGGACAAAATGGAAGCGCCAAACAGCAGTAGGACTAGAACTCCTAGCCGAGGCTGGCAACTACGCGGCGTTCCAGCGGCTGTACGGCGGGTACTGGCCGGGGGTACCGGCGTACCCCGCGCAGCCCGCGCCCTCCGCCGACCTGTACTACCGGCAAGCTGCGGCCACCGCTGCGGCGGCTGCGTCGGCCAGTGCTAACACGCTGCAGAAGCCCTTGCCTTATCGGTAAGTTTGACGTTTATTTCGGGATAAAGTTTCCTTTTTTTAAGTCGTCAAGCATTGCCGCAGAAACCAATAATGCAACATCTTACTATTCGGCTTTTTAAAAGCAAGATTATCTTAGCATAGTAGACGAAAGACGAAACTGTATATTAGATTTACAGTCTTGTAAACCTAAAGACCTTTTTTTTAGAAATGTCAACTGTCTTTTACCTATTGGCACTGCCGCTACTCATATATATTCAAGAACTACAACCATTTTGTTCTTTGTTACCAGGTTATACCCCGGTGCGCCACTAGGAGGCGTCCCACCTCTAGGGCTGGGCTTGCCAGGGCCGTCGGCACACCTAGGCTCGCTAGGTGCGCCGGCGCTTGGAGCGCTGGGCTACTATGCGCATGCGCGACGAACGCCATCGCCCGACCTCGACCCCGGCAGCCCCGCACCCCCGCACCGCTCGCCACCCGACACCCCTGCAGACAGGCGCTCCGACGACGAAGACGACGACGAGCCCATACACGTATAATGTGAACTAACCCTTACACATCACAAGTGACACATTCCATCCAAAGTGACATTGACATTTCAAAGACAAAAGTGAAATCTAACAAAGTGAAAAACTCTACACGTACAAGTGCTTTGGATATTAGGAAAGAAGCCATTTTCCGGTCAGCTCACGTGTATGGTTATGGTTTCTCTTGACTCGGTTTTCGTCCGCTGCACTGTTGTTTTGCACGAGAATTTCTTGTTCGAATATATTACATTTCGAATATTCTTTCCTTGAGACGGACTTTGCCTGTCCGAGATATGTGATATTATAAGCCCAGATTTGATATTAAGAACGTGTAAAATATATTTGATGTCGTGTTAACTACTTATTGATAATCTAGTGATTAGATAAAGCTTTGTAAGTTACAATAGAGATAAATAGGCTGGAATTCAAACATTCCGTTATTGATTAATTTATATTTAAGAAATGTTCCACAAGGTTTGCTTCGGTGTTGCATCTTCGTGATAAAGAGATATTCTCCATTGATTTATAAATAATATCAGTGATTTACGATTACCGATTCGCGATCTGAACTCAAGGATTCAATTGCTTCAAGTCGTAATCATAAGTTTTCTGACAGATATGACTTGTTTTTTTTTGCAGAGATGTTAAGATGCGTTCACACGGTACAGAATAAATCTATATATAAAAACGAATCGCTTTTTCCCTTCATGACGTCATCACGAGTGAACTACTGGACCAATTTCGCTAATTCTTTCAAAGAAAAAATTAAGAAAGTTGCGTAAAAAATTATAAAATATACGAAAACTACGACGGCTATATGTTCGTAGTTCCTGAAAAAAGTTCCAATCCACAATTTTTACATTTTGAGATATTTGTGTTAAAGTTTAACCTTGTTTTGCGTTATGAAATGATTTATTTTAAGTACTGCTGCTTTTTTATGCCACAGATGACATAATTGAGTTTTGATTAGACCCTATTTTAGACTTCTAATGTTATTACTTTTTTGAATATTCAGAAAAATATTGCGGTGGATCGTTTTTGTTTTTTTGCAATATTCATGTCATATTTAAAAATTTAATTCATATAAAACGTTTCAAACGACATGTATGATAAAGAAAATAATAATAAAAAAGGTTTAAAAGAAAAAAGGACATAATATATATTTGTAGTGAAATATAATTTATAATGTAAGTTCTTCCTCAACATCTTTAAAATCAAAGTGTTTTTCACCAGCAAATCCTTTAATATAATCGGGTCCTAACATGTTCTGCAGGTTTTTATAAAAGGGCGGGCAATCTTTAGGAATAAGACTGAACATTGTCTTTGTGTCATTAAATAGTCTGGGTTTTCCATCAAATTTTGAAAGTGCACTTATATTTTTAAACAATTACGTTTCACCTCAAAAGTTTTTGTTTTGGTTTGGAACGTTTTAGAGAAACATCTATTTTACTAAGTTCAATCAGATTTTAAAAATCATAAACGTTTCATAAAACTTGGGCTCTTTTACATTCATGCTTATTTGTGCTCTCTACTTGAGTTGGGCTACTAGATCATGACATCATTATTAAAATGACAGTAGAACCACCAAATTTTGACAGTTAGTAAATAACTCAATTTTGATTTGATTGTGGGTTGGAACATTTTTCAGAAACTACGTCCGTTTCGTGAAATCTTCGCACTTTTGGCCGTTCACAGCTGAGACAGGACAACGTCTGTTGATTCAGCTAGTATAGAACAAACGTCGATTATACATCGACACTTGTCTGCACTCCTATGTTGCATAGATAAAATTCCATAGAAATCAATATACGTTTGTACAGAGGTTGTACCGTGTTGACACACCCTTGGTGACTTGAACTCTGTCTTGACTTTTGGATCAAACATTATATTATCAATATTATATTTCAAATTTTTAATTCTGAGAATCCCAGTTTATTTGCCAGTCCACATTTATTTGAAATAAAATATTAACATATATTAGCATCAAAGATGACGTTAGTGACAAACAAATGAATCTCAAATAATGAGTGATATTGTGACGAGTGTATTATGATGTGGCACTGAAGTGCACCGTACTGTACTTAGTGGGTTGGAACGCCAGTCGATGACATTGTGCAAACATACTGTATATTATAATATAAATATATAACTATTCATATACGATGTATGTATTGTTAGTATTAAATACACAACTTAAAGTATTAAATGTATGTAATAAAGTACCTAATGCTATAATAGTAATAACACAGCGATGTACTTAAGCAATCCGAGATGTGGCATTTTATGTCCCATAGATTTTGTGGTGTTTTGTAATTAAAATGTTGTCAATTAAAATAGTAATTGTTTTTTTTTTGTTGTCACACCTTTTACATAAATTTTCGCTTACGATTTTGTATTACGATGACGTTTATATTTGACAGTTATTAATTTTATTAACAAAATTAAAGAATAATGCACTCTATCAATTGGTTTCAATACAGCACAAGAAGACGAAATTCTGTAATTAATAATTTTGACACGTTTGCATATACAACGCCAACAACAGTTACATTCTTCTTCTTTTCGTGTCGATGTACTCTAACTAAATTTTTTCTGACCAGTATTTGGCAACCTCTACGGCTCTGTTATTGGCCTCGTATAGATCCTGAAAACTGCAGGTGGTTGTGCAGGATGGACAGCATAGCAAATGACGCATGTCCTGTGCAGCGGCTCCACACTGGCACTGTGTTAGAGATGGGTCGAGGAAGCCCCATTTGGCCAAATTGTTTTTACAACGGCCAACCTGGGTCCGCAGTCGGTTAAGAGATTTCCAGATTGGCCACTGCAATTCGTGAACTCGTATTTCAAGTGACAAGTTTAACGACATAAAATATAGAGTCGCCGATCGAGCTATTACATGCAAATTTATTGGTCAAGCAAACAGAGGCAAACGAGGTTAAAGTAAAGATTAATTAGAAGTACTATATAAAAGCGAATTTAATACATTCTCCGTAGCACTTTACCAGTTGTAACAAACACCTAGCGGGCAGCCACGCGGCGTGGAGCTAACTCCGCTTTGTCACGCCATCGGCTCAGACTCGGTTAACAGGCCCGTGTTAAATTGTGTGTGCTATCTCCATTTGCAACTGCTCCATTAGGGCTGTTACGAATATGAGCCTATATACCGCGCTATGTGCAACGTCCTGATTGCACGCTATGTAACTTTATGTCTGCGAATAAAAGTGTTTATGTGTACGCCAATTTATTAGTGCGCTTGCTTAGTTTTTTGCTGCTAATGCCCACTTTTCATCGACTTTGGACATCCTTGTTATGGTACACTTCTTGTTGTTCGACTTTATTTTCCACGGCACTATGTTTTATTTAAAAAAAAATACATTTAACATAATAGGCTCGTCAGAAACTGAAACAATTATAAAGTCGTAGAGTACGCACGTCATGGGCACGTCACGGCCGTCACGCCAGATTCGCGTTTTATAAAACAACTTGTCCTCAGTCGCGTTTACACAATCGGCCCTCACGAAAACTTCACTTTGATTTCCTTCGAAACATTTTTAGCGGGCATAAAACCTATTTAAAAAGCAATCAGTCAGAGACTGCTGATTGCCCACGGGGCACGCCACCGACCGTGTTCACAAAACGGAGCAATTAACAGCACCCCTCCCCCCACCGCTGCACACCCCTGTGTTTCCTCCTGCACAGATCTAATCGCAAAACGACCGTTTTCTAGAATCGCCTCTACAAAGCATTGCGTGCTTCAGCGCGCTGGGGTAACGCAGTGACCACGATCAACAGCCATGTAACTTTGAAAATACAAACATATTTTTCTTGATGTTTGATGTTCATCATAACTTATTGAGAACGATAGGATCGTTGCTACCTGTATTGTGAGGGCAGTAAAGAAATACCCAATTAGCTATTCCCAACGCTTTCGTAACTTATCAGCTTTACTTTTAATTCAGTCGACCGCATTTAACAATCTCCACCATATCATCAATATAAGGCGCTCATAAAATTATAATTTCTAAGTTCAACTGTTTACTTGAAAGGTTTTTTTACATAATCGTTTACAGTAAAAAACGTTGAAGCTGATATAATAACAGGGTATAAATGCAAAGTATATTTATTACACATATTTACGTAGGAACAACGCGTTACATAAAAACTAGGCTGGTATCACGCCACGCCACGCCAATACCCACTCGTGCCGTATTAATATTTATGTTGTTTAAACGATGTTTAATCACAACAGACACGAATACTTTTTGCTGACAGTTATAGTGAAATGAGTATTTTCTGATTGAAATCAATACCTGACTAAAGATACGAAATTATAGCGTGGAATTTATGATCGGTCAAATTCGGTCTAAAGAATCGCCCATACTCCGTTTTTTTTAGGGTCGCTATTCTTTAGATAGGCCAGGTAGGTACTGACTGCAATCATACAATTGTAATTTAAAATATTGTGTGAATGTAAAAGTTGATATCGTTACGAACCCCTAAAAAACCGAAATAATTACAGAAATTAATGTTTATTACCACATAATTTAATTAGAACATTGACCGCACCAGAATGTCGTGTAATAAAACATATAATTTAATTGGCATTTAACTTATCCCTTTATCTGTTGTCTGTATCTACAGTCTACGAATCTGTTATGAGCAGGAAAAAAAATATGATGCTATCTATGGTCAGTATACTTCAACGACTTCCTCGCATTGCATTGTTGCCGTTAAAAGATTGTTTAATTGAGTGAGTTATGGCTGATGCTTCCTCAATTCGCGTAACATTTAAAATTTTATTGCAGTTCACCTACTAATGTTTTCCTGCGCTTTCAGTAAGTACTTACCCAAATACGTTTCACTTAAGATGCATAGCAGTCATTAACTATAATGCGCGATAATCAACGACTACTACTCATTTTGAGAGCTATATTTGTAGATTAACTCTCGAAATGGCCATATTGGCCCGGATACATCGAAATGGGTCTTAACAACACTTGTGTAAAGTGCCAATTTTGAGTAATCCCCAGTAACCACTAACTATTACATGACGTGTAAATGAATGCATGGAGTTATCTTGTGAGATTTGAGAAACTGCCAACTATGTTACATCTAGCGTAGTATAGCATTATCAGCCTTATAATGATCCCATTGCTGGGACTCAGGACTCCTCTCTAGAAGGAGGGAGGTGTCACGTGTCTTCGAATTTGGAGCACTTCTGACTTTTTTTTTCGGTGGGAAAATCATACAATGAAACCCTCTCGCTCTTGGGCAGAACGTGAGGGTGGGTCAAACTTTTACTGACTAAAAACACGCTCCTGTTCCTTCGTTGCTTTTCATACCAGGGCCGAGTCACCTTTCAGAAGCAGACCCTTGGCCCCCGTAGGCTTCGTCCCTGTTGGGCCCCTACGAGCATTACCGACGTCTGGCTCCCAAACTGGATCGGACTGGAGCTGCCCTCAAGCGTGTTCTGTCCAACCTAGAGGGTCCAGACACCTCCTGCCGGAGGCTCTACGCAGGAATCGTAAGGTCCATGTCCCTTTATGGGGCGCCGGTATGAGCGCTGTCGTTGCGAAGCTAAAGCGACCGGCGGCCAAGCTGAATGCATTCCAAAGGGTCATGGCCATTCGGATGGTGCGAGAATACCGCACGGTTTTCAGCGAAGCGGCGAGCCTCCTTGCTGGCCTACCACCGTGCGGCAGGATCTCATGGTGGAATGGCAACAACGACTGTCACCACCCAGTGCCGGGCACGCCACAATTATCGTAGTAAGTCGCCTCTTTGAGGAGTGGCTGGAAAGATAGTATGACGTCCTTACCTTCCGCATGATGCAGGTCCTCACTAAACACGGTAAGTTCGGGAGGTTCCTGGAAACCGGATTCAGCACCGGATTCGTGCGAAAGAAACGCCCGGGTGTTACCATTTTATGGACCGCCCGGAGGGCACGATGGAGCATACGGTAGAGGTGTGCCCCCCTGGGCAGAGCACAGCTCAGTCCTCGTGGGGGCGATTGGCGGCAGCGATCTCTCTCGGCGGCCCTTGGTACAGGCCATTTTAGCTCTAGGAATCTCTCGATGTTTTCCTTTACCGTTTTGATGGTGATATAATAAATTACACTAAGTAATGCATTTGTACCCGCGACCACTTACCACTCGTAAGTCGGGGCCGTTACCAGTAGACCACCATTGCTCTCCATTGTTACATCTGTTCTGTAATAATCTGTGACAAAGTACCTTTTTAAAAACCATATGCACAGATAAAGATAAAACTGAGCAGCATGTAACCTGATGTTATCTGTGCTCTCTTCTATTATCTAAAAAAAAAAACAAAATCTGCTCAATTAAAAAACTAAAATCACTTCATCAAAGTATGTTTCATATAGGTACCTACTGTAAGTAAAATATTAAAGCATTTAACGAGTGTTTAGCACTAAATCAATGGGCAACAAGCGCACAGCGGCGGCGCCCGCGCCGTTGCGTTGTAGATCCCTATCTGTTTCCGTCGCCGCCACCACTCGTAATTACTGATTACAAGCGATTTTAGGCTTTTTGTCCAGCGAGCCGACTTCACAAACATTAAAATGCTATATGACTCACTATAAAACTTGACGTTGTCATTTAAGGGCTGGAAGCGATCGATCATAAACTGCTTTGTTTTCAAGGACATAACCGTCATTTGTAGGTAAATATAACTTAATTAAGTCGATCATCCTATAAACAAAACTAGTCTTTCTTCAAATAAACCTTAAAATCAAGCACTACAGTCTAACAACACGTCATCATTCGGTAAACTTTGCCAAATGATTACATTTCTATGAATTCAAATGTTTTCGAATGTGTCTATAAATCGTTGTGTGGTGTTTAAAAATGTCGTGTCCAGCTCTTATCGATACATGGCGAAGTCAAACAGAGAACGATTACTGCGGACTAATGCCAGCATTAGTTCGGTGTAACTGTATTTGTGATCGATGTAGGATAAAGGGCTGCAATGTTATTATTGGGACAGGAAAGCAATAGATTATACACGTTATGTTGGACTAGTGAAGTGTTCTACATCAACAATTTTTATGGGAAATAAGTGTGCTTATGTGGGCAACTAAATTGGTAAATTCTGGGTTATATTAGTCAACAACACCATCTTTAATTTTTCTGCGATGCCATCATGAAGGTAGTAAATATGTTTACTAGAGAGCATAATATATCGCCACACTATTATACCCACTTTCAGCTTGGTACCAAACTTTTTCCTAGACATGTATCAACTTAAAAATATATTAAAAAAACATAAATCTCATAATAATATAAATCTGTGGGGACGCTGCGGTGAAACCCCGATCGATCAAACGAAAAACGTAGCAAATGGAACTGGATCGGCAACGCGCTCCGAAGGGACCCTGAACATATACCAAGACTGAAATCCTCAAGGAAAGCGTAAACGTGATCGACCTAAGCAGATCTGGCGACGATCGGTCATCGCAGATACGAACATCATAGGGAAGACCTGGAGCGAAATGAAACGCGAAGCTCAAGTTCGAACGGGATGGCGGCGCATTGTGGACGCCCTCTGCCCCATCTAGAGGACACAGGAACTTAAGTCAACTATATAGTACATAGTCTTTATTCGCATAATTCGACAACAAATACAGTATAGTAACTTTGTCTCATTTTTATTATTTCAGATACCAATTATCTGCTAACTGCTGAAAAAATCACCTGTGTAAACACAACTTTATTTATAGATAGTATGAGCACTGTTATCGACAGTGGAAAAATATTGAGATTCTTTAAATTTTTCCTGCGGAATGCAGAAGTTTGGTTACGATGCAACATAATATCTTATCATGTCTATTACATAGAGCTTGAAGAACTGCACTTGTCTGCTTGTCTGCGGTTTCATTTTTAATAAAGAACATATTTAATGGACTAACTGAATCATTTAAGTAGTGACATGTGTAGCCAAGCGCAAGCCTATGAATAATAAAAAAGTAAGCACTGCTTTGAGTTTTCCTTTGAGTTATTTCTTGCCATCCAAGGAGTTTGGAACAATTATTTCCAACTTGATAACTGACTAGCTTTTGCCCGCGGCTACACCCGTGTCCATAAAATATAGCCTATGTCACTCAGAAAGAAAACAGCTTTCTGTCGGTTTTTTTTTAGATGGGAAAATCATCTAATGAAAAATTTCGCTCTGGGGCGGAGCGAGAGATAGTGTTAGACTTTTACTTACTAAAAACTCACTCCTGTTCCTTCGTTGCCTTCTTCCCAGGGCCCCGGGTTTCGCTTTCACACTCCCCATGGCCCCAGTAGGCTTCGACCCTACTGACCTATGATTTGCTGACATCTCTCTGAGACTCGCGTGGAACAATACGCACCGTCGACGACTTGGGCTCGGTCCGGACGGTTACCGGACGGTCGGACGGTGGGTTGCCCATTGCTCGCCGTCCGCAAGCCCGCGTCTACGGTGAAGCTTTCTGTCGGTGAAAATTTTTTGCAATCGGACCAGTACTTTCAGAGATTACCACCTACAAAAATAAAACTTTACCTCTTTATAACATTGATAATTAGTGTAAATTACCTGCTTCCCATAGAGTTTAGGTCAGTGTGAGCTGATCATACTTTTGGGTATATACTTAAGGTCTTCAACTTCGATCAACGTTTGATAAAACGAACCAACTTACGCTTTGCAAGCCTAATTACCATCAAAACCATAAAGCCTAACCGTACTTTAGCACACACTTAGGTGTGATATAAAGAGTAACGATATGTGAAAGTGGATACACCACATTTCAGACACCGCATAGGGATATTAAAATATTAATGTACAATACATTAGCATATTAATCAGGCCGGTAACGTAAACGCAGCTAATGGGAGCCATTAAAACAGCAGAACGGTTCATATTGTATGCACTTAATGCATTGTTACAATGCAGTGTGTGAATTAACACAGGATCTGCATAACAGGGATGTAGCTAAATGTGGAGCTAAATATATTCTTTGTAAGTAACAGTTTATAGTAATAGTACAATGCTAAACGATGTTTACCAAGCCCTTCCTTCATGCAACATGCAATTTTGACTCCTAAGGGCCTAGAAAATTTTTAAGCTAGACCACGAGACATTTCAAACATATATTAAGTATATATCGGTCGCGTCCACCATCAGTTCTTAGATATTTTATATTTATTTATATTTCCACAGCTATCACACAACGCGGTCTAGTCCCATGCTAAGCAGAGCTTGTGTTATGTGTATATACAACTGATAAACTTACTTATATATTTCTAAATACATACATATTATAGATAAATTACACCCAGACACAGAACAAATGATTGTGCTAATCGCACAAACATTTGTTCTGGGTGGGAATCGAACCCACGACCTCCGGCATAGCAGTCAGGGCCACTAACCACTAGACCAACAGGCCAGTCAAATAGATGGCTAAGAACTGATGGTGGACGCGACCGAACGGTTCTGGAGTGACGACTGCGTACCGGAAGACGCAGCATTTGCAGGTGGACCAATCACCTAGTGAAGATTGCAGGAATCCGATGGATGCGTGATGCACTGGCTCATTCGTTGTGGCGACATTTGGGGTGGCCTATAGCCGGTAGTAGGCGTCTTCCGGCTGAAATTATGATGGTGATGAATTTCATCTCATAAATTTTGGAACTTGAACGATCTTTGTTGTTGATAGTATGTCTGGAGCCTATCAGGGAATTAGATATTTCAAAACTTTTGCGCATAGAGTTTATGTCTCTAAAATAAGTGTGCATGTCTCTTAATATTTTCAACATAAAAGTAATGATCATATCAGTTTTCCGTATAGCTCGCCTTGCTACGGCCTTCCATTGTCTAAGAAATAGTTTTTTCATGATTCATGAGGTAACAGATTAGTTGTAAAAGTAATATCTATATTGCAAAAAAGATTAACTAAAACTCTAAACCACGAACGTATCAGGCTTAAAATATTTTTTCTTGAAACATTCACACCTTAAGCTTTTCCATAAGTAATTCAAAACGTCTGGTATCGATAAGTAAGTTAGCAAAAACATCATAACAGGCATATGTAAGTACCATTTTAAATTGGTTTTTTCAAACACTCTTCGTTCTAGTTGTAATTACTGGCACTCTACAATAATCATTGGAATTAATGGAACCGACTGCAACACCTGTCTCTATCGAACGGAAAAAAGTGCGTCGAAGCACGAATCGTTGTGTTATATGTTCAAGAATAGTAATAATTACAAGTGGAACTGAATTAATGACAGCAAAAGAATAAATTATAAACAAGCCAAAGAATTAGGGATACAATACCATATAGGCCTGTATTTCCCGAAAAGGAGAACCCCCCGGAGTTTGACAACGATGTCTTCATAAGGTGGAATTCTTTAGATGTAAATGACATTATTTGCGATACCTTTGAGACTGAACAGAACTGAGGTGAATACACCAGTGCATTATTTAAAATATGTGGTTTTATCTCAATACCATACTTCCTTTTAAAACCTTGATCATGTCTTGTAGATCGACTACCTAAAATTTGTAATATCGTAGTCAAACTCAATACGACAAAATCGAATGTTTTGGGAACACATTCATTGTGAGGAGGAGTAAGGATTGGAATTCGCTGCCGGAGTCTATGTTTCCTGATAGCTACAACCTAGGGGTCTTTAAATCGAGATTATATAGGTTACTTCTGAGTAAGCGTATATCATATTGTGGTGCGTGGTTCGCACCACATCATCGCTTACCATTAAATGTAATAGTAGTCAAAAGCAAGCATTTCATTAATATTATATTTTGAAACTTTTTTTTTTAATATAATATTTATAACATGTATATGAATAAACTAAAATAATGTAAACAATAAGTAAATTATTTGAAATTACAGGGACTAGGTGTACTGGTGCAACCCTACGCACCGAAACGGCTAAGTGCTGCATAAACGCTATTATATTATAGCATTAATTGATTATAAAGACATTTTATTTGCACGCAATAGTGGTAGTAAGTGGAACAGGAGCGCTCCAGTTAATGATATCTCGCCATTAAGATACGTAATTGCACAGACACCGCGATTTGAATAGCAAAGCGGAGTGATTTTTATTTTACACCCGGTGATTCTATCGCGTCGTAATTAACCGTAGCATTTAGTCGCGCCGTAAACGATATGGCCGCGCGTTTGCTACACGAATAAAATCACTATGAATAATAAAATATTAGGCATTACCAAGCACTGTTATACTAATTCATTATTAATTACAAATGTGCGTATCGCGGTGAGTAGCGTTTATAATAACAGTCGTAAGGACGAATGAAAGTTTTCTTTTTATTTTATTATGTTTTCCGTTCGACCAGTTTGAGAATTTAATTGAAATAATTTTTGTGTTTATGTAGTGTATTTAAAGCTTAATGATTAATGTACCACACTCATTGTACCACAGGTTTCCTACGATATTATAACATTGATGAAATTAAACCTAACTACGCAAGTTTAATTCACCGGATGCGTGCAGGAATACTGCATAGTTATCTATTTAAAGTTCATATCTACCTTTATGGGCTTACATTGTTTTTTTAATTGTCAGTCTGTGTTTCCTTTCATTTCAATCAAAATGATTAACAAAGTGTTGTGTTTAAAACCGCCGTGTGGCCAGTGAGGTCGCGGGCGCGCGGTGAGGCGCGGCGGCGCGGTGCGCGATACGAGATGCTATCGCGCGACCACTGGGTAATTAGTCGTTTCATTTTAGTCGCGTCGCGTTCTGTCGCGATAACTCGCTGCACGCTTTGTATGCACTTCTTTGTAATTAATTTCTTTCTATCGATTGATCCACCCCGTATTATTTGTGCCACGCATGTTCTGATTGAGGTATAACTGTTTATGAAGCCTTATGCAACCAGAACATACAGTTAAGTCAGTAACTCGTGTTATTACAAGACCAATTAGTTTCGTTACATTTATATACAGAATGTGTACCATTTATGGCCTTTTATTATTGTGATTGGCTAGGTATCGCGTCACGTCATGCGCTCGCGCAACGTTTTTGACAAGCAAATTGGATAATGCGCGGGAAGCGCGGCGTGGCGCATTGTTCTGTCGCGGCGCGATTGTCAGCGCTGTTTTCGAATTTTAATCTGCCATTTTGAGAAATTATGGAAATGAAATGGACGTTTCGCGGTTAGCTGCGTCCAAACCAGGCCGGCGCGGCGGCCGCGTGTCATTTTATTATTACGATATTAAATTGTTTTAATAAAGGTCGTAATTGATTCGGTAGTTAAACATTGGACGTAGGTAGGTACTTGGAATTTGTAAACAGATACTTTTCATACCCAACTTAATTCGTATAAGTATGGTAGGTACGGTAAGCATTTTTTATGACGCCGTACTAAAACGTTTTTTGGTCTAATTAGCACATTTATATTTTTACATAATTAAGAACGATTTCACTAGATTTCCCTTATATTTTCCTGCGACTGAATCTCATAGCTTGCAAAAGTTTTAATAGTCGCGAGTATTACGATATAGGCGATATAAAAGCGAGATGGTCTGTAAATATCCATTATGCGGGTAACCTGTGTTGGTAATGAGCGCGCGATATCGTCCGTTTTGTAGCGCGTAATCGCGATGTTATCGCGACCCTCTCCCCCCTTCGGTCACCCACCACCTCCCACACCCACCCTCGCCGGACCGTAGCCCCCTAAGGATTTTATCACCGTTTTTAAACCGCTCATTTGCCACTCACGTCTGTTAAATGTGGAATACAAGAATATATATGTTTAGAAAAGTTAAAATATTGTTTATTCATGTAGGTTTTATAGTAATTCAATTAAATATTATCCATAATGAAAAAATACCAAACTGCTACGTTTACAAAGTTAAATTAGGGGCCTAAATTCATGATTAAATATGCTACCATGAACCACAAAAATATGAACTGTAAACATATTAGTTGAGAGTGTTGTGGTAGAGTCTCAAGTATTGACTCATGTTGGTAAGTCCCCTCTTTGAGGAGTGGCTGGAAAAACGTCAAGGCGTCCTCACCTTACGCATGAGATAAGTCCTAACCGAACATGGTAAGTTTGGGAGGTTCCTGAAACGGATTCATGTGGAAAAAACGCCCGGGTGTCACTATTGTGTGGACCGCCCGGAGGATACGGTGGAGCACCGTGTCCTCGTGGGGATGATCGGTGGCCTTGGTTCGGAGCGAGGAGGAAAAGCAGGCGGTCACCTCCTTCTGCAAAGCAGTAATGCTAGCGAAGGAGGTAAACGTACGCACGAGGGAATGTGGGGGGAACCGCCGGGATCCCGACACCGATTTTCAGCCAGCCGGCGCGGGCTTGCGTCACCAGCGCTTAGCGCCACGCGCGCCTTAAGGAAATGTCAGCAAAACCGTAGGGGCCCTGCAGGGTCAAAGCCTACTGGAGCCATGAGTTCGCTTTTGAAGGAAAACCCGGGGCCCTGGAACACAAGGCAAAGAAGGAACATAGGAGTAGATTTTAGTCAGTAAAACTCTGACATACCCTCCTGCTCCCCCCAAGATCGAGAGAAGTCATTAGATGATTTCCCACCTAAAATAAAAAGGTTTCCTGTCCATTTGCACAAAATTTAAAGACCTAATATAACTTACTGGGGCCACGGGTAGTGTGAAAGCGGAACCCGGGGCCCTGGGACGAAGGCAACGAAGGAACAGGAGTGGGTTTTTAGTCAGTAAGAGTCTGACACTATCTCCCGCTCCGCCCAAGAGCGGGGATGTCATTAGGATGATTTTCCCACCCAATAAAAAAAAAAAAAAAAAAAGACCTAATATAACTAGCCTTATTTTTGTTTGTCCTAACTATATTTTCGCATAATATTATTTACGCATAACAGCTTACGCATAATTTTTTAACCATAATTTCTCTAATCATAATAATGATTAAGCATAACATTCTAAAGCAAAACATTTATTAAGCATAAATGTATAAAGCATAACATTTCTAAAGGATAACTTTATTAAGCATAACATTCTAACACCAGGCATGCAAGCAAGCATACAGCATGCAAGCAAGCATTGCAAGCTCAAGCTAGCATGCAACATGCAGGAGGCATGGTTTCTGCCACGGCTCCGGCACTGCGGGCCTCTGGCACCCCCACGCAAGCTAATCGTCGCAGACGGCTTTCACTCACCACCGCAGCTTAGACCGACTGCTCCTCAGCCCGCTGGCCGCCTTACCCTTACGCGCCTACGCGATTTTAAATTACACTCTTGGGGTAGGGCAGACAAGACTACGTAGATTCGTCGGTTTGCAACGATTCGGTTCTGTCACTAACTTTTGTAGTACAACATATTATTATTATGCTAATAATCATTAGACATAGTAACGTTATACGAATTAAATTTATGCCTAAACAAATTAACCTTCAAGATAATTATGCCAACATAAACTAAATGCCAAAAAGAAAATATGGCAAAGTATTATTATAGCAAAACCAATTATACCAAAATCTTTATGCCAAAATATATTAGGAAAAGAATATTATGCGAAAAAAAGGGATCCCAAACAAAAAGTGTTGACTCTATCATTGTTTCCTTACTTCACTTTCATGTTCAACGCAGAAATATCCGAAGCATTTAAACATATCCAAAGTTTGTAAAGTAAACTAACCTGTCAAATTAAACGAAAAGTTCACCTTAAAGAACTCATTGTTTCGTTAAAAATCGATTAAAAAAATTAACAAGAACAATGAGTCTCCCATAAAAGGAGGTTTAATTATCATACGAACAGGTTTAGTTTTAACTTCACTTTAACGAAATGAAATTATGAATAATGAACTTGGATTTTAAGCTTCGTTACTTCTTGCTTGAACTGGCTTTAAAGGCAATGTTATAAACATCAAATGATGAATGATATTTATCGTTTAATTACATTTCCGTGTCATTTTATGACAAAGAAAGAAAGAAATTTAACATTTTTATTTCACATACACAGATACACACAATATAGGAAAAAGTATAAATACTTAAACTTAATTTTTAATCAGTACAATATTTTGTGCCTCAAACGGCTGTGCCAAAGAGGTCCAGTTCAGCAAAATATCAGACAGCAATTACAAAGTAAGCAGTTGCCTGACTCAGGTTTTCTACTAAACGTTGAATGTATTGATGCAAATTAATTTTGTTAGGTGTGAGACAAATAAATGTAGTAGTATATATATCAATGTGTAGTAAATAATAAATATATGCGTAAGCTATAAGAAAAAACTGAAACAACAGAATTAAATGTCATCAAAGTCAACAAATAAATCTAATCGTACAATCCGTGTGACAAATAAAAACCGGATTTAAGCGATTCAGTCCAAACACAACAATATAATAATGTCATAAAATGACATGTACAAACAAATCTAGCGGGTATGAAACTTTATAACGTTGTTAAACCAACCGATAAAATGTTTAAACGAAAAATTCCAATTTACTTTTATTTGTCATTTTTCAGTCAAAGAATTTTCAGTCACCTTTGATGTTCATTGAGACTCCTGTCAATACATAACGAAGTATTTCATAGGTCACCTGAATATGGAAAACATTTTACGTTATAGACTTTGAAACGATTTTTCTAGTCTTCGTCTAGTCTAGCAGGACACTCAGAAAGTTTTGCGAAAAAAGTTTTTATGTATAAGGCACTGGCCACTTGTAATTATTTTGTAAACTTTGGTTATTTAAAAATAAAAATACCATTGTTCGAATTTTGAATTTTGCGCTAGCAATGTTCGAGAAGACCGTGAAAGAGGTGACTGCGGCGGACTGGAAAAAATGTTTCGAAAATTGGTTCAGACGCATGAAACTTTGTATAGAGGCTGGTGGAGAATTCTTTGAAAAGATTTAATAAAAATATTTTATCCATAGAAGTTAGTTTTTTTAGTTTCTTAAAACTTTCGAGTTTTAAGAAACTAAAAAGTGTCCACTCGAGTGTCCCACGTACAAATGTAACATAACAAACATCCTGAAAGTACTTAGTATGTTTAGAATCGGCTACTGAATCCATTTCAAAATGAGGAATAAACACTTAAGATCCCTGCTAGGGCTGCGAGTAAGTTCGTAAGAGTTACCGTGTCCCTAGACCGCGAAGGGCATCTGATGTAACACAGGTGGGTTTTAGTTAGTACAAGTTTCACACTTCCACTCGCTCCACCCAGAGTGATGATTTCGCACCTCAAAATATAACCTCTAACGCCTCAATCGGCCATTTCATCCCAATACAGTAACAGTAACCTACCACATAATCCTTTTACATAAAGTACAAAAAGCTTTTATTTCAAAGAAAATTACTTTAGTATTCTATGAAATGCAGTTTATTTATTCATACTACCGTTTTTACCGTTGCTGTATAATCGTTAGAATTAATGACGAATTAAAACAAACGATTTGATCGTGATTCGAATAACCATATCGCTCTAATTATGATGTTGATTTTCTAGGTGATTAGGACTTTTTTAGGGATGTTATTTGGGCTAATGTTATTCTTATTTCAATTATGTAGTTTTTTTTTATTAAATTGAATCTAAGATCTTCTCCCGTTCGAGAGCGGAGCGCAAGGGCGAGTTAGGCTTTTATATTCCTTCTTTGCCATTTGCATTCCAGGACCACAGGTTTCCCTTTCGGAAGTAAAGTAGTAGGCGTCAGCCCTGCTGGGTCCCTACGGTTTTGCAGACATGTCTTTGAGGCGCGTGTAGAACTCTACGCACCCTCGACGACTCAGTTCGGTCCGGGCGGTTGCTGGACGGCCGGACGGCGAGTTACTTATTGCACGTCGTTCGCAAGTCCACGCCTACGTTAGCTGGAAATCGGGGTCGGGATCTCGGCGGCTGGGGCGTAAGGACGTCCGTTACGTCACGCGTGCGGCCGCATCCTTCGCTGGCATTACTGCTTCACAGAAGGTAGTGACCGACGCCCATTCCTCCTCGCTCCGGACCATGGCCTGTAACTGGGCCCAGTTTAATGATGTGTAAGGTTTTCTATAACTTAGCTCATCGCCCGATAAGGCCCAGGCCTGGGTCGACACCCAGCGCGTTGAAGTTTCGACAACGTAAGGGTGGATACTCACCGTATGTCGGGTTGTCCGATGATAGAAAGGAAATGGCGGAATCAAGTCATGCAATTCCCGCGTACACTCTCCAAAATGTAACCTGTAAAATACCGATAGGCTGGCTACCCTGCGCCTATTTAAATATTATTAACTAACATTTGAATTACTTGTGAAAAAAATGTCGAATTCAATATTGGAAGAGAATTCTTTAGATGTTACGTCACCCGCCAGATATTGTGATTGAGATAAAAATATTTGCCATGCTTGCTGCCATCTAAATCAAAACTAAAATATATGGCAACTTTGGGAAATTTTCTTCATCACAAAATGAACAAATATGCGTCATAATTTTCAGAGAAAGTATTTATTCGTAAGTGTATTGAAAAACGTCGTTTGATACACGTGGAGATTTGTCACTGTAGCACTCTAGTCCATAACACCCTCGCCTGTTCGGCTCGGGTGAATTTCGCCTCGGTTGCAATGGCAAACTTTCTCCACATGTATCAAAATGTACTATTACCGATCTAACACAAGATCTTCTTATAAAGTACATCAAATTCTGCTAGTTCATTAAAGTTACATGATGTAATAATGAAAAAATCCAGGTGAAATGAAAAAATACTCAAAATTAAATGACCCGGGAAACCAATCTAGGACTTCATGCTTAGCCATATCACTCACTACACCAACGAGACAGCTACCTAATCAATAAATCCTTTCCTGCACGTGCCATCGAATCCTTACTCACTTGTTTTTCTCCATCCAAGTTCATGCAACTGACCTTACAGAAGAACATCATCAATAAGGTAAGCGTAATTAATTAACATTTCTTACTATAGATAAACACTAACAAGGACAGTCAACCGCACGTCAAGCTGCTGCCAGGTTATCCTATTATCATGTACCTACAATGTACTACATGATATAATTGAACTAAAAATTTCAACATGCTCATGCGCATTCATTGTGAACTTTTTTAAGGGATGAACCCTGAAATCCAAAAAAAAAAATATCCTTTTCGCACCTTTGGTAAACATTTCCATATATATGTTTGCATAAATCGATATGCGATCTCAGGGTTGTTACGATAGTAAAATAAAGTTTGGGCACTTTTGTATTTCAATCAATAGTACCAAATTATTCCGAATGTAAAGTACCAATGCTGAACCAGCCGATGTTCGTGGTATATGTTGAAATCAGGTTTGTAGGAGGAAAGTTTATTTCAGTAAAAAATATGTGTTGTTAGTCTGTTATTTTATTGATGAAGGAGCAAAACCATGACAACATGTTAAAAACTAGCTTTGGCCCGCGACTTCGTCCGCGTAGAAGTCGAAAATGGTTTTATTAGGTTTTTTGAGATACGAAAATATGAAATATTATTTATTATCTTCGTCGTGTGTGATAGTCCATTGAATTGTATGGCGAGCGATATTGTATCTTAAGATAAAATAATATAGTATCTTAGCCGTGTGCCCTTTAGTGAACTCCAATGCGGGTGACGTAACCTACGACAAACTTATTATTCGCGGTTGGTACAGTAAACGGGTCTAGGGATCGAACCGCAAAATTAAGTTTGTTTTTTATTGTATATAGTTTTCCGGTATAAAAAGTAGCCTGAGTGGTGCCCAGGATATTAAAGAATAATTATACCACGTTTCATCGTAATCGAACCGGTAGTTTTTGCGTGATGCCTGAACAAACCGACAGACAGACAAAAATTTTTTTAATCACATTTTTAGTTTGGTGTTGGTCTAGTAACACACCCTGCCATTTATTTTTTTGATATTTACAATGTTTTCACTTCTACAGATTTATTATAAGTATAGATAAAATGTAACTCAAACAGCTCCCGTAATATGGGAGCTGTTTGAGTTATATATATATATATAACAGTATGTTTGGCCCCATTTGGTGCCTGCCCGAAACTAGACGGTTAAGAGACCTTTTTTAGGTTTTTCAGTTACCTATCTTCACCTAACTATGCGGCAGACCGTACATCTAGCGCTAGTCGCTAAACAATTAGCTTGGCAGCTTCTTAACACACGTGTAAGTGGGCATATCGGTGCGTGCATGTGTGGTGTGTCGGTAATTGCCGCGTCCGGCGGAAGTGGCCGGTTCCGACGGAGTACGGAGTCAGGTGACGCTCGGACCTGTGTGTGTCCAACACACGAACACACATAGACACAAAGCTAGGAAGAGTGACGTGGTGTTTTCCAGCTTGATCGTAAACACCGTGTTTGGGGAAATTGTGTTTGGTGATTCTGATACGCCTCGCAATTGTGAAAGGTGGTTTAGTAATCTTAATTTTATATGTAGGTTCGAAGAAGTCGAAATTTTGGGGAGTGTTAATTTGGTATTCGGGTCCTAGGTAATAACCAAAAATTGTAAAATCGTAAAGAGAATAAAGCATAATTTAAAAAAAATTATACCACAAGCCACTGCTCGAGAAACGCAAAGGCTGTCGTTTATTTTTATTATGCTGTTTTTTTTTTTACTGGAACCCTTAAACTACCTATTGTCAATTCACTACCACAACTTATAAGTCAAATAGTGAATTCAATAATTTGGTCCTTTCAAATATCTACTAATTACGATTCTGTTAGAAAGGAATTATTTAATGAATACAAGTACTATATATAGTGAACATAAACTATTATGCCAACGCTAAATTAAAAATCTAACTAGATAGCCGTAACAAAAAAACCTCATAAAATAGACCACCTTCCCACACATGACAAAACGCGAAACTTAATTTATTCTGATAGATGATATAATAAATTACGGACAAGCATAATATTACGACACAGCAGTGCATTTGTGTCCAGTGACCATTGAATCTCCACATGTGTGGAGTACACAGACAGGTGTGGCGTGTCTGTGTGGGTGCGACTAATTAGCTATTCGTCGATCGAGCGATAAGGACAACAATTAACTTTTGTTGCTAACATAATAATGTAAAAAAAGTAATAACGTTTATGATAAAATTTGAAATTGTTCCAGAATGCTTTTTGGGTTTGTTTTTTTTTTAATTTTGTGGCATAGTCTATCAAATTTGAAGCTAATTAGCCACACAAGAAGGCATATGACTGATATGAATTTGCTTGGCTCTTGTTTTATCTTGCCGAGAACCTTTAGGTACATTATTAAATATTTTATCTTTTTACTTTATTAAGTTTTACAAATTTCTAACTGGCCGACTCCTTGACAATTCAAAAGTGAATTAAATGCTTTAAATTTGAATAAACGATTCTGTTGGTAGTCATTCCTTTATACTTAATACAATAGTCTAACGAATCCTAAAATGAACTACAAACATGAAAAACAATGCAAAAAAAAACACATTCAATAAACACTCAGTTTTTATACAAACCACTCAGTATTCTAGACACAGACAGCGTACGATCCAACAAACAGCTAGCTAATGAACTCGCCGCTAACATCAATCCAACAAGAGAACCAACTATTACATTGACGTAATTAAGCATTTTAGTCATCAAACTCATATTTTAAACACTCAAGCATGACTTTCAATTTGCGGAAAAAAATATTACGGTGAAGAAATGTCGTGAGCTAATGCGTCGAGCGCGGGTTCAGAGAATGCTCGCCATTCTGTTTTTTTTCTCTCCTCCCCCATAATTACGTAATTAGTGGCGATGCGAATTGGAAGTGCATTTGTTGTGGGTCCTTTTGTCCGGGCTCGGTGCGCCTGCGCCTGCCCCGAACGGAACAGCTGTTCCACGGCCCGTTGAGCTGCGACTTTCTCGTTTGACAATTACGAGCTTTTTATAATTGATACGTAGGAATAGAATGAGTTCAGTCGTTTTAAATACCTTTAACGAAGCATATCTGTTTATTTAAAAAAATAGTTAAACAGCCATTCCGCTTAGGATATAACTCTTCGAAAGTTCTTCGAAATATTTTTAATATTCAAAGTGTATGACACCATTCTACCCGGAAATTCGTCAACTTTATAAATGGGCGAACAGAGGAAATATTTGAGCAATGGCAAATGGTGGCCCAGCAGTAACGGCCTCGACTTACGAGTTGCCGGTCACGGGTTCAAACCCAGCCAGGCGCATTACTTTGTGTACCTAATTTATTTTATCACCACTACTCTCAAGACGGTGGATGAAAGCGAAACCCGGGGCCCTGGGACGAAGGCAACGAAGGAACAGGAGTGGGTTTTTAGTCAGTAAAAGTCTGACACCATCTCCCGTTCTGCCCAAGAGCGGGACTTGTCATAAGATGATTTTCCCACCCAATAAAAAAAAAGACGGTGTATGAAAACTTCGTGAAAAAACCGGCATGTCCTAGAACTAAAAATTCGAAGACATGAGACATCCGCTCGGCACTGGGCTCGCGTGGTGTATTACCTCATTCCCTCTCCTAGAGAGGAGGCCTGTGTCTGAGCAGTGGGAACATTATAATGCTCTTTATGGTTAAATAGCGCTGTGGGCAAAGATAATGTAATCAGGGAAGACGAATGAATGTTGTGTACGATCGTTTTCATTAGTTTTTTTTGTAAGTTTGGGTATCAATTACAAATGCCACAAATGTCGATCCATTAATGACCTATCATCACACAATGTATTATGAAAACAAGAGTACAGTGTTCACAAGTTCATTGGACACGGTTGCGACTCACGGGGGTAGCTTGCCGCGAACGCGACATTTGGCGCAGCCCGACTTGCGTCGTGCCGAGCTGCACGCCACGCCACGCAATCGATCGCTAATCGATTACTCAGATATCAACCTTTGTTTATGATAATAATATCCAATTGCGAAACTTTATATCGAATGCCAGAAACATTAGCTCAAAAGCATCCATAAATACAATGAACGGACTTAAGATTAGAATGGGTATTCAAGATTTGATATAAATCTTCCAAAACTGCAAAAGATTTAGTAGACTACCCAAGAATAGAACATTGATTTATAACTGTAAATGTGGAATAAATGTATAGAAACTCAAGTACGCCCCAATTTATATTAGATTTATAGCAGGATGTGGTGTGATGATATTCCTTTTCAATTAGCGCTCAATGAATGTAAGCCGAGTGGCATTCGAGCGGTTGCACGATTGGATACGCAATATCGACGCGAACAACAACCGATGCTCCATTCATCATTATTATAAATGTGCCACACTCGCTTATTTACGGAAATCGATATTTTTTTCGGTATCGACTTTGAATGCTTGATTTCGACACGTCGATAAACGTAACACTATTGTGTGGGATGACCCCGGCTTTATGCCTGATGTGGCGGAGTGGTGGCCCGCTGAGCGCGCTCTCCTCGTCACATAAAAGTAGGAACAGCATCATTAGTTCCGCGTCTACATTATGTTATATTGTAATTATTGATTATAACAGGTCATGGTTATTGGTGAGTAGCGTTTGTAAAACAGACCGACTTAATTAATGATAGGCGCTTCTTTGTAGTTATGATTAGTTTAATTATCAATAACAAAAGCGACAAGAGAGCTGTTTCGTGCGTCTAATTTTTCATCTGTCGCGTGTTTCCTATACAATTACTCAATCTATGATATGATAGCGGGGACGGCGCGGTGGAAATGGTAGCTGCAATATTGATAAACGTCGACGGGCAATCAGTGGCCGGGCAATTTGCGAGCGATTGTCCGTGGTGAGATGCGAACACACGCAAATTGGAAGCGGTGCACGTTCAAACGGAGGTGTTTAGAGCGCACATCATAGTTAGTGCCGGCCGGTTACCGCGGAATGTTACTATTATTTAGTTATGTTTATGTACGGCCTAATCGACTTCACACATGATTTCGATCGAGAGATAAGTTGTTTATAACATGGGAGTACTCTACAAAGGTGTCTACTTACTAAAATTGATAAATTATGCAAGAAAATCTTTTATCTGAAATATACGTGTAAAGTTTTGCCTTGTGTTCCTTAACATTCATCAACATCAGCGATAACGACAAGCCCAACATGCACATTACTGTATCCATTATTGTATAACCGAAGGCAATCGATGATCAAGGAGGAAGAGAAGGGCTCTCACGGGGTCACACATAAATATCTAATGAGAAATACGATTGCGCAAGAAAATGATATCGATATCAATTCGATATTCGTTCCAAAGCTAGCAATCACGAAAACAAATTTGCGTTCATTTCCTTTCCCTCGGAACAAACGTACAGCGAATCCGGCGTAGCAATATCTTTTATAAGGCGGTAGATCGTAATGGAAACCATTTCTCATCAATTTTCTAAATAAAGGCGCACAGAAGCTAGCGGATAAAACAAAGCGCGAGCGCTCACGACATAGATTGAGCTGAATTATCGCTTTACCGCAAAACACAATCTACCCTCGAGTGTACTCGCACCGGACTATACATACTGCGGCAGTACATGTAGCGCGGTATCGGAGCGCCGAGCCAGACCGCCTTGTGCACTCAGCCCGGGACCAGATAACAAGTGTGAATTATGTTAAATCTAGACAGTTTTTCTCTCTTTTATCAATTTACTACTTCACTAAGTACAACGTTTGGCTCTGATCAAATTTAAACAATAATTTCACCTTTACAATCGCGCTCGCTAACTTTGAAATTGTAGCAGCAAAAGGCTTGCAAAGCAAAACGCAGAGGTAAGTTTTAGACGTTCGTTGATTGAAAGATATGGCAATCGTTAGAATATTAATTATTTAATGCCTTCTGAAAAGACCCATTACGTTGATTTTAGACAAAGAAGGGTTAGAGAGTCAATGTGTCAAGATCACGGAAGCCCAGCTGCTCACGTCGCATACAACAAAACAACATTTTTCATACATTAACGTGTGCCTGTCGTAATCAAATTACATTTAATAGCAAATTTTCTGTCATTACAACAACAATATTAATAATTGTAAATAAAAGAATTACTGTAATTTCAGCGACTGGCCAATCAAAACGTCGAGTTACAAAACCACCAGTAAATTGGGTGAAAGTGTGACGTTAATATTCGTACGGATGACAAATGGCCGAATCTTGCGCAGGAGAGCCAGTAATGAGACCAAATCAAATGGAGAACGTAGTAATTCGCGTATTAGTGCAGCCATTGTGGACGTTCGTGCTGCGAGGCATTACCGTCACTCTGTCAAGTCGTCACCAAGAATAATGAAATCAAACATACTTAGTCTTTATCTTGCGACCTTCGCCTTTGTACAACCTTTTAATAAGCAAATATTTAAAGAAATTCTGCATGTTTATTCAAAAAATGTGTATTGTTGTGTGTACTTTGCAACCGACTTCAAAAAGGAGGAGATTATATGTTCGGCTGAATGTATGTTATTTTTTTTTTATGTATGTTCACCGATTTCTCGGTCAATTGTAGACCGATTTTGAATTTTCTTTTTTATTGAAAGCTTATGCTTCCAAATTGGTCACATAGAAATATTGTTATGATCTGATCATGAATTTCGAAGATATGGAACAGAACTTCTCATAGGATCACAGCAGAACTGTCGTAACAAGTAAAATTGCTTTATTTATGCGTGTAGTCGATGACTGACTGAAAGAATAGGGGGAATATATCGAACTGATCTGATGATGAAGCCTGAAGTTAGGCACCGGAACTCTGTAATAAATTTATTTAATCTAACACTTTGTTGGCTGAAGCAAAAAAAGAGCTACCAGAAATTTTCGGCTTTTTGTGGCAATGCTATAGGCACCCATCAAAATTATTATACAAAGATAATGTTTTGGAATCTGCAGTTGGATGCCAACAAGGTGACCCTCTCGGGCCAGTCATTTTCAGCTTGGCTATTCATCCAATCATCCAACAGTTAAATTCAAAATTTAATGTGTGGTATTTAGATGATGGAACTCTGGGAGGTGACGTAGAAACCGTTTTAGAAGATTTCAAATTTCTCAAAAATCAATTCAAATCCATTGGCCTTGACCTCAACCATTCTAAATGTGAAATTTTTATTTCAGACAATACTGACAGACAATCGACTCTACAGAAATTTTATTCGATAGCTCCAGAAATCAAAATTTTAGATAAAAGTTCACTGCACCTCCTAGGTTCTCCAATTTTGGAAGACAGTTTTTCATTATTCATTGACGACAAAATTGAACGTTTTAACAACATTTCGGAAAGACTATGCAAAATTAACCTACATTCGGCTTTCACCCTCATACGGTATTGTTGTTTTGCACCAAATTTCATGTATTTTCTTCGCTCTTCCCCTTTACGGAAGCAGCCACATCTCTTGGACAAAATTGATCAGACCATTCGATATACTCTGACTTCCATCTTAAATGTGGCCCTGGATGACCGAGCGTGGCTACAAGCTACGCTACCCATTCGTTTTGGTGGGCTCGGCATCCGCAAAATTTCTAGTGTAAGCCTACCGGCGTTCCTGTCTTCGGTCCACAGCACTCAACAGTTGACCAACAGAATTTTGAGTCCATCATTGGTTAGCTGTGAGGTGCCGTGCTTGGCCGAGGCCGTAACCGCCTGGAAAATGGCTTGCCCGAACAAGGCGTTGCCCGAGAACCCATCTTCCCAGAGACAGTGGGATGAGCCGCTCTGCAGTTTGGTACGGAATAACCTTATTAACACGTCCACCAATACTGCTGAGCGTGCCCGCCTACTGGCTGTGGGTGAATGGGAGTCGGGCCTCTGGCTACAGACACTACCGTCGCCCAACATAGGTACTATGCTGAGTGACACCACCTTCCGGATCGCTACATGCCTGCGACTGGGTGCTCCTAGCGGAGCTCCACATCGGTGTCAATGCGGTGAAGCAGTCGACCGCCTCGGACACCATGGCCTATCCTGCAGTAGAAGCGCTGGTCGGATAGCTAGGCACGCAAGCATTAATGACATCATCCGTCGAGCTCTTGTCACCGCCGGGGTGCCAGCTGTTCTAGAACCCAATGGCTTGGCACGCGACGATGGAAAGAGGCCAGACGGGATGACCATAATGCCCTGGAAGTTAGGTAGGCCTTTGGTGTGGGATGCAACATGTGTCGACACCCTTGCGCCATCCCATCTTCTGAGTACGGCAGGTTGTGCTGGGGCGGCTGCTGCAAGTGCAGAAAACCTCAAACGGCGTAAATATAATAACCTCATCGGGAGTTATATGTTTGAGCCGTTTGGGGTTGAAACACTAGGGCCATGGGGTCCGAGCGCTCATCGAGTTGTTCGTGATATCAGCAAACAACTGGTCGACTCTTCGCGTGACCAGAGGGCTGGGCTTTTCTTCGGCCAACGAATCAGCATTGCTATCCAACGTGGCAATGCTGCCAGCGTTCTGGGCACTTTTCCTATTGATATCGATGTGGATGAATTTTTTGATGCCCAATAATTTCTTTTTCTACCCGTTTGTAAATATTATTATTTTTAGTTTGTATATATTCTATAGTTTTTGTGTTTCTTATAATTAGTATTAGAATGTTAGAGCAATTGTAATAAAAGTCAAATAAAAGAGAATATACTAAAAATTTAATCTAACCGTGTTTGATATTATTATATTTTCATGAGATGCACTCTGGCTATATGGTATTTAAGTATGGATGAGGGGTACTTTTGTAAAAAGTGCAAAATAAAAATCTTTTTACAAAAAAAAAATACAACCGACTTCAATGTAAAAAAAAAAACATGATGAAAATGAAAAGTGCAAAATAACCATAATTTCGGAAGTCAGTGTTTCTATAATAGTTTTGTCTCTTCGTTATTTAACACCGACTTCCGAAAATAAAGTTATTTTGCACTTTTCAGTGTTTTTTTTTACATTGAAGTCGGTTGTATTTTTTTTTTTTTGTAAAAAGATTTTTATTTTGCACTTTTTACAAAAGTACCCCCAGTTTCCCCCAGTTTTTTTTATTATGCATGATGTAGGTAACAAACAGCTCTTTAATTGAAGTTGCAGAATTTCATTTCTATGAACACATACTAATATTATAAATGTGAAAGTATGTAACTCTGTCAGTCTGTTACGCTTTCACGGTTAAACTACTGAACCGATTTTAATGCAATTTGGTACGAAGACTTGAACTCCATGGAAGGACATGAGCTCCTTTTTATCTAGCTTTGACTTCGACTTCGCATCCGCAATATATAAACAATATATAACTGACATTTAGGTATGCAATCGAAGTCGTGGACAAAAGCTTGTATTATGTAAAGATCTACTTGTTTTTAAGTAATTTTTTGATCTTTCACATAAAGCTTATTTGACTAGGACCTAAATGTGACGATAATCTTGGAACGCTGAAACATACACTTCCATAATAAAAAGCAACTTACGACAATCGCATGTACGTAATTGAATTAGACGAATGTTCTCATTTTTCTGCTAAACTACAGTTTTAATGATCAAATTAATATGATGAATGGCGCATTATTCAACAGCCAATGGCTTGTAGCAATAACTTACCCAGTATAGATTACTCCAACGGGATATCATACAACCTTTTTATAGGAACCAATAAATATTCCCAGGCCACTATCATTATTGACGAATAAGGTTGAACTTACAGACAATTAAATGTGTAAACGTGTGATAAATTGTGGCGTGGCCAGGTTTTATGGCGGCCGATAACAGAGCTCTGTTCGTTTTATCGACACAACTTATTGAACTATTTACTATTAATTTAAACAGAGTACGACTGATTAAACAGACATTTAGTGGGAACGTGCTTTATTGTTCGTACTGATTTATTTTTTTAAGTGTGAGTGTGTCCTTGTTTAAGATAATCTTGATTTAAATTGATTGCTTGAATTGTTTAAAACATTAGCTAGAAATGTTAGAGGCTAATTATTCTTATTTATAGTATTTTAATAATTGATTTGTCAACTGATAACCTAAAAGGCAAGAGACTAGAGGTTAACGAGCGTACATACAAAAGACCATGAGTGTCGTGCTTCCTCTTCCATTGTCATCCTACCATTCTATCCACGTCCTGCTAAAAAAAATATAAATGTTTAAGCCAATATGTCTACTGGTTTGTTAATCCATCAAGCAAGCAGACTGAAAAGATTAGGATGAGAACACGGATAGGACAAAATCTGAGTTAAGGCATAAGATACTGTCACATGGTACGTTTCTGTAAACTAGACGTATTTGCGACAGTAAATCCCATCTTTGAGGAGTGGCTAGAGCGGCGCCACGGTGTCCTCGATTACCTCCTGACGCAGATAGCATAGCATAATCAGCCTTTTAATGTTCCCACTGCTGGGACTCAAGCCTCCTCTCTAGGAAAGGGGATGGGCCGTAATCCACCACGCGGGCCCAGTGCGGGTTGGTGAATGTCACATGACTTCGAATTTTTGGTTCTAGGACATACCAGTTTCCTCACGATGTTTTTCTTCACCGTTTTGAGAGCAGTAGTGATGAAGTAAATTACACAAAGTAATGCGCCTGGCTAGGTTACCCGCAACCTACAACCTACAACTCGTAAGTTGGGGCCATTACCATTAGGCCACCACTGCTCGCAGAACTGACGCAGATCCTCACCGGAAATGACCAGTTCGGGAGGTTCCTGTTTTGAATTCAAACATAAGAAACACCCGGGTATCACAATGACGAAGTCGGTGGAAGTCTCCGGTGTGTGTGGAGTGTGAAGGAAATGCCCCGGGATTCAGGAGTCGCAGGGCAATTTCCGACCACCATAGGCACGGGCTTGTGGATCTCGATGGGATGAGCTCGCAGTCCAGCTGTCAGGTAAATACCAAACCAGAGTCGACGACTCATAGTGTTCCACAAGCGCCTCAAAGTGATATCAGCAAATCTGAAGGGACCCAGTAAGTTCGACACTTGCTAGGGCTGCGCGAACGCTTGAAAAATGGCGTTGCCGTTGCCTTAAAAGCAAAGTGCTACTGAAGGACTCAGGCGGGTTTTAGTCAGTAAAAGTCCATCCTCACGTGCAGGGTGCACGTGCAACTGGGAGGAGTAGATAATTTAATGATTTCTCACCTCAAAAAAATAAATTCTGAGGGATAGTTTCGATTGTTTCACAGACGAAGTCGTTCACCAAAGCTGGTTAGGAATAATATTAAAAATAGCCAATGACTCTAAGCGGCATCGCAACAGCTGCCAACACCAACCTACCTACCATTAAATTCCAGTTATTTCTAACAGCTTTAACTAACAAAAGATAATTGCTTCATTAGAAACAAACGCTTATATTTCCATGGCTTACAATATTTTTATGGGGAAACATTTAAATACATTATACTGTAAAGAATTGTATCTTTCATATATGGATAGGGTTGCCAAGCTCAAATGTCACTATAGAAAAAACTACTAAATCATCATCATCTCCTGCCCTTGTCCCACTTTTCTTGTTTTTTTACCATTCTGTCCTATTAACCGTCACGCTATCACCGACTTTCTTCCAAAGTTTTTTTCTAATCATTTCTCACACAAACCGTCCATTGCCATGTATTTTCATAACTCTTTTAGTAACATGTGTTTTATCCCTCCTCCTCACATGACCATACCAAGACAAACAATTTTCTTCTAATATTTCAGTCACTGGCGTCACTACAACAAATAAATATTGTTTCATTTTTAAGTAGTCTTGTAGATATTTAACTCCGAAAGAGAATGAAAAATGTTCAGTAGAAAGTAATAGATATGTTTAGGTTTCGTCTGCATAAAAGTAGTAGACTATTCACGTCAGAAATGAGGATATCCGCAGGAGAACCAAGGTTACGGACATAGCCCGAAGAATCGCCAAATTTAAGTGGCAGTGGGCAGGGCACATTGCACGCAGAACAGATGGTCGATGGGGACGAAAGGTTCTGGAATGGCGACTACGTACCGGAAGACGTGGTGAGGGTCGCGGGAATCCGATGGATGCGAGACGCACAGGACCGGTCATTGTGGCGACATTTGGGGGAGGCCTATGTCCAACAGTGGACGTCTTTCGGCTGAAATGATGATGATGATGATGATCACAAAATCACAAGGGAACATGGTTCCGGGATAAAAATAGTATTTATTTATTAAAACTTCATGTAACACGAAGGGAAAACGGCTTTAGGCATTCTCTACCGGTCAAACAAAGGTGGTGGAGAGACAACATGGCAAGTGTATCATAATGCTATTCCAGGTTATGTTTTACCCGTGTTTCAAATTTCATCCAAACTCGTTCAGCCATTTGAGAGCGAAAGATTAAGAAACACACGTACATACAAACTTTCGACTTTAAAATATTAGTGTGATACTTCATCCTATCTGGTATCATTGTAACTATGTTGCTATTGATACACCTCAATCTTTTCACTGTTAAATAAAATAAACTTAATACATACAGAACTTAATTGATCAACCCTACAGGTGCCAAGTGCTTGTGGATGGGTCATTTTACGTAGTGGGCGCGTAACCGGTGGGCGAGTCGTAACGCATCGGTTATCTGCGCGTCATTTACGTAAGAACTGTTTGATGTGTCCTACGATCTACATCCATCTACCGGTAGCGGCCGGTAGCTGCTACTAGACTTTATTACCCGTTACTGTCAAATTATGACTCATTTAAGTGAATTTGAGAATGCTACAACATGTTTTCTTGTCTTATAATGACCAGATTGCCAGTTGGACGGTTATTCGTTGAATGTTCGGTGCTGTGTGCGTGTACATAACTCTATCATTATGACGCTACCTACCACGAGCTCTTAACGCGATCTATTTGACGACCTAAACTGAACTGTTAAAGGGATGGAGCTATATAGGGTATTTGGCTGTGTGTATGTATTCATACTGGAATACATCGACTCTTTTCGCTACATATATATAGGTATATTCATATATTTCACAACTATCACACAGCAATTAGACGGCGTTATGTGATAGGTGCTAAGCAGAGCTTGTGTTATGAGTACTAGACAACTGATAAACATACCTACTTATATATTTCTAAATACATACATATTATAGATAAATTACACCCAGACACAGACCAAATGATCGTGCACATCACACAAACATTTGTCCTGTGTGGGAATCAAAACCACGACCTCCGGCATAGCAGTCAGAGCCACGTACCACTAGACCAACAGGCCTGTTTACAACAAAGGTCGTAAATTACCATTTGGGAGAAATGGACTTTTTGATGCACCCTTACTCAGTTTATCGCGGTCTTTTAATCTGTATAATTAAAACTAGGTTTTGCCCGCAGCTTCACCCGCGTACATAAAATATAGCATATGTCACTCAGGAATAAAGCAGCTTTCTATCGGTGAAAAAATTTTAGAAATCAGACCAGTACTTTCAGAGATTAACTCCTACAAACAAAAAAACACAAAAAAAAACTTTACCTCTTTATAATATTAGCGTAGATGTAGATTGCTCTATGGTAAAAAGATTTTTACTACCAGAAATTTCGTTAAAAGCACTCAATCACGTGTTAGGAAAACATTTTCGTTTTTTACTCATTACAAAAAGTATGCAATTTTCGTTTGCAGTAAAAACAGTAGACGTGTTAGTTTATTTTTAACTTCAGCCTGTTAAACCAACCAACTCGTAAGTGTACTTAGTTTCTCTGCCTTCAGGGTACAACAAATAAGACGAGGATAATTTCCTACTGTATGGATGCAACCTAAACACATAGAACCAGCTCGATAAATGAATAAATCCCGGATAATAAATAGGTGAGGTCCTTCCCTGCACCTCACAATTTAGAATTACACGTGCAGTGATATCTGTGTATGGAAATCAGTAATTTATCTACTTTTCTTTTTCAGAAATCACACATTATAACCAGTCAACAACATGGCTGCTAGGCGCCTCCGTTCATCAATTGACTGGCCTGTTGGTCTAGTGGTTAGTGGCCCTGACTGCTATGCCGGATGTTGTGGGTTCGATTCCCACCCAGGACAAATGTTTGTGTGATGAGCATGATTATTTGTTCTGTGTCTGGGTTTAATTTTACATGTATGTATTTAGAAATATATAAGTATGTTTATCAGTTGTCTAGTACTCATAACACAAGCTCTGCTTAGCTTGAGACTAGACGGCGTTGTGTGATAGTTGTGGAATATTATATTATCAATCCTAGTACTTAAGTAGATATGGTAATCCCACGAGGTCAAATCCATTGATTTATTTCATTTTGGTTTAGGATTTACGAGAGCTTTTCACAAAATGTAAGCTTCTGTTTATACAATATATTTCGCAAAGCAGAAACTACAGGCATCAACGTTTTGTTAAATTGATTGGTTATTTACGCTTTACATATTCATATTTATGAAATTCAAAATCTATATTTTGAATTTCATAATTATGAATTCAAAATTTTTAGGCTATATTCCAAACATGAATTTGACTCACTGGTTCTACGATTGGATGCAGCGCTGCACAGTTCAGATTTAATTCTCGTACATAACAAATGTTTGTTTGCCCTATAGATAATTGTGCCAAGTCGTGGTGTCTTATATATGTGAGTTTACATGTTTGTGAATTCAACCATGATACAGGACTAATTTACAGGAGTACAAAGGCAACAATTTAACAAAAAAATAAAAGAGAGAATATATAATGTCGTTTTAAAAATGTAAGACTTGTTATTAATTAATCTACTAATATATACTTTTAAAATAGGTACTATTGACATATCATTATAAATGCTTATTAATTAGGAAAGAAAAAACCCTCCCTGCAAAACTATCGCTTACGATATTCTTCCTGAAAAGGCACGATATATGCAATTTTTTTCACTTCTTCATCACCTTAGTTTCAGCTCTTCACGTTCATCTTACTATAAGTGGTCAAAGTGTGACAGAAGCGTGTCTAACCAGCGGACACCTGCGCCTGCTCTAATGCGCCCTAATGCGCCGGGTCTGTCTTACGCTGCGCCGTGTCTGATGCGCGTCATTCGGTCATTCCGCCTCACCCTCGCGTTTATTGCACTTACGCGACCTTACACACAAATGATGAGATGACGACTGTCGTTTGTCTGAGAATCACTGTAAATAACAGTGCAAATTGAAGCTTTAGGATTTAAAGCAGCCGACACACAAGTGACGTGGTCAATCACGAATAGTTTGGACTTTTGACAATCGTCGAACACCATTTTGTGTTAGCTTTTTTAGTGCTTCCATATGATAAACGATGCAAAATAAATGCAAATAAGTTTTTAAATACACTTTTATACGTCAATTTTGTCGTCAGTTTAAACTAGATGAGGCCGGTGTTTCTTAACTGACTACCCTGAGAAAAATCACCGAAACAAACTCAGGGGTTAAAGTCTCTTTTAAAGTCCATACATCAGACATGTATTGGAGTTTGAGATGGTCTTTTGAAGAAAGAACTACACTGTTCTGAGTGGACCTGTCCAGTCAGTGCAAGCATTTGTCAGTATTCGTGTAGCTCAACTCAGGACTACTAAGGAGCTCAACGATTTGACGATCAATACCAAAGAAAGGACATTTGGGTAAGTTGCAAAAAGTACTCAAATCTGCCAGACATTATGTTAATATTAAAGAAAAGAAAAAAGTAATCCACATTGTCCCCACATTCGTAATAATAAAATTTACAAAAATGTAACACTTTACAATGTAAATATTGCAAATTATAAAAAAAAAATATAAAAGTAATTGTAAAAAAATAAACAATGTCATAATTGTTAAAATAAAAAAGTAAACAATGTTATAATTGTAAAATAATAATAACCATAAATTTAAAAAAATATGGAATTTAGTTGAATATCTGTAGAAAATCAAAAGACTGCAATAAGTGGTCTCCGACAATATTCTGAATCCTTAAATTCAAACCTGAAAGTGACAGAAAATAAAATTTAACTGCTTAAAAGTTTTTTGAATTTCACGATTTATAATTTTATTAATTTAACCACTGTACTAGAACTAATCGAGACTATTAAGTAACGGTACACCATCAAAGAAAACGAAACAAAAATATAACGTACGAGAAAAACGCGTGATCAATAAAAAGCCAGCCCATTGCCGTAGAACTATTTATTACAGTAACTAAATTAAAAGAGCATTACACGACAACAACTCGAAAGGAGTCAACAAACAAAAAGTCTACACCGACTTCCTTTTAAAAATGTAATCTGCGTCAAGCGCGGGCTGCGGCGAGCGGGGCGCGGGGTAATCATCGAATATTCCGTATCTAACTACAACTTTATACCGCGCGTTATCATGGCCGTATAATGAGTTATGTGCTCTTGCTCGTTTTGTGTCCATCACGGGGTATCGGCGAAGGGCGTCATCCATCATCCGCTGCGACTAATTGCCTGCTACCTTGCTTCGGCTCTCTTATCCTTTTAATTCGTCCTCCGAACACCTATAAGACGTCGGAGCGAGCTGTTACGAATAATTGCTTGCGAGATACCGACGTCCACTTGATTGCAAAATTAAAATGTAAAAGCAAAAAGTGCAAGCTGCATAAGTTGTTGTTAAGTGAGCATGTTATTTATCCTTTATGTATTAACAGCACCCTTTTACATAAGCGTTTTTCATTTGCACACCTTTAATATGAAAAAAGTTATACAAAAATAATTGTTTTCAAATAATATCAAAATCAAATATCAGTATTAGGCGCCATTACTGATCCACGATCTCTCATACATCAACGAACCGCTTAATGCAATACAAAAATCGTGCTCGACCAATTCGTAAGCAATCCAGCGGCTGCGCTAGTGGCGGGGCTAGTCACGAACGAGCATTGAGTCCATTGGCAAATAAAAATAAGGTTGAGGACAGCGATCCCGAATCCTGGCGAAAGGGGTAGCTGTATTAAGTGTCGGTTTGAGTTTTATTCGCGCGGGGTGAGGGGGCCGTGTGAGCCCGGCGCCGCATTAATCATTAACACAGCCTGCCTAATGACACCGCCGAAACGGGCCCAATAGTGATGCACCTGTGCTGTCGACAGTTGCGAGACCGGGTTTATAGTAGGAATGATGAACTAGCTAGATCATCTGTTTGGCAGATCGCATCGACCCGATGGTTGAGCTTTCAATTTGATTGGTATGATAAAGAGGTTTCTATATCTCATCTAGATGACTTTCATTGAAATCGTTTAGAACTTGAGAATGCTTTGATTTGAGATATCTACTAAGTACTAATTATTTAAAAACTTATTAAAAAAGTAAAGTTTTGAAGTTATTATTATAGTTAAGTGCAACAGAAATAACTATGTAAAAGATATTGTGAGAGAGGACTTGACTTTTTTCTAATTACTTTATTATTTAAGAGCAGTTTTCTACGTTTTTCGTTTTCGTTCACGGACATAACCGTGACAAAACTGATCTGCTACTAATATGTTTACAAACCAAAAATATATAATATGTATTATTTATTGTGCCTGAAATAAAATGATTTATTATTATTCCGTTTATCATGTTATATACATATAATTTATATTTATGAATATTTTTTTTACAAAATCACATAAAAAAAACATTCAAAAATAAAAAATGATGAATGAAATGGTATTATTATTATTATTAAAAGTCTATGCAGCGTTTCAGCAAGTAACTTAACCACATAATTATCGATATAATGACACGCACATCACTACGCCCGATATTAGATGTCGCTATTAACTCCGCAAAACGTAATTAATCGAATAAGTTTATGATTGATATAACCAGTTTGTGGGGCGCTTAATTCACTTTCCCAATTCCTGGGGACCCGGTCGCTTTTATAAAGTTATCCTTTAAGAAAATTGATTGGCTCTATCGCTACGTAAGTGAATTAGTAATGAATGAATTCAATTACTATAATACCTTCCCAGAGTAGCGATCGAGGAAGCGTAAATAATAAGTGAACTTAATCAAAAGCAACTTTATAATCACGTTAAGATGTTATTTGGTTAGATTTTCTATTTGGATCTGATATGTTAACTAATAAACCGTTGAGCTACACTTCACTTGTTTTGTACTCCAATCCAAGTTTATTCTGTATAGGTTTGACTGGTCTGTTGGCCTAGTGGTTAGTGGCCCTGACTGCTATGCTAGAGGTCGTGGGTTCGATTCCCACCCAGGACAAATGTTTGTGTGATGAGCACAATCATTTGTTCTGTGTCTGGGTGTAATTTATCTATAATATGTATGTATTTAGAAATATTTAAGTATGTTTATCAGTTGTCTAGTACTCATAACACAAGGTCTGCTTAGCTTGAGACTGGACGGCGTTGTGTGAAAGTTGTGTGAATATTATATACTATTATTATATATTATTAGGTACATTCAATATACTCTTTACTCCCTTTTACCTTAAGGAACTGAAAAGTTCCTACGACACAAATTCTAGGTCATCGGAAAATCTAAAACGTATTCGTCGTATGCATTGCACTACGTCCTTGGACAAATCTTTGACTATTCAAATAGCTCGTTTGTGGAATGCATTACCCATAGAAGTGTACTCAAACGCTACCAACGACGTTAAAAAAAATAGTGAAGAAGCATTACCTATGACTTTAATTGTTCTTCTGCCTTTTGTCCCAGGACCCCGGGGTTCCCTTCCAGAAAACCCTTGGCCAGTATCGTGGGTGCTGCACCCAGAACACCTATCTATAGATTATACAAATATTTGTTCGAACCCGCGAAACGCAGCGCAACAGCCAATCGCTCAACCACTGCGCCAACCGTGCCATCAAGTACATTATTTTGTATTATATTATGTGTTTTACACTGACGACCCTAAATGAACCCTATTTCCATTCGTTTAGTCCAGCCAAAGACTTTCTTTTTGTGTTTATAAATATAATATAATATTCCACAATTATCACACAACGCCATCTAACTAAGCAGAACTTGTGCTATGAGTACTAGATAACTGATAAGCATACTTACATATTTCTAAATACATACATAATATAGATAAATTACACCCAGACACAGCACAAATGATTGTGCTCATCACACAAACATTTGTCCTGGGTGGGAATCGAACCCACAACCTCCAGCTTAGCAATCAGGGCCACTAACCACTAGACCAACAAACCAGTAAAAAAAATCTTGTCGAAATACTTGCCTTGTTAAAATAAGAGGTAAATGATAAATAATGTTTATTTAAAAAAAAAGTTTTTTAAAACACTTTTACTCGTCAATTTTTTCGTCAATTCAAATTAGATGAGGCCGGTGCTTCCTAACTGAAAAAAAAAACATTGAAAAAAATCAGAGGTCAGTCTCTTTTTAAGTTCATAGAGCAATCATATACCTAAATCATAAAAGAACCATGAGTTACCTCATGGTTCTGATGAACCACACAGATTCGGGTGGACCTGTCCAGTTAGTGCAAGCATTTGTAAGTATTCACGTAGCTCAACTCAAGACTACTAAGGAGCTCAACGACTTGACGAACAAACTAGGAGTAACCCCTGTATCCTGGATGCGTTCACAACTTAGAAACTCACATGCAAAAGACACCCAGGCCCGAAACACCTATCTGGAGGCCATACTAATACTTTTTCCATGCGGTAATCAAATTTGCGACCCCCAGCACAGCAGTCAATCATATTCATTTTCATCATCATTTCCCATTCTTCATACTCTATCGCAAGAACGGTGCATGATATCGGAAATTATTAGCTGGGGTGAAAAAATGTCTCCAAATGTCTAAACATTTGGAGACATTTTTTCACCCCAGCTCTTGGGCGGAGCGAGAGGGCATGTCAGACTTTTACGGACTAAAAAGCCACTCCTTTTCCTTCGTTGCCTTTCATACCAGAGCCGAGTCTTCCTTTCAGAAGCAGACCCTTGGCCCCAGTAGGCTTCGACCCTGCTGGGCCCCTACGGTTGTTACGTCTCTTTGAGGCGCGCGTGGAACATTACGTGGCGTCGACGACTTGGGCTCGGTCCGGACGGTTACCGGACGGTCTGACGGTGAGCTACACATTGCTCGCCATCCGCAAGCCCGCGCCTTCGGTGGCCGGAAATCGGAATCGGAATCCCGGCGGCTGGGGCGCAGGGGCCATTGCCTCGCGCGTGCACGTGCGGCCTCCTTCTTTACTAGCATTAATGCTTCACAGAAGGAGGCGTCCGCCTGCCCCTCCTCCTCGCTCCGGATCATGGCCTGTACCAAGGCCCGGAGCGAGAGATCGCTGTGCCGATCGCCCCCACGAGGACACGGCGGTACTCTCGCCCAGGCGGAGCACACCTCTGCCGTATCCTCCGGGTGGTCTACACATTGTAGACATAATTTTACGTTCTTTAGTCTTCCCAATAACAAAAAATGTCATTGTATGTAACGCAAATGAGATATTCGCAAAAAAAAGACGACTTTTAAAACACTTTTTACAAGGTCAAAACAACGGTCCAGGCTTAAATCTAGCTTATTTACTCGGATTCCGAAGTTGACCCCTATTTTCACCTTATGTGCCTGGGCAAAAGTATTTTTTTTATAAGTAATTAATCTGAATTTCTTTTTCGCATTACTTAACCATCAAATAATAAGCAATAAATCACTTAATATTGTAATTTGATAATATAATATCATACATTTGTACTAAAGGTAATCCAATTTGATACACAAAATATCAATTAAATAATAATAGAATAGGTTCATAAGTACAGACTTCATTTTTAACCATCTTTAAACATTTACCCCACCTGCTAATTGGAAAGCTAACAAGTACGGGTACACACAATTTCCCCGCATAATGTAAAGTGAGATAAAGGAAATGGATTATTATTGTAATGTCGGAAATGGCAATGCAACTCTCACTATTAAGTTACATTAGTAATCTAATTACCTTGTACTAAGTATCCGCTACACATTGTGATTTGCGTCGAGATATGTCGCTAAGATTATTTTTAAAGCAAGTTTTGATTATTATTGAAAGATGAGGAAATGTTAATAGCACTAGACAATTTGACAAAAGTTTAACTCGATATAGAACTTAGGCCCACTTTCTGGGATGCTACTTCCAGAAACTAGGCACGAGATGACGACAGACGGTAAGCAATGAGTAACTGGCCGTCCTTTATAGGACGTGTCGTGTGGTCTCGTGTCGTCTGTCGTCGTTGGTTCTTATGAACCAAGCCTGGGTCGGCAGCGTGTTGTAGCGAAGTCCTGAAGCCGCTTGCCACGCCCCCTGACGGGAACGTAGCGACAGCCACGCTGCAGCATGTTCTGTTCTTATTTTTTAAAAAATTTTGTCAGCAACATTGACGGGATTCGCTAGGGCCGATACCTGGTTTTAGTCTGCAAAAATTTAAATGTATCCCACCCAGAGTGGGAGAAGTGATATGGTGATTTTCCACAAAAAAAGGCTTATTTTCTGATGCGAAAACTACTGTAACCAATTGTATTAAACACGCGTTATCTACTGTGATTCGTTCAATGAATTCTCAATAAACAAAAGCATCACTTCTTTTTCTGTAGTTTAATTATATATGAGTGCATGCAATGCTCTTCTTTAAGTGATGGGGCACTTAGCCTTAAGATCGAATTGTTCTCCTTTACGTGTACCAGTGTACCTAATGATTGTTAAAGAGCAAAATAAAATAAATAAAACACTTGATTTTAGATTTAATTGACAACTCGTCGATAATTTGTGTCCATATTTCTGGTCATTTCGTCACTTCACTAATTACCTTACTTTTCTGAAGTTTTGTATCAAGCTTACTGAAAGTGTCTTGCGGATATCGTCTCTATGCGTATGGAACGTGTATTAATATTGGGTGTACTATAAAATTTTAATGTTATGAAACTGTACTGTGTCTTAAGATTGATTGGAATTCTAAATTCCAATCAACTTATTCCCAGTTCTTTTAATACTTGTTAGTAAGTAACTAGTTTCTTTGGGTTTTATTTTTTCTGTAATACCGCCATAATTACTAAAATGAAAACTCAGAAAAAAATGTTTTTCGCTAATAAGAAACGTTCGCTAACAGTTCTATGCGTTAATAACGCAGAAAAAAATCTAATAAAAACGCGCGTTTTATTTGATTTTATACTGAACTGAAATAAATATTTAGATATTACAGAAAAAACATAACCTAATGAAACAAATTAATAACTAATTTTGGAACAACGGAAATAATATGTCTTAAATATAAAGTTTTTTGAACTTATATTTCTAAGTCAACCTGAAGATATCACAGTACAAATAACGCAGTTTCGTAAAACGGCAATTTCAAAGACAAGGTGTCAAAGTAAAATTATTATCATAATACATACTGGTGCTGTCGTACACTTGGCAGCAGTCTCTAGGGTATATGACACTTCCAGAAATCAAATTTGAAGAACTTAATAACCTTAAACAAAATATTAAAATGCTATTAAGTGCGTATACAAAATACTTAATTTAACACTTGATGATCGAGTACCCCTGACGTGGCAGCGTGAAAAAGGCAGTGTGAAAGTAGAGGGGGTGCACAGACGCGAGGGGTGGGGGGACGCAATTTGTAATATTTCACGAGCCAGTAGACGCTTATTAACTAGGCGTGCAAAAAATCGACGCCACAGAAGCGCTCAACCTTTGATCACAAATGGAAAAATCTAAATCGCAATTTTAATCTCTTAAATAAGAAATGTCACCCACTGCACACATTTGAAATTTCAAATGTGTGAAGCGGATGATATTTCCTGTTTAATAATATTATTAATATTAGATATTTTCCTTTTTATTTTTGGTTATAACTTTTTATTTTAGATTACGACTTAAGTTCATTACTGTTCATACTTAATAATTATCTAACAGTATAACAATATAGCCTAGAAATTCACTAAACTAAATATTTTATAGGAATTCTGAGCATAAGTTACCGTGAAAGTATCAAAATAAATTTAGATTTTTTTTAACCACAATATTAGATTTTACAGTAACAATAAGGGTTTTAAAAATCATTGTATTTTTATTAATATTTAGTATTTAGACTTAACCATCCTACTGTTAATCAAAATAATATTGAGACCAATCCAATCCAATCACAAATGCAGTTGAATGTCATCGTATTTTTGCGATGCAAGTAACCATTTAAGTTAGCGAATAAAACTGTGCAGCACCTCTGACTAATGCAAAAAGTCGTATCTAGTCAGGGCCAGAGTATTACGGGGCGGAAAATAGCAGGCACGTAGTTGGAAACCCACTCAATGCCTTTATTATTTTATAAACACATTATCTATTATCTTCCGGAATAACTGGCATACGTGGTTTGAAATAAAAGAAATAGGTTCTAATATGAATGCCTACAAAGTTCAAAAGTTATACTTTAAACTTTGTAAAAGTCTTTTTAAAAGTTATACTTTAAACTTTGTAAGAATATAATTTCGTATTATTCCAATAGGGAATAAATTATCTTTCCTACTAATAATTGTAATTCTCACTCAAGACATTCTTCTTCGTATAGAAAATTCTTATTTGATGATCTATAAATTCTTATACGAAGATCTCTTATTAAAACATAAAATTAAAAAGAAAATCAAGATTCTATTTTTTTAAGGCTACCGATAAAACGATGAAGGAAAATATCCTGTGGAAATTGGCATGTCCTAGAACGTTGAAGTCATGAAACATCCACTAACAGGCATCGGACCTGATAATGCCCTGATAATGCTATGTTATTATGCTAGGTTTGAGTCCAAGTTATTTTTCCATCAGTAGGTTGACATTATTGATTCATTCTATCCAATGGTCACTTATTCTGGCCTCTAGCCAAAGTAAGACACGAAAATATACGGGCACTTATTTTATTTGACCTAGCATTTGTCCGGACAGGCAAAGACAAGCGAAGAAATTTTGTCGAAAAATCGAAAGATATCAAAATATTTATCAAGAACAATAAGCTTATGCTCAGTTAATGTTTATTCTAATTTGTCTTGTCACCGCCATGTCAGCCCTCTTGAGGCTAAACACATTTATTACACCTACTTATAAAATAATTTTACGGTGTAAAGACAGATTTATGGCGGAAAGGACATTTCGGACTACGTATTACGAATACCTGGCTAAATTGTATATTAATTTAACCTAATAGCTTTTTACTAGATTGTCATTAGTAATTAACCATTAAAATTTAGGGAAAATTCGGCCAGTTTAGGTACACGAGCGACATTTATCTTATAGTGTTTGTAGAAAATATTGGATACAAACTGGGCCCTAGTTTTATATAGCTGAAAATACGGCAACAATAAATATTCATAAAAAAAAAACGCAGATGTTTTATGAAAGAAAATTAAAAAAAAATGACGTCTTTCGGTTTCATTGTATCCTTGTCTCGGTGTTTATCTTATTTAATGAATGGATTATTATTATTTATTTTACAGGCCCCTGATGTTACAGATCAAAATCGATCGGCATGTCAAAATTGGGCCGCGGGATTTTCCGAAGGAGTTACTATAGCGCTGGACCGCCTAATCTGTAAACTCACTCCTAGCTCCACCCAGAGCGAGAGGAGTCATTTATATATTTTGCACTTTAAAAAAAAATAGCTAGATTCTTTTCTTTATTTCTAGTATTTGCCGTAGCATCGGAGCCGTCCCTGTGTCGTGCACGTACTTTTTCCGAGAGGCTATTAATCGCGGGAGAAGAGGGGGAGGACATTTAGCCGGCGCTCGACCGCTGGCCACTCAATAATCGCTTTGCAGATACACTGTGTACCGTCTAAAACTACGATCGATAATAAGGAAGTTTGTATGGCATCCTTCTGTGATTATACGGGGAAGATACTTTAAATGGGGAAATTATTCGATGTAAATAGGCGATAGATTGCTGGCTCCCTTTTCAGCCTTTGAGACGTGTATTTCTTGTAATTGTAATTACTTTACATAACACACAGATAGATGATGTAGAGCCTTCTTGTTTAATAACTATGATATTTAGTTTTATATACCATTAGAACATTAGGGTACGTATAGTATTCCCCACAGGAGACAACCCTGGCGTCGGGAGTCTCAGGACAATTTCCGGGCACGGCCGTAAGCGCGGCATTGCGGACAGCGAGCCATGGATAGCTCGCCGTCCGGAAAGAACCAAGCCCGAGTCGACAGCGTGTTGTGTTCTACGCGCACCACAAAACTATGTCAGCTAAGTTGAAGGGGCCAGTTAGGGCCGAAAACTTCACAAAAAAGGCAACTGAGAAGATAAAAGAAAGCCTTGTGTAACATTTGACATTACTACTTTCTGCTGTGCATTGATATGTTAGTCAGTCAGTATCTCCTTTCACATAATTATATATTCGTACCTATAGTAGATGATCCACGGGTAGTGTGAAAGCGAAACCCGGGGCCCTGGGATGAAGGCAACGAAGGAACAGGAGTGGGTTTTTAGTCAGTAAAAGTCTGATACTATCTCCCGTTCCGCCCAAGAGCGAGATTTGTCATAAGATGATTTTCCCACCCAATAAAAAAAAAACCTATCGTAGATGATATAAGATGGAACCACACAGCTCAAACCACTGAACGGATCACGCTGAAATGAGGTACGTAGGTTAGTTATTATGAAGCAGGCGCATGCGCTTAGAAATTAATTTCCAAAATTCACCCCTTATGAAACGAGGATCCTGAATTTGTATGGAGAAACTTAAAGAAATTAGTTATATTATATTATTTCTGTCAATCTACTTTTAAAGTCGATCGAATAAAAAGTCTGTCAATCGACTTTTAAAGTCGATCGAATAAAAAAAGCATGTCTGTCGAATAAAAAAAAAGCATACTGTAAATATAAACAAATGTCGATCAAAACTATTCTGTGAAAATTTCATCTAACTGGTGACAAACAAACGGATAAGCAAGGTTTATTAAGTAAATAGACGATGATAATGCATCATTTCCCATATAAAATCCAAAGGCAAGTAGCTCCTTATAAGAAAACCTAATTTACAACTCAAGAAAGTACATAAATCTGCAATCACTGTTGAGCACATACAAGGGAAAACAGTAACGCCCTACTAAATAATAGGTAGAACAAACGTTTAAACTATACGTAGAGACATTAGTGCATTTTTACTTAGAGAAAGTCCCTCAAGTATTCTCCTAAAACAAGAATGAACTTTAAAGCTTTGTAAGTTAGGGTTGAATTTGGGGATGAAGGGTGTTGTAAGTGACTTTATCGTATCGAAGTACGTAGGGCGGGCCGCCCAAACGTTTAGCAGCGTTTAACGAAAGCCTCGAGGTAGGCTCGGGACACACCCCCAGGGTCGCACTCTCGGCTCATCCATATTTCATTTTAGGTAAGCTTATGTTCTGTTGAACTTGCTTACCTAAACTGGAAACCAACATTTCAGTACATAATAAATGTAGTTTGTAAAATACTTTTACACAAATCCTAGAATAAATAAAATACACTAATTTATTACGAATCTAGAAAATAGAACATCAAACTTCTAAAATCATTTATTTGAGTTCAGAATACTTTTATTTTTGGCTCAGTGTTTCAGTAGTATCAAGTTTTAAATTCACTTACAAATTGGTGATTTCAATCAGCAAAAGACTGTTTCGTACACCTTCCAGTGTTACATACAAAAGCTTATGCCTTAATACCACCCCTTCTTCACACCTATAGCACGTAGATGTAAATAATTCAGGCACTAGTTGGCACTGAGCGTCGAGGGTTGCACTTACACTCGTTCCAATTTAAAATGTCATTTATTTCTGCGAATGCAACCCCGCTACTACTTGCAAGCTACAACCTTCTTGATACTTTCGAACTACGATGCATTTGAAATAGTGTATCGATGAATGTACGTGTGTAAAAAAACGGTCACAAAAGAGCAAAGTGCGTGGATATTTTATTGTCCTTTTAGCATTGTCTCAAATATTATGATGTAATCGAAATCGAAGATGAATAAAAAGCCTAGCCTCCTATCCTTGGAGTTTAAGCGTTCTCCGTACCAAAATTCATCAAAATCGGTTCAGTAGTTTAACCGTGAAAGCGTAACAGACTAACAGACAGAATTACTTTCACGTTTATTATATTATTATGGATAACCGTGTTTTGTTTTATACATTTAATATGTCGATTATACCTACCAACAGAAGGACATTGTGCCTCAAGTGGCTTGGCTTCAATCAGATAAAGCTTGTTTTCTAAACGTTAGATCTAGGTTAGCAATCTCAATTATATTTTTATCGTGAGATTTCATTGTAATTTCATACAATGGTTTATTGCTTTTCGCACAGTAAAGTTTAAAATGTTTGTAAAACGAAGTATTTGACGTCTAGCAACAGAGTTAATTGATGGGAACCATTCGTTTAAGTAAACAATTTTTAATGAAATCCGTCAAAAAAGCCCACCGCTGGGCTAACGGTACTTTCACACGCACTTTGACGTTGAATTTAGTCATAAAACTATTTAGGAAGGTACGAGCCATGTTTTCAGCGTTCATTTTCATTTTTAAACTTCACTTTTTCGAATAGTTTCGCCAAAGCTTGCGTATAAGAAAAACAACATTGTCCTTCCAAGTATCAAAACAGCTTGGTCACGGTACAGTAGGGTGGTGTAGCGAATAACGAAGGCGCGTTTGATATGTTAATTTATATAATTCGTAGCTTTTCACTGCTTTTACAAGCTGTTGCGATACGTTCTTCGTGTGAATATCTATGTAACACAATTTGCTACTACTATTAATAGAAATGGAATGAATTACTGGATATGTAGATCTTGTGTATTTGTTTAGGGACCTAAATATTTCCAACTGGAACTTAAGTTTATGCTCCTAGTTATAATGAGTAATCATGCGATCGCAGCTAGTGGTATGTTTTGAACTTGCTACTTAAAAATATAATCTTTAAACATAAGCTTCTTTATTCGGATTGACTTAAAAAAAAAGGTCTAACCGACTTTTAAATATGTCTCCTAATTTTTAAAGGCTCTTGTGACCAATTTGTTATGAATTGCAATTGTTTAGACTTCCTCAATCGTAAAACACCTGCATGTTCACATTAAAAAAAAATATATAGTAAAATTAATTTTATTACATGATTGTAATAATAATAGTTTCTAACCCGTTATTTCCAGTCGTCGCCGACGCCGCATCGATAATGATAAAGTCGTTAAAATCAATTTGCGACACTTCTGTCACGATACAATAATCTAATTTTAATATTTAAAAGTGACAACATTAAAGCGAAGCTCGCTCTTCTCTGATTGCACGTTCTGAATACGAAATGTAAACGGGAAACGCGGGAAAAGGCGGCCATGTTGCTTTTAGCACCCTTTAATGGAAAATATTTGAGAATAAAACGAAGCGCCCTGATTAAAGTGTAAATGAAAGTGAATTGATATTTTAGCAACTGTTTGTAGATGCTTTACACGATGACGATTGAGTTTAATATTAAAGAGGCTCGATGTTTTTATTTTTGACAAGTGCTACTTGGTATTTTGTTTCGGTAACTGGTTTTTCTTCCTTTTTGAGAAGTGTCCGTCTTACATAGCTATCAATAATTTAATGTTTTTATTTACTTAGCTATGAAGATTATCTTATGGTTTAAGAGTCACTGTTAAGCAATAACTTGCTTTTTATATATTCTTATTTTGGTTTAAGCTTGTAGCTTGTAGCCAGAAAAAAACAATAAAAAAACTAAATTCGATCTCAATTTTTTTCTAAGCACTTAATACAGTAACTTATTGAAGATTAGATACTAACTCTTTCCTGGGGTCTTCTGAGTGTTTCAATTACCAATGATTTCAAGAGAGAATCTTTCCAAGAAGTCTTGAGCGTGAATCTCGTCAAAGCAAAACAGGCGAGTTCGTGTTACAAATCCTCAATTAGCGAGCTTACAGCTCAGTTTAAGCCGGCGTTTAAATTCGTTAGGAGCGGGCTACGTTGTTTTCGTTCGCGGGTTTATCATAGACTAAATCTTATAGATGTGCTACATCGAGCAGGTAATGGAAAGAAGTATATTAAAAATATGAAAAATACAAAAAGTCAAAAGCAAATACATAAGACTGAAAACAAGGCTCTCAAACTCAAGTGGAGATGGGTCGGACACTTAGCCCGCTATACCAACAACAGATGGACCATAGAGGCGACTCGGTGGACAGGACCCAGTGGCAAGAGACGACAATGGAGACCAAAAAAACGCTGGACAGATGATATAACAGCAATAGCGGGAAAAGGAGGGATAAAAGAAGCCGCACATAGAAAAAACTGGAATAGGCTGGAAGAGGCCCATACCCAAGGCCCATACCCATTCCTATCCATAATAAAAACTAGACCCCTCGAGAGTCGATTATACATACGTCTGTACAACGTGAGTAACTTTGAAAAACGTTTAATTAACGTTTTGTACACACGTATTAAGCGTTTTTCAAGGTCAAAAAAAAAAAATTTCTTACACCCGTGTGGGAGTACGAAATTTATTCGGCCAAAAATTTTGGTCTTTAATCTTCGTTTTTAGAAAAATCCAGAAAAAGCTTTTCTATTTCAAATCTCAATCTCAGCTCAAAATTGTAAAATATTTTTATGGAGAAATAAATTATTATTATTTATTTTTTTTCTTTTTTTGGTGATTTTACGTAAAAACGCGCAATTACATAATAATAATACCCATATACGCGCAAGGGGTTTAATTAAGAGTAAATATAAGGAAACGAAAAAAAAAATGTTTTTTAGCAAGGGTAAAATACAAAAGGTAATTTATATTACATCGAGCAGGTATTACCTGTCGTCTCTTTGCCTGTCATTGAGAAAAGGTTCAGGTTCCCCTCCGGAAAAATCTGTCCATGTTTAGTAAACTGAAAAACTTGAGGTGATGTAGAAATGGTGGTAGAAAATAATAGAATAAACTTTATTAAGTTAACTTTTTTCTACCTAATTGTTCTAGTTTTCCAAAACAATGTTCTAGTGCCCTTAAATCATTAGTTCAACGTCAAATTCAGCTTTAATTTTAAAAGCAAACTTACTGGAAAATAATGGTTCTTAAGGAAAACTAAAACAGTTCGAAAGTTTAAAGTCACTAACTACTTATACAACTATCTTGTCCTCTCTGCGACTCAATTCTTTGGCGGCGCCATCAATTGCGTATGTGAGCTGCGTAGCCCGCTAAGTGGATCTCCATTTTAACTCCTGAAACAAGCCGGTTGAGGCTTTCAGTCGGATCTCGGCATTTGCATGATTGGCATTACGCTGATTACCCCTCCCTCCCCAGCCCGCCGGTTCTTCCGTCACGCTTCACCCCGGGTTCCTCATTCGTGCTTCGTGCAGATTTCAGAAAGCTAAACACATGCAAATTAGCGTTTTAATGAACGAGGCTGAAAGTAGTTGTTTTTCTTTAGTATTTTGGGTCAATTAGTTTGGGCTCGACACAAGTTTGCCTCAATCGGAATTTAGGTACGTGGTTGTGTGGTATGAATGGATGCAAAAGCAATTGATATTTATTATTTGTAAATTAAAATGAACCGACAACGATAATAACAGCAGTCAGTTTGTACCGATTAAAACCGTTAATCTGGCCCCCTCTCCTCCTTTGCGTCAACTCCCCCCTTCCCCTCTACCGACAGTTGAAAGTGCTCCAGAAAGTGTCGTTTATGTACTCAAAGCATATGCAAATGGATGTTTTAAAATTTTAGGGAGAGAACGCCACTTTAGTCCCTGAAGCACTTGCGAATATCAAAATGTAAATTTACCCTTTTATGTTTACAAATCTTGTAAATGAAAGCGTTCATTTTATTGACTTTAGCCCTACAAACATTGAGTACACGGCCATTTTGATGTAACACCCGCTGAAATATGCATAAACAATTTTCATGTTCATATTTCAGTTCATACTAAATGTTTTTAAATTATATTTTAAGTGGCTACCAATATATAATGCGAGTACTACTTCAGCTAGGCATCCTCTCTCTCATTTTCTAAAAACTCAATATAACGTACCTTAAGGCCGTGCCTCACTGGGCCATCATTGCGGTGTAGCCAGGTCATAGTGTCAAAAAAAACTGTTATGTGCGAATCGGACTCGCGCACGAAGGGTTCCGAACCGTCCGTAGCAAAAAAAACAACAAAAATAAATACTGGCAGCACCGCCATGGCGTCCAGTGAGGCACGGATCTAAGGCTTAGGAGCTTTTTGGCCTCAGACTAAATACTAAAAAATCAATCGTATAATTTTTAACACCCCTCTAAATGAAGGCCTCCATTCTATTTTGTCAATCGTCTCAGTTACCTAAAGTAAGTAGTCTCACGCAACAAACTGTTAAATAACACAGATAATGTTTTGGTCAAACTCCGTTTACCGGGTGTAAGCTGAGAAGTAGGAATAGGAAGACGGTGTCGCTCGGTCCGGTGCGCGCGCGCCGATCTCAGCTGATCGAGTTACTTGTACCGAGTTATATGTAACAGGATAATTGTAAATTCGTTTCTTCTCTAAAACCCTAAGATTTTTACAAAAGACCGGTTTATTGGAAACTAAGATAAAATTCGTAGTTTTTTTGCTGTAAAAAATCGATAAACTAGATCAGTTTATCGATTTTTACAGCAAAAAAACGCTCTTTAAGTCAATTTTAACGACGATGAATTAGAACACTTATTGTCTTATATGAATATGATTTGACGTATATGCTGCTGTTACTTTTTTATTTTATAGTTGTTTGTCCTGTGCGAGTCTCAAATAAATATTTTCTTTCTTTCTTTTTCTTTCTTTAGCTACGTTCGCCTTCGAGCCATGTTCTAGCCAACCAGAATAAAGACTTTATGAATTGACTCTTAGTTTAGTATAAATATACAAACGTCCCTCGGGCTTTTCGTAAAATTCTTGAAATTAGCCCGTAAAAACCTACGAAAATCTTTCATACTCTCCAAAAAAATAAATCTAGGAGTTATGTGAAAAAAACACTTTTTCAAGATCCCTGCGACGCGTCGCCTTTGAGAATCAACTAAACCAAGTGTTATTTTGCATAATTCTGTATCTAACTTTCTAGTGTTGATTCACTGATTTGTACTTTTTTTTTAGTATTTTTTGCGGAAATAATAAGTAATCAATGATTAATAAATAAATCATCATTGACAGCTTGACAAAGAAAAAATCTTAGAATCTGGGCGAGTACTTACTTATAAAAGAGCGGTAAACTTTGGTAGCATAATTTTGATCATTAAATGCTCTCGAGGCGTTTCGGGAAAAGACTCATGTGGTCTCATGTGTTTAATACAGCTATAATCTGGCCTTAGACTGTCTCATATTTTCGCCAATAACAGGTAACGTTAAGGTGAGTAAAGTTATGCATAACCTATCTGGAAAGGATGCTTTTATTGGCTGCAGAGGCGGCTCTAGCCTTCGGAGCGCCCGTGGGCAACCAATTCCTTAGCACCCTCTAGTGGGCATGCGCACAAAATGGAATACTTATAGTTTATTTACCCGACTGGGCCAGAAGGAGGGTTACGTATTTTCGAGTGACTGTATGTCTGTATGTTTCTTTGGCATGGCGTAGAGCCTAAATGGCTTGTTGCTTTTTAGCTTGAGAGATGTCATTAGATTCGTCATTTGCCCAGAAAGGGGATACGTGAATAAAAAAGCACAACTTTGTAGTTATTTGAATGTCGCGAGCGGCGTTCGGCGCCCCCTACTACCCTGCGCCCATGTGTACCGCACACCCTGCACTATAGGTAAAGCCGGCCTTGATTGGCTGGGAAATCATGAAACACATTCTCACGTGTGAGAAGTTATGTGATCCCGTGTGACTGTTTACTGACTAAAACCCGTATTCCATCAGATGTCCTTTACGTTACAGGGCCGCGATGACTCTTTCAAACAATGCCGCAGACCATCTGATGCTGACATACCTACATGGTTACGCATCATAAAACGTGGCATAAGGATAATAAATGATGTTCTAAATGAAAAAAATAGTGGCTGAAATACTTCATTTCATTCATTCATATCGTTTTCGACATGATTTTTAAAGTTATAATATCAGAACCATAAGATAATTGCAACCTTATAATTTCTGGTATCAAGTGTCCATTGTAGGTGTTTGTTACAGAATGTCTGATTTTTCGTTCGTTTAAACTCGTTGTGGCGCAGTGGTGCGAGAAACATAACGTCACGCCCCATGGCTATATGTGACGATATCAATGCACTCTTCATATCCGATTACTGTAATAATTTGAATAAATCTTCCATTACACTTATTAATACAGTGCTAATGGACTGCTTCAGCCAGTCACGCGGTTGTTGATGAAGATTGGAAACGATAAAAAGTGATCGCTAAAGATTTTTTCTTTTTCTTTGTATATCCAGGAAAACAAATGAAAATTGCTCATTTAAGAGTCTTCTGTTTCACTATCAGACAAACTCCGATTTCAAACATAGTAAATAAGTAAGAGAGTTGAGAGTTGAGAGCAGTGGTGACTGAGTGGTAACGGCCCCGACTTACGAGTTGTAGGTTGCGGGTTCAAACCCAGCCAGGCGCATTACTTTGTGTAATTTATTTCATCAACTCTGCTCTCAAAACGGTGAAGGAAAACATCGTGAGGAAACCGGCACGTCCTAGAACCAAAAATTCGAAAACATGTGACATCCACCAACCCGCACTGGGCCCGCGTGGTGGATAACGGCCCATTCCCTCTCCTAGAGAGGAGGCCTGAGTTCCAACAGTGGGACCATTATAAGGCCGACTATGCTACATAAGTAAGTAGTACTAAGTCATTTTTATTCTGTTGACTACGAATTCCTGTCAATATGTCAGTCTCAATAAATGCTAACAAACCATATACAAAAAAAAAACAAATCTTTTACAGTTAATAGTCACAAAGCAGCAAAAAGCGCAATGTTTTTACAGCAATCTAATTTGTTCCAATAATCAAGAAGCTTTTGTCTGTTAAAATAAATCAACGGCCAATTAAAAACAAAATCATTTGAACGCAAGTGGTCGAAACCGCAACGTCCCTTCCTGTCAACTCGATGCGGAGTAGCGTTCACGTCAGCCCAATGAGTTGAGAGCCCAGTGGCTAATACCAACTGGATATCATGTTCACATACTCTATTAAACATGATAACCATCGCACCGGGTGTTGACCACACTTTGTTTAGATTAGAATTCAGTCTTTTATTCGTTGTTCAGTGAGCAAAGAATTCAAACATATATAAATAGTAGCTGTATGCGATGGAAGTGGACTGTATGTATTTTATGGTGCTTTGCAAATAAAATAACTAAAGTTCAATTATAAACAGAACTATAATGAATAAAATGGTAAATATTACAGTCATATGAACCAAATCAAACAGAAGTGACCACTGTTCGTGAAAAAAAACATACATTATAAAGTTAAGTACGTAATCAAAAAGTCTGTAACAGTTGCTTTTTGTTACTAGCCCATTTTAGACCGAGAGTATGGCAAGATAAGCTGTGTTCTTCGTAACTGAAATGAAAATAATGGCTATTAATATCATGAGAGCAATATTATCCTGCTTTATCTTATAATACAACTATCAGCCTTCAATACTTGAAATACAAAGTGATAGGATTTTGTGTTTTTATATAGCTACAACCTATATAACCTAGGAGTCTTTCAGTCAAGAGTGATCGAATAGGTTACTACTAGGTAAGCGATCTCCAACGTCGTACACATCATCGCTTATAATCAAGTGAGTTAGTGGTCAAGCGAAAAATAACTATAACAAAAAAAAAAGAAAGACTAAACTATTGTAAAAAAAACTGATTGAACCCTACAATTTAACAGAAATTGAAACAGAACCCAAGAATTAGCTGTTCACAGCAGTATTAGCTTCGCAACCAATCAGGCGTGCAGAAATTCTAATAGAATTTCCTTACATGTTTAATTTCACAATTTGCCTGCACCCACACTGGCTCACCATTGTGTGGACGTATGACAACTGACAAGCGGCCACGTGTGAGTGCGTGTGCTCGGTTGCTTGTGGTCGCCGCGGCTCGCTTGGTAAACGGACGTAATCTCGACTAAACACTGATCAACTGCTAATACACCTCTATGTTGGTCGGTTAAAGAGATGCAGCGGTGGTACGAAGTTCGATTACGGAGTAAAGACTTGTGGCATTCAGTTTCTGGTACAATAATATATTGTTTGCGTACATCCAAGACCATTAAATATTAACATGATTTCTTCTAGTTGGTGCACACCAACTTTCCAGAACGAAATTTTTCGTAGCAGACGTAGGCCACTCGTAGACTGCTACGCGGCGTTGATGTCTTTTTCGAGAACAATAATTAAAAATTACATTACTATTATGTTGTCATCCTTTGCATCAAAGGGAAAGAGTAATTTACGATTTTTACAGTATCTTTTATCATACTTTATAAATTTAATCTGAATTCACGTAATAATAAGCCAGACTACCACCACTTTTTAAACATGCACTGATGGCAATTCATCATATTCATTCATTGCCTACATACATCCTTTATGCTTCTGGTGTCCTCAGTAAAACTGAGTTTAATACCGTTGCCAATTTATAAATACGTATCTACCGGTCAATCAAAAAAACGATGTCATACGATACAATTATAATAACTTTTATTTTTATTCAGTTCAAATACACCCACCCACAGCCATTATCTCCGGGAACATCTGTAAGAATTACCTTGACCCTAGAACACAAAGGATAAATGAAAGAATATATGTGAGTTTTAGTCAGTAAAAGTCTGACAGGCCCTCTGGTTTCGAAATTCTTTGATTATTTCCCAGCTCAAAAAAAAAAGTACAATATTTCTTAGATACAAAAACGTATAGTCACTCGAAGTCTAATCACACTAAAAAAGAAAAAGACACGTACTTAGACACACCATCTCACTTAGTTTATGCTTCACTTAATACAATCTTAATATTAATGCAAAGTTGAGTAGCTAGCACAAGTTATCGCAGATCCTCTCAAGACATAATTACATACATTAGAAATACATATTCATTTTAAACGAGACAGTGAAGCTACATCGGGGGGCAGAAGTAAATCGATATGATCAAGTTAAACTATTGGTTAATGTATCAGTGACTGGTAAAGTGATACACGGTGCGGCTACCTAGCTACCTAGCCGCACACAGCAATACGACTCAGTCGCCGTGAACATGAGGTATGCGGACTGACAGTTATAATGACAACATTTAAAAATATTAGGCTTCTTGTTGAAACAAATTGTGCTACTTGTAATAGGAAATATCAATATCAACAGAGCTCTTCGAATTTTGAAGAACTTACCAAACCAGAAAAAATGTGTAGGGTTTGTGGACAGCCAGCAATGGGTAGCTCGCCGTCCAGTAAGGCCCAAGCCTGGGTCAACGGTGCGTTCTGTTCCACGTGTGCCTCAAAGAGATGCCTGTCAGGGCTGTGGATTGTTCGAAAAAGTTACCGTGGCCCTTACAGAGAGCAAACGAAGGAACCCTGTAGGTTTACTTAGTAAGCCAGTCACTCCCTCTCGCTTTTCCGAGAGAGCGAGAAGTATTTTGATAATTACCCACGAAAAAAAAGATTATAGACCTCGATGGACATAATATATCTATTCTATAAAGTCTCCTCAAAAGGTGTGACATGAATTTAAGACCTTCACCAGAGTGAAGTCGAAACGCTAGTTTAAAATAACAAACTTCATCTAATAAAGTTATATAAAGCTTATATAACTTCAAGAAACTAAAAAGCTTTAAGTAGACAAACTTCGATAAACGCAGGCATTTCTTAACTGCCTCCTTCGGCCACATACTTAATTATTTCGCAGCAAAAAGCTACACGTACGTCCATATTAAGAGCACACAGTACAAATATGACAGCTTACGTTCCTTGCAACTATGTGTGTGTTACGGGTTATGCGCTCGCGCAATTTCGCAGTGTTTTGTATCGTCGTGCGACCGCAGGCTCCGTTCAACTGATACAGAGCTCTCAGGTTACACCCAAGTGAAATCGTTTCATAAAAGGCTTTTTTGGCTTCTGCTACACTTTCCAGGATTCTAGTACGTCTAAGAATTTAAATACGTAAGTCTGAACTGAAATTACTAATTAACTAATTCTTTTATAAACTATTTACTAATTCTTTTGCTGTTTTGTTTTCATAATGGTTGTTAAATATTTTAAGATATTATCATTGTTTGTTTTTCTTTTTTTTTGTATATAACTTCCATTAATTAAGCTGGAACGCCGAAGTCTATCCTCTAGGAGGTGGCCGCTAATGGCTGCGATACTGTTTCATTTTAAACTAATGTAGCTGTTAACGAGCACTGCATATTGTAAAAATTATTATGTTCTAATTAATAATTTTATTATCATTATTATCTATTATTTTTTTAAGCTAGAAATTAAGTTAAGAATTGTAAACTATAAACTGAAATTGTAAATAAGACTGGCCGGTTCGTCTAGTGGTTAGTGGCCCTGACTGCTATGCCGGAGGTCGTGGGTTCGATTCCCACCCAGGACAAATGTTTGTGTGATGAGCACGATCATTTGTTCTGTGTCTGGGTGTAATTAATCTATAATATGTATGCATTTAGAAATATATAAGTATGTTTATCAGTTATTTAAGTTTGTTCTATGAGTACTATTCTCGCTCTGCTTATTTTGGGACTAGACGTGTGATAGTTGTGGAATATTAAGTATTATAAAAATACCAATTGGTACAACAAAACATAAAGCACTATATTCACTCTACGGCAGTACCTACTGTAACTATAAGTTCTTATTGATACTAGGCATTTTTATTACGTTGTTCATAATCTAGTGTTCAAAATATCGAATGTTTGTTTGATCGAGCATTCAACGCATCGCACATTCATTCTATCGAAATATGAATATACTGGGTACTTTATATATATAATCCAAAAATACACAAAGTTTACAGTAGTCGATCAATTGATGTTGGATTGTCTGGAATTCGATTGGGCACGGTACACCCAGCTGACAATAATTTAGTCATCCACCGAATGCATTAATCTAAATGCGATAATTGTCCCTCCTCCTTACACTTCTAGCAAAGTAATATGGTTTAACAATAATAGCAATCACAATATTATCAGTTTTACGACACGCTTTCCCCTCTCATAACGTGTTTAGTGTACGGCCACGTTTGTGAGAGAGCTCTGCCGTTAATTTGCTCATGAATAGTAACAAGTGGGGTCCGAACGAACCATTAATAGCCTGTTTTTGCCACCTACACCGTGATTATTTCTAGTAAAACGGTTGTTTCTTGCTATTATTCAGTGTTGTACAAAGTGACTGCTCCAGCCTATTGTTTTTTTCTACCGTGGCCGTCCGACTGTTTCCACATCATTAGCTACTACGCAAGTCTACCGATATTGTTTCGCGATGCAATTGCTATTTTATTATTCATTGTTTAAACGTACATTAAAAACTATTTTGCACGATCTGTTTGCTATCATCCACAGTTTTTACTTGAGACTGTTATTTACGTAGATAAGCTCCGTCATTATGTAAAATTATTCAGTTTTCAAATTACTCTGTGCGTAAGCTCGTTAATTCTAAAAAAAAGTGTTTTTAACTTGTTTTGCACTTCGTTTATTATCGCCTGAGATTATTGTGAGACGTTTAAAATTATCAAAGAATTTCCTAACAAGAAGTTTTTCCAGCGACAGCACCGACGCGCTGCGACTCTATGAGGCTTTCTATGGAAAACGCTTATAATGGAGTTTCTACTAAAAGTATGCGTCGTAACAATTATAATTGATAACGTTTCTCATTCGCTCAATTATATTAAATGGAGTGAATGTTAGCTGTTTCCCGGTTTGAAACAATAACGATAATCAGATGGCAGCATCTGCGAACAATGACACTGTGCGCTGGCTGCGGTATCCATGATGTCGATGCTAAGCGAAGGATTTTTCATAGTTTTGTATGTTGACTTATAATCTTTTTATGCAGATAGATATATAGATATAGAACTCCTCCTTATATTTTTCAGCATATGACTTCTCATCATTTTAGATACTTTTGAAAGTAAGTGGAACAGAGAGTAAAGTCCCACAAATCTCCGTTGAAAAGGGAGGATCCTCCGACCAGACAGGTGTTATGTCTATTGGGCAACTGCCCTATTGATGATTTCGAGCTGTTCTTTATGTTCAAATAACGCGAAGAACTTTAATTGCGCGATGCAGAATTAGTTCTTACATGACGCCACAGATGTCGCTACATACGTGTACAAAGACTGTAGATTTTAAAAATTGAATCTATGATACACAATACGACACACAAATACTTGGTTATTACTCTAGAAGTAGGTACCTCTGACGGAAGGCTGCTGAGCATAAGGACAGGGTTATATTACAAGGTGGTAGGAGTAGGTAGTAGCTGTAGAACGCCACCTACTATGACCTCTCTTAAAAAACGCAGTCGACATTTTTTTTTTTTTCAAAATGAATACTTTTTATGAGTACAAAATAATAGTAGCTAACCAACTGTACTTATCCACGCCAACAGTACATATAAGTAAGTAGGTATCCAGGCGAATGTCAGTAAATCATAGGAAGTGAGACGACGCAACACCACTACGGGATATCGTAAAACGCTTATAGTTTTCCTCCATACGCACATTACGTTCCCATTTGAATATCCAATGCGTTTCGTAATTAGCAATTCAATAGATCTACCTACATACTCTGTAGTTAAGTGAGTGCAAACGAATAGCCCGACCGGCGATCTATAAAATTGGTCAGAAAAATGTCACAAAAACAAATCAAGCCCCACGTGTTTTAATGACACTCTTGAAGTAGTATCAGTGGCTGAAAAGTTGTGGAAACTAGTTGTCATGGTATCGTGTCTCATTATCAGGCAGGTGATGCGCAAGAATGATGAAAATGTAAGGACAATTTTGAGTATTTTTTTATTATTGATAGGCTCACATTTGACCACTATCTCACCTGATGGTAAATAACGATGAGGTCGACGATGAAGCAAGCTGGCCTAGTCAAGCTTCAATGCGGAAGGCCATAAAAGGAGGACAAAACCAAAGAGACGTTAGAAGAACAGTGTGAAAGATAAAACCCATGTCTAGAAAGAGGGTCAATACTGAGCTGAAGACGAATTAAAGTGTATAAAAGAAGAAATGTGGCGCCGCTGTCACATAATAAAATGAGATAAAGGCTAGCATCGCCATATTCCTTGAATAATATAATGGTGAATTAAAATTGACTTGCATTTTAGTATTCAACCTTTAAATTTTATTTAATTACCCACATTTAATGCCTATAAAGAAAACACTTTCCCACTTCAGATCAAATATCCACTGATTTCCACCAATGCAGCTATCGCTTCGAATGAACCGAGGCTTACCTACAAGGAGAAAACATATAAACAGGAAGACTGTACGATATTTCAAACCACTAAAATAACCAAGCAATGGCGCATTCCATCAATCTTGACCAGGCTTCTTACTTAGGCGCCAAGCAACATTAGTTTTAGAACCTTTTATGTAAAAAGTATCCGATATCGCGCCTACAAAATAGACTTTCAGCACTCAACGCCAACAAATCGGTATGGAATCAATTAATCGGTCGTCGGTTGCGACAAGCCTACGCTACTCTATTTGTACAGGCTAGACCCGCTAGGCTACTAACCGATTCATTGTAACATGCAAATTGTCCACTGTTATTTTATTTTAGCATACCTAATAAGACGTATGAGAAAAAGTAGAGAATCAGCTTGTAACCGTTCCGTTATCAGGAGAAAAAACTGGTAGGTCAGCTGTTCTTAGTTCAGGTGGCGATATAGTTATGTTTAACATAACAAAAATATATACCTACTAAGAACCACTTCTACACTATATTTTGGGATGGAAAATTCATCAAATAACTACTCCGCTCTGGGTGAAACGAGAGGAAGTGTCAGACTTTTACTGGCTAGTTGTCCTCTGTGTTCCAGGAGCCGCTGTAACTCTATCGATTAATTCCGCAACTTCCTTAATATTCCTAACTCCTAATATAGGGAAAAAAGTGGATTTAAAAGATCTTCATTAGTATAAGAAAAACGGTTTGCAAAATATAAAAATCCTAGCCAACACTGAACGTATGGCGACTGCTAGCTTTTAGCCGAGTTCCCACGGCGCTGTTACTGTTAACCTAACTGCCAGTAAGCGGTGCACTCATAATACTTAAAAATTAAAAGTTATTGTATTTATGAAACGTGTGAGAATATTTAATTAAATAAGTGGAATAATCGGAACCAAGCACTTATTAGAGCTAATGAAAGTGACGACACACTGGTAAACATTGTGGAAACAACGCGTAATGAGATTTAACTAATCCTCCAAGTTCTCAAGCCGATTAGGCAATGTGTAACCATACTCGAGTCGGTTAAAAACGCATTGGAGTTACAATTTATGGCAATACAATGAGCCAATTAAAAATAATACTTCCTACCTTTTGTTCCTCTAAAGATATGAATCATGTAAACATTTTTCTGAAAAAGACTGAGTATTTCAAATAAGTGTTTATGCAACCGTTTATCTTCAAACTTTATAGGCTGAACGATAATACTTAAACATATAGTTGAGGGCGAGTATACTCCAAGTTTTGAATAGTGTGAAAACGAAACCCGGGGCCCTGGGACGAAGGCAACGAAGGAACAGGAGTTGTTTTTTAGTTAGTAAAAGTCTGACACTATCTCGCGCTCCGCCCAAGAGCGGGATTTGTCATTAGATGAATTTCCCACCAAAAAAAAAAAAAATTGTAATGGTCTGTAGGTATGTCAGCTTAAAAAAATATTAACGGCGATCGGTAGCACAAATAAAGATTAGTTCCACATTATTTGACGCGTATCCTGGACTCATCGAAAATTAGTTGCGCGATCTGGCGGGAGTACGCCCTCGGCGTCATGTGTTAGACTCGATCATTAATGAGTTACAGCAAAAAATATGTTCGTCTACACAATACAGGCGCATGACTCGCCGCTCCGCGATCAATTATTAATAAAAAGCGGGCCGCTTCATTGAAAGGGCGATTAGCTCAATATTTATATGGAATATTCGGTATCAACGGCGCTTTGTGGCCATAATTCGGTGGGTCGTGACGCGGCGCGTTTGACTCTCCCGCCCGCGCCATAGACCAACTGCCTCGCTGATGCGTAGACTTGATACTGCGTTAATTACCTATTAAGCGTTACAAGTCATCTAAATAAATAAAATAAGTTCCAAACTAAAGCAGTAGAAAGAAAAAGTCAAAATGAGTAGCACAATAGACAGTCAGATGCAATATTTAATGTCACGCAACTGAAATTCAGACTAGGTACTTTAAGGGGTATAAAGTATTTTACGTTTCGATAAACGGCTACTTAAAGCTCACATACAATATCCAACGTCTCAACAAGATACATGAAAATAAAGCCTCTATGAGTTCACCCAAATGAAGGCAACATACTTCGGTACACGTTTCATAAGGCTAGAGCTACGGCCGGGCCACCACGCTCGACTCATTGTCCTACCGAATTGACTCGCCGACTCTTTCAATAGAATTCTTCGCCGTGAAAGCAGCCACTATGTCGGCATAAATCTATTTAATCTGATACATTTCCCGAACATCAATCAAATTCACGCACTCGACAATCGACACTAGCGAATTATTCGATCAACATTAGATATACAGTATGTTATTCATTTCAACAATTCAATCTTTGAGGAAAACAAAATCTCACTATGAGCAGCATCAAATGTATGAAATCTATGACGCTATTATAAACGAAAACAATAGGTTATCACGCTCTATAGAGTTTAGCTTATCTACTAATACCTCGCTAACATATTCTTCTGACGGTAAATGAACTGTTTATAGAATTCCAAAACAACGGCCTAATGCCAATTAATTATTTGTATAAATCATTCGGCATTACCAATTCGCATAGCAACCAATGGCTGCCAGAACAATTTTTCAGTAGAGCTGATGCTAATGAAAAGGCATTTTCACGAGCTTTGGCGCCGGCCGACATGCAAATGTGCTGTTTAATGACGCGCGAAGCCACGCCACACAACTATACTAGCTTTGCAGACACAAAACGTTACATTACACACAGTTTATTGTGAAAACTCGTTTCGGAACTGTAAACGATCCTATCTATAACTTTACCGATACCTACGATCCGAGGCAAATCAAAAGCTATGTGAATTTCGAATGCATCTTGACCCCTTGCTGGCCTGTATTGGCAATCGTAATTTATGGTGAGAAACACGGAAAAACATATTGCAAAAAGAAAATAAAGTTCAGACATAAAACACCTAGCCATGAGAACTAAAAGCAGACACATTTTACTTCTAGCGGCGCCTATTCACTGATATTAACTAAATGTTTTACGACTCAAGCATCAACACAACGGCATCTTTAAGATAAATATGTCACGATTGAGTCATTCGACCCGCCTTCAATATGAAAAGCCCTTCAACCTTGAAAAGGCCAGAGAATGCGGCATGAAACAGCCTCACAATACTCTTTTAATTTGTCATTATGCAGCAATAAAAACATGGTAAATGAGAGCGACAAAAAACTCGTTCAGAGACAAACAAAAACCGCGAGCTGGGGCGAAATTCGCAAATCATTCTACGATAATGACGGCCGCTTGAAAAAAATTTAAATATCAAAAGGCCGGACGGGCCACGGTAATGGTTTAAAATCATTTTTCATTCGAGTCACTCGTGAGTCAGAAATATGAAAACGGTAGCCATCACATCGGGCGCGCTTCCATTAACTCTAGCCGACTCGCGATTAGAATTTTGGACGAGCTCCATCTTTCATTTGTTACCTTCTTCGGAATAAATAAAGCAAAAATGTTGATCAATTACGGTGTTCGAATGAAACTACATAAATACCTGCGTCGTTAATGGTTTTTATTTACAAAGGTCCTTTTTAATATTAAATCGCATGACTTATGTTATTTAAATGTCATTTGTTCTTTTTTTTCTTGTTCTTCGGTTGCGATTGGTCGGCAGAGGGCAGCAGCCCGCTATCGAATTCGCTCGCTGTATGCATGGAGCTCTGTTTCGATGCTCGAGGACCGAATGAACCGAATTTTGCTTTTGGGAACCTGTGTAGAAAACCATACATCTATCTATAAACATATAAATAAAATTAAAGTGTCTATTTGTACAATCAAAATATGATTTCTTTACTAAATGCACATAAAAATATATTCGATACCTATAATAAAAATACACCACAGAATACTTTTTCGAAACCGCTGAACAAAAGTTGGCGGGACTTTCACCTATATGGTGAATATTACGAGTATAATAAATAAATTAGGTTACTTTTTATTTTCCTGCGCGAATGGGACTTGATAATATTTACCGGGGGGACATCTCTGAAATGGATATACAGATTTTGACGGGACTTTCACTAACATAAAGTAATGTTCTTAAACTCGTGCAACTGCTAGTTGGTAATAAAATAATATTTAAAATAAACATTAAATATAAATATACATAATGCAAAGTGTACGTAGGGATCGCTCTCAAAAAAAAACAGACGGAAAATATAACATCAAATGCTCACCCTGGCCGCTTCTTCTCTTCATCTTCATGAACAGTTAGTCTATTGCTGGGCTTGTCCTTATTGACCGGGTTGGACTTGACACGTCGGGCGAGTGTAGCGGGGGCGTCTCGGAGAGCAAAGGCCTTCGCCGCATGCCCCAAGTGCAGCTGTCTGGAGTCTAGATACTCCTTCACGTCGCGAGGATATCCCGCGTAGAAACGCACCCAGGATGTGTATGCTAGATGAGAAAAGGGTTGTTTGAAAAGATGAGTCTATTGATTGATCAATTGATAGTGTAATCGTAGTAAGACTGTAACGTTCCCACTTCTGGGAGTAAAGCATTCTCTGCATGAGAGTGTGTGCCGTATTCTGTTATTTTTATTTTCTTTAATAATTTATATGGCAAAACATCGTTTTCCGGGTCAGTTATTAATGACATATTGACTCCCTGTATGTGTTGGTTTGAACTGTAAGTACAGAGAGTCATCATCTTCCTGCCCTTATCCCGTGTTATTTGGGGTCGGCGCAACACGTTTTTTTCTTCCACTCTGCCCTGTTACTCGTCATGCTATCACTAACTTCCTTTTCTTTCATATCACTCTTCACACAATCCATCCATCTTTTCTTTGGTCTCCCTCTCCCTCTCCATCCATTCACATGTAAACTCATAACTCTTTTAGTAACATGCGTTTCAGCCCTCCTCCCTAAGTACAGAGAGTAATTGAAATAAATAATTCCACGTCCAACACGCGGGCCAACTGTTGTTACTTGCATTTCCGAACTACGAGTATGCACGCAAAAAGTTATAGTATGTTTAGACAGCAGCTTTCAGCAGTTTTAAAATGCGAAATAACATAATTATTGTGACTTTTAGTGTTGAAGTAGACTAGGTATAAAAAATTATAAATTATTTTATTTTTCACTATTTCGAGATTTTGAATGTTAAATATTGTTATGAATTTTATTGTCCTAAAAACCATAGTAGAAGAAGAGCCTACCGCCTGTGATACAGGTTTATCCTAGTACAGGCACATAACATAGCTTTGTAATTTTTCCTAAGATTTTATGTAACTATTTTACGAAATATTAACTTTAAATAATTATTTCGTTTATTCATTATCTATACTTATAATAAATCTGTAGAAGTGAAAATTCTGTACATTGAATATATCAAAAAAATAAATGGCAGGGGACACCCCCTGCCATTTATTTTACTAGACCGACACCGAACCCAAAAATGTGATTAAAAAAAGTCTGTCCGTTCAGGCATCACGCAAAAACTACCGGTTCGATTACAATGAAACTTGGTATAATTATTCTTTAATATCCTGGGCACCACAGTGGGTACTTTTTATCCCGGAAAAGTATATACAATAAAAAACAAACTTAATTTTGCGGTTCGATCCCTAGACCCGATTACTGTACCAACCGTAAATAATAAGTTTGTCGTAGATTACGTCACCCGCAGTGAAGTTCACTACACGCTGCACACGCCTAAGACACTATAATATTTTATCTTAAGATACAATATCGCTCGCCATACAATTCAATGGACTATCACACACGACGCAGATAATAAATAATATTTCATATTTTCGTATCTCAAAATAAAACCATTTTCGATTTCTACGCGGACGAAGTCGCGGGCAAAAGCTAGTGATTAATATTTATGTTATATTTTTAAATATTTTAATAAAAATAAAACATTTAAAAATATAAAAAAAATAATAGCGTTGCAAGCTACCAGCGGTTAGGATTCCAGAGACAAGAACCTCCTAAATATATGAGCCGTGTCTAGGAGTACTGCCTTCTGTATCAGGCCCTTGACCCAACCGCGAAACGACAGCTTTGACAGGTGGTCGTCGATGCTTTTAGCCATCAGGCCGTTGGCGGTTTATTATTATTATTATTCATGGCTTCGTCAACATTCATCAATTTTCTTTCTTTCTACAAGAGTTAAACATACCTCTGCTAGCTCTCAGCAGCCAGTCTCTGTTGGTGTGCGCGGTGTGCTCGAGCCGCGCTTGCACGGCGACCGCGGCGCGTTGCGGCGTCGCAGCCGCGGGCACTACAGTGCGCAGAGCTTCAAGCGCTCGCGACTCATCTCCTTGGCGCAATCTGAGAAAATACTTAGATATGTAGTTTTACATAATGCGGTAGATAATTTTGCCTATCAACATATTTGGAAGGTGCAGCAGCAATATAGGTAACTTAAAGCTCGGAGTTTCACATAAAGAAGTTTCAAAGTGATGGATTTTTTTGCATTACGTGCAATCTGTAGAGCAATAACTCTAAAAAAGCCTACAGTGCTCTGCGCGTCCAGTATCACAAGTCTGTTGAGGCTTCCATGTTGGTGCAATGCCTACGGCATGTTCGTCGACCACGGCACGAATGGCTTCCAAGCGGTGCTTCGTAAAATAACGGACTCCCTGTAATCTCGGGTAAAGAGTAGCACCAACACGCTACTGGGCATAATGTCGGACAGAGTGGACAGCCAAATCATGAGGCAGTGGTCGCTCATGCTAGTCCAAAATAATAATAATTTAAAATTTTACTTTTTTTATTTTACTAACATAGTTATAAGTATTCACCTACTATCATAATATGGGATTGTATCATTACTTTGTGCTTGGACTAAAATAAATATTTTCAATTCAATTACAATATTACATGCTGAAATTTAATGAAATCAAAAAAATAATAGGGCTCACCTGATCCTTTTCTCCTCTAAATGCCTAATAAAGCGTGCTTCACTGGGCAGAAGGAATAATACGGCGGCACCCACTTGAGCCGCGCGCCCTGTGCGACCCACCCTGACGAACGAAAAACAATCTTCATTGCCAGTAATATATTATATACTTGTCTACTGATATAATAGGCCGGTTTATGGCACACAGACATACGGTGTACAGACATTTTATTTTGAGAGAGTACCCAATTGATGCAACGGACTGTACTACGCAATCGTGTGATGTATAGAACATAGGGAAATTTCCTCTTATGATACCAAGAAAACCTGTGTATTTAAGATAAATAAAAAAATTAAAAGTTCTAGTTCTTAAGATATTTTCTAAAATTAAAAAAAAAATGTGCCAGTAAAGAGCCGGAAAGCCGGCTGCACAAAACATAATCGTTTAAACTTACTATTCAAAGAATCATACCTATGCACGTAGTCGGTGGCTGATGCCGGAACGCAGAACTGTAGGACGAGGTCAACTCGAGGCACGTCTATTCCTCTGGCCGCGACATCCTGACAGAATCATAAAATTGATAGAGATAGTATTGTAATATACTACTAACCTCACAGATAGTGAAACAATCCTTTTTATATCGGCTTTAGGATTGGTCAGTCAGTATTTCATATGCCGATGTGTTCCGAAGATTATGAGGCGTTTACTTGGCTTAGGATTGTCGATTCGAATGCAATAGAAAAGTGTTCCAAATAGATACAAAAAGATTTTAGGTCAAATCCCCTTGCAAAAGTCAGTGTATCTTATACCACACAGAAGCGTCTAGTCGCGTAAGCGAGTGAGCCCCGCCGCGGTAGCTACCGCCCGCTGCGACCAAGATTAAACCCGATACCATCTCGCCTTCGCGCCGTCATTATCTACACTATGGAGGACATTACACCGCCGCTATTGCTGTATTAATGCAATTAAAAACACACTACCACGTACAACGTATTCGTCGTGGCTAATTACACGATTAGAAAATTATTTTACGCTTCACCTCCAACGCTGACCAACCGTAGAAAATTTTCAAATGATAATAAAACGCTTTCTATGGAATCTGCGATATAACCCTTTGAAACATGTAGTCGATTACTAATTATAAAGCCTGGAATAGATGCAGTATCAAGACGTTTAGTTTTTGTTGCATCTATCATTAACTGAGTATTAGTTCTTGTGGTTAATATTCATATCGAGGAAAAAATTCTTTGAAAAGGCTAAAGATCTTTGAAAAGGAAAAACTAAATCCTAATTTAAAACCAATTGAATTCACTTCATTAAATCGAGTTTACATGAGATGCAGAATTCTTATTCAGCGTGTAAAAACAAGTGAAAAAATGGTCAACCTCGTCCTAGTATCTAGAACGACATTTAATTAACAATTTTACACATTAAGCTCGAAATCAGAATCCCTACCGTAGCAGTAAGGTACCGATGTCGGCGTTGATAGATGTAATAAACACATATAATAGTACATAATCGCCGCGTATTGTGGCGGCGGTGTGGGAGCGCACAGAGAGCTGGATGAATGACCAGCTAATAGGCAACCAGCCACAATAGCCAGCGACAAAGGTGAGCGGGAATACGAACGCCATTATTGAACTAAGAATGTGATGATTAATCTGGTAGCACGTTTTCGAAGATAATAAATTGAAATTCTATTGTACACGTAAACACGATTAAAAATTATTCAAGAGATCGGAATTACACGTGTTGTACGCTGTAATAAGTGAAGACAATGATGGAAACGGTGGGATTGGAAGTGCATACAAGTCGGAAGAAAAGAAAAACTATAGTAATACTAAACCTTGTAGCATGTTATGATATAATGTCACTAGAAAGGTAAAATAAAACATAATACAACATTTCTATGACTGCTTCTACACTGCGCTGTCTCATAATAATCCAAAAAAAATAGAGCTGAGAAAATGATGTGAAAAATTTTGGAACTAAACAAAAATATCAAATCGATGATCGGACCAGTCATGCCGAATATTAAAAGGAAGAATATTCTTTAAATCGCAACAAAATTTACAACATACCGTGCAAATAAGGACTCCATTCCTAGCCGCACGGAACTGCTTGAAAACTTCCATCCTCTGTTCGTGAGGCATGGATCCATGAAGACTGAACATATCCAAGTCAACGGGCACTAAACCACCTTCAGTAGGCTCTTCATATTCCACTTTAAAGTCATCCGAATCATCTGATGATGCATCTTTGTCCTAAGAAATGTATTTAGGTATTAGGTTCTGTGCGAGTAATGTTCATTTACACTTCACTAAAAGAATAATTACTTGTTTGGATATACTTACATCGTCAACATTATTATCATCAGATTTTCTTTTCTTTGCTTTAGATACAACTTGGTTTTTCTTTTTAACTTTGGCATCTTTGCCAGTTAGCGCAGTTTCTATTAAATCTGAAAGGTAATCGACCATTTCTAGCGTTGCCACAAAAACGATCATTTTACCACCTCTCTTATTCACAATGCAATGTTCCACTATAAGGCCGACCAGTGTAACTAGCCTTAATTTCATGGGAACCACAAGGAAAGTTTGATTGACCGACGCAGGCAAAACTAATTCGTCTTCTACTACCGCCGATTTTACTGCTGCTGCAAAAGTGTTAATAGCTGGGGCCGTTTCATTCTCATCATCATTACTCCCGTCATCTTCACTGCCATCGTCTTTCTCTACTTTAGGGTTTTTAAGCTCATGGTCTCTTTGTGCTTTGAAGTACTCGTAATCAGAATCGCTGTCACTGTCTTCATCAATCTTGTCGGCCTCAACTTTGGGTGGAGGTGCAGCACTAATTTGTGTAGAGCCCTCACCTTTGAATAGTTCTTTGTGATTAAGGCCAGTGAATGCTTTCAAACCTAGAGTAATAAAATGTGTTTAAAATATATTTAGTGGCTGTAATATTTCTAATCTGAAGTAGTTAATTCCCAGCGCGTTGTTTCCTCAAAAGAATTGTTATATTCTTAGGGGACTTCGTGGACATAAATGGTATGGAACCGCATAAAATACGAGCAAAAAAATTAAATATTGATTGTTACCTGACTGCGCTAGGAGGAGGGTTATTATGTATTACTTACCTCTTCTAGCTTCGGTATTCTTTTCTTTGACAGGATGAGGTATTTTTTCTTCGTCTTCTTTATCTTCATCGTCATCTTCTTCCTCTTCATCACTTTCGTCTTCATCATCATCTTCTCGCTCTTCATCACTTTTGTCTTCATCGTCTTCTTCTTCCTCTTCATCACTTTCCTCTTTATCATCTTCTTCTTGTTCTTCCGAATTCTCCTCAATTTCTTTTACTGGTTTAGACTTTCCTGGTTTCGGCTTTTCAGGTGTCATTTTAACTTCTGGTTTACTTTTCGATTCAGTTACAATTTTACTTGAAGTGGTTTTATCAGTTTTTAGTGAATCCGCAATAACAGCCTTGCCTTCAGAAGTATCTACGAAGACTGGATCCACTAAAGTAATTCCAGCCAAATTTTCAACAGCCTAAAAAAATATTAATAAGTATGTTTCTTTTTTTATAAATATGAAATGATAAATGCTAAGTGATAAGACTGAATAATTCATTTTACACATTACCTTTGTAAGAGTGGCAGATAGCAATATTGTTTGCTTTTCTTTAGACAAAAATACATCAGTCAAATGATGTTTAACCTCTTCCGGTTTTGCTTCACTGCTTTCATTGTTTTCATTAAGACTAGCTACTTTAGTATCATCTTCATCTGGAATTTTCTTTTTTATATTCTGTTTTATAAGGGCCATAGGATCGTACGTAGCTGCTTTTTTATGATCCTCAATTGCTTTTACGATTGCCGCTACATCTTTCTCATAGCCCATATCTAATAAACGGTCTGCTTCATCCAAGACTAAACATCTGCAGATTTCGTGTTAGTATAAATTTTACTAGATTTTTTTAAATAGATATAATTTATGTAGCAAGCGACATTTTGTTTAAAGGACAACTTTGCCCTGCAGACCCACTGATCAGTGGGACGGTGAGTACAAATTAAGTTGACAATACAATAATAAACGTAAATAACAGATATAAGCAGCTTTTTAAACCAGGTAAAATATAGTCTGTTATAGTGTCACTTACCCTGTCTTGGCAAAGTTAAAAGATGCAGTGTGTCTCAAATGATCATTGATGCGCCCTGGGGTGCCAACTAATATGTTGATACCTTTCCTGAGTCGTGCTTTCTCAGCCTTCCTCTTCTGCCCACCACTTAGCAGACCAGGCACAATCCAATGAAAAGGCTAACAATAAAATTGAGAAAATTTAATTAGTGCAGTCGAATTATATTTTCACTTCAGAATGCAGTTATCAATCCTGTTTTCGATATGTATCAAAAAAAGGTGTTTCAAACAAATAATAACAACTAGTTTAGAGCACTAGTAAAGTCACAAATTGGACAAAACTATACTACTCTTGACTCTTTTTAGTCTATGGCTTTAGAAATATAATTTAGTAAAATGTTAAAATGCCGTGATTATAACTGGATTCAACCATTTTAACTTAATAATGGACTAATTGCACTAAGTCATGTTTGCATTATTATTTTTAAGACTGTTCCCGTTGTTCAGGATCCAGCCAAACATTGCCTTTAAAAAAAAGATTTAACTCAATAACTGCTGGAAAACTTTGGGGGAGATTTTGCCTAGTAGAGAGAAAATATTACTTCCAACTCTTCTCTTTAAACTCTTGAAAATAAAACAATAAATAAACAGATGATGTACCTTGACTAGCTTAATAAATAGCTCATATGTCTGCACCGCAAGCTCTCTGGTTGGTATCACCACAATAACACGGATACCATCATTCCTACTTATCTTAGGTCTTATGGCCTGTAGCCCCTCTATGATTGGCAATGCATAAGCTAATGTTTTGCCCGACCCGGTCTGTGACCTAGTTACAAAATAAAATAAACAATGCATGTTATCAGTTAATTAACAAAAGCAATAAATATATTTATATCAAAAAATAAATAATAGCAGCTATCTTTAAATAGGTACATTGTTTTCTCAAATACAGCAAATGTGAACAGATTACAAAAAAATTATTTAAATTTGCATCATAATAATTATATTTTAAGTACTGATTAAACTATAAGTTATGTAGCAAAATAATAATTGATACCCACCTAATGAGTACATCTCGTCCCCGCAGGATTACAGGTATTGCATTCTGTTGCACTGTCATAAGCTCTTTCAATCCTAAGTTTTGCTGCAAGTTCGCAACACTATGAGGATGTATATCTAAGTCTGAGAAGGTCTTGCCTGTAAATACCTGTTCCACAATAGGTTTGATAGCCCGCTGTCCAATACGGGGAACTTGCGGGTTATTCTTAAATAATGAAGATATCCATCCACCACTCCTAGGTTTGTTTTGCTTCAACTGGATTGTGTCACTGAGATCCTGATAATTCTTCCCCTGGTACTTTCCTTTATTTTCACTGAGATCTCGTAGCTTAGCACCCAAATCATCAGATTTCTCGACCACAGGAGGCGACACTTTCGCCACCTTTTTAGGAGGGCCTTCTGCATTCTTTATCACTGCACGATTTGTTGCAGCTAAGTTCTGAGGTCTTTTCCTAGCTATGGTCTTACCAGTAAACTTTGGATTGGATATAAACTTGTATTCTCCCACATTTTTAAGAGGAGCATTTGATTTTTTCTTATCCTGACAAAACAAAGTAGTTAACACCAAGCTTAGAAGAATTATAAAAGTTTACAAATATTTTGCAGACTCACCTTCTTGGGTACTGATATATTCAACTGTAAATCATCCATATTTTACAATTTCACAAGTTATTTACGTTTTTAGGCACAATAATTTGAGGTTATACGCACGTTTTGACGTTTGTTGTGTTGTGATTGTGTGACATTTACAATATTCGTTCTGAAACGTACCAACATTACTAAAATATAGAGAGTATTGTTTTTCCTTCCTTATTTTTTATACCATTTCTTAAGATTTGTTAACAGAACCTTGTTAATGCGTTGTTATGATTTATTATGAGCATTATTTTCACGTAAGTCATCGTAGTCAACGGTATAACGGGATGAGAATCAAAATTGAACTCGACCACTCGCTCAAGAACCCTAACCGCCCTAATCAAACAGAACTAATGCCGATGTAGATTTTATTCAGTCATATCTTAAGGAAACTAAACCGATTACTTTCCCAAGGTCTAAATATACACACCCCTGCTATTACAACCTATTATAACTTAAAGTGTAAAAGTATTTTGTAAGCAGAGTACTTATGAACACGTGGCCAAAACACAGTGATGATGCGAATTACGAACAGAACACGTGGCGACGCGTGGCGCTAAAATATCCCTTTGTGCCGTCTATGGGGTGGAACAAATATTTAAATTTAAAACCCCATGTTAAATAGATGCCTTTTTTAATGGATTTCATTTGGGATTATTATGACGACCTATTTTTCTGAAGGAAAAGTAGATCCAGGTTTTAAAGGTACCTACGTACGAGTACAATAATCTAGATCACGGCTGACCTCTTAATATAGCCATGGGTGATGTCTGTATCCTTACCTAAAAACTTGTGAATAGTAGGCACTTGGTACAACAATTGATTCATTCCTTCCATTGGTCACCAACACAGAAGGGTATAGTTACCTACTTTAAATAGGGTTAATCTATCTGTTCTTTGTATTGTAAAGGGAAAAAACTATATGTTTATAGAGTCATAAATATTAGACTCTACATTGTAAATTAGTAGGTACCTACCTATGCAGTGGCCTAGCTTGAGGGGGTTGTGGGGGCCACGGCCCCAGGCGGCATACGAAAGGTGGTGCCAGGAAGCGCCAATTTATTAATTTGGAAAATATAAAAAAATACTTAGATTTTTGAAATCGCGCGCGCAATGTTTCGTATGAGCCAAGCAAAAGGGTAAGTCGGCGTGGGAAAGAGATGCGGCGAGCGAGCTGGAGTCAAGGCGTGGGCAAAGTGTGTCATCTTTGCGATCGGAACATTTGCATCTGAATCACTGAAATATTCCGAAACAGTGATATCATACTTATGTATCATTTGGAACATCCGCTCAAAAGATACAAACAGAACATTTGAAACATCGGCTCACAAGATACAAACGGAACATTTAGAACATAGGCTCAAAAGATACAAACGGAACATTTGAAACATCGACTCACAAGATACAAACGGAACATTTGGCACAACGGCTCAAAAGATAAAAATACAGAAAGTGACTGTTATGAATAGTGATCTGTTACGTTGTGCCTTATACACCAACAATTTTATTTTATTGAATTTTGATTTGAGAATAATTTAAAGCAGATGTTTTTAGTTCAGGTCATTAAAATTTACATTATTGACGATTTAATTAGAATTTTAAAAAGATCACAAGAGTCACTTAAAATAAAGAGTGTTTCAGTGTGTCAAATTGTTCCAAATGATGCATCTAAAATATTACTGCTGTTTCAATCTTTCGGAACACTAAAATGTTCCGAACAATGAGTCGGTTCAGTAAAGAGTTACACACGCCTAGTGGAGTCGAGTGCAGCGGAAGTGGCTACAACCACACTAGGAAATGCAAAACCGGCCAAAATTAAAACCAGTTTTTTTTTTGCGTGCCCTACAATAAGACCCGGTTTTCGATGAAACCAGTTAAAAATTTATTTTTTAACAATGTTAAATCTAGTTTCAATGCTTCTCATTTAATTTTTTTTTTTTTTTAAATTGAAAAAAACCATTACTTGACTGCGATCCCACCTGATGGTAAGCGGAGATGCAATCATTGATGTTCAGGCGCACCAGTTTATTAAGAGCCTATTCACTCTAGCCTTGATGACACCTAAATTATAGTTGGACGGGAAGACCGCAGCAGGCAAATTGTTCGCGTCCTTCGATGTACGCAGTATAAACGACGAAGCGAAACTAAACTAAACTAATAAAAAATTTTATGTTTTTATTAACATTTTACATGAATAAATTTAAAAAAATTAAATGTCAAACGGCATTAAATAGCCCGCCCTATTCGTACCCGGTGCAAAGGTGCCCATAACACTCACCACATTAATTCGCTGAATAGCGATAGCCTACTTTTGCACCACGAAAGACCTGGACCTGGGAGTCACCCGTTGCTTCCCTGAGCCTACAGCCCAAATCTGCCACAAAACACTGCCGATCTGCCATCTTCACTGCCATCCTTCAACTGCCCAGGGACTCCACAGCCACTGGGATAAAATGGTAAAGCTGCTCCTGGAGCAGCTGACCTCTTTGATATCAATGTTACGCCTAACTTGCAGGCTGCAGTGGGTCTATTGTTTTTTTTATTTTATTAAGTTCATCTCAATTGCTGTTATAAAAATAGTTGAATCCCGGTTAAAAGTAATTCTGAATAAGCCTTTGATTATTATTGGCAAGTAAGTAGGTTAATTATTTTAATAGATGAACTTCCTGGTATTTTTTGATGTATGTATCGTACACAATATGTTCCTTCTGAAGCAGTAGTATAAGTGTATCTTGACTTTCAATCATTTGTAAGAATTACTACTTACATCCGTAAAATAAAATGTTTAATCCTTTAATAATAATAAAAGCAAAGAGTGGCGTAGGAATTTCCGGTCGGCCCCAAGTGGCAAAAACCCACGCTACGCCACTGTATTTCAAATCCATTGAAACTTCCACTTTAAAAGAAAATCTCCTTTAAATAGGTACTTACTTAAGTTATAAAGTACCTACTTATAAACCGCATAATCATAACGACCAAACAATACTATTCAGATAGATCACACATCTTTCAGATAGGTCATGTCTGTAAATCTATCTACCTATCGACTAAAAAGTACCTACACTTACCCTGTTTACATAAACTCCACTGAAAGGAAGAACCGCTAAATCCGTACACTTGAAATTCAGCAAACGCACGGTTTGGGCACACAGGGAAAATGGCGCGGGGGCTAAAGGACGCGAAGGCGTAAGGGCGCGTCGTCGTGATTACTGGCGCCCAACCGGGACGACCCCGCTTGCCCGGCGTCCTAACACCCTTCTCTTATTTAAAGCAAACACGCTATGATTTCTGTGTACCTACCAATGTATAGGGGCTTTCAAAGTCAATAAGTTACATGTTTGTTTTATTGGAAAGAATATTTGATTATGAAACTAGGCTGTATTCAGTGCTCCTAGCGTGGTTTAGACCTAAATCCTCTACAACTTTTCTCTGTTGTTGGGCACAAAAAATCAAATTGGTCATGTTAGAAGGGTTCCGTTTTCGTTAAAAGCGGTTTTAGTAAATAACTAGATAAGTTCCTAATAGAAACCGATACATCGAATGAGTTTACCTATCTAAGTTTGTATGTATTAAAATAATGAAGACAGAATAACAAACACTGTGTTTGTAATTGAAAAAAACGCTCTGCACCATCTTATTTTTAGATCGTGCAGAAGCTTTTGACAAAGTTTAGCATGAAGGCCTGATATTTAAGCTCAGACGCATGCTGCCTCTAGAATTTGTAGATAATTTGGAGACATATTTAACTGATAGAATATTCAGTATAAGGCATGAGGATGCATATTCCAAGCTTTAAAATCTATAAAGCCTAGGAATTGCCAATAGGCCCAATCCCATATTTGTAGTCCACACCACGACCTTCGACCGCCGAGAAGTAGTAGCAAAAGTTCAACTAGCTGTGACTACAGTTTTGAAAATGGAAGATCGAGCTGAATGAGTCAAAATCAATTCACGATGACTTCACAAACAAACACTGCGGCTACTACCCAACCTATATAAACGGTGGGCACGCCACAATTATGGCGGTAAGTCCCCTCTTTGAGGCGTGGTTGGAAAGACCTCACGGCGTCCTCACATTCCGCATGACGCAGGTCCTCACCGGACACGGTAAGTTCGGGAGGTTCCTGCACCGGATTCGTGCGGAAACGACGCCCGGGTGTCGCCACTGTGTGGCCCACCCGGAGGACACGGTGGAGCACACGGTGGAGGTGTGCCCCGCTTGGGCAGAGCAACGCCGTGACCTCGTGGGGGCAATCGGCGGCGGTGATCTCTCGCGCCGGGCCTTGGTTCAGGCCATGCTCCGGAGCGAGGAGGAGTGGCAGGCGGTCGCCTCCTTCTGCGAAGCAGTAATGCTAGCTAAGGAGGCGGCCGATCGCGTGAGGCAACGGTCCTTACGCTCCAACCGCCGCCGGGATTCCGATCCCGATTTCCGGCCACCGTAGGCGCGGGCTTGCAGACGCCGAGCTATGGGTGGCTCGCCGTCTGACCGTCCGGTAACCGTCCGGACCGAGCCCAAGTCGTCGACGGCGCGTTTTGTTCCACGCGCGCCTCAAGGAGATGTCAGCAAATCGTAGGGGCCCAGCAGGGTCGAAGCCTACTGGGGCCACGGGTAGTGTGAAAGCGGAACCCGGGGCCCTGGGACGAAGGCAACGAAGGAACAGGAGTGGGTTTTTAGTCAGTAAGAGTCTGACACTATCTCTCGCTCCGCCCAAGAGCGGGGATGTCATTAGGATGATTTTCCCACCGAATAAAAAAAAAAAAAAAAAAAACCTATATAAACGGTACGCAAGTGCCTTATGCTAATACAACCAAATACCTTGACATAATTCCCGAAGCCAAGCTGTGATGGAAAGCTTACGTCAAAAAGAAAAGATAGGACATCGACAAATTATATGTTAGGTACCTACGTTATAAATGTATTGGTTACTCGAAGGGAAACCCTGTTTATTAGAATATTAGATAATACTATACCTACTAGCATATTACGACGCCAATTTGGACGTATGTATTGTATTTAAATTTGGTAATTTACTAAGCGGAGCAAAATCAAAATAATTTAACAATTCCAAAACAAAGTACTTACCTAAGGATACTGTATTGCAAAGGATACTTTTATCCGTTGAGTATGTTCCCTTAGGAAAATTTTAGTCTAAAAATATGCTGAAGCTCACGAACACAGGCTTCACCGACATGTGAACGTTGAGTTAATCTAGCTGCTAGACAACATAGACCTAGTACGCAGACTAAAAAAAATTAAAGTTTATTGAACGACGAAAATACCAAAGAAAAAAGAGTCAAAGAAAAAAACCTTTTTAATTATTTTATATTAAAAAATAAATTAGCAAGTGATTCCATATTTGATAAGACGTCAATGTGAACGTTGTTAGCTTGCTCCTTGCTCAGCAAACATAAACAAATCCAATAAAAAGTAAATATAACTAAATAATAAAGAAAACGACTGCCTCAGGTAACAACATAAATATCTATTCATATTTGGGTTTCGATTTCTTCTACACTTAGGTTCAATATTTACAGTGACAGAAAATATGTGGAATAGAATATTTTGATATGAGTACCTTTGTGATATGGAGAGGCTAAACTTATCTAAATTAGAATTAGAGCATGAATATGATATATGGATCCAGAAGTAGTGGCAGGCTAAGGAAAATATGCATAGGTAGTGTAAAGAATGAAAAGTGAGTCAATAATAGTGTGCAAGTATTTAACTATAAAAAAAATTTTTACTGTGGGTTTCTCGTTTTATTTCTTCGTTATTTAACATCAAAATCCGAAATTAAAGGTACATTGTGGTTTTTAATGAATTTTGTAAAAAAAACTAAAAAGTAGAGCTTTTTTTAAATTGATATAAACCAGTGCTTGGCTGCGATCCCACCTGATGGTAAGCAGAGATGCTATGCATTGATGGTGAGGCGCACTAGTTTATTAAGAGCCTATTCACTCTAGCCTTGAAGACACCTAAAGCCTAGCTTAGTGTTATGGTAACTTAACACCATTTTCTCATGTTGGTAGGACATAGTTTGTAATTGTATGATAAAATTTAAAGTCTAAAATTAAATCATTATAACTTTTAGTCAATGGTTTTGAGTACCTACGTAGTGTCCCTAATGTAGATCTGAACACGAACTGGCCCACATTTTGATGAACGAGCGAATGTGCATACTTACTTGCGTTCAATTCGATTAAGCATTTTCACTGAGAATTCGATTAAAACTCCAACAAACTCTTTTTAGTTGTGATACCTCAGCTAAACCTAGTATGCAAGTTCTGTAGTAGGTAAGGTAACCTATAGAATATGATCATTAAAAGTGTGCCTGTAAAATTGTTAATTCGATTTCTCCTAGATCCCATCATTAGATCCTGACCCTATTTAGACACCGTAGGCGCGGGCTTGCAGACGGCGAGCAATGGGTGGTTCGCCGTCCGACCGTCCGGTAGCCGTCCGGACCGAGCCCAAGTCGTCGACGGCGCGTACTGTTCCACGCGCGCCTCAAGGAGATGTCAGCAAATCGTAGGGGCCCAGCAGGGTCGAAGCCTACTGGGGCCACGGGTAGTGTGAAAGTGAAACCCGGGGCCCTGGGACGAAGGCAACGAAGGAGCAGGAGTGGGTTTATAGTCAGTAAAAGTCTGACACTATCTCCCGTTCCGCCCAAGAGCGGGATCTGTCATAAGATGATTTTCCCACCCAATAAAAAAAAAACCCTATTTAGACTACCTGAAAATACAGGGTAGGTGTACCCTTTCAAACCAAATCATAGTTATCTAAATCGGTCCAGGTGTATTCGAGTAATCGGGAAACATAGGCAGGTACATAAAAAAAGATTCCGCCGAATTAAGAACCTCCTCTTTTTTTGTAACCGGTTAAAAACCACGACCGTTCTGTGTACCTTGTAGTTTCAGGTGCCTTTGAAAATAACTACTGAAGTCTGTTGATTTAAGTAATATTATTTCTTTCATTCAAACAGTAAAGACTAGCAGTTATGGCAGCTTTAAAGCCTACCACTTGCAAGGAAGCTATAGCTCGCTGGGAAAAGGCGAAAGGAGAAAACGCTGCAGAAGCCAAAGTCATTGAGCTGCAGTTCCAGTGGCCTCCCATAGAAAAGATGGATGGAGCCCTGTCCACTCTAGTAGCTTGCGAGTAAGTCTTTCATTTTCTCGGTCGAAAATTGCTAACTTAGGTGCTTGTTATTTCGGTACTTAATTCGGAAGTGTGGGTACTTACCTATACAGCACCCTTAGTGTACGTAACGCAACGTAAACGCTCGTGCAAATGTCAATTTGTATAAGTAAAAGGTTTATGGTTTTTGCCACCAGATGTCGTTTATTCAATCTAAGTACTTTGTTTTATATTATTAGGTGCACATATACTTAGGGCATACTGAAAGTTTCTGGATTCTGATAAATAAAACTAGATGCAAAATTAATGATTTTTTGCATTCGTTGAAACCATTGTACAAAGCAGTTGGACTAGTCTTCTTTAGGGACCTCTTCAAAGGTTTTAAGGAACGCATTACCACCGATTCAGGGCTCGTAAAACGCATGCCTCTAAGTATGTCTTTAATTTTTTGAAACATATTGAAATCGCAGGGGGCGAGATCCGGGCTGTAAGGCGGATGCATCATAAGTCCCACATTTGAAGCCTTCAAATAGGCTTTTACCTTAGCAGAATGTGAGGATGCGTTATCTATTTATTTATTTTAAACTTCATGCAATATAAAGTACAAAGGCGGACTTATCATGCGGCGGCGGCGTTATCATGGTGGAGGAGTACATTACTTCGAGGACGCTTTTCGCGAACTTTTTCTAAAACTCGGGGCAAGCAGGTGTTCACGTACCAAACTGCAGTCACTGTGCTTTGATATTCTGAACATTTCCTTCAACTTGATGTACCATATTTACAGCCAGCATTCTTAATTGGGTAGTTGACACTTGTATCAAAAAGGAACTTTATCCAAATTGGAAATTAGAAGGAATTTTTCAAATCCGTTCAATATTAAGTAAGTCAGAAAGCTTTCAAAACAAGTGGAAGGAGTAACTGTCAAGTAACAGAATAAGGATATACAAATAGAAATGTGACGTCAGCGCCATTGGATTACGTGTGTACCAAAGAGACAACGAAATATTCCCACCCTCTACAACTACACTTCCTCATACCATTATTTGAAATGCTAACTGATGCAATTACGCAAAGCAATTATCTGAAACCAGTATCAAGATTGGTTATTACCAATTTTGGTGTTGTTAGGCGAAATTATTTTTAGCGTTATTTATTGTTCAGTATAAAAGATTCATAAATGAATACAGAAAAATAACCACATATATTGTGTTTTCTACTTGCAGGAAGTTAAGCCTATCATCGAACATGATTGACAAAATAGCCGGTATTGCTGGAATGAAAAGTCTTAGGATTTTATCCGTTGGACGAAATTATATAAAATCTTTATCCGGAGTGGTAAGCCTTGCGTATAATTTTTATACAAAACTACGACAAACTTATTATTTACGTTTGGTACAGTAATCGGGTCTAGGGATCGAACCGCAAAATTAAGTTTGTTTTTTATTGTATATACTTTTCCGGAATAAAAAGTACCCAGTGTGGTGCCCAGGATATTAAAGAATAATTATACCAGTTATGTATATATTATATTAATAAGTTTCAAATTGAACCCGTAGTTTTTGCGTGATGCCGGAACAGGCAGACAGACAGACAAAAAAATTTTTAATCACATTTTTGGGTTCGGTGTCGGTCTACATCCCCCGCCATTTATTTTTTTGATATTTTCAATGTACAGAATTTTCACTTCTACAGATTTATTATAAGTATAGATGTGAAAGTAACTGACTGTCTGTTACGTTTTCACGGTTAAACTACTGAACCGACTTTAATGTAATTTGGTATGGAGGATGCTTGAACTCCAAGGATGGGCACTGGCTACTTTTTATCCGTCTTCGACTTCGCGTCCACAATAACCGACATTCACGCGGACGAAGCCACTGGCAGAAGTTAGTACTAGTATAAATGTATCGATGTCGTGGCCAGATCTTAGAAACTGATCACTTCATGATATGGCCAAGTAAAACTGGCCACATCGTTTTAAACGTTGAAAGTTTGATGCTCTTTCAATCCTCGTTCAGCCTACTTTTTTTAGACCTTTTATTATCATAGAAATCCTACATCAATGATGTGGCCAAACGAGGATTTTTTTCTTCCATTCTATCCTCAACCGCCTCTCAACCGTCGTACTATCTATATATATATATATATATATAGTAACTTCCTTTTCTTCACTGACTGTTCACACAATCCATCCATCTTTTCTTTGACCTCTCTCTCCCTCTCCACCCATCCATATGTATGCGTTTCATCTCTCCTCTTTACATGACCATACCAAGACAAACGATTCCCTCTCAACATTTCAGTCACTGGCGCCACTTTCAAACTTGCTCTAATATATTCATTTCTCACTTTATCCATTCTCGTCACACCACACGTCCATCTCAACATTCTCATCTCCGCTACATGCAATCTTTGACATATCATCAAATATTAATGTTTAAACGATCTGGCCAGTTTTAGTTGGTCATTTCATGAAGTGATCAATTCTATGATCTGGCCACAGCATCGACATTTTGCCGTATCCATTTACTTAGTTACACTAAAAAGTGACCCTTTTCCATTACCTAGTACCAAGTTAGCATTTAATGCTAGATTTATGACATATTCGACCATATACTAGGTGATATTGAACTTCATTTTTTTTATTTTTTAGGAAACTGTAGCAGAGACATTGGAAGAGTTGTGGATAAGCTACAACCCAGTGGATAAACTGAAAGGCGTCGGACAGCTCAAAAATTTAAAAGTTTTATATATGTCAAACAACAACATCAAGGAATGGGTGGAGTTCAATAGACTTCAGGTTGGTTTTCCATTGAAATATCGTAAGAACATCGCCGTAGGAATGTGGTATTTTCAGCAGTGATCATACTTAGGCCGACTATTCACCGACCCGTAGCTACATAGACGCGTATTCGTCATTGTACGCTAGGTGTACAACTACAGCTTACATACAAAACTATGAGACCGGTCATTGTGGCGACACTTAGGAGAGGTTATGTCCCACAGTGGACGTCTTTCGGGATCAAATGATGATGATTTAAATATTTATTTATTTTATTTATTTAACTATTCATGTTCACACAAAGTAAATTGGTGATGTTGGGAAAAATATAACTCAATATAAAAATTAACCGGTCAACGCAACGATTACGCAATGCATTCATTAATTCATCTGAACCACCCTTTTTCTGAGGTGGGATATCGTCAAATAACTGCACCCGCTCTGAGTGGAGCGAGACTCGAGAGGGAAAGTCAGGTTTTACTGACTAGACCCAGCCATTTTCCCTCAGTTGCCCTTTGCGTTCCAGGGCCGCGGTAACTCTTTCGAACATTCCCGCAGCCCTGGCAGGTATCGGCCGCAGCGGGCCTCGTCCACTAAACCACCCTGTGCTTGTTATTCTATTGCCTACACACCAGAGGCGTCGGCTTTTAGAAAACCTCATGGGTACTCATGCTCATTTGATGACTCGAAAAAGTGGCGAAATGTGAGAAGAGAATTGCACAGTGATCGACCGACAAATAAATAAATGTCCTACTTACACACTGCGTACTTAATTACTAATTATGTTTGATAAAAAATACAAAATGAAATCATTATTATTATCAAGAAATATTATAATTTATACGTAACCTAAGAGGCGATTACTGATCTGTTTGTTGATGTCTATTATTCTCAGGGGTGCTTGGTACCCACTGTATATTTCTCATAGGTTCTCGAGCACCCGAGCACCTACGGAGTCGGCGCCCCTGCTACATATATCCAGGGCCACAAGTCTGCTATTACAATAGTGTCTGAGTGGTCTATCTTTGAGTTCATAATTGTTGATTTTGACAAGTTTGGTAATCTACTATTGAAATGGAGTCATTATGACTTTCCAATAGTCAACCACTGACACTCTATTTAAACAAAGGGCATAGAATGGTAATCTCGTACATAATGATAAATTTATGTTTGACGTATGCGGGAATGTGCTAAAATTTTGACAGTTCCCTTGATCACTTACCTACTTTTAGAATGTCATTGTGTAGTCATTGCTATTAACCTTTTGAGTAGCGTAATTAGAGACACAATAGAAAGACAATGACCGAGCGAACGCCGGCGTTCGCTCGGTCATTGTCTTCAGCCGCCGCGGTTGCCCGCAAACGTGGCGGGAGATTACTGCAAGACATGCGGTGAAATGATCGGTGCCCGGTCGCCCGCCAACCGACCGCAGAGCGTGCGGGCGCTAACCGCTGAGGCTGCAGGCGACCGCGGCCCGCGAGGTTCTACTATTTGCTCACCGGTACAGCGGGAGCCGCGAACAACCGCGCACACCGCGGAGCATAAACCCGCGTCGTGAAATGTGCTTTAATTTTTTACATATATATCTGCATTCTACAGAAGCTGCGGGCCCGCAACCGCGGCGGCGGCGGGTGAAAACCGATTCGTGAGTTCTTAGCCTTAGACAAAGAGCTGGATTTCGTAAAAGAGTGTTGAAAATTACATGAAAATTGGCTCCTATTACACTTTATTGCAATAGGAGCAGTTCTGCTTGGCAGAGCTTGCCACGTCTTCAAAAAACAAACAAGGAGATGAAAACAAAAATTCGAGACATACATACTTAGGTATGTATGTCTCGAATTTTTACCATTTCTCACAAATATATTGAATAGATACCTACCTATTATGTGAAATTATAAAATGTTCCTTGTTTATTTGAAGTTTATAAACATTTAATTTTTTACAGGAGTGTCACAATCTCAGAGACTTGGTTTTTATAGGGAACCCGATAGTTGACGCCCAACCAGACGTTGATACTTGGCGCAACCAGGCTGCCACTCGACTCCAACAAATAATCAAGCTAGATGGCATACCTATTATACGAGAAACGGACTGATTTCTTCTAGAGAAAGCTAGATTTATGTATTTTAATCATATAAATAAAGTATGCAATATATATTCTAATAACGGTTTGTTTTAAATTATGCCTTTATCTGCAAAAAAAAACGTTTAATATTTAATCGTTTTACCATTGATATCTCAACAACGAAATTCTGTAGTTTTGTGGCAGGAATTTATCAAGACCCTCAAACATAATTTTCTGAATAAGAATTTTGATTGCGTGACACTTTCCGTAACAATGGGTGATAGAGGACCACTTGTTTAGCCTAAGAATTGAAATGACGATAATATTCGAAATAATAGCCTCGTCGCATCGCATCGCTTGCTTGACATTTAAGACAGATTATGACTCTGGCAACACTAATAACTGCTGCACACGCCATCTATCTATTAGGTGACGCAACTATAACATGACAGCCTTAAGATTGAATTCCATTAATCGAATAATGATTGCGATGGACAGATTGAAGATTACAGAGTAATTCAACTAACTCCGTGAAGCGATTAATTGACTCATTCGTTGATAAACACAATCATACATAGCTATCTAAATTTTATCAGTACACACCTCATAAGCTCAACTAAACTAAACTCTCGTTCTCAATTATACCTACAGTAACTATATGGATAGGTAGGCATTATTGCTTACTACATAGCAATTGACGACTCACATTTCCTCCGGAAATCGAATGCTATAGAGAAAAACGCGTGGAAATAGCTAAATAACGTAAATGACTCCCCCGATCTGGTACTAAAAAGTAGATTATTTTATTGCAAATCGTCCAAATCTTCATGTGAATGAGTCGCTATTGTCCGTACGGCTTTATGATTCGTCATACGTCTCAAAGCCGACTTAATAGCCTGCTTAATTCGCGCCAAAAGGAAATACGAATTGGCCGGGGACGCCATTGCCGGCGGAAAAGTCCCTCTCTGTAGATGCGCGAATGGCCCCGCCATTGTGTTGCCACTAATAAAATTTAATGATGTAAACGGATAGCACGAATTTATCTAACTCAGAACTTGAAGGGAGCAGAGCACTGAGGGGAAATCAATTAAAGACAATATATCAGCTGTAAAGCAAATTGAATTCGGTATTGTTATACGATACTGTTGGAGTTTGATTATAGGCTCTCTTTATTTATGTTGCTTATTTGTGTTTTAAGTGCACGAATTAGGAGGAATAGGTTTAACTTAGGTAGAACTTTTACAGTGAACTCCACCCGAACCAATACATATTGACGCATGTGTATAAGTTTGGTTTTGGGATAAAACTGCAACCTCTTCGCGAACGATGAAAAGCTGGGAGCTTATCAAAATTTTATTTTTCCTACTTTTTGTTTCTCATCTTATAAATCTACTCAATTAACATAGGTAATAGTATCACCTAAAATACGTACCTATATATATACTAGTAAGGTTAGGTGGCATGTGTGTAAACGAGCCATATGTATCAGTAGGTCCGTAAGCGACATTTGAATAGAGCTCAATAATTTAATGGAAAACCGGTCATTGTGTACTCAGCGTAATGGACCGATAATTGTCCATCCAAACAGAAGTAACTCTGTTAATCAAAATGAAGCTCGCACCTTCCCTCGCATTATAAATGAAGTAAGCTCCCTCGTTAATGCGTACAAATGCCGCCGACCGCCACCTAGCCCGTCATTATTTAATTATTAACACTACAATCGACCTAATTTTGATTTCTATTTGACATTTCGATTACGCGGCACGTAGTCGCCGCCGGCGCCGCCGAGCAGCCATTTTGTGACATCTGTCCTCGAATGTGTTACGAACTATAAAATTCAATTTCCCCAATCGGCCAGCTCGACACATTTATTATTCATAGGTCGATACCTAGATGCCCGGCCACTAACAGATGTGATCTTTTACGTGAAGGAATATCAAAAAACATGACTTCGATATAAAGAGCAGTGATTCTAAGGGACATGAATTTAATATAAGATCATGTGAATCCAATTTATGGGCATATTCGAATTGTATAAAAGAAAGTCCAAATACATTCACAAATAAGCTATTCAATCGCGTGACATCAGAGTTTTCCCGTTGCGGGAAATGAGTTTTCATTTCAGTTATTGAAAATTTGACTCGGTATTGTTTCTGAAAAGCTATTAATATTGTAGGAATGTAGCTCGTGCTTTATTGGCAATCGACTTCAGGTCACGCTACTGATCGCGTTTAATACTTGATACAATTGACTGATGGTCATGCAGTAATGACTGTATCGTCGGGTCCCAGCTGGTTGAAAGTTTCCACTCTAATTGAATATGCGATTCGTGCCTCTATAACCGTACTTACGTAGCGGCTGAATATTAGGTTCGTGTTCTATTAGCCAATAAATCAATCCATGTCCTCGGTAATGCACAATCCATTTGCTCGCATGTAGCCTAATTGCCGTTAGCGCCGCCCAATAGCCGCATTAGGTTAAAACGCTGGTCGAGCAGCCCGCCCCCGCACCCGGCTCGTACGGTAAACTCATGAAACTCGACTATAATGGCTGATTTTCTAGCTCACGAGATGTATCCCCAGCAAACGGTCGCGCTTACGCCACTCAAAGGCGGAGAAAATGGCTTAAGTGCTTTCTCTATTATGCTTAAGGTCGTTCGTGAAAAGGATAATTTTCAACTCTCCAGCGCCCTCGTTTCGTCCGGATGTGGAATTAGTGAGGGTGTGACTGCGTTCTTAATATTTTTTTTTATGTGTACAAACAGAAAAAATCTGTTGTTAATTTTTCTTTAAATATAAAAGAAAAACTTCTTTAAAAAATAAGGTTTCTCTCTAATAGGTAACACTACAAACAAGATATTATTATGAGTAATGACGGGAGAGCACAAAATTCATTGGTAAAGTCCGAAGAGACTGCAACATTATACTAGGTAGGTTCCGTACGTAAGTTTTTTACAAAATTTATATTATTATTTAACTAGCTATGTTCATACTATTCCAACGTCGAGTAAGATAATATATTTTTAAGTTGGGTAACCTATTGTCGCGGCAAGCGTCGAGGGTAGCGAAATAAAGCTTTTCCAACAAACAATAGTTCCGGCCCTTTGTCGTACTCGGAGTTGAGTAAACATTAGTAGTTGAGGGCATTGTGAGAGGTTTCCTCCTCCGACCTCCTTCGAGCCTTCGCCGCGCTCTGCCGACTCCAGGCCTAACAGTTTACGGCCAGATAACTCCCACTTACCCCTCATTACCTTTTGTTTCAGAAGAATTGTTTGTTTTGTTTAAGAATACGTAGAACCCATTTCATTGTATTGTTAGATTTTTACCTACCTATAAAGTATTTCAGTAAGATTCATACAGCTAGGATTATCTAATGTATAATTCATTAAAAATGGCTGTTTCTTTCAGCTTAATAACCATGAAGTACAGTGCAAACAGTAGAAGTCACGATCGTATCATAAATTTCTTTCAACATTAACACCTACTTTCCATAATAGCCGATAAACCAAATTTAGTTTTCATGTTACGCACCCTCCACAACTACTTATAATAAGCAATGATCAATGGAGAATAATCCTATTGTGTCGCGCGCACACAAAAAACCATGTCGAAATTATTCCGCTACGGTTTCGCGCTAATATCTCCATTACATTAGAGTAGAACCTCATTGTTAGCCACACTAAATCTACATGAAAAAGATTACGCGCCAAAATGTTGACAGTTGTCGAATAGACAATAGAAAAGTGAGTGCATTTCGATATACGCATAATGGTTTGTGTTTATTTAATTTAAGTCACTGGCAACATAGAATAATGGCATGTTTTCGCCAGCGGCGCTCAGCGTTCCGACTTGAGCCGGGAGCGCCTCGGGGCAATAAAATTAATGAAGCGTGGAGATCCGGACCATTTTACTTGTATTATTCGTCTCCTGCGGCCTGAGACTGGAGCGAATGTCCATTAGTTCTGTTTTAACATGTTAGCGAGGTTGAAACGTTGTAAATGCGATTTACTTTGTAGAGAGGGTGGAAAAGTAGCCGGAGAGATTTGATCGCGATCAGTAGCCAAAGCGATCGGAAGTGATCGCAAATACCTATTTGTTCGTAGTAAGAGTTCATAATTTATTTATGGCCAACTTTAAGATGACTCCAATTTTTCTTTAAGAATCTACGTTTACAAATTAGATCATTCGACTCTATTTATTAGGGTTCTTATGAACACACGTCAAAGTAGGCCTACTTAGCTATATCTGTAAGTTCAAATCTTGTGGTAAATGCTGCAAATAATACGGTAACGTGAACAAAGAGCGCATTAAACCGCATTAGATGGTAACTGATGATCAGCCGATGGAAGAGCGCGGCGGTTACGCGCGTCAAATTCCCGCGATATCATCTTAATCCGCCAATATTAGTCGTGCACTAACGGCTTATTGGACGCATGTGTGAAGAACGTTTTTTAGCTTTCAATGGATTAAATATAATATAAATAAATTATGTAAAATGAATATCTAATAGGATATAACGTCTCTACATAGGTACAAAGCGGATCTTTTCTTTTGTTTAACATTAAAACAGTCCTTTGCGAATGACATATTATTATTATAAATCATACTACCAGAAGTTTAGTGTTTTAAAGCATCGGACTCTGTTAAAAAAAAAAAAAACAATTCCTCACCAAACCGCTTTAGAACCCAGACTCATAATCAGGCCTGCGCAAACCTTCCGCTAACTGCAGAAAATTACATAGAAGTCATTCCTTTACAAAAACCTCGTCGAGCACAAAGGGAGTATCGCAGGCGCTAAACCGTCGCACGCTCATTACGGGAACATTCGCTACTACAATTAGCATATCAAATGGTCTTATCAGATGTAACGGCTGGCGCCCTGCGCTCGACCACTGCGCCCAACTAATGTTCCTACGAGACAATAACGCGATTAGCGATATAAATACAGTAACAAGAGTATAACGAGGGATTTTAGCAGGATACACTGATTCTTATCAGGCGACACGTTTACAAGGGTACGGTATGTGTTTTTGAGATTCAAACATATCGTGTTGCTATAATAATAAGTACTGAAAATGGCTGTTAAAGGTCAATTTTTTTTTATAATTGAATACTTCGGGTTTGACCACTATTTCACCCGATGCAAAGCGACGATGTGGGCACGCTTCTCTAGACCTACCTATTCACTCTTGATTTAAAGACCCCTAGGTTATAGCTATCAGGAAACACATGAATGTGTTCCCAATACGTTTTGTACGTATGGGTGGGAATGTCCACCATGTGCTGGTGGCACATCGCCTTAGGTACGTGTGGTGGTCCGATGATAGAAGGGACTTGGCTGAATTAAATTATGCAATTCCGATGCACACACCCCGAAACGCACCGGTAGAAAACCGACAGGCTACCAACACGGAGCGTCAGCGTCGATGCTCAAGACTTCACAGATTGCAATCCGTGAGTTTGATGGTTGTTTGTGTGTGTTTGTGTGTGTTTGTGTACAACACACACACACACTCAGATGGCCACCGATAAAAAATTTAAACCAAAAAGATTGTTTTTCTCTGTTATATTTTAGATCATTGCCATCTTCACGTTTTTTAAGGATTGAGTTATTCACAGATTCAGTACATCTGTTATAAGTACTGTATAATTTATGATGTTCAAGTTTTATATAAATATCCCAAGAATAATAATCTTCATCCCGCATCCGAGCCAGGACTTGCAAAAAAAAAAATAACAGCGGAATTTGTTTTACACGCGAATGATAAACTTTTATGAGGTTGTTACGTAGCAACAATAGGCGGAGCGCTCCCGAGGCCCGGGGGTTTAGTGCGTCCGATTTCCATACAAAAACTTCTATTTCCCCGGCTAAATGGCACGTGAGAGGACATAAAACTGCGGGAAAACTACACCCAGCTACCGACTAGTTAGCTATTCGCTTTTTATTTATTTTTTACCCCTTGCAGTCAAGATAAATAACTGTGACTGCAACCAGATCTATTATTTTTGCAATCAGGAAATATACCCAGTAATGCTACGTTTACTTTTGTGGAATGTAAATTCAAACTATTAAAACATTGGCAGCTCAAACAAGCTGTGACGGAAAATATTTCCGACTGACATCACATTCCGAGCCAAGACACCAACTTGGGTTGCACAAGATCGCATAAAGTTTTAAGCCATAAAATGTTAGAATACTAAATGATTTTCTGCTCGTAACTTTTTATAGAATTGAGATAAATAGGTACTGGTGTGGCGTGTCTTGACGAAAACATATCGCATGTTACGAAAACATCAAGAAAAACATTTGATATGTACCAACGACATAGAAGTCGATAAATCGAATAGATCTAACAACACAGTTAAGTCATACTAACTAAATCCAAGAATGTTAAGTAGACATCATAAAAACTTATAGGGCCAGGGCTCAGAGACGTATCCTCCACGAGTACACGCGTCAAGCTGATCTCCAGCCCACCGACTTGTGCCATCTCTTAGGAAGTGATTTGTCAGCGCCGCCCCCTCTCGATTGAATAATTCAAATAATCGAGGTATTTATATGTAAATAGCGAGCCACATCTCCATACGAAAGGGCCGATCGGTACATAAATTTGGCAAGACGACGAGAAAACTGCGACGCACCAACGATCTGATTTATTCGCTAAGTTTTAGAAAAAGTGGCGCGCGTCAGGAAATGTTTGTCTAATCGCGTTTATTGCCCCGACCCGGGATTTTGCGCCCCAAAGCACACTGGGGTGAGGCCGACTACGTAATACACTGATGCTGTGCAAAAACAACTAGATATTTACTCTATGAAAACAAATAAAAGGAACCCAAGAAAATACCAGCCACAATTGATCAAAAATTTACTCTTTAAGGTTGTTTTGATAGTAAAACTGTTGGTTGCGTACATAATACAGCGTGAATGCTTTTCAGCTTCAATGGAAATATTTCTTATCTTGCTATAGTGTGAGTACCAAGAAAACTATTGCCGAAATTACATAACTAACCAAGCTCACCTTGTCATACTAGCAAGAGCTCCAAAGAAGAAAGCAAGCCCTATATGAAAACATAACAGCCTAATAACAGCAATTAATATCACTCTCTCAATTAGAGCAACCTATGACACTTATCCAAGGAAATAATAACGTTGTTTATGAGCGCTGCTAGTTCCCAGCAGCGCCATCATATGGCACTACACTATTAGTCATAGGAGCTGGCAACACCGGCTCATCAATCATTTTAGTACGAGTGGGGAGGAACGGGTAAAGTGTTAATAATCGCTACTGCCACTATTGTTCATTTCTAACTAAATTCACGTACGGAATGATATCACTAACCTGACGTAGTCCGTGGAACTTCATTAGTGGTGGGATAGAGTTTTAGATAAGTTTTTATGGGGGTTACAAGTTTGCACGATAGAAGATAATAGTACTATCTACTACGTGACAATTGCGGGTATATTGTTGATGTCTTGAGTATCTAATTTCAGAAATAGTTTATCAAATAAGTTTATGGCAATCTACATCAGTCACACCCTTTTCCTATGAAGAAATAATGAGTGACTTATGGACTTATGTAGTGTATGCATTTACATTCACTGAAATTAGAAGGACTATGAAAACAAATCATAAAGAAATGCAACGATTGTACTACACTATCTTAATTACTGACATAACAAATTTAAACCTTTACCAGTACCAACTTCATCAATCCCAAAATAGTACCCACAATCATTAATTCAAGATCCTAAACAAAATCTACTCTAGACCACTCTCGATAAATAACGTTCTAACCTGACTCAAGGGTAAAAAGTTCAACCCTAAAAAATACATTCAGCTTTATAGAACAGAGAAATAAGCAAGTGAGCAACAAAACGCACTTTATCAGGTGGCGGCCGCTTTATCCCGCTAATGACCAACCCCTCTAGAGTAATAAAAGTCGATATCAGCCTCCCTGCAAACACCGTTGACAAAATGATCTTGATACTTTAGTCGTTTTGTCTCTGCATTTTCATTATTTAAAATAAACACGCTTAAGAATAACTCCCAAAGTAAAACTAATAATTGTAACGAACTAAATCGGCCTGAATTGTATTTATTTATTATTTAATTAAAACGTTGTCCCACACTAAAAGTTATTCCTGTGTCGAACCCACGAGACACAAACATGTAAACTCACATTCACAAGACACCCAGACACGGATCAATTATTTATAGGCCATACAAATATTTATTCCGGGAATCGAACCCGTGACACATCGCAGCAGCCACCGCAGCAACCGTGCTGTTAGCTAAACGCCTAAATAAATTATAAGAGCCACAAAATAACACTTAGGTTAAAGTTATACTTTTACTTTACTTCATTTTCTGATGTAAATATAAACTTTTCTAAACACTTTTTTATTGACATTACAGTTTTACAAGCATAACAACGATTCGAACTTAAACGTACTAAATCGTATTAAAGATTTCACCATGTGTTTTTCATTAACTGAATAGTGGTCCCTCCATTTTAATATCAAAGTAACGGTACCAAATTCTTAGTAGAATATTTTGAAATTTTATGAGTGTAGAATTTTATTATAAAAGTAGTAGAATTATATCCCATCATCTTGACGTTCATCGGGAAATCGTCCTGCAACTCCCGATGCCCAATTCTGTACCCCTAATAGGTTAGGGGTACAGAACGACAGTCAACTGTATGTACATTATTTGTTAGGACAAAATAATGTAAATACAGTCGACTCTTGTTAATTTGTTACTCGAGGAACTGTATATGGTTCTTTCACTTGATGATGAATTCTGCAGGACTTGACAGTACCTTCTGGCCAGTACAGGCTAACCAAGAAAATAAAATGGCGAAAGGACCAAAAATATAGATTGGCGTACATGCCCAGCGAACCGCGGCTGAGAATTAGCGGCGGCGGGAAAGAAAAATGATTGTGACAGTCCGGCGAACACCACTAATGGAGTCTGCGTCTGCGAAATATCCTCACTTAGACCAGTAGTGGGTAGCCGCATCCACTACCTACCCATTCCATAAATACGTGAGTCGGTGGCTCAGCACTTTACCCACGTTTAGAATTAAAACAACGACCGTACGACCTATCAAACGATTATTTTTTTAACACTGCTTTTATCCATGATATTCGAAACTTCCATGCCAGTTGTTAGGGCACTAATCTTTAGTTTAAAAGTGATCAATAGCTAGATAACACTGTAATAGGGTGACTATCTGATTCACGTATCTACTTAAATTCAAATCGCCGTTGAAATACACAGAGGGCAATTCAAATGTAGCAATAACGGGGCCCCACCCCTACGATACAATACAACACTCCCCTCACAAATTAAGTGTAAAACAAACCTAATGAAATTTAAATATCTTTTCGGCGACGCAATAACTGCACAAATAAAATCATGTCGCGGGGGAGAGTATAATCGCTTCTATTGTGTACACATTGTACGAAATTATTCTGTTGAGAAGTTTTACAACCCTGTCGCAGTGAAATGGTAGTGTCGTCCCCTCGTATTGTTAGCTTCATGCGTGGGATGGTTAGTGTGACAAGGTAGCAGGGGCCCATGACGTCGTAAGAAGGGGCGGGAATGCTCTCTAGACAGTAATAGGCTCTTGCGGTGATGATAAGCCTCTCATTGTTAGCTTGTTAGTGGATAATTCGCAGTAATGTGATTAGCGTGCGTGGAGAGGAAATCTGCGTGCGGTGTTTGTTTTTAGGCATTGTTTTGGTTAGCTTGATGTGTTTTTTTTTGTTTTGTTTTTGCTTTGGTCGTTATAAAATGTATCTTTTATGACAACTTTATTACCGACATTCCACATGACTCCATTAGTCAAATAAGACAACATTATGCTAATTATGCTTACAGACAAACACTGATTTTTATCATAGATTTAAATCAATCTATTCCTTCTGAAACAAGATAAAAGAACGTGCACAATATTTTCACGTAATTGGACAAGTATTCAGCAGCGGAAACATTATTATTCTAGCAGATTAAGTCGAGTATCCAAATGAATCTCTTAAAAGACTCGCTCGCCCCTCAAAGGGGAGGATACTAATTTTCTTTCAACTTTAAAAGAAGGTTCCTTTCAAGAAGTGGAAAAAAGTTACAATCGAAAAGGAAATTTGCGTTTTAAATCCTCTAATGAAGCTAAGAAGTTTGTAATGGAGGGGCGAAAGGCTGCCGGCAAATTGAGGAAAAAACTTACGCTCCGAACTGAACCGAGTTTGTTAGACAGAAGTAATAATTCATTGGTATAATCTTTGTTTTTGTAAACCTACAGGTATTGGTGAGAGTGTGTTTTGGATGCTAATAACATAAGTACCTACTCACATGATTATTCTTTGTGTAAATTTGGGATCTTAGAGGCATACCTACTTATATTAGAACAGCACATTACTTATATTACAAAAGTACTGATAATATAATCGGATATTTTAATTTTTTATAGTTTCAAAGCAATACTGCTACGACAGACAAACACACGTCATCTTTAAGAGTTCAGTTCTGTCATTTTGACGTTCGAAATCCTTAAAGGATTATTCTATAAAGCCTTATTAGGCTTTATACTTTTTTTCTGGGAATGTTTGACTGGACTATTGTCCAGTCAAATTAGACCAAATAATAGGAATAAGAATAGGTTACAATAATTCACACCCAGATGAAAATTGGTATGATTGTTCAAAACATCATCATAAATGAAATCTAAGTCCTCATCGATCCGACAGCTGGAAATAAAAATACTCGGGGTCAAAGATCACAAGAACGCGATTTTCAGCAAAATGGTAAGTTTTATCATAAAAGTAGCTCAGACAAAAATTGTAGATCAGATAATTATCTACAAAAATGTCTCAGTACTTTTTTTCCTGAGATCCACCGTTTTTGAGATATAATGATTCAAAAAGTTGAAAGAGGTAATAGTCATAATAAGCACACATTTTCACGCCACCTTTGAGGTAGTGTACTTAGCGCGTTTTTAGGATTCCATACCTCAAAAGGAAAAAACAGAATCCTTATAGGACCACTTTCTTGCCCGTCTGTCTATCTGTTTGTCTATCTGTCAAGACCCTTTATCTCGAGAACGCACGGAGGTATCAAGTTAAAATTAATACCATTTACTCAGGTTTGCGGTCCCTTGAAGCTGTGAAAAAAATCAAACTTGTAAGTTAACGAAAAAAAAAGATACGGCCGTTTATGTTGTAAAAAACGTATATTTCGACACTCTCAAGGGAATCACAATTCATATGGTACTTCCCGTTATCCTAGAATCCTGAAATTTAGCATGAAGAAAGGTCTTCATAGTATAAGTATAGGAAAAAATCTGAAAACTGTAAAGTTAACTACTTTACAGTTTTCAGATTTTCGACATTACCTACAATCGAAAAAGGCACCAGAGTTGTTATGGATATGAAATTTCGGATCTAGACATGGATACGGGTATTAGGTATATCGGTTTCGGTATCCGAAACCGATATACCTAATACCCGTATCCGATTACGCATATGAAAAAATTTCGGATTACCCGCTAGTTTCGGATAATTTCGGTTACGATTTATAATTTCATAAAAGTAAAATACAAATAACAAGGTTTGACTTTTAATTCCAGTCTAGATTATCGTTTGTGTACCCGGGAGATAAAAACCTGTCGTAACTTGTTATTTAGACTCCGATTTATCCGTAACTATCCGAAACTTTTATATTGGTTTCGGATATTTTTTATTTCAGATGTCCAATAGTTTCGGTTACAGTTACAGAGCTTCATAACACCCCATGGGCCTAAGTCTGCTATTTTTATACATTCGTCATTCCAAGAGGATCCCATTGTCATTTTGCTAAAAGTTCGTAATCTGCTAATTCATAATGATTGATCATTGATCGGTCAATGGTCTCGTAACGAGTTGTGGTAGAATGACAATATTGAGCTTATTATAAGCAATGACTGCACAATGACGTTCTAATGGTAGGTCACTGATTTTTTTTTATTGTTCTTTATAGGTTCGCGCTTGACCGCTATCTCACCTGATGGAGAGCAACGATGGTCAAAGTAAGTTAGATATTCATTTGTCAATATGGACGCGCGGGACGGGACTACCATTCTATGTCACTTCTTTCAATGGAGTGTCAGTGTCACCATTGGAAAGTTATAATGACGCCATTATATTAGTAGATTAGACACTGGCAGAATAGTCGACAACGGCTCATTTGACAAAAAGGGAAAAAATAATAATTTTAGATTACCAAACTTGTCAAAATCAACAATTATGAAATCAATGATTTATGAGTATGAATATATGAGTTTCGAATAATTAAGCTATCCCACTGTTTCAAAATGTTTAGTTAAAAGATATCTCAATGGACTAGATGCAAATATTTAATTCTATGTCGCTTTACCTCTTTATTATATTAGTGTAGATAGCTGCGGCACTAGTTCGATAGTACCATTATTTTCATCAGAACCATTCAAAAGGAGCACTATTGGAGCAGTGGTGGCCGAGTGGTAACGGCCCCGACTTACGAGTTCTAGGTCGAGGGTTCAAACCCAGCCAGACGCATTACTTTATGTAATTTTAGTAATTTATTTCATCACCACTGTTCTCAAAACGATGAAGGAAAATAACGTGAGAAAACCGGCATGTCCTAGAACTAAAAATTCGAAAAAATGTGACATCCACCAACCCACACATGGCCCGCGTGGTGGGGGGTTTACGACCCATTCCCTCTCCTAGAGAGAAAGCCTGAGTCCCAACAATGGGAACATTATAAGGCCGACTTTGCTATGCTATTCAAAAGGAACCATTTATTTATTTGTGTTGTCATAGTTGCTTAAATAACTTAATTTTGATATGTATGTGAGTGTAAAGTTCCGTTGTCATTTCACCAGTTTCACTTCATCAAATGACACTTTCTGACTGTAGATGCTTGAGTTCTCAATAAAAATCACTATATGTATGACAATACCCTCAATTCCTCATGGATCCCACCATCAGAAAAGGATTTTGAAAACAATGGGTAAAATCTGGAAGCATATTCATATATAAATAATAATATAATTATATATTGCAGCCAATACGTCGTCGTCTATTATTACGTATGTATTTCGCGCAGTTGCTACGAGTGCTACGACGTAACTGCCTACGTTGTCGTAGCAGATAGCTAACACGCTACAGGCGCCTACAACTCGTAGCGCAGACCCATACGAGTGGCGTAGCGTCAAATCTGAAACTACGCAATCGAATGTCGCACAGTGGTCTGAAAAGTCTGGAATTTAAAAATTGCAATATCTCTTTACATAATATTAACGTATGGATGGTATTGGTAGCTCCACGAGTGAGAATAAAAGTTTTAAGTTTTTTTTGTACGGGAGATTTTTTTTTTTAAACTGAATGGAACTGAAGGGCTGGTACTCACACAAGCTATTGTACCATTTACCACACACGGCGCCTAAGATGATATGCATTTCATGAATCTTTCAGTGCCGCTTTGCGCATAGCAAATTTTTTATTATTTAATTTATGATTTTTCAAATCTTTGATGTAGTCACATGAAGTTGGCCATCGATCTACTTTTACTATCGTTTGTTTATAGCCTTAGTTTATGAAAATATTTATATATTTCTGTTGAACCCATTTTCTTGAAAAAAGTAAAATTAATAAAAAGAATTATATTTATATAATGCAGTACAGAAAATCAGTATTGAAAACTCACTTTGAGCCCTTCTACAATTTATTTATTTCCGAAGGAGTAGCTTTGCACAAGTCTGCGGTGAGCTAATTGATAACTGTGAAGCGATTTTGTCATCTATAACGGTCAGAAGCTTCGAGTCCTTAACCAAAGAGTACGTAAAGCTAACGCTTTATCCTTAACAGCATTGCTTCGCATAATAGAAGGCTGCAGTGCTTCAATCTAATCCCCAATCATAGCCTTGTCTTCAACAATGTTCAATCTGTTTTCGTCCCAAATCTTGAAATAGATTGGTCTGCAGAATAATGTGGAAGATGGGCTTGATCGCTTAAAAGTAGGGAATCAAATGGGGATTTGCGGGTTTGGGATTCTTGTTTTTGTTTTAGATAGTAATATACAAATAATTGACCCAGGCCCCGGTTCAGACCATAAGCAGATGATCGCACGCGTGAGGTAACGGACATCCTTACGCCTCAGCCGCCGCGACCGCGAATCCAGACTACCACTACCGGCCTCATCTAGTTTAAACTGACGAAAATATTGACATGTAAAAGTGTTTTTAAAAAACCTATTTGCAAAATAAATATCATTTATCATTTACCAACCACGGTAGGCGCGAGCTTGTGGACGACGAGTAATGGGTAGCTCGCCGTCCGGACGTCCGGTAATCGACTGGACGGAGTCGTCTACGGTACCTACGTAGTGTTCCACAAACGCCGCAGGGTTATCGGCAAAACCATACCTTCAGGGCCGATACCAGCTGGGGCCTCGGAGAATTTCTGAGAAGGAAACTTGCAGCCTGCAAGGGTGACTGAAGGACACAGGTGTGGTTGTAGTCAGTAAAAGTCTGAGACGTCCGCCCACTCCACCCTAGAGCGAAAGATATTTTATATGATTGCGTTCAGTTCAACTTAGGATACAAGACTCACGAAAATTAAAAATTTTGCTGTTAGGTAAAAGTTTAAAGTTGAATTATTTTCAATTATATAGAAAAGTCCCGAGTTCCTTGTAGCTCCCTTAGCCAAGTTACCACCGTTTCGTTTCGATTCTCTTGCGTCGAACGCATCGAGTAGGCCACGCTTCTTATTCCTTTGTTCTGACCACGTGACTGAACGTTTAGATGACGTCAGAACAAAGGAGTCGGAGGCGTGGAGAATCACTGTTTATTGACGTACACTCGTCATTCTGATGTTCACGAGAATTTGAATATCGTAGGCTACCCTGGACCTATACCTTAAGAGCCGGTTGCAGTTACTGAGTATTTTGTATGGACTCCGCCCGGGTCGATGTCGATTCCGCGGCCCCGTAACAGCAGTTTTATTTTTATAAAAAATAAAATAGCTATTCAAGACTTTTGTTTTTACGAGGCCATTTTAAAAAATAAGCTTTTATTATTTTTTATAACTTTCAAATATTTCCTTGATGTAATCTCATAAACATACACGTTTGAAATCGTGAGTTAGGGTCAGATACGATTTTTTTTTTTTATCGAGCCAACTAATCCTAATCGCCGTATCTCCGGACTGTCGGGTACCCGTAAGTCAAGTCAAACCACAATGGAACTTTTATAAAGCAGACTATTGTTTATTGTATTCCTCTTTAGCATCCACCGATTGGAGTCCGATATATAATATTCAGCAACCGGATGAAGCTTTAGAGTGCTTTTATAATATTTTTATGGCGTTTTAGATAATTGTGTACCTATAAAACGACCTAAGCGTGCGCATATGAGTAGGTACTGCTATCCAGAATGGTATACGAAAGAAATAATTTCTGATATTAAATTAAAGGCGAAACTACACAAGAAGTATAAAGCAACTAGGTCAAGCGTTGATTACAATGTTTTCTCCGCATGCAGGGCGCGAATTAAAGAAAGTGTAGACCGGGAATACCAAAACCATATGGATGGGGTGCAGAGCAACTTAGCAAAGGATCCTAAGTCCTTCTGGAACTAGATCCAATGCTCAAACTAAAATAATTAAAAACGGGTCAGTTTTATCAAATTTAGAGTGCGCGACGGAATTTGCGAATTATTTATATTCTGTTTATAATGAGGAGCCAGCGCGGCTTGATGTGAATGAAGCGGTGGAGGCCGGCGGTTCAAGCAGCGCGCGCGTGCACGTCTCACAACTGACGCTCGCGCAGGTGCAGGCGGCACTGGCCCGTCTCAAGCCCAAGCGCTCAGCAGGCCCGGACGGGATCCCTGCATTTGTAATGCGAGATTGTAGATCGGTACTGGCGAAACCACTCGTACACATTTTTAACAGGTGCCTAGATAATTCCTATTTCCCGGAACGTTGGAAGGTCACCCGTGTGATTCCCATACCAAAAGGGGGTGACGGAACACCAGTCGAGTCTTTTAGAACAGTAGCGATTCTGTCAACACCAGCGAAGGTATTTGAATCTGCTTTTCAGCGGGATGTACAGGAACAGGTGGCTTCACAACTGTCAGACGCACAGCATGGCTTTCGTCTAGCGCGTAGTACAACCAGCAACCTTTTAAACGCTATGACGTACCTGGTTCCTCATATCGACGCGGGGATGCAGGTGGACGCCGCCTACTTTGATTTTAAGAAGGCTTTTGACCTAGTGGATAATGATGTCTTATTATCGAAGTTGGCGAGGGTCGGCTGCACTCCAAAATTGCTCCAATTCTTTGTGAGCTACATGAGGGACAGGAAACAGTACGTGGAGTATTGTGGTTGTCGGCCTGAGCTTTATTTCACTAGATCGGGGGTGAGTCAAGGAACAAATGTGGGGCCGTTACAGTTTATTATTATAATCAATGACCTGCCTGAAGTAGTGAGTGACGCCAGGTGTCTGCTATTTGCGGACGACCTTAAATTGCTTTTGGCCATTGAGACCGAGGAAGACTGTCACCGCCGTCAGCAACACATTGATCGTATAGTTGAAAAACAAGCTGCAGTTCAACGTTTCGAAATGTTCAGTTCTAACATTCAGCCGTGCAAGATTACCACTTCACTACAACTACAAACTGAACGATACGCTTCTGAAAAGAGAGGAAGTAGTGCGAGACCTTGGCGTCCATATGGATACACAGCTGAGATTCCGGGATCACGTAGTACGTGTTTGTAAAAAAGCTTACAAGCGGCTGGGATTCGTGCTTCGCAGAGCAGCAGATTTCAACAATATTAACGGCATTGTACGACTCGCTAATTAGGAGTCAGTTAGAGAGTAATGCAGCTATATGGGCTCCAAATGAGGCGAAATACACTCTCATGTTGGAGCGCATACAAAATAAATATACGCGATACTTGTACCTACGACTTCATGGGGTATACCCCTTCTATCCCTTGATGTATCCAACCTTGTTCGTTTTGGGCATGGTGGGATACAACGGGTTGGAGACAAGAAGGGATCTAGCGTTGGTATCGTATATTCTGGGAGTGTTTCGGGGCCACACAAACAATCCGGGTGTGTTGCAGGAGATGGGATTGTGCGTACCCGATGGGTACGTTCAACGTCGCAGACGGCCGGATTTGTTCGCACTGCCTCGCGGTCGCACCAAGCTGGTGACCAACGTCCCATTCTCGAGCGCAATGCGCACACTAAACCTGGTGGCTGATAGAGTTGATATATTCTCATGTTCACTGAGCGAGTTCGCAAAAGTTGCATTACATTTTTTATGTTATAATGAAAATATATAATTATAAATAATTAATTGAATTAAATAATTTGAGTACTGATAATTAATTGCCTTATATTGTATTTTAATTGTATGTTATATTGATTTTTAATTTTTATTATATTGACTAATTTAATTTAATGTTATGAATTGGATCAAATTGACATGACAACAATTGTAATTTATATTTTTGACTACACTATCGCATTGGATTTGTCTGTTATGATAGCTGTATGTATGTCTAATAATAATAAATAATAATAAATAAATAATAAATTTTACATGTTTTGATTTTTTCCCGGAGGTTGGTCATATAGTCAATTCTAATAAAATAATTTTTCTTGGTGTTCTCTTTAATATTTGTGGATTTCCAGACGTTTAAAATGAGTAGAACCTGGCTTTAAGGAAATACACTACTGTTGTGACGATTCTTTTTCAATTTCAAAAAACATCTCTCAATATTAAGGTGCGAGGATATGGTTCAATTTTCAAGATTCAACCTCTTTTCGTTAATCGATTCACTATCATTTTTCAACCATAACAATTATCTATTTATCGATTTTCTTTTCGAATCGAGGTGAAAAACTCAACTTGAGTAGTTGCACTTTTTAAGTTTGTTTGGGTGTTTCGAACTCGAACAGAACACTTAAGCCCCTCGCCCACGACTTTTTGTTGCGATGCTGTAGCGTGTTCGCATCCATACAGTCACGATGCTGTAGCGCGTTAGTAGCGCGTTGGCATCTTTTCTATAGCGAAATCGCTTGCAAAAGCGACTAACGCGCGTTAGTAGCGATGCTATCGCTACAAAAAGTCACCGTGGGCGAGGGGCTTAAGGGCCAACGCTGCGTTAAGCGGACGAACGCGCGTGCGACGGGGTACCGTCGCACACGACACACGCGACGGGTGCCCGATACAAAACGGTGTGGGATGCCCGTCGCGGGCTCACGCTTAATGGATGAATCACGCTGGACCGTGTCGCGTCCAAGCAGAGTGTCAGCCGTAGCACGGTTACCAAGCCGGTCCCGTACCTGTAATTACAAAGACGAGCCTCGACCGAGCAATTACCGTTGCACCGTGATGCAGTATACTCGTCCGAACAAAAAAAGTGTTGTAACTAGATCACAATCATGTAGAATTTTGATCTGGAATTAGCGGCTATTGTGATCGCTCTGGATGATGAAGAATCCGATAAATCTTCAACTTCAAGAAATTAGTGTGCATTCCACTTGATTTGTGGCCGAGCCGAGCCAGGAGCTTGTTTTTTCTGATGTCCTTTGCTCTGCCGTCATTTGGTTGCCGCTAGGTAAAGCGTGAGTAAATATATGTAATATTAGTTGCCGACACTCGGTTCGGACCCGACACGGTCTAGCGTGAATCAATCTTTACGCAGCGTCGGCCCTTAGTTGTAAGCTCATTACGTGACGTAGTGAATTGTTCTGGGTAAAATAAAAAAATATGTGTATAATTTTGTAACAAAATTTATTAATGTATATAAATATTTTAAATATGTTACATTTAAATTCAATTGCCGTGTGGAGACATTACCCAACACAGTATGACTAATCGACAGAAACAAACAAACACTATACAGATTTTTTTAAATATGAAATTAATTACACTCTGTAATAATGTGTCATTTAATTTGATCTAATAACAATTGGTATAATTGAACTACAGATTCATGACAATTCCTTTCTGTGTTTTATTGTATCAGACAAATAGGTATACTAATTTGATGAAAATAACATCCAGAGGTTGTATTAAAAGTATTAATATTATCATGATTCCATTTTGAAAATGGGATGAAGCTGTCAACCATGTACAGATACCTACAATGCAACTCAAATAAGAATAGGAACGTCAATGACCTCTATCTGTCAAATCTTACTTTGTAAAGTACAGTTTGCAAAGAAAATTTATTTGCGTATCAATAACGCGTTTTTTTTACTTTGTTTATCCGAGTCATAGTCAATCTATACTTCATTTCGCGTTATGATTAGACATTTGAAAAAACCCTTTTCCACTGTCCGTTCAATTTTGACTTTTATTACGGTGATAACATGTTAAATGGCGACTGCACTAAATCGTTGGTACTGTAACCACTTTTTTGCTTTTAATGCCATCCTTATGTCTGCGGAATAGAAGTCAAAATCGGTTGAACGGACAGTAAAAAAGGTTTGTTTAAATGTCTAATCTTAACGCCAATGGCGTATAAGTGAAGAAAAAACGTTATTGTTTAATCTAAATTTGTTTAAAAAAAAAATGTTTTCTTACTTTTTCTCTGTTGGAAAAAGTCACCTTCTTCCACACAATGATGATAAAATTCAAGTTCGCGTTTCGTAAATAAATTTAATTTAAAGAATATCTTGTTTTGCTCATCCTACCTCCTTGAATTGACAGCTATGACGTCACAATATGTCGGAAATTCGATCCTATTCTTATTTGATTCTCATGGTATAGCGCCGTCTCTTTCTAGCGCTGAAATCATGATGGCATTTGACCTTAATGAGCCAGATGCAGCCCTTTAGAATTTAGGACATCAGTAGGAAATTATATGATATGTGAAATCATGAACTAAGGTGAAAACATTGGAAGACATTCATCATGAAACTAGTTACGCAATTTTTTCTACATAGTAATTATGACATGGATCAACGAGTAAATATTTGATTCCATAATTTATTAATTTGCACAATGAATTATAAACGTGGACGCGATGTAATCGTTTAAAGAGTTTATTTTGACATTTAAAGAATTTATTTTGACATTAACTCAATTTATTTTGACATTTATCTTTTTTTTTACATATTTTATTTTGACTTGTTGCTGACATTTTTTTATTTCATTTGATTTATATATATAATTTATGTGACCATTTTTTTTTATTCTTTTTATTTGTAATATTATTTACATAAAATTGCTGTACCTGACAGAGTAGGTCCATGTGAACTTGTTAAACTGCTTTTAAAACCTTATAAAACACATATGATTTGCAAGAAGTAAATTGAATTGTAAATAATTATAATACTTTATATTCTATTAAATTACCTTTTTAAATAATGCTTGCTTTAAGCCATAACGGGGCTGTATTGAAGTACTTGTTATAGGCACTTCTGTGACACGAAAATAATCTCATTTTCTGGAGATGTTAAACAGTAATCCGATTATTAACCCTTTCAACGCCACAGTCTGATATATGTGACAAATCAACTTAGTGACCGCACCGCTAGTCTGTTAGGAGAGACAAATAAATGTATTAAAAAAGATTTTTTTTTTTCAACATATTCAGTTAACGATATAAGTGTTTGTTTTTCGAAATTGGTATTTTTGGGTCTTGGCGTTTGTTGAGTTTTTTTTTTTAAAGCCCGTAGCGTTGAAAAGGTTAAGTAAATTATTAAATATTCAACAATAATAGAGCTGTACTATTTGTCAAAATTACTAATGGCACTTGTGGATTTGACATTTATATGAATAACTATCTAAAATGATGAATGAATAACAGTCAATCGTAAAAGTAACGTTGCGAAATACGCAGATATACACCAAGCGCATTGTATTTTATTGGAGATCATCTTTACTGACTTTCTTGAAGTTTTGGAACTGCGTTTAAGCAGCAGGGCAATAGTTGAATAACACACGTTTTGTAACATTAATATAAATGAGGTCTAAATTACCTTCTTTTCCCGGGTTCCGTACCCAAAAGGAAAAACGGAACCTATTGCTATCGCTCCGTTGTCCCTTTGTCTGTCACCAGGCTGTATCTCATAAACCGTGATATCTAGACCGTTGAAATTGTCACAGATGATGTATTTCTGTTGCCGCTATAACAACAAATACTAAAAACAGAATACAACAAACCTGATTTTTTTACTGTTTTTTGCTACGGACAGTACGGTCCCTTCGTGCAAGAGTCCGACTCGCACTTGGTCGGCTTTTTTTGAGTATAGTATAACGCTGGAGAGGTTAATTCAGAAATTGGTGAACAATCTCTAAAATCTGAGTAGAATGACAGCTCATTTCACACTCACTTCGCATATTTAGGAGATGAGAGACCGAATGTCATCGTGTAAAACTTTGAAATTGGTGAAACCAGTGAAATTATTGCAAAACGTATCGGCTATTGCACTACCTTCTTAACGCAGTCCAAAAATAACATTCCCGTCAATGGAACTTTCTTGAAATTGCATGGACGGTCCTATATACAAAACAGTGTGTGTGGTGACAACCCTACCTACAACACTTTACAAAGAATTTATCTACCATGTCTTTACAATTTCAACCCTAATAAATACAATCTTTTACGAAAACATTTGGAAAATAAAATAACTAGAATAAGTACAAATAAAATAATCTTAACAAATCGTACAACGGATTGTGTGTATTCGTTTGGTTTACTGTTGAACCGCTGCGTTCGCGATGATCGATGGAGAGTTGATAACTTCCCCGAGGCTGTCCAGCAACTCTCTGCGGTAGTCGTCGAAATCGCCGTCAACCTGAACAGAACGGGAGACATTAAGTCTTTGTTTCATATATTTTTTTAAATTAATATGTAAATGGTCACTAATCGTGATGCGAAACATAATGCAATATCGAACTAAACAGATAGATCTTTACAGCTTCTTTGGTGCTGTGTTAAAACCACGCTTGGTTTATGTCATACTAGTATCTAGCGGATATCCGCGGACTTCATCCAGCCATTGATTCATCTCATATGGGGCCTTCCCAAGCGACGGATGTAAGTACACCTAACGATCGATCGTCAATGGAACACACAGTACAGTCAAAATATGTTGGATATTACGAACTTAGGAGTTTCGAACTATGCGCATAATCGAAAAAATACAATACCGTCAAACAGGGTTAATAGGAACGCAGGGGTAATTAGGAACAAAACTTTGCTTAAGTCTTTCACATTGATATATAGTTATATTATTGATTTCTATCAAAGTATCCGTTTTTATCACAATTAATGAATAAATAGGAGTACTTAAATGCTGGGAAAAATTGTTAATTAACGCGAAGATCCCCTTCGAACTTTTGTTCCTATTTACCCCTGCGTTCCTATTTACCCCGTTTGACTTTACGCATTTGCCATAATGATTCTTAAAATTAAAAAGAATAAATGCGCAAGTTATTTCGGCCGTACTGTAGATGTATCAATTGACGTCAAACTACAGTTTCTATTAGGTACTCCAAAGCTACCACACTTATCAACCACCGACCGCCACCAGCGTCGATCGGTGTGGGATCACCCCAGAAATATAAAAGTGTATACAAGATCTGTACCTCATTGATAGTCTGATCCTCAATAACGTAGAGCGCGCAATCTGTTTCCCTGATGAGTCGCTCGTCGTGGGACACTATGACCACGCCACCCTTGTAGTCGTTGATCGCATCGGCTAACGCGTCTATACTCTCGATGTCCAAGTTGTTTGTAGGCTCGTCCTGTAGTTACAATAGTGCGTGATATCAATATTTATTAAAAAGATAAAGAAAAGTAGAAAAACAACGCACATAGTAAAAGAAGAGACTTGATACCGAGGTTCTTTCTTATCTTTTAAGAAGGCATGAGTTGATTATGAGAGTTTGTAGCAACACAGGACAAAAACAAGACATTATTTGAGAATTTTTTATAGTGTCTTAGTTCTCCAATCTCGATCGTTACGTAAATCCTAGAGAATATTCGGACGCAGGGTGAAACATTAATAGCTCAGTAAGTACAGTATGACAACAGAATACCGAAAATATATTTGGAAAGTTACAGATACGACCCGTGGTCAGGGCTCCACATTTACATTTTTGAACATTGAAGGTATTGATGCACATCTATAACAGCACCCATTTTTAACGTCATGCTCCCCAGACACCCCTTTATTTATTTTGCGGTTTATATAAATTCATATTACAATTGTACACAATAAGTACCGAATTAGTACATACTTAAAAAAATAAATACCATAATAGGTTAAAAAGTACAAGCAACTGAATTATGGGTTGTTGTAGTTATTTATCTCCCCAACAACCCAAAGTTAAATTCGAATAAATGTTACGTAGACACTTATTAGGCAAACACGGGGTATAAAAATTGTAGTCTTATTTTTACCACTGGATGTACTAGCTACTGCTACTTACAGGCTGACTGGCCTGTTGATCTAGTGGTCAGTGGCCCTAACTGCTATGCCGGAGGTCGTGGGTTTGATTCCCACCTAGGACAAATGTTTGTGTGATGAGCATGATCATTTATTCTGTGTCTGGGTGTAATTTATCTACAATATGTATGTATTTAGAAATATATAAGTATGTTTATCAGTAGTCTAGTACTCATAACACAAGCTCTGCTTAGCTTGAGACTAGACAGCGTTGTGTGATATTTGCGGAATATTATTACTTATTATAACCTTTATTTTGATTTTTTATTTTAAGCACCTATTTTTACCCTTTTAACTCAAGCTCCTAATTGTAATTTAGTATAGTATTCAAACTATATATATATATATATATATCTGTTTATTCACCAGGATAAATAATATCTTACCAAGATAACGACATCAGGTGCCATAAGCGTGAGCTCGGCTAGCGCGACCCTGGCCTTCTGGCCTCCGCTGAGGTCCATCATCTTGATGGTGTGCGCGTGGCTGGCGAGCCCGAACGTGCCCAGCGCCTTGCGCGCTTTCTCGTACTGCAGCCCGAACAGCCGCTGCAGGTACTCCGCAGGCGTCTCTTCCGCTGTTAAGTGCTCGCCGGAGTGCTGGTCGAAACGACCTATCCGCTACACAATGAATAATCATTAATTAAGCTGAGTCAAAACTTTTGAAGCCATTTTTAGGTTAATTTGTGTGTAGGCAGCACATAAAGAACAATAATTTCGTTTAGAATTGAAACTTACACTTCAAAAATATCATTTTTGTAATATCTAGATTTTATACTCCAGCCCCCCAGCCAAGTTACAATCGTTTCGTTCGCGCCGAACGCCTCGAGTAGGCCACGCCTCCGATTCCTTTTTTCTGACCACGTGACTGACTGTTGAGATCACGTCAGAACAAGCTGTTGTAACTTGGCTAGGGGGGCCGCTCCGCTTTGCTTTGTTGAAAATATTTTGTTGTTTTCTATGGTAAAGGCATATAATAATATAAGATGTAAGTGGTCACGCACGGACACAAGAGTGGCTCACCATTCTATATTCTTACTTCAATCGAAGTATTAAACAGGTTTTCAAGTTTATTGAGTCGGTAAGCATAACAACTAACCTAAGAACTGAAATCAGATTTCTGCAACACACATTCTACACTACGCCATCTAAGTTCTCCGGGCGAATTGAATATCAAACCATACCGCAGTTGTCCACCAGACACAACACTCGTCTAGTTGGAAAATCCTTAAAAATATTAGAAAAAATAAGTCTACTTACCAGTCTATGATTCCTAATGAGCTCTCCTTGCACGGGCGTCAGTTCTCCCACAAGAAGTTTGAGGAAGGTGGACTTGCCCACTCCGTTGGGGCCAACGATGGCGATACGCGAGTTCAAGTCTATACCGAAGTCTACTTCACGGAACAGAGGCTTCTGACCGGGGAAGTTGAAGTTGACATCTGGAGATAAAAAAAAGTTTATATAAATAAAATGTGTATATGGCATGGTATTTATTTTGCAAAGGCAAACACTAAGAAATGTCAAAAACATGTTAATGCATGCAATGTCAGTAGACTGAATTTCACAGCCAATAAGTTTTTTTGCAGAACCCTAATGCAATAATGACTTTATGACAAGATCATTACTTAGTGTCGCCGCACATGTTAAGCTAGAAGCGGCCAAAAGCCACTTGTGGCCAGTGGCTACTACTTTATTTAACCCATGTGCGCAGTATTATAATGGACTCTGTCAAAGAATGCGCAAGTGGCGCGTGATAGTTTTTTGTGTCGGAGTTTAGTGGCCAGTGCGGTCCACAAGAAGCGAGCAGTGGCGTTTTGTAGCGTGTGTCGGCTTCCGGCGTCAACCGTGTGCGGCGAGTTTATATAAAATGTATGAAACCTACAGGATATATAGGCGGCGTTTTCTGGTTGTGGCCGGTGGCCCGTGTGTGGCGACCCTTATAGTTACAGTTGATGGGGTGTCGCGGACAGCAAAGGTTTTTAACTCAATATTTCAATGAGGTCAGAAACCGTACTTTTATTATCATAATAAGATACTTAAGATACATAACACGCCTGTGATTTTTGAGCAGTTCATTTAATCCTTACATTTATAAAACAAAAATCCCCCACCGGGTCTGTCTGTCTGTATGTACGTGATGAACTTAAAAAACAACTGAACGGATTTCATATGGAAGGTTTCGGTGTATTATAGCAGAGAAAAGCCGAGAATTTCGAAGATTTCTAGTACCTATTCGAGGCTGGGGCGATTCGCTAGTTTACATATACAGCATAAGACAAAACAGTTAGCAAGATACAATTCGTTAGGCAACATTTGTTGATAAACTGTTTACAACGTGTTTATCACCAAGTTTACCGTAAACACTGATTCTGAAACTTGGCTGTCCACACTTGTCAGTTGTTGCTAGGATGTCGCCCAAGGAGGTAGTGATGCTCTGTGCTACTTACATAATAATTCATAAGAGTGCTACTAGAAAAATAACGTATAATGAAGGTCTTAAAGACCTTTATTGATTTGATAGGTCTTTTCAAAATTCAATTAATTTATCTTTATAACATACATATATTTGAAGAATCCCAATTTATATGATGCTTTTGATAAAGCTCTATGAGCATCAAAACCTGATTGTTGGACTACACAACTTCCATGTATAAAAACTTGCGCAACACACGTCCACACCTGTTGACTTTTGCTTATAAACTAAATGTTTCGTCTTGCTCTCCATTCGAAGTGAGGAACACGGCAAAATTTTTCTTAAACAATGTTTCATCACCTTTGTTTATAAACTGTTTCCAGAGATGATGAAACATTGTAAAACACTGTTTATAAACTGTTTATAAACAGTTTAAAAACAGTGTTTATTAACAAATGTTGCCTAATGAATACCCGGCTTTGCGAATACAAAATGGTTGCGATATAGCTATTACATACTGTGTAATCCAAGTATAGGCGGCTGCAGCGGGGGAGGATCGGGGAAGGAGAACTTGACGATGTACTCCTTGGGGCGCTGCAACAGCGCGGTGGGCGCCGCCGCGTCCTCGTCCTCGCGTTGTGCTTTGCTTCTATTCTTCTCCTGCTTACGGGTCAACGCGTCCTTTTGCTTCTTTTCCTGTTGGTGACAAATGAAAAGTTTGTGATGGTTAAATAAGAGAAAAAATTATAAATAACATTTTTGTTTTGTGTCATGATAGTTAATATTAATAAATATTTTACTTCAAGATGCGCATTGGCCCCCTGGGTGTCTGGCAACAATCGAGACTGAGAAGACTAAGTTTCGGCTCGGTAACATTGGTATTTAGAAATATTTAATACATTTGTCATATTTGTTTTTAAGAATATTTTTTGATCACTTTTACTTGTAACATTATTCGAAATTACTTGCCAGATTTACACACCACGAACGACAAAGGAGAACGATACGATTGTAGCCAAGTTACAATCGTATCGTTCGCGCCGAACGCCTCGAGTAGGCCACGCCTCCGATTGCTTTGTTCTGACGTCATCTCAACGCTCAGTCACGTGGTCTGAACAAAGGAATCAGAGGCGTGGCCTACTCGAGGCGCTCGGCGCGAACGGAACGATTGTAACTTGACTAGGGCTGAACAGATTTGAACAAAACTTGGCACAAGGGTTGGCCATTTTCTGAAATAAGACATTAGGATACTTTTTATCCTGTCAATATGTAATTTCGGGATAATTTACGAATTAAACACGGGCGAAACCGCTGACATAAGCTACTATCTTAATAACTGAACTTACAGCTTGTTTCTTAGACTGTCCATGCGCCTTCAAGTCTTTAATCCTTTTCTCCTGCTTCTCATATTCCTTGATCATCTCCTTCCTCTTCTGAGCGTACATCTTCTTGAACATGGAGTAGTTGCCCTTGTAATAGTACAACTTCTGCGTGTCCAAGTGGATGATCTCGTTACACACGTTGTCTAAGAAAGACTGGTCGTGAGACACAACCAGAAGTGTCTTCTTCCAACCTTGGAGGTAACTGAAACAGGTTTGATATTGTATTCCTAATGTTATTAAAGTAAATAATATTTAGTATAATACTAAATATTAGTCCACAAATTAGTCCGAAGCTAAAGACAGAGAGAGAAAAGACTATGAGACTATATTATAGTATGATGTTATACACTCTACTTATATACATGTTATAATATGACAAATCGGATATATAATGTTCCCACTGCTGAGACAGAGGCCTCCTCTCTAGGAGAGGGAATCCACCACATGGGCCCAATAATGGTTTTTTTTTTTTTGGCACGTGTTGTAAGTTCTCATGAACGGCCCTGTTGCCTCGTGGACGTGCCAGCCTCGGCAATGTCAGACTCCTACTGATTAAAACCAAATTCATGCCACGCTAGTTGGCAAGGTTTTAAATCCACAAAGTACAACTTGTGAGTCCTTTACCACTGTTCTGCATTATAAAGGCACAATTAATTTCATATTTATATTATTGTAATGTAGCAACATTAATTTGAGATGTAATGGCTATACTTACTTGTCTAACCAAATGACAGCGTTCAGATCTAAATGATTCGTAGGTTCGTCAAGCATCAGCAGCGTCGGTTCTATGTATAGAGCTCTAGAAATAACAAGAAATTAATTTAATAATTATATGATGGAAAATCTACAATATATCTATACTTAATATCATATAATAAACTAGCTGTCCCCACGGTTTCACCCGCGTTTCTGGTTACCGCTTCGCTGCTATTTATTGGTTGTAGTGTGATGTTGTATAACCTTCTTAAATGGGCTATCAAACACTAAAAGACTTTTTCAATTCGGATCTGATGTTCCCGAGATTATCGTGATCAAATATACAACCTCTTCATGCAGCCAACAGCTATTCACGTCTTACCAACTGAACGAATTTGGAAAAAAACTAATGTCCGTATTTTGCACACAAGTACACTATATACAAGACATAGGACACCTTCAATTCAGGAAGTTCCTATACGGAATAAAAAAGTAACACGCGATGGAATTTTCATAATTAAATCAGTACTTCCAAGAGATTTCACCACTGAAAATGGAGACCTGCATCACCATTGACGGGCATCACAATAATCCAGATCATCAAGCACACAGGGTAATAAGGAACAGAGTGACTAATTGTTTGCGTACCTAGCGAGTGACACCCTCATACGCCAACCTCCGGAGAAGTTTTTGGTGGCTCGGTCCTGCATCTCACGACTGAAGCCCAAACCCGCCAGGATACGGCGCGCGCGCGGCTCCGCTGAGTCTGCGCCTATCGCTTTTAACTCCGCATATACCTGTGGAACAAACCTACTAAGGTGGATGTTCCAGGGTCGCCCGCGAAATTCTAATTTTCTTAAGTTTTTTACATTTTGCTGGTCAGTGTCAAGTTGTATATTTATTAAAATATGATTGGCGGCCGTGACACGAATTTATATACAGAATTATAATCATCAAAATCATCAATACAACCCTCTCACTTTGTCTAACCATATTGAATGGCTACTTCAAAACCAAGTTATTCAATAGGGTTAGCTGAACTGGACGGGTTATATTAATAACCCAGATTGAATGACCCGGGGATTTTAATGATAGACATAAAATAAATACGTGTTATGGTCGCCAATGATATTTTAATCAACATGCAGTGTCAACACTGACCTACAAATTGCAGAAAAAAAAGTAGAAAAAAGTTGAATATCGCTGGCTGCCCTGAACTATTTATGCCACTGTGAAGTGGCAACCATGCCCAAACAATCACAATGTCTGCTACTTACCTCATTTAACTTATCTTGTTTGCTGAGATCTCCTTTTTCTATTAAAGCTTCTAATTCCTTACATTCCTTGAGCAATTCTAAAACAAAAAGATTTTAATTTTACATCAGATTAAAAGGCCTCTTTTATATGAAGAAGAATAACAATAATAATCAAACGCTTTTTTTTATAAAAACGACTCTCATTTCATTTATTTAATCATTTATTATTACTGGTACATAGGCGGACTAAAGATAGAACTACATTAGACCGACGCATACGTGTAATACCCCTGATTTGTATGTAAAACGATGTCGAGTAGCGTCGCGTGGCGTGTATCAAGTGTAGCTCTACAAGTCTAGTTTCCATATAAAATGTATGGCGAGCGGCGCGCCCAGATCGGCGTGTGTGGCACACGTGTGAACAGTGTAGTTCTACCTTTAATGCAACAAAGCATTCTCTACCAGTCAAACTTTGTGTTAAAAAAGACAAAACAGTGGTAGGTGTGCACAATAAATAAATAATAGATATTTCAAATAGAATGAAAAATCATTAAATTTAGTGATCTAAATTTAATGATACTTTTTAATTGAATGATAGTTTAAGCAAAACTCATGATATGAAAATAATTTATAGCCTTAGCACTCAAGGATAATGCAGCTGCATATTAGAGAAAGAATTTTCAAAATCGGTTTAGTAGTTTCGGAGATTACCCCCTGCATACAAATTTACATACCTCTTCATATTAGTATAGATAAGTAAATCTTACCAGTCCTCTTAACATCAGCCTCGAGTAGAGTATCAACGGCGCTCATATCACTAGCGGTGACCTCCTGCTCACACAACAGTATATCTATATGGGGAGGGAGAGGGAAGGCACGCTGTGCCAAATGCCTCAGTAACGTAGTCTTCCCGTGACCGTTAGGGCCCACCAGACCGTACCGCCGACCGTTCGCGATCAATAAGTTAGCGTTCACGAATAAATCTTTGCCTTTCGCACTTATTGAGAAGTTCTCCACTTTGATGTCCACAGCGTTTTCTAAGGCTGCCATTTGACCTGAAATAAAAAAATGGGTAGTTGGAAACCTTTGAAAATTGACCTACATATATACATCATAGATATTATGTACAGTCAATTAAAGGTCAGTGGTAACATTTGAACAAGGTACGTCGTAAAGGCATTGTCAATACCATTTTGGTACAATACATTAAGGATACCCCGTACACAAGAACAAAAAACATAATCCACTACCAGATGTACAAAGAAATGACCAAACTAATCATTACTTGATACAAGGTCGCTACGTACCAGCAGTTTTCTGTGCCTGACTGACAGTGAAGTTGGCGTCAAGGTCACTGTGTCCTTGACCTCCCTTCTTGGTCAGCATTTCCATCTGCTTCTCATACTCCTGCATTTTCTTCAATTTCTTCTTCTCTTTGTGACTCATTTTCTTTTCTGACGGTTCTTCCTTCTCCTTGTCGAGAAGTTCTGTTACTTTATCATCAGTCTCCATGGAAGCTTCGTCGGCTGAGCCTGCTGGTTCCTCAACTTCCTCTTTTTTAGTTTTTTTGGTTTTTTCCTGTTTGCAACAAAAAATTACATAGTTGAACTAAATTTTCTACACTTCTTGGTATGGATATTGTATTTTGCGAATGAGGATTGGTCTTGGATGCATGATTGTGTGCATAAGCTATTTTCTATGTCACTGAGCGCTCTGAGTTCACATACACAATAAAATAGTGTATGTGAACTAATATCAACTCGCCATAGTGCTTGTTTACGAAGACGCGGCGCGGCCCGCACTAACTTCAAAGATAATTATGACGTTGTATGGAAGCACTTAAGGGCCTATTACACTACTCTATATTCTGATAGTCTTAGTCTATGTTTATCTATGTATCTTGTCGTTCTGTTTCATTCCTTTACACGACATTGCCGTAAGTTGGTCTTTTTCTTGTGTGACGCTACATAGAAGACGCTTAGGCGTGTAGTTAAAGAACTGTACCTAAATCAGGCTGGTATGGGCTCTCGTAAGGCAAAATCATAATTATGTCGTGCACTAATTTTTTCAGTAATAAACATACCTTCGCCTTAACCGCTGGTGGAGGAGGCTCCTCAACTTCTGGTTCTGGTTCAGGGTCTTTCACTTCAAATTTCGCTAATTCAGCCTCTAAATCATCCATATTATTCTTTTTTTTATTTTTACCTGTGAGAAGAAATTCATCTATTCATCATACTGTAGATTATTATATTCACTGTAGAAAAAGTTTTATATGGAGAAAGATTATATAGTTTCTCCCGGCTAGTAGCTGCGCCGGCATGTTAGTCGTATATCATACCAAGCGAACCTACTGCCGGGAAAAAAATATCCTGTATCCTATTCCAAAATATGGTCCCTTGTACCAAACAGCCCAATAGTTTTTACTATTGTACTGTTCAACCTCAGTAAGTATGCCACTACAAGTAATAAACCTTTGTCTTGTGTAGGGAAGAGCTCACGAGATGAATTATTTGGTCGTAAATATACGACCCTGGCGAAATGGACACGAAAATATTTGTTGGATGAATCCGACGTAAGCGGTTAAAAGATTAATAATCTTATTAGATATTATGAGATTCTTTGGAATTATACCTTTACTCTTAACTACTGGAATAACTATTTCTTCTTCATCCTCTGAAGGCTCCATTTTCAATTCCTTGTCGCTGTCTTCATCTGGCCAATCTTCTTTCTTTCCTTTGCCTGAAATAGTAGAATAATTTTATAAACCCACACATGATGCCGTTGCTAGTAAATTATACATTTTTAAATGTTAATACAATTAAACAAAAAAGGGATGCACTTCGGTAAACTTCGGAATGTAATAATTATTATTGCCGCGCTTGTACAAAGTGCGGCAGACTGTCTTACTCTGAATTCCGACGGCATGATCGGGCTTGGCGAGACTAAAGGGACTATTACTCTATGCGTTTGTTTGTTTTTTTGTTTGTATGAGGTAAGGTAGTTCGTTTTATTCCTGAGTGACATGGTTATATTTTATGCACGCGGGCGAATCCGCGGACAAAAGCTAGTACATATAATTTAAATTAACAGTCAAGCTGGTTGCAGTAAGTGCTACGGCAATCTTTTGGGGCTTCAAAAGTGCAGGTGCCATGATGACCGCCAACGTCGACGTTTTGCGTGCAAGTGAGCAAGCCCGCGGTTTTCAGATTGGTGTAATAGGTAGCTGTCTACGTAGACTCTACAACAGTCTGAATATCGTGTGCTGAATAACGCGTAGTGTAATAGGCGCTTTAGTTCGCCGCCGTGTACGCGTTAAAAGGCCGCGAACACGCGTGTCCTTACTATTAAAGATTAATGTGGTGCCACCAGCACCAGACAATGCTCATTTAACACCGACGACAAGCACAAAGCGGACTTAAATGATATTTTATCATTAATATCTCAACGGCTGAATTTATTAAGAACTGAATTAAGGAGATGAGGAATCCTTTCCGCTTTTAATACATTCCCATGGGATTATTTTCAATTTTCACACAGGTAAAGTAGTTGAAAAAAGCTAGTAGGTACAAAGTAAAGAAGTACTGTTAACAACAACCCACATTCAATCAACGTCGCTCATTGCATGTCGGTAGTAAGCAGTTTGGAATAATCAATCTGAAAAAAATAGGTACCTTTTTTGTTCTTTGACTTGGCAGCAGGTTTAGCTGGATTACTAGAAACATTGCTCACTACTGACTTCGAGTCATTGTGGTCCTCATCTTCTGATGATTCAGCTTCTATATTTTTCTTTTTATTTTTTGCTGCAAAGTTTAAAAAAAAAATTCATAATTATATCAATAATACTTTCTTTTGTAAATTTATTTTAGCTATTACTCTGTTAAAGAAAAATATTTATTTGGTGACATTCATTACACACACAAAAGAATAAAGTAAATATCATTAAAAAACAAACTAAACATTGTGTGTCCTTCCACTTACAGCTGGGTCAAACCAGTTAATATCAGTAATGTTGCCAGCCAGATCTCATCTAACACTGGTTCTTAACCTATTTTACAGTAAAAGCACTAGTTTAAAATAAATATAAAATTAAAAAAAAAAAAAAAACATTGTTGCGTCCCGAGCCTTTTCTCAACTAACTTGGGGTCGGCTCTCAGTCTAACCGGATGAGTCTGAATTGAATATCCGCTTTTTATAGAAAGAAACCTCCATAACTTAGTTTCTAATTAACACTATTACTCTTAGCACTTCCACTTACCCATAACATAAATGACAACTGAGACTAAGAAGAAACCAAGGAGTCACAGTGTGTAATGGATGGTCACACATACATGGACCACAAAAGCCATAAATAACTATTATATGTATATGTTACTACATTATAATTAATTATATTTTAGCTTTAATTTAATGAACACTTACTTTTCTTTTTACTAACAGGTTTTGCAGTTTCTTCTTCAGACACTTCTTTGAGCTCAACATCACTTCCTTCTGATGACCAGTCTTCATCTATCTTTCCTTTGCCTATCAACAAAAATTTTTATCAGCATCAATGGCTCAGTAGTAAAGTTGAAACATCGCCAAATAATGATATATTGAACTAATTCATTAAACCCGAAGCAAATGTCCCTCACTCAATGTCTTTCTATTGTGTCTCTAATTACGGTACTCAAAAGATTAATAAAGAATATACCTACTATTTCCTGTAAGGGTAAGCAGACTATAGTAGGTCAAGAGACTTTTCATACTCTTGACCTAGTAGGTACATACATTGTGAAAGTCATAAATATTTCGAGTGGTCATAGACATTACTGGTAGAAAAAGAAAAACTACTTTCAACCAGTTTATGTTAAGCTATAAGTGTTCAAATAAGCTTTATTAAACAACAGAATGCCTGTAAATACAATTTTATGGTTTACATGGCAGTAAAAATATTGACCTTTGTTATAAATAATATAATATATTAATATATAATTTTGCCTTGTGAAGATTGCCTGTGGCTTAAAGTTTATAAAATGGTATTACAAACGTGATGCTTAATTGCTTACCTTTCTTCTTTTTATTAGACTTGGCAGCCGGCTTTGATGCTATGTTTGTTGTATTACTGACTGTTGATTTGCTATCATCTAGCTCTTCATCAGAGTCCTGGCCCTTCTTTTTATTTTTACCTGAAATATATGTTAAAAATTTAAAATGCTTTTTACAACTGTTGATTGACAATAAATAATAATAATAATAATAAATCGTTTATTTGGACCAACAAAGTTTTACATATTATAAACCCACCAAACTGCATAACAGTTTGTTGGCAGGATTAGCGCTTTATTGTAACAATTGGTTCAAATGCAATGCAACAAAAATTATATCTACATTTAAAATACATAAATAAGTTAGTGGGAGTTTGTGGGAATAAAGTTATTGAAAATAATAATTTCATTATTTCACACACATAAAAGTAGAAAGTAAAGCCTGTGTCACTCAGTGCTAGATCAGCATTCTGTTGGTGGAAGAGTTACAGCCTCTGGATCCAGTACATATATTGTGAAACAGATTGTTCATTGTAATTATTAATAATTTCAGAGATTACCCTCTACATACAAACTTACAAATTTTACGTCTTCATAATATTAGTATAGATATTAAATTAAGCTGGTAAAACTATGACAGAATGCCATAACAGACCAAAGACACTGTATGCTTTAAGATTTTGAGTTGTATTCCATATGTATTGTAAGAAAAAAAACACATGCAAATTGGAATGTCATCAATTTCATGTTATGATAAGAACACAAACATTTTAATTAATATAGTTGCACACAGCATTATTAGTTTCGGTCTGCAATGAGCCTACTTGAATGCAAATTAGAGCAATGGATTTTTTAAGCATATGTGCACCTTTCTTTTGGGATTTCTTTGCCGCTGGCTTGGGCACATCTTCGTCATCGGACGCTATGACCTTCCTCTGCACATTTCCTTCGTCACTGTCGCTCCAATCGCCTGCGTTGTTTTTACCTTTCTTCTTCCCTTTTCCCTTACTTTTAGAGGTTACCTCATGATCATTAGTTATAGCCTTTTTCTCTTCAAAATCGTCATCGAAGTCTTGATTTTTCTTGGATCCCTTCTTTTTCGACATTTTATTGACTTAGTTCAAAGTATTAGATAGCAGAAAAATCACGGGAATTGGCCAACTCACTTAAAATCGAAATTAACAGACTCGCTTGAGGAGCTAGTTTCTCCAGTTTGCAGTTCAATGAAGTTGTCAGAATTTATGAATGACATGACATAACACATGACGTTGTCAACGTTACAAAAACATGGCATTAAAATGTACCTAACCTTGTAGTTAACCAAAGATACTCTGTGTAGTTATCCTTGCCATTCCGGGATAGTTCCCTGGTGCGAGTCGAGTGTGGTCTTAGGTGCTTTGGACCATATTTTTTTCTCTTGCCTCCTAATTAATAAATCCTTTGACCTCTACCAGAAAAATTCCAAAAACATTCCTATTCCAACCAATTTCCATTCCTTTCTATCTCACTTCTCTCTAAAATAATAAATATTTTGCCTACCTTTTTAAAAGAAATTGATCCAAAATTTTAGTTGGTGCGTAATGTGTATATAATTATTTTGTATTTAGTAGATGTGTTGCATATATATATCTATGAAACCAATCAATCACTGGTGGATATATATTAAGAGAGCATAAAATACCAAGTAAAACATCAAAATCAACCGTATTAAAAGCATTACTAATATCTAGCAATGCCAAGATTTTTGCCAAGAGGATTAAACGTTCTAGGACTTTAGACAGGAATGGTAAGACGGATATTGGACGGTATTCAGAAAACGATGTAGGATTGGACTTTTTAGGTAGAGGAATTATTTGAGCATCTTTCCATGAACATGAAAAGATATCACTAGATGCAGAAAAATTGAGAATGTGACAAATGACAGGGAGGATTATGTCCAGTACCGGCAGTAACATTTTACGGCTGGTACAGTAACTTCCCACTGCATTGGAGGTAATTGATAGTATGCTCTTCTTAACATCATACGCAGAGAACTGACCAAATACGAATGGAGAATAACTGGGAGTCGGAAGAAATGAAAGATAATCTAATGTATTCAATTTTGTTGTCCTATCAAAATTGGACGAAACTGTAAAATGATTATTCATCGCATCGATGTATAAATCTTTAGGAATCGACTCTTGTCGGGTTTTACCGACCCCCAATGATCTAAGAAAATTCCAAACTTTGGATGCGTCCCCATTTTGGACAGAGTTATGAATATGTTGGCGATTAGCATTCCTACACACCTTATTACAGTGATTACGGATGGAGACATATATTTCTCTATTAGCGTCATTAGGGTGACGCTTAAATTTAGACTTAGCTTTCTTGTTCATCAAAGATTTGAAAGAGAAGACACCAAGTTGATATACCTTATTTATTATCTTATAAAATTAAACACTTTACCAGACTATCGAAAGTTTTCTATATATATTATTTTTCACACTGGATTTTAACAAAAATAAAGTAATAAAAAACAATTAATTAATAATTAAGTATTTTTTTTAAATCTACGCCTGTTTAATAATACTTGAAATTTTTATATGTTTGTCTATAAGGATCACGATAATAACTGATTATTGTTTTAGTACTTATTAATCAATAAAACAATTTTTTTAATTATAATAATTTAAGATACATCTCTTTTTCGTCGGAGCTGTGTTTTTTAGCATTTCTTGTTTAAAAATAACGTATATTAATAATTTTCTTATTTAACCTGTCCAAGTATTATTTGAAAACAGGCATGATTGCGTCAAAAGAATAAAATAACAAAGCACCTGTATGAAGCTGCAACTTTTTACGTGAAGTATTCTTACTCGTTAAATTATTCAAGCGTAGAAAATATCAAGAGTGAAAAATTCATTTTATGAAAAAAACTACTAATTATGTCAGTTACCTACTGTGCATTTTTGGAGGTACTAAATCAGTACTTAAACTAATTTAATCAAAATGATGAAATTCGTTATAATTTTGGAATATATGCGTGGCCCATAATGGGGGGGCCATTGCTATTGTGAAATTTCCGTTTATGCAGTGTGAGGTACAAAAATTTCAGAATAGGTACAAAATGTACTATTTTATATATTAATGTATATGTACCTACCATTTACATGGTAAAGGTATATTTATTTATTACGGCACTTCAACGAGAAAATAGAATCAATAAAATACCGAATAAGGAATTATTATATATCAACCAATGTATATGTATGTAACATTTACGTGGTAAAATCATTTTTATACAAGAACAGGTCCCGCCCGCCATCGCTATTATGATGTTTCATCATCATCATCATCATTTCAGCCGAAAGAAGTCCACTGCTGGATATAGGCCTCCCCCAAGCGACGCCACAACGACCGATCCTGTGCGTCTCGCATCCACCATCCACTATTATGATGTTTATGAATCCATAAACGTCCACGTCTCCACGACTGTCGTACGTAGCTTCAGCAACTATTATTTTTGGAAAAAAAATACGGCCACTTACGCAGAAATAATTGTAGCTAACAGCATCACTGCAAGCTTTCGATTTGAAAAGGCTACGCTGTCGCTGGACTATGCTTCTTAAACGTTGTAAAAGAGGAAACAAAACTATTGTATCAAAGATAATAAAAAAGAAGAGTGAATGACATAGTTTGCTGGCTGCTAAACAAAATTAAATTAAAAAGAAAGAAATTATTGAGACATGATAGATATGAAAAAAGAACTAGAATTTTCATTTTTCTAAAAAGAATTAGCTCTTTTTGATAATGAATTTTGGATACGTTTTTTTTAATTATTTAGTTCCCGTTGTGTTTATATTTGGTTTTATAACTACGTGTGCTGCGGAAAATGTAAAAAAAAGTGTGGATGAAAATAGAGATGACAACGGCGAAACAAGCGATGACTCCAAAGACGAATCCCTGGACATCCCCGTTGAAAATGAACCCAATAACATTACGTGCACGAGAAGACAAAATAGTCAAATGCATGAAATACAGAATGCCTATAACCAGCAGTTTCCATTCATGGTCGCTATAATGTCTCAACAAAATGAATATTTGTGTTCTGGTGTTATAATCTCCAATGGATTGATATTAACAACAGCTCACTGTACTCAAGCTGCTTTAAGTTACGTGCTATTGAATACTACTACTGACAAGAAGGACGACACATCGATATCGCTTCATATTATAAAAACCGAAAGATTCCCTACCTTTAGTGGACCGGATTCATCGAAAGATGTTGGTGTCGTTTACACCGAGAAGCATAATAGTAGCATTGCAACAAAAATTGCTATCAGTAATTACACAAACCCTCGCAGCGTTGTCGATTTAGAAGGTATAGGGTTTGGATTGAATGCCGATGTTGGCCAAACAAAACGCCTTCAGTATATAGGCATGGAAAACCGTTCCCCGGACGAAGTAACTGACATTTTGAAAGTGTATTTTGACTGCGTTGAAACTAAGGTAGTCACGTGCTTCAAAGACACGGGTGGCCCTGTGATATTTGATGGAGAGCTTATGGGCATTGTTATTAAAGGTCAAGCCGAATGCTCCAAAGAAATGTCGGCCACTTATGCAGTAAACAAAAGGATGGCAGATGTTTTACCAGTTTATACTTTTAAGGCATGGATTGATGAAAAAATAAAAAAGAATGAAGACCAAGGTTTACCACCTCTGGCAATCTATCCGGCGGCAATTCTCCGTACCGTCGCAGCCCATCCAGTTCGTCGTCATAGACTGACCTATGTATATAACTCGGGAACACAACCTCCTCTGAATCCCATATATATCGTTACTGGATTTTTAGGTACCTTGGTTTTTTATTAAAAAATATGATTTTATTTTCTAGCCATTTAAATTATTGGTGAAATTGCAATAAATATTTTGAGGATCAGTTTGTTTTTTTAAACTACCCTTAATCTCGCATCAAACTCGCCAAAGATTTTGTGATATTAATTCTCGCCGGCAGTGGTGGCCGAGTAGTAACGGCCCCAACTTACGTGTCATTGGGTTCAAACCCAGACAGGCGAAACCGGCATGACCTAGAACCGAAAATTCGAAGACATGTGACTTTCACCAACCCCACTGGGCCCGCGTGGTAGATTACGGCCCATTCTCTCTCCTAGAGAGAAGGTTTGAGTCCCAGGAGTGGGAACCATGTAAGGCTGATTATGCAAATTCTCGCCGAAATTACGTCTAGATTTTTAACCGACTTTAAAAAGAAAAAAAGAGGTATATGTTCGACTTTACGCATTTTTTAAATATTTGTTTTATGTATTTTTACCAATTTCTCGGTCAATTGTGGATGGATTTTTTTTTTCATTTTATTGAAAGATTTTGATCCCAAATTGATCTGATAATAAAATTCGAATAAATGGAACGGAACTCTTTATAGGATCATATAGTACGAGATCCGATAGATGAAATATCTTCCCTCATCTGTTAGGCGAGGAGCCACCAATCCTAAAAGCTCCGTGATCACGGATTCTAATATTTTTAATAAAAAATAAAAGTTAATGTTTAGACGTGTCCTATGTTATTTGCGCATAGGTTGCCTAGCTAAATCTGGTGCCAATGATGTTTAACAAAATAAGGAGATCATCCAATTTGGTCCAAATTCTAAAAGTGCCAGCCAAGAAAAAAAATTGATAATCTATTAGAATTTGACCCCTTGAGCATTTTTTGTTATCGCACCAAAACTGTGGGACCATTGCACTTGATGTTTAAAAAAATCATCATGCGTACATTTTCGGTAACATACAAACCTCTACGGTCTGAACTAAGCGTTTCACCTCGTCGCGCGTCGTTTACACCGCGTACATCGAAGGACTGGAACAATTTTCCTGCTGAGGTTGTCGACGGCGCGTAGTGTTCCACGCGCCCCTCAAGGAGATGTCAGTAAAACCGTAGGCGCCCAGCAGTGTCGAAGCCTACTGGGGCCATGGGTTATGTGTAAGATAACCCCGGGGGCCGTGAAACATAGGAGTGGGGTTTAGTCGGTAAAAGTCTGACACGCCCTCACGCTCTACCCTAGAGCAGGAGAAGCCATCGGAAACCTAAAAAATGGGGTATAACTAAACGTATTACATTCAGACGATTTATCCACTTCTGGAGAAATGACACTGATAACGATCCAACAATGTCTGGTACATAGGAATGAAAATGGAAAGAATGTAGCCTTTACAACTTTTAACAGAAGAATTAGCATTGACGACGAGTTTGCGATGCGAGCAAGTTTTTCGTCGACACGTCTGTCGGAGTTTTTATGAGTTTGAGTTCGTACGTTTCTATGGTGAAAATCCGTGTTTCTGATGGCCTACCATCGATCACTGGTATACTGCACCACCTATACCTATATCGGTAGTGCAGTATACCAGTGATCGTTTGGTGACTATAAGGATTGAGCATGCGAAACGTTCGCTCTTGTTATTCTCAGTGTGTATGCCTACTAACTAACTCACCTGACAATGTAATTGCGTGTTTGGAGGTATGCAGAACAGAGAGTAAAGTCTCGCATACGTCCGTTGAAAAGGGAGGATCCTCCGGCCAGACGGGTGTTATGTCTGGTGGGCTACAACTGCCCGATAGATGATTTCGGGCTGTTCTATATGTTCTAATCGCGCGGAGAACTTTGATTGCGCAATGCAGGATTAGTTCGTATGTGACGCCATAGATGTCGCTACACGTGCATAAGCGAAATTATTGCTATAATTGTAAGTAGTAACGTTGAAACCGTGTTGATACTAGAAGATCTAAATGTACGTCCAGGTGAGCGCTTATCAAATCAATTTTTAACTGTGTATAGGGAGTCTTCTTTGTCTTGTGTTGATATAGAACTCCTTCCGAGGGTTTCGTCGTTTGCCCCATTCACTGATTTCGAGTTTCACAGGTAGTAAGAGACAGATCACACTCACATTTGATATCTGCAATGAAATATAAATTAATTTGTATTAATTTGTAATATTGTAGTTTTAAGTACCTCAGCTAAGTTTACTGCAAAAGTCGCACCCATATTATATGGAATGATTTTAGTCTAGATTATTTTAATGGGTCCCAACTGTTGCAGTTTTGTTTTAATTAAATTGGTTTCTACGCTACTGCACTGAACTTGTTTTTTTTTTCAGTTTTTATTTAAAGTTATTTTTTATGCAGTCGGGGTTTTTTTACACTTTTTAGTCAATATAATCTAATATCACTATTTATTCACTCTATTTTAGGCGAACAATGTTCATAAACCTATCTTGTGATCTGACTCGATAAAATTGAAATGTCTGTTTGTATTATCAAAAAAACATTTGTTTACTAAACATAAATCAAAGTGTATTCGATACCTATAACAAAAACGTGAAGTTTGAAGTTTCTGATTAGTTATCGGTTTTTTCCAGCTAACATCCGAAACGGCTAGACCGACTTATAAGGACTTTCACTGAGGGATAGCTGATTTTACAAGGAGTAACTTGGGCATTTATTTAACGAAACTTTAATTGGGATATATATACTTTTTATATTCTCGCGGGAACGGGACTTAATTCCAATGGTCGGGGGGACATCCTGATTCCTAGGGGAGAAGAAATTTTAGAAACGGCTGGACCGATTTTGACGGGACTTTCACTGACAGAAGGCTTTTCTAAGTGAGTAATCATCTAATGACTTCTCTTACTCTAGGGCGGAGATGGAGAGCGTGCTAGACTTTTACTTTTACTGAGTGAAACCACACCTAGGTTCCTTCAGTTGCCCTTTGCTTTCCAGGACCACGGGTTACCTATTCAGAAGTCTTCCCATGGCTTTAGTAGGCATCGGCCGTGCTGGTCCCTACGGTTTTCTGAAATCTCTTTGAGGAACGAGTAGTACACGACGCGCTGTCGACGATTTGGGCTCGGTCTGGACAACAGCTGGACGGTCGGACCGGTACATCCGGTTTGACGTCTCCGCCCAGACCTCGATCGCGCCGGTCCAACAGACCCCGTGTGGTCCGCGTTGGGCGCTGAAACAGCTGGACCGGGAGCTCCTCCTGGAAGCCGCGACGGTACAGGCCTGTCGACATCGACGTCGAGGCAGAGTGGTTCCGGGAGGCCATGTCGCAAATCTGTGACGTGGCAATGCCCCGAGTCCGGCCAGGACGTGCCCGGCGCCAGGTGTATTGGTGGTCGCCGGAGATCGCGGCACTGCGCAATGCGTGCAATTCCGCGCGACGCCGATACACCAGATACTGCAATCGCCGCATCCGCCCGCCGGATGCGGAGGCCAGAGAGGCGGAGCTGTACGAGGGGTACAGAGTGGCGAAGCGCACCCTCCGGGCGGAAATAAAGCGGGCCAAGTTGGAGGCCCGCAACGTGTGGCTGGGGACTCTGAACAGAGACCCGTGGGGACGCCCCTACAAGGTGGTGCGGGAAAAACTCAGCCCCTGGGCTCCCCCGCTCACGCAGAGTCTCCGGCCTCAAATTGTAGAGGGTGTGGTAAGCACTCTGTTTCCTGCGCGAGGGGAACACTCCCCCCCGCCCATGGCTCCGCCATCAGCAGTGTCTGACGCGGACCACGATGGCGATGACGGCGAAAATGCTCCAGAGGTGACTGAGGTAGAGATGAGTGTGGCGGTACGAAGGCTGAGTGCCAAAAATACCGCCCCAGGACCCGACGGCTTGCCTGGTAAAGCCTGGGTCCTGGCCATGGAGGCCCTCGGGTCTCGATTAAGAGGGCTCTTCAGCGCATGCATGGAGAGGGGCCAGTTTCCACTTCGCTGGAAGACGGGGAAACTGGTCCTTATCGCGAAACCGGGGCGCCCTGCGGACTCTCCATCCGCGTATCGGCCCATTGTGCTGCTTGACGAGGTGGGCAAGCTCTTTGAAAGAGTAATTGCAGACCGCCTCGTCGCGCACCTAACACGGGTGGGGCCGGACCTGGCGGACGGCCAGTTCGGCTTTCGTAGGAGGCGCTCCACGGTGGACGCCATCATGCGCGTGCGAGCTCTCACGACGGGGGATGCGGTGTCCCGGGGCAGGTGCGTCGTGGCGGTGTCTTTGGATATCGCCAACGCTTTCAACTCCCTGCCCTGGATTAGCATTAGGAGGGCACTCCGGTATCACCGGGTGCCTGACTACCTCTGTCGCGTGATCGAGGCCTACCTGTCGGACAGGTACATCATCTACCCTGGTCACCAGGGAGAGTGGAAACGGCGAGAGATGTCGTGCGGTGTTCCGCAGGGATCGGTACTAGGACCGCCCTTGTGGAACATCGGCTACGACTACGTGCTGCGCGGCGACCTCCCTGACGGGGTCAGCGTGGTCTGCTACGCAGACGACACGATGGTCCTAGCGCAGGGGGTGTCGTACCAGGCGGCGGTCGAACTAGCGACACGCGGGGTTGCGATAGTCGTTGATAGGGTCCAGCAGTTGGGACTCGAGGTGGCACTGCACAAGTCTGAGGCCATGTGTTTTCTCGGCCCTCGGAGCGCGCCGCCTCGGCGTTCCCAGCTAACGGTAGGAGGAGTTCACATCAGCGTCGGGTCGACGATGAAGTACCTAGGACTCGTCCTCGACAGCCGGTGGAATTTCGAGGAGCACTTCCGACGTCTGGCTCCCAAACTGAATCGGACTGGGGCTGCCCTCAAGCGGCTCCTGCCCAACCTCGGGGGTCCAGACGCCTCCTGCCGGAGGCTCTACGCAGGCATCGTCCGGTCCATGGCCCTTTATGGGGCGCCGGTGTGGGCGCCGTCACTGCGAAAGCGACCGGCGGCCCAGCTGAACGCGTGCCAGAGGGTCATGGCCATACGGATGGTGCGGGGATACCGGACGATTTCCCGCGAAGCGGCGAGCCTCCTTGCTGGCCAGCAACCATGGGATCTGGAAGCAACAGGCCTTGCACACATGCACGATCTGCGCATGGAGATGCAACGCCGGGGCGAAACTCCACTGCCGCGACAAGTCGCGGCATGGCGGGCAGAGTTCCGGCGGGGTCTCATGGTGGAATGGCGACAGCGACTATCGCAACCCAGTGCTGGGCACGCCATAATCATGGCGGTACTTCCCCTCTTTGAGGAGTGGCTGGAAAGGCAACACGGCGTCCTTACCTTCCGCATGACGCAGGTCCTCACCGGACATGGTAAGTTCGGGAGGTTCCTGCACCGGATCCGTGCGGAAGAAACGCCCGGGTGTCACCATTGCGTAGACCGCCCGGAGGACACGGTGGAACACACAGTAGAGGTGTGCCCCGCTTGGGCAGAGCAACGCCGTGTCCTCTTGGGGGCAATCGGCGGCGGCGATCTCTCGCGTCGGGCCTTGGTACAGGCCATGGTCCGGAGCGAGGAGGAGTGGCAGGCGGTCGCCTCCTTCTGCGAAGCAGTAATGCTAGCAAAGGAGGCGGCCGATCGCGTGAGGCAACGGTCCTCACGCCCCAACCGCCGCAGGGACTCCGATCCCGATTTCCGGCCACCGTAGGCGCGGGCTTGCGGACGGCGAGCAATGGGTGGCTCGCTGTCCGGCCGTCCGGTAATCGGACCGAGCCCAAGTCGTCGACGGCGCGTACTGTTTCACGCGCGCCTCGGGGAGATGTCAGCAACTGTAGGGGCCCAGCAGGGTCGAAGCCTACTTGGGCCAAGGGTCTGATTCTGAAAGGAAGACTCGGCCCCGGTACGTAAGGCAACGAGGGAACAGGAGTGGGTTTTTAGTCAGTAAAAGTCTGACACTATCTCCCGCCCCGCCCAAGAGCGGGGGATGTCATAAGATGATTTTCCCACCGGGAAAAAAAAAAAAAAAAAAGCTGGACGGTCGGACTACGAGCTACACATTGCACGTGGTCCGAAATTCGTCTTTGATGTTACAAGGAGTAACGTGGGCTACTTTTAATTTTCCCGCGGTTACAGGTCTTAATTCCCAGGGGTATATAAAAACGGGGAGTAACGAAGTCGCGAGTAACAGTTAGTAGATAATAAATAACATATTTCTTATTGTATTTATTTTTAATATGGACATAATATACTATTTTGAAATCCTCATGATGAGCCCTTTACTTTGACACCCTTATCGCACAAACCAAAAAAAAAAATGTTTTTCTTCAAATTATGGCATCTCACAGTGGTTATGTTGGGTTTTTTCTAACGTCACATCTCTAAGAACACTTGGGCTATCACGACGAATCTAACGATATATTAATTATGTAAATCCGTTCAGCGGTTTGGAAGATATAAGTAATACAAAATATTATATACATACAAGATAAGCGCGAAAAACATAACCCTTCTTGCAGTCGGGTAAAAACACTAGAATCTGTACATTCATATTCTAATGGTAAACATGAACTATTCATATAAAAACATAGCTTAAAGGACTTCGTATCTAAGCTAAAACATTAACAACAAAAAAAGTATAAATAGGCAACATTGCCAATTTAGCCACTTTGTCGCTAAAAACGATGAATTTACGATAATAGAGTAGGTGTAGCTTCCTGGATCCTCGATGGTAGATATTGTTTTTATTAACTATTTGTTGAGAGCTCAAGCATGTAACAAAATGAGAAACGCTTGGGTCATAGGGTCTAAGTGTGCGTGCCGGATGACGATTTTGAGTGTATGTAGGTACATAGTTAGGTTTAGTATACACAGGTTTAGTATGTCCTTTGCAATATTTAATTATAATTTAATTACGTACTTGTAATCTGTCGCCATGCCCTTAAGATGGCCTGAAAAAAGTGGTGGCATCTTTTTCTGGCCTGTTGTTGGACCTGCTTCTGTTAGAATCAGCGACTTTTGATATTAAATCTGGCAACTTGGAACTTTCAAAGTTGGCAAAGCTGGCTGTCAGAGTGTCAGTCGTTTTGGGTCGTTTGTTAAGTTACCGATACCGAGTCGAGTTTTTTTATTTACATTATTTTGTGAAACTATGTTCTACGAGCAAATAAAACCATAAAACGTACGATGAATTTTATTCAAATAATATTTGTGTAAAGTTATACATTAATATATTCTTTTGGATCGTAGGTAACATTCGCTTTATTTGGATTCTTGCTTTTGCAGGCCTCGAGAGTTCTTACGAAGAATAAATGAATAGTGACCGACTAGAGGGGGTAAGCTTTTTTATATTTTACGTTGGTTTATTTGTAACAAAAAATAACCAAATATGTGTTCGATGATTTAAGCATTACCGAAAATAGAAAGAAAATTTACACAAAGACATACGCATAAATTTTCATAACAGGATATTTGTTTTTAAAATCCGCCCCTGAGATGACGTGATTTTAGAGTTCAGCTAAAAGTTACACTGGAACATTGTAGATAAAGGGGCAGGCTTATTGATACTTATAAATTACTCACAGAATACTACGATGTGCCCAGCCTTCAAGACCTTTACACACTGAATGCGTACAAACATTTACGAGGACATTTCTTCAAGTTATGGCGAAATGCATCCAAAAATAAGCCTTTGAAGCAATTTCTACCTAAGCAAGTTGTATCAGCATGGAACAGGCTCCCGGAAAGTGTTGTGAAAGATTCCACATTGAACTGCTTTACGAATCGGTTGGCCAGACTAAACATCTCCAAACTATATGAAACACATGCATCAGATAATAGCTACTAGTGTGTCTTATCAAATAACAATATTAATTAAAAGCTTTTAATTCATTAAACCCCGAGCGAACACCGGTGTTCACTTGTTCATTGTCTTTCTATTGTGTCTCTAATTACGCTACTCAAAAGGTTAAGCTTAGTTATTATGCGATTGCATATTAGAATGTACACATAAGAACCATTGACGCAATTAAATAGCAATTTTCTTTTGCTGCAATATTGAATTTTGCAATGATTATAAAATAACAATGTTTTAAACTATAAGCATCTACCCATCATACGAAGGAACGGGAGTGGGTTTTTAATCAGTAAAAGTCTGACACTATCTCCCGCTACGCCCAAGAGCGGGATTTGTCATAAGATGAACCCATCATGATTATAATGCAATTTATACATTGTTATTGGGCAACCAATGCAAAAAACATGCACAATAAATTAGGTACTTAATTGTAGCTAAAAACATTATCTCCAGTTCCTAGCCTTATCCTAACTAGCTTGGGGTCGACCTCCAGTCTAACTAGATGCACACCTGTTTTACGTAGAGCAACTGCCTATAAGACCTGAAAAATGCAGTAACTGGTAACACAATAGACTGATGGTTAGGCTCTCTGGCGTCTGACTATCTTTTGGCCCCAGTTGTCATTTGTAGTTGTATCTTTGAATGATAACCGGAGCCAATGGCTTGATATACTTTCAGAGACATGAGGTGTCAGTAATGTTCTAGATAATCTTAGAAAAGTACATATCAATTAAAGAAAAATTCACATTGGTACTTATCCAGTCTAGAACCTGCAATACCATGCATGAGGGGCAGGTGACTTAACCACTTGGCTATCACAACATTAATTGTAGCTGAGAGCAATATAATATAAATTAAGATATCCTTATTTTATGATTATTGAATGTGTACTCAATAGTCACCAAACCAATTTTATATTTTCCAGAAAGGGGGGGTTCCTTCTCGTCCATCAGCACGTCGGCCCATTCATAACTATAGAGTTGAAAATCAAATAGTGAATGAAATAATGGGGAGGTATGGAGTTGATAGGTTGAATAACCGGAGTGAGAAGGATGCCAGACCAAGTTCACAGAGTCAAGGAGAAGATGTAGTTGACAATGTACAGAGGTAATGAACTACTACTATCTTGCTAATAGTGATAAAATTATATGACATATTTTTTATTTTTTGCTTGTTTATTTGAAATAGTATCATGTCTTTAAATGAATGGCCAAACTCTGAAGCTAAAAAAACTTCAAATGATCTAAGGTAGCTCACAAATTTTCAAATTGTTTTTTGCAATTTTCAACTCAATATCAGATTTAGTGTGTGTAGTTTGGTAACAAAAATTATTTCTGCGGTACCAACATGTATGTATTTACACAACATACTCATTAAAACCATCATCATAACTCTCTAAATTAGAGATTTGGTTAAGTCAAGGTTTTTATTAAAATGGCACATTTCAGCTCTTCTATAAGTTAAAAAGTTATTTTAATGGTTTTAATGAGTATTATTGTGTAAATGCAAACATGTTGTTACTGCAATTTTTTACCTTACTATTTGATAAACTGCAAATTGCAAAAAATATGAAGAATTTTACGGGCTACCCTACAACATTCACCTTAATAAAGGTAAATACTGCTTAGTCAGCATGAATAAATAAAAAATGTTAACTTATTTTTACAGCAAAATGTCTCGTCAAACCAGTCCACTATCAATACGAAAAAAGAAATTACCAAGGAGTAATTCATATTCACAGGACGAGGAAAATTCTGATGAGACGTGAGTCATTACCCTTTGTGAGGTCGCTTGTTATCATATTCTTACATAAATGTGTTATTTCAGAATATAGTAACAAAACCATAATTATTTTAAAATACACATTTATGATTTGTGACCATAATTTATAATACAGCTTGCTCATTCATTTTGTCTTGTCTGGTACTTTTGTCTTGTTTCTATAAATCATACGAACATATTGGTTCCTTGGACATAATTAGTGCTTACTGATGCCTTACGACATTTTAATAGTTGTGCATATTCTCATGCTAATATGGACTTATGCCATCCTACATATGAAGCTTTAAGGGTTGACCAGACGGTTGCAAACTAGTGTTCACACCTTGGTGACCTTGGTTTATGAGTTTGGTTTGTGTTGCGGCTACATGGATGTAAACCACGCGCCAACACGTTCGATGATTGGGAAAACGCGCCTCCCAACCAAGGGCGTTGAAGGTCATGGATTACAAATGGTGTCTACATGGATTGAAACTAGTAAGGTCACCTGTGTTGGGACGTTGGTTTGCAACCTGGTCTGGTCACCCCTTTACTAAACCAAACAACATAAAAATAATACAATAATTCCGCAATTGATATTTAATATTAGAGATAAACTCAGTTTTAAAACATTTATAATAATAACTCCAAACTATTCAAAAAGCATAACACCGTGTAATTCCCTGTTCGATAGTCCCCCAGTTGACAAAGATGCAAGTAGAGATGAAGAGTATATACTAGAACAGATCCAGGGATTAGGTATTTAACGAGACTAGGCTGCACCTATTCTAACTTTTAAAATACTTGATCCACCTAGTCTCACTGTGCCTACGCAGTGCACGGCACCCCGGCCCGCGCGAATCGAAGTACCGACTGTACTGGACTATGCTGCTGTCTCGCTTCACCGCGTCGTCGGGACGCGATGAAGCGAGATAGCAGCATAGTCCTAGCTCATCCATGTTTGCCAAAATCATTCGTGAGTCAGTCACTTGAATTTGAACCTTAATTCAAAAGGCATAAAAGTAACGCGGTAACGAGATGCACACTCGTATTTACATAGATCATACGTGTGCCAGTCGTTTGAATTTGAACCATATCTCAATGACATAAAAGTTACGCGACGCGCACCGTGTTGTGGAAGAATGTATTCTATCCTTTTTTAACTACACTATTCCGCAGTCTTTCCATCCTTGTCTATCAATACTCGAGATCGAGACTAGTCGGGACTAGGCACTAGGCAGACTTTATAGAATAGGTAGAATAGATACTTTGACAATACTCGATGCGAATCACAGAACAAAGAATACAGAGAAGTGCCCCTACACTGGCTAAGCACGGGAACCAGTGTCGTCAAACTCACACATTTGCATATCAAATTGTCCATTACACACATAAAAAACAGTGATTTGATTGGTGTTGAAGCTCGTGTTTGTGTGTTGTTGTGGAGCGGGTTCGCTGGCGGGATGTTAACTGAAGAGTGTTCGGTGGTAGCAGGAGGAGTAAAATAACCACGCCGTTTTCTTCTATTTATTTCTCTTGATGTCTCTGCTTACACTGCTGGATTCAGAATGCCCGACCACCGAAAGTGCCCCCTTTTTATAAGAAAACCCGTAAGGCTCTGACCAATCAAAGCCCTTCAGTTTTGCACACGGCACTAATGCCCCGTCCCTTGACCAATCAGAGCGTAGGTGCCCTTTTGTATGGGGAACTTAAATCTTGCCTTTTTTCTGTGGTAGGACACTCTTTACAATATTTTCTTATTTTCTAACCTTAGAACTAATAAATCTTTATTATTTACATAAAAATCAGTCTCAAAATCCTTAATTAACACCTTAAAATAATGAAATTACAGAAACGGTTCTCGTTACGGTAAAGTTCTCTGGTACTTAAAGTTACATATGCAACATGGCGCTAGTGGCGCCTCTAGTGGCTGGAATGTTCAACACTTTAACTTAAATTCTTAGATAATAATTAACACGATAAGAGACAAGTTAATCAAACAAATTATCTGAAGACTGAATAAAAGAAATAACTAATTACGTATCGTCGCTAACATTCTCCCCCACGGTGCGCAGCACTGCCCTCCTCTGGAAGCGACGATGCCGCCGGAACCAGCACGATGACTCGTCGAGTTGGGCGGCGAAGTATCCCTCCCGATGTCCGCACGTCCAGCACTCTGGTTCTGCCGTCCGGTCCAGGATATGTCTTGATGACTTCTCCGCGAGGCCATGAATTTCTTGGTAATGAAGCGTCTACTATTAGGACGATATCTCCTTCTCTTGGGTCTTTGGTTTCTTTGCCTTCAAGTTTTCTCGGCATCAAGAGTGGTAGGTACTCTTTGACCCACCTCCTCCAGAAGTGGTCTGCAAGTCTTTGGGTGGTTCTCCAATTTGCCTTCCCGATTAGTTCTGTGTCGTCAAATTCTCCCGGCGCCATTGCTCCGCACGATCTCCCCAGTAGGAAATGGTTCGGGGTCAGACTCTCTTCATCTTCTGGATCCATGCTGACCGAGGTGAGAGGTCTGGAATTGACGATGTGTTCGACCTCCGTCATTAGTGTATGAAGCACTTCTTCGGGTGGGCTTCTTTCGTTGAGAACCACTGCCAACGCTGTCTTGACCGTGCGCACGAGTCTCTCCCAGGCGCCTCCCATGTTCGGAGTCCCTGGGGGAATAAACTTCCAATTGAAGCCCTTTTCTTGTGCGGCCTCTTCTAGCTCCCTTTTGGCCCCAATAAAGTTCGTTCCGTTATCGCTGAATATGGTTTTTGGGGTTCCTCTTCTGGCTGCCATTCGACGAAGTGCCATAATCATTGAACTAGTGCTAAGAGAGGGCACTAACTCGAGATGTACGGCTCGGGTGGTGAGGCAGGTAAACAATGCCCCCCAGCGCTTCTCCGTCCTTCTCCCGATAGTGACCTGCATCGGCCCGAAGTAGTCTACGGCCGTGCAAGAGAACGGGAACTGATGGTGCTGTAGTCTCTCGCTAGGTAGGTCTCCCGTCGGAGGTATCTCTGGTAAACTCTTCTTTGTTTTGCACCTTTGACAGCTGTGTGCGACTGCCTTCAGAGTCGCTCTTAGGCCCAGGATCCAATACTTTTGCCGGATCTCGTTCATTACGGTAGCGGTGTTTCCGTGAAGGAACTTCTTGTGGTAATGTTGTATGAGGAGACGCGTTATCCTCTGCTTTCCGTCTAGGATGACGGGATTCATTCTCCTTTCGCTCTCGTCACGGAATTTCATTGTTCTGCTTCTTAATTTGATAATTCCGTCGTCCCCCATATAAACGTCGATCTTCCTGAGCCGACTTGCGCTCTCTAAGGGTTTTTCCAACTTTAAATTCTTAATTTCCGACGCGAAACTATCGTTTTGGCTTATCTTCATTAATAACTCTTCGGCCTTCTTTAAGTGTTCTTTTTCCAGGGGTAGGTACTGCCGCTTGTTTTCGCTTCTGTTGGCTGATTGGGTTGAGGTTCGTGTGTCTTTCTTCTGGGTTTTTCTCTGAGGTTTCCAGGACTCGTCCCTCCGGTGCGTGGCGGCGGTGGTTGCTTTGCGGGTCTTCAGTAAATGGTACGTGAAGGCGACCACTCTGGCTGTAGTGCGCAGTAGTCGTTCCCAGCTTGAGAACCTCTCTGGATCCAGAAGGACGTCCTCAGCAGCTTTTATCGCCATCGCCTTTTGCTTGTTCTTCTCTTCAGGCATAATACCCTCTGGCTTGAAGTCGTGAAATGGCCACTCTTCTTCTGGTCGACGGAGAAATGACGGACCTTTGAACCACCTGGCGTTGTGGTCGAATTCGATTGGGGTTCCCCTTGTGGCATCGTCAGCTGGATTTTCTTTAGTCGGTACCCATTTCCAGTCTTCTGGCTTGGACTTCTCTTCGATTTCTGCTAGCCGGTTGGCCACGAAAGTTTTGAACTTCCTCGGTTCCGCCTTTATCCACTGTAGTACGGTGCTAGAGTCGGTCCAGTAGATCTTCTTTGTTATTTCGAGCTCCGACTCTTCTTCGATCGTGGCAGCTAGTCTGCTGCCAAGTAATGCCGCTTGTAACTCCAGCCTCGGAATTGAGACTGGTTTTGTTGGCGTCACTCTCGCTTTGCCGGCGATCATGGAGATATGGACTTTCCCTCCGGGCTCGACTGTCCTCCAGTAGACTACCGCCGCGTAGGCTTCTTCGCTTGCGTCGGTAAACGTGTGCAGCTGTCCTTTTCTGCTGCGGGGTGAGACGCACCTTGGGATCCTCAATCTTTCTAATGCCGATACTTCTTTTAAGTAGCTCGTCCAGGCTTCTTTTTGTGGCTCGTTAATTTCTTCGTCCCAGTCTATTTTTGTTCGCCAGATGTTTTGAATTAGCTTCTTTCCTTGTATTAAGACTGGTGTTGCGAAACCCATTGGATCAAATGTAGACATTACTGCGCTCGTGACCTCCCTCTTTGTTGGAGTTCTTCTACCGTCTTGAAGGTCTCTCGATGTGTTGCGCAGCCCAACATTGAAGGCCAGTGCATCTTTTCTTACCAGCCATCTTAGCCCTAGAGTCTTCTCTTCTTTCGTTAGTTGCAGGGAATCTTCTTTATTTGTGTCTTCTACTTCTGAAAGTACCCCCAAATCGTTACTGGCCCAACCCTTTAGATGAAAGTTTGCTCTTGCGTGAATCTCTTTAACTTCCTTTGATATCTTCTTTGCTTCAGCTGTAGACGCGAAGCTCTGCAGATAGTCATCCATGTAATGGTTTCTGTTTATTGCTTTCACTGCTTCGGGATGAGTCTTCTTGAATTCTTCTGCGTTCCTGTTCATTACATATATCGCCGTTGCCGGTGATGACGCTGCGCCGAAAATGATTGACGACATTCTATACTCTTCGGGCTTGCCTGTTCTTCGGCTTCCGCGCCACAGGAACCTGAGACTGTCTCGGTCCTCCTGTCTGACTTTAACTCGAAGAAACATGTCCTGGATGTCAGCCATGACAGCCACAGGTCCTTCCCTGAAGCGTAGTAGCACGCCGAATAGTGATTGCAGAAGGTCAGGGCCTGAGAGCAAGGCGTCGTTGAGGCTCTTCCCTTCGAACTTGGCGGCTGCGTCGAACACTATTCTCAGCTTCTTCTTGATTGGATGCACGACGGCGAAGTGGGGTAAGTAGAATATTCTTCCTTTGTTTGAAGTTACTGGAGCTTCCTCTGCATATCCCTTTTCAATTAGACTCTGGATCTGCTTCTCGTAGTGCTCTTTAGTTTCTTGGTCTTGATCCAATTTCTTTTCGATGTTGACAAGACGTCGGATTGCTTGATTGTAGTTGTTGGGTAGAGTTTCGTCTTCATTCTTCCACAAGAGTCCTGTTTCATATTGACCGCTTGGCAGTTTCTTCGTAGTTTTCTCGAGGGTTTCTAGAGCTCTTCTATCGCTGTCGTTGGTTGGTGACCGATTTTGAATCCCAAGAGATTCCAATTGGAAGTGTTCTCGGACGATTTCTTCTACGCTTTCTTCGTCAGTGGTCGATCTGCCATAGTGAGTGAAGTTTACTAAGGCAGTCGCCCCTGTTTCACATCCATGTAGCACCCATCCTAGGCTGGTGAGTGAGGCTACAGGATCGGATGGTTTGCCCTTTTTCAGCCTTCTTGTTACTATCAGCCCCCAGTTGTCTTGGCCTATCAGCAGCTTGGGCCGTTCGGTGACGTAGAGGAGTTGATTTTCAATTGCCCTTAGATGCTGACAATTCTGCACGGTGTCCTTGTTTATGCATTGTTCAGACAACTTCAGGTCATCGATGGTTCTTGCGGAGATAGTTCTTTTTTCTCTTCTATGAGCCCCCTTTATTTTGAATTCAATCTTCTGTGAACTATCTTTTCTTAACACCTTTCCGCCAACTGTTTCGATTGTGAGTTTTTCTTGCTTTCCTTCAACTCCGATCTTCTCAGCAACAGATGCGTCCAAGAGCGTAACGGTTGACCCTTCGTCCAACAATGCTAGTACGCGAACTTGGCCTTTTGGACCATAAAGGTCCACCGGGATAATCTTCAGGTATGCCTTCTCTTCCCCTTTTGCGTTATGGATTGAGGCGACCTTCTCTTCTGATGCGCTTCCCTGGTCTTCTTTGTTCGCTTCTTTTCCTACTGGTACCGGCCGCTTGTCGGAGTGCAGGGTGGTATGGTGCCATCTCTTACACTGCTTGCAGACTGGGGCTTTACAGTTGATTCTTGAGTGCTTGAATTTAAGACATTTGAAGCATATCTTGGCCTTCTTGATCATGTCCCATTTTTCATCTATGTTAGCTTCTTTGAACTTCTTGCATTCGATTGCAAAATGCTCTTCTTCACAAAATGGACATGACTTCTTGTATTTTTCTTGTGACGCTTCTTGTACCGAATGTATGGGTCTTCTTATTACTTTCTTTTGCTCTGAGGACACTTCAGGTGGAGCAAAGTCCCCGCACATGTCGGCTTCTATTTCTAAGAACGCTTCGACGAGTAGTAGTTCTTGAATTTCTTCATCTCTTCTGCTTTTATGGTAGGCGAACCAACGAAATTTCATGGATGTTGGCATCTTGTCGACGATAGCTCTCAGTGTTTCGGGAGAACTGAGGTATTGTGGTTTTTTCAAGGCCTTGATTGTCTCGACGGCGTTCTTCACTCTGCTTGCAAATACACAGATGTCGCTTGGGTTCTCGCCAACTTTCGGCAAGTTCTTCATTTTTTCTAGTTCTGCTAATGCCAGCGCTCCAGGTCTTCCGAATCTTGCTTCCAGTCCCTTGATTACTTCGCGTGGATCTTCAGTGGTGAACAGCAGGCTTTGGACGGCTTCTCTTGCTTTTCCTTGGATTGCTATTCTGAGGCGCGCTAGGTTCTGATTGTTACTGAAGAAAGCGGCCATATCCTCGTATGATCTCTTGAAGGGTAACCATTCTTCACAGGACCCGTTGAAGTGAGGGAGTTCGGGATACTTTGTTGAAGCGTTGTCACGCGACTTCTCTGATAGCTTAAGTATGACTGAAGCCAACTCCTGGATGTCGCTCTTCTTTTCTTCTGTCTCGATCGGCCTCCGATCCTTAGGTCTTTCCCCAGATTGGATGATCCAGTGCTCGACTTCTTGAGTTTGTTCATACAGCTCTTCTTCTTCTTCTTCTGAACCCGCGGCGAGAAGCTCGAGCTCGGCTTGAGCGACTTTTGATCGTGCTTCTGCTAGTTCTAATTCCCTTAGTGCTATTGTCATTCTTGCTTGCGCTTCTGCTTTCTTCCTATGCGACGAGCGAACAGAATGGGTGGCTGGGTCGCGGGTCGTCTTCTTAGGGTGAGGCCGCTGCAGACTCTCTTCTCTGGATGTTGGTATACTTTCGTTGTTCCGACGCGTTTTCACTGCGACGCTTCTTTCTTGAATCTGCGGTGCTGGATGACTTTCTTCTTGGTGAGCGGGAATTGACGCTTCGATTGTGCGGGTCGGGGGGGTGGTATGAGTCACTTCCCCTGGTGTTGATTCTTTTCCGGCAGCGTTTTCTGGCTGACAAGCGGGTGGCGGCCGTTCCTTTGTGCTGGGCGGTGGCGTCCTCCTTGTGAGTGTTGATCGACTCGTAGCTGACGTACCCGTAATTGTTGACTCGCTTGTAGTTTCGCTTGGCGTATTCATACTCCAGTCTGATGACGATGTATTTTCTTCCGTAGTCTTCGAACGCCCTGCTCCTGTTCTCGTAGTAGGCATCTTCCTTAACCCGATCCGGCTTACGAAGGACCAATGTTGAAGCTCGTGTTTGTGTGTTGTTGTGGAGCGGGTTCGCTGGCGGGATGTTAACTGAAGAGTGTTCGGTGGTAGCAGGAGGAGTAAAATAACCACGCCGTTTTCTTCTATTTATTTCTCTTGATGTCTCTGCTTACACTGCTGGATTCAGAATGCCCGACCACCGAAAGTGCCCCCTTTTTATAAGAAAACCCGTAAGGCTCTGACCAATCAAAGCCCTTCAGTTTTGCACACGGCACTAATGCCCCGTCCCTTGACCAATCAGAGCGTAGGTGCCCTTTTGTATGGGGAACTTAAATCTTGCCTTTTTTCTGTGGTAGGACACTCTTTACAATATTTTCTTATTTTCTAACCTTAGAACTAATAAATCTTTATTATTTACATAAAAATCAGTCTCAAAATCCTTAATTAACACCTTAAAATAATGAAATTACAGAAACGGTTCTCGTTACGGTAAAGTTCTCTGGTACTTAAAGTTACATATGCAACATGGCGCTAGTGGCGCCTCTAGTGGCTGGAATGTTCAACACTTTAACTTAAATTCTTAGATAATAATTAACACGATAAGAGACAAGTTAATCAAACAAATTATCTGAAGACTGAATAAAAGAAATAACTAATTACGTATCGTCGCTAACAATTGGCTACAAATTACTAACGCAACTTTTACAAATCATCTTCTTATCGCTTTCAAAAATTAAGTCTTATTACAAGGAAAGAAAGTTGTTATTATTTGACATGACACAAACAATAAAGTCGTTTTTCGTTTAAAAACTTTAAATAGACAAATTTACAACGAGTTCAGCTACTCAACGCTAGATGGCGCTGTATTCAATTCTTGCTATTCAGAACGCTAGTACCTTTGAAATAGATGTCATATTCCCATGCACATGTAATCTCATTCGCTACTCAATTAGAGATGTAGATATAATTATCGATATTTTAATATTGATGTTACGTACTTTATTCGGGTGAACAATGTAATAATTTGTTAACATCATAAAAATGCTAAATAATGGAAAAGGTCGATTATCTTTAAAATATCAATGTTAAAGTGGTATTTGTATGTTTGGATGTAGGGCTAGGAGGTAATCTTATTTTCATATAATCAATTACAATGCGTTCCAAATGAAAATAGGATCGATTCTATTTTGTGACTTCACGTCATATTGTCAAATCGAAGAAATTGGGTAGGGAGAGCAAAACAAGAAATTTTTAAAATTTAATTTATTCGTAAATAAATTAAATTTGAACGTGAACTAAAAAAGTTTTGTCAGAATCCAGTTCCTCAACTTTGCTCATCTTTGCGTCCCTGTGTGAAGTGTCGTGAGTAGTGGAAAATGGAAGAAGGAAAATTATTCCTAACAATGAAAATAAGACACAAAACTTTTTATTTTTAACTAATTATGACTTAAAACCATATATTTATTTCGCAGCTAATTTATATTAAACAATAACTTTTTTACTTCTCCTAGAGTTAACTAAGACATAGTAATAAAATGCAAAACATAACATTTATTGATACGCAAATAAGTTTTCTTTGCAAACTGTACTTATCACTCGACATTTGACAGATTGAGGTTATTGGCTATCCTATCCTTATTTTGGAACGCATAGTGCACGGGCGAAGCCGCTGACAGAAGCTCACGATAAATGAAACGATAACAGATATGTAGTACTAAAAATATTTACTGACCTTGAAATAACAACAACAACAACTTTCGTGACGTGGTCTACCCATGTACCAATTTTATTGAAATCCGTTCAGCCTTTCGAACGTGAAGTGAAAGAAAGTGATTAGTAACCCGCACCTACTTCGGACGGATGCAGGTTACGTGTTGTTAAAACCTCGAGATTTCTGTGCAATCTTAGTTAAATATTTATAAATTATACACATGAACCGTCCGACACAAAATGTCATGGATGGTGCCAGCCATGAAATGAAGAGTTAGAAAAAAATAAAAATTATCGATACCAACCTGCTTTACGGATGTGTCCCATCCCTAATTGAGTAGCGTCGAACTTACTAGAATTTATGTTATGATTATCCAGATGACGACCAAGTGCATTTAGACTTTATGTCAATGAAAGTAAGGTTGTTTATAGTTTGCATTGAAGTCATAAAAAGTGGTATTGTAATTAAAATCAACTATATTAAAAATTAACAAAGTTTAGTACTTACCGATGATACGATACACCTCCACAAGATACATTTTTTTTCTGCGTTCGTTTTAGCAGGTCAAAACCGCAGAATAAGGCTTAATTTGTAATTTTTCGGGTATTTCTGAGACAACCTATCGCGACAAGTATCTGACGGCGAATAAGATAAATGTTGCGCAGCTCTGCTTAATGTTGACACGCATGAGATATCTGAGGGGCACTTCCACTACCTTCTTTATTTCGTGATGCGAATGAAGACTATGTGATGCAGTCGAGTATCGGTCGAGTACGGACTCGTGCGAATGTGATCCGATTGACGTATGGTACTCGACGTCGCTAACTTCTATCGGACTTATTTAGTGATCGGTTTTCGTAACGAAGTTTTAATATATTGTTAAAGAACTTAGATCTATTTTTAATAAGACATTAATTTGTTGAATTTAAATGTTTATTGTTTTGAAAAGTGGCTCCCAAAGGAAGTAGTGTCGCTTGGGATCATTTTACGGATAAAGGCCAAAAAATGGCTGAGTGTAAAATTTGCAAAATACAATTGAGTTTTAAAAGTTCCGTATCAAACCTACATGATTCAAAAATAAAAACAAAATAAAAAAGAAAACAAAAAATATTAAGTACTCTGAAAAATGAATTGAAATCTTTTAAATACGTCAACAATCTTCAATGTAGATAAATCTATACGTTGACAGTCCTAAGCCTGTGTAAAGTATGAAGGGAAAATTACAATTCATTACTGCGTACGTACGTACTACACGTATCGTTGTTACGCAAAGACTAAGCATCTATAAAGTATGCGTATTTCATGGACTAGGTGGACTAGGTGGAATAGGTATTTGGATCGAGTATTTGTACGGACTTGGACTAGGTGCACCTAGTCCAAGATTTGCCTAGTACGACCCATCTCTAGATGCAAGTGCGTGGCGATGGGACGTGGTGACGTAGGGATGTCACTTATCGACTTTTTATAACATTAGGAAAAATGTTAATGCACCCGAGAATACTGAGCAACTAGTAAATGGGTAAATTATACATTCCTTCAAATGGTATGTTGTAGAGCTACAATATACAAAGTTTTTGACCCTGATAACATTGGGTCCAAATTGGATTATTTTCAAGTAATTTTTTTTTTTTTTGTTTTGGAATTTTTCGTTTTTGTTTGAATGAATAAATTCCTCGAATGAGAATTTATCAAGAAACTAATCATACTTTTAAAATTAAACATTGTAAAGTTTAGGCTACTTAAATCTCTTTTGTTTAAACTTGGAAATGACATATCTTGCTTGATCTGATTGAACAGAACGTCATTGCTACTGCAATGACGTGCGCTTCTTACCTACTGGTAAGTCAGACAGCTAGCATCGTTTTTTGGCCTGATTTCTCAGTCCTGGGCAAAGGCCTTACTCCACTTCTTCCATTTTTCGCGGGCCTGCGCTTCCTCTTGCCAGTTCTGGCGGAATCCGTTTAGTTAGTCGTGCTAACTCCTTCATTGTCTGCTCGGCAGACCGACAGACGCTGTCCGGACCTAAACCAAGTCGTCGAGATATCAGCAAACAGTAGGGGCCCAGCAGGGTCGAAGCCTACTGAGGCCATGGGTTCACTTCTGAAAAGAAAACCCGGCCCTGGTATGAAAGGCAACGAAGGAACTAGGAATGGGTTTCAGTCAGTAAAAGTATGACTCGTCCTCCCGCCCCGCCCAAGGGCGAGAAGATGTCATTGGATAATTTTCCACTTAAAAAAAAATGGCTATTAAGAGAGTCACGACTGTTTTGCGCGAACTTGATTCGAACTATGTTCGCGTTCGTGTTCGAAAATGTCGTCCTTAAAAAGAAACCAAATGTTCAAGTTTAGTGTTTGTGTTCGCTAAGTTCGTGTTCGCACGCGAGTACACGGCTTTACCGAACCGGTTATAGTATCCGACATAATAATGCCACGTTGTAACGTTACCGAGAAATATCTAGAATTAAAGTAAGAGTTAAGTAAGCCAAAATGAAGTCGACCACGATATGAAGCACTTTCACAGAATAATGTCCTTGAACCAATATACTTGTGTAATATGTGTTAGTTTCATTATGACTAAACCAGCTGCCGTAGAAAAAAGTTCAAACCCCTTTGAATAATGCTAGGCTTTTCTTTTTAGCAAATCATCTTTGCATAAACTTTATTTCTTTCAGATTGTCACAACATCTTATTTATCACTGATATTGTGTCATCTACTCATAAGTATTTTGAAATCACATTGCTGCTGCCTCTAACCTTATATCATCACAAGCTTTACAATCATCATGTTTTTGTTTGTTTCATTGTGTGACTAAGCTTTTGTGAAAAGTCTGTGTGTTTCATTGCAGCCATGTGCTTTCAAAATCTTTACCTGCAACTCTTCCGTCACATTTGCCTTACAGTGATGATTCTGAAATTGAAGGAAACTTCTCTACTAATTCCACGAAAGAGTCAAGAATTGAAGAGGAAAGTTATCATGACATTATGAATAGAAGTAATAGGGGCGTTACGCTTGAAAGCACACGCCTTACCGAACCGTCACCTTACCAACAGAGGTTGTCAGTATCGTCAAGAGAAATCAGTCGGCCCCAGTCCAACAATACAGTACGAAATGTCTTCCTCATATTAATAGTTATTGTAGCTGTTGTGATGCACTGGATGTATCCCGATATGGTAACATCAACAACAAACAACAGTCAAGATAAATCAACACAAACTGTGAATCATGATAAAATTATGTTTGAAAACAATATGAAGATCCTCCAGGAAAAATATAATATTGATGATAATTCTATTCTGAAGCTAAAAACTGGTAAGTAATGTCTGTTAAATGTTTTGTATTCATATTGTATTGTCATTCAATGTTTGTAGTAGACCTTTTATGTCTTCTGAAATTATTAATAAGTCTTCCTACTTTCATAATGTGAATACACGTGCACAGGCGAACTCGATTACTTTGAAAATACCGATGCAAAATCCGAATGCAGTAGACGCACCCTATCGGCATTTTGTAAATACCCATACCTCGTACGCTCGGATTTCGTCGCGGTGCACGCTAAGCTCAAGAGGGCGTATCAGACTTGCTGAGTAACCACAGCTATGTTTCTACAGTTGCCCTTTGCGTTATAATAATATCCCGCAACCCTAGAGTGACTTCGTTAATTTTACTGACACCTCTTTAAGGCATGCGTTGAACACGACACGCCAACGATCCCGGCTTGGCCTTACCGGACAGCAAGTTACCCTTTGCTCACGATTTCGTCAAATGTTATACGCAAGTCCAGTGCTGCAATGCTTGCGGACAACGAGGAATAGGTAGCTTGCCGTCCAGCTGTCCGATAACCGATCGGACTGAGCCCGAGTCGTCAAAGGCGCGTAGTGTTCCACATGCGCCTCAAAGATGTCAGCAAAACCGTAGGAGCCCAGCAGGGCCGAAGCTTACTGGGACAATAGGTTGATTTCCGAATGGAAAACCCAGGGTGCTGGAACGCAAGGCAAAGAAGGAACAGGTGTTGTTTTCAGTCAGTAAAGTCTGACACGCTCTCTCGCTCCGCCCTAGACGGGAAAAGTCATTGTATGATAGTGGTTGATTTATTGAAAGAATGACTTAGTTTAATTTGATTGGGAATTATTTATTTTTCAATATAAATAAAATAATTTGAGAGATTTGGGTAAGATGTTTTGAGATTTTAATGTTGTCTCTAAAATGGTTTAAGTCTCTTTGTAGAAATAAAAGTAAAAATCTTCCTGACTTTCTGGATATCATAAGATGTTAGAATCTTGAACTACTATTCAATAAAAATATGCATGTCTCAGTGAGATGGGCACCTAAGTTTTTACATAATATCCAATTTTTTAATCGGATATAAGAGCTAATTTTTTAGACCAAACTTATCTCAATTTGGTATTTTTAAGATATCTCACTTTTGAACTAGGGCAGCATATAATATATGTATTGAATTGTTTCAGGTATATCAACAATATTCTCACGAATGGATACCGGCTCCTTCATGTTTGTATACAACAGTAAAACAAACAATTTCAACCTCGTGAGATTCGAAAAGTTCGCAGATGAAGTTGCGTATACTGCCGCAAGATTTTTACGTAAGATTCTTATTATACGTCACTTTTAATATCTTTGCTTTTCACACGCTAGGAATCTGCGTTATTCAAACAATCTGCTAGTTCTTTGTCCTTCTCATACCTACTCTTCTGAGTTTGTCCATTCTTCTATATATATATATAAAAGGAGAAACTGACTGAAATATCAACGCACAGCCGAAACTACCAGGCCTAGGAACGTGAAATTTTGCACAAAGCTTCCTTTTATGACGTTGGCGAGCACTAAAAAGGGATTTTTGGAAATTTAAATTTTAAGGGGGTGAAACGGGGTTCCAAAGTTTGTATGGAGAAATTTACTGGCAGAAGCTAGTCCTTCTATATACAGTCCATCCTGTATTTTTTTTTTATTACTTTTTAGATATATTATGAAATGTAACGCAAAGGTTGCGCTGTAAGCCGAAATGCAGGTTCCTTCTAATTCGGCTCCAGCTGCTAAAACTTTTGTGTACATGTTTACTGTTTAGAGAACATTTATTTGTTAAAAAACAATAAGTACTTTTTGTGAAATAAATAAATATTATCCTTCTGTGGAATTCGCTTCCTCTCGATATCAGAACGGCCACAAGTCAGTATGAATTTAAGCAGAAGTTACGGAATGATTATTTAAACCAATAGCAGAATTCATAAACATAAGTAACATTAAATTTATTAATTATAATCATATACAGGGTGTAAGGTACAGGTCTCCGCAAACTTTAAGGGCTTGCTCAGTAGACGAAACTGAACAACCTTCCACAAGTTTTTTTTTTTCAGGAAACGAACAGAAAAATCGGCCTTTCTATACAAAATGTCACAACTTCAAGGACTTTTTTTTGCCCATAAGTCTAGTTATGTTTTAGCTATCTGCCAGTGAAAGTCCCGTCAACATCAGTCCGGAGATTAGCCAGAACAAACAGACGGACAAAAAAAAATAATAACAATTGCTTCTTTTGTTATAATAGTATCGAATATACTTTCTATGCATTTATTAATAAATATATATATTTTGATATTAAAAACAGACACTTTAATTTCATTTATATAAATAAATGTACGAGTAAAAATAACTAACGCGCTCTTTCAAATTACTTATAAGGATGTAAAAAGAGGCTGTATTAATATTTGTTTTAAGTTCATATCTGATTTTCAGGTAACGACATCTCGTCAATACGACACACAGTCGTTGAAAGTTCCAACCTCGATATGCAAGAACACGGAGAGCTGATCTCGCGGTACCGGGAAGATGTTGACAGATCCGGTGTGATGCTTGTTAAAGAGATCGACGCAGTGCCCTCGGATCTCGCAATGGCCTTCCATTACTATTGCGATGAATATGATCCTCTGGTCAAAAGAAGCGCTATATTTTTCACGCTAAATATGGCAAATTGTTCTAACCCGTCAAGTAAGAAATAAATAATAGACTTGCTTAAAGGGGTGACCAGACGGTTTCAAACTAGCGTTCCAACCAAGGTGACCTTGGTTTATGTGTTTGGTTTGTGTTGCGGCTACATGGATGTAAACCAAGCGCCAACACGTTCGGTGGTTGGGAAAATGCGCCTCTCAACCAAGGGCGTTGAAGGTCATGGTTTACAACTGCTGTCTACACGGACTGAAACTAGCAAGGACACTTTGGTTGGGACGTTGGTTTGCAACCATCTGGTCACGTTTTGGTATGACGGTCTGTTGGTGTCCAATACGATTTAATTGCTACCTGAGATCATCATTATAATATAATATTCCACAACTTTTACACAGCGCGATATAGTCCCAAACTGAGCAGAGCTTGTGCTATAAGTACTAGACTAGATAAACATCCTACTAAACTTTTTTTTTTAATGTATCGCATATTATATTTATATATATACAAAAACACTTAACTAATTAAAACTATATATATACATTAACGGCTACTCCTAACTAAAAGGGCGTCATAAAACTCCTACTAAACTCGTTAAAAAATAAAAGGCCCGTTTTGACATTTGAGATATAACCTAGAAAGTAACTTAGAACGAAACTGAAAGAAACAATAAAATAATAATTAATTACACAATGTGTTCTTATGTGATTACATTATGTAATATAGACGGTTACATAATATTAATAATAAAAACATCAAACGTCAAAACGGGCCTTTTATTTTTTGACAACTGTAATATTATAAACAACCAAAAAGTGGATCAAACACAACTAGGGGTTAGATTGGGTCATCAGCTGCAAAAAAATGTTCTACGGAAGGTCTTTAAGGTCAACCCTTGCAGAGTTATAATTTATTATGTGTTTTTATGAGAAAATTAACTTTTATTACTAATTCTCATTGAAATTCGAAAAAATTTACACCTGTATCTTTTTTATAATTTTCACTAGATTGGTACTGATCAGTCCTTGCATTAGACATGCTATTTATGGTTGTTTATTGGATGTGTTAAAGATAATATTAGGGGGGGGTTAAGATTTTTTGCAAATATTAACCCCTCCCCCCTCCCTCTCGTAGTAAAGCTCCATGGTTACGTAAACATTGGTACGTGCATTTGTTAATGCGTCAAACGTTCGCTCTCTCATTGTCTTACTATTGCGTCTCTAATTACGGTATTCGAAAGGTTTATTTATGAGCAGTAAGTAGTTGTAAGTCTAGAAAAAAAGAATACTTGAAATAAAGGCAAAAAAACCGGCATTTGCGAGTTGGACTCGCTCACTGAGGGTTCCGTACAAACTTTACAATGAAAACAGTTTAATTGCCGAATTAAGTTACGAAGATTTTTCCGAATCGCAATTATTTTTTTTATAGCGTAACTACAAATTTACAGTTACAGTTTTCAGATTTTTTCCTATACTTGTGATATGAGACCTTGCTTCATGCCAAATTTCACGATTCTAGGTCATCGGGAAGTACCCTATAAATTTTGATTCCCTTCAGAGTGTCGAAATACACGTTTTTTGTGACATAATGGCCGTATCTTTTTTTTCGTTAATTTAGAAGTTTGATTTTTTTCTCAGCTTCAAGGGACCGCACGCAGACTTGAGTATATGGTTTTAATTTCAACTCGATATCTCCACGCATTCCCGAGAGAAAGTGTCTTGGCAGACAGATAGACAAAAAAGTGATTCTATAAGGGTTCCGTTTTTTTCCTTTTGAGGCACGGAACCCTAAAAAGAGTAATTTAAAACAGTTCTCAGTCCATGACAAAATCCATAACACTTTCAATGACATTAGATGTATGCTGCTTAATGATGTGTGTCTGCTCACTTTCTTGTGATTTTGAAACATCGACATTGTTCTCTTAAAAAACGTAAATTACGTAAACATAATCACCATTTAGACCGGGCCATCCCCCATGTCATCAAAATAAGCAAAGCTAAGACGCCTCACCCCCTGTGGTGCTTACGTAATACTTGAATGGCCCTTAGACTTTTAGGGAGGCCTTCACCCGCGTCTTTCCAGTACGTGGTCGCCACTTCAAAACCTTTCGACCCCCTTCGACCATCTGTTCTGCGAGCAATACGCCCAGTCCTCTGCTACATATGTTTATTTATTTAGCCGTTTATTTCTTCGTAAATGTATTGAAAACGTGGAAATTTATCACTGGAGCACTCGGCTCTATAACAATTTTGTATTCCGCCTCGGTCGCAATGCCGAACTTTCTCCACTGTATCAAAATTTACCTACTATTGACTGTCATTATTTTAGATACTTGTGAAATAATGCTGTGTTTGTTTATTTATTGTAATTTAAAAGATGTTTTATTTTTCAGATCCAAATTCTACACATGATTTCATTGAGAAATGTCTTGCAAGGAAATGGAAGACTGTACCACCAGAAAATATGAGACCATTGCTAACCAGAGTGGTTGATGTAATAATTGATGTCACCAGTGCGTTTTAAAATCAGTATTTATAAAATAATAATATTATAATTTGTTATCTTTTACGACTTATTATTTATTCATAAGTTTTAAAATAAAATTATTGATATAGTCATGATTTTCTATTATTGTTCCTGTTAAAACAAACTAACAAATTTGAAAAAGTAAAGTTATTTACAAGCACTATTGTATGGGCCAGAGTGCACTCTGGTCGGAGGTGTTGAGGTCAGGGCCATCATTGAGGTCGTCGAGACTGTCGGGCTCCAGTTCGTTGTTGTTGCGTGCAGGAGAGTATGATGCCGGAACATCCTCCTCCTCGTCTTCATCATGCGACTCCTCAGATTCATCTGATTCATCATTTCCTAGAACAAGAAACCACAATATCAGATTGTTGTAAAATCAAGTTCACTAGTTTTATGGGTTGGAAGATAAAAAAGCCCTGGCATTAATTTAGGTACACGTTATTGATCTACCTATAAGTACGATTGATGGAGTGCTTTGCGAGAACCAAAGAAAATTTACACCTATGGATCAATATCATTATCCAACCTTAGACCATGATAAGGTTTGTGCGTCTCATTTCATGCTTTTTTTCGTTGGGTAATCATCAAATAACCCCACCCACTCTCGGGGTGGAGCGAGAAGGTGTATCAGACTTTTAGACTAAAACATACTTGTATTCCTTCAGTTGCCCTTTGCTGTTATCAATAACAAGCAAAAAAAAAATCTCGTTTGTTGTATGGGAGCCCCTTAAATATTTATTTTATTCTGTTTTTTAGTACATATTTGTTGTTGTAAAAGCAACAGAAATACATCATCTATGAAAATTTCAAATGTACAGTTTCTATCACGGCTCATGACATACAGCCTAGGGTCCCGTTTTACCCTTTGGGTACACCGTAGGTGCGGGCTTGCGGACGGCGAACAATGGGTGGCTCGCCATCCATTCGTCCAGTAACCGTCCGGACCGGGCCCCGAGTCTTTGACAGCGCGTAGTGTTCCACGCGCGCCTCAAGATGTCAGCAAAACCGTAGGGGCCCAGCAGTGTTTAAGCCCACGGGGACCATAGGTTGTACGAAAGAGAACCCCGGAGTTCTGGAATGAAGGCAAAGAAGGAACATAGGAGTGGGTTTTTGTAGAATAATAATAATTGTTATTATTATAAGTTTGAAAGTGGCACCACTGACTGAAGAATTGAGTGTACATGTGGATGGATAGAGTAAGAGGCCAAAGAAAAGATGGATGATTTCATGAAGAATGATATGAACGAAAAGGGAGTCAGTGATAGTCTAATGGCTGACAGGATAGAATGTAAGAAAAAAATAATCTTTTATTAATTAATTAAACCCCGAGCGAATGCTGGCGTTCACTCTGTCATTGTCTTTCTATTGTGTCTCTAATTACGCTCTACTCAAAAGGTTAAACAAGATAAAAATTCAAAAAATATCTGAACAAATTTAACCTTTCAAATACCAGAGAAACAATAGAAAGACAATGAAAGCGAACACTGGAGCCCGCTTGGGGTTTAATAAATTAATAAACAGTACTAAACCAAGTCTGTCATTTTATAATTTTTTGATTATTTTGTGGTAAATACAAAAAAAATCATATGCATCATTAATATTCATTAAGCCCCAAGTGGCAGGTGTTCACTCTCTCAATGCCTTTCTATTGTCTGTAATTACGGTGTTCAAAAGGGTAAAATATATTACAAAATTCAATTGCACAAAAAAAAAGATAAATCTAATGTGGAAAGCAACACTCGCTGAGTGTGTAAATATTATAAGTACAAAAACTACAATTATATAAAAATCCTTTGTACCTTCCTCTTCATCAGTATCTGCTTCTTCTTCCATAGGCTCAGGGTCAGCTTTGCCCAGAGGAGCCCTCTTCATGTACTGCTGTCCAATTGAGTTTAACTGTAATTAAACCAAACAAGTTTTTTAAGTGTAAAAAATTTTTAAAACAAGAAGTATGTTTATTGAAGCACTTAAAAAGTTCATGATCTTCCTTATCTCTAATTTGTAATCCAGCTCGACTATCGGGCGAGTAACTATAAAAAAAAACCATGAATCAGTGAATTTACGTCACTGCAGTAGTAACGTGATAAATCAAATAAATTCAAATAAACAACTTGAATATCAACTACCTAACTTATTGATAACCCATCTACGTACTTAAAAATTTACAAAACCATAATCCACGTAAGCATCGAAGTTGGGCTACGCTGGGCTCCACGGGCACGCTTGCTGTAATCGTTTGCTGCCCAGAATAGGACATTTAAAGCGAAAAATATAGAAAATAAATATCCCGAATGGTTCAATACTTGCCCAATGTTGATTAGCCTGTTCTAATGCAGTTAATTCTGTTTCTTCGTCGCATGGACTATCAGCATTAAACCATAATGGGTCCACTAATCGAGGAGTTAACACTGGAAAAGGAATATTCATTTTTATTATCAGTGAAAATACAAAATTTCAAGTTTTGTAATTCAGTTGTAAACAAAACAATTAAACGTCAATTTTTTTTTTCTGTTTACCATTAAGGAAGGCTATAGTCGTTTGACCATGTCTCCTAGTCTTCGTCCATTTCTAGCGTATTTTGAGTTTCAAGCAATTTCTTCGAGTGAAGTTCAGTGGGTGTTTTAATTATTCGCAAATTGATTCCTAGTGGCTATTGTGATGTAAAATTAGTGTAGTTTTGTATCTGAAGTGTCTGCGCAACTGGAATAATATGTGGGATCATTGAAATAGGCGCGATCTCGGTAAAATTTTGCTGAGAATTTTATTGTAGTTTTAGTTACCTCAGCGAAGTTTGCTGAGAAGGCTGAATCGATACATTTGCTGCGATTTAATTCAAGAAACAACTGTTACGGAAGACTTATTACGCAAGAAAACATGGAAGAAAGACTAGGCGATAATAATATGGTCGAACGAATATAGCATTCCCTAAGAGGTAAAAAGCAAAAAAAAAATATTTTTTTATAATGCTTTTGATTTGAGTACTGAGTCTTTTAAACCATGTCTTCGTATATACTTTTTAGTTCAATTAGAATGCTCATGTAAAACATTCTTATATTTGTACAGTGTTTAGTAAATGTATCGAGTTAGCCTTCTCAGCTAATTTCAATAAGGTAGGCAATACTATAAAAAAAAAATTTCAGCTAGGAATCAATTTGTGAATAATTCATAGTCACTGAACTTCACTTGAAAAAATCCCGCAAAATAAATTGAATTCGCCAATTATTTTGTTCTAATAACACTTGACATTTAATTTAGCAGTCCGTTGATATTCTCGATATATATACTATTCTGACTTATAATCACAACTTTTACGCTGATGATGATGGTAGTATAAATAAATGACGTAAATAGATTGTGATTTTACTAAATAAATAATAAATAGTTTAATTTCCTTTGCACTCGTTAAAATTCTTTATTTATGAAACCTCCAGACTGAGAATATTACTCTAAATTAAATGTAATCAAATTAAAATTTAATCAATCAGATAAGTAAAAGTTTTCTTACTACCTACTTTATGGTCGACTGTAAAAAACTTCACAAGGTTTTCCGTCTTTCTCAAGTCTTTGCTGAGTACCTACGTACGCTACAAAACCTGCAAATGAGAAAGGCTCGAAAACTTTAAGATATATACCTGTATATATACATTTGTGTTATTGTTAACAATCGTCTTTATTTAAGGGTAGGCGTAAGGAATTGATACATTTAGTCTGAAAAAGATAGTAGAGGTAGCCACTCATCACAGTCATCACATGCAATAGGTAGGTATCAATTACCGAGATTCCGTAAAGGTGCTTAATTATTGCAGATAAGTATTGTTAAAACTGGATGAAATTCAGAAAAAATGACAACCAAGCCCTTGACGCGCTTAAAACAACATTCAACATGACTGAATCTCCTTATCACGATCGTAAACTTTTTAACGAGCGCTTGTTCATTGTTAATTTCGTAAACATTAACAAGATAGGCAACTACTTTTTTATGAGAAAGAAGCTATTGAGCATTCAGCCGTTAAATTAAACTTACACTGACCGCATAAGACATCTTTCTTTGAAACAAACATGTTTTCGTATTTAGGTGAATATCGGATAATATTTTTCTCTTATTGGGTAAGTTAAATATTTGTTATTTAAATTTATACGGTTATACCTATGTCAGTCAATCTAGCATAATGATATGCATATTTATATCATAAAAACATGTTAAATCTATATATTTTTCACTTTTCGACTAGATTTTTATTTGTATTCGAATGGTGTGAAATGATAATTCCAAATAACTATTATAGCTACCTAAATCATTTTTGAAACATTTTTGTAGATACAAACAGCGCTATCGATGGCGTTATTGAATAAAAATCCTCTGTACTTCGCTGGTAATGAAGCTGAAAACGATGTTTCGGAGTACATAGTCTCCAAAGGGTATTTGCCTCATGAAAAAGATTTGCCAAAGTCCACGATCCTAAAAAACGTCGGTAAGTCAACAATGAAAGAAAATTCTATTAAATGTTAATTTCGGCAGGTTATACCTTATTTCGTTGAATAGTTAATTATTATTTATCGAAAATAGTTATGCAAACAGTTCACCGCTGATATTGATAGCAGTAAACTGTTTGCATAGAGTCTCGCATTTGACAACTCTAACTAGGTGTTACTGTTAACTATTCACGCTTGACATATAGCCAGGTTATATTTAGGTAGAATAGACTTATGCATTATATCTTCAACGCATATCGTTTGAAATAAAAGCACGTAAAGCTGTTTCACGAAAAACTACTGTTACTGTGAAACGCGAAGGGCAACTAAAGGAATAGTTACCTAAGTGTTTTAGTTAGTAAAAGTCTGAGACGTCCGAGAAGAAAAAAACCATTGGTTAAGCCACTGATCTCTCTACAGTCGTATGAGATCGAAATATAAGAGTAAAGGGATTGCGAGTGCATCTGTATTTACACACACACATTGTTCACTAAAATATCTCAGGCACATTTGGAATGGTCACCGTGATCGAAATTCGGTCGGAAGGATTATTATTATAGAATATTGACAGACGAGATTTTCTTAGTTATTTTTTTCTTTTTCAGATGGCGACGTTACGTATCTCCTTTCGAAACTATCAGACGATGAACTCATTAAGCTTCTTCGTGAACAACCTAATAAAATTGAATATAATTTGAAAGATATAGTCAAAATTGCTACAGAATCAAAGGATGCAAACAGATATAAAACAGTAGTCGATTTACCGAGCAAACCTTTTTCAGCATATAGTGATAACTTCGAAAATCATAAAAAAAATAAAAGATTTCAAAAAGTTTCAGACAAACCTAAACCAAGCGGAGCTTTTTTTCGGTTAGAAAATAAAGAAGTGGACCCCTATTCTGCTAATAGTGTCGGAGATCCTCAGTATGCTGCTATACAAAAACTGAACAATCTATTATATAGCCGTCCCTCAGAAGTGGACGTAGATAGTAGGAATGACGATGAAGATGAAAAGAAAGAATTGCTATTTGATGTTCTCGTTGCACAATTAAAAACACTCTGTTGTAAAAGAAGTAAACCGACGAAAAAGAAGGACAAAGGCACTTTTAAACTCCAAGCCTTGTTAAATGACATAATGCCTCAAGAAATAGTCCAAAAGCCTTACATACCGGAGCATACCTTCTCACAAACTATGCCTAATGAACATATGTTCTTAATTATAAATGACGAAATAAAGAGTAATGGGAGTGATGATGGGCTCATCTCGGTAGATCCAGAAAGTCTTGGGTCAAATAGCAGTGTTATATTTTTGGGTCCAATCGCAACCCCTCTTTCAGAAGCCCAACTAAGAATAGTGGTAAGTATCCATTTTCCTTAGTACATGCCAGGGCCAGGAGTGGGCACGATATAGACTGATTAACATTACAATAATCACACGTTTTTCACTCCTATTTTATTAACGTCAGTTTCTGACTACTTTTCAACCTAGGGATTTAAAAATGGTTCCATGGCATCCAGATACTGTTGATATTGATAAAACCTATGAGAGGTTCAGAATTCTATAAATGTAACTTTTAGTGTCTAGCTAATGTTTCTCGTCTTTTCAGATGACCCGTATAACAAATGAACTATCAAAACCAGAGTATATGCCACTTTTGCAGCAAATAGCGGATGGCACCCTGAGTGATGATAATATAAGGCTTGTCAACAGCTTAGTATCCGGACCACAAACACGAAGATATATTAAGCCCCACAGATGCAACCACCAGTCTAAACTAGCACAGATACATGACGGCGGCCCCAAGTGGCTAATCTGTACAGGATACTTAAATTTAAATACACCGAGCTTATACGATTAAACTCAGGGTTTATCAAAGTACTTATTAATGTAACATAAGTTAGCCTTAGAGCATTTTAACAAGGTAAATGCTATATGGTTTTAGCCGATGTAGAAAATAAACTAAAAAGTACAGTAAGAGTGTTCGTCAAGGGAAAAGAATACTTTGAATATGCTTAAAATGGTTAGAATGTGAATGGTAACTTTGCGATACTTTGGTAGGTGAAACAACCTTGTATTGGCTTGTTAGTTAGAGCAAAATACATGCAAAAGTATATTATTATAATCAAAGTATAACAATCAACACCCAATACGCATCTTTGATTAAATGGTATCTATAGTCTGTAACCTCAAAGAAAACGGTCGAGCACTCTTTGTACAGTCAACAAGAAAAATAGTTAAAATAATGATAAATTTATTTATTTGTGTGCGTATCATATCACACTGGGTCTCAAATAAAGCCTAATGTAGAACATTAATAGAAAGAAGTTGGAAGTGAGATGCGTGTACTGCAAGACTTAAGGTATTAATAATTTGCAGAAATAAAAAAAAAAGTCGTCTGGATCGTCTCATTTTTGAAATGGCTACAGTTTTACGGCTACATGTAACTCGGGTGGGCAAAAGATTGACCGCAATGCAGCTAGGCACACACTGTGTGCGACATATACATATAGTTTCCTCTATAATTGTATAATGTGCAGGGCGTCCGAATGGTAGCATCGCTCTGTCTGCCTACTGTAATGTCCAAGTCATTTATTATTTATGATCTCTATTTACAAGTACGATATTTTACGATAAATCTACGAAGGTGATTCATTACTGTATAATACTGTGAATAACTTTCGCAGAAAGTAGCACACAATATAAAATTAAGTAAATAGTACAAATTGTCTTTTTATTAAAGTATCCTTATTCATTTCACTTATTGACTATATTGAGTTGTTTAGATTTACAGTTAGACAAGAAGTCGATCGACCCTATTGTAGTTATCAGAGTTGGGCACAATTTATTTTGATTAATGAGTAATGATTTAAATGTTTGCCATGACTCAAAAAAAAAACACTCGAAAAATGACATTTAAAAAAAAATTACATGACTCATGATTGATGATTGGGTAGTTTTATAGTCGTGACTTTCTTAAGTCAAATTTTATGTTGCTTACCGGCAATTTATTATGAATGTTGAAATTAACTTGATTACTTTTTTTTTTCGGTGGGAAAATCATCCAATGATAAAAAAAATAAATTCAAAACGCTCTTGCGCGAAGCGCGAGATAGTATCAGACTTTTACTGACTAAAAACCCACTCCTGTTCCTTCTTTGCCTTCGTTTCAGGGCCCCAGGGTTCTCTTTCGCATCACCCATGGCCCCAGTAGGCTTCGACCCTGCTGGGCCTCTACGGTTTTGCTGACATCTCCTTGAGACGCGTGTGGAATTTTATGTTGCTTACCGTCAATTTATTATGAATGTTAAAATTAACATGATTTTAGCAGTCTATATGTCGTGGCCAGATCATAGAATTGATCACTTCATGATGTGACCAGCCGTATCATGAAACGGTTGCATTTCATGATATGGCCAACTAAAACTGGCCAGATCGTTTAAACGTCAACGTTTATTATAAATGATATTTCAATCAACGTTTGGCCATACCATAATTTAGTATATTGTAGGCTTTCCATGACATGAAGGGTTTGATAAAAATTCCAAATAAAGAATATTAAAGATAAATAAGACATTTTAAACATCTTTAATTTTAAAAGAATTACCACTAAATAATACTTTTAGGTACTGAAATCTACTAATCTGTGAAATACGTTCTAAACTCCAAGGCTTTTTACGTTGCGCTCGTTTATTGAATGGCTTTCGTAAAATTCAAGTATTTTTTTTAACGTAATGACATTTCACTATATCATTATTATCTATCGATACATTATTACTAACAGTTTTATCAGAATAACCACAAGAATAACTGTCCGCCACCATATAACAAAAACAAAACAACATCAGCGCTTCTAACGGTGGATAATGTAACTATTTTACGATACGATCAGCAATGTTTGGCCATATCATGAAACAATCATGCGTTTAGCCGTTCATATCGTTAAACGCAGAATGTTCATTGATTTGACTTGACCATTTCATGATATGGCCGGTCACATCATGAAGTGATCAATTCTGGCCACGACATATATATATAGGCGATCCTTGAGGTAACCATTATTATTATTATAAACCATTTTTTATCTGTGGTAAATTAAGAATTAGGTTAGGATTTATCAGTTTTGAGTTTTGAGAATGCTCTCAACTATTACGAAATAGAAATCACGAAAGGATAATAAAAGTAAATAGCATTATAGTAAATTTTCCTTTATCACGATAGATACTAAATACAATGCGTTAAAGAAAATTCACCAAGTGTTATCTGTGACGATGGCAGAAGATAAAGTTCACCGATGTGGATGGTTAACAGAAGATCCACTTTACATAAAGTATCATGATGAAGAATGGGGACGACCACAATATAACAGTTATGCTTTGTTTGAAATGTTGTGTTTAGAAGGACAACAAGCCGGCCTATCGTGGTTAACAATATTGAAAAAAAGAGAAAATTACCGGAAGATTTTTTTAAAGTTTAACCCGCGTAAAGTATCAAAATTAACTGAAAAAGATGTGAACAAATGCCTAACAGATTCAGGAATTGTAAGGCATAGAGGAAAAATAGAGGCAATAATAAACAATTCCAAGTGTTTTGTAAAAATGGAAAACGAAGGCGAAGATTTTGCTAATTTTGTTTGGAGCTTCGTGAACCAAAAACCCATAGTCAATAGTTGGAAACACTACAAAGAAATCCCGTCTGAAATACCAATATCTATCGCATTGTCGAAAGCTTTAAAAAAGAGGGGTTTTAAATATGTTGGTTCTAAAATTTGTTACGCTTTTATGCAAGCGTGTGGTCTTGTGAATGATCACGAAATCACTTGTATCTGTTTCAATAAAGATTAAATATTGTTAAAAATACAATTTTATTTACGCCCATAAGGAAGTGACGAGACGAATTCGATTGCCTGATTACCCAAGATAGAAAAAAGGGAGGAAGCCTTGTAGTTGGACACTGCGGGTTTATTATAATAATAATTATCCCCACTATAGTATCCTCTACATTGATGTCGTAGTGGCATTGCGCCCCAATGAGTCAATCTGTGTCGGTAGGTTTAATTTTGCCGCAACAAGCCTAGGATGATAAGTCAAACAAAAGGGCCTAATACACTACGCGTTATTCAGGCAGTCTTAGTCTATGTAGGTATTTCTATGTATCTCATCGTTTTGTTTCATTACTTTACACGACATTGGCGTAAGTTGCTCTTTTTCTTGTGTAACGCTACATAGACTAAGACTGTCTGAATAACGCGTAGTATTAAGTGCTCGTAAGAGAGATACGATCCGCAAGGCGAACACGATCTCCTGGGAGACATTGTCATCGTCTCCAGCTTGCCTGTATTGTCTGACTGAAGTAAACACTAGCAAGGAAGCAGCCGCAAGGGACGCTCTGTGGGACCTAGAGTTCCCACAGAGCGTCCCTTGCGGCTGCTGGTGCGTTAGGATTGCCTCTCCCTCATGCTTTCCGCTACCTCCCTCACTCCCATTACTGCTTCATAGGAGTCATGAGAAGCAGTCATATTTTAAGCTACTGTAAACGATTCAATTAATCATCAATTTGGCATTTTACTGGTAAGATTCGGTACCTAAATCTTAGATTTTGTTGGCGAATCTTAAGTAGGTAATCCAAACTACTTTGAAAGAAAGAAAGAAAACACGTTTATTCGTACCTCACACATTCGTATACGATAGAAATACATAGATACGGAAAAATCTGTGCGAGACTTTCACACACACACGCCACACACAGTCTATACAGCGGAATAGTTTTCTGTTTGTTTAGACGCTCTAATCTCTAGAACTGCCAGTTAGATTGTAAAAATCTGTACTGTATAGCTAGGTTTATGAAGATTATTACGAATAATATAGCATCCACGCTACAACGCACGAAAATGAAGCAGTAACCTTTCAAAACTTTTTTTTTGTTGACCATTCAAAAGTGCCTGTAAATGGTTTATTTGAAATAAATGCTTTGATTCTTATTCTTAAAATCGTGATGGATAATATCTACAACAGTAGCTTTTGCCAGCGGCTTCACCCGAGTGAAAGTAGAAAATAATCTCATGGAAACATACCATTAACCCGAGAGATTTAAAAGTATCAATAAGTGCTATTCCAGGTTGGTCTACTCGTGTGCCAAGTTTAATTAATGTGTAGTTCGAGTGTGAAGAAATACGAAAGTTTGCGAGTTACACACTCACAAACTTTCGCCTTTATAATATTAGTGTGATAAAATATTTTCCATCACGATTCTAATAGTTAACACCACCACTACCACTGCTGTACATGAGGTTTAAATAAATAACATGTTTATGTCGCTACTCCGGTAAAAAGTTGTGCTTTTTTCTCATTTGACAAATTATCGAGAATACATATCATGGGAGTCTTGCCATTTAAAAAATAAAATATATTATGAAGTGGATCGATCAGGCTTACTAGGAACGCGATTAGGCTCTAATAGAATATGTTATTAAATTATAGTCCATATAAATTTAGTTATTTTACCAGGCGGAATCGGTGCTATAATTATCAGACAATATTTATTAGTTATCAAAATATTTGTTGTTTGAAAAGTCTACATTTTCAATCAATGTAGTTGGTCATTGTCAGACCCTGATCGCGTTTGTGTTATAGATATATTACTGTAGCAATCTGTGGGTGATTTTGTGACGCGATACATCTTCCTTTTTCGTATGATTGCCACTTTGATTTACCTTATAATCCACCTCAGACGCGCCGGCTGCACGTTGATAAAAGTCATAATGGCGGAACAACGTGAAAGAACTTTCCTCATGATTAAACCCGACGGAGTCCAACGTGGACTTGTTGGTACCATCATCGAGCGCTTTGAGAAGAAAGGATTCAAGTTGGTTGGCCTTAAATTCATGTGGCCATCTGAAGAATTACTGCAAAAACACTACAGTGACTTGTCGTCCAAGCCCTTCTTCCCTGGTCTAGTGAAATACATGAGTTCCGGACCAGTTGTTCCTATGGTGTGGGAAGGCCTTAATGCAGTGAAAACCGGCCGTCAAATGCTTGGTGCCACAAATCCAGCTGATTCCCTTCCCGGTACAATTCGTGGTGACCTCTGCATTCAAGTTGGCCGCAACATTATCCACGGTTCTGACAGTGTGGAGTCTGCTAAGAAAGAAATCGCCCTTTGGTTTGGTGAGAAAGAAGTCGTCGGATGGACACCAGCTTCCGAAAACTGGGTTTACGAGTAAACTATAGTTACCGTTATAACCTTTCACCACGTGTAATAGGTCTTTTTAAGTTTAATCAGTGATTTATATATTAAAATCTTAATTTTATATGTACTTAGTTTTTTTATTTAACCCAAATTATGTAAATCTTATTTTGCTTACTTGGTTTTGACATGTCAAAATTAACCACAAGTAATATAGCTAGCAATGTTTTAATTGAAATCATTAATAATTGCACTTGCTCAGTGCCGTTTGATGTTGTAACAAATGTACTTCTCGGTTTCGAACTCTCGTACTACTTGAAACTGGTCTAAAGACCTAGAGATCAGTTTCAAGCAGGATGCGAGTGGCAGGCGGGGTACGACCACACCACACGACAGGTAATCGATCTTTGTAAATGCTTGGATCCACTAAAAACCATAAAAGCAGTTTAAAAAGATGTCATGCTCGACAGATAAAAAGTAGGCGGCTTTGTTGTACTTATGTAGACAAGGCCACTCTCATTACCAGCCCCTTAGCCAAGCTACAATAGTTTCGTTCGCGTCGAACGCCTCTTCTCTGTTCTTCGTCATCGTCATCGTCGTCTCAACGCTGACACGTGGTCAGAACTCGAGGCGTTCGGCGCGAACGATGCGATTGTAGCTTGGCTAGGGGTGCAGGCATCCGCATAGTCGATAGGTATGAACTTATACCGGAGGTGGGTATACCTACTACAAATTTACCTCTTTTGGTCGTGAGGAGTCTTTCCCCGTGCCTTCTATCGATTAGTCTTTCACTTATTCGACATAAAACCAACTCGCAAGAGTTCATGTTTTTTATTCTTAGTATTTAATTTGATGCTTCTGCCTCAACCTCGGATATTTCGGTTCCGATATAGGTACCTAGTTTAAAAACACTGCTTCCGATGTATAGCCACTACAGTTACATCCCCATGTACCTATCTACTATTAGGGATCAAAGATGTAACTGAAGTGGTTATATCGGAACTGGAGTTCTAAAATTTATCGAAATCGGAGGCGAAAATCTATCGGAATCGAACCTCCGTATTATCTCTGGTACCAACCTACTGTTGTCGTCAGTGGTGATACAATCAATGTTAATGGCCACGACTTAGAGAGTTGTACGTCGTACGTTGAAACCCTGCCTGGTTTTATTGCCGGCGCTATATTTTGTGTAGATTATTTTATTACCACAGCTCCCAAAACGGTGAAGGAAACCATCGTAAAGAAATCTGCATGTTGCACGCACTGAGCTCGCGTTGTAATTACAGCCCATTCCCGCTTCTACAAAAGCCTGAGTTCCAGCAGTTGGAACATTCATTATGTAAAGCTAAGACACAAACAACAATGTTTTTGTTGATCCAATTGTTAACTAGCTGGTTGGTTTAGCTATCTGGGGTTAGAAACCTTCCTTTATTATATAGGAACTTTGATAAGATTAGGTTCGCACTAGTAAATAATGATTAGCATTAGCGTGACTGCTTTATATAAATAGATTGCATGACACGGAAATTGTGAAGTTATTTTCCACTGGTTAATTGTTACGCATTGAACCCAACGTCAAAATATATATATTTATTAATCGCACTTAAATCTAAACTGGAGGCATGTGTCAAAAGATATACAAAAAAAAAAGACTAGTTTAAGATATAAAAATCATCAGGAGCGTTAAGTATGTGTGAACACTAGGTAAACAAAAAAAAAACCAATACATAGACAAAAATTTTACTATATATTCCATAATTAAAAATTCCTGGTTTAACTTACAAAACGCATCACTGTGATGCGGGTGCTTCTGGATGAGCTGCACTTACTACAATGTTATTAGATAATATTAACGTCTATATTAAAAAAAAAAGAGTAAATTGTATAGCAGCTAGTCTGAATATCATATTGCAGAGAACCTATAACAAAGTAGTTTCTAATGTTAGTAAGTTCACCCCATCCACATTTTATGACAACAAAAAAATCATTGACATCTCCTTGGATATGCTAAAATACTAAATCACATAGGCTTTGTGACGCACCTGAATTCGTTTTATTTACATTTTTTTCAAAAATAAACTCTAAGGGAATATATGGAGCCTTTAAAAAAATATTACGGTGTTACAATACACAGCCAATAAATTAGAAGGCTAGATTCCAGATTTTAAAATGATAACCTGGTAAATCAAATTTCGTCAAAAGAAAACCTCTACACGTTATCACATAAATAACCTGCATTTAACATGAACACATAAATAAGTCATTAATGCCGCAGCGTTTGTAATACTAAAAAGAACATTCAATCATTATCATTGCTGAGAAATACATGTATTGATGCATTTGATTACCAATGAATTTAATGTTGGGCATTGTGTATCACAATATTGTCTTCAGTCGCCTGAGTTTCGACACCTTTGTCATCAAGGTTAAAGTTAATAGACATGGTGGGATTATCAATTATCTTGAAACACAAAACAGTTTTTAGGCTCAAAGTGTTTGATCTGCGTGGTGTTCAACTTCAACGGCCGGGGTGCTTTGTTGCTCACTATTCTGTGTTTGCTGTTGCTCTTGTTGATTTTGTTGTATTCTTGAAGGTAACGGTGCAGTTTGACCTAGGAATAAAAATAATTTGTAAATATATGGTGATAATTGACCAACCAGTAAACGGTAAATTTTAGATGCGAACATTTTGTATATGTTATGCGTACCATATTTATCGTGAATCCCCCGATGCCTCTTAAGAGCGAACCTATCTGCAAAGGCTGCCGTGCAAATGTCACACTTGAAAGGTTTCTCTCCAGAATGTACTTTAGCATGGTTCTTGAGGTGGGCCGCTTGACTGAACGCTGATCCGCACGTTTCACACCTGTTTCGCACGATACATATTTTATAATTATAGAAATTCAAAGTTTATAAAGATGTCGCTCATTTGCGACAAGGATGATACATATAACTCAAAAATTGAGATTTATGACAAAATATTACAAAATATCTAGTCAAATCATAAATTCTGTCAAAAATTTTGATTGTAATTCACTACACTTAAAACTGATCAAATATACTATTTTATTTGTATTATACGAAATGCCCTCCCCCATTTTGAATACATGGAATTGTCATTAATCGACGCGGCTAGTCATCGATTGGAGCACGCACCTTATTCATATCTATTTCTGGCGCAGCTTTAACCAGAGATGTTCGGAGAGACTCCTCCAAATATTGCCATATATCTTAAAGTCGAAGGAGTAGAAGAGAAGGGTGTAGAAGAGGTCCTGTCTTCATGCCTGATAAAGTCAAATCTACGGGCGGTCAACCAGTTTTGCGGTGCGCCACCAGCTCATAAGTACGAAACCTTATGAGCTGGTGCAATCCTTTTGGAATATCCAATGTCTATTTTTGAACATTGTCTGAGAAAGTGGTTATACTATATTCGTTCGGTCGGTTTTTAAACTTTTTTCACAGAAAAACCGCTCATTTAAGCCTGAATATGAGAGTCCAAGTCAAACCATAAACGACAATGGATAATGCCCTCGCTGGACCCTTCAAATACGCAGGCTCGCTTCTGCACTGCTGTGGACACCTTACCATTTTGTTTGTTTTATCTTTCTTCTTTTAGCTTTTTCATCTAAAAACCAAAATTTCGGTATTTTTTTAGAAAAAACAAAACCACAAAATTTTGGCAAAGCGATCAAAACGCAGTGTCTTTCCAGTCTAATATTTTTAAAACGCTCATCCAAAAAATATCCGGCCTTTTTACGATAACTTCGTTGTCCTTGGTCTTGATTTAACACTCTTTTGACCTTGGTTCTGTTTAGCCCCATCTGAAGAGCTAAGGTTTTTTTTTTTAATTTAATTCGCGCGGCGTCTTTCGGTAAGTACTTTGATGACAGCTGGTGCCCTTACTGTGCGAGGTCGGTCGGCCGCTCCTCTTGCGATCTTTGAAGCGTTTATAGTATCGTTTGAGAATGCGATAAACAAATGATAAATGATATTTATTTTGCAAATAGGTTTTTAAAAACACTTTTACACGTCATTTTTTTGGTCAATTTAAACTAGATGAAGCCGGTGTTTCCTAGCTAACTATGGGTGGTCTCAGGATGGGTCCTGAGAAGAAACATCGAAACAAACTCCAGGGTTAAAGTCTGGACACGCCACGCTTTGAGGAGTGGCTGAAAAGACCACATGGCGTCCTTATCTTCCACATGACGCAGGTCCTCACCGGACTTGGTAAGTTCGGGAAGTTTCTGCACCGAATTCGTGCGGCAGAAACGCCTGGGTGCCGCCATTGTGTGGACCGTCCGGAGGACACTGTGGAGCATACGGTAGAGGTGTGCCCCGCCTGAGCAGAGCACCGCCGTGACCTCGTAGGGGCGATCGGCGGCAGAGATCTCTCGCGCCGGGCATTGGTACAGGCCATGGTCCGGAGTGAGGAGGAGTGGCAGGCGGTCGCCTCCTTTTGCAAAGCAGCAAAGGAGGCGGCCGATTGCGTGAGGCAAAGGTCCTCACGCCCTAACCGCCGACGGGATTCCGATCCCGATTTCCGGCCACCGTAGGCGCGGGCTTGCGGACGGCGAGTAATGGGTGGCTCGCCGTCCGATCGTCTAGAACGAGCCCAAGTCGTCGACGGCGCGTACTGTTCCACGCACGACTCAGGGAGATGTCAGCAAATTGTAGGGGCCCAGCAGGGCCGAAGCCTACTGGGATCATGGGTAGTGTGAAAGCGAAGCCTGGGGCCCCGGGATGAAGGCAAAGAACGAACAGGAGTGTGTTTTTAGTCAGTACAAGTCTAACACTATCTCCCGCTCCGCCCAAGAGCTGGATTAGTCATGAGATGATTTTCCCACCTAAAAAAAAGGGTCAAAGACTTTTTTAAAGTCCATGCCAGAAACATGGTCAAATCATATGAGAACCATGCAGATTGGAGTCTGAGATAGTCTTTTGAAGAAAGAACTACACAATTCTGAGCGGACCTAGCCAGTCATTGCAAGCATTTGTCAGTATTCGCTCAAATCAGAACTACTAAGGAGCTCAACGACTACACGAAAAATAGGAGCTAATAAAAGGAATGCTCTAATAAAAGGACATTCCGGACAAGAACAAACCGTAGCATTATTTTCAATTTTTGTAGAATATTGATAATTGCTGTTGGCGAGTAACCACATTGGTGCAACGCGATAGCCGACCACCGCAACTCTATCTACTTCCTTCTTCGACCACTCCACATTTGAAGAAAATTAATAAAAATGTTTTTTTTTTTTCGGCAGATGCGAAAGTTCTGCTATTTTTAAATAGTTGAAATATATCTGGCTAATATTCGAAAATTAAAAATAATAAGGTTTTGACAGAATTTATGATATTCATATATCGTTATAAGTTAAGCGGTCAAATGTGAACCTACGAAAAACGCTAAGGTAAAAGGTATTAGCAACATTTCCTTACTGCAGTTCTAAATAAAATAAAACTATAAATATAGTTCAACTTATTCTATTGCCGAGTTTATATGACACTAGCTGGGCTTGGCTTGACTTTGTACAGGTGACTTAAAGCCGTAACAAATAAACATATAAAATAAGGTACGTATACAAAGTACTTTACTCACTTGTAAGGCTTCTCCCCGGTGTGTATACGTCGATGATTCCATAAAGTAGCGTGTCGCGCAAATCCCTTGTCACAGACCTAAATAAAGAAAAAGAACAGTTTTATTGTTAGTATAAGTACTAGGTCCATCATAAAATATTATGTCCACTTGTCCAGTCTCTCTGTATTTGGAGGAAATACCCTTTTTCACAATACACAACCACACAGATAATTATCAAACACACAATATGTTTATGTCTTGTCCAGCAATATAGTCAAATGTTAGACGATTTTAATTATTCTCTTTTTGTTTGAGTGTTGCCCCTAGGTGGTCTTCCTAAAAAAAAACTAAAAATTAGTTTATAAATTTTAGTTTTTTTTTTTTGGAAGTTATTTGTATTTTTCATTTTTTTTTAATGGTCTTATAACTTGCATCTTTTATAAACCAATTTATCTATTTTATTTTATCAAAATCCAGTTCTGTTTGATGAGATAAATGCTTGTTAGGTAAAAAAAAAACGGCCAAGAGGGTGTCGGGCCATGCTCAGTGTAGGGTTCTGTAGTTTCCCGTCCGTCACAATAACTGTCCCCACTTACGAGTTTAAAAAAATACAGCGCTATCTTTCGGGAAATTGGTTTACTAATTTATACGAACTAGACGGGCTAAGTATGTTGGGTTTTCGGTGGTAATTTTGGATTGCGTGAACCGATTTTAATATATTTTTTTTATTTGATAGAAGATACGTTCAGGATAATAAAATATGTAAAGTAAGTTAAAAAAATGCTTGCATATACGGTTAAATTACAAACTTAGTTCAGAAATTAGTTTTGTACAACTTTTCAAAAACTGTTCAACCCATCAAGTTCAAAATAATTTTCCTAGAAATTCTTTATAAAGTTATATTTTTGAGATTTTTTTCATATTTTCTAAACTTATGGTTCAAAAGTTAGAGAAGGAGAACACATTTTGTTTTACTTTTGGAGCGATTGTTTCCAAAAATATTAACATTATCAAAAAATGATTTTAGTAAAACCCTATTAATTTTTATCACACGTTAGGATTGAAATGAAAAAAAAAAAAGACTCCCCACTTTACGTGTAAAGTGGGGAGTGATTTTTTAAAAATGAATGGGGATTCGCAAGATTTCCCACTAAAAAAATGTTGATCAAAATACTATTTGTGGATAAATTAACATTGTTTGCACCATCATCGTCGGTTTTAGATTGATAATTATGGATTCTATGGTGCCGATTTACACCCGAGTGATCGCATTTTTTGTAAGAAATTGAATTTTAATCAAGCACTAGATGCCCTACCCCTATAGTGTAATTCAAGCCTGCGTAGGCGCGGAGGGGTAGGGCAGCCCGCGAGCTGAGAAGCAGGTGGTTTGAAGGCCCGCCCTCGAGGTGATGCAGCATGCTTGCTTCATGTTGCATGCCTGAACGCATACTGCATGCTACAGACCTGCTTGCGTGCTACAGGCCTGCTTGCATGCTGCATACTTGCAAGCATCGTTGTTTGTATGCTTATTACTGGGATCAATTAAAATGAAATTGTTCATAATCAACTATATACATTTAAGTAATTAATTAGTTGCATCGATCATGCTAATGTAATAATTACATATCTACGCGTTTGGTGAAATGAAAATATGGTAATTAAAAAAGTGGTATAATGAATGGGAATGGAGAATGGGAAACATAATACTTCTTTGTATGTATGTAGAACAGAGAGTAAAGTCCCGTAAACCTCCGTTGAAAAGGGAGAAACCTCCGGCCAGACGGGTGTTATGTCAGGTTGGCAACTGCCCGATGTATGATTTCGGGCTGTTCTATATGTTCTAATCACGCGGAGAACTTTAGTTGCGCGATGCAGTATTAGTTCTTATGTGCTGCCATAGATGTCGTTACATCACTCCCCTCCGGAGATCGATGGTTCCTGATGCTTCTTGGTGCGTGCCAGGCCAGTGGTAGGTAGGTTCCAGTGGGTCGAAATCGAATGCCGCATCGTTCTCGGTGAGTCGGAACTGTCTGCAGTGATGCCCCCGTGAGTCGGGGTGGTGCTGTCCCAGTGAGTCGGTATGATGCTGCAGGCTCCAGTGAGTCGGAGCGGTGTTGTGCGACGCAGTGGCGTTGACTGCTTGCGTCGACCAAGAGAGGTTCTATGTGGCTCTTCATGTGACTGGCCGAAGGTGCAGTGTATTTCACCAAGATCGCTGATGAGGCTGAGGTTGATGACCAGATATGACCAGGTAGGCAAGCTGGTGGTCAAGATACCCTTTATAGCCGTGGGTGTTGGCTGTATGGCTCGCTTGAGCTTGAGAAGTGATGATGACGTCACGAAGTAGTAGCTGCACGAAGGCTGCGCTGACGGTGTTTTGTCGAGGGTCGCCAGTTTGGAGGTAGGCGGAACAGAATAGTCCCGCAAACCTCCGTTGAAAAGGAAGAATCCTCCGGCCAGACGGGTGTTATGTCTGATAGGCAACTGCCCGATAGATGATTTCGGGCTGTTCTATATGTTCCAATCGCGCGGAAAACTTTAATAGCGCGATGTAGGATTAGTTCTTATGTGTCGCCATAGATGTTGCTAAACTTCGAACAAATGTTATTTCGACTAAGTGAAAAACCGGTGTAAAGTTTTTCAACCAAACAAAACGTCGGAGTAATGACAAAATCGAATTAATAATAGGTCAACTGATATAGCGGCAGACGTGACTTCGATGAAATAAAACTAAAACGAAACTAAAATAGTTGAAAAGTTTTAGGTGTTATGAAATTCGGTCAAATATTTTTCGAACTTATGATAGAATGATAACCCTTGCAAAGACAGGTCTAACCTAGTATAAATCTGTGTGCATATGTTTAGTCTCATTAGTAGAGGACGAAAAATAGGTAGAGTAAAAGTTTTTGCAAGTAAGTAACATAGAGTGGCTCCTCTTAAAGCCTTGAGCATCGTCGCCGAGTTGCTGGCCTGTCGGTTTTCTATCAATTACACTACGGGGCACACGCTGCGTTGGAATTGCATAATTTAATTCCACCAAGTCCGATCCATCATCGGACCACTAGACGTACGGCGTTGCGCCATCGGTACCTGGTCGATATCCCACCCATTCTGCATATGCAAAGGTACCGGGTTTAAGCAGATCATTTAGTGCAGTAAGAACTATGCTGCCGAAAGCACTGACCCCTGACGGACCCCAGCATTAATGGCTATTTGACTGGACGAAGAGCAGCCATCGATGACCACTCGGATGGACCGGTCACTTAGGAAGTCTGCGATGGTAAGCGACGATGTGGTCGATGATGGATGGATGGACTATTCACTCTTGACTTAAAGATCCCTAGGTTATAGCTATCAGGAAACATAGAAACATACAAACAGTTTTTCTACAAATAGCAAATGTGTTAGAAATTTCGGAACATCCGATTGATTTTGCACATTCAATTCCGATAAATTGAAATCGGCGGTCGCGTCTAATGCGTGCAAATATGTTTATACTTTTCGCAAGGGAAGTGTTCCCGTGCGAAATGTGAATCCCGTCGTCCCGTGCCTTCTGACAATTACTCTTTCACTTGTATCGTATTTGGCATGTTATATGTTCGCAATCCATTTACACTTATCCGTCTTTTTGATTAGTTTTAGCAGTGTTTTATACCTTTGCCTTCGATTTCGATTCAGATAAATTAAATTTAAAAACTCCGCTTCCGAAATAAATTATTTAAGTTTTACTTACTTCACAGACATAAGGCTTTTCTCCTGAATGTGTTCGTTCATGGTTTTTCAGGTGTGGTGATTGTGAAAACTGCATACCACAAGTATTACATCTGAAATATAAATTATTTTCTTTTAGGTATTCTTTTGACATATTATTCGCGTGACAAAGCGCGTGTGTTCATGCGGACGGTCCCCGTCATGGAAATTACCTACGCAGTGTCGCTAGTTCAACTTTAACGGTGTGCATGTAGTCGTGTTAATGGAGAACTTTTATAAGGGGCCATGCGGGCGTCCCGCTTTACGCAGTTTCGCCCCTAAGAGACTATAACTAACATAATTATATTCTTGTTTTTAAATTGGTTAATAAGACAGTCGCTTTTTGCGTCTGTCTTTCTGTTTATCCGCTAACTTTTAAGCCAAACAAAGGTTTATGATTCAGAGAGACCAATAAAAAAAAAGAAAGGGTTTTCCTATATGAACCTGGGGTAGATTGATAGTAAATAATAATTATGATTGATTTTACATACCTATACGGTTTTTCTCCTGTATGTATTCTTGAATGATTCTTAAGATAAACAGCCTTAGCGAATGCAATTCCACAGATCCCACATTTAAAGTTCTTTTCACCAGAGTGCAACTTTTTATGTGACCACAATGAGGAATATCTGGCAAAGGAACCTCCACAGATATTACAGTGGAATGGTTTGTCCAAATTTGCATTATTTAACTTATTCTTATTCCCTCCTACGAAAATAATGCCCGAACCATTACAGTTCTGACATTTTGTTACTGATGCTAAATTTCTCCTCTTCACAGGATGGTGGCCAGGAACTGAAACAAAATTATTGTATGTGTTACAAATACTTATGTGTCTGTTTAAAAACTATTGCAATGTACTTACACTAATGACTTGATAGATGACAGTTTGAATATGGTTTTCTGATTTTAATAGACATAAAAGGACACTCACGAGGTTTCTGTTGTTGCTGCTGCTGTTGTTGTGTCTGCTGATTCGTCTGCGCAGTCGACAGAGGGTCCGAGGTTGGCTGCACTGTACTGACTTCAAACTTAACATTGTCTTCCGCCGCCACAAATATTTGGGTTGCATTCACTGTCAAACACAAATTACTTATTAAAAGTGTTAAATAGCTAGTTAGTTTTTATTGTAGTAAAAAATTCTTTTCTCATTCTGATGCAATCTGTCCATTCTGTCATGCTTGGTATTCATCCACTAGTGCATATATATTCATCCATTTCATGATTTAGATTGAATGTGTTGGTTTACACCCTTCCCTCAAGTTTGATACCAGTTTATTAGGATGATCCTATTCTTGCATGCCCTGATTGTCATAGAACCATGAATGAGAGAGAAATACAAAGATAAAAAAAAATCCTTCTTTTATCTTGTATTTTTTTTTTAGTTAAGTGTGAAAGGTTTAATATCTCAATTTAACCCTGTGGGGAATTCAAGGTTCGTAATATAGAGCCATAAATAAATAAAAATTGTATACTCACATTGACTATTCCTCTGGTCTACAGAATCTTGTGCAATGCAGTTTTCACAGCGAATTAGCTTTGGTCCCTTTCTCTTAGGATTACTGGGAATGGGTCCGCCACAAGTAATACATTTCTGTACCTTTTCTATTATAACTGGTTTAGCTGAAACACAGATGAAAACATTAAGGCTTTTATTTTGAGAACTTAATTTACATAGTGCACTTAAATAACATGCAGTATCCAGGCTTAGCACTCAAGCAGAACAGTATTTTTTAATTTTTGTCATAGTATTGAACAAACCTGTAACACAAACTCAAGATTGAAAGGTAGTAGTGCTTGTATTATTAAAAATTCATTGTATGCAGTGCTAACAAGAAATGCAGCATAGCTTAAAAGTGCAAGTCACAGATCATTGAACATGTTGTAACAACATTATTGACTCTTTAGATAGACAATGTAAGTAGAAGTTTTAAAATCAATGAAGAAATGGTGTCTCCATTTCTCAGCAGTAGAAAAATATGGATAAAAATAATAAATGCCTACTAACTGTCTTGAATTTGTACGTGGTGTTGCTGCTGCTCATTGGGATCAGAGGAGAGGATCTGAATGTGCGGAGGCATAGCAACATCATTTCCAGTACTTACACCTGTTGCTACCACGGTGATATTGTTTTCTGTAATCACACAATTAAGGTCAGTCAACTTTTAGCTAATATTAATGGTTCTCTTTCACAAACCTTGTAAATAAATCAAGATAAATTTTCTTGAGGGATCTATATGCACATTAACCCAGATAGTGGTACAAGGATCTAAAAGGCCATAAAAAATTATATTGTTTTTTCAAAAAATATCAATTAATTTAATTAGGAGTTTTTAAAGCACCATCACAATACCAGAATTATTATACTTATAGATGTCAAAGCCAGAAGTCACATGTATATTGTTCTGGATGATTAAAACTATAAATCAACTAATCTCTTGATCAAAATCTAGCAAAAGTAAGACATTTACCTGTATCTTGAGCATGTATTCTTTTATGAGCATTCAGGAGAGTAAGATGCCCAAACATTAGGCCACAAACATCACATTTAAAACTAATATTTGATATTGTATTCTGAATTCCATTTGGAGCTATTTGCATTTGATTCACTAATGCATAGTTGTAGGAAAATGGTTGGGCTATATAACAAGTCTTATCATCACTGGTGGTCAGTTGCGTGATATTTACACCACTAGTCACATTGCCAGCTCCACTGGTGGTACCTGTGCCTAGTTTACCAATCATATTCACGTTGGTAGTATAACAAAATGTAGGAAACTCCTGAAATTAAAAACAAATAAAATTGATATATAAAGTAGAATGTTTTATAAATAGTTAGGAAATTTTCAAGATGGTATTAATAATGTGTCCTGTTTAATTTATACTTTGTTCATAATTATTTAATCAGAAGAAATCTCTGGTTATATACTTTTGATATATAAAATAACTAGGACATAATATTATTTGAAATGGCAAGGAATAGATAATTAGATCACTGCTAGATACAAAATTAAACTTTTCTATGTTCTCAGTACCTACTGAATAGGACAAAGTGTTTTTTTTAAATACAAAATGCGATTTTTTTATAATTCAAAAACCTTTCTCACATAATACTTATATGTTTTGTACTATATATTTGTGATGTATTTAATGTTTTGTTTTATTTACAGGTTTGTATACAATAATGTATAATTACCTGTTGTTGTTGTTGAGTCTGCTGAGCATTCTTTTGCTGAACGTTTTCAATGTTTTTGCCTTGAGACTTTTGTGGATGCTCTTGATACTGCAGCGTCGGCACTGTGCCGGTTTGAACGGTGTTCGTAGTGAACATATCGACACATCAATTAATTCATCACACAATTTCAATCAGCTGCACATTGTGTATATCTGTTATAACATAAAATACACATTGTAAATATGTTTAAAAACATCTTTGCGCATTCAACAAAAGCGCGGCTAATTGTACGTGAAAGAGAAACTCAAACACAAAGTGCGAAGGTAACGGGGAATATTTCTTATCAGTCTACTCTACTCGTAAAAAGATCATTCGTTAGAAAGGCAGTGTCTCCTGAATAGTCGATATATGCAAGAAAAGGATGACGGAATATCCATGAGCGCTACGAGTAAGCGGACGCCATTGTACTCGAACAAGAGGTGAGACGCGGTCAAGAAATTAAAAAAAGTTGAACAGGAACAAATTTGTATTAATTCACTTTGCTAACCTGATTTAAATTTTCCTAAATAACATAGAACTACTTATAATTGACTAATAATATCAAAAGGATTCAGATTTTATTTCTGTCTCACTTTCTTGTCCAATTCTCCATCTCACGAAAGAAACGAAATGGCGATACAATACAAATAAAATGGCGGCTTGAGAAAGGGCGGGTGCAGTGCAGCACAACCATTGCCAGTAGAAAAAAATATGTTATTTTTTTATGACAGTTTTTTTATTTCAGTTATTCATGACTGTGAGCAATTATATTAAATCCTTGAATAATCGTCCACAGCCATAACTGCCAACAAAAAGGGGCACAATTTACTCAAAACTTTTTCTAATAAAATTACCTACTAAAAGACAGTGTGCTCAGTATATTTTATGAGTATACAGCAGCGGTGGTACTGTGTATCACTGTTGACTGCTCATAGTGATGATCCCTTATTTTGTTAAAATGTGCAGCATTTAAATGTCAAATAGCTAAATAGTTTCGTATTGACTATCTTCAGAGACCAACTGCAATGACGTCATTAGCCACCGGTGCCGCTGATAACCATAGCAACGCGTTTTGACGGGTACGGATACAGATTTGTAGGAATAATATTACACCAGTTACAGATACAAAGTTATTTCGGACTATCCACTAGTTTCGGTTACGGATATTAGAATTTAAAAAATAAATAAGTGAAATATTAATACAATGCGTTCCACATACGAATACGACCGATTTTCGCCATGTTGTGACGTCATAGTTATCAAATCGAAGAAATTGGGTAGGGTGAGCAAAATATTTTTTTTTAAATAACATTTATTTACGAATCATAAACAAAGAATTTTTAATGTTTATTTAGTTATTGATGAATGAACATACTTATATTCATTTAGACAGGAAGCCGACCCTAATATAATTGAAAAGAAAAAAACTAAACAAATTGAATAGCCGTTTTCACATTAAGTGATAACAATACGATATCGTGGGGCCGGTAGTCTCATATATCTGACGATGTATAAGATGTAAAGGTATGAAACCATTAGTCCCACGATATCGTTATCACCGATGTAAAAATGGCCATCGTCTCGAATGACATTTAATTCACAAAAATCCTTTAAAATATACTGGGTGTAATGATTACAAGAGAAAACGTCGTTAAAGTCTACTGGTACCACAAGCTTGTGGTTAAAATCAACAGTCTGGTTTTTGTTGCCACCTTAGTCGACTGCGACTAGGCTGGTGGTCATAGGGGTACTGTAAGGAGTCTGTGGTCAACTGGAACCGCACGCCACTGGTCCCGTGGGTCAACTTGACCACATAATATTTTGTTGGTCAACTGGACCTACATTGAAAATTAAAAAAAAAAAACTATTAAGCTACCGGTGGATACAGTCGAGCGCGAAAGTTTTAAGCATTGTTCTCAATCAAAATCTGAAATATTTTCTCAATTGGGTACATTTAAGTAAAATCAAGAGAAACCTTTTATAATGAGAATATTAACTATACGTAATACTCAAATATAACACAGCACCGAGGATCTCGTGCAAACTAGATAATAATATTGTAAATAATGCGACTCCCGAACCGGACCGATCATTCCTTTAACGAAAAAATAAACTGTACTCAGGGTCCAACCATAACTTAGCCGTTGGTAAATCGTCTCCCCATACATTGACATTATGTTACGGTTAGTTTGCCAACTATAAATAAGTTTACGATCGCAAAAAAGTAATTATTTTATGATGTAATTACGAATTCACATTTTTCGGATTGGTCCTTTACTGGTACTAAGTACATAATATATATGGCATGACTTCTTGCCAAATTTCATGATGGATGATTGTTGACGTATTTTTTCCATACTTTTAGGGTATGGTTCAGTTTTCCAACTAGGTCTTGACAAAGTAATAGTTATATTTTATAATGATGTTGCTAGAGCATTTTCCCATTGTTTATAGTCAACCTTTATCCATTGATTTTGGTGGAAGATGAGACAAACCAGCACAACATTTTACAAGCATCTTACTCGTTTTATTTTTAATGTTTCCAATTTCATTTTATCTTAATTTTATATTTAAATTTATATAATTTTAATTTAATTTATTTTTAATAATTTTATCCGACTTAAAATTATTTTAAGTTTTAGGTTTATTGTTAAATACATTGATGTGTTTGATTTTATGTACTTTTGTGTTATTTTGCCTTTATGTACTGTCAGTTTATGTTAAATGTAAGATTATAGTTTTTTTTTATTCTTGATAGGTTCGCGCTTGACCGCTATCTCACCTGATGGAAAGCGACGATGCGGTCGACGATGAAGCGCGCTTTTTAAAGCAGCAAAATTATTGTAGTGTATATGTAGGTACGCCTTAATTATCATGTGCATTAGTCGTTTTATTTTGAGACCGTTTTATGGATACGAAATGTATGTGATCTGGTTTGAACTTCATTTAAATAAATAAATACTCGTTTATGTTTCGAAAACGCTTTAACTTTACGCCAAATACAAAAGTGAAAAAAAAAACAACCCGTTAATTTTCACATTTAGGAAAGTATTTCCAGCGCTTGAATAGGTGGAACTTCAAAATCCATTGACACGTTACTTGGCTCCCGTTCAGATATTTGACTTCTTAAAGTTCGAAAATATACAGCTTGTCGGGAAACAAGGCATATAAAACTGAAACAACATTGACATAGTCATTGTTGTCACCTATATCTGCATATGGCGGTAAGTCCCCTCTTTGAGGCGTGGTTGGAAAGACCTCACGGCGTCCTCACCTTCCGCATGACGCAGGTTCTCACCGGACACGGTAAGTTCGGGAGGTTCCTGCACCGGATTCGTGCGGAAACGACGCCCAGGTGTCGCCACTGTTTGGACCGCCCGGAGGTCACGGAGAGTACACGGTGGAGGTGTGCCCCGCTTGGGCAGAGCAACGCCGTGTCCTCGTGGGGGCAATTGGCGGCAGCGATCTCTGGCGCCGGGCCTTGGTTCAGGCCATGCTCCGGAGCGAGGAGGAGTGGCAGGCGGTCGCCTCCTTCTGCGAAGCCGTAATGCTAGCGAAGGAGGCGGCCGATCGCGTGAGGCAACGGTCCTTACGCTCCAACCGCCGCCGCCGGGATTCCGATCCCGATTTCCGGCCACCGTAGGCGCGGGCTTGCGGACGGCGAGCAATGGGTGGCTCGCCGTCCGATCGTCCGGTAATCGGACCGAGCCCAAGTCGTCGACGGCGCGTACTGTTCCACGCGCGCCTCAAAGAGATGTCAGCAAATCGTAGGGGCCCAGCAGGGTCGAAGCCTACTGGGGCCACGGGTAGTATGAAAGCGAAACCCGGGGCCCTGGGACGAAGGCAACGAAGGAACAGGAGTGGGTTTTTAGTCAGTAGAAGTCTGACACTATCTCCCGCTCCGCCCAAGAGCGGGTTTTGTCATAAGATGATTTTCCCAATAAAAAATAATAATAAAACCTATATCTGCATGCATGCACTGAGAAAAGCTGGTTGAATATTGTTGGGAAAATTTTGAATAATTTCGACAAAGCCTTAAATCTTCTCTCAAATCTTATACCTAATTTTTCATTTTTCGCCACCAAAGACAAGTGTAATTTTTTTTACTATTTTTGTACTCGGCGAATAGTAGAAACTTAAACTAAACTATACTATATTTTTCAGGTATTCTATTGTATTCTATCGGAATATAGTTTCCGCACTTAGTCCTATTTCTTTATTTATCTTAACCTTTCGTGAGCTTAATTCAACCAGCCCACTTCTCTGCAAAAACCGATTAGGCCTTCCAAGGTTTTCAGGGCATCTGCAAGGGAATTTAGGGATCCTAGGGTTCGCATGTATCAGTGACACGTTTGCAGTCAAGAAGCACATTAATTGTTCAAGATTCAAAGCATTTTATTTCAAATTAACCATTTACAGGCACCTTTGAGATGTCAAGAAGTCAGTCAGTCAGAAAAATTATGCTTATTGCACATTCCAAAGCGTAGGTCTCTATGGAGAAGAATTTGCAATAAACTTCATGGGTACTCTTTTCAATCATGTTATATAATACAAATATCTCTGTGTCTCTGTTGCATATTGTGTGGAGGTACTTATTCTGCAGTGTACAATGTCCGGTAATGGTCCCCGCCACCAGGTGCAGACTGCCTCTATTCAGTCGCATGAGGTTTTTAGTAAGGGTTATGTTGAGGTGTAGCTTGACCTCTTTGTCCTGCCTGCATCCTTTGGATCCAATAATTTACATAAAATATCACTAATTTTAAAATTTGTCTTGTCCGAAATTATGCATTCATGTCTTCGTTTTAACATTAGCAATAGTAAGATAAACTAGTTACTTGTACTGGCTTAAGCCCGATGCATTTTTCCTATTTTAAGACAAAAGCGCTTCCTTACGCTAGAAGGAAGCATGTGATTGGCTAACCCAAGCAGATAATTCATAAAAAAGGCCCATTTGTTTCACCTTTAAATTAGCGGTGCTTGTACACTTCATTCAGGTACAGTAAACATATTTAGTTTTAGAGTTAGTAAATAAGTGAGGTGCCTAGGTTAATTTAATTGCGTAATATTGGTATATTTTAAGTCATAAAAATAAGATTAAAAGATTCGGCTTTACTCCTAGACTGTACTAATAATGAAATATGGCAGTGGGTCCAGTCGACCTATTCAAAATGAGACGAGGTCGACTGATACCTCGGGCCCTTTTCGAGCGGGTCCATTTGACCACAGGCTAACTAAAAGGGTCTCGTGCAAAAAATAACACGCATTCTTTTATGTTTATTTTATATTTCGTACATGGGTACATGCTTAGAGTATTACATTATTTTACAATAGTTAGATGCGATTAAAACAATGAGTCAATATTGAGATTTGAATTCTTAATATATAAAACACAAAAATTGCTTCTATTACGCGTTCCAAATAAGAATAGGAAAGTATAACCTCGAATTGTCAAATGTTGAAAGAAAACTTATTTGCGTATCAATAAAGGGATTTATGCTTTGTATTAGGTACTAAGTCGAAGTTAAATCTAGGTGAAGTAAATACGTTATTGTTTACTATAAATTAGCTAAATATTTTAAGTCCTAATTAGTAGAAAAAAAAACTATTTTCTTTCTTATTTTCAATATTAGGAACAATTCGCCTTCTTCTTCCATTTGCCACTACTCAAGACACTTCATACTGTGACGCAGAGATAAGCAAAATTGAAGAACTGGATTCTGATTAAACTTTTTTCGTTCACGATTCGTAAATAAATTAAATATTAAAAATGTATTGTTTTGCTCACCCTACCCAATTTCTTCGAGTTGACACTATGTCGTGACGTCAGAACATGGCAATCGATCCTATTCTTATTTGCAACGCATTGTACCTACTTTATTATGTTCATTATAGACTTTGAAACCATACAACTTACGTGGTTGCATAAGTCGCCTAAAACAATCTGTTTTAGACCACTAAAACAATGCATTTAAAAAATGTTAATTTCCCTTTTTCAACAAATATACAAAAATTATAAATTTATTTTTTAGCGTTGTTGCACACGCCGGATATTCGCAAGTAACATTTAAAATACAGATACCGGAACGAATCTTGAGCGCTCAGCGAAAGAGTCGGGATCGCATAGAAATATAAAAAAGTCCTTTCTTATATCTATGGGGGATCGCTTTGGGCATCGTAATCATCGGCGAGCCATTCACAGTGCAAGGATTGCATTCCCCGCCCCCACGTCTCACTTCATACCACTAAAGAGATCCAATATTTTACTTCTGCGGAAGTGGAAGTCAGCGCTCAAGATCCATGCCGGTATCTGTACTAATGTGTGATCGTGACAAATCTTAATACAATTGAACACAATATTCATCGAATTAGTAACTATGCTCTAACTATTTTTGTTTTCATTTTTATAAATTGTTTTTGTAAAATATTTTAAAACAATATGCGGATTCTTCGATTTATTTCTATCGATATCATTGAGTATATTAGATACTCGATTACTCCAATTTTGACACGTTTCCTTTTTAATTTTCTCGAGAAGATTGTGATCGCAACACCAAAAATTTTTAATAGTTGCTATTGCTAAACTATCTCTTAATTTTTGCAACATATAAAGAACTAAAAATGTTAAAGAACTTTTTTTCCAAAATTCATCGTCCTTTTCTACAATTTCCCATAAAAATAATGTTTTTATAAAATAGCTCGCCAATTTGTTAAATCCTTGAATATCTCGAAATAGCTTCAGAAGTTTTAGAGCACTTTTTAAATTATTCGTATTGTCCGTATAATATCGTTCTTGATATGGAAAAGCTAATCTCCAACTAAAATCATTATCACTAGGTTTTGGTACTGCAAAATAATAAGTGATTTTAGTCTTCTTAACTTTCTCAAAATCGATTTTTGAATGACACGGTATTTTTGGTAACTGAAACGCTAAGGTTGGCACTAAGTCGACATCAATAACATAATCGTTTTCAAAACATATTGTAATTGTGTTGGCAGGACCTGACATCTTATAGAGGATTTTAAAATAGTTATTTTTGACTTTCAAAACTCGTTTATCATCTTCTAGTGGTAACGTATTTAGAGCTGCATCTACAACACTTTGCATCCAAGATCTAAAATTTGTAACTGATAGGCGGTAAGATCTGTCGCACCAGAATTTAGTCTTTTTGAAACCTTTCGTAGCAGTTTTAGGAGTATTCGACAGCCTGCGGAATTCTTCTGGCATTATGATACTTGTATATCCGTTTTGAGTTTCACTGGCATCTAAACTAATTTTACTATAATTAACGTGTATGGTTAGAATAACATTAATGTCGTATTCATTTGGTTGGCCTACGCGCATTCCATCAAAGTAGCTACCTAAATATTCTAGTTTCGGGTTCATACTGTCGAATAAGTTATCACATTCACGCATTATTTTTAAAAGTTCACGTAACACTTTGTAAAGAACAGAATTGTTGTCCTTCCTGTCTTTTCTTTTAATTCGCACATATCTTCTATTCACCTCTTGGAAAATTTCTTCCACTGATGTCACCTGACGACCTCGATGCCGACCTCGGCCAGAGTTTGTCATCTTGCTGAAACAATTCAATTATTTATGAATTTATTATATTCAGTACAGCTGTTCCTTAGGAATTAAGAAGCTCAAAGCCGGGAACAATGGAAATAATGGAGGGAGGACTTTGGTCAGCAGTAGGACCGTATAGGCTAGATATAATCATAAAGTGCTAGCTGGTGCCCGCGACTTCGTCCGCGTCAGACTCGTAACATAGCTCAATGCCCGATTTCGTTGTTTTTGATTAGACGACTTAAGCGTTGTAGGTTCTGGTTTTAACCCAGCCAGGCGCATTACAGAGAGTGTCACGAACTCACGAGCTAACTCGTCGCTCGTTCGTGCTCTTTCTGTGCGTAATGCTCTTCTGACTCTAACACCGAAGTATGACTTGTTTGTTGGGAGATGGATAGACGTGAGTCGTGAATGTCTAAGATTTTGTGAGAAAAGATGGATGAAAAATATGTAAACATTGTTTCAATTGTTTTGTGGGATATATTATTTTAGTGGTAATGTATCTTTTTATTTATAAATTATATGTTAGTTTTTTTTTTTTTCTTCAATGTGTATGGTTTTGTTATTATGTTAATATTGTTTTATTATTATTATTTTTTAGTTTGTAAGTTTCTATTGTACAACGCCTTGGACATCCTCTGTAACGTTGTACAAGTGGTTGTAAATAAATAAATAATTACTTTGTGTAATATATTTTATCACTACCTATTGCTCTCAAAATGGTGAAGAAAAACATTGAGGAAACCAGCTTGTCCTAGAACAAAAATTCGAAGACATATACCACCTATCACTGCACTGCACTGGGCCGCGTGTTGGATTACGATCCATTCTCTATGCTAGAGGAGGCCTGAGTCCCAGCAGTGGGAATAGTATAAGATTCATTATGCTTATTATGCTATGTTGCAATACGTCCTAGTGACATATCTAATATTCTTACAGAAATAAAATAATAAAAATAACAAAAAAAATAACCGAATTCACAACAAAAAATAAAAACTAAAACGATCAAAATAACTTTAACTTTGGAAGTCGGTGTTTCTGGTATTGTTTTCTTGTTATATAACACCGGATATTTTATTAGTTTCCTTGATTCCTCATGGATCCCATCATCAGAACTGGATTTAAAAAAAAAGTGAAATCAATCTGGGAGCATTATCATTAAAGGTGAAAAAAAAATGAAAATCTGTCCATAAACGACGGAGTTCTGAGATATCAAACATAAAAAAAAAATATAAATGAAATACAACCAAATTGAGAACCTTCTCCTTTTTTTGAAGTCGGTTAAAAAGCGGAATTTAGTTATTATTTTAGGAGGTATCAACCCGGGATCCCGTTATTATATACTAGCTTTTACCCACGGTTTCTCTCTCGTGGTCTGTCTTTCAGGGACCGTGGCAAATCATCGAATGACTCCTCCCGCGCGGGATGGAGCGAGAAAGAAGTCAGATTTATACTGACAAACCCACCTATGTTCCTTCAGTTGACCTTTGCAAGAGCCACGATGTAACTCTTGCGAACAATCCCGCAGCCCTACCACACGCAGGTTTAAATTTTAGAATTATGGTTTAAGTTTAAATCTTTAGATTGTTTTGAATACGATAACGAAACGGAGACATTCCCTGATAGGCTCATAAGTAATGGTAATGTAAATTCGAAACGGAAACTAGGAAATGATTTATTTTCTTTTTTAACCGCATCAATCCTAATATCTATAGGTATAATATAAAATGAATCTCTATGAGATTCATTTTATTTTTATTTCATTTATTCATTCATTCTATGAGAATGTCTCAAATCCTACTTAACAAGTTTTCAGACTGAAGTAGCTGAAGTAGAGTTTGACAAATACTGAATTTAAAACGCCTAAATCAGAAATCAGAGGTATTTCCCTCGGTCACACAACGAGTTGAGAACGACTCTACCAATGCTTTGTAGAAGGTTCTAACAAAATGAAAAATTAAACAAATTGCGCAGGAAATTGGAAAACTTCAGAAAACTTAACGACTATTTAACTGTTGTGCGATGGACTGGGCCAGCTAATGAATAAATAAATATAAACACGAATAAAATTTTATCCATAAAAAACCTAATTATATTCTCTTATCTATCAATAATTCTGTATTTGTCTAGGAACACTTCCTGCCGACTACGAAATAGAAACAGGAAACATGTCATTGCTATTTGATAATTTTAAATGGTGATTCAAACAATTCCATAAAAAAATTCAAAGTAAGTAGTACCTAACTCGACTTTGGTAAGTATTTCCGAACTCGATTTAATTTATTTGTTTATATAATATGATCACATTTTGTTAATTTAACTATCCTTGCTTGATCAAAGGATGGGGCCAGAAAACGGCCCTAAAAATTTGGAAATATTTTTCCTAATTTTAGCCCCTGGAGAGCAAACAATTATACAGGAATAATATAAATAATTTTAATGAAGACCGCAAGTTCTAAAATAATAAAATGCTAAAATTTCATATGCTCCATGAACTTTATTTTCTTAATTTTTAGGGCCAGAAAATCCCCTGATTATTTTAGAATATTATTTATAGAATTCCACATATTTATTATATTTTACGACTTTTTTAATCTGACTGTACTAGACAGCTTCACCAATTTGAAGGTTTCCGAGTCGTCATTGACTCAAAATAAAAAACTCACATTTTTTAAACTATGATTAAAAAAAACTAAATAAATTAGGTAGGCACTACTAAACTTTAAAACTTTTTTTTATTAAAACTAAGTACTGAGGTAAAAAAAATCTTACAGTTCACTTACCTAACACAATCAAACCAAAATGTTGGAACAACACACGAGTTATTGGCAGTAAAAAGAAGCAGTAATGAAAACATTCAAAACATACATCAGATTAATTGAGCTTGGAGCTTACATACGTTAGCCAATACTTATCGACTACGTGTCCGCGTTACACTCGTAAAGTCGTAGCGTGGTGCCTGCACAACACGCGCGGATGGACAAGAATGCACACTAGCACTGTTCAATATGTTTGTGCTTTAGCGGGTTTTCCCCCGTATTGGTGTAGCGGACTTTTAGTTCATTGCATTCCTTCGTTTGTAATCTATGGATTTTTATTCAACAGTAACAGGGGAATTACTTGTCGATCTTGTTGTCAGAAATAAGGATCTATATAGTGGCCCGCGAAATTCAATTTTTTCATATTTTGTTTGCTGATTGTCATTCACATGTGATATCGTATATTAATTTAATATGATAATATTCGTGATTTTCATATTATGAAATACACGCGACTGCTGAGACTGAAATCTTAGGTTCGATTCTCAGGTCGGGCACAAAGGGTTTTCCATTAGGAATTTCTCAGTAGCCCGGTGTTTGGAAGTTGGTGGTGTGACACACCCGTGCCTACTCCGTGTCAGTATAGAGTAGGTTGTAAAGGAAACCAATCCCGCATCAAGTTCGGTCCATGGCCCCTTTATGGGGCGCCGCCGCCGGTGTGGGCTCCGTCGCTGCAAAAGTGACCGGCGGCCTAGCTGAATGCGTGCCAGAGGGTCATGGCCATACGAACGGTGCGGGGATACCGCTTGGTTTCCCGCGAAGCGGCGAGCCTCTTTGTTGACCTGCCACAGTGGGATCAGGAGTCAACAGTCCTTGCACGCATGCACGATTTGCGCGTGGAGATGCAAAACCGGGGCGAAACTCCGCTCCTGCGACAAGTCGGGTCATGGCGGACAGAGTGCCGGCGGGATCTCATAATGGAATGGTTATAGCGACTATCGCAACCCAGTGCTAGGCACGCCATAATTATGGCGGTAAGTCCCCTCTTTGAGGAGTGGCTGGAAAGACCTCATGGCGTCCTCACCTTCCGTATGACGCAGGTTCTTACCGAACATGGTCAGTTCGGAAAGTTTCTGCACCGGATTCTTGCGGAAGCAACTCCCGGGTGTTACCACCGTGTGGACCGCCCGGAGGACACGCTAGAGGCGTGTTCCACTTGGGCAGAGCACCGCCGTGTCCTCGTGGGGGAACTCGGCGGCAGCGATAGCAACTAAAATTCAGCAACTTTCAAGCAACTTATAGCACAAGTATAGGGAAAAATATGAAAACTCTAAATTTTTTGTTACGTCACAAAAAAAAAAACTGTTTTGCGATTGTGTGTGAGTGAGAAACAGAAACGTTTGTTTTTTGAATGTGGTTTTTGATGCCAAATGTTACATACTCGTCTTTATATTGCATTTAAGCAAAAACCTGCTCTTATTGAAAAATCTATATAAAAATATTGGTTGACAAGTAGGCAGTTAAGTTTCTCATGTTTATGTAACTTACCTCATGGATCTATTACGACTTCAGTAACTGACTCAGTTTCAAAACGATTTTTAAACTTCTCAATAGCTTCTTGTAATGACTTAAAATTGACAGGTTCTATGTTGTCATCAACTTCAGGTTTTGTATGTAGGAGATCATGGCCTACGAAAGAAGGTCATTTATAAAAAGCTGTTTACAGAAAAAAAGTAATAGTGAGTTATTATATGATTAAACAAACATAGCAATAAAGAAACTAGTTTGTTTCATTTCCAGTCTGATAGTCAAACAGTCCTGTGTCAGAAAATTTAAAAAATTCAAGTTTTAATTTTATGTCGGCCTACATGGGCGCTTATAAAACATCAAAAGCTAGTACACAGTTCCAAATTGGTTGTTTCCTATGGAGAAGAAACGGGAAAAAACTCCTTGGATATTCTTTTAAAAAGATTTACTTACTTTAATTTACAGATTACTAATATGGTAGGAAAGTTTTTTATTTTCCAGTTGATGTAATTACCTGGCGAAAGTATGGAAAGGTTTCATGATAATTTTAAATCATATTTAATTAAATGGAATTAAAATATAAATCAACAATAATAAATCAGTGAAAAAATTTTTGAAAACCAATAAATGAATGAGTAGTAATTATTTAAGTTCATGCACAACAACAGCGGACTCTCACTTGAGTGTCATCATTTGACTTAATCACAATACAAATCATTCAAATGCACGGGATTTTCTAGTTGCTTCTGTGCTCTTGTGCTGTTCCTAGCTATTTTACACACAACTAGCTAGTTGTTATTTTAATGGCAGTATTTATTTTTATGTCACTACAATCATAAAGGGTTGTATGACATCCCATAAGTACCAGAGTGCCATGAGAATCAAAATTATTCTGGCAAGCTTGACTTTAGTTCCATAATTTTTTGTTTCATATTTTTGTTAAACTGTTTTTACTTAAATTTTTCACATTTATTCAATTGAATAAACTTCTACATTCCCCATGTTCCGAATTGCGATAAAAGTGATTATATCGCAAACCTGACCAAATTTAATAGTCACAAAATAAAAGGGGCTATTGAGTAATAATTGTGACGTTGCGTGTTGGTCGGATTCGCGATATTATCGCTTTTCACGCAATTCGGAACGCAGGGTTGGTCTACTTCACAATATCTGAACGGCCACTTGTCACAAAGTAGACAAAAAAGGAATAAAATTTTGTAAAATTAAATTTTATAAGCTTTTACCACCTCTGAGTGGCATTTGGATCATAGTGAAACAGGTATTCTACAATTTATTATATTACCTTCTTTAGGGGTAACATATGCATGTTCCATATTCAATAACTTTCTGGTCTTGCACAGATACTTTAAATTCTTTTCGGGCAATTTGTCGAATAATGGGTCTTCAGATTTTGGTTCTGGGTCTTCTTCAAAAAACATATATGTTCCGAGAGCATTTTCATGTTTACCTGTTTGATTTAAAAAAATAAAAACAATTAACTATTGTCACATAGGTGATACTCCGCACCTACTGCAGAGATGTTATATTTAATCGACTAGTTGTAAAACTAAGGATTAAATAAATAAAATAACAATCGTCTTATTTTAGCTAGTCTTCAGCGACTTGTTGAATGGACTGTGCCTACCCATGTAAATAAAGACGCTATTTCAGTGGATTGCCATCAACAGCTAAGACTATAATTAAATATTAGTCATCAACAATATTACATAGGACTGGATGATCGTTGGGAATTATAAACACGAGTACAAAATCAACAACCTGTGAAAAACGTATCATCCATTTGAATGACAGGATTTTTTCCATTAACTCCCAATACGTGAATCGCTCGATACTTTTCAATATTAACAGTGTCTTCAAACTCGGCGTACACTAATATTTCCTCTTCTGAATCAGTTATTTCTTCAGCCATTCCTAACATAAATATAGCGTATCGAAATTTTGAATTTAGGTTAGGTTCTCACGCACGGCAGTCTGTCACTGTCATTGCTGTCATTATTCACCACAGATTTTCTTTTACTTTTTTTTTAACAAGAAGTTCTACGCTAGACATTTACTATGAGTATGATTTATACTACTCGAATCCTCTAAATTGATTTAATGCATAACAAAATCGAATTTAACATATAAAATGTTAAACTCTACGCGATAACTGTTTTAAAATTTTCTTTTGTTTATTTTTATTGTGGTGCCACTGTAAGTTGCCACTCCAACAAAGAGTAAGTACTCCAATCTAGAACCCTTAGAATGACCACATGGTCCTCTAAGAAGACTACACGTCAATGATAATTATTATATTGTTACAATTTTATTTATTTAGTAAGTAACAAAATCGACTTTAGTCTATTAGATCATGAATGTAATTTTAATGGAGAAGTTCGAAAAAAACTAGTGAAATAATATTATAATAATAATATTATTTCTATTAATATTATAATAATATTCGTAAATATCTCTAAATATGCATCCTGCTCTGAGATTTACAACCATCGTGCATAATGTTATATTAGGGCTTTACTTATTAAAATAACTTATTTTTATGTGTAATATCGATAAATTAAATATTATAGTAAATGCAAAACACAGCAACCAATACTTCACTAATTTCGAAAAAATAAATTACTTTAAATATAAAGTTTAGTTGAACTTCTTATTTCAAGTCAGTCCGAAGAAATCACAGTAAGTGCAATGTAGCCTTTTTTAAAAAATCACTTAAGTTAGGCCTATATAATGTAGGTAAATCATACAAGAAAGTTATACACATCTTCCCTATTGGAAGAAAGTCAATAATAAGGTTAATACATGTCCTTCTACATTAGAGAATTTCAACTAGGTTAAAAGCTCAATCTTCTACAGCGTCACTTTCGGGCAGAATAAAATATCGATGGTATTCGAATATAAGAAAAAACAATCGATGTCGTTGACATCCTTATTAGTGAATTAGTTACTGCCCTAGCGAGTACAGGACGGCGCACACACGAAGTAAGCAGAAAAATTTTCGTACCTACACATCATCAGTAATTTTATTGTGAAAATATTATATCAGCTGCGTAAAAATGTCCGATTGGGATACAGTCACGATTCTCCGTAAAAAGCCACCTAAAGCATCAGCTCTGAAGACTGAACAAGCAGTTAATGCGGCACGTCGTCAAGGCTTACCAGTTGATACTCAACAAAAATATGGAGCTGGAACCAATAAACAACATGTTACCACTAAAAACACTGCTAAACTTGACAGAGAGACTGAAGAATTGCGTCATGAAAAAGTACCCCTTGACCTGGGAAAGCTTATAATGCAAGGAAGACAGTCTAAAGGCATGAGTCAAAAAGATTTGGCAACTAAAATATGCGAAAAACCTCAAATTGTTAATGATTACGAGGCCGGTCGTGGCATTCCAAATAACATTGTACTTGGTAAGATAGAAAGGGCAATTGGGTTAAAACTTCGAGGAAAAGAACGTGGCCAGCCACTACAGCCTCCTGGAGGAAAGAAATAACGGATTCCCTGGGAGGCGAAGACATAACTCCGACTTGTTTATTGCATAATTATAATTCTATCTCATTTTTGCTGTTGAATGTGTTCTTTATTAATGTATTCTTACAAAAACTAACAAAGTAAAATGATGTGAGCATATTTTATTTTCCTCTGGAATGTTCCATCTGTGATGCAATGTGTTACCACCAAGGAAAAAATGTTCAGTTCACATTGAATTTGGAGATAGTGGTGGAGTGGTGATGTGATATGCAATAAAATAGCTATTTATGATTGTTCTATCTTTCATTTTTTTTTTGTACACAATGATTGAGGTTTTTAGGTTAGGTATTGCCTCACTTTACAATGATAATGATAATGCTAATACTTCTATTTGTGTTCTGAGGCATTTTTCTTTTATTACAAATATATTGATATATGCAGAACTTTTAAATTAAATAACTATTGGAACTAATCTCAAATCACATGTTTTCAGATTGTATTCATATGGTAAAGTTATTATTGTATATCTTCAATCTGTTATTATTTTGATAACAACCACTTGCCACAGCTCAGCTGATAATGGCAATTGTAAAAATCTGAAATTTTTTGATTGCATAGTACCTATGGCACATAACTAGTTATATAAATTTTTTAATTAATTTTTTTTATAGGATATTATTGCAATTCCTGATAACACAGTTCCTATGTATGCTGTTTACATGACTAACTATATAGATAAAATTCTTCTGCTCTTATCCTCTTTTGGAGTTGGTGGAGCATGGCTTCTTTTCCTCTGTTTGTCATCATCTCAATAGTTGCCTCCGTTCCAGGCATATTATTGTTGCTCACAATTTTCTCTATTTCCTATTTATAAACATTGTTATGGTTTCTTACAGAAACTGGATGTAACCAATAAGTCATAAACATAAATGGACAAAGAATTTAGCCTTGGGGTTCCCATATTTTTACTACAGATTCTGGAGACTTTTCTGTTGGTGCTTCCTTCAATCACCATACTCAGTTAAGGTAACTAAGATGATACAAAAATGCTGAGAAGTGTTCCGGGTCCAGTTGGTGTGTATGGCTTTCAAGCAAGAATGTGTCATAAAGAAAGTGAATATGGCTAAAGGAAACAAACAAATCCCAATAGATACCTAAAGTACCAATTTCAATTGTTTTCTGATGCATCACCAAATCCAGTAAAAATATATTGAAAGTTCAAGGACCTCTTGTATAACCTGTTTGGCACCTATTCAAAAATCGCAGTAATATAATAGGCGAAAGTTTATCGAATGGCTGAAAGGATTACTATGAAACTTAGTACACGCGTAGACCGTGTCCTAGAGTAGCACTTATGATACTTTTAATCCCGGGAGTACCTATATTCCCTAAGGACAATGTGCTACTATCACGCGTTTCAGTATGTTACGAAGTACTCTGTGATCACGCGGGCAAAGCCGCTGGCAGCAGCTAGTAGGTATTTTAAAAGAAGTTGCTATTGACAACCAGATGTTTGTACAGTCTACTTCACACCAGTGGTAACTGGCACAGAGTACAATAGTACCTAACTGGCCTTGAGCAGTAGAGAATTTCAACAGAATGTGAAACCTGCATAGATGGGTTATTTCACCAATGTTGTGTGGTTTAATTATCAAAAAGTACACTTATTATATAGGGGAAAGTTCATATGTATGTAAGTGTGTGTACGTTTAAATAGCTGAACGGTTTTGGATGAAATTTGCCACACATGCAGACTGTCATGGAACAGGACATAGGAGTACATACGCTTTTACCCTAGGAATACCTATGTCCCCTTGGGATAATTATATATTTTCAGGCGGGCGAAGCTGTTGGCAGAAGCTAGTAAAATTAGAAAACCTTTAGAATTTAGATCAACTGAGATTTTTCAAGGCAAAAAACTTACTGAAAAACTAATGATGTATGCTGCACGAAACGAAACGTGCATCGTTTTGTAATGTCATATTTCTAACGTCAATGTCAAATTCAAATTCGTATACCTCGCGTTCCGATTCACGATAATTCATCCATGGATGTAGAATGTACTACTTATTTGTTTATTTATATATACACCAAAATAATAAATGACACATTTGAGCCTTATAATAAAAAACATGCAATTGGCGCCCTTATCACATTCCGCGATCTCTTCTAGGCAACCTGGTATGGAAAGAAATTGTCTGGAGTTATTGTCTGGATTGTCTACTTAGTATTTAATATTTTTTATATTATATATCTATGATTTCATCGCTGTTATAGCTTACGTGCTTACGGTACTGACGTCTAAATCATAGCCTACGGCCGGGCCATTTCATATTTGGAACGATCGACTGTTGGCGCGATAACATCAGTGCATAGACTAATATCATATATTTCGTCGTGAGTCGGAACGCGGGGTTGTTTTCTGATGTTTACTTCAATAAGCTTCAAGAAATAACCTCACATTTGTTAATTTATTGTTTACATTACTTAATTTTAGGCTCTGTGTTTTCGTGTACAAAGTATAAATACAATTATTGTCACAAAATTTGCGTAATGCGTTAAGTTCTTCAGCCATTTTTGTACATAAAAAGTAAAACAATTAACAGAATGGCTTTCTCATTTGGAACTCCTAGTACTCAAAGTTCAACCTTCGGCGCTGCAGCGAAACGTAAGTTAATTTTGAAACATTTTTAAAGATTGAGTACTTCGATTAAAAAATCTCGAGTTGCTTAACGTTATTTTAAAATTATATTAAACAACATGTCCTTAATCACACTGCCTTTTTGAGTCAGCATTTATCTCAACTACTATGTATTTACTGGTCTGAAATAGGGTAACAACCAGCTTTATTGTATGAAATGTTTTGTGGAATTTATCAACAACTATAAATAGTTCTATAATAATGAGGTTTAATTTAATTTTTTATCAATGTATATTTCAGCTACGTTTTCGTTTGGGGGTGGAGCAACTACTACTACTACACCTGGGTTTGGTGGTTTTGGAGCCCCAGCCACATCTACGGCTTTTGGGTCATTTGGTGCACCAGCAACCAGCACAGGTTATATATATGTTATACTTCATAGTATAGGTTTAAGTCCAACTAGCTATCTACCTATTATACCAATCAATACACTTGCAGATAACTATTGCAACTGTATTGATGGTACAATAAAACATAATTCAAATCAACATATGAATATACTTTCAAAGAAAAATCTTATTTACTCCATTCTTTTATTTTACAGCTGCACCATTTGGGGCTCTAGGAACTGCCCCGGCTTCTACCGCACCCTCTTTATTTGGTGGGACTGGGTTTGGTGCTACTCCTGCTAAACCTACAACAGGTATATAATGTGCAAGATCCAATATTGCAATATATATTACAATTCAAATATTTGAAATTACCAATTAATTTAAATCTTCAGGTTTTGGAAATACTTCATTTGGAACCAACACATTTGGTACTACACCAGCATTTGGTACTGGAACATTTGGCAGCACTGCACCAACATTTGGCAGTACTGCACCAGCATTCGGTACCAACACTCTTGGTGGTGCCAATACTTTTGGGACCTCATTTGGTGCTGCTGGCAGTTTTGGTCAATCATCATTTGGAACTAAACCAACTACAGGGTTTACTGGTTTTGGCAATGTACTTGGATCGGCACCACAGTTTGGACAGGTATTAATTTTAATAATAAAATGCATGTACGCATCATCTATCTTAAACCCTTGAATGCCTATGTCATAATTCCGAAATGCCTTAAGTCTCAAGGTATTTTTACCTACTGCTTTTGAACTTATGGTGTTTAGTTGAAATTTTGAGTATTTTGTCTTATGAGCCTTTTGCATTATCATGTAACATTTAAAAAGTTAACACAGTTATATCAAGATGGATCAACCAATCTGCATTTGGCCCTGCATGGTGGATAACAGCCCATTCCCTCTTCTAGAGAGGAGGCCTAAGTCCCAGCAGCGGGAAGATTATTAGACTGATTATGTTATGCCATGCTCTGCCATGGTCTTTTGCTCAAGGGCCTTAAAGGTTATTATGCTGACATTTTGGCAACTGCTCTTTTGACAGCAACAACAACAACAACAGCAGCAACAGCCACAAGGGCCGTCATCTGCTCATGAAGCGCTGGTGGCCGCTGTATTCAACTGCTGTGTGTTTGGAGACGAGAGAGACCAAGTTCTTGCCAAGTGGAACCTTATACAAGCACAGTGGGGCACGGGTAAGTCCAGATGCATTATGAAGCTATTGATGTGTTGGTCATCATCTTCTTAGCCTTTCACAAGTAAGCTTTACTACTTTGGTCTATATGATAGACCTAGCTATAATCACATCCCACTGAATTTAGAATAGACGTTGTAAATTACGAATTTATTGATTCAGCTTTGTATTGTTTTGGTAGTTGGCTCTAGGCGAGTAGCGTTAAGTTGTATGTGCATCAACTTAACCATATATAGATATGTCTTTGTAAGTGTATTGAAAAACGTTGTTTGATACACATAGACAGTTTGATTTGTCACAGTTCCATAATACCCTAGCCAAGGCTCGGGTGAATGCTCACCTCGGTCACAAAGACGAACTTTCTCCACTTGTATCAAAATGTAATTAAATTTCTTATTTGTTTTATTAAAATTAAGAGCCATCCTGAGGATGTTAGGTTAGGGTTTTAAGATAAGGAAATCTATATTTTTCCGAAATAAATGATTATTATACTCGATTACTTTTTTTGCAGGACAAGCCTACTACAGTCGTAACGCGCCCCCGTTAGAGCTTAACGAACAGAACCCGCTTTGCCGGTTCAAAGCAGTGGGCTACTCTCGGCTTGGTGGGCGTGAAGACAAAGACGGACATGTCGCCATGTTATTTAATAAACCTGAACAGGATATCAAGTACGTGTTTATAGACAGTTTTGATTATATTACGGCTAACTGTCCACGTAGGCGTAGTTTAGGGTGTTTCATGTTTTTAAAATTTTCATTTTTTGACTTTGTTTGAATTCTTGATACCACTCATGCACAGTGTTCTTATACCAAAAATCACCATAATCGGTTAATATTTAGAGGTTGCACTATGCCAATAAAGTTTTCTCATAAAGCTTGTATTTCATCAGTGTAGGTAAATTTTTTTAATATTATTATATTTTACAGTGGAGAGTAGCAAGTGTTACTAGTGTGTTGTTGTGTCTATTTAAACTAAAGGTACAATTCCGAGATGGACTGCAGACCGCAAACTGCACAAAGCGAAACCACTTGTTTCTATTAAATCTCTTGAAAATGATTCCGAGTGCGGTGACACTGCGGCCTGCAGCCGCGGCGTGCAGTCTGCGGCCGCGACACGAAGCGCAGCACGAGTGCTATCGCGAACCACAGACTTCACACGTACAAAAATGTTAACTTTTTCAAAAGATGATGAGAAATTAATTAACTTTGTTGCTGGTCATCCATACAATTTAAATCGAATCATCTTCCTCTTCTAACAAAAGTAAAGTATCGATAGCATTGTTGGATATTCTGCACGCACGAAGGTACCGGAGTGACTGAAGCATGGTTCTATGCATAGTGCAGCCGCGACATGTCGCCGCGTTTGGAATAGAAGCAACTAGGACTGCAGGCAGCACTGCGGTCAACCGCAGCCGCTAGCCGCAGTGTCGCCTGCGGTAGCAGTCTGCTGTCCGTCTTGGAATTGTACCTTTACTTCCATCCTGTGTAAAAAATAATAATACTAAAAATTTAATCTTTACTAATGACGTACGTATTGGCTTTTTGCAACCTCTAAATATTAACCGATTATGGTGATTTTTGGTATACGAACAATGTGCTTGTGTGGTATCGAGAATTCGAGCAAAGTTAAATAGAATACGAAAATAAAAAAATACATGAAACACCTTATTGTTCGGGAACAGTATTTTTTTCTGGGTACCCTTAGGATCTTACTACGTAATGCAAAATTAGATGATGATTTTGGTGTGATTTAGGGTAAGTGTTTTGGACGTGGGTTATACAGTAAAAACAAATAATCGCGGGTTTGCGGAAGGCCAGCAATGAGTGGCTCACCGTCCGGTAAGGAGTAAGCCTGGGGTGACGGTGTGTGTGTTCCACGCGCAATCAAATAGATTTCAGCAAGATTGACGGGCCAGTTAGTGTCGATGCCTGCCAGGGCTGCGGATGGTTTGAAACAGTAATCGTGGCTATTGTGGGCCATTATTACTATTACTATACCCTAGTAATTACTCCTGTATTGTGAGTGCGTTCATAAACATGTATGTGTTTATTTGTGTGGGAATGGAACCCGCGAATCTACTTGTTTCTATTGTCTCTCATTTAGTCGCATCCTGAAAAAAAAAAACTCACGTAATATTATTTCTGTTCTAGAACCAACCAGCAAGCTTTGACGACATCTCTCCATAGTTTGTTGGGAAACAAACCAAACTTAGCCGTCAATATAGAATGTGTTAAAGCAGTTTCTGAAAACAAGACACAGGTGCGTTATTTCTACCTATATATTATACTGCCATCGGCTTCGCCCGCGCGAAAGTTGGTTTCTCCATAAAAACTTCCGACCCCCGTTTTACCCCCTTAGGAGTGAAGTTTCGTAAAATCCGTTCTTAGCGGATGTCTCTACCTTTTAAGGAACCTACCTGCCAATTTTTAAGTTTGTAGGTGTTATAGTTTCGGAGATTTCGTGATTAATCAATGAGTGGCATTTCGCTTATATATATATAGATTTATACTTGATGTGTGTGGATCTGTGTTCGATCAGGTGTATTCATTAAGAATCCTCCATAGCAGCTTGAAGTCTGGATCCGTGCTAATGGCTGTAGGGTATACCTATTGCGTTTTAGCATGTAAATACAGTTATGGGTCAATGAACACTATTTGCAGGATACTTGACAACTTTTCAAAAACGGAATTCGCCTGAATATAAACTGATATTTAAATTGTTTTACAAAATAAAATCTTGCTTATTTGTTATTTGTTGTACTTAGTTGTATAGTTTATTGTCTGTCTTCCCTATAAATTTAACTTAGGGAAAGGGTAATGAGTACTATTGCTGTATCAAAGCGGAACAACTGTAGCTAAATAGACTAATAATGCCTACTGTCCACGGACGCATATATAAGGTCCCATTAAAATAGTGGGACAAACTTTTAGAAATCATTCAGACCACCAAAATAAAGACAATGGTAAAAAAAAATAAACTGTACATACTTACTTACAATGAAAAAAAAACATCTAACGATTTACTAAAAATGTTGGTTACCCGATGCATAAACACATCTCTTAATACTACAAAATACCTACGCGACGTCACCGGCCGCCGCGTTCATTGATCAATTCGTGCCTTCTCACTCTATCATAGCCTTTCGCAGGCGCCCGCGTCGCGCGCTTGCCGTAAATGACAATGATGACGCAATTTCAGTTTTCGTCGTGCAACCGAGACGGTAACATGTTTCGCGAACGTCGAATGTAAGTGTGTGAGTGTTATTACGTACCTAGATAGTTATCACAATCGACAACAATGCCTTATTACGCGTACACCAATCAAGAATACTTGGAAATAGCATACGACAAGCCCAAATCCTTTATCATGAAAGATTTGGAAGGCGGCCGAGCCTTGCGACAATCCTGGGAGCAGTACAGCGCCATCGTGATTAAGGCACCTTCATGCCACCAGCGGTTGACGCAGGAAGACCGCGCTATGCAGTGCATCTTGAAGAAGACATTTTAGACTTTAGACGACACCTCACGGCGAGCACGGTCGATGCTGGTAGTGTATTCAATGTCAGTGATTTTTACGTGTGGAAACTCCTTTGTGATGAAGGCCTCCACCCGTATCATTCACACACTCGTGTGCAGGAACTAAAAGTGAAGACACTCTTTTAAAAGTGAAAAGACACATAATTAAACGCGCCCGCAAGTGCATTGAACAAAACAGTAGGCATGTTCAACAATTAATCTAAACCTACCGGCGTAGAGTAAGTAGTATTTCAATTAATTACTGTAAATAGGGCTGATTCTAATGTTTAAACACGCCTGAATCAGTGTTTTACTGTTATCGAACTTTAAAATAATCAAAAATGATTCATATCAGTACACTGTTTCCACTGCGCGCTTGTTTATTTACAACTTACATACTGCAATATCTTCTACTTATCCAGACTAAAAATGCGGTGTGTAGACAACTGAAAGTAACTATTACGATTGAGTAGCGTAGGTAATTAGACGTTCGCTCGGGGTTCAATGAACTAAGCGCGCGACGCGCGGCGCGAGGCGCGAGTTTAAGTACCTACCCTTATTGGATGTGTTTATTCTTGAGTGCCATTTATTATTTTATATATGTCAAAATAAAACTACTTTAATTACTGATTTTTTTTTTCTTGGATATGTTTGGTTAGACGTACTGAACGCTGTGTTAAAATTTGACCCACTATTTTAATGGGACCTTATATATACGCTTGGTGTGCGATTGCGTGAAGCTCTTATACAACACTGTAAAAAATCTGTCGACGAAGCGGCAACGTCGTGTCGTCTTGTCTTGTCTGCTGCGAGCAGGCGTACAGTGACTAAATGAGGCGTGAATGATGTACTAATCGTATGATAGTTAGAAGTTGGCGATATTTATTCATATTATATACCTACACATTTAACACTAAACATCTATTTATGACTTATCACTTTCTATACATTAATATATGCATATATATAGACTTGTATATTTATTTATTTAATTCCCATACAAAAAACTGATTTTCATCCGTATCTGCACTCTAAGGTTCAGTTGAAAACCAGCGTCAGACAAATGCTGCGTAGTTGTCTGGCATTATGCTGAACTGGACCTATTTGGCGTAGCCGTGAGACATATTTTTTTATTGTTAATTTTATTTCTCCTTATTTTTATTTTTTTTTAAGTTTAATTTTAGTTTTAAATCAATTATTTGTTAATTAATGAATCATGGTGTGCCAAATAAACATATTTTCTTTTCTTTCAATGACGACTACGTCTATCAAGCTACGCGTCTGTGATCAGTAGGCCTAAGGAAGTCTGCTCTCTATAGTATACAGAGAAAAGGAATATACAAAGTTTTACCTCTATGTATTTCTTCGCTCTGTGTGCAAGATGTACGTTTACTCATTCCTTTGAGTATTACCGGCACGATATTTATCAATTTATCTCTGTCCCAGGTGGTAATTTACGTAGTGGATAAAGGCGCGGGCGGCACGCACATCTCGGCGGCCGAGCTCGGCGCGTTTCTGAACGCCGGCAACGCGCGCAACGCGCTGGCCGGCGCCGGCTGCGCCTCCGTGTCCGCCGTCACCGCGCCCTCGCCGCAGATGTTGGCGCAGTACCTACAGACTGCACCACCTGGTACGTAAAAATGAACTTTAAAATAAACGTGTAGTTCAGTTTCGGACACCACGCCAGATGCGCTGAGCGGCACTGAAAGACATTTTACCACCGCCGCTGACGTTGGCGTAGGAAAAACTGCGCCGCGTGTTATGAAAATGTTATTATTTTTATTGCCGTCGCCTGGTCTGTTATGTGTAAATAACACAAGTTTTATATAATGTGTAGTTTTTGTATAGTTGCAATATTTATATGGCATTGTAAAAAATGCTCGTCTATTTCAGGTATGGATATGCGATTATGGAAGCAAGCTCAAGCTGACAATCCCGACCCTGAAAACTACATACCTGTGCCAATTATTGGATTCTCCGAGGTAACAATAATTCCTTTAATAAGCAGAGCTAAAGTTGTATAATTTCAACATGTTGCGGTGATCAATTCTGATTATTTTTTGATGTTTGTTTCTGCAGATCAAGTTCCGCAGCCGCTGCCAGTCGGAGCAGGCGAGGCTGCAGGCGCAGTGGCTACAGCGCGCGGCGGGCGAGCTGGCCGAGCTGCGCACGCGCCGCGCCGCCGCCAGCGCACGCCTGGCGCAGCTGGCCGCGCGCTTGCACGCACGCCGACACACCTTATTGCAAGTATGTACAGATCAAGTTCCGCAGCCGCTGCCAGTCGGAGCCGACCGAGTTGCGCACGCGCTGCGCCGATGCCAGCGCGCGCCTGGCGCAGCTAGCCGTGCGCTTGCACGCACGCCGACACACCTTGTTGCAGGTATGTACAGATCAAGTTCCGCAGCCGCTGCCAGTCGGAGCCGACCGAGTTGCGCACGCGCTGCGCCGATGCCAGCGCGCGCCTGGCGCAGCTAGCCGTGCGCTTGCACGCACGCCGACACACCTTGTTGCAGGTATGTACAGATCAAGTTCCGCAGCCGCTGCCAGTCGGAGCCGACCGAGTTGCGCACGCGCTGCGCCGATGCCAGCGCGCGCCTGGCGCAGCTAGCCGTGCGCTTGCACGCACGCCGACACACCTTGTTGCAGGTATGTACAGATCAAGTTCCGCAGCCGCTGCCAGTCGGAGCCGACCGAGTTGCGCACGCGCTGCGCCGATGCCAGCGCGCGCCTGGCGCAGCTAGCCGTGCGCTTGCACGCACGCCGACACACCTTGTTGCAGGTATGTACAGATCAAGTTCCGCAGCCGCTGCCAGTCGGAGCCGACCGAGTTGCGCACGCGCTGCGCCGATGCCAGCGCGCGCCTGGCGCAGCTAGCCGTGCGCTTGCACGCACGCCGACACACCTTGTTGCAGGTATGTACAGATCAAGTTCCGCAGCCGCTGCCAGTCGGAGCCGACCGAGTTGCGCACGCGCTGCGCCGATGCCAGCGCGCGCCTGGCGCAGCTAGCCGTGCGCTTGCACGCACGCCGACACACCTTGTTGCAGGTATGTACAGATCAAGTTCCGCAGCCGCTGCCAGTCGGAGCCGACCGAGTTGCGCACGCGCTGCGCCGATGCCAGCGCGCGCCTGGCGCAGCTAGCCGTGCGCTTGCACGCACGCCGACACACCTTGTTGCAGGTATGTACAGATCAAGTTCCGCAGCCGCTGCCAGTCGGAGCCGACCGAGCTGCGCACGCGCTGCGCCGCTGCCAGCGCGCGCCTGGCGCAGCTGGCCGCGCGCTTGCACGCACGCCGACACCTTGTTGCAGGTATGTACAGATCAAGTTCCGCAGCCGCTGCCAGTAGGAGCAGGCGCATACACTTTCTTGCAGCTGCTGCTTTAGGGTCTAGTCTGCCAAACTTACTGGTTGACCAATGTTTATCCTTATTGCTGAACATATAAGAGGGACACAGGCATCCTCCATTATCATCACTAATTTGAAGAATCAGGTTCCTGTTTATGGTTGACTTACGGCCTGAGTCTTCTAACGGACATTTTGTATCGCAGGTGGTAGCCCGGCGAGAAGTGGTGGGTCGTGTGGGAGCTGCGCTGAGTCCCGAAGAAGAAGCGGCTAGGGCACGTTTACACGAACTGACGTCACAGCTCGCCGCACCGCCGCTTTATAATGTAAGTTTAAAGGATAATCACTTTATGAAAGTTTGTACTGTAGGTAAGAATAAAATACAATCACCTTACCAAAAAAGAAAAATTATCAGTTTCAGACTTTGCCTCATTTAGCTCTGTACTTTGCTTTTGGTATAGCTGCGTGTATCAATCCGCTGACGCGATTGTAGCGGCCGTACTTCTAAGATGCGTCAATTTCGATGTCGCCGTTTTCATCGTATTTTAAGAAAAGGTTATAAGCCAACAGTACATTTAATGTTACTTTGTATTTATCACGTCTCCATCGTCAAACGACAGCTAATACATAGTAATAAGAAACAAATCGATAAAAAAAACTGCGTCTTTTTTACGTCGTAATTTTGATCGTAACTTTTAATTAAAAAGGCTCTGGCTAAGGTTTTCATGGGCCATTTTTAAATTTTGTGGAGCTGGAAATAACATCAAAATCAAACTAAAAACAATATTTCGATTGATAGTTCTAACGGCAAAAATGTTTACTTTTGATAAATGATATTTATTTTGCAAATACTTAGGTTTAAAAAAACACTTTTACACGTAAATTTTTTTTTTCGTCATTTTAAACTAGATGAGGTCGGTGTTTCCTAGCTGACTACCCTGAGAAGAAACACCGAAACAAACTTAGGGGTCAAAGTCTCTTTTAAAAGTCCATACAGTAAATCTGTAATGGTCAAATTCTTCAGAGACCTGATCTTCTTTACGTACTTGTCGCGAAAACTGTCTACAGACAGAACTCACATATTTAAAGAATATGTACATTGTTCAACACAGTGTGCCGGGATGTTGAGCTTGATTTATTTACGAATAGTGTCCAGAAACTTAAAAAAATGTTAAATAACTTTTTCTTTGAAGCTTGATCTTGTATTCTTGTTTTGTGATGTGTCGTATTTTTGTTTCTTCTCTTCTCTTTTATTTCTATGTTTAACGCTCACGCTATTTATGCCGTTTTATTAATTTTATGTATATATAAGTGGAAACTTGTAATTAGCCTTCTTCTGCATATAATGTTTTTTACTGTATTATATTAGTTAGTTTTCATAAAATAAATAAAATAAAATCACATGAGAACCATGCAGATTTGTCTGAAATGTTCTCTTGAAGAAAGAACCATACAGATTTGAGTGGACCTGTCCAGTCAGTGCAAGTTTTAGTCAGTATTCGTAAAGCTCAACTCTGGACTACTAAGGAGCCCAACGACTTGACGAACAATACCAAGGAAAGGACATTTGGGTAGGCCGCAGAAAATACTTAAATTGCCAGACATACGTTAAAATTACTGAAAAGAAAAAAAAAAGCAATCAACATAGGAAATATATGGTTTACAATATGTATACTTAATAAATATTTATGTAAAAATTAAATGAAAAAAAAAAATCCACAATGAATAATTTTTGAAATGAAAACGCAAAGCACACTAGAATAGACTTGACAACTGTTTAAGACTGGTTTGCAAAATACGCACTTGGACGTACCATCACATCACACCACACCGCACCAGCCCGACATACTTTACGTAAACCACGTTTCTGTCTCACGAGGCGATACTTAGTTCCTCTCCAGATTTTTCATCCCAATTAATCTCACTGCTGGGCTTGATCTTTCCTACACAGCATTTTGTAATCCTCCCTCGGGCTTCTCAACCATTTCTTGGCTCCCATTCCATGATGACTCTGGCCCATCTGTCTTTGTACAGCTTTACATACCATGAAGCGGAGTCGATATATGCATCATTCTGTTTGTCCCCTTACTCCTAAATATTTTGATGTGGTTTTCACTAATAGAAAGAGCAGTAAAAGAGGAAGGTTTATTTATATAATTTGCATTCGTGCAAAGCCCTATAAATATTATATATGGTTCGCTCAACCATATACTCAGGTCTGCGGTCCCTTGAAGCTGTGAAAAAATCAACTTGTAAGTTCACGAAAAAAAAAAAGATACGGCCGTTTTTGTTGCAAAAAACGTATATTTTGACACTCTCAAGGGAATCAAAATTCATAGAGTAGTTCCCGTTGTCCTAGAATCCTGAAATTTGGCATGAAGGAAAGTCTCATAGCATAAATGTAGGAAAAAATCTGATAACTGTAAATTTGCAGTTACGTCACAAAAAAATCTTTGAAACTCGATTCGGAAATTGAACCGTTTTCATAGGTAAGTTTGTACGGAACCCTCAGTGCGCGAGTCCAACTCGCATTTGCCCGGTTTTTTTTTAACGATTCGGAAAAATCTCCGGAGACTCTATTCCGGAATTGAACTATTTACATAGGTTAGTTTGTACGGATCCCTCTGGGTGCGATTATTTGCCCATGGCACTCAAAGATTATAAACAGCACCGAAAACCTCATGGATACGACACCATACCTCATAAGAAACCTCAATTTGCCATGTGATTATCTACGTATCAGTTTCCCGTACGGTACTTAGCCAGCATATGCTATTTATCACACAGGATCAGACTATATTTTGATAAGCCAACAATACGAAGTTAATTTTAGTAGTGAACGACCTTGTCTGCCCAAATGTTTGGAGCATTCGCCATACGCGTGTTCTCTTATCAGTGACTATCGCCTTATCTCCAGACACCAGACAGTGTTATAACACAAGTAGATATATCTCTGTTACGCTGTTGTTGATAAACTAATAATTAACACCAGCAAAGAACAACAATGAGGTTGTTATATGGCGTACCTATGTCTACGTTACCCAAAATAGTTTTTATCGCCATAACATTTTGTTTCTCAAAGGAGTAACTTCTAACAAAACAACATTTATAGGTAACGAAATTCTCTTTGTACTTTCATCTGCTATAAAATGATAATTATTTCTCATATCATTAAGTCTTTAATAGTATATATAAAAGCGTTACGAAATGCTTGTGGTACCAGATATTACTGGTTTAGAATGTAACTTTGGCTCAAAAGTAAATGGTTTGATTATCATGCTGGAAACGAGTGTAACCAAGATATGGGTGCTATCTCGAGGAATCAGTCATGTCAAATCTACTTTTATTTTTAGATTAGACCGGTCTAATCGCCCATCAAACGTTTGTTTTTTGCTTTGTCATTAACAACGCATATTGTATCGCGTTTGGGGGTTTACAAATATCTGCATTAAATAGTGGTTATTATTATTAGCGCAATAACGATAATGTCGTTTATATTTTTCCTCATAAGGAAACCAACTAGCAAGGATAAGAATTTCTTTTTGTTAGCGTACCTGTCTAACACTACTGGCAAAGGCCTCGTCCTTTCTCTTTTCAAACCTCCCTATTTTGGGCAATGTCTAGCTAAGTTTACCCCGCGAACGCGATCAGATCATCACACCATCTTCGTCGCGGCTTCGACGGTGACCTTCAGACGTCCAATGAGTGAAGATCTTCGCCCATCTGTTCGAATGCATTCGTGCGACGTGGCCAATCCATTCTGAATTCAGCCTGACTGTTTTTTTCCCTTATCTGTTACTGGAGTTTTGGAGTTCAGGGTAGTATTTCTAACGCGGTATATTGCTAACGCCTGTTAATAGGGCCTAAGTTTATTTAAATGGGACTTTAATCATAGTACTATAACCTTGTATTCATTGGAAAAAGTTTTTCATTACTTTTTTTTTGTGTTACTGGCAACATGTGTTACACTCAAACTGTTTGGGAATGTTGCCAATTATTACCCTCAGCACAAAACGTTTTACTGAAATAATACTTTTCACTAATGGATATGCTTCATATATGCCTACTTATGGCAGCAATTAAGAAAATTATAGAATCACACCTGTAATTCCTCGTTATTTTTTATCAATTAATTATTTTTTTTATCAATTAGTAATGTACCTGATTAAAATATTGCATTGTAAGAGGGTTTTTAAATACCGGATTTTTATCAATACCGTGATCACGTGATCACGGTATTGAAGGCAAGTTCAATTACAAAATTAATAAAACAATACGTTTTTTTATTTTCGAATCAGTTCTTAATACGACTACATTCTGAAAATAATCGACGTCTAAAAAATGAGGAGGTTTTCAAGCCATTTGAACTCACATTGAACATTTGTGAAATAATTTGTCAGTCTTTGTCACATAATGCTTTTCCGTGATATTCAAGACTTGTAATTAAATGTCTGTTTTAACTGTACCGTTAGATATTCAACTCTCAGCGCCAATTCCTCCGTGTATAATCCAACAACGCGCTTTCATTTATGTGTATAAGTGTTTATGTAAATGGGCATTACTAACATATCATTCTTATTAGTTATTCAATACTAGCCTCTGCCAGCGGCTTCGCCCAAAGAAAATTATTTCTAGGGAACATACTCCTATGATAAAAATTATCTTATGTCCTATTCTGGGACACAGTCTACCCGTTTGCCAAATTTAATCCTATAGGCAGAAGTTTCTATGTGTGTATGTTTGACAGTTCAAACATATTCTAAGCAGAAGGCAAAGGCAGAAGTTTCTATGTGTGTATGTTTGACCGTCCGTTGTTGTTTGAACGTTCAAACATACACACATAGAAACTTCTGCCTTTGTAATTACTAGTGTGATAAGCAGATGTATGTCATTTGCATACTTCTAGCCTCAATGAATCTCTAAAATGTAATTTACAAATCATTGTTCTTTTCTATATAGACTTTAGTAATTATGAAACTGATTAGAATCCATGTATATTTGACAAATGGCGCTGACAAAACAATTTTTCGTTTATCATTTTGTAAATTTATTTGCAATTATTAAGGAAAGATACGCTATTATGTTTACACGCTGCCAAAGAGTGACTTTGCCGTATAAGGTGCTGATCGACAATATTTGCATTACATAATTTCTTTACTGTATCTACATAGAAAGTACTTTTCCCTGAAGTGGAAAAATTACTAGCTTTCTATCCTCACGTGTTGGAATACTTTGAAACTATTTGAGAACGACTCTTGTTTTGTTCAGAAGCCTGTCAGCAAGGCTGGAAGCTGCTTCAGTAGTCAGTACACTACTAAAGTATCGCAATTGCGGAGGATCTTTAAAGAATAATTACTTCAAAAACGGATCAACCGACAGGTTGAAAATAATAACTACGAATGTCCTAGAAAAAAGCCGAGGCTAAAAGAGCGACTTATTTATTTGATGCCATTAAACGCATGGCGACATCGCGGCAGACCAAGGTGAAGGTGTAGTGATGAGCTTGAGTCTTACCGGAGAGACTGGTCCGCAATGACCGAAGACAGACGTGTGTGGTGCCTTCGCCCAGCATTGAGACATAATAAGCTAATCAGAAATTATAGAAAAAGAATGAACATTACCAAATAATAATTCCTTTTCTGGTTAAAATAGTTAAATAAAATACTATATGGCAAGCCATTGCGCTCCGGTTTGTTTATGTTCGTTTATGCTCATGGGACTATCTCTATGGTGACAGATGACAGTCTGTCTGTTGCGACTCGTGATTGAGATAAATAAATCTCTTTTTCTAAATGATAAAAATGACTTGAATATCATACACTTCTGGACACATCTATTGGCCCACCTTGTATTTTCAGTTTCGTTTGGTCCTAGCTAAAATTTTATATTAGGTCGAGCAAAAAGTTTTTATGCAGTTTTGAACCTGGCACATTCACAATTTCATTCAATAGTCTTTTTTTGAATTTCGAACACAGAATTTAAAGAAACAAAAGACAATTTGGAGCCTGTTTGTTGATATCAAACAATCGAATACTAAGAAAACTTGGTTTTATTGGTTTACTTGGATTTAATTCTTGAAAAAGTGATTGATATCTTTGGTTTTGCAACAAACATTACTTATTTAAGGTGAGGTTCTATCAATAATCTATGGATACTTCACCTGAAGTCGCCGCCCAAGCTGTGGCACTTATTCAGGCCGGACACAGCCAAAGAAACGTGAGTGCACAACTTAATTTAAGTCGATCTGCGGTTCGAAATGTTTATCGGAGGTACCTAGAGACTGGCGGCTTTGTTCGTCGCCAAGGAAGGCCACGATCTCGGGTCATAACTGAAAGGCAGGATCGATTCATCGTGACGACCAGCTTGAGAAATCGTCACCTTACCTCCATTGAGATACAAAACCAACTTCGCGACTTCCACGGAGTATCTGTGAGCGCTCGAACTGTTCGGAGAAGGTTAAAAGAACGCGATATGGTACCACACAAGCCAGCTAATGGGCCCAAACTAACGCGAGCCCACCGAACAGCGCGCCTTCATTTCGCACGCAGTCATTTAAATTGGACACAGCAAGATTGGAGCCGTGTACTCTTTTCTGATGAGTCTAAAATTGTGTTACATGGCAATGATGGAAGGAAGAAGGTCTACCGACGTAAGGGAGAGCGTTTCGCACAATGCTGCTTTGAAGAGAGGGTTGCTTATGGCGGTGGCTCATGGACTATCTGGGGCGGTATATCCGCGAGCGGCAAAACTCAACTTGAGGTTGTTACAGGACCACGGCTGCAAACATTAAATGCTGAAAGGTACATTCGTGAGTGCTTAGAACCTCACGTGATACCATACGCGGACTATGTGGGCCCAAATTTCCTTTTTATGCATGATAATGCAAGAGCCCATGCGGCCGGCATCGTCAGGGAATATCTTCGGGATGTGAACATCACAGTTATGGACTGGCCAGCCAGAAGCCCAGACATGAACCCCATTGAGCACATATGGGACGAGCTAAAAAGACGTGTTAGGGCTCGTCAGCCAGTTGCCCAGACGATGCAGGAGTTGAAAACTGCCATAGAAGAGGAATGGGAGATGATCCCTCAAAATTTCATAGAGCGGTTGATAAACTCTATGCCTAAATCGTATGAGAGCTGTGGTAGATGCCCATGGAGGCAACACGCGTTATTAAATTAAACCTTTATTTGATAAAACATGTTTTTTATTCAAAAATCAATTGCCTTTAACAAGGCGCATATCCGACTTGTTAGGCGTAGCTCCATGTCGTATGGTATTCTGAATTCAAATTTAAAACAATACGATCGAAAAAGATGGTAAAATGTATCAGGTTTAAAACTGCATCAACAGTTTTTGTTCAATCTAGCAATCATATTTCGGTAGGGGCCATCGAAACCTAAACTCTAAGGTGGGCCAATAGATGTGTCCAGAAGTGTATATGAGTATGATGGTATTTGATACTAAGATGATGATGATCTCGAATCTCTTAGATTATACCTTGCGTTGTCTAGACAACAGGATTTATATTTTATTGATATTCCATGTTGAATACACGTAAAACATTTTTATATAAGCTTTTGTAAGACTACACAGCCAGATATCTAAAATTATCTAATCGATAAATCTGGCTGTAACTGGTTTTTGTGCAATTCATTGGGAATTGGCGGGGTAAACCGCATTACCGCATGATTGATTAATCATTAAATTATCGATGCTTAGTTATGCTCTGATAGAGGCAGACAGGCAGGTATCAATCAGCCACGATACTACCACATCTCTAGCACGCACGGCCCAACTTTTGTATCAAAAAAATCATGTGGTACTGATGTGGACGTTATCTATAAATCTTTATATAAAAGGAGAAACTGACTGACTGACTGACATCAACGTACAGCCGAAATTACTGGGCTTAGGAGCATGAAATTTTGCACAAGGCCTCCTTTTATGACGTAGGGAAGTAGTAAAAAAGGATTCCTAAATTCACTCTCTAATGGGCTGAAACGGGGGTACAATGTTTGTGTGGTGAAACACGTGAGCAAAAGCCCCTGACAGAAGCTAGCTGATTATATAAACAAAGCGACTGCAACGGTACACCAGCCACGAAGGCGCTTAGAATTTTGGCAATAGATCTATTCAAGATAAAAAAAAATATGACATGATGCTTTTGTACATATAAATTAGCAGAACGAGCGTTACTGTTGTTGTCATGTAAAATTTTCCTTTGTCTTTGTTGTATTTTAGGTATAATGATTATGATAATAATTTGATTATTTATTTATTTATATATACTATAATGTTCATCAAGATTACATATAATTTGAACCCTAAATTTAAAAACATACAATTTGCAGCATTAATTAATATATAATTTTAGGAGTAAGTTTTCAATAATAATAAAGCAATTGTCAGCGAACTGATTTCTCTGAACTATTTAGCAACTCTTTACTATTATTTTCTTTAAAAAAATTGTGCTGAACAGTTCATAGAATTTTAAGAATACGGAAAGAAATCTAGAAGAACTTATTAATTAAAGACTATCATTTAACTCTCAAATTTAATTTTGTCCTTCAATTTGATACAAAATAACTGAGGCTAAAGAGAAGAAGAAATAACTACAGTAATTATATATAAATAAAGGGTTCTTTGAAAGATTTCAAAAAGGATTTTTAATTTAAAATATAATTTGCATTATGAGTTACATGTAATATTTTGAATTTCTATACAACATTTTAGCTCCTATTCCCTTAAACTAAAGGTATGTATTTTTGAAAACCCTTCGTCACTTTAGTAGGTACTTTAAAGAAAAAAAAACATGTTTATTGTTAAACACCATGATTTAAACTGTAAGTTGTATGTCAACAAATGAATTTAAGAATTTTATTATGTAGATTACTGCCCAGCCTAGAAGATAATAAGACTAATAATTACATGTTTCAGGGCCATTGTTTGGATATCTTATCTTTATATATATGATTCTTCTGTACGTGTGTTTGTCACATAACTAAACGGTTTAACCGATTCAATTCAACCAGACGCGGTAGGTGGCGCTACAATAGGATTCTCTTTTGTTAACTTTCGGACACGTCAACGTCTCTTGGGACCGCTAGTCTCCTATATTTCGACGATACTTCGGTAGTCTAAGCTATAATAATGCAAGAATGTCTATAATTTAATAATTTCTTTGTTCAGGGTCGTCTAAACGAGCTGTTATGTGCGGTGCGTCTGCAACGCAGCGCAAGCGCAGGAGCGTCGCACGAACGTTATCACCTGGATCCTGGTAAGATGCTTATAATTTAATTTATGTATTGTATTTATTTATGTGTATATTTATTTAGCTAGCGTCTTCGTCCGCGTGAATGTTGGTTATCGAGGACGCAAAGTCGAAGTAAAATGTATCATATGTCCATCCTTGGAGTTCAAGCTTCCTCTGTACAGAATTTCATCACAATCGGTTCAGTAGTTTTATCGTACAAGGTTAACAGACAGACAGACGTTACTTTCACATTTATAATATTAGTATGGAATATTAATATAATTATTAATATTCCATACTAAGTATTATATGATTTAATTTAAATAATATAGTCTATTTTAACTTTTCTAACTTATTTATACACACTGAATCTACATCTTTGACTGGCCTGTTAGTTTAGTGGTTAGTGGTCCTAATTGCTGTACCGGTGGTCGTGGGTTCGATTCCTACTCAGGACAAATGTTTGTGTGATGAGCATGATCATTTGTTATGTGTCTGGGTGTAATATATCATTAATAAGTATGTATTTAGAAATATATAAGTATGTTTATCAGTTGTCTAGTACTCATAACACAAGCTCAGCCTAGCTTGGGACTAGACAGTGTTGTGTGATAGTTGTGGAATATTATATCACCACAAAATTAGATTCGTGATTGAAGACTAGATTTTTGGGTAATTACGTAGTACTCCTGCCTGAGTATACATCGACAGTGTAGAAGGCCAGAGCCTAGATTTTTGGTTTTTAGTAACCCTGAATACTCCATTGGAACATACAGGCGTGAGGTCTAATATTTTGTATTCACGTTTATATTCATGTATTTTAATTGTTTTATCTGTCTATAGGTGCACAAGAAGATGTGAAACAGTTCCTGTCGCTGCAGCAGAAGGGCATGGCTCACTTGTTAGATACCGCGCGTAAGGATCTTGCAGCACTTGGGACCATTGCTGAAGGCATGTCTCGTCTCGTCAGAGCTTAGAACACATTTTTACTGTCCTAATCAAGTTCTAGTTACGCCTATTATGCTGGGCGAAGGCTGTCTTCTTCCTCTTCCACACACGTCTGTCCTTGCATTGCGGGCCAGTCCCTCCAGTAATCAATATTCTTTTTTCAATGACTTGGATCATAAACTGTTTTCGACATAAAGTAGATTTTTTATTATCAAATAATTGTATCACAAAAATACTCTGAAATGTAATTTTAACTTAGCAGTACAAAAATGTATTTTTCTAAAATATGTAGATTATGTTCTCATTATTTACTCATTGTGATTACATCAACTGTAAGTGTATGTAAAAATATTGAATAAAGTTGATTGAAAGTTATTTTGGTGTGTGAATAGTATGTCACCTAAATCAGACTTATCTCTCAATACAAAATTATGAACTAACCAGATTTTTCCGGTTGACAAAAATATTCCACAGTTAATCATCTTGTTGTGTTACAGACATCTACCCATTTATAAAGATTGTCACGCAAATGGGTTAAATTTCAACAAATACAAATTTCTTCAAGAAAGTCATAGTCTAGCCTTTATTGGGGTCGGCACAACAACATTTTTTTTTTCTTCCATTCTGTCGTGTCATCGGTCTCGCTGTCAATAACTCCCTTTTCTTTCATATCACTCCTCACACAATTCATCCATCTTTTCTTTGGAGGGGATCCCCTCTCGTTCCCCCTCTCCCTCCATCCTTCCATATGTATACCTACCCATAACTTTTAGTAACATGCCTTTCATCTCTCTTCAGATAACCATACCAAGACAGACGATTTCCTTTCAACTTTTCAGTTACAAAGTCATTGTCTAGTCCGAAAAAAAATACCTTGAATTCATTGAAGAAAGTGGTTCATTTCCATAGACAGAAGCAGTATTTTAAATATGAACACCTATTTCCGTTACACCGTTCTTGTTGTATTTTGAACTCATGAGTTTTGTCATCAGATAATGAAATAATCCGTTTGTATGTCTCGGCACGTATGTAAAATGTTTGCACTTTGATAAAGATGTGCTGAATATGATGAACAATACCAAACAGGTGCTAATATTTATCATAGACTTTGTACCTTGGCACAAAAGCAAATTGTCTAAGGAAAATAATGAAAATCAAAAAGTCGTAAAGAAATAAGTTTATTAAAAATAAATATTAACTCTTGGTACTTAAATCTAAAGGTAAGTCTGAACGTCTGACTAGATCTTCAATAGAGGTGTATTCACGTCTTTTTGAGCAAATTAGGTTCAAAGGCATCTCTTCTTCCATTGACCTGTAGATCTGGGGGCTCTCCTCAACCTTTTTGAGAGAAACTTCTTCCAATCGAGGTTGGTCTTCATATGTGAATACTTTGTCACTAATACTTGATCCCAATGTTGGGTAGCCGAGGGTACTGGAGTAATAGTTTTTGTATGCATGCTCATACATCTGTGTGTACTCCATGTAGGACATTTCACTTGATGGAATTCTTACTGGGTACATAGGTTCAAGGGGCCTAATGTAGGTGACTTGATCCATTGGGGCGTAGGATACTGTTGTGGGGACGGAGTCTGATAGCATCGGCGCATATGTCGGTAGCGTCGGTGATAGAGAGCTGACGGGAGGGTTGTACACTCTGGTAGCGTGTATCGGTGATGTGGGCTCTATTACTGTGTACGAAGAGCTATTTTCTCTTGTAGGTGAGAATGTGTCTGGGCTGTAGACTTCATCTGATGATTCTCTCCTTGCGACTTGCTCTGTGGTGTAATGCTTGTATGTTTTGACGTGCTTCCTCAAGCTGGACGGATCTGTGTAGCGCTTGTTGCAGCCGGGGACTTTGCAGCAGTAGGGCTTCTCTACCGCGTGTGTTCGTGTGTGCTTGAATCTGTCGCTAGAGTTTGAGTAAGCTTTACCGCAGCCCTGATGAAGACAAAAAGATATAAATTAGAATACGGATCAATTTAGAAAATTATTTTTCTTTTATAAAACATGTGATTAAAATTCTTTGTATATTGAAACTAATTAGATATTTACCTCATACGGACAAACGTAAGGTTTCTCTCCAGAATGTGATCTTAGATGAATCTTCAAATTTTCAGCTCTGGAGAAACTCTTGCTGCACTGGTTGCATGTGTGTGGTCGTTCATTTGTGTGTGTTCGTACATGCACCAACATTTTGTATCTGTTGACAAAAGAAAAAAAAAAATAAGTAAAAATGCTACGAAAATTTACTAAAACTTAATAATTTTGAAGTTTGTCTTATTGTGTAAAATATTAAGTTAGAAACGTACCGTGCATTAAAGCCTCTTTGTGGTCGTGTGCATCCCTTCCATCCGCAGTAGAAGAGCCCGTCTCTGTGTGCAAGCGCATGTGCGCGCGCGACGTGCGCCGACAGTCGCGCCACGCTGGGGAAGTGCGCGCCGCATCCTCGCCACAGGCACACACCTTCGGCGTTATCAACTGTGTCCGAGTTCCTCTCAGGCGATGAACCACCGGACGAATCTTCATCTTCCAACTGTGAAAAAATTATAATTATAAAACAATTGTTTTTCAATGATAGTGAAACGTCTTGTTGTCAAAACATGTTTTTTTGTTTTTTGAATATTCACAACAAAATAAAAAATATTGCACCTGTGGTGGATGAGGCGGCAAAGCCACAGGTCTCGCAAAATAAGGTGCGAATCTCTCAGCAGGCATCCACCGTGGCACCCTGCACCCATCTCGGGGCAAATCCGACCTCCAAGCCGGAAACACTAACATCGTAACACTGGTTCACTAAGCGAATTCTAACAAATAATAAAAGTAGTTGTGGTCACCGCGCGGTCGCTACGGACAATGGTGGCGGGCGCCCGCGTCGCCTACTTATAAAACGTCTACGAGTGACAACGCGCTGATAAGAGGACGAGTCCCCCGCGAACATGGTACTTCACAGAATTTTCAAAATTTTCCCTTCTGAGTCTGCATTAGATTATGTTTTTCCTTTTTACAAAAAATCTGAAGTTTTTGAAACTTTTTTGTTTTGGTTTATGCAATAAGGGTTAGTTTGGCTTGAGTATGTTGTATGATTAAACTCACGTAGCGTCGCGTGTATGTGGGAGCGTTATCAGAAGCCGCCTGCCGCGGCTGCTGTCCAGTTATTACCGGTCCGATAGGCCGCGGTTCAATAGGTGACTGATATCGCAGTGTCGGTGTGAAGCGACCTCTTACTGGTTCTTATTGACGATCTCATTACTAATCGCCTTCAGAACAGTAATTTCAAGAACAAAGCGTGTATGTGTCGTGGTGGATATCACGTATTCAAAGGCGGAAGATAGATCGAGAGAAAAAAGTGTTATTAAGAAGATTTAAATAAAAAATAATATTCACAAATATTTTATGCAAATGATACAATGTTTATGCAATAGTTAATTTATAAAATTATCTATATACCTATCATGTTATTGAAGAGAGGTCTAAAATCTCGAGAGTTTCAAGTAGCTACAGGAAATTACCAACAATGCTGCTGTGGAGGTTTTACAATTTATGTTACCCGTCAAAAGTTTGAGACTAGTCTTCGATAGGTATACGACGTGCAAAGATAATATAATATTTGCACGTCTAGCTATTGAAAAAGTAGATTTGTACCATCAAATTATTCGACCTTGGTTCTAGCGTGTTCTAGTAAGAGCCAAGTTAGTATTTTGTTTGGAGATAAAACCGATCCGTTTTGTCGTAAGAGCACTTAATGATTGCGAAGTTACGGTTATGCTTTAGGCATTTTCTTCCAGTCAACCTATTCGAAAAGAAGTAAATGTGAGCGGAAATTCTTTGTAACAATCGCATTAACCACAGTTGTAGTAAGTACCTATATCACTAACGTTAAATAATCTTCATTCGTGAAATTAACATCGATTACAACCACAGATTTTAGTGACGAGGCATTATAAACTTATAATCGATGTTGCAACAGGAATTGCGTCGTAAAAACGACCTTTATGCCTGAAAGTAAAAGAATTTCCGATAAAAACCCCATTTTTGATTCGATTCCGCCAGACAGACATATCTAGCTGTCTGATAAGGATAAAATATCAGCTAGGTCATTGGAAAATTTGAGGTACCGACGTTGTGCCTGCGCGTGGTTCGGCAGTGATGAGGGTGGCCCATGTTAGCGGGCTTCATCGTGGTAAGCTTATCTAATCACGTGACCGACTAGCCGGATCATTGATTACCTACGTTCTAACATTACACCTGTCGCCGTTTAGATGAAGTGAAGTTTGTAATATTTCTACGTAATTTACGGTTTTGGGTTTATTGAGAACCTACCTACTTTTATATAAGTAGAAGAGGATTTAAGATATGGTATCAGGTATTATCTTTTAGATAGCGGTTAAAAAAGGAACGCAGGGTGGGAAGGGAGCGAGTTTCCCACCTGGACTACGGGGAATTTCTGAAAAGGAAATCCGTAGTTCTAGAACGCATTGGGCAATTGCGCACCCGTATCTTTGGGTGTGGTTTTTTTGTTAGTAACATTTTGACTCGCCCTCCTGCTCCACTCTAGAGCAAGGAAATCATTAGATGACTATCCACATCAAAAACAAAAAGGGTAGAAAGTTGCGGCAGAAAGGGTGTTTATATGGGCAAGCCCGCAAGTGAAGAGGTGTAGGAGGAGAGTAGGACTAAGTGATGAATATAATGTTCATGGATCGAGAGTTAGAGTAAGGCCAGAGAACAATTTGATTGATTGTGTCGCCAAAGGAAAAGAGAATGATCGATACAGCTTGACAATTAACAGAGACTGGAAGAAAAAAAAAGGGTTTCGCTGACCTCGAACAAGTAGCCAACTGAATGAGACTTGTGTAAGAAATATGATGAGTTATATAACAGTTTTTCAATTATTGCTTTACAACAAAACTTGGGACGAATTATCATGAATGTAATATACAATATTTACTAAGGAAGGCTCATCAAAATTTAAGATGTGAAGAGGTCTAAAGTCTCGAGGGTTTCAAGTAGTTACGGGAAATTACTTGCAACGCTGCTGTGGAGGTGTTACCATTTATGTTACCTATCATCTAAGTACCTAAATATAAGAATAACTCGCACAAGATACCCGTCAGAAGTTTGAGACTAGTCTTCGATAGGTATACGACGTGCAAAGATAATATAATCTTTGCACGTCTACCTATTAAAGGAGTAGATTTGTTTCATCAGATTATTCGACCTTGATTCTAGCGTGTTCTAGCAAGAGCCAAGTTAGTATTTTGATTTTGAGATAAATAAAACCTATCCGTTTTGTCGTCGTAACTAAGGGTCTTCTTTCCCTTTGGACAATAGATACCTACAACCTTGGAAGAGATTTCTTGATTGTTATGGCGTTGTGGTACTAATTTTGGAGACGACTTTTGGGACTTTGAATATGCGGTACTGAGAATTCAGTAATTTCAATTTACTAAAAAAATCTGGTAGCCCATTGTTGTGCAACATTCAACGTGACAAAGCACCTAATTATCCGCTGGAACCGTACCGTGAGCAAATAGACTGCAAAACTGTGCGTCATTGAATACTTGTTCAAATGAGTGATAATGTTATCAGTGACTGTGTGTGCTGTCTGTGTGCGTGTGCTCAATACGTGTGTGCTTGTACGTGTGAGCGCGCTCGGCCCCCTGCGGCCGCTCGCGGCGCGTGCGTCGGTTATAGCCGGTTCGCTTATCGCCGCTGTCGTCTTCAACGCTAACTCAGTCTCAGTGCTAAAGTTATAAAGGACTTAATAAAAATATACCTACTTTATACCACGATGCGGACGTGTGCAATGATTAATAGCTACATTAAATCTTCTTTATGACGATTTGGGGAATAAATAAGAAATTTTACGCTATTGAGGGCAGATTGTATTTTTTATTATCAGTCTTAAATATTTAGGTGGTCGTTATGTTCAGTTTATTTGTGATTTAAATATGACATCACAATGATGCGAGGTTATTCTGTTTGAGATTTTATCCACAATCATTATTCTTTTCAGACGCTGAAAAAATGTCTGTTCATATTTTTTCTATTATTTTTCCAGTTATCGCTTAGATTATTAGATAAATACCTACCTACCTATTTAATTACTGGGCAATTCATAATAATAGCTAAATTTATTAACCTTTGTTGCGTGTGGTAATTTACCTACTAGACCCGAATTAGGGATTCGGGTTTATAGTAAGGCAACCTAATTATTGTCAGTAAGCAGCCACAACTCATGAGTAACGTTAAATACTGTAGTTGAACCTACTTCGAAACCAAATTAGCGTCTTAATGCTAAATATTGTAATTGCAAACAAATCCGAATTCCTAATAAGAGGTTCTTATAGTGAAAATCACATTGCAGATTGAAATGTACCTATATATAGACCGTGTTGCAGTACATAGATATAATTAAGAAACTCTGCGCTGTAACTATACGCTAGTTACAGCGCCTCGGAATTACTCTCAAGCAGGAGCACCGGCTTTTAGAAAACCTTATGGGTGCTCATGCTCATTTGATGACTCGAAAAAGTAGCGAAGTATGAGAAGAGAAATGCACACTGATCGACCGACAAATAAATAAAGGTTCTACTTACGTACTGCGTAAAATAAATAATAATAAATTGAGACATCACATACATTGTCCTGGTCCCAAATTAAGGTTTTCCCCCGTACTATGGAAACCAGGAAGATTGAAGGTACCACAAACACCCAGACCCAACACATATATCAGTTTCATCAAAAAACATTTGTGTTGATGATCCCTTGCGTCTCAATCGGCGTTCTAAACCACTGCGCTAAACGGGTCGTCGGGTAATGAAAAAACGCCCATCCCTAAAAGGCGATTACTGATCTGTTTCATGACGTCTGTTCTCAGGGGTGCTTGCCAGGAAATAAACAGTGGGTCTGTTTATTTCTCATGAGTTCTTGAGCCCCCGAGCACCCACGGAGTCGGCGCCCCTGCTCTCAAGACTGATCGGCAATATTAACTACCGGACCCCTTGTGGCTAACAGCTCTGAATACACTCAAAATATCCGCTATGAGTAGGTACCTATGTGACACTATAGGTAGTACTACTTCTGCCTATCTCTGACTGTTTATCAAATACTCAGTGCCGGATAGCCTCATAGTAAAAGTAGCAAATACTACGGGCCCTGCGCATCGGGGGGCCCCACTTGGACGTACAACAAGAAATCAGGGTAGGTACCCATACCATATGAAATATGATCGATTCCGGATTATCCAAAAAGACAATTTAAGCAACTGCCTACAGGGCTACCTAAGATTCCTGAGGCCTGTACAAAAATCATTTGAAAGAGTTTTAACTCGTTTTCATTTTACAAAGTTTTAGTGGGTCTCTTGGTAGAATTTGCTACAGGACCCATGCTGGCTTAATCCGGTACTGTAAATACTATTCCAAGGTCGGTTTATTTCAGCTGTTGGTTTTAGAGTCATCAAAACCTTGATAGTGTTAGACTAAGATATTATTCGGTCATAGTTTCCTGAAACTGTCAGGACCAGTTTAATGCCAAACAGCAGAACAGAAGCATTTCTGCTTTTATACAAAATGCAACGGGTGTTATGGTCAAAAAGGGACACTAAAGGAAATACCATTTTATTCATTTCTATGGTCAGAAGATGACCACCCATTTCTGTTACATTCTGAAGGTTTCGTGAAAGCTTTTTCTTTCACTTTTGTGCTCAAATTAACTAATTATTTTTGTAATTCAGAAACAGTGACCTGTTTTATCGAAGTCAAAACAATCTCTTTAGCGTTTTATTTTACTGCTGGATAGAGACATGACCTATTTTGTCGAAATCAAGCCGGAATAAGAATCTTCCTCAATAAGAACGTCTTATTCACATGCCTGAATTACCATCGGCTACCGTCAAATGCCAACACCTACGCAGTATGGGCAAACAACAGTGATTATGCCTTATTAGCACTCACTGTAGCAAGATGTTTGTTCACGTGTCGTCAAAGTAGATGTGTTTACTTGTCCGTATCGCAAAGTCCGTCGGGGGCAGGCGAGCGGGCCGCCGCGGCTGGTTTGCGCCGGTTACCCCTTATCACACTCCACCACGTTCAGCTTAATGTATTTCATCATCATGCCAATTTTATAAGTAAACAGCTACGGACTACCTAATACTTTAAATTAAACAAAAATAGGCTGAGATGTACGAAAACGAATGTCTTGAAATCTACGGTGAAAAATACCAGCCGTTAACAGTGGTGATAAGAAGTAGATAAGTAGGAACCAATAGGAAATACCTTAATATGACAGACGTGCTCTCAGGTTTAATATAATGCAGATGTCTTTAAGATTTGATACTTCAGCCAATCTATCAAGCCCGTAGGTAGACCTTGAAAATGAGACCAAATAAAATTGGCAATACATGACTATTAATACCTCATATACGCGCCACCGGTACATGGTGAATATCCCACCTATACGCACAAAACCGTTTTGGAAACACATTCATTGTGCGTACAGCTAAGGAGTGGAATTCCTTGCCGGAAACTGTGTTTCCTGATAACTACAACCCGGGAATCTTTAAGTCAAGAGTGAATAGGTTACTTCTAGGTAAGCGCGTTCCATCTTCGACCGCATCGTCGCTTTCCATCAGGTGAGATAGCAGTCAAGCGCGAACCTATCGAGAATAATTAAAATATATATATATTGGTACAAGTGCCGTCTGAAAACTTTCCGACCTCTGCGTATGTTTTTTACCAACTAAAGTGAATGACTTAGAATAACGGGTTTCCAGTGGTCATCGTTGGCCCTTCAGACAATCCATATTCAAAATCATTGTTAGGAAACGCAATGTTATATGCCTTGATCTGTTTTGTATGTTGGTTAGAGCGGAAATTTTTCAGACCTCCTTTGTAAGTTTCTGCCTCTAAAATTCGTTCATTTCTTAACTAGCCTGAGAGTGCTCACGCGTCGAGCAATTGACCGCCGCACGCGTAGAAATCGTTTCCTATAGCTTGCGAACTAATTGTGTAGGTACTCAAATTTGCAATACAGGCAACCTTCACCGGCTGCCAGGACCGCGGGATTTTTTGGAAGAGTTCTCGCTACCCTGGGCTACGCAATGGGCAATTAGAGGAAAACAGATGTGTTTTAGTCAGTAATAGTTTGACATACTCTCGTGCTCCATCCAGAGCGGGAGAAATAATTTGATGATTTCCCACCCAAAAAAAACAAATGAAAAACAAAGATATGTGAAGAATGGGGGGAACATAATGGGTAACGTCACTTTACGTTTGAACGTGAACGTTATTCTTTTGCATGCAGTTTTGAAAATAACGCTTACATAATTACTCTAGGGCTATATCGGAAATTTACCTACTAGAATCAATTTATCAATCAACATTTTGGTACGAAGGCTCGCTTTACCTACCTACCTCTCTGAATCAAACAGTGTAGTGAAAAACATAACCCTTCTTGCAGTCGGGTAAAAAGAGCAACAATATTAGCATAGTCGGCCTTATAATGTTCCCACTGCTGGGACTCAGGCCTCCTCTCTAGGAGAGGGAATGGGCCGTAATCCACCCAGTGCGGGTTGGTGGATGTCACATGTCTTCGAATTTTTGGTTCTAGGACATGCCGGTTTCCTCACGATGTTTTCTTTCACCGTTTTGAGAGCAGTGGTGATGAAATAAATTACACAAAGCCCCGACTTATGAATTGTAGGTCGCGGGTTCAAACCCAGCCAGGCGCATTACTTTGTGTAATTTATTTCAACAATATTATATTCATCAAATCGTAAATTCATTGATTTCTAGGTTCGGTTGCCATGATTACAAATTGCATTTGATTAAATTCTGTGTGTTTTATCGTAAGTTGCAAGATACAACTTAGTTTTAAGATAAAACTCATGTATCTACATTAGCTTCTGCTTCGGTTTCGCCCGTGTGTAAGTAGGTTTTTCCATATAAATTTTGGATACCTTTTCATCCCTTTAGCTAGTGAATTTTGGAAAGTCCTGTATTACCTACTCTTTGTTTACATCATAAAAGGAACCTCTGTGTGTGTGGTTTTGGATGGTAATTTATGAGTCAGTGAGTCAGGACTTTGCCTTTTCTATATACAACATTAGTTTTACGGAGTTACCATGACGTTCAAAGTAAGATTGTTTCATTCTTATTTCAGTGTGGGTAACAGACAGAGCTATACAGGTTGTCTAGCGCCATCTCTTACACACACTAATGTTGCTAACGTCATGGTACAGGTCCTGGTAAATGCGAAACCCAGAACACGTGTATAGTATTTACATGTAAAGAATCTATGTACAAAATTTCATAACTGTATCATGAAAAATCACAAAGTTAAAAACTTTGTTATGTTACCTGGTTGTCCGCATAGATACATGGTCACCGGGTCATCCAGTTGACTAAGGGCTTATTTTGCACCCGCACCCAGCTGTGCGCTGGCGCCTAATGCCCATGTATGATCTCCCATGACCTGTTTTGTACTTAGAGTCGGAGGTGTACAACAAAATATAACATGGTGTAAAATTTATTGGAATCAATTCAGTTACTGATTTAGAACAAACTATGTATATTCAGGTTTTGCATGTACTAAAAATACTGTTGCTCATACATATTTCTCATTGGTCTAATTAAGATACGTAAAGAGTATTATGTTTATGAAATAATTGACGTTTAGCAGTCGGTATACGAATATAATATGTGTGAAATATTGTTAACAACTTCCTATATAGGCTTAGCTAATGTTGGTAGAGGCCAACATAATTAAATCTTCATGATTAACATGCTACAAATCAATAAGTGTGTAGTTCTTGTTGGCAACTCAAGGTTTGTTTTCCAGACTTCCCAATAATAGTGAATATGTTCCGGAAACAGATAGCGACGACTGTTTATATATTGAATCATTGGAGTCTGACGAAATTAACTTTAATTATTTTATTAGAATGGATAGATACTTTTTATTTTTTTCTGTGGTGGGAATAGTGTATTTTGATGCAATGCCCGTTCGCAACTTTGCCAAGACTTGCACTGTCAAATAAACTGACTGTGGATCAAACAATCTTCTTCAATCCCAGCTACGAAGCGACAATAAACAAACTTTCATAAACAAGTTATTTTATAACAAAAATTGTAAGAAATGAATGGGTAGTGTTTTTTTTCTGTTGCGTCGGGCCGCTGCAATTATTTACACTATTGCGAATTGCGTTTTTGAGTATTTTGAAATAGTTCATTTTGATATAAGTGGAGAAAGTTAGTCATTGCGGCCGGGATAGCATTCGTGTTATGGAGCCGAGGGCTGCAGTGTCAAATTTCCACTTGTATCAAACGACGTTTTTCATACCATTTACAAAGACATAAATAAACGGAGGACGACGCGCGCTTCGTGAGGGTCGTGCCGCGAACAGCCTGATACGGTAAATATAATAAAATTGTGGTGGGGCGAGCACGAGCACTTTTCTGCATTAGTGCGAAAAACAGTGAACTGCATGCCTAAAAGCGGTAGTGATAAAAATAAGTTTTCGAGTACCTAAGTGTTTTAAAAATATTTTTACAGTATCGCTGAAATCAAATATTTCCCATTTATTCATTTTAAACTTCTAGTTGACCGTCTACAATAAAAACAATTCAGTACCTAATTACCGTAAAATTCATGTGCAAACAATAAAAACTCGAATTTGCTCAAAGATCCTTGAGCTTTGATTAAATTATGTTCAGAATTATTAATACACGTAATTCCATTATTCGTATTGTTCGCGTAATTTTTACACGAATTATACGGTATGATAAATTAATGTCAATGAGAAAACTGATTTGTTATTTTACATGAGAAACGTTACAAGAAATCAATCAATTAATCTAACCTTTAGGTCTAAAACGACTTCTAGTCTAAGGCTAAGAATTCACGAAGCGGTTTTCACCCGCGTCCGCAGCGGTGGCGGGCCCGCAGCTTCTGTAGAATGCAGATATATATGTAAAAAATTAAAGCACATTTCACGACGCGTTTTACGCCCACACGGTGTGCGCTTTTGTTCGCGGTTCCTGCTGTACCGGCGAGCAACTATTAAAACCTTGCGGGCCACGGTCGCCTGCAGCCTCGGCGGTTTGTGCCCGCATGCTCTGTGATCGTATGGCGGGCACCGATCATTTCACTGCCCGTTTTGCAACCGCATGCCTTACGATAAGCGCCAGTCAGGTCTGCGGGCGAAAATCGCAACCGCTGTTTTTTCTACCGCGGCGGGCGCGGGTGAAAACCGCTCAGTGAGTTCTTAGCTTCACTGGATGTAGTTGAGCTAATTTACATGGAACGACTGCTTATCTGACTCTCACAGCCTAAGAATAGTATATTTTAATACAAGCGGAGAAAGTTTGTCTATGCGACCGAGGCGGCATTCACCCGAGCCTTTGCGAGGGTGTTACGGAGCCGAAGGCTGCTGTGACCAATTTCCACGTGTATTAAACGACGTTTTTCAATATACTTATGAAGGTATAAATATAAGGGAAATGACGCGCGACTCGTGAGGGTCGACGATACATATACGATATACTGATACGATAAATGTAATAAAATTGTGATGGGGGCGAGCACGCGCACTTTTTCCGCACTAGTGAGAAAATCAGTCAAATGCCTAAAAGTAGTGGGATAAAAGCGGGTTTTCGAGTAAGTGTATTGGAAATAAATAGGTAAATGAAACATACAAAATGTTTTGGGAACACGTCCAATGTGCGTACAGCAAAGGAGTGAAATTCCCAGCCGGAGTCTGTGTTAGCTACAAGCTATTAGAAAACCTATGGGTCTTTGTCAATAGTGAACAGGTTACTTTTAGGCAAACATGCTCCATCGTCGACCTCATCATCGCTTAGGTACCGTCAGGCAAGGTATTGGTCAAGCGCGAGCCTATCAATAATACGTATTAAAAAATTAAGAAAGAAAACATAGAACACATAACTTCTTAGCCATAAACACACAATGAAAATACAAGAAACTATGTAAAACCTTAAAGTATAAAAAGAAAAAAAAAACATCAAAGACATCGTATTGCTCACGGCTGTTTCTGACGTGTTATAAGTGCCCATATAGGCGTAAGTGAAATAAAACCTTTTTTTTTAATTCTTGTCGAATAGGTTCAGTCATGCCAGACAACTACGTAGCAGTTTCTTGACGCTGGTTATCAAACAAGCCTTACTTTGAGTGTACGAATGATAATCAATTTTGTTAGGTGTGAGGTAAATAAATATACGAGTAAATCTGTACATTATAAAGTTGCAGAATTTGTTTGTTTGATAGAATGTACGCACTATTCTCAGGAACTACTGGTTCGAATTGGATTTAAACTTTGTTTAGTGCCCATTTATCGAGCAATGTTACATAGCATCACGTTACGATCCCCTGTAGCTTAGAAGTACGGATTTTAGGTAATCAATTTAGTCAGGTGTTTTTTTTGAGGTTTTTTTTTTTTGGGTGGGAAATACATCTTGTGACAAATCGCACACTTAGGCGGAGCGGGAGATAGTGTCAGACTTTTACTGACTAAAAACCCACTCCTGTTCCTTCTTTGCCTCGTCCCAGGGCCCCGGGTCTGACATTTTTTGGGAAAATCATGTAATGACAAATCTATGTGTGAGATAAATAAATATATGAGTATATGTATTCTTAATTTTAATGTATTATATTTTATTATGAAGCTGAAAAAATTGTTGGTTTGGTTGATTGAACGTGCTAATCTCAGGAACTACTTAATCTTATTGAAAAATTCGTTTCGTGTTGGATATCCCATTTATCGGGGAAGGCTATATAATATCATGCTACGACATACGGGAGAGGAGAAGTAACCAAAGAAGCAGGTAAAACCGAGGGGGACAGTTAGTATATATATGTATCTGGTAGTCAGTCACTGTTAGCGATAAGACCGCCATTGTTCCCATAGATTTAAGTTTTTGTAAGCTGTTTGTTGTTACTATTTTGGTCTACAATAAAATTTATTCTATTCTGTTAATGTGTAGTAAATGATAAATAATAAATAAATGGTTTGTGGTTTTTTTTTTTCGGTGGGAAAATTATCTTATGACATCCCCCGCTCTTGGGCGGGGCGGGAGATAGTGTCAGACTTTTACTGACTAAAAACCCACTCCTGTTCCTCCGTTGCCTTTCGTGACTTTTACTGACTAAGTCAGCTGGTGGCGGTTGGGGCGTGAGGACTGTTTGCATGGTTTGTGGTTGCGTAGTTTCTATAAACATTTCCATGATTGTTCTTGTCGGACAAATGTGGCGGTGGATTATTTCATAGCATGACGCCGCAGCCGACACGAGCCAGACACCAATCTCGGTAGTAGTTGATGGCGGCCGATAACACCGATAAGAGATAAGACATTCCTAATCCTCCAGTCGTTGATGTCATCATCATGTTGCAGTGTAACCATGCTATCAATGCGTGATTTATTAAGTTTACTACGCGTTTGAAATGTTGATTGTGTACCTATAGATGCTTACACACACATGGTTTTTGTCGTTGTCTTTTTGCGCAATATTGGTACATATATGGTATAACGTGGTTTTATTTTTGTTTTAGTCAAGGGAATTGCTTAGGTATTTTTTTTAAGGGAGGAAATCATTCAATGCTTTCTCCCGCTCTAGGTGGAGCGAGAAGGTGTGATAGACTTTTACTGACTAAAACGACACCTGTGTCCTTCAGTTGCCCTTTGCGTTCTAGGACTATGGGTTTCTTTTTCAGAAATTCCCCGCGATCCTAGCTAACGGGCATCGGCCCTGCTGACATCTCTCTGAGGAGAGCGTGGATCCCTACGCGCTGTTGACGACTGGGTTCGGTCCGGTCAATTATCGGACGGCTGAACGGCGAGTTACCTATTGCTCGACGTCCGTAAGCCCGCGTGTACCGTGGTTGGTAGTCGGGGTCAGAATCTCGGTGGCTGGGGCGTGAAGACATTTGTTCCCTAACGCGTGCAGCCTCCTTCGCTAGTATTACTGCTTCGCAGAAGGAGGCCACCGCCTGCTATTCCTCCTCGCTTCAGACCATAGCCCGAACCAGGGCCCGCCGCGAGAGGTCGCGTTCGGGCTAGTCGCTGCCACCAACTGCCTCCACGAGAAAGAGGGGACTTACCGCGATAATTGTGGCGTGCCAAATCGCTTAGGTAATAAGATGCTTGATGTTTTATAGTTCATATACTGGCCACTCGCCAACGTGCAACTTGATCCAGTGACTTGATACAATAGGTTTGATTGAGCCAATAGCTGTGTGTTAGGAGAATTTTAAAAGGTGACTTTATTTTTATTTCAGTAAAGGACATAAATATAAAAAATAAAGAACTTTGCTTAGTTTTTTTTACCAATCTCAGGTACACTAAGAATTCGTAAAATGCTGTTTTTTGGTGCATATGCTAGCAACTCCCGATGCTAGCGGTTCCGAAACGTGACCGCTCACAATGGGCCTCATCAGAAGGCTCAAAATCACCCAAAGGGCAAAGGAAAGGGGTATGCTCGGAGTTTCCTTGCGTGATCGAATCAGAAATGAAGATGTCCGCAGGACAACCAAGGTTGTCGACATAGCACGAAGAATCGCCAAACTTAAGTGGCAATGGGCAGGGCTCATTGCTCGCAGAACAGATGGCCGTTAGGGCCGAAAGGTTCTGGAGTGGCGACCGGGTACCGGAAGACGCAGTGTTGGAAGGCCCCCTACAAGGTGGACCGATGACCTGGTGAAGGTTGCGGGAATCCGATGGATGCGAGACGCACAGGACCGTTCATTGTGGCGACATTTGGGGGAGGCCTATGTCCAGCAGTGGACGTCTATCGGCTGAAATGATGATGATGATAGCAACTCACCATCGTGCAACTTGATCAAATAGGTTTGATCAAGCCAAAGCTAGCTGCGTTTGGGTATAATTTGTTTCCAAACCATCAAAGCCTGGAAAAAAATCTTCAAGGCACTGAAACAAACGGCATGATGGAGTGGCCAGCATTATATATTTTGCTGGATGAAAATTGTGTAAATACATACATAAAGTATAGATCAGCGAATGATTTGTAGGCAACAGTGAATGACATTTAAAAATATCAATAATATTAAACTGTCTAGATATCAAGTGAACTTCGCGCTTCCGGGACTAAAAACCAAAGTTCGTATGTAGTAAGGTATTAATTTATTTATACATATTACCTAGTATATATAATGAGTGACATCATACACTCATGTACTATTGTAACGATTTAATCAAGTATTGAAGTAAAGGTATCTAATAATAGGTACTACGATTTTAAAGTAGGTAGTTTAAGAGTAGATAGGTACTAAAGTCGAACAAAAGAGGAACTCTACGGAATTTTTTAGCGTTATACGGATTTGGCCATGCCCGCGGGATTTACCGATTAACGATCATCATCATCATCATCATTTCAGCCGAAAGACGTCCTCTGTTGGACATAGGCCTCCCCCAAATGTCGTCACAATGACCAGTCCTGTGCGTCTCGCATCCATCGGATTCCCGCGACCCTCACTAGATCATCGGTCCACCTTGTAGGAGGCCTTCGAACGCTGCGTCTTCTGGTACGACCGCCGACCGGTCTTCGATTACCGATACCGATTTCTAAATTAAGCATTTGAAATTGAGTTTTTTTTTTTATTCAACCTGAAAACCCTTCAAAACTTGACATTTTAGTAGGGTTCGAGACGTTCGTAACTCAAAATGCTCAATTCAGAAACCTGCTCTTAACCCGCAACCGCATGCGTATTAGTTGTAAAAGGTGAAATTAGTCTCGAAATTCAATCTCACAAAAAATAAAAGTAGCAGCTACTACATATATATGAAATGGTTATATCCAAATCTTAAGTAACCTAAGTTACTCAATAGTATAAAAGCATATATAAGGACTCACCATTTTTCTATCCAGGCTACTTGTCCCCAAAATTGTGTTATTAAATCTGCTTCGGTGTCACGTCAGCGGGTGCACCGGTGGCCAACGTCTGTCTTTATGATTTTTCCCGCCAAAACATCATGGCGACTTCGACCACACGCGAACTACGCCAAAATAAAAAGTTGAAAATAGCCGCATCGATTATGCCGCGGCGAAATTAAAATAGTCATACGTAATGTGACGTACGACGTGTTTTCCCCCCCAACTGAGTTTCCTTTGGGGTTCAGTTTTTTTTTTTAATTCTTGAACTGAATATGTAGGTAGATAAAGGTGGCGATACACTTTCACATAATAATAATAATAATAAATGTTTTATTGTTTCTTATTACATTGTCATGCAACACAAAAATTGAGGCATCCCCGTTAAGTTAAAGAATACTTGTGATGGGATTGTCTCGCCCTTCCCTTAGTTTCTAAAATTACAATGTTGTGACAAACAATTAAACATCGGTAAGGTAATTTAAAATAAAAAAATAAAAATTAGGAACAAATTTGAGCATGCGAATGTATGAGTGTGTGTGTGTGGGGGTGTGTGTATGTGTTTGTGAGTGTGAATGGTGATTGTGAGACTTTCGCTAACAGATTCGGGGTAGAATAAGTTCTGTTTCATCGTATGATAAGGTTTTTGACCAGTCAGTCAATACTTTTTTACATTCATATAGCAACATGGGGTAAATAAATCACATGTACTTGCAGCTGACACAAAAGTATGCAAGTAGCTTGCACACCAGAGAGATGTAACACATCCTGATTGGTGGATGTCACTGTGGCGTACTAGCTACTTTCATACTTTATTGCAAGTTATATTAGGTCTTTACCAATATGCCAGAGATTAGAAGGTAAAGGTAGTCAGAGCTGATTTTTTAACAAAGAAGCTACTTAACAAAGTAAAAAGACATTCTTTTTTAGTTGGTGTACGATACACGCCTGCCTACCTTTTTCGAGAATTTGAAGTGATTTTATGTGATCACTCAACAAGATTATTTTCCGTATACCGTATATATACGATAACTCCGAATCTTTGGTCATCTCCTTCGTATCGCTGGCACAAACATATTTCAAAAGTTGACTCTTCGGTGCAAAGCTGTGATTATTAAGTTGGGACCAAAATATCTTGTGGAACGACCCCCCGGGACTCTGTGCTTGCTATATTCACCTGCAGTCTTTAGAAACTTTCTATTAAATTATGTATAAAACCAAATTACTTGAAATCAACTTGAAGACAACTTTTAAAGGTCGTATTGAGTATTTTGATTTATGAATGTATTATACCAATTTTTGACTGGTTCTTAGGCTAAAACAGAGTTTGAGAAATACTCAACTTCAAATGCTTAAATCAGAAATTGAGGGTAAGTTGTCTTTCAATATATCTGTAATATGTACCTTTTCAACTATAAATAAGATTGTTTATCATCATCTTGCATTCCTTCAAAAAACGCAGAGATAAAAATTCTTCTCAATGAAATAAACTTGACTGCGAAACTTGATGATTCGATTTTTATTACATCGAACACGTCAATTATTTCATCACCACTGCTCTCAAAACGGTGAAAGAAAACAGCGTGAGGAAACCGGCATATCCTAGAACCAAAAGTTCGAAGACATGTGACATTACCAAACCGCACTGGGCCCGCGTGGTGGTTTATGGCCTATTCCCTCTTCTAGAGAGGAGGCATGAGTCCCAACAGTGGGAACATTATAAGGCCGACTATGCTATGCTATGCGATGTTTTATTCCATCGATGCTTTATTGCTGCTATGTAACGATTGTGCGAAAAAATCTGTAGCGAAAACCTTAAAGCGATTGCTCATTAGTTCGGTAATTAATTAGTTCGATAGTATGTCAGTTCGAAACACCTACTGTTCCGTAAAATTTAATATTAATTACATAATTTTACATTTTAGACGTTAAGGAAATTGATTCCTTTTATTTTAAAAAATTGTCAATTGTTAGTCTACTCGCTTGCGCTAGCAGTACAAGGTGAGCCGGGTGGAATGGAAACCAACATGGCACTATGTCCAAAGTTTTCCTTTATTGTGACTTCACATAGATCTTCATGATGTCGGTAGTTCCTACCTACTAGTAGTGGGCTTAACCCCACGCAATCTTGAGCTGCAGCAGTAGCTGGAACAGCAACACCGCGTCCTCACCTTCCGCATGACGCAGGCCCTCATCGGACAAGGCAAGTTTGGGAGGTTCCTGCATCGGATTCAGGCAGAAAAAACGTCCGCGTATAATCATTGATGACCGCCCGGAGGACAAAGTGGAGGATATGGTGGATGTGTGCTCCGCTTGGGCGGAGCACCGTCGTGTCCTCGTGGAGGCAATTGGTGGCAGCGACCTCTCGCGCCGGGCCTTGGTTCGGGTTATGGTCCGGAGCGAGGAGGAATGTCAGGCGGTCGCTTCCTTTTGCGAAGCAGTAACGCTAGCGGAGAAGGAGGTCGCACGCGTGAGAGAACAAACGTCCTCACGCCCCAGTCACCAAGATTCCGACCCCGATACCAGTCACGGTCGACGCGGGTTTACGGACGTCGAGCAATGGGTAGCTCGCTGTCGCTGTCCAGCCGTCCGGTATTTGACCGGACCGAGCTCAGTCGTCAACAGCTCGTAGTAATCCACGCACTGGAATTTCTGAAAAGGAAACCCATAATCCTAACGCAAAGGGAAACTGAAGGACGAACGTGTGGTTTTAATCAGTAAAAGTCTGACACGCCCTCTCGCTTCACCCAAAGCAGGAGAAGTCATTGGATGATTACCATTCTTAAAAAAAATCTACGCTACCTAGACTTCCTTACATATTACAAAACAAAGTTCCCCATCGCGTCGATCCGTCTGTATGAAAGCGATAAACTCAAACCTACTGAACAGATTTTCATGCACTTTTCATCAATAGACAGAGTGATTAATGAGAAAGGTTTAGGTGTGTAACACATACATATTTTATTTATTTATTTATTACGGCACTCCAACTAATAGTTCACCGATAAATTTACAAAAAAAAATATCTTATTAATATACAATTATCGTAGTGAATTCTTCACTTAAAGGTGTGCACAGCATTTACAGAATTTGGTAAATTAATAATAATTATATTTTAAATCAATTGGTCTACATTAAACATGCATTCTATAATAAAAAGGTACAAGGTTATAGATTATAGTGAGATAGTGTGATAATTATATATGTATATACATTATGTATTTATTTTTAGTATAAGGTATATATAGGTATATAAGTTTTTATTATTATAATTTAAGATTTCACATACTCTTCTTTTATCATTTCTACACACTATTGTCTACATTTCTTCCTATTTCTCCTTTCGCAGGTCTGCTGGAAGAAATTTCTTTTAGAAATAAGCAGTACCTTTGTGCAATTTTTATAATGTTTCTTCTTTCGTATTTATGTGTGTACATAAATTATAAAATAAATAAATAAGATTAAAATAAATACAAAGCATTAAAAATCAATGAAATACAGAATAGGGAACTTTAAGTTAAATTAAAGAGGTGGGTTGATGCAAAAAATGTTTCCGAAACTGAGCCAAAGTGTTGGAGAAGATGTCAATGCTATTGGTGCGAGTGTAACTTTCGGTGTACGTTCTCATCATGCGGTTCAACGGCGCCGATCGTCCGAGGTTTGTTCGAGTGGCAAACGGTAAAAACAAATCCAATTCACGATCAGACCTGGGAGGACCACTTCGAGGGACTGGTATGTTTATATGTCCTCCAGAAGTTTAACTACATGGATCAGACCATTGACCATTTTATATAGCACTAGCTGAATCGGCGAACTTCGTACCGCCTAATAATGTGATAAATGAAGAACCGCTCGACCGATTTTGTGCAAACTTCACATAAACCATCTACTAAGTAGTCCGAACAAAGCCAGATGCATTATTATTTTTTATTATTGTTAGATGCATTTTGGTTTGGATAGGTGAGCCCGTTCTTGAGTTATAAAATTACAACGAAAAGTGGCATTGATTTTTATATATATATAGATAATTTGGTCCATAGTTTTTCTGCGCTCTTCTAGGGTTGTCAATTTGAAGTAGCTAACCTTTCAGGGTAAATAGCTGTATTAGGACAGCTGCTTGACTTGTACCGCAGATACCTAGTAAAACCTCTTTGGACCCGTTTGATTCTATAAATATGAACTCTATAGCTAGGATTCCGCACCTGCGATGTGTAGTCCAGCACACTACTGACGAGGGTGACGAAAAGCCGAGAATTTCATGGTTTCTAACACCGTGCGAAGCTGGGGCGGGTTGCTAGTTTAAGCGTACTATACTAGCTTAGTACGGTATTATTATGTGGAGTATCAATCTGCTTAGCCTTTTCCCAACTATGTTGGGATCGGACTTCAGTCTAACCGGGTTTTCACGTTCGGTTAATATGATAGAAAATAAACACGAGAGCTGGAGAATTTACCTAGAAAAACAATGAATCACAGTTTTAATGAACATTATCTTTAAAAAGTGCACGAGTGGCATTGATAACCCTGTATTAAATTATAAACATATTGTTTTTCTCCAGGTTTCGTAGCAATTGGTAATTGGTTTCGTAGTTCGATAGAGAGACAAAGGGATTTGATGAATACTCGTCATATAGGCTAATTCATCGTAATCCCTAATAAATAAAATTCACAAATATAACTTCATTTTATACTCTTAATTAGTTTTTTAGCTTTGACTCATCCCCAACTCGTTTAATGCATATTTTTATAGTACAATTTGAAACAAAATTGTAGAGAGCATAGGTGGTGGTGCATAGACGAGGTTTATATCGAGGTATTTTAAAAAAAGGACGAAGGCATGTTAAAGCCTTATTATAATTTTTTTACCTAATTTGTCACAGCTGAGCAAAGTCTTCCTTTTTTTAACCCCCGACTGAAAAGAGGTGCTATAAGTTTGACGTGTCTGTCTGTGTCTCTGTCCGTGGCATCGTAGCTCCTAAACAAATTTTTAGATTTTGTTGCGGTTTTTTTTCTCTGTCTAAAATTCTGTCTTGCGCGATCTCTGGCCAAGCTTGACCGTCACACCAACTACGTCGCGGGTAACCTCGACGGGGACGTGATCCCTTAGGTGTTTAGTGACTGACAGACTTCGCTCATTTCTCCGAGTGCATTCGTGTAACACACACACTTCAGCCTAGCTATTTTTTATCCAAAATCCGCGTATAAATAATGAAAAAAAAAGCTGTTATTATAATAATATATATATCTTTATTTATCGGTTGTTTCATCTTATTAAGTATTAATATATATTTCTCTTACTGAAGAGGAATCTTATGGAAGTTTGTGCATCCTTCTTACCATCTTTATTGATGTCATTAACCAATCGAAAAATAACTTTGAAACTGCGTTTCAAAACACTAACTGCTGGTGAAGGACATACGTCTGCCCATCTGAAGTGAAACTGAGCTGGCAACATTTGTCGCATGCCAAAAGATCTATGAGCTAAAAATTTAAATAACCACTCAGTGAGTCTCAGACAGAAGCAAATGACACTACGGAATGCAAAATATGCATAAAATAAGAATAGATAAAAATTTGTTTGTTTATCTAAATATACTATAATAGATTCTGAGACGTTTTGGGGACACTTCGGGGAAGCCTCCGTCCAACAGTGGACGTCTTTTGGCTGAAATGATGAAGGTGGTGATGTTGAAATAATAATAAGAAAAAATAAATAAATTATATCTTACCTGGTTCGGGAATAGAGAGAAAGGAACCCAGTAATAGTAGGAGCTGTGTCCAGCAGTACCGCTTTCTGAATTAAGCCATTTTTCCTGCCGTCTAACGACGAGGGCCTCCTAAGATATTGGTCTAGACTCTATATGTCTCCAGAGCTTGCGCGGGAATTACATGACTTGATTCCGCCATCGTCTTTCTATCATCTGACAGCCCGACGTACGGTGAATGTAACCACCCTTACATTATACGCATCGAAGGACTGGAACAATTTGCCTGCTGCGGTCTTCCCGTCAGATTATAATTTAGGTATCTTCAAAGCTAGACTGAAGGCTCTTAATAAACTAGTGCGCTTAAATATCAACGACTGCATTACTGCTTCTGCATCAGGTGGGTTCGAAATCAAGTACTAGTTTATAAAATTAAAAAAAGAAATTGTACGTAGGCGCCAGACGAGTTAGGGATGAGTCGAAATACATTACGAGACGAGTTAGGAAATTGACTACATCTACAAATTGACGTATTAGCGAATGTGAACTTTCAGGGATAGCGACGAAATAGCCAATGAAACGAGTAGCCATCAGAACCGTACCAACGCCTACATTATTTAGTCTAAAGAAAATCTGCGTGTACCAAGTATTTTTTACTTTTCATCCAGAGTTTCAGATTTCAAATCAAGTGTGGTTTCATTTTTTTGTATTAAATGGGATAATAAAAAAAAAAAAACTTATAAACGATTTGAAGCAGCAAAGTATATGAGAAGAAATAATATGTTGTACTACTTATTTCGTTTATAAAGATACAGACAACGCCATCTATTGGGAACTTAACACAACAACATACTTCGGGACTGTCTGTACTTATATTTAATGTTCATTTTTTTTCAAGGTCCGTAGCACTGTAGCAAGGTCCGTAGCACTGTAGCAAGGTCCGTAGCACTGTAGCAAGGTCTGTAGCACTGTAGCAAGGTCCGTAGCACTGTAGCGAAGTCCGTGGTACTGTAGCAAGGTCCGTAGCGCTGTAGCGAAGTCCGTGGTACTGTATCAAGATCTGTAGCACTGTAGCGAAGCCCATGGTACTGTAGCAAGATCTGTAGCACTGTAGCAAGCACCGTAGCGCTTTAATAAGGTTTTTAGCGCTGTAGCAAGGTACGTATCGTAGTATAAACTATAGTAGCGCCTGTAGCAAGGTCAGTAATCTTGTAGCAAGATTCGTAGCATTGTAGGAAGGTCTGTAGCACTATAGCAAGGTCCGTAATACTGTAGCAAGTTCTGTAGCACAGTAGCAAGGACCGTAGCGCTGTAGCAAGGTTGGTAGTGTTGTAGCAAGATTCGTAGCATTTTAGAAAGGTCTGTAGCGCTGTAGCAAGATCCTTAGTGTTGTAATAAGATCCGTATCGTTGTGGCAAGGTCCGTAGCACTTTAGGAAGGTCCGTAGTACTGTAGCAAGGTCTGTAGCGCTGTAGCAAGGACCGTAGCACTGTAACAAGGTTAGTAGTGTAGTAGCTAGATTCGTAGCGTTGTAGGAAGGTCTGTAGCGCTTTAGTAAGATCCGTACCGTAGTATAAAGTATTGTGGCGCTGTAGCACGATCCGTAGTGCTTTAGTAAGATCAGTATCGTCGTAGCAAGATATGTAGCTCTGTAGCAAGGTTCGTAACACTGTAGCAAGGTTCGTAGCGCTGTACCAAGGTCCGTAGTGCTGTAAACAGGTCTGTAGCGCTGTAGCCAGGTTTGTATCGCTGTAGCCAGGTCTGTATTACAATAGCCAGGTCTGTATCGCTGTAGCCAGGTCTGTATCGCTGTAGCAAGGTCCGTAGTGCTGTAAACAGGTCTGTAGCGCTGTAACCAGGTTTGTATCGCTGTAGCCAGGTCTGTATCGCTGTAGCCAGGTCTGTATTACTATAGCCAGGTCTGTATCGCTGTAGCCAGGTCTGTATCGCTGTAGCCAGGTCTGTATCGCTGTAGCCAGGTCTGCATTGCTGTAGCCAGGTCTGTATCGCTGTAGCCAGGTCTGTATCGCTGTAGTCAGGTCTGTATCGCTGTAGCCAGGTCTGTATCGCTGTAGTCAGGTCTGCATTGCTGTAGCCAGGTCTGTATCGCTGTAGCCAGGTCTGTATCGCTGTAGCCATTTCTGTATCGCTGTAGCCAGGTCTGTATTGCTGTAGGATAATCCGTAGCGCTGTAGCAAGGTCGGTAGAGCTGTAGCAAGGTTCCGTAGCCAAGTATATTCGTAGACGCGTAACTACAGCCTGTAGCGTTGTAGCATGGTCGTGGTTAGGTACCACGGAACAAGGGCAGTTAGTAGCGAGCTTTGTAGCGGTGTCTGCTCGGAACTGCGTGGCGAGGTCTGTGTTACAGTATAGATGTAGTTGTGCAGCTACGCCTGTAGCGAGATTTGTAGCGTAATCGACTCATAGTCGCATGCAAGGTCTTTAACGCAGTCTATCCGAAGCCGTGTAGCAACGACTGTTTTGTACTTCGTAGCGATGTCAAACCGGAGCCGCCTCGCAAGGCCTGTAGCGCAGAGGATCCGTAGCCGCGATAAGTTAAAAAAAGGTAAGGTTTCAAAAAACTCGAATTATTTGATGTCTAAACAATATTATCGTTAGACATGGATGGTGGTAAAGAAGGCGTTATGAATTAACTGTACCGCATATAAACCTTACAAATAAAACAAACATTTATCTTAATCAGCATATCATTTAATTTCACTATTTTAAAATGTATTTCATGTCGACCGTCATTCCGACAGGAACATTGCATAAACAGAGGTAATGTACGGTTTTACAAAATTCGTCGAAGTAACAATCTCTTTCATTTCAATCAAATTATTTTAAATTTCCAAATTAATCGTTTTATTACCTACTTACATTTAAATTGTTTCTAATTAACAGATCGCCTTATATAGAATCGTAGGTGTTTATTTTTGTAGTAGGTATGTATATTACAATTATTTTTGTACCTAAATGTCACTTAATTATTACGTCAAAATACCATTGCAATTACTGCAAAGGCATCTGTTAATTTAATAATATAAATTATTGGGACACACAAACTATAATGACATTAATAATACCTTTTCAATACATTCATTTAAGTCTCATTTAAGTATCAAAGTAACTGGGTCTTTAAGTACTGATCGTCATTTGTTAAAACTAATAAAAAAAAAGTTCAATTATTTTCTCATACTTTCGATGTTCGAACACAATATTATCGTATACTTAAGTACAGACATAAAATTGAGCTACAAAGTTATCACACGAATTACTTAATAAAATGCAATAAGTAGTCGTGAAAATGGACAGTGTATAATATAAGTATAATACTCGTAAATAGAAAAAAAAAACTATACTTTATTATAAAAAGATATAGCAAGATCACATAACGAATAGTCATATAAGAGTGTAAAGCAGAATACTATATATATTTTGACTTCACGTCGCTAATTGCTAAGAATAATAATAATAATAAATTTATAAATTAAGCTAGTAAAATCTGGCGAAAAAGCTATTAATGAAATTATTCTCTACTTCAATGTAATGACATGTTTATGCTTGAATGCAATATTCGGGAATGAATAGAATTATAAATTGGAGTTTTAGCCAATGGAAAGTGCTCGCACGTAACACATGGTGCAATAGAAAAATAAGAAACATTTGGTGTTACAAAAGAGGATTTCAAAACTATTCTATGGGAATTCGTGAAGTACCCGTATTGTTAACAATTAGAATGCTTTAAATGCTTTATTTCAAGTAAATGAGTTGTGAGAACTAAAACTATGATGACATTGTAATAATATACAATAAACTAACTTTTGAATGGGAAACTACTACGAGTTTTTACTTAACCCTTGAACCGCTGGCGTCGAATTGGTCCGACGAGTGTTTTCGTGTCCTGCGGGATTACCATGACGTTCAAAGTAAGATTGTTTCATTCTTATTTCAATGTGGGTAAGAGACAGAGCTATACAGATTGTCTAGCGCCATCTCTTACCCACACTGGAAATAAGAATGAAACAATCTTACTTTAAACGTCATGGTACAGGTCCTCTTCGCCAGGGTCGTGTGTTTGCGACTGGGCACTCAATCCCGTTTAGCTCTTCTATCCCCAAGGGTGACAGAAGAGCTGACGATGAATAAACGCAAGAGTGTTTGCCGGATATATTCAACGTAAGTTGTTAAAAGGTTAAAATTCATTAACTATGGATTAATTATGTAGGTGTCTCGAGTTCCATGGGAGTTCTATATTCAAATACAAAACGATGATAATGGAAAAACTTTGCGCGTCGACATCATTGTTCTATTGTCTCTCAGTTTTTATTTATCTTTCCGCCTATTTCAACATTATTATGTTTGTGCGTAAACTTAAATACAAAACAGTACCTTACCTATTCTTACGTCCCTAAGGCCGTGTCCTCATATAGGCGACCGTTGCACTTATTTTGTTCGGCAAACTCGGAACGTTTTGTCGCGATTACAAAGTGCGGTTTCTGATTTTCCGAACAAATTGAGATGCAAACGATTGCGTTTATGTTAGAACACGGTTCAAGTCAGTCCAATCAGTCGCTTTTCTTCAGAACAATTTGTTAATTGTAAAGAACATAAAGATAAAAAGCATACTTAGTAGCATAGTGAACTTAACTCCGATTCAATTCTCAAATTCACTTTCGTTTCACCAAAGTTTAGGGTATAGAAAAAAGATTTTGACCGCAAGGAGAACCGTGGTGAATAAAACTTCCACGATTCGCGGTGCGAAGTCAAATGTCATTGTGCGTAATGTCATATAAAGGATAGGACGTTGCGTGCGATATCTTTGAAATTGCGCACAATATGCTCTCGCGTTTAGGGGCAATATCCTAGATTCTAAGACCGAGATATATAAATTAAGTGCGAAGGCTCGTTGCTCCTCCCACGGTCACACGTCTGTCTTACTAACAGTGTAAGTTAAGTACAGAAGGATGCCTAAGGCCAATTTGCATTCCACTAATAATTAAATACATTCAGCGCCAAACGGACTATTTAAAAAAAAAACATTTTATCTCTGTCATCGTTAAACAATTTGCAGAAATAAAACGATGATTTAAATTTGTTTAGCGCTAAATGCATAAAGCGATTTGTGATGTAAGTGGGCCTATGTCAGAGTACGTTGTGAACAAATAGGAAGGCGGCCCATCTGATGGTAAGTGGTAATCGTCGCCTATGGAAATCTACAAAACCAAGGGTATTTTATTTCTCCCTTAAGTAGAATTTATATATCTCAGCCAAGAATTACATTGTCCCTAAACGCGGCTTAAGGTGCGGTGTGGCGGCGTGCGAGCCTCGCTGTATACACGGGTTCTATGTCGCCACCGTGTGCTAGTCACGCGTACGTCTCTCTAAACCGCTTCTGCAGGTGATGCGCAGCGTTGAGCAGACGGTTGTGCAGCGTGAGGTGCGTGTGCGGCGTGAAGGTGGGGGGCGGCGGGGTGGCCGCGGCGCGCAGCGGCAGCGGCGGCAGGACGGCGTCCGTGTCGGGGTGGCAGAAGAACGCCACGCAGTGCCGCCCGCGCGCGCGGGCGTACTCGCCCGGAGGTACCACCACGCGGTGTACCTGTGGATATAGATATAGGCATTGTGAAAACAACTCTTGAACATTTTCGTCGTTCATTCTTCTACTACAGTCGACTCATTCGTCATGTTAGCGGCAAAATGCCTCGAATCGTGGAATAAATGAATTTGACTATTAGTGTTAGTCGTACGTCCTTCGAACCAATTATGTACATGACAATGACACTACACAAAAGTAAATTGCTTGTCACCTATTATGTCAGTCTTTGATAAATTCAGGTCGGCAATTGTCTTGGACAAATTAAATAACATTCGCTCTTTAACGTTAAACAGTATACCAAAACAGTTACGAGATCTTGATTACCTGCCAACATATAAACAACCTACAACTGTGAATTTGTATGGCATGAGAACTTGGGTATATATATTCCCTGATAACTTGAATAAAATTCCAAAAACAGTGCAATCAAATATTGTCACCAGTATATATATATATAAAAAAATGTAAATTTACCCTGTAAAAATATTATGTTACTGGTGACATCACATCTTAAGATTTATAGTGGAGAGGGAGACCAAAGAAAAGATGGATGGATTATGTGAAGAGTGATATGAATGAAAAGGAAGTTAGTGATAGCATGACGAGTAACAGGGCAGAGTGGAAGAAAAAAACGTGTTGCGCCGACCCCAAATAACACGGGATAAGGGCAGGAAGATGATGATGCAGTGAGCGAGCTTGCTATCTCCACTTTGTCACATAAATCTTTTAAGGTTTCAGACAAGTGTTTTGTTCAGATATCGAGAGTAAAGTTTAAATGTATTGAACGATAAACTAAAAAAAAACCTCGCCGAGGATAGCAATTTAAATTACAGGATCTCAGACGGATATGAAATCCAAAATAAGGTACCAATATTGAAGCTCAGGTGTTGGACCATTTCAAATCTTTTAAACAATTGATTAAGAGTAAGTTACTAACCAGAGCCGGCAGAACGTTAGCAGTCCAGGCGGCGAGGAACTCTCCAGACTGAACGAGGATCGCTCCGGGCAGGTGGCCCACTTTCTCCCACTTGTCACTGCCGTTCAACTTCACCTGGAGACAAATAATAATACACATTAATACAAGTGGAGAAAGTTTGTCATTGCGACCGAGGCGGTATTCGCCCGAGCCGCAGATGAGGGTGTCATGGAGTGTATCAAACGACGTTTTTCAATACACTTTCGAATAAAATAAACGGGGGGGGGGGGGGGACTCGTAGGGGTCACCTGGTGCCCGACCTACAATCAATTGCGGCAGGGGCGAGCTCGTCTATTTTTCGCACTAGTGGTAGTACTTATAGTTTTGGAGTAAGTATTGCAAAATAAAATTCAACACTGCTTGTTTTGCACTCAATGGCATAACGCATATTATATACGATTTGCAATACATAAAAATAATGGATGGTCTCATAATGTATTTTTAGAAGTCATTGCATATAATAATCGGGTGATTACCCTAAAATACTAAATTACAGTGCTGTAAAAACGATGATAATAATAATTTTCCATGTATTTGGAATGACTCACGTGTCTGCATGAACAATGCGTGTTTTTGAATATTCTAGCATATGAGCAAAACTGAGTATTAGGGAATTCCTGCGTTGTACAGAGACCATTGTTTTTTGCATAACGAGTTTTAATTGTGTCCCTGTAGGGTAAAAAAATCGACCAAGTGCGAGTTCGACTCGCACACGATGGGTTCCGTACCGTCCGTTGCAAAAAATGGCAAAAATATCACGTTTGTTGTATGGGAACCCCACTAAAATAATTATTTTATTCTGTTTTTAGTATTCGTTGTTATAGTGGTAACAGAAATGCATCGTCAGTGGAAATTTCAACTGTCTAGCTATCACAGTTCATGAGATAGAGCCTGGTGACAGACAGACGGACAGCATTTTTACCTTTTGGCGGGGCGATGTGTGATAGTGACGACGGTATAAAATTGTTTCAATGCCGCCACCCCCCCTCTCCCCCTTCAATAATTCGGTCCCATTTCATTGACCCTTACCTCGAGTCCTCCCTCAGAATCTTGTGCCAACAGCGTGAAGGTGCCGTAGTCGGCATGTGCGCCACATCTCGTGTAGTGCACCGCATCGTTCTGGTTGCAAGGACCCACATCTTCAGGCGGTACGGGCGGGTAATAAAGAAGACGCATCGTCGACGGGTTGCGGCCTTCCGGCATCAGCATGCCCGAATGACTCGCCAGCAAAGCGAATGGTGGCACACCTGGAATTAGTAGATGATTTTTTAATGGGGCGGTTTGGCTTCATGTTGTAAGGCTTACTAGGATGTATCTAAATATTATTATTGTGGAAGGTTTAACATAGCATAACTTTTAAGGTTTCCACTGCTGGAGCACAGTCCTGCTTTGTACAAAACCGTGACGTAACCCACCACGTGGGAATAATGCCAAATTCGAAGACATATGACTGGCCTGTTGGTCTAGTGGTTAGAAGCCCTGACTGCTATGCCGAAGGTCGTGGGTTCGATTCCTACCCAGGATAAATGTTTGTGTGATGAGCACGATCATTTGTTCTGTGTCTAGTTGTAATTTATCTATAATATGTATGTATTTAGAAATATATAAGTATGTTTATCAGTTGTCCTAGTACTCATAACACAAGGTCTGCTTAACTTGGGACTAGACGACGGTGTGTGATAGTTATGGAATATTATTATTATTATATAATTTCCAGCATCCCTGGAAATCATATGTCTTCAAATTTTGTGGTAGAAAATTTCTCACCCTCTTTTTATCAGGGTCATATTAGGTTCAAAACGGTAAAAAAAACTTTGTTGTATTTAATCATTCACAGATTTCCGAGCTTCAAACGAGTGGCTTTATAAACGACTTTCATTCACAAAACCATTCATTTTTGCGAACATGGTTACGAAATTAACCTTAAAATTAAGATGTGTGGTGTGATGAGAATGGATAAAGTAAGAAATGAATATATTAGAGGAAGTTTGAAAGTGGCGCCAGTGACTGAAAAGTTGAAGGGGAATCGTTTGTCTTGGTATGGTCATGTAAAGAGGAGAGATGAAACACATGTTACTAAAAGAGTTATGAGTATACATGTGGATGGGTGGAGAGGGAGAGGGAGGCCAAAGAAAAGATGGATGGATTGTGTGAACAGTGATATGAAAGAAAAGGAAGTTAGTGATAGTATGACTTTTGACAGGATAGAATGGAAGAAAAAAACGTGTTGCGCCGACCCCAAATAAGATGGGACAAGGGCAGGAAGATGATGATGGTTACGAAATTAACCCACACGGTTTTGGCTGACGGTCATAAATCATGATGGTACGTAATTAACCTAGCAATAAGAGCATTAGTGAATATTTGCAAATTAGTACTGCCTAAACAGTACTCGTTGGCCTTTACCGTTAATTTATATTCGTTAAAGGCGTCTAATTAATATACCTTACATGTAAATTGGTGGTGTTAGATGTCACTGAATACCACGTATTCCAATTATGAAAATACATATTTGGACTGCGCTAACATTTGTGGATGTGGAGGCGAGACAGCTTCGGACCCACAACGTAGCCATACCTGGACCTGTACCATGACGTTTAAAGTAAGATTGTTTCATTCTTATTTCCAGTGTGGGTAAGAGATGGCGCTAGACAGCATGTATAGCTCTGTCTCTTACCCACACTGAAATAAGAATGAAACAATCTTACTTTGAACGTCATGCTAACCCCGCTAGTCGGAATTTTTCACAAGCCTCAGGATCTTGGTGTAAAATACAAACAGCTTCACAATACGTCTGTAGTTTCCAAAGGATTTTCAACGGTCTATGTACATAATTAGTACACCGTTGGTACACTTTTTCTTTCGCATTTCACTCCTTTTCGTTTTGATACGCCTGCGTGAAAATAGGTTTCTCCAGACAAACTTTGGACCTACGTTTTACCCCCTTAGGGGGAGAATTTTGGAAATTTCCTCTCTTAGTGCTTGCCTACGTTCTATAGGGAAGCCTTGTGCAAAATTTCAGGTTCCTAGTCCCTCTAGTTTCGGCTGTGCGTTGATATGTCATATATAGTTTATCGTTCGAGTCACAACCAAAGAGTATTGTGAATTTAAAAGTGATTTAATAAAAACATACCCATGGCATAAGCGAGAGCCTGCAGCACGACTCTAGAGAGGTTTGTGAGGTCCTGCGCCAGCGGTACGGCGTGCTTGGTGAACTCGGGCACATCCTCCTGCGCCGGCATCGAGGCCGCCGACAGCGTGGTGATGTTGAACGAGTGACGTAACTCCTGGAGAAGAGGGCAAGAACATTTCATAAGTTGTTTAAGAAAAACCTTATTGATATTCAGCTTTAACACTGACTTTGCTTGCTCGTGCAAAGGTAGTAGAGTAGAGAAAAGTAAAGGCAAAGTTAGTACATATATTATGTGATTCCATCTAATATTAAGCTCTTCATGTACTCAGAAATAAACGATTCTATTCTATTCGATATGGGCCTTTTACAATCATTGTCTCAACAACCAACTGTGTGTCTCCCGCAACCAAATGATTCTGGGAATATGTCTCTTGCAAGTATCGCCACTAAAATCGGAGTATACGATTTTAGTGATGTTTTGGTACTTCGTCGGACTTTAGAAATCGTCATGTTGTTCATGTCGGGAATTTGAAATAATCCATTAAAGGGAGGAAGGAAAAATGTTGAGGGAAAGAGGATAGTTACCTACGAATTAGCGATAAATAAACAGGAAGGCTTACGCCTTGACTTACGTCCTTGTGTTCTGGGTACGGCCCAGCTGTCTGTGTTAGCGAAAGTTTTTTGACATTGAGCTTAGTTTCAAATTTTCTAGTTCACTACAAGAAGTTGCTCTATTTAAATGTCTTGCGAGACTTTCAAACATTAGCTACATTGTGTATTGTGCTAACTAATCACAATGAGTTTGGAGAAAGTTGTGACTGTCTAGGTTTTCGGGTTATGCTAATTTATTATTCAGCCGCTAGATGGCACCACTCGTTAGCTTCTCACTCATGAGAAACATTATGCAATTTTAGATAGTAGTAGGTATGGCATTAACATGTAATTACTTGCAAAATTACCGAGAAACAACGTAATGACAGTGCAAAGAATATTCGAGATAAATGTGTAACACTTTAAGGCGAGTGTAGGTATTGTTTAAAGTTCAAACTAAAAGAACAGACGGAATGGTCATACAATGAACGACTGCATTATAATAGAACTTTTGTTATTCTGAATTCAAATTAAACCGATGTCTCTTACATTTTAACATAATACTATGCCTGTATTCTCACATCTTATTATCTAGGTAAGATTCCAGCCTCCGGGGTGTTTCTAAGAATACTAGTAAAAAAAACGTTTGGCGAACAACCAGGCTATTGGGCCCAGAAATATAGCTCGCCAGTCCCGTACTTTATAGTACAGTACCTACACCAAACACAATATTTTTGAGTTGTTTGGTTTGTTTATTGGAAGCCCACCGTCAGACAACATTTATTGGCAAGATTGCTGAAATTAACCTTTTTGTTGCAGCCAAAACAATGTTATGGTTTTTTTGTTAACGATTGTTAGTTTTTTGTGTGTGGCCAGACCAGGTCACTGACTCCAATTAAATATTATTCTTTCTTTCTTTTTTTGTAATAGTTTACCTTCTTAGTGTTGTCAAACTGATCCATCCCTGGTTTCACGTAACCATGGTTGCTGACGGGGTTGCGGAGGTACTGCTCCTGGCAACCTTCCGGCAGCGCGCAGAAGTTGTCCAGGTCTGCGTAGACCGCCTTCAGCTAGAAAAGCAAAATTTCTCTTTAAGAACAGGTATTTAGTGAGAGGATTTAGAATAATTTGGTCAAGAAGCTTTTAGAAATAAGTTATTATAGCTGTGGAGTCTCAGCTTTATTGGAGTCGGATCATAAAAGTTAATTAGGTTTATTATGACGAATGCTAACAATATATTGGCTTCAAAGACAAAGACAATACAAGAAACCCTGATGACACTATAAGAAAACTTAACTGTGGATCTTTTTAACTCTTACACAATACCTATTACGAAATCTTAAAAATGCTTTACGAATAAAAATGTCGTCTCGTCATTGTGTGCCGTAATGCAACCTTAGAATGTGTTGATTATGTCCATTTTTAAACGACTTCAAAAAGGAGGAGGTTCTATGTTCGGCTGAATGTTTGTTTTTTTTTATGTACCTATGTTCACCGATTTCTCGGTCAATTGTGGACCGATTTTGAAATATATTTTTTTTTATTGACTGTTTATGCTTCCGAGTTGGTCCCATAGAAATATTGTAATGATCTGATCATGATCTTCGAAGATATGAAACAGAACTCCTCATAGGATCACAGCAGAACCATCGTAACAAGTAAAATTGCTTTATTTATACGTGTAAACGATGACTGACTGAAAGAAGAGGGGGAACATATCGAACTGATCTGATGATGAAGCCTGAAGCACCGGAACTCTGTAATAAATTAATGTGATCTAACCGAGTTTGGGATTATTAGAATTGTCATGAGATGCACTCTGGCTAATAATTTAGCTGGGAGGTATTTAGGGGGGAGGGGCTGGGAGGCATAACTAAAAAGTGTAAAATAAAAGACTTTTGAAAAAATACTGACTTCCGAAATTAAAGTTATTTTGCACTTTTCAGTGTTTTTTTTTACATTGAAGTCGGTAGTATTTTTTCTTGTGAAAAGCATTTTATTATTCGTTTTGTTTAAAATGTTATTATTATAATGCAAAAGGCCTTTTTACCGAGCAGCCTTGATCGTGTCAACTTGTCAAGATTACATACGTTATATTTGAAACTAAACATACGGCAACAAACAAACATACAACGGTTTGTTCGTGCATGTTTGCCTTGACTAGATTCTGCATTCAAAACTTAAACTAATTTATTTCACATAGGCCTATATGGGCACTTATAAAACGTCAGAAGATTGAGCACGGTTCCAGTTGGTCGTTTCTCACGGAACTACAAGGTCACCCTTTTAAAACATTATCAATGTTTTTCAACATTTCCATACTACAATATTAATAGTTATGAGAGGACAATGTAGATCAGACTAAATAACAAAAAAAAAAAAACGAAATAGAAAATATTCTATTTCGTATTTTTCGTATAAGTCTGCGGAGTCTAATGTTCTTACGTGGACCTGTACCATGACGTTTAAAGTAAGATTGTTTTATTCTTATTTTCAGTGTGGGTAAGAGATGGCGCTAGACAACCTGTATAGCTCTGTCTCTTACCCACACTGAAATAAGAATGAAACAATCTTACGTTGAACGTCATGGTAACCCCGGTGTTCTCATGACTTCAGCTTTAAGTTTATGACGATCCTAGTTAGATACAAAAAGGCAAACATTTTCTAACAGCCTGGCCAAGAGATTTGATTTGGTGTTGTTATTGTAGCCAACTAATCACAGCAGTTAACAAGACACGTAAGAAATCCCATAGAAATATATGGAACTAACTAGATAAGTTAACGGTTAGCATTCTGTCTCATAGTTGCTAGCGGATTCCCAGAAAACACAATTATGTTGAAAAGATGATTGTGTTTTCTGGGTATCCAACAGAACCCAATTATATACATAATATAGCACTACAAGGATTTTTAGAGGTGGCCAAAGTCGGAACTACCCTAAACCGCCATCTTCTTTTTCCATACAAGTTCCCTTGACAATGACACTACACTAGCACTGTGTGTGTGGCGTAGATAAACTGACATCAAAGTCATGATTAATTATGCAAACAGGTAACAAGACTGCCTCTCAGTTCATGTGGTTAGAGTCTAGCAACCCATGAACTTAGTACTGATACTGCCTTGAGATGCTAATCGCTGTGAGTTGTGTTCACTCATTCAGGAAAAAACGATGAATTTATTGAGAAAACTGTTTTTTTCCTTCCTTCGATATTTCCTACTATAAATAATTTTATTCTGACAATTGTAATGGCAAAAGAACCATTGTTTTAATTTATGCAATTGCTATCTTCATTGCCTAACCGTCAGCAACACAATATGGATAGTTAACTATCTCAATTACAGGAAAAATTGTTCCGATTAATATTTGCCCTTAAATACCTAAGTTACAGTCACGAGGCCGAGACGTCCTTAGTTCGGACGAGACGTTTCCTCATACCATCTGTGGAGATGATTGGAATGGCATGCCCCCAACAGATTATGTTCAAGTTCAAATGGTAACTTAATTATCACTTACAAGCGGATAACAGTGTAGGCACTATTTATCGTAAAAGTGTAACTACTAGATTCGGTCTCCCATTTTTTTTTTGATGTTGGAAATTATAGAATGACTTATCTCGCTCTAGGGTGGAGTGCGAGGGCGTGTATTTGTAATACATCATTTAAAAGAGTGTCTATGGAGTTTATTGCACATTCTTCTCCATAGAGACCTAAACATTGGCATGTGCAATTAGTATCATTTTTCTGATTCAAAGCTACTTCTTGACAATTCAAGAGTGCCTATAAATGGTTTATTTGATATAAATGCTTTGATCGATTGAATCCAAACCGCCTTCTTCTGTGCGTAGCAGCTAAGGAGTGGCATTCCCTGCAGGAGTCTGCGTTTCCTTACAGTACTTAGGAGTCAAAGTTAAGAGTGAATATGTTACTAGGCTATTCTAGGCAAGCGTGCTCCATTGTCGGCCACATCATAGCTCACCATTATAATAATACATTCTAATAATAAAACTCAATGCAATAATAAAAAAAAAATAGTTACCTTCTCGTCAGCTATTCCATGGTTGACCAGCACCGCCAGTCCTTTGGCGCTGAGCGCAGTGAACAGCTGCTGTCCAATGCGTCTCAGCACTGATTTCATAGGGCACACATCTGTACCTGCAATGACGAAAATAAATTGGTTACTAAAATGGAGTAGGTATATTATCTTTGGTCTAGTGGTTAGTGTCCCTGACAAAGGTTGTGGGTTCGATTCCCACCCAGGACAAAGGTTTATGTGATGAGCACGATAATTTGCTCTGTGTCTGGGTGTAATTTATCTATAATATGTATATATTTAGAAATATATAAGTATGTTTAACAGTTGTTTAGTACTCGTAACACAAGCTCTGCTTAGCTTGGGACTAGACGGCGTTGTGTGATATTTGTAGAATATATATTATATAAGGAGAGCAGGGAGGATGAAGTTGTAGTCCTAGTCATTTTGCAGTTCTTATGGTTTCATCTTTGTGATTCGGCTCCTGGGCTCCTTGGGAACTCCTAGCTAGGCCTCAGTTCAGTTTTGTAAAGGGTATAAGATGTTAGGGAAAATTCAAAGGAACGTTAAAAAAGTACACTTGAGTACATATCAAGTTTTTTTTATGTCATAACTGACAAAAAAGAGACATCGCTAGCAATTCAAATAATTGATTTTGTAACGTCACAATTTCTGGCGTCAAAAATTCAGTTAGAGTTTTGTTACAATGAAATTTGATTAATGAGGGAAAGGATTTTTTTTTTAATACTGGTAACCGGCATGACGGGATATTAGGTACCTACACGATTTGCTATATATGCAAAAAGGAACACATTATATTGCGGCTACTTTGTTGAACCGCGTAGAACGACCGATTAAACGATATTCATTCAACCATATTCATCGATATAACTTAGCTAAAGATATGTGATAATTATAGTTGCACAGGAATTTTAAAATAATTGACTTGACAATTAATGGAAGCCATAATAACGAAAGTGTAGGTATTATTTTAAACGATCGTGATTGGCGCAATTATACTTAATTGTATTAGTACTATAGTACCGTACCTAAATACTGTAGGATTCTACAGTAGGGATTTTATTTTTATTTCATTGTAGTTTAAACGTTAAGCAACGTTTACCGAGGTCGGTTTTTGGATGGGTGACGATCTTAACATACCGAAATTCCTCCGCGCCTCGGAAAGCACGTCCAGCCTTGATAGAGGGTGTCATTTGAGATCTTTGATAGTCGCTACACATAGTCAGAAACCAGAAAATCTAACACCAGTGTTGCCCAGTTTCTGGGTTGTGGGGGTCAGATAAACAGTCATTCCACGTCGTTCATATAAAATACTGGTATTCAACTGCATCCGGTTTGACTGCACTTATCACGACAGATGTTTTTCATTGAAAAATAATATTCTTTCTTGTTCTTTTAACATTCATTCATCATCATTAACTTTGTTAATTTGAGCCCAGCAGGGGGCCCATATTAATACGTGGCGTTCATTAGGTCCTCTTAAGTGAAAAAAGCATTACTGCATTTTTACCATACTTCTTAATTCGTCCGAATCCTTTTTTCTAATATATGCTAGCCGATTACTCGCAGACGCCTGAACTGATTTGGAAAATTATTTTTTTATTTGATGAATGAGTATTTTCAGATAGGACCATAGTCATCAGATCAGGATCTGATGGTGGGATCCTGGAGAAATTGAGGGAACGCTTATGAATATTTTCGAAAGTCAGTGTTTCTGTGTGTACATACATACACACAGAAACACTAACTTTCGAATTTACAGTTTACACTTTTAATTATTTGTAGGGTTCCGTACCTTAAAAAGAAAAAAACAGAACCCTTACAGGATCACTTTGTTATCCGTCCGTCTGTCTGCCTGTCAAGATCCTTTCATCTAGGAAAGGCGTAAAGGTATCAAATAAACTTCTGAGTTAACGAAAAATAACATAGGGCCGTTTATATAGCAAAAAACGTGTATTTCGACACACTCAAGGGAATCAAAATTCATAAGGTGCTTCCCATTGACCTAGAATCATGAAATTTGGCATGAAGCACGGTCTCATAGCACAAGTATAGGAAAAAATCTGAAAACTGGTGCGTCTCGCACTTGCCCAGTTTTTGTATTGAAGACAGTTGTATTTTTTTGTAAAAAGTGGTTTTATTGTTCAAGTCTCGAGTCGAATTGTTTGCAGACGCGGAATTGTATTTAAATAAATGCTGACCTGAAAGATGTTGCATGTAAAATGGCGGTTCACCTCGTCTTGTGCAAATATGAATAAAATATACGGCTGTCTGAACATACATTCTGAGTTAGCTGAAGGTCTGGCCGTGACACCGTTCTGCCGATGACATACCGGTACACTGTAATTTTGTGCAGGCTTCAAAATGCGGGTGTTTTATTTGTGCCAGGTATATTATTATTCTAGCTAATGTAGAGGTGCTATTGAAATAAATATCGTATTTGTTTTTCAATTACATTATTAACACCTCTACGGTTCGGACTAAGCGTTTAGCCTCGTCGTACAACGAAAGACTGGAACAATTTGCCTGCCGCAGTCTTCTCATCCGATTGTAATTTAGGTGTCTTCAAGGCTACCATCAGGTGGGATCGCATTCAAGCACTAGTTCATTTTATTTAAAAAAATACTAAAGACTATTTAAATATGAAACCAAAATCATCCTAAAAATTCATGATATTATTTGACTTTTTGGGAAAAAAGTGTGTATTATATAATAGCTACATATTTTTGCTGGTTTCATAATCGCTTCGTTACACAATAACTAATGTGGCAGTGACATACGCAGCCGTTAACCACAAGATTGATAAGATGTGTGTGACCGTTAACGAGTGACGTCACCACGCCCACTGGCTTGTCAACCGAACGTTTCACTCAAATCATAAATCGTAGACCGTTTAGAATAGTAGGTAAACGAACTCCTACGTTCGTTCAGAAACAATCTTTAAGTTTATGGAGAGTAAGTCCTACTGACCACGGACGCGTAGCTTCATAGACGCGTATTCGTCTTTATACGCTTGGTGTACGCCTGCGGGGTTACCATGACGTTCAAAATAAGATTGTTTCATTCTTATTTCAGTGTGGGTAAGAGACAGAGCTATACAGGTTGTCTAGCGCCATCTCTTATCCACACTAAAAAATAAGAATGAAACAATCTTACTTTAAACGTCATGGTACAGGTCCTGCTCACAGCTTACATACGAAACTATGAAGCAATGTCGACGAAACTGCAACGACACGACGGCACGACGTTGCAACTTTGCATAATGACGAATACGCGTTTAAGAAGCTATGCGTCCGTGGACATTAGGCCTTAATCTCATTCTAACCAGTACAAACCAATTCATAACAGTTACCATTGTTTACCGTAGCAGGCTCTCAAATGAGTCATATTTTCTCCTGGTTTAGGTTTTATTCGTAGTAAACTGTGATTCATAACAGACTGTTAACAATAAATATTTATGAATTTGCACTTATGTACTCACGACACGACATCCTATGAGTAGGAGTTTTCATTGTTTTTTCATAATAGAAAGATGATACAGATTTTCCCACGTATTTTCATCGAACTGGAACGTTCTTGATGACTTTTATCATCGATAAACATAGTTTTGAATAAGCCCTTGTGGATTTAATAGATGTTTATTGCATAATTTTTGTTCCAATTTAAAAATAGGAATGCGTGGTTTGTCCCACTTTTGATACGAGGTGGCAATCGCGGCGTGGGGCGTTCTGTAACATAAACTGTGTTGTAACATGAACGTTGACAGATAGCCGAGCTGCTTGACGGCGATACATTCGAGATATTAACGTTCAGACCAATATTTTATGAATGGAGTTGACTACCACGCATCTTACGAAATAATATTTTAGAAACATTATTTTAAATAGAATTTAAAGCAGCTTGATTGCGTGTGGTCTTAGGAAACCTTTGATAAACACTAATATCTTCTAGAATTGTTCATTGTTTTGTGGCAGTTGATCAGTTTCTGACGCTTGTATCAAAATGTTATCGTGTATTCACGAATTGGTAGCTTTGAAGCTTACGTTTTCTTATCGCCTCGTATCGGTCGGGGGTCAAGGCAATTCGACATCGCGATTCCGTCATTTATTGGTGTTTAAATAAATTGTTTACCTCTTGACGACAGGCACTTGAGCATTACAGTCTTCAGCAAACCGGTTATCTTATTATGCGCATACGTAGGCACCTTTGAATTTTAATTGTGAATATCAAGAATCTTTGTACAATTCTCGCCATCACGTTTTGCTATCTCACGTTCTGTTTTTATTCTACAATATGTGACTGCCTCGACTCTAGATTCTGCTGCAAGACCTGTTATTTAAATTTCTTTATATATTCTAAATGCTGCGCTGAACTGTGCATAGAATACGGTATTACCTGTGTGTTTTATATGGTCTTAGCAGCATCATTTTGCTTCCAATCTCGTAACAATGTCTTCTCAAGAATATCAAGTTGCTAGTAACTCTAGTGTGATTTCCTACGCGGCTGTCTGTATCCTTGTAGTTGCGTGAATAGCAACATCTGTATCGATTATTTTTGTATCGATTACTAGTACTTGCATTGACACGATTATCAAGAAGGTCTGAAATTGTCCTTCATTGTAAACTGCCCTTGTTGGCTAGCAATATTGTGTAGATTATTGTTTAAGTAGGTAAGTACTTGAATATTTTTACCTGATTATTTATCATCATCATAGTTACCGACAAAAATTTGTCCTTTGGTGAATTGGTGATTCTTTTATGAGTAATTACTTAGAGATAAAAAATATTTACTACTTGCCTGTATACGTTTGTAGGTTATCTGTGTGATATTAAAGGCACCGTTTTGAAAGACGTAGGTAATGTTTGCCGTGGGTATATTAGACTCTAACGATTGCTAACAAGGTTTAATTTCAACCAACGGTGTTAAGGACATTACCGGGAATTACAATTACCTACAAAATTTTTAAATAATTTAAATTATAGAGCGATATAAATTCTACAGCTCTGCGTTCAAAAATGAGGCTAGAGTTAACTTTAATGACGTCATCGGGTAGATACACTACGCTCGCATTTTTGAACGCGAACGTAGAGTTCAACTGTCAATGCCAAGCAACTGTCATTCCTGCCGCTTACACCAATCTACCCTGCTCGGAGTTAGAGTTACTTGGGTTAACTCTATGGTAACTATTCGAGTAATAAAAGAACGACCCTGGGTTGTAACTTGAAGCATTTTTGAACGGTTAGAGTAACGACCCTACACTACTCTGGTTATTTTTGAACGCAGGGCAGGTGTTCTCATGAACAATGATGGAAGATAGATGGGTTTGCCTCATTACAATATTTACACTAATAAGTCATCATAATCCTATTACAATGTTTACATAATCTACTATCTATCACGCAGGTGTTAGATATATGTATGTTTGAACTAGTAGCCTAATCACAATATACATACATCTTGTTGCCATAAAATCATTCGTCTGCATAAAAAAGTCAAGCTAAAAATATTAATCAAATCGTAACAAGCCATCATAAACTTTGTACTTACAGTAAGTGGCTAACAAAGCATAACAATTAATTGATAGTCAGGACAGTACAAATGATGTGCAATTACATAACAAAGTGCAAATACTGCAGTATGCAATGAGTTGCTTAATAAACTATTATAAAATGATTATGACATTAACAGCAAAAAATTAGCTTTAGGTGCTATTTTTATTTTTTTAATAATATAAACTAGTGCTTGACGAACGGAAGGGAGGCCTTTGCCCTGCAGTGAGACCCCATTGTGTACAGATACAATGGGGTCATAATAAATAATAATAATATAGTGCTTGACTGCGATCCCACCTGATGGTAAGCACCATGGGTTGTGTGAAATTAAACGCCGGGGCCCTGGAACGAAGGGAAATAAGGAACAGGAGGTATTAGTCAGTACAAGTCTGACACGCCCTCCTGCTTCGCCCAAGGGCGGGAGATGTCATTGGATGATTTTCTAGCTAGAAAAAAAATCTGGTGGTAACCAGTGATAGGTACAATCGTTGATGGTGAAGCGAACTAGTTTATTAGGAGCCTATTTAGTCTAGCCTTGAAGATATCAAAATTATAATCGGACGGGAAGACCACAGCAGGCAAATTGTTCCAGTCCTTCGATGTACGCGGTATAAATGACGAGGTGAAACGCTTAATCCGGACCGTAGAGGTGGTAACATTGTAAGGGTATACTCATCGTACGTCGGGTTGACCGATGGTAGAAACTAATATTATGACGTAATCATGACGCGTATAGTTCTTAAACAAAGACTCACGGAAGTTAAACCACGTTAGCCTAAATTAATATAGCTAGCTACGTTTTATTGCAGAACGTGACGAAATACAAAAGGCCATCATGTTTTATCCGTTACTGTTAGAGCCGTTCAAAATGGAAGAATACTCGTCGCAGTTGCGATATCTTGTAATAAGGGTTGTAACGGAATTTGGCCTCCGCTTCCGATACTGCGGTAGTTCCGCAAGAAATCTTATCTTCGCATCCGCCTCCGCAAAATTTATGCGGATTTATAACGGAGTTTTATTTACGTCATATTTATAGAACATTACCGCGCGAGCAGCGACGTTCGATGATGACTCAGCATATTGCTTGAACGTGGTGGGAATGCGGTTGGGGTTTAGAGGAGGCGAAACTCGTCGCCTCCGCCAAAATTTACAACCCTACTTGTAATCTAATGTTGCGTATTTGTATTTGTTTCCATTATCTCAGTTCTGCGTATTTCATATTAAATTAGAAATATATTGTGGTCTGTTATCTGATTTTCATATAGAACAAAGAAGATCGGAGGCTTTGCTATTTTACTCTTTTACTTTTCAGATTTTTGACCTGATTTCCTTCGTCTTTTCACAAGCAATAAAACTATTTTATCTAAGCTCACCACTCTTTAAAAATATTAAAATGCAGAAACGGCTTGAGCGTATTATATAATTTTGTTTTGTTCGCTCTAGTACAGAGATGGCTATATTATACGAAAAATTTAAATTGGATAATTTTGAATGAGAATCGTGTCTTAAAGTTGGGAAGTACTTCTACTAATTTCACGATAGCAGAGCTCCAGGCGGCAGCTAAGAATATTTGTATACCAGTAAATATCAAAACATTTGACTATCGCGATATTATTACAAGACCATAAGTATACTATGTGTTTTAAGTAAATCAAATATATTATTTTTATCTGCCTACATAAAATTATGATTCAAAATATTCCTAAACATTTAGTTCCAACCTACATAAATCTAACAGCGTGCTATGACTAATATCATTCTCCGTGCTAGTCGGTATCCGCAATGGGTGTCGTGTCGAAATCGCTTGGCCGTCGGCGCCGTAGCATTGTGGGCTAGATTGGGTTAGTAGGTCTGTGTTAGTTATTGACTTTGACACGTACCTATAGTTATCTTCACTCAGTTTCATTTGCAATAAATAAAATGTTTTCCGCGCATTATGTTTATGCTAGAAGAGCCATTGTACAAAGTAAAGCAGCTGCAACGAAATGTTTTATCGTCGAAATAAAATTTATTGTATTTTGCTTTTTTCCTATAAAAATATTGTTATTTTTATTTAGCACATATTTTATAGCAAATTGAAGCTAAGTGTGTTGATAAATCAATAAAGAAATCTAATAATTAACAGCAAACTGCAAATCCCAGTTCAATCACACGCTAAACACGCTTATGTGCGCCAAAACGTTCTCCAGACCAACGACACGATGTTAAAGGCTGATGGAAAAAATCAGAACATTAAATTAAAGATACAAATAAGGTAAACTAGGATGAAGCCTTCAAAGATCAACATTGGCTTTTCGTAATGAAGTTACTAAACGAGTTCTATACATCATTGATATCGCTTCATTAACAGCCATTTTAGCACTTCTTGCTAAATCTTCCCATCTGTTGAGTTTATAATTATTATAATAGTCGTGGTCAGAAGTCGTGGCAACAGAAAGTTGATCATCAAAAAGAAAACAACTTGAAATGTTGTGAATATCATTGATATAAATTTTATAAACATCAAATATTATAAAACAACGTATTATTTTTGTAGATAGTGTTCTCAAGTTGTTGGTTGATTCATTAATTTACTGTAAACATTGTAGTTTACAGTTTGGTCTCGATACATTTGCTGGAACAAGAAACCAGTTATACAATACCTATCTAGTTCATGCCAACGCTAACAACTTATAGTAAGGCTAATTTCTCTTTAGCTTAATTAATGTAACTTGCTCGAGAAAGTGTCTCTCAGGGCCATTGACTTCAGTCATTATAAGTATGACACACATCAATAAACCTATCTTTATGGTTATGATTAGACAAGAGATAAATAAATAGGCTATAGGCGTAGCCATGAGATAAGGATGTCATAATAAACAATAATATGATTAAGAATTCATTTACTTTTATTGTAGACGATAGATGCAGTTTTAATTACATCAGTAATTTTGTATGCGCGGAATGCCACAAGGGACAACATTGGGTCACCTTTTGATAGAACAATCTAATAGTATAATTACTTTTAAAATTCCTCTTCTATGGTAAAGTTAGATTACGATACCTAGGGGACTTGAAGTGCCTCCATGCTTAAATTAGTTTGTAGGTATGCTATCGATTCTGAATTGGTCATTTGAACAAACGCATCGGTTAAATAAACACACCTATTTGAATTATCAGAATAGGGTGTGGGTTGCACACTAGCTGCCTGCAGGATAAGGATGGCGTTCCAAATAAAACATAAATATAACTAATTAAGCGTGCTGATCCTAGTAATTGACCGATAAGGATCGGTGTGCCAGTTTTCTAGTTAGTTACTATATCTACTCTAATGGTGGGAATCGTTTTATTGGGGTCAGTAACGACTCGCTCTATACACTATAAAATGACACGCGTAAACCAACAAAATGGACGAACTTTGGCCGCTGTTTTGCAATGTACCTAACTTTCTAAATTCAAATCGTTTCTAATTCGTCAAAAGTTGATTTGATGAGTGAACCGAAATTGAGGAAATAGATGCCTGACAACTTGTAGAACAAAAAGAAAACTTGAAACTTATCTAAATCAATACAATAAGGGATTGAGTTGTGTGTTGTTTGTAAGAACTAGTCTCTGGAAGCACTGATAAAGTTACGAAGATTCTTTTCTTGACAGGAAGCTACATCATGACCTGTACCATGACGTTTAAAGTAAGATTGTTTCATTCTTATTTCCAGTGTGGGTAAGAGATGGCGTTAGACAACCTGTATAGCTCTGTCTCTTACTCACACTAAAATAAGTATGAAACAATCTTAATTTGAACGTCATGGTAACCACATAGGACCCAGTTTCTACCAAACTTCAAAATAAAAGGAGAAATTGGATTGCAACTGCTGCTCCCGGGCAGTTGAAAATAAGCTAATTTGCAATATTTATAACAAAGTAAACAAATAATGAAGTGTTTCAATAAATAAATATGTATGAGCTCTTTAAACTCAATATCATGAGAAGGTGGAACTCACAATAATATTTATAAGTAAGGACGAAGATATTTGTAAACATCGGGGCATCAACTCTTAGAATGTTTTATTTGAATAAGCAAGCTCGTGATGCGAGAGACGTCGTCAACCTTACTTTACCTAATTTCTTGGAAAACGTTTACAGTAGGTATTCAATGAAGGCGATCTTATCGCTGACAGTGCACCCAATATCACCCGGCTTGTTGATGTATGTAACATAGGTACATAATACACAAACAAGGACATACTAACAGGATATGACTGTGTATTTACATTATGACGTAAATTTACCTAATTCTGCAATTCGGTACACAATTATGACAAATTTCCGTTTCCTGAACGGCTTCCATAATCATGCAATACTTAAAATATTTATTTGGTGAATGATGGTGGTGTATCTATTTAGACTGATACCAGACCTTTTTTTTTGGGGGTGAGAAGTCGTCAAATAATTTCTCTCGCTCTGGGTGGAGAGAGACCGAGTGACAGACTTTTACTGACTAAAACCCACCCGTGTTCCTTCAGTTCCAGGGCTGCGGTGACTCTTTCAATCAATTCCGCAGCTCGTTGTAGGGGGCTCGTCAATCATGGTGACATTTCTTTGAGACTCGACTTCATGCCTTATATCGGACCAGATCATAATACCTATACTGATGTTTAGCCTTTAGGTATGTGGTGTAGTTTCCATTATTGTTCACAGTATATTTATGAACAGATTACCCTCTTTTCTTATTGATGTAGAGATAAGTTATGAGTATGCATGTGAAGCGAACAGGCAACAGGTACCTATATTCATAAAACATAATGGTAATGCGAACCTACGTGTAGGCTACACTCATTCGAATGCTAGCAAAAACCCGGTAAATGTTCGTTTTTTGTTAATCTATAACAAGTCGAAAAACAACTGTTCAAAACGTGGATGTTTCATTATTGGAAATACTCACTACGTCATGCGAAGGGGAATAATAATTATAACGGAAACTGTTATTTTCCCACGACTCAGTGAACCCAGACACGCGGCGCCCCTCTAGCCAACCCAACGAGTTCTTATTTTGAAAACCCATTGAATTTTGTGTAGGATGTAGATACGGTAGCTGTTGTAAAGGTGTTAACACACGAGCCGATTGATATCACTCGGTACCGGTCGGTAAAACGTCGGTCTAATATAAAATAGAAAAACGATGCACTATTGACTATTGATCCATTGACTGAATATTGATTGAGGAGTACGGAAAAGTGGACTGTGCAAATTTATCCCCGTCTATAATGACTTTTTTTTTTTAATTGATTTAAACCAGTGCTTGACTGCGATCCCACCTGATGGTAAGCGGAGATGCAATCATTGATGGTCAGGCGCACTAGTTTATTAAGAGCCTATTCACTCTAGCCTTGAAGACATCTAAATTATAGTTGGACGGGAAGTGCGGTCTTCCCGTCCAACTGTAATTTAGGTGTCAGGTGCAGGCAAATTGTTCCAGACCTTCGATGTACGCGGTATAAACGACGATGCGACTACACTAACAAAGCAGATAAATTTTAGTGTAATAAGAAGTGTCGACTGATCCATCCGACCACAAATCGACGATCGATGTATGGGTGGAAAATCACAATCGATATATGAGTGTGGTAACATCCTAAGGTATGTTTGAACAGCAGTCGTGTGGGACACGTGCGCCGATCAACGTGAATGTTAATTTTCTTATCAATCCACGAGTCAAAGCGAAAAAGGAACACGTTTTTTAAATGGCAACAATGAAGTCGTTGAGATTTGAATGTTAGTGTTTCCAGATTAGGATTCCTGTAGTGATTGATGGCATTTACGAGATTACGATTTGACAGTGATAAAAAGGATTAAGTCAGATAAATAAAGTATGCATTTTTTTTTCTAAAGTATTTTGGTTCTAACATTGACCAAACATTTCTATTGAACCGGTTCTTTTTAGGGTCCGTACCTCAAAAGGGAAAAAACGGAACCCTTATAAGATCACTTTGTTGTCCGTCTGTTTGTCTGTCAAGACCCTTTATCTTAGGAACGCGTGAAGGTATTGAGTTGAAATTTAAACCAAAGTTACTTACTCAAAGTTAGAACCAGAAAAAAACCTTAAAGCTGTGAAAAAATCAGACATCTGAGTTAACGAAAAAAAAAAGATACGGCCGTTTATGTCGCAAAAAAGGTACTTATATTTCGACACTCTCAAGGAAATCAATAATCATAGGGTGCTTTCCGTTTACCAAGAATCTTGAAATTTGGCATAAAGCAAGGTTTTATAGCACAATTATAGGAAAAAAACTGAAAACTGTAAATTTTTAGTTACATTACAAGAAAAAACTCTTTATTGCGATTCGGAAAAATCTTCGTAATTAAATTCGGGAATTGAATTGAAAATTTCATAGGTAAGTTTGTACGAACCGTCAGTGCGCGAGTCCGACTCGCACTTGCCCGGTTTTTTAATATAAATTATTTGAGACTTGAAAATGTTGACCGTAAAACAAGAGATACTAAAAACAACATAAACCAAGGGATATTAATATGTTATGGTTTATGTTACATAACATAAACCATAACATATTAATATCCCTTGGTTTAAAAAACAAAAAAAAAACACATATAAAAAAAAATACTAAAACTTGGTAAAAATACATATTAGTATACATATACTAATATGTATTTTTTTTAGTGATTCCATAAAAATATATAAAGAGACTATCTCAACTTCCTAACATTCTGACACAGGGCCTCATGGAAACCGACCCAGTATTCAAAAGATTAAACAGAAGAGTACCCTAAGATCTTTTGTAGATAATAAAAAGTTAGATGTATCACTGGATACACACCACGGAAGCCACATTCTCATATTTATAACATCTAGCTAAATGTCGGGAACAGAGAGATCGCAGGAAATAAAAAAAAAACTAAAAAAATTACATGCCTAGTTCAGGTTAGAGTGCACACTGTGATGCACAATTTAACATGAAACAGTTACGTCAAAGTTAAAACAAAAGAAACTCTAAATCAAAATACGTCGGTAGCATATTTTGCCAACATCTAATAGTAGCTCTATGCCACAAAGCAATCTAGAAAATGCAATTAAATAAGTATAACAACCGCAACAAAGAAACGAAATGTAATATTCCATTTCAATTGTACGAAGTGTTTCTGTCACAAAAGACTTTGTTTTTCTTCTAATTTAGGAACATAGAGTCAGTAGATAGGTATAAAATCTAGCCGTAGAAAATCTGTCTTTCGATACACTTGGCATTGTTTGAGAATTTCTTTTTCTTAGACACATATCTGTGTTTAGATGTTTGCAGGAAGTAAGTCTGCGAACAAAAGGAATCTATCTACCATTGTTTTAGATAAGACTTCCTACGTCAGCGGCCAACACAAGGTGCCCTGGTAATGAAAAAAGTCTCCGAGCGTTAAAAATAAACGTTCAAAAACGTGACCATTTAAGCATTGAGTAAGATACCTTAATAGAAACAAACCTACATAAGAAATATACGATTATTGTAAGGCATAAAAACGTTTTGTGTTTATTTTACACCGATTGGTTGGTGCCACGTTTCACAGAAAACTAGATATCGTTAACATTTATTCCAAGTGTTTTTTTTTCTAAGTACATAGTAGGAACCTGTTGTATATGAATAGGTACAATTTATATCTACTATATTACTTATGATGCAGGTTTTTATCGATCACGTTTTCCTTTTAATCTAGAAAATGAAATTTCAATCAACACTAACTACAAATCAAAATGCAATATTACTGATAGAAGCATGTATATTATGTTTCCTGCTAACTGGTGTAAAAATCTTTGAATGTACATAAGTATTTTTGGAATAAGCTTTAATTTTTTTTTGCTTCACTTTTATTGTTTTTCTCTATTATATACTTAAGGAAAAACTAACGTTGGATAATTTCTAAATAACAAATACTTGGACCTGTACCATGACGTTTAAAGTAAGATTGTTTCATTCTTATTTCCAGTGTGGGTAAGAGATGGCGCTAGACAACCTGTATAGCTCCGTCTCTTACCCACACTGAAATAAGAATGAAACAATCTTACTTTGAAAGTCACGGTAACCCCGTTGGTGTACCTACAACAAGCATTTCGGTTGGATAATTATCTTTGTTGTTATAAAATAATTCTATTGTCTTTAGTTAATACTCTTGAGTAGTTTTGAACAAATAGAAAATAACTACATTGTACAATACTGAACTGTGTTCAAAATTAGGAATAAGTGTCATTTCGGTAAAAAGTTTTCGGCTGAAGTATACGTTACGGTGATAAAGTGGCTGTGTATAATTTTGAATATTTATTCATGAAACCATAGTAAAATAGTATTCATTTTTGTTACTAGATGGCGTTGTTAGATGAGCACACTTTTCTACAACTCGCTATGGTTTCGTTACAAAGCTTTCATAGGGTCTCGACCGAATTATGATTAAACGTCTTCGTCTTAGTAACATTGGTTTTATTCAAGCTGAATATTCGGTGCAACCGAAACTTACAAACCAACTGTCTCGTTCGTCTATGTATGTAATCGTTTTTTTATATTTATTTTGTATTTTATAAAAGTTTCGGCTCAATTTTCAATGGTCTCATAACTTTTTCAAGACCATATTTGTACATTTTAGAAGTTTTACAGTTACTGTTTTACTATTACCTTGTGAATAGAGCAATATCTATAAGCAGCACTATACTGTACCTATAAAAATATAGGTTTACTAAAACCTACGATGAATCCATAACAACAAAATAGATTTTGGCTTCCAAAAAGTACTACAAAATAAAGGCGACGTCAGTCCGCCTTTGTACAGTGTTTCTTACTAGTGCATAAAGTTTTAATAAATAAATAAAAAACCTTTATTTTGTAAACCAAACCCCAGTTTTTGTTGTTGACCGTACCAAACTGTTTTACAATGAGTTTGGTGTGAGACCGGGGTGACTGATTCAGAGCAGAAGTTGTGTTCTTTTGTCCTTGAAAGAGCATTGGCAGAGGTCAGTTCCGCAGCGGAATAAAAGACCTTGGCCCTTGATAAACGGTTTAAAAAAAACCGACCAAGTGCAAGTCGGACTCACACACGAAGGGTACCGTACCGTCCGTAACAAAGCGGCAAAAAACACGTTAGTTGTATGGGAGCCCCCTTAAATATTTTTTTATTCTGTTTTTTAATATTTGTTGTGATAGCGGCAACAGAAATACGGACGAACGGACAGCGGAGTCGTAGTAATAGGGTCCTGTTCTACCCTTTGGGTACGGAACCCTAAACATGGCTTATTGATTTTTTTTTATTGGGTGGGAAAATCATCTTATGACAAATTCCGCTCTTGGGCGGAGCGGGAGATAGTGTCAGACTTTTACTGACTAAAAACCCCACTCCTGTTCCTTCGTTGCCTTCGTCTCAGGGCCCCGGGTTTCGCTTTCACACTACCCGTGGCCCCAGTACTACCCGTGGCCCCAGTAATGGCTTATAGATCAGAAACTGGTAACTTAGATACTGGAGAAGCAATCAATAATATAAATAAAATCAAGTGCCTCTTGAAAGTTAAAGTAGTAGAACGTTAATACTTTACAAGATAAGCGAATCCCCTGTGACAATTTAATCTTTGATTTTCCTCAAAACTTTTCCTTAGCCCGGCCTCTGAGAATTACACAAGTGTACAGGGAAAAAACCATGTTTTTTTAGGTTAACAGAACAAAGTGTGGTTTGACGGTTTACCGAATAATGCAATAAATAAATAAAATTGATAATTATTGTTAATCGGTAAAAACCTTGTTGATAGGTTTTTACGAAACATGATAAAAATCTATTGAAAGTAATCGTTTGAAATACCTATTAAACTTAAATACATAGTACCTAACAAAACATCAACGTATCTTACAATATATAATATTTATAATATAATAATAAATTAATATTTTCCACTAATGTAATCGTTCCCCCTTTTTTATTCTCAAATCAAATCATTTTAAATAGAGACTTCATAATAAAGACTAACTTACTTTACTTTTCATAGAGTCATTACGTTTTTAACCGACTTCAAAAAGAAGGAGGTTCTATATTCGGCTGAATGCATGTTTTTTTTAACCAACTTCAAAAAAAGGAGGAGGTTATCAATTCGGTTGTATGTATTATTTTTTTTTTTTTTGTGTATGTCCTATGAGGAGTTCTGTTAAAAATATGGTCCACGATTGACCGAGAAATCGGTACGGTTTGTGGACCGATTTTGAAATTTTTTTTATTGAAAGGTTATGCTTTCAAAAATATTGTTATGATCTGATCATGAACTTTGAAAATATGGAACAGAACTCCTCATAGGAACACAGCAGAACTGTCGTAACAAGTAAAATTGCTTTAGTTATACGTGTAGTCGATGACTGACTGAAAAAAGAGGGGGGAATATATCAATCTGATCTGATGTTGAGGCACCGGAACTCTGTTATAAATTAATGTAATGTAACCGTGTTTAGGATTATTAGAATTGCCATGAGATGCACTCTGGTTATAAGGTATTTAAGTATGGCTGAGTGGCACTTTTTAGTGGTGGTACCATAATTAAAAACTGGGTAAGTGCGAGTCGGACTCGCGCACCGAGGGTTCCGTACAAACTTCCCTATGAAAACAGTTCAATTCTCGAATTGAGTTACGAAGGTAAAAAAAGTTTATTTTTGTGATGTAACCACAAATTTATAGGTTTCAGATTTTTTCCTATACTTGTGCTGTGAGACCTTTCTTCATGCCAAATTTCAGGATTCTAGGTCAACGGTAAGTACCCTATGAATTTTGATTTCCTTGAGTGTCGATATACGTTTTTTGCGACATAAACAGCCGTATCTTTTTTTGTTTTGTTAACGCAAAAGTTTGATTTTTTCACAGCTTCAAGGGACCGCAGACTTGAGTAAGTATATGGTTTTAATTTAAAATCTATACCTCCACGCGTTCTCGATACAAAGGGTCTTGACAGACAGACAGACGGACGGACAACAAAGTGATCCTATAAGGGTTCCGTCTTTTCCTTTTGAGGTACAGAATCCTAAAAAGAGTAAAAAAAAAACTTTTTACAAAAAAAAATACACCGACTTCTATGTAAAAAAAAATCACTGAAAGTACAAAATAAATTTAATTTCGGAAGTCGGTGTTAAGCAACGAAGAGACAAAACTATCATAGAAATACCAACTTACAACAAATTTGGTTGAATTTTTTCGTAAAAAGTTATTTTTTTAAGAGAGAGTTGAGCTATTGCCAATAAAATATTACTAGAAATCTAAATTTTATTTATTTATTTAATACTTTATGCAAAAACGTACAGCGGCGGACTTAATGCCTTAGGCATTAAATTTTATGACGAAGTTGATTTAAACTACTCAGAATTTTCCTGGTTTTTGGTGTAAAATGCACTGTCTTCACATTTGTATTCTCCGTCTTATTGTTTCGGAATTCCCCTGGTAATGTTCCCTAAGTAACCGCGTGATTGTAACGTACCTAATCCTATGAAAATGAATCCCTATTTGCTTTGGTCAAATCATCACGCGTAAATGGCTGGACCAATTTTGCTAATTCTTTTTTATTGTATTTGTTATTGTCAGAAGAAGGTTCATGTGAAAGAAAAAAGTAAGAAAGTTACGCAGAAAATTAGAAATTTTTGGAAAAGACTATTTAAATTTAAACTTTGTGCGTTTGACAGTTAATATAGCTAACACAGGATACCGTCTGTCGGGTCAGCTAATAGGTATTTATAATCAGTGTTTGGCTTTGACTTGCGAACGAGGGGTCACCGGCCTGTCACTAGACACCCTCACTTTTTACAAATAAATAAACTTCTAAAAAATAACCATTATAAAACGATTTTTAAATTTAAAACGCAATAATTTCATTGTTTAGGTGACCACTTTAATGAGATAAGTCTTGAGATATGGTTTTTTGAAATACATGTCTTTCTAATAGATATTTTGCCATTCCACTAAACAAGTCGGGCAGTTTAATACAAAAAAAAATATATAATTAATTCGTCTTTCCGTGAAACCACTACATTAATACCGTAAGAATAAGTCAGACCGCGCAAATAAAAACGGTCACCATTATGTGAGGAGTGGGTTTTTAGTCAGTAAGAGTCTGACACTATCTCCCGCTCCGCCCAAGAGCGGGGATGTCATTAGGATGATTTTCCCACCCAATAAAAAAAAAAAAAAAAAAAAAAAATGTATAATTCCATATTTCATGTCGACAATGACGGTGTGCTAGCCTGTAATTACAAAATATGGTGGGAGGATCTTTATTAACTTTTCTAAAACATATAAGGTGACACCAGAAATTATAATATGGTATGGTGGGTTAGATAAATAGCTAGCTATTTAATCTCCATAACAGGACAATGGACACTTTTGTACGGACATTGTGCTCAGAGCTGTATTTTAGTTGTGGTTTAATGTTCAAAATTTTATTTAATTTTACTACATTAATAATAGTCAGACGTGCGCAGGAAAATATTTCTTTTTTTTTCTGCACATGTAGGTATGAGTGTTGATATATTATCACGCAGTAAGATGAAGTTATTGTGTGACCATTCAAATAGCTTAAGCCACATCTTGATACAAAACTGGGTCCAGAACGCCCATTCTCTTTTGATAAAAAGATTGTATTGATACACATACTTTTAATCGATATAAACGACATGCCTTTTTTTATTAGAAAAATGATAAGATTAATGACCTACCTAAGTAACACATGTTATCTACGGAGCACATGTGTGAACACGTTGCACGTTAAAATTTACGTAAAGACTTAAAAAAAACTTACCATATACCGGGATCGTGGACAGGTCCACACTAGTAAAATGTCACTGTGGTTTACGGTGATCGAAACATAAATAACTTCGAACGAACGTGACCTCATCAATTAAAAACTGTAATTTTTGAGCTATTTTGGATTGGGTATTAGACCTATAATATTGGTATTTGGTTGAGGTATAAAGCAAATAAAAATGATTACCTCAATATATAGATTAATCCGTACTATTGATATAATAATAAGTTGTCATTTGGATGTTCTATTATTGGTTTTATATAATTTTTATTATTAGATGAATAATAATAAGAAGAATATTTTGCACTACTTGATACTATTTGGTAAATTAATTCACCAATATAGGTACTTAAGTAGGTATGTATTTTCATTCATAACAAGCGTTGCCAAAACTTACTCGACATATGTTTACGTTCGGAAGTGTATCGTAGTGGTTGTACTATTTACGTGAATCACGCAGTAAGTACTAAAAATACAGAAGACTAGACAGAACATCCGTTCGCGACCTAGGTCAAACACAAACTTTGGTCTCCCGTATGGAGTTACAAAAACACACTTCTTCTGAGAAATCCTTATGGAAAATAAATATATATATATCTGTATATATATAAAAGGCAAAGTCCTGAAGCACTTACTGACTCATCAACGCCCAGAACAGAATAGAATAAACCCAAACCCAAAACCTGGGACATAGCATGTTGAAATTTAAGGGGTTGAAACGGTAAAGTATAGAAAAACTTACTTTCACACGGGTGGAGCCGCTGGCAGGAGTTAGTTTATAGATATAAATAAAATTGAAGTGTCTATTCGTACTTAATATCAAAATACTTAGTAATTTTTACGAAATGACTAAAATATAATACGCAATTTTTTTACATTTTTGTTTTGTCTGTCAGTTTGTTCCGGCTAATCTCCGAGTGGGCTGGACCGATTTTGACGGGACTTTCTCTGGAAAATAGCTGAAGTTATAAGGCGTTTCTTAGGCTTATTTTTATATTAGAAAACAATAAGAGTGTCGTACAAAAAAAAACTTTCTTGAAGTTGTGATCAAATGGCATTGTGGTGTTTTACTAGTCTGACGTGATTGAAGTCGGGGGCACCAGCTAATTATATAATAAGAAGAAGTGCGTTCATGTTCCTAGATTTAGATTTTTTTATTAAGATATTCTTATTTATAATGTAATGTAGGTATGCAAAGGACCTGTACCTTCTTGTATCTTCCTGTTTACGTTCTTCGAGGAAACTATGTGTAATATATATCTCGAGTGCTTACCTGTAACAATAAAAGATAAAGGATTGAGTAAATTGAACATAACACTTGAATTTGTTCAGACAATTAGGATTCCAATAGGAACCAATTTCCAACTGTTTTACTGATAAATGGATACCAAACAGCAAAAATTGGCCACGAATGGAATTGGTGGCAAAAAGTCATAGTGACATTAGTATATTTCCTAATTATTGTAGTTGTGTTTTTTTTTATTTCCAGGTTACACTGACTACAAAAACGTGAAGTTTTCTCATTATTTATTAAAGGTTCTGTAGAATATACAACATAAACATACTTATGCAAGAAGGTGGATCTATGAAGAGGGAGGCCAAAGAAAAGATGGATGGATTGTGTGAGAAGAAAAAAAAGTTAAAAAACTTTTAAAAAACAAGCTTTTAATTGAATGCGTTAAAAAGAATAAAAAAGACCTTGGTTATCATGAAGAATCAAAGTACTCGTCAGTGCGCATCAAACGACCCCAAACTCGATGGGGTTGTGTCGTTTTATTGCGGAGTTCCTACGGCCACCTTTCACCATCAGATCAGCTCTATGTCATCATAATATTGCATTGTCATGCACTTTACACATGTATACAAAATTTCAGCTCAATCGATTGAAGATATCTGCTTCAAAATGGAGTTTCAAGATTTGAGCCGAATATACATAGTTACATACATACATACATTGCAAGTTAATAATAATAAGCTTGTAAAAAGAGTTAAGCGATAGCGTGACGGGTGATAGGACAGAATGGAAGAAAAAAACGTATTGAGCCGACCTCAAATAAAAAGAGACAAAGGCAGGAAGATGATGATGCAAGTAGGCAGATATGTTCACCTACTTATAACTAAAAGCTCTTCAATAAGTAGGTATATACTTGATCATTACTTCGTGGAAACGTCCGAATTCCCGTCACAAATGTAGAGGAAAACATTGGTAATTCGCAATCTAATCAAGTAATCGAGTACCGTATCGCCAGCTCAATACGTATAGGTACCTACTTAGGTATCATTTAGGTTTTTTTTTATAACATTACAGATAGATTTTATCTTTAGTGTTTGTTCCTATTATTTTATTATCGGTCACAAATCCTTGCTATCTACGTATTAATAAAGATAAGGGCAAGCCATTATTTTTGAAGAGAAAATTGAACATGGCCATTATTTGAAAAAAGAGTTCCAAATACTATAAAAATTTTATGCTTCTTGCGACAAAGTTCAAAATCGATTGACATACTTTTAAAGGCATTTTTAAAATGGTCAGTTCAAAATCAGCTAAAATCGATACTTAAGAGTGACGTCATTCTGTTCATTATTTTCAGAATGACACTCGATACTTGATATGGTACGGATGAATTGAAATCTCATATTATTGATTCAAGTTTATACAGCCCCATCATCGGTCGTCCATTACCTTCAAACGTGAGCAACCCAATTCAACTCAACGCACCTACAACCCAAGTAACACAGGAAGCATTTTAACAAACGAATAGCAAACTTATGTAGAACTTAAGGTCCATATAGACTTTTATATAAGTTCACCGAGCATCTTGAGGCTTTATATCGGCATTTCAAAACCATTATGATGCATTACACAGTATAACGGTTGGAAAACGGCATATCAAAATGCTTTTGTAAAGCCTTAAGTTTTAGTGAAGAAAACCAGAACGCAGCTGTACAGCTTTCAGCTGTTTTTAGTGCATTTGGATCTACAGTAGCATTTTTAAGCAGTAAATAAATGCTTAATGCTGTTTAATAGCATGAACATGACCCATTATAATGACACGTAAATCCGCTAGACAGCTTTCAGCTGTTTTTAGTGCCTTCGGGTCTACAATAGCACTTTTAAGTAGAAGATAATGCCTAATGCTGCTTAATAGCATAAAATTGTACCATTATAATGCACCGTGAATCCATTATAAAGCTTTGAGCTGTTTTTAGTGCCCTTTATTGTGTAATAGCACTTTTAAGTGGTAAGTAAAAGCCTAGTACTGCTGTACAGCATAAACGTGACTCAATGTAATGCTCGCATTTTTAAAGAGCACCTGAGGTTTGTTATATAGCTAACAGCTCTTAAATCAAATACACGTGAGTTATTGAAATACGTAAAGCTGTATATAAATTAATTTTACTGTATTCATAAAACCATTTGTTGGCCATACTGGGGAAGAAGGTTCCGTAGGTCACCAAAATTAAGTAGGATTTGTCAACATTGGAAATACACACTATACGGAATCCTTGTGTTTTGAAAAATCTTTTATAGTGAATAAAGAGAATATTCAACAAAATAGTGTTTATTCCTGTCCGCTTGATGATGAAAATGTAAGACCTGAGAGCTCTGACGAAAGTGAAGATGACAGTGATATTGATAAATATCTAAAATGTTCTTCTATACGTCGGATCCTAAGTACGAATCATACCATAAAAGAATTTCAAGACGTTCTTGTAATCTATAAGAACAATTTTCGACATCTCTCCTCTACTTCCACCTGCCAATGAACAGTTGCAAAGGAAATCCTTAGTGAATAAAATATCTAGTAATTTATAAGCACAAGTTTTTCCTTCGCCCTTCGAATCTGAGCATAAGAACGACAAATGTCTTTTTAGTTTATTTTTTTCTGTTCTATCTGCCAGTAATTGGTCCAGTGATATAAGATCCCTTTGATTTTCAATGGGTTTTAGTATAAAACTTTCGGTATCTACAGGGTTTGTATCTTTCAACAAAATGACGCTCGGACTCTCTTTTACCTCTGCAAGTTGTACAGATATTTCCTCTAATTGCACAGATTGCGTAGCCAATTTTTGAACAATTTTCAGCTGGTTTTCGAGAGTTATTGCTTGTATTTGGAGCATACTGTCTATTTTTTCGGATAATATTTTTTGGTTTAATAAAATTTTCGTCGAAGTTCAAAGTTAATGTGCTGTTATAAATTATCTGAACTATGTTTTCATGATTAGTGGTATTTTCAGTATCTGTAACGTTACTATAATCTGTACACGGGTTTCCTTGATTTTCTTGATCGCATCGCTTCATCATTCATTCATCGCATCGGGTTCATTGTTTTGCCCAAGGATCCCCAAAATTGCGTTCATGTAATGGCACTACTTCAGTCTACATAAAGTCTACCAGTATACCGGTGAACCCATATAGATTTACTTTATAGACAATGGCACTACAGTGTTTCATCAAAAGTCTACTTTCTGGCATCTAGCTTATTAATTGTTCACGCGTGATTATTTAATCTGCTGGCGGCATTAATTAGTCTTTTTAAAGGCTCAACGGGCTGCTATAGACCGACACCATTTTGTAAATATTTTATAACCAAAAAATAGTATCATTCGGACCTATATATAAATACAATTGACCTATATAATAATGATTTAACTTAATTTAATACTGCCCAACAAATACTATTATGTTAATCATGCAAAATTAGTTATTTATTAGGAATACAAAATTGTTTTGATTATTTCACACATATCTTAATCCATTATTTTATCTCAAAACCTCAAAACATCGAAGGCGCGTGAAAATTTTCAATAAAACTTATATAGACATTTACAGTAAACTATATTGCGCAGTAATATTTGAAGGCATGAATTAACAAAAGAGTCAAAAACACACCCACGTATTATAAATTTTGTTTTAATGCAAACAAATATGGTGGCACTCACTCTTTGATTTAATTCGTCCATATTATATTGCGAGGCAAATTAGTTAAATTTTAAAGTTAATTGTATTATAATATTTGTACCATGGTATTAGAGATGATTTTGCAATGATGTAGGATTCATTTAAGTTCTAACTGTGAACACTTAAATAGCTCTAATAATTCTTTTACTACATCCCAATGCTAGTCTAATGCTTTTGTAATGCAATTAACATCTTCATTATCAATAATTTTGCTAGTATAATGCTTCTGTAATGCGATTGGCAACTTCGTTGACCGTAATAATGCTTCTGTAATGTGATTGGCAACTTCATTGACCGTAATAATGCTAATATAATGCGCGTGTAATGCAATTAAACAACTATTATGAACCTATTTAGGATCTAAAGCTGTATAATTTGTGCCCAAATAAGCGTTACAGTAGCCGTATAAACATTTGTAATGCTAATATAGTACTAACTCAAAATGCGAAAACGATACTGAAATGCTGTAAGTCGGCCGTTATACTGCTTTGATGTGTTACTTGGGAAGTGCGCACTTGCATCGGCAAAAAAAAAAACAGTTCTGTATTTTTAAAAATAATGAACTGTTTTTTGAAAACGATATACCCTTAGAAAGCCTGAAACTTCAGTTTTAAATTGTTGTCACTATTATAAAATTGATCCAGTATATATTTATTTAACGAGTAATTTAATTAGTCGCATAAGAAAATGTGTTTGCTACGGTGTTTACGAGTTGAGGCATAACCTACCTGTATAAAAACCTAACACACCGTTCATAATAATGCCTACCAATTTAAAGTTGAAGTTCCAGACTTTCCAACGGTATATCGTTTTTAAAAAACAATTCAGTATTCTTTCAAGAAAACATCCGTAACGGCGCACTTATATGTTGAGTCGTTTTAGTTGCTTGCGAGTTTACTATCATAAGTCTGATTGATGGGACAGTGTCGTTACCCACTTATCTCTGTCCCATACATATATCGTCGAAGATGAAGATTAATCAGTAGCAAAAACAGATTGATTCATCTGTCCATCACGCGACCATGTTTTCAATAACATTATGAATCACTGAAATATTGTAAACTTACTACAGACGCATTGTAAATCATTTTTCAATTACATTGTTGTAAAATTAAAACTGCAACATTTTCAATCAACAATACCTTTGTTTGTAAACAAAGAGATTTAAATAGTATATATTTAATGTCTTTGTTTGTAAATAACAAGATTTTTCTTTAGAGACAGGCACACTCACACAACCTTTTTACATACAGATGTAAAAAGGGTGTGCCGCACCACAAAATACCACCAATGTAATTGAATGTTGATTGAAGTCGATTTCATTTACCGTTAAATGACAATTTATCTGATTCCAATTACCACGACTATAGGCAGGCAACACAGTTATAGCTGTTTGGGCTGAGGGATTGTTAATGGAACGCAAAGGGCAACTAAAGGCACACGGGTGATTTTAGTCAGTTAAAATCTGAAATTTCCTCTCGCTCTACCTAGAGCAAGAGAAGAGATGAGATAATTTGATGATTTGCAACCCTATACAAAAAGATTGTGTATCGCCAGCTAAATTATATAGAGAATTAAACATTCAAATACCTTGAAATTTTTATTTCTTCTTTTCATTTTCAGTGAGAAATCATCAAATGACTCTTCTCGCTTTGGGTAGAGCTAGAAGTGTCAGACTCTTATTGGCTAAAACCCACATGTGTTCCTTCATTTGCCCTTTGTATTCCAGAGCCACGGATTATATTATTTAGCATTACCTAGTACTATTGCGTAAGTAGCTGTTTCAAAGCCAATGTTACACAAGCTGTGGTATTCACACTTTTTCTCATTTTTTATCATCTTGTTCTTACTTTTCAAATAAATACTATGCTAATAAAATTATATAGTGACAAACAGTTGGCAGTGCAAACCTACCAGTAGACACTTTTACCTGACGCTAATTTATTTGCCTTGAAACTCATTTCTCTAAGCGATTAAATTAATAAATCGATTGAAATTGAAGTCCAAGACACTTGTGTCATTACCTACTCGTATTTTTTTTTATTATTGATAGGCTCACACTTGACCACTATTTGACATCAGATGGTAAGCGCTGATGCGGTCGACGATGGAGCACGCTTGCTCAGAAGTATTCTATTCACTCTTGACTTAAAGAGACTGAATTGGACTTGGATAATATTTTGTATTGATACGATATAGATACTGTGGCGACCATGGAGGTCACATTAATTACTAACTTGCAAACTGGCATGTTATACTTTTAAGGTTTACGTTTTAAAAAGTTTAGGTTTGATCGATGTTCAAACGATAGAGATAGAAAAAAGTCAATAAAAATCGAGACGTAATTTTATCTTCAAAATATATTAGAAAGTGCTTCATTCAATATAGTCACAGTACAATTCAACTAGAAGCCTTTCATTTGCGTCTCCCCTATCTCAATACTCTCGAGGTAGAAGCGTAGATCTCTTGAAAAACATATTGATTACGTTACATTTATTTACTTTGTTGAATACCTGTACATTTATGTAGAGATAGCGTCAGGCATTACCTATAAATATTTGTATTTTGTTATAAATTACTTTGTACCTAACGGAATCTTTGGAATGCTCAACCGATAAAGAAGCATTGTAATTAAAAATTTGTAATTCGATGTAGAAAATAGACGAACGATACTCTTTTGGTCTGAAAGTCACAAGTCACGTTCGACATTTTTTTTTTATTGGGTGGGAAAATCATCTTATGACAAATCTCGCTCTTGGGCGGAGCGGGAGATAGTGTCACACTTTTACCAACTAAAAACCCATTCCTGTTCCTTCTTTGCCTTCGTCCCAGGGCCCCGGGTTTCGCTTTCACACTACCCGTGGACGTTTGACATGTAAGGTTTTTTTTTATTTATATAGCATGAGAGATAATGAGAGAATAGGATAGGTATATATTGTATGAATATCATCATATAGCAATTGTAGTGTAGATATTTTAAGGAAAATGTCATTTATATTTTCTTTGAACAATTTCTATAAGATTTACAGTTTCTAATAATCCTCGAGTCACAGGCAATAATAGAAAACAATCTTCTTGGAACTTGCGCAGCCATTTTTGAGAGCAGTTGTGGCAGAGTGGTAACGGTCACGACTTACGAGTTGCAGGTCGCGGGTTCAAACTCAGCCAGGCGCATTACCTTGTATAATTTGTTTTATTCACCACTGTTCTCAAAACGGTGAAGGAAAACATCGTGAGGAAACCGGCATGTCCTAGAACCAAAAATTCGACATTCGATCCGATATTGGGACATCCACCAAACCGCACTGGGCCCACGTGGAGGATTACGGCCCATTCCCTCTCCTAGAGAGGTGGCCTGAGTCTGAATATGCTATATATATTTTCTTTAAACAATTTCTATAAGAACATTGATTTACAGTTTCTAATAATCCTCGAGTCACAGGCAATAATAGGAAACAATCTTCTCGGAACTTGCGCAGCCATTTTTGAAATAACCTTTTAGACAGTTGCCGCCATTACATGCCCAAGGTGACAACGACATTACAAGGATTGAAAGTGAAATCTACGAAGTGCCGTTCACCGGTTGCATTTCTGACTGGCTGAAATGTTTATTTAAAGCAATAACTATTTGTAGACACCTATTGTTTGTTCAGGAGAAATACAAGCCGATTAGCTAAGATTAGAATTAGGTACTGAAGTTTTTATGTTATCGTGTTTTTAGAATTCAATGTAAATAGATTCTAATATTAATTTGCTATTTGCCGTGATAGTATCTATTAATTACTAATGTTATGTAAGCTTGACACGCTTTGTGTCTTTATCAGAGGATTTGTGTATCTCCTTGTATCTGAAGGGGATTTTTAGATCACTGAAGCTTAAAAATGCCTTTGAGATTAAGCGCTATAAATAAAATATACGTAATATGGTGAATACAAATAATCGTTTTACCAAAAGAAGTATTATTGGCATTTATTTATGTTTTGTGTCGATTTAATTTAAACCTTTTTGTTCGACTTGGCTTTGTCGCTTTACCTACTTATAAATAAATGTGATTGTAGTAACTAAATAACTGTAATTTTGTTCAAAACGATTCGTATGAATAATCCTCTTCAAAAGAATTAAATGATAAAAGTGTCATGGCGTTCTTGGAACTTCAAATTTGGAACCTTCCCGCCTTTGTTACGAGGGGACAATCCGACTGGACGGTGTATTAATTTCTATAGATTAGGTTAGAATAGGCAAACTTTTATTATAATGAAGCAGATTGCAGTATTTAAATAGGATTTGGGCACAGCTATACATAAGATGAGCGGTTTCTCTAACGGAGAGTGTATAGCAGCCTTGTTTAGCCCCATTCACACAAATCATGCATTGACAAAGACAACTACCGAGAAATACCCGTTCGTTTGCTTTCCAAACATTGAATATCATTTTGTATGGAGTTTCTTCTTTTTTTCTGTTTTTTTTTTCTAGATTTAATAACATTAACCAGCAAGAAGGTCTGTTACAAACTTTAACATACACATTATTTTGCATTGTTCTACATCGTATATTCCTGTCCCGTTTCCAGAACAACATTTCGACCTCAAAGTTATGCAACACTGTCCTCTGAATACACCATCAAGAAAGGCATAGCAATAACGTCCTTATTTGTATGCTGCTTTGCAATCCTAGACAAAGAGCGAAACCCTAGCGCCTGTTAGCCTTTCACGGCTTGATTTATGTCGTCTCGGAAAATATATGTGGGCAACTGGGCAACTCGTTGTTCACGAGGACGCATTCGAGCTACACGTGCCAAGTCAATAAAGTACTCATAAATCAAATTGAACCAATACAAGGCGCACGGTGTAAGTGCATCGTTGCATACCCACTTGACATGCATCCAATCGGCGAATCTAATGCAAGATACGAATGATTGATATGTGGCCTTAATTTTCAGAACTTCAGAAGGCTTACACTAAACAGTTTGCCTCTTGTGATGATGAGAACGACGTATGAATGAGTTTATCTCTTCAAATTTCTCGCTTGCTGAGCGCAAGAAACGACTTAGGAACACATTCATCGTGCGCACCTACAGCTGAAGAATGGAATTTCCTGCAGGAGTTTGTGTTTCCTGATAGCTACAATCTGAGGGTATAATATTAAAGTCAAGAGTGGATAGGTTACTTCTAGGCAAGCGTGCTCCAACGTCGACCACACCATCGTTTACCATCAGGTGATATAGTGGTCAGACGCGAGTCTATCTGTCTTCTATCTAATATTATAGAGTAATAATAGATAATTTATATTTTTGTTTGTAATTAATAAACTGAAAACTACTAGACCGATTTTAACATTAGTAGAATGCTAGTTAGGTACTTTATCGTTGAACGGCATATGAATATATTTTTTTCTTTCACGCGGGCGAAGCGGATATATATTATGTAGTCTATAATAAAAAGAAAAAAAATATGGCATACTGCAAAGAAGGGGGCAATTGTTACATCAGCTTGTGATCAATAAATTAGTAACGTAGGTACATCGATTAACAATACTTATGCAAAACACACTAAATCATCATTGCAACATGAATACGAAATGAGCTTCGATTCCAGCGTTTATTTGTGACGTCCTTCCTCGGCGCTATGATGTATGCATACAAATATTCGCATTCGCAGCGAATTTAGTGTACACAGATGGTACGGTAAACAATAGCAGAACACACGTCATTAGGATGTACAGCATTCTAGGCGAGGACAATGGTTGGCTGGCACGAAGTGACCGACAGTCGGTCTGTCGGACATCGCCTTGGTGTAGTCTCAACAAATATGGCTCGAGTGGAGGCCTCGTGAACTGCGCTTTTTTATGTCAACATGTACAGTAGACGATTCTTAAGTTATGGAGACGTGACTGCTTCAAGTGTTGAGTTTTGCCCGAAGACAATCGGTCATTGAATTGATTTATTTCTATTTGATCGTAGCGATCGTTTGTATTCAATATATGTGTATTTCCGCTGACCTAAGGTATTTTTTTATTTTCCGGTGGGTGGTGGGGAAACTTAAGATCAATTCGAAGCAAATAAGTATTTAAACCCATTGAAGTCTTCAGATTGTGCGAGTGCACTTGAGTTTCTCAAATGAAGAAAAAGGAGTTTTACCAAAATTTTGGTATGTTTAACAAAGGTACCGTATAAATATAAACATCACATGTTTAATGTTATTTCATATATTTATGTACCTGTAAGTAGATGCATACTACTCGTATTATACGTGAAGGTGAAGTATATAACAAACGGTTCAAAACCCTGTGCAAATAAATGAGAAAATATTATTTACAAAACTACATCACGAAGCACTTGTGAACGTAAGTTTTCATTAATAGGTACTTACAATGTTCCTATGGTACCTACTAATATTTGGAAAGACATTTAAAATCGAAGGACAATACTATAACTAATATTTCCTATTTTCAAGCATATGGCACCCAAGGCATGCAGCTGAAAATCAGCGTCAGGTGGTGGCCTTGTGTTACCATTTGGCATTATGCTGAGCTGAGGCCCTTTTGGCATTACTCAATGTACTATTTGTTTAATTTTAAGGTGTTTTCTTTTTTCTTTTTGTAATGCCAATAAACGCAATTTTCTTTCTTTCTAATACTGAAAATGACTTGTTATTTAGTAAAACAATTTATCTATATTTAAGTTATTTATTACCCTTGCCAGTTGTCGCTTTCTCTAGTCTTGTGGGTGTACTTTCGTGGTATAGGAAACCAACTCGTTTGGCTAGCTCAGTCAGAAGAAAGAGCCAGTTAGCTCTAGTTTTATATCTCAGGTACTATACCGACGAGTATACCTACCTACTTGGAGACAGCTGTAAGTTGCAAAGTAAGTTGTATTAATTATATAGGTACTAGCTTCCACCAGCGGCTTTACCCGTGTGAAATTAGATAATATAGAGGAAAGTAACCAAATATGGAATAGTATCCCAATATGGAACACCGCCATTTCTCATAAATTAATACTTCTAGCCGGACAAAAGTTCTATCTCTTCAAATTATTATAATACTCGCGTACTGGTTTCAACTTGGCAGTTGAGTTACCGGTGTACTCGAGGTGAGAAAGAGCAGATTTTTCTCTATGAGAAAAGTTTTTGACGTAGTTATTAAGATGCTTGAGAAGAAACATGAATATCAGTTGACTTAGGGTCGCCGCACACGGGCTACCGGCCACAACCACAAAACTCCGCCACCGGCATATTTCCTATAGTTCTCATACATTTTATATGGATTCGCCGACACAAATCGCCGCTGCTCGCTTCTTGTGGCCCGCTCTGGCCACTAAATGCCATCACACGCCACTCGCGCATTTAAATATTCTTCGACAGAGTCCATTATGATACTGCGCGCATGGGTTAAAAAAGTAGCAGCCACCGGCCACAAGTGACTGTTGCGCGCTTCAGCTTCCTTTGTGGCCGCTTCTAGCTTCTCATGGCGACGTTTGTGGCTGTCACGTGTAGTCCGTGTGCGGCGATCCTTATGTGTGGGCCTAATACCTTGATACTTGGAGTTTTAATTTTTGCAAGTAGATTGAAATTAATTTTTAGATTTGACCAACGGTGGTCACTACTATTCCATAACTCCTTTTTGTTGATTATTTGTTGAAAAAAAATTATACTTACTTGAAATTTAGAAAAATATAACCAGGCTATTGCAAAATTAAGCGCAAATGGCAGATTATAATTACAAGTAAATAAATGATTTAATTTATAAAACTTTTATGTTATCACGAAAATAAAATGGTATTCCATATTTGGTTACTTTCATGTACTCTTATGTTACTCAATGGTAAAGTAGTATGAACCCGTAAAAGAATTCTTAAAATCGATCCAGCAATTTTTGACTTTATTCATTATAAATAAAAATACAAATTATAGTTGTGTATAATATATTTTTTATATTATATACATATTTAGTTGTTCCGGATCCGGGTGTAGGTAGGTGTGTGAGTTTACAGGTTTGTGAACGCACTCGATACACAAATAAGTCTTAATGTGGGGCTACGTATTAATTTTTTTTATCTTTTACTTGCTATGAAAAAAAAAATAACTCGGATTAGCATGAAAACGAAACTATTTTGATGATAAAAATTTAGTAGCTAATTAATAAATGATAAACAACATGTTACATGATAAACGCATATCCTAAAAGTAGTATGTTCCAAATCGGCTAATGAATCGATTTCAGCTGTTTTAAAATTAGGACATTTGTTTTATCCTAAAAAAATCAAGCATTATTTTAGGATAAAAATACCTATTTTGATAAATTCTTGATAAACCTTGATTCGGTAGCAACATAGTGTGTCGATGCTCATTATTTGCCTACAATTAGGATAGATATTAAAAAAAACACTACCTGAAAACATTTAAGTAAAATTTAATTGATTTAATTATAATTGTAACTTAATTATTTGATGAGGGTGTGCATTACTCCAGTAACATGTCATGTTGTAGATATGTTATTGGTTCCTACATTAATTGGTAACTTCGACTTTTAATGAACCTGGTTTCACGCATCAAGAGAGGAAACCATCGTCGATAAGAACATAATAAACTTCAGCAGTCTACGGTTGATTCCGCTTCCTCGTCTGCACTTTATTTTCTATCCACTTCAAATTATGCATAAAATTGCTCTCCAACATTACTGGCATGTCAAGTGCCATTAGTTTTGATTTCCTCATATCTAACATCATTATGTTCTGCTTCTGATAACAGTAAAATTGTAATAATTAGCTTGGTTTTAAAATAAATACGGACGCGGCGAGGTAGCCCACGATACATATAAGTAATTACAAATAGGTATCCATATCTTATTTAATTTATGGAATAGTTTATTTAGAAACAGGCATTACATGACTGAAATGGTTTCATGTTACTTAGGTAATAAAATACGGTAAATAGACAATTTCCGTGTGCAATAAATATTTATATGGACACGTTAACGGCTAGTGAGTGTCCAGTAGACAGTGAGCTCAACAGCTTCATGTTCGCGTGTTGGTTAAAAAATTCGTGATTAGACACTATTTAGCAATACAACACGTCGCCACGAAGTGAACAGCGTGGCCGAATAACCGAGTTTGGACCGTTCGCAACATGTTACCAAAAGATAAAAATAAATATAAACGAGTTCAACAAATTCGAGGAAGTAGCGGAACTTTATTACGGTTTTTGAGCGACGATGGCGTTGCCCCTGCGCACTCGCAGGATGTTGAGACGGCATGGACGAACTACGCAAGAGCACATCACAGCTGCACAGCTGTCAGCGAGGCAAACTGTCTCACAGTTAACCCGTCATGAAATATTATCTCGGCCCATCAAACCACACGCTATAATAAATTGCCTGTTTTACGCGCTGCTGCTCCGTAACGTAACCATCACTCTAGTGTACAATAGATTAGAAGTCTTATCTCTCAATTTGATTCTGACGGCTTAATTCAAGGGAATTACTCACTTTCAGCAGTTTCAGCGGCGTTAACAAGTTGACTGAGAATAGATAAATTGACGTGTATTTTAGAGTGATATATATATATAGTCGGGTAGTCAGCGCGTGGCGTGCTGCCGTGACGCAACTGGCGGGCCACGTCTTCGAAGCGGCGTGACTCGTAGTCTCGTGAGACATCATCTGCGACGCGGTTTCCATTATAAGGGAAACTATCAATTAGTCGCGTTCTATTAAACTTTTCGAACTTAACGCGATAATGTCGACTTTTGTTAATTTATCTTGTGTACATATAAACAGCTCATACTATTTGCAGTACGCTTGCTGCTGCTTGCTTGGTGTTTATTGAAAATAATGGTTAGGTAAATGACGAATAAAAATGACGATGTTATATTAATTTCTTATTATTGTGTGTAATGGACTGTGTGTACTATATAGGTATAACGTGACACAGAGTAGGTATCTATTAAATATCACATTACAATACACCTGAGTCCTGAGATAAATGGTCTTATGTATCAAACTATTATCTTGTCAACAGTATAATAATAAGTGTACATAATCTTTAATTCATGAATGGATATACATATCTATCTACTAAGGCGTATTACTAAAATATTTATTTATATAGTTTCAGAAGCTATACAAATTATTTCTTATATGTTTTTGCCTAGGTAATAAGTAGTATCTAGGCAAAAAGATTAGTATTACCAATAGGATTGAATTACAATTTTACTGAAAAAAGATTTTTTGACGAAAAACTTATTTGTAAAGGCCAGTTTTAAGTTTTATTTAACTAAGACCTTTAATACTAGTTATGAACTAAAACATTCTACCAAAAATAAAAAAAAACTAAACAGCCCCCCTAGCCCAGTTACAATCGTATCGTTCGAGCCGAACGCCTCGAGTAGGCCACGCCTCCGATTCCTTTGTTCTGACGTCATCTCAACGCTCAGTCACGTGGACAGAACAAAGGAATCGGAGGCGTGGCCTACTCGAGGCGTTCGGCACGAACGAAATTATTGTAACATGGCTAGGGGGCAGGACCATTTTGGGAAGATATGATGGCGAAGTTTTAAAACGCCTTTTACAGTCTGACTTCATATCAAATAGATGTTATAATCGATAATTTGGTTTTTGGATTCGTATTATTTTCACAGGTTGATGAATAAACCTCCTGGTATTAGTTTCATTACATTTTTCACAAATAAATGAATAGCTGTGAGAAAGATCACTACCGTCACCATCGAAGAATGAGAGTGATGCATTATGAAACTCAAAACATGAGTTTCAACGCAAAATTCACAGTCGTTAAAAAGTTACTCTGAAACATCAATTAGTCATTCCATTCTCGACGATACAGTCATCCTAAAAGATCTTTGACGGAGAAATAAACTCGTATTTTTTATGTGGAACTGCCTGTCTCACTGAAGAATGATGAATGGCTTCGAATGTGGGTCAGTGGTCGAACGCAGGATCAAATGTGACAGACCAATTAACACTGCGTTTGAATACGATGTACCTAAATAAAATACATAGTCATTCGCATTGTATTTGTGTACATAACCTACCTCTGTAACGCTTTTATAAAGCACTAACGGTAAATCACGTTATTATCAGACAGGGGAGTATAAAACAAAGCTTATGCTAATATGAACGTACTAATTTTATGTGATGTTTTTATACGAAACTAGTGACCCGCCCCGACTTTGCACGGGTGTAAATTATACACATAAAACTTTCTTGTTTATTGTTCGTTATTTTAGTGATCAAATTCTATTGCGTGCTTTAGAATGAGTTAGTGGATAATAAACAGACGGACGCGGAACACTTTAAATAAAATACTAATTAAAACTTAGAAGAAATGTGTATTAAATTACCACTTCCCTTTAGTAGTCATCAAGATACAACACTAGATTTTAAACCTAAACGGCGTAGACACGGACGAGTCTACGCCACGCCTACGCGGCTACGCTTTTGTGCTACGCCTATGCTACTACACTACGTCTACGCTGCCCCTAGTCTGCTAGGGTGCGCCCTAGCAGAATCGGTGCGGTATTTTAGTAGAATGGTAGCAGGGTAACGTTAATGATCTTTTGAAACATGTATGGCAACGTTGCTACGTGTAAGGTGTGTAAAACCTCATGTAGGTAGATAGGTAATCGTAATGATTAGTTCCTAGTGGAAAATTCTCCTGAGAATCGAACCCGGAAATCCACGCTCAATACCTGCTCGCTTGAGTTGCGACCGCATTACTAATGGGGCAGTCAACGTCAAATTTCTGTAAAATGTGACTTGTAAAATGTGATTGGTAAATTTGTTCAGGAGTAAAGTTAAATTTAAAAACAAAATTTCTGATCAATCGATGTTTTTAATAGGTACCTACTATTTTGCAAAACAACTTTGGTTTACACACTAACTTATCTAAACAGTTTCTGTCCTTCAGTGTCTAATAACAAATAACGTATGATGGATGACGTTTCTTAAAACGTTGAAAAGAAATTCCATCGTTTTTAAAAAAAAAAACCTTTTAACCATAGCTTATTTTAAAGTTAAAAAGACGTTCTACAAGCGTTTTAAAAAATCAGACGCATTTTTTCACCCATGGCGTTGTTTAAAAAAAAAAAACTTGGTTATTTCATTAGGTAACCAGAAATTCTTATATGTAATTATCTTCAGGTACGCGGTGTTTCTCCATTAAAATAGCTTTTGTAATTCCATTCGCACGACTTTAATTGCAGACCGCTTTAATTAAATATTTAATTTTGTAGACATGCGTACGTATGTAGAGTAACTCCTGGATGCATTTAATAATGAATGCACAATGCACATACTTATCTGTGGTAATTCCAGGGGCGCCGGCTTTTAGAAAACCTACCTCATGGGCGCTCATGCTCTTTTGATGACTCGATAAAGTGGCGGAGTGTGAGAAGAGAAATGCACACTGATCGACCGAAAAATAAATAAATTTAATAAATAATAATAAATTGGGAAAATATCACAACATACAGTGTCCTGGTCCCAAACTAAGATTTTCCCTTGTACTATTGGAAACCAGGAACAATGAAGGTACCACAAACACCCAGACCCAACCAAAATATCTGTTTCATTAACAAACAATTGGTGGGGGAGTCGAACCCGCGATCATTGCTTCTCAACCGGCACTCTTAACCACTGCGCTAAACGGGTCGTTGTGTAATGAAAAATTGCCCATCCCTAAAAGGCGATTACTGATCTGTTTCTTGATGTCTATTCTCAGAGGTGCTCGGTACCCACTGTTTATTTCCCATGGATGCTCTAGCCCCCGAGCACCCACGGCGTCGGCGCCCCTGGGTATTTCCAAATGTGATGTCATAGGATAATCATTCCGGGAAATTTCTTTGTTTAGGGAATGTAGAAATGAATTGGATTTGCTATTCGTGACTATGACTAATTCGTTTCTGCGAGCCCGCTGGAAATTGGAAATTTTGGATCGTATTTCTTGCATTTAAATTTAATCAATAAGATACATCAAGCAAAGTTAAGCTTTTAAATATCAGCTTATGAGATTTACAAAAGCTTAACTTTGCTTTTCATTGTAAGGCATAATAATCACAGACAAAGAAAGTCTATAAAATAATGACACTGTCTTTGATATTGTAGATTATACGTAGATATTGTTTTGTTTAAAAGATGCGTGCCTTCACGTGAACGTGGTGCGTCGGCAAATGCATTGGATAGCGAGCGTTGCCGCTTGGGTGGAGTTACAAAGGGCCGATCGGCCAATGCCCCCACATTGCAAAGGTTCCTTTTTTATGTCTGCCCCGTTTAGAGTTAGCTTCCGACGTATTCATGCGACAACAAGTTAGTAAGTATTCTACAATCGAGATTCTCGAAACGGTTATTTATATTTATACTATTTGCTGGCTTTCTAGATAGGTGATCACTTAGGTAACAGTTCTTAAAACGGGAAATTCCTGTTATAAAATAGTCTAGTTCAGCATATTTTTTTACACAATATTCTATCATGAAAGTACATTATTGCACTTTGTTAATGATATAACAATTCACTTTAACGAGTAATTAGAAGTGCTCAATGATGTCCACGTAATCGATAAACGTGTTTTAAATGCAAAATAAAATGCAACCTATGTACATTTTTTTTTTATAGACAGTTGCACGTCCGTGTAGATAGGTGATGGTATAAGTTGCAATCTAGCCGATATACTATTTATTATTTACTACTTTACTATTTATTTACTATTTACATTTTATTTTATGTGCATGATGACATCTCATGGTATTTAATTTGATTATTTTAATGTCTTTGATTTTAATTTTATGTAATGTATGTCTGAAATAAATAATAATACATCCTATTATGCCCATTATTAGCTTGTATTATGAGTTTTCTTTTATTGATTCATAAAACTGTATACCTACCTACCTACCTAATATAAACCAATATAGGACTCGCATCCCGCTTACTCATCGCAACGCTTCAAAGAATCCTGCCTGTGTTTATATTTTAATTATTTAAACATAAATCCCTCATCGCATGATAGAAGTGCCGTATCCATTAGGATAGTAAAAGCTTAATTTATCTCGAAATTAGGCGGATGAACTGCGATGAACGGTTCAGATCTGGGTGTCCGGTCTTTGAACTCGAGAGCGGGATGCCGAGATTGTTTAATGACAACAAATAAAGCATCGGTGCACAGCTGTCGTCCTCTCGCTGTCGGCTTGCGCGTGAGACGAGGGCCCCTCTATTATAGCGAAGGGACAGCAGGTAGTCAACTCGATGCATATTTCATTTATGTCTGCTTTTATATCTTTTTATAAAATTAATTGAATAGAACTGCGTTCTACCTGAACCCCGGACTTATATACCACGCTTTCATCTTTTGAGCACTTGGGGAAAAAATTAAAATGTTGGTACAGTTAACTCATTGAAATTGAAACTGTTAGTTACCTACCAAAAGTTGATTACTATAATTACGCAATAATAATGCGATAAACGTACAAAGTTTTAGCAAGTGAGTGTACAGTGTCTGTTCAACACAGGACTTTCGCTGATCAGTTTGTCGCGGGCTCGCTGTGAGGTGTGCAGTGCTCACCTATATGCGCCAGGTCGATGATGGGGATCGCGCAGCGCGCGAGCAGGCTCTCCTCCTGCTGGGCCGCCATTGTCGTCGCTTGATACAACAGCTCTGATTTCCACTCGCCGATCGCTCGTTCAGTCAACACTCCTTATCACTCGACTCCCACAGTAATTAGCAATTAGCGAACGCGACACCGAAAGATAATTAAAGGTAGAGAAACGATAGATAAGCACTTAATACACCGTAAGGATACAACGAAAACGTTAAAGTTTATTGAAGTTATGAATGGTCTTTTGATTATTCCTGGTATAGAAGCGTTCAGAACTCATTTGCATAACCTTGTAGTTCTTGCTCGAGGCGTTCGTCTTTCTGACGTAGCAGCAATAAGCTATACTGACTTGACACATTAAAAATTGGTTTCCGTCGCTTCTCTCACAGTAAGTAACTATGTGTACAGACCGCGTGTGCGCCAGACGCGTCGCGCGCCCCCCGTCCCTCACAGCTGGCGAGTTTCGAATGTCTCTCGTCACATAAACTGGCTCACCGTGTGCGATGAGCGTTACCCTGGCGACCGAAAGCGGCTCTCACTTGTATATCATCGCGCAGACTTTCGCAACCGAGTGGCGTGTCGAAACAGCTCTGCCTTGAGCACGCTGCCGTGTGGAGAAAGCGTATTATGTGACGGGTGTGCGCGAGTGGCTCGGCGACCAGAGTAACACTGACGATCCTGAGCACCCTGACGATACTAGCGAGGCGCTGCTTTGTGTCGGCGATTGACTCACGCGGCCCTTGATTGCGGCTCACTTCGCGCCAATCGTGTGGTGGCGTTACCCTGTGTCGGCGCCGCCGTGCCGTCGTCTCGTTTGCCATTCACTCGAACGGCATAAAGCTGGGTTGTAAACTGTTGCTACCTGAACAAATTCATCTCAGCTCAGCTTCATCTGATAGAGATGAAAGTTCACACATTAAACAGTTACGTGGAATATTTGGCTTATTATATGGCATACATTAATGACAAGGGTGCTACTTTTTAAGGTGATTATCACCCTAAAAAAACAATAACTGAATGTTTTAAAAGTTAATAACTTTATGAGTAAGTAACGCCATCTACACTACTACTTATGTAAAATACTGCGTTGAGCGCCATCTATGTACACTACAAACTTAAGATTAAAATAATAAAAAACGCATTTAATTGAGTGGTTTATATAATTTCCAATTCTACGAGGCAGCCACTTGGAACTGGCACATCCGCTTCAATATAATTAAAAAAACGTATACGTTAAATAAAATGTATAAAAATATAGGACGCAAACCCTTATTATACGATGACATTGACCTTGTAAATAATTATGTCAACCCACTTGTTTTAGTAGAATAATAAATAAGTAAATGCTTTAATTTAAAGTGAGATTGTTTTATTTATATAGGGCTGGTAGCATTAATTTACAGTAGAGTGTTGTTGTTCATTTGAGGCATCGTTCGAAGTACGAGGAGCCGACGTAGCCGCCGCGCATGGCTCTCTGCACGTGTTGCTCGAACAGCCTCCTGTTACTTTGCAGTTCGTCCGCAGCCTCCTTGTTTAGAGGATCTTCTGGATTTGGTTCCTGAAAAAAAAAAACAAATTAAAATTAACATTTCAACGATATAATAGACCCATTAACGGGGTGAATAGGAATGCGGCCTCTGAAGGCCACCCTGGACCAGTCAATCCAGACCTCCATGTTGATTTCTATTCTTATTATTTAATTTACCTCACAGGATATCCTGCACCTTTCACGACCATCGAAGGTATCCAGATGTTGGTTGGACAAAATTTGAGTCAAATCAACACAAAAGAGGAAGATTACCTCACAAGGATTATAAATATTATTGTTACGTATTTATTTCATCATCAATTTTTTCTTTCATCACCTTACTGTTTGTGTAACTCCATTAACAACACATTGATTAGGATTTTCACTTTAGTTACTAATTTTTATTAAAACATCTATTTGTGTTACAAGCGCTTTTTTTATTTGAAATTTAAAGAATTTTGTCTATTCAATCTTTTTTTTTAGTGGGCAATCACCAAATGATTCCTTTCGCCCTGGATTTAGCGAAAAGTATAAGACTTTTACTAGCTAAACCACACCTGTGTGTAAGTTTACTACTTTTTTTTTAGAAGAAATAAATGAGTACGCTTAATTTTAGAAGGGAGAAATGAGGAGTACATTCTTAAAAAGAGTACCCTCAATTGTTTTACTTTTTGCGAAAAAAAAAAACAGCTCTAGTGGGCCTCGTCACTTTCATGCCATCTGTTGATGTGCGCATGGATCAAAATACGCCCTCAACTTGCGCTTATCGATCTGGATGGATGACTAAAAATTCAATCAGGGCAATGGCTAAGAGCTTTTCTAAATGCGTAAGAAATATTTTTTAGTGTCCCATACCCACAGTGTAACCAACGAAACCCTATTACTAAGACTCATTTGAACGTCCGCTCAATTGTCTGTATATCCGTTATAGGAAGACGGTTGATATTTGCAGTGTATATTTTTATAGCTGCTGTAACCACAAATAATAAAATCGTCAACCTAATTCCTAAAATAAATAAATAAACCCTTTTTAAGCGGGGCAACCTCGCATTTATATCAAATAATAAAATGTTATGGAACCCTTTCTATGCGAGGCAACTTCGCACATTTAACAATGCTTCTCCAGTAATCTTGGTTTTGCATTTTCAATAATTAGTATAGGACCCTTATATAATTCAATAATTTAGTTTCTGAATGTATGACAACACATAACAATGCCAGCCTCATAGAGTGTTCACTTGAATTTATTAGTAGAGTGTTCACTTGAATTTATTAGTCAATGTCTTTTAACAACTGTACTAGACAATTTTGTGAAATGTCATGTTCTTAAACAGTAGTTGTTATATTGTTTTTATAGTAATAAAAACACACAAAGATACAAATTAATTCAATGAATGAGTTCTATGTATACTTTAAACTATAAAATACATTGAAATTAGCTACAACAACTTTGTTATTTATATTTGTTTCAAAAACTCCAAATAATAATGGATTCAAAGGTGTGTTTGAATCACACAAATTGCCTGCATTATCACCTCAAGATACAAAAAAACTTTCTTGTAACTTAGTTAAATTCTTCAATCTATTTTGTAGCAGCCATAGCTGTGACAGTAGTAGAACCGAAGACCTTTGATTAAGGTAAATAAGGCCGTCACCAGGATGCAGGCTGGGCAAGGAGGCCATGTCACACCTCAACAAAGCCCTTACCAAAACTCTTATATGGCTAGACAGAGGCACCATGCGCCTGGTGACAGGGTCCATCACTGGACACTGCACGCTGAATAAGCACCTCCATAGAATAGGCATCACAGACAGTCCCCTGTGCAGAGCATGCTTGGAGGGGGAGGAGACAATTGTGCATATGCTCTCAGACTGCACAGGTGTCACTGAATCTTAGAATCCCCAAACTCTCTCATAGACGCCCAAGTATGGAAATCATACTCAATCTAAACTGAAAGCCATGACCTTGAGTTCCAATAAGTACCAGGAATAGTTACAAATAATAACAATCCTCCTGATCAAATTACAATCAAGGTGGTCAATCACAATTGAGATAAACCAAGTATGCAGGAGATATTATAGTGCAAAAGTGTTTGCGCTAACACAGGTGCATTCTCTGTTCCTTTACTCAAATAGTCTGATGGGACAACAATTCGAAAAAACTGGGGAGGGATGAGGCGCTGGACATGACAAGCATGAGAGTTTCACACCACCAACTTCCATACTTTAGGCAGCTACAGAGTAATTCTTAATGGAAAAATTCCAATAGGAATTTTTGCCTGAGCCGGGAATCACACCCAGGACCCCACGCTCAACATTTGCGCTTGCAACCACAACACCAATAAGGCAGTTATGAATGGTATGGTATAAGTAAATACTAATACTGTGAAACATTTTTGTGAAAAGGTATTAAGTAAGTATTGTTTCTCTGTCTGATTTTGCTTTTTTCTGCTGTTGATGATAGTGTGAATATTATGTGTGAAACAATGAGCCTGTGCCTTTTGTCAACATAATTCATACAATCAGGTACTACCTTATGGCTTAGTAATGCTATTATGATTCCAGTGCATAAGAGATGAGTTATAAAATACCGATAACATGATTTCATGAATACTTCATAATACTCCTGGTCTATTTTATCACACAATAGTTCATGCAAAACTTGACACTTACCAAGAATAAATACTGGAGTCCATAAACTATAGAGTTGACAGTCAGCACTGGTTTCCAGTCTTCTCTTAAGATATTGAGACACACATTGCCCTCCAGGTCTATGTTTGGATGGTATACCGCTGTTTCACACTTTACTTTGGGAGGCTCGTGAGGATAGTTTGGTCCTACCTATAAATCAACAGTAAAGGTTTAGTAATCAGGATGCTCATGTTATACTAGCTTCTGCCAGCAGCTTCGCCAGTGCAAAAGTAGGTATTTCCATACACAGAATAAGATTTTTTTTGAGAAATTCACCCAAGGAGATGAAATGGGAAAAGGATAGGTTAAACAGTTTTTTACGAGTTCCATTGCTTCATATTCATTTGAAAAATGATCAAATCAAAACCACTTAATCATACAAGTAATGTGACTATTATTATATGAGTCAGCAAACTGAGTTCATGATAATATGTGAAATAAGAAATAAACTTCAAATTAGAACAATAATTAGGAAACAAGATCTTATTTCTAAAATTATAACCCAACTGGGAACATTACCTTAAAACTAAATACGAATCTTCCGCCTCTATAAAATCCTTCATCAGGGCATATGATTAGTTTGAAATTAAGTAAATCATCAGGATCTGGAAACTCTGTGTTGCATGTCTTGGGCAAGTTCAATTCATTCAAATCTGAAATTATAACATTTGAAGTAGGCAAAGATGTTGTAAACATTGTCTTCACAAAGTACAGTTGTAACAATTTGTCTCAAGATCATAACAAGGAAATTTTTGAGAAATGATTTAAGCACCACTACAGCGATACCCCTCAACTTTTAACTAATTGAAAACCTAAGATAGGCCATTGTAAGCTTGTGTATACGAGTTCTTCACAGCAGAATTAAAATAACAATTACTATACAACGCGTAAATTGTTCTATTTTCTTAACTTTACCTTTTGTGATCCGCAACTGAGCGGCTGATGCTTTTTTCTGTGAACCTCCTGCTCGTGCTGAGCCTTCCTCATCTTTCTTTTGTTGTTTTAATGAAAAAAGTTTAATCATTGTCCTAACTAATCGATAAAATAGAAATTATTAGAAATAAAACCACGATCTATTTTGACAGCTTAAATTTTTGTACGAAACTTCAATTCAGGCAGATTGCAATTTGTAAATAAAATAGCTCTTTTATTTTATTGGCAAGCCTAACAAAAAGAAATAAAACCGTAATATTTGACCAATCAGAGTTCAGCCCAGCAATGACATTTTTCATTTTCAACCGCGAATACAGAATGACTAGTGTTTATTAGACAATATATTTTATTTATTATACACTAGTCATTCTTTGCCTTTGTTTTGTGATTATTATGTTCAAGTTTTTATAAAAATAAATTTTCAATATTCACGTTGTTTTCGGCCTGGTTAAGTGTTAAAACCGTGTTTTTTTCAAATATTTGGTTTGGGTAGGTAACTTTAATATTGGTTTTATATTATAATAATAATAATTACTATGCTGAGTGACACCACCTTCCGGATCGCTACGTGCCTGCGACTGGGTGCTCCTAGCGGAGCTCCACATCGGACACCATGGCCTATCCTGCAGTAGAAGCGCTGGTCGGATAGCCAGGCACGCAAGCATTAATGACATCATCCGTCGAGCACTTGTCACCGCCGGCGTGCCAGCTGTTCTAGAACCCAATGGCTTGGCACGCGATGATGGAAAGAGGCCAGACGGGATGACCATAATGCCCTGGAAGTTAGGTAGGCCTTTGGTGTGGGATGCAACATGTGTCAACACCCTTGCGCCATCCCATCTTTTGAGTACGGCAGGTTGAGCTGGGGCGGCTGCTGAAAGTGCAGAAAACCTCAAACGGCGTAAATATAATAACCTCATCGGAAGTTATATGTTTGAGCCGTTTGGGGTTGAAACACTAGGGCTTTTTTTCGGACAACGAATCAGCATTGCTATCCAACGTGGCAATGCTGCCAGCGTTCTGGGCAATTTTCCTATTGATATCGATGTGGATGAATTTTTTTATGCCCAATAATTTCTTTTTAGTTTGTATATATTCCTATTACGTTGTTAATATTTATTAGTTTTTATGTTTCTTATAATTAGTATTAGAATGTTAGCAATTATTGTAATTGTGTTTACTGCTCACAAAGTGCATAAAACCTTCTCCAAACATTTTGTTTCACTTCGCTTGACCCAAGGGCTGGTTTTTATCTTTGAACAGAGGATAAGCATTGCCGCACGGACCAGTGTGGCAACACCACCAGTCTTTTAGGCACAAATTACTATTTGACAACGGCACGGAGGAGTTTTTCACCACAATATTTTAATTCTTCTTTAGCGGTAACCTCTCACATCGGGTTCTGGTCCGAAACACAGAGGAATTGAGAAGCGCTTACCTCGGAGATGGCCACAACCATGAGGGAACAGACATCCTCACTCCCCAACTGGGCGTCAGGAGTCACACGGTGGTCCCTTGCCCCCGTAGGTGCAGTCTTGCAGTTGACGAGCAATGGGTAACTCGCTGTCTGCCTATTTGGTAAGGGATCGAGCTCGATTACACACAAGTTCATTGTTAATTTGCGGTTGATGGTTACAAAATTGCAGATTGAATTTTTATTTTGGTTGGATTTGTTCGAATTAAGTTCAATGATGGTTTTTATTATTCGCAAATCAATTCCTGGGTCCCCAGGAATCGTAACTAAATCGAACTGATCGAATCGTATCAGGAATAAAAAATACCAATTTTACACCACAATATCTATATTGTGGTGTAAAATTGATATTTTTTTGTATCTCAAGTATCTGCACAACTAGACAATATGTGGAATAATTGAAACAGGTATAATCTAGGTAAAATGGAGTTGAGACTTCTATTGTAATGTTGACCACCTCAGTGAAGTTTACCGAGATGGTTAACTTGATACATTTGCTGCCAAATACTTAAGACATTAAAATTTGTACATCCATATTCTAATGGTGAACAAATTAACTATTTATGACATGGTTTAAAAAATTTAGTATCCAAGTAAAAAAATTACAGATTCTGTTGTTTTGATCTCCTAGTGTTGCTCGTCTTAAAATATCTAAATACTAGCGGCTGCCCGCGGCTTCGCCCGCGTGATAGTAAAAAATTATCCCAAGGACCAGGTCATGGTCTACCTGTGTACCAAATTTCATCGAAGTCTATCCAGTAGTTTTCGCGTGAAAAAGTATAAAACATTCATACATCTGTACTTACATACAAACTTTCCCGCTTATAATAATTATTATTAGGATGAATTAAGTTCATTTGTAGCATTAGCATTATTTTTGTTTTGAATATGTGTAACAATTGAAAACATTGAATAATTGCTTCAATTTTGCTGCAAATATAAAAAAAGTTCGCGTATTATAACAGCCTCATAAAATAGAAAGCAGACGGCAAAATGTGACTTGAGAGTAAAGCGTTAGCTTTACATACTCTTTGCTTGAGTGTGATTTTGAGCACCGGCAACCCCAATTCAAACGTTTGTCAAACAAGAAACATTTTTCGTTTCGATGTGTCGTTGTGAATTACATACATACAGTACCTATTTTTATAAGATTAATGAGAATGCTGTAACAGACTATAGTTTTTTATTTTCCTTGTTTTGATTAGTACACTTTCCTCATGTAGTTGCTATGATGTGTGAGCAAAACATATAATACTTGTTTGTACTTAACATTCGATACAAGATGGCAAGTGAGGATGTGATAGAATTGGGGTCTTCGGACGACGAGGCAGAACCGGCACCGAAGAAGGTATGTAATTAATGGATTAATAAATATCACCTTTTTATTAATCTTTTACACTGTGAAAAGGTATTTAAAGGTTTTGGTTGGTACAAGTTTCTTATTTTGTTTATTATCATCGAGATTAATTGAGAAATTTTATGTTCCAGAGTAAACCAATGCCAAATGCAATGGTGTGTATTCCTAGAAAAATACATGAAGTTACAATTAGACCATCTAAACTAAACGCAGGAAAAGTAGTGCCTGGATCAAAAGGGGTACCTGCAGTGAAAGGGGCACAAAAAGCAAAAGGCGTACCTGCAGCGAAAGCACTACCTGCTTCAAAAGGACAGATACCTATAGCAAGAGGACTAACAGTTGGAAAAAATGTTTTTAACTCAAAAGAAATAACTATAGTAAAAGCGGTGCCCATGGCAAAGAAACGGACAACCATTACAAAAGCTCCAAGTATTGTATCAAATCCATTTGCTAGCAGAAATATGATCAATGGCAAGGCTGTACAAAATAATGTTATGAAACCACATCTCAAAGTGGTAAAACCTGTAAAAATCAATCCATCTTCAACATCAAATTCCAAGGTTTTTCATGTAAAAGCATTAGACACATCAAATATTAATAGTGGTATTTCAGCACTTTCAATGAACACTATTAAAATACAAAACACTAAATCTCTTAATAATTTGCCGCCTAGCATTACTGTAAAAAAAACTATCCAATCTACTACTAATAAACCTATAATTTATATGAAAAATACAAGTCAAATGTTTAACCCCAATTTACAACCTGAACAAGTAAATGAAGTCCAAACTGTGGACTTAGATGATGATGAAGGCAATCCTACCCAGGCAAGCCCTGCTTGGTACTTAAGACCTGAAGAGCAAACAGAAGAACCTACATTAGAGGAAAAGAATAATGCAGAGCCAGAGCACCCCACCATGATTGAAATAACTATAGAAGACAGCCCCATAAAACCACTGAACAAAAGGACCTGTGAAATAGGTGCTGAACTGGCTATCACCATAGATGATAGCCCTGTTAAGGTATCTGCTGATAAGAATGGATCTCCCAGTGGGAGTGATGATGAAGAAAGTAGTACTAGAGTACCAAACAGTAAGAAAAAGTTGGAGTATCCCAAAGAAGCTGGAAATGAGAGCAAAGACACTGTAGAAATTGAAATTGATTATCCATTTGAAGTTAGCTTAGAAACAAATGGAAAAGACAATGAAAAAATTGATGATAATCAAGAAGTTAGTATTGTTAGTGTCGAGCCAGTTCCTGTACCAAGTAAGAAACATGATAGTGCAGAAAATGCTAGTTCTTCAAAGAAAGAAAATAATAGTGCACAAAAGACCAATTCCACAGTAATAGAAGAAAACAAAAGTGATTCTCCAAGTAGTAGTGTCCAGAGTGAATTTCATGATGTGTATCAAAGCTTTATAGATACTTGTTTGAAATTGGAAAACTCAGAAGACATGAAAAAAATAGTGGAAAGGAAAATCAAAGCTTATTATAGGCAAGTTCCAAAAGAGTTTACAGAATCTGAGGACTTTGTTGATAGGGTTGCAAGTAAAATTCTTGCAATGAAGGCCTTCCCTCAAAGGATGTATTTGTATATTAAAGATATTGTAGATGAATTAAACATGCAAAGAAAGTTTGCCAAAACACAGATAGTAAATGTGGCTACCAAAACAGACGGTTAGTATAATAATTGTGTTTATCTGATTAAACAATGATTAGGCAAATAATATGAAACTACTTGCAATATCATCTTGTAATATTGCCTCTCCCCTGGTGCATTAATGCAGTATATTATTAAATTACAGTTTTTATAGTCCATTGATTTTTTTTAAACACCCATCAATGTATTTCACTATATTTTCAAACAACAAAAAAAGGAAGAGGTTCTCAATTTAGTTGTATTTTTTTTTTAGAGTCAGAACAGTTTGCATTTGGAGAAGAGAGTGAATATGATGCCAAACGCCAAAGACAAATACGAAAGCTAGAGAAAACCATTAAGAAACTGCACAGAGCTATTCAGAAACTGGAAGAACAGGAGGTGGACTTTGATGATGATGATGACTCTGTTTATTTGTTAACTGAAAGGTATACTTTTTCTTATTATTAATATTCATTATTCATGAATATTTCTTTTGTACATGTGATTGTCACGTAACTCCTACTTAACGGCTTGACCGATTTGTATGAAATTTTGTGTGTTTATTTGAGTGGGTCCCTCGATGGCTTAAAAATTATGGAGGTACAGCAGATCTCAACTGCGAACAATCACAGGAGTCTTCACGGGGCACTATGTCTACCAATAATCAGCTCCACAACATAGGACTAGCAAGCGATCCAACTTGAAGGATCTGTGGAGATGTAGAGGGGCACTATGTTACACTTGCTGTGCGACTGTGCAGCACTAGGCTTGAAAAAACTGCAGTACCTGGGCCAACCATTTTCAAGACCAGAGAACTACAGGCTCAGCCCCATCATGGCCATACTGGGACTCATGAAGAAGGTGCACGGAGAGCTAGGGGTTGAGTAGACAGGAGGGGCATAGCATAAAAGATCCAGAAGGGTCGAAGTGCTCTGGCCTAGCCAGCCCCACAACAAGATAAGATAATCATACTTCCTCAAGGGTGCTGACCAACTTCAAAAAGAAATGTATATTTTTTTAATGAATTCAAGAAATTAACCTTGGAGCTACTGCATTTAAGCTCACTCAAATCGGCCACATGTTTTATTTTTAGCCGATTTCAAAAAGGAGGTTTTATGTTTGGCTGAATGTATTTTTTTTTAATGTATGTTCACTGATTTCTTGGTCAGTTGTGGACCGATTTTGATAATTATTTTTTTGTTTGAAAGGGTATGCTTCCAAGTCCCATAGAAATATTGTTATGATCTGATGATGAACTTCGAAAATATGGAACAGAACTTCTTATAGGAAAACAGCAGAACTGTCGTAACAAATAAAATTGCTTTGTTTATATGTGTAGTTGATGACTAACTGAAAGAAGAGGGGGGGATATATCAAACTGATCTGATGATGAAGCCGGAAGGTAGGCTTGGGCTTGGCTTATTGGATTTGTCATGCAATGTTTTAATGGTATAGGTTAGGTTTATTATAGACATTACAAACGGTTTAAGTTTGGCTGTGGCTGTTACCACAACCAAAAAAGTGTAAAATAAAAAAAAATACAAAAGACTTCAATGCAAAATTAAAACTAATAAAAAAGCAATTCTTCTTTAAATTTTATATAATGCAATTGATTTGATGAAGCGAAGAATCTGCCTTCTCAATATTATTTCTACTTTGCTCTACCTAGCAAAGTCCCAAATGTGGTAGCATTTTAGCTTTTTGATTGTTGCTGTTTCACTCAGAGCTGTGGCTAAGGTGTTACAATGTGTCATTTTGTATGACTTTGATCTGCGTTTATTTCCTCCTTTATGGTTCCAATTTGTAGTTTAGAGGTTTTGATGGACCATGGAGCATTTGGAATTGCTGAAGAATTTCCAAATTTGAGTTCTTTGCTGAGCCCCACAAACCTTTATATCATAAAATTTCGAGTATGAGTCATCAACTTTTATACAAAAGATTCTGCCTTCTAAGAATGACTTTAGAAGTACGTATAGGTTATACGGCAGTTGTTTCTTAATTTTGTACAATAGGACCTGGTGCCAGACCTTGTCAAACGCTTGTTGTACGTCCAGGAATACAGCTGTGCAGTACTCTTTACGCTCTAACGCCTCTCGGATCTACCCTAAATTTAAGCCTGTTTTTTTTATTTTTTTCAAGGTATAAAGAGCGAATGGTGCGCGTTTACGCGAAATTTTGTCAGTTGACAAATACAAAAATGCCTTCAGAGCCTCGTATTGTACTGGACGCGCGGCCAGGTCAACCATCGGGGCCGGCGAAACGTCTTGAAAAGTGGATCAATAAGAAAGTCCCCATTGGCACACCACTGCCTTTTCCAGACTTTCATGATGTTCTCCGTTGTGTTAGAGAAGCAAATGATGAAGATAAATTATGTTGGAATGAAGCTGACATCATGGAAGAAGGTACTTAAATAACCATAATTGTGGTGTAAAATATAAATGATCTAAATCACAAGCACAATGACTGGCCTGTTGGTCTAGTGGTTAGTGGCCCTGACTGCTATGTCGGAGGTCGTGGGTTCGATTCCCACCCAGGATAAATGTTTGTGTGATAAGCATGATCATTTTTACTGTATCTGGGTGTAATTTATCTATTATGTGTATTTATTTAGAAACATATAAATATGTTTATCAGTTGTCTAGTACTCATAACACAAGCTCTGCTTAGCTTGGGTCTAGACAGCGTCGTGTGATATGTGTGGAATATTATATTACAAGTACACGCTTAGCCACTAGATGCTATTTATTATAATTATGTCTTTCTTTTTAGCTCGAGACTTATTTATGAGATGTGGTAAAAAACTTCAAAGGCGTAGACAGGAGAATGAATGGAGACTGGCAGCATCAAGGATTGCCATGGAAGTAGATCCTGCAGAAAATAACGAACAGCTGAGATGCAAGCTTGAAGAAAATAAAAAGTTAGCAGTGAATAAGGAGACTGAAATATTTAATAAGTAAGTTTTGTATGGATTTATTGAATTTCCTCATCATAACACCCGCCTGTCGGCCAGTTTTTCGAGCGCAATTCTCCAGTTATGTAGATATTTTTGCAATTTATCAATTATACTTCTTAATAAATCTGGCAGCTAGTTTTATGAACTCCCTAGTAAATCTAATCTAATAATGTGCATTTGTGTTATTTCAGGTATGCAGACAGACAGAACCAACTCAAATTAGAAGCTGTAGAAATTGGAGATAAAGAAGCGGAAGAATCACCTGTTGAAAGTGAAGAAGAAGAAGCCAATGATGAAAGTGCGTCGTTAGAAAACAAAGGCAAAAGGAAGCAAAGGCTGAAAAGACTGATACAGGAAATATCTAAAGGGCCTAGTGAGGGAAAAGAAAATCAACCAGAAGCCGAAGTTAAAACAGAAACTAAAAAACCTGAAGAAAATGAGGAATTAATAGCAAATAAGAACACAGTTGCAACAGAAAATAAGGAAGATTCTGAAGAAATTTTAGAGAAATCTAAAAATAATGATGATGTTGCAGAAACACTTTCTGTTAGTAGTGATGATAATGATGTGGAGTCAGATATAGATGAACTCCATTTATTGCAGAAATTGCACTCGGGTAATGAAGCTGAAAGTTCAACACTAGAATCCTCGGATTCTGACAGTCCTATAGCAGTTTCTGACTCTATAGAGTCAGGTGGCGACACTAAAAAGCAGTTAAGTGATGTCATCAGTATCGAAAATTCAAGTTATTCAGAAAGTGAGGCTGACAAAGTGGATAATGCAGAAAGACTTATTGAAAATATAAAAAGTACCGAGTTAATAGCTCCAGACCGTGAACTAAATAATGAAACTGAAGTTCCGATCATTGGGAAGGAAATAGACTGCTCCAGTGTTGAAGAAACATTAAGCACAAATGATACCATGGACACCGAGACCACAAGCTCTGATACCAAGAAGGATATCAGTAAATCAAACAACAACGAATATAGTGAGGCAGTTGAAGATATATTACTTGCATCATCAGATGAAGAAACAGGTGGATGTCAGGAAGAGGGTCCTTCCTCTGAGGGTGCATGTATAAATCTTAAGGATGATCTCATTTCAATTGATGAAACTGTTGTTGGGACTGTTGTTGATGAAGCTGAAAAAGCCATTGAAAAAGAGACAAGTGTTAGTGTTGTTGATGAAACCAAAATAGTTGATGACGAAGAGCCAAGTATGAGTGTCGTCAATGAACACGAAAAAGTTGACAAAGAAAAATCAAGTATAATAATACCTGAAAAGGTAAGTAAAATTTATGAACCTAGTGTAGTAGAAAATAGTTCTAATGATGATGATGATGTTAAAGATGACGATAAAGTTGCAGAAGAAACAACTGCCATTGAATCTATATCTATAGAATCATCACAAGAAATAGCACCTAGTGCATCTAAGGAAAAATCTGCTCAGAATGATGTCAGTATTCAATCTGATGATACCAAAGCCACTGACACAGTTACAAATATGGATGTTGATGAAGCATGCAAAGAATCGCAGATAAATTCAAATGTAGAAAACAATTTACCACCTGCATTATCTTCAGAAACTTAGTAACCCAAACTTCCATGTAAAAATGACTGAAGTGTGAAAATCGAATAGGTATATTTTGTTTACATTTGTATGAGTACACAGTTTAACTTAAAATCTGTTTTTTAATTAGAGATAATGATTTGACAATTCGAATGTTGCATGTTTTATCCATTTCATAAATAGTGAGGTACCGCAACCGATATTTAACAAACAAAACGAAAATATTTGAATTTTTTTTTCGTTTTTAATTTATGCAACTAATTGACAAACAAAAACTGACCACAGTTTTTGTTTTTCTGAAGGTAATTTGATAGATGCAAATGTCAAACTCATAAAATATAATTTAAGCCTAAGAATTGAAAGACTAGCAAAAGCTGCGTCATTTTATTTTTTCGTCTCGATTTGTTATCACCGAACCCAGACAAAAATATATATTACTCAAAGTGATATTTTTGCTGACACTTTATACTTTACTAATAGGTAGTAGTAGTAGTGTTAATAAGGACTTCGGTTTGAAAACTAATAATAGTTAGAATTAAACAATGATAAGTCCTCTTTTTGTATTATTTTCGCATGGATCTCTTATAAAATTGTAGCGATAAACGAATCGAGTGTCGGTTTCTTGCTATGCAGACATGTGAATTCACTGCTTGACAACCTATAAAATAGGACGCCATAGTTATGACGGTCAGTCCCCTCTTTGAGGAGTGGCTGGAGAGGCGTCACGGCGTCTTCACCGTCCGCATGAAGTAAGTCCTCACCGGACATGGTCAGTTCGAGACCCCAACTCCGACTACCACTATATCAATACCGACGTCAAGTAGCTAAGCTACCCATAGCTTGCCGTCCGGCAGTCCGGTAATCGTCAGGACTGAACTCTAGTCTTCGACAGCGCTTAGTGATGGACGCGCTCCTCAAAGAGATGTTAGCAAACCGTAGCAGTGCAGTAGGGCCGGTGTGGTTTTAGGCAGTAAAAGATACGCCCTCCTGCTCCGCCCAGATCGGGAGAAGTCAATGGATGAATTCCCATCTTGAAAAAAATCTTGACGACCAATGAAGATAACTTTTTTAATTCTAAAAGCATAAACTGCGACAGTCTCGTACCGCTATTGTAAACAAGATATAAAATTGTGTTGGGACGCCCATATACTGGAACTCCCTGGTAAAAGGAACTAGCTAAGAACCCATGAAACGGTTTTCAACGGCGCCCGCCACGGTTTAGTAAACAGCTGTTTTACTTCTAAACTCACGAGACTGGAGTTTTGTGTTTGCTGTGTAAACACAAAACTCCAGTCTCGCGGTTGCAGTTATCGCGAACTTGGCAGATGACAATCGAAGAAGGGCGGTTTATTATTAGTTGAGATCCAGACCGCCGTGGACATACACCGGAAACGAGCTGTTGCGTTGTATTTATTTCACAAAAGAATTAAAAAAGAAGGCCTGTTAAGTTCTGGGTGCATCAGTCGATTGTCGGATGTCGCATCGCATTTCTCTACCCCCTGAAGTGGCCACTGCGGGTGTTAACCGACCGCAGAGAGTGCGGGCGCAACCCGCCGTGGCTGCGGGTGACCGTGGCTTGCACGATTCTAATAGTTGCCCACCGTTGCAGCGGGTTAGCGGGATACATATATCTCTAGCATTCTACAGAAGCTGCTTGCCCGCGACCGCAGCGGATGCGGGTAAAAACAGTTTTGTGAGTTCTTAGTATAAGTAAAAGTCCGAGAGTAAAAAAATATGGCAATATTTTGAATATTTTAAATTATTTTAATCTTCATGTCATATTAGACTACAATAAACAAACACTATAGTATCTTGGTCCTAAAAGGTTGTATTATTAAAAGAACCGGTATATAAAATCGAATTTGGAGACATCACTTTATTAAAAAGCAGGCAACATATTTCTGGAGTTTGACATTTGCACTGGTCAAATCATTACCTCGAATTAAAAAAACGCATTATAGCTATGATTTTAAAGTGTATATATAGCCAGTTCAAACGACATTATTTTCTACTTAATGAAATGCCTTTTCCTGTAGGCAATGTTTTTATTCATATAAATACTTCTGCCTGTACAAAATGCTACTGTCTTGGAACTATGTATTAATGTCAAGCCTAATATAATTGTGAAAATACATTGTACCAGGTTTATATACATATAACTGCATTTATTTTTCTGTATCGAGCTTGACAGTGTTAATTTTTATTCTTCAATTTTAACATCTGTAATATTTTTATGTTTACGAATAAGTTTAATTAATTTTAACGTTAGAATTTAAATTAGGTATGATGTAAAAACTATTTGATCACAACCTTAATCTTATCGTATAATAAATGGTCTGTCAGACTTGAATAATCTTTTCTGTTTATTATTTTACGAATACATCCGTCTTGGCTGTCTAACTGATTAGTATTTTTTTTTTATTATTTATATAAACCACCAAACCAGTGTTTGACTGCGATCCCACCTGATGGTAAGCAGAGATGCAATCATGGATGGTGAGGCGCACTAGTTTATTAAGAGCCTATTCACTCTAGCCTTGAAGACACCTACAGATTACCTGTGGTAAGTATAAGGGTAGACTCGATTACACGGCGTGCAGGGAGGCCAAAATTCTTGCTTTGAATTTCGCTTTAGAATCGTTATATATATCAGCTTCGGGTACGGACTTATAAAATGAATTTAGGTTGTTACACATTTTGATGAGTGGTGAGTTGAGACCTATGTTTGTAGAGGTGGTAGTGCGTTGTAGCAGTGTGGTTATAGGAAACTCCTCCTCGCTCCGGACCATGGCCTGTACCAAGGCCCGGCGCGAGTGATCGCCGCCGCCGATCGCCCTCACGACATAGGCTGTCCTTGGATGTGGTCATTGATGTTAGCGATGGTGAATTCGTCTGTTCGTAGTTTGCAGTTGTGTGGAATGGTGGCTAAGAAACTCCAGGCTAAGTTCATGGATTCTTCTCGTTCGCAGATTAGTTGCACCTGTGTTGCTTTCGGGAATACGACAGTGTAGCGGCGATCATCTAACTTTTCCATGGCGGGCTTTGATAGGCTAATGGTAATTGTGTTGCATGGTTTTCGCCCTCCAATGATGTTGCAAATGCAGTCTGGCTGGGTTTTCATTTGGTGATTGAATTTTTCTTCGCAGAGGTACTCTAAAGCTACCTTCGGGCATTTTGCCACTATGTACACGTGAATGTTTCCAGTGATTTCTAGGAATGGGAAGGCTGGGATAATAGCTTGCCTATTATTAAACGTAAGTAGATACAAAACACAAAAACACCAATAAATAACTAATTTCGAAAAGAGAATAACGTACCTTTAATATAAAGTTTATTTGAACTTATAATTCACGTCAATCCAAAGCTATAACACTTCAAAGCAACCCGTTCTAAAACGGCCTATTATAAAACAAAACGCTCATAGCGCCATCTGTTGTAGAATAGCTGCATTATACAACATTAATATTTTATTGTTCTTAAATAAAACCCCAAATAAATTTAAATATAAATTACTTAAGTTTAAAAAATAACTTATCTATTAGATACTCCATTTGTTTAGGTAGGTAGTTAACTAAACGTAAACAACCATGATATTAAAAAAAAAACGTACCTATGACGTACAAAGATTATTTAAGTTTAGTTAATTTCCAGACATCGGTATAGGTAAATAATAATTTGTAAACATTTTTAAACACCTTTTAGATAAAAGACTTGTCATGATTGTTAGTTAATTACCTAGGAGTACCTACATGAAAAAATCTGAAGAGTATGAAACAAAAAGATTTATTAGGCACCGACCGTTTTGTCGGTGTAAGTAGTTGACAACCTGTATTATGTATATCATAATATTGAACAAGGTACCCATTTTTATAATTATGCTTTTGGTAGGATATCATTACTTTCTGTAAGGCATACTTTTTCTTTTTTACAATATTGACTCTAAGGATTATAATATTGTAAATCACGCATCTAATATTTCTTTCAGTATATAATATGCTGATGAATCCTTTCCTAAGTATCCTAAGTACAATTGTGTCTCACTCAAATCTATGAAACCTGGCCTCTTGTAAACAACTTTAAAATATGTATGTATGACACGGTGGAGATATTGTGGAAGTCTGCTCTGTCTTGGCAGGGCATCGCCGCTTTCTTGTGGAGGCGATTAGAGGCGACGACACCTCGCCTCCTAGGGCATGGTACGGAGTGAGAAAAAATGGGCAGCAGTCACCTCCTTTAGAAAAGCAGTAATGCGAGCGAAGGAGCTGGCTGAAAAAGTGAGGGAGAGGATATCTTTACACCTTTGCCGCAGCCGCAGGAGACGCCCTGGAGTTGAGGACGGCGAGCAATGGGTAGTAAAGCTGGCCAGTTGTCCGGTGAGGACCAAGCTCGAGTCTACCACGTGCCTCGCGTATCGTTGCACGCGGGCCTCAAAGAGATGCCAGAAAAACTAAAGAGGCCCAGTAGAGCCAGTGCCGGCTAGGGCTGCGAGATTTTTTGAAAGAGTTACCTTGGCCTTGGAACGCAAAGAACAACTAAATGAGCACAGGTTTTTAGTAAGTAACAATCTGACACTGCTTCTCGCACCGCCCAAAGTGGGCGAAATAATATCAGGCCACTCAGAAAGTTTTGCAAAAAAATGTTTTTATGTATAGGCACGGGTCTACCTTTTATATCAGTACATTTTATGTCATAATATTATTTTGCATAACAACGGATAGTATTCACTTCATTTCGCAAAAAATTATTTGTCATACATTCAAAACTCATAATTTTGTTAGTCAAAATCATTTTTAGGCATAAATTTCATATCCATAATAAATAAAAAGCAGAACCATCACATCGCAGAAAATTCACAGTCACAATCGTCTTTTGGCATATATTTTATATCGATAGTCATTAGTTGTGTTGGTAGTAATATCAAATCGGTAAATTAAAGTTAATTACAAAACGCTGTTGGTGTAAATTGGGTCGACGGAAGCCTCCTGCGGGTCCTTCTATATCTGGGTGCTTATAAAAAAAATAACCACGAAATAACTTCTAGCCTAACCTGTCCGTGTCCCGTGCCCTAAAATTCCGAGCTCGCTACGCTCGCTTATGACCATATACCTACATGCAAACAAGAATATACTATGATATTACTATTAATATCAAAACGGTAACCTAATTACAAAATACTGTCGAGGAATAACAGGTGGACAAATAGGAGAAATCTAGAAATAGGAGGCCCCACAAGGGGCTTCCGTCTGGAGGCCCCTTGTGGGGCCTCTTATTTGTGGATTGTTTAAAAAAATAATCACGGTGGCTACGGCAGGAGCCCCCGCCTTCAAGCAGGCATGTATACATGCAAGCAGATATGCAGCATGCAAGAAGGCATGCAGCATGCAAGCAGGCATGCAGCATACAGCATGCAATCAGCCATGCAGCATGGAAGCAGGCATGCAACATGCAGCAAGCACGCAGTATGCTAGCAGGCATGCAGTATGCGAGCAGGCACACAACATGCAGCAAGCATTGTTTCTGTCACGGCTCCGGCGCTGCGGGGTTTGGGCGGTCCCACGCGAGCTTATCGTCGCAGATGGTTTTAACGCTCACCACTTCCTCTTTGAAGCAGGCTCGTTTCGGCGCGTTTACGACATTGTGACAGGTGATGAATCTTGGATTTATCAATACGATCCAGAAACCAAGCGTCAGTCGACAGTTTTGCTGTTTCAAAACGAATCAACGCCTACGAAAGTGAAGCGATCGAGAAGCGCAGAGAAAATTTTGATCGCTAGTTTCTTCACTTTGACGGGGTATCTGATTTCAATTCCATGGTATACCATGAGTAACAAGCGACCGAACACCGGGCTCTGCGGGATATTGCTTCGCCATGACAACGCGCATGCGCACTCAGCGCTCAAAACGCGGGACTTCCTGGACACCACACCGGTCAGAGTCTTGGGGCACCCTCCTTACAGTCCTGATCTGGCACCGTGTGACTTCTTTTTATTCCCTAAAATAAAAAATCTGCTGCAAGGGATACAGTTTTCATCGCCGAAAGCCGCGCTAGCATCGTTTGAGAAGGCTATGGAATAGGTGTCTGCGGCGGACTGGAAAAAATGTTTTGAAAATTGGTTCAGACGCATGAAACTTTGTATAGAGGCTGGCGGAGAGTTCTTTGAGAAGATTTAATAAAAATATTTTATCTATAGAAATTAGTTTTTTAGTTTCTCAAAACTTTCTGAGTGTTCCACGAAAAATGATTTTCCATCTAAAAAAAAATAAGAGATGGAAAGAAAACGATCGATTCCAAAATTTTTCTATTCTTTTTATAGATATTAGTAATTTTATAAATACAGTTAATATATGTTATAGATGTGTAATAGTTGGGTACACGAAATTTAAACCTCCCTCTCTTGCTTGCCTTTTTTAGCATTGGAGGGCATTGTAAGCAACAGTTTAGATAAAAGAGTAGTTCTGCAAAAATCTATAGTTCAGAAGTTGTGATTTTTTTTCATGACTTTCATTGTAGTGCTGTCATACATAGCTAGCATTCCTAAGATCATTGCTAAGCTGTGCCATTATTTTTTTTAACTCTTACTTGGTATTTCTGTATGATTTCGATAAAATCTTTGTTTTGTTTTCTTTTTTAACTTTTTTTTTTCGAATTTTTATTCAATATAAAAAAAAATACTACTGGTTCAAAATTACCGTGACGTGTTTGTATTGTCTAGACAAAAAATAGTTACTATAGAAATATTGGAACAGTCAAAAATGACATCATGTGTAAATACAGACTTTTAATTTGGTCTTTATCAGTGTCTATCATACTGCCAAACAGTTCGTAAATAAAATGAACGCAAACATAAGGTCGTCACAACATTTATTTACAATATTTACAAAGGTCCACTCTTAAGTACATAAAGTTAAATCTATCCTTATTTACACAAGTCTTCAGCAACAGTATCATGCGCAAATGTCATGTGAAACAAACTGGTCCAGGGGTGAATGTGAACTGGTGTTCCGCATCAACAAACGATAGAGGTTGGAAGTCGGTGATTGGCAGTCTTTCTGTCCTGGATGTCTTTATTTCCAGGACTATTTCACCAGTTCCTTCCTGAAATATACAAGAAAAAATTGTTTTAAAGACGTCCATATTCTAAAATAAAAGGCTGTAAAATCAGTTAGAATTCCCTTTAGCTCAAAGTCAAAGTCAAAAGTTTTTTATTTCACATAGGCCTACATGGGCACTTATAAAACGTCAGAAGCTAGTGCACGGTTCCAAAGAGGTCGTTTCAGGACAGGGTAGACTGGTCAATATTGTACTAAAAAGTACAATAAAAATTATCATAACAAAAAGTAACCTAAGAATTCGCGGAGTCTACAGTGTTCTCACATTCACATAGCTGTATCAAGCTTCAACGAATACTGTCTAGTTGGATAGATAGGATAATAGTTTAAAACTAGCTAGTGCCCGCCAATTCGCCCGCATCAGATTCGTAAAACAGCGCAAATAAAAGTATCTTACTCCGTATAATATCAGCTATCGACCAGTGAAAGTCCACTCAAAATCGGTCCAGCCGTTTCGGAGATAAGCGGGAAATGTTATTTTTATGTTACGAATAGACACTTCAATTTTATTTATATGTATAGATAATAACCTTGCAGTCATCTTTTATCAATTGTGGTTCTCTGAATTCCGCGGAGTTGTAACCGAAAAGCTTGAGGTGGTTCTGTCGGGTCAAATCGCCTGGGATGTCGGATCTGAAACCAAGTTGGGAATACATCTTTAGCCATCCTCGTATCAAATAGTTATATATTGAGGGACTAAAGTTTTCGTAGATATCATAACAAAAAGTTGAATCTAAACATCTAGTAGAGAAGACGTACCTCTGTGGGGCCTTGGTATTGACACAGGAGTATGTGAAATTCTGCCTGGCTCCGTTTGATAGCAATCTCAAGAATCGAAGTTGTATTGCACCAGATCCTTCACCGTCGTATGTAAGCTATAAAAAAACAACAATGTATTTTATTTTAAGAGCCGGTTGTAGTCACAGAGTATTTTGTAGGTACTGGCTCGGGTCTTGTCATAGAAATATAAAAAACATCCTTTCTTATGTATATGGGTCTTGTTGACTTCGCGGCCTCGTAACAGCGATTTTATTTAAAAAAAAAAACAACTATTCAAGATTTTTGTTTTTGCCGGAACCTTTTAAAAAACAAGCTTTATTCTTTTATATAACTTTCAAAAATTCCGTGACGTAATCACGTAGTTAAACACGTTTAAATTTGTAAGTTAGGGTCAGATTCGTTTTTTTTTAATTAAGCCATTTTATTTATATCATGTTTTGACTATTATTTTTATCCAGCGGTTGGTCATTATATAGTGAATTTAAATAAAATTATTTTTCATGGTGTTTTCTTTTATATTTGTGGATTTCTAGAGGTTCAAAAAAGTTCAAAATTAGTGCAACCTCGCCTTAAAATATGAATGTCGTATTTGTAAACTGTAATCTAGTATTTAAACTATATATAGATATAGGTATCCTAGACACATACAGATCTAGAATTAGATTGGTTAGAGGCAGTTGTGGTCGAGTGCTAACGTCCCCGACTTATGAGTTGTAGGTCGCAGGTTCAAACCCAATACGGCGCATTATTTTGTGTAATTTATTTCATCACCACTGCTTTCAAAACAGTGAAGGAAAACATCGTGAGGAAACCGGCATGTCCTAGAATAAAAAAATCGAAGACATGTGACATTCACTAACCCGCACTGGGCCCGCGTGGTGGATTATGGCCCATTCCCTCTCCTAGAGAGGAGGCCTGAGTCCCAGTAGTGGGAACATTAAAAGGCTGATTATGCTATGCTAATCTAGATATTTTTATTTACCCTGTAGCCATTGTCAGATTGCGAGAACTTGTGGGCTGTGGCATCACCAGTGAAGATTGCTGGTTCCCTTTCGTCTGGGTATACGCAGGTGCTATAGCCCTTGCAATAAACTCTTATGGGCCGTCCGCCGGCAGCTCCGCCACGTGCATCAATCCAGTAGTATCCTTTAAAGGAGGTAAATATTTATTAACATTTAAAAATCATACTTCACATGAATTGAATAAGGAACAATATGTCTAGTAATTTGACTTGAGCTAGTCTTCAGACCTGCACTGCAGTCTTTAGCGCCTTACCCTTGGGTCAGCTCGACACAAGTTTTGAATCTATAGTTGGCTGCACCAGAGAAGTACTTGATAACGTAGAATGGATCCCGCTCATTTAATATAAGAATATTTGCTCTATAGTCAAAACCCATAATGCTCAAATGACATAACTTTTACTTAACATAACTACACAATCAGTGTATATGTTAACGGCAATCTGTCTAATTCAGGTATTCTATACAATACCTAAGCAATGTATGGAATGCCTGGGGCGTCTAGGCAATGTAAGAAGATTGGGTCGGATTATATGGATTGCCAACATAATGAATAACAACATTTTCTCCACAGATTTTTTCTAATGATCATTTAGTATAAAGATCTTTTGATATAATTTATCGTTTTGCACAACTAACATTTTAACTAAACGTAGAGCGAGCTTGGGAACTTAGGGCATTCCGACATGGATAGCTTAGGTTCGATGGAGATGAAAGGAGCCAGAGTGAGCTGCTAGCAAAGCGTGCTAACTAAATCCTCGTTATCACCTTCATGTTAGGTTCCTATATTATTCAAGGTGGATAGATTCAATTGTATTATATGTTTATATCAATTGAAAATTATATAATTTTTGTTATATTAAAAATAATTATATTATACATTATAGTAGGTACACACCCACGTAGAATTCATAAACCAAAACTTCTTAACTTATAAGTTTTTAATTTATTACCGTCGGTGAGATTAACATGCGAAGTCCTGAGATCACGACAAGACAGTGCTGGATAGCTCCTGGTACCTCGAGGCCTCCTCACTGCCTCAAGTGCTCCACGCGCAGCCAAGACACCCGTCATCACTTCCTTCACCCATTCTATGTCTTCTTCTGTAAAGAAGTAAGGGTAAGTTTTGTCAAAACTAGGAGCTAAGCAGTTCAGTTCTTTTCTATTAAGTAAAGTACTTGAGCTTGATGTTAGATGGACTGATGGTTCAATAATTTGGTATGTGTGTGTAGTTTGTTCCATCTCCGGGCTACTAGACGTACGGCGTTGCGCCAATGGTACATGGTGGACATTTCGCTCATATTTACAAAGCGTTTTGGAAATTCATTCATTGTGGGTACAGATAAGAAGTGGAATTAAAGTTCACGTAGGGACCTAATGACAGCATCAGCGGACGGCACTGCCGTGGCCGAATACTGGGCCATACAAGGAATTTGACTAGTCTTGCCATCGATACGCTAAGAAGAAGAAGAAGTGGAATTACCTGCCGGAGACTGATTCCTGATAGCTACAACCTAGAGGTCTTTAAGTCAAGAGTGAATAGATTACTTCTAGGCACGCGTGCTTCAACGCCGGCTATATCATCGCTTACCATCAGGTGAGTTTGTGCTCAAACGCGAGCCACTATACGAGTAATTTACCTTCGTCGAAATTATCTTCAGTAACGGATTCCATAGACTGCATTTCTACACTGCGACGTCTTCTGGTGTATGATGTGAATAGTTCAGGAGGTATCTGTGGTGTTGGAGCAGGTGGGCCTGGTGGTCCAGGGGTTCCTGGTGGTCCCGGGGAACCTGGTCTTCCTTCTGGTCCTGTGGAGCCCTTTGGTCCAAGCGGGCCTTCGGGTCCTGCTGGCCCTATCGGCCCAGTATCTCCTTTCAGTCCAGGAGGTCCTATGGGTCCCTGAAATAAGACAGTTTTACGAAATTATGATAGGTTTATCAGGTTTTTTAAGATGAATAGTCTAATTCAACTAAAAATACGGCACTTATAAAACGTCAGAAGCTAGTAAACGTTTCCAATTGGTCGTTTACTGGGAGAAAACCCGGGTAGAAAATCTAAAAAACATCGATTGACTTCTACAATGTTTCGATATTATAATACATACGAGAGGACAGTGTAGACCCGTAATATTTTCAAATAAGAACATGCAATTAAAAATAAGTAGATCAATTAAAAAAAATAATCAATGAGTCAGTGGAGTCTACACTGACTGCAATGCTGTTTATATATACTATTAATTCTGAATGGAAATTAAGTCTACAAATGAAGTCAGTCAGTGGTCTAAAGAAAGTTCATTGGGAAACAATTTCTGTATATGTACCATTTCTCCTTTAGGTCCAGGTGGCCCGATTGGGCCAGGCAGACCTTGCTTGCCAACCTCGCCTTGATCACCTTTCAATCCCATCGGTCCAGTATCGCCAATGTGACCTTTTGGTCCCCTGTTGCCTTTTTCACCTCTTATCCCCTGGTTACCTGGAGGCCCTGCCTTGCCGGGTGCGCCTGACGGTCCCATTGTACCTGGGGCGCCGTTTTCACCCTGGAAAGATCATAATATTTTCATTATCTTTTTTTAACCTTTGGTCGGTTTGAGAAGTGGATCCTCATTCGAAAAAAATATAATTTTCACTTTCGTCCTTATCGAGTAAGAGACAGAACAAAGCTAGGCCAATAAGAAAGTACCAAATCCATCTCCCTTCGTTCAGTCCATTCAAAGATTGCCTGTAAGATATTGCCCTGTGCGATAAGGCCACCCATTGTACACTTGTTTTTGTAAATGTTTATCTTGTTCACAATAGGAGGTGGATTTATTTATTAATCCTCTATATACATCTTAACTAATAAATATTATAACTTAATAAATATTTAAACAAATTGAAAATATTATTATGTACAAACTGGTAGAAAAAGAACTCATAGGGCATCAAAAAATTCGTCCACATCGATGTCAATGGGAAAAGTGCCCAGAACGCTGGCAGCATTGCCACGCTGGATGGCAATGCTAATTCGTTTACCGAAGAAAAGCCCAGCCCTCTGGTCACGCGAAGAGTCGACCAGCTGTTTGCTGATATCCCGAACAACTCGATGAGCGCTCGGACCAATAGGAGGTGTATAATAAAGTATATATAATAAATATATAAAGGCACATTTTAAAAGCGATTACTACTGGTTCCTACAATAAATGTATCTATCTGTTAGAGTGTGGAGACCTAGTGACCTAAAATACAGGCCCCTAAAGCCTGGCTTAGGCGCCAGTCTCCCACAATAAACTAGAATAAAACATCAATTGTGTAAAAGCGCTTCTCCAATGTTTGTAATGTTTATTGTGGTGAGAAAATAAATACTTATTATTACATTTACAGTAGGTACTTTGGGACTAGGGTAAGCCAAATTTCCCAGTCAAGCACCACGGAATAAAATTAACACGTATACGAATATTAATGGGTTTAAAAATTGTGAGATTGACATTTGATTCCATTAATTCGTGGTGGCCGAGTGGTAACGGCCCTGACTTACGAGTTGTAGGTCGCGGGTTCAAACCCAGCCAGGCGCATTACTTTGTGTAATTTATTTCATCACCACTGCTCTGAAAACGGTGAAGGAAAACATCGGGAGGAAACCGGTATGTTCTAGAACCAAAAATTCGAAGACATGTGACATTCACCTACCCGCACTAGGCCCAGGCGTGGTGGATTACGGCCCATCCCCTCTCCTAGAGAGGAGGCCTGAGTCCCAACAGTGGGAACATTATAAGGCCGACTATGCTATGCTATGCTAATAAGTATTGATATGGGCGCCAGCAGCCTATTTTAAGGTGGGCACTCCTCAGCCTCAGGACACCCCACTCGTAGTTTACGTTTTCTCTTGCCCATTGGTACAAAGATAGAATTAACTTTGAAATTTAAAAAAAGATTTTGAGCGAGCGAAACGAGCTCAAAAGTGTTATAACCTATTTTTAGATATGCTAGCTTCTCTAATACTAAGTTTGTAGACGCTTTTTATATTTTATTGAAAGTCAGGAGGATGTAAGTGCAAAGTCTTGCACTTTCCTCTAGTGCTCACAAGGTAGAGACGTGTACTTACAATCGGGCCAGGCAATCCTCTTAAGCCTCGTTGTCCTTCTGGCCCTGCTGGTCCGGCTGGTCCATTAGGTCCTTGTTCTCCTGGAGCGCCTTTGGGACCCATATCACCCTTTTCTCCCGTTATTCCGGGACTGCCTTGAAGTCCTGCTGGACCTTCTGAACCCTGTTAATAAAAACCATTCTACATATTATGAAAAGCAACTTATTGCATATAATACTTAATCATGAAGCGTATAATTTTGGAAGAAAACATACCGGGTTGCCAGGCATCCCTGTCTCTCCGGGTTTCCCTGGAGGTCCCACTGGCCCAGGTGATCCTGGAGGCCCGGGGTTACCTTCAGGTCCGTCAGACCCTGGTTCACCCTTAATGCCTTGTAAGCCTGTTTCTCCTCTTTCTCCCGGGAATCCTGCAGCTCCAGTGTCTCCTTTAGGGCCTTCAGGGCCGGGAAGTCCTTTAGGTCCTGTTTCGCCTTGTAATCCTGTTGGGCCATCATCGCCTTTCGGCCCCACTGGTCCTCTAGGTCCCTGAAGATATGAAATTATAAATAATGGCTTGTTTCTTTGTTGATAACAATTCAAATAAATATTTCGGATGCAATTTGAAGATGTTTACCAGTTTTCCTTCAGGGCCTTGAACGCCTGGAGGACCTGGCGTCCCAGGACTGCCAACATCACCCTGTTGTCCCTCAGCGCCTCGTGGGCCTGCTTCACCTTGCACGCCTTTGGGTCCTCGGCGTCCTGGCGGCCCTGTAGGTCCAGCTGGCCCTGTCGCCCCTGTAAGTAACAAATTATCACATTTATTACATATATTATTTTAAATGGCTCAGGAAATGGTTATATGTTTTTAATACACGTGGTAAAGGAAAATGATGTAAAAAGATTTAAGATATTATTAGAAAAAGTTAAGATTGTATGGTTTTTATTTCATTTAATTTACCACGTTTGCTAATCGTAGGGGCCCAGCAGGGTCGAAGCCTACTGGAGCCACGGGTAGTGTGACAGTGAAACCCGGGGCCCTGGGACGAAGGTAAAGAAGGAATAGGAGTGAGTTTTTAGTCAGTAAAAGTCTGACACTCTCTCGCGCCCCGCCCAAGAGCGAGATTTGTCATAAGATGATATTCCCACCCAATAGAAAAATATAACCATGTTTGCTAGAGCGGTTCAAATTCAAACCCTATGATCGATCGATCAAAAACATTTGAATGCAGTTTTGTTTCTTATGTTTCCTTTAAGTAAAGTTTTCTATCTCTGGTATTTAGAAATTCGCCTTTTAGATAGATGGATAGACATACAAAATAGTGTGGCTCTGTTCTGGTGTCAAACAAGAAAAACTAAGGTAAACCGCTTTCACAATATGGAGACGATAATACAACAATACATGAACTGGCAATACTAATCACCATGAACCAATTTTAGTATGGGACCAAACCTGAAATCACGAAAATAAAAATCAACTGCATACATTTTGTCCTATGTCTGTACAAATATTCAAAATGTACCGAACGGTTGTTTTTTTATATTTATACATTTTAGAATATGCCATACCTAGAGCTCCAGCATCTCCAATATCTCCCTTAGGTCCCTGTTGTCCCTTGGTCCCTTGTGGTCCAGCGGGTCCGAGAGGTCCAGGTGGGCCGCGGGCGCCGTCTGTGCCCGGTGGTCCAGGAGCGCCTGCATCTCCAGGCGGACCTTTATCACCGGGTAAACCTACTGGCCCAGCTTCTCCTCGAAGACCTTGTATACCAGGCGATCCGGGTGGACCCTAAACAAACAGTCAACCATTCAAAGATTCGTATTTGTTAAATTGAATTACTATTGCTAAGCTAATAATCGTATTATCAAACTAACAGATTCTCCCATAGATCCTTTGAAGCCTTTTTCACCGGGTGGCCCAGCTTCTCCTTTGTCACCGTCTTCACCAGGTGGGCCTACTGGGCCAGGGGCTCCAGTTAGTCCTCTTGGTCCAGGCAACCCGTCACGACCGATGGGCCCTTAACAAACATTTAAGTTTTAGTTAGAAACAGATTCAGAGGCACACAGGCACATTCTTTAGAAATAAATGGGTTAGTAATTTACTGACCTACTGGTCCAGCTTCACCAATTTCGCCTTTTTGCCCTCCAGGTCCAGGTGATCCTCGTTGTCCTTCACGCCCTTGTGGTCCCGGTGGTCCTTCGTTACCGGTCTCGCCAGGCTCTCCCTTGTCTCCTCTGATACCAGCTGGACCAGGAGGACCTAAGTCGCCTTTAGCTCCAGGGATTCCCTTTGATAATAACATAAATATATTTTATTTGGAAAGACATTTGTTGACAGTTGATTCAGGAAGTCCTACGTGTGATATTATTATTTGCTTAACATTTCATACTTACAGCTGCTCCTGGTAACCCAGGCTCTCCATTATTTCCAGGCGGACCTGGAGATCCAACAGGCCCAGGTTTGCCTTCGGGGCCCGCTGGTCCAGGTGGGCCCTCCTTCCCTACTTCTCCTGGAGTGCCCACGTCTCCTGGCGTTCCAGGAATGCCTGAGGCACCGGGTGGGCCCGATGGACCCGGCTCTCCATTAGGACCTTGGGGTCCGACAGGGCCTGAGGGTCCAGTTAGTCCGATTGCGCCTGGTTCACCCTGTTTTAAAAGTAAATGAATTTTAGACGTTGACCGAGATTTTTTAGTCTATTTAGAATTATAACCTTTAATAATTTCTAACCGTAGGGCCTCGTTCTCCCGGGGGGCCAGGTAAACCAGCTTTCCCATCAGGTCCAGGGGGACCCATAGCTCCCGGAAAACCTCGTACTCCTTCTAAACCCTGTGGTCCTCTTTCGCCTGTTGAGCCGGGTGGTCCAGGTTGTCCAGTATCTCCTTTGGGGCCTGGAGGCCCGTCTGAGCCTCTACGGCCGCGTGGTCCTCTGTAACCCTAAAATTATGTATAAAAATTACAATAAATTTACCAGAACGTGGCTAGGTTAAGACCTAGTCTAACTTTAACTAAGGTTAAAGTTTATAAAATACTCACCCTGGGTCCAGTTTCACCGCGATCGCCTTGCTGTCCTACTAAGCCCTATAAATTAAAAAATAATTAATTTAATCATTTGTAACGGGATTCCATAATTATTGTATATTTTCCAAGGTAGTAAGGAATACTACCATTAATCCTTTCGTTCCTCGTCTGCCTCTTCTTCCAGATGATCCTTTGTCACCCTTTTCACCTTGGCTGCCTGGATAACCTTGTGGGCCTTGAGGACCGGTCGCTCCTTTTTCTCCGGCTGGGCCTATCAAGCCAGTTTCGCCCCTTGGTCCTTCTACACCCTAAAATTATTGTGATAAAGAGTATGATTTTCTGTCCGATACAAAGAAATTTGTGTACTATAACAAAAGCTATTTTTTACCTTTTGTCCTTCAAGTCCCTCTATGCCAGGAGGTCCAGGTTCTCCGGTTAATCCTCGTTCTCCTTTTGGTCCCATATCACCCTTTTCTCCTTCAACACCTGTAGGTCAAAAGTATGTTTAGAACAATACCTACGTTTTTTGAGTAAAACGAGGTTAAAGTGAAACTAATCCTTGCCTCTTATTCCTTTATCTCCTTTGTCTCCTGGAAAACCTCTTGGACCCTCGTCTCCTTTTAAACCACGACTTCCAGGAAATCCCAGCATACCCTGTTAATAAGATATTTGTTTTACAAATTCTACAATGTATAACAATTGTAAAGCATCACACTATACATATCAACACAAACCTGTGGTCCCTGAGGGCCTACGTCTCCAGGTGCTCCCTGCTGTCCAGGGTTTCCGGGTGTACCAGGTGACCCCTCTGGGCCGGGTAGCCCTGATATACCTGGTTTTCCTTGAGGACCCTGCAAAATATGTTCAGTCCAGTTAATTTATGTTTCACTGCAAGTAACATTTATATTAATGCATTGAAAATGTTTTCTACGTTACCTGAAGTCCTGGAGCTCCAGTAGGACCTTGAGGTCCCGAAGAGCCTGGGGAACCGATTGTACCCGGCTGTCCTGGTGGTCCCGGCGGACCCGGTAAGCCAGTCGAACCCTTTGCTCCATGGGGACCTTCTAGACCAGGTATTCCTGGGTAACCGATGAGACCTGGAAATCCTCTGGGTCCCATAAACCCTCGGGGTCCCTAGAATAGATTTTTTTTTTCAGTTTAGTAATTAATTTAATACGATTACTTTATCCAGTGTCTATTAAGACTTAAGAAATTTATTCACCAGTTCCCCTGGAATTCCTGGTGGTCCAGGGGCTCCGTCTTCTCCTGGTGGTCCATCTTGACCAGGCGCCCCTGCTTCACCTTGCAGGCCCGCGCTTCCTCGTTCACCTTTGTCACCAGGCATACCAGGAAGTCCTGGGTAGCCTTGTTCGCCTTTAACTCCAGGAGCACCTGTTGATCCTCTTTCTCCATCTCTTCCTGCGTGACCTCGTCGTCCCAATCTTCCTGGTGGGCCTTGTAAACCTCTTGGACCTGGTGGACCCTAAAATCAATGTCATTGCGTAACGCTAATATCGTATAAAATGAAGATCAAAATGATGAACCTAACATTTTGTAGACTTACAGGTTCTCCTTGCTCTCCCAGTTCTCCTTTTGCACCTTCAGGGCCAATCTCGCCTTCTGGGCCAGGTGGACCTGTTAGCCCCATTGGGCCCTCTGCTCCACGCATTGCTGCCTGTATTATTTTTCAAGGTATTAGTATAGGAGCCTTACAAACAAATTACTTAGGTTTTATTTAAAATGTTTGAACTGAACATACCATATGTTGTGAGAACATTTGTCGAAGAGCTTCTGATTGGGCGTCGGGTCCTTTGTCAGTTGACGACTGTTGTAACTGCAAATAATTTTGCTTATTTATAAGTCGAAAATGGAGAGAGGATTGGAGAGAAATTTCCTACAGGTGTTTAATCATACTTACAGGAATAACAAAAACATTGCCTGGAGGACCTGGGAATCCTTGCGAGCCTTCAAAGCCAGGCTTACCCGGCTCTCCCTTTGGGCCCCTTGGTCCTTGCGGACCTGGTGGCCCAGGGTATCCTCTAGGACCCATGTATGTGCCAGAACTGCCGTAATCATAGTAAGTTTCAGATGAATCGTAGTTAGACGTTGAATTGTCCTGAAATAAGCATTAAAGGTTGCTAAAAGATTGAACAACAGAAAACGGTAAAAGCATCGTCAAAACATATTAGATACCTAAATGTAATAGCAATTGTTTATTTTTAATGGGAATACTTTTTTCCATGCCCGGATTTCACAAAAAAAAAGTTACTAAACAAAATGTTATACGTTATCTCACTTGGTAACCGGTTTCATCCGGAGGATGTGTGAGCCAATCTGTGTCTTCCGTGGTCGTCATAGGGCTGTACGTAGTCTCCGTGACGACTAGGGTGCTCCCGGACACATCCGCTTCGTCACCGTCCCCTCGTTTAGACTGGAACACGATACGTTATGGAAATAATCTCACGTGTCATAAAAACATGATAATTCCATTACAAACCCCATACTGAGGTGCGGGTGATACCAAAAATAAAATGAAAAGAATATTTTTGTGAACAAATGAGCTCTTTTTTGTACTTACATTATAATAAATTAACATGACAAACCTATTACGATTTTATTTCACTTTTACCCGACTGTGCCAGAAGGAGAGGGTAAGTTTTTGAAAAAAAGAGTTTGTTTTGTCAAAGCGCAATAAGATTTACGACTCATTTTGATTTAATGTTAAAGACGTAGTGTATATACTATATTAATTATGATTATAGAAATTAATTATTTTGTTATACATGAAGCTTTCGCAGAAGGCACTGTATTCTGTAAACTCTTACCTCAGTCCTTCACTTCTTTTATTCATATGTTAAGATGTGGCCATTGGAGTGGGTTAAATGTTTGTGCATCTAGTTTTGAAGTTTTTTTTTGTATTTTCTCTAGCATGTTACTGTTCTTTTTTTGTCCTCAATAAAATAAAATAAAGTAACTGGAGATTCAATTAATTTTCAGTTGGATTTTTTATTTAGACAGAAAAAATCAACTTACTCTCGGAGTAGTCCGTTCAGCAACATTTTCTTCAACTTCGGGATCGATCTCAAACGGAGTCGGCGGCGGTGGAACGACAAACTCGTTATCCGTAAATGTACCGAAAATGCTATTTTCATCTGAAAAAATGCGCGCACTTTTAACAACAGAAACTAGTACTGCTTAATACTAAAATACTTTTGAAATGTATAGATTTGATACCTGAATCTGTGGATGTAGTTGGTGCGTACTGGTTGATAGGGAATGAGTTAGCGACCTGCCACACGGGTTCAGGCGTAGTCAATATTCTGGTAGGCCACCGATAATTCGACTCGTTTCTATCAAAGAATCTGTTCCGGCTGTGAGAACCTACTCTCCTTCGTACATCATCTTCTGTTATTGTTCCTAAGTTTGGATGTTCAGTTCTATCTTGCCGTGGTTCAGGTTCGTAGAGGATGGGTTTGACTTCTGGTTGTAACTGTTCTGCTGCTAAAGGGACATATGGTAGTCCAGGTCCCCCTTCACAGTCAGGCGCTATAGACAAGCACATGTCGTAAGCGACGTCCGGTTTGTTTGCGAATTGCAGTAACTCGATTTCACCCTAGAAGAAAAAAAGGTTTAGTTAGTTTGAAAATCGTATGCAGATATTCTAAATATAGTACCCTATGCTTACATTTTCCCAGCTTTTTCTTATTTCTTAAGAAGAAGAATAAATTAAAACATTTGTAAAGCGAAAACTTTGCCAAAAGGCTTTTTACACTGTAAAGGACTATGTTGAGGACGAAAAGGCTTGGGATTGACCAGTTCTAGTACGCACTACAACTATTGTCTTTCTTTTTTCTTTTATTTTTATTTACAATTGCGTTTTTTTTTCACAATTTGACATTAATGTTTATTTTTTACAATTTGGCATTTTAGAAAAAAATATTTTTTGACATAAATATTTACTTTGCTAAGTATTACATTTTGTAAACTATATATTTCCTTTTATTATTGTGAATGAGAGAACTATATTTATTTATTTTTTTTCTCTTTTATTTTCAGTAATTTTAACGTATGTCTGGAAATTTGAATATTTTCTGTGGTCTACCCAAATGTCCATTCCTGGGTATTGTTCATCAAGTCATTGAGCTCCTTATTAGTCCTGAGTTGATCTTTGTGAATACTGACAAATGCTTGCACTCGCTGGACAGGTCCACTCAAATCTGTACGATTCTTTTTTCAAAAGACCATTTTAACAAATTTGCATGGTTCTCATGTGATTTGACCATTATATATTTACTGTAAGGACTTTAAAAGAGACTTTGACCCCTGAGTTTGATTCGGTGTTTCTTCTCAGGGTAGTCAGCTAGGAAACAACCGCCTGAACTAGTTTAAACTAACGAAAAAAAAAAAATTATGTGTAAAAATTGCTGCATGCCAACCGTGCCATCACTTATATTCTCTGGGTCGAAAAAGTGTAAAAAAATTAATTCAAAGTGTTCTAGGTCTTTTTATGTAAATCAAATTAATTCATGTTAATGAATATACATTACCTACTCCAAGGAACGACTAAGCTGTGATTTTTGTTTAAGAAAAAGTTTATTTAAAGACTTTTATTACCTTCATAATGGAACCTTTTAGAATGTACAATGGGTGCCCTGTATAGATTTGTGATCCTGGAAGGGCATTGTCATACTAATATTATAAAGGTGAAAAGGACTTTTTTCTCCTGGGGATAATTTCCTACAGTCACGTGGGTGAAGTCGCGGGCAGAAGTAAGTGATACTATCTAGAATAACTTATATTTTTGTTAGGATTCCGTACCCAAAGGATAAAAATGGGACCCGGTTGCTATCACTCCGCTATCCGTCTGTCTGTCTCATGAATGATTTATTTCTGTTGCCGCTATAACAACAAATATTAAAAACAGAATAAAATATAAGTATTCCGTTTTTTGCTCGATTTTAATAACGCTTGTACTATTCACAGAATATGTAGTTATATAAATAATTAAATTAAAATAAAAAAAAAATAGGGGGACTCCTACAAAACAAAAGTGTTTTTTTAGCCTATATAAAGTGTCTAATGTTGTGTCGGGTTCGGAACCCTCCGGGCGCGAATCCGAGTCGCACTTGGTTCTCACAAAACTGTTACATGAATATAGTAGCTAGACTAGTGATTGACTATGACTTCAATTCTTCTGATGGTGCTTTGAAGATTTTCTAAAGGCGCTGTGATCTTCCACCTACCTCATAATACTGGTCGGCAGTAACTTGAGAACCAACTACCAGGGCTCCAGCCAGGTTGAAAGTACTGCCAGGCTTGCGATCCAGTCGTAATGTTCCCCTCACTTCACAGTCCACAAGAAGAGTTGCCGAATCGCCCTTGATACTGATCGCTATGCGATGCCATCTGAGAAAAGGCACAAATAATATGTTTTACTATCATTAAAAAAAAATACCACACCTACACGATACCATTACTAAGTAACAATTAAACTTACAAATATCAATCTAATAAGTAAATAAAAAAATACATACAAAGGTTGGAAAATGTTTTTCTCCTTACAATAAAAATACTTCATTTACTTGGAACGGTCAAGTATTTCGGTGGGCGACATTCCGTAAATATATACGAGTACTTTTAGCTCTCAAACATTTGATATTTGCAGTCAAACTTCATATGACCAAAAGTTTATTTCATTAGATTAAGAAATACCAACAAAGTTTTTTTAGATATTGTTTCTAATCTGAACAAATAAGGATCGTTTTGAAGAATGCCAAGTACGAAGTAATCATTTTACTTTATTTTGGTCAAAAAAGTTTCTTTTTTATCTCGGAAAAATAAAGAATACTCTCTCAAATTCTCAATACTTAGTTGTTTATTGAATTCCACAATGTAGAACGCCTTGCACACGGGTATAGTAAAGTACCTATATAGTAGTAGGAGGGAGGAAGCTTTAAAGAGCCTATTACACTGCTCGATATTTAGACAGTCTTAGTCGATGTCGCGTAGTGTAATAAGGGTTAGACCTGTTTTACTCGGAACAAAAAATAAGATTGAAGTCTGAATATCGTGTGCTGAATATCGCTTAGGATAATATAGGCCCTTAAATTATCAGACCCTTAGATTAAAAGTGCCCCAACTCAAAATACCAGTAACTTCCAATTACGGTAAAAAGTAACATAAACAAGCCTATTCCCAAACCTTGTGGTGAAATAGAAACACTGGTGAGACTTTAAAATTTACTCGTACTTTATACATTTTGTAGATTTTCACGCTCAGTTCCCACATCTTCTAAGTTACGCCACTTTCATTCTCAGGGTGCGTTATGCCTCCAAACCAATCTTCGTACAGGGTGTAACAGAAATTGATGGTCATATTTTAGCTACTAATACTGGTCATGAAACTTATTCTATTTTCTTCAATGGAGTCGTAAAAAAAAATTGGATATCAGCTGATAAAAATAAATACCTAATCAGGCCAGTATGTGATTTTTTTTCCGTGTTTTCTATGACTTTCGTGAAGAGTTCTTTTTCTTTATGGGTAGAATAAGTGTTTAAAATATGAACACGAATTTCCGTATTAATTAATTTTTGGAACATGAAGTACCTAAGGAAGAATATAGAAAATTTATGTAAGTACCTAGAGTAGTAGTAAATAGGCGGACTTAATGCAGAGGGGTAATCTCTACCAATGAACTTTTGGGTTAAAAAAGACTCAATCGTTGTAAGTGAGCACAATAAAATAAATTAGACATATAAGAATTAAAATGAAGTTACACTACAATTAGGTACTTACAACAATAAAATACATAATAATTTATGTAAAAATAAATACGGGAAAGTAACTAATAATGTAAAAGTAATTTTTCAATTCATATGTACTCGATATTTTTTAAGTTTATCTAAGACATTACACCCCGAGCCTCGAAAAGCACGTAAAACCGTCGGTCCCGTTTGTCATTCGTAGATTTTTGACAGTCAATTACAGGTAGTCAGACGCCAGAAAGTCTGACCATCAGTTTATCCAAGGAGTGTCGTGTTGCCCAGTAACTGGGTTGTGGAGGTCTGATAAGCAGTCGCTCCATGTAAAACACAGGTATTCAGCCGCATTCGGTTAAACTGGAAGCCGACACCAGGCTAGTTGGGAAAAAGCTTGTGAGATGACGATGAAAAAAAAGAGAAAAACCTTATAAATACCTTCCATCAGCGATATCAACCCGGTACGTGAGGAGCTCGTGGTCGGCAGGGTCCCCCCTCGTGTCCTCATAATACAGTTCTATCAGGTTGCCCACCACCAGCTGCAGCTGTTCGTCACCAGCGTCCGAATACAAGATGAATATCGGATTCTGGTCCGTTCCTGTTTCATAGATACATTGTAATTTTTTTTAGGGAAATTAATAATGTATTCAAGGCGTAGCTCGGCTATTTAAACAAATTTGGGTTATGCATAAAAACTCTAAAGAAAAATTAATGAACAGGCGTAAAATTGGGCAAAGAGAGCTTTATTTTCGTAGCTAATTACTATGGCTTGTACTCTATTCGAAATAAGATTAGACATTTAAACAAATCTTTTTTACTGTTCGTTCAACCGATTTTGACTTCTATTCCATTGGCATAAGGATGGCATTAAAAGCAAAAAAAGTGGTTATAATACCAACTATTTACTGCAGCCGCCATTTATCATGCCACCAACGCAATAAAAGTAAAAATCGGTTGACACGTACAGTAAAAAAGGTTTTTTTACGTCGAATTAATCCGACAAACACTCTCGCGTTGATTTTGCCAGAGACACACATCCAAGACCAAATACTCCGTCTCGTCAGTTTTTCTGTTACTTTTAGGAATTGAAGAGTTAAACAAAATAGTGTACCTACTCGGTCGCAAACACATACGCTGGCGAAATGGACCGAATGGAGTACAGGACCTGTATCATGACGTTTAAAGTAAGATTGTTTCATTCTTATTTCCAGTGTGGGTAAGAGATGGCGCTAGTCAACCTGTATAGCTCTGTCTCTTACCTACACTGAAATAAGAATGAAACAATCTTACTTTGAACGTCATGGTAACCCCTCAGGTCATCACGCATAGCACGGAGCGTAGCTCAGCCTTCCGTGCGGAAATCGAACCTGACACGCAACGCAGTAGCCTGCTCATCCACTGTGCTAACCGTACTGTCAAATATAATCTACTGAAAACTAAACATGTAACGATGTCATTTAGACCTTTAGACAACTGATTACAATTAGTTTTATGTTTTTTTTTTTCAGTTATATATTTTAGCCGTTTGGGGTTGAAACTCTTGGGCCGTGGGGTCCGAGTGCTCATACGCTTTTTAAAGAATTATCCAAACGCTTAGTTGACACTTCGCGTGACCCAAGAGCTGACTTTTACCTCGGTCAGAGATTAAGCATTGCCATATAACGTGGCAATGCCGCCAGCCTTTTGGGCACACTTCCAGTCGACAGCGATGCGGAGGAGTTTTATAACGCCATATTTTAGCTAGTAGTTTTTGCCTTTAATGTATTAGTTTTAGGTTTTTCATCTTTATTGAATTTGTATAAGAATAGAAGACAAATTCTGAAACTTAAATGGAAATATTCTGAATCGGTTAATGATCACACAAATTCTTGCTAACGCAAATTCCTTTCGTTATTGCACTGTTGTGTATCGTCGTGAGATTTGAAGTACCTTTGTAATGGCGCCGTTTGAACCCTCTTAATAGTCGACAAGCCGGAAAACCCCCGAGAGAAAAGTGATTATGTTGTTTAGGTTATACCCGAGACGCGTTTAGATAGGTACTGAAAGAAGGTCTTTTGTACGAAGCTCGTTTTTGCGATTTGTACTTAATGTAGAACATTTAAAAAAGTGTCTTACCTGGCAATCGAACTACAGCTAAAATTGAGAAGTCTTCTGGAAAACTGTTGTAGAACATTCCAGCGGCCAGTCGGTGTAGAGTAGCGTTTTCATTCAGGGCAATAGCGGTGTAGTCGGATTCGTTTTCTAGGGGAGACTGGCACCGCCCGGGGGCCCGAGTCACCCCAACAGGGAGCTCGTCGTTGTCCCGAACCACAGACAAAACATCGAAAAATTCTGTCTCAGTCTCATCTGAAATACAAAGTTACATCAGAATTTATAGTCAACATTCTACGAGTACTGTAGGCCCATGGGGACAGACAGTTTATTCGATGATATTAGATCCAGGTCTGCAACAAATGCGATGTCGATATCTCTAACCTACCTAATCCGGTTGACCTCTTACTTGATTCCCTGTGGGGTCGTACCCCTGATCTCACCATTATTTTTGGTCTTACTACTTCTACTATTTTTTTTTAAGTGCCGCTGTTTTTCTTAGAAGGTGCGATCAAAATTGTATGCGCAGTCATGCGTCTCGATATCACAATAAAAGTGTTTAAAGTAATAATATTTACTCACCGTCCCCAGTACTCCCGTTGAGTGCGCAAAACAATAATACAAGGAGGAATAGTCCTTTTGTCTGTGGAGCCATTGCGGCCCGAATAAATATGTGAGGTGGTTGATGTTTATATTTGGTCCCATTCCGGAAGGCGCGAGGGGGATGTTAGTCCGAGGCTGTGGATTGTCGCAGCCTCTCGCCGAGCTCGCGGGAGCCGCGGCTCATGTCTGTCAGCTAGCCAGCGGCGGCAGGCACGATACTGAGCCTCCGAGCCGCCGGCACCACACCACATCGCTAGCCATCTTTATTGCATTGGTGTCAAAATAATGAACGCTAATGAAACGGCAGAGATCGTAAACTATTTTCATAGAATATGATCTGAAGCAATTATGAATCTGATAGTGGTTGCAGCTGCTAGTATTTGAGTAGTGACCGTAGTTTATAATGATCCAAATAGTTTAGGCTCAGTCATTGGAAACGATTAATCGTAAGTATACACTCCTAAGTAACAGCAAACAGTTTGTTTACTGTGACTTAGGGGTGTTTATACATATTAATCAGAGTATGGTAAACAATAACAACAAATATCGTGTGTTTGTTTTTGTAAAATGTTGCCGTCGCCTGCCTTGCGTATATTGATCAAATCCAATTCGGCACTATCAACTCTCTAATGGAGATACATTTGTTTTGTGACTAGAGACACAAATTTCTGCGTTCTAGTCCAAGCACTGATATACCGATGTCGATGTACTTTAAGAGGTACAATGAGTAGGTACGTACTCATTACCATCTTAATGTTCAAGATAATGTAAATGTTTGTATTCAATTCGCAGGAATTAACTAAATGTCTAAGTTACAAAAGTTAAGGTGTTGAATAATTCATAATAATAATATCTACTTAATCTATTCGCCTAGGCGTGAGGTATGTTGAGAGAGACCTCACGCCTACATCCACTTCTGAAGGTTTTTCTGAGGAACTGTTGACTCTTCAGGGTCATCGTATTGAGGACTAAAATTGGATATTCGTTCATTCCACACGAGCTTTGGTTCGAAGTGTGAAAGCGACACCCGGGGCCCTGGGACGTAGGCAAAGAAGGAACAGGAGTTGGTTTTAGTCAGTAAAAGTCTGACACTATCTCCCGGTCCGCCCAAGAGACTCCGGGATTTGTCATAAGATGATTTTCCCGCACAATAAAAAAAAAAAAAATATCCTGCTCGGGTTAATTTTTAATCAAATTTTTTTTAACTTCTCCCGCTCTAGGTGGAACGAGGAGGAAGTGTCAGACTCGTACTGACTAAAACCCAACTGTGTTCCTTCAGTTGCCGAAAGCGAAGTCGAAAAAAGTAAAGTGCTATTTATTTTTGTATAAATAAGGCCCGATTATACTAAAGGAGAAACGCCAGGTATACTTCAGGTAATCCAAAGGCACCATTGGCAGCGACAACATGTCTCCTTTCCAGTGGCCATATTAACTAATTATAATAATAATGTTTATTTTATTAAAAAATTAACAGCATTTTTTTTTCATATAGTTTGGAGATGTTTAGTCTGTCTAACCGATTTTTAAAGCAGTTCGATGTGGGAGCTTTTACAACACTTTCTGGTCTAACGCGACTCGGCTGGTCAGCGGCCCAGTTTGGAAAGCTACGCAGTATTTTCTCGTCTAAAATATCACGGTGTCTTAAGACGAAAATATATCTACATATAACCAGTGCTTGTTGCTAGTGATGATGACGTAATGGCTTAGCAACGTGGTCGCTCACAATGGGCCTTATCAGAAGGCTTCAAGAGTAATGGAAAGTGCTGCGTGATCGAATCAGGAATGAGATATTAGCAGTAGTATTTACTAAAGTCACCAACATAGCCTGAAGAATCGCCAAACATAAGTGGCAGTGGGCAGGGCACATTGCTCGCAGAGCAGATGGTCGATGGGGCCGAAAAGTTCTAGAGTGACGACCGCATACCGGGAAACACTGCGTTGAAAGGCCTTCTACGTTTTGACCTGCTAAGAGTCGCGGGAATCCGGTGGATGTGAAACGCACAGTACTAGTCGTTGTGGATACACTTGAGCGAGGCCTATGTCCAACAGCTGACGTCTTTTGGTTAAAATGATGAATGATGATGCTGGGTAAAGGCCTCCCACAAATCCTTCCAGGCATTCCTTTTTCGAGCCACCACGGACCAGCCCTTGCAGTAGAGGTCTAGGTCCCGACACATCTTCTCAGGTTAAACTTGCCAGCGTCGTCCATACTCAGAAACCCACAATGTGGACAGTCTTGCCCAAAGGTCAATCCCATTTTAGCCTGGCAGTTGTTTTTTCTTACGTCTATCATGACAGGGTTTATGCAGAGTGGGGTTTCTAATTCGGTCGGCCCTTTTGTTTTGACACCCAGAATGCTGCGCTTCATTGCTCTTGGGCAAAATCCTAGGCAAAACTTTTGCAACTCAGTGAGCGAAAGGTCTGAGCATTGAGATTAGGACGGGCAGGATTCAAATATAGATAAGTATTCATATCAGGAATATCGGTAAATCTCCCTCTACTATCGTCTTCATGGACCAGTAAGCTTCCCAGGCGTTTCCGAAACTATTTGTTTTTATGTGTCACTAAAATATATTTTTTTTATGTTGATTTCGCTCCATATTTGATATTTAAGCAATTTTGCGCTTAATATATCACAAAATTGGTTTATTTAGATTACATTTAAGGTTCACACTTTAATTAAAACATTTTACCTCTCTTATTGAAATTTTTCAAATAAAAGTGAAATTTTACCGATAAATTTCAATCCTTTGAAAATTTCATGAAATTCGTCTATCTGTAACCATGATAGCTAGACAGTTGAAATTTTCACAGATGATGTATTTATGTTGCCACTATTGTAACAAATACTAATAAAAACAGAGTAAACTAAATATTTAAGTGGGGCTTTCATATAATAAATGTAGTTTTTATGCCGTTTTTTACCGTGGGCGGTAAGGAACCCTTCGTGCGCGATTCCGACTAGCTCGTAGCTGTTTTTTTTTTTGATTTTATACTAACGACCTACGCTACATAAATAGTCCTGGTTGCCAGTTTATAGTACTTATGGTAAAGATAACAGCCGTGACAAATGGTGACAATAGAACAAAGCCGTTGTCAAGTTTTCCTCACGTAGTGGCGACGTTCTTGTTGTTCGAGAAGCGTGTATTTGTCACGGCACTCGGTCTTAACGAACTTTCGCATAGTTCGGGACAGTCGGGACACGTAGTTGGTCTTGAAGACTGGCACTACCTACCTACCTCAAGATAGGCCGTAGGACCTTGTTTGTACTCTCTCTTCTTTGGCCTACTTATTGTCTTTTAAGTTTTTTGATGTTTCAGAGGCGTAGCGTGGACTAATCTAGACGTGGGCGAACGCACATCAGCGAGCCCTTTTTCTTTTTTTCTTTTCCTTTTTCTTTTTTGGCGTAGCCGTGAGATATATTGTTTTTGTTAATTTTACTTCTCCTTATTCTTTTTTTGTTTTATTTTTTTTATGTTTGATATTAGTTTGTAAATCTATTATTAATTGTTGATTAATGAATCATGGTGTGCCAAATAAGCATATTTTCTTTCTTTTCTTTCTTTCATAAATTCGAAAACGTGACAGAGACTGTCGCAACCCAGTGTTCGACCACACCGTCGTTTAATATAGTGGTCAAACACGAGCCTATCAATTATTATTAAAAAAAACCCTCGTTCTTAAAGAGCCCTCGCTTGTGCGAGGCCCTTTTGGGTACGAAAACGTGGGCAAGGGGCCTACTTCGCCCACGCCTTGCTACGCTACGCTACTGTTTGATTTGATACATAATTATATCAGTTGGTTTGTCAAAGGATTGCTGCGAAAACACGAGAATTGATAAAAACTTAGTGATCTGTATGTTAACTGCGTTTCGAGTTGTTGAGTTCGACTGCTACAAAAAAATACAAAAACACCGCCGTTGGATTTTATTATAATTATAGCTAGATGGCCCGCGACTTCGTCCTTGTCAGACTCATAAGACAGCACAACTACATTTTGGTCCCAATTTCAAAAAGTTTTCTTTTTTTGCGCGGGACCATTTACATTTTTTTTTAAAATAAAAGTAGTCCAAGTTATTTCTTGTAACATCAGCTATCTGTCTGTGAGAGTCCTGTCAAAATCGGTCCAGCCATTTCGGAGATTAGCCGAAAAAAAAAACAGACAGACAGATAGACGGAGAGACAGATGAAAAAGTGTGAAAATTGCTATTTGTAGGTATCGAATATACTTTTAAATGAATTTAGTAAAAAAAATATTTTGATATTACAACAGACACTTAAACTTTATTTGTATGTATAGATATACTAGCTTCTGTCAGCGGCTTTGCCCGCCTGAAAAAAGGTTTTTCTATACAAACTCTGAACCCCCGTTTCAATCCCTTAGGGGGTGAATTTAGGAAAATGCTCTCTTAGTGCTCGCCTACGTCATAAAAAGAAGCCTTGTGCAGAATTTCATGTTCGTAATCCCAGTGGTTTCGGCTGTGCATTGATATGTCAGTCAGTTTCTCCTTTTAGATATATAGTTAGATACTATGGTAGAATAATTCGTTAGGCCAAGATTCAAGAACATAAAAGTGTACAGTAATAATAGTCTACGTAGTTACCTGTTGTCGCTTACCTTTTCTTGAGGTGGGAAATCATCGATTAAGTCCTCATGCTATGGGTGAAGCGAGAGGGAGTTTGAGACTTTTACTGACTAAACCCACTAGTGTTCCTTCAGTTGTAGCCCTTTTGATTAATCCTGTAACCCAACCTCTAACGGTACCTAACGCAGGCTTTGGGAAAATAAAGTTTTAAAGACTTCCACGATAATAAAAATAACAACATCGCCCATTGTTATAGATACACATACAAGTTAAGAGGTCCCTTGTTGACAGTCAAAAGGAAATCAAAGTAATATCTGCTACAAAATAAAGCTAGAACTACACTGCGCACATGTGTGCCACACACGCCGATCTGAGCGCGTCGGTCTCCATACATTTTATATAGAAACTACACTTGTAGAGCTACACTTGATCCACGCCACGCGACGTCGTTCTACGTACAAATCAGGCTTGTTACTCGTGAGCGTCGGTGTAATGTAGTTCTAGCTTAACCCATGTATAAAAGGCAAATTCCTGACTCATCAGCGTCCTGTCCAAAATTAAAACCCTTGGACCTATAAGGCTGAAATTTCGCATACAGATTTATGATGTAAGTACAAATAAAATAAGGTTTAAAAAAATATTGGACAGATTTTCAAAATTCTTTCACCATTAGAAAGCTACAATGTCACTGAGTAACATAGGCATATATTTTCTATTTGAACGCGGTAGAAGCCGATGGCAAAAGCTAGTAATATATATGCCGGTGAAGTCAATAGTACGGAAGCTTGAGAACGAATGAACGAGCTAGGTGAAAATGACATATGTTACTTCGAAAAAATTCGGGCTGGCGTTTGAAAGAACCGAGCAGATAAAGTTGCAGAACGCAGAGGTGCGGTGCTCTTTCGTCTTTCCTCCGTCAGCAGCCGTGCGAACAACGTCGAGTCTCGGGGACTGTCTCACGGCTCGTTGTGTGAAGTGAATACCTAAAGCTTGTATCATAATAAATTAGTTGTGTGATCTGGAATAGTTTGTTTATTGCTCGATACCCAGCCATCGCCCACAAAACAGAGTCCCTGGACAGAGTTTTAATAATGATCGGCATCCTCAGCCGACATATATAAAAAAAGTCCTGACTCACTGAGACATCAACTACCCTCGAACCTAGAAAGCAAATTTTTCTCACAGGTGTTGTTTTTAGACGTGTAATGAGAAATAAGCTTCAGGATTGAGGATAACCGACGCAAGGACGAGGAGGTAAAATAAGAACGGATTTGGTGTAATTCGTCATTTTCTCCTCCATTCGTATTGATGATGCCTTACCATCAGTGGCGGTTTTTGGCGTCATGAATGCAATTGGGTGGACCTGACCTGCCTTTTATGGGGGTGAAAAATGGGTTGAAAGTTTGTTTGGAAGTTCATACTTTTGAAGCTTAAACACATGTTTTAACGTTTCATAAAATTCCCTGAAACAGAGGTTCAGTTTGCATGAATTAAGATTCGTCATTGGCACTAATAAAAGTACAACCAGATCGTGAAAATTACATCTATCTCGTATGTTGCTTGCACTACGGTTTGTGATCAATTTATAAGTGGCGTCTCTGAGTGAGGCTATTTTACGACTATATTTGTTACCTTGGGTACTTATTAAAACAATTGTATGTGTTAATAAAATAAATAACTACTACTCCAAAAACGCTAGCGAATCCGCAGACAAAAGCTAGTCTAAAATAAATTTTCAGCATGTGTGTTTCAGAACTAACTCACCTTCGTAGGGAAGATCTATTTATGGAGATATGTTTGATTTAAACTTATTTAAGCTTTGACTTAAATTTCACGAGTGAGAAATTATCTCTTTGGGATCTTTTTGAGGTGAAAGTTCATCAAATAGCTTCTTACACTTTATGGAGTGAGAGGGCATTATCAGAATTTTGATTTTCTACCGAAACAAAATCTTCGCCCGGTAACTGTCTCAGTGTCGGCCGTAATCTAATTCAAAAGTTATTAGAAACTAGTTTTTGCCCGCAGCTTCGCCCTCGTACTTAAAATATAGCCATCAAATATGAAAAAAAATCGCAATCGGACCAGTACTTTCAGAGATTAACTCCTGCAAACAAAAACCAACATAAAAACAAATAACAAACTTTACCTCTTTATTAGTCTTTATAATATTAGTGTAGATAGTAAAAAACTATTGTTCAGGTACTGAAATTCGATTTATTTTTTACACTTTTTACCCGACTTCAAAAAAAAAAATGGGCAGGTTATCAATTCGGTTGTATGTTTTTTTTAATGTGTTTTACCTCAGAACTCCGTCGTTTATGGACCGAATTGCATTTTTTTTTTTCCTCTTAAAGAATATGCTTCCAGATTGGTCTCATTTTTTTCAAAATCTTGTTCTGGTGATGGGATCCTTAAGGAATCCAGGGGAACTCCTCAAATATTACAGACAACCATATAGTGATTTCAGTATTTTCACCGAGAACTTAAGCATTTACAGTCAAAAATTAACATTTGATTAAGTGGAACTGATGAAGAAGACCAGAAATGGCCATTGCAACTTTATAATCACATAGACATCACTATGAAGATAGTTAAGCGACTATGACAATACAAATAAATAAATGGTTCGGAATAGTTATGTTGAAAATGGTATCATCGAAGTGATCTGATGATGATGATGGAGACGGAAGGTAGGCACTTGAACTCCGTAATTAATCAATGTAACCTAGCCGTGTTTGGGTTTATTAGAATTGTCATGAGATGCACTTTGGCTGTAAGGTACTATCGAACTGATCTGATGTTGGAGCCGGAAGGTAGGCACAGGAAATCCGTAATTAATCACTGTATCCTAGCCGTGTTTGGGCTTATTAGAATTGTCATGAGATGCACTTTGGCTATAAGGTACTATCGAACTGATGATGGAGCCGGAAGGTGGAAGGTAGACATAGGAACTTCATAATAAAACAATGTACCTAACCTAGCAGTGCTTGGGGTTAATTGGAATTGTCATGAGAAATAGGCACTCTGGTCATAAGTGTATCACAACTAAAAAGTGTGAAGTAAAAAACTTTTTACAAAAAAAAAAATAACCTATTTCACTAAAAAAAAAAAACACTAAAAGGTCAAAATAACTTTAATTTCGGAAGTCGGTGTTATATAAGAAACAAATAATATCGAGAAACACCCACTTCCGAAATTACAGTTATTTTGATCCTCTTAGTGCTTTTTTTTAATGAAGTCGGTTATTTTTTTTTTTTCTTTCATTTTTCATAAACCGGTCGGACACTAGTTGAGATTCCATATTCAAATCTCATCGTATAATCCGCTAGTCAACACTAGCGGATTATAATGAAATCCAGCAGGTACAGTATTATTACCCTGGCTTCAGCTGTCAGCAGCAGGAGTAATGCACTTTGGATTATATTTGCATGACATATAACTTAACGTTATCGAACAGGTCATTAATTATATTCCTGACTATTGCCGGTCGTGATCTTAAAATCTTCGGGGATTCTGGGTTTTGTGGATTTAACCTTTTGAGTAGCGTAATTAGAGACACAATAGAAAGACAATGACCGAGCGAACGCCGGCGTTCGCTCGGGGTTTAATGAATTAAAAAATCCTATCTGTAGCTGAAGTGATAGTACATTTGTATTTCTACAAAATGGAACATACCTAACTATTTTTCTAATTCATAAAACATTAAGCAATACCACTTGGCTATTGACACAAAAAAAATAGCATAAACATTTTCAGGAAGCAAGGTTTTAGCTAAACGAAAAAGTTCGAAACAGTTAACTTCTAGTATCATCAAAATAATATCCCATAACTCACAAAAAAAAAATACAGTTTCTAATTACAATTTAATTTTTTTCTTCAATCCTACTTTATTTTTTCTCGATATCTGGTTTATAAACTATTGTCTTGTCAATAATGACCAGCCTTAAAGATCAAAAGTGTAATACAATTTTATTTTATACGTATTATTTTAATTTATATATCACACTTGCTATCTACGTTCGCTCTTCGATAAAATATATTAGGCAGGTTTTGTTCATGAAAAAACCGGCCAAGTGCGAGTCGGACTCGTGCACGAAGGATTACGTACCACATCTATAAAAACGGCAAAAAATCATGTCTGTTGTAGGGGCAGCCCCCTTAAATATTTATTTTATTCTGTTTTTAAGTATTTATTTATTTATGTAGGTATACACAAACACTTAAAATCGAAAAGAACAAATACAGATAGAAGAGTTCAAAGGCTGCTTATTTCTAACGAAATTTCTTCCAACAGAACAAGAGAGTTGGATGAGAGATGTAGGCGGTTGGACGGGTGTGTTAATTGTGAAGTATTTGTTTTTATAGCGGCAACAGAAATACATCATCTGTGGTTTAAACTGTCCTATCACGGTTCATGAGATACAGTCTGGTGACAGACGGGCAGGTAGACGGACGGACAGCGAAGTCTTAGTAGGGTCCCGTTTTACCGTTTGGGTATGGAACCCTAAAAACAACTTGTCACTTTTAATAAAAAAAAGGATTTACAGCTTTATTGATAGGCTCCGTTTTGACACCATTAGTATTTTATACACGATCAGAATGGAACGAACCATTTTATTAAGAAAATAAATATTTTCATTTCGTGCACTCGCTTGCGTTGTAAAAGGTTTTGTTCATTTATAAATGTCACTCTCTAGAAGGCATGGAAAGCTGTTTGGAATGAAGAATAACATAACGACTATGACTCAGCTATACCGATATGATTTACGACCACGTTTCTTAAGTAAAGCTCTTAAGACCATATTCGCACGGCACTGCACTGCACGTTTTTTGCAGCATTAGCATATAGCATAGTCGGCCTTATAATGTTCCCACTGTTGGGACTCAGGCCTCCTCTCTAGGAGAGGGAATGGGCCGTAATCCACCACGCGGGCCCAGTGCGGGTTGGTGGATGTCACATGTCTTCGAATTTTTGGTTCTAGGACATGCCGGTTTCCTCACGATGTTTTCCTTCACCGTTTTGAGAGCAGTGGTGATGAAATAAATTACACAAAGTAATGCGCCTGGCTGGGTTTGAACCCGCAACCTACAACTCGTAAGTCGGGGCCGTTACCACTCGGCCACCACTGCTCCTTTTTGCAGCATTAGGGGTTGGTTATGTTATGTCTGAGTATGGTTTGCGCACTTAGTCTTATGCGGACCATTGTACGTGGGCCATGGCGGCCATAAGCTTTGGTGAGCTTATTCCTACCAGCCAATCTCTCTCCAAAAGCAGATTAGGCCTTTCAGGTTTTTCAGGGTGTCAATGGGGGAGTTCAGGGAACCTTAGGTTTATGTGCGTGTTTTAGTGACACCTGTACAGTCTAGGAGCATGCGCAATGGTCTCCTCCCCCTCCAAGCGTGCTCTGCACAGGGGACTGTCTGTGATGCCTATTGTGTGGAGGTGCTTATTCAGTGTGCAGTGTCCGGTAATGGACCCCGCCACCAGGCGCAGGCTGCCTCTATCATTAGGGTTATATTTCACCGGGACACCGTGGCGGCGCGACCAGTTGCAGTGCTATTGTCTCCGTGAACTACCAAACTAGACACCATACAAACACCAGAGTCGCTACACCACACTGAGACAGTATCAAAATGGACCTTAAGTGCACGCGTTCGACTTGGTTACGCCACCAAATTGTTTGCGCAACCAAACGGACACCAGCACCCCTAGCCAAGTTGATAATCTGCAATCGTTAACGCTAGTCGAAAACTAATCGAGAAACTTAACGTTGAGATGATGTCATAAGCAGGCGGTCGCACACTTGAGGGAACGGAAATCCTCACGCCTCAGCCTCCGGGATCTCGACCCCGATTTCCAGCTACTGTAGGCGTGGGCTTGCGGGTAGCTCATCGCCCGGCCGTCCGGTAACAGTCCGGACTGAGCCCAAGTCGTCGACGGCACGCAGTGTTCCACGCACACCTCAAGGAGATGTTAGCAAAACCGTAGGGGCCCAGCAGGGCCGAAGCCTACTGGGGCCATGGGTTTGCTTCTGAAAAGAAAACCCGGGGCTCTGGAACGCACGGCAAAAAAAAACATAGGAGTGGGTCTTAGCCCTCCCATTCCGCCCTAAAGCGCGAGAAGTCATTGGATGATTTCCCATATAAAAACGTCCCTTAGTTAAAGAATGAATGGGTATCTAAACTACGAATAGTTATTTAAAAATGATGTCAATAGCTGACATAGTTACAGAGTTCAACAGAAAACGTTACGCATCAACGTAATTGCTTTTTACCGAAGAAACCTTGGATCAATTGTTCGATGTAATGAATGGAAGGAATTTACGATATCTATTACTGAAAATGACATAAGTATTTAAACAAGTAGCGAGCTTGTAGGCCTGTTTGTCAAATGGTTCTTTCGGCCATTCGTGCAAACGGTCATTGGTTTCAAACGGCTATAAAAACATCAAAATTACTGATGAATACAATTTGAGCAACTGAACTAAACGGGTGGGTTATAGTCAGTAAACGTCTGATACTTATTCTCTTTCCATCCAAAGCGAGAGAAGTTATTTTATGATTATCCACTTCAAAAAAGAAAAAAAAGGGCTTCTCTATGTTTTTTTTTATTACGAGTATCACTTATGCTGACTTAGGCGCCTTTTTAGCCTTGCACAGATTTCAAATTTTTTTTTTTCCATACTTACAATTCTACTGTATGTGTGAGGTACGAATAAACGTATTTTCTTTCTTTCTTTCTTTCTTTCTTTCTTTCTTTCTTTCTTTCTTTCTTTCTTTCTTTCTTTCTTTCTTTCTTTCTTTCTTTCTTTCTTTCTTTCTTTCTTTCTTTCTTTCTTTCTTTCTTTCTTTCTTTCTTTGAAATTCGGTCTATGTACAGCCAAGATACGATCGTTTCGTTTCGATTCTCTTCCATCGAATGTCTCGAGTAGGCCACGCCTCCGATTCGTTTGTTCTGACCACGTGACTAAGCGTTGAGATGACGTCAGAATAAAGGAATCAGAGGCGTGGGCTACTCGCGGCGTTCGACGGAAAAGAATCGAAACGAAACTGTCGTAACTTGGCTAGGTGACTGGTAAGTGATTTAAAGCCACAATGTTACTTACAAAAGAAAGGCGTGCGAAGAGGCTAATTGGTGATCCAGATTTGGTTAAGTCCAGTACAAAGCCTCGAGCACAGGCGTAGGGTAGCCAGCCTCGCTATTTTACAGGATGCATTTTGTAGAGTGTGCGCGGGAATTATATGACTTGATTCCGCCCTCCCCTTTCTACCATCGGACAACCCGACGTACGGCGAGTATCCACCCTTAAATTCTTAAAACTTCTACGGTTCGGGCTAAGCGTTTTACACATCATCGAAGAACTAGAAGAATTTGCCTACTGCGGTCTTCCCGTCTGATTATAATTTATGTGTCTTCAAGGCTAGATTCAATAGGCTCTTAATAAGCTAGTGGCCTTCACCATCAACGATTGCATCGGTGCTTACCATCAAGTGGGATCTCTGTCAAGGACGTTCGTAAAATTAAAAAAAAAAATAATGTTCAGAAACATTTTATAGCAGCCATTATTTAGTTGGTACAATGAGAATAATTGCGAATAAATTCGCGTTTAGCTTAGTAGTAAGTGGTGGGCCATCACGCTGGTATTCACAAGGCATAATGTTTCTTATTGCAGCTGCGACCTAAATATGCAGAGCTAGTCGTAATTCAACGATTTATGACATGTGTAAAGACATTGTCGTATGAAAAGCGAGGCGGCGGGCGGGCGGCGAGATTGTTTGAAACAGTTACTGTGCCCCTGGAACGCAAAAGGCAACTGATGGAACACAGCTTAGTACTAATCAATAGAAGTCCGACACTCGCTCTCGCTCCACCAAGAGCGGGAGAAGTCATTTGATAATTTTCCTCCAGAAAAGGAGTGGTTCCCAAGGCACCAAGTAGCCTGCTGTTGATATGGTGGAAATCGGCTGTTGTTACTTAAAATAGTGCCAGGTACCTTGCCTTATCGTTAAAATTATATTTATCAGATTTAACTAGAAAGTTAAGGAATGAAAAGTGTGTCTGAAGGGTACACTCTAACACGCTCTTGCTCCACCCAGAGCAGAAGGAGATATTTGATAATTTCTTACATTGCATGCAAAATGTTTTTATTTCACATGTGTCTACATGGGAAATTTTAAGACGTCAAAGGCTTACTTAGTGCACGTAACCAATTCGTCGTTTCCTATGGAGGCAGGCAAAAAACTCCAAGGATACCAGTTTAAAAAAAATTAACAATACTTCCTAGTATATTTATGTAAAAGGTATGAGAGGACAGTGTATACCAGTCCATATTTTACATACGCACAAAAAAGAAGTACCGGAAAACGCAGCGTTGGAAGGCCTCCCACAAGGTGGACCGATGACCTGGTGAGAGTCGCGGGAATTCGATGGATGCGAGATGCACAGGACCGGTCATTGTGGCGGCATTTGGGGGAGGCCTATGTCCAACAGTGGACGTCTTTCGGCTGAAATGATGATGATGATGATGACAAAAAAGAAGTGGATCGAAATAGAAAGAATTCTATGAATCAGCAAAGTCTACAGTGTTCTCACATTTACAAAAAGAGGCTATATAAAAATAAAAATACACCTATCAATAAATAAGATGTTTACAATAATAAATCACTAATGGAAGCTAAGTCATAATAATGTACTGTCATAATCCAAGTTACATAGAGAGGTTACCAAAGTTTAGCTCGATCAGTTAGGGGTAATTCAAAATCCGTTCGCAAGATTTGCCCTACACACTACTAGTGCACTACAAGTGAAATAAAAGCTAGTAAGAAAACTAGACGCGCTGCGTCCTGTGTGACACAAGCATAAAACCCCGCTAAACTATGTTTGGAAGTTCTGGAAGAAAGCTCATTCGGTGTAGTTATGCTGATGTTATGGCTCGTTAAGGTTAGCTGATGTGATTCCCTCACATTTCACTCAGGTCATAGAGCGTACCTAAGTGCAGCACTTGAATACATGACATGAGTGCTTTTTTCTTTCTTTTTTCTTCATGAACTGAGTCTGAGTTTTGCGTCTAGGGTTGGGTGTGTGAGACTGTTGTGAGCATGTCTAGGTTTGGCATTAAAGTATACAAATTTTGACAGGTTTTTGGAGTCGAGTTGAACGCATTCATCTTATTGTATCGTAATTAACAATTTTTTTTTTAAAGAGTAACCATGGAGTTTCTTGCCGGTTCTTCTCCATAGCATAGCATAGCATAGTCGGCCTTATAATGTTCCCACTGTTGGGACTCAGGCCTCCTCTCTAGGAGAGGGAATGGGCCGTAATTCACCACGCGGGCCCAGTGCGGATTGGTGAATGTCACATGTCTACTGACTTCTCCATAGGAAACGACCAATTTGGAACCGTGCACTAGCTTCTGAAGTTTTATAAATGGGCACTTATAGGTTTATGTGAAATAAAAAACTGACTTTGACTTTGAATGCATTTTTTTTTTAATGATTTTATGCGAATTCGCGAGAACGTCCTGCAGACAGACTGCTACGCAGTTTAGCTGGCATTGTGAAAAATGTGGTCAACAAATAAAAAAGGCTGTCAGCATAACTGATGGCCATTTTTATTGTAGGTTGTATTTCTAACTTCTTGTGGATGTTTGAGTACTGACAGAAATTTCGTCTGACTGTTTAGCCACCTAAATAATTTTATCATAGCTATATTCATAATTGATGTGACCTATGGTCTACCATATTCTAATTATTTACTGAATAGATAAGGAACTTAAGTCCCACGTTGAAACCTCAGGTACCTGAGTCATTTTGAATGCCCAAATACAGAATGCCAAGTCCTTCCGCATTTAACCCCTTCCATGCCTCTTTGATTTAACTAATGTGGGAACGCCTACAACCCTTAGCCGTCATTGTCTCCCAAAAGTGGGGCAGTCTTGACTGCGTAACAGATATGTGTAAACTTAACTCATGCAAGCTGATGGAATGGGGCATTGTCTGTTTTGTATTGGGCTCTAAAGTAAATTACTTCAAATGAATCCCGGGGCCCTGGGACGAAGGCAAAGAAGGAACAGGAGTGGGTTTTTAGACATATGGTTGTTGCGGCAACTGCTTCCTTACATATTTACTTCTGAAAGACACAAATCCTTACTACTCGCTATCAAAAGTTTTCCGCTCAATTCAAACAAATGCAGCCACATCGTATAACACAGCGTATTGAAAAATACAAGTAGGCGCGCCAGATTAAAAAATATCACTGTAATGTAATAAAGTACATACGCCTCATTGTATGCGCACTTCGCGTTCGTTAAGATGAACTCGCTTCGACGAACAGCCCTTCCAACACACACAACAACACAACACAACTGAGCTTCCCTTACCATGAGTTACTATCGAAAAACTACACGATCTTAATGTAGTCGATATCGAATAAACGTGCATCGAATAGTTTACAATTAAACTCGTACCATTTTCACTGACGATCACCAAATTTATTACAGCTACTTAGTAGGTACAGTTAGATAAAAAAAATGTCTTAAAATATAATATACAGAAACTTACTACCCGAAGTTGCCGCCTTAAATCCAGCTTAAAATAGTTTTTATCTGACTACTTTATCATTGTGTGTCCGAATCGTCAGTGAAAAAATCATTGAAAATAAAAATGTGTCAATTCGGACACTGTGTCGGAATCGTCTGTAAAGCCGTCGCCAAAGCGGTTTACGGCCCGGTCTGTGAGCGGTAGCTAAGCGCGGGGCGGCGAGCGAAAAGATCAAAAGTAAGAAAATGTTTGAAGAAAAAATATATTTTTTTGAAAGTCGGTTGTAGATATTGTTTTCGAGGAAAGGAAACAAAAGTGATAGGTTTTAAACAGTTTATTTCACGTAGGTCTCAGACATCCAGCTCTGCTACAAAACATCTCGCATCTGAAGCCAGAGCCCTCGACGACGAAGCGATTCACGTAATTGGAGGGTTTAAGTTTAATTAAATAAAACATAAATTCCCATCTGAGACTAGAAACGCACTAATTATTATTTGTTCCCGAAGACAGCCTGATAAACAATGCCGTAACTAGGCCAGTGGCAGCGGTGCCCAGGCACAAGGAGCAGACGCTGACGGGGCGCAGAAATTATCAAACTAAGGCAAAGTTTTATATCATTCATTTCATCAGAAGGAGTTTACTGTTTCCCATTTCCTTTTGCTCCGTATCATGGCCTGAACTAGGGCTGGATGCTCGGGTTGCCACGGTTTCCACGGTTGCCCCCACAAGGACACGGCTGGGCTCCGTCCAAGCGGGGCAAACTTTCACCATATATTGTCCGGGTGATCCGCACAATGGTGACACCTGAGCGTTTCTATCGAAAACAGGTACCTTCTGAAACACTCGTCCGGTAAGGACCTTCGTTAGACGGATTTAACTGACCCATCTTGAACTTTTTTTGGGGCGAAGTTACAGAAACAGATATCGGGCTTAGAAAATCTAGTTACGGCACTGCTGTTAAATGGAAGTTACACTTAGAAGGTAATTAATTAAATAAAATATTCTTTTACATTGTATATAGTAAAGTTTTCTGAAAATAATATGCTAATGCGGGAATGTGAATGCGTCTCCAGTTTGTGAATAAGATATGGAATTTAGTTTTATATTTTTGATTTGACTTTTTCAGGATGAGTCTCTTGAAAAACTTTTTCTTTTAACAATTTCTGGTAAAGCTTAGAAACTGTTGGGTACTTGCTGATGTCCAGTTTATGCCTGAAAATGAAAAAAAAAACAATCATTCAAATTATGTATCTCTTTTCAATCGAAACTTTCACATAAGTTTGTTAAGTGTGTGTTGTTTTAGATTACAGATCACAATTTTTACATAAAGAATGAAGGAATGAAAAATAAACAGATTTGTCAAACCTTCAAGATAAGGTGAAGTGTTTTAGTTTTCTACTGGACCCACACACTTATATAGGTTCAGTTGATAAAATATTGTCTATGATAAAAAGTGTGTAATGGAATAATAACATGGATTGTTAGCATTGTGTCTCGCTAGAAATATGTCGGCGTCAAGTTAGGCCTACTGTCTACGGACGCATAGCTTCATAGCGTATTAATCATTATTCGCTTGGTGTACGCCTGCTCATAGCTTACGTACAAAACTACGAAACTCTGATGATGAAGCTGCGGTACGACGTTGCTTCTTCGTACGTTGTTTATAATGAAAAATACGCGTCTATGAAGCTACGCGGCCGTGGACAGTAGGCCTTAGAGAAGTGGCTGTGAAGCTTACCTTGTAATTTTCCTTAACGTATTACAGCCCAAATTATAATTATGGTCGTAGCTTGAAAGATTGCTTACTTAATGAACATGTTAATTACCAACCGGGTAAATCATCAGTAAGTACCTCAGTTCTTGTTAGTGGTTGTTATTTTTGGCTTGTTTTGATGAATAATGCTTAGGTATCTGATTTGGACCTGTACCATGACGTATAAAGTAAGATTGTTTCATTCTTATTTTCAGTGTGGGTAACAGATGGCGCTAGACAACCTGTATAGCTCTGTCTCTTACCCACACTAAAATAAGAATGAAACAATCTTACTTTGAACGTCATGGTAACCCCGCAAATCAGAGCAGTGGTGGCCGAGTGGTAACGGCCCCGACTTACGAGTTGTAAGTCGCGGGTTAAAACCCACCCAGGCGCATTACTATGTGTAATTTATATCATCACCCCTGCTCTCAAAATGGTGAAGGAAAACATCGTGAGGAAACCGGCATGTTCTAGAACCAAAAATTCGAAAATATGGGACATTCACCAACCCGCACTGGGCCCGCGTGGTGGAAGGAGGCCTGAGTCCCAGAAGTGGGAACATTAAAAGGCTGATTATGCTTATGCTTGTCTGATTTGACTGTTTTTCTAGAAGTGTAACTACGTGAGCTCGACAAATTACTGTGCGATTAACGCTTCTGCGACAAAACCCTGCGATTGACCTTATTTCAAATGCACGCTTGTGCGACACACTGAAGCTCGACATCACGCTGGTGTGACCAATGAATGCGCGACAGTTGTTCACTACGGTAGTGTGACAAAAAAATGTGTGACTAGTGACTACTACTTATGTGAGTGCTGTAATTTGAGAGTGCATCGTTGGTGCAGTATTACAGTAATTTGACACTAGCCTTCCTGCCAAGATAGCTGGACGGAGCCCCGCTTGGCGGGGTTCCTACTTTCGTGGAAGATTTTCGTGATTTTTTAGGACAGGACTTCTCAAAAGAACCTGGTTTACAACTCATTATAGGAGGTCATATTAAATTAATTAAAGGCTAAAATTGCTACCCATATAAAGTTAGACGCCGGAACTGCACAGTTTAGCTAAAGAATCGTAAAGTTCTTATTCATTAACTTAATTAAGGCGGAGGGCCTCTATACTGTAGTAGAAGAACAAATTGTCCTACCTGGTAACAGCATTATACAGCTGGGGCACCAGACACAAGTCAGCGATGGTGAGCTGGTCTCCAACGCAATATTTCCCAGCGGTCTTCTGCAGCATTTCCTCCAAGGTCTTCAAACCGCGGTCAGTCCAATATTTCGTGAACTTGGTGTATTGCTCCGTCGTCTCGAATTGGGGCCTCAGGCCGACGTTTTGCAAAGGCTGGATGCCTGAGACTACGATCTGCAAAACGAAATAGTTGAGGGTTTTCTAATACTACTTAGATTACGTTTTAAACTAATAATTAGGATTAATTTGATTGCGGGGTTGTTAGAAAGAGTTAACGTGTCCCTAGAACGCGAAGCCCAATTGAAGGAATACAGGTGGGTTTAGTCAGTAAAAGTCTGAAATTCTCTTTTGCTCCACTCAGAGTGTGAGAAGTTATTTGATGATTTCCCGTTTAAAAATAAAAGGATTAATATGATTTAGAACTTTGGCAGTTTGAGTGGCAGATAAGGAGATTTACTCTGTTTCTCTGTTTTCCTCCCTTCTGTCTTTGTTCTGTTTAGTAGTTATTCATTACGTAATCACAAGCAACCTGAAGATACGGATAAGATGTGAAATCAAATCAATAATATTGTTATTTCACATAGGCCTACATGAGCACTTATAAAACGTCAGAAGCTAGTGCACGGTTCCAAATTGGTCGTTTCCTATTGAGAAGAACCGGCAAGAAACTCCATGGTTACTTTTTAAAAAAAAAATGGTTGATTACAATATTTTCATATAGTACAGTAGTATATACAGTATTAATAGATATTATGTAAGAACAGTGTAGACCAGTCGATATTGTCAATATGATGGGAAGTCAATATCTACTTTGTCATTTCTTTTTCAGTTAAATTGTCTTTGAAATACATTAGGTATTTAAATTAAATAATAGCAGAATTTTTTGAGGCAAAAAGGCCAAAATTTTTCTTACACAAAATTTTCGCTGACAATTTAGGGACGCTAGATAATTTCGAGTTTCATGATAATTGCCGAAATGCCGACCGAACGCGAAAGGGGTGCCGCAAGAGAATTAACACCACGAATACCCTTTAAAGGAAGACAGGTTAAATGGTAAATTCAATTAATTATTTAATTCAGAAAACAGTTAGCGAAAGTTGAGCCATTAGCCGTTTTTATTATTGGATTATGTTTTGTCAGCATCGTTATCAAGTTAGGATTAATGGTCTTTAAGAGTTGGTATGTGCCAACTTTGTCAGATACCTAACGTAAAAATAACGAGGAGACAAAACAATTATAGAAACACTGACTTCCGTAATTAAAATTTATTTTTTACTTTTTCAGCCTTTTTTTTACATGGAAGTCGGTTGTATTTTATTGTAAAAAACTTTTTTTTGAAGTGGGATGTCATCAAATAACTTTTCCTCCTCTTGGTGGAGCGTGAGGGCGTGTCAGTATTTCACTGACAAAAATCCACCCGAGATTTTTTTTCTTTCTTTTTTCTTGATAGGTTCGCGCTTGACCGCTATCTCACCTGATGGAAAGCGACGATGCGGTCGACGATGGAACGCGCTTACCTAGAAGTAACCTATTAACTCTTGACTTAAAGATTCCCGGGTTGTAGCCATCAGGAAACACAGATTCCGGCAAGGAATTCCACTCCTTAGCTATACGCACAATGAATGTGTTCCCAAAACGTTTGGTGCGTTTTGCGTTTCAGGGCCGCGGTAACTCTTTGGAACATGGAAAGCAGCTTGTATTGATACCTAATATAAAAATAAAGATGAGTCCTATACACACTTCACATAGCTCCCGCATCCTGGCTTTCTGCAGCGGTGACTTCGGCGTCAGGGCTGGCTCTGGACGAGTGTCCTCCAGGTACTGCACGATAGCCATCGACTCCACCAGTGTTTCATTATCTAAAATATAATAACATTATTAATACAATGTTCATAGGCAATAGCGGTCATAAAAAGTGGGAGCGAGACCACACTAGGCCTCGGTCTTCAGAAATTACGTGTAATGTATTATTTGTCAGGTGGTCCTATTCGCAAGTTTCGTGACCTAATATAAATTATTGTCATCTTGCATTTATACAACATTATTTTTATTATATGCGAAATCGGAATATGGTTTGTTTAGAATCAGTAACTCTCAATGATAATGGAATGGAACCCAAAAATATTTAAAAAGGTCACAAGTTGGACCGACACTAAGTACAACTCAGGTCACTGCAGATCATAGCGGGCATTAGATGCCAGCTCACAGCTGGTTGCAGGAGCAAAACCAACCCTCAGTTGTCCAGATGGTCCGGTGACCATGTATTTGTGCGGACATACAGGTATCATAACAAGCTTATAACTTTGTAATTTTTCATGATGCAGTTATAAAATTTTGTACATAGATTCATTGATATCGATGTGGATGAATTTTTTGATGCCCAATAATTTCTTTTTCTACCCGTTTGTAAATATTATTATTTTTAGTTTGTATATATTCTATAGTTTTTGTGTTTCTTATAATTAGTATTAGAATGTTAGAGCAATTGTAATAAAAGTCCAATAAATTAGAGACTAAAAAAAAAAAAAAAAAAACATAGATTCTTTACATAAAAATACTAGACACGTGTTTCGCGTTTCTCATACACCAAAACTAATGTTGTGTAAAACAAGTTGTTTCAATATTGAAACAACAGACACCTAAAGTAGACGTCCTTTTAATTTAAATACGAAATTTCAATGTAAACATGACGCAAAGAAAATTGATAGCGATTTATTGACCATTGAAACAATCGATCAGTGACAAATTGTGTGGCTTGAATTGAAGCAATCAAAACTTGTAGACACTAAAGAATACAAATAAATGATATGTAAAGTCTATAAATTAAAATAATTATTCGATTCAATAAATTCTGTTTCGATCTTGACGCGGTTGATCGATCCTGTTGTGACTACAGAACCATCTAGTCTTTGTTAAAAGGTTTCACTATTCATTGATCCACCTACAGCGTAGCCGTCCCTTGAATTGTCAAATAATTCACTTGATTTGTCTCGTATTTGATTTGCAGGTAAATTAAGCGAACTTTACAAATTTCACGAGGCGGAAAGTTTGAGCAAATAAGCTTGCCAAGTGGTAAATTATTTGCGTCAGTAACAGAGGGTGTGATTTAATTTGAACCTTCTGCTGCGGAGATAGGTGTGTTTATGTAGTGGAGATTAGCTCTTGTTTTCCGTAGCAGCTTTGATCGTTGTTCTGAGAGCACATATACATAATTTCTGTCAATATTGGTTCCCACACTAGCTTTCTAAACAGGAATTTGTCTTTTGACGTGTATATTTTTTCATTGAGACTTCACACTGTCTGTTTTCTTCCAATATTGTTCGTTGTTTCCCACATATTTATATCGATTCCAAATTAATAGACACAGTCTGAGTGGGTGTGAGGTAGTTACTTAGTTCGTCCACACTTTGTGTGAATATTATTTTATGTCTTATTTACTTAAAACGGTTCTAATGGATGAGTGTTCGTAGTAAATATAATTGCGCAGTTATGATCATATCTGTCCATATTTGCATGGTAGCCGCAGTTTAAGCCGCTCTTTAAAACTTGAAGCGAATTCACTCCAAAACTGTTGAAAAAAAGAAAGATTATGTCCACAGTTATTTCAGTACAATCAATCAAAAATAAAGTTTGTCATGCAAAAAATATAATTGTTTTGGTCTATTAGCAGCATTCAGTGGAGCGTCGAAGCAAGTAAGTATAGCAGATTGAACACAAATAAACGAGTTCAATTAAATCAAGTCTAAATTGTTTCCAATTTGTTTCACCGAATGAAGCTGTTACAATAATTGCGTCTCAGATCATCAAAATACTTTACAATCCCTCGCAATTTACTATTGTCTTGCATTCGTAAAGTTGAACAAACTGCTGAGACAAATGTGTGAGGAGCACTTTGCAGGATTCAATGACCTAAATAGTTACCAATTCAGTCAGAGTTTTTCTATATACGTTGTTATTAGGTGGCGACACATTCATTAAATAGCTATTTGCGGAGTTATTGACCGGTCCACTTAAACAAACGGTCGCTCGCCTCGAGCACGCAAATGATGTTTGATTGTAGCGGACCGCGGTCCGACGACACTGCTTGAATTTTTAATATTGCAGCTTTAGACCTTACTCGAGCGAGCCCGACCACTTAGTAAGAAAATAAAAAAAGATTTACCTAGCTTCGCAATTTGAGTGCATTCTAATGGGTCAGAATGGTCCCATTTATTTACGTGCCCAGCGTAGAATAACAAATTTTTTATGCAAACATTTTATTGCACTTAGCTATAGTGATTTAATAAAAAATTCAATGTTATGTTTTTGTGTATCATTCCCGCAAATTCTTATCAAACAGCTTTGAAGATTACATTTCAAATGAAAATTCTTCGAGTACATTACTTTTAATAATATGCCCGCAGAATTTTCGGGTCTAAATTTGTTTACATTGTGATCACACAGAACTGTTTACGATATACATAAAGTTAAGCTTTTATCATCGTCTGTAATCTTTGCTAAACCAATCCACAACGACTAACGGATCTTTAATCCCAGAGATAGCAAATTATAGGGGTGGAGCAGATTAGCAGGTCTAACTCGCTTCTCTTGGGTCTACCTCAAGCATTAATGGCACTGCATTATCAATATCTACAGAATATAGAGATAGATTAATAAACTTGAGCTGGGTTGATTTATTATTCATTTTGAGATCAATGTATTTTATTTATTTAATATTTATTTTTAAAATAATTAAAAAGGTACATACCGACTCACATTAATTATAAAACAAATAAAAATATGTAGAATTGTGAAAACATGAAGATAACAAATATACATAACTTTGGCAATTGTATAAAAAAAATATTTTACTCGTTTATAAGAGTTTTTAGCGGGATTTCTTCGAGTGAAGTTCAGTGGCTGTTTTAATTATTCGCAAATAGTTTCCTAGTGAATATTGTGATGTAAAATCGGCATAGTTTTGTATCTCAAGTGTCTGCGCAACTGGGCCACAAGTCTGCTATTACAATAGTGTCAGAATGGTCTATTATTGACTTCATAATTGTTGATTTAGACCAAGTTTGGTAATCTACTAATATAATGGTCATTATGATTTTCCAATGGTCAACCACTGACACTCCATTGAAAGAAATGGCATAGAATGGTAATCTCGTACATAATGACAAATGAATATTTGACGCATGTGTATAACTGCCCAATTTTTGACAGTTCCATTGATCAGTGACCTGCCATTAGAACGTCATTGTGCAGTCATTGTTTTTAATTTGTTCGAGATAGCTCGATATTGTCATTCTATCACAAGATCATTGACCGATCAATGATCGACTATTATGTATTATCAGATTACGAACTTTTAGCAAAATGACAACGGGATCTTATTGGAATGACGAATTTATAAAAATAGCAGACTTGGGCTCCTGGTCAATATGTGGAATCATTGAAACAGCGATCTCGGTAAAATGTAGTTGAGAACTTTTTTTACATAGTGTTGACTACCTCAGCGAAGTATGCCAAGAAGGTTTACTTAATACATTAGCTGCCAAATATGACAAAAACATACAAACGTGTACAATACCCACATCCATAATCTAATGGCAAACAAATTAACTATTTACAAACATGTGATCTTTATTATTCCGACTGAAGGACTATATATCATTGGTCAATAAATAAATAAAAAACATAGTATTTAATTTTTTTTTTTTTGACAATCTATAAAATCTATACAATATTTTGATTAAGAAAGAAGGTCGTTTTCCAGGTTTTCTGTTTATCAAAGTCTGTCCAGTATACATATACACCTCTATTTTTTAATTAGTACAAAAATAAAAATGGGGCTCTATCCGTACCCGTTACTGATCATATTTTTGTAGTCAAAAGTAAAAAAAAAGAAATCCCGAAATTGTCCACGATAATTTGTCATAATTGATAAATTCATAATAGAACCAATCGTTCATAACAATTGCTACTAGAAAATACTACGCGCAGTGTTTTTCCATTTTGATCGTCATTTATTCATTTATAATCAATAGCCTGTACAATATTTTCATAAATTGAGTGATATTTAGGGATATAAACAAACGCTAATAACTTTTCTGTTTATGAATATTATTTATTGAGATTTTACTTAAATAATAACAAGACCTTTTCTAATTAGTCCTTTAAGTATTTGTACTAATTAAAAGTTAGTGGTGTATTATCTGTAAGTTAATATATGGTTTAAGAACGTTTCACTATCAGTCTATCCAAGGAGTATCGTGTTGCCCAGTAGGGTTGTGGAGGTCTGATAAGCAGCTGCTCCATTTAAAGCACGGGTATTTAGCCGCATATGATAAGACTGGAAGCAGACCCCAAGCAACTTGGGAAACGGCTAGGAAAATGACGAACATTATATTAACTGTTTTTCTCCAACTATTTCAGAATTATAAAAATATGCCCTTTTAGCAGGGGTCGGAATTAGGTAGAGTTATACATGTACTTCCATCGAAATATTGATATTAATGTGGATCTTCCCAGGATTTTTAATGTAAAATGTGTGACCAACAATATTACAAATAAATAATAATGAAAACCTCAGAGATAGATAAGACATTAAAAATAAAGATAATTAACGTACAATTTTTATTTATTTTTCAATGAAAAAGATCTCTCTCCGTCAACTGAGGTAAGGTTAACACATTTATACACTTCCACCTCCTCGTGATTAATGCAGGAAGCTTTCTGCTATATTTCTGATAGTGTTATAAAAAAAATCTGCTCTTTAAAATTAATTTCGGGATTTGAGGCATATCCATTTTATTCTTTTGCTGTATGAAATCGGTGTAAGTACAGGTTTAACTCTACCTAATTCCGACCTGTGCTTATTAGAGATGCTACGATGTGATCAATAACTGATCATATCGAATACGTAACGTACATGATTGCACATTTTTTACTGCAGTGGTGGCCGAGTGGTAACGGGCCTGACTTGCGAGTTGTAGTTCGCGGGTTCAAATCCAGCCAGGATGTGTGATGTGTATTTTATGTCATCACCACTGCTCTCAAAATGGTGAAAGAAAACCATCGTGAGGAAACCGGCATGTCTTAGAACCAAAAATTCGAAGACATGCGACATTCATCAGCCCGCACTGGGCCCGCGTGGTGTATTACGGCCCATTCACTCTCCTAGAGAGGAGGCCTGAGTCCCAGCAGTGGGAACATTAAAAGGCTGATTATGCTTATGCTTTATTTACTTGTTTTACTAAAAATATAAAAAAAGAAAAAAGTCGTTTTGGAAAATCGTAGACCTTAGGAAAAACGAAGATATAGAGACCAACATTTTCGGCCGATTTTTCGTACACCTGTGTGTACAGTAAGACCCTTAAGCGTTTTAAAAGGTCATGCATGTTGAATAAACGTACGTACAATCGGCGCGCTAGATTTAAAATTTCTATAATCATAATCTTAAAAACAAAAATAATTAAGCTCATTTTTACATATTTACTAAACAAAGCGTATTCCACCACATCTGTCTGTCTTTATGAATGCAATAAACTCAAAAGCTACTGAAAGGACTATCATGCAGCTTTCATTAATAGACAAAGTGATTCATGAGGATGAAAAGCCAAGAATTTCAGAGATCCGTGTGAACAGCCGTGCGAAGCTGGGACGGGTCGCTACAGTGATTATACCTACTCGTACAATTTGTGTGATTTAAATGATGAAGGTATTGGAAAGGTAACCTTTCTATTGCGCAGGCGACTACGCACCTGTAATTAGATTAGTTAGATCCGGTTTTCTGTTTGCCTTCATTCAATATGCCCCTCGTTAAACCAATCGATTTGATTCAAGTATAAGTATCTGAATAGTGCTCTAAGTGTTGAGCATTATCCATGCTGGTGCCAATCTTATTCCATTTATTCCTATTTATATCTCTGACTAAAGAGATTGCCTCGCGACACAGATGATAAATTTAATTTTTAAGTAGTTGTTAGTGATTGTTTTCAGTCTTTATTAGTCTTTGCACTGGTTGTTTTTATTTAGGTAAGCACATTTCGATAGCATTTTTCTCGTGCTATAACGATTTTGATTTTGAAAAAAAAGACAATAAATATATTAAAAAAAGAAACATTATACTAACACCATCAGACAGTCAATGGGCCGAAAGTTTCTAGAGTGGCGACCACGCACCGGAAAACGCAGCGTTGGAAGCCCTCCCACAAGGTGGACCAGGTCGTCGGTCCACCACGGTAAGAGTCGCGGGAGTGCGGTGGATGCGAGGCGCACAGGATCGGTCGTTGTGGCGTCGCTTGGGGGAGGCCTATGTCCAACAGTGGACGTCTTTCGGCTGAAATGATGATGATGATGATTAACACCATCAATATCTCTCATCACGTGCTTATGACTGTACCAAAATAAGTACCATTCATTTCAATTTAATATCGATAGCGACAGCCTGCAATATATTGCAATATATTGCAGGCTGTCGTTGTCAATAGATTTTTTTTTTGTGAATTTACTTATTTAGGAAATTACAATTTGTATATTATGGGGCGTATTATATAGGAAAATTTCCGGTGATTTTCACAAAGAGGTTTTTATTTAACCTACGCTACGTCATTATTATGTTTTTGTTTTGTATTATCATGGCAATGACGTTTGATATTCTAAAGAATCATGTCGTTGATGACTGCTGTGTGTCGTGATGGCTAAGTGGTTAAGGCACCAGCCTCTCATGTCATGATGGTCCAGTGGTTAATGCTCTCTTGCATGAGGTTGCGAAGTACCAATGTGAATTTTTCAATTCATATGTAGGTACTACTCTAAGTTTATCTAGAAAATTACTGGAACTCGGTAAATACTTAAAGCCGTTGGTCCCGGTTGACATTCGTAGTTTTTTGTTAGTCGTTACAGATAGTCAGACGACAGAAAGTCTGACCATCAGTCAACCCAACTGGACTGTGGAGGCCTGATAGGCAGTCGCTCCATGTAGGTAACACGCGGATATTCAGCCGCATCCTGTCAGACTAGAAGCCGAATCCAAGCTACACTCGTTAAAAAATAAAAGGCCTATTTTGACATTTGAGAAATACTCTAAAATGTGACTTGTAACGAAACTGAAAAAAACAATAAGATAATAATTAATTACATAAAGTGTTTTAAAAAAATACATAAATTTTTTTGGCGCGTTAAATAATATGATGGAATATATTGCGATTATTCTTTTTGCGTATTTAAGTATTCGTTTTGACAGATGTCAAAAGCCTTTCATTTTTTGACAACTTTAGTTGGAAAAAGGCTAGGTAGATGATGATGATGGCATTGAAGACTGCTGTGTTTTAATTTAAAAAGAAATCAATGCGATGGCAAAAAGGTGCCTGTTTCAGCGTATGCTGCAATATTTAAAAACAATAAGTTAAACAGCACTGTATGACTGTGCCCTAGCACAATGTTGCTAGGGCACAGTCATGCACTTACGTTAACATAAAGAAAATCTATCTAGGTATTAAATCAACTTAGGCAGGCCTATATGCACTAGATTTTTTAAAAACTACACGTAGTTAATTAGCTAGGAGCACCAAATTGACCTCATTCCCCTGATTGACGGCTTATCAACCCGATTCGGCCGAAAATCAAATTTTAGACGCAAGTAGGGTTGCCAGGTTTTAAAACGAAAAAAACTGGACTTACCAGCCAATTTAACCGGACAACTGGGTAAAAAGCTTTTTATTATTAACCTTAAACTCTTCTTAGATTATAATGGAACAACAATAAAATTGACTGTATCAGTTCACTATTTCGTTTAATAATAATTACAAAAGTAGTTAGCTGTAAATTTGTGGATAGTACGGTTGGCGCAGTGGTTGAGTAATTGACTATAGTACGCTGTGTATCGCAGGTTCGTTTCCCGCACGGAACAAATATTTATTATGGTCTACAGATGAGTGTTTCGAGTCTGGCTGTCGTATGTGAGTTAACATGTTTGTGAATGCACCTATGATATAGGAGTAATTCCAGGAATAATGAGTAATGACTTCTCGCGCTGTGGGTGGAGCGAGACTGCGTGTCAGACTTTTACTGACTAAAACAACATCTGTGTCCTTCAGTTGCCCTTTGCGTTCTAGGACTACGGGTTTCCTTTTCAGAAATTCTCCGCGGTTCTATCTAGCGGGCATCGGCCCTGCTGGGTCCCTACGGTTTGCTGACATCTCCTTGAGGAGCGCATGGATCACTACGTGCTGTTGAAGACTGGGCTAGGTCCGATCAATTACCGGACGGCCGGACGAAAAGCTACCCATTGCTCGATATCCGCAAGTCCGCGTCTACATTCGTTCCCTCACGCGTGTAATTCCTAGGGTAGGGTGAAATTTTTGTTTTTTTGCTTTACCGATATAGGTGAGGTGAACAGAGAGGAAAACAACACAAAAAGACTTTTAAAAGCGTAACAAAAGCCGTACAGACCAAACACCGCATAATTTGACCGGATCATTTATTTTATTTTATTTGTTTATTTACAATTATGTAAACAACAATTACAGCTATCATCATATCTTTATTTCAGCCGAAAGACGTCCACTGTGAGACACAGGCCGCCCCAAAGTATCACCAAAACGATGGGTCCGGTGCGTCTTGCATCCATCGGATTCACTAGGTCATCGGTCCACCTTGTGGCCGTATACGCGACCAAAACACTGACTGCTCTGCATTCAGATGTGGACATGTTCCATTCTAGTGAGCGACCAAAACTCTGACTGATCAGCATCCAGGTGTGGACACGATCCACTATAGTGTGCAACCCAAACACTGTCTACTCAGCCTCCAAATGTGGACCTCTTCCACTGTAGTGTGCGACCAAAACACTGACTGCTCAGCATCCAGATGTAGACATGTTCCATTCTAGTGAGCGACTAAAACTCTGACTGCTCAACATCCAGATGTGGGCACGTTCCACTCTAGTATGCGACCAAAACACTGATTGTTCAGCATCTAGATGTGGACATGATCCACTCTAGTACGCGACCAAAAGACTGTCTGCTCGGCATCCAGATGTGGACATAATCCACTCTAATATCCAACCAAAACATTGTCTGCTTAGCATTCAGTTGCGGATTTGTTCCACTCTAGTGTGCGACCACAAGACTGTCTGCTCAGTATCCAGATGTGGACATGATCCACTCGTGTCCAACCAAAACACTGTCTGCTCAGCATCCAGTTGCGGAATGGTTCCACTCTAGTGTGCAACCAAAAGACTGTCTGCTCAGCATCCAGTTGCGGACCTGTTCCACTCTCGTGCGCGACCAAAAGACTGTCTGCTCAGTATCCAGATGTGGACATAATCCACTCTAATGTCCAACCAAAACACTGTCTGTTCAGCATCCAGTTGCGGACATGTTCCACTCTACTGTGCAACCAAAAGACTGTCTGCTCAGCATCCACTTGTGAACATGATCCTGTCTAGTATGCGATTGTTTTTGGAGAGGTGCAGGGAATGTTTTTGATTCGAACTATTATTCTATTTATCGTGAATGAATTATTTATTTATTATTCTTAATGTTCCCTCTCCTAGAGAGAGGAAGCCTGAGTCCCAGCAGTGGTGCAATGCTTATGCTTCTTAATGTTATTTAATGGTTTGCAATGTATTTTTTCTTTCTTTTGGGTTTGTTTGTTTTTGTAATGTTACGTTTTTTTTTTAATTTTTTTTTCTAATTTGTATATTATAAACAAACTGCACGTATCATTATCGACCGTTAGTGCTGAGTGTAACTGTGATAAAATACTGACTATGTCCGGCATTATCCCGGCGTTTGGTAACGCTAGACGCAAGAGTACTACATCGTGTCGTGTCCTGAAATCGTGATTGAAGTGTGCGTATTAAACGTGTTAATGACGAGGCTATTAGCGCAACTAAAGTGCACTCCATCAGGCCAAGAGGCTATTGTGGCGCGGTGACATCAGCGAATATAGAACCGAATGCATGTTCTAACTATCATCGACTTAATAGCTATGATAAATAGATGCTTGTCCAATCGTGATGATACTGATTTATTGGTTGGTATTCTGCCTTTAATTAGACTGTTAATGTGAATGATTTATTGAGACTATTACATAATTAACTAGTGTCTACCAGCGGTTCAGCTCGCATCCCTGTGTCACTCATTGATAAAATAGCATTATTAGTTATTATTAGTTTAAGATTTTTTTTATTCGGTGCAGTAGTTTGTGAGGTTATTATGTAAAATAAACAAAATTACAAATGTTTCTTTTTTGTAATATTAGTATAAAAGGAAATTATAATAAATAATAAGTTTCCTTTTTTACTTAGCTGGTTCCCGTGACTTTGATTACATATAAAAGTCACGAGACATTTTAACTTTAACGAAGTTGAAAAGTTTCATCTTCTTTTGACGAATGTACAAAAATTAAGTTTTTTCAAATTTTATAGTAGGTACCTAAACGCTTTCGGGTTTTATCTCTAAAGGTACCTATACTATCTAGAGCGTTTCTGTCGCTATCCCTTTAGTTTCTGTAATAAAGGAACAGTCGAGTTCTCAAAACTAAGTCAATACGATTGGAACACAGAAAGTGTATTTGGAAATGAAGTCATGCGGAAAGTGGGCGAGTCTCGGCAATATCCTCCCCGCAGCTTAATCTGGACAAAAGAGATTTAAACTAAATGGATGAAAACTATAGGATTAAAACAATAAATCTAGCTAATCGACAAACGAATATTTAAAAACGAAAAAAGAAATGATCAATGAAGATGAATCCTTTCATTTTTCCTTATATAAATAATATATATTTATGTATTATATTAAATATTTATGTATGTTTATTTTTTTTTAATATATATAATATATACATTTGATCCCTTGTTTTCCTATTCATATTTTCTTTTTTTTTATGCACCTACCATGTTTTCTCTTTACTACCCTTGGTTGACTGGTAGAGAATGCCTAAGGCATTAAGTCCGCCTTTGTATCTTTGTGTTGCATGAAGTTTAAATAAATAAATAAATAAGATGAACAAATAATGTAAAAAATTAAAACACGCCTATGACACAAACATTGAGATATTTAAATTTGTGAATAAATTTAGTTTAAAAATAAATAATTGTTCTATTTGCAGATTTTGGATCAAGAGAGTATGGTTCAAGAGGAAAATCAAAGAGCATTTCCTTTCACAATGACATAGTACATACATATTTGTGTAGTATATAAGTATGTTTGTATTTATGTAGTACCTATATTTATGTCTTATTTTATTCGTATCATTTATAATTTTAAAAATTATTCACTGGATCTTCTATTATGATCTTTCTCTATCACTAAATGGTTTGCTGGAAAAAAACTCAACTTTTATTTAAAGAAAGAATTTTAAGAACCACTTGCTGTCAAATTGTCACAACGCACCTGCGGGCGTCTCGTTCCTATTATTCAATGACTAACCATTGTGAAAATAAAAATTATGCTTCTATTCTATGCAAAATCAATTTCAAGGTATTTTCTCAGAATCAATTGCTTTTCCGATTCTGTTGTGAAATTCAGAATTTATTTTAAACATAGTCAAGTCAAGTTTTAAGTCTGACACTATATATTTGTTTATTTAAACTTCATGTACAGTAGTGGTACATAGGCGGACTTAATGCAACAAGGCATTCTCTACCAGTCAACCATTGGGTTCAAAAAGACAACACTGTGGTAGGTGTGCACAATACATAAATAACAGATATTTGAAATAGAATGTATTGAATATATACGTGAGGATTTGTAATTGGCAAGCTGTCGTCTATGATTGTTTTTCTTTTTAATCAGTTTTTGTTTAATAAGCTGTAAGTCCTTCAAGCTGTAATAAATAAATAAATAACATTTGCATATTTTAACGTTTAGAGTTAATTCGTGTCGAATAATTGAATATTAAACTTTGGACGAATGTTCATTATTCCATTATGTCGTTTTAGTGACTGACAGAATTGAGTACTTTACTCTTTTTTACTATTTGTATTAAAATGTAACTTCATCTAAAATTATTAACAATATTTCTTATTATTAAAAAAACAACCCACCGTTCGACGGACAACCCGACGTATGGCGAGTATCCACCCTTACGTTGTTTAAACTTCAACGGTCCGGACTAAGCTTTTCGCTTCGTCGTTTATACCGCCTACATCGAAGTACTGGAACAATTTTCCTGTTGTGGTCTTCCCGCCCGACTATAATTTAGGTGTTTTCAAGGCTAGACTGAATAGGCTCTTAATAAACTAGTGTGCCTCACCATCAATGATTGCACATCTGCTTAGCATCAGGTGGGATTGCAGTCAAGCACTGGTTTATATCAATAAAAAAAGCGATTAAAATTAAGTAAGTTAGAAGCCTTTCAAATCTGGTGGAAGGGGGAACTGCCAAGAAAAAGAAACAAGATACACAAACTACAATGTGAAGTCACCAGTTCACCACATTAGGTTACGCGCGTAAAAAGGAGTTAGCAATATGTTCCTACTACGCACCCACTATTCGTCATACAAATATTAGAAATTGCCAATTGCGGCTTTATTATATAATCAATTTTGCTATTTTCAGAAAAATATTTATTTTTGGTGTTATTTTTTTTTTTAGTATAAATAAAATATTGTACAGAAATAAACAGGCAAGTACCAAATTGAATAAAATGGAAAATAGTTTTAACGAAAATAATAACTATTTTTATGAATGTGCAAATAACCACCTACTTGATGTCAGCTAGCTGATAGTACCTTGTTCCAGTATATACCTAGCGATGTTAAAATGAAAATACAGAGATTTTTTTTATGTGGGAAATCATCAACTAACCTCCAAAAGTTTGCCCCTTTGTCACGAGCCATACGAATTATTAATCATATAGCACTATCGGAGGATATATTTGGTCAAAACCTGAAGAAATTTTTAGAAGCAGATCAAATAATTATTGAGAAAGGTCTGGACATTACATCCTAATTAATTTTAAATTATCATAACTATGTACATACTTATTATAATAAGTGTTAGTTATAACATCGCCTTGGACTAATCTGTAAAGGTGTTATAATGTAATAAATAAATAAATAAAATAAAATAAATCAAAAGCTCCCAGCTCTGGCTCTGGGGAGTGTCAGACTTTAACTGACTAAAACCAACCTTTGTTTTTTCAGTTGCCCTTTGCATTGTAGGTCATGAATACTATTTCGAATATTCCCGCAGCCCCTATGTTATGTATTTTATAACACAAAGGATATTGAAATGAGTTATCGCATTTTGTGAAATTAAAATCTTTCACCACCATTATAAAGCTGCGATATCGCTGAGTCGAATATTTTCCACTCATTTCCTTTTCGCAAAATCGAGCGGATATTGCTGTATTAGGCGCTTTTATCAGTGGGTGAACGTGTGGATAGAATAACCTCATATCATACGTTTCAAAGACGTATCCTACAACGCCAAGACGTACCCACGTGTAAATCCACCTGCATGTGTGATGAGGAAATAAAACGTTCACAAATTCAATTCCAAAAACAGCCCAAAATGAACGTGGTAAATGTTCAATCATTCGTGAAACTGTGACACACTTTCGGAATTTTGTTTGTACCTAACAATTTTGAGATGGCCCACATGTTTGTTTCTCAAGCCCTCTAGAGGAAACAGGGCCTCAACCAGGTAGATATGTGTTTTCTAAGTTTACTTGGACATCTCTGACTAGGGATTGCAATCCGGATTTTTCGAAATTTGGAATTATTTGAATAAACCGTTTTATTTAACATTTTGAAATCCGGTTTTTTATACTCAAATTAAGTTTTTTTTTCAGATTTTTGTCAAAACTGCGTTTAACGTATAATATTTGCAGTTATCCATAATTTTCCATTAAAAGTAGTCCAAAAGATATTTGAATTGATAGTATTAGGTGTAGTGTAGTGTATTTGCGCGAATTTGGCTCGCCACAGAGATGCCACTATTCTAAAAGGAGAATTAAAGCGAGATGGCTCTATACTGTTGTCGGTGCCTTACAATATTTACACAACTCTAATGATTTTTTTAATTACTTTATGTTGTTATCTTAATTATCTAAAGTTTATGTTAATGTTATATTAAAAATGATTACGTGAATTTAAAACGGGAAAAATGACTGATGCCTAAAAGTATTGTGGATTATTTTAGTTGATTTTATTCTGTCGTGCTGTGAATTGAGTGAATAAATACATATTTTAAATTATTAATGCTATTTATTTCAGAAAAATCAAATCAACTTAAAACACTCAAAAGTTCGAAAAATCCGGTTAATTCGGATTTTTATCGGACGAGAGTACAGAAATTCGGATTTCTTAAAAGTCCGGATTTTGCAATCCCTATTTCTGACATACGGATGATATCTAAGACCCTCTGAAATACCTATGTTTTACAAACAAAAATAAATGATTACAACTATGTTGAAAAGACTTTTAAACGTTACCGAGTAATTGCAGTATCCATTAGTTTACAAAACATCTCGTAAAATTATAAACTTTTTTTCTCGGAAGACATTGATAGTTTAATATATAAGTATCAGTATTTGGTGGGTCTTAATACAGTTTTCGAATACATTCGAAATTATCTGTTCACAAAATAATGGAGATAACGATGAATTGGATGACTTAAGACAAAATTACGGAATTTACAAAATATACGGTGACATAAACATATGCGACCTTTCTGATAGCGCGACGCGACAGTCGCAGACGATATCATGCGTTCCGTATATTTAAAGCGATATTGTACAAGAATGGATATGGAATTTCAATTTAGCAATTTTTTTTTCTTTATATTAGAAAAAAGTATCACCTGTCGACAAAATTTCGATTGCGTTGCACTGCCAGGAAGATCGCTTAGTATCTAAAATTCTGAAGTTGACAATCTGCCGTGAATACCTACGTGTGCTGATCAAAGTTGCCTCAGCCCCACTAGCCAAGTTACGATCGTTTCGTTTGCGTCGAACGCCTCGAGTAGGCCACGCCTCCGATTCCCTTGGTCTTACCACGTGACTGAGCGTTGAGATGACGTCAGAACAAAGGAATCGGAGGCGTGGCCTACTCGAGGCGTTCAACGCAAACAAAACAATCGTAACTTGGCTAGGGGGGCAGGTTCTTATTGTGTACGTTTCCAAGAATTTCTGAAAGTGAAGGTATCCTAACTTGACCTTAAAATTTTCTTTTATGCTTCATGGGTTTATCTCTACATGATATAAAATATACACCAGTCATACTAGTAGTCTGATAGTCAGCGTGATTTAATCATATTCTGTGGCGGAATCTTTTACAAGACCTACTTATTATTGTTTTGCCTAGGGGAAATTACGTTTTGAGTCTTTTGGGATATTGTGGGTACAATCAACCCACTGATATTTACAGCGACAACAAATGACATATTATTGTGTTCGTCACAGTGGCCGAGTAATATTTATTTTCATTTTCGTCCCTCATCTTCGCAGAAGGACCCGATTTCGACAAGTTGCTTCGTAAAAAATAAAAAAATACTTCCATTCCATATATGTAAAATTAAAAGTGATTAAAATTAAGCTGCCCGTTGCTATTGTTTTTTGAAGGCGAAGAAATCTAGATATTCCAATAGTAGTAAACTTTATTGGAATTTTAAATACAATCTAATCGGTCGTAGTCCTTTTTTCCATGAGGATATGTCATTAATAAGTCCATATTGAGATCACGAATTTCTTGTCCATACGCAGCTTAGGTAAATATTTTAGCAATTGCATTGGTATGTACTTTAATCTATTTATATATATAAAAGGAGAAACTGACTGACTGACATAACAACGCAAAGCCGAAACTATTGGGACTAGGAACGTGAAATTTTGCACAAGATTTCCTTTTATGACGTAGGTGAGCACTAAGAAGGGATTTTAGGAAATTCAACTTTTAAGGGGGTGAAACAGGAGTCCAAAGTTTGTATGGAGAAACCTACTTTCACGCGGGCGAAGCCGCTGGCAGAAGCTAGTCTACTATATTTTCTATCAAAAACGTCAAAAAAAAAACGTTAATTCTTAAAATGCAGAGAAGAATGATTTGAGCCACTACCGCATCAATAAATGATTTGTGATTTTTATATCTTTGTTCACATCTAGCTAAAGAGATGTCAACGAGATAATGAAACGGTCTAGTGACTTGCTGATTTTCAGATTACACTGAAATAAACAAATCCAAACCACTGAAGACAATTAGTTTTTTTACAGAGAACTAGCTGACGCCTGCGGCTTCAAAATTATTATTTATTTATTTTTTATATGAACATTCCTTATTCTTTATTTAAACCAAAATAAGTATTAAAATCGGTCAAGCCGATTTCGGTTGCGAGGCTAACTTCGATCAACAATATACTTGTTGATCAAAGTAGACTAACGAACAACAGTTGATTTTTATAAATGCACAATATATGTAGATACTAATTATACTATAAGAAATTCCGTCACCATAGGCACATAACTAACACGAGTTAAAGTTTATAAAAGGTGTAAAGGTAAAAAGCCGTGCTGTACGCATTCTGTGCATCAAACATTGTACTTTCAGATGCATTAAAAGGAGAGTTACCGTGGCTCTCGAATGAAAAAGGCAATTGGTAGAAAATAGGTGGGTTTTAGTCAGTAATAGTTTGACATTCCGTGTCTCGTCTCAGAGCAGGAGAAAGAAGAAATTATTTAATAATTTTCTAAACTAAAAGCGGTCTGCTTCAGCGGCTGTCAGATGAGTCAATACATGACGCTCCACTTTAAAGGTTCATGCAGAGATATAGATTTTTTTAAAATAAAAATTTACGTAATTAAGAACTTTTTTATTCCCTAAACAGTTGGAACCTACAATATCTCCGTAACCACTAACCAGATGGTGCCCAATTATTCCATATGATTTAATAATTCAGTTAAAAACATTATCAGGATGACGATTTGGATAAGTTCTTCTTGGCTTCATTACGCGTCTTTTTACGCACCTATAAAGGTACCTAATATAGGTAGTAGGTAGGTAGGTCCTACTACCTATATTAGAAGAAAAACATGTAGACAGTCATACGAACAACATAAAATGGGGTGAGATGGCAACTATGCTAGTCTAGTCTTTACCTACTCATTGTAACTGTCAACTAAGTACCTACTGGAATTGATATGCGAAATTGCTGACGTCATAAATTAGCATTGTCCAACGGTTCGTTTTAGTAGCGAAGCAGGGTTAGTTATTAAGAAGTGAAGATGTTGACATCATGCTATTGTCAAACATGAAAACTTCACGTTTCATGAAGGGGTGATGATGGGCGGGGGGGGGGGGGGGGGTGGTTTGGTGGTTTCTGTGTTTTGTTGTTGGGTCAATCTTGATCGAAGTGTTTAGGTGGATTAATAGTAAATATATATTTTATAATCTTAATTATTAATGTCATAGAATTTATCGGAATGATTTAACCCTATGAGTTTTTGTCATGTTTTGGGAAATTTTACTTTATTATTATGTATTCTAAGTACCTTAAAGAGCACACGTTAAAGAACCCCGTGTATAATAGTTATAACATATATAATTGTGTTGTTTTGTTTGGAGATCCAAATAAATAAATTCTAAATATATTTACCGTAGGGTTTGACGTCACCAGCCTATGGGAATTGATTGATTTGATCTCTTTTGATGAGGACCTTTTTTTTTAGGTGGATAACAAATCTCGCTCTTGGGCGGAGCTGGAGATAGTGTCAAACTTTTACTGACTAAAAACCCACTCCTGCTCTTTCTTTGTCTTCGTCCCAGGGCCCCGGGTTTCACTATCAGAAAATGCTTATGTTTTTGCATCATTACAGAAATAATCTAAGTAGATACATTATGACCATGTGAAGAGGAGGAATATGATACAAAATACTTATAGAGTTATGATTAAAGATGTTGATTGAAGAGAATAAGAGAGAACAAACATTCGTCTTGGGCGGGAATGAATCCCACGACCTCCGGCATAGCAGTCAGGGTCACCAACTACTAGACCAACAGGCCAGTCAATAAAAATATTACTTATTAATAATACAGTTAATAAAAATTATTATTATTATATCATATTATCCTTACATCCTCATTGCTTACCAATAAGCAAGGCAGGTACTTTCTGGTTAGGGTTGATAGCTCGATATTCCTCGGTTAATTGGTGGCCTTCCTTCACGATGTCCACGTGTCGCTCCTCGAATGGGATCCGCTTCAAATGCAAGGCTGCTCGCACCCTCCACGAACATGATGACACCCAAAAAGCGTAGAGGATTGCGCGGTTTTCAGCCTTCGAAAGTAGGTTAGAGATTTTATTTCACTGTTCAATCTTTCGGTTTCGAGAATAGCATGTTATTAATTTTCATCATATACATTTGCCAATACCAATATATTATACTAGCTCTCCCACGCGGTTCCACCCGCGTCTCGTCTCGCTTTTAGCATGATGTTATATAGCCTTTCTCGATAAATCGTCGATACGACTTTAAGACCTCTTATATGTCACTTTTGGCAAAATCACTTTTTTACTCCAACCTTTTTATCATTTTGAAGCTCTATCGAATTCAAAAACTCTCATATTTAATCGTCATTTGTTTACCAATCTATCAACAATGTGCTTCCTAATAAAATACTACTTTTACACGTAAACTATTTTTTTTTACTATCATACCACTTTTAATTTCAACTAACAATAGCAAATTTAAAAGCAGGAAATCATAAGGCCGATACCTATATTTTTTATTGTAGTTGGTTTCATTATATTTTTTTTTCAGTAGTTGGTTTTTATCGATTTTCTCATAAAGTTAAATTTTACACATAAGAGGTATTAAAGTCGCTACGACGAAATGGGATATTTAACAATCCAACACTAAAATAATTTGAACCAGCATTCCTGAGATTAGCGTTGTCAACCTAACTCTTCAGCTTTATAATATTGTCAAGTAATAGTGTATAGATATAGGTTTAAAGATATTTATTCTCAAAAAAGACACAAAGTCAATTACATGAGAACAGAGAACCTTATGCTAATATTAAAAATAGGTTCGTCACTGCATTAGATAATGTTCACGGTACACCCATTCAATACATTCAGTTTTAGAGAAAGGCATTATTTGCTGTTAGATATTCAGCTAACTGAGTCTTGAATACATTGAATGAGTGTAAATTTTGGATACCAGCGGGTATTTTGTTGTACAACTGTGCTCTTTCAAATATCAGCTGTTTTTTGCCAAACTTAGTTCTAATTTTTGGTAAAATTATGGAACTGGCCCGGCGAGTACGTTCAGTAACTTGTTTTACTTTAGACATACATTTACCAATATATTATATTATATATCTAGGCTCTACTACTGAACCTAGATAACTACTACTAGTAATAGTTATTAGTACCTACCTACCTAGCTAGTAGGCGACGCTTTATTGGTACATTAGTTTACAAATATTTTTTTAAATGCAGCAGCCTTGACCATTGGTGTTTCGTTATATTTGAAGGCTCCTGAGTTTGAATTTGAGAGTAGAAAAAGTTCATCACGTCTACGTTTTCAGTTGCATCTTAGTAAAGTTTCTCGAAAATTGTATGAAAAATATCCTTACAGGGATTGGTAGTATTAAAAATTTTGAATTGATTGTGTTTATCTTCTTAAAAAATTAGTCCGCTTAGAAATTGTGTGTAATTTTGTATTTTTTTGGTTTTTAAGGTCGAAAATCTCAAAAATGGTACGTGATATGGACTTTTAAATACGGAATCACATTACGTATGCATTAACTAATATAAAAATCCATATGGCCACTCTGATACATTTTGGCTGTAGACTTGATTACTTTACTGATCGAAATGTTTTTAGACTCTGTCCTAATTAAATACATACGACGAAGAAAATGATTAACCAAATTAATAAAAAAATGTTATCTTTTACAAATTAAAACTGATTTATCTCATTTCCTCCATCTTTTAATTAAACCTGTAATAGCTGTAACAGGTTTATTAGTTCATAAACTATGAATTTAAGTCGTCTTAATATACGTCCACTGTGGGCAAAAGTATGTATGAATAGTGGGCCATAACTCTTTATGACATAGTGACTGCCGACGAGTCAACAGTCTTACTTTTCCAAGTAGGTAGTCTAGTCCGTCGTCTAGTCCGAATATGTAAATATTTCCAATCGTCAACTCGAGAAAGTGGTAATGCGAGTCCAGTTAGTTTACTTATTGATTAACAAGTGGAACTCGTTTATAAAACCATTGAATTTATTTGCCATGCTTGTGACTATGAATTTGATTAAGAACCAAGTTAGAAAAAAGCACTAGTCTTAAATTTTCTGTAGTAAAAACTACACCGTTTATGGAAATTGATTTAACAATCAGGGAGGCAAAAAGTTATACTTATCTAGTAAGATCACCGGCTTTTAGAAATACTCATGGGTGCTCATGCTCATTCATTGGATTCGAAAAAGAGGCGAAGTGTGAGAAGAGAACACTGATAGACCGGCTCATAAATAAATGTCCTACTTACATACTGCGTACTCAATTACTAATTATGTTTGATAAAAATATAAAATGAAATCATTATATAAAAATGAAACTAGTTTTTAGTATCAAGAAATATTATAATTTATACGTAACCTAAAAGGCGATTACTGATCTGTTTCTTGATGTCTATTCTCAGGGGTGTTCGGCACCCACTGTTTATTTCTTATGGGTAACCTTTAGTAAGATAGGTAGATATACTCTTTATTGTACACTATAAATACAATTACAGTAGAAGCTTAAAATTAATATGGGTCACAATGAGCGCTTTTATCGTTAAAAGTAATTTTTTACAGGTAGATTTTGGATAGATTTGGTTTAGAAGGAGAGATACGCAGGTAGTAAGTAACAAATGTAAGCAAGTTTAAATAACACAGGCTAAGTACTGTATATAATTAAAGACACTCTTTAGGAAAGCGTTGACGATAGTAGTTTTTGTATTGTTGTTAATGAGAAGATAAGTTTTCCGTGACATTTTGAGGTTATTTTCTAGAATTTTAAAGATTTTGCGCGGCTTTAAATTGGTCTCAACAAAAACGAACTGTCATTTTAGATAGATCATCAAACGTATAACCTATAGTGGCTCTTGAAGTTAATAAATATCCTTTACTAAGTGCGTAATTATATGCTAATTAGCTTATGATGATCGGTGTTTGCAAAAATAAATACTTACCATGTCAGGTGTCTGCTTATTCTCATCTAGGATACGTGAATGATTTGATATCTTATTATTTATAAAGTGTTTTTTTTTTTGAGATAACTCTTATCAAATCATTGAATGTTGTTAAAATGACAATTCGATAGATTGTTGATTCTGTTCTGTATAATATGATATTTCGTTCTGAATCAACGTTTCAAGGTATACCTATAATTCAAGGTGATAACTTTAAATAAAATGTGATAGATATTCCTGTAAAAATAAAAGTGAACCAGTTTTTGTATATCTGTGGTGTTTTGTTCTATTTGTCGTAGTTCCCTGCGTAAAGTCTAGATGTCACTATTACCAATCAAATTTTTCTGGCGGGAAAATTCAAATAGGTACGAATAAATAAAACATGAAAGCTGATATACATTTTATTTATTTACATATATATTGGCAATATACGTAATTATTTTATTATCACTATCATATTATTCAAATACTTTTTGATTTTTTTTTAACCTTATAGACACAATAGAAGTGGAAGTTATATACTTAGATATTATATTCTATGGATTATTAACAAATAGTTATATTTCAGAAGATAATAAGCATTGATTTTGCGCACAAGAAAAACATATGTCCACAGTCAATAATCTTTAATTTAATTTATTCGATTAACATACATACCTTATTGTAATATTGTTTTCGAATGTATAAATAGTCATTACAAATATTTGTTATAAATTATTAATTACTACCAGACAACCATCAAAAATGATAGTAACGATTTGGTCATTTTATTGTACTATTCAGCATTTTAAAGAAATCTAACCATTCAGTCAACGACATTAGAGATATGACAAGAAAATAATCTTCTCTAAGGTCAGAGACAATGTTTTCATGAAAAATTTGAAAGTGCTTGAAAAATAATAGTGCAAAATGTTTCGTGCATGCTGTTTGCGAATAAGATAGTTCCAAAATCGTCGATTAAAAACTATAAAACTGAGCAAACTTCAAATTTTATTGCTTCAAATACACATATTCGTCATAAACACGATGAGACGTCTATCGCTAAGACAAAGATAAACTGGTCTGAGATACTTTTAACTCACAAAGCGCTTTGAACATAACCAAACCTTCACTCAACATACAGTTTCAGCCAGTGTCATGACATATTCCTACTATTTCAACATTTTTGGAGTTGTCCTACACTGTTGCTACTTCCATATAATTTTTTCCTATCATGTTCATCATTTATTTATCTAACACGTAACTGCAAATCAATCAGAACTTAGAAAAGCTTCAACAGTTTTAGTATATTCATCCCCATCGTAGTGGGGAGCCGGGTGGTCGCATGAGGGTGGCCCTGGTCTCCGCCGTGAGGGTGCCTCCTCCATCAGAGTCAGGTAGACCGTAGAACGCGTGTAAGTGTCGTCGATGCTGCAGTTCGTGTCCCTTGTGGTTGAGACTCTGCAGACGACTCCAAAGCGAGAAAATCCTCTTATTCACTGCTTTGTTCTGCGTTGGGTTTTCTGTAACACATAAAAATATTCTTTGAATAGCTGGAAAGTAGGTGTATCATCAATCATCGACTGTTGAGCGCAATCAGATTTTTCGATATTGTAGTCTATTAGTGATCGATGTATTGTAGGTAGGTAGGAAAGGCAAGTTTTTTTTTTAATTGATATAAACCAGTGCTTGACTGCGATCCCACCTGATGGTAAGCGGAGATGCAATCATGGATGGTCAGGCGCACTAGTTTATTAAGAGCCTATTCACTCTAGCCTTGAAGACATCTAAATTATAGTTGGACGGGAAGACCGTCGGGAAGTTCGGATTGGTGTGTTGGAACAAACTGGTTATTTCTACTTAAAAAAAAATAGCGGTGCCAGTAAGTAAGTAGCAACTACAATACAAAAGAATAATCTAAAATTTTTCGAAATCCTAACACTGACTTCCGTAATTAAAAGTAGAATATGCGACCAGGGGATAAAGCAGTTTCTTTAAGATGCGGGCGGCATGTTGAATTCCGATCGGATTGAAGGTTGCTAATTTTAATCCCGAGCGTTAGTGATCGATTTATATAATTAACTCCTGAGCATTGCGAGGCAGTTAATAAAGAAACCTGAATGAAGTGAGGAATTCAAGCTATCCAAGGCAAAGACAGCTTTAACCCCGTATTGGATACTCTAACGTTTACACTATCTGTGAGATAATTAAAAGAAAATTTACTGACACACAAATACAAATTATGTATTAGAGATATATAAGTATTATTTACAAATTAACCTTAATTATCACTCGACATGTTTTGAGATTCGAAAAAAATAAAATTCACTAATAAGATTCTATAAAAAATATTATAGTAGATTATGTGACTAGGGGATAAAGTAGTGTCTTTAAGTCGCGGGCGCCATGTTGAATTGCGAACGAATGTTGCTATTATTAATCCCAAACGTTAGTGAGCGATCTATATAATTAACTCCCGAGCATTGCAAGGGAGTTAATAAAGAAACCTGAGTGAAGTGAGGAATTCAAGCTGCCCAAGACAAAGACAGCTTTATCCCCGTGTTGGATACTCTACTTTTTACAGCATCTGTGTGATAATTAAAAGAAAATTTAGTAAAACAAACCATATATTAGAGAACTATAAGTAGGTATTATTTACAAGTTAATAACATGTTAAGAGATTTGAAACGAAAAAATTCACTACTCTAACAGTCTGTAGTTTTAATTTTCCACTTTTTTTTTTGTTTGTGGCCAGTTTGAATTTTAAATAAACTAGTATGTTGCACGTACATTTTAATTCAATTAATGTTGACGGTTTTTGACGTTCCAAATTCAAATCTCATTATTCCCCAGGGATTGCCCATACTACATTATCTCCCTAGGGATAAAATTACATGCTTTAAGTGAAAACACACAGTATGTACGTATAAATAGTATGACATAAAAAAGGCCAATATCAAGCAGGTGGTGTAAAAAGTTTTGACACTTTTTTATATTTTTTATCTGAAAGTCGGTTGTATTTTACATAAATTTTTCATGCTTTCTTTGAGGTACCCGACACGGCAAAATCAAAATAGTGTGTAAATTGTATTGTTAAGGAAGGGGAGCCCGGGGTCGATAGAAACTTAGGTCAAATGAAACAAATTCGATAACTCAAATAATGGCTAGTGACAGCGGCAAGGTGCCGAGGGGGGCTAGGACTTGTTGCTTGCTACGTTTCTGGTACGGCTTCTAGGGTGACGACAATTTTGTGTAGGTACATCGCTTTTCAAGCCCCAAAAGTTAGTTTTTTTTACTATTTTTGTTGCATCTTCCTCAGAAAGTATTTCTCTTGTTTTGCCGTATTTCAAGATGGTCATATGAATATCTTAGTTGAATTTGTTGGGGTCCGTATGGATCAAGAATAAATAGCTTTCAAATAACAAAATTATTTTTAGATTTTACAAATATGTGATGGAGATAAATATACTATAAAAATCAAGCAAATTGAGAAACTCCTCCTTTAGACTTAAACCACAACGAAAATCATAAAAAATCATTGAATGTAAATGTTCACGAGTTAAACTCATTTTGATAGCGACACAAAATCTTCGAAAGGATGAATCAAAAAGTAAAATGCTCACAAAGAGTTCAATTTTCGAATTTTATAATTGTTTTTTCATTCTTTTATTGCAAGTGGCCAGATCCAGAAACTTTCAGTATGCCCACATATAATATTTATAGTTTTTACTTATTAAAAAAAAACACTTAACTATCATTATAAAAACATATGTAACCTATATGAGGAGGAGCTAACTATCATTAATTGTTAAGATCATCAGAGAACTTGCGACTTAAAATGCCAATCCATATCACGACTTTCTATGATAAATCATTTACTGTCCAGGCTGCTCGCTCGTCTGTGGAATGAATTGCCAGACACAATTAAACGCGCTCAATCATTGCCTGTTTTTAAAAGACTCGTTAGGGAACATTACCTGTCGCTGTGTGTATCGATAGTCGTGACTCATATTTCTGTCTATAGTTTTCAATAATTATGTATGTATATATGTATCTATTATATAGCATATGTATATATCTGTGTATCTATTATAATATAATTTATTTAATGCTGGTTTTGTTACACCAATGGCAGCCCCATTTCTTGTCCAGGCAATTACTATCCATTCCAGGTTGCCTGGAAGAGATCGCGGAATGCGATAAGGCCGCCCATTGTATGTACGTATGTATTTTAGTTTTTAGTTTCCTTTTATTTTTGTATTGGTGTACAATAAAATTTTGTAAAGGATACAATAAATAATAAAATAAATAAATATCATTATAAAAATATATACCTATATGAGGAGGAGTTTTTAGCCGCTCTACATTAAGTTTTTTTTATTTAATTTATATCTACATTATTTTAAGTTTGAACTCACCGGTTAACTCATTTTGCGTTCTTGCAACACCTTCCCGTTTGACTTTCATGACGTTCACTTCGGGGTTTTCATTCCTGAATTCATTCTTTTCATCCTCTCTCAGGTTATTAGATCCTAGTCCCAAATTTAAAAGATTAGCATATTGGGCATTTGCATTGTCAATATCTTTATTCAAGCTGGCTAAGCGCATTTTAAGTATTAACAAGGGGTTAGTCGCAGCCATCACTGCATCGTAGACATTATCCGAACCAGTGTTACTGTCTAAGTAGATTTCGTTGGCTTTATCATTTATATCTTGATTATCAGGTGCAACTTCTTCAGTGTATTCTTTATTAGGGTCGGGGTCGAAATTCCTTTTATCCGTATTGTGTTCATACATCTGATGGAGGCGATCTAATTGTCTCGGATAGTTATGCCATTGTTCTTTCCGAAATCCCTCTCCATTGTAGTTGTCATCTTTACTTATAATATTGAAAATATCATCATTCTGATTATTGTCTACATCTGCATATTTGAGTTGCAATTTATTCGATCCTGGTTTGTTCTCGTGTGCGACGTACAGTTTGTATATTTCATCAATAACGTTTCTTGTTTGAGATCTATCACTATATGTATTGTCATTATGTTGGCTATCAAAGCTGAGTTGTTCTCTGTTCAAGTCATTTACGGAAATTGGAAGAACATTACTCGAGGAGAGCGCCACTATCGCAAGGAGCAACACGGGGACGATATATTGCCGCATCTGTAACAAGAAAAAGTGTGTTTATAAAATCTGTCGTGCGCATAAGAACTAGATGTTAAATAAATTTCAGTTAATTGGTATAAATAAACATCTCACGACGATGTCGAAGACAGCCACGACGTTCGTCTATGTTTATTAATTAAAATTATGTCATCTGATTTGCGTCTGACTAGTTGAGAATATTCAAAGATTAAGCGGTTCAGTAGATAGAGTGATTAGGGGACGTGGCATCGTTCCACAGAGGTGATTTGCATATCTTTTAGTCGCGTTCTCGAGATAATACGGCACATGGTGAAGTTGTATGCAAACCTCTCAACATTAATAAGATTTCGGCAAACAGCCGCGCGCTAAGAGAAAATCAATTCAGGTTTATTTATCTTGCCTCGACACGATTCCTAACTTTTAGGTTCCTTCGTTAAATTGCGTAAAATTTACTTTATTTACAATAACTGTTAATATTTTATGTACTTAATGCCCTGAAGGTTCAAACGAATATCTACCTACGAACAAAGTTTTTACACTTTCAATTTTCTTTTATTCATTTATCGAGGTTGTTTATTTTACCTAGAAAATAAAACGTTGCCCTGGGGTCAGTTCCTAACGTATTTGTCAATACTCTCGAGAGTTTTAACTGGAGATGTAATGGTCGAGAAATAAACTGAAAACGAAGCTTTTGCAAGATAGTAATTAAATAATATGGAAGTTTAAAAAGTGAGGAATGTTAGTAGAACGTAGAATGTATGAATGAATATCATTTTGTGTATTTCAAGAGTATTGGCACTGTATTTAAGTTAGGTACACTATTCTACTATCTCATATAGATATGGAAGGTTTCGAATTTTGCATCTTTAGGCTCCTAAGATGTTTCGTAAAGCTTAGGATATAAAAGTTGTGCGAAAGTGAACCCCGGGGCCCTGGACCGAAGGCAAAGAAGGAACAGGAGTGGGAGTTTTACAGGGGCGGGAGATGTCATTAGATGATTTCCCGCCTAAAAAAAAATAATGAAAAACTAAATACACGAATATACTTAAAACAATTAAACATAGTGTTGGGTAACGTTAAATGAGAAACTTAGGAAGTCACGAGTCACCCAACATTATTTACATCCGTTTCCGAATGGCAGCCAGACAGTCGGTGACGGTATTAAAAAGCAATAAAGGTTATTAATGAATGGCAGAAATGTGCGCAATTAACGAAGTCCCGACATTTCAGGACGTAAACGGAGGAATATTGAACAGAAGTGACCTATTAACTATCGGTTCGCAATACTTTCCGGAGCAGTTTCTTTTGCTTCTACCTTTTTAGGATTCCGTACCTCAAAAGGAAAAATCGGAACCCTTATAGGATCACTTTGTTGTCCGTCTGTCTGTCTGAGGTATCGAATTGAAATTATAAGTATACTTAGGTCTGCGGTCCCTTAAAACTGTAACTGTAAAAATTAAACTTCTGAGTTAACGAAGAAAAAGATACGGCCGTTTATGTCGCAAGAAACGTATATTTCGACACTCTGAAGGGAATCAAAATTCATAGGGTACTTCCCGTTGGCCTAGAATCCTGTAATTTAGCATTAAGGAAGGTCTTATAGCACAAGTATAAAAATGAAACTCGTAGTCCTAGAACGTAATGGGCAACTGAAGGACACAAGTGTTGTTTTAGTCAGTAAAAGTCTGACACGCCCTCTCGCTTCACCCTAGAGCGGAGGAAGTCATTGGATGATTTACCACCTTAAGAAAACATAATTGGGAAAAGGCTAGACTATAGATAGATAGATAGATGTATTGATATAAAAAGTACCCTTATGGGCCTACCACACGTACAAGCTTCACCACAGTTTTTCTTTACGTACTACACGAAACCCCGTGCGCGTGGTTCGTAATACTCATCCAGTTTTTAACGGTGTTCCATGTACCAATCCTTGAGTTGATCATTTTCAAAATTTATCCCTTGCCTAGTTTATCCCTATAGCCTTAATTTATCCCTTACCATCGTGCCTAGCCCCTCCTTTTTCTTAATGACCAATGAAAGAACTAAGAACTCAGAAATTTTTTAACCATTATCATTCCAAAACAAAAGGAACACGTGTTGCCCAGCCATCTGTTTGTAACGACGCTGACCGATTGTTTTACGACTGTAAAACAAACATAACCTTTGATTTTGGCGTGTAAGTGTAAATTAAAAAAACAATAAGGTTAATAATTTTCTAACATTTATCATACCATTCACGAAATCGTATATTAGACACAAATAAATAGAAATTATTAGAGCAGAATTAGGTAGAGCAGTGGTGGCTGAATGGTAACGGCTCCGACTTACGAGTTGCAGGTCGCGGGTTCAAACCCAGCCAGGCGCATTACTTTGTGTAATTTATTTCATCACTACTGCTCTCAAAACGGTGAAGGAAAACATCGTGAGGAAACCGGCATGTCCTAGAACCAAAAATTCGAAGACATGTGACATCTACCAACCCGCACTAGGCCCGCGTGGTGGATTTCAGTCTTTCAATGTTCCCAGCAGTGGGAACATTGAAAGGCTGATTATGCTTATTATATCATCTTCCTGCCCTTATCCCATGTTATTTGGGGTCGGCGCAACACGTTTTTTTCTTCCACTCTGCCCTGTTACTCGTCATGCTATCACTAACTTCTTTTTCTTTCATATCACTCTTCACACAATCCATCCATCTTTTCTTTGGTCTCCCTCTCCCTCTCCATCCATCCACATGTAAACTCATAACTCTTTTAGTAACATGCGTTTCATCCCTCCTCTTCACATGACCATACCAAGACAAACGATTCCCTTTCAACTTTTCAGTCACTGGCGCCACTTTCAAACTTCCCCTAATATATTCATTTCTCACTTTATCCATTCTCGTCACACCACACATCCATCTTAACATTCTCATCTCCGCTACATGCAATCTTTTTTCATCCGTCTTTTTCACAGCCCAACATTCTGATCCATACAGTATGACAGGCCTTATCACGGACTTGTAGATTTTACCCTTCAACTTGAGGGGCATCCGTGGGTCACAAGTTGTTCCCGTGACCTGTCTCCATTTCATCCATCCTGCGTTGATCCGATGTGTTACGTCCCGGTCTACCTCACCATCCCCTTGGATGAGTGACCCGAGGTACCGAAAGTCAGAGCAGATCGGTATGGGCGTTCCAGCTAGAGCTAAAGGCACTGGATTGGAGAGACCGCCGAAATGCTAAATAGAAATTAAAATTTGTCGTGTGTTGAGAAACAATTTAAGAAAGTATAAAAAGAGGCGTTTACAAAAAAAACAATACACTCTAAAATCCTATTGGTCTTAGTTAATAACCAAGGTGGAGGCTTGCACCGCACACTGCACACAACCGGCCTGCGCAGGCAAAACTGTGGTCAAGCTTGTACGTGTATGGTAGGCCCATAATACCTATATAATCCCACACATACGGATTGAACATGGGTAGACAATTTCATTTGAATACGTTTTGACGTTTCGGCGTGATTGATTAACTCATATCCAAACATTCAGACAACCACATTTATAATGTAAGTATGAGTAGAAAAGGTTACTTTGGGGTTCGAAGTGGAATAAGATGGGTTATTTATCACCAACAAACTGTTGCCAGCGCCTTCGCCCTCGTGAAACTTGGAAATTGGTCCAGGTGAGCATACTCCCGAGATCATCATTTTAGCCGATAGATGTCCACTGCTGGACATAGGCCCCCCCCAAATGTCGCCACAAAGAACGGCCCTGTGCGTCTCGCATCCATCGGATTCCCGCAACCTTCACCAGGTCATCGGTCCACCTTGTAGGGGGCCTTCCAACACTGCGTCTTCCGGTACGTGGTCGCCACTCCAGAACTTTTCGGCCCCAACGGCCATCTGTTCTACGAGTAATGTGCCCTGCCCATTGTCATTTCAGTTTTGCGATTCTTCGTGCTATGTCGGCAACCTTGGTTCTCCTGCGGATATCTTCATTTCTGATTCGATCACGCAAGGCAACTCCGAGCATAGCCCTTTCCATTGCCCTTTGAGCCTTCTGATGAGGCCAATGACGAGTGCGTGTTACCAGTGATGACATATGTGTCATCACTGGCAACACGCACTCGTCATAGACTTTCGTCTTGAGACACTGTGGTATATTGGAGAAGATACCGCGCAGCTTCCCGAACGCTGCCCAGCCAAGTCGGATTCAACGGTTGATCTCTTTCTCGAAATTAGGTCTACCCAACTGGACTGCCTGTCCAAGGTAAACATAATCGTCCACAACTTCGAGTATAGAGTCGCTTACCGAGGTAAAAAGTATTCCAGTATATGGTCTACTCGTGTGCCAAATTTCATCCAAATCCGTTCAGCCGTCCGAACGTGAAGAATCAACAAACATGTTACTCACTCACAAACGCTTGCCTTTATAATATTAGTGTGTTAATGTGATCTTAATTTCTTTGCCTTTAATACGATTTCGAGGCCGCGGTTGGAGCAGTGTTTGAGCGACTGGTTACTGTGCTATGTGTCAAGGGTTTGATTCCAAAACAGAACAAATGTTTGTATGGTCCACAGATAAGTTTTCCAGGTCTGGGAGTCTTTAATCTGTGAGTTTCCCCTTTTTTGAATACATTCGATACAGGAGTGGTTCTTAGTGTGGGGAATAGTTTTACATTAAAAAAAAACCAGGCAAGTGCGAGTCGGACTCGCGCACTGAGGGTTCGCTACAAACTTACATAAAGTTTGATTTTTTACAGCATCATGGGACCGCAGACCTAAGTATATGGTTTTAATTTCAACTCATTAGCTCCATGCGTTTCCGAGACAAAAGATTTTGACAGACATACAGACAGATGGACAAAAAAGTGATCATGTATAAGAGTTTCGTTTTTTCCTTTTGAGGTACGGAACCGTACAAACTATTTTCAATACACTTACTTGAAAATCTGCTTTTATCCCTACCACTTTTAGGCACGCAATTAACTGTTATTGACATTAGTGCGAAAAAGTGCGGGAGCTCTCCCCCCTTTATTACATTTATCGTATCAGGCTAGGTGCTAAGCGACTCCCACGACTCGCGCGTCAACCCCCTTTTATTTATATCTTCGTAAGTTTATTCAAAAACATCGTTTGATACACGTAGAAATTTGTCACTGCAGCACTCGGGTCCATAGCAATCGCGCGAAGTCCGCCTCGGTCGCAATGACAAACTTTCTCCACTTGTATCAAAATGTACTATTTCTATATGTCAGACAAATAGTACAGACAGTTGCGTCAATTGGGTACCCCTCACACGTTAAAATACCTCACAAAAAGGGTTGATCAGTTTATGACGCTGACCGTACTTTGGTAGTGTGTTATATACTTTAAATTCATTTGAAGAAATAATAATAATAATAATTTATTTCTCCAAAATGATATTGTACAAATTTGAGCAATAAATTGAAGGTGACTTAATACAAATGCATAAGAAATAAAAATGTGCAACTGCGCCTGAGCTAGGCCGAGCCTGTATTTCAGGACACAGTTCTCTATCCAGAAAAGAAGTTATCAATAGAACAGCATTTGCGTGTAAGATATATATAATTTAACACATAACAAAACATTAATTTGCAATCAAAATTGTGTGTTGTGTCCATGTGCTTCGTGTGTTTGTGATGTAATTTTATCTCAACGTTTTAAGAAGGTCTTCAGTAGTTTGGTAATTCTTAAAACAAAACTTCTTTAGGCCAGTTTCATCTACTTACCTTCAGTAAGTGGATCTTTCATGAACTTATATGTATGTATGGAAAGGGTTGAAACTTGTGAAAAGTCAGATGAGAACCGAAAACATAAAGTTTTGGGGAATTGGATGTAAAAACTTTTCTCGCATTCAACATTCAGAAGTGACTTATAAATAGCCTTATTTAAAGTGAAAGTTATTTATTTTCGATGTTTTCTAAGTATGTTACTTAATAAGGATTTAGTGACTTTATATTTCAGTTTTCAATGGATAACTAGAGAAAGTCTGAGAGCAGTGGTGGCCGAGTGGTAACGGCCTCGACTTACGAGTTGTAGGTCGCGGGTTCAAACCCAGCCAGGCGCATTACTTTGTGTAATTTATTTCATCACCACTGCTCTCAAAACGGTGAAGGAAAACATCGTGAGGAAACCGGCATGTTCTAGAACCAAAAATTCGAAGACATATGACATTCACCAATCCGCACTGGGCCCGCGTGGTGGATTACAGCCCAATCCCTCTCCCAGAGAGGAGGCCTGAGTCCCAACAGTGGGAACATTATAAGGCCGACTATGCTATTCTATGCTAACTAGAGAAAAGATGGCGAAAGAAGATGGGCTCGAATTAATGTAAAAACTAAATTGAGTTATTAGATTTTTTTTTCTTTTGTAGCAGTTATAGCAACACACATACATACATCTTTTTGCTAAATATACGAGTGAAAGTTTTGTAAATAAATATCAAAACCTACAAAGGGGTGTTGGCCGTGTCGGGTACCTGAGCGATAAAGAAAATCTTCTGACAGATATTGTAATCACATAAATATTATAAAGCTAACGTTTCTGTATGTATGTATGTTTGTAACTTCTTCACGCTAAAATGGCTGAACGGATTTCGATGAAACTTGGTACACGGGTAAATCATCCCCTGGATATAGGATACTTTTAATCCCGGGAGTGTTCCCTTGGGATATTTTTGATATTTTTTATTTTCTCGTAATATTATAAAGTGTGAGTTTATTGTTACTCCTCCAAGCTTAGACGGATAAACGAATTTAGATGAAATTTCATGATCTGAAGTAGCACATACGGGGTTACCATGACGTTCAAAGTAAGATTGTTTCATTCTTATTTCAGTGTGGGTAAGAGACAGAGCTATACAGGTTGTCTAGCGCCATCTCTTACCCACACTGGAAATAAGAATGAAACAATCTTACTACCTTTTGAGTAGCGTAATTAGAGACACAATAGAAAGACAAGGGGTTTAATGAATTAAACGTCATGGTACAGGTCTTGCTGCTTTGCATCCCGAGATAAGTTTCTACTTTCACGATCGAAGCTGCTGTCACAAGCTAATAAAAAACAAGGTTATATTTCTTAGGTATATTCACATTCTCATTATTTTGAACTAAGTAGGCACCTAGTTAGTTACCTTTTACAAACAACGTATCTATCTCACTCTCCCTTATTCCTATTCCAAAACATAAATGAGGTTTCCAAGCCCAGCCAAGATACGAATGTAACGTTAATTGTAAAAGTTACCAAACCTTAAAATACCTTAAGTAAAGCCGGTAGATTACAACTGTTTTGTTGACTTTAATCTGTTCTGGAGCGCCTACTAATCTCCGCAGGAGCCTGGAGTGACGCGATTAAATCCTTAAGTATATCATTTACGTAAGTAAACAAAATGCTTGCCTTTACAATCTTGTTATGTTTTTTATGAACCGCAAAATTTTTGTCTTCCTTCTAACGTACTACGTACATTCGTATACTGTTTACTATGTACGTGTACACATTGTATAATACGTTTGTCATAAACTACTAAGAAGAGACAAAGTGCTACAATCTTTACATAATACTAGCGGTCCCGGCAGACGTTTTACTGCCCGAAAGTTGGATATTCATCATAGAAAAAAAAACCGACTGCTGCGTTCACCAAGTCCAATAGTATTTTCGAACTGTCCAGGGACCCACTCAAATATACACACAAAGTTTTATCCAAATCGGTCAAGCACAGCAGCAACACACGTACAGAAAAATTTATTTATAAAGATAAAACCAAATGTCAACAGTTTGTTGGCCGCATCGCTTCGCGTTCTCGTTCACGTTGATTCGCCTACGTAGACACCGCGTTACTCTGGCACCATCCAAGAAAGATAGCGGAATCGACGAGGTGTTCGGCATCACAGTGTCTTTCATCATCATCATTATTTCAGCCTAAGGACGTCCACTGTTGGACGTAAGCCTCCCCCAAGTGTCACCACAACGAACGGTCCTGTGAGCGGTCGCTATTCTTTTGCCCCATCGACCATCCGTTCTACGAGAAATGTGCTCACTGCCACTTAAGTTTGGCAATTCTTTGGGCTATGTCAGCGACCTTGGTTCTCCTGCGGATATCTTCATTCCTCATGAGATCACACAAGGAAACTCAGAGCATAGCCCTTTCTATTGCCCTTTGGGTGCCGTTTCAGTGCCATATGTGCTGCCATATAACTGGCAACACACACTTTCTTTCTCGCTTTAGTAAATGACGTTTGTAAGTGACAGAAAAGGATAGAAGCATAGGAAAGTGGAATTTGGTGCGGTCAGGTGTAGCTCAACTTTTACTCCTCCTAAACGACGCAATAGATTTTGGTGCAGTTGCGGATCAATAAACGAGGATAGTGTAAGGTTATGTATGGCTAATAATAATATAGTATCATCATCATCATTTCAGCTGAAAGACGTCCACTGTTGGACATAGGCCTCCCCCAAGCGACACCACAACGACTGATCCTGTGCGTCTCGCATCCACCGCACTCCCGCGAATCTCACCAGGTCGTCGGTCCACCTTGTGGGAGGCCTTCCAATGCTGCGTTTTCCGGTGCGCGGTCGCCACTCTAGAACCTTTCAGCCCTATCAACCATCCGTTCTACGAGCAATGTGCCTTGTCCACTGCCATTGCACTTTGGGTGGCTGTAAGCCTTCTGATGAGGCTCATTGTAAGCGACCATGTTTCAGTATCATATGTCATCACGAAAACGATATGTCGTAATATGGTATAGCTAGTAATAATTTGCACCCGAAGCCGGGGTAGGTCACAAGTTAACATTATAAATTTGAAAGTCTAGATCCTTGTTAATCAATCATGCCTCGACATTTAAATGGATTTAGATGAAACTTGCACACGGGTAGACTAGGACGTAGGGTCTACATTCCTGTATTTTCGAATATAACACGGGCGAGACCGTTAGCAAAAGTCAGTTCATAATAATTTTCCCCAAACGTAGATATCTAAGTTCATATAATTTTCTCTCTTCGCTAGTCCTGTGACTCAACCGCAAATGACTTCTGGAATGCTCATAAAAATAGATGATTTGGAAATTTTAAAGAGTCGTAAAAGTTTATAACTTATCCCGAGGAGGTAAGCCTGCGTGATATTTGAACTTTCATTTCATAAAATGCATCTGTGGGTGACTGAAAACGAAATGTCTTTTTCTAGACGAAATTATGTGTTCTTGATTAAAAATTGAAGCCGCTTAAACGATAAAATATGAAATAGTGATCGGTCTGGAGGATTTGGTAAGCTTTCGCGATATTTTCATTGCGTAATACAATTTTCTATCAAGCAAGATCTGCATAATAGATCCACTTAATTTCAATGAAGACGTTTGTTGGGCCTCTAACTCCAGCTAAAAGGTGTTCACTTGTTACACTGCAGAAAATAATCCTTGTGGTATATTAATTTCTTTGCATACTTCGATCTGTCGTAACAGTATTATGATATGATGATGTCTGTGGTATTCCAGAAGTAAAAAATTGTTGAGGAATTTCATGATTACTTCCACCTCCTGAAATATTACCACTTTTAAAATAACTGTTTACTCAGTTGTCGAGTTTTTATTTGTCTTTTTTGAAGGTGGAAAATCATCAAATAAGTTCTCTCGTTCTCTGTAGAGCGACAGAGGAGGAGGAGGGGAGTGTCAGACTGACCAAAACCCACCGTGTTAATTCAGTTGCCCTTTGCAGTCCAGGATTGTGGTAACTCTTTCGAACAACCTCGCAACCCTTCCAGATCGACCTTGGCGGGCCGCGTCAATTTTGCTGACAGTTCTTTGAGGCACACGTCGACCACAACGCGCCCACGACCTGACTTTGGTCCGTATCGGACACGGGCTACTTATTGCTTGCCATTACTCATGAGATTAAGACAAATCAATTGACGTAAGAATCATCGAAATCGGCCTACGTGTTTGGTCTTTAGAGAGCCACAAACGTACAAACAATACAAACATATAGGCTGTTAAACATATGGGTCATATGTTTTGTAAGTAAGTATATCTTTTGCATCCCCAGTCGTGTAATAAAGTTTCAGGGGTGACTGTGTAGACTTCAGTGGGTTTTTTTCTGTGGGTGGGAATTATCTAATGACCTATGACTTTTGCGATAGATAGAAGACACGTAGTAGCTCTCTTGAGGATGCGTTTTGGACACATCCTATCCAATAAATTCAAATAGCTCATGGGAATTTGAGGGGTCATAGAGATGGTTATCATGTTTTGATGGAACGTGACTGGAACATACAGAAAAGGAACCACGACCTGTACCATGACGTTCAAAGTAAGATTGTTTCATTCTTATTTCAGTGTGGGTAAGAGACAGAGCTATACAGGTTGTCTAGCGCCAGCTCTTACCCACACTGGAAATAAGATTGAAACAATCTTACTTTAAACGTCATGGTAACCTCGTATATCCACCTACCTAGGGGCCAATTGTATTTTTGGTGTACAATAAAGAATATCTATCTTTCTATCTACGGGACCCCGTAGGTAGGTTGGAGAGTAGTGGTGGCCGAGTGTTAACGGCCCCGACTTACGAGTTGTAGGTCGCGGGTTCAAACCCAGCCAGGCGCATTACTTTGTGTAATTTATTTCATCACCACTGCTCTAAAAACGGTGAAGGAAAACATCGTGAGGAAACCGGCATGTCCTAGAACCAAAATTCGAAGACATGTGACATCCACTAACCCGCACTGGGTCCGCGTGGTGGATTACGGCTCATTCCCTCTCCTAGAGAGGAGGCCTAAGTTCCAACAGTGGGAAAACGTTATGAGGCCGACTATGCTATGCTAGCCCCGTAGGTCTGCTTGGTGTGGGATCTGAGGTCCGGGCATGTAATAGGAAAACGGGGACGTTTTCGGAGGAGGCTAAGATGTTGTGTCAATTGTTAATGATGAATGAGTGACATAATTATACCATTCTACGTTAGTTTTATAGTCTAGAGGTTAGTGTGTAATAATTAAAAGTGCTTTTGTAACAGGAGTGACTTATCACTAAGTGATAAAACTCCTTATAATTAATAAAGTATTAACAAAAATTAATGTCTTTTCCTGCTTGGGTGGAGCGAGAGGGCGTGTCAGGCTTTTACTGTCCAACGCCACACATAAGTTGACCAACCTAGGTTGACTGGTAGAGAATGCCTAAGACATTAAGTCCGCCTTTGTACTATTGTGTTGCATGAAGTTTTAGTAAATAAATAAATAAATAAGTTTCTTCAGTTGCCCTGCGTTCTAGGATCACCGGTTACATTTTCTAAAGTCATCCTATGACCCTAGTAAGGCTTTAGTGGGTGTTTCATGAACTTGAATATCTTGTTGAATGTTTGCATGAGTAAACAATTGACTGGTACCTCCTAGCACTATTATTCGTGTAAATTAACTCACTAAACAGTCAACTGTTTAGTGAACCAAACTTCGAAACTAAATTGTAATGTTTTACAATAACTATACACATTGTAATGTTATTGTGATCCATTACACTATCATTCACATCAATTGTTCACGAATCAATTTGGAAAATAGAAACCTCGTATTAATCATGCTTTTGGATGTATTACAAGGAATCGTTAATATTTTTTTCATTGTAAATGAACAACGAATAATTTCGTTTTGATGGCGCCTACTAAATATTTCTTTGAATCGATTCTTTGTAGATACTTCGTAGGTATCGCCCTTAACGAAACATATGAGTCAGAAAAACTTTCGGGAAAACTGAGTTCATTTTCCCAAACAAAACTTATTTTTTATTTTTTATTCGCGTTGCTTGGAAACCGATTAACGCAACAACAGAGTCATTAAACATTACCTACTTTAATAATTATTGGTGGCCTGATATTGAAGTTGTAATCTTATTAAATTGAGTCTTTACTTCAGCAAGTTGTTGTATAGCCCTTTTCATCTTTTTTAGCTGACTTTACAACGATAATACCTATAACAAGATTATTATTTTCCTGAGTTTGTTTCGGTGTTTCTTCTCAGGGTAGTCAGCTAGGAAACACCGGCCTCATCTAGTTTAAAATGACAAAAAAAAATTGACGTGTAAAAGTGTTTTTTTAAACCTACTTACAAAATAAATATCATTTATCATTTATCATTAAATACATTACTTATATCCCGTATCGAATTTGTATCTAGTGGACTAGTTATTGGATGAAACTCATCTGGCGAAACGTAGACATCTCTGTCTATTATTTAAAGTAATACAGTCGTGATATTATGTGTCATACATTTTATGGTCAGCAACAGCATTAGTCGTTCATTGACAAAACGTAAATAACCGATTTCCCGGTATACCGCTACGCAGTGCGATTTGCGGCGACCTAAATGTCATAATCGTCATTCACAAGCGAAGTAAAATGTTGCGTAGTATGACTGGTATGACGGTTAGCTGACTAGCGCCGCACACATCGAGCGACTGTCTGCGGCAAGGGCGAGGGGGCGACTGAGGCGAGGCGCGGAGCGTCATGGCCGCCGCACCGCCGCCGCCGCGCGCCGCATGCCGCATACCGTGGCGTCCCGCGTCACCGTCACCTTCGCACGGCGCGACGTGGCGGCGAGCACATCGCGTTTTATTTTCAAAATGAGCATGTTCGACGACGATTTAATTGAAAATGTTAAGAAATACCCAATTTTGTACCGCCATAAAGGAAAGGACTACAAGAACATGATTAGAAAAGGCAACTGTTGGATCAAAATTGGCGAGGTACTCAACAAAACACGTGAGTAATTTTTCCTAACTATGAATGTAGTTTTGTTTACCTTTTATGTATGTTGTGTATGATTCATTCTAGTAACGTTGCTACTTTTAACGTATAATATATGTGTGGTATTATTGTTACGACCGTGTGAGTGCAGTAGGCAATCACTACCTACTTAACGAGTATTAAGTATTTGTGGGGGACAAGTAGACTTAGTGATAGTATAGGCAGCACAGAGACGTTGTAAGTACATGGATAACTACAACTATGACATATAAAGACGTTCCCCCAGGTAGTACCGTCGCGTTCGGTCGTTTTTTTTTTTCTGGGCTATTCAAACTATAGCGCCATTTCAACGTTTTTGTATTGTGGTTCATTGGGCTTGCAACGTACCCAAGCTAAACATTCACTAGTACTTGCTTGTGTATTTACAATTCGTCGTGCATTATTGAGTTAACCTTGTTTTGAGTATTTAAAGTAATCAGTGTATGAATGTTTATTGCAACTTAAAGTACCATCAGACTAATAAAATCAAGGTTCTGAATCTTGCTTCCTTTATGTTTTATAATAATATCATGTATTTTTATAGGTACTCCTTCTCTAGCATTATAAATCATATTAAATTTACTGTGGCATTACGGGTGTTACCAAATTAATCAATCAATTTTCGATCGATGACATTGATCGACTACTGGTGTGAGCTTTTAATGTAGTAGGATGTATCGATCTATGTCGAATGATCCATTCTATCATTTATGAATAGTAACGATAAGAAAGTCTATTTTTTTTTTCAATTTATTTTAGGAACTTTTATAGGTACATGATGGTATATGCCAATACCATTATAACGTAAAACATGAATAACAATAAAAAACCGGACAAGTGTGAGTCGGACTCGCGCAGTGAGGGTTCCGTATAAACTTACCTATGAAAACAACCTACGAAGATTTTCCGAATCTCAAAAAATGTTTTTTTTCTTTGTGACGTGTCTTTAAATTTACAGTTTTCAGATTTTTTCCTATACTTGCATTATAAGACCTTGCTTCCTGCAAAAATTTAGGATTAAAGGTCAACGGGAAGTACCCTATGAATTTTGATTCCCTTGAGAGTAACGAAATACACGTTTTTTGCGACATAAACGGCCGTATCTTTTTTTCCGTAAACTCAGATGTTTGATTTTTTCACAGCTTCAAGGAATCGTAAACCTGAGATAATGGGTCTTGACAAACAGACAGACAAACAGACGGACGGACAACAAACTGATCCTATAAGGGTTCCGTTTTTTCCTTTTGAGTTACGGAACCCTAAAAAACTAAACAAGTAGACGTAAGCTAATGATGGTGGGGACTAAATTAATTATTATGGAGACTAAAACACATAAAAATGATTTTGGCTGGTTTAGATGTAGGACTAGACAAAAAATTTTGACTGTTGTATTTGTTACAGCTGAAGAATGCAAATCAAAATGGCGCAACATACGAGACAACTACATGAAAAATAAAAAGAAAAAGGTTACTGGAACCGCCATGTCATATTCCAAGTACGATGACGAGAGACTGAACTTCTTGTCGGAAACGCATGAAGATGATGAACTGTCCTATATCGTGGAAAATTCTAACCAATCCATATCCCATGACCCAATTGAGATTAGTTTCGAGAACGTGAAGGAAGAATACGATTCGTCTGAGGAAGTTCCATTATCAGACTCGTCTTTCATCAAAGGAACATCGAGTTGCAGCAACGCAGAGCAACCAGCATTTGTTCCAGCAATTGTAGCCACAACTTACGACACCAATCAGTCAATGGTTGCACAGCAAAATTTCACCGTTCAAGAGCCAACTGCAACTCCACCACCAAAAAGAGCAATGAAACGAAAGATGGATTCTATTATAGATGAGTTAAAAAAGGATAGAGAGGAGAGGAACTTAATTTTACAACAACTGGTTACTAAAGCGACTTGTCCATCGGGACAATCGCCTGTCCACAACTTTTTTTCTAGTATGGCTGATATTGTTTGCAATTTCCCGCCGGATAAAATTGCTGAAGTGCGTATGAGAGTGTGTAGCATGGTCAGTGAGGTCGAACTTTCAGTATTGAGAGATTCAAGCCAGTCAGATCCTTGTTTTTAACTTATAAGGATGTACTTATTGTTTTCTTGTTTATTGCTGTCCTTGAGTTAATAATTCGAGATGCGAATCCAGCGCCACCAATTTAAATATCGACTTTAGAGATGTTTATTTAAAGTTTATTTTTAAATAATCGTTTGTTTTATTATTGAAAATGCCGTACAAAAATTATGGATTGCTATTTAGTTTGAACTTAGTAATCGTTTGTTTTATTATTGAAAAGGCCGTACAAAAATTATGGATTGCTATTGAGTTTGAACTTAGCGATAAATTAGTGTAATTGGTTGCAAAATTTGACAAAAGTCTCGAATTATTTATTCAAATATGGAGTAGTAGAGAGATAATTATAAAGTATGCCTAATTATAATGTGGTTAAATGATTTATATTTCTAATGGATAAAAATTTTCTGAATTAATCTCTTGGCGATTTTAATTTTTCAGCATATGTAGACACACTTATATCTAAATGGCTAACATAAGATAGAGAAAGACTTTATCATTAATTAAATGATGTCAAAATGTGAGGTCCAGCAAAATCTCATTTGAATAATAAATTTTTTGAGAGCTTTAATTAAAATGGGGAACAAAACTTGAAAGGAGATCACCCATTTTGTTCGATGATTTGGGATAAAACAAAAAATCGGCGGCCAGGAAGTAGAAACATTTCTTTGTATGGCGACAATGCTGTAATGAATTTCGGAACAAAGATATACAACGATCTTTAAATATACCACGACCATTTTGTGTAAAATTCAGTATAATTAATTATTTTTCACCTATTTCACTTTTTTTATTTTTATTTACGGTTTAAAACAACTATTTCACAACAACGATTAGTGTCAATTAATGAAGTGGTTAGTGTTGACACTTATAACACTACTAACTAGCCAGCTGTAATCGGTGTGATATGAATTTAAACCCCAAATACAAATTGTTTTCTGTCGCCGTCGTTTTAATTTTTACGAGTATAAATCTCTGTAACCAAATAGTTTTCGACTTAGACGCCATAGTATAAAATAATGCGTTACAAGTGTGCTTTAAAAATGTGTAATTATTATTGACGATAAAAAAAACTTTTTTTCTAAATTTTATCGCAGAATGGGTGATCTCCTTTATATTTCTTGCCTCTCTTTCATCTCCTTTATTTTTCACCCTCATTGCAAATCCATATTTATTTTATATGATTAGGTCTCTAATTGAACTAGTGCGCACGGATGATTGCTAGCAGGCAAAAGTGGCACAAAGTCGTGCGTCGTACACTGACAGCTTGTGGGGAGCTACCTTCGTGATAACCACGACCATGTGGCATGGGTTAAGGGAATGTTTGAGTCACCTGGAACACAAAGGGCTACTAAAGGAACACGGGTGGGTTTTTATCAGTAAAAATCTAACACACCCTATCGCCCCACCTAGTGTAAGATAATGATGGCTTGAAAAATATTTTTTTTATAAATATTTGCCTTTAACAGCGTTGAAGTCTGAGAATTTATATAATTAATTAATTCACGACAGAAAAAGCAGGCGCCTAATTCAACAAGCAAGATTTAACGAAAGGCTGGGTATTGATTGAAAGGTTAGTTAATTTCATTTACTCTGCGTTGGACAGGTAATTTTGGCTTCTTGTCCACAAAAATCTTAACCTTCGTGTTAAGCGACACACGAATGTTTTGAAGTCGGTTTCATTACGATTTCCTTTCGAGTTTCTACTAATAAGGGTAACTATACTTAGGGTCGCCATCCGTCCGGATTTCTCCGGATTTATCCCAGTTTGAAGGACGTCCGGGGAACATCCGGGTAGGGTTCTCATTTTTAGTCCGTGTATAGATTAAGCTATGAGACGCCACCGCTGAGCGTCAGTTTTTTTATTTCAGGAATTGAACAAAGTAAGGTTTTTTTTTAAACTGTAAGTACCTTCTGTTTGGTAGCTAAAGATGGTGAAAATTGACATATTTCGTTTTAAGTATGAAAATAATTTAAAAGTTGTTTTACGACCATTTGAACGTTTTTTTTTATTTATTAAAGAGTAAGTTAAAAAAGTGATATGTCCATTGTCCGGGTTGTGAGCTCCGTAATCCGGGCTTTTTTCGCTTCTTATCCTGGTTGCAAGATTTTAGAGGTGGCAACCCTACCTATACTAGATAATTACGAAACTGCCGCTGGTTTTCTCGCAATTTCTCTATCTTTTTCAGAAAAGCTGAAAGGGATAATACAATATACAGGTACGAATATACTTATCAGTAATGTTAAATCGATTTTGAAAGGCTTTTGAAGCATAATTATTATATTATGAAGGGTTTATTTCGTTACAAGACCTTTTTGTCTGTAGGGTAATCCACTTGTAGGTTTAACCTCTATCTGGGTCGAAGGGTTATTGTCATCTCATCTCAGACCGAGTCATCGTCATCATTGCAACTGAAAGACGTTTGCTGTTGGACATAGACCTTCCCAAGGATTGCCACAATGAACGATCCTGGGCGTCTCGCATCCATCGGATTTCCACGACCCTCACTAGGTCATCGGGCCCCCTTGTGTGATGCCTTCTAACGCTGCGTCTTCCATACCGAGTACAACCACATTTCCTACCAGTTCATATCGTTACCATGTGTCGAGGGTCTAGCAGTTAGTTATTACAATATTTGGATCTTCGACTGGTTTTAAATGTATATAAAATATTGTTTTTTTTTTTATTGAAAAAGACTACGACAACTGATGTGAGGTTGACAATTTTATACACTTCCTCGTCCTTGTCATTAATGCAGGAAGAATTTTTTTCTGCTATATTTCTGATAGTGTCAAAAAAAAAAACTCGAGATTTGAGGGATATCCACTTTATTCTTTCGCTGCATGAAATCAGTGTAAGTACATGTTTAACTCTATCTAATTCCGACCTCTGGTTATGTGTCTAGTACACTGATAAACGTACTACTACTTATATAAATAACATATTATAGATAAATTACACCCAGACACAGAACAAATTCTCGTGCTCATTACACAAACATTTGTCCTGTGTGGGATTCGAACCTCCGGCATAGCAGTCAGGGCCATTAACCACTAGACCAACAGGCTTGTCAATATCGCGGCTCTGAAGCGCACAGGGCAACTGAAGTACACAGGTGGGTTTTAGTCAGTAAAATATTAGTTGTATTTGGAATCTAAAGGAAGTGTCTTCTAACAATTAAATATTAATTAAAGGCAATTTTGGAACATTTGGGGGTAAGCTAAAAATAAACTTAAATAATCTTTATAAGAATATTAGCAAACATTAAAAATTAACAAATCAACAAAACTAGGAAATGTCACTTGTACTTAAAACTACTGCTTTGACGCACATTTGGTCTTTACTTACGATATTATTAAAAATCAATTTAACATAAACTAAATCTTCATCAAAAAAAAATTTATTGATTACAATTTTCATTAATTTGTAAATAAATCTATTTGCTTTACAATTAAATCATCAGATATTTATTTATTTATTGAAACTTCATGTACAGTGGTGGTACATAGGCGGACTTAATGCCACAAAGCATTTTCTACCAGTCAACCATTGGGTTAAAAAGACAACACCGTGGTAGGTGTGCACACAGATATTTTTGAAATAGAATGTAGTATCATTCAATTAAGTGGCTCATAATAATAAAATACGTATATATGCTAATATAATAAACTAATAAATACTATGATACATAAGAAATCATTCAGATATATAATCTACATCTGAACGTTTTGGTTTTTTGAATACGACATCACCTTTTATGGAAAGGGTTTTGCAGTAGAAAATCTTGTATTTTTTTTTGTAATTTGGTCATTAAGTTCAGTAATTAAGCCGATGTAACATTGCCATTTTTTTGTTTATCTCCTATGTTTCACTTTCTTGTTTCAATATTGTTTTTCAAGAAGTTAGGTCGGTCTTTACTTTCAGTCTGTAATTCCTCTTCAGTCTTATCCTCACCTGTTTCTTCAATTCTCAGGTTTTCTGAAAATCCATATTCATTCAAGCTCGTCTTAATTTCTCTTTTGTTATCGTTGGTTTTTGTATCTGTGTCATTCTCTTAGTCCATACGCATTATGTCAATTCTTATATCTAAATTTAAACACCGAGAAACACCGACTTTCGAAATTAAAGTTTTTTTGATCCTTTTTTTGTTTAGTGTTTTTTAGTGAAATCGGTTTTTTTTTTCTAAAAACTTTTTTTTAACCTATAAATTTTGCCGGTGACACTGACATTAGTTGCAGTACTGCCATATTATTAAAAAAAACTATTATTACGGCAAGAAAAAATGAAGTTGGTCAAATATTTTATTACAAAAGTTCTAAATAGCACCTGGATTCTCAAAAAGGCTTACTTTACGGTATATATTGCATTTGCTTAAGTCCAGTCACAACTATCTAATAACAAATCCTCAGCTGCAGGAGTCTATTTTCTATTCAAATAAGGTGGACTTCAAAGAGCAATGAATGATGAAATTCTGCTTGCGTTTGACTTTCCGCAGTATTCAAGGCTGAGGCAACATTGAGCTCTAACCAAATGAATTTCTTCTTTCAAGATTGATTTGTCACTTTTTCAATAACTGGTGAACGAACAAAGTACGAAGTTCTTTGTGCTCAGAAACATATTTATCTCCTTCATGTCTTATTATACTACTAATATCATAAAAGTGAAAGTACGTTTGTTTAGATTTTTGTTAAACAATCACGTCACAAAAGATTTGTATGAAACTTGGTACCTGGATAGACTATCACCTAATGTTCCCACTGTTGGGAGACAGGCCTCTTCTCTCAGAAAGAAAATGGGTCGTATCTACTTCGCGGGCCCAATGCGGATTGGTGGATGTTACATGTTTTCGAATTTTTGGTTCTAGAACATACCGGTTTCTTCACAATGTTTTCCTTCACCGTTTTGATAGCAGTGCTCATGAAATAAATTACACAAAATAATGCGCCTGACTGGGTTTGAACCTACGATCTACAACTCGGTAAGTCGAGACCATTACCACTGGGCCACCACTGCTACTATGCCCTTACATATTTTTATTCGGGTACCACATGCTATTCGAATAATAAAATACTTTTGAAATTAGCCACGCCGCGATCAAAGAGAGAGAGTTTCAGTTGAAATGCAGCGTCCGGCAACTGTTACGTGGTGTCTGGCATTATGCTGAACTGAACCTGTTTGGCACAGCCGTGCGACACTTTGTGGTTCCGTGTCTGGTTTTTTTTTAATGTGGGATAATCATTTAATAACTGTCAGATTTTTACTGACTAAAATCCCACTCCTGTTCCTTCGTTGTCTTTCGTACCGGGGCCGAGTCTTCCTTTCAGAATCAGAGCCTTGAGACTGACATCTCCTTGAGGCGCGCGTGGAACAGTACGCGTCGTCGGCGACTTGGGCTCGGTCCGGGCGGTTACCGGACGGTCGGACGGCGAGGTACCCATAGATCGCCGTCCGCAAGCCCGCGCCTACGGTGGCCAGAAATCGAGATCGGAATCCAGGCGGCGGTTGGGGCGTGAGGACCGTTGCCTCATTACTGTCGCTAGCATTACTGCTTCGCAGAAGGAGGCCACCGCCTGCCACTACTCCCCGCTTTGGACCATAATTGTACCAAGGCCCGGCGCGAGAGATCGCCGCCGCCGATCGCCCCCACGAGGACACCACGTTGCTCTGCCTGAGCGGAGCACACCTCCACCGTGTGCTCCACCATTTCCTCCGGGCGGTCCACACAATGGTGACACCCGGGCGTTTCTTCCGCACGAATCTAATAAGTTTCTCAGGCGTACCAGTTAACTAAGACAGTGGAGAGATAATATGGCAGGTGCAAGTTGCTCAATGTTTTGCATAAATTATATTATGTTGGGTTTAAAATCAGTTTAGCGTGTCCACTGCATCTGTGCAGCGGGTCCGTTTCACTCGAGCGACCAATGAGCTATCCGCTTTGAGTGGATGCAACGCTAACATTAGCTGCCGCTTTGTTTATCCGACCAGAAGTTGATTATTTAATTAAAAGAGAATATTAATGGAATTCCTTGATTAAGATTTACAAGAATGCTCTGTCACTAGGTACATGGGGAACCTAAACCAGAACTATTATATATTTATATTTGGTAGTATTGGACTTTAGGTCATGGCTAAGGAATAATAGTACCCAATCTAAGGGGTTCAGACGCTTACTGCCTGAGGCTCTACGCAGGCATCGTTCGGGCCAAGGCGGACAGCGAGCAATGGGTAGCTCACCGTCTGATCGTCCGGTAACCGTCTGGACCGAGCCCAAGTCGACGACGGCGCGCGCCTCAAGGAGATTTCAGCAAATCGAAAAAAAAACCCTCGGTCGAAGCCTACTGGGGCCATGGATCTCCTTCACAAAAGAAGACTCGACCCTGGTATGAAAGGCAACTAAGGAACAGAAGTGGGTTTTTAGTCAGTAAAAGCCGACTGATAAACCTTCTCGCTCCGTCCAAGAGCGGGGGATGTCATTGGATGATATTCCTACCTACACAAAAAAAAGTAATAGTAAAGTTACTGTGTCAAAATTAAGCAATGGAGACGGTCTGTGCATGGGTGTCCATCCATTTCAAAGACTTGTCCGTGGCTTGGAAAACACATTGAGTTAAAAATCTTTAGACCCAGATATGTCTATAGATATGACGTTACTGTAGCCAGAAGCTTGAAAATTTGATACCAGGTTTCCTTAGGGGCAGGTATCGTGTTTTCCAGTAGGTAACTGATCTTTTGTGGACCACAGCTACATATATTTAATAGACAGTCGCTCCATGTACTTACGTGTATTTGATTTCAACAAGCTAAACTAAAAGCCGAACCCAACATAGTTGGGAGAAGAAGACTTAGATAAATTGATTTTTAAAAGTTTCGGAATACACGAGTAAAAACCATTTCATAAGGTAACAAGGAACTCACTCCTCGTGTCCTGACATCTACGAGTATATAACTGACCGACTGATGATCCCAACTCTACAGTCCAGTCTCGTGATTGCAAACGCGGCAATCACGAGACCAATGAGGCAGTCGCTAGCTTCTGACGTTTTATAAGTGCTCATGTAGGTCAATGTGAAATAAAAAAAAATGAGTTTGAGTGAGACCACGAAGGAGACAAACGGTAGGACTGAAAGAAGGAACACGGACCCACGAAAGATAAAAACCAAATACCAAAACAAATTGGAGAGTTTTTACTAATTACCATATACTACAAGTATCACACAACGCCGCCGCCGTTTAGTCCCAAACTAAACAGAGCTTGTGTTGTGAATAAATAATATGTTATTATTTATAAAATAAACTGACTTTTTAAAAACGGTACAATTAGTTTAATAGACTAAAATTAATATTCTTTCTAGTTACATAATGATATATTAAATATGATCTCAGAAATTATAAATTGTAAGATATTTTTAAGGTTTTTATTAGTTTAGAAAGATTAGTAATTAGATTGTTATTGTAACTTTAAGATACTGAAAATAAGTAAGTAGAATATGTGGAACGAATTACACTTAGACCTTTAATTGATGGTGGGGGATGGGGGAGCAGTGGTGGCCGTGTGGTAAAGGCCCCGACTTGTACAAATTGTAGGTCGCGGGTTCACACCCAGCCAGGCGCATTACTTTGTGTAATTTATTTCATCACCACTGCTCTCAAAACGGTGACGGAAAACATCGTGAGGAAACCGGCATGTCCTAGAACCAAAAATTCGAAGACATGTGACATCCACCAACCCGCACTGGACTCCCCGTGGTGGATTACGGCCCATTCCCTCTCCTAAAGAGGAGGCCTGAGTCCCAACAGTGGGAACATTATAAAGCCGACTATGCTAAGCTTTAATTGATGTACCATATTTTACTATTACGCAAAATAATCATATATATATATTCTATAACCAGCCTTCATAGTAACATCGAAGCTTAATTATAGCCTTCGTCGCTTAGCAAAGTTTGAACTACAAGCTTTCTATAATACTTTACGCGAAATTCGCGCGCTTTAGAAAAAACCGATAAAAGCCTTTATGACTTATCGCTCACAAGCTTTTAAGTAGTGCCGGGATCGTATCGGAGGGTGCAATCATTGTTGCCATTCTCATACGGATTGTTGTATGTACACTCCAACGATTCGGATGGAGCTTGTGACCAGACAAGGTGTGTACCTGATGATGTGTAACTGAAATTGGTAAGATATCTAGACTAATATTATAAAGGGGTCTTTTTTCTATGTGGGCTTTGTTTGTCTTGGTATAGTCATGTGAAGAGAAGGGATAAAACGCATGTTACTAAAAGAGTTATGAGTTTACATGTGGATGGATGGGGCTCTCCCTATCCATCCACATGTAAACTCATAGACCAAAGAAGAGATGGATGGACTGTGTGAAGAGTGATATGAAAGAAAAGGAAGTTAGTGATAGCATGACGAGTGACAGGCCAGAGTGGAAGAAAAAAACGTGTTGCGCCGATCCCAAATAACATGGGACAAAGGCAGAAAGATGATAGGTTTCTCGCTCTTGGGCGGAGCGCGAGATAGTGCCCGACTTTTACTGACTAAAAAGCCACTCCTGTTCCTTCTTTGCCTTCGTCCCAGGGCCCCGGATTTCTCTTTCACACTATCCGTAAAGTTTTTATCTTTTTATTTGTAGGAGGTAATCTCTGAAAGTACTTGTCCGATTGTTAAAAAATTTTTTTCACCGGTAGAAAGCTGCTTTATTCCTGAGTGACATAAGCTATATTTTATGTACGCGGGCGTAGCTGTGGGTAAAAGCTAGTATAAAATATTCGCACCAGCTAATTACTATCATTTCTTTATCTCGAATCATCATCTTCCTGCCCTTGTCCCGTGTTATTTGGGGTTGGCGCAACACGTTTTTTTCTTCCATTCTGCCCTGTCACTCGTCATGCTATCACTAACTTCCTTTTCTTTCATATCACTCTTCACACAATTCATCCATCTTTTCTTTGTCCTCCCTATCTCTCTCCATCCATCCACATGTATGCTCATAACTCTTTTAGTAACATGCGTTTCATCCCTCCTCTATACATGACCATACCAAGACAAACGATTCCCCTTCAACTTTTCAGTCACTGGCGCCACTTTCAAACTTCCTCTAATATACTCATTTCTCACTTTATCTATTCTCGTCACACCACACATCCATCTCAACATTCTCATCTCATTTCTTTATCTCGAATACCAAAAGAAATTGTATAGCATGACCAGCCAAACTATGTTTCCACTGATGGGGCTTCTAGGTGAGGGAATGGACCGTTATAATCCCACACGCGGGGCCAGTACGGATTGGTGGATGTCACATGTATGCGAATAATACACGGTTGGCGCAATTGTTGAGCGATTGAATGCGCTGTGTCGCGGGTTTGATTCCCGCACGGAACCAATATTTGCATGGTCTGGTGGCCATGGTATACAGGTATTCTGGGCGTCTTGTGTATGTGAATTTACATATTTGTGAACGTACCCGTGATTCAGTTGTTATTCTAGTATGGGGCAAAGTTAATTAAAATAAAAGAAAATAATTAATACTTATTTATTTGGTTCTAAAGTTGTTAAAAAATAAAAGGCCGGTTTTGACATTTGTCAAAACGAATACTTAAATACTTGAAAATGCAAAAAGAATACTCGTAATATCAATCGTCAAAAAAATGTATGTATTTTTTCAAAACACTATGTAATTTTTTTTTTCTATTTCGTTCCAAGTTACATTCTGAGTTCTTTATCATATGTCAAACCGGATTTTTTATTTTTTTACAAGTTTAGGAGATTATACCATCACATCATTATAGTTCCTCCCAGCTCTGGGCGGAACTAGAGGGAGTGTCAGTTTTACAGAATAAAATCTACCTGTGTTCCTTAATTTGCTCTTTACGTTCCAAAAACCAAAGTAACTCTATTGAACAATCTTACATCTCTGGTTCTAGGACATGCCTTTTTCTTTACGATGTTTTTCTTTACCGTTTTGAAAACAGTGGTGATTTTATATTAGGTCGAGCAAAAAGTTTTAATGCAGTTTTGAACCTGGCACATTCACAATTTCATTCAATACTCTTTTTTTGAATTTCGAACACAGAATTTAAAGAAACAAAAGACAATTTGGAGCCTGTTTGTTGATATCAAACAATCGAATACTAAGAAAACTTGGTTTTATTGGTTTACTTGGATTTAATTCTTGAAAAAGTGATTGATATCTTTGGTTTTGCAACAAACATTACTTATTCTTAACATTAAGGTGAGGTTCTATCAATAATCTATGGATACTTCACCTGAAGTCGCCGCCCAAGTTGTGGCACTTATTCAGGCCGGACACAGCCAAATAAACGTGAGTGCTCAACTTAATTTAAGTCGATCTGCGGTCCGAAATGTTTATCGGAGGTACCTAGAGACTGGCGGCTTTGTTCGTCGCCAAGGAAGGCCACAATCTCGGGTCACAACTGAAAGGCAGGATCGATTCATCGTGACGACCAGCTTGAGAAATCGTCACCTTACCTCCATTGAGATACAAAACCAACTTCGTGACTTCCACGGAGTATCTGTGAGCGCTCGAACTGTTCGGAGAAGGTTAAAAGAACGCGATATAGTACCACACAAGCCAGCTAATGGGCCCAAACTAACGCGAGCCCACCGAACAGCGCGCCTTCATTTCGCACGCAGTCATTTAAATTGGACACAGCAAGATTGGAGCCGTGTACTCTTTTCTGATGAGTCTAAAATTGCGTTACATACATACAATGATGGAAGGAAGTAGGTCTACCGACGTAAGGGAGAGCGTTTCGCACAATGCTGCTTTGAAGAGAGGGTTGCTTATGGCGGTGGCTCATGGACTGTCTGGGGCGGTATATCCGCGAGCGGCAAAACTCAACTTGAGGTTGTTACAGGACCACGGCTGCCAACATTAAATGCTGAAAGGTACATTCGTGAGTGCTTAGAACCTCACGTGATACCATACGCAGACTATGTGGGCCCAAATTTCCTTTTTATGCATGATAATGCAAGAGCCCATGCGGCCGGCATCGTCAGGGAATATCTTCGGGATGTGAACATCACAGTTATGGACTGGCCAGCCAGAAGCCCAGACATGAACCCCATTGAGCACATGTGGGACGAGCTAAAAAGACGTGTTAGGGCTCGTCAGCCAGTTGCCCAGACGATGCAGGAGTTGAAAACTGCCATAGAAGAGGAATGGGAGATGCTCCCTCAAAATTTCATAGAGCGGTTGATAAACTCTATGCCTAATCGTATGAGAGCTGTGGTAGATGCCCATGGAGGCAACACGCGTTATTAAATTAAACCTTTATTTGATAAAACATGTGTTTTATTCAAAAATCAATTACCTTTAACAAGGCGTATATCCGACTTGTTAGGCGTAGCTCCATGTCGTATGGTATTCTGAATTCAAATTTAAAACAATACGATCGAAAAAGATGGTAAAATGTATCAGGTTTAAAACTGCATCAACAGTTTTTGTTCAATCTAGCAATCATATTTCGGTAGGGGCCATCGAAACCTAAACTCTAAGGTGGGCCAATAGATGTGTCCAGAAGTGTATTATATACACTTTTTCTAGCTTTGGTTTAGATAGTTGAAGGCTCACATATTTTGCCTCGACTTTTGAATTTAGAATTTAAAGTTCACTATATCTTAAACTCAAATATGTTTTGACACACATAACTGAATGTTATTAAATATAATTAAAAAAAAAATCTACTATACTATACTATAATCTACTGTACTCGTAGAACCTAAGATATTTGCACGCCATGAGAAATGGCAGACATGTCATGAGCCACTTTTACTTCAGATCTTGCATGCATGTATTACTTTAATTCTGTATGCATACACATGTTTCAGCAAAATAAAATTTCTTATTTATTCACATTTTTTACTCAAAACACACAATTCCAAAAAAATTAAATTATAAATTATTAAATTGTAAGTTAATCAAAATGAATGAGCCCAAAATAATGCGAGTAATTTATCACAAAAAGCGATAAAAAGTTAGACTAATTACAAAACGAAACAGCTGCTATGACTGACGAAAGCGCAATTCCCACAACTGTACCGACAAAGTCTTTAAACAGAAACTTTCATACTTTAGTGCTCAATTCGCCGTGTGTGGGAGAATGAGTTTTTGAACGAACCATTTAATTGCGTCTAGAATGGTTCAAGTTGAACTTTTGATTAATCATGTGTGCTTACCCAGCTTAGCTCCGGAGCTATTTATTAAGTTGCCAACGTACCTATGTTAGACCGAGAGCTTTGCTAAGTCGGGACTAGATTCTCTCATGTGATATTCCAGGTACTTAAATGCTTGTATTATTCAATTTCATTCAACCAATTGGAGGAGACTGGCCTGTTGGTCTAGTGGTTAGTGGCCCTGACTGCTACGTCAGAGGTCGTGGGTTCGATTCCCACCCAGGACAAATGTTTGTGTGACGAGCACAATCATTTGTTCTGTGTCCTGGTCTAATTTATCTATAATATGTATGTATTTAGAAATATATACGTATGTTTAACAGTTGTCTAGTACTCATATCACAAGCTCTGCTTAGCTAGGACTAGACGGCGTTGTGTGTTAGTTGTGGAAAAAAATATATTTTCAAGCAACTAAATATTTATATATTGAAGGGAAAAACACTCAACTATCCATTAAATAAAAGTTCTTAAGATCCAATTATAGGTCTGTCGACTAGTTAAGTACCCAAAAGACTGGCGGCATTTCCACGTTGCATCATTGCTCGTCAAAGCTGATTGTTGTACTATATGGTTCGTAACAATAAATGAAAGTGCAGTTAAAAAAAATGTCCAATATGAGAGGGTAGTGTGATACAACTATTGAAATAATCGAATCTTATTCCCGGACGCATTATTTGTAATGCTTAAACCAGTGGGGCAGAGTAATTAAAACCAAGTATTATTACTCGTACCTACCTTTATTTTTATTTCATATTCAAATGTAGAATCAATTCATATGTACATTTCTAAGTTTAGCCTCGAGTCGGGCACGCCTCCTATTTCTTTGTTCTGACGTTATCTCAACGCTCAGGCGATCAACGAAAAGAGAACCAAAACGAAATGGTTGTAACTTGACTAGGGGGGCTGATAACCAGTACCTCGGAAAGCACATAAAGAAGCAGGGTAGAATAAAACTTAAATTAACGGAACTTTACTGAAAATAACACAAGTATCAGTTACAAGTGTTTTGTTGTGTAGTACCTATAATAGCATTACTTTCGGCGTTGTTGAAGTATTCCATCTGAAATTTTGTTTCTGCGAATACAAGTAAAATTGTTGATATACCAAGTAACGAAAAGAAATTACGTGGTTTTTATTATTTATTCGCTCGTGTTTGACCACTATCTCACCTGATGGTAAGCGATGATGGGGCCGACGATGGAGCATACATAGACAAGTGTGCTCCATCGTCGGCCACGTTACTACTAGACAGTAGTAACGTATTCACTCTTGACTTCAGCCACTCATCATCATCATCATTTCAGCCGATAGACGTCCACTGCTGGACATAGTCCTCTCCCAAATGTCGCCACAAAGAACGGTCCTGTGCGTCTCGCATCCATCGGATTCCCGCAACCTTCACCAGGTCATCGGTCCACCTTGTAGGGGAGCCTTCCAACACTGCGTCTTCCGGTACGCGGTCGCCACTCCAGAACCTTTCTTCAAACTTCAGCCACTAGGTTGTAGTTATCAGGAAAAACAGAGTCCGGCAGGGAATTTCACTCCTTATCTCGGCTTTGCCCGCGTGAAAATAGGTTTTTCTATATAAATTTTGGAGCCCCGTTTCATCCCCTCAGGGGGTGAATTTCGGAAAATCCTCTTTTAGTACTCGCCTGCGTCATAAAAGAAAGTCTTGTGCAGAATTTCATGTTCCTAGTCCCAGTAGTTTCGGCTGTGCGTTGATATGTCAGTCAGTCAGTTTCTCCTTGTATATATATAAATTAAAATGGCCACAGTTTCGAATAACCAAAGAAAACAAGTAAAATATTAGTATTGCCCCTCAAAGGCTTGGCTTGTGGCTTCGCAAGTGTCGCGCGGTTTGAGGTACTGTTCCAGACAAAGTTTCATTTACTTAGTTTATACTGAAGTTTGTGCTTTATTTGATTCTGAACCACAGTCAAACAAAACAATCAAACTCAATGCTTTTTGTTTGTGGTTTACTCTTACTTATTGTGCGAAATATGAAATTTAAAATGGGAAATTCGAATCGCTCATTTATTTTTGTAAATATTAATAACTAGGTTTTGCCAGCGGCTTCGCCCGCGTTATAGTAGGTTTCCCGATATAAAATTTAGAGCTCCCTTAGAGGGTGAATTTTGGAAAGTGTCTGTGCTCGCCTACGTCATAAAAGGAAACCTTGTGCAAATTAAGCACAGGCGCAGGGTAGCCAGCCTTTCAGTGTTTTACAGGTTGCATTTTGGAGAGTGTGCACGGGAATTGCATGACTTGATTCCGCCATTTCATTTTTACCATCGGACAACCCGAAGTACGCCGAGTATCAACCCTTACGTTGTTGAAACCTCTACGGTCCGGACTAAGCGTTTCGCCTCGTCGTTTATACCGCGTACATCGAAGGACTGGAACAATTTGCCTGCTGAGGTCTTCCCATCCGATTATAATTTGGGTGTCTTCAAGGCTAGAGTGAATAGGAATTACTTATTCTGTGCTCCTAGTTCCAGTAGTTTCCGTTATGATTTGATATGTCAGTCAGTCAGTTTCTCCTTTTATTTATAAAGATATAACACATAACATGATCTTAATTGTTTGTCTGTAGGAGGACGTAAATTTATACAGCAGGCTTAGACAAATTACTTATATGTTAGCGTTTCCGCCAAACGCTAAGTACATAATGTATGGTACCTAATGACATATATCGGCCGCGGCGAAGTCACGTGACAAGTGGTGTGACAGATAATGTCATTGCCATACAGTACATACATATTTATTGTTTGACGGGAGCGCTAATAGAAAAGTCTAAGGCGTCCATTACACGATAGGTTTTGCTGTCAGTTTTGCCATAGTCAAATATTTTGATGGACGAAAAACCTACCGTCTAAATTAATAACCGCCTGACGTTTGCATGACGAAAAACGTATGGCGATAAAATTCTGTCATTCAAACATCATTCATGATTGATGATTTTGATTGACGTGTAATGGACGCCTCAGTTTGCTGATTCGTTTATGAAAATAATTTTAACTGACAGACCTACATTATCGAGGATAAAAATAGGTTAGTTTTCCCGGAAAGTGCATGATTTCTGTTGGACAGGACTCACGAATGAAGTCTCAGGAAAGAGCAATTAAGTATCTAACAAATAGAGGTTTCTACGATTATCACTCATTAACTGAAAGCTCGAAAATGAATGAGGAATGGTTAAATTTAACGATCCGTTTTAGGAACATATCCTATAAATTTGCCGCAAAGTGCCGCGCATATATGGAATAACAAAGTAGCCAGGCGTCGCTAATTTGAAGGCGCCCTAAACGACTAAAAGTATTTAAAAAAAAGTTTGAAATGTACAAGAAGGTATAGGTCTTCATAATCATATCTAAAAGTATCACAAGGTCAATTATTAACAACGTAGGTACCTTATCTATACAAAGTTATAATTTTCAAAATAAAATTAATGGGTCTGCGTGGGTCCGAAATAAATCAGGAAATTCCGAAACAAACGCGCATCTATAGCAAGATTGTAAAAGATAATGAATTTCTTAATTTAATTATCTTTGCTTAACATTAACTTGGAGTTTATTATTGTAACTAATAGCACAATTACGTCAGAAAATGTAAAACCTTTGAAAACATGTAATTCAGCAAAATAATTTGGGGAAACTTATTCAGAAAGCACTTCGTAAACTTTTAAGGTCGTAATATATGGGCTTTAGTTTTGTTAAATATGTATCTACTTAAAAATAATTAGAAGCATTTAGTGTAATTGTTTCGTTGTCATTAGAATTAGTGCTTCAGTGCCTTGGCTGTGTTTAGTACTTTCGTAATACCTATTATTATTGTGGTTTTTGAGAGCAGTGGTGGCCGAGTGGTAACGGCTCCGACTTATGAGTTGTAAATCGCGGGTTCAAACCCAGCCAGGCGCATTACTTAATGTAATTTATTTCATCACCACTGCTCTCAAAACGGCGAAGGAAAACATCGTGAGGAAACCGGCATATCCTAGAATCAAAAATTCGAAGACATATGACACTCACCGACCCGCACTGGGCCCGCGTGGTGGATTACAGCCAATTCCTTCTCCTAGAGAGGAGGCCTGAGTCCCAACAGTGGGAACATTGAAAGGCTGATTATGCTATGCTTGTGCTATTGTGGTTTTTAAGCTATTTTTTTTTAGGTTAGTATATTTTTTCGAGGTGGGAAATCATCAAAACACTCCACAGACAGACTTTTGACGGTGCGTTTGCGATCGATTACAGACACGCCGCGGGTTCGATTCCCACACAAAACAAATATTTGTATCGCCTACGGATAGATGTTCCGGGTCTGAGTGTCTTGTGTATGTGAGTTTATATGTTTGTGAACGCACCCACGATATAGACTTTGTTAGTAATAATAATAATAGTATACCACAACTAATAATAGTATCACACAACGCCGTCTAGCCCGGAGCTATGGAGAGATTGCTTGTGTTATGAGTACTAGAAAACTGATAAACATACTTATATATATCTTAATACATACATATTATAGATAAATAACACCCTGACACAGAACAAATGACCGTGCTCATCACACAAACATTTGTCCTGGGTGGAAATCGAACCCACGACCTTCGGCATAGCAGTCAAGACCACTAACTACGAGACCAACAGGCCAGTGAAAGTCAGTTAGTGTGGGGCAATGTTTTTTTTTTGAAGGTTTAAAAATAGTGGCTTTGTATTGCATTGAGATTATTACCTATCTAATACAATTGTAAAAAAATCAAACGATACAGCAAGATAGGCAAATGCCAGCTATTTGTGAGTTTAGAATTAAATGTGTTTAGATAAATTAAAACTGTTGAGTTTTGGAACCCAGTGTTGATACTATTTCCCGCCTGCATTACGCCACAAGGGTGGAAGATATCGTGGAATACCTACGTGCATCAAAAGACGAAGTTCGCACTGAAAGTACAGCTGTTGGAGACGCACCGAAACGTCAGTTTCAAGGCGTTCGTTATGCGAGTCCCGAACACTTTCCTGCTCCTAATGCAGGTCCCATCGCTTCCGCAGACAGGTGCCACAGAACAGCACGAAGTGAACATAGAGCAATGTGAAGTGAACATAGTCATAAGTCATATTTACTAACGATAAATTGTATTTACTCTATATAATATGTTAGTCTGTTTTTTTTTTTCGCTGGGGAAATCATCTTATGACATCCCCGCTCTTGGGCGGAGCGAGAGATAGTGTCAGACTTTTACTGACTAAAAACCCATTCCTGTTCCTTCGTTGCTTTTCGTACCGGGGCCGAGTCTTCTTTTCAGAATCAGACCCTTGGCCCCAATAGGTTTCGACACTGTTGGGCCCCTACAGTTGCTGATATCTGCGATGTTAGTCTGTAAGGTATGTATCTACGGGCCAAGTCGCCTGATAATAAAATATTACTATTAAGACTTATTATTAATAACTGCGCAATGACACAATAACTGGTACTAAAGTAATTCACGAAATGGGCACCATTATTATGAACATACCTAGTCGGGGATTGGACTTTAGATTTCCAGTACAAAATACTCAAAAAGAAAATGTCTACGGTCAGTGTTCTATTGCTTTCGATAAAATAAGAGAATATTTTCTGCCAAAAGTTATCCACTCATCGAATTAATTTGTTAAAGTAGTAAGTGAGTAAGGAAAAGTTAGGTCCCCAGCTAGCTCCCCTTTCTGTTCATAACTACTTTAACTATGACAACTTTTTCTGAAAATATATAAGTATTTTCCTGCTTTTGATTCATAAAGAGCCCGAAATAATAGGCCGCTTTTAGGATTCCGTACCTCAAAAGGAAGAAACGGAACCCTTATAGGAACACATTGTTGTCCGTCTGTCTGTCTGTCCTGTTAAAACCGTACACTCAAGTCTGCGGTCCGTTAAAGCTGTGGAAAAATTAAACTTCTAAGCTAACGGTAAAAAAAGAGACAGCCGTTTATGTCGCAAAAAACGTACATTTCAACACTCTTAAAGGAATCAAAATTCATAGGGTACTTTCCGTTTACCCAGAATCCTGAAATTTGGCATAAAGTAAGGTCTTATAGTATAGAAATAGGAATAAATCTGAAAACTGTAAATTTGAAGTTCCGTTACAAAAAAAAAACTTTTTTACAACTCGGAAAAATCTTCGTAACTGAATTCGGGAATCGAACTGTTTTCATAGGTAAGTTTGTGCGAAAACCTCAGTGCGCGAGTCCGACTCGCACTTGCCCTGTTTTTTTTTTAATTTCCAACTACCTTACAAACTTGATTTTTAAACTTCATCAATCTTATGGTGGCACGGATGGTGCAGTGGTTAAGCGATTGACTGCGCTGCATGTCCCGGGTTGGTTTCCCGCACGGAAAAAATATTTGTAAGACCTATAGATAAGTTTTCTGGGTCTGGATGTCTTGTGTATGTGACTTATGTTTGTGTACATATTTGTAAACGCCACCACGACACAGGACTAATTTCTAGTGTAGGGCAACTTTAAAAAATATCTGTTTTTCCAACTCCGGGGTTTTTTGAAGTGAAAACTTCTTTAGCGGCGTTGAGCACTTTTTCTGTAATGGGTATAAAATCTTAAACTCGCGTCAGGACACGTGACCTGATCGAAAAAGCGTAAGACGGCCACCAGTCAAATTTTCTCATTCGATTTTGAACTTAACCTTCAACATTTTATGGTTTAAAATCATTTAAAGAAATTTTTAAATGTTTCCAATCAACTTTGAACCTAATGCTTTAGGGATAAAGCTGACAAATCTATTAAATAAATTGCCACCCGCCGCGCGCCGGCGCAGCGCCGCGAAACCTATTCCTCTGGCTATCTTCATCGTCCTTAAGATTGTGATAGAACCGTGGTCTTTGCGGGATTCGCACCGTGCTAACTACGAAGGCAATTTACGTGCTATTTACAAACGTTACGTACCTGTAGGTATGTTAGTGTAGCTAAAATTCCGTATTTCCTTGCAATTTTATTGATTGACGCATAATGACAAGAGATTCTAAAATCAATAAGACAGTGTTGTCTTTGAGTTTGCAGCTTTCTTAGTATCTAGTAGCTATTAAAAGTACTTGTGAAGGCTTTTAAGATGCAAGCACAATCATGATAATAAAATAAAAAAGGAAATCGTTCAATCGCAATAAGTACCTTCCGGGTATTAAATTGCTAAACATTTTCACTAAGGCGTTTGTTGTTTGGTAAAATAAAGTTCAGTTTATTTAAATCTGCTTTAAAAATAATTTGATTACAAGTATTTACAAGTAAGTTAAAAAGCACGAGTGTTATTGGTATAGGAAACCGATAAATTCTCAGCTAATTCTGTAGTAAGATCGAATGTGACGTTCCTGCTTACGTGCTTACTAAGCGCCTGTGAAAAGATGTATCTCACACATTTTTATGTGCGACAGATTACTTCCACACTTTTAATTACAAATTCTTTAGGCAGGATTCAATGATAACATAACATCCTGTAATCCCCGAAGGCTCAGGCAGGGGTGCACCGAATAGTACACCCACATTTCGCAAGTTATGTTTTAAGTCTTTTTATTCATTTATTTACTTCATTTATTTTTGTAATCACTGGGATTACAAAAATAAATTGACATTTTTACTTGAATCTGCAAGAAGTTAAGACTTTAGTTTTTAAATGAATGAATTAAACTTGCGGTATCACAACAATCCGCAATCCCACTCCTATTCCTTCATTGCCTTCGTCCCAGGGCCCCGGGTTTCGCTTTCACACTACCCGTGGCCCCAGTAGGCTTCGACCCTGCTGGGCCCCTACGATTTGCTGACATCTCCTTGAGGCGCGCGTGGAACAGTATGCGCCGTCGACGATTTGGGCTCAGTCTGGTTACCAGACGGTCGGACGGCGAGCCACCCATTGCTCGCCGTCCGCAAGCCCGGCCTACGGTGGCCGGAAATCGGGATCGGAATCCCGGCGGTTGGAGCGTAAGGACCGTTGCCTCACGCGATCGGCCGCCTCCTTTGCTAGCATTACTGCTTCGAAGACCAACTCCAGCTTATTTCTTATTTCCATATTGTTTTTTCTTTTCCTGTTGTTCTAATAATTTCGCTAATCCATCTGTTCTTTAGAAGGCCTTTTTCTTCTTTTGCCCATTGGTCCTTTCCTATTATTATTATTGTCCATCTTTTGTCCATGTATCTCGTTATATGTCCTGCTTGAGAGCATTTATGAACTAAATTAAGTACTCTATCGGATTAGGTTACCCTGTAATGATAGTTGTAAGTTGGAAATATAATTAATATATTTAGTGTTATTATATCTATACTTCTTTCCATTGCTTTCTGATAGTGCAACTGTGAATACAATACAGTTAAGTATGGTTTCTTGATCATCAGATCTTTTCAAGTATGTTAGCGCTCGTAAGTAGCTTACGTACGATATTCATGTCCGTGTGTGAACTGTGAAGAAATACACGCCTACCCCACACATCGTCACGCCGTGTCATCTTGGGGACAATCGGCGGCGACGATCTCTTGCGCCGGGCCTTGGTACAGGCCATGGTCCGGAGCGAGGAGGAGTGGCAGGCGGTCGCCTCTTTCTGCGAAGCATTAATGCTAGCAAAGGAGGCGGCCGATCGCGTGAGGCAGCGGTCCTCACGCCCCAACCGCAGCCGGGACTCCGATCCCGATTTCTGGCCACCGTAGGCCCGGGCTTGCGGACGGCGAGCAATAGGTGGCTCGTCGTCCGACCGTCCGGTAACCGTCCGGACCGAGCCCAAGTTGTCGACGGCGCGTATTGTTAAACGCGCGCCTCAAGGAGATGTCAGCAACTGTAGGGGCCCAGCAGGGTCGAAGCCTGCTGGGGCCAGGGGTCTGATTCTGAAAGGAAGATTCGGCCCCGGTACGAAAGGCAACGAAGGAACAGGAGTGGGTTTTTAGTCAGTAAAAGGTCTGACACTATCTCCCGCCCCGCCCAAGAGCGGGGGATGTCATAAGATGATTTTCCCACCGAAAAAAAAACCCCACACATCGTCACTCCTAGCAGAACATTTCCACATTACTACTTTGGACCCATTATAGACCCAGCCCAAACACAATGCCAGCGAGGAGCTCCTTCGCAGGATTTGACCACCTTCTTTCCTGAAGATCTGAACGGAAAAAATAACACAGGTACTGGCAGGAAAAAAAGCAAAGAAGATGTCCATAGCAATAGGATATCTACTTTAAAACTGGCGCAATTTGTGTGTAACCTAATACGAGCATATTCCTCTGTTTGCTCCTTCTGAGAATACAAACTTAATATCATGTATTACCTACCAATGTTATACACCTTTGCCTGGCGGCGTGGTATCCCACGTGTCATGTTATGTTTAATAATTAATTCAACCATCCCTAATAACCTTATTCATAGGCTCTTTTTTGGGTGAGAATATTTAACGTCTACTACGCATTTCGATTCAGAATTTGGGTCACAAGTCACAAAAGCATGTGAGGGTTGGCTTTACTGGATATTGTGATGGAAATCCGAGATTATACTAAAAACGATTTCCGTTCAATCTACATGCGAGTACGTCGCCGCATCGAGCCGTCACAACTCACGCTTATGCCGCTGTATCATCAATCATTCTACCGTTTGATTTTATCTAGATGTCTTTATAAAATGATTTTAGGTCTGCCTTTGTGTCTATTTCTGGCTTTGGTACCTATTTTTTAAACTATTTTTTTATGTTGTCAAAATATAATGGCCAAATTAAAAGAGTTCAATGCTAGGTTTTAGTACGTTAAATGAGTTCGATGGACTGCAGATTATAATATCTGTACTGCCCTATAAAAAAGCGGCAACTTTATTACAGTGAGTTTCGAGAAACAAGAGATTTTATAGCAAAAATATTTCTATCTTCTTCATGACATACATTTAAAAAGAGAAATTATAAGTCGTGCCTCACATTTCTTTATTACCCACGTGATCAGGCTTCTTATTTGGGATACTGAAATAGATTCTTATAAACTAATTTATCTTTTTTGCAACGCCAACTAAATATTTTTAGTTCAAGAGCGAGCGAAGCGAGCTCATAATTGTAGGGCACTCCGACACGAACAGGTTAGGTTAGAAGGCTAAGGCAGGAGCTCCGATCTGCACCCGCCTTCATGGTTAGTTTTTTTTATCTTAATCTTCACTTCCACTTTTTAATTGCAAAAAAACAACAACTTACAACAACAACAACTTTTGAAATTAGCTAAAATTTTATACAAACACATACGGAAATTATTATGTTTTAATTGTAACAAAAATGTGACATTAATAGAATCTGGCGTTTATAGAATCTGATATTTGTAGAATCTGACATTTGTGGACTAAACCGAAGAAACCCTCCTTCAGACGGGCAAAGCCGCCGGCAGAAGCTAGTAGGTATACCAATATTGTATCTACAAATGCTTCTCCTTATCATGCAATATTCCAACAATAGAATGCCTTTTATCGCAAAAACAAATTGGAATGCTTAGAATAGATATTGTTTAAGAGAAATCGGTTATTTCTGATACATATACGAAATTGAAAATTGATGGGTTCTCACCTTTACAGGTTGTTGATATATCATTCTAGCTTTCGAGTTCAATAACTTTCTACATTAATTATTAGAAGTCTTTATTAATGTTTCGACGTGACTTTTGCAGATTCACATCTGCTTAATTTAAAAGATGTCGAAGTTTCGAAGTTAATCTTGGGCCAGATTAATGAATAAATCTAAACAGACAGACAGAGTTTAAGGTATTTACTAAGCATGTTCGTACTTAACTCCTTTCAACTTTCCAACTCCCTTTGGTGATGACATGAATGATAGAAATTCGTGAATTACGAATGTTGAGAATGCTCTGAAATCTCATAAAGCGCGGATTAACTTAATTATAAGATTTTAAATTTAATGCCTTTAATGGAATTTAGGCAAATTGCGTCGACTTGCGTTTTTTCGTCGCGTGCAATAGGGAATTCGTAATTTTTATTATCATAATCTATTGAATCTTCACAATGGATGAATTCTTTTTCTCTTTCCACGATGGAACTTTGTGATTCTTCCACTTCATAATCCTTATTATGAAATGTTTATCCGATTGTATTTTTTTCAATTGTGCATTTTTTTTTTTCAATTGTGTAGGTTGATGTAGAGTGTGGCAACAAAATGGGTTTGGAGTGGCTAAGTGTTTTAGAAATTGTTTGCTAGTAATGTAGAAATACACTGTATGTTTATCATAACAATATTGATTGATTTATTTAAACTCCATGTACAGTAGTGGTACATAGGTTTTTTTTTGTTGGGAAGATCATCTTATGACAAATCCCGCTCTTGAGCGGAGCGGGAGATAGTGTCAGACTTTTACTGACCAAAAACCCACTACTGTTCCTTCGTTGCCTTTCGTACCAAGGCCGAGTCTTACTTTCAGAATCAGACCCTTGGCTCCAGTAGGCTTCGACCCTAGTGGTACATAGGTGGATTTAATGCAACATGGCATCCTCTACCAGTTAACCTCTGGGTTAAAAAAGACAACACTGTGGTAGGTGTGTGTACAATAAATAAATACTAGATATTTAATTTAAATAGAATGAGGTATCATTGCATTGTTTGTATAATTTTTCATAGCTTCTTAATTAATTTATAACACATCAAATATACCAACTAACCTAATGTAAGAGATCCTAGGCTAGCCGCTATCATATGATGCGACCCTCCCAACCCGAGAACCGATGAAATGTCTTCCAAGTAATTACTTGGTGTGATACCCCTTCAGTGGCTCGTAAAGGTCGCCCCGACCGGAATCCTTTTAGGCAACGTAACTCAATAGTGTTTAAAATCGACTTACCCGACATTATTCAATCAAGACCATTTGCTATAAGGTCTGGCGTACATTGACGGGACATAAGAGATTTTAAGTTGAAGAGTAAAAAAGTAACCATGGAGTTTCTTGCCGGTTTTTCTCCATAGGAAACGACTAATTGGAACTGTGCACTTGCTTCTGACGTTTTATAAATGCTCGTGTACCGAATCCTATTTCAAATAAAAATACTTTGAATTTAATTGAATTTGTTGGATATCAAGGTTGTATACACATTTATGCTGGCACCCAAAGCACAACCCAAAATAAATGGACCTTTGTTATTTTTTTTTAGCGGGCTTCGGCCCTGCTGGGTCCTATGCTTTTGCTGACATTTCTTTGAGGCATGTGGAACACTACGCGCCTTCGACGACTTGGGCTGACGGTGAGCTACCCATTGCTTGTTGCCCAAATGAAATGGACCTGGATAAATGTTTGAAAATAATTTAAAGTTGCGACCAAAGGTATAACCTGGAATTCTGCACATAAACAAACCTAACCGAGAATTAGACTATTAACGTTGACGATTATTAGCGACTATTAATGCTTGTGAGATTATGGCCACAATCGGGCTTTTCATATTATAAAAATGGTTGTCGCTTCTAAAACAAAATTGGCTAACGAATTGTGTAAGTATCAGTGTGTATGTTAAATATAATGTTATATTTACTAAAAGACCTATGTAAACGCCTTGTTGATACTTCGCGTGACCCAAAGGCTGGCTGTTACTTGGATAGAGGATAGCATTGCCTTACAACGTGGCAGCATGGCAAAGCCGCCAGTCTTTTGGGCACATTACTTACGGAGGAGGTTTTCAACACCACATTTTAGATTGTTTGAATTAGGCTTTTTATTAGGGCCGATGCTGCGTTAAACGGGCGCCCGCACGGTCCCATACAAAAGCGCTTTTTGTTACAAAATAAGACATTAAAGTTCTTCATCGACACGACTACATGCACACTTTTAAAGTTGAACTAGCTACACTGCGCAGGTAATAATTCGGTTTCCGCTTCGGGGACCGCCGCACACGACACACGCACAACGTCACACGACCGATACATACGCCGCTTAACGAAGCGTTGGCCCTTATTTTTTTGTTTTATTGTATGTATAATTATAGTTGGTTAAGTGTTTTTTAGTATGTAATGTATCCAGTAATTGAAAAAAAAAAAAATTTGACTAATCGCATGTCGTTCTGCCAGTGAGCGATGGGCTTAAGATTCGTATCAGAAATGATATTGTTCGTAAAGCTTTGGGATATCGCAAATGACCTACATTTGCGATATCCCAAAGCTTCTACCCCGTAGTTCAACGTTAGCGGACAATGGGGCAAAAATTATGATAATATTAATATTATCTTTTCACGAAAATTCGATATACTTATTTACCTAACTTTATTTATTTTCTTACAATACATTTCGGGAAATTTATTTTGTTGTATTTTATTTCTAAGGATTGTGCTGATTTGAATGAAACGTAATAAAAATGTTTTTTTTCACATCCGTTAAGAATAAATAAAATATCTACATGAATACTTACCACAGGGATGCTTCTTATCAAGCGATAGACCAACATAATCTAATATTTAAAAATTTTGTGTCACAATATTTGCTATCGAACTTCTGCGAAATGGTTTTACCAATTTTTATGCATTTTTAGGGTTCCGTACCTTAAAAGGAAAAACAGAACCCTTATAGGATGACTTTGTTTTCCGTCTGTCTGTCAAGACCCTTTATTTTGGGAACGCGTAGAGGTATCGAGTTGAAATCAAAACGATATGCTCAAGTCTGCGGTCCCATGAAGCTGTGAAAAAATCAAACTTCTGAAGTAACGAAAAATAAGATACGGCCGTTTATGTCTCAAAAACGTCTATTTTGACACTCTCAAGTTAAAAATTTCGGGTACTTCCCGTTGACCTAGAATCCTGAAATTTGGTATAAAGCAAGGTCTTATAGCACAAGTATAGGAAAAAAACTGAAAACTGTAAATTTGTGGTTACGTCAAATAAAACTTCGTAACTCAATTCGGGAATTGAACTGTTTTCATAGGTAAATTTGTACGAACCCACAGTGTGCGAGTCTGACTCGCACTTGCCCGGTTTTTTTGTGTATATTTGGTAGGTCTGAGAATAGGTCGTAGGCAATTTTTTATCCTCCTCCCCCATCCCCCATTTTTTTTTGATAATTTAGATGTCAGAACAACCTTTGCCGAGACAGCTAGATATATGTAAATAGCTTTTAATGTTATCAAAATTGTACAGTTTTTATAAATATTCCATAAGGCTCATAAAAATAATGATGTAGGTATGGTTATCTAATTGAATATGAAACGTCAATGTTATTATAATTGCCCGGGTGTCCGGTCAATATGAAATGTGCATATTCAATTATTGGCTACAGCTATCCAAATATAATTAAATTTTAATTGTGACTTCCAATGTTTCAGTCTATGTTATGTGTTTTTTGCAACTTTCTAGAAACAAAATTATTTGCTTGGTATTATTGGGAACTGGTTAATTCCAATTAATTAGTGGGAATAAATAAGTATTTTTGAATTATTTATACATGAATAAATCTTATAATATAGTAGGTACTTCGTACTCGGGACAAACCATCATTTTGTGTTGTTAAAAAGACTTTTAAGTTTCTTAAACTGACCGGTGTAGTAGTACAAATCAGATAGCTACAGAAGTAAATCTACATATAAAGCGCGCTCGAGCAACGCATATAATAGACTCCGCTCACGGACACGATATCTCGGCTCAATTCAGCTCAATGCGAGCACGAGTGCTATCCGTTTGAGACACGTGTCTGTGAACTTTTTTGCAAAAATGGTCCAACAAAAAAACCTTATTCTAACTGTTCAGTGGACGGTGGTTTAAATTCAACATTAAACAGTGAATTGACGTTTTTTTAGGCTACCAGTTGTTTCAGAGAGGTAAGTAGATATTTGCTTGTATTTTGATGGTTTGTATTAACGTAACACAGAACAGGCCCCGCGCCTAGAATGAGAAGATGATTTTTATAATTCAAATTATGGCATTTATCACCACGCCCGGCCCAGTCCGAATAGACCGGCGCCACGCGCTGACCCTAGCGCGATCGCCAAGCATAGATATGAAAAGTGAAGTACATACATGATTGACCTATCGGTATGAAAAGTGAAGTACATACATGAGATTGATCTATCTATTTTGTGGCAGTAATAAAAAAGTTTATCTTTTTAAGTGCACTCTATAAATGCTAGTGTCTAAAATTTTGATTTAGTAGAAGATCAATGATCCACAACTAGTTTATTCAATACTTTAGTTTCAAAGCTACAAAAATTATAAACAGTCATGATCCACTGACCCTGTTCTATAAAATAGACACTTTTCTTTCTAGCTAGGTGAACATAGTGCTCAATGGATCTTTTTTTTCTAAAGGCATTTTGGGTTACATTTGTGTTTTATTGACCGAGGTTTTAATTCTAATATATGAAAACATGTTTAATATTTGACTTTTTTTTCAAATGCCTCTAGAGTGCAACTCCACTTTTGACCTCTGACTGTACATCTGGCTCATTAATCATTATACATTTCGTAGGTATAGCCGGGACGTCCAATCCACCCTGTAGCCCAGAGCCCCTGAGCCAATTCTGTAATAAGCGAAGGGCCAATAAATTTCTATACAACAAAAAAACGGCTACGGCCTTTTTTTGTTGCATGGATATGATCTTGGATCCTCCATCTGTGGGGAGCAAAGGGGTATATTGGACCTAAATGCCCACATTTCTTTACCAAGAGTCCAGAGGGCGGTAGAAACAAGGTAACAACCTAACCAACTAGAACAGTATACCTAACTTCATTTTCTAAAGGGCTCATCCAAGTCTTTGATCATTAAACGACAGCCTGTTATGACTGATTGATATAAATAACAAAAGCCAATCAAATCAAGTTACTGATTTGGAAATGTTTTAATTAAATACACTGTTGAGTAAATCCGAGGCTTTAACTGAACAGGTCTGTGTACATTTTCTGTTCAATTAAATTGGATTGAAATAGACCTTACAATTACAATATCTATTTAAAGACAATCAAAACTTCATTTTATGTTTGAAGATATCGAAAACTCAAGATTTAAAAATATCAGCAGTAGACGTAACAAAATGCAGGTATTCGTGGATAGGAAAACTCATAAGAGCGGCAAACGAAACAATACATTTCATGCATTTTATTGAAAAAGGAAACAGCACACGTGTTATTGTGAAATGAGAACCGCTGGGAATGTTTTTCCTGGTCTGTTTTGTAAACGCGCGCTAAAGGGTTAAGTTATGGGTCATTAACCCCGAATTAAGTTTTAGATGAAAGTAAACAGGTCATGGGGAGTCCCTTTTTGTACACGTGAGTAGTTCTTATCTACGCATGTAATTTGTATTCGATGTCCATTGTCTAGTTGGTTTTTAGGTATTGTCTAGCTAGACGATTGACTCGTCTGCTACACTTTGTATAGTGTAATTATTATTGTCGATACTAGCATTTACAAATCAAATCAAAGTATCTAATGAGTTAAACTGTATGTAAAGCAGTGGTTCCTAATTTTTTTTTGACTCTGAACTTTTGTTAGCAAGTTAGCAAGTACCCTCAGGAGAAATTTGTTTAGCAGTCATATGATTGAAATTGGTATTTGCAACAGTATTAAGCCAACGTCAGACGAGGCAAGACTACAAAATATACTAAAATCATATTTTAATATAAATTTTATAAAATCCAAAATTTGGCTATGATGGAGCGATATAGTCATTATTGACAAAGCTCCAAGATTAAAAAAAAGTACCAGAAGTACATCAGATTTTGTTTTACTGTCTTGCGATTGACCTTTATCTCACATGACAGTAAACGAAGATGTGGTCGACGATGGAGCACGCTTACTTAGAAATTTAGTAACCTCTTCACTCTTGACATAAAGACCCCTGGTTGTAGCTATCAGGAAACACCAACTCAGGATGGGAATTTCACTCCTTAGCTGAACGCATCAAATATAGGTAAGTACTGTCGCACTCTGAGACGATTTGTGTGAGGGATTGTATTTTTCTCTAAATGAAATGCTTGATATCGTATAAGATCTTTGTTTTATTCTTCATTAATTTAATAAAAGCCCATCTTGATACAATCGTTATGTCAGATCTCTCTTTTACTAGACATTTCTTTTTTCTACTTCATTTTTAAACCTATTCTAGAACAACAAAATCCTTAAAAGTATATTTTACTTTCCAGTTCGTTAACCTAACTAATGCGAACCTCTTTCGATATCGCAGTACCTACCACAAATTCTGTATTCCTATGTACTCAATATAGTGGCAACTTATACCGGATGACGCAGCGTTAGAAGTCCTCTCACAAGGTGGACCGATGACCTGGTGAGGGCCGCGCAGTTCAGCCGAAAGACGTCCACTATTGGATATAGGCCTCCCCAGGTGTCACCACAACGAATGGTCTGTGCTTTTCGCATCCATCGCATTCCCGCTACTATCACCAGATCATCAGTCCGCCTTGTGGGAGGCCTTCCAATGGCAATGTTGCGTCTTCCGGTGGGCGGTCGCCACTTCATAACTTTTCGGCCCCATCGACCATCTGTTCTACGAGCAATGCTCACTGCCACTTAAGTTTGGCGATTTTTCTAGCTATGTCGGCGACCTTGGTTGTCTTGCGGATATCTTCATTCCAGATCATGCAAGGGAAACTTCGAGCATAGCTCTTTCCATTGCCCTTTGGGTGACTTTTAGCCTTCTGATGAGGCCCATTGGGAAACAAAATTTTTCTGTAAAACCTAAAATCAGTTTATCAGTCAATCGATCTTACTTTTCAGTTAGAAAATTTGAAATTTTAAACCTTTCGCGGACCATGTGTTAGCACTTGCGGACCATCAGTCGTCTGCGGACCTCAGGTTGGGAACTACTAATCTAAAGACATGCTTCATCGATTTTTTTAATGATTTTTTTACATGTGTTACTTTTTTGGAATACAATAAAGTTTATTCTATTCCATTCATTTAAGTGTTATCACAGTTAAATCACACAGTATTTGTACAGAAAAACTTTCCATGAAGAGTGATCACAAAAAACTGAACATCTCGTATGTCAGCCGATATCAACCTCGTTATCTCTAATGTACATACTTTATGTATTGTATCACGTTTCTTTTAGCTCAATAAAATGGTAGCTTTCTAAGGGCTATGGAATACCTATATTTTACAATAGGTACTTTTATAAATAATACTAGCTCCTGCCAGTTGCTTCGCCCGCACGAGATGAGGTTCCTTCATAAAAACTTTTGAACTGCGTTTCATCCCCTTAGGGGATTAATTTTGGAAAAATCCTCTCTTAATGCTCGCCTATGTCACAAAAGGAAAACTTATGCAAAATCTCACTTTCCTATTCCCAGTAGTTTCAGCTGTCAGTCAGTCAGTTTCTACTTTTACATAATTATAGATCAAATCAATAAGAAAATCATAATAATAATCATGGATAAAATAATAATGCGTTCTTATAAATATTTAAGGTGGAAGATTAGATTGAAATTTTGGTTATAATAATTATGGGTCAAAGGCTATCTTTTTTTTTATTGGATGGGAAAATCATCTTATGACAAATCCCGCCCTTAAAGCGGGGCACACTTTCACCGTGTCCTCCGGGTGGTCCACGCAGTGGCGACACCCAGGCGTGTCATCCACACGAATCCGGTGCAGGAAGTTCCCGAACTTACCGTGTTGGGTGAGAACCTGCGTCATGCGGAAGGTGAAGACGCCGTGAGGTCTTTCCAACCACGCCTCAAAGAGGGGACTTACCGCCATAATTATGGCATGCCGATCAAGGCTATCTGAATTTTTTTTAAGCAACGAGCTCAAGTTTGGTCTTATTCTCGCTAGATGGCGCTGAACTCAAAATTTTAAGTTTATTTTGTTTCTAGTGAATTGGAGCATTAGTAAATCAAGGAAATGGTACCTATTTGCTAAAATCACTGTAATGAACCTTGTCAAACTATTGCTCCAAAATCCACGCAATTCTACCTGTTCATGAGTCTAACTATAACACTAAAGTACTTAGGTACTATGACTATACTTCATGATAGGAAAAGCGAGAAAAGATCGTAGCAGGGAGCAATATCTAGTTTTTATCTACCCCTTGGGATAAAGGAGTGAGTTTAGTTATGTAAATATGTACTCGTAAAAACACATAAAAATAGTGGTAGGTAACAAAACATTTACTATAGAGTCACAGTCGACTTCATGAATAATTTTGTTGCTACCTGCGATTTCATTCGGAAATTCGGTCCTGTTCTAAAACTCAAAATGCCATATTTATTGCCGGGACCGGTGAATATATCTATTATTTTATTATTCGTGCACATTTGGAAAACTGTTCAAAGAGAAAATGTTGTTTTGGAATACGCTTGACGCGTTGGCAATCTTTCAGGCAGAAGAAACTCATGAATATAAATAACTTGTATTATAGGATTTTTTTTTGACGTTGGAAATCGTCTAATGACTTCTTGAGCTCTACGGTGAAGCATGAGGGGGTGTCAGATTTTTGCTGATTAAAACCAAACCTATGCTCCTTCAGTTGCCCTTAGCGTTTTAGGAGCAGGCGTATTCCTTTTATACGTTTTCCCATGACCCTGCTGGGCCCTTACGATCTGCTGATATCTGTTTGAGGCACGCCTCGTCGACAATTCGGGCTCGATCTTTATAAGAACTATCTACTGCTCGTCATCCTTAAGTGCATGCCTACGGTGACTGGAGATCGCTATGCGATTCCCGACGCCCGGAGGCTTTTCCTGCCGCGGCGGCTGGGGCGTGAGGATGTTCGTTCGCACACTCTTGCGGCGGCCTTCTTCGCCAGCATAACTACTTCGCAGAAGGATGCAACTGCATCCCATTTCCTCTCGCTCCGGACCTTGGCCTGAATTAGGGTCCAGTGCGAAAGGTCGACGCCGGCGATTACCACCAGTAGGAAACGGCGGTGCTCCGCCAAAGTAGGGCACACCGCCACCGTATACTCCACCGTGTCTTCCGAGCGGTTCACGCAGTGGTGACACTCAGATGGTTCTTCCGCCTGAATCCGACACTGGAACCTCCTGAACTTACCATGTCCAGTTGAGGACCTGTGTCATGCGGAAGGTGAGGACGCCTTGGCGCCTCATACAGCCACTCTTTAAAGAGGGGACTTACGGTCGCAATAGTGACGTGAACATTTAATATAGGATAAAATCAGAAATATAAAAAAAAAAATCTGCAGTTTAAATTTTTATCAAAATCGAACCCGACACTGCTTTGAGTACTTTTCCCTATTTCTCATAGTATGACCAGCATCTGCCAAAAGCGGGAGAAGTCATTGGATGATTGCCGACCTAACAAAAAAAGTATCTGGCCATCAAGGCTTACATAAAAAAACGCGTTTCTAATTCTTGTTGAACGTTAAAGGCAAAAGTACAACAAAAGGCTCCTAATTAAATAAACTGAAGGCAATAAACAACAATTTCCGTCAGAGCGGTTCGAGTGTTAATTAGGGTAATTATTTATCTGCTAATCAAGTCATTAGTTAGTGTGGGTAGATCCTGCCATCCATTATAGCGGCTTTGGACTGCATTGTGTAGGGGACGTATGTCCGCGACCTAGTTGCCGCTGACTTGTCTATGATTAACATCTTAAGTGATGCGCTGTCAGGTGTGACATCATACCTGCGTATGTTCGAAATTTGAATGTTGGTGAATGCTATAAAATTTATTTTTACACCACCTGCTCGATAATGCCCTTTTATATATCATACAACCGCAAGTCATTCTGTCCATAGGGAGATAATTTAGTATGGGCGATCCCTAGAAAATAATGAGATTTGAATTTGAAACGTCAAAAACAATTACTTTGAAGAAAAAAAAACACATTTTGTGAATTAAAATATGATTAAAATGTACGTGCTTCAAAGAAGTTTATTCAAAAATCGAACTGGCCACTAACAAAAAAAATGAATACAACGTGGCTACTGACGAGTCTTGAGAAAAAAATAATGAAAGAACAGAACGTTAAAGAAAATTAAAATTAAAGAATCTTACAGTAGTGAATTTTGTTTGTTTCAGAACTCAAAACATGTTGAGTGATAGTTAAAATTAACGTGTAAATAATACTTTTATTTCTTTAATATATAAATTGGTTTTAGTTAAATGACTTTTAATTATCTCACAGATAGTGTAAAATTAGAGTTTCCAACACGGGGATAAAGCTGTCTTTATCTTGGGCCGCTTGAATGCCTCACTTCACTCAGGTTTCTGTATTAGTTCCCTCACAATACTCGGGAGTTAATTATATAAATCCCTCACTGACGTTCGGGATTCAAACTTAGCAACCTTCGTTTCGATCGGAATTCAATATGCTGCCCGCGACTTAAAGACACTGCTTTATCCCTAGTCACATAATTTACTATTTTAATTCGTTTTCTACAAAAAACAAAATAGAGGCTATTCACCAGTTAAACGCAAGTCTGCTGTAAACTATATCGAGATCGTTGCCGCTGATCGCCCCCACGACGATACGGCGGTGCCTTGCCCAAGCGAAGCACACCTCTACCGTGTGCTAAACCGTGTTCTCCAGGCGGTATACGCAGTGGTCACACCCGGGCGTTTGCAGAAACCTCCCGAACTGACCATGTTCGGTGAGAACCTGCGTCATGCGGAAGTGAGGTCTTTCCAGCCACTCCTCAAAGAGGAGACTTACCGCTATAATTGTGGCGTCCCCAACAATATGGGTTGCGATAGTCACTGTCGCCATTCCCCCATGAGATCCTGCCGGAACTCTGTCCGACATGCCGTGACTTGTCGCGGCATTACTGACCTGACCTGACCTCCGTTCTAGGGCCCGGCAACTTTTTTTGCCTATCACAATTTGCACAATTAGACTATAGTTTAGGGTTATAGGAGCTTTTTTGGATCATGGATGGCGTATCAGCTCCCACGATCACCGGTCCAAGTGTGGGGGGGAACACCTGGGTGGTTTTTAGTCAGTAAGAGTCTGACAGACTCCTTTGTCTGCTCCAGGCGAAGGACATCCATGAGGATTTTCCACCCCGGCAATAAAATAAGGGGTTCTAAGAGCTTGACAATGAAAGCCATGACACATAGCCATGAAAAATCATTTTAAAGTAGAACTACATCATGCACTGAACAAATATGCATTCAGCAATCAAAAACAACAGTGCAAAGGAACAAAGTTAATGTCAATGCACCTTAGAAAGTATTGGCTTGACAAATAAATGAAGACGTAAATAAAAGAGACTATACAGGACAAAAATACCTGTGTTATTTCAGTTGTTTACCCGTCTTGGAAGCACTAGGAGTTATTAAGGAGCTTCGTCGTATCCTACGAGTCTCAAGATAGAATCAGTTGTTTGCAATGTAAAACCTTTTTAAAAAAATAATTAACAATGGAATAACCAGAAGGTGTTAGTGAGAAAATGACAAACTGGAAAGGGGTGAAAGTGAAGAAATCCCGTTAAAAATTAAAAACATTGCGTTAGATATGAAAATTGTCTATGACCTTAGTTTGGATGACCCTTGCACGTCATAAAACGGTTAAAGTGTACTTGTCTATCTAATACTTAGAGAGTTTGTAAGCCAAAGTAGTAATTTCCTTGACTTTACTTCGTTTATCAGTGGACTCTTCTGCCAAAATAATTAATTAATTTTGTTACACAGGCGGATACAGCTATTAATTTAAGGTTGATTTTTCAATAGTCAGACAATTATATAATATAATCTTTAATTTGAGCAATTTAATTGGCAGTCTGATAATGCAATACATAAACAAGAATTAAATAAATAAATTGTCTTATGTTGAAAAATCGATCCTTAATCAATAAATTGCCCACATTGCCTTCAATATAAACTAATTTAATTGTTTTTTAATTGATTAAGGCCTGATTTTACAATAGTCAGAAGACTATATTATATACTACTAGTTATACTTATAGAAAATAATTCTGGCAGTTTGACATATTTTCTACACAAGAGCTGTCAAAACGATATTTTTATTCCTGAGTTAAAAATTATCTGGAAGAATATAGTTTGACAGCGCTGTCAAACAGCCATAGTTATAAATGAATTAGTTTTAAATTAATACATTGTCCACGATGTCTTCAAAATAAAGTATTTAGATAAATTAGTCTTGTTGACCAGCAGATATAACTGCGGGAAAAGCGAGAGTCGCCAAATTAAATTCAGTGTCGCCATATTTAAGCAACATTTTCAAGCAAGCACACCCAAGAAATTTTAGATTAAAATCAGCATATTAAATTAATATTTCGTAAGTACGGACCAAACAAATAGTCTTCGAAAATTTGCTTTCTAATCATTGAAAATAAGATTTATAATGTTTTTGTTTACCCGATTGTCTTTGAAACCCCTTTCATATTAAATGCAAATATGTAGGGAGGTTTTTGAATAATTAGTGTAATTTATGAAACAATGTTATAGGGTCGAAGTAAACGTAGGTTTGACATTGACGTGGGATCATCGTAGGATAGCATACATTCGGTCAAAAAGTTTATAGGATACGTTTATCAAAAGACATTATGTTACATACTACGTTCTAGCTTAAATGTTATTAAATTGTTTTAGCGGCTGCTACGCCGTTGTGAACCGGACGGAGTGGAAAAAAGGCAGAGACCCGCCTCACACCCAGGTCCCCGCTGACACACTCCGCGTTGATACTCGGAAAGCGATTCCCGGTCGCCATAGGCGAGGCCTTGTGGAACGCGAGCAAAGTTTAGCGTGCCGTCCGGCAAGGGTCAAGCCACGTGCGCCTCAAAGAGATGTTAGAAAGATTGACTAGGTCAGTTAGGACCGATGTCTGCCTGGGCTGCGGGATTATTCGAAACTGTTACTGAGGCCATCGCAAAGGCCAACTTAAGGAACACTGAGTTTTAAGATATTACGCGTAAAAAAATTAATCAATCGTATGCCAAATTACCACTTTTGGACACAGTAGACACGACACACATGTGCATATGCACATATGCAGTTTCTGAATCCAAAATTATATGGAAATGTGGTAGCTGTTGTGATTGGTTGAATTAATTTTCGACAGCCAATAGCATCACTTGACTTACATTTAATTAGTGATGCATCGATTTATTTCAAGGAACGGGGTGATAGTGGCCTTCGGTTTTATTTCCACCAAGTAAATAGCATAGGCGATGTCTCGAATAACACCTTTACGTTTATGACATTTCACCGTTCAGCTCCAAAACTAAGGCGTACTGTTCACGGACGCGTAGCTTTATTAGACGCGTATTCGACATTATATAAAAAAAAAAACTATGAAACTATGTCGACGAAGTGGCAAAGTCGTGATACGCGTCGGTGGAAAGTAAGCCTAAGAAGTATATTACAGCGAGAACTACTTACATTAGACCCATGCGACGCACACGTGGGTCACGCCTGATTTGTACGTAGAATCGCGTCGCGTGGTGTCGTGTGGCGTGGATCTAATGTAGCTCTAGAAGTCTATTTGCCATATAAAATGTATGGAGGACGACGCGCCCAGATCGGCGTACGTGGCCCATTGTAATTCTACCTTATTGGTTGTTTACGAGACATTTCATTTGCTCTCCGCTTTCTTGGTAACTAGGCCCGACACAGTGTGGCGTGTGTAGTGAAATGGCTATTTGACATTCAGTGGGTACCTAAACAACAAAGTTTCTATATATGTAAGGGAATCTATTGTCGACCTACATTACTTGTGTCCTATTCAAATAAAGATGAACCTTAATTAAATATGATGAAATTAAAGAAGGATCATTGTCAGGGCACATTGCTCATGGCCGTTGGACCCGAAAGGTTCCGGCGTTAAAAGGCCTCCCACAAGGTGGTCCGATGACCTGGTGAGAGTCGCGGGAATCCGATAGATACGACACGCAAAGGACCGTTCATTGTGGCGACAGTTTGGGGAGGTCTTTCGACTGAAATTTTGATCCATCCAATCCAATCATCTTTTCTTTGGCCATCCCACTCTATCTATTCGTATTAATATTCATACACCTTTATTCAAATGCGTTTCATCCCACCACTAACAAAAACAAACCATTCTCTTTGAATTTTAAATTAAAGAAGCATTGATAAGAAAATCCATAAACAAAAGATAATGGATCTTATCAAATAGTTCATTCATGAGGCATCTAATGTCAAATCAATAAAACTCGGGCGCCGATGAACACTGGGCAGCGGCCCGGCCAACTGTAAAAATTTAATGCCCCTGTACACTATCGATCCGCAGTGTTCGAGAATTTCACACTTGCCACTTGCCACGCTAGTTAGAACTCATTTACCTCATTCATTAGACCGTACAGGGTCAGAAACATTCATCGGGCGCCAATTTTGGAAATAATTGTGCTTTTAAAAATTAATAATAATATTAAATATAATAATAGATTGTTTTTTATCGTCTCTTTCTTTTAGTCGTCTCTTTTTTGACTGGCTGACGTCACGATCATCTACTTCCTTTATTCTTCTTCTGGGGATTCATTAACGAACTGCTCCCGTTCTGAGTAGAGCAAGATGGAGATTCAGACCTTTACTGACTAAAACCCATCAGTATTCTTTCAGTTGTCCTTTATTTTCAGGGTTCACGGTACCTCTTTCCCTGCACTTATACCAATGTATTTAAAGATTGACGAAGTATGATTTCTCTCTATTTACTATCATCGCTACCGGTAGGTACATGGTGAAGATCCCTCGATCCCGTACAAAACGTTTTGGGAACACATTGTGCGTCCAGCTAAGGAGCGGATTAGCAGTTCGCTTCTGTTTCCTGACAGCTACAACCTGGGAATCTTTAAGTCAAGGGTGAATAGGTTACTATTCGATAGCGTGACCCATCTTCGACCATATCATCGATTATCATCAGGTGCGATAGTGGTCAAATGAGAGCCTATCTATAATAAAAATATTAAATGGCCACCTTCTTTTTGGCCACTTCATTTTATCTGTCAACCGGCTGTCATAACAAAAAGAATATGTAAAAACCCCGCCAAATATCGATAGGTTAAAAACGAATCGGTTTTCGGCGGGATGTTTTCAGTGGCTGTTTTAATTATTCGCTAATTGATTCGTGGAAATTGTAATGTGATTTTTTGTTTAAATGATATACCTAAACCAGTGTAATTGGTGTAGTTTTGTATCTCAAATGTCTACGCAACTGGAAAATATGTGGAATCACTGAAACAGGCACGATCTCAGTAAATGAAGCTGAGAATTTTAATGTAGGTACTGTTGACTACTTCAGCAAAGCTTGCCATGAAGGTTGACTAGATAAATTTGTTGCCAAAAAAATTAAAAAAAAAAATTGTTATGTGTATATCCATATTCTATTAGGCATGACTTCACTTTTTTATTGCGTGAAGTTTTCGCGAAGCCAGAGAAAGAAAAACGAAACAGCGGCTCGTGCGTTCATGCACGTCCGCAGGAACTCATGTGAAAGCTTCATTAAACGCTTTGTCTACAGCCATACTTGTCCTTGGATAGTGTAGAAGATCCCCTCGACAAACGTTGGCACACGAGACACTAACTTACAATTATGTAGTAGATTCGATTGATACGATAAAATGATCAAAGGTGTGCTTCGCCATGCGTGAAAACCTATCCCCATGTTGTGTCTAAGATTTATTTAGCTGCCACCACACTTATTGATGGACTACTGAGCATATCAACCGAGATTATTTTTATAAAATATCCAATGAAAACAAAACGGTAGGTACTTACATGTTTATATTTAAAAATTATAGAATAGAACAGAATAGATAAACTTTATTCTACACCAAAATAATTAGGAGGGTAACCAGCCTATCGATATTTTACAGGTTAAATTTTGGAGAGTGTACGCGGGAATTGCATGACTTGATTCCGCCATCTCCTTTCTATCATTGGACAAACCGACGTACGGCAAGTATTCACCCTTACGTTGTTGAAACTTCAACGGTCCGGACTAAGCATTTTGCTTCGTCGTTTATACCGCGTACATCGAAGGACTGGAACAATTTGCCTGCTGCAGTCTAGCCATCCAACTATAATTTAGGTGTCTTCAAGGCTAGAGTGAATAAGCTCTTAATGAACTAGTGCGCCTCACCATCAACGATCGCATTTCTGCTTACCATCAGGTGGGATTGCAGTCAAGCACTGGTTTAAGTCAATAAAAAAAAAATGTTTAAAGTTTGATTCTACGAAGGCTACGCTTCGAGATTGTTCGAAAGATTCATCTCGAACACAAAAGGCAGATGCCTTTTTGAAGGAACACACGTGGGTTCTAGTCAGTAAAAGTCTGACACTTCCACTCGATCCACCCAGAATGGGAGAAGTTATTTGACGGTTAGCCACCATAAAAAAGTGAGGGTTAAAAATTTGATTAGTTAAGCAATGATTTTGCGATTTTACGATTTTATTCGTTGAACAATTTTTATGACACTACTTATCGCGATGCGCCTGTACCTACGCCTTTTAAACCATTACCTACAATTATCGTTTTGAGAGTTCACCAAATCTCTGTTAGCAATCGATGATCGTAGTCTGTGAAGGACTCCGGAGCCCTGGAACGAAGACAAAGAAGGAACAGGGGTGATTTTTAGTCAGTAAAAGTCTGACACGACACCCCCCGCTCCTTTCAAGAGCGCGAGATGTCATTTCGCACCTAAAAAAATAAGGCTATGAAGGAAGGGATGCCGGAATGTTGGAAAGAGGGCCACGTTAGACCCCAAAACGCAAATGTTAACTGAAAGATTACTGATGGGCTTTGTTCAGTAAGGGAGAAGATATTTGATGATTTATCCCGCCTCAAAAAGAAGAGATCAAACCAATAAGTCCCAGTTAAATGTTCTTTATAATAACCGCAGACAAGCTCTTTAATTAATGTTAACGCATAGAACCAGTGGCTAAATTGAGCTGTGCCTCAAAATATAGCTATAAAAGGCTTTGATTGGATAGGATATCTATCGGGTATCATCGGGGCCCGACCCGACCCGTCCACAAATTATTTTGCTAAATACTGACACAAACTGTGCCAGTGGGCCATCGAAAATAGCTTTATGTTGTTACATAAAATGTGTAATGGAAGTCGAGGGGTTACCGGACTACCGCTGTTTAATCTATTATTGAATGGACGACATGCTCAGACCTTTTGCCGATAGATGTCAATGCCTTTTTCACGTTGTTACACATAGTTTTTGTATGCTACGCTCGCTCGTGTCATCGTATGACGTGTTTTGTTATAACAACTACTGGTTTTCATTGTTTGGATTTTTAGGGCGGTCTTTGTCTATGGTTGTGTGGAAAATTAGATTCCATATTTAAAATTTGTTCTTTTGTTGAAATAACAGAAACCGATTATGGGTCCGTTAACCTGTTTGTAATGATTGTCATTCGTTTAAATCACATGACTTTTTTTTATTTATTTTTATTTTTGGGTTGGAAAATCATCCAACGACATTCCCCGCTCTTGGGTGGACCGGGAGGGCGTGTAAGACTTTTACTGTCTAAAATCCACTCATGTTCCAGGGCCCTGGAAATCTCTTTCGCATCACCCATGGCCCCAAAAGGCTTCGGCCGAGCCCGTAGAACCCGGCTGTGCTCTTACGGTTGCTGACATCTCCACGTCAGCAACCGTAAGCACGCCTCATGGAGATGAGGCGCGTGTGGAACACTACGCGCCGTCGACGACTTGGGCTCGGTCCAGACGGTCGGACGGCGAGCTACCATTTCTCGCCGTCCGCAAGCCCGCGCCTACGGTGGCCGGAAATCGGAATCGGAATCCCAGCGGCTGGGGTGCGAGGGCCATTGCCACGCACATGCGGCCGCCTCCTTTGTTAGCATTACTGCTTTGCAGAAGGAGGCGACCGCCTGCCACTCCTCCTCCCTCCGGACCATGGCCTGTACTAAGGCCCGGCGCGAGAGATCGCTGCCGCCGATCCCCCAAGAGGACACGGCGGTGCTCTGCCCAGGCGGGGCACACCTTTACCGAGTGCTCCACCGTGTCCTCCTGGCGGTCCATACTATGGTGACACAAGGGCGTTTCTTCCGCACGAATCCGGTGCAGGAACCTCCCGAACTTTTCATGTTCGGTGAGGACCTGCGTCACGCGGAAGATAATGACGCCGTGTTGCCTTTCCAGCCACTTCTCAAAGAGGGGACTCACCGCCATAATTATGGCGTGCCCATGAACCACATGACCTCACAGATGAATCGATATCAAAATCCCTGCTGATGCTACACTCAAATAATATGTTGACACTACAGTGACTTAAAGAATTAATGTACTATACTTACTGAAGTACTTACTGAAAAGTTTGTACTTAAAGAATTAATGTATTAATGGAATATACCTAAATTCTGATTCTTAATTAGCTGGACCAAACTGTCAACAGTGGGCAATAATACCCAGCTGTCAAAGAACAATGCCCCGCTGCCATTAAATTAATTAAAAAATATTTTATCGTTATTTTCATTTAGAACTTTTTATTAAGTTTTTTTTTAAGTTAATGGTTTTATTCTCTCTTAATTGGTTACTATTCCAACTGATTTAAAACACAGAAAAACTTTTATTTTTATTCATCAAAAACCAATATTTCGAACTGTAAAAACGTTCCTAAAGTATAAATATAAGTAGAGCCCGGCATCATCTCAACAAATGCAGTTAGTCGCAATCTTCTCCTAATTCAGTCGCTCGCAAATCTCATCGCACAATCTAGCCTATTTGTGGTGGACGGGAACGCTGCTAGCCGTCCTTTAAAACAATATCTTTGCTTAGCAATATCTGAGCTCTTATATAAAAGCACTTCATTCAAAGGCGCATTCTCTTTAGTGTTTCATTTGATTCAGCTGGCGTCCCATCAATTTTGTAGGTTGGTATTTGTTTATAATATCTAGGTCTAGCTGGGTTCTCTTCTCTATATTTACAGTGACGGTAATTAATGTCACTTATAAGCCCTAAAACTATAAACTATATTGGTGTATGTGACAATTAGTTCAACCTAAGATTAAGTTTCAATTTAGGTAGGTACATTTAAGTTCCGTGACTTTAAATAACATTCTTCTCTAATGATTTTATACTTTTGTGTGATTGTCAAAAATAACCCTACAAAGAACTATTTTCGAGAATAAATATTACATAAAAATAAATATTAATTTGCTGATATTTCATTCACCGAATAGGTACTATTCCCAACACAGGATTTTGTTGGAAATCTTAAAAAGTTTGTTTGATTTTTTATTATCGTCGTTTTGTACTACATTCCTAACTTGAAAAGTATTCAAAGGGCCATATTCTTATTGGCTTTTATAAAAGTGAACTTATACATAACTGATGGATAGATATATAAATAGATATAATCTTTATTGTACACCAAAACTAAAAATTACAATCATCATCATCATCATCTTCCTGCCCTTATCCCGTATTATTAAAAAACTAAAAATTACAATATGAACTTAAAATTAATAGGGTGTCACAATGGCCGGTCTTATCGCTAAAAGCCAAAGATGGTTGTCTAGAATTGAAATCGTCATGTGTTTAACCCCTTGGGGGAGCCTCTAAAGTGATCTTAACTCAAAATACCGGTAACTTCTGATTTTGGTATAAATTTTTCTGAATAAGTCATTTTACAGGATTAGACGAACTGAGAGGGTTGTATTGATGATTTAAACGATAATGATTCCGTAAATAAAAACTTTTTACGGCCGTAAATCATATTTCAATAAAACATAAAACTTGACACTCCAAAATGCAAAAAAGAAAATTAAGATAATTCGAATTTCGAAGGCTACCCTGGCAATTGTTGTGAGTATAAAATGAACACTGTAGCGTATCACTACATAAAACTTTTACCAACACTTTATGTTCTGAAAACTTCACACACTATTTCCCACAAAATGCAATTTTTGAGTTAGGTATCATTTATTTTGAGGGCGCAATTTGTGGTCTCTGATCTACCACATTAAACATACATCCTGAAAGAAGTATGTTTAGAATTGCTTTCAGTAATTTTTAAAATAGGTAAGTTTTTATTAGGATAACTAATTTACTAAAAAAACAGTACCTCAGTACATTTAAGTGTGAATGGAGTATTCACTTCTGCATTAGAAAAAAGAGGTTCATAGAAGCAGGTGTGCACAACATTTATTTTTCGAAATAAATTCAAATAATTTTAACAAATAAAGGTTTCAATATAAAATTTTAACATTACCTACTTAGATAAATTTGTTTATTATAAGGTATATATATAAATTTGTTTATGTATATAAGTAGTAAACACTTTAATAGATAAATGAAATGGTTTTTTTTTAAATAAACATAAATTAGTGTTTCAAACAATTTTACTTTTTTTTAAATGGCGTATTAACAAGTTTCCTTCTTACAAAACATATGAATTGTACACAATACAATAATTGTTTAACATTCGTACAAATAGAAATAACTAATATTATATAGCATAATGAAATATTTCCAGGTACTGACAACCCCTGCTTCTTTTAGGTTTTTAACATGGACGCTAGTAGTTTATGTAAGAACTAAATAATTTATTTAATTAAAAGCCTCATCAATTCAGAAGAAGAGATTAATCAGCCTTTTAATGTTCCCACTGCTGGGACTCAGGCCTCCTCTCTTTAGGAGAGGGAATGGGCCGTAATCCACCACGCAGGCCAAGTGTAGGTTGGTAAATGTCACATGTCTTCGAATTTTTGGTTCTAGGACATGCCGGTTTCCTCACGATGTTTTCCTTCACTGTTTTAAGAGCAGTGGTGATGAAATAAATTAATCAAATAAATGTGCCTGGCTGGGTTTGAACCCGCGACCTACAACTCGTTAGTCGGGGCCGTGACCACTCGGCCACCACTGCTTTGAAATATGCATATATTGTACTTTTATTACAAAGTGTACCCTAAAACCACCTTTTTTAATTTCTGTCAGATGCTATCGCAAATGGAATATAGGTAATTAGGTACCTAAAATATCAGAGTTTGAATTATGATTGCAACTTAATTTTGTAATTGAGGTGAAAAAGGATGAACACTATTCCAATCAAAGTTTTGCTGAGAAGTTAAAAAATATATTGAGGTTTTTAATGGTCTATTTTCTACATTTGATTTGTGTGTTGGTATTGATATGTACCTATATATATATATTCACTACAGAATACCATCACGAGAAACGCCGTCAAAAGGGCATCTAATAAAGAACACTATCCCAAATATTCTTTAGATGGGCCACACAATGATGGAGCGGTCTTATTGAACTGAGAATATTATGGCGTGTGTGGATGGGAACACAATAGATGAACCTATATAGTGTTTCTAATCTATATATATAAAAACAGAAACTGACTGACAGTCTGTGCGTTGGCACAGTCGAAACTACTGAGCTTGGAACGTAAAATTTTGCACAAAGTTTGTGCAAAATTTTAAGTATATTGGTCTATGTGACAATTAGATTCAATCTAAGATTAAGTTTCAATTTAGGTACATTTAATTTAATATTATTTTATTCTAGATAGGTTGGCGCTTGACCACTATCTCACCTGATGGAAAGCGACGATGCGGTCGACGATGGAACGCGCTTACCTAGAAGTAACCTATTCACTCTTGACTTAAAGATTCCCGGGTTGTAGCCGTCAGGAAACACAGATTCCGGCAAGGAATTACACTCCTTAGCTGTACGCACAATGAATGTGTTCCCAAAACGTTTCGTGCGTATACGTAGGAATGAAGGTACATATTTTAATTTCCGTGACGGTATATAACATTATCTAACGATTTTATATTTTTGTATGATTGATAAAAAATAACCCTACGAAGAAATTATTTTTGATAATAAATATTACACAAAAATGAATATTAATCTCAAAGTGCTCATCTACATCATAAAGGCTTTTATGATGTAGATGAGCACTAAGAAAGGGTTTTTGGAAATACAAAAAGTGGAAATTGGATTGTATATGTAAAATTGTATTCTCTGGGTCCATATACTTGAAACTTAGCATACATAGTAATCCGAATAAATAAAAAAGGTATTTATTTATTATTCGTTTTTAAAAATTAGCCGTACAAAACGATTTAGGGGGTGTTCAAAATTGTACGGAAGAATCTTATTCTTTGATTTAATAAACTTGAAACTTGTCACAAATTCTAATTAAAACAAGTAATAAAGACTGTCATGATTGGTTTTTAAAACTACCTACCCTCAAAATACGGTTTAACCATTTGAGTACCGTAATTAGAGACAATAGAAAGACAATGACCGAGGGAACGCCGGCGTTCGCTCGGGGTTTAATGAATTAAGGGGTGTCAAAGTTTTTATGAAAACATCCTCGCGACCGAAGACGCTGGTAAAAGCTAGTTTTATATAAATGCGATATTTTTCCTGTCTTACTGTTATAGTTTTACGTCACTATGAAAAAAGGTACGAGAAAACCCAAGTTCATCGTAAAATGTTTGATGTGCTACGTGGCACGTCTACCACTTACTTATTTCTTCTCCATGGTCTAGTCAAAAACGTCATGAAGGCAATCAATAATTCATGAAGCACCTTATCGTTCAGTCGTAAAAGTGACTACAAAACACTATAAAGCTAGGAAGTGCTTGCTAGTGTTGAGTGGCATAGGGCAGTTTTATTGCCTGTAAAAGTGTAAACCTATCTCGTTTTACACCAAACGTCTCGAGTTTTACGTAGTGTTTAGTACTTGCCACGAGGGAAAGCAAAGAGCAATTCAAGGAACACAAGTGGGTTTTAGTCGGTAGAAGTCTGATAATCGCGGCTTTTTTCCGCGTATTGTTGTATTTAAACTTTGGTTTGTTAACTCAAAATATTATTATTTTAGTAACAGTTTGATTTTTACACTATCGAATTGGGTATTTGAGGTTTCCTGTGGGGGCCTCCTATTTGTGGGTGCGGGGATCTATTTCAGTATGATTTTCATTCGCTCGCCTTACTCGCTCACTCTAGCTCACTTTATCTCCTTCTAACCTAACCTGGCGTTGTCTGGGTGCCATAAAACAGGGTACCTATATTAAACATTTTAAAAGAAGTTTTTGTAACTGAGTAATAAATAAATAAATTAGTCAGATTTTTACGACCATGTTGACAACAAAAAAAAAAACAGCTAAAATCGGAAAGGGCCAACTCGCGCGCACGCTCTTATTATTTCACAATCACCAGTTGACGATCAAGCCCTTTTCTGTAGAAAATTTTATTTATTTATTACTGAAATATTTTTTGTAAAACTTGACACAAAAGTAGACCACGACCTGAATATGGTAGATTGGGATAGTATCCAACTTTTCCGTCTAAAATCTCAAGAATCTTCCAAGATAGGTATTTTAGAAGGCACAAAATGCTCAGGTAATGCTCACGATAAAATAAAATTTAGCTTACAAAAATTACGTAGCTATTTTTAATTCTATTAGACACAGAAAATGAAATGATCAAATAGTCCAATTAATTAAAATGTCAGATCAGAGAAAAATCAAAGAAGCGATCGTGAAAGTCTCGTATCGCCTTTTTTTACTAACTTCACTAACTTCACTAAGTAATGCTAGACTGATCTTATTTAATTATTTTATCATGTGATTTTTATTTCTCTCGACTTGTCTCAATATTTCTTATGATTTTTATAATCCATAAGAATTTTAGTGTGCAAAGCTTAAGATTAAGAGCATTTCAATTAAATGTTTATTTGAACTTAAGTATTAGTTTAATTAATTTTATGTTTAATTTAACTTGTATACTTTATTATTTTACTGAAGTTTGAGAATTATTGTTTCAGAATACGTCATTCTATTTCGAACTAATACAATATCCTTTTTTAAAAGCCATAAATACTCTATAGTAAATTAGCTTGGATTAAAGAACCGATTATCTTGACTTTACTTATTTAATACAAATATAATATAGTATTTTATTAATTTTATGAAGAACTAACTCTCCGCTCCGATTCACCCACGTCTTTGGTTACTGCTCCGCTCCTATATATTGGCGGTAGCGTCCGTAAATAAATGGGCTGTCCATTACTGAAATAAGTTTTAATAAACAAAATTTTCAGCTTTATTATCTTCTATAATATAAAAATCTCGTCTCACAATGTTTCTTATCGAACTCCTTCGAAACGGCTTGACCGATTCTTATGATTTTTTTTGTGTAGGTGTCGTGGCCAGATCTTAGAATTGATCACTTTATGATATGACCGGCCATATCATAAAATGGTTGCTGATCGATTAAACGTCAACGTTTGATGATATTTCGATCCACGTTTGGCCATATCATTCATTTAGGATTAATAGACTTTTTACAATCTGTGTAGTTCAACAATAAAAATAACTACTAAGGTAACCACCCAGATAAGCAAATTCTAGTGCAAAATTAGTGTTTTTTGATCCATCAAAAAACACTAATTTAAAATTAAATAAATAATAATAATTAATTAAATAAATTAATTAATTAATAAATTAATTTAATATTTAATTTTTAATGCCTCTGTCCCAACAGAGGCATTTTGAGGTAGAAAACAAAAACGTATTGAGAAAGAGTTAAATACTAGGTAACCCAATTAGGTAAAATCGTATACCTATAATGTCGTTAGCAAAACTGTACAAATAACGCAGCTTTGTAACGTTATTATATTTCGACACCCGCAACGAACAAGGTTGTAACATAAGTTCAGTATTTTTTTTTAAATGAACCAATTAGTGATAGAATATTTATTTATTTATTTTCAAGAAAGCTTACAGACTAATAAACATATAATTTTTTACATATTTGGGGAAAATCGCTAATGACAAGCTTCCACATATACACATCTGCATACATTTTGCGTTTACGAGGATAGTATATAAAATAAGATTAAAAATTAACAATTCTAGAGAATTATATCTAGTAAATAGTAGTAGTTAGTTAGTAGTTAGTGTAGTAGTATATTCTTCGTCCTTGATATTAAAATGGTGCCCAATCATTAGAACAAATTTATGAATATGATATGTTTGAATTTTGTTCGGACTGTAATCCAAGATACTACCTTGTTCAACGCGGGTGTCGATTTTCATTGTACTTTTATATTTCATTTAAAAATTGTTTTTCACATTTAGTAAAAAAATGTCTGTCTCAATGTTACGTCACGAAAACAACACGAAATCAGCATCTTACCCGGTGGACAACATAACTATTTTACCATATGATCAGCCATGTTTGACTATATCATGAAATAATCATGCGCTGCGTTTAGCTGTTCTTATCGTTAAATGAAGAGTGTGCATTGATTTGGCTTGCTTTCAAGATGTGGCCAGCGGACAAGTTTCCACCATTGCATGATATGGTCGATCATATCATGAAGTGGTGAATTTTAAGATCTGGCCATTACATAGGTTTAATGTTGCAGGTCTGAGAACCTAAGACCTATTAGGCCTACCTAGGCTATTTTTTGAACTCCTAGGTGATAAGTCTGCTATCACACAGGCTTAGCCGCTGGCAGTAGGAGTACAGACAGGAGTCTGTGTTGCGTAGGAACGCAATAGGAATATTTAAAAGGCAGATAAAATTGCCGTAGCTATTAACCTAAGTAGTAGAGTAGTCGTACTTATTACCTTAAGTTTTTATTATGATTTTAGTTGTCGAAAGAAGGTGAAATTCCTAAATGTCAGATTAACGATTTGTTAAATTGACGTTTGACTTCGAAATAAACACACGGATACAATATACGTCATTGAGATACACACAGACACAAAGTTATACTGTCATGTCAATTACCACAGGGTTGCTTATCAAGCTTATATCATTTGCAATTCACTTAAAAAATAAAACGGAAGACTGTAAAATGTTATTCCATGCTCAAAAAAAAAAGTCTGTATATGTCAGATTGCTGTTCAATTTTCTGTTTTTTTAATTATTTTTAGCCCTAACTCCATAATTTCGTTGCACGATTTTTTCTGTGTTATTTTTAAGAATATTCTCGTTATAAAAATGTTTGTCTCGATTTTACTTATAAGTACCAGCTAATTTAAAAAAAAAATAGAATTTGATTAAGAATAAACGTTTAAATCTCTTATTATATTTTGACTTATCATTTTTGCGCTTGACTGTATCCAACAGTAGCTTTAAACAATGTATATTTTTTTAAATTTTAATATGGGTCCAGTTAAATAATAAAAATACATAAAATAAATTGTATACAAGTGGACCCGCGGGACCAAAATCGAGCAGGTCCAATTGACCACAGACACGTAGCTAGTACTAGTACCTAAAGATTAGAAACAAGACTAGAATAAGAATCAAAGATTGTATCATATCTGTTGATCGCATACAAGTCAGTCGTGGAAAGCAGATAATATTGTTCTCGGAGCCAGTTTTGTTCAGCAAAAATAATAGATTATGCTTGAAGATAAAAATATATAACTTCATAACTTTATTCTATTAATTACTAAGTAAAAGTAGATTATAAAAGCTCAAAAATCTTTGCTCAACTTGATTGACCTTTTAGATAATAATAATATAAAAAAAAAACTGGTCAAATGCGAGTTGGACTCGCGCCCTGAGGGTTCCGTACAAACTTACCTATATAAATAGTTCAATTTCCGAATGGAGTCTCGAAGATTTTTCCGAATCGCAAAAAATATTTTTTGTTGTGACGTAACAAAAAAGTTGCAGTTTTCAGAATTATTCCTATACCTGTGCTATAAGACCTTGCTTGCCAAATTTCAGGATTCTAGGTCAACGGGAAGTACCCTATTAATTTTGATATTCCCTCGAGAGTGTCGAAATGTACGTTTTTTGCGACATAACGGTCGTATCTTTTTTTTCGTTTAACTTGGAAGTTTTATTTTTTCACAGCTTTAAGGGACTGCAAACGTGAGTATATGGTTTTAATTTCAACTCGATACCTCCACGCATTCCCGAGATAAAAGGTCTTGACAGACAGAAAGACAGACGGACGGACAACAAAATGATCCTATAAGGGTTCGGAACCCTAAAATGTTAAAAAGTTCTGTGTTCAATCCTTGATATACGTTATTATAGTTAGTTGCTAATTTTAATTTAATTTAAAAATAGGTACCTATTATTTTTTCCTGAAAAAGAGATTTTAATAAAAAGAGTACGTGTAGGTGTAAGAAAAACGATTGTTTTCATAAAAAAATCTTTCATCGTTACCTCTTGTTATTTTCGTCTACCTTTTTTAACACTCACTTCAAAGATTTAGGCAGGTACTCAGATTGTTAATCATCTGCCTAACTAAATACTGATTAGTATCTACTGAGAAGCAACAGTTTGTATTAGGTTGGACATACACATGGTGCGGAAAAATATGGATTCAGATCTTGGAAACTGAGTTTTCAGTTTTTTTTTTTTTATCCATAAAATTTTACCAATGAGAATGACGAAATTCTGAAGCGAGAACTACACGAGACAAAGGCACACGTGGATCACGCCAGCCCCCCTAGTCAACTTACGATCGTTTCGTTTGCGTCGAACGCCTCGAGTAGGCCACGCTTCCGATTTGTTCTGGCGTCATCTCAACGCTCAATCACGTGGTCATACCGATATACCGAAACGATCGTAACTTAGCTAGGGGGACTGATTTGTACGTAGTGGCGCGTTGTGTGACGTTGCTTTTTGTGGATCTAGTGTAGCTCTTCCATTCTAGTTGCCATATAAAATGTATGGAGACCAACGCGCCCAAATCGGCGTACGTGGCCCACGTGTGCGCAATGTAATTCTACCTTGAGTCAGATAAATGAGTAATAGAGATAGCGTTCTAAATAGTCGATCTTTTTGTAACACTCGACATGCCCTATTAATTTTACTGCACGCTGTTAGTAAAACAAAACATAGAGAGTATTGGTATTCTACTCAGAGCTACTCATTTAACGACTTTTCACGTAAAAAAAAAATAATAAATAAAAAATGGTAGGTATTGGTACAGAGAAACGAGATTAAAACGAGAATAATAGGTGTTAAATATGAAGATTATTTGAACTTATAATTCTAATTAAATTACAATCTAATGATCTGTTCAAAGTTTGTACCTCCACAACGTGTGTGCGTACTTAAGTATGTGTAATACTTACCTCAAGTTTCTTTTAAAATTGCCTTCATAATTTCTTAGCCCAGCCACGCGGACAGCGGTTAAACTACTAAAAGATTTAATAACAATAAATTAAAGCGGTAAAACACGTTATGGCATGTTCAGGTGGGTCGGAGTTCAGCGGGACAGTAATCAAGCAACGCCTGCTGGTGACTGCGACAAATGAATGCTGAATTAGGGTCCTCCGTAAATTGCGAGATGTCAGGTAGGCATGCAGGCAGAGTCGGGAACAATTACGTATAGCATTGGTAGGTATGCTACGGGAGATGGCGAGCTCATATACGACTCATTTGTTTAATTATATTCTTTTTTGGAATCCCTAAAATGTGAACACAAATGTTACGTGATATGTATTTTTTTGGCTTACGTATGGTGTGAGGTCCTTGTATTAAAATAAATGCTTACGAAAATATACATATAATTATCGTTTTGGTCAAATAAACTACCATTTTTTATATAAAAATATCACGAAGACAATAACGCAATGTCATTATCATCATCATCTTCCTGCCCTTGTCCCATGTTATTTGGGGTCGGCGCAACACGTTTTTTTCTTCCATTCTGCCCTGTTACTCGTCATGCTATCACTAACTTCCTTTTCTTTTATATCACTCTACAATAACGCAATGTAATAAAATAAAATAAAATCACGATAAAATAAAACCCAAATAAATTAAATAAACTAAAATCAAATTAAAATTCAATCAGTCAATTTCAATTATATTTAAATTATTTAACCAATAAAATATAATCAAATTTGAATTTTAGTTAAAGCTACAGATGTAAGTAATTTATTCTTTTCATATACACTATAATATTATAAAGAGTTAAAGTTTGTGTTTTTGTTTGTAGGAGGTAATCTCTGAAGTTACTGGTCTGATTGTGATTTTTTTTCACCGATAGAAAGCTGCTTTATTCTTGAGTGACATAGGCTATTTTATTTGTGCGGCAAAGCCGCGGGCAAAAGCTAGTTAGGAGTAAAAGTAGATGCATAAATAATATTCCCCAAGAAAATCTTAAACATACTTAAATTAATTGAATCAGTTTTACAGTCCGATCTAAGTTTAGTAGTGCATTTTTGTAATTTTCACATTGTGAAAGATATATTTTCAATAGATATTTCAAACAGCCAGTAAGGCTGTTTGAATAAGACAAAACCAATAATAATAATAATAACATTCCACAACTATCACACAACGCCGTCTAGTCCCAAGCTAAGCAGAGCTTGTTTTATGAGTACTAGACAACTGATAAACGTACTTATATATTTCTAAATACATACATATATAGATAAATTACACCAGTCAAACAACACTAACATATCCTATATATACTAATATATCCTACTTCCATATACAATAACAAACGGTCACTCCTAATTCTTCTAAATGTAAATATTATTTATGTATGTTTTCGCTTTAACTAAGGAGGGAAATGTTTTCATTAGAATACAGTTATCGTCACGTAAATTGGGGCAAGGTCATCCTCTATGTTTACGGCTTATGTTAATGAGTTTCTGTATTATTTAGTCTTATATCTAGATGTAAGAATAAATTCAAGATAAGTTTCTTGTATGTTAAAATCATAGCGATTATCATAAATAATGTTTTACGCAATTAGGCGGATGGTTCTTCTAAACTAAATTTGTGGAAAAGTTCTAACATGCTGAATCGTTGTAGATACTAAAAATACCTAAATGTATTTTTTAAACGTCTTCATACATAAATAAGTTTCTTTTGTTTTAGCATAAAAAATATGGTAATTAATAAAAGTGGGAAGAAAACAGCTGTTTCGCCTTAGCCGTGGTGTATTGAACTGTTTGCTGCTTCGTCAAGCAAATCTCGAAATTATAATTATAACTAGCTACCTTCATTCAAAGAAGAACTTTGCCTGCGACTTGCTTCGGGAGAATTCATATTCATATTCATATTCATTTATTTCGTCAGAATATGGAACATAATTATATTCTTGAAATAAATTAATGGTCTCATCACATTCTGCCACGTGTGGCTTGCAAATATTTGGAAGGTACATAAATCATATTTAAAGAGTCGTCATTAAGGTCATCATTTCTTTGCTTTCATAATTATATATATATATTATTTTATTTGTATTATATGCAATTTATTAGTTTATGTATTGTATATATGTAAATAGTACACTACAAACTACCTGCGTATCTTTTTTTCTCCTTCTCTGTCAAATCCATCCAAAGGTTATCTGTAAGAGATCGCGTTTAGCGATAAGACCGCCCATTGTGACACCCTATTTATGTTAATTTCCTAATGTAAATTGTATTTTTGGTGTACAATAAAGAATATCTATCTATCTATGTAAAGAGCGTGTGTTTGACCGCTGCTGTACATCGGGCGAACCTACGGGCTAACATTTTCGCCCGTTCCGCCAATGCCCTGCGTTCCTGTTCCACATCAGCATCACTCCTAAGGTCGTCAGCAATTAAATGCCCAAGATAAATAATATGATGGAATATATTGCGAGTATTCTTTTTGCGTATTTAAGTATTGGTTTTGACAGATGTCAAAACGGGCCTTTTATTTTTTGACAACTTTAGTCCCAGTAGTTTCGGCTGTGCGTTGATCATGTCAGTCAGTCAATTTCTCCTTTTATATATATGTAGATAGATAGAAGATAGATAGGAGGCGATATACATACCAGAGAAGTATGGTACAAAATGAACGAGTCCTATGTGCATGGTCAAGGCTGTCAATAATGACTTGCCAACCTTTGAAGTCACATTTCGAAAAGAATCTTAGCAATACACTTTAACGAAATGAAGCCTACATGACACCTGTACATGACAAAGACTTGATTCTTAAGTGTTACTATCAACATCCACGGTCCTGGAACGCAAAGGAGAACTGAAGGATACAAATGAGTTTTAGTCAATAAAAGTCTAACACTCTCGCTAGAAATCTTCCGTTGATTTTCCACAGCACAAAAATAACAACATAACAGAAACCAGTTCTGATTTAGGCATTTAAAGTTTAGTATTTCTCAAATTCTACTTTAATCTGAAAACCTGTCAGGTCTTTAAGTAGGGTTTGACATAATTTCAGCTAAAAATACTCAATTCAGTGGCAGTGTGGCAGTGGTTGCTGAGAGGTAACGGTTCCGATTTACGAGTTGTAGGTCGTGGGCACCCAGCCAGGCGCATTACTTTTTGTAATTTATTTCATCACGACTGCTCCTAAAACGGTAAAGGAAAACATCGTGAGGAAACCGGCATGTCCTAGAACCAAAAATTCGAAGAAATGTTACATTCACCAACTCACACTGTGCCCGCGTGTTAGATTACGGCTCATTCCCTCTCCTAAAGGGGAGGCCTGAGTCCCAGCAGTGGGAACATTAAAAGGCTGATTAAGCTTATCACTCATATCAGAAACTGGCTCTTAAACAGCCTTATGATCCCACTGCTAGGGCTCTTGCTTCTCTTTAGGAGAGGGCATGCGACGTAATATACCAGGAGGGTCCATCCATATGCCTTTGATTGTGGATTTGCGATCTCATATGCCTTAGATCTTTTTGGATGGATATGTCGGTTTTCTAAAGAGCTTTTCCTTCACCGTTTCGAGAGCAGTGGTGATGAAATAACTTACACCAAGTAAAGTCCTACCTAGGTTCGAACCCGCAACCTACAACTCGTAAGTCGAGACCGTTACCACTCGACCACCACCACTCCCGGTTGGGGCCGTTACCCCTGTCCACCATTGCTTCAAAAAAAAACATTGCTTCCCGAATAACATTCTTCCCTATCCTTCAATTATTTTTTAAATTACTTAACATTAATTATAGCCTTTATGGAAAAACCAACCAAGTGCGGTTCCGTACTATTGTATATACAACATTAGACACAAAACATCATCATCTTCCTGCCCTTGTCCCGTGTTATTTGGGGTCGGCGCAACACGTTTCACACATTAGACACAAATATAACTATTATTATCGGCAACAGTATACATCCTCTGTGAAAATTTCAACTGTTTAGCTATAATGGTTCATGAGATACAGACATACGGACAGTGTAGTCTTAGTAATTGAGTCGTTTTTACCCTTTGATTACGGAACTGTAAAAACGTTCTAACATTTGAAAACTATGCACAACATTTATCAGTTTTTGTGGGTTGTTATAAGGTACCAATGTTCTCTTTCCTTCCATTTTCTTTAAAGCTTTGTATTTTATAGGCTTCTTGTTCAATATCGCACAAAGGGCCGGTTAATGGCCAAAGAAATAACAATAAAAAATACTGAAATCAATAGTAGCCCTCGCCCGGACGTCAAATGTTTTATAGAAAAGTTCCATAATATAACTTCTCGTTTATTTCATCAGCTCTAAAGAAGGTTATCAAAATAAACAGCGGGGTTCCAAAATGAAAATAGTAGCTAATCATTTTTTTTTTTTACCTGTGTCGATTCGATATAACTGAAAGCGCCTGTTTCACAACGGTCTTATAGCCACCTACTTCTTAAATAAATTAAAAAATGGAACAGAATTTCTATAAAATTATATGTCAAGTAATTTAACCTAAACTCATAGATGGTGAAACATACCCTTTATATTTATGTAAATTGTACAATAGTAGGTATAAAATATATAGGTACTAAAGACCTAGGTGACAGTCGCTGTTACTGTCTTAGCTATGCACTGTCAAACATGAAAGCTGTCAAATGCATGAACATTAAATAGTCGACCTGTACCATGAAGTTTAAAGTAAGATTGTTTCATTCTTATTTCCAGTGTGGGTTAGAGATGGCGCTAAACAACTTGTATAGCTCTGTCTCTTACCCACACTGAAATAAGAATGAAACAATCTTACTTTGAACGTCATGGTAATCCCGATGTTCTTTGATTTTCTTTTAAAGTTTTGCGTAACTTTGTTATTTTTTTCTTTCATATAATATAACCTTTTTCCTGACGATAACAAACACAACAATCTATATATATATATATATTATGTTAGCAAACGTTATAAAAACACCCTGCAACAATAATAGAAAATCAATAGGATAGCCGTTGCATGAGAGGTTAGGGCTAAACGCAACAGATAGTAATCGTTAATAACACCGCTAATCTCGGCACTCATTATTAGGTACAATATTGGATTTGAAACACAACTGGGGTAATGTGGTACATGTAGGTAATATATGCCCACTAGGCCCTGGAACGCAAAAGACAAATGAACGAACACAGGTGAATTTTAGTCAGTAAAAGTCTGGCCCTCTCTCTCGCTCCACCTACTGGGGGACTTGGGTCGTTCGAAAGAGAACCCCGGGGTCCCGTGCCGCATGGCAAAGAAGGAAGATCTAGACAAAGGAAAACTGAAGATTTTAGGCAGTAAAAGTCCGTCCCGCTCCACCCTAAAAACGCAGAATGGCGTCAACAACATCGCTTACCATTTTAGGTGAGGTAGTGGTCAGTTGACCACTATTTCGCCACCAGACCTAGGTATAAATAATAAAAAAAGAATGGTCGGCAAATCATCAAATAGCCCTCCCACTCGAGGTGAAGCAAATGTCAGACTTTTATTGACTAAAACTCACCTGTGTTCGTTCAGTTTCTCTTTGAAACCATCTCTTTTAGTGGACAATGTAAGGGCCTGCGCACATTTGAAACAAGACTGTCTTAGAATTGTCTACGACACTGCAGACTTGTCTGCTACAAGACTGTTTTGAGACGTCCAGTGTTGCCAACAGTTACACTAACTTACCACTAGTCAACATTTAAAATCACTAATAAAAATTATACCACACACAAAATTCACCACTAAAAAGATGTTTGTTGTACGAAATAAAATAAGTAGGCTATACTTATTTTATTTCGATAAAAAATATTAGGTTCCTATAATAACAAGTGATAAAAAATAACAATCAGTTGATTAAAATACCATTTGTGGGTATATTAACATTACTAGGTAATTCAACATACAAATTATTCAATAACAGCTATGTATGTATTAATTCAGACGAATCATTTTTGTTTGCACCATCATCGTCGGTATCAGATTGATAATTATGGATTCTATGGTGCTGATTTACACCCAAGTGATCGCATTTTTAGTAAGAAATTGAATTTTACTAAAACCCTAAAAAAATCCACTAACCACTAAAACCAATATTTCGCAATTAAATGGGGAATTAAAACCACTAGTTTTAGTGGAAAATCCACTAAGTTGGCAACACTGGCCGTACGGCGCTAGACGGTTTTGTCTTGATAGTGTATGCCGTGACGTAGACAAAACAGTCTTGTCGCAGATGTCGTAGACAAGTCTGCGACGTGGTAGACCATTCTGTCTAAGACAGTCTTGTCTCAAGTGTGCGCTGGCCCTAAAACAATCAATCGATCTTCTTTTCTATTCTTAGTAGAAAATTAATTACATTAGAACAATTTCCATACAAACTCTGCTACCCAACAAAATATAAATACCTATATGGTATACATAGGTTTTCGTAATATATTGTGTCAAAATGTTTGTACGTCGACCTTTTACTCGTGAGGACGGTATGCAAGTAATTAGAAAATGTTTACTTACTGTACACCTAAATTTTGTAATTAAATATACAGAAAAGACGCGCTAGTGACTATTTGTAATTTTGTTAATATAATTATATTCACTAGCTGACCCTGCTGGGTCAGTTGTTATGCCATATATATTATCAAAGAAGAAAAATGCCTATGACCTATTCTCAGACCTACCAAATATACACAAAAATTTCATAAAAATCGGTCAAGACGTGTTAGAGGAGTTCTATGACAGACACAGTGACTGATTAGCTCGCCGCCCGACTGTCCGGTAACCGTCCGGACCGAGCCCAAGTCGTCGACGGCGCGTACTGTTCTACGCGCGCCTCAAGGAGATATCAGCAAATCGTACGGGCCCAGCAGGGTCGAAGCCTACTGGGGCCACGGGTAGTGTAAAATGCGGGGCCCTGGGAAGAAGGCAACGAAGGAACAGGAGTAGTTTTTTAGTCAGTAAAAGTCTGACACTATTTCGCGCTCCGCCCAAGAGCGCGATATGTCATAAGATGATTTTCCGACCCAATAAAAAAAAACTGTTGAAGCCTAAACGGAAAACTGTGGGATTTACCTTTCGAATACCGTAATTAGAGACACAATAGAAAGACAATGAGAGAATGTTCGCTTAGGGTTTAATGAATTAAAACCTCGAAGGCTTTGAGAATATTAGAAAGAGTTACTGCGGCTCTGGAACGCAAAGGGCAGCTGAAGGAACGGGGTGTATGTTATAGTCAGTAAAAATCGGTAAAAGTCTGCGTGCTGCAGTCGTGTATCGACGATTTCGTGGAAGAATACCGACCTCGCAGCGAAACATGACGCCGTCACTTCGTGTGTGATAATCACCTGATAATAGTGCACCGGTGTTTTTTTTAGGTAGAAATTAGTATATTATTTTGTTAGATTATTTATTTGTGTATTTTGTATATAGGCCTTAGACCTAAAAACAATAAAAAAAAAAACATTTAAAAATATAAAAAAAATATTATTATTCCCTCTCGCTCCAATCAGAGTGAAGGAGTAATGTGATGATTTTCCACCAACACGTCCAAAAAAAGCATAAATAATGTCGTATCGTATTGAGCAAGGATGAAGTAAATAAGGATATACTCGTATGTACTCGTAGCAAGAACCTACGCAAGTCCAGTGCCTAAACAAGTGTAAAAAAAAATTACTGCGTAAAAAATAACTTTAAATAAAAACTGAAAAGAAAAAAAAGCCAGTTCCGTGCAGTACCGTAGAAACCAATTTAATTGCATCAATTCAAACAGATAAAATAAAAAAAAATGTAATTAATTCTAATACGGAACATACAAACATCAATAGTCGGGACCCATATTAGATGGAATGGTTTAGTCTATATTATTTTAATAGCTCCCGACTGTTGCAGTCAATATGTTCCGTATTAGAACATAAATTAATACAATAATTTAAATTAATAAATATAAAGAATCAAATAACACTTGGGTCAAGACGAATCTAAGGATATCTTAATTATGTAAATTCAGCGATTTGGAAGATATGAGGTAATAAAGAATATTACATACATACATACAAGATACGCGCAAAAAACATAACCCTTCTTGCAGTCGGGTAAAAATAGCACCTAATTCCCGTGTAATGTGTTACCAATTACAAATAAAACGTTCAGATATCCTTTTTATCCGACACTTCCAAAGAATACGAGCATAATTATGGCGCAAAAATTTTGTATGGCAAAACATAAAAGCTTTGACTGATGTCAAGTTAATGGTTTCACAAATATGGCGCAATTTGCCAAGATAAAGGCAAGTGTGTGTAGGTATTGTCTTTTATGTCGACGTTTTGGATTGCTTGGTTCGGCCTACTCACATATCTTGGCTGTTTTAAGCGACGATTACGAGGCGATTGCTGTACAGTCAAACGGGGTGAATAGGACCGCAGGGGTGAATAGGAACAAAAGTTTGAAGGGGATTTTCGCCTTAATTAACAATTTTTCCCAGCATTTAAGTACTCCTATTTGTTCATTAATTGTAATAAAAACGGATACTTTGATAGAAATCAATTAGATAAATACATACCAATTTAAAAAACTTAACCAAAGTTTTGTTCCTATTCACCCCTGCAGTCCTATTCACCCCGTTTGACGGTACTGGAGATAAATATGTACGTCATTTGGTACACTTCCTTTAAATAGCTTAGCGGCAGTGGTTTTTGGATGTATTAAGAGTAGCAATGACTATTAGCGGTCCGTCAGACATTGTCCTGCCCTACTGGAATTTTGTCAAAAATAAATTTAAGAACTCTGCCACAGTGCCTCCTACTGGGTCCAATTGTATTTTCAAACTATCGAGAGACTCACTTAAATATGCACACAAAAGTAGATCCAAATCGATCAAGCCGTTTAGGAGAAGTTAGGTGATAAATCCACGTACAGAAGAATTATTTATACACCACATCGTCGCCTATCCATAATAAAAAATACTGGACAAGTGCGAGTCAGACTCGGGCACTGAGGGTTCCGTACAAACTTACCCATGAAAACAGTTCAATTCCCGAATTGAGTTAGGAAAATTTTTCCGAATAGAAAAAAAAAATATTTTTGCGACGTAACAACAAATTTACAGTTTTTAGATTTTTTGAATACTTTTGCTTTGAGACCTTGCTTCATGTCAAATTTCAGAATTCTAGGTCAACGGGAAGTAGGTACCCTATAAATTTTGATTCCCTTAAGAGTGTTGAAATACAAATTTTTGCGACATAAACGGCCGTAACTTTTTTTTTGTTAACTCAGAAGTTTTATTTCTTTCACAGCTTTAAGGGACCGCAGACTTGAGTATATGGTTTTAATTTCAACTCGATACCTCCAAGCGTACTCGAGATAAAGGGTCTTGACAGACAATAAAGACATCCTAATAAGGTTCCGATTTTCCTTTTGAGGTATGGAACCCAAAAAACAAGATACCTGAGCTCAGCAATGGCAACATAAAATGAAGGTAATTGACCACATTTCACTTAGTCACAAGTGCCGCGCCGCAACGACGTTACATTACATAAAACAATTTGTTTGCAATAATTTGAACAATTTTCGAAAATAATACTTTTACGTGTTTACAGAAGATATACGTATTATACCTACTGCAACTGTTAAAGCCAAAACCATATCATTTCATGTGTAAATAAATACCTAGATTAATGTACTTGGTAATTTTTTTTGACGTGGTTAAATATCCCTTTCATATTTTTCCCCGTGGCCCTAGCAGGTATCGGCCCTGCTGCGCCCCAATCTTTTGCTGACATCTCTTTGAGGTACGCGAGGAACATTACGCGCCGGGGATGACTCAGGCTCGGTCCATAAAGGACAAGCGGACGGCGAGCGTCATCGTCCGCAAGCTCGCGAGGTAGTTCAGAGGTGGTATTTTTATATTGCTTTTTCTTTGCGCGTATACGGAGCTTACTAGCTACCGATATATAGCTAAAATATGTACCCAGTCCGGCCATAAATTTTGTTACAGTAAGGGCTGATTTCATAAGCGGCGGATATCGTTTATCTATGGAATAAATATGGCCATCTGGCATATTTTCCACACAAAAGCTTTTTTCCACTCAAATCGCCATAAATTATTCCTCAAATAAAACCTATCTGGCTATTGAAAAATCAACCCTTAAAAGTATATCTACTTATTTTTTTTTTTCTATCTAAATTTAAATTTGGAACGAGGCTAATTCATTGAAATATTATATGGTTTTGACGTATTTCTGTGTAGTTTTTTCGTGTTATTTCTAACAAATTAAAATGAAGTCGGTATAAGTAATTAATTGCAAAGATGCTCTGCATAAAGTGAGAATAGTTTAGTGTAACATAAAATGCTGCTGAAGCTATGTTTGTTTATCGTACCATAGATAGATAAATACACCAACACTTCTACCACCACACTTCTGTTAGCGATCATAAAAGATCAAGCCGGCTGCGTAAGAACAGGCAGTGAATTCGTTGATTCGTTGACGTTGAATGTGACGTTGCCCTGCCCCATCAACACTGAATAACTTTTGGGTTAACTTTTGGGACCACAGTTACAATATATAACAGATATTTAAATATAAAGATAAATCACAGTAAATATAATATCATAAAAATATAACCATATTTTAACACGTACCATGAAGAGCATATGAGTGAGGCAAAATAGGCAAGTCCAGTGTGTATATTTTTTACTCCTTCATGCTTAGGTAATTGGTTGAACGGACTTCGATGAAATTAGGCACACCGCTAGACTTATTTTTGAGGTAGTAACCCACATTTAGACTTCAACTACCTTAAATTCGTTAGTAATTATTTTTTTTAACATCTCATTTATTGATAGTTGTAATTATTCATATTTTTCTTGCTTTTTTTTATATAGCCTCTTTTTTATAATGTGAATTTGAGAACACTGTAGACTCCATGAATTCTTAGATTACTTACGATGACTCATTTTTTATTATGATTATTTTTATTGTATTAATATTGACTGGTCTACACTGTGTTTACATAATATCTATTAATAGTGTAATATGGAAATATTGTAACATGAACCACTTTTTTAAAAGGGTAACCATGAAGTTTCTTGCCATTTATTCTCCATAGGAAATGACCAATTTGGAACTATGCACTAGCTTCGGACGTTTTATAAGTGCCCATTTAGAGTGCCATGCATGCCAAATTCAAAATTGACATATTCTTATTTCACATAGACCTATCTATGGGAAATAAAAATATGTGAATTTTGAATTTTTTGAATCACATAGCTTCTTTCAACTGACTATAACCCATTGCGTTCCAGAGTCGTGGTGACTCTTTTTAACAATCTCGTAGCCTGCATGGGTGGACCATGTCACGGAATAGAACATAAGATTTTTTAACCCGGGAGTATGTTCCCGTGGGATAACTTCCTACATTCACGCGGGCGAAGTCGCAGGCAGAAGAATAATCTACGATAATTTCGACGACTAACCTTGCTTAACGATCCATGAGCCGTGCTTTGAGCTCATTAGTAAACGCATCGGCTAGTCTGTCCGTCAAACGTGACTAGGTTGGACACCTGCATTAGACAGGGTTGTGTTGTTTAAAACTACAACTTCATAATATATTCTTATTTAGGGGTATGCGGAACAGAATGTAAAGTCCCATAACCTCCGTTGAAAAGGGAGGATCCTCTGACTACACTGGTGTTTTGTCTGGTCCGGCAACTGTCCGATAGTCTAGCAGTACACGGTGGACATTCCACCTATATGCACAAAATGTTTTGTGAACATATTCATTGTGCGTACAGCTAAGGAGTGGAATTTCCTGCCGGAATCTGTGTTTCCTGATAGCTAGAACCTGGGGATCTTTAAGTAAGAGTGAATCGGTTACTTCTAGGTAAGCGCGCTCCATCGTTGACCATATCGTCGCTTTCCGTCAGGTGAGATACAGGTCAAACGCGAGCCTATCCGCAGGACACGTTGATGCACACGGTGGAGGTGTGCCCCGCCTGGGCAGAGCAACGCCGTGTCCTTCTGGGGGGATAGTCCGGTAACCGTCCGGACCGAGCCCAAGTTGTCGACGGCGCGTACTGTCCCACGCGTGCCTCAAGAAGATGTCAGCAAACCGTAGGGGCCCAGCAGGGTCGAAGCCTACTGGGGCCAAGGGTCTGCTTCTGAAAGGAAGACTCGGCCCTGGCAACGAAGGAACGAAGGAACAGGAGTAGGTTTTTTGTCAGTAAAAGTCTGACACTATCTCCCGCTCCGCCCAAGAGTGGTGGATGTCATTAGGTGATTTTCCCACCGAAAAAAAAGCCTATCAACAATAAAAAAGTCGATTTCGAACCGTTTTTATTTTTAATAAACTAGTGCTTGACTGCGATCCCACCTGATGTTAAGTAGTGATGCAATCGTTGAGTGTGAGGCGCACTGTTGCACATGTTGAAAATGTCGTTACTCGTACATAAATAAATTCAAAGCCATTTTCCCATTAGCGTAGGCTGAAATTTTAAATGGGAGCCGGCTGCGATCCTTATACATTCCTTATGCTTCGTTTAACATACACCAGGTCATAGAAGCACGCCAGTTATGAGCAGGTAAGTAGGACGCATCCCGGCCTGAAGAGCATTATCAATAAGATCTATATTTATGTATCCTTCCTCCTGGCGTTATATCGGTGCATATTAATAGTAGGTCCTTGTGACCTATGAAATTGAAGTTTTATAAAACGGGTTACTTCGAACTGTTTTTAGGGTTCCATACCTCAAAAGGAAAAATACGGAACCATAAGGTTCTGTTTTTTAAGGATTGCTTTGTTGTCCGTCTGTCTGTCTGTCAAGACCCTTTATCTTGGGAACGCGTAAAAGTATCAAGTTGAAATGAAAACCTTGTACTCAGGTATGTAGTCCCTTAAAATTTTGAAAAAACCAAACTTGAAAAGAAAAAAGATACTTCCGTTTGTCGCAAAAAAACCTAAATTTTGACACCCAAGGGAATTAAAATTCTCAGGGTACTTACCGTTCACCCAAAATCCTGAAATTTGGCATAAATCAAGGTTTTATAGCACACACAGGTATAGGAATAAATCTGAAAACAGTAAACTTTTTGTTACGTCACAAAAAAAACTTTGAGACTCCATTGGGGAACTGAACTATTAACAGAACCCTCGTTGCACGAGTCCGACTCGCACTTGCTCATCTTTTTTTTTTGGTTTGACTTGGAATTCACAGTTCAAAGTAATCCGTTTCAAAAAACCCCAATCTCATACCTAATATGAATGGTTCAGAGTCGGTTCTGTCAGCCTTAATTTTATTATAAATTTTCTATTTCACAAAGGCTTAGGGGGTTGTCCTTGGATGTGTATTGATTCACATGCACAAAATTTCTGTGTAGGCAACCTAATGTCTATGAAACCGAGCACTCCGGGCTTACACACACATAAAAAAACAGTGTATGTGAACCTACAGAGACAATCAAGACCACCTTGCCCTGTTGAGATGGAACAAACTGTACCGCGATGCTTCCTACTCCTCCTCCATAAAGTTGTAAGGCAAAAAGTATTTATTCAGGAGAGCCGCTTTTGTAATTCTTCTTAACTATTTGAGAATGGGCAAGCACATTGCTCGCAGAACAGATGGCCGTTGGGGCCGAAAGGTTCTGGAGTGGCGACCGCGTAGCGGAAGACGTAGTGTCGAAAGGCCCCCTATAAGGTGGACCGATGATCTGGTGAATGTTGCGGGAATCCGATGGATGCGAGACACACAGGACCGTTCATTGTGGCGACATTTGGGGTAGGTCTATGTCCAACAGTAGACGTCTATCGGCTGAAATGATGATGATGACGATTTGAGAAACATTTTTAACCGATGTTTTTGCATTATGTAATCAATAATCAGTTTAAGATCACAGTACTGGTACATAATTATGGCAGTAAGTCCCCTCTTTGAGGAGTGACTGGAAAGGTCCTTAGGCTTACCCTCCGCATGACGCAGGGGAGGTTCCTGCACCGGATTTGTGCGGCAGAAACGCCCGGGTGCCACTATTGTTTGGACCGCCAGGAATACACGGTGGAGCATACGGTAGAGGTGTGCCCCATCTGGGCAGGAGTGGCAGCCGTCGCCTCCCTTTGCGAAGCAGTAATGCTAGCAAAGGAAGCGGCCGATCGCGTGAGGCAACGGTCCTCATGCCATAACCGTCCGCCAACGATCCTGACCAAGCACAAGTCGTCGACGGCGCTTAGTGTTCCACGCGCGCCTCAAAAGATGTCAGCGACCGTAATTGCCCAGCAGGGTAGAATCCTCCTGGGGCCATGGCCTGGGATCTCCGTGGCCCTGGAAAAATGGCAAAAAAGGAACAGGAGTAGGTTTTTAGTCAGTAAAAGTCTGACACGCCTTCTCGCTCCGCACAAGATCGGGGGATGTCATAAGATGACTTTCACACCTAAAAAAAAAAGTTCTGGTCAGTCATCACTGATCAGAACTTTTTTTTTGATGGTGGACGAAATAATATTTAATATTTATTTTGTTATTTTATAATAAAATTTTACTCAAAAAACATGTGACGACTTAATGCGTAGGAGGTAAGAGGTATCGCTACATCTTCCTTTGACAAGCTGGTCCCATGTTTCTCGGATCCGACCCTTTTCATTGACAACATCACTCACACAATTCATTCAGATTATCTTTGATTTCCCTGTTCCACTCCTAATAACATTTATTCTTCACTCTTTCAGTCACATACGTTTCATCCCTCTTTATTTTCACCCCTTCCATTTTCATTCATCCCTCATTGAATATCTAATAAAGTTATATGTACTCGAGTATATGTTTACACTCGACATTTTTGGGTCCCGGGCTAAATTTAGAATTGAGTCAAAGGACGGCAATGAGAGGCGCCAAGAATAATTAAATAAATTCATTTTCTTTGAAACGGTTGTTCGTAAAATACTAAGTAAGTAGGTATGTGTAGGTACAATAAATGGTATAAAGCTAGAACTACACTGCGCACACGTGTGACACACACGCCGATCTGGTCGCGTCGGTTTCCATACATTTGATGGATTATTATGGCAGCTAGACTTGTAGAGCTACACTTAATTCATACCACGCGAAGCCACGCGACGTCGTTCTACGTACAAATCAGGCGTGTTACACATATGCGTCGGTCTAATGTAGTTCCAGCTTATGAGTTTGACGTTTAGTATATAACTGGCTTGTACTAGCGGTTTCGCTCGAATGAAAGTAGAAAATTATAAAATAATAATAATAAATAAAAAAATACCAACCAAGACGAATTGGATAAGCTAAGCAGGTTTATATTTGGCTTGCGCAAATATGACCACGTTTCTGAATTTCGCACTCAGCTCAAATGGCTTCCTATTCGCCTTTGCCAGAATGCTCACATACTTTCTTTGCTTTACAATGTGCTCTTTAATCCTTCGACTCCTTTTTATCTAATAGAACGCTATCAGTTCCTATGTGACACACATTCTAGGTCCTTAAGGTCATCGGAGAGTTTAAAACTTGGTATACATATGCATTCCACTTCGTTCTTTGATAAATCTTTTACGATACAAACAGCTCGTTTGTGGAATGTGGAAACAGCCCTTAGAAGTGAGGCGTGCCCAAACGCTACTGATTTTCAAAAATATGGTGAAGGAGCATTACCTATCACTATCACTTAAAATTTTCTTCTCCTGTCTCTATCGTATATGTTAATATTGATTAGTTTATTATTTAGTAATGTACCTATTTATGTATTATATGTATATATATTTTATTGTATTTTTAGTATCTTTTATTTTTTTGTACATTATTTATGTTGTTGTACACTGACAGGCCCAAATCTTTTCCTTTCGTTTCAGTCCATCCAAAGGTTGTCTGGTAGCAATTGTCCTGTGCACTAAGACCGCCTATTGTACACTTAATTTTTTATAAATGTCTGTCCTGTAATAAGTTAAGGTGTGCAATAAAGAAAGAAAGAAATAATAAATAAAATATTATTATTATTAGTTATATTCCAGGGATAAAAAGTGTCCTACGTCATTTGAGCGTGAAAGATCTACAAACACACACATAGGCATACAATGTAACCGGGTTTTCACAAACACCGTCAGTTTATAATAAATCGCGTTAAATTATAACCTCTTTATTAACACACGAATATATCGTAAACTATTAAAATTTTGACGGGTTTTATTGTATTTGAAATTATCTGTTCGCGATATATCGACACAAACACAAACGTATAGTATTTTTAACCGACTTCAAAAAAGAGGAGGTTCTATGTTCGGCTGAATGTATTTTTTTAATAAATGTTCACCGATTTCTTGGTCAATTGTGGACCGATTACAATTTTTTTTTTTTAATTATCCTGTAACATTAACAAAAACACAATCGGTTGATCTCTTTTAATTTAATTCGAATTGCAGAAAAAGGCTCTTGAATGGCACAAGTTTTATGAAAGGTTCATTAAAGTTTTAAGAGTCAGAAGAAAAATCTTTTATACATTTTAATATAATGGTATATTACTGGAATTATGCAAATTTCAGACAAACTAAAGTTCAGAGGGAGAGTGTTTGTAACAGTATTTATGTACTTACAGCTTAAGTAGTCCAGAGTCGGCAAAAGTTATTCTTATAAAGAAAAAGGCACTTCGGTCAATCTGCGACAATGCGACTATTTGACCGTCGTGTGCGGTATTCGGTTCGGTAACAAAAACTTAGACGGTTTTTGTTTTATTAAGTTCTGCTAAAACTTTGAACTTTATGCAGGGGCGTAGCTACCACCGTATCAGCCGTATCAATGATATGGGGCCCCAGGGTTATAGGGGCCCTTAAGTGTGTAATAATTCGTACCTAAAATGTTATCCACAATCTTAACTCTTCTTGATAATATGTTTGGTGTCTCTTCCACAAATGCCATTAATGAAGAGTTGAAGTTGATAATGTTCTAACATTATAGCTCGCTCCACACGTTCTAGAATTTTCTTCATGAGATCACAATGAAAAATTAACCTACCCTTGGGTAGAAAATCCAGAATACTGTATTAAACGAGCTCATTTTCAATCGGGGCTTATCAACCTATCCAGTTATCAAGTCTCGAAAAAGCATTCAAAAATATTTGATACAGAGACCCTCTTGGGCTAGCTACGCCACTGACTTTATGTTACCTCAGTTGTTTCTGGTTGAAAGGTAATTTTCTCATTATGAATTAACTAGTTACTGCCAATGGCTTCGCCTGCGTGAAAGCAGAAAATTGTCCCTAGGGAACATATTATTGGGATAAAAAGCATCCTATGTGCTATTCCAGGACATAATTTACCCGTGTACCTTTATCCAAATCCGTTTCGCCGTTTGAGTGTGAAGAAGTAACAGAAATATTCACACACAAAATTTCACCTTTGTAATATTAGAAAGAAAGAAATACATTTTATTTGGCGGAACAAGGCGCAAATTTAGAACTAGCAAATTATAAGTACATTATGTGAAAAAAAAGAACTATCTTACGTATTAGTGTGATAAGAGTTCCATGTCCACATTGATTCTAAGTCAAACAAACTTTTTATTTGCCTAACAAAACCATGTATAAAAAGTGAGAAGACATATACTCAGCCTTGTAATGTTCCCACTGCTGGGTCTCAAGCTACCCCGCTAAGAAAAGAGATAAATCGTAATCCACATGTCTTTTCGTTACGTCCACACCTAAATTATAATCGGCCGGGAAGACCGCAGCAGGCAAATTGTTCCAGTGCTATGTACGCGGTATAAACAACGAGGCCAAACGCTTAGACCGGACCGGAATATACCAAAACTAATCTATAACTAAAAGGCACTAATGATTAAAAGTGGGATCAATTAGCAGTCGGTCATTAAGGCACAGCTATCAATAGGAGGTAATGACTGGTGTCGGAATTTCAAGGAGGTTCCTTACGCTTATCTCATTTAGTCGCTGATGACTGCCACGAACGCGCCGGCATTCGTCTTAGGAACCCTTTAGGCTGCTTATATACGTTAGGAAAATTCGTCGGGCCTTTGCAAGAATTCCTGTCGTTTCTGCACACGAACTGTGTAGTACTCTGCCTTGGTGCTGACCAAGAAAAAATCTTGTCTGCCCTAAACATGACGCGTGAAGTTGCTATGATGCGGTAAGGAAGCAGGGTAGGGGGGGAGTCACAATATATTTTCATGCCGAGATTCTTATAGTACATTTTGATACAAGAAGAGAAAGTTTGTCATTGCGACCGAGGCAACATTCACCCGATTCTTGGCGAGGGTGTTATGGAGCCGAGGGCTGTAGTGACTAATTTTCACATGTATCAAACGACGTTTTTCAATACACTTACGAATACATAAATAAACGGAGGTTTGACGCACGACTTGTGGTGGTTGATGCGGCCCAGCCTGATACGATAAATGTAATAATTTGATTATTGTAGCGGGGGCGACCACTCGCACTTTTCCGCACTATTCCGAAAAACAGTCAATTGCTTGTCTAAAAGCGGTAGGATAAGAGAGGATTTTCAAATAAGTGTATTGAAAAATTCATATCGTGTACAAACGAATTGGTCCTTTCTGCCGCAGATACGGTGAAATTTCTTAGCGTATAGAAGTGCCCTTAAACGGTCTAGGCCACCGTAGGCGATTCATAGTGATCGCAATCATGAACCGAAGTGGCGCGAATGGAGTAAACAACGTGGGTGCGGTGCGGCGATGAGCGAAGCGAAGCGGTCACAACCAGTTGGATTAAAATTTTCGCGCGAACTCTCGCGGTGCGGTGACTTCTTTTGTATAACTGTTTCGTTTCTATTCTCTTTTCGTTGATCGCTTCGAATAGGCTACGCCTCCTATTCTTTGTTCTGACCATGACACTGAGCGTTGAGATGGGCGGCGACAGAACAAAGGCATCGGAAGCGTGGCCGACTCGAGGCGATCGACGAAAAGAGAATAGAAACGAAACAGTTGTATCTTGGCTAGGGGGCTAAGCTGCCACCTGGAGTTGAATTCAAATGAACCGCATCGGATCGTTTCGCAACCGCAACGTCGCGATACTGTTACAGGGGCCTTAGGTACCATGACATGGTAAAATGCAGGCGCGCACTAGAAGCGCGGAATATCAATGTCAAATTTGTTTTTGCTACAGTAATATGGAAATATGATATACAAATGAAACTGGTAACTAAAAATACCATATATTTATTATACATATTTTAGTGTAATTTGCGATTCTACACATATCTAATAAAACTAGAGCAGGAAGAGCATAGGAATGGGTCAAAGGGACGCCCGCGCTTCTAGTGTTAACAGTTTAGCTTAGGCCGTCAAATGGATCGCGATAAAGGTGCTATTCCGAGGCTGGCTGCACGTGCTGCCAGTCGCAAATCTACGATTCAATCCAATATGAGCGCTATCGGCTCCGAGTAGCGATGCAGGCAGCACATGCAGCGGCTGCACAAAGCCAGCTGCAGCTGCACGACTGGTTTTTTATGTAGTAATATGGATTTTTATGGAAACTATTCCGAACGCGGCTGCGAGTGCTGCCGCAAGCTGCAGCCGCAGCTGATCGCAGACCAGTAGTGCTGCGGCCGCAAGTCGATGCGTATGATAGTAACGTCACTCCAACCTGTTTAGACAGGTCCCGAAATAATCGCTACTCGGAGCCGATAGCGCTCATATTGGATTGAATCCTAGATTTGCGACTGGCAGCACGTGCAGCCAGCCTCGGAATCACTCCCGGCTGCGGATGCAGGCAACGGCTGCGTGACATGCGTGGGCTATCTGCATTTGCAGCCGAGGTTCGAATGGCACCTTAAGAGCTCGTGGTAGGGCCTCAGGTAATTTTACGTTTAAATGCTAAATAGCTACTTCATATTTATTATGACGAACACCATTACACCTTGGCTTATTTGAATTACTAAGCGGACTAATTTTGTGTTCCGTAGACAGTTTTTGCGGTCTGTTTTTATAGGCATTATGAGTGAGTTCAGGAAAACAGTGAAATAAATCACTGAACGCTGTGATTTTACGCTATAAATAATGTAATAAAAAAACATTATTCAACTGTTATTGGTTTCGTATTTTGAATTGAATATTATGTTTAAGCATAAGCTGAGTTAGACGGGTAAGTAATATATGGTATAAATACAAAATCTCTAATATTTACAAGATACAATCACTGAATCTATAATTTTATTTGATATAACGATCAGTATCATCATCACGTTCGCTTCGCTCGCTCGCCTTCGCGCTTTAATGGTCATTGTTCTAACCTAACCTAATCTTCATGATCGCTTCGTTCGCTCGCTATCGCGTTCTAATGGTCACTATTCTAACCTGACCTAATCCAGGCGCGATTTTTAACCTAACCTAACCCAATTGATTCACTAGCATTAGAAGGTGATCTGGCACTCGGCGGACGCTGCCGCGGCACGCTCGCTCCACTCACTCGCCTTCGCGCTTTAATGGTCACTGTTCTAACCTAACCCTCATGATCGCTTCGTTCGCTCGCCATCGCGTTCTAATGGTTACTATTCTAACTTGACCTAACCCAGGTGCGATTTTTAACATAACCTAACCCAAATGATTCACTAACATTAGAAGGGGATCTGGCACTCAGCTGCATTATATTACAGTAACGTTTTGCAATACGCCGCGCCAACTTGTAAAACAGTGTGTTATACGACACAGCTGCGAAAAATATATATTTTAAACGATAGACCTAATAATTTTCGATGAAATAAACTTTACATCCAATAACGTTATACGAAATAAGTTTTGGAGTATATAAATTTTATGTAAAGAAATTACATCAACAGTTGGTATAACTCACGTTTATAATATATAATAAACGTGAGATATACCAACTGTTGATGTGAATGTTATTGAAATGAAAATATACCAAATATGAGACGCACCTGAGTTAGACACTTTTTAGCCTCGGGCACATTACAATTTTAGTTTTACTTTTTTATTGATATTTTTAGCTAGTAATACGTTTGTGTGAGGCTGAAATAAACAATTTTTTTTCTTCTGACTTTCAATTTTATGTCCGATATTTTTTATTATTATTGTAAGGCTTACTCTTGACTTCTATCTTGCCTGACGGTAAGCGACGATTTGGGCAACGAGTACACGCTTATTTAAAAGTAACCTATTCATTCTTTACTGACATGACTGACCTGTTAGTCTAGTGGTTAGTGGCCCTAACTGCTATGCCGGACGTCGTGGGTTCGATTCCCATCCAGGACAAATGTTTGTGTGATGAGCACAATCATTTGTTCTGTGTCTGGGAGTAATTTATCTATAATATGCATGTTTTTAGAAATATTTAAGTATGTTTATCAGTTGTCTAGTACTCATAGCACAAGCTCTGCTTAGTTTGGGACTAGACGGCGTTGTGTGACAGTTGTGTGAATATTATATTATATTACACGGCTTCTATTTTTAGCATTTTTATGTAAAAGAACATACAGAAACCACTTTGAGGCATCACTGGCTTAGCCTTTCTCATTCAACAACCAGTGCCTAAGGATTACAATGTCAAAATGGTTTAAGATAGGGATGAAAATATAAACCAGTCCCGTCTGAACATAAATCCTACAGTCCAAATACGAAAACAACAATCCTACCTTCAGCGTGATCAAATTCCCCTCTAGACGAGACTTGTCTAGAGGGGGAGTAGAGTAGCCAAAAATAAATAAACAAGTTAACGACCTAAGTACCCACTCAACAGTTTGAACAAACACAGAGATACATAGATCCTAAATCCAACCCATTCTATCAATCCGAGCTAATTCGATACGAAACTTGATTTAGCCTCGAATCCAACATTACGATTCCCAATTTCATTTTGACAAGCAAGTGGGGCACGTAGCGACACTCATGTATTCAGTTCGTAATGGCGCTGTCAATGTTTAAGAGCACACGGTTTTAAATTGAAAAAGATACGCCAGTCAGACAGCGTTATGGGTTTTTTTTTTTCAGAAAAATTGGATGATTTAGCAGTCGTTGCAAGCTTCGTTGATTTTAAAGGTGAGATATCTTTTTTATCGACGTTTTGGGTTTACTTTTTTAATCTTTTGAAGATAGGGTAAGGGAGATAGTTTCGAAGAAGAAAATCGGAGCGCTTTTCATTTAAATGGAATTTTGTTTGCCTTCAATAAATTTCAAAATCTATACCTACATAAGGTAGATAACATCTGCTTCTTAGCTGCCAAGTTGTCGCTGGATACAGGGCAAAATACTTTGGAAATCCAGGTAACCTCCGCGAAATGGTTCTTCCTGGAGGAGCTGGGGTCGATCGAATGACGCATTTGTCCCACCCGTACGCAAAATACGCGCTTTAGGTGTGAAGTTGCAGACACCAGCACGAAAATACAAATACAAATACAAAAATGTAGGTAATCACGAGTATAACTTATGTAGTTCCGCGGGAATTTTTAAAACAGTTATCGTGGTCTTGGAACGTAAAGTGCAACTGAAGGACACATGTGGATTTTAGTTCGTAAAAGTTTGACCTCTCATTTATTCTGCGAGTTTGACACGCCTGATCCGCTACACCCTAACGAGGGAGAAGTCTTTTGATGCTTTCCTACCTCAAAAAAGGGGGAATTATAGTAATTAGCAACTAAATACATTATATTTGTAAATTTTTTTTTAGACCTTTCGATCATATAATTAAAATTACAATGAAATCACACTGAGTTCGCACAACCTGATGGTAAAAAGGATTGTAACATAACATTGTGTGAAAAAAATGAAAAACTATATAATTTTAAAAATTCCTAGTAGAAATAAGTAATTGCTTTTTACTTTAAATGCTAGAGCGAACAAACGCATCTAGTCGTACCTTCTAGTTGCTCAGCTAGAGCTAAGGTCATTTTTCATACCTTGTGTAAAGACAGGAATCTGCGTCAACGGGTATGAAAAATTACTCGTACCTCGCCTATATGTCTCTGGTTAACTAAGGTCTGCAATTAGGTTTATGATAAATCAGTTAGAAAAGTAAAAGAATCATTGCAGTGGTGAGGGCTAAACTCGTAGTTTCCTTGCGTGATCGAATCAGGAATTAATTACCCCAAAAGAACCAAGTTTACCGACATAAACGGAAAAATCACCAAACTTAAGTGGCAGTGGGCTTGGGCATATTGTTCAGTGGGACCAAAAGGTTCTCGAGTGGCAAAAATATACGGGAAGACGCAACTTTCGAAAGCCTTCAAGGTCAAGGCCAGGTCGCAGGATGCTGATGATGATGATGATGAAAAGATTTTAATGCAGAGTTATTTTAATTCAATCTCAGATTTTATGCCACTAACTGCATTTTGTTGTTCGTGCAGTTGCTTTTAATCATAACCCTTCAGGAACTCGGCATAAACTGACATTTTATCAGCGATAACGACTAAAAAAACAAAATCTAAGGAGCGACATCAGCGATGACACAAATCGATTTCCTTACGATGTTTTTCTTTACCATTTTGGAAGCAGTGGTGATGAAATAAATTTCAGGGAGTAGAACACCAACCTGGGTTCGAACCTGTGTTGTACGACTCGTAAGTTGAGCCTCCTGTTTTATTTGATCTGTGATCGAGCGGGCCGTAATCTCTGGTCTACCACTACTTATAACATAGTATATTTACTTTATTATAAATTAATCAATATTCAATTTTTAAAAAATGGGGGGCAATAAATCAAAAGGTCAGTAAAAGTCTGATACGCCCTGTCAGACTTTTACTGACTAAAACCACGCCTATTTTCCTGTTTTGCCTTGCGTACCAGGACCCCGGGTTTTCCCTTCCCGGCTTCGGCCCTGCTGGGTCCCTACGGCTTGCTGACATCTCTTTGAGGCGCCGTTGACGACTCGGACTTGGTCCGGACGGTTAAGGGGCGGCCGCACGGCGAGCTACCCATTACTCGTCCTCCGCAATCCCACGCCTACGGTAGCTGGAAATCGTTGTCGGGATCCCGGCGGCTGGTGCGTGAGGAAGTCCGTTCCCTCACAATCGTGGCCAATTATTTCGCTAGCATTACTGTTTCACAGAAGGAGGCGACCACCTGCCATTCCTCTTCGATCCAGACCATGGCACACAATTTTATGGTAGGGTTACTTCATTAATTACTAATTACCAAACATATTGCCTCAGAGGGCGGGTAATACGTTGCATGCACGTAATTATACCGTTGCTTGCTATATTTCGTTTCGAAGACATTGATTTATGTTGTGGCAAATTGTGAGTGGCGTCCGTTATATCTAAACTAAGCCCTTATTTTTATGAAAATTTTCCTATTTCTCCGGATGAATAATAGTGATTGAAATTGAAATGCCAAGGATTTTTATATTACGGAACAAATATTTGATTTAAATGTTTGTTATACAATATTATATTCACATTTTAATATCGATAATAATGTATCTCTCTAATTAATATTATATTTTCTTTTTAGAAAATTTTGATGAAGAAATGAAACTAATATTATTTTCTCAATGTAATTTAAAAATTACAGTCATAATGATGGCTAAGTAAACTATTAATACTACTAGTAATACTTAGCCACGAGATGGCCTAAAATAATGGAGAATATTTCTGGATAAAAAAAATAACTATTTAAAAAATAACTGAAATCGATTCAGTATTCGATTCTGAATATACTGCTTTCAAGGTGTGTTTTCAGGATATAAATGATACATGATGTATATGCAGCACAATATTCTCAACCACATGATTCCATTTCTTCAAGGTTTTTTTGGGCTTACAAAAGTTTTGAAATAGGCAAGTAGAACCTTAACTGCAAACATAAGTTTCTTTTTATTAAAAGCCCATGAAAAGTTACCCACATGTTAATTTTACACATTATTATACATATATAAACAATAACCCTTACCCGGGTCCAAACTTGTTAGCTCAAGGCAATTGTTTAAGTTTCAAGTCAAATTAACTGTTTCCATTGTTTTGAATTATTTTTTCAGCTTGTTTATTTACAACTAGTTTTTGCCCGAGGCTTCGCTCCCGTCAACTGACTACTATATTCTACTCTACCCAACTCTATCCCACTCTATCCCACTCTATTCCACTTTATCCCACACTATTCCATTCTACCCCACTCTATCCCACTATATCCCATTCTACCCCACTCTACCCTACTCTACAATACTCTCCCCTACTCAATGGGATAAAAAGTATACTATGTCCGTCTCCTAGTTCTAAGCTACCTGCCCACCAATTTTCTGCCAAATCGGTTCAGCTGTTCTTGAGTTATAAATAGTGTAACTAACACGACTTTTTTATATATATAGATAAATGTTCACACATAATAGAAACGTCAAGAAATATGTAACCGAGATATTTGTAATGATTTATAACATGATTTATATAAGATTTTCCATGTAGTTTTCTGCACATTATTCTCCATAGAGAACTACGCTTTGAAATGAGCAATTAACATAATGTTATTTACTGATCGACTTCTTGACAATTCAAAAGTGCCTGTAAATGGTTTATCCTTACAAATTATAAAACAAAGTCCCCCACCTCGTGTCTGCATCAACTACTGAACAAATTTTCATTCAAAGTGATTCATGAAGAAGGTTTAAGTAGTTAGTCATACATGTCTTTTTTTTTCACAAATTTCACGCTACGTCATCCAGTCCCAAACGAAGCAAAGCTTGTGGTATGAGTACTAGATAACTGATAAACATATTTATATATTTCTAAATACATACATATTATAGATAAATTACACCCAGACACAGAACAAATGATTGTGCTCATCACACAAACAATTGTCTTGGGTGGGAATCGAACCCACGATTTCCAGCATAGCAGTCAGAGCCACTGACCACTGTACCAACTGGCCTGTCAATAAAATATTATAATAGAGTAAAGCCGAGAACTTCAAAGATTTCCAACACTCAAGCAAAACCGGGGCGGAACGCTACTGTGAAACGCTTTGATTGATTGAATTTACGAAGTTTTTTACTATTTTTTACTATGGGAACCAAGTGCCAGTAACACAATTTCCGACACTACAACTACTAAAAGCCAGAATCAACAACGGCGACCAACAGGAAATCTTCGAAGCAAATAACCCATCGAGTCTTGAGACGATCAACCGTCTTGAGTCCGAAGCCAAATAAAGCAGAAAAAAAAGAATTTCCGCTATATTTTATATCATGCAGGAGATAAAGCAGATCTCGGTCAATATGTATGTTGAGACGTTATCAACTGGGATAGGCCATCAAAGTAAATCATCAGGAAAAATCATTAAATAATTTCTCCCAACCTGGGTGGAGAGAGACGGAGTGTCAGATTTTTAATGACTAAAACCCACCTATACCTATGCTCTTAGTTGCCCTTTCTGTGCCAGGCCCACGGTAACTCATTCGATGTATCGATCAATGTTGCGCTCGTGGAACACAATGTGTCATCGACTCGTCCTTGGTTCTTACCGGACGGCTGGACAGCGAGTTCGCGCCTACGGTATAGGCGTGGGAAAAGTGTGTCATCTTTGCGATTGGAACATTTGCATCTGAATCACTGAAATGTTCCGAAACAGTAATTTGGAACATCGGCTCAAAAGATATACACGTAACATTTGAAACATCGGCTCACAAGATACAAACGGAACATTTGAAACATCGGCTCACAAGATACAAACGGTACATTTGAAATATCGGCTCACAAGATACAAACGGAACATTTGGAACAACGCGGCAACGGCTCAAAAGATACAAACGGATCATTTGAAACATCAACTCACCAGATATAAACGGAACATTTGAAACAACGGCTCACAAGATACATACAGACTCTGACTGTTATGAATCGTGATCTGTTACGTTGCGTCTTATACTATACACTAAAACGTTTATTTAATTGAATTTTGATTTGAGAATAATTTAAAGCAGATGTTTTTAGTTCAGGTCATTAATTATTCTCAGGAAGATGTCAGCTAATCGTAGGGGCCCAGAAGGGTCGAAGCCTACTGGGGCCATGGGTAGTGTGAAAACGAAACCCGGGGCCCTGGGACGAAGGCAAAGAAGGAACAGGAGTGGGTTTTTATATCATAAGATGATTTTCCTACCCAAAACAAAAAAGCCCACTAGCTTTTACTACTGGCGCAAGTGACTCGCCCGATCTAAACGGAGCCCAAATATCTTAGCTAGTTAGGAATAAGTCTTATTTTCCCGTAAAACACAGACAATGTTTTCTTTTGGTGCGTTTTTTTAACAGATAGTTATGTTGGCTCCCTTTTTTAATTAAAAAAGTTAACTTACAAGTCACTTTGGTATATTTGAGACGTTTCTTCGTTTAAAAACGGAAAAGGACTGAGTTTTTAGTCAGTAAAAATCTGACACTATTTCCCGCTCCGCCCAAGAGAGCGATTTGTCATTAGTGTTCCACGCGCGCCTCAGGGAGATGTCAGCAAATCGTAGGGGCTCAGCAGGGTCGAAGCCTACTGGGGCTATGGGTAGTGTGAATACGAAACCCGGGGCCCTGGAACGAAGGCAAAAGTGGGTATTTAGTCAGTAAAAGTCTGACACTATCTCCCGCTCCTCCCAAGAGCGGGATTTGTCATTAGATGATTTTCCGACCTAAAAAAAAACATTCAATTTAAGTGGAATTCGTACCAATTAAAACTCATATGTATGTACTGCCAATTTCCACGGTTATAAACTAAACGGTGCTGTGCGGTGGCCGGTGCCGACTGAATGTTACATGAGCCTTGACACGATTTAGTTCAAATGTTTCTGATCCAAGGCTCGACCGTTTGGTGCAGATAGTCACACATCGGGCTAAGAACTATAACTCCATCTGTTTAGGCAATTAACTAAATGTTAACAATCTTGACATGTATTTTATCTAAAAGTTGTCTAAAAATTTTGTTTAAAAATGTTTACAATTTGTTATTAACCTATACCGATGTTTGGTAATTAACCAAATTTTAATAATCTTTGTATGTCTTTTATACGATTTTTTTTTCTTAGAAAAGACTAGAAGATAGAATTTTGATTCGATGATATGATTCATTTCAGTCAGTTTTACTTTTCAGAATTATTGTTATTACCTGCGCTAGAAACAGTGGATTAATCTGGTATAACTGCGAGTTATAAGCGAATTAATCCCTAATTTTAGGTAGTACAGGTAGTCACTGAGAGCTACCGGACACCTCGGGCGTCGGGAGTCACAGGACGATTTTCGGCCACCGCTGCACCGTAGCAACGGGCTTGCGGACGGCGAGCAGTGTATAGCACGCCGTCCGGGCATCCAGTAAGGACCATGCTCGGGTCGACGACACGTTGTGATCCAGGTGCCCCTCAAAGAGATGTCAGCAAAATTGACGGAGCCAGTTAGGGCCCGCCAGTGCGAAAAATAATGACGAAGTTACCGTAGCCCTCGCAAATAGGGTCAACCAATAGGGTAATCTACATTGTTCCTTCAGTTGTGAAGGAACACTGTAGATTTTAGTCAGTAAAAGTCTGACGACCCCTCCCTCTCCACTCAGGACTGGTGAAATCATTTCATGAATACCCATGTGAAAAAAATCACTGGTAACCAAAGAAAAACTGAGATATTGATTTTTTTTATTATAAGGTAGGTAACTAAAGCTAATGTAATGTAGCGTGAATGATCGCTTATGAAAACAGTTGTCTATGGGCGCTGATGGTGTACCGCCGTTTTATTACACGACTGCCCCAAAAAAGGAGTGTTATGTTTCAGGGTTCATGTATGTATGTATATTTATAGTGTATTTAGAGTGGCTTTTACGCATAGCGTATGTCAGTCCAATCGTATCCTAAACAATTGTGCATCAGAAGAAGTTTCTTTTCTTTCGGGTGGAAATGTCATCTAATGACATCCCCGCTCGTGGGCGGAGTGGGAGATAGTGTCAGACTTTTACTGATTAAAAACCCACTTCTGTTCCTTCTATGCCATTGTTCCAGGGCCCCGGGGAACTCTTTACGGTTGCTGACATCTCCTTGAGGCGCGCGTAGAACACTACGCGCCGTCGTCGGCTCGGTCCGGACGATCGGACGGCGAGTTACCCATTGCTCGCCGTTCGCAAGCCCGCGCCTACGGTGGCCAGAAATCAGGATCGGAATCCCGGCGGCTTGGGCGCGAGGGCCGTTGCTTCGCGTGTGCATGGCACGTGCAGTGTCCTCCTTTGCTAGCATCACTGCTTCGCAGAAGGAGGCGACGGCCTGCCACTCCTCCTCGCTCTGGACCATGACCTGTACCAAGGACCGGGACTCAAGATGTGGACCATAAATTTGAAAAAATCTTTCTCATCCTCCCATTTTTTCTATCTCCTTTTCGAACTACCTGCATATCTTTTTATCTCCTTCTCTATCAAATCCATCCAAAGGTTGTGTGTAAAAAATCGCTTTTAGCGATAAGACCGCCCATTGTGACACAATATTATTTTTAAGTTCCTAATGTAATTTGTATTTTTGGTGTACAATAAAGAATATCTATCTATCTATCCTCACCATTTAGTTGGGATAAAATATTATGGAACATCCCTATATCAGTTCTATTCAAATTCAGAGACCTTATCAAATTATTTCTACTGGCCTCATATTAGACACATTTCATCTATAAATGAATAGATATATTTTTTCAAAAGATAGGTTAATAAGCTCTTATAGGACAGGAGCCAATATTTCTGCACATATTTTAAGGGCACGAGTACATACACCATCAAAGCTCACAGATGCAGTATTTACAATATAATTGGTATTAAGCAAAGGAATAGTGGCTGTTTGCAAGACGCGAGTGCCATATACAATGTATTTGTATATGGCACTCGCGTCTTGCAAACTACTATGTACGGAAAAACTCTCCTTGTTTACATCTTTTTAAAGTTTTAACAAGATATAAGTAAGCGAATCATACCCCTTAGAAAAATGTTGAAGTAAGTATTGTTATGTTTTGAAGATACGAATAAGTATGTCAAAAACTTTCTAGTTAACTTTTTTTGCATAGAGAACCAACAGAGCCTTCAATATGGCACGAGACTTTGTTATTTCTAACTCAAACAGAAGTACAGTGTGAAGTCCAATTATTTATATCCTTTATTGTACACCAATACAAACATAAAAGGAAACTAAAACTAAAACACACACGTACATATAATGGGCGGCCTTATCGCATTCCGCGATCTCTTCCAGGCAACCTGGAATGGACAGTAATTGCCTGGACAAGAAATGGGGCTGTCATTGATGACAAAACTAGCATTAAACATATTATATTATAATAGATACACAGATATATACATCTGCTATACGCCATATTATATTAATTATTATTAATTTATTATCATATATGCTTATGCGTATAATTAACGCCGATTTAACGACAAACTCTCTAATACATCGAAATTACTTGATTCTAGTTGGTTTACCATACTGTCCCTACAGTAATGCCCATATAGTAAATGTAATGCTACATGCATTACACTTACTATATGGACCCTTTTCAGGAAAACATCATAAGCGACAATTTGCTATATATGGCCTTTCCCCACTAGCCGTCTTTTTTAACTATCGTCAAAGTCGAGCATGGCTTAAAAGCTTGTTGCTTCATCTAACGCAATCCAATGTGATGTTTGATAAAGAGGCAACGCGAAAAAAGAGAGATAACGCCTGAAAACTCTGTTGGCATTCGGTAATTCCGTGATTTACTCGAATATTTCACAAAACTAGTTCCAGGAAATACGTGTTTTTTTAAAACTCTTAAAGTTTTTGAGAAAATTTGTCGTCATTCAGTATCTCGATGAAATTTGCAAAGCTTTTATAGATGTACTTTTTTATATTTTTAATATGTATATGAGTACATTATAGAGGGCCAAAGTTCACGTAAAATAGCTGATATTCAGGGATCTTTACTGGATCTGTAAAGACCTCTGAAAACTGTTTTGATTTCTATAGGAGCCTAGATAATCATAAAATCCACAAGATAGCTGTGTATCCAAAATATCTGGAGAAAGATGTGTAATAACATCATAATCACGTAAGAGCTGTTGTATGAAAAACAGTGAAAATGTATGTCGAGTTGCATGCCCTTAATTGGGATTATTCTATTAAAGTAGTTGTATGAATAACATGTTATTTTACTTTGATAAAGTTATTATTATAAATTCTTTTTAATTACGAATGAAAAAAATCTTTTTACAAGAAGCGGTATTTCTTTTCTAATTTAAAGTATTTATGATAATATCTTAATACTGATGAAAAATTTAAATCTTTCATTACACCTAGAGCGGAGCAGATATTTGGTGATCTCCCACTATAAAAATAATAAAAAAACTGTGTAGCTACGTCCATTTATTTATACTGTTGCATTTATGTTGCTTCATTGTCTAGAGAGCAGTGGTGGCCGATTGGTAAAAGCCTCGACTTACGAGTTGTAAGTCGCGGGTTCAAACCCAGCTAGGCGCATTACTTTGTGTAATTTATTTCATCACCACCGCTCTCAAAACGGTGAAGGAAAACATCGTGAGGAAACCGGCATGTCCTAAAACCAAAAATTCGAAGACATGTGACATTCACCAACCCGTACTGGGCCCGCGTGGTGGATTACGGCCCATTCCCTCTCCTAGAGAGGAGGCCTGAGTCCCAACAGTGGGAACATTATAAGGCCGACAATGCATGCAATGCATTGTCTAGTCTGTACGAGTATTTAGCTCGATTGGCGGCAGCATATTTACCGAAAACTTTCTAAGAAATTCGTTCCTTTGTTTATCGTGATTACTTTTTATCGATTATAAATAAAATGCATCAGAAAATACAATTAAAAATTCAGCAGCAGCAAAAAACGTTAGATGACGATAACAGAATATAAGCAATACGCGTTGTTATTTTTTAAACTTTATTAGTAAATAATGTTCTATTCACATCACACAGTTTGTCAGTGTGTTTGTTTATGTTTGTTACTCCTTCACGTTCGAACGGTTGAACGGATTTCGATGAAACTTGGCGCACAGGTAGACCATGTCCTTCGGTTGCATGAGCAATTTTCGGATCCAATGTCAAATCCGTACTGCTGTATTGGTGCGAAATGTGGAAGGTCTTAAAGGGCTGTTGGAAAAATGTCTCGAGAGCCCGATCGACTGCCTGATCAAACGTCGGCAGTGGAGATGGTTTGGCCACACACTTCGAAGGGATTCAGATCACATACCCAAGCAATCTTTGGACTGGAATCCGCAAGGAAAAAGGAAGCGTGGCCGTCCCCGTCAATCTTGGCGTCGCACCGTGTTGGACGCCAAAACGTCGCCAAACGGAATGACGTGGAGCGAGGTGAAGCGTGAAGCTCAAGACCGTTCGCAATGGAGGATTACTGTGGACGCCCTCTGCCCTACTTAGGACATTAACTCAAGTAAGTCAAGACCATGTCCTGGAATATTACCTAGGACACTTTTTATCCCTGAAGTATGTTCGTCTGAGACAATGTTCTACCCTTATGCGGGCGAAGCCGCTTATAGCAGCTAGTAGTTTTTTTTAGGTGAGAAATCATCCAATGACTTCTCGCGCTCTAGGGCGGAGTGGGGAGGGCGGGTCAGACTTTTACTGACTAAAACCAACTCCTATGTTCTTTGCATTGTTTTTTAGGACCCCGGATTTCTCTCTCGGAAGCAAACCCATGGTCCCAGTAGGTTGGCAAGACCGACCCTGCCGGGCCCCTATGGTTTTGCTGACATCTCTATGAGGCGCGTGTGGAACTCTACGTGCCGTGGACGACTCGGTCTCGTTCCGGACGGTAACCGGACGGCCGGACGGCGAGCTACCCAAAAGCAGCTAGTAGTAAAATAATAATCTTTAATTTTCTTTCCATTCAATGATAACCTTCACTAATCTCATGAAATGCGCAGTTCCTTCAATGTATAGATTTTACATTGTATGTCAAAACAATGTTTATTTATGTTGTAGACTCATAGATACTAAACTCTCTTGTTCATAATGTAAATTAAATTACTCCTCGCCCGACTTAAATTTGAATTATGATATACATAAGTACTAGGTTCAGACAGCGGTTTCGCTCATATTATAGTAAAAAAAAAAACCCAAAGGAGCTATAGGAGAGGACCGATGTACTCTCGCCATAAAAAATATCCTGTGTGTTCTGTGACATGGTCTATTTGTGTGCCAAATTTCATCTAAATCCATTCAGCCGTTCGGACGTGAAGAAGTAACAAACATACATTTACAAATTTCTGCCTTTATAATATTAGTGTGATACTAGGTCCTGACAGCGGGGATCCGCCCGCGTAAAAGAAGAATATTATCCCAAGGCAAAATATTCTCGGGATAAAAAAATATCCAATGTTTACTATTGAATAGGAACTAATTTTATTTTCCCCGGGAGAGGGCACTGGCGCGCTGTGGAAGCAGAAACACCCAACTCCTTCACACTTCATCACCCCATCAGAACATCTCTCCTTGGACGTGAACTACAGTGGCCAATCTGGAAATCTCTTAACCGACTGCAGACCCAGGCCGCTGTAAAAACAATCGGGCCATATAGGGCTTCCTCGACCCATCTCTAACATAGTGCCAGTGTGGAGCGGCATAGCATTCATACGGTCAATAACGTAGAGGTTGTCAAATACTGGTCAGCAAATATTTAATTAGAGAAAAGAAACAGACGGGTACTGGCACCTGTAAAACAGGTTCGCCTTACACAGAAGGGACATACAGATATATAAAGTTTATATTTAGATTTGTTTTGGAATATGTTCTACACGTGTGCCAAATTTCACGCAAACCCGTTCCGTCGTTTGAACGTAAAGGAATAATAAACATACGCACATTGTACTTACAAACTTGTGCTAATTAAATACTAATTATGATATGCTAGTGTGATTCTATTTAGATGACATACCTAGCTAACTTTTCAAGTATTTAGTTAATGTATGTTTTGTATATTAATAGGTATAGGACAAGCCGATAATTCTGTTTTAAAGAGGCATCAGGGATCACAAAATAGTTCGAAAATTGCTATTAATATGCGGAGAAATGACGGAAATGTCGTAATTAATTTGTTGTGTATAGATATAGATAGTTATGGGTATTTTTTCTTTAGTCTGCCGAGGGTAAGACAAAAGGCTTGATAAAAATGCGAAAGGCCCTAAAAAGAGAATTAAAGATGACATGCTGCGTCGATTTCAAATAAATCGCATAATGGGCACGATTTTTATGATATCTAAGAATTCCAGGAACTTGATTATCATACAGAATGTCATTTAAAATTTGAAAAACATACCACTTATTTCATTTGTAACGAAAATTATTTAAAATACTTATGAAAAAAAAAATGTACCTATGTAAATTGGTACAAATAAAAATATTTCAATAAAAATGATTCGTCATCAACAAAAAATTTCATAGAAAATATTGTATTCTATTCCTTTTTTACAGTAAGTAAGACCTAAGTCACAGATATATTTTTTTAAGTACACCCCGCAATTTGTTTTAAAATATTGCTTGGGAATCGGGATAGCAGATAACAATCCCGATTTCCATAAGATAAAGATTTTTTTTTGTAGGCTTTAATTAATTAAGTAAAATTGTTTAAAAAATATTTTTTTTTTTAATTCATTATAACCTTTAATTATTAAAATATTTATTATTTATTTATAACCTTTAAAATACTATCTATTATAAATAAAAACTTGTCAATTTTAAGTCACTTTTCACAAGTTTTCGCGCTTAAAATAACTTCTCAACTTTAGTCAGAAGCAAATCCGTGTAACTACGAAAAATATAAAAAAAGTTATATTATACTAAACTAAAAACTTAATAAAACAAACTTACCTTTAAAGTAGACAAAAAGCACAACAACAACTTTTACGACATTTACTAACACGTAATAATACTGGTGTTTAAACTTTAAAAACTACTTTAAACTTTATTTTTCTTAATAATAAGAGTGGTATTGCTTCGCGGCTTCACGGTCAAAAACAAGAAATATGTCTTATATGGTTGTTAGTATAAGCTTATTGTTTTGTTAGTTGGACATTTTTTTCGATCGCTGTGATCGCATGGTGCGCCGCGGTGTGGCCTGGGCGGCGGTTCGCGACTCTCTGCCGCCCGTCGAAAGCCCGCCCAACGTTAACTTGCATAGTAACTTTGTACGCAGTTTCTAGTTTTGGCTGATAACTTGGAGTTAATCATATTTTAGTAGTCTTTGGAAAGCTTCAAGGACTTGAACTAGATGTTAGCGCGATAGCATTGAATATTTTTTGTATCACTATAAAAATATTGTCATAGATAAAATATGTAATTTGCATTACATATTTATTTTTGTTTACAATAAAAAAGCTGGTGTAGATAGGATTTGTTAGTTCAAAACTGATGCGGATTTTTATTTTAAATTGGTCCTCCAAGCACAGTTTATTTCTTGTAGTAGTATATTTCAGCATGTTCAGTTTATCGTTCATTCGATACTGGTAACTATAAGCAAAATAATATACCTATCAAGCAACTAGAGATTTTCTTTTCGTAATTAAGAAGTATTTATAATAATAATATTAGGTTGTTTCATGTTTTTTTTTAAATTTAAAATCGAAATCTTGATACCACTCATGCACAGTGTTCATATAGGTAACAAAAATGACCAAAAAGTCCGGCAAAAAGTCCTACGTCATCAGTGAAGATTAAATTTTTAATATTATATTTTTTTACAGAGGAGGGAAGTAAGTTAGTAAGTTTTACTAGACACAACAACATATTAGTAACACTTGCTACCCTCCACTGTAAAATAAATAATATTAATAAAATACCTACACTAATGACGTACTAGCTGTATGAGAAAACTTTATAGGCGTTGTGCAACCTTTCAATATTAACCGATTATGGTGTTTTTTTTATAAGAACGTGATATAGTTTTCACTTTGAAAAATATTTTTATCTCACTGGTTATGTTAGATAAGAAATATTATTCAAATACACTTACTTGAAAACCCGCTCGTATCCCTGCCGCTTTTAGACACGCAAATTACTGTTTTTCACACTAGTGCGGAAAAGTACCTGCCACAATTTATTACATAATATGTATCGTATCTGGCTGGGCGCTAAGCGATCACCACAAGTCACGCGTCAACCCCCGTGTATTTATATGTTCGTAAGAGTATTGAAAAATCACTGCAGCACTCGGCTTCATAACACCCTCGCCTACGGCTCGGGCGAATTCCGCCTCAATCGCAATGACAAACTTCCTCCATTTGTATCAAAATGAATTTTCATGCTTATGGAGGGGAAAAAGAACCCATTTCTGCAAAAAAAAACGCACATTGTCGCTTACGATATTTTTCCTAAAAAGGGTATATGCGTATCACACCTAAGTATTCCACTCTCGCTCTCCATAAGCACCTACTTATAACTGTGTAAGTAGTGAGTTAAGCACTCTAAGAAAAGTGCAAATTCAGCGTCATCAATTATATTTGTACTTACATCAGTAATTAACTAGTTACGCTTATTTCTTATGAAATAACTTTTCTGTCAGTAAAGATGTGCTTACCTATTAATGCAGTTTGATTGCGTATTGAGTCATTTAGGAGTTCTACCTAAATGTGGCTTGATTGGGTACAGGATAAGTTTTTTTTTATTGGGTGGGGAAATCATCTTATGACAAATCCCGCTCTTGGTCGGAGCGAGAGATAGTCTCAGACTTTTACTGATTAAAAACCCACTCCTGTTCCTTCTTTGCCTTCGTCCCAGGGCCTCGAGTGTCGCTTTCAGGGCCCCAGGTGTATGTACAGGATAAGTAAAGATTTTAGATAGATATGGTTATCTGAATTCTTTATGGTATACCCAAAGGGTAAAAACGGGACCCTATTGTTAAGACTTCACTGTCCGTCTGTCTGGTCTGTCACTAGATTGTATCTCATCAAACGTTAGCTAGACGGATGAAATTTTCACAGATAATGTATTTCATTCTCCGTTGTAACAACAAATAGGATATAAAATAAATATTTAAGTACAACAAACGTGAATTTCTGCCGTTTTTCCGTTCATGTGCGAGTCCGACTCGCACTTGGCCAGTTTTTTGTATAAGCTATTTGTTAAACTTTTTCTTGATGAATGATGTTTGACATGACAGTTTTTACAAGATGTAAGCCTAAAACACCTCAAAATTTAGGTACGCTGTTACCTAGTGGGAAAAAGTGTTGAATTAATATTTCGAGATCATTTTAATTGATCCAACAACTCAAGTGTAGATTTTAGAATGATGTATTATAAGTTGATTTTGATCATTTCATTTGTATTAAAAAAGCCTTAAACAAATTAAGACGAGCAATGAAATGTTTATAATAAAATGTTTATATAATAGGGCGGTAAATAATAGAGTTTGTTGTTGCATAATTTTATCGAATTCTTATTTCTATTATATGTCAGTTTAAGTCACCCAAACGGCAATGGAAAGGGCTATGCTCGAAGTTTTCTTCCGAGATCGAATCAGGAATGAGGATATCCGCAGGAGAACCAAGGTTACCGAAATAGCATGAAGAATCGCCAAACTTTAGTGGCAATGGGCAGGGCACATTGCTCGCAGAACGGATTGGCCATTGGGGCCAAAAGGTTCTGGAATGGCGACCACGTACCGGAAGACATAGCGTTGGAAGGCCTACAAGGTTGGCCGATGTCCTGGTAAGGGGTTGCGGGAATCCGATGGGTGCGAGACGCACAGGACCGTTTATTGTGGCGACGCTTGGGCCGAAGCCTATGTCCAACAGTGGATGTCTTTCGGCTGAAATGATGATGATGATGATGTCAGTTTAGCATGCATAATCTGTCACGTGTTTAACAAGGCAAGACATAATATTTCCCTCAAGTAGTTTGATTACTCTGCATCGAGATTTTGTTTAAGAAGTGTGCACAATTATTTGGCCAAAAACCGCGTATTAAAAGCAGCGTAAAATCGTCCCTGCGTGACATTTACAATGAGAGGTTACATAATGTCTATAAATAATCACACTAATATTATGAAGGTGAAAGTTACACACCTGTATGTGTGTATGTTTGTTACTTCTACACGATCGAATGGCTTAACATATTCTGATCAAATTTGGTATACCATAGACCATGCTGAAATGGCACATTTTACACTTACACTTTTACACTCGTTCCGTATGGTGTCCGGACGTAAAGAATAACACCATTCCATCTCTTCCCATAGGTGTCGTAAGTGGCGGATAAAGGATATACCAGAGAATGGGCAACAGCATTCTCTGTGAATTGCACAACCAAACTGCGCCAACCTGCATGCCAAGCGTGGCCATTATGGCAAAACTCCTCCTAAAGATAAGCACAACCAAAAAATGGCCCGCCCATCTACCCTTGACTCCGGTAGCGGTTAAGGTTACGGCGAGGCAAGAGGTGCGTAGAATCTCTGGATGGGACCCGACTACCCCTTTAGAAAACGACGTCTGGACCTGGCAGCATATAACACGTGTACACTCCGGTCCGACAAGAAGATCACCGAACTTGAGGAAGAATTGAGCAGGTTACGATGGAGTATTGTGGAATTATCTGAAGTCCGAAGACAGCGGGAGGACACAATAATTCTCAAATCCGGTAACCTGCTTTATTTCCGGGAGGGTGACCAACAGTCTCAGGGTGGTGTCGGGTTTATCGTCCACAAGTCCCTTGTGAACAATGTAGTGAAGATCGAGATCATCTTTCATGCAGACAAAGCCGCTAGCAGTAGCTTGTAGTGTATGTTTTGAAAGAAAATAGGTATACACTTGAAGTATTTATTACTGGAAACCACATGATGGTTTTTATGAACATCTCACGCTTTTATCCTTAGACAAATAATTCGTGTGTAGAGTTTTCAAATCCTATGTTATTTTCTCGTTTCGTCTGAGAGCACGAAATGGAGCTTACACTGGATGTAAAGTTGCCAATATTTGCGTACCTATAATGACAGACAAAGAAAGAAAGGGGAGACCTTGCAACAGATGGGAGGATGAAATTAAACGCACACCAAGTCCAAATTGGATGCAATCAGTGCCATCCAGAGAAAACTGGTTCAATCTGGAAGAGGCCTCTACCTGCAGAGGGGTTCCTACAGAATAATTTGACTACAATATTAACGTATCTAAAATTTTTTTATAAAAACTGTAACTAATAACACTATTAAAATAATAAACTATTATTTTTAGGGTTCCGTAGCCAAATGGCAAAAAACGGAACCCTTATGGATTCGTCATGTCTGTCTGTCTGTATGTAACAGCCACTTTTTTCCGAAACCATAAGAACTATACTGTTGAAACTTGGTAAGAAGATGTTTTCTGTGAACCGCAATAATATTTTCATACAATAATAGAAAATAAAACAAAAAATTTTCAGGTTTCCCCATATTTAGAACTGAAACTCAGTTATTTTTTCATCAAACCCATACGTGTGAGGTATCTATGGATAGGTCTTCAAAAACGATATTGAGGTTTTCAATATATTTTTTTTCTAAACTGAATAGTTTGCGCGAGAGACACTTCCAAAGTGGTGAAATGTGTCCCTCTCTGTAATTTCTAAAACAAGAGAATGATAAAACTAAAAAAAATATATTATGTACATTACTATGCAAACTTCCACTGAAAATTGGTTTGAACGAGATCTAGTAAGTAGTTTTTTTTAATACGTTATAAATTGTAAACCGCAATTTACCTTTCAAGTTTGTACGGAACCCTCAGTTCGCGAGTCCAACTCGCACTTGCCCAGTTTTTTATAGTAACAATAATACTTAATTCTGTAAAATAGCATTTTCTGGAAGAAATAAACGGCTTTTTTATTTTATTTTATGTATTTATAATGATAGACATGACATGTGGGTACAGTCAGCAATAAACGTCATTAACACTTATAAAAGTGTAAAAAAAAACGACCTGGCTTCAGTCATCTAAAGTAGTAGTATTTAGAGTAGTTTATTACTAGTGCGCCTCACCATCGATGATTGCATCACTGCTTACCAATATGTGGGATCGTAGTCAACCACTGGTTTATACCAATTTGAAAAAAAAAAACAATACATCCCTCTCAGTTCAACTTACCCTATTGAATAACATCTTTCTGAAATAGTCAAAGCTCAATAAAGCCATATGTGTTACAGTCGGTAATCAAATTTAAATGAACATACACAGGTGGTCTGAAAAGTTTCCGACCTAACAAAGATACAAGACTTTTTCTAACAATTTATTTTTCTTTTTTTTAATTGTGCACTTGTAACTCTACACACTTCTCCTAGCGATGCCCTCATCTCTCTAACCAGAGCAAATAGTATTTTTTTTTTAGTTGGTGGGAAAACCATTTTATGACAAATCGCGCTTGGGCGGAGCGGGAGATAGTGTCAGACTTTTACTGACTAATAAACCACTCCTGTTCCTTCTTTGCCTTCGTCCCAGGGCCCCGGATTTCGCTTTCACACTATCTGTGGACTGGGTGAAGGGGGGTATATTACACTTTTTAGTGTTTTTCTGAATTGAAGTCGGCTGTATTTTTTGTTGTTGTTTGCTACTTTTGTAAACACTGGGGCCACCCCCAGCAGGCTTTGTCCCTGCTTGGCCTCTATGATTTGCTGAAATCTCCTTGTGGCGCACGTGGAACAGTACGCGCCGTCGACGACTTGGGCTTGGTCCTGACGGTTACCGGACGGTCGGACGGCGAGCCATCCATTGCTCGCCGTCCGCAAGCCCGCGCCTACGGTGGCCGGAAATCTGAGTTCAAATAATAGTTGGTGTTTTAGCTGTGTTATAATATAATTTAATATATAAACATAACATGTGCCAAAGTGACTCTTTCATTTCGCCGAATAACATTACTGAGTGATAAGTCCTGCGCTTCCATATCCAGCGGATTTCAACAAACTTCACCAGGTCCAGGACCTAGGGGTCCTTAAGTCAAGAGTGAATAAGTAAGCATGTTCCATCGTCGACCACATCATTGTTTACCATCAGGTGAGACAGAGCGGTGGTGGCCCAGTGGTAACTTCGGGTTGTGACTTACGAGTTTTTGGTCATGGGTTCAAACCCAGCCAGGCGCTTTACTTTGTGTAATTTATTTCATCACCACTGCTTTCAAAACGGTGAAGGAAAACATCATGAGGAAAACGGCATGTCCTAGAACCAAAAATTTGAAGACATGAGACATCCACCAACCCGCACTGGGCCCGCGTGGTGGATTACCGAGTCCCAGCAGTGGGAATATTATAAGGCTGATTATGCTTATGCTATGAGATAGAGGTTATGCCCAGGCCTATAAAAAGGTCGTTCACTTACAAAAAAATAAGTACAGACAATTTCCTTCAAATCCATGTGCCCGGGGAAAGTACGAGATAAGCCGCGATTTATTCTACACCTCGTCGTGTTGATGTTTTTTATTTCTCAACCAGATTTGCGTTTATATTAACATCCTTCAGTGTAAATGTCACGTGTCAAGGAAAAGAGTGTGTCAATATAAAATTGGCATTGCCTTTAGGGTATTATATCCTCGTCTGTCTTCAATCTTCAACATTAAGTAAAAATATAAAATTTACTATCAACCATTTAGTTTCGCAAGGGTGTTATCTATATATATAAAAATCATTCAATTTTTTCGTTGTAATTTTATAACTCAAGAACGGGCTCACTTATCCAAATCAAATGTTTAGGCTTCGTTCGGACTATTTAGTAGATGGTTTATGTGAAGTTTACACAACTTCGTTCGGTCGAGCGGTTCTTCATTTATCACATTATTAGGCGGTACGAAGTTCGCCGAGTCAGCTGGTAATTTATACTTTAAAATACTCGGCCTTTCTCTACTATAATTTCCATGTATTACCTATACATCTAAACCTTCCTCATATATCACTCTGTCTATTGGTAAAAACCGCATGAAAATCTGTCCTATCAATCGTCACGCTATCACTGACTCTCTTTCCTAATCTCAAATCCCTAGTTTCAATTTTATAAAATACAACACGAAAATTTTTGCAGGATTATTTAGAGTGAAACTTCAGTGGATGTTTTAATTATTTGCAAATTAATTATTTGTTGATGTAGTGTATATACAGAAGATTATTATGTGAAATCAATGAAAAAGGTGCAATCTCAATAAAAATGAAGCTGAAAATATCATTGTAGTACCTACCTCAGTGAAGCTTGATAAGAAGGCTGACTCGATACATTAGATGCCAAACAGGGGCGCCAACTCCGTGGGTGCTCGGGGGCTCGAGCACCCATGAGAAATAAACAGTGGGTGCCGAGCACCCCTGAGAATAGCCATCAATAAACAGATCAGTAATCGCCTGTTATGTTACGTATAAATTATAATATTTCTTGATACTAAAACTAGTTTCATTTTTATACTTATGTTTATGGGTTTCATTTTGTATTTTTATCAAACAAAATTAAGTAATTAAGTACGCAGTAAGTAGGTAAGACATTTATTTATTTGTCGGTCGATCAGTGTGCATTTTCTTCTCACACTTCGCCACTTTTTCGAGTCCATCTAATGAGGCGCCACTGCTGCCAAATACTGCAAAAACATTAGAATAGGATGTATCTAAAATAAGACCATCAAAAACCAAATACTTTCTAAGCTTGACACTGAAACTATAGTGTTTCTTTACTATAGGCTTCATCGGGCGGTTGCATCCTTCTGCGAAGCAGTAATGCTAGCGAAGGAGGCGGCCGCACGCGTGAGGGAACGGACATCCTCACGCCCCAGCCGCCGCGATACCAACCCCGTTTTCTAGCCACCGTAGGCGTTTACTTGCGGACAACGAGCAATGTGTAGCTTGCCGTCCAATAACCACTCGCGTCCGTAAGAGCCCAGCAGGGCCGAAACCTACTGGAACGCAAGGCAAAGAGGGAACAAAAGAATAAGTTTTAGTCAGTAAAAGTCTGACACGCCCTCTCGCCCCGCCCTAGTGCGGGAGAAGTAATTGCATGATTTCCCACGTAAAAAAAAATAGGCTTCAAAAACGGCTTTTCAAAAGTCATCCCAAGGGTTTCGTCTGGAGTTCCAAATATGGCCGAATCTTAGGGCCGTCTTCAAACTGTATAATGTTATTATGTAGGTCCTGTTTACACATCGTTTGTACACTTCTTTGTTACTTGTTGGTCTTTTATTCAGTTAAGTTACAAGTTCATTAGTTTTGTTTTATTAGTTCTAGATAATTATTGGTTCAATTGTTTTTGGCTCGTTGGACTCCCGGCCGCGAGTGTTGTCACTTGTCCTGGGTTCGACTTCCAGTTGGGGCAAAGTGTTATAGAGTTTACCGTTTTAATCTCAGTAACAATAGACCCCTCAGAATATGATATTAAACCGTAATTAGCAGTAGATAATAATTATGTTAATTCGTAGATATGCAGTGTTCAAATGATGTATTGACTCTTTAATATTTTTACGTAGAGGGCTTAAAGCGCCTAGCGAGTCCAATACAACAACGCATACAGGACATTGAGGTTGCCGCATCACTGCATCGCATCGGAGATGTTCGTGTAAACACGTGTTGATGACTCCTATGTTATCATACGAAAACGTGTCGCAGCCCTGATAGGGCGAAAATCCGGAGCCCTGGAATGCAAGGCAACGAAGGAAGATAAAAGTGGATTTTAGTCAGTAAAAGTCTGACAACCCTCGCGCTCCGCCCAGGGTGGGAGATGTCATTGGATGATTTAACTCCTTAAGAAAAAAAAACCTGATGGGGGCAACGCCAACAGCTTCTTGGAAACCGTAGCGGATAGAAACATTAAAAGAGGATGCAAGTGTCGTCTCCGAAACCGTAACCAGATGCAAATAAGCATAGCATAAGCATAATAATCAGTTTTATAATGTTCCCACTGCTGGGACTCAGACCAGTCAGTGGGTCGTCTTAGCGGCGGACTATAGGTACAGTCAGGGTCAAAAGTGCAGTTGCATTCTACTAATGTTAGTGTCTAAAATTTCATTGTAGAAAAGGTTATTGACTGAATATTCAGTTTGTAGCATACAATCTAAAGTATTAAATTAACCAGTACCGGACCAATGAACTCCTACTACAAAGAAATTTTAGACACTTTAGCATTGGCAGGGTGCAACTGCAATTTTGACCCCTGACTGTACATTATTGCCTAAATGCCTGATTCTTTGGGAATAAACAGACTTTTTATGTTGATTTTATTCCGAGCAAGTTTGTGTACGGCTCTCACAAGTCACATAACATTTTCTTACAAACAAAATTTTGAAGCAAAGTTAAGAAAAAAACGTTAAGCATTTAAAACTGCGTGATTGAAACCTACTGAAGTGTCCACCACTAGAAAGCGTGTAGAACATTTCTTTCAAGGTTCTTTTTACACATGGATGACTAAAATGCTCTTACAAACTTTGTTTCCTCGTGGGAAATTATAATAAGAGTATGTTGTATCAGAAAATGTCCACTTAAGTACCGAATGCTGGCGATGCTTTGAATTAGAAATGGTTTTGAAATGGCAGCTTCAAAACTAACTTTTTGTTAAATAAGTTATTATTATATCTAGCCTGAGTAAAGCAGTGGTGGCCGAGTGCTAACGGCCCTGACTTGCGAGTTGAAAGTCATGGGTTCAAACCCAGCCAGGTGCATTACTTTGTGTAATTAATTTCACCACCACTGCTCTCAACGCGGTGAAAGAAAACATCGTGAGGAAACCGGCATGTCCTAGAACCAAAAATTCGAAGACATGTGACATCTACCAATCCGCACTGGGCCTGCGTGGTGGATTACGGCCCATTCCCTCTCCTAAAGAGTAGGCCTGAGTCCCAGCAGTGGGAACATTATAAGGCAGACTATGCTATGCTCTGCTATAACTAGCCTGTATTGTTCTGGGCAATTGCCTCCCTCCATTCCTTTAATTGTTTCCAGCTCTGACCCACTTCTTACCAATTCCTAAGGAAGACATTTAAGTCATCCTGCCCCCCAGCCCCTGCCCTGCTCCTGCATCCCCTTCGTGGTCTGCCCGGTGGTCTGTTTTGTGTATAATGGGCCCACAGCTTGATTGGTAACTTAAGTTGGGTAGCCTTCTCCCGCAAAAATTCTGTTTTGGATCGCAGTATTGTGTTTCAAACGTGATCCATAAAAAAATGTAAGTACCTACTTAACAGATTACTTAGAGTCATTTAGGGATATCTACAGCCCCAAACAACTGTTTTAAATAACTTGTGCCAGCTGCTTCAGCTGCGTGATTATAAAGGTATTCCATAAATATAAGTCTGTTCAGCCGTCGAGGCGAAATTTATGATCAAACACACATTTTCACATTACATTATTATATTACTAGGATTAGAGAAGTAGGATATATATATATATATTAAATTAAATAAATTTTAAAAAAACAACTATTTATATTTATTTATTTAAATTTCATGTACAGTAGTTTTTTTTTTTTTTGGGTGGGAAAATCATCCTAATGACATCCCCGCTCTTGGAGTAGTGGTACATGGACGGACTTAATGCATCAAGGCATTCTCTACCTGTCAACCTTTGGGTTAAAAAAGACAACACTGTGGTAGGTTTGCACAATAAACAAATAACAGTTACTTAAAACAGAAAAAAAAAACAAATTAAGTTATATAAAATAATAAAATACATATACCTATATGCTAAAATAATAAACTATTAAATACTATAAAAAATATCAAATCATTAGGAGAGCTTAATAATAATGCTGACGTAGATCGAAACTAGGCTTGAGAGGACTTCGAGTAGTAGTTCCGAATTATACGCTTGAAGGAAAATTTACTTTCAGCTTTTTTATGTCAAGGGAAAGCACATTCCAGAATTTTATGGTGGAAACAGCGAATGAATTGGACATAAAGCCAGTACGGTGAGAAGGAGCATGTTTTTGGATGCACGAAGGTTAAGATTATGAGAACTGCCCAACACTTTAAAAAATTGTTTTAAATAATCAGGAGCTCAAGGATCGTTCATTATGGTGAAGAGCAGTTGTTTAAGCTGAGAACGGAAGAAAGAAATATGATCATATTTACGAAGGAAAAATATGAAGCGAATGCATTTGTTGAGAAATCGATCCAATTTGTTTCGAAGTTTTTGGGAAAGATCAGAGTAACAAACATCAGTATAGTTAATTATAGGTAACACAAGCGACTGGACCAAAGTTGTTTTAGGGGTGGAAATTTTTGAATCTATAAAGAGACCGCAGCGTGAAAGTGACTCTCTGGCTAACCTGAACAATCTGCTATTCCAACTTAACCTATCGTCAATATATAAACCTAAGTCTTTAACGTGAGGCGAGAGAGGGATCACTATATTGCCAAAAATAAGCGGCAGTAGTCGGCTAGCTTCCAAACTCCGTAAAAAGTAAGAACTACCAATGAGGATAACCTGGCATTTACTGATATTGATAGTAACCCCAAATGTGCTCGACCAATCAAAAATAGCCAAGAGATTAGTAGTAGGGAGATGCAGTCGTCAAGGTTGTCAATGTCAGATTGCGCTTAGAGCTGTAGGTCATCAGCACACAGATAGAGCATTTGAGAATAGCTGTGACAGAGTTAATAAATAAATAAAATAAGAGTGGAGAGAGTATACCGCCTTGTGGAACGCCGGTTAAAAAATTCTAATCACCACGTACCGCTTGCTGATGTCCATGAAGATATGATGAGCACCAATCCCATGCCAACGAAGAAACCCCAATTTGAGACAAGATAGCCAGAAGAATGTCGCAACGGTAATAAAAGCGTTGGAGAAATCTATTAAAACTAACACCGCTAACCTTGAGCTCTCCAGGTCATTCCTGACCTGTTTTGTGACTTTAAGCAAGACTGTGGCTGTATGTAGCCAGGTTGAAAACCTGATCGGAAAGGGAATAACAGTTTATGAAACACAAAGGATGAAATCGGTTTAAGAGCAACTGCTTCCAGGATTTTAGATAGGAAAAGAAGAATCAGTCAGTCAAAAGTGATTTGATAAAGTGGGGGTGAGAATTTTAGGAAGAGGGATAATGAAAGCTTTACGCCAGTAACTAGGAAACACTCCAGTTTGGAGGGAGGAATTGATGATGTGTGTGATAGTGGGGAGCAAACTTTTAATCAAGAGGGATAACATAGTTCTGCTGACAGCCTTGGAATTAATCGCAGTGAAAGTTTTGAAGATCTCCGGGTCGGTCACTGGGGAAAAAGAAAAATAATCATGAGGTAAAATTGGCGTGAAAGTTATATCAAGAATTCGTCTCTTAGCTAACAACATCGCTTAATTCATTTTTACCAACTTTACAGGAAACAAAAAAAACTGTGCGGTGTTGACAGGCCAGCCGACTTGCGTATTATCACTACTTTTCGAATTATGGCTTCTGATTGGCTGAAATCTATATCATGTGACCAATGGTTAGTGAAAACCGCCAATTTTCGAATTGAGCGGTGTTGTAAGCTAAGGGACGTATTGTAGTATTTTTTACAGAAATCGCAAGCATAGCCGACGATGAGAAGTGTTGATTCAAATCATGCAGAGATATATTTTAGGGAAAAATATGACAGGAGAATTTTGTTATATCAAGTGATATGATAAGCATATGAGTAGGACAATGTTAAGAAAAAGTATTAAACTGTCTAATGTTCATAGTTACGCCAGAAAGACAAAGCAATGAAAATCCGTGGTGATAAGCTGTCTCGTTCCACGAAAGTTACTTAACTCAGAGAACATCTTCAAATCGTTACATCCTTTGATAGAGATCAAAATTTTCTAAGAGATTCGCCCCTGAATAAGTAATTTATTCCTAAGCTCGGTACACATTGAGATAATTTTGTAAATATTTGTCTTTTTAAATAACTCCCGTGTTAAAGGCTTTGCTAGAGACAAAATGAATTGGAGGTGTATTGACATACGGTCTCATTTTGCATGGATGGGTTATGGGTACTACCAAAATCATTTTTGTGAAGAATTAGGTAAGTATTTTTTGCGGGTTGTTTAAACAAACTGTGTTGATGAAAAATGTTTACGATCTTAGAAATTAATTTGCCGTTACCTGCTAATAATTAGGTAAAGTATAGGTACTTTACCAAGTATAATGGTTAGTGGCCCTGACTGCTATGCCGGAGGTCGTGGGTTCGATTCCCACCCAGGACAAATGTTTGTGTGATGAGCAGAATCATTTGTTCCGTGTCTGGGTGTTATTTATCTATAATATGTATATATTTAGAAATACATAAGTATGTTTATCAGTTGTCTAGTACTCATAACACAAGCTCTGCTTAGCTTGGGACTAGACGGCGTTGTGTGATAGTTGTGTGGATATTATATTATTATTAGATATTAATATATAATATAAATATATAATATGTTTATTGAATTATTTGATTTAGATAAATATTTATACATTAAGGGCTTAATCTAGAGACACAAACTTGAGAGGTACAAAATTGTATTCTACCTGAACTAGGTATAAACCTGTATCTCAGGTAACTTATTTAAGTGCTTATCTGTTAAGAAATATAACTAAAATTCACTAAACAAAAAGTAAATAACTTATGAAAAATATTATTTCAAATTCATTATGAATATTGTGCTTAGTCAACAAGTCTGAATCATCGTAAAACATTATTATGACACATTACCTACATTATAATTTTTACAAAGTAACGATTTTGTAAACTAATTTTTATTGGCACAATCAGTAAAATTGTTAAAAAATAGGTACTATATTATTTATGAGTAATTCTGTTACTTAAATATAACTCGTATGAGTTATATGTAAGTAACAGAAAACAAAAACGACGACGCTATTTCCGTATCCTCATTATAATCAATTGATTTTATGAGTCTTGTCTCAACGATTTTCTTAGCTGGATAGTCTTGATCGCATGTCTTGTGATTACTCGGTTTATTAAAACGTATTTAACCTTTCGAATACCGTAATTAGAGACAACAGAAAGACAATGAAAGCCGGTGTTCTCTTGGGGTTTAATGAATTAAACGCAATTATTAGCAGTATAGTAACTGCTGTGGATAAAGTACCTATATACTAGTACATCTACTAGCATAGCATATTCAGCCTTATAATGTTCCCACTGCTGGGTGTCCGCCCGGGTGTCGCCACTGTGTGGACCGCCCGGAGGACACGGTAGAGCACACGATGGAGGTGTGCCCCGCTAGGGCAGAGCAACGCCGTGTCCTCGTGGCAATCGGTGGCAGTGATCTCTCGCGCCGGGCCTTGGTTCAGGCCATAGTCCGGAGCGAGGAGGAGTGACAGGCGGTCGCCTCCTTCTGCGAAGCGGTAATGCTAGTAAAGGAGGCGGCCGATCGCGTGAGGCAACGGTCCTTACGCCATGACCGCCGCCGGGATTCCGATCCCGATTTCCGGCCACCGTAGGCGCGGGCAAGCGGACGGCAAGCATGGGTAGCTCGCCGTCCAACCGCCCGGTAACCGTCCGGACCGAGCCCAAGTCGTCGACGGCGCGTGCTGTTCCACGCGAGCCTCAAGGAGATGTCAGCAAGTCGTTGGAGCCCAGCAGGGTCGAAGCCTACTGGGGCCACGGGTAGTGTGAAAGCGAACCCCGGGGCCCTGGGACGAAGGCAAAGAAGGAACAGGAGTGGGTTTTTAGTCAGTAAAAGTGTGACACTATCTCGCGCTCCGCCCAAAAGCGGGATTTGTTATCAGATGATTTTCCCACACTATATAAAAAATAAAATAAAAAAAACTGCTGGGACTCAGGCCTCCTCACTAGGAGAGGGAATGGGCCGTAATCCACCACGCGGGCCCAGTGCGGGTTGGGGGATGTCACATCTTCGAATTTTTGGTTCTAGGACGTTCCGGTTTCTTCACGATGTTTTCCTTCACCATTTTGAGCAGTGGTGATGAAATAAATTACACTAAGTAATGCGCCTGGCTGAGTTTGAACCTGCGACCTACTACTCGTAAGTCGCCGTTACCACTCGGCCACCACTTCTCATACATATATGTATATCTAATTATATGTATATCTACTACTAATACCGATATACAAAGGATATAATAAAAATGCCTATATACATTTAGAAATAGAATTTATTCCCTTGGGAAATTATTATTTTACATTATCTGTATATATAAATATCTAACTCATTTACGCACCAACGTCTAGCCTAAACCTTTGGATCAAGAACGTTGAAATTCTACACAGAAGCTTTTTTCAAGATAGTACATTTTGATACAGGTGCAGAAAGTTTGTCATTGCGATCGAGGTGGAATTCACACGAGCAGTAGGCGAGTGTCTTATGCAGCCGAGGGTTACAGTGATAAATTTGCACGTGTCACAAACGACTTTTTTAAATACGAAAGAAATGAATAAACGGGGGTTGACCCGCGACTCGTGGGGGTCGACGCGCACCCAGCCTGATACGATAAATGTAATAAAATAGTGGCGGGGGAGAGCACGCGCACTTTTCTGCACTAGTGCGGGAAACAGTCTATTGCGTGCCTAACAGCGGTGGGATAAGAGCGGGTTTTCGAGTAAGTGTATTGAAAAAGATTTTCCAAAATTCACCTTCTAAGGGTATGAAACGGTGTTCCAAAGTTTGAATCGAAAAACACACTCACACGCAGGCAAAGCCGGTGGCAGAAGCTAATTAGATATAAAAATCCTAAATCTTATCAGACAATATTCTTTATTTTTAACTCGATTTAGTGTTTATTTCTAGTCTAAATCATCTACAGAGGTCCTGCCCCCCTAGCCAAGTTACAAGTAGTTAGTGAGTAAGCGTGAGGCCTACTCGAGAGTAGGCCTCACAAAACGATCGTAACTTGGGTAGGGGGGGCTGATGAAAGAGCCTCTACAGTACTTTACAAGTAGATTGCTTTAGTTGATCAAAGTTATACTACATAACTTCACGCGTGAACGTTTCGTAAACAATTTTCCCAGTTACGTATACCTGTTATTCATCAATAACGTGACATGCCTATTTACTAAGAAATGTAAAATGTTTTTCCTCCAGATACTTATTAAGACACCCACGAGGAGTAAAGGGTGACGGAGGGTGACCTATACATTCCACATTTGGGAATAACTTGTCACTCATTTGTCAATAGATATGAGTGACACGCAATCGTGGGCAGTAGTTATTAAGCTTTTATTTATGACTAGCTATTGACAGCGGCTCCACCCACGTGAAAATGAAAAAATATCTGGGCAAGTGTGAGTCAGACACGTGCACTGAGGGTTACGTATAAACTACAATTCCCGAATGAAGTCTCGAAGATTTTTCCAAATTGCAAAATGTTTTTTTTTGTGACGTAGACAACAAGAAGATTAACTGTTTTCAGATATATTCTGACACTTGTGCTGTAAGACCTAGTTTTATGCCAAATTTCAGGATTCTGGGTCAACGGGAAGTACCCTATGAATTTTGATTCCTTTGAGAGTATCGAAATATACGTTTTTGCAACATAAACGGCAGTATATTTTTATTAATTAACTTAGAAGTTTGATTTTTTCACAGCTTCAAACAACCGCAGACTTGAGTATATGGTTTTAATTTCAACTCGATACCTCCTCGCGTTCCCGAGGAAAGAGTCTTGACAGACAGACAGACAGACAGACCGACAGACAGACAGACGGACAACAAACTGATCCTATAAGTTTCGTTTTTTCTTTTTGAGGTACGGAAACCTAAAAACATTTCAATGGAACATTCTGCCGAAATAAAAGTGCCTAAAATCCTAAAGTCAGGATAAAACGAATGTATAAAAGAAAAGAAATTTAAATACATGATCGTTAAGGCCAGGGGCCTATACCAAATGTCCCGACACTGTCCCTTCATCTCACTATCCCTCTTCGTCTTTTAAGTAACTGGGGCACATGGTGACGGAGGAGATGAAAGATGATGCAGATATGGAGACAGAACGCAGCGCATTGTCAGTCGGGCTAAGGTTCGCCGGTTCTCCCTATTTACAGCCGCAATCAAGGTGACGCTTTTTAAAGCCTAGGTATTGCACGTCACTGTACTCGTGGTCAGGAGGCCTGTGGTTTAATTACATCCAGAAGTCCTACAATGCTCTGATGATCCAGTACAACAATGCATTTAGAGCGTTGTTGCGTCTGCCTCCGTTCTGTAGAGCGTCAACAATGTTTGTTGAGGCTCGACCTGATAGTTTTGATGCTGTGCTTCGAAATAAAGCGGCTTCACTGCTGAACAGGCTCCGTGGCAGCCCCAATAGCATTCTACGTGTTGTGACCGGAAGGCAAGATAGCCCGTTTGTAAGGGCACACAAGCACATTGTCGCGACTTGTAATTAAGTACTAACATAGGATAAGAATATTGTTACTAACCTTTGTTGTCTGCTGATGAAATAAATTAATATTAATATATCCTATGTGGTATTCCAGGATCTGATCTACCTATGTGCCAAATTTAATTCAAATCCATTCAAACACACAGATATACACACAAACACCAACACAAACTTTCGCCTTTTTAATGTTTGATGCTATTTCATACAAACTTGTAAGTCCTCAAGAGCATTCATCCGTTAAAACCACACAGAAGCCAAAATCAGTGATTTCCGACGGACGCGTTGGCGCTGACGCGATTCCGCGTCTAGTATATAGTGATACTAAATAATGAATTGTAGTGTAATCAAATAATTTATTAAAAAATTATTGTAAAGTCAAAGTCAAAGTCAAAGATTTTTATTTCACATAGGCCTACATGGGCACTTATAAAACGTCAGAAGCTAGTGCACCATGTCATATATCGTAAATGTGTTGAATTAATAAGTCTAAAAAAAAAAACAAAAATGCCTCATATTTTATCCTAAACTAACACGTTTAATATCTCGAAAAATGGCTAAAAATGGCAGTTTTGAGTTTTGCTTTTCTTGAATGAAAACTTACTGTAATCGTGTTTTTTTTTATGCATGCACTAGTCAATTTTATCTTTTTTTTTTAAATAAAATTGTTGTAAGTTTATCATACACGGTTCAACTAATATCTCGCATCTGCGTAGACCGTCGACCGCTAGTTTTATAAACGGCTTGGATAAGAACTGTTCTAATGGGAAAACTATACGACCATTTGAAAATGTTTTTAAACCATACACTTTTTTCCGGTTGGAAAATCTCCTTTCAAAATCAGACCCTTGGCCCCAGTAGGCTTCGACCTTGCTGGGCCCCTATAGTTGCTGACATCTCCTTGAGGCGCGCGTGGAACAGTACGCGCCGTCGACAACTTGGGCTCGGTTCGGACGGTTACCGGATGGTTGGACGGCGAGCCACCCATTGCTCGCCGTCCGCAAACCCGCGCCTACGGTGGCCGGAAATCGGGATCGAAGTCCCGGCGGCGGTTGGGGCGTGAGGACCGTTGCCTCACGTGATCGGCCGCCTCCTTTGTTAGCATTACTGGTTCGCAGAAGGAGGCTACCGCCTGCAACTCCTCCTCGCTCCGGACCATGGCCTGTACCAAGGCCCGGCGCGAGAGATCGCCGCCGCCGATTGCCCCTAAGAGGACACGACGTTGTTAAACCATACACTAGATTATGAAATTCCCAATAATATCACGTATCTAGAAATTAAACACATTATTGTTATATTGTCCGTCGGAAATAATGGATGAATGCTCAATGGTCCGATAAATAGTTGTTTACGAACATATTCGAGAGACCTTCAAAACTTAACTAACTAAAACTTTCTAGAGAGACGGCGTGCTGATACTAATTTTAAGTTTTTTTTTATATCATGTGAAAAATCACTCTTTCATTTCCTCTAAACTCATAATATATTCAAAAATGTTCGCAACTAACTTTTTAGACCTAGGTAGGTACCTACCTAACCTACGTATAAATACCAACTTTCATTGAAATTGTTCATTCATTTCCAAAAATAATAACTTGCCAGTTTGTATGAAATAGGTACCGTGTCGCGTAAAAGGTCTTAGTTACTTTCGCTTTGAAGAAAACAAGGACCGACACATTATTCAGCTGTGAAGATTACATAAATTCCTCCTCACGACAATATTTGTTTTAACTGACCGCTAAACCTTTTCTTTGACCAGCGTAAGAAGAAAGATACGCTGCCTTTGTAGGATCACTGTTATGGCGGGAATACCAAACTTTTTGCGCAGACTATCAACAATAAACGGGGCTACCATTTGCAAGTAAGTCCTTTGTGTTTCTCTTAGCTATTAGGTATAAGTTAAAGGTCAACTACAGTGCAGTGCAGTGGTACAGTGGTAGAGATCCGCCTCCCATGCTTGAGGTTGCGGGTTTGAAACTAGGCAATACCATTGTGAATTTTTCAATTTATATGTACACGTTCATGCAAAAGTGCCTGGATAGTACAGAAATAAAATCGTGTGAAGCGAGAAATGACGCCATCTAGCGTAAAACCAGATTGAAATGATGCAATCGACAACTTTACATTATACTGTTAATAGATGGCGTTGCTGTGTTTTAAATGATTAATGCTTGTTTTTGTAGTTTTTTTTTTGGTTCATTCAAAGATTGAAATAATTTATAGTTTATTTTAAGGAGATGAAGATGTTGAAATTGAATATTAATTTATAAATATTTGAATATCTATCTGTTAGTTCTCAAAATTGAGAGGGTAGGTTGAATATAGATTTATAATTAATAAGTAATAGGTAGTATAAATAATACTTAGACCAAAGAGTTATTACTAAGCCCAATTGATTGTTCGCTAAGTTAATTTCGATTATCTCGTTCCAGCACCATTCATTCAATTTTATTTTTAAACAGGTGTATTCTCTACTTATTCTACCAAAATGAGTATGCATTGTAATATAGATTTAGTAAAAATTGCTCAAATAATTGCTGTGCATAATCAAGGTAAAAACTTGTCAGAAATAGCCAGAGAGACCGATGTAAACGTAAGTAGTTTTTTTTTACTCTTTTATATAACAAAATACTTACAGGTTACTTCTAGGTAAGCGCGTTCCATCGTCGACCGCATCATCGCTTTCCATCAGGTGAGATGGCGGTCAAGCGCGAACCTACCGAGAATAAAAAAAAAATACTCCTATATAATAGTCATTATTAGGTATTACATATTTGACCTCAATAAGAAATTATATATAATATTATAGTCACATTCGGTGATTAATAAACGGTGATTGTTAAATTTGTAAGAACATGTATTTTTTAATAGTGACTTTTTGTTTGATGAGCCTGTTTACCTACTCTTTTTTCCTTTTGCTAAGTAATTACTCACTTGAATATTATATTACAAATAAATATCCATTTGTTAGGTTTGATATAATATTCCTACCGATTTCTTTTGTTAGTTATTCATAACTTACAAAAAGTGTAAGTACTACGTGAGATTTGAACTCACGGCTCACTGATTCACGCACACGCTAACCCGCTAGGTCAACATGACTCTAATTTTAATGGTGAAATTATGAACTTCAATCCGTTGTTGACGACAATGAAGACGCATGTGTTTATTTTCTGTCTAACTAAAAGTCAAGTTTATACATTGTGAGATTGTCTTTGGTCGCCACTTAGCTGTGAAAAAACCAACGTCACCTAGTTTAATTTTTGAAAACTTGAATTTTAACGTGCAAAGGAAAATAGGCGTTAAGGTATCCAGGCAATTTTGTTGGCCTGTGTACTTTTCAAGTTTATCTAACATCCCGTGTCTCGGAAAGTAAAGCCGTTGGTTCCGGTTGTCATTCGTAGATCTTTGACAGTTGTAAGGCCACGAACACAAGGTCAGCGGGCAGCGGAGCGGCCAGCACCGCAACGAGAGGCGCGCGGAGCGGCAAGTCTGTCCCGGTCACGAAGCCAGCGGGCAGTTCGCACGGCGCTAGAGTGTTAGTGTTGTGTAAAGAGAGATTTGTGTCCATGTTCGCAAACAAAATGTCTGAATAGCGGCGACCTTTTTGTGATACAAATCTATTGGTAATGTTAGATTTATCACGGGTAAAAGATGTTAATCCCTACAACCGGACAAGGAAATAAAAAGGCGAGTTTCATCGGAATTATGAAGAACAGACACAATATATATAAATTCTATGACTATGCCAGAATGAGTATAGAGTATAGATAAATCTTTGCCGTTCCAAATCGGTGTCCTATTCGATACAATTTGCTTCATCACATCCGCTTGCATTTTGAATCATCAGCCGTTAAAAAGTAAAAATAAAATGAACAGCACAACACAACGCCGATGCAGACGCGCGGGCACCGCTTGTTTAGCGTGTACCGCTAGAACGCTGCGCCCGCGCCGCCGCCGCTGCCCTAAAGTCTGACCATTAGTCTATCCAAGGAGTAACGTGGTGCCCAATAACTAGGTTCTGGAAGTCTCATAGGTACATTTTTTGGCGCGTTAAATAATATGATGAAATATTCTTTTTGCGTAAATATTTAAGTATTAGTACACGTTATTTTTTGGACAACGTTTACTATTAGTTTACATTGTGTCCCACGACTGAACATTGGCCTCTCCTTCTCCTTTCAAACCTCTTTGTCCAGGGCCATCTGTGTCTAAGTTTGACCCTCGAACATGATCTGATTGTTACAAAGCCTTGAAGTGGTCGAAACTGTTAAGGTCCTCACGTCGCAGAGGCGTCATCTGCGACTGAGGCGTGAGGGGTCGTCGGAAGTCGCAGGGCGATTACGTAGGCGCGAGCTTACGGAGGGCGAGCAACTTATTGTGCGTTTATTCGGGCAGATTAAAGATCTTTTCTTTCTTTCCTTTAGACCTACCAAATAAACATAACAATTGAAACAAACACACAACACGAGATTTTTGTTTATTAAATTAGACAAAATAAAATGCCAGTCATGACAGTTCACATAAATCTGGCATAGCTGGTAGAAAAATAGGTAACACTAACTGAAAATTAAAGTTGTACATAAAAAATGAAAACCACTCTAATAAATGACGGATCTAGAGAAGAAACTTCCCTCACGATGAAATAGTGATGTCCATACCCGTCTATTTATAACATACTAGCTTTTGTCCGCATCTTCGACCGCGTACATAAAATATAGCCTATGTCACTCAGGAATAAAGCAGCTTTCTATCAGTGAAAAAAAATAACAATTGGACCTGTACTTTCAGAGATTACCTCCTACAAACAAATAATAAAATTTACCTTTTTATAATATTAGTGTAGACTTAACTCAACAGATTTTCATTGAGACCTTTTACTTTTAAAATCTTGTCACTTATTATTTTGTTACACGGTCCCAACTTTATCTTTGAATTAGTAGGTAGGAACCCATATTCACCTTTGAAGTTTTAAGCTAGAACTACACTGCGCACACGTGTGCCACACACGCCGATCTGGGCGCGTCGGTCTCCATACATTTTATATGGAAACTAGACTTGTAGAGCTACACTAGATACACGCCACGCGACGTCGTTCTACGTACAAATTAGGCGTGTTTACACGTGTGCGTCGGTCTAATGTAATCCTGGCTTTAGCCTATGATTCGATGTCTCAATTACAATAAGCAGTCATGCGTAAATAAATGTGGGGCATAGAGTTTAGATTGAGTTTGAATATAAAAACAACGTTACATATAGCTGAGACCACAGAACAGATAAAAGAGGTAGACCCTACCACGAGCTCTTAACGCAATTTATTTGACAACCTAAACTGAACTCTATCTCGCTCGCACGACTGATATTTAAACACGTCATAGTAAGACCCCAGAACTTTTCTAAAGATATTTTCCGGATTCCGTACCTCAAAAGGAAAAAACAGAACCCTTATAGGATCACATTGCTGTCCGGCTGTCTGTATGTCTGGCAAGACCCTTTGCCGACCCGAAAACCCGTGAAGGTATCGAGTTGAAATTAAAATTATATACTCAGGTCTCATCAAACTTCTGAGTTAACGAGAAAAAAATATACGGCCGTTGATGTCGAAAAAAACGTATATTTCGAAACTCTCAAGGGCATCAACATTCATATTTCCCGATGACCTAGAATCTTGAAATTTGGCATAAAGCAAGGTCTCATAGCACATGTATAGAAAGAAAACTGAAAACTGCAAACATTTAGTTACGCCCCAAAAAAAAAAATAGTGCTTTCTTCCCGTGGGAGTGAAAGTAACTTAGCGTAGCGAGGTCGTCAATATTTCGAGGGACTAAATAAGTCTTTAGCCCGAAGTAAACACTGCTTTTCATTACGAATACGAGGAAAGTAAAAATAAAATAAAAAGCTTGTAAAACCTGAGTCGTAAGATTTTAGGTATCTTTCTTCTGATTTAAGCGGTAAAAGGTTTTCCACTACTGCTTTGGCCTCTTCTCCTATGAAATCCGGCGTTACATCCATATTTTAATCAGATGGACTCAACGTTTTAATTTTTCATCAGATCTCTGCTGTACGGAAATATAAACAATACTCTACAATTCGAAAAAACAAATGAAGATCGGATTGCCGGATTGACACTTTCCCGCCAGTATTTTTTTTCTGTGGCTGGCCAGCTGTTCAGCCGTTATTTTTCATTTTCATAATTAAAAAAATAATGATAAATGATATTTATTTTGTAAGTAGGTTTAAAAAAACACTTTTACACGTCAATTTTTTTTTGTCATTTTAAACTAGATGAGGCCGGTGTTTCCTAGCTGACTACCCTGAGAAGAAACACCGAAACAAACTCAGGGGTCAAAGTCTCTTTTAAAGTCCATACAGTTAATATGTAATGGTCAAATCACATGAGAACAGTGCACATTTGTCTGAGATGGTCTTTTGAAGAAAGAACCATACAGATTTGAGTGGACCTATCCAATCAGTGCAAGCATTTGTTAGTATTCGTAAAGCTCAACCCAGGACTACTAAGGAGCTCAACGACTTGACGAACAATACCAAGGAAAGGACATTTGGGTAGGCCGCAGAATATATACTCAAATTGCCAGACATACGTTAAAGGAAAAAAAAAGGCAATCAACATTGTTCTCAAGTTCACAATAATAAAAGTAAATAATATATAATTTACAAAATGTAATTTACTTAATAATGTAAATATTGATGTCAAAAATAAAAATAATAAAATTCAAATTGCAAAATAAAAATAATCTACAATATCAAATTGTAAAATAATAATAAAAATAAAAACAAAAGAGAAAAATAAGACAACAGTTGTAGTGCGTACTGGAGCAGGTCAATCCCAAGCCTTTTCGTCCTCAACATAGTCCTTTATAGTGTAAAAAGCCTTTTGACAAAGTTTTCGCTTTACAAATGTTTTAAATTTTTTAAAGCTTAGTTGTTGAATATGACTAGGAATAACTACCTATTTAATAATAATAGGTTGAATAAAGGTTTTACTGACATACATTTTTGGAGGTAAAGGGAACAGAGTGTAAAATCCCGCAAACCTCTGTTGAAAAGCGAGGATCCTCCGGCCAGACGGGTGTTATGTCTGGTGGGCAACTGCCCGGTTGATGATTTCGGACTGTTCTAATCGCGCGAAGAACTTTGATTGCGCGATGCAGGATTACTTCTTATGTGACGCCATAGATGTCGCTACAAATTTTTAAAAATAAAGTTCTTAAAAAAACAGTTGAATAAAATAAGTCATATAAAAAATATATTCTTTAATTAATATCTTAGATAGATGTTAATTAAAGAATATATTTTTTTCTTTGAGTTATTTCAATTTTACATCGCGCTATAATTGACTGACTGTATAGAAAGTTGGACCATGGTTCAATAGAAATGTGAAGATAGAACTAGATTTTTTTTTTAATAGCTTGACAGCTGTCAGTTGTAAGTGATTCTCCCTAGGGATGAAAAGTAATACTTTCAACCCGCTCCTCAAGCAACTTCAGACCTACTTTCAGAGTATAAGTAATGAAAAAACTTTTTTTTTGCGATTCAGAAAAATCTTCGTAACTCAATTCGGGAATTGAACTGTTTTCATAAGTAAGTTTGTACGGAACCCTCAGTGCGCGAGTCCAACTTGCACTTGCCCGGTTTTTTTTTTAATAACTATATGAAAAGTTTATATTTATTTGGACATAATAGTAGGACAAAATCGTTATCCCAACGATATTTTTAATTAAAATAATATGTAATTAATTTCTTTTTTCACCTGCGCTCAGATAGTTCTGCTGTGCAGATAGAGATAGCTCCTAGATAGGAGCTATATCGTGTTTTATCGTGAAAAAAGTAAGGTAATTACTTTTTAATTTAAAATACCATTGAACCCCGATTAGGATAACGAATTAATACAGTTTAAAATAAAAAGAGTAAAGATTTTTTTTAATAAGAAAAACGCCGAATAAAATTCCACCTGTCCTGTCAGGGAGTCCAGAATCATCTACTAGATCCATGGTACACACTTGTGCACATAATTCTGTACTCTGCTTCTTTTTTATATTGAGTTGCTGCCGTAGCGTTGTCTGTACTGAATAAAATATTGTTCTATTCTATTCTGAAAAATCTGCCAACTAACCCTTCATCATGTGTCAAGTTGAAGGTCAAAATCATAAACTAATCACTTTTCGAAATGTTCGGTGCGTTTCAATTAAAGTTTAAGATCAAAAGGAACAAACGCGTACGGGAATTAATTCAGGCGTCAAGGAGCGGCCGTTTCGTCCCCTGAATTAGGAGCGGAGTAATTTCCGACACGACGTAAATAAGATGTAAGGGACTTCGAGCTCACTTAACGAAGCGAGAACGAACTTTGTAGCTGACATTTAAAATGTCAAACATTTTTTAAAGTAATTGAGACGTTTTTTTTTTTCAGTTATTTTAATTAAATGTAAACAGGTATCTAGGTGAAATCAGGATTTATTTAACCAAATAACGTGATAGAACTCTTACTTGTTGGTTCATTTCTTCGATTTTTAGAATCAACTTTAATAAAGCAAAAATTCGGTATAATTTAAAATTATTTTATACTTTGACTTTGAATACAATGAAATTCAAAGTTATTAATCAAACGCCATTTGATATCAACGTCAAGTAAAGAATTAATAAATGAATATAAAAACCTCTACAAAGCTTACTCGCGTGATTTTATTTATTTATTCAGTTATATTATAACACCCTTACAGATGCGTCCAAGGCGATGTTACAACTAACACTTAAAATACATAATTGTGATGTTATTAAATTAATTATGATTATAAATTATAAGTCCAGATGTTATGTTATGATGTGCTATTGCAATAATCTTGGAAGATTTTCTATCATTTTTTATAGTGTTACAAAGGGTCTATCCCGTCTATCTCCGAAGTTCTTCATCAGATCTTCACTCATGATGATCATGATCTGTAACTCTTGTTAGACACACTTTATGAAACAAAAAAAAATAATAATAATATAATATAATAAGAATATAATATTTACACAACTATCACACAACGCCGTCTAGTCTCAAGCTAAACAGAGCTTGTGTTATGAGTACTAGACAACTGATAAACATACTTAAATATTTCTAAATACATACATATTATAGATAAATTACACCCAGTCACAGAACAAATGATTGTGCTCATCACACAAGCACTTGTCCTTGGTGGGAATCGAACCCACGACTTCCGGCATAGTAGTCAGGGCCACTAACCAAAATTGGTTCACATGTAACATTCAGATAACTTGAGAGCCTACTCCTATTTTGTAAGTCGGTTGAAAATATTACAAAATAATGCTAATAAATTCTAAGGGAAATCCCAAATAAGAAGTTAGGTGAACGGGAATTCGATTTGATATTGGAAGTCAACATTGACAGCCTATATATTGTATCGCACATGTGTTATTACCAATAATGATATTGAAAGGCGAACTGTGTAGACGTCAGAGTAATATTGTAGGTATATGTTTTTCAGATAGTCTAATTCAGTTATTAGAGTAACCATGGAGTTTCTTGCTGGTTCTTCTCCATAGGAAACGATCAATTTGGAACCGTGCACTTTAATGTAAATGTGAGAACACTGTAGACTCCACGAATTCTTAGCTTACTTCCTATTACGACGATTCACTTTTTTTATTATGATTATTTTTGTTGTATTAATATTGACTGGTCTACACTGTGTTTACATAATATCTATTAATAGTGTAATATGGAAATATTGTAACATGAAACACTTTTTTAAAAGGGTAACCATGTAGTTACTTGTCGGTTCTTCCCCATAGGAAATGACCAATTTGGAACCGTGCACTAGCTTCTGACGTTTTATAAGTGCCCATGTAGGCCTATGTGAAGTTAAAAACTTTTGATTTTGACTTTGACTTTGACTCTGATTCAGCCACTCTTTGGACGAAGTCGAGTTCATAAAATACGAACTAAGATGGTAGATATTTGTTTTGTGTTAAGGGCGCCCAACCAGTGAGGACTTCCCATACAACCGCTCTTACGCGATTGTTATCTACACATCTTTCTCTAGATATTTTGGAAACAAAACATTAATTTGTGTGAATCGGGAATCTTTAAGTCAAGAGTGAATAGGTTACTCCTAGGTAAGCGCGCTCCATCGTCGCTTTCCATCGGGTGAGATAGCGGTCAAGCGCGAACCTATCAAGAAGAAAAAAAAAATCTAATCCAGCAAAGACTTCTGAAAATCTGCTTTTATGCATGAACTTTGGTCCTTCATAATGTACCTACTCGTAAATTAAAGAAGTATAAAAAATATATTTATGAAAACTTTGTTAAATCGAAATTCTGAAAAACTTTTTTTTTCTAAAAACTTATAAAGATTAAAAAAAAATATGTATTTCCTGGTAAAAATTTTGGAAATACATATTCGAGTGACCATCGGAAGTTACCGAATACCAATCGAGTGTTAAGGCGCTACTTTTCTTTTTCACGTTGTCTCTTCATAAAACATTACATTGGATGGAACAAGCTTTTCAACCTTGACGATAGGTGGACCGAAACCCTCTTAAGCGCAAAACATATATCTCCCACAGACAGGTCAATAAAAATTTCAGGACAATTAAATTATTTCATTGAAAATTGATCAGCCCCCCTAGCCAAGTTACGATCGTTTCGTTTGCGTCGAACGCCTCGATCAATATGTGGAATCATTGAAACTGGCGCGATCTCGGTAAAATGGAGTTGAGAATTTTATTGTAATGTTGATTACCTCAGCAAAATTTACTGAGAATGTTGACTCGGTAGATACATTTGCTACCAAATACTACAAGATCTATATTTATTTTATTATGAGTGGATATATAATCATAATAGTTTATCTTTTTTTTGCATGTTATATTATTTCATTGTTAACTATGTATTTTGTGTGTACCAATTTTCCATATATTTCTACACAGTGTCTACATCTCTATTTTCTCTAACTCTCCTTTCGTAAGTATGCTGGAAGAGATTTCTTTAGAAATAAGCAACACCTTTGTACTATTCTTCTGTTTCGTTTTTCTTTTTTTTTATTATTGTGTGTACATAAATTGTTAAATGAATAAAAAAGATCATTAAAATGTGTACATCCATATTCTAATGGTAAACAAGTTAACTATTCATACGAAGACATGGCTTATAGGACTTAGTACCCAAGCCAAAAATATCAACAAAAAAAAAGCCATTTACTAACATGTTTATTAGATCGGGGCGCCTCGCGCCTATTGAAAACTATTAGCAAGTAGTACCATAAGTAAATTATTGCAGTGCTATCTTTAAAAAATCTTCTCCGTGAATATGCTACCAAGCCTACTTCAGCATGATTTTTTGCTCCTCTCGCTCTGGGTGCAGCGAGATGGAGTGTCAGAAGTTACTAAAATGCACCTGTGTTCCTTCCTTTTTCTGTGTGATGAGTTCTATTGTGTTGCTAGGTACAGCACAGCATAATCAAACTTTTAATTTTCACAATGCTGGGACTCAGGCCGCCTCTCTAGGAGAGGCAATGGGCCTAAAATCCATCATGCGGGCCCAGTGCGGGTTAATAGATATCACATAATTATCTTTTAATATAAAAAAGATATTTCCTTCTAATACTGCAGAATCAGACATAATAAAAAAAAACAGTTTATTGTGTATAAAAATGAATTATTTAATCATTAATAATGAGCATTTTACCCTAAAACTTACAAATTACTCAGTAATAAGTCTAATGAAATCGCAAAGAAACTTAATAACTAATTATTATTTGATTAATATTAATCATTACCATTAAACAGAAATTATGAGTAAGGCTTACAAACAAATGTTTACACGAGTATGTACCAACTAAAGCTGAGAATTTATATTTACTCGTTGTTTTTTTTTATTTTGAGGTATGAAAGCTCAAAGATGGAGCGAATAGGCGTGTCAGATTTTTACTGACTAAAGTCCACCTGTGTCCTACAGATGGCCTTTGCGTTCCAGGACCACGGTAGCTCTTTCAAAAATTCCTGTGGCATCTATTTTCTCATGGTGGCTGATCATCATCATCATCATCATTTTAGCCGATAGACGTCCACTGCTGGACATAGGCCTCCCCCAAATGTCGCCACAAAGAACGGTCCTGTGCGTCTTGCATTCATCGGATTACCGCAACATTCACCAGGTCATCGGTCCACCTTGTAGGCCTTCTAACACTGCGTCTTCCGGTACGCGGTCGCCACTCCAGAACCTTTCGGCCCCAACGGCCATCTGTTCTGCGAGCAATGTGCATGGTAGCTGATGTTATGATATAAAAACTCAAAGTTAAAATCTGAGATACATTAGGAGACAAAATGGCGCGCAACGCTGTCAAATTGTCCAACATGTGCCGTATCACATTAATGCGTTGTCAAATGTAGGGGGGCCAGTTGCAGGATTCTGAGCAACGTTGCAGATTCACGTAGATTGGGCGTTGTGCGTCATGTTGAGGGACAGTTTGTCCCATAATGTATCTGAGGCTTACTGAGCGGAGTAGAGTAGCTGTGCAAGTATTTTGTGAGTTGGTAGGTACTAATTACCGACCCAGCTTTAAGGTAACAGACAGACACGACGCGACTACAATTGTTCAGTTATTTTTATTCCGTTTTTTTTATCGATATACTTTTCATACGATAGATTATTTATCACTTGTTTTATTATTTTACAATTTACTTTTATATTAAGGCTATTTATTCAAATACACGCTATTATTCAAGGGTTTTAAATTGATAATAGATAATATTTTCATTTTTTTTTTCGTGACTATGTGGACAAAAATGTCCTCCGCCACACTATTGTAAAGATCGGTTCTCGATAGAAAAGAAGAATGTCCTAAAAGCTGTTGCATCGTTACGTCATGCCTGACTGCACATACAGTATGGTCAAAATAATTATGTTGGCCACTCTGAAGTTGGTGTTCCGAATTATTGTGCATATACGAAGAAATACGCAATACGCAGGTACCATATTACGATTAGCATAAGCATAATAGCATAATCAGCCTTATAATGTTCCCACTGCTGGGACTCAGGCCGTAATCCACCACGCGGGCCCAGTGCGGATTGAAGAATGTCACATGTCTTCGAATTTTTGTTTATAGGACATGCCGGTTTCCTCACGATGTTTTCCTTCACCGTTTTGTGAGCAGTGGTGATGGAAATAAATTACACAAAGTAATACGCCTGGCTGGGTTTGAATCGCGACCTACAACTCATAAGTCGGGGTCGTTACCACTCGGCGACAACTGTTCATATTACGATTCTTAAAAAGAATTACTGCGCAGGCAAATGTTAGAAGTTCAGACCAGTCAAGATATTTCAACCGTACTGTTGTTGTTCATACATAAAATATATGTTGCCTTACTTATGTTATTTTGAAAATTATCTTTAGCGACTAGTTATAAAACATTAATATCTACATATTTATATCTCATAATTAGATAGTCTAGTCAAGACGAATAAAATGCCTTAATAATGAACTTAAACTAAATCATACAACAGGTAATATACCTACAGCTTTGTATAAAACACTATGAAGGTAGAACTACATTGCGCACACGTGTGCCACACACGCCGATCTGGGCGCGTCAGTCTCCATACATTTTATATGGAAACTAGACTTGTAGAGCTATACTAGATCCACGCCACGCGTCGACATCGACGTCGTTCTACGTAAAAACCAGCCCCCCTAGCCAAGTTACAACCGTTTCTTTTCGATTCTCTTTTCGTCAATCGCTTCAAGTAGACCACGCTTCCGATTCCTTTATTGTGACGCCATCTCAAAGCACAGTCACGTGGTCAGAACAAAGGAATAGGAGGCGTGGCCAACTCGAGGCGATCAACGAAAAGAGAATCAAAACGAAACGGTGGTAACTTGGCTAGGGGGGCAGGCGTGTTACACGTGTGTTTCGTTCTAATATAGTTCTAGCTTAAGACTCCCTTTTCAACTATACAATATAATGCCAGAACTACACTGCGCAAATTTTGCTGTTAATTTGTTATAACAAATCCGTCATTATTATTAAAACAATTATCACTGTAATCTTCCTTTTCATTTCAAATAAAATAAATCCAAAATGTATATTAAAAATATTATTATGTTCAAAATATTGTTAAAACAGTGATTCACTTCATTTGGTATTTTTAACACTTAGCAAAAACCCCCGCGACAGGCGCTAAGCAACTACACTGCTACATAAATATTGTAGTAGAACACCTTTGAAAATTAATTGTCGCGTTGCACCTGTCTGCGGCAGCCTTAAAACACAAACAAAACGTAGATGCATCCTATAAAAATAATTTACAACAAATGCTTACGAATATCGTGAATCAACAGATTCTTCATATAGTTGTCATTATTAGAGAAACATTCGACTATGTCAAAGTGGTCCATACCGTCTTTAATCTCTAAGTACATATTCTGCATTAAGCAAGTGTTATGCAGGATCTCGTAGAACTCTCTAGATTGTTTCTTGAAGGTGGGACTGTCGTGTTGGCCTGCTAGAATATACAATCGTATTCTTCTTCCTTGCAGGTGGGTGAAGTCGTCGAATTGTGGCGACAAGGGTACAGACCATTCATTCGGTAGCTGGACAGCGTCGTTGACAGACGTGTGGACGATTTCCCTCAGGTCATACACCCCTGAGACGAGGAATGCTCCTTGAAGGCGGGAAGCTCCTGGGGTGTTCTCGAAGAAATCTGCGCTGGCGAGGAGTTTGGCCACGAGGTGCGCGCCTGCTGAGTGACCCGCGAAGTATACTCCCCTGGAAAGTGAAAAGACAGGATCAATATTTAAAATACATCAGATTCTTTAATACAGAATAGATCAGGCGTGGTCATGCGACGTCACTTTTGACCCCAGACTGTAAGCTACAGATTTCGTTTCGTTTACCTCGACAAGAAGGAATATCAAATTTGGTGGAATACAAAACTTACATCATTTGTCATGTTCGGAAATTTCTTTAAAAATAAAAAAAGTCATCCAAAAAATGTGACATACAAGGAAGTAACGGTGACGTAGTGGGCGAATCATGCCCTTTTTCGTTAGGCTTTCCAGTCGGTTTCACTGTTTAGGCTCGTCAATAGATGTTTTACATCAAAAGGCATTAGGGTAACAGCTTCAAATGAAAACAAGACACTGTCACCCCACGTGACACTGGCAGAATAGCCGCAACCGGCTCAATTACCAAAACAAAAAAAAAAGACACTGTCACGTACACGAAAAATAAGCTACATCCTGTGACAAGCATAGTCATTAAGGCTTTATCTTCCAAATCAAGACAGTGAACATTCAATGGATCATTTGTTAAATTGTTTATTCTTGTAAAATATTTCATTCTCTAAATAAACGTTAAACTTTTGTCCGTCGTATCTAAGTTTTCGGTTCATTACATCACAATTTATTTATCTAGGTGAAGGGTTATCTTACTTGGAGGCCATTTTTTCTGCGTATTCAAACACAAATCTAGCGGCTTTCTGTATTTGACTGACGATTTCGGCCAGGGTGGCGGTCGGACAGAGATCGTAGCCAACAACGATGGTCTTCACCCTGAATTTGTGGAGCGGACCTGCTGGATACCTTGAGATTTCACGGGATAGCTCCTGCCAGTAGCCACCGTGAATGTAGACCAGGATCGGTGCGTCTGGGAAAGAATTTAGAATGGTATATGAATCTTCAGTGCGAACACTTATCGCCCAGTATATTGCCTGTTCTGATAGGATGAAAAAAAAAAAAGAAAATTTAATTATTTAGCAGCAATCACCAGGATCACACATTATATATAAAAATAACATAAATAAAATAAAAGGTCAATAAAAAAAAAAAAACATTGTGTGCGGCTCACGACTGCGCCAAAACATTAATTTCAGCAATATTGCCAGACAGAAAAATACTGTCTTCCAATGAACCTTTAGTGACGACCTACTATATCAGATAAATATATAGATATAAATAAATACTTTTTGATAAGGATGAATTTATTGTCAAGTTTTTGGTCCTGAAACTGTGTATATTATTTTTCAATACACGCTCACTACTACACGCTCGAATATCCGCTCACTACTTTTAGGTACGCAATTGACTGTTTTCCGCACTAGTGCAGAAAAGTGCGCGTGCTCGCCCCTTCCACAATTTTATTACATTTATCGCATCAGGCTGGTCGCGCGTCGATCATCACGAGGCGCGCGTCAACCACCACAAACCGTAACTGTATTAAAAAACGTCGTTTGATACACGTGCAAAGTCACTGCAGCCGAGTGCAGCCCTCGGCTCTATAACACACTCGCCTACGGGTCGTGCGAATTCCGCTTCGGTAGCAATGATAAACTTTCTGCACTTGTATCAAAATGTACTATTTTATACCAGCTCGCCACACTGTTCCCAACCACTACAACTCCTCAATATCAGAATCAATAGTGATTACCACCACAATAGCACCGAGGTAGTAAAACTCGACGAGTATTAGAGCAACGATTCAATAGTCTTGGCCCCGGCAAAAACAATTGATCAGAAAAGAACAGCAGACGAGCTAGAACGATTTATTTATTTAAGTAGTAAAAACTTTACTTTGCGGCTGGCGCTAAAAATCAGCGCTGTGGCTCAGTTCAATACATGAGCTCCAGCATTTTGCTTAGCGCGCTGGCCGTTTTCTACGAATGTGTAACATAACTATTGTTATTTTTTGAGGTATGCGCCATGTTAGTCGTAAATAAACTTATTTTCTTTCTTTTTTAGCATAATCAACCTTTTAATGTTCCCACTGTTGGGACTCAAGCCTCCTCTCTCTAGGAGTGGGAATGGGCCATAATCCACCACGCGGGCCCAGTGCGGGTTGGTGGAGGTCACATGTCTTCGAATTTTTGGTTCTAGGACATGCCGGTTTCCTCACGATGTTTTCCTTCACCGTTTTGAGAGCAGTGGTGATGAAATAAATTACACAAAGTTCTTTCTTTTCTAGACAGACTTATTGCAACTAGGTATTCCCTGCCAGTCAACCTTTAGGTTTATAAAGTACAAGACAACCCTAAGCATCTAGAGCTATCCTACGGTTTCACTCGCCTATTCTAGAGGAACTTCACCGCGTACTTCCCAGAATTTGACTTAATTAATTCGTAGTCATGGTCTATATGTACAATATCCTAATCCGGTCGGAATTCTGGATGATTAGGCAACAAACAAGCCAAATGCGGTTCACATGTTTGCCTGTTTGCTGGGACACCATGACACAAATCATATAATTTACGAGTGTCATACTGGTATAGCAAGAAATTTTATGAATGAACCACGGATCAGTTAAATTATAAAATTCCTTGCTGATTTCTAAATTAAGAATTTAAAGTTTAATATTTCAAAGATAGAAGCCTGAGGAATGCCGTCGCCGACCGCAGCGAAGGTGTTGTGACGATCTTATCATGTTTGCGGGGTAGACTTGACCACGACCAGATATCGCCTTACTCTGAGAGGTTCGGAAGGAGCAACGAAGGCTGTATAGACGTAATTGGGAAGTAGAAAGGGAGGCCTTTACAAGGTAGGTTAAAAAAAAATCTAGTCAAACAGCACTAAAGCCTGACAAGTTCTTAACACCAAAAACCAACCAGAAATAAAATGATTAATATTATTATAACACAATAAAATAATAATCACCGTAATCATTTCAGCCGAAAGACTTCCACTACTGGACATAGGCCACCTCTTAATGTCACTACAACGACCAGCCCTGTACGTCTTGCATCTATCGGATTCCTATGGGCCTCACCAGCCCCTCTAGCCAAGTTACAACTGTTTCGTTTCTATTATCTTTTCGTCGATCGCACCGAGTTGGCCACGCCTCCGATTCCTTTGCTATGACGTCATTTCAACACTCAGTTACGTGTTCAAAACAAAGGAATAGGAGGCGTGGTCGCCTCGAGGCGATCAACAAAAAGAGAATCGAAACGAAACGGTTGTAACATGGCTAGGGGGGCTGGTCATCGGTCCACATTGGCCCACCTTAGCTTTCCAACGCTGTCTTCCAGAACATAGTCACCACTCTAGAACCTTTCGGCCTTAGGAATCGTCATATTTATGTGGCAGTGGGCTAGGCGATGTGTCTAGTCTACAGCCACATAAGTGCCACTTAATTTTGAAGATTCTTCGGGCTGCGTTAGTAACCTTGGTTTTCTTGCGGATAATGATTCGATCACGCTAGAAAACACAATTAAATAAAGCTGTCAGCAATTTTGTGAAACCAATCTACGTGTCAAAGTACATTAGCATAATATCAATAATCATAAAACTTCAACATTTCAGTATCATTGACAGGAATTTCCCACTAATAGGATTGTCTATGACACTGCATCCGTCAATTAGTTCTAATTTTATTGGCTATTACACGTTTGGTAATTCACGCTATTCAAATGTGCTGGTAACTAGGCTGGCTGTCAGTAAAAATTATGTTGAGTGATGAATACAAAGTATATCACAATTGTATTGCGATGCATATTATGCAAGAGGTTCTGTGCAAAAAATATCTTATTCTTAAAATTAGCTTTTGCCCGCGACTTCGTCCGCGTAAAGTCGAAAATGGTTTTATTAGGCTTTTTGAGATACTAAAATATGAAATATTATTTATTATCTTCGTCGTGTATGATGGTCCATTGAATTGTATAGCGAGCGATATTGTATCTTAAGATAAAATATTATAGTATCTTAGCCGTGTGCAGCGCCCCTTAGTGAACTCCACTTCGGGTGACGTAACCTACGACAAACTTATTATTTGCGGTTGGTATAGTAATCGGGTCTAGGGATCGAAGCGCAAAATTAAGTTTGTTTTTTATTGTATACACTTTTCCGAGATAAAAGTACCCAGTGTGGTGCCCATGATATTAAAGAATAATTATACCAAGTTTCATCGTAATCGAACCGGTTTTTTTGCGTGATGCCTGAACAAACAGACATACAGACAGACAAACATTTATTTAATCACATTTTTGATATTTTCAATGTACAGAATTTTACTTCTATAGATTTATTATAAGTATAGATGTTGGAAAATTATAGTTGTCTTGTAGAACTGTCTTAGAGATACATACAAGAATTTACTTTTATCATGTTTCCTATCCTTTAAAAAAAAAAAAACATCCGTTCTAGCATAGCGTGGTTCTAGGAAAGAGCTTCCACCATTTGCTCTACTTCTGATACCACTTCTTGTTACAGATTTTATGCGAACTTCAGTCCTAAAAAACCTTATCTTCGTCTCAATTACATTCACACAGAGAGAGAGATACGTCTCTTGTCAATTTATTTGGAATGAATATGATACATTGGAATTCGAAATACCTAATACACATCGGGAGACAAGATACTTACGACTGACGTACAGTTTTCTTATTGTTTATTTTTATGTTTCGCTCGTAATGTGCCCACATCTGTTGCACCTATAGCCAGAGCTGGATTAGGCCAATGCGGGGCCTGTATGAAATTCTACCTAGGGGCCCCTGGCTGTAGAATACTCTCACTTCCTTTCTTTGAACAATATGAACCTTTCAGTCGGCGGTCAAGATTGCAGTCCGACCTCAATGTTTGTATTCGTATTCACCTATACCGATCTATGCATATATTATATGTGTGCATGTTGTTTAAACACAAATAATAAGACATTTTAAGAGGCGTTGATAAATGTTTAACACACGGCAGAGATAAAACTTACAAAAAAAACCTTAAAACTTAAAATGAGAGACAATTCAAATTGATATTTTAAAAAACAATGAATTCAAATTACGCGAATAAAATTAACCTTTACACTGGAATACAATATAAACAAACGTTTTCTAAAGATTCATATTTTATTACCCGAAAGAAAAACAAATAAGTAAGTTACTTAAAGAAAAACTTAATCTTTCATTTTAATAGAATCAAATAATCATTTTAATATCTTTCATATATTACTTAATATTTTTTTTTTTAGTTAAGCTATAACTTAATTGTTTATTTTTCAAGGAATTGAGGATTTAATTTAACTTCAATCTTACAATATCTCTAACTAAATAAATACTAAGGCCAGCAGCATATCGCCTTTATCAAGATAACTAACCTTATATTTAATTAGTATTTAATATCACCTTCATTATAATTCTATTATCAATTTAACTATGAAGACATCAACGAATGAAGGCCACTGTATTAACATTTGCACATATATCTGTCAAGTAAAGTATCCTATTACCTACTGCATGCAATGGGAATTGATTTCTTTGCTTGGTATGAAATGTGTCGATAGAAGAAGGTCGTAAATGCAACTGTTTCGTTATGTTATAGCTTCGTAAAATTGTTAGTAGATACGTATTTTAGTCTTATAAACAGTACCTCTGATTGGAGGTTTTCATTTGACATTCTTCAAACAAGATATTGGAGTTACTTTATCTATCGGCTTGTGCAGAAAAGACAAATAATTAATAGAACATAGAATGTAATAGCCAACAAAGTGAGCAGGAAAAAATTTAGCACAACACACCTCGGAGACCGCGGGGCCCGTATTAATCCTTAAACTTGCTTCGTGACGTGCCTAATGCGGCCCTGTTTATAGCAATACATTTTATAACGTGCCACAAACCCTCTACTACTATAAACCGCACAAGGTAATATGGACCACTGAATGTGTGTAGTTACGTTTTTATGCGTACCGTTTAACGTTTGGAAGCATCGTGAACAAAATGAATATTGTTGACGGTAGACATAGTGGGTGTATGTTTTGTGCTCCTGTGGCTATTTTGTTGAGTTTTTTTTCTATTTAAAAAAACCCTGCAGTTTATCAGGCTTAAAGTTGAGGTTCCTATGTAGGTAGATACCAGTCTAAAAGCCGATTTCTATATTTGGAGTTAGAAACGTTATAAACCCTACTTTAATGTCAAAATTCGACAGGTTATTGGCTAAAGTGTTGTCACACTCAACTTCAGATTCTTCATACAGAAATCGGGGTTAAATATTAAATTACATTTATTAACACAGCGACTTTTTTGTTTTGTTTATTTATTGTGCAATTGCTTAACATGCGAAAAGTTTTAATTTATTAAAATTAGTCAATTACGCCATATTTTATCATTTATATGTATTGTAGTCAGCTTCCAAACTAACCAATTGCGGCTGAATGTAACATAGAGCGAATGATTATCTGCAGGACTAGCCAAGTTACGATCTTTTCGTTTCGATTCTCTTTCTTCGATCGCCTCGAATCGGCAACGCCTCAGATTCCTTTGTTCTGACCACGTGACTGAGCATTGAAATGACGTCATTCCCATACATTTTGAAGCTTTCTACTAACGTTAACGATTATAGATTATAGATCAACAACTTGGCTAAGAACTATGACCTCCACAACACAGAGAGAGAATCATGAATGATAGCCTAGAGCAGGGATGGCGAACCTATGGCACGCGTGCCAGTGGTGGTGGCACGCGGCAAAATAATTCGGGCATGCCAGTGAAAGAAGTACAACATGTAGGTGATTTGAAACACTAGTAATCACACCTCTATTTTCTCTATCATACGTATTAATTGCAAAAACAAACTACTGTAAACATTACGATATACAAATTTTGGGCTGCTAATTAAAAGTTAATAGCATTTAGTTTTAACATTTGTTCATTAAATCACTAATTAATCAAAAATTCTTTGGCGGCAGGCAATGACTATATTTAAAAAAAATATTTTTAGTGTCACGTTCTCATATAAAGGTTCGCCATCCCTGGCCTAGAAGAATGACCCTTAAATTTAACTCATCGGGAATTATTGCATACGATACAGCATTGACATAAAATTATCAATACCTTGGCAATTGCTTGCTTATGCTTATTAATATTTGCACTTACAATAACAAACACTTCATACCAATGATTGTTTGTTAATTAAAACAATATGAACACTGCTACGTAGAGCCGGGTACAGACTGCTTCAACGTAACATGCAATGTAACACGCAATGAAAGAATTTACCGTCGTATCATGCAATGTAACAAAATTCCCATAATATGGAGGTGTTGCGCGAGCGAACCGTGCACATTGTGCACGAGAACAGCCCCCCTAGCCAAGTTTCGATCGTTTCGTTTGCGTCGAACGCCTCGAGTAGGCCACGCCTCCGATTCCTTTGTTCTGACGCAATCTCAACGCTCTGTGACATGGTCAGAACAAAGGAATAGGAGGCGTGGCCTACTCGAGGCGTTCGACGCAAACGAAACGTTCGTAACTTGGCTAGGGGGGCAGGTTACGTATTGTCGTACATCTAATCTGATGCGATAGAATGGGCTTAGTGGAAGTAAGTTATACATTTCCGATGAACACCGCCCTAAATGCAACCGATGGAAAACCGACAGGTTAGCAACTCGACGTTGATATTCTCAAGCTTTAATATTAAATCGACGAGTGCGTCATTGCCGACTCCGCCGAGTCTTCTTGGTTCGTTTCTCAAATCACTCCGTTTCATGTATGATTGATGTAAATTTCTGGAAGCTCACACTGTCAGAAGACTATAGTTGTTGTTAAGGCTTGGATACTAAGTCCTTTAAGCCATGTCTTCGTATGCCTTATTCATTTTTTTAACACTAGAATATGGATGTACACATTCTAATGTTTTTGTACTTAATATTTGGCAGCAAATGTTTCGAGTCAACCTTCTCGGCAAACTTCGCTGAGATAGCCAAAAATACAATAAAATTCTCAGCTACATTTTCCCGAGATCGCGCCTGTTTCAATGATTTTACATATTATCCAGTTGCACAGACACTTGAAATACAAAACTAGATAAATTTTACATCACAATATCCACTAGGAATCAATTTGGGAATATTTAAAACAGCCACTGAACTTCACTCGAAGAAATCCCGCCAAAAACTTCAGAAGGCTATAGTATCGCTGAAGGCCACAGTCTTTGTTACCAGCAATCCGTATAATCCAGTATTCTATTCTCTCCTACTAAAAGGGCAATGCCAATTAAGCGAAATCCTCCAAATACAAATACTATCAGAGTCAGAGGCTGAATCGAGTATATACACTCAAGCGCAGACTTTTATGAAAAAGCCTACCTCAACCCCAGCTGTTCTTGAAAACGAAAATATATCCCGTAAACGCAAAGGTGATGATTTTATAAACGATATCAGTGACATGTTGAAGTCAGTCTCATACAGCGCAGATGGACAGCAAGTTAGAGGCGCTTCAGAAAACAATAAAGGAGATAATTAAGCAAAACACTGAAATAAAAGAAAAATTAACCACCCTAACTAAACAATATGAACATATTGTCATTAGAACAGAGACGGAAACTGAGACGAAATCTGATTTTAATTATATTATTCTGTTACAAGATCGCATTGAAAACTTGGAAAGGATGTCATGCCTGTCAAAAATGGAAATAAGAAATATTGCGAAGCCACTTGGAGAGTCTAAAGAAGCATAGCGCTTTATAATCCCACTGTTGGGACTCAAGCCTTGTCTCTATGAGAGGAAATGGGCCGTAATCCACCACGCGGGCCCAGTGCGGGTTGGTGGATGTCACATGTCTTCGAATTTTTGGTTCTGGGACATGCCGGTTTCCTCACGATGTTTTCCGTCACGTTTTGAGAGCAGTGGTGATGAAATAAATTACACAAAGTACTGCGCCTGGCTGGGTTTGAACCCGCGACCTACAACTCGTAAGTCGGGGCCGTTACCACTCGGCCACGACTGCTCATATTGGTCACAGGTCTAAAGAAGACCTGAGCAAAATCGTCACAGAAGCGACCAAGGTTCTCGGTGATTTATGCAACAATATGACATTAAAGATTTATTCCGGCTAAACAGGAATGAAGGCGTAACGCCAATAATATTAGATTTTGTGAAAATGCATATTAAAGACGAATAAAAATACATTAATTTCTTCCCTGCTCACGTCTTCTGCACACATTGATTTTAAGTAAGTAATAGAACATTTTTCAATTACCCAACATTATAGGTAGGTCGATTAACATTAATAAATATAGACCAAAATCTATATTTTACACATTGCCGGTGGACCAAAAGGTACCCTATACAATCCCTAGGAATTGTATACATTAAATAGGTTTTTTTTTAGGTGGGAAAATTATCTAATGTCAAATCACGCTCTTGGGCGGTGCGGGAGATAGTGTCAGACTTTTACTGACTAAAAACCCACTCCTGTTCCTTCTTTGCCATCATCCCTGGGCCCCGGGCTTCGCTTTCACACTGCCCATGGTACCTAGGTAAAGTATGTAATGGACAATAATAAAATCATAATATTTTATACATTGCCAGGACGCCCCAGGTATTCTATACATTGCCTAGGTATTGTATAGAATACCTGAATAATACAGATTGCCAGTAACACATTTACTTTTATTCCAGAAAAGAATGCACGTTTTCTGAAGGATAAGTCATACATGCGAAAAAAAAAGCTAAAGCTAGCTTATCAATATCTGATTAACAAGAAAAAATAAACAAGTGAAGAGGCCTTGTCCAGTAATAAAAAATAAAAAAAATTGTTTGATATTTCAACAGCTACCTGCATTTTTCGAGGGCCTCGGAATCATAATGAAGATAACCAATTTTGATTTGAAATTAGATATGAAAAAACTTGATTAAAATGTCATTGACCGTTTAAACAAGACACGTCATTATAAATGTAGTTTTGTAATGTTCTTGGTTTGTTACTTTTATTTTAAAAAAATATGTATTATTTAGGTATTAAATATTACAATTACCCGTCCCATTCCAGCTTCGTACAAATAAATGCAGATGTTATAAATCTTTGGAATTCTCGACTTTTATCTACTATATAATCTCCATGCAATACAATTACACCTTCCACATGAATCACTCTGTCTATTCGTATAAACCACATAAAAAACCATTCAGTAGTTTTAGAGTTTATCACGAACAGACAGAAATGCTGGAGGACTATGTTTTAGAATTTGTTAGGATAAAGCCTCAGATACATTAGCGGGACAAAATGTCCCCCAACATGCCGCGCATCGCTGTCAAATTGTCCAGCAACATATCCCGCATGTGAATGCGTAGTAAAATATAGATGGCAATTTGCGAACCGCTGGGCAACGTTTCCGGTCCTGCTCCACCGGCCGTCAAATCAGTTTTTTTTTAAATGGATTTATAAATATTGGAAGAGATACTATTCCCCCTTTTTATATTGTTGTTTCCGAAATTTTTTTTTTTTTTTCAATAGTTTTTATGATAATTTATTACCTTTTGTATTTGGAAACAACAGCAGTGTATAATGTAGAAGCACTTTATTTTCAAGTTTTGTGAATGTGCATGGGGTATTTTTATTAGATTACAACTTGTTTGACATTACGAGCATGGCAGTTGAGAGTTTGTCATGCTCACTCAAATGTCTCTCTGATTGTGGCACGTGTTATTGGGTCATTCGGTTTCCTTCAAAATGGTTGAGCTGAATGGGGCTGATGCACACGTCATGCTCGTGAATGGTTGCCGCCAGTTGAGACTGGTCATCTCTTAGCTGCCATTGGCTTAATTTAATTTCTATTTTGTAATTCGTTTTTTTTTAAATTATTATTACTTATCTACATTGTGGTCACATATTATTTATTAAGCGACAAGAAATATATAACCAAGATTTATGTAATTCATAATATGATATTATAAAAGAGCGTCCATGGAGTTTCTTGGACGTTCTTCTCCATAGATATCTATGCTTTGGAACGTACAATTTACCTTCACTTATTTTTTTTTTTGACTGATCGACATTTTGACAATTCAAAAGTGCCTGTAATTGGTCTATTTGAAATAAACGTTTCTGATTCTGATTCTGTTGGAGCGGTGCATAGATTGAGCGTTGCGCGTCATATTAGGGGACATTTTGTCCCTTAATGTATATTCTGTTACCGTTAGGTTTTGTCGCAATTGCCAACTACCCAAGATACGAGCAGTGCTCAGTTTGGGCAGACGTTGACTCACTTTTTGAACTAACGTGATGCTATCTTGTCATTGTGTTTTATTTTTGTCTCTCTTTGGAAGAATTGAGAAAATAAATTATTAATACCCATTATTATTAAAAAAAAACCTCCAAGGGTAAGAATTTAGTACATTTCGTGAATTTAATTGAAACAAAACATTAGTGACTCATACGAATTATGCTGGTTTTATCTTAACATGACCACTCCTACAAATTACCTTGGATCGCATTGAGGGCCCCAGTTACAACAGTCAGCTACCTTGGAACGTCACTATTAGCTGTTAGTTATTGGTTTACATACGCCGACATTTATCGCAAAATAATGTATGAAATAAAAAAAAAACCGATTGATCAGTCAGTTTTCAAAAAGTCAAAAAGCGATTGATCAGACTTCAAGGCTAGAGTGAATAGGCTCTTAATAAACTAGTGCGCTTCACCATCAACGATTACATTACCTACTGCTTACAATCAGGTGGGATCGCAGACAAGCGCTGGTTTATAAAATGAAAAAAAAAATATATAAATGACATATTGACGGAATGCCTTATCGCTTTCACGTTCTATTATTATCTGGTAATGTTTGTAGTTATTCCTTATTGCCGGTGAGCCCTCCCCCCCTTCCTTTTACCTAAACTTTTAACCGCCTTCGTCGGATATATCCGACAAATACTCTCGTTTTTATTCCGCCAGAATCGCACATCCACGACCAAGTACTCCATCTCGTCAGTTCTTCTGTCACCTATGACATGCCCTCATGTCATAGGTGACAGAAGAACTGACCGACTGACTGACTGGTGACTGAACTGACTGACTGACTGTGTATATCCCTTTATGGGGATTGAAGAGATGACGAGAAGGACCTAGTCGCAAACACAGGACCCTGGCAAATAGCACCCGAAAATACTCGTCGGACGAATCTGACGCAACAACAGAACATATAGAACAGCCCGAAATCATCTATCGGGCAGTTGCCTACCAGACATAACATCCCGTCTGGTCAGAGGATCCTCCCTTTTCAACGGAGGTATTGTTCCGCTTACCTCCAAAGGTTCATAAATAAATAACTTGGGTAATCGATAGAAAAAGTTATTACCGTTTGGTAAATCAGTTCCAAGAATGTCAAGTTTCTGTCCGGGTGTTGATCCGTACTCGATCTCCAATTTGTGTGGAATGTTATTTGTTGCTTCTTCACTTGCTGTAAGGAAATAAAGTTGAGTTAATAAGACCCAGGTTTCTATGATTATTGCCGCGGCAAAAAGTACAGAAGCCCAAATCTGCTATTTTTATAAATTCGTCATTCCAACACGATTCCATTGTCATTTTGCTAAAAGTTCGTAATCTGTTAATTCATAATGATCGATCATCGATCGGTCAATGGTCTCGTAATGGATTTGTGGTAGAATGACAATATCGAGCTTATTATAAGCAATGACTGCACTATGACGTTCTAATGGTAGGTCACTGATGAAAGGAACTGTCAAAATTTTAGCAGATTACCGCATACGTCAGATATTCGTTTGTCAATATGTACGAGATTACCATTCTATGCCACTTCTTTCAATGGAGTGTCACTGGTAGGCCATTGGAAAGTCATAATGACGCCATTATATTAGTAGATTACCAAATTTGGTCAAAATCAACAATTATGAAGACAATGATAGAACATTCTGACACTATTGTAATAGCAGACTTGAGGCCCAGGAGGTTTGCTGTGCCTCAGTCTCCATCACCTCGCACTCTGGCTGCACTAACTGTTTTCTTAACTGTTGGGATCGGCTTCCAGGATAACAATAGGCGTTACGCAAAGGGCAACTGAAGGACACAGGTGGGTTTTAGTCAGTAAATGCCGGTCATGCTCTGTCGCTCGCACCTTAGAAAGAGAGAGAGAACCGGAAAAAACCGGTTGATGGTTTCTGACGTAAATAAAAAACTTGGTTCTACCTACCGGCTCCTCCAAGCGGGATCGGCTTTCTTACGATCCCGCTTTCTTTTTCGGAGAAGAAGGACAAGAAGAAGGAGCCACTTGCATAGTTTAATATAGGTAGAACTTTGGAATCATGTGTGCTTAGAGTCGGGACTCTATTGGCCCATCTAGTGATTCCAGGGAAGACGGTGGCAGTGAACCTTAAAGGGAAATCCTAAAGGGGTTTCCTTTGGGACGTACACTTTGGGTGTACGTCCCTATCTCCTTAGGGACGTACACTTACAGGGTACAGGTGACCCGAAGGGTTCCGGAGTGGTTTTTCAAGAGATAACGGGTTGAAAGTCCACCACCATCACCACCACCGTGGATCACCACCCCGCTGATAATGAAGGCTTTAGTGAAGTAAAAATTCATTTCCCGAACTTGTCCCCAAAGCAATAAAAAAGGTCCTTACCTGCTGTGACATGCTTGACGTGGTTCTGAAGCACTTCCATAGGTGTGGGAAACCTCGGCGACCACCGACTGGGGGAGTACTCCCGCTCAAGATCGATGGCGTCCAGAATTACCGACATTGTGCCCTGAGGTTCAGTCTGGATCTGGAATTAAAATGATAGATATGGTTAAAAAGTAATATTTTTTTGAATCAGTTGGTCAAAATACACTCGAAAAGTAATGTCAGAGCACGAACTCTTAACGCGATCCATTTTGCGACCTAAACTAAACTGTTAAAGGGATGGCGCTATACAGATGTATAGCTCCATCCCTCTTTCTTAGTCGCACAATTGACTTTTAACATGGTAAGGACCCTAGTTAAGTTTCAGCACATCATTTGTCCACCAAAATGAATATTTAAGTCTTCACGACACTGGCCCCTTAGCCAAGTTACAACCGTTTTGTTTCGATTTTCTTTTCGTTGATCGCCTCAAGTCGGCCCCCCCTCCTATTCCTTTGTTCTGACCACGTGACTGAGCGTTGAGATGACGTCAGAATAAAGGAATCGGAGGCGTGGCCGGCTAAGTCCAAAACTTTGTGAGTATTTAAAAAATAAACTAGATAGGTAATGGTAATGACACTAATTTTAATTTTAAAAGTACTCTAATACAATAAAAATCTAAATAAAATTAAAATTTAGAGTCTACGCCTTATTTATTATTAAATTTGTATTTGAATGAAAAATTTGAGTCTTGTTTTCGTAAAACAATAAAAAATCGATGAAAAAAATCCACAGGGCATGAGAAGTGTTTAGGGGTCTGAAAGGATAGCAGATGATCCCTCCCGTCGACCATGTCGATTTGGCACACGATGCACCAAACACGCTGTATATAATAAATAGCCTATAGCTTTCCGCGATAAATGAGCTATCTGAAATACTTCCAAACAAACAAACATAGGCTGTATAATATTAGTGAGTATAGATTTTATACCAGCGTCTTTCAATAAATATTGGAATTTATATATTGGTCAACATTTCAACAAAAAGGTGACTGAACCTACTGAGTCAGATTAAAAATTCATCTTGGGAGAGCGGTCACCGGTATCGGCATGATTAAGTATCAACAAAATTGAATATAGATTCTACCCTAGTTTGAGTGACATCGCCCACAAATAATATTTATTTATTAGGACCAGAAGACGCAGTTTTGAAAAGCCTCCCACAAGGAGGACCGATGACCTGGTGAGAGTCACGGAAATGCGTTGGATGCGAGACGCACAGGACCGTTCGATGTGGCGACACTTGGGGGAGGCCTATGTCTACTGTTTTATTTGATCTGTGCTTGTGTTCAACGGTGGACGTCTTTCGTCTTTTTTATTTATTTATTATATACTTTATGCATATATTGAAAAGGCAATAAAATGTCTATTCAATATGAGGTCTCACATTTTCCGTAGAAGGTATGTGGTAAAGCCACTTAGCTACCAACTATAGTATAATTAGAGGTTTTTAGTCAGTAAAAGTCTGACAAGCCCTCTAGCTGGATCTAATGACTTCCCCTTCACCTTAAAAAAAATTTCGTACGCACGTTCACAAACAACATGTACCTAAACTCACATACACCAGACATCCAGATCCGGAACATCTATCTGCAGGTCATACAAATATTTTGAAACCTCGTACGCATAAGGTCCTTTATTCTGACGTCATCTCAACGCTCAGTCACGGGATCAGAATAAAGGAATAGGAGGCGTGGCCGACTCGAGGCGATTAACGAAAAAATAATCGAAACGAAACGGTTGTAACTTGGCTAGGGGGCTGTTTCTTTATAAGTTTTCGTTTGAGCGATAATCTTCTAGACACGTGGGGGAGAGGGGGGTGTTGGCAAAAATAAGGTTGTTTTTTCCACAAAAAGCAGTAAGTATAAAATCACTAAAAAGTAAGTTAACATGAGTAAAACTTACTTAGTCCTAAATTAAATACTTAAGCAATTGTGTTTTTATGGTTTTGGTTTTTTTATAAAATGTAACAGGGATGTTATAGAGCTCCGTAACCGTATCCGAAACTATTGGATATCCGAAATAAAAAAATATCCGTAACCGTAACCGAAAGTCATATTAAAGTTTCGGATAGTTTCAGCTAAATGACAAGTTAAAAATAGGTTTGTGTTTGTTTTGCTCGACCAAGCAAATAATAATCTAGACTAGAAATTAAAGTGAAATCTTGTTATTTCTATTTCACTATTATCATTTTAAAATTTTAATATGCGCAAACGAAACTAGCGGATAATCGAAAATAATTTCATATCCGTATCCGTAATTTCATATCCACCATAACATCCCTGCCTCCCTAGCTAAGTTACGATCGTTTCCTTTGCCTCGAACGCCTCAAGTAGGCCACGCCTCCGATCAGTCACGTGATCAGAACAAAGGAATCGGAGGCGTGGCCTACTTGAGGCGTTCGACGCAAACGAAACGATCGTAACTTGGCTAGGGGGCTGATACGTAATAACATTTTGAACAATCTCACATGAGATTAGCGGAATAGGAAGAGAGTCAAGACAAATCTTATGGAGTCAAAAATCGCCAAAATTACCTCAGTTAATGGACGCGCAATTAATTTATTTGAAGACAAATACTTTACCTTTTTCCCTTCCTCGATTTTTGATTGTGGATTTTTTCTTTTGCTTCGAAACACTTTCAGTACCGTGTTCAGCAAATGTTTCAATCTCACCATATAACATTTCATGTCGGCAAGTAAACTGTTCCGCAGCGATCCTTATCGCGTCTATTTCAAGTAAATAGAGCGATTGCGAATCCAAAACATCAACAAAGTTTGCGATAAGAGCACAAACAAAGTGTTTATCAAATAATTACATCATACCGCAGATGTTTTATGTGAACACCTAACTGCTATCTAATCTTTGTGCTAAATAATGACAGTTTATTGGTTTTTAGACAGATTTGAACTGTTCACAGTAACTTTACTCGCTTTCTGAGAACGTTTAGGGCTGAGAAATCAGAGCGAAGAAACATGGAAATAAGAACGCGATGAACCGCGGAAATTTGAATTTATCCTAAGGCTAAAATAGACTTATGCAACTTCTTACTTTTGTAGCGACATCTATCGCGTCACATAAGAAAATCCTGAATCGCGCAATCAAAGTTCTCCGCGCGATTAGAACATATAGAACAGCCCGAAATCATCTATCGGGCAGTTGTAGCCCACCAGACATAACACCCGTCTGGTCGGAGGATCCTCCCTTTTCAACGGAGGTTTGCGGGACTTTACTCTCTGTTCCGCCTACCTCCAAACTGGTGACCCTCGACAAAGAACGTCAGCGCAGCCTTCGTGCAGCTACTACTTCGTGACGTCATCATCACTTCCTCAAGCTTTCGAGCAGCGAGCCATACAGCCAGCACCCACGCCTATAAAAGGGTATCCTGACCACCAGCATGCCTACATGGTCATACCTGGTCATCACCCTCAGCCTCATCAGCGACCTTGGCGAAGCACACTGCACCTTCGGCCAGTCACATGAAGAACCACGAAGAACCTCTCCTGGTCGACGCAAGCAGTCAAGCCACTACGTCGCACAGCACCGCTCCGACTCACTAGAGCCAGCAGCATCATCCCGACTCACTGGGACAGCACCACCCCGACTCACTGGGGCAACACCGCAGACAGTTCCGACTCACCGAGAACTATGCGGCATTCGGTTCCGACCCACTGGAACCAACTTACCACAGGCTTGGCACGCATCAAGAAGCATCAAGAACCATCGATCTCCGATCTCCGGAGGGGAGTGATGTAGCGACATCTATCGCGTCACATAAGAAAATCCTGAATCGCGCAATCAAAGTTCTCCGCGCGATTAGAACATATAGAACAGCCCGAAATCATCTATCGGGCAGTTGTAGCCCACCAGACATAACACCCGTCTGGTCGGAGGATCCTCCCTTTTCAACGGAGGTTTGCGGGACTTTACTCTCTGTTCCACATTCCTCCAAACTTTTATCGGATTCTCTATCGCATGCTTAGTCAAAAAGAGACACAACTCAAAAAAGAGGTTATTTGAAAATTGAACTCTATTTTTGAACAATATGTTTTCAGATTCAAAAAACTTCTTTTTTAGTTAGGTCTTTTTATGATTAAGCATGCGCTATGTCTTAGCAAAAGCCAGAAAACACGACAAGATTTTTTATATCACTCCGAGTTACGGAAATAGAAGGTAGGTACGTATAGAGATAATGAAAATCGATTTATAAAAAAAAAACTCAGTGTAAGTAAACATTACATGCCTTGTTTGTTATTTTTTGTAGTCATTTTTTACTGTCAACGTGATGCATTTACGTTACGGTTTAACACGTCCATAGAAATAAGTCAAAGTCATACAAAATATTTGTAAATTTAAAAAAAAATATACTTATAATAAATCTGTAGAAGTGGAAATTCTATAAATTGAAAATATCAAAAAAATAAATGGCAGGGGTGTTCCTAGACCGACACCGAACCCAAAAATGTGATTAAAAAAAAATTTGTCTCCCTGTCTGTCTGTCAGTTTGTTCAGGCATCACGCAAAAACTACCGGTTCGATTAAGATGAAACTTGGTATAATTATTCTTTGGGCACCACATTGTGTACTTTTTATCCCGGAAAAGTATATACAATAAACAAACAAACTTAATTTTGCGGTTCGATCCCTAGACTCGATTACTGTACCAACCGCAAATAATAAGTTTGTTGTAGGTTACGGCACCCGCAGTAGAGTTCACTACACACTACACACGGCTAAGATACTATAATATTTTATCTTAAGATACAATATCGCTCGCCATACAATTCAATGGACACACGACGATAATAATAAATATCATATTTTCGTATCTCAAAAAACCTAATAAAACCATTTTCGACCTCTACGCAGCGAAGTCGCGGGCAAAAGCTAGTATATATATATATATTTGTATTATAGACCACTAAAATGACGAGTGACAGGGCAGAATAACGGAAAAAAACGCGTTGCGCCGACCCCAAATAACACGGGACAAGGGCAGGAAGATAATAATGATGATGATGATTATAGACCACTAAAAATATATAGAGCACTGAGTAATTTTCACAGACTGTTCACAGCACTAGTTTATGTCATTTTTCATGAACAAATGAACGGATTTTTTTTAAAGTAAAAACTGTTCGTAAATGCACTTTATTGCACGGCAGGTCGTGCTTAAGGAAGACAAATTGATTTTGTGACACTTTCGTCCGTCTCTAGAGATATCGTTTATTTCAACGACAGTTAGCGTGATAACAATATCTTGCGTGATAACAAACCGTTATTGTTTACCCTAGTCTGATTACACATTTTTAACTTAAAAACTTTTAACGACGTCATTGTCAGCAATTAACTAAGGAACTATTAAAGAAGTAATTAAGATTGATTACAAAACTAATACCCAGAAATGTTTTTAAAGTTCCAGAACATTATAAGACCAAAAAAATGCTGCATAGTCTGCCTTATAATGTTCCCACTGTTGGGACTCAGGCCACCTCTCTAGAAGAGGGAATGGGCCGTAATCCACCACGCGGGCCCAGTGCGTGTTGGTGGATGTCACATGTCTTCGAATTTTTAGTTCTAGGACATGCCGGTTCCCTTACGATGTTTTCCTTCACCGTTTTGAGAGCAGTTGTGATAAAATAAATTGCACAAAGTAATGCGCCTGGCGGGGTTTGAACCCGCAACCTACAACTCGTAAGTCGGGGCCGTTACCACTCGGCCACTACTGCTCTAAAAAAATGAGGAGGACTAAGTATATTCAATGAAAGACAATGGATGACTAAGGGCGCTCTAGTCGGGGCTGTGGAATTATTCGAAACAGTCACTGCGGCACTGGAACGCAAAGAACAACTAAGAGAACACAGTTTTAGTCAGTCTGTCTCAGTCTGACACTCCCTTGGTATAGTCATGTGAAGAGGAGGGATAAAATGCATGTTACTAAAAGAGTTGGAGTATACATGTGGATGGATGGATAGAGGGAGAGTGAGGCCAAAAAAATATGGATGGATTGTGTGAGGAGTGATATGAATGAAAAGGGAATTGGTAATAGCGTGATGGGTGACAGAACAAAATGGGAGAAAAAACGTGTTGCGCCGACCTCAAGTAATATGGGACAAGAGCAGGATGATGAAAGTCCGATTATCTCTCGCTTCAACCAGAACGGAAGAAGTTATTTAATGATTTTCTATTTAAAAAAAGAAGGATACCCAACTCGATCATTCTTCCATACAAACGTAAAATGCCGATTGCACGATTGTTTGGCGGTGTACTCACATAATGATATCCATATAGACAAATTCTGATTAGGAAGTTATAAACATCGAAACTACCACATTATAACGCATCTTTGGGTATAAATGAATACTTAGGTGATTACCATACAGGGATAGATTTATTTGTTTAAAAATTCTGTTAAAACACATGCAGCAGTTTTTCTTTAGTTCATAAAATGTGTACTCCTATTTGGATATAAATCATCGGACATGTCAAAGAAGTACTTTTCCGAGCGCGTACTAGTTTTTTATTGGTCATCAGTCTTTATAACTTACTCAAATTACATAGAAAGTACTTTCCACCTTGCGGCTCCATCGTTAGATTAGTTCGATAGTACCTTATGGCCAAAGTGCATCTCATGACAATTCTAATAAGCCCAAACACGTCTAGGATACATTGATTAATTACAGAGTTCCAGTGCTCATCTTACGGCTCCATCATCATCATCAGGTCACTTCGATGATACCATTTTTTAACCGACTTAAGGAGGTTCTATTTTCGGCTATTTTTTATGTACGTTCACCGATTTCTCGATTTTGTAATATTTTTTTTAATTGCAAGTTTATGCTTCCGAATTGGTCCCATAGAAATATTGTTATGATCTGATAATGAACTTCGAAGATATAGAACTCCTCATACGATCACAGCAGAACCATCGTAACAAGTAAAATTGCTTTGTTTGAAGAGGGGGAATATATCGAACTGATCTGATGATGAAGCCTGAAGTTAGGCACCGGGACTCTGTAATAAATTAATGTAATCTATCCGTGTTTGGGATTATTAGAATTGTCATGAATTGCACTCTGGCTATAAGGTATTTAAGTTTGGCTGAGAGGTACTTTTTAGTAGTGGTACCCTAACTAAGAAGTGTAAAATAAAAACTTTTTGCAAAAAATACAACCGACTTTAATGTAAAAAAAAATACTGAAACTTGAAAGTCGGTGTTAAATAACGAAAAGACAAAACTATAACAGAAATACCGAATTCCGAAATTAAAGTTATTTTTCACTTTTCAGTGTTTTTTTACATTGAAGTCGGTTATTATTATTTTTTTGTAAAAAGTTTTAATCAACATAATTATTCAGAACCATTTATTTATTTGTATTATCATAATAGCTTAACTATCTTCATTGTTATATCTATGTGAGTATGAAGTTCCGTTGGCCATTTCTGGTCTCCTTAATAAGTTCCACTTCATCAAATATTAATTTGTGACTGTAAATGCTTAAGTCCTCAAAATCACAATATGGTTGCCCATAATATTTGAGGAGTTCCCTCGATTACTCATGGATCCCATCATCAGAACAGAATTTTGAAAAAAAAATAGCACCAATCTGGAAGCATATCCATGAAAACCAAAAAAAAATAATGGAATATCGGTCCATAAACGGCGGAGTTCTGAGGTAACACACAAAACAATATATATGCTGAAAGAGATTTCTTTAGAAATAAGCAATTCCTTTGTACTATTCTTCTGTTTCCTTCTTCTTTTCTTTTATCATTGTGTGTACATAAATTGGTTAATAAATAAATAAAACATACAACCGAATTAATACCCGCTTCCTTTTTTTTGAAGTCAGTCAAAAAAGAAAATGTTATAGCGACCTAAACAATGAAAGGTAGGAACTTGATAATGATTATGATAAGCATGTGCCTAAATATTTACCTCATTTATTATACAATAAAACTGTATGTACAATAAAGTTTAAAAATTGCGTCACATACATCGCACACATAATGCTTTTCAGTGGGATTAGGTACACAAACTATCTATGTAGGTATAGATATTAATGTTATAAATATTTTATACTTAATCACAATGTGTTCTCGCCGTATTACTGAAACTTTAGGAGGTATACTTTGATTCAACATTTGGCACGCTACACGCGTGGGAAATCATCAATTGTCTTCTCTTGCTCTAAGGTGGACCGAGAGGGCGTGTCAGACTTTTATTGACCCACCTATGATCTTTTATTTACTCTTTGTGTTTTAGGGTTATGGTAACTCATTCAAAAGTTCTCGCACCTCTAAACGTTCCGGCAGCCCAAGCAAGACATAAAGTTGAAATATCTTCGAAACTGAAGATAGGACTCCGTCATGTCAGTCTGAGAAGAAACTAATGTCTCATTAGTTTCTTCTCAGACTGACATATAGTGAAAAGACCTAAAATATCTATGCGATCGTAGAACAAACGAGAGAAAAACTAATCGAAAAAACAAAATATGTCCTCAAAGATCCACCCTTATATTGTTAACACCTCCACGGTCCGGACTGACTAAGAGACTAATAAATACCGCCTATACCAAAGGACTAGAACAATTTGCCTGCTGAGGTCTTCTCGCTCGATTATAATTTAGGTGTCTTCAAGGCTAGAATGAATACGTTCTGAATAAACTAGTGCGCCTTACCATCAACACACACCACATCACAACACACACGCAAACGCACGCACGCGTTTGCTTGCATCACTGCTTACCATCAAGTGGGATCGCAGTTAAGCACTAGTTTATATTATTAAAAAAAAAAAATATCTGCTATTGTAAAGAAAGTGGTCAAAAAGCGTTATGTCACCAGATTATATTACAAACTCCGTATGATTGAAATAAGTTTACCAATATTATATAACTCAATATTTTGTGAATAGATCAAATAGTTACACCTATCAGAATTCGATACTTTCAGTGTCTCATAGAGAAGAGTTTGTAATTTTACGAGATTTATTGTAAACTAACGGATTTTACAACTATCCGGAGATACCTATATACATTTTATGCTACTTAACCTTTTGAGTAGCGTAATTACAGATACAATAGAAAGACAATGACCGAGCAAACGCGTTCCCGGCGTTCGCTCGGGGTTTAATGAATTAAAATAAAAAAGTAAAGATTTTTTTTAAATAAGAAAAACGCCGAATATAGATTCCACCATAGGGGAGTCCAAAATCATGTACTAGATCATGATCTAGTACATGATTTTGGACTCCCCAGTACACACTTGTGCGTCGATGTCTAGGACACGGTGTTATTATAAGGATTGGTACAGCACCAGCACCAGAAAATTCTGTAATTGATAGAAAACTAATAGTTGAGAATAATAGAAAACCGTCTTAAATAAACTACAAAACCAGTTTGTGCTTGTTTATTTATTGCCATCGAGAATCTGCAAATAATCAAGATTGTCCGGATTGGCTTTTATAGCTTAATAATCATAATGACGATAAAAATAAACTGATTCTGCGAAATGGGAAGTCCAAGGTTTGCGTAATACGATACTTATTCGTAAGTTATAATTACTATAATTTACATTATTTTCAGTGTATCTAGAATTCAATCAAATCAATTAAGTTATGCAATTGCATTTTTTATCAAACAAAATTGGCTTTGTTGTTAATCACGTCAAATACCTAAGCTAGAACAGTGGGTATCATTTTTGAAGACTGGATTTTTGCGTGCATCATCGGGACAACAAATACCGTTGATGCACGCGAAAATAAAATCGAGGACGGAACGTGTTGTCATTTACATGCCTGAATCGAAATGAATTAGTTGGCGACTTGATGAGAGATATCGTGCAGTGTTCCTCAAGGATCAATCCTTGGGCCGCTTCTGTGGAGTGATTTTGAAGTCATCTATTGAGCTGATGATACTATGATATCGAAAGGAGATCGCATGAGTTAGATTAAAGAACTGGCTTGTAAAATATACTCGTAAGGATTTTGTTGTTCTAGAATAGGTTTAAAAATTGAGTAGAACAAAGAAATGTCTAGTTTTTTTCAGTTCTGACATAACCTTTGTGGCGCGATGTACATATTTTGAATTATTGAAGAGAAGTATAATACAAGTATAAAGTTTTTAAAGCATTTCATTGTGATCAAGCCCCATATTCCTGAAGGAACCCCGTCGCAGAGTGCGACAATACACTGATACAACATGGGCAATATAGTATAAGGAACCAGGCCATTATAGGCAAAGGGACTACTGCCTGTTGACGACAGCTGCTATTGGATTTTTAATAAACTAACAAATCACGACGTACCTAATAACCTTTATGGTCCCTCTTTTAAATTTAATTTTCGGTTCAATTTTAGTTTGGGTCATTATTATTTGAACGTGTTGGCGCGAGTAGGCAAGGCACATGCTTTCGGAACAGATGGTCGTTTGGATCGAGATGTTCTGACACCGATTACCCAAAGACACAGCGTTGGAAGGCCTCCCTCAAGGTGGACTGATAACCTAGTAAGGGTCGCGGGAACCCTATGAATACGAGACGCACAGAACTGGTCGTTGCTGCGACTCTTGGGAAAAGCCTATGTCTAGCAGATAAATGTGTTTATTGGCTCCAATAATCGCGTGAACAAGCAATTATATTATGACTATATATGTATGTATATACAACGACTAGCACCGTTTCCTTAAACTTGGTCTTCGAGAACAAAGAATAAGTTACTGTGAACAAATTCAAATGCAATTCCAGAATATATTTTCAAAATAACCAAATCTTCAACTAATGTTTGATTAAAATATGGAAGGTGGCAAAGAAATGTCTGTTGAATAACAGATGAAACCATTTTACAACAGTAAACTGCTCTCATCGCGACATTATAAGTTCGACGACATTTATTTAATACAATTTTTCTCATATCTAACAGAAATATGAGAAAAATTGTCAAAATTTAAACAAACTATTTGGTAGATGGTCTATTTTTCTCGATAACTTGATTGTCTCGAAGCACTTCAGTCACAGTTTACACTTCACAGTCACAGTCCACAAAAACAAAAAATAACTAACAAGCAGCTTTACTTCACCAATACGTTTTATGAGCGCTGCCTACATATCTTTAACAAACTCGTTTTGTAAACACGACCCACCAACGACTAATGAGATTACCATATTTTATAAGTAGCACCTAAAATATACGGAGTCTATGGAAGAATAGCAACGAAACTAATAATAATGGTGAAGTTGGGTAGAGTTGGCGAGTGTAACCGTAGGACAGCTCAAAATCCTTGGGGTGATCTTGAACCACACAAACCTTATACACCCGGTGTGGTGTTTTTAACTTAAAAGTTTCCTGGTAGAGAATAATAATAATATTTTGCAACTTTCACACCACATCGCTTGTGCTATGAGTACTAGACAACCGATAAACATACTTATATATTTCTAAATACAAACATAGGTATTATAGATAAATTACACCCAGACACAGAACAAATTATCGTGCTCATCACACAAAAATTCGTCCTGGATGGGAATCGATCCCATGATATCCAGCGTAGCAGTCAGGGCCACGAACCACTAGACCAACAGGCCAGTCATGAGAAATAGTCTTAGCTAGGGATGTTATGGTGTTTCCAGAATCCAGATCTGACGAATGCGCCGCTCGCGAGCCGCTTGCGAACGGCGCGCGTGCCTTTCGCGCACGGCTCGTTCGTACGAAGCCGTGCCCCCCTAGCCAAGTTACGATCGTTCGTTTGCGTCCCACGCCTCGTGTAGGCCACGCCTCCGATTCCTTTGTTCTGACCAAGTGACTGAGCGTTGAGATGAAGTCAGAACAAAGGAATCGGAGGCGTGCCCTACTCGAGGCGTTCGACAAAAACGAAACGATCGTAACTTGGCTAGGGGGGCTGCGCTGCGCGCGCTTCTTACGATCATGAAATGCTGGCTCGCAAACGGCTCGCGAGCGGCGCAATCGCCAGATTTGGACGCACCATAATAGGAATAATATTATACTGGTTACGGATATGAAATTATTTCGGATTATCCGCCTATTTCGAATAGTTTCGGTGACGGATAGTACAATTTTAAAGTTATACAAGAGTAAAATAAAAATAGCAAGTTTTTTTTTATTTCTAGTCAAGATTATAATTTGTTTGACTGGGCAAAACCAACAAAAAGCTGTCGTAACTTGTCATTTATACTCCGCCTTTAAAAATGACGTTACGAATATTATTTTTTTATTTCGGATATCTCATCTGGATACGGTTACGGAGTGTCATAACATCCCTGGTAATAGCATCAATTAAGTAACTTGTGTTACCAAACAGAAAGTGCTTGATACTTATGACTATGGTCAGTAAAGAGTTAAAGACTAATAAGAGCCGTCACTTTTTAGTCACAGGCGCCACTTTGAGTTGTCAGCAATACCGTAGGGCCCAAGCAGGGCTGAAGCCTATTGGAGCCATGGATTGACTTCCGAAAGGGAAACCCGGTCTCCTGCAACGCTCGGCAAAGAAGGAACATAGGTGTGGTTTTAGTAAAAGTCTGACACAACCTCCCGCTCCGTCCTAAATCGGAAGAAGTCGTTGGATGATTTCCCACATCATCCGACAATCTTATACCCGCTACATGCAATCTTTTTTCAACCGTCTTTTTCATAGCCCAACATTCTGATCCATTCAGTATTAGATACAGATCTTATAGATTTTACCCATTAACTTGAGGGAGCCACAAGTAAACAAGAAAAGTAAATAATATTCTAAATAAAACATAACGGCTTCATCCCTGGTCTCGTTTTAACTGCATAGCGATAACTCCTGATAACGCATTCAAGGTGAGTAATTGCTGTCTATATTATTATGCCGTTGCCAACATGTCACTCGCGATAAATGAACAACGACCCCTATGATTATTTCTGTAATTTATGTCAGCTAAACTTTGATACAAACCGAAGTAAGTTTATATTTGGACCCAATGACAGCGTCAGTGAACGACATTGCCGTGGCCAAATACCGAGTAGTTTTACCAAGGACAAGCTGAGAAGAATGAAGTAAGTGAAGAACGGCAAAAAAAAATAGAGGAATGATGAAGTCTGTGATCTTTGACTGACTGGAACCCACGCCTATGTTTTATTTCTTTGCCTTCGTTCCGGGACCCCGGGGTTCTCTTTCGCACAACCTTTGGAATGTAAAGGGCAATTGAAGGAACACGGGTGAGTTTTAGTCAGCAAAAGTCTTACACTCCCTCTTTCTAGTGCCTAGTTTTTAAGAAATACCAAAATTGGATCAGTATCTACACCCAGAGATAACCTTTGCAATTCAATTCAAAATAGTTTATTTCACATAGGACTAAAGGTCACTTTATAAAATCTCAAAGATAGTCCACGGTTCCAACTGGGTTTTTAAAAATGATCAAGTTTTCCTCGTAGCAAACACATTAACATACTTACTATGTGCTTCTTTTTTATACGTATATTGCAAAATATTGAGACAAATTTTACTGATAGAATAAATTTTCAACAACCAATCGTATCCGTGACTTGCATAATTTCTTTCCAGATTAACCGAGCGTTGTGGCAAATGATGGTACCTATCTATTTTGTTCCGATGGCGAGACTTTTAAGGGCCTATTACACTATTCGATATTCAGGCAGTCTTAGTCGATGTCACGTAGTGTAATAAGGGTTAGACCGGTCTTACTCGGAACAAAAAATATGATTGAAGTCTGAATATCGTGTGCTGAATATCGCGTAGTGTAATAGGCCCTTTAAGAAAATAAATAATTAGGTACATTTTGTTGAAACAAACTTAGCCTTTTTTAAGACTTTTTCTTATAAAGCGATAATATTCAGTAATTACGATAACCACCTACTTAATTAGTCCACTGTGACCACTAATTGTTGCATTCTTAGAAAATTGCAAAACAGTTAGAGACTAACTATTGTGTAACTGTAACTGTTGTGTTGTTCCTCCTAAAACACTGGCCCTTGGCCTAAGAGACAGTAAGTTCGTGGAACGATTTATTGAATTTTAATACCAACAAATAATACCACTGGTATTTGTTTAGACTCATATTTAAAATTTATTTCGATTAGGTTTGTCTGAACTATACCAAATTCAAGAAGTTGGTATTCGTTCCGAATGAAAAAAAAATGATTAAAAAAAAATACAAGTGGTATTAGTTTTTGGTATTAGTTCAGAATAAATGCTCGTAACACTCTCGGGTTGAAAAGTATTCTATATGCTATTCCAGGACATAAATAATTTCATCCAAACCCATTCATTCAGCCGCGCGAGCGCAAAGAAGTAACAAACCTACACTCAAACTTTTTTTTTGTAATATTTGTATGATTATTTATTATTTTGTTGGTAATCAGTTGCGTAGTCGGTTGCATGCACGAGCCCTTACATTGCATTCACCTTGTACTAATTTATTTACATATCAATTTAGCAAAACCAGTCAGTAGATTGGCTCTGGTCCACGCGTAAACGCTACGTACCTACTACTTAATCTTTTTTACTAACACAATAATAACTTTGTCAACACATGGGTTTGGCTTGGTACAGACTTTACAATTCGTAGAACGTCCCATTCAATTCGCTAAAGGGTCAATTCGAAGAACGACCTTTAGAGGAAGACGGGACAGAGAGTAAAGTCCCGCAAACCTCCGTTGAAAAGGGAGGATCCTCCAACCAGACGGGTGTTATGTCTGGTGGGCTACAACTGCCCGATAGATGATTTCGGGCTGTTCTATATGTTCTAATCGCGCGGAGAACTTTGATTGCGCGATTCAGGATTTTCTTATGTGACGCGATAGATGTCGCTACATCACTCCCCTCCGGAGATCGGAGATCGATGGTTCTTGATACTTCTTGATGCGTGCCAAGCCTGTGGTAAGTTGGTTCCAGTGGGTCGGAACCGAATGCCGCATAGTTCTCGGTGAGTCGGAACTGTCTGCGGTGTTGCCCCAGTGAGTCGGGGTGGTGCTATCCCAGTGAGTCGGGATGATGCTGCAGGCTCCAGTGAGTCGGAGTAGTGCTGCTAGCTCCAGTGAGTCGGAGCGGTGTTGTGCGACGTAGTGGCTTGACTGCTTGCGTCGACCAGGAGAGGTTCTTCATTGCTCTTCATGAGACTGGCCGAAGGTGCAGTGTGCTTCGCCAAGGTCGCTGATGAGGCTGAGGGTGATGACCAGGTATGACCAGGTAGGCATGCTGGTGGTCAGGATACCCTTTATAGCCGTGGGTGCTGGCTGTATGGCTCGCTGCTCGAAAGCTTGAAGAAGTGATGATGACGTCACGAGGTATTAGCTGCACGAAGGCTGCGCTGACGTTCTTTGTCGAGGGTCACCAGTTTGGAGGTGCGGAACAGAGAGTAAAGTCCCGCAAACCTCCGTTGAAAAGGGAGGATCCTTCAACCAGACGGGTGTTATGTCTGGTGGGCTACAACTGCCCGATAGATGATTTCGGGCTGTTCTATATGTTCTAATCGCGCGGAGAACTTTGATTGCGCGATTCAGGATTTTCTTATGTGACGCGATAGATGTCGCTACAGACCGATTTACAAAAATCTTCTCCGTAGAAGTCTGAATCGCAAAACCTCCGATTCGCAAAAGGTCCGTTACCTACATTGGACATAAAAGACATTTAATAAAGTTCTAACTTCGACCCCTTGACTATATATAAGTACAATTAGATATTGTCTGCTGGAAGGAAATATTACACTCGAGTTTCATGTGAAATCAACAGTTTCATAGAAATATTACCACAAGCAACACTAGAAACAAATCTCGCATGTTCCTGGATATAAAAACACAAAAATACATACGATACAGTTGCAATCAGAGAACGGAAGTAACCACCCAACGAGAAACTAAACCGCATTCCGTACTCAATGGAGGGTAGGTTACCTACGATCGACCGCAACAAATCAACTGATACCTAAGGGTCAACACACACTAAGACGCGACGGGACGCAGCGATGCCTGGGCCTTATCATGACGTTTTAAAATGTCAGTGATGCGAGCTAGATAGGGGGATGGAGCTTTACACCCTATATAGCTTCATCCCTTTAACAATTCAATTTAGGTCGTAAAATTGATAGCGCTAAGAGCTCACGGTAGGGCCTCAGAAGAGGTCACTTGTTTCATGATGTCATGAAAAGCATAGCAACACCATTAGGCGCATCGTGAAGACGCGCGGTATATTTGAATTCGAATTGAAATGTGCGGTGTGATTGAGATGCGTTGCGTCGTGCAAGCTCGTGTTTGGGCCCTTAGGTAGCGCATTGCAATGCCGCAGGGTGTTTCATCTGTTTTTATTACATCAGTGACTTTTTTATTTAGTGAATTATGTCAAAACTTATAGCTATACTCTATCTGTTTAGGTAATTATCTAAATGTAAACAATCTTGACATGTCTTTTATCTAAAAGTTGCCTAAACATTTTATATAAAAATATTTACAATTTGTTATTTATCTATACCGATGTTTGGTAATTAACTAAATTTAAATAATCTTTGTATGTCTTTTATACGATTTTTTTAAATAAAATTATATAAGTATCAAGACTGTTTACGTTTAGTTAACTACATAAACAAATAAAGTATAGGTATCCCTTCGCGTCTGTGTGAGCTGACCCTTACACGGATATTAGTAAAGTATCAATACGACACTAAGCGTAGTATCGAGTACTCGTAAGCTTGTGTTACTCGAGTGTACCATACCGTAATCGAATCTAATATATTGGGTTCCGAGATGTGTCAGAAGCAACTGGATTTATTAAAATCTCAAGAGTACAATTTGCGCCAATCACAGTGTTTGCTTTCATACTTTTATTTCTTGTTTATTATCCATGTTCCACGGTATTCACCAGAGCTCGGAAGAATAAATCAAAAAAATACTTGATCATGAGCAGGGTCCGGGTTGGCTCAATGTGCTCCTGTAAGCTTTTACAACTTTTCAATTTTATTTTTAGGTATTTATTTAAATTGATTTTTTTACCTCATTTATTTCATTATTCTCACATATAACCGAGATATTATGTAATATATAGCATGATTTTAAAAAGTGTCAATAGAATTTCTTGCACAATCTTCTCCATAGATCTATGCTTTAGAATGTGCAATTAGCATAACTTTTCTAACTGACCGACTTTTTGACAATTCAAAAGTGCTTGTAAATGATTTATTGGGATCCACAAATGCCATTAATGAAGAGTTGAAGTTGGTTTATTTGAAATGAATATTTTTGTTTTTTTTTTCTTATGTAATATGATATACTCGTAATTTGTATAAAAGAGGTTTAAGGCCGCTATCCCACTGGCGTTTTACGAGCGTTAGCGTTTCTCCAACATCTGCGACGTCGCGGTTTTAGGTGTACGTAAGAAACTTGCGACGTTAACGTCGCGTCTGCGCAAAGTTGGCGCTGCGCTTGGTAGGGCCTCAAGTTAACAAGTTATGGCAGACTGTTTAGAACAGGATTGCTATGCGGTAACAAAGCCTGAAAAGTAAAAAGAGCGAGTGGAGTAACAAAAACAATGTTGGTGTTTGCAGAACCGCAATTTTTGACTGACCTCAAAACGTTGCTTTTCCTACAAACTAAACAAACAAATTAACCACAACAAAACCGTCTATCGATCCTTTTGCAAGCCTTTAAAAAGCTTCGTGAAGAGTTTCCCCTACAAAGAGCACGGAGTGTGATGAAAGAGGGAAAGAGGGTTTTTAAACTTCAAGGCTCATTAACTCGGTTGATCCTGGTAATTTGCACAATTTTTATTGTAATGAACCTTGAAGTAATAGATAAAGGTTATTTTCTTTTGTACAGATACACTATTTAGGTAAAGAACTTTTTCTTTATACATTAAAATTGGAGTGTCCTGTTCCAACTGTATATCAAGTTCTCTTGAAGATCCTGTTTTGAACATTGTTTTTAGTATAAAGGAAACTTGAATATAGGTTGTTCAGAATCAGTAACTGAATCGATTCCAATAATTTTTACACCATGTTATTTTTTTTTCCAAAAATTTTAAAATGACCACAAGTTGGACACCATCGACACTAAGTACAACACAAGTCACGGCAGGTTACAGCGGACATTAGACACTAGCCCACAGCTGAATGCGGGAGTAAAATAAAACAACCCCTCAGTCGCCCGGATGTCCCGGTGATCGTGTATTTGTGCGGCCAACCAGGTAACATAACAAGCTTATAACTTCGTGATTTTTCACCGTACAGTTATGAAATTTTGTACACAGATTCTTTACATAAAAATACTAGATACGGGTTTCAGGTTTCGCATATACTTAAACTAATGTTGTATAGATTGTTGTGTTTTTGTTAATCAATAGTGTGACTTCACAAGTTAAAACAATGAAACATAAGGATTCAAGTTGAGGGTAAAAGCTTGCCAAGTTGCATTTTTGAATACCAAAGACAATAATTTGTATGTGTGTGTGTGTGTTTCAACAACAGAACATCCTCGCAGAACAGATGGTCGACGGGGACGAAAGGTTCTGGAATGGCGACCACGTACCGAAAGACGAAGCGTTGGAAGGCCTACCATGAGGTGGACCGATGACCTGGTGAGGGTCGCGGGAATCCGATGGATGCGAGACGCACAGGACCGGTCATTGTGGCGACATTTGGGGAGGCCTATGTCCAACAGTGGACGTCTTTTGGCTGAAATGATGATGATGATGTGTGTGTGTGTATTGTTCCTCCTTCACGTTGAAACGACTGAATGGATTTGTATGAAACTTGTCACACGCGTAAACCATGTCCTGGAATTGGACATAAACCCTTTCACGTAGACGGAACTGCCGGCAAAAGCAAATAAATCTTGAATCGAGCATTACCAATACAGGAAATCTTATTTGACTGTTATTACCTCTTCACAATTCAACCTAGAAAATAATGATCCAAGTAATTAAGTAGATCATATCGCAATGTCCTAGGCTCAATCTAGATAATGATCTATTGTCTTTGTCCTTTCTAGATTCTCTCAGAGTAATGCCTACTGTTAAGATGAAAGTTTGTACGAGTATGTATATTTGTTACTCCTTCACGCTGAAATCGCTGAAGGGTTTTAAATGGAATTTGGCACACGGGATGTCTTTTTTTTTCGGTAGGAAAATCATCCAATGACATCCCCCGCTCTTGGGCGGAGCGGGAGATAGTGTCAGACTTTTACTGACTAAAAACCCACTCCGGTTCTTTTGGTGCCTCCCATACTAGGGCCGAGTCTTCCTTTCAGAATCAGAAAGAAAGACTCGGCCCCAGTAGGCTTTGACCCAGCTGGGCCCCTACGGTAGCTGACATCTCCTTGAGGCGCGCGTGGAACACTACACGCCGTCGACGACTTGGGCTCGGTCCGGACGGTTACCGGACGGTCGAACGATGAGCTACCCATTGCTCGCCGTCCGCAAGCCTGCGCCTTCGGTGGCCGGAAATCGGGATCGGAATTCCGGCGGCAGCTAGGGCGTGGAGACCGTGACCTCACACGTGCGGGTGGCTTTAACACGGGATGTGCATGGTTTATATGCACGTGGGAATATATTAATATGGGATACATATTATCCTGGGAGTATGTTCTCTAGGGATAATTTTCTAGTCACGTACGGGCGAACCTGCATGCAGCATCAGCTAGTATTATAGAGGCAAAATTTTGTAAGTCAGTTTATATTTGTATGTTTGTTACTCCTACACGCAGAAACCAATGAATGGATTTGGATATAATTTGGCACACTGGTAGACCATATCTTGGAATAGCACATTTCATACTTTTTATCCCGGGGTTATGTTCCCTTGAGATAATTTTCTACTAACACGCGGGTGAAGCCGCAGGCAGAAATTAGTGATTCGTATGACGAGTATCTTAATGATTAGGTACTTAATAAAGCAAGAGGTATTGTCACATCAATTGGGTCGCAATAACAGGTACTTATGCTTCCTTATCTAGTTACAAGGTTTAAGTGAAGAATCACACTATAAAGACGTCAGTATGTACGAGTTATGTATTTTTTTTTGAGGTGGGAACTCGTCTTATGACTTCTCACGCCCTCGGGAGGAGCGAGATGTTAGACTAATACTAACCCTATATTCCTTCAGTTGCCTTTTGCATTCCAGGACCATGAGTATATCCTTTTCAGAACCAATCACATGGCCCTAGCAGGCATTTGTCCTGCTAGACCCCTTCAGTTTGCTGACATCTATTTAAGTCGCGTCTGGAACACTAAGCGCCGTAGACGAATCGAGCTCGATCCTTATAGGATGAGCGGGCGACGAGCTACTCAACGCCACTGCCGATCGCCTCCATTGGGACACGGCGGTGCTCCGCCCAAGCGGGGCACACCTCCACTGTGCCCTCCGGGGCGCCCGCGCATTCGAGCACCCAGGCGTTTCTTCCGCCTAAATTCGGAACAGGAACCTCCTGAACGTACGTTGTCCGGTGACGAGGAGTGACGTCTCTCCAGCCACTCCTCAAAGACTACGTCTTGGTCCCTGACGAGCGAGCTACCCATTGCTCGACGTCCGCAAGCCTGCTGCGTTGGTGTTAGCTAATACTTCATGCAGAATGGTCGCTGTGACCGCATTTCGGTCAGGAAGATATTAAACGAAATTAAATTAGCTAGCGAAAGTCCGCAGACGTGATGAGAGACTTATGAAGATTAAAAAAAAAACTAATCTCATCACTAGCGGTCATTGGACGTAGTAAACCGTCATGTTACCTAATTGAAATTGAAAGTATTTTTCAATGTTATCCAATAAAATTCCTACTGCGTTGTTTCTGTTTCAAAGTACAATTTCTGTTCAGAATGTCAAGGTCAACAGAAAAACGTGCTAGTAAAATAAAAAAAATATTCTTCCGCTATAATCAAATCTACCGCAGGCTTTGTCATGTCACTTCCTTATTATACAAATTGTAAGTACCATAGCATAAAGTCGGGTTACTTTGACTCAAGCTCGTTAACCAATAAAACACAATAAACACATTGTACCGTGTTCCTATTGGTTAAAAGGCTTGGACCAAAGTGACCCGTATATTTTACTGTACCATTTTTTTTTTATTTCAATCAGTATGTTTAAGTTCCAAATTCAGAACAAACGAAAAGTAACGAATTAGCTCAATTACTAATTTAAAAGAACAATCGTGTCGGAGGCAGGTTCGATTCCCGCGCGGAACAAATATATATATTCCCGGATCCGGGTGTCTTGTTTATGCACCCATGATACAGAAGTAATCCTAATGAGAGCAAGCAGTTTTTAAATAGAAATTAAGCTACTACTGAACATGATGTTCTGGGTTTGATTCCCGTGAGATGGTGGTCCACAGGTGCATTCCTCAATAACCCTTCAGGGTAAATAGGGCTGCAGGATTGTTTGAAAGAGCTACCGCGGCGTTGGAATGCAAAGGGTAGCTGAAGAAACACTGTTGGGTTTTAGTCAGCGAAAGACACTTTCTGGACTCCGTCTCGCCCCACCCAGAGCGAAAGGAGTTTCGCTCTGGGTGGAACGAGACGGAGTCCTTATTTGTAGATTATAACTAATAACACCTTATTTGTAGATTTCCTACCAAAAAAGGGGAGTATATAGGTGTGATGTTATGTTATATTTACTAAGGTCATCAATACAAGCTGCAGTATTTAATTTACAAAAAAATTAAGGAGGCAATTATTTAATGATCTTCGACCGGAATCAACAATAGAATGGATAGATATTTTTTAATTTTTTTATTCTTATTTACGGTAGTCGGTAAAAGCGTTCCGTAGAGTATGTGGGCGGAGCCTCGTACTGTAGGCTGTCGCACTCACGCACACAGTGACATGACGAGATAAATCGCAACGGGTGATTCTGTTTTTTTGAATAACACTAAAAAAAAACTAAAACAGCAAGTAAGTATAGATTAGACCAGGTATTGTAACGAGTTCAATTCCTGAAATTTTGTACATATTCAAAACTGCACTTTGGATAAGTACTAATTAAAATTTCATATCGCTTTACTAAAATAGGACATTCTATTTTACCAACAATCGCTTACCCCCCTCGAAAAATAATGTAAATGTTGTTATATACGTTGAAATTTTTTATTTAGGTACTGAATTCTATTTTTAAATTTTAAGATTATCAGTAAAATACAATCTATTAGGTACTCAAGGGCTTTAAAGTGGTTCAACTTTTCTTTTGTCCACTCGGACAAAATTTTATTATTAATAAATTATTATTCGATTTGATATTTTTCATAGTATTTATAAGTTTATAATTTTAGCATATAAATGTATTTTATTATTATAAATAACTTATTTTTTTACACTAAGTAGGTAGCTTTTCCACAGTTTTATTTTTAGATTTTAAATTTTCAACCACATTGAAATTCGACAATGTCATTGAGAAGTTCAAAACAAACATGAGTAAGCACCTAAACGAAAACGATGCACATCCTTCAAATTTAAAAACACGTTGTCTGTTTACTAATTAATGATAATTGAAGTTCAATAGACAGTACCTACCTACCTCGTTAGCTTCATCAATAAAGTAGGTAGATATATATGATAATGTTAATTAATAATACAGCAAGTAAATATATTATTTTTATAGTTTAAAAAGCGACGCTGTCTACTCCAGTAACTACATGCGTAGGTGCGATTGTATAAACATGCATAATCATACAGAGTAGACACACATAACATGTTGTGTACACATCATGTGTGAAATCGTTTAATACCGGCTTACTTTTTAGCATCAAAATCCGAATCAGGCACGCATGACACAATACTTATAAACAAAGGCAAATTATTCAGCTCCTTTAAAAGTAAAATGAACAACAACCTACCTTTAGTGCAATGTCAAAATATCACAAGTTTTTGCAGCGTTGTTTGTAAACAAAGACGGAACGGAACGCGCGCGCACCCGCGTGAATTTGTAATAGGTTTGAGCGTTGTCGATTCAGCCGAACGCACCACGCCCGCGCAGCGACTGGCCGCGACTACAAAACCCGTCTAACTATAAATCGAGTAGCTCAGTACAGTATACAGCCTGCTCGAAGTTGTCCCGATAACAATGTTATTGACGTTTAGTGCAGTCTCAGAGCAAAACTAATTGCGAACCGGCTGATTAAACTATATTAGTAACGCCTTGTAAACAATACCACAATATAATTTGGTTTGTTTGTTTCCTAATAGCCAAATAAATAAATATTTCCTCCGCTGTTATGCGATCACGGCTAGAACTTCGGAGGCAAATTTTTTTCTAATTCCTACTGCGTTGTTTCTGTTTCAAAGTACAATTTATGTTCCGAATGTCAAGGTCAACAGAAAAACGTGCTAGTAAAATAAAAAAAATATTCTTCCGCTATAATCAAATCTACCGCAGGCTTTGTCATGTCACTTCCTTATTATACAAATTGTAAGTACCATAGCATAAAGTCGGGTTACTTTGACTCAAGCTCGTTAACCAATAAAACACAATAAACACATTGTACCGTGTTCCTATTGGTTAAAAGGCTTGGACCGAAGTAACCCGTATTTACTATACCAATTTTTTTATTCCAATCAGTATGTTTAAGTTCCAAGTTCAGAACAAACGAAAAGTAACGAATGAGCTCAATTATTAATTTATAAGAACAACCGTGTCGCAGACAGGTTCGATTCCCGCGCGGAACAAATATATATATTCCCGGATCTGGGTGTCTTGTTTATGCACCCACGATTCAGAAGTAATCCTAATGAGAGCAAGCAGTTTTTAAATAGAAATTATGCTATTACTGAACAAGATGTTCTGGGTTTGATTCCCGTGAGATGGTGGTCTACAGGTGCACTCCTGCATGACCCTTCGGGGTAAATAGGGCTGCAGGGTTGTTTGAAAGAGCTACCGCGGCGTTGGAATGCAAAGGGTAACTGAATAAATACTGTTGGGTTTTAGTCAGCAATAGTCTGACACTTTCTGGACTCCGTCTCACTCGTGAGTTTCACTCTGTTTGGAGCGAGACGGAGTCCTTATTTGTAGATTATAACTAATAACTCCTTATTTGTAGATTTCCTACCAAAAAAGGGGAGTATATATTATAGGTGTGATGTTATGTTATATTTAAAGGTAAGGTCATCAATACAAGCTGCAGTATTTAATATACAAAAAAATTCAGGAGGCAATTATTTAATGATCCCCAACCCGAATCAACAATAAAATGGGTAGAATTAAAAAAAAAAAAACTTGTTTGCGGAAATCGGTAAAAGTGTTTCGTAGAGTATGTGGGCGGAGCCTCGTACTGTAGGCTGTCGCACTCACGCACACAGTGACATGACGCGATAAATCGCAACGGGTGATTCTGTTTTTTTGAATAACACTAAAAAAAAACTAAAACAGCAAGTAAGTATAGATTAGACCAGGTATTGTAACGAGTTCAACTCCTGAAATTTTGTACATATTCAAAACTGCACTTTGGATAAGTACCTACTAATTAAAATTTCATATCGCTTAACTAAAATAGGACATTCTATTTTACCAACAATCGCTTACCCCCCTCGAAAAATAATGTAAATGTTGTTATATACGTTGAAATTTTTTATTTAGGTACTGAATTCTATTTTTAAATTTTAAGATTATCAGTAAAATACAATCTATTAGGTACTCAAGGGCTTTAAAGTGGCTTTTCTTAATTTTGTCCATTCGGACAAAATTTTATTATTAATATTATTATTTGATTTGATATTTTTCATAGTATTTATAAGTTTATAATTTTAGCATATACCTAAATGTATTTTATTATTATAAATAACTTACTTTTTTATTTTATTTTTTCTGTTACTTGTTTATTGTGCAAGCCTACCAGTGTCGTCTTTTTTAACCTAAAGGTTGACTGATAAAGAATGCCTTGTTGCATTAAGTCCGTCTATGTACCACTACTGTACATGAAGTTTAAATAAAATAAAATTCTCCTTCGTGTATATAAGGTGTTAAAAAATTAACTTTAAAAATTTCGAGTGGACATTATACTCCCCATCATGAACAACTTTGACTATGGGACCAAACCTTAAATCGCGAAAAAAAAATCAGCTATTCCCTACGTTTATGTTCGCTTAACTCGTCAAAATGTATGGAGCAGCTGATTTTTTTTTCGCTATTTCAGGTTTGGTCCCATAGTAAAAGATGTTCATAATGAGGAGTACAATGTCCCCTCGAAAATCACAAAGTTAATTTTTTAACACCTTATAGTGTGACACTTTTAACTCATCAGTTGTCGATAAAAAACAAAAACGTTCCGTCTTATCTGGGTGCATTCATATAGGACGATGTTCTCTCAATCTATTTCTGAAAGTAGTTCACTACGTGGGTGAACTATATATACCTAGTAGTTTGTATCTAACCTATATATATACCTATATATTATAGTTTGCAAATGTCTGTAAGTAGTTTGTCATCTAGGTAACCTCATCATCATCATTTCAGCCGAAAGACGTCCACTGTTGGATATAGGCCTCCCCCAAATGTCGCCACAATGACCGGTCCTGTGCGTCTCGCATCCATCGGATTCCCGCGACCCTCACCAGGTCATCGGTCCACCTTGTGGGAGGCCTTTCAACGCTGCGTCTTCCGGTACGTGGTCGCCATTCCAGAACCTTTCGTCCCCATCGACCATTTGTTCTGCGAGCAATGTGCCCTGCCCACTGCCACTTAAGTTTGGCGATTCTTCGGGCTATGTCCGTAACCTTGGTTCTCCTGCGGATATCTTCATTTCTGACGCGATCACGCAAGGAAACTCCGAGCATAGCCCTTTCCATTGCCCTTTGAGTAACTTTAAGCCTTCTAGGTAATCTACTATTTCAGTAATTCTTAATACGGGGTATAGTAGATTATGAAGACTAGAATTATCTTTTCCACCTTACTTCTCTCGACTTCTCCTCTTCCGCTTTAGGGAGTAGCTAGAGGACGTGTCACACTTTTACTGACTAAATCTCACCTCTATGTCCTTCAGTTGTCCTTTGCGTAACAGGACCACGGTACCTATCTTTTTTATAAATTCTCACGGCCCTAGCGCGGGTATCGACCCTATCGGACCCCTACAGTTTTGCTGACTTTGAAACACTACGCGCCGTCGCCGACTCGGGCTCAGTTCTTATCGGAGGGTCGGACGGCGAGCTACTCATTGCTCATCGTCCGCAATAAGCTAATTATTAACTTCACTAAAACTAGCCATCATTCATAGCTGAATTAGTATCAGGTTTTAGACGATTAATGTATCTATATCTATAAAAAAAATTAAGTATCTGACAAGAACCTGTAAGTGTATACAGGTGCTGTTATGGGTAGCATGGTGCCTTTATATATGTGATATGTTTTATAATCATATCACATATATAAAAGCTAGAGTTTTATACATAGGTATGTGTAAGTTGGTACATATATGTTTGTATAGTTCACGTTCAAATGGATTTATATGAATTTTTGCACACGGGACCATGATAGACCATGTCCTGGAATAGCACATAGGAATTTTAATCCTGGAAATAGGTAAGTTCCCTTGGGATAACATTCTACATTCACTCGGGTGAAGCTGATAGCAGAAGGTAATTTAATTGACATTAATTCATTAGGTAAACCCCAAGCGAACGCCAATGAATTAAGATACTCACTCGACAAGAATAGAATAAATAAACTTTATTGTAAGTACACCAAAATAGTTACAAAACTTTGTACACTTAGTAGCTTTTCCACAGTTATATTTTTAGATTTTAAATTTTCAACCACATTGAAATTCGACAATGTCATTGAGAAGTTCAAAACAAACATGAGTAAGCACCTAAAAGAAAACGATGCACATCCTTCAAATTTAAAAACACGTTGTCTGTTTACTAATTAATGATAATTGAAGTTCAATAGACAGTACCTACCTACCTCGTTAGCTTCATCAATAAAGTAGGTAGATATATATGATAATGTTAATTAATAATACAGCAAGTAAATATATTATTTTTATAGTTTAAAAAGCGACGCTGTCTACTCCAGCAACTACATGCGTAGGTGCGATTGTATAAACATGCATAATCATACAGAGTAGACACACATAACATGTTGTGTACACATCATGTGTGAAATCGTTTAATACCGGCTTACTTTTTAGCATCAAAATCCGAATCAGGCACGCATGACACAATACTTATAAACAGAGGCAAATTATTCAGCTCTTTTAAAAGTAAAATGAACAACAACCTACCTTTTGTACAATGTCAAAATATCACAAGTTTTTGCAGCGTTGTTTGTAAACAAAGACGGAACGGAACGCGCGCGCACCCGCGTGAATTTGTAATAGGTTTGAGCGTCGTCGATTCAGCCGAACGCACCACGCCCGCGCAGCGCTGCCGTCATAAGAAAGAATGGCGTAACTGACAATTTTATCAGAAATGAGATTAAGATGGCATTTTCTTTGCTGATTCCGAATGTGTTAATAACTCATTTTTGACAAAAGTGTCAGTTACGGCCTTCTTTCTTATGACGGCAGAGCGACTGGCCGCGACTACAAAACCCGTCTAATTATAAATCGAGTAGCTCAGTACAGTATACAGCCTGCTCGAAGTTGTCCCGATAACAATGTTATTGACGTTTAGTGCAGTCTCAGAGCAAAACTAATTGCGAACCGGCTGATTAAACTATATTAGTAACGCCTTGTAAACAATACCACAATATAATTTGGTTTGTTTGTTTCCTAATAGCCAAATAAATAAATATTTCCTCCGCTGTTATGCGATCACGGCTAGAACTTCGGAGGCAAATTTTTTCTTGTTTCTGTTTTCCTATTTTTCTCAGTTTTATTTTCTTTTTTAACACTTTCTTGGTCTAATGGCCACGAGCATCTACTTACGTCTTTCGGCCGAAATGATGATGACCTATGGTCCTATGTACCTATAGTCAAATAATAAAAATTCAGGTGGTCCTGCGCTGGCACGCCTGAGCAGCCCAGTAGGTACATCAATATTTACATACAATTTTTTTTTTGTTTGGGTATTAATTATTACCTACTAATTGAATAAGTAGATACGAAAGGAAGCAATTGACAACGTTGGCCCGGAAGAAGAAAAGAAGTTATACCTAAAAACTTCTTTGGAAAGAAAGGAATGTGTTGATCTAACAGACTCTTTAATTGTCTATGTTCTGACATCAAGTTTCACAAAGTTTGACAAGCACAGAATTTAATTTTATAAAATAATTGAACTGTATTCGGCAAAAAAGATATATATATAAGTAATAAGTTAAAAACCTAAATTAAGCAAAAATGCCACTAGCTATAATAACAAGGTGAATAGCCGAATAGGTATATTATGTTTGTAAACTGACGCTTTACTAAATCAATTTTTTGCAAGAATCTAGGTTTATAGGTTCTTTCAGGTAGTTTTAGGTGTATTTCTAGTGGCATATTATAGTGTTATTCAGCCTGGGCCCGGGTCTGTAAGTCTACCTTGCTTAAGCAACTACAGACCTGTCTGTTTGTGTCAGACAGGTACTTCAACTATTACGGAAGATGCAGCATTACAAGGCCTCTGGTAAGTATATAGTCGACCGATGAACTGATGAAAATCGCAAAAATCCACTGGACGCGAGACACACATGACTGGACCGATCGACGTGGCGGCACCCGAGTGATACCTATGGGTAGCAGTGTATCTACAATTTTCGGTTGAAATGATGATGATGAGTTCAATTGGCAATAGGCTCTAAATAAACTAGTGTACCTCACCATCAACGATTGCTTCTCTACTTACCATGAGGTGGGATCGCAGTCAAGCACTAGGTTAGGTATAAAAATTTAAAAAAAAAACTGGCAATCTAGCAATCGCAGTACACAGTCATACCAGTCGTGCTATTCTCTAAGAAAACATGCTGCGGCCAGCGCTGCACTCAAGGCTGTTTTCTTAGCTGGTCACTGACGCCGTTCAATGTTTGACGAGCTTCCTGGTTTGTAACTATGGTGGTATCGATGCAGCTTCCAGATTTTTGACTACTCTCGTTTATAACGATAAATAATTGAATTCCAGTGACGCGCAGTCGAGGCACAGCCTACTCCTTGTGTTAAATATAACTGCCGTCTTCACGTGCATTTGTACCATAGTTCTGCTTGTGCTAACAGCTCTCAGTAAGTAACCTATGTAGATATGTATAAGATTTTGCACAGATATGTCAAACAGTAAAGATATGTTTTAAGCACAAAGAATGATGGTCAAAATGGGCGTAAGTCCAACAGAATTGAAATATATCTCGCGTCGCCGTATCGCCGCACGCCGGTGTCGCGGTTCAGTCGTTGTTTACCTGTGTGTTGATTTTAATCTGCCATGGGATCTGTAGAGTCCTTGTACACATGCACGATTTGCGCGTGGAGATGCAATGCCGGAGCGAAATTCCGCTGGCGGACAGAGTTTCGGCGAATGGTGACGCGACTGTCGCGGTAAATCCCCTTTTTGAGGAGTGGCTGGAAAGACAACACAGCGTCCTCACCTTCCACATGACGCAGGTTTTCACCGGACATGGTAAGTTCGGGAGGTTCTTGCACCGTATTCGTGCAGAAGAATCGGGTGTCACCTCTGTGTGGACCACCCGGAGGACACGGTGAAGCATACGATAGAGGTGTGCCCCGCCTTGGCAGAGCACCAACGTGTACTCGTGGAGGCGATCGGCTGCAACGATCTTTCGCGCCGGGCCTTGGTACAGGCCATGGTCCGAAATGAGGAAGAGTGGTAGGCGGTCGCCTCCTTCTGCGAAGAAGTAATGCTAGCATAGGAGGCGGCCGCACACGTGAGGGAACGGCCCTCACGCCCCAGCCACCGGGAACCTGATTTCCAGCCACGGTAGGCGCGGGCTTGCGGTCGCCGAGAAATGGGTAGCTCGCCGTCTGCAATCCAGAAGCGTAGCGTAGACTAGTTTAGACTTGGGCGAAAGCGCATCAACGAGACCTTATTCTTTCATAAATTCAAAAACGAAACAGCCAACGTCACAACCCAGTATTTGATCACATCGTCGCTTACCATCAGGTGAAAAAGTGGTCAAAAGAAAGCCTATCTATTATTAAAAAAAACCTCGTTCTAAAAGAAGCGACGGCTTGCGCGAGACCCCTTTGCCACATCACCCACGCTAGCTACGTTACTGCTGCAAACGATGACGCAAAAACAACAATAGACAGGAGTGAAACACAATTGACAACGAAACAGGCAAATAAGTCTCGTTTAATAACCATTTTTCGATGGGTAAAGGAATATGAACGGCAAAATAAAGCAATGCTTCAAGCTTCTACGTCAAACATACACCGCGCCCTGACTCACATGTTTGGTGATTATAAAATCGCTGCAAGTCTTTTGAATGCTTTACATCCCGTTTATGGAGATAATAGGCATGCAGTTAATATTTTGTATATAACACCCTTAATCGGCTGTGTGAATATGTCGAAATAAAAAACCTACCCCCTAGCCAAGTTACGATCGTTTCGTTGACGTCATCTCAACGCTCAGTCGCGTGGTCACAAAGGAATCGCAGGCGTGGCCTACTCGAGGCGTTCGACGCAAACGAAACGATCGTAACTTGGCTACGGGGGTGAACCGCCAAAGGAGAAACTTCATTCGATTGGATGGCAATCTCCCGTTCTCAGACGATTTTATCAGCAAAAACTAGACAAGTCATACGTAGCACAGCACATAAACAATGGTGTTTACAATATTGAAATCAGCAGAGATGATGTGCTAAACAATCTCCGTGAATACCCAACAAACATTTGATCGGTCGCCACGACGTGCTGATTTTAACTTTTGGTTCTATACGCTGGTCGTAAATACGTCGCTATCACGTTGATATGACCGAAAATAGGCCCATTTTATACGAATCAGGGTTGTAATAGAGTTACACAGCAGTCGTATTAATCACTATTTGATCATGTAGTGGTCGTATAGACATCATAAGGACCTCTTTTCATCGAGTTATGGTGTTTATTAGCGCTGTTTTGCGGCATTTTATCGAATAAGTAATGTTCATCATGACTTTTATAAGGAAGTTTGATGTAAAGTGATGAGATAAATGTGGTGTATTGAAACTTAAAAACCAGACTATTAATCTTATACTGTGTAAGAATAATAGGTATATATTTTTATTATTGAATGAGGAGTACAGCCATTTTATTTATTCATTAGGTATTATATTTTATCGTCGAAAGTCGTGTTCAAGTACATAAATCTATTGGGAAATTAATTTTATTGAGTAACATACACTAGTTTTCTCAATATAATGAATGCGCCTTATAAATTCTTTAAATTAAGCAACATATTAAAATTTATTTTAGCGAAAGTGTTAAAAATTACCTGTATACGATTTAGGGTTTAAGACACAACCGTAATATAACATTTAGTCGACTTTTCGTTCCGTACACTTATGTTTTATCTGTATATTGTAAATTAGAAACCATATTAACTAAATTATTAGGGTTCACTTATAGAAAATCTCATATGAAAAACCATTTTAAATATATAACTAAACTAGAGACTTATTTATTGTTGGTTTCGGCAGTAAAAAAAAATTAAATATAACAAATTATAAAGGACATTGATAAGTTTTTAACATACAGTATGTATTCGAGATGGCTATTGATATCTTCTATATCTCCTGAGGCACGTTTTCATGAAAGTCAAAAATCACTTTGAAACGTGCCAGAGACGGGTGACATTTCAGTAAGTTATTTTTAAAACTAGTATGTCATTTTTACTAGTTTCGCTTGCGCTTTCACTATCGTAACCATCATGAAGATATAATTTATTAAATCAACCATTATAGAACCTGACTCTACTTTTATAGAACCACTAGATCTACTTTTTGCGGTTCGAGCAACATTCGATTCGGTTCGTTTAGACCCACTTTGCATCAAACTCTTATCTTGAGTCTTAAATAAAATTTTGTGCGGTACCAATTCCAGTTTCATTACAATTGACTTGTCCTGGCTGGGGTTGTAATGTTGAACATTTTTTATACACTAATAGGTCATCTTGTCATTGAATAGTAGTATAAAAGGGTTCATATTTACTGAAAATTATACAAGAGTGCAATTTATTACTCTTACAGGATTATCACTTAAAAGCTGTTTTCGTGACTCTAATACGATTAAGGGCCCCTTTTTCGAAATTTACGTTTCTAGATCGAGTTGTTTTCAGAGAAATCATCATATTTAAATCCGTAAAAAAATATATAGTACAGATACATCTTTAATCTAGTGACTTTTTTGGTTAAAAACACATTATTTAACATTCCACTCGATAAAAAAAAAATCTGAAATAAAGTCGATTTTGAAAGTATTTTAAGTTTTATGAGACTTGGGGGAACGCAACTTTTATGAAAATTTTACTAATCATTTACTAATCGGGTTTGACAGGGATATTTTTGGATAAATTTATAATAGGGCACTTATTTTTTTTAATATAAAATAAATACGTGAAAACGGCACGCGCGCACCGCGCCATTGTCCTGCCAGACGTCATCGAGGGAGGACCTATGCAACTTTTGCTCGCGACCACACATTTTCGTTGCCGCGCGCGTGAAGAAACGTGTTTTATTATAAGTAATTGCAATCGCGAATAGAAAAAACAAAATTAAGAAAAAAAGGGTATCTGAAGTGAAGAAAATCCGAAAGTGTATTGCGTAAGTACTTATTCTATAAATACGTCACAATATAATTACTCCTCTACACAGACCAGCGAAGTCAGTATGACTAGAATTTTAAATCTATAATGGAAACATTCTTATACCTTTAAAAAGTGCAGTTTTGCATCCTGGTCAAATTCAAGGAGATGCAAGTACCAAGGTATGTTGTTGTTTGTTTTTAACCGACTTCTAAAAAAGGAGGAGGTTCTCAATTCGGATGTTTGTATATTTTTTTTAATGTTTGTTCGCGCATAACTTCGTCGCTGCCAACCAATTTGAAAAAATCTTTTTTTGTTGGAAAAGAAATTCTTTTTTTGTTCCCAAATGGTCCCATAGTCACCAAATCGGGATCTGATGATGAAATCTTGGTGAAATCGAGGGAACTCCTCAAATATTATAGCCAACTGTAATATGATTTTGGTATTTTTATCGAGAACTTAAGTATTTACAGTCGAAAAGTAACATTTGATGAAAGATAGGGAATTGATGAAGAAGACCAGAAATGGTCAACGGAACTTCATACTCGCATAGATATCACTATGGAGATAGTTAAGCGACTATGATAATACAAATAAATTAATGGCTCTGAATAGTGTTGAAAATGGTATCATCAAAGTGATCTGATGATGATGATGGAGCCGGAAGGTAGGCACTGGAACTCCGTAATAAATCAATGTAGCCTAGCCGTGTTTGGACTTATCAGAATTGTAATAAGATGCACTTTGGATATAAGGTACTATCGAAGTGATCTGATGATGGAGCTGGAAGGTGGAAGTAGACAGAGGAACTTCATAATAAAACAATGTAACCTAGCAGTGTTTGGGTTCATTGGAATTATCATAAGAAATGGACACTCTGTTTATAAGTGTATCGCAACTATAAGTGTTTATAAGTGTGAAATAAAAAACTTTTTACAATAAAAAAATAACCTACTTCACTAAAAAAAACCACTAAAAGGATCAAAATAACTTTAATTTCGGAAGTCGGTGTTAAATAAGATACAAATAATACCGAAAAACACCGACTTCCTAAATTAAAGTTATTTTGATCCTTTTAGAGGTTTTTTTTAGTGAAGTCCGTTATATTTTTATGTAAAAAGTTTTTTATTATTATTACATTCTTTTATTATGTTTATGAAGATTTGAAAGAAATTGAACAATGGCTATCGGTCACTACTTGTACTCACTAGGTAAGTACCTAGAGCACGGTTTATGGTCGCGCTGCGTTTAGTAGGTAGAAATCGGCCGGCCGCTATAGAAATAGCTTATGACCTATTCTCAAACCTACCAAATATATACAAAAAACTGGTCAAGACACGAGATTTTTATATATTAATTTGATTTTTTTGAAAATATATAATGAAATTTATTCCATTCCAGTGCTCTGAGACCACATATCGGAAAAGGTACTTTAATGTCCAAAAAAAGTACCGATGGGCACTCTAAAGAGGGACAGTATGCGTAAGTACATTATATACATATTACATAATATACTATGGCGGAGCAGTTTTATTCATCCGCTACAAGATTGACGTTATCTCCCGTCGCGCTTTAGTTTTCTTACTTATCACATGTCTTATGTATCCTATTATGGGATATCATGGCAGTAAATGATTTTTTGTTAAAGTTTATTTTGGTGACTTTGAAACTTCCGTTTCATAACGTTAATGACATTCCATTGTTGCAGAAAAACTAGGGATGACGAAGATAATTCCATTATTGTAGCTATAGTAGTATTTAAGCTGAAAATGAAGAAGACAAATTTCAAAGGACAACTAGAAAAGACAAAGATGATTCCATTAAAGCTGAAAATCAAGAAGAGGAAGATGATTACTATAACGTTGAACCTATATATAATGCTATATAATGCCTACTTCCTGAAATCGTGAACCCCAGACATACGCGTGGTATGGGCATAAGAAATCTGAGACTTGTAGAGAACAAATCATCCGAAAATAAGGAAAATGAGGAATCTCTAACGCAAAACAATCCTGATTTGCTATCAGGTCCTAGTTCCCAACTCGGAGGGGAGTGCCATGAGGATTGTGGCTTTGACCCTCTTAGAGGAGACTCGCGCCCAGCATTGAGGAATATATCGGTCGATGAAAATGATCCTGGACCTAGCACACGACCACTAAATTATTATGAATTTTAATTTTTATGAATATTATTTTTTATGCTGGTACCTATATATTTTATTTTATTTTATTATATTATAATTAATCATATTTGTCTTTCATTATATTACTCACTAAATCTTCTACAACCATTCTTTAAGTTCTACAGAATGATCATCGCCTGCCTTTTCATTCACGAGACTATCTTATTAGAATACCGTGGCCCTGGAACGCAAAGGGCAACCGAAGGAATAGGGTGGATTTTAGTTAGTACAAGTGTTACAGTCCCTTCCGCTCCACCCAGAACGGCAGGACTCATTTGATGATTTTACCAAGCAATAAAAAAAAGTCATACATTTATAACGATATACTTAGGTATATCGTTATAAATGTGTATTAGTGTTTACAGTCAATAGTGCAGTGGACAGCACATCAAGCTATACGTTTTTGTTGCAAACAAGCACTTATTACCAGCACGCCAATAATATTTGAACTACTGATTTATTTATCTATACTGTGGCGTGCTCGCCCGCCGCCATAAGTCACCGGAGTTCATATCGCGACGGCTCCTGTGCAACGCGGCCGCAAGCCGTCTCGGTGCGTAAAATGCCTAAACTTACGGAATAAGGGGCCCTTAATGACGGTGTAAAAGTCGAGTAGATGTTACTAAGACGACAGCATCGGTTATACCACTGAAAATTGTGTATCCGTCATATAAATAGTCGTATAGAAGTTTATACGATGTCTGTATAAGACTACAAGTTGTGTAAAGATAAGAGGCACTAAGTCATATTTCACGATAAAAATACTTCAATACGATGTTTAAAGCATTTCGAATCGCGTAATTCTTATTTATACGGCTAAAATGTTTGTTGGGTACTCTTCTTCCATTCTGTCATGTCATCCATTACACTATCACTAACTTTCTTTTCTTTCATATCACTCTTCTAGGGACCAGGATGGCAATAATTCAATGTTACTGTACCTCATGTTATGGTACCTATGCTCATGTAGTTTCGATAATATGGTATCTTGGTTTGGGACAACATGCGCCATTTATCGCCCCCGCGCGTCATTTGTTAGATATTGTCATAGACCGGGAGAGAGTTTAGGAGTGTGGAATGAGTTGAGCAGTTTATTTTCTTTTGATTTATTTTATACACATGTTTAGTAGTTTTTGAGTTTATCGCAAAGAAACAGAAAAACAGACGCGTGGGGGAACTGTTCTATAATAATATATCTGTAAGAATTAAGTAATCATTAAAATTATCTTTTATATCGTGTTATGTAGGATCGTGCAAAATATCGATAAGCACAAACACAAAGCCGGCAGCGGCCGCACCCCGTAACGGTCGTATGAGTGAGAGTATCGGTTAAATACTCATCCATTGCGCAACTAATTCAGCTGATTGATTCCTCGATCTGTACTAAGCCAGCAATGATATTTGTTCTCAATTCAAATAATTGATTTGACACATCATCGCGTTTTTTGGTAACAGAAAGTAATTTTTTAATGAATTTACTAAGAAAAATCTTAATATATTAGTACTTACGTGTAAAATGAGAGACCATATTTCGTGTTTAAAATATAGCTGTTACTTTTGCCAAGAACCACTGAACAACGCGGCATTTTGTAAAAATCATAACCAAAGAAGACGTCGCTAGTTGACATTTGACTAATTGTCGAAAATGACATTAAGCACATAGAAGCACTTAGCCGGCTTGATGCGTTCGCAAGAACCACGCCCCCTTACCATATCTCTGCTGTTTGACATATCTGTGGGATTTTCCCATTGTATGTGGAAGAGGAAGTAGGAAGCGCGAGCCCGAAGCCCGAGTCCAAAAGATGGAAGGAATGAAGGCAGGGCCTTGCCCAGGAGTGGGACAGAACAGTCCATCGATTGACTGAATATTGTACAAAGCAAAACCTCTGTGTAGATTCTTAAAAACTTCTTTTTGTAAACTTTTACACTACATTCTTTTGCATGTGTGAAATTTATTGTTAAACTTTTAACCGCTTACGTCGGATATAACCGACAAACACTCTCGCGTTTATGCCAAGAGAGTCTCGAATCCACGACCAAATAGGTACTCCATCTAGTCAACTCTTCTGTCAACTATAGGGATTGAAGAGCTAAACAAGATGGAGTACCTTGCCAATCGCGAACACACGACCTTGTCGAATAGCACACGAAATCACTCGTCGGATCAATCCGAGGCAAGCTGTTAAAGGGTTAACTAACTTTAGCTAACGATTTAGTCTGAGTGAATGTCGGATAATGCGGACGGGTAGTCGAAGTCCAGATAAAAAAGGTCTATGTTCTTCCTTGGAGCTTACTCCTTACCAAATTTCATCAAAATCTGTTTAGTTGTTTAAGCGTATGAGACACACACGAGTTACTTTCACATTTACAATATTAATTTATTAAACTTTTACAGGAATGATTTTCATAGAACCTGATGTTCATCCAGTCATGCAAGATCACGTCACAAACTTTTACAACCAAACACAATTATCAAATAGACGATTTTCGAGACGATCAGACGACTCAGATCAAAGTGAAAGTGTAGACATCTACGAGTACCTGCTGTAAATAGTTTTCGTGTCCTATCCGCCAGGGTCGTCTGTTTGCGACTGGGTATCCAATCTCGTTTATTTAATCCCTGTAAGTGACAGAACTGATGAGATAGAGTAAATACTCTATCTACGGGGACTTATATGGTCGTGGATGTGCGACCCTGGCGGAATAAACGCGAGTGTGTGTCGGATATATCCGACGTAGTCGGATACATATACATTGATTAAATATATAATTGAAGTAGCATGTTTTTTTTTTTGAGGGTGTTAAATCATAAAATAACTTTTCCTCGCTCTGGGTGTAGATGGAGTGGCATTAGACTTTTACTTTTATCGACTATAACCGTTCCGTGTTCTTACACGCCCGTAGATGCGTCCGGTTAGGTCAGGTAGCCGAGTGAGAGCAGTGGTGGCCGACTGGTAACAGCTCCGACTTACGAGTTGTAGGTCGCGAGTTCAAATTCAGCCAGCCGCATTACTTTGTGTAATTTATTTCATCACCACTGCTCTCAAAACTGTGAAAGAAAAAGTGAGGAAACCGGCATGTCCTAGAACCAAAAATTCGAAGACATGTGACATTCACCAACCAACCCGCACTGGGCCCGCGGGGTGGATTACGGCCCATTCCCTCTCCTAGAGAGGAGGCCTGAGTACCAGCAGTGGGAACATTGAAAGGACTATGCTATTATTATATATAAAACTAATAGTTACCCGCGCCTGGGGTTCAAGAATATCTACTCCCTTTTTCTGAGGCCATTGCGTGAAAATCTGTGACTGAAAGTCCTGTCAAAATCTGTTTATCAATTGTTTCATTTTCCCGTTGGGAAAATAAAGCATTTATGACATTAGGTATCCAGTCCCATCAAATTTTGTTCAACCGTTTCGAAGACGTATTCCGTCGTCGTAGTCTGAAATCCAGTTTCCACGGGAAAATGAAAAGTAGCCTAAGTTACTCTTTGTAACATCAGCTATCTATCAGTAAAAGTTCCGTCAAAATTAGTCCAGCCATTTTGGAGATTAGCCAGAACATACAGATGTACCGACAAATAGACAAAACTTTAAAAAGTTGCACTTTTGTTATGATTATACTTTCATTCAGGCATTTTTTTTTTAAATATAATAATAGGTAATCATTTATTATCAGGCAACTAAGGCCCATAGATAACATACACAAATAATCTTACAAAATAATAAACTAATACATAAGTATAAAAGAAAACTATAACAATTAATAAACTATAGGTACTATTGCACACGAAGTAACGGCGTCGTGTTCCGCTGCGAGGTCGGTATCCTTCCACGAAATCGTCGATACACGACACTCTTCGGAAAAAACTCTCCTTTGAGGAAGATCTCCAAATGGTGAGTCGGCACCCGAACCATAAATGACTTGAAATTGGTGTTATGGCGCGGCTCCAACTGCACGACCCTCAAAGTCCTCGAAACGTACAGCTGCGTCGTACGTACTGCTGGACGCAGCAGCATGTTGGGTCCTGCCAGCGCGGTACCGCACTGGTTCTGACAAGTAGGCTTCTTCCTCTTCTTCTCTACCTTACTGAAGCCATCCTCATCGCTCTGCTTGCCCCCTTTTGTTTTACCTGCTTGTCGCGTTGTTTGCGACACAGCAGGTTTGTTTGCAGCAACAATAGCGGAATAGGCACGTTTAGGGGTCGACGTACCTACATGCGTCACCACTTCGACCGGTGACGATACAGCGACGGCAGCGGCCGAGCAAGATGCAACGCAAGCATTATCAGCAGCGGGTGACGCACTGCAGCTCGCCGACTCAAAACTGCCGATGTGCGCATTTTGTGCTCCGCGACGTATGTTCACGCTGGATTTATTAGGCGCCCTACTTTCCGAAACAGTGTTGCGCAACAACTCTACTTCGGCACGCAGCGCACCTACGGTGGTATTGGACACCTCCAGCTTAGATCATCGCATGGCGACCCTGCCAGTCGGGTGGACGGCGTTCTAGTTGTCTAATCGGGGGCTAATCAGAGTCGCAGTTTAGTCGACTTCCGTCATCTTCACGTCACGTCGGGTCACGGGCCATGGGGAGCACGACGTCCAAAGAAGAGGTGATTATCGCTCAGACGGCATCGGGTGGTTCAAATACCGCAGCGGTTACGCAGGAGCAGCTGTCAGCTATCAAGACGGTGCTGTTGGTTATTGCTGCATGTTTACTGTTGGGCATCGTTGGTGCGGAAGTCCGGATGTACAGAAGATGTCACCAGAATTGGGTCGAGGAGAAGATCAATCAGCGGGAAGTTCGTAAAGCTGTGCAGATGGCCTGACCAAGTGTACGGAGTGACGTTCCCTCAACAAGAAGTAAGTGATTTCAAAAATTCCAATGTGAAAATATAAAGTGTTGTGGCAAGTGCAAAATGACTCCAAGTCATCGGTAAATTTAGAGACAATAGTATACATATATATTACGTTTAAATGGAAGTGGAATTAACGTCGCTATTTAGACAACTGAAATTGTTAAGGGAATCTATTTTTAAGTTAGGTCCTAGTAGGCGGAAAGGCAGAAATTTTGATAAGAAAATTAACGATGCAAAAGCCTTACACGATAAATTTAAGAGTATACTTTCAGGTTCGAGTAAATTTTCAGAAGAGTTAACGCAGTTGATAGTTAAAATAGGAAAGTTGTACGTCGAGATAATTAAGTTTGAAGACGTCGCAAAAATCGAACAAAAGATGGCGGCGGAAAGGTTTTGTTTAAGGACAGCGGTTACCTTGCTACCGAAAATGAGTGGCGATGAGCAGGTGACCCAAGATTTAATTGATGCCATAGGGTTATATAGTTCTATGTTAGAGGCAGATAATACTCTTTTAATTAAATTCGTTCTAACCACACGGCTTACCCAGGGGGCTAGGATTCGGTTGTCTTCCAATTACGCAACGGTAGACAGTCTGTTGGCTGACATGAGAAATCATTTATTAAGAGTCGGACGTAGCTGTGCAAGCCAAACTTGTAACAAGTATTTTTTAAATTCACATCTATTACACAGCGCCATCTAGTCCCAAGCTAAGCAGAGCTTGTGTTATGAGTACTAGACAACTGATAAACATACTTATATATTTCTAAATACATACATATTACAGATAAACTACACCCAGCAGCACGCAACAAATGATCGTGCTCATCGCACAAACATTGGTCCTGGGTGGGAATCGAACCCACGACCTCCGGCATAGCAGTCAGGGTCACCAACTACTAGACCAACAAGCCAGTCAATCATATATTGTGATATTAGAAACAGACACTTAAATTTTATTTATATGTAGGTAAAAAAAAAAATGTGGGGTTTTGTGGGGTGGTTTATAAATAGATTAAGATTAAAACCAAAGAGATTTTTTATTGTAACTTTATTAACTTCAAATAAAAAGATAATACAATGTTTGCAATTATAACGCCGGCTGTGCTATTACAATCTATAGATTAAAACTTCAACATTCTTATTCATTCAATCGTAACTCTTAATCTAATAAGGCTACCCTTAAATTCTACCACTTTCACTCTTTAAGTAAGGGCCAATGAATGCAGTTTATTTTTTTATTATTATTGCTTGCATAATTTAGTAACCGCACGATATAAAAAAAGTCGATATAATTATTAGGAATTCTGTATCTAAGTAGAATTCCATATTATGCATTGATATAAATTCGCTAGCATCCTTACAAAAATCAACTATTATTACAATAGGGAATATGTATGTAATTCAATATGGATCTTTTTTTTTTAATAACCTTTATTACTTCAAAATTAAGCCTGTGTCAATATTTTTAATTATAATTTTGTTTTGAGATAAATGAATTTTTTAAAAGTGCAAAACTGCGGAATCAAATAATTTAAACGTAACGTCACTGATCAGAGGCCCAAGTCTGCTAATTCATAATGATCGATCATTGATCGGTCAATGAGTGGTAGCATGTCAATATCGAGCTTATTAAAAGCAATGCAATATTAAACTGCATAATGACGTTCTAATGGTAGGTCACTGATCAAAGGAACTGTTAAAATTTTTGCAGATTACCGCATAAGTCAGATATTCGTTTGTCAATATTTACAAGATTACCATTCTATGCCACTTCTTTTAATGGTGTGTCAGTGGTTGACCATTGGAAAGTCATAATGAAGCCATTATATTAGTAGATTACCAAACTTGTCAAAATCAACAATTATGAAATCAATGATAGAACATTCTGACACTATTGTAATAGCAGACATGAGGCCCTGAGCAAATGTGACGTCATAGTCTATGACAACACACATCATAACATCGAGTGCGTATAATTGCAGTGTAACTTCCCCTCTCCACTTAATAGTTTGCCGGCATAGACTTTGACGTAACACGAAGCGCCCCAAAATGGCGGCCCTTTGAACTACCTGTGTCGGTTGGTGGTTTCTGTTTTGTTTAATATTTTTTTATGTTAATTTTTTTTTTACTATTTCAAAGCGATGTGAAGTATCGAATAAAAATATTTAAAAAATACATGCATATTCCCTATTCCACACACAGTACAACGCTACAAACGCTCGCACCTAAACCTGTGCCCTGATAAAAATATAAGAATCTACAACCAATCAAAACAATTGATTCGATATTATAATATACACCCAAACGAACGAAAAACAACGGAATATCACACGTACCAATACAAACAGAGCAGGAATATAACGTTTGAAAAGCAAACATGTAAGTAATGGAATAAACATTTTACAATAAGTGTATACCTTATGATATGGTAATGATATGATAAAAAATCTACACTGGGTCCAGCCAGCCACCAGAACTTTTACTTTATAAATCATTATTATTTATAATATAACTAACATGCAATTCAATAATAAACCTTACCTATATCACTACCAGTATTTCGTTAAGGCATAACTGAATATTTATATTGTCCAATCTATCAGGAAGCATGTTCTCTTAATTTAGTAATTGATGGCATTTTATTGACATTGTTATTTGTAAGCTTCATTCCATAGTCCTGGTGTACATGAGTGCAAAATTAAATAAACATAACATTACACTCATGAACGCCAGATTTATTGTATAACTAGTTTACGAGAGACAACGACCTGTACCATGACGTTTAAAGTAAGATTGTATCATTCTTATTTCCAGCTAGACAACCTGTATAGCTCTGTCTCTTACCCACACTGAAATAAGAACGAAACAATCTTACTTTGAACGTCATGGTAACCCCGAAGGTCAAAATTATATAATACGTAAAGAAAGTTATTTTGATTCAAATACATAGGTACCTACTAATGCATTGAGTAGGCATGTACAGTAATGTTTAAAAGCTACAGCTTAAACTCGAATATGAAATTAAAATTCGAAGAAATTGATTCAATATTTTCTTTAGATATAATTGCAAGTAGGTTTCAAACCATAAACACTCATTTACACGGAGAGTTTAGCACCCTATTTTGGTGGCGAGACTGTGTATGCGAGGTTCGTCGATGATTATCGTACATAAATGAGTTTCCATTCCAGCAAAAAAAACAAAATGTCGCTTGTTTATTGTAATCCCAAACGTTTTATTTGCGACTATAGGAAGTATGTACTTATATAACAGCCCCTAGCCAAGTTACAATTGTATCGTTCGCGCCGAAAGCCTCGAGTAGGCCACGCCTCCGATTCCTTTGTTCTGACCACGTGCCTAAGCGTTGAGATGACGTCAGAACAAAGGAATTTGAGGCGTGGTCTACTCGAGGCGTTTGGCGCGAACGATAAGATTGTAACTTGGCTAGGGGGGCTGACATTTTTTTTCACAAACAAAAATCTTTCTCCATGTAAATGAGAGTTTATTGAATGTGTTTAAAAAACCGCTGCAAAAACAAAAATGTCAGAGAAACTTGAATAAAACTGAATACATTCAAATACAACACAGTTGATTTAATCAAATATTTTAATCCTAATTGTTACTACTTTATAATCAAGTGCACTTAATGAATTCTCACTACATTAATAGTTCCATTTGTTTGAGTCGTTATTAGCGTACTTATACCTACAGAAATACTAAATGTCCCATGTAAATGGTCCACAGTAACTGAAAGTACAGTCACAAAGATAGCGTCATCCTTCTTATTTTTATATCTGAGCATAAGCACTCTTCAAATATTTTGTTCCCTACGATGCCTACTTGAATATTACTGACCAAGTTGAACATAGGATCCAACTCTACATGAGTCACTAAGTACCTCACAAATGACGTATACGCTTGTAGGCATGCATGTCTGTCGACAATTCGATACAACAACTGAGCATGATAATTTGACTTTTGAATTCATGTACTTAGTGTATGCAAAGCATTCAATTCCCAAAATCCTTCTCCCCAATATAATATTTTCTAAAAGCAAATGACTAGACCTTCATGAAATTCCGTTTTTTATTATTATAGATAGAAATCATCCGAAATGTGTAAGTTTTGTAACAGGACTTCAAGGCAAAATTGATCCTTATCAGCACTACTATGATCGCTCATCGGGTTAATTTTACTATTCTCATAAATAGAGTATATTAATACTTTTATTTATTTCTAGTAACGTTGATTACCGCCGTGAAGTCTCATATAAATTCAGCCTGTATATCTTGGGCCTTATTTATAAAAAAATAAGGCTGCTTATTGTTACCGTCGTGTTTGTCATTCGTTACGTATAATTCACTGGAGGAACTCGACGGCGGCGTTGGTTTGGGGGTTGTTAAATATCGTGGATCGTATTATATCTCATGGACGGAGATTACGTTCACTTACTAACATTGTTCCATATTGTTAACATTATGTAACTGGGTATCGGGCAATATCACACGCGATATGCTTAATATTATTGTATGTACTTATTAATTTGTGTTTGGAATGGCGTATCGGACACCACCAAGTCTTGTTCCTGTATCACAATAGGCTTACTTGCCTGAAAGCCTCGGATCTTCGATATCTTCGCTACTCATACACCTATTTATTAGTTTTATTTAGTGCCTAATATAATTATGCCATTATTTGACTTTAAATTAAGATTCATGTAATGGAGATTCAGTATAAATTACGTAGTTTGTGTTTTAACTTAAAGGGGTCATGTCTTACCGAGTATTATTTCAGTTACAATTGGTAATGGACGATTCTAATCTCATTATTACTATTTATTCTCAAACTGATAAGCATAAACCTTTGCAAAAAGAGAATATTGATGTATAAATATTTTTAGCAGCCTCGCTAATACCACAGTTTATCTACACTACTTGCAGTGAGCCAAAGTCCGTCCGAATATGAAATACTGAAATGTGAGTTATCAAATGAGTTGAAAATCTGCGCGTTACGTAATCAATTAATAATTACTCACTTCAGCAACTTTATTGCATTTGTTAGATTCGTTTTTACAGCATTAAAGCTGCAATTAAAAATTATGTCAACGATACATACGCAATTTTGTAGGTATACAAGAGGTTTTCTTTGATTATGACATTTTTCAAGCATCAACCCCACACATTTTTTACTTAATATTTAATATACACACACGGGCACTATATCCTTTTTGCTAGGTGGGAAATTATCAAAAGCGAGGCTGTCAGACTTTTAAGGTCAGCACGCACAGAGGTAGGAGACACGCAAATGTGATCGCGCCAGCATTCTGTGTAACAGATTGCATACCAACTCGAACATTACAAAATATTCCGTCCCGGATCGCTACCCGGCTCTGTGCACGCTAAGCTTAACTGACAAAAACCCACCGAATAATCCCCAACTCCATCCACCTCTGGATTTATTTGTGCTAACGCCTTTGTCGACCCACTGAAAGTAGCTAGATTTACGTAGACTGTGCTAAAACTAAGAAGGCTTTTGACTACGACTAAATAGAAGAGCACTGTTTGAACCCTTACACGTTAATATTTAGTAAAAAATAATGCATCTCTAAACTATACGTGTCTATAATGGAAGCATTAACAATCGGTCAATTCCGTGAGTGCGAAGTTGCCTAAGCTTAATAATTAAATGCGTAAAAATGAATAAGGTGCAAAATTGCTTCAACACAACTTTATTCATCAATGAGCCGATTATTGAACTTGTTCAAGCAATTTTGACCCTTACATCATTATGGTCCATCTTTTACATTTTGATATAATGACACACCCGCAGTGCTATACACAACCAGAGTTCACTAATTTTAACTACCAAGTACTTTTTCCCCATTGGAATATAATGTTAAAGCGCAAACTTTAGTCGTGTAAATGTATGGAAGATTAGGATCGATAGAATCATGGTCAGTCTTAAATATAAATAAACAATAAGAAAATTAACTAGCATCGGTCTTACATAAGTAAATAAATTAATAATATCCTATATATTGCATGTTATTTACGAAGATTCGATTCGATGTTTAATTTATACATAAATAATGATATTACAATGATAAAATAATTTCTGGGTAGCGCTGCCGATACGATCATCGTCTTCATGCCTTTGTTCCAATTTATTTCGGGTCGAAGCAACACGTTTTTTTTTTTTTCATTTTATTCTGTCAACCGTCACGCTATCGCTGACTCCTTATTCTAATAAATCACTCCACACGTAACCGATGATGACGATGCGCTGTTCGTCGTCGCTTTGACGAACGCGATGTGCGGATTCAAAGCGGCGTACTTTTGATTACGAATTGTAATCCGGCTGAACGTGTGATAGTCGCATCACATTACGGCGAGGTTTTTCGCCAATTTTGAATATATGTGTAATACGCGTGATAGACGATACGGCTGCGACATAACCAACTCATGACTCTTTTAGTAACATGCGTTTCATCCCTCCTCTTCACATAACTATACTAAAACAAACGATTCCCATTCAACGTTTCAGTCACTGGTGTCACTTTCAAACTTCCTCTGATATACTCATTTCTCACTTTATCCATTCTCGTCACTCCACACACCCATCTCAACATTCTCATCTCTGCTATATGCAATCTTTTGCATTCATCTTTTTAACAGCCCAACATACCGATACAATTGAATTAATGTGATGCATTCGTTCGCAAGAATATGTACGGATCTGAATTGCGCTTAAGAATAATGGCAATGGGTAATATAGTATCAAATTGATTCTGAGAGGGCAGAAAAATGTTCAGATCGTATCTTCAGTGCCACCCAGTGCATTACAGGTAAGAAAAGACCCATAACGAAACCAAATAAATGGTTTAGCAAGTAATTTTGCTGGATATCTCTTATACGCAATACGTAGACTCAGCTTCGATAAGGGTTTTTCTTACAACTAAAAGAGCATAACAAAGTTATACATAACGTGTTGACAGTGTAATTCAACTACAAATTGTTCAACCTTCACAATAATAAAATAATTTAAATCTATTAATCACATTCTTTATAATACAATTTAGCTTTCGGGCTTATTGAAATAATGAGAAAAGCCAACATCTAGGCCTCAAATAAATACCTTAATTCTTGCAATAGCAACGCCACTCTAAGTATTAGGAAACAGCCAATTCTTTTTTCTGGAGCAAATGTAATGGAACACTTTCTGGAAAATAAAAAGAAACGATTTCAGTTATGGAAAAGATCGAGCAAGTACACATATTTCAGTGTGTCTAGTGCGAGTTTGTTTCACGTTAACTTAGGCTAAGAACTCACGAAGCGGTTTTCACCCGCGCGGTAAATTAAACAGCTATTTTATTTCAAGACTCACGAGACCGCAGATTTACGCGGTCACGCAGCCGCCGCGGTTGCGATTTTCGCCCGCAAACCTGGCGGGCGATTATAGCAAGACATGCGGTTGCAAGATGGGCGGTGAAATGTTTGGTACCCGGTTACCCGCCAACCGACCGCAGAGCGTGCGGGCACAAACCGCCGAGGCTACGGGCGACCGCGAACAACCGCGCACACCGCGGGAGTAAAATGCATCGTGAAATGTGCGTTGATTTTTTTACATAAATGCATTCTACATAATTTGCGGGCCCGCAACCGCGGCGGCCGCAGGTGAAAACCGCGTCGTGAGTTCTTAGCCTTATTAGGCACATTTATGACATTTGGCGCTTCGACTGGTCTATTCCAAACTTTAAACAAAACAGAGAGCCAAACACCCCAGGCAATGTTAATAATAATGTGTAAAAATAATTCGCATTCAGCGCACAGGTGGCCTCGCTAGAACGCAAAATAAATATAAAGATTTAAGTAACACACAACGGTCAAATTCAATTAACTGGCTTAAACTTCACAAATATCACGTGTAGGATATTTAATTATGTTAAAACAACAACAAAAAGTAAAACAAGTAATTATCTTGTTTGTCAGGTAAACAAATTATTTGTATTTAATTTGACCTAGTGTGTAATTAACAGTCAAAACGATTAACTGGTCAAGAATTTGTTAGAAGTTATTTTTGAGCAACTACATAAACATTAATGACATAAAAATCTCCAAAAAAAGTCAATTACTCAAAAAGTTGGCAGGTTAGTAGGTCTTTTTTTTGTGTCGGTTTAAAAATATTTTTTGTAGTGATTACTTAGAGATATATTTTTTTTTTAATTTGTAATAATAACACAAACGCGGTTTCAACTTAATAAGAGTTTTAACTATTCACTGTAACATACATTGTAAATGTTTAATCGTAGAATATTTATTTCCGGTAAAAAAAAATCTAATGTGGAGACAGCGATTCGGGCAATGGGATAGTTCTAAAGAATTACCGTGGCCTTGGTACGCAAAAGTCAACTGAAAGAACACAGGTGGGTTTTAGAGAGCAAGTCTGTCGCGCTTTCCCGCTCTAGTTGTAGTTATTTGAAAATATCCCACCCGAAATAGGGGCACTAAGCGACCAAGCGATAATCGAAGACGCAGTATAGAAGCAGGCCCGAACCCTGCACACAAAGGACGCGCACGGCTGGCGCAAAATGAAGTAAAAATGACAGTTATGCGCAGGCGCCGACAGCGGTTCAGCACTACAGATCTTTTTCAATGCTATATAAATATAAGCAAGTTATAATGAAAAAAATATACTTACAAGATATGAATATAATTCACTCCTCATGTGTATATTATTATGTAAAAATTCCGAGTGAAATGTTCCATTATTATAGTGTGAGTTGAATTTTGGTGTGTTCACTGTGAGATTGTATAATCCTCTATGGGGTTGAAATCTTTGCTTTTCATGTGGGTCTCGTTGTACGCCATCTTGTAACCCCACAAGAGCATAGCTTCCTTGCACGCCATCTGAAACATTATTATTAATTATTAGTAATAATTTCGTAAGGGTTGCGGGAATCTGATGGATTCGAGACGCACAGGACCGTTCACTGTGGCGACATTTGGGGCAGGCCTATGTCCAACAGACGTCTTTTGGCTGAAATGATGATGATGATGAATCATTTCGTCTTACTCAGTTACAGTTTGTTTTCCGGCAGAGCGTGCGCGATAGTGTTAACGTCTTTAGATAATAATATAAGTGGGTTGCGTTTAGTTATTTGCTTCGTTATATAGAATATAATATTTAACGTCATGCTTTCACACGTTTCATTCACCTCTGCGGTGAAATCACAATAAATCTGACGGAATAGAAAACAGATGATTAATTAAAAAATTGTTTTCTTCTCAATATTAAAAACTTTCGATTTTTTTTTAAGAATAGTACCGTAGCTGAGTATGTTCAACAATTTTGATCCAGTACTGCAATGTTTGCCAACGAGGATAAAGAGCTCTCATAGTTTAAGTAAGGTTGCTGTTCGTCTCGTGGTTACTGGCCCTGATTGCTATGCCAGAGGTCAAGACAAATGTTTGTGTGATGAGCACGATCATTTGTTGTGTCCGGGTGTAATTTATCTATAATATGTATGTATTTAGAAATATATAAGTATGTTTATCAGTTGTCTAGTACTCATAGATGGCGTTGTGTGATAGTTGTGGAAAAAAAGGTCCAACTCAAAAGTATCAAAACATACGTACATCGCTGCATCGTTATGAGAACTACGGTATTGTTTAGATTAAGACTAAAATTACTGAAAACATGATTGTGTTACAGCTATACGAAGTTATTCAAATACTGGTGCAACAAACTTTTCCCAGGGGATACGGACCGATAGTTGGAGGAAGGGAGGATCGATAGTCTCGAAATTAACCAATAATTTCCCGGAAAACGTCATGGGTGTATTTCGCAGACAATTATGTCCCTTTACCGAAAAAAAAAAATCAATTTGCATTCATATTTTTTTTTTAGTTAATTTATGGAAATAATTTTAATTTTTTCGCGTGATTCACCCTAATTAAATTTTATATTGTTGATACAGATGTCGATCATTCACCATGTCTCGATTTTGCATTTAATCATCACGATTTATGAAGTTGAGTTTTTAAGGCAAAATGTTACTGCATTGAGATCGATAAACATGTAAAATATTGAATGCCATATCCCTTACCTACCAGAAAACTTTACTCCCACATACCTATACACGCATTAACACTTACACACACACAATTATACTGTCGCAGAGAATTCAAATAGACTGCAGTATTTATATCTTTATGATTGTCATTCAATTATTTTCTTCGCTTCTATAATTTTTTTTTTTACCCTCGTTGAAGCTATTCGATGAGGGTTATCCTGTTTAAATTCTTTATTTTTCGTAGTAGAGTTTGTTTAAATCTTTTTATCATCAGTCTATAGTCAAAATGCAACAGTGGCTATGGGAGTTTTAATATAAATGAATAAATACCTATTTAAAAAGTTCGTGTTATTTTTGTGATTTTTGACCTCAAAAATCGGCCAAGTGCGAATCGGAGTCGCGCACAAAGGGTTCCGTACCATTATCTAAACAACATTAGACACTATATATATATATAGGCAAAAAAATCACGTTTGCTGTAAGGAGCCCCCTTTAAATATTTATTTATATTTAAAGTGAATATACAACTAAATATTCTGTAAATATTTCAAGCGCCTACCTGTTACTGTTATTAATATCGAGCAAAAAACCGGCCAAGAGCGTGTCGGACCACGCTCAGTATAGGGTTCCGAAGTTTCCCATCCGCCACAATAAGTGTTCCCACTTAAGAGTTAATGAACGACAGACAACGAGCAAGAACAAATACCACCAATGCCAACGAGAGACCAACCGAACGATTCGACAATATTGCACCGTAGGCGCGGGCTTGCGGACGGCGAACAATGGGTAGCTCACTGTCCAATCGTCCGGTAACAGTCCGGACCGAGCCCAAGTCGTCGACGGCGCGTAGTGTTCCACGCGGGCCTCAAGGAGATGTCAGTAATCGTAGGGGGCCAGCAGGGTCGAAGCCTACTGGGGCTATGGGTGATGCGAAAGAGATCCCCGGGGTCATGGGTGAAGCGAAAGAGATCTCGGGGTCATGGGTGATGCGAAAGAAATCCCCGGGGCCTTGTAAAAATAGCAAAGAAAGAACAGGATTGGGTTTTTCAGTAAAAGTCTGGCACTATCTCCCGCTCCGCCCAAAAGCGGGGTATGTCATTAGATGACTTTACCACCCGAAAAAAAAACCTCTTTATAATATTAGTGTAGATAAAAGGAGAAACTGACTAATCAAAATACAGCCAAAACTAATGGAACCAGGAAAGTGAAATTTTGCACAAAGAAAGTATTTTCCAAATTTCACCTTCTAAGAGGATGAAACCGTCGCGTCGGCGAAGACGCTGGCAGAAGTTAGTTCTGGTGCGTTTCTACCAACCGTTGCTTTAGAAGAATTTTGTGATTCAGAAACTTATTAACTCAGTTTTTAGGGTGCCAACGGAACCCTATTACTAAACCTCCGTTGTCCATCTGTCTGTCTGTCAGCTGGCTATATCTCACAAACCGTAAGAGTTAGAAAGTTGAAATGTGTGAAGATTGTGTTTTTCTATTGCCGCTACAAGAACCGCTATTTTGTCGACGTTTTTTTTTTGTTCGATTTCAATGTTGTTGTATGAGGCCCTTCGTTTGCGAGCCCATCTCGCACTTGGTCAGTTTTTTTTTTTAATGGAAATACAACGTGACATAGCTAATCGATGTAAAATTAATCACACTTTTACGGCATTAGAAATTCAAACTTTACTTCCGAGCGCGTAATAGCAACACTTAAGAACCCATTCGTAGCTAAGTAATGACAGCCGCACGTGTAGATTTCCAAGAATCACAATGCTTACCAAGGTCGAACTGGTTTTTTTTTAGTTGGAAAATCCAATAACTTCTCCTGTTCTAGGGCGGAGCGGAAGGCCGTGTCAGACTTTTCATACATACAGTTTATTTTGTTTTTAGTGTATGGGATCATTATTAAGCTAAGGAAATTGTATTTGGTAAAATCGGACATTCATTAACGCACATAATTTGACTACAGTTCAATAAGTGTTATTGAACTGTAGTCAAATTATGGTCTCTATTTCCACTTAAGAGCGCCCTTCCCCACTCGTCTATCTTTAACCTGTGCATGGTTTAAAAGCTTGCCGGTTCATCCAACGCAATATTTAATAAAAAGGCAATGCGAAAACAGAAAGATAATACCAGAAATCTCTGCTGGCATTCGGTAATACCGTCATTCAGTCGAATATTTCACAAGACTTGTTCCAGGAAATACGTGTTTTTTTTAAACTGTTAAAGTTTTTGCAAAATTTTTTCGTCACTCAGAAGCTTCATTAAATTTGCAAGCATGCTATTGTTATATTTTTTTGACTTTTTTACATTTTTCGGTTCATTATGAAGGGTCAAAGTTCATGCAAAATAGCAGATTTTCAGAGGTCTTTACTGGATTAGTTTTACACAAATTTATAAATTGATTTCAATAAAAGCCTAGATAAAATCCACAAGATATCTGTTTCCAAAATATCTAATGAAAATTGTGTAATAAAATCATAATCGCGTAAAAACGGTTGTGTGAAAATCAGTGAAAATGTCGTGTTGGATGCTCTTAATTCTAACTGTTCATGTCTCTAACAATAGTGTTAAGTACAGAGCTATATTTATAAAAATACCATTTCTTTAACTCTCGAATGAGTTTGGGTATCGGTCTAGTTTCGGTTTAGTTTCTGTTTCGGCAGGTTTGCTGCCGAAATTCGTTTTTTTTTTGTCCAAACTCGACCGAAACCGAACTTAAAAAAAAATTACAGTTTTCAGCCTTTTTACTATACTTGTGTTCTGAGACCTTGGTTCATGCCAAATTTTAAGATTCTAGGTCAACGGGACCCTATAGGTCTTGATATCCTAACGACTGACAAAATATTCGCCTAAACTGAGCATAAACTATGATCTTTTGATTGTATTAACTAAGTTAATACAATCAAAAGATCATAGTTTGTTTTTACTGTTGCCTAGGGTAGCAAACCTAAGTATTTGATATATCTGTGACAGGACAGTTTTATTTACTATCCTAACTTCTGTGTAACTGATGACATGATGCAATCAGATCTCTGGGCAAAAAGTATGTTTTGTTGCCTAGTGTAATATTATACTGTATATAAAAATACATTGGATATGATCCATATCCACATGTATGTACCTCACTAACCTCCATATCATTCACACACACTACACACACATGCACTATTCTTTACATATTATATTAACAACAATATTAAAAACAATTGTTTTATTATGAAGTTTATAGGTAATTTAATTTCCCTCGATCTTTATGTTTAATAATAATAATTGAATTCATGTTTTCAAGTTTAAAATTACTATTTTAACTTCTTCTGTATATATTGTATTTGGGAGAAGACACTGATGCCTGTAATATAGGTGTTCATAACACAGGATTCAGGGTCTCACTCTACTTGTACGCATATTTTGTCTTAACCTTAAAATAAAAAGTACTTCGTTCATCTATTTTAGACACGATGACTGTGAGCTGACGAGGAGCAAAATCAAGCCCTAATAATGTTACTGACAATTATAAACTTACTACGATACGAGTATCTACATTACAATACACCGAACACACATTAATCACATACAACAATCTAAAGCTTTTTATAGTCACTTTAGCCAACGTTTATCAATCTATCTACCCACAAACTACTTTTTAATATATTGACCACAGAAAGAAAGTGTTTACAGCCGATGCATGCCCGGCGAAGCGCAGCGTAGCATGGTTTCACTGGCAAACAAATACAAACTGTGTTTCAGTTGAAACAAAGTTGAAAATATATAACCTTTCATTAGCCTGAGAGAGCATCAATGCAGACCACGTAAAAGTGGTTAAGATAATTTATTTTCGACTTCATTTTAAAAACTGTAAAGTTCATAATTGTTTGACAGGACAAACCGCGCTTTACCGAACTTGACCAGCCCCCCCTAGCCAAGTTACGATCGTTTCGTTTGCGTCGAACGCCTCGAAAAGGCCACGCCTCCGATTCCTTTGTACTGACCACGTGACTGAGCGTTGAGATGACGTCAGAACAAAGAAGTTGGAGGCGTGGCATACTCAAGACGTTCGACGCAAACGAAACGATCGTAACTTGGCTAGGGGGGCAGATCAGCGCAGGCCCTTAAAAGAAGTTTAGTCATAAGTGTATAATGTAAGTGAAGATCTATAGTAAAAGTATTTTTACTAATGAAAAGTCAAAGAGTAAGGCGTCATCCTAATATAAAGCAGTCATCACGCGACAATGCGATCGTCGCGATTATTTGTACGGCAAATCCGATCGCGTCGTTGCGCGGACCTAGCGTGCGTTTCGCTTTCGGCGAACAAATTAACGCGACAATCGCTTACTGGGGCGATAGTTGATTTTTATTAGGACTACACCTGTTTTTAACATGTAAATTCTTTAATTTAGAACTAACTGATTTTTGCAGCTCTAGACGACACCCATACCTTCATGAACTTGGTTTAGTTTTTCATTGAAGACATTTTTCACTGTAAAGAGTATATTGATGTATTTAACAACTTGAGAAGCTTAGACAAAGTAATTTTACATAAAATACAGTGTTCTATATGGTAAATGCTAAATTCATTTCAGAAATGTCAGGGAAAGCATACTGGAGCTGTGTAAAACTATAATAATAAATGTGGGATGTAGAGACGGCGATCATTGTATCGATAGTCGTGTCAGGCAATGGCTTAATAGTATTAATGACTTAATAGTATTAATGGCTTAATAGCCAAGAGCCTCGACCAACACCTTAGGAGGCCCGCGTTAGGCGGCTGAATCAAGGGCTTGGTTCAGAAAGCGGTACTCCTGGACACGACTTGTATTGTTAGGAGGTTCCTTTCTCTGGAGCCCTGACCACCGCCAGTAGCTTGGATCCTGTTCCCAATACCGATGGGATACTATTTTTTATTTATTTTTTTCTATTAAAATATTTAAAAATATAATTTATATATTAATGTTAATTAATAAAGAAAACATACCTGTATCTCATCAACATAATTGAAATCCAGTGCATTCTTCCATCTGAAAGGCACGTCTCTGGAAACTCTGAAGGTGGAACTCACACCAGCCACCTCCACGTTCGTATGCGACTGCAGAAACTCATCAATCGATTGCGTAGGACTCAGCCGTAGGAACTTTAGAATTCGATGAGTAGTGATATTAGGCTTTAGTGCTAATTCTTCATACCGCAACACCCTGGAAACATCAAACTGGATTAGATTTATCTAGGGATATTATTTTCTAGAAATTAGTATTTGAATGTTGTTTTTTTTATTTCTTGCATTCAGTCGTTACTCTATGAGCAGATGAGATGAAGTAATTTATAGCTTTCAGAACAATTGCCCCTTTTTTTTTCTTAGGTGGCAAATCATCCAATGACTTGCTCCGCTCTAGAGCGCGAGGACTTGTCTTGTGTTTTACTGACTAAAACCCACTCCTATGTTCTTTCTTTGCCGTGTGTTCCCTTTCGGAAACCAACCCCAGTAGTCCTCAGACCTGGGCCCCTACGGTTTTGTAGACATCTCTATGAGGTGCGTGTGGAAAACTACGCGCTGTCGACGACTCGGGCTCGGTCCGAGGTTACCGGACGGCCGGACGGCGAGCTACCCATTGCTCATCATCCGCAAACCCACGCCTACGGTGGCTGTAAATCGGGATCGGGGTCCTAACGGCTGGGGCGTGAGGAAGTTTGTTCCCTCAAGCGTGCGGCCGTCTTCTTCGCTAGCATTACTGCTTCACAGAAGGAGGCGAACAATATCCCCCGTGAAACAAACTCTATACCTATACTGAATTATGTGCAGCTGTTCATTTTCAAATTATGCCGCCGCGCGCTGTTTCAATCTTTGTATTGATTTCGGAATGGACAATTGCACTGCTAGTTGGTTTCGATAGATTTAAATCGAAGAAAAGACGTGCTTTGCATTTAGAGAAAGTTGATCTGATCTCACACCATCTTACGTGGGGCATACTGAATGTCTGTGGATCTGGCCACTTACAATAAAACTTTTTACAAAAATAAAAAAAAATAACCGACTTCCCCTAAAAAAAATCACTAAAAGGATCAAAATAACTTTTATTTCGGAAGTCGGTGTTTCTCGGTATTGTTTGTTTCTTATTTAACACCGACTTCCGAAATTAAAGTAATTTTGATCCTTTTTTTTTAGTGAAGTCGGTTATTTTTTTTTTATATCTATCTATATAAATAATTTTTATTTCACACTTTTTAGTTGCTTTACACTTATATACATATAACCAGAGTGCCTATTTCTCATGACCATTCTAATTAACCCAAACACTGCTAAGTTACATTGTTTTATTATGAAGTTCCAATGTCTACCTTCTAGCTTCCGGCTCCATCATCAGATCAGTTCGATAGTACCTTATAGCTAAACTGCATTTCATGATAATTCTAACACGGCTAGGATACATTGATTAATTACAGAGTTCCGGTGTTTATCTTCCGGCTCCATCATCATCAACATCTGGTCACTTCGAGCATGAAGTTGCGTTGGCCATTTCTGGTCTTCTTCATCAGTTCTACTTCATTAAATGTTACTTTTTGCCTGAAAGTGCTTAAGTTCTCAATGAAAATACCAAAATCACTGTATGGTTGCCTATAATATTTGAGGAGTTCCCTCGATTCTGAATGGATCCAATCATCAGAACTGGATTCTGAAAAAAATGGGAACAATCGGAAAACCAATCCTCTAATAGGAAAAAAAAATGCAAATCGGTCCATAAACGACGGAGTTCTGAGGTAACACATAAAAAATTAAAAAAACACAACCGAATTGATAACCTCCCCTTTTTTTCGAAGTCGGTTAAAATAATGAAAAAACAATGATAGAAATCGAAAATAGAACTCTTTGTAAGCATGTTACTTTTTAATTTGCGAGACTGACATTTGTTTTTTCATTGTGGCGTCCTTTCGAAGATTGTTTGTCTCATAACAAAATGAATTTAACTCGTGAACATTTTCGTTCAATGATTTTTTATGATTTTCGTTGTGACTGTCAACAAAAGAGTTGCCAGAAACTTTAATTGGGATTTGGTGATGAAGCACCATGTCACAGCTCTATGTATTCGTGGTTTGGAGAATTTAGACGTGGATGTGATCATCTCTATGACGAGGTACGTGAAGGTCGGCCGGCGACTGCGGTTACAGACTCGAATATTGGCACCGTACAACACACCGTACAACGTACTTATTGAAACTGACAAAATAATTACTTGCTAGCAAATTCGTGCTTTGTTAAGCATTGGAATGAGCCAAGTGCAAAAACATTTTACATGTGCATCTGAAGGTTCGGAAGCTTTGCACTCGATGGATACCATATGACTTAACGTAGGACCAGAAACGACTGCGTGTCCAGTTGTGTCGTAAAATAATAAAAAAGTTTAATGAATGACAGTCATTGGCTGTCTATAATATCGTGACAGGTTACGAAACCTGGGTGTACTACTTTGAACCCGAAAGAAAAAGCCAGTCGGCAGAGTAGGTCTTTCCTTTTGAAGATTTGTCGACGAAAGTTAGGAAAAGTCGAAGTGGTGGTAAAAAAATGGTTGCTTCTTTTTCAGGCAAATTAGGACATTACGCTACAGTATCGTTTGAAGATCAAAGGACAGTGACTGCCGGTTTGTATGTCAACACTTGTTTGCCCAGTCTTAGAAAAAGTTCGCGAAAAGCGTCCTCGAAATAATGTACTCCTCCACCACGGTAACGTATCCTCACATTCCGCTAAGGCAACAGAAGCTTGTTTGAAGGCTTCAAATATGGAAACGATGACGCATCCACCTTACACCCCGGGTCTCGCACCCTGCGACTTCTATTTGTATCCAAAAAATAAAGACAAAACTAGAGGCACACTTTTTATCGAGCCCGAGCCCTGAATCAGCGTTGAATGCGTTCCATAAGGCCATTGAAGAGGTCCCTAAAGAAGACTGGTTCAACTGCTTTTTACAGTGGTTTCAGCGAATGCAAAAATAAATTTATTGCGAGTAAATATACTTTGTAAAACAATAAATGTATCGTCAGTCTTATTTCAGAAACTTTCAGTACGCCCTAAGTACTAGTAGTGTCATAATGTGTGATGAGGGGGCCTTACCATGTCGTGTTAAAATGTAAAGCGTGCGTGCAAGAAGTTATACACCCTAAATAGCGCTATCTCTTTAATAGTTCAGTTTAGGTCTTCAAGTAGTCGCGATATGAGCTCATAGTAGGGCCTCTGATTACTTGAAGTGAGAGTTACGTGGCCATTTTCCCGCTAGATGGCGCTGAAGACAACATTTTCAGTTTTATTTCATTGTGAGTGTAATTGGAACAATATTAAGTCACAGAAATAGTAGAGCGGAAATCGGACATTCTACATCATCGAAATTAGTCAAATTATAGCTTCAAAACCCATCTGATTCGCCATACTTCGAAAAACTAATATCCAAATCTGCTTATAGTATCTTTTACACACATAAACATGAGCGACTACTTTAAAATCAAAAGTATTCAGCTAAATTAATCGCTAGACGGCATGCATTTAAAAGTTATTAGGCTGAATTCTGTAGAAATTATAATTATGTCTGGGGGAGTACCTGTTACGATTATATTATAAAGCGGCCAACCAGAGAAACATTTTACCGCTCTTACGTGAAGATTTAAATCGAAGAAAAGACGTGCTTTGTATTTAGAGCAAGATGATCTGATCTCACACCGTATCACACTTAAGAGCGGACAACCCGAGATACATTTCCATACAACCGCTCTTACAAGATTATGACGTTATTATATTACACATCTTTCTCTATATATTTTGGAAACACAGATATCTTGTGGATATTTTCGAGGTTTCTATTGAAATCAAATCATTTTGATTACAACTAATTAGTAAATAAGTCTGAAAATATGGAATTTTGCGTAAACTTCGGCACTTCATAAAAGTTTTTTTTTTTGTATTTATTCATCATCATCTTTAAGCCGAAAGAAGTCCACTGCTGGACATAGGCCTCCCCCAAGCGACGCCACAACGACCGATCCTGTGCGTCTCGCATCTACCGCACTCCTGCGACTCTCACCAGGTCGTCGGTCCACCTTGTGGGAGGCCTTCCAACGCTGCGTTTTCCAGTGCGCGGTCGCCACTCTAAAACCTTTCGGCCCCATCGATCGTCCGTTCTACGAGCAATGTGCCTTGCCCACTGCCACTTTAGTTTGGCGATTCTTCGGGCTAAGTCGGCGACCTTGGATCTCCTGCGGATATCTTCATTCTTTATGCGATCACGCAAGGAAACTCCGAGCATAGCCCTTTCCATTGCCCTTTGGGTGACTGTAAGCCTTCTGATGATGCCCATTGTAAGCGACCATGTTTCAGTACCATATGTCATCACTGGCAACACGCACTGGTCATAGACTTTCGTCTTGAGACATTGTGGTATGTTGGACGAGAAGATACCGCGCAGCTTCCCGAACGCTGCCCAGCCGAGTCGGATTCGACGATTGACCTCTTTCTCAAAGTTAGACCTACCCAACTGGACCGTCTGTCCCAGGTAAACGTAATCGTCAACAACTTCGAGTGCAGAGTCTCCGATCTTGATCAGAGTGGGTGCTACATGGTTATTTACCATGACTTTGGTTTTGTCCATGTTCATTTTAAGACCCACTCTTTCGGAAGCTCTACTAAGGTCATCGAGCATTGTACTGGACTTTTTTGTATTATTTAGTATAAAATATAGTGATAGTGTGACGGGTGGCAGAACAGAATGGAAGAAAAAAAACGTGTTGCACCGACACCATGTAATATTGGATAAGGGCAGGAAGAAAAAGAAGATTTAGTATAAAATATTCTACAAAAATAAACACAGGAAAATACCTAACTGGACATAAAACCGGTGCAGTGTGAAGTTATACCTTGCGAGGAAAAAAATATGCTAACATTATTTATCATTTCCTGTAATTATCATCGTTGAATATCAAGTTACCTTGTCAACAATCACACCCGTCACCTTGTACGATTAAAAAAATTAAGCTTGTTTACTTAATATTTAAAAACTAGCTTCTTCCAGCGGTTTCACCCGCGTGGAAATAGGTTTCTACATATAAACATTAGACCCCCCTGTTTCATACACTCGGGGTGAATTTTGGAAAATCCTCTCTTAGGGCTCGCCTACATCACAAAAGGAAACCTAGTGCAAAATTTCACGCTCCTAGGCCCTGCAGTTTCGGCTGCTCGTTGATATATATATATAAATGTTACATTTATTTGTATTTCTTATTTATTTTTAGGGTTCCGTACCTAAGTCGGCAAAAACGGAACCCTTATAGGATCACTTTGTTGACCGTCTGTCAAGAAACTTTTTATCAGTCACGCGTGAAGATATGAATCAAATACCCAGGCCTACTGACCTAAGCAGTAGTGAAAAAAATCAAAGTCAACGCAATCTAAAGATATAATAATCTGTTTCAGGTTCGTTTGGGCGTATATTTTGATACTCGCTAGGAAACCAAATCCTATAGGGATCCTATAGGAGTTCTGTATAGTACTTTCAGTTGACCTATAATCCTGAAAATTGGCATGAGGCTAGGTCTCATAGCGTGAGTATAGAAAAAAATGAAAACTGTTAATTTCTATATACGTCACAAAAAAACCTTTCGAGGCTAGATTCGGGAATTGAACTATTTACATACGGCGTCCTCCCTTTCCGCCTGACGCAGGTTCTCACTGGACATGGGCGCTTCGGATTCGATGGGAAGAAACGCCCAGGTGAAACCATTGTGCGGATCGCTCGGAGAACAAGGTGGAGCATACGGTGGAAGTCTACCCCGCTTGGGCGGAGCACCACGGTGTACACATGGAGGCAATGGGCGGGGGCAATCTTTCGCGTCCAGCCCTGGTTCAGGTAAGGGACGGCGAGAGCATACCGGGCAGAGTTCCGGCGGGATCTCATGGTGAAATGGAGACAGCGACTGTCGCGACCCAGTGCTGGGCACGTTATAATTATGGCGGTAAGTCCCCTCTTTAAGGCGTGGCTGGAAAAACCTCACGGCGTCCTTACCTTACGCATGACGTAGGTCCTCAACGGACATGGCAAGTTCGGGAGGTCCCTGCACCGGATTCGTGCGGATGAGACGCCAGTTTGTCACCATTGTGTGGACCGCTCGGAGTACACAGTGGAGCACACGGTGGAGGTGTGCTCCGCATGGGCAGAGAAACGCCGTATCCTCGTGGGGGCGATCGGCGGCGGCGATTTCTCGCGCCGGGCTACTACTTGATACAGGCCATGGTCCGGAGAAAGGAGGAGTGGCAGGCGGTTCGACTCTTTCTGTGAAGCAGTAATGCTAGCAAAGGAGGAGGCCGCACGCGTGAGGCAACAGTCCTAACGCCCCAACCGCCGCCGGGATTCCGATCCCGATTACCGGCCACCGTAGACGCGGGCATGCGGACGGCGAGCAACGGGTAGCACGCTGTCCGACCATCCGGTAACCATCCGGAACCAGCCCAAGTTGTCGACGGCGCGTACTGTTATACACGCACCTCAAGGAGATGTCAGCAAACCGTAGGGGCCCAGCAGGGTCGTAGTCTGAAGGCCAAGGGTCTGCTTCTGAAGGGAAGACTCGGCCCTGGTACGAAAGGCAACGAAGGAACAGGGGTGAGCTTTTAGGTAGTAAAAGTCTGAGACTATCTCCCGCTCCGCCCAAGAGCAGGGGATGCCATAAGATGGTTTTCCCAACGAAAAAAAAAAGAAAGAGAAGAAAAAGCGTGCGAGAGGAATAAGAAGCGAGCACTTCATTCTGCGAAGCACTAATACGAGCTAAGGAGGGGCCTGAAACCGTGACTGAGAGGACATCCTAATGCCCAAGTCATCAATGCAGAAGACGCCCCGAGCGCCTGTACCGCGGCGCGCCGTAGGTACCACTGTAGGTGCAGGCATGATGATGACGAGCAATAGGTAGCTCAACGTCCGGTCGTCCAGTAAGGGCCATGCCCAGGTCAAAAGCGCGTTTCACGCACGCCTTTAAGAAATTACAGCAAAACTGAAGGGGCCCAATAGGGCCAACGTCTGTTAGGGCTGCGAGATTAAACCATCCAGGAGAAGCCATTTCATGATTTTCCACCTCAAAAAAGAATACCTCATCATGTCTTGCTGATAACAACCTAGTATTAATAATGTGGAAAGTAATAATACAATTTAGTTCCACATTAGTAACTAATTTTCCACTTTAGTGGAACTAAATAGTTTTGTTTGCACATCAACAAAACACATTTTTTTAAAGCTAATTTATTATGCCTTCCAAATCCTAAAACTTTGTTGATACAAATTTTCTCTGAATAACTATTTTACTGATCACTGTAACTATAACTGCTAATTATAAAGCTTAACTTTTAACATAATTCCATAGTTTCTGTTATTAAAGATAGAAAAAAAACATTCTTACTTTGTCTGTCCAGGGAATCGAACCCAAGACCAAATGTTTAGCAGTAGCAATCAAGGATTTTTAAGAGAAAGGTTTAATAATAATTCACTTACATAAGTCTATCAGGATACTGCTGCTGTATCCGACCTGCTGCCACATAGTCGCTTATCATGTCTGCACATACAAGTGATGGCTCCCAACAATCTGGAGCAGGCTGGCAGAAGTTACGGTGCTGCCTGGACTGCATCACACCTCGAGGGTCACGGACCAGCAGTAGCACCTTCACATTTAAACTAAAATTTCAAACAGGTTGTTAAATATTTTATTTTGATAAACTATGCAAAATTAAACACACAACAATGTAGATAACCATTATTAATAGAACATTTTTAACTGCTTAATTAGTTACATATAATTTCACTGTTAAATGCATGTATTTTGGTCTCACAATTGTTGTTTGTTTTGTTACTTTTTAAAAATAAAGGAATGTCTACTTTAAGTAAAATGCTCCAGGGCCCAACTTATTTTTCCACACTGTATAAACAAGTAATTGATCTGGGAATTTATAAAAAAATATATGATAATTCTAATACAATAAACTCACTCTTTATCATCCAGTATTTCCTGTATGAGCCGCAACCTAAGACGTACAACCTTCATGGTTTGAAAAGGAAAAAGCTTACATAACCGGGATGTGAACTCAGCATCATAACACAGTTCTTTCTTATATTTACAATGGTCCCAAAGTCTGGTATTATGGCTAAACTGATTCCAATGCTTACTTCCATAGATAAAGTAATCTTCTAAGCCTTCATAGTTACATTTCAACATAGTCTTGATGGTGCTCAAGGCTTGGTCTGCCTCTGGTGGCCCCCGTATTTGTATAATTCCATACTTAAGTAGTGGTTCATAATGATAATAAGTACCTGGGATTGCATTTAATACTTCTCCTAGAAATGTAGTTCCAGATCTCCATGTTGATATAATTAAACTTTGCAGGGGCCGGCCCCCTGTTTCCATAACTAAATCTTCCAAAACATGAGCACCGGATTCTGAAAAATTGTACTTAGAGAGCTGATACTTGATTTTTGAACGAGTTTTTTCCAATAACTTCTTAATATCTGGGGAACCATCATACGGTACCGTGGGTATGTGTTGCGTATAAGTTTCCTCTCCGTATTCAACCTTTAAAAAGTTTCTGACATTTCTCCGGTTTTCAATGGACGGACGATAATATGTGTTATCTGCATATCGACTTCCAGCAAGAATTAGAAGAACACTGAGACCGAATGCGAAACATATTGAGTAAAAGTTAACTCGCCGCAACATCACGTTATAAAAACCGAACAAAACAATATCGTAGAGTTGTAAGGATGAAGATAATTTATTATACAATACGAGTACTACCAATACACACTCACTGTCATTTTTTTATTGGCTTTGATTGCATTTAAATTATAATTCCATATTTTTCGTTTCCGCGGAAACACCGCATTGCACCTTCACCGCCATTTTGAACGAATGACGTATGGTTTGTCAAAAGTAACTTTTTAATTTTTCTTTGTAGGACTACAGAAAGTTACATCACTCTGTGCTAGCTTTTAAAAGCTCACTCACTTGCAGATGCATGGAAAACACAGCAAACTGACGCTTATTCTGATGAAAATATCTAAAAACAAATTTATACAGTTTAATTATAAGTAAATCCCGATAGCACTGTCGAAACTGTTTACGCGACCAACTTATACCGCTGATATTCTTGTAGTAAGCTGTGAACGTACGCAGTTTGATTAGGTATTTTACCTATTCGGATTCACTGATTGGCCAATGCTGCAATACAAAACGGACAATAATTTAATACATACAATCCTAGTGTGAATCATTACGAACGGTGTTCCGTCCAAGCAATTATTTATTTATAGGTTGAGTTAATTTCATGATTCAGTGAAATTGGAAAGCAATTAAAAATCTAAGCTTCATCGCTGATTTCTTGCTTAGATATTTATATTTTGTTAATTAATTAATATGTTTAGGATTTTATCAGAAAGCACACAAACCTCTTCCTTTCAGTTGACACGAGACAAAAAAAAAACACCAGACTCAAAAAGAGGGAACCTGAATATGAAACTGGGTAGGTAGGTACTTATCTATTTTTTTGTTAACAGCCTTCATTTGATTAACGCGGGTCACACAGGAGAGGAGCTTTGAGGAGCCTGTCGTGCAATATCCCTTTATTCTTTACTCCAGAGTTACGAGTTGATTTATAATCATAATTTATTGATAATTAAGTATTTCACTTTGCATTCGGCTAAGCGCGCTTTCTTAAGCTTGGGGTCGTTGGCTTGCTTTCAGTCTATCGAAACTCGTTTATTAAATAGTGTTTATGAAAGTTGAAATATAAGTGGGCCAAGTCCAAATAAGAACGAACGCGATTTGTCTATCGTTTGGACGTCAAATTACCTAACTACTGGCAGCAACCCCATCCGTTTTAAAGCATCTCCTTTGGGTTTTACCAGAGTTGGGTAGGTAATAAGATTTCGCCTATCTTCAGAGTCCCTACCACAAGCTTAGAACAGTACGCGCCGTCGATGACTTTGGCTCGGTCCGGACGGTTACCGGACGGTCGGACGGCGAGCTACCCATTGCTCGTCCGCAAGCCCGCGCCTACGGTGGCCGGAAATCGGGATCGGAATCCCGGCGGCGGTTGGGGCGTGAGGACCGTTGCCTCACGCGATCGGCCGCCTCCTTTGCTAGCATTACTGCTTGGCGGAAGAAGGCAACCGCCTGCCACTCCTCTTCGCTCCGGACCATGGCCTGTACCAGATCCAGCGCGAGAGATCGCCGCCGCCGATCGCTCTCACGAGGACACGGCGTTGCTCTGCCCAAGTGGGGCACACCTCCACCGTGTGCTCCACCGTGTCCTCCGGGCGATCCACACAATTCCGGTAAGGACCTGCGTCATGCGTAAGGTAAGGATGCCGTGTTGCCTTTCTAGCCACTCCTAAAAGAGGGGACTTACCGCCATAATTATTGCGTGCCCAAACATGTCACGGTAGTCTTACCGTCGTAAGGGTCTCCTTGATCTGCCTATTGGTCTGGCTTTCTCACGTAATGTGAGAAAAAGCTTCACGCTCCTGCTTGATTGTTTATTTGCGAGACCGAAGGGCCCTCTTAATTAAAATTATGAAAGTATTATACAAGTAGGTAGCAGTATAGGTAGGGAGCAGTGGTGGCCGAGTGTTAACGACCCGACTTATGAGTTGTAGGTCGCGGGTTCAAACCCAGCCAGGCGCATTACTTTGTGTAATTATTTCATCACCACTGCTCACAAAACGGTGAAAGAAAACATTGTAAAGAAACCGGCATGTCCTAGAACCAAAAATCCGAAGACATGTGACATTCACCAACCCGCACTGAGCCCGCGTGGTGGATTATGGCCTATTCCCTCTCTTAGAGAGGAGGCCTGAGTCCTAGCAGTGGGAACATTATAAGGCCGACTATGCTATGCTATTATAGGTAGGCAACCAAATACAAGTACAGAAGCTAAATCGTTGTTCATCTGATTGATAACATTTATTTCAACATCCTAGTTGTGAAATCAACTAGTCTAAGATACTTACGTACTTTCTTATTAATTTAAATATAATGAAATAAAATATTTGATATTGGTCACGTTAGTAATAGAACGTGAACGGAAGAACGGCACGACCCGACGGCAGTCCAGTCAAGTCAGTAACTCGCATTTCTGTTAATTAAATTGCTTTGAACGTAGTAAAATTACCTATGCGATATCAATATTGCCACTTTATAGGCGATAGCTTGACAAATAATTTGAAAGGTTTTGCATAATGAATAATTATCTTTGGTTTTGCGGTTATATGAGGATGTGAGGTTAAGGTGGTCACAGGATACGCGTATTTCCCGCACCCCGAATCATGGTAGTGAGATAGGGTTCCTAAATGGAAGGTCAGTAAACACATCAGGTAGTTCCCTTGAGCTGGCACATTTAGTTAATAAAAAAATTATGAGGAGTACATAAACTGCATCTGCTCAGACGTGGCTCAGACTTAGGTTGTATACCTACTGGTTTTGTTGCTATCCTACAGTTAACGTACAATCCAATAATTACTAAGACGCATCTTTTATAGGCTAACTCAGGTGTTGATGCGGCCACGGTTGCTTTTGGAGAGTAGGTACCTGAACAGAAGTAGGTGTGAGACAACGGCAAGTAACCACCAATGCGGAGACGATCTAGACTCTGCACAACACTTTCTCGTGGAGCCTTCTACGTTCGCTTCTGATCCTAGATAATCTAATCTAAGCTCAAGAGTGCAATCAGTAGGTAAATATGTAGAATAAAGTCACGTGACCTAGTGATCATGTACTACCGTGCACAGCGAGGGTCAAAGACCCCTTTTGATCCTTTACTCGTTATACAAATGGGGGTTCCGGGTTGGTCTTTTAAAAGGTCATGGGTCCCCCCTTCTATTCGCTGTTGCTGATCACCTGAGTGGTTTTAGTGAGGTAAGTATCCCACATACACAGAATATGTTCCACAAGTTAGCAAAAAAATAAAAAAAATAAGTAGGTATAATGAACAAATACATTACATTAATAGTTGGGCATTGTATAGTGTAAGTAATATTCGTCTGTAATTTTAATGAAAATATAAATAAGTAAAAAACGGAAACTCGTTGTCAATGTCTAACAAAGCGTGATATTTTAATGGCCACAATAAAAAGAGCAACGTTGGAAAATAGTTATTTTTATTTTACTTGTTTTTAAGTAACCATTGAATGACATTTAAATTGCAATAAAACATCTTTTGTGTATATTATTAGGGTTATTGTAATTTAGTCACAGTTTTATTAATAGATATTTTTATTTATCAAAGGCCACCTTTTTACGCTGACAATTCAAAGTTTTTGTACGAAACTATGATCAATTACGGCACGGCGAATGGTTCAGTGATTGGCTACTTCGCAGTGTGTCGCGGTTTCGATTCCCGCACGGAACAAATATTTGTATGATTTACAGATAGTTGTTCCGGATCTGGGCATCTTATATGAGGATACAGGAGTCGTTCCTAGTGTGGAGTAATCTTTTTTTTAAAAGAATTTACACATGAATTTTGATGATAAAATTATTGTCTCTAAGAACCTATATCCTATTCGGGATAATAAAATAGTAACGTCATCAGTGCTACTCCAAAGTAAAGGCGTATACTAGGGTAAAAATTAAGCATTATAAAATTAAAGTAAACTATTACAGAGTATTTAAAAATAATAGTAATAGTAAGCAATTATTTTAAAATTTAACCATAACCGTAAAAATTAACATTAACATTTATTATATAATTACATATTTGTAGATACTTAGAAGTATAGTCATCCGCACGTCGTCGTAGTAGAAACTATGAATACTTTTCAATAGACCCAAGAACGTATGGTTGACTATACTTACCAAATTTTTAACATAATATTATACTTTGTACCCAACAATATGGCCCTTCCCAATAGTTTCTCCGATGAAGAACCATAAGAATACTTCTAGCCCGACGAGGAACAGCAGCCAGGCTTGCCTCACCGTTATGAACATGAAGCATTTGTTTTTGAAAAAATCTTGCATTAAACGGATGTCAGCTGTGAGTTTCTGCGAACAAAAGATAGGTGATTTAGTCTCGAAATAAGTAACTAACTTTTTTATGACTTGGAGATTGGAGGGTTTTAATCAGCCTCGAGTCTTCAGGACCGTCCTTTCAGAGGTAAATTTTCGTACAACTGCTCTTATGTGATTATGACGTTGTTACACATCTTTCTCAAAATATTTTCTAAACACAGATATCTTGTGGATGAGATGTCAATGGATGATTTCAAACCTAAAAAAACCCTATTCTATAGAGATCAAATCATAAATTTGTGTAAGACTAATCCAGTAAAGACCTCTGAAAATCTACTATTTTGCGTGTACTTTGGGCCTTCACAACTTACTCAAAAAAAAAAAAAAAAACAATTATAGAAACCTTGCATATTTAATCAAGTTTCTGAATGATAAACATTTTTTCGAAAACATTTAAGATTATTATAAAAGCACGTACTGCCTGGAACCAGTTTTCTGAAATATTCGAGTGAATAGTGGAATTACCAAGTGCCGACAGAGTTTTGAGATGTTATTTCTCTTATTACGCATTGCCAATTCATCAAACATTGCGTTGGATGAAACAACAAGCCTTCAAACTATGCTCACGTTGACGATTGACTAGTGGAATAGGGCGCTCTTAAGTGCCCCGTCACAAAATTGTCATAACACGAAAATGGGTGGTCATATAGCTTAGATACTATTTATGTCCATGGAAATTAACTAATTTCTACAAGGAAGTCAAATTAGCAATTAAAAAAATGGTTTTTCGTACCTAAAATTTTCATCATCAGCTGACCTAAATTGAACATAGTTGTTTTTTTTTTTAAAAATTAATGGTTTTTCGCGTAATACGATACTAATATTTCTAAAACCTTTTTAAACCTCTGGAAATCCACAAATATAAAAGAAAACACCATGAAAAATTATTTTATTAAAATTGACTATCATATAAATTAGTTGGCTCAGTAAAAAAAAAGTCGTGAATCTGACCCTAACTTACGATTTCAAAATTAAGTTACCGAAATATTTGAAAGTTACAAAAAATAATAAAGTTTGTTTTCGCAAAAACAAAAATCTTGAATAGTAATTTTTTTTTATTTTTTATTGCGAAATCGATATAGACCCGGGCGGAGTTCGTATAAAATACTCAGTGACTGCAACTGGCCCTTAACTTGAGTTGGATGAAGCAACAAGCTTTTAAACCATGCTCACGATGACGATACACAAGTGGGGAAGGCCCCTCTTAACTGCTCTAGCTGATGAAACTAGCTACCACGTACCGTACCTAGCCACGATTCCATGCGCACACAGGATGCATAATAAGTATTTATTTACAAATTATTGCTTGGCTCGCGGATTATTTTCATTCGCTGCGCTCGATCGATACTCGTGGGGGCTAACCGGCAACCAGTGAGAGGTGGCTGGTGGCCAGATTTTATAAATACTATAAATTTGAATGAGTTCGGGCTGGCCGTCGCACTTTTCCGCATAAGTGCAAAAACACTTTACTGCGAGCCTAAAAGCTTCATAACTTTGCTAGATACATAATAGGAGCCAGCATAGTTTTCGAGTAATTTATTGAACACGGCTTAGTTACTCGTATTAAAGGGCTAGGCGGGGCAGTGCCACGGGGCCCCTGAGATTGTGTGTGGGGGGGGGGGCTCAAAATTCTGATTAAAATATTCGGAATCTAAGTAAAATAGGTGGCAAAACTACTTCAGCCAAGGTAACACATTAAAAAAAAAACAGAGAAATTCCCTACAAGTTTCAACTACTATTGGTTTGTGGGGAATACTCCTGAATTATTTTTGTTGTTAGTGTAGTGTTGCCCAAAAATAAATGGCAGGGGTAACGCCTCCAACACGGAGGCGTTACTAGACCGACACCGAACCCAAAAATGTGATAATTTTTTTTTTCTGTTTGTCTGTCTGTCTGTTTGTTCAGGCATCACGCAAAAACTACCGGTTCGATTACGATAAAACTTGGTATAATTATTCTTTAATATCCTGGGCACCACAATGGGAAATTTTTATCCCGGAAAAGTATACACAATAAAAAACAAACTTAATTTTGCGGTTCGATCCCTCGACCCGATTACTGTACAAATTGCAAATAATCATTTTGTCGTAGGTTACGTCACCCGCAGTGGAGTTCACTAGACGCTGCACACGGCTAAGATACTATAATATTTTATCTTAACATACAGTATCGCTCGCCATACAATCCAATGGACTATCACACACGACGAAGATAATAAATAATATTTAATATTTTCGTATCTCAAAAAACCTAATAAACTATTTACGACTTCTACACGGACGAAGTCGCGGGCAAAGCTAGTGGCATAATAAAAAGTAACTATAGTAGTAGATCGTAAGATTACGAGCGGGATATGACTACCATTGTTTTGGTCGTTATGGGTAGGTTCGGTACCTATTGTCCCTTTTGCGAGCAATATGATGCATTTCGATGCCAAGACTGCAGAATTGACAATATTCTGTGCAGGAATCGCATGTTGGTTACCCATTCAAAAACGCTGTTTAGATAAGCGGGAGGACATAATTTTCGCAAGTGTTAAATAAAATAGTGAGGAGCTTTATATACGTTCGGGCCTGACCCCTGACTGTGCAGTCGACTGTACTTGGTCAGCTGACATTATGCTGAAGTTTGAATCGTCCCAAAAACAGGCTGTGTAATATCTATACTTATAATAAATCTGTAGAAGTGAAAATTCTGTACATTGAAAATATCAAAATAATAAATGGCAGGGTGTGTTACTAGACCGACACCGAACCCAAAAATGTGGTCAAAAATCATTTTTGTCTGTCTGTCTGTTTGTTCAGGCATCACGCAAAAACTACCGGTAAGATTACGATGAAACTTGGTATAATTATTCTTTAATATACTGGGCACCACACTGGGTACTTTTTATCCCGGAAAAGTATATACAATAAAAAACAAACTTAATTTTGTGGTTCGATCCCTAGACCCGATTACTGTGCCAACCGCAAATAATAAGTTTGTCGTAGATTAAGTCACCCGCAGTGGAGTTCACTACACGCTGCACACGACTAAGATACTATAATATTTTATCTTACAGATACAATATCGATCGCCATACAATCCAATGGACAATCACTCACGACGAAGATAATAAATAATATTTCATATTTTCGTATCTCAAAAAACGTAATAAAACCATTTTCGACTTTTAAACGGACGAAGTCGCGGGCAAAAGCTTGTTTAATAATAATAATATACCACAACTTTCACACAACGCCATCTAGTCCCAAACTAAGTAGAGCTTGTGCTACGAGTACTAGACAATTGATAAACATACTAATATATTTCTAAAATTACACCCAGACACAGAAAAAATAATTGTGCTTATCATATAAATGTTTGTATTTGGTGGGAATCAAACCCACGACGACCAACTTGAAATAGCAAACATGATTTAAAAAAATCAAAATACAATATTTTTATCTCACTGCCTACATGGGCACTTATAAAACGTCAGAAGCTAGTGCACGGTTCCAAATTGGTCGTTTCCTATGGAGAAGAACCGGGAAAAAATTCCATGGTTATTCTTTTAAAAAAAGTGGTTGATGTTACAATATTTCCATATTACAGTATTAATAGATATTATGTAAGAACAGCGTAGACAAGTCAATATTATACCCAAAAGCACAATAAAATCATTCATATTTAAAAAAAGTGAGTCGTAATAGGAAGTTATCTACAGTCTTTTCTGACCTGTTGGTCTAGTGGTTAGTGGCCCTGACTGCTTAGCCGGAGGTCGTGGGTTCGATTCCCACTCAGAACAAATGTTTGTGTGATGAGCACGATCATTTGTTCTGTGTCTGGGTGTAATTTATCTATAATATGTATGTATTTAGAAATATATAAGTATGTTTATCAGTTGTCTAGTATCCATAACACAAGCTCTGCTTAGCTTGGGACTAGACGACGTTGTGTGATAGTTGTGGAATATTATATTCTAATATTATATTATATTCTAATATTATATTATATTCTAATATTATGTCTATATACATACATATATTATGTATTACCAACTGGGTGCTCCTCAACTTTCCCATGGGAAAAAAATAAATAAGAAAGGATCATAGCAATTCATAAATGCTATGACCCTTTCTTATTTATTTTTTTGAGGAATTGGGATGTCTTAAACTCGTCTGTGTTCCCTCAGGTGCCCTTTGCGTTCCAGAGCTACGGAAAATCTTTCGTAAAATTCCGCAGCGCCGGCCATTAATAGAATGGGTATGTTGGGCGCGGAATTTTCGCAGAGGGCTTTGGAACTCAAAGAGCAACTGAAAACGCCAGGTGCTACATTTACGAGTGGATGAATTGTCACGAGTTGACGTTTAACTCGTCAATGTCATCTAGTCAAAGCGCCGCCACCGCGATAATATCGCCGCCGTCTAAAGAATCAAGCGGCAGGTTGCTGGACGAACATACTTTATGGCCGCGAGACTTAGCTTAGACAGATAACACTGGTCAACAAAAAAAATAAAATCGTTTGTTTCCTTTAATTTTTTTTTTGTTTCTATCTCAAACTAACGCGTATTTTTTAAATATGGTAACAATTTTTCTCTCACAGCTTTTGTTTTTGAGTTACAGCTAACTACCCTCCATTACTATTTTTACTTATAGTTGCATTTTTTATTGGACATTGAAATATATTTTGTTGTTGTTTTCGATATGGCTTCGTCAAGAAGGTGTTGTGTACTTAATCCTGATTCTTTTTGCTACATTTGTGGTGAATATGTATTTATATCGGACTTTGTAAAAACTGCGTATCATCAATACTTTAAAATAAAATTGTGTAATCAGGACAAGCCATGGGTTCCTCATATTGTATGCCAGAAATGTGTAGTATGTCTACGGTTATGGTCCAGTGGAAAAAGAGATGCAGTAATGTTCATAACACCCATGATTTGGCGAGAATCTCAAAATCATCATGACGACTGCTGTGATTGACGTGACAAACAACACAAAAAGTTTGACCAGTGCGGGAAGAGCTAAAAGTTGGTACAAAAAATGTTATAAATATGCCTTTAGTTAGCCGAGATCGCATCATACTTCCACCACTTCATATTAAACTCGGCATAATGAAACAGTTTGTGAAGGCGCTTGACAAAAGTGGCGATTGTTTCAATTTTCTTTCACGCAAGTTTCCAGGATTAAGTACAGAAAAATTAAAAGCTGGTATTTTTGATGGGCCACAGATTAGGCAACTCGTGAAAGATCCTAATTTTGTCAAATCAATGACTGAAGTCGAATCCAAAGCTTGGAAGTCATTCGTTTTGGTTATGAGTAAGTTCCTAGGCAAAAAGAAATCTGACAACCACGTCGAGCTTGTTGAGTCCATGCTATCGAACTTGCAAGAGTTAGGGTGCAACATGAGCATAAAAATCCACTTCCTGCACTCACATTTAGACCGATTTCCACAAAATCTAGGTGATTTTAGTGAGGAGCAGGGTAAAAGATTCCATCAGGATCTTCGAACAATGGAAGAGCGGTATCAGGGGCGGTGAGACTCACATATGATGGCAGACTACTGCTGGAGTTTGCAACGTGATCTACCTAAAGTCGTTCATTTAAGAAAATTGTATAAAAGATCATTTGATAGTGTTCAATAGAAATTTTGTTAACATCATTTATTAATTTTCTGTACTTTTTTATCAAAATAATATAACTCTATATTTCAAAAACTGAAGCTGTTAGCAATCTTCCAGTATTTTTTTCATATTCAGGGCCATAGAAATACCCAATAACAGAAAAAAAAATAAAGGAAACCAGACTTGTGTTGACCAGTGTAATTATTACTTACTTACTTATGACTTACTCGAAAATCCGTTCTTATACCAACCACTTTTAGCGCAATTTACAATTTTTCGCACAAGCACGGAAAGTGCGCGAGCTCGCTCCCGCTACAATTATTGTATTTGTCGTTTCAGATTGGGCGCTAAGCGACCCCTACGAGTCGCCGGTCAATTCCCATTTATTTATTTCTTCGTAAGTATATTGAAAAACTTCGTTTGATACAGGTGGAAAATCATTGCAGCACTCGGCTTCATGTCCTTAACTCCATAAATTCTACCTCGGTCGCAATGACAAACTTACCTATCATAAGTTCGAAAAATATTTGACCGAATTTCATTTCATCTAAAGCTTTTCAACTATTATAATTTCGTTTTTTTTTTCATCGAAGTCACGTCTGCCTCTGTATCAATTGACCTATCAATTCGATTTTGTTCGTTACTCCGACGTATCATTTGTTCGAAGTATTATGTTTCCGGACATTCCTTATACCACTGTTTTAATTACCATATTTGCATTGCACCAAACGCCTAGAAAGTTTGTGCACACTATTAATAATGTAATTATTACACTTGCATGATTAAGCCTACAGGAGCTATTTTCAGATTAGTTTATCCTAATATTTTGTTTAGTTAATTATTTAAATGTAATGGTAATTAATAATACAGTAGGTTATGAACAAAAGTGGTTTTATTTGGTTCCAGTAAGAAGCATGCAAACAACTATGTGACTTTAAGCATGCAGTATGCAAGCAGACATGTAGCATGCAAGCAGACACGCAGCATGCAAGAAGGCATGCAACATGCAGCAGGCATGCAGCATGGAAGCAGGCATGCAACATGCAGCAAGCATTGTTTCTGTCACGGCTCCGGCGCTACGGGGTTTGGCCGGCACCACGCGGGCTTATCGTCGCAGATGGTTTTACCGCTCACCATCGCAGCTTCAGCTGGCTGGCCGGCTTCGCTGGCCAGCATCAGCCGCGGTGGCGGGCCTTCAAACCACCTGCTCCTCAGCTCGCGAGCGAGTTCCGGTATGGTGAAAATATGGCAAATAAATCATTTGGCAATTAAAAAATTTCATAAGAGGCTTCGGCCAATCGGAAATATAGTTCGGTAAATTATTAATACCTATGACAGATGGGGTACGTATCAAAATCCCGAAAGTTCATAATACCTATGATTGAAATACCGACGTCCAAAACACCGAAATTTAAAATACCGAAAGTTTTAAATGCCGATAGTCGTTATATCGAAACTCAAAATACCGATGTTCAAATGCCCGAAAGGACGAAATCCCGAATAGACGAAATACCGATGGATGAAATCCCAAAGAGCGGTGACGTAGTCCGAAAAAATTTTGATCTGTTTTATTTTGAGAAGTAGCGCTCGCCGACCGCTGCCGCGGCACCGCTCGCTGCGCTCGCTCGGCTCGCGCATGGTTGGTCACAATTCTAACCTAACCTAACCTATTTCACCCAGTTCAAAATAACGAATCATACCTACCTTAACCCCCCCCACACCCCCCCGACACGGTCAGGTTAGGTTAGGGTTTTTTTTTGTAAACCCTAGAGCCGAGGAAAACGCCCGCTCCGACTACGCTTTTTAGCCAACTTTTAAGTGTTTTGAGGTTAGGTTTACAAAAAATCGTTTTTCTCGGAAACGGTGACCATGTCGGAATTTTGAACTTCGGGATTATGTACTTTCGGGATTTTAAACTTTCGACCAAACAATCATTCGGCGTTTCAATTTTCGGGATTTCGTCCATCGGTATTTTAAAATTCGTCCTTTTAATATTCGGGATTTTGATACGTACCCGACAGATGATATTTCGATGATCTAAAAATATGTCAAATAATGCATAATTAATTATAGCAAAAAATATGTCTGGCGATAGTTTTCGATAATGAAATTAGAACAAAAAAAAAATCGAGAAAAGTGATCAGTTCTCCCGCTAACTCGTCCTAAACCTCGCCACAGATTTTGATGCGGTTTAGACTAAAAGAATGAACAACAACCGAGAAAAGCTTATGTGTATATTTTGCACCCTTGCGAACCCGGGGCGGGTCACTAGTATAGTATCAAGGTACTTGCCAGACTATGGGTGGTCGCATGCGTAACTAAGGAACGAGACGTCCTAGTTTGTTTTTCAGGTCGTGTAAGGGTTAGATATACTTAACGTATGAATGAGTATTTACCCTTACATTGTTGAAATCTCTATGGTCCGAACTAAGCGTTTCACCTCGTCGCCGCGTCGTTTATACCACGTATATCGAAGGACTAGAATAATTTGCCTGCTACGGTCTTCCTGATTACAATTTAGGTGTTTTCAAGGCAGTGGCGTAGCTAGTCCCAAAAGGGCCCAATTATCAAAAGTTATCAAGGTTTTTTTTTTAAACGTGGGCCCTACTGGCACAAAGATATGAGATGGAGTTGCGATAGGCCACGATAGAGATGTACAGACTAACTGGATAGATTTCGTCCATGTAAAATTGAGACAGATGACCTCGTTTATTGGTGTGTTCTAGAATAAAAGAGAAGTTAAGTTTTTATTGTGATCATATGTAGAGAACGCTTGAACGAAATCAGAATCCTATCATTTAGTAATTTATTAACTACGGATCTCTCATCAATAAGAGAATTGAAGGGGCCCCCGTATCATTGATACGGCTGATACGGCGGTAGCTACGCCCTTGCTTCAAGGCTATAGTGTATAGACTCTTAATAAACTAGTGCGTCTCACCATCAACGATTGCATCACTGCTTGTCATCAGGTGGGATCGCAGTCAAGCGCTAGTTTAAATATAAATATAAAAAAAAATCTTGAAGCAGCTTGTCTTTTTTTTTTAAGTTAATGGCAATAAAGCTTACCTCCTCTTATCCGACGTAGGTAATGTCTGTTTGTCATGTGACTCGTGTTACTCCTTCGATGGAATTGATTTCTCGAGATGACTTTTGTTGATAATGTGGTATAAGGAATTATATGAGAAAGTAACTTCGCCTGCGTATTCACAATCATGAGATAAATGTTATCCCCTCTTCTAGAACAAGACATGAAGAGGTCACAAACAGACAAACTGACTTACTTTCTAATTTATTTTGTTTACTAGCTTTTGCCTAACTTCGTCCGCGTACAAGTCGTAAATGGTTTTATTAGGTCTTTTGAGATACGAAAATATGAAATATTATTTTTTATCTTTGTCGTGTGTAATAGTCCATTGAATTGTATGGCGAGCGATATTGTATCTTAAGATAAAATATAATAGTATCTTAGCCGTGTACAGCGCACCTTAGTGAACTCCACTGCGGGTGACCTACGACAAACTTATTATTTTCGGTTGGTACAGTAATCGGGTCTAGGGTTTGAACCGCAAAATTAAGTTTGTTTTTTACTATATATACTTTTCTGGGATAAAAAGTACCCATTGTGGTGCCCAGGATATTAAAGAACAATTATACCAAGTTTCATCGTAATCGAACCGGTAGTTTTTGTGTGATGCCTGAACAAACAGACAGACAAAAATTTTAAGTCGCTTGTTCATACCCAGGCAAGCGCATTACTTTGTGTGATTTATTTCATCACCACTGCACACAAAACGGTGAAGGAAAACTCGTGGGGAAACTGGCATGTCCCCGAACGAAAAATTCGAAGACATGTGACATCCACCAACCCGCACTGGGCCCGCGTGGTGGTTGTCCCATTCCCTCTCCAAGATAGAAGGCCTGGCTCCCCCAGCAGTGGGAACATTATAATGCTGTGTATGTCATGTTTATGCTAATGTAAATTACTGACCTGCATTTCAGACATGCGTGGTGGCGCCATCTCGACGGTGTAAAATCCTTTAAGAACTCGCATTTTCTTTGCAAGCTCGGACTTGGTCGCGGCTTCTGCTTTCTCTAAATCAGTATAGATGATTATTGTACTGATAACGCAGTATGTACTTTATATCACATAAAAATTATAGCATAAGATTACATTTGAATTTTAAACATTGTTTTTAAAGTATTCGTCTCTTGATCGGAATTATAATCTTCTTCACCGCAAAATTCCATTCTAGATAATTTTTCTGCGGCTATTTGCTGTGTGAAATGTGAGTACTACTCGCTGCGTAACACAAAGGGTGTGATACGCTAACCCGATGACACACTTCGAAGCTCCTATCAAGTTTGAATCGAACTATATCTTCGTAGTAATTTGAAGACAGAGGTAACCACATAAAACTTTAATGACGTCTTATGAGTAAATAAAACCACAACCTGAGTAATTGAAAATCACGAAAAATGGGGCACTTGCGTGAAATACACGTCATTTCATTTCAGACGAAAGACACGCCCATTGTTGGACACAGGCCTCCCTCAAGTGTCGCCATAACGATCAGTCCTGTGCGTCTCATATTTTTCGAATTCCCGCGATCTTCAACAAATCATCGGTTCACCTTGTCACAAGTCCTGGCTGAACTTTATGTAGGTACCTGAAACTCCTTTTTTTTGGTGGAAATCATCAATTAAAGTCTCTCGGTCTGGATGGACTGAGAGGGAGTGTCAGACCTTTACTGACAAAAGCCACCCTTGTCCTCCAGTTGCTTTTTGCGTTCTAGGGCCACGGTAACTCTTGCGAAAAATCTAGTTGTCCTAGCGGGTATCGGCCGTACGGTTTACTGACATCTCTGTGAGGCGCGCATGGAACGCTATGCGCCGTCGATGAGTCGGCGGTGACAGATATGCCACGGGCAACAAATTCGTTGAAACAGTCCGCTGTCTGGATTCATGGGGGGTATTAGGATGTTGATCCGTTGTGAACCATAAAACTAACCTTTCATCAGTTCCATCAGTTTCTCCCTGTTCCTGGATATAGATGGTTTGTATATTTCAGACAATTCATGCATCATCGTCCATCTTCCACCTGTACATAGGACAAAATATTGACATGTCTGTAAAATATTGTGGATATCCTATAAATGCATCCTAAAAAATCTACTCGAATTGTAGATAAGTCAAAGAATCCACCGCAGCTAAGCCAGGATAGATAATATTTCCAAATATTATTATTTTTTACACGACTCTAAATGAGGAGTGCTATTCCATTTCAATTATAGTTAAGTATCCAGCTCCAAATATTTTGTATAATATTCCTTATATTTCAATATCCATTATGACTTAGAGTGGGTCTCGGACAAGTCCACCATGGTTTAGGGTTGATTTCCAATTTATTTTTCTCATTATTTATTTCATTCAACATTCAAAATTATTACAAAACTTCACTTAAATCTATAATCTAGTGTCACAATTTATTACAGGGAAGCACCACATATGCTAAAAACTACAAAATGACTTATGTGTCCAATTCCAAGGTAAAATTAGAAGTTGTAAAAGTGATAGAATAAATATATTTGCTCAATTTACTAGTTAACTAATTTATATATATGTATACATAAAGATGGAAAAAAACAAAAATCGAATAAAAAATAAACAAAAATAAAACTAAACAGGCCAGTTACATTGCTTTGTGCGTCAATTTCCGGAACTTGGCAAGTGAGTCACTATGTACGTCCACCAGATCGCTGCAACTATTAACAATTTTGCATCCGGGGAATGGCAGAATTGGAACCGAGAATAGTTCTACGTGGTGGAGGGTAGAAGGAATGATTGGTGCACGGGGGTATCTGCATTACAAGATAGCCACACTTTCTTTGCTCGATTACCGATTTTTCTAATGTGAAGACATAAGAGAACGGAGTTATAGCATTTAGTAGGTAATACGAGTAGTTACTACGCACGGTTGTAAGTTAAAAGCCACAAAGGACGTTTACCTACAACTTAAACTCAATTGAAACCAAGCACCACGGATTATGATTAGGTAGCGTTAAGAGGGCACTTTTCCATTTGCCTATCGTCAACATCGAGCATGTTTTAAAAGCTTGTTGCTACATCTAACGCAATCCATCGCGATGTTTGATGAAGAGGCAACGCGAAAAAACAGAGAGTACGCCTGAAAATTCTGTTGGCATTCGGTAACTCCGTGATTTATTCGAATATTTTACAAAACTTGTTTCAGAAAATAAGTGTTTTTTTAAAAACCTTAATTTTTTTTGATAAAAATTGTAGTCATTCAGAATCTCGATTAAATTTGGAAGGCTTCTGTGGATGTGCTTTTTTATACTTTTAATATATGAGTAGGTTATGGAGGGCCAAAGTTCCCGTAAAATAGCAATTTTCAGAGGTCTTTACTGAATTAGTTTTACACAAATTTATGTTTTGATATCTATAGAAGCCTAGATAATATCCACAAGATATCTTTGTATCCAAAATATCTGGAGAAAGATGTGTAATATATTAAGATTATAATCACGTAAGAGCGGTTGTATGAAAATGTTCCTAGAGTTGGTCGCCCTTAAAATGAGTGGGTCCCATAATAAGAGTTACATTTGATTCCAATAGGTAAATATGGCGAAAACATTCGGACTTGTGTGGATTTTTTGGGATAGTTCATTGTAATAAGTCAAACGACGTTACGTAAACTATTCATGGTAAGTAGATACAATAAATTGAGGCTGGTGTAAGCTTACGCACTTTTCCGTACGAGTGTGGAAAACAGTAAATTGCGTGACTAAAAGTGGTAGGGTTAGAAGCGGATTTAAGTGCATTGAAAAATTATTATTAAAAGCCTGTTATGTCCCACTGCAGAGCAAATATGCTTCCCTTCTATTTTCCATTTTTCTCTGTATTTATCTACATCTGGCCAATCCTTTAGGTAGGAGACCAATTCGTCACGCTATCTTCTTCGGCCTACTATGTCGCCGGTTTCCAACGATCGGGATTCAGTAAACAAAAATACTTACGGAAAATATTCGCCAATTTTGCTATATTTACGCCTGTGGTCATTATGATTTTTATATGGCTCAATAAAGGCTAAAAACTTCGTCAGACGTGTTACAAAATGCCTATTCAGGACTTTTTTTATTCAATTTGATTATTTCTGTGTTGTTATGTATGTTTTCGATTTCTGCAACTGTCACATTTGTTTCAAAGATGTCAAAAATATATTTTTTAAATTATTTGACTACCTACATAATTCGAACTTTTTATCGTGTACTTATGAATGTTTTTAAAAAAATGGTGTCGTTTTTTATCTCAAGTGTCTTCACTCATATTACTTGGTGGTCGGCGCAACACGTTTTTAGGGTTCCGGACCTCAAAAGAAAAAAACGAAAAAATCACTTTGTTGTGCGCCTGTCTGTCTGTCAAGACCCTTTATCACGGGAACGCGTGGATCGAGGTATCGAGTTGAAATTTAAACTATATACTCAGGTCTGCGGTCCTTTGAAGCTGAGAAAAAATCAAATTACTGAGTTATCGAAAAAAAAAGATACGGCCGTTAATGTCGCAAAAAACGTATATTTTGATACTCTCAAGGGAATCAAAATTCATAGGGTACTTCCCGTTGACCTAGAATCCTGAAATTTGGCAGGAAGCAAGCTCTCATAGCATAAATATAGGAAAATATCCCAAAAAAAAATTGCGATTTGTAAAATTCTTCGTAACTGAATTCGGGAATTGAACTGTTTTAATAGGCAAGTTTGTGCGGAACCCTCAATGCGCGAGTCCCACTCACACTTGCCCGGGTTTTTTTCTTCCATTCTGTCCTGTCCCGCCACACTATCATCAACTTCCTTTTCTGTCATATCACTCCTCACACAATCCATCCATCTTTTCTTCGGCCTCCCTCTCCCTCTCCATCCATCTCTACATATATACTCAGAACTCTTTTAGTAACATGCGTTGTTTCATCCCTCCTCTTCACATGACCATCCTAAGAGAAAAATTATCTATGTATATAAAAGGAGAAACTGACTGACATATCAACGCACCTTCCTTTTATGACGTAGGCGAGCACTAAGAGAGGATTTTTCAAAATTCACACCCTAAGGAAATGAAACGGGGGTTCAAAGTTTGTATGATGAAAATCTTTCACGCGGGCGAAACCGCTGGCAGAAGCTAGTGAAATTATAAAGAACATAGCCAAAATTAACACTAGCTCCTACATGTCACGTTGGCCGTTGGGGGATATTTTGTCTCTGTATCTGAGGCTTTAGTGGCAATTGCTGTCAAAGCCTATTTTACAAAGTTCGACTGTAAAATAAAATATCTAATAACTTTTTATTCAAATTTAATGTTCATCATTATAAATTTTATTAAAAATAAAACTTATTTCAAATGATACTTACTACTAAGGTAGCTTAAAAGAAAGCTCAAAACATGTTTCATGTAAAAAGAAACCCTTCAAGCCGGGAATCTCGAATTCCCACAATTCAATATTTTTTTGTTGGCTTACGGTCATACTTAAGAACCATTTTGAGAACCGACAGGATAATAGAGGAAATATTGAAGGTAAAGGTTTTTATGGGTTTCATTAAATTTTTTCAGTGTAAATTTGCGAATTACCACTAACTGGGTTTAAATCCAGACTCCGGGGAACCAAAGGACCAAAGAAAATCCAATAATAATTTTCCTGAACTAAACCTAGTTGTCAGCTGCAGCAGCAAACACGGCCGTAGAATTATAAATGTTAATACAGATGCAGATGTTTTTTTTTGTTTCTTTTTCTCAAATTTTTTAGACCAGCTGCTACGGCTCCTAATTAAGACTGTTTCACTTCCTTTTACGTTTTTGCTGCTTCCTAGACCTGCCAGCTTTTGGCTTAGTTTTCTTGGCTTTCGCTTTAGGATCTTCTTTGGGCTTGGCAGCTGCTAATTCAGCTTTCTTCCGATCAGCTAATTCTTTGGCTGCTTTTACAGCTTCGGCAGCCTTCCTTGCTATCTCTTTAATCCGTTCTGCTTCTTTCGCCTTTGCTTCAGCCTTAAGTTTATTCTCATGAGCTTTTAGTGCGGCTAAGACTGCGAGCCTTTCTCTTTCCGCTTCAGCATCTATTTCTTTTATTCTTCCATCTAAAGCATTAATGAAACCGTTTGTCATCTTTCCAGCAAACATTTCCATTTTCTTACCAATCGGTCCACTAAAAAAGTTTACGGTCATAGGCGGTACCGCTTCCACTTTTAGGTACTTCCATGAAGTAGCTCCAAAACTCTGTGCGGATTTCGCGGCCACTGAAATATACATATAAGAAAAGAACATTTACTTTACTTTTATACTAAGTTCTGTCATAACTATATAATTACCTACCTACCCTTGTGTAACTTAACATTTTTTTTGGTTTTGCAGCCTCTTTTTAGCTTTTTCTATTTCTTTCTCAAGATAAGCGATTTCATTAGGTAGCTGTTTGTCGCGTATTTCTTTCATTTTGACTGTCATTTTCGCCATTATTGTAACCAATGCCGATTCTACTTTAGGTAGAATACTATTGTGCACAAGCGGTCTTGCTCGAGTTTTCATAAGATAACTCTTAGTTGATCTCCAACCTCTTTTAAGGTAAGGTTCAGATTTCTCCATAGAAACTGCGAACAAAACAAATGCGGAATTATCTCGAATATTTTATTTGGTGTCGAACTACCTCACTTAGCTAAATTGTTGACATAATATCATAATTATTTAAATATAATTGGCATTTGGAAAACCCACTTTTGTTTTGCAACAGTTTCTTTAAAATATTGGTAAGACACCAATTTAATACATACATAGTGTTATGTCAAGAACCTTCCTGACCATCCTGCTCGCCATTTCTAATAATACCAACGCTTTCAACAACTGTTATAAAAATACCAATAATTTGGTTGTAGATTTCTATGACATGAATGTGACACAACGTGATCTGTCTTCGTCTGGCCTGGTGGTACAAACTAGAAACACCCGACCGCTTTGTTAAGTGACAAGGCCTGTCATGTTTTGTTCACCGGCAGCGCCGTCGCCGCCGTCCTCCAACGGGTCATGATATTTTGGTTTTTTGGAAATATATCTTACTTGTCAGTGCTTTATTGTCATTCTGTTGACTCAGTTCTGTTTAGTCATTTAATTTACTTTTAATTTTTAAGAGGCATCCTGTAAAAAGGTTATGAAAAAAGGGAATTCAATCTCCTTCATTTACATATGACCATAAACTAACAAGACATGAGCAAACTTATTAATCTTCCCCTTATATTATATTAGCACTTAATATCCATTTACCCACAACTTGGCGCAACGAGCAGATCCTACAGGAAATACATCCAAATTCAGTTCTGATGATGGAATCCATGAGGAATCGAGGGAACTCTTCAAATACTATAGGCAACTATATAGTGAATTTGGTATTTTCATCGAGAATTTAAGCATTTACAGTTAAAAAGTAGCATTTGATGAAGTGGAACTGATGAAGAAGACTAGAAATGGCCAACGGAACTTCATACTCACATAAATATCACAATGAAGATAGTTAAGCGACTATGACAATACAAATAAATAAATGGTTCTGAATAGTTAAGTTGAAAATGGTATCATCGAAGTGACCTGATGATGATGATGATAGAGCTGTAAGATAGGCACCGGAACTCTGTAATTAATAAATGTATCCTAGCCGTGTTTTTTGAATTGTCATAAAATGCAGTTTAGCTATAAGGTACTATCGAACTGATCTGATGATGGAGCCGGAAGGTGGAAGGTAAACACAGGAACTTCATAACAAAACAATGTAACCTAGCAGTGTTTGGGTTAATTGGAATTGTCATGAGAAATATGCACACTCCCTTATATATAAGTATATCGCTACTAAAAAGTGTAAAATAAAAAACTTTTTAAAAGAATAAGGTGTTAAATAAGAAACAAACAATACCGAGAAACACCGACTTCCGAAATTAAAGTTATTTTGATCCTTTTAAAATTTTTTTTTTGGTGAAGTCGGTTATTTTTTTTGTAAAAAGATTTTTTCTTTGAGGTGGGAAATTATCTAATGACTTCGTCCGCTCTAGGGCGGATCGGGAAGGCGTGTCAGACTTTTACTGACTAAAACCCACTCCTATGTTCCTTCTTTGCCTTGCATCCTAGGACCCCGGAGATCCATTTCGGAAATGGTTTGGCCTATGGCCCCAGTAGGCTTCGGCCCTGCTGGGCCTCTACGGTTTTGCTACCAGCTACCCGTTGTTTGTCGTCTAATCGTCCTGCCCCCTACGACAATCGAAGAGTCTCTTGTGGCGGCGGCTGGGGTATGAGGTCCGTTCCCTCATGATACTGTCTCCCTGCAAAACCTTATCTGTAATTTTTATGTGCCAAACAACTACAGCCGCGGCAGGAATCATCGGCTCCTGGCAGTTCCGACGTGTCGTACAGTTGCGCACTCCAAATCACCCATACTCACTGCGCTGTCACACTCTGCGCTTAATACTCTCCTAGTCAAGAACGCAGATTTTGATATGTTTGGGGTAGAATGGAACACGATACTGTCTGAATGTTTCAAATTCTGTGAGATGAATGTATGTGTATAATATTTATTAAATAGATATCAATACCCCTAAAAGTCCTGCGTGACATGTGACTTGTCGGTTTTAATTTTTGTTTTATATTTTATTGTTTTCTCTTTTTTGTATTGTCTGTGTTTATATGGTGTAATTGGTTTCGGCCGTTCTGATGAAATATTTTTTTATTTTCGTTGAAGGAGGTTATCCCTTCTAATTCCCCTCGCCCCTGACAATGACCTTAACCAGGGTCGAACGCAAGAGGTCGCCGCCGCTAATCGCCTCCACGAGCATACAGCTGTGCTCTGCCTAAGTGGTGCTTCCACCGTATGCTCCACCGTGTTCTCCAGGCGCACCGCACACTGGTGACACCCGCACGTTTCTTTCACCCGAAAGCGAAATAAGAACCTACCGAACTGGCCATGACTAGTGAGGACCTGTGCCATATTCGTATTGGCTCAGCTTTCGCGCTGAGGACGCTGTGGTGCCTCTTTAGCCTTACTTGAGGGACTTACCGCCACGATTGTGGCGTGCCAAGCATATGATTAGAAAGAAAATATGTTTATTTGGCACACCATGATTTATGAACCAACAAGTAATTGATTTGCAAACTGAAATTAAACATAAAAAAATTAAGAAATAAAATTAATAATAACAATTTGTCTCACGGCTATGCCAAATAGATCCAATTCAGCATAATGTCAGACTACCTTTGGATTACCAATTTTTATTCTTGGAATAACCAACTCCAAAGGTTGCAAGGTAATTCATCCAAAGGTTGTCTGTAAAGAATCGCTTTTAGCGATAAGGCCTCATTTACGGAGACGCGGGGCGTCACGCGTTGCGTTGAGCGGCGCGGCCCGCACTGAATTCAAATATATGGCGTTGTATGAGTGCGTTTACGGAGAAGCGATTTTAGACGCGGTTGTTTGAATTAGGGCGTTTTTTGCGGCCGAGCCCGCGGATGGCACCGACGCGTCCCACGCGGCGTTTATCGCGGCGGCACACGTTCAAATTTTTCTTCATTCATGCTTCAAGTTGCGACACGTGCGCTCCCATCTCTCGCCAACATAAAACTAGTCGATTTGATCGAGGCGAGCGTGCGCCGCCGCAATGCCCGCCGCGTGCTTCGCTACACGCTAGAGGATTCGCCGCGGGCGCCGCGGCGGGCACCGCCACGCTTCCCGTCTCGCTTCTCTATGAACATGGTCGTATATTGCTATAAGTTTGTGTTTACGCGTGCGATGATGCGTGCCGCTTCACGCGCCGCCCCACCGTAAACAGAAAAAATGTCCGACGCGCCGCGAGACGCCACGCCACACGCGACGCAAGACGCCCCGCGTCTCCGTAAATGAGGCCTAAGACCGCTCATTGTGACACCCTATTAATTTTAAGTTCCTATTGTAATTTTATTATTGGTGTACAATCAAGAATATATCTATCTATCTCTGTCAGTCAAGGCTATGCTTTTGATACTTGGGTTGGTATACCACAGTAAAGCGTTTGTTTTCAGGCTTTGTTCGCTTTACTATACAAGTGTAATTTTTTTTAAGTCATATCCAAGTAGACATTATTTTGAAAGCAAAACGAATAAGCGTTTGACTTTTTTAAGTCATATCCAAGTAGACATTATTTTGAAAGCAAAACGCTTATTTACGGATGCGACTCCATGTGGAGAGAAAGTAGAAGCTAAAACTGCATTACTAATTTTTCGGGGTCGGAAAACATGACATAACTTCTCCCACTCAGAGAAGAGAGAAAGGGATTGTCAGACTTTTACTGACTAAAACCCACCCGTGTTCTTTCAGTTACCCTTTGAGTTGAGAAATCATCCAATGACTTCTCACGCTCTAGGGTGGATGAAAGGGCGTGTCAGACTTTTTCTGACTAAAACCACTTCTGTGTTCTTTTTTTTTAGGTAGGAAAATCATCTAATGAAAAATGAAAAATCGCACATTTGGGCGGAGCGGGAGATAGTGTCAGACTTTTACTGACTAAATACCCACTCCTGTTCCTTTTTTGCCTTCGCTCAAGGGCAAAAAAAAAGGGGTTTCACTTTCACAATACCCTTGGCCCCAGTAACCTGCGTCCTTCAGTTACCCTTTGCATTCTAGGACCACAGGTTTCCTTATCAGGTTTATTTCTTGTAGCCCTAGCATATGATTCAAGGCCGTTGTGACTCTTTCGAACAATGCCACAGAAAAGTAAAATCACCACGTTTTATTTGGCAATTAAAGAAAAAAAATATTTCATAATTCGAACAATTAAGAATCCCAAATATTTGGCTTTCATTTATTTATGATTGCATTTACTTACCCTAATTACTTTTCCGCTTGCCAGACTAAGATTTCCTTGACACACACAAATATGTGTTGGTGCTATGTTTGTGAACCGTAAACTAATTAAACTAATTGAAAAATACTGTAAATGCAAGTTGGTTTAAACTCGATCAAGGCTACTTAAATAAAGCTTGAACGCTACATACAATTCTGCCTATTTTCTTCCTCTCTAAGTAAATTCCCAGTGGTCGAAAAGGATTTCCGTTAGTAGATTCGAAGCCTATTTGCGCAGCTGTAGTTGTGACTTGATTTTGCCATCTCCTTTCTACTATCGGACAATCCGATGTACAGCGAGTATTCACCCTTATGTTGTTGAAACTTCTATAGCCCGGACGTAAGTATTTCATTTCGTCGTTTCTACCGCGTACTTAGGTACATCGAAGGACTGGAACAAATTTGCCTTCTGCGGTCTTCTTGTCCAATTATAATAGGTGTGTTCAATGCTAGAGTAAACAGGCTCTTAATAAACTGTGCGATTCACTATCAACGATTGTATCACTGCTGATGGTAATCGGTGGGATCGCAGTCAAGCACGGGTTTAGGTATATCAATTTAAAAAAAGTTGTTGAGCGCTGCGTGTCGCAAGTTCATTTTGAACCTAAAAGCGAAAAACATCCTGATTTGATCTATCCGGCTGCAAACGACCGGATTCACATCGATCCGGCCCGGACGGCCGGATCCGGTCGGACTGAAAATGACGCCTGATTCACTAAAAGCAACTCATCTCCAAAGATTTGCGCCTTCTGCACACCAAACTGCTAATTGAGAAACTGTTTAGATTTTGGATGAGCATCGGTGATGAAACACGCTGTGTATTATAAGTTACCTGTGATGATATTTGGAAACTTTAATTACATTAGAGGGTCTAGGTTCTAGTTACCGCATTATTCAAACTGAAATTCTTGATTTTCATGTCAGATAACGTTTGAGGCTGGTCGGCTACATCTGTCGCTTCGGTGATGGATAGTATATAATACTAGCTTCTGCCAGCGGCTTCGCCCGCGCGAAATTAGGTTTGTTCATACAAAATTTGGACCCTCGTTTCATCCCCTTAGGGGGTGAATTTTGAAAATCCTCTCTTAGTGCTCGCTTACAAGTTTACAACATAAAAGGATATCTTTTGCAAAATTTCACGTTCCTAGTACCAGTAGTTTCGGCTGTGCGTTGATATGTCAGTCAGTCAGTTCTTCCCTTTATATATATAGATAATGCATAGATCAAAAAAGTTATTGAGTCCTAAAATTCTATCAAACGACCAACACTTTAATCCCCTTCTAATTTCATAATCAATTTTAGTGAGAGATCAAAGAGTGCACCTGAGTCTGCGAATATCTCTCACATATCCATAGCTAGTCTCCTCTGAGATTGGCCGCCTTTAAGTTGGCCACCATGACTGTATAATAATATAATTTCAAAACTTAGATAGAGTAGATAACAAGAAAAAAAATATATAGTTTTTTTTTTTTTTGTTATTTATAGGCTCACGTTTGACTACTATCTCCCCTGATGGTAAGCGATGATGTGGCCGATGATGGAGCACGCTTGCTAAGAAGTAACATATCACTCTTAACTTAAAGATCTCTAGGTTGTAGCTATTAGGAAACACAGACTCTGGCAGGGAATTCCACCCCTTAACCTTACCTACGCATAATGAATGTGTTCCCAAAACGCTTTGTACGTATGCGTGGGATGTCCACCATGTACCGGTGGCGCAACGCTGTACGTTTAGTGGTCCGATGATGGAACGAACTTGGCGGAATTAAATTGTGCAATTCCAATGCACGGTCCCCGAAACGTAAACGATAGAAAACCGACAGGCTAGCAACTCGGCGTCGATGCTCAAGCCTGGAGTTTTGACTCAACAAGTGCATCATTGCCGATGGTCTTCTTGGCTCACTTCTCAATCGACTCTAGTGAATCTATTGGAATTGGACGTAGAGACGTATGGATTACCATCATGGCATTTTCGTACAATAAACTGCAATCTTGATTCGTCTACAACTTGCAAGGTTATTCAGACATTGCAACATTGAATTGATGTTTACCTACCGTAGATGTTTTTAGGCATAAAACATACCTGAATAATGATTGGGCACGTCTTAATTATGGCGGTAAGTCCTCTTTTTGAGGCGTGGCCGGAAAGACCTCACTGCATGCGGAAGGTGAGGAACCTTCCGCATGACTCAGGTTCTCACCGGACATGGTCATTTCGGGAGGTTCGTGTACCGGATTCGTGCGGAAGAATCGCCCTGGTGTCACCACAGTGTAGATCGCCCGGAGGACATGGTGGAGCACACGGTAGAGGCGTGTCCCGCTTGGGCAGAGCACCGCTGTGTCCTCGTGAGGGATATCGACGGCAACGATCTCCTTCCGGCCTTGGTAAAGGCCATGATCCGAAGCAAGGAGGAGTGGCAGGCGGTCGCCTACTTCTGCGTAGCAGTAATACTAGCAAAGGAGGCGGCGGCACGCGCACGCTCGATGTAACGGCCCTCACGCCCCAGTCGCCGGGATTCCAATTTCGATTTCCGGCCACCGTAGGCGTGGGCTTGCGGACGGTGAACAATGGGTAGCTCGCCGTTCGACCGTCCGGTAACCGTCTGGACCGAGCCGAAGTCGTTGACAGCGCGTAGTGTTCCACGCGCGCCTTAAGGAGATCTCAGCAAACGGTAGGGGCCCAGCAGGGTCGAAGCCTTCTGGGGCCATGATGAGTTCGCTTCTGAAAGGAAAACCCGGCCCTGGTATGAAAGGCGACGAAGGAAATAATAGGAGTGGGTTTTAGTCAATAAAAGTCTGACACGAAAGAGCAGGAGATGTCATTGGATGATTTCACATCTAAAAAAAAAATACATAAATAATGATATAATATCTACGCGCCGTGAACAACGAATAATAAAATTTTAAGTACTGGCTGTACTTCATTTAGAATCAAGGTTTTGTCAATAATTACTGTCATATAAATGTTGAAAGGAAATTATAATAAGTACCTACTGTATACGTCTTCGAGGCTAAAGTCTTCTACGTAATAGACCACTCATTATGAGTCATAACATAATAACACTAATTTACTATGACTTCATGAATAAATTACACATTTTATTCATAATCTATCGTAAACCTTATTTGCAAAAATAAATTGCAATTTTGTGGGTACTCGTGATTGACGCCATGTTTTTTTAAAGTGTCAAGAGGTCAGCAAGCATTGAATTTTACTTGTTTGAGATACCAGAGGACTGACGCTGGTTTTTAAAAATGGCCTGTAGAATCTGCCATAGAGGCAGAAATGGACTGAAGACCTTTTTACCCGACTACGGCAAAGCCAAAGCAGGGTTATGATTTTGACAGGCTATGTATGTATGTATGTGAGTATGTTCATCTGTTCCCTCATAGCTCCTAATGTACTTATCGGAACTTGACATATATAGTTGAACCGTCTGAATTGGCCGCTGAACATAGGCTACGTGACCTGTCACAAAACTCGATATGATGCCCTCTAGAGGACAAAAGTAATGTGTTAAAAAATAAAAATGGAGATAAGTACGCCGTGTTTGGTATCATTTGAAAGATCTTTATATTTCGACGCGCTCTAGCAGACAAAAAGTCATGTGTTAAAAAAAATATTAAGATAAATATACCGTGTTTGATATCATTTCAAAGAGCTTCAATGGAACTTATCAAAAAATATCATCAAAATTCAATGTGGCGCCCTCTAGCGGATAAAATTTTTTGTGTTAAAAAAAAGATAAATATATCGTATTTGGTATCATTTGAAAGGGCTTCACTTGTAGGTACATACCAAAGTAAATAGTATAAAAGCACAGTGATTTGTCACCAAAATTGTTTGAATAAAAAATAAGTAAAAAACTAACTAGCGTAGTCACAGTGTTGGTAGGTACCTATAACGTGTGACTGCGGCTTTTCTTTTTGTTTTGTTTTTGTTTTTCCAGTTACCTTGTTTATTTTGGCATTCTGAAAATCTTGTTTAATACTTTTTCAACGTCGTTATTTTTTCGTAGTCGGGTTTAGTTTTTTAAGATATGCGGAACTGGCTGTAAAGTCCCGAAAACCTCAGTTGAAAAAGGAGGATTCTCCGACCAGACGAGTGTTGAGTCTAGTCCAAACAACTACCCGGTAGTTGATTTCAAGTTGTAGTATAATTATGTTCTAATGACATGGAGAACTGTAATACCGATACGATGCAGGATCTTTAATTAAAGGTCCTATGTGGTGCGTTGACACTGCTACAACTTATAACGTCTAGTTTTGTACATTACCACTGAAACTTGCGCAGAGTGGCTGTAGAGACAGTATGACGCCTCTACTTTTCAGCTTACACAAGTGCTATTCGGATTTTTAGCCAGTAAGAGTCTGCCCCTGCCCCCAGCCCGGGTTGGATGATATCTATGAGGATTAACAGGTAATACCACCACTCTGAACTTAGAATGGATCTGTCTGATTGATCAGACAGGCTTTTTAGGGGAAGCCATCAATCAGACAGGCTTTTTAGGGGCCCAGCAGGGTCGAAGCCTACTGGGGTCATAGGTTGTACAAAAGAGAACCCCGGGGCCCTGGAACGAAAGCAAAGAAGGAATAGGAGTGGGTTTTAGTCAGTAAAGTTCTGACACGCCCTCTCGCTCCGCCCAAGCCCAAACTACTCGCGTAGTCATTGGATGATTTCTTACCTTAAAAAAAAAACCTATGGCTTATATATACATATATCGTTTACCATTATTTCGTAACACGACTAGTATTATTTAATAAACTTTGTAATATTGAACCTTAGATTACTCCTAGCTTAATTCGGTGTCCCTTTATGTAAGAAAAATAAACTTCATCAGAGGGCTAGGAGGAACCCTAGCTATTTTATCATTAAAACTAGATACATAAAAGGACAGGATTTTTTTCTTCCTTTTTTTGGGGCGCAAAACTCAGGGCCGCGATGACTCTTTCGAACAATCTCGTAAACATGATGCAACAACCTTCAGAAAAACTTAAAAAATAAGATTAAATTAATTAAAATTGCGCAAGAAACACTAGCAAACAACTGTACAAACATTATTATTTAAAAACCAGGCAAGTGCGAGTCGGACTCGTGAACTGAGGGTTCCGTACAAACTTACTTATGAAAACAGTTCAATTCCCGAATTGAGTTACGAAGAATTTTCCGAATCGCAAAAAAAAGTTTTTGTGTGACGTTACAACAAATTTACAGTTTTTAGACTTTTTCCCATACTTGTGCTATAAGACCTTGCTTCTTGCCAAATTTCAAAAGTCTAGGTCAACGGGAAGTAACCTATGAATTTTGATTTCCTTGAGTGTCAAAATATACGTTTTTTGCGATATAAACGGCCGTATCTTATTTTTACGTTAACTCAGAAGTTTGATTTTTCACAGCTTCAAAGGACCGCAGCCCTGAGTAAGTATATGGTTTTAATTTCAACTCGATACCTTCACGCGTTCCCGAGGTAAAGGGTCTTGACATACAGACAGACAGACGGACGGACAACAAAGCGATCCTATAAGGGTTCCGTTTTTCCTTTTGAGGTACGGAACCCTAAAAAGTCCCATAAATGGCAAAACAGCGTTAATTAAATTCGAATTTGCTTACTATCTTACTTAATAATCCTTCACCTCCCTTGGTAGCCAATTGTAAATTTAGGCAATGCCGTATCTAGGGCGGTGCTAGCGGTGCTCATGGCACAGGGCGCAGACACTTGAGGCACACTTGAGGGGCGCAGAAATGATCAAGCCAGGGCCAAGTTTTGTATTATGCTTAGTGTTTAATAGGTTATTTAAAACGGAAAGGAAAACATCGTGAGAAAACCGGCATGTCCTAGATAGAACCAAAAATTCGCAGACATGTGACATCCATCAACCCGCACTGGATCCGCGTGGTGGAGTAACCCATTCCCTCTCCTAGAGAAGAGGCCTTAGTCCCGGAACATTATAAGGCCGCCTATGCTATGCTATTAGTTTATTTCAGAAAAATACGCATATAAAATTCAATTGATAAAAACAGTTTTGTCAAATAATAATTGGTAAATACAGAAAAGGAGTTTCGTTGGTACCTGTACTAATGAAAAACATTGTATCACAGGCTAGCATCTTTCATAATAAAGGATAACTTTAGCTTTAAAATAGTCCAAAAACGATTTATACAATGCGGTTTAGTAGCATACATACAATGGGTCTACCTTTTATAGCAGAACTTTTTACGTCATAATATTGTTTTGCATAACAACGGATAGCATAAACTTCATTTCGCAGAAAATCATTTCGCATACACTCAGTTGTCATACATTCAAAACTCATAATTTTGTTAGTCTTAATCATCTTTAGGCATAATGTTTATATCCATAATAATTAAAAAGCAGAACCATCATATCGCAGAAAATTCACAGTCAGAATCGTCTTTTGGCATACATTTTATATCGATAGTCATTAAAAGGCAGAACTGATTTTTTTCGCCACACACATGCGACGATAACGTTAATTGCTTGGATGCATGTAGCATGCAAACAGGCATACAACATGCAAGCAGGCATGCAACATGCAGCATGCATGCAGCATGCAAGCAGGCATGCAACATGCAGCAGGCATACAGCATTGTTTCTGTCACGGCTCCGGCGCTGCGGGGTTTGGGCGGCGCCACGCGAGCTTATCGTCACAGATGGTTTTAACGCTCACCACCGCAGGTGGCGGGCCTTCAAACCACCTGCTCCTCAGCTCGCGGGCCGCCCTACCCCTCCGCGCCTACGCGGGTTTAAATTACACTCTAGGGGTAGGGCAGACAAGACTGCGTAAAGTCGGTTTCGCAGCGATTCGTTTCTGTCACAAAATTTTGCAGCACAACGTATTGACTTTTTATGACACAAATTTAATTTAATATTGAAAATGCTGCCAATACATGCTATATGTAGAACATTCTATGTCACTTTTGCAGACCATTCGATTTTAAATACATTGCACGTAGGTTATCTAACCATTCGACAGCATAAATTTACTTTATTTAAATTATCAGTTTTATTCCATATATTATAAGTTTTTGATGTTTTGAACACTAATTTTTACAAGAAGATACATCTATTTTAATTTTTGATGTTCAAATATGCACTCATACCAAATAATCGTATCTCTAAATAAATGTTATGCTAAACAAAATTATGCATAATATTAATTATGGCAAAGGTAATTATGCGAAACAAAATTCTGCCAAGATAAAAGTATGCCATTGTAAATTCGGACATGTAAATATTCTGCCAAACAAAAGTTTTGCTAAATAATTTTTATGCCTTAAAAATATTCGATTAAATAAGATTATGCCATGTGAGTTATGCCAAATAAAAATCGGAGTATCAAGATTCTGCCAAATAGAAGGAACCCACATACAATATTTAACGTATAGTAGTCGTTATTTCTTTTTATTAGCTCTCATGGTTATAAGTACTGCGATATTACAGAAAATACAAAACACAAAGAAACCAATAAGTACCTAATTTCGAAAAAAGAATAACGTACCTTCAATATAAAGTTTATTTGAACTTATAATTCCAAGTCAATCCAAAGAATAACACTTCAAAGCAAACCGTTTTAAAAAGCGGCTTTTAAAAAACGTTTTAAAATTTCATAGGTATTGTTTTTTATAATTTTAGAGAGCAGTGGCGGCCGAGTGGTAACTGCCCTGACTTACGAATTGTAGGTCGCGGGTTCAAACCCAGCCAAGCGCATTACTTTGTGTAATTTATTTCATCACCACTGCTCTCAAAATGGTGAAGGAAAACATCGTGAGAAAACCGGCATGTCGGCATGTGTGAAGACATGTGACATCCACCAACCCGTACTGGGCCCGCGTGGTGGATTACGGCCCATTCCCTCTCCTAGAGAGGTCTTAGACCCAACAGTGGGAACATTATAAGGCCAACTATACTACACTATACTATTTTTTATTACAGTAGTATGTTCCTTTGGGATCATTTTCTGACGCTGGCAACAGCTATTATAGTAGATACGTAAGTCGCCAGTGTAATACGGCAATTTGAAAGACAACGTAACATAGTAAACACCGTCATCAATCGGTGTATCACGTCATAAGTCACATAACAAGCTCTAATTATTGTGTCACAACACAATGCGAGGTACTCACGTGCATGCTACTAGTAGGTACGTACTTACACTTTCGCTGCGGTCAATGTTGTTGCAACACCAAATTGTCCCCAAGACGTTGCAGCGCGCGTTACATCTTACCGGTTTTGACAATTAGCACATATTGTCCCACCAAACGGTCAGACTGTGACCTAATGCAAGATTGATGTACAGTCGTAAATAAAAGTGTTTTTTTTTATTTATTTTTATTTTGGTGTCGCAGTATTTTTGCAGTCAGCCTGAGTTAAGTTTAGAAAGTATTCAGTTTTCAGTCACTTTAAGTTACTTTGTTCTATTAGAACGCGGATGTGACACAATGTTTTTGCATTATTTGGCAGATAATGTATCAGTTCAACTTTCCCGGTAAGCTTTAACTATGGTAGTCAATACTACAATGATTCTTAGCTCCATTTTACCATAATCGCGCCTGTTTCAATAATTCCACATATTTCTAACTGCGTAGACACTTGAGATATAAAATTACACCAATTTTACATCGCAATATCCAATAAGAATCAGTTTGCGAATAATTAAAACAGCCACTGAACTTAAATTGAAAAAATCCCGCCAAAACTTTCAAACACAACACACAGAGTTATGAGTATACATGTGGATGGATGGAGGGGGAGAGGGAGGCCAAAAAAAAGATGGATGAATTGTGTGAACAGTGATAAGAAAGAAAAGGAAGTTAGTGATAGTATGACAGTTGACAGAATGGAAGAAAAAAACGTGTTGCGCCGACCCCAAATAAGATGGGACAAGGGCAAGAAGATGATGATGATGATGACACAGACACAAACATGTCGTTGGAGACACGTAAAGAACTAAAATTCAAACCAATTTACTTTTGAATAAACCATGTGGACTTCATCATAGACCTATGAACAAGGAGGTTGTAAGCAGATTATATTTAGCAATTGGATAGAATTATTTATCATACTAACATCCTTTGTATCTCCATCTCATTGAATTTTGATTTATAAAAAATTTGCAAGATGAAACAAAAACGAGTATATTATATGTTTTAATAGCAAGTTTCTAGATACCGACTAGAAAGTATCGCATAAAATCTAGGCGCTGAATGTGTGTATGGATTTGATTGGTAATTTAGGACAAAATATGTTTATGTGATGAGCACGATCATTTGTTCTGTGTTTGGGTGTAACTTATCTATAATATGTATGTACCTATTTAGAAATATATAAGTATGTTAATCAGTTGTCAAGTCCTCATACCACAAGCTCTGCTTAATTTGGGACTAGAGGGCGTTGTGTGAAAGTTGTGGAATATTATTATTAATTTTTATATTGCATTTTTTTTTTAGTTCGGAAAATCATCTAATTACAAATCCCGCTTTTAGGCGGAGCGAGAGATAGTGTCAGACTTTTACTAACTAAAAACCCACTCCTGTTCCTTCTTTGCCTTTGTCTTAGGGCCCTGAGTTTCGCTTTCACACTAGCCGTGGCCTTCCTGAGGCGCGCGTGGGACAGCTCGCGCCGTCGACGACTTGGGCTCGGTCCGGACGGATACCAGACGGTGAGCTACCCATGACTCGCCGACCGCAAGCCCGCGCGTACCTTGGCCGAAAATCGGGATCGGAATCCCGGCGGCAGTTAGGGCGTGAGGACCGTTGCCTCACGCAATCGGCCGCCTCCTTTGTTAGCATTACTGCATCGCAGAAGGAGGCGACCGCCTGTTTTTCCTCCTCGCTCCGGACCATGGCCTGTACCAAGGCCCGGTGCGAGAGATAACCGCCGCCGATCGTTCCCACGAGGACACAGCGTTGCTCTGCCCAAGCGGGGCACACCTCCACCGTGTGCTCCACCGTGTCCTCCGGTCGGTTCACAGATTGGCGACACCCGGGCGACGCTTCCACACTAATCGGGTGCAGGATCTTCCCGAACTTACTGTGTTCGGTTAGAACCTGCGTCATGAGGAAGGAGAGACGCCGTGAGGTCTTTCCAACGACGTCTCAAAGAGGGGATTTACCGCCATAATTGTGGCGTGCCCATTTATATCACGTTAAGATTTTCGTCTCTGACTGTACAAAACATACAAAGTGTGAATGAAACAATGTGTGTACCTCGTGAACAATAGAAGACGCAGCATTGTGAGCGAAGGTAACTCTGATTCAACCGTGACTGCTGAATATTTGAGGCTAATCAGTTATGTAACGCAACCTCATCATTATCAAATACTTGGTAATGGCTAAGTGTGTCGGTTACAGTAAAGTTTTTCACATCATTGTGGTGGTTAGGTTCTGTTGCTGACATTGAACGCTTTTCGTTTGCTTTGCACAACTGTTTTGATGTAATACTGGAAATATTTTTGTCTTTTGATGATGTTTGTATGACATAAATGCGGGTCTGAAAGAAGAATGTCTTGGATCAAAAATTTCTGACTGACATCAACGCACAGTCGAAATTATTGGAACTAGGGCTGCCAGGACAGACCAACCAATTTAGCCGGACATTTAAGTAAGATGGCCGTAAATAAAATGGCCGACAATTTTTTTAAAGTCAATCTCGACTTTTTTAATAGAAATTTTAATAAATACTTACTTACAGCGATTTTACAGAAAAAACAAAACACAAAGAAACCACTAAATACCTAATTTCGAAAAAAGAATAACGTACCCTTAATATAAGCCATGGATAGAACGAAGCCAGTTCCAACGAAGGAACAGAATAAAAGCAACCCGTTTTAAAAAACGGCAATTTCATCGGTAAAAGACCTTTTTTTTGGATGGGAAAATCATCTAATGACTTCCCCCGCTCTTGGTTGGAGCGGGGGGGCGTGTCAGATTTTAACTGACTAAAAAGCCACTCCTGTTCCTTCTTTTTCATTGTTTCATGGCCCCGGATCTCTTTCGCATCACCCATGGCCCCAGTAGGCTTCGATCCTGCTGGGCCCTTATGGTTGCTGACATCTTGAGGCGCGCATGGAACACTACGCGCTGTCGACCACTTGGGCTCGGTCCGGACGGTTACCGGACGGTCGGACAGCGAGCTACCCATTGCTCGCCGTCCGCAAGCCGGCGCCTCCGGTGACCGGAAATCGGGATCGAAATCCCGGTGGCTGCGGCGCGAGGGCCATTGCCTCGCGCATGCGGCCGCCTCCTTTGTTAGCATTACTGCTTTGCAGAAGAAGGCGGCCCCCTGCCACCCTTCCTCGCTCCGGACCATGGCCTGTATCAAGGCCCGGCGCGAGAGTTCGCTGCCGCCGAGATTTCGATCCCGATTTCCGGCCACCTGAGACGTGGGCTTGCGGATGGCGAGCAATGGGTAACTCGCCGTCGGAAATGACCCGAGGGTCGTAGTGATTTTTGGCTACAGTAGGCGTGGGTTTGTAAACGACGAGCAATGGTTAGATCATCGTTCGTCCGTCCAATAAAGACCAGACCCTAGTCGATGGCGCGTCGTGTACAGTGCATTTTACTGGTGTCAAAGAGATACCAGGAAAACTGAAAGGGCTCAGTAGGGCCGATGCCTGCTAGGGCTGAGGGAACTTTTGAAACAGTGACCATCCATGACGACTTTAAAAAAAAAATATTGAAAAAAACATTGTCTCGATCTAAAACCCAAAATCCCAATTTCTTATACCATCTGTCCCGACTTTTATCCAATCGGACCTGGTAACACTACTTGTAACATAAGCGAGCACTAAGAGAGGATTTTCCAAAATTCACCCGCTAAAGTGATAAAACCACATTTGGCACACCAAATTTTGTATGGAGGAACCTACTTTTACGCGGGCGAAGCCACTGGCAGAAGCTAGTGATTCATGCAGAAGATAGGTAGGTAGGTACAGGTTTACAATAATATAGCCCACGTCCTAATTCAGATGTTCAAACTTCATAATGTATTCTTAAACAGCAAGTTCTTAGTCATGTTGATAATAAAACCATAAGTTATCTGTGCAAATAAGACTATTCTTAGCTATAAGCATAACAATTACCAGATATTTACTTTAGAAAATACAAAATGTTTGTTCAATCGAATACGCAATTAGGAAATGAATGATGACAATAAAGTTACGTGTTGCCACAGAATTACGATTAAATGGAAATATTATTCATATTGCTACATTTAAATAATTTCGAAGCTGCTATATTATGTTGTTTTATGTTCGAAGGTAATGTAGCGTCACGCGTGTTTCTTACGGATATTACGGAATTAACTCAATTTTATTTATTTAAGTTTTTGCTTCCTTCTCTCTCTTCTCTCTTCCTCCTATCATAGACCAACTCAAATAAATGAGTAGTGTATCCAAGAGTCAGACAGAGGAAGGACAAAGAAAAACTTGAGGGTGTGTAATAGATGAAGGTAACGTGTTGCATCGGATCCAAGTAGCATTTAGTCAAGTTCAATATTTTTAGTAGTATTGAACTTGAGTAAATTTGTCACATGTATTATGTCCCCAAATTGGTACTAGGAGTGTGTACGAACAACCTTGATGTTCTTTGCGTAACTTTAGAATACACTCTGATTATTGGCCAAAATCACATGAATGCGAAAATTCGGTCGTGTATGGAGTAGGTACTGCTCTCATCATTGAAACGGATCTCCCCGATACCAGCTTGATGCGCTTAATCCAATTGAGAAACGAGACGAGAAGATCGTCGTCAATGATCCACTCGTAGAGTCAAATTTCCAAGGTCTTGATCATCGACGCCGGGTTGCTGCCCTGTCGGTTGCATTTCGGTGAATGTGCGTCTGAATTGTATAGTTTAATTCCGCCGAGCCTCTTCCATAAACGGATCACGGAGACGGATGGTGATGTGCCACCGGTACATAGTGGACACCACGCGCACAAAAGCAGCTAAGGAGTATAATTCCTTGTCGAAGTCTGTGTTTCCTGGTAGTTGCAACCTGGGGGTCTAAAATTAAGAATAGATTACTTCTAGGCAAGCGTGTTTCATCGTCGACCATATATATCATTGCTTACCATAAAGTGAAATTATTCAAGCGAGAGCCTGTCAATAATGATAATAAAAAAATCTGGGCAAGTGCGAGTCAGATTCGCACACTGAGGGCGCCGTACAAACTACTTATGTAAACTAAATAGTTCAATTAAATTTCTGAATCGAGTCTCGAAGATTTTTCCGAACAGAAAAAAGTTTTTTTTTTGAGACGTATCTGGAAGCATATCCTATAAGGGGAAAAAAATATTTGCAAATCAGTCCATAAACGACGGAGTTCAATTCCCAAATTGAGTTTTTAAGATTTACGAATGACGTAACTACAAATTTACAGTTTTCAGATTTATTCCTATACTTGTGCTATAAGACTTTGCTTCATGCCAAATTTTAGGATTCCAGGTCAACGGGAAGTACTTACCCTATGAATTTTGATTCCCTTGAGAGTGTCAAAATATACTTTTTTTGCGTCATAAACGGCCGAATCTTTTTTTTTCGTTAACTCAGTCGTTTGTTATTTTCACAGCTTCAAGGGACCGCGGACCTGAGAATATATTTTTAATTTCAACTTGATACCTCCACGCGCTCCCGAGATCTTGACGGATAGACGGACAAAAAAATGATTCTATAAGAGTTCCGCTTTTTCCTTTTGGGGTACGGAACTCTAAAAACAAGAATAAAACATCATTAGGAAAATTGTATTGTATTGTGTGAATGTGGCGGCCATATTAAAAGCTCTAGCACATAACTCGTTAAGGTAATCAAAGGAACTTGCAAGGAGTTGTGCACGACACGAGGGAACTTGAACGTATTCATAGTTACCTAAAGGATTGGTCGATTTATCGGTACAATACCTAACCTATTTAGCTACATTAATTCTGCGGCTGTAATCTGGACCAAATCAATCGCCATACCATGTGTACATGATTGTATATTAAATCAGTTTCTATAGTTGTTCGGGATATCAGCAAACTGTCGACTGTTCGCGTGACCAGAGGGCTGGGCTTTTCTTCGGTCAAAGAATCAGCATTGCCTCCAGCGTGGCAATACTGCCAGCGTTCTGGGCACCACACTTGGTACTTTTTATCCCGAAAAAGTATATACAATAAAAAACAAACTTAATTTTGCGGTTCGATCCCTAGACCCGATTACTGTTCCAACCGCAAATAATAAGTTTGTCGTAGGTTACATCTAAGGGGCACTGCACACGGCTAAGATACTATAATAATTTATCTTAAGATACAATATCGCTCGCCATACAATTCAATGGACTATCACATACGACGAAGATAATAAATAATATTTCATATCTCAAAAAACCTAATAAAACCATTTTCGACTTATACGCGGACGAAGTCGCGGGAGAAAGCTAGTATATAATGTGTACAATATTATTATATTCAGTTAAGATGTATAGTTTCTTTAGTTAAAATCAACAAATCAGAAGACAAAAGCTCTGCAGCCGAGATTTATACAAACAACTCATAAATCTCATTCATTCAATTACGTTTGACGTCTAACCACGTTCCGTCTGGCTTCGTTGTCGTAAGTTCCAATTTTGTTTGATGTTGTATCACAAATTGGTTCTAACAAGCGATGCGATGTTTAAGACCAGACCACACCATGAACTAAGCTAGCTAGATCGCGTAGCTACGGCTTCTATTTAAACTTCGCAAATAATAATACAACCACGTTGCCTAGGCTAAGCTGAGTTAACTTCACTTGCGTTGTAGCCTGTGCTTTACAGACACAAAGTTTGTATTAAACAAAAAAAAAGTTAATAAAAGTCTGACACACTCTCCCGCCAGAGTTTTTTTTTTTATTGTAATTCACAAAACAGATGTACAATCACGCATCCATAAAATAAATCACAACATAATATATCTGATTGACACCTACTTGATGTGAATCTAACATGCACACGTAAAATAATCCAACAGAGGTACTATTAATAAAATCCTACAAATTGATAATTTGAGCATTTGAGGGCAAAAAATGTTTAAAATTATAAACAAAACCAAAAATATCATAACTTAAGTTTTTGAGTTAATTTATTTAATGATTTCAACCCGCGAAATTCAAATTTTCGTACGTTTTTTGTTTACAGTTTTGTATCAGATAGTAAGGCGAAAAAAAAATTGCGATAATAACATGTATGAATTCATACATCTATACTCATTAAAAACATTAAGATAAATCTCTAACTTAGAGAAGAGCAAAAATGTGCCATTTGAATAAAAACTTGACGTTTCACCTTGTCTCTAAGAGAGTTATGATGATGGTTTTAAGTTTAAGTTTTAATGAGTATATTTGAATTTTTTTTTGTTACCATTCCGATACAGAGTTGCAAATTTTAAAAAAACTTTTGAGAATTTGAATTCCGCGAGCAAACCTTTTTTTGGTGGGAAATCATGATCAAATAATAACTATTCCCACCCTAGGGTGGAGCGGGAGGGCGTATCAGACTTTTAAAGACTAAAACCATTTCCTATGTTCCTTTTTTGCCTAACGCCCCAGGACCCCAGAGTGGGCTACCCTCAAGTATCCTTTAATTCATAAAACCCCAAGCGAACGCCGACGTTCGCTCTCTCATTGTCTTTCTATTGTGTCTCTAATAAAGGTATTCGAAAGGTAGAAAAGAGCGTAGCTCGCTTCATAGATCACTGAGCAACTTGCCTACAACTCTGTAGTAACAAAACAGGCTAGAGGTAATCATAACGATTAATATCAAATATGAAGGAAGCCACGGGCCACGACAATGCACGCCGCTCACTATTTCAAAACATTTGGACCCGTTCTTTTCTTCATGTGGTGTGTTCCGACTGTTGTAACACATCTGCAGATGTGCTCATAGAATTAGATGTTACTTATAGATGTGTTAATGTAATGCAATTCGGTCTGTGTCAGAGAAAGGGAAGGTTAAAACATACGTTGTTACGGGCGATTTGGTTTCGAGCCAATCATCTTACTATACACCACTACTTTTTAATTAGTACAAATATTTAAAGGGCTTATTAGAAATGATCTTGTTATCATTTAAGTAAAGTCTCAATAAATAATATTCATAAACCGCAAAGTTATTAGCGTTTGTTTATATCCCAAAATGTCACTCAATTTATGGAAATATTGTACAGGCTATTGATTATGAATGAAAATCAATGGAAAAACCAATCAATGAACCGATCAATGGATTTAATGTTACTACATTCTATTTCAAAAATACCTGTTATTTATTTATTGTGCACACCTACCACAGTTTTGTCTTTTTAACCCAATGGTTGACTGGTAGAGAATGCTTTGTGGCATTAAGTCCGCCTATGTACCACCACTGTACATGAAGTTTAAATAAATAAATAAAAACACTACGCGTAGTACTTTCTAGTAGCAATTGTTATGAATAATTGATTCAATTACGAATTTAACAATTATGACAAATTTTTGTGGACAATTTTGGTATTTCGTTTTTTTTTTTCACTTTTGACTACATAAATATGATCAGTAATGGGTACAGATAGACAAAACTTTTTTTTTGTATTTAAAAACCTCTCAGGAGAGTCAGTAGGCTCAAACTATTTTATGTTAAATAAGCCAAAGTGAGCACTGGTAAAACGTCAGAAGTAATACGGTTCCAATTGCTCGTTTCCTATGGAGAAGTACCGGCAATAATCTCGTGGGTTATCTACTCTTTTAAATAAATATATTTTTTTTACAATATTATCTTTCTTATAGGACAGTGTACATCAGTCCAGACATGTAGCAAAGTAAAATAAAAACATATTACAATAAAGAAATAAAAAACTGTATCGAAATAGAAAATAATCAATGAGTCTGCGGAGTGCGGAGTTTACAAAAAGATGATTTATAAAAAAAAGAATAAACCTATATAAATGGCATGAGGCAGAGAATATACTTCCGGGATAATAAGTATGCTATGTTTTGGTTTTAAGCCAGGGCTGTCGACAGGAACGGCTGTTCTATGCTATTATATTATAAATATTCCCTGAGAATGAATACCTCGCGGTTGTGTAGCATTTAAGAAACCTCGACCCCCACACTTCCGCGTTATGTAGGTACAGTCCCATCAGCGACGATCGTGTTTGATGCATTCGGTATGCAGTCAGCAGTGTACGGACCCGCTTATCCAGGGCGTCAAGCTCCGTTTGAGTCCATTTGAGTGCCGATAGAGTACATCACCACCGGCATGACCCAAGCGTTGAAGGAACGTAGCTTATTTTCGCCTGAGAGAAGGCTATTGAATACCTTCTTCACGTGTCCAAAGAAATGCTCCTTCAAAGATTGTTTTATGTCAGTAACATACCTAACGATTCCGACATACCCAAATACTTATAGGTTTCGGTTGAAGAGAGGGATCTCAGGTTTATGGAATCTGTGAGTTGAGTGCCCACGGATTCCACAATTGTGAAGTGTTGCGTCCGCATTAAAAAATCACATCAAACAGTATATAATACATAAACTATGAGCTGTTATGTATTAGGTATATTTTGCAAATTTTCTCTCGGTCTCATTTATGGGCGATACTCTAATTATAATCAATGAAGTCAAACACCGAGAAACGGGCAGCTACTGAGAAGTTGTAAATGAAATAGATAAGTATTTCATATGCTTTGTTAATACCGCAATATGTTACACTTTTTCCTGCCTCCAGAATGCTTTTGTGCTTCATACACAGGTTCGTTGCCTCCGGCGTGTAACTGGACGGTTTTTTGCTGACCATGGTTACCGGACAATCTCGATTGACTCTTGTTTATGAATAGCGGCTGTGACGTCATAGTTTTAGAGTTCTCCACTATAATTATCAGTGTAGATATCCATTTGATGGCGATGGTGCAGTGATTGAGTGGTAAGCTACTGCATTGCGTATTGCGGGATTGATTCCCGTCCGAAATATTTGTATGACTTATAGATAGGTGTTCTGGATCGGGGTTTACATGTTTGTGATCGCACCCATGATATAGGAGACAATACCAGTGTGAGACAGATCGCCGTCCGACCGTCCGGTAACCGTCCGGTTCGAGCCCAAGTCGTTGACGGCGCGTACTGTTCCACGCGCCTCAAGGAGATGTCAGCAAACCGTAGGGGCCCAGCAGGGTACCTACTCGGACTACTGAAAGGAAGACTCGGCCCTGGTATGAAAGGCAACGAAGGAACAGGAGTGGGGTTTTAGTCAGTAATAGTCGGACACACCCTCTCGCTCCGCCCAAAAGCGCGGGATGTCATTGGATGATTTCCCACCGAAAAAAAAAGTGTGGGCCAACTTTTTTTTTTCAATAAAAATAAATTGCTTGCACATTTGGCGATAGAACGTGAATATCAATCGAATACCTAATGTAATACAATATCTATGTACCCACTTTACTAATGTTTGCTCAGATAAGATATTAGATTCGATTGTGTAGACTTTTCTGTTTTGGCTATAATTTCTGAGTTTTTAGGTTATGACAACCAACTTTCTCTACGAAGCGTGCAGCGCAAGTTTAAATAATAGATACTTTATCTCAAATGCAGATGATCTATAATCTTGAAGATTTAGGTGAATTAGATTAGTTTGAGTGACATGTAACATCCACTGAAACAAAGCATTTTTTACCAGAGTCAAGTTGTATGTTGATTAAGATTTGTTTACAGACAGAATTATAATAATTAAAATCATAAATAGGTACTAGTGATGTAACGAATGTCGGATTTCTCACATTCGCGAATGCGAATGCGAAAGCGAATGTTGACTTTCAAATGAAGTACACGCAAATTGTCATACAGGTTTGATATTTTGTGTCAGCTAAGTTTAAACCTAACATAGTAGAGCCGTTACAGTCTAATTGAACGAAGCTAATCACATTAAGTTTATTTGATAAGATTTGTTATGATTTGAGGTTAGTTAGTATTATTGTATTTGTTAAATTTAAGTGATTTACAAATATGACTATGACTTCAAACTTCTCTAACATGTTCTTTCGTTTCAATATTGTGACACTGAAAATGTAAAATGCAAGTTGTGTGATAGAAAAATATTTAAGTAAATATAAAATTATAAAATCATATCACTTGTATTGTAATTCTATATCCATTCAATCAATGTATTATTTCCTTTCTGTTTGTCAAAAACATTCGCAAAACATTGGCATGTTTCTTGCGAATACAAATGTAAATGCGAATGTCAAAAAAAGTGTGCGAATATTCGCGGATGCGAATGTGAATGTGAAAATTCGTTACATCACTAATAGGTGCAACCCTCTCATTTGAGTTCAATAGGGTTCTTTTGAATGACTTTTCCATAAAATAGCCATTTGATAGGGTAGGACTAACTTTGAATTTCACGGGCTACCCTGGAGCATAGTCTACCTTAAAATCAGAATAAATTGCTCATCAAAACACCTGTTTTGATGAGCAATTTATTCTGATTTTATTTTCTATAAATAAAATATATTTTTTTTAAATAAAATTGTTTACATTACAACAAAACTTGAAAACATTTACTTCCACAAGAAATTTTTAAACGCGTAAGCAATTGAAGTTTGCTAAGTAGCTTCTTTAAAAAGTCAACTTTTACAAGGATCAGCGCTTGTCACAGGAAAGTTGTGTGTGAAATATATTCACACAGTCAACGCTCTACAAACTGAAGCTTTTAGTAAAGTTCATCACCATCATCATCATCATAATTTCAACTGAAAGACGTCCACTACTGGACACTACTCTCTACAACAACCAGTCCAGCCCCCCTAGCCAAGTTACGATCGTTTCGTTCGCGTCGAACGCCTCGAGTAGGCCACGCCTCCTATTCCTTTGTTCTGACCACGTGACTGAGCGTTGAGATGACGTCAGAACAAAGGAATCGGAGGCGTGGCCTACTCGACTGCGTTCAAAGCAAACTAAACGATCATAACTTGCCTAGGGGGGCTGTTCTTCTCACATCTCGCTCTCAACAGTTTACTCATCCTCTTTGGCCTTCCTTCACTGCTTCTTCTATCCCCTGTCCACTGCACCTTAAGTTTGGCGATTCCTCAAGCAATGTCTATATGACATTATTATCTCATCTGAACTAAAGTTCGACAAGTCATATATTTGCAGCCATACACATTCAAAACTACATATATCCGTGCACGGAACCAAGCAGGTCTTGTTTTGACATTTTTTGTTCGCGTCTCAATTTAAGTGTAGGTGTTGGTACAGTAATATTATTATAATTTTTTCCTAGTTTAAATTATATTCTATGTCTACTTAGTCTAAAACTACATAGTTAACTAGTTTCTATCGAAAATTCAAGTCACGACCTTTTATTTGGTATAATTTAGAAATTTAATTATTCAGTAGATCCTTTACAGTCGCTTTGAAGATAACTAAGTTAATTATCTGGGCGGCGTTTATTATCTTCAGTGTTTGTGCGGCGTCTCTCCGCAGACCATGTCCCACCTTCGATCCTGCATCACGTGCCCTGTTACCTGTTCAAGTAGGGACCTAATGACAGCATCAGCGGACGGCACTGCCGTGGCCGAATACTGGGCCAAGCTAGGAATTTAACTAGTTTTGCCATCGATACGCTTTTTTTTCTGTCCCTAACTTTAAAGTCTGTAATTAATCAGTGATAAAATTAGCAATTTGTGTACAACATTAGTGGTAATTTTCTACGCTCTAATAATTTGACGCGCTGTACGGTATCGTAGACGAAAGTAGATTGTTGTTTCTAGTTCAAAAATAACATGTGAGATCAAACTTGACCAACAAACTATGTAACATAAAATGATGAACCGAAAATACTGAAACCACCGCATTTTGTTTGTTTTGGAGGTTTAAGAGTAAATGATAAATGATATTTATTTTGTAAGTAGGTTTAAAAAAACACTTTTACACGTCAATTTTTTTTGTCATTTTAAACTAGATGAGGCCGGTGTAAGTGTTTTTAGGGTTCAGTACCCAAAGGGTAAAACGGGACCCTATTACTAAGACTCCGCTGTCCGTCCGCCTGTCACCAGGCTATATCTCATGAACCGTGATATTTAAACAGTTGTAATTTTCACATATAACGTATTTCTGTTGCCGCAATAAGCAGAATAAAATAAAAATTTAAGGGTACCTACTCCCATACAATAGACATGATAATTATGTTTGCCGTTTTCATAGATAATGGTACGGAACCCTTTTTGCACGAGTCTGATTCGCACTTGGCCGGTATTTTTTTTAAGAGTGTTAAGGTGTTAAAACTCCAATCCAATTTTACCTATATTCCTGCAAAAATGTTTTTTTAATAAGTAAGTAGATAATCATTTAATACGCAAAAAGATTAGCCTATAATGTAACATCAGTGATGAAATATCAAAAATAAATGGCAAATAGCCATTCTTCCTTCCACTCCATTTATAGATTGAAATTGAATTCAGACAAGTAATAAGTAATAATAGCATAACCATACCTGCTGCAATTTTGAGAAAAACGCGTTTCAGATTTTTGAACTCCAAGGTTTATAGAATAGTTAGGTATATTATGGATCTTCGTCAAGTAATAAACCAGAAGTCAAACCGCTTTTGCATTAGGTAATGCTATATCTTAGAAATTGCAAAGATGAACAGATTATTCAATATACCTACTGCTACAATACTTTCAGTTTTCGACTTTGTTTCGAAACATCCAACAATGATTTAATCGCACATACATAAATGTATTACGCTTCAATAAATAGAAAACAAATCTCGTACATCAACAGACATTCCCACGGGAAATCAGAGCGAACGGGCTGTTTCCTCTTATTATAAGAGTACTGTCATTAAAAGGACGGCAATCTGCTAGAAACTCCCTATTATGGCAGAAAATTAACTGAACCTATAATCAACGCCTGTAATACATAGCATTATTCAATCAATATAAAACTGACGCCAGAGCAAAAAGATGAACATTGACGATGTACAGGATGGGACTAAATGCAGAAAAAAAAGTAGTGTCATTTACTAAAACCTTAGGGGGCCCTAATACCATCATTTCGAGGACAGGTGACAAGGGAGGTCTTAAGTTAATAGTTAGTACCGTTTATTTTTAGGTGGAAAATCATATAGGTAACCAAAGGTCGGAATAAGGTAGAGTTATTTAATATAATAATAATAATATTCCACAACTATCACACAACGTCGTCTAGTCCCAAGCTAAGCAGAGCTTGTGTTATGAGTACTAGAAAACTGATAAACATACTCATATATTTCTAAATACATACATTATAGATAAATTACACCCAGACACAAAACAAATGATTATGCTAATCACACAAACATTTGTCCTGGGTGGGAATCGAACCCACGACCTCCGACATAGCAATATATCAGGGCCACTAACCACTAGACCAACAGGCCAGTCAACTAGTTATACTTATGCTGATTTCATACAGGGAAGAATAAAGTAGATATACCTCAAATCACCTTTTTCTCACTCGCTCAGCTGTCATTTTAACAAGTCATGGTAAGGCCCCTGGACAGTAAACGTTTCACGCTTCCTCTCGGTTATTACCAGACAAGATGATACCTAGCCTCTCCCTGATATCATCATCATCATCATTTCAGCCGAAAGAAGTCCACTGCTGGACATAAGCCTCCCCCAAGCGACGCCACAACGACCGATCCTGTGTGTCTCGCATGCACTGCACTCCCGCGACTCTCACCAGGTCGTCGTCCACCTTGTGGGCCTTCCAACGCTGCGTTTTCCGATGCGCGTTCGTCACTCTAGAACCTTTCGGCCCCATCCACCGTCCGTTCTACGAGCAATGTGCCCTGCCCACTGCCACTTTAGTTTGGCGATTCTTCGGGCTACGTCGGCGACTTTGGTTCTCCTGCGGATATCTTCATTCTTTATGCGATCATGCAAGGAAACTCCGAGCATAGCCCTTTCCATTGCCCTTTGGGTGGGCTGTAAGCCTTCTGATGAGGCCCATTGTAAGCGACCATGTTTCAGTACCATATGTCATCACTGGCAACACGCACTGGTCATAGAATTTCGTCTTGAGACACTGTGGTATGTTGGACGAGAAGATACCGCGCAGCTTCCCGAACACTGCTCAGCCGAGTCGGATTCGACGATTGACCTCCTTGATATCTAAAGTCCTAATTATTTCGCAAGTTCAAGTACTTTCTAGCAACGGTAATTATTAAACGACAACCTCAGAATTTCATCAGTATACTTAGTTGCTAGTTAATTGGTTCTATTGCATCAGGAAGCAAAATAAAAAAAAGCGAAGCCAGGTTAAAAGGCTAGATTACATTATAATTACACAATGATTTGCTTATTAAAACTGTGTATGCCCCATCAATCGTGCATGACAGCGCTAGAGTCGTGATGAGTTGAGCCCATGAATTCTTATGTAGATATTTTTAAGACGGTCACGGTATTCAAATATATTTTTTTAGATTTCTCATTCACCGTCATTCTATGTCTAATTATAGGTGTTTAGAAAAATTAAGGAAGCGTTTATAAATCAGGAAACAATAGCTAAAAACTAATATGGTTAAATGTGATGTTATTAAACAACAAGGTGAAGCCGTGTGTTCATCTTCGTCTTTATTATGTTTTAAGGGAATTTTACGATGGCGTGTCATTCTGGATAGGTGTCTTAATCTACAGAATATAAAAAAAAAACTGGGCAAGTGCGAGTCGGACATTGCGGTTTACGATTTATGACGTATTAAAAAAAAACATACTTACTAGATTTCGTTAAAATCGATTTTCGGTGGATGTTTACATGGTAATGTTATATCATTCTTTTATTTTAGAAGTTACAGCGGGGGCCACACATTTTACCACTTTGTAAGTGTCTCTCGCGCAAACTATTCAGTTTAGAAAAGAAAGATATTAGAAACCTCAATATCATTTTTGAAGACCCATATATAGATACCCCACACGTGCGGGTTTGATGAAAAAATAAATTTTGGGTTTCAGTTCTAAGTATGGGGAACCCCCAAATTTTATTGTTTTTTTTTTATTTGTGTGTGAGATTAATGCGGTTCACAGAATACATCTTCTAACCAAGTCCTTATAGTTTCGGAAAAAAGTGGCTGTGACATACGGACGGACAGAGGGACTGACATGACGAAACCATAAGGGTTTAGTTTTTTGCCATTTGGCTACGGAACCCTAATTATATCTATTATTGTCAGTATGGAATATATGCATGATGGCATGACCACATATATTATTATGTAGGTAGGTACTGTCGCACTCTGCGACGGGTGTCTTCGGGGACCAGGACTTATCTACAATGAAATGCTTTAAAAGCTTTATACTTCTATAATACTTTTCTTCAAGAATTCAAAATAAGTACATCGCGCTACAATGGTTATGTCCGAACTGAAAAAACTAGACATTTCTTTGTTCTACTTAATTTTTAATCCTATTCTAGAACAACAAAATCCTTAAAAGTATATTTTACTTGCCAGTTCGTTAACCTTACTCATGCGATCTCCTTTCGATATCACAGTACATAGCACTATTATTCTAATACACAATGTTCTTGAGGACTATTTACTCTTCATTATTTAAAAGAAAAAAGAATTACGAAAACACAACAGGGATTCTAAATATAAGTACAGTGCCATTTCTGGCACTAAAGTACAGTTCTGCAGCTATTACTGCCATGTAAAAACAAAACGCGACAATGTTAACTTAGAAGGTATTTACTTAAATAAACATTAGTATCAAGTTACATTGTAGATTCCATTGCGTGCAAGGATGTCCTGCGATACGCGAATGCGCAAGAGTGCCTTAGCTTTACCAATTAAAAATAACAATGTTGTAAAGTAGGCCCCTTTTATAACAATCTTGTGGATAGACTTGAGCAGGGGCGCCGGCTTTTAGAAAACCTCATGGGTGCTCATGCTCATTTGATTACTCAAAAAAGTGGCGAAGTGTGGGAAGAGAAATGCACAGTGATCGACCGACAAATAAGTAAATGTCCTAATTATATATTGCGGAACAACGAAGGTAACACAAACACCCAGACCCAACACAAATATCTGTTTCATCAACACCAATATTGGTCTTGATGCTGGAATTGAATCCGCAACCCTTGCGTCTCAACAGGCGCTTAAACCACTGCGCTAAACGTGTCGTCTGGTAATTAAAAAACGCCCATCCTTAAAAGGCGATTACTGATTGGTTTCTTAATGTCTATCCTCGTGTGCTCGGCACCGACTGTTTATTTCTCATGGGTGCCCGAGCCCCCGAGCACCCACGGAATCGGCGCCCCTGTACATGACTAAGAAATAATGGGTTTCACACACGGGTTATATTGTGATAACGTCATCCGATAGTATAAACTTTTTTTGTTAGGATGATGACGGAATTGGCAGATGATGCACATATATTCAATCTAAGTTTAGTCCGCCTAGAATGAAAACGAAGATATGTTTAGCTCATCACTAGTCGCAATGCTTCTTTGTGTTGATGACAGCAATAAGATGTGATCTATCACCAAATAAACTTGGAGATTAAAGCTCCGGTACTGAGTCCATAACTGGGAATGTCATCATCATTTCAGCCAAAAGACGCCCATTTTTGGACATATGCCTCCCCCAAGTGTCGCCACAACGACTGATCCTGCGCGTCTCACATCCATCGAATTCCCGCTACCCTCACCACCACCCTCACTGAGAGGCCTATCAATGCTGCGTCTCCTAGTGCCTATGCCGTAGCCACTCCAGAAACTTTCGGCCCCATCGACCAACTGTTCTTTGAGCAATGCCACATAAGTTTAGCGATTCTTCGGGCTACGACTGTACTTTTGGCTTTCCTGCGGATATCTTCATTCCTGATTCTATTATGCAAGGTCCTTTCCATTGCCCTTTGGGTGACTTAAGTCTTCTGATGAAGCTCATAGTGAGCGACCACGCGAGTCAAAGATTCTTCTTGAGACACTATGGTAGACTGGACATCTCTTAGCTGCCAGTGGCTTAATTCAATTTCTATTTTTAATTATTATTTTTATTCACATATTAGAAGCGACAAGAAATATGTAACCAAGATTTATGTAACTCATAGTAAGAGTGTCCATGGAGTTTCTTGCACGTTCTTCTTCATAGAGATCTCCGCTTTGGAACGTGCAATTTAGCTTTACGTTTTTTTTTGACTGACCGACATTTTGACAATTCAAAAGTAATATAATTATTACTTTTGAATTGTCAAAATATAATAATTGGTCTCTTTTTTAATTCTATTTCTGTTTCTCAATGACCCCGACGTCGTCTCAAGTGTAGAAAGAGCATACCCAGAAGAATCCTTACCACTCTTACTTTGAATAATAATTGGTTCGTTAAAGGTGGTAGAGAGGGACACAGGAGTTTCCAAAGGGTCGTTCTTTGAAGGGCGTGAAGCCACGACGCAGGCACAGGATATGTAAGGCGAGGAAACCGGGTGAAGTATGGTGTGCCGAAACCTGCCGAGAAGCAATATTTACATATAGTCCCTTAGCCTACAACACCGCTCAAGTCGAAAATTTTCGGTTTTCACATTTGAATGTCTTTAGATGGAGCGCATTGCGCATCTAACATTGGTCACATGATATAGATTTCAGCCAATCAGAAGCCATAATTCGAAATGTAGTGATAGCGCGCAAGTCAGCTGGCCTCTCAACACCGCACAGTTCTTTTCGTTTCCTGTAAAGTTGAAAATTTGCGGTTTTCCTATTTGAATGCCTATAAATGGAGCTGCTCATTGCGCGTCTAACCATTGGTCACATGATATTGATTTCAGCCAATCAGAACCCATAATTCGAAAAATAGTGACAGCGTGCAAGTCGGCTGGCCTCTCAACATTGCACAGTTTTTTTCGTTTCCTGTAAAGTTGGTAAAAATGACTTATGCGATGTTGTTAGCTAAGGGACGCTATGTAACTATAGCCCGTGCTCTTGTAGATGTAACAGGGGAAATAATGGTGGAAATTTAGTTGGTAGGTATCGAACAAATCCTATTCACCTTTGACCCTCAGTATCTATGAGGACTTCCAGTAGTTGCACAGTGAGGCAAAGCTTCTCAAGCAAATTAGTTATTGTGAATCATGAGCGTAACAAGTCCTCTACTCATTCGTGCATTCACAGAATTTATAAAGGAAGTAGAAAAAATATGATAATTACAGAAACTTGGCTGTCATTCAAGACTTGTTGGGAATCATTGAAATATGCAGAAATCGTGACGGCGAAGAATCAAAAGGCTTCTATGACGTCACTAGGTCGTGTGTTATCATCGAGTATCCTTGAGATGATACCGTGATGATCTCACTTGGATCAGGGCCCATTCTTCTTAATCGTGTGTATCCGTTAAGCTGCGTTATTCGTGTACTCACAATAAACATAGTACCTACTTTGTTGCGTTATGTTTTTTTCTTTCTATTTAATATTTTATAGCCCTTGTTGGAACCAATTATCACGGCTGTAAATTTTTTAGGCACACAGTGATTAAGTTGGTTGTAAATTATAATTATGAATTTACAATGGAATAAATCTTAGGCTATGTTGATTGGGCTGCGGGATTATTTGAAATAGTTACCGTGGCCCTGAAACGTATTGGGCAGCTAAAGGAACCCAGGTGGGTTTTAGCCAGTAAAAGTTTGACACGCCCTTTCGCGTCACCTCGCAAAAAAGGCTATGTTGTCATGACATAGATTTTTGAGGTATTGTTTTGTTTGTGTTGTTTTTTTTATTATTTTGTATGTTTTGTCTGGTTTTAATAACTTGTGTGAGGCAAAAACTTTTTTACTTTCTTTCTTTCTTTATTCATAATTTGTCTTACTAGTAACCGCGGTGGGTTACTAGTAAGACATTAGATTTCGCCGGTGGAAAATTTAGATTTTTTTAAATTAGTCCAGTAGTTTTCGAGTTTATTAATTACAAATAAAAATACAAATATTTTCTCTACATAATATTAATATAGAGTATCTATATATACAAGGAGAAACTGACTGACTGACATTTCAACCAGAGGCAGCTTTAGCCTTCGGAGTGCCCGTGTGCAACCAATATCGTGGCGCCCTGTAGTAAACATCCCGACAAAATAGAATACTTACCCAAGTTGGCCAGAAAGAGGGTTATGTTTTTTCGAATTACTGTGGGTACTTATATATTTATTGTGTACCTATATTTCTTTGGCACGCCCTAGTGCCTAAATGACTTGTTGCATTTTAGCTTGAGAGGAGTCGTTAGATACGTCATTTGCCCATAATAGTTTTATACGAATAATAAAGCACAAGCCGAAGCTGGATTTTTTAAACATTAAGCTTAAAAAATCTAGCTTCGGCAGAAATTAGCTTTATCTCAAATTATCAGTAATAATAACCAATAAAACAATAACCAGCTAATATCGTGGTCCTTACTTGCAAACATATAAAAATTGCCAGTTTAACTAATAGCTTAATTTTTCATTATTTATTTATAATTGCTATATTTTTGTTACGCTGCTTTATTTTTTATAGAGAACTCAAGCAACTACACTCAAGAAGTTTCATTTGATGAAGTGGAACTGATGAAGAAAACCAGAAATGGCCACAGGAACTTCATACTCACATAGATAGAATATATTAAGCAACAATACAAATACAATGCATTCCAAATAAGAATAGGATCGATTGCCATGTTGTGACGTCACGACATACTGTCCACCCTTTCGCTCCACCCAAGAGCGAGAGATGTAATTTAGTGATTATCCCACCTAAAAAAAAAGGCGCTAGTTTATGTATGTAATTTGGACCTCCACTTTTGCAAGAACTGTCGATGGAAATGATGTCGTAAAAAATGTTTTGAAACATTGTACGTTCTGTGGTTTAAAGTTTAAACACTGCTTAATTAACATGAATCATTTTCATATGTAAATAAAGATTATTATTATCATAATGATTTAATAATACTTGATAGTCTGTTTTAATAACCGATTAATCTATGTGTTATTATGATTATAAATTACGATTCATAAATCACAAGATGCTACCAGAAGCTGCGCCTGCAGGAAAATAAAAAAATTACTGTTTAATGGCGAGCAATGGGTAGCACGCCGTCCGGTCGTCCGGTAACCGTCCGGACCGAGCTCAAATCGTCGACGACGCGTAGTGTTCCACGCGCGCCTTAAGGAGATGTCAGCAAATCGTAGGGGCCCAGCAGAGTCGAAGCCTACTGGGGCCATGGGTTATGTGAAAATTGCCTTTGGGCCCTGAAACGCAAGGTAAAGAAAGAACAGACAAGTGAGTTTTAGTTAGTAAAAGTTTGACACGCCCTCACGCTCCGCCCAATGGCGAAAGATATCATTAGAAGATTTCCCACCTAAAAAAACTATACAAACAAGAAAATTAAATCCTTCCTCTTTATAATATTAGTTTAGAAAACCCACCAGGGTTCATTCAAAAAACTCTGTAGCCGTTACTAAAAATGCTAGATTTAAGCCCGTTGCCCTTGAATAACCTATTTCTAAAATACTTATTTCCGTACAAAGTTATTAACAACTGATCAAAATTAGTTTAGGAATTAAATAATTTCCATTGACATATAATAATCAAATACAGCTTGCATTTAAAAATATGTTGTATTATAGTTGGCCAAAAATCATTAAAACTTCATTGTTTTAATATTACATTTAACTAATGGCAATGACTAAAACGTTACATCAGGTCTTGGTCCGCTATTCTTGATAGAATCGACCTTTTCTATCATCATTTCAGCCGATAGACGTCCACTGCTGGACATAGGCCACCCCCAAATGTCGCCACAAAGAACGGTCCTGTGCGTCTTGCATCCATCGGATTCCCGCAACCTTCACCAGGTCATCGGTCCACCTTGTAGGGAGCCTTCCAACACTGCCTCTTCCGGTACGCGGTCGCCACTCCAGAACCTTTCGGCCCCAACCGCCATCTGTTCTGCGAGCAATGTGCCCTGCCCATTGCCACTTAAGTTTGGCGATTCTTCGTGCTATGTCGGCAACCTTGGTTCTCCTGCGGATATCTTCATTTCTGATTCGATCACGCAAGGAAACTCCGAGCATAGCCCTTTCCATTGCCCTTTCAGTGACTTTAAGCCTTCTGATGAGGCCTATTGTGAGCGACCACGTTTCGGAACCATATGTCATCACTGACAACCATTTCTATGATGCTTTAGAAACAAAATGACTGAACCTAATGGTTTTTTTTTTTTTAATTCATTTGTCCTATAAACGTGTTGCTATAAAATAGTTAATGAACATGTTACTTCTAAGTAAGCGCGGTCCATCGTCGCTTTCCATCAGGTAAGATAGCGGTCAACCGTGAACCTATCCACAATATAACAAAATACATCTCACTCGGCAACATACTGCGTTACACATTCGAATTGACAACTTCTTTCAAATTACAATTTCTTGTCCACTTCCAGTCGGTTCTTTTCCATAGAGACTAACCAATTGGAACCGTGCACGTTGATTCTGACGTTTCATAAGTGTCATAGTTTATAATCAAACTAAGGTAGGTATGGATACCTAGTTCATACGATGACTCCTTCTCGGTCAAACGTCTGGACGGATTTAGATGAAATTTGGCACACGGGTAAATCATATCCTGTTATGCTAGAATACATTTTTAATATACATTTTATCACGAAAGTATGTTCACTTAGAATAATTTTTATTTTCACATCGGCAAAACCTCTGGCTGTAGCTAGTTTTTTATAATTTTGCTGTATCATTATGACAATTTTATTCACCAGTTCAAAACATAACATTTTTGTAAAAATGAAGAAAGAATTGTGATGAATTTGTCACTTATAAGCATACACCGCAATTGTAATAGCAAATTACTTACCTAGTTAAAAGGATCGTGATCACATAAAAATAATTAAATTACTTGATATAAATTGAATATTGTATTGAAATAAATTTGAAAATGAATTGAAATAAATCAGAAATTGAATTGAAATAAACCAGAAATTGAATTGAAATAAATTAAAAATTACATTAGATCAATCACATTTGTATAGAAATATAAAGAAAGAAATTTAATTAATTTATTTTAGGGCCATGGGGTCCGAGCGCTCATCGAGTTGTTCGTGATATCAGCAAACTGGTCGACTCTTCGCGTGGCCAGGGGGCTGGGCTTTTCTTCGGACAACGAATCAGCATTGCTATCCAACGTGGCAATGCTGCCAGCGTTCTGAGCACTTTTCCTATTGATATCGATGTGGATGAATTTTTTGATGCCCAATAATTTCTTTTTCTACCAGTTTGTAAATATTATTATTTTTATTTTGTATATATTCCTATTACGTTATTAATATTTATTAGTTTTTATGTTCATAAGTAAAGTCTCAATAAATAAAATACACAGAAAAAAATAATTAAAAATAATCAAATTAATCAAGAATCTGTTGCTGCTGGCTTGGATATATTGTGACTCGGTGATTTGTCGTAGTCGATATCCGTAGTCGTAGTATAGTATTTCGATCGTTAATTAATTGCTTACAAAAATCCAGAGGTCTTTTCAACATTAGCCTTGTATCATAACTTTATAAGTACCTGTCTAAGGTCAACTTCCAGTTTAAGAGGTGGCGAATCCACGCTAGAGGTCAATTGGGTTCAAGACCATTCTATGAAGGTTATCACATGGTTCAGCAATTTCGCTAGTCGAAAACAAATAGTGCTGTTCCAGTGGCTACATCTAGCTCCTGAAATATTTCAAACATATGTACAAAGGTAATTATATTGTAGTAGATTTTTATTATATCTTTACATGGTTAAATAAGCTAAATTAAATTATTTGAATAAGGAACGGTAGTAAATATGGAGGAAAGGAAACTACCAATTTTAAACCGTGCACTAGCTTCTGACGTTTTATGCCTATGTAGTCCTATGTGAAATAAAAACTTTCGAATTGTTTTTTTTTTAAAGGGGAATTATCAGTTTTGGTACATAGGTAAATCATTAACTGTCCTCGCTCTGGGTGGAGCGAGAGGGACTGTTAGACTTTTATTATCTGGAGAAGAAAATGATGAGCATGCATAATAGGTTAAGTAGTCGGTGTTATTCAGAAATTAAAGTTTGTGGACTTTTTAGTGTTTTTAGGGTTTCGTACCTCATAAGGAAGAAACGGCATCCTTATAGGATCACTTTTTTGTCCGTCTGTCTTTCGGTTTTTCAAGACCATTTATCTCGGGAACGCGTGGAGGTTCCATTCGGGAATTGAACTATTTACACAGGTAAATTTGTTATATGGAAACCTCTGTGCGCGAGTTCGACTCGCTCTTGCCCAATTTTTAACATTGCAATCGGTTGTATTTAACTTTTTTTAAGTTATTTTTCCACCACCTGCTCGATAATGCCCTTTTATAATATGTCTTACAACCACCACATAAAGCAAGTCATTCCGTCCATAAGAACATATAATACTGTAGTATGGCGAACCCCAGGGAATAATGAGATTTGAATTTGGAAAGTCAAAAACATTGAGTGCATTAAAATGTACGTGCATCAAAGAAGCTTATTCGAAGATCAATCTAAAAAAAAAGAATAAAATGTGGTTACTGAAGTCTCTGAAAAAAATTTATGAAAGAGCGGGTGCGTTATTGAAAATTGAAACTATACAATTTTAGAAATGTGAGTTTTATCTGTTTCAAATCTCAAAACATGTCGAGTTGTAAATAATACCTACTTATATTTCTCTAATATGTAATTTGTTTTAGTAAATTGTTTTTTAATTATCTCACAGATGGTGTAAAAAGTAGAGTATCCAACATGGAGATAAAGCTGTCTTTATCTTGGGCGGCTTGAATTTCTCACTTCACTCAGGTTTCTATATTAACTCCCTCGTAATGCTCGGGAATTAATTGTATAAATCCCTCACTGTTGAGATTGAAACTTAGAAACCTTTGTTTCGTTCGGAATTCAACATGCCGTCCGCTACTTAAAGACACTGCTTTATCCCCTAGTCACATAATCTACTATTATTTTACACTTTTTAGTTGTGGTACCCCTCAGCCAAATTTAAATACCTCACACCTTTCGGATTCATCATCAGAACAGTTCGATAGTACCTTATAGCTAGAGTGCATCTCATGACAATTCTAATAACCCCAAACACGGCCAGGGTACATTGATATATTTCAGAATTCCGGTGCCTACCTTCCAGCTTCATCATCAGATCAGTTTGATGTATCCCCTTTAGGCAATCATATACTTATAAACAAATAAATTTTACTTTTTACGACAGTTCTGCTGTGATCCCATAAGGAGTTCCGTTCCATATCTTCGAAGTTCTTCAGCAGATCATAACAATATTTCTATGGGACCAATTCGAAAATTAACAATCGAAAAAATAATTTTCAAGATCGGTCCACCGAAATCATAAAAAAAAGAAATGTACATATGTAGCCGAACATATAACCTCCTCATTTTTGAAGTCGGTTAAAAAGTAGCTTTAAATGTAAATTGAACTTAGATTGTGCCAAGCAGTAGGTCGTTGATATTCTATTAGATCCCGGAAGTGAATACATGGACGCCCGACCAGACGCAAAACAAAAAAAAAACTTTAAAAAATAGTTAATGAAATTGTGACGGTACTTGGAAGTTATTTGTGAATACCTTGGAAGTAATTTGTGAATATACTCACATTTTCATTTCATTATTATGTTGTTTTTTAGCCATGTGTATATAATATCAACAAATGGAATCAATCAATCAACCAAGTTATCATGTCTGTCACTCGACACCACACGTTGAAATATTCACTATGGTCCAAGTGCGAGAATTTGTATCTCATCATCTTAATATAAAAGTCAATTTAAACTAAAACTATAATAATAATAATAATAACACACACAATAATAATGTCACACCGAGGGTGACTGGACTCGGGAGGTCGAGCGTGCGTGTGATCCAATACCACAAATGGGGGCAATTAACATCAGCCCCCATGATGTAGCTCGTGCAGTCCGTCCGTTGCCAAACTGGAAATCTCCAGGGCCGGATGGGCTGCACAATTTCTGGATTAAGTGGCTTACAAGATCACACGCTCGCTTGGCATATCAGTTTCAGTCTGCCTTAGAGTCAGGGTCGCTGCCCCAGTTCCTAACAACAGGAATAACCCACCTGCTCCATAAGTCAGGCAGTACTGCGGAACCTAAAAATTATAGACCAATTACGTGTTTGCCGACGGTCTATAAAGTTCTTACATCCATACTGAGAATCAAAATTAATAGTCATATTGACAAAAATTTTATCATGTCACCTTCTCAGAATGGATGTAGGAACGGGTCCCGTGGTACTAAGGAGCTGCTCCTCATTGATATGACCATCAGCCAACAGGTTCGACGTTCCCGAAAGGATCTGTCGACATGTTGGATAGATTATAAGAAGGCCTATGACTCTGTTCCTCATACATGGCTCATGAGGGTGCTGGAATTGTATAAAATTGATGCAACACTACGCACCTTCCTGATGTCGTGTATGAGGCAATGGAGTACGGTCCTCCACTATCCAGGATGTCGACATATCCAGAGGAATACCGAACCTGTAAGGATCAAGCGAGGTATATTCCAGGGTGATAGTTTGAGTCCGCTTTGGTTTTGCCTAGCCTTGAATCCTCTAAGCACACTGCTGGAGAATTCAGGTCTAGGCTATCGATTGAAGAGAGGTGGTCAGGTAATATCTCACCTACTTTACATGGATGACCTGAAACTGTTTGCCCCCAACAATCTGCAACTGATGGAGCTACTGAAGGTAACTGAAACCTTCAGTAGTGCCATCAGGATGGAGTTTGGTGTGGACAAATGTGCGGTCATGCATGTAAAGCGAGGGGAGGTTGTGGAATCAGTGGGTACTCAACTCACAGATTCCATAATCCTGAGATCCCTCTCTACAACCGAAACCTATAAGTATTTGGGTATGTCGGAAGCTCTAGGCATCAATATCACGGACATGAAGCAGTTGTTGAAGGAGCGTTTCTTTGGACGCCTGAAGAAGGTATTCAGTAGCCTTCTTTCAGGTGGAAACAAGGTGCGCGCCTTCAACGGTTGGGTCATGCCGGTATTGATGTACTCTTTCGGCGTACTCAAATGGACTCAAACGGAACTTGACGCCCTGGATAGGCGGGTCCGTACACTGCTGACTGCATACCGAATGCACCACCCACGATCGTCGGTGATGAGACTGTATATCCCGCGGAAGTGTGGGGGTCGAGGTTTCTTAAATGCTAAGACCCTACACAACCGCGAGGTATGCAGTCTCAGGGAATATTTTCTAGCTGCCGACGTGGGTATGCATCGAGATGTAGTGGCAGTGGACAAGGGACTCACCCCGCTCTCCCTGGCTAACGAGAACTGGCGCAAACCGGTAGTGCTTGACACTAACGATCGCAGGGCAGTATGGCAGAGCAAGGAACTTCACGGACGCTTTTTCCGGGCCCTTCACGGGCCCGATGTAGACCAATTGGCGTCCGTAGCCTGGCTGCGTTTCGGTGACCTCTTTGGGGAAACCGAAGGTTTTGTCTGTGCAATTATGGACGAAGTTATCATGACGAATAACTACCGGAGATTTATTGTGAAGGACGGCACGGTTGACATCTGTCGGGCATGTCACCGTCCGGGAGAATCAATTCGTCACATAATCTCTGGTTGTTCTCGTCTAGCTAACGGAGAGTACTTGCATAGGCACAACCTAGTAGCCAGAATTATCCATCAGCAACTGGCTCTGAAATACTCTCTTGTGGAATCGGAAGTGCCTTACTACAGGTATGAGCCCGACCCAGTTCTTGATAATGGTCATATCACTTTGTACTGGGATAGGTCCATCATCACTGACAGGACTATTGTAGCCAATAAGCCTGATATAGTGGTGGTGGACCGAAACGAGAGGCGTGCAATGATCGTTGACATTTCCGTTCCACATGACGAGAACCTCGTGAAAGCCGAGAAAGATAAACAAATTAAGTATATTGACTTGGCTCGCGAGGTTGTCGACATGTGGGATGTGGACTCAGCGATCATTGTACCGATAGTCGTGTCGGGCAATGGCTTAATAGCCAAGAGCCTCGATCAACACCTTAGGAGGCTCGCGTTAGGCGGCTGGATCAAGGGCTTGATTCAGAAAGCGGTACTCTTGGACACGGCTCGTATTGTTAGGAGGTTCCTTTCTCTGGAGCCCTGACCGCCGGTAGCTTGGACCCTGTTCCCGATACCGGTGGGGTACTATTTTTTATATTTTTAAATGTTTTTTTTTTTTTTTTTTTGTATCATTTTGTTTAAGAAAAATATTTAAAAATGTAATTAATATGTGTTTATAGTGAATAAAGGATATAATAATAATATTCAACAACCATCACACAACGCCATCTAGTCCCAAACTAAGCAGAGCTTGTGTTATGAGTACTAGACAACAGATAAACATACTTATATATTTCTAAATACATACATATTATAGATAAATTACACCCAGACACAGAACAAATGATTGTGCTCGTCACTCAAACATTTGTCCTGGGTGGGAATCGAACCCACGACCTCCGGCTTAGCAGTCAGGGCCACTAACTACTAGACCAACAGGCCAGTCAAGTATAATAGGAAAGATATTTTTTCCTTACGACATTTATGACTTATTTATTTATTTAAACTTCATGTACAGTGGTGGTACATAGGCGGACTTAATGCTACAAGGCATTCTCTACCAGTCAGCCAACACTGTGGTAGGTGTGCACAATAAATAAATAACAGATATTTGAAATAGAATGTAGTATCGTTAAATTAAGTGGCTTATAATAATAATAAAATACGTGTATATGCTAATATAATAAACTACTTATGGGCTTACCACACGCAGAGGCTTCACCTCAGTTTTGCGTGCGCAGGCGGGTTTGTACACGGAACACCGTAGGCCCACGCGGGCAAAACTTCCTATAAGTACAAACACGTTCTAGACAGTTTGGATATTTTTATGCTTTGCCGTGAAAGTCATTTTCATTCATCATTTCAGCCGAAAGACGTCCACTGCGGACATAGACCTCCCCAAGTGTCGCCACAATGAACGATCCTGTGCGTCTCGCATCCATCGGATTCCTGCAACCCTTACCAGGTCTTAGGTCCACCTTGTAGAAGGCCTACGCGAAAGTAGAAGGAAAAATTAATCAAATAGTATATTTTGATACAAGTGAAGAAAGTTTGTCATTGTGACCGAGGCGGAATTCGCACGAGCCGAGTGTTTTATGGAGCCGAGGGATGCAATGATAAATTTGCACATGTATCAAACGACTTTTTTCAATACACTTACGAAGAAAAGAATAAACAGGGATTGACCGGCGACTCGTGGGGGTCGACGCGCGCCCAGCTTAATACATGTAATAAAATTGTGGCGGGGGAGAGCACGCGCACTTTCTGCACTAGTGCGGAAAACAGTTTACTGCGTACCCAAAAAGCGGTGGAAAAAGCGAAAATGTACATATGGCCTGTCAGGGAACGTTGTTAAAAAATATATATAAAAATATTTTTGTAATGAATTGTGCGTCTATTGAGGCAGAATAAACATGTTTTCTTTCTTTCTTTTTTTTTTAATTCATTTTCAATGCCAGTCCCACAAATCTGCCTAAAGTGACCTTCAAAGAATTTTTTCCTATCATGATATAAGCCGTGTCAAATCTGCATAACCTCGCCACGAAGTTTACTTAATTCATCAATGTTCTTCCTCATGGTGCCTCGGTCGTGAACACGCAATTATTTGATTAGGGGTATAGATCCATCACAATAATTGCAGTCGAAACTATTATTTGTTATCTAACGCGTATCAATAAAGTCACTGTGTAGTCAATAACTACCGAAATTACTCGTTATATAATGTTTTTTATTTACTAAGCGCTGCCACCGGCTTCGCTCACGTAAAAGTAAAAAAAATTACCCAAGGGTTCATACGGAGTCTGTGTTTCCTGATGGCTAAAACTTGGGGATTTTTAAGTCAAGAGTGAATAGGTTACTTCTGGGTAAGCGCGCTCCGTCATCAACCGCATCGTCGCTTTCCATCAGGTGAGATAACAGTCAAATGCGAACATATCAACAATAAAAAAAAAACCGAGTTAAAAGCCATCCTATGTGTTTCCAGGACATGGTCTACCCGTGTGCCAAGTTTCATTGAAAGCCGTTCAGCCGTTGGGGTGTGAATAAGTAACAAACATACATACACTCACAAACTTTCGCCTTAATAATATTTGTGAGATTTTGACATTTCTTAGCAACGGCACCGCCTTACAAGTTGTACCCTAAGTGGGCCTTCGCCCACGGCCTCGCACCCAAAGGGCCCAATTAAAAATTGGGTTTATTCGTGCCCAAACAGTTTAGTTGGTAATATGCATTTAATTTGTAAAAATATGGATGAAGTTGTCTGCAATAAAGATTTATTATTATTATTATTATTAAAGGGTTTTTTTATAATTGGTAGGCTCGTGTTTGGCCACTATTTCTCCTGATGGTAAGCGACGATGTGGTCGAACACTGGGTTGCGACAGTCGCTATCTCTTTTTCGAATTTATAAAAGAAAAAGCCTCGCTGATGTGCCTTCGCCCACGTTTGAATTAGTCCACGCTACGCCTCTGAGTTGTAAGTCATGGGTCTAAAGTTCCTAATCCAAGCAGACGCTTTAGTTTGTATAATTTATTGTATCACCACTACTCTCAAAACGGTGAAGCCAAATATCGCGAGGAAACCGGTGTGACTTTGAATCAAAAATTCGAAGACCTGTTACATTCACCAACTCGCACCAACCGCCTGGTAGATTACGTACCATTTCCTCTTCTAGAGAAGAGGCCTGAGTCTCAGCAATATAAAGCTGATTATTCTTATTCTATGCTTATTGCCAACACACACTAGTACTGCTTCTGGGCATGGTTTGAAGGCAACACTTGTGTTCTCCTTCAGTGTTTCCATATAACACCCTCAGTCCTATGCTAGGCAAAATCGTAAAATACGCTAAGTTTAAATCCCATATTAGAATGACTCATTGAGGTTACATTGTTGAGTAAACTCACCTTTGTACATGAATTGTCAAATAATTGTATTGATGAAGTTTTGTGTAAAATTAAGAATTAAGAACGACTCATAGCAATAAAACGGGTCCTCAAATCCGAACTCTATCCTGCTATTGAGATATATAAGGTGTTAAAAAATTAACTTTAAGAATTTCGAGGAGACGTTGTACTCCTCATTATAAAACAACTTTTACTATCAGCTGTTCCCTACGTTTATGTTTGCAAAACTCGTCAAAATGCATGGAGCAGCTGATTTTTTTTTTTGCGAGATTTCAGGTTTGGTCCCATAGTAAAAGTTGTTCATAATGAGGAGTACAATGTCCCCTTGAAATTCTTAAAGTTTATTTTAACACTTTATATATGTGTAATGGAATAACCCAATAACACCATGCCTTATGCATCTAATGAAACACAAACAGTAAAAACAACACACACAAAAACTTATTATCTAAAAGCGTTATTATGATGAATCGTTTGTTAAGGAGTTCATTCACCAGTCGCATAAATCAAACATATAAGCCATCAATACTAAGATGACATACGTAATAATACTACCTGTACCACTATGTATGAATATTTATCACATGTTCACTAGATTCTAATATTAGGGTGTGTTTCCACTAGCGCACAACTAGGGTGAGCGGAGAGGAGCGGACCGTAAATTGGCCAATCACAGAGCTCGAAATCCACTCTGCATCAGTTTTTTTTTTAAATTGGAAATCATCCAATGACTTCTTCCGCTCTTGGGCGGTACGTGAGGGCGTGTCAGACTGACTAAAACCTACTCCCAGTTCCTTAGTTGCCTTACATTCCAGAGCCGGGTTTTCCTTGCAGAAGCGAACCCTTGCCCTAGTAGGCTTCGTCCCTGTGGAAAGGTGTGGATCTCAGAGGACTTTCAAATAAAACATATGTATATGTCGCTCCGAGTCATCCAGAACGGAGTCAAGCAGGCTGTAGTGCTGAGCGGAGAGGGCACGAAGCAGAGGGTAACTTAACTCCGCTCCGTCTCGCTACGCTTCAATGGAAACACGCCTTCCCACTTTTTACTACTCTTCTTTGCTAAGCTCCACTCTAGTGGAAACGCATCCTTACAACAGTTGTGTCTTGGGTTCGACCATAAATTCAGTTGCATGATAATAATAGTTTTATTTTTGTATTATTTATTAGCGCCTGCAATAGTCCCAAGTGTCGGCCCAGGCGCCTTTTGACAGAATTACGTGTAATAACATTACTAACAAGTAGCCTACGCTTTCAGATACAATCATGTTTCACCACGTGGGTAGTGAGGCGACAAATAGAAGACGCCATCATAACTCAGGAAAAGTACCATGGACCGTGGCGATTATAATATTCCATATACGGGTCCTCGGACAATAACATAAATTGCGGATTCCTAGTTTTGTTTACTGATTGAAGTGTTCTTTTTTTATGTGAATATATTACATTGCCCGCTGTGCGATCGAGTTGGAAATTATGTATATCCTTTAACAATCACGAAGTGTTTGTGAAATCTACGTAGCGTTTTTTTTTTTGATGTTGGTTATCTTTTAATGACTTCTCTCGCTCTAGGGTGGAGCGAGAGGGCATGTCAGACTTTTAATTAAGTAAAACTTACCTGTGTCCCGTGTATTCCAGGGCCACGGTGCCCTAACGGGTATCGGCCCTACACTAGGTCCCTACGGTTTCATTGACATCTCTTTTAGGTACGCGTGGTCGACGAGTCAAGCTCGTTTCTTACAGGACGTCGAGCTACCCATTGCTTGTCGTCCGCAAGCTTGCACCTACGCAGTGTTGCCTGCGGAATGTTTTCAAATAAGATACCGAGGCCCCTTGATTTCCCTGAAAGGCAACGAAGGAACTATGAGTGGGTTTTAGTCAGTAAAAGTCTGACACGCTATCTCGCTCCGCCCACAGATGGGAGATATCATTGGATGATTACCCACCTAAAAAAAAAGAAAAACTTTTCTAAATGCTTGTAAATTTCGATTTCTTGTCAATGTTTGCTGATCATTGGCTAAAAATTCAATTGTTGAGACTCCAGCAGCCTTCAGTGGTAAACAAACATCATTACAGACACAGCAAACGCACCTTTCATAAATATAACTCCATTCATGAAAGACTTCATTCATAGTAATTTGGGAGGTATATGAAACCGACGTTTGTAGTTTTTTTAGGGTGCCGTACTTTAAAAGGAAAAAAATTAAACCTTATAGGATCACTTTGTTGTCTGTCTGTCTGTCTGTCAAGACCTTTTATCTCGGGATCGCATGGAGGTATCGAATTAAAATTAAAACCGTACAGTCAAGTCTGCGGTCCCTTGATGCTGTGAAAAAATCAAACTTCTAAGTTAACGATAAAAAAGATACGGTCGTTTAGGTCTCAAAAACATGGGTTTTTAGAGATAGATAGAGTGTCAATATCAAAATTCATATGGTTCCCGTTGGCCTAGAATCTTGAAATTTGGCATGAAGTTCTCTTAGCACAAGTATAGGAAAAAACTGACAACTGTAAATAAAAAAACTTTTTTTGCGATTCGTAAAAACTTCGTAACTAAATTGAACTGAACTGAAATTGAACTGTTTTCATAGGTAAGTTTGTACGGAACCCTCAGTGCGCTAGTCCGACTCGCACTTACCCGGTTTTTTTTTCTTTTTAAGGTACGGAACTCTAATAAAAAAATAAAGAAAGAATAACTGTAGAAACCTTTTACATTTAATCGAGATTATTATTTATTTCCTTATTGCACACCTTAACTTATCACAGGACAAACATGGATGGAGATTCTGAATGGCGATTTTTTTTTCAAAACGTCGTTCTTGAACAAGTTTTGTGAAATTTTCGTTATTTTCGATAAAATCGTATTTATACCCCTTTTCAATGGGGGCTTTCAAAAATAATGTATTTTTATTAATTATCTAGAAAATACTAATCTCGGAGATTTTAATTATCTAACCAATTGTTCCGTAAACAGCATCTATAAAATAATACTCGTAAAGAATTTATATTTCCAATAATAAAGTAAACATAAGGGTCGCCGCACACTGGCCACCGGCCACAACCACAAAACACTGCCACTGGCATATTTCCTGTAGGTTTCATACATTTTATATAGATTCGCCGCACACAATAGACGCCGGTGGCCGCCACACGCCACAAATCGCCGCTGTTCGATTCTTGTAGTCCGAACCGGCCACTAAACGCCGATAGAAAACGTCGCCTCCCGCCATTCGCGCATTTAAACTTTATTCGTCAGAGTCCACTATGATACTGCGCGCATGGGTTAAAAAAAGTAGCAGCCACCGGCCACAAGAGGCTTGTGGCCGCTTCTGACTTTTTGTGGCGGCGTTTGTGGCTGTGATATGTGACCCATGTGTGGCGACACTTAGATGAACCAATCTTTCCAGTTCCCTCAATAAGAACACTTAAACGATATATATAAGTAATTAATTGCTCTAAAAAGGTCTTACACGAGCCAACGGAGTTCTATTACTAATAATAGCTCTTCAAATGAGAAAGATGCTTTTAATGGATGGGTGGAGTTAAGTCGAAAATAATTGAAGAGTTCCGCATTCTACTGACCTTGTACTTACATAATTGAGATGGAGAGCAAGCCTGCGCCCGCGCAAGCTAGATGACACACTTAGACTATAACATGGTATTAATGGACAGAACTGGGACAAGATGGAGAATAATTTATAATCCACGGGCACAAGTAGATTATAATCTTTGGGATTTTGTGAGTGAATCGCGATAAAAACAGTATTATGAGTTAAGATGTGTGCTCAAGATGAAGGAGATTGTCAATTAACGTGTGATAATTCTTATTCTTATTGTATTAGACAATGACAAGGACGTTAGATGATGTAATAAGGTCCAGCCCCTCTAGCCAAGTTACGATCGTTTCGTTTGCGTTGAACGACTCGAGTAGGCCACGCTTCCGATTCCTTTGTTCTGACCACGTGATTGAGCGTTAAGATGACGTCAGAATAAAGGAATCGGAGTACCTTATCGGAATATATCGGAATACCGGACGATCGGACGGCGAGCTACCCATTATTCGCCGTCCGCAAGCTCACGCCTACGATGGTCGGAAATCGAGATCCGAATCCGGCGGCTGGGGCGCGAGGGCCATTGCCTCGTGCATGCACGTGTGGCTTCTTCCTTTGTTAGTATTACTGCTTCGTAGAAGGAGGCGACCGCCTGCCACTCCTCCTCGCTCTGGACCATGGCCTGTACCAAGGCCCGGCGCAAGAGGTCGCTGCCGCCGATTGCCCCCACGAGGACACGGCGGTGCTCTGCCCAGGCGGGGCACACCTCTACAGTATGCTCCACCGTGTCTTCCAGTCATATACTCTACTCGGATCTGCGGTCCCTTGAAGCTGTGAAAATATCAAACTTTTGAGATAACGAAAAAAAGATACGGCCGTTTATGTCGCAAAAAATGTATATTTCGACACTCAAAGGAATCAAAATTCATAAGGTAGTTCCCGTTGACCTAGAATCCTGAAATTTGGCATGAGGCAAGGTCTCAAAGCACGAGTATAGGAAAAAATCTGAAACTAAAGGCTGATGAAAACTATTGGCAAGATTTACTTTTTTCGCCAGAAATGAAACCTCGATTATATGTTAGAGGCCAATAAGGGGAATCAATAGCAAAAAGAACCAGGTCTTTAAACCGTAACCGAACAATGATACGTATACGTAAGCATTTCTAGTATATTTTAGTCAGGTGTTACCTATTTTTGTTATATTATAATGAAGTGGAAATATAATACGTAATTTCCATTGATAAAATAGATTAAATTGGTTATTACTTTTATATTTTTTTCACACTCGCGGTTTTCCATCACTAAAACTTGTAAAAAAAATAATTGATAAACGAATCGGAAAGATACGCGTTAGTGTTTTGATATTGATTGGCACTATTTAATTCGTAGTCACCATAAAAACCGAAACTAAAACTACATATATTAACAATGGGAAACCTAAAATATCAGACATACAGTATTTTTATTTAAGAGAAACAACGCCCGATTACAAACTATAGCAATATTATAAATAGTCTCTAACTTCGCTTAGTTACGGTTGGTAGACATAATTCTTTTGGCTATTGATTTATCATACAATCCTTTAAGATATAGCCTAGGTTTCACTTTTGGCGAAAAGAAAAAAAATTGCATGGCTTCAATGTACGGAAAAAGTTTCATTCCCCTTTGTAAAAATATTCGTTACTCAGTTCGGGAATTTAACCGTTTTCATAGGTAAGTTTGTACGAAACCCTCAGTGTGCAAGTCCAACTCACACTTGCCCAGTTTTTTGGTCATTGCCATCTAGTATTATATTTACAAGTTTTCTCTCAAACAAAGTAAAGATGAGATAATTATTTTCATAACTACGGTCATCTTCGGATATTTGTTATTGAAATCTCAATCAACGTTATTGACTTATCAATGATATTGTATGTTTACTTTGTACCTTGTTGTATCTTGAGTATCCTGATGCCATGGGTGAAAAATAATAACGTTAGTGCCTTCCGATGGTAGGTAATATTTAGTACCTACTAGCTTATGCCCGTGCTAATGAAATATAGTGTTACTCCTATTCCTGTATTTTCTGTTCTGCCCCCCTAGCCAAGTTACGATCGTTTCGTTTGCATCGAACGACTCGAGTAGGCCACGCCTCCGATTCCTTTGTTCTGACCACGTGTCTGAGCGTTGAGATGACGTCAGAACAAAGGAATCGGAGGCGTGGCCTGCTCGAGTCGTTCGATGCAAACGAAAACGAAACGATCTTAACTTGGCTGTCGTATTACTGATACAGATGAAATACTACACAGAAATACATAATTTTATTTTAAGTAAAATCCTATTTGTAGGTTGGTCGTTTATATTGTTAACTAACAGCTACTTATACACATAGTTAGATATTATTTTACGAAATGTACTATTATATTTTTTTTTCACTTCTCAATTTTAGGCCTAACACTACACGTGATTACTTGTAATTGGCTTGCTGGCATCTATGATTGTTTTCCCTTTTAGTTAGTTTAAGCTATAATAAATAAATGTACCTTTTTTTATTCTTGATAGGTTCGCGCTTGATCGCTATCTCACCTGATGGAAAGCGACGATGCGGTCGACGATGGAGCGCGGTTACCTAGAAAACCTACCTAAATGCAAAGTTACTCTATTACCGAGTGATCGTGATCCTGCCCTTATATGCCCATATTGCCCATATGCGGATGATGTACATTGTCTTCTCAATAGTCAGTTGGCATTATAACTAGAACAAAAACCAATCTACTAATAATAAAACCACCCGTGTTGAGTATAGACATAATTAGTGGTTTATATTACTTAGCAACTGTATAGTCGCGCGTATGAAAATGCTGATTTTCAACCTACATTAGTTTATGAATGTGCAGGTTCACCGTATAATTTAATACATAATTTCAAAATGGACTGCATAGGTTTTTTCACCAAGTGTTATTTTCTCTTTCTCTGGCTTCGTGAAAGCATTAATTAGCCAATCAAAAAGTTAAGTTATGTCTTCGTATGTATAGTTAATTTGTTTACCATTAGAATATCTTCCTTCTTGCGTCGTATTCCTCAATGCTGAGGGTCTTGACCACCCTGCTTCATCACTTTCATTCGAACGATATTCCTCCATCTGTTTCTGTCTATGGCGGTGTGAAGGGCGTTGTATAGCGTAAAGTCAAGAGCGGTGACGATCTGGTCAGAACAACGTATGGCTGCGTCCACAAGGTCTTTTCCCATCCACTTTGCCGGTCAAGATGAGCCTTTCGAGGTTGCCACCATTTTTCCTTGCAATGTGACCGAAGTATCGTACAATCAGCATTAGAAAATGAACACATTCTAATATTTTTGTAGTATTTGGCAGCAAATATATCAAGTCAACCTTCTTGGCAAGCTACACTATGGTAGTCAACACTACATTAAAATTCTCAGCTCCATTTTACCGAGATCGCGCCTGTTTTAATGAATCTACATGTTGTCCACTTCCTTTCTACAAACACTAAATTATGACGACACCGAGAAACTACTTGCTATTTTGGTTTAATATTTCAAACGTAATGAACACACACACACCGTCACCATCACATACTTACACTTCTACACACAACACACACTCATGTACTTATATGCCCATATACACACACACATATACTAACCAATATTTATTTAATTATTTATTGAAAATAATTATGTACGAGTTCACCGATCAGTATTCAAGACTAATGTTAATGTATCAAGATAATTACTGTGTAAAAGGCGGGGTCCTGGTGTCCTGAAATACAGGCTTGCAGCCTAGTTTAGGCACCAGTCTTCCACAATAATAAAACACTTATCACTACATTTTAAGAATTTGATGTATTGTAAAATATTGTGGTGAGAAAATAAACATTTATTATTATTATGTAGTTGCGCAAACACTTGGAATAAAAAAATACACCAATTTTTTACATCACCTTCCCCCCTAGCCAAGTTACGATCGTTTCGTTTGCGTCGAACGCCTCGAGTAAGCCACGCTTCCGATTACTTTGTTCTGACCACGTGACTGAGCGTTGAGATGACGTCAGAACAAAGGAATCGGAGGCGTGGCCTACTCGAGGCGTTTGGCGCAAATAAAACGATCGTAACTTGACTAGGGGGGCTTATCCACTAGGAATTAAACCAGCCACTGATGTTTCACTCCAGAAACTTCCGCTAAAAACCCCCTGCAAGGCCACTAGTTGTCAGCCTTACTAAATGGTTGTATGGGTAAATCATAGTAGAGAAGGGTAGTTTTCTCTCCAAGGAGTTCTAGTTACTGTTAATTTAATAAAAATGTAATATCGGTGTGTTACAATGTTTAATTAAGACGGATGGTTACAGGACAATATCGTTTATGGATTTAATTTAACCTTTCGAATACCTACCGTAATTAGAGACACAATATAAAGACAATGAGCGAGCTTGGGGTTTAATAAATTAATAGTGGTTTAACAAACAACCTCTTCTTTGCGCATCATCTAATTCTTTTGCTTTTTTTTTATATCTAGTGCACTAAAAAATAAGAATATTAAAATACTTTTGGTGGTCGCTTACAATGGGCCTCATAAGAAGACTTAAAGTTACCAAAGGGCAGTGGAAAGGGCTATGCTCTGAGTTTCCTTGCGTGATCGAATCAGAAATGAAGATATCCGCTGGATAACCAAGGTTGCCGACATAGCACGAAGAATCGCTAAACTTAAGTAGCAATGAGTAGGGCACATTGGGTAAACCCCCCCCCCCCAATATGCTTTGCTGCATTAAGTCCGCCTGCTGTGCATGAATTTAAAATAAAAAATATTCAGTCGAATTTCGAACCTCCTCCTTTTATTGAAGTCTGTTAAAACATCACAGTTCCAGAAGAATATTCCTAGCACATAAACGAAACAGAGATATCCAGCAGGAAGCGAAACTCAGTTGCGGTCGCCGCATATCTAATATCGAGTTATTTAAGCAACGCTGGCGTGTGGTATCAATTGTCGCAATACCCTGTGTGCTAGCGATACACAATGGATCCTGTTGGCAGATCATCTGTGCGAATTATATAAATATTATTATAATTTAATTTAAAACACACCACACGCCCACATGAGTAATCATTTTATTATTGTTATGTTACAATTTTTTTTTGTAATCTATGTCACGTTTAATTTTTTATTGTATTTTTTATACGTGTCTTTTTTATTACATTTTTTTTTAAATTCTTAATATACCAATTGGCATTGTTTGTTTGTAAACAAATTATAATATGTATAGGGAGGGAACTGTCTCCTGAGATACAGGTTCACTACCTAGTTCAGGAGGCAGAGCATCTATGTAATTAGTGACACTTGTTTGCAAATAATATGATTATTATCTCTTTATTTGTTTAATATACCTATAAATTACATTTTTAAATATTTTTTAACAAGATCATATAAAAAAAAAAAAAACATTTAAAAATATAAAAAATAGTAATCCACCGGTGTCGGGAGCAGGGTCCAAGCTACCGGTGGTTAGGGCTCCAGAGACAGGAACCTCCTCACAATGCGAGCCGTCTCGAGGAGTACTGCCTTCTGTATCAGGCCCTTGATCCAACTGCGTAACGACAGCTTCGACAGATGGTCGTCGAAGCTTTTGGCTATAAGGCCATTGGCGGTCACGACAATCGGCACAATGATAGCTGAGTCTACATTCCACATGTCGACAACCTCGTGTGCTAAGTCGAGATATTTGATTTGTTTCTCTTTCTCAGCTTTCACGAGATTCTCGTCATGCGGGATGGTGACGTCGACTATCATTACGCGGCGCGCTAATCGGTCTATCACCACTATATCCGGCTTATTGGCTTCAATAGTCCGGTCAGTAATGATAGACCGATCCCAGTACAACGTGACATGGTCATTTTCGAGCTCCTTGCCTTTCCATAATTCCTTGCGGTCATCAGTAGTAAGTACTACAGGTTTGCGCCAGTTCTCTTTAGCCTTGGATAACGGGGTGAGTCCTTTGTCCACTGCGACCACATCTCGGTGCATACCCACATCGGTATGAACAAAGTATTCTCTGAGACTGCACACCTCGCGGTTGTGTAGAGTCTTCGCGCTTAAAAAGCCTCGACCTCCACACTTCCGCGGGATATACAGTCTCATTATCGATGATCTTGGGTGATGCATTCGATTTGCGGTCAGCAGTGTACGGACCCGCCTATCCAGAGCATCTAGTTCAGTCTGAGTCCATTTGAGTATGCCGAAAGAGTACATTAAAACCGGCATGACCCAACCGTTGAAGGCGCGCACCTTATTTCCGCCTGACAGAAGGCTATTTAATACCTTCTTCAGGCGACCAAAGAAGCGCTCCTTCAACGTTTGTTTCATGTCGGCGACGTTAATGCCTAACGCTTCCGACATACCCAAATACTTATAAGTTTCGGTCGAGGAGAGGGTTCTAAGATGTATGGAATCCGAGAGTTGAATTCCCTCGGATTCCATAATCTCCCCTCGCCTTACATGCATGACTGCACATTTGTCCACACCAAATTCCATCCTGATGGCACTACTGAAAGTTTCAGTTACCTTCAGTAGTTCCATCAGTTGCAAATTGTTGTGGGCAAACAGTTTCAGATCATCCATGTAAAGCAGGTGAGATACGACGATATGATTATTATTATTATTAATTTAATACTAACATTAGGCAAAGTAGTACTACTACTAACACATATGAATGTTTATCTAAAATAAATAATTTAATTTGTATTTGAAAAGTTGGTTAAACCGCGGTGCTCCGATAGTAAGATATATATTTGTTTATTATGAGGGTGAATGAGGGCCCATTCCATCCAGCCCACCTCTCTTTAGGAGGAAATTAAACCTCATACTTCATCAGGGCATTTCAGGGAATTTAATCTTAGGGTTCGCATACGTGTTTTGGTAACGTCCGTGTAAGCAGAAAGCACTTGCAAGGAGACAAAGGATATGGTGGCACCCTTTGCCTCCTTGCATGCTCGGACTATGACTGATGCCTACTGTGTGGAATTATTTAGGAATTTAGTGAGCAGTGACTGGTGATGGTCCCGGCGCAGACGCCCCTGACTAATCGCAGAAGACTTTGTAACGAACAGCTAGTATATTATTGAGACTCTTTTTGAAAAAAAAAAACAAGCTTCAATTCTTTTGAGTATTTATAGATCTTTGGTAGTCATAACGGGTAGTCAGAAGACAGAAAATCTGAAATTAGTCTAACCAAGAGATATCGTCCTGCCCAGTTACTGGATTGTGGGGGGTTAAAAATGAAGTGGCTTTTTGCGACCGCGTATCGAGTTCGGATACTCTCTTTGTAATGATGCTTGAGCCAGCTGTCAATAATTTGGTTCAACGGCTGTCGCATCAGGTGAGGGTCATCCAACGTAATAATATGTTGGATGATATTATATAGCATAGTTCAACTTATAGTTCAACCGAAATTTGATTGACACCAGCCGTGTCACACGTAAATTTTTGATAATTATAATAGTTTTTAATAAATTTATTGAAACATTTAGCGTCCCGATCAGGCGACCGGGACGCCTCTAAAAATCGGGACGTCCCACGTAAATCGATGTACCTAGCAACAGAACACTAAGTGCCACCGTCCCACTATGTTTCCAGCCTATATTTACTATCCTCTTTGTTTCCTGCCATGCTGACTTGAGAGTAGTGCCAGGGTTAAACGGTATCCGGTGCAATGACGAATGGAGGAGTGCTTCGTAGTGTGTTATTCGGGAATATCGCAACATTCCGCCCGAATTTAGGCCACGCTTACCTCGTTTGCCCATCATCATCATCATTTCAGCCGATAGACGTCCACTGCTGGACATAGGCCTCCCGCAAATGTCGCCACAATGAATGGTCCTGTGCGTCTTGCATCCATTCGCGTTTGCCCATGCATAAAAAGAATTACTACAACCTATTAATATCAAATATTTAGTTCTTAATAAATGTATTTATTTTATTCCTCCTTTTTTTTTCTTTTTGTTTTTTTTTTATTCCTTCTATAACTATTTAGGTAATTTAGTACCTAGTTTGATATGAACTTTGCGATATTGCAAAAAGTTAGGTACTTACATATTCATAACCTAATGCACTAATTCACTAACACTAGGCGACACCTTAATTAATGCCGATACACTTATAAAAATTTGGTGTTAGAATTTCATCTTTCGCTACTGAAGTGACCGTGGTCAAGCGAACATTATATTTGTATTAGTATATAATAATATGTCAGCTATAAAAATAGTTGATAATGGCCATATCACTTTGTACTAGGATCGGCCCATCGTCACTGACAGGACCAGTGGCGGATCAGCCATGTAGCAAGAGTAGCAAATGTTACAGGCCCCGCGCTTTTGGGGATCCAGCACTTAAACGAAAAAAAAAATCTAGTCAAAATTATATATATTGAAATCCGAATGAATACAGCTGATTATTTCATTGAATATGATAGTCAGTCTCTTATATTTCCCATATTACCGTAATTTCCACGTAACTTTCCCAACCTTAAAATGCACTGGATTATTGAGAATGAGAATAATAGGACTAATTTTTCTTTTCTTTTAATTGATATAAACCAGTACTTGACTGCGATCCCACCTGATGGTAAGCGGAGATGCAATCGTTGATAGTCAGGCGCACTAGTTTATTAAGAGCCTATTCACAATAAATAGGGCAATAATAAATAATAAAAAAATAATTCATAAATAGGTTTACACAGGGCACCCTTGGTCAAATTTGCAACAGGCCCCGCGCTTGCTTAACCCATCGAGTGCCGATTGTACATATCCGCCTCTGGACAGGACTATTGTAGCCAATAAGCTTGATGTAGTGGCGATGGACTGAAACGTGAGGCGTGCAATGATCGCTGATATAACCGTCCCGTATGACAAGAACCTTGTGAAAGCCGAGAAAAATAAGCAAATTAAGTATCGCATGTGGACTCAGCGATCATTGTACCTACCGATAGTTAGGAGGTTCCTTTCTCTGGAGCCCTGACTGCCGATAGCTTGAACCCTATTCCCGATACCGGTGGAATACTACTTTCTATATCTTAAGTATTTTTATTTTCTATTGAAATATTTTAAAAATACCTATAATTATATGTAATTTATATATAAATATTAATAAATAAACGGAATAATAGAAATATACGTAGCTTTTTTGAGACAAAAGTTTTTAACTAACCTAACTAATTACCTACAATCTAAAACAAAAATAAAACTCTTAATTAAATAAGTCTTGAAAATGACGTTACAAAAATTATCTACAATATAGGTACGAGTACCTACTTAGGTAGATCAAATACGATTCAGTCTATTCAGTACTATTCCAACAGATCAGGAAATTGTGCAATACGTTTTCTATTACATTACGTCGTGGCTTCCATGCCGGCAATCCCGGAAGTCTGACACACTCGGCCTCTATGCTTCAATAGCACATTTGTATCTCAATGTTTTATCCCGGCTGACCTCTCGACTTCCAGGATATTTGCAAAAAAAACTTTATCAAGAAACTCAATATCTAACTCAAATCATCCAAACCAGATGTTTTGTATTAAATAAACCTAAACTGAACTAAATCTGGTTAGCATCTTGTATGTATATGAACCTGGCACGGTCTTAATGTAAATATAACAATATCAGATACGCAATTTTTATATTATCCAAAATCCAGTTACTTACAAAATGCCGACATTGCATGTCGTCGGCGTGGCGGTTACACTGCTGTGCTAAAACAGCGTGTCATCACTTATGCCCAATCCGAACCCCTTTGAATGGTCCCAGCCAGGCGTTGTTTGTTGCTAATCTTAGACGGGACAAAAAACGCAGTCGGGTTGTGGCCCTTCTTTCACGGTCCCTCGTCCCGCGTCGTCGGCTCGTCGCCGGTCTTCCGAGCCGCACCGCGCGCCCAAACGAGTATGGCCCGAGCAGCAGTACGCCGCGCACCGCCACCCGGCTCGCTTGTGTCGCTTCGGTACATGTGCATTACAAAAACTTGCTCCATCGCAAGCTTAAACATATGAGTGCATAAAATACCGACAGATATCCCATGTATTTTTGGACAGTGCTTAACCAAGCCGTGTAACGGCACGATTGCGTGCATCCTGGCCACGCAAATGCGGGTTTTATACATCAGTGGGTGGAAAAATAAACAGAACACTCCGGTAAGTTTATTAATGTTTTAAATGGCTTATCTTAACTTTCTATCTTATGAGAAGGAATGATCCTGGGAGGCTGGAGTCCTTATTTTGCGAGTGGGTCTAAACTTCTAACGAGATGAATTCGAAGGTGTTGTCAAGGTGCTGTTCATGACATTTCAAAATCTCGGTGACCCTTTAATTAAATCGCAGTGAAAGTGAAAACGTATCTTTTTATCAATCAACTCATTTCTTGACCGATATGTACTGTTCATTAAAACGGTAATAATGATGTATATGATCGCATGCGGACTCATGTCTGCAGCTTATCGCCAAAACATCATTCATACTTCCGCACCACACTGTGTGATATTAAAAAACATTTACCAAAAACTATGCATGATTATAAAAATATACATAAGTACCTAGCTAGATAGGTACATACCTTTTATAACTTAAATGTATAAGTATATCGTAGAATAAAATAATAGCAATATGTACCTACGTTAAACTTTTTTGAAATCATTTATAAATATCTTAAGCAGTGTATACTTTTGAAATATCCGATTTGAATGTTGCAAAAACGAAAGGTTAAAAACGACTGTTGAACTTTCAAAACAAACATAGGTTAAATTATAAAAAAGAAAACAAGTCTCTGGGAAGGTCACGCTCACAAAGATGACAAAAAAGTCGCTGCTTCAATACATATTGCAATCTGGTTTGATTACACAACGATATCTTTGGATCATCTAAGACATTTATAATGATGCTACAGAGTTGCTCCACTGATCTTGCGAAAGGCTTTAGGATAGGAATATTCATCTTCGCTATATATTCGAATTCATAGAAGCAATAAGTATATGCTCAATTACGTAGTGCAGTCACATTATAGGTTGAGGTTGGCAGGGCAAAGAGCAACTGAAGGAACACTTCCACTTGCTCAACTCAAGAGCAGGAGCAGTTATTTGATGATCACCTACAAAAAAAAAAAATTGATGTTGGTACTTTAAGTACCCATGTGTTTTTAAGCTTCAAACGGACGGGTATTAGAAGAAAAAAATAAAGTTGAGGAAGCCAAAGCAAAAAGGTTAAAGCTCAAAGTGAGTACTGTGAGTGAAATCCTCTTTAGCTTTATAAATTTATTCTACAGCATTAATATAAATCAAGCTAAGTGAAAGCTTTGTCATCTTCATCTGACGCTTTGTACACAGCAGACTAGCAGTTTTAAGTATAACTGATCAACTATAACTTAAGTAAGTATAATAGTCTCGTAGGGGCCCAGCAGGGTCGAAGCCTACTGGGGCCACGGGTAGTGTGAAAGTGAAATCCGGGGCCCTGGGACGAAGGCAAAGAAAGAACAGGAGTGCGCTTTTAGTCAGTAAAAGTCTGACACTATCTCTCGCTCCGCCCAAGAGCGCGATTTGTCATAAGATAATTTTCCCATCCAGTAAAAAAAAAAATATAATAGTCCTCAGTTATTACATTTTTTTTTTCATTCAATTGATTTGAATTTTCTTCTTATGCCATCTGATCATTAAATATCAACTCCCTCGGGGTAACCTAAGGTCAAAGCGGAGATAAACCGAAATATTAAGACTAATGCACCAGACCCTTCATCAATCATTCTTGATCTGACATCCAATTACCAGTCAGTTAGCAATGAGGCCTTTTTAGTACAAACATTGTATCAAACGCTTCTATATAAGACTATAAAAACTAACTTTAACTTCTGAGATAAAGAAGTAAATGGTCTTGAACCAATTTAACAGAAGACAAGCCTCATAAGCATAGTAAGTAATAATTACAAGTGCCGCAGCAAAATTCATCAATATTAACACGCTAGAAAAGATACGTGCACTTTTTGCAATAGGAATGACTAACCAACCACCCTTCAACTATATCCATTAAACATGCCCTTGAATATTGCAGTATTCCCTAATGAATACGCTGCCATACCTAGCGTCACGCTCGAATCACGCCCCTCTGTCGTTGGCCTCACTAAATCAATAGACCGGCGACAGACTGACAGAACGACAGCACATATACGCAGGACACACAATGGACCAGACGGACTAAATAGATGAAAGGTGAACAGCCAAAAGTTAAACAGTTTCAGCCAATGAAGCGTGTCATATGGAAAGTTACGATACATACATTGTAGTGGAACACAAAAGGATTTAGGACAATGCATTAATCGAGGCTTGTTAAAGTTAGGTTTGTTTGCAATATCTAATTTAATCTTGACTATTGGTAAAAATTTGGATGTTCTAAATTTCTCCTTTTATTTAACTTTCTTTTATTTATATAGCCTCTTTTTTATAATGTGAATGTGAGAACACTGTAGACTCCGCGAATTCTTAGGTTAATTTTTATTATGATTATTTTTATTGTATTTTTTAGTACAATATTGACCAGTCTACACTGTCCTTACATAATATCTACATATTCTGTAATATAGAAATATTGTAATATCAATTTTTTTAAAAAGAGTAACCATGTAGTTTCTTGCCGGTTCTTCTCCATAGGAAACGACCAATTTGGAACCGTGCACTAGCTTCTGACGTTTTATAAGTGCCCATGTAGGCCTATGTGAAATAAAAAACTTTTGACTTTGACTTGACTTTGACTCTCCGTGAATGTCTCTCATGAAAGTTAATCAATCAAAGTCAGTAGTTTATGATTCCTATAAACCACATGAAGTTTGAAGTAACTATTTACAATGAATATTTATCAGCGTTTAAATCGCCAATGGCCTCACGTCCAATGTGACTTGGCTTGAATGACACACGTGTCCGTAGAAATTCAATTTTCTGCGATAAATCAGTTATACATAGATATCCAAAAGTAGATAGCTTTTTATGCGCTTGTCATTTATGCGTACATCCAAGCGTAGCAATTCGCACAATTGTCTGTAGACAGTATTCTTATTAGTTTGCCTTGGACAAAGAACTGGGTCTATTCATAAGCTCATCCAACTGACACGACCAGGTAAACGTGACCGCTCAAAATACAGAAAGCCCTTTAGTTTGAATGAAATTGTAATTGGTTTTGGAGGTCATCCTCCGTTGGTGACCACGCTCCCACCCTTTGCTTTCAACGAAAAGCACTTAAGCGACTGCTGGAGCATCGACTTGATGAATTTATGGCTTGCTTAAAGGGAATGGAAAGCGATATTTTATTGTGTTGATTGTTTACCTCTTCAAATATAAATGAATGTCATTCTTTAGTTGTTAAAAAACATATTTTTAGTTACGAAAAAGTTTTTTTTCCGACTAATAGGTAAATCATGGGATATAACGTCAAACCACTTTTGAATCGCTCGGAGAAGATTTACTTTCGGTAAGATTCTCTTCAAGTGCAAATGGCCTCCTCTTACAAAGTAAACATTATCGAGATATGTTTGTCAAACGTAAATAAATAATTTTCTACGAAAATCTGTACGTTTCCTGTCAGGCCAGCAATCTGATTACAAAATAATTGATTATACATATTATTAAGTAGTAAGTAAATCACAATAACTGAATATTTAATTAATTGTTAACTTTGTTATTTCGGGGTCAACATTATACAAGTTAAAATAATAAAAACCTTTAACAAATAAAAATAACCGACTTCACTAAAAAAAAAACACTAAAAGGATCAAAATAACTTTAATTTCGGAAGTCGGTGTTTCTCGATATTGTTTGTTTCTTATTTAACACCAAATTCCGAAATTAAAGTTATTTGGACAGAATAAACATGTTTTCTTTCTTTCTTTTTTTTTTATTTCACACTTTTTAGTTGCGGTACACTTATAACCGGTGCCTATTTCTCATAACAATTCGAGTTAACCGAAACACTGCTAGGTTTCATTGTTTTATTATGAAGTTCCTGTATCTACCTTCTACCTTCCGGCTCCATCATCAGATCAGTTCGATAGTACCGTATATCCAAAGTGCATCTCATGACAATTCTAATAAGCCCAAACACGGCTAGGTTACATTGATTAATTACAGAGTTCCTGTGCCTATCTTCCGGCTCCATCATCAGATCAGTTCACTTCGATGATACCATTTTCAACATAACTATTCAGAACCATTTATTTATTTCTACTGTCATAGTCGCTTAACTATGTTTATTGTGATAGCTACGTGAGTATGAAGTTCCGTTGGCCATTTCTGGCCTTCTTCATCAGTTCCACTCCATCAATTGTTACTTTTTGATTGTAAATGTAAAGTTCTCGATGAAAATATCAAAATCACTATATGGTTACCTATTATATTTGAGGAGTTCCCTCGATTCCTCATGGATCCCATCATTAGAACTGGCTTCTGAAAAAAATGGGACCCAACGCATAGCCTCTAAGAGGAAAAAAACGATTACAAATCAGTCCATAAACGACGGACTTCTGAGGTAACACACATAAAAAAAAAACATACAACCGAATTTATAACTTCCTCCTTTTTTTGACGTCGATTAAAAATAAAAGTTCGTTAATTGATAAAAGGGTACAGGAATAAAACTATGCGGAGTAGATAAAACTATTATACTACCAAAAATAGAAATTACACTAACAGATACGAGTAGTATATATGACTCATATAGCATATCACACAGTGAGCGTGATCACTTAAATAGAATTATCGATCAATTAATAGAGACTGGTATAATTTGCGAAAATTTAAGCTGTAGTCGATTTCAGACTGCCTAAACATGTTCACGAGTTCGACAGTTTGTTAACTCACCAATTATTTCCGACAGTTTATTCAAAACCACTGTTAGAAAAATCTCTAACTTATAATTTAATGGATAAGTATAGAAATAATAATAAGATTAAAGATAATAAATGAATTTATTTAGGCATAAAATGATCAATATAATAAAAAAAATAATATGCACATTTAACTTTTTTTTACAAAAAAACAAACTCAAGCAAAACATCTAGTAAATTAAAAAGTAATGAATACAACACCTGATTTGGCATTATAATTATAATCTAACAACAACCGAGTTAGGAATTCACATGTACGCCAGTAAAATAATATAATATGAGTAAGCAGCGTGTTAAAATGATCGTTTAATCGTGGTAATCATAATTATTGTCGATGTAAAATAGGTGACGATAGCGGTCAGTTAAGATTTGTTAAGATTTACAGTAGGATGAACCAGTATCACTAGTTTAAAAAGTTTATGAAAAAGTATTGTAACTTACCTACGTTTAGTGAGCCCAAGTCGTCGACGGCGCGTACTGTTCCACGCGCGCCTCAGGGAGATGTCAGCAAATCGTAGAGGCCCAGCAGGGTCGAAGCCTACTGGGGCCACGGGTAGTATGAAAGTGAAACCCGGGGCCCTGGGACGAAGGCAATCAATCTCATGCTCCGCTCAAGAGCGCGAATTGTCATAAGATGATTTCCCCACCCAATTAAAAAAAGCCCAAAAGATAATAAATGTTTGATGCACTTCATATCCTAATTCAATTCTTATCAGTTAAAATTTAAATTGACTTATTTTGGTATACATTCACAACACTAGTTTTCAGATTTTAATTAGTATCTCACTATTTGGAGTGCCATTTCGCAGGATTTGTGTATTATCTGAAACATTTGAATGAATTCTCCTGTCTTGGAATTTCTTACTTCTTTAGATCGTGGTATATAATTATTGATTAGATTCAACGAGTCGTAGATCGACGAGTTCAGAAAGAGCGTTTCAATAAAATAAAACTATACAAAACGAACCGAATATACAATAGGTGATTTAGTTTGTGTTGAAAAAGATATTCTGTACGAATATAGTCCTTAGGGCACAGTCGTAAATTAATATCAAAATGTGTACGACGATGTAGATTTTCTATAATTATAGGCAAAGAACGCTACGAAATAAAAGATACTTCTAATGTTTGCGTGGCATGGTTATATATATATATATTTTTTTTTTTTCAAAAGCATAATTATTCTTATGACATAATATATCAAGTCCGTAAGGGTTGAGAGCAGTGGTGGCCGAGTGGTAACGGCTCCGACTTACGAGTTGTAGGTCGCGGTTTCAAACCCAGCCAGGCGCATTACTTTGTGTAATTTATTTCATCATCACTGCTCTCTAAACGGTGAAGGAAAACATCGTGACGAAACCGGCATGTCCTAGAACCAAAAAATCGAAGACATGTGACATTCACCAACCCGCAATGGGCCCGCGTGGTGGATTACGGCCCATTCCCTCTCCTGGAGAGGAGGCCTGAGTCCCAACAGTGGGAACATTATAAGGGCGACTATGGCTAAGGGTGGATATTTAAATCTTGACTAGATGGATTTCGTCTTTAATAAAACACAATTTTTCACATAGTGACATATCTACCAAAAAAAATAATACTGATTTGTCATCCAAACAAAACTGTAGTATCTACGGCACACAATACAGTTCTGTGGTTTTACGGTCCATCTTTGTAGTAGTATGAAAACAATATGTCATAAAGTTCCCGATAAGTTAAAACCTTTCAGAAAACTATAATGAACACGACTGATATCTATACTACGCTGCATGCGTGCCGGCCTATAGTAGCATAACATTTAGTGGTAGGCCAGGTTAGTGTTTAGATAAGTGAGTACAATGCGCCGTGCTGCATTCCACGCCACCGACTGAAGTCAGGAATTAGCCATAACTTATTTTAGAGCCTTTCGCACCGTCAGGTCGACAACAAGCTACGTTTCACACAGGCGCTGGCTCGCCTTGGGTCCTTTATGGTATGTGCAGTATTGTTTTTACCCACGCGAAAAGGGACGCTGGGTTTTGTAGTCATTTTGAAGGGAATGTCTTTGAAAATTCTGTGGATGATGAGGAAATTGGAAACGAATCCAAATAGTTTAATGCGGTCTTTAAAGTACACGTTTACAAAACTAACAGACTGGCTTTGGCAATAGTTAATTCGATGATTGAATCTGAAATTGATTTTACTTGCCAATTTGAAATTGTAAGAACTGCAATTCCAATTAAATTAGCAATTTGGTAATTATTTATTTACGTACACACAAACACTTAAAAATTAAAAGAACAAATACAGATAGAAGAGCACAAAGGCGCTGCTTCTTTCAAATGAAATTTCTTTCAGCAGATCTGCGACAGAAGAGTTGGATGAGGGATGTAGTCACAGTGCACTTACATATACTTAAATAAGTTCGAAAAGTTAAAACATACTATATTATCTAAATCTAATCATAAAATACATACCTATTTTTTTTTTTGTAGGTGTGAAAATTATCCTATGACATACTTTGCTCTTAGGCGGAACAAGGGCGTGTCTAACTTTTACTGACTAAAAACCTACTCCTGTTTCTTTGCCTTCATCCCAGGGCCTAGTTTTCCCTTCAGAAACAAATCCTTGGCCGACATCTACATGAGGCGCGCATGTATATACACGCGCGCCTCAAGTAGTATGTAGTACGCGCCGTCGACGACTTGGGCTCGGTCCGGATCGTTACCAGACGGTCGGACAGCAAGCTACCCATTGCTCGCCGTCCGGAAGCCTGCGCTTACAGTGGCCGAAAATCGGGATCGGGATCCCGGCAGCTGGAACGTGAGCCTCCTTTGCTAGCATTACTTTTTCGCGGAAGGAGGCGACCGCCTACCACTTCTTCTCGCTTCGGTCCATGGTCTATACCGAGGCCCGGCGCGAGAGATCGTTGCCGCTGATTTCCCTCTCGAAGATACGGTGGTACTCTGCCCAAGCGGGGCACACCTCTACTATGTGCTCCACCGTGTCCTCCGGGCGGTCAACACAGTGGTGACACCGGTGCGTTACTAAGATACATACCCATACGTATCAATAACAGTACAGTCAATTAAATAATAAACATACATATCTATAATATGTGACTACGAGATGGGAGAGAGGCATTTTTTCGGCAGTACCATAAGTTCAGTATAGCATTTGCAGTATGCCGGTCCGAGTGCAATGGTCGGACGTTAATCAGAATCTATCAGCGGTACTGTTATATTACATTTGTATAACAAAAGCTCGCTTACGACCGACGTTGTAAATAAATTCCTGGCTAGCAATAAAAGTCTTGGTATGCGGCATTCACACCATCAACCATTACCTACAGTAAGTAATTAATAAATTAATAGTCTTGGCTCATGAGAAAGATAATTAAACGTAGGATTAGCCATGTACACATATATATATATCTATATATATAAAAGTGAAATACTACTCACTGATTAATCACGAAATCTCAGAAACTATAACACCTACGAACTTAAAATTTGACAGGTAGGTTCCTTATACAGTGTAGACATCCGCTAAGAGATTTTATGAAACTCCACCCCTAAGGGGTAAAACCGGAGTTGGAAGTCAACTTTATTTGTATTATAATTGATCTATATATATAAAAGGAGAAACTGAATGACTGACATATCAATGCACAGCCGAAATAACTGGGACTAAGAGCGTGAAATTTTTCACAAGGTTTTTATTAAGAGAGGATTTTCCAAAATTCACCCCGTAAGGGGATGAAACGAGGGTCCAAAGTTTGTATGGAAAAACCTATTTTTAAGCAAGCAAAGTTGCTGGCAGAAGTTAGTGTACACTTATAATAATATATCAGAAGCAGATAAATCATTATTATATTTTATTTACCAAACCTTATTGGTTATTTTTATTTTTTGGTCAATTTTTCTTCAACTTGTGTGACGTTGAAGCAAAATTGACCAGTCAATAGAATCAATTTCAAATCATCTAGACATTACTACCTCAGTTCACCACTCTCTTGAGGAGAACTGTTTTTTTTAAGTGAGAAATCTTCTAATGACTTCTCCCGCTCTAAGGCGGATCGAGAGGGCACCAGTAGACTTAGAAGTAGCATTCCAATTAACGCGCCCAGCTTCTCTCTCCTGCTAACATAGACACTTCTAGTGATTACCATGTGTGTCACTCTCGCCTATATCATCTAGTCGTGTCTGTCACTTCTACGATGTCGCATGTCGTATATTACGACATTTTAAACAAATATGAAACTAAAGCCAGTAATTACATAGATCCACGTGCCAGATGATGCAGTAACCTGAGACTTATGAGTGCTTGAGATTCATACTTAAGCTGGGCTGCATAAAGAGAAATGCTACTTCAGTCGTTACCTTATGAGAAGACTGACTTAGCATCATTCATTGACATAGAAAGTAAGAAGAGAGCTTACCGCGTCTTTGTCTGCTTTTAAAAATTGGTGTAATGTTCCCTAATCTTTGAAAGTGATCGGCAAACTTCGGGAGCATTCGTTTATTTTTTCAAAGACGAAGCCGGGCTAAGCCGCACCTACCGGTTGCGTGCGACGACCTAACTTTGAAGCGACGCGCGTTGGTCGCATTGATACGATTTTAAAGTATTTTTTTTTAAATCTTGATAACATCAGCCGCTGTTATGATATTACTTTACAAGGACACATGTGGCGCTAGTGTTATTTGTATGGTGAACGTGTATTACGTGTATTTACTGTTTAAAGCTATGATTAGCATTCATTTATTTAACAGTTTATGGAAACATAGATACAGTATAACGACATGATGGTGGCGATGCTTATCTCTAAAGAACATGCTATACGAGATGCAAAACACCTACGAAAATGAATTTCTATCAAATGGTAATTTAGAAATTCTAAAACACTGATAGTATCAATGCAAAGATAAGTAACAGACTAAACAGAAAAAAAATATTTATTCATATGAAGTATACGTTACTTCATCTAAACAAATCTTTGAGCGAGAAAGCGAAAAATTTGCAGCAGAAAATAGGAAAAAACTAACTAATTAACTTCTGAGACACGTAGGTATAGCCGCAATTTTTATTATCTAGAAATACTACCTCAAATCGCACACACTCTCTTAGAGAACTGTGTATGGCTTAGTACGAGTTTGTTTTACGTTAACGCGATCGACACGTTTATGATATTCGGCGCTCCGATTGGCCGGCTCTAAGCTTTTAACCAATCAGAGAGCCAAACGCGGTAAGCGTTTCGACGTAAAAACAACTCGCACTCAGCGCACTGTAGAAGTAGCTTTCTTATTTACGCGCCCGGCTCCTCTTACCTGCTAACATAGACACTCCTAATAATTACCCTCTGTCTACTTATAGCCGCTTCTGTGCGATAAACAAACATCCAGAGTGTTCAGTATCAGGTGTAATTAGATAGCCGTGTTTACTTTTTAGTTGGCTTTACTCGATGCGATCGATGCATCGTTTTTTTAATGAGTTTGCAATGTTTTTTATTAGCTCAGTCGACGATTTAATTTATTAAAAGGTCAATGAATGGACTACCTTCTGTTGCCTTTTGTTTCTAACTTTAGACTGCTGTTTACACAGTTTATATTTGTTTCCCAAAATATATCGGATATTTTTATTTTTTTGGTCAATGTTGCTTTAGTGTTGATCAGACAGGTTTCTCAATACAAGCTAAAAAGCAAGCAAGTCTTGGCGGTAGTTAACCTAATGAGAACGTAATCAATAATCATTTATTTTAATGTTCAAAACTGTATGTACCCAACGGTACCGAAGACTGGACGCTAGGCAAGTGGCATTCCTATAGGCACCGTGCAGCGTGGCTGCGTGCGTGAGCGGCGCCATGCCACCGTGATCGACTTACAGATTCACGCGGCTGCACCACTGCATGCTATTTTTACTAAAACAACACAAATGGAAGATTTGAAACGAGTTTTATCTATAAATAGCGACAACTTGCTCATTACATATCAATGATGTAAGCTCTTACACTAGTGGAAACGTTCTCCTTTTTTAATATCTGGCTGGCAATCGTCATCATCATCTTCCTGCCCTTGTCCCGTTTTATTTGGGGTCGGCGCAACACGTCTTTTTCTTTCATCCTGTCCTGTCACCCATCACGCTATCACTAACTGCCTCACACAATCCATTCATCTTTTCTTTGGCCTCCCTCTCCATCCATCCACATGTATACTCGTAACTCTTTTAGTAACATGCGTTTCATCCCTCCTCTTTACATGGCAATCGACAATGAATTCTTAAAAAGGTATGATTCATATTTCGAATTATAAATTCTTGGCTACTTCAGCGTTTCTCGCCATACAGCTTTGTCTTGACCTCATGCCAGAACACAAAAAAAAAACTTATATTCAAATGAAGTACCGTACAACAATACTGCATTTGACATTTATTTTATGATTGCTTGTTTGTCATAACCACATTTCAGTTTGATTTACACCAAACGGCTCCAAATACTGCTTGTATAAGCGTTAACTAACAATAGATACTTAAATGAAGCTCTTACAAAGCTATTTTCAGTCTCATGTGTGCTGTAGCATGCATTCTGTGCAATGTGTGTTTTTTTTTAAATTAACTCCTCACACTGAGTGGTACGAGAGGGAGTGTCAGACTTTACTTATTTATTGTTTTTATTATAATTTTTGTTTTTTCTTGTGTTGACATTGTCATATCATTTTACTATATCAATCTCTGTCATATCTTACTCTTTGATATTAGTAATAATTTTTATGTTCTCACTACAACACACATTATTATGAACTTATCAAAATGTTTTTGAATTTGTACTACAATTTTGCGTGCCTAAATTGGTAGACCACAAAGAACTGCGCATTCACATGACATCTAGAAATGTATTGATTTATTGTAACAATACAATAAATCCAATCAAATAGTCTGGACTTTGACTTAGACTGTTACTGATTAAAATCACAAATCACCATAAAACTCTGGAATGTGCTTCCCCTTGACATCAAAAAAGCTGAAAGTAGCGTAAAATTCGGAACTACTACTTGAAGTCCTCTCAACTTTAGTTTGGTCTTCGTCAGAATTATTATTTAGTTCTTTGAATAATTTGATATTTTTCATAGTATTTATTAGTTTATAATTTTAGCATATATAATTATGTATTTTATTATTATAAATTATTTTATTTTATTTTTTCTTTTTGAATTATCTGTTATTTGTTTATTGTGCAAGCCTACCAAAGTGTTGTCTTTTTAACCAAAGGTTGACTGGTAGAGAATTCCTTGTTGCATTAAGGCCGCCTTTGTACCACTACTGTACATGAAGTTTAAATAAATAAATAAAATCCACCTTTGTTCCTTCAGGTGACTTTTTCGAACAATCCCAACGCCTTATGCCACAAAGTTTAGAATCACGATTCATATAACGGAACAGAGGAACAATGGAATCCATCATAAAGTTTGAAGAGTGTCATTTTGCCATTTTAAACGTTGATATTTAATTAGTCGCATACAGTTATATAGTTAAAGCATCGGTTCAATACGACGCTGGCTCTGCGCCAATGCATCGGTATTTTACTGCAAAACCGTTTTCCACCGACAATCAACCTCGACCACCCACCATGATTTAATGAAAGCCTTTACGACTAGCCAATGTCCCGCACATAGTAACAAAAGTCACACCCTTATGGCACAAAACACTAAACTCTTGGATGCAATCTCTTAAACCATTCAAATGACGCTAAGAAGGGAGAATGTTGCCAATAACGACTTCAATTCTCGAAATCGCTACGTTGCATTTAAAAAAAAATCTATTCCGCAAATCTAAATAAAAACAAACTGTTGCGGTCATTAAATAAGCTTTACTATGAACTTGAAATCGAAGCCTGAAGCTATAAACTCGTGGGAATTTCCAGCTCAGGTTAAAAGGAATAAAAAGGGGTTATGATTCATACATACCTTTACGCGCGGTTTGTATACGTCATTGATCAGGAGAATAATACGAAATACGAAGAAATCTACAATCATTGGAGAGATTATTTACACCTGAACGTATTATTAGTATTACTGAGCAAAAACTAAATGGACGTGACGTGGCAGTTCCTCTATTTTCAATGGAAGTACTTTGAATAATTGATCGTGAATCCATTCATTGCTTGTCTCGCACAAGTAAGAATGAACGGTAAGAACCAATACTTATGGTGGACCAAGGTGAGGGGCCTTTCCATGTTAATACTTCCGTAGGCTACCGGAATGTATACATATTATTTAGTAACCTCTTGGAACCTTTTATCATCGGAAAAAAATGAAGAATCCTCAGTCAAGTAAGGAAGTAGTTGAATGGAATTAAACTCCCCAAAATTGTCTTGCTATAAAATGGATTAATCGAGTAATAACACAAAACAGGTAACTGTAACCACCAGGAAGACCTAGAGCCGATACCTGATATCCTTGAAGAATGGCTGCTGTATTTAAAACAAGCTGTTAATGAAAGCCAGTCCAAGGAGTGAACAACAAATGTTGTGGGTAACAGTAGCTACCTATATCATTAGTGATATGTATAATATTGTCTACTAACAACCCAGTTACCTTTATTGTAACATTGATGATTTGCGGCATTGGTTTCAATTCAGACTTTCCTTATCTTTTTCGTTTTACTTAGTCTGGCCTGTAACGTGACTTGGCAGAAGAAATAAAGGAAGCTGTTTGACTCAGGCTCTGTTAGTATGTTACCAAAGTAGCGTTAAAACGGGTGCCTTGACCTGACAATGACTGACCTTATTGTTACAATCGAACATTTTTGTACTGTTGCCAATGAAAACAGGCAAAAAGAATCCTCAAAATCTGATTACTTGGTCGATAAGCCGAGTAACAAAGTTGATGATTGAAATACAATAGATACAATAGAATAGACAATGACATTCAATACGGAGAGTGGAACGGCAAGGGCGTTGAGATGCTTGAGTTGAGACCCATTTAGCCATACCTCAATGAGTAGCGACAGTACTAGTTGTTTGTCGTATTACATAACCTGTTATTATGATCAGATATAACACGAATACTAGTTATTATGAAAGAGATACTATTGTTGAATTCAGAAAATAAAGAAGTAGCGAATAAAAGATAATTACAAAAGAAAGCAATGTCAATAAATGAAGGGACTTATAAGTGCGACATAGACAGATAAACTTATGAGACGAAAACGTGTGTATATTACATATAGCAAAAATCCCTGGTTGATGAATCAATAGTAGCTGTTGATATTCAATGACCACAACATCGTGATCGGACTACAAATCGTCGTCGACACTACAAGCATTTATACTCGTATCTATCTACGCAATTTACTGACAATCAACATATTGCATTATCCTTATATTAAAATTACTTGCTTTGGAATTCAGAAATAATGTAATCTAGCTCGATGTAAAACAGCAATGTCTACCTACATTCTATTGGATTCCAGACTCTGCAATAGGTCAAATTGCAGATATTACTCAAAAGATCGCTTCGAATGCATTCGTGCAAATGTCAGAGGAAACATGATGATCAGGTAAAACACTTGGAAGTGTTCCAAATTTTGTGTTTACGAAACACTCCAGCGGAACGAATAGTTTTAAACACTTGAATTTACCTCCCAAACTGAAAGATTTATGGCCCGAAGCCGCAATAGCGATTATAACTCTCCAATAGATGAAATTACTAGTAAGTGTAATCTATTTTTAAAATCTTAATTTGTTCTCAAACGTAGTAGTAGTTGTTTTTATTTTTGTATCCTGCATGTTCTGCTTTTTTTTTAATTTTGTCCTAGTTTTTTAAATTATAATAAGTTTTTTAAACCGACTTCATTAAAGCAAAACAAAACTATTTAAATCGGTTTTTAGACCAGATAACTGTTTGAACAATGTTAGAAAATAAACAAGACTACATTTACCATTCTAAAAGGATACTTAGGAGAACGACTTCACCATTTGAACGTAAAATGGCCGATTAGGGAGGAATGTCAACGATTCTGAGTCACAAGTAAGAACTACAAAATGTATCTCACAAAATCACCTTGACATGCGCAATTACGTCGTGTGACCAATCTGTTTTATAGACAGTGTATCTAGGCTCATTGAACAGCCAATAAGTTTGACCGTGTAGCCAGGCACAATTGTTTACGCACTGCGCTTTAGTATAGGTACAGCCGTCCTTGAATACGTTTCTGTTGAATTTAATAGTGCTGCATTTCAATTGTCGTAATTGCCGCTTAAATTATGCCATATTGATCTTTGCCTGCATTTTACTCATATTGCTTACATTATGTTTAGGATGAGGTTGTGACTTAATATATTTGTTGTACAAACATTTTAGATCCCTATAGAGCTATCGTCATGAACTACAAAAACAAGATCTTTTATTTTGAAACCAGACACTATATTGTTGTCTTAATTAACAAGAATGAAACACTAAAAATTAAATATTATACCTTCACCATCATTTACATTCTTGATTATATACTATAATTTAATATTTCATATGCTGTTGATAAATATGAAGCAAGTGATCAGATTGTATTTCATCGTCAATATAACCTCAGACAACTTTTATCTCATAAAGAACTCGTTCACGCTAAAACACGACAACAGATTTTGCTAAAAAAAAAATAATTAAATATATAATACTTATAATCTAACTACATGTAGGTACAAGTGCTATTCTTTCGTAGAGTAGACAACTAATAAGATCAGAAAACAAAATAAAATAATACAACATTTCGGATGAATGAACTTAGTTCTGCAGTATGATTACGTAAAAGTTGATTTCTGCTAAATACAGAAGCAAAAAATGTGTATGTGGACGACCCACTTTTAAGTTTATATTGTTTGACTGTGCTAAATGCCAATTATAGGTACATAGTGTATGTTGGAAAAATATAATGTGAACATTAAACTATATTATTTATTTGGCATAGCATGCCACACGTGTACAAAGTACGTTATTCGGAATTTGTAAACAGTAAAATATCCGGTTTTCTCGAAATATAAACAAACTTTATACCTATCTTAAAAAACTTTAATATTATATTTCATTATGTTATGTTAATATAAACGCAGGATCCCAATTACCCGGACTTCGGTTATCACCAAAACATCATCTTGGATTACATAAAATATTTTCTGCTCCAATGTTTTAACATTCAAATAAGTTTAAAGTATCATAAAATATTTACAAGGGAAAATGCAAAAGTGTACGCGGGGCTCCATTACATTTGAGTGCGATTAAAATCGTGATTCTGGCAGTGGTCGGGAGGGCCTTTTTTGTAACTGGTGGTTCTCGGAACTTCCTTAAAGAAGCATCAATTTGCCGCGGCACCGCTTCAACGTCGGGCCGACGACCTTCGCCATAGTGAGTCATTTATACAGTGATTAAGTTAAGGAAACGAGATTGTTGGACAACGATCACATGGAGGGAATTACGTGAATTAATTCCTTTTAAAACATTCTAATTGCCAACTCACACATACGTACACATATAGTTACTGTGATATTGAAGGAGATTCCGAGAGAAACAGTTCTTGTTAGCATTCGGGCTGATTAGACAATTATACTTTTAACGGTTTGTACATATTTAGAATAGGATTTGAAATTGGTATTAATAGAACTCTAATACTACCAATTTCAAATCCTATTCTAAATTATATTATTGTTTTAAGTCAGTTTGGAAAGTTGATGTAACAGGAGTTCCGTAAATATTGTGCCCAAGTTTATATTCATCAAATATATCAGATCCCAGGAGCCTATACCTCGAGCCAGAGTCACAGTACTTATCAACGCCGTTATCTAGTCTTTTCACTAGTTATTTGCAGTCGGCACAGAATTATTTTTCTTAAATTTGTCTCTACTAGACAACATTTTGGGAGTCAGTTTCTTTCTAGTGTGTCATAAACTCATCATATATCCCTATATCTTCGGCGAAAATAGCCAGAAAAGTTCCGAGATACGCATAAAGTCTAGAAGAAATTAAAATTACTACAGTCAAAAAATACAGCAGTTTCAATTTCCTAATATAATTATAATGAATATTTCATTCTGAACTCTCCTGTCGCAGGTCTGCTGGAAGTAATTTCTTCTAACACTTCTCTTTATTTCAACACCTTTGTGCTCTTTTATCTGTATTAGTTCTTTACGTTTTTAAGTGCTTTTGTGTACATAAATAAATAGATTACTGCCGGTACTTAAGTAAATTTATTTGAACCTACCTCACAACTGTCGGCGCCACCTTATACGTTCCTCATTCGGCAAAATTGTTTCAGAGTCTAACTCCTCAATTCCAATACTTTTTAAGTTTCTCAATAAGCACATCAATTCAAGAACACTACACTTAAGAATTATGTACATAATTCTAGATATTAAGTGTTATATCTGCACCTTCATAAAATTTATTTAGTTTTAACATTGTTAATGCGTGCTGCGTCCGTCGCATAATATTATGCACTTAATTTTTTTTGTAATTTTATTTATCATCTGGAGAAACTGGCTACTATTGGGTCTAGGAACATGAAATTTTTCACAAGGGCAAAGTCATTATGTGACGTAGGCGAGCATTAAGAGAGGATTTTCCAAAATTTACCCCTAAGGGGATAAAAAGGGGGTCCAAAGTTTGTATGAAGAACCTTATTTTCACGCGAGCAAAGCTGCTGGCAGAAGCTAGTTAGATTATAAACTGTAACAATTATAGATAGGCCAATAAACAAATCGTATGTTATTTTTAGCTGCTATGCCTCTCCTTTTTACAGAATTGCAAACAAAAACATAAAAAGTATTTACCGAGAAGTACATTCGACATTCATTTTACGAATGCTTGTTTCATTAACCAATGACCTTCGCACATCAATTTGACAACCGTTACACTAACATCATTAGTGGGTCACGGCTAATCATAGGGGAAAATAGGCGAAGCAATACAATTTGCTTAATTGATAAATGAAACTTTACATAAGTTAGTGTTATCAAATCGCTTAAATTATTGAAAGCTTAAATTCACGATTGTTCTTAAAACAAAAGAGGAAATTTAAAATCAACATAACCGAGTTGAAATAAAACAATAAATCCCAGTCGTAATCAATAACTATAGATACATATACAAGGAGAATATTTATAGGGAGGAACTAACTGACATATCAACGCATAGCCGAAACTACTGGGACTAGAATTGTAAAATTTTGCGCAAGGTTTTTTCATTTATGACGAAGGCGAGCAATAAGAGAAGATGTTCCAAAATCTCCCACCTAAGGGATTTTTTTTTAAATCACTTAGCGAGAGGGCGTGTCAGATACACTAACATGTACACTAAGATATATTCTAGTTGATTTTCACATGCTGATGATGTCGCTTTTCGTGAACTTTAGCAGATTGGGGTGCTACGACAGAAAACCTCCACGAGTGCCCGCAGGCTGTAGTTCCCTTGCGGATACGTCCGAGGTGAAGGCCAGTCTGCGGGACGGTGCACCCTGGGAGGCGGCCAACGACTCCCCTTGGGTACTTCTGCCTAAGGGGTCTTGATGTCCGCCTGCGAATGTTCTGTCTGAAGGATCACTTCAACGCGTGTCCCTCTGCTATAGCAGAGGGCACAGTGGCGAAGTAAGAGCGGGCTCGGTGCGCACTCACCCTGCCACCGAGCAGGCAGGAGGAAGACTTGTTCCTCCTCTGCCACCGTTAGTCTCGTAGCCCCAGAGATTGTCCAAGGTCATGTTTCTGACTTTTGATGGGGGTCGAGGGTCTTGGCTTAACCGCCTGGGCCGCGAGGAAGACAACCTCTATAAAAAATTACCCCAAACCTCCAAGCGGCGGCGCACCGTGAGGGAGGTTGTTAGCTTGACTAATGGGTAGCTAAATTAGTCTCTAGTGCGAACCACTGATATTGAGCAAGTGCAGAATGTAAAATACTCGTGGGAACAGCAATGGAATCCAAATTTTATAAAAAACCCATGGAGAGTGATGCGCGGTCGGAGTCCGACGCGGCATCCGAAAGGAGCTCGGAGGGCTCGGAGTTAGAGGAGGTAGTCGGCGACTCGGCTGGGGACTTGCGCCCCTACCTGAAGCGCTCCAAATCGGGGGACGTATCTTCCTCCGATGCGGAGATGGGCTCGGCCCGAAAAATCCCCGCCAATGGGCGAGGTGCGGGTCGGGCGCGAGGCAAGGGGAGAGGGCTCACCGCTCAAGAGTCCCTTCAGCGAGCTGACAGGCTCGCCGTGGAGGGGCGTCACCCTGGAGCGGCCAGAGCTGGAACGGACCTCTCGGGGCCGTCCGGCAGTGATCCGGACACCGCCATCGACGAGGCACTCGACCGACTGGAGTCGGTCCTGGCATCCGCTCTGAATGGCGTGGCCAACAAAAGGGAGAGGTCCTCCAAGAGGAGCGCGATCTCCCAGGCCAGGACGTCTCTTCAGGAGGTGGTGGACCCCATCCGCAGGGGGCTCACCAAACTTCGGGCCGACAATGCTCGGCTTCGAAAGGTCTCGGCCCAGCAAGAGCTGCCAAAGAGCAACTCTTCCGAACAGGCAGGAGGACGCGAGCAGGGGCAAGGGCCAAGTCAGCCCAAGCCCCAGCCCGAGCCGGAGAACCAGCTGTTGATGCTGGTGCGGCAGGAGCTGGCTGCCTTCCGGCAGCAGCAGCAGCAACAACAGGAGCAGTTCCAGCAAAGGATGCAGCAGCAGCTCTCCGTGCTGGAGGGCATCGTGCTGCGTCCTCCGCTGGCGGCCCCTGGCCAGCGAAAGGTGGCGTCCTATGCTGCCGCCGCAGCCACAGCAGGCCCGTCGGGACAAACCAGACGTGGGGCCGTGGCGTCGGAGCCTGCGAGACCGGCTCCGCCGGCCAAGCAGCAGCGGCAGCAGAAGGGCAGGGCGGCGCCTGCCGCTAAATCGGCGGCACCTCCTACTGCGGTGGCGACCAGGCCGCGCCCGCCGCCGCCTTCCCTGCATGAAGAATCCTCGGCTGGCGCCGAATGGACGGTTGTCGGCGCCAAGAGGAAGGCGGGCAAAGCGGCCAGGGCGGCAAAAAAGCGCGTGCGGCGACAGCAGCGCAAAAAGCGGGCCATGGCGGCAAGACTTCGCGCCCCGAAATCCGAGGCTGTAGTCATAACACTACAGCCAGATGCGGTAAAGAAGGGCGTGACATACGACGCCGTCATGGAGAAGGCAAAGAAGGCGGTGTTGCCCCACCTTGACGAGCTCGGAGCCTCTGGGGGCTTCCGTATGAGGCGCACCGTAACCGGGGCCCGAATACTGGAGGTCCCTGGTGCGGCCAGTGGCCCCGCCGCGGATGCCCTGGCCGACAGGATCAGGGCGTCCCTGGATGCGGAAGAGGCCCGAGTGTCCAGGCCCACCAAGTGCATCGATATGCGCATCATGGGCTTGGACGACTCCGTCAAGGTGGACGAGGTGGTGGCCGCCATCGTCGGGGCGGGTGGGTGCACTACCGAGCAGGTTCGGGCGGGCACTATCCGCGCTGACAGCACGGGCATGCGAGCCATGACGGTAAGCTGCCCCGTGTCGGCGGCCAAGACCATCACCGGGGAGGGCCGACGGCTTTTGGTGGGCTGGGTCTCCGCCCAAGTGAAACTGTTGGAGCCCAGACCTCTGCGGTGCTATCGCTGCCACGTGGGGCACCACGTGGGGGCCAGTTGTGCCGCGGAGGTGGACCGCAGCGACCGCTGCTTCCAGTGCGGTCAGCCTGGTCACAGGGCGGTTGAATGCAGAGCAACGCCGCACTGCTACGCATGTGCGGCGGCAGGCAAGCCGGCCGACCACCGGGCTGGGAGCAGGTCCTGCGACCCCCCCACCAAGGCTAAGGGCAAGGTCAGGAGGCCCATCCCCGCCGATGTCCTCACCACCGCTGCCTCCTCTTTGGCAGCTGCTGCTGTCGCCGCCGCAACCATCGCGGCAGGGCCCTCACGGGGGGCTCGAGAGGAGACTGTGATGGACTGCCAATAACGGCTCCATTACGTCTCCTCCAGGCGAACATCAACCACTGCGCCCCCGCTCAGGATCTGTTGCTCCAGAGCATGGCGCAGTGGTCGATCAATATCGCCGTGGTCTCCGAGCCGTACAATGTCCTGCCCAGGGGAGACTGGGTGCGGGACCTGGACGGCTCGGTGAGCCTAATTTCGTCGGCCGCCGCCGGCACCCCGACCCTCGAGGCCGTCACGAGGGGACGGGGTTGCGTGGCAGCACGGTTCGGGGACATTGCAGTGGTAGGCGTCTACCTGTCCCCGAGCAGATCTCTCGGCGATCTCCACATCTCCCTAATGGAGCTGAAAGCCGTCGTCGCTGGGTTTGGTTCCCTCCCCGTGGTCGTTTGCGGGGACTTCAATGCCAAGAACTTGGCTTGGGGTTCCCGGTTCACGAACCAGCGGGGTCGGATGGTGGAGGACTGGGCTCTGGAGACAGGCCTGGTCGTCCTAAACCGGGGTTCTGTCCCCACGTGTGTGCGGATGCGGGGCGACTCAGTGGTGGACATCTCGTTCGCCAGCCCCGCTCTGTCGCCGCGTGTCGTCGACTGGCGCGTTATGGAGGGGGTGGAGACGTTTTCAGACCACCGGTACATCCGGTTCGACGTCTCCGCCCAAACCTCGATTGCGCCGGTCCGACGGAACCCTTGTGGTCCGCGGTGGGCGCTGAGGCAGATGGACCGGGAGCTCCTCCTGGAAGCCGCGACGGTACAGGCCTGGGTGCAAGCACCGGACAGGCCTGTCGACATAGACGTCGAGGCAGAGTGGTTCCGGGAGGCCATGTCGCAAATTTGCGACGCGGCAATGCCCCGAGTCCCTCCAGGACGTGCTCAGCGCCAGGTATACTGGTGGTCGCCGGAGATTGCGGCACTGCGCAACGCGTGCAATGCCGCGCGACGCCGGTATGCCAGATACCGCAGGCGCCGCATCCGTCCACCGGATGCGGAGGCCAGAGAGGCGGAGCTGTACGAGGGGTACAGAGCGGCAAAGCGCACCCTCCGAGCGGAGATAAGGCGGGCCAAACTTGAGGCCCGCAACGTGTGGCTGGGGACTCTGAATGGGGACCCATGGGGACGCCCGTACAAGTTGGTACGGGACAAACTCCGCCCCTGGGCTCCCCCGCTGACGCAGAGTCTCCGGCCCCAGCTCGTGGAGGGTGTGGTGAGCACTCTGTTCCCCACGCGAGGGGAACACTCTCCCCCGCCCATGGCTCCGCCACCAGCGGTGTCCGACGCGGACCACGATGGCGACGACGACGACAACGCTCCAGAGGTGACCGAGGTAGAGATGAGAGTGGCGGTACGAAGGCTGAGTGCCAAGAATACCGCCCCAGGACCCGACGGCTTGCCTGGGAAGGCATGGGTCCTGGCCATGGAGGCTCTCGGGCCTCGACTAAGAGGGCTCTTCAGCGCATGCTTGGAGAGGGGCCAGTTTCCACTTCGCTGGAAGACGGGGAAACTGGTCCTCATCGCGAAGCCGGGGCGCCCCGCGGACTCTCCGTCCGCGTACCGGCCCATTGTGCTGCTCGACGAGGTGGGCAAGCTCTTTGAAAGAGTAATTGCAGACCGCCTCGTCGCACACCTAACACGGGTGGGGCCGGATCTGGCGGACGGCCAGTTCGGCTTTCGCAGGAGGCGCTCCACGGTGGACGCCATCATGTGCGTGCGAGCTCTCACGACGGGGGATGCAGTGGCCCAGGGCAGGTGTGTCGTGGCGGTGTCTTTGGACATCGCCAACGCCTTCAACTCCCTGCCTTGGAGTAGCATTGGGAGGGCACTCCGGTATCACCGGATGCCCGACTACCTCTGTCGTGTGGTCGAGGCGTACCTGTCTGACAGGTACATAACCTACCCTGGTCACCAGGGGGAGTGGGAACGTCGAGAGATGTCGTGCGGTGTTCCGCAGGGATCGGTACTAGGGCCGCCCTTGTGGAACATCGGATACGACTACGTGCTGCGCGGCGACCTCCCTGGCGGGGTCAGCGTGGTCTGCTACGCAGACGACACGCTGGTCCTGGCGCAGGGAGAGTCGTACCAGGCGGCGGTCGAACTAGCGACACGCGGGGTTGCGACAGTCGTTGGCAGGATCCAGGAGCTGGGACTCGAGGTGGCATTGCACAAGTCCGAGGCCATGTGCTTTCACGGCCCTCGGAACGCGCCACCACCGGGTTCCCAGCTAACGGTGGGAGGAGTCCACATCGGCGTCGGGTCAACGATGAAGTACCTGGGACTCGTTCTCGACAGCCGATGGGATTTCGACGAGCACTTCCGACGTCTGGCTCCCAAACTAAATCGGACTGGGGCTGCCCTCGGGCGGCTCCTGCCCAACCTTGGGGGTCCAGACGCCTCCTGCCGGAGGCTCTACGCGGGGATCGTTCGGTCCATGGCCCTTTATGGCGCGCCGGTGTGGGCGCCGGGGCTGCGGAAGCAGCCGGCGGCCCGGCTGAACGCGTGCCAGAGGGTCATGGCCATACGGATGGTGCGAGGATACCGGACGATTTCCCGCGAAGCGGCGAGCCTCCTTGCTGGCCAGCGACCATGGGATCTGGAGGCAACAGTCCTTGCACTCATGCACGAACGGCGCATGGAGATGCAACGCCGGGGCGAAACTCCGCTGCCGCAACAAGTCGCGGCATGGCGGACAGAGTTCCGGCGAGTTCTCATGGAGAAATGGCGACAGCGACTGTCGCGACCCCGTGCTGGGCACGCCACAATTATGGCGGTAAGTCCCCTCTTTGAGGCGTGGTTGGAAAGACCTCACGGCGTCCTCACATTCCGCATGACGCAGGTCCTCACCGGACACGGTAAGTTCGGGAGGTTCCTGCACCGGATTCGTGCGGAAACGACGCCCGGGTGTCGCCACTGTGTGGCCCACCCGGAGGACACGGTGGAGCACACGGTGGAGGTGTGCCCCGCTTGGGCAGAGCAACGCCGTGACCTCGTGAGGGCAATCGGCGGCGGTGATCTCTCGCGCCGGGCCTTGGTTCAGGCCATACTCCGGAGCGAGGAGGAGTGGCAGGCGGTCGCCTCCTTCTGCGAAGCAGTAATGCTAGCTAAGGAGGCGGCCGATCGCGTGAGGCAACGGTCCTTACGCTCCAACCGCCGCCGGGATTCCGATCCCGATTTCCGGCCACCGTAGGCGCGGGCTTGCAGACGGCGAGCAATGGGTGGCTCGCCGTCTGACCGTCCGGTAACCGTCCGGACCAAGCCCAAGTCGTCGACGGCGCGTTTTGTTCCACGCGCGCCTCAAGGAGATGTCAGCAAATCGTAGGGGCCCAGCAGGGTCGAAGCCTACTGGGGCCACGGGTAGTGTGAAAGCGGAACCCGGGGCCCTGGGACGAAGGCAACGAAGGAACAGGAGTGGGTTTTTAGTCAGTAAGAGTCTGACACTATCTCCCGCTCCGCCCAAGAGCGGGGATGTCATTAGGATGATTTTCCCACCCAATAAAAAAAAAAAAAAAAAAAAACTTTAGCAGATTTTTTATAAAAAATCCGTTCTTTAATAATCTCGTAGGTACAGCAAACAGAATATTAGTATAGGAAATAACAAATATATCAACTAAATATAACGAAAAAGCATGTCGTTTGGAGTGCAATGCAAACCGGAATGAATCACGAGTGTTCTTACAGGTACAGTTTTTGGCGTCCTTTGCATAACGGGTTCCAATGCCAAATAACATGTTTTTTCCTTTAGCCTGTTTCTGATTTCTTAATTTAAGTACTTTGGTGCTAATCATTTTTTTTTTTTAGGTCGGCTGTGGAATTATTCGAAATATTTATCGAGGCCCTGGTACGCAAAGGGCAACTGAAAGAACACAGATGAATTTTAGTCAGTACAAGGCTTCAGGCTAGAGTGAATAGGCTCTTAATAAACTAGTGCATCTCACTATCAACGATTGCAACACTGCTTATAATGAGGTAGCATCACAGTCAAGCACTAGTTTATATCAATTTAAAAAAAGAATGAAGTCTGACACTGTGTGTCCTCAACCTTAATATTTTTTATATTCTTTTTTTTTTGCTCTTGGTATTGCGCAAGAGATTTTAGTTTCCACCTCAAAAAAAAGTACTTAGCCTGGCCTGAACTTCGAAATGTACCACGACTAGTATTTCGGAATTCCCATATAATTATAATTTGCAATTCACGGAGTCGAGAGCATGATACATCGTACAGAGAACCAATCACAATGTTATGATTAATTTGAAGGTGTATTATAAATAAAGTCGTCGTTCGTATGTTTCTTGTACCAATTGATTATATTTTTTTTTGTCATCTTTGCTGTGAAATGTCGTCAGAGAATTTTTGACGGTAAAAAGTTTGATCATTTTTTTTTTTTATTTTTTTTTATTGGGTGTGTCAATAATAATACCACTAGTCAAAGCTATAATTATACAGGTCTAACATTATAAGGCTATGCTATGCTATGCTAACTGGATTCGTGTAGTAAGAATAATTGCATACTCACATTACCTAATTTATTTCAAACATTTTTATAAACGACTTAGTGATACAGATAATATTAGTTATTTCAAATTTCTTAAACTAAAAGGCAAACAACCTGTAAGTACATAGAGTGATATGAAAGAAAAGGAAGTTAGTGATAGCGTGACGAGTGACAGGGCAGAATGGAAGAAAAAAACGTGTTGCGCCGACCACCCCAAATAAAACAGAACAAGGGCCGGATGAATACAATATAAATCATTAACATATGATTTATATAGTACATAGTTAGGTTTAGTATAAATACTGAGTTAATATTTAAGTATCTTATGTATATATTATTTTGTTAGAAATACTATCACCACCCCATCATACCTTAAATTAAAATACCTGTAAGTACTCTTTTGATTTTAAAATCTCAGTAGCGACAACCACTAAAAGCTCCCTTAATTATAAAAATGTCAACCTAATTGAGATAAACACATTATCAGCATATAAAAAACAAACCGAGAATAAGCGGCAATTGAGAGCGCGTGCGCAAATTACAAGTTGCGACCTTTTAACTGACACGCGTGAGCGCCGTTATGACTGCATTGTCGTGTAAATGTATTAAATTATTATACATATACTTAGTAATCACATCCCACTCGACAAGTATCTACAGATTAATTTGTGTGATGGAACTTATTTACAGACTCAGACTGCCTTCAAAAGCATATCCAAATTTATTAAATTTTATGAAGAAAATTGGATATAATACACCTGATTTAACCTTTTTAATCTGTCGGCAGCCTGCAAGCATGTTTAAAAATGATTGGATATTACAATGTCGTTAGTTATCCTGAATTTCTACTCTTTTTCCGGGCACCTTGCATAATACTTCGAAGGTTTTAATAGATACAACTACAGGCCATAAACTTATTTATGGGCACATAAATAATAATATAAACGATCTTTATCCCCTCTGGTAGCCGATCATCAAGTGTTTATGGCCCAATCGTCTTTGCCTTCACATCTCTTTCCTCAACATTGTCATTTAGTGTACGTGATCCAAATGTAAAAATGATTGTCTCAAAACTTCTTTGATAACTTGAATCTGATATGATTTTATCAAGCCCTTCGTAATACGTTACTATACGAGTAGTTACGAGCTCTGCTTTGATATTGATTCGCACTAATTCATTAATAGCACCCATTGCTCATAAAATTAAAATAATATTACACGCTTGCTTTGAAGTAAATTAAGCTAACAATCGATTTTCTTTAACAAAACGAATTCTGAACCAGAGTATTTAATGGCTAGCTATTTTACTATTCTATAATCTCAGAATCATGTAAAATCGCATAGCTTGAAATCTCTTTGTTCAAAATAAAACACTTTGTACAGCGAGTAATGACAATGCATAGTTACCAGCTAAAACAAAAATTGAAGGGAAAACAGTCGTTACTTTTAATGCAGATTCTAATCTCAACCATAATAATAATACCGGTCATAATAACGAAACTATGCAAAACAAATCCTTGTCCCAATTTCAATGGAAACTTTTAAATTTGTCAGAACACCCGCATATTCATTATTCAAGTCACCAGTTAACCCATAAGTCTAGTGACTGCAAACAAAGGGTAACCGAGCTATAAGTATCTTGTGTGCAGCGAGCTTAGGGTTGACAGATATCCCATTAGCTGTCCAAGACTTTCCTATTATCTGCTAGATCTGCATAACACCATTGGTCATCATCATCATTGCACCCGTAAGGCGTCCACTACCAGACATTGACGACCATGATAATATTGGTGTATTTAATGTTGTTGTACAGCTAGCATATGTCTTTTTCCGGTCAGTCCAAAGGTTGTTTGTTCTTACAAACAACCTATCTCGGAAGATCTCTTGATCGTCCTGTGTGATAAGACCGCCCATTATACGATTGTTTTTATACATTTTTATCCTGTAAATTTTAAGAGGTTAACAACATAATATAAATACAATTTTTTTATATCTGTAACAACTAGTTTAGATTTATTTGTGATTATAATCTCCTTTTACCGGAAGACGTAGCGTTGTCAGACCTCCTACAAGATGGACCGATGATTTGGTAACGATTGCGGGAGTTCGATGGATGCGAGACGCACAGGACCTTTCATTGTGGCGACACTTGAGGAAGGCCTATGTCCAGCGGTGGACGTCTTTCGGCTGAAATGATGATGATGTTGATGAGCGAAGTCTCCTAACACAGGCGGTGTTAGGAGACTTCGCTCCTTCATAGCTTTGGCTGTTTGCACAACTTAAATAAACATTTTATTTAACATTTCTCAGTTTCTGTAGTTAAATTGTTTCGTAACTACACTAACATATTTTTATAAAGAATAAAATAAATATTTTTCTTTATACAGGTATTTACAGAAACGGATTTATTTCTGCATTCAATCACTATATAAAATTCCGCTACTTGCCGTAATTTTGTTGCATCATAAAGTAGTATGACAATAATTCTCTCCTATTCTTTAGGCAGCCCTAAACGCACTATACAGTTGTTCACGAGTCTTCTAAGCCAAGTTACAGGTCCCGCGGTTGCGGTGAAAGACAACAATTTGTTTCGAATTAGTTTTATAAATTGTGTGTTTCGCAAATTAAATGACAAGGCTGGTTCACGATGCTCGTGGTTAGAACCTTGGCTTCTGTTGTGATGATGTACCACGGCTTTGTTTATTAACTCTTACTTCACACTTGTACTAAGAGCTTCTGTAGTAACGACTGTAAGCAGATCTTTTACATATTGGTATATTTTTACCTTGATTGTTTTAGCATTGTGTATTTATGTTTTCGCTGTATCTGAAGATTCCAATTCTTTATCAATTACCATCCGTCTACCATGAGCCTAAAACCTATTGCCACCACCCACTTAGTTTAGTCGGCCACATAATGTTCCCACTGTTAGGACTCAGACCTCCTCTCTAGGAGAGGGAATGGACCGTAATCCACCACGCATGCCCAGTGCGAATTGGTAAATGTCACATATCTTCGAATTTTTGGTTCTAGAACATGCCGGTTTCCTCACGATGTTTTCCTTCACCTTTATGAGAGCAACCACCTATCCAATTTCAATTTAAATATCAGTACAATTAGCGATATACGATTAGTGTTATATGTATACATTTTTGATTGCTATTCCTTAAGGAAAAAAAGCTCCACCACAAGAATGGTCTACAAAAAATAATAGGAAGACACGAATTTCCAAATCAAACCAAAATTCGATTTGTTATAGTCCACTTATGTTATTACAAAACCAGTAGCTTATATTATAATAGAATAGTACGAGGGAGACTAGACTGATAGGTTCTCCTTACATCTGACCGCGCAGCTACGTGATCTGGTACAGCATTCGATTCAGAAAATAAACCGTTTGTCTCACAAAATGACAGTTCTAGGTCTTTGAACTTTGCCATCTGACGTGATCTATGCAACTGTAGGATCAACATACATAAAACCAGTACTGTCTGTACAGTTATTAGGCTCGGCTTAGCCACTAGCCATTTTTGACAAATTATAAAATATTTTTGTCTTGACAAAGATACTCCGGACACTGGCTTAGTATATTTTCAAAATTATTATTTTTCCTAATTTGTTGAAGTTAGAGTTTTGAAATAAAAAATACATCATAGATATAGCAAAATAATTTGGATATTTCGCGCGGTTTTACCCGCGAATTTGGTTACTGCCTCACTTATTGGCTGTAGTCTAATTTTACGTAGCCTTCCTCGATATAATTAAGAGCTATTTAACATTAATATAATTGAATTGAAAGTTCAATTGCAACCAGTTCTTGAGATTGACGCGTTCAAACAAAAAAACTCTTCAGTTTTATAATTTAAAATATAGATTAGTAACACATTTCTCTTAAGATAAAAACCATAACAAAGTCAAAGGCAACTTTTCAACAAATTTATATATATATTATACACATATTATATACATATATATATATTTTAATTAAAGTCAGTGTATTTTTATACATATAAAAGGAGAAACTGACTGACTGACATATCAATGCAGAGTAGAAACTTCAGAGCCTAGGAGCATCAAATTTTGCACCATGTGTCCTTTTATGACGTAGGCAAGCACTAAGGAAGGATTTACGCAAGCGAAGCCGCTGGCAGAAGCTAGTACTCAATATATCAATATCAGTGTTACTATGACAGCTAAAGTATCTTAATGATAGTTATACATAGGTATACTAAAACATTATCGTTTTGCGTAAATAACTTATTCTTAAAATATGCCATTAGTTTCTTACACAAATTCACGCCGGATATTAAGAAATGTCTTTTTTTTATTAAAGATCTTTTAAGTATTGATTCAACAAACTTTGAAGATCCTTTTTATGGAAGCCATATTCTTCCAAGATAATTTATGAGCTATCATATTATCAAAAGTGACATCACGCTTGTGCATGATCAAAGAGGAGCCCACGTATTCTTTGATGGCTTCATTTGAAAAGTAATTTTAATTTAAAACAACTGCAGAGTTGCTAGCAAATTCCTCTTAGCATATTAACATAAAAAGTGCCGCATTTACTCGTCAACTGAACACATCCTATCCACAATAGAATTGTCCTTGTGACGCGACTCAGGTTTCTTGTTCCCACAATGTGATTCAAAGTAGACGGCGTCAATCACAAGTCTTACAATATTGATTGTAACGTTTCTTACAGTATGGATATCATCAATGGCCTTAGTGTTTTAACGTACGAGCCTGATCACGTTTAGTAAACATCAATTTGTTCTAAAACTTCATAAGCGCCGTCTGGTGACAATAACAAAAACCTTTTCAATACACTTACTCAAAAACCCGCTCCTTTCCCACCGCTTTAAGGCACGCAATAGACTGTTTTCCGCGCTAGTGTATAAAAGTGCGCGTGCTCGCCGGTCATCGCCTGTTTATTAATTTCTTCGTAAGTGTTTTGAAAAAAGTCGTTTGATACACGTGCAAATTTGACACTGCAGTCTTCGGCTCCATAACACACTCGCCTACGGCTCGTGCGAATTCCGCCTTGGTCGCAATGACAAACTTTCTGCACTTGTATCAAAATGTACTATTTCTTTTCTGTAGTGTGCGCTGAGTGCGAGTTCATTTTACATTAACGCGATCAAAACGTTTGCCGCGTTTGGTTCTCACATTGGTTAAGAGTTTGGAGCGGGCCAATCGGAGCCCCGTATGTCATAAACGTGTCGATCGCGTTAACGTAAAACCAACTCGCACTATGTACTCGGTTTGACGCAAGCGTTTATGGTTAACGCGATCGACAACGTTAAAAAAATAACACTAGGCCCTCTGTTATTTACTGTTTTCTCCGTCATTTTCTCCGACTGGCCTGTTGGTCTAATGGTCAGTACTTCAGTAGCTCTGACTGCTATGCCGGAGGCCGTGGGTTCGATTCCCACCCAGGACAAATGTTAATGTGATTAGCATGATCATTTGTTCTGTCTGGGTGTAATTTATCTATAATATGTATGTATTTAGAAATCTATAAGTATGTTTATCAGTTGTCTAGTACTCATAACACAAGCTCTGCTTAGCTTGGGACTAGACGGCGTTGTGTGATACCTGTGGAATATTATTATCATTATTTTAGTTACGTGTCATACTTAACTCAATTGAACTGAATTGTTGACTCAGCCTTTATTCTTCTTTGCGACGTCTCTATCAGCCTTATCATTTAAATAAAGAATCAACTACTGTAATTGTTATAATAATAATCTAACAGCCGTAATATAATAAGTAACGGTGCTTTAAAAACAAAGACCTCCAATCCAATTTGCATATTACATCATTTACAGAAACACTGAGGTACACGAGTACGCTCGTTTTTTTCGCATTGTTTTGAGTTCATGGAACCATATCGCCGATGGAAAGGTTAATTGTTGTTACCGCGAAGACGAAACAGAAAAAAAAGCTCCTTGTCTACTTCCACGATCCTATTACTGGCATTTTAAGTGCTCCGAATTGGACTGAGTTAAAAAGTAACAAAAAATTCGAGACAATTTGAGCTCTGTAATCGTGTTCGTCTTCAGAGCTTTCAATTTGGTTTGAACGTTTCTCCGTTACGTATGTCTGTGTTTTCACAAGAAAAACCGTTCATGCTATTTTGCATTTCACCGCATCGAATACACTTCTAATTTCCGCGAACACATTTCATTAGCCTACTAGACTATTAATGACATTCGTCTGCGTCTTTCGCACAGCTTTTGAAATCTAGTAATTTTATTTGCATATCGTGAGTCGTCGATTCCAGTTCGGGGTATAGTTCGTTGTGTATGCGCCTCATGGTCGCGGCTTCCTGTTAATGAAGCGCTAGAGTTGATATGCCCACTTGCCCAGCTGTATAAGACTGTATAGCATTAATGCTGCTGCCAGTCATTGCTGTTAAGTGACCGGATAAGGCGGCATTAGCAATGACGTAGTATCTCTAAATTATTAAGGCTATGATCTTATAAGTAACGCTGCAATGTAAAACGAGGAGTGTTTTGAATGTGAATGTAAAATAATCCGAAAGAAGTAAGCAGCATCATTTGTATGAACAGCAGGACTGTTTAAAGGGGTAACCGTGACTCTGGCCAAAAAGGGCAACTGAAGGAACAGAGGTTTTTTTTTAGGAGCGGGAAATAGTGTCAGACTTTTACTGACTAAAAACCCACTCCTGTTCCTTCGTTGCCATCGTCCCTGGGCCCCGGTTTTCGTTTTCACACTACCCATGGCCCCAGTAGGATTCGACCCTGCTGGGCCCCTACGATTTGATGACATCTTCCTGAGGTGCGCGTGGAAAAATACGCGCCGTCGACAACTTGGGCTCGGTCCGGTCGGTTACCGGACGGTCGGACGGCGGACTACCCATTGCTCGCCGTCCGCAAGCCAGCGCCTACGGTGGCCGGAAATCGAGATCGGAATCCTGGCGGCGATTGGGGCGTGAGAACCTTTGCCTCACGTGATCGGCCACCTCCTTTGCTAGCATTACTGCTTCGCAGAAGGAGGCGACCACCTGCCACTCCTCCTTGCTCCGGACCATGGCCTGTACCAAGGCCCGGCGCGAGAGATCGCCACCGCCGATCGCCCCCACGAGGACACCGCGTTGCTCTGCCCAAGCGGGGCACACCTCCACCGTGTGCTCCACTGTGTCCTCCGGGCGATTCACACAGTGGCGACACCCGGGTGTGTCTTCCGCACGAATCCGATGCAGGAACTTCCCGAACTTACCGTGTTCGGTTAGAACCTGCGTCATGCGGAAGATGAGGTCGCCGTGAGGTCTTTCCAACCAAAGCCTCAAAGAGGGGACATATCGCCATAATTGAAAGAACAGAGTTGGGTTTTAGTCAGTAGAAATCTGGCACTCTCTCTCGCTCCACCCAGAGCAGGAACAGGAGTAATTCGATGATATTCCCATTGTAAAAAAGTATGATTTATATTGAATCATTAAAAAAGTTGTTAAAGAAAATAAAATTGGTCATCAATCAAGAACAGCTTCCAATGACAAAGATTGTTATTTATTAACTTGAGCGGATGCAGAATTAATGTTGTCACCTTATCATCCACTCATAAATTATTTCAATGAAAATACGTATACTTAATTACTCATTCAATATTGATGAACTTAATACATTTTCGAACCGGTTGCTATAGATAGTTAGCTGTCGGGGTGTATACAGGTTTGAATTATAAATGATTCGATATCTATCTGTTCTTCCCAAAATAGACTATGGTGTGAAATTGCTTAGGCATTTTCAAGGCAAGAAGTTAAAAATATACCTACATTACACAGGGTTGGTGAACCCAAAGAAGCGGTTAGCGTTGATGAGTTTTATGGCCGATAGAGTGAATAAAAAATTGGGCTCAGAGGGAGACCAAAGAAAAGATGGATGGATTGTGTGAGAAGTGATATGAAAGAAAAAGGAGTTAGTGATAACGTGAAGGGTGACAGGACAGAATGGAAGAAAAAAACATGTTACGCCGACCCCAAATAAAACGGGATAAGGGCAGGAAAATAATAATGAGAGTGAATGAAAAACAGAGGCGGTGCAAGGCGTGGGCGACGTGGGCCACCGCCTACGGCCTCACGGTTCTGGGGGCCTCGCACCTGACTTGAAACTATATTACTTAAAGCCTTGTCTCTAGTCATTTTCTATTACAGCCTAAGTATTCTTGGTTCTTAATCATTTTAGCATGAGACAAAAAATGTACTGTTATTACTTAGTGTAGGGATGGTAATTAAAACAACCTATCCGCGCTGAGGCCTCCGGTACGCGGTCGTCACTCCAGGTCCTTTCGGCCCCAACGGCCATCTGTTCTGCGAGCAATGTGTCCTGTCCATTGCCACATAAGCAACGTTGGAAGGCCTTCTACAAGGTGGACCAAAGACTTGGTGAGGGTTGCAGGAATACGATGGATGCGAGACACATAGGACCGTTCATTATGGCGATATTTGGGGGAGTTTTACGCCACCAGAAGGCCTCGCAAAATGTACCTTACCCACATCAGATTTAGATCTTACCCTGACATTGATGAAAAATTACGCTTATTCAGTTTTGTTCTATACATAAAGCTTTTACAAGACAATTTTTTGTTTTGCTTTTTTTACTATTTGAGGTAGATTTTCCTTAGGCTAAAAAAAAAACACCGAAACATCGAAAACTTGAGAGGTCAAAGTCTATTAAAGTCATGAGAATGAGAACCAGATTTTTAAGGTGTAACTGAGGTATCGCTTTTGTAGTTTATCATCATAATTTTAGCCGAAAGACGTCCACTGCTTGATATAGGCCACCCCAAAGTGTCGTCACAATGACCGGTCTTGTGCGTCTTGGTCCACCTTATAGGAGGCCCACCTACCCACCCTGCCGGCCTGTAATATAAATAATAATTATAATTTATTTACTCACACAACTTTATTCCACGGGTTAGTCACAAAGAATATAAAAACTATGTTAGCACGAAAATTAAAAAAAAAAACTGGGCAAGGCAAGTCGGACTCGCGCACTGAGGGTTCCGTACAAACTGACCAATGAAAACAGTTCAATTCCCGAATGGGGTCTCGAAATTTTTTCCGAAACGCAATTTTTTTTTTTGTTGTAACGTAACAACAAATTTACAGTTTTCAGATTTATTCCTATACCTGTGCTATTTTTGCATAATTTCAGGATTCTGGGTCAACGGAAAGTACCTCATGAATTTTGATTTCCTTTCCGAGAGTGTCGAAATATACGTTATTTGAGACATAAACGGCCGTGTCTTTCTTTTTTTTCGTTAACTTGGAAATTTGACATTTTCAAGAAACCGCAAACTCGAGTATATTCTTTTAATTTCAACTCAATACCTCTACGTGTTCCCGAGATAAAGGGTCTTGACAGACAGACACAGATATGATGAATCACTCCGTCCTAACCAACACCTCCACGAAGTGATTCATCATAGGACTATTTTGTCTGATAACATCCTTAGAACGCCATTAGAGCTTAACCGCGCCTCTTTTCTCATCATTGCATGGAAGTCGAGAGGTCGCACCTATGCAAACATGCTAGAGGCACTACAGAAGCACGGCAGCCCCAATAACATTCTGCAGCTGGTTGAACTCGAAGGGCGTCCAGTGCATTCCGCGTAAAGCTGATATAAAGTTGAATTTTAAAATGATAATAAACAAATTTCAAAAATCAAAAATCGATTTATTTCTATAAATCTGAATATATTCAATGATTGGAGAAATATTTTTTTCAAATATGGAATGAGAAAGTAAAATGAATGGAAATTTGTAGATCACAATCATTAGCACAATTTTGCTCAGTGGTTCGTCCGAGTCTTGTTATTTTGTAATGTTGACATATTCATATATATCTTGTGAAAATTATCACTTTCTCACATAAACGGAATGTTACGTGGAGGAACGCCAAATGCAGTGAATTGCTACTACAAATAAACTGAAATTGAGGCGTCTTATGTAATTTATGTTTCTTGAACAATTGTTAGTAAAATATCAATATTATTGTTATCATGGAGCTGTTTCGAGGAAAAATTCGTGTAGGTATGAAAGGAAAAATAGACCTTTTCGCAAAAAAGTTTGATTTTCGCGGAGTAATCGTACAAAAACTTAACCCTATCTCAGAGGATAAAAGCGCAACAGATCAAATCTACCCAGATTTCTCCTTTAATTTTGTTTAATAGTTCCTCAATTTATTCCTGTTTTCTACTACAAATAATGCCACTATTCTGCCAAAAATACTAATTGTGCACTAAAATATGTGCTCAAAACTTGCCTTTGAAAAAACTTCAATTCCCGAATCGAGTTATGAAGATTTCTCCGAATCGCATAAGTTTTTTTTTTTTTTGTAATGTTCTCAGAAGTTTGATTTTTTCACAACTTCAAAGGACCGCAGACCTTAGTATATGGTTTTAATTTCAACTCAATACCTCCACGCGTTCCCGAGATAAAGGGTCTTGACTTACAGACAGACAGACGGACGGACAACAAAGTGATCCTACAAGGGTTCTGTTTCCTTTTGAGGTACGGAACCCCAAAAAACGTTAGGCATTCTTAAGAAATTATGCAGAAAATCTGCCATTATAAAGTACATTTTTTTTTAAAGGAATTTTAAAACCATTTTACAACGTATATCCTAGTAATAAATCCAGGAGAGGATGTGGTTTATATTTATTAGGCGCTATTGGCTCCTGCATGAATTTAAATTCCAATTTATCCTCGTTAATTTAATTAATTAAAGTGTGGTATTTTAATGAGTAGTTTTATTACTTTCAAAGTATTTCGCTTTCCTTTCTGCATTTATTCATTCATAACTTTGCTTACAGGTTTTAAAAAATATTTAAAAATCAAATTTGCCTGTGTTTTGGGATCTTTTCTCGTTTTTCTTTCTTCTATAGTCAAAACTACTGAGACTAGGAGCGTAAAATTTTGTCGTTTTATGACGTAGGCGAGCGTTAATAAAGTACTTTTTAAAATCTAGCTTATAAAAGGTTGAAACGGGAATCAGAAATCACAAACGTATATTTTAAATAGACCAATTACAGGCAAAATCAAAATCAAAAATCAAAATAGCATTTATTCCAAATAAACCATTTACAGGCACTTTTGAAATGTCAAGAAGTCAGTTAGTCAGAAAAATAAAAATAAATGATGCTAATTGCACATTCCAAAGCGTAGATCTCTATGGAGAAGAATGTGCAAGAAACTCCATGGACACTCTTTTCAATCATATTTTGTAGTTACAAATATCTCTGTTACATGTTTCTTGTCGCTATCATGTGAGAACAATGTAAATAAAAATAAAAACTAAATATAGATATTAAAAAAGCAACTGGCAGCTAAGAGATGACCAGCCTCAACTGACAGCGCCCGTTCACGGACATGACGCTAATATTAGCACCACTCAGCTCAACCATTTTGAAGGGAACCGAATGATCCAACACCCGCGCCACCATCAGAGAGACATTTGAGTGAGCATGACCAACTCTCAACTGCCATGCTCATTTATGTCAAATAAGTCCAGTAGCAACATAAAAACTATAAAAAGCTCCATGGTACTCACATTTACAAACTGTGGAAAAAATGCTTCTATACATATAATACAATACTTATATTTTACAATTTCAGGAAAAAAAACATTAAAAAATAATTTCCATACTAATTAATCAATTTGTACACCCCGGTTGTAGTGGAGCTGGACCAGCATTGAGCCAAGCATTTTTATCCTGAATATAATCCTCCAACTTATAATATGCTTGCCTGCATAGTGTGCGTTTAATACAAGATTTAAATTTCGTTTCATTGAGTTCTAATATTTGTGAAGGTATTTTATTATAACATTTCAAACAGTACCCCATAAAAGAAGAGGCCACTTTTGCTAGTCTGAAACTTGGTTGAACTAATTGGTCCCTATTTCTTGTAACATAATTATGTCTATCGCCTCTTTTGCTAAAAAGATTAAGATTTTTTCTAACATACATTATGTTTGCATAAATATATTGACAAGGCACCGTCATTATGTTAATTTCCTTAAACAGTTCCCTTAGTGAATCGCAGCGGCGAAGATTGTATATAGCTCTGATCGCTCTTTTCTGTAATATAAAAATTGAGTCGATTTCTGCAGCCCGTCCCCATAGTAAGATACCGTAAGACATGATGCTATGAAAATAACTAAAATAGACTAGTCTAGCGGTATCAACATCCGTAAATTGGCGGATTTTTCTGACAGCATATGCAGCTGAGCTAAGCCGTCCTGCAAGAGATGTTAAATGAGGACCCCATTGTAGCCTTGAGTCAAGCGTAATCCCCAAGAAAACTGTTTTATCGACAAATTCTAGTTTTTCATCGTTTAATACTACATCACAATCGCTACCTTTAACATTTGGTAAGGAAAATTTTATGCATTTAGTTTTTTTCCCGTTTAAAACTAGATTATTAGCAGTGAACCAGTTTTGGACCTGCAGTAGGGCGTTATTTTCGTCGTCAAGATTATTAGTCCTTCTATTTATCTTAAAAATCAAAGAAGTGTCGTCGGCAAACAACACCATATTAAGTTTATTTTGCAACAAATAGGGTAAATCATTAATATAAACTAAAAATAAAAAAGGACCTAAAATTGAACCTTGGGGTACCCCCATTTTCACATTTAATCCCGACGAATTGACACCGTTAATTTGAACTAGTTGCTGTCTGTCAATCAAATAAGATTTTAATAAGCTTAAAGCTGTTTTGCCTAGTCCGTAATGCTCAAGTTTCAGGAGTAATGTTTCATGAACCACACAATCAAACGCCTTAGACAGGTCACAGAAGATGCCTATAGCATCCTGTGCCTCTTCCCATGCATTAAAAATGTGTTTAAGTAAGGAGACACCAGCGTCAGTAGTACAACGTCCTTTGGTGAAACCATACTGTTTATCGTGTAAAATGTTATTTGTGTTAAAATGATTAAGCATTTGATTTAACATCACCTTCTCAAATATCTTGCTAAAAACCGGCAACACGGACACCGGCCTATAATTATTAGTGTCTTTACTGTCCCCGGATTTAAAAAGTGGTATCACTTTACTATATTTCATTAGATCCGGAAAAACTCCTTGATCTATACACAAATTATATATTAAAGCTAAGTACGGCGCTATAGTCTCAATAATTGAGGTGCAAACTTTGATAGACATACCCCACAGATCTTCTGTTAATTTAACCTTAATTTGTTTAAACGCTTTTATTACTATTATGGGGTTTATATGCTTAAAGTTAAATTCAGTCGAACAGGCTGCAACGTTCGCCTGTAATAAACCAAAAGCATGCGATGGCGACGAATTTAAGGCTTCAGTAGTTTTACTTGGTATACTAGCAAAGAAGTTTACGAATTCTTCTGCAACTAGTTTGTTATCACTAATAAGACCATCATGTGTCTCCAATGTGTAATCATTGTTATGTTTTTTGTTCCTGTTGGTTTCATTATTTATAATTTTCCAAACCGTTTTAATTTTGTTATCTGCTGATTTCACTTTGTTGCTAATGTACAAGGCCTTAGCTGCCTTACAAGTGTTTTTAAACATTTTTGAATATGTAGCAACATACTTATTAAAAGTTTCAGTGTTAATAATAGGCTTAAGGCCATACAGCTCAAAAAGTCTTTCCCTACTTACTCTGATTCCTTTAGTTGCCCAGTCACTAAATCTAAACTTAGGGCAGATACTTTTAGTTTTTTTCTCAAAAGTCTTATTGAACTCAGTTTGGACTATTGCAAAAAAATCGCTATACAGAAAATTACCATTGTTTGCTTCAAGATTCCAATCACCTAACTTGCTAATTAAAGTACTGTTAAATTTATTTAGTTTACCGGATGTTAATGGTCTGGACTGAATCTGTACTTGTTGTATTGGTAAGTTTGATTCAAACGTTACCATTAGGCCGCTATGATCAGAAGGCAGATAATTTACAATGGCCCTTTCTAAATAGTTGCAGCAACAAAAAACATTATCGATACATGTAGCAGTAGTTGTCGTAGTTCGAGTAGGTTCTATAAACACATTTGATAAATTAAATGATTTGAAGAGATTTAATAATCTACTGCTATCTGAATTATTTTCTAAAATATTAACATTAAAGTCTCCACAGATAATTACTACTTTGTTACCAGTTGCAAGTTTTGTCATAACATCCTCCATGACAGACTCAAAAATAGAGTAGTTTTGATAATTAGGGGGCCTGTAAACGCACACTATAACATGCCTATCCAGCTCAACACAAGATAATTCAATGCTATGTTCAACAGACAGTGCAACTATATCTTTACGAGTTTTGAATTGTCAAAATGTCGGTCAATCAAAAAATTTGAAGCTAAATTGCACGTGCAAGTAACTCCACGGGGGTCTGAAGATTGTATGGAGAAACCCGAATATCTAAAATATGAAGAAACCTAACTTCACGCAGGCGAAGCTGTTTAGTCTTATTATAAAAAGAAGAAGGAGCCCTACACTAGGAATTACTTCTTCATCATGGGTGCGCCACTTCTTGAAGTAAGCAATTCTTAGATCTGGCCACAATATATAATATTAGTCTGTTTATAGGTATGTACTGTAAAAAACAAACAACGCTTGTACTTCCGAACTTACTTGTCTATGTTAACACCCAGTTTCTAAAAGGCAAAACAACACAGGAATTAGTTATCGAGCTAGTTGTCAAACTCATGTTAAATGCTGATTGGCTGGTTAAAATAACAAAAGGCAATTAAAACTCTTGACACTTCGTTGAGTAAATTCTGTGCTGGTACATAATTTATTCAAATTAAGCTTAATTTTTTATTATTGTGCTGACTTTGTTTAGTCTTCATGATTTGTTTCCAATTAGCAGACGCCGTATCTTTTTTTTTTAATTCACATAAACTAGTGCTTGACTGCGATGCCACCTAATGATAAACAGTGACGCAATTGTTGATGGTGAGGCGCACTGCTTTATTAAGATCGCCTTGAAGCCTAAATTATAATCGGACAAGAAGATTGCAGCGGGCAAATAGTTCCAGTCCTTCAATGTACGCGGTATAAACGACGAGGCGAATCGCTTAGTCCGGACCATAGAGGATTCAACTACGTAACTTGTCGTTGTTGTTGTGTGTGGTGGATACTTGTCTTACGTCGGGTTGTCCGATGGTAGAAACATCTCCCGAGTTAATGAAAAAATAACTTATCAGTGTTTTTTTTTACTGGGTGGGAAAATCATCTTATGACAAATCGCGCTCTTGGGCGGAACGAGAGATAGTGTCAGACTTTTACTGACTAAAAACTCACTCCTGTTCCTTCTTTGCCTTCGTCCCAGGGCCCCGGGTTTCGCTTTCACATTACCCGTGGCCCCAGTAGGCTTCGACCCTGCTGGGCCCCTACGATTTGCTGACATCTTGAGGCGCGCGTGGAACAGTACGCTCCGTCGACGACTTGGGCTCGGTCCGGACGGTTACCGGACGGTCGGACGGCAAGCCACCCATTGCTATCCATCCGCAAGCCCGCGATCTTCTCAGTGTATGATATTTTATAACCAAAGTCGTTTCTAAATATGAAGGTACTTGAAAGGTATCTTTCAAGGTCATAAACGTAAAACATTTTCTTAATTACATTACTCAACATAAATACATAACAATTCACCCATTAGCAAATTCATAAGTAACGTCCATGAAAATGATTCACGGTCAAAAGAAATTGTTTTAAAAGTAAAAATATGACTGTTATACGCATTGCGTGTTCCACTTTCTGGTTAAATGTCACTCATATTTTGAGGACTCAAGTTTATGTAGCCATAGTTTCTTTTCATATTTTTTTAAGATTAAATAACAAGAAAGATAGATTTGAAATAGCAACAGATAATGATTATCGGCAAAATTTAAAATTAAGTTATTGTATAAAATAGTTTTCAACACACTTGCTCAGAAAGTGAACCTTATCGTACTGTACTTAGGCTTATAATGGCTCTTGTTACCAAATTGTGACATTTTAATTACCATTACGCGCTAGTGCAATAATGTAGTTAAACCCCTTTTGTTCAACCTCTATGCTCTCAAAACAGATTTTGAATACGAATAAATTTTACATTATTTTATTGCGTTCAAAATTATAAATTAGTGTCTCACTTAATAATGTAATTATCTATAGTTTAACATTGTGTACCTTGCCTCAGCAATGTAGATATACACATACAATGCCTAGGCGTTGTATGGAATGCCCAAAAGGGATCAGGCTAGTAATAAAATTAAGTACAAATAGTAGGTATTTTGTTATTATATTATGTGCCTAAAAAGTTCGAGTGAGTGTGTGTGTGTGCTACTGGATGGGTCAACCCGACCACTCTTACTCTGAACTAATTAGCCTAACACCTGTCTTTATAAACAAGCAAAAGTAACTATATAAGTAACGATTTGTATTCTATAGCTAGCTGATGATCATCTGTTGTCTGTTGCTGATGATCATCAGCTAGCATCAGCTGGCAGTGGCTACCCAGTTGTTACGACCTTCGTACGTCGTCACCGGCACCGGACCACTGCTCTCAAAGCGGTGAAGAAAACATCGTGAGGAAACCGGCATGTCTTAAAACCAAAAAATCGAAAATATGTTTATTTCATGCAATGAGGCTTATCATGGCACTTATTACCAAACTGTGACATTTTCATTACCATTACACACTAGTGCGATAATTAAGTTAAAACCCTTTTGTTCAACCTCTATGTTCATAATGTGTTCAAAAGTATAAATTTGTGTCTTACTTATTTCATGCATTTTTGTTCCATTTTAACTTATACAAACTTAATAAAAAACAAATAATATATAAATCGTACATTCAGATAAAATTACTTTTTTCTTTGTGAATTTTAGGTGTGATTTTTTCAAGTAAAGTTCAGTGGCTGTATTAATTAAATTAAATGCTACAAAATCATTAGGAAATATTACATCCGTTTTCTATTGTCACTACGAAATACATTATCGTAAAAACTTGAAAAGAAAATATGAGACATCCACTAACCCGCACTGGGCAAGCGTGGTGGATTATGTCCCACTGCCCCTGTCCTAGAGAGGAGGCCTGAGGCCCAGCAAAGGGAACATTTTATGACTGATTATTCTTCGCTATGTTTATGTGGTAACTTGATTGAGTAACAAATTAAGTCAATGCTTACTCAATAGACACTAATAAACCTTTCATAATTATAGACGAACTGTTGCTGTGAAAGTTGGTTATTTCATACAAAATTTGGACCCCCTTTTCATCCCTTAAGGGGGTGAATTTTGAAAAATCCTATCTCAGTGCTCGCCTATATCATAAAAAGAAACGTTTTGCAATATTTCACACTCTAAGGGCGGAGTTCACCAATAAAACTAATCGCGTTTTAACGTTTGGCTCGCATAATCGCGTTTAGCCGCTGTCATTTGTGTCACTTGTCTGTATTTTTACAAGTGACATTAGTGACAGCGGCAAAACGCGATTATGCGAGCCAAACGTTAAAACGCGATTAGTTTTATTGATGAATTCCGCCCTTAATTGCAGTAATTTTGGCTGTGCGTTGATATGGAAGTCTCCTTATATACGAGTATATATAGATCATTCCTTATTGTGATACTTCAATATTGTAACAAAGTTCCGAACAAAACAAGTGTATAATGCATTTATGTGTTAAAGTAAACATTTGTCATGCTTTCCACGTATACAGACCAGCTTTAAGTGGCATTATAATCCGTTTAAGTAAAACACTTTCGCCTGTGAAGGTCGCTCTGTGCTTTGAATGTTACGCCTTGCGCCCGCGCAACCAACCGCTGTGAATAAACTATTGCTTACATTTTACATAATGAGATGAGCATACATAGATATTTTTTGTTAGTTAGTTTATTATATATGTGACCTTGACGCTTCTATTTTTTTTAATTTTGGTTATTTTTAAGACCATTTTTGACAGGTCTTTGTTAAATACAAATAGTTATAACAAACAGGATAACTTGACTGTTATTAATTTTCAAATATAAATGCTAAAAGATTGATTTTTATATTTGTGAACATTTTCCGCCCCTGAAAGATTTTCTGTGAATTAAAAATTATAATAATACTCACGTGCGTCGGACAACACCTCAGAAGGCTCTCGTTAGGCGGTTGGAGGAAGGGCTTAACTCAAAAAGTAGTATTTTTGGACACGCTTAGTATGAGTTGAGAGATTTCTTTCTCTAGAGCTTCAGGGCTCTAGAGAAAGAAATCTCTAGCCACTGCTAGCTTGGGTCCTGTTCCTGATATCTTTTTTTTTAATGTCTCATTTTATTTTTTATTGATATATTTAAAAATATAATTTATATGAACATAACAATGAAAAAACGAATAAAACAAAAACCTTTATTTCGGCAGTGGTGGCCGAGTGGTAATAGCCCCGACTTACGAGGTATAGGTCACGGGTTCAAACCCAGGCAAGCGCATTACTTCGTGTAATTTATTTCATCATCACTGCTCTCAAAACGGTGAAGGAAAACATCGTGTGGAAACGTAGTTCTAGAACCAAAAATTCGAAGACATGTGACATACACCAACCCGCACTGAGCCCGCGTGGTGGATTACGGCCCATCCCCTCTCCTAGAGACGAGGCTTAAGTCCCAGCAGTGAGAACATTGAAAGGCTAATTATGCTATTATTATTTATGCTTTATTTCAGACCATATGAGGTCTATAAGAAAAGACACCCTCTATATTTTAAGAACGTTTATAACTTATGGTATGACATAAAAATTAGCAAGTCCATATTCTCGGAAATGAATGAACTGATTTTAATTAAACTTCATAAACATACGCAACGTTACGCAAAGTTGGTCACGAACTGTAGTCACGAACATTTTCAAAATCATAAAGACGATTTAAAAAAAAAAATCTTATGTCGATGCCTAAAGTAGACGGATACGTCTAGGTAGATGCCGTAGTTACTTTTAAAAATACCAACATGAAGCTCTACGCAAAAATATTCTAGAAGTACCGAGGATTTTAAACTGATAAAGATTCAAATACAACACTTGACCATAATTAAACATAAAGGTAAGCAATAAGTATCTTATGCTCCTACAAATGCATTCTAACAAATCGATGTTGCGGCGGACGAAGCTAATACAACTGGTTTGTTCATTACTCTCTAAGATAAAACTTTTTAATGACATCACAATTACTTAGGTATATCAGTAATTGAAATGAGAATATATTAGTTCAAACTTAATCCTGATTAAGTAAAATAAAACAGTAGGTTTCTCATTAATAAACAAGAATTTAAGTACCGCATTAGCACATTTGTTAATAAAATTATCAGCTTATCCAGCATAGATACAGAAATGATGCGTTTTCTACACGTCAGTAATATTTCATTCAGTTTATCGCACAGTTACACTATAGTTATTACGTTTTAGCACGGCAATTGCGACCATTGACCTATTTTTATTTATTGACATTCTTAATTTGAAAACGAAACAAAAACTTATCTCACAAATCTGTCCTAAATCAACATCTATTGTGATCCTCAAAATCTTAACTATCTAATGACAAACGATACATTGTTTATTGTTCGGATTCTTAGAATAAGATACCTTATAGGGATAGGCCTGTGCCACTGTGGAGACTCTTCACAGGATATGCGTCACCTCCTTTCCTGCCTAGCAAACACAACCACCTGTACCTTCTATTAAAACGAAATCAATGCCAGAAGACTCATCCCAATTTGTACAAACTTGATAGATTTTTTGAAGAAGTGCGAAACGACAATGACCGCGATTACCATGCTAAAATGCAACACCTATATTTAATTACGATCGGCCACTTAACCCAGGTGCTGCTCGGCCATGTTCAAGTGACCGGACGCGTATGTTCTCATTAATCGGTTATTTGCGGATACTAAGGCCTTCTCCTGTCCTGCCTTTTAATTTATTAGTTATAGCTACCCTTAATTAATATATTATTACCGAGTTAATTTAAAAACTACCCTAATTGTGATCCTAATAATCGATACGTTGATGACTTCGTTGATCATAGGCATCATCGAAGTCATCGAAGTTTTTCAACTTATTATTTGATGAAGGCCTTTATTTCAAAGCATACACTTCATAACTGGTGCAAAACAATTTTTGACCAGTACACTTGTAAAGTCAAGATTACAACTTTCAGATATTTTCAAGTAACTCGCCTTGTAACGTTTTTCAAGGTTTGTTTAGTGTTTAAAGTAAGTAATAAGTTGACACTTAACTGTTTACTAACGGTAAGACAGCATCAGATTTGTGATTATACAGATTTATTACCTCGTACAATGAACATCGGAGGTAACTGGCACATGCAACAGTTACTTATGAACTACAATGTATTAGATAGGACGACTTGTAATCGCATACCATAAGGTGTTATGATAGTGATCAAACGCGAGCCTATGAATAATAACTGAAAAATAACTAAACCAAATATAATATACCATTTCTATAATCGTATACCTAACTCTACATAACGTATTACGTAGCGAACAGGTGATTTTTAACCGACTTCTAAAAAAGGAAGAGATTTTCAATTCGGATGTTTATTTTTTTTTAAATGTATAACTTACTCTTTTGCCAACCGATTTGAAAAATTCTTGGTTTATCGGAAAGGGTCTTTCCAAATGGTCCCATAGTCCAAGTTCGAGTCCGACTTCCGAAATTAAAGTTATTTTTATCCTTTTAGTATTTTTTTCAATGAAGTCGGTTAATTTTTTTTTACAAAAAGTTTTTTTTTTGCCTATTCCTGGTCAACGTCGTCACTACACATAATAAATCACCTGCGAAAGATAGCGAACAAAAAAAAAACTCGTCCTGTATAACACCGAGTTCTTAATAAACTACTTACATTGCAATAGTTGACATGACCCACGACTGACACACACACATTTCCAGGGTGATGGATGGTCACAGTACCCACGCCCTCTACCGCACACCGAACCGCAAACGCCAACATATTTGCATAGTTGGGGGAAACTGAATAGTTAAAATCACTGGACGAGAATTCCTGGTTGACATAAGAACTTACGATCTATTGTACTGGTCCTCGTAACAAAGTAACTGATGGAGTGGACACGAACTATTTTAGCTCCTGACCAACAGTACGTAGTTATTTCAAACTCTGGAAAATATTCTTGTTCTAGATTGTACTTTTTTTTTAAGGTGGTAAATCATCCCATAACATCTCCCGCTCTTACGCAGGGCGTGAGGGCGTGTCAGATTTTTAATGACTAAAACTCAATCCTGTTCCTTCTTTGCCTTCGTTCCAAGACCCCGGGGTTCTCTTTCGCATCACCCATGGCTCCAGTAGGCTTCGACCCTGCTGGGCCCCTACGGTTGAGATTGTACTTACCTACTTACGTAATTTTCAATACACTTACTCGAAAACCTACTATTATCCCACCGCTTTTAAGCACACAATAGACTGTTTTTCCGCACTAGTGCAGAAAAGTGCGCGTGCTCTTTCCCGCCACTATTTTATTACATATTAGGATATTTTTTTATCCTGGTAGTACATTTGTTTGAGAGAATTCCCAGCATCCACGTGGGTGAAATCTCGTGCACCATTTTTATTTTTTAATGTAGGAAATCATATAATTCTCCGCTCTAGGTTGGAGTGAAAGGTTGTGGCAGACTTTTACTGACGTGCACCTTAAGATAAGTATATAAGGAGCAGTAAGCATAAACACGCTTCGCAACTGAAAATTGTTCACGATTTAGGTGGTATGTCAAATACAAAACCACGTACAAATCCAATTAAAAACTGACAAAACTAACGCAGTTAGTTAAAGCAATTTTCCACACAAAAACGCAATCCACTAATTAAATTTAGCGTTTTTCCCACAAACTGATGATAGATACAACTTGACTATTACTGGCATAAGAAATAATAAAACCGCAAAAGAAGCCATTCAAAGAGTAATAGTGACTAAAGTGGAATAGTGGTCATTCTGGTGATCTAATAACAATTACATGGTTCATAGTAGTTTTACGGTCGGATGCTATTACGACCGAAGGCAAGGTCGGATTCCGGTTACCCATCAAAATAAATGATTTTCTGTATCGCGAATATCGTGATGTTTTTTTTACTTTGCAAACAATACATTGAATTCAAGAGATACTAACTTTTTATATGATGATTAATTTTATAAAGTTTTTTTTTGTGTTTAATGTAATAAACATTAAAGCTATAAAAGGCTCTGTCAATTAAAAAATATTTCAAGAATAACGTGTTGAGGCAGATACAGTTAGGAAAGTCAACGAACTTTTTTAAATTGACTTGGTACATATTTTTTTTTTGTTTTTATGTCATTGTTTTTCTCTTTATATTTGTGATGAGCTAATCACTAGTGGCCAACCGTAATACAATTTGCAGCCAAAACCGTAACCGAATTTTCGGTTAATCTTCCAGTTTCGGCCGAAACTGAAACCGACGTAGTAATTATATAGTTAAATTTTATAAAATATTACATTATAACATAAAACTTATACCATATTGCATACATAGAGGAACGAGTCAGTCACTTTTTAGCTAAAAACTGAAGGTTGTGATAGATAGATACGTATCATTTATCACATCCATCAGCGCAAAGACGCTAGTTTCAGTCGAGCCGAATATTCGGCCTCTTTTTACCCGACACTGACAGTAACCAAAACCGAAACTTCGGTCAGTCTCTACTATTCACCTTGAGAGGTCCTGATGACCCCGTGCTACCCATTCATAATTTTTCAGATAGGCTAATGAAAATGTCGTCACAAAATGTCCGTCGCTAACCGATACAGTTAATAATAAATTATCGCACTTAAAAACGAACAATGTTTGATGTCTTCAATAAACACTATTACGGTAAGCGTCCTCCGACACGTTTTCATTATTCATGGACTGTTCGCGTGTCCTTTGAAAGTCGATAAAAAGCCCCAACTAATACTGGCCACTTACGTAGTTAGAGCCCTACATATTGGGGGCTCGCTTTTATAATTCAGACGTTCCATCAAGGCCAGAAAACGTAGGTCACACTAATTCTTTATTGGAATTCTCGAAGCTATGCCATTTGCTGGTGGCTTAAGCATCGATCGTTGCATACAACAACGTACCTAATTGAGCAAACTATTAAGACAATTTCAAGGAAATTATATTATTTAACAATGACATTATTATGACAACTTCATTCTCATGAAGTGCATGGGAGATCGTTTGTAGCGAATGTTCCCACTTAATGAACGTGGGAATGTTAATTGAATATCTGACACTTAGTGTAATGTTAATATTTAACGAAATGTGATCGCTCTTGCATTGATTTGCGAGAGGCTGATGATCGGTTCTCTTGCCTCCTGAAATCATCTTTATATTTATTAAGCAATTTAGTTATTCATTTTCAATGATACTGCATTATTTATTAAATGCTTTATGCACACGCTAGCTTCTGCCAGCGGCTTCACCCGCGTGAAAGTATGTTTCTCCATACAAACTTTGGACCCCCGTTTCACTGCTTGTTGGGTGAATTTTGGAAAATCCTCTCTTATTGCTCGCCTACGTCATAAAAGGAAATCTTGTGCAAAATTTCACGCTACTAGTCTTAGTAGTTTCGACTCTGCGTTGATATGTCAGTCAGTTTCTCCTTTTATATATATAGAAAAGTACAGAGACGGACTTAATGCCTTAGTTATTTTCTACCAGTCAACATTTGGATGGTGCAGGGAAAAATAGTGGTAGGTGCAATAAAAGACAATGTTTTAAATACATAATAATACATTTGGTACGACTAACGCTATATGTGCACAGCAATTCACAAACACATTGCAATTTCTCAAATCTTGATTAAACAAACAATCAGTACTCAGCCATAAAATACTTATTAGTCTGAGCTAATAAGAAGCTCCAAAGACGAGTAACATCTTAGAGCCGCCATAGCCGCCATAAAGGCGCCTCATACATAGATAGACTGAATAATCGACACGTATTTTATAGATAAATCGTCGCTCTTCGGTTCGTCTGGGCAGTAAGCTCGCATGTCCAGCGTCCAGCTCATCGGGAACATAGATAAAATGCATGGATTAATCTATCCCAGTCGGCAGATAGCGATCTAAATAATGAGGATCGTGAGCCGATAAAGACTAATCAGAACTCAGCTTGCTAATTAAAGATTAAAACGCTCGCGAGGCGCCATTACCGTCGCCCAATTAGTGAAGATGAAACTTTATAATATAGACTTGAGTGTGAGCCAAGTTTTATGCACAAATAAAATGCACATTTTATTTTGAGCGTTTTTACGGAGAGCTGTTAAAATGTCCCGAACTGAAACAAATTCTGTTTTGTGGTAAATTAATGTGAAATAAAAAGAAATGATTTGTACATCCTTTTTTTTGAGGATTGGATTTTGGTTTGGTTTCAGGATATAAACCAGTATATAAAATTATGTTTAAAAAAAAATTAAATATATTTTTATTACTTGTTCCAATAACAGCTCCCCTAGCCAAGTTACAACCGTTTAATGTCGAATTCCGTTCTCCAATCGGTAACGCCTCGGTGTCAGCAATTGTAAAAAACGATAAGTTGGTAGCCATGTTGACGCGCCTGAGTCGGCCGCTCGTTCTACAATGTCGTTCTACAATAACAAAGGATGTAGCGTTGAACATTAAAGAAAACGATAACAATTAATTCTATCATTTTAAACGATGTGAACTTGGCTACGGATTTTCTATTCATTTGTTCTGACCACGTGACTTAACGTTGAGATGATGTCATTCCCATACATTTGATTAGTTTTCGCCTAGCGTTAACGATTGCAGATATCAACTTAGCTAGGGGTGCAGAAGTTAGACTGAATTCTGGCTTCTTATCTTGTGGAATTTTATTGCTTAACCACTAGTTAAGCAATATAAAATACTGCTGTATACCTACCTAATGAGTTACCAGATCTGCTATAAGATATTAAGATGAGATTGAAATTCCTTCTGATTTGATTCCTGTTTTATGGAAGAAAATTATAACGTATTTCCCTCGACGGCGCAATCTGTCTCATTCATTTCCTGCACCAATCTTGGTTAAACATTTGCAATAAGTTCTCAAACGAAGTTATGGTGAAGCATAAAATATTGAAGCTGTTTTTTTATTGCAGGAGCAGACGCGGCAGTGGCGTGGCGCGCGGCCACACACCTGTGCTGATGACACAATAAATTGTGATGCTGACACGAACAGAAGCCTATAGGATCCTACGTCCTAGAGGACGAAGAAGGACGTTGTAGCTAAAACCCTAAAGTTAACACTAGTTCTAAAAATGCAAGTGCCTAATTTTATAATAATGTTGGGTAACCGCCGCAACTTAATATTTAGGGTGAGCATCGTGTTTAACATCGCCGTTTTTTTATACGCGGCGGTGCATTACTCCGGGAACAGCCCCCAGGGGGTCGAGTGGGTGCCCATCACCAGCGACGGCTCTGAGAGGGCTGCCGAGTTAAGGTATCTCAAAGAAGATGTACGGAATGATACCGTGTTAAAGCTCGTTGAACCTAGTGCGCGCATTTTTGGGGAATTCACTTCCCAGAAGGTTGTTCCTTCGACGATGTCCACAGTGAAACAGAAAGAAAAGAGGCCCAGTACGACTGCTGATGTGGACAAGAAAATAAGTGCAGTGCCATCGGAAGCTAACATTATCAATGAGACTCTCGAAGCGTACGATGAGAGTGTTTTGTCTGATTCTACGCTGACGCTACTGCGGGCTATACTTGGGTGTAACGATAAGGACTATCTTCCTGAGACAATGCAGCGCGGTGAATTCTGGGTGCTGAAGAATTATGTGCGTGCTAACCATGGTGCTATCTCATGTCATGAGAGCATCACGTACACAACTCACGGCGGTTTCGAGTTCCTCGACAACCTGCTTCCTCTTATAGAACGGTGAGTTTTGCTTTAATTACGAATATATTCATGCTATGATTAGATTACAATTCAGTACAAATTGTAGCATATCACTTTGCGTTGGCGTTTCGTCACCGTGTAGACACTCATTCACGAACTCTTTGGCAACCGCTATCGTTTGAGCTTTGACAATAAACAATAGCCGAATTAAGTTAGTATGACAATACTCCGTGCTTTCTTTCGTTATTGGGTGCAATGACCAGCCTTTTTAGGGTTCTGTAATCGAAGGATGCCAATGGGACCCTATTACTAAGCCTCCGCTGTCCTTCGTCCGTCAGTCCATCTGTCTGTCCGTATATGTGTCAGCGGGCTGTATCTCATAAATCGTAAAACAAAGAGTTAAAATTTTCACAGAATTTGTATTTGCCGCTACAGCATCAAATAATAAAATTTAAATAAAGTCAAAAATTAAACGGAGTTCCAATACAAGAAACCATATTTTGTTAGGTGTTTTTTTTTTGTTCAATTTTAATATTGTATTATATATTGTGTAAGGACCCCTTCGTGTACGAGTCCGACTCGCACATGGTCAGTTTTTTTTGTTGTCCTCTGTTCCTTTAGTTGCCCTTTGTGTTCCAGGGTCGTGGTAACTCTTTTTTTTAGGTGGGAAAATCATCTTATGACTAATCCCGCTCTTGGGAGGAGCGGGAGATAGTATCAGACTTTTACTGATTAAAACCCACTCCTGCCCTCCTAGCCAAGTTCCGATCGATCCGTTTGTGCCACGCCTCTGATTCCTTTGTTCTGACCACGTGACTGAGCGTTGAGATGACGTCAGCACAAAGGAATCTGAGGCGTGGCCTACTCGAGGCGTTCGACGCAAACGAAACGATCGTAACTTAGCTAGGGGGGTTGATATTTCTTTGCCTTCGTCCCAGAGCCCCGGGTTTCACTTTCACACTACATCAAAGTCCCGCAATTAACCAGCTCAAAGATTATTAGAAAGGTTTAACTTCAAGACCATTTTAATCTGTCTTACTTTTGAACTGTTCGGAGCACTATACCTTGCTTATATCAATGTCAATCACAGTTTGTAATATATAATAGCGGATTGTGGAACTGGTTCTTTCTAGCACTGCATGTGGTGCAAGCGTAATAGATAAAATCGTTAATAATCATAATTAACTATTCATTATTTTATACATAGATATCTATTACATATAGAGCATTCATGGATATGTAGAGCAGTGGTGGCCGAGTGGTAACGACCCCGACTTACGAGTTGTAGGTTGCGGGTTCAAACCCAGCCAGGCGCATTACTTTGTGTAATTTATTTCATCACCACTGCTCTCAAAACTGTGAAGGAAACCATTGTGAGGAAACCGGCATGTCCTAGAACGAAAAATTCGAAGACATGTAACATTTACCAACCGGCGCTGGGCCCGTCTGGTGGATTACGGCCCAGTGGAAACATAATAAGGCCGACTATGGTATGCTATATAATACATATAGAGTGGTATCTGTAAGTTGTATGGGAGCCCCACTTAAATATTTATTATATTCTGATTTTAGTATTTGTTGTTATAGCGGCAAAATTTTCAACTGTCTAGCTATCACGATTCATGAGATACAGCAAGATGACAGATCGACAGACAGACAAACGGACGGACAGCTAGGTCTTAGTTCCGTTAATGAATTTCTTAATGACAAATTTTAAAAATATTTGACTTATTTCAATTTATCATTTTACTATTGACATTATTTACTCTTTTGACTGATTATTACTTTATTTATTTGAATGTGACATGTACCTAATTAGTTATTATTTAAACTGTGACTAGTTAGAATTTATTTTAATTGTTGACATTTTAGTTAAAAAAAAAAATTGCTCTTTAAAATGAATCTTGGGATTTGAGGCATATCCGTTTTATTCTTTCGCTGTATGAAATCGTTATAAATACATAAATAAATCTACCTAATTCCGACCTCAATACGAGTAATATTAAAGTTTTAGACACTGATAAACAAACTCCAGACATAATAAAAATGAAACCAAAATAAAATTTTCAATGAAGTGTGTTTCAGTTCTTTCTCACGGTTCAAATAAAGTGGTCATTTTAACATCAGTAATGTGTACGGTTAATATATCTATGCAGTACTTGTTAGACCAACAGACAAAAGAATTACACGCCAATATCGCGCCTATTACCAAGGAAATAACGTGGAAAATTGTATGAACGAAATCAGCTATTACTCAGCATGTCGCCTGAAGAAAAATAAAAAGTTTTATGCTTTACGTTATGCAGACAACTAGGTTTTTATGTCTTGCGGTGCCAGACTGCACTGTACCTATTATTATTTTCTTGATAAACAATAAACTCTGATACCGTGAATTAACACAAATTAAAATAATGACGTAAAGTTATTAAGCTTCGAATAAACATAGCCTTTATAGTGTCATAAACCGACTAGTGTCATAAAACTAGTTCTAAGGCATTATGGCTAGACTTGCATCCAGTTTCACAATGTCTCATCAGCTTCTTTTTCTTCTCGAATCGATGGTTTTCTCTTCCCTCAAAGTTCCTGTGGCGTGAATGGCGTTTTTAGGTCCTCCAAAATGCAGATATTTTTTTTTTAAGTGGGAATATCATCCAATGATATCCCAAGCTCTTGGGCGGAACGAGAGGGTGTGTCAGACTTTTACTGACTAAAAACTCACTCCTGTTCCTTCGTTGCCTTTCATACCAGGGCCAAGTCTTCGTTTCAGAATCATGCCCTTTGCCGGTTTGCTGACATCTTTTTGGGGCGCGTGTCGAATAGTACGCGCCGTCGATGACTTGGGCTAGGTCCGGACTGTTACCGAACGGTCGGACGGCAACCTACCCATTGCTCGCCGTCCACAAGCCCGCACCTACGTAGCCGGAAATCGGGATCGGGATCCCGGCGGCACCCAAACATACATGGGTTAACAATTTTTTTTTGTAAAGAAAATACATTCCTATCTCAATAATACGTCTACATATGACAACACATCATCTTACCGAACACACAGCTACTTTAAACTTTAGTTTGCAAATGAAGTAACAAGATGGCATACAGTCTACTCACAGAGCTCAGGGTAATCATATTTGCGAAATACAATAATATTATATACATACTGCACCGTATTTCATGAATGATTGTCCCAATTGAGTTATCCGAAACTCATTATGCCGACTATTTCGTAATTTATATGAACAACACAATGAAATAAGCCGATCAAAAGCCAATACATTGATAATGCTCTATAATTATCCAGTACTGATGCAATAATTTTGAATAAGTATCTACCTTTTAAACACCTACCTATTTGAATGCATTATTGAGTTGATTCATGATCTTTTGATGTCAAAAGTGAAAGTTGACTTACTAAGCCAATATGCAAGTCCTATTTCCGTTTGAAGTTGAAGACAAAAGATATCGAGGTATCTTTGTATAAAAGATGTCTAGATATCTTTTGTAGTACTAGTACCTGGTACTTATCACAGGCATTCGAAAAAACTAAAGCTGAATTTGAATACAAAGGAATCAAGCATTCAAATTGATGTCGTGTCTAAAACAAATTAGCTGTCGCGCTCATACAGGTAGGTTCACACAATAAAGTCGGTATAATGTCATTATTTCTTTTTTGACAGCCCTGTGCTTATTGTATTTAGGAATAATCGCCTGTGGTGCGCACGGCCGCCGTAGGGTTGCTATCGATGTATGTAGGTACTTATTTTATTTGCACCTCATCTGATATATTATCTTCTTATATGCATATATAATGTTTTCGCTTTGGTGGTTAAAAATTGAAAAAAAAAACTGGCCAAACAGTTGAATACTTGAAAAAATCATGATTGATAATTTTGTATGACACACAAAAAAAAAAAATTTCACAGGGGAAGAGCCGCAAGGAGCAACTAGTTATATATAGATCCGAAATATAATTCATATTTTTATGTTTTCAAATAGTTATTTCATAATAAAACATAAGCAGCCCAAATCGGGGACACCTCGTTTCTGAAACGCAACTGTCAATGGAGTAAAGATCTTGTGTCAAGTAATTTAATTATCTTTGACATTTTAAATCAATGACATGACAAACTTTGGTCTTGATTAATCTTTTTAAATCGGGTATTAGGCAATAAGCATAAATCTTTTTTTTTTTTCGTTAACTTAGAAGTTCGATTTTTTCACAGCTTCAAGGGACCGCAGACCTAAATATATGGTTTTAATTTCAACTCAATACCTCTACGCGTTCCCTGGATAAAAGGTCTTGACAAACAGACAGACAGACGGACGGACAACAAAATGATCCTACAAGGGTTCCGCTTTTTCCTTTTGAGGTATGGAACCCTAAAAAAGACAATGAGCATCGTATGATATTTATCTTTTTAGAAATGATGCTTCTAATCTATATCTAATCCGAAACTACTGGAACTAAGAGTGTGAAATTTTGTGCAAGGTTTCCTTTTATGACATAGGCGAGCATTAAGAGAGGATTTACAAAAATTCACCCCCTAAGGTGATGAAATGGGGGCCCAAAGTTTGTATGGAGAAATCTACTTTTAAACGAAATATAAAGTTTTGACAGCCCTAATATCGATCGTCATTGTCACCTCACACGACGCTGCATTGACGACACAATGGGCTCTACGACGCGCCATAACGTCAAATCTGTTCCATCATTTTTATAGCAATGCTTCTCTAAATGCTTCTTTGCATTTTAAACCTTTTAACCACTTGAGTCAGATTGCTCGTGTCCTATTCGCCAGGGTCGTATGTTTGCGACTAGGTACTCGATCTCGTTTAGCTCTTTAATCAGAACAGGTCTCGTAGGTGTTCTTTAGGTGACAGAAGAGCTGACGAGACGAAATATATGGTCGTGGAAGTGCGACTCTGGCGGAATAAACGCGAGAGTGCTTGTCGGATATATTGGACGTTAAAATGATAAATAGATATTTTATACTTTTAGAGTCACAAAACTTCCCTTAGCTTACAACACCGCTCAAGTAAAAAATTGGCGGTTTTCACCTTTGAACGTCTTTATATGGAGCTGCTCATTGCGCGTCTAACCATTGGTCACAAGATAGATTTCAGCCAATCAGAAGCCATAATACGAAAAGAAGTGATAGCGTGCAAGTCGGCTGGCCTCTCAACACCGCACAGTTTTTTTCGTTTCCTGTAAATTTGGTAAAAATGACTTATGCGATGTTGTTAGCTAAGGGACGAAAAGCAAGTTTAATTTTATGTATAACATACAATTCTGAAATCGAGGGTAATTGAAAAAGGTGTCACTTTCCCTCGATTTCTGAATTGAGGATTTGAAGTTGAATATTTGTTTAACCGCGCACCGGAAAACGCAGCGTTGGAAGGCCTCCCACAAGGTGGACCGACAACCTGGTGAGAGTCACGGGAATGCGGTGGATGCGAGACGCACAGGATCGGTCGTTGTGGCGTCGCTTGGGGGAGGTCTATGTCCAACAGTGGATGTCTTTCGGCTGAAATGATGATGATGATGATTTATTTAACTCTTTGTCTTGAAAATCTGTTAACAGCTTTAAATCAAGTTTTTATAAATTTTTAACTGTATTACTCATTTCATAAAACCTACCTTTGGTTTTTGTCTTGGTCACTTAGATACACCTATTACGATGTCTGACTAAAGGTGCCAGATATATATAAAAAAAAAACAATTTGGATAGTCACCACTCCATTAACTTTATCCTAATAAGTATGCGTTTTTCTTTCATACTTTGTCTTTTCAAAACTAATTATGACATCATTTGGTGTAGATGAATATAAGTCTCTGAAAATCTTTTATTTTTGTAATACTCAACGTATTATTGTTATTTTTTCCGCAAAATATAACAAACTAAATAATATTTTCCATGAAATTCTGATTAAGTTGCAATTCTGCTTTTATTAGCAGTCGCTAATAAAAGCAGAATTGCAACTTAATAAAGCAATAAATAAATAAAATAAAAAAATAAAAATAAATAAAAATAAATGTCAATTAGTCAATTGACATTAATTGTTTTTTTTTTTAAGCATTTTTTATTATTATTTTGTGTATTTTATTTATGGCCCTCTGTTACTTGTTGCTATTCCAGGACCTGTACCATGACGTTCAAAGTAAGATTGTTTCATTCTTATTTCCAGTGTGGGTAAGAGATGGCGCTAGACAACCTGTATAGCTCTTTTTTCTTACCCACACTGAAATAAGAATGGAACAATCTTACTTTGAACGTCATGGTAACCCCGATGATCATGGTCAACCTCTGTACCAAACTTCATACTATCCGTTCAGCCGATGTAACTTAAAGAAGTCACTAACTTAAACTCACATACATAATATAATTATTATTATTTTTTATTTATTTATTTATGCCCGATTTCCGGCCACCGTAGGCGCGGGCTTGCGGACGGCGAGCAATGGGTAGCCCGCCGTCCGATCGTCCGGTAACCGTCCGGACCGAGCCCAAGTCGTCGACGGTGCGTATTGTTCCACGCGCGCCTCAGGGAGATGTCAGCAAATCGTAGGGGCCCAGCAGGGTCGAAGCCTACTGGGGCCATGGGTAGTGTGAAAACGAAACCCGGGGCCCTGGGACGAAGGCAACGAAGGAACAGGAGTGGGTTTTTAGTCAGTAAAAGTCTGACACTATCTCTCGCTCCGCCCAAGAGCGGGATATGTCATAAGATGATTCTCCCACCCAAAAAAAAAAAAACATAGATAATATAAAACTTCGCCTAAATAATATTAGTATTATAATTGATTAAGTAGCACAGTTGTTAATGAAGAAATCGCTATGTTTTTTATAGGAGCAGTATGTCCTCTAATATTTTGATGTGGAGCGAAACTAACCAACTATAATTGATGTGACTGGATCCATAGAAAATGAGTTATTTTTTTATTAAATCTTGAAGCGTAGTGAAGTGAGTGATCAAAGAAAACTGTGTAATTGAATTTCTGAAGTAAAAAAAATACATCACAATACACATTGCTTTGAGAAGTTTAAAGCTCAGCATGATCAATTTAAATGATTATTAGTTAGTTAGTTTAGATCTTTCAAGTTCTGGTTAAAGTAACTGTTTCTTTTTTGGTGCTTATTTCTGATAATTCTATACTTGAGCTCGCCTCGTGCTCCGCTCGTGCTCAACCCCATCTAGAGTAGACCCACCTTAACTTAACTATCAGTGTACGGTAAACACACGCATTCATATAATTAAGTAGGTTATGCAACTTCAGCGTTTGCGTACGCGCGGCCATTTAGTATACATAGTTACTAAGTAAAATAAAACAATGTTTTTTCTACATTAAAAAAAAAGTGTAATTATCGTTATAGTTGCCTTGCAAGCAGGTGATCCGGCTCGAAGGACCAAAAAAAAGAGTCTACTTTACTACTAAAAAAGTTTACTTAGTAACTGTATACGCTATGTGGTCGCGCGTATGCTATCGCTGAAATTACATAACCTACTTAATTATATAAATGTGCAGACGCACGTGAGGTGGGAAATCATCCGGCTTCTTCCGCTCTAGGGTTGAGTGTGACGTGTCAGCCTTTTATACTGACAAAAACCCACCTATATTCCTACATTCACCCTCTGCTTCCTAGAGCCATGGTAACTCTTTCAAATATTTCCACAAAACTATTGGAAAACCCTTTGGTTTCCTCACAATGTTTTCCTTCACCGTTGTTGAGAGCAGTGGTGATGAAATAAATTACACAAACTAAAGCGCTTACCTAGATATGAACCTCTACAACTCGTAAGTCGGCGCCATCACCACCACTATTTTCTATGTCCTAAAACTAATAGTTCGAAGACATGTGACATCCACCAACCCGTACGTAATCAACCGCCCGCCGGGTAGGTTACGGCCCATTCCCTCTCCTAGAGAGAAGGCTCGAGTTCCAGCAGTAGGTATAAAACGATAAGGCTGTTATAAGGATGATATGCTTCTTACCTGATTCCTGATACCGGTACATGGTGGACATCCCACCTATACGCACAAAACGTTTTGGGAACACATTCATTGTGCGTACAGCTAAGGAGTGGAATTCCTTGCCGGAATCTGTGTTTCCTGATGGCTACAACCCGGGAATCTTTAAGTCAAGAGTGAATAGGTTACTTCTTGGTAAGCGCGCTCCATCGTCGACCACATCGTTGCTTTCCATCAAGTGAGATAGCGGTCAAGTACGAAACTATCAAGAACAAAAAAAAAAAAACTTAGATATAACTTTAATCCTGATGACCAACTCGTTTTGTATTGGTCGTACATTCAGTAAGTAGATTATCGTGACATTTTAATAAACTTTATTGTTTTTAATAAAGACAATGTTCAGAAATGTAACATTTACTAAAATATTTTGCAAGATTGTAAAAAATATTTTAGCTATTTTGTCGAATGCTATGATTAATATTAATTGTCTTTAAATGCGCTCATATGAGCAAAATGGACGTAAAAAAATTATTAAACGGTTCATCTTTTGTAATGAATTGACCTTTGCAAACTAATGAAACACTACATTAATTTCATAATTGAAATTGATGCCTCGTTAGTCAATTTTTAAAGTAGGGCACAAAATTACCGATACATCTATATGTACTTATATAAAAAAGTGGAAATATTTGTATTTTTGTTTGTAATGAATAAACTCAAAAACTACGGAACCGATTTTAGAAAATCTTTCATCAATAAAATGCTACTTTATCACTGAGTGACATAAGGTATACCTATATTTTCATGCCAGCAAAGCCGTTGGCTGAAGCTGGTCACAATTAAAGAATAGAATAGAAAAACTCTTATTCGAGACAGACACAGCATAACGGTTACAAACACAAAGTAAAAAAGAACAAAAGTCTGTACTTTTGACGGCGTATTCTGTAATACGCCGAGCGTGCCCGTACCAAGATGGTGACCACCTCAGCATTTTTCTGGGCGTCAGACACCCAGCGCTGTGTTGCAGTTAGCACCCTGCAGTGTCGCACGAATTGAAATACAAACGAAATGAAGCAATTGGTTATTGAATTTTCATTCAAACTATTACATCAGGTTTTTTTTTTGAGGATTTCATATCAATCATCTAATAACTTCTCCCACTCTAGGTAGACAGCAGTAGCGTAGTTAGGCGTGGGCGAAATGGGCCCTCGCCCACGGCCTCGCACCCAAAGGGGCCTCGCACAAGCGAGAGCTCTCTAAAAACGAGGGTTTTTTTATAATTTGTAGGCTCATGCTGCATGGCTGATGGTAAGCGAAGAAGTAGTCAAACACTGGGTAGCGACAGTCGATGTCTGTTTTCGAATTTATGAAGATAAAAGGTCTCGTTGAAGTGCCTTCGCCCACTTCTAAATTAGTCCACGCTACGCCTCTGCTGGACAGCCAGACTTTTATCAACTAAAACCCATCCGTGATCCATCAGTTGCCCTTTGCGTTCCAGAGCCGCGGTGACTCTTTTAAACAATTCCTCAGCCTTGAAGCCTATAATTACATCAGCTGACAGGCTTTTCTATGTAACATTTCGCTAATTTTTAGTTCCATTAGTTGTGCCTAATTGAGATGTCTAACTACTCGTACTTAGTAAAATGTCTACCATTACTATGACAGGACATTACCAATAAATACATGTGCATAACTAAGATAGTAGCTATTAGCAGTCCACTCTACCTTTGTTTTGTGTTGCGAAACTGATCACAATCAGTTTGTCCTAATTAGTATTGCACTGAATAAATAGCAGTACCTGACAGTTTAGAAATATTTACTTATGCAAATACTAAGAACTCTTGGCCGAAATTTACAGTAGGTTTTATACGCGGTCAAGCTTCCTTCAAAAATAGTAACATTTTGATACAAGTGTAGAAAGTTCCCCGCCTGGGCAGAGCACCGCCATGTCCTCGTGGGGGCCATCGGCGGCAGTGATCTCTCGCGCCGGGCATTGGTACAGGCCATGGTCCAGAGTGAGGAGGAGTGGCAGGCGGTCGCCTCCTTCTGCGAAGCAGTAATGCTAGCAAAGGAGGCGGCCGATCGCGTGAGACAGCGGCCCTCACGCCCTAACCGCCGCCGGGATTCTGATCCCGATTTCCGGCCACCGTAGGCGCGGGCTTGCGGACAGCGAGTAATGGGTGACTCGCCGTCCGACCGTCCGGTAACCAAGCCCAAGTCGTCGACGGCGCGTGCTGTTCCACGCGCGCCTCATGGAGATGTCAGCAGCTGTAGGGGCCCAGCAGGGCCGAAGCCTACTGGGGCCACGGGTAGTGTGAAAGCGAAGCCCGGGGCCCCGGGATGAAGGCAAAGAAGGAACAGGAGTGGGTTTTTAGTCAGTAAAAGTCTGACACTATAAGGGCGGGATTTGTCATTAGATGATTTTCCCACCTAAAAAAAAAAAAAAAGTGTAGAAAGTTTGTCATTGCGACCGAGGCGGAATTCGCACGAGCTGTAGGCGAGTGTGTTATGGAGCCGAGGGCTTCGACACGAAAAGGAGAAGAAGTTGTCTAGAGTCTGTAATAATTAGAAGTGTTTTTGTAACGGGAGTGACATTATTACTAAGTGATAAAACTGCTTATAATTAATAAAGAATTTTAGAAAACGTCATTTGGTCGTAGTGCGTTCTTATACAAGTTAACTCACATGCATTAGACACCCAGACCTGGAAACTATTCCCAGCAGTAGGTATACTATGCGTTCCAAATAAGAATAGCAAAGCCAATAACCTCGATCTGTCAAATGTTGATTGAAAAGTATGGTTTGCAAAGAAAACTTATTTGCGTATCAATAACGGTTTCTTTTTTGCTTTGTTTTACTGAGTCTTAGTTAAATCTAGGTGAAGTAAAAACGTTATTGTTTAACCTAAATTAGCTAAATATATAGTTTAAGTCATAATTAGTTTACAAAAGACAATTTTCTTTCTTATTTTCATTGTTTTTCTTTCATTTGCCACTACTCAGACACTTCACACAGTGACGCAGAGATGAGCAAAATTGATGAACTATATTGTGATAAACACTTTTTTGGTTCATTATTTGTAAAATAAAAAATTAAAAAATTTCTTGCTTTACTCACCCTATCTAAATTTTCGATTTCACAGCTATGACGTCACAACATGGCGTAAAAATCGATCCTATTCTTATTTGGAACGCATTTTACATATTTAATGTATATTTTTGAAGCCGAGACACGTTACTCACAGGCAGTCGCTCAGCCACTGCACGAAGCACCAACCGTGCCGTCACACGTGTTCCCTATGTGACACTGCGGTATTTTCGGAAAAATTCACTACAAACCTGGAATTTCTGGGCAATGATAACCCCATCGCGGCTATCTCTACGTTGACGTCGTGGTGGGGCTTGCGCGCTACAATAAACTCTAAATCCGTATCGATAGCGTTTGTTTTGCCGTACCCTGCCTAGTTTGGCTCCTTACGCCAAACTAAGAGAGATACAATCCGCAGGGCAATTTTGTGGTGAACTGTTGGGCATTAGCGATCTCCCAGGAGAATTCTGGTTCTTCATCTCCGGCTTGCCTTTATTGGCCGGCCGTAGTAAACACTGACGAGGAACAGTGCTCCCACCTCTCTCTTGCTTTTATTGGCCGTCCAAGACTCCAGGGTTCTGAGATATAATAACCCTTAACATAATAATAATAATAAAACTAGAACCCACAACTTTGACACAACGCCATCGTTGTGTCAAAGTTGTGGGTTCTAGTTCCAAACTAAGCAGAAAAATGTAAATTATATATATAAAAAAATAAATAAATGGAATAATAATATTCCACAACTTTTACACAACACCATCTAGTTCCAAACTAAGCAGAGCTTGTAGTATGAGTTCTAGACAACTGATAAACCTACATATACACTATAGATAAATTACACCCAGACACTGAATAAATGATCGTGCTCATCACACAAACATTTTTCTTGGGTGGGAATCGAACTCCGGCATAGCAGTCAGGGCCACTAACTAACCATTAGACCAACAGGCCAGTCGGCAACAAATCACGACAAATTGAATGGAACGCAAAAGGCAACTAACGGAACACAGGGAGGGAAGTCAGTAAAAATCTGACACTCTCGTTCCACTCAGAGCGGGACGAGGTAACTATTTGATGATATCCCACCAAAAGAAAGCCTGTGACACTCAACGATGGAGTGGCTTTCTATCTGTGAAAGAATTTTCGTAATGGGATCAGTAATTTAGAAGAATATCCTTTACAAACATACCTACGTATAACCAAGCATTAAAATTAGTTAGTCATGATAATTAGACACGAGAATATTGGTAGGTAAGATACTTGTAAATCTTTATATGCTTGCATACGTAAATCACGATGTTACATGATTAATATATCCCAGTAATATTATAAATGCGAAAGTTTGTTGGTATGGATGTATGGATGTTTGTTAGGGTCCACGCCCACGGCGACTTTTTGTAGCGAAGCTGTCGCGCGTTCGCAACGATACATTCGCAATTCTGAAGTGCGTTGGCATCTTTTCTATAGCGCTTGCAAATGCGACTAACGCGCGTTAGTGGCGATGCTGTCGCGCGCTTACGAAACACGCAACCGCATCGCTACAAAAAGTCGCCGTGGGCGAGGGCCCTTAGGCCCCTCACCTACGACGACTTTTTATAGCGATGCTGTAGCGCGTTAGTAGCGCGTTGGCATTTTTTCTATAGCGCTTGCAAATGCGATGCAAAACGCGCGTTAGTAGCGATGCTGTCGCGCGCTTACTAAACGCGCGACAGCATCGCTGCGTGGGCGAGAGGCCTTACTCTTTCACGCAAAAACTACTGAATGGATCTCGATAAAACTTGGTACACTGGTAGACCATGTTCTGGAATAGCACATAGGACACATTATTATTCCGTGGGAATGTTCCCTTGGGATAATTTTCTACTTAAACGCGGGCGAAGCCGCTGACAGCAGGTAGTTATTTATAATATCAAACTGAAGCTACGATCGATAAATACACAAGCTTCAAAGAATAAGGTAAATAATTACAAACTGGTTATTTTTTCTTTAATTATAATAGTAGATACGAACTCTGTAGTGGTTAAAGACCTTGACTATAAGTATCTATGAGTGTGAAAATTGTAAATACAACCGCGTGCGGTCGACCGCGTGTCTTGATAGCAAATAAAATTGTAACTTCAAAACAGTTGCTACAAAAAAAAAACATACATAACAACAAATTTAACTTTTTACCTAAAGGAAACTTAAAATTAAACAATTTTTTTCGGTAGATTCTAGTGTATACTTCTACCGAAAAAACTTTGTAGCCTTTTAAGCATACTTAGCTTCATGGGAATGTGAGATTTGAGCATAGTCAAAGTAAACATAGAATGGATAACATAAAGCTAGTTTTGTTTAATGAATTGCGGTTTAATTTCGACTATTCGGAGAAAGTTGAACTCAACTCAAAATTATTTTATGTCACATTAGATTTTGCCCGCGGTTTCGTCCGTATGCATAAAATAGCCTATATCACTCAGGAAAAAAAACAGCTTTCTATCAGTGAAAAAATTTTCGCAATCGGACTAGTACTTTCAGAGAAATCAAAAAGCATTTATTTCAAATAAACCATTTACAGGCACTTTTGAAATGTCAAGAAGTCAGTCAGTCAGAAAAATAAAAATAAATGATGCTAATTGCACATTCCAAAGCGTAGATCTCTATGGAGAAGAATGTGCAAGAAACTCCATGGACACTCTTTTCAATCATGTGAGATTACCTCCTACAGACAAAAATACAAACTTTACCTCTTTATAATATTTGTAAAGAAGTGTATATAGGCCTACATAGGCTCTTTATAACGTTAGAAGCTAGTGCACGATTCCAATTGATCGTTTCCTATGGAGAAGAACTGGCAAGAAACTCCATGGTTACTCTTTAATTTTTTTTTTATTGCATTACTAGTAGGCATAAAAGGTCAATGTAGACCAGTCAACATCATACCTAAAAGCACAATAAAAATAGTAATCTATGAATCCGTGGAGTGTACAGTGTTTTAACATTCACTATATAAAAAAAAGTTGATTAATGATTCATTATAGACAGTGCCTAAAGTAATTAGAACAATTTTGGCATGCATAAGTGCTATATATTATACGTTGAAGTACGCAAGATTACGTTTACAATATTTATGAACCATTAAGTCCTCAAACGGGTATCCTCAACATGCTCGGTCCATAACCGGCGCCGTCCTCAAGTGAGGACAGAGGGCAAATAATTACCATCGAGTGGCCATGTCATTGGCACTCGGTCATATTCCTGACCTATGGCTAATTGACCACTAATTACTCTGACTAATCATATGTTTAAAACGTTTTGTTTAAATCGTTTGACGACTGTCGTAACTCCTGTCTGTTGTTTGAAATTGCTTCGTTAACTGATTTCGTTGCGCAGTCATTATTAATGAGCGACCGAAGATTTGGTTTCGGTTTCGGCCAGTTTCAGACAAAAAATACTGGTTTCGGCTGAAGTTAGATTTTGGCCACTTTTAGCCCGAATATATGGCCAAAAAGTGGCCGAATATGTGGTTCGATCGAAACTAGTATCTTTGAGTTGAGTCGTCAGTTTTTTGGTTGTTATACTCGTACATACCAAAAAAAACAGACTGACTCAGCTCGACTCGTTCGTTTGCGTATTATAATTTTGATGTAATCGTCTGTTTATTCGATTAATTAGTATTTTATTTATGAAATTTATAACTATATCTATAATTAAGCATAACTGTATCGGAATATAGTTTGGAATAACTGTTTCGAAATACTATTTTTATTTCTAATCAGTTTTTCGGTTACTGTCAGTTGTTACTATGTGTTGTTAGTTTTTGAAACTGGAAGAGGAGTCTGGAACTGGAACATTCTATTACGGTTTCGGTTGGTTACTAATTAATTTTATTACTAGACCGTATTGTCTCACTGTTGGGCAAAGGCCTCCTTCCATCCCTTCCAACGATCACGATTGTTCGACCTCTTCTTTCCAATTCTTAAAGAACACATCCAGATCGTCCATCCATCTCCGTCGTGGTCTTCCGCGGCTCCGAATCGCAGTGTCAGGGCACTAATTGTGACTTTTGCGGGCCCACAACTCGTCAGGTATACGGCAGACATGTCATGCCCAGTCCCACTAAGTTGCGCAGTCAATTTATTTCTAAATATAAAGTGATGCTAATAAACTTTATTAAATATGAACTGAAATTTTGAAATAAATATGAGAAAAGTTTCCTGTTTAGTCACTATCTTAGATAAGTACACTTATTAACTTTACCTAACTTTTCTTAAGGCAAAGTTATGTTATAAAATTTATAACGTCGTCGTCGGTCAGTACCTTTTTTTTAACCTTTCGGCAAAATCCTTGCTACAGTTACCATTCAATCATTATTAATTTTCTCTTCATACTCGGAAATGAATCGTACTTATTTGGATTGTAGTGCAATACGGCCTTAAAAACTGATATCAAGGTTGTGGCCCGTCAATCGTTTACACATTGAGCGCTGGATCCGACAATTGCACAAGAGATAAGTGGTACAATTTGCGAACACGACGAACATTGCGTATCGGCGGATACAGCGATACCGCGCCGGCCGCCAGCGCCCGCGCAGCCATGTGCTAGCGTCCAACATGCGCATGCTCGGGCTGTGGCCCCGTTTCGGTGCTCACAGCTCGCACACCACCGGATTTACGGATGAATTCACATGAATATGCACTTTCATATTTATATATGAATGATTAATTAATTAAGCGTCTCTTTCGATCGATAAGTTACTGAATTTATGCACGCTTTTACTAATATAAAAATGATGCTAAATCGACGAGTGTATTTGCAAAAACGCGTGTCGGTGAGAATTGTACTAATCAAATCCATTTTAATTAATAAAGATCAGATAAATTTAACCATAGCGATAATTAAATGTCATCAAGCGAGGACAATACTTTTGCTCTATTTTATTAACTTTGCCTAATTGAGTGAGTTCATCCTTCTAAATATTTTCTTTGCTTACTCGAATGACCTCAAAAGTGTTAATAAAAAATGATTTAGCCGAATGTTCTTAATGAATTCATAGATCTATTTCGTGGTTGGAAACCGAGAAACGTCACACAGATTCCGAATGTCTCAGTATTCAAATAATTACTATGATAATATGATACGGAACCGGTTCACGCTCATCTCTACCACGTTTCCACGACGAAAAGTGAAAATGTGCGCATCGATGTGTGTTGTGTTGACAGCGACTGAGTAAAATAAAGTAAACATTGTGAGCACCTCCAGTGCGTCCCATAACTCTCATAATTATGTCTGGTTGACTCCGACTTTTATTGTTACATTGGGGTCTCTTATGTCTGGTTGGCTCCGGCCTTTATTGTTACATTGGGTTCATTAATGTCTGGTTGACTCCGGCCTTTATTGTTACATTGGGGTCTCTTATGTTTGGTTGACTCTGGCCTTTATTGCTACATTGGGGTCTCTTATGTCTGGTTGACTCCGGCCTTTAATGTTACATTGGGTTCTTTAATGTCTGGTTGACTACGGCCTTTATTGTTACATTGGGGTCTCTTATGTCTGGTTGACTCCGGCCTTTACTGTTACATTGGGGTCTCTTATATCTGGTTGACTTCGGCCTTTATTGTTACATTGGGGTCTCTTATGTCTGGTTGACTCCGGCCTTTATTGTTACATTAGGTAAAAGTCTGACACTCCCCCTTATTCCACACAAAGCGAGAGCAGTTATTTGATGTTTTAACCAAAAAATAAGGGTTCTTATGTATCTTTTTATTTTTCACCATTTATTCTGCTGGCGCATTTATCTTCATTTAATATGTCCGAATTTTCATACCTATCTGCACCTCTAGCCAAGTTGATAATCTGCAATCGTTAACGCTAGTCGAAAACTAATCAAATGTATGGGTATGACATCATCTCAACTAACGTTAACGAAAAGTCACGTGGTCAGAACAAACGAATAGAAAATTCGTAGCCAAGTTCACATCGTTCAAAATAATAGAATGAATTTTTATCGTTTCTACAATGTTCAACGCTACATCCTTTGTTATTGTAGAACGACATTGTAGAACGGGCGGCCGACTCCGGCGCGTCAACATGGCTACCAACTTATCATTTTCTACAATTGCTGACACCGAGGCGTTACCGATTGTAGAACGGAATTCGACACGAAACGGTTGTAACGTGGCTAGGGGGGGCTGGACATTTGATATCCAAGGAATGTGTGACCTTTCCCACCCCCCTTTTTTATATTGACATGGACAGCACTTCCTCAGTCTCCAAACGATACCACTTGGCGTGATTAGTATCAGATTTCCAAGCTTCTGGCTATCCGTGAGTAAATATTCATTTTCTACAAATGACAGCCACGACCAACGGACAATTCATCTAAAAATTTGATGTCAACTAAACTAATCAAGCTGCTGAAGCCAGACGGTCAAAAACAAACGGGTCAAGACATCTAGCCATTCAGCCTACTCACACCATGACTAAACCAAATGATCTCGTTCGGCTCAATTACTAGCCGAAGTAGATCTAACAGTATACACATAAACGATGTAGATTTGTAGAACTAGACTAGATTGTAACAACGAACGAGTTTTGGCAACATGCCTTGTGATGACGGCACGGCACGTGCGTAGTGTTCCTACACTTTCTACTACGCTAAGCTTGTTCATTCAAAATGGTGAGCGTTTAGAACATGAATCATTTAATTTTACATCGAGAACATTGTTTTTTTTTGTAATACCATTTACATATTGTTATCCTTATCTACGTTCGTATTAATATGTACATAGTTCCTATCAAAACTCGTTTGTGTTACAAATAGGTATAATTTATGTTTTATTTCGATAATCATGCGATCATTCTAGAAACACTTCATGGCATTTATAGGTCTAAAATATAGGTACCTAGCCTTTTTAGAAATTAGAAGTGTGTGGTTCAACTGTAAGGTTCTTACAGACAGTCGTTATGTGACAATGCGACAAACAACGTATTTTAATACAAATTATTAATTTTCTTTCACAAGTACAACATCTAGTGTTTCATCATCATTCCAGCCGAAAGACGTCCACTGTTGGACCTAGGCCTCCCCCAAATGTCGCCATAATGACCGGTCCTGTGCGTGTCACATCCATCGGATTCCCGATTCCGTACCCTCACCAGGTCATCGGTCCACCTTGTGGGAGGCCTTCCAACGCTGCGTCTTCCGTGTACCAGTGTTTGAAGTGACTTTTAGACAAAAATTACCTGTGTACACTTCGATCTTCCGAAGCTTAAAGTTACGTGGTGTACCAACAATTTTGTACGTTAAAATCTCAAGAAATTCAGTCATTTCACATACAAAAAGAAAAGACAATGCTAAAAAAACAACTGAAAACTAGTTGCTGAATCTTTTTACCATGTAACACACTTAGTCGTGTCGCACCTTACTGTGGCCTTTAGAGTTTATAAAAAGAGCAAAGAATTCATAAAAAGCGGTGGACTTTACTTTCTTCGGTGACAACATTTAACCGGTTTTTAAAGAAAATGAAAACAATTACGTAAGAACATAGGCCCTCACTTTTACCCAATACCTACTTGATTTGTCTTTACTTAACTAATAGAAGTGAAGAAAGTAAAGTATTTGCTTAGTCTGTGTGGTAATTGATAATGGCGACTACCTAGAACAAATATTCTGTTTAAATTGAGTAATCTTTTTAAGAATAATCATTTAGTGGTTCAATGTAGGTAAGCTAGACTAAGTACATAGATGGCGCTATGAGCGTTAGTAGTAAGTTTGAGAGAACTTCAAGATTTTAATAATAGGTGTAAATTATCACATTTGTTTCGTTGGATTTTAATATTTTATAGTTATGGTATGCCAGTGCGGGCATTGCTCGCAGAACAGATAGTTAATGAGGCCGAAAGGTTCTGGAGTGGCGACTGGGTACCGGGAGACGTAGCGTTCGAAGGACTGATTATCTGGTGAGGGATGGGAGACGCACAGGACCGGTCGCTGTGGTGACACTTGGAGGAGCCCTGTATCCTACAGTAGACGCCTTTTAGCTGAAAAAATGATGATGATGATCATTAAATCATGTCAATTGTACGGATATCTAGATTTCTGTTAAGATATTGCACTGTTAAGTATCATACCAATAGTGTCCCATCAATCAAGGGTTGTCTTTGGGTGGACTTGCATAGAGAATACAGAAATAATCGCCGGTTGGTGCCTTCTTTTTTTGCGGGTGGAAAATCATCCTTAACTTCAGCAGGTTGTGTCAGACTTTTACTGACTAAAACCACAGTTCCCATTTGCGTTCCACAGTCCCGCCGCAGCCCTTGCGTTAAAGTCTCAGGGTAGCCAGCTTATCGGTATTTTACGGGTTACATTTTGGAGAGTGTGCGCGGGAACTGCATGATTTGATTCCGCCATCTCCTTTCTACCATCGGACATACCGACGAACGGCGAGTATCCACCCTTACGTTGTTGAAACCTCAACGGTCCAGACTAAGCGTTTCGCTTCGTCGTTTATACCGCGTACATCGAAGGACTGGAACAATTTGCCTGCTGCGGTCTTCCCGTCCAACTATAATTTGGGTGTCTTCAAGGCTAGAGTGAATAAGTTCTTAATAAACTGGTGCGCCTGACCATCAATGATTGCCTCTCCGCTTACCATCAGGTGGGATCGCAGTCAAGCACTGGTTTATATCAATTTAAAAAAAAAAAGAAAAAAAGTCTCATGATGGATTTTCTTACATTAAATCTATTATGTTCGTAAACGTCGTGAAAGTATACATAAAAGGTACAAGATATTGAAAACGTATACTTTATTGCATCGTAAACACCCGTGTACATTATCAAAACGATTCAATCATAATAAACATTTGTTTCATTCCTTCTTCTTGTAGGCAGTACCGACCGAGGAATGTTTAATTTCATGGTATTAAAGTGTTAATAGAGCGAAACAAAACTTTTTTAGTCTATTCACTATGGTTTACTTTAAAATGTAAAAGATTTAGTGAAGTTCACGATAACGATATTCATATAATATGGCGTGGCGAAGTGCCAATAACTCTTATCTGTTGAAGATAAAAATTTCTTTTTTAAAAACGTTGGGAGGTACTACTATAAATTGACATGTTGGTTTAGTCACGAGGTGTATCCGCAATTTAATTTGGTGCAGTTGCAACTAAATATTCGCTTCAGAGATTTCACGAAAACATGCGAAAACACACATTTGAATGAAAAGCACTAAAAAGTAATTTTCTCGAAAAATTACAGTTAGAAGGTATTGGCACTTCACCGTCGATGGGTGTTAATGAAACAGACTTTACTAATTCGTCTCTAAAAATCTACATTGCCTTCCAAATTACTAAGTTCAGTTCAGCTCAGCCTTGTTTTTTTACCCGCTTACGGCAAAGTCAAAGGAGGGTTATGATTTTGACCAGGGACCATTTTGGTTACCCATTGAAAGTGTTTTTGATATGATTATGATGGGTGACAAAGTGTGTTTTAAAACCCATTTCATATTTGTTACACTTATTTATGAAAACCCTCATCAATGGATAACCTCTTCCAAACCCTTTCGATTTGTTTACCTGTATATTCAAAAACCCATTCTTGGTGGTTTATACTTTTTAGCGGTAAGACGTTTTGAACGGGTTACCCCTTCAACGACTGTAACAGAGTTACCCATTTGGACTACAAATATTGTAATTTTATCTCTCGTCGGCCTTACTTTAAAGTACTAAACTGCATGCATGCGGCAGGTACGCGTCAAGTCGCAACACGTAATCTAGGACCTAGCGACTCCACAGTCCATACACATACGATTATTTTATGGTTATTATTGCAGTGATTTTAAAGTTAAATTTTTTTTTTTTCTGGAATAGTCGTGATTGTTTCATGTATAATTTTGTCTTTTTTACGGAATCATAAATGTCATTGGATCGTCTCACTCATCATTTAGTGCCCGAAGGGAAGGTCAAAATCTATTCTTCCACTCCAACGTAATTTAAAATGATTTTATTTAAAACCCTTTGATTACCCCGACAAACCCTTTCAAAGGGTTATCTGCTTCAATTGGAACCGGTAACATCTTGAACTAGTTAACTGATTGATAGGGTTACTCTAACGTTAGTGTTATGAAAGAGCTAACACTACGAAGAGGTAACATTTTCCGTTACTGTAGGCATACAATCTGTAACCCTTTTGAAAGAATTAACTTATATTCGGGGTTGTACGGTCCCTGATTTTGACAGGCTATGTATGTATGTGAGTATGTTCATCAGTTACCTCATAGCTCCTAATCTACTTATTGGAACTTAACATATGAGGTATCGTTAGAACCGTCTTAATTGTCCGCTGAACATAGGCTACGTGACGTGTCACAAAACTGAATATGGCGCCCTATAGCGGACAAAAAGTAATGTGTTAAAAATAAAAATGGAGATAAATACGCCGTGTTTGGTATCATTTGAAAGGGTTTCTTTTGTACATTTCCAAAATATTGCTCAAATTTATTCACTACAGCTCTCAAAACGGTGAAGGAAAACGTCGTTAGGAAACCGGCATATCTTAGAACAAAAATTTCTAAGATATGTGACATCCACCAATCAACATTACGACCCTATGGTGGATTATGGCCCATTCCCTCTCCAAAAGACAGGAAGGCATAGGAACAGTAAAAGTCTAGAGGGTCTGTCGAAAAAACGTTGAAAACAATAAGTTACCAGTTCAAAACTGATACTGACTAACATTACACTGCCTGACCCCTTGTCTAATATAGGCGTAATAATATGTTACTTTCCCTAACACTCTCCCTACCTAAGCCATTATAAAGTTACTACAAATTTCGCGTTGGCACAATCGATCATTTCATAAGGCTGTCGTTGTAATATTAATTATAATGCAACGTAACAAGGTTGTAATTACAATACTGTTATTATGACGTAGGTGACTGTCGAGGGACTAAGTTGTTACTACTTAGATAGAACTATATTTTGTATCGAATATTTTATTACATTCAAATATAAAGGACAAAACTGCATGTTGAACAGTTACAACGTCAATTCTAAACTAAATATATATTTAGAATGGCCAAATGTGCTGTCAATGTCACTGATTTATTTGTGTTATACTTCAACTAGCAACAGAATTGAACACTTGTATAAGCATACGTGGAAGTCGTGAAACGAACAAAAAATAATGTAACAACACTTTTTTTGTATCCAAGCGTCAATATAACTTCTCCCGCTGTGGTTTGAGCGTAGTGTCAAACTTACTGTCTAAACCCACCAGCGTTTCTTCAGTTGCTCTTTACGTTCCAGGGCCTGGGTACTTCTTTCGGTCATTCCCGCACAGGCATTGGCTCTAATGAGGCCCTTTAGTTTTGCTAAGCTCTCTTTGAGGCGCACGTACCATGTAAAACACAATGCGACGTTGACTCGGTCTTGGTCCTTACCGGCGGCCAGCGAGCTCTCATTGCTCGTCGTCCACAAGCCCACGCTTATAGAATCTTCTGCATTGAGTCTTTCGAATAATTCAGCAGATAACACTACTTACTCAATACTAAACAGAGGAACAGCAAAGTGGTTCTATAAGGGTTCCAGTTTTACCGACTGGGGTACAGAACCGTAAATAATATCTGAATTTATTTACACAAAGGATTTACAGCTTATAAAAAAATCTGATTTAAAAAAAAAACAATCATAAACGACAGCATAAATTTCGGGATTGGTTCATATCGATTCATATTCAAGTTGACTAATAAATGAAACTCGCTCTTGAAGATTAAGATTAGTTTAAGAACCATTATCTCAAGACAAGGGGAACATAAACCTATCCCTTAGTTCGGTCACCGGTCGCCAGTTATAATAAACTTGTTGTTTGCTCAAACAGGAATGTAATGGTAACCGCAAACAACGTGAAACTAAGGAGCAGTTCGCGTGAGCACCGACATTGAATAATGAGAAGCCGTAGAGATGGTACGAAATTGAAGTGTGTTTTATTTTAATGAACACAATGTGGGCCAACCGTTGTACATACAACCTCTGATTTACTAATGATGCAACTTACCTGGAAGCAATCTTGATTGATTTAGAATGTAGGAAGCCATTAGTGGCCACAGATCATGATACCCGGTGTGTTATCGAATCCTATTTGTACGACTGAATTTATGTACAAACATCTCGCTAGAAAATGACCGGTAACTGTAATTTAGATTACCGTCGAACACATGCGTCATAAAGCCAACCATTAAGCTGTTTCATTGCACTGCAGACGAATGCGATTTATAGTACTAGACGCAAGTTGTAGCCGTAAACTTATCTCCGGCAGACTGCAGCACGGAATGGGCAGCGCAGGCGCAGGTTACAGTTTTAATCACTGTAACGTTTCAAAAATGTGGATCAGTTTGATCGAATATTGGAACATGTCTGTTGAGGTACTGTATCTAGGGCGTCCATGCATACATTGCGGGCAGGCGCATTAACAAACAGGTGTATGGCCGCGACAGGCGCGGGCGCAGCGCGGCGCTCGGGTGATGCTTGCGGTCAACCTAGATGAGCCAAGTGCACCGTCTCCCATTACGGCATCACCATCTCTGTACTGTTATCCGCATAGCGACTGCGGTCACACATGTAGGTCGAACACTTGAACATTAAATTAAATTTATGGTTTGTAAGAATTCCAACGTTAATTGCGATCGTGTGAGTACGTGCCAAGTTAGCAATGATCGATCGACGGTATTTTGTATCGACATATACGTCAAAACTGTAAAAAGATATCCATATATGGTTTAATATATACTTTGAGATTCTCTATTTCATTTCACGATACGATCAGCGTTGTTTTCGTAATAGAGTTACTGTTAGCGTAATCTTAATTTACTGCTCATATTTTCTTTTGTGATCCGCCCATAGATAGCGAAGCTGCACGACGTGTATTGTGCTTTTACCGATGTGCCTGAAAAGGAGGTATAACAACAATGAATGGGATGTTAGATATAGTTGGCAAACAGCGGTAAAGGTTGAATGAGGTTGTCAACTTGTTTTAACAAAATTAGACTATCTATAGCAGGGAGTGGCGAACCTTTATTGACGATCATGCTATCAAAACACAAAATAAATTTAAAAAGCAGTCATGACGTGCCACCAAAGGATCTTGTCTTGGCCATTTACTGGATAAAAAACTAAACCAGTTGCTTTTTAACTGAACTCTTTATTTGCAACCCAAAATTATTCAAAATAAAATTAAAAATGTGATTTCTGCTGTTGCATATTATTAAGTCGTCTGACACCACTTGACACGCGTGCCATAGGTTCGCCATCCCTACTTTATAGCCTCTAACGATACGGGAACGATGAGGAAACTCCAAATAATTTAGTTATGGCCGCCATTAACGTGAAAAAGCTCCCACCCCGGGGAAGGGGATAGAACCCCATCAATCACTTGTAATCCGTTTTTGACTATCGATCACGTCGCCCCATTGTGTGACGTCATCGGCGGATGCAGCTATGTGTACAATGACAATCGCTTATAATGAAGAAGGTATTACAGGCGAAGTCAATAAACTTTAATTTTACGATATGTCGATATGTCGTTGCTCTAGTGGTTGAATGGCTAACCGACCATTTTTAGTAAATTTGACGTTTTTATTTTAAAGTGTAGCAACTAATCTCTTCAGTGTTTATTATTTTAATTCATCATCTCATCTTCCTGCCCATGTCCCATCTTATTTGGGGTCGGTGCAACACGTTTTTTCTTCCATTCTGTCCTGTCAACCGTCATGCTATCCCTAACTTCCTTTTCTTTCATATCACTGTTCACACAATCCATCCATCTTTTCTTTGGCCATCTCTCACTCTATCCATCCAGATGTATAACTCTTTAAGTAAGATGTTACTTAATACACGTTTCATCCCACCCCTTCCCATGCCCATACCAAGACAAATGATTCACTTTCAATTTTTCAGTCATTGGCGCCGCTTTCAAACTTCTCCTGATGTATTCATTTCTCACTAAAATAAATTAAATAAACCATACAGCTAATGATACAAATGATAGTACAATTTCATAACTGTTACTGATTAATTATGAAACAACACAATGTAGTATCGTCTGGTCTTCACTTCACACGAATCGTAATTCATTGTAACCGCTCAGTCATAATAATTAACCACCGTCTGACTGACTGCACACTATCTTAAACGGTAAGTGTAAATGTTATTTATTGCCGATACCAAACTGCTCTCTACGTGCGATCAAGAACCCATATTGTTTATACTACTTTACTACTTATATCTTATGCCCCGTTTACACTTGGGCCCAGCCTCGGCCAGTCGACATACCTAGCCATTGTATATACGGGGAACCCCGTTTAACGCGTGTCTTTATATCTGCTAATAAAACAAATCCCTCTTTTCGTGGTAGGTTTTTACGGCAAATTATAATGTATGTATATAGCTCTCATTGTAATACCTATCCCACTTAGTCATTGGGAAATCCATAACAGTGTCTTCCGCCAGAATTTTTTGTACAAAATAGCAACCGTCGGATAATACCGCCTTCAACTAGGGCATGCAAAACCGGTTTTCCGGTTTTGCGCAAAACCGGAAATCGGCCAAAATTTAACGATTTTTGAAAACCGGTTTTGAGAGCCAAAACCGGAGCTCGGCTCCGGTTTTCCCATTATTGAGTAACAATTAACATTTTGATTTTTATCAACATTTTTTTCGAACACTCTCAAAAAATAATTAATTTTGAGGCATCAAATGTATCCGAACCGAACACAGCCTGCATCCACACACTTACACGCCTCCCTCCACTACCCCCGCACCCCGCACCCGTAGCCCGCCAGCCTGCGCCTGCGTTGTAGCAGTAATACCCTTACCGGGAGTGAAAGTGCGTGTCCGTTGCCCTCGCCTGCGACGCTAGGACAATTGAAAATGTTGATTTTTTTGGTAATTGTGGGTGGCTGTGTTTAATATTTGAAGATGCTGATTGTGTTTTCTATTTTTAAAATATATTATTTTTGATAGCAGACTTAATAGGTACCAAAGATACCAAAAACTTACTTGTTGTTGATTTGATCTCAGTTAATTAATCTTTATACTATTATAAGTTCATTGTTATCTGTACAATTATTATAGTTTGGATTAAAAAGAAATGTATACACATACAATTTGATTTATTTGTAGACTTAGTGGGTATTTAAAAAAAATAGTGTTTCTTTTTAAATTATACTACATTCGATTTTTTTTGCTAAAACCGGACCTAGCTCCGGTTTTCGGTTTTGATCCCAAAAAAACGATGTTCAAAACCGGTTTTGATGACTTTCCGGTTTTGCATGCCCTACCTTCAACTAAGTTTTTTGCACATTTCTCCACGCGCAGGTTCACCTTTATTATGGGTCTCTCGAACTAGACTGCAGCGGTCGTAAAAAACTTTTCATAGTTTCTCCAAGCGCCAAATAGAACGCCCAACTAGACCAAGTCGATTTATGCTAGACTAACTGCAGCTTGCGGCATCGCCGGAGGTCGAAAATGATCTCAGGGTTCAACTTAATAATGGGATTTTTTTTGAGGTGGGAAAATCATCCTATGACATCCACCGCTCTTAGGCGTATCGAGAGGGGGATGTTGTTCCTTCTTTGCCTTCGTCCCAGGGCCGAGTTTTCCTTTCAGAAACAAACCCTTGGCCCCAGTAGGCTTCGAGCCTACTGGACCCCTACGGTTTGCTGACATCTCCTTGAGGCGCGCGTGGAACAGTACGCGCCGTCGACGACTTGGGCTCGGCCGGAACGGTCGGACGACGAGCTTCCTATTGCTCGCCTACAGTGGCCGGAAATCGGGATCGAGATCTCGGCGGCTGGGCCGTGATGGTCGCTTCCTCGCGCGTGTACGTATGGCTTCCTCCTTTGCTAGCATTACTGCTTCGCAGGAGGCGGCTGCCTGCTTCTTCTCCTTGCTTGACCATGGCCTGTACCAAGGCTCGGCGCGAGATCGTTGCTGCCGATCTCCCCCACGATGACAAAGCGGTGCTCTGCCCAAGCGGGGCACACCTCTACCGTGTGTTCCACCGTAACTTAATACTGGGATAAAAAGTTTATTATGTCCTGAATCATTGTCCGCTCTTGTGACCAATATATAAATCCGTTTTGACTCTTGAGGCGTGTGTGATTCTTCTTTGTATCTTTTCTTCAAAAAAAAAAAAACATACCCACATCCAGACGTTCATATATTAAGAGTATGGTCTATTGGTCATTATAATAGCTCTCAACTTAGCTACTGGGAAATCCATCTTCTGCTTGGTCTCTTCCACCAACAGTTTTTTAGCGGTCGTCTTGTAAAACTTATTACTCTTTAATGTACCTATATTTAAAGCACCTATCTATTTTTTTCCATATTTCCTTTCGTTCAGCTTCACCTCAACAGTTACCTGTAAAAACTTTTCATAATTCTCCACACAGGCAACTAGACAAGTCAATTTATGGTATATGAACATCATCAATGGTTTAGGCGTTCCTAAATAAGGAAGACAAAGTGGGGCGAGGAACATTCGCTATCGACATCCTCGGAGCGAGGTCAATGGCGCAGTTAGTATGAACTATGTCACATAAATACATGAAGAGCTAATATCGTAATAATTACATATGGCGACCAGTTAGGGGCAACTCACACTGGGACGTCACGGTACGCAGACTTTTTAAAATAAAATAACAATACAACACAGGCACTCCGGTAATTATCTGCACAAATTTTAAGAGGACATAGAACTCATTTTGTGCCTAAAATAATGTCGATAACCGAACACAATGTTTAGAATTATATATTATACGAGAAAACTTACAAACAGTGAGTAAATTCGAATAAACCCCCCGAAATGGCAATGAACCTACTATAAATGAAATAAAATATTTAAAATAATATGAAATTTAAAATTCGAATTTATTGTAAGATGCATACTAAAATGAAACGTTTTATTAAGTAAACTGGCTTTTGCCCACGACTTCGTCCGCGTAGAAGTCGAAAATGGTTTTATTAAGTTTTTTGAGATACGGAAATTGAAATATTATTTATTATCTTTGTCGTGTGTGATAGTTCATTGAATTGTACGGCGAGCGATATTGTATCTTAAGATAAAATATTATAGTATCTTAGCCGTGTGCAGCGCCCCTTAGTGAACTCTAATGCGGGTGACGTAACCTACGACAAACTTATTATTTACGTTTGGTACAGTAATCGGCTCTAGGGATCGAACCGCAAAATTAAGTTTGTTTATTATTGTATACACTTTTCCGAGATAAAAAGTACCCAGTATGGTGCCCATGATATTAAAATAAGTTTCATCGTAATCGAACCGGTAGTTTTTGCGTGATACAAACAGTCAGACAGACAAAAAAAATTTTAATCACTTTTTTGGGTTCGGTGTCGGTCTAGTAACACAGGTATATATAGTATATATATACCTATATATATACAGTATATACATATTCATAATAAGTATAGATAAGAGTTCAATTTTATGATTTTATCGATATTTCATTTAATACACGCAGCGTCGCTTTAGTGGTAACCAGTAGGAACTGACCCTTACTATACAATACTCATATTTTATGCTACATCGCCCCTGATTACATTGCATTATGTACATTACGACGAAGCGTATGTTTGTGTAATCGGAACGAATGACTATGTATGTAGGTACATATGATGCCCAGTAAAGAGCTTGCATTCTAATATTAGTTTTAACTGAGCGATTTTTAATCGTGTTCTTATGTAAATGTGATTCCGTTGTTGTACGCTGAAATTATTAAAAAAAAAACATAATACTTACTGATGGACGGACTGAACAAACGATATAGTTTTAGCGACATATAATATCGCTACATACCCACAGAACTAAAAATACCAAATCGTGCAGAGTTCATTGCGCTATTAGAACTGTCTGACTGGCCTGTTGGTCTAACGGTTAGTGGCCCTGACTGCTATGCTGGAGGTCGTGAGTTCGATTCCCACTTACGACAAATGTTTGTGTGATGACCACGACCATTTGTTCTGTGTCTGGGTGTAATTTATTTATAGTATGTATGTATTTAGAAATATTTAAGTAATAAAAGTATGTTTATCAGTTGTCTGGTACTCATAACACAAGCTCTGCTTAGCTTGGGGCTAGACGACGTCGTGTGATAGTTTTGGAATATTATTTATTTATTTATATTAAACAACAGTCTGAAAACAACTGTCGGGGAGTTGCTGCCCAGACCAGACACAACACCCCTCTGGTCAGAGGATCCTCATTTTTGAATGGAAGATTGAGGGACTTTACACCCTAATAAATAAAAATAGGATCCATTATTAATAACAGTTTTCGACGTTTCGATGTTAAATTCATCTCATGTAAGTACGATTGTAGGCATGTGTACATTGTGTTAATTTTAATAGGCATATTGATAAGCTATTCCTCTGATAAGACCGACCAATCACATGTAAAACATTTTTAAATTTGTTTAAAACTCAATTATTGTACCTACAATGAATCGAATTGGTACAATTTTTTAATTATTTTTATTCAGGCAAAATACTCCTTACCACTTTTCTACAAAAAATCGATTCATATAACAAAAATAAAGAAGCATTAAATAGAATAAATAATAACACACAACAACAACAAACAAAAACAAAAAATATCATAAATCAACCAGACCTAAGTATTCCAAAGAGAAAAAAAAATCAAAACAATTCCTAACTATGATCCTAAGACCTATGACCTAAGTAAATTTTCATTTTAGTAGCTTCAAATGCATAGGTGTATTGAAACCCTTACGGGCTAGATCTCCACTTTAGAATGAGTGGCCTACAAAACGCCTAGCAATGAACAGCAATGGATGATGATGATAATGACACCGACAGAAGAAACTCGTGACTTTTTGCTGAACGCATTGACCTCCATAAACGATAAAATATGCTGTTGTTCATACATTATTACGAATGTATGTATAGTTGTACATAAATCCCGCTTTCCTCCCTTACAAGGTAAGTCGAACTCGGAGCAAAACACGGAGCGAATTGATACTCAATGTTTAACTGTAACTAAGGTTGGCATTTGCCAAGTCACCAACAGAAAAGTTCTCATTACCGAATGTCCCTCAAGTTGGCGTCAATCTAATTCTTGACGGCAACAAACTTGATGGTATTACGGAAACAACATTCTTAGGTTTAACCATCGATTTTAAACTGCAGTGGGGCGCTCATATTAGAGCTCTTTCAGGTAGACTGAGCTCGGCCGCATATGCAGTAAGAAAAATAAGGCAACTGACCGATGTAGCCACAGCTAAGTTAGTTTATTATGCTTATTTCCACAGTATTATGTCTTATGGCATTTTACTGTGGGGATCTGCAGCTGATGCACAGTCAATTTTCATATTGCAAAAGAGAGCAATCCGGGCTATTTATAAAATGGGTCCTCGCGAGTCCCTTAGAAATAAATTCGAAGAAATCGATATACTGACTTTGCCTTCTCTTTATATCTTAGAAAGTATTATGTATGTTCGTAAAAACCTAGGACTCTTCAAAATTAGAAGCGATTATCATAACAAAAATACGCGTAGTAAACACGAAATTATGTTACCCAAATGGAGATTAGTTAAGACCAGCAAGTCATTTTTAGTAGACAGCATACGCTTTTATAATAAGCTGCCAAAAGTGGTGACTGAACTTAGCGAAGGAAAGTTCAAAACCCATATTAAGCGTGTCCTAACTAAAAAAGCGTATTATAAGGTTAAAGACTATGTCGAAGACACGCTTGTTTGGCAATGACTGCTTCTGCACATGTGGCCCCCTGGTAGCTCATAATATTTTGTAAATTTATCTATTGACTGCTCCACATTTGTTGTAATATATACATTGCTTTTGCAATATTTTTTATTTTTTATTTATTTATTATTGTTTATATTGTTGACATATTGTTTATTAATAATTGTAATTATTTATTTTGCTTGCTTTTGTTTGTATAGCCTCTTTTTTGAAATGTGAATGTGAGAACACTGTAGACTCCGCGAATTCTTAGGTTGCTTTTTATTATGATTATTTTTATTGTACTTTATTGACCAGTCTACACTGTCCTTACATAATAAATTCAATATATTGTAAACAGAAGGTATTGTATCAACAAATTCTTTTTTAAAAGAGTAACCATGGAGTTTCTTGCCGGTTCTTCTCCATAGGAAACGACCAATTTGGAACCGTGCACTAGCTTCTGACGTTTTATAAGTGCCCATGTAGGCCTATGTGAAATAAAAATCTTTGACTTGACTTGACTTGAAAGGCGCGACCCTTCGACGACCTTAATAATAAGAAAGCATTTTGCGGAAATCTGGAGGTTGTCTATACGTATTTTGAAAGCCGAAATATAAATCATCACAACAACGGTAACATTTTCTAATGATTTATGCTCCTCCAAAGGGTTGACAGCCCTACCAACACATTGAATAGCCAAGAAGAATGATACATGTTCATGTGAGCAAAGTTTTCCCCCGTTAACTTTTACGATGTGTGCAAGAGCATAACTGTGAAGCCAGCCCTTAACCTCGGAGAAATGTAGGATCACATCGCATTCTGAATAGGCTAGGTACTTAGCCGACTAGCTGCGATATGCGGAATTCAATGTGTGCGCATTTCCGACATATGTTTCCAACTTATGAATGAGCAGCTATAAATCTGAGATTTTATATGACATTTTCTCAAAATCATTGAATAACCAATTGATTGTTGCAAACGGGAATGTCAAACCACAGAGATTTAGGGCGAGTTTCTGAATTGAATATTTTGAGTCAAGAACATGTCAAACCCTACATATAGACTGGTTTTCTGGCTAACGTAGATTTTAAGAAATACTCAACTTCAAATGCATAAAACTGAGTTCCAGGGTGAGATTAAGAACCATTGTAATACATATCATAATCAACCTATAGCTCTAAATCTTAATCTGAGTGAGATTCTTAAAAACACATGTATACTCGCATCATATCAAACAGGTTTTATACTACATAAAGTATGTATTGACCTAAAAACACAATGAAGATGTCAAGGCGTTCCGTACACACATTAAACACATTTCATTACAAGACTTGTGAACATGAAGATTCTGAAGAATTACTTAATCGACGATTAGATTCAGCATAAAAAGCTGATTACCTCGTCAGACTGTTATTACTGCAGTATGCGACAACTGTTTTTATGTTGGTGTTTCATTTACAGCTTTGTTTGTCTGGAGAGAAAACTAAAGATACACATAGCTTTTATAAACTGACACAGCTATTTGTACAACGTCTAGCTAAATTACTTTTGGGGTGAGCTTGGGGGGCGTCTGGAGTAAGTAATAAAGGGTATGAAGCTACGTAAGTATTTTGAAATGAAATTTTTAGGAGCTCAGATGAAAACCACGAACTGAAATATTTTCGTGCATTACTGTACAGATGGTTTTTAAGAGAATTTTCCATTGTTTTTCCTGTCTGCTTTTGCGAATCGTGACAGTTTTTTTTTTTCATTTGTCGTGCATTTCATTTGTTTTATAGATATTACGGACAGCTTTTCAGAAACATTGGTAGTGTTGTTTTAGGAGTATTGGTGGCACAGTGGTAACAGCTCCGACTTATGAGTTATACGCCGCGGGTTCAAACCCAGCCAGGTTACTTTATGTAATTTATTTCATCACCACGGTGAAGGAAAACATCGTTCGTCACATTTTTCTTAGTTTACAGAAACTAGTATCAAACATTATACAAATCTCTAAAATGAAGTTCTGAGTTCATTTTATATCAGAAATTGGGATGTTGACTAATAGTATAGACTATAATAGATATAATTAAGGATATATATAATCCACTTTTAAACACTTAGGCTGTTAAAACTCAATTTCGCATTTATTGTAGATGTGCCAATATTTTACTAAGTGAGCGATATGACATCCACCAATCCGCACTGGACCCGTCTGATGGATTATGGCCCATTCCCTCTCATTAACCTTAAAAGAACATTATAAGGCTGATTACGCTTTGTTGTATTAAAATCTTTATCTGACCAGACAAAGCCCCTGTACAATCTGGCCTGTATTTGCGTCTGTACGTAAGTTTGTCAGTAAACATCGAAATATGTTTATACAGTACAAAGTTTCTGAGCAAATATACGTCATACTTATCTACCTGCTTACACAAACATGTTGGCTTGCGACCTTCTGGATAGCGTACAATGTTTGGGGACATAAATTAAGTTTTTATGAGCCTTTTCATTATTGATACATTTGGTACGGGATCTTTAGCAAATATTTGTTACTTTCCTTTTTTTTATTTATGTATCCATTCAACGGATTGAATAAAATTTTTAATATTACATTAAGTATCTATTTTTCCTAATGCCGTCTCTCAGCATAGGTACGCGCGTGTTATTTTTATGTTTCTAGTTGGCCCATTATATCCCACTGCTCACTGAAGGTCACCCTCATCCTTTTCCATACACGTCTGTCCTCGGTCATTGCATTTTACTATTTTGTGTATTTCATTTATTTTAATTGTTATTGACTAATTGCAATTTATTGTGTTTTTATTAATGACATTATTGTAATTTTGTGTAACAACACAAAATTACAATAATGTCAAATTATATAAATAATAATATAATAAATGAAAAATTATACGCATTACAACAGTAATGCGTATAATTTTTCATTTATTTTTTAAATTTAATGTTATGATTTTAAATTTTGTAATCAATTTTTATGGACTGGTTTCCGAAATAAATGAATTTTAATTTAATTTATTGCGGGCCAGTCCCTTCGTTAAAACTAAAGCTCACATCTATAATTAGACGAAAGTGGATACGAAGATTTTTATTGGGTTGTCCGGTTAATCATTGATACTACGCTACACTCTGTAACAACTTTTTTCTGTAAATAGTTCTATTTCCAGATACGCATAAAATAGGTAAACATAACATTGAAATCAAAAATGTTTATTTTTGTAATGAATTACATGTTTTGTCGAGGCTTCAGCGCACACGACAAAATGTTTGCATAAATTATGCTCATGAGCAAGATAATTTGGCAGGTGATATCCGTCGACCTTGTGCGGGTAAATAACTAAATAAATGCCTAAATACATAGGCATTAGCGCTGTCATCATAACATGATGCAGGAAATCCGACTTTATGTTTGCATCTGATAGTGTAGATATGTCGCAGCCAACTAGCTTAATTCGGCATTCAGTCAAAAGCCTAGCCTTTACACCAAACGGCGCTATTCAACTAGCCACCCGCATGACATTCAGCTATTAAATCAAACAATTAGGCAAATGACTTAGATCGGTAGCGTTTCATTACTTGCCTAGCCCAGAAATTGGTGGCAAGTCGTAAAATTAATTTTGATTTGCGTTCAGACGGCAATATGCTGATAAAGGTCGTAAGCAAGTTAAACTCCGGGGCTCTTATTTCTATCTTCAGGTTTTATACAAACCTAACATAAAGGAATTGACGGGGGCTGGAGTGAGCGAGAAAAATCAAGCAAACTAAGCCCCCGTCATCTCCTCAAAACCTCAAACCTAACCTGTTCGTGTCGTTGTGATTTAAGTTGTTTTTCGACACATGGTCACACTTTTGTATGAATGGCCAGTTTATTATAAGTATGTTTTATTAGACGCATCGGCTGAATATCACTCGAGCCATTCGTTGAACGGCGCCGTTTAGTTATCAGGCTAGGCTGTTAATTAAATAGCGAATTAAGTTAGTTGGCTGCAACATAACACAGAAATACCATGGACTAACATGAAAGTTTTTACGTATCGTCATATTTCGAGTTACTGAGAAGAATATAAATAAACTTTTTACATGTTATAAACAATCGTTGATGTCCTTGGCATTCTCAAAACTGCTTCATATAATTTATTTAAAGTTATTGTTAAAATTAATAAAAGTTATAAACAAGAAATATTTTGTTTTCAGGAACTGGCATACGTTAGCGTATTGCTGTAAAAAATAATAATGAACAACACTTCTCATCAAATCAAAATGTATTCACATTCAAAGAATTTGAGAAATCGATATTTCTTTCAAAGATTTGCACTTTGTAATAAACAACAACAGACATGTCTTGAGTTCCCCACGTTACCACCGTCTAGACTTCTATAGGATTATATTATCTCGCCTTTCCTATGCAGGAGATTCGTCAATGGAACTACAAACAAAGGTACATATGTTCATATGTACAAACATAGTGAATCAATGACGGCTGGTGAAGTAGTGATTTATTTATTTACAAGTACTTGTACAACGTTACAGAGGACATCCTCTGTAACGTTGCCTTGCCTTGGACATCCAAGGCGTTGTACAGTGGAAACTTACAAACTAAAAATATACATTTAATCAAAACAATAATACCCTAATAACAAATCCATACACATTGAAGAATAAAAAAAAACTAACTAACTAACATATCATTGAGAAATAAAAAAAACTTTTTACAAAAAAAATATAACCGACTTCACTAAAAAAAACACTAAAAGTATCAAAATAACTTTAATTTCGGAAGTCGGTGTTAAATAAGATACAAATAATATAGAGAAACACCGACTTCCGAAATGAAAGTTATTTTTTAGTTTTAGTTTCACACTTTTTAGTTGCGATACACTTATAAACAGACATCAAATGTAACTTTTTAACTGTAAATGCTTAAGTTCTCGATAAAAATACCAAAACCACTATATGGTTGCCTATAATATTTGAGGAGTTCCCTCGATTTCGCCAAGATTCCATCATCAGATCCCGACTTGGTGACTATGGGACCATTTGGAAAGTATACCCTTTCCAACAAACAAAGAATTTTTCAAATCGGTTGGCAAGCGACGAAGTTACGCGTGAACAAACATAAAAAAAAATACAAACATCTGAATTGAGAACCTCCTCCTTTTTTAGAAGTCGGTTAAAAAGAAAATACATATACTTTATCCCTCAAAACAAATGATCAATGATGATCAGTGATGGTTTAGTATAATTCGTACGCGAAACAAGACTGGCCTCTTAACGCGTAGACTGCCGTGTTTAAAATCGATCTCACGTTCGTTATCACGCGAAGCAAGGTATCGTCGCGAACACCTTGTCGTATAAACTTGAAATCAATTCCCTTTTCTTTCCTACACAAATCTGTACCCGATTGTACTGCTGTAAGCCTATTACATTTTATTTCACTTTTATTGCATGCCGGTAATGAAAATTGCGTGTACGAGCATTGAGCAATCTGCGCTGATCTGTATTCAGTTTCCCGTGAGAGATTTCAAATATCTAATTCGAGTCTGTTTTAATAAATCTTGTTAAAACTGTATCGACTTGATCACAGAATTGAACTTTTTCAGTTTTAATTGATATTAATTTCGAAATGTTTCTAAGGAGCCCTGAAAAATGAATCGAAAGTAATATGAATGACGCAGGACATTTATCTTCGATAAAAATTTGTGGGACTTTTTTTTATGAACTAGATCTCACTTGATGGTAATCAGTGAGGCAATCGTTGATAAGAAAGCGCACTAGTTTAATAAGAGCTTATTCACTCTAGCCTTGAAAACACCTTAATTATTATCAGACGGATGCACTTGTTTATAAATCACTCCCGTTTTAAAATAGTTTAACATTTTCTCATCGCCAGGTGTAAATTACGAATGCAATTATTGATTTAACAGCTGCGTGCGCCAGTACTGCTACCCCGGCGCCGGAACACCGAACACACTTAGTACCTGCCAGGCTTGTTTACTTTGAGCCAGTAAAAACTAACCAGTGTTCAAGGCGAGTTGCTAAACCCACGACTCATTGTAAATTTAGAATTTAAACAAATAAACTGCACTTCTAATTCTTTTCAGATTTTCGTAACTCATATTTTGATTGTCTGAAGTTTATTGAGTCTAGACGGTTTAGTGATGTTAAATTAGGTGGACCCTGGATATTAAAGTAAAATATGATGCTTTTATTATCTCGCATAATTTAAGTGGTTGTAAATAAAACCATCAAACAGACTTACTTAAAACAAAACGATCTTTTATTGTTGCTTAAATTATGAAGACGGATCAAGAAAACTTTGTTACTTGTACCTTGCACGGCAGGTAACAAATTGTGAGAATTCTTCATGATTAGATGACAAATATTATATTAGCGTATCTATAAATTAACACGCGAGTTTGTACCTCAGGCAATTTAATATTAAAATAACACGCTAGTGCCAAACACAGTCAGGTCTAAACGGGGCATAGACGCGAGGTTACCAGACTGTCGCACCCTCCTGATTAAGCTCCCCGTTCCGATTCGAATGTTCCACAAAATGAGGCTAGTCTGTTCACTACATAACTAAAATGTACAATCAACATATAACTAGAACCCAAAACTCTGCTTATTCAATTGTGACCAACCCCCTTCAAATTATTAACTGAACGACACACAAAGGGTTGTAGTCAAAAACAGACGCAATATTCGTGACTAAACACCGTGTAATTATTGGGCAATGTCGATTGTTTTAAAAGAGAATGTGCTTGCATACTCGGTTTGTATTAAGAAATATCGCGATGTGTGAAATTCGATATTAGCAACAATTAACACCGTAATGTTCTGATGCTGTGTTAACGTTTAGCTGCACTTCTTACGGTTACGAGTAAGTGGAGTGAGACTTCCTGTAATCTTAACAATGCTTGTAGATTGTGAGTCACTGATTAGATTATGTGTCTGATATCACTTGCAACTGTTTAAAGAAGGTATATAACTGCTGGGTTCATTTGCATACACGTGCACCGACTGCTATGTAAACTTATTTTAAACAAGTATAATTCAATATAATTCTCACTTACCTACTTATACTCATGTACAGTCAAACGGGGTGAATAGGACCGCAGGGGTGAATAGGAACAAAAGTTTGAAGGGGATTTTCGCCTTAATTAACAATTTTTCCCAGCATTTAAGTACTCCTATTTGTTCATTAATTGTAATAAAAACGGTTACTTTGATAGAAATCAATTATATAAATACATACCAATGTAAAAAACTTAACCAAAGTTTTGTTCCTGTTCACCCCTGCAGTCCTATTCACCCCGTTTGATGGTACCTACTATTGTGCAGAGCTACCAGTGCAGCATCGCTTCGTGCAACATCACAGTTATTTGAACCGCGCGCTCACTTATCATTTCATCTAGGATTTCTTCAGACGCGACAGTCCCACTGACATTTAAGATCGTATTGTGTAAATCACAACCTTTCCGTTACATCACGCTTCATATTCAATTACATAAACATTGTTTATCTATAAAGATGGCAAAAAGGCGAGCGTGACAATGCCCCTTAAGTAAAATGTCACGTGGCGAGGTAGCATCGTGACCTAAAAAGGCGGTGGCAGGCACCTTAGTCTCTTTTTGTAGCAGGTATTCCATTAATAATGTCTTTTGTTGGCTATAGCAAACGTTTTTCATTAACAGCGAGTAATCGATTTATATTGTGTCCTCGTTTTTAGTTTTCGCGCTTGTCGGCGAACGAATGAAATGCTGACTGTATCAACTGATTATTTTCTGAGCGAGTCGTGACTTTCCTACGATAACCAATGTCGAATATATAAAAGTTAGATTTCAAGAAATGTAAAAATATATAAACAACAGACATGGTGGACCTACCAATCATACGAACATAATGTTTTGGGAACACATTCATTGTGCGTACAGTTAAGGAGTGGAATTCCCTGCCGAAGTCTATTTTTTCCTGGTAGCTACAACGTAGGTAGGTACTTCTAAGTCGAAGGTGAATAGATAACTTCTAGGTAAGCGTGTTCCACTGTTGATCACATCATCGCTTACTATCAGTTGAAGTTGTGGTTAAAAGAGAATTATCAATAATAAAAAAGTCTATACAAAAAAGGCACACTCTTCATTGGCAAGACAACTAAGTTTCTGGAAACAATATCTCAATTTATGGGCTCTAATCTGCAGATCGTATTCGTAAAACCGAAATAAAGCCTCGTGTAAATAAACATGAAATCATGATCATGGTTCCCATGTACACGAAGGCACAACATTTCAGCTGGAAGTGTCGGTTTGCGAGCAACCTGTGGAGGCGCGAATGTCGACGATCACGCGATGGGAGGGAACGACAGCTTATTGATTAAATATAATTACCTGGGCGCTTTCAAACGTATTCCCTGCGTTTTGATAATTATTCGACAGCTATAATATATAGTTTTGATAAAATTATAATATAATAATATAATCAACCTGAACGAATTTCGATCACGGTGATCAACATCAAAAGTTTACCCGCGTAAACAAGGGATATTATAGCGCATAAATGTGTGTGCACACACGGTTTCTCTCTTTGTTCCTTAACCATGAGAAGGGACAGCAATCCGACACGACTGGAGAGAAATCAGTCATTGGAGCAATATAGCATAGCATAGTCGGCCTTATAATGTTCCCACTGCTGGGACTCAGGCCTCCTCTCTAGGAGAGGAAATGGGCCGTAATCCACCACGCGGGCCCAGTGCAGGTTGGTGAATGTCACATGTCTTCGATGTTTTTGGTTCTAGGACATGCCGGTTTCCTCACGATGTTTTCTTTTACCGTATTGAGAGCAGTGGTGATGAAATAAATTACACAAATTAATGCGCCTGGCTGGGTTTGAACCCTCAACCTACAACTCGTAAGTCGGGGCCGTTACCAATCGGCCACCACTGCTCTTTACGTAATTTTCGGTACATGGGGATGTTGGACCACCAACTTCCAACTCCAGGCTACTATGGAGTAATTCTTAATATAAAACCCAATAGCACCTACTTTTTGCTCGACCCTGAAATCGAACCTAGAACTCACACACAACAGTCCCGTTTGCGACCACGAGAGCAAAGAGGCAGTTGGGACGTAAGTGATGAGTGATGATAACTGGTTTTTCCAATCAATTCCACTCGGGAGTTTCCAACTCATAAATGATGACTGATCACTTATACATGTCGAACCATCTCCCTCCACCCCTTCCATCTTTCGCGGACCCGCGCTTCCTTTTGCCAGTTTTGAACTTTACCATTAAAAATTTGGTACCTTTTAGGCGCTGCGGGTCGCGGGTTCAATGCCTGCTCGGAACAAATATTTGTATGGCCTATATACACCCCTATTTTTTTATTAGTACAAAAGTGGAGCAGTATCCGTACCCGTTACTGATCATATTTTTGTAGTCAAAAGTAAAAAAAAACGAAATCCCAAAATTGTCCATGAAGTTTTGTCATAATTGGTAAACACATAATAGAATCAACATTCATAACAATTGCTATTAGATAATAGTACGCGCAGTGTTTTTCCATTTTGATCGTCATTTATTCATTCATAAATTCATAATCAATAGCTTGTACAATATTTTCATAAATTGAGTGACTTTATCGGATATAAACAAACGCTAATAACTTTGCGGTTTATGAATATTATTTTTTGAGACTATACTTAAATAATAACAAGACCTTTTCTAATAAGCCCTTAAAGTATTTGTATTAATTAAAAATTAATTGTGTATATTTGCTCCTATGTTGTTGTGTGTTGTTGTTGGTTTTTTTTTTTTCATACTTAAGTAATTCTACTGTATGTGTGAGGTACGAATAAACGTTTTTTCTTTCTTTCTTTCTGTCCTGGTCCGGGTATCTTATGTATGTAAGTTTACATGTTTGAGAACACCGCCATGATACAGAAGTAATTTCTAGTGTAGAACAAAGTTTTTTTTTTAAAGGAAAGTATATGACGCTATTTCCTGAAATGGCCATCGACTTCATAAAATGTGCGATTCAACTCTCTGACTGCGACATGAAAGTAAATACCACCTAATGCTTTATGGAAGTAGGGCACACTGTTACATGATATTTCTTTTTAACTGCCAAATCTATGCCTAAGTTTTATGAATACAGGTGATTTTTTTTCACACTACGTCATCTTGTCCGAAACTAAGCAGAGCTATGAATACTAGACAACTGTTAAACATACTTATATATTTCTAAATATATATATATAATTCTTACGTGCGTGTGTTTGTCACCTAACTCTTCCTAAACAGCTTGAGCGATTTGGATGAAATTTTGTGTTTATATTTGAGTAGATAGTTTGAAAAAACATTGAACCCGGTAGGTGGCGTTGCAATCGGGTTTTCAATTATTATTTTTTACGAGTAGCCCACGGGCAGGACATTGTTTGCCGGGATCGCTAGTTATTCGCTAGTAAATTACACACAGAACAAATTTTCGTATTCATCCCACAAACATGTATCTTGAGTGGGAAACGACCCTACGACCTCCGGCATCTGCTATGCCAGGGCCATTAACTACTAGACCAACAGGCAAGTTAATATATCTGTTTTTTACACTGTAATACTAATGAGAGTCCTTTCCTTATCCCCAGATGGATGGCCCCAGTGAGCTTGGCGATCCACGCGCCAGGCTCGGACATGCTGCCGACGGTGAACAGCATCAGATACCTGCGCGACTGCACGAGCAGCGACCTCGTGATGCAGTACGCCACATTCCACATCTTCTTCTCCAACAAACATATTCCTAGCAATGTAAGAATCATTTTTATTAGTACTACTCTTTCCGACTGCTGCGTAAAGGCCTCTTGATATTCATCCAGACTCTGCTGATTCAAATGTTTAAAAAAATACATTTTTAAAACTCAGTGTCTTAGGTTAAGAGCATTGTTTTTTATTTTTTTGAAAACTATTTTTTGGTGTCATAGACTAAAAGCATTAAAAAAATGTTTGATTTTAAAAACAATTTTTCAGTGGCATTTAGAGCTAAGAGCAAAGATTTTTTTTTTTTAATTTTAAAAACTATTTTTCATTGTCATAGACTAAGAGCATTCCAAAAATTTTTGATTTTAATTTTTTTTTACTAAGAGTAGGTACTAAACTTAATTGGCGTAGTAACCCATCGCTATTTTCAATTTGCTTCAAAATTGAGGTGCACGCAGAAACCTCGGGGAGAAAGCTGCAATGTTATAGTAAAATCAAAATGACTACGACAGATCCCATCGAAAAAAGTTCAAACCCTAGTTAACAATGCAGTGTTCCTCTAGAATTGACCACTAGAGAAAAACCAAGCCAAAAAACCGGTAGATAATAAGTGCCATTATTAGTAGATAACACAGTAAACTCCGCCGAAAATAACCAGTACACGCTTCAATGAGATAACTATATTCATACACTTCGAAACAGGACAGAAATAAATGTTACGAAATGGCAATCAAATGTTACATAAAATTGACACCTACGCAGTTTCAGTATTTACTCCTAAAGCAATTCGCTATTACGAAAATAACTTTTGGATCAAGAAATAAAACGTCAAAGGCGTGATTTAGAACTGCTGTCGGACGCATAATTATGAAACTTTGTCGACGAAGATGCAACGTTGTGCCCTCGTGTCGTGCAATTTCGTCGACATAGTTTCACACAGGTGTACACCAAGCGTATAATGATGTATACGCTTCTATGAAGCTACGCGTCTATGGGCAGTAGGCCTTAGATCACGACTCAAATGCTAACGACGTCCTTAATGTGGTTTCATGATAATTCCAGTGCGAATATTAGTTACTACCACTGCCAACGACTTGTTTCACGATAATATTTTTATAAAAACTTAACACCCATTAAACCGTATTTTAAGGGTAGTTTTGAAGAACTTCATTTTGATTATAATTTGTGCCAAGTTTCAAGTTCACCCAATACAACCTTCAACACCTCTTAAGGGATGACCAGACGGTTGCAAACCAACGTCCCAACCAAGGTGACCTTGCTAGTTTCAATCCGTGTAGACAGCAGTTGTAATCCATGACCTTCAACGCCCTCGGTTGCTTGGGAGGCGCGTTTTTTCAACCACCGAGTCAGGACTTTGCCTCATGTATAGGTACAGATTCACGAGCACGACTCGGAGGGTTTTTTCCATTGCCATGACAACTGAGGTTGTGGTAAAGGGGAAGTTTCCTTCGAAAGGACGCGACCCTACTCAGTCGCAATTACATCGAAAATACCCTCGATTAATGTCAATAATAAATAACAAGCTATTGCTGTCAATTTGATGATTTGGTCTAATCAGCTTGTAGGGCATGACTTGAATAATGGAGAACAGAGTAAATTTATTATGAACTAGCTATTACGCGCGACTTCGTTCGCGTGGAGTTTAAGAACATTACTCTCCTTTATCATCGTCATTCTAGCCTTGAAGACACCTATATTATAGTTGGACGGGAAGACCGCAGCAGGCAAATAGGAATTAAGTATCATTACAGCAAAAAAAACTGAGACTCATTAGCTATATCCCAGTGAAAGTACCATTAAATTTTGCTCAATCGTTTCGAAAACGTATTCCGTAGTTGGAAATCCTGTTGCCGCGAGAAAATGAAAAGCAAGCCTAAGTAATCAGCTATCCGTCAGTGAATGTCCTGTCAAAACAGACAGACAAACCGACCGACGGATAGACGAAAACAACAGACAGACCTTACATTGTATGGATATCTATATTAGACAGAAAACAGCTAGATGTACCATAACGAGACGGCCGGCGCCAGCGAGCCTGAACTTCGCAGACATATAGACCGCGAATGTTCTGAACATACGGTCACCTTTAGCCACAGTAACTTTAAGAGTAAACATACTTGTACATAGATAGCCAAAGTCGTCGACCGCTCCTGGCACAATTCCGGAACATAACAATACTACTGTCTGGCAATTCGCCAGGTAGGGAACTTTAGTTCCTTGTTTGTTCACTTTTAGACAAGGATATACTTTAAATTAATTAAACTGACCACGCATCATTTTAAGACGTCCCACAAGGTGGACCGACATCCTGCACCCCTAGCCAAGTTACGATCGTTTCGTATGCATCGAACGCCTCGAGTAGCCACGCCTCCAATTCCTTTGTTCTGCCCACGTGACTGAGCGTTGAGATGACGTCAGAACAAAGGAATCGGAGGTGTGGCCTACTCGAGGTGTTCGATGCAAACGAAACGATCGTAACGTGGTTAGGGGGGCTGATGCGAGATGCACAGATTCGACTGTTATAGCGATACTTGGAGGAGGCCTATATCCAATAGTCGACATCTTTCGGCTGAAATAATGATGTTGATGATGATGAAGTAGATCTGTATGCAATATACACGACATATGTACATTCCCTCAGTTTGCTAAGAAACATCATTCAATCTTTGGATCACTGAGTCCTACTTATTTACATATCAACCGTACCAATAAATTCCTTATTATTCTTTCCAGATTCCTGATCCTGATATATTTCTGAAAACGCCATACAATTGCACAGACAAACCACCTTTCGTCGTCAATTCATCATCGACGTACAAACAACAGAAGAATCTGTTGTACCCAATAAATGTGGGCAGAAACATAGCTAGGAGTGCAGCCCTGACACACTTCGTCCTGCCTTCAGACATTGAACTGTACCCCAGCCCAGATCTGGCAGCCAAGTTCTTGAACATGATCGCAAGAAACGAAGCACCACTAAGCACTTCCACTAATCCAAGAGTCTTCCCCTTAAGTTTATTTGAAGTTGATAAAAACTACGTGGTAAGTAAAGATTTGTATACCTACTAGAACATTATTATTAGAATACTAGCTGACCCGGCAAACTTTGTACCACCTACAGATACCGGCACGAATCTTGAGCGCTCGGCGAAAGAGCGGGGATCACTTTGCGCATCGTACACATCGGCGAGTCGCGCATCTCTTTTCATACCACTAAAGAGACCCAATATTTCACTTCTGCATGCTTCTGCGCAAATAGAACTGTAGAAGTCAGCGCTCAAGATCCGCGCCGGTATTTATAACAGTCAATGAATGTAGTATACCTTTCGATATAGTCAACTGTGATAGCGATTAAACAAAGCCTAAGTAATATATTAAGTAACACATCATTTTAATGTATAAAAGTTATCTACATCGATTTCGAACATTTTACGTGATGCGCGCACAATTAAAAACTTCTACAGAATTATTATATGTATAGATTTGTAAGCTGTTAAAAAGGCCTCCATCGAAGAATAAGCTTAACTTCAAGCGTAATGTAATCCTTACTGCACAATTTCACTATCTCTTGAAAAAGCTTACTTGGCACTTAGGTATGTGGTATATTTATTATCAAACAGGGTGGCCAACTCAAATATCAATCAGGCCAGTCATCAATTCTCTATTTTTTTTTAATTTAAAGAATGATTCAGATTATATTTTTTTAACCAGCGAAAGATACCCGATTTTTTTATAGATAACTAGTTTCTGCCAGCGGCTTCGCCCGCGTAATAGTAGGTTTTTCCATACAAACTTGACCCCCCTTTTATCCCTTTAGGAGGTGAATGTTCGGAAATTCTCTCTTAGTGATCGCCTACGACATAAAAGGAAACCTTGTGCAAAATTTCACGCTCCTAATCCCAGTAGTTTCGGCTGTGCGTTGATATGTCAGTCAGTTTCTCCTTTTATATATAGACTATCTTCTGCCAGCGGCTTCGCCCGCGTGAAAGTAGGTTTCTCCTAACAAACTTTGGTAGATATTTATAAGATGTACAATTAATTAGAACATTTTATGGTTCTATCTTTTATAGTTTAGGCAGCGTACGCAAAATAAGTAACTTTTCTGGTTGACTTTTTACTCCTTGTGTCCGAAAAACTCAAATATCTTACGGAACCCTATTTTTTTCCAAAATAAAATATAACCTATGTTACTCGTGGATAATGTAGCTTTCGAATGGTAAAATAATTTTAAAAATCGGCCCAGTAGTTTTTGAGCCTATTCATTACAAACAAACAAACAAAGTTTTCCTCTTTATAATATTAGTGTAGATAACATTTACTTTACCTGTTTGCTGACAACAAGCTGGAAAGGCGCTAGCATATGCCGTGTTTTCGTGTTTTTTTTTTTTTTTGTATATATGTTAGGTATGGGTATCTCAATAACAAAGTGACCAAAATTTTTGCTTTTAGTAGATACGAGTATTCTTTATTGACTCGGATACATTTCTTTGTATAACCCTCCTGAAAAAATTATGATCCGTCAGATTTCATGAGTTTAGGGATCTAATGATCGTTACCAATTTAAAAAAAATGTTGATAAAAATTTGTTGATTTTCAATTCACGTTAATAGTTTATTATACAATTACTTATGTAGGTAATTGCGGGTGGTTGTATCTTAAAACTATCCAAAATCCAAATTTCAACTTTTTAACTAAAAAAATAATATCTAACAAAAGCAAAAATTTGCCTCAAATAGAAATTATGGATTCTGTGCCGTTCATTTACTAAGATTTCAAATTATTTAAAAAGTTTTATTATAATATTATTGATACTCAAAACTTCAGGTACTGTGATGATCTGAGGTCTTCCTATTATCTTAAGTATAATAAAATTAAATTACTACAAATATCTCTTTTTCAGGTGCCTTGGACAAAAACAGAACTACAATCAATGCTGAAAAACAAAACTGCCATACCCTTCCACAAATACGTGTGTCCAACGTGCCATAACATCCCCAATGGTAAAGAGTGGATGGCCGCCCCAGAAGCTAAATGTAAGAACATAGTTGTTGACGTAACTCACGATCATGGTACAGACAGCAACGATACTGAACCTAATCCTGAAATTACTGAAGAGTTTGTCATAATGTACTTATAATAACACCTAAATTTCAATCTCATTGAGCACCTACTCTTGCTATGTTAAATACTGAAATGAAAATAGAGTATCAAATGTTTTCGTCAATTAGTAGATGACAAAATATGTAATGTAAACGTGGCGTAGCAATCATACTTGCAGTGTTACCAACCGATCGACTTTCGTTGCTGACCGTACAAAGTGCGTAACTGTTTCTACATCATTTCCATTGTAATCTCGCATACTCTGCGATTTATTGCCAAAAGTTAAGCATCGCGGGACGAAAAGTGATGCAGGCAATTAATCTAAGTGCTGTTAGTGTCGTGAGCTATTTATGCCGTCTGTAGCATGGCGTGGCCGTCGTATGGGGCATTCTAATTGCGTATTATAGTTCAACGACCGCGCCTTACCCGCCGTTCCCAGACGACCGGCACAACTTCTTACGCCAATTTGCAAAATCGCAAACTTGCCGATTCGAGAATGCGTCAATATCAAATTATATAAAGCACATATCACATTACTTTCGATAACTCATAACAAGACTGTATAACTAAATTCTCTTGTGGAGAACATGCCAATAAATGTTTGATGGACTGTTGCAGATATGGGAGTATTTCACGTGGGCAAGCGAATAGGAAAGCAGTCGCATTGGGAGCCAATCTTCATCGGGACCAATGAAGAGCCCTACTACGATGAAAGACTGAGTTGGGAAGGCAAGCAGGACAAAATGACACAGGTAACGATAAAGCTTAATTAAAAGGTTGACACAGAAAATAAATAAATAATACAATTTATTAAACCTTTAAATTTTATTTTCAGGGTTACATCCTTTGCGTTAAAGACTACGATTTCATGATCTTAAACAATGCTTTCCTGGTCCACAAGCCTGGCATCAAATATTACAAGAAAAACGTTAAGAGAGACAAGATTGGCTCGAAGCAGTCTTCATATGTCAGAAATGTCATCCTTCCCGAACTGAAGAAACTATTCGGAGTCAAACATGGCTGCATGCTGTGACGACACTTAACAATCAGGATCTTAAAAGTGATCAGACCTTAGTACACCATAGAGGTACAAAACAAATACCGAAGCAGGCTTTAATATAAGCTTACAGGGTTCAATTTTCCGTCTGATTTTGGAAAATGTTATGATGGAATTGTCTCCTAAAAAAAACATATCACTAGTAATGCAAAGTAACATTGATAAGATTTACACGCACATTTACCTGTGAAGAATGTGAATAAGTATAACGAAAATAGTAAAGTACTGTCCCAAGCGTCCTTATTGAGAATGCATAGGATGCATTTTACAAGTGACGCTTAAGATGCCTTAACAAGTAACACTAGGGATATTATTGGTCTTATCTTAGAAACATGTACACGTCCGTAATGTCTAAGTCAATATATGGTATTGGAGGAACTGAGTGATGTTCCTTCAGCGCACAAGAGGGATATTTTGTTACTAAATATTTCCAAGTTCTCGGATTCAGTTTGAGAATTACGCTACTAATTATATATGAAATACCAAATATCATTTGTGTGTAACTTGAGAAGAACTGTATGAAATGCAATCTAGCCTCTGTACTTGCTACGGGGAGTCTCAAAACAGCATAGTTGTAAAGACATGTTTTGGCAATCTCTTATTTGTGTAATAGTGTAAATATTTAGCTTGTAAGTGTACACTATCTTTGGTGCGCGAGTTTAATGTAAGAGAGTACTTGACTCTTCATATTTAAGTGCTTTTTTACAAGCAGGCGTTATCATTTCATATAGATTTATGCGCTTACTGTGACCCGCCCTGGCTTCTCACGGGTCCAAATTTTACACACAAACCTGGCATGCTATTATTCTCTAAGAAAACAGTCTTGAGCGCAGCGCCGAAGTCGAAATACGTACATAGGATTAACAATCCAATGGATTACCAATACATTAGATGGTTAACCCAATGTACCTATTTGGATGTCGTCGCTGCGGCCAGCACTGCGCTGAAGTCAACAGACTTAACAGAATAAACGGCCAGCAGAGTTTTGTTTTCTCTAAAAAAAAATTTTCTTAGAGAAAACAAAACTCTGCTGGCCGTTTATTGCTATTTCTATATATAAAAACCGCATCGCAATCAGTTACGTTTAAGCTGCTTTGTTTGTTGTGCAAAGATAAGTTTAAACAGAAAATGTAGATTATTGGACAGTGTCCTATTGTCAAGATATCTAATACCACAATGTTGATGCTCCTACTTTACATAAAATAGAAGCCAACCTAATGAAACCAGCAAGTTATAAGATATCGATAAATATATCGCCACCGATATATTGTCACCGTCTCGACTGAGCTTCAGCATGTGATTCCAATTTAAACACTATTTCCTTATCGCTTAAGTTTAAATTTGTATAAACACTGTCGCTCATATTTATATCTATTGTACCTACCTTAATGCATCTCCCGTCTCGTCTCGTCTCGTCTCGTATTTTGATATTTGTATTTATTTTTACTCATTCTGAAATGCATTTTTAGTCGGTACTTCAGTAGTAATATTCGCTAGAGGTAAATATATTTGTAGAATTTTAAAACAATTGTCTATGTACATTATGGGTAAGAAAATGTATTTGTAAAGTGTCTTAAGTTAATATTTTCTGTGATTTTATCCGAATTTATTTTTTAATTCAAGTATTAAATAATAAAATCACAGAGAAACTCGTTGCATGTGAAAATGCATCTATAATTTGACTTAAAATCTATTATAGCTTATAATGTAGGAAACTGTAATGAGAGCTATTAATCCACATATAATTAAGTAGTGAATTATGGCCGACGATATTATAGCTGTAAAAGAAAATTTTATTTTTATACGCACTTAATTTTACAAATCAAAAACAAAATTTGGGTTACTAAGCAATCATTTTCATTTTTACTGTCTCGTTTTTTTGTGGGAATTCATCAAAAGACTCCGCTCGCTCTGGGTGGAGCGAGAGAGTCAGACTTTTATTGTCTAAAACCCACCTGTGTTCCTTCAGTTGCCCTTTGCGTTCCCGAGCCGCGGTATTTTTCGAACAATCCCGCTGCCCTGAAAGGTATCGCCCTAGGTTCCCTAGCGGGCTCCAACCGTAACTAAACCTAGGTTTAAATGGTCTCGTAATGATCATGTTATTTACTTACCTATATTGCTTTGACCGGTTCCTATATGTTTAATATACTAACTCATTTTTTTGCTCACTGTAGGCAATTTGCCGCGTACAAGACCAATCTAAATGCAAATCAATTGGCAATTGAATCTGTGTCGGATGGACGCTAACTGAAGAATATGAAAAAGTTATTGGATATAGGAATGCTGTTATAATAAACAAACAGTAGATACTAGTCTGTACAAACAAGGTTTTAATTAGTCTTGCAAAAGCGTTTATCAGCGCCCCCCTTGCTTAGTTTTTTTAGACCGTCAAACCGAAAAGTCTGATGCCACTCTCTGAAACAAAATATTTCGCACACATTTGCATTTAAAAAAACGGCTTTCGACTTGTGTACGTAACATTGGATTCAAACGTAATTTTGATTTCATTTCGCAGCTACGACAAATATAGTTTAAATTTTTCAACTACGACAAAAATATCGTTTTAATTTTGTAACTACGACAAAAATACTTCATTTTTTACATTTTTTTTTCTCGAATAAGAAAAGGTACCTCCCTAATAATGTTACTATTTATTTTAAATGAAGCTTGACTCGAATTATAACGAAATTAGTTTTTAATAAAAGTCAGTAAAATACAGCCTACATAGTATATAAATTATTATGTAACGTACCTTTTATAATATGTGACACCGATGTGTTAGCCTTATTGTGGTAACTAGTTGTAGTCGCTATATTATTAATTAAAATTAAAATGGAAAAGTGTTAAGCTCACCACGTTCGATATTTATTTTTAGATTATAATAAGTAGGTAATTTAAATAATTTCGTATAATTCCTTGTAGTATTTTGTATAAAAAGTTTTAAAAGGTTATGTAGGCGTATTTTCATTTCGGATTTATTTTAGATCTGATTTTACAGGAATTGAATCTGTTTAATGTTAAGAGATTGTAAAACAGTTTTTAAATAAACAAATGATAAATCCAGGCTCAAGCGCAGACGGTACACCCATATCATTATTGAATTTTTATAAAATAAAAACAATGATATTTTCAAAACATCGCACCGTATGTTTCTGTATCATCACATGTTATTGGAGCCTCGGGCAAAACGATTTCAATGAGGTTCCACAAACATTCGATTGAAACTACTATGTAGTATCTAGTTGTATCCTAATAAAAAGAGAATCAGAATTTTGTGAGACTAACTAACACGTCATCTATCTTTGTGCCAAATACCATCCGAATACGTTCATCCGTTCACGCGTGATGGAATGACATTCAAGTATACAAACTGACATTTTAAGGCTAGCTGATTAAGTATTGCTTTATTATTAAACTTATTAGTTTTATTCAATGGGTCCTGGTTTTGGTAAACGCATGTGGTGAGCTTTCGCTTCTGGGCTGCAATGTGCCTCTTAGTTCGTAAGTGCAATATAAACCTAAAGTCTTTTAAATGTGATCATTTATAAATATTTATCAATGTATAATCTAAATACTACGTTTTGTAATGTTTTCGTAAGAATCTACAATATTGTGTAATCTGCCCGAAAATCGAAGTAAAACAATAAAATTCTTACATTATAAAGTTATTGTGTTTTATTTTTTATACAAAATTCGAAGAGTCATTACTGCTTATAATTAAAGACGTAATGTCTACGACCAATTAACATGGTTTTTAATGTAAATAACACTACACAATAAAATCTACATTATGTTAGGTAGGGGCGCGCAAAGGAAGTTTGCAACAAAATAAATTCTATTCTTACTAGAACCTATAATTAGATAGAAAATACATTATTTTGTCAACATGCATAATCTTTCGATGACAATAAAAAAATCGTCGTTCGGGGTAATTATGTTTTTTTTTTTTTAGGTGGGAAAATCATCCAATGACATCCCTCTCTCTTGGGCGCAGCGCGAAGGCGTGTCAGACTTTTACTGGCTAAAAAGCCACTCCTGTTCCTTCGGTGCCTTTCGAACCAGGGCAGTGTCTTCCTTTCAGAAGTGGACCTTTGGCCCCAGTAGGCTTCGACCCTGCTGGGCCCCTACGGTTTGTTGACATCTTGAGGCGCGCGTGGAACAATACGCGCCGTCGACGACTTGAGGTCGGTCCGGACGGTTACCAGACTGTCGGACGGCGAGCTACCCATTGCTCGCCGTCCGCAAGCCCGCGCCTACGGTGGCCGGAAATCGGGATCAGGATCCCGACGGCTGGGGCGTGAACGCCGCTCCCTCGCGTGTGCACGTGCGGTCTCTTCCTTTGCTAGCATTACTGCTTCGCAGAAGGAGGCGACCGCCTGCCACACCTCCTCGCTTCAGACCATGACTTGTACCAAGGCGCTGAGCGAGAGATCGGTGCCGCCGATCGCCCCCATGAGGACACGGCGGTGCTCTGCCCAAGCGGGGTACATAGTAATTATGGTATGTGATCCGATACTACTCAGATGTACCTGATCGACTACGATCTCTGGGACTGTCGAAGCTCCGAAAAGCATTAAATTGGACACCGAGACCTCTAAAACCAAGATTCAAAAGCTAGGTCTAAAATATAATGTGTGCGGAAAATGTATTGCCGATGGTATTTAATGAGGCGCCTTATATTATTGCGTAAACTGTTTAGTTTTAAATTTGATAACTTTGCGGATCTCCAAACTTTACATCACAGAAGTACAATCTACACATCAAACTCTAAAGTCAATTAAAGCGGATTTAAATGATGAATTGATTCCTATTATTATGTTGGCTGGTTAACCAGAAGCATATAATGCTTTAGTAATAGCCTCAGAGCATTCAAATATGAAGTTAACTTCTGATATTGTTGTAGCGGATTTACTTAATGAAGGACAACAGAAGGTAATAATGTCAACTGATAAGTGACTCTGCAATGATATAAAAATCGAGCCGTAGCAAGAATAAGATGATAATTTTCCATTTGTGCAAGTGACAATGCATAGCTTTCAAATTTCGCAAAACTGGGCTCATACTGGGCCCAGCCCAGCTTCTACACTATGCTGGGCTGGGTTACAAGCTAGATGCGCCAGTGTTCAATCATAGGTTATGGTTACAGGTGCGCGATTGGTTATGTTTTTTTTTTTTAGCTTTTTAAATATTACGGACCCATTAGTTGAAAAGTTATTACTAACCATTAGGCCACTGTTAGAATTTTAATAAATATTATTATAACCTAACATACTCGTCAATCCCTGCGTAGTATTGTTTACATTAGTTTCACCAAAATAAACCAAGAACTTTCTACACAAGAAAATAACCTACATTGAATCGTTTTCTAATAAGAAGTAGCAAATTAAAACCTAAAACAATTTAAGTTAAATAGGTAACTAACATCAGAACCAAACTGTAGGCCAGGACCAAACCACTATATTTGAGGTTCTCAGAACATGAGCGCCGTCGGAAAGAATCAGGTGGATAGTAGCTGTCATGAGGTCTGCTAGAGTCTCTGTACCGCTCAAATTCATCGTACGTTGGTATGCGACTTGCGGGTGGTTCTTCATAAGGGGGCGGAGCTTCTTCGGCTGGAGGTGGAGCGTCTTCGCCTGAAGTTGGAGCCTCTGCGGCTGGGGGTGGAGCCTCTTCGGCAGCAGGTGATGCCTCAGAAGTCTCTTCCACTTTAGTTTCCTCACTTGATGTATCACCACCCTCTTTATCATCAGTAGTCGACCAATATATCGGATAACGCATGTTTACATCTTGTAACATGATCATCTGAGGGAGTTCACAGGTATCCAGATCAAAAGAAGAATTTGTAGGGAAATCAGGAAGGTACGCAAACCTGTTGAAGCGAGTCCAAAGTCTCATGCAGTGAAATGAGTTACGATATAAAATAATTACAATAAATGTAATGGTAATCCGTAATGTCAAGCGATGGCATCCTGATGACATTTTAATGTCAATTTATTTATGCCAAACAGTGTGGCTGACACAGGCTGGCTTGGCCACCATCACGAATTTTAATTTTGCAGAGGTTATAAGTTATAACTAATAAGGTACCAAACTGAATGACGCAAAACAGATACAGAACCTTTAATCAGAAGTTAAAATAGTAGTACTCCACTTCCTATTGCTTTGCTGAGGAGAAGCGTTTGGAGGTAATAAAGGCACTTTTTCCTGGCAAAAATCCTCAAATAATTGCCAACTGAATCTCTCACAAACTGTAAGTCAGGAATTTGCGTAATGTTGAGTTGGTTGCGCAGGCGTCGCTGGGTAGGGTAAACTTGCCTAATTCGTACCCCTTAAGGGAAAACCATCATATTTAGAAAATTAAAAAAGATAAATTAGTTTTAATTAAAAGTAAATTTTGTTTGCTAAATGCTTTATTGGTTCTATAATCAAATTTAATATAAACCTTATAAACTTCTCAAAAATAAACAATTTAAAAAAAAACTAAAAAAGTACGATTTAAGACCATTCATCCCAAATCGTACTGCTATATTCTTAATTCGTACTTTGAGATCTATTCATTGGTATACAGTATTGAGAATCAGCATCATAATCAACAATATATTATTAAAACAAGTAGTAATTCTTAACAAATTCGACGGATTGTCTTCGCCAATTCTCGGCAATCATCGCAGTTATAATCTTTGGTTTTTTTATTGGTTCCTGCACAAAGTTCATGTACCCACGTCTCACATTGTGTGCACTGGATCATGGTTTCTTTTATGTCTTCTTGACATAATGTGCAGTACCAACTGCCATTTTCATCTTTTTCTTGTTTCTTTTTCTTATTTTCCTTTTGTGATGTCTTAGCAATTTTACTTTTCATAGCACTTAGATTCTTTGATACATTCTTCTTCTTCGACTCTTCTATTTTACCCTCGAGCTCTTTTTTATAAGGACTCTCTGTAATAACAATAGCACCTGTACTTTTCCTTTTCATTGGTCTCGAATTTCCAGGAATAGCACGTAATGGAGATATAGTTTCCAGCGTCGTTCTAACTGACTGTGCTGTAAAATCCTCTACTTTTGTATCTGAAGAACATTCTTTCTTTTTCTCTTCTAGACATTGATCTTCGTGTTCCAAAGGGTGGATTCTCGATACTCCAGGAAGATTTGGGGACATAGCTTCCTCAGTCTGTTCTTGCACAGAAATCTCGTTAGATTGTGGCACACCCGTGAAAGCCTTTGTTTGTTCTTGTTGTATTTCAGTTGTTAAATTTTGGGAGACTTCAGCCAATTCAGAGTGGGGAGATTCTGGAAGATTAGCTTCTTCAAGTACGACATATTCCTCATCCCTGATCTTATAGCGATTGCAAGGCCATAAACCGCAAGATTCGAAGCCATGTATACCTGTTTCCATACAAACTGCTCGAAGATAAGCCTCTTTCAAAATTTCTGCAATATTTGTTTTTTTATGACAGATCCAGGGTGGTTTCGCATCCACGATACGCAAGCAGCGTTAAAATTCTGTTTTAGAGTTTTGAAAAATGACCTATCTAATGGTTGCAACTTATGTGTGGTATGGGCCGGAAGAGATAACATAATAATTCCATAGTCCCTAGCGAGATTAATTGCATCAATATTTTTCGTGTGCGTCGAATGGCCATCTAGGATGAGAAGAATCTGATTTTCTTGTGATTTTTGCAGCCTTAGACATTTTATAAAATGTTTAAGCCATTTGGTAAATAAGGTGCTAACAATCCATCCGCTTTCAGAACAATCATACAAAGTGTTCGGTGGCCCTCCACGCATCAAGCTCTCTGTCATCCTTTTACGTTTAAATATAAGCATGGGAGGCACAAATTCTCCAGCTGCGTTCATACAACAAATGCATGTTGTGTTAACACCACGACAGCTCCAACCTGGTGTTTCCCTTTTTGAGCCAAAATTTTTGAAGGCTTATGAACTGTGCTCAAACCTGTCTCATCCATATTATAAATTTTTTCGGCTGTAAAATGACCTTCGTCTAAGATGGACTCATATTTGTCGAAGAACGCCATCACCGTTTCTTTATTAAATCCTTTACAGCGAGTCATAGACGTGGGTTCTGGGGTTCGTAAGGATATTTCTGGATGATTCTTCATAAATGTATAATACCATTTCCAACCAGCCAGTTGCGATTCATTATTGAATCTGTGTTTCAGTCCGTATTTTTCTGCTAACTGATAAGCTAAGCGCCGTAAATCGGTAATGGTCAAGCCGAAAAATCTAGACTCCAACAAAAGAACATGTCTGACTAGTTCTGCTTCCATTTCCTCCGTTAAATCACTCGGACGTCCAATTCTTTTACGTGTATTCAAGCCTTTTAAATGTCGTCTAAATGTCGGTTTCGGTATTTTAAATACACGACAAACTTCGTTGAATTTTAAGTCCCCATTGTTATATTTTCTAATCGCTTCTTCCATATCTTCCTTACTCCAAGAATAATACTTTCTTTTTATCATGGTGTTCTAAAATAGAAAATAATTATGTTTAATATATTTTTAACCTTTGTGGTTATTTTTCCTATCAAAAATCTAATAAAATAACTTGTCATAAACAGTTTAAGAATTGGTAAATTATCAAATACAGATTCATAAATAGTTTTCCTAAATCGTACCAGTACGTTTTAAGAATTTAACTCAAGTACGAAATAGGAGCAAGAGCCAAACAAATTTTAAATTTACCGCCAAAAAAATTGACAACAGTTACGAGTATGATAACACGTCAAATGAAATCGCAAAGATACACATAAATACGTGTCAAATCGTAAAATAGGTTATACACGACATTATTTGAATAAAACTCTTACGAAATGTGTAAAAATATTACAACAATAGTTGAAAAAAACTTACTTTTTCAATATTTTTGTCGAGAGCAGCTTCACAGGTGTTATCTGTCAGGTGGTGAAATGGCCGACTGTTATTTCAATTTTTTGACACTAGAGGCGCTGATAGCTGTTATCGAAGCCGAGTTTTAAGTGGAGTACGAATTTGGCGTAAGTACGAATTAGGCAAGTTTACCCTACTTGTACGCTCTAAACGTTGTTCACGTAGAACTGCTTCAAATAAAAGCGTTCTTGATGCCATTTTGAGCACTTTTACAAAATCCACACAAACAAAAATCAAAGGGTAACGCTTACAGTTTCGTCAGTTTGAAGTTAAAATTCCGACTAGTCCATCAGAGATAAATTTTCGGTCGGAAAATTACGAATTAGAGTAGGTTTAAAGAATCTTTACGTCAAAACATTTTCGTTCCTACGAAATTTCGGAAACGAATGGAATCGTGGTATGTACATACCACGATTACACGCCAACTTTCGATCGAAACTTCGTTTTTCGCAGAGAGTAGACCCCAGGTTTCTACAGTTTTATGACATTTCGTATGTGAAATTTTGTTACATACGAACGCGACGAAACGCTACGTATGCGATAAGACTACGCAAACCCCGAGCTGCGTAGTCTTGTCGCCTACGTAGCGTTTTCGTAGCTACAACGCCTACGCGGCGTCTATGTAGCACTACTACGCTGTGATTGATTATCTTTATCGCCTAAGCTGGCTTCGTAGCTGCATTGCCTATGCATACGTGTCCGTAGCTTTAACGCTACGCCGCGTTCTCATAGCCCAAACGCCACGTGGTTTCGGCGTATCTTTAACGCCTGGGTATTTATTTTTACGTACTCAACATAGAGCCAAGGACAACTGAGAAAGACTTTGTAAGTTTTTTTTTTGTAGATAAGTACGCGTCAAATACATAAATCTCACAAACAAAGTACTTACCTAAATTAAAGTTAAAATTTTTCTGAGGAAGTTATTAAAACCAACATCACAGGACCAATTAGTTTGTATTATTAATTAGAGCGAACCAAAACGAGCTGAGCATCAAACTTATATTAATGTTTTGACAAAATGAACCGCCGAATAGTCCACGTCTTCTCTGACCAACCTCGTGATGTGAAAAAATCGAAGAGTGAGTTTCATCTTCTTCATCTTCGTCTTGCTGTTCTGTACTATCATTATTTGAATCTTCACCTCCACCGCTGTCGTTATCATCCATCAGATATACAGGATACTGCATCCTTGCATCTTCGAAGACCATCTCCTGAATATGAGGTGGTGTCACGGCCTCCGGGTTAAAGGTACAACCCGTAGGTACATTGGAAACTCCTGGTAGATACGCAATAGTGTTCAGATTTATGCGCAGTCGCATGTTTAGCCAGTGATATGAGTTTCGGTAGAAAATAATGATAATAATGATGACGGAAAGCGGTATCTTGTTGGCTGTCATTTTGATGACAAATTGTTTTTTAATGTGGGCATAGATAAATAATTTTTTGGGTATTTTTTTTTGAAATTATTAGACTAATCAAAGCATTATCATTTTCAAGATTTTAATTCAGAAGAATCCTCTAGGTTCATCTTTTATTACGTTCAATAGAAATCATATACAAACCATTGAACAAATATCTAATATTACCAAAATTCTACAAAACAATTGTTTGACCCTGTAATTATTGTAAGCATTGAATCGTGTGAAACATATACAATACACAAAACACAATCTACCAAAAATGTTATTTTAAATAAATCAACAACATAAACTGTGAAATCCCAAATTACGCTGACATTCCAGACGTGTGTCGTGGTGAATACAAATTGGGTAGCATAGAAGTAGGGGGACCACACATAAAGGTCGACCAGGACTGTCCGGTAACACAGAGAAAATTGAGTAAAGAACACATTTTTATCAATGAAAATCATGGCGTAATAAGACGTATTCAAAAGCTAAAAAAAAAATATGAATATGTAATGTTAGCTGTAGCACGTAAATCCTCAATTTTGTGTGGTGTTTTTTCTTGTTCATCGTCATTCATTTCAGCCGAAAGACCACCCCCAAGTGTCACCATAACGAACGATCCTGTGCGTCCCGCATCTATCGGATTCCCAAAACTCTCACCAGGTCATGGGCTCGCCTTCTTCGCAATCTACCAACATTGCGCTTTCCACTACACGGTCACCACTTCAGAATCTTTTGGCCCCATCGATCATTTTCTTATTACAACAAATAAACGGATTACCTTTCTATCTATAAAAGAGGAAAAAAGTACTTATATCCTAAAGTTACTGTAGCTCCTCCTTCCTGTATGAGGTTTCCGTGGGAACTCGTAGGTATTCATTAACGAATTAGGTTTGTACCCAATTTATGGCGGAGTTGAATTTATACCAATCAAAACGTTTGCATACATGTTGTCAATCGATGTTAAATGACTGTAGCTTTTTATGCAATAAGAACTGTCCCAACAGTTCAGCTGGTCACCCTTCTCAAGACACGAGTCAGATAAGGAAGTTGATCCAGGTAGACGGCACGTGCCCAGCATGGCGGATACACTCCTCCGACTACTCTGGTTTTCCCGCATTTGGCTCAAAATTATACGTCCCTCGCCTCGCTCAAACAAAAACGAAGATAATAAGGAACGACATGACAGCACGTCTTGAGGAATGTACTGAAATTACGTTTAATGTGCCGATAGATGGATGGGAATCTGAAGTCTCAATAAATGTTTTACACTCGAAATTCCTTTACGAAGTTTTTGTTTCTTAGTTCTACAATTCATGTTGTTCTTATTAAGGTAGGTAAGGACCTTTTTTTTGAGGTGTGAAATCGTTCAATTTCTTCCACTCTTGATGGACTGCTCTCGGGCGTATCAGACTTTTACTTACTAAAACCACACCTGTGTCCTTCAGTTGCCCTTTACGTTCTAGGACCACGGGTTCCTCAGAAATTATCCGAGACCCTAGTGGGCATCGGCCCTCTGGGCCACTACGGTTTACTGACATCTCTTTGAGGCGCGTGTGGAACTAGCTGATAGCTAAAAGCCTGGCCACATTACCACAAACACACAAACGGCGCAGCGCCTGTCAGCAAACTCATTGCTGTGTCTAGCAGATATACGGTGGTCAAACGGTAACACTTCATCGTACTTCACCACCATGTTGTTCAAGCTCTGCGTCGACAACAATTTCACGACTAGTTTTCAACCAAAGAGTTTTACAACGTTGCCTTGTCGTGTATTTACCTACGTTGTGGCACCGTAACGTGTATCGCTCAACATTTATTGATTTACATTCAGTCAAAAAAGTATCGGGAATGGATGATTTGTTTATGGTTCCAAATTCAAATTTTTGTTTTTTTGTAGTTGTTAGATTGGCACAACTGTTTTCCATTTTGGCGCGGAGTTTGAGTTGCATCTGTTATTTATATTAAATACAGTGCTGGTTTTAGTAATATCATATATAGTGTGTATTGCGAATTTCATAATGGACAAAAATATCGAACAAAGAGTTTGTCTTAAATTTTGCATCGCCAATGGAATTTCGTGTTCGAAGTCACTGAAAATGTTACAGAAGGCTTACGGTGAATCGACTTTATCAAAAACTCGTGCTTATGAGTGGTTCAAAGCGTTCAAAAGCGGTCGAGATGTGATGGAAGATTTGCCTCGCTCTGGTGGGCCGTCAACGACTGCAACTGAAGTTAACATCGCAAAAGTGAAGAAAATAGTGACTGAAAATCCCTATTCAACTCTGAGAGAGATAGCCGCCGAACTTTCTGTATCTTACGAGTCGATCCGTACCATTTTAACTAATCATTTGGGTATGAAACATGTTGCTGCTCGGCTAGTCCCAAAAAATCTGAATTTTATCCAAAAACTCAATCGCACAAGGCTATCATTGTGAACGAATTTTTGACCAAACACTCAACAAATACCATCCAGCAATCTCCATATTCACCAGATATGGCTCCTGCTGACTTTTTTCTTTTTCCTAAACTCAAATTACCACTTCATGGCACCCGTTTTCAATCGATAGAAGGACATAAAGGAGAATTCGCGGCGAGAATTGAACTCAATTCCGGAAGCAGCGTTTAAAAAATGTTTTGATGAATGGATTATTCGTTGGCGCAAGTGTATCGTTTCTAAAGGAGCATACTTTGAAGGTAATAAAATAAATTTGGATGAATAACAGACATTTTGTGTATTATTGATCTTTTCCCGGTACTTTCTTGACAGAGTAGTATTAAGACTTTACGCATAAATGAAACACTGTACAAAGGCGGACTTAGCCTTTTTTCTACCAGTCGACCTTAGGATGGTGCAGAAACGTAAAATGACAGGTGCAACTTAAGAGAAGAAAAACATAAAAGAAATAAGTAGATTAATATCTAGGTACTTATTTCTTTTCTGTTTTTCTTCTATATATATTTTATTTGCAATATATATAATTAAGTGAAAATCATTTCTTTTTTTTTAAGCACCGAAATTTTACTAAAATGGTAGTGTTTTTTTAAGAAATTAACTTTTTCGCTTGTGGCGTTGTACAGCGAAGTGGCTACCTTTTTTTTCGTATTCAAGATTACCATCATGATCCCTTCAATTATTTCAATTCTGCTATGTTTTCTAAACCAATATTTTATGTTGAAAGATTTGATTTTTTGTTTGTTTGTTTGTATGTTACGATTAAGTTCAAAAACTACAGGGCCGATTTCCAAAATTCTTTCACCAATAAAAAGCTATTTTATCACTGAGTGACATAGGCATATATTTTCTATTTTCACGTGTCTGAAGCCGCTGGCAAAAGCTAGTGAGTAAATAATCATAGACACGTCTGCGTTTTACGACCGGCCCAGTAACCTATTTTATGCAGCAATCGATTCTCGCATTCGTGCGTCGGCAAAAGTTTTCAGCCTTCCTTTTAATTTGCTTTATACGAATTCAAACTATGTGCCTGATGTGATCTTTTGAAATGTCGAACTAAACTTTCATTCCATACTAGCTTCTGTCAGCGGCTACGCCCGCGTAAAAATAGGTTTCTCCATATAAACTTTGGACCCCTCTTTCATCCCCTTAGGAGGTGAATTCTGGAAAATCCTCTCTTACTGCTCGCCTACGTTATGAAAGGAAAACGTGTGCAAAATTTTACGCTTCTAGTCCCAGTAGTTTTGGCTGTGCGTTTATATTTCAGTCAGTTTCTCCTTTTATATATATAGATTCGACGGAGAAAAAATAAAAAATATTTCTTAGTGTTTATAAGCAGGATTATGTAGGTACAAAATATCAAGCCTCTGAATCCAGCAATATAGGCCGTACATTTTATATCTGTAAATAAATGAATGAATAACTATATAAGATCTATGATGGATACCCATTCGCCAGAGAAGAAGTTTGCGCGCACGGACTACACTTTTCTCTCTCTTATATCACATTTTCAATTATTTATTTATTTATTTAATTTAAACAGAACGGCCGAAGCCAATTACACCATTTAAACACATACAGAAAAAAATATAAAACAATAATTGAAATTAAAATCAGAAGTCACGCAGGACTTTTATTGGGACCTATTTAATAAATATTACACACAGTCATTCATCTCACAAAATTTCATACATTCTGACAGTATCATCATCCATTCTTCACCAAACATATCATATCGGTGTTTTTGTCTAGGAGAGCATTAAGCGAAGAGAGTGTCCGCGGTATGGGTGATTTGGAGTGAGCAACTGTACGACTCGTCGGAACTGCCAGGAGCCGATGCTTCCTGCCACGGCTGTAGTTAATATTTTTAGTAATTAGTCAATATTTATGTTCTTCCCATCCTAAGAATCTTCGTTCTTCTAACAATCTCCTGCTGCTATGTCCTTCTACTGATTTTGTTCGTTCTTCCTTTGATATACGGTCCATACTTCTGTGGAATGCCCTTCGTCTTAACATCGGGACGGCCACCAGCCAGTATGCATTTAAGTGAAAGTTGCAGAATTACTTTCAAAACAAATAGCGGAGTCGTTTTAAAAAACCCCTTCTTTTACTTTATATAAATATATAATCTAGGTATATATTATATTAAATACTTATATATATGTTTATTTTATTTATATACATATACATTTGAATTCTTGTTTTTCTTAATAATCTATTTTGTTTTTTATGCACCTCTTCGTTAATTGGTAGAGAATACCTAAGTCCGCTTTTGTACCTTTGTGTTGCATGAAGTTTTAATAAATAAATCTATACTAATACTACCTTTTACCAGCGGCTTCACCCGCGTGAACATATAATGCCTATGAGTGTCATAAGAGATGAAAGAATTAATAAGATTGGTTCAGTAGTATTTGAGTTTAACTCTTACAAACAAAAATACAAATCTTGTAATATAATATTAGTATTATTAATGTTCAGATTATAAAAAAATAAAGAGGAATTTGTTTTTTTTTTTTGCAACGAATCGAATTAAAAACTTCTGGACCGATTTTAAAAATTCTTTCACCATTAGGATGTTATTTTTAGGGCTTCGTACCTCAAAAAGAAAAAACGGGATCCTTATAGGAATCTGTCTGTCTATCTGTCAAGACCCTTTATCTCAGGAACGCGTAAAGTTGTTTGAATTTCGACACTTTCAAGGGAACTAAAATTCCCGCTGATCAAGAAACCTGAAATTTGGCATGAAGCAAGATCTCATGGCACAAGTATAGAAAAAAAACTGAAAACTGTAAATTTGTAGTTACGTCACAAAAAAAAAACTTTTTTTTTGCGATTCGGAAAAAATTTCGTAACTAAATTCGGGAATTGAACTGTTTTCATAGGTAAGTTTGTACGGAACCCGCGAGTGTTCAACAATGCGCGAGTCCGACTCTCACTTGCCAGGTTTTTTACTTTCAAGGTGTATTTGTTGTTTGTAGTTCTGTTCAATAAATATTGATTTTTACTTATTGTAAAAGTTCAAAAAGAAGAATCAAGACTTGCAGTATTAAATTAAATATGTGAAATTGTTATTACATTCCAAAGGCGTCCTTGACATTCAAGAGATAAGACATAAATTCAATCGAGTCAAAGGTTATTAAATGTCATTTTCACGCCATTTTTGTATCCATTAATAGAACGATTCTATTAATTAACATAACACTTAACAATTAAGAATATTTTCATATGCTTAGTGACTAGATTTTGAGTCTAGATTAATTCCCCTAGTAGTAGAGATCCTTGAGAAAGAACAGACAACAAAGACTGAACTGGGTGACTTTATTAATTAGGTAAGTAAATCTTTTTTTCCGAAACCTTTATGTTATTCTCTAGGTATGTCTCATACCTACCCTCGCCGGAGGTCGTGGGTTCGATTCCCACCCAGGACAAATGTTTGTGTGATGAGCAAGATCATTTGTTCTGTGTCTGGGTGTAATTTATATATAATATGTATGTATTCAGAAATATATAAGTATGTTCATCAGTTGTCTAGTACTCATAACACAAGCTCTGCTTAGCTTGAGACTAGACAGCGTTGTGTGATTTTTGTGGAATATTATTGACCACCAAGCTTTGTTTGCAGGATTACGTTCCCCTGGGTTACCTATCATAAGTTCTAAAAATATTTGACCGAATTTCATTTCACCTAAAACTTTTCAACTATTTTCGTTTCGTTTTTTTTTTATTTCAACTTGTCACCGATGTTCATTATACCACTGTTATAATTACTATATTTTCATTTCACCAAACGCCTAGAAATGTAATTATTACACTGGTATGATTGAGGCAACAGGAGCTAATTTCAGATTAGTTTTATTTTTTTTATTTTTTAAATTAATTATTTAAACGTAGTGGCACTTAATAATATAGTTGACTATGAACAAAAATGGATTTAATTGGTCCCAGTAGCCATGCAAGCAGGCATGCAGCATGCAAGCAGGCATGCAGCATGCAAGCAGGCATGCAGTATGCAAACACAATGCAGCATGGAAGAAGGCATGCAGCATGCAGCAGGTATGTAGCATGCAAGCAAGCATGCAGTATGCAATCAGGTACACAGTATGCAAGCAGGCATGCAGCAAGCATTGTTTCGGCCACGGCTCTGGCGCTGCTGGGTTTGGACGGCCCCACCCTTATCGTCGCAGATGGTTTTAACGCTCACCACCTTCCCCACAGCTCGCGGGTCGCCCTACCACTCCGCGCCTACGCGGGCTTGAATTACATTCTAAGACACAAGACACAAGACGGTGTGAAGTCGGTTTTGCAGCGATTCGTTTCTGACACTAAATTTTGTAGCACAACATATTGACTTTTTATGACACTATTTTAATTTAATATTGAAAATGCTACCAACTAACCGTCTATATATTTGTGACCAAAATTCCGTAAAATGTTGTTTAGGTGTGGTGAAAATATGGTAAATAAATCATTTGGCAAATGAAAAATAAATAATACCGCTGTTGTATATTCTGAAGATAGTTGGTCTGAAGTTCAGCTTAAAGCTGAGATGGGTATGACCATCATTGCTAACTGGCTAAATGATAATTTGCTAACTTTGAACACAATGAAAACTAATTATATTTGTTTCTCTGCTTCAAACCGTTCTCAACCAAATGAAGCCTATAGCATTAAAGTGCATTCGTGTAAGCAGAAAACCGCTAATAACGATTGTACATGTCCTTTAATTGGCAAAGTATCTCAGACGAAATATTTAGGTATCATAATTGACCAAAAGTTGTCTTGGTATTTCCATATCGAACATGTAACTCGTAGAATAAGGAAATTATGTTGGATATTTAAAACATTAAGACACGTCGTTCCAACAATCACAAATAAAAAAGCCGGCCAAAACAGAAATATCTTAAATGAAATTTACATCGCCCTTGCACAATCTATCATAACCTACTGTATACCGATATGGGGCGGTGCCGCAAAAACACAATTTATAGAGGTGGAACGAGGACAACGAGCCCTCATTAAAATCATGTATTTTAAACGAATGAGACACCCTACAGAAAGTATATATCAGATAAGCGGTCTGCTTTCTGTTAGGAAATTGTACATCACACAACTGATTTTAAAAAAACACAAAACTCTCTCTTATGATAGTAAAATACTATCAAAGAGACGGAAAGATATGATTGCACAAGTTCCACAAACAAAAACTAAATTCGCTGCTATACAATACAATAAACGCTCTGCACAAATATATAATAAGGTAAACAAAGAAATATATATATACACTAAACAACTAAGTGAATGTAAGAAATTGCTAATAGAATGGTTAAAAACCTTAACATATGAAAGTACGGAAGCACTGCTGCAATACGTAAAATAAACCATCCCTTACACACTCATGTAACCACACCACGACACGCAAACCACACATACACACACGCGCACACCAAACACAAACACGCGCACACCAAACACATATACAAATAGATTTTTATAATATTAATATAGGTAATACAAAACTGTAAATTGTAATAACCAAAAACTATTTAAATATTGCTAAGTTATGGAAGAGCGGAGTCTCCTAATACAGGTATTATTTACCTAAAAGGAGGCTCCAATCACAATCTATTGTTACAAAAGTTTGGTTTCTGAAATAAACAATTTTGTATTTGTATTTTTGTATTTGTAAAAAAGTTGAAAAGAGGGTTCGGCCTATAGCAAAAAGTTATTTTGCATATCAGCGAAAATAGTTTAGTAAAATAATACTTATGACACATGATACTTCGATGATCTAAAAATATTTCAAATAATGCATATAGCAAAAAAGACGTCGGTCAATAGTTTTCGGTAAAATGAAATTCGAACAAAAAAAAATTCGGAATAGTGATCGGTTCCCGTTCCCCTGAGATAATTTTCTATTTATACTTTCACGCAACCGAAGCCGATAGCAAAAGCTAATGTTATTTTTTCATAAAAGTACCAGTAACATTTTAATCACGCATCAGTTATTGATAATATCCCAAAGGAATATTTAATGTGCAATGCATCTTCTTGTTCGACATATATGTATATGCATTACATTAAGCATTTGTCATGGCAAATGTGCAGAAAACTAGTTTCTACATACATTATGTAAAATTAAACAGTCATCCGGATTCAAATGGCAATAACATAATTATCTCTTGAACAAAACATTTTGCTATAGCAGTTTCATCAGAACCTTATAAGGGAGAATCTATAGTGTTATCTAGATACGCGAGAACGTGTCAAGCCAAGTCCAAGCCAAGAGAGAACAACCTAGCCAAATTACAACCGTTTCGTTTCGATTCTCTTTCGTCGATCGCCTCGAATCGGCCACGCCTCCGATAGTTATAACGTCATCTCAACGCTCAGACACGTGGTCAGAGCAAAGGAATTGGAGGCGTAGCCTACTCGAGACGTTCGAAGCAAGAGAATCGAAACGAAACGGTCGTAACTTGGCCAAGGGGCTGGCGAGCAGCTCCCGTTTATGTAATATTATACGAACCATTAGGAGTCGCTTTGGCCGTCTTCTGTACCTATTAAATAATCGTCAAGTTGGTATAATTTTAGAATTAAATTGGCGCCAAAAATAGACGTAAACGAAAAAAACGACACAAGATAACAAATTAAAGTTATTTTACAACAAGTTTATATTAATAAATTCCTTTAGCTATTTACTTTTAACCTTTTGAGTAGCGCCATTAGAGACACAATAGAAAGACAATGACAAAAAAACTCGTTGTTTATTGAATTTTACTTCTAGCTGCTAGACTACCTACTAGATATTAATATTAACCAAAGTTACAATCAATACAAAATATTTATATTTTTTAATGATAAGATTTGTTTGTACTCGTTACTCGATCTTATCGCAAATTAAGATAACTGCTTTGAAATTTCACGGATAAAAGATTGCCAAGCTTCACTGTCATCTAGAATTAGTGATGCATCTTGATCGAAACATTGGATCCTTCAGTTGGAGTTGGTCTTGTGGCTGAAGGTGACACTCGTCATCTCCTGTTCTCTTCCGCCTTGAGTAGGTATAATTATTGTAAAGTTATAAAACAATAGTTTTTCAGGTAATGCCACTTTTGCTAGGGTACTGTCGCACTCTACGTTGGGGTTTCTTCAGGGACCGGGACTTATCTACAATGAAATGCTTTAAAAGCTTAATACTTCTATAATACTTTTCTTCAAAAATTCAAAGTAAGTACATCGCGCTACAATGGTTATGTCCAAACTGAAAAAACTAGACATTTCTTTTGTTCTACTTAATTTTTAAACCTATTCTAGAACAACCATGCCAGTTCGTTAACCTAACTCATACGATCTCCTTTCGATATCACAGTACTCATCAAATGACTCTTTCCGCTCTGGTTGAACTAGAGGAAAGGTCAGACTTTTACTGATTATAACCCACCTGTGTTCCTTCAGTTGCCCTTTTCATTCCTGAGGCCACGGTAACTATTTTTCAATTCAATTTAAGAAACCTTTACAAGAATTAAATTTTAGAGCGATCTAATCTCAAATATATGTGCGTTATCAACATGCATTACAGCTTAGGTTAAAAGAATTTATTCTCAATAAAAACATAACATGTCGCTTACTTAAGAACAATAATTATAACTTAATTAAATACTAACTTAGGTTCAACAACATCCGTCACAAAACTATCAAAACTACCCAAAACTTGACCCAACCAACGCTTTCATTGTTCGAGCTTAAGATAAAAACAATTGTTTCAATTAAAAAAACATATAATTTGGGACCAAAATACCGTCATTTTAAGTTTTTTTAATAATAATATACGTATATGTAGATACCCAGTGTCACTCTCACAACTAAGACGTATCTAACAACACCTCTCAAACTAAAATGTAACAAGCCGTTTAGGCTCTAGGGCGCGCCAAAGAAATATACATACATACACTCGTAAAACATAAACCTCCTTCTAGCACAGTCGAGTAACAAAAAGTAGGGGAATTTTAGCATATAAATTCCTCTAAATATTTTTTTTATATTAATAATAATTTTATATAATTAATAATTTTAAATATTTATTTTTAACTTTTTCACCACTCCCAGGCCTGTCAATTTATTTCTCCTTTGTCTGACCCCATCATAGCAATTAAATACCAGCAAACTCTATAATTCAATCCAAACCTAAATGTTAATCCATAATGCATCTATTCTATCTATTCCTTAGTTCCCAGGACCTTCACAGAGTCCAACTCATCCATGACCTTTTGTGGTGACGTAAGACATTTTTTGTAAATTACGTCGTAAACATTACAATTTATAGAGTGATCGTATTGATGAAGAATGACGATCGATGCGAGCTCCACATCTTTGTCACACTCATCACACACAAGATCCGCTATGTATATTCTTATCATGACTGTTAAAGTGTTGATACACACAAAAGCTGGGGTGACCAAACCACAACAGGTAAATTGTTTTCAATACACACTCGAAAACCGACTTTTAGGCACGTCCCTTATTCCTACCGCTTTTAGGAACGTAATTTGCTGTTTTTCGAACTAGTGCGGAAAAGTGCGAAGGCTCGCCCCCACCACAATTTATGACGTTTATCGTATATTCGTATCAGGCTGATCGTTAAGCGACCCCCACGAGTCACTTAAAAATTTATCACTGCAGTATTCGGCTCCATAACCGCAGAATTCCGCCTCGGTCGCATTGATGAACTTACTCTACTTCTATCAAAACGTACTATTGAGATATTTTAATGCCTTTTAAGATATACATTACTTACATGTTGAATATACATTATCTGTGGCAGCCCACCCGAATGTCTTTGTATGAGTCTTTGACGGAATTTTTTCGAGTGTAGTTCAGTAACTGTTTTAATTATTCACTAATTGATTCCTAATGAATATTGTGATATAAAATTGGTGTAGTTTTGTATCCCAAGTGTCTGCGCAACTGGACAATATGTAGAATCATTAAAACAGGGCCAATCCACATCGACGCACAAACGAATACCGTGGATCCAGTACACGTTTCTCGACCCCCCAGTGGTGGAATTTTTCATCGATTTCTTCCTAATATTTTTTTTAATTATTTAGTTTTATTTAATTTAAACTGTATAAAATCTAAAAAATACTTTTAAAATTAAAAAGTCATCGAAATTCATTACAATCACGAATTTATCAACCCCGATGACTTTTTAATTAATTAATATAAATTTTTAATAATTAATTATTTATTTTTACTAAAAATATCATTGAAGTTGGTTAGAATAACGATTTTATACAGTATAAATTAAAAAAAAGTTTTTTTTTAATTATTAAAAAGCCGACGAAAAATTCCACCACTGGGGTGTCCAGAATCATGTACTGGATCCATGGTATTCGTTTGTGCGTCGATGTCAAAGACACTGTATACAGGGTGTATACCCTCTTTCTCGCTCGAACGACTAACACTTTAATAGATCATGGTAAGACCCCAGGAAGGATCCTATATCCTGGGTGATTTGTCGTTCAACTAATGAGACAAAGAGTCTAAACATAACCGTCAATGACTTTGATAGTCTGATTGTTTGATGCCAATAATATTATTCCGCGAGATTTCGAAATTTCAATCTCGACTCGAGATTATCATCCGGTAACCGACCAAACTCGAATCGTAGACAGCGCGTAGTGTTGAGATGTAGGCTAAACCTAAGGGGCCCAGCAGGGTCGAGCCCTCCCGGGGCCTTGGGCCACCCCCGCCCTAGAGCGGAAGAGTCATTGGATGATTAACCATTTAAAAAAAGCCTGTAAAAGTTAGCTATTTACTCCCCTTCTCTCCGCCTCGAGCGAGACGGCTTATTTGACAAATTCCCACCCTAAAAAAAAAACTAGAAGGTCATAAAGTTCATAAATACATCGAGCAAAACCTCGATATATTGATGTCATTCGGTTCATTATCATAAGATGTTTCGGTTAACCTACCTACGTAACAGTAGATAAAAGGGTACCGTATTGTGAAAGGTAATACTTACAATATTATGTAAGTTCTTCAATAGTTATAAAATTTATTTTGACGATTGCTTTTGAACACCCCCGAGGCAGTTGGTCTCTGCTTGTTCACTCTCCAGCCGTTTTAGATTGCTATCCCATCGGACTATCAGAATAAGGACTGGCCTGTTGGTCTAGTAGTTAGTGGCCCTGACTGCTATGCCGGAGGTCGTGGGTTCGATTCCCAACCAGGACAAATGTTTGTGTGATGAGCACGATCATTTGTTTTGTGTCTGGGTGTAATTTATCTATAATATGTATGTATTTAGAAATATTTAAGTATGTTTATCAGTTGTCTAGTTCTCCTAACACAAGCTCAGCCTAGCTCGAGACTGGACGGCGTGGTGTGATAGTTATGGAATATACAGGGTCGCCGCACACGGGCCAGCGGCCACAACCACAAGACGCCGCCACCGGCATATTTCCTGTAGTTTTTGTATATTGTATATGAACTCGCCGCAGACGGTTGACGCCGGTGGCCGCCACACGCTACAAAACGCCGCCGCACGCCATTCACGCATTTAAACCTTCTTCGACAGAGTCCATTATGATAATATGGTATTAATTAAAAAAGTAGCAGCCTCCAGCCACAAGTGAATGTCGCACGCTTCAGCTTCCTTTGTGGCCGCTTATAGCTTCTCGTGGAGGTGTTTGTGGCTGTGGCAAGTGGCCTATGTGTGGCGACACTTAAGGAACCGAGAATGAATCTCTGTTGAGATTGGCCACTGTAATCGAAATTCGGTCGCGAGGATTATTATTAATTCAGATATCTTTGAAATACTCGGCTTTTCTCTACTATGTTATGCATATAGTATACTCCTAATCTTTTCTGTATCTATTGGTGAAAATCCATTCAGTAGTTTTGAGTTATTCGCGTTCATACAGACAGACGCGGTGGGGGGGACATTATTTTGTAATTGATGGAAGTGATAATTGTGCACTACTTGGGAAAAATGAATGTGTTCAATTATTAATTGAATTGCACAATTCTTGATATTAATAAAATAATGTCTAATATATCAATTTAGTCGTTTCGCATGTAGGAACCTGTCAAACTTCTCAAATCCTTCGCATCTTCTTGCGTTTGCTGATGTAACACGGAGATGGGAGGATTTCGACACCGGCCGGTGTGTCCCCAAGGTCGGCGATCGCCATTCAATACCTGAGCCACGTTCGTGCGCACTTCAGTACGGGGTAGCATACAGCATGGACAAGACTTTGGTAGTGTTTGCGTGCCTCTGCGGTTTCGGTAAGTACATACTATTTTTTATGACTACATTTTAATCATTGCAATAAAAAAGCTACTATGAGACTTCACGCAGTGCTTTTAGGGAAAAATACTTTGATTATAATGATTTTCCTACTCAATAAAGCTATAAATAAAATGCTAATAGACCGTGATACATACGCACGTTTCAGTGCAAGCTCTGTGCAATATAATCTCACTATCATACAGTCTAATGAGCTCGTCTTCCCATTAATTAATTAACTACTTCGACAGAACACACGTGTCCTATAAATATGTAATTAGGGGTAAATAAATAGCCTGCTACCTGTAATTAATCTAAACGAGTTCTTAACAATAAGACGGAATTGCTTTAGCGGCTAAACAATGGGTAAGATTAAAGTAGTTAACAATTGATCAATTAAACAACTCTTTCAATTAATGTAATTATGTATTTATAATCTTTTATATGGAAGAAGTTTTAGCTTTTAACTATCTTTGTATCTTTTACGTAGAGATAGGTACCTACATATCTCAGCATAATTAAATTTCCATTCATCCTTCTTCGGTAACATTTGAATTTTTTTTTAAAAATTAGTAAAATAATACGCAAAGGGTAAATGAAGTAACATGAGGTGTGTTTTAGTCTGTAAAAGTCTCGACACGCTATTTTGTTCTCCCTAGAGCGAAAGAAGTCATATCCTACCTCAAAAAAAATTCTCCCTCCTTGCATAATTTATTTTATCCTCAATCCTGAGGGTATACAGACGAATAACTTCGTCGCGGACAATATTTCACCATGTTATCCTATCTTCGGCGTGTCTACACGCGGACTGTGGTCTCTAGTGTGACAGTGATTTGATCCGGTCAACGTTACAAGCTCCTTTGAGTCTTCTCCTATCGTTTTCTGTCAGAAAAATTCTTAATTCAAATATTTTTATTTCACATAGGCCTACATGGGCACTTATAAAACGTCAGAAGCTAGTGCACGGTTCCAAATTGGTTGTTTCTTATGGAGAAGAACCGGCAAGAAACTCCATGCTTAACTCATTGAATATGAATAATTACAAATATCAATAATGTGTAAATGTTAACAATCTAAATTACTGACGAATTTAAGGTAGTTAAAGTCTATTGCAAAAGCAATGAGTTATAAAATATATTTATATGTATATAATAAAAATAAATATAATATTAAAACAAAGATCGAGTTAATAGACACAATATTAATGAGTTACCAGCAATATATATTTCCAGGTTATTAAAGATTAATTATTAAATAAAAGGTACCATAATTAATTTTTCCACTAGGTTTATCTAATTTATTCAGGTAGGTAATCGTTTTTTACATCGCATCGTTCAAACCTCATTAAAATATACACAGAAACAACAATGCAAGTAAAATCTTCTCGCATTTGATTTTAATCTATATTTATTAGAGTCAGGCAAAATTATTACGATATTAAAAAAACGAAAAATCGGTCAAAACAATCTAAGCTTGTATCGGTACCAACATACACATAGACAAACTTACAAGCTTCACTTAATTTTACCTTCTAAATTTTTTCTGCTGAGTTAGAGGTTAGAAAGTTGAGTTGAGAGTCCTAAATTACCTATGTATTTATTTATTTTTTTGTTTAAGCACACCAACGACTTATTTATAATATAATTTCAACAATTTACGAGGTGATACGGTATAAAAATTTCACTTACAGGATTGCACAAAATTCATAGCAGGTCTAATTAATTAAATAGATTTTAAACGAATAAATAATAAACATCAAAATACGAAAATAAAATAAAAATATGGTCATATGTGCATGATTTTTTTCCATGTTAAGTAACGGTTCTACCTCTCTCTATATACCTCTAATCAATCAAAAATACCTTTAGAGGGTTAATCAAATTTCTTCTAGCAGAAATCTCAAATTTCTTCTAGAGAAAATCTCAAATACTTCTAGAAGAAATCTTAAATTCTTCTAGAAGAAATCTTAAATTCTTCTAGAAGAAATCTTAAATTCTTCTAGAAGAAATCTTAAATTCTTCTAGAAGAAATCTTAAATTCTTCTAGAAGAAATCTCAAATTCTTCTAGAAGAAATCTCAAGTTCTTTTAGAATAAATTTTACGATCCAAAATAACCTTCAATGGTAGTTGTAAGTATATCAATTTTTACGTCAATTACGACATTCTTTCGAAAAATAAAATTATTCAAATTTCTAACCAAGAAAACTTTTAAAAAGTCCGAATTATTCCCAGAGTCAATAAGTTCACACGGCCAATCATTACCTAAGTCTTATCTAACATTAGTAGGTTCTAGCACAAAACCTAAGACGTCATGTTTGTAAAAGTTCATTATTATGCACCGGAGATTTGGTAATATTTTGTTCAGTTTAGCATTCCATGGAAAATTTCGTACTTATTTCTACACAGTTTCTCTTACCTATGTCGTAAGACGGCCAATCTTTATCACATCATCATGAACTTGAATTCATTTAAAATAGAATGCAACTACTGGTGGCTACACGAATATATTATGACCTTCAAGGTCAGAGGAACATGAGGAATCTACATAATTAACTCACTTTTGACATCCTTAAATTGATTACATAAGATTTTATTTACGTACTTGTTAACTTGAGATGTAGTTTCTGACCCGTTAATATTACATTAAAATAACATAATCACTTGTAAAAGGTCACTAATGCGTTAATAATGTTGCACATCAACAAACCTTTCCGATGATTATGATTATTATTGCAATGCTTAGGTATATATGAAGTGATACAGGTATATATATAAATGGTGATGTGCCAATTAAAGCTCAAAATAGTACAAATAAGTGTGATATTTGTAATATATGTTTATGTATCATCTTATGACGAATCCCGCTCTTAGGCGGAGCTGGAGATAGCATCATTGCCTTTATGCCGTTGCCTTTATCCCTTGGGTTTCACTTTCACACTACCCGTGGCCTCAGTAGGCTTCGACCCTGCTAGGCCCCGTTGGGAATACTGATAAATACTTTGAGAATAAATATTTTTTTAAACTTTTTATGCAATAAGAGTTTCGGCGAAAAATAAAACTGACACAAACGCATATCAAGATTTGGTACAGTGACTAAAACTATAAGATGCTGTAGGGACACTTAAGAATTTCGCATAATGTGAGTAACCGAATGATGCAAGATGTGACATATTGCATGACGATGTGTCAGCAGGCGTTTCGCTTTCACAGTTTAATCTGCGGAGCCAATCTGTACTTGTACCTATCTAAATAATAAACAGTTGTCTGACTCCTAATATTGGCAGAGCTTCGAGATTATTCTAAAGAGTTATATAATATGCTCTCAAAACGGTGAAGGAATCCGGCATGTTCTAGAACCAAAAATTCGAAGGCATGTGACATTCACCAATCCGCACTGGGCCCGCGTGGTGGATTACGGCCCATTCCCTCTCCTAGAGAGGAGGCCTAAGTCCCAGCAGTGGGAACATTATAAGGCCGACTATGCTATGCTATAATATATTCCACAAATATCACACAACGCCGTCTAGTCCCAAGCTAAGCAGAGCTTGTGTTATAAGTACTAGACAACTGATAAACATACATATTATAGATAAATTACACCCAGACACAGTACAAATGGTCGTGCTCATCACACAAACATTTGTCTTGGGTGGGAATCGAACCCAAGACCTTCGGCATAGCAGTCAGGGCCCCTAACCACTAGACCAACAGGCCAGTCGATATTACCGTTATCGCAGCCATGGAACGCAAAGAGCAACTGAATACATAGGTAGATTTTAGTCAATAAAATTCTGACGCTCCCTCGCGCTCCATCCAGAGCGAAAGAAGTTATTTGATGTTTTCGCACCCAAAAAAACTCTAAGATCTCTGTAGAAGTGGCATAGAATGGTAATCTCGTACGTAATGACAAATGAATATTTAACGTAAGCGAATAACTGTCAAAATTTTAACAGTTCCTTTGATCAGTGACCTACCATTAGAACGTCATTGTGCAGTCATTGCTTTTAATTTGTTTCGAGACATCTCGATATTGTCATTCTACCACAAGATCATTGACCGATCAATGATCGATCATTATGAATTATCAGATTACGAACTTTTAGCAAAATGACAATGGTATCGTGTTCGAATCACGAATTTATAAATAGCAAACTTGGACCCCTGTTCACCATCCTTCAGTAATTGTAGTGTAATATTATCTATATCCATACTTATAATCAATCTGTAGATGTGAAAATTCTATAAATTGAAAATATAAAAAAAATAAATGGCAGGGTGTGTTGCTAGACCGACACCGAACCCAAAAATGTGATAAAAAATTTTTTGTCTCTCTGTCTGTCTGTTTGTTCAGGCATCACGCAAAAACTACCGATTCGATTACGATGAAACTTGGTATAATTATTCTTTAATATCTTGGGCACCACACTGGGTACTTTTTATCCCGGAAAAGTATATACAATAAAAATATAAAATATTTCATATTTTCGTATCTCAAAACCCTAATAAAACCATTTTCGACTTCTACGCGGACGAAGTCGCGGGCAAAAGCTAGTAATAAATATATTTTTTTTTAATTGTTTAATGTTGGGAAATTTCCATTTTCAACAATCGTAACGGTATAACTCAATTATGTTACTGTAAAACTTAAGATTCACAGTACAGTAATTTCTTAATAAGTTTTACGGTAAAAATTTGCATAATAATGTCTTCCAATGAGTCGAATCTCTTAACAGATACTAAGTGAGTAGGCACTAGCCTGGATTGTTGGCTTAGTGTCTATTGAAATTCAAACTAAAACAAATTCATCTATTTCAGTCACTAAAGATGGCCACGTCATACTTAGATATTTTATGCAAAACTTGCCAATGACCGGATCTTTCTAAACGAAATATTTTCACCACTAAAAATACTACATGCAAAAATGGCCAACTCATCTTTTCATATCTCATAAACTTTCCTTCTTTATTTAGGTGGGAAATTATTTAATGGCTTTTCTCACTCTAGGGCGGAGCGCAAGGCCATTCCTATGTTCCTTCTTTGCCTTGCGTTCTAGGACCGCGGTGTATCCTTTCGGAGAACCCATGAAAACTTTTCTTCTTGTGAATCAAATTGTTAATTTTCTTAATTTTTCAACAGCGGTCGCCCAGTTCGGAGGATTCGGTCAAAGTTCCAACCCGTCCTTCAACAGGAACCAGCAGCCGATCCAACAGCCCAAGCAGCCGATCCCACAAGCACCTAGAGCAGACTTTGCCGGAACCTGCAATGAACTGAACGAAAAGTACCCCGTACCCGGCAGCTGTGACAGATACATTGAATGCATTGTAAGTACTGTTTTTATGATATTGGTCAAATTATCATGTATAACCAATATTTTGATATAGATTCCTACATCTCCATTAGGGAATTATCGGTTATCCGAAATAAAAAAATATCCGTAACCGTAACCGAAACCGATGTAAGTTTCGAATAAAGGCGTAGTCTAAATGACAGATTACGACAGGTTGTCATTTGTTTTGCGCGACCAAATAAATGATAATCTCTTGCTATTTATATTTTTACTTTTATAATTAATAATTTTCAATTTCCTATTCGAAACTACTGGATATTCCGAAATAATTTCATATCCGTAACCATTTCCGAAACCGGTATAATTTTATTCTTATAGGTATCTTGTAGCTTGTAGGATCGTAACCATAGTACCTAGTGCGAGATTTGGGCCTATTACACTACGCTATATTCAGACAGTCTAAGTCTATGTATTTTTATATATCTCATCGTTCTGTTTCATTCCTTTACACGACATTGCCGTAAGTTGCTCTTTTTCTTGTGTGACGCTACATAGACCAATATTGTCTGAATAACGCGTAATGTAATAAGCCCAAAACTTTTACGAGTTTAACAAGTTTTACGTTTTCACGATCGACACGTTTAAGACGTTCGACTCTCTGATTGGCCCGCTCTAAGCTCTTAACCAATCAGAAAGCCAAACGCGGTATACGTTTCGATCGCGATAACGTAAAAACAACTCGCGCTCTCCACACAGATCCGAAATTTCACTGCAAGAACAGCGGAGGATTTTTATCAAAAAAAAAGTATGAGTAATCAAATAACCAAGCTGGTTATTTGATAAGTTCCCAGTCCAAAAAAAGCTGTTTTTGCCTACGAAAGTAGTTAGTTAACTGGGTAACCAGGTATTGGTGTAATGACATAATGCAATTAAGCTACGAGTAAATGAGATATTCATTGCAATATTGAGCAACTCCCTTCTAATTAATCGACCACCTGTCTAACAGTCTTTTTTTTATATTTTACAACTTTCACACAACACTGTTTAGTCCCAAACTAAGCAGAGCTAGTGCTATGTGTACTAGACAACTGAGAAACGAACTTGTATATTTCTAAATACATACTTAATTAATAATGAAGATAAATCACACCCAGACACAGAACGAATGATCGTGCTCATCACACAAACATTTGTCTTGGGTGGGAATCGCACGATGCCAGAGGTCGTGCGATTCCCACCTTAGCAGTCAGGGCCACTAACCACTAGACCAACCGGCCAGTCAGTCTTCTAGAACGTCAAGCGTCTCTTAGTACCTACCACGCCGGATACCGTTGACTCGACTTTGCATTTTAATCCCAGACCTCCCAGACACATCAATATGAACTTGTGTTAAATTATTCACCCATGGTCATGTATGTGAGAAAGTGTTGACACAGACTGGGATCTTACTTTTAAAATAGGTCGTGACTACGTCAAAGTCTGCGAGTACCACAAAGGCACTAATATAGCTTCATTCTTTTGTGTGTAATCATGCGTCTCCTCTCATGAATAATTCACTTAATAATCACAGATTCTGGTAATAAAGTTCGCGTTATTTGCTAAACGTGGTGCGAATGTGAGATTTGAGACAAACTGTGATTATTATTTTGGTGTTACCATACGGATACTGTGACTCTTATTATAGAAACATCATTTTTAAAACGAACTATTTCAATATCATCCCTTTCAGAAAATTCTTTCTCGGAAAATAACTTTCAAAAACTGTGCTTTCTGATTCGACGTTACAAAAAGAGAATTTGTTATCAGAATACTGAAATGCATAAATTACAGATTACATAGCCGATACAGGCAATATTTGGATTATTAAAAATATACGTTACTAAAATTCTGTTTTATGGAAATTGTGACACGCTTCGGACTGCCCAAGTAATTAATAATTCACGTCGACTAAAAAGCGGTTGACCCATGACATTACAAATCTAGTCATAACACCAATGTGCGAATATTTGTCTAATAACGGGTCAAGAGAATAGTCGCCTGCATCCTCTTATGTTGTGTTATGAATGATGATCATGATGGAGACATGTTATTGTATCTACTACTATAATACTCACGGAAATTAAAAAGAATGTCGTGATGTGATGACATATGGCTCTGAAACTTAGCCGCTCACAATGGGCCATACCAGAAGGCTTAAAATCATTCAAACGGCAATGGAAAGGGCTATGCTCGGAGTTTCCTTGCGTAAACATCTGGAATGAAAATATCCGCAGGGGAACCAACATATCCCAAACAATCGCCAAAATTAGTGGCAGTGGGTAGGACACATTGCTCGTAGGACAGATGGGATGGGGCCAAAAGGTTCTGGAGAGACGACCCGTAGTGGAAGACGCAGCATTGGAAAGCCTCCCTCAATGTAGACCGATGACCTAGTGAGGGTCGTGGGAATTCGATGGATGCGAAATGCACAGGACCGGTCATTGTGGCGTCGCTTGGGGAAGGCCTATGTCCAACAGTGGATGTCTTTCGTCTGAAATGTTGATGATGAGGAATATTGTGTTAGGTTAGGTTAGGATAGTGTCTTTCTGGCAGCTGCATCTGACTAGACTGAAGCCGACCTCAACATAGTTTCAAAAAGGCTAGCCTCAGATTTGACCTCAGAAAATAGCCAGATAATTATCATACTTCTGCCTTATTCTCTGCTCTGATGTGATGAATAATGCTTGTAATTTTGTCCATAGAACGGAACTGCGGAGGAAAAGCAGTGCCCTGATGGTCTGCGATTCAACCCTGAAGCGGTCGGATACCCGTGCCAGTATCCCAACGAATATGCTTGCCTTGAACGATCCTCCCTACGTGAGTAAAATACGAGTTTATGCTTAACCTGTGGTGCTTAAAGTTCATCTGCCAATTCACTCAATTTTATGTGATCTCGTAATTTTTCTTGGCACGAACCTCATTCGGACTTATTTTCTCGCTTACCTCTTTCAGAGGCGGTTTGGTAAGGCATAATAAATAATTCTAATGAAAGTTATCTAATAATTAAAAAGTTGGTCTTTATTGAGGTTAAACTACTAGAACTTTCTGCATTCTTTCTGATGAGAAGTAGCCCCCCTTGTCATTTTAAAACAAAATGTTCAGTTAAATCTCACATTGGGAGACACACAATAATAAATTTTGAGTTTCGCAGACCACTTAATCAAAAAATTGATCTTATTCGTCATACCACCTTGTATCATTGCCGATTTTAGATTATACTCATAAATATATTACACTATATAGATTCTATTTCTGATACGAATACGTTGTAGGAATATTTATTGTGTATTACATAAATAAAGTGAACTTTTGATTGTAATCACGATAAGTGAAGGTCTTATCGTAAAATTAAAGATCACTTAAAGAATAGAAGATTTCAAACTGTTCACTTTGGTATTTGGTTGAGTTGCTTCTCAAGATACAACAACTTCTAGATTTCCTTCGGCATTTTCAACCGGTCACATAAAACACTTGATCAAGACCTCTCGGACATAAATTCAATTTGTTTTTTTTTGAGGTGGGAAATCATCATATAATTTCTTCCGCCCTAGATGGAGCGAAAGGGAGTGTCGGACTTTTACTGACCAAATCCCATTTATATTCCTTCAGTTGCTCTTCGCGTTTTAAGGCCACGATAACTCTTTCGAACAATTGTTACGTACGTAGTGGGCCTTTTACAACGGCTAACACAGAGCCTACCAATCATAGTCAACCTAGAATGAACCACTGCTGGGGTATGAGCCTTCTTATATGCATCCCTCATCCAGGCGTTAACCCGCGACTTGTAATATCTTTGACCCAACGCATTTATCAAACATTTATTTTAATATTTCCAGAACCCGCTCAGCCAACGGAGCAGTGCGAGCACCAGTTCGGCTACTACAAGCTCGGAGACAGGAGCAACTGCAGCTACTTCAGGAACTGTGTCGCCGGAGTAGCATACGACTTCAAGTGCCCTGATGGTCTAGCTTGGAGCTCCGCCTCCTATCGCTGCGATTGGCCCGATGAGGTCGAAGACTGCGATGCTGAAGGTAAGAATATAATGCATCTACTTGCTACTACTATGAGAATAGTTCTTAGCGACAACTGTGCTCAGGATATGTTGGACCCATTTAAGAATCGCCCTTTAAGAATGAATCCTTACATTTTATCAGTATATGTGATGGTTTATTCCTCATTAGGAACTAGTTTCTTCTGCACGTGCAAATTAATTGTTAATACGCTCATTTGAATTACTAATCAATAGCCTTGTCCGTGGCAACTAAAATTACATTATATTAAGTTTTTTTTTTTATGATGTCTAGCTATCAGACTCATAAAATTATTAATTCCATCTACTTTTTCTTCTGATTTATCCGATTTCGTGGCACACGCATGTTCATACCTGATCAATCAGGTTGATTGATTATATAAAATATAAGCACACACCAGGACCTGTACCATGACGTTTAAAGTAAGATTGTTTCATTCTTATTTCCAGTGTGGGTAAGAGATGGCGCTAGACAACCTGTATAGCTCTGTCTCTTACCCACACCGAAATAAGAATAAAACAATCTTACTTTGAACGTCATGGTAACCCCGCAGATTGTGCAAACATTTACCACTTATGAAACTCGTGTTGTAAAATTCTATATCAACAAAAGGAAAGGTCTTATAGGTTACTGAGAATAGTAGAATTGACATCTATTACGTCACGAACGACCCAAATTCTTTTAACTAAACAATAATTAACTTATTTTTCAGCTTTCCTCGGCTTCCGCTGCCCAGAAGTTCCAACTTCCAAGGAGCTTGGTTCCCCCGCTGGCTTCAGATTCTACAGGTATGCATTACATAAATACCTGCAATATTTAATATAATAATATGTATAAAATACCGAGTATATTTAAAGTAATAGAGATTGAAATGCCAAGAACTGGTTACTAAATAGGCGACCGGTCAGTCGGTGTCAGCGCAGGCTTAAATGTCAGCAGATGAGCGGTGACCTTGCTTACGTAACCTATTAGAAATACCACCGCTTTGCTAACCTGCTCTTATGATGTATGATAATATACTACCTACCTACCTACCTACCTACCTATCTATAGTGCCTACATTACACATTCTTGCCGTACCACTTTTTTGTCTCTGGTAAATCTTCTTCTTTTTATTTTTGGTCTGTAGATTTTCCTAGAATCTGACCTCGGTGTTGCAATGTCAAATATTATTGAATAGCTGCATTCATTATTATCTTGACCATGACAATAATTTTGATTAAATGCAAATAGACAAAGATACTTCTGTAAACTGAATCCAAGTTTATGTGTTTGTCTTGTACTTGGATCATATTAAATAAAGAAGAGACCTTAAAATATAATTACATTTCCAGTACTTCATAGTAGTTACTTAACTATTGTCTTAGTAAAAAAATACAACCGTTTCACAACAGAGCCCTTCTCTTATGTTGTTAATTACAAGATTACTCCTTTTTACGATTTTAAGAATAGTTTTATAACTACTGAATTATTTTCTAACTAAGACTTTACCCGTGACTTCGTTTGCGAGAACTTTCCCATAAAAAAATATTATGCTAAATGAGTTTCAAGTTATATAGGCCCAAATAATAAAATAAATCTAAAAACTGTAAATTTGTTGTTTCGAAACAACGAAAAAAATTTTGTGTTTCGGAAATCTTCAAAACTCCATTTGAGAATTGAACTGTTTACTTATGTAAGTTTGTACAGAATCCTCAGGGCGCGAGTCCGACTCGCACTTGCCCAGTTTTTTGGTATATGAACACTGTGCATGAGAGGTATCAATAATTCGAGCAAAGTCAAATGCAAATCCCTCTCCTAGAGAGGAGGCCTGAGTCCCAACAACCCTAATATAGATAGATTATCATCAAACTAATTATCCAGTCAACATTTAATAAACTTATAGATCGTCAATATCAATATAATCATCTCTGAACATTCTCTAGTAGATGCAGTCTTTCACTAGGAAGCCGCAAGGTTGATCTAATGTTACTAAAATATTTCAGAGCCGACTACGACTGTCAGAAGTACTTCCTCTGCCTCGGTACAAAGCCGCGAGTGCTAATCTGCGGCAAGAACACCGCCTACGATGAGCTGTCCAACAGCTGCGTCTCGGCTGACGAAGTCGAAGCCTGTCCCGTCGAAATCAGAACTGAGGCTGCCCGCGCCAGGGTGGAAGCTGAGCAACTCCTCGCCAAAGAAGAGGAGTTCAACGCTAAAACCACCAATAAGAGGCGAAACCAATTCTAACTAGCCTAAAGCTGGATATCCTCTACTTTTAATCACCAACTGTGCCACATGCATCTGCTGTGTCGTAGTGATAACCATATAGCTAATACGGAGATGCTTGAAGCACACATGTTACGCGAATACAGTGGATACCCAACTTTAGAAATAACCTCGCACCCTCTGCATCACATCTGATCTTTGATGCTCAGGACATGACCTAGTCTGTCCCAAAAGTAGTTCTAGTCTAAAACTAACAATTGAGTTACCACAGCGTCTGTGTTATCAAGTCATAGAATATGCATATTTTACTTGTTTTTTATTTGTAATGTTTTATATCTCCCATCGTGTTTTCTTTTTGTATCAGGTTATTGCGCCGAAAATAAAAGTGTAAAAATCTAGTGTGAGATTTGTCATAAGCATAGCTGTTAAGCTGCACCTTTTTTTATTTTTATAATTTAACATACATCACAATTTTTTATTTTAACATTAAACTTACATCTTGTATAATTCTATAGACGTAGTGTTCCGATACCAAAAACTATGGTATCAATTAAAAAGTAATGTTTAATGTCTTGTTACCATATTACAATAAAATATATCAAACTTGAAACGTGTTTTTAATCACCGTTGTTCAACCGCAATTATTCAACATTTCATACTATTAATGAAAGTCATTTCAGTAGATATCTAATGAGGATGACATATTTTGGTATAAAAAGTAATTGGGACGGTGTTACGATCACCAGTCGGGAGTTCCTCATCATCAGAGAAACAACTTCAAGAAGCAACATGTTTTCTTACCTATGTGTCGCTTTGGTGTTCGTAGCTGCCTGTAAGTATATTTGTCTAATTGATTATCATTATCTGGAAAATTTATTTGGAATGATCACATCACTTTGGACATTTTTGTGGTGTCTAACGATTATTTTAGTTTCAAATATTTAATACGCCATCAAAACTGAACCCGTAATTTATTATTGGCTCTACTAATGTTCCTTTAGCCAAATAAGAAATTGAGGATGTGCAAAAATTGGATTAACGAAAAAATATTGACGGAATTTCAATTAATTATGTAAAATTTTCAACTAAACAGGCAGCGCTCAGGTTCAGGTGTCAACCGAGCAACCTAACTCTCGAAACGCAATCTGCAAGCGGAGAAATGGTTACTACAAGGTAGACTCGAGCTGCGACTCATATGTAGAGTGTACTGTAAGTATTCCAATATAACATCATGACTGTAGTCTGCGTAGTCTAGAGTAGTAGACGGAAATTTGAATGGCTTAAATTCCATTACAAGAAGAGAAACTATTTCCAGAAAACATCTCTGCAGTACCACTGAAAAAAAAATATGATTTGAAAATTCAACAACACCGAAATCTGTTATTCACTTAATCAAATGCCGATGATAAATCGCTAACAAATACTTCCTTTAAGTCTATTATTAAATAGCAATAAAGCTCTGAACTTAAACAATAGCTAACACTTAAGGAAAATAATAGTATTGGTGCGTAACTTTTGCAGAGATCATGAAATAGGCGTCCGCCAGGCTCTGTTCTCGTACCTTTCTTAATTCCCGTTACCGGTATGATATAAATAGAATTACAAAGAGATTATTCGCACAGGAATTCGTCGCCGTAGAAATGGTCTGCCCTGACGGCCTTCACTACAACCCTGAAGCTCAGTGGCCTGCCTACCCCTGTGGATACCCCATGGACGTGCCGTGCTTAGGCCGGGGTTCTGCCCGTAAGTAATACAGGACATTATAATTTATGAATTCATAGCCATACATACAATCCTTTCTTTTACATATGAGTAAAAGTGAGAGTAACCATCAATTGTTGAAATCGTTACATTAAAGAGAATAGTTATAGAAAAGTATAAATGATGCCGTAACCTAATGGTGAGTAAATAATTTATTTTTGCAGACAAGCTTTGCCTACTATATTATAACGTTAAGGTGAATGGAAACAAGTTGTCTTGCACGGGATTTTAGCACAGTTCTTCGCTAAAACTCGCTGTTTAATCCCAACTTTCTAAACTATGTAAGAAGACTACTCATAGCACCTTTCTTTACAACAACCAATATTTATTTCCAGAGCCAGCCCAACCCACAGCTGATTGCCCTCACCAGTACGGTTACTTCCCATCGCCTGTCGCAACTGATGATAACTGTGGCCAGTACCGCATGTGTGTTGCTGGCAAGGCCATCGAGATGATCTGCCCCCCTGGCTTGGCGTTCAACCCGGACTCTGGCCGCTGTGACTGGCCCGACCTAGTCCCATCTTGCAAAGCTGACCGTATGTATACTTTTCACATAATTTCGTAATTTTTCAAAAGAATATAGTACTCTTTATAATCCCGTGCAAGTCAAATAAGCGGGTTGATGTAATGATCTATTATAGAGAAGCATGCTTTTTCTATTGGGATTCAATGCTTCTAGTTAAATGAACCTATTTTTGTTTTGTTTCCCTTGCAGGTAACGTTAAGTTAAGCTAATCATTATTATAATACCTTTCAGAGTTCCTCGGATTCTCATGCCCAGCTGCCCCTACTGATGCCGACGGCAACGTTGTGGATATCATTCTCAACTACAAGTACGTTACCACCACAGATTTTCTTATACCTACCTATATTATTATCATTAAGTATTATCAGCCTGTTGTATCCCACTCCAGGGTAAATGCTTTCTGTAATTCCATTTTTTTTTGTCCTTTGCTATTGATCACCTTTGCCTTAGGAAATCATCAGAAATTTCAATTATATCCCTCATCGAATAACTAATATTTGTACCTGGAAAAGACAGGTTCTTTAATTACCGATGGATCTGATTGAGAAATCAGAACTTCAGACTGAATTAATTCCATGCTAATTATTATTCTCTTCAACAGTCTGTATAATTTCTTCACTTACGTTTTTGATTTTCTTTGCAGGTACCAAGGCAACTGTTACTACTTCTTCTCGTGCGAGTCGGGCCGCGCCCGGTTGCTCTCGTGTGATGCCGGTCTCGCCTTCGACCCCGCTTCGGGCCGCTGCGTTGACGCCGACTTAGTCAACTGCGAGGTCGCCGCGATTGCTCTCCAATAATCGATCTAGTACCTTAATATGTGGCATAAATTAGTGGTGCCGTGTCGCTTTAATTCCTATGTATTTTTTGTTATATGATAAATATTTATATTTAAAACAAATATTTGTGCTCCTTAGTGTTCTTAGACGTTTCTTCTCTCCCGATGACAATATTTGCATAAATGCTGATTAGGCACTAGGTACCAACTACAATAAAATTAGGTAACGTCTCGGTAATCTCATCGATTAAAATATTAATGAAATTGCATAAAATGGTTGCCAAGTTCTGTAGATAATCCTGTGAACCTCAACATTTGACTTGACCCATTTTGACCACAATTCTTTTTAGCCTAAGAGCCCTTGGCTAAGACTTTCGTCATTTCGTAAGACAGGTAGGAACTATGCTCTAATATGAAGTTTCAGTTATGACGGCTTTGAAAGGTAACAAACGTGTGTAATATGGCAAACCAAATTTCGTCGAATCGTGTTGGGGAGTTCTAGTAGTTCTACACGTAAATTAAAACTTGCAACTAATTAAAATAATTAATTTAAGACATTGCGCCGTTGATCTGCTCTGAGCAGCTTCGAAGCCAAGCTCGAACAAATCGTATTTGTCATTAACTTTTGGCTTCCACTTTCACTTTAATATTTTTAGTGGAATTATTCCAGAGCTCGCTAAGCCTAAAGACCAGTTCGTACTCATCTTCACATCTACAAACATGCTTGTCTCCATTGCTGTCTAACTAGTTTTTTATTTTGCGATTTAATAAGAGCCCAGGTTTGGCAGCCATAACTTACATAACATACAAATATTCCACAGTTTAGATTAAACGGACTTCTTGTTTCTTCATAAATTCGAAGTTACACATAAACTACACTTGAGAGCAATAAAATCGCACATCCCTTGTAATTTGGTTTAATACTGATTTTTTCTTAAACCTAAAGATATTGAGTACAAAACATTAGTCAAAATTACAGCATAGGAGCTTAGCTATACAACTGGAACTGAACTGAACCAACAACTTCGAGAAGTTTGCAATGTCAGTATACGTCGGTGTAGCACATGCTCCAAAATTTACCACAGCTCACCGACGAGCCCGGCTACAATTTTCTCTAGAACACTTAAATTGAAACGTATGACTAATGAATACAGAATTACTAAATGGTCATGATGGACATTCTAGGGCCTACAGGAGGTCATCAGAGCAATTTTCATAATGCTTCATAAGCTAACGTGTGACTTTTGGAGGTGGATCGTATGTTTTGGGGTGGTATAATGCTTTATACTAAAACTGACATTGTATTCCTCACTGGGGCTAATACCTGACCGATACCGAGAGGGTTGACAGCTGTATGATGGGTCCAAAAGGTGCTCGAAGAATATGTGAAGCCGCTTGTGTATCTTATAAGATTTCTACCTAATACACGATAACGCCAGACCACATGTCGCTAGAAAAGTTTTGACTACATGAAAAACGTTGGAATTATCGAGATGCAGTGGCCAGCTCATAGTTCTAATATCAATCCGATTAAACATGTCTGGGATGGCTAAAAAGAAATATTCGAGCAAAAAGCCCTGCTTTACGTGCCTCTAAGAACTTCAATTTGTCATTAACGAGTGAACTGTATCATAAAATTTGAAGGCAAAATTAGTATGGTCCATGACAAACCGATAAAGACCTGTAATTAAGGCTAAGGGAGGGATATGTCTTATTAATAAACAATTTAATCAAGAATTTTAGGTTTAATTTTCATTATTTCTTAAACGAAATTTGGTCATTTTACCCGTATGCTGGGTTTTGTGCCCTACTTTTACACTGTACTTGATATAATTAGAAAGCTAATGAAGTAAAGTTTGTTCGGCTGTATGTAGGTTTTTTTTATTAGTTTTTATTATATATGTTCACTGATTTCTCAGTCAATTGTTGACTGATTTTAAAAATTGTTTTTTTGATTGAAAGGTTATACTTCCGAATTGGTCCCATAAAAATATTGTTATGATCTGATAATGAAATTCGAAGATATGGAACGGAACTCTTCATAGGATCACAGCAGAACTGTCGTAACAAGTAAAATTGCTTTGTTTATACGTGTAGTCGATGGCTGGCTGAAGGAAGAAGGGGAGGGGATATGTCAAAATGATCTGATGATAAAGCCGGAAGGTAAACACCGGAACTCTGTAATAAAACAATGTATCCTCACCGTGTTTGGGATTATTAGAATTGTCATGAAATGCGCTCTGATCACGAGCTAATCTGATGATGAAAGGTAGGCAAGAAAACTCTGTAATAAAACAATTTATCGTAGCCTTGGCTTGGCGTAATGGAATTGTCATGCAATGTTTTAATGATTAATTCACCTGCACCTTACTACAAAACTTGTACACTATTTAAATTTGGCTGAGTGGTATTTTTTAGTTGCGCTACCACCACTAAACTGTAAAATAAAAAAAAATACAACCGACATCGATGTAAAAAAAAAACTAAAAAGTGCAAAACAACTTTAATTTTGGAAATCGGTGGTAAATAACGAAGAGACAAAACTATTATAGAAACATCGACTTCCGAAATTAAAGTTATTTTGCACTTTTTAGTGTTTTATTTTTTACATTGATGTCGGTTGTATTTGTTTTTTGTAAAAAGATTTTCATTATATATTCTTGTTCATTAACCCTTTCACCGCTTACGTCAGACAAGTGTTTTCGTGTCCTATACGCCAGGGTCGTGTATTTGTGACTGTACTCCAACTCGTTTAGTTCTTCAATCCTTAGGTGACAGAAGAGCAAACAAGTAATTAGTTTTGGAGGTGCGACCCTGGCGAAATAAACGCGAGAGTGTATTTTGAATATTTTGCAGGTCAGTTCACAACGTAACCATAAGAAAATAATATTATTTTTATTATTTTAAGGTCTTTACTAATTAACTCAGCAAAAAAAGGTTTGATAATGTGTCACCGTCATGTTATGTCATGTTCGCACTATGGCAGTATTTTCCACCAACTGTAGCCGGCAAGGGTGTCAATAATTCTACCTTGCCTTCTCCTTGGTTTTGGGTTGGCTTCTAGTCCAACAACTGGACACTGGTGGGTACCTACTGGCAATCTGGCTAGGTACAGTGGATTAGCTTGTGACAGTTTGGAATATCTCGTGTTCATTAAAAGAGTTAAATGTTTTGAGAGAGTTAAAAGCAGTAATGCTAGCGAAGGAGGCGGCTGCACGCACGAGGGAACGGCCTTCACGCCCCAGCCGCAGACCTCGATTTTCAGCCAACGTAGGCGTTGACTTGCGGACGGTGAGCAATGGGTAGTTCACCGTTCGGCCGTCCCGTAACCGTCCGTAACGAGACGAAGTCGTCGACGGCGCGTATTGTTCCACGCGCGCCTCTCGGAGATTTCAGCAAAGTCGTAGGGGCCCAGCAGGGTCGAAGTCTACTGGGGCCCTAGGTTCGCTTCTGAAAAGAAAAATCCGGGGTCTTGGAACGCAAGGCGACGAAGGAACATAGAATTGAGTGTTAGTCAGTAAAAGTCTGACACACCAGACGACTGTCCTGTCGAAATCAGGACCGAAGATTCTCCAGGGCGGAAGCCGAGCGACTCTTCGGCATAGAACTGGAGTTGATCGCCAAAACTAGCCAATAAGAAAAGACAGATCGCAAACAAGAGGCGAAACTACTTCTAACTAGTCTATAGCTGGTTAACCTCTATTTTACCACTAACTGCGCCATGCGCATCCACTATGTCGTAGTGGATAACCACACGCTAAATAATAAATGATATTTATTTTGCAAACAGGTTTTAAAAAAAAACTTTTACACGTAAATGTTTTCGTCAATTTAACTAGATGAGGCCGGTGTTCCCTAGCTGACTACCCTGATAAGAAACACCGAAACCAACTTAGTGGTCAGTCTCTTTTAAAGTCCATACTGCAAACAAGTACAGCTCCCCTAGCCAAGTTACAATCGTTTCATTCGTGCCGGACGCCTCGAGTAGGCCACGCCTCCGATTCCTTTGTTCTGACCACGTGACTGAGCTTTGAGATGATGACGTCAGAACAAAGGAATCGGAGGCGTGGCCTACTCGAGGCGTCCGGCTTTCATCCCGGGAGTCTCGGTCTCGAAAATATCGAGAATCTCGACGATTATTGAAATAAGAATAGTACAGAATCATAAAATTACGCTGGCCTGCTTGTGTGACCGTGCTTGTACCGAAAGGGCCTGGACCTCAGCATTAGCAGGTAATAATAACTCAAATTTGAAACGTATTTTTAATTACCATTGTTCAACCACAGTCACTCAACATTTTGTAATAATAATGAAAGTCAATTTAGTCTATCAGTCAATCCAGCCTTCTAATTAAGATAACATATTTTATTTTGGTATAAAAAGTAATTTGAACAGTGTTACGATACTATTCGGGAGTTCCTCATCATCAGAGAAACAACTTCAAGAAGCAATATGTTTTCTTACCTGTTTCTCGGTTTGGTGTTCGTAGCTGCCTGTAAGTATATAATTTGTCTAATTGATCATTCTTATCTAAAAAAGAAATCGTAGTTATCATCTCGCTATATAAGTTTTAATGGTGTAAACGAAGTGACACCAACAAGGAGTTTATCATGTCAAATTTTCCACCAAACAGGCAATGCCCAGGTTCAGGTATCAACCGACATTCCTGACCCCCGGAACGCTATCTGCAAGCAGAGGAATGGGTACTACAAGGTGGACTCGAGCTGCGACTCTTATGTAGAGTGCACTGTAAGTAATCCAATATAACATCACGACCGTAGTCTGCATAATCCAAACTAAGAGAGAGAATCTTAAAAACCATGTACTAAGGAAAAGTAAGTCCCCAAAAAAATCTCTGCAATGTTGAATTAATGCTAATATAAAAATTCGCTAACACTGAAATCTGTGATTCAATCAATCAAATGCCTGTGATAGATGGCTAATAAATTTTGTGTGTCACTCTATAAGTTAATAACAACAAAACTAAGAACAATAGGAGGAGAAGTATGAGTAGGTAACTTATAACTAGGCGTTCGACAGGGCTCTATTCTCGACCCTTACTTAATTTCTGTTTCCGATAGGAAATGAATAGAATTACAAATAGATTATTCGCACAGGAATTCGTTGCCGAACAAATGATCTGCCCCGACGGTCTCCACTTCAACCCTTACGCTAAGTGGCCTGCGTACCCATGTGGATATCCCGTGGATGTGCCGTGCGTAGGCCGGGGTGCTGCTCGTAAGTAACACAGGACATTATAATTTATAAATACATAGCCAAACTGACTTAAATCTTAATGAATTGAAAAAAAAAACAATCAAACCTTCCTATAAATAAGGGTAAACGTGACAGTAACCATAAATTATAATATGGGTATGTTAAAAAGAATAGTTAATGGTGGTCCATGCTGTTTAAATGATTAATTAAGTTTGTTTTTACAGACAAGCTGATAATATATTGTTCGTCATATCATCATATAAAGTTAATAGTTTTTCGCTAAAAGCTAGCAACTGTTCAATCCCAATTCTCTTAACCATGTAGGAAGACTACTCCTACACTTATTTTACAACAACCAGTTTTTTTTTTTTTTCAGAGCCAGCACAGCCCACAGCCGATTGCCCTCACCAGCACGGTTACTTCGCATCGCCTGCCGCCAGTGACGAGAACTGTGGCCAGTACCGCTTGTGTGTCGCCGGCAAGGCCTTTGACCGGTCCTGCCCCACTGGCCTGGCCTTCGACTCTAACTCTGGCCGTTGCGACTGGCCTGACCTAGTCGCCTCTTGTAATGCTGACAGTATGTATACTTTTCACTTTGTAGCTCGTAATCTACAAAAGAATTTAGAACTCTTTATCATCCTGTACAAATCAAACAAACAGGTTGGTCTAATGAGCTAACTTGTACTATAAATTATGCATTAAGAATTTCAATTGTGTGCTTTATTTCAATTCATGTTTTGTGAGATGTATGCTCTTCTATTGGGACTAAATGCCTCTAGTTTTATAGGCCTATTATTTTTTCATATATTTTCCCTTGGAATGATAAGAAACGATAAAAATAGTTCATAATTATTCTAATGCCTTTCAGAGTTCCTCGGATTCACATGCCCAGCTGCCCCTACTGATGCCGATGGCAATCCTTTGGATATCACTATCAACTACAAGTAAGTCACTGTTTTTTTTACCGACCTGTAATATATTATTATGATCAAATATTATCAGCCTGTTGTATTCCACAGCAAGCTTTCACCTTTCGCTTAGAATATCTTAAGAATTTGAAATGATATTCCTTATCGAAAAAAATATTTTATCGATCATGGTTTGGCGGCGAGTGTAATCGTGCTGATATGCTTAAACACGCGGCCTACCAAGCTTGAGTCGAATTTATTCCATGCAAAGTATTGCTCTCTTCAACAGTCTGTATAATTTCTTCTCTTACATTTTCGATTTTCTTTGCAGGTACCAAGGCAACTGTATCTACTTTTTCTCGTGCGAATCAGGCCGCGCCCGGTTGCTCTCGTGCGACGCCGGCCTCGCCTTCGACCCTGCCTCAGGCCGCTGCGTTGACGCCGACTTAGTCAATTGTAACGCCGCCGCTCATGCTCCCCTCTAGTCGACCTGGTACTTCAATATAAGTATAACGTAAAAGTGTGATCTCGCGTCACTTTGATTCCTATGTATTTTTTATTTAGTAAATATTTTTATACTTGAAACCAATACTCGTGCTCCTTATTGTACCTCAGTTCCTATGGGCAGTTCTACTGTCCCAATAACAATATTTACTGATTAGACAATAGGAACGTCAATAAAATTTGATAACGTAATAGGATTAATGACAAAAAAAAACATAAATGCATTTATCACTTCGTGTTTATTTATTTATCCTTCATGCACAAAGATAAAGGGAACCTTACTCATTCTCCACCAGTCAACCAAGGGGGGTGAAGAGATGACATGGCAGGTACATCGTTAAATATTTTGAAGTAGATAAGTAACTGATAAGTATTTCAAAACTCTAACCACAATTAAAAATAATAATAGATAGTTCCCAAAGTACTACAGTAGAGGTACATACATATATGTATATTTCATTAACTAGCTGGCTTTTCGTCAGAAAAATATTGAGAGCCCGATTGCAGAACCACCTACTAATGGAATTCAATTGTATTTTTAAACCATCCAAGAACTCACTCAAATATACACACAAAATTAAATCCAAATCGCTCAAGCCAGTTATGGAAAGTTAAGTGACTACCACACCTACAGAATTATATTATATATAAAGATAATAATTATAATATAAAAACTCATACAGGTAGGTTTAAAGAATCTGGTGGACATCCTACCTATACGCACGAAACGTTTTGAGAACACATTCATTGTGCGTACAGCTAAGGAGTGGAATTCCTTGCCGGAATCTGTGTTTCCTGTTGGCTAACCCGGGAATCTTTAAGTCAAAAGTGAATAGGTTACTTCTAGGTAAGCGCGTTACATCGTCGACCGCATCGTCGAGTTCCATCAGGTGAGATAGCGGTCAAGCGCGAACCTATCTAGAATAAAAAGTAAAAAAAATCTTTATTTTCTCATAAAAACATGGAATCATAGTTCACCCCCAATGACGTTAAAAAAAATGTAAATATATCAAAAGTATATGTAGGTAAATGAGTAACGTATACGTCATTATGAAGTAGCACAAAATAAGTAAATGAAATTAATAAATTAATGAGGTAAACAAGATGAAAGATGAAAAAAGACCTAGCTACAAAGATTACAAATTTTCAGCTCCAGATTTGCATGACAGTTATAGATATTTCGTGATTCATATTGAACAAGTTCAGATGGATTTTGAATTACTTGCGCGTCAATGACATTTTCAGATACAGAATCTTAATAGTTTAGGGGTTAGGGCTCAAATTTTCTATAGACTATTGTGTGGCAGTTTTGTGTACTTTACATGTATCGGATTTGTATTTTTGTTAATAAAATATTATTATTATTATATCCCTCAATTTTGCAGGACCATTCTTTTATTATTATTGATAGGCTCGCGTTTGACCACTATCTCACCTGATGGTAAGCGATGATGTTGGCCGACGATTGAGCACGCTTGCCTAGAAGTAACCTATTCACTCTTGACTTAAAGACCCCAAGGTTGTAGCCATCAGCCATCAGACCACGCGACTGAGCGTTGCGATGACGTTAGAACAAAGGAATCGGAGGCGTGGCCTACTAGAGGCGTTCGACGCAAACGAAACGATCGTAACTGGCTAGGGGGGCAGGAAACATAGACTCTGGCAGGGAATTCCACTCCTTAGCTGTACGCATAATGAATATGTTCCCAAAACGCCATGGACCTACTCTTATAAACCGAACAAACCAGCAGTCCGTGTGGAAATTCAAACAAAAAGAGGAACTTTGAGGAAAAGCTGTAAATGTAGTACCAAAACATCTCCAGTACCTACTGTTAGCCACTGTATTACAGTGTATAAAGGAAACAACATGGTTTTTCAAATTTTTAGAAACAGTAATTCTACCTTTGTTTACTACGTTTCGTTATAATGTTCGCTTCGTTATAAAATTGTAATTAGATATTATACACTTCTGGACACATCTATTGACCCACCTTGTATTTTCAGTTTCGTTTGGTCCTAGCTAAAATTTTATATTAGGTCGAGCAAAAAGTTTTTATGCAGTTTTGAACCTGGCACATTCACAATTTCATTCAATAGTCTTTTTTTGAATTTCGAACACAGAATTTAAAGAAACAAAAGACAATTTGGAGCCTGTTTGTTGATATCAAACAATCGAATACTAAGAAAACTTGGTTTTATTGTTTTACTTGGATTTAATTATTGAAAAAGTGATTGATATCTTTGGTTTTGCAACAAACATTACTTATTCTTAACATTAAGGTGAGGTTCTATCAATAATCTATGGATACTTCACCTGAAGTCGCCGCCCAAGCTGTGGCACTTATTCAGACCGGACACAGCCAAAGAAACGTGAGTGCTCAACTTAATTTAAGTCGATCTGCGGTCCGAAAGTGTTTATCGGAGGTACCTAGAGACTGGCGGCTTTGTTCGTCGCCAAGGAAGGCCACAATCTCGGGTCACAACTGAAAGGCAGGATCGATTCATCGTGACGACCAGCTTGAGAAATCGTCACCTTACCTCCATTGAGATACAAAACCAACTTCGCGACTTCCACGGAGTATCTGTGAGCGCTCAAACTGTTCGGAGAAGGTTAAAAGAACGCGATATGGTACCACACAAGCCAGCTAATGGGCCCAAACTAACGCGAGCCCACCGAACAGCGCGCCTTCATTTTGCACGCAGTCATTTAAATTGGACACAGCAAGATTGGAGCCGTGTACTCTTTTCTGATGAGTCTGTGTTACATGGCAATGATAGAAGGATTCTTCCTTCTATCATTGCCATTGCGAAACGCTCTCCCTTACGTCGGTAGACCTTCTGGTCTACCGACGTAAAGGAGAGCGTTTCGCACAATTCTGCTTTGAAGAGAGGGTTGCTTATGGCGGTGGCTCATGGACTGTCTGGGGCGGTATATCCGCGAGCGGCAAAACTCAACTTGAGGTTGTTACAGGACCACGGCTGCCAACATTAAATGCTGAAAGGTACATTCGTGAGTGCTTAGAACCTCACGTGATACCATACGCGGACTATGTGGGCCCAAATTTCCTTTTTATGCATGATAATGCAAGAGCCCACGCGGCCGGCATCGTCAGAGAATATCTTCGGGATGTGAACATCACAGTTATGGACTGGCCAGCCAGAAGCCCAGACATGAACCCCATTGAGCACATGTGGGACGAGCTAAAAAGACGTGTTAGGGCTCGTCAGCCAGTTGCCCAGTCGATGCAGGAGTTGAAAACTGCCATAGAAGAGGAATGGGAGATGATCCCTCAAAATTTCATAGAGCGGTTGATAAACTCTATGCCTAATCGTATGAGAGCTGTGGTAGATGCCCATGGAGTCAACACGCGTTATTAAATTAAACCTTTATTTGATAAAACATGTTTTTTATTCAAAAATCTATTGCCTTTAACAAGGCGCATATCCGACTTGTTAGGCGTAGCTCCATGTCGTATGGTATTCTGAATTTAAATTTAAAACAATACGATCGAAAAAGATGGTAAAATGTATCAGGTTAAAAACTGCATCAACAGTTTTTGTTCAATCTAGCAATCATATTTCGGTAGGGGCCATCGAAACCTAAACTCTAAGGTGGGCCAATAGATGTGTCCAGAAGTGTATTATGGATAATTTGCGACCCTTTTATTTCAACTAGTGTAACTATCCACCTCATTCTTTGAAAGCCTTACGTTACAATTTGTTTTAAATGTTTTTCTTGCATAGTAAATACCATAGATAATTATATACTAAAGATAAAATTTCAAAATTATTGTTTGTGTAAAAGAACCGTGAGAATTATGAACGCTCTGACGTCACACATGCGAGAAAAGATATTGGAAAAGCCTTAATAATACTAACACGCATTGACAGCACGGTTGTAGTTGGCGCGGTAGCTGCTGCACTGGGTGTCGCGGTTTCGATTCCCGCAAGGAACAAATATTTCTATGGCTTATTACTATCATTGGCCTGGGCGTGTTGTGTGTGAGTTTAAATGTTTTGAACGCACCCACGATACAGAAGTATTTAAACTATAAACTTCTCCCAACCCTAGATGGGTTGGGAAAAGTTTATAAAAAAAAGACAGAAAAATCCGACTTGACAATATTGGCCGGCTGCAGTGAACTTGACGGGGAACAGAGCTTCCACCTCTTTCTTGCTTTTATTGGCTGACTTGAGTGGAGAAAAACCTCAGGAGAAGGATGTGTAATCTAATAAGATACTAGCATTTTGACCGTACATCCGGGATTTGATCTTGATAGCCATAGTTTGTCTCTCTACTCCTCAAACACCTCAAAAAATGTTGCCCGCCTCTTCTACATCACTTCGTGCTAGCGACCGTTTTTGGGGACCCATTTATTTAGTGTGCAAGTTTTATAGATATTATTTTTGTCGATGTATATAATTAACATAGTTCAGGCAGGGGCCATAGTCGCAAAACCGCAGCCCTATATTATTGTTTACCACATGTTGCAATAATTTCCCATGCAAGCCCACTCCTACGGTGGCCAAGAATCGTCCTGAGACTCCCGACGCTTGCCCGTCACCTGCGGCGGTGTGTCGTGCGTGAGGATTTCCGTTCGCTAAGGGTAGCGGCCATCTCCTTTGCCCGTGTTATACTGCTTTGCAAAAGGAGGCGTACAGCTTCCCATACCCTTTCACTCCGAACTGTTGCCTGAACCAGGGCCGGATGCGAGGGGTCGCCGCCAAATAAAATACCTCTGTAATTATAATTTAACGAATGAATAGGCTATATTTTATAATTTGTAAGCTGTTACAGCTGCCATGGCGCCACCATACCTACAATTTCGCTGATTTATTGACACAGACTCTGTTAGCTACTGATTTACACAATGACATATAAGGACCCCAGGTATGGAGCACAAAACCAGCCACGGGCCTTGCGACACCCCTAAGAATTTTTTTTCAGAATGACCGCACTTCTTGGCTCTCTGGGTAAATACAGCCCTGTACGACCTAGAAGGACGACTTTATCAATGAGTGAGAACACATCTGCAATACCTCTGACGTTATTGTAGATTTTAACATAGGTAATCACAAGTCGTGGCCTAGTTTGACATCTAAAAACATAAAAATTGAATTCCATCAATCACATTGCAAAAACCTAAAACTGGGATGTCAATAATTTATGCGAATCTTTATAGCAATCCCCCGAAAGAGTAACCATTTTATTAATTTATTTATTAAATTTTTAGGCAATACAAAGTACAAAGGCGAACTTAATGCCCTTACGGCCAAAATTAATAACCAATCTGTAATCCAAGATAGAAATCAATCGCAGATATACAACGATCTACGGATCGATCTCCAATCCATGTCCCAATAACGAAAAAAGGCGATCCATCTGTTGCTCAATCCGCAGATAGCTGACAATCCGTTCCCTCTTGATCATTCCGTTTTATGCAAAACTTATGAATATAATTATCGTTGATTTATGCACAATATAAAATAATTATGCTTAAACAAATGTTCTTATTTATTGTAGGATTTTTTTCTTGTAACACATCTATTTAAATTAAACTTGAATGGTTAAATGAACTTTTACAATGGTGACAAAAATTTAAATATTTTGGTTAAAATGGAACGTACGGACTCAAAAGGACGCGTTTTTTTTATCTGTGATAGTTTGGCGCGCGGGTGTTTGTTTTTTTACGAAATATTGACTTGACGCCGAACGCTGTGTCTGCCGCCAAAACTTAGATTCCTTTGTTTATTTCCCTGTTAATTTATATGTTAGATTTTAATTAATACGACTAATCGATTCAAGCTATGGACTCTGAAATAGTAAGTGATTTTGTTTTACTTTATTGTCTTACGGCCAAAATTAATAACCAATCTGTAATCCAAGATAGAAATCAATCGCAGATATACAACGATCTACGGATCGATCTCCAATCCATGTCCCAATAACGAAAAAAGGCGATCCATCTGTTGCTCAATCCGCAGATAGCTGACAATCCGTTCCCTCTTGATCATTCCGTTTTATGCAAAACTTATGAATATAATTATCGTTGATTTATGCACAATATAAAATAATTATGCTTAAACAAATGTTCTTATTTATTGTAGGATTTTTTTCTTGTAACACATCTATTTAAATTAAACTTGAATGGTTAAATGAACTTTTACAATGGTGACAAAAATTTAAATATTTTGGTTAAAATGGAACGTACGGACTCAAAAGGACGCGTTTTTTTATCTGTGATAGTTTGGCGCGCGGGTGTTTGTTTTTTTACGAAATATTGACTTGACGCCGAACGCTGTGTCTGCCGCCAAAAGTTAGTTCCTTTGTTTATTTCCCTGTTAATTTATATGTTAGATTTTAATTAATACGATTAATCGATTCAAGCTATGGACTCTGAAATAGTAAGTGATTTTGTTTTACTTTATTGTCTTAAGGAGGTTTATTGACTCATTTTTTGGAATCGTTATTGTGCGCGTTTCTTTATCATAAACATTTTTACTATAACGATTGGTCCTTATTGTAGGTGAGAGGCAAACCCCTATCGAAAGAGGAGACGAAATCTTTGCTGAGTTTGATAGAAAACAGCACAGTAATTCTGTCAAAAACCACAAACGCTACCAACAACAAGATGAAGACAGAAGAATGGCTCCGACTAGCGAATCGCTTTAATGCCACTGCCACGGTTCATCGTCGGACACCACAGCAACTACGTTTGAAATGGGAGAACTTAAAAAAGAACGCTCGTAAACGTAGTACTAAAATAAGAATGAACCGGATCCAAGTAAGTCTCAGTTGCTTTTTTCAAAGTTCAATAATAAGGTGATTGATATTTATCTAATAAATTTCATTTTTACAGACTGGTGGTGGTGCACCAGATTACATACCCCCCGATGATGTACTGGACAGAGTAGCAGATTTGCTTGGAAGTACAGCCACTGGATTCATTGTGCCGTTTGGTGGTGATAAGGAGCCAGAACTTTATTTTGGTGGTGATGGTGATGGTAGTGGTGATGGGCTTATTGGGGGACAAGCTGAGGTTTTACCAATAACCTATGAAAAAGGGTTAGAAAACTCAATGTCTGTACCAATGTCAATAGACACAGGTATGAGTACATCAGTGCCCAAGTTTATAGATACGAATATGAGTACTATAATACCAGTGTCTAATGACACTGATGCAAGTACTTCAGTCCCAGTTTCTTTAGACTTGGATGAAGTTTCTGGATGTGTGCTGACGGGAGTTCCTGGTCCAGTTATAAGTCTAGCAACACCCAAGAGGCTTACATTAAGTACACCTAGAACAGGTAATGGTTCTTTGTTTAATCATTAATCGTTTAGGCAATTAGTTTATGAAGCGGTGAAGAATATATTGTAATTTCAACAGTTTTGCCTCAAAAATATTAATTATTTTTTTGGATTCATTTTTATTGTTACTTAGCTGCAGCTACATAGGAGTGAGAGAACAGATTTAACTGAATTTAGATCTAGATACCTCATTCCTGAAAACATTGTTCCCATGTAATAGCAACTACTATTGTCCTTTCAGGTGAAACCATCAGGAACAGATTGTAATAGACATAATATGTTAAAAAGTTTCTAACATAATACTTTTCTTAGTATTGATGGCAATCTAAATTAAATATAACTACTAATATTGCTTTTTCAGTAGTTTGCATACACATTTTGATAAAAACCAACTAACAAGTGAACTGGTATTTGGTAAGATAGACATATTTCTGAAAATTTGCTTAAAACTTATTTCTTTTCCAGGGAAGAAGAAATCTAAAATGGCAGACGACAGCAAGGTGTCCAGGAATCTTGCTCTAGCAGACTATTACAAAGCCAAGAAACTTTGTTTAGATGCAAAACTACAAAATATTTTATTGCAAAACGAACATATAAAATTAGAAAATATAAAACTGGAACTTGAAATAAAGCAGTTACACAAGTAATTTTGTTTTTTTTTTTAACACATTATTACATTTGTGTGTAAAAAAAATAACAAAATTACTTGTGTACTTATTTTGTATTTAAACAAAGTTTCTTGGTAGCGTGTAAATTAAATTTGTTATGTATTTAATTTGTAAAGAATAAAATAAAACTGAATTGTTACATAATGTTTTATTTACTCATGTAAAATAATTGATAATAAGATCAGTTCTTGTTTGGATATCTTGATCATCCATGTTTTGAATATTATTTTCATCACTTGTATTTGTTATTTCCAAGTTAACCTCAGGAGAAACTTCTGCAATATTATTATTCCTACATATATTATGTAATACTGCAGTAGCTGTAATAATAGCCTGGACAACTGGCAATGAAACGCGCAGTGTGAGTGCCACAACTGGGAATCTACGCTTCCAAACACCAAATGTTCTGCAAACAAACATACACTTTGATTAGATTATAATTACCAAGATCATTAAATGTGTACATAAAATAATGCAATACCAAGAAAAAATGTGTATTCTGTTATAATGTAACTCATAGTTAATCCGTCCATCTGTGTGCCAAATGTCATTGAAATCTTTTCACTTTTCAGTGGTTGAGTAACAAACAAACATGTTCACAAACTCATTTATAATAATAGTAGGATTACCTTTCAATTGTATTTCTAGTCCGAATGTGTGCTTCATTGTATTTACGCTCAGCTTCACTCCTTGGATTTAATAGAGGTGTTAATAAATAGCTTCTGTTTGGATAGGCACTATCTCCGAGTAGCCAGCGGCCGTTTAACTGTCCTGCATCACATTGAGCTGTAAAAATATAGAACCATGTTTCAATATTATATTTCACTAACTAGTTATAAACCGTATAGTGAAAATGTTACCTCTGAGAATAGAATTATTGAAAATAGTTGCATCATGGGCAGAACCCGGCCAGCGAGCAACCACATTCATGAGCCTCAAATCGGAATCACAAACAGCTTGCACATTGATAGAAAAGTAGCCCTTCCGGTTCCTATATTCCTCACCTAATGTTTGACCTGAAAGAAGTTTTGTGTCATTTAAATAAGTACCTATATTAATTTGCATAAAAAATTATGTTTCATAAAGTTAATTAAATTAAATTGAATTCCTTACATGGAGATTGTATACGAATATGAGTGCAATCTATTGTGCCTAGAACCCGGGGAAATCCAGCCATCTCATAGAATTTTTCTGAAGCCCCACTATGTATAAAAATATATTTATCATAGAAGTAGGCGATTGCTGATGAAATATCCCGTATTATACGGCCTGCTGTTGATTTTGATACTCCAACAAAGTCAGCTACGGAAATCAGCATAGTGCCTAATGCGTAAAATCTCAATGTCATCAAGAGTTGATGAAGCGGTGGCACTCCATGATTTCTGCAATCATTTTTACACATTTTTATACCATAATACAAAATTCCTAAAGTTTTTACTAGACATTTATCATTAACTTTTGAACTCACCTTGATGAGGTTACACGGACGACCGGCATAATTTCAGTCAACAAGGAATTTACTGCAGATTTCGATAACCTGAACCTAAATGTAAAGTCAGCATCATCCAGACTCTGCATATAATTCATCCTTTTCATTCTCCTTGAAGTAGCGCGTCGGCGTTGTAACTCTTCATCCGCTTCACTATCTGTACTATCCCAATCTGATAACTCAGCCAGGACCTCCATATCACTGTCACTATCACTGGAGAATATCGACACTGCCATTTTTAACAAATCAAATCCGTAAACCAAATCTTAAATCCAACGAAATTCTAAGATTGCGATTGAGATTGTTTACACCGATCAAAGCAACTGTCAAATTCGATGGATAGATTATTGACACGCTCAAAGTGTCATTTCCGAACAGAGGTTGATCCAAAATCTGTGATCCGTCCTCTCAAGGATAGCTTGGTTTTTAAGATTGCGATTTCAATCCGTGGATAGCTTTTTGGCACGCTTTTTTACCAATCTGGATTTTATTTTCGATCTTCAATCCAAAAAATTTGGATTAGATCGATTATTAATTCTGGCCGTTAGAGGCATTGTCTACCAGCCAACCTGGGGTGGTGAAGAGACAATATGGTAGGTGCATAAAAAAGAAAATTTTATTTAGGAAAAATGGTGATATCAGCTAAGTCGTCATTGACTACTTACTACAGTTATTACACCGTACAATAAATTAAATCCACAAAATGACTACAGTGAAGGGTGTCACTGTTGCTCGTTATGGTAATATGTTCAGTAGGTATACCTAACAGGAAGTGAGTCACATGTCATCATCATTTATTGACACTCTCAATTTAGAAAACAGATAAAGAAAAAGAAATAATAATCTGGACTAAAAATAAAAGTCCAATCTTACTATTTGCATTTTACAAAACACTCAGAAAATCCGAAATAATTTCATATCCGTAACCGTATCCGAAACCGGTATAGGTAATTATCCGATTTGATCTGAATAGCCGGTAGAATAAATTAAATATTTGCGTGTAAACATACATAAATAAAACAATACATACTGTAGGTAACCAATTTTTTATAAACAAAGTCTAAACTAATTCATATATTGTTCAAGCACCTGATTTCAGATTTAATCAACATATTGCTATCATAAAGGTGTTGCACCTAATTAAATAAATCAAAAATGAATTATTAATTATTATTTTTAATTTATTTAGAAACTTGACTGTACCTTTTTTATCTTATTTTTTATTTTAACTTTGATTAATATTTGGTATTTTTTTACTTAATTTATTGTTTTTGTTTAAAATAATTCTTTGTTTTTTTTTTGTAATCAGGGCATGTTCTTGTATTTTTTTTTTGTGTGCTTTTTGGATGTGTTAAATTGAAAGGCTATGTGATGGATCTTAATGGTCTGAGATAAAGGTTTTTATTATTATAAATAGAATTGAACAACAGCGACCACAACTATCCAACTTGATCATTAAAAGTTAATTTAATAATGGAGAACTTTATTTAAAAATAATTAGATGCCAATCGATTGGATAACGGTGACATTAGCGTGCTCCATTTAAAAAGAAATGTAAATAGGCTACCGTTTACAGTGAGTTGTGTACTGTCACTTCGGGAGTACCTGTAGTGATACACAAACATGTTACTGAAAGAATTATTATTAATACTGCCTCTGGTAGTAGCTGGTAAGTTACGATGTCGCTTATTTGCTATTATACATAGTTTTGGTAAACTTGATATTATTATGTTTATAAATGTTTGTTAATTATGTTCATCTTGCAGTGACGGTTGGTCAGGCGAACACAGGTTACTCTTACTATGGAACGTCAAATGTGCGGTATCAGAGGCCACAACCGATTTATGGACAGCGGCAGTTTGTTTTGCCGGGGAGACCGATGCCAGCGCCTCGGCCTGTAGCCGCCGCTCCTGTGGAGCCTATTTTTACTGCTGCCCCTGAGACACCTGCTGTTACTGCTGCCCCTGCGGCCCCTGCAGCCTCTGCGGCCCCTGCTGTTACTGAAGCCCCTGCAGCCCCTGCTCTTACTGCTGCTGCTACGGCACCTACTGCTCCAGCACCCTTACTCGATATACCTGAATCTCCCACATATCATCCAGTGTCACCGCCTCGCCCACTTTACTACCCTGTATACAGACCCCTTCTTCCTCCGAGCCCTATCAGGCCAGTGGTCCCCGTTGCTGCTCCTCCTCAACCTTCTGCAACTGCTGCACCTCAACTGCCAGTTACAGAAGCACCACATCTCGCACCGCCAACAGAAACAATCCAGTCACTGCCAGTAGTAGAACAGTCAACGCCCGCACCAATTCCTACTGAAAGTTTTGAACTGACGAATTTTAAATTATCGAATTTAGAACTGACCACTTTAAAACCTGGAGACGTTTTAAAAGTCATTTACATACCTGCACCAGAATCAGCACAAGAGCCAGCTCCGGTTACCGAATTACCTCCTGCAACAGAGCCAATTCAATCCTTATTGCAACCCGAACCCATTCGGCAACCTGAGCCCATCCTACAACCCGAGCCCAATCGGGAACCCGAGCCACCCGTCCAACCTGAACCCATCTTACAACCCAAACCAGTCATACTACCTGAACCTTTACCACTACCTGAGCCCGTTGCAGAGCCAAGCGCGCAACCTGAGCCCATCCTGCAACCCCAACCGATCCCACAAGAAGAAACCACCGCTCAGTCTGAACCCATCTTACAACCCAAACCAGTCATACTACCTGAACCTTTACCACTACCTGAGCCCGTTGCAGAGCCAAGCGCGCAACCTGAGCCCATCCTGCAACCCCAACCGATCCCACAAGTAGAAACCACCGCTCAGTTTGAACCCATCTTACAACCACAGCCCATATCCCAACCAGAGGCTGTTCAGATACCAGAACCCGCTCTGCAACCTGCAGTTCTTCCTCAACGAGACGCTGCCCCATTGTTAAAACAAAAAGCGGAGCCAATAAATTCCATTCGTGTAAGCCCCCCCCAATCTGATAAGCTAGTGGCATTACCGCCCCTTCTTCCTAAACCCCAATCAGTTCGAGAGGTTTCTTTTGGCCGGCACACACAACCATCACTTCTGCCAATGAATTACTATACTACACCAGCGCGGACGATAGCCACTCAGCCACCCCCTGTGTTCACCGGACGGACGCAACCTGAGGTATTAGTCACCACACAGTCACATCCATCGGTGACTCAAGCACCCGGACAGTTGAAGTTCGACTTCCAGTGCATAGAAGGAAATGGTTATTACTCCGTTGAACACGAATGTGACACCTATGTTGAATGCAAGGTAAGACCTGTTGTTACTAACAGATTGCCTGCTTCCCTCGTGGATGCTGATAGATTCCTTACTGGCTGTGCTTACATTTGTATAATGCTTCTCTTCTTGTCTGCAGAACGACAGAGCAATGAAATACGATTGCCCAGATGGTCTACATTTCAATCCTGCTGCTAAACCTCACGAATATCCATGCGCTTATCCCTCAGAAGTAAAATGCAAGGCAGGTGACCAAGAACGTACGTATTTAGACATTTTTGATCTCATATCCATCCTTTAATTTGATTTCTTCTCTTTGAATACGTTAAAATTCCTACTGAAGACTCTCATTTTACCCAAATTATTTTTTATTTTTAGAGAGTCCCAAGGCTACTGAGACGTGCCCCAATCAATATGGTTTCTACTCGATGAATGACGGCGACTGCAGCAAGTTCATCATGTGCCAGGAAGGCTTAGCCACTATTATGAACTGTCCCATGGGTCTGGCTTTTAACCCGCAAACAAGTAGCTGTGACTGGCCCGCTAATGTGCCACAGTGTAACCCTGATGGTAAGTTAATAACAATTGAACTGTTAGATAACTTTTTGCCAACATGTTGGCAAGAAATACTAAAATAAGGTGGACACAGTACATATAGGTATAGTACCTACATTAAAATCTTGATGAAATGACCATCAAGTTTTTAATATACCTATAGTGTTCACCTTATTTAAGCATTTTAACAAAATAAAAACAGCTATCTTTCTTAATATAAAACCAAAACAGCTAACTAATTAAATTCCTTTATGTACAGTGTTCAAAGACTTCACGTGTCCTGAACCCCCTCAAGACGAGGACGGTAAAGTTTCTGATATCATCTACAAATACAGGTCTGTACCAATATTATTTGCTTTATTTTTTTTACCTTTCTGCGCGACAGCGAATATATAGGATATTTATTTTATTTTGTACATATATTTGTATTATGTATATCTAATGGGTCACAAAATAATCTTAACTAATCTTTTTAATGTTTCCTTAGGTTCGGTCAACAGTGTAAACTATACGTAGCCTGTCAACTTGGGCACCCTCGTCTCTTGAGCTGCGAAAGTGGGCTTGCCTTCGATCACACATCGCAGTCCTGTATCGATGAAGACTATGTGACAGATTGTGCAGTTACCTATTAATATTAGAGTAGATAATAATAATAAATAAAAACATAATAATATAATAGTAATGATACATTTTTTCTAAATAAAAAACACAAACTGAAAAACCACTTTTTCCTATCAGCGGTTTGAGAGTTGTGGGGTTTTTGGATCAGTTAAAAGGTCAACAACTAACGAGTACCTAATAATAACTTTGAGGAATAGATGAAGTAATTCACGATCAATATTTATATATTTTTAATATTTCTTATTACTTTTAATTATGTCTTTTGAATTCTAGTTGAGGTCTGTTTAAAACTTGGATTGATTAATAACCTAATCGTAATGAATTAAAATCCTATTTAATTTCATTTTATCTACAAAAAATCATAGAAAGAACATTTACAGATATTTATTAGTCAATAACTCAATAGTATTAAATTAGCCCATATTGTAAAATAATGTTCAATCCGTCAAAGGTAGATATGTTTTTTTTAGTAGTATCGATAAGTTTTATTTTAACCGTTTGTAAAAATTAAAAACCAATTCGAGTAGAGATTCAACAAATTCTATGAAATTTTTCAACCTTTGATTTTTTTTGGAAAAATGACACTTTTGGTTGAAAAAATTCAATTAGAGGCAAAAATATTTTTTTTTGAAGTGTGAACTTGAAATGTATTCCAAATAAACTAATTCTGTGATTAATAAGCATGTAATTGCTTAAATATCAACAATGGAGCGAAATCAACAAAAAAAATTATACCCATATAGAAAAAATAGTGATACATTAAAAAATCATATCGGAAACTCATGGAATAGCTACTGGTCTATGAAGACGCTAATGAAGGGAGATTTACCGATTTTTCTGAGGTACTCATCGATATGTCCGTCCAAACCTCAGGTGCTCAGGACTGGTTGCTCAAAGAATTGGCGGCAAAAATTTTGCCTAGGACTTTGTTTAAGAGCAATTTAGCGCAGCATTCTGGGTGTCAAAAGAGCTGATCGAATAAGAAACGCCACTCGCAGTCATTATAGTCATAAGAAAAAAAGTTGCCTAGATAAAATGGGATTAGGTGGGTCACGTCAACTGCATGCACATTGACCACTGAGTAAGATTCTCCACAAAGTGGGTGCCTGAGGATGGAAGACGCCGCGGAGGCCAACTTGGGAAGCGGTGACGGTACGACCTAGACGTCTGCTACAAGGCCTGGTTAAAGGTGGCTCGAGAAAGGAATATCTGGAAGAATTTGGAGGAGGACTTTGCCCTGCATCACCGTTCATCATTTCAACCAAAAGACATCAGCTGTTGGACAGGGTAGCTGTAGGCCTCCCCTAAATATTTCCACAACGACCGGTCGTGTGAGTGTCGCATCTATCGGATTCCTGCAACTCTCACCTGGTCCACATTGTGCCTTTCAACGCTGCGTTTTCCAGTACGTGGTTGCCACTCCAGAACCTTTCGGCCTTATTGACCATCTGTTCTGCGAGCAATGTGCCCTGCCTATTGCCACAAGTTTGGCGATTTTTCGGGCTATGTCGATGACTTTGGCAGATACTACTTCATTCTTGATTCGATCAAGCAGCATATCCATTTCCTTTGCCCTTTAAGTCTTCTGATGAGGCCCTCTATAAGCGACCACATTGTAAAGCCAGAAAGATGACATAAAGCTTTAAGACTTTCGTCTTGAGACACTGTTATATGTCGAACAAGAAAATACTACTTATCTTTCCGAAGGGTGCCACTGCCCACTCTAGTTGGGTTCGACCCTCTTTCTCGAAGTTAGACCTACTAAACCGTACCGTCTGTCCCACAACAAAAAAAAAAACTTCAAGTGAAGTCTCCTTGTTTACCATGACTTTGGTTTTGTCCTTGTTCATCGTAAGACCCACTATTTCGGTAGTCGAACATTGTCCTGAGCTCTTCTATCTCAGTCTCAGTCATGACTACTATATTGTAGGTAAATCGAAGGCGAGTGATGTACTCGCCATTGTCATAATGCCTAATCCTCTCCAAGTCCAGAACTTTTAAAACATCCTTCATTGCGACCGTGCACCATTTCAAGGTCTGATCCTGAAGTTGGACTCACATGGTAGTGTTTTCATACAGAAACTTTGGTCCTACGATATACTGATAGTAAATGGTGGAGAGACTGCGGTATAGCCCAAGTCTCGATCGTATCAAAGACTTTCTCATAGTCCAAACTCTAAAGAGGCAGGTTATAATCGTCGGTCTTTTGTATAACCTGCCGCAACATATGTTTGTGGTCTACAGTGTTGTATGTTAATAATAATAATAAATTCTTTATTGACATAATTAACATTTTATAAAAATAGTGAGGCCTTGACTCCTGTGCTAAGCATAGTGCCTGTGTTACAGGAGCCAGTGTTTTCTACGTCGTTTTATCCAAAATTATAAAATCCAAGAGAAAAACAAAATGAAGTAAAAAAAGAAAAAGAAGATATATATGTATGTGTGATGTTGATGTAGATATAAATGTTGGTGTGTAGTGTAGTGTTTATAAATGTAATGCATACGTGGAATAAATGTAGATTATGTTTGTTTTGAAGCTATTTAAGCAGGAGTTCGTGTGTAGTCAAGGGTCAGAAGCCATGATTTTACCTTATTTTTAACTTCTATGAATGTTGATGCAAAAGGCATCAACATCCGGTTTGTTTGAGAGACTGGAAGTCATCAAACCTGCGCGCGAAACGGTTCATGATGACTCTGGGAAACAACTTGTAGAGACGTGGCTCAGAGGCCTGTAATTCTTTTTAAGCAGGGGTTTGTCGCCCTGAAGAATACCACCACACCTCTACTCCAAGCCTGGGGCGCTTTGGCCAGCAGTTGGAAAGACCGAATAAAAAAAAACAACAATTTCCAAATAATCTTTTTTTTTAGTTAGAGTACTTAGCAAAAATAATGACCTATAATAGAATGAAACGCATTTATTTATATAGAACTTGAATAAAATAATGAACGTTATGTTAATCACACTTTAGTTTAGATAGAAAAAAAATATTTTTTACTCAATTTGAAATTTTTCTCGTCTAAGTGAAATTTTTCATATTTTTTATTTCAATGGAAATGAAAAAAAAATATGCCCATCCCTACATTCGAGTAATCTCAAAACAGACGCTTTTTTAAACTAGCAATATTATTAAGAAGTCTTGTCTTCTACGCAAAAATATATAAAGAATTAACCGTTTGATTGGTGGATATTAGTTTCTGAACCAAAACGATCGTAGACGGCCAATGATGTTCATATTTTGAATACAATCCATACAAGAAAACAATTCCATATTTCCGCCAAAGAAGCGCGGTACTCTATCCAACAATAATTTGAATTTGAATTTATATTTACAAGAATTTTGAGTGTTATCATTATGATGATTACAGTACACATATATATTTTTGCATTCATTTTGATATTTTGAAAGGCGCAGTGCTGTGTGATAAGTGTGCGATGACTGATGACGGAACAAACAGCGAATACCGCGAGACATTCCGCTAGCGCAGCCCTGGCGGACATCGCCCCAGTTGCCCCTTCGGATCGAGCGGTTGCGTAGTCACGACTCACGGCCATAGCCTCTGAGCCTCATTTATTTTTTCATAATCGGTGTGTTCCTGGTTCCTGAAGTGAATTTAAATGTAAAAAAAACAATATAAAGTCGATATCCTGTCATTTGTGTTATCTCGAGTATTTCTATAGTTCGATGTCTAGCTGCGCACAAAATGGAAGATTCCTACATTATCGCTAATTTCCACACGCTTTGTCGACTGTGTCTGCACAAAAGCACATTCTCAACATCGATATTCGCAGCTGCGCCGGACGATGAAACAAATGTTGCTTTAACCTCCAAACTAGCTGAATGTTTCGAGTTGCAGGTAAGATAGCATTCATTTCTGGTGATTTTTCACTGGTTTGCTGTAATTATAATCTAAACCTCGTTTAATAAATCATGTTATTTCAGATTGATCCTAATGATGGGCTACCTAATAGGATTTGCTACAAATGCTTGTTCAAAGTTGATAAATGTTCCAAATTTAAGCTACAATGCATTCAAAATGAAACTAGATTGAGACAGATCACAACAAGAGCTAATGAACTGGACAACTCTAATTCATCAGAACTTAGCAGCTACAATTATGGTCCACAATCTCAGGATGGAATAAAACCAAAACCTGAAGAATACATTGTTGAAGATAGTGTTGTGATGGTTGTTGATCCAAGCCTTGACTATGACTCCTCTGAGGAGTCTGAAAATATGGACCCTGTGGAACCAGAAGTTACTGAAAGAAACAACACTCCAGATGGAGAGCCTATAACTGAATCTTTTTTCAAAAATGTGTCCATGTGTCAATTCTGCGATCAAGCTTTTGTTTCACAAGAAAAATGTAAGGAGCACGAACATGCTTACCATGATCCTAATTTACCGTATAAATGTGTTGAGTGTAGTCTAGTCTTTGCTGAGCGAGGTCAATATGTGCAGCATACTAAACAAGTACATGGCAATGATAAACCCTACCATTGTCCAGAATGTGATAAATGCTTTGGGAGACGCTCTGATTTGAGAAAGCACTCCATTGTCCACACAGGTATAAGGCCATATCAATGTCAATATTGCTTGAAAAGCTTTTCCCGCAATACTAATCTTAGCAAACATCTGCGTATTCATGCTGGACATAAGCCTCATGTATGCCCTCTTTGTCCAAGGAGCTTTGTGGCAAAAGGAGATTTACAACGGCATGTGCTTGTTCATTCAGGGATGAAGCCTTTTGCTTGTAGGAAGTGTCATTTAACATTTGGTAGAAGAGATAAACTTATTAAGCATGAAATGCGACACACTCCTATGAGCCCAGCGAAAACAAATACAAACAATACATTTGTTATACCTGACCATGAACAAGATACTCATGATATGGTAGTGAATGTTAACCCCTTTAGCAATCTAATGACTTCTCCTACTCAGCTACATCCAGATTCATCCAATACTGATTATGATCTACCAAGAGTCCCAGATCATATATCAGGAGAGAGTAGTTTTATGAAAGTACAGAAAAATACTTCTGCTGTCAATAAGCCCACCCACCATTCCCCACCAAAACAGAAAGCTGCATCAAATAAAAACAGACCGAAAAACATAAAATGTCATCAGTGCCCTAAGAGATTTAGCTCATTGGATTCCTACAAAACACATGTATCCATTGCACACATTGGGTCTAGAGTCTTCCAGTGCAAAACTTGTTTTAAGAAGTTCCCTCGCAAGAGAGAGTTGGACCGCCATGCTGCTCTTCATACTGGTATGAAACCGTTTTCATGCAGTCAATGTGATAAAAAGTTTACTAAAAAGGACAAACTTGATAAACATGAGCAAACTCATGAATGCCTGGTTGTGAATATGCCTTGCATAGAATGTGGTGCTACCTTTGAAAAGAAACCTGATTTAGTTGCACATATAAAGTCACATTTTACTGAAAATTTTGATGATAAGATAACTGAAGTTGAAATTAAGAAAGAAGAAGACTCTGAATTTAATTTGGATGATAATTTCTATGATCTAGAAACTTGAGAAATAGATCTTATTATTAAACTTATGTCAGAATAATTCTTGGCACCACAGTGTAACTCGTTTACTTGTTTAGTACTTAATAGTTGTGTAAGGGTTAGTTTGAGGGATAGGAGTTCTTTTTAAATTGGTATGTGAAATATTTGTTGATAACTTGTAATTATGTGAAGTCTGAATGTCCATTCTATAAAACCCACCGTAAGTGGATAAATTAAAAAATCTGAACATTTTCAACCTTAGAACTACTTAAACCATTTCTAGCATTAAATGTTTATGACCTTCTCATATTGAGGAATAATTTAACCAAAAATTATGTTAATCTTTTGTTTTGTATCATTGTTAAAATTAGAAATTCTTGTATTGATTAGATAGGCATAAATAGTAAAATAATATGTTAATGTGTTTACCTTTATCTATTTTTATCATTCATGTGATACAAATTAAATGTGGTGTGACGCAGAACAGAACCATATTTGTAATTAGGTTTTAGAGACTGGTATCTCTAAAACAGACTTGAACAAGTACAGTCAAACGGGGTGAATAGAAACAAAAAGAAAGAGAAAGAGGAAAGAAAAGAAGTTTTTTTATGTTGTTAAGAAATAATTTGCAGCATGCAAGAAATAATTGCAGTACTAAAGTGCACTGCAATACAAAAGTAATAGAAGTTTTGCTAGAAACCAATATTAGGAGAAAATAGTTCACCCCCTGCATTCCTATTCACCACGTTTGACAGTACCGTCAAACGGTGAATAGGAACGCAAGGGGCGAATAGGAACAAAACTTTGCTTAGGTTTTTCACATTGGTATATATTTATATTATTGATTTCTATCAAAGCACCCGTTTGTACCACAATTAATAAATAAATAGCAGTACTTAAATGCTGGGAAAAACTTTTAATTAACGCGAAGATCACCTTCAAACTTTTGTTCCTATTTATCCCTGCTTTCCTATTCACCCCGTTTGATTGTAGTAAATGTGATTGTCAAATTTTGAATTTAAGTGTTTAGATCTGAAATTATGAATGCTATAGCTAACTCATAAAACTGCCATACTGTTGGGCAAATAATTTTAGTCTATCCAAAGATAATAATATATAACTGTACCTAAAATATGTTTAGTATTTTTGTTAGTCCATGTAGGTATGCCTGTATTAAAATTATGACTTATACATAATTATTCTATAGGTAAGAATGCACAAAATAATACTGTCCCTATCAAGTGATAACTGTAGTTTGATTAAATTAGATAATAATATACTTATGATGACTGTTTAATAAGTTAATATATAATAGAATATTATAGGTACTGTATTGAGTTTTGTCCTGGTATGTTTGCTTTAATTTCCAACAAGGTCCTATAGTTATTATTTCAAAATAAGAAATCCATGCATTTAAGAATACATACTAATATTGAAGTACCTAGAATTCCGTTATTTACAAAATGTAGTTACATCTTAGTCATTTTATTGTAAAGAATTATAAAACGGTCAAAAATAATGTTGTAAATAAAATTTTCTTGTTCATAGAATCTTCTTAAAATGAAGCAAGTCTGTAGCAGCAGTCGATTTAATCTCAACAGGTTCATTCAGCATTGCACAAAAATAAATAAGCACTAAACTTTTAAAGTATAAATCCTCAAACATTTTTGTCAGAATCAACTTTTTTTCATTGTGTACATATTAAATGCAAAAATTGTTCAGTATTGTGCAAATATAAATGTATGTAGATAATTATCTGCAATAAATGATGTCCACTAAATTATCACTCTCTTTTACTTTTTTGCAAACACTTAGAACCTTGTTATTCCTACTTCCATACAGTTCCATGTTGCAGTGCAGTGGCAAATAAACTAAAGTAAGAGACAAAGATTTGAAGGGCCTGCTAGTCTAGTGGTCCTGACTGCTGTGTTAGAGGCTGGAGGTTGTGGGTTCAATTCCAACCCAAGATAAATGTTTGTGTGATGAGCAAGATTATTTGTTCTGTGTCTGGGTGAAATTTATCTATAATATATATGTAAGTATCAGCTATCATATTATTCATACCACAAGCTCTGCTGTTTGGAACTAAATGGTGTTGTGTGAAAGTTGTGGAATATTATTATTATTTGAAGCAGGCAACAAGCTTCTCAAACTTTGAATCAACATCCAATATTGTAGTTCTGTGGCTGTAGCAAGCTAGAAAATGAATCGCTCAAAGATACTAATAACTTGCATATTTAGAACAGCTGTAGAGTCGTTATATATTTGACATTCGTTACAGGTAGTCAGACGCCAAAAAGTATGATCGTCAGTCTATCCAAGGAGAATCACGTTGCTCAGTAAGTCGGTTGTGGAGGTTTGATAGGCAGTTTCTCCATGTAAAACATTTATATTCAGCCACATCCAGTTTGACTAGAAGCCGCCCCAAGCTGGTTGGGAAAAGCTTAGGGAGATGGTGATGATTTAAGCTGTAGGATGCACTTTTTCGTCATCAATTTTATCTCTACTACAAAAGTAACTAAGGTTGTTTGCGTACCAACTAATTGGTACCAATTGAGTACTGACATTAGACTAAAATAAACTATTGGCAATTATTGTCAGACTCATTATTACCTACAAGAATTGCTTGGCCTTTTGACTGTCAAAGTGAACACCAGTGGTTCACTTTAGAAAAAGCCTCTACTTACTATGCATTTTTAATATTGATAATATTATCAATTCTGGCCTAAGGGAAAAATGATGACATCAATAAAATTAAACTATATTACATTGCATTCATATCAGATTTATTGTTATCCAGCTATTGGATTAGCATGTATTGTGACTGAAGTTATTTTTGCTTCTGTAAGAGGTCGGTATGTTTTTGGATTAACTGGCATTTTTTCTAAATCATCAAGAGCCTCAAATCCATCTATGATTCTGAAACAAAATACAACACAATTTTTAACTTTGACTAAGGTAAAGATACTTGCAATAGCATTCTGTTTATTATCTAATACCATTATTGAGTATTTACTAATGAAGTCACAGTCTTCAATTAATCAAATGAAAGTGACAGATAATGGCTCTGTCCGCTAGCGTTCTTGCCATTCTGCTGTATCCTGAGGAAGCGGTAGGATGCGACGGCGCGTATGCGTCACGTGGCTATGCTGCACGGCTCCTTCAAATAGGCTCAGTGTCTGGACATCTATTCCATTGCTCAATCTTAACAAACCCCACTGGGACCAAGTTTTTGTTGGCATCTACACTGGGCTGAGTCCTGCTCTTTACATTTTATTACTTTGCTATTTAATCTAAATAAAAATATTTTTGTCTTACCTGCCAAACAATGTATACTTCAAGTCTAAATGTGGTTGTTCTCCATAAGTGAAGAAGAATTGACTACCATTAGAGTTAGGTCCATTATTGGCCATGCTTACCATACCTCTAGCATTATGCTGTAAAAAAAAAACAATGTTATAAATAAGAATAAAATGAAAAATGATTTTATAGATGTTTCTTTTTATAATTATTGTAAACAACACTCTCCACACTAGAATTGATCCTGTATTGTGGGGCTAATTCTTAAGTTTTTCTATTTTGTAAGTTATACCTTCAACTCTTCCTTAAATTCATCTTCAAATTTTCGTCCCCATATTGACGTGCCTCCTTTTCCGGTACCTGTGGGGTCGCCTGTCTGTACTATGAAGCCCTAAAATTAATAACACAACTTTTAAGTATTTCTAATCAAATTCTATAACATTACCGTAACGTATATATAAATATCTATTTATATATTGCACCAGGTCGTACCTTAATATTCCTGTGAAATAAGCATCCGTTGTAATAATTGCTAGCACATAATGCTAGAAAATTCTCACAAGCTTTTGGACACTGCTCACAGTATAATTCTATTTTTATATCCCCAACGTCAGTATGTAATGTTACAGACATTTTGCTTTAAATCTTAGTAAATACTTTTATTTTAAGTTACTAAAATTATTGAGAAATCATTGAGTTTACTCAATTGTTTATTATTTTATAACCTTTTATACAATAGCACGTATCGCTGTCAACTGATTGACACTACAGCTCTATGAATGATTGTCAGTGACCAAACCGACATGTCAAAGCTGACATACGGTTTTTTTGTTAATGTACCACTTGGATACTAAGTTCTTTAAGCAATGTCTTCGTCTGAATAGTTCATTTACCATTAGAATATGGATGTACACATTCTAATGTTGTAGTATTTGTCAAGAAATTTATCAAGTCAACCTTCTCGGCAACTACAATAAAATTTTCAGCTCTATTTTACCGAGATCGCGCCTGTTTCAATAATTTCACATAGACCAGACACTTAAAATACGAAACTACACCAATTTTACATTGCAATATTCACTGGGAAACAGTTTGCGAATAAATTAAACAGACACTGAACTTCGAAGAAATACCGCTAAAAAAAAAAACAGCGCTTTTACGAATTGCTACAAAATAATTTATGAACGATAGAAGAAAAAGTCACTATCCTTAGTAGCCACATTCACTCACTGATTCAAAATCAACGCGACGACGCGGTTATTTGTCCTACGTGGGCGCGAAGTCGCTGTTTTAGCTGCCATTTATATAAAACAAGTCATCAACCAGTTTGCGTGAAAATATTAAACCAACTGATCGCGACCGCTTCGCTTTGCTTATCACCACACCGCAATCAAGTGCAGTTGAATCGCCTACGTTGGACAACGCGTAATACGTCACTTTGCATATATGACCAATTTCCTAACTCGTTTCATGCAGTATAAAATCAAAGTACAATAAGAAACTAAATTATGAAGTGCATAGGTGCAGATACACTAACGAGGTTCGTAATATTGTAGCTACCTACCAGGTCCAATTTTATTTTCACTGTACAGGGAATCCACTCAAATGTACACACAAAGTTTCATCCAAGTCGGTCAAACCGTTGGTGAGGAGTTAGGTGATAAATACACGTACAAAAGAATTATATGAGATTAGCTGTCTCGAAACGTTGTTCTGCCATATAAATACTATCAAAGAAACATGGCGGCTAGGGGTAGGAGGGTAAAAAATAGCCTGCGACTCAGACTTACCATAAATACACAAAAAAATAATAAAATCGGTCAAGCGTCAAACAGTTTCAGAGGAGTTTGATAACAAGCGCTGTATATATCGCCACATCATAAGGCCGCTACTGAGTCAATGTGATCTGTTAGGGTGTTTTAATATCGAACGGTATTAATCACGCATGCGGGATCGTCCCGCATGCGTAACCCCCACAAATGTCCATTTCATACATTTATTTATTATTACGCGTGAAATACGCATGCGTCACGCGTTTTTTGCATTATGATATTTTCTGCATGAGAGGCAATCCCGCATGCGAGATGAAATCCGCACGATATTAAAACACCCTTAGGGACGGCAACGATAGAACTAATCAGATCCTTTAGGTTCCATATCGATAGACATAATTAACGATACGATAATGATAGATATAAATAAATTACATTCACTAGGTACCTTTTTATTCTAATAAAACCATTCGATAAAGTAAAAAAAAAGAATTTATTGAGATCATAACTACACTTAAAATTAAATTTATTCACATCCGCCTTCTCTTTCATGAGTGTTTTCATCCGTGCCTTGGTTTTCATAGTTGCCAAGTAACCTCTGGCCGTTAGGGTCGAAGGGTGACTTAAAATGTAATGTGGCTTTGTGCTTCTGTCCCAAGACTTCGATCTCGTAGTCACCGTCTTTTAAGAACTCTTTGGTAACTTGGGATCCTTTGTTGGTCACGTAGCCAATGCCGATGGGTTTGTCCAGGTAGAACGCGTAATCTCCTCTTCTTAGGTAACCTACAGGTTCACCGTTCCTAAATATGGCTTCTTGCCCAAAGATAGCAACCTAAAAAAAAACAATTAATCAAACAATAAACCCTTACTTACATATTCTAAAACAAAGTCCCCCCGCTTCTGTCTGTCTTTTCGACTAAAACTCAATAACTACTGAACGAATTTTCAAACGGTTTTCACCAATATACAGAGTGTTTCATGAGGAAGTTTAGATATATAATACAGGCCTATGATACTAGAGCAAAGCCGAAAATTAGAAAGATTTGTAAAACCCGTGCGTAGCTAGGGCGAGTCGAAAATATTGAACGAAAATTTATAATAGAATGCTTTAAATTTTGTTTGTGACAGTACTTCTGACTAATCCAATGAGGCGAATGCTTGATCTTATCGTCGGCTTACCGCTAGAACTCATTAACTGACAAATACAAAACTTTGAATAACGCCAGTTTTAGTTACTAAAAGTGGCTTTATTCAAAGTTTCTATATGTATTGATTAAAATAAAGCCAGTTTTAGTTACTAAAAGTGGCTTTATTCAACATTTCACGTAGTTATATATAGTCGGCTGACACACTTACTGACTGAGTTCTTCCAGTAAGACGACGTTATGCTTATACGCCTGAAACTTCTTGGTATCAAACTCTAGTCACCATAGTTGAAATGTTGTCTCACCGCGTGTTGGTTCAAAGTGTCAGAGATTAAGTTTAATAAATATTTACTTCCGTTTTATTTGTATCGTCTTTCATATAACCCACCTATTCAATTTATTATTTGTATAATATCAGAGAGGTGGTGCGGGAAATAAATTCGTAGAATGACTATGACATAGTGCCGCAGCCGTGGAGCGGCCCTGAGTAAAAAAAAACTAACCTTATCATTAAGTGTGAAGTACGCGTATTTTTTAGTAACTCCGTTTGTTCTCGCTCTAGTGACATGCTCGTTTCCGATGTAGTCGCCGTCTTTCCTGCACGTAAAGCCTAAACCGGCTTCTATTGGATTGTCATCAGCTCTCAAGTCGGAGTTCCATAAGTGATATCCTGAAATTAAAATAGAAATAACGTTTTACACAATCGTCTTACATTAGAAAACACAATGAGCTAAAAGAATGTAACATTAAAATTTAGATTATTGCTTGGCAAATTGGCAATAGAGTAATAGATAAGGTTTGCGCCTGCAAATTATATTTTTTACACCACCTGCTTGATAATGCCCTTTTATGTATCATAGAACCATAAGCAAGTCATTCTATTCCTACGGAGATAATGCAGTATGGGTGATCCCTAGGGAATAATGAGATTTGAATTTGGAACGTCAAAAACCATTATTACGAAAAAAAAAAGAAATGCATTATGTAAATTAAATACCTTGTACGTGCATCAAAAAAGTTTATTAAAAATCGAACTGGCCACTAACAAAAAGAAAAACAAAATTTGATTAGTGACGAGTCTATAAAAAAAGTAATGAAAGAGCGGGAGCGTTATAGAAAATTAAAACTACATAATCTTAGTGAATTTTGTTTGTTTCAAATCTCAAAACATTTCGAGTGATAGTTAAAATTAACTTGTAAATAATACTTATATTTCTCTAATATATAATTTGTTACATAGTAAATTGTCTTTTAATTATCTCACAGATGGTGTGAAAAGTAGAGTATCTAACACGGGGATAAAGCTGTCTTTGTCTTGGGCGGCTTGAATTCCTCACTTTACTCAGGTTTCAATATTAACTCCCTCGCCACGCCCGGGAGTTAGTTATATAAATCCCTCACTGGCGTTCGGGATTAAAATTTAGCAACCTTCGTTTTGTTCGAAATGTAACATGCCGCCCTCGACTTAAAGGCACTAACTTTATCCCCTAGTCGCATAATCTACTATTATTAGAAGGAGACTACTATATATAGACTTTGGAGATGACGAAAAATAGCGATGTATAGAATAATACAATGAATTGGGATAAGAACAAGAAGATAATGACACTATGTTTGAAGAAATACTTCTTTTAAGTTACCTATGTTACTACCACAGACACAAAAATTCGTCTCTATCATGCTGTCGACAGACATACTGCTAGCAGTAGTTGAGCTATTAGCGCTGTGTATCGTGGGGGGGAGGGGGGGTTCGATTCCTTCTCTTCGATTCATTGACAGTGGTTCCGGGTCTGGGCGTCTTGTGTGCGTGAATATAAATGTTTGTGAGCGCACCCACGATACAGGAATCATTTTTAGTGTGGGGCAAGTTTTTTTTAAAGAAAAAAAGACGTTCAAAACTATTCAAAGTTACCTTTTTCAGCACTCAACGAGGTCAAAGCCCTCCAGCCAGCATTCTTCAGTCCCTTCGCGCGGCTGAGAGCCTTATACACGGGGATGGCATGAGCGGACGGCACATGAAGCTCCCAGCCCAGTTCGCCGGACCACGTGACCCGAAGCGCTCGGCAGCGGTATCGTTTATCTTCGGGAGTGTTCGGAGCGCGAGACACGTGGATGCTGCGGTGCGTGTTCACTGGGAAGGCGTCGTTTGAGAGACCTGCGTCTGTGTATCGGGCGAGGATGCTGTGGCTGTAAAAATTAGACGGAGTTGGAAGATTTTTGAGCAAAACATACTTTTAGAGCTAATAATAATATGGGACTAGATGACGGGTTGTGACAGTTGTGAACAACTGTCACACAACGTCATCTAGTCCCAAACTAAGCAGAGCTTGTGGTATGAGAACTAGACAACTGATAAACATACTTATGTGTTTCTAAATACATACATATTATAGATAAATTAAACCCAGACACGGAACAAATGATCGTGCTCATCACACTAACATTTGTCCTGGGTGGGAATCGAAACCACGACCTTCGGCATACAGTCAGGGCCACTGACCACTAGACCAACAGGCCTGACACACTGTTGAACCCTAGGGTCAGTTTATTGAAACACTATTAAGACTTCTTAATATCTAGGTTATGTGGCAGCCAGTACTGGTGCCACAAATTCAGTCTGGTTTAAGAACTTTATTTCTTCATCAGAATTCACTATAATTCACATAGTAGGAAAAATATATTTTTTACAAACGAGTCCATTTCCAGTTCGGGGAGTGATGTCCTTTTCCATTACGAGCAACCCGAATATTTGATAATATGTATATTTTTTTTAATTGTTTTTTAAATTTAGTATTTTAATGTAAAAATTTTGTAATCAATAAGGACTGGTTTCCGAAATAAATGAATTTTAATAATTGACCTTTCACCATGATAACTGACTCGCTACCACCCGAACCACACAAATGCGACTATAGCATAATCGTGAGTGTCTGGTGTCCAAGGTACCTCTGACTAACTCTATAGGAACTACAAGGATTAACTCATTTCTTCCAGGCAAGCGTTCGCCATCGCCGACCTTATCATCGCTTACCGTCAAGTGAAATAGTGGTCAAGAGTATTTAAATAATAATTTAAAAAAAAAAAGTTGTTACGAACCTGTCAGGTCCCTGTACGCTAAGGATGCACAGCTGTTTGGTGACGTCAGTGATGGTGGCCCTCAAATTGTGTGTCTGAACGATGCGGCGTAGGTGCGCCAATGTATGGTTCGCACTGAACCCGCTCGTTACGACGTAGTAGCCGCGACCCTGTGATAAAAACAATATACAGCTGTATATACATTTTTAAGGTAGGAAATCATCCAGTGTGTTCTCCCGCTCTGGGGCGAAGCGAAAGATTTTAGGATTTCGAAATATGTATGTTTGTGGTAGAAGTGGTTTCACTTTTCATAACAGCCCTTTATGCCAAACCCTGTCAAAGGCTTGCTATATGTTCAGGAAAACAGATCACATCTTCATATCAACCGAAAGACGTCCGCTGTTGGACATAGGCCTCCAAATGTCGCCACAATGAACGGTTCTGTGCGTTTCGCATCCATCGGACTCCCGCAACCGTTACCAAGTCATCTTTCCGCCTTGTGGGAGGCCTTCCAACGCTACGTCTTCCAGTACGTGGTCGCCATTCCAGAACCTTTCGGCCTCAACGTCCATCCGTTCTGTGAGCAATGTGCCCTGCCCATTGGCACTTAAGTTTGGCGATTCTTCGTGCTATGTCGGTGACCTTGGTTCTCCTGCGGATATCCTCATTCCTGATTCGATCACGCAAGGAAACTCCGAGCATAGCCTTTTCCACTTTTGCACTTTGGGTGACTTTAAGTCTTCTGATGAGGCCTATTGTAAGCGACCACGTTTCAGAGCCATAGAACAATTATTATTTTCTAATGACTTCCTAATTGGTCTTCATCTAAAAAAAAATTCGCTGTGTGCAATAAAGTATTTTCTTACTTCTCTCGCAACACGACATTTTAAAAGTACAACTAATAATAATAGAAGAATGTACACGGTTGTTATCAAACTTACCTTGAAGATAGGTTCGTGTAACTGGCCAGTGCCGCTGTCCAGTATAGTGACTGTCACGTCCGCTTCTACACCACCTTTCTTGTTCAGTAGGAGAGAATACACCACCCTAGAAATATGATAATATTGCTCACGGATTATGATATAGACCTGTACCATGACGTTTAAAGTAAGATTGTTTCATTCTTATTTCCAGTGTGGGTAAGAGATGGCGCTAGACAATCTGTATAGCTCTGTCTCTTACTCACACTGAAATAAGAATGAAGCAATCTTCCTTTGAACGTCATGGTAACCCCGCTAGTCACAGGATTCCACCATAAATCTTAGGAAGATGTGTAAGCGAAGCGAATTCTTTTGTTTGCACAATGATTAATGATATTTATTTTGCAAATACGTTTAAAAAAAAAACAATTTTACACGTCATTTTTTTTTTTCGTCATTTTAAACTAGATGAGGCCGGTGTTTCCTAGCTGACTACCTTGAGAAGAAACACCGAAACAAATTCAGGGGTCAAATTCTTCTTTAAAGTGCATACAGTAAATATGTAATGGAAATATCACAATCAATAGAGATATCAGGTATAAAGCATATGCATAATCAGCCTTACAATGTTCTCATGCTTGGATTTAGGCTTCCTAGAGAGTATCGGAAATACCGGAACACAAAGGGCAACTGAAGTACACAGGTGGGTTTTAGTCTGTAAAAGTATGACACTCCCTCCACTCCACCAGTAGAGTAGAAAAACTTATTTGATGATTTGCCACCTCAAAAATAGGCTCGGCCCTTTTCATATGAATCTCAAATCAAGCCAACGAAATGTAGGAACGAACATAGCATAGCATAATCAGCCTTACAATGTTCCCACTGCTGGGACTCAGGCCTCCTCTCTAGGAGAGGGAATGGGCTGTAATCCACCACGCGGGCCCAGTGTGGGTTGGTGGATGTCATATGTCTTCGAATTTTTGGTTCTGGGACATGCCGATCACGATGTTGCTCGATGACACTGCTCTCAAAACGGTGAAGGAAATCACCGTTTTGAGAGCAGTGTTAATAAAATAAATAGTACAGAGTAATCGTAAGTCGGGGCCGCTACCACTCGGCCACCATTACTGCAAGGAACGAACACTTCTGCCAAAAAAAAAAATCAGGTTTACAACATTATGTTATAAATACCTATCATTAAGTTTCGAGAGGTCAGCAGTAAAGGCGAGTTCGGCAGTGCGTTGTGCGTCGGGCCCGGTCAGGTAGAATTTGCCGTAGTAAGACATGTTGAATAAGGCCGCTGCGTTACGACATGCCAGGGCTTCTTGACCGATCTGTGGGGTAAAGAATCAGTAATCAATAGCTACCGACCGAAACACGATTTGAAGCCGAAACCGTAACCGAGTTTACGGCTCCTCTTTCAGTTTCGGCGGTAATCTAAACCGTAAGTGAACAAAAATAAAAATAATATTAGATACTGTTATTTTTAATTATAGATATGACTTTCGTAAAATACTAAATGATTGAAAAAATCGACGATTATATAAAAATTATAACACGAATAGACAAACGAGTCAAACAGTTTTGGGTATCTATCTCAACCATCAGCTTAAAGACGCTAGTTTCAGTCGAGCCAAATATTCGGCTACTTTTTGGCCGAAACCAATACTACAGTCGAAACCAGATTTTTTTGGCTAAATCCGAAACTGAATCTTCGGTCTATCTCTAGTAATCAGACTTCCAGAAGTTAACTGAACACATAATTCTGTGACAACAAAAGACTGACTTCTAGATAGTTTGCTTGAATATATTTTTTTAACTCGATTTAATCCATTCTTATATTCCATATTAATTTTAGTCTGAATAATTTTTCAAAACTGTCTGCGAGTTCTCTTTTGCAAAGCCTTAGGGCTTTGCAAAAGAGAACTCGCAGACGCAGACGAGAGAAATTCAGCATCAGGTGAATGAGCAATCCTTACATCAAAACGCGCCTTCAATGGTTCCCGTAATGGTTTGCGGTATAATTAAAAAAAACCTCAGAAAAAGTACCGAAACAATAATCATTTTCAACAATCAGAAGAAAAATTTTACCATACCGATAAATATACGCTGACTCGCCAAACGTTATTCTGTAGAGAGTGAGGCAGGGTTAAAAAAGCCTACTGATCTATTCTCAGATCTACCAAAAATACACAAAAAAAAAAAACCATTTAAAACGGTCAAGCCGTTTTGGAGGAGGTCGATAACAAACACTGTGTTACGAGATTTTATTAGGATTTCGAATATCAAAAGGAAAAAATGGAAACCTTATAGGATCACTTTGTTGTCCGTCCATCTGTCTGTCTGTCTGTATGTATATCTGTCTGTCAAGACCCTTTATCTCAGGAATGCGTGGAGGTATCGAGTTGAAATTAAAACTATATACTGAAGTCTACGGTCCCTTGAAGCTGTGAAAAAATCAAACTTCAGAGTTAACGAAAAAAAAAAACGGCCGTTTATGTCGCAAAAAACGTGTATTTCGACACTCTCAAGGGAATCAAAATTTAAAGGGTACTTCCCGTTGCCCTAGAATTCTGAAATTTGGCATGAAGCAAGATGTCATGGCACAAGTATAGAAAAAAATCTGAAAACTGTAAATTTGTACTTACATCACAAAAATATATTTTTTTGTGATTTGGTAAAATCTTCGTAACTCAATTCGGGAATAGAAATGTTTTCAAAGGTAAGTTTGTACGGAACCCTCAATGCGCGAGTCCGACTCGCACTTGCCCCTTGTTCAGTTGATTTCACTCCACTGTTGATATTTAAGTAATTACACGCTTAATAAATCACAAAATTGGTTTTTATAGAACACATTTCAACTTTACACTTCAAAAAAGTTTTTTTCCCTCTAATTGAAATTTTTCAACCAAAAGTGTTTGTGTTACAATATATAATTCTGACTTACCACATCATGGTGTTTAGAAAAGTCAAAGGAATGGTCGCCCTTGAGGATCTCTTCGTAGCGCTGGTCACTATTCCTAGGATAGTCGGTGTGAGCACCGCCCCAGTCGTACTGTTGCACTCTTATCTGAAATAAAAAAAAAACACTTAAAAACCAACAGGTATTGGTTTCCTTTTCAACATAACAAAGGCAATCGCGTAACAGATCTATATTATAGTAAGTAGTAGTTAGCTAAGGCCAGTAAACGCTGAACTGAACCAGACCTATCAATTCGAATTTGAATTTCCCTATCTCTATGCGTCGTCACTCTGAGATAACCTCACTAAAACCTAGAAAAGCGTTTACGAAAATGGCCCATCAGTAAAAATAATAATAATCTTGTGGATTCGTAGGTGCCATACTACAGATATGTACGACCAACACCTTAGGAGGCTCGCGTTAGGCGGCTGGATCAAGGGCTTGATCCAGAAAGCGGTACTCCTGGACAGGCTCGTATTGTTATGAGGTTCCTTTCTCTGGAGCCCTGACCGCCGGTAGCTTGGACCCTGTTCCCGATACCGGTGGGACACTATTTTTTATATATTTAAAAGTTTTTTTTTTTTTATTTAAAAATATAATTTATATGTTTAAAGTAATGAATAAACGATAATAATATATCGATGGATATTAAGAACATTGTTCAAGCAGGGTCCATAGTCTTATCATAGTTCCAGGTTACCAGTCCACTTAAGACTCCAAAAACCATAGCCCTATTATCATTGTTAGCCTATGTCGCAATAATTTTTCTCCGACCAGGGGTTGTCCTTGAGTGCACTAGCATAGCGCGTACAGGGATAATCGTCGGTTGGTATCACGTTCCATTTAAATTATCTAAAGGGCCTCTGCGAGTTGGCTTCGACCTCGTACGCCTTCCAAAGGTGCAGGACCTCAGGGTCCTGAGATGTATAAATGCATAATCGTTTAATTTAAAATGTCTAAAAGCGCGGTTACACACGCAACCTTTAAACATATCGTAGTCCACTGGAAAATGGCAATAATAAAATAGCAACAACATAAAGAAGGTGATTTCTCTCCAAGGAAGACCTGGACTGCATAACTCTCCGTCTTCCACCATCTCCTGATACAAAGCGTCATATTTGGCCTCCCATCCCGCCAAAGGTTCATCACTATAACAACCCACCTTCTCTCCAGGGAAGAAGAAAGCCGGTCTCTCCCAGCCAGCCCTGGACTGCATGACAGCTCCGTCCTCCACCAGCTCCTGATGCAAGGCGTCGTGACTGGCATCTCTTCCCGCTAAATGCTCGTCGTTGGGGAACACTATGTTGTAGTTTCTTGCGTACGCTTCGTGGCTACTTTCTCGCATCCAGTGTGCGCGGGACATTTGACCAGGCGTGAAGCGACGGATGTCGAATGTGAACATGTTGTAGTGGGGCCTGGGGTATAAAGAAGTATGTAGTTCTACATCTCTGTTATAAAACCAACAGTTACATTATATAGAAATTTGAAAAAGAAACGATAAGGATGTGTTACCTAGTATACAACATAATATTTAAAACTTGAAATTTTACTTGAAACCAACATAACAAGTAACTTTTCAAGATAAACATTTTTCCATGCACCGCATGTCGCATTCCATGCCGGAATCTGTGTTTCCTGATAGCTACAACCCGGGAATCTTTAAGTCAAGAGTGAATAGGTTACTTTTAGGTAAGCGTGTTCCATCGTCGACCTATCGTCGCTTTCTATCAGGTGAGATAGCGGTCAAGCGCGAAACCTATCAAGAATACAAAAAAAAATGTTCGAAAACTACAGTAAAAGTCTGACAGGGAGTGTCTCGCCTCACCCAGAGCGGGAGAACGCTTTTGATAATTTCCAATCTCAAAAAAAATTATGCGCCCCTCTCTGTTAGCTGATACACCCTAGTTAAGAGCTTTAGCATTCATCCTTACAGAAACAAGCATAATTTCCTTCAAACTAATGATTATATGATAAAACGTTAGCATAGTTACTAAATAATTATTATCAAACGGTCTATTGCATTTCTGATTTGTCCACGTCTATACCTAAATAAAATGCATAACAGTTCCCAATAAATAACATCTGGTAAATAGTAATTGAGCAGAAAATTGCATGTCATTTAAATTACACATAGCATATTGCAATAGTATAGGTAAATAAAAATATTATTAATTATAATTACTTTGAGTTTTGTACAAAAGTGTATAAGATAACGGTGATAACCTTATGTTATTTTGGTGTTCAAACAAACAGATGAGTTCACATTCCCAGTTCATTGAAGAAGCGTTATTTTGTTTACAAATAGAAAAAAAACTGGACAAGTGCGAGTCAGACTCGCGCCCTGAGGGTTACGTACAAACTTACCAATGTAAATAGTTCAATTCCCGAATGGAGTCTCAAAGATTTTTTTTGAATCAAGAAAGTTTTTTTTTATGACGTAACAAGTTTACTGTTTACAGATTTATTCCTCTATCTGTGCCATAAGACCTTGCTTTATTCCAAATTTCAGGACTCCAGGTCAACGGGAACTACCCTATGAATTTCGATTCTCTTGAGAGTGTGGAAATACACTTATTTTTGCGGCGGTTGATTTTTTCCCAGCTTCAAGAAACCGCACACCTAAGTATATGGTTTTAATTTCAATTTGACACCTCCACGCTTTCCCGAGATAAAGGGTCTTGGGTCTTGGCAGGCATATAGACAGACAACAAACCGATCCTATAAGGGTTCCGTTTTTTCCTTTTAATGTAGGGAACCCTAAAAATTGAACTTGTTTTGACTAAGACAAAGGGCAGTATCAAGGAGCGCGGCAGCGCAGGCACGTTCATCCTTTTCTCATTTGTGCGTTTATCTCGTGTGTATATGAGCTTCCACGACCTGGACTGATAAATGCTTGGTGCCTGATAGACTTACTTTTCAACACATAGCTCGTGTCGATACAAGAGAAAATAAATATACATGAATAAACACCAAACAAGTTCTATTGTAAAGTGTACTAGGGTAAACTGTACCCATCTGCATACTCCTTCAAAGCGTACCGGCGTAATATTATGTTATGAAATGGTGTATAGACATACGATGGCAACAATCGCGGGTAATTAGCTGTTAGTTATTGAAGAGTTCCATTGTCTGTCTCCAAAGATCTTCATCAGATCCTAATACTAAAACTTTCACTATAAATATGCATCAAAACAACGAATCTCCCATCCAAATTAGATCAGAAGTTTTTGAGAAAAGTGAGGGTATTACAAACATACGTACATCGTCTTCCTGTCCTTGTCCCGTTTTATTTGAGGTCGGCGCAACACTTCTATTTTCTTCCATTCTATCCTGGCAACCGTCATACTATCACTATCTTCCTTTTCTTTCATATTACTCGTCACACAATCCATCCATCTTTTCTTTAGAAGACATAAACATACGTTCATACGGGTTGAATATAAAACTTTCTTTTATGAAGACGGTTAAAATAGTCTATTTTAATACAAGTGGAGAATGTTTGTCATTGCGACCGAGGCGGAATTCTGTTATGGAGCCGAGTGCTGCAGTCACTAATTTGTGTGTATAAAAAGACGTATTTCAATACATTTAGGAAGATATAAATAAGCGGGGGGTCGCTTATCGTCCAGCTTAATACGATAAATGTTATAAACTGTGGCGGGGGCCAGTGAGCGCCCTGCACCGCACTAGTGCGAAAAACAGTAAATTGCGTGCCTAAAAGCGGTGGGGATAAGAGCGGGTTTTCGAGTAAGTTTATTGAAAAGATATTTACCTTCCAGAGACAATCCATTCTGCCATTTGTATACCACATCCCGCAGAGAACATCATGCCGGCAGAGTTGTAGCCGCAGTTGTGGTACAGACCTAAATTAAATGAGAAATACATTAACACAACTGTGACCAATATATTTATTTGTTAAGTACTACTGCTACATTGTAAATCTGTTGTGTTTTGTTTTAAGATTAATAACACAATTATCTAAATAGAATTTAATGTATATGTTTGTGGCACGATCGATTTGATATCACAAACTATGGCTTAAAGTTTGGTCGAGGTCGGCTTTTCTCTACTTCTACAACTACTTTCTCGAGAATCACTTTGTCTATTGATAAAAAAAAAACGCATGAAAATTCGTTCAGTAGTTTTTGATTTTATCGCAAACATACAGACAGACAAATTCGGTAAGGGAATGTCAAGAATCACGCTGTCTATTGGTAAAACTCAATGAAAATTCGTTCGACAATACTTACACAGAAGAATATACAAACAGACAAACTCAGGGATTGTGTTTTATAATATGCTTCAATTGAACAAAGAAAATATGTAATGATGTTTCGGTCATGCACTCATATACCGAGCTGAAAGCCTGAAATAAGTTCTTAGTTTAACAAGTATGGGTGCGGGCGTAGCGAGATAGTAACAGAATGATAATATGTATTATAATCAGTTCATTAACGTTGCATCAGATCAACAATATAAAATATCTACATAGTAAACATACTAGTGTATCTGAGGACGTTGACCGGCTGACCTACTGTTTTATAACTATTTAAACGTTAATGTATTATCTAAGCATAACATGTTTATTATCTCAGCCAATATGGTCATGATTGCCGAGTAGCACTTATTATGCCGTGTGCAACAATGTCGTTGAACAGTAAAATCCGATAAAAGAAAAAACTTTTTACATAAAAAAAATAACCGACTTCAGTAAAAAAAAACACTAAAAGGATCAAAATAACTTTAATTGCGGAAGCCGGGGTTTTTCGGTATTGTTTGTTTCTTATTTAAACCTTATAGTCAAAGTGCATCTCATGACAATTCTAATAAGCCCAAACTCGGCTAGGTTACATTGACTGATTACGGAGTTCCAGTGCCTACCTTCCGGCTCCATCATTATCATCAGTTCACTTCGTTGATACCATTTTCAACATAACTATTCAGAACCATTTATTTATTTGTATTATCACATGCGACTACAGACAATGAAGATAGTTAAGCGATTAACTATCTTCATTATGATATCTATGTAAATATGAAGCTCTGTTGGCCATTTCTGATCTTCTTCATCAATTCCACTTCATCAAATGCTACTTTTTGACTGTAAATGCTTACGTTCTCGATGACAATACCAAAATCACCATATGGTTGCCTATAATATTTGAGGAGTTCCCTCGATTCCTCATGGATCCCATCATCAGAAATGGATTCTGAAAATAATGGCACCAATCGGAAAGCATATCCTCTAAGAGGAAAAAAAAATTTTTGCAAATCGGTCCATAAACGATGGAGTTCTGAGGTAACACACATTAAAAAAAAGCATACAACCGAATTGATAACCTCCTCCTTTTTTTGAAGTCGGTTAAAAATAAAATAACATCATTGTAGACGTGGTCATATGGCGATACCTCCAATCAACCGAAAGACAGCTTGACTATAAGCCCTCTCCAAAAATTCACAGTGAATTATCCTAAGCTTTCCGGAGTCAGCGGATTCCCACCACCAACACTATGTCATCACATCGATAAAGTGACAAAGTCACGAAACTTACCGAAGACATTCGGGTCCTCTCCAAGCAACGGCTTATGGTCGGGCGTGAACGATTCGGGCCCACACACCGTACTCTTAATGCCGACGCTACCGAGCTTTGGGCACAGTGATGCTGCGCTGTTCATGTGGACTCCAAAAACGTCCCAATCCAGCTCGTATAGGTGGAACTGTAGGTTGTCGGGCACCTAAGGGTAAAGAGTTATAATCACTGTAGAAGCGTTTATATTCTATTACATTGTCCTTAAAATTCGTATCGAAATAAAAATAAAATGAAAATATTAGATTTGAGTTGTGACTCAAGCAAAGCCGGAACATGAAACCTGGAGTTAGCTACCGCCTAGAACACGATAGAGGTATTTTGACAGTCATCTGAATAGTCTATTTTAGAGCTGAATGAAAAAACTACGACTTCAATTATCGATAGTGACAACAAAACATTGGCTTCCTCGTGATGGGCCATCAGTATCTAAAAAGCTGGCATCAGTTAGGGACCGACTTAAATAAACTTAAAATAAAAATACACCGGTAACATACCTGATCAAGCATATGCGGATTTTTTTCATATCCTCCAACATGGCACGATTCTCCTTGCACCTTAATATATAGATCAACATCATGGTCCCGAATATTGGGACAGTCCCTAATTTCGGGTGTAGCGTCACACACTACGTATGCGTGCTTGAACGGAATTAGTGGCAGGTTTGGTACCCCTGCGTATCTTGCGACGCGAGGTCCCCATGCACCTAGAAATACCAAAATATGAGACATTTTGTCTAGTTGTTGGTGTCTATAACATATTGGTTAGTTACATTCTGTCGTACCTGATTAACAAACGCTCATACACAGAGCCATATCATAAACAGAAGACTAAAGGTTGGGTTGGAAGTTAAATTACAGATAAACCACGAGCAGAACAGCAACACGATTTGTTTTTAATTGTTCAGAGCAGGCGAGGTGAAGAGCAACAAAAAAGACGCCTAGTAAGCACTCAAGCCAGTCTATATTCCTGCTATTGTCGAACATTTCTAAAATGGATGGATTATTATGAACGATGTTATAAATCGATTTCGGACAAAAAAACTGGTTTCGGCTAAAGTTTTGGTTTCGGCCAATAAGGGGCCGAATATTTGGCTAAAGGAAACTAGCTTCTTTGAACTAACGGTTGTGACAGATACCTAAAAACTGATACCTTCATCGGTATGTTATAATTTTTATGTTATCGTCAATTTATTCGATAGCTTAGTTTTTTTTTTTTTTGAAAGTTCAAATCGAAATATAGTTAGGAATTATTATAAGATCTGGGTTATTTAGCAGAGTGGGCAGATTAACAAACACAGCACAGCTTGAATCATAGGCGTATATTTTTCTAACAGTAACACAATCAACAAGTACCCTAGCAACGTCTATATCATCGACATGATGTTGCATTGCTATAAAGAGATCCTATCTCCATTAGAAATAACTACATAAATGTCTTGAAATATTATTTTTCGTCAGTTTTTCTGTTACCACGTCAGTTTCAGTTACGGCCGAAACTGTAAGAGCAGCCGAACATTCGGTAAGGGTTTCGGTTGCAAATCATGCTTCGGTCGGTCAATAATTATAAACGTAATTACCTCCACAGTTGACAACACACTTGGTCTTGATGACGCCCCTGTCTGTGTGCACCGCAGTAACTTCTTTGTTGCCAAGCTGATTATGGGTGTAATGAATATCCAGCACTGGGCAGTCCTCGTATACCTATGGAAGTAGTACTTCGTTGTAAGCGCTATTTTTTAGTTTCGCATATTATTTATTTTATATAAGGTGTTAAAAAAATAACTTTAAGAATTTCGAGGGGACATTGTGAAAGGGGACACTCCTCATTATGAAAAACTTTTACTATGGGACCAAAACCGAAATAGCGAAAAAAAAATCAGCTGCTCCATACATTTTGATGAGTTATGCGAACATAAACGTAGGGAACAGCTGATTTTTTTTCGCGATTGCTATTTTTTAGTATCGCATATTATTTATTTTATATAAACAAAATAATTCGAAGTTATGCAAAACTTTCACTTTCGATAAATCTAGACTTCATATTCATGCTAAACAAATATGATGTAACATTGTTTAACAAGCATTTTATAAATATTATTCAAGTCAATTAAGAATCATATGGATTATCAATAGTAGCAAGGTCTCAGTCTATAGTGTTGAAAACAACTGTTTTGTATCGTTTCGCTCAAAACTTACATTCTACCTCTACTGTGTACGCTGTGGATAACGGTGTGAGTCATTTGTATGATGTATTTGGTTCCTGAATCCTTACAACCGGGTTACCATGACGTTTATAGTAAGATTGTTTTATTCTTATTCCATTGTGGGTAAGAGATGGCGCTAGACAACCTGTACATCTCTGTCTCTTGCCCACACTGAAATAAGAATGAAATAATCTTACTCTGAACGTCATGGTAACCTACAAAGTTATAAAACAGCACAACAGTCCCTCACTGCGTCTGTATGACTGTATTTTTTCGACAAACTCAAAAACTGCTGATCGGATTATCATACGATTTTCGCCAATAAAATAAGTAATTTATGAGGAAGGTTTAGGTGTATTTTAAAGTATGCAGATTATAGTAATAAAAAGCCGAGAATTTAGCAGATTTATAGCACTCTCAGGAAGTTAAAGGGACATCTAGTACATAATAAAGAATATTGCCGCTACATCATTCTGCGTTGCAATGGGGCTTCATCTGTGCTTCATCATCCAGGAGATGATTAATTTATATTTAGATTTTCAAATCATTAGCTTATGTATAAAACAAAAACGAAATTCAGGCTCTTACAAAGAATCAACAGGTACTTACTTTTCCTCCATTTTTCGTGGCCACTTTGACAAGGGCATTACAAGCCATTGAAGGGTCAATAGTCCCGTCTTCAGGAGCATACAACGCCATTTGAAATACAGATGGATCGAGGAGTGGGAACTTCTTCTGTGCCTCGTGTGGGTCCAGAACTTCGCTGGGAATGTTCAGGGCTTTTCCTAACGTGTGGAGTCTCATGTATTCTTGTGTTCGGACCTGTAATTAAACTATATTTTCAAATGTTCTTAATATAAAGGTAGATAAAACTATGAGAGTTTTTATTTGTCTATGTATATGAATAGAATTGAAGCATCTGTTTGTTATATCAAAAAAGCATTTTTTTAATAAGTGCCTATGAAAAAAATTATCTATCTGTCTGTTTCTACCAGTGCACTTTCCCCCGAAACGGCTGGACCAATTTTAATGGAACTTTCAGTGGTAGATAGCTGATGTTATAAGGAGTAAGTTTGAGCAACATAGATTTTAAAAAAATGGGTTCCGTTTAAAAAAATAACTTGAAATTGTGACCGAATGGCATTGTGATGTTTTATAAGTCTCGGTCTCTGATCGATCATATGCGAATGAATTCGTGAGCACCAGCTAATACAGCAATAAAAAAGCTATATATTAATATGATGGGAGTTCATATCGTATTTACTCACTTTGCTCCGCGATATGAACATGCCTCCATTGTTGGTCCATCCCGCAAAGTCACCAGTTTCCTCCTCTAATGTACTGTACACTGCCCTCGAATCTCGAAGTAGTTTTACTTCTAAGTCACATGGTCTCAACGACCATACAAGTCCTAGAAAATGTTCAAAATTATTATAGGTTTTTTTTCGGTGGGAAAATCATCCAATGACATGCCCCGCACTTGCGAGGAGCGGGTATCAGACTTTTACTGACTAAAAACCCACTCCTGTTCCGTCGTTGCCTTTCATACAGGGTCGACTCTTCCTTTCAGAAGCAGACCCTTGGCCCCAGTAGGCTTCGACCATGATGGGCCCCTACGGTTTGCTAACATCTCCATAAGGCGCGCGTGGAACAATACGCGCCGTCGACAACTTGGGCTCGGTCCGAAAATTATAATAGGTATGTAGTATGTACCTACACTTGTCTAGATTTCAGATGACGTTTTATTCGCGTATACAAGGCGCAATAAGTCTTTCAATGTATCTAGACTTGAATGAATTACACACACATATATTGGGATCATCATCATCATCATTTCAGCCGAAAGACCTCCACAGTTGGCAATAGCTTCTGCCAAGTGTCGCCACAACGACCGATCCTGTACGTCTCGCATCCATCGATTTCCCGCGACCCTAAAAAGGTCATCGGTCCTCCTTAGATCCAGTGCCGTAACTAGCCTTTCATACGCTTGGTGCGAGCTTTTATAACTGTGCCCCTAGAATTAAGTACAATACTAACGGGCTAGATATAAAAATTTTGCGCTCCTCTGAGGACTGCACCCGGGCACCACTGGTACTGCCCTAGTTACGGCACTACTTGGACCTTTATTCGGTTGCTTGGATTCAAATTGAATGTTTTCGGTATTTATACTACATATTTATGTAAGGATATGATATATAATAAGAGATGGCAAATACAGATGTATGAAAGAGGACAAACTTCGCCGATTGTAAATAAAAAGGGACGAGTATTTATATTTAAAAGTTTTAAAGTAAACCTAATGAGTAATTTACCTGCAGTATGCCATGTTGTCCCACTAGTCAGCTTGGCTCTCTCTAGCAACACAGCATTTACCCCTCTCTTAGAGAGTTGATACAGTGTATTACATCCTGCTATACCTCCTCCTAAGAACATCAAGAGACTAATCAATTAAAATTGTCTTTTAAAGTTCTAACGTGGTTCAGTTAATTTTGATATATGACCTATGTCGACAAGTTTCTGAACTGACTGACCCTGGTTAGAGTTAACAAGTCTTCAATACAATTATAAAAATTAAAATTCTTATTAGAAAATAAGAATCAACTGCGCGTATGTCTGTCTGTTCGCGATATACTCGAAAACTACTGAATGGATTTTCCTTCGGTTTACACATACTACATCATAAAATATTGCATACCGCTCGAAACACATTGTTTTTACGGTAGAATTCATATTACAAAATAATGCGAGTTTTCTTAGATTTTATACAAAAATGGTTATAAGTACTGCAATATTACAGAAAATACAAAACAAAGAAACCAATAAATATCTAATTTACTAAAAAAATAACGTACTTTTAATACAAAGTTTATTTGAACTGATAATTCCAAGCCAATCCAAAGTTATAACACTTTAAAGCCATCCGTTTTAAAAAACGGCATTTTCATAGGCAAAGGCCAGTATTATTATTTGATTTTAGTATAAAAAAATAGTATTCAACAATGAACAAACTAGCGAAGAAGCAAAAAAATATTTTGTTAAACTTACCAATGATCACAACATCTGCCCAAGACACCACCTCCTGATTGGTAGCGAGCAATCTCTCATGTCTGAAGTTTTTTAGATAATTCGACGCTTGGTTCCTTATGACTGCATCTCTAACTAATTTAAACATTTTCAACTACTAAAGTAAGAAATGTTGACTAGAACACTGTTCATTTGTGAATGCTAACATGATATAATTTTGATAACTGCCTCGCATCCTATCTCCTCAAGTTATCAAAGTTCAAGTTATTATTTCCATTAGTTTATCAAGACGATTGTTTTGTTTGTCATTTTAAACTCTGAAATGCGTAAACGCAGAGGTTTTAAAAAGCAGAAGAATGATTAAAACCGAAATATAGCTGTAATAAACATTTATTTTTTAAATATTTACATTCATTTTTACAAATTCTTAGCATAGCATAGCATAGTCGGCCTTATAATGTTCTCACTGTTGGGACTCAGGCCTCCTCTCTAGGAGAGGGAATGGGCCGTAATCCACCACTCGGGCCCAGTGCGGGTTGGTATTACAAATTCTTACATTAACTAAATAATAATGTGAAGATACAGTTTAATAAACAGTTTAATAATGTTTACAATATAGCTATTTATAATTATAAAAATATTTTTTTGTAATAATACTTGTTTACATTGATTGCTGAAATCTCTATTAACCCTTTAACCGACGATTGGTCGACGGTGACGAATGTTTTGTTGTACTATACGCCAGGGTCGTGTGTTCGCGTCTAGGTACTCCATCTCGTTTAGCTCTTTAATCCCCATATTTCAGAAGAGCTGATGAGATGGAGTATTTAGTTGTGGGTGTGCGACCCTAGCGGAACATACGGGAGTGTTTGTCGGATTTGACTGGAGTTTTTCGGAGCCACTGTCACTAGTGTCACTTGTCTGTATTTTTCTTTTGTTGTATTTTTACAAGTGACACTAGTGACAGAGCTAAACGCGATTATGCGAGCCAAACGTTAAAACGCGATTAGTTTTATTGGTGAATCCCGCCCTAAATCATCGTAGGTTAAAAGCTCAGTTAGAAGATATCACTTGCATGATTGGAAAGAAGAGTAATGTTTGTAAATCCATAGGCAAGTGAGTTGGCATCATACAGCCTCTTAATAAACATAAAATCAATATTATTTTCTTATTACTATTATGGTTAAAACACGATAGTATATAAACTTTTACAGGATAATTAATTATATCTCTATATTTCGCGAACCTGTATACGAAATATACATGCATAGCATACATTATATGATATTTTAAATGCTTCATAATCATAAATAATCGCACATTAATTACATAGTTACACCTCTTTCGTACTATACTACCTACATATAATATTTTATGCGACACATACGTTACATAAGTAAAATGGAATAATTATGATTCCCTATAATACCATTAAGAGCTAGCGCGCACTGGTGACTTTTGTCAGGGTGACAATTATTTTATGTAATTTTTTACCCATTTTTACCCAACTGTCACGTGTTCAAATGCGCGTACTACATGTTGGGTTCATAAGCACGGTGACTTTTTGTCAAAAGTCAGCAGTGCGCGCTAGCTCTTAGTTATAAAATGTCCCAGTCAAGCAGCATATATATGGTCAGCGAAATTGTTCGAATGAGTTACCGCGATCCTGGACCGCAAAGGGCAACTAAAGGAACACAGTTGGGTTTTAGTCAGTAAGACAATCTGACACTCTCCCTCGCTTCACCTAGAGCAGGAGGACTTATTTGATGATTTCCCGCCTCACAACAAAAGCAGCATCCAAGAATGTACAACAGCATTCATTAAAAAAGGTATCACCAATTTCCATGATTTTGTTATATCATCTCAGTCTCAGTCTCGGCATCACAAGCACAGTTTTATTCCCGACCATTTACATACATTGAAAAAAATATAACATAAAGCCTCAGATACATTAGGGGACAAAATGTCCCCCAACATGACGCGCAACGTCTACGTGACGCTGCAACATTACCTAGTGTCCCGAAACTTGTCCCTCAACATTTTGCACGTGCCGCGGGACATGTTGGACAATTTAACAGCGTTGCGCATCATCTTGGGGGACATTTTGTCCCCTAATGCATCTGAGGCATCGCCCCTAACGCAATCACATAACCACACTCATCGATTAATTAATAATAATTAAAAGAACATACTTAAATACGTACTGTAATTTTCTAATGACGAACAGCCACACACACACACATACATCAGTTTCAATAATTTGACATAGACAGCCCTTTTTATCGAACTAGTAAGAACGTTTGTCTTTTTTTTAAGTGCAATCGTTGCGACTGATGTACGGTTGACTATACATGTCACATAAGAAATAATACGCGGTTTTTGGTATATTTTTTTATCTAAAACTGAATAATTTCAAAATTTTTAAATGCCACTCTTATTAGTTAAACGTATAAGGAGCGCTGTCCTTTGGCATTACTAAGCCTTAAAAATACATTAGGTATAATAGAAAACCTAAAGGATAGATAATGTTCCATTAAGTTTAAATTTAGGTTAACATGTGGTAATTTTTGAGACGTGGCGACCACAAACAGATGGGTGTTGTAAAAGCACAATGAAGTCCTTGTTTCACTCTATGTGGGTTGGCGGGCCACGCAACCACCGGCCACAGTCACTATTTCAAAGTTCCAGTACCTGTTTAAGCCTTATTGCGAAGGAAATTAGATTGAAAATAGGTAGACCCAGTTAGGGTAGTACCTCCAAAAACAAAATACTACTTAAAAATTCAACTGTTACGTAAAGTCATAGAGTCTATTTTTCATTGTCCATTTTCGAGACGTGTTGACTTCTAGACAGACAGGTGGCTGTCGTAGAAGTACAAGTCCTCGTTTCATACGTGGTGTGGGCTGGCCACCCGGGGGGGCGTGAGGCCCAGGCGGTGCTGCCGCGCCAAGTGGTCGCCGGCTGCGGCCGCTGCCGCCGCCTCCAGTTGCGCACGGATGGCCACTAGCTCGCGGGTGCGTTGATAGATTGGGTCCTGGCGGGAGAAATGCGTGTTAAGATGGCGAAATTGTAGCTGAATCATATTGGTTTTCAACTTGAATCCTAATTGGTTTTCAACTTGAATTCTTATTGGTTTACTGACTGATAAATTAAAAAGATTATTGTGAAAATTTTCAGGAGTTATGGACAACATAAACTTGTACATTTTATAAGGTGTGATTTTTTTTTTGTTTCAGACCTGGTTTAGCACTATAGATTTTTTAGACATTTGTTCTCTCAGGCTCTAGTGTACCGAATTTGGTATACTTCGGTGCCGGCTAACTTAAACCTTATTATAACGTAATAAGATTTAAGTTGCTGGAACGAGATGTAGCGTTTTCTGTAGACTGAGGCCTGAGAGGTTAATTACGTGTATTGGTGCAAAATTTATAAAACCAACCATTCGCCATATTTGATTCTGCACTGCTTGCGGATTACAATTCACTCCCTCTTGCAGAGAGGCCTGAGTTCCGGCAATAAAATTGGAAATGGATAAGCTTTTAAACATAAATCGAATACCCGTGATACTAACCTGCTGCCTCATCGTAGGATTCCACCGACAGTACAGCGCCTTCCACAGTTTGATGACCCTCAGCGACGCGACAGGCACGAGCACGACTTGCGGACGCGAGTACGGGGAGGGGGGCGAACTCGCGCCGAATGACGGCGGGCCCCAGTACAGAGGGTTCAGGTACAAGTCCTGACGACTGTTGATGTACGACCACAGGGATACGGTCTTGGTTTTTACTTCTGTAAATAAATGTGAATTTCAGTGTGTTATATTTTTGCATAACAGGTCTCAGAATAGAAGCGAGATGTTAGGGCCTGGACACATTAGAACGGCGCGGTACCTGACTGCGGCACGATGCCGCGTCTTGCAGATATGCATCTTTCTAAGCCATGTTGAGCGCGTGCATGGTGCAGTGCCGCGTCATATAATTTGTTTATGGTTTGGTGAAGACTGAATGCGAAATTTTTGACAACACAGCGTCTGAACACTGTATTACGAGGCGACACCGTATTTTTTCATGAAATACCCATTCAATAGGGTTAGACGAACAAAGAGAGTTGTATTGATGATTTTAATTCCATAAATAAATAAGTGTGACGGTTGCCTACCATATTTAAATCAACATTTAACTTGACACTGCCCTACAAAATGCAAAAAAAACTAAAGAAAATTTGATTCTCGCAGGCTTCCCTGGCGCTTTCACTTTAACGACAACGCGTCGTAGTAATGTGGCCAGGCCCTTACGTGTTATATTAAAAGTCACCCACCTTCCTTCGCCCGTTCCCTCTCAGTATTAAACAGGAAGGTTCCAAATCTGCAAGAGTACAGATGGTCCACGATCGTGATGAGCAATCTCTCTGTGAACTCGAAGGCTGTGGGGAACTGTTGCTGTAGCTGCCACACGCAGTCCACCCATTGGACGAAGACGGGAGACCGGTCGGCGTCTGAATGTCGCTCGTCGCCGTGACCGATACGCTAGAAGGTTAAACAAACATACAATAGTTTTTGGCTGTTATTGTCCTTTGTAGGATATAGTCCACTCCACAATATAGATTCAGACCACTATACAATAAAAAATACACTATATAAAATAGGGGTGTATATGTATGTATATGAACTATATATAAATGTTTGGAGGCAGGCGAAACAGAGAGTAAAGTCCCGTAAACCTCCGTTGAAAAGGGAGGATCCTTCGACCAGACGGGTGTCATGTCTGGTAGGCAACTGCCCGATAGATGATTTCGGGCTGTTCTATATGTTCTAAACGCGCGGAGAACTTTGATTGCGCGATGCCGGATTAGTTCTTATATGACGCCATAGATGTCGCTACAAATGGCTTTGCCTGCGAAAATCGATATTAATCCCACGAAATTAAAAACAAATCCTTAAAAAATTAGCCTAAGCAAATCGAGGTCATAGTCTCTGACCGTCCGTTCACCCAGTCCGAATTTTTACATTTTACTTCTATACATAAAGCGCGTTTGTTAGAATGTGCTAATTTCAGGAACTACTAGTTCAATATGAAAAATTATACTAGTTTTGGATAACCCATTTATCGAGGAAGGTTTTTAGGCAATATAACTTCACGCTACGACCCACGGGAGCGGACCAGTAGGTAACCAAACGGGAGAAACCGCGAGGGATAACATACGAGTACAAGTTGGTACCCAGATATACCGAGTCGCTGAATTTTACATAATCATTTTGTAACCTTCAATATTTAATTGATAACAGTAGTTAATTTAGTTTTTCAGTTTTTACGTTGAATGAATATAGCCAAGTCTATTTTAGGCATTTTTTATTATTTCCGTTCTTAAATACAATGTGGGGAAAATGCAACGATAAAGCCAGAGTTGATACTGAAATATTCTTGCTAATGTTATAAATGTGATGGAAGTTTGAATATTTAATACGTAATCACATACTAGAATGTTGAGAAGAATGTGTGGTGTGACGAAAATGGATAAAGTGAGAAATGAGTATATTAAGGAAAGTTTAAAAGTGGCGCCAGTGACTGAAAAGTTGAAAGGGAATCGTTTGTCTTGGTACAAGGTTAGAGTATATATGTGGATGAATGGAGAGAGAGAGGAAGGCCAAAGAAAAGATGGATGGATTGTGTGAGAAGTGATATGAAAGAAAAGGGAGGAGTTTGCCTGCTGCAGTCTTCCCGTCCAACTATAATATAGGTGTCTTCAAGGCTAGAGTGAATAGGCTCTTAATAAACTAGTGCGCCTGACCATCAATGATTGCATCTCCGCTTACCATCAGGTGGGATCGCAGTCAAGCACTGGTTTATATCAATAAAAAAAAAAAAGTTACTGTTAGTGTGACGGGTAACAGGACAGAATGGAGAAAAATACATGTTGCGCCGACCCTAAATCAAACGGCACAAGGGCAAGAAGATGAATCACATACTCAACTACATTAATTAATACAATTTTAGGTGACGGATAACAGAGAGCGTCGAGGAACTATAGGCAGTACTAATGTAGACAAAAAAGATACCGCACGTATGAAAAAAAATAGATTCGCGGTCTGTCATCATGCTACCAAGATGAATTGTTTTGAATAGTATGATAAAATATAGGTTCTATCCATTAACAATGGTCACCGGCGTGGCCAGAATGAAAGTGAAAAGCTCTTCGAGTTCAAACATGTTTAAGAATTTGAAGAGAAAATTGGTCATAAGGGATAAATTATATTAGACCGAGCCGTGTCCAAAACCGGGGTCACCAATCGATATTCAGAGCGTATAATGACGAATATGCGTCTATGAAGCTACGCGTCCGTAGACAGTAGGCTTAACATATCAACTATAGGACGTCATAGACCAGTGTTATTCAAATAAATAATTTGATATGGTTTGACGAAAACGTACTGCGCCAAACCCAAACAAATTACGATAAGAGCAGGAATATGATAATAATTAGTTAAAAACATAAAAAAGATATGGAATCATACCAGCTGGAACTTATGTCCAAACGAAAGCCACTCCTTCTCGATGAGCACTTCGAATCCTCTAAGCGTCCTGTAGTATGGGTCCAGCATTAACATCGCCAGTGCTGTGAGTTGAGCCGTTCGGTCCCATCCGTCTGAACAGTGGACCAGTACTGAAGTCTTGTGGTTCTCCACCTGTATAATAAAAGATAATGACATCATATCTGTACTGCTAAATAGTTAGAAGTATGTACTGCCATTTACCATGCAATTGAATTCAGAATTCGAGTTACAAAGTGAAAATTTGTGTGTGTGTTTAACTTCATCAAGCCCGAACGGCTGAACGGATTTGGATGAAATTTGGCCCACGGGTTGACCATGAGATATTTTTTTAACCTGGGATAACGTGTTCTTGAAACAATTTTATATTTTCACATGGGCGAAGCCGTTGACTGCAGTTAGTCCATCACTGACTGATGACTGAGAAATTATCATATTTATTAATCTATTACAATCTCTGGAGACTGGAGTGTCGTCATGTGACGTAAATGGAATCATCGCACTATAAATCATTCAAATGCACAAGAGTTTTTAAGTCGCACGTGTGCTCTCGCGCTGTTCCTAATTATTTTACATTCAACTGCATTGTTTTTTTATTAATTGTTTTTTTTTATTTCCCCATAATGGTAAAGAGTCGTGGACCACTTAAGAACCACATGAAATGAAACTGTTCTTATTTTTTATCTCGGGAGTATTTTCCCTTTTGTTAATTTTTTACTACCACGGCGGGGAAACCGCTAGCAGGAAGATAGTGGTGAAATATATTAAAGCAATAGAGATTACCTTGTCCACAATTCGCACTGCTCCAGCCAGAATACATTTAATGTGTTTAAGCCAGCAACTCGCTTCAATACCACTAAACCATCTGCAAATTATCAAAATTGTTAGACAAACAATATTTATGCCTTATTTAATAAATATGCGTTTTTACACATGAAGATGTAAAACGCATACAAACATAAAGCATACATAGGACTTTCTTCGTCGTTCTTTCTTGTCAAAAAATAATGTAAATATCGTATTTACGCTTTCAATTTAAGTTTCTGAATTTTCTTTTAAGTTCATTACTAAAATACATGTACTCAATTCAAGGGCATTAAATTGGGTAACGATATTTTACTTTGTTTTTAATTTACGTGACAGAGTGGACGAAACACGCCTCAGTCACAGTTTTTGTATTAATAACGGCAAAAAAGACCGTCCCATAATCAAATGTCATATGCTTGTTTGCGTTTTTACGACGTCCCAACATAAAGGGCCTTATTTATAAAAAAGAAATAATTATGTGACTATTTTAAACATTGATGGCTCTTTAATCAAAATTTTCTACCCCAATAAAGAACGTTACACATGACTAGTAAATAGACATGGGAACCCTAGAGATGAAAGTTTACTCAGTAGTAAGTTTATCCCAATTTGTCCAGATTTGTCAATGACTACAAAATATCCAAAGTCAAAGTCAAGTTAAAAGTTTTTTATTTCACATAGGCCTACATGGGCACTTATAAAACGTCAGAAGCTAGTGCACGGTTCCAAATTAGTTGTTTCCTATGGAGAAGAACCGGCAAGAAACTCCATGGTTACTCATGGTTAATCCAAACTTTTAATTAACCACAGTATTACATTGAACAGCAGATACATACAATATATTCAATTTTTTAAGCGGATGTTACTTATGAATGAGTTCATCATAGTCAACATAAACTGCTCAAGGTAACATAAACATAATAAATTTTAATGTTTACATATATTTTTAATTCCCTCAAAGAATACATTAAACATAGCGGTCGCTCACCTAGTCTGGTCTATTTGCGGGAAGCAGAGCTCCTTCAGTTTGCGAAGACTCTCCCTCATCACGTGAATGTTGTGTATGTCTAGGAACACAAGGTCGGCGTTTTGATATGCATCTTCTGATTCATACCTGTAAACAATTCATTTATGTTTTAGTGTTATAATTTTCTTTAAACTTATTTATTTATTAAAACTTCATGCAACACAAAAGTACAATAGGGCGCCGGGCGCCCATTATCAGCATCGGCAAGGAAAAGTATCCTTTGGCATCCCTACACGGAAGCGAACTCTGTCGGAAACTATGGCTTGGCATGCATGTAGAGATGCCGAAGGATGCTTTTCCTTGCCGACGCCGATAATGGGCGCCGGCCCTTAGGCAGTACACCGACCTGCCATTCAACCTAGGGTGGTGAAGAGAAAATATGGCTGGTGCATAAAAATACAAAAGAATATTACGAAAATAAGAGTTTAAAAGTATATATACTCGTATATACAAAATAAACAAACATATATAATTTAATATAATATATACATATGTATTTATGTAAAGTAAAAAAAGGAGTTATTGAGACGACTTCACTACAAACTTCGCGTTGCACAAGGAATAACTCTTGTATGCGTGGGTGCGTTCACAAACTTATAAACACATACAAGAGAGATTGGATGGCAATACAGCAAGCGGCCCAACTGATGGCCAGTTGTCACCGTCGCATAAGGCCTTTTACAATACCAGACATCGTTGATTGGACCCAATGTCCCATGCTTAGTAATTGATAAACACATAAGATACTCTTCTCTTTACAGTTAACCTTCGATAAAATGCAAACTTTTCTAGTGGTCTATGTCTGTTTATGCATTTGTTTACTTTTAAACCGACTTCAAAAAGGAGGAGGTTCTATGTCCGGCTCAATGTATATTTTTGTTATAAGTATGTTCACCGATTTCTCGGTCAATTGTGGACCAATTATGTTTTTTTTTTTGTTTCAATTGTTATGCTTCCGAATTGGTCCCATAGAAATATTGTTATGATCTCATCATGAACTTCTAGAAGATATGGAACATAACTCCTCATAAGATCACAGCAGAACTGTCGTAACAAGTAAAATTGCTTTGATTATAGGTGTAGTCGATGACTAACTGTAAGAAGAAGGGGAATATATCGGATTAATCTGATGATGAAACCTGAAGTTAGGCACCGAAACTCTGTAATCTAAGCGTGTTTGGGATTATTCGAATTGTCATGAGATACACTCTGGCTATAAGGTATTTATGTTTGGCTAAGGAGTGCTTTTTAGTGGTGGTACCATAACTAAAAAGTGTAAAATAAAAAAACTTTTTACAAAAAAAAAACAACCGATTCAATGTAAAAAAAAAACTGGGCAAGTGCGAGTCGGACTCGCGCACTTAGGGGGCCGTACAAACTCACCTATGAAAACAGTTCAATTCCCGAATTAAGTTACGAACAATTTTCCGAAACGATCAGGATTCTAGGTCAACGGAAAGTACCCTGTGTATTTTAATTGCCTTGAGAGTCTCGAAATATACGTTGTTTGCGACTAAAACCACCGTATCTTTTTTTTCGTTAATACAGAAGTTTGATTTTTTCACAGCTTCAAGGGACCGCAGACCTGATTATAAGGTTTTAATTACAACTGGATATCTCCACGCGTTCCCGAGATAATCTTGCCAGACAGATAGACGGACAACAAAGTGATCCTAAAAGGGTTCCGTTTTATCTTTTTGAGGTACGGAACTTAAAAAAACACTAAAAAGTGCAAAATAACTTTAATTTCGGAAGTCGATGTTAAATAACGAAGAGACAAAACTATTATAGAAACACCGACTTCCGAATTTAAAGTTATTTTGCACTATTGGGTTTTTTTCGACTACACGTGTAAAGAAAGCAATTTTACTTGTTAAGAAAGTTTATTTTTTTTGGAAATAGTTTTTTTTTTTATAACTAATTCAATTCCCAAATCGAACCTCGAAGATTTTTCCGAATCGCAAAAAAGTATTTTTTGTGACGTAACTACTTTACAGTTTTTAGACTTTTTCCTATGCTTCATACCAAATGTCAGGATTCTAGATCAACGGGAAGAAACGGGATTTGATTTCAGAGCGATTGTGAAAATACGCGCTTAAACGGAGCATACAGATACCGGCACAGATCTTGAGCGCTGCCTTCCACTTGCGCAGAAATGAAATATCGGGTCTCTCTTATGTGTACGATGCGCAAAGCGATCCCCACTCTTACTCCGAGCGCTGAAGATTAGTGCCGGTATCTGTAAACGGCTTTATCTTTAGATTGCGTTAACTTAGAAGTTTGATTTTTTCACTGCTGCTTGGAGTAGCAAACCTGAGTATTTGATATTAATTTCAGCCTTCACTCGTTCCTGCGAAAAAGGTTCTTGACAGACGGACAACAAAGTGATCCTATAAGGGTTTCGTTTTTGCAGACTTAATTTGAATTTTTTCCCGTAATCATTACATCAAAATCTAGGAGAAAAACTAATTGAACCTAAAAAACAATATTTCGTTGTGGGTCTGTGTATTTTTTCAATAAAAACAAGTCCACGAGTGCATACATATTCTCAAAATTCCGTACCTATACATACGAGAGAAAAAGAAATACTTTTGTAATCAGTGACTCACCCTCCTCCTTTTGCTTTGTTGGCGACAGCATTCGCAGTAGGTCGAGCATCCATAATGAACAGCTTGTGAGCTTGGGCATTGGCATCCATTATGAGTTGTATGTAGCGCTCATCTTCGCGGCTGCGCTTACCACTTACCTGCAAACAATTCATTACTCATGTAACAATAGAATGTTGAGGGGCCTGGCTAACTAAGAAATAACAAGTTCAGATTAAGAGCGGCCAACTCAAGGTACATATCCATACAATCGCTCTTACATGATTATGATACACAGCTATCTTGTGGATATCATCTAGGCTTCTATAGAAATCAAAACATAAATTTGTGTAAACCTAATCTAGTAAAGACCTCTGAAAATCTGCTATTTTACGTGAACTTTGGCCCTTCAAAATGTGCTCATATATTAATAACATAAAAAAGTTCATCCATAGAAGTCTTGCACATTTAATCGAGATTCTGAATGACGACTATTTGTCTGAAAAACTTTTAAGGCTTTAAAAAAACATGCATTTTCTGGAAAAAGTTTTGTGAAATATTCTAGTAAATCACGGAATTATCAAATGCCAACAGGGTTTTCAGGTGTTATCTCTCTTCTCTTCATCAAACATCGATGAATTGCGTTAGATAAAGCAACAAGCTTTTAAACCATGCTCGACGTTGAAAATAGGCGAGTGGAAAATGACCCTCTTAAGCAGTGTTTACCGCAGTCGATTTTTTATTATTATTGATAAGCTCGCGCTTGACCATTATCTCCCACCGAAAAAATAAAGAAAACCTGATGGGAAGCGATGATGTGGTCGACAATGGAGCACGCTTGCCCAGAATAAACCTATTCACTCTTGACTTGAAATACTCCTAGATTGTAGCTATCAGAAAACAGACAGAGATGGAATTCCACTCCTTACCTGTACGCACAATGAATGTGTTCCCAAAAATTTTTGTGGGTATGGGGTGGGATGTTCACCGTGTATCCGCCCACAGATCCAATTCTCCCTCTTACCTCGGAGAGCAAATCCTATCCTTGTCCAAGGGTGTCATGTAAGGAAGTTACTGAGATATGCAGGTCAGATAGGCAGAGTTCAATATAAAATAAGGAACATCAACTACATCCAGTCGGAATGGAAGTTGTCTCCAACATAATTAAAGACGCTAGGCAGATTGATTTGATGCAGAAATACGAAAACATCTCAAAAGTGGTACGGATTTTGAGTAGGATGAAAGCAGTGAGACGAACACGACCATAAACGAAGGAAATTTCAATAAACTATAGGGAAATATTTTACCTGCTCACATCTAGTAAACAAGAAATGTGTTAATTATACTAACGATGTGTACTAATGACATGAATTTGCGTCATAACAAGTTTTCATTTACAGATATCCTGTAATTAACCAGAATAGAAGCGAAAACGGAAACGTTTTGGCGGTGAACTCAGAAGTATAAATCAATGAGTTATATGATAATTACTGCAGTAACTTCCGAGCGATGTGGTCGACTTTGAGTAGCTTCTTCAAATCTCCACCAACACGATCGACATCGATTAACCTGACCAATCAGCCGTCTAACTTCCTAAATACAGAATAATACCTTTTTTTTTATTGATATAAACCAGTGCTTGACTGCGATCCCACCTGATGGTAAGCGGAGATGCAATCATTTATGGTCAGGCGCACCAGTTTATTAAGAGCCTATTCACTCTAGCCTTGCAGACACCTATATTATAGTTGGACGGGAAGACCGCAGCAGGCAAATTGTTCCAGTCCTTCGATGTACGCGGTATAAACGACGAAGCGAAACGCTTAGTCCGGACCGTTGAAGTTTCAACAACGTAAGGGTGGATACTCGCCGTTCGCCGGTTTGTCCGATGGTAGAAAGGAGATGGCGGAATCAAGTCATGCAATTCCCGCGCACACTCTCCAAAATGTAACCTGTAAAATACCGATAGGCTGGCTACCCTGCGCTTGTGCTCGAGGCTTTGTAGATTGGACTTAACCAAATCTGGATCCCCAATTAGCCTCTTATTTTTATTATTACCTTCATATTTTTTACTATAAGACCGACCGGCCTGTCGGGGTCGATCAAGTTGACAGAGAATCACCTTTACCTACTAAATATCCATGACCTGGATTTTGTCATTCAGTCATAATGTGGTTAAACCCAATGTCAACTTTCTAAGACTAGGGTGACACTTACAATTCAGTGTATAAATTACCAACTGAATGACTTTTCTAACGATTACTAACCGACCTATTTAAATCTTGGGTAAATTCCCTTATGACATGACTAGAACTCTAAGATGTTCGACTGGATTACGTCATACTTCAATCAAAATTTTAGTCAAATGATGAATGAGCAAGTTTGTTCACAATGTTAGTCACAGTAGGTACATATTTATCTGTATGAGGGTTAAACTGATAAAATCAAATATATCTTTTTTTTTCTCTACAAAAACGTTGTCGTATGAACGAAATTGCTCGAGTTTAGGAGATTACTACACAGTTTTAGAATATGAATAGAATAGAATAGAATAAACTTTATTGTACACCTAAAATAGTAACAAAACTTTTACACAAACTTAAATCTATGTGCACAAAGGCGGTCTTATCGCTGACAGCGATATCATGGATATGATGGTCATAATTTTAAGTGAATAAAATCATCTAACTAAATAACTTCAGATATATGGGTCGTTTTTCTTTTTACCGACAATCGCTTTATCCATCGAAAAATAGCATAGATAAATATCCCATTTTTGTACGTTTAATATTTAATTTAAATGTCTAAATTATCTTTTTCTTTAATTTTATTAGTAAAAACTTTCATTCAAGGCTTCAAATTGGATAATAATATTTTTTTTTTTATTTGCGTGACACAAAGAGATTTAAAAAGATATATTTAATGTCTTTGGCGTGACAGAACGGAATAAATAGCCTCCATCCTCACCTCCGTCACACTTTTTTGTATAGATCATTTGTCGATAAGAAAAGAAGAATGTCTCATTTATTATTCTCTCAAAATATTTCACTTACAAATACAATAGACTTTCTGTTTAAAGCTAAAATTGTTATGGATAGGCTAACAATAACACCGCACCTATATATAAATGAGGCCAACTCACCTGTGGCCAAATTGTGTGATATAATGGCATATTTGTATAACATAACGTGCACGTTACTCACGTACGCGCATGCACATGATGCATCATGTGAATGTACCATTGTCTGCAAGTGTGTAGTAGTAGTACTACTACTAGAATACAAGTCATGTTACCCAAGGTTTTCTACTTGTGCATTAACTTGCTTTACCCGTGATACGTCTGAAATGATTATCCTACAGACACTACTTAAGTTTGTAAAAATTCTAGTGATTAGCTTTACTGATGGGTAAAACTATATGTAATACAAGATATCTCATTTAATGTAAAACTTATAATTTAGGTGCCTTCAAGGCTAGAGTGAATAGGCTCTTAATAAACTAGTGCGATTCACCATCAACGATTACATCACTACTTACTATCAAGCGAGATCGCAGTCAAGCACTGGTTTACATAATTAAAACAAACCACCAGGGTAGCCCGCGAAATTCAAATTTTCTTAAGTATTTTTGGATTTTGCATGTCAATGTTCATTAATAATAATAATAACATTCCACAACTATCACACAACGCCGTCTATTCCCAAGCTAAGCAGAGCTTATGTTATGGGTACTAGACAACTGATAAACATACTTATATATTTCTAAATACATACTTAAATAGATAAATTACACCCAGACACAGAACAAATGATTGGCGGCTGCAATACGTATTTATTTACGGAATTATTATTATTAAAATCATCAATTCGAATCGAAAAATCAAGGAGAATGCTCTAGCCCCAAAGAAAAAAAACCCAGCTCCGACGGAAAATAAATTTATCTCAAATTAACGATAATACTATGTAATAAAATAATAACCGGTTTTGATCGTCATCCTTATTTGCAAACTTATAAAAATTGCTAGTTTTATTTTTCAGGCGTCGATTTAAAAATATGATTGTTCAATTATTTTTCAATACTTTATTCAAAAATATGATTCAGTGCATTATTCTGCATCAATTCAATTCTTTTTCAAGTATTTTTTGACTATTCACTTTTCGCGGTCTACCTTAATAAAAAAGGCTCACTCACCCCAACCAATGGCTGGCTACACCGGGTAATAGTGGCCTGCGAGCTAGGGTGTATCCACGCCAGCACGGGTATTCTTCCTCTGGATCTGAAAGTGGCAACGGCGCGCAGCAGATCTTCGCCGGCAGCAGCTGGCACGGCCCAGACCGACGGGTAGCTATCGCAAACCTCATACTTATCATTGATACGGGCGATACGCCACATATCATTATTTACACCCTGAAAAGAAAGAAAAATTGTTAATCTTGGTGATAATTATAAGTTATGTACTTACAAATAAACAGTGAAGAAACCGGCATGTCCTTTACCAATTTTTGTTTGTAGTGAATAAACTCAAAATCCAATGAAACAATTTTAAAAATTCTTTCACCAGTATAATGCTACTTTATCACTGAGGAACATAAGCTATATATTTTCTACTTTTACGTGGGCTAAACACAGACAGAAGTTTGAGCTATGTAAAGACAAAGATATACCTTTCTTATCTGAGATAATTGTAATCTCTAAAAATACTCTTGGTGGTATTTACGTTGTTTGGGTATACGTTTTAAGCCTTCAGTAATTTATTTAAATGTAGGGACACGCCCCAGCTTCACACAGGTGTTAGAGATCATTGAAAATCTACGTTTTCTCTACTATATTATACATATATTATATACCTAACCCTTCCTAATGAATTACTCTGTCTGTTGGTGACCTGCAACTGCATGAAAATCCGTTCAATAGTTTTTGAGTTTATCACATTCAGGCCAATGTAAAAATAGCTGCCATAATAGTTAGTGTGGTCTTACCATACGTCTGAGCTCTGCAATAGGTTCATACACATGCCATCCATCTTCAGGAAAGCTTTCTGAATAGCTAAAGGCAAATAAAGGAAGTCTATGTGAGAGCGGGAATGCTAGTTGTTGTAACTTTTCAAATATCCCTCGTCTAGAATGATTTTCTTGTTTGTGGGCAAACCTCAAGTTTCTCATGTCCTGAAATAATAATGAACAATTAGTAACTGAAAATGTTACTATTTATGTAAATGATAATGTTTTCATAATATATTTTTAATACATTACCTTGCAAAATATTTCAATGCCATAAGAATTTTCTCCTTTTGACGAAGCTCCACCCACCTTCTCAATACGAGACACCTGCAAGGAGTTACTTTATTTATGCTTAAGTTAAAAACTTTGATATAAACCATATCTAAATTGTCATTGTCATCTATTTCCTGCCCTCGGAATTAGATAGTGTAAAATATATCCATACCTAATGTCTGTATTTTGCTTTATTTGATAGGATGAAACCAACCGACCCAATCTGTCAGAATTAGATTGATCCAGTCCAGTCAAATAAATTTACATTTAAAATATTTTAAGTAGACAATCCATATAAGTCAGTATATATTTAAAAAGATAAAAGACGAGTAAAGAAAAATTAGAATACAACTTACAACACCAAGAGGAACACTGAGAGTACTCTGTAATGCAGCAGTATCTGTTGGTCTGAAGTGCAGCTGATAGTTGGTCACTTTTAGAACTCCTCGGGAAGGACCACTGTATGGGCACAAATATGTCACATCCCGGGCTAAACTCATCACTTTCTCACCATCCAGAAGTTGGATGTCCCCCAACACATGAGGCTGAAAAGAAACATTAACTTCAATGTACAGAAAGTAATTGAACAACAATAATAGCAGGTGAAGCAACATGATACCAGCCTTGGATAACTCTTGTTGCCTATGATTGTGGATGCAGTTAATAAATAGGCAAATATGTATTGATCTATTACTGCTCATTGCAACAGGGAAATAGCACAGAAACAAGTGGTTCTACTAACAAACTGTAACGCACACACAGTACTGACTAATCGCAAGCTTAAACTAAGTTACAGGAAGCACGAAAGCGGCTGTTATAAAATTGAATAAGAATAAATTAATCCTTTTAGGAAACTTACGGAGTCTTGTCCGTGTTTAGAATTCAATGAACTCGATTTGGAGTCCGAGTCCAATGAGTCGGAACTGGCATTCTTCGATAACGAAAAGTCTGAATTTAATAATTCAGAACTGTTATGTTTATCCATCGTCAAAGAATTCAAGTCCTGAATACGAAATGAAAATTATTAAAATCGTACAACTTTCCTTTTCAAAACATGAAATATTACCAAAATAATGACAGAATCTCCTCCCTCTCGGAGTTTCACAAACGAACGTCAATTTCATGACAGATTAATGATGTTGTCATACTTTTAACAGATTTGAATTCTTTAGATAGATTACGGAAATGATGAGATTTGTTAAAATTATTTAAAATTTGAGAAATTATTATTATTCGAAAATTCATTAGGATTAACTAAATCAGTTTTTCTACAAGGAATCTAAAAGAGAAAAAGAGATTGATTCGAAGATGGTGTTGCAAGTACGATGCATCTTATTTCCCAACTATTTTGTCTATGAATAAAACAGCACTTCCGGTAAATCATATGTTTTAAACGGTTTTAACAATATTACGATGAAAGCTTCTAAAAGCGCGCATTTATTTAATCGATAACAAAACTCGTTTGTTGCTATGGTAGTAATTTTCAATGTTTATAGCAACGGTTCCAAAGTATATTAAAGATTCAGTGACTCAGAAAAGTTATATTGATTAGGTGTTTTTCTTAATTATTGAACAATGAAGTTTCCAGAAAGTGTTAAATTCACTACATATTTAGCTTATAAGCATGCCAAAAATTTAGAACCTAGAAGAAAAATTCAGGCAGAAGAATTTGATTGGGATTCAAATATTCCGAAACCACTTGTTTCGATTTGCATTGAGAAATTAGCTGAAAATTGGATGGGTTAGTGATACAAAAATTCATATAAATTTACTTAATTTTTTTCAACTTAAGGTGTAAATGGAATAACTGAAAACCTATTAAAGGGTTATTGCAACAATTACTGCGAGCCACAGTTTTATTTTAGCCCAACGAAAATATCACAAAAATATAAATGGCTATTCTGTAAATTTTTACTGTCTATATAAATGTATGGAGCAGCTTTGAATTTTTTTTTTTTTACTAATTTGAAAAATTCAATTCGTTTCGTTAATCATAGTTTATAAAAAACCAAGGTTTATTTTACTCAAACTGCTGGCTGCGACTAGTAACGAGATTAACATGGTGATAGCTAATCATTCAATCAAGTTCTACCGAACGAATTTTCCAAAAAAAAAAAATTTATATTGGTATTATTTTGCAGGTTACCCCAAACTAGAGCAATTAATTGCTAAAGATCGAGAACTCTTCTTGCAAATTCTGGATACTGATGTTCCCCTCCAGATTTTAGTAGATAATATCAAGAGTGATATATTCTGGAAAAGATGTTACCAATCAAAATTTTCAGATTCACCTCTTTTAGCTGATGATAAAAAATGGATTAACGTTTTTATGGAACGACACTTTGCTGAAATTTTAGAAAACATGAATCCAAGACTATACGATCCTGAAAAGGTCAGTTTAGTAACTACTCGACTGCATTAAGTCGTCAAATATTAAATTATATAATCTTTTAGTCACATTTTACGTGACCCAGAATAACAAGAAGCTGATAATTTTAAGATGAACCATATCATTTATTTTAGCACTGTTACATTTTTAACACACAATGACAAATTGTACATTTCCATACCTCGAAGAATCAGCTTAATTGATCTCAAAGATACTAATTCCACTATGATAATTGACACGGAAAATATAATTATTTATTTTATTTTATTTAGGTGAACATTCTAGTGAAGCTTTGTGGGCCATACATCCAAAAACTATCAATCCGTAGCTTGATACCAACTGACATTCCTGTGCAGAGAATGGCTTCGCCTGAACTGGCTCACTTAGTGACTAGCCAGCGGCAAAATGGCAATAAACAACAAGCCAAAGATACTGAAGTAATTTCTAGAGGTAACTAAAAGTGACATTTATAAATGTTTAGTGAACCGGCGATGCACGAATAAAATAAAACAAAAAAGAAGTTGACCAACCATGTATAGGAGTTGGACCAAGTACTGACTAAAATAGGTATTTAGTGGAATAATGAACATGGAGCTAAATATTGTTTTAATAAGCTAACGATTAAGAAATTAAATTAATATATCTAAAACTACTCAAATACAAAACAAAAAACAATATTTACCGAATGTTTTTTTCGTTCAAATTGGTTCCAGGAACCATTTGGAAGTAATACTTCCTAGATGTGGGAGTCTGGGAAGTATTTAGACCAAACCCGATTATTGGCTTTTGTAATTATATCTGTTGTCAGTAACATTTAGGCCAAGAAGGCCTGGCCCGGAGCGACAAAATATTGATTTTCAAAAGAAAGTAAAATTTACACGAGACAAAAAATTAAAATTTTCGATTGTTTTTTTTTTCAGACCATATATCTCTCCATGCTGCTTTGGGCAGTTTGAATAACTTAGTCGAATTGCATATAACATACCAACTGCGGTCTATTGGAATTGAATACCGTACAGACCAATTTCAATTCACAAATAACGATGCTAAAAATTTGGCCCGTGGATTAGAAAAATGTGCACAGTTAAAGATATTAAGGTATAATTAATTCGTAATTATTTTATGTTAGTTCTCCATAGTAAAATAGGTACCTAAGAATTGTTTTCTTTTTTTATTGTTATTAACTGAGAATGTATTATTGCTTTTAGGATTACAAGAAGTGATATGAATTGTCAACGAGTTAAATACATACTCCGGGGGCTCTTAGATAATTCAAAATTAGAAATACTGGATTTTAGTCATTGCAAAATAGGAGACGATGGAGCTTCATCTATAGGCAAATTTATTATGAGACGTGATGCTTTACGAATTCTTACATTGGCGGATAACATATTTGGTAATTATTATACTAATTAAATACTACAAAAACGATGAAAACTTACAGTAACCCTGTGCTGTGATGAACGCAATGTGGTATAATTGGTCTATCTCACTGAGGCAAGTTGATCTTGGATGTGTGAATAAGTTAAAATACACTTTTTTTTGTATGAGTATGCATGGAGCGCTGGTTGTCAAACAAAATAACTTACGCACATAACTATATGTACTCACATCCAAGACAAAGTATTTATGTTTAATTACGTAAACATTTGTAGCTTAGATTAAGTTTAGGGGTTATTAAAATGATTTTTTAAATCTAAATATAAATTAGATTATAAAAAAATTGCTTAATTGTAATGTATAATTATTTTTTTAATTTAAGTTATATATTTTTTCGGTCCGAACGAGAGGCTATGGTAGAGCGTACGAATGTCTCACTTCAGGTAGTCTCCAAGTGGGGCGAAACCAATCTGGTAAGATTCAACGCCGCCAAAACACAAGCGTGTCTGTTCACCGCTAAGAGGAGCCCGTTCACCTTGGCTCCCGTTTTTCAGAATGTATCCCTGGAGTGCACCGACCGCCTTCAACTCTTAGGAGTTGAAATTTCCTCAAATCTCAATTTCGGGCGGTTCATTGAGTCCAAAGCCAAGGTAGCTGCTAGAAAACTAGGCGTTCTTGCAAAGGTCCGACGGTACTTCACATAGGGACAGCTTCTAATGTTATACAAAGCACAGGTCCGATCGTGTTTGGAGTACTGCAGTCACATATGGGCTGGTGCTGCAAAATGCCATCTAGCAGCTTTGGACTCAGTGGAAAGGCGTGCGAAGAGGCTAATTGGGGATCCAGATTTGGTTAAGTCCAATCTACAAAGCCTCGAGCACAGGCGCAGAGTAGCCAGCCTATCGGTATTTTACAGGTTACATTTTGGAGAGTGTGCGCGGGAACTGCATGACTTGATTCCGCCATCTCCTTTCTACCATCGGACAAGCCGACGAACGGCGAGTATCCACCCTTACGTTGTTGAAACTTCAACGGTCCGGACTAAGCGTTTCGCTTCGTCGTTTATACCGCGTACATCGAAGGACTGGAACAATCTGCCTGCTGCGGTCTTTCCGTCCAACTATAATATAGGTGTCTTCAAGGCTAGAGTGAATAGGCTCTTAATAAACTAGTGCGCCTGACCATCAACGATTGCATCTCCGCTTACCATCAGGTGGGATCGCAGTCAAGCACTGGTTTATATCAATTAAAAAAAAAAAAAAAAAAAATTTATAACATTGTACATATTTATAATGAATAATGTCTATTTAATATCCACTGATTACTATGAATGTCAAATCTGTGGATATTGAGTGGGCTATACCATAACTTTTTAAAATGAGTTAATTCTATGTATATTCTCTATGTTGCAACTCTTTATTATCCCTTAGCTAATGAAGTAAATTAAATATTGAAAACCCTTAAACATAACCGAAGAGTTATTACTATTCAGGTGCCAGTGGTGTTGAAAGTATAGCACATGCACTTAATCATTCCGGGTGCGGTGTACGCACGCTAGATTTAAGACTTAACACAAAACTTGGTTCTGAAGGAATCGCCCACTTAGCCGTGTCTATTGCAAGAGGATGCAACCTAACCAGGTAATCAATATTTATGTTGTAACTTTTGATGGGATGTTATTTTTGCAAATTTAAAATAATATAATACTTTACAGCTTAAATATATCGGGATGTGGAATAACACCTGGTCCTTTATTAAAGCCACCAGCGGGAGTATGGTCAACTACGAGTGCAGAAAATCCTCCGACTTGTGGTGACCTATTAGCGAGGGCAATTGGTTTGGTGAAAACACCTTTACGGTCGCTTGATATAAGTGTAAATGACATTGGTTCTGTGAGTATTTTGCGTTTGGTTTTTGCCATTAATCCTGTACAAGTGTAATTTAGGTATCTTCAAAGCTAAGAGTGAGCTAATTTCTAAAAGTCAATAGGCTTTTAATAAACTAGTGCGCATAACCATCAACTATTGCATCACTGCTTACCATCAGGTGGGATCACAATCAAGCACTAGTTTATTTTTTTTAAAAAAACCTACATTTTATAATCTTATTGACACATAAAAACAGGAAAATAAGAGATCTTAACCTTGCAGTAAACAACATGGGCTAAAAATAATAAATAAAGAACTGAGTTTACTTAAAACAGATTTTCCAATTATAACAGACGGAGACGGAAATGACAGATTAAGTGTTTTAATTTATTGTAAACCAACTGCGATTGACCAAAAAAAAAAAATATACCCAATAGCTCACAAATAATAATTTTACTAACTTCTGTTTCTCTATACAAACTTTTGATCCCGTTTTATACTTACGGGGTGAATTTTGGAAAACCCTCTCTTAGTGTACACCTACTTCATAAAAGGAAACCTTGTACATTTCACGCTGCGTTGACAAGTCAGTCAGTCAGTTTCTCCTTTTATAAGTATATATAGATTTAACCAAAGTATGTACTATGTAAACTAATACTTGATTTTGTATTTAATTTCAGCCAAGCGATGATATCCTGTCCAACGCCATATGTTTAAGCTACATAGTAGACTTAAATTTGAAAAGATCTGGAATGGGGCCTATGTCTAAAGCAGTTGCGGAATCAGCTGCTGCTGCTCAAAGATTAAGAAGAGAAGCTGAAAGAGGAATAAGATTCAGAAGAAGTGCAGGAAAACTTGTGCAAGCAAGTAGAGTTGCAAAAGGAATGAACATTGGTAAGTCCATAAAACGAAAATAATCTCATCATTCAGTGCTGACCCCGAATGATGAGATTATTTTCGTTTTAATGAATATCTGAATATTTAGTTATTATTATAGATTATTGATTCTATAAATTATAATGTATTCTGACGCACTAAATATACTTTTTAGATGCGGACCCGCTTTTATTAGCTCAGCAGCTGTCGGCCCGACCTTCCATTGTTTCCGTGGCTTCGGAAGAAGGAATACACAGCATCCAAACTCAGCCTTTACCCTCTGATTTTGGCTTTATACCGGCACTGAAGGTATATCAAATAATTTAGGCATGATATAATAGATAATGTAAAAAAAAACATATGTTTCTTGTTTTTTTTTTTGTTTAATTTTCTGGTAACAGAAAAATATTTTATTTACAAGATAAATACAACACTTTATATATTATGGAAATAATTTATATTTTACAGAACCTGCTACCATCTTCACGGGCTTCTTCGATCACAGGCCCACCTACATCTCGGAGGTCCAGTGAACACGCTGTTTTGGAACCTGTTAAAGTAATTATTCTGTTTCTGACTCAATAACGAAGTTTAAGAATAAAACTTGGTTCTTAAGCAGTGTAAATGAAAACTTAAAAAAAAAATTTATCTAAACTCCAATACAGTTTTTGATCAAGTTTTGTCCTTCCCAACTTTTGCCTTTGTTGCGTAAAGCGCTTGCGATCAAGATCACTTTTGTTAAAATTGCTCGGTTTATTTTAATTTAAAAAAACACTCGATGTATTTTTACATACATAAACCAAATACATTGCGTGATAGGCTTGAATTCGCTTACATTATTTAGGCATTTATGGCGAAAACATTATTAAAAAATCTGAAATTATGTTTTAGGAAGTTCGGAGGACCGCGCTTGTTCGTCGAGGGTCTGATGGCTCATTATTGCAACCACGCAGTGCACACTCTCAAAGACATATTAAAATATTTGTTTCTTAAATATTACATTTTCTTACACACACTTTTGAGTATTTTTTTACCTCTTTTGTTGGAAATCTTTCTAAGCTGGCAACATATTCCATAGACAATGTGCAAAAAAACTTCAAATTTTTGGACTTCCGTCCGTCAGTCGCTCAGTGCAATGTAGCCAGTCTTTTGAAATGTCATGTCAGTCAGCCATGTTTATTTCTATAGAATGTGTTTTGAAATGGTGGTAGTGATAAAAAACAACATATTAGTGGAAATATTTTCATAATTTTACTTGTTATCAACTGTAGTGTTTTAGTGAAGCTTCAATGTGTTTTTTTGTGTAAGTGTGGATTCTATTGCCGTGAAAATGAATTGGGGTATTGAGCTTTGGGTAAGTGACTACGACGTTAAAATTCCGTGTCGGTTGTCCAGCAAATTGTAAATTGTATAGCTGCTGTTGTTAGGAGTAAACGTACATAGAACATGTACTGAAACACATCGATGTTTATTAATCTAACGACTTCAGATGTTCATACATTACACTTTATTGCACTTATTTAGTTTTTTACGGATATTTGCAAAGATATTTGGAAGTAGAAAGTTTAATAGTTACGTTGAATTTGCAAATAATATTATCATAAATTAAATTATTTTATTGCTATATCTTTAACAGTGCTGCTAAATCTTGAGACTTCTTTTTACAATGTTCAAATAGTTTGCTAAACTTTCTACAAACTGTGCACATGAAATCAAGTGTGAAATACATTTTCATGTTTTGTCATAAGTTTGTAAAAGGCTACATAAAATTACTACATAATGTTTTTGATTAAAAATGTTAAGAAATGTGGACTAGGATTTTTTTTGGAGCCAGACATTCAGAGCTTTGGTCTTTGAAACTACTCACAAATACCAAAAACCAAGATGAATCTGACCTAAACGTGAATTATTGTGATCAATGCTTTGGAATGTGGTTAAAGCATCATTTTTCTGACAAACTGACTTCTTGGTATTTCAAAAGTGTCAGTAAATGGTTTTTTTTTATTTAAATAAAGCACTTTTAATCTTGAATCTTTGATGACAATACTATAAATTTCATTTGGAGGAGATTAAGCTTTTGAGTTAATTTAACTTATATAAATTTCTTAACCAGAGACTTAGAGATTTATTTAGCAAAAATAATTCAATTTAGGTGTTGGTGAAAACAGCATACAGACAGACTCACTTTCACATTTATAATATTTATGAAGATGTTTGAAGAATATAAAGAATAATTTAATTTAGATTTAAGATGAACATTTTCAGAGTGAGTTGCATTATAAGTTCAGTAACTTTTATATTCTACCTACTTCTTGCTTGTATTGTTAGAAGTTATATTATAGATTTTTTCCCTAGTAACAATTCAGTTATTAACAAAGATGAAATGATTAGAAATATAATATCAAAGTAATTTATTCTAAAAATGAGACAAAAATAATAATGAAGTGGTTTTCAATGGCCAAGTGTAATCGTTCCGAGGTAATTATCATTAGAGCTTTTATGGTTTCTTTTATTTTTCTAATGAATTGTCTTAATCACCTACAGTGATTCACTCAGACAATCATAATTATAGGTGCCATATTTTTTTTTTATTATTTATTTATTGTGCTCACCTACCAAAGTGTTGTCTTTTTTAACCCAAAGGAAAATACCTTGTTGCAATAAGTCCACCAATGTACCACTACTGTACATGAAGTTTAAATAAATAATTATCCAGAAGAAAAGATATGCAATAAAGAGGGTTCAGAAGGATTCGATTTTTATTCACAAGTATTCATTACATTTAAAAGTCTTGAGTTTCAGTGTTAAGTTATTTAGTTATATTCCATCTTGATAACTGGGTCAGTGTTCGGATGTGACAAGACATGATATCATGTTGTGCCATGCCTCATACACACAAATGTTAATTTATTTGATACCAATAAATATCAGACCTTTGTAAGTAAGCATTTCATTATCACAACAGTTTTATGATCCATATTATCAAAACAAATGGATAATAAAAGATTCCTTAGTTCCGTACAAACCTGTCCGTTCTACAAACTACCCACTTTGGAATAATAACAATAATAATTTAATATAAATGGAAAAAAAATGTTATTTTGAAATTACAAATGGACACTCCATTTGTAATTTTGAAATAATATTAAATCTGGTAGGTATATATATATAGGCTTATATTCAGATCTGGTCTATAAAAAAATGCAATTTTTAGAATTTTTGTGTGTTGGTTCATTTTCAAATTTTATTCACAATCTCTGAAATAGCTGAACCTTAAGTGAAACCCGGGGCCCCGGGACGAAGGCAAAGAAGGACACAAGAGTGGGTTTTCAGTCAGTAAAAATCTGACACTATCTCCCAAATTTGTCATTAGATGATTTTCCCACCTAAAAAAAAACCTGGTAGATAGCTGAAGTTATAAGGTGTAACTTAGTTTACTTTTATTTTAGAAAAAGAATTATGGTTCTGCACAGAAAAAGGTTTTTTTAAATTGTAGTCAAATGTCATTGTGCTCTTTTACACCAGCTAGTTCACAATAAATTATAAGCACTACTGATTGCTAAACAAGGTAACAAACAAAATATTTAAAAAACACTCTTATTTTTCATATTTGACCAGTTTGTGCACAATCCTTCAAACAATAGGCGTTGCTTGTAGCTGGAACACTATGTGTCTGCTCAGTATTGTGTGCTAATTATCTTTACTGCGACTAACTTACAAGGTTTCATGTCATCCAATACATTTTTTGCAAAACAAACCCAAAAAAGCACTTCAATTGTCCTATTGATACTTGTCATCCATTTAAAATTATTGATTACAATTTCATTCATTGTATTAGCCAATATTAGACCTTGCCTTGTAGAAGAAAAGTTCTTGCTAAAGAATCAAACGCTTTAGGCATAATGTGGCTATTTAGAACCGAAAATACAGCTACTTTTATAAATATGTAACTATGTAAGCAGGTATCAAGGTCAAAAATGTAAACTTTTTGATTTTAAAATTTTAGACAAGAGGTCTAACGTGAATCAACTGGTGGAAAACGCACCTTTTTTCGTTCTAGATTTCTAGACAATTTGCATCCGCGATTCGGTTTGGAATCTTGCCTTAATAGGTCTAGGGTGTCGACTGGCTTTTTTAATGGCCTAACCGACCGACACTGTTTAAGCCGCTAATAAATAGCTAAGATTGACATTGGGGTCATCGCACTCTGTACTCGTACAGCAACACTTTGTGTCGCTGATAGTAGTGTATCTATTTGGATCTATAAGTGTGCGAGAGTGGTCAGTGTTGGCAAGCTGCAAGGCCGGTGGCGGCCCGCATTCCGCTCGACTTGCTGCCTAGTTGTGAAATGGTCCATTCGTTGTGCACCTACCTATCGTTATGTAGATGGACTCTTGATGCAAAAAAGATCAGCTTAACATTAATTTCACGTAAAAAACTACGATAGTCAGAATTGTATAATATATTTTTGGCTACGTATTTTGAAACAGCAAAAAGCGGGTCGCCTTGCAAGGTTGGTGCTAATTACGTGATAACGACTTTATTAATATTCGTTTTAGTTGCTCTTACTCGAGAGAAAGTTTTTGCATGTTAAACATTTTTTGCTACTTTAATTCCGAGTCGGCAAGCTAAAGATTTGCGAAATATTTTTGAAACAGTAGTAGAGCATAAAAAAGTGAAGTAGCGCTAAATTGACATTACTCAGCAGTCAGTAGCCAGTATCATGTACAATTCAATTACAGTGCTGTCCCTGAACTAGTTCGTAAGCGTTTTGTAATGCGACCTGGATAGCGGCCACAGTCAGCCACAACGAACACAAGCACGGCATTAAACCAGGGCTGTTCGAAAGATTTTATAAAAAACTCATAAATGTTCTCAGTTCTTGACGCAGCCAGGGTGTTGAAAATGTTTTGATTACATTCCAAATTCCAATACTAATAATTACGTATTATAAAACAAATTCGTCCACCGCGTCTATCTGTCTGTATCAATGCGATAAACTCTAAAACTACTGAACGGATTTTCATCAATATATACAGAGTAATTCATGAGGAAGATTTATTTGGTTATAATACTTACATGGACAATTAAAGTAGAGAAAAGCCGAGAATTTCAAACAATACTCACACCCGTGCGAAGCTAGGGCGGGTGGCTAGTCTATACCTACTAATATTAAAGAGAGGAAAGATTTGTTTGTATTTTTGTTGGTAATGAATAAACTCAAACACTACTGCACCGATTGTTAATGCTACCTTATCACTACTGAGCGCTTAGATGTCATAATATATTTTCTACACTGACGCGGGCGAAACCGCTGGCAGAAACCAGTAAACAATAATTGGAAAACTTAGCGGTTTGCCCTACGGTAGGTCCCCTCTTCGACGGTAAGTCCCCTCTTTGAGGCGTGGTTGCAAAAACGTCACAGCGTCCTCACCTTCCACATGACGCAGGTTCTCACCGAACACGGTAAGTTCGGGAAGTTCGTACAGGCCATGGTCCGGAGCGGGGAGGAGTGGCGGGTGGTCGGCTTCTGCGAAGCAGTAATGTTAGCAAAGGAGGCGGCCGATCGCTTAAGGCAACGTCCTGACGCCCCAACCGCCATCGGGATTTCGATCCCGATTACCGGCCACCGTAGGCGCGGGCGTCGAAGCCTACTAGGGCCATGGGTAGTGTGAAAACGAAACCCGAGGCCCTGGGACGCAGGCAACGAAGGAACAGGAGTGGGGTTTTTAGTCAGTAAAAGTCTGACACTATCTCCCGCTCCGCACAAGAGCGCGATTTGACATTAGATGATTTTCCCACCTAAAAAAAAAAGCGGTCTTCCCTAACGATTATAATTTCGGTGTCTTCAAGGCTAGAGTGAATAGGCTCTTAATAAACTAGTGCGATTCACCATCAATAAATGCTGCTTACCATCAGGTGGGATCGCAGTCAAGCACTAGTTTATAACATTAAAAAAACTCTCTGCTTATGTTATTTGACAACCTTAACTGTCTGCTAAGCGGGGTCATCTTGCTCAAAAGACCAAGCTATGAATACCTCACAAAATCAATATTTCAGTTGTTGCATATTTGCTTAGTTACCCGCTCACGTATTTCTACTCTGTAGAATCATACGCTTTCAAGTTAGAAACTTTCGCCTTGGGATATCTTTAACGATAATGTATGCATTTTCTTTTAGATACGTTAAATATCATTGACGAAACTAGATATAATATTCCATTTTTTTGCGAAAAACTGCAGTTATGAAAACGTCTGATTCTGACGATTCTGGGAGCAGTGGTGGCCGAGTGGTAACAGCCCCAACTTACAAGTTATAGGTCGCGGATTCAAACCCAGCCAGGCGCATTACTTTGTGTAATTTATTTCATCATCACTGCTCTCAAAACGGTGAAGGAAAACATCGTAAGGAAACCGGCATGTCCTAGAACCAAAAATTCGAAGACATGTGACATCCACAAACCCGCACTCGGCCCACGTGGTGGATTACGGCCCATTCCCTCTCCTAGAGAGGAGGCCTGAATCCCAACAGTGGAAACATTATAAGGCCTACTATGCTATGCTGATTTTGACAGCACAAATCACTAGTTTGTATATGTATTTACCGTTGTGCCTCTAAAGAGGTCTACAAAATAACCGACGTGTACCATTAGAACGTATTAAAGCTAAATGTTACTGCGTATAAATACCAGTACAAGTAATCTATAAACTAGATACGTAGATAAACTGAACAGCGTCAGAAAAGCGTCTAGTTTTACTCAACTATGCACAAAAACGTCCATGGCTGACGAGTGTTACTCTTGTTTTCTCCACCGATTACAATATGTAATTAAACGCCAGACATCAATCAGAACGTCAATTAATAGGCACCCTTCGATTTTGAGGTGCTGTACAGTTACTTTGATTACCATCCACGAAGTACTGTCCAGTTTTATGACCGATGATGAAGCAAATCTACATAATTCTAATAGGCGCAGTTATATTTTTTTTGTAGTTGTGGTTTTTTTATAGCGGACGTATGTCTGTACCATTTAATTATCATCTAAAGCAAGTAGGTTTCAAGCTCAATAGTGAAAATCTCTCCAGTACTTACATAGTAGATTGTCGAGCAATAATTTGATGTCATTACGTCCTCGGTAAGAGACGTAGCGCTTGATTGGTTTCTATTGACACGTAGTCACTAGGGCACTGGGTTGTAATGAGAAACTAAGACTCAATAAACATCTAACAAATAGGTTAAAAGATTTTATTGAAGGTTGTTTGTTACTATCAAACCTTAACTGATTTCATTTCAGGATATCGGTCCAAACTTACAGGCTCGATATAAAATTGTCAATCATTCGGAAATCGTTTAATTTTTTTTTTTCTATTAGGCAACTGAGCCGATATCGACTATTCTGCCAGTGTCATGTGATCGTTTAAAGTTGTCTGTAGACTTCGCAGACTTACAAAAACTTCAAATGCCAGACGAATGAGTTGTATTGCACGATAAGAGTTTCCTTACAATATTTTTCCGTTGAAAAGGACAAAAAACTACTATTCTATTAAAAATACTGTTAGTATTATAAGTTTTTTCTTATCGCTATAAACCATTATTGTTTTCCTTAAAATATTATGCGGCCGATATAATTATTTGAAACTTAACACTTTCCTCAACAAGTTACATAATATGTTAAATTTAAATTGATGATATAAAATGTAATAATGACTGCCACATTTACAGAAGCAGTAAGTTTTCACGTTATCCAAAAAAAAAACTTAAATCAACCAAATTATTATTAACTAGCTTCTGCCGCCGGCTTCACTCGCATGAAAGTAGGTTTTTCTATACAAACTGGACCTCCAGCCTTCTTATATCATAAAAGGAAGCCTTGTGCAAAATTTCACATTGATAGCTAGACCCAGTAGTTTCGGCTGTGCGTTGATATGTCAGTTAGTCAGTTTCTCCTTTTATAATATATTAATATATCTAGATAATGTTGTCAATATAATTAAGAACAATTTTCTTTAAATAATATGCCGATTTTCAAATTCCTTTAAAATTAAACAAGTTTCCGATTATAGGTTGGCCAAAACGAAAAAGTAACCTTACCTATTATGGGTTTCTTGCTGGACGGTGATGTCATCACAAAAATGTTCCTTATTGCTTACTACGACAAAACGTAGTTGTTTAACCACAAAGAATTGAATTGGACACAGACTATACGATAATTATTGTTGGCATAAAAACATTTGCAATCAGAGTCTTTATGCAAAAAACCGTTGTCATATTTAAAATTTTACATTTTTTTTTAAAGCAATGCTCATTCGTAATTTTCAAATCGAAACTGATCTTTTGATTACAAATATGCTTTTATATTTTACAGCCCTCATAAAAGAACCTAAAATTCTCCAATAGTAATGATCGTCATAAAAAATGCTGAAAGTGAAACCGTTTAATCTCGACCAATTTGTTTGATTCGTTCAAACAGATGAACACTACTACAAAGTTTTATAGACGTCGAATTCTCTGATTTAAACTCGACTAAACAGTTTAAAAAGATTGGGTTGTTCCAAATTGAAAACGAGAATTTCAAAAATGTAGCGAAGTTATATTGCAGCTGGGCGAGCCAGTATAATGGTCCTACCTCGGTCTTGCTTAATTGGATCAAGTTCGAATTACATTTAGGTGTGACCTTTAGAAACACTACCCTCAATAATCTTGATGGCGGCCACACCTGCGCTGTTCTATTTTACTAAGTTCATAGTGACATTTCAAGGTCTTTTGGACGTCTGTTGATATTACCCAGTATTATCACTGAATAGCTTGTGTATGGTTTATTTAGTTTTAGTTTCTGATCTGTTGAATACGTGCTGCCATAACATATTTGCGACGTAGGCGCGCGACTCATTTAGCGAGTGGTAGCAGGTCCAGTCGCAAAGCCAGGCGTAGAACCGGTTCGACCAGAATAAGCAGGACCGCGCCAAATAATGGCTAAGTATAACGTGAATGAAGTCAAGCAAAAAACAATTCTATATGGGACTATATAAGGTTTCATATAACGAAGTTATTACAGACCCAACGGACGTCAAGTAGTTTTAGCATCTTGCGAACTGTGTTATTTTTGAGATCCCATACGCTCGAATCGAATGTAATATCCTCCCTCGTTCCTACTATACCTTAACTTGTCCATTTTTGCGTAGATATGGGTAGGTAGTCTTTTTTTCTAAATAGAGCATTTCCAGATTTTTAAATAGAGGACACCCGACTGTAGTTGAGCTTACTGTAAGCTCACCTTTCAGCAAACATCCAATGTTTTCATCCGTTAAACCGTGATGTTACACAGATTATAACCACATATCAATAAATACCCAACTTGTTACTTCAATGTTGACGTTATCATTTAAATTTAACTATTTTAAATTCAAAACCCATCAGATATCCATTCATTTTATATGGATACCAACTTGTGTTCATAGGCCGTTATATTCTTCGCGAAAGTTAAAACACATGGAATTTGCACATTACGAGAAAGTGTAACTAAATGTATCGGTTGAGATAATCTTCGATGTCGAGGCGAGTCGGGACGAGAATATCAAGCTTAAAGCATCATCCTCAGTCACAAAGTCAGTCGCAAATGTCACGACCTATTCAAATTACCATAACACACTTAGACATCAAATTACATAGCATTGCTTTGTTGATGACGATAAAAAGCAATAAACTTGTTTCGCAACTGAATAAGTAAAGACTATACTTGACGAATGTATTGAAAGTTTTGTTCATTACGTAAGGACAACACGCGAAGTCCAAAATGTTCCCACAGAAAGGGAAGTAATAACGTACGAATCAAAGACCAGCTTGTTAGCAAGACCATGAAGAGAACAATGCAAGCCCCGCATGAGGTTTGATAGAGGTGAGGCGCTGGAGTAATTAGAAGGCGATGGAGCAATTATGTTGATCTGGTGCGCGGCCGCTCGCCTGATGCTGTTCCGAAATAAAAATGTGGAGTAGGAAGTGTTTTTAGATTTCACAAAAGACTATCAATGAGGTGACCGTTAACTGCTAAACGATTAAATCTGCACAAATAATATAATACTTTGAATATATTGCTTACATAATGTCACCTCAGATACATATTTATATTCCGAAACGTAGCGCGAAAGTTCTGATTTTCATCAATATGGCTCGTGATATCATGCACGAATTTGTATATTGTACTGTGAGTAAAATGTCTTCGTTTAATGAGTTAAATTGTTTCATTCTTGTTATGATTCGATGTCATTCTGAAGGTATCTGTATGTACGTAGTTGGTAGTTCTCTATGACGTATTTAGCCAGACGTTGTGGTTTTGGTATGATTTATTTAGGCTTTGACCGCAGAATATAACTTTTCTGGATAACAATGACTTATATATTTTTTTCATTTGCATGATACATTCCTCCATTTCGAGTACCTATATTTTTGAAACACGTAGGTTTTCACCATTTGTAAAATTGTAACCGTTACAATTGATTTTAATATTTTCACTATAGCTTCTTAAAATGAAACAAGACATTCATATTCTTTCTCCATTTATCAGGTACTCTAATCTCAATTTTATATTATTCTCAAGTTTGTATAGTATCTAACTTTATAATTAAATAAATATAACGATTAGAAATTGTTGTTTCATTACTATCTATAACACTTTGATTGCTTAAATAATTTCAAACCTAACTAGGAATTGGTAGAAAATTAATTTCTCACGCCAATATTTGAACAGAATTCCAAGGTCAATGTCTGTTTCACTTTAATGACAATGGAATTATTTTGAACCAATCGACATTACAACAATTCCCAACATCGTATAGCTGTATAATTTATGCGCTGAGAAACCTGAGATTCAGTACTGTAAAATTCTGAAAACATACCAAGAATTTGGTACGTGTTCGTACATAGTAAGGAATTATCCCATTATTTTTATGTTAACGGAATGATGCCGTTGCGCAGTAAAGAAAAGCAGTTCTTGCAAAACCGTTAGTGACGCATTGCACGGTAAGCTTGAAGCAGGAAGTTTGAAACACGTGAACTAACGAGCTGGGTTAATCGTACTAGTTAATATTACTTCGGGTTATCTCACAACGTTGCAATCCCGACATCTCGCAAGACAGATCGTGTTGCTTCCCTGCCTTCGATGCGCTGCTTATCTCTTGATTCATAAAGTTATGTATTTCAAACTTGATTATGTCTGCAATATTTAATGAAGATATTCAAATAGTGCTACAGTCGCAACTCGTTGTAGCTGCGAAGAGTAGGCGGACATAATAAAAGCATTCCAAAAAGTGGATACAAATTATGTTTGTCGGTTGTACTTACGTTAGTGTAAAATAGAAATAGGCACATCGGGCATGTGTGTGTCAGTGTAGTTCGTAATCGTCAGCAGGATTTCTCCGCTCGGCACGTGCTAGTCAACGACTCTACGCACGCTCCGGACCGCTGCCGCACCTTTCGTCAATAGGAGTTTCATCTGCCACACCGCGCTTCTGTTTACATGTGGCAACTGTTTCTACGTTCAAGTTCGAGGTTATTCACTTGCAGGTGCCGTGACCAACGAGCTCTTGTTATTTTTACGATAAAAACTAACAAACGCATTCCATTAAAGTTCGTATTCCTCATCTAAAAACTTGAATAACTCTGAAGGACGAATGCGATCACAAAGAAAAACTGCGGATACAATCTAACCATGTATAATAGTTGCAGACTCAAGTTTTCCGCCACCAATTAGAATCTGCATAAACGTACTAATTAGCGTCTGTTTTTGTTTCAGTCGAATAGGTAATTGTTACGCAATTTAATGCACGTTACCCCCTTAACAGGTAACGATTCACTTAAACCGCCACTGACGTAATTAGCGAGTTATCAATGTCGATCAACATTGATAGGCAGATATTTATTTGATATGTGTTGCATTACATGACTGATATGAATATCATTGAATGTTTTGTTCAGAGGTACATTATTTTCGTCTCGTTTAATAAAATTATGACATTTTATCATGTTACTTTATCAGTGTACTCATCTATCTTTCAAGTGATTGACGGCTTAGTGCAGTGGGCTGTTGCAGGTCGCGGGTTTGATTCCCGCACCGAACAAGTATTTGTATGACCTACAGATAGATATTTCATGTCTAGGTGTCTTGTAATGTGAGTTACATGTTTGTGAAGACCCCCACGATACAGAACTTGTGGGACAAGTTTTAATAAAAAAATAAATATTGTTTTTTTTATATTCAGAAATCAAAATTTTCAAGATCGCAGTCAAATGAACTGCCATAAAGGTCGTTATCGATCGTAACTGGATGCGAAGGGCCCGTCCTGCGTCCATTACTGGTGTTTACATAGCCATTAAGCCTCTGGCATTAGATCGATTTCCTGTTGCTTCAATTCAACCGGCGCACCACTATATAGGGAAGAACATTATGGTGATTGCATGAACTCGGAGTTCAAACGATGAAACGACCCGAAGAATAAACAATAAACATCTTTTATCTCCTATCAGTTAAACTGTTTAGTATCACCGCATCTTCAGATACTAAATATAGCACGTCCGAGGAAACGATCGACATTTCAATATCATTTTGTTGATCGTGAGAATCTTCGTTAGATAAACCACATTTGTTTGATTAGATAAAAAGTTATCTGATAAATCGGCAACGTGGCTTTGTACATAATTTTTTGTTAAATATGTGGTATTAGCTCATCACAAGTTGATGTGGATGATATTTCGCTCGAGTATTTCTCCATATCTACGATGCTGCAAGAGGTTAAAGATAGACCGGTTTGGCGTTGTCTAACATGCAGTTGTTGATTATCAAATGCATCGATATTGATTTCACTTGTATTTATTCAATCTCGTGAGTCAACGTTTGTAATAGTAATCATCGCTGTTTTGTTCATCTGCTCTCGTCAGTTTAATTTGCATGCTTCCTGATGGTTAGCAAATAGGTCATGATACGAACTGGTCATAACAGAATATTCCGCGGCAACAAGGCCACGTTACTACAGTATGTACGTGTACATTGTGTATAAGTATGATAGTTGTGGCAGTTCATTCTTATTCGTATTCGCAACACCGGCTGCTATAAAGATATTATCGTTATAACGAATGCCTTTGAGTGCGTCGATCTTTTCCAGCGTCATGTTGCGTACTAGATGTTGTAGTCATGTGGCGACATCTATGTCCAGATTTAGTTTGTTATTCTGGTTTAATGAAGACTTGAAGAGATGATTCAGTTGTTGCTTTGACTCCTTTGGCTTTGAGAACAAAAAGGCTATTCAAGAATGGAGAGATTTTTTTCCATTACAAATATTTTGCATAATCCAGTCTATGAGTTGTTTAATCAACTGCTGATATAACAAGCGATGATGGTGAGCGAAAGTGTTGAGGTGTGGTGCGGCGGAGCGCGGACCGGACCTCCCTCGCGCAAGTGGGTGATGTGTCGCGCTCCACCTCCACATCTGCCGTCACACCTGAGTCGTTTTACTAGAAATTCACATATTTATGTTTGCAAACTCGGCCGTGATATCAAACCGAGATTAGCTACTCACCTTAATTTACTGGCCACGCATTGTTAACTACGCGTTTTCTTGAAAATTATATTCGTCATTACCTTTTACAATCGAACTGTACGACGAATATACTATTAAAGTCATGGATGATGTTTCAGTGAAAGGTTGTTATGCGACTTGAAAACAATTGGACATTTCAATAAAATTGCTATGTTATCTCCATAGTGTTAGGTGCATTCACATTCCATAATGCAGGTGAACGTGGCTCGTAACTTTGTTGTTGTTCTCATCACGCTTACTTGGAATCATCCACTCTATAGAGCTTGTTAAACGGTAAAGTGGACTGTATTATATCGTGTAGGCAGTTATCGTACAAGACGGGATTGAGGAAGTGATCTGCAGGATTAATATTATATTTGCTCAGTATAGCGACGCAGAATTTTATTATCTTTAAATCTAAAGAACAGTTTTAGTTAAGCACATATTTTTTGAAGAACCCCCATCCTCTCAAAGTTCGTTCATCCTTCTCAATTTCAATGAATTAAATTGACAATTTTATCTCACTTAAATTCGGAATCAAATTCCTTCACTACGCCAGTCTACGTAGTCCAAATAGAAATAGTCTGAAAATGATATTTCCATTTCCATGCAAATGTATGTCATTAGTGGAACGCATCATAGAAAAGTTCCCCTTGCTCTTGTGAACAATGGTCTTATATGTTGACGACTATGTGAATTCCCCGTAAGGTTATGATTGCGCGCATTCCGCGTGAGAATTTGCCTTCGCACGATGTTGCCGACTTGCTGGCTCAACTCAACGTCTATCCGCGCAGCTGCTTACCAACACTATATTTCAAGGTTCAATTGTGAAAGGAATCTACGTCAGATAAGAAGCGATTTTTCTAGATTTTTGATTTTTCTTCATTTCTTTGAAAATAACAGTTCTCATCGTATTGTTATCTTCGTTGTTTACATATCTTCAGTGCAATGTATATATAGCAGTGTAATATAAAAAACACTTGTTCCCTGCAGGCAGTTTGAAAGGATTGAATGCGTCACTTGTTCGTTACATGCTCTCATGTAGTGTTTTGTGATTCAACCGTCCGAATGAATGGGTATTGCATCGATCGATGTAGCCATAGAGTACATTGAAAAAACCTTTCTTTATCGAAGGAGTGTGTAATTTTAAACTATAGGTATATTTTTTTTTGTTGGTGTTTCAAATTCACGTTAGAGGTTAGAACATAGCTAAACGTTTTGATCGTATTTCTGAGGTGCATATGGTTGCTTTGGGATTTTTGTTGTATAATTTTGTGTCATGTGTGCAGTTAGTGCCTGACACGTGCTTAAACTGAATGCACCGCTATCGGAAGCCCTTCCCTATAGCAAACCACATGTCACACTAGAGATACCGCTATATTCTTTAAACACAAACTTATTTTGTTAGGAAATCTTTCGATCACTTCGATTCTGCTAAAGCAGTTAGCGTTTTGCGATACATGTGTAAGTACTCTATCAGTATAAGGTATTTATGTCTTTATTATGTGCGGCAGATGTGATGTTTAAAATATATTTTACACTTTTTAAATTGGTTTGTTTACTTCTCCGGTATCTTTCAGTGGCGCGTGGAACCTGCGTGTTACACATTTAGTCCATATTATTGTGAGCAGCGTCCATCGTTTGGGTGAACGCACTCTTGCTCATCCGATTCCTTGTATATTCTTCCGGGTTGATTTCATTTAGTTTATTCTTTATTTTTATCGCACCCTTCTTCTTTGGTATTTTAAATACCGTGGAATTAACATGAGAATATTAGATTTATATGTATGAATGCCTTTATTTTTCATCAAAGCCTCATTGTCTTGTTCCATGTCAGCTAATGCGTCTGCTTTAATATCATGACACAATCAGCTTAATGTTTTCTCGTGGGAAGTTTTCAGTAGTACCTACATACTACTTTAAGTAGGTACTTGCTTCAAGAAACAATAAATCACTTATTTGAACCGTCATCAGCGTTGATATAGGTATTTTAATGAGGCATGCGATGTTTACGACTGTTGCGTTTAATTTTAGCTTCGATTGTTCATTAATCGCCCTATTCTGGCCACTTGAAATGCCGAACGTTTTTGCCAGTTCAGTCATCATAATAATACGGGCGCCGCTGGAACCGAAATAGCTGCTCCGGCGAGTTTTCGGCAAATGTTGACGTCATACGGGGCCATTTGGACAATGTTACAGAACTGTTGTCCTAAAGACGCATACTTATAGGTTTTAAATTCTCGCTCGACACGATTAAAAGATTCATAAAATATTTTATGGTGTAAACTTTATAAGCCAGGTGATTTCCTCCGTATAGAGATGATTGTTAAGTTTCCTATTATTATAAATGATAAAGTGATGTCAGTGTGCACTGACGATCCCTAGCAACATGGTCGGACGATGGCATTACACCTGCTGCGGTTAGCCGACCCCTCTGACCGGTCCCGCGTCCGCTCTACTGTGAAATTATGCACATCTGCTTCATACAACCTTTGTAATAGTACCTTATTTTCATTTATATGTGGCTTTTGTATGCAACTTTACGATTGGATACAAATCTCAAGGTCTTGCTTTACGCATACACAAATTCACAAGTGCGAGGTTCTTAGGAAAAATTTTTGGATGTTCTAAAGAATTATAAAACTCAATTTTTTAACTGATTTGTATGTATTTCAAATGCTGAAAGTCAAGACTGATTAAGATTGATGCAATAATAAATTGTTGCATTGTTGGCGCAGCGGTTGAGAGATTGGCTGCTGCACTGCGTGTCGTGGATTCGATTCCCATACGAAACAAATTTTTGTATGACTTATAAGTAGTTCTTTCAATTTTGGATATCTTTTGTATGTGAGTTTACATGTTTGTGAGCGCATCTACGATACAGGAGTAATTCCTATTAAAGAGCAAAAATAACTCGAAAAAAAAAACCACCACTGAAATACACTGGTGGCAGTGGTGGTGTTAGTTCGACGTTAAAAAATTGATAAACAATGTAACACTTCTATACAATCCATCATGCAATATCTAGTACTGGATTTCACCAATCCACACCGAATTCTATATAATGTAAGGTTTTATTTAGTCAAGTTGACCGATATTTCGAGGATTACTCATAATTGTTTTCCCAAGTGTGCTGATGCTAAGAGTTTTAAGTAGGTACCGAAGTGACTTACGTCATTAAGTGTATTGTAAACATAAAAATGCGTATCGTTGAGAACTGTGGCCGTGGTTGATCGACCGGGCGGTTGGGTAAATACGTTAGTGTAATTGCACCGCTCACATTGAAACGTCAAGAACAGTGGGCTCTTGTGGCCGACCGGCTGGCTGGCGCCTATCTGACGCACACCCGTATCCACTATTACCGACGGCTCATATTCCTTAAACCATGAATGGTTGACTCCTTGCTCTACTCACGCTCTCAAGACCTTCCTATAACAGCAAAAGAAATGACAATCAACCTTAAATTAAGTGGAATAAACATTATATGTTTATTCTCCATGTTCTTGAAATCACCTCGGGTGCTTACGTTTACTTTCCAACAATGCGCTTGCATTTTTCCACGAGAAAGCGGAAACGCGCGTGTCTCAACAATGGCGCGAGACTCGTGCTGAACCACATTCTATACGTCCGTACTGTATATTATTCCAAGAACTACGGATAACTTACTACAAATGACGAAGGGGCTCGTTTTGGGAACGTAGTTATTGACACAACGGGGAATTCTAAACAAACTAACGTCAAGGACCAAACTATTACAATTCCTGGTACTGTTTTGCTAACCGTTCAAGTGGTTGGAATTTACCCAAATGATTGTAAGAATCTAAATATAAGGGTGCCGGCGACAACTTTTCTCAAAAATGCAATCGATACTGCACGTATTTCGATTTCGTTCAAGTTCGCATTCTCCCTTAAACGAAGGGGGTACACAATCTTAGGGCCACTAATCCAATAATACATCCCTCTTGTAGGGGCGATCGTGTTGCCGTTTACATATTTACAATACTTTCTAGTGTAGAGCCACCTTGGTTCTATACAATCTTCCCACAGTATTCTGAATGAATGATAGTACCGTTATTATCGGTCAACCAATTACAAAAGCTATAAAACCTATAAGTTCTCGAAAGCGAAACTTGATTAATAGAATTTTGGCATAGTTTTTTTTTAAATTATTTACGGCTAAAGCGGTCGACTCACCTTGATTTGGATGCCGGCATTTTTCCCAGGATTAGGTAGTAAGTTCACGAAAGACTACAGAACTTATGAAGACGCTAGCTGACCCGGCGAACTTCGTACCGCCTAACAATGAATGTAGTATATCTTTCGATATAGTCAACCGATTGTGATGAAACAAAGCCTAAGTAATATATCAAGTTACACACAGTTTTAATTTTAGAAGTTATCTAAATTGATTTCTTACTTCTTACGTGATGCACGCACTACTAAGAACTTCCACAGATTAATATGTTTTATATTACTTTAGCATCCTAGTTCAATGGGGATAATCGCCAGTACCTGTCGAATACACCACCAGTTTTTGTCCTAAAATAAAATGTCACCAACAGCTACTATAATGTTTGCCCTATTGTTGTGTGCGGAGAATAAACTTAATAGCAGGAAACAAGCCCTTTGTGTTTCAACAATGAGCAATAGAATGACAAAAACTTTTTTAGTATCCAGGCCTGCACAATGCACCCGCGGGCTGTCTTCGTCCGCCTTCCCACGTACTTTTCTACTGGAACTGGAAGGAAAGATCCTTCCAGGACGTTGCAAACGTTAATCATCTTCTAAAGTATGAAAATTACTCTCCAAGTTTGGCGAAAAGAAAAGACTTCAATATAATTGCCATTTTAAACCACTTTCGTGCTGCACGATTTTTGGCTCTCTAAACTCAGGATAAAATCTTTCCATGTATAGAAAAAGACGTACAAATATTTTAAAAAGAGGTAGTTTAACAGATTGCCAAGATTATATGTCATAGATATAATGATGCGTTTTGCTGGAGCAACTGAGTTCTTCAGCCGGCGAGAAACATTTTCAATCGTTTTTTGCTTGGTCTGGCGAAACTACAATATTGACTAACTTTACTCGACTGTGGTCGGACTATAAAACTGCAGACAAGGATTATTTTGAAACTGCGAGCTGCGTTCATTACATAGTTTGAGCCTCTGTTGTAGGCATGAATTCAAAAACCGTCTGCGAACTTTCTGGCTGCGTGAACAATGTTACTGTTTTACTATTTCTACAATTTGTTTACAATACTTAATGTGGTAAAATGTAATTCAAAACGTTACAGAGTTCTAATAATTTTGTAATGAGGATTTTTATTCGAAACCTTTTCCCTTTTGTAGTGCTGAATTTATTGGAAACCGTCAAACGATGATTACGCACAATATTCATGGCTTCGGAAGAAACCATAATTTTATCATGTTGCTTTTTTGTGACTCTGTAATAGTTAGGTTTCGCGGGTATTGATTTTGTAACAATTCGATCGTTCCTTATATAATGAATGGCTGTGTTTGGCACAGTTTTGGTCCCAGTCGTTGCACCTGAGCACCTCGCAGATCTCGTGTGCGACTTTCACAACTTAACTGTTTTGTTATGAAGGCCTTGTCCGCGCATGCACCGTGAACGATTTACTTATAAACGTTAATTCTTGTTTTCCATGTTTAGTTCTTATAGCTAATACCATATTACCACTTATATACATACAGTCAAACGGGGTGAATAGGACCGCAGGGGTGAATAGAAACAAAAGTTTGAAGGGGATTTTCGCGTTAATTAACAATTTTTCCCAGCATTTAAGTACTCCTATTTGTTCATTAATTTTAATAAAAACGGATACTTTGATAGAAATCAATTATTTAAATACATACCAATGTTAAAAACTTAACCAAAGTTTTGTTCCTATTCACCCCTGCAGTCCTATTCACCCCGTTTGACGGTAATTGATGTAGTGCTGTGTGAAAATATGAAATTTTTGTACCATCATTATTAATAAGAAACAGTGTCCTCGAGTTACTTTCTACTGGCGCGAGAGCTGCTTTCCACTACTCTTACCATCAACGCTGCGTCCCTTACACGCATGGTCAACATTCACATGGGTTTATGGTTCAAAATATTATTTAACCACCGCAGTATTACAGGTAGTTAATACAACTATGGCTAAAGAATGCTAAAAGTTATTGTCTATCATTTTCCCATACTTATTGAAAATATGGTTATTTGTGAAGTAGTTAAAAAAATTATAAAATGCAGTCACCATTGTGATCTTCATTGAGATCCACCTACACAAAACCGTCAACTCCATGTTTGAAAACAAGATAGTATTTAGCAACAGTACGTATGCGTATTTAAGTTATTGAAAGTGTAACAACATTGGTTAATAATATATTCAAAATACTTCTCAACTTTTCCTTATCGCTGTGCGGAATTTCGATGGCGAATTAATTTTCTTAGTGCATTGCATAAACGTGTAGACAACAGTGTAGAAAGTACCAAAAGTTACGACTGTAAAAGATCGTACGTGCTCCTTGGATTTGAATTAAATAATGAAGGTGTTGTCTGGCCCGTAATAGCAGCACTTTTTTGGAAGGTTTACCAATCAGAAAGTCTTAGTTTTTATTCGAAACAAGTATCGATTTGTTATCTCTCTTTAAAAATATTATTTATTTTCACACCCATGGTGTTTCGTTCTGTGTGTACATAATATTTTATTTATGTCTGTGTTTATGGCTGAAGTGATGAAATATGGTACTTTCGAATTTAATATGTTGTAGTGTAATTCACTTACGTAGGCGTTTGCGAACCTTAACCTAATTGAGTGATGAAATAAATGTGTTGGAAATCGGAAATGAGATGGAAAGATTTATACAGCTTTTACGAGCAAAACCAACAAGAATTTTACATTGAAAGATACAATTGTCAGGTGTGTAAGTGTAATGTATTATATTTGTATTGAAGTTGTCCAGTTAATTTATATTTTGTTGGTGAAGATGAAAGTGAAATTGTTACGTGCACGTTAGTATTTTGGGACGTGGCTTGTATTAATTTATGGTGACTGTACCTTCATAAAAAGAAAGCTTTGCACGTAAGTTATGTTTAATGCATAAACCTGCATAAATATACCATACCGAAGATTAGAATGATGCATGCCTTTTATTTCAGTCTTTTTAAAAGTACATATTATTAAATTAGTACGATGCGTCGCATTTTTATGCTTATCAGAGAGTAAAATGTAAATAAATAGAATAAAGATCTCCCGTAACCTCGATTGATAACGCCGGAAATTGGTCGAAAGCATATGATAACGTTTTTTATTTCGTAAAAATAAGACAACGAAGACAACATATAGAACGCATAAAGAATTCTTTTGGATAAAAAAGCTCTAAACATTAGGTATATTGGGCAAAGTAAAATGTCACGTACTATTTTGGTATCAATTTATATTTATTTGTGTCTGAGCGGCTGTCTGGTCCAAGGCGAATGCTCGGGGGCTCAGAGGCGCGACATTGAGTCACGCAGGGTGACGCAGGCGGGGTGCGCGCCCCGACACCCCATGACGTCATCAATCGTGACTCACACCACCAATATAGGATTCGACCTCGCTTGGACCGAAGTACTTGACCAAGTTTAGATTGCAAATGAAATGGAAATGCTCTGAAAGGAAGTCGATAGGTTTTATTGTAATTTCACCCTTTCAAGTTTATTATTACTGACGATGACGGCTTAACAGTTTATTTTATGAATGAAGAGGCAAAGTTTTAATATAATTTTATCATTTATCTGTCTCTCTCTTGAAATGTCAGATTATCATATAAATTTGAGAACGTGGTCGTAAACTTTTCGAAAATGAATTCGCATAGCTTTCTAAAAAACTTCATCATCAAATGATTACTTTGATGAGTTTGAGTGATGTAGGTATGTGCGTGTTAGTTTCTTTAAAATTGATTATAATTAAGTTCTAATTAACTAAAACCGCAGTAAACCAGACAGACGCACGCGGCTCCTTATAGTTTTAAACAAAACTATGTCATCGGTTATTAGGACTCTCCACTCATTTACAAATTACTTTTTAAACATCACTGTGATAAAATAACAATCAGTATGTAGGTTGACTTCTAATCTAAAAGTAAATTGTGTATAGTTGGAGGTTTATGAACTCTTATGGATGTAAACGTTCAATTCGGCTTAGTGAATGTTCTTAGTTAGCAGACCATGAAGATAAATGACCAGAACGTATTAAATATTTTACATAAACTACCGAAATTAATGTTACAACATATGACGTATCTGTTTACGTTTTCAATCTTGATTGATTATACCAAAGCCGAAGTCAGAACTGGTATTGGAAAGTGTAAGTAGGGAGGTTTGTTTGGCATTTGTCGTGTAATGTATATAAATTATGTCACCTGTAGTGGTTCGTTATGCAACTCTACTTCAATTACGTAAAGTAAGAGCAGAGCCAGTACACCGGCGTATCAAAGGGCGCGGGTCCCTTGTGCAACTGGGGGGTTCCATTTCTATTAACAAGGCAGTTTTTAATTTGACACGTGTCAGTCGGATGCTAATGATTTTAGCGGTAGGAACGATTGACGCCGATGGAGCGTGGAAACTATAAACTACTTGATACGGTAGAGTAGTAGGTTATTATTTGTTAGAATGTTAAACATTTGTTGACTGGCCTGTTGGTCTAGTATTTAGTGACCCTGACTGCTATGCTGGAGGTCGTGGGTACGATTCCCACCCAGGAAAAATGTTTCTGCGATGAGCACGATCATTTGTTCTGTCTGGGTGTAATTTATCTGTAATATGTATGTATGTTTTTAGAAATATATAAGTATGTTTATCAGTTGTCTAGTACTCATAACACAAGCTCTGCTTAGCTTGGGACTAGACGGCGTTGTGTGTTAGTTGTAAATTATTATTATCAAAAATCTGTTTACACTTCATAGTTATAGATAAACTCCTTAAACAATTGCACATATTTTTTCTAATCTAACATTACTACTATTCCAGGACATGGTCTTCCCTTAAGCTAAGTATGAAACTTAAACAAATGCGTCCTGCCATTAAAACGTGAAGACGTCTAATTAATGTAATAGACGGGCAGAGTTACCTTCACATTTATACTATTCTCGCATTTATGTATATTAGCAACTAGCTTTTGCTCGCGACTTCGTCCGCCTAGAAGTCGAAAAAGGTTTTATTAGGTTTTTTGAGATACGAAAATATAAAATATAATTAATTATCTTCATCGTGTGTGATAGTCCATTGAATTGTATGGCGAGCGATATTGTATCTTAAGATAAAATATTATAGTATCTAAGCCGTGTGCAGCGCCCCTTAGTGAACTCCACTGCGGGTAACGTAACCTACGACAAACTTATTATTTGCGGTTGGTACAGTAATCGGGTTAGGCTAGGGATTGAACCGTAAAATTAAGTTTGTTTTGTATTGTATATACTTTTCCGGGATAAAAGTACCCAGTGTGGTTCCCAGGATAATAAAGAATAATTATACCAAGTTTCATCGTAATCGAACCGGTAGTTTTTGCGTGATGCCTGAACAAACAGACAGACAGAAATTTTTTTTTTAATCACATTTTTGGGTTCGGTGTCTGTCTAGTAACACCCCATTTATTTTTTTGATATTTTCAATGTACAGAATTTTCACTTCTACAGATTTATTATAAGTTTATATGATCATGTTGGTACTATTCTCTTGAAATGTCCGATTATCATATTCAATTACAGATGTTAGTCGTAATCTATTCAAAAACTAATTCTCATAACTTTCTTAAAACCTTCATCAACAAATAATTATAGCTTTGATGAGTTTGAGTGATGTAGGTATTTGTGTGTTGGTTTCTTTAAAACTCTTATTTTATTTCATTTTTTTTTTAATTTGACATAAACTAGTGCTTGACTGCGATCCCACCTGATGGTAAGCAGTGATGCAATCTTTGATGGTCAGGCGCACTAGTTTATTAAGAGCCTATTCACTCTAGCCTTGAAGACACCCCAATTATAATCGGACGGGAAAACCTCAGCAGGCATATTGTTCCAGTCCTTCGATGTATGCAAAATAAACGACGAGGCGAAACGCTTAGTCCGGACAGTAGAGGATTCAACAACGTAAGGGTGGATACTCGTCGTACGTCGGGTTGTCCGATGGTAGAAATGAGATGGCGGAATCAAGTCATGCAATTCCCGCATACACTCTCCATGATGCAACCTGTAATATTAAATAGGATAGTAGGTACCTATAAATGCAATATAATAGTATCGTTCGGTTATACTCTGCATGCATTGAACGAACCTGATAACGAAAGTGTGAGTTATCAGGAAAATAATCTCTTATTTGGTTTTAAAATATGGCCGCAGTTTACAAAATCCCAGTTGACAATATGATATGATGGCTTATGGGACGAACGGGCTTGGAGTTAAAAGTATTATCGTGTTTCGTCGTTCACTGTATACTTAGTGTTCAAAATATTTTACACACGAAATACGTTACATACGAAATATGTTACATACCGTACCTACTAAATGATTAATTAAATAATTCGTACTATTGGTTAATTTTAATTTTAATTTGCCTTCAAAAATACCTACTTTCCTCATCGCAGTGTGTGAAACTATGGAAAACCGAAATCATCATCGTCATCTTCCTGCCCTTGATCCGTTCTATTTCGGGTCGGCAACACGGTTTTTGGAAAACCGAAATGTCGACTGCAAAAAGCGTAACTTCAAATCTCATACTTTAGATATTGAGCAATAAACAAAAAAAAGTTTAGCAAATACGTGATTGAGAGCTTTAAGGACATTTTGGGTAGTCAAAAGTTTCTTTTAACTATAGTGCAATTTTGAATATATATATATATATATATATATATACAGATTGAAAGTGCTTGAAAAACTCAGTGGAAGTGCATCAAAAGAAGAGTGAAATTCCCTGTCGAAGTCTGTTTCTTGATAGCTACTACTTAGGGGTCTTTAAGTCAAGAGTGAATGGGTTACTTCTAGGCAAGCGTGCTCCATCGTAGGCCACATCATCGCTTACCATCAGGTGAGATAGAGGTCAAACGCGAGCCTATCCATAATAAAGAAAATAGTTATTTCCCCAAAATGGTCTTTACACCCTCTATAGCGTCATCATCATCATCATTTCAACCGAAAGACGTCCACTGTTGGACATAGGCCTCCCCCAAATGCCGCCACAACGACCGGTCCTGTGCGTCTCGCATCCATCGAATTCCCACGACCCTCACCAGGTCATCGGTCCACCTTGTGGGAGGCCTTCCAACGCTGCGTTTTCCGGTACGTGGTCGCCATTCCAGAATCTTTCCCCATCGACCATCTGTTCTAGCGTAAATATTCGATATACAAAACGCACCAAGCAATTTCATTGATAATCCATTATTGGTTATAAGATTCCTAAGCTATGTCAAACGACTGATCGAGGAGCTCAGCAGCACCGGCACGTATACTCCATCATATAGATGGAGTATACGTCAATAACATCAGCTACGGAGACGATATGGTGCTGTTGAACTTTTTAAAGCGTACTGTTCAGTCTTTTTACACCTGTAGCCTGTGGGTTAACTATACGTAGCGGACATACAGCATTCTGCGCGTTCAATACAATAACGCGTTCTGGGTGCTGATGAGACTGCCGCGCCACTAAAGCTCCTCCGTGTTGTTCTTGGCGACTTCGCAGCCATCATGCGCAAACGGTGTGCTTCTATCATGCGCCGTACGCTCGACAGTCCCTATACCATCTTGCGCGCGCTGGCGGACAGGTGGGACTCTCCGATGCTGACTCACTGGATACGGCTGCACGCAGTCGTATAGTGATTTTCCAACATCATCGGGAAGCCCACCCAGACTGGCCACTTCCTATTTAGCAATAAATCATTTTTTTACTAACACTAGTTTGTAAGCTCGCATTGTACTAACAAATATGACTGTAATCGCAAGATGAGTCTGATATAAATAATTTATTATTATTATAATTTGACTTTCACTCTCATAAAAATTCTACCATTCGGGGCGGGATCAATAATTATTGTTATCTATTAAAAGTATGCCGAGCACAATTTGTGTTGGTCCAATCAATCAATAAAAAGACGGAACAGAAAAGCTAACATGAAACCCACATTCCTCATTTCCAATAACGAACAAAACATAATAATTCAAGAATCATGCGAAATTAATAGCATAGTATTAAAAAGCAAATGATTCACTGAGCTTATACATAAACCATTATCTAATCTAATTATGCATTGCATAAACTAATAAAATTATGTTTATTAATCTACGTATCTAACCAGTCCATGATATTTCCGGTAGCTCTTTTTTTAAGGTGAGAAATCATCAAATGGCTTCTCTCGCTTTTGGGCGTATCAGACTTTTACTGACTAAAACCACACCTATGCTTCTTCTTTGTCTTTCGTTCCAGGAAAGGAAAACCCGGGGAGGTTTCCCTTTCGGAAGTCAACCCATGGCCCCAGTAGATGGGTTTCGACCCTGTTGGACCCCTGTGATTTTTCTGACATCTCTTTGAACACTACGCGCTGTCGACGACTCAGGCTTAGTCGGACGGCGAGCTACCCATTGCTCGTCGTTCGCTCCGGTAGCGTTGCACCCGGGTACCGATCACTTTTCCGTTTTTTTTTTTTAGAATTTCATTTTACCGAAAACTATTGACCGACGTTTTTATTGCTTTGTAAATTATTTGACATATTTTGAGATCATCGACATAAATATTATTTTGCCCAACTATATTTCGCTGATTTACAAAATAACTTTTTACTGTTGGCTGAACTGAAGCCTCTTTTTTTATTTGTCAAATGATTTATTTGCCATATTTTCATCACACCAAAACAATATTTTACGGAATTTTGGTCACAAATATATAGACGGTTACTTGGTAGCATTTCTAATATTAAATTAAAATAGTGTCATAAAAAGTCAATATGTTGTGCTAAAAAATTTAGTGACAGAAATTAATCGCTGCAAAACCGACTTCACACAGTCTTATCTGCCCTATCCCTAAAGTGTAATTCAAGCCCACGTAGGCGCGGAGGGGTAGGGCAGCCCGCGAGCTGAGGAGCAGGTGGTTTGAAGGCCCACCGACGCGACTGATGCAGCATGCTGAAGCTGCAGTGGTGAGCGTTAAAACCATCTGCGACGATAAGCTCGCGTCCCCAGCCGCCCGCTGCAATATTACTGTATTTGTGCTGTAACTATTAAGCTCTGCCAAATTTATGTTAATTTGCTGCAACCTAACAGGGTCATGTACCCATTATTAAGTCAAGACTGATCTTTAACTTCTTATATGGAAATTTTGTGCAACAAAATAAATAAATAAAAGTCACTATTTACATATTACACAATTCGTTTGAAAGCATAATTCTTTAAGACTAGCACTTTACCAGCGACTTCGTTAGCGAAATGTTTTTTTAAGAAAACATTTCGGTCGCGAAAATGTTTTCATAAAAACGTTAACACCTCTTAAACCATATTTTGAGGGTAGTTTTGAAAAACTAATAATGACAGTCTTTTCACCCGCTTAAGGGTTGAATTTTCAAAATCCCCTTCTCAGTATCTAAACACACTATGCCGAAGGTACGCGACCGAAGTACGGTATGATTACGCCTGCAATGCTATTTGAATTACTGACGACACATTATCCCGAAATTACGTTGCTTTATAGCATACAGCCGAACTTCGGTCCGGCTTAAATTCAGCGGCAATTCGGCAGTATTCAGTCGTATTCTGTAGAGCACACATTATACGCGACCGAAGTTCGGTTCAGTTGCCGATGAAGATGAGGGGCGGGGACATGTCAGCTGAATACGTCGGAACGTAAAATCAGCCGCGGAACTTCGGTCGCGTACCTTCGGCACTCTGTCTATAAGTGTATCTCAACCAAAGTGACCACCACACCGACTTCCGAAATTAGAGTTATTTTGATCCTTTTAGTGTTTTTTTTTTTAGTGAAGTCGGTTATTTCTTTTTTTGCAAAGTTTTTTATTTCACACTTTTTGGTTGAGATACACTTATAGACAGAGTGCCTATTTCTCATGACAATTCCAATTAACCCAAACAGTGCTAGGTTACATTGTTTTATTATGAAGGTATCTACCTTCCACCTTCCGGCTCCATCAGATCAGTTAGATAGTACCTTATAACCAAAGTGCATCTCATGACAATTCTAATAAATTTTGCAAAGCGGTCCATAAAAGACGGAGTTCTGAGGTAACAAACATAAAAAAGAAAATACAACCGAATTGACATCTTCCTCCTTTTTTGAAGTCGGTTAAAATATGAAATAATTTAACTTTGAAGCTTTTTTTATCAGCAAGTTTTTCAAACAATTTCCTTTTATGAATGTGAAAATGTAATACATTATACCTGTATATAGTTGATTTCGTAAACTTCACATAATCTTATCTAGTCGTGCGGGCATTGTTGTCTGATTAACAAACGATGAGTAATGAGTACTAATCAGCAAAGGACAGGGCCAGGGCGTTCCTCCACTGTGACTCATCGGCGGACGACCGTTCGATCAAACAAATCTGTTTTGCCGACCCAGACTGTTCCGGCATGACTCCACCGTCCTCACTTCCAATAAAATGTTGATGACTTCGAGACATACCGGAAGTGATATTGTGCAAAGCGTATGAGAAAACTGTCGACCAGCAACTCCCTGCATCAATGACATACGTGCAGCTATACAGAGTATATTTAGCTGTTAGCTCTTCACACGTCTGTCCAACTATAAGATATATACGAGATATAATCTCGTAAACCATTCGTGTTATACGATACACTTGTCGTGGTGTGCGTGACATTGGCATTCAGGTGAGACGTTCCGATACCTAGAACGCAAGGTCATTCGCCATACCCGTTAGCAGTTTAATTATATTGTTAACTTTAACAATATAGCTATTGAAACTAACCAAACTGCTTGATTAATTTAAAATAATTAAATTCATTTAGAGAAATTTTTATAGCCGGTTTTCGCAAAGTTGTCCACAATCAGGTCGCTGGATAGGCTCTCAAAATTCACGCATGACAAAGTCATGGTAGGCAATTAACATTAATAGATCTGCCAACTCTCCAAAATCGTTAAATTATGCATAGAAAACATTTTCTGTATAATTATGGCTCAGATAAGTGTGGCAGATGTTGTAGATATTGTGTCTGTATGTGAATGCAGTGACAATATTTGATCATCGCGTGAAGAGAGTGCCAATTACCGAGTAGGTATTGATGGCTGCGACCGCGCCGCGGTCTTGCACGAACGCCGGGACAGGTTCACTGACACACCCGCCCCGGCTGCCAAATATGACATACATTGTATTTTATGGGAATTAGACACAATTACTGTAAACTTGTCGAACTAAACTGAGACGTTAATAAAATCAAATCCGCTCATATGAAAATAATATCAACTGTAAATTAGTGTTGAGGGTTAAATATGGAAAACCTGTTCTAGGGCTCAGAAATCTATATAATCTATCTATACAGTATATATAAATTGTATGTCCAACTTTATTGAGGCGCATGAATGATGAATTGAATATTATACTTCTTTTATGACAGGTTCTTAGTTTTGGTAGTGTAATGTTGTTGCATTTATATGTAATAACAATATTCCAAAGACACGACAAATCATAAAATGTTTTAACGCATTTAATTGGCCAATAGTCACGTATCAACTGTCAAATATGAATTTGAATCGTAGTAATTAGCCAAGGTAGCCGGCAGAACACGTGTTGGTAACCGCGCTGAGTGTGTGCGGCATACTGATCACTGCGATCATGGTGAACATTGCGTATGCGCATTCCTTTGCTCCCCGGCGTCGCCCACCAACCGCCTTTTTGAACCGTGTGTAGGACCACAGACCACGGCCGTCCACCGCTTCTTGATATAATTTGCCACTTGCTATCTGGTTCACGCATTTCTGAGATTGAATAGACTAGGTGACCTTGTATTTTTAGACAAGAACTACTTTTAGGCTAAGTCCATTAAGAAAACAAGGCTAATGTATAATGTTTTTTTAAAATGCCATTTCTTCGACAAACTTGTACCTCTATGATTTACTGCACACACATGTATTTTGCCACTCAATACCTCTAATTAAGTAAATTACTACAGTCATACTTTGCAACGTAATTGTTTAAGGTGCGGAGTAGGATTCGCACTAAAACGTACGTCAAACGTATCTCAGTTGTCACAAATCAGGTTCTCCCACGTCCAGTCGAGCCACTCTCGCACTGGCGTGTGGACTTGTGGTCTTGTGCGATGTAGCTCCAGCATCAGGGTTAACGAACTGATCCGCCATACTAACACATAGCCATTGTATTTTTTGCATGTCCATTATGGTACCTACGACAACGACATACATTCATTTCTTAACTGTAAAGACACATTGGTAATTTATTATTGATAAAGTACACAATCGTTTTCACTCAATAGCAGTCAAGTAGGTACCTCGTTCTGCAAGTCAAGTTCATAAGTATCAGATAAGATAGCTTTTTAATTTGCTACGTAACTTGCGACCAATGATCAGTTATTCATATTTGACGTTTTAATTTAATATTTCGAAGGTAAAACACTAATGACAGGCTGTTCAACGCAACGGTAAATTCCTTGGTCTGTAAGACCGCATATTATCATAAGAAACACCTTTGTCTACACTCTCTGCCATGATGTTCGAGTCTCTCTGTCTTAAACATATAGTTTGATGCCGTTACTTATACATAGAGCTGAGAAAAGCAATTTTTAATTTGAAAATTGATGAATAATTTAAGAAAAGTAACGTACTATGTTACTTTTCTTATTCCATGATTTGATTTTCAATTATTGTGACTAACTAGTCATGCTCTACGACTAAGGGCGATTTGCAAATGCTAGTTAAATCTCGATTTAGTGTGATTAAAACTCCGCTTAAACTTAAGTCGAATTTAACTTATTACACGACATCTGTTTAGAGCAAAGTTAGATTTAGAAGTGTCAAATTTAAATCAATGTGGTAGGTTTAAGTTGTTAAATCTCGATTTAGTGAATGTTGAATGTTCGTTATAGTTTTATTTACTGTAAAAATGGATATGTCTATTTATTCGAGTGATCCGAAGAAGATCTACTATGAGTAACGATAATGAAGTGCGCTAATACTATGTTTGGATTCATCATGTTGTTTTCGATTGCTAGACTTTTCGGTATTTTTTTTTTGTGGTTGCGCTGTCTGTTTTTTATATTTTATTTTCTATGAGACTTTTCCATTAATAACAAATTAATGCATGATTGCAGCTGAAATCAGGCGCACGTAATCATTCATTTTTATAAGAAAATAAAACCACCACAAAACAAAGAAACTTAATTTATATTTACAACACACACAATGGCACTAATGACAGTGAAAAAAAGTAAACGTTAGTTTACGTCAGACTTTATATTTGTCATGTACCATTATCACCCAAAAACAAAAAATATTCGGAATATCCTGCTAAACTGTAAATGAACAACGGAACCAAGGGGCTGGAAGGTTTAGCACTTTCCAGCCCCTTGGATTGTCGCTAGGTTTAGTTAAGTCGGGTAGATTTTTACACTTGCAAGATGCTCCTAATATACCTAGTTTAAGCTAAGTCAAGCTTGTAATGCGAGTTTAATAAAATCTAGTTTTAAGAGCAGATGGTGCAAGCCGCCCTAAATCTGTTTTTAGTTCGTGTTTTACAAAAATAGGTATTATAAGCCACAATACTTTACTACCCACACTAAAAATGCCAGTGATAAAATTATACTGAATACTAATAGGCACTAAAAAACAAGTCAAATTCCAGTTTTTTTTAATCAAATTCTAGTCTCTGACAAAATTGGCACAAATGTAGAAAAAAAAGCAACTAGGCACTTAATGTATTTAGTGCGAAAGAAGACCAAGATAAACACATTAATTTGTCTCCATTGAGTCTGTTCAAAACAACGTACAATAGATCCTTCCTCGTCTATTATTTCTTTATTGTTCCACTTCGCTTTTATTAATTCATCAACTATTCAGACCGACTCTCTCCGTACCAGAGCGAGATACTTAAGCGTTTTCATTCCAGTGTTTTAGATTTTTTTTTTAATATGAATGTTTCCGAGACAGTGTCATGTCTAAAAATATTCTATTCACATTTCATATAATGCGTGCCTACAAAACGCTCATTGCAGCCGAGTAGTGTCGCTACGCATTCAATTAATGCTATTAGACGCCAAATATTATCACGTCCGTTATTTGTTTGAGCGTGTAACACTGAAGTAATAATATAATATGTTGTTCACGAGTCATAATCCAATATTAATGAGGTGTGCAGGAATGAGCTTTTAAATTTGAGGTGTTTAAAGTGAGAGCCGTGTCGATGCACTCGGTACGTAGCTGGAGAGTCAAGGGCGACTGGGAAGTTCAGTCGCGTGCGCATCACAGCACGCAATCACTGTAGTCCCGTCCGCCTCATCACCCTCGCTGGGAATGTGAAGACCTTTAGCAGAAATACATCCATTTATGGAACTGGAATGTACCGAGTCCTATTCTCACCGCCGTTTAATGTTTTGGTTAATATATATTGGATATGTATATAAAATATGGTTTTAATTATTTCAAATTCAGTAATGAGAATGAATAACCTTAGTTAAACAACAGCAGTTATCGGCATTACAATTTCCCGCTGGGATGGCCGGCTATCGCGAACCGTTTCCTCTGACTTTTATAAATCATTTTGTATTTAATTGCTTTTATGTATACTTTTAAATGAAAACATTAGTAAAGCTATGACTAAACTAGCTAACAATGCCGTAATTATAACAAATATTGTTTCTCTTTGTTCACAGGATCAGTATGATAACTTAGCCGCCCATACACATAAAGGAATTGATTTTTTAGACAAATATGGAAACTTCGTAAAGGAGAGGTGTGCTATCGAATTAGAATATGCAGGAAAACTCAGGTGAGAAAAATCATTCAATTAATAAGTTTCCAAGACCATTTAAACAGATTTTTAAATTTTGATTATCGAATAGCTATCTAGATAAAAAAAAACAGCTTTAGTGCGATTTAGATGCAACGCTGTATAATCTGCGATAAATATACACTTATATATTACTGGTATTATCGAAATTATCTTATAAATAACAATGACTGTAGCGATTGCGACTATTACGATAATATTACAGCTTGTTGTTGTTTTGATAATATGCAGCTTTATTACATAGTTATTATCGTTCTTATTAAAACTTGTTTGTTTTTTGCAGGAGGCTTGTCAAAAACTATCAACCAAAAAGAAAAGAAGAAGATGAATATCAGTGAGTATTTAAACGTTATTTAGGTTCGTTGACGTGATATATAGGATATGAATCATGCAGTTCTTTCCAAGAAGTTGTAATTACCGGCCAGCGTCACAAATACCTGAACTTTTCCTTTGCAAGGACGTTGATTCATCGCTAATCTTAACTTTATAACGCCAGCGATAAAAGAAATAGTAAAAGAAACGTGGAAATGTAATAGTAGCAGTGAAATATGTATGATATACGAGTAGGTAATATCATGTTAACCTAAGGCAGTTATCGGGAAACTGAATTTGGCACGCCAATCGCGCAGCCAAGCATTTTTACGGTTGTATATTTGTTGACGCTTAATTTATGTGGCTGTGTAATGTCGTTGGCTCGTTGCACAATATTTTGTGCACGACAGAAACGAGTTTCAGTTCTTGCCGAAATCGGATCACGGAACTTGTTTGTTATGTGTAAATAAAAACCGTCTTCTGAAGACTTTCAAAAAAAAAACAAATGCGTTCGGAATGTTGCGGTCTTCCCGTCCAACTATAATTTAGGTGTCTTCAAGGCTAAAGTGAATAGGCTCTTAATAAACTAGTGCGCCTGACCATCAATGATTGCATCTCCGCTTACCATCAGGTGGGATCGCAGTCAAACACTGGTTTATACGAATTAAAAAAAAAAATGTCCGCATTGCTTTCTTGTTAGCTTGTCGTATATTAGGAACCTCAAATCACCTATCTTTTCATAGCCCTATAAATCGACACGATGTTTGTTTGTTTAATGCTTGCAACAATGAGTAACAATCACAAATCTTTCAGATATACGGCGTGTAAAGCATTTAAACATTTACTTCAAGAGTTAAACGATTTCGCGGGCCAACGGGAAGTGGTAGCGGAAAACCTACAATCAAATGTAGTACGAGAGTTGCATCTACTCGCCAAAGAGCTGCGAGAAGAGAGGAAGGTGAGGAAATCATTATTTGTTTTAATAAATAACTTTTAACAGGCCATTTGCCAGTTCTGTAAATGTCAATGAATATTCTGGATGGCCTTGTTAGATCTTGTGCTAAATATTCGCGTCTGGCAATAACAATCCGTTGGGTTTAGCTACTATAAGAAATTCTCAGTCTATAGCCTGGATTTGTGACCTCAATTCTTGAGTCCTAAACATCTGCCGAACGTGCAAAATGTCAGGAGAAACCGGCGTATCTAGTATTGTTATCATTATAACTAAAACTGGCACTGCATGACATACAAACTGAGCATACAACAAAGTATCCCACATAAGTCGTGCAGAAACTGCGTATAAATAAAATACCTAATGTTTATTAAGGAAAAAATATAATTAACACGTATGGCTACTGGAAGGATGATAAAAACTGCAGCGACTTATATAAAAACCACTTGTTTGCTTTTGTTCGGGATATGTCAACGAAAATAGTCACGTAGACATCTGTGTCTATGCTGTTATTATCATATTATCACCGTTTCAAGTAAATTTGAGTTTCAGTACAGTTTATTGAAGGTTAATCTTAAACAGCCTACCTAAAGGGTAAACTTGGACCCAATTAATTACTAAGACTCTACTGTCTGTCAGGTTGTCATCAGGCTGTACCTATCACGAACCGTGACAGCTACACAGTTGAAATTTTTACAGACAATGTGTTTCTGTTGCCGCTATAAAAACAAATGCTAAAATCAGAATTAAAAAAGTTGTATAGATAATTGTACGGAATCCTTCGTGCGCGAGTCCGACTCGCACTTGGCCGGTTTTTATTTCACATGCTTTTCGTTGAACTGAACATACTTCTGAGGCGCCACAATACACTATGGCATGGGCGGTACCTTAACGCAGGGATTCTAAAAATAAACATTACTACATCGGACCGCTTATAATTCAAAATCGAATTTTGATATTCAAATAACTCTGAGCTTGATTGTCTTCCTTGAAACTGTTTTGTTGTTCTTTAGATTATCCAACGTTATATTTAATTACAGCAACATTTAAACGAAGGTGCAAAACAAATGGGAGTGCTGAACTCATCGATAGGTTCTTTGGAGCGAGCGCGGAGATCGTACGAGCGAGCGGCCAGGGAATCAGAGCGAGCACTGGAGACCTTCCAAAAGGCAGACGCTGACCTTAATCTGAGGTGATTATCTAATACACTACACCAACGATAATACTGACTTGACTTGACCCACAAAATTGTACAGCTGATTAAACAGTGCGTAAACTGTACAGCGAATTGTAAACGCCGTGGTAATCGAATTTTAATGCTGTGTTATTTCAATGTTAACATTGATTTCTTTGGTGAATTAGTTTTGCAGATATATATTTTTTTTCTTAGAGACAGTAAATATGACATAATAATACTTGCATTTTTATTGGCATGTACATACGCTGGCAGCAAGATAAAATATTCTTGACCTCATAAATAATGAAGTGTTGGCATAGCTTCAATACTTAATGCAGAACAATAGCAAGGGTAAACCGTATGGGGTTGAGGATGCCAGTGTCTCAAGTATTCATGCCAATTTTTCCTTTTAACTTCAAATAAAGAACTTGAAATATATATATAGCTTGTACGAAGCCAAGTTTTATAGCTCCTTAAGATAGTGGTTCACTTGATACATGCGCCAAATAGCGACCATCAGCTTAAACCGCTGCTGGTTACCGTTGCGGTCAGATGGTTCACCTATAGAATATAATATTTTACTGACCAAACACGGAAACCTCCACTTTATTGGCCCACTAAACGTCTTCTATCTTTAATGGGTCTGTTAATGAACACTACCATTAAAATTCACCTCGAAGGGGACATTACTGGGTGTATTTTAGTCGGGTTTTACGACACCTTTTGATGAACGAAGGATGTTTTCTATGTTTAGAGGTTTTTGGTAGTGTTTCACCCTTCAATGGTCGACTACAATTATTCTACTCATCATTTTACTGCACTTATCCTAATTTATTTAGGCCCGGCGGAGCAGCTTCCTAGCCATAACGACTGGGTGTATTCTAGTCGGGTTTTACGACACCTTTTGATGAATGAAGGATGTTTTCTATGTTTAGAGGTTTTTGGTAGTGTTTCACCCTTCAATGGTTGACTACAATCACTCTACTCATCATTTTCCTGCACTTATCCTAATTTATTTAGGGCTGACAGAGCAGCTTCCTAGCCATATCGACATTCACATATTCATTCTAAACACAAACATATTGATTTGCAGTCGAGCAGAGGTGGAAAAACAGAAAGCGAACATGAAACTCCGGAGTCAAGCGTGCGAAGACGCGAAGCAGGAGTACATGGATCAGCTGCGCAAAACAAACGACGCTCAACGACAGCACTATGAGCAGAGGCTGCCGCACGTCTTCAAACAGTTACAGGTGAGATACAACATTATTTTATTTCCTGACTAGCAACTTGCTCCTGCTTCGTACGGTTGTAATTTATAAACTCAAATCTTTGTCGTTTATCGTTCTTTTTATTAGTGAAAACCGTATTGAAATCCATCGCGTGGTTTAGAAGAAGTAAGCTGAGAAATAGAGGCAGACAGACGAGAGCGACTTAGTTTTATCCTATTTAGAATTTTTTTTTTTCGGGTGGGAAAATCATCTAATGACATCCCCGCTCTTGCTCTTGGGCGGAGCGGGGGATAGTGTCAGACTTTTACTGACTAAAAACCCACTCCTGTTCCTTCTCTGCCGTTTTTTTCCAGGGCCCCGGGGATCTCTTTCGCATCACCCATGGCCCCAGTAGGCTTCGACCCTGCTGGGCCCCTACGATCCTATTTAGATATAAGCCATCTTTTGAACTTAAATTGTGATAATCTATGAATAATGTCTGCGTTGAAACAAGCGAGCCTTGTAGATGGCTCCTCTTCACCTTTGCTTTGAAAGCTGGCGGGACAAAGGAGGTTGGGAACACACAACACCTTTTCTTCTTCATCATCATTCTGTCGAAAGACCAGGATCATTCTCAAGCAATGTCACAATGATCAGTCTTGCGCTCCCCGCGTTTTTCTTACTTAAGTTATAAGATTGATGGCCTTGCGAATGTTTTTTTACATGTCACTGGAACAGAAAAAATCGGAGATTTCTCAATTACTTTTTTGCCCATGACAGCTTTTCGGATTAGTTACGGGTCTGTCTTATTTCAATTAGAAGATACATAATATGTCTCCCATTTTTCAATTGACTCTGACACATAACATATTTTTTAATCGAGAAATAAAGTGATTGAAAAATAATAATTTTTTTAGTTGATTTTAGACACGCGTCGAATTACAACAGCGCTTTTAAGTTTCCTTAATGAACAGTAAAAATTCACGCGCAAAACGTGCTTTTGAATTTTGGATATCTCACTTTGGTTTCGAGTAACAAATACCGTTGGGACACAATCTGCGCATCTTTCGTGTATCCTAAAATAATCTTGTAGAACCGTAACTCGGACGACCACCTAAGTAATAAATTACAAAGCTGATGATTAATACTATGATATATGTTATTTAAATGGTATGCCTAGTTCCTTCACAATTTTATACTTTTAGGATTCTGTACCTCAAAAGGAAAAAACGGAACCCTTATAAGATCACTTTGTTGTCCGTCCGTCTGTCTGTCTGTCTGTCTATCAAGACCCTTTATCTCAGGAACGCGTAAAGGCATCGAGTTGAGATTAAAACTTCACAGTTAACGAAAAAAAAGATACGGCCGTTTATGTAGCAAAAAAACGTATGTTTCGACACTCAAGAGAATCAAAATTCATAGGTTTCTCCCGTTGACCTAGAATCCTCAAATTTGGCATGAAACAAGGTTTCATAGTACAAGTATAGAAAAAAATCTGAACACTGTTAATTTGTAGTTACGTCACAAAAAAAGAACTTTTTTGCGGTTCAGAAAAATCGCCATAACTCGATTCGGAAATTGAAGTTTTTTTCATAGGTAAGTTTGTTACGGAACCCTCAGAGCGCGAGTCCACCTCGCACATGCCCGGTTTTTTTCTTTTAATATTACAAGAACATTATTTATCTCTTTTAATTGCATTTGTCAAGCATATTGAATTATAATTAATGACATTTTAATATATTGATTAATGAAAAACTGTCATGTTGCTTGTAAATGAGTTCGATTACAAGATCTTCACTTTTATTATAAATTATTTCTATGAATTCAGAGTTGTAACTTTCTTCTGCACGTGAACATGAGTCACTGTACGAGTTTGAAGAAATTCAGGAAAATGTTGGGCTCAGTAGTGCAACTACTTTGTATTGTGCATTCTGGCGGGATGCCAACGAGGTCAAATGGGAGAGACATGCATAAAACACTTCCACTATTTTCGTATAAATTCATACGGAAACATGTTTATTCTTTTAATAAGTAATCTTTATGTTTGCAGGACTTAGATGAGAAGAGGATAAAAAATATAAAGAACTTCATGTTAAGTTCAGTAGACGTGGAAAGGAAGGTGTTTCCGATAATCATGCAGTGTCTCGACGGTATGGAGACTGCAGCAAATAGTATTAATGAAAAAGAGGTAAGAAAATTTAAGTATTTTTTCCGAAGTCATCATCCAGCATTAGATATTTTTAGAAAGTGCAATATGATTTTATAGGAGGTAATTAGCTAGGATAATTGAAGATTTGTGTCAAATCGTGAAAACAGCACCAAGATTCATTAGATCATATTCCTAGACACGCATACAGACAGTGATTCATAGATTGTTTTATCTGAAACTTGAGATAATTACATTCTTCATCATATAAATGTGACGCATTTTGATATCAATATTCTAATAGCACATATCCACTTATTTTATACACGTGGTATGAATATTGTATATTTTGTTTACTGGTCGCAACCATCTTTCAAGTTTACATAACATTAGAATTGGCATCACATATTACATGGTATAATGATCTGCCTAACACTGACTAATAATAGCTTTATAGTTGGTGTCGTGATGTTGACATAATGATATATAATTAACTGTTTAATTATCAAAGAATATATGTAGTTTATTAGCAGCCTATTAAACATTTTATAAGGATCGTTAAACTAAGAAATGGGTTAGAATAACAGTTACGGCAATTTTTACGACCTATCGAGATTTTAAGATGTAATGACCTAGCTAGGGCCAATTAATTCTTGGCAACGTTTGCATTCTTTTCATAAAGTATTGACATTCCAATTTTTATTTTCAGGACACAAAATTAGTTATAGACAGGTATAAGTCAGGTTTCGTACCGCCTGAAGATTTTTCATTCGAGGCGGCGTCGGGAGCTGATACCACGGACTCAACGTCTCACCATCACCCACCCCTCAGCACTGTGCGGGGCACCGTCTCTGGCAACAAAATCAAGAAGAGAACAGGTCTACTAGCCATCTTCAGCTCCAATAAGGTGAGACAAACATATTGGTGCCTCACAAGTGTGACAAGGACGGATGCTTTGGGTTACTTAATCATGTTTGTGTATCGGTGGATACATTCAATAGAGGTTTTATTGTAGTCAATGGGTCTATATTATTATAAAGTCTGTGTTTTGTGAAGCTAGCATTGTTCCAATAAAGGTTCGCACATTTTTGTATCAAGTTGATTCATCTGTCTTTTATTGTATAATAATAATGTGCCGCATGTGTTGGGATCTAATGCTGGCTTCATAACGTAGTTAGAAATATTATTATTTCAATCTTATCGTATTTAAAAATGTATGTTTTAATTTATTTTGAAAGCACATTATAAGGTTATGGGGCTGTGAGCTTGAAACGATGTATGGGCTTCATATCAGCTTATATTGTCATGATTTTTTAAATAATTATTACGTAATGCATGGTATGGTTCCATATTTTATTTGTACAATACGATTTGATGTTATATCATTTTATGTTATTACATTTGTTCATATTTATACAGCTGGCGTATAGTCATGAAACGCTTATTTATAATCAAATCAATTGAATAAGGAAAACTGTAATGATAGCACAATGACTAAACGCCAGTGAGGTTTTTATTTATATTTTTATTATGTGTAAGTTGGAGGTACTAATTTATTTTTATATTTCAATCCCTGTTCGATCCCTACCTAACATGGGTACAAATAACAACCAAAAACAATGATATTTTGGCTGTCGGCGTTGGTGCCATGTCATGTGGAAAAAGTAAGTTGGCCCCGCGGTGTGGGGATGTAAGTCATTAGCATGAGTCACTTGCTTCTGTTACTGTTGATAAATAACGAGCAATTATGAATAACACCGTCTTAAACAATGTTTCATACAATACTTTACTTTCTTTTTTTTTCCAATCTCTGTCATGTTATTTATAAACGTTATTTTATGACTCAAAAAGGTGCGCTGTCTTTTATTGATCGCCTTTTTGTGATCAGTTTTTTATATTTGTATGTTTGCGTATGAAATTATGGGAAATACTGTTTTAAGATGAATTAACTGGATATGACACACGTTAGTTACTACATCTGTCAATTTTCAGGGTAAAAACCATAGACGTTAAAGTGATTTAGTCTATGGTACAAATAATGCTGAAAATTGTATATTTTTCTTAGTTTAACGTGTTCAATGTTAGCGCTGAGACACATAATAGAGTAATTATTCAAAATTCATAAAATAACGTTGTCAAACAAAATTTCACGATACTATTCCACTATCTAGCAAACACCTTTACGTTGCGTACACACGCACCCCCACATACTCTGGCTTGTTGCGACCGGCCGGTCGGTCGGGTGTGTTTCTACCCCATATGTTAATGTTGTTTGTTTGCCTCCCCCGTCTCGCGCGCGCCGCTAACGCTTCCTCCAGAAGATTGTCGAGGCCTGCAACTCGATCAAGGTCAGTCCCGTGTGACTCGTGTGTCGTGGTGCATTCAGTTGTGTCGTGAGATTGTTTATTGGTATAGTTATGTCGTTTGTTATAACAACAGTAATGTCTGTTTTGATTTTAGTGTTGTGTGATGTATGTAATCTTTTGAGTGTTAGATGTATGAAGCATGCAATGGTTGTGAGTGACTGATGAAATGTGAGTCTCATATAGGTAACACCTAAACCCAATACTTCGGGGAACACAAGCTCGATGTTTATAAGTTATTTAACGCCGATATTTTATAAGATTTTTTGTCTTTATTAGAGAATATTTGAATTATTGCTACAGTCTGAGTAAATATTTGTGGATAAGAGTTACCGTAACCCTGGAATGCAAAAGGCAAACGAAGGAACACAGATGGGTTTTAGTCAGTAAAAGTCTGACACGCTCTTTCGCTCTACCGTAGAGCCAGAGAACTCATTTGATTATATTCCACCTCAAAAAAAAAGCCCGAGTAAACATTAATTATTGAGAACAATACAGTAAATCAATTGCTGTTTGTCATTTCGCGTGAAATTCCTCACAAATTGCTCTGAATGGCACGATGTTGATGTGTTTATATGAAAAGCAGTGAAGTAATGAGTAATGTGATTCTTTCATGAGATGACCAATAAACTTTCTCGTGGGCACACAGTCGGTTGGTTTGTATCGCTTGGTCTAACTTACCATGCCTGCACGGCTTCCATTGGTTTCAGCGCACTTGCAATTCCGTTTACATGTTTATATTAGATTTGTTAATAGATGTTGTGACTAAGTATAATATTTGTGTAGTTTATATTCCAATACAATGCGTTTCAAATAAGAATAGGAAAGCCAATGACCTCAATCTGTCAAATGTTGATTGAAAAGTATGGTTTGCAAAGAGAACTTATTTGCTTATCAATCATTTTATTTCTACTTTGTTCATGATTCGTAGAGAAATTAAAAAAAAAAAACTGGTTTTGCTCATCCTACCAAATTTTTTCGATTTGATAGCTCGTCACAACATGTCGCAAAATCGATCCTATCCTTATTTAAACGTTTTGTACAATTTTTTTTATAAATTATTATATATTTAGTTATACAGCTGTGAATAAAACAAGGTAATTTATATTTTATTATTTGATAGCAATTGACAGGATAATAATGACAATTTACCGGGAGTCGCACAGTTGACTCCTAAGTCGTATGGAAGTGTGTAGTCCTAAAAAAAAATTGAGAGAATTAAGTTTGTGATTTTAAGTGATTGTAGATTAGTAAAGCATGTTTAAAAACATTTTCAAGTTCAAAAATAATGTAAGGATATATTTAAAAAATTTATTTAAAAATGTTTTCTGAAGATTTTTTATCAAGGGTGGTATTTTAGTGGAGTTAGCAGATGTGGTGGTGTCTGGTTGCATTTTGCACTGACCAAACAGTTAAGACTGAGGATTAAAGTGTTAATTTGCGTTACAGAATAACATGTCTATGGACGGAAAGGAGGATTATTCAGACTTGCCACCGAACCAGAAGAAAAAGAAACTTCAAGCAAAGGTGGCGGAGTTGAGTAAGCAGGTCAGTATGTTCCACTAATACTTTTTATAGCTACACTAGTACCCATGGCCGGATCTACTTAATGGCTAAATGGGCTGCAGCCCAGGGCCCCAGGGATATAAGGGGCCCCCAGTTCTCATTAAAAACAATCTACAATACACATTTACAAAAACTAAGTGTTCAGTCGGCGGTCTTCTCGCTCAGGGCAATCTCTTACAGAAAACCACAAAACGAAGTATATTTAGACTTTCAAGTTAGCTATAGTAACTCGTGATCTCTTGTTCCATTAGGACGACATTTCTACAGTGATCGGTCGTTGTCGAAAAGGTACACTGTAGGAAAAATATAAACTTCTTTTTAACAAAATGCCAATTAATTTGAATACTTAGGTGGGCCCCCAAGTAGTGTTAGCCCAGAGTCCAACAATTTCACGATCCGCCTCTGCTAGTACCCCACGGTTTCACCCGCGTTTTCGGTTACTGTTCCGATTCTAGCCAATAACTTTTCTTGATAAATGGGCTATCTAGCACTAATATATAATAAACTAAGAGTCGCAGCATAAACTAATGCTAGAACTACACTGCGCATACGTGTGCCACACACGCCGATCTGGGCGCGTCGTTCTTCATAATTTTTAAATGGAAACTACACTTGTAGAGCTACACTTGATCACGCCACGCGACGTTTTCTACGTACAAATCAGTCGTGTTACACGTGTGCGTCGCTCTCATGTAGTTCTAGCTTAAAGGGGTGACCAGACGGTTGCAAACCAACGTCCCAACCAAGGTGACCCGTAGCCGACTGCGGACCCAGCTTGGCCGCTGTAAACACAATTTGCCAAATGGGGCTTTTTCGACCTATCTCTAACAGTGTCAGCCAGAGTACCAGTGTGGAGCTGCTGCACAGGTCATGTGTCATTTGCTATGTTGTCCATCCTGCACAACCATCTGCGGTTTCAGGATCTATACGAGGCCAATAACAGAGCCGTAGAGATTGCCAATACTGGTCAGAAAAATTTTAGTTAAGAGTAAGTACATCGACACGAAAAGAAGAAGCACTAATAAAAAATTTCAGTTCGAACCAGTAGTTCTTGAGATTAGCACGCTCAAACAAATAAACTCTTCAGCTTTATAATATTACTAGCTGTAGCCAGCGGTTTAGCCCAAAGGAAAAAAAAATATCCCAAGGGAACTAATTCCCGGGATAAAAATTATCCCAAAAGGAACCTACTCCCGTGATAAAAATTATCCCTAAGGAACCTATTCCGGGGATAAAAAATTTCCCAAAGGGACCTATTCCCGGGATAAAAATTATCCCAAAAGAACCTATTCCTGGAAAAAATATCTTAAGGGAGGGAACCTATTCCGGGTTAAAAATTATCCCAAAGGAACGTATTCCCAGAAAAAAAAACATCCCAGGGCAACTTAATCCCGGGATAAAATTTATCCCAGAATAACCTGTTCCTGGGATAAAATTATCCCAAAGGAACCTATTCCCGGGAAAAAATCTTAAGTTAACTTATTCCCGGGATAAAATTTTCCCAAATGAAACTATTTCCGGGATAAAAATATCCCAAGGTATCCTATTCCTGGGATAAAAATGATCCCAAAGGAATCTATTCCCGGGATAAAAATTATCCCAAAGGTATCTACTCCCGGGATAAAAATTATCCCAAAAAAGCCTATTTCCGGGGTACAATTTATCCCAAAGGAAGCTATTCCTGGGATAGAAATTACCCCAAAGGAACCTATTCCCGGGATAAAAAAATATCCCAGAGGAACTTATTCCCGGGATAAAATTTATGCCAAAGGTACCTATTCCCGGGATAAAATTATCGCAAGGGAACTTATTCATGGGATAAAATTATCCCAAAGGAACCAATTCCCGGGATAAAAAGACCTATGTGCTATTTCAGGACATGGCCTATCCATGTACCGACAAACAAACAAAGAAATAACAAACAACAAGAAATAACTAACATACAAGCACAAACTTTGACTTTATAATAAAAGTGTATTACAACTAATGTAATGACAATGTTTTCTTACGGCCTTTTGCTCTAGAATCTAAATTCGTAACCACCATGATGGTAATACCCCATTTTGAGTAAAATGTGTGTGATAACATCAGGAAAACTATATTTAGCTAGTTTAACGTGATAATGAATGTCGCTGAACCAGATTGTTTTTATGTAACAGAAACATAAAAATCGATCACTGACAAACAGCGAGTGAATTAAGTCTGTTCCGTATTAAGGATTCCGCAGACAGGTACAAAGCGACAATGGACAATGGTGCGTCGAAGCGTTTTCATAGAAATTGTTCTACAGTATCATTAACTACATCCTAAATATATAAATAAATATATGACGTAGTGCCGCTATGTTGTCGCAGTGCTGCATCGCATTGGGTACGCCACGATTGCGGCGGTAAGTCCCCTCTTTGAGGAGTAGCTGGGGGCGCCCCGAGTTTCGGGAATCGGTTGCGGGCTTACGGTCGACGAGCAATGGGTAGCTTGCCTTCCACCCGTGCTATAAGGACCAAGCCAAAGTCGTCGACGGCGTGTAGTATTGATGTCTGCAAAACGTAGGGGCCCAGTAGGGGCGATGCCTGCTAGGGTCATGGGGAAAAGTATAAAAGGTATATTCGTGGTCTTAGAACGTAAAAAGAAACTGAAGAAACATAGGTGTGGTTTTGGTCAGTAAAAGTGAGACATGGTTTCGCGCTTTACCCTAGTGCACGAGAAGTCATTTGAGGAATTAACATCTCAAGCAAAAAAAAATGTTGCTTCGCATAGTAACATAACAGCGCCGTGTAGTGCATGTTAAAAGAGTTTAGTGTATAATAAATTATATTGTAACTAGCCTATTCGCGTTAAGCAAATAGTGAGTCAACAGTGCTACTGCAAAGTAAAGGCCATACTATAGTAGGGGCGCCCAATTGCGGATTTTGCGCGTTATTCGATCGCGTCAGATTAAGACAAGGTAAGTTGAGTAGGTACATACATGCAGAAAAGTGTATATTTTAATAATCTGACAATTTGAGCGTGGCTTAGGGAAATGGGCAAGTTACAAAGTTGTATAAAAAATCTACCTCGAAATACTCGATGCGATGTAGCTAAAACCATCGATAAACGCGGAAGCGTACAGATGCTAAAAACTGTGTATTCCCAACTCCGCGCCTAGAGTGAGAGATAAAGAAAGAGTGAGAAGGAAAGACCTCTCGCGCCGTCACACCATATATTTTAATAATCTGACAATTTGAGCGTGGCTTAGGGAAATGGACAAGTCACAAAGTTGTATAAAAAATCTACCTCGATATACTCGATGCGATGTAGCTAAAACCATCGATAAACGCGGAAGCGTACAGATGCTAAAAACTGTGTATTCCCAACTCCGCGCCTAGAGTGAGAGATAAAGAAAGAGTGAGAAGGAAAGACCTCTCGCGACGTCACACCATGGAAAATATGGGTTGTCTCTGCCGACCATCTTTAATAATATAATTGAATTTTGATAGTAAACTGTTGAATTTTTTCACAAACTTCAATTCATATTAATCTTTAATAAAATGTCGCTTGGTTATTTTATTATTAATTTTTTGCTTTAATTTTTTTATTCAAACTGTCAGATTAACAGTACCCCTCCATATAATTGTCAGATTATTATTTAGGACGACAAAGACATTAAGTTGAACCTTTTATATAAAAATCTCACAGGTTACATATTTTTTTTTACATTTTCTAAAATCAGTCATGACTTTTGATCACGTCCAAATCGCCGGTCATTTAAAATAGGACACTTTTTTGATTTCACTTAACATTTACTCTGAATATCTGACACGCTTGAATAACTTTTTATTTCGTATTTTTTTAGACCTTTTTACGGCCACCCTCTACTAGTTAGTTAATCGTCAGATTAAATACCTATCGGTTATCAGAAAGACAAATCGCGTATACTCTATGAATGCCAGACGCGCTCGAGTATTTCCATGTGACTGATTTTTTTACATTTTTGAAAATTATTACACGCTCTCCTTCCCCACTAAAATGAAAACTTTTCATAGACTTTTTTCGTTTTAGAACCTAATCTTCACAATCCAATAGGTCCCCATGACAATTTAGTAACTGCAAATTTAGCATCCCGGCCTCCCCTACTATAGAGTCAAAATTTCACCTTTATTTTTATGAATTGATATTCATTATTAAAATTGACTTAAGAGGGGTCTCTACTATCTGAAGAGTTTACTTTAACTTGTCAATGTGAAGATGGTTTGATAATGTATCATTGCATCATCATTCTTTTTTAATGTTCCCACTGCTGGGACTCGAACCTCCTCTCTAGGAGAGGAAATCTTTTTAATTTAATATGGTCTAATTCAGCCGTATTTAATCGTTTTTCTACTCCGGGCACATAGTGCTTCAACTATTATCTTGATGGGCCGCAATAAGCTTTAGTAGAATAAAAACAATTCCTTTAATTAATATTTTCGACATGAATGGATTTATTCTGATTTGATAAAATTCCTACAAGCCATAAGCAAAGTTCTACTTTTTCTTTTTGTTTGTGGGACCATTACACAGTAAAACTGCTACCGAGACACTAAATAAATATAAATTTATGCCACCAATACTCTTCTAGGCTGCAGGGCCATTCAGAAATGCTTGACGGGCCGCAGGTTGAATATAGCTGGTCTAATGCCAGGTCAAGGGGCGTGGCTAAGCAGAGTGACAACGATGAGTCACTATTTTCTATTCTACTATAGCTTACTGCATGATATAAACTTAAATATGGTGCTACTTCAGTTTATCATAACATTATGTACCTACTACAATAATGCGGATAGTTTATATGCAAAGCATTTCCATAAACAAACGCATTTGAAATTTAATGATGACACATATCCCCGTCATTTAGCATTATTGATAATACATTTGTATTTCAAAGGTAAACACTTCTAAATGTGCTATTACTTAATTTTGTACACATCATTCAAATTAAAGTAACTTTTCACTGGTAAAAACATTAGTCAATCATTTTTATACATGTTATAGTTAGGTACCTACGAGCATACTCATTTTTCCTATAATGAAGGTACCTACCGTATCGTAAGTTAAAACCTATTTTTTTAATTGTCGAATTTTGTTTTATTTTTACGCTTTAATCAACAGGATGAGATTTACGGTGTATAAAATCCGACTTGCCAGTGTGCTGGGCCTAATGGTTGCATCGGTACTGCTAATAAGCAGTCCGTTGATTTACAGGGTAGGGCAAAAATCTTCCTTCTGAAATTTCGCAGTGGCAGTCATCGATCACTAATAATGAACGTCCCTATATATGTAAATGTGCCTAACTGATGGCAATATGCTCATCACCCTCAAATTTTATCAAACAATTACTAAAATATCTTTTCAATCCGTTCAATATCAAGTTAGATTTTTTTCTGAGAAAAGAAACTGTCAAGTAACAGCATAAGGATGCACACATTTGTAATACAAGATATGTGTGTACACAACAAGATACAACAGATAGCGACATATTTCCACTACGCCCCCGTCTTCCTCATTTGAAATGCAAATTGCTGCTTAACTTAATAACCAATTTTCATGCTATTTTCAGAAAAATATTTTTTTAATCTTATTTGTTGTTTATACTAAACAAAATATTGTATAAAAATAAGTACGGGTCACCCATTTACTTACACCTTTGCCTATTCTTCGAAAAATATTGGCGTGATGTTATGTATGCTTCATGCATAAATTCATCGCGGTTTGAGCAGATGCCTTTCGCATACAAATATTTTTGTCTGATATTGAGTCCACTCTTCCTCAAGACGACCTTCGTATAGCATGTGATCTCATCAAAACATTCTGTATTAATTTTTAAGGTCGGACAGAGGTCGCTTTTTGCTGTAAGATTTTTTATTATAAATATATTTAACTATAAGTTTTTTTTTGAATCTATTGTGTTGGGAATTCATTACTGCACATAAAGTTTACGATTCAAATTAAATGCCCTACTACGAGCTCTGAACGCGATTCATTTTACGGCCTAAACTGAACTGTTAAAGGGATGGAGCTATACAACATTAGTTTTAGTATATGCAAAAAGTGAAAAACGGGTCTAGTATTTTTATGTAAAAAATTTCATAACGGTATCATGAAAAATCACAAAGTTTTAAGCTTGTTATGTTACCTGGTTTTCCGCACAAATACATGGTCACCGGGCTATCCAGGCGATTGAGAGTTGGTTTTGCTCCCGCACTCAGCTGTACGATGGCGCCTAATGCCCGCTATGGCCTGTCGTGACCTTTTTTTAAATATGTTTGCGAAGAAATATAACTAGGTGTTTTTTTTTTTTTTTTATTTTTTTTTTTTATTATTATTTTTTTTTTATTGGGTGGGAAAATCATCCTAATGACATCCCCGCTCTTGGGCGGAGCGGGAGTGGGATAGTGTCAGACTCTTACTGACTAAAAACCCACTCCTGTTCCTTCGTTGCCTTCGTCCCAGGGCCCCGGGTTCCGCTTTCACACTACCCGTGGCCCCAGTAGGCTTCGACCCTGCTGGGCCCCTACGATTTGCTGACATCTCCTTGAGGCGCGCGTGGAACAAAACGCGCCGTCGACGACTTGGGCTCGGTCCGGACGGTTACCGGACGGTCAGACGGCGAGCCACCCATTGCTCGCCGTCTGCAAGCCCGCGCCTACGGTGGCCGGAAATCGGGATCGGAATCCCGGCGGCGGTTGGAGCGTAAGGACCGTTGCCTCACGCGATCGGCCGCCTCCTTAGCTAGCATTACTGCTTCGCAGAAGGAGGCGACCGCTTGCCACTCCTCCTCGCTCCGGAGCATGGCCTGAACCAAGGCCCGGCGCGAGAGATCACCGCCGCCGATTGCCCCCACGAGGTCACGGCGTTGCTCTGCCCAAGCGGGGCACACCTCCACCGTGTGCTCCACCGTGTCCTCCGGGTGGGCCACACAGTGGCGACACCCGGGCGTCGTTTCCGCACGAATCCGGTGCAGGAACCTCCCGAACTTACCGTGTCCGGTGAGGACCTGCGTCATGCGGAATGTGAGGACGCCGTGAGGTCTTTCCAACCACGCCTCAAAGAGGGGACTTACCGCCATAATTGTGGCGTGCCCAATATAACATGGTGTAAAAATTTTTGGAATCGGTTCAGTTACAGATTCTGAACAAATTATATTCAGGTTTAGCATATACTAAAAATAATGTTGTATAAGCTTTGTAGCTCCATCACAGTTTTTCTTTCGCACGCCTGACATTTTAACACGCTATGGTAAGGCCCCAGAACAGAGCTGTTGATGTACAGTCAGGGGTCAAAAGTGCAGTTCCACCTTACCAATGCTAGAATGTCTAAATTTTCTTTATAGAAGAGGGTCAATGTTTCATGACTGATTTAATTGGTAGCATAGAATCTAAAGTGTTGAATAAACTAGTTGTGGACTATTGAACTTCTACAGTAAAGAAATTTTAGATACTAGCACTTTTGGTCTGATTCTGGAAGGAAGACTCGGCCCTGGTCCGAAAGGCAACGAAGGAACAGGAGTGGGTTTTTAGTCAGTACAAATCTGACACTATCTCCCGCCCCGCCCAAGAGCGGGGCACGTCATAAGATGATTTTCTCACCGAAAAAAAAAGAGTGCAACTGCACTTTTGATCCCTGACTATACATTGGGTAGCATAACCCAAAAAGGGGGTTTCTTACAACCTTAATACGACATAATTTTGCACATAAGAACAACTATAAGTGCACAACAAAACTTGAAACCTATAATTAAATCCTACTCAAAACTAAAAATATATTTAAAAAATATGTGTACACAAAATATGGATGGATTGTGGAACTGGATATGTTAGAAAAGGGAGTTAGGGTCACGCTATGACTAAATGTCTACACACATACACGACACGGACACGGGTGGGACAGTATGAAAGAAATGTGTTGCGCCGACCTCAACTAAAACGGGACAAGGGCAGGATGATGATGATGATTATACAGTGCACAATACATCATTCGTGGATGGAACAGAACAAAAGTATTTCTTTTTTGAAATCGAAATGTAATATTATAAACGAAAATATTTGGGCAGTTTTATAAAGACTACTAAGATACTTTCCTTCAAGCACATCGCGCTACAATGGTTATGTCCGAACGAAAAAACTAGACATTTCTTTGTTCTACTTAATTTTTAAACCTATTCTAGAACAACAAATTCCTTAAAGTATATTTTACTTGCCAGTTCGTTAACCTTACTCATGCGATCTCCTTTCGATATCACAGTACCTTCCTTATTTTTATGTCGCTTATCAACTACAATGTCTCTTTATGATGTGTAGTTAAAATCTTCGCATACATCTGTTCTAAACAGTAGATTTCATTACAGGTGGCTCAGGAGCAAGCGGCGATGGAAGGCCTCATGAAGATGAAAGGAGTTTATGAAACGAGCCCCGCGCTTGGAGATCCCATGACTGTCGAAGGTAATTTGTTTTTTTTTTTTTTTTGTTAAAATAATATTCAGTACCTAGTTCAGCAGAGCGGTGATGGCCGAGTGGTAAAGGCCCCGACTTACGAGTTGTAGGTCGCAGGTTCAAACCCAGCCAGTCGCATTACTTTATGTAATTTATTTCATCATCACTGCTCTCAAAACGGCGAAGGAAAACATCCTGAGGAAACCGGCATGACCTAGAACCAAAAATTTGAAGACATGTAACATCCACCAATCCGTACTGGGCCCGCGTGGTGGATTACGGCCCATTCCCTCTCCCAGAGAGGAGGCCTGAGTCCCAACAGTGGGAACATTATAAGGCCGACTACGCTACGCTATTATCATCATACTCATTTCAACCTAGTTCAGCAGGAAAGGAATATCAGCATGTTAACGAGTCGCAAGGAGACTCGGCCACCGTAGGTGCGTGCCATCCTGCCGTCCGGTAATTGACCGGACCGAGTCCAATCGTCAACAGCGCGTAGCGATCCACGCGCTCCTCAAGGAGATGTCAGCAAACCGTAATGGCCCAGCAGGGCCGATGCCCGCTAGCTTAGGACCGCGGGGAATTTCTGAAAAGGAAACCCGTAGTCCTAGAACGCAAAGGGCAACTGAAGGACACAGGTGTGGTTTTAGTCAGTAAAAGTCGGACACGAAGAGCGCGATAAGTCATTAGACGATTTCCACACTTAAAAAAAAGGGTGCGTTCTTGCAGACGGCGAGCAATGGGTCGCTCACCGCCAGGCGGGACCAGCTTCAAATCGCCGTCGCATTGTGAGATGACGGTATAAGTGTCGATGTATACTAGGGCTAATGCCTGCCAGGGTTGCGGGATCGTTCGAAAGAAATATCGCGGTACTGGAACGCGAAGGGCAACTGAAGGGACACAGATTGATTTTACTCAGTAAAAATCTGACACTCCCTCTCGCTCCACCCAGAGCGCAAGGAGTTATTTGATGATGTCGCACAAAAAAAAAATGTACCTCAAATACAGCACTCTAAAATTATTTTATGATGAAAACAATATTGTACATACTTACTCATTCTGCCTATATTAAAACGTTTTTGTTACCTCTTTTTTACTTTGGTTTTCCTTTTCAAAGTATTGCTTCGGAATAAACGATTTATTATTATTTATTTTGTTACTGAGGCAGTTTCTCTTGCAACTATCTGAATAATTCAAATGAGTACAAAATTAATTCTGAGAAAACATTATCATAATATAAATATTCATTTAAAATTTAATACTTACTTACTAATAGTTTAGTACAGCATAATTGCTATACTATTTTAATATTGATTTATTATTATTCATGTTTATGTAATTCACACACACGTTATTTGTTATTGTTATTTTCTATAGAAAGAATTTGTATTTCCAAATGATGTTCTCGCCATTATTGCTTCGTCTATGTTCTTTATTACACTTCTTTGTTAAGTTTTAAAACCAGAGTACTTGTGTGCATACAAATTAGGCATGTTTTCAACATATTTCTGTAGTGCAATACATATTTTTCTACTACTCGAATGATTTTTCCATTCAGGTGGCAGGTTTCCAAGGTGAAATGTAATCAAAAACAATGGAAACTGGTTGTAGGTTCGAAGTTAGGCGGGCATAAAGTGCCCTGTGTAAAATATTGCATAACCACTTCTTGTCGTGAGGAAACCGATATGTCCAAGAAATAAAAACTCAAAAATGACAATACTAGGCCGGCTTTTTTTGTGGTTGGTAGCCTACTTCCTCTTACAGAGAGGAGGTTTGGTTTCAGTCCTGGAGGCTACAGGTATTTTTATGTTAAAATTATACATTTTTCAACTTATGTATTTTTCTCGCAGGGCAATTGAATGAGTGCTGCGACAAGTTAAAGAAGCTTCGCGCTCAGTTGAATAAGTTCGAAGAGTTGTTAGCAGAAGCCAACAGCCAAGTCGGAGCGCCGCCTCTACACCCCACCGCCAGGACCAACGGACAGGCGCCCACGCAGGCCACCAGGTAACGAGGAGGATTAATATATCTATACATACATAAAATGCGCTTCTCTATGTATGAAAAAAACTTCCCATAAGGCTGAAAAGAATGAAAAAAGTTTATGAGATAATAGAGTGTAAAAATGGGCGATATACGCCATGGAGCCTTGCATGACTATGCTGTTACTGAGAAATTCGTTTTGGTATCTATGTATACCACAACGAATTTCTCATAATTATTTTTTCGGTAAAGTATGGTAAAGATCTAATCAAATTACACAACGGAAAACGATAAGAGGATTAAGCTAAGTAGTTGGACTATCTGGAAGACAATAAATGTCCTAGTCCAGTTCATGAATGAAATTTCATCCAAATCCGTTCAGCCGTTTGAGCTTGAAGGAGTAACAGACATACATACATACATATAAACACATACAAACACGCTTTTATAATAATTATGTGATGATAATTATGTTCGACATAAAAGTCAATCTCCAGCCTCTAACCAAAGTTCACTTTCAGCATCGGGTCCAACAGCGAGTCCCTATCCCGGTCGGCGTCGGAGTCGTCCGTGAGCACCGGCACGGGCACGGGCGGGCCGGGCGCGCGGGCGGCGGGCGGCTCGCCCGAGTCCGGGCTGGGCGGCGAGCTGGCCACGGTGCACCACGACCACGCCAACGGCGACCACGACCACGATGATAACGACCACGATAATGATCATGAGTCCGACTTTGATTATTATTATTGCGAGCCTGATCTGCAGCCGGTGGGCTACTGTAAGGCGTTGTATGCTTTTGAAGGTGAGTTGAGTTTTGTTTGATTTAACTTTACAGTAGAATTTAGGGTATGAAAGTTCTAAAGGTTGGGTCTACGCTAAAGACTCGCACGCTATTTACTACCGTCTGACATTAGGGGCTGCCAAACTCTTGCAGTTTTTAAAAGTAGAGTGTAAGAACACTATTTTTCTATTTCGTCATAGTTCCATATTAGTATGTATGTATTAGTTTTATTATATTATTTAGTATGTATTTTTGTGATATTTATTTTACGATGTGTATGTATATATTTATTATAGTAGCTCTTACTTGTTTTGTACTTATTTTCCTATTAATGTTACACACGGTGTCTACATCTCTTTTTTCTTCCAATTCTCCTTTCGCAAGTGTGCTGGAAGAGATTTCTTTAGAAATAAGCATCACCTCTCTGCCTATTTTTCTGTTATAAATCGTTAAAGAAATAAATAAAGGAGCCGAGCACGAGCGATACTATACGAATTTGAGTTCGGCTCATGCTGCCTCTAGCGTAGACCCATCTTTAGTGGATCTTTAGCTTTTCTTTTTAAACAGTTCGGCACGTCAGTTGCGTAAACCGCTCTTAAATAATCCGAAATAAAAGGAAACTAATAGCAATTTCATTTCAAAAACTCTTTGGGTTCCTTAACTATTGTTACCACAAAAGCACGAGAAAGCAACGACGTGAGAAAAAGTAACTGATGTGTCTATCCATATCGAACATGATAATAAAAAAAACATCGCGGTACTAAGTGATTCAAAGCGTTTTTATGCTATATCATATCAATTCTGTAAATTGTAATGTAAACTCGTATATAATGAAACTAAATTGTGTTTACTCCCAGGAATCGGCAGCGGTTCTACAATGAAGATGGAGTGCGGCGAGCGGCTGCTGGTGCTGGAGACGGACGCGGGCGACGGCTGGACGCGCGTGCGGCGCCACCACACGCGCGAGGAGGGCTTCGTGCCCACCACCTACATCGCCACCACGCTCTACGCAGACGCCAACGCGCACTAGCTGGTGAATACCTGTATTATACGTGTTTAAATAGGACGTAGACAAAAAGGGCAAGGGCTAAGGGCTTTGGAGACCTTCATTAACTACGGTGCGACCACGCTGTATGATGCGTTAACGTGCACTTTAGTAATGTCCTATAATGACTGGAGGCATAGCCCAGGTGTAGGCTTCTGGGATCTGGTGTGTATGAAGAGAAACTCCGCATAGCAATATTCTAATACTTATATTTTTGGATACTGCCGTTACATGGTCTACCAAAAAAAACTGACCTAAACAATTCAATTATTCGCCTGATAAAATTCAAATCCTATTCTAAATTTGTCACGACCCTTAAAAGTATATGCGGCCAACCAGCCTGCATGCTAACTTGTTAACAATTGTTTCTCATACCATCTTTTTAGATAAAATTATCACGATACACAGAAAATCGAGATGGCTCCGACGCCAATATTCGCAAAACATTATATTCTCAAGAAACCATATGCGTCTTAATATCATATTCGCAATTAACGATATTTTGAATCTAAAAGTAAAATTAGGAAACAAAATACTGTTACAGGTATTTTTTATCCTAAAATAAAATCAATAATTTTCATTGAATACCATCCAAAACCACACCTATGTCTGTTCAGTTACCTTTGCATTCTGGGATCACGAGTTTCCTTTTAGAAATTCCCCACAGCATCAGATTCAGCGCAGGGCCCAGCCCGAGTGGTTACCGCCGCTCATCACCTCCACGAGGACAAGGCGGTACTTTACCCAAGCGGGGCACAGCTCCACCGTTTGCTCCACCGTGTCCTTCGGGTGGTTCACACAGTGGTGACACCAGAGCGTTTCTTCTTTCGCGCCTGGCCCTGGTACAGGCCATGGTCCGGAGCGAGGAGGAATGGCAGGCGGACGCCTCCTTCTGCGAAGCAGTTATAATGCTAATGAAGGAGGCGACCTCACACGTGAGGAAACGGCCCTCACGCCCCAGCCACTGGGATCTCGACCCTGATTTCCAGCCACCGTAGGCGTGGGCTAACGGACAGTGAGCAATGGATAGCTCGCCGTCCGGCCGTCCGGTAACCGTCCAGACCGAAGCCGAATCGAAATCGACGGCACGTAGGGTTCCACGCGCATCTCAAGGAGACCAGCAAAACCGTAGGGGCCCAGCAGGGTCGAAGTCTACTAGGGCCATGGGTTAGCTTTTGAAAGGAAAACTCGGGGCCCTGAAACACAAGGCAAAGAAAGAACATAGGAGTGGGTTTTAGTCAGTTAAATTCTGTCACGCCCTCTCGCTCCGCCCAAAAGTGGGAACAGTAATTGGGTGATTTCCCACCTAAAAAAAAGGGCGTTTCTTCCGCCTGAATCCGGTGACAGAAACCTCCCGAAGTTACCATGTCCGGTGAGGACCTGCGTCCTGCGGAAGAAGACGCCGTGACGCCTATCCAACCACTCCTCAAAAAGGCGACTTACCGCCATAATTTTGGTGTACGTGCGGAGATAGCAATACCGGTGCATTATCAATGTAGTGGGTCTACACCCAAAAAAAAAAACAGTATTTGCTACCTAAATAAAATTTCAGTTCTTTAATTATGATCGTAACTTAATTTTCAAATTGGTGTGTATAAAGGTTTCCTTTATTCTAGTTACATGTATATGTTGCCTGACTGTACACTGACCTGACTGTTGTGTACTTTAAATGTGGTGATATCATATTTTGCGAATATCTTCTATCTTGAATGCACTATAATATAGAGAATAGGATGCTTTGCTATTATGATGTTTTGCGAGTATCCGTATATGATACTGTCGTCGGAGCGATCGAGACATAAAGTGAGGGTAATACGCAAAAATAAGATTAAACTCGTTAAAAAATAAAAGGCCTGAAATTTGAGAAATACCCTAGAATGTTACTTGGAACGAAACTGAAAGATACAATAAAATAATAATTAATTACAGTGTTTTAAAAGAATATATTGCGAGTATTATTTTTGCGTATTCGTTTTGACAGATGCCAAATGGGCCTTTTTTTGACAACTTTAAGAAAACGAGAGGACCAAGGAATTAAGCGAATTACGAGCTTAGCCCAAATAGAAGCCAACATATTTACATTCACATGCGTCGTTGTTTTATATTAATGTAATGTTTTATTTGTCGAATCATGAACAACTAGAGTTGTCGCGTTCTTGATTGATAATTATATAGGTTTGGGGTTTGTTTCAGAAGCTGCACCCCACACGCTCACTCGCGGCGCCAAGCTGACGGCGCCCGGAGGCGCGCGGCGCTGCCCCAGGGCGCCCCCTCCGCTAAAGGGCTCCCGCTCCACTAGAGGGCGCTCGCTCCGCTAGAAGGCGCCCGCTATGTCAGAGGGCGCTCGCTCTGCCAGAAGGCGCTCGCTCCGCGCACGTGCACGAGCTACCTTCAAATGTTTTGTGGCCTATATAGTAACAAGTATTTTTGCTATAATTTATCGTATCGAAAATTTTCGCATTATTTTTTTATCGTGTTCTTTCTATTCCGATTGTTATCCTGGCGTAGGCCACCATTGAACAAAAACGGAAACATTCCATGATCTTATTTATTGTGTATATTGTTGGTTATATGGCGTACATATTTTCATGTATGAAGTATACCGTAATAGCGTAATGTTAATTGTAATGTGGTGTAACTCATCTAGATCTTCATTGTGCCAGCTGTTTACGTAATAAGTTTATATTTCGTACTTATGATAGTTGTAATCTTGCTTTTATGTTATTTGCCATTGAGTATTTGAAATTATAGCAAAAATAGATAAAGTGTAGGTGTTATGAAATGTGTAAAATATGTAAACTTAGACTTAACTTCAAATGCTATTGACATATTATTATGATTTATGAATAACATGTAATATGGATTCCTGTGTCAACTATCACATGCGATGTATTGTATAATACTTACTTTAATTGAATTTTATATAGGATAATATCTAATAAAGCTAGCTAAAAGTCACGATTAGCCGATGTTATTTTCTGAATATACGCTGTTTGCGGGAACGTATATATAGTTCATGTATTTATATTTAGGTGAGATGACGTATGAGAGTGAAGCATACAATTTTTCTACAAATATAAAATTATGCGACAATCATAAACCTCTTTGATTTTGTTCGAAACTAATCCCATACATAAGACGAGTACACAACACAAATACAAGAATAAACCGACGGTCACTGACCTTGCTTGCTTGACTTGTGACAAACTCATCCATTGTGTGAAATTAGGTGGCTTGGTAAATATTACATTTTAACACCAGAGTATAATAGAAAAAAAATAAAAACGAATGCAGGCGTTACAAACGCCTGCATTCGTTTAGGCGCAGAATGTCCAATTCGCAAAGTGTCCAGCGGACGCAAAATGTCCAATTCGCAGAATGTCCAGTTCGCAAAATGTCCAATTCGCAGAATGTCTCGGAAGATTTTACCGAATCGCAAAAAAACAAAATTGACGTAACAACAACTTTACAGTTTTCACATTTATTCCTATACTTGTGCTATAAGACCTTGCTTTATGCCAAATTTCAGGATTCTGGGTCAACGGGAAGTACCCTTTGAATTTTTATTTTCTCGAGAGTGTCGAAATGAACGTCTTTTGCCACATAAACCGAAGTTTATTTATTTCTCGTTAACTTACAAGTTTGGTTTTTTTACAGCTTCAAGAGTCTGCCAACCTGAGTATATGGTTTTAATTTCTTCTCGATATCACCACGCGTTCCCGAGATAAAACGTCTTGACAGATAGACGGACGGACGGACAACAAAGTGATCGTATAAGCGTTCCGTTTTTTATTTTTGAGGTACGGTACTCTAAAAATCTGAATTATAACTAATTACTGTTAGAAAATGTAAATTAACTAATCACGAGGATGATGAATTATTCTAACTTAAAAAAGCTTTGTAACGTGCCATTCGATCCGTGTCGAAAATGAGTTATTGCTCTCGCTGAAGACGAATTACGAGAATTCAAGGATATTGCAGGGTTTTGTGAAGTCAGAGAACAGTGCAAAAAATAATCGCACCACATAGTTTTTCATCACGATAGAGACCTGGTTGCCTCAAAATGAAAAAATCTACAAAAAACAATCTATAAAATTGAATCTAATATTAACAGTCGCTGCGTATGAAGGTTTGTCATCCGATTGTGCAAACGGTGCTAAGTTCCTTTCTAATCGGGGCACCGACCTAGCGCGACCGGTGGCCTTACACCACCGGCACCACATGACCTTAATGCTTATAGGTTCAAAGCACTGATGCAACTTGAGCATAACTATATTACATTGTATGAAAACATAAACACTACTACTAATGTCCATAATTTTGGACGCAGTCAGGTAAAATTAAATAAAAGAAAACGTGGCCGTCTATTTTTTTTAATGATCTTGCTTTAAAAAAAGAAATAACATTATGAATATTAAATTTAAGTATCCAGGCCAAAATCATTACAAAAAAAAAACGGGCAAGTGCGAGCCGGACTTGAGCACTGAGGGTTCCGTGAAAACAGTTCAATTCCCAAATTGAGTTACGAAGATTTTTCCGAATCGCAAAAAAAGTTTTTTTTTGTGACGTAACTACAAAATTAAACGTAAACTATTGGCATGATTTACTTTTTTCTTTTTGCCAGAAATCAAACCTAGGTTATATGTTAGAGGACAATACTAGGAATCAATAGCAAAAAGAACCAGGTTTTTATAAATTGTAACCGAACGAAGTATTTAGATGTACATTTAACAATGAGAAACTTAAAATATCAGACATAAGTTTTTATTTAAGAAAAATAACGCCTGATAAAAAACTATAGCAATCTATTAAATAGTCTCTAACTTCGTTTGGTTGTGGTTGTTAGACACAATCTTTTTGCTATTGATTTCTCGTACAGTCCTTTAAGATATGGCCAAGGTTTCACTATTGGCGAAAAGAAAAAAAAATATGTGCCAACAATGTATGGCAAGTTTCATTCCCCTTTACAGTTTTCAGATTTTTCCCGAGACCTTATTTCATGATATATTTCAGGTTTCTAGGTCAACGGGAAGAATCCTAAGAATTTTGATTCTCTTGAGAATGTCGAAATACACGTTTTTTTGTGACATAAATGGCCGTATCTTTTTTTTTTCGTTAAAATGCCGTGCATAAAATTCACTCGCTAGAGTTTGGGCAAATTCGTAGCAATGATATGTTAGTGTGCATCATTCATGCAACTAACTACACGCACACACGCGTAAAAATCGAGCTTCTTGGTCGCTTAAACAATTTTGGTCCTTTAGAAGATATTATTCTAAATTACAAAACTATATAGACAAATTTAGACATTTAACTAAACAATAAATCCAAAACAGATGATAGATGAATTATATTGATTTATAAAATGGTTGTAAAAAAAACTTTTTACAAAAAAAAAATACCGACTTCACCAAAAAAAAACTGTAAGGATCAAAATAACTTTAATGTCGGAAGCCGGTGTTTCGCGGTATTATTTGTATCTTGTTTAACACCGACTTCCGAAGTTAAAGTTATTTTAATTCTTTGAGTTTTGTTTTTGGTGAAGTCGGTTATTTTTTTTTGTAAAACAGTTTTTTATTTCACACTTTTTAGTTGCGATACACTTATAAACAGACTGCCTATTTAAGCCCAAATACGGCTATAGGATACATTGGTTAGTTATGGAGTTCCTGTGTCTACCTTCCGGCTCATCACCAGATCGGTTCGATAGTACCTTATGGCCAAAGTGCATCTCACGCCAATTCTTGTAAGCCCAAACACGGCTAGGTTACATTGATTAATTACGAAGTTCCCGTGCCTACCTTCCAGCTCCATCATCATCATCAGATCACTTCGATGATACCATTTTGAACGTAACTATTCAGAACCATTCATTTATTTGTATTATCATAGTCGCTTAAATATCTTCCACCATTTCGGGTCTTCTTCATCAGTTCCACTTCATCAAATGTTACTTTTTGACTGTAAATGCTTAAGTTCTCGATGAAAATACCAAAATCACTATGGTTGCCTATAATTTTTGAGGAGTTTCCTCGCTTTCGCCAAGATTCCATCATTAGATCCCGACTTGGTGACTATGGAACCATTTGGAAAGTATACCCTTTCCAACAAAAAAAGAATTTTTCAAATCGGTTGGCAAACGACGAATTTATGCGCGAATAAACAAAAAAAAAATACAAATATCATTTTTCTTTGTTTTCAGGATCTTTTCAGCTGCTTTTTTTGGTTGTTTTTCTTTTTGGTCTTTTTTATTGCCTCTCCTCTTCTGTTTTTCTCTACTTTTTTATACTATATAGACGTTATAGTAATCTCGCTCTTTTGAGCCTTTCCCGCTCGCGTTTTTTTGATGTATCAAGAAGTGGTGCTACTTGTTATAATAAATATGTTAACTGTTTGATAGCATCAGTACAGTTGCAGGCAATGCATGACTAGTAAGGGGTATTGGTATTATTTAACTGCTTCTTTCATTTTATTTTCACCCCCATTTTCCTCTTTCACTAGAATTCTCCTTAAATTTTAGCATATTTCCAAGTCTTTCTACAACAAAAGTAACAACATTACCTTACCTTTTACCTTTGTACTATTCTTCTGTTTCCTTCTTCTTTTCTTTTATTATTATGTGTACATAAATTGTTAAATAAATAAATAATAAATAAACATTTTGACGTATTTTCAGTAATTAAGCAAAATGACAATACAATTGCAGTTTGTTTATGCATTATTACAAAATTCAAAACTGAAAAACTATATCTGGGGGTGGGTACCCGACATTATCGTGACCGGGGATACCCGATTGTTACCATGCCACATTTTTAAACATGGCTCTTAAATTTTATAAGAATTGTTATAAATATGATTAGAACCTGTAAGTTAATAAAATTCCCTAAAATACTGGATAATAGGCAAATTCGCACACTTACCTATTGTATTTCAATGACCCAATGAAATTCGACTGCGACGAAATTTTTTTGGCGGGAACAAAACACTGACTATCGTCTAACTTAATTAGCGCCCACGTTACATTTGTGTCTACTGTAGAAGGCGCATCTATACAATAATGCTTTATTTATATAATGTTTTTAGTTTCTTAGCAATTGAAATGTCTGTGATTATTCACCGTCCGGGGCTACCCGACTTTCCCCTATTCATATTATTTTTTTATTTTGAATTGGACCTGAAAAATGATTCGTCACTCCAAAGGATATATTCTCACTGATCTTTTGTCTAGTTTTTATGCGCCTTTATTCATTCTAGTCTTTTTTTCGTCAAATTGTTAACTTTTGTTTTTAAGCAGTAACATATATACCTGTATACTATTAGTTCCTCGGATAGTAGATATTTACTATGTAGACGTCTTATTGACATAGATGTTGCTCGCATATCATCTTACATAGCTGCCGTATTTGTGTAATAGTTACCTTTAAAATAAATTTTCCTGTCTGCGATTTGACGTTCATTGTATTTTTCTTCACGTAGAGTACGAATAGCGCTTCGCTGTTCAAGTGTGATTGGTTTCGTATTGCCATTTCTGTAGTAAGAGAATCTTTCGATACAGACAGTGTTAATATCACACCCTCTAGCAAGCCAATGCTCAAGCGTAATTAATAAGATGATGAATTTCCACATTGATAAATACAAGATACAGGCGCAGGTAGTTTGGGGACCACTGTATACTACAAAACTTGAAGCCCACAATTAGCTACAGACCTATGTTTATTACATTAAGATTAATTTAATTTAAGGTTCCGTTTGTAACAATGTTTCAATAAATTTATTATTGTTATTGAAAATAAACAGATTTTGTAAAACTTTTATACTAGATAATTTTGCTAAAACCATATTTTTGTCTTTCTTTAGAAAATGTCGTTGCCCAACATTAGCAATAACGCCTATACCGCGTTTAAACTCACATACATAAAACACCTAGACCCGGAACCCCTATCTGTAGACCATACAACTGTTTCTGTGCGGGAATTGAAACCACGACACGCAGCGCAGTAGCCTATCGCTCAACCATTGCGCCATCAGTGCCGCCGAATTTGTACACTCCTGCAACCATCCGACCTAGGTTGTCTATTTCACTTTGGCTCTGTAGTTCGTATTCAATACTATAGATGGCAGTCTTTGAGGGTGTCTGTCCGAGAGTCACACCTTCCAACGGCTGGAATATGCATTATGTTTGTTTTATAATAGATGGCGCTACGTGTTTTATAAGGGACTTGATTACAAAGTACCTGGACTTGACTGATTAAGGGGTACTGGAATGAGGGGAGGGACATCTAATTCTTCAGACTCTTATTTAAGCAACTTAAATAAGAGACTGAAGAACTAGATGGTAGAAATCGTAATAGAAATTAGCTTAGATAAGTAGTGCAAAATAATGCAGCGTTATCCTAGATCTCAGTCTCAACTTTTACATTTTCACTTCCAGTTATAAAAACACATAAAATTTATGCAATCACCGTCAGTCGACATAATATCCTCACGTTTTTGAGAGAAGTCGAAACAGCGTGACAGATGATTTATAGTTTCACCGGATCTAGAGTCACGACAATGACTATTGTTATAAAAAAAAAACGGTAAACACTGCATCTGTTCACACAACAGAGCACATAAATATCGATTGATAAAGTGATGTGAAGTGCTTTCACGCCAAATTAATTAGCCATTTATATATTTTTTAAATAACTTCCCTCATCGTGTATGTTCGCAAACGACGCAAGGCTTACATTGCGTTCGCTGCTCCATTGGCCGACTGCACCGCCTTCCGTGTCTCGCCACGCAATCATTGCATAATTGGATTCGCTAACCATCAGACGTTTACACGCATTAAACAACCATTGCGAACTAGTTAGCGCCTTTACTTACCATCGTCCATGTGTACTAGCCGATGGAAGACAGTTTCAGCGAGTTTGACGTCATAATCGGACCACTACCAAGTCTCAAGCTAAACGAGTTTTGCGGGAACTGCGGGCACGCCATCCCGAGGTCGGGGATTGTGTAAATATTTAAATGCTTTTCCTGCTACGGCTGAAATAGCGGGGGTTATTGTAGAACATCTGTCTTGGGAGCAAAGTTGCAGCTATCATTGGAATGCGCAATTTTGGAAAATATTACTGAGACAGATCGTTGAACTCCATTACGGTGCTTTTAAATTGGAGTTTTAAAATATCATGTGATTAAAGTAGGCCGTCAAAGTTATATAATATGAACAGGTTCTCATTGAATAAGGTGCTGGGTAAGCTAAGGTACCTCAGTACGACCTAGATAACTAATGAAGTTGTATCCTACAGAAAAGAGTTAGCGTTACCAGCAGCCATCAGATTGATAATTTGAATAAAAAAATAGTAGGTATTGAATTTATGAACCTTGTTGTAATAGTGTAATGGGTCAATAAAAACTGTCTCTCAAGTTATGATTTACTTAAAAAGTAAAATAAAGTCGCCATTATTATTTAGTATGTTCGGCTCATTGTATTTTTTTTTTAATGTATGTTAATCCATTTCTCGGTCCATTGTGGACCGATTTTGTTTTTTTTTCCATTATAATAATAATAATCATAATAATCATTTATTTGCTAGTAATGTAGGTATACAGATAAGGTGTTATAATTATTGTTTGTCCCACTACATTTTGCCTTACTGCATGCAAAATATTCATAGTTGATTGAAAAAAAAGAAAATATAAAAAAGGTTAAAAATTGTAAGCTCAACTTAATCGTTCAACTTAAATGATATGTCATACAAATTCAGATACCATGTCATAAAAATTCAAATCCAATATCATAAAAAAAAATACAATGTCATAAAATAAAAGAAAATAATGTCATAACAATAATACAATGTCATGCTCGAAATAATACCATGTCATACAAATAATAAAATGTCATCAAATAGAACACAATGTCATATAAAGTGAAATGATAAAATACTAGTAGGAACCAAGCGTTATACAAAAAAAACAATGACAAGGAAAAAAATCACATTGGAGGAGCCACATTTTACGTGATTGTTTTGTCATACAGAAATTCCTTGATTGTGTAGTAACACTTGTCCAGTAGAAGTTTTGTTAACCGCTTTTTAAACATTTTTATAGGTAATTCCTTTAAGTTTCTTGGCAAAGCGTTATATATTATGGGACCCATGTGTAAAATACTCTTTTTTAATAAAGCAATTTTATGACCACCGGTAAATAGTTGATTTTTATATTGGGCCCTTATTACTCTTAAGTGTTGCCTTATATCACTCATTGGCGTAAATAAATGTAGATTCGTTCTAACAAATATTGCAACCTCTAGTACATACAACGATGGGAAAGTCAGTATTTTGAGAGATTTGAAAACTGGTCGACAGCTTTCCATCACCTTAAGACCAGTAATTGACCTAAGGCAACGCTTTTGAGCTCTAAATATGCGTTCCCTCTCGGTGCAATTTCCCCAAAATATGATACCAAATCTTAACAATGAAGCAACTAAACCATGATAGGCTATGAGCAAGGAATTTAAATTCATTTTTTTAGCTAAATTGTAAAGTACAAATGCAGTTTTACTTATCTTTTGGCATATGATATTAGCATGATATTCCCATGTCAATTTTTGGTCAATATTTATTCCTAAGAATTTTGTCACTAAGGTTGATTCTACAGTTTGACCATTATATTCAATATTTATATTCTGTGGCTGAAGCCGCTGCCAAAAATGCATGACTTTAGTTTTTTGTAAATTTATAACTAAATTATTTTTATTGAGCCACTCTATCATGGATTTAAGTGTACTGTTTATTTCCTTTTCGTATTGAATTTTATCCCTGCATTCAATTATTGCTGTACTGTCGTCTGCAAATAATGTCATCGATTGAGTAATTTGGCGAGGCAGGTCATTAATATAAATTAAAAATAATAAAGGCCCAAGGACACTTCTTTGTGGAACCCCAAATTTAATGATTCTGCAATTTGATAAATATTTTACTTCACGTTTAGTTCTACTACAAATTCTCGTAATTTCTGTGTACTGTTTTTTACCCGTGAGGTAAGATTTTATAAGGTTTAAAATGTTACCTCTTACACCGTAGTAGTTTAATTTAGTTAAAAGTATGTCATGTTTTACGTAATCGAACGCTTTTGTCATATCTGCGAAAATTGCACACACAGGATTTTTCTTATCTACATTATTCATGATCACTTTCAGAAGATCAAAAATAGCCAAATTAATATTTTTATTTTTACGGAAGCCGTATTGTTCATCGCATAATATATTGTTTTTAGTCATAAATGAGTACATTGATTCATATATAATTTTTTCAAGTACCTTAGAAAATACTGAGATTAAAGCTACTGGTCTGTAGTTTGTCATGTCTTCTTTGCTGTTTTTCTTATGTAGTGGTTTTACTATCACAGTCTTTAATTTTTCAGGAATTTTTTTTTTTTTTTTGCATTATCTGCCATGCTGTTTTTGACTTATTTTGTGAGCTGTTAATTAGATAATTATTTTGAGCTTTTTGAGTGAGATTTACAATTTTTTTAAGTCTTTGCGAATAATTTTTAAATATAATTTTGTTTTCAGATGAAGGTGCTTTTCTTCATTGAAAGGTTAAGCTTTCAAGTTGGTCCCATAGAAATATTGTTTTAAAAATAAATACATAATTGACCTTTCCGACCATAAATCGTCGTTATGATCTGATCATGAACTTCAAAGATATGAAACAGAACTCCTCATAGGAGTGTTCCTATGAGGAGTTCTGTTTCATATCTTTCTAGCAGAACTGTCGTAACAAGTAAAATTGTTTTATTTAATACGTGTAGTCAATGAATGACTGAAAGAAGAGGGAAACATATCGTACTGATCTGATGATGAAGCCTGAAGTTAGGCACCGGAACTCTGTAATAAATTAATGTAATCTAACAGTGTTTGGGATTATTAGAATTGTCATGAAATGCACTCTGGCCATAAGGTTTTTAAGTATGGCTGAGGGGTACTTTTTAGTGGTGGTACTATAACTAAAAAGGAGTAAAATAAAAAACTTTTTACAAAAAAAAGTAACCGACTTCTATGTAAGAAAAAACACTGAAAAGTGCAAAATAACTTTAATTTTGGATGTCGGTGTTAAAAAACGAAGAGTCAAAACTATTATAGAAACACCGACTTTCGAAATTAAAGTTATTTTGCACTTTCAGTGTTTTTTTTTACATAGAAGTCGGTAGTATTTGTTTTTTTCTTTTATTACAACTGTTCTATGTATTCATCTGGCGTTTGAAAACGATAAAAAAAGAAAAACATTGTGCTATATATACCTACCTTATTTCACAACGAGTGTGATGGTTGTAGGTAACATTGTCAGTGATGTTTTCATTTCAATATACCTACCTACCAATATATTTTCCTTTCTTTTTACTCCATTTGAATTCAGTTACATAAATATGATAAAATGTCCTGATTTTTATTATCATAGCTGGTTTCCATATAAAAACATAAAATATAAAGAAAGAAAGTAAAATAAAAGTAAGAAAAATATTTTATTTGGCACACGTAAACAAATACACACAATGTAGAAACAACATGTAAACACATAAGATAAAAAAAACTTTCATTGATATGGAGTAACCTACCTACACTTTTATTCAAATTATATGTAAGTAAGTACCTACTGACAAGAAATGGCACGTGTAAGTATCCCAAAAGTTTCTTGGAATACATCGGAAACAATCAGATTCTTTGTGAAAGATGTTTTCCAGGAATACCAAATTTCTCGTAGGCCAATAACATGTTAAGAAAGTTATCATTTAATCTAATATTGATTAGTATAAAGTTAACACGGTCCGCGGGCGCGTATTTGTTCAAGTAGGTAACGTATTATGTAACTCTTCCATCTGTTAAACTACTCCAACAGGTTTTCATTGCAGTACTACAGCTACATACACAAGTGAAATGTTGGCCGTAAACGTGCTTCACAACATCCGCGGACCAAGACCGTAGGGCTGTTACCAACAGCCGATTGTTTAGACAATGAGTCGTTTGCTGCGGTTGCAATATAGCTCCTGCGAGGTTACCATGACGTTCAAAGTAAGATTGTTTCATTCTTATTTCAGAGTGGGTAAGAGACAGAGCTATACAGGTTGTCTAGCGCCATCTCTTACCCACACTGGAAATAAGAATGAAGAAATCTTAGTTTAAACGTCATGGTACAGGTCCTGTTTCCAACCCACCGGGCAACTTACTCGTACCAACTACGCTTCGTGAACTACTCCCATCTCCACACTATACGAATAAAAGACGAGATCACGAACAGGGTTAAGAGCTTTTGGAATAAAATTCCGCGCTGCTCAACTTTGAATTGCGTGTGGTATACTTATGTATGCCTTTGAATTATCTAAACTAGATTGGGAGATCTACATATATCTCGGACTTTAGCTAGGAAAGTTACCATTTTTTTTTGAGGGGGGCATGCGTGAAATTATTCCTTCTGCTCTGCGCGGAGAGGACTGGAGAAGGGTAGAGATAGAATATAATGTGAGAGAATAGGATTGAAAGGTGTTATGCCAAGAAGCACACTGAAATAAGAGACATTCTGTAAAACTTTATGTCGATGGGTCGAAAAGTTTTTGAGTCTCCACCGCGTACCGGAAAACGCAGCGTTGGAAGGCGTCCCACAAGGTGGATCGATGACTTAGTGAGGGTCACGGGAATCCAATGGAAGCAAGACGCACATGACCGGTCGTTGTGGCGACACTTGAGGGCGGCCCATGTCCAGCAGTAGACGTCTTTCGGCTAAAAGGAAGGAGAGAGCACAAAGCAATCGTTAAAGCTCAGGATAAAAGACTCATTGATAGAAATAATGTAACTAGAGAAACTCTGGGTTTGTCGATATCGTGTCGGGCAACCAATTGGTTTGGAAAATTCTTACCTATAACTACAGAACCTAGTCACAGAACTATATAAGGCACCAGCCCCCCTAGCCAAGTTACGATCGTTTCGTTTGCGTCGAACGCCTCGAGTAGGCTACGCCTCCTATTCCTTTGTTCTGACCACGTGACTGAGCGTTGGGATGACGTCAGAACAAAGGAATCGGAGACGTGGCCTACTCGCGTCGTTCGACGCAAACGAAACGATCGTAACTTGGCTAGGGGGGCACATAAACTTGGAATAAAGTACATTAATATCTAATATCTCTGCGAAAAACAAACAATGAACTATTTTTCATTACTAGAAAATGTAAAGGATTCTGATAGATGTCAATTCAAGACAGCTTTGTCTTTATTTTCATTTTTTAAATTTTGAATGGCAATAAACGTTGGAGGGTCAATGAACGTTATTCCAAGTTAGTTACAGCACACGGTGAAGCAAGATTTAGGCCGGTAATGTAGACAAAAGCGTATCCGTCTTAGGTAAAACTAGAATAACTACAGGATTTGCGTGCAATTTCGTTGATGACCTTAGATTTATGTGATATCATTAACCGCTAGGCCCGTGTCCGGCTATTTCTTATTCTGTGCCGGTAGTTGCTGTAGCGTAAGAATGCATTCATCTTTTTTTTATCAAATTTACGTTTTAACAACATAAAAAAAAAATATCCTGGTAATTTGTGGAAGTTAATTTATAAAGGATCACAAGGATCACTTTGTTGTCCGTCTGTCTCATAGATATCCGGTCTGTCTCATAGATATCCGGTCTGTCTTTATGTTTTTCAAGACCCTTTATCACGGGAGCGCGTGGAGGTATCGAGTTGAAATTAAAACCATATACTCAGGTCTGCGGAAAAAAAATCCAACTTCTAAATTAACGAAAAAAATAAATAAACGTATTATTTCGACACTGTCAATGGAATCTAAATTCATAGGGTATTTCCCGTTGACCTAGAATCCTGAAATTTGGCACGAAGTTAAATCTCATTGCACAAAAATAGGAAAAAAATCTGAAATCTGTAAATTTGTAGATACGTCACAAAAAAATGTTTTTTTTTTGGAAAAATCTTCGTAACTCAATTCGGGAATTGAACTGTTTACATAGGAATGTTTGTTCGGAACCCACAGTGCGCGAATCCAGCATTTGCCCGGTTTTTTTTTGAGGGACGAATTCATCGAATACCTTCTCTCTCTCTGGTTGGAGCGAGCTGTGTCCGATTTTTATTGACTAAAACCCACCTGTGTTATTTCAGTGGCGCTTTGCGTTCCAAAGCGTTGACTCTTTCGAAAATTCCCGCAGCCCTCCATGAATAGGGAATCATTTTTCAAGTTGATTCATCCTTGTAACCATGATTATAACACTTACCTAGGTAATTTAGGTGTTCTTGATGACTGAAGTTCACTGAAAAGACATAGATGGATGATAGTGTTCTAAAATTTAAAACAAACCAATTACTTGAAGATAGTTTTTTTTATTCCTGACAGGTTCGCGCTTGACCGCTATCTCACTTGATGGAAAGCGACGATGTGGTCGACGATGGAGCGCGCTTACTTAGAAGTAATATATTCACTCTTGACTTAAAGATTCCCGGGTTGTAGCCATCAAGAAACACAGATTCCGGCAAGGAATTCCACTCTTTAGCTCTACGTACAATGAATGTGTTCCCAAAACGTTTAGTGCGTATTGGTGGGATGTCCACCATGTACCGGTGGCGCATTGCCGTACGCCTGGTGGTCCGATGATGGAACGAGCTAGGCGGAATTAGGTTATGTAATTCCGACGCACACGAAATGCAACCGGTAGAAAACCGACAGGCTAGCTAGGACAGTACATAGAAGAAATACTTATCAACTTGAATACCTTCGTATGACCCGAAGATACTGTAGTCACGGTTACGTTAAGATTGATGATTCCGATGGACCTACCTCATAATATTAAAAAGTTTCAGTAATGAATGCAAAATAATTGGCTTGCAACTTTAACAAACTGAAAATCCACAATATTCCCAGTGAATCCTAAATAAGGACGGATTCCGGGAAAATTGATGGCCTCATTACTTCAGCATAGTTATTCTAAAGTCTGGGTAATGGTAGATTATCTATCTTTCTACAAATGGGAACTATGAAACAGGAAAAGAGAAAAATATACGTAAAGCCTAGCTTTTTTACTTAGTTGAAAAAGTTTTAATTAAAGTCAGAGATGCTTTGTATTTTCATAATGGCACCTACAGAGGTCTTTTGTTGTAAATGGGTCTATTAGTCATTTATTTATTTATTAAAACTTTATGCACTAGTACGAAACATTGTTCTCATTGGACTTAATGCCTTAGGCATTTTCTACCAGTCGACTTTAATGTTGTGCAGAAATATAAAATGGTAGGTGCAACATAATGGTAAACTAGACTAGAAATACAATAATAAATATATATTAACATATAAATTAACAATGTTATTATGAAAAACGAATCCGACAAGTCAACGCTGTGATGATTACACCAACTAATAATTGAATTAATAATTTTCATCAGTTTGTGATTTTAGTCTCATCTCTCAGGTAAAAATGAGACATGTAAAAGTTACGTGCGGAGAAAGAGATTCTTCTAGTGTCATTTAGTGCTGAAGATCGTACCTACCTGTTCATAACACAAGCCTAACGGCCTAAGTATCATTATATTTTATTGTTTTATAAATACAAGGGGATCATTGGGTATTTCCCGCTCGTTAATACCGCGCCGTTAACACTATTAACGACTGGAATTGTTTTGGTACACACGAAGAACGCGACATTTGTGTACGATTTAGTTTTCATCAATTGAGTTACCTAACCATTCATTTTAAAACAGCACTAGGTATAAGGTAATTTGTATCACAAATCATCTTAATAAAAAATAATAAAAAAAAGTTAACTGTATCTATGTTATAAAGAGAAAAGATTTGTATTTTTGTTTGTATTATATAAACCCGAAAGCTACTATCTTTTTTTTTTAATTGTTCCAAATTAAAAAAAAAAAACATCAGAAGAATGTTACTTTATCATTAAGGCCGTTGCTCCCGAACAGTGCCATAAAACAGTGACTTTCTGAAGCCAACTCCTCGGTAATGGCTAGTTTTGAAAAAAATATTTATTTATTTATAAAAAATTGTACAAAGGTACTGCTTATTTCAATAAGAAATTTCTTCCAGCAGACCTGCGAAAGGAGAGATTAGAAGAGATGTAGACTATAGTGTGTAGAAATAAGCAAAAAAAAATGTTTATTATAGATTCTTATACAACATTATCAAGATATATGATTTTTTCGGATGACTAATACTTTTGCCAAAAAAAAACTTTTTAACAAGATGACATTTTTTCACTTGTTTTCCCTACTCCTTTGATTTGATTCTTAGAAATATGTTCACACAAATAAATGCTGGTTAAGTGTTCTTCAGAATGTACATAATATATGTAAATCAATAAGTATTTCGCTAAGAAAATGGTTTTGAAGGTCAGCGGGGCTTTATGCGGGCGCAGGTGGCAGTATGAGTATGTGTGCATTTAACTCCGGCCAGATGTTCAAGGGACTATACGCCTTAAGTGATATGGCAGAAGCTAGTACCTATATTATAAAGTTGAGTCTTTCATTTTATTTCACTTATTTTCTCTGAACTGTCACGAAACGATGGGTAAACGGGTAAACAATTGGGACAAAAATGCTGCGTTCTTCAACACTGTCAACGAGAAATGACTCGGGTATTTCCGCCCGTATCATTTTAATATTGCCAACACTTCAAGCTTTGGTGAAGAACTCTGCTCCGACTAGGTAGGTAACCTTACTGTAGGTATGGTAACGTTGACCTAAAGTTTTCCTAATTATAAGTATACTTAGTATCATAAAATTAATGGTTATCGTCGGGCAAGCAGTGGTGGCCAAGTGGTAACGGCCCCGATTTACGAGTTATAGGTCGCGAGTTCAAACCCAGCCATGCGCATTACTTTGTGTAATTTATTTCATCACTACTGCTTAATTAAAAGGGTGAAGGAAAACATCGTGAGGAAACCGGCATGTCCTAGTTCCAAAAGTTCGAAGACATGTGACATTCACCAACCCGTACTGGGCCCGCGTGGTGGATTACGGCCCATTCCCTCTCCTAGAGAGAGGAGGCCTGAGTCCCAGAAGTGGGAACATTATAAGGCCGACTATGCTATGCTAATGATTTCGTAGTGTTCCAAGTCTCGTACTGTAGGTAGGATTAATTATTCTGTGGCAGTTCAGAGCTATAAAACACTGAATTACTCAGTGTGTACGCCATTTTACACTTAAGAGAGAAAGCTCCAATAAAATCCACCCACATACCTAGTGCGCCAAGCAGTGGCGGATTAACCATATAGCAAGAGTAGCAAATGCTACAGGCCCCGCGCATTCGGGGGCCCCGCGTGTTCGAGCACCCTGCACTTGAACGCAAAAAAAATCTAATCAAACTATATAAATATATCGAAATTCGAATACAGCTGATTACTATTTCATTGAATATGATAGTCAACCTCTTAGATTTCCCTCATTAACGTACTCTCCACGTACCTTACCCAATCTTAAAATCCACGGGGTTATTGGTGATTGAAGTAAGAATGAGAAGTATTTAATAGGTCCACACAGGGGCCCCTTAGTCGAATTTTGCTACAGGCCCCGTGGTGGGTTAATCCGCCACTGGCGCTAAGATTAATTAATCATATCTAAATTACTCATATATTACGTTCGAGTACAACTGATTTTCTGGAATTATACCTTCCCAGCATTCAACTAACTTCTAACAGCGGCTTCACCCGCGTGAGAATAGAAAATATGTGTATAGCCTATGTGACTCAGTGCATTCTACTGGTGAAATATGTTTTTAAATGAGTTCAATTGTTTTTGAGTTTATTTATTATAAACAATAAAAACCTTTTCACAAAAAAAAATACAACCGATTTCAATGTAAAAACACTGAAAAGTGCAAAATAACTTTAATTTCGGAAATTGGTGCTTCTATAATATGTAGTTTTGTCTCTTCGTTGTTTAACACCGACTTCCGAAATTAATGTTATTTTGCTTTTTTCAGTGTTTTTTTTTTTACATTGAAGTCAGTAGTATTTTTTTGTGAATAGTTTTTTATTTTACACTTTTTAGTTACGATACCACAACTAAAAAGTACCCTTCAGCCAAACTTAAATACCTTATAGCCCGAGTGCATCTCATGACAATTCTAATAACCCTAAACACTTAGAGTACATTAATTTATTACAGAGTCCCGATGCCTAATTTCAGGTTTCATCATCAGATCAGTTCGATATAATCTCCCTCTTCTTTCAGTCAGTCGTCGACTACGTATACTACGTATAAACAAAGCAATTTCACTTGTTACGGCGAGGAGTTCTGTTCCATATCTTCGAAGATCATGATCAGATCATTACAATATTTATAAGGGACCAACTCGGAAGCATAACCAGCCAATCAAAAAAAAAAAATAATTTAAAGAAAAACAAAAAACCCGACAGCGTAAAAACTAATTTTAAAAATAACGTGAAAAATTAACTTAAATAAAAACTAAAAAGAAAGAAACAAGCCCAGTAGTTTAGAATTCTGTGAAGTAATACTAAATAACTACATAATTGAAATAGTTTTATAATCGATACACACATAAAACAAATCATAAATTCTAATGCAGAACAGAACGACTCACAGTCGCGGCCCATTCAAATTTTACCAATCAAATCTTCCCAAGGGACCCCGACTGTCAGACGAATCGATTGACGTAAAAATTATCAAAATCGGCCTACGCATTTGGTCTCTAGAACGCCACATAGAAACAAACATACATACACACATAACACATTACCCTCCTTTGCGTCGCGCAGTCGGGTAAAAAAATAATTCAAAACAAGTTTTTATATATATATATTTTTACTGATAGTGTGTATGTGTATATGGAGTATGAGTGTAGTGTACCTAGTAATTGTGTGTAGTGTCTTGTCATATGCAGAATGTCGATTAAATGAGCAAGGTTTCTGTGAATATATTTACAAAAAAAATTAATTTATACATTATGAAACGCCAAACTTATGCAAAATAGCAAATTTTCAGAGATCCTTACTGGATTAGTTTTACAAAAATACGTTTGTGAAATGATCACATAATGGTCATAATCACGTAAGAGCGATTGTATGGAAATGTATTTAGCGTTGGCCGCTCTTAAGTATAGATTTCTTATAAAACCTTTTCCTTTACCTTATAATACTTTACAGCGCGTCCTAGCAACCTTATAAATCTATAAAAACCGAAAATCCGGTCATTCATAATCAAGTTTTAGGTCACAAACGACAAAATATTTCTTCCTGGAACAAAACAGAAGACAGCAAAAATAGGGTTATTTGAGTAAAAATGAGGCTATAACAATGATATTCTAATTGGCTATAAAAATAATGTGAAACCACGGGGATGGAGGGTGGGCGTTGAAAAAGGTATCTAATAATATGGCAATGAAGGGGTTGAATATCTATTGTGATAACGGCTGATAGAGATCTATGCTGTCGAAGGGTACGGCATGCTGCGTTCATCCCGAAAAAGGGATAAGAATTGGGATGGAATGGAATGGGAAGGCTTACGGTATTTTTAGCTTTTATTGAACTTGCAATGTTGTTATGTTTGTTTAGGGTAAATTTTGTAAATGGATTTTGAAACAGTAACCCTAACCGATTGAGCTGAAATGGCATACCTATGGAATTAGGATGACAATGCGTTAATATTGTACCACGGAGCTGGTCTGATGATTAGTGCTGTATCTAGCATTTTTTTATTTATTAAAACTTCATGCAACACAATAGTACAAAGGCGGACTTAATGCCTTAGGCATTCTCTACTAGTCCACCTAGGGTGGTAAAGAGAAAATGTGGCAGGTGCATAAAAATACAAAAGAATATTATGAAAATTAGAGTTTAAAAGTATATATATATATAAAAAAAAACATGTACATTTTATATGCCTGGGGCAAACTTTTACCGGCCTCGATCAATAAAAAGAAAAATGACTACTTTACGCGTGACGTATTGCTTCAAACACGTGGCGTATTTGAAGCAATCCACTACCATCATCCATTATTTACCTCTTGTGGGTGTTGGAACCCTGAATATCCACGGAATCAGTACTCTGGTAGGTACACGATACATTATAGGTCTTGTATGTATGCTATTAACTACCAACCATGATACAAAAATTGGCCCTGGTTTGATCATTTCTACGCCCATCCAGGCCCTTTGAGGGCACGTACGTACAGGGGTGCCTGGGCACCTCTGGAACTGCCCTAGTTACGGCGCTGCTGATGATCGGGTCGAATATGAGCTTGACAAGATAACCTTATCGTGTTTGAAAATGTTAAAAGCTTGATAAGAAAAAACGTTTATATAAATAAACCTATGTTGTATATTTACGCGCTTTGGACGTGGAGTTGCGGACACCAGCCCAACACACAATACAATGATGAATAACAATGTGGTTGTGCAGATTGCAGAATCGTTTATAATTACTAATAGGCATAGCAACCAACGAACAAAATTAATATGTTGATGCACTCAACCGATTACTGACAATTAGCAACCATCAGATAATTTCATTATTAATTGAGTTTCATGCTTGATACAAATTCATATTTGTTACGCCTCCCTTAATTTTCGAAGTGTTTCATTAAATTCAAAATTTAAACCTAATATTAGAATTAAACTGTAATAAGGCTACTCAGCACTTCCTGAAATGATTTTTATTGATGCGTTTCAAATTAATAGCAAGTCACTCAAGTGATAGGGCTGTGGGGACACTGGTGTGTTTTAGTCAGTAAAAGTCTGACACACCATCTTGCTCCAGCCCAGAGCAGGAGAAGATGATTAGATTATTTCTCACCTCAAAAAAAGTCAGTCAATGAGAATGAGATGAACACGCGTTTGGGAAATTGATACAATATTTTTTTGTTCCTTAAATTAGAATTGCATTTTATATGTACGTTTAGCGATAGCAACAGGAAGGTAACAAGCTCATGTGAAACTATTACGTAGCACATTATATTTGACCACGTTCCGGCGGTAAACCAAGGCTACACGTGATGCAGAGGATTAGAACCTCACTTCTGGGAAAAAGGTCGCACCTGAGCTAACACGCCACACCCATAGCATATGTGTATTATAGAGGATTACGAAAACAAAGAACCAAGCCATAAATCAGCTAGAAAATATAGAGATAGAATATATTAAAAGCGTACACCGATTATCCGGAATAAAGCCGAATTCATTGAGCATTCTCTTGCGATTCAGCTGCTCAACAACCGCAAACATTCCGGTATCGGATACCGTCTTTCGAAATGATATTATTTCGAGATCCACTAAAAGAATTCAAATCCTTCTGATTGAGTAATCCAAAGTCCATCGTCGTTATCGGGGTTACCTACATGTTTACTGATATTTCGAAAAAGAAAACTCGCGTCGAGCTCGGGTTTCAAGAATGGAATGACATCAGTGAACGGTTGATATTTATGCGTTGGGCGGGCACTAGCGGCGACGACGGAGGCATGTACTGTAATATACGAGTAGTCGAGCAGTAATACGACTTTCCTCCAGACGGTGAATATTAAGGGCGCGTAATTTGTCAGGCCCCTAAATATTAGGCTCACGTCATCATCACTGTTATTTGGTATTCCTGCCTCATCGCTTACACAGTTGGTCTAATGAAACTTCTGTGTACAACAAATTTAATCGAAGGTAAATAATGGTTGTTTTCAGTGACTAAATTATTTTAGTGACTCACTAGCGTGTGTGTGACCACTAACTCGTGCGAAGCTAGGACGGGTGTCCTAGCTTCGCACGAGTGTAAAAACCTTTATGAAATTTTCTACCATGATATTATGCATGCATTATGCATATAAATCGAGATTGAACGACCGAAGTTTCGGCTACGGCCAAATAAATTGGTTTCAGCTTGAATTTGTTTGGGTCAAAAAGGGGCCGTTTTATAATCGTCGAATTATAAAAAATAATCGTGTTCGATTATTTAGTATTTCATGAAAGTTATGACTATATAATTAAGCATATCTATATCAAAATATAATTAGGGTTAACTGTATCGAAATATTTTTATTTTTTGTCAGTTTGTCTGTTGAAGAGGAGCCGATCCAAGTGGCCGAGCCGGACGTGGTACCGGCTCGGCCACTTAAATAGGCACCTCTTCCAGTTTCGGCCATAACCGACACCGGAAGAGGAGCCGATCATTCGGTTACGGTTTTGGTTTCAGCTGCAAATCGTATTTGGTTCGGTCTCTACACTACATTTTCTCATGAATCACTGTGACAGTGTAAACCGTGCGAAAACACGTTCAGTAGTTTTTGAGTTTATCATTACACGTATAAAAGGAGAAACTGACTGACTGACATATCAACTCTCAGCCGAAACTACTGAGACTTGGAACATAAAATTCTGCACAAGGCTTCTTTTTATGACGTAGACGAGCACTAAGAGAGGACTTTACAATATTCACCCCCTAAGGGGATGAAACGGGGGTCCAAAAGTTTATATTGAAAAACCTATTTTCACGCGGGCGAAGCCGCTGGCATAAGCTAGTCGCAAATAAACAGACAAATGTGGTTGGGGACTTTTTATAAATTATGCAAAGGTGAGATCAATGTGCGTAGTTTTTAATAGAAGAAGAGATACGATTACTTACGCATAAGAACGTTGACATAATAGGTGGCAAATGTTAAGGCAATCCGTTGTAAGTGATATTAATTTGATGTAACACACTTTCATACCGGTTGGCGGGTGTTGGTCTGCTCGGCGCAGTGCCCGCACGACCGTCGACTCCTGCGCAGCACGCGCGACCTCCGCTCTCCGCTGAGCAAGCACCGCGGTACATACCGCAACGGCTAACTTCTTCAAATAAAACTCGTAGAGACAGTGAATTTTAGTGACCATTTAAAAACTGGTAAATATTTTACGGGATATTAAACCACCAAATTCAAGGTTCGTACAAATCCATACATATTTTATTTAATTTTAATAGGGAAATGTGGAAAAATAACTTTATTGCTTGTTAAGCTAGAAGTGGGTTATGTCGGACTGTCGGAGACTACAAAACGAAATGTCAACATAACATTTAAATGACAACTGGGGCGGGTTGTATAATGCTGGTCCCGGATAAGCAGTGGTTTTAAGCTACGATAGTCACACAGTAATGTTCTACTTACAGTTAGGTGTTACATTAAAACCAGAGCTATAGAGTGAGTAGTCACAGCTCATACAAATAGAATGAGTGTCGTCGTTACAATGTAACGTGTACCCAAAGATCACAAAGAAAGTAAAGGTCTTTACATTGATAAGGTCTATCTTTGTCACCTATTTAGTACCACAGCTGGACAAAGGTCCCACACAATTTTATTTTTTGCTAGTTCGTTAGGTGGAAGTCGAATTTATCTCGCCATATCGTCACCATATCGTCTCATGTTTAATGGGACCCATTGATAAAATTTCGGAACAAAACCTGTCTTAATACTCACAATTCCAAATTCAAATATGTGCCAACATACCTACAATTGACAAAGCTAATGCACTAAAAGTCTAGCATTACTAAATGGTCGGTACAAATCGGCGTTTAGCAATCGTGATTGTCACTAAAGTCATTAAGCTTTATTGCCCGATGGCTGCAAGCGCGAACTGCCCCAACTTAGCCGACAAGCTTTCTGCAACCGAATAACTTACTGTAATAGTCACATTAACTGCTTCGTTAACTACCACAAACACTCTACGTGTAATCCTGACACCATTAACCGGTATACAACTAAGTGGCTTTAATAAATTAAACAACAAACACTTTGTTTGTAATCCAAAAGAAAAACAATCAATTTAATTATCGCCGTTCAATAATGGGCCCGTGCCATCCAGCCAACGAAGTACGAATCAAAGTAAAAGCTAAGCCCTCAATATCTCTAAAACCAATTCACAATTCCAATTAATCAATGTTCATGAAAAGAGATCCGTCTTAATTCAGTGGTGAACATTACGCCCAAAATAAAACCACAGCCAAAAGTTTCGCTAACAACATATTGGTAATAGCCAGCATTGTATTAAGAGGTTACAGGCAACCAACTTTATTATAAGTTTTGATTTTATTATCGTGCGTAGAGTCTGAGGAATATTGATACAAGTATATTATGCTTCTAAACTATATTTATGGGAACATTCCCAGAGTATAACATAAAATAAATAAAGTTTATGTCTCAGGATGTCGGGTATCCTTCCAAGTTAAATAAAAACGTAAGGGTAAATGTTGATAGGAAATTCGGGAATGACAGCTATGATTCTCCCCGGAGTATCATCCGTAAACAGAGCGACGCGGCGTATTAACTCCGCTGTAAACAAAATAAAAAGTCATAAAAGAGTTTCACAATTAAAAAAGTACTTATTTACATTACATTCGATTTATTTCGGTATTCGATTCATTGTAATGCACGCATTGTTAAATACCTAGTAGGCAGTGTTTATCATAACCGATTTAATCATCGCCGCGGAATTCAGGCAATATTATTGCATCGACCACTTGCGTAAATTGGAACGAAAAGAACCAGTCCTAAGTTGCGCTCCATTTCATACGATACGCACTCACGATGAAAGTGGAAAAATATCGAACATTTACCGCTATATAGGTACCCTCACTAGCATCTGCCAGCGGCTTCGCTCGCGAGAAAATAGGAAACTATACCAAGGGAACATATTCCCGGGATAAAAAGTATCCTATGTGCTATTCTGGATACATGAAGTACATGGTCATTCAGTGGGGCAAATTTAATTCAAATTCATTCAGTCGTACGAGCGTGAAGAAATAACAAACATATACACAAACTAGCGCCTTTATAATATTAGTGCGATACCTTCACAATATTCGGATTCACGTTGCGCCTTACTGCTCGAGCAGTGGCTTCTATAGCAAATATCGACGGTTGAACAAACGATAAAACTTGGAAAACAGGAGCCATCTCCATGAGCAAATAAGAGATCGCGGCGGCGTGGCGTGGCGGGCCCGCCTCTGAACTTTCACCGTTTGTTAGCTTGCTCCTCCGACAGAGATGTCATGTTGCGTCACATTTATGTCACTAACAAGGCGCGTGCACCTTTATATAAGTGTATAACAGATTCCACGCCGACTCTAGATACCATGACGAGCGTCGTCAGTAAAAAGCTCCTTACTAATTGATTGTACAATTCAAGTTTCTTCTGACCGCGGTCATTTACTATAGAGAGAATCCGTTTTTGTGAGCGTGATTGACCCTATTTGGAGGCGATCGTGCCGGAACACTGAATCCCTTACTTTATGCTCGGTACCATGATGTGTTGAAATGTCTGTCGTGCGAGCGAGAAAGAGGGATGGATCTATACACCCTATATAGCTCCATCCCTTTTACAGTTCGTTTTAGGTCATTATGATCGCGTAAATAGCTCGTGGTAGGGCCTCGATCACAACTTAACAAACTATTCAGCAACCCCGCCCACCAACAACACGACGATCCTAGCAAGTTTAAGTTCGTAAGTAGAACCTCCAGGAAGAAATTAAAGTAAAAGAGGATTTATTAACTACCCCTCCCTCGAAATTTGTTAACAAAACCTTAGAGTCGTGTTGTTTAATTTTTATGAGTTCAACCTAAACTAAATATTATTAGTTTAATCACTTCTCATGATGCTCATTACGTATTATATTAAATTACTCTTGTTCCCAAAAGTATTCGGTGTTTAAGTAGTTTTTTTATGTGCGTAAACATAAAATGACTTCTTCCGCACTGGGTGGAGCGAGACACGAATGGGTCTCAATCAGAAACTCCCGTCAGAGTTTTATTCACTAAAATTCAGCCTGTGTTCCCTCTGTTGTCTTTTGCGAAGGTCACGCGGTAACTGTTTCGAACAATTCTACAGGCCAAGTACTAGCCATGTGGTGGGGACCTAAAGCATTTTATCTTAACCTGTCATATTAAAAACGATCATAATCATAAATATGACACCTTAAAAGCAAGTCAAGGTTGTCGCCCAAAGCATTACAATTTTACGTCTGAATTTCTTTAACTTTTCATTAGGCGCGATGATAAATTCATACTTACCTGGGGAAATCTGCTCAGCCATCGTTTTTTATCGTGAACTGGCAAAACACGAGCTCAACCCATGCAATATTTAAGTAGAGTCGTTTACTCTTTGTGAGTATATTTTCCATTCCACATTTTTGTGTTTTTACCCACATTTCCTATATTTTTCTTCGCTCCGTTCGGAATTCATGACAGGTTCTTCTTAAAATACTACGGTATTGATTTACCTCAGACTATCGGAATTTATGAAGTGAATAGCTGAACCGAATGGTTTATTTAAGGGTTCGTTTCTAACGTTCCAGTTCAATAATATTTGATTCGTTAAAAAACATTATGACATTCATCACAAAAAATTTGAGTAATTAACCTCAAGATTTTTGTAAGATACCTTATGTTCTTGGCATACATCGACATATATGTACTACGCACTAGATTTCGCGTGCCGAACACTCACTTCAATCGACTCAGGTGTAGTGTAATCCATACACCTTGAACATTACACTATGTTGAACGAAACGCGTAAGTGCCACGAAATTCATGGCGACATTTTGGTCGCAAAAAAATTATCCTCTAAAAGCTATCTTAGCGCTGTATGTTTTAATAGTTCTGTTTAACGACGTAATACCAATGTAGCGCTGCAGCGAACTTTTGTTTTAACTTTTCAGTGTTTTGACAAATATTTTCTATGAACGTGCTTGCTTTTAAAACAACTATTATTTGTTTAACTGAAAACAAAGCTTATCTATCAGTAACATAACATGGCTTCAAGTTTCAGTAATTGGTTTACAAAGTTCTCAATTTAATTAAAGACATCTGAAAAAGTTTACGAGGTAAATTAAAACTTCGCGTTCCGGATTAAGATCTAACCCGTGTCTTACAGAAATTGTTTGACTGTTCTTAAAATAACAAAAAGTCTAAAAGTCATTAAAAAAATTGAAACCGAGCTTATGTTTTACAAACTGTAAGCGGTACATGCTGGACATCCCACCTGTACGCACAAAACGTTTTGGGAACACATTCATTGTGCGTACAGCTAAGGAGTGGAGTTCCTTGCCGGAATCTGTGTTTCCTAAATGGCTACAACCCGGGAATTTTTAAGTTAAGAGTGAATAGGTTACTTCTAGGTAAGCGCGTTCCATCGTTGACCACATCGTCGTTTTCTATCAGGTGAGATAGCGGTCAAGCGTGAATAAAAAAAAGCAAATTTTAGTTTTTTTTTTTTAAATTTTCTGTATAGTTATTTATTCATTTTATCAGCTACATTTGTTTCGAATAGTTCTAAATTTAACAATATTTAACGCAACATTCAAAAACCACAAAATTAAGTAATAAAAATAAAAAATCAACCAACTATAATTCTATTAATCAACTAATGAATCAAAATGCAGACGAGCTACGCTGTAAACCATTATGGCGTCTATTAAATATTTTTTTTATTTCTCAACTGTAACTTAAGACTGTATAAAATAATGGATCGTTCAGTCTTTTCTTAGCTAGATTAATAATCCGTGTCAGATGGCCGTGCTGGGAACGGCAAACGGGCCGGAGTAATCGTCTTATTTCCAAAATAGCTCGTTATCGCGTTCCGCAACTGCTTAGTGGACTTTCACTGTGTTCTAATGATAAACAAGCCCCCATACATACCAATTTTGGTGTTTGTACAACAATAGTGGATATGGAACGGTGTAATTTGATACTTAGTTTTAATCATGTGATTTTTTTGTGACGTAAGGGAGTAATAACTGTGAAACTAGGTTAATGATCACCCCTCGTTCACACCATACGTACATACCTATCGTAATAATATTATGTAGTATACACGTGAGACTGGGCGCTTCGCTCCACGCGTTCTCCTTTATTGAGCACGCTCAATTGTCATGAGTCCACAATTTATTCATTTTTGTAAGCTAGCTCCCTGAGTTATGGCTTTGTTAATATACCTGCGGGTTAAACCGCTTTTTAAGTACCTTTCCCTTCATTTACACATTTCTGTACAGATTATTTATTATGCAGCAAAGAATATACGAAAAAAGTTTTCCAGGAAGGTGTAGGTACTGGCTGGAAAGATCTCACGGCGTCCTCACCTTCCGCATGACGCAGGTTCTCACCGAAAATGGTCATTTGGATAAAAACTAAAGTTTGGTTTGATACGGTTTCTACATATTTCAGATGATTTAACTGTACCTAATCACTACATAGTATAAAACAAAGTCGCTTCTCGCTGTCTGTCCCTATGTATGCTTAGATCTTTAAAACTACGCAACGGATTTAGATGCGGTTTTTTAATAGATACGAGTGATTCAAGAGGAAGGTTTATATGTATAATACATGCATAATATAGTAGAGAAATACTGATAATTAGGTTTCTAATGTGATGTCGTAAATAAACACAATTTTTTGGTATAAAATATAGTATATTTAAATAAAAAACCAGATTCGCAAAGTGTCATACACAGTACTAGCACGGGCAAAAGTACTAGGCATTTGTATCTAAATTACTGAAATGCTCCGAAACAGTGATATGTATCATTTTGAACATTTGGAACATCGGCTCAAAAGATACAAACGGACATTTGAAACATCGGCTCACAAGATACAAACACAGACACTGATTGTTATGAATCGTGATCTGTTACGTTGCGCCATATACACCAACATATTTATTTAATTGAATTTTGATTTGAGAATAATTTAAGTAGATGTTTTTAGTTCAGTTCATAAAAATTTACACTACTTATGTATTAATTTGAATTTTAAAAGACTGCAGGTCACTTGAAGTAAAGAGTGTTTCAGTGTTCCAATTGTTCCAAATGATGCATTTAAAACATTACTGCTGTTCCAATCTTTCGGAACACTAAAATGTATCGGAACAGTAAGCCGGTTCAGTAAAGTTACGTACGCCCAGAAAGTACTGATCTTTAATTAATGGAATGAATGAATATCTTTGATAGGAAAACCAGAATAAACACTGATGTTTCTAGAATCTAATATTCAGTATCTTCCAACTGATCTTAATGACTATGATTTGATGAATGAAAATGAGTATGATTTGCATGCAGATTGTTGAATATAATTATGATGATTAATAGACGCATTTGCTAATTTCCTAGCCGTTGTATACTAAAAAAAATGCGTTTATTGGCATTATAAAAACGGTAACAACTTAAAAGTAAACAAAATAAATAAAAAGCACACTGAATAATGCCAAAAGGGCCTCAGCTCAGCATAATGCCCACCGTAGGCGCGGGCTTGCGGACGGCGAGCAATGGGTGGCTCGCCGTCCGACCGTCCGGTAACCGTCCGGACTGAGCCCAAGTCGTCGACGGCGCGTACTGTTTCACACGCGCTTAAAGGAGATGTCAGCAAATCGTAGGGACCCAGCAGGGCCGAAGCCTACTGGGGCCACGGGTAGTGTGAAAGCGAAACCCGGGCCCCTGGGACGAAGGCAAAGAAGGACCAGGAGTGGGTTTTTAGTCAGTAAAAGTCTGATACTATCTCCCGCTCCGCCCAAGAGCGCGGTTTGTCATAAGATGATTTCCCCACCCAATAAAAAAATAAAATAAAAGCTCAGCGTAATGCCAGATGGCAACACGAAGCCACCTGACGCTGATTTTCAGTAGCAGCTCAAGAGTACCATAACATAAACTCAAAAACGCAAATACATATACAAATGTCTAAAATGTTCTGTGCAGAAACAATCAAAATCCTACACGAATGTTGTAAGAAAAACTATCGAAAACTACTGCCACAGAACAAAGTCATTCTCAACTGTTTTGTACTCAAACAATATCCCATTCTCAAGCCTACCACTTATAAACTTCCAAACCGATCCCTTTTCGCAGTTCGTCTAAAGAAAAACTAAAGCGTTTTCGTCAGTATAATAAACAGCTAAAAGGTTCACAAAACACATAAAAACGTATGTATGTACAAACTAGAAGAACGATACATTAACGGAGACATTTATTTGTGTCTCCATATTGTACATAAGGAGGATTGGTGGATATGTCTTTCCGGAGATGATTCCTTCAGAAATACTCGTAAAACTAAAGGTTGTAGGCTATAAGTAAGCGTGACGTCATAGGCATTTATTTTATCTTTTTCAGGAGTAATAGGAACAGTGGAAACGGCTGAATTTCCACCATTTTTCATCTTTTAACACCGTCATAAAACAACACGGATTTTAATTAGCGTTCAGTTTTCTCATTATTTTCTTTCTACGCCGCAGTAATCTTGTGCTTATGAGCTTACTATCTGCCCGTAGCGGCTTCATTCGCTTGATAGAAGATTAGTAGATTATTATCCCAAGGGAATACAGTCTCGGAATAAAAAGTATCATATGTGCCATTCCAGGACATGGTTCAGTTGTGTACCACAAGTTTCATAGACATCCGTTGGTGCTACTAGGGCGGTGCTAGCGATGCCTTTTTTTTTCTTTTGGATTTTAATATGACCTGGTCACTTGGACCTTTAAGTCAAGTCTTATTTAATTTTTTAAAACACTGCACTACACATTCTAATGTTTTTGAGGTAGCCAAAATTACAATAAAACTCTCAGCTCCATTATACCAAGATCGCGCCTGTTTCAATGATTCCACATATTGTCCAGTTGCGCAGACACTTGAGACACAAAGCTACACCAATTTTACATCACAATATCCACTAGGATTCAATTTGCATATAATTAAAACAGCCACTGAACTTCACTCGAAGACATCCCGCCAAAAACTCTCCCAGCGGTGCCTGTGCGCAGTCCCTAGAAGGGCGCAACATTTTTAAATCTAGTCCTTTTTGTTTGTATTGTACTTTTTTCTAGGGGCGTAGATATAGTAGCTTGCACCGGGCGTATAAAAGACTAGTTACGCACTGATCCGCTCCGCCGTTTGAGCGAGAAGAAGTAACAAATGTGTAAATATACACACAAACTTTCGCTTTTATAATATTAGTATTATAACATCATTAGTAACTCCGGCGGCAAAGCCTTAATTTAATCTGATGTTAGGTAGGTACAGTTTTTGAATTAAAATCCATTTATCTGACGTATTTCATGTAAACGAACTGGATTATTAATTATGTATGTAATTAATTACTGTAGTATGTAATATGTAAGTATTGTTTATATAATGTGAGTACACGAACATGTTATGGTACAGGGCAGGTATTAAATTAAGTAAGTACATGAGATTAGTAGAAGTTATAAATGATAAATGGTATTTATTTTGTAAGTAGGTTTAAAAAAAACACATTTACACGTCAATTTTTTTTTCGTCATTTTAAACTAGATGAGGCCGGTGTTTCCTAGCTGACTACCCTGAGCAAAAACACCGAAACAAACTCAGGGGTCAAAGTCTCTTTTAAAGTCCATACAGTTAATATGTAATGGTCAAATCACATGAGAACCATGCAGATTTGTCTGAGATGGTCTTTTGAAGAAAAAACCATACAGATTTGAGTGGACCTGTCCAGTCAGTGCAAGCATTTGTCAGTATTTGTAAAGCTCAACTCAGTAGTAGAAGTATCTACGTCAATCTCTTGATGAATTTTCATTTTGTAACTTGTAAGTAAAATTATGACTGACTGAATCGTTCACTATCTTTGTTCTTTACTTAGATGAATATATTAGTTAAGACTTTAATCCGGGTGGATCTAACCGACCTCCAGTTAACTCACAGGGCACACAGTCTGCGGTTTCAACAGTAAGCGTTGACAGCCGTCTCTTGACAATTTAATCTGACTTTTCTTTATGTAAAGTCTAGCTAAAGTAGACAACACCATAAATATATTAAGTACCTAGTAGGTAGGTAATTTTTTACCACAACAACTTTCTACTATTGACATGCCTAAAGCATTAGAGGTAATCCTTTCTGTTTTGTGAAGGCAATCGAGTAAGAATATGAATCGTTAGATAAGTTTCACACGACCTTGTGCAAATGAAAAGGTGCCATCGGCGTTGTCATAGAAAGCGGGCAGGCGTTGCAAAACCAGCAATGACGACAGCACTTCTTACAGCTCTACTAATTCCGCAAGATTTTGTGCTAAACTTAATAATTATTTATACAGAAACCTACATTTTCGAAGAAAAATATTTTGTAATATTTCTAAGAAATATTTCGTAACTACCTGTCCCCCGCGGTTTCTCCTGCGTCTTTGGTTACTGCTTCGCTTCTGTTTTATATAGCCTATATCTACTATTCTTCATGACTCTGGTTATTTCAAACAGATTTTTTTTTCCAATACGACTGGTAGTTCCAGAGATTAGCACATCTAAACAACAACAAAAATCTTGCTGCTTTATCTAATATATAAAATTCTCGTGTCGCGGTGTTTGTGGTTAAATTCCTCCGAAACGGCTTTTCCGATTCTCATGAAATTTTGTGTGCATATTGGGTAGGTCTGAGAATCGGACAACATCTATTTTTTATCCCCCTAAACGTTAAGAGTAATCAACCCCTAATTTTTTTTTTCAATTTTAATTAAAAAAAAAATTTTTAGTTTTTTTATGATACAGCATTAGTAAATACATATATATTTATATAAAATCAATGCCACTTTTCGTTGTAATTTTATTACTCAAGAACGGGCTCACCTATCCAAACCAAATGTTTAGGCTTTGTTCGGACTATTTAGTAGATGGTTTATGTGAAGTTTGCACAAAATCGGTCGAGCGGGTCTTTATCTATTACATTATTGCACCCGTGCGAAGCCGGGGCGGGTCGCTAGTTATATTATATGAAGCTGTCCCCCGCGGTTTCCCTCAAGCCTTTGTTTATTGCTTCGCTTCTATTGGTCGTAGCCTGTTGGTCTAGTAGTCAGTGACTCTGACTGCTATGCCGGAGGTCGTGAGTTCGATTCCCACACAGGAAAAATGTTTGTGTGATGAGCATGATCATTTGTTCTGTGTCTGGGTGTTATTTATCTATAATATGTATGTATTTAGAAATATATACAAGTATATTTATCAGTTATCTAGTACCCATAGCGCAAGCTCTGCTTAGTTTGGGACTAGATGGCGTTGTGTGAAAGTTGTGGAATATTATTATTATTATATAGCCTATAGCCTTTTTGGATACATGGGCTATCCAACTATAAAACGTGAACATATTCCACTCAGATACTAAACTAATATGATCGTAATAGATCAATAAGAACGAGGGCCCTGGTACTCTTAACACAAGTTCAATCTTAATTTGGGTACCAGTGTTCAACAACATTAGGATAAGCATAGCATAAGCATAATCAGCCTTTTAATGTTCCCACTGTTGGGACTCAGGCCTCCTCTCTAGGAGAGGGAATGGGCCGTAATGCACCACGCGGTCCCAGTGCGGATTGGTGAATGTCACATGTCTTCGAATTTTTGGTTCTAGGACATGCCGGTTTCCTCACGATGTTTTCCTTCACCGTTTTGAGAGCAGTGGTGATGAAATAAATTACACAAAGTAATGCGCCTGGCCGGGTTTGAACCCGCGACCTACAACTCGTAAGTCGGGGCCGTTACCACTCGGCCACCACTGCTCTCTAACAACAATAGCACTTCAAATATATAAAAATAGTTTTTCTGTTTTTGTATATGCTGTGTGTATTAATTGCAATAAAATATTATTATTTATTTATTTAAAAGAATTCAATTCAAGCCAGTAGTTTTTTTTAAAATTTGATATAAACAAGTGCTTGACTGCGATCCCACCTGATGGTAAACAGTGATGCAATCGTTGATAGTGAGGCGCACTAGTTTATTCATTCATTAAACCCATCACATCATCGGTCATTGTCTTTCTATTGTGTCTCTAATTACGCTATACAAAAGGTTAAGAGCCTATTCACTCTAGCCTTGAAGACACCCAAATTATAATCGTGTGGAAAAACCTCAGCAGGCCAATTGTTGCAGTCCTTCAATGTACGCGGTATAAACGACGAGGCGAAACGCTTAGTCCGGACCGTAGAGGATCAACAAACAAACTCATCAGCTTTATAATATTAGTAACTATAGGATAAGTAAGACAAAAGGATGACTCCGAATTTCACCTAACACAAGTGTGTGTTTAATAGTTACGTCGTCGTCGAGGAATTCCATTTGTCTCACCTAAGTAACTTACTCCCAAGGGGTCAAAACTTATTTAGGCATCAGTTAAGGTGACAGGTGGATCTAATAAATATGATAGGATAAAGCATTTGAACCTCCTGAGGCACTACGTTAAGTGCAAACACTTACTTTCCCTAAGCGAGGCACTGCCTTAGTCTAAAAATAGAACCATTTCTAAGCAGAGGTGTGCAACGAAAATTAACTGCCGTTTTAAAAGGAGAGGGTTATTTTAGGGCGGAATTCAGCAATAACGCGATTATGCGAGCCAAACGTTAAAACGCGATTAGTTTTATTGGTGAATTCCGCCCTTAGAGTGTCGTGATGGCCCAGTGGTTAAGGAACCCACCTTCATTAGTACCTTCTTTTCTAAGTTCATCTAGGACTTTACTTACAGCAAGTATGTAAAGCCGTGGTTCCGGTTGTCATGCATAGATCTTTGAAGGTCGTTACAGGTAGTTAAGCGCTAGAAAGTCTGACCGTCAGTCTATCCAAGGAGTATCCTGTTGCCTAGTAACTGGGTTGTGGAGGTCTGCACCTCAGATTCCTGTGTTCTGACCAAGTGACCTGCCCGTGCCCGTGCCTGCACGTGTCGTGCCTTGAGATGACGTCAGAACAAAGGAATCGGAGGCGTGGCCTACTCGAGGCGTTTGGCGCGAACGAAACGATTGTAACTTGACTAGGGGGCAGATAGGCAGTCGCTGTATGTGAAACACAGGTATTCAGCTGAACCTGGTAAGACTGGAAGCCGACCCTAAGCTAGCTGGGAAAATGCTAGGAAAATGGTGATGATAAAGGGTATTTTCAATGATGAGCCAAATTTTTTCATGCTTAAGGTGAAAAAAATGAGCCGTTTAGTACAGTGCAGTACATGTTTGCTTCTGTAACTCAGCCAAATGTAGAAATCTCTTGTTTTTTTTTCTTTATTGGGAGCTCTCAATTGGTCTTTGATTTTCCCGATAGTGTCGGATCGTTGTCCCTTCGGAATATGAGAGTAAAGAGCTAGAGAGTGTCCCTGTGTTTGCGCACACACTTGTACGCTACAATATTGCCTGCGTAGGTACTTGGTTAATCTCTGTTGAAGTAGCCTCCGTGATCGAAATTCGGTTTAGAGGATTATTATGGCCTGGAAAAACTTTGATGTAAAATAACCCTTGCATTATAATATCATTTAATTTTAAGTAGGCTTTTTGTGTCTGATTATTAGGTAAAAGCTGCCCAAACCACAAAAGGAAGGATCAACTTCCAAACTTATCAGTCGTGTGCGATCAGCTGTCATTTATAGATCTCTGATTTGTATTTCTCGTTATGGATAGTCTGAAGCCAGGAAAAATGGCACCAGTTTTGGAAAAGAGTATAGTGTTATCCAATTATTGTTCCAACTATTGTTGTTCCGATTATTATTGTTCCAATTGTTGTTGTTGTTGTTGTTTTTGTTGTGTGTGTGTTATTGTTGTTTGCTGTGTGTGTTGTTGTTGTTGTTCTGTGCTGTATTTATGTACAAATAAACACTATTATTATTATTGGGTTGTGAAGGTCAGAATGGTAGTTGTTCTATGTAAAATACAGTTTCTTAGCTGCATTTGGATAGACTAGAAACCAAACCCAAAATTATTTGGAAAAAGGTTAAGTATATTAATATCATCGTCGTTCTTCATCAGACGTGTCCATTCTAGGTCATGGAGAATTCAATTTTTTTTAACCATCTCTGCCTAAGCTTTTTACTGTCTCTAAGTAGATATATCTAACACTAGCTTCTGCCAATGACTTCGTCCGCGTCTCTAAGTGACAAGTAGCATGCTATTGGTGAAAAAATATTAAAACGGGTTCAATAGTTTTTGAGTTTATAATATTATTATAGAAATATGGATTAATGTAGACTTCGAAACTCATGTATGGAACGTTAATGTATTCATCACAATTCTGAATATTATAATTATTAATTTGTTATCATAGTTAGTAACATTAGATGTCGCATCGTTAAAATTCCTTGTAGGCAGGTAACTGTTTATATATTCACAAAGATGTGGTATTCCAGTGAGCCTTGCTATATATTATTCACAGAGACGATCATGACACTACCAAAATAACTGAGAATTTCTACACAAATTTGGTAAAGGATCCATAGACGTGAAAGTTAAATAATCTAGTCCAATTAAATAAAATTGATAAAAAATTGTTATGTAACTGATGTGACGTCGACTTCATAACATTACGGGCATTGGTACAGGCCATGGTCCGGAGTGAGGAGGAGTGGCAGGCGGTTGCCTCCTTCTGCGAAGCAGTAATGTTATGGCGCGGGGTTGCGGACGGCGAGTAATGGGTGGCTCGCCGTCCGACCGTCCGGTAACCGTTCGGACCGAGCCCAACTCGTCGACGGCGCGTATCGTTCCACGCGCGCCTCAAGAAGATGTCAGCAACTGTAGGGGCCCAGCAGGGTCGAAGCCTACTGGGGTCACGGGTAGGGTGAAAGCGAAGCCCGGGGCCCCGGGATAAAGGCAAAGAAAGAACAGGAGCGGGTTTTTAGTCAGTAAAAGTCTGACACTATCTCTCGCTCCGCCCAAGAGCGGGGTTTGTCATTAGATGATTTTCCCACCTCACCTAAAAAAAACCTGCCTATTCGATCATTGGAATTCGAATTTTAACAGGTAATCCTGAATATGATTGAGTCGCGATCCAATCTACAGTTTGCCGAAATATCGGTATTTTTTATTATTTTTAGCTAGCACTGATCACGTGGGTGGTACTCTATCATTCTAAAAAATTGAGGGGTGGTAGTAGAGATAGGGCAGTGACCTATCACATTCTAAAAAGGTCCTAATGCGATTGGTGTCGCAAATGACACGCACAGATCGCCAAAACAAACCCGTAAACTTGACAAAGCGAAAATGGACAAGAAATTATCCGAGGAACGTTCGGTCAGCTAAGAAGGCTTAGTAGGGTTCACGGTGGACAAATGCTTATGCTTATGTACTCGACACAGACATTTCTTTAGTCAGAACGGCCGTATTTCAAGCGACAACAGGATAATAAGGGTACTTTCGTTTAAAAATGTTCCACAAATAAATTCCCTGGTGCGTAAGTAAAACACAAAGTAAGATATTACATTGCCTGGCATGAAATATTAAGTTTAACTTGAAAGTAAACTGTTTTTTTAGGAAGTAGCACGTGTAAAAAAGATGAAAGTGAAATGGGGTCAAGTAGGTATGTATCTAATGTACAATGTGTCAGAGGGAAGGTCAGAATCTCTGAAGACTTTAACCGTCTTCAGATACGTTCGTGATTTTCGTGACAAAGCAAGATTCTCAGTGCTCGTCGACGCAATCATTATTTACAGACTACTTATAGTATCTAGTTTTGTTTCTGGGTAATGTTTTGCTTTTTGAATTACACTAGGTACTCTGTCACATCTTTAGCTTTCCTAATCATTATTTATTTATTTATTTTATTTAGGTAACCAACAACGATACACAAAGTATGTTATAAAGTAAGTGTAAATACTAACAATTTAAAGCAATATATTCAAGCAATTTATTAATTACTAAGTAAGTGCTTATAAGTAAGCACTTACTTTGTAATTAATTAATTATAATAAACTATGGCTAAAAACAGGTTTGCCTTCCTACCTGAGATAATTCTATAATTTGCGAAAGGACTAATAAGAAATATTTTAACAAAAATGTACAGTTACAATTTTGCTTAAATTAATTTTGGAATAAAATTTAGAAAAAATTGTTTAAAAAATAGATTAAATTATGGAAGATATTATATGCTTATCATTATACCAATTGTTCTGAGGTTCAGATGTATCTACGTCTGAATATACTTGTACCCATCGCACCATTATAATGAAAGCGATCTAAGTCAAAACTCCTGCAAATTCTGCACACGATCGGTTTCCTAATTAAGTTTCTTGATCAGGAATTCAGATTCGGAAACCTAAATGCTCTGTTTACATACAAAAAATTGTTTTTTTCATATGGGAAAAATAAGAACTTGAAGCATTGTTGAACATTTTGTATGTAAGCAGATCATATAGGTTTCCGAATTTGATTTCCTGATCAGGAAACCTAAATAAGAAATCGAACGTTTACGGCCGGCCTTAAACTTGTGGTGAAGTAAAGACCGAATTATAAATAGAAAAGAAACACGGTATTCTTAATTCATATCAACGCTATAGGCACATTTTGTAGATTTTCTTGTTAATTTTTCCACAAATAGCAATTTTTATGGTGGGGTCACTTTCATTCTAAAGGAACTCTACAAGTAGGTATGTTATGTGGAAAGGCTGTCTGTTTGACCTCCAGAATATTCACAATTTCGTCAATCTCTTTACCAAAGCCGTGGGTATACCTAGTTGTTTTAATCATCTTTGTTTAACTCATATTTCTCATTAATTCATTGGATATTTGAGTGGCATTTATGAAAAGATGAAAAGCTCAGCAACCCTACAGTTTCGGGGGCCTTCATGAAACATTCATTTATTTGGCTAAGTCGACTTTAAACCCGGCTGGGCTCTGCAGATTAACACTGGTTTAGTATCCATAATTAAGATAAATATATTAATATTCAAGCTCCTGGTTTTGGCTTGTTTTATCACCTTTAATGAAGGAAGTTGTTATTAAAGCCGTGTTTTGGATGTTTAGATAGAATCAGTTAATATAAAACGTTTAGATTTATTTCTGCAGCTTGGTTCCCATGTCCTTTTCGACAGGATCCATGCATTTTTTCGATATTAAAAGACGCCCGTGGATTTCGGCGATACTGTGACTGTATATCACTGAAACAATTTTGATAATCGTATTAGTTTTGGAAAATGCAACGCCGAAGGCTTCCCGCCAAGTGGACCGATGCCCTGGTAAGCATCGTGGAAATTCGATGAATGCGAGACGCACACCAATAGTTGTGGCTACACTTTGGGGAGGCCTATGTATAGCACTGGACGTTTTTTCAGCTGAAATACTTTTACTCTTTATAATATGTAGTATAAAACGTTGTATCGAAGTTTGTATCGTTGAGAAAAATCAAAATAATTGTATCCTTATATTAATATTCCACAACTATCACACAACGCCATCTAGTCTCAAGCTAAGCAGAGCTTGTGTTATGAGTACTAAACAACTGATAAACATACTTATATATTTCTAAATAAATACATATTATAGATTAATTACACCCAGACACAGAACAAATGATCGTGCTCATCACACAAACATTTGTCCTGGGTGGGAATCGAACCCACGACCTCCGGCATAGCAGTCAGGGCCACTAACCACTAGACCAACAGGCCAGTCAAATATAAAATATAAAATATTAATTATAAAATATTAAATATAAAATATTGTATTAGTAGAAGAGATCTTCCCTCCTAATATTCGATATTAATGATTTTATGTCCAATTAGTGCCTTATTGAGTTTCAGCAGACAGCACTGTTGACAAGGGATGAACAGTAGCTGCCCAGGAACAGATGAGCACCGATATTGGGACCCGATCAAATTGTATTAGTTCGTAATTACGCAACCCGTGCTTGTCCTCGGTGATTGATTAAATTATTAACTAATTTGTGAAGACCATTTTAGAATTTAGGATTGAGTAGATGAGCTCCTTGGCATAATATTTTGGGAAATTATCGAACGTACCGTCTGAGGAAATAAAATATTGCTTGTTTCAGTTTGAACAGTGTAGGTATCAGACTGTTTTTTTTAAGTGAAGAAACAACGAGTTCTTTAACTTTGTAACATTTTTTTGGGGCGGGCAGTTATCAAATCATCATCATCATCATTTCAGCCGAAAGACGTCCACTGTTGGACATAGGCCTCCCCCAAATGCCGCCACAATGACCGGTCCTGTGCGTCTCGCATCCATCGAATTCCCGTGACCCTCACCAGGTCATCGGTCCACCTTGTGGGAGGCCTTCCAACGCTGCGTTTTCCGGTACGTGGTCGCCATTCCAGAACCTTTCGTCCCCATCGACCATCTGTTCTGCGAGCAATGTGCCCTGCCCACTGCCACTTAAGTTTGGCGATTCTTCGGACTATGTCCGTAACCTTGGTTCTCCTGCGGATATCCTCATTTCTGACGCGATCACGCAAGGAAAATCCGAGCATAGCCCTTTCCATTGCCCTTTGAGTAACTTTAAGCCTTCTGATGAGGCCCATTGTAAGCGACCACATTTCGGAGCCATATGTCATCACTGGCAACACACACTGGTCATAGACTTTTGTCTTGAGACACTGTGGTATATTGGACGAGAAGACACCGCACAGCTTCCCGAACGCTGCCCAGCCGAGTCGGATTCGACGATTGACCTCTTTCTCGAAGTTAGACCTACCCAACTGGACTATCTGTCCCAGGTAAACGTAGTCGTCCACAACTTCGAGTGTAGAGTCTCCGATCTTGATAGGAGTGGGTACTACATGGATGTTTACCATGACTTTGGTTTTGTCCATGTTCATTTTAAGTCCCACTCTTTCGGAAGCTCTACCGAGGTCACTGAGCATTGTACTGAGCTCCTCCGTAGTCTCAGCCATGACTACTATGTCGTCGGCAAATCGAAGGTGAGTGATGTACTCGCCATTGACATTGATGCCTAGCCCTCTCCACTCCAGAACCTTGAAGACATCCTCCATTGCGGCCGTAAAGAGTTTCGGAGAAATAACGTCTCCTTGCCTCACACCCTGCTGCAGGAGGACAGGTTTCGAGGTCTGGTCCTGAAGTCGGACTGACATGGTGGCGTTTTTGTATAAACACTTCAGCACTTTGATGTACCGGTAGTCAATCTGGCACCGTTGGAGAGACTGCAGTACAGCCCAAGTCTCGATCGAATCAAAGGCTTTCTCATAGTCCACAAACGCTAAGCAGAGAGGCTGATTATACTCCTCGGTCTTCTGTATAACCTGCCGCAGCGTATGTATGTGGTCTACGGTGCTGAAGCCTTTTCGAAATCCGGCTTGTTCGGGAGGCTGGAAGTCGTCGAACCTGCGCGCGAGACGGTTCGTGAGTTATCAAATAACTTTATTAAACTACCTATATAGCTTTTTTGTTAGAAATCACTGCTTACCATCAGGTGGGATCGCAGTCAAGCACAGGTTTATATCATTAAAAAAAACAAATGGTTGTGATACACTTTTACTGAATAAACCCCACCTGTGTTCTTTCAGTTGCCCATTGCGTACCAGGGCCACGGTGTCTCTTTCGAACAATCGTCAGGTATGAAATAACATACCAGCAATCCTTTTAGTGTATTATTAACATCAACCGTCACTTTCCATTAAAGCAGGAAATCTACTTGACTGGACTTGTTTTTGTTGTTATGCCCGCTGAGCCCTGCCACCCTAACCTTAGGTTTGTTCCTGTGCTTGATTGTGAACGTCGAAGTCAAACAGATCTATTCGCTCACCTAATAAATAATCCACTTTTAAACACTTAGGGTGTTAAAACTCAATTTCGCTTTTACTGTAGATGTGCTAATATTTTACTAAGTGAGCGTATTGTACAAAGTTGCGACATGATCCCCGCTAAGTGCGTCTAGTAAATTTCGTAGCTTAGGAGGCCTAGTCTAAAAAAATCCTGCAAGAAGAAAAGAAAAACAAATGATGTATGTAATCACATTATCTTCGGGGTCGTGGGTACTCAGTAAAGGGGTATTTGTCCACCCATTCGGTAGGCGGGCCCCAGGATCGATGGTGGCACAGTGATTAAGTGCACAGTGCGGCCCAGGGATGTGCTCTAACAGGCATTTTGTAGAGGGGCTCCCAGGTCCTTTAAGAGATCACGTGACCATGTGTTGATGGTGATCATCGGCTGTCTTTAGTGAGGTAAAAAACCCACACTCCTTCTTGTTTTCCCGAAAAACACCAAGCCCTTTTTAAAAGGGAGCAGTGGTGGCCGAGTGGTAACGGCCCCGACTTACAAGTTGTAGGTCACGGGTTCTAACTCAGCCAGGCGCATTACTTTGTGTAATTTATTTCATCACCACTGCTCTCAAAACGGTGAAGGAAAACATCGTGAGGAAACCGGCCTGTCCTAGAACCAAAAATTCGAAGACATGAGACATCGACCAACTCGCACTGGGCCCGCGTGGCCCATTCCCTCTCCTAAAGAGGAGGTCTGAGTCCCAACAGTGGGAACATTATAAGGCCGACTAAGCTAAGCTTAGCTAAGCTTTTGAAAAGTTCCTCCTCGACAAAATAAAAGATAATCACAATATAGTTTTACTAAACAAAGTGGTAAACCACATTAGTCATTAAGCTCGCATATAACAAACGGAATTGGCACAGATTTCACCACAACAGGGTTCTCTATTTCCTGTTTTACACACCCAAATAATGCCAAACCACTAACTAAATCTTCAGAAGTGAAACAGCAGTTGTATGTCTCACTGTCTTAGTTAATAGATATTTATTATGTATTGTCTTTTGTTTAAGATTCATTTGTATTCTATGTTTTGACTCAGACCAAACACCAGCTTTTTTTTTAATTCGCTCCTGTGGCTTGTACCACAGGAAATGTCAACATCATCATCATCATCATCTTCCTGCCCTTGTCCCGTGTTATTTGAGGTCGGCGCAACACGTTTTTTTCTTCCATTCTGCCCTGTCACTTGCATGCTATCACTAACTTCCTTTTCTTTCATATCACTCTTCACACAATCCATCCATCTTTTCTTTGGTCTCCCTCTCCCTCTCCATCCATCCACATGTAAACTCATAACTCTTTTAGTAACATGCGTTACGTCCCTCCTCTTCACATGACCATACCAAGACAAACGATTCCCGTTCAACTTTTCAGTCACTGGCACCACTTTAAAACTTCCCCTAATATATTTATTTCTAACTTTATCCATTCTCGTCACACCACACATCCATCACCACCACAGGAAATGTCAACAAACAATCAATTTTACCTCTTTAGGTAGATCTTAGCAACAAAGGTAACTTCCCTACGTAATGATGTATACCCAACTGGTACTCAAGCCTTGATGTTGAACAGAACTTGAAGTAATACGGACACAAGTTTCAGCTTAGCTGCAGCCACCCACACACACCGCAATAACGTGTTGAATTCAAATCGCAATTTGCATAAGCCGTGGTTCCATATAACACGGGACGTCGTGATGGCATGCAAGTTACGAAGCAACTGAAACATTCAACTTAATTGAGTTCTCTAGTTTGTATGTAAGTACTAGATCTACACTTGTGATCATAAATTCTGTTTATTTATTAAGTAATTTGTGTACACACAAACACTAAAAAGCGAAAGGAAGAGCTCAAAGGAACTGCTTATTTAAATATTGCAGACTTGTGACAGGAGAGTTGGGTGAGAGACGTGGACACAGTGAATATTACCAGCAATATAAATAATTCGGATATTATATACAATACCTAGGCAATGTATAGAATATCCGGGATGTCTAGGCAATGTATGAAATATTACGAATATTATTGTCCATTACATACTTTACCTAGGTTATGTATACAATTCCTAGGAATTGTATTGAGTACCTGCCGGTACACTGGTAATGTGCAAAATAAATAGATTTTGATCTATATTTATCAATATTAACTGACTTACCTATAAAATGAATCGTAGGGGCAGCAGGGTCGAAGCCTACTGGGGCCACGGGTAGTGTGAAAGCGGAACCCGGGGCCCTGGGACGAAGGCAACGAAGGAACAGGAGTGGGTTTTTAGTCAGTAAGAGTCTGACACTATCTCGAGCTCCGCCCAAGAGCGGGGATGTCATAAGGATGATTTTCCCACCCAATAAAAAAAAAAAAAAAACGGGCAAATGAAATATATTCTACTACCTACTTAAAATCAAGTGCGTAAGAGAATAGAGCAGGAAAGGAAATGAAGTAATTTGAGGGCACACTAACACAGACAGATTAGGTTAAAAGGTATTTTTTATAAGCGACTGGAAATAGGAGCCTTACTTTAAACCTCGCGGACAGGACTAGGACTTCAGTACTTACACATATAATAAAATTAACGTGAAATTAAAAATTCTTCTGGCTAAGTAAAATAATTTTATTTGCTTACAAGTACCGAGGTCTTATTTTTGTCTGCAGAATTTAAAGTAGGCTTCTATTTCCGGGTGGTTATAAAAAAATAACCACGAGCTAACCTAACCTGTCTGTATCAGGGTGCATTAAAATACCTCCTTCTCTGCTCTCTTCTTTTGCACACATTACCTGCTGCGCATTCGGTATTGTATAGAATACCTAGGAGAAAAAAAAAATATTTTATACATTACTTAAACATCATAGGTATTCTATACATTGCCTAGATATTGTATAGAATACCGGATTATACTGATTGCCGTTAACATGTATAAATAATTAAATTAGGAAACTTAAAATAAACACTAATAAATAACAAGAATCAAGTGTACAAATAAATAAATAAAATATATAAATTGTACCTAATAAAAAACTACTAAGGTTCGAAATATTGTAAAATATATTTTTAGCGTCAAGATGTTACTATTGGTGGTTGTTACATAGCAATTTATGACAAATACGATATATAAACGATATTAATTTTAGACAGAGGATAGTTAATATTTAAAATAGGTTTTCTTAAAAAACCTGTTTTATCTTTTATGTTATACATCTTCACAACCAAAAAGAACTCTTTCCAGAACCATACGGTCGAGTAAAAATGATCACAATGTCGGAAAGAACAACTTAAAGACTTTTTATATTAAAAATCAATCATCATCTTATTCTTCAACTTGTCATCATTCCTTTGTTCAAACCAGAAACCAAAATGCTCAAATGCGTCCTTTTAATTACACCAACTGCTAGCACCATTTGTTAGAAAATCCTTTAGTCAGCTTAGCAAAAGCTTCATCTCTTTAATCTACATACTTTGCCCACATTATAAATTATAGATGACTGGCAAACCGTCCACAATCGACCTACATTCAAATACCTGTTCATACAACTGACAAAGGATTTGTGAAATTCGACAGCACTGCAGGTGTTCTAACAATTGCTTTCAAAGGCCTGGAAGCCTTTGAACTTTGACTTATGAAAAGTTAGGCACCTTTGTATGCTGTGTCTGTGATCTATCTACTCATATAAGACCGTATTGTCAGTTAGGTCCATATTATATCGTTTTAGAATAGTTTAAAAGCACGTTTTAAAGGCTTAGTCCAAAGGAGGAGGTTTGATAAGAGGCATTTTTCACACATCACATACTCAAAAAAAAATCTGTTTCCGACTTATTTTTAGATGCATTTGTAGAGCTAAGGATATTTTTTTATTCAGTGACATTTATGTGATAAGTAATATAGTTAGTCAAAGGAATTATTGCCCGAACGAATCTCTGTGTTTCGCCGTTTTTTTGTATATTTTTGTTGTATTTTAGGGTTACGTACCTCAAAACAAAAAACGGAATCCTCATAGGATCACTTTGATGTCCCTCCTCCTCTAGTTCGTGTAATACCAAGCAAAGGGAAAAAAGTATTTGAATAATAAGAAAAACTGTAAATTTTTGAGTGTGCAACATTCCTAATCGGCAATTAGGTAACATTCCTAATCTGTTTGCACCTTATATCTCATCATTATATCTATTTTCTTATAGGTACGATTGTACGTATTTTGTGTGGAAAGTGGGCACTTTCCCCCGTAAATTTTGGAAGAAATTTTCCACAACACTCATCATCATTTCAGCCGATAAACGTTCACTGCTGGACATAGGCCTCCCCCAAATGCCGCCACAATTAACGGTCCTGTGCGTTTCGCATCCTTCGAATTTCCGCAACCTTCACCAGGTCATCGGTCCATCTTGTAGGGGGCCTTTCAACACTGCGTCTTCCGGTACGCGGTCGCCACTCCAGAACCTTTCGGCCCCAACAGCCATCTGTTCTGCGAGCAATGTGCTCTGCCCATTGCCACTTAAGTTTGGCGATTCTTCGTGCTATGATAGATAAATAGATAGATTTATTTATTTGCTTAGAATGTAGGTAATTAATACAATTTGATGTTACAATATTTTGGAATCCTTGTACATTCCGCCTGGATGGCATGCAAAATTTACGAACTTATGACTAGGTACTACAATAATTCTATTTCATTACTTGATGCTACATAACATTGTCAATTAAATTGATTTATCATTTAAGAAATCTGATACAGAGTAATAACATTTTTTTACTAATAATTCTTTAAGGTTCTTTTTAAATCTTATTAATGGTTGCTCTTTAATCATTTTTGGTACATGGTTATAAATGATAGGAGCCATACACATAACACTCTTTCTCAATAATGCAGTTTTATATCCGCCTGTGCATAACTTGTCTTCGTATTGCGTTCTTAAACTGGTAGTCCTGTTTCTAGTATCTTTTAAAGTTGGAAATAAGTGATTGTTTGTTTTAACAAAAATGGCTATTTCTAATATATACAGGCAAGGAAATGTTAAAAGATTGTGTTTTTTGAAAACAGGTATGCAGCTGTCGGTCACTTTCAGATTAAAAATAGATCTAATGCAGCGTTTTTGGGCCTTAAAAATATTTTCTCTCTCGCTACAGTTGCCCCAAAATATTATTCCAAACCTCAATACAGAAACAACTAGACTGTGGTATGCTATTAATACTGTCTGAACGTTAACTTTCTTTGATAGACTAAATAATGCATACGCAGCTGAACTTAGTTTTTTGCATATGTCATCTGCTTGAGTTTTCCATGTCAGTTGGCTATCAATTGAAATTCCTAGAAATTTAGCGACATTGACCTTATCTATTGTTTGCTCATTATAATTTATTTCCATATTTTTGTCTACTGTTCTTTGACTGAAATGCATCACTTTTGTTTTTTCTAAATTTATAATTAGGTTATTTTCGTTGAGCCAATTTATAAATTTTTCAAGCGTATTGTTGACCGTTTCTTCATAAGAAGCTTTATTATGACATTTAATTATCAAAGTGCTGTCATCAGCAAAAAGGACCATTGGGTTCGGTATTTGTCTTGGCAAATCATTTATGTATAATAAAAATAACAAAGGACCAAGTACGCTCCCCTGTGGGACACCAAATTTGATATTTCTTCTAGACGAAGTATAGATTTTTTCTTTTTTGGTTTTCACACAGACTCTAGAAATTTCTAAAAATTGTTTGCGTCCTTTTAAGTAAGTTTTAATAAGATTAAGCACATTTCCTCGTAAACCGTATGTTTCAATTTTATTCAAAAGTATGTCATGATCCACATAATCAAACGCTTTTGATAAATCCGTGAATAAGGCACATATTGGTATTTTTTTATCAACATTTGGCATTATAATATTCAAAAAGTCGAAAATAGCCATATTAATATTAGATTTTTTTCTAAAACCCTTCTGCTCGTTACATAAAATATTATATTTTGTCAAAAAGGAATATATCAAATGTTAATATGTTGGCAACCTTGGTTCTCCTGCGGATATCTTAATCCACAACACTACCAAACTACTATTCAATCAATGTTCAGGTTTTTATCTAGCTAATACTACTTACGAATAATTTCCACATTGAAATGCACCCATTTCTCATTCAAAAGTTCCTGTAGATCACAAAATAGCATGATCTCAGAACATCAACAATCTAACCAGTTACCTTGATAGAACTCGTGTAGTGCGAAAAAATATTGTACGCTTAATCTGTTCCATTTGTAGTTCCGCAGTCGACTGTCGATTAAGCGCCTCACTGGCTCCTAGCACGCGCCAGATAGGCCGGTTGCACACCCAGAGCTAATCGAAATGAACAGTATTATTTATTTCAGGTAAAATGAATACATAAAACACTTAACTAATTAAAACTATATATACACTAAAATCAAAAACTACTAGCTAAAATATGGCGTCATAAAACATCTCTGCATCGCTGTCGACTGGAAGTGTGCCCAAAAGGCTGGCGGCATTGCCACGTTGTATGGCAATGCTTAATCTCTGACCGAGGTGAAAGCCAGCCCTTGGGTCACGCGAAGTGTCTACTAAGCGTTTGGATAATTCTTTGAACAGCTTATGAGCACAGAGCTAATCTAAATTACTTTAAGCTTAACTTTCACAGCTATGATACATGATACATTTTCATAATTGTATATAAACAGCAAACTATTTATTAATTTATTGCTACTACATTATACGGACGGTAATCTACATGGACGGGCTTAAACCCTAGGCCATCTGTACCAGTTAACATTTAGTCAATTATATTTACAAGTATAGAAATAACAGACACATGAGCTAAGCTAAACTAACTTAGGTTAGCTTGCTGTGTAAGCTGTGTGTGTATCATTATCGTCAGCTATACTAACTAAACTTAAATTTTAACAGCTTAGCTCGCATAGTTGACATCGAAGTTTTTCATAATGACACAGCAGCTCAAATTAAGAGGTCAGCATATATGGCTACCTGTATAATAAAATTCCTCAACTATGCGAGCTAATTTTAAACTATATAGCTTTTTATGGTAGGAAATCATCAAAGCAAAAGGCAGTGTAAGACTTTCACTGACTAAAAACGACCTCTGTTTCTTTAGTTGCCCTTTGCGTTTCTGGAAGGCAGTGACTCTTTCGACAGCCTTGGCAGGCATCGGTCCTAATAAGCTCTGTCAATCTAATATATTTGAACTGTATAGCTTAGTTCTAGGTGTGCTACCGGCTTTCGGTACCTACCTAGTGTAATGAGATGAAACCTCTCTCTGTTTGAGAAATCAGTCACGTCGATCCTCGATGTTGTACGAGACCTTTTTGGACCCTTTTTGGTATGACAGCATTATTATTGTTGTTCTATCTTCTGTACCTAGTTCATCATTGTATTTTCTTCCCCTGAGATGTACGATGATTTAGGTACTAGCGTCTTTTCGTGGTCTCACCCAGAAGACTCGTGCAGTTTTTTGGGGTAATGAATCAGTGGCAGTTTAATTATATATTAGTGAAATCACAGTACCTAAAAGTATCACGCTAATATTATAAAGGCACACACATCCACATTATGAGTTGTACAATAAAGTATATAATAAATAAATAAAGGCGAAAGTTTGTATGTGTGCTTGTTACTCCTTCACACTGAAAGTGCTCAAGGGATTTGGATGAAATTTAGCAGACGGGTAGACCATGTCCTGGAATAGTAAATAGTATACTTTTTATCCCGGGAGTACGTTCCCTTGGGATATTTTTTTACTATTATAATATTTTTTATTATAAACGGATCAGTAGGTACTTCTAGTCAGTTTATCTCTCCTAATATCAGCATATAAAAACAAAAAAAAATTGATGTGTGGTGTCAAGTATTGCATATTATCTGCATGCATTTAGATTTAATATGGCATTTTAATATTTCAGTCAGAATTATTAATTTATACGAAGCGATGATTCAGGGTGACCCTTAGCGTCTCTCTCATTCTTGCTTGTTAGACATCGTCAAACATGGACTAGATGTATTTTCGTAAGACTAATCTATCCAAGCTAGTTGGAATTAGTTTTCCTGCTCACTAATGTTTATAATATATATTTTACCAATGTGCCACTGTGTAACAAATACTTACATGTTCTCTGCAAGTTTGAGTTGTGCTTCCGGCTCCGATCTTCACCTCATCGCAACATTCATAAAACGCAGACAAGCAGAATATGTACCTACCTCTTCATAAGTAGAAGAAGGTATTACTTTAGATAACATACAGATTAAGATATTGAGAACATTATTTTATTTCGTGCACGTATTCGATGGAATATTTTTACATTAGTCTTGCAAACTATTATGCAAGACAATTAGAAGTCAATACAAAGTGTGCATGATGTATAATTTGCTGCGCCATCGGAGCGAACTTGATAAACGTACCTATCTATAGACTGATTGAATATGTGTATGTTGTCCCATATCCCCGTCTGTGTATTTATACCCGATCAATCAGATCAAAACATTGATATTCGGCCGCATCTGTTTACTTTGGACGCCGACCTCAATAAGCTTGGCAAAAAGACTGCCCAGATAATATTGATTGATCAGTATCAAATAACGTGAGCGGGGAAAAAGGGAGGCGACACTGTTGTATTTTCATTAATCAAAAAATCAATTCATTACTTCAAACAATATTGAGTTATTCGTATCTAAACACAACTCGGTAGCGCAGCGCTGCGGGCGTATGATTGATTTATTAATGTTTGAAACAACAATGAAAGTCACGAAACACGAGCTTTGAATGTGACGTAACGGTCACACAACGGTCATTTGAAATTATTTCCATTTCGCTGACAATACCGACAATCGATAGCTAATCAATATCGATAAGTTGCTGTCAAAAATATTCAATTGAGCGACTATTATGAGATCTTATACCGAAATAAAAAAACCAAAGCAACTGAACAAATCTGATTTAATTCTCATCTATTTTTTCTTTTTTTCTGCAATCTAACTAATTACCTAAATCTGTTAGAAACCGAACAGTGTGCCACTGAAAGTGTTTCTGTAAGCTTAATGACTACACTTTGGTTTTGCAGTAAGAAAAGGGAGGCGTCTGCGTTTGAGGATATTTTATCTACCAGAGTCATTTGTTAAATGGCCCCACTGAGTGCGGACCATTTTCACCGGCTTTTTGTATCACTTGGCTGGGTACAACCATGGCTTATGTAGGTAATAGGAACACAGATACATTCTGGCTTCAGACAAAGTATCTGCCTATTATCACGAAACTGAACAATGTTTACACCACGGTAATGGAGCGACCCTAGTGTGTAACAAATTGCGTGGGAGGCTTATTTCCTTAAAACTTCTCGCATTGGACGGAACTAGTTGAAACTTTGTCACTCTTTGGCATCCAATTCAAAAGTTTGAACTGTGTTTTTGGGGACATGACGGAACTTCTTGAAATACAGAATTTGAACATGACTTCCGCGTTGTCATATTTTGAAATTATTCCCATGTGATCAAGCTTTTGAATAAAAGCTAAAGGAGGTAACATCCGATTGGCAATGATCAATATGCAAAATGAGTTGTTCAGTTAATCCGCATAAATTCCTGACATTATCGAATCAGAGCATTATTCAACTGTGGAGGAGAATGCATTGCGGTGACGTCCGACACCGGTACTGTGGACCACAGCCTCACTCCTCACGCGGAAGGCCAGCCAGCTATCTCACTATCTAGGTCATCCCTGCACGCAGTTGCGATAAGCCGCAATCACGCGAATGACCACAAAATCATTCCGTTATTCTATTCCCACAGTTTAAATGAATTAGCGTTACTACGCACCTCTATTATGAGAATTTATGTAACTAAGTAGTTACGTAGGTACTGCTTGCTGCTTGTTACGATGGATCGAAAGAACACCTGTCGGTTTAGTACGAGGCCATGGTCAGATATACGATCTTTTATATTGTAATTGTTGAGTGAAAAGAAACAACCCAAAATTAAATGGTTTATTAGGTACTTACTTATTGTAGAGCAGTGGTAATGGCCCCGACTTAAGATATTACGTAAATCGGGGCCGTTACATTGTGGGTTCAAACTTAGGCTGTCAAAACGGTGAAGGAAAACATTGTGAGGAAACCGGCTTGGTTTGGAAACAACATTCTCGAAGATATGTCACTGGGCCTGCTTGGTGGATTACGGCCCATGCCCTCGCCTAAAAAGCCTGAATCACAGCAGTGGGAACATGTTTTTTTTAATTTTATTCCACAACTATCACATAACACCGTCTAGTCTCAAGCTAAGCAGAGCTTGTGTTATGAGTACTAGACAGCTGATAAACATACATATTTATTTCTAAATACATACATAATAGAGATAAATTACACCCAGACATAGAACAAATGATCGTGCTCATCACACAAACATTTGTCCTGGGTGGGAATCGAACCCACGACCACCGGCATAGTAGTCAGGACCACTAACCACTAGAACAACAGACCAGTCAAAACATTATAAGGTTTATTATGCTTATATAAAATACCTATACCTATTGTAGAGATATCGTGCTTATTCCGTATTAAGTTTCCTCGTAGGAGCTGTATAATATTTAGTATTACATCTGATATTTAGAACGATATTGTAGGGCGGTTGCTTATACATTCTGCGAATGAGGATTTTAATTTTAAACTTCTCATTTTCGTTTCGGATAGGTACCTAGTTGCCTGAAGCCTCGGTTTCTGTTGGGTAGGTAGGTATACTGCATTACAAGTTTTTTTTTTTAAGAAAAAATAACTTTTCATCATCATCATAATCATCATTTTAGCCGAAAGACGTCCACTGCTGGACATAAGCTTCCCTCAAGTGTAGCCGCAATGAACGGCCCTGTGCGTCTCGCATCCATCGGACTCCCGCAACCGTTAACAAGTCATCGGTCCACCTTGTAGGAGGCCTTCCAACGCTACGTCTTCCGGCACGTGGTCGCCATTCCAGAACTTTTCGGCCCCAACGGCCAGCAATTAACATTTAGCTTGTCAGAATGATCGTATGAATATAGTATCTGATGCAAAAATGCAGCAAATTCCCAGCTTTGAAGCCTCCTCAAAGTTGACCGTCGCCAACTTTAGGGAGAATCAACTGTGTCAGTAATAAAGCAACTATCTTTCACATAAATTGTGCTACTGACAAATCCGAAAATCATTCAACTCATGTATTAATTATCGACGGATAATAATTAGGGGAAACGTAAACGTAATTACTGGTCACATTAGCAGTTTGTAAGCGTTGCACAATTCATTGCATAAACTAAGCGGCAATAAATCGCGAGCAACAATCGCAAGTGTGTGCGGGGCTTGTTGGACCGTTACCTCAACTTGATTCAGAACGATAGGCTTCTTGTGACCTATTGCTTCACTAGGTTTGAATCAAAATATAGCCTCTAAATCGCATATAAATGACATTTGTTTGTTTGCACAATTGTGATTGTTTAAGGCCCTAGCACCCGCGCAGTGCCATAAAACGGTGACTTTCTGAAGGTGGTAGTAGTAGTAAGTAGTTCCTCAGTAATCCAAAGTACCTAATAGGTTTGAAAAAAAATTTTTTATGATTTTTTCGTATTACTTTTGCCAAAAAAAAATTAACTACATGATATTTTAAGCTTGTTTTCAATATTCGTTTCAAACGCCTTTGATTTTTACAAATATGTTTACATAAAAAATAGCTGGTTAAGTGTTCTTCAGATTGTGCATAGTATATGTAAATCAATCAATATTTCGCTAACAAAATGGCTGTAAAGGTCAGCGAGGTTGTATGCGGGCGCAGGTGCCAGTGCGAATATGTGTGCATTTAACTCCGGCCAGATTTTCAAGGGACTATACGCCTTAAGATCAAAAGAAATCTTGATAACTCATTCGTTTTGAATTGCATAATATTTTTATTGCATGTTTCAGTCCTCAATGTTGTCTCTATCTCATCTCATCTTTAATAAATAGTATAGAACAAAGTCGTTTTCCGCGTCTGTATGTTTAACTGGTGACTACTCATAAATCACGCAACGGATTTTGATGTGGTTTTCAACAATAGAAAGAAATAAACGAAATTCGTCAGTTAGTCATCCTCTCCTTAGCTTTTTTTTCTTCACTTGGGGTGCCACGGGGGTAGCAGAACAGGAGTGGGTTTTTAGTCAGTAAAAGTCTGACATTATCTCCCGCTCCGCCTACGAGCGGGATTTGTCATTAGAAGATTTTCCAAACTAAAAAAAAGGGCTTGGGGTGGGTTTCCAATATAAACCGAATGTGGCTGAATACCTGTGTTTTTCCCATGGAGCTGGAACTACCTTTTTGACATCCACAACCTCAATCACTGGACAACACGATACTCCTTGGATAGACTGATGGTCAGACTTTCTGGCGTCTGACTAAGACGACGAACGACGTAACGACTGTCAAAGATTTACGAATGACAAGTGAGATCAACGGCTTTACGTGCTTTTCGAGGCACGGGGTGTCAGTAATGTCCTAGATAAATTTAGAAAAGTAGGTACATATGAATTGAAAAATTCATATTGGTACTTGCCTGGTTTCGAAACTGCAACTTAATGCATGAGAGGTAGGTACCTTAACTACTGCACCATCACACAGGAGTGAGGCCCCTAGTATTTACCTAAAATAACGATTGAAATTAAACAATTTATTTTATTATGAGTTAATTTTCATTGTTGTTTGCATACATTAATTCAAACGTAGTGGTTTACCAAATGTTTCTATAATGCGGTTTTCAGTAGCGAATGCTATGTAGCTATATTTGTGTTGAAGTAAAACAAACGCTAAAACCGCATGAGGTTTTCCTGGTGCGGTTTATTTTTGAAGCGTGTTTATTTTTGAAGCGGCTCACTGAAAAAAAATGAGAGTAATTACTCAACATGGTCACAGCAGCTACTGTCTTTGAAATGAAAGATCTTTACGTGTATCATAAACTATCTGTAACCGAGGGTTTCACTTGCCTCTTTGGTCACTTCTGCTCTTATTGGCCGTAGCGTAATGTTAAAATTATTAGTCTTCCTTGATAAATAGGCTGGCTAACATTAAATATTTTTTTCAATTCGGACCCTACTGGACCGAGATTAGCACATTCAACTAAACAAATAAATGAACTTTTCCGCTTTATAATATTAAATTAAAAATATATAATATATACCGAGTAAAGTAGGGTAACTTTGACCCCAGGGTATAACTTTGGTACAAGCTTATTAACCATTAGGAACATGAGAAATTGTGTTTACTATGTTTCTATCGGTTAATGAGAACGTTAAATACAACCGTAACCCGAAAAAAATGGACACTATCCCCCGCACCGCCCAAGAGCGAGGATGTCAATAGATGATTTTCCCACCCGAAAAAAAAACCCGTTACGAACTCATTACAAGGTTTTTTTGATCCTGAGGTATACCTCAGGGCCAAAGTAACCCCACTTTACGGTATATATAGTATAGATAAAACAGTATAAATTTATTTCCTGTAACTATGTGAGGTAACCGGAATATTAGCGGTGTTTTATGAGTAGTTTCCATTTAATTTGCCTCACGCTTTGTAAAGCTCTAAGATTGTACTGTGAGAAACTCTTTTACAACAATGTGTTGAATCTAATATCCGCTAAGCAGTAACAGGTTGATAGTTTATAAACTAAATGGAGGCACTTCAGTACCTGCTTAAGCAACTTTGTAGATGTGTAAAGTACCCACTCGTAAGGCCGCTTGTATGCGTTAAGAAAAGTCGCCGGACCTATGCAAGAATTTGTGTCGTTCTACACACGAATCGTGTACACTGGCTTTGGTGCTGACCAAGACAAAATCTGCCCCGCTCTCCTCAGATTCCTTTGTTCTGACGTCATCTCAACGCTCAGTCACGTGGTCAGAACAAAGGAAAAGGAGGCTTGGCCTACTCGTTGCGATCAACGAAAAGAGAATCGAAACGAAACGGTTGTTACTTGGCTAGGGGGGTTGGCCTGCGCTAGACACGGCGCGTGATGTTGCTATGGTGCGGTAAGGGGGGAGGGGGACACGGTAGGTGATGGGGTAACACCAAAAATTTTCGTGCCTAGATACAACAAAATTCTTATCGTGTAAGTATCTACATGATGAATTGGTCCTATCTGCCTCAGACATAGTGAAATATCTAAGTCAAGCGCCTTACTTGAAACTCGCAATGAAAACATTACAGCTTTACAATTAATGTATTATGAAAATGATTCATTAAATTAAATGAGTCACATTAGCACATTAATTATTTTATTGGTATAGCTCGCCGTCAGGCCTTCCGGTAACCGTGCGGACCGAGCCCGGGTCGTCGACAGCGCGTGGTGTTCCACAAAGAGATGTCAGCAAAACCGTAGAGGCCCAGCAGGGCCGTATCGTACTGGGGTCTGGAAAGCAAAGGCAAAGTAAAAACATAGGTGTGGTTTTAGTCAGTAAAAGTCTGAGACGCCCTCCTGCTCCATCTTAGAGCACGAAAAGTCATTCGATAAATTCCAACCTTAAAAAAAACCCTACATACAAACTTACAAATTTTACTTCTTTATACTAATGTATAAATTGCATGTAACCACAACAAAACAACAGAAAGCAAATAATTACCCGAACGTTAAGTACATTTGAAAACTGTAACCAACCTAAACTAAACTGTTTGTCCGCACGTACCCCGCTCAAATCACAATTACATATTCACCAGCAGACACCATGTTTATGCAAAAAAGCATCTTCAATGGACTCTAATTGCCTTCGGTTTCGCTCGCTTTTGTGTTGTTAATCAACGCACTGTGATTGTACGGAACCCATTGTCCTCCTTTGTTTGGTCGACCCTTGGGTTTATTGCGACATTTTCGTGAAGACAACCCTGTCACGGAAATATTGTAATAAAAGAGCGTGATGAAATGAGCGTCACTTTGAATCTGACGTTACGTGTCATAAATAATAATATTTCACAACTATCGCACAACGCCATCTAAGCCTAAACTAAGCAGAGTTTGTGCTATGAGTACTAGACAACTGATAAACACACTTATATATTTCTAAATACACATACATATTATAGATAAATTACACCCAGACACTGAATAAATGTTCGTGCTCATCACACAAACGTTTTCGTTCAAGAATGAATGGGAATTGAATCCACGACCTTCGGCATAGCAGTCAAGGCCACTAACCACTAGACCAGGAATGGCGAACCTTTATTGGAAAACGTGCCACTTAATATATGAAAAAAAAAATGTGGTCATGACGTGCCTCCAAAGAATCTTGACTTTGTTATTTAATGGGCAAACTTTTAAGGTAAAAACTTAGTTTACAGTTGTTTGCGTATTATTCATTTTCATCACCATCATTTCAGCCGAAAGACGTTCATCATCCGGATTCTCGTAAATTGGAATAGCATAGCATAGTCGGCCTTATAATGTTTCCACTGTTGGGACTCAGGTCTCCTTTCTAGGAGAGGAAATGGGCCGTAATCCACCACGCGGGCCCAGTGCGGGTTGGTGGATGTCACATGTCTTCGAATTTTTGGTTCTATGACATGGCGGTTTCCTCACGATGTTCTCTCACCTTCACCGTTTTAAGAGCAGTGGTGATGGAATAAATTACACAAAGTGATGAATGCGCCTGGCTGGGTTTGAACCCGCGACCTACAACTCGTAAGTCGGGGCCGTTACCACTCGGCCACCACTGCTCTTAAATAAAATTGAAATACACCGATAAAGTAAAACTGCACCAAATTTACATTGTAGCGACATATTTTGTGACAAATTAGTGGATTGCCATGGATTCGACATCCCTGCACTAGAGCAACAGCCCTGTCAGTCACATGGTTGTTTCTGGAATTAATATATTGTTGACACGGTTGCTGATCTTCGGTGCCAACTGAAAATCAGCGCTGGGTGTCTGACGCCCAGGAAATGCTGAGGTGGTTACCCTTTTGGTACGGGCACGCGCGGCTCGTTCTGTATTTTTGTTTTCTTTTACTTTGTGTTTGTAACGGTTGTGTTGTGTCTGTACCGAATAAAATTTTTCTTTTCTGTTCTTCTATTCTATTCCTTGCCAGAGGGCAATACTTTTATACTCTTGTTTTTTGAATAATGTTTTCTTTTTACATTAACTTTGAATGAATTTCCCACATCAAAGAAAAACTTACAAAAGGACTGATTTGTCATACAAATGTTTATTCTGTAAACAAAAAATGTTATTTTAAAGCAAGGAATTCGGATAAAGTCTCGGGTAGAAGGTACTCAGTTTTCCGATTCAAATAATTTTAATAACAGCGACAGCCAATATTAAATATTTAGGAAATGTCCGGGTAACGCAATTTCCCTATAAAATGTTGACAAAATTTTAATTTGCTTGGAAAACAAAATTATGACCGCCCTCGTATTTGTTTATTAAAAGCTGCTTGTTTGTTGTTCAAGTATATTTGTGTGAAAACATTAGTGTAGTAGCTTTCAGCGTAATATACGAAAGGAGAGATACATATTACATTTATGTTATTACCGACTCTGGAGCTCCTTTGTGCTATTCAGAGTAGAGAACTCGTAAGGAATACACTCAGAAACATTTTAAAGTGTTAGATTAATTAATTACAGACATTATGAACAAGCTCTATAGAAGAGCCCTTCTTAATCAAACTTATTTTTACCGTACCGACTATCTTATTTTATTTTTTATTTTATTTATTTGGGAAAATAAACAGTTACACATTATGAATTACATAGTATGAAGCAGTAATATAAGGTGTTTCAATATGTAACCCAGAGCATTTTTCACAGAATATAATTGAGATAAATTATTTTCAAAAGCATATTCTGTCCATAGATGTTATTTCCTATTCATTTTTGTGTAATTGTTTGAAATGTAGAAATTACTTCTTGCAGGCTCTTTATATCCCACAGGTAGTGTGAATGTGAAGCCCGGGGCCCCGGGATAAAGCAAAGGAAGAACAGGAGTGGGTTTTTAGTCAGTAAAAGTCTGACACTATCTCACGCACCGCCCAAGAGCGGGATTTATCATTAGATGATTTTCCCACCTGGAATCACCAGGAATCGATAGGATGACCAAAATTTTTAGTACTTTCTCGCCTGAAATACAGGTCCAACTTAGTTCGGGCAAAAATGCAACTGTGTGCGTTATAATTGTTTTTATTTATCTTACTTTAAATGTGTCGCTTTTATAAATAAACGATATTCTATTCTAACTACATTGAAATTATAGAAAATAGTTGATACACTTCTTTTGAAGCTGGATCGTTTCAATCAGCAAGGTGGAGGAAGTTGAGATAATAATAATAATATAATAATAAAGTTTATTTGGAGCAACATAAGTTTACAGGAAAAACGAAGATAATGACAAAAGTATATTCATAGACATTGTTCCAGATTATCATTACAGAAGTGAAAATATAAATTAAGTAAGACAAATTTATAATATCAAATAATGTGGTTACTGGGTTGTATAATGTAGACTGGAGGTGGGGATGAGGATGGCGTGTGTATTTGTGTGTTTCAACCGCGTTTATGACACCATAAGTTGCTCAGTATCGTCATAGGTCAAGCACTTAAGCGAGTCGATCACTTTTCTCTTCAAAATGTTTCTAGTCAGTGGGTAGATGAATAAACGGAAAATTGAAAACAAAAAGCGATGGCACAATGAGCCGAGCTTTAATTAAACTATGTATGTTAAATGTGCTGCAGAGTGCCTCGGGATTATGCAATGTAAAAATCTTCATTTTCAGAACACCGAAAATTTAAATGAAGAGTGAAAATTTTAACTGTGGCAATTTTTTATGGGACCATTTTTTTAAATTGAATTTTTGTTGGTTTCAGGTATTACAGCAGTATGTTGGACGAGTGATTCTTATTCAAGCACTGTGTTAATAGGAATGTTTCTGTGATAATTTTAAGATGTGCATAACAACATTCAATTCAAGAACGATGTTTTTCGCGACGATGCTAGTGTTAGTGAGTGTTGTGGGTGCTAATGTGAACTCTACGAATGGTACGGGGGCCTCCCGCATGGCATGGATGAAGTCCCTGCTGGACCACCACAGCTGGATGGAGTACCTCAACAACGGCAGCCTAGCCCTGCCTCTTAAATGTGAGACAGATCTCAGGACTTACCTGACGGGTCTGAACGACGGACAGCTATGGGCTTCGAAAAGTAAGTCTTAGAGATTAAGTTGTCATTTCAAAATAGTTTTGTTGATTGCGTTTACAAAATGGGTTTTTTCTCTATGTGTAGATGTCTGTTTTCCTGCGGCAATAAGTTAATATAAAATATTTGTGTCGTAACTACAGAACAGTTTGCAGATTTTATCCTACACTCTTTTTTTCGGTTGGTAAATCATTTTATAATATCCCAGTCTTGGGCGTAGCGGGAGATAGTGTCAGACTTTTACTGACTAAAAACCAACTCCTGTTCCTTCGTACTATGAGCCTTGCTACATGCCTAATTTCAGGATTCTAGATTAACGGAAAGTATTCGTTTTGATTAACTAGAGAGTGTCATAATATGCGCCTAAACGGAGCATAAACGGCCTTATTTTTAGATTGCGTTGACTTAGAAGTTCGATTTTTTTACTTAAACTTGAGGTTGTAGTCTTGAGTATTTAACGGTTACGGTATTTTGCGGTTACGTCACACACAGTTACGAATACCCGCTCAACTCCATATCCTAATATTATCTACACTACTTACCTATACATAAGCGGCTCGCATTTTTTGAATGACATGAACGTAAACACGCAGATACTCGCACTTCTCAGCTTTATAGTTCTGAGCTTAAGGTTTTACTTTTATAAGCGTTCACTATTTTTCGGTTCTTTTATAACCATGTCTATTTTAAATGGCTACTTCCGACGTTGAACTTGACAATTTAAATATATCCGAATCTGCGGTCTGTAATGTTGGTGATTGTTGTAACTTTATTTCACATAATAAACCAAATATTAAAATACTTACTCAGAATATACGTAGCATTTCTCGTAACTTCAACGAACTCATAGTTCTCTTGCACACATTAAAGATGGATTGTGACGTCATAATACTCACGGAATGCTGGTTATCATGCAATCTAACTATTCCAAACCTACCAGGCTACAAGTCTCACATAACACAAAATTATAGAAACCAAAACGATGGAATAACAATCTATTTTAAAGATTCGCTTAATGTAGATATAATTGAGCCGTTCTTTTCGGAAAGTAACTGTTTGATTTTAACAATAAATAAAGAGACGGCTGTAATTGCATTGTATCGATCACCATCATATAATAACCTAACTCCCTTTTTATCATCCCTCAATTCAACTATATCCAATCTAAAAAATATAAAATCTGCCGTTATAATTGGAGACATTTATATAGATATCTCAATGCACTCGCTTGACGCCAGAGCACCTGAATATCTAAATTCTATGGCCTTTCAAGGATTTTTACCTGCCCATTCTTCTCCTACCAGGCAAGGTAAAACTTGTCTTGATCATGTTCTTCTTAAAACGAAATTCAAGTCTCATACACTTGTGTTAAATTCCACCATTACAGACCACAACGCGGTATTACTCTGTCTTTATCAGACTCACAAAGAAAATCATCCACTATCTTACGTATCTAAACTTAACGTTGCTGCTATTCGTGAACAAATGATTAATGTAGACTTCACTCAAATAACTGATATTGACGATCCTAATAAAGCCATGGATAAGTTCGTAGTAATGTTACAAGATGTTATAACCGCCAACACCACGATTGTAAAAATCCCCCGTAAAAAACGCATCATTCGACCCTGGATCACTCAGGGATTACTTAGATGTATACAGAATAGAGATCGCCTCCACAAAGACTCGCAAAGTTCACCTGAAAATGAAACCTTAAAACTAACTTACACCCGTTATCGAAACCATTGTAACAATTTACTGAAACGACTTAAAAGACAACATGAAAAAAGTGAACTAGACAAAAACTGTAGTAACAATAAAAAACTCTGGGATGTCATAAGATCTATAACAAACACAAACAAAACAAAATCAGCTGCTACCAACCTCCTTGGTGATTGCCCACAAACATCTGTCAATCAGGCTAATGATTATTTTGCTGACGTTGGAAGTTCTCTGGCAAACAGGCTTCTAAACTGCCCGACAATAGCTCAAAATACCTTAGATCTTCCAGTCTCAAGCCAAACCACTAACAACTCGTTTGTATTACTAGACACCAATGAGGGCGAGATATTGTCACTTATAAATGGCTTAAAATGTAATAGCGCAGTCGGTCACGATAAAATATCTAGCAGCATACTAAAAGCCATAAAAGATATTATTGTCACACCCCTTACTCATCTATTCAATGTTTGCCTTAATCGAGGAGTTTTTCCCGATGTCCTTAAAAAGGCTATCATTGTCCCTATATTCAAGGCGGGTGATAAACTTCGTGTAAGCAACTACAGGCCGATTGCCATACTGCCAGCTATTTCTAAGATTCTGGAGAGAGTTATCAGTTGTAGACTCGTTAGGTATCTCGAAAGCAACAGTTTGATTTCTTCTGGACAATTTGGTTTTCGGTCTGGAAAATCGACTGAGGATGCGGTGCATAAACTTTCTGACCATATTATTAAGACTCTAGATGATGGAAATAAAGCACTCGCCATCTTCCTTGACCTTAGTAAGGCATTTGACACGGTATCAATTCCGCGTCTTCTAGCTAAGTTGGAAAGCCTGGGTGTAAGAGGTTTACAGCTTAAATTGTTTCAAGATTACCTAAGCAATCGTAAACAATGTCTAAAAGTAGACACCTACATTAGCACTGAGCAATCTGTCTCTTTTGGTGTCCCGCAAGGCTCGGTGCTGGGACCAACGCTCTTCTTAGTGTATCTAAATGAGCTGTGCGGGATGAAATTAGAGCGAGGTGTCATTATTTCCTACGCTGACGACACTGTGTTGCTGTTTTCTGCTGACACTTGGGTAAACACTTTTATGCTGGCTCAAAATGGCTTCAATAAGGTCTCCAACTGGTTAAAACAAAATGTCCTCACTCTAAACTCAGATAAAACTTTTTACATGCCATTTTATTTACGAAATTCTAATGCACCCGTCCCTGAACTTACGTTAAAGTCACATTCCAATCATGTCGCCTCCTCAAATGACACTACTTGCAATTGCCCCTGTTTAATTAGAAGATCTGAAGCTAAATACTTAGGTATTATACTCGACTCATCGCTGAACTTCAGTGCGCACATTTCTATGCTTCAATCCAGACTTAGAAAATTGATTTATATTTTCAAGAACTTGCGACACGTAGCAGATATTTCAATCCTAAAAAAAGTTTATAGGGCACTTTGTGAATCGCTGTTAACTTATTGCATTTCTAGTTGGGGTGGAGCTTCCAAAACCACTCTACTTCCTCTTGAAATAGCACAACGAGCAATTTTAAAGCTCCTTCCGACCCATTGATTACCCTACACATCTTCTGTATAAGTCCTGGAGCTTACCCACTGTTCGTCAACTTTACATATTGACTGTGATTCTCAAACAACACTCTCTTACCCCTTTGGACAGGAATAATCTACTTAAACGGCGTCGTAATGCTGTAGTACCCCGGCCCCGTCAATTTAAACATTCATTCACACATAGGTTTTTCTGTTTCAATGGTCCTTTCCTCTACAACAAACTTAACACAACTCTTAATTTCTACACACTAAACAAACAAGGATGCAAAATCAAACTATTAGACTTTCTACTCACATGTGATTACCAAACTACTGAAGACCTTCTTAAAACTTTAAGATAAAATTACACCACAAACACACGAAGCACATGCACACAACACACAATTTTGATTGCAAATTAATTATTTTGTTGTGTAAAATTATGTAGATGTTACACGCAAATGCTGTTATATTGTTAATTTCTTTTCTGGGAAGAGAACTGCGTCCTGAAATACAGGCTCGGCCTAGCTCAGGCGCAGTTGCACATTTTTATTTCTTTTGCATTTGTTTTAAGTCACCTTCTACTAATTGTTCAAATTTGTACAATATTTTTATGGAGAAATAAATTACTATTATTATTATTATTATTTAACATTAATTTTAGCTTCACATCTCCCCGCATTCCTGAGAATAGGGGTTTTAACTGATGGACAGACGAAAAAAAACTGGGCAAGTTTTCTGATTTTTTCCTATACTTGTGTTAAGAGACCTTGCTTTATGCCACATTTCAGGATTCTAGGTCAACTGGAAGTATCCTATTAATTTTGATTCCCTTGAGAGTGTCGAAATACACGTTTTTTGCGACATAAACGGCCGTATCTATTTTTTCCGTTATCTCATACGTTTGATTTTTTCACGACTTCAAGGTACCGCAGATCTGAGTATATAATTTTAATTTAAACTTGATAGCTCCACGCGTTCCCGAGATAAAGGGTCTTGACAGACAGAAAAACAGACATACGGACGGACAACAAAGTGATCCTATAAGGGTTCCGTTGTTTCCTTTTGAGGTACGGAATCTAAAAAAATGTGATCCTAAGTCGGCAAAAACGGAACCCTTATCCGTTTTTGCCGACTTAGCTACGAAACCCTAAAAAACTGAAATTTTCACGTTCTAATTTTTACAGAATGTCTATAAGTATTTAATATACAAACAATTAAATATGTATCTAAACAAGTATACTAAAATTGCGCTATCAACGTTAACGGTCCTGCTTCTCATTTATAATGGCTGCGGTAATCTCAACCAGCCAGTTCGCCTCTTTAGTTGCATAAGCCTCAGATAGGAGTCGTAAAGAAAGCGGCTGGAAGAGGCGCCGCCGCCAGCGCCTGCAAGTAGGTCGCTGCATACCTTACAAGTTTCATATGAAATGCCAGCACCGAAATTACTTTTATACATTTTGGGAAAGGTAAAATATGCATATTATGCATTGTCCAAGCAAAATAATTCCTTTGTAAAAGACAAATGATATTAATTTTGCAAATAGGTTTTAAAGAACACACTTTTATACATCATTTTTGGTAAGTTTAAAGTAGATAAGGCCAGTGTTTCCTAGCTGACTACCCTGAAAAGAAACACCGAAACAAACTCAGAGGTCAAAGTCTCTTTTAAAGTTCATACAGCAAATATGTAATGGTCAAATCACACGAGAACCATGCAGATTAGTGACTGGAATAGTCTTATGAGGAAAGAACCAGATATACAGATTTGAGTGGACCTGTCCAGTCAGTGCAAGCATTTATCAGTATTCGTAAAGCTCAACTCAGGACTCAAGGATCTCAACGACTTGACGAACAATACCAAGGAAAGGACATTTGGGTAGGCCGCCGAAAATACTCAAAATTATATTTCCTTCTGGCTTTTGTCCGCGGCTTCGCCTGCGTACATAATAGGTTTATAGCCAATGTCACTCAGGAATAAAGCGAAAGCTGCTTATCGGTGAAAACATTTTAGCAATCGGACCAGTACTTTCAGAGATTACCTCCTACAAACAAAAAACAAACTATACGTCTTTATAATATTCTCGTGCGTAAGAAACGCCCGGGTGTCATCATTGTTTGGAACACCAGGAGGAAACGGTGGAGCAGAAGTGACATGGTAGAGGTGTGCCCCGCTTGGGCAGAGCACCGCTGTGTCCTCGTGTTGGAGATCGGCGGCAGCGAACTCTCGCGAAGGGCCTTGGTACAGGCCATGGTCCGGAGTGAGAAGTGGCAGGCGGTCGCCTCCTTCTGGGAAGTAGTAATGCTTGCAAAGGAGGCGGTCGCACGTACGAGGGAACGGCCCTCACGCCCCAGCCGCCGGGACCCCGATCCTGATTTCCAGCCACCGTAGGCGCAGGTTTGCGGACAGTGAGCATGGGTAGCTCGCCGTCCGACCATATGGTAACCTTCCGGACCGAGCCCAAGGCGTCGACGGCGCATAGTGTTTCACGCGCGCCTCAAGGAGATGTCAGCAAAACTGTAGGGGCCCAGCAGGGTCGAAGCCCTGGGGCCATGGGTTGTGCGAAAGAGAACCCCGGTGCCCTGGAACGAAGGCAAAGCATGAACAGGAGTGGGTTTTAGTCAGTAAAAGTCTAACACGCCCTTTTCGCCCTGCCCAAGAGCGGGAGATGTAATTGGATGATTTCCCACCTAAAAAAAACCTCTTTATAATATTAGTGTAGATAATTATAGCCTATTTCTTGGTAATCTAAGTACATATTACCATAGATATTGCTAAACGTAATTAGCCATTTCCATAATATTAGTAATCCCTTAAATGCAGCCACAATTTGCTAATGACAGCATTAAATCCAAAAGCAATAGGGGATAATCTCTTTAGCCGAGGCCGGTTTTAATTCCGTGATAAGAACTTTTCCGACAGAATACTTCAGGAAACGTCGAGATACTCTGTTTATATAGTAAGCTCGCCGAAATATTACAAATCAGAGTCGCCATTGAGGCGCAGCGTAGGCGCGATGTTTTCATTCACATCATATCCGATCATTACTGTCCTTTCATCCTCAGCAATCATAAATGGGATGCCCCACAGTGTTGGCAAAAAGCAGTGGTCTAACTCTCGGGGCCCTGAGTTGCAACCTAAACAGCCCTTATATATGCAGATCCGCCCTTGTTTTTACTGTCCTTTCATCTTCACCAATCATAAATGGGGGGCCCCACAGTGTTTTCAAAAAGCAGTGGTCTAACTCTCGGGACCCTGAGCTGCAACCCAAACAGCCTTTATATATGTAGATCCACTCCTGTTCATTACTGTCCGTTCATCCTCACCAATTATAAATGGGGGCCCCACAGTGCTGTCAAAAAGCAGTGGTTTAACTCTCGGGGCCCTGAGCTGCAACCCAAACAGCCTTTATATATGTAGATCCACCCCTGTTTTTTACTGTCCGTTCATCCTCACCAGTCATAAATGGGGGGCCCCTCAGTGTTGGCAAAAAGCAGTGGTCTAACTCTCGGGGCCCTGAGCTGCAACCCAAACAGCCCTTATATATCTACATATAGGGGTGGATTTACATCCACCCCTGTTTTTTACTGTCCGTTCATCCTCACCAATCATAAATGGGGGGCCTCTCAGTGTTGGCAAAAAGCAGTGGTCTAACTCTCGGGGCCCTGAGCTGCAACCAAAACAGTCCTTATATATGTAGATCCACCCCTGTTCATTACTGTCCGTTCTCCTCACCAATCATGAATAAATGGAATACATCTAAAATATATTAATATAAAACAGTCTGCAAACGTTTATTGGATTTTTTATGGGTTTTTTTTTTATCGTCAAGTGTGTCGGATAAATGACATGCAACAGTTTGACATAGGTTGTCTTGAGCGCAAAGACCTTTTTATTTTCTGAATAGATTATGGCTGCGATATAATTTTCCCGTGCTGCCATTTCTAGTCACCCTTCGCAAGCAGGGGTGGACTGTGAATTCGCGGGGCCCTGTGCTTACAGTACTTGGTGTATTACCAAAATAATCGAACTAATCGGTATTGTGACTAAAAAAATCTTTTAAAAAGTTCCAGATAATATTCTTGAACCTTGGAGTCGAAAGCCGGCAATAGTATTTTCTCAAGTGTACAAAATAGTCACATTGTTTTTGGGTGTATTGGTTTTATTTTGACAAGTACTTGTAGCCCATGGTTTAACCTAGGATCTGATAGTACAGTTAGGAGTTCCGAATAGAAACTCCTTAACTAAAAAAACCCTTAGTTTGATAGATGTTAAAAGTTAGAGTTGCGAATAAGCTACTCGTAAGGGTACTTTAAGTTACGAGTTAAATTGATAGGATTTATATTAAAACATTTTAATGCTAATATGTAAACAACAAGTGATTAAATATTTTGAATAATATACTACTAATGTAGGTGGTAAAGAGTAGGAAGGTACTAAAAATTTGTTTAAAACTTGAGGCGTACCTATCAAAAACATATATCATATAAAATTATAACCCAAATTCAAAGGATTACCGTAACTCAGCATTTGTTGGGCAATAAATGTATGTTTTAAAAATGAGTAAACTGATCCCGAAATCTTAGCATCGTGCATTGGGTAGGTCAGATTTTCATTTATACATTAAAAATGATTATAATAGACCCTGGCTTTCAAACTGGTGACATTAATAACAATCTTCTGCCATTTGCCAACGCTGTGGGGCCCTCTAACTCTCGGGGCCCGGGGCTGCAACCCAAACGGCCTTCATATATACATGTACTCGTAGATCCGCCCCTGTTCGTAAGTCGTAAATATCGTCCGACCTCTTGAATCTTCAGTGAACGTGACCAAAATGAGAATCATATCTTTTCGTCACGGTCACTGTTGGATTCGAATATCATTCATCACTGCTGTATGGTTTCACATCGGATTCTTGACTGGCTTCATTCATCTTGTATCTCATCTTGAAGGTAATAGAGCAAACAAACTTTCCCTAACACCGAATGATTCATCATTTGTTTCTAAACATTATTTATTATAACGGAGATCTTGCGCACTAGCTTCTGTAAGCGGCTTCGCTTAGGTTAATGTAGAAAATTATCCTAAACCCAAGGGACTATGTGCTGAAAATAAAAAGTAGAACATGAGCTACCAGTGTGTTTTTCGCGCGAACCTGTTCAGCCATTTGGGCGTGAAGGAAAGACAAACATATACACACACGCATGTTGCCTTTCAGATATTAGTGTGATAAATCTTTTATTATTTTTTACGACTAAAAGGTTAGTTTTAATATTTATGGCCTTTTTAGGTTCCTGTTTCGTGTCTTTCAACCTATATACTAGATTTACTGAAATTTATTTTCAAATCCTATCGTCTAAGCTTTTTTTTATATGATATAAACTAGTGTTTGAATACGATTCCACTTGATGGTGAAGCGCACTAGTTTTTTAAGGGTCTATTCACTCTAACCTAAGTTATAATCGGACAGAACCGTTGCAGGCAAATAAAGTAATAATTATGGAAAAACAATTACAGGACAAACAGATGTGTTTCTTAATTGTATTGTCAAACACAAATAATGAAATAATTTAATTTCAGAGCCAACTGTTACGGGGTTTTAATTTAACCCGGCGTCAGTATGGTATAAAATTAGTACAACTACCCACCCTGGGTCAAAATGACCCAGATTTTTAAGTGTATCTGGTTTTTACCAGTTCAAGGAAATTGAAGGACTTTTCTATTTAATTAGATAAATTAATTCTCGAATTAAAATAATTTAATAAAAAAAACAACAAAAATTCGTATCATATTAGGAACTTGTTATTTATTTACGAAAAGACTATAAAATCTATAACAAAATATATAACTTCTATAGTCTTATTATTAAATAAACAAAAATTGAGTTTTTAACAAAAAACAAATACTTTTTGAAATGTCTAATGACAGATCTTTTAGAAACGAATTGCTAAATTTGAACAAAATTTTAGAATTAATTACTATAAGCATGTACATTGGCATATTCGCCCAGTAAGAAATTATATGCTCAAGGCAGACAAAATTGTTGCAAATATGACAGGTATGGATAGTTTCCCTATTTTTTTTGTATGTTTTATTTGGCATCGTTTTCGAACACCATGAATTTTAGCAGATGGCTCCTCTGAAAGTTCTCTAGTAAATTCTCAAGAATTTTCACCCTCTTCCGAGTCGTTTTCCTTCAATATCGCCAAAATTCGCTGCCTTTCACGGTCTTCTCGATTCTTTATGCAAGTATAACCTATTAATTAAATATACGTAATGTGCTGAAGAAAACAGACAAAATAACCAAATAATTGTCAAAAAGTAACTGACATCAAATGGCTTTATCGAATGTATGGTTGGGTCATATTTACCTTTTATTGTTTGATCCCGTCCAAGTCCCCGTGCAAGCGCACACTGACTGTGTAGACACAAGAAACGAAAGGGGCGAAGTCTTAACTGCACCTACTGAGAAGCTCGGTAACGTAATACTGTTATTTAAAAAAAATACCCGCGTTAAAAATACCCCGGGTCATATTGACCCAACCTGGCTGACGCTGGGTTAAAGATTGCCCTGCGGCACTCGCCTTTTTAGAGTTAAATTACTTTCTTTTTAAAGCATTTTGTACAAAACTTTCTGTTAAGTAAAGTATGAAACTAAGAGTGTTATTGAGTTGAGAATAATAAAGTTAAACACTGCTCAAAATGGCTTTTCAATGTACTACTCAAAATGGATATTTGAACAAATAAAGTAATATTCTCTGCAGAAACATACAACAAAGTAAATAAGCACACATTTATTGCGAAAACCGTTTCTCAATATGACTATTTGCCAATATTGTGCCGTTGTGTTATTTTGGGATCAAGGGAGCTTCACCATGGAAGCAGAACGGCTGCAATATATTGCTATTGGTTACCATCTGCGCAAATATTCGTAGGTTTAATTTTCAATTCAGTTGCAACCGCAGAAACGTGAATAAACGGCCAGTTTGAAATTAAACAACAGACAAAACACAAATAGAAATAAAAAGCTGGCCAAGTGCTAGTCGGACTCGCACGCGAAGGATTCCTTTTTTCAATATTAAAATCGAGCAAAAAAAAAAAACAATAATTTTCTTTTACCCCTTTGATTTTCAACTTTATTTTAATTGTATTGCGAGTGACAGGGCAGAGTGGAAGAAAAAAAACGTGTTGCGCCGACCCCAAATAACACGGGACAAGGGCAGGAAGATGATGATGATTTTAATTGTATTATATGCTGTTGTTGAGGCAACCGAAATACACATTCTGTAAAGATTTCAACTCTCTTCCTCTTGCGGTTTATGAGATACAACCCGTTGATAGACGGACAGACAAAGAGACAGACGGGTAGATGGACGGATAGAAGCTTAGTAAAAGGAGCCCGTTGACACCCTTCGGGTACGGAACCATCAAAAAGAAAATGATTAAAATAGCGTTTTTAATCAAGTGAGAGAATCTGAGAACACGATTAGATTGATGTAACTTTGATTGTATCTCTGATTGTAACGGAACATTAGTGGAACAGTGAAGCGTCGAAGTACCGAATTCGCCCGAGGGGAAAGTAGAGACGTCACTCAGAAGCAAGGCTGTTAATCGACTGCCAATCATTCACAGGAAATCTTTGGATTCCAATAATTCAGCCAAATCGTGGCTCCTTTTTCTCCATTATTCCAATAAATTCTTTACTCCCGCGGATTCACAAGACAGCACCAGCCAATATCTAGAGATTTACGTCTACCACTAGCACACTATCGTTAAGAGGGTTGTAAATAACGTGTAAACCTCGGGTTATCTCTGTTCAGCAGCACCACGCTTCAGCTGGCATCATTTCTGTCAGATTACGATGGACGTAATATGTCAGAATGTAACGGACGCCATAAATGTAATGGTTCTAATAAACATTTAGTATAAAAGTGAGCTATGAATGTAAGCCACTACAAATTGACCGAGTGAATGACGTAGATAACCGAACGAATTAATTTACACCATTACGAATTTAAATTTGCAGTACCATCTGCTCCCTTCAACGAATTTATACGGCTTTGAAATGTACAAAAAAAGCTGAAAATTGACAAATCTACTACGTCACATTACATACAGCGCAGAAAGATTTCAGGGAAGTGTTCCGGCCAAATGAAGCTAGATGAGTGTGCTCAGACAAATGAATAGCTGAGGTGATGCTGGGATGCTGCGCGCGGCCGCACGAATATACTACTATCTGGAAATAATGCTCATTGTGTGGCTTCTCTCACAACATCTCATTTATTTAACACGGTAACACGGTTGTTTGTACTTGTGAACAATGCGCAATACGGATACGGGTAAATTAACATGTCCCTATAAATTACCCTATTTCACAATCGGTAGGGCGGTAAATCGGGAAACACAGGGCAATTAAGTTCTTGGCATTATGGAGTAGTACCGTTTCACCTACAAATTACGTGATTTGCATCTTACTAAACTGTGTACAGTCAGAAACAAAAGGAGGCTGACATTGCTCAAGGTTATAGAAGACAGTGAAGGCTGCTGGGTACAAGAGCAATACGTGATTTCGGGCTGAAATGATGATTGGCGGGGACATTAATAAACGCAATGTAAGCTTGATCACGATTCTGTCATGTTAGGGAAGGTACTCTTACAAGATATTCAATCGCAAACCCACAAAAATTACAAGAAATCCATTTTCCAGATTCCATCTGTGAAGACATAAAGTCGATACCTAACGTAAGATCTATAAATATTAATGCCATGGCCCCATTAGTTTGTTATATTACCCGCAACAAATACTTCAAAATTAGAAAAGAAAGAAAAGGAAACAAAAACGAACATTTGAAAGATTTATGAAGCCTTTTCGAGTTTTGTTTATTCGCAAGACACGAATATGATTATTTTCGTTGGAAATAAACCGGTTTTCCGAACATTCCGCTCTATAAATCAAGAGAGTCGACGTATTGTGAAGTTAACTCGCGCCCACCTGAAACTTGGCTCGTTGAAGACAGCTTGTATTGACAACGGAACGGAGCTATACTAAAATTGAGGGAATATACTTCATAATTGGATGGATGGGTAAATCTTTTAATTCATTAAATCCCAAGCGAACGCTCTCTCATTGTCATTCTATTGTGTCTGTAATTACGGTATTCGAAAGATTAAAGCCTAAAAACCAGTTTATTTTGCACAAAAACACAGCACAAAAACATTTAGTAGGTAGCTTATTTCTGTTTTGCTCATCCTTCACTTTTAAGCTTCGGAGCATCGGAGCTTGAATAAGAAAAGAGCCAACTTGATGTTATAAATGAAACATAAGAAGCAAACTCGCGTAAATCTGACTATACTAGAAAGCTGCACGCTTTGATTAGGGACCACAATCCTCGGGGTTTATGATCAGTTAACTAGCAAGATAGCTAGTTAACTGATCTAACTAACACTGCACTGTTGCACTGTCTGTTGCACTGCATAATTGCACTGTCTGTTGCACTGTTTGTTGCACTGTCCGGTGCACTGTCTGTTGTACTGTCTGTTGCACTATCTGTTGCACTGTCTGTTGCACTGTCTCTTGCACTGTGTGTTGCACTGTCTGTTGCACTGGTTAACAGATTGTGTTACGAAAATGAGTACCATTTATCTTTTCACTGAACAAAACAGTGTTTGAAAAATTTATCGTATATTTATTTTCTTTCATCTTTTGATGAGGGACATGTTGCGAGGCAATAGGTTGCCATGGTATTGCCATGTGATGCGGACTAATGAGGAAAATGTCGTGAGGAAAGTTTTGAGTTTTTTTTTATTTATTTGTCTGTGTGAATGTGTGCTGTCAGGAAGGGAATACAAAGAACACGGTAAAGATAAAATATACTTTAATTGTAAATTATGTGATACAGTAGGAACAAATCGGAGTTATTTCTGCGAAATGTGTGTTTAGAATAATGGTCATTGACGTATCTAGGGTTAATTTACATGGCCCCTGACATTCCTGATTTTTTTGTGAAGTAATTAGTATTTTGGCGTCCATTACAGAATTAAAGGACTGTGTGTTGTGTACATGTCTTAAAAGAGGATGACTGCTGTCATAAAGGCTAACAGATAAATATTGAAGCGGACCATTAAATTGTATGTTTGATTATTTTTTAACAGTACCTACTACCGCAGACTACCCCCTCATCATTATAAGTTCTTACAATTCAGATAGTCAGGTAGATATCGCTATCATCGATAAGACCACCATTGTATCCATAGATTTAAGTTTGTGTATAAGATTTTGGTGTAAATTAAATTTTATAAAAAAAGTCTGTCTGTGGGTTGTCTTTAAAAAAATCGCTCTTAGCGATACAACCACCCATTTTGACACCCTATTAATTTTAATTTCCTAATTTAAGTTGTGTTTTTGGTGTACAATAAAGAATATCTATCTATCTATACTATTCTATTCTTAATAATTAATTGACTCCATATCCATCAGTGGACATAATATCAAGTTGGAGAATAACCTGTAACAACTTAGAAATGGACACTTCGTAACTGATTATCATGGGAATGTCTCAACTTCCAAAACGTATCCCAAACACTTGAAATATTAATATAGTTTTTCCAGGTTCGGGACAAGGCCAGGAGGACGTAAAACATTGGACTACAGGGATCAGGGATCTGTAAAGTGGATTGAGAGGTGTACATCTCATTTTGTTTAGTTTGGTCTTGTTTGTGTAAATGAAATGGATTTGGACGGCTTTATTGGATCTTCGTAATGATGGATATTCCACATTTAGTGGATTTTTAATACTTGTCTTTTGTATTTTTTTTTTATGAAGTAGTGAGAAGAACTACCAATAATTCCTAAATGACGAAGTAAAGAATTCGTAAAGACTGAATAAAGAAACGTTTGATTTCCCGAGAAGTTGATAGTTATATTATATATTTATTTCTTACTATCGAACTTCGTACCGCCTAACAGGATATCTGACGAATGTAGTATATCTTTCGATATAAAGATATAACCAATTGCGATGAAACAAAGCCTAAGTAATATATCAAGTTACACACAATTTTAATGTATAAAAGATATCTACGTCGATTCCGTATATTTTACGGGATGCGCGCACAATACGTTCTTATATAATATGATTTCAAACAAATACACGTGGTATTATATTAGTTTTTGGTATTATAACGGAATAAATCGAAAACGTTTCATAAGAGAAGTACTATTTTGCCCTCGTTATTAAAAAGGGCACAATTTTTTTTTTCAAATTTTTGTTAAATTCTTTTTTTTTTTCGTTGAGAAATTAATAATAATAATAATAATAATAATAATTTATTTCTCCATAAATATTGTACAAATTTGAGCAGTAAATTGAAGGTAACTTAATACAAATGCATAAGAAATAAAAATGTACAACTGCGCCTGAGCTAGGCCGAGCCTGTATTTCAGGACGCAGTTCTCTTACCAAAAAAGAAATTATCAATATAACAGCATTTGCGTGTAACATCTATATAATTTAACACATAACAAAATATTAATTTGCAATCAAAATTGTGTGTTGTGTGCATGTGCTTCGTGTGTTTGTGGTGTAATTTATCTTATCGTTTTAAGAAGGTCTTCAGTAGTTTGGTAATCACATGTGAGTAGAAAGTCTAGTAGTTTGATTTTGCATCGTTGTTTGTTTAGTGTGTAGATATTAAGAGTTGTGTTAAGTTTGTTGTAGAGGAAAGGACCATTGAAACAGAAAAACCTATGTGTGAAAGAATGTTTAAATTGACGGGAACGGGGTACTACAGCATTACGACGCCGTTTGAGTAGATTATTCCTATCCAAAGGGGTAAGAGAGTGTTGTTTTAGAATCACATTTAATATGTAAAGTTGACGAACAGTGGGTAAGCTCCAGGACTTATACAAAAGATGTGTAGGGTAATCAATGGGTCGAAAGGAGCTAACCTTTAAAATTGCTCGTTGTGCTATTTCAAGAGGAAGTAGAGTGGTTTTGGAAGCTCCACCCCAACTGGAAATGCAATAAGTTAACAGCGATTCACAAAGTGCCCTATAAACTTTTTTTAGGATTGAAATATCTGCCACGTGTCGTAAGTTCTTGAAGATATAAATCAATTTTCTAAGTCTGGATTGAAGCATAGAAATGTGCGCACTGAAGTTCAGCGATGAGTCGAGTAAAATACCTAAGTATTTGGCTTCAGATCTTCTAATTAAACTAGGGCAATTACAAGTAGTGTCATTTGAGGAGGCGACATGATTGGAATGTGACTTTAACGTAAGTTCAAGGACGGGTGCATTAGAATTTCGTAAATAAAATGGCATGTAAAAAGTTTTATCTGAGTTTAGAGTGAGGACATTTTGTTTTAACCAGTTGGAGACCTTATTGAAGCCATTTTGAGCCAGCATAAATGTGTTTTCCCAAGTGTCAGCAGAAAACAGCAACACAGTGTCGTCAGCGTAAGAAATAATGACACCCCGCTCTAATTTCATCCCGCACAGCTCATTTAGATACACTAAGAAGAGCATTGGTCCCAGCACCGAGCCTTGCGGGACACCAAAAGAGACAGATTTCTCAGTGCTAATGTAGGTGTCTACTTTTAGACATTGTTTACGATTGCTTAGGTAATCTTGGAACAATTTAAGCTGTAAACCTCTTACACCCAGGCGTTCCAACTTAGCTAGAAGACGCGGAATTGATACCGTGTCAAATGCCTTACTGAGGTCAAGAAAAATGGCGAGTGCTTTATTCCCGTCATCTAGAGTTTTAATAATATGGTCAGAAAGTTTATGCACCGCATCCTCAGTCGACTTTCCAGACCGAAAACCAAATTGTCCAGAAGAAATCAAACTGTTGCTTTCGAGATACCTAACGAGCCTACAATTTATAACTCTCTCCAGAATCTTAGAAATAGCTGGTAGTATGGCAATTGGCCTGTAGTTGCATACACGAAGTTGATCACCCGCCTTGAATATAGGGACGATGATAGCCTTTTTAAGGACATCGGGAAAAACTCCTCGATTAAGGCAAACATTGAATAAATGAGTAAGGGGTGGGACAATGATATCTTTTATGGCTTTTAGTATGCTGCTAGATATTTTATCATGACCGACTGCGCTAGTACATTTTAAGCCATTTATAAGTGACAAGATCTCGCCCTCATTAGTGTCTAGTAATACAAACGAGTTGTTAGTAGTTTGGCTTGAGACTGGAAGATCTAAGGTATTTTGAGCTATTGTTGGGCAGTTTAGAAGCCTGTTTGCCAGAGAACTTCCAACGTTAGCAAAATAATCATTAGCCTGATTGACAGATGTTTGTGGGCAATCACCAAGGAGGTTGGTAGCAGCTGATTTTGTTTTGTTTGTGTTTGTTATAGATCTAATGACTTCCCAGAGTTTTTTATTGTTACTACAGTTTTTGTCTAGTTCACTTTTTTCGTGTTGTCTTTTAAGTCGTTTCAGTAAATTGTTACAATGGTTTCGATAACGGGTGTAAATTAGTTTTAAGGTTTCATTTTCAGGTGAGCTTTGCGAGTCTTTGTGGAGGCGATCCCTATTCTGTATACATCTCAGTAATCCCTGAGTGATCCAGGGTCGAATGATGCGTTTTTTACGGGGAATTTTTACAGTCGTGGTGTTGTCGATTATAACATCTTGCAACATTACTACGAACTTATCCATGGCTTTATTAGGATCGTCAATATCAGTTATGTGACTGAAGTCTACATTAATCAGTTGTTCACGAATAGCAGCAACGTTAAGTTTAGATACGTAAGATAGTGGATGATTTTCTTTGTGGGTCTGATAAAGACAGAGTAATACCGCGTTGTGGTCTGTAATGGTGGAATTTAAAACAAATGTATGAGACTTGAATTTCGTTTTAAGAAGAACATGATCAAGACAAGTTTTACCTTGCCTGGTAGGAAAAGAATGGGCAGGTAAAAATCCTTGAAAGGCCATAGAATTTAGATATTCAGGTGCTCTGGCGTCAATTGAGTGCATTGAGATATCTATATTAATGTCTCCAATTATAACGGAAGATTTTATATTTTTTAGATTGGATATAGTTGAATTAAGGGATGCTAAAAAGGGAGTTAGGTTATTATATGATGGTGATCGATACAATGCAATTACAGCCGTCTCTTTATTTATTGTTAAAATCAAACAGTTACTTTCCGAAAAGAACGGCTCAATTATATCTACATTAAGCGAATCTTTAAAATAGATTGTTATTCCATCGTTTTGGTTTCTATAATTTTGTGTTATGTGAGACTTGTAGCCAGGTAGGTTTGGAATAGTTAGATTACATGATAACCAACATTCCGTGAGTATTATGACATCACAATCCATCTTTAATGTGTGCAAGAGAACTATTAGTTCGTTAAAGTTACGAGAAATGCTACGTATATTCTGAGTTAGTATTTTAATATTTGGTTTATTATGTGAAATAAGGTTACAACAATCAACAACATCACAGACCGCAGACTCGGATATATTTAAATTGTCAAGTTCAACGTCGGAAGTAGCCATTTAAAATAAAAATAGTTATAAAAGAACCGAAAAATAGTGAACGCTTATAAAAATAAAACCTTAAGCTCAGACCTATAGAGCTGAGAAGTGCGAGTATCTGCTTGTTTACATTCATGTCATTCATAAAATGCGAGCCGCTTATGTATAGGTAAGTAGTATAGATAATATTACGATATGGAGTTGAGCGGGTATATGTAACTGTGTTTGACGTAGCCGCATAAAATCCTCCCACGATGCTAATTACACGTTTATTTGTTGTGTGATTTAAGTAAAAGCCGTGTTGTCCCGTATTTATTTGAGTAAAACATACTCTAAATATAAGTTGAGCAATTAAAAGTGAAAAATAAGGTTTAACTTTAAAAATTAATATCAAGATACAACTTGCAAAGAAAGTGAGGTTAAAACAGTAAATGTGCAGTAGACAATTGATAGTGAGTCTGATATTATTCAGTAGTGTTATGTTTATTTTAAGAGGTGAGTAGTAAATTATGTATATAAAGATTATAATAGTGTGAGTAGTGATAGTGGTCGACGAAAAGGAGTTTAATATGTGTATTGTGTGTTTACGTTGTGTTTGGTGTCTCATAACTTTTTCTGATTGCAATTTCGAACAGATATTTCCATTAATTAAAACAAGGTATGCATTTTGATTGTAAAGAAGAAAAAACAAAATCATAGATGCAAGACAATACAAGTAAAAATCAAAAGTTAACTTTAGTCAATTTTCATTGTTTAGGTTCTTCTTAAGTTCATTTAAGTGGGCCTCACTTTTTATACGTATATAAGGTTTTCCTTCAACTTTTCGAAGATATATTTGACCATTTGAGGTCCAAACAAACTTATACTCAGCTGTCTTTGCGAAGTCACGCGTGAGGAATAAAAGGCGTTTCATTTTAGCTGTGAGCAATTCCGAGATATAGATTTGTTGTTTTGATATTTGTATGCCCATGTCATTTGAGTTAAGTTGATTTGTTTGTTGTTTAGACTGGTTGTACTTTTTGACTGCGTCCAGGAAAGACAATTTGGTCAGCGTGTTGGTAAACTCAATTGCAATCGACGAGCTACTGGTATCCTTTTTAGACGGCATTCGGGTGACATCTCGTATGTCATTCTTACATAGATCAGCATAATTTACGACCCTAGACAAGTTCATAACGTAACCAAATAGATCGGGCTTCTTCTCATTTTGTAATTTCGGTACATTTCTAACCTCAGTAAAAGTTTTCAGACTATTAGTTTCCAGGTGATCTAATTTCTCTTCCAATGCCGATAGATGTGAATGTATTTGTTTACGTTCATGTTCCAGTTGATCTATTTTATCTTCAACCGCTTTCACATTGAACGAGAGGTGTGTGACGGAGTTCTCGATGTCTAAGTTCGTTTTTTGTATGTTTTTGTTTTGCTCTTGTATGGAAATCATGTATTCCTCTAATTTATCTAGACGATTATTTTGAGATACACGGAATTGGTTCATCATGGACATTACTTCGTCTTTAAAGGATGAAAAATTTTCACCCGTGCATTCGTTAAGCATACGTTGTGTTCTTTTGTTGTTACGCTTTGATATTTTAGTTGGTGAATTTATGACACCAGAAGCCACTTTATTTAAGTCTGGTTCACAGGTTGACTGTACCAGATCCTGTGACTTAGGTGGCGTTCTTTGCGTAGACATTATATTCGCGTAGTTGATTCACTTAGTGTTTGTTATTCGTAAGTCGAGCCTAATGGATAATATTGTACTTATTGTTTGATGGTTCACGAAAATTTGGTAGCCAGCGGTCAGCAGTGATAAAAACGGAGGTACTCGAAGCCCAAAAATTGCGTTACAGCGCTGCGTTGTTCCGAAGTGAAGCGTAAATCCGGACGGCAGCGGGGTGGCAGTCTGAGTGCGGGGGGGCTCAGGCTGACATATGATGACGATGGCGGTTTGACGAAAGCTTTCAAAAGTTTTTTCACTATAACTTTTTAACCAGTTATCACAGCGTAGTCCAATTTACTTTATTCGGTCCCACTGTTAATTGTCCAAAAAGAATTATCAACAACACTCGTAATAACGATAGATTACGTGACTTTTAATTTATTTTTACTTGGAGCACAGTTTAAACGAAACACTGCTGTTAGGAGCGTTCCAGCGAATGCCAATTATCCAATGACATCCCCGCTCTTGGGCGGAGCGGGATAGTGTCAGACTTTTACCCATCCTGTTCCTTGGTTGCCTTTCATACCAGGGCCGAGTCTTCCTTTCAGAAGCAGACTCTTGGCCCCAGTAGGCTTCGACCCTGCTGGGCCCCTACAGTTGCTGACATTTCCTTGAGGCGCGCGTGGAACAGTACGCGCCGTCGATGACTTGGGCTCGGTCCGGACGGTTACCGGACGGTCGGACGGCGAGCTACCCATTGCTCGCCATCCGCAAGCCCACGCCTACGGCGGCCGGAAATCGGGATCGGAGTCCCGGCGGCGGTTGGGGCGTGAGGGCCACGGCCTCACATGTGCACGTACGGCCTCCTCCTTTGCTAACATTACTGCTTTGCAGAAGGAGCCGACCGCCTGCTACTTCTCCTCGTTTCGGACCATGACCTGTATCAAGGCCAGGCACGAGAGATCGTTGCCGCTGATCTTCCCCACGAGGACACGGCGGTACTCTGCCCAACCGAGGCACTTCCCCACGAGGACACGGCGGTACTCTGCCCAAGCGAGGCACACCTCTTCCATATGCTCCACCGTGTCCTCCGGGCGGTCCACACAGTGGTGGCAACCGGGCGTCACTTCCGCACGAATCCGGTGCAGGAACCTCCCGAACTGACCATGTCCGGTGAGAACTTGCGTCATGTGGAAGGTGAGGACGCCGTGAGGTCTTTCCAGCCACTCCTCGTGGACCACTGGCGTGCCCAGTTAAATACATATTGGGAACCAGATTTTCTTTCTGATCCCGAATATGTATTTAACTCAGTTTCGAAAAAAAATTTAGTTGTGCCCGTTTTAATAACAACGGCAGTAGTGTATATTTACTTTATATAGAAGTTCCCAGGTACATAGTCCCTCAGTAGTCGTAACATACAGAACAAGACCCACATAAAACCCACTCGAAATGTGTAGTTTGTCTTAATGGTTAAGAAGCAAACACTACAGGAATCTATTTATTGTTTTAGTGCCTTGTAAATACGCTTAGATTTTCAGTTAGAGCAAAGTTAAATTGTCTTGTAGGTACTTATAACTTCAAATGATATAAGTTTTCATGGATTCCTTTCAGTGTTTATGCGCGACATTGTTTTTGTGGACGCTCGACTTAACAATTTGTAGCTGATGTTGTAAACAGAAACAGAGGTTCTACTTTGTCTTAATAATAAAGTATAAAAAATAAACTGACTCTAATACAGAATAACAAACACAAAAATAGTCGAGTACTGTGTAAGAAACAAACTGTGGAATAATGTGTCGTTTAGCACAACGATAAATAAAAAGTAACAACTGCAATATTAAGAAAATATCTTTATTGCTAAAGGTTCGCATTAAAACTAAAGCTGTAATGTAGTCAGTTATCTCTCAAGAAGAATGAATATCACTTTTTGGACACAGTCAAAGACACGTTACACAAGAATAATGAATGATTTCCACGAGCATGTATAGCGTGATTGTCGAAATCAGGTTACCTATCTGTTTGAAGTAGTGTGGTTTCAGGAGGCAACGCGCGACGTCACCATCTGTAATTTATTTACCGACAACCTTTGTCGTAGCATCGTGTGCGTCACTTATTCTCAAAGTGTCACACCAGACCTCCAGGTGTCCGTGCAGACTTGAAGGGAGCACAAGGTAAATCAAAATTGGGGGTGCCTGATGAATAATTGGGGGTCCACGAGACTTGATCCCTTTTTTGCAAGTCGTCATCAATAGTTATTTAAGTTTCGCGTGATAGTTCAATCTACCTAAACAGATAGTATTTGAATACTTATGTAACTGCAGGGGTCAATTCGAGGAGATGTCAGCAAAACAGTCGGGGCCCAGCAGAGTCGAAACTCGAAGCCTACTGTGGCGATGGGTTGTGCAAAAGAGAACCCCGGGGTTGTGGAACAAAGGCAAAGAAGGAACATAGGAGTGGGTTTTAGTCAGTAAAAGTCTGATTCGCCCTCTCGCTCCGCCTTGAAGCGAGAGAAGTCATTGAAAAAAAACAGGACTCTTCAAAAAAAATACAGTCAATACAGTAAAATTGCCAAGGAGTTAATGGGATAAAAAGTTTGGGGACCACTGTTGTACACACTTGTGACGCAACCATTCGCGGTTCACGGCCTATACTCACCTCTATTTCGCAATTATTTACCTACAAACCCTGCCAGAGGACACTTTAAAGAAGATTACTTTTTTAATTTACGCCGCTGTGTGCAAGATACGAGAAAACTTTGGACGTAAACAACATGCTACTTAAAAAGTTTATTTAAATATTCATTTATTTTAACGAGTCACAATTTGCATTGTTTTTTAAGTAATAATGCATTGTTTCTTTTTTAAAGGTATATACGCTATTTGGGTAGCTTTAATTTTATGTCTTTTGCTTACACTTTGCAAACAGTGTAAGACAATTGATGTTATTAAAAAGGCTTTAAAATGCTGAATAAACTAACTATTAACTTTTAGTATTATTATAAAGCATTAACGAAAAACTTTTACAAACTTCACGTTATTTGGAAACAAACTCAGCAGGTTTCGCTTAAACTTAAGATAGCCGGCAAATGTGAATAACATTCACCTGACTTTGCCTTGGCTCGGACAGAGAAAGTTACTTGTTCAGGGCGAGGTTCACATTCCTTCATTGATTGTCCTGGGTTAGGAAAATAGGATTATCTACATTCACCTGACGTGTTACCGCTCTACCATTCTTGGCTGACTATACTCCGTTCACTTCTGCATAAGACAAAGAGGTTCATAGAACCAGATGTGCAAAACATTTATTTTTCGAGATAAATTCAAACAATTTCAATAAATAATGGTTTCAATATAAAATTTTAATGTTAACTACTGAGATAAATTTGATTGTTGTAAGGTAAGTACTAAACACTTAAGGCGGAATTCACAAATAAAACTAATCGCGTTTTAACGTTTGGCTCGCATAATCGCGTTTAGCCGCTGTCACTAGTGTCACTTGTCTGTATTTTTTCTTTTGTTGTATTTTTACAAGTGACATTGTGAATTGAATGGTAAATTCCGCCCTTAGATGGGTAAATTAAATGTTTTTTTTTTAAACGAACATAACTTTATTGCAATCAATTTTACGTTTTTTTTTTTAATGGCGCATCCACAAGTTTCCTCCTTACAAAACATATGAATCGTACACAATACAAGGCAACAAGATAATTATTTAACATTCATACAAATAAAAATAGTAGGTAGTATAATGAAAAACGTTCCAGGTATTGATAACCCCTGCTTCTTTTAAGTTTTTAGCATGGACACTAGTAGTATAAGTAAGAACTAAATAATTTATTTTATTTAAAGCCTCATAAATTCAGAAGATGGACAGTTTAAATGAATTTATTTAAGTATAACAGTTGGTATATAAGTTGATTATAATAAATTCTAATATTGTACTTTTATTACAAAGTGTACCCTAAAACCACCTTTTTAACTTCTGTCTAATGCTATCGGGAATAGAGTGTAGTAAAGAATGCCTAATTTAAGGCATTAGGTTCGCCTTTGAATTTTTGGTGATGCATGAAGTTATAATTTTCTGGGAATATACAATATGTGGTGGACATTCCACCTATACGTACAAAATGCTTTAGGAACACATTCATTCTGCGTAAAACTAAGTAGTGTAATGCTGTGTTTTCTGATAGCTACAACCTAGGAGTCTTTAAGCAAAGAGTAAATAGGTTACTTCTAGGCAAGCGTACTCTATTATCGAACGTATTTTCGCGGTAGCGGTCAAATGCGAGCCCACCAATAGTAATAAGAAAAAATCGAAGTACGTTTAGCCATTCGTATTTACCTGAAGTATGTAAAAGCCCACGTTTCGGGCTTTTCTATAGCTCTTTAATGTTCGATTTTACTATTTATCACCTTATAGGACGAAGCTTTCACTTTATCTTTTATCGCTTTGTTTGGCCTTAGAATTTAACCCACATCATTTAATTAAATTTTGATTGGGATACGTAATAAAATGTCCTCTGATTACAGGATTTTTTCATAAAATGCTATTAAAATTATCCTAACCTGAAATTTGAGTAGTACAAAGTCTCATTTTACTTTCAAGTATCAGTTTACTTGTAAAGCTCCTTTGAAATTGAAGATTGTTGTTCTTTTGTTTTTCTGTAATGGGCGATGTGGACGCTAAGCGACAAAATCCATTTAAGAGAGCCCTTCCCCACTCATCTATTGTCAACCTAAACATGGTTTATAAGCTTGCCGGTTCATCCAACGCAATCCAACGCAATGTTTAATAAAAAGGCAATGCGAAAACCGAGAGATAATACCTGAAAGCTCTGCTGGCATTCAGTAATACCGTCATTCACCTGAATATTTCACCAAACTTGTTCCAGGACACTACGTGTATTTTTTTAAATTGTAAAAGTTTTTGGAAAAAAATTTCGTCACTCAGAACTTAATTAAATTTGCAAGGTTTCTATTTTTATATTTTTTTTAAATTTTTCAATCTTTTAATTCATTATGAAGAAACAGTTATGAGTATACATGTGGATGGATGGTGAGGGAGAGGGAGGCCAAAGAAAAGATGGATGGATTGTGTGAACAGTGATATGAAAGAAAAGGAAGTTACTGATAGTATGACGGTTGACAGGATAGAATGGAAGAAAAAAACGTGTTGCGCCGACCCCAAATAAGATGGGACAAGGGCAGGAAGATGATGATTATGAAGGGTCAAAGTTCTTGCAAATTAGCAGATTTGAAGAGGTTTTACTGGATAAGTTAAACACTAATTTCTAAATTGATTTCAATAGAAGCCTAGATAATATCCATAAGATATCTATGTTTCCAAAATATCTAATGAAAAATATGTAATAACATAATAATCGCGTAACTGCGGTTGTATAAAAAACAGTGAAAATTTAAGTCGGGTTGGATGCTCTTAACTAAATAAAAATAATAGTAATGTAAAATGCTTTTGTATCTGTAGATCAATAGCAGTAAGTAAGGTTACCTCAGTTACGTTTTCCCAGGTGTTTCTGATATTTCACAATCGTAACAGTTTCATCATTCTTTCGTTCAAATTGATTCAATACGTCCGAGTACACAGATCCGTTCTGCCCTTTCTAATTTCACGTTGACCTACTCGGTATAAATTTACTTCACAATATCCGTCAATATTTAAACAGATTGCAACAGGCAACAGACAATTAGAAATACATATGTTTTTAAGAAGCAAATATTGCACGTAGTTAAACATTTTAATATGTTTGGATATCAATTAACGTAACACTTTCTATATTTGTTAATAATTTTAATGTTATGTCTGCGATAAACGTCTATTGTATGTTGTGAAATTAAAAAAAAATATTGACGAAACGTGTAATTTCCTGTATTAAGCCGATGTCGGTTTACACCACATTTGTATATACCTACCTACTTTAAATATTGCCGGACTACGGTCACCTTATAAACGATGTGGTGAGAATAAGTTTCCTATGTCTCCATAGACACAGAGGTACAGCGGATTTAAGGGTTACATAATACACGAACTGGTTTAAGTAGGTATCCAGTCAGGCCCTGAATAACCCTTAGGCTAATTAGGCTGCAGCCTAGGGCGCGAGGTTCAGGGGGGGCGCGCTAAAATCGGGTTTTCGCAAGCACAAATCTAGCATCATTGCATCTACCCTACATATTTAAACTACATCGAAACAAAAGACTTAAACTAAATGCGCTTGAGGTTCTCTGATTTTAACAATAAATTTTGAAATTTTAAAAAGCGCGTTTTTAACTAACACTGACTTGTTACTCGAATCGGTCGGTGGTCGAGCGACTGGGTGAGCTGGCAACAGAGTGTCTAGTGCGAGTTTTGTTTATTCCGCCTCGCAATAACGGGCGAACACGATGTCTCCAGTTTCCCCTACCACCACTGTCACTACTACACATGCAGCAATAGTTACGCAGTCGGGCACACATCCGCAATTCATAACTCAGATTATGATCTGAGTATGCTACACAGTCAATTATAAACCTTATAGACCTAAAAACAGCGTGTATTTTCCACGCACCGTACAACATACGCAGACATAAATGTCGATGTGCTATGCAAAAGTAATTTATTTTACATTTACGCTAGTGATTGACTAAATCGAAAAGTTATCGATTTTTCCATTTTTTGTTGTGCTATCTCTTTTGGGTCCCAAAAACCAATATGCCCAGAAAATAATATATTAGGCCATTATATGCGGCATTTTTGAACGTCTATATCAAATACTAAAAATCGGCCAAGTGCGTATCCTGGTTCTCTAAAATCCAGAAAAGTTTAATAACTTATATTATGAATTATTACATTACATGAAAAAGCTTTAACCGTCCGGACCGAGCCCAAGTCGTCGACGGCGCGTAGTGCGCCACTACTGCCACGCGCGCCTCAAGGAGATGTCAGCAAATCGTAGGGGCCCAGCAGGGTCGAAGCCTACTGGGGTCACGGGTAGTGTGAAAGCGGAACCCGGGGCCCTGGGACGAAGGCAACGAAGGAACAGGAGTGGGTTTTTAGTCAGTATGGGGATGTCATTAGGATGATCTTCCCACCCAAAAAAAAAAAAAACGAAAACTCGATGGAGTGCGCGAGCAGATGCAAGCACAGCCTTATACAGTTCATGCAAACAACTTCTGGAAATATTAAACTCTATTTGCGAAGATGAAAATCAAAGTAAAGAGACCAAAATAGAAGCAAAAGGAATATTAGAAAAAAAAACGTTTAAAATCGTTAGTGCACAACTAAAAGCAAGTTCTGTTGATTTATCTAACGTTTTTGCTCTTTATGAGACATTACATGCTTATCTTGATACTTTGCGTGGCGAAAAAGAGTTCGAAAATTTGGAATCAGAGGCAATCAAGAGATGCAAACTGAACAAATACAAAAAAGATGTAAGAAGAAGAAAAGAAACCAATATTTCATTTTGATAAAGCTAAAACGGGACACATTGAGTTAGAAGGGAAACGATCTTTCAACGTTGATAATTATTATGCAGCTATTGATTGTCTTAAAGTGCACTTCAAAAACCGGCAAATTATTTATAATACTAACAATAAACACAAAGTTTGGTTTCTTATGGACACTGCATGAACTAGACGACAAAGAATTTATTAGAAGCAAAGCAAAGGATTTAAAACAACTAAATGCCAATGATTTAGAAGAAACCTTTGCAGAAGAATGCGTCCATTTGGCGCAGTTTTTAAAATCTGACACCGAGGCCGAGCACTCTATTTCTGCCAGAATCCCGAAGGGTTTGTCGCCCAAATGTGGAAATAATATTAAGATTTTTTTTTTTTTTTGACAATTCGTGCTACCAACTGCAGCGACGAAAGGTCTTTTTCAGCACTTAAAAGAGTAAAAAATTACTTGCGCTCCACACTCCGCCAGCAAAAACTTGCAGCGCTCTCACTAATATTATAGAAAATGATTTTTACAAACTATTAAATTTGAAAAAATTGTGGAAAGATTTGCAAACGCTAAAGCACAAAAAAGAATTTTTGTATAATCTAATAATAATAACCAAACAAAAAAAAAATAACACCTAGCGGGGGCGTGTCCTCATAATTAGCCTAGGGCGGTTAGAACTCTTGATCAGTCGCTGTATCCAGTTATGAATGAGATTATAAGCAACCTACTTGGAGCATATTTTGAGGAGATGATCGTGTTTGCGAGATGAAGAGCGGCGCGGCGTGCCCCTGCATTTCTCCCGCGCTTCAACTTGATGCGCTCCTGGTTTGTTCCACTTCGAACCGGCCAAGAAAAATTGTTTGCAGAATTTAATTCAAAAGACCATCTCAGACCAATCTCGGCTCTCATGTGATTTGACCATTACATATTAACTGTATGGACTTTAAAAGAGACTTTGACCCCTGAGTTTGTTTCGGTGTTTCTTCTCAGGGTAGCTAGCTAGGAAACACCGGCCTCATCTAGTTTAAAATGACGAAAAAAAAAATACGTATAAAAGTGTTTTTTTAAACCTACTTCCAAATAAATATCATTTATCATTTCGTCTAATTTATATTTAAAGTGGCTGGATGGCTGTCTGTTTGACTGTTACCGTTCACGACTAAACCTATGAACCTATTGTTTGTTATCAGAGACGTCATTAGAGACCCAATAGGGAATCTAGGGGAAATTGGTGTTCCAATAAGTAAGAATAAGTTTCAACTGTGTTCCAATAGGGACGGCGATCCAATCCGTATTCTTTTTTTAATTTTAAGTCAATTTACGCGAAAAAGTTGTCGAAAACTGGGTTCATTGACTGGACTTCTTCAAACGTACTCGTAGTGCTGCGAAGAAAATTGATTTTTACACTAAATTGTACGTAATCGATTATGTTTCAATAATGAATAAGAAATTTATTGATAACTCAAAATGTTTTCGTTTTATTTAAAGAAAAAGTTGGAGCGTCCTTATTGAGACATCCTTTTTATATTATACAAAACAATCATAATTAAAGTTTCCAGATCCTTCACTAATAGAGTATACATTATACATTACACAAATTTTATATAAAAATATCACTTTTCCTTTGCACTTAACATGTCATTTTATAAATCTCTCCAGCTCATAATCTTACAAACATAAAATTCATGTTTTGTGCCGCAAAATGTGATTTTGATTAAAAGGGTGTGAGCCTGGAGATCTGTCATGCAGGTCTCGAACCTAGTTCAGACTCCAGCTCTCACAAAGGTTTTTAGCCTTCAGGCAAAATTTGTAAAATGTACTTGTTACAATGTACCTTTATGATATAAATAAATGATATTTATTATTATTTATAGAGTTGTTAAATAAATGACGAAATTTATTAATTAAATGTAAGTAACTTGAAATCCATAAAATTTAATTTGACTTTGTGAAGTTGCCTCATATAATGTAATTTAACTTTCGAGTTGTATATCTTTGCTTGCTAAATGTTGTACTATTCAAGATAAGCGTGATGCTGGTTGGAGACCTTCTCCTTCTCCTTCTTCCTTCTCTAGCCCGTTTCTAGGACCTTGGATAGGCATGGTAGTAGGCTTAGGGCGAAGTTCTGTTAGGCTAGTAGGATTAGTTAAGAGATTTCAGCAAAACAAAACAAACAAAAGTGAAGAGAAACCCGGGGCCCTGGGACTAAGGCAAAGAAGGAACAGGAGTGGGTTTTTAGTCAGTAAAAGTCTGACATTATCTCTCGCTCCGCCCAAGAGCGAGATTTTTCATTAGATGATTTTACCATCTAAAAAAAAAGCGGCTCAAGCGTTGACATCCAAAACGGAAAATCGTGGTCCTTGATGAAATGAACATAAGTGTGGCTTACCTACCCTCTCGGTCCGCCCTAGAGTGCGAGGATTTATGATTCCCACCTTAAAAAAAGGGATGGGTCTAACTTTAGCCAATTTCCAATAACTGAGTATTCAAGTTAAGTAATTCAAAGCGAGATACATGAAATTTTAATAGATAAGAAAGCAAACATTGGTAAATCGACTCCTGAACAATGCAACTACAGTGCGCTCATGTTTAATAAGAGGTATTATTGGAGCACGGACATTTCTCGTGGAACTATACGGCAGACACAAAGGAAGCCGGTTAATGCCTGAATAATGCAAGCTGTTCCATCACGCGCCTCACCTCTTTGTTTACCGTACTTATAGTTTGTTAATACCTTCATTCGCTGTCTGTGTCGGTTATCTGTAAATTTCAGCAACATTCATTTTACGGATGGACAGAATTCCGGATGCATTTGTACACATTTTCAAAGTTCAAGTAATCAATCTAATTTTATCAATTCATTATCAGTTCATTAGTAAATTACCTTTTTTTTTTGTATTTCGTTTTACCTAATATTATGTTTGCGCCTTGTGCTGTAACAAATAAATTCTTTTTTTCTTTCTTTCTATTTATAAGGTTTCTAAGATCATTGACATCGCTAAAGTGACTTTAAAGGTAATTAACTAAATGTAAACAATCTTGACATGCCTTTTATCTAAAAGTTATCAAAAATTTTATGTAAAAATGTTTAAAATTTGGTATTTATCAATACCGATGTTTGGTAATTAACTGAATTTGAATAATCTTTGTATGTCTTTTATACGATTTAAAAAAAATTAAATGACATATCAAATGTAATTTTATTTAAAAAAAATAAAAAAAGAAACAAAAATAAAAAATTATTACACACACAAAACAACATAAACATCTTTAGATAAAATTTTTAGACAATTTTTAGATTGTTTACGTTTAGTTAACTACCTAAACAAATCGGGTATAGGAGAGTAGGCTAGTAGCTAATTAATAAGTTTGAAATCGGCAACCCTTTTTAAGTAATACTCGTGCCTTCTCGTGACTTACATGTATGAGAAGACATTTTTGCCAAAGAGCTCTTGTCAAAGGCCTGTCATCTTTTTATTAATGATAGGCTCGCATTTGACCACCATCTCACCTGATGGTAAGCGATGATGTGGTCGACGATCTCTGTTATTGAAGAGGAACAAAACGGTTGTAACAACTATTATTCTCAAAGTGTTTTGATTAAAAGCTCACACTTTAAGAGTATTCCCCTTTTGTTTGGTGAGAAATCTTAAAATAACTTCTCCCAGCTTTAGGTGATGGGAGAAAAAGTGTTAGACTTTTGCTGACTAAAATCCATCCGTATACCCTTCAGTTATGCTTTGCGTTACAGGGTTGCGTACCTAAAGGGCCTATTACACTACGCGATATTCAGACTGTCTTATTTTTTGTTCCGAGTAAGACCGGTCTAACCCTAATTACACTACGCGACATCGACTAAGACTGTCTGAATATCGCGTAGTGTAATAGGCCCTTTACTCTTTCGAACAATCCCGCAGCCCGTGCAGGCATTGACCAGAATGCTTATTGATTTTCCAATTCGTTCCACTTGTACCAACGTTCATAAGTGGTACAGCTGGAATAACATTCAGTGGTTAGTCGGCGAATGTTTGGTTCAAGCACTTTAAGCTGTCGCATGTTGTAATGGAACCGGTGCTGTTCACAAACAATCGATGAAATCGTAACGCGAAACGAATAAATACGGATTTACTAACATTGCACATGGAGGTTTAGTTGCTTTATTTTGATGCGGTTTTCCGAAAAATAATTGTTTTTTTTATGTTATTTGTTGTTAAAACTATCAATATATCATATCAATAAATCATCATCATCTTCCTGCCCTTGTCCCGTTTTATTTGGGGTCGGAGCAACATGTTTTTTTCTTCCATTCTGTCCGTAACCGATCATGCTATCACTCTCTTTTTTCATATCGCTCCTCACACAATTCATCTATCTTTTCTTTGGTTTAGTATAAAATATTGTATAAAAATAAACTGCTATTATTTTTCCAGTTAGAAACTATCATATATCTACATACATGATAGTTCCTAACTTAAAGTCTAATAGATAGGCCAAAGGCAATTTCACAGATACCATCCAGTGATTATTAGGTTAGGCGGCCATTGTATAATATTAATGGATACCGAACTAATAACATGAATTAGAATACGCAACTAGAGCATAGAAAATAACTCCCATGATTCATAGATGTGTAATATTCTGTGTAGTAGGCCTAGTAATATGAGGTAACAATTTAATTAAAAGACAAAGAATTATTCTTTATTATAGAGACGAGGCTTAGTGATTGAGAAACGCGTGCACCGGCTATACTAGCGAAGCAATGACGTAAGGTGCACGTTGTCTGCGGCCGCGCGAAACCAAACTCTTGCGCAAAATACGCCTCATAACGTGTAAATCGCAAATTTCATAAGTAACCCGTGAAAGTAAGCGATTCATTTCACTCACACGCACGTCGGTGGCGTATCGACGGCTCTTGTTAAACGAGCCACGGTTGTGCGCCGGCGGTGACATAATGTACGTAGATCCCATTCCATCAGCTCGTTCACAGCTGTTTATATTTGTATTTTATGTTAATGTTACGATTATTGTATTTGGTCTTCGCGTTTCAAATGAGGCGCCAGTGAATTTCTCTTTGATAAGTAACAGACGGATGTCTGTTTCCGTAATGATAGCTAGAGCTACGTATGAATCTGTTTTCCACATGTTTTCGGGATTGGTTCAGCGTCGATTTTTCGGTTCAGACAAGATCGAAATTGGCTTTTCGATTACAAAAGTTTCATTTCGGGATTGGAACAGAGCTCGGTTAATGAAAACTAGCTAACTATCTACGTAGTGTGTCGGATGCAGTGGCTCCGCCTGTCTGGAATTATGACTAAGCGATTATGCTCTGTACCACTCCCAGCGGTGTAAGCGTGACGGTTCTGTTATGAAATTAATTGCTTGGTGTACGAGGAAAATTGACACTGTTATTTTCTGACGAATATCTTGAGTAAGATCCGGTTAAGAAACCTAAGTATATTTCGTGAATTAACATGTTAAGACAACAAATGTATAGGCAGTAAATATAACATTCTGTTTGTAGAATGGACAAGATTAATGTTTATGAGGCAACTTTCCTGACATGCAAATTCGATTTTTTCTTACCGTAATCGAAGCATGAATCTTTTAGTCGATATTCTGTGAGGGTTAAACCAAGTATAAACGGTAGTAAAAACATTCAAAATAATCATTTCAAGTAAGTTACACTACCAGAGGCCATTGACCCCTTACTCAGCTGTAACGAGCTAGTTGAAATGGGTCTGTGTTTCCTGATACGATCTGGGCATCTTTAAGTCAAGAGTGAATTGGTTACTCCCAGGCAAGCATGCGCTCCATCGTCGACCATATCGTCGCTTTCAGTAATTAAAAAAAAGTTTTAGAATATTATTTTTGCATTAGATATCGTTAAGCCTTTCAGTCAGAGTTTTGCAATATATAACTTAGATCCAGCCCCCCTAGCCAAGTCACAATCGTATCGTTCGCGCCGAACGCCTCGAGTAGGCCACGCCTTCGATTTCTTTGTTCTGATGTCATCTAAACATTCAGTCACGTGGTCAGAACAAAGGAATTGGAGGCGTGGCCTACTCGAGGCGTTCGGCGCGAACGAAACGATTGTAACTTGGCTAGGGGGGCTGTACTAATATTGAGAGTGGCTCTCTCGACATTAACCTTAGGATGTAATGGCTCATAACATGAGTGCCATGTAAAAATTAATCAAAGTGAGACCAGAAAAGATCTTGAGTATCTATACTCAATGGATATATGGCTATGTTACAACGATACGATTAAGGTACGAGTATTAATAGATAGCAATTAATAGAAGCACTAGTTACCATGTTATTTATAGTGGGTGATTAATACATTAATTCGACTAATTAATCAATCTTTGTGAAAGAAAGTACACATGAAATATGATATTAACAAGTTTTGGACCTAAGTTCAGGCCATGGTCCGGAGCGAGGAGGAGTGGCAGGCGGTCGCCTCCTTCTGCGAAGCAGTAATGCTAGAAAAGGAGGCGGCCGATCGCGTGAGGCAACGGTCCTCACGCCCTGACCGCCACCGGGATTCCGATCCCGATTTCCGGCCACCGTAGGTGCGGGCTTGCGGACGGCGAGCAATGGGTGGCTCGCCGTCCGACCGTCCGGTAACCATCCGGACTGACCCCAAGTCGTCGACGGCGCGTACTGTTCCACGCGCGCCTCAAGGAGATGTCAGCAAATCGTAGGGGCCCAACAGGGTCGAACCCTACTGGCCACGGGTAGTGTGAAAGTGAAACCCGGGGCCCTGGGTCGAAGGCAAAGAAGGAACAGGAGTGGGTTTTTAATCAGTAAAAGTCTGACACTATCTCGCGCTCTGCCCAAGAGCGGCATTTTCATAAGATGATTTTTCCACCCAGTAAAAAAAAAACCTGTATTATTAACATGTCGAAATTGATTAAGCTCTACTACATATGTACGTACCTAAGTACATTGTAATTGAGTTACAAATCTTCCATAATTAGATAACGTCGCGTGTTCCCTGCCCGACATACTTGATCTAATTCGACGTTCTCTGAGATAAGTGATTAAGTTGGTATTGGCTTGTGGAAAAAGCTTTTCGGGATATGAACACTTTTTTAGTATAGCATTTGGGAAGCGAGATTTCAGGACCTTGGTTTTTAAGTAAGAATTAAGTTATGACAATGAGGAATAAGTCATCATCATCATCATCTTCCTGCCCTTGTCCCTTGTTATTTGGGGTCGACGCAACAAGTTTTTTTCTTCCATTCTGCCCTGTCACTCGTCATGCTATCACTAACTTCCTTTTCTTTTATATCACTCTTCACACAATCTATCCATCTTTTCTTTGGTCTTCCTCTCCCTCTCCATCCATCCACATGTAAACTCATAACTCTTTTAGTAACATGCGTTTCATCCCTTCTCTTCACATGACCATGTCAAGACAAACGATTCCCTTTCAACTTTTCAGTCACTGGCGCCACTTTCAAACTTCCTTTAATATATTCATTTCTCACTTTATCCATTCTCGTCACACCACACATCCATCAATGAGGAATAAGTATAATATACAATTTCACTGGCCTGTTAATCTAATGTTTAGGGGTCTTGACTGCAATGCTGGAGGTCGTGGGTTCGATTCCCACCCAAGATAAATGTTTGTATGATGAGTACGATCATTTGTTCTGTGTTTGGGTGTAATTTACCTATAAACAGGTTTCTCTTTAAAAAAAAGTATGTTTATCAGTTGTCTAGTACACATAGCTCAAGCTCTGCTTAGTTTGGGACTAGATGGCGTTGTCTGAAAGTTGTGGAATATTATTATTATTATTTATTATTACCTAAATTTCTGGCACAGCATTCATGAGAATGATGCTGTATTTGGATAATGAGGAAAATCTCTGCTTCAATTCTTGATTCAAGATCATCATCATCTCCCTCCTCCATCCTGCCAATTTTTCGTCTTATTTGGGGTCGGCACCACACGTTTTATACTTCCATAATTCTGTTTTACATCCGTCACGCTATCAAAAACCCTTTTCTTTCAATCAAATCATTTCTCACACAATCCATCCATCCATCAATTTGAGGGAAATGACGCAATCTTAAAAATAATTTTAAGATTACGTCATTTCCTGCAAAATAAATGTTTTTCTTTGGCCTCCCTCACCCTCTCCATCCATTCACATATTGTATACTCGTAACTCTTTTATTAACATGCGTTTCATCCCTCCTCTTCACAAGACCATCAGAATTCTCGATTCAAAATATAAATTGTTATTAGCTTTCGACATTAAACCTCTAGAACTTTACCACTTTTACCACTACTGCTTTTTGTCCATATTATTGTAGACCTATATCGATAGACAAAATTAAGTAAACTCACAAAAAGAAATTGTGTATCGTGTCTCAAACTGGAATAACCTGAGCTGAGCCAACACTCGTTATTGTGAAGATGTTGACACAGACTGAGTGCGTGCATCACCCGACCACGCATTGCAATCTGTAGCCCCGGCGTTGCCTCACCCCGACCACACAGCACTGTGGTGTAATCCAATCGGTCAATTAACAGGAATTTACCCAATATTTCACAACACGAAACGTCAATCCTTTGTAATGAAACAGTTAATGGCGGCTAGCAAGTGGAACGGATGTATGGACACAGTGTATTTGTAGGTCTCTATAAAGAACGAGCGAGTTATTAGTTACCTACTTTATTTTCGTTACTGTGATTTATTGGGCGTCTGCGATTTCTTTAAAATTGTTATAAACTAGTGCTTGACTACGATCCTACCTGATGATAAGCAGTGATGCAATCGAAGATGGTGGATCATACTAGTTTATTAAGAGCCTATTTCACTGTAGCCTTGAAGACACCTAAATTATAATAGGACGGGAGACCGCTGCAGGCAAATTGTTCCAGTTCTTCGATGTACGCGGTATAAACGTCGAGGCGAAACGCTTACTCCGGACCGTAGAGGTGTCAACAATCTAAGGGTGCACACTCACCGTACGTCGGTGGTATTTTCCTGTTATTGCAATAAGAGTGGCCAATATTGGCGTTACGAAATGGTAGTTTCATTTTGGTGTCTATTAAATGTGATGATACCTTAATGTTAATGGTACGTACCTTAATGTCAATGGTATCTTAATGTTAATGGTACCCTAATGTCAATGGTACCATAATGTCAATGGTACCTTAATGTCAAATTTAAGTTGTGTTCGTAAGAGTTAACGAAGTCTTTGACCGCAAAGGGCAACTGAAAAAATACTGGTGGGTTTTAGTCAGTAATAGTCTGACACTCCATTTTGCTCAACTCAGAATGGGAGAAGTCATTTGATGATTTCCGTATGAGTATGTCACTTTCGATACAATATTAACCAAATAGTTTCAAATAACTTGGCCTTCATAATATTTCTTTAGGAGGAAACCACACTGTGAACCGATTTTTCAACCCTCATCGTATATTTTCCGAAGAGAGAAACTTAACCTTTTTCACTCTTTAAGTCAAGAGTGAATACTTCTAGGCAAGCGTGCTCCATCGTCAGCCACATTATCACTTACCAACAGATGAGATAATGGTCAAACGCGAACCTGTTAATAAACAAACGTGTGTAATATATATAAATATATAAACGAGTCGGACTTGCGCACTGAGTATTCCGTACAAACGTACCTATGAAAACAGTTCGATCCCCGAATTGAGTTTCTAATATTTTTCATCAGGTGGGATCGCAGTCAAGCACTAATTTATAACAATTAAAAAAATCTCTCTATGAGTTGAAACAAACGATGTGGGCAAGATCACGGGGCAAGACAATGTTTAAGTTTTACCGATATCTATGGCGCCACATAGCAACTAATAATTCAAAATTCTGCTTTGAAGTATCAGAGTTCCACGCGATTAGAACATAATACGACAGCTCGAAAATAATCTTTCAGGCAGTTGCCATTCAGACCAGACCAGAGAACCAGAAAATAATCTTTCGTCTGGTTCTCTGGTCTGGTCTGGAAGTGGTTAGAGGATGCTTCCTTATCAACGTAAGTTTGCGGGACTTTACACCCTGTTCTGCAGACCTTTCAAAAATAATAAAGCTCAACTAAATCGTTTTATTCCATCTCCCTGCTACAAAATTTAAAACCACTTCCCCCGTTTGTATCGTATATATACTATCGGACTCACATTTCCGTATTTTTTGTTTGATTGCCCGTGGAAAACCGAAAAGCTTTTAGAAAGCTCCACTATGTTTTAATATTGTCATGCTCGCTGGCGTCATTTATATTTAAATGAAGTGAAGTGGATCGTATATTTCCATACACATCTCTCTATCCATAGCGTGATTGGATGAGTTTATGAAGTCTCAACGCCGAAATAAAATATTTAAGCGTCCTTCGTCGCCGCCACATGGAATCTGAGCAATTGACGAAGCCATAAAGTGACGGGTGAGATGTTCCATTACTTACGTAATAAGCATGAGAAAAATATTCAAGCGCAGAATTGACCGCAAAGTGGGTCGATGTCCGACCGTGACTGCAGGTGCATACGACGCGCTCGCGCCGACCGCGGCGGCTCGGTGACGGTGACGGCCGGCGACGCATCGCCGACGCGGCTGTAATTACAGGCTTGGATAACAAAATACACAAAAAAAATCTTTAAATCAAATACCCTGTTTACCCCATTTTCCCACTAACTGTGAATGTACCCGACATTGACAAGGGTTCCTTAAATATGTACCATGCGACCTTTTTATGAGACAAATGTATGCACGTTTTTAAGGCCTGTCCTTGCCTGCCAGATGGACCTTACACAACTCGCCGCAAAAGGGACCGGTGACCTTTTAAGAATTCACGCTAAAACAGATACCAATGCAAACATAAAATTCATGTCATTTGTAGTGGTGTACTTCAAAAGGTTCTCAAAACGGAACGTCGGAACCCCTTGCTGTGATGGCTCGCTGCCATCTTTCTTTCTATCATTCGGCTATTTCAAAAAGTCCAAAACACTTTCAGCGATATTTGTTTCAGCTTCCATTTATTTTGTCTTTGCTACAGAAATGGCTGCATGAAATAAAACCTGCGCGAATTCGATTCAAAATAAATGAGTTAACGTGCCTAAAGTAACGAATTCAAATGATATTTACTTTTTTAAATATTGGAGTGAGAGAAAGCCTGCCTGGCTTTGATTTAATGTTAATTGGATACAGGTCTATAGACTTGCTACGTAGGATTATTAATTAACTCGTAAGACAAAGCAAATAGATGGCAGTGTGCAGGTTGAGCCAGATATTACATTACTCTATTCATAAGATCTAATATTGTTATAGCCTGTGGGTCTGTTTCTGAGTATAGTGAATGTTCTGTGGTGTGTAACGACTCCTGTGGTTATCTGTGTCAATCCACAGATATCGTAGTTCAAACATCGATATTAATTTACAAAGTAGGTAATCAATATTGGGATACGTAATTGAACATGATATATGTGTTGTATTGTTCAATATTTCAACCTCGTGTTGTTCCTTCTCCTTCTTGCTTCGTTAGTCCTCAATGCTAAGGGTCGCGACCTCGACGAATAACTTTGCAGTGGACAAAAGGAATTTCGGCATGTTGTCCTATTTCTGGCGATGTGTATAGTGTCGCAGATTGTGCTCTCTAAAGTGGAATGGATTTGGGCTTTGACCAACTTATTAGACTCCTGCTTCTGGGTCTTTTTCTGTCAAATTTTCCTGTAAGAAATAGCTTTTCCAGATTATCGCCTCTCTTTCGGACAATGTGGATAAAGTATTCAAAGCTTCTTCTTTGGCACATAGTGTTGACTCTCATCGGTGCTTTAGGTTCAGCTATTATGAAAAGGTTGGTCCGATGCTCTGTCCTGTGAATATCGAGAATTTTCCTCCAACACCACCAACTCGTTTTTTTTTGGAGTTTGGCAATCATCCTTTGACTTCTTCTGCTCTAGGATAGGGCGAGAGGGTGCGCCAGACTTTTATTGTATAATCAGTGTCAAAGTTGTGTTCAGTAGCCCTTCAGTAGCGTTCTAGAACCACAGGTTTCCTTTCCAGAAATTACCAGTGGCCAACACCACAATTTCGTTTATTTCGGATTAAACGCTCGGTAGCCGAAAGTATAAAAAAAAAAAAATAAAAAAAAAAAAAGCATTTATTTCAGGCAACAGGCACCCATACAACAATCATAAAACAGAACACACATACATAAGAAAATACATTTACAATATCGGACATAGTTAGTAACATGTCTGCTACAGCAATGTCCGATATAAGGGCAATCAATTCTGCCAGCAATCATCGCCAGAACTGTATTGGAGCTGCCCCGCACCCTGCGCACCAAGGACGCGCACCGCTTGCGCATGGTGGTGTGAAAACAGTCGGTGCGCGCTTCCGCAAACATGCCCGATGCACTACAGAAGCGGGGCAGCCCCAACACCGCCCTGAACGCGTTGTTGTATTGGATACGGAGGGCACTGTAAACCGCTTGTGTGTAGGAAACCCATAGGCTGCACGCGTACAATGAAGTGCAAAAAGCTTTAAAAAGTGTGATCTTGACCTCACTTGAACACCGTGCAAACCTACGGGCTATCATATTTGCTCTTTTAGACAGTGCCCTTCGCTCCCTTTCGATGTCGACATGGTCCCTCAGGTCAGCTGTTACCCAATGCCCTAAATATTTAAATTGGTGCACCCGTTCCAAAGATACATCATTCAGGCGAATGGGTGGTACATGTTGAGGGCATTTGGAGCCAGCCTGAAAGACCATGTATTGACTCTTAACACCATTGTACAAGAGGCCGTGACGGCACGCGTACTCCTCACACACTTTTAACAACCTCCGTATGCCACAGACCGACGCACTCAGTAGCACCATGTCGTCCGCATAACTCAAGTTGTTCACACAGACTCCATCAACGTAGCAGCCAACATGGTGACCACTAAGAGCGACAATGAGTGCATCCATGTACAGATTAAACAGGGTGGGTGAGGTTAACCCACCCTGCCTCACTCCACATTCAAGCCTGTACGGCTCCGACAACACGCCCGCCCATCTGACACTGTTAACCTGGTGTGCGTACCAATACTGGAAAATGTTAATTAGTTCACGTGGCATGTTTATGCCTTCAAGCTTTTGCCATAACAAGTTATACGACACCAGGTCAAAGGCCCTGGACAGGTCGAGGAAACAAGCGTAAACAGGTGTTTTACGATCCGTATAATATCTAATGGTATGCTTGAGACACAGTATTGCACTATCTGTAGACAGTTTGGGTCTAAACCCAAATTGATTATCGTGCAATGTCACGTGTTTATTTAACTGTGCATCCAGCAAACCATCAAACACTTTAGCTATAACAGTAGCAAGGGAGATGGGCCTGTAGTTAGTCTTATCGGCTAAATCCCCCGTTTTGTTCTTCACTACAGGCACTACCACTGTCCTCATAAAATCGCACGGCAGGTAGGAATGGCTCAGGCATAGCGAATAGAACATAGCTAAGACCCTAGTTACATGCGGGCCGGCATGCTGCAAGTGTTCAATACTGAGGCCATCGTGGCCAGGAGACTTACCCTTCGACATACACTTTATTATTTTCCGTACCTCTTTGGCTGAAAACCTCGTCTCCATTTCGCCCGTGGGGCCCTCAGCATTGAACACCGCAACCTGTCTGTCCAATAATGGCTGTACAGAAAATTGGGACCTAAATAAATTTGCTATGTCCTTTGGTTCACTTACGCCCTCGACACTCACCGGAAGGCCTGGCCTTATATTCATCTTCTTGGTACCCTGCCAAAAACCCCGAAAATCCCCATTTAAGTGCTTCTCAGCAAGAATGTCCATTTTTAATTGGTCCTGATGATCTTGGCACCATTTAAGTCTAGATTTGAACACCCTTCTGCTTTCACACATATCATGATATATGTCTCCTCCCTTAGGTTTACCGCACTTTACCCAATCGATAAATTTTGTTCTGGCCACCCGGTGAGCCTCGCTGACGTTTTTGTTCCACCCTACTACACGCGAGCCAGCCACTACCGTCCTATTGCCCCCTCGACCCGCCAAATTTATTTTTTTTTGTTTTGTAATTGCTTAAGTCCGTAAGCGGACATGTGATCATGATTATCATTTAAACGAACAGACCCTTAATAACCCCAGAGGGAAATGAAAGATGTTTTCCGGGTTTACTTTGATAACAAACAGTGTTCTTGTTTGAAATCGAAACCATTCTGGAAAACTTTTCACCCTAAGGGTGTCAATAGGAAGTTTGAAGAGTTTTTCTGTTTCTTGCGTAACTTTGATAAATTGGATGTCACGAAAACTTAAATACCTAGTGCCCTAATCTGTAAAGACAGGTACTTATCGTCGCCTTAACGTGAAATCTCATAAATGCGAAACTTTATAGGAGAAAGAAATAGATCCGTCCTATTAAATTTGATTATGAAGCTTATTTATATGTAATATTTTAATACATATTTAATATTAATATATATATTAGTGTGCAATTTGGATACGATTTCAGATATATTTAAGTTATTATCGTAAAAACATCAAATATTAATTGCGGACTTTTTCTAGACACTTGCAAATTTTTACGAAATTTTGAAAATGTATGCTGTTACACGTTACCTTTATTACTTTGTGAGAAATTAGGACGTGCGTCCAGTGGTTTTCTTTCTGATAATGTAATAAAAATGACCAAATCTGAGCTTTAATTCTAAGGTAACGCTTCACTTAATAAAAGATATAGGATTCGTAGACTTTAACTATATCCTAGCTCCTATTAGGGACTTGACCCGAGTTAAAGTTAAAAATTATCCAAAGGGAACCTACTAGCAGGATAAAGTATTAGATTATGTGACTAGGGGATAAAGCAGTGTATTTAAGTCACGGGCGGCATGTTGAATTCCGAACGAAACAAAGGTTGCTAAGTTCCCGAACGGCTGTGAGGGATATACATAATTATTAATTCCCGAGCATGCGAGGGAGTTAATGTAGAAACCTGAGTGAAGTGAGATATTCAAGCCGCCCAAGACAAAGACAGCTTTATCCCCGTTTTGGATACTCTACTTTTTACACCATCTGTGAGATAATTAAAAGACAATTTGATAAAACAAATTATATATTAGAGAAATATAAGTATTATTTAAAAGTTAATTAACTGTCTCTCGACATGGTTTGAAATTTGAAACAAAAAAAGTCCTAACTCTTAAGATTCTATAGTTTTAATTTTCTATAACGCTCCTGCTATTTAATTATCTACATTTTTTTAGAAACTCGTCAGTAACCATTTTTTTTTTCTTAGTGGCCATTAATTTTGAATAAACTCGTTTGATGCACGTATATTTTAATTCCTATAATGGGTTTTTATTTTTTTAAATAATGGGTTTTGACGTTTCAAATTCAAATCTCATTATCCCCTAGGGATCGTTCATACTACATTATCTCCCTAGGGACAGAATTACTTGCTTTAAGTGATGGTTGTATGACTTATAAAAGGGTATTATCGAGCAGGTGGTGTCAAAAGTATCTTATGTCCTAATTCAGGTCAATGTCTACCCGTGTACATTTCATTCGAAACCGTCCAGCCGTGTGAGTGTGTAGGAGTGACAAACATACACACAAACACACACATATTTTATGGGCGATCGGCGGCGGTGATATCTTGCACCGGGCCTTGGTACAGGCCATAGGCCGAAGCGAGGAGGTGTGCCAGGCGGTCGCATCCTTCTGCCTGCTTCGCAGATGCTAACAAAGGAGGCGGCCGATCGCGTGAGGCAGCGGTCCTCACGCCCAACCGCTGCCAGGATTCCGATCCCGATTTCGAGCCACCGTAGGCGCGGGCTTGCGGACGGCGAGCAATGGGTAGCTCGCTGTCCGACCGTCCGATAACCGACCGGATCGAGCCCAAGTTGTCGACGGCGCGTATCAAGAGGACCTCAAGGAGATGTCAGCAACTGTAGGGGCCCAGCAGGGTCGAAGCCTACTGGGGTCAAGGGTCTAATTCTGAAAGGAAAACTCAGCCCTGGTACGAAAGGCAACGAAGGAACAGGAGTTGGTTTTTAGTTAGTAACAGTCTGACACTATCTCCCGCTCCGTCCAAGAGCTGGGGATGTCATAAGATGATTAACCAACCGAAAAAAAAACAAACTCGTATACTATTATATGACCGAAAAACATTATTAAGACACGTAACGCATAGTTCACAACACATCAGAGTGAGAGTTAATCACACTTTACCACAATATTATGTGTAATAAAAACAACTTGAAGCACATAATATCAAAACTTTTTGTTACTGAGCACTGTGTCATAGCTGGAACAAGAAACGGAAACAAGGGTTATAGAGTCGCTCCGAGTTTTGCTATACATTATAACAATGACTCTGGGTTAGTTTATACTGAGAGGGATACATTATTCATTCATTCAAATATATAATACTCATCCAGAAGTATGATTTCCAACTGTTTTCACAGGCAAAAATGCTCTATTGGATGGCTTTGCATGATTTAATATCTCCGATTCTCCAAGCTTTGTTTTATAGACGTCGTACGAATCTTGTTTCACGTTCTCCTTTCCTGCACCTGCGCAACATTTGTAGTTTCTGAAGCCGTAAAAGTATCCGTAATAGAATCGAAATTTTAGACCCGTCGGCTGCCGTACCCTCGAAGTAAAGCAGAAATCATTACTTCGCTTTAATAAAATAGCACAGTATAAGGCCTTTGTAGCCTGGCTTGAACAGAAACGGTAATAGTTTTGCTCATACTAAAATTTTCCACCTTCTAAAGTGTGCTGATAACACAAAATATTGCGCGGAAAATGTGTGGACATCGGATAAGTACTCTAACAAAAAGCTTTTCACCAGGGAAGCTTATAATACACTTAAGGCTTGGATAATAGAACCTCCTGCGGGGCTCATCTAGAGAGGGCAATATTTCACTGAATTAATAAGTGCGAAGGCTATAAATCAGAGGAACTGCGCTCCACGTGGCCGGGTAGTCTGAATCGCAAACTGCAGTGCGCCGAGTATCCGGCTTTCGGAGTATCCGTCTGGAGCACTATTGTGTCGGAAACTGCGACTAACTAATCTAATCGAGATTGTAAACAGAATTAGCCAACTATAACGATCGTGTTCATCTGAACTCGACTCTAGGATTAATCTATTTACGGATCTGTGATTGATTTGATGCTTTGATGTTATTTACCTATATTTTACGTACGTATACGAGATTTCTTTTTTCTCGTGGGAAAATAATCTAATGACATCCCCTGACCTTGGGCGGAGCGGGAGATAGTGTCTTTTGTACCTGGGTCGAGTCTTTCTTTCAGAATCAGACCGTTGACCCCAGTATACGAGATTAGAAATTGGACATTTCGTCAAGGGCAGTTAACATGACATGTTAAAATCTCCGTCGTGCGAACGAGAAAGAGAGATGGAGCTATACAACCTATATATCTCCACCCCTTTAACAGTTCAATTTAGGTCGTAAAATATATAGTAGCACTGCAGGTATTGTCATTTAACTGGGAACATTTTAAAATGTTACTTTCCTTTCGAACAGAAACAAAAGGAAAGGACAGAAGAAGGTACGAGTATCTAATAAATTTTATATTACCTCTAAATAAGAAAATTAAGTATTTATAAAAGGATCTTCTTCCCCTAATTCTTGGGGTTAAGCGAATTAAGTCGATTTAAATATAAAGTTTCGATGAGATCGCTTCTGTGCCCGTTAAAGAGTCGTATTTTCCCGTTGCTCCACCATTGTTTACACAAGATCTATTAATATAAGAACAAAACACCACAAAGTTGAAATGAAAACGAATCCGACGAATGTTGATCTTAATTTATTGCAGATTGAATTTGATTTGTTAACATTTCCCTTCCTTTCTTTTTCCGGGTATTTTATAAGAATTTACAGTGATGGGAAATTTCTATAAGATGGGTTTCACAATCCTAGTTTTATATCAGAGTTAAGCTGCGATGCCAAATAGATCTTGCTTTTCTTAGATATAGAGATATCTACAGCAAATAAAGCTAGGAAGAATTTATTAATACTTGTTTTGACGATTATTTATATATCTTGAGACATTTCAATAAAGAAGGCCGAGTCACAGTATAATAATAATTTATAATCATATTATTTTCGAGCAACGGAGGCCCAAAGATAACTAAACGAACTAATACATTTAATCAAGTAAACTTATTTAACTATAATTATACACGTAATGTAGTTGGCGTCGTGTTGCGCTGCGCGGTATCGCGTAATCGTCTTCGGAAACGTCGATATTCGACATCCACGCTTACACTTTTTGTTCTGTGTACTTTTCCTTTAAGAAAATAAAAGTATTTTGTCGTTTTTAAGTCTGTTAATATGCAAATAAAGATAATTTTCATTCCGAGACGATTCCTATTATTATGACAATGTAATTGCTGTCGACGTTCGTGGCTGTTTCTAATTATCAAATTACAATTACGTAAGTCTCTTTACTTTGGCTTAATTTGAACCCTGCCTTTGGTGTAAGGTAGTGTTCGACCGAAATTAACTTTTACGACCGAAACCGAAACCAAATTTCGGCAACAGGCTCAGTTTCGGCCGAAACCGAAACTTCCTTACAGGGATCATGTATGAGGGAAAAATAAACAAAACGTTATTAATGTGGGTATTTATATTCGTTTTCGTTCGACTATCATGAATTTCATTGCACTCGATTTTAGTTTGGGGGTTTAAAAAACTAACAACGGAAATGAAATATGTTTTTTATTATACGGTATCCGTATAATAAAAAAAATAATTTTATTAAAAAATACAATTTGGACGTAGGTAATTATTTAACTGCACTTGCCACTTGAATCCTTGGTAATAAGTATCAAAATGAATTTTGAATCTCTAAATCCGTATATTATATCACCACTATTGAAATATAACGTAACGTTACTACCTACTCTTAGGCTATATCACTTAATAAAACTTAATGAATTCAAAATAAATCACACGAAAACTCACAACAAACAAAACGAACTGCAAACACAAACCAGTCAAGACATGATTAGGTACGTGGACGCGGTAAAATTGTCTTCGTCGCTTACTCGCTCGCACGCGTCGAACATGACCGATCACAGCGCGAGAACTCCCGACTGCAGTTTTGGTTTTGGTCGTAGTTTCGGTAGGTTTGCCGCCGAAACCGAAACTAAACCGAAACTCGAAAGAGACAAAATTCAACTTTATTATGGTAATGTTTTAAATCTGCATAGTTTACCGGTATTAGATGTGAATGAACTTAATTAAATGATGAATGAATGATGATAAATTAATGATGTAAAGAATTTATTTCTCTTGGTAAGGTCATGTGAAGAGGACGGATTAAACGCATGTTACTAAGAGTTGTGAAAATACACATGTACATAGATGAATGGAGAGGGAGAGGAAGGCCAAAGAAAAGATGGATGAATTGAGTAAGAAGTGATATAAACGAAAAGGATTCAGTGAAAACGTAGATAGATAGATATATTCTTTATTGTACACTAAAAATACAAATTATATTAGGAACTCAATATACAGCGTAGATAGATAGGAAGAAAAAGGTGTGTTGCTCCGACCCCAAGTAACATGAGACAATGACAGGAAGACGATGATGATTTATATAGTATAATTGAATTAATTAGGTCTCAAATAGTGATCCATAGTGTCATAATTAATAGATAATCACAATTTACGACTGTAAATAGTTATTAACAATATTAATATGGAATGTAACTAGTACGATTACTAAATCTTACGATGTTGTGAAAGTTCAGCATTATCGGCGGTATTATTGAAAGTGCAAACTATCAGAGAACATAAGTAGGAAAAAACCAGTTAAAAATAACAAAGATTGATGAGAATGGTCTAGGGATTAATTAAAGTAGCCAGGTTGATCGTTATTGGATATACTGTTACTGTGTTGTTTACGTGTTTTCTCAAAAGAACAAAGATAGCAAAAAAACAAGCGAATTTAGAATCTCCTCTTTTTTTTTAAAAAAAAACAAGCGAATTTAGAATCTCCTCTTTTTCAAAAAAAAAACAAGCGAATTTAGAATCTCCTCTTGTTAAAAAAAAACAAGCGAATTTAGAATCTCCTCTTGTTAAAAAAAAAAACAAGCGAATTTAGAATCTCCTCTTGTTAAAAAAAGAACAAGCGAATTTAGAATCTCCTCTTTTTATAAGGTTCAAAAATAGTTATTTACAAACGTTAAACTATTTTTGCAAAGTAAATTACTATTTATACTGATATGTGGTTGATCTTTGTAGCTGTTCTATTCTACTTCCAACTAATATCATAAAAACGAGGACCTGTAGGTTTGTATGATTAAACGTTTAAATGTTTGCTACTCTATCACACTTCAACGACTGACGAAACTTTGCAAACTGATAGATTGGATAGACTATGGTCTGAATGAGGACGTACATTTCTTATTTCCAAGTGGTATAAATGAACGTCCTTGTCGGGTAATTTCCAACTTTTAAGCGAGCAACGCCGCTGTAAGAAGTGAGCGTTTACTACACAACAAATCTTACAATGTGTAGACGCAATTTGCGTCCGTAGGGAATTATGACGAAACACTTTGTAGCGAATTATATTCTGAAATACGTCAAAGCTAGCACTTAAGAGCGTCATACGTTAAACTGCTTTAAAGCGAACCGCAGGAAATAGTTTGACGACATTGTGTTGCACATAGTGTGAAATAGTGTTGGAGGTGTAGGTACTAAGTGAAGTAACTCCTCACATTTTAATCTACACTAATATTATAACGAATTTGTTTTTATGTGTTTTTGATTGGAGGAGGTAATCCCTGAAAGTACTGGTCCGTTTGCAAAAATTTTTCACCGATAGAAAACTGCTTTATTCCTGAGTAACATAGGCTATATTTTATGTACGTGGGCGAAACTGCGTGCAAAAGCTATTGACACACTGCTCTGGTAATCAGTTAGTCCCAAAAGGGGCCGTGTATCAAAAATTTTTTAGCTCTTTTTTACAGTTTACTAGTATACAACTGATAGCACAGAGACAGGGAATAAAAAAAAAATAAGCTACGACGGAGATAGTCAGTGGATAACCTGTTACGAATTTTTACACACGTCGCGGCCCCTGTAGCCCGGGGTCTCTGCATCGTTGATACGGCGGTAGCTACGCTACTACTGGTAATAAGTCTGCTACAGGTTCTTTCTGCTCGGTTGGTTTATAACTATAAACCATCCGAAAGAAAAGAAGAGATGAGAAAAAAAGAGAAGAGAAGCTCTAAATTGAACTGATTTTTTTAATGTCTCCTCCTATTCGATGTTTATTTGAATAATGTATGAGGTCAGGGAATTCAGCAACATAGACTTTCAACTATGTATTTTGTGTTGAGAGTCTTAGAGACACAATATAATCACGACTGAAGTTGCCAAACATGCATTGCGTCTTGTGCCATTGTCCGGACAAGCGTTTATAATGAGAATTTATACCCTACCGTAGGATTCCTCCATGTGTATACAACCGTATACACCGTTTTGTGTTTGTGGCCTTGTCCGTACCTACTATTTTCACTAGCGTTAAAGATTCGCTTTGCATTATTACGTTACGTGTGGCGTAATTTAGTGGTGCTATGCACTAGGGCTTCCTAAGGTTAGGGACGGTTTTTATTGCCGGTATAGTTCACAATTCTAGGACTGGGCTATAACCGTAGTCAGCCATGAAGAAGTCCCTAGGACCCTAAGCAAGTAAGCAGTTCAATTAGTACCTAACCCAAATCCGGTCGTCCCGTAACCTTCCGGACCAAGCCTGAGTCGTTGACGGCACGCTGTGTTCCACGAGCACTTCCAAGAGATGTCAGCAGACTCGTAGAGGCCCAGCAGGGCCAATACTCGCTAGGGCCATGGGTAATTGCTGAAAAGGAAATCTGTGATCCCGAAACGCAACTAAAGGACAAAGGTGTGGTTTTATTCAGTAAAAGTCTGACACACATCCTTTTGCTCCACCCTAGAGCGAGAGGAGTTATTGGATAACTTCCAACCTAAAAAAAAACCCGTTTATCTACTTTCAACATTTCAAAAGCAGAAGGTCGTCTAAGATCAGGATTATGAATGATGGTCTAACCAATATTATCTCTGTTTCCAGTATTCGACGCGTCGGGCCACTACACTTCCAACGTGCTGTTTGGTAACGAGTACTGGCTAGGCTCGCAGGACGCGTGTCGTGACCTTCAGCTGACGGAGTACTATGTGAACACACCGCCCTTCCCCTTTACTTTCTACGTCGCCAAGATCAACCTTACGGTGGACAATGATCATCTGCCACAGGTAAGATATTATTGTTGGATGCTATTTTTTCGTGAAATTTGATGGAAAGGCAAGTTACCAATTATAGTTTTCGTGGAATTTGACAGAAAGGCAAGTCACCGATTATAGTTTTCGTGGAATTTTACAGCAAGGCAAGTTACCTATTATAGTTTTCATTAAATTTGATAAAAAGGCAAGTTACTGTTTTCGTGAAATTTTATAGAAAGGCAAGTTACCAATTATAGTTTTCGTGAAATTTGATAGAAAGCCAAGTTATCGATTAGTTTAGAATTCACATTCTTGAATATTATTTGGTCTCTAGCTTCAGCCAGCGGTTTTGCCCGCGTGAAAATAGGTTTCTGCATATAAACTTTGGAACCCCGTTTTATCCCCTTAGGGGGTGAATTTTGGAAAATCCTTTCTTTGTACACATCATGAAAGAAATTTCTGTGCAAAATTTCAGCGTTCTAGTTAAAAGGGTTTGGGCTAAGCGACGACGACTTTGGTTTTTATATAAACCGATTAGGTAATGATGAATTGGTATATTATAGGATGGCTACAGTAGCTTAGTAAAAATTAAAAAATAAAATAACTGTGTAAGTTCGTTTGAATTTTCTTAAAATCACTTTTTCACTGAGAAATGAAAATTAAATGAAAAACAATCTTGCTTTTTTTTCTATATATCCCAGTAACAGAACTTAATCAATGTTCAGTTGGTAACACGGTTGTAACGCTGACTGAATACATTTAAAAGATGTTTTAAAGTGTCTTTTTATGTAAACTTATTCGAACTGTCACGTAGTGGCGACATTTCGAATATTTCATCAGCTATCAACCATTTGCTTTCTTTTTGATGGAAGATGTGAACGATGGCGTGAAGTTCAAACTTTCTCTCCATGACTCAGCATTTAAATGACAATTCAATCCGAGTTACGTGATTTTTGACCTCTAGAGATTAATTATGCTGACGCAGGTATACACGGGGCACATATTTGATTTAGAAATTTTTGTAAGATACCCTCTAAATAATTTATCAGGTTTGGCTGGACAGCTGTCAAAACACTTTTCTTGTGAAACCTTTGGACGAATGTTTGGAAATTATTTAGCGTACCTTTGATACTATAATATTATTATTATTTATTTCTTCATTGCACATGTTAACTTATTACAGGACAGAAATTTATAAAAAATAAGTGTACTATAGGCGATCTTATTGCACAGGGCAATTTCTACCAGACAACCTTTAAACGAAAGGAAAAGATTTGGGGCTGTCAGTGTACAACAACATAAATAATGTACAAAAAGAAAGAAAAGATAATAATAGGTCGACTGGTAGAAAATGCCTACGGCATTAAGTCCGCCTTTGTACAGTGTTTCTTACTAGTGCATAGTTTTAATAAATAAATAAATAAATAAAAACACAATAAAATATATATACATATAATACATATATAGGTACATTACCAAATAATAAACTAATAAATATTAAATTATACGATGGAGAAAGGAGAAGAAAATAAATAAAAATAAAATAAAATACTTACATAATTATTTCTAAAATAAATAACTCTATGTATAAAAACAAACATAATGAGTCACCGTACGTCGACGGCGTCAACGCGCCGCACCGCGGTAGACAATACAAAACGTTTAGCAATTAATTACCTTCTTATTTCGTCACTATCTGACCCGGCGAACTTCGTACCGCCTAAAAGTTAATGAATGTAGTATATCTTTGTGTATATATATATATCTATAGATCTTTATACATATCTTTAATAGTATACTTTTGATATACTTAACCGATTGCAATGAAACAAAGCCTAAGTAATAAAGCAAGTTACACATAATTTTATTGTATAAAAGTTATCTACATCGATTTCGTACATTTTACGTGATGCGCGCACAACTTAAAACTTCTACGGATTTATTATCTACATTTACAGATGTTAACACTATATTGCTGCTACTCCTGGACAACAAAAAATGTATAAATCAAAAAAGGTTTAGTATTTCTCTATCTTAAGAAATAAATGAATTCAAACCGTATATATTTACATCATTCATATAAATTCAGATCATAAACAATATATAATTGGCAAAACACAATAAGAACCAAAACAAACAAACAACAATAAATAAACGCCAAGTCTTCATCTTAAACGCGTCGTCATTCGACCCATTAATATCATGGTGTGGGCACAAAAGACAAACAGCCCCTACAACTCACCCTAGTCCTGTAGTGTGGGCCTAACTCACCCTAACGTCACGAAAGTTTAATACAAAAGTTCTGCTAGCTTGCGGCAAGTTCAGCCTTCTGCGTCGATAGAGACAACTTAATTTGCTACGATATATGGCTGCTGTGTTGTAACGGAATATTTTTTGAAAAGCTTATGAAATATTTCCTGGATCGGGAAGTTCATAGTCCGAATAAAGTGTCTTTTATTCGAAGGCGTCTTTTGGGCTACGTGATTGTTCGAAAGAGTTACTGCAGTTCTGGTTCACAAAAGGGAGCTAAAGGAACACAGGTGGGTTTTAGTCAGTAAAAGTCTGATCTCCCTCTCGGTCCATCAAGACTGGGAGAAGAAAAAAACAAGGCCATCGTAGGCACGAGCTTGCGGACGACGAGCAATCGGTAAATCGCCGTCCGCTTGTTTGTGGTGTAAGGACCGAGTCCGTGTTGTTGATAGCGCGTAGTGTGTCACATGCGCCTCAAAGAGATCTCAGTAAACCGTAAGGGGCCAGTAGGGCTGATACCTGCAAGGGCGATGGGAAAAATTATGAAAGGGATAATTATGGTCCTGGAAAGCGTAAGGCAACTGAAGGAACATAGATGTGGTTTTAGTCAGCAAAAGTCTGACACGCCCTCTCGCTTCACTCTAGAGCGGGTGAAGTTATTAGATAATTTCCCAACTTATTTTAAGTTACAAATGTAATTTGTATTTTTAGTGTACAATAAAGAATATATCTATCTTAAAAAAAAACCCTCCTAAAAATAAAGAGTAGCGTCATATTTTAGAGCGTGAAGAATAATAAACTCTCACTATAGAACAAAATTTAAAAACAACAAAAAAATAAACAACCGTTCCATACTTTCTGAAAGATTAAAAAATAATAAAATGTGGTTACTAACGAGTCTCTAAAAAAAAGTAATGAAAGAGAATTATAGTTTTAAGTTTTTATAACGTTCCCGACGTTATAAAAACTTAAAACTATAATTCAATCCTTAGTTAAATCTGATTCATTAGCCATCTTTCAGAGATTATCTTCCGTAAGATACCCTAACGTTACTTCTAAGGCATTGACGAAGATTTTTCCGGAAACCACAAAGTTCGGATATATTCACCTGCACTGCGGTAAATGAAGGCAACGAAGCTTAAAGCTATGACATGAATTTATATGTTCATCTTGAACATTATCTTGGACTGTTTTCCATGCATGCATGCGCTTTGCTTGCTTACCTTTTTGGTAGACGGTGTGCAATTTAATAAAAACTGATGTCTGATTAAGACTGAACTTGTTGATACGCCATTTTAAAAAAAATAGTAAAGTTGTTTGAAATAAAAATGTTTATTTAAAAAAATACTATTTCATTTACCATCTTAGTGTATAGTACTTACCTTACAATAATCAAATTTATCTAAGTAGGTAATGTTAAAATTTTATATTAAAACCATTATTTATTCAAATTGTTTGAATTTATCTCGAAAAATAAATGTTGTGCACACATGCTTCTATGAACCTCTTTTGTCTAATGCAGAAGTGAATGGAATGTAGGTAAATATCTTTTTCCACCACCTGCTCGACAATGCCCTTTTATAAAACCATCACCAAAAACAAGTCATTCTGTCCTTAGTGATTCAATGTAGTATGTGCGTCCTAGGGAATAATGAGACTTGAATTTAGGACGTCAAAAACCATTATATCACCGTGTACGTACATCAAACTATCAAACTGGCCACTGTTCGTGGTCAATTTCAAATCGAGAACTCCAATGAGGGATTGCCCTCATTGGTGTTCTCGATTAAAACTTAGCAACCTTCATTTCGTTGTTTTTATTCAACATACTTTAGATTTTATGCTGCAAATTAAATCAATCATTAACCATTGCCCCTCCCCTACAAAAAAATTAGACAGATTAGCATTAGTACAACTGCACATATGACCCCTGAGTGTGCCACTAACTTTAAGCTCATAACGTGATCCATTTTACGACATAAAGCGAACTGTTAAAGGAATGGAGCTATATATGGTGTATTAGCTCCATCACTCTTTTTCGCTCGTACGACTGACATTTTAACGTTATCATGGTAAGGCCCCTGGCCACTTACCGAGCGATAGTTAAATAATTATAAATTTTGACAAATTTAAGTCGCGTGTTTGTTATTCAAAGCCAGATGGCGTCACTGATGCATAGGATGACAGTTTTTCTACGAATTTTTTTCTGATAGCCGCTCTATAGTCTCACTTTAAATCTCTTTCATCACAAAAAAAGTGTGAGCAAAACCAAACACTCGTACATATAGAAAGTAATATTCCATATCTGTCTAAGTTTATATATTAATGATGGTCAGAAAGTTTCCATCCCCGAGGTGCGAGGCGTGGATGAATCAATATCGGGATATTGAACTTGGACACGTTACATATCTTCACTAATGATATGTGATATTAAAGTTTGTATAATACATTTACGTGAAATTATTAGTTTTTTTGTGAGAACGTATGATATATATTTTTATGTACGAACTAATGATCAGATGTGATTTTGTTTGATATAAATTTTATTTGATGTTATCAGCAATTGTTACAACAGTTTACCTAATGATATAATTCCATGAGACATAACTTAATTTTTACCCGACTACGGCAAAGCCATAGGAGGGTTATGATTTTGACAGCGGTTTTTCTTTTTGTTCTGTTCTTGTTTTTCCAGTTACCTTGTTTATTTTAGCATCCTGAAAATCTTGTTTCATACCTTTTCAGCGTCGTTCTTTTTTGTCGTAGTCTTGGGTTTTAGTTTTTTACTTTTTTTGTATAATCTTCAATTGATATAAGTTACACTTAAATTAATATTTAAGATTATTTTGATGTTGCGAACCCTTAATATTATTTAATTTTATGTATGACCGATCATAATAAGTAAATTGGTGAGACCCCACTGCACGGGGCTTCCATTACTGTCTGCAGAATTTAAAGGAACTAAATATGTAGGAGATGGGGCTTCGCTTGCGCGCTATGGTCGCTTAATGTAGCTCCCGTAATCTACTTCGAACCTAGCCTATCCGTGTTGGGGTAGGCACTTCGGTTTCGGTTTCGGTATTGGTCTGTGAAATTTAGTTTCGGTTCCAACACATGTTATATTAATTGAAAAATATGTAGGGTAGTGTGTATGCGGTCGACGATGGAACGCGCTTATCTAGAAGTAACCTATTCACTCTTGACTTAAAGATTCCCGGGTTGTAGCCATCAGGAAACACAGATTCCGGCAAGGAATTCCACTCTTTAGCTGTACGCACAATTAAGGTGTTCCCAAAACGTTTTGTGCGTATAGGTGAGATGTCCACCATGTACCGGTGGCGAATTGCCGTACGCGTGGTGGTCTGATGATGGAACGGGCTAGGCGGAATTAGGTTATGCAATTCCGACGCACACTCCCCGAAATGCAACCGGTAGAAAACCGACAGGCTAGCAACTCGGCGTCGATGCTCAAGACTTTGGAGCCTCGACTCAACGAGTGCATCATTGCCTATGATCCTCCTGGAACGCCTCTCAATTACCTCAAGCTGGTATCGGTTAGGTTCTTTTAGTATTAAAAAAAAAATACCATTTAACCAAATTCACTGTCTTAGGTTTATATTTTTACGCAATCATTAGATTAGTCAGCATGAGTCAAAACCTATAGCAAGTCGGCAGTTGTTGCGACAACAACCATTATAGTAATCATATGATGTCAGAACCTGTCAGAACACTATGGCTAATGAGTGCTACGATACCTAAAGACCTGGTATTAAAGTCCACTCAACATCATTTTGACACTGGCCTAGTTAGACTTTAACTTTGCTTTCAGATAATTACAAAACAACGTAGAAGTACTTATTAGTTTCCCTTCAAAATTTATTTTTGGCTTCGCACAGTTTGTGCATTTAGCCAAAGTCAAGTTTAGAAAGTATTAAGTTTTCACTCACTTTATGTTACTTTGAGTTCAATTAGAACGCAGAAGTAACATATTCTAATATTTTTGCAGTATTTGGCAGCGAAAATATCCGGCAAACTTCGCTGTGATAGTCTACAAAACTACAATAATTCTCAGCTCCAATTTACGGAAATAGCACCTTCTATATTTTTTTTTTTAGTTTTATTGATTCCACATATGGTCCAGCTGCGTAGACACTTGAGATACAAAACTGCATCAATTTTACAACACAATGTCCACTCTGCCCACATCAATTTGCGAATAATTAAAACAGTCGTTGAACTTCACTAGTAAAAAATCCTGCCAAAAGAAACTTCTTTCTTTCATTGTATTGTGTTAAAACCCATCTATGAATTCGACTGAAAGACTTGTATCATCATGGTCATGAATAAAAATAATTTAAAAAAAAAAACGTTCATATTACACAATTCAACACGTAAACTTTACAATAATAATAATAATAATAATAATAATATTCCACAACTATCACACAACGCCATCTAGTCCCAAGCTAAGCAGAGCTTGTGTTATGGGTACTAGACAACTGATAAACATACTTATATATTTCTAAATACATACATATATAGATAAATTACACCCAGACACAGAACAATCATCTTTACATACTTAACATATGTGCAAATACGAAGTTGAAGACAACCTTTTACACGGTTGAATTAACAAAACATCGCCGGAAAGCTCGTATACTGAAAAAGAAAAATCCGTAGAATTTGTATACGTAATGCCTTAAAGACGAAGAAAAGCGATGAGAATCGCCAGCTGACGTCTGCTTCCCTAGTACTACACCGATACATTGTGTGGGACTCGGGAGCATTCGTCACGTTGACTGACATTCAATTACGTACCTCGAGCTTACGCAAAGGTCACCCGGTGATATCTGCTCGTTTAATGAATGGAGTGCATTGAGCAAGGTTGGCTGCAAAATTGGTCCCAACTATGTGAATGTAAGCTACATACACAAAGCATGTCTGCGGGTTAGTTGGGAAGAGATTATTATGAAATTGAAATTGACTAGTCCAAATATAGAAAACATGGCTTAAAGGCTTAGCATCCAAGCCAAAAAAAGAGTATTTTTATTTCAAATTTGGAGTTCGATCGATTTAAATTCTACGTGTCTCATTGTCGAATTCGCGCTATTATGTACCAGCACGTGATATGGTGTCAAGTCTAAATCAAGCATCTAAGCAAAGTTCAATCACAATCGTGGTTTTTTTAAATTTATAACAACAAGGGTTTTATTTTTCCTGATTTCGTCACAAGTAATAGCAAATAGTTTTTCTTTTTCCATAACAAAGAGGCGCTTATTTTTAAGGCATTAATATTAATTACTGAAACTTTGAATCGTGTTTCTGAATAGAATAACATAAATAAACATGAATAATCATTTGCTTTTTTAAATATTTGAATTTCTTATTTTTAATATTAGGATGTATAGCGGTTTTATACCTTTGCTTCTCCTTCAACTTGCAAAGGTTAAGCGCGGGAAAAAAAACAAATTAAAATATTTATAACTTATTAATTTGTGTTATTAGTGAAAAAACTTGCTGAATTTAACATTTGAAGAGAATCCTTTAAATGTAACCGCCAGTTATTGTGATTGAGGTAAAAAATGCTTGCAATTTGTATGGCAACTTTGGAAAATTTTCTTCAGTGGAAAATGAACAAAAATGCTTCTTCCTTTTCAAAGAAAGCTTTTCTTCGTACTAAGTGTATTGAAAAACGTCATTTCATACACGTAGCCGAGTGATGCAGTGGCATATTTTCGTCATTGCATCACTCGGCTCCATAATTTTCACAGAATTTTGCCTCGGTTGCATCAAAATGTTCTAATAAGTCATTATGTCGTTATGGAAAACACAGCTTTTTCAATTCCCGTCCAACTATAATTTAGGTGTCTTCAAGGATAGAGTGAATAGGCTCTTAATAAACTAGTGCGCCTGACCATCAATGATTGCATCTCCGCTTACCATCAGTTGGAATCACAGCCAAGCACTAGTCAATTAAAAAAAGAAACCTGTGAATGAATTCTGTCAATAAAGTTTTACCAATAAACCGTAGGTATACATATTTAGTTCCTTGGGTTTTACTTTTGATTTCATAATTAAAACTTTGCGATATGAGAGTAATCATCATCATCATTTCAGCTGAAAGACGTTTACTGTTGAACATAGGCCTACCACAAATGTCACCAAAACGACCGATCCTGTGCGTTTCGAATTCTTCGCATTTCCATGACTCTCAACAGGTCATCGGTCCATCTTGTGGGAGGGCTTCCAACGCTGCGTCTTCTTTTAGACCCTATCGACCATCCGTTCTACGAGCGTTACGAGAGAGATAAAGAAAATTACACTGTGTCTGAACAACAATGGGTCTATTGACTAAAGAAATTGATCAGATTCAAGCTCGTAATGGATAACCTTTCAAAACACTTAATTTTGTTTTTAATTGGTGCTCCGGGCAACTATTTTATCGCCCAGTTTTAACGTTGTTTACAAGTTTTATGCCGCATGCTAAAAGAAAAACAAAGTCGTTTCAGTAATTTCTTCTCTTGCTTAACTTTCGAAATAATCTGACCGATGTTGGCGTTAGTATATGAACGTAATTAAAGCCGGTGTCTGTTAGTATGATAAATAATAAATAAAACACTTTTTGAGTTTTCAACTTCTCGATTGTTTTTTCTTTATTAATGCTGTATAGCGACAAAATAAATAACGTTGGGCTAGTTCGGTTCTAGACTGGTGGTGAGATTATTCTTGTGACGTTATACATAATAGCGAATGCTAATCTTACATTTTTAGGGATCCGTAACCGCAGTCGGCGAAAACTGAACCCTTATAGGATCACTTTGTCTGTCCGTTTGTCAATACCCTTTTTCTCAGCAATGCGTGGAGTATGAAGCTGAAATAAATATTAAATACTCAGCCCCCTAGCCAAGTTACAACCGTTTCGTTTCGATTCCTTTTCGTTGATCACCTCGAGACGGCCATGCCTCCTTTTCCTTTGTTCTGACCACGTGACTGAGCGTTGAGATGACGTCAGAATAAAGGAATCTGAAGCGTTGCCTACTCGAGACGATCGACAAAAAGAGAATCGAAACGAAACGGTTGTAACTTGGCTAGAGGGGCAGGACTGCTACCTCAAGCAACAGTAAAAGAATCGAAACTTCTTTGTCAACATCAGCCGTTTATATTCCGTTTAGGTGCATAGTTTGACACTCGCTAGGAAATCAAAACCTAGAGGGCCCAGTAAGGTCTCATAGCACAAAAATAGAGGGTTTTGTAGATACGTCGCATAAAAATACTTTTTTGCGATTCAGAAAAAAAATCGAAACTCGTTTCGGGTAGTGAAACTATTTACATGTGGACCTCCAGCAAAAGATGTAGGATAAAAAAAAATCGAGATATATAGAGAAATTAAGTTTTAGTGCACTCTTTTAATTATAGAAGGTCACAGCGTGCAAGTAAATATTAAGATGTGTATAAATTCATTTATTTAGTATAAATAAATGTATTTTGAAAAAAAAAACACAACTTATTAAAATATACACAATAACTCCTACCTAAAATATAGCGTCAAAAAATTCCTCCGCATCGCTGTCTTCTGGAAGTGTGCCCAAAGACAGGCGGCATTGCCACGTTGTATGGCAATGCTTAATCTCTGACTGAGGTAAATGTCAGCCCTTGGGTCACGCGAAGTGTCAGTGTTTTTAATAATAAGTGATATAATATTAATGTAAAACTAAAATAGACTAAGTTATGTTAATGTATTACTAAAATAAAAATTCTAAGAATCAAGTTGCACCTTTTTCTTAGCTCTCTTTGCCACTCATATCACTAACCTCTTTCTCTTCTCCACAGAGCAGACTGATGCTGGTCGGTGAGTGCGTGCCTGCGTCCTGCGACAAAGGTGCCATCACCTCGCTACTAGGCGCTGCGGAAGGCGCCGCGACAGCGCAGGCTTCCGCTGCCGGACTGTCTGCCTCTTTCAGCACCCTCAACGTGCGGCCCGTGCCAGGGGGTTACGATCTCTTCGCTGACCCTAAGCTGCAGATATTAGGGTAAGACTCTGTTAATAAAATGTATATTAGAATAGAATAGAATAAACTTTATTGTACACCTAAAATAGGTAAGGGAAATAAGAATAAGATAAAAAATTGCTTCTTGCCTGAGATTTCGCAGAAATGAGTTGATATAAGAATCATCCAAAAGAGATTTTGTAATCTACATCATCAAGTCCCTAGCTTTTTTACAATAGGGGCGGCTTTCAGTCTAATATGCGAATGCAGTTGAATACCCATGTTTTACAAGGAGCGACTGCCTTTAAGACCTCTACAACCCAGTTCTTGGGCAACATAATACTCTTTGGATAGACTGGTGGTTTTTTTTTTTTTTTTTTATTGGGTGGGAAAATCATCCTAATGACATCCCCGCTCTTGGGCGGAGCGGGAGATAGTGTCAGACTCTTACTGACTAAAAACCCACTCCTGTTCCTTCGTTGCCTTCGTCCCAGGGCCCCGGGTTCCGCTTTCACACTACCCGTGGCCCCAGTAGGCTTCGACCCTGCTGGGCCCCTACGATTTGCTGACATCTCCTTGAGGCGCGCGTGGAACAAAACGCGCCGTCGACGACTTGGGCTCGGTCCGGACGGTTACCGGACGGTAAGACGGCGAGCCACCCATTGCTCGCCGTCTGCAAGCCCGCTCCTACGGTGGCCGGAAATCGGGATCGGAATCCCGGCGGCGGTTGGAGCGTAAGGACCGTTGCCTCACGCGATCGGCCGCCTCCTTAGCTAGCATTACTGCTTCGCAGAAGGAGGCGACCGCCTGCCACTCCTCCTCGCTCCGGAGCATGGCCTGAACCAAGGCCCGGCGCGAGAGATCACCGCCGCCGATTGCCCTCACGAGGTCACGGCGTTGCTCTGCCCAAGCGGGGCACACCTCCACCGTGTGCTCCATCGTGTCCTCCGGGTGGGCCACACAGTGGCGACACCCGGGCGTCGTTTCCGCACGAATCCGGTGCAGGAACCTCCCGAACTTACCGTGTCCGGTGAGGACCTGCGTCATGCGGAATGTGAGGACGCCGTGAAGTCTTTCCAACCACGCCTCAAAGAGGGGACTTACCGCCATAATTGTGGCGTGCCCAGATAGACTGGTGGTCTGACTTTCTGGCGTCTGAATAGGTAACGACTGTCAAAGATCTACGAATGACCACTTGGACCAACGATTCGTGCTTTCCGAGACACAGGGTGTCTGTAATGTCCTAAATTAACTTAAAAAGTACACATTGGTACTAATGCCCGGTTTTGGATTCGCAACCTGGTGCATGAGTTGCGGGTGCTTTAACCACTGGGCCATCATGACACTTTTACTGGGCCATTACGACACTTTTCTGATGAATGATTCTACATGAATTCATTAATTTGGTGGATTACTCCTCGCTCATTTCTTTGTGATGTCGCTCAGCACAATGTTCTACGATTACCACTAGATAGCCATGAGTTTTAATGGTTTGAAAGTAAGAGTAGTATTCTATAGTCATGCAAGGTCCTTCGTGCGTAAGATAATGATGTCCACAGGCCCAAACAAAAGATGTAGTCAACTCTTGAAAGGTTACTGGCCTTGTGGTGGTATTTATTGTGTTTAGCGTTTGCTTTGCTTAGTCTTAAATGAGCTGATATATTTGACATGAAATAATAATAACAATAGGAACCGTGTTTGTATCTAAACATGACTGAACATTATTTTATTATCTGTAATAGGTAAGATCTTACTTAACCTTGCAAATACCATAATTAGAGACACAATAGAAATACAAATAGAGAGCGAACGTCGGCGTTCGCTTGGTGTTTGATAGTTGAATTTTGCAAGAGTTAGACTTAATCTGCATTTATTTCAGAACCAATATTTTCAGACGGTCAGGTGTTGCCAGTAATGACATATGGCTCCGAAACGTGGTCACTTACAATGGGTCTCATCCATAGAAATTTAAAAAAAACAGGAGAATTGGCAAGGGGGCGTGTGCATGTCCGCGCGACTTGCGCAAAATGGGCACGATCGGGCAAACGGCCGTCAGTTATAAACTTGTGAGATACGCGATACGTGATCGTAAACAAATTTAAAATGCCGTGTTGTTCAGTGGTTTTATGCAAGAACCGAAGCGATAAGAGAAGCCTGGGTCATCATGGAATCTCTTACCATATGGAAGTACAAGTTTAATACTATATTTATCTTTAAAATCAGTAAAAACAACAAATCTTATAATATCCCTTGCTGCTACTACGTTATTTTTGTTTTCAAATATCAAAGCGACTGTATTACTCTTATAGTATATACATTGCTCTTTAACCACTACTTAATTTTAACGCTCAGTAACGGAACAAGCAATGTAAAAATAACATAACGATACTTTATCAGTGCGGTGTATTACATAATAAAGCCGCTGTTAGTTGCGGCGAGTTAATGATGTGCCTGTATGATCTACTAATATAGACTATCGACCATAATATCGATTGGTTGGATACCCAAAGTAAAATAATGTAAATATTTTTATTTATTTTGATTATTTTACAGAGTGATAAATGATAAATGATATTTATTTTGTAAGTAGGTTTAAAAAAACACTTTTACACGTCAATTTTTTTTGTCATTTTAAACTAGATGAGGCCGGTGTTTCCTAGCTGACTACCCTGAGAAGAAACACCGAAACAAACTCAGGGGTCAAAGTCTCTTTTAAAGTCCATACAGTTAATATGTAATGGTCAAATCACATGAGAACAGTGCAGATTTGTCTGAGATGGTCTTTTGAAGAAAGAACCATACAGATTTGAGTGGACCTGTCCAGTCAGTGCAAGCATTTGTCAATATTCGCAAAGCTCAACCCAGGACTACTAAGGAGCTCAACGACTTGACGAACAATACCAAGGAAAGGACATTTGGGTAGGCCGTAGAATATACTCAAATTGCCAGACATACGTTAAAATTACTGAAAAGGAAAAAAAAAAAGGCAATCAACATTGTTCTCACGTTCACAATAATAAAAGTAAATATATAATTTACAAAATGTAATTTACTTAATAAAGTAAATATAGAGTTGTAAAGAAATAGCATAATTCAGAATTTAATAACGACTTTTGCTTAAAATAAGGCAACATGTTCTAGCCCTTTATTTGTTCTCTTTATTTAACAAGATAGAATTTTTTTTTTCAAAACTTTATTTTGTTAGAAAAAGAATAGTACAGTATTTTTTTTCTAACAAAAGCCTTACATGGTGAGGTTTAGCAGTAAGTTAGGTAAAATGATAACTACAATGTTATTTTATGTTTTCAGTTTCCCGAAAGACGCAATTTTAATAAAGCAATGGATTGATGGAAGGTCACCTAATGGGTTCCCTAAAAAAATATAGTACTATATGCTCATTCCACTTTCAACCAGAAATGCTTTAGCCTCTAAAAAAAAACGCAGTCTTTTTGAATGGGCAATCCTTAAATTAAGACTAGACCTGAGTTAAAGTTTTTTAGTAACTGAAAGCTTTTTCATGCAATAATTCATAATACAAGTTATTAAACTTTTCAGGATTTTAGAGGACCAGGACATGTACTTGGCCGATTTTTAGTATTTGATATTGACGTTCTGAAATGACGTATATAATGGCCTTATACGGGTAAATGGTTAGTTTTTGGGTTTTATGAAAACAAATTAATAAATAATTAATTATTATTATTATTAAATTATGTATTTTCTTTATTCTTCTTATTTACATATCATTTACATTTTTAAATATAGCATAACATAATAGCATAATCAGCCTTTTAATGTTCCCACTGCTGGGACTCAGGCCTCCTCTTTAGGAGAGGGAATGGGCCGAAATCCACCACGCGGGCCCAAAACGGTGAAGGAAAACATCGTGAGGAAACCGGCATGTCCTAGAACCAAAAAATTCGAAGACATGTGACATTCACCAACCCGCATTTTTAAATATTTCTTAAAAAATAATTTACAAAAAACATTTAAAAATATAAAAAATAGTAGTCCTCTGGTAACGGGAGCAGGGTCCAAGTTACCGGTGGTTAGGGCTCCAGAGACAGGAACCTCCTCACAATGCGAGCCGTATCTAGGAGTACTGCCTTCTGTATCAGGCCCTTGATCCAGCCGCGCAACGACAGCTTCGACAGATGGTCGTCGAAGCTTTTGGCTATAAAGCCATTGGCGGTCACGACAATCGGAACAATGACAGCCGAGTCCACATCCCACATGTCGACAACCTCGTGTGCTAAGTCGAGATATTTGATTTGTTTGTCTTTCTCAGCTTTCACGAGATTCTCGTCATGTGGGATGGTGACATCGACTATCATTGCACGGCGCGCTAATCGGTCTATCACCACTATATCCGGCTTATTGGCTACAATAGTCCGGTCTGTGATGATAGACCGATCCCAGTACAACGTGACATGGTCATTTTCGAGAACTGGGTCGGGCACATACTTGTAATACGGTACCTCAGAATCCACTAGGTTGTATTTCAAAGCAAGTTGCTGGTGAATAATCCTGGCTACTTGGTTATGTCTGTGCAAATACTCGCCAAACGAGAACAACCAGAGATAATATGTCTGATAGACTCACACGGACGGTGGCATGCCCGACACATGTCAACCGTCCCGTCCTTCATTATATATCTCCGGTAGTTGTTCGTTAAGATAACTTCATCCATAATCGCACAGACAAAACCTTCAGTTTCTCCGAAGAGGTCGCTGAAACGTAGCCAGGCCACGGACGCCAAGAAATCTACATCAGGCTCATGAAGAGCCCGGTAAAAGCGCCCGTGGAGCTCCTTGCCTTTCCATATTTCCTTGCGGTCATCAGTAGTCAGTACTACAGGTTTGCGCCAGTCCTCTTTAGCCTTGGATAACGGGGTGAGTCCCTTGTCCACTGCGACCACATCTCGGTGCATACCCACATCGGTTTTAAGAAAATATTCTCTGAGGCTGCACACCTCGCGGTTGTGCAGAGTCTTTGCGTTCAAAAAGCCTCGACCTCCACACTTCCGCGAGATGTACAGTCTCATCACCGATGATCGTGGGTGATGCATCCGATTTGCGGTCAGCAATGTACGGACCCGCCTATCCAGAGCGTCTAGTTCGGTTTGAGTCCATTTGAGTATGCCGAAAGAGTACATTAAAACTGGCATGACCCAACCGTTGAAGGCGCGCACCTTATTTCCGCCTGACAGAAGGCTGTTTAATACCTTCTTCAGGCGACCAAAGAAGCGCTCCTTCAACGATTGCTTCATGTCAGCAACGTTAATGCCTAACGCTTCCGACATACCCAAATACTTATAGGTTTCGGTCGAGGAGAGGGATCTAAGGTATATGGAATCTGAGAGTTGAATCCCCTCAGATTCCATAATCTTCCCTCGCTTTACATGCATGACTGCACATTTATCCACACCAAATTCCATCCTGATGGCACTACTAAAAGTTTCAGTTACCTTCAGTAGTTCCATCAGTGGTAACTTGTTGGGGGCAATGAGTTTCAGATCATCCATGTAAAGAAGGTGAGATATGGCCTGACCACCTCTTCTCAACCGATAGCCCAGTCCTGAATCCTCCAGCAATGTGCTAAGAGGATTCAGAGCTAAGCAAAACCAAAGCGGACTCAGACTGTCGCCCTGAAATATTCCCCGTTTTTATTAAATTATTATTATTAACATTTTATGATTTTGTTTTTGGGACCCAAAAGAAATAGTACAACAAAAAAAAAAATGGAAAAATCGATAACTTTTCTATTTAGTCAATCACTAGCGTAAATGTAAAATAAATTGCTTTTGCATAGCACATCGACATTTAATGTGTGCGTAAGTTGTACGGTGCATAGAAAATACACGCTGTTTTTAGGGAGGTAAGGTTTATAATTGACTGTGTAGTATGGACTTATTTATGATTTGCGGATGTGTGCGCGACTGCGTAAATATTACTGCAAATGTAGTAGTTTCGGCGGTGGTAGGGAAACTGGAGACATCGTGTTCCGGTACAATTTTTACTACTTAACATATCTCCTCCTTTCTAATATCTATGGTCTCATCAGAAGACTTAAAGTCACCCAAAGGGCAATAGCAAGGGCTATGCTCGGAGGTTCTTTGCGTGATCGTATCAGGAATGAGGATATCCGCAGGAGAACCAAGGTTACCGATATATTACGAAGAATCGCCAAACTTTAGTGGCCATTGTGGCCTATGTCCAATAGTGGACGTCTTTCTGATTCTTGAATGATCAGGGCAGGGGCCCTGACCATGATGGCCTAAAATGTCTGGCGTGCGAGTGAGGAAGAGAAATAGAGCTATACACCCCATATAGCTCCATCCTTTTAACAGTTTAGTTTAGGTCTTAAAATGGATCGCATTATAAGCTCGTGGCAGCTATTGACTGCATGAACTTGAATGGACGCAATTTGTACCTATTCCTTACAATCTACGCAGATGTGTTCGCCAAAATATTTCTTCAAATTAATATCTAGTTGAATTTATACGTAAGATAATTAACCAGGTTCATTATCAAGTGAGGTAGCTCGATATTACGTAGACTATCTAATTAATTAATTCATCTCAATGCTTATGACGTATTATGTAAATCACTGATGAAAGCCGGGACTATATTATCTCATCACCATTCAAGGTTGATTTACAACCCCGAGATTATACCTAATTAATAACAAGGAATAATTTATAATATTAAACAGAATAAATTATAGTAGAAAAAGCTTTTCATTAACTAGGCAAGGTATTGAGACTTCAATCAATTTATTATTTAATTAACCCATAGTAATATTATAAAATTAAAAAATTAAATTTATATAACATAATAAAATAAATTAAATTAAATACAATAGACTATTATAAATTATTAAAACATTGATAAAATTATTGATAAATTATTGAATTACATTGATAAAATTATTGTAAATTATTATTATGTTCATTGAATAGCATCACTAAATCTACAAAATTAAAAACGTCTAAGCAGGTATATACCATGATACTATCCTACTCTTTAACTGGGTCAGTCGAGTCAGGAAAGATGCCTTGAGTCTTCTCAAAAGCCCGTGAAAATCAGTAACTCTGTTCTCAACGAACATGCCAGCCGCACTATTAAGCATGGCTCTAAAGGCGTTATTATATTGTACACGAAGAGTGTTAAACGCACTCCTCGTGTACCTGTACCAGAGTTGGTACCAGGTGTAGAACGACTGACAGTAAGCCTATAGCAATTCGGATGTTTTTTAAATCGTTATTTGTGATGGTTGTGAGGTTTTTTTTTGTTAATATTTTTGGCTTAGGCACAAAGTCCTATAAACCATGTCTTCATATGAATAGTTAATAAAGACAATGACAATTTTATTTGTTAAAATATGGGTATACATGCAGTTTTAGCATTCAGGATGTTACAAAATTAATGTTTTGTCCGTACATGTTTCACTCTTAAGGCGTACAAATTTATAAAGTTTAAAATCATTTACAAAAACTAAATTACAAAAGGTACTTCAAAGTTGAAAAAAAGCTTTAATAAATAAATAAAAAATATTTCAAATGGTAATTGATATACATAATAGTCATTAATAATTATAAAATCATGCCATAAAATAAAAACCAAATAAAAAAAATGACAAATAGTGTCATTCTAAAAGTCACATATATGTCTGTTATTAAATCTCGAAACTTCTTTTTAACCTTTCGAATACCGTAATTAGAAACACAATAGAAAGACAATGAGAGAGCGAACGCCGGCCTTCGCTCTCTCGTGTAATGAATTTAACTAATTTACTGGCAATTTTTTATAGGAATGTGGTATTTTGTTATAAGTTTTAGGAGCCTTACAGAAAACGATTTTCCCTAAGAATGCATGCCCTATGAATGCATGTACAGTTGATTTATTGTCACGTCTGTTGTGGGGGAAGGTGTCAGCTAGTCGTGGAAATAGATACTGATTTATCCTAACAAATACTGCAATTTTATAAATATACAGAGATGGTAGAGTCAATAATCATCTGTGTTTTTTAAAGAATGTCATACAGCTGTCGGTCGACTTCAAATTAAACATCGCCCGAATGCATCTCTTTTGGGCCCTAAATGCTATTAATTTGTTTACCAATAGAATATGGATTTACACATTCTAATGTTTTTGTAGTATTTGGCAGCAAATGTATCAAGTCAGCCATCTCGGCAAACTTCAATGAGGTAGTCAACACTACAATAAAAAACTCAGCTCCATTTTATCGAGATCGTGCCTGTTTCAGTGATTCCACATATTATTCCACCAATACCAATAATTACCAATTTTAACCGACTTCTAAAAAAGGAGGAGGTTCTCAATACGGTTGTTTGTATTTTTTTTATGTTTGTTTGCGCATAACTTCGTTGCTTACCAACCGATTTGAAAAATTCTTTGTTTGTTGAAAAGGGTATACTTTCCAAATGGTCCCATAGTCTAACCAACCAATACCAACTATATAGTGATTTTGGTAATTTCATCGAGAACTTAAGCATTTACAGTCAAAAAGTAACATTTGATGAAATGGAACTGATGATGAAGAACAGAAATGGTCAACGGAACTTCTTACTCGCATAGATATCACAATGAAGATAGTTAAGCTACTATGACAATACAAATAAATGAATGGTTCTGAATAGTTACGTTGAAAATGGTATCATCGAAGTGAACTAATGATGATGATGGAGCCGTAAGGTAGGCACTGGAACTCCATAATTAATCAATGTAACCTAGCCGTGTTTGGGCTTATTAAAATTGTCATGAGATGCACTTTGGCTATAAGGTACTATCAAACTGATTTGATGATGAAGCCGGAAGGTCAAGGTAGACACAGGATCTTCATAATAAAACAATGTAACCTAGCAGTTTTTGGGTTAATTGGAATTATCATGAGAAATAAGCACTCTTTTTATAAGTGTATAGCAACTAAAAAGTGGGAAATAAAAAACTTTTTACAAAAATATAATAACCGACTTCACTAATAAAAAAACTAAAAGGATCCAAATAACTTTAATTTCGGAAGTCGGTGTTTCTCGGTATTATTTGTATCTTAATTTTTTGTAAAAAGTTTTTTACATCATAATGTTACCATCAATTAGGTTTGAAGAAAGCGAAATGATTGAACGATCCTTTTTAAAAGTACCACAAACGTTTGTTTTTCTAAATATAACAATAGAGTTTTGACCTTAATTACATGTAGCTAATGGAATTCATTAACATCTTAACTTATAATAACAAAAATAAAAAGTTTCTATTGCATAAATTATATAGATATGCGCGTAATCAAAACACAATAATTATGTCACGGCCGTATTTAATTAAGTAATTCTGAATGCAACCAAACGCACGCATAAATAAATTGTTTATTAAATTGAATACCTGTTATTGTGTAAAGGCATGTGAATACTAAATATGTATTTAAGACAAATGAGAATGTAAAATTTATTTCGCAACCGTAAAGCACAAGAGCGGGAAAAGTCATTTAATGATAATCCACATAAAAAAAAAAACACCTTACCGTATTGATGGAGGTTGTTTGCTGCAGGGTACCTTACAGCGCAATATGCTGGCTGAAAAAGTAAGTTCTATTTGGATTTGAACATTCGTATGAATTTAGAATTATGTACTAACTAGCTTTTGCCCGCGACTTCAAGTAGAAGAGAAGAACTTTCAGTTAGAAGTCGACAATGGTTTTATTAGGTTTTTTGAGATACGAAAATATGAAATATTATTTATTATCTACGTCGTGTGTGATAGTCCATTGAATTGTATGACGAGCGATATATAGCGATATATCTTAAGATAAAATATTATAGTATCTTAGCCGTGTGCAGCGCCCCTTAGTGAACTCCACTGCGGGTGACGTAACCTACGACAAACTTATTATTTGCGGTTGGTACAGTAATCGGGTCTAAGGATCGAATCGCAAAATTAAGTTTGTTTTTTATTGTATATACTTTTCCGGGATAAAAAGTACCCAGTGTGGTGCCCAGGATATTAAAGAATAATTATACCAAGTTTGATCGTAACCGAATCGGTAGTTTTTGCGTGATGCCTGAACAAACCGACAGACAGACAAAATTTTTTTTAATCACATTTTTGGGTTCGGTGTCGGTCTAGTAACACCCCCTGCCATTTATTTTTATGATAATTTTAATGTACAGTATTTTCACTTCTACAAATTAAGTGTAGATTACGCATGTTACTAAAAGAGTTAAGAGTATACATATAGATGGAGAGAAAGAGAAAGAGACCATAGAAATGATGGATGGATTGTTTGAAAAATTGTTTCACACGCACTGGGTACTTTTTATTCCGGAAAAGTATATACAATAAAAACAGACTTAATTTTGCTGTTTGATCCCTAGACCCGATTACTGTACGAACCGCAAATAATAAGTTTGTCGTAGGTTACGTCACCCGCAGTGGAGTTCACTACACGCTGCACACGGCTAAGATACTATAATATTTTATCTTAAGATACAATATCGCTCGCCATACAATTCAATGGACTATCACACACGACGAAGATAATAAATAATATTTCATATTTTCGTATCTCAAAAAACCTAATAAAACCATTTTCGACTTCTACGCGAACGAAGTCGCGGGCAAAAGCTAGTTTCAAATAATAATGGCGTTTTACTTCAAAACTTTGAATACAGAACTAAGTAATGTATATAGTGAGCCTGGTGTGCTACTTTTGTTTTTTTTTTAATTTTAGGTGACAATGCCACGCTCTTTGGCAACGCTTATCCTTTATCCAGGGTAAAAGCCTGCTCTTGGGACACGTCAAGTGTCAACAAGGCGTTTGAAAAGGTCTTTATACAATTTGTGAGTACTCGGGACCCACGATCCGAGAGTTCGAACCTTTGTGGTTCGAAAATATAACTACCAAACAAGGTTATTATATGCTTTTACATTTTTTAATATTATTTACTACATTTTCAAGGAAGGAAAATAAATCGTGACGGGAAAAAATATAAGTAGGTATTATTGTCATACGATAGAAATGAGTAAAAAATATATTTTAAAGGTGGTATTTTTTGATTAGGCAGATTGTCAGTCAGAGTCACATGTGATGTAATTAGTCAGATTAAATAAAATGATTTGTTTATAACTAAATTCTTCAGAAATCAACATTACGTATTTTAGTCTTGACCTACAGTGACAGACATCACATAAATATCCAAAGCACGTTTAGAATGTGCTGAATGTCACACATTCACTTCGCTCAAAGTCTTTTACTAAACAAATGTGTTTAAGGTCAAAACTATCATTAGGTACTAATAACTCAAACACATTGACATTGTGCGATCATATTGTCAGACAAACCCCTTACAAAGACTGATGCTGAAACGTTTAAGACAAAGATGTATTGTCTACTGAGCCGTTTAGTAATGCGACCCCAGTACCAACAGCTTTTACGATCACGTATGTACGATCACGCACATATTCCACAAGGAGAACTTATGCACTAAACTTTAATTCTGTGCAATGAAAACACGTAGAATATGGTTTAAATTATTTTTAAATCCAAAATGGCTCCAAGTGTATCTGGCTGGAAGCAGCAGCGTGTTGGTTTTAAAAATAATTTCAGTAGATAGGAATGGCAACACTGAAAGCAATTACAGTTTTTATGCACTGTTTACACTGCTCTCATTTTTTTTGTTCTTTATTCAAATGTTAAGTCGCTGGCTGTTTTGCGCTAAAGTGCGAGTTTGCCAAAATCCCAGTAGTTAAACAAGGTTCTGAACGAGTGCCAAGAATCTCGTTAAAGCCTCTCGTGGTCGTTGCCGTGCTTGCCTGATAACAAGTGTTTGGAAGCTGTTCAATTTTAAATCGTGTTAAGAGTTTTCATGTTAACAATGTCATTAAAGATTTCGAGAAAAGTTCTGGGAACTTGGACTAAGTATTTGTATGTAGTTCAAGTTTCCTGAATTTATCGCAAAGCTTTTTTTTAATAATAATAAAATGCTTCATTTGTTAGTAAATTTTACAATCATAATATATTCCTGTCAAACTGCATAGCAGTTTGTTAGCAGACGTAGCTCCCGTGTTATTCAATTATTTATGTTGCAAACATTGTCATTACATACAAATATCATATTCAATTCAGCTCAATTCAATTCAATTCCATTCAATTCAAATTTAATTTACATTATAAAATATAATTATACTTTTGTTATTCTACTTTAGGAACCTATCATGCTGTCACTGAGTACACTTAGGAAATATTTTGCCTTTTTGTATTTAAACACCTGTCCCCCTAGCTAAGTGACGATCATTTTTTTTGCGTCGAACGCCTCGAGTAGGCCGCGCCTCCGATTCCTTTGTTCTGGCGTCATCTCAACGCTCAGTCACCTGGTCAGAAGAAAGGAATCGGAGGTGTGGCCTGCTCGAGGCATTCGACGCAAACGAAACGATCGTAACTTGGCTAGGGGGCTGTTTGAAAATTGACGCACTTTCGATGTCTGCAGGTAGACTATTGAATATTGTTGGAACTAAACTTTTATCGCATCTTTGTCCATAATAATTATTGCAAGTGGGCACTTCGAGGCCTTAATTGTACAGTCCTGATTTTATACTCTTGGTGGCAGTAATGCACCAATGCAACTAATAGCGTTACTCTCTCATATATTGGCAGGATTTTACATTCAACAAACAATTTATCATAATTAGTTTTTTTACATCATATTTTGGTTTTATTGTCTGTATTGTATTTTGTATTTTTTTATAAACCTAATTTGTAAGGCTTTAATCTTGTCTAAGTATTTTTTAAACGTGCGTCCATAACATGCCAGTCCATAAGAAAACAGTGAATCCTCCAGCGCAATTTTACAAAAACCGATAGTAATTTATCACAAAGTTTTATAATGTGCGTTTTCCACGAGAAATTGGTGTCTATTATTAGGCCTAAGTACTTATAATCCTCCACTACATCGATAGCCGCACACTCCCACTGTGAGACACTGCTGTCGTACTCGCTATGCAGACATTCATAGGTGTGTCCTATAATGCGCGGCGAGCGTCCAATATTTTTATAATAAGGTGAGCGTATATGCAAACATTTTGTTTTCTTTATGTGAATAAAGATTCCGTTATCATGTGCCCACCTTATAATATTCGTGAAATCGGCTTGAATTACATGTAATGTTTTTCATCTGCTGCTTGTAGTTTTAAACTCACTGTAGGTTGCGACTGCACTAAAGCGTTTACTACATTAGACCGACGCACACGTGGGCGACGCTTGAGTTGTACATACAGTCGCATCGCGTGGCGTAGGTCTAATGTAGCTCTGCTAATCTAGATGCCGAATAAAGTGTATGGAGGCCGACGCGCCTAGATCGGCGTACGTGGCCCACCTGGCCCCAATGTGTACGTTTACCCATAATTGTAGGCATATAAACTGACGCATTATTACCATGGGGGTAGGCAGAACAGAACACCTGCTACGATACTAACGTACTCTATTATTTACATTCTCTCTGCTTTGTTAACGTTCATACACGCTTGTGAGTACGAATAAGAATATCTTTTTAATTAGATACATCTTCCAGACATACCCATTATTTATTAAGGGTCGGCGTATATGTCTTCTTCCTTCCATGCATCTGTATTCGCTAACTTTGCTACTTTTTTTTGGGACAAATAATTTCCATAGTTACACAGATAAAACAGTTAATTTCTTGCACTGACTGGACAGGTCCACTCAAATCTGTATGGTTCTTTCTTCAAAAGACCATCTCAGACAAATCTGCATTGTTCTCATGTGATTTGACCATTACATATTAACTGTATGGACTTTAAAAGAGACTTTGACCCCTGAGTTTGTTTTGGTGTTTCTTCTCAGGGTAGTCAGCTAGGAAACACCGGCCTCATCTAGTTTAAAATGACGAATAAAAAAATTGACGTGTAAAAGTGTTTTTTTAAACCTACTTACAAAATAAATATCATTTATCATTTATTGGATCTGTGGTTACCACCTTTCCCGCCGTATCATTTAAATTCTCTTTCTAATAGCATTATTTTATTTCAGATCTGTGGTGACCCTGGTATTGATCCTGATGTTCTTCGCGTCTCTCTACGAGGGCTACCTGGAGCGCAAGTACCGGCTCATGAAGAATGACGACCTCGAAGTGCCCACTGACGTCAACCATAAGCAACCTGTTGGTACTTTCGTTTATAATATCCTTCTTTCTGATAGTTAAGCAACCAAACAATAAATGACAGATTGAACTTTAGGAAGGGTCTGTCACACAAGTGTTTAGAGTGAAACCTGATTATTTGGGCCCTGATTATGTGGGAAACTGCAGCTTGCAAAATATAATATAATAGATAATAAAGGGAGCAGTGGTGGCCGAGTGGTAACGGCCGCGACTTACAAGTTGAAGGTCGCGGGTTCAAACCCAGCCAGGCGCATTACTTTGTGTAATTTATTTCATCACCACTGCTCTCAAAACGATGAAGGAAAACATCGTGAGGAAACCGGCATGTCTTAGAACCAAAAATTTGAAGACATGTGACATCCACAAACCCGCACTAGGCCCGCGTGGTGGATTACGGCCCATTCCCTCTCCTAGAGAGGAGGCCTGAGTCCCAACAGTGAGAACATTATAAGGCCGATTATGATTATGTTATGAGATAATAAACCTTGATAATCCTTACATGTTATGAAATAAAGTCCCCCATCACTTCTATCTGTTCACGATAAAGACAAAAAAACTACATACTTGATCTTATTTTTATACGGTTTTCACCAATAAATGTAATAGGTTTAAGTGTTTTTACATGCATATTATAGTAACGGAAAGCTGAGACTTTCATAGACTTTTAACACCCGTGCGAAGCTGGGGCGATTCACTAGTTGAGATATATTTTTGTCTTCCTATACTTGAGACATTTCCGCTCAATAGCTTTAGTAAGTGAGACAATTAAATAAAACAATAGAGCATTTTGAATATTTTTCCGGATAGTGTTTATCATGTGTTATTTAAATGTCAGTCCTGTGAGCGAGATAGAGGGATGGAGCTATACACCTTATATAACTCCGTCCCTTTAACAGTTCAGTTTAGATCGTCAAATGGATCGCGGTAAGAGCTCGTTTGTGGTAGCACTGTAGATCGCCTTCTGCTACAATACGTATTATTTGTGAATATTTGAATTTCTTTATTTCTTCAAATTACGACACCTCTTTAATCCTGTCTATTTAAAAAACTGTACTAGTGAAAAACTTCTGTAAATGATAACAAATCTAGGTCCCTTGGTTTCTCAGTCATCCAGATTTCACTGTATGTCTACATACAGTGAAATCTTCGCGCCGAACGCCTCGAGTAGGCCACACCTCCGATTCCTTTTTTCTGACGTCATCTCAACGCTCAGTCACGTAGTCAGAACAAAGGAATCGGAGGCGTGGCCTACTCGAGGCGTTCGGTACGAACGAAACGATTGTAACTTGGCAAGGGGGCTGTTACAAATAAAATCCTTGTATTAATTTGATTTGTAATAATTCACACAACCAATCACACCAGCTGACTCACGTTTGACAAGATTTATTACATTAATTTTGACATAATTCTCGTTACAAAAATTGGGCCCCAAAAATCTCGATGTATGCGCGATGACGTCGGGGCCGGTAGCGATAAATTAGGATGACCTGCAAATAACGTGATTGCGACAACAAGGAAAAACCATTTTCACCGATCCGCAGATGTGTTTGATTAAACATACCATGTGATTGAGCATGACGTGTAACAACCAGCCACACTCGTCCCAGGGCGAAAGGTCGCCGTATTTTTCAGCCAGCGGTTCCATACAAATTAATTAGAAATAAGCCCAAAAACAAACGTGACCGAAGTCCAAAGGGCATTGTGCGGTCCACAAAACAGTAAAGGGACATTTATTATTAAACCGAAAAGTTCCGTACCCACTCAAATATTAAAATCTCCAACTTTTTAACAGGAATCATTGAATTTTTATTAAGTCCTTTTTTAAACCGTTGTTTCTCACAATGACTTTTCTGTTTAATCAAAATGGAAGTTTTGTTTTTATATTCTTCTAAGCGTTTTACAGCTTTCTCCTAAAATAAGTATACCAAGATCTTTTTATTTAATATGGGTTATCTTAAGTTAACCCATATTAAATTAAAAGCACCATAATAGGTTAGCAAATATTAATCTGAAGTATTGATAATAGCAGCAGCGTCGAAAATAACCGACCCATCGAACCAGGGCATGACTTCCACTGAATGGATGAGCGGATCTATTGTGCCATTCAATGTTTTGTCCACATTTTTCCTATATTCACACTAGCTGGCTTTGATATTTCAATTAGTAGGCAAATTTTAGACTCTCCAGTATTGAAGTAGGGCAGGAATCAATTATGAACCACCAATTATGTTGATAAACCTATGTTTTGACTTTCGCGTAATTGAAAATTTCAAATAAAGGTTAGTTTACAAATGATAATAACTTACATATTAAAATTGTTAGAGGTTTTTCTGAAAAGGTTTTCCGTAAACATTATTATTTATTTATTTATATATACTTACAGTACGCAACAAGCCAACAAACCAATATTTAACGAACTAAAAATTTTGATACAAGCATTAATTTATTAATTTTATTTTTTGTATTTTCTTTTTTATTATTTTTTGTAATCTAAGAACGAAAAGGGCAACTGAAGGACACAAGTGTTTTTATAGTTAGTAAAAGTCTGTCACGCTCTCTCGCTCCACTCAGAGTGAGAGAAGTCATTGAATGGTTTCCCACCTTATAAAAAAAATGTTAGAGGATGGTTTTACTAAAGATACGATGCAGAAAATAAGTGTCGTAAATGGCGGATCCGTTATTATCATCATCAAGCTATCTTCTCGAGGATACGGATGTGGGTGGTTCGTCGCTATCGGTGACATGCGATTAACGACCTTGATAAAAACAGGATAAGCTTCATTTGGATTTCACAGTTAGATTTAGTTTACATTCAGCACAAATTTAATTGAATGAACTGTCAGGTTTGTGAAACAAACAAATCTATCTAGATAAAAGCGAAATACCACTCAATCTATAACCCCTACAAACTTAAAATTTAGGCAGGTATGTTCCTTAAAGGGTGTAGACATCCGCTAAGTACGGATTTCCCGAAATTCACCCCCTAAGGGGATGAAACGGGGGTTCAAAATTCGTATGGAGAAACGGACTTTCACGCGAGCGAAGCCGCTGGCAGAAGCTAGTATTTTAGATTTATTAGTCTACTCAATTTTATTTATTGTTTAGGTAAGCCTTTCTTAGTGGATCTTAGCTGCAAATACAAATGGTATCTCAGTAATTAAACAAATATTTAGTTATTAGGTAACTATCGTTGTAATCAATGTTTTCCCAAACGAATAATTATGTGAAAAGGGTTTTGGATGCTTTTCCATTGTTTGCAGTCAATGAACACTTCTGACGTAACGATATTTGCAGGCTAATAACAATGTGCCAGCTGCCGATGGGAAGCCAGTGACCGCAGACAATGGCGATAGGGACCTTCGGCGGGAGACTTGCGGTGAGTACCTAATGCGTTATGTGGGACAGAGTCACTACACACATCATACTATAATATCATAAAGGCGAAAGTTTGTGTATATATGTTTGTTTTGTTACCTATTCTTTCGCACTCAAACAGCTGAACAGATTTGGAACAAATTTAGCACAAGGGTAGACTGTCTCCTGGAATAGCACTTATGATACTTTTTGTCTCTGGAGTAATTTTCTTTGGGACAAACTTCTGTAAGGCGGGTGAAGTCACTGGCAGATGCTGGTGTAATTATTTAAAATGTTAAATTAATATACATACATACATTAATAAACTCACGCTTATTACGTGGATAGGTACAAAATGCCAGATTCTACTATCCTGACATACTCCTTCTGCTTCTTACAATCCGGTCATATACGCATGCTGTCAGTCCTGGCTTTTCAGAAAAAAAAAGCCATTATAAGTTATATTTTTTATAAATTCTGTTGAAGAACCCTCAAAGCCCTCCTCTTCCTCGAAGACTTTCTAATGTCGCAAAGTAATTACTGATTATAATTATGAAGATAATGAAAAATATACGGACCTTTTAATGGTCCCCAAACAAAGGAAACACAGACAATGAGCCCGGCATGATATAGGGACCCCAAAAATTATTTGTTTTCTCTCAACAAAACGAGAATATATTAAAGATAATGAACCCAAAGCTTTATAAGAACTTTCCCAAAAGATAATTATCAAATTACGAAACTATTTATTTAAGGAATTATGCAGAGAAAATACTGAAGAAAGTTTTCACTTTGTTCGGGTATAAAAAAACCTGCCAATTCTTCATAGCTCTGAATATAAACTTCGTTCATAAGCCGACAATTAAAAAGTTTGAAGAAGTTTGAAGTCGTAAGGTCAAGGAATACAATCGCTGAGAGGCATAACTTTACGACCAGCTCGCAAATTACGACTGTGGGTTACAAACATATACCTACTCGTTTAATACGTATAAAAGAGATTTAGTGAGAATTTCTCGTTAGTCGGATGCATTTTGCAATGTGCGCGGGAATTGCATGACATGATTCCGCTATCTCCTTTCTACCATCGGAGAGCCCGACATACGGCGAGTATCCACCCTTACGTTGTTGAAACTTGCAGAGGTGAACCTGGGAGGTTAGGACCGTAGGGTCAGGACAAAGCGGTTCGCCTTGTCGTTTAGACCGCGTACATTTCGATGTACGCGGTATAAACGACACAGGACTGCAACAATTTGCCTCCTTTGGTCTTCCCGTCCGATTATAATTTAAATGTTTCAAGGCTAGAGTGAATAGGCTTTTAATAAACTAGTGCGTCTCACCATTAATGATCGCAGCACTGGTGGGACCGCAGTCAAGCACCAGTTTATATAAATTAAAAAAAAAGTACTTACCTCTCTACCTATATGTACGATTTTTTAACAAAACTCATCCAGAAAGCAATTGAAAATGTATTCCCTTGGATATAGGAACTCGCTAAGGTGGTAATCGCTTGTAAAATAAATTAAATACAGTAATAATTTCCGCGGATTGGGAATACGGGAGTTTACATTTAGATATTCAACCCACATTACCTGCGTACGTAACAATAGTTGATGCTATAACTAAGGTCTACTGCCCACGGACGCATAGCTTAATAGACGCGTATTTGTCTTTATAAGGTTTTTTAGCTAAAGCGGAGCGGTAGGGCGCTTCAGACTTTTACTGATTAAAACCTACTCCTATGTTCCTTCTTTGTCTTGCGTTCCAGGACTCCGGGTTTTCCTTTCGGAAGCGATCCCATGGCCCCAGTAGGCTTCGGTCCTACTCGGTTTTGCTGCCATCTCTTTGAGGCGCTTGTGGAGCACTACGCACCGTCGACGATTCGGGCTCGATCCGGACGGTTATTTGACGGCCGGACGGCGAGCTACCAATTGCTTGTCGTTCGCAAGCCCACGCCTACGGTGGCTGGAAATCGGGGTCGGGATCCCAGCGGCGGCAGGGGCGTAAGGTAATGGATTTGATCACGCCCCAGTCATCATTATACGATTGGTGTCGAAGAACCGGCACCGACACGACGGCACGACGTTGCCGCCCCGTCTATAGAGTTCCATATTATAGTTTTGTATGTAAGCTGTGAGCAGGCGCATAAAAAGCGTAAAATGATGAATACGCGTCTATGAAGCTACGCGTCCGTGGACAGTAGGCCTAACATGGAGCGAGAATATACGGGCGATGCTATGAAACATAACTAATTGCTATTCGCGGCGCTAATAGCATGTAAAGTAACACTAATGTTGTGGCTATATATCTGCTAAGTAAGTTATCCAAGACAGGCGGACATTAAGCTGACGGTGACGGCATTTCCCCGGAGACAACCTTATACTTAATGAGTATTAGACTAAAATTTAGCTAATGTAACGCGTTAGTGAAGAGTAATCTACACAGCTTTTTTACCTACAAGCATATTAGCTTCTATGGTAAAAATTCTGAAGTATGACGTCATGTTTGGCGATTGATTGCTGTGCTGAGTGTCGCGGGTTCCCGGATTTCCGCTTGGAACAAAGATTAGTATAGTATATAGATAGTTAGGTCGCCGACATAACTAGCATAGCAATCACCAAACTAAAGTGAGTGCACCGGAAAACGCAGCGTTGGAAGGCCTCCCACAAGTTAAACCGACGACTTGGTGAGAGTTGCGGGAATGCGGTGGATGCGAGACGCACAGGATTGGTCGTTGTGGCGACGTTTGGGGGAGGCCTATGTCCAACAATGGACGTCTTTCGGCTGAAATGATGATGATGATGATAGATAGTTATTCCAGGTCTAGCTGTCTTCAAAGGAGGCGGCCGATCGCGTGAGGCAACGGTCCTCACGCCCCAATCGCCGCCGGAATTCCGATCCCGATTTCCGACCACCGTAGGCGCGGGCTTGCGGATGGCGAGCAATGGGTAGCTCGCCGTCCGACCTTCCGGTAACCGTCCGGACTGAGCCCAAGTCGTCGACGGCGCGTACTGTTCCACGCGCGCCTCAAGGAGATGTCAGCAACTGTAGGGGCCCAGCAGGGTCGAAGCCTACTGGGGCTAAGGCTCTGATTCTGAAAGGAAGACTCGGCTCTGGTACGAAAGGCAACGAAGGAACAGGAGTGGGTTTTTAGTCAGTAAAAGTCTGACACTATCTCCCGCACCGCTCAAGAGCGCGGAATGTCATAAGGTGATTTTCCACCGAAAAAAAAGGTCTAGCTGTCTTGTGTATGAGAGTAATCTAAACTTCTATACAATTAACTCAATGTAAAATATCTTGTAAATATGACGTTGGTGTTCTTAATAAATAAATGAGTGTGTTTACACTGTTGTGAACGCACCCACGATAATTGAATAATTCCGAGTGTATGGAAAAGTTAAAAAAATACGATTTCTCCAACTCAACAAATCCTTTTCCAGATATGTTTTACAAAACACAGCATATTGCATTGTGAAACAATGTTATCCAATTGAGTCGCGATCTATTGTTTATATGGCAACTCTTAAAAATAAATAGCAAAGTGAAACAGTCGACTCAATAAATCGGAAACAAGAATCAAAGCAATTTCTTTGTTCTAGGAAAACGTTCAAAGAACTTTTGAAGTTCTTTGTGTAACTGTAGAACTTATCTTTATTTCAATGTAAAAGTTGTTCTTTTCTGTGCAGGGGTATGGTCGGAGATACTGCTGTCATTCTCCATCTTGTCAAACGGACGCACGATCCTCAGCACGGACCCTCCCAACGACGGGGCCCTCACATGTCTTCACGGAATGAGGTACCCACATTTATTTTATTACGGAACTTTTTTCGTCCTGTATGTATGTATTAATATAAAAGGAGAAACTGACAGACTGACTAATCAACGCACAGCCGAAACTATTGAGACTAGGAACATGAAATTTTGTACAAGGTGGTACTTTTGTGATGTAGGCGAGCGTAAAGGGAGAAATACCTATAAATGAATACTTGGGACTTATTTACTTGGGGTACTATTTATGGACATAAATAGTACAAAAAGTTTTCATTATTTGTTTTTCAAAACTACACCTATAAAACGGTTTAGGGGGTGTTAAATATAATATAGGAAAATCTTGTTCCTTGTAGACGTGGGAAAAGTGTGTCATCTTTGCGATTGGAACATTTGCATCTGAATCACTGAAATGTTCCGAAACAGTGATATGTATCATTTGGAACATCGGCTCACAAGATACAAACAGAACATTTGGAACATCGGCTCTAAAGATACAAACGGAACATTTGAAACATCGGCTCACAAGATACAAACAGAACATTTGGAGCAACGGCTCAAAAAATACAAACACAAACTTTGACTGTTATAAATCGTGATATGTTACGTTGCGTTATATACACAAACAGTTGAATTTTGTTTTGAGAATAATTTATAGCAGATGTTTTTAGTTCAGTTCATTAAAATTTACCCTATTTACGTTTTAATTTGAAAAAAATACTGCATCCCACTTGACTTATGGAGTGTTTCAGTGTTCCAATTGTTTCAAATGATGCATTTAAAACATTACTACTGTTCCAATCTTTCGGAACACTAAAATGTTTCGGAACAGTGAGTCGGTTCAGTGAAGAGTTTTACTCGCCTAGTTCCTTTGCTTAATGAACTTGAAACTTGGCAGAAATTCTAATCAAAATTAATAATAAAGACTGTCATTATTAGTTTTTCAAAACCAGCCTCAAACGGCCGTTTAGGAGGTGTTAGTTTTTATGAAAACAATTCTCGCGAAAGAAAAGTCGCTCGTAAAGTGCTAGTGTGAGTTTAGGAATGTAAAAGATCCATTTTGTTTTACGTCAGCGTGGCCGCTTCCTATCTCGATCGGTCCAGAATTGATCTACTCTAGTACAGTTCTCATTGACCTAAAGTGTTCGTGCTAAATTCTGATTGGAGCGTATTCTCCGTAGTTCAGTTTTACGTATTAATGATTGGTTTGGTGATAAATCTCTATTGAATCGAATATTTATTGTATTTGTAATGAATAACTTCAATAGAAGCCTGCTTATTAATAGTCTAGGTATCCAATCAATATAGATTAATGTGCCTAGTTAGCTCTTAGCGTTATCACGGCGCGGGAACTAAAGTTAATCAAACTTTGTAAATTAGTTCCACTTTAATGGTCAGTAGTTTAGTGGGTACAGTAAAGTCGTAAGTATGTAGGTATATAATATGTTATTAGGGTACTTGTTTTTAGTATAAACGTACTGTTACGGTTGTTTTATTTGTTTATTATTATTGGGTATGTCGTATGTATAAACATAAATAAACATGTTTCTTTCTTTATAGTTTTGAGTTTCTGAGTCCATAATTTCTACAAACGGCTCAACTACTCGTGGGGTCGATAATTCTAGATTTGAACTTTTATTTTTCTCTTAACAATTTTGTTAAAATTTAACATAATCGCACCTTTAATCCAATACCGTCACCAACGAATATTTCAAAAAACTGTTTTTAATGCAATCTGTAAAGTTAGAGCTCAATAAACAGCCCTCCTAGCCAAGTTACGATCGTTTCGTTTGAGTCTAGCCGTCTTAGCCTACTCGAGGCTTTCGACGCAAACGAAACGATCGTAACTTGGCTAGGGGGGGGGGGGCAGATGGCGTTAAAAACAGTTTTTTATTTTTTTTAGAATTTCGGACGGTATTGGAGGCCGTGGGGTGAATTAGATACGAGATATATTAACTCTTACACCCCAGGGAAAAGTTGTACCGGGTTAATGTTTTCCTAGGGTTAGGTTTCGACTTTCATGTGGAAGATGATGGCAAAAGCTGTTTTCTAGTATTTAACTCAAAGACTAAGCAAGCTACTACTGCAAGCTTACATACTGAACGAGGTCTCATACTGTCTTCAATTCCAGGTTCATGTCGGTGATCTGGGTGATAATGGTGCACACGTACCTGACCATCTTCTACGTGGCCGACAACAAGGTGATGCGCGTCATCACCGAGCGGAACTTCTGGTACCAGTCCGTGGGCAACGCGTCCTACTGTGTCGACACCTTTTTTGTTATCAGGTCAGTTTATAGGACTTATTTTTATCATCATTACGTGTTTCCTTAAATAGGTTCTATTGTGTTTTGGTCGCGAATTGTACTGTTTTTGAAAAAAAACAGTTTTAAAAAAAAAAACTTTGCACCATACTAGGAATTCCTCCTTCACAAACATGTAAGGTTCTACATTGGCGACCGCGCACCGGAAAACGCAGCGTTGGAAGGCCTCCCACAAGGTGGACCGACGACTTGGTTTTTTTTTTTCGGTAAGAGTCGCGGGAGTGCGTTGGATGCAAGACGCACAGGATCGGTCGTTGTGGCGACGCTTGGGGCCAACGCCGACGCCTATGTCCAACAGTGGACGTCTTTCGGCTGAAATGATAATGATGATGATGAAACATGTTAAGTCAAACCTAGACCCGGAACACTTAATTGATCTGCAGGCCGTAAAAATATTTGTTACGTGCAGGAATCGAACCCCCAACACACAGTGCAGCAGCTAATAGCTCAACCTCTACGCAAACTGTGTCATGATAATTGACATTTGAGAAAGAGATAAGCTCAATACACCACTGGGTTATCTATGTTTTATTTTTTATTAAAATAGATGATATTTATAAATATTTATTATTTACTAGCTGACCGGGCGAACTTCGTACCGCCTAATAGTAAGGATAACGCCATCTACTGGCATTACTAGAACAGCATAATTCATTTTATAATGACCTTTTAATTAGACATGGCGTTGTATTCGGCTTTTTTGTGATTTTTTTCCATTATTTCTCACCGTTTAAACCTTTCCTGGACTATCTCGAATATTTCAAACCAAAATGAGTAAATTAGAGTTTTAGCGAGACTAGCAAACAGCTATTAATTTTTATATATATAGATTTACTATGCACACCTACCACAGTGTTGTCTTTATTACCCAAAAGTTAACTGGTAGAGAATGCTTTGTTGCGTTAAGTCGGCCTATGTACCACTACTGTATATGAAGTTTAAATAAATAAATGTTTTACATGTTGTCTACTGTAATGCAATAATAATAATCCTTTATTTCTCACTAATTGCATGCATACATTTAAAACATTCAATTAATACCCGAAATTAGTAATTCATAGAACATAGTTTGAATATTTGATTAGAATTTTTATAAACATGTCAACATAAAATTTTAGTGTATTTAAATTAAATTATCAAAATTATTTTAATATATTATATTGCAATTAAATTATCAAAATTATTACAATGTATTGTATTGGAATTAATTTAATAATATTATTTTATAATATTAATATTTAAATTTAATTTAATGTATGTTGTATGTATGTAATTTATTGTATGCAGTAATATGACCGATTTCATGATCTTTATTGATATACGTACTTAATAATTATATAATCATTATAATAAGTTAAAACCATGCTAAATATGTTCATAACAGTTTATTCATGGTTACGTGATTCTAAAACACACTCAAAATTTATATAACAATGTAAACTAGGTTTCTTTAATGCATTAACTTGCTAAACATTGGCCTTGAGAAGAACTAGAAAGTAAACAAACTTAATATTCATATCCTCGTAAACTTCATAGTCATTCATTTAATTTACTTACATATATATTGGTGGTGGCCTAGTGGTAACGACCCTGACTTACGAGTTGTAGGTCACGGATTCAAACCCAACTAGGCGCATTATTTCATCACCATGGCTCTCAAACGGTGAAGTAAAACATCGTGAAGAAACCGGCATGTCCTAGAACCAAAAATTCGAAGACATGTGACATCCACCAATTCGCTATGGGCCCGCGTGGTTGACTACGGCCCATTCCATTTCCTAGAGAGGAGGCCTAAGTCCCAGCAGTGGGAACATTATAAGGCTGATTATGCTATGTTACATAAATATGTTTCTAACATGCGTTCTCTTCGGAGGCATTTTTATTACCAACACAATTTAATAGATTTTTGCCTGCTGCTCCTGAAGCGTAAAAGTATACACTTACCTCATTTTATACCTTCTAGAGTTACGAAATTCTACTTTAACATTCCATTAAAATCGTTTCAAACGTTTACCTGCGAAGTTGTAAAAGAAAAACTTTCATTAACTTTCTATAAGAGGAAACAATGCCGACTTGACCTCAATTATACGTTAAGGTGTGTGTTCATTTGGTAATATTTAATTTTTGCTGTCGCTTTGATATATACAGTCAGATACTTGATGGCACGTTTGCCGCAGCAGGTGAGCGATTGAATGCTACACTGCGTGTCGCGGAATCGATTCATATCATCATCTTCCTGCCCTTGTCCCGTCTTATTTGGGGTCGGCGCAACACGTTTTTTTCTACCATTCTATCCTCTCAACCGTCATACTATCACTAACTTCCTTTTCTTTCATATCACTGTTCACACAATCCATCCATCTTTTCTTTGGCCTCCCTCTCCCTCTCCACCCATCCACATGTATACTCATAACTCTTTTAGTAACATGCGTTTCATCTCTCCTCTTTACATGACCATACCAAGACAAACGATTCCCCTTCAACTTTTCAGTCTCTGGCGCCACTTTCAAACTTCCTCTAATATATTCATTTCTCACTTTATCCATTCTCGTCTCACCACACATCCATCTCAACATTCTGTACGGAACAAAAATTTGTATGGCCTATAGATAGTTGGACCGATCTGGGTAACCTGTGTAAATAACCTTTCTTACATTTTTGTAAACGCACCCACGATACAGGGTGCCATGGCCTTGGTTCAGGTCATGGTCCAGAGCGAGGAGGAATGGCAGGCGGTCGCCTCCTTCTGCGATGCAGTAATGCTAGCGAAGGAGGAGGCTGCACGCGTAAGAGAACGAAGGTCCTCGCGCCCTAGCCGCCGTAATTCCGACCCCGACTACCAGCCACGGTAGACGCGGGCTTGCGGACGTCGAGCAATGGGTGGCTCGCCGTCCGGATGTTCGGTAATTAACCGAACCGAGCCCAGTCGTCAACAGCGCGTAGTGATTCACGCGCTCCTCAAAGAGATGTCAGCAGACCGTAGGGGCCCAGTAGGGCCGATGCCCGCTAGCTATGACCGCGGAGAATTTCTGAAAAGGAAACCCGTAGTCCTAGAACGCAAAGTGTAATTGAAGGACACCGGTGTGGTTTTAGTCAGTAAAAGTCTGACATGCCCAAGCCCTCCCGCTCCACCCAGAGCGCGAGAAGACATTTGGATAATTTCCCACCTTAAAAAAAACCCACGTTACAGGAGTAGCTCCCAGTGTTGGAGAAAGTGTTTAAAAAAAATACAAAAAAAAGTTTATTTTTACGCTGAATGCGAACCTAATTTGTCACGTATTATCCAAGAGACTGTCCATGTGGTCACACATTTTCACTTCACAAACATTTAATTACGATTAAATACGTAAACGAATATTTGATCAGCGATTAGCTGAGCTTCCATCTGAGCGACAATGGAACCCTTATCTGCTTTGATATCCATCAGACTGTTGACCGTCAGATCCAATTATGACCGAAAGGAGGGCAAACGCCCGCCGGTGTCAATTTAGAATAGTTACAGAGAATTATAGATTTTCGAGTGGCAAAAAGCCGTGGACATCAATTTTTATTCTCATCTATATATATATAAAAGGAGAAACTGATTGACTGACTTATTAATGCACAGCCAAAACTACTGGGACTAGGAATGTGAAATTTTGTAACAGGCATCCTTTTATGACGTAGGCGAGCACTAAGAGAGGGTTTTTCAAAATTCACCTTCTAAGATAATGAAACGGGGGTCCAAAGTTTTTATGAAGAAACGTGATTTTACGCGGGCGAAGCCACAGGCAGAACCTAGTCTATACATATAAACGGAGAAACTGACTGAATGGCATATGAACATATAACCGAAACTAATGGAACTAGAAGTTTTAAATTTTTTTACAAGGTTTTTTTCATGACGTAGGCGAGCACTATGAGAGGATTTTCCAAAATTTAATCCCTAAGGGGATGAAATGGAGATCCAAAGTTTGTATGGTGAAACCTACTTTCACTTTCACGCGGGCGAAGCCGCTGGCTAAAGCTAGTAAAACTATGTATACAGTTTTAGCTAGCTTTACTAGGGTTGCCATTCTATTTTTGCGGACGTGTCTGACCTTTTTGTGCCGTGTCTCGGACATATTGGCAGGTCGGCACAGCAATTTTCATTAGATACTATTTTTGATAAACGCAAAAGAACAAAAGGTAGAACAGAATAGCGTTGTGTATGCGTTACCTGGTTTTTTTTTTTATGTGGGAAAATCATCTAATGACAAATACCGCCCTTGGGCGGAGCGGCAGATAGTTTCAGACTTTTACTGACTAAAAACCCACTCCTGTTCCTTCTTTGTCTTGCTACACTACCCGTGGCCCCAGTAGGCTTCGACCCTGCTGGGCCCCTGCGATTTGCTGACATCTCCTTGAGACGCGCCGTCGACAACTTGGACTCGGCCCGGATGGTTACCAGACGGTCGAACGGCGAGCCACCCATTACTCGCCGTCCGCAAGCCCGCGCCTACGGTGGCCGGTAATGGGGATCGGAATTCCGGCGGCGGTATCGTTACCTGGGTCTATATTTTTGGCATATGTGTCCAAACACGTGTAAATATAATAGAATTGTTAGAACAATGGCCAATTTATTTGGTCAGTTCGAGTAGTTTTGTTTTTCCTGTTATTGTGTTTGACAGCCCTGGGTAAGGCTGGGTGCACAAGGGTAACTTCGTACGTGTTATAAGACGGGTGTAAATCAAATTAATGTGGTTCACTTGGGCGATGTAATCAAGTAGATAAGTTATTTTTATTAGTTATAAAAGAGGAGACGGTTAAAGAGAGCAAAAAGGATGAAATATGTTTAACTGTGGGTCGCAATTGGTTTAAATTACGATATTGAGTAATATCTGTTTGAACATTAGTTCTATATTTGGGCCACGGAGTAGTTCAAAAGAGTTACCGCCTTCCTGGTATTGCACGCAAAGAGCAACTAAAAGGAACACCGGTGGGATTTAGTCAGTATAAGTCTGTCATTCCCTTTCGCTGCACCTAAAGCGGAAAAAGTTATTTATTTATGAATTAAATACTTTATGCACAAACGTACAGCGGCAGACTTAATGCCTTAGGCATTTTTTACCCGTCAATCTTAGGGTGATGCAGAGATAAATAGTGGTAGGTGCAATAAAAGAGAGAGAAAAGGCGAATAGGTACAAGATAAATACGAGTATCATACAATTATACAGTACATATAAAAATTAATAAACTATCTACATATATATCTACACTAATAAAGTCAAACAATTGGTTCAAATCTACAATTTGAAAACATTAACACTGTGATTATTATTGTGTGTGTATTTAGTGAGCTCTAAACCCAAAAAAAAAAAACAAATGTGTAGTATGTACTATGTAACTTCAGTACAAACTATTTAATTCAAAACAACAAAATAATATTGTGGTACCGTCTTTTTTAGGGTTCTGTACCTCAAAAGGAAAAAAACGGAACCCATATAGGATCACTTTGTTATCTGTCCGTCTGTCTGTTTGTCAAGACCCTTTATTTCGAGAACACATGGAGGTGTCGAGTTGCAATTAAAATTGCAAATACTCAGGTCTGCGGTCCCTTGAAACGGAAAAAAATCAGGTTTCTAAGTTAACCTTTAACTATGGACGCGCGGTCTGATAGACCGCTCGCAGTTTTTAATTTTCGTGTTCACGCACTTCCCCGCCCCTCTCACTACTGACGCGCTCAGTAGCTTCGGTTTTAGTAACGAAACGACTGTTGAAGCGGGAGGTTGCGTCGTTGGCTGCGAATCGGGTGAGTAATTTGACTTTAAACTTTGATCGCGGTCTGTGAGACCTCGGGTCCATATTTGCAATACATTTTATTTTTTATCAATACTGTATTTGTTTTAGGTTAGGTTGGTTCAAAATGTCAGAAAATAATTCATCGAATACTTAGATCAAAACAACCACAAAAATCGCCACTGCAACAGAGGCCAAGCAAAATATTGCGAGTTGATGATCCTAATTTCGAAAATGAAGTAAACGAACTACTTTTCGAGTCGGACCAATCCGATTCTGAAAATAATATTGTTGACTGTTTAGTATCTGAAGAGGATTACATACAAAATCATGAAAGTGACCAAGGAGAAGTTGAAGAAGATTCCAGTTTTGTAGGGAATCACACTTCTGAAAGAAATTCCAGTTCTGACGATCTCAATATTATTATGGCAAAAATCGCTTCAAATGGAGTACTAATCAACCTTCCAGTAGGGTTAAAACTGCTCAGCATAACATTGTTATAAGCAGACCCGTCTCACGCTTGGCTGAAGATGAAAGAAGGGAACCTTTCAGTATTTGGGACAAGCTTTTTGATACAGAAATGAGAGAGACTGCCAATAATGTTACTAATGTTGGACCATTGTCAGATTTTTTTTGTTTTATTTTGAGAAGTACATTTTTTGTTTTTTATATTCGTTAAACCTTAGATTTAAAGATATTTTAGATGATTGTTCAAAATACTTTAAAGTTTAATTTTTTTCTTCCTTTAAGTGATCTCAGGTAAAATTTAGACTGAAAGTGCCTTAAAATGATAATTTGTTAAAATTCATAAAAAATAAAATAAGTTTTGGTTAAATACATGTAAAGTCTTTAAGTTTGAAACCTCTAGTTGATAATAATAATAAAAAACTAATAAAAATACCAGCATCTAATCATTAATTTTACCATGAAATATAGCGGTCTGTGAGACCGCGCGTCCATGGTAGTGTGACAAAAAAAGAACGTCCATAGTTAAAGGTTAACGAAAAAAAAGACGGCCGTAATGTCGCAAAAAAACTATATTTCGACACTCTCAAGGGAACCAAAATTCATAGGGTACTTCCCGTAGACCTAGTGTGAACCCTAAAATTTGGCATGAAGCACGTTCTTATAGCACAAGCATAGGAATAAATCTAAAAAAAAAAACTGAAAATTTATAGTTACGTCACAAAAAAAAATACTTTTTCTATTCAGAAAAATCTTCGAGACTCATTCGAACTATTTACATAAGTTAGTTTATACGGAACCCTTAGTGTGCGAATCCGATTCGCACTTGCTCACTTAATAAGGTGATTAAATAGCAAACCAAATAGGCTTTACGTATATTATAAAAATAATGTCTTCCACTATAGCTGATAAGCGAAAGCCCTAAAAAGGCAGAACATTAGCTTAATAGTTATCAATTTCCTTTATACGACCTCTCCGGCTCTCCTTACATGAACTGACCAAATCGCACGGTCCTTCAACTAAATAGACCTCGTAACCTAAGTCTCTAATAATCTTCTCTCACTTGTTACAGCGGGATTCTCGTCACAATTCTATTCTTACGGACAGAAGACAAAAAGGCCGCCAAAGCTGCGCAGCAGGATAAACAGGACATCAACAAGAATCTTAATGGCTTCAGTAATTCCGCACTCTCCATATCTGTGATAAGCCAACAATCTTTTAAGGAGGATCTATTGGACGAGCCGAAGAGCAGCGCTTACTCTATGGTAGAATTCGTGGCGATGATTAAGTCTTTCTTTATTTTGTTTTCTTATCGATTAGTGAGACTTACCCCGGCTTATGGGTTTGTGATTGGTCTTAACGAGATTGCTTTAAGGTATTCGCACGATAGATCGGTGTTCGAACCGGCGATATTCGACCACATTACTTGTGACAAGTACTGGTGGCGTAACTTACTCTACATCAACAACTTGTACCCTCAGCGAGAGATGTGCATGGTCTGGTCCTGGTACATGGCCAACGACACACAGTTCTACGTCGTTGGAATTATTCTTCTGCTCATTTCTGTGAAGTAAGTGACAATTTAAAATATGAAAATAAAAATACGGTGACATAATGTTGCGTACATTTTCACTGGTTTCCGTAATTCCCAGTGCAAATTGTACAAATTCTATTTCTTTTTTTCTGTGGACTCTCTTTTCCTAAAGTTGGTTTACTAAATACAAGTAGTCTGAGGTACTATTAAGCTGAACATAAATATGTTATGAATCCGTTTGTAGAATCTTGAACCGGTATTCAGCCAGCGCGGTCCTAATGTAATACACTTTATTCAACGAGCCACCTACTTTTCTTGCCTAACTTTACGTATCGTGTTTTCATATATTTTTTTTATTTCTTGTTCTTATCTCTTGTGGGTGTAGTTTATTGTACAGTATGTTTATGTTTCCAGGCATCCAAAGTCCGCGATGATATCGCTAGGGTTGCTAATGGTGAGCTCATGGGCAACCACCATTTACATTTCGGTGTGGCATCAATACAAGGCTCGGATACAGGAGCCATTCGAGATGTTCGACCCGCTGTACGACAAGCCGTGGTCGAGGATCGGACCCTATCTAGTTGGTGAGTGGACCTAATATTTTAATATCATATATATGAATCCTGATCTAATAATGAAGTACGGGAACTAAGAAAGAAATTAGTTGGTGCTCGTCGATCTTAGTAAAACTTGTACGAAATTATGAATAGACTGTGATGGATGAATGTTGTAGCACTAGTAGCAAGTAATTACCAATTAACTAAGTATTCCAAAGCTTGGCTAAGTTACGCATGTTCGGCACTCTCTTAACTTAGCTGAGGTTTTTTTATTATATCTGTATCGGAGAAGCTTTCAGCTTCTTAAATCGAATCAATTTCCCTCTGAAGCAATTTCAACTTTGATAAATTATGAAGAGCGGGCGAAATTGGATGACTGGCTACGCTACCTTCTTTTAAATGTATTCTCACGTCATCCTGCCTTTTTTTCTGTGTTTTTGAAAACAGTAGTATGTTTGTCTTTGTATAAAATTTAAAATAACATTAGATATCGCTATTCTTTTCAAAAACTGAAGGAGTGATTTATCGATTTGCAATCTCAAAAAATGGAATAAAATACTTCATATTTACCTTAGTTACTAAATTCCGTATGTCCCTGTTAATCACAAACCGGTTTTTGTGTTACGCGTAGATAAGTCTTATTATGAAAGTAGGTGTCATTAGCAAAAAACATCCGCGGTCGCATTGCGTATGATAAATAATATTATATCAAAACTGTCAATAAATATGCATGTCGTAGGTACTTAACATAATATTAACAACATATCAAACAACTTTCATTTCCCTGTTGTTAACATTATTTCAAACCTTCGAGTTTCTTTCCGAGGAATTCCATTGACGTTAAGTATTTATGGAAATTCCTCACTCTTTTGCGAAAGCTTCATTGTTGGACTTCATTTGTTCAACTGAGTGGCCCATATATGTAGTTTCAGTTCACGAAACAATATCGCAGGGGAATTGAAAAGCGCATTAAAACAATAGGTCGAAATGGTCGGTTCAGCTAGTATATAATAAAATAAAAGCTCTGTTAAAAAAATATTTGGGTCAAAACAACGCCGCATCCGCACCGAGAGCGCCAAGAATGCTCGACGCGCCACTGATTGTGTAGCCCTTCCGAACTCGCCTGCGCGCGTAATCCTCGAAAAATGGGCTTTCTACTGAGATTTTATCGATTCTACCAGAAAGCTATTCGCTCACTAGATTTCGGTTTCCTTTCACTGGTCAGTGAGGGAATCATAAACGTGCTCGACAAAGCGTAAATGGTAGACTGAACAACCCGATAACTTCGCTCACAGCTTAGTCCGTTTCACACGATACGAGTGCGTACCCAAAATGAACATTGATTATTATCAATACAACCCCTTTTCTTGTGCGATTTGCATGAGGACTTACCGACCTACTTTCCATTTCCGCATTTTCAATTCTCGACAAATTGTATTTGTATTTTGTCGTTTGGATATCCAATTACTTATTTATGTATTTTGTTGTGTCCTACAATATCCTGCTGGTATTCTGTAACATTCTCAGATTAGTTTCAAAATACTTTGAGAACTGGTGTCTGGAAGGTAGACTTAAAGTAAAACGTGGGTGTAAAAATAACAAGCGCAGCACAGTTAGCTTGTCGCGAGCCCCGACGCGCGTCCCGACGAGGTCGTTGAAAAATTTATTAGAGTTTTATTATAGGAAGGAAGTACGGCCCTTGTCACAGTATCACCCTCAACCGTCTCATCACTGGAATTTATTCAGCTCATATAACATACGAGTACAACATATGTAGGCGTGAATGTCTGTAAAATCAATTTCATATGGCTTCCGATTGTAATCTCCACGGCTCGCCAATTTACAAATATTTACATATATTATACTGTAGCAGCTTTGAACTGCTTTATTTAGTATTCTAACGAATGAAAACACGTATTCCGTTGTTCAAAACGAATGACTAATTTATTACAATCACCATAATTGCTCACGGGAATGTAGAGAGTGGGTACATACTCTTACTTATTATTAGCTTAAAAAAATGTAGATCAAATATTACAGGAAAGATTTATAAAAAGCATTTTTTTATATAGCCAGTTCTGGTTTATTTCAGGACAAAGTCAAAGCATTTATTCTAAACTAGCTGTTGCCAGTGGCTTCGCCCGCGTGATGATGGAAATTATCCCAAGGGAACATACTACGGGAATAAAAATAACTTGGTTTAATCGTGTACCAAGTTTTGTAAACTTGGAAAATCCTGTGTTACAGGACTTCAGGGCTCCAAACTACCCATATTTGTTACAAGCTATATAAAGATTTACAAAGAGCGATAATTATGACTTGATGGAAAATAAATAAAACAGTTCAAAGATTTATTTATTTTATTTAAGGACAACCAACAAAGCATACACCATTATACATGTAAGGATTCAAGGTCATTGTTAAATTTTGTAGTGTAGCCTTAATTAAAGGCTGCCACGACATGCATTAAACAGAAGGAGATTTCGCCAAACAAGTATTCAAATGGATACAAATTATTAAATCCTTAAACAATTACAAATTTTAAGTTATGATAATTTTGTGCTTTTCGCTTACTTTAATCAAGTTAATTTAACTAATTAAAAACAAACAAGGATGTGAATATGTGTGTAAGTGTGTGTATAGTGTGTAATTCTTAAAGGTATACACTTATATAGTTTAGGTTTGGGACAAAATGTGCTGTTTTCTATGTGGTCACCTCCAAGAGTTTCTCAGTTGCTTCATTATCGAGAGATTGGAGCCAGTTTTGGACCTTCGTTTTATACTGAAATTTTGTTAAAGAGTAGATGGAGATGGCTTTGTTAATTTTATTATAAAGGACCCAAGGTGGAAACCCAGAAAACAAAACAATCTACCACTAAATTTGGTTTTAAAGTGTACAGATTCACAGACAGTGTGTTTGCTTCTCTGGTCATAGAGATAACATGTGACAAGAGTATCTGGAAGCGAAGTCCTTTACTCTACTATAAGCTCAGCATTCTTCTTCAGGAATATAAAGATCCATGTTCTTTTTCCAGGAATGATAGTGGGATGGTACCTGCACAAGACTAGGTGTCAATTGAGGCTTCCCTACTGGGTGGTGGCGCTGGGCTGGCCTGTGTCGCTAGCCATCATCGGCAGCCTCATCTTCAGCATGGTGAACGGCTACTTCGAAGTGTGGCCCACTGCCTTCTATATTAGTATCGGGCATACGGGTAAGAACTCTTAACTTTTATTTATGGATAGTATATTCCGAAGGTGTGGTAGATAAAACTAGTTCCTCGTTAAGGCTCCCACAAATAGGCGTGACCTGATATTGGGATAATTTTACGACAATATGACAACATGTTATTATATAAACGGTTCTATCTGTAAAGTCATTTTTGAACATTTTCGCGTTTTCATATCGTTGTTGCGTACCACCTGCTTGTGGTATCCTTCCAGACTTTATCAGTTACTGTATCTATTATGTATTATTTTTAGTTTTTATTTTCTAGTGTTAAAGGAGAAAGGCTATAATTATTTAAGAAAAATGTATACTGTATGTCGATCAGTATTTACAATCATTTACCAAATAGTTTACAAGCCTTACCACTGACAATGTTTAATAAAAATACTTTTTAATTTATTATTATTTAAAAAGATATTATACCGTTAGGGATTATTTATAAGACAAGTCAATAGAATCTGTAATCTGCAAGTTATAGTAATTGAAAACACTAGCTGTGAATACATTTGCACGATATGTTATAGCAGGATATGCTGAAACGAATCAAAGTCAAAGTCAAAAGTCTTTTATTTCACATAGGCCTACATGGGCACTTATAAAACGTCAGAAGCTAGTGCACTGTAACATCTTATTGTACCATATTCTAGCAAATAAATATTTTGATTCATTGATGACTGACAAATCAACGCATAGCCGAAACAATTTGCACACGGTTTCCTTTATGACGAAGGCGAGCACTAAGAAGGGAATTTTTGAAAATTCAACCTTTAAAGTGATGTCAAGGGGGAATTTCCTTTTGTATGCAAATTCTCATTCCGTGTGCCAATATGTAAATAATTAAAAAATAAATAAAATCAGATCAGCATTCTGTGAAAACTCTAGAGAACAAACTTGCGGGCAAAGTGCTAGTTTATGATAAGTATATTGGTAGTAGAATGAAAGAACCTACTCAGATAGAGAGACTCATACAGAGCTTCTATTAGCAAAATTAAGACATTTGCTCATCTTCCACTTTGCTAAAATTCCCCCTTAATTCACCAATTCATGAGCAAAGTATTCGAATCCGATTAGTTGGACAATGAAGTGCTGACGTTCACGCTACCCACCAAAAACTACCACAGTATCTTTTATCCTATCTAAACAATCAATTTAAAAGATTTTTATCTCACTTGCTCAAGAATTTATTATTAAGTTACTTTCAGCATGAAAAAAGCGAATTGATAAGAGTAGCTAAACGCTCCCAAGCCTCACACCAAAAGTTAAGGCTCATTTTATTTTAATCTTATATGAATGATAAGGCTTTTCAAAGAACAGAATACGCTATAAAGATCACTCGACTTCTTTCATCTTTCTCTTTTGTCGAGTACACACTTACACAGCTAAGGTAATGAAAAGAACACAAAATAAATACTTATGAAATAATGTTATTGCAAAGTCAGCTTGTAAAAAAAATATATTTATTTTAACCAACCAAAACCAAATAATGGAAGATAAAAGATTAAAAAAAAAACAAACGATCGTAGCACTTTGCTACGCCGTAGCCCTGTGCGTAGCCATGCGTAGCAGGACGCTGTTGCGTAGATAACACATAAAGAACAACATGAAAAAATCATATTTTGACTTTTTATTTTGAACCTGAGTATGTGGTATTTTTATTACAAAGATTTCTAACAATAACATAAAAACTTATATATTAACTAAGTGTACTAAACATCTCTCACCCACCACAAACCACACTCACACAAGTACTCCTCCACATCGTTGTTTTCGAGATATTTGCCCAGAAAACTGGCAGTATTGCCACTTGAAATGGTAATGTTAATTCTTTGGGCAGAGAACGAGCCAGCCTTGGTCATGCAAAGTGTCGACCAATCGGTATGAAATTTTCTTGAAAAGGAGACGCGCACTCGGACCCCATGATCCCAAACGGCCCGAAATGGCTCAAAAGTAATCTATATATAATTATTATATATGTAACAAAGGAGAAACTGATCGACTGACATATCAGCACGCAGCCAATACTACTGGGATTAGGAGCGTGAAATTTTGCACAAGGTTTCCTGTTATGACGTAAGTGAGCACTAAGAGAGGTATTTCCAAAATTCACCCGCTAAAGCAATGAAACAAGGGTCTAAACTTTGTATGGAGAAACCTACTTTCATGGGGGCAAAGCCGCGTGTAATAGCCAGTTACGTAAGTTGTATTTGCGCTGTTTGAGGCTCTCAGCAGCTGCAGCGGCAGTACCAGCTCAGCCACAGCCCGCCGAACTTTTCTGAAAAGGAAATCCGTGGTCCTAGAATGCAAAGGGTAACTGAAGGGCACTGGTATGATTTAATCAGTAAAAGTCGGTCACAACCTTCCGCTCTACCCAGACCGAGAGAAATCTGGCCTGTTGGTCTAGTAGTTAGTAGCCCTGACTGCTATGCCGGAGGTCGTGTTCGATTCCCACGCAGGACAAATGTTTATGTGATGAGCACGGTCGTTTGTTCCGTGTCTGGGTGTAATTTATCTGTAATATGTATGTATTTAGAAATATATAATTATGTTTATCAGTTGTCTAGTACTCATAACACAAGCTCTGCCACCGTCTAGTTCCAAGCTAATTGGGACTACACGTTGTGTAAGAGTTGTATAAAAGAAAAAAAAAAGGAAGTCATTGAATGATTGCCCGTTGAACTTTTTCTTCTTTGATTATGATGATCTAAATATTGATAATAGCTCATAGTTAGCTAGTATTTACCAGTAAAGTCTAGGCACTCTAATAAATGAACCAATCGTGTTAAAATTAAATAAAGTTGGAATTAAAACTTCGCTAATTGCTCTGCTCTTTTACTGTTGTCACAGAACATTTAACACGTTTATTATTAAAGGCTTTGAAACGTGTTTAACATAATCTTTTAATGATCGCTCTGTTATTTCAATTAAACTTGTTGTTTACTCGGATTTGTTTACCGTGGGGTGTCGTAAAAGACTAAGAGGTTTCCAGAAATGAAAGTGTTGAAGGGTATTCTTGATATAATAGGACAAATGGCCTGGTCTGTCTGTGTCATTATTTCTTACCCGACTGCAAGAAGGGTTATGTTTTTCGCGCCTATCTTGTATGTATGTATGTAATATTCTTTATAACCTTATATCTTCTAAACCGTTGAACGGGTTTAATTTAGATTCGTCGTGATAACTGCAACAGTCGGGACCCATTAAATTAATCTGGACAAAAAATCATTTCATATAATATGGGTCCCGACTGTTGCAGTTTTGTTAGAATTAAATTGGTTTCTACGCTACTGGACCGAACTTGTCTTTTTCTTTTCAGTTTTTATTTAGTTATTTTTTTCGTAGTCGGGTTATTTTTGTGAATGTTTTTGGTTTCAATACTAAGTCTTTTAAGTCATGTCTTCGTATGAATAGTTTTTTTTTATGAAGTCGGTGAATAATTATTATATTTATAAGTAGAACAAGAAAATTAAAAATAATTATGACTAAAATTAGTACAAATTAGATTTGCATATTGACAAATAATTTAGGAAAGTGGCTGCTCTTCTTTAATAGATGTACCTATGGCAGGCAATAATTTTGGTCATCAAATCTTTGTCACTAACTAAAAATCAGAATCTAGATCGCAGGTTCAAACCCAACCAGGCGCATTACTTTGTGTAATTTATTTCATATCCACTGCTCTCAAAACGGTGAAGGAAAACATCGTGAGGAAACCGCCATGTCCTAGAACCAAAAATTCGAAGACGTGTGAATTTCACCAACCCGCATCGGGCCCGCGCGATGTATTATGGCCCATTCCCTTTCCTAGAGAGGAGGCCGGAATCCCAACAGTGTGAACATTAAAACGCTGATTATGCTATTAAAAATCGGGGACGAATTCCTCAAGAAATACGTACAATCTAATAATAATTCACGTAGTGAAAGAGATTACCCGTTTGTCATTCGTAGATCTTTACCAGTCGTTACAGGTAGTCAGACGCCAGAAAGTCTGACCATCAGTTTATCCAAAAAGTATCGCGTTGCCGCAGTAACTGGGTAGCGGAGGTCTGATAGCAGTCCCTCCATGTAAAACACGGGTATCCAGCCGCACCCGATTAGACTCCGGTCCGGACTAAGCGTTTCGCTTCGTCGTTTATACCGCGTACATCGAAGGACTGGTACAATCTGCCTGCTGCGGTCTTTCCGTCCAACTATAATATAGGTGTCTTCAAGGCTAGAGTGAATAGGCTCTTAATAAACTAGTGCGCCTGACCATCAATGATTGCATCTCCGCTTACCATCAGGTGGGATCGCAGTCAAGCACTGGTTTACATCAATTAAAAAAAAAAAAAGACTAGAAGCCGACCCCAAGCTAGTTGAGAAAAGTCTCTGGAGATGATGATGATCACTGTCAGTCATTATCTATACTATACCCGAAACACGTGTCTAGTATTTTTATGTAAAGAACCTGTATACAAAATTTCTTAACTGTATCATGAAAAATCACAAAGTTATAAGTTTATTATGTTACCTGTTTGTCCACACAAATACATGATCACCGTACCATCCGGGCGCTGAGGGGTTTTTTATTCCTCCCGCATCCAGCTGTGTGCTGGCGCCTAATGCCCGGTACGACCTGCCAGGAACTGTGTTGTGTTTAGTGTCGGTGGTTTCCAACTTATAACCTTTTTTAAATATATTTGGGAATAAATTTAACATGTTGTAAAAATTTGTTGGAATTGATTCAGTTACTGATTCTGAACAACCTATATTCAGGTTTTTCATGTACTAAAAATAATTTTGTAAGTCTATTATTATGGTGAACTAGTCACTTAAAGAAGAACACAGCTTAAACATAAATCAAAAAAATACATACAATTAATGAGATCGAGGCTATCTTCGTTATTATATGAACATTCGTGATTAGCTTCGTTGTTTTCGTAATGTTACTCTAGCAACTTGCCAATTTATATCTAGTTTGAAATTATACCGTCTGCAAATTTAACTTACGCTGTTTTTTATGTTTCCACCAGCTTGGGGCGTAGCAGTAGCATGGGTGGCAATCTCCTGCTGCAGCGGGTACGGCGGGCTGGTGAACTCTGCGCTGTCATACCGGGGCCTGCTCCCTCTCAGCAGACTGACCTACTGCGCCTATCTGGTGCACCCCACCATCATGATGTACACCTCCTTCTTGCTGGACGGACCCTATCACATGCAGAACTCAACAGTGGTGAGTACAAGAAGGGCATAGGTTTTTATTAAGGACGTCAACAAATGTATGTGGTTCAGTGACCGCTCTGCGAGTTGGTTTCAAAGAGTCACTGTGGCCTTGGAGAGTAAAGGGCAACACAGGTGGATTTTAGGGTCAGTTGTCATGGAGACGCGACGCGATGTTGTGCGAAGAGAGACTTAAAACCTAACTTTATTTACGTTACACACAGTGTCGTGGCGCGTCATGTCTTGGTGTGAATTGATCCTTAGTCAGCTGGGCACGCCACAATTATGGCGGTAAGTCCCCTCTTTGAGGCGTGGTTGGAAAGACCTCACGGCGTCCTCACCTTCCACGTGACGCAGGTTCTCACCGAACACGGTAAGTTCGAGAAGTTCCTGCACCGGATTCGTGCGGAAGCGACGCTCGGGTGTCGTCACTGTGTGAAACGCCTGGAGGACACCGCGGAGGTGTCCCCGCTTGGGCATAGCAACACCGTGTCCTCATGGGAGCGACCGACGGCGGCGATCTCTCGCGCCGGGTACAGGCCATGGTCCGGAGCAAGGAGGAGTGGCAGGCGTTCGCCTCCTTCTGCGAAGCAGTAATGCTGGCAAAGGAGGCGGCCGATCGCGTGAGACAACGTTCTCACGCCCCTACCGCCGCCGGGATTCCGATCCCGATTTCCGGCCACCGTAGGCGCGGGCTTGCGGACGGCGAGCAATGGGTAGCCCGCCGTCCGACCGTCCGGTAACCGTCCGGACCGAGCCCAAGTCGTCGACGGCGCGTATTGTTCCACGCGCGCCTCAGGGAGATGTCAGCAAATCGTAGGGGCCCAGCAGGGTCGAAACCCGGGGCCCTGGGACAAAGGCAAGAAAGGAACAGGAGTGGGTTTTTAGTCAGTAAAAATCTGACACTATCTCCCGCTTCGCCCAAGAGTGCGATTTGTCATAAGATGATTTTCCCACCTAAAAAAAAAACCCTTAATCAGCTAAAGTCTGCAATTCCAAGCTCAGCTCAGACCACCTAAAAAAGAAATGACAGCTATTATCATGCTACAACGAAAGATCTATAGGACACATAAAACATTTAAAAAACAGTTCTTATTTGATAAATGATAGTTAAATGTAGCATGAAGACCGAATAATTTATTTTACGTGACACCAAAGTCCATATTTCACTTGACACCAAATTTTATCGAAAGAACATCCTACAACACGAATACTTGTCACTTGCTTGCCTGCACAACAAGATAAGAACATAACTCCCCCAAATTACTCGTAAAAACAGTCTATATTCAATGGTATATAAAAACGTTGTAAAATTTGATACCTGCTCGTTTTCAAAGGAAGCTGATGACTCATTAGCCACTCCCTGACTTCACCCTTTTCAGTAAATATAGGCGTTAATTTACTGCCCAACACGGTATCATAAATTATTTGTAGAAGGTACAGTTACGACCAAAAATATTCACACCCTTAAATAAAATGAAAAGACATTTTCTTAGAGTAGCTTTTCATTCAAATGTCACAAGCCGAGTTTTTGTTAAAAGATTCTGTCTGCGCAAGACCTCAAAGTTTTTATTCGTAATGGGTAACACTTACGAACAGAAAAATTCACACCCTTAAAGAAAAGTCATTTTCTCGGAGCGTGAGTGGTATTGACTTGAATGGAATACCGTAATAGTTTGTATTCAAATATTAAATGTATACCTATTTTATCAGTCTTTACATGTATGTATGATTTAAATTATTATTAGATCAATAGATACCTGTATGTGTATTTTATATTAAAGTTAATTTATCTTAAAAAATATCAGGAGACTAAACTATATAGAAGTAGACTAAATAATGTTTTACGCATGAATAATTAAAAATGCTTCTCTCTCTTAACTCACTTATTTTGATGTGCCCGACTGGTTCCATAATATGATCTAATCAAATCAAATCAACAGCATTTATTTCAAATAGACAATTTACAGGCACTTTTGAATAGTCAAATGTCAGTCAGTCCAAAAAAAAAGTGAAGCTAAATTGCACGTTCCAAAGCGTAGATCTCTATGGAAAAGAACGTGTAAGAAACTCCATGCATACTCTTTTAAATCATATTATGAGTTACAAATATTCTTGATTACATTTTTCTTGTTGCTTCTACTAAGTGAAGAAAAAAAAAGTAATTAAAAGAATTGAAATAAGCCACTGGCAGTTAAGAGATGACCCGTCTCAACTGACGGTACCCGTTCACGAGTATGACGCGTGCATCAGCCCTAATCGGCACAACCATTTCGAAGGGAACTAAATGACTCAATAATACGTGTCAACATCAGCGAGACAGTTGAGTGAGCATGACAAACTATCAACTGGCATGCTTGGTTATGTGAAACAAGTTGCAACCTAGTAAAAATGCTCCATGGTACTTTACATTCACAAGTGCTTCATAAAATTATAAATGGACTACCTTTTTTTAGGTGGGTAATCATCCAATGACTTCTCCCACTCTATGGTAGAGCAGGAGATTGTGTCAGACTTTTACTGACTAAATCCACTTCTATGAACTCCTCCTCCAATCCAAAGAAGGAACTTCTTTGCCTTGCGTCCCAGGACCCCGGGGTTCCCTTTCGGGCGAAACATAGAAGTTTACCACCTAAGAATACATACATCATCATCATCTTCCTGCCTTTGTCCCGTGTTATTTGGGGTCGGCGCAACACTTTTTTTCTTCCATTCTGCCCTGTCACTCGTCATGCTATCACTAACTTCCTTTTCTTTCTTATCACTCTTCACCTAAGAATACATACATGTGGAATACAATAAAAGTATTAAGTATTTTTGCTCGTGATTGTACTTATTGTTCTCCTTTATTACAATGGTCTCGATATGTTTATTTCATTTCGCTGCAAACTTGCAAACGTGGAGCTTGATGGCACAAAATGCTGTAACTTTCCAACTGAATGGACCGAGCAGTATACAATTGGCCAGGAATTCTCTTCAGTTCTCATTCCATTTTGCATTTTATTCAAAACAAAAACCGTTTTATTGAAGGTACTGTTTAAATATTTCAGTATTATATTTAAAGTGCCTGTGCTCAGCGTGAGGTCCTTGGTTCGTTTCTGGGACGTAATATTAAGTAATATTGGGTTTTTCAATCTAAAATTATGTTTGTCCATTTAAGGGCGCTATCACAAACATTATTTCGTTTTTTCATACATTCGTTGTTCGAACAGCTGTTGCATCACACAGTGTACCATTTTTGCAGCTGTAATGACGTTTATGTAGATTTATAATCATAGTTATTTAAATAAAAGTTTTAGTTTTTTTTTTTGTCTTATTAACTAACGTTTCTTCTAATTATAAATCCACCATTTAAAAAAACCTACAAACCGCTTAACCCGCGCTTTAAGTCCGCCTCTGTACTTTTGTGTGCATAAAGTATTTATTAAATAAATATATTGCGTAAATATACTGATGTAGTAAGGAGAGGCTAAGTAAAAGCTAAGCTAAGCTAAGTAGGCGTATTAATATTCCACACATAATATATTGTAGTTTTGAAGCCGTTGTGAAATATCAGATATACTATTATGTATATTTCGCTTCATTTACTTAGTACAGTAGTTCAATCTAAGAGTTTAAAAATGTCTAGTCTCACGTTATATATACTTCAGAATTATGGCTATTTTTAAATAGATAAAAAAAATTGCGATATACGAGACCGATATGGAACTAATAACTGTTCTCCGCCACTCAATTAATCAAAAGTGGTCGAAATCTTTTAGGTTTTCTGAAAAAGAACGCCAAAGTTTAGACTCGCGCACTGAGGGTTCCGTACAAATTCACCTATGCAAATAATTCAATTCCCGAATTGAGTTTGTAATTTTTTTTCCGAATCGCAAGAAATTATTATATTTTTGTGACGTAACAAAAAATGTACTGTTTTTAAATTTATTCCTATACCTGTGCTATAAGACCTTGCTTTATTACAAAATTCAAGATTCTGAGTCAACGGGAAAGTACCCTATGAATTTTGATTCCCTTGAGAGTGTCGAAATATACGTTTTTTGTGAGATAAACGGACCGCAGACGTAAATGTATGGTTTTAATTTCAACTTGATACTTCCACGCCTTTCCGATATATAGGATCTTGACAGACAGATAGACGGACAACAATGTGATCCTATAAGGGATCCGTTTTTCCTTTTGAGGACCCTAAAAACAAAAATCTCGCTCTCTATTACATGGATCTTATCGTAGCTAGCAAAAAAATAATGTACACCCTTACACCCCAATTACAAAATTTAGTAACAATCATAAATATATATAAGCACTGAAATACTTAAATGAAGTGCAGTGCAAGGTCGTGTTTTTTGTATTAAGAAATTAGTTATCCCATTTGTAGGAATATAATATGGGAATCGACACGACGTCGGTATTGGAACCTACGCACGTACACACACACTCTAGCGACGCTATTCATCAAAATTGTATATACCAAAATAGGCAATAAATTATCATAAAATAATTAAAATTATTTTAGGTTAAAAATTACCTATTTGAAAAATGACAACCCTTCCTACTACTTTCAGGATATTTCTTTATTATGTTAATTGTTGTACAAGAACACCTCTGCCCTTTGTGTACAAGCGTGATGTTATGATTCTGTACTTAAAATATAAATTTACTGTAATTTAAATTAGATTTATAATAAATAAAAAAATAGAAGCCAAAGATTTTCTCAAAATAATTTTTATCTAACCGGGCTAAAACCATGTCAGAAAATTCGTCTAGTAAAAATCATAAAGCGTAGTTTTGTTACCGGCTCATAAAGATAGGAAACTGTTGTGTTCCGAGCTATCTCACAAATAGATAGACATTTCCAAGAAACAGCGTGTACCTAATAGGAAACAGGCAACTGCTGTAGGTAAAACTTAGATATAATATAATAAAAATATAGACATTTTTCTTTTTTACTTTTCCTGTCCAGGACGTTGCGAAACCTAATGTATCTACATAATATCTATATGACTTTGTGTAGATCAAAATACCAATTAGGTATACAACATCGTTAAGTTCAAGACCACAAGTTTTCATTCGAAACCATTACGAAGCTCGCCCTTTCATTTATTTAATGTCCTCAACTCGAGACGACGGGTTAGATAAATACAGGGTTCCACGGAGGAATTCGGGACAGTGAGATTAAACTGCAGCCGTATCTTATTGCCAACATAAATCTCTCATTTGGGAGACAACGGCAGCACTAAAATATGCAGGAAAACTATCAGTAAATGAGATATAAACATTTGATTACTGGCGCCCCGCACGTATGTGTCGTAAAGAACGGTATGAAAACTACAATACTCTTGTGTAGTTGGTACTTGAGGGGCACAGATTTATGCGACGCTCTCGACATCCATTCAAACGCTGGCACATGAAAGGCGGCCTTTGAATTGTGTGAAAAACTTTTGATTCATTGTAAAGTACAACATTTTTCCACGACACAGAACTGGGAGGCAGTCCCTGGTCATTCTTTTGACAGTATTTTGTCGAGTAACTGTACCTTTTATTTGTCAGTACTCATTAGTCGATGTCAACGTAATGCCGTACTTACCAAGTTGTTAACTTGTTACTGGTCGCCCGACACTCTCAATTGACACTCGAGACTGATTTTCGTAACGAATATCTTGGAAACAAGATAAACTTTTCTAAATACGTACTTTTTTTCGTGTACACATTAAAAGGTGTCATGAACTCAATATGAAGCTATAAAAACAACGGTGTGACGAAAGGAAATTACACGTAGAGGTGTTTGACATGAAATGCTGCTTCACAACAAAGTGGGTGTTTGATCCTTCTCAATATTTAATGGATTCTAGTACAAGAAGAGAGAATACATAAAATGATACGCATTTTCAACCTTGTCTTAAAATCTTTTGTAAGAAGTGTGCCTCATTGCTGTTGAGATAGCTATATTGAATAGGGTCGGTGTTTCTCTTATTATTGATGTATGACAGTTTCTATTATTACAAACAGAAGGGACAGAATGTTGATTGAGGATAAAAGCCTCCAGTAACCTTAGGAATGACTTATTCAAAGAAACATATACCAATATACATAATAATTTGCTTCGTTCGTTCCCTTTATTTCTGCGCGTCCTTCGTAAGCCTTTTCGGCTTTATTAACCATCATATAAAGCAATAACGAAGTGTCATTTCATTTAAAATGATACTCAGGAAACCCATTTCATATCCATGTTTTATCGTCGCTATATGTATATGAAACGTGGCTTTAAAATTAAATTACTGTTTCGATAAAAGGTTTCTCATTTTCATGATAATGTTTTTTTTTTCGGTGGGAAATCATCTAATGACAAATCCCGCTCTTGGGCGGAGCGCGAGATAGTGTCAGACTTTTACTGACTAAAAACTCACTCCTATTCCCTCGTTGCCTTTCGTACCACGGCCGAGTCTTCCTTTCAGAATCAGACCCTTGGCCCCAGTTGGCCTCGACCCTGCTGGGCCCCTACATTTGCTGACATCTTCTTGAGGTGCGCGTGGAACAGTAGGCGCCGTCGACGACTTGGGCTCGGTCCGGACAGTTACCGGACGGTCGGACGGCGTCCGCGAGCCCACGCCTACGGTGGCCGGAAATCGGAATCGGGGTCCCGGTGGCGATCGGGGCGTGAGGACCGTTGCCTCACGCGATCGGCCGCCTCCTTTGCTAGCATTACTGTTTTGCAGAAGGAGGCGACCACCTGCCACTCCTCCTCGCTCCAGACTATGGCCTGTACCAAGGCCTGGCGCGAGAGATCTTCTTAATAATAATGTTAGAAATGTGGCTATAAAGTTTTATACCGTTACTTGACTGAAATCATGAGACAGCACGAAGAAGATAGTGGGACAACTTAGATGTCTTCCTTAGAAATTTTGAAGAAGTGGCCCAGATTCGGGAACAATAGAAGGAATATAGGGAGGCTTTTAACCAGCAATGGAATAATACAGGCTTGATTTAATAGCATAACAATGTCAAAAGGTATCTTAGGGCCTTATTAAAAAAAAACCATACTACTGTCAGCTACTACTACCAGACCACGTTTCGGAGCCATATATCATCGTTGGCAACACGCACTGGTCATAGTCTTTCGTCTTGGGACACTGTGGTAGGTATATTACACGAGATAATGCCGCGCAGCTATTCGAACATTGCTCAACCGAGTCGGATTCGACGATTGACCTCTTTCTCGAAGTTAGATTTACCCAACTGGACCGTCTGTCCCAGTTAAACGTAGTCGTCCACAACAGTGCCTCATTATAGCAAGGTTTGTTTCCTGTTAATTTCTTGCACAATCCTTCCACAGACTTCATTCGAATGAGGGCCACGTATGGTTATCCTGAAATAATTTTAACCACACAGTCCTCGACACGATACGAAACCTTGACTTGGGTGGGAGATCCATACCTGAATCCCGATTCTAAGTTAACGTAGTTCTCTGCTTTCGGTTGGTGGCCATATTGGATTTGCATTTTATTATAGTGTACTGCATAAACTGCATTCTACTAGTCAATTCCTTTCATTTGATACAATATGGGTAGTAGCGGGGGTTGTAAAAAAACATGTAATCCGCCATTTTGTTGGCGGCCATATTAGATTTGCAATTTTTTTCATAATATGTTTAAGTAATTATATTAGTCAAGCCATAGTATACCCATAGTGAGGAGGTTATGTTTTGGTACCTATGGCCGCAACTACATAATGACGGACTACATATTTTTACATGTAGTCCGCCATTGTGTAGCGGCGGCCATCTTGGATACACAATGTTACTGAATATACAATATTGTATTGTCATCAAAACTAAAGGTGTGAACCAACAATCAGATCGATATGACCCAAACAAACAAGTCTAGTTAAATAAAATCGTTTAATAAGCCTTTTAGTTGGAATGAAACTTGGCATCTTCAAGTTTGATAGTAATGCACTGCGAAGTAGATACAGCTGTGCGATAAAACAAAACTTAAGAACAACTACACATTACATAGTGCACTGTAATAGTTTCTGAGTACGTTCTTAGTACTGAACGTAATGGCGGAGTACTGTTTCCCTGAAATCTTAAATGGAAACTTACCTTGCATTGTTTATGTCAACGCCAGAAGCGCCATATGAGTTTCTCTCGAACCATAAAAGTATTTTTAACTTCCACCGTTACTCAACAAGAAGGGTGAAATGTCGTATAATTAAGCCAAAACCAAAAGTCGAGGTGATAAGTTATCCCGTCAACTTTATCCCAAGCTACCCCGGGGAACAAACAGTTTGCGGGCAAAAGATTTATATCTCGTCGTCACCTCCAAGCCAAGACTTACCTAGTTGTTTCACGTATACTTTACTGTTCCACTTGAAGGACAAGGGGGAACCTCCTTCCCTCTTCAACCTCTCTCCTCAAGATGTAACATAAAATTCGTATGGACTCGTATAAATGTTGAGTTATGAAATTGCACTTAAACCATAACCTGAATTTAACTTTTACGTTCCCACATACAATCAGCTGAAATGTTTTCCGTAAAGTACATTTCGTTGAATGAAACTGGGAGGTATTCAAAGTTTTCTAGGAAATACTCCAACCCGAGCTAGTGTATACTGTGCAAGCAAATTCAAATATTACTCAGAGTATCTAAACACAGGACTTAGAAGTTTTCAAATCGCATTTCATTATCGGTTGTTTGAATCTAGTCTCATGTCGACTAAATTACTACCGAAACTTTTGATAGAGTTACCACAGATTTGGACAGCAGAGAGGAACAAAGTCCGACACGCCCTCTCGCTCCACCCAGAGCGAGAGAAGTCATTGATGATTTTCAATCTAAAAAAAAAAATACGATTAAGGTCCACAAAATAAGCAATAAGCACAGAATTGTAATATTAAAGCCATAAAGGTGTCTGCAACGGACTCTCTGTTCACATTAACACTAATTTTGTTAATAATTAAGAGGTAATTTATGTGGTTCTCTGCTAAATTAAAGAGCACTTATCAAAGTGGCTCGGCGTAGGACTACGACCCGCCCGGGAGCCTCTTCCTCACGCACATAAACCCTCGCCTACCATTAATATAGTTAAAACCTAACATTCTTTGCACGTAATTTTTATTTGAGGCAAAGTTTATTTAAACTTTTCCCGTTTGCTCAGACCAATGTTTTATCAAAGATCGCTTAATTTGCAAGTATTACAAATACTTTTCCAATTCTATTTTCCAGAGTTTTATATTGTTCCAAGTGTTCGTGTGGTACGATCGACTGCGGTCGTCGGGACCGACTCCGATTTCGATTTTACTACAATAGAATTTCTCTAAAAACAACTAAATTATTCAGTCAAACGAAAATAATATACCTATTTTAATTTTATTTATTTCTATTCTCAGCTCGCAATCTACGCCGGATACGCAGTGATGGCATTCTTAGCTTCGTTCGCCATTTCACTGGCGTTTGAGGCGCCCGCTGTCCGATTGCTCAAGATCATTAGCGGTGAACCTCGGAGCAAGAAGAGTTCTTGAACTACATAGAAGACAGAAGAAGACAGTCGTAGAATTGACACGCAAAATAGACGTGTCGATCCCATGCGGTATTTGTTCAATGCGCACTCATTGATTTACAATAATTGTAAATAAAAATACAGGTACTTTTATCACTCTCCTGATATTCTTTAAACAAATATTAGTACCAAAATTCTTTAAATCATATATTTTTGGACATTTAATTTCCTGTCTCTACAGGCCACTGTCGTCAAATCTTCCCCAATGAAGTGCGCTCGATCGAAGCTTTATTTAGGTTATAATTTTAGAAACCCAAAACGTTAAGGACTTGATAGTTACCAATAAAGACTTTATACATGTTACCAATGTGACTTCATTTCTTTTTATCTATCGGTTTTTCACATAATGTTGGCCAAATGGTTCGGTCGTTGGTCGTATCCGATCCGTTCTATGTAACATCGATTCAAAGGGGTTATGTTTACGACTTTATCTGTTGATGGCACATCTTCAGGAGTGCCAGTCATCACGAGCTGACCTAGTTGCGAAGTTATACACATGCTTGTTCAAGTACTTAGATTTAGGCAACTGATTTAACTCAGTGTAAGATGTGTCTACCTACTGAATAGTTTCACAACGCGGTGAATTGAGCGTGGCATTCTTGATTATATGTTTGTGAATTTGGTTAAAAAATACACTAAAATAATTTAATTCAGTAATGAATGTAACAATATGATTTTTATGCATAAAGAATGTTGTTTTTTAAAGTTCATTGTCTCGACGTGTACGTAAATCAATAAAATGATTTCTCCAACTGTCGAACAAGCCTCACCGTGTCGCTCCAGACATGACAATTTATTATGATTACACTCCATAGCCTCTCCTACATGCAATGAATCAATCATGCCGGCTCACCGCGCGTTATCTCTCCGCCACATACATAAATCCTCTTTGTTTAATAACTAGCTTCTTGTTAGAACCCCAAACCGCACGTTCTTCGGCTCTACCGATATTTTTTATTGTCAACATTAAGACGCTACATGAATATACACCAGCCGTGTTTTTTCTTTAAGATTTTGCCCAGGGTTCTTGAACTTGCAATGGAGAATAAAATTAATGCTACATCGCTTACTCGTTAATGGTCCTTATGAAAACATTGCCCCGAAAAAAACAATGGATTAAATGAGACTCAGAGTATATAGGGTGACTGGTAATTAATGACCGATACTTAAACACATGATTGTACTCATGATTACAAACAACTTTCCCAAAGATTTTTTTTTAATACCAATTAATTTAAACACAATAACAAAACAGCAGCAGCAACAGTCTTTGGATATTATTTTACTGAAACATGTAGGTTCATTGCTAACGTCATCGATAACGGGCGCTGCGCCGCTAACAGCTGATCAGGTGAAGGCGCGCGCGTGAAATTCAAAGTTTCAAACAGCTGTTGTGTTATTGTGATTAAATTAATTAGTTTAAAAAAAAAAATTCTTTAGGAAAGTTGTTTGTAATCATGAGTACAATCACTGGTTTAAGTATCGGTCACTAATTACCAGTCACCCTATATAAACATGTTTTAATACAATATTGTTTTATATAATTTCGAGGACCTATTAAATATTTTCTACCTCTAATAAGTACCTGTGGTGATGTATGCTCAGTTAGTTCTTATTTGACGGTAGTGTAGGAGTAGGTCCACAAAAAAACTTTGCTTTCATTGATAAGCTAGTACAATTATTATATTTTATGTATTTCTTATCAATATTTAGCAAGGAGTTTAGCTTTTAGATTATTTTATGGTAAAATATGTTTAACATGTGATATTTCATTGAATATTTAGAGGTCCTTGATAACTTTTTCACATATTCATCAGGTCTTATAGGTTTTACCATTCGAAAATAAATTTCTAAAAATAAATTTTATTTAGTTTTGAATAAATAAAATGGAATTATTAATGATCACACAATCATGATCTTACAATGTTATCACAATCACCGACCTCATATGAAAAATAAATTGTAAATATTCCGACTAAAATATTCTGAAACCACGTTTATATTGTAAATAAATAAAAATGATAGATTTTATAATAAAGCATTATTTAATTACTCTCCTGTGTATCATTAATGACTTCCCTGTTTGGATGTGCTGCAAATTTCAGTAATGAATTGCTGAACAATGGGTAATTAACTTTTAAATTCAAACGTGATTTAATGTTTCTAATCCCACTGTTGAGTGTTCACTCTCCAGGCTACTCAGGAAATAGAATCACATCAATACTCCATGAAGTGCCGTGTTATTGAGTTGTGAGAAGTGGGTGTGGTGGTTACCACCTGCCCCCCTAGCAAATTACAACCGTTTCGTGTTCCATTCTCCAATCGATAACGCCTCGGTGTCAGCAATTGTAGAAAACGATAAGTTGGTAGCCATGTTGACGCGCCTGAGTCGGCCGCTCGTTCTACAAAGTCGTTCTACAATAACAAAGGATGTAGCGTTGAACATTGTAGATACGATAAAAATTCATTCTATCATTTTGAACGATGTGAATTTCGTTACGAATTTTCTATTCGTTTGTTCTGACCACGTGACTTAACGTTGAGATGATGTCATTTCCATACATTTTATTTGTTTTCGACTAGCGGACTTTCGTCTAGGTGCTGGGGTTTTTTAAGTAAAGAGTGAATAGGTTACCATAGGCGAGCGTGCTCCATCGTCGACCAGATCGTCACTTTCCATCAGGTGAGATAGTGTTCAAGAGCCTACCAACAGTAAAAAAAGTGTTCTATGGCATTAGTCAACATAAAAATATGGATTGTTATCAAGGGTTAGGTTAGAAACTTTATCTCAATAAAAAACATGTCGCTTACTTGAGAACAATAATTATAACTTAAATACTAATTTTGGTTCGACAACATCCGTTACAAAACTACCCAAAACTCGACCCACCCAACAAATTCATTTTTCGAGTAATATCCGGTTGGCGATTAAGTAATGACTAAGCTGGGTTCTAAATGCGTTGAATGCGAGAAGGTTTCTTATGCGTGAGAGTATTTTGATTAGGGTAGTTCTTCGAAATTTGATTCTTCGACTGATCCATATTTATTTATTTATTTAAGGACAACCAACAAAGCATACACCATTATACATGTAAGGATTCAAGGTCATTGTTACATTTTGTAGTGTAGCCTTAATTAAAGGCTGCCACGACATGCATTAAGCAGAAACAACCAACCAACCGATATGACCAAAATTTATTTCATTTTCAGCTCTGTAAATGCTCTGCTTTATTGCTCACATATTTTGTGTCCAGGTTAATCAGAATTTGTTACATATGAACCAGAAACAGAAAAACAACAGGAAAAACTGGGCTCTGTATTAAGAAAATAATCTTCTTTTGATAACAACAATAACGTGTTTTCATGAAAAAAATTATCAGTGATCATATCGTAGAAGAAATCTGGTACATTCAACAATCATTAATTATATTATAATTAATATTGATGTATCAAAGGGAAAATGCGTCATTTTGTTCCGGATAATGGCAAAGGGACGCGTTATACGAATCAGAAGAACAATCTTCAAAAAAATTTATTTTGTACTTAGACAGCAACTGTTAGCTTTTTTTTTGCTTTTGGCGCAAACGTGAGACACGTGATGTTAGTTTTTCTGTTATCATATGTTTCAACATGTTTTTCTACACTGTGTGTTTATGTGTGCCAAATAAAATATATTTCTTGCTTTCTTCTTTCTTTAAAAAATTACATGCCGTTTTATTAGTTGGTTACAGAAATATACCCATAGACATTGGAAATTATGTACCAGAAAAACTACCCATTATATAATTGTGCTACTTCAAATGTAAGCATATTTTTTGCCATATTTGTTCCTGGTTTTTGGTAGAACTAATAAACTTGTTTTAATGTTGGTTTTTATTATATATATATTGATCATTTTATTTCTAAACAACAAAGTTGGAGTAAGTCTTTAAGTGATGGCAAAGCACTTAAGCTTAGGAACTGCTTGACTCTGTTCACTTTGTACGACTAAACGGGATTCTACAGGCACAGCACACTGAGATACATATGTTGAGCCGTTCCAGGAAAAACATCGTAAAGTATTTTCGCAATTTCTTTTTTTTTTGTTTTCTCTTCCACAATTAAAAATTATTTATGAAAATATGTTAGTAGCAACTATTGTATTAGATCAGCAGTAGTTTTATGAATAATAAGTTTTTTTTTAATTATCTAAACTTATATTAATATTATAAAGCTGAGCAGGGCACATTGCTCGCAGAACATATGATCGATGGGGACGAAAGGTTCTGGAATGGCGACCGCGTACCGGAAGACGCAACGTTGGAAGGCCTCCCACAAGGTGGACCGATGACCTGGTGAGGGTCGCGGGAATCCGATGGATGCGAGACGCACAGGACCGATCATTGTGGTGGCATTTGGGGGAGGCCTATGTCCAACAGTGGACGTCTTTCGGCTGAAATGATGATGATGATGATGAAGAGTTTGTTCATTTGTTTGGTTGAACGCGCTAATCTCAGGAAGTACTGATCCAATTTTGACCACTTTCGGTGAAGGTAACTTTTACGGTAACATTTAATAAAGCGTAGGGGCAAGCATTTAAGCACGTAGGAATCAATTTACGCTAAAAGTGTTTTTTTCGTACGGGTAACTAACTATATGTTGCTCTATCGAGTTCTAGTTTCGAAAAAATACAATATATGCTTCTACCGTAAGAAAACAAAGCCAGAAATATAGTCTACGTAGCAGTACTTTAAAATATTAACTACTAAGCACTAAGTAACTACATAATTAAAAAAACTTTTTACAAAAAAAAATAACCGACTTCACTAAAAAATAAAAACATTAAAAGGACGAAAATAACTTTAATTTCGAAAGTCGGTGTTTCTCGGTATTGTATGTTTTTTATTTAACACCGATTTCCGAAATTAAAGTTATTTTGATCCTTTTAGTGTTTTTTTTTTGTGAAGTCGGTTATTTTATTTTTTTGTAAAAAGTTTTTATTTCACACTTTTTAGTTGCGATACACTTATAAACAGAGTGACAATTTCTTATGACAATTCCAATTAACCCAAACACTGCTAAGTAGGTTACTTTGTTTTATCATAAAGTTCCCGTGTCGGAAGGTGGAAGGTAGACACCTTCCACATTCTGGCTCCATCATCAGATCAGTTCGATAGAACCTCATAGCCAAAGTGCATTTCATGACAATTCTAATAAGTCCAAATACGGCTAGGTTACATTGATTAATTACAGAGTTCCAGTGCCTACCTTCCGGCTGCATTCCATTAGGTGGACCGATGACCTGGTGAGAGTCGCGGGGATACAATGGATGCGAGACACACAGGACCGTTCGATGTGGCGACAATTGGGGGAGGCCTATGTCCAACAACGGACATCTTTCTTTATCTTTTATCGGCTGAAATGATGAAGATGATGGAAGAGAAAACTTTTTCCACTCTGTTCCTCAAAAAACACAAACTATCGCTTACGGTATTCTTTCTAAACAGAATCGATAGCATAGCATAACGTACAGCCTTATAATGTACCCACTGCTGGGACTGAGTTCTTCTCTCTAGCTGATGAAATGAGCCGTAATCTATCACGCGGGCCCAGTGCGGGTTGGTGGATGTCACATGTCTTCGAATTTTTGGTTCTAGGAAATGCTGGTATCTTCACGCGATATTTTCCGTCACCGTTTTGAGAGAACTGGTGGTGAAAAAAGTTACACAAAATAGTACCTGGCTAGGTCTCAACCCGTGACCTTGGAAGTCGTGACAACTTGGAAATCGTGACGGTTACCACTCGGCCACTACTGCTCACACAGAGTCGATATCTGCTTAATAGAAGTTTATAACAATCGGGGTCGAGCAGTGTCGGTTTAAAATACTTGAGGAAAGTTTTGTTCACGAAGATCTTGGCTACCTAAAGTCTAAATCCCAAGCTAAAAATAGCCGGCTAAGTAGTGAGTTTACACTTAGTTTATATTGTTATTCCCTAGTTTTGGTGCGAACAATATAAGTATTAATTCATGTCTCATGCCGTGGTGAAAAGATTAGCTTGTCAAGTTGATACTACAACAGGCTATCAAGCCTAAGGTGTACCAGCCGTATTTTTGGAGTTCCGTACATCAGAAGGAAACAAACGGAACCCTTATAGGATCACTATGTTGTCCGTCTGTATGTGTGTCTATCTGTCAAGACCCTTTATCTTAGGAACGCGTGGAGGTATTGAGTTGAAATTAAAGCCACTCAGGTCTGCAGTCCCTTAAAGCTGTAAAAAAATCAAACTTCTGAGTTAACGAAAAAAAAAAGGTACAGCCGTTTATGTCGCAAGAAATGTGAATTTCGACACTCAAAGGAATCAAAATTACTAATTACTTCCGCTGACCTAGAATTCTGAAATATGGCATGAAGCATGGTCTCACAGAACAAGTATAGGAACAAATCTGAAAACTGTAAATCTGTAGTTACGTCACAAAAAAACTTTTAGTGATTCGGAAAAATCTTTGTAACTCAATTCGGGAATTCAACTGTCCGACTCGCACTTGTCCGGTATTTTTTAAAATAATAGTGACAGATTTAGGCTTAGGGAATACTAGCAATTTAAAAGTTCTATTTACTGCATCGAATAGCTAGTACAATTACGATGTATTTCACTAGAAAAATAAAATAAAACTCTGTCGCTCTAAACTCCACATTCAGTTCAAAAGCATCACAACACAACGAAATGAATAAAACTAATGGGCTGAAAGAGCAAATCGTTTCAGAATAAACGAAACGAAAAATAATACTGAGAGATTAGAAACGTGAGCTTTTGTGCGACACGGGGACGCAGCGTGCGACAGAATAGTCGCACAATCGATCCACGCGCTTGCTGCCTGCCTTACGCCTAGCGCCCTGTAGTTATTACCATCCTTTATCGGTTATAGAATACGGATGTGAGCCCATAAATTGAAGACACCATGAAGAATTTTGATTTCCTCTAAATAAATGTGGATCATGTGAAGACGTGAGGAGAACACAAATCAAATGAGAGTGTAATTTCGGTAGATTTACTCAAGGTAGAATTATGTGTACGTATCCTGATCCCCTGATACCGATGCGGAGGCCGTACGAAAGAATATTTTAATTCTTGAAGCCTTCAGAGGCGTTTTGGGGCTTCACGTCGAAAATAAATGCCAAGTACTCTCAAGACTCTTGCTTTTTTATTAAGATATGCCAATGGTATACTTAGTACCTGATATTATAATGTAGACTAAAAAAAATATTTTTAGCTAGGGTCACTTTAACAAAAAAAATTAACTTCATTTTTATTTTGGATTTTTTTGTTTTGTTTTTTTTTTTGATTTTTTTGCATAAAACGACGCATGGAATTTGTAAAAGACACTGGCTCCTGTAACACAGATACTACGCCTAGCGCAGGAGTCAGGGATTCACTATTTTTATAAAAGACTAGGTTCAGCCCGCAGCTTCACCCGCGTGAAAGTAGGTTTCTCCATACAAACTTTAGACCCCCGTATCATCCCGTTAGGGGCTGAATTTTGGAAAATCCTTTCTTAGTGCTCGCCTACATCATAAAAGGAAGCATTGTGCAAAATGTCTCGCCCCTAGTCCCAGTAGTTTCGGCAGTGCGTTGTTACGTCAGTCAGTCAGTTTCTCCTTATATAAATAAAGATTACTACTATCAAAAGAGAGTTTATTATATTACTTTAACTCTTAGGGCTGCGGGATCGCTCGTTCGAACGAGGCATCGGAGCCTTGGAACGCAAAGGCAATTGAAATATAACTGATAGGTTTTAGTACCCAATTAAAAGTCTGACACTCCTTCTCGCACCGCTCAGATTAAGAGAAGTTTTATGATGGTTTCCTAGCCCAAAAAGAAGATCACTTAAACTTGAATATCACCAATCACAATAATAACACAAAAAAGACTCACTTAATTTAAATGGCAGTGGGCAGGACACATTGCTCGCAGAACACACAGACACACAAACACGTGCCGATGGGGCCAAAAGGTTCTGAAGAGAAGCAGTGTTGGCAGGTCTCATAGAAGGTGGACCAATGAGCTAATATCGAAAAACTACACACCATCTTACCGTACTCGATATCGAATAAACGGGCATCGAATAGATTACAATTAAACTCGTACCATGAGTCAAATGGACTCGCTAGCGAAAACTCGATTGTATAAAGTTATAAACTGTGTCGAGTGTTTACGTTGGTACAAAAACCGTATCGTGTAAGGTTCACACTTAAGTTTGCTCTCTTTCTACCTACAGTAAAAGACAGAGTAAGGCAGATAAACCTAAAAACTGTACCAATTTGAAACACCGATTCTCTATAACCCAGCCAATAATTGTAAATGTACAAATATTTTGACGGTTCAGTGCTGTTGTGAGTTTGTGAATTCTTGAATGGGAAAAATGGAGAGCTTTGCCAGTAATACGTAAAATAAGCATGTATAAAAGTAATTTTATAGCCTTATTTTTAACTTAATTCTAATTTACCTTGGATTCAAGTGTCACTCTTTGATGATTTCAAATCTATTTAAACCCATAGGAGACCACACAAATACTCGAAAGCCTCTTTTTTTGAGCCTATATTCTTTTATGAAATTATTTTTACTAATATGTTCAAGTGCCTTTCGTAGAATCGCTGGGAAATTTCCTTTGACTCATCGTTCGTCTTTATATACAGACGTACCTAACATATTCTACGTTAAATAAGTTTTACCGGACATATTTATACATAAATAAATAAAATATGGTTTTACACGACATGCTTCACAACACTATCACCCTTCAATATGCTAGTGAGTCACTTTAATCCTTGCTTCGATAGCACTTGTCAAATTTGTTACTCATGGTACCGATTTTCTATAGGAAACTACTAAGAACTTTAGTCGCTAGCGAGTTCTTATTCGATAAGTTTTGTACTTGATGATTCATTCTACCGATTTTAGTTCTGCTAGTGACTGCTAGTGGCGCTGCAAAATTTGCCATACAAATGATTTACGTCGTCGATATTGAGTAGCGACGAATACTATTGCTTTAAATTCATGGTAGTGGTACTAGAGAGATGCGAGACGCATAGGACAGGACGTTGTAGCGACACTTGGCACACACACACACATTTATTTATTTATTTAAACTTCATGTACAGTGGTGGTACATAGGCGGACTTAATGCCACAAAGCATTCTCTACCAGTCAACCATTGCCACACACATCACATCGTTGTGTTTTTGTCACATCTATGTTCAAAAGTGTTTTTTTATGATTCACAATAATGAGATAAGTCTTCGCAACCTGAATGAAAAACAAGCTAATATATTTTAGTTAAAGTAAAAAGAAGCGCATGATTCTTCATTTCCTGTCCCATAATAACGGATAACATTTTCACCACGAACAACAATAAACTGAAACTTTTATAATAAAAAATAATTATCATAAAACTAAGGAACGATGCATCATACTCGTGCTATAATTGTAGCTAATAAAGCTAAAGTAATGCACCGCTTAATACGAATGGATTTCAGTTTGTTGAAATTACTTATAAGTACCTACCCTTGGGTGTTTATACGAGATTGAATTTCCCCCGATCTTGGTAAAGTTGCCCACTCGAAATAATGAAGTCACGGTATGCACTTAAGGGGCAAACTCGACCGAGGAATTTATTTTAACTAGCTTTTCCAGTGGTTTCGCTCAAGTGAAAGTAGAAAATGATAATTTGTTCTATTTTTTTTTATGATAACACTCTTTCGGGCCCACACGGGTCCCGAAAGTGTTGCCTTTTGCCTTTCATCCAAATTCCTACCATCGTTTGAGCGTAAAGGAGAAACAAACATATACTACACACACGTACACTCAAACTTTCGCCTTTATTATATAAGTCATCATTTAAAAATAAAAATACGGCTTACTGCATACCCATAGAAATATAAAAAAACAGTTCATCGGAAAACTTGAGGTTAGAGATGCCAAGCCATTCCACCAAAGCATCAAGCAGTGTGACTGTGAAATGCTTTGCCCGTGTCAGTAAGGCAAGCTCAAACAATCACAATTTAAAAAAATATGGTTAAGGATCCTTTCCTCTTGAACATCGTCATTAAGTACATCTTTTCTTTGCTTTCATAATTATATATATATAACATTTTTTTTTTTTTTTTTTTTTTTATTTATTATTAGACATACATACAGCTATCATTACAGACAAATCCAATGCGATAGTGTAGTCAAAAATATAAATTACAATTATGTTGTCATGTCAATTTGATCCAATTCATAACATTAAATTAAATTAAATATATATTGTTTGTACTATATGCAATTTATTAGTTTATGTATTGTATATATGTAAATAGTACACCATAAACTACCTGCGTATCTTCTTTCTCCTTCTCTGTCAAATCCATCCAAAGGTCATCTGTAAAAAATCGCTTTTAGCGATAAGACCGCCCAATGTGACACCCTATTAATTTTAAGTTTCTAATGTAATTAGTATTTTAGGTGTACAATAAAGAATATATCTCTTTATCTATCTATCATGCATACCTAATCACTGTGAACGTGAATGTAGTAGACTCAAAACCAAATTACTTTCAACATAATCAACTTAAGGGAGGCCAATATTCTATGTAATTATTGCCCGATTTGCTCCTTATACCGTAATTTACTTCTCTTACCTCTACCTGTACTTGTAAACGAGTAGGTAAATATATAATGCCGACAAGGGCATACATTATCTGATTAACGCAAGGAACTCGCAACTTAGGTTGTGGGTATACGTTCCTACATTGCCTTTATACGTCTTGTTAACAGGAAACTTTGTAACGTATACCTATGTGTGTTGTTAATAATCCTTACACATTCAACAGAGGTACTGCTGTGATTTAAATATAGAACTTAATTGAAGCTCAAGTAAATATGTCAAGTAGCACATTGTTCATTATGAAAATCTTAGGCTTATTGTCCACGGACGCGTAGCTTCATAGACGCGTAGGTATTCGTCTTTATAAGCTTCATTCACAACATCTTGCCGTCGTGTCGTTGCTGCTTCGTCAACAGAGTTTCATAGTTTTGTATGTAAGCTGTGAGCAGGTGTACATGAAGCGTATAATGACGACTACGCGTGTATGAAGCTACGCGTTTATGATGCTACGCGTCTATGAAGCTACGCGTCTATGAAGCTACGCGTCTATGAAGCTACGCGTCCGTCTTATCGTCTATCCGCAGAATACAACAAAAGGTATAATTGTAACAATAACCTAAAAGAACAAAGACGTCGCCGTGAAAGGGTTGAAAAAATATATTTTTGTGAAATGAGTATTTCACAAAGCGCGCCCTAAACAGTGTGCGACCCTGTGTTCTGGTTCACTTCAAGATTCTACTAATTGCTTTGCCGCTTCCACTGGCAAAAACTGCCCTGACTGTTAATTAAAGACATTTTTGCTCTGTTAATGGGGGCGTGAGTCGTTTCATTACCGACGAGCTGCATCTCCCAGCATGCCGGGCACTGGGATAGCCTCCACAACTTTTTAAATTTATAAATTAATTTCTGTAATTAACACTCAGGGTCTAGAAAATATTGTGTCGGAGATAAAACTTGTAATGATTAATGTATCTTGTTGTGTTTCTTTCATCGTAGTTTATACCCGACAGTTATCTTCGTCTTCGTTTTGTATCTACGTAAGTATGTATCGGTGTATGATTTAACAGATTCAAGCGTTTAATGAGCGATATATTGCGAACAACAGAGTTATCTTAACTATTTAGATCCGGGTTATAGTTCGGAGGTTGTTATGTAAACTATTTGGCAATAATTAACACTATCTTAGTTAAACCTTTGGCTTTAACGGAATATGCGAAATTATTTTACCCTTAGTGAAACAGTTTGATGGCTCGGTTGGCTTAGTGGGTGAGCGATTGTTGCGTGTGTGGACTAGAGACAGTTTTTCCGAGTCTGGGTGTCTTATATTTGTGAGTTTTATGAGAGAGATAGTTTTTTTTTGAGGTCGCGCCCACGGTACAGGAGTAATTTACAGTGGGGGGCAATGTTTGAGATGAGTTTGATATTTTCATTGACACGGTACCTAGAGTTATAGGATATAAAATAACTCAGATGTAGGTATCATGAGTAGATTGGTAAGTAATTGATTTAATCGAGCATCATTTCTTATTTTCAAGGTAAAACTTTTGGACACGGTTAATCGTATACAGTGAAACCTGGATAATTTCGAGCTCAAAGGGCCTAAAACTTTTTTGTTATTTGCACATTTTTTATCATATCTTTTCATTTACACAGTGTCTCTGATAGCTAGGTCTAAAGTGCATGTCTTATTTACAGAGAAACACGTGAAGAAATCGAAATTTTGCAAACATACGTGTTGCCATCTGTTTGGGGCAATATTCAAAACGCTTAATTATAAATTCAATGACTTGCTTACTGCGGCTATTAAGCTAATAAGTCGCAAGTATAGAAGCATCATCATCATCATTTCAGCCGATAGACATCCACTGCTGGACATAGGCCTCCCCCAAATGTCGGCACAAAGAACGGCATAGTATAGGAGGCATACACAGAAATAATTTCAAAAATATGTATCAGCTATTGAGATTTATTATATATATTTGAGGCAAAACTGTTGGAAACTTTTGTTTTTGTAATTTATTAGTAGCACAAGTTTCTCAGATATCCTAAGACCTACTTAAGCAGATTTTAGATACTGTATATCTCAGATTTATCGACGAAATATATACATATATAACCCATCAAAAATGAATTATAAACGACGCGACGATCCCATAACTTATGATGGTGACATCGCTGCTATCCACAAAGGACTATTTTGAGCACACGAGTAATATTGAGGCGCCCAATTTTTCCTCGCCTGAGGCAAAGGAATCTTTTCAACTGCCACGTGCAAAATTGTACAAAGTTATTCAAGTTTTAAATTATTTTGAACTTTAATGCTTTTGAGAGAAATGTAATGAACTGCCATTATCTATATATATAAAAGGAGAAACTAACTGACTGACATATCAACGCACAGCCAAAACTACTGGGACTAGGAACGTGAAATTTTGCACTAGGCATTTTATGAAGTAGGTGAGCACTAAGGAATTTTTGGAAAATCAACTTTTAAGGGGGTAAAACAGGGGTCCAAAGTTTGTATGGAGAAACCTACTTTAACGCGGGCGAAGCCGCTGGCAGAAGCTAGTTAGTAATAAACATAGAAACTAACTTAGTGTAAACGTGTCAAAATTTAACGAGACAAGTAATGTACCATAATGGGGCTCGTGTTAGAGCTCGACATGACCGCGGCGTTATCACAACAATCATCATCATCATGATTTTAGCCGAAAGATATCTGCTGTTGGATATAGGCCTCCCCCAAGTGTCACCTTGCCACTGAGACAACCATAACATTACAAATAAGTAAGTACCTTATTTAAGTTCCTCAAATCGTTAATCGACAAAACTGTTGTATAACAAAATAAAACAAAGATGGTGAAACGAAATAAAATGACTTTAAGTTTCCGCCGGTGAATTTTATACCCTGAAGTCCGTTAGGCGAGGAGATAGGTACGTTTATCTAAAATTCATATATGTAGTTGGCTTTCAGAGAGATTTCATAACATTACAGCCACTGATGCGTGTTTTCTGACAGTTCTTATGGCGGGTAGCTTCAACTTGTCAACTTCTCACGATAATGAGCATAAGTCATATATTGTAAAATCTCATCCAGCCTATAACATATTTCGCGGGCTTGTGGCGAGCAATGGGTAGCTTGCCGTCCGACCGTTCGGTAACCGTCTGAACCGAGCCCAAGTCGTCGACTGCCCGTAGTTTTCCACGCACGCCTCAAGAAGATATCAGCGGCCATTGGTGATGCGAAAGAGAACCCCGAGGCCCTGGAACGAGGGCAAAGAATTAACAAGAGTGGGTTTTAGTCAGTAAAAGTCTGACACGAAAGGGCAGGAGATGTCATTGGAGGATTTCCCACCTTTAAAAAAAACCTTTGACATATTGTTAGAATTTGGTAAGGTAGAAAAACTGGCAGCGAGGTAAAAGGAAATTCCTGACTTATCATCTTTAGATCTTCTTTCAATAATAAAGATTTTTTCTTCGTAACGGAAGGTTATTGGATTGTAAAGATTGATGACCGTAATTGTTATATTTTGTGTTTATCTTTATGTATGTAAGTAAACAGTTAAATCGAGTTTTCCGAGATTGACCAAATAAATGAAAGAAGAAATTATGTGTCCAAATAATATTTGATGCTGACGGTGCTCTCAATGGACGATTCGACCTTTGCTTACTTTACGACCGGGATATTTTGAGACATTGCGATAAAATATATTTTTTTTTATTACCACAAACTTTATATCTTCAATATGAAACCCTCATCTTTAACCAGTAGGAGGCATGTTTAGATGAATTGATAAAATATTCGAAAATAAATGAATATAACAGTAGGTAGGAACGCGATACTTGCTTCAAGAAAGATGTGTCCCTTTTATGTTGCTCATCAAAGATATCTTTATCATTTTATGACTGTTCAAGGGCCCTATATTCCGCAGAACTGGGGCCGAAGAAAAGCGAAATTATTAGAACAATAAAATCAGCTGTCGTTTTCGAGATACTTTTTACGCACCAAAGTTATTAAGGTTGATCTGAGCTGACCCTACTGTTTGGAGATCGCGCACTCATTGAATGAGTTTATGAGATTAGAATATCTTTGAGTGGAAATTGCCAATCAGTTATAAAAAATGGTAGTTTTTATCAAATTGATTGATGACTGAAAATGTAAGGTGGCGCGTCGTTCAGATTTCGGCATGCGATTCGGAACAGGAGTGGGTTTTTAGTCAGTAAAAGTCTGAGACTATCTACCGCTCCGCTCAAGAGCGGGATTTGTCATAAGATGCTTTTCCCACCCAATAAAAAAAAACGCGATTCGGTTACTAATACTTTTTATAGTGGATCATATTCTCAAAGTCATAGATTTAATTGAGTTAATCATCTCAACGGCTTAATTGTTATCCTTAATTAATTTTCTGACGAAAGTTTTAGTTAATCTAATTTTACACTTCAGCTCTGTCTTAGAGTCTAAAACCAACATTGTTTAAGCTCGCTGGTAATATAGGCGCGATAATGGACGTCTATGTTTAGCCAACACTAACGATAATGTGGTACACGCCCCCTGAGCAAACATTGCGCGGCGTGAACAGGAAGGTGCCTCGCAACAGGAGCTGGCCATCGAGGCGTTTATCTGATGGTCCCTCGTCACGTTTTCCCTCCCCCTCCTTCCCCTCCAACGTACCCTCAATCCACATTCACCCCCGACAAAATTAGTTGACGACTTGACGCGCTCCACGTCAAACAACGTCGGTTCGTTTGAGCGCAACCTTTGAAAAACATTCCTAACGAAGGTCATCTTGCAAAGGGCCGTTTATTGTCACTCGTCATTATTTCTTCAGGCAACCTGCGAGCTGCCAGTGTCGTCTTAAATAAAAAGAAATAGACTGGAAACTGAACGGGATTTGTTCCAGAAAATATGAGAGGGTTTTAACGAGATTGAACGTTACTTTAAGTATATTTATTTTCAGATAGTATTACCTAACGAAACTCAGTTTCATTACCTTAATTTTGTTTAAATAAAGTCTAGATTACTTGATGAAAAATCTTTAAACAATTTCATTACGGAAATGGAGCTTTGGGGCTGCTTCGAACGAAATATTTTCGTATAATAAATCAAAATCAAAAATATTTTTATTTCACATAGGCCTACATGGGCACTTATAAAACGTCAGAAGCTAATGCACGGTTCCAAATTTGTCGTTTCCTATGAAGAAGAAACGGCAAGAAACTCCATCGTTTCTCTTTTAAAAAAAAGTGGTTGATGACAATATTTTCATATTACAGTATTTAATTGATATTATGTAAGAACAGTGTAGATCAGTGAATATTGCAAAAGCACAATAAAAATAATCGTATTAAAAAAAAGTGAATTGTAATAGGAAGTAATCTATGAATTCGTGGAACGTTCTACAGTGTTCTCTAATTCAGACTATAAAAACAGGCTATATAAAAAAAAACAAGAAAATATGAATAATTACAACTATCAATAAATGAGATGTTAACAAAATAAATTACTAAAGAATTAAGGTTGTTTAAGTCAAAATAATTTAAAAAATATTGCAAAGGCAATGTGTTAAAAAAAAAAATGTATATATTATAACAAAGATGGACTAGTTGATAGACACAATAATAATGAGTTACCAGGGGGACTTATGTGCAGAAGTAGTCGTTGCCAAACAAGCGTGTCTTCGACATGGTCTTTATCCTTATAATAAGCTTTTTTGAATTTTCCCTCGCTAAGTTCTGTTACCGCCTTTGGCTGCTTTTTATAAAAGCGTATGCTGATTACTAAGAATGACTTGCTGGTCTTAGCTAATTTCCATTTGGGTAATACAATTTCGTGTTTACTACGCGTATTTTTGTTGTAAAAATCGCTTCTAATATAAAAGAGTCCTAAGTTTTTACGAACATACAAAATACTTTTTAAGATATAAAGAGAAGGCAGAGTCAGTATATAAATTTCTTTGAATTTATTTCTGAAGGACTTGCTAGGACCCATTTTATAAATAGCGAAAAGAGTAGCTCAGCTAATCAAAGTCGTTATTATAATTACGTCGGTCGCTCATGAATAGCGTTTAAAAGAGGATATAAATCGCTAACATCAGGATTTTTCTGTCTACCCCAACAGTGTGGATGTATCTGCAGTCTAAAAATAATATTGTGGGTTTGTTAAAAAATGCCTCGCTCATTAGTTTATCGTTTATTCCCCATATTGTCGTGAATGTTATAGCAGATGCGAATTTGAAATCGAAGCTTGATACATTCCTTGGAGTTTAAGTCTACTCTGTATAAAATTCCATCAAAACCGGCTTAGTAGATTAATCATGAAAGAGTAACAGATAGACGAAGTTACTTCCACATTTATATATTACTAGCTGACTTGGTGAATTTCGTACCACCTAATAATGTGATAAATGAAGAACTGTTCGACCGATTTTGTGCAAACTTCACATAAACCATCTACTAAATAGTCCGAACAAAGCCTAAACATTTGTAGGTGAGCCCATTTTTCGAGTTATAAAATTACAACGCAAAGTGGCATTGATTTATATATATATAGATTAGTATGGATGAATTTTATAGCAAGACCCACGGTTGGTACAAATTCTTATGTACGTTACACATGAATCGAGGCAATCGATATTAATTACTTACGTCCCACAGAGACGGAGCCTCTGGGACCTGGGGCCCTACCATGACGTTAAAATGTCAAGCGTGCGAGCGAGAAATAGAGATGAAAGGAACTATACATATGCACCCTACATAGCTCCATCCCTTTAACATTTCAGTTTAGGTCGTCAATTGGATCGCGTTAAAAGCTCATGTGGCTTCCAATCCCACAGGAGAATAGACAGGGTGTCTATTCAAATATTAAATTCGATAAGCCTTGCTCCAGTGTTCGTGCAGGCGGCATATGACGTTCGTGATTAATTTTAGATGTTACAGTCGAAGTGAGGCAGAAATTAAAATGTACGCTGCAATATTTCGTTGTTTCAACCAACAAAGGAAAATCTAAAATATACATGTTTAGTTGTACGAACATTGTATTCAGGCGTTCCTCTAAAAAGTGTATGTTTATTAACGGGAAAGTATAAAATTCTGGAATTGTACTCTGCCTGTCATTCTATACAATATTGAGCTTGTCTGTGTACTGTATAAAATACTTACTTTAACTATTATTTATCACTAGCTTTTGCCCGCGACTTCGTCCGCGTAGAAGTCGAAAATGGTTTTATTAGGTTTTTAGAGATACGAAAATATGAAATATTATTTATTGTCTTCGTCGTGTGTGTTATTCCATTGAATTGTATGGCGAGCGATATTGTATCTTAAGATGAAATATTATAGTATCTTAGCCGTGTGCAGCGCCCCTTAGTGAACTCCACTGCGGGTGACGTAACCTACAACAAACTTATTATTTGCGGTTGGTACAGTAATCGGGTCTAGGGATCGAACCGCAAAATTAGGTTGGTTTTCCGGGATAAAAAGTACCCAGTGTGGTGCCCAGGTGGATATTAAAGAATAATTATACCAAGTTTCATCGTAATCGAACCGGTAGTTTTTGCGTGATGCCTGAACAAACAGTCAGACAGACAGACAACATTTTTTTTAATCACATTTTTGCCATTTATTTTTTTGATATTTTCAGTATACAGAATTTTCACTTCTACAGATTTATTATAAGTATAGATTATGTACCCTGCCTAGGAATTGTATAGTTCTGACGATCCCTGGGTCGTCTGTCAATTTCAACGAACACAAACAAACATAAATAGCTGCCATTTTTAACACGACAACAATTTATGTTTGTTCAAAAATAGCTTCCAATTATAGCATTTCGTCTTTATCATTAAACACTTTTCAATTTCCGGAAAGGTAAAGGCTTGAGATACTTTCAGTGGCTCGCATTTCCTGAAGTCACTCGAAATGCGTAACGAGGCAATAAACTCAAATTCTTACAAACAATATCCTACTGAAAACTGATTTCCTTAATAAATTCGGAGTTGTAATTTTAGAAACAATAATAAATTAGACGGACTGTTCGTCGCAACATGAACTGAGACGAAATAGTAATCTTGTTGTCGTTGGGCTCCGTGTTCCATGCTGTGATAATTCCCCCTTAATTGGACCACCAGTGTTTTAATAAAATGAAAACTGGACCAGAGGGGAGGTGGGGGCAGCAGGGATACAGAGGCGAATGCTCGCTTCTCACGACCGAAACTCTACAGCAATTAGGAAGACTAATCGTTTGCGTACACTTGGAATTACCTAATTTAATATTTCTCACTTATTTTCCGCAAACACCACAGATGTTACAAAGTACAAATATACCGACGGTTCTATTTTTAGATAGATTTAAATGAGGGTGTAAGTACATAGTTACATATTTTATTCATGCAGTGTCTGATCGCTTTCAACCCGCTTCAGCTTCCGTTCATAAATATTCGTAAGTATTTTCCGATATTTTCGAAGTTGAGCTTGTTTATAGGGTTCCGGTCCTCAAAAGAAAAATAAGGAATCCTTATAGGATCACTTTGTTGTCCGTCTTGTCTGTCAAGACCTTTATCTCGGGAACGCATGAACGTATCGAGTTGAAATTAAAACCATGTACTAAGGTCTGCGGTCCCTTGAAGCTGTGAAAAAAAAAACAAATTTCTAAGTTAATGGAAAAAAAGATATGGACGTTTATGTCGTAAAAAAACGTATATTTCGACACACAAGGGAACCAAAATTCTAGAATACTTTCCGTTGACCTAGAATCGAGCCAACTTCAAGATTCCAATCAGGAAGTAATCACTTTATATAGGCAAGTTCATACGGAACCCTTAGGGCGCGAGTCCTACTCGCACTTGCCCAGTTTTTTTAACAGTCATATTCTATTTGCAAACGCTTTTAGCGACAGGAAGGTAGTGAAACTAATACGTCGATTATGTACATGGCTTAACAGAGTCTTCAAACCTGGGTTTGAAGACTCTGTTAAGCCATGTACAAACCTGGGTTTGAAGACTCTGTTAATCCATGTACATACATCCAGTTGCTATACTGGTATAGCAACTGGATGTAAAACACTATAGAAATACAACTTTTTCATGAACTGTAAATTTTTTGCGCCTCCATAAGCTTCGTAAATCTGAAAGTACCTACACATAAATGTGTTGGTAGCTACTCTCAAAGTATTCAGATTACTATTAGGTACAGATTACATGCCCGTTGCCGCTCTGAATTTTTCATTGGATTCCTGGAGAATTTGCGATATTTTTATTAAATCTCGAAATTGTTTGCTTATACATAAATGTAACGAAAGCTACAAAGTTTGACAAAGTGAGCTCTTTTCAAAGTAATAAGTGCCCACAAAGTAAAGCCACGTTTTTTTATTAAATCGAAGCTTTGTACAAAGCTCTGTTAAATATGTTCAAAGGTACTAGTAATAATACATAATAGAAAGCAAACAAATTATGTACCGCGGCTATACGCAGTAACGTTATAAGCGAACACAAATTATTTTCTACAATAATAATAGATTTCTGCGTGGAAAAGCTTCTAAGCGTCTGCGTAGTCGAATCTGGTAAGCACATACTACGTTACTGCTACGCGTGGGCTACGCGTGTGCTACGCGTGTGCTACGGGTGTGCTACGCGTGTGCTACGGGTGTGCTACGCGTTTGCTACGCGTTTGCTACGCGTTTGCTACGCGTGTTCTACTCGTGTGCTACGCGTCTGACACAAGTCTGCTACGCGTCTGTTTTGCAACTACTACTCGTTTGCCAAGTAGATACGTCTATTTTACCGTAATCTAAAGGATTCATTTCTTCATTTTAACCACTGCAGAATTTTCTACCAGCTAACATTAAAAATGATTTATCTGCCTCTTTTCTCAAGACTATAAAATAAAGTAGGTATTGAATACATAAAAAAACCGGGCAAGTGCGAATCGGACTCGCGCACTGAGGGTTCCATACAAACTTGCCTATGAAAACAGTTCAATTCCCGAATTGAGTTACAAAGATTTTTAATTATAAATTTACAGTTTACAAATTTTGTCCTGTACTTTTGCTATGAGACCATGCTTCATGCCAAATTTCAGAATTCTAGGTTAACAGGAAGTACCCTATGAATTTTAATTCCCTTGAGAGTGTCGAAATACACGTTTTTAGCGACATAAACGGCCGTATCTTTTTATTTAGTAAACTCTGAAGTTTGATTTTTTCACAGCTTCAAGGAATCGCAGACTTGAGTATATGGTTTTAAATTCAAATCGATACCTCTACACGTTTCCGAGATAAAGGATCTTGACAGACAGACAGACAGACGAACGGACAACAAAGTGATCGTGTACGTGTTCCGTTTTTTCCTTTTGAGGTACGGAACCCTAAAAATACACCAACATGGTAACTAAACAATAAAGTGTCGGAGAACACAAAAGTAAACGACCGTAATAATAATAATAAAGAGTTTAATTTTAGATCTACAGATTTTGGAATTATAAGAGACAAACTTTCTCTCTTGGTAATATGTGTAACGCAATAAAAGTCGAAGACCACAGCCCTTGAGCTAATTATCAGATTTATGCTCCAATAAGCTTAATAGACTTTTCCTTGGTATTATTTTCAAGAGGATAAGAGTACCTATTTACAGTACTAATTAGCTGTATTTGTAATTTAGCCTTCATAGGTCAATGAGAATAGGGGCTACAGGAGCCCTTGTTTCTTTCATTGTTTGTTAACACATGATGAAAAGTCGAGTAAAAAAAGCCAAACAAACATAAAAAATGACTGCAAAAACCATTTCTAAACAAACTTCCTTAACGTTATTCTGGTATAAGAACTGCCGACAAAGGATTATATTATAACGCGAAAGAAACATAATATCTTAGTCTTTGTATTAACATAATGAGCATCGAGCCACAAAGCTCCGACATTGATGCCCTTTTTTGGGTTTTTTTTTTAATGGGTGGGAAAATCATCTTATGACAAATTCCGCTCTTAGGCGGGGCAGGAGATAGTGTCAGACTTTTACTGACTAAAAACCTACTCCTGTTCCTTCGTCCCAGGGCCCTTGGTTTCACTCCCTTTTTTGAGGTGGGAAATTAGTTGACTTTCTTGCTCTAGGCTAAAGCGAGTGTTAGACTTTACTGTCTAAAACCAACCTGTGTTCTTCAGTTGCCATTCGCGTTCCAGGGCCAATGTAACTCTTTCTAACATTCCCACAGCCCTGGCGGCCGGGCCCCTTCGATTTTGCTGACATTTGAGGCACGAGTAGAACACCACGTATCGTCGGCTTGAGATAGCGAGCTACCCATTACCCAGCATCTGTAAGCCTGTGTTTACTAGTTACTAGCTGAGGCGTGAGGATGTTCTCTCCCTCCAGGTTGCGGCCATTTCACTTCCATTACTGTTTCGCAGAAAGAGGTAGCTGCTTTCTATTCCCTCTCGTTCCGGACCATGTTTTGAAACAGTATTGGACGTGAGAGGTCACCCATGCCGACCACCTCCACGAAAACGTGGCAATACTCCGCCTTAGTGCGGCAGATTTTCGCCGTATGCTCTCTACCGTGACTTTCAGGTGATCCGCATTATGGTACACACAGGCGTTTCTTCTATCATAGAAATAAAATAAACATGATAATTTACCAGATCTGTCTGGCGTCATGGACGTCAGTCCATTTTATGTGTATCTAATTTGAATAAGCGCCCCGGAGCATATTACCGTCTTTATGCCAAACCTAAGGTAGAGTTACAGTTATGACTGCGAAAAATTGCATTAAGTATTCATGAAATTAAATTCAGGTAAAATACCACGCGCTTTCGTTTGGTTTTCTTTTTTAATTGTTATAAACTGGTGCTTGACTGCGATTCTACCTGATGGTAAGTAGTGATGATGATGTTTATTAAAGGCCTATTCACTCTAGCCTTGAAAACGCCTAAATTATAATCGGACGCGAAGACCGGAGCAGGCAAGTTGTTCCAGTCCCTCGATGTATGTGATATACACGACTTGGCGAAACACTTGGTCCGGACCGTAGAGGTTTCAACATGGTAAGGGTGGATAGTCACCGTTCGTCGAGTTGTCCAATGGCAGAAATGAGATGGTCCAGAATCAATTCATGCAATTCCCGCGCACACTCTCCAAAATGCATCCTGTAAAACACCGAAAGGCTGGCTACCCTACACCTGTACTCAAGGCTTTGCAGATTGGACTTAACCAGATCTGGATCACCAATCTCTTCGCACGCCTTTCCACCGAGTCCAAAGCTGCTAGGTAATATTTTGCAGCACCAGCCCAATGAGGCTGCAGTACTCAACACACGAATGGTCCTGTGCTTTGTATAACATTAAAAGCTGTCCCGGTGTGAAGTACCACCGGACCTTTGCAAGAACACCCAGTTTCCTCGCAGCTACCTTGGATTAGGACTTAATTAATTGCCCAAAGTTAAGGTCTGAAGAAATTTCAACTCCCAAGAGCTGAAGACGGTCGGTGTACTCCAGGGATACATTCTGAAAAGCAGGAGCCGAGGTGAACGGGCTACTTTTAGCGGTGAACAGACATGCTTGTGTTTTGGCGGCGTTGTATCCTACCAAGTTGGCTTCACCCCACTTTTTCTTTCTTTTTTTTTTAGGTGGGAAGTCATCCAAATGACTTCTCGCGCTCTGGGCGGAGCAAGAGGGCGTGTCAGACTTTTACTGACTAAAACAACACCTGTGTCCTTCAATTACCCTTTGCGTTCTAGGACTACGGGTTTCCTTTTCAGAAATTCTCCGCGGTCCTAGCTAGCGGGCATCGGCCCTGCTGGGCCCCTACGGTTTGCTGACATCTCTTTGAGGAGCGCGTGGATCATTACGCGCCGTTGACGACTGGACTCGGTCCGGTTAATTACCGAACAGCCGGACGGCGAGCCACCCATTGCTCGACGTCCGCGAGCCCGCGTCTACCGTAGCCGGTAGTCGGGGTTGGAATTACGGCGGGTAGGGCGTGAGGACCTACGTTCTCTCACGCGTGCAGCCTCCTCCTTTGCTAGCATTACTGCTTCGCAGAAGGAGGCGACCGCCTGCCATTCCTCCTCGCTCCGGACCATAGCCTGAACCAGGGCCCGACGCGAAAGGTCGCTGCCGCCAATTGCCTCCACGAGGACACGGCGGTGCTCCGCCCAAGCGGGGCACACCTCCACCATATGCTCCACCATGTCCTCCGGGCGGTCCACACAATGGTGACATCCGGGCGTTTCTCCCGCCTGAATCCGATGCAGAAACCTCCCGAACTGGCCATGTCCGGTGAGGACCTGCGTCGGCTTCACCCCACTTGGAGACTGCCTGTTGTTAGACATTCGTACGTTCTACCATAGCCTCTCTCTCGGAATGGATTAGCTCCTTACTACCCCAAGCACTTGGCTCTACAACTGTGCTATCATTTGTATACCCATAGATACCGGGCATCAGCAGATCGTTGATATGCAGCAGGAAGAGAATTGCACAAAGAACAGACCACTGAGGAACTCCGTCATTATTCGTCATGCCGGAGTTCTTCAGGGGTCGGACAACTCGGAGAGACTATTAACTTAGGAAGTTTTTCACCCAGTTAATTAGACCTGGGGAAATGCCGTGCGCTGGAAGTTTACTCAAAAAGCTAATATGCCACACCCTGTCGAAGGCCTTCGAGACGTCTAAGGAAACAGCAATCGCTTCCCCATTCGAGGATTATGGGCGAAGAAAAAGCAAAGAGACCTGTTTTCTCTCTCGCTGTATGAGCCAGTTTTTCATCAGGTTTAACCAGCGGAGGCAATGAGGGCCGACAGAAGTTCGTTTCGACCAACTTGGCAAGGGACCAGAATGCTCTACTACCGGAGGGCTGTGCAGAGAGCTTTGCGCCAATATGGGTAATGCGGTCGAAGCGAGCCTTCCTTAGTGGCTTTTTTAGGACTTGGCAGCGTGGTTGAAGACTCTCTTCTTTGGGCTCAGATACGGAGCGATATCTCATAGTAAATAGAATAGAAAACACGTTTATAATATAAGGAGAGCAGCATTATTTTCATGAAGATGATCGAATCCGAAATCAATCACATCATTTGGCAGAAAAATAGTAACCGACTTAAAGAATGTAGTTGTTCAATCACCGTGAATCCTTACAAAATATGTGCCAAGCCAGTATCCAGGCAAGGAATGATACATTTGAATTATATGTTAATAAGCCTGAACAATAAAAGAACCCGACGCGTGGGTGGCGCCCTCAGCTCGCGCGTGGTGATTTTATTCAGCGCACGTTCAAAACTACGTGAACCAACTCGTTGTATAGTTTAATGTCCATATTTTGGCTTATAAAACTACTAGGTGGCCAGTTGAATAATAGATGGCGAGATGAATGCGCTTTCCTCTGAAAGCATAATATTTTTCAAATATTTATTTATGTAGTGTTAATAAAACTACTAATGCAGTAATATTATAAATTGTGTTTTATTTAAGAGTCTTTCTAACAGTTTTCAAAATTTCTAAAAATACACCGCAATGAATTACACAAAAAAAAATGAAGAACGTAAATAGATGTGCTAGCAGTTTCACCGTGAGATATTTGCGTAAGAATTGTTCATATCTCTCATAAACAGCTAAAACGACCTATTTTATCTGCAAGATATACTAAATTTAAAGGATTTTTTTATGTACAATTTTTTTTTCTTGAAATTATCCTGAATTTCCTGAGGTTTGCAAATATCTCGCAGTAAAACTTTTGGCACATCTATTTAGGTTCTTCGTTATTATTATTTTTGTTACTATGACGCCTGTGTGTACCATTATGCGTTATTTTTAGCAATTTTGAAATTGTATATGCCTTTGTGTTTCTTAAAGTAAACACATTATTGACAGAATAAGGACTCTCCTCTTAAACCTAGCTTCTGTAAGTAGCTCACCTGCATCACATTTGAAAATTATGAAGATATGGTCTTCCCGTGTCCCAGGTTTCATTCAAATCTGTTCTATTAAATATGTGGCTGAGTAACAACACATATATACAAACAAAGTTTTGCCTTTATAATATTATTGTGGTATTATTGGGTCGTGGGGCTCTTTGCACCGGGACAGCGATCCCGGTATCTGTGAACACAATAATTTGTTCTGAGTAGTATTGTGGGACCACAAATAAAATACAATTACAGTTTTTTTTTGTAGCTGTACTTTAGTTCATTAAACCCCGAGCGAACGTCCGCGTTCGTTCGGTCATTGTCTTTCTATTGTGTCTCTAATTACGCTACTCAAAAGGTGAATGCCTTTTTCTTTGTGGTCCCAAAATACTAGGTACTCAAAAAAATTTTAGTTTTATAGGTGGACGTTGGGACCGCGGTCCCGATCCAGAGAGCCCCACGACCCATATTATTATACTATTAATTATTAATAAGTGTAGTATAAGGTATCTATAAGTATAGACGATAATAATTCATTAAAACATCCATCGTCGTACAATAGGAAATTACTTGCGCATCGAGGATGCATCCCCATACACAAAACACCTAAACCCAGAATTCATAATATCTGTATGACATCCAAATTTTTGTTTCGTACGGAAATGGAACCTTTGACACGCAGCGCAGCAGTCAATCGTTCAACATAATACTCTTTTTTAATTGTGGCCAGTTTACAAAGAAACTTACTTGTTGCAAGTTTTAATATAAATTAATGTTATTATAGGATATTGGTGTTAAGTTTCGAGATACTCGTAGTTACCCCGAGAACAAGTTTGTGATCAAATTAACAGTGTGTTCGCATTCTGCTCCAATATTCGATACAGCTCCTACTCGTAATACTGTTAAGTTACTGTTATATACCTGCACCAACAAGTGAACACTCTCTCGATGCAGGAGTAAATTCCAGTATGACGCGAAGTTTAAAAAAATACCTTACTTACAAGTAAGCTGTCCCCCTGAGTTTGTTTCAGTGTTTCTTCTCAATGTGGTCAGCTAAGAAACAACGGCCTCATCTAGTTTAAATTGACGAAAAAATTTGACGTGTAAAAGTGTTTTTAAAAACTTATTTGTAAAAAAAAATATGTTATAAGCCTGCACATGGGTAGACCATCCAAGGCGTCGACGGCGCGTACTGTTCCACACGTGCCTTAAGGAGATGTCAGCAAACCATACGGGCCCAGAAGGGTCGAAGCCTACTGAGGCCAAAGGTCTGATTCTGAAAGGAAGACTCGGCCCTGGTACGAAAGGTAACGAAGGAACAGGAGTGGGTTTCTAGTCATTAAAGTCAGACACTATCTCCCACCTCACTCTAGAGCGGGGGATGTCATTGGATAATTTTCCCACCTACAAAAAAAAATGGGTAGACCATATATGGCCTGAATAAGGACATAGGATAGGTACTTTTTATCCCTCGAGTATTGCTCCAGGGATATTTTCTTAATGCAGGCTAACCACTGTCTAAAGCTAGGTTTAAATAAAGATCACAGTTTGCAACATTACTGCATCAGTAGTTCATTAACATATGAAAAGAGCATTCATCTCGCTATTAATTATTCAACCGGCCACCTAATATTTGTATAACCCAAAATGTGGGCTTACTATACTGCCCTGCCTATTGCAAATGCAGTGCTTGCAAAATGGCGCGGTTCGTAGATAAACGCGTTAAACTTGTTTTTTGATATCTAAGGGCGCAATTCACCAATAAAACTAATTTCGTTTTAAAGTTTAGCTCGCATAATCGCGTTTAAATAAATAAATAAAATAAAATAATTTTATTTCAGACTAATTTCAATGTCCAAATTATGTTAGTGATTGGAACTTAAAACTACGTTAGTATAATAATCAAATTCATTAAATTAGTAAATTATTTTACAAGAAGGTAAATTAAATTACTTGTCTGTATTTTTATTTTGTTGTATTTTTACAAGTAGCGACAACGGCTAAACGCGATTATGCGAGCTAAACGTTAAAACGCGATTAGTTTTATTGGTGAATCCGCCCTAAACAACAAGTCAGTTCAGTCAGGGGACACTTTTTCTGACGGACGGGAAACAACGGAACCCTACACTGAGTGTGGCCCGGCACGCTCTTGGCCGGTTTTATATCATACACAGGTGGCCTGAAAAGTTTCCGACCTAACAAAGATACAAGACATTTTTTCTTTCAATTTTTTTTTTTACATTGTCTCCTTGTAACTCAGCACACTTTTCCGAGCAATGCCCTCATCTCTTTAACCCGTTCAAACAGTAGTTGGCGTTTTTCTCTGCAAAATAATTATTCACGATATTTGCCTCCGCATTTGATGAATAACTCTATCCTTCGAACGCAATTGTTAGATCTGGGACCAAAAAGAAGTTGTTTGTGGCTAGATCTGGTGAGTAAGCTTGATGATCAAATAAAAATTATCAGTGCAAACCGTAATTCGTAGATTATCGCCGTAGCAACGACTGAGGTGTGAAAAGGCGCGTTGCCTTGGTGAAAATAGTTTTCTGAATCTCACATTGACTCACTCAAATGAATGTCAAATAACAACTGCGCGTCCAAAATGACTGAAACTTTGGTGAGTAACAGTCAAGACATGTACAACTACATTCACTAGCTTTATAGACGAGTGCAGCTTATCACCCACGTAAAGACGGTAAATAAGCGCTCGCGAGCGCTTATTTAAATTAAGTACACATAAAATGGACGGTGGCCAGGCAGATCCAGCAAATTATCATGTTTATTTTATGAATACTAAGATAACGTATCTTGAATATTTCATTTCAGTTATTTAATTATACTGAGTAGTAGTAGTAGAGTTTCCGTAAGAGTAGGACTTAAAATGAACACGGACAAAACCAAAGTCATAGTAAACGTCTATGTAGCACCCACTCCTATCAAGATCGGAAACTCTACACTCGAGTTGTAGACGACTACGTTTACCTGGGACAGATGGTCCAGTTGGGTAGGTCTACCTTCGAGAAAGAGGTCAATCGTCAAATCCGACTCGGCTGAGAAGCGTCCGTGAAGCTGCGCGGTATCTTCTTGTCCAATATTCCACAGTATCTGAAGAAAGTCTATCACTAGTGTGTGTTACCAGTAAATGGCTCCAAAATGTGGTCGCTTGCAATGGGCCGTATCAAAAGGCTTAGAGTCACCCAAAGGGCAATGGAAAAAGGTATGTTTACAGTTTCCTAGAAATGAATGCGCATCAATATTTAATTTGGAGCTGTGCAACTTATAGTTCACTGCTCATTATATTAATAAACAGATATTATATTTTCTCCCGTATTACAAATATCATACTTTAAGGTATTATAATGATTTATCACGTATTCTGAGTCTGCATTGCCTTATTGAGAAATATGATTTTCTTTTACAAATTAGTAGATAGACGATATTGTCAGAGATGTCAGCAAAACCGTAGGGGACCAGCACAGTCGATGCCCGCTAGAGCCATGGGAATTTCTGAAATGGAAACCGGTTCTGGAGTATCATCATCATTTCAGCCGAAAGACGTCCACCGTTGGACATAGGCCTCCCCCAAGTGTCGCCATAATGACCGGTGCGTCTCGCATCCATCGGATCCTGCAACCCTCACCAGGAACCCTCCTGTTCTGGAACATAGGTTTTTTAGGTTTAACATAGGATTTTATTCAGTATAAGTCTGACATATCTTTTCACCCTACCCTAGAGCGGGAAAACAAATTTGATGAATTCCCAACTCCAAAAAAAAATCCCACTAATATTATAAAAGTACTTGTATATGAATGTGTGTGCATGTGTTTGTTACTTTATGGATTTGAATTTAAATTTGGCACCCGGGAAGACCATTTCTTAGAATGCTTTGAACTCTTAACGAAGTTGATTGTTCTCTTTATGAAACGAACTCTTCCATTTTTATTGTCCCACACTATTTGGAATTTATGTATCGTGCTTGCGATCACAAACAGTAGGTACGTAGACTCACATACACCTTCCAATCTTCTGTTCTGTATTGTACCTTCAAGTATAGGCACGTAATATTGTGTATGCCCAGTGGAGTGTATAAGTTAGTACAATAAACACAGTTCCCTAAGGGCTATGTACTCGTATGTTGAACGAAACTTGTTAATGGAGGGCGCTCTGCAGGCATTACATAATTGTTCGGGAAGCGATCGACTGTTAGTATAGGTCCTGCACGTGCTTATTTATTGCGACCCTGCAGCCTGGCGTAAGCACGTGCTCGAATGACTTATTGCCTTCCCTATGGACCCTTGAACAACTTCCTTATAAACACAGTACCCTTATAATTGCGCTTTGTATCTTTCGGAGTAAGCGGAAATTACAAAAGCCTGCAACAAAACGCGTCATATGGACGATATGTTATTATTTTTATTTTTTTATTGCCAACTTATACTTATAGTTTACACCACACATACAAATCAAAGGCACACATTAGCGATAATACAACAATTTTTTAAAACATCAACTTATCAATAATGAAAATAATGTAAAAAAAAAATTATTATAATCATGTAAAAATGAATGATTAAAAAATTTAAAAAAATACTAATACTGAAGACTTACATAAAAAAAGAAAATTAAAACTTACAATAATATGTCAAAATTTCATTGAGCTTCACAAGATATTCTAGACGTTCTATTTTTCTGTTTTTTAAATTAATTTTCCTTCATGCGTAAAATTCGAAACCACTATCTAATTAAAATCTTTTCTATATTAGTTTAGTCTTCGGCATAATTTAAATTTTTCAGTTATCTTAATTAAGAGAACTCAAAAAAAAAAACAAATTAAAAATACTATGATAAAAATCATATCTTTATATTTATTATATCTCCATGTTTTCTAGTTCTTACGATCCACCATAAAGTTGTCTGGTAGATATCGCTGTCAGCGATAAGACCGCCATTGCACCCATAGATTTAAGTTTGTGTATTCTGTTAATTTTTTGGTGTATAATAAATTTTATTGTATATTTTTATTATTTTTATATATGTATTTTATTATTATAAGTACCTTAATGAACCTTCAATCTTTTTACCACTACCTACTGTACATAAAGTTACAATAAATAAATAAAATGCGTAATGTTTGCTTCCCTGGCTCTGATCGTGCATTTTACTAATATAAAGAAGTTTCAATGTACTTCCAGCACCAGTTTACAAAACTTTGTTTATCTACGTCCTTTACAAGTAAATCTCAAAGCAATGTGATTGCGAAGCTCTTTGACCGGGCTTGTCTTTGAGCCTCGTTTTCCTTACAACAAAAGGCATCCAAGTTTGCCGGATAACGCCCTCATAGGTGAAAATGAATTTAGAATTTCTTAATAAAGAAGACGTGATTATGATAAAAACGGAGGGAATGTAAAACCATTTGTAAATAACTGTATAGTAAAAAACAAAACAATTTTGAAACATATTTTAGTTTGTAATTTAATGTTTATATAATTATTTTTAGAATATGCGAAGCCTGAATATATTTTGTTCAGAATCAGTAACTGAATCGATTCCAATATTTTTTACACCAAGTCATATTTTTTCCAAAAATATTTTAAAAATGTCACAAGTTGGACACTACTGACACTAAGTACAACACATATTAAGGCAGGCGCCAGCGTACAGCTAGGTGCGGAAAAAAAACAACCCTCAGTCGCACGGATGACCCGATGACCATGTATTTGTGCGGTCAACCAGGTAACATAACTTTGTGATTTTTCATGATACAGTAATGACATTGTGGACGCAGATTCTTCACATTAAAATACTAGACACGTGTTTCGGGTTTCGCGTAAACTAAAACAAATGTAGTATAATAGTTTTTCAAAAAGTAATTTACCCATGTTATTTCTTAGTAATAAGTCTTACAAAATATAAAGTGGGTCATCTGAGTCACCTTGGGGGCTACTTGAGCATGCGCTCCCGTCATCCATCTCGTGGGTCGCTCCCATGACAATACCGTATATATTTAGCGCTCCATTGGACCCTATATATCAAAGTTCCCATCGGCGAGCCTTATCTAAATCACTTTTCCATACTAGAAATGGCCTATATTGTTTCGTCAAGAACGAACTTAGAGAGAACAACCGTTTGCACTAGCTTCTGACTTTTTATAAGAGCCGATGTAGGCCTATGTGGAATAAAAAACTTTTTACTTGACTTCACTAGACTTTGTAAAACAGATCTTAGAACTTATTAAGTAATTGATTGGGGAGGAAAACTAACAAAATAAATTGACGAAAATTGCTTTCTAAGTATTAGATTTTTAACGAAAACGGAATCTGATAAAAGAAGCTTTTATAAAGCAAATACAGAAAATTAGAATAAACTTAAATTTTAGAAACCGGTTCTTGGCTTCGTTTCTGTCCTTTTTTAAAAACTATTTTATTTTTACTTTTACTATAGATATTGGCACGGATCTTGAGCGCTGACTTCTACAGTTCTACTTGAGCACGCAGAAGTGAAATATCGGGTCTCTTTAGTGCTATGAAGAGAGTTGCGGGGGCAGGGAGTGCAATCCTTGTACAGTGATTGGCTTGCCGATATTGTACGATGCGCAAAACGATCTACTTAAAGGTCCTGATTGTGAAACAAGGGCGTACCAAGGTAAACTGTATAAAATCTGCGTAATCACTCAAAGCTTACTGGCGTGATGTAATGTTATGGAATTGTAAAAACAATAAACAAGACATGCGACGGCACCAATCATGGAAAATTTGCTATCATTAACTGTTAAGTTCTAGTGTCTATATAACGGGATCACCTCAAAAAATAACCAACCAAACCAATATTAACAAAATGTATTCAAAAATAATACTTATCACAAATATTATAAAGAGGTAAAGTTTGTTTTTTTTTGTTTGTAGGAGGTAATCTCTGAAAGTACTGGTCCGATTGCTGAAATTTTTTCACCGATAGAAAGCTGCTTTATTCTTGAGTGACAAAGGCTATATATATAAAAAGTAATCCAGCGATCGGTGGCTTTGTCCAGCAATGGACGTCTTTCATCTGAAATTATAATGATGATGATCAGGTAATAATGTTGTGAAATGTATGAACTAAGTCATGTTTAGTAAAAAACAAAGAATGTCACAAGCATTCTGCAACACCTTCGTTATAGCATCCCTTCCCATCCCTGTCTTAGTTGTATATGTATTTCGTTACTTAAAAAAAAAAACAAAAAAGGTATTCAGCTATCCAAATACAGTATATTACTGGAACACAGGCAGCCGCACGTGCGAGGCAATGGCCCTCGCGCCCCAGCAGGATTCCGATCCCGATTTCCGGCCACTGTAGGCGCGGGCTTGCGGAAGGCGAGCAATGGGTATCTCGCCGTCCATCTGTCCAGTAACCATCCAGACTGAGCCCAAGTCGTCGATGGCGCGTAGTGTCCAGGCACGTCTCAAGATGATGTCAGCAACCAGGACCCAGTAGGGTCGAAGCCTACTATAGCCATGGTTGATGTGAAAGAGATCCCTGGGTCTCTGGAACAATTGCTAAGAAGGAACAGGAGTTGTTTTTTTAATCAGTAAAAGTTGCACGAAAGAGCAGGGGATGTCATTAAATGATTTTCCTACCTAAAAATAAATCAGGTCGTCACATAACAAGTAACAAATACATAAGCGAACACACGTAGTATCCCTCAGAGCCAAAACTCGGTCAGCAGTCGCCGAAACACAATAGTTGAGCGTGATTCCAGTGAGGCTCCCCTATATGACGATAGGAATTCACGAAATTGAATGGACAAAGGCAGAGCAAGAGCTACTATCTCATATATATGCACTGGAGCATTCGACAGGATTATCTGCAGTAAGCCGCACGAATTCACGACACGCTATATGTATAGCTTGCAGGATCCATCGCGCTAACGATCTCTTCAGTTACCGAGACCTGTCTGTCTACCTGTATGATGTATAGCTGATGCCATTACCAGTACCTCGGAGGTATAACACCACTACTATAAAGAGTACCTTTAATTTTTTGGTTTTCTTTCAGGGGATGATAGTACCTCTGAATATGAACTTTCACTATGGACGCAAACCTGACAACGTGCAATAACAGCAGCAACATTTGCATAGTTGATACTTTAAATAAAAGAACTGGGCAAGTGCGAGTCGGACTCGTGCCCTGAGGGTTCCGTAAAAACTTACCTATGTAAATGGTTCGATCCCCGAATGAAGTCTCGAAGATTTTTTCCGAATCGCAAGAAAAGTTTTTTTTTTTGTGACTAACAACAAATTATCTATTTTCAGATTTATTTTTATACCTATGCTGTGAGATCTTGCGTCATGCCAAATTTCAGGATTCTGGGTCAACGAGAAATACCCTATAAATTAGGATTCCTTAAGAGTATCAAAATATACATTTTTTGCGACATAAACAGCCTTATCTTTTTCGTTCATTAACACACCGCACACTTGAGTTGATTGGTTTCAATTTCAACTGGATACCTTCACGCGTTCCCGAGATAAAGGGTCTTGACAGACAGACAGTCGAACGGAAAATAAAGTGATACTATGAGGGTTCCGTATTTTCCTTTTGAGGTACGGAACCCTAAAAATGTATAGATGTATATTTATTGGTACATTCACTTCTGAAATGAATTAAAAGTTAGAGTAGCCTGTAGTTGTAGTCTAGGTGATACCAAAAGATAAACCAGTTAAGCAATACACAATGAGACGTTAAAGGAAAATGTTCAAGCAAATCCCAATTTCCTCCTTTTAAACTGGATTTTAAGTTGCAAACGCCTCGACTGAAGATGTTATTAAAAAATCTGTAGGGCAACTCTGAATTTTATTTAGCAAGTAGACTTAGAACAAAGTTGTTTGTTTAGGCAAAGTTAGTGTCCACGCCAGATTTCCCTCGAGAGATATAATTAGTAGGCTGGAGCTTTAGAGTGTGTAATATTTGTAATTTTGTATATTGCAGTAGCAAACATTCGAGCTAAGTGTGTTGCCATCACACAGAACTAGTTCTTTGTCGCTAGCCTATTTTTTTTGTTTTCGGGGGAAAACCTTCAAAAGGCGCCTGGACTTTTTGGGAAATGACAAGGAAGAGTGGGATTTTTACCCCACTAAAACCACCCCAGTAATCACCAACAGCACATGGAAGAGGGCCCCGTGACCTCTCAAAAGACCCTCTGTACAACGCCTGTTAGAGCATTGCCTGAGGAGAATGTGAGAGGTCTCCCCTTAGCCAGCGTTTTAGGTGTCGCAGCGATTGGCCCTCTGACGCCTCCTTCTACGAGTGGGATCAGTACTCTCACGATCCCGCCCAGCGGCCTCCTTTTGAACTATCACGGTCTCACAGAAGGACGCCATTTCTCTCCAATTTTCTGTCTGAGCCAGCAGTAGGTCATGCTATGATCCCGCCCGATCTTGGCAACCAAAACCTACCGCTCAGAGACCCACGCAGGGCAGTCTTCGAGCTTGTGCTGTGCAGAATGAAGGTCACTTCCGCAATGGTGGTTCTCGTCCAATCCTGTTCAGGTACTCACCGAAGCAACCGTGCCCGGTCAGTACCTGAGTTAGCCAATAGGATTTTTTTTTTCGGTGGGAAGATCATCTTATGACATCCCCCGCTCTTGGGCGGAGCGCGAGATAGTGTCAGATTTTTACTGACTAAAAACCCACTCCTGTTCTTTCGTTGCCTTTGTACCAGGGCCGAGTCTTCCTTTCAGAATCAGACCCGAATAAGGCCCGATTAGGCTTCGACCCTGCTGGGATCCTACAGTTGCTGACATCTCCTCGAGGCGCGCGTGGAACGTACGCGCCGTCGACGACTTGGGCTCGGTCCGGACGGTTACCGGACGGTCGGACGGCGAGCTACCCATTGCTTGCCGACCGCAAGCCCGCGCCCGCGGTGGCCGGAAATCGGGATCGGAATCCCGGCGGCGGTTGGGGCGTGAGGATCGTTGCCTCACGCGATCGGCCGTCTCCTTTGCTAGCTAGCATCTTCAACTGCTTCGCAGAAGGAGGCGACCGCCTGCCACTCCTCCTCGCTCCGGAGCATGGCCTGTACCAAGGCCCGGCGCGACAGATCGCCGCCGCCGATCGCCCTCACATGGACACGGCGTTGCTCTTCCCAAGCGGGGCACACCTCCACCGTGTGCTCCACCGTGTCCTCCGAGCGGTCCACACAATGGACACCCGGACGTTTCTTCCGCACGAATCCGGTGCAGGAACCTCCCAAACTTACCATGTCCGGTGAGGACCTACGTCATGCAGTAGGTAAGGACGCCATGTTGCCTTTTCAGCCACTCCTCAAAGAGGGGACTTGCGGCCATAATTATTAAAAGCCCAAGCCTATAGGAGATGCGCTCTCCCCTTTTCAGCCAGGCTTCGAAGTGTTGCAGGACGGCTTCGACAACGCGCTTCCGCGAGAATTGTGGCTGCTGTAGCCGCTCGCGCCACCTCTCGAGCGCGTGTCGCCGTTTCTGCCGCCTCAGCCTTACTACTACGATCCCTGGCACGCTATTACCACTTTGGCGTATGTCGCGAATCCGGCTATAGATCCTCGCGTCCATATCTGTCAGGATGTCTAATTATAGAAAGCGTGCCAAGAGCATTGCCGCCTCAAAGGATACCGTCCGATATCCACGTGCTATGCGAATGGCCATTCTACGCTGCAGACTATTGATTTTAGCCCTGCGACGACGGACACCTGATAGTTTATTTGACCACACAGGTGCCCCATAAAGGACCATCGATCGCACGACACCCGCGTAGAGGCGATGAACTTCTTCCCGAGGTCGTCCTAGATTGGCCAGAAATCTGTGCAGAGCACCCACAGCCCTTCTAACGCGAGGGACTAGGCGTCCAAAATGCTCTTCGCCCCACCGGCTGGCCAAGGTATTTAATGAACTGATTCACCTAGACTTGCGCATCTCCTACAGGACGAGCTGGGTGGTTCTCTACTCCTCGACAATTTATGGAACCATAGGACCTCAGTTTTATGAGGTGCTATTTCTAGACCCAGCTCACGGATTGAGACCACGACTCTTGCAATCCCGAGCTCGCAAAGCCTGATCGTCTCATCGAAGGTGTCCACACTAACCAACACTAGAGTACCGTCTGCAATAACAGACAATATTAACGCCAGCGGGGAGCACGACGCGCAGGACTACGTCGTATGCAAGAATCCACAAAGGGGGACCCAAAACCGACCCCTGCGGAACCCGTAATCTCCCTCCGATGAGCGCAACCGTCTCGGCCCACGTAGCGAATGTGCCTGTCGCGTAGGTAATCCCTTTGTCACTAGTCTGCAGGCACAAGCTCTGAGTGCCTAGTGCGACATTAACGCAATCGACACATTTACGAGTATGACGTTTGTTGCCCCAATTGGCCCGCTCCAAGCTCTGAACCAATGAGAGAGCTAAACGTGGTGAACGTTTCGATCGCGTCAACGTAAAAACAACTAACACTCAGCACACTATTCAGCAGTGCTATTTTCTAAGAAAACAGCCATTAGCGCAGCGCTGGCCGCAGCGACGAAATACAAATAGGCACATTGAATTGATCCTAAATTAATGTACCTATTTGATTTTCGTCGCTGCGGCCAGAGCTGCGGCCAAGGCTGTTTTCTAAGAGAATAGCACTGCAGTTTACTGAGTAATTGCCATTGAACAGTCGTGCTCAGATGAGCAAATACACATCCACACACGAGCGTGACCCACTTCGCTAAACTATTCGGGGATTCTTTCATCTCGTGACGTTGATATATGCAGTTTTAAAACTGAACTGCTCGCCTTTCTGAAATGTTTCTAAGTTTCTAACATGTTATTTTTTTTCGATCTATGTTAGCAAATATGATATCTCATGTAGCAGGTAAATGTTATACCAACTAGTGAACTCGATACTATTTATTTATAGGTGAAAATTTAAAAAGAACCATCACAAAACGGTATAATTTATCTACGTAGAAAACTGGTCAAGTGCGAGTCACATTCCGTAGAAACATGTATGTAAATAGTTTAATTCCCGAATGGAGTCTTGAAGATTTTTCAGAATAGCAAAAAATTGTTTTTTTTTTTTGTAACGGAACAAAGAAAAACCAAATTTTTTTTTTTTTGTGATGGAACAAAAATTTCCTATTTTCAGATTTAATCCTATATCTGTGCTATAAGACTTTACTTTATTCCAAATGTCAGAATTCTGGATCAACGGGAAGTACTCTATGAATTTTAATCCCCTTGAGAGTGTCTAAATATACGTTTTATGCGACATAAACGGCTGTATCTTTTTTTTTCGTAATTTTTTTCTTTTTTCTTAGACGTTTGTTTTTTTTTACAGCTACAAGGAACCACAGTTGAGTATATAGATTTAATTGTAACTCGATACCTCCACGCGTTCCCGAGATAAAGGGTCTTGACAGACAAATAGAAAAACAGGCAGACAGACGGACAATAAAGTGATTCTATAAGGGTTCAATTTTTTCCTTTTGTGGTATGGAACCCTAAAAACGTAAAAAGATGAAAATTTGACCTAATATCTTCATTTACGCACAAGATAATGTACTCGCAAAAGTATATAAGTAACATAGCATAATCAGCCTTATAATTTTCCTACTGCTGGGACTCAGGCCTTCTTTCTAAAAGGAATAGATCGTAATCCACCACAAGGGTTCAAGGCGGAATGATGGACGTCACAACATGTCTTCGAAGTTTTAGTCCTAGGACGTGCCGGTTTCCCCACAATGTTTTCTTTCATAAGTAACATATCAATATAAAATACATTGTTCAGTGGCTACTCTACTCACCCTCCCTACCCCTCGCAACTGTGAATGGATTGGATAGTCAGTATTAATGTTTGGATCAAGTTATAGATCTTGCTCACCGCAACCATAACCCCTAATTTATTTCAATTCTGTTGATCACCGTAACCTTATCATTGTTATAAACTTCAGCTTCAAAGGATTATCAACCAGATTAGCACTAAGACCAGAGCTATTTAGACGCATTTAATGCATTAAATATAGGAATTTCCTATATTTAATGCATTAATTAAGCTACTTAATAATAATAATAATAATAATAAAGCTTTTTATTCGGACAACAGAATTATGACATAATATAGAATTATACAATGTTCAATATGATATAATGTTTGTTACACATGCATTATCAACTAAGAAATGTCACATATATATTTGGTGTTTCTTTATTTTCTGTAAGTCCGTTTGCCAGTTGGCAAAGGCCTCCTCCAACCTACTCCATTCTGATCTCTCTCTGGCTACTCTACTCCATGTTGTTCCTGCAACCTGTCTAATGTGTAATGAAAAAAGAGGCAGACAACAAAAAAGATGGGACGATGACATTAGACAATTAAGCTACTTAGTACTAATTAAAAAATTAACATCTCGTTTCTGTGCATCAGGATTTTCGTTAACTTTTAATAAGCATGATCTAAAAACTTTTGCAATAAAAGTATGTTCCGTGTCCGTGTTCTGAAAATATCTTTAGGACACAAATGAAGTCGGTACGGTTCTGAAATGTGCTCATTAAAAGTCTGTGAAAACACCGTATATAAAAGTTAACCTACCAAAATGGCTTGCTTATGTTAAGGCCAGAAAATCTCATGACGAAAAGTAATTTTTATATTACTCTTTTACAATTACAATTTTTTCACATAAATATTTTATATAGCGTTGATTTGGAAAAAGCTTTAGTCAGGTATAATAGCTTCGGTACAGACATATGAATTGTGAGAATAATAATAATAAAAAAGAGAAACAAATCAAATATCTCGACTTAGCACACGAGGTTGTCGACATGTGGAATGTAGACTCGGCTATCATTGTGCCGATTATCGTGACCGCCAATGGCCTCAAAGCCAAAAGCTTCGACGACCATCTGTCGAAGCTGTCGTTGCGCGATTAGATCAAAGGCCTGATACAGAAGGCAGTACTCCTTGATACTGCTCGCATTGTGAGGAGGCTCCTTTCTCTGGAGCCCTAACCACCGGTAGCTTGGACCCTGCTCCCGACACCGGCTACTATTTATTATACTACTATTTTTTATATTTTTAAATGTTTTTTTATATGAATTTGTTAAAAATAAAAATGTAATTTATACGTATAATAAATAAATAAAATGAATAATAATGGTATTACCGTGGTTCCCTATGGTGTTAGTCTTCATCTAAATCTACAAGGTCCTGAAGCAGGTGCACCTCGATATATCTCCAGCAAGGCCATGCCCATCATGAGCTCGTTTGTGAGCGACATCTTCAAGCGCATCGTCGCCGAAGCCTCCCGTCTCGCCCACTAGGTACAACAAGAGGTCGATCGTCACATCTCGGGAGGTGCAGACGTCCGTCAGGCTCCTTCTGCCCGAAGAGCTCACCAAGGATGCTGTCAGTGAAGGCATCAAAGCTGTAAATGCAAGAACACACACGCTAGCGCTAAGTGAGCGGTCGGTAGCTAACAAGAGCCAGCCGACGCTCGACGCTCATGTCTCGATGTCATCTCGTGTATTGTGAAAAGTATTAACTCCCGTGCGATTTTTTGTATGTCTTGTTGGTAGTAACAGAGTTAACTCTCGAGTTAAGAAAAGAAGTTTCATAAAAGTAAAACCCTAAAATTGAAAAGTGCTTAGTTGATAGGATAATACGGTGTCACCACGTTTTCGATCCTTCCTTCATTGACTTACAGTCCCCTCGATTTTTCGGAGAACAAAGACTAACCGTAAACAATTTGATTGGCTTCCGTAATTGGTTTCACGTCTGTTTTTTAGAAGTCATTTGAAAAAGATAGAACTCTTTATTTTCACAGTTGAGTAGAGAGAGTAGAGTATTATGGTAACTGTGATATTGAAAGTCGATAGGAGATAAGATTCCGGAATCTATAAAGGAATTCAGAAAAATTAATTTAAAAAAACCGCGCAAAGCGAGTCGGACTCACGCACTGAGGATTCCGTATCTATGAAAAAAGTTCAATTCCCGAAATGAGTTGTGAAGATTTTTCCGAATCGCAAAAAATGTTTTTTATTTGTGACCTTACCACAAATTTACAGTTTCCAGATTTTTTCCTATACTTCTGCTATGAGACCTTGCTTGATGCCAAATTTCAGGATTCTAGGTCAACAGGCAGTACAGAATTTTGATTCCCTTGAGAGTGTCGAAATACATGTTTTTTGCGACATAAACGGCCGTATAATTTTTTATCGTTAACTCAGAAGTTTGATTTTTTTACAGCTTCAAGGGACCGCAGACTTGAGTATATAGTATTAATTTTATCTCGATATCTCCACACGTACCCGAGATAAAGGGTCTTGACAGACATACAGACAGACAAACGGACAACAAAGTGATCCTATAAGGGTTCCATTTTTTCATTTTGAGCTACGGAAACCTAAAAAGACTGCTGTAAAAATGTGGAGAAATACATGTATAAAGAAACTATAATAGCTCAGTTGTGAAGAAATTCACAACCTAAAAATAGACTTAAATAAAACGTTATGAAGTTTGTTCGACGATAAACACGAAGCGACGCGACGCGGCGGGGCGGCCACTGCGCTATACTAGCGAGAGCGGCTCTCAGCCGTAAAATGGGAGCTCGCTACCACCGCGCGCCGCGCCACCAGTACAGCCCCTATATCTCATTGTCTAACTGAGCTGAACACACAATTGTAAGGGTCGCGACACATCTACGGAACCTTCGGCGCCGACATTTTAGCGACTGCATTATCGGTCCTAGTATTTGGTTGGCATAACCCACCAAACGCACCGATCAGTCGGAAACTAGACGGCGCGGCAGTCAGTGACTTTGTGGTGTACAGTTGTGATTTAATGAATTGCCCAGCAAAATTGATTTTATTTGAGGGCTTAGAAAATGCAACAAGCACTCAGCTTTTATTTTTAATATTTTTATTATTGTATTACAAACTTTCGATCGCTTATCGCGTTGCCGAGCTTTCGGTCGCGACGCGTCGCGAATGTGTCGCTTGCGGCTCATGAACGTGACGTAATTTCAGCTGCTGTATCACAGAGAACATGAAAAACACTGTGAGCGTATTCAACCGAAGGTTCGGCGTCGTACGTTCCGAAGATATGTCCTGACCCTAAAGGATTAACTTGGGTAAACCTTCTTTGGTTGCGTCTGTTTTTAATTTCCTACTTCAAGACATAACTGCTTTGTGAGATCCACGCAGTGAGTAATTGCAGTTTCATTGAAGCCGATGCGAAATGGAGCGCCAGTGGCTCAGTAAAATCCTTTTGTTAGTATTTTATCCACTTCACCCATTTATTAGCGTGAATAAAGCGTTTTACTGTGAACATAACTCAAGCAATTGCTTTAAATAAAGCTGCAGATTGCTTTTTTATTTTAATTTAATAGAATGCAATATTCCGCAGTGTTTCAAGATCCGAGCGGTAAAACTATTCACTGCTATTTTTCAAGTATAAACCAGCTGGAAACTATTATAAATGTGTCATGTCTGATTCGAAATGAAATTACTCACGTGAGTTGAAATTCATCGCATCTCCCGAATTCATTAATGCAGGGTGAAAACATGTGGATTTGGTCCGGAGTACATTCACGAATACCAGAGCACCCAGCGCGCCTGGTCTCCGTCAGACAGCCACCACCACGAGTGATTCAATCAGACGACCACGTCGATGCCATTGTACGATTCAGTACTTTAATTTTCTGCCTTTTCGATCTATTGCGCTCATTTATTAATGCTATGGTCCTTCATAACATTATTTTTAAACGATACCAAATACGAAATATTAGGGAAACGGTAAATATTATCATTTATAGTATAAATAATGCTAACAATTCAATCAAAAATATATTATTTCGCACAGCTCTACATGGTCCTAGGCATGTGCAAGCTTGTTCCAATTAGTCGTTTTTTTATGAAAAAGAACCGGCAAAAAAGTACAAGCTACTTAAAAAAAATTGAGTTTTAGAAACAAATAATAAATATCTCCTAACAGACCTATGTAATTCCCGTTTTTTGAAAGAGGTTGGTTTGAAGTGATCCTTGGATTGCCTTGGAATAATAATTATAAGTTCAAATAAACTTAATACCTATTAAACGTATGTTTTCGTCTTTTGATGCCCTCACATTCTACAAAGTTTTGTGACAAATCGTTTGCAATCCAGGCGTTGCGTTTGTCGAACGCGTTGCCATTACCAATTAGGCTAGCCCAGTCACCAGTTTCTTTCAAAAATCTAGTTAAAAACCATTTCCTTTCTCTCTAACACTATCCTGGTTCTACGTGATTTAATTTCTTCCATCAACCATACTTTATTCTTTCTTTTTTTCCTTTTCATTTATTTATCCCTTTTTTAATGAAATTGTGTAACATATTATAATATGTATGTATATATTTATAGTTATGTATTGTGTTTTATATATATAGAGAGATTGAACAATTTGTTAGTAGTACACCGGAGATTACCCCTGTATTTTTTCTTACGATGCATCCTAAGGTTGTCTGGTAGATATCGCTGATAGCGATAAGATCGCCATTGCACCCATAGATTTAAGTTTATGTATAAGTTGTGTTACTTTTTTGGTGTACAATACAGTTTATTCTATTCTATGCATTTCAAAGTGCAAGCAATATCATAACTTTCTTTTAACAAAAAACTCTGTGTTAGGTTAAATAGCTTTCGTTTGGGAAATTTGTCTTGTAGCGCCTTGAAAAGAACATAATTTGATTCATGAGATAAAATTTCCCACGTGAAAGTGATTGAAACAAAATAGACATCCCATTCATTAGCAGTTTTAAGTCCGGATACATAATTAATATTGCATACCGCTTAAGACACATTGTTTCCACGGTAGAACTCGTATTATTTATAAAATAATGCGAGTTTTCGTATAATATAAGTACTGCGATATTACAGAAAATATAAAACACAAACAAACCAATAAATACGTAATTTCGAAAATGGTATACCGTACCTTTAATATAAAGTTTATTTAAACTTATAACTCCAAGTCAAACCAAAGATATAACACATCAAAGATACCTGTTTTAAAAACAGCAATTTCATAGGTATTAGAGAACAGTGTAGACCAGTAAAACTGTACCAAATAAGTATAATATAATAAAGCAATAAAAAACTGGATTGAAATAAGAAATATAATGTATGAGTATGTGGAGTCTACAGTGTTCTCACATTCACATTATAAAAAAGAAACTATATAAAAATAAACCATTAATCAATGGCAGGATTTTGTAACAATAATAAATTACGAATGAAGTTAGTAATATGTACTGCAAAAAACATTGCAAAAATAATATCACGAATAAAAAAATATATAGGTATTTAAAAATGAAATTAAAACAAAGATCAATCAGTCAATTGATGTTACATGATAAAGCAATTAATGAGCTACTAGGTAAGTCACAAGCTAACGATTTCAATATTGATTTGTACCCAAAATAGACGCTTCGCAATAAAACAGATTATTGAATAGTTTGAAGGTTTTCTAAGCCCATTCCTAAGAGACGACTTATTGTAGCAATAGGGCTATGAAAATTAAATGAAGTGGACCCTCGAAGCGTGACGTCACGCTTCGCACGTGCCGCAGTAATTCCATACAAACGCTTCGTTTTATAAATGATGAGAAAGGTGACTTGAAAAGGGACCTTTATTTATTGTTACGTTTTTTTTTTCACTAAAGTTAACATGAGCAGCCAAATCATGATCAGAGCTCGTGAAAGGGCCACGAGCTCATAACGCGATCCGTTATATCTAACCTAAACTGAATTGTTAATGGGATGGAGCTATATAGGGTGTATAGCTCCATCTCACTCGCTCACACGACTGATATTTTAACATATTTTTATAATCCCTGGAAATTAAAAGACTCCAGAGAAAATTGATGTTTATGTACAATCGTCTCGTCGATTTGGTCGTCTTAGTACACCTACTATACACCTATAACGGTTTCGATTCCCACCCAGGACAAATCTTTGTGTGATGAGCACGATCATTTTTTCTGTGTATGGGTGTAATTTATCTATATATGTATGTATTTAGAAATATATAAGTATGTTTATCAGTTGTCCAGTACCCATAACACAAGCTCTGCTTAGCTAGGGACTAGACAGCGTTGTGTGATAGTTGTGGAATATATTATTAGTATAGTTTATGTCATATAAGAACCAACTGGAAAAGAAAGCCCGTAGTCCCAGAACGCATAGGGCAACTAAAGGACATAGATGTCGTTTTAGATAGATAGTAAATGTCTGAAACGCCCTCTCGCACCACTCTAGGGTGGAAGAAATCATTGGATGATTTCCCACCTTATAAAAAGGCAGCGAAAAATGCAGAAAAATTTACCATTACGTACAGCACTACAACTGTAGGCGGTTATTCCAGCAACTATTTATTATTCACCGTTGTAGTGAAGAAAACATTATTGTTAATTGGTTTACTACAATCTTTAATCTTTAAACTACTTTCTTGATATTGTTGATTTGATATACCTACGGATTCCTTTCCTCTTCTCAAAATTTTGTCAACCGTACGCTAAAAATACCGGACAAATTCAAAGTTGGAAACAAAATAAAAGTTGTTGGTATAACCGAATAAAACGAAGATGGCGAAACGGTACAAAATATAATGACTTTCAACTTTCCGCCGGAGGACTTTATACCCTGAAGTCCGTTAGACGAGGAGATAAGTTCGTTTGCCTGAAATTCGTATATGAGATTGGCTTTCAGTAAGCTTTCATAACATTATAACATTTCAGCCACTGATGCCTGTTTTCTGACAGTTTGTATGGCGGGTAGCTTCAACTTTTCGACTTCTCACGTCACGTTGCTACCTACTCTGAAACGATAATGAGCACAAGTCAAATATTACTAAATCTCATCCAGCCTCTGATGTATTTTTAGAATTTCGTAAAAATGGAAAAGTACGAGTAACAACAAGGTTAAGGAAAATTCCTGAGTATCTTTTTTTCGTTTAGGCGATAATATAGGAATTTTTGCCATAGCAACGGGTGGTTATTGGATTAAAAATATTAATAGTAATTGTTAATATTAGTGCTTCGCAGAAGGAGGCGCCCACCTGCCACTCCTCCTTGCTCCGGACCATGGCTCGTACCAAGGCCCGGCGCGAGAGATCACAGCCACCGATCGCCCCCACGAGGACATGCCGATATTCTGCCCAGGCGGGGCACACCTCTACCGTATGCTCCACCGTGTCCTCCGGGCAGTCCACAAAATAGCGGTACTCAGGCGTTTCTTCCGCACAAATCCGGTGCAGAAGCCTCCCGAACTTACCTAGACCTGCGTCATGCGGAAGGTAAGTCGTCATTTGTCTTCCCAGCCACTCCCCAAAGAGGGGACTTACCGCCATAATTGTGGCGTGCCCAATGTTTTCCTGGCTTGACTATGTGTATGTGTATATAGAAATTTAAGCGGTTTTGTAGTAGTGATTGTATTAGTATAGTTGTGTGATATCTGGTAGGTGATGGTATTATGCATTTCAAATTCTAAGCTATTTGGTATTGGCACTGTCAGTTTTTTGATTCTGTATGGATAATTTTAGGAATACCTTTTACGTACTTGATAATTTGGTTTGTCTCACCATTTTCGGTAAGTTCCTTGCGTAATTTGGATATAGGAATGTCTTGTGATGGTAATATATTTTTATTTGTGGGCATTTCCCTGTGTTGTATTTGTCTAAGTGATGATTTTTTATTGGCTCTGGGCAATCTAAGGTGATTTTGTTTATTACCTTGATGACTTCTTGTCATGGTTATGTCTTACTTTCGGGGTAATAGAATGCGATTCAGGTGTGCCAACAATAACTAAATTCTTGTTTCTTTCATAGCGTTCTTGTATTTCTGATAGGTACTACATTTTCGCAGTAAAACAGGTTTGGGGTAATGTTAGTTATCGCAGTTTCCGTGGCAATTTTTAACTTATCAACGACTTACTGGAGTATTTTTATCTTTTGATCAGTAGTACGGTTTGAAATTTTAAGGTTATTTTAGTTTTCAGGATTTCTTGTTCCTGTACTATTTTTTTTGTTGTTGCTTTAATGACTTTTAATTGTTCATAGATGCAATAATATCACTTATTTTACCATTCATTTCCTTCTGATCTGTAGTCAAATTCGTCAACATTGTTGAAATATGATATTAAAACTTTTGGAATTGCCTTGTTAAATCGTCGTGCGGTTGTTTGATTAATGACTGATATAAAATGTATGCCAAAAGATGATTCTGACTGAATTTTGTGCGATATGATGATTTTGCTTTTTTAATTATTATGGATATGAAATTTATGCCTAAAGATAATTCTGACTAACAAAATTATAAGTTTTGAATGTTTGACAAATAAGTGTATGCGAAACGATTTTCTGTGATATGAAGTTTATGCTATCCACTGTCATGCAAAATAATATTATGATATAAAGATTTCTGCTATAAAAGGTAGATCCTTTTCGAGATATTTTTATGCAGTAAATTAATTGGACCATGAGAGTGTTTTGTGATAGGTCTCATTTAAATGAGTTTATGAGGATAGATTGTGAATGTGCCTAAGGTATTAATTCCGCCTTTATTTATTTATTAAAGCTTTATGTGCATAAAGTTTTAATTAAAAAAAAAAAACGAAGTAAAATATAGGCAATTGCTTACAAAAAAAATGTTATAAGTATATGATGGGACCTCCATAGCTGCCTACCTCCCTCATCCCGTTACGGATCCTCTAATAAAATTATCGTTACAGTGGATCATATTGTCAAAGTTTGGATCTAATTTCAGTTAATCATCTCAATGACTTGATTATTCTAGGATCTAATTAATTTCTGACTCAAATTCATTTTTATCTCATTTTCCACTTCGGCTCAGTCTTATAGCTTGAAGTTAACATTGTGCAACATAGGCACGATAATGGACGCCTATTTATAGCCAGAACTAACGATAATATGGTACATGCCCCTTGAGCATACACTGCGTGGCGTGAACGGGAAGGTGCCTCGCAGCAGGAGCACAGGTCACTTCATTCAACCCCCCTGTCCCTCTATCAACGTATCCTCAATCTACACTAACCCCGCCAAAATTAGTTGACAACTTGACGAGCTTCACGTCAAACAACGTCGGTTCCTTTCATCTCAACCTTTGAAAAATCTTGAAAAGGGCAGTTTATTGTCACTCGTCATTATCTTTTCAGGCGACCAGCGAGCTGCCAGTATCTTAAGTCTTAAATAAAAAGAAATAGACTGGAAACTGAACGAGATTTGTTCCACAAAATATTACAGAGATTTAAAGGGATTGAACGTTACTTACAGATAATATTTCCTAACGAAGCCCAATTCACAATATTTTTTGAAACAAGCTCAATTAATGAAGGAAATCTTTATATTGTTCATTAGCAAAATTGAGTTACGAGACAACTTCGAACGGAACATTTAATCGCGATGAAAAGTGAGTACTTTGTTGTGTTATTCTAAACCAACTTAACAAAGTATTTTATGAATAACATTTCCGCTAAGTTCAGGTTTCTGTAAACTCCAAAAATTACCATGCCATGCAGTGTACAAATAAAAGTGGAACACGTATTATCTGTCCTTATTATTTTTTCTTTAACACATCCGTACTCAAATCAGACCATTTTATGTGCACAACTGGAACGATCGACAGTCCGATTATCTATAGGTACATAGAAATAAAATTAGTGTCTTTTTGTGTTGCCAAGAATTTTTTTTTAATACTAAATGCATTTGATAGTACATTCGATTCCTATAACAAAAATGCTAATATCCGAAATTGTTGACAATATTTTGACGAGACCTTTACTGACGGATAGCTAATATTACAAGGAGTAATTAAATTTCTCCTTTTCGTTTTCCCGCAGAGACGGTATTTCAAAATACGGGGTATGCCTTCGAAACGGTTGAACGTTTGACGGGACTTTATCGGGATATAGCTAATGTTAAGCTACTGTTTATTTTTCCGCAGACACGGGACTTAATTCTAGTGGGAGATATATCCCCAAAACACAACATTACATTTTTTTTACGATTACCCTAAAATAGAAGAGTATAGCATAGCATTATTGACCTTATAATGTCCCCACTGTTGGGACTCAGGCCTCCACTCTAGGAGAGGGAACGGGCCGTAATCCACCACGCGGGCCCAGTGCGGGTTGGTGGATGTCACATGTCTTCGAATTTTTAGTTCTAGGACATGCCGGTTTCCTCACGATGTTTTCCTTCACCGTTTTGAGAACAGTGGTGATTAAATAAATTACACAAAGTAATGCGCCTGGCTGGGTTTGAAAATGGAACCTACAACTCGTAAGTCGGGACCGTTACTACTCGGCCACCACTACTCTTAAATAGAAGAATAATTTTCTTAAAATCCACGCGAACAAAGTCGCGCATAACAGCTAGTTCCTAAATGTATGAGAAGTCTAATAAGCCCCACGTGAATATACGTCAATCTTACTCTCGTGTAACGTATGAACCGACGCAATCGATGACAGTTTAATAAATTAACGCTTATGTCCCACAGAGACGGTCCCACGGAGCCACTGGACCCTGTTCCAATCCCACTTGGGCCGAATATTAGGTTCGATAAGCCTTACTCCACAATAGATTCCTATGAAAGTTATCGCAGTATAGAAGAAATAATATTCATACATAATTTTTTTTTTCGTTTTTCAAACAACAACATTAATACATTCAAGCTAACGTATTTACATACCAGCACAAACCATCGCGGGTTTAACAGCGGTATGTCAGAAGCGACAAACTCGGCGTCAAAACTATGTTTGTTCCTTTCAGTCAACAAGGCAAACCTATTAATATATTAAATAGTAAGTTATTGTGTTTATTATAAGTAAGTATATTGTCTTATAGATTATACAGGGAATCCAGTAAAAAGTTTGTTTACTTATATAGATAGAGGCACGAATCTTGAGCGCTCGGCGAAAGAGCGGGGATCGCTTTGCGCATCGTACACATGAGCGAGTCAATCACTGTACAAGGATTGCACTCCCCACCCCCGCATCTCTTCTCATACCACAAAAGAGACTCGATATTTCACTTCTGCATGCTTCTACCCTACTCTACCCCACTCTACCCTACCGTACCCTACCCTACTCTACCTTACTCGATAAAAATATCCTATGTCCATCTTCTGGTTCTAACCTACCTCCCCACCAATTTTCAGTCAAATTGTTTCAGCCGTTCTTGAATTATAAATAGTGTAACTAACACGACTTTCTTTTATATAAATACATTATATTTTATTGGAACTCATCATCATCTTCCTGGAATTGTCCCGTGTTATTTGGGGTCGGCGCAACACGTTTTTTTCTTCCACTCTGCCCTGTTACTCGTTATGCTATCACTAATTTCCTTTTCTTTCATATCACTCTTCACACAATCCATCCATCTTTTCTTTGGTCTCCCTCTCCCTCTCCATCCATCCACATGTAAACTCATAACTCTTTTAGTAACATGCGTTTCATCCCTCCTCTTCACATGACCATACCAAGACAAACGATTCCCTTTCAACTTTTCAGTCACTGGCGCCACTTTCAAGATTTTATTGGAACTATTCATAACTAATATTTCAACAAGTGTACGGAATACGCAACCTTTTTGAATTTACATAAACAACACTGGCCATTACGAACAAAATAAATTACGTGAAACCATTACAGTTTCGTTTTTATTTAAATTTCTTCGAATTATTTATTGGCTGTGACTAAGTATTTTTTTTTATTAAAATCAGCCAGTATTTTAACATTTTCAAGGGTAAGGTACCTTTTCAGTTTTCGGTAGCTGTCGGCTCTATTTGCATTTTATATATTACTATAGAATTTGTAAGACAGATTTGTAAGTTTTTAATAATACAAAATAGTCAATTATATAGTAGCAAAGTTTGATAAAAAATTTAATTTCGATTACCTAAATACAAGTCACTGACTCCAGTGAACTGCATTTCTGTAACTCAGTACAAATGCGCAATTAGAAAAAATAAACTTAAATCCTTAATAAATTCGATGTACTAATTTTAGAAACAATAATAAATTAAACGGAAGGTTCCTCGTTGAACTGAGACGAAATAGTAATCTTGTTGCTGTTGAGGTCCGTGGTTGATACCGCGATAATTTCTCCTTAATTGAAACCAGTGTTTCAATAGAATGAAAACTGGACCAGAAGGGAGGTGGGGGGCAGAAGGGATTCACAGGCGGATGCTCTCTTCTCACGACCAAAATTCTACAGTAACTAGCTAAGTCCAAGTGTAGGAAGACAACCGATTAGTTTTGACCAAAGAACTACACTGCGCACACGTGTGCCACACAAGCCGATCTGGGCGCGTCGGTCTCCATACATTTTATATGGAAACTAGACTTGTGGAGCTACACTTGATCCACGCCACGCGGAGCCACGCGAAGCCACGCGACGTCGATCTACGTACAAATCAGCACCCCTAGCCAAGTTGATAATCTGCAATCGTTAACTCTAGTCGAAAACTAATCAAATGTATGGGAATGACATCATCTAAACATTAAGTCACGTGGTTAGAACAAACGAATAGAAAATTCGCAGTCAAGTTCACATGGTTCAAAATGATAGAATGAATTCTTACCGTTTCTACAATGTTCAACGTTACATCCTTTGTTATTGTAGAACAACATTGTAACATGGCTACCAACTTATCGTTTTCTATAATTTTTGACACCGAGGCGTTACCGATTGGAGAACGGAATTCGACACGAAACGGTTGTAACTTGGCTAGGGGGGCAGGCGTGTTACACGTGTGCGTTGGTCTAATGTAGTTCTAGCTTTAGTCTTGACTAATCTTGCGTACACTTGAAAATACCTAATTTGGTAGTTTCTACCATTGGACAGAGAGGTTTGGAAGTAAAAAGTGGAGGCCTTATTCTCAGCAGTGGAACACACAACCGGTCATTAAAAAAAACTTACTTATTTTCTGCAAACACCAATAATAGAGAGATACAATTATTTTAATTGAAATGAATGTTAGTAGTAGAGTACATAGGTACATCTTTTATTCATGCAATATCTGATCATTTTTAACCCGCTTCAGCTTCCGTACATAAATAAGTATTTTCCGATACCTACTTCCGAAGTTGAGGTTGTTTTCATAACAGTTATAAATTTATTTTCTATCGGTTTTGTTCGCAGGGACTTTGTGAAATTACATTGACTCTATAATACGATATAACATAGTCAAAAATATTGGTATCATGGTACCAGAAATATAATACAAATGTATGTACGGTACTATGGTAAACCAGCCATACATGCCCCAGTCGTATTTAAAATTTGGTGTTTATTTAAGCCGTTCAGCCGCCCTAGCCAAGTTACAATCGTATCGTTCGCGCCGAACGCCTCGAGTAGGCCACGCCTCCGATGCTTTTGTTCTGACGTCATCTCAATGCTCAGTCACGTGGTCAGGACAAAGGAATCGGAGGCGTGGCCTACTCGAGGCGTTCGTTTTGAACGAAACGATTGTAACTTGTCTAGGGGGGCTGGTTGGTTTATAAGTATGACGGTGATGTAAACTATACAACGTCAGTTTATCTTGCGTTGTATAGTTTATGTAATTTTTTCGTGTCTTTGTTTTTCAAGTGGGGCACTTTACCGACACGTGTGACTGGTTTACCCTACTGTAATTTTTTTTCATGAAGTGTGAACTGTTTAAAGTGCAACGCTTCGTGAAGCTGAAAGTAGCTGTACACGTAGTACATAATAATGTAGGTATACCTATACATAAACATGTACTTAGGAACTTTTCAAATTACTGTACAGATTAGCTGCCCGTTGCCGCAAGATTACAGACCCATTTATCTTAATACAAACCACGGCTGGAAACTCACTAAGCAGCCAGAATTACCTACTAATAAGATTTCTTTTGCAGTTCAACTCGTAAGATGTTACATGTTTAATATACTACTAACTAGTAGTTGGTTCTGTGTTATCAATAACAAAAAGTCCCATATAATTTTTATGGGACCTTTTTTTTATTGGATAAAGAATTTAGGGGTTTTTTTAGATGGGAAAATCACCTTATGGCAAATCTCGCTCTTGGTTGGAGCGGGAGATAGTGTCAGACTCTTACTGACTAAAAACCCACTCCTGTTCCTTCTTTGCCTTCGTCCCAGGGCCCCTGGGGCCCGTGGCCCCAGTAGGCTTCGACCCTGCTGGGCCCCTATGATTTACTGACATATTTTTGAGGCGCGCGTGGAACAGTACGCGCCATCGACGACTTGGGCTCTATCCGGACGGTTACCGGACGTTCGGAAGGCAAGCCACCCATTGCTCGCCGTCCGCAAGCCCGCGCCTACGGTGGCCGGAAATCGAGATCGGAATCCCGGCGGTGGTTGGGGCTGAGGACCGTTGTCTCATTACTGCTTCGCAGAAGAAGGCGACCGCCTGCCACTCCTCCTCGCTCCGGACCATGGCTTTTTTTTGACCATGGGAATTTTTCACTTTTTTGCTACGATATTCCACAGCTAAAGACTAAATACTAATCAAGTTCTCTAATAACGGTAAGGTATTTTTTTTATTGAGGTGGGAAATCAACATTGACTTCTCACGCTCTAGGGTGGAGCAAGCATCAGCCCTGCTGGCCTCCTTCACTTTTGCTGACAACTCTGTGAGGCTCTGAAATCGGTTCACATATGGCAAAACATCGCTAGCCTCCTCCTTGTAGCCTATAGTGATTGAGCCAAAAAGTGAAAACATGTATGTTTGAAAAAAAGAAAGAAAGAAAACACGCTTATTTGGCACACTGGTAACAATGTACAGGTAGCAATGAGATAACAATTATAATATAGAAACTTAAATACTAAAACTTAAAAATACATCAACACTTGGTGCTCGCCTCACGGTTGTGCATATTTGAATAAAATTTGGAACACTGAAACTACGTAAACCACGGACTGGAGTAGACCATAGAATACTTCTATCATCAAACAGGAATGTATGGATAAGCACTTGAATGAGATAACCGAATTCACCATAGTAGAAAAAAAATATGACAATTTTTTCTACAAAAGGCTCTTACATTGTAAATCCAGCCTTTCATTGTCCGGAAGGGGCAGCAATGGAAGGCCTTTTACAAGGTGGACCGATGAGTGAGGGTCGCGGGAATCCGATGGATGCGAGACGCACGGGACCGTTCATTGTGGTGACATTTAGTAGAGGACTATGTCCAACAATGGACGTCTTTCAGTTGAAATGAGTATGATGATAATAGCATAGCATACTCGGCCTTATAATATGTTCCCACTGTTGAGACTCAGGCCTCCTCTCTAGGAGAGGGAATGAGCCGTAATGCACCACGCGGACCCAGTGTGGTTTGGAGGATGTCACAAGTCTTCGAATTTTTGGTTCTAGGACATGCCGGCTTCCTCATGATATTTTCCTTCACCGTTTTGAGAGCAATGGTGAAGAAATAAATTACACAAAGTAATGCGCCTGGCTTGGTTTGAACCCGCGACCTACAACTCGTAAGTCGGGGCCGTTACCACTCGGCCACCACTGCCCACATGATGATAATATTACAAATAAATTAAAAAATTAACAAGTAATTCCATAAACAAAATTCATTCACTTAATTTAATTTTTCACCCAACATAGTTAATTCCATAAATTGTACACTGAATTTTTCATTAAACTGCAAAAGATTTCCCGGTACATTAAATATTTCCTGGAAAAGAAAACACGGAAGCCTCGACATTATTCGCTTATAGTATAAATGTAATGAAAGCTGCAAAGTTTGACAAAGTGGGCGCTGTTCAAAGTTATAAGTAAGCTACAAAGTGAAGTCACGTTATTTAAATGTTTTATATTAAAACCAAGCTTTATTAAAACTCTTATAAGGGTGTAAAAAGGTATTAGTGATAAATAATGTGTTAAGATCGTAAATAAGTAATGTTTACCGCAGCTGCTTATGAACATAGAATGTTTTATTTGATAAAAATACGGCCTATTTTCAAATGCCTTTTCCTCTAGAAGGCGCCTAACTTTAATAATTGTAATGTCACATATAACCGGCGGACGCCCAAGACACTTTCAACAATATCATTTGAAAAATAATTTGTCAAATAATGATAAATAATTTCAAAGTTTGAAGGGAACAGATAATAATAATATTCCACAAGTATCACACAACGCCGTCTAGTCCCAAGGTAAGCAGAGCTTGTGTTATTAGTACTAGACAACTTATAAACATACTTATATATTTCTAAATACATACATATTATAGATTAATTTCACTCAGTCACAGATCAAATGATCGTGCTCATCACACAAATATTTGTTCTGGGTGGGAATTGAACCCACAGCCTCCAGCATAGCAGTCAGGGCCACTAACTACTAGACCAACAGGCCAGTCAAACGAAACAAAAGATGAACATACATTATTTAACAACATACAACAATTATAACCCTCTTTTTGGATTCACTGTAATCGGGTAAAGTCAGGTTACCCGTGCAAGGCGTCTGCTTAGCTTGGATACGCATCCCGTGCGCGTATACTGAGCATCTGCTATGTCAGTTTTATGACTACATAGTCGAGTAGTACATTGATGTAGGGTTCACCCCTACCACATAGTTTATTTACGTTTATGATAAACCCACACAAGACACCACAGTTAAAACACAAACATAAACACAGCCACAGTATTATTATCATTTATGTATATCAATAACACTACTCAACATTCACGGCATTTATAATGTTTAACATTATAATGTCGGATGGTGTCGGCTACCCTAGCGCGCGGGCCAGCGCACGCGGCGGTTGAGCGCCCCAGGTTCACTTTTATTTTTATGTGGGTCAGTCGGTCGTAGACCTCACCGCGAACCGCCTGCGCCGCGCCCGTAATTTACTTGCTCTCATAAGTACGTCACGCACGCGCGTATCGCGTCACGTAGTTCTTATGTGACGCGATAGATGTCGCTACATTATTATGCGAGTACATTATCACGTCAACTACTCATATTTAGCTATGCCTGCGAGAAGCCAAACCCAGAAAAAAATGACTGCGTAGTTGCGCCAGCTATGTGACTGTATAGTCACGTCAGAAGCCCTACCATTTTATGACCTAAACTGAACTGTTAAAGTAATGGAGCTATATAGACTGTATAGGTCCATCCCTCTTACTCACTCGCACAACTGACATTTAAGAGCTACAACCTCAGCTCAAATCGTAATTTCGCCCCAACTACCCCGCGCCACCTCACTCTTGATCTCGCTCGCACACTACTGCTCGCGGTCACGCGGGCACACAAGGTCGAAGCGATTTTATTAAACTACCTACACTATTATCGGAAGAGTATTATGGAATACAATTTATCAATCATAATTCAATATTAACTTGTTATTATATATTATGCACATAAAATAATATAACGTCACATCATGGTAAGGCCCCTGCTTTACGACACAATCGCATTACCTCTGTAACGACTACATTATCGTATCAGCTATGCGACTACATAATCGTGTCAGCTATGCAACTGCATAAATAGCAAATTATCAAACTTAACGATGAAAATACTTACTGGCTTTGCAAAATATCGTATGAAAAACATGTCAATTAACCTGTCAACATAGTACAAGTACCCATAAAGTGTCGGAAAACACAAAAGTAATGAACAATATTAAAAAAGTAATAACAAAGAGTTTCATATCGGATCTATAGATTTTGGGATTATCAGAGACAAACTTTCTCTCTCGATAATGTGTGTAACGCAATAAATATGCCTTTCCAGACCATTCGGTACCACTGTCGAGGACCACAACCTCTCATATGAGCTCGTTGTCAGATTTATGCCTACGATAAGCCTAGTAAACATTTGCTTGGTATTTTTTCAAGAGGAGTGAAGTACCTCCTTACAGTACTAATTAACTGTGCTTGTAACCTAGACTGCTCAGTTTTATTCATAGTTTAATGAGACAAGGGCCTACGCGATGTAACGTCCTTGTTTGTTTGATTGTAGGAATGGTGATCTGTAATCGATTTAATCGATTTTATATGTGAAAAAAATAGATTTTATGAATCGAACTCAGAAACTTGAAATGGACATTCTATAATTTTTTTCCTGAGGAATACACTCTTATTATTATTTTAAAAAGTTCAAGACACCTATTTTCCTTAAGCAATTTTTATGTGAATAATGTACACTCAATTATCTAGTCACCAGTCAATGATACACATGTGCATATGGATTAACTGTACCGTACTTTTTATTAGGATTCTTTTTAAAACTACCTACACGGTAACCAACACATCGATCTTTAAGAAATTGATCTTTAAAAACTCGATTTATTACTTCTTCTTCTTCTTTTCGTGTCGATGTACTCTAACTATATTTTTTCTGACCAGTATTTGGCAACCACTACGGCTCTGTTATTGGCCTCGTATAGATCCTGAAAACTACAGATGGTTGTGCAGGATGGATACCATAGCAAATGACGCATGTCCTGTGCAGTGGCTCCACACTGGCACTGTGTTAGAGATGAGTCGAGGAAGCCCCATATGGCCAAATTGTTTTTACAGCGGCCAACCTGGGTCCGCAGTCGGTTAAGGGATTTCCAGATTGGCCACTGCAATTCACGTCCAGGAGGGAGATGTTCTGACAGGGTGATGAAATGTGTAGAAGTTGGGTGCTTATGCTTCCACAGCGCACATCTCTCGTCCTCTGCACTGTCTTTTGAAGAGGTCGTAAATCGCATAAAGCTTTTACGACTCTTTAGACGTGCAGGTATAAATTAATGTAGATGTTTATGCAGGGGGTGACGGCCGTCCCGTTCCTGTTTACTTTTCTCGATACGGTTGGCTATCTCGCGGCGTACTTCTGGATACCTGCTAGAGGGTACAACATTGCAAGAGGGGTAGATTTATTACTGATGAAATTCTTAAGACGCTAGCGGATTATCAAAAGTCGAGAAATTACAGCAAGTCAAATATAACAAAATTACTTCAAAGACAAGCATTTCTAAACTCTTATACTTTCTTTTGGTTTAAGAACTGGCGTCGAAAAAGAGCTTGACACCCAATTTTTTTCTGCCTTTGCGATTGATTTATTTATCTCCCTTTTGACGCTCCCCAGCTCCAAATAACAAGGATTCTCTACTAATTTGTGAAAGAAAATCATATTTCTCGACATGGGAACACAGAGGCAGAACATGCGATAAATCATTAAAATATTTCGTAAAACATTATTATATTATAACGCGATAGAAACGTAATATCTTAGGCTCTGCATTAAAATAATGAGTAGGATCATGCCATAAGTTATAAAGCACCGAAATATTTATGACCAAGTCAGATTTAGTTTCAGTGAAGGCTTTAAAACACTGCAAGATAATTAGATAACTGATATTATTTATTATTTATAGTCATTAAAATGATACAAGTCTAATTACATTAATAAACATAGAAAAAACTTCATAAGTATATGCCTAATTTTAAATGCAATTGACAAAGAGTGCCTTCTAAATTCCATTTCAATCATTCATTCCATCCTTACAAAATATGTGTCAAGCCAGTCTCCAGGCAAGGAATGATACATTTGAATTATATGCTATAAGCCTGAACAATAAAAGAACCCGACGCGAGGGTGGCGCCCTCAGCTCGCGCGTGGTGATTTTATTCAGCACACGTTTAAAACTACGTGAGCCAACTCGTTTTCTAGTTTAATGTCCACATCTTGGCTTATACAACTACTAGGTGGTCGGTTGAATAATAAATGGCGAGATGAATGCGCTCTGATCTTCAAGAAAAAAAACCGGGCAAATGCGAGTCGGACTCGCGCACTGAGGGTTCCGTACAAACTTACCTATGAATACAGTTCAATTCCCGAATTGAGTTACGAAGATTTTTCCGAATCGCAAAAAAGTTTTGTTTTGTGATGTAAACTACAAATTTACATTTTTCAGATTTTTGCTATACTTATGCTATGATACCTTGCCTCATGCCAAATTTCAGGATTCTTTGTCAACGGGAAGTATCCTATGAATTTTGGTTCCCTTGAGAGTGTCGAAATACACGTTTTTACGACCTAAACGGACGTGTCTTTTTTTTCGTTAACTCAGAAGTATGTTTTTTTTACACTGTTTCAATAAGGGACCGCAGACCTGAGTATATGGTTTTAATTTCAACTCGATACCTCCACGCGTTCTCGAGATAAAGGGTCTTGACAGACAGACGGACAACAAAGTGAGCTATAAGTGTTTCGTTCTTTCCTTTTGAGGTACGGAACCCTAAAAAATACTGGTTTTCTACATGTGTTGATGATCTATTAATATTTAAAACTAGATTCTGTCAATCTTTTCCCTCGTGAAAATCAGTAATCATATCTAGGACAACCCCTTAAAGAAAACTTATCCTGTTCTTCTCTAGGTACACCAAATTTCATCAAAATTGGTCAAGGGATTTGGGCGTGAAAGTCCAACATCCAGAGTTACTTTCTTCTAGTATAATATTAATGATTGACTGACTCTGTGAAAATTTCAACTGTCTGCCAACTTCGGTTTATGAGATACAACCTGCTGACATATGAAGAGACAGTGGAGGTTTAATAATAGGATTTCGTACCCGAAGGATAATCATCAAGAGCTCCGTTTGTTAACTTTCGGATACATACCAACAAAATCTGTACGCCGTTATAGGCAAAACATGGACGCTCACAGCATATTAATTTAATACCTTGCATTTCTGACTAGTCAGTTTATGTAAACGCATGTTTGACAAATAAATTATCTTTCTTTCTTTCATAACCCTTAAATAAAATCACCATTTAATTATACATAGCTTAACCTGAACAACGTACAAATCCCACAGTAGGGATAAAAGATATAAATATTCAAATAATTTATAGCCAGAGTGCAGAGGATACTCGTACATTTTTTAATACGAATTTCCGATGCCTGCTATCCGCTTTCATTATATTATCAGATCAGTTCGACGGTACCATTTCCATCAGAACCATTTATTACCACCGGCCCCTCTGCTTGCACAAATATTATTATCCACTACTCTGCATGATTTGGCACGATCTATCCTCTTCGTGATAGTCGCTTATCAATCTTAATCGAATATCTTATAACCCCCCATGAGATACCATGATTGAGGAGTTCCGTGAGCTCCCTCAATCTCTCATGGAATTAATCATCAGGACAAGATTTTGATAAAAATGTGGTCACATCTGGTAGTAAATCGTTTCACATAAAACAAGGATTTTCTAAATTGTTCTGTGGTTGTAAAGTCAAAAGCAATCGAATGAAGAATATTCTCTTTTTTTAAGTCAGCTAAAACTAGGACATTGGTTTATATCGAAACTGGAATAATTGCTGAGACTGAAGGATGCTGGCAGACAAATTACATAATATAAAAATTAAATTAGAATTAAGCTCATAAATCACGTTTGAAACAACCCAGCATCATTACAACTTGAGAGCACACCGAAATCTCCAGAATATATTGACAGGATTTTTCAATTTCGAAAGGGCTACACACACACATATACACAACACACACACACAGACACAACACACACACACACACACACACGACATATGATCCAAAATAAATTATTTTACGTGTAAGTAACATGACCATCTTGTAAAACGAGAAATAAATGAGGAAAACTGTGCCTGTGATAAAAATATCAGAATAATTTGATATAACTTTTACATACCTTAAATCTTTACTCCTTTTATCTTTTATCTTTTTTACTTTTATATGGGTTTACCATGGATGAATATTAAAATATACATAATTGTTTTTCCCTCGTTCTAAGAGAATTTGACCTTCATCATAAACGGCTTGTTTTACTCGCCACTCATAAAATATTTTGTTCCACTGGGATTCTCCACACGAGACAAACAACTATCTATTATAATAAAATAACATTTATATCACTTTAGATATGTAACTTGTTGTTCTACAACTACTCAGGTGTCATAATATGTAAAGAAGTATTCAAACATTTATAGTCCAGAAAGCTACTTTCTATTTAAGGTACCTGTGTCCAGAGACTACATGTTTAGGTAATTTGTAATTTTAATTTGCAATTGTATGTTTTATATTGTATTACAATTCAATTTGTAAATCTGTAACTTGGTATGCAATAAAGTATATATAAAAAAATAAATAATAAATAAATAATTTATTTTATCTCTTACTAGCTGACCCGACATACTTTGAACTGTCAAACGCGCGAACTGTCAAACGTGCGAACTGTCAAACGTTCAAAGGTTAAATGGTTAAATAGTCGTAGTTTTCTGTACAATTTTCTTAATTTTAATCTTTCATCATCATCATTTCAGCCGAAAGACGTCTACTGTTGGACATAGGCCTCCCCCAAGCGACGCCACAACGACCGATCTTGTGCGTCTCGCATCCACCGCACTCCCGCGACTCTCACTAGGTTATAAGTCCATCTTGTGGGAGGCTTTCCAACGCTGCGTTTTCCGGTACGCGGTCGCCACTCTGGAACCTTTTGGCCCCATCGACCATCCGTTCTATGAGCAAGCAAATTTGAATCTTTCCGTAGCTACAATAACAAACACAACAAAAAGGCTTTGGCAAAATTGGTTTTCATTTACATATTTATAGATTTAAAAAGCCCTAGTCGCCAATACGGATTTATTTAAAAACTATTCTATCCAATAAAGGATTAAAGAGAAAAGAAAGAGCTGGATTCCATCGACAAACTTTTGAATCTTTTATACTTTTAAAGTAACAGAAAGTCTGAACAATCAGCTCGGAATTACAGCAGAACTCGTATCTACTGGGTAATCTTCAATATGTTACGGCTAGTTGCAGACAGTTTCTTGCTTAACTTACCAATCGAATTCTTAACGAAGCTCATTGTTGACTCTAGTGAATAGCATAGCATAGTCGGCCTTATAATGTTCCCACTGTTGGGACTCAGGCCTCGTCTCTAGGAGACGGAACGGGCCGTAATCCACCACGCGGGCCCAGTGCGGGTCACATCTCTAGTGAATACTTTTATTTATATTATTTTTAAATAATATAAACTAGTGCTTGACTGCTATCCCACCTGATGGTAAGCAGTGATGCAATAGTTGATGATGAGGCGCACTAGTTTATGAGTGAGTTTAGTCGTTTATGAGGAGCCTATTAACTCAGACCTTGATGATATCCAAATTATAATCGGACGGGAAGACCGCAGCAGGCAAATTGTTGCAGTCCTTCGATGTACGCGGTATAATCGACCGTAGAGGTGAGGAAACCGTGGCTGACTCAAGGCGATTAACGAAAAGAGAATCGAAACGGTTGTAACTTGGCTAGGGGGGCTGGCACCCGCACGCGCTCGATTGACTTATTGCTTTCCTTATAGACCCTTGAGCAGATTCCTTATAAACACACCCTTATGAACCTCACTTTAAGGAAGGGTAAGTTATTTGAATTAACACTAGAAGCGCGGAACATCAATGTACATTTTGGCTATTTCAGTTTTGCTACAGTAATATGGAGAGATTATAAGGTCGACTATGCCTAATTGAATAAAAAATTGAAAAATGCCTAAGGCATAAGTCCGCCTTTGTACAATGTCTCGTTAGTGCATAAAGTTTAAAATAAATAAATAAATTATATACAAAAGAAACTGTTAACTGATAACACAATATATGAATTCATATATTGTATTATCAATGCTAGCAAAGGAGGCGGCGGATCGCGTGAGGCAAAGGTCCTCATGCCCCAACCGCCGCCGGGATTCCGATCCCGATTTCCGGCCACCGTAGGCGCGGGCTTGCGGACGGCGAGCAATGGGTGGCTCGCCGTCCGATCGTCCGGTAACCGTCCGGACCGGGCCCGAGTCGTCAACGGCGCGTACTGTTCCACGCGTGCCTCAAAGAGATGTCAGCAACCGTAGGGGCCCAGCAGGGTCGAAGCCTACTGGGGCCATGGGTGATGCGAAAGAGATCCCCGGGGCCCTGGAAATAAAATGGCAGAGAAGGAACAGGAGTGGGTTCTTAGTCAGTAAAAGTCTGACACTATCCCCCGCTCCGCCCAAGAGCGAGGATGTCATTAGATGATTTTCCCACCCGAAAAAGAAAAAAAAAACTGATAATACAATATTATAACATAATAGACATATATTGGTATACTTTGCGATCCTATGCATAAAACTAGAGTAGGAAGAACATAGAATAGGAACAGGTTAAATTTGGGACGCCTGTGCTTCTAGTGTTAAGACTCTGTTCTTTTTAAAAATGAGTTATATTTTCTTCCCTGGTTTCATATTTTTAGCGTGTTATACTTTAAAACTTTCTTTGTAAAGTGTTGTACTTTACCATCATAGGAGACTACAATATGCCTCCAGCTCATATTCACAAAACTTAGTTTATGTTAACACAGGTAAATCTCAAAGCCTTGTGATTGCGAAGCTCTTTGACCTGGCCGGTCTTTGAGCCTCATTTTCCGTACAACAAAGGCATCTAGTTTTAAAGATAATACCCTCATGAGCAAATCCAACGGGAACTGAAGCTTAAAGAAAACATGATTAAATTAAAAATAAGGTGAGACTGTAAAATAGTTTGTTTTATGCCTTTATAACAACAAATAAAAGCTCTTGCTGTGAAAAACAAAAAAGTACATATATATAAAGGCAAATAAGGCAAATTGTCCTAACAATGAAAGAAAAAAAAAATGATTTTTTTTAAACTAATTATGACTTAAATTATATATATATAGCTAATTTAGATTAAACAATAACGTTTTTACTAAAACTTGGATTAACTAAGACTCAGTAATATAAAGTAAAAAATAAACCGTTATTATTACGCAAATAAGTTTTCTTTGCAAATCGTACTTTTCAATCAAAATTTGACAGATCGTTGTTATTGGTTTTCCCATTTTATTTGCAACGCACAGTATTATATTTAAATGTATTTTGTTTGTAAAAAGTTCTCATAGTTTTCTTCTAATAAACAACACTTTTCTAAATAATAGGTCTTACGAGAAATGAAGCGGGTCATCAGAGGCACCCTGAGGGCTATTTGATCGTACGCCCCCTCCATTCATCTCGTGGGTCGTTCCCCGACCAATACCGTATATATTTAGCGCTCCATTGGACCCTATAAATCAAATTTTCCATCGGCGAGCCTTATCTAAATCACTTTTCCATACTAGATACGACTCTTGTTGTTTCGTCAAGAAGGATACCTAAAGATGTCGTTTGTAGAGCAGATACAGTGCTATTATTATCTTACCATTTTGGTGTGCAATAAAGTTAATTCTATTCTATATAGTTATATGGACTTAAATACTTGGGAGAGGAGAACTAACGAATATAAAGAGTTTTTTCAGTTTTTCAAACCAAGTGGTTCCTGGCCAAGGTTAAACTAAAATTAACAATCGTAACAAAAAGATAGTAGAAACATGACTAACCCTAATATAAATCCAACTCAACACATATCTAGCAACAAAATAAACAAAAACGTAAACCTATCGTAGCCGAATGAAAACATAGTCAGCAATACTCGAAATACAATAGTTGAGCGTGATTCCAGCGAGGCTAGGAGAGCCTCGTATGATGGTAGGAAATCGAATAGACAATAGCAAAATAAGAGGTACTAGTTCGTATACATGCACTAGGGCATTCGACAGGATTATCTGCAGTAAGCCGCACGAATTCACGAGACGCTATATGTATAGCTTGCAGGATCCATCGCACTAACGATGTCTTCACTTGCCATCTATCTACCTGTCTGTATGATATATTATGACTGATGCCATTATCTGTGCCTCGGAGGTACAACACTACTGCCATATCTAGGATATTAAGTCATCAAAAAATTAGGTACCTTATTAAACAGTACACGAAGAGATGAAGACAATGCAATAATGGAAAATGTTCAAGCAAATCCCAATTGTCTCGTTTTTAAACTGAATCTTAAGTAACAAGCGCCTGGATTGGAAACATTATTAAAAATCTAGAGAGAAACTCTAAATTTTCTTTAGCCAGTGGATATTGTACGAAATTGTTTGGTTATAGTTGCAGTATTTGCCCAAAATTTCCCTCAAAAGACGTGATTATTAGGCAAAGGCATTAGGTCGTTTACTTGTATTTGTACATTGTAGTAAAAAACACTTGAGCTAAGTGTGTTGCCGTGTCGATGAGTGTCAAATGGAGCTAACTCTTTATCACTAGCCTGCAGGCACACTGCTCTGTTCAGTTTACTGAGAAATTGCCATTGAATGGACGTGGTCAGATGAGCATGTACACATCCACACTCAAACTTGACCCACTACGTTAAACTGTTTGACGTTTCTTTCATCTCGTGACTTGGATATTTGCGATCCGATTTGCTTTTTATTTTGTTATTTAAAAATGAAGTTTTGCGATTCTTCGTGCTATGTCGGCAACCTTGGTTCTCTTGCGGATATCATCATTTCTGATTCAATCACGCAAGGAAACTCCGAGCATAGCTCTTTTAATTTTTCTTAAGTGGCAATGGGCAGGCCACATTGCTCGCAGATCAGATGGCCATTGGGGCCGAAAAGTTCTGGAGTGGCGGCCGCGTATCGGAAGACGCACTGTTAGAAGGCACACTGATGTGGACCGATGACCTGGTGAAGGTTGCGGGAATCCGAGGGATGCGAGACTCACAGGACCGTTCATTGTGGCAGCATTTGGGGGAGACCTATATCCAGCAGTGGACGTCTATCGGCTGAAATGATGATGATGATGATGATTTAAAAATTGTACGTGTAATTGAATTAGTTTTACACAAATGTATGATATGATTTCAATCGAAACCTAAGTATCCACAAGATATCTGTGTTTAGCAAAATATCTAACGAAAGATGTGTATTAAATTAACGTCATAATCCTGTAAAAGCGGTTGAATGAAAATGTATCTCGGGATCAAAGAGGTTTACTTATGTCAGTAAATGTTAGGTATAAAAGTAATTTCATATTACTCTTTTACAGCTAAAATCGTCATATTAATGTAAGCACCACATTTTAACAGCTGTTTAAAATTCTTGAGAGAATAATCTCCTCTCAAGCAGTGCTTACTCGAAGCGAGAACTTTAAAATACATCGTATTCAGGAAGTAGGACGCAGTTACAACTGCGGTCGCAATCAGCTCATCTCACAGCTTTCGAAATTTATTCCATTTTCCAAAAACTAATCAGAAATCAGAAACGTTTATTTCAAATAGATCAATTACAGGCACTTTTGAATTGTCAAAATATCGGTCAGTCAAAAAAAAAAATAAGTGAAGCTAAATTGCACGTTCCAAAGCGTAGATTTCTATGGAGAAGAACGTGCAAGAAACTCCATGGACACTCCTTTAAATCATATTACGAATTACATAAATCTTGGTTACATATTTCGTGTCGCTTCTAATATGTGAGCACGATATAGATAAGTAATAATAATTACAAAAAAAACTAAAACTAATTTAAAAAATTGAAATTGAATTAAGCCACTGGCAGCTAAGAGATGACCAGTCTCAACTGATGGCACCCGTTCACGAGCATGACTATACCTAATACCTCTGTTATTTATTTCAACTCATAATTTAAAACAAGTTCAAAGGTATAAAGTACAGTCAGTAAAATGTAGTCGTAAAACCTTTTAATTGGGCACGCCATTATTATGGTGGTAAATCACGTCTTTTGAGGAGTGGCTGGAAAGACGTCACGGCGGCCTCATCTTCCGCATGACGCAGGTTCTCACCGGACATAGTAAGTTCGGGAGGTTCCTGCACCGGATTCATGCGGAAGAAACGCCCGGGTGTCAACATTGTGTGGATTGCCCGAAGGACACGGTAGAGGTGTGCCCCGCTTGGGCAGAGCACCTCCGTGTCCTCGTGCCTTGGCTCTGGTACAGGCCATGGTTCGGAGCGAAGAGGAAATTAATACTGTAATATGGAAATATTGTAACATCAACCCTTTTTAGGGTTCCTTTCCTCAAAAGGAAAAAACGAACACCTTATATGGGTTGATGTTACATTTATTATTATGGTTGATGTTGGATCACTTTGTTGTCCGTCTGTCTATCTGTCAACTCCCTTTATCTCGGGAACGCGTGGACGTATCGAGTTGAAATTAAAAAAATTTGCTAAGGTCTGCGGTCCCTTGAAGCTGTGAAATCAAACTTCTAAGTTAACGGAAAAAAAAGATATAGCCGTTTATGTCGCAAAAAACGTATATTTCGACACTCAAGGAAATTAAAATTCTAGAATACTTCCCGTTGGCCCAGAATCCTAAAATTTTGTATATAGCAAGGTCTTATAACACAAGTATCGAAATAAATCTAAAAGTAGAAAATTTGTTGTTACGTAACAAAAAAAAAACATTTTTTTTTTGCCACTTCGAAAAAAAATTTGAGACTCCTATTAAAAATTGAACTCTTTACATAGGTAAGTTTGTACGGAACCCACAGGGCACGAGTTCAACTCGCACTTGCCCAGTTTTTTTCCTTCATCATCAGGATAAATACATAGAACCCATAAGATACCCAAGCCTTTTTAATGAACTCAACATTTAACTCAAGTATCATCTCAAAAAACCTCAATAAATAAATAATTAAATACTGTTTGCAAGCTTAATCGGTAGCTTTATATCTGCATAAAGCTGGCTTCGGAAGTCTTTGCAGAGTCTTCGTCCGTTTGATCCCCAGTTCAAGCGGAATGATTGAGGCTTTTCGTTTATATCCTATTCATTTTCATGAAGATATATTCGCCACACTACATAAATACATGAAGAAATTTACTCTTTAAGTATCAGGCGGTTTTTTTTTTAGTTAGGAAATCATCCAATCCCTTCTTGCGCTCTTGGGCGGAGCAGGAGGACGTGCCAAACATTTACTGAATAAAACTTCAGGGCCCCGGGGTTCTCTTTCGCGTAACCCTGCTGCCCCGCTAGCCAAGTTACAAAGGTATCGTCCGCGCCGAACGCCTCGAGTAGGCCACGCCATCGATTCCTTTGTTCTGACGTCATCTCAACGCTCAGTCACGTGGCGCGAACGAAACGATTGTAACTTGGCTAGGGGGGTGAGCCCCTACAGTTTTCTGACATCTCTTTGAGGCGCGCGTCGAATGATACGCGTCGTCGACGACTCGAACTCGATACCAGACGGCCGGACAACGAGCTATCCATTGCTCATCATCCCCCATCTCATTGAATAGTCTGCAAGCTCACGCCTACGGTGGCTGGAAAGGTAGGTGTCAGGCGTATTGGAAAACTAAATATAAAAATTATAAGTGAACGTTTCACGAAAACACCGTTTGTTAGTCTGTAATAACTATCATTATAACCAATTATACCGCTCGTTGTAGTTAGTAGGGTGATTGGGCTGGTTTTCGTCCAATTATCGGAGTTTCCACTCTCGTGATGTGAAATAAATATCTTGAAGTACCTTCGCATATATGTATCGTATTTGTTTCTATTGCTTATATAGTCTTCTTTAGGTTTACATCACATGACAATATATCAATTTCACGGCAATTTTTACAAAACATATTTTTTGAAAAAGTAGGGATTTCGCTAGTTTTCGTCCAAAAAAATGGTTTTCCTCCGAGTGTGAGCTAGTATTCGACCACAGTGAATCATATCAAAAAGGCTAAATTATTAAGTAACAAAACCAATTATATAGACTTTTACTTAATCAGCAACATATCTACTATTTAATTGTATCTTCTGTGTATTCTCTTTCTATCTTTTAGGTAGTATTTCTTATTAGCTATAACTAACTGTCCCTCGCGGTTTCACCGGTGTCTTACTTCCCCGTTTCCGTAAGTCGTAGCGTGACGTTATTTGGCTTATAAATAATATTCGTCATGAATCTGGTTATTGCATTTAGAAAGATTTTTCCAATTCGGCTTGTAGTTCCAGAGATTAGCACGTTTAAAAAAAAATACTCTTTCGCTTTATTATATTACTGTATAGAATAAAAAAATTAACAAAAAAAAACTTTTTCTAAAAAAAATTTAATTTTCGTCCTTTACATTTTGTTTTATTTGCGCAACTAATAAGAAGTCGACGGAAACGAAAATTTCTAATCTAATAGCAATAAAGACCATATTGAGAGAAAATATTCCGTATTTTAAAGGTCTGTTGAAGTAAAATTACCGTTACAAAAATTCACATATCTGATTGTATTTCCGTCCATGTGGACGAAAACCAAATTTACCCCTGAGTTTGTTTCGGTGTTTCTTCTCAGGGTAGTCAGCTAGGAAACACCGGCCTCATCTAGTTTAAAATGACAAAAAAAAATGACGTGTAAAAGTGTTTTTTTAAACCTACCTACAAAATAAATATCATTTATCATTTAAATAGATTGCAAACTTGGTAGTTTGACGTACCAACTAACCAACCGACGTACCAGCGTACCAACGCTAGTATTAGTCCACTATATTTATCTAAGATGTCTAATATTATATTTCGCTAATTGTCTAATCACATTTTCATCTTAGTAGAACAGTTGCTTAGACATTACGGATCGCAAAAAGACCAAACTCGCATGGGAAAGTGGATTTGTATTCAAGCTTTACGAATGTGTTGTAGCAGCTTAGTCAAATGGACGAATAGTGGAACTAGACGGTAAACCAGCGCAATCACCCTACAGAGAAGTAGGTTGAGTTCAATATTATTTATCTACCAAGTCAAACATTATCTAAAAATAGCATATAGCAAAGTCAGCCTTATAATGTTCCCACTGTTGGGACTCAGGCCTCCTCTCTCGGAGAAGAAATGGGCCATAATCCACCACGCGGGCCCAGTGCGGGTTGGTGGATGTCACACGTCTTCGAATTTTTGGTTCTAGGACATGCCAGTTTCCTCACGATGTTTTCCTTCACCAAAAATATTATTCTATCTAAAAATATTTAGGTACATATTTATGTTTGTAGGTAATCTTTGGAAGAACTGATCCTTGACAAAGATTCTATCGCCGATAGCATCCCGGTTAAGATAGTCCTACATATTTTACCGAATGACTTACAAAAACTAAAGCTACACACACACACACACAGAGAGAGAGAGATATATGGTGAAGTGTAGATTCACATACTCACAGAGCACTTACTACGTTAATACATATTCAGCATGCCTATCCACGGCCAAATGACCCTTGACTTGAAAAGTATGGCAAGTAGAACTATCGTGCTACTACCACATGGAAGTTCGCATCACGTGGTGAAGTTCTAACTGTATTTACATAACGTTTGTTTGAAAAGAGCTTTGGTTTTCGTATAGACATTTGATTCAGCATTGAGAACCGCATGATCTTATTATGCCTTCTTGTTCCATCGGTTCTGAGAAAGTCTTGTACAAACAAAATTGTAGTGATGCTTGGTACAATTACTATTTAGTAGTTTGGAATCGTATTGGCCTGGCAGGGAAACGGCATTATTTTATCTAACAAGATGCAGTTTGAGGGTATGTCATTCAGTTCTGGAACATAAACGTGTCGCCCTATAGTGTGTAAATATGAATACCTACTTATCAGCAGATTTAACTCTCGAATAGTGAAATGAATGTACTTTTTAATTCATGTACATTTTATGATTTGTTAAATAATGTACAGTCAGGGGTCAAAAGTGCAGTTGCATTCTAGTAATGCTAAAGCGACTTACATTTATTTATAGAAGAGGGTCAATGGTTTATGAATGATTTAATTTGTAACGTAGTATCTAAGGTATTGAATAAACGACTTTTGGATCATTTAACGTCTACGATACAGAAAATTTAGGCACTTTAGCATTGATAAAGTGCATAGATACCCGTGGTAAAGTGCAACTGCTCTTTTGACTCCTGACTGTACGTTTTTAATTGATGTAAGTACATTTTAAATTTGTAAATTGATGTTCATTTTTCTTTGAGGTGGGAATCATCAAATAACTTCTCACGCTCTGGGTGTATTGAGAGAGCGTGTCCGACTTTTATTGACTAAAACCCATCTGTGTTCCTTCTGTTGCCCTTAGTGTTCCCGGATTGCGGTAACGCATTCGAACAATCCCGCAGCCCTAGCAGGCCGCCCTACTGAACCTATTACCGTTATTACCCGTTTTACTGAATTGTAAAACCCTTTAATAGAAAAATGCTTAAGTTCACAATTTAAGATTATACGCTGTCACCTTCGTCGACTTAGAGAACTCTCTGATTCTCGGAGAACTGACTGCCAAAACGATTACGGTAGCTAATCAAATTGTTTTGGTGGCTTTCGTAATCGGTTTGACTTTACGTCTTTTTCTGGAAGTCATTCGAATATAGTAGAACTATTTATTTTCACAGTAGAAAAGAGTATTATGGTAAGTATGATTTGAGCGCTGCAAATAAACTTGAATGGACTCCGTGTTCTGTAAAGAAATTGAGCGCAAAAATATGAAACTGAAACTGCTACAATAACATATAAAATACAAGTAAAATGAAATAGTTCTGCTGTTAAAAAATTGACAATCTAAAAATAGACTGAAATAAAACGTATAAACACGTAGCGACGCGGCGGCCGCTGCCGCGCAATGCTCGTGAGGCTCTCAGCAGTAAAATAGGGGCCGCTGTGTGCCGCGCTACCAGTACAGCCCCAATATCTTATTGTCTAACTGAACTGAATCCTCAACTATAAGGCTAAGAGTAAGGTGTGAATGTTCACATGACAGCATTGTATGTACGGGAGCATAATACAGAAAATTAAAACTTCGAAATTAAATCTTCCCAAAAACTTCTTTTTAGTATTTTTTTTGTGAAATACGTGGTCTTTATAGTAAAAATTTCATATGGCATCTCTGTTTTCTATACTCGTAGTATCGATAGGCAAATAGACATGCAAATAGCAGGCAAATAGGCAAATAGGCATCATGTTTACTACTCATTTTCGTTTTTAATTCTTCATTCTGTTCATCACAAATCACGCGGATCAACTGAACGAGTTAATACAGGTTGGTAGAATGGGTTACCACGAGATACAAGATCTTGCACGGGACGGACAGGTAATGTAGACAATATTATTTAGTTTGATTTTGTACCACATGTTACTCGGTCATAATAAAGGATAAACATGCGTAACGGATTTTTTGTTGCAACTATTTTTAATTTCCCTCATTGGGACATAACCACTTTGTGAATACCGAGTGAATAATTGTGGACTCATTGAAGCTGATACTAAATGGATATCCAGTGGCTTAAGATCCTTTTGTTACGTTTTATTCACAAAAAGACAAAAGATTAAATATCTTTTGTCTTTTTGTGAATAAAACGTTTTACTTTAAACATGCACCAAACACTAGATTGAAATAAAGCTGCAGAGTGCGTTTTTATATAAATTTTATAAAATTCAATATTTTCCAAGCCTTAAAACTATTCAGAGTCATCTTTCAGCCGGCTGAAAACTAAATGTGTCATATCGAATTCGAAAAGCAATTTCGTTTTTCACGTGACTTGAAATTCATCGCATAAAAGATCTCGAATGTCCCGAATTCATTCATGCAGGGTGGAAACATGTGAATTTGTGCCGGAGCACATTCACGAATACCGTCGGGGCACCCAGCGCGCCTGGTCTCCGTCAGGCAGCCACCGCTACGAGTAATTCAATCAGACGACCGCGTCGGTGTTGTTGTCAGACTCGGCACTTTAATTTCCTGCCTTGCTCAGCCTGTACTTATTTCAACTTGTAGAAATGAAAAGTTGTATTCACAAAAATGCTACCACAGACACTGATTACATTTCATATTATTATAGGAAATGTTATCCGTGTGTGAGCTTCAATATTTGAACATACACTTGGCAATTTTGTTAAAAAAGACGGGTTGCACTCCGGGAGTGCCGGCAGAAGTGAAAACTTGATTATTAACGTTGAGCATGTTTGATATTTTGGAATGGTTAGGGAATAATTTTGCACCAATTGCTTTATCAGTATAAAAGTACTATCATTTATGTGGTAGAATACAATATTCATTTATTGCGCTATCGTACACAAACATGACAATTTCGATATTACACACATAAGTTTAGACTGCGGATTGTTGTGATACCGCAAGTTTAATTCATTCATTTAAAAACTAAAGTCTTAACTTCTTGCAGATTCAAGTAAAAATGTCAATTTATTTTTGTAATCCCAGTGATTACAAAAATAAATGAAGTAAATAAATGAATAAAAAGACTTAAAACATAACTTGCGAAATGTGGGTGTACTATTCGGTGCACCCCTGCCTGAGCCTTCGGGGATTACAGGATGTTATGTTATCATTGAATCCTGCCTAAAGAATTTATAATTAAAAGTGTGGAAGTAATCTGTCGCACATAAAAATGTGTGCGATACATCTTTTCACAGGCGCTTAGTAAGCACGTAAGCAGGAACGTCACATTCGATCTTACTACAGAATTAGCTGAGAATTTATCGGTTTCCTATACCAATAACACTCGTGCTTTTTAACTTACTTGTAAATACTTGTAATCAAATTATTTTTAAAGAAGATTTAAATAAACTGAACTTTATTTTACCAAACAACAAACGCCTTAGTGAAAATGTTTAGCAATTTAATATTCGGAAGGTACTTATTGCGATTGAACGATTTCCTTTTTTATTTTATTATCATGATTGTGCTTGCATCTTAAAAGCCTTCACAAGTACTTTTAATAGCTACTAGATACTAAGAAAGCTGCAAACTCAAAGACAACACTGTCTTATTGATTTTAGAATCTCTTGTCATTATGCGTCAATCAATAAAATTGCAAGGAAATACGGAATTTTAGCTACACTAACATACCTACAGGTACGTAACGTTTGTAAATAGCACGTAAATTGCCTTCGTAGTTAGCACGGTGCGAATCCCCCAAAGACCACGGTTCTATCACAATCTTAAGGACGATGAAGATAGCCAGAGGACTAGGTTTCGCGGCGCTGCGCCGGCGCGCGGCGGGTGGCAATTTATTTAATAGATTTGTCAGCTTTATCCCTAAAGCATTAGGTTCAAAGTTGATTGGAAACATTTAAAAATTTCTTTAAATGATTTTAAACCATAAAATGTTGAAGGTTAAGTTCAAAATCGAATGAGAAAATTTGACTGGTGGCCGTCTTACGCTTTTTCGATCAGGTCACGTGTCCTGACGCGAGTTTAAGATTTTATACCCATTACAGAAAAAGTGCTCAACGCCGCTAAAGAAGTTTTCACTTCAATAATTTATTAAAATTGGTGTTAGTAGACTTGATTAGTACCTACTGTTAATAAATTAATATTTATTCAGAATCAAATAAACGGATGATTGAATACTTGAGCTTTCTTAAGAACATCACTGTCTTATGTATGTTTTTTTTTATAATTCATCATCATCTTTCTGCTTAAGCTTGTCCCATATTACTTGTGGTCGGCACAACACGATCTTTTTTTAACCGTCACGCTATCACTAATTCATCATCATCATTTCATCAGCCGAAAGACGTCCACTGTTGGACATAGGCCTCTGCCAAGCGACGCCACAACGACCGATCTTGTGCGTCTCGCATCCACCGCATTCCCGCGACTCTCACCAGGTCGTCGGTCCACCTTGTGGGAAGCCTTCCAACACTGCATTTTACGGTGCTCGGTCGCCACTCCAGAATCTTTCAGCTCAATCGACCATCCGTTCTACGAGCAATGTGCCCTGCCCACAGCCACTTAAGTTTGGCGATTCTTCGTGCTATGTCGGCGACCTTGGTTCTCCTGTGGACATCTTCATTTCTGTTGCGATCACGCAAGGAAACTCTGAACATAGACCTTTCCAATGCCCTTTGAGTGACTGTAAGCCTTCTGATGCGGCCCTTTGTAAGCGACCATGTTTCAGTGCCATATGTCATCACTGGCAACACGCACTTGTCTTAGAATTTCGTCTTGAGACACTGTGGTATGTTGGACGAGAAGATACCGCGCAGACGATTTGAAGATTGACCTCTTTCTCAAAGTTAGATCTACCTAACTGGATTGTCTGTCCCCGGTAAACGTAATCGTCTACAACTTTGAGTATAGCGTCCGGACACTCTTCAATCTTGATCGGAGTGGGTGCTACATGGTTATTTACCATGATTTTGGTTTCATCCATGTTCATTTTAAGACCCACTCTTTCTTTTAAGACTCTTTCTTTAGAAGCTCTGCTAAGGTCATCGAGCATTGTACTGAGCTCCTCCGTAGTCTCAGCCATGACTACTATATCGTCGGCCGATGTCGGTAACCGAAGGTGACTGATGTACTCGCCATTGACATTAATGCCTAGTCCACTCCAGAACCTTGACCATTTCTCTTTTCTTTAATATCACTCCTCACACATGTTTTCGTATAATTATTTAATAAAAAATACACATTTGGATTTAGTATTTTGGTCATAATCACAAAAGCAGAATTAAGGAGCGAAAACGTGATTCGACAATGAAAATTACTGTTTTCCTAATATCACCTGAACAGTTTTACTTCGGTATGTTTGTACCACTTACCTAGAAGAAAAATATAGGTACAACAAAACTGACCATTACGTGCAGCACTACGACTGTAGGTGTTCCTAAGCGGTCATTCCAGCCGGCTATTTATTTTTACAACAGAAACTATTCTCAAAAGTAATGTAGAAACATCACAGTTATTTGGATTACTGCAATCGCAAATCTATAAACTACTTTCTTCTTTTGGATTGTGTTGCTTATTTATGATTTCGTTGTATAAATTACAATTTACTAGTGTTATCGAATAATTATGACATAATGTAAACGACCTTAGAACTACAACAAGATAACCTGCATTAAACTGATAAGTGTCTCCAACCTCAAATCTAGTTCATCTCATATTAATTTATTTAAGATTTACATACAGTAAGTACATATTAAGCATAAGTATATCATCCTTGTAATTTTCCCACTACTGGGACTCAAGTTTTCCCACTAGGAGGGGAAATGGGAATTTATCCACCACGTGAGCCCAGTGCGAATTGGTGGATTTATTTAATTATTTAATCTTCATGCAACATAAAGTACACAGGCGGACTTTATGCCTTAGGCATTATCTACCAGTCAACCTAGGGTGGTAAAGGATAATATTAGGTGCATAAGAAGAAAATGTTATTTATAAAACAAGAGTAAATAAGTATACCTAAATAATTGTTATAATTAAAATAAACATATATGTATATTTAATACTATAAAGTAAGGACAGAAGATTTTGAAACGATTCTGACAAAATCAGAAGTAAGAGAAGGACAAAGCAGTAGAAGATTGTTGATTGTTTATTGTACAAGCCTACCACAGTGTTATCTTATTTATTTTTATATATTAAGTCCGCATATGTACCACTAATTTACATGAAGTTTAAATATATAAATAAATAAGATTGTTAGAAGAACATAGATATTGAAAGTGAACAATGAGATAGGATGGAGGCGTGGGAGAGTTAAGCAGAGAGAAAAATGTAGTCTGAGCACGCAAACTTCTTCTCTGACGAATAGGTAACCATTTGAGCTCAGATCTGAAAGTCCACCAATAAAGGACATTGACCATCCATGTAGTGGCCAAGTGTTGCCCAGAATGAACACATAGTGCATTATGTACCTTAGGCTAACACTACTCTGTAAACGAAAGCTCATCAAAATCTATTCGAGGAGATATGAGAAAAAAATATTTTTTGTTAAGATTTTTTATTGGTGAAGAATGAAATCCAATGGTACGTACCGCAGTAATTATTTTAAACTATTACTCACTTTATTATTACAATCAAGTATTCCATGATTTCTGACATTCAGAATTGATTTACATTAATAATACTCACAGTTATCTACTTGACATTAAACAATGAATTACTAACATTGATATTATTACATTATTCGTTTACATCGTATGATCTATAATTATTCACTTAATCGTCATCATCGTCATCGATGATAATTGTATCGAGAAATAGAGCAGGACGCCTAATAACGTCTTGGTGCCTAGCCCAGCCTAAAAACCAAACTAGGCACATAATGTGGGCACAACTGCCAATTGTTCTGCGACCTGTGAAACATGAGCAGCAATAGTTTCTTATGCACTCTATTCCAGGATTGTCCTGATGTATCAATATGTAGCAGTGGTACATTTTCGACGATACATGTCTACTCTTTATGTGTGCTCTTGTGAGGTCGACATTACTGGAAGGCATAGTAAATGCTGACAGATCGTTAAGATCTTCGTTATATTGTTGGATAAGAAATGATCCACTGCTGCGTACATGTTCACTGTAGTAACTGGGTGCAAGTTTTATTTGGTAGGTGCCTACAGCGAAAAGGGTCAATTCTTCAGCGGTCAATATTGGAAATGCGGTAACATTATTCTGCTCAACAGTAATATTTTCGAAATAGGCTCTATTTCGGTTTAATCTTTTTTCGTCCACGTAATCTGCCAAGTTATTGGCAACATTCAGTCGCTCTCTAGCTATGTTTATAAAATCGCTTGCATTGGGACTGTCTATTATGTCGACGTGAAAGGCATTCGTTAAATCCGCAGCGATTTTAAGGTCTGTGAAAAAATCGCTCATGGCTACATTACAATATTCATGACGAAAAATCTTAAAATCACGTTTTAGCCTCCCATTTACTACCTCAACAGGCCACCGGCAAATGGTGCACATTCTTGATTTATTTGCCTGGATTGTACTCAATTGAGTAGCTCTTCTTGCCTGAGATTCTGGCATTATGCCAACATATCCATGGGATTCCAACATGGGTATAGAGTCACGAAACCCTCTGTCTAAAATAAATATATCACCGAACTGTAACAGCCAATGAATAACTCTACCTGGACCATCTAAAAGATTATTTAAAATAGTAGCGTCCAGAAATATCGATAATGTGCCCATTACATGTAACAAATAAAAATGGTTTAAGTAGGTTTCTGTACTTGTGGAGACTTTACGTGACTTTTTGAAATGTGAAGTTACTGCTCTTTTGGATGTACATATAAGTTCCATCGCAGATTATAATAGCTTTCTCATTATTAGCGAACAAAGCATGAGGAACCGCTTTATTTTTATGCGAAAACATTTTATTAAAATAATGGTCAACTAAAATCGTCCCGAAAATCTTAAAAACAAAACTAAAAAATACCCTGGGACCGATTACTTTTTTTTATATTTTTTAAAATTATATGTTAATGCAAGTAATCATTTGGAAGTACTCCCATGTCTGGGCAGCATATGGCCCAGAACCGGTCAATGTCCTTTACTTAAATTATAATTTTGTATATCGTTGTTAAAATTTTTTTTTTAATAAAATTAATAATTATTATAAAAATTTAAATCAGATCAAGAAGCAGAATATAATTAAGAATATAATGGATTACAATAAATATATTTAGTTCGACAAATGATCCTATTTCCTCAGGTTAAATATGAACCCGATGCAGTTGTTATGGAGTCTATCAAGCTTATCCAGCAAGACCGAGAGAGTGAATGTCACATGTCTTCGAATTTTTGGTTCTAGGACATACTGATTTCCACAAGATGTTTTCCTTCTCCGTTTTGAGAGCAGTGGTGATGAAATAAATTACACAAAGTTATGCGCCTGGCTGGGTTTGAACCCGCAACTTGTAAAGCCACCGCTGGTCTCAAGCAGTAAGGGCGGTTTTAATGCAACAAGGCATTCCCTAGCAGTCAACCTCTTGGTTAAAAACTGGGCAAGAGCGAGTCGCGCATCTAAGGTTCCATACAAACTTAACTATGTAAATAGTTAAATTCCAGAATGGCGAGAGATTAAAAGGAAAGCTTTTTTTTTTGTGACAAGTAACAAATTTACTATTTTCAAATTTATTCAATGCTTGTGCGATAAGACCTTGCTTTATGCCACATTTCAAGATTCTGAGTCAACAGGAGAGTGTCGAAATATACGTTTTTCGCGAAATCTTTTTTTTCCGTTAACTTAGAAGTTTGATTTTTTTACAGCTTCAAGGAATCGCAGACCTGAGTTTAATTTCAACTCGACACCTCCACGCATTCCCGAGATAAAGAGTCTTGACAGACAGACAGACGGACAACAAAGTGATCCTATAAGGGTTCCGTTTTTTCCTTTTGAGGTACGGAACCCTAAAAAAAAGATTAAAAGACAACTTTTTGTCCACAATATTTGTTAGTAGCACTTATTTCTATGTTAGTTCTGAAGTATAAAAATATTTTATTTTTTATTCTTGATAGGTTTGCGCTTGACCGCTATCTCACCTGATGGAAAGCGACGATGCAGTCGACGATGAAGCACGCTTACCTAGAAGTAACCTATTCACTCTTGACTTAAAGATATAATAATATTTCAATAAACTTTCGAATTCTTACAATAAAACGAATATTAACTTATTTTGTCACAGAAACTTAAAATACTAAATGTACAATAAAAGTAACAATAAAATAAAAAATATCAGGGTCATTAAATTTAAATGTCATTAATATAATTTAATGTCTATATTAATAATAATGTCGTATTGAAAAGAATAAAATGACAAAAAATACCAAATTCCATTTCTGAAATGACAAAAATACCAAATTTCATTCCGTACCTGAAAATTATATATCACTAAGGTTTTTCTTACATAGCATGGATAGGATGACAGCAGGACGAAAGACGACGACGTAGCTACATTTTATAAATCCGACAGCTGTCACCCGCACTATCCTATAGCAATAGTAGTGTAGTAACTAGTAACCCTTATCTGCCCTACGCCTGGTTGACAGATGCATGCAAGACCTGCCAGTGCTGCATAAAACGCCCTACCAATCTAGTAGCAATGACGGCAAACAGACTGTTGCCGCTACCCACACTTTACTCGCAATAATAATCGGTAATGTACCTAATTTCTTTCTCAACTACTAGTTTCCACAAAAACTCAATACATATATCATTAAAACTACGTTACTGCAAACTTTGATCTCATTTATAGCACATTATGATATAAATGCTTAACGTTGGTGATTACCGCGAGCCGTGGACAGTAATCATCAATATTCACGTGTAGAATACGTATATTATTCAGTACATTCGTGAAGAAAAATACATGAAACATCAATTTTACCACATCGCAAATAAAAATTCATTCAAAAAGATTTTTGTTTGCGATATGGTGGTAAAAAATTAAATCCGTTTTTTTATGCGAGCGCTTTAAAAATGGCAGCTATAGACTACCTAGACTGCTTTAGTAAAAATAAGAATAAGGTTGCTTCTACAAAGACAAAACAAATTTTATTTGAACGAAAAATGTATTTATTAAACAAGTACTTGAAGTTGAGAGTGGAAATAGCGAGAGATGTCGTGCGGTGTTCCGCAGGGATCGGTACTAGGGCCGCCCTTGTGGAACATCGGGGACGACACGCTGGTCCTGGCGCAGGGAGAGTCGTACCAGGCGGCGGTCGAACTAGCGACACGCGGGGTTACGACAGTCGTGGAGAGGATCTAGCAGTTGGGACTCGAGGTGGCACTGGACAAGTCCGAGGCCATGTGTGTGTTCAGGGCACTGTTGCTTTCTGCGGGCAAATCAAATTTCGCTAAAATATAATACGGCCGTTTTAATTTGGCGGCCCTGAAGTTTGCGCAGAAGGCTGCGCACGAACTTTTTTTAGGAACAAAATGGTGGCATGAGGCGACGTGCGCGGGGCGGAGGTGTAAGCTAGAGATTGACTCTATGTAAACACAATCGACCCTTTATTCAATCAAATATCGCAATCGATTTTTATCGATTTGGAATTTATTGATTTTTGTTTATATGACATATTGAACGAAATAGATTTACAAACATAGTAAATGTTGTCGTTAGTAAACGAGATTTCAACTTTAATAATAAAAAAACTAATTATATTATATTTTCTTGGTTGAAAGATATGATTTAGTATTATAAACGACTACTACAATAACGACTGTTTGAGAATATTTTAAACCTCCTTATAAAATTTAATAAAATATATTTTTATAATTAGATTTCAATCGATTTGAAAAATAATCGATTAAACAACACCCTCAGACACGCATAATAGCCATCCCTTTTATTTACTCCGTAAAACTTCGTGCATAATCGGCAATGCTCGGGACGCGGTAATGTGTCTCAGTCACACGTTAGCATTGGTGTCGTGTTCGTGTCGCTGTCTCTGTCTTTAGCACAGGCGGTGACAAAAGTTTTCGTTGGTTTTTATTAATACATTGTTAAGTTTTTTGTGTAGTGTTAGGTTTGTTTCTTTAATTCATAAGTTATTTTTGTAGCTTTCTGTCTCAAAGTGTTTTAATATTTATTTTATTTGTACTTGGTCCCTGTATTAGTAAAATTTTATTCGTATTTAGGTTTTAAAAAAATAACGTCAATAACAGTTTTTTTTACGACTGTACATGCGCTAAAGTTCGCAGAGCCTATGTTCACGGGCGCCAAGTTAGAACGGCCGTATTATATCTATCTCACATGTGTTAATAATCTTCAACATTTAAACAAGCACAATACTGTTCTGGAACCTGAACAGCTTACATAAATGCTTGCAGGTGCAGCAAAGGCAGGTAATAGGCCAGGCAGCTTGTAATTATTAAAGTTGATGAATGATGATGAATCTTTCCACTTTATAATATTAGTTTTGATAGCTTTCTTCGTTTAAAGTTTTACACGGTTAAAGTTACCTGGGGAAACGCTTTTCCTTCATCCAAAATAAGTCTAAAATATATAAAATATGTAAGAGCCATTACACCGAAAGAACCTCAGTCAGATCCTTGGACTGACCTTCTATATAAAAAATGAGCCGTTACGAAACACCTAACTATCGCCCTCTCTCGCCAACTTTTACGCCAAGGGAATCCGCTGAATCGGCACAACTATTGAGTATGACAGATAGTTTACCAAAAAACAGTACACAAGTCACTAACACCAACATTACAGTATCTAACAAAAATATTTCACTCAAGTAACTGTAGCAGGGTTACTTTCAGTTTTTTTTTAATTATACCTAAGTATTATTTGTTATAATTTAAAGATTATTCTGTAATACTTACCTATCATAATGTAGTTAGTTAATACCTAAACTGAAATAAAAGTATCTTGTGATTGTAAATGTTTTTTTTTTTGCATTTAGTCATTTCCTCGCTGATGTAGGATGAAATGTTACGTGTTGGACTCGAGTGCAAAGATTTTTCACCTCATGGCCTCTTGATTCTCTTGTTAAAGGGCCACGAACACTAAGATATTTAGCACACGATATTCAGACTGTCTTATTTTTTGTTCCGAGTAAGACCTGTCTAACTCTTATTACACTACGCGACATCGACTAAGACTGTCTGAATATCGAGTAATTTAATAGGCCCTTAACGCTCAGGATTCTAATTTTTTATTCAGTCTTTGCGCTCGTTATTCAATTTTAGAATCCTTCGCTTGCTCGGTCATCAAAATTGAGCAAGCGGTTAAGAAGCAACTTTGCACTCTTGTATCACAAATAACTTTTATGATAATATATCTTTATATTGTATATTTCATTAGGAAGTCTTTTTTTCCTATTACTGTTAGACACCGTGTCTATACTATCTCTTTTTTTCTACTCTCCTTTCACAGGTATGCTGAAAGAGATTTCTGTAGAAATAAGCATCACCTTCGTACCTATTTTTTCTGTTTTCTTCTTCTTCTATATAATATTATGTGAGTACATGAATTGTTAAACAAATAAGTAAACGACAAACTTTTCCATTAATTGACGTCAGTTCTCGTTTGGGGACCCATTTACCACTTACCTATTAGCGATTTATAGGTAGATAGTACAATCCACTTTATGACATATCCATCTGTTTGGCCGTCAGCTGTTATTGTTATCTACCTGCTTGCCAACCAATTAGTGTACTCCATTGACAAACTAATTAATATCGGAAATACAGCATCATTTTATATTTGGAGTCGACATTTTTTCTTCCTGCAATTACGTTTTATTTTAAGGTAAAGTTTCGATTTGCTAAGATTTACTGTTAAGTTTACTTCTTATAGCAGGAATTTCGAATAAAGGATTCTTTCTATCCTACTAATATATAAACGTGAAGGTTTGTATGTATATAAGGATTTTTGTTACTCTTTCACGCAAAAACTACAGAATGGATTACGATGAAACTAGGTAAAAGGGTAGACTATATCTTATATCCCGGGAGTATGTCAGATTGGGATAATCTTCTACGATCACGCGGGCGAAGCCGCTAGCAGCAGCTAGTATTTCATAATATTTTATCATTGACATGATCACACGCTCCTCGTACAATTCTACGAACTTGCAAAATATGTACCGTGTACGTAATAATAGTACCTAATGTATTGCCAAAGGTATTTAAAACTACAACTACTTTATTTGTTGAAGTGGGGGTGAAGCCGTTGGCACAAGCCCAAGTTAGTCAACAATACGATTACTATTAGAAGATGAGAATTACCTACTCGATATAATTCCAATGCTAGAACTTGGCCCGCTTGTAAAAAAGAAGCACAACACATTTTTATCTCGCGCACTATCGCTAACAAGTGTATTTGTATTTTTTTTTTTTTTTGTTATATTGAGGAATAACTACAGGATACTAATTGCTGGAAATAGTAATTATCATCATTTCAACCGAAAAACTTACAATGCTAACAGTCTATGCTCGATATTTCATATGAAATTGAGATTACCTCCAGGTATCGTACGGTAGGAACTATGATATTTCTGACGCTTTATCCGTAAGCTTACTTGCTAACCAACCAATTTTCTCATCCGTCACTATGATTGATATCGAAAAAAGTATTTCTTGATAATATGAAGACGATAATATTTCATGTGAAATTGTACCTCACTTCAATTTTATTTGGAAAATCTTGTACATGTTTCTCTCATTTTTTTTAACTATTAACAGACTTTTCTAGGCTCGTTTCTCTTTTCTAAGTAAGCTTCTACATTTCTTAATATTTCTTAAATTTAATTGTTTAAACTGTTAATTATTCACATTTGCTAGTATAGTATACATCTTAACTAATAAATATTATATCTTTATAGGTATATATACAAACTAAAAATAATAATATGTACAAACGGGTAGAAAAAGAACTCATAGGGCATCAAAAAATTCATTCACATCGATGTCAATGGGAAAAGTGCCCAGAACGCTGGCAGCATAGCCAGGTTGGATGGCAATACTGATTCGTTGACCGAAGAAAAGCCCTGCCCTCTGGTCACGCAAAGAGTCGACCAGTCGTTTGCTGATATGAAGCTAAATATCTACATATTTGTTTTAGTTGCAGGTAACAACCAATCTCAGTTTTAAGACCAACAACTTAAAGCTATATCTACCTAGTTTCTATAAACAAACCTACGATTGATTTCAATTATATTCTATTTCACATAGGTGTACATGGGCATATAAAACGTCAAAAGCTAGTGCATTAAAAGAGTTTCGTCTTCATAGCAGGCGAAACTTTGTAACATCCATACACTCTTCCACCTTGGAGTTTCTTGGAAGTTCTTCATTATAAAAAACGACCCACTGGAAACCGTGCACCTTATGACGAACTTATGACGTTTTATAAGCACCCATGTGTAAAAAACATTTTTTAATTTCTTTTTTAATTTTTTACCCCAAAATATCTTCGCCTAGATAAATATTATTAAAATAAATGACCCTTAACTACGCCTATACAAACACTAATTACTGATGATTAATATGTATTTACCGACTGGAATTACCAGTCATTTGCCAGCTATTTATTTAGGTAATGAGTTCCATACATCTAATCGGAAACCGCTGTCGGTTTCATTTCAAATCGATGTTACTGAGTTGTATGCCATATATGTCCTTTACACACTACATAGACATGTGCTAGCTTGGCTAATTCGACGCCAATTTGTATGACAAAAATGTATTGTACCTCAAATATATTTGTAGGTATATGTTTACTTAAAACAGTCACTATTTGCATTGAGAATACGAGACAATGATCGCTTAAAATATCGCTTTATATGTTCGTGCAATATTTAGATAGACTATGAAACATACAACTGACATAGCCAACCACAGCACCCTGTTCACGAGTTTGATAGCGAGCCATTCCAACCGGCAAACCGAATATTGCCCGGAGCACTAGGATATCGTCCCAAAACATTCGTCACCATGTCCGGTAGCGATAATCTGTGGTTCTCGTTCCTACCGTTCAGACTGGGAGGGCGCCACTGCTGCAGTAGCGTTATGCACTTAAATATTGATGATGTAATATGGCTATATTGTAACTTTTACCTCCCACAGCTAACCAGTCTTCAATTGTTTTTACAAAAATTGACGGTGCTTTTTACATGCCTACTTTATACAAAACTGCGCTATTAATCACTTTATGTGTTGAATTAAACCTCAGAATGATAGACAAGAAGCTGAAAATTTTTACAAACCTTTATTTTGACATTCTTACTAGAAGTGTTAAATCATTGAAACGAAATATTTACAAAAACCGATTTTTGCGACTTAAAACGCTTGCATGATATTTATTTTTGTTTGATTTTGTAGTTTTTAGGTTACCCCCTTTTTATAATCTAATTGCCTGGTCTATAAAGCAAGAACAAAGATAAATTTTGATTTGCAATGAAATAGGTAAGTATCTAACAAATCTGATTCTGTATACATTAATAGTCAAAATAGATTAAGTACAAAGTATTTTTTTTTTTAATAATATTATGTATTCTCCCTCAACCTATAGATGCGAGTTATTATTAAATCTATAATTCAAGATACTGAGTATAATTATGGTGGGTACCTACAAAATAAATAAAGAAATATTAAATCCTCCAACTTAATATTTAGGTCAAGCATAAAAAAAACTAAAAAAAAATTGCTACATGCAAGCATTGTGTTCTAAAGCAGTGCTTGTGTAGATACGGAAGCCTGAACTTAAATGAATTGTGATAATTAATGCCACAACGCGTCCTGAACGTTGATTATTAAAGCAGACAGAAAGAAAGGACTGGCTGTTTTAGTGAGGGCTTTCTCTGGACTGGGACAAGCATTCCCTCAAACGTACCTATTATTTTATTATCACGAAGCTTTATCTAGACTGCTAAAAAGGTCACATTGCGTCTTTTAATGCTCCTATCTCGGATATTATTCTTATCAATACAAATTTTCTTTACCGATGTGTATCATAAAAATTCACATAGGCCTACATGGGCACTTATAAAACCATAGGCTACTTATTGTTCTGGACAAAACAAAAATCTTATGCGAACGCAGGATAGGCCACCGTTGCAAAGTCGCAGCAAACATCTAGTCTAAAATATGATTGGTATAACTTGTATAACTCTGTCTTGTTTTCTGATAAGCATTTAAATCATTCTCTGTCACCGTTTTTTTTTTCGACTGTTAATTAATTAAATTGTTTATTAAATACAACTACAAATACATTGATAAACTTCTTCTTCTTAGCGTATCGATAGCAAAACTGGTTAAATTCCTTGCATGGCCCAGTATTCGGCCACGGCAGTGCCGTCCGCTGATGCTTTCATTAGGTTCCTACGTGAACAGGTAACAGGGCACGTGATGCAGGATCGAAGGTGGGACATGGTCTGCGAAGAGACGCCGCACAAGCACTGAAGATCGAAACCGTCCGAGAGCCCCCATCTGTGGAGATTGTCTTTGCTGCGCCCAACTTGGGTGCGGAGTCTGTTTAAAGTTTTCCAGGTGGGCCAAGGCAACTCGTGTCCAAGAGAGAGGCTCTCCGATATATATTAATAAACTAAGGTGCGGGGAAAGGTCTTCACGTTGATGACCTTTCCCAGATTTCGTGGATATCCGGTTCTAGACAAATCAACGATACTAAAAAACCTTCCTGACTTGAATCTAAATTCCTATTACTACTTTACAATACTGATATTTATGTGTAGCCTTTGTCTTCATATGGTTAAAAGAAAACCGGGACACATTAATCAATCAGTTGTACTGTACCAAGGTTTATACTTATGGTGCCTTGGACATTATGAAACGAACATTATTCCATATTTAATAGGAGGAAAGTTCAAACATGTCTGTTGCCGTCGGTTGACAGGCAGCTAGGATTATTAATAATGAATGTTGGATATGGGAACAAGTCGTATTATTCACATCCATTATCCCAAAAGCCGGAGGGCTCTTGCAGGGCCACATGCATTCACGTTGGTATACTTATACGTGTATATTTATAGGTATACGACAAGTACCTAATTTTAATAATGCGCACTTTTATACACCTCAATTAAAAAATTACAGTACAATCATAATATGAACACTGAAGTAGTTAATCTATTTTTGAACCCTTAATTTCAAACAGCTGGGCCAAGGTCTCCCCAACTTCTTCCAAGTCCGTAGGGGCCCAGCAGGTTCGAAGCCTACTGGGGCCAAGAGTTTGCTTCTGAAAGGAAGACTCGACCCTGGTATGAAAGGCAACGAAGGAACAGGAGTGAAGTGGAGGAGTCGACTTCGACGGCGTCGTCTATCCTCAGGTAATTAGTTATCCAAATTTTAGGCAAATAATATGGGCATCGACGCACTACGTTGAGTTGGTATCGCAGCGAATATTTAAATAAAAAGAAAAGTAGTCAAAATTAGTATTTTTTTACTGCTTTAAACAAAAATAAAAGAAAAAAATTTTTAGGAACTTTTATCTGAGTTTTCAGGTTGTAGCTTTTTAGATACAAAACACAATTATACAAAATACGTTACAATGAACTTCGTATCTAACTACACTAAAACATTTAGTCTATTCACTTTTACTACTATTTTAAACCAAGTTCAATAACCGTCCACCATTATTCAGATTTGGTCCGGACCACCTAAATTCTCGCTGTTTTTGGAGAGAAAGAGATAGTACGCGTGTTGTGATGTATTGCCTTCTCGTTTTGTTGTTTGTTAATAACTCTAATGTCAAAATGCTTAAGTTCGCGTGACTTTTGAATTTTGAGTAATGCGAGTTTAAATTGTTTGTACATATTTAGATACAAAAACATATAAAGGGTTAATAAGACAAACAAATACATAATACAATACAAAAAAAAATATATCATATATAAAATTAGGCTTGGCTTGGACGGTTGCATCACTGCTTACCATCAGGTGGGATCGCAGTCAAGCACTAGTTTATATCAATTAATATAAATAAATAATTGAGCCAGGAGAAGAAAAAATCAAAGTGGAAGATAATGCTACTTCACCATTTTTTTAAACATTTGTAGCGTTTAAGCACACCTCACTTCTATGGGTAACGCATTCCACAAACGAGCAACTTCAATTGTGAAAGATTTATTTATCAACGAAAGAAGTGCAATGCGTACGAATATTTAATTTTAGGTTTTCCGAAGATCTCAAGGACCTACTATGTGTGTCACTGAAAAACCGAAAGCATTTTTTAAGATAAAACAGGGTACAAGGATTAAATAGCACATTATAAGCAAAGAAAGTATGTGGGCGTTCCGGCGATAGCGGATAGGAAGCCATTTGCGCTTAGTACGAAATTCAGAAACGTGGTCATACTTGTGATTATTTTAGGGATAAAAATATTAGGTACCTATTTCAAAAATAGCCTAAATCGATTCAGTACCTATCCAATTCTGAACATACTACTATCATGACTGGCCTGTTGGTCTAGTGGTTAGTGACCCTGACTGCTATGCCGTAGGTCGTGGGTTCGATTCCCACCAAGGACAAATGTTTGTGTGATGAGCACGATCATTTGTTCTGTGTCTGGGTGTAATTTATCTATAATATGTATGTATTTAGAAATATTTAAGTATGTTTATCAGTTGTCTAGTACTCATAACACAAGCTCTGCTTAGCTTGGGACTAGACGACGTTGTGTGATAGTTTTGTGAATATTATATTATTATTATATCAGGATGTGTTGTTATAATGTTACATGTTGCCTGTATTTACTATTAACAACAAACTTTCATAACGCCATGTATGCGCTAAGCGACACGTGCACTGCTTTTTTTGCACACCGATAAGACCATGTAATACGTTGATAATTTTTATCTACAAAATTCCATGTTTTGTATACACTAACACACTGGTTTATAATCACTTAGTATCTAGATAACTTAACAAGACAATTAGGTAATGATATTGTAGACCGGACAAGCAGACGAACCAGACGTCGATATGATCGGCCTTATTATTCAATTGTTTCTTGTTTTTGTGATAACGTGTTTGTCGATATTTTATCTTTTCACACGCAGTAAATATGGATATTGGAAGGAACGCGGCGTCCCTTACGAGGAACCTACATTTATCTTTGGGAACATTTCGTTCCTGATGAGGAGAAGCTTCTGGGATTTCTTCTATGATCTCAGCAAGAAGTACAAGAAGTATGATTATTTCGGAATATTTCTGTCGTGGCAACCACTTCTCATTGTAAATTCGAATGAGCTTGCGAAGAAAATTCTAGTGAAGGACAGTGACAGTTTTCAAGACAGATACAGTTACTCAGGAGTCAATGACGACCCTTTGGGCTCGTTGAATTTGTTTTCAATTAAGGTATGTATGTGATTTACTTATTGGAATTAATGCGTGATAAACTGGATAAAAGAACTAAACAATCTTAATCCTGTTAGTAATGTCTGATATTAATCTTAATCCTATTAGTAAATACAACTCAAGTGTAACATGCTGATTTGCGATCTTCTTAGAACATACGATTTCCGAATAATCATCATACTTTTCTAGATAACAATTTTATTAACCGCCAGTAGCAATAATTAAATTTTCATTTTCAATTTAAAAAGCCATTTTAAAAATTAAATGCTTTATTACTTGTATTTTCTCTATTTTTAGTACCTAATCTATGCATGTGTTATTTAAAAATGCACAATTGCACAGACACACTGTCGCAATGCAGCAGATTATTATCTGTCAGATTTTAAAGAGTCATGTAGTACATTCTTCCACTGTCTTTATCTAATTAGTCTTAAGTGTTGGGAAATGCAATCGAACTAAAAAAAACATCTAGTTGAAAACGTCTTCTAGTAGGTAGGAACCTACTGACTTCGAATTCACAACAAGATTATCTTCAGTTTATTTTAAGAATCGAGAAATTTACGAAGTAACCGGTAAATCATCCCAAACACACAATTTATTTTTGACGTTGTCTTGACCTTGAATGCGAACTCCATATCTTAACGTGCTCAGTATTTATGATTATGAAACATGTCTGGTTTACTGCGTTCGACCTGATGTCTAGTGTCTATTTGTACAAATAATAATTGTACAAATAGACATAAGTCTTAATTTAATTATCAAAGATAATATTAGTGGTTCGGTAATACCAATTTTCTCATCCCTTACTTTTTGGAAATGAAAAAGCACCTTACTAGGTAGGTAGGTGTCCTATTTTGTTATATTATGTAAAATGTACTACTTTCTTAACTTACGTAATTTATATGTTTTCAAAAATCTTGTGACAGTCGTAATATAACAAATCAAAATAAAGGGCTCGAGGAGACGATTTCAAAATTATTAGTCACTAATACTAACACAAAACGTGGGAATTTTAAAACGCCGATCGCAAAAAAAAATAATTAAAAAACCGTTTTATTCCAAACCTCTATTAAAATCTCTGTTGGAAATAGGTAAAATTTCTAAAGATATATTTGTTACAGAGTCCAATGTGGATACAGATGAGGAACGAGATCTCTCCCATGTTCACCAGTATGCGCCTGAGAGGCTTCACTGAGCTGATGAACATCAACTCTGGGGAACTCGTGCGCAAGATACAGAAAGACCACATTGATAACAAGGAGCCCGTGGATCTAAAGGTAATTGGTGAAATAAAAATTTAAGCACCTCTGATGCTTATAATATTAGAGGCCGACTGAAGGTTCGGTTTTGCTTAGTTCTAGCAAAAACTGGTTTCGGCTATAGTTTTTCGGTTTCGGCCAAAGAGGAACCAAATATTCTTCTTATCCATGATGTTTTTTTTGTAAAAAGTTTGGCATGCATACTCCAATAAATAAATTATGTTATTCAGCAAATAAACGGCGGAATTACTTTTGTTTGAATTTATGAGTTTATAAAGTATCTTTGCATATAGTCTCTCTCTTTGCCTAACCTTGTTCCATATTTGCGTTCGACTCTCCTCCTAATTCATTATAATGAATTAACTCTAAATAAAGATTCCTACAATACCACGACATGATAAAATAAATTAAAAAGTCTTCATGATTACATTCATCAAGGACTAGGTCTGAGCAAAATCTATGACTTTTAATATTAATTTATACTTTATACAGATTCTGTGTCTCATAAGTCAGTGTCTTTTCGACTTTAATTATTATACTACTAGCTACAATATCTGAAATTTCAATACCTGTGAAATATTACACGTCCTGTCGAAGTAAAATAAAGAAATTTCCAAGAAGAATGTATCTGCAGAGGCCAACTAAACTGAAATTATATTGGAAATCGATACCTATCCACCGGTTAAGGGAACAAAGTATCTGTCTCTCATACTTCGTGTTATTAGTACTCACTGTACTTTTATACCATTCGGTAATTATTTCCAAGAAATCTTTCATTTCGAACTTGGAAACAAATATTTACGAAGAATGCTGTATTTGATCGGAAAAATTGGAATGTTGTTCGTTATTTAAGATTGTTTAACTCTATTGTAAAGAATTATGCGAGTAATTTACTTCACGAACGCTTGCAGTTTGCATTACATACGGCCCAAAGTCATCAACATCAGTCTACTATCGCATGTCACTACTGGACATATGTCTCTCATTCAACTGATTAGCCCCCCTAGCCAAATTGCGATCCTTTCGTTTGCGTCGAGCGCCTTGAGTAGGTCACGCCTGAGCGCTGAGATGACGTCAGAACAAAGGAATCGGAGGCGTGGCCTACTCGAGGCGTTCGATGCAAACGAAACGATCGTAACTTGGCTAGGGGGGCAGATCGCATAAACTTAATCAGCCCACACTTAACAATTAGGACGCTATCCCACCAGCGTTTTACGAGCGGTGGCGCTTCTCCAACGTCTGCGCGGCGTCAACGTTGTGCAAACGCGACTAACGTCGTAAGTATTTTGCGTACACCTCAAATCGCCATATGTGTGCGACGTTAACGTTACGATCAGGGGATGTAACGCTTGCTACTAGAATTGCGCTACGTTGGCGCGGCGCAGACGTTGCAGAAGCGCCAATGCTTGTAAAGCGTCAGTAGGATAGCTGCCTAAGACGCAGTTTAAAAGCAAAATGACCCCTTACTCACCTCATCTTCATATTTCAGCAATTATTCTCAATGTACACCTCTGACACGGTTGCGTACACTGTGTTTGGCATTCGCGTGAGTGCGCTGAAGGAGCTGACGTCTCCGCTCTGGTTCATCACGTGCCACATGGTTAAGTGGACCTTCTGGCGAGGATTTGAGTTCACCATGATCTTCTTCCTTCCCGCCGTCGCAGAAATTCTCAAGTAAAGCATACCTTTCTATAAAACCATTTGATTAAATTGAATAAAAATCAGAACTTTCGTAAACATACAAGTAATATTAAAGCAGTGAAGAGACGTATGTACCCAGCACAATCGAACCCGTAACTATATAGCTATAGTTACGAGTATAACTATATATATATGAAAGGATTTTTAATGAGATATTGAAAACTTAACTTTCTTTTAATGAGAGACATTAAAAGCTTAACTTTTAAGTTACCAAAAAAAAAAAAGCACACAAGTTTAAAGCACAGGTCCGATCGTGTGTGGAGTACTGCAGTCACATATGGGCTGGTGCTGCAAAATGCCATCTAGCAGCTTTGGACTCAGTGGAAAGGCGTGCGAAGAGGCTAATTGGGGATCCAGATTTGGTTAAGTCCAATCTACAAAGCCTCGAGCACAGGCGCAGAGTAGCCAGCCTATCGGTGTTTTACAGGTTATATTTTGGAGAGTGTGCGCGGGAACTGCATGACTTGATTCCGCCATCTCCTTTCTACCATCGGACAAGCCGACGCACGGCGAGTATCCACCCTTACGTTGTTGAAACTTCAACGGTCCGGACTAAGCGTTTCGCTTCGTCGTTTATACCGCGTACATCGAAGGACTGGAACAATCTGCCTGCTGCGGTCTTTCCGTCCAACTATAATATAGGTGTCTTCAAAGCTAGAGTGAATAGGCTCTTAATAAACTAGTGCGCCTGACCATCAATGATTGCATCTCCGCTTACCATCAGGTGGGATTGCAGTCAAGCACTGGTTTATATCAATTAAAAAAAAAAAAAAAAAAAAAAAAAAAAAAACCATGTAATTACCATTATGAAAATAAGTTCTGAAATGCTTCTTCATTCCTAGCAAATCTTAAAAATATGCACGTACTTTCAGATTGAAGTTCTTCTCGCAACCTGCAACGGATTACATAAAAAAGATATTCATGGAAGTAGTTACCGAACGACAGCAAACTGGACAAACTAGCGACAAGGATCTCGTTAATCATTTATTGAAGTTAAAGACAAACTTGAAACTGCCTGCAGGCTCCGACTCACGTAACTATACCTTGGAGAACCTAATGCGCTATTTCAACATATGACAACTAAAAACATGCAGCGAAAAAAAGAACCTTGACCCCTAACGTATTTTTAATAACAGTCCATAAATAATCTTTGATAAAACATGAATCAGACAGAAATCGTATCAACGATAATGATCTAAACGTGAGACAGTTGAAGATATCTTGTCAATGCCAAATCATATGTCAATCGAAGTGATACCATTATAGGACAGTACATTGTTAATTGCAATTCTATCACTGTGCCTTCTTATCTTTCAGAATTAGCTGATAACCTAATGATGGCCCAGGTAGCTGTGTTCATACTGGGTTCTATCGAAACGTCGTCCACAACATTAACCTATATGCTTCACGAGCTGGCTCACCACCCTGACGAGCAGGTATCAAAACATCATTAACTAAATGATCTCATTAAGTTGTCTGATCAACAAAACATATCGCAAACATTCATAATAGTGGATAGCCGTAGAACCATCAAGGATAACAGGCCATTTAGAAACAGTAATGCATTTTGATAATAACTCACATCCACAAGCGTTTTTATCCTGCATACCCGATTCCACAACATGTCCATCCTCTTCACAAAATTGATGAAACACAACATAGCTTTTTGTATGGGTTAAAACTCTTCAATAATAATATTGATAGCCTCGAATTACTATTTCAATTTTATTTTTATGTGCCTAAAAAAATATTCCGCCATAATCCGCCCTTACGTGTGTCTTTAGCATCAAGAAATTATAGACAGAATAGTTTTATTATACGTTCAAGTAAACAGTTCAATAATATATGTAAGCAGCATGGCTTGGATCCCTATACGACTAGAGTGACGTCAGCCACAAGATGAATAAGTCCCAGGTTTTCAAGTAATTTTCTAGACTACCAATAGTTTCCCTCTGTAATTTTTTTATTATTGCTAATTTTACTGATAGATAAAGAGTTCCCGTTAACTACTCCTTTTACCCTTGCAATTTGGTTACAGTAATATAACCGTAACCTTTTGCCAAGTTAAATTCATTGTGTTAAGGCCTGTTTATGCTTAAATCACAATTTTAAGACTGACACTAAACGTGAGGAGTTCTAATCGGCTTGCTGTTGTCTATGATTGTTTTTCTTTTTAATCAGTTTTTGTTTTATAAGCTGTTAGTCCTCCAAGCAGTAATAAATAAATAAACAATATGTCTCTTATCTACATAAACCGTTGCTACAGATTCTTACTTAATATTTACCGTGTTATACAAAGGACATATTTCTTTCAGGAAAAACTTTATAAGGAAGTCAGCGAAGCGTTAAAAGAAAGCGGGAAAGACGTTCTGGAGTACGACGATTTGTTGAAAGTTAAATATATTACTGCGTGCATAAATGGTAAGGTACATAATGAAATATATAATATATGAGAAAATTTTACTAAACTTAAAAATTTTTAAGAGTTTTGAAATTTTAACGTGAATTAATGTCCTAGAAACATTGAGGAAGTATCCTCCAGTGCCTCACTTGGACAGGATGTGCAACAAGGCATACCAGCTGACAGATGAGCTGTTGGTGGAACCCGGTACGCCGGTGTTCGTGAACGTTGTGGGCATCCACTACAACGAGGAGTGGTACCCGGAGCCCGAGCAGTGGCGACCTGAGCGGTTCATCAACTCTTCCGACAGTGATAACCACGACTTCAAGTTCTTGCCCTTCGGTGAAGGCCCCAGATTCTGCATCGGTAAGTACTACTGCTATTAAGTAAATCAGACAGTAGTACAACACGGGTTGGCTACGAATTTAGTAACGATGTCCTGATGACGTGGATTAGTCGAGGTGGCATAGATTCGGACTGACTCATGTTTAGCACGGGAGCAATAAGATGAATAATAATGACTGTAAATAAGACAAAATGCCACAGTATATTTTGAAAGTTCTACATCGCTGTGTTTAGTACATTGTTAGCATGTGCTAAGAGTGCATTGTGTCTTAGTAACCTTAATCTCATATGTCATTCTTATTTTAATAAGATATATATTTATTTAAATCTTCAGGTAAACGCTACGGAATGATGCAAATACGTACAGCAATCGCTCACATGATTATGAAATACAAATTCGCGCCTGATGGACCAAAGCATTTGGAAGCTGATTCCTACAGCGTTATTTTGGGACCTAAGAATGGTGGAAAAGTCAAGTTTATTCCTCGTACATAAATTAATAATTACATGCAATAAAATAAGAACTATGGTATTAACATAAGTTCTTTTAAGTGTTAGTTTCTTACTTGTACTAAATTAACTCATTGTTATAAATATACATTTAAACCGACTTCAAAAGAAAGGAGGAGGTTATCAAGTGTGTTACCTCAGAATTCCGTCGTTTATGGACCGATTTGCAAAATGTTTTCCTCTTAGAGGAGTTGCTTTCCGATTGGTCCCATTTTTTTCAGAATCCAGTTCTTATGATGGAATCTATGAGAAATCGAGGGAACTCCTCAAATATTACTCAAATATTATAGGCAACCATATGGTGATTTTGGTATTTTCATCAAGAACATTTACAGTCAAAAAGTAACATTTGATGAAGTGGAACTGGAGCAGAAGACCAGAAATGGCCAACGGAACTTAATACTCACATAGATATCGCAATGAAAATAGTTAAGCGACTATGACAATACAAATAAATAAATGGTTCTGAATAGTTATGTTGAAAATGGTATCATCGATGTAAACTGATGATGATGATGGAGGCGGAAGGTAGGCACTGGAACTCCGTAATTAATCAATGTATCCTAGCCGTGTCTGGGCTTACTAGAGTTGTCATGAGATGAATTTTGGCTATAAGGTACTATCGAACTGATCTGATGATGGAGCCGGAAGGTGGAAGGTAGATACAGGAACTCCATAATATAACAATGTAACCTAGCAGTGTTTAAGTTAATTCGAACTGTCATAAGAAAGAGGCACTCTGATTATAAGTGTATCGCAACTAAAAAGTGTGAAATAAAAACTTTTTACAAAAAAATAATAACCGAACCGAGAAAATAAAAAATAACCCACTTCACTAGAAAAAAACACTAAAAGGATCAAAATAACTTTAATTTCGGAAGTTGGTGGTAAATATAAAACAAACAATACCGGGAACACTGATTTCCGAAATTAAAGTTATTTTGATCCTTTTAGTGTTTTTTTCTAGTGAAGTGGGTTATTTTTTATTTAAGTAAACTAAAACACTTTTGTTATCCTTTCTACCGATTCAACTGTGCTTTTTGCGAGACAAAAAGCTGAACATTTTGTTTGTCTGTACCTCTCTAAACCACTCTAATCATTGCGTTAGTGCCTTCAGACAATTCAGGAATACTCGATGGAATATCGAAAACTATTCCTCAATTGATATGCATGGAAAAGATATCTAATACAATTTCCCATTTTCCTGCAGTATAAGAACAACGCCTCCGATTTTTTTCTTAGCAGAAAATGGTAAATTGACTGAAACCGGTAGTTCCTGAGAGATTTGCTATGAACATTTATGGAATCAATATTAGACCGATTTAAGGTATATTCGAAGATTTACCAGACAAACCTAATAAGCCAGTCTTACTGACAAAAGTCCAAACTATTCTGAGATATTTTTTTTGTTTTTGGTCATGTGCTGACATTCAGTCAGCCAGCACTATCACATAGAACTATTTCCTAAGACATTATAGTGCAATATATGAGGCCACAACTTTTACTGTTGCCTTGTGCCCCCCAGAAAACTCCAATTAATCCATTTCCTGGATCTTTCATTGTTTTGAGATGTCATAAACATGAACATTATCGACATTTACGCGTCTGAGGTAAAACCTACGATTTATACAGAACGGTTTCTACTTTTACCAGTAAGGCTTAGTAAATGTTAGGTGTTACTGGCAGATCTTAATATTTACCATAGTTAGAAAGAAAGAAAGAAAAAAGAATTTATTAGGTACAGCACAAGGCACAAACATAATATTAGGTAACACGAAACACAAAAAAAAACAAGCACAAAAAAAAAACAAAAAAAAATAGTTGTGTGCCTCACGGCTGCAGTTTGGCCTTTTACAGTAACAAACATATAGAGTGATTTTTTAACACGGAGAAAACATATTATGAGATAGCCCATTTTATGAGAGCAGTTTTATTATCTAATCCATTATGAGAACAACTGCCAAGTTCCATAAAATTTCATTATAAGTCTAGTGTTATAAATAGAAAGCATTGGTGATTACTTTAGACAGTACGGAATAAATTTGGCAATATTAATAGCATGTCATTCATGTTTTTTATTCTTGTTATAGCCTACTTGTAGACCTAATAAACTAGCGTTTATTTAGAAATATGTCAAAGTATCTTTTGACCTAACAAGATGTCAAATATTGTGAATCAACCGTGAAGGTGCTTCGTTAGTGTTGTGGACTTCTAACGAATACCGTTTATCATTCGCCCAGATTTAATCATTTTGGAATCGGATGTTTTGAACACATTCAGCAAGGAGCAGTGGTGGCCGAGTGGTTACGGCCCCGACTTACAAGTTGTAGGTCGCGGGTTCCAACCCAGCCAGGCGCATTACTTTGTGTAAATTATTTCATCACCACCGCTCTCAAAACGGTGAAGGAAAACATCGTGAGGAAAACGGCATGTCCTAGGTCCAAAAATTCGAAGACATGTGACATCCCCTAACCCGCACTGGGCCCGCGTGGTGGATTACGGCCCATCTTCTAGAGAGGAGGCCTGAGTCCCAACAGTGGGAACATTATAAGGCCGACTAAGACTAGGAACATATTCAGATATTCACAAATTGGCAAACTTAGGTCTTTTTTATAAGTAAACTTTCCCCAAAAGGGATAAGTAAAACCAAAGCAAAAAAATCGGTTATATTTCACCGAAAAGGCAGATGTATTTGGCTAAAATGTTTCATTCCAACAAACATCCAATAAATAGTGTTTGAATATACTTACACGAAATTCGTTTCAAGTTGTACGCGAGAGGAAAAGGGGAAATAAATTGGACATCGATAAGTGTCAACTTCACAACACTACCGAGAGTGTATATTTTGTATTGATACTCGTAGCTTGTATCCCCTTTAGAGAATATTTTTGACAACATATTGATATATGAAAGGGACGTTATTGTAGTATTTTTATTGTTAGAGTTATACTGGTAAGGGCAGTTCTTAACAAAAATATATGGCCAGCTCACGTTAAAATGATTCGTATGAACGTTCAACGATCTTATGTCTATTTTGGATTGCCAATATTCAAGATTAATTTCCAGTCAAACGATTTTCAGGTCACAGGTGAACCTTTCTAATACATCAAACAGTTGTTATTCGCACACCTGAGTCCCAATCATCCATCTTACATACTGTATGGATCGGAGATAACAAATAGGGCTCATACGCGTTTGTATCTAGAATTCGTTCACATTATATTACTCTTTTACATTATTATATCAAACCACTCGTGCCTTTCAGCCTGACAGCTTTCCATAAATCTTACAATATTCTTTACTAGCTGCTGCCAGCGTCTTCGCCCGCGTCATAGTAGAAAATTATTCCAAAGGAACATACTCCTGGGATAAAAAGTATCCTATGTGTTATTTCAGGACACGGTTTACCCGTGTACCAAGCTTCATCGAAATCCATTCATTAATTTTTGCGTGAAAGAGTAACAAACATCCATACACACAAACTTTCGCGTCTCTACAGTACCAACTTATAAAATGCTTTTATAAAACAAATAACTAGGTATTGTTACATGCTTGAGTACTTTTTAAAGCTCTTTTCATTGAAACTATTGATTGGAACCAGTACCACTTTAAACGAGCTTAAAGGCAAAATTACTCAATGGAAACTTTTCGTGAATGTAGTGCTCCTTCACGGAATTTATTTAACCTCTACATTGTTTTGTATTGCCTAACTATACCTATATTTTATGTGTATCTGTTCCATATTATGGCCCCCTTTTTTTTAATCAGTCTTTCAATGTCCTAACTTGTACAGTAGAACTTAAGAAAGCACATTCTTTTGTCCACAATGACTCCCAGAATTACACCGAAGTCCACCGTCTCTATTTTTTAATATTTTTCTAATGAACGTAGCTCAAAGAACAAGCATTTTCCGTGTCCTATTTCTTCTTTATACAAACACAAATGGGTTTTAAGAGTACCATTAGAGGAGCGGTACAGTGTTCACTATTCTTTTTGTTGTAACCGCCTAGCCGCGTTCGTTGCAACGTGCTAATTGAGTGGCGAGTTCATTTAGGATATGCAAACATTGATTGATTGGAGTGGATTGATGAAGTACGGCACCCACTGCGACATTCTCGTCAAAACGAATCACTGTAATCTGAATTGTCTTCGTGCAGATTTATCTCACTGGTTTATTGTTAAGCTGCGTTTCTATTTACAAATAGTGTTTATCAAAAAAATATAATAAACTCATAGCTAACAAACTTAATTTAGGAAGTGACTGTTAAGAAGATTATAGTTTTTTTTTTTCATGAAACTTGAATGTTGGCTTTCCATACACGATTAAATATAGCTAAATGCACTTTAAATCAGAATTTTGCATTGATCTTGAATAAAGCATTAAAACATTCCGTGTAGAGGACTACACGGAATGTTTTAATGCTTTATTCAAGATCAATGCAAAATTCTATTCTAGTTCCTACTAAGGTTCCTTTACTTTGAATACATTTTCCAGTAACAATACCAAACAAAAAAAAAACCTTAAATAAATCTATTGGTTTGCTTTAAAAGTGTGTTTCAATCAGAAATTATATATCGGTGAGTACTGTTCCTAATAATTTAACCACCGATTGTAAATTGTTCATTCAAATAGAATTTGTTTTTCTTACTCTCATTCTTATTTTTATATTAAAACAGTCAAGCTAATCTACGGCCGCCATTTTTAGACGCGCGCGGTTGTTGGCGTGATATTTTCGAGTGAAGTTCAGTGATTGTTTTAATTGTTCATAGAATTGATTCCCAATGGCATAATGAAGCTGAAAATTTTATTGTAGTATTCAATCTGAAAGTACGTGCTTTTAAGATTTGCTAAGAATGAAGCAGCATGTTCGAACTAGTTTTCCGAAAATTCTCGAAATGAAAGATTGCTTAGAAATAATTACCGAATGGAATAAAAGTACAGTGAGTATAATCCAATGTACTGGATTGTTTAGTAAAAATTATACAAAAATTAGAACATACATAGACGAACGAGTCCGTCAATTTTTAAGTATCTATTACAATCGTCAAATGAAAGACGCAATTTTCGGTTAAACCGAATATTCGGCTCCTTTTTGGCCAAAATCGAAACTCCAGAAGAAACCCATTTTTTTGGCGGAAAGTAACCGAAATCAAACATTCGGTTGGTCTCTAATTATAAGCACCCAGGAATAAATATTAAGACTCCTTGTTGTCAATGTGGTCTTTCTGTTTCCTGCGCACGAGTTTCCCGGAGTTAATGTTCATCAGCTCAGTGAAGCCTCTCAGGCGCATACTGGTGGACATGGGAGAGATCTGGTGCCTCATCTGTATCCACATTGGACTCTGTAACAAATATTTTTAGAAATAGTTGAACCAACAGAGATTTCAATAGAGATTTGAAAATATCGATTCTATTCTATAATTATTAAAAAACGACTAAAAAGTTGATGCAGTTCTTTAGTCGTGTTTTGCGGTCGGGTTTAATATGACACTAGCAATTTTTGAAATTTGCTACATTTTAGTGAGTAACAATTTTGAAATCCTCTCTTCGATCCCTTTGTTTTGATACCCTACAGTAGAGTCAAAAAAAAATTGAAAACAAAATTTGGCTTCAAAACACCCCGTCTTTAATTTTATGAATCATACCGACCCGACTGCGCCAGAGAGAGAAAGCCATCCTTCTAGTGCAGTCGCGTAAATATCCAATGTAAGTACTTCCAAATAGTATCCAACTACGACTCGCTCTTTAATAGTTTTTGAGTTTGTCGCAAACCGACCTTGGGACACTTTGTTTAATAGTATGTATGTAGTGGAAGAAAGAAAGAACTTTCACAAGCGTCAGCTTTTACATAATAACTATATATGAAGCCTACACGCCTGAATGGTTGATTAAGATTGTAAGGTGCTTTCTTATTTTCCATAGGTAAGGGGTTTTTTTTTAGTTGGGAAAATCATCTAGTGTTATGTAAACCAGACGTTTCCTAATCATAAATACTGTGCACGTAAAAATATGGAGTTCGCAGGCATGGTCCAGCAACGACAAAAATAAATTGTATGTTTGGGGTGATTTACTGGTTCCTTCGTTATTTACTCAACTTTCAAAATAATCACAAAATAAACTGAAGATAATCGAATGTTCCAAGAAGGATGCAAATCCCTAAGTTACACTTGCGTTGTATTTACTAATAGGATTAAGATTAATATCAGACATTACTAACAGAATTAAGATTGTTTAGTTCTTTTATCTAGTTTATCACGTAGGTACTGACAATTCCTGTAAGTAAATCTCATACATACCTTAATTGAAAATATATTCAACGAGTCCAAAGGGTCGTCGATAACTCCTGAGTATCTGTCTTGAAAACTGTCACTGTCCTTCACTAGAATTTTCTTCGCAAGCTCATTCCATGACAGAAATATTTCGAAATAATCATACTTCTTGTACTTCTTGCTGAGATCATAGAAGAAATCCCAGAAGCTTCTCCTCATCACGAACGAAATGTTCCCAAAGATAAATGTAGGTTCCTCTTCCTCGTAAGGGACGCCGCGTTTCTTCCAATATCCATATTTACTCCGTCGTGTCCTGTCAATTCACCAAAATAATTTACAAATATCATTTGACAACCAATATTGGCAAAAACATGGTTCGCTATTTCTTAATTATTCAACAACAAGTTTTTTAAATAGATTACAAACAAATTGTAAACTATTTAAAAAACTAAAAACAAACATTTGACAAACGAATCATTTTTTTTATTCATTTTTACCTCATAAAGCAACGTTTGGAATATACGTTTTGTATATTTTTAGTAGGCTACACTTAACCCAGTGTTTTTTTGGGAACTCACTTCCCTTTTCCAAATTTTTTTGTTCGAATTTTATTTTACCGAAATCTGTTGACCAACGACTTTTTTGATATAATTATGTATTATTTGCCATATTTTTAGATCATCGAAGTATTATGTATTATTTTACTGACCGCCGATTTACAAAATAGCTCTTTGCAATTGGCCGAAGCCTCTTTTGAACTTTTTTCATTTGCCAAATTTTGACCACACAGCAACTACATTTTACGGAATTTTGGTCACAAATATATAGACGGTAACTTGGTAGCATTTTCAATGTTAAATTAAAATAGTGTCATAAAACGTCAATATGTTGTGCTAAAGAATTTAGTGATACAAACGAATCGCCCCACAACCGATTTTACACAGTCTTGTCTGCCCTACCCCCAAAGTGTAAAACTGAGAGTACACTAGATCGCGACGCGACCGGCGATACAATCATTGAAATTCACGTTTATGGCTACACTGTACGCCAAATATTACTAGCGATATTTGATTTTTGTAAGCGATTGGAACAACAGTACTATAATCAAAGCATCGGCTACATCAAATTATCAGCGAATATGAAAATTTAAACGAATTTATTAGATAAAACGACATGTCTGTGGCTACATTACGAGTATCGTCAACGGCGACAGACATTGATCGCTGAAATGAATAATGGATGAAATTTCTGCTTAAGGGTAGAAAAGAAATGATGGTCATTGTACATATTATATCGACGTCACCTTCGTTTGGGGCTTGTATTCCGCCTGGACTGCAATGACAGCTGCCCACATATATCAAACGACATTTTTCAACACATTTACTCGAAAATCATAAATAAAACAAAATAAGTATATTATTATAATATTTAGTTATTTTTATTGTAAGAAACGCTCAGGGAATGTTTTCCAAGCGCCTTGGCGGGCGCAGCCACGTGGCCAGTGGCAGTTGATACCATAAATATAACAAAATAGTGGCGGAAGCTAGGCACTTCACTAGTGCAAAATAAACTACAAAGCAAGCCCAAAGACAGTAGGGCTATAAATAAAATAAAAGCTCTATTCTATAACAATGAGCTCCACTACATAGTTACTGCTACTGAAATGCATTTAAGACAACATTTTAAATTAACAACACTTGAACCAAACAAAGCAACAGAACGGTGCAACGTGAACCCGCAATACCCGACACCCATCAATAAGGTTTCCACCTCACCGCTATCACAGACAGTACTCGAAGAAAACCTTCTAATTGAACCTTCTTAATTGAAATAGAGCTTAGAGCGGCAATTTGGTCCTGTCTCCTTTAGCACCCATAAAGCAGACAAATTACTTTTTTAAATTAAATTATTTAGGTGAGCAATGCGAGAAGACATTTACTGGTACAATTTATGGGACACACCGTTTCGTATGTTACTACCGTAATGGAGGTACCGGTCACCTTGAGCATGGCAAACAAAGCGACGTACGAAGTGGGAATACATTCATTGTGCGTACAGCTAACGAGTGGAATTCCCTGCCGAAGTCTCTGTTTCCTGATAGCTACAACCTAGGGGTCTTTAAGTCAAGAGCTAGCCGTCCGACTGTCAGGTAACCGTCCGGACTGAGCCCAAGTCGTCGACGGCGCATACTGTTCCATGTGCGCTTCAAGGAGATGTCAGCAAACTATGCTATGGGAATGCTTCTGAAAGGAAAACTCGGCTCTGGAATGCATGGCAACAAAGGAACTAGGAGTGGGTTTTAGTCAGTAAAAGTCTGACATGCCCTCCCAGTCCGTCCAAGGGCAGGAGATGTCATTAGATGAATTCACATTTTAAAAAAATGAATAAATTTTCTTACAAATATATTAAGATTTGCTGTAAGAAAACCCAATTGTGGGTTAAGCTCGCCTTTGTACATCAGCTGTCCAATGTGCGGCCACATCATCGCTTACCATCAGGTAAGATAGTGATCAAACGCGAGCTTATAATTAATTTAAAAAAAAAAACTGCTTAGTAGTGGAAGTATGAAAGATCCGCGATAAACAGTAGATTATAAATATAACGATGAAAATCAACTGATAAGAACCCAAAATGATTTTATTATCCTTTGCTAGTTAATCCCACGGCCTAGTGATTCTAATCAACACGATTATGCTGATTAACTAATCTCGTAAATCGCTTACCTTACAAAGAATACGATTGGCGAAGAAATTAATTGAAAAAGAGGCACTCCCTCTCCGTGTAGAGGCGGGGTGAATCAGCGCCATTAAAAGCATTTTTCACGCGCCATCTTGCCACTTACCAGGTATGCACGTATACAGGGTGGATTTCGAAATATGCCAGTAAGGGTCTTATCCGTTGTTGAAACTGTCTTCAGATTTTTAAAGTCACAGAACGTAACAAAAAACTTTGCTTACGAAATGTTTGGCAATTTCTTTTGCTATCTGAGGCTTTTTAAGTTCTTACGCCCCATGAGACTTTTAAAACATTTATTGGAAACTAGATCGATTGACATCAAAACAAACTTTTGAGTAAATTGCCCAATTTCTTGCAATTGCTACCTGCATTCATAGATTTTGAAACCCAAGTGCAGCCCGGGCCTCAAAATTTATGAATGCAAGTAGCAATTACTCAAAAATGTAAGGACAGTCCTTCACTCTTCATTGCCCCGTCCCAAAAATGCACTCTATATTGCAGTTTGTCTGGAATAGTGGAATAAATGCGCCAGTAATGGCTGGTCATGTAATGGCCGAAGTTTTGCCTGAGTTGAAGAAATGTTGCTGTTACTATGCAAATCCGACATGAATGTATAATGAAATGGTGACCGTGTGGCTTCAGTTAGCATCCAGAATAAATGCACATACGTAATGGTTACTGTTAGGCAGATTGGCACTGGGATGTACGATCCATCTTTATTACACTTCAAAGCCTGATTTCCCAGAGGATTGTGTTGGTCCACCGCAGTTGCAGATATTCGCCATTTCGAAGAGGATAAACTGGAAGTTTAGCCGACAAGACCACTAATTTATTATTTATTTATTAAATATTTTAGGCAATTACCTATACACAAATGTAGGTACTCAAACAAATAATTCAAATTATCAATAGAGAAACATTCGCTCGCAAACTTTACTAATATACAACACAATTTATTACATTCCAACACACGAAGGCGGTTTGGGCTTAGTTGTGTGTGTAGATTCACGTGCACATAATCGCTCGTGAGATACAATAACATAGACCATCACATGAGAACACGCCTATTCTTAGAATACGATACGCATTAAACAAAGACGAGTTCATCTCAAACACTTGAACAATGCGTGTCGAAGTGCGAGCGTTTGTAAAATATTCGTTCATGCTCGTGTGAACTCGTGAAATAACGTGAACGAGATGAAACCGCGTTCGTTTCAAACGCCTCATGTCAGCAGAATCGGGAACAGACGCCTAATAGTCACGTGATCACGCCGAGATAAACCCAGGACGCGATACAGATACAATGAGAGATAAAGGAAAGAAGGGTGAAGGGATAACAAGACTACTTAACTCACTGAAAAGGACAAGGACTCTGAATGTATTTTTTTAGGAAATCAGTAAAAATGGAGTCTTAAAGTGAAACAGAAGACGTAGCAGTATATAGCGATAATATAGAACAGTTTCAGGAGGATTCTTATTTATTTCAGAATATTTAAGACAAAACATAGATTAGTAAATAAAAATAGTAATCAAATCAGCCCACGTATGTCAAGATTTATTTACTGTGTAAAGTTTTAAGGAAACTTATCACGTTTTATATTGAGTACTAAATCATCATCATTTCAGCTGAAAGACGTCCCCTGTTGGATATAGGCCTCCCCAAACGTCGTCACAATTTAAAATTTAATGTATATTAAAAGAAAGCTCATCATCTCTCAATCATATATTTATAATAGGAGAAACTGACTGACTGACTGACATATAAAGAAAGAAAACACGTTTATTATCAACGCACAGCCTAAACTACTGGGACTAGAAGTATTAAATTTTACACAAGGTTTCCTTTTATGACGTAGGCGAGCACTAAGAGAGGATTTTACAAAATTCAATCTCTAAAGGGATGGAACAGGGATCCAAAATTTGTATAGAGAAACCTACTATCACGCGGGCGAAGCCGCTGGCAAACGCTAGTCAATCATAAACCAATAATTGCTTCTACGTAGAATAAAAAATAATTTTATTATAGTATTAATAGAAATTTTAGCATTACCTTTATTTCAATAGTACCATTTTAGGAATGTTGGAGAGCTAACACTTGTTAAAGTTCTCGAAACATTGTTTCGGAAAAATTCCTAATGCGAAGTATTGAAGAATTGTTTCTTTGAAGATTTTTCTGATTTTCTTTAAAAAAGTATTTCTTTGAATGAACTTTTACTTTAAAATAAGTTACTGAGCGTTTAAATAGATTAGGATAAAGATAGATATTTTTTTGGAAAAATCCAATTTTAGAGTAGTAGTTTTAGTTACGATCTATTTATTTTTATATACAGCCAAAAAACTTAATATTAAGCGACTACACGCTATGGGCACCTCCTGTGGGTTACAGACCTCGACGTAGGGCGTAGTTGTGGGGGGGTGCACTGAGGGACAGACTGGATCAAACATATAATAGGTTATTAATTAAAGGAATTTAAAACTACACTACGGTTCAGAGGGCTGGCTCGAGCAAATGATAGGGTGGATGAGGAGGACGGAAGGTCGGTGGTCTATGTCTATGTTTTCGTAGGGTTTCCCTACGGCTCAACTGGAGCACGGTAATTCATTGAAAGTGACGAGAGTTAGCCTGGGACGGTGAATCTTAGAGCTGCGGGAGGGTTCGTATCGGAAGGCTAAAAAAAATGCAAAATGTTTTTATTTCACATAGCCCCCCATTTCTGCATAGAGCCTCCACCAGGAGGAGTCTGGATCCCCTTGGACGGGCAGGAGCCGCTTGAGGGCAGCCCCAGTCTTATCCAGTTTGGGAGCCAGACGTCGAAAGTGCTCCTCGAAATTCTATCGGCTATCAAGAACGAATCCCACGTACTTTATTGTCGAGTCGACGCCGATGTGAACTCCTCCTACCGTTATTTGGGAACCCAGGGGTGGCGTATTCCGAGGGCCGTGAAAGCACATGGCCTCGGACTTGCGCAGTGCCACATCGAGTCCCAACAGCTGTATCCTCTCCACGACTGTCGCAACCCCGCGTGTCACTAGTTCGACCGCCGCCTGGTACGACTCTCCCTGCACCAGGACCAGTGCGTAACAGATCAAGCTGACCCCGTAAGGGAGGTTGCCGCGCAGCACATAGTCTTAGTCATAGCCCGATGTTCCACAAGGGCAGTCCTAGTACCGATCCCTGCTTAACACCGCACGACATCTCTCGCCGTTTCCACTCTCCCTGGTGACCGGGACAGATGATGAACCTGTCCGTCAGGTTGGCCTCAATCACACGTTCCAGACTAAGCGTTTGGCCTCATCGTTTATACCACGTACGTCGAAGGACTGGAACAATTTGCCTACTGCGGTCTTCCCATCCGATTACAATTTAAGTGTTTTCAAGGCTAGAGTGAATAGGCTCTAGCGCCCAAACAGTGCCATTGATAATGTAATGGATCAAGAAGATGCTGTACATTACCCTCAAGAATTTCTGAATTCACTAACTAACTATTCCAAAAACTAAGGGAACCAGAATCAGAGTTAAATTTCTTCACAATAACGTGATCAGTGCCACAGTTTTGACTGGTCCAGTAGGGCAAATGGTAACAGCGTGATGTATATTAAACAGCCTCCACTTGCACTTTACAAATATTTCCAATTTCAACGCGAACGAAGTCGCGGACAAGAGCTATTAATTATAATTTAAAAAAATCAATCAAAAAACCAAATAGATAAAAAATCGACTTCTACGCGGACGAAGTCGCGAGCAAAAGCTAGTCTATTAATGTAAGTCAACCGTTACAAAGGGATGATATACTTAGGTATCTCAGATTACAAGTTATACGTCAAGATTTCCCGCTTGACTGAAATATTAGAAACACATGTTCAAACACGTGACTTCAAGACAAACATGAAGTTACTGTAGATAACTAATGTGTTAAGCTTCTAGAAGCTGTGTGAACTTCTGAAACCTTACCATCAACTTACTGTGTAACTCAACGTTCAAGGAATTGTGAAAACTCATAAACTAGTTTACTGTTATTGGAGCTATCCGCGGGTACTATGATTCGTAACATAGAATCTTTCTTAAAGTTAACTTTTTTAGATGTCCTACGCGATTTCACCCGCGTCTTTGGTTACTGCTTCGCTTCTAGTGATGCTCTTGATGCCTTGTCTAGTGTAGTGTTTCTTTAGGTGGGAAATCATCTAATGACTTCTCCCGTTGTAGGGCAGAGCTGTGTCAGACTTTTACTGACAAAAATCCACTCTTAGTTCCTTCTTTGTCTTACGCTCCAGGACCCCGGGTTTCCCTTTCGGAAGCTAACCCATGGCCCCAGTAGGCTCCGCCCCTGCTGGGCCCCTACCGGTTTTGCTGACATCTCTTTGAGGCGCGCGTGGAACACTACGCGCTGTCGACGATTCGGGCTCGGTTCGGATGGTTACCGGACGGCCGGTTGGCGAGCTACCCATTTCTTGTCGTCCACAATCACGCCTACGGTGACGGGAAATCGGGTTCGGGATCCCGGCGGACGGGGCGTGAAGAAGTCCGTTCCCTCACGCGTGCGGCCGCCCCCTTCGTTAGCATTAATACTTCGCTGAAGGAGGCGACCGCCTGCCATTCCTCCTCGCTCCAGACCATGGCCAGTATTAGGGCCTGGCGAGAGAGGTCACTGCCGCCGATCGCCCCCACGAGTACACGGTGCTCTGCCCAAGCTGGGCACAGCTCCACGAAGGATCAAGGATGGGTTTAATTAGTAAAAGTCTGATACTCCCTCTTGCTCCACACAGAGCAAGAGGAATTATTTGATGAAATCCCGTCCTTAAATGAAAAGATCTAACTAACATAACTTTAGTTTTCAGTACAATATTAAGTTTACGATCATTTCAAATATTAGCAGTTAATCTTTAGTTAGTAATCACTAGGTTTTGTTGTTTCTCACCACATTATCCTGCACTTCTATTCCTGTCTTGGTATTGCAACTAAGTTTTTCAAGTAATTTTGTAAAGCTCGGCAAAGTTAAGAAAGCACTATTTTCTTGAAAGCTATTCACTTTTAACTCGCAATGTTTTATCCTAGAAAAAATCCTGGAATGCGGGCTTTTGTTGAGCACTCTGCTTCACAAAATTTCATCTTTCTTTACACATATAAACTGGGTTTGTTACGATAGAATCCTTTTTATTTTTAATCTAAAGAAGATTAAAAATAATAAATTCTGATAAACTATAGTCTGAAATCCTTTTTTATTACCTACATCAATCTACCTAGTTGGTCAAAAACTATTTTTTAAATAAAACTATATAGAAGCCATATAAAGTTAAAAAAAATAAGAAAAGCCATTTACGGTTTATTTTTATTCCATTTTTTTTATTATATTATGACTATTTACACTTTTAGATAATTTCCCTGTACTTTGATTTTTAATACTGTGTAAAACCTTTTCAGAAAAAAAAATGTTCAGTACAACTCCTGGAAAACTGAATGCTCACACCGCCTGGCAAGCAGCGACGATTAGGCAGCTATAAAGATTTTTTGGAGTTGTCAGCCTAATCTGGATGAAATTTGTAATCGCATTGTGACCGTGGATGAAACATGGATTCGTCAGTATGATCCCGAGTCCAAACAAGAGTCGATGCAATGTATAAAAAGAGGTAAAAACCACCAAAGAAATTCAAAGCGAGAAAGTCGGCATCGAAGCTCATGGCTACCATTTTCTGGGACAGCGAGAGAATTTTAGTAACTAATTATTTGCCTAAAAAGACTACAATGAACGCGAAGCCTTTACTACGTAAAGTTACTGAGTCAGGCACGTGAGGCAGTCGTACAATAAAGACGTGGCAAGTTGGCGCGTGGAATGCTTTTTCTGCAAGACAACACGCCCGTTCACACAACTCAAGTTGTGAGGGAAAAAATCTACGGGCTTTACAGAAATTGACCACCCAACTTACAGTCCAGACCTGGCTTCCAGTGACTTTTATCTTTTTTCTAATATAAAAAAGTAGCTACGGGGACGTAGATTTTTGTACGACAATGAGATGATGGCGGCTCTAGACAGCCATATTGAAGAGAAATGTAAAGAATTTTTTTTGGTGGTATAAAAGCATTATATTCACGTTGTGAAAAGTGTATTTCACTGGAGGGGGATTACATTGAAAAATAAAAATTATAAAATTGTATATTTCTTTCATTCAGTAGGTACGCAGAGTTTTATTTCTTTTATTTCGACACAGGTAACAATAACCAACGGAGATTTTTTTTGTCAAAGGAAAGAGGGGCTTGTTTTTTTTATTAGTATATCTAATGAAAATCTAAATTGTGTTTATGAACTGGATATCATAAATATACATTGTTGTTTATATAATAATTTGTTTTACCAACAAATTAAAAAATATTCGTTTTTTTTTGCATAAGTTGAATGATGGTTTCATACCTTTGCTTCTTCTTCAACCTGCAAAGATTAAGCGCGGGAAAAAAAGCAAATTAGGTAAATAACTTACTCATTTCTCATAGTTGTGAAAAAAATTTCGAATTTAAGTTTTGAAAAGTGTTCTATAGATGCTACGCCATCAGATATTGTGATTGACGCAGAAAATGCTTGCGATAGCTTGTTGCCATCTAAATCAAAACTAAATCGTTTCTTCAGTGAAACAAAAATGCGTCATAATTTTCAGAGAAAGTAATTCTTGGTAGTAATTCTAATTTTTATATAATTAAAGTAGTCATTCTAATTTTTATATTGCTAGAATCAAAATGGCGGCTGTACACAGCAAATTAAAAAAACATTTTTTTATTCATTTGTTTAATCATTTTCTTCGTCGTTTAAAATTAGAACAGCGTCTAAAAACATCATGCAAGTGACTTCTAAGTATTAGCTTATTTATTCATCAACAAGTATCATTCAACATCAACATCTGTAGTATTTTATTTACATATTTTTATTTTCTTTAGTTAAGTATTGGTACAAATTAAATAGTTCTTACCTGCCAGAGATAAATCCGTTCTTGTATCACAGAGCACTGATTTCAGCAACTTCCAAAGAATGTCGTCTTGTTTGAGTAATATTTGAAGCACAATTAACACAGCGTTGTCTTCTGCTGGTCGAAATATGGTGCAGTCGGTTTCCATCTGTCGGACGCTGGAGTTATTCAAAGAAGTAGAAAGAGAGTCCGAGATAGAGCGGCCGGGGTCACTGTCGTACATAGCAGATTCGCAGGCTGAGGTCGTCAGGAAAAACGAGTGCATAGTTCATTATGAAAGTGAATAGAAATAATAGCAAATAGTCACAAACTGAAGCAAATAGTCGCAATCCAAATGTTACGCGGCAAAATGTGACACTTTTTGCCGCCACTTTTCGCCCCATTTGGGTAGGCTAAGGTCTTAAGACCATACATCCACTTAACTTCATTCAAGAAATCCCGCCAAAAATACCCAAACATTTAAAACGACGCAATTAATATTTTTTTCAAAAAATATTAGCAAAATAATTGTATTTCTTAAGCATTTTTATCAATGGACCAAATGCATAATATTGATATAATAAATGATGTTAAAAAAAAATGACGTTCTGGTCGATTATTAAATTGAAAATTCATTTTTATTATTCCGTCTGAAGAACTTTGTTCAATGTTCAAGAAATAATTGAAAAAAAAACTTCAAAATGGTTGCAGGAACCAAAGAAGGTTTTTGGCGGGATTTCTTCGAGTGAAGTTCAGTGGCTGTTTAAATTATTCGCAAATTGATTCCTAGTGGATATTGTGATGTAAAATTGGTGTAGTTTTGTATCTCAAGTGTCTGCGCAATTGGAATTATTATTATTTATTTATTTATCTTTATTCCAAAAAGGTAAGTTATAAGATAAGCCCCACAAAACCGTTGCAATGGTTTGACTGTGGGTTCGGTGAGTCTCTAGACATACTTAAATCTACTTAAAACATTTCTAAATAATATGTGGAATCATTAAAATAGGCGCAATCTTGGTAAAATGGAGCTGAGAATTTTATTGTAGTTTTAGCTACCTCAGCAAAGTTTGCTGAGAAGGCTGAACGATACATTTGCTGCCAAATACTTCAAAAAACATTAGAACATGTTGAACCTGCATTCTAATGTAAAACAAAAAGAAACAACTATTGCGGAAGACTTATTACACAAGAAAACATGGACGAAAGAATAGGCGATATGAAAGAACCAAGGAAACACTGAATTATTGACTATAAGTACCTATTGTTTAATATTTTTTTCCGAAATTTAACTGACGTGATATTATTTTTATAATTATTTCTAATAATTAATACGATTTTTAGTATAAATAATAATCTTGTCTACGGCATTGTCAACCTCTGGCCGTATCTTGACCACTCCCTGTGTCACTACACTGATTCCATAACACCCTGGTCTGTGGTTTGGGCAAATTTCGCCTCAGTGGCAATGACTACCTAAGTTTCTCCCAATTATATCAAAATGTTATCAATATTTGTATTATTTCTTGCACCGTCTTAAAACCTGTCATATCTCAATATTTTAGTTTTTGAAAAAGATTTATTTAAAGGACTTTATCCAGCCGTGGGAAAGAACAGAATTAAAAAATATCTGTAGCACGTTAAATTTAATTAATGTCAATAGTATCTACTAAAATGCAAAAAAAAACATTTTGATAACTCTTTTAATTAAAAAACATCACTAACGAAGCTATTTTTGTAAATTAATATCAATTGACGTAGATTATATAAAATATAATTAATGCTAATTTTGATAAAACATTGACAAAACGAGAATACAGAACAGGAAAGAGTTTAAAATATTATTGATGTGTATATTAGTATTAAACTATACATCAGCATATTTTGTACAACACAGCTTGGTAAGAACCTTACCTAAATCCGTAGAACAATCTATCTCCAAATACTTATCGCTATCTACACTTATAAAGAGGTAAAGTTTGTTTTTTTTTTGTTTGTAGCAGGTCTGAAAGTACTGCCCTCCTAGCCAAGTTAAGATCGTTTCGTTTGCGTCGAACGCCTCGAGTAGGCCACGCCTCCGATTTCTTTGTTCTGACGTCATCTCAATGCTCAGTCACGTAGTTAGAACAAAGGAATCGGAGGCGTGGCCTTACCGAGTCGTTCGACGCAAACGAAACGATCGTAACTTGGCTAGGGAGGCTGGTTCGATTGCTAAAATTGTTTCACTGATAGAAGGCTGCTCTATTCTTGAGTGACTTAGTCTATATTTTATGTACGCGGGCGAAGCCGCGGGCAAAAGCTAGTAATTCTTAAATTGATAACAACAGACAAAAGCTTTCCAAATTGGACACAGCAGGGTGTCATCCATTGGTGTGGACCATAGGTTATGTGGACTGTGCGGTAAGACCCGAACTAATGTAATAAATCTCCTTTGACACAATTTCAGCGTCCCAAACATCGATATCCGTGGTCCCAAACAATTCGGTCTTCTTCAATTGCACGTTATACTACGTCTTACAAACGATAAATACTGATAATACACATTTTTATATAGGTAGGTACTCGTATTTTGTAAGTACCTAAAAATGAGAAAATAAAAATACCTTTGAATTCAATTCAGTAAATCAACCACACTTCGACAGCCTTGGATGAAATTTAGAACACAGGTGGGCCGTCACGTCCCGAGTGTCGTGAATCGCAGGACGATATCCAGCTACCCACCGTAGGCACGGATTTGCGGACGGCGAGCAATGAATAACTTGCTGTCCGGTAAGGACCAAGCCCGGATTCACAGCGCGTTGTGTTCCACGCCCACCTCAAAAAGATGTCAGCAAGATTGTTGGGGCCAGATAGGGCCGATGCTTGCCAGGGCTGAGGATCGTTCAGAGGAGTTACCCGGCGTAGCCCTCGCGAAGGACAACTGAAGGACCACTATGAGTTTTTAGTCAGTAAAAGTCTGACACTCAGTTTCGCTCCACCTAGAACGGGAGAAGTCATTTGATGATTTCCCACGGGCCGTGGCGTGGATTGTGATATAACTTTCGGACACTTATCCTGGTAGTATGTTCCTTTGGGACAGTTTCCAATTTTCATCTGGGCGAAGCAACTGGAAGTTAATAAAACGGATATTTAAAAAAACGATTTAAAAAAAAATTAAATGACTTCCTTATATATTTATATATTAATTTAATGCCTTGTAATTCAATTCAATTTTAATTTTATTTAATAATTTTATTTATAATTAAGTACCATATACTAACTACTAATACTATGGACGTTTTTCTGAAATTAAACTTAAATTATTATTATTTACAAAACACTACAGAGTGAACTTTAATTTCGGAAATCAGTGTTCATGATTTTGTTCCTTCGTTATTTAAAACCATTTATGTGAAAGTTTTTTTTTTTATTAATACTGATATGCTCGACGATGAAGCACGCTTGCCTAGAAGTAACCTATTCACTCTTGACTTAAAGAATCCTAGTTCGTAGGCTATATGCACAATGAATGTGTTTCAAAAACGTTTTGTGTGTATTGGGAATTCCATTATGCATCGGTTTTTGTTTAGGTTGCACTACACAACTAAAAAGTAGAAAATAAAAAAAAACTTTCAAGAGGATCATTGGTAATATTTAGAGATCGGAGTAGGTAGATTGAATTGGGATGATTGATCCGAAACATATATATTAATATGGACATTCCACCGAAGAACCGGAACCGACCATAGAACCGGTAGGAATTGTATTAAAATGAGTAATATTATATTCTTCATAATTTTTTTAACAGCACACAGTCACGATTTAACACAGCCCAACGACCAATCAGAACATACCTTCCTTAAAATTTTGAATTGCAATCCCGAAAAACCAGAATTACTCTCTGGAAAAATGTCTTATCCATATATTATTCTTTCTGTGTGCATTTATGATACAAGTACCAAAAATCAATTAACCTACTCCGATCACTGGTAATAATGCAGTCGAAGTCGAGTCGAAGCTTCAGTCTCGAGCATCGACACCGAGTTGCAAGCCTGTCGGTTTTCTATCGTTTACGTTTCGAGGAATGTGCGTCGGAATTACATAAATTAACCTCACCAAGCCCTTTCCATCACCGAACCACCAGATGTTCGGCAATGTGTCACCAGTATCCCGGGGACGAAGGCAAAGAAGTTACAGGAGTAGATTTTAGTCAGTAAAAGTCTGACACGTCCTCCCGCACCGCCCAAGAGCGGGAGATGACATTGGATGATTTGGCCACCTAAAAAAAACCATTATCTATAAAATCGGCAAAAAAAATCACGTTTGTTATTTTATTATTTAAATACTTATTTTATTCTATTTTTTAGTATTTGATGTTATAGCCGAAACAGAAATACATCATCTGTGAAAATGTCAACTGCCTAACTATCACGGTTCGTGAGATACAGCCTGGTGGCAGACGGGCAGTCAGATAGACGGACGAACAGCGGAGTCTTAGTAATAGGGTTCCGTTTTACCCTTTGGTTACGGTACCCTAAAAAATACAAAAGAATTAAAATCCACCTTATTTTCTGAAGTTGTTAAAAGCCAGATAAAATTTGTGTTTCCTTTATCATTTCTGTTATAGACTCTATTGCTCCGAGCCAGTGTAAACAGCTCTAATGGTATCAGTTTTTTTTTTTACTGTATCATTAACAGAAAATGCAGTGTATTTTCCCTTGCTAGACACTCCCTGGGGCTGCAATGTTACAAGAATTTTATAACGAGTACACGTATTATCATAAACGATAATAAGCTTCCCTTATTAACTTTACCGAAGTGTATTTCGATTTTTTTAGGGTTCCTTACCCTTATAGGATCACTTTGTTGTCCGTCCGTCTGTCGCTCTGTCTGTCAAGACCCTTTATCTCAGGAAGACAGGAACGCGTGGAGGTGTCGAGGTGAAATTAAATCCATGTACCCAGGTCTGCGGTCCCTTGAAGCCGTGAAAAAAATCAAACTTCTAAGTCAACGAAAAACATGATACGGCAGTTTATGTCGCAAAAAACATTATATATTTCGACACTCTCAAAGGAATCAAAATTCATAGGGTACTTCCCGTTGACCCAGAATCCTGAAATTTTGCATAAAGCAAGGTCTTATAGCATAGGTATAGGAATAAATATGAAAACAGTAACAATTTGTTGTTACGTCACAAAAAAAATCTTTTTTTGCGATTCGGAAAAATCGTCGAATTTCCATTCGGGAATTGAACTATTACATAATAATGTAAGTTTGTACGGAAACCTCTGTGTGCGAGTCCGACTCGCACTTGCCGAGTTATTTTTATGTTTTCATAATACATATTGTTAATAATTCGTTATTTTTTACTGAAAAATGTTTCTGCTGAGTTAGACCTACATTATTATTGAAAATAAAAACCGGTCAAGTGCTAGTCAAACTCACGCTTGAAGAGTTCCGTACCGTTCGTAGCATAAAAATGGCATAAAAAAAAACACGTTTGTTGTATGGGAGCCCCACTTACATATTTATTTTATTATGTTTTAGTATTTATGGTTATAGCTGCAACAGAAATACATAATCTGTAAAAATGACTCTCTAGTAGAGACTAGAGAGTATCTGTATCTCATGAACCATGATAACTCTCTAGTTATCATGGTTCATGAGATATAGCCACCAGGCTGTCACCAGACAGACAGACGGACAGCAGAGTGATAGCAATAGGGTCCCTTTTTACCCTTTGTGTACGGAACTCTAAAAATAAACTAAGTATCTACATAGACTTTATAAACCTAAGTAAATACGACCCAGTTTCACACGGGTGTTAGAGATCTTTGAAATTCTCGGCTTTTCACTACTATAGTATGCAAGTAAGCTCAAACACTCACAATTTTTAAAAATATTATTAAAGTATCACTACCTTTCCTTTTGAACGTCATTAAGTACATTATTTATCTGCTTTCCTATATAAAAATATTGTTTGTATTATATATTTTATTAGTTATGTACCTATTGTATATATGTAAATAGTACACCACAAACTACCTGTGTATCCTTTTCTTCTTCTCTGTCAAAGCCATCCAAAGGTTGTCTGTAAAAAATCGCTTTCAACGATAAGATCGCCCATTGTGACACCCTATTAATTGTAAGTCCCTATTATAATTTTATTTTTGGTGTACAATAAAGAATAAAATGATCTATCTATCTATCTATTATACACTTATCTTGCCCATGAATCAGTCCGTCTATTGTTGAAAATTGCATCAAAATCCGTTCAGTATTTTTGAGTATATCGCGTAAAGAAAGAAAGAAAGAAAACACGTTTATTTGGCACACAGGTACACATAATGAGATAACAATTATATAGAAACTTAAACTTAAAAATACATCAACATTGTATCTCACGGCTGCGTACAGACCGACAGACACAATGGGGGACTTGGTTTTATAATATGTAAGGATTTGATAATATGGATAAAGTCTTTGGCGTAGTCTGAATATAGCCTACCTATATTCTGACTACGCCAAAGGCTTTACGTGAACAAAATGACTAAAAACAATGTTGAAGCATGAACTTCTGATATAGTTTTCAGCATAAAATTACCGTTATTATGCGGCTGAAGTTAAAATCTCCTGGCTTTTAGTTTGTAGGGCTGTTAACCTACGGCCTACAGCTGGCTGAAGTCAGTCACGTGAAAGGGTCGATTCACACGCCAACGGCTTTTTAACAACTAACTTTGGTATTACCTAACTCTGTCACCACTTCAGTCGCTCGCTAAATTTCGTTAAAATCAATCTATATCAAATAAATTTACTTTTCTCGCCCTAGGGTTTAGTGAGAGGGCGTAATAGAATTTTACTGACTAAAATCCACCTGTGTCCAACAAGAAGCAACTGAAGGCAGTTGCTTCTTGCGTTCCAGGGCCACTGTTGCTTTTTCAAACGTTCCCGCGACCCTAGCAGTCATCGGCTCTTCTGGGCCCCTACGGTTTTGCTGACATCTCTTTGACGCGCGTCTGCGGTGAGCTACTCATTGCTCGTCGTCCACAAGCTCACGCCTATGGTGGCCATCGGTGGAGTTGCCCTGCGACTCCCGACGCCTGGGGTGTCTCCTATGGCGGCGGCTTGGACGTGGATATCCGTACCTTCACAACTGCGGCCACCTCCTTTGCTCACATTGCTACTTCGCAGAACAAGGTAACCACTTCCCATTCCCACTTACCCCGGACCAGCGACAGACGCGAGAGGCCCCCAATAAGGTCACGACGGTGCTCCACCCAAGCGGGGTACACCTCCACCGTATGTTCCACCGTGTCATCCGGGCAATCAGTATAATGTTGACACGCGGGCGTTTCTTAATACGAAACAGAAACCTATCGAACTGGCCATGTCCGGCGAAAACCTGCGTCAGGTCTAATTTGAGAATGCCGTGACGCCTCTCTAGCCGCTCCAAAAAAAAGGATTTAGTGCCATGATTCTGGCGTGCCCAAAATAAATCTGCTTGAAAATTGAGTTCATAAAATCACTCTCCAAGCAGATTTCTTTTCGAGATAGATCTTTTTGAACCGTAAGCTCAAAAATCCAATTAAAACACAAACACCACGATAGGTCAAAAACGAAAACACAACTAAAAATAATGCTCGTGGGGATTGTTTAAATATTACATGTTTTCATGCAAAACGAGCCTTCACCTCTCGACGATTTTTTGTTAGAGCATGTGAACATGAATACAATTACATTCCTTGTTTTATTAAAGGTTTTTGCAGAGGAACAAACCCTAAAGTTAGTGTTTTATCTTGGAATTTTTGTATGGGTATTCGGTGGGCCGCTCAGATTGGTTTCGACTGTAAAAGTATCACTATATATACATATAGTATTACATTCATGTACGTCGGATCTCTTGTACGAAAATGTAGGTACCTATACGTACCGTGTGCAAAATTCTTCTCGACACATGTAATAAAACTGCCACCATGAGATGTAACGTATTTACTGAATTCTGACTAAAACATTTTGGCAGTTAATCGCGAGAGATTATTAATAAATCTAATGTTTACGACCGTTTATAACGATTTCCTAATAAAAACAACAGGGACTGTTGTTGTTGTGTTAACTCACTGTTGTTTTTATTAGGAAATCGTTTCTATTGTTTGAAGATTTGTATGTTTGGAAAAAAAACTTCTGGAATTTAAAACATAAATAACAAGTTATAACGATAGACACTATTTCAGTAATATTCTTATAGCTGAAATAGTGCGTTGACTGTCAAAAACATAACCCAACCAGTAATAGCGTTTCGCTTCGTCGTTTATACCGCGTACATCGAAGGACTGGAACAATTTGCCTGCTGCGGTCTTCCCGTCCAACTATAATTTAGATGTCTTCAAGGCTAGAGTGAATAGGCTCTTAATAAACTAGTGCGCCTGACCATCAATGATTGCATCTCCGCTTACCAACAGGTGGGATCGCAGTCAAGCACTGGTTTATATCAATAAAAAAAAAAAATATAAACTGCATTATTTTCATAACAAAATAAGAATGCGACTAGGAAGTTCGAAAGTAATATTTTCTTAGTTCTTTTGAGGCTCTAATATATTATATTATAAGAGCAGTATATATTTATTTGAGGTATATCCATACTTTATTAACTTACTTTTTCACGTCTTAACTGCTAAAAGAAACCTCATAGGTTTCATAGGTTTCCATTAAACCCCGATTCAGTCATTGTCTTTCTATTGTGTCTCTAATTACGCTACCCAAAAGGTTAACTGCTAAAAGAATTTAAATGAAAATTTAAACAAAGTAGTAAATAATAGTATTTAATTATGTCCTATAGCAGAATATGGTCTGTATTCTGAAATAGGACATGGAGTACTTTTTATCACTGAAATATTTTCCCTTAGGATAATTTTTGATTTTCAAAGCAGGCAAAGCCGCTGACAGATACTAGTATCATATGAATCGAGTAAGTGGTTAAGAAGAATACTCATAGGCTTGTGACGCTATAAGAAATGATTAATGCCGCCATCAATCGGTTCGACGCCCATAAATTACAACACTAATCGTATTGAAGTAACCTATTTTTGGATAGCAATAACACTACGTCACTGCAAACGTGTCGATACAGTACTCGGGCATTAATATGACTCATCAACTAACGAGGACGTGACACAGGTACGCGTGACGAAAACAACACCAAAGCTTTCCATATAAGTGCTTGTGTCATAATTATATATCGTTCAGGTTCAGAAAGTCAGGCTAAGGGATTGTGTGAAAGACTGGCCGCAGCCCTGGAATGGAAAGGACAACTAAAGGGTGGATTTTGGTCAGTAAGTTTTACAATCTCGCTTCACCCAGAGCGACAATTTGATGATTTCTCACTCTAAAAAAAGGTACAGAGTTCCCAGAATAACGAATAAAAACAAATTAAAAACAGAAATGTCCAATTCGTTCCAATGAAATCACACTAAAATATTATAATAACGAAAGTTTCTGAAAGTGAAGGTGCGTGTGTGTGCACCTTTGTTACTTCTTCACGCTTGAACGGCTGAATAGATTTCGATGAAACTTGATACACGGGTAGACCATGACCTGGAATAGCACACGGGATGCTTTTTATCCCGGGAGTATGTTCCCTTGGGATAATTTTCTACTATTACACGGGCGAAGCCACTGGCAGCAACTACTATTTTTTTTTATTCTTTGTAGGTTTGCGCTTGACCGCTATCTCACCTAATGGAAAGCGACGATGCGGTCGACGATGGAGCGCGCTTACCTCGAAGTAACCTATTCACTCTTGACTTAAAGATTCCCGGGTTGTAGCCATCAGGAAACACAGATCTATCTTCATAATGTGCCTATAAATTCCTAATGGCCAGAGAAAAATCTTAAAAACAAAAAACAAATCTTCAAGTTTATTCATTCAATTCCCTGAAACTGAATCGTTATATCGCAAGTCAAGAGGAACAGAATCACTTTGTCGTTGTATCTGAATAACATTTACTTTATCTTTGACGGTTTGTTCGCGTCATACAGGGCATAAAAGCTTTCTTATACTTTCATCCCTAGAGGGAGGATCGAGTTTCGAAATATGGGCTCATCTTAAGGCATAGCAGATGACAGGCCCTTGCCGGATTACTTGTGTGATGTATAGTGATAACACAATCATAATATGTCTGTATTCTTTTAAGGGTGACTTTCAATATTTGCATAATTCGCCAATTCTTATGTTAGGTTCTGTTCAAAAGGGTTATGTCGTGAATCGATTGTAATAGACAAAAAACGAGCTATGTTCTTGAATGTTTTAGTTAGGCAGACTGTTGCTTAAGAACTCAGGCCTTGTTTAAATAAAATCAAAATGTACACTAAAAGTTCTACGCCGCGCCGCGCCCGTAGGGTCTACCAAGGTCTACGCAGCTACGAAAGCAATGTGGCAATGTTGCGAACTAAATGTTATACCTACGTAGTAGTTGTTTCAGAATAAAGAACTTAGTATCTAATGTACTGTATAAAATTATAATATTAAGTTGGTAGTCTAAGAATAACTTTGAAATAAAAATGATATAAGTATAGCTAGCTGCTGCTAGCAACTTCGTTCGCGTGAAAGTAGGAAATTATGCCAAGGGAAGATACTCCCGGGATAATAGCATCGTATGTGCTATTCTAGGACCTTCTACCCGTGTACCAAATTTCATTCGAATCTGCTGAGCCGTTCGAGCGTGAAGAAGTAACAAACGTACACACACACACCCACACGCCACTTCACTCTCGGAAACTTTCGCTTTTATAATATTTTAGTGTGATTGCATTTTGGGCATTGGAACGAATTCGAAAAACAGTTGTTTCGGAAAATACTATCCCTTTTCAATATGACACTAATATTATAAAAGCTTCTATGTTTGTATGAGTATGAGTATGAGTATATGGTTGCACTTCTTCACATATAAGCTGCTCAATGGTTTTGGACATTCATCATATCTTGGAATAGTATAGAATACTTTTATCACGGGAGTATGTTCCCTTGAGATAATTTTCTACTTTTACGCGGGCGAAGCCGGTGGCAGAAGCTTACGTGAAATATGTAACAGAAATAAGTGACTGCTTATTTTTCTCTTGAGATCCCAAGAGACTTGTGAGAGAATGAAAATTTAACTCATTATTGTCATTTTTCAGTAAAACATTAAAAAACGATATGACTTTAATTAAGAAAAAGCCTTTGAGCGAAGCGCCGGCGAACTGTGCCGTTAATGAGTGAGCATAAGTAGTCATAATTGCTTATATTAAACGAAGACTTTAACTAACGTTTTACAAAATTAGAAGCCGTTGATACAAATTAGTTGATCTTAGGTTTAAAAGGAAAGTGAAGAGGCTTACTGTGAGCCTACAGCGCAGAGAAAAATAAAAAAAGTTGGAATTGTGGTAGGCATCCATTAGGTTCGGTGACTGTCTGTTCAAAACTGTTTGTTGTGCTTCAGACAGGGAAGAAAAACGGCCTTAATGGCCGTCAAAAATAAAACCCTACTGAATTATTAAAGCAAATTATTATCCTCTCTTGTACCGTGAACAATGATTAAATGTTCAACTTTGACAATTAAATAGAATGATGTTTGGAAGTAGAGATAAATTATGCGCTACATTTATTTTATAACTGGCACTTGAAAGTAATGAATTACTATTTAAACCTAAAGTACGCAATAAATTACCAGGAGTCCGTTTTTCAGCATCTGAAAGTGTCGGGGGTACACAACTACGTCGAACGTACTAATTATCAATCCTTTTATGCATAATGGATGTTCAACCCTTCCGGACAAAGCTTTTATCAATTCAGGCGGTGAGTTTCCGTTCGGTAAGTTCTGTTTGATTCAAAAGGGATTGTCTAGAATCGGCGTGAGTGAAGTGCCACGAGCCGGGTCGTCGGACAAAATGCACCGAGTCCCTAATGTTTCGGTTTCAGTCGGGCTCGGGTTTCCAGTGTAACGGCGGGAGAGCTCCGGACCGGCCGCTTGTCGCTCGCTCCCGAAACCACTCCGCGTAAATATAGTACACGAAACATATACGAACGCTGATGTTCAAGAGAATTCTCGAACATAAGGTTTAAAGTTTTTTAAAACAAGCTTTGAAGTGTCAGCAATGAATGCAGCAAGGATGACTTCGATAAGTGCATAACAGCGTTGCATCGGTGAGTGCAGAATGCCATGTGTACAATTAACAGCTCACTTGCTTCGGAACACCAAAGCATTTCAATTCCGAGCCCGTGTTCAGCACGTAGCTCTATTTTAGTAATATTTAATGACGAGAAGAGAGAATGAGAGTTTCTTCTGAACTTTAAATATCACTTCTCTAAAAGCTTTCCTTCGTATCGATTAAAATATGATTGCTCTGTCTCAATAATTAAAAAAAAGTTGTTTCTAAAGAAATTAGCCATAAACGCGATCAACACTGTTAGAACCAGAATAAAAAATCAATTAACACTTTGATTTTACGGTTAATCTTTATGGATTCCCCTTAAATGGAAAGAGTCCATTACTTCTCATCAAGAAAGTAGAACAGTAAATGGCACAGAACTGTTGCCAGGCTAAGTAAGAACCGACCATCTGAAATTAGGACCATTTGATTCACATTACCGTTTGCTGCTAATTTCGACTAATGACGAGATTGTCCTTGCCAAGGTCGGTCGTCGGTGAAAACGAATTTCACTATCAAATATTTTTAATGACAAAATAAATTAGTTAGATTGCAAACTGAAATAACTAATCACGTACAATTGTTTTTAAAAGTCCGACTATTTCATAAATAATTCCGAGGTTAATTATCTTTGTGAAATGATAAATAAATCTTTGAAATTAATAAATTTTTATTTTGTTTTATTTAAATAACTAGCTGTTACTCGTGACTTTGTTCGCGTGGAGTTTAAGAACATTACTTTCTTTTTGGTGAAAAAACAATGTTATTCATTTTGGAGATGTCCCGTCTTTCACGGAAATGAGATAAACATGTACGTCGTCATCCCCCGAGAAATAAATCGCATTCCCGCGGGAAAATAAACAGTAGCTTAAGTTACTCATTATAACATTAGCTATACTCCAATCAGTTCCGTCAAATTTAGCTCAACCGTTTCGAATACGTATTCCATAGATTGGGAAAACCTTTCTCGCAGGAAAATTAAAAGTAGCCTAAATTACTCCTTGTAACATCAGCTAACAGTCTGTGAAAGTCGCGTCAAAATCGGTACAACCGTTTCGCAGATAAACCGGAACAAACAAACAGACAGACGACATAAAGACCAATATTTAAAAAAAAACTGCTATAGGCAGGTACATCACTTAGGCGTTGAATTTAAGAAAATCTCTTAGTGCTCGCCGACATCATAAAATAAGGAAACCTTGTGAAAAATTTTTGTCAGTCTTGATATGTCAGTCAGTCACATTCTCCTTTTAAATATATAGATAGGTGTATAAATTACACAGATCGTCCCGTGTAATTAATAAAATAAAACAATCTTCTCGGCACCTCAAGTCTCGATTGAAGATTAATTACCGACTGTTAACTAGTTTATAATAATAAAACGTTTGATTTAATTGCCTACATCAAACCACGGTGTCGTAATGAAAGTAAAATTTTTGTAAAACATTTTACGTTCTCGATGTTTCCCACGCTCTTCGTCGCGTAGATGTCTAATTATTTTTATTTTTTTTTGTTTTTGGCAAATGGGTACTCTTTTGATGATGCACCAGGCACATAGTGTATTTTTCCAGAAATATTAATATTTAATAGATTTTAGTATAATAAATAACATTGTTATTATAAAATCTATACAAATCAATAATAATAATTAATATTCCACAACTTTATCAAAACGCCATTAGGGGCCGTACAAGTATTACGTAAGCCAATTTTTTGCAAATATGAACTCCCCCCTCCCCCTAGTCAGCAAAAGTAAGCAATACTCTCAAGGCTTACGTAAACATTGGTACGTGCATTTGTCAATGTGTTAGGTTATTAATTTATGAGCAGTAGTTGTAAGCCTACAAAAAAGGAATACTTGAAATAAAGGAAAACAAAAAAAAACAGAGTTAATTTAAAATTTTGACATTATTAATTTAAGTTAACAGTTTTCAGTCCATGACACACTAATCCATGACACTAAGTCTTCAATGACATTAGATGTATGCTGCTAAATGATGTGTGTCTGCTCACTTTCTTGTGATTTTGAAACATCGACATCATCTTCTAAAAAAATTAAAAAAAAATTGCACTGCTGACGTAATCACCATCTAGACCCCCTCCATCCCCCATGTCATCAAAAATAAGCAAAGTAAAGACCCCCGCACCCCCCTGTAGTGCTTACGTAATATTTGAATGGCCCCCTAGTCCCAAACTAAGCAGAGCTTGTGGTATAGGTACTAGACAACTGATAAACATACTTGTATATTTCTAAATTACACCCAGACACAAAACAAATGATCGTGTTGACATCGTGAGTATTCGTGAGACACTTCAATAAAATATAAGTGTCTGTTTGTAATATAAAATAATTATTTTTTGCCAAATGCGTAGGTATGAAAGTATATTCGAATTCCTGTAACAGGCAAATTTTAAAATAAATATTTTATGTACCTCTCCTCCTTTGAAGAATACAGACTCAAAGAATAGATACAGACGCGATGTTATATATGTGTAAAATTTGAACATTAGATAAAGCTGAGCCATAATAGTTTCAAACTCTAGACTCATGTACTGGTACATCGAATACAAGGTACAATGGTGATTGTTAACATAACTTTGAAATTAGAACTTCGGCAACTCGCTAAACATGAAGCATGTGTGTTTATGGTCCAAAATAAGATAATCGTAGCTTGTAGACTGTTGCCTGCCAGGGCTGTGGATTGTTTGAACTTAAACTCAAAATTATTTTATTTCACTTAGGCTTACATAGGCACTTATAAAAAGTATGAAGTTAGCGCACGATTCCCAATTGGTCGTTTCCTATGGAGAAGAACCGGCAAGAAACTCCATGGCTACTCAAAAAATGTTTGATTCTATAATATTTCCATATTACAATATTAATAGGTATGAGAGGACAGTGTAGACTGGTCAACTTTGTAGATACCCAAAAGCACATTTAAAATAGTAATCTATGAATCCACGGAGTCTACAGTGCTCTCACATTCACATTATAAAAAGAGGTAATACAAAAATAAAAATAAACCATCAATTTACTAATTGACGGCGAGCTACCCAATGCTCGCCGTCCGCAAGCCCGCGCCTACTATAGCCGGAAATCGGGGTCAGAATCCCGGCGGCAGTAGGGGCGTGAGTAATGGTGAGCCCTTACAATTAAATGTAACTGAAGGAACACTGTGAATTTTAGTCAGTAAGCGTCTGACACTCCCTCTGGCTCCACCCGGAGCAGAAGAAGTTATTTGATGACTTTCCACGTAAAAAAAGCTCACAGACCGTTTATTTACAGTCAGCTGTCACTAGAACAAAGCAATGGATTTTCTTTCATTGCATTTTATAATATGATGTTTACTTTCAAACGTTACATCAAACGTGCATGACTGCGTGACGTATGTAACAAAACGTGAAGCAATTTTGAAATAAATATGTACAAGCATACATTTATTTATGCGAACTCAGCGGGGTTAACATGACGTTCAATTCAAAGTAAGATTGTTTCATTCTTATTTCAGTGTGGGTTTTTTTTTTTTTTTTTTTTTATTGGGTGGGAAAATCATCCTAATGACATCCCCGCTCTTGGGCGGAGCGGGAGATAGTGTCAGACTCTTACTGACTAAAAACCCACTCCTGTTCCTTCGTTGCCTTCGTCCCGGGGCCCCGGGTTCCGCTTTCACACTACCCGTGGCCCCAGTAGGCTTCGACCCTGCTGGGCCCCTACGATTTGCTGACATCTCCTTGAGGCGCGCGTGGAACAAAACGCGCCGTCGACGACTTGGGCTTGGTCCGGACGGTTACCGGACGGTCAGACGTGGGGGTAAGAGATAGAGCTATACAGGTTGTCTAATGCCATCTCTTACCCACACTGGAAATAAGAATGAAACAATCTTACTTTAAACGTCATGGTACAGGTCCAGGTCTACTTTTTATCCTTGCGCTGTGTCTATATATATGTCACCGTAAAATTGTAAATAGCTTTATATTACAATCTGTCTCGCGAGATTGTAAAGTATCGAAATATTGTGAACCTTAACAAACAGCTCATGATTTAACGCATTATTTTTCGGTAGATTGTAATAATATATCTAAGTTACGCTGTTAAATTGACAAATGGCTTAGAACGGAACGCATCTCGCGCGCTGATTGGTTGAGCGTCATGTGCCCCGCGCTGCCATATTTGATAGCTCGCGGCTTTAGAATTAGTTATATGAAATTGTTGTGGGATTAAAACTGAATCGATGATTAACCTAAGAAGTGCAGTTTGAATGGTAAATAAGTTAGTTTTAGTCACCGAACATAGCATAAATTACATACATTTTCCGTGTTTTCATTTTTTTTATGCATGTGAACGTAGGTGATCTCATTTGATAATATTTACAATGTCGAATATTGAGCCTGTCCATCAACAAAACTCGGAAATACCAGTTATTGTTTATCAAGATGAATTTACCATAGAGTTACAAAACACAATAGAACGATCTACTGTAAGACCGACCAATCAGGGGCAGTCTTTAGACAGTTTTTTTTTTTCGGTGGAAAAATCATCCAATGACGCCTCTCGCTCTTGGGCGGAGTAGGAGATAAGGTCAGACTTTTACTGACTAAAACCCACTCCTATGCTTTGCCTTTCGTACCGGGGCCGAACCTTCCTTTCAGAAACAGATCCTTGGCCCCAGTAAGCTTCGACCCTGCTGTGCCCCTAAGGTTTGCTGACAACTACTTGAGACGCGCGTGAAAAAATACGCGCCGTCAACGTCTTGGGCTCGGTCCGGACGGTTATTGAACGACCGGACGGTGAGCTACCCATTGCTCGCCATCCCTAAGTCCGCGCCTACGGTGGCCGGAAATCGGGATCGGAATCCCGGCGTCGGCTGGGGTGTGAGGAACGTTGCCTCACGCGTGCGGCCTCCTCCTTTGCTAGCATTACTGCTTCGCAGAAGGAGGAGACCGCCTGACACTCCTCCTCGCTTTGGACCATGGCCTGTACCAAGGCCCGGCGCGAGAGATCGCTGCCTCTGATAGCCCCTTCGAGGACACGGCGGTGCTCTGACCAAGCGGGGCACACCTCTACCGTGTGCTCCACCGTGGTCTCCAGGCGGTCCACACAGTGGTGTCGCCCGGGCGTCACTTCCGCACGAACCCGGTGCAGGAACTTCCCGAACTGACCATGTTCGATGAGAACCTGCGTCATGCGGAAGGTGAGGACGCCGTGACGTCTTTCCAACCATGCCTCAAAGTAGGGGCCTTACCGCCATAATTATGGCTTGCCCAGCCTTTGGACAGTTGACAATTTAACGCGCGAACGCACTTCGATATATTACAATCTACCGATAAGTAAGTTTGTTAAGGTTCACAATCTTTCGATAGTTTGCAATCTCGCGAGATAGATTGTAAACTGTATTTACAATTTTATGGTGACATATATAACAGGAGAAACTGACTGATTGGCATATCATCGCACAGCCAAAACTACTGGGACTAAGAGCGCGAAATTTTGCATCAGGCTTCCTTTTATGACGTAGGTGAGCACTAAGCAAGGATATTTCAAAATTCAGCTCCTAATGGGATGAAACGGGGGTCTAAAGTTTATATAGAGAAACCAACATTCACGCAATCGAATCAGAAATGAAGATATTCGCAGGAGAACCAAGGTTGCCGACATAGCACGAAGAATCGCCAAACTTTTAAGTGGCAATGGACAGGGCACATTGCACGCAAAACAGATGGCCATTGGGGCCGAAAGGTTCTGGGTGGCGACCGCGTACCGGAAGACGCAGCGTTGGAAGGCCCCCTACAAGATGGACCGATGACCTGGTGAAGGTTGCGGGAATCCGATGGATGCGAGCCGCACAGGACCTTCTTTGTGGCGACATTTGGGGGAGGCCTATGTCCAGCAGTGGACGTCTGTCGGCTGAAATGATGAATAGGCACATTAAATATTGTGTGGCCATTTGAAGTTACCAAAGTTCAATACCCTGAAGTAATGGGATGATACCTAATTAAGTATCGATTTACTTCTGAGATTTTTGTTTAATGGATAAGAGCACGCTGGTTTATTTCGCATAGATTTTACGACTAGACAAAACATAAACATCGAGATTGTTCAGCAGCATCAATTCGATGTCTCACATTAAAACACCTTAGACAAAAGGGGTAACCAGTTGATGACGCTGTTGGTACCTATTAAACCTAAATACACATCTGAAATGAATTTTCAAAATAATGGTTAGAATCGCATCAAAATCGATTGAACATTTTAGAGGAACTAGGGACATAAAAGCGAAAAGCAACTTTAATATTATAATTTAGATGTGAATATGATAATTTAATTATTTATTTAGACTTTATGTAAGTACAGTGTTGCACATAGGTGGACTTACTGCAACAAGACAATCTCTCTTCTTATCATCCACCGTTGGACATTTTTTTTAATTGTGGAAATCATCCAATGACTTCTCACGCTCTGGGCGGGGCGCGAGGGCTTGTCAGACTTTTACTGACTAAAACCTCATCTGTGTCCTTCAGTTGCCCTTTGCGTTCTAGGAATACGGGTTTCTTTTTCAGAAATTCCCCGCGGTCCTATCTAACGGGCATCGACCCTGCTGGGCCCCTAAGGTTTGCTGACATCTCTTTGAGGAGCGTGTGGATCACTACGCGCTGTTGACGACCGGGCTGTGTCCGGTCAATTACCGGACGGCCGGACGGCAAGCTACCCATTGCTCGACGTCCGCAAGCCCGCGTCTACCGTGGCTAGTAGTCAGGGTCAGAATCTCGGCGGCTGGGTCGTAAGGACATTCGTTCCCTCAGCGAAGGAGGAGGCTGCACCTTCCTCCTTTGCTAGCATTAGCTGCTGGCTAGCGACTTGGGGGAGACCTATGTGTTTCCCCCAAGTCGCTACGATTGACCTGTGCGTTTCGCATCCACCAGATTCCCGCGACCCTCACCAGGTCATCAGTTTACCTTGTGGATTTTAATTTAATTAAAATAACAACAAGGTTTTTCATTAGCTAAAATACCTAAAGAACAAAGAATCAATGTTAAACAAATTAGATTGTAATCTCTCTCCAGCAATCAATATCACTAAATAACATCCATCGAAACCTTCAATTTTGTACGTTTCAAACTAAATTAATCTAGTGAGGGCAGCTGAGTCTCGTAAACTTTTTCAATAGACGTCTAGTGACTGCGTTGTGTTGAGTCTCGCCGTCACTACTCTAACATGGCATTCATATAAAAGAATCCCAGTTAGGTTCGACATTTTGTAGTTTCACTTTTGAGTGAAGTTTCAATTACTTTAGATACCTACTTGTATCTTATAGTCCAGCTGTGGCGTGTAGTAGTTGCCTACAGCTTCGGCCAGTGGCTTCGCCCATCTGAATGTAGAATAATATCTATGTCAATCAATCATAAATTAGCATTCTACTTACAGTAGTTTCTGAGTTTATTAATAATTACATATAAAAAAAACAAATCTTTCCTCTTTATAATATTAGTAGGTATATTCCCGTAAAATACTTTTAGAGAAATGATTGAATTAAAGATTGTTATAAGACTAGCTGACCTGGCGAACTTCGTACCGCCTAACAATCAATTAATTAGGTATATATTTCTGTATAGTTTACCGATTGCAATGAAACAAAATCTAAGTAATATATCAAGTTACATACAATTTTAATCTATAAAAGTTATCTACGACGATTTCGTACAGTTTACGTGATGCGCTCACAACTCAAAACTTCTAAAGATTTATTATGTGTGGTTATTATCCATGTCAATATTATTCTTAATCTTTATTTTTATTCAGTCAAAATTAATAATAATCAATATTATCATTCGTCTAGTCCGCTCCAATCAATAATCAGGAAGTTTTTCAGAAAACTTCCAGCATTTTCCGCCAGTTATTGGGAAGCCCAGCCATTGAAATTTAGCTCCGAATAAATAAATAACAAGAGTCATTATTATTCCCAAACGTCGATTTACAAATACATTTCGAAATCAACTCATCGGATTTTGCCGACCAACAATAATAACGAATTCAAATTGACGATTCCGATTCAATATTTGATATTAAAATAGCATTGATTGACGCTCGTCAAGTTCGAGGTAAAGTTGGGGCTGCAAAGATCAACTTTGAATTTTACATTAAACACAACCTTTATTAAAGAAATAAATAAAAAAGTAACACAAAATAATTAAAATGGTTGTACCTTTAAAGTACCTAAGTATAATATGGTATGTACCTATACCATTATGCCTTAAGCAAACTTGGTGACCAATGATCATGCCTACTCTGTATAAGAAGAGGCATTTGTTCTGTAGTGAAATAATAATAGGCTGGTACTAATAGGTATCTGTATGTTAAGATCAACCTGAAACATAATATTTCAATGTCTGTAAATATAACTTATCAAGAAAACTAAGGCTCGGCGCAAACGAGCCATCGACCACAGCCACTGATGGCCAGCGAGGCAGCGACAGCGACGTAACACACTTAATAGAAGTTATTATCAACCAAAAATGTAGTCTATACTAAATATATGAAACAGGCTACACGCGTGTGCGCTGCAGACGCGTAGCCGGTGGCGGCCGAGTGCGAGTGCTACAGCAGTGTCCACGACTCGCCACTTGTGATCTACGAGCCACACAAAACGCCGAAAACTGCCACTGTCGCAGACGTCGCAGTGCGACAACATTTAACCGTTAGACGTTCTACGTATTGCACGCGTCCCCATGGACGATGACACCTCAATGAATGTTGATTAATTCATATCGTCCATCTTAAGATTGCGCAGCAGGGAGTGGGTTATGAATGTGGCGGCTTCCGACCACTGGTGGCTGTCGCTCGCTTCTTACATTGTCACAAATGTGGCGGTAGCGCGCGAAAGCCACCGTTGGCTGTGGTCGGTGGCTCATTTGCGCCGAGCCTTAACAAAAATCCGCGGCCGTTATTAAAAATCGTACCTATGCTACCAAGCTACAAACGAACATACAAAAAATAGGATGGTATTACCTTATTGCACATACAATATAATACAATTATGTACGTGTTACAATAAAAAACAAATTGGCAACACGAGGATCTAGCGAATATTGGAGTAGGTACTACGAGTACGAGCTCCGAATAGCTGCGAACACTTCAAGTGTTCAGCGATACTCAACCTTTTTCGTAACGTTTCATTCCATCCTCTTGTTTCATTTAAAGTGGTTTTATTGCCAAGTAACGATTCTAACTGGATAGGTAGGTAGATACACAACCTGATTTTTTTTGATACTATCCAAATTTTTCAAGACATTATGTCTCTATTAATTTAACAAGATTTATACAAACATCAACTATTATTAAACGCTCACAGCTATTCTATAAAAAAAAATATTATTTTTATTTTTGTTAGCATAAAAAATGATACTAATAATATAATCACAGGCGACGCTATGTCTTTTTCCACTGAGATATAATGACTGCTTTTGATCAATTTTGGGGTGCTGATTACTATAAAAATTATGTAAAAAAAATCCAGCACATTCAGATTTTTCGCTATTCAACTTTTGAAATTCATGGATTTTCTTGCCGGTTCTTCTCCATAGGAAACGATCAATTTGGAACCGTGTACTAGCTTCTGACGTTTTATAAGTGCCCATGTAGGCCTATGTGAAATAAAAAACTTTGACTTTGACTTTGAAATAACCTAGCTAAGTCAGAAGAACAAAAAAAAATTAAGTGGAATAGACACGCAGCGTTAGCCGAAATTTCTCCAAAAACCATAAGTAATGTTAGCATAGTTTTGGAGATTGTATAGGGCGGTTGAAGAGTGATGGCCCAGTGATGGATTACAACCCATTCCTTTTCCTGGAGAGGAGGCCTGATTCTCAGAGTGAGAACGTTATAAGGCTGATTATGCTTTTCATTAAAGGGTGATCCACTTTTACATATGGAACAAACTGACTGATGTACTTGATATTGTTAGTGTAGTGCAAATGTATACCTACATATAATAATATACATATATTTATTTACCTCACATCAAACAAACTGACTAGCATCTATAGACTCATAGCAAGGTTTAGTTGAAAACCAGCGTCAGGCAAATGCTACATAGTGGCCTGCCATTATGCTGAACTGGACCTATTTGACACAGCCGTGAGACACACAATTTTGATGTATTTATTAAGTTTTAGTATTTAAGTTTCTGTATTGTAATTGTTATCTCATTGTGTGTACCTGTGTGCCAAATAAACGTGTTTTCTTTCTTTCAAAGTTTTATATCATCATGCAAATAGAGAGAATGTGGTTATTATGGAAAACTGTTATCGTTTAAACATGCTTTCCCGTTAATTCGTAAATCCAGTTTTTGTATAGAATTCCAAAATATGAGGAATGATTTTAATGTAGAGTTAACTAAAGCCAATGCTATTTGATGGATTATACTACTTTTTCCAAAGCTTAATAAATTAAAAAATTGTTTCACCTGTACCCAGTAGGCTGGTTACTCCAAAAGAAATAATGTACATTACGATGCAATTTTATTTTCAAAAATTCAAAATATGCCGTTTTCTTACTTCCACGCGGGCGAAGCCGCGGGCAAAAGCTAGTATCCCTATATAAATAATCATGTTTGTAAAAAACCTAAGAAAACTCGTGTTATTTTGTAAAACTCGAGTACATGAGCTGTACCATGGCAACAATGCGTTTCAATCGATACGCATTATGACGTATGCGGACCTAGATTTGCTATTGATTTTTTTATTAATTGTAAAAGTTGTATACAATAAAGAATATATACGAAATGAATGAGCTGAGTATTTTTGTTTGTCCTGCTTTTTTGGAAAATTTTGCCTCAAAAGTAATTTATCCTTTTACTGCGGGCGGTTACGGGATAAAATTTTCAAAGCGAAAGCTATGAAACCAATTCCATTTTACTGATATTGCGTGCCTTTTGAAACGCATAGTTTCCACGTTGGAACTCATATTTAGAGATTTCATGATTCTAATTATTGGTATATTACAAGACATAACGTGAGCATGTCAAGGCCATGACGATAATTAAAAAAAAAACTATTCCAAGATTTTGTAAAAATTTGTAAAAGATTATTCCCAAAACCATAAATTTGTCAAAGTTATGGTTAAGAAGTTATAAGGGTTTGAATGTGGCCGCGCCATTGAAATGCGGATAATGGCGCGGCCACGGAGATCTTTAAAACTAAGCGGGTCTCTGTAAACCTGAAATTCAGATAAATAACAATATACAAATTTTTCCAAAATCTTGGCATAGTTCTTTTTTAAATTATCGTCATGGCTGCGGTTGAAACGCTCACAACATAACAAAGTACAAAGGAACAAAAGTATAAATAAATGGTTTCAATTAAGGAATAGTATTTCTTAAATATAAATTTTATTTGAACTTAAATTCGGTGCAGTTTCAACAAACGGCAACCTCATGGGTAAAGGACGTAATATAATTTTACCTTGAGAAGAATTAATTTAACACAGGTATAATTACTGTATATTTTGGGCCTGCATATAACTCGGCGGGTTGAACATGAGCACAGGTTAGCTACCTGATTCATCTCCATCAAATGACACTTACAGCCTCGCCTTGTAACAGCCGGTACTCTGCAAATTATGCACGGACATGGAAACTAAATTTAGTCACGTTTATGGGTTTACGTGTACCTATATGTTTGTTTTTGGAGTATCCGACTGATTCAGATTCTAATTAAAAATCCTTATGCATCATTAAGACCATATCGATGAATTTGCGAATGACCAGTTAATGTCCGCAATTTCGGCGGAATCCGAAATTCTGAAAAATTACGGCCTGTTGGTCTAGTGTTCAGTGGCCCTGACTGCTATGTCGGTGGGTTCGATTCTCACCCAGTACAAATGTTTGTGTGATGATCGCGATCATTTGTTCTGTGTCTGAGTTTAATTTATTTATTTATTTATTTTTTAATTTATTTCTGAGTTTAGTTTAGTTTAGTTTTTTTTTTGGCAGTTGGAGTACGGAGGCAAAGCGTTTTGTGGGGGATTTAGGCCGTAGGCTCGGGGAGGCAACGGGTGACTCCCGGTCCGGGTCGTTCTTGGTGCAAAGGATGGCCATCGCTATCCAGCGAGGTAATGCGGCCAGTATTATGGGCACTTTTGCACCGGGAACGATCAGGGGCGGGTTGTATATTGACGTGTGACGTTTTAGACATATGTTGCGCTATTTATTATGTTAGTTATTAGTTTCTATATTGTAATATCATTGTGTTAAAATTTTTTTTAAATTGAAGATTTATTTAAAAATATATAAGTATGTTTATCAGTTGTCTAATATTAATTGCACAAGCTCTGCTTAGTTTGAGACTAAATGACGTTGTGGAATATTATTATTATTAATTACAGACTATCCAAAAATTATAAAACCTCATGTCTTAGTTGGCTCTAAGCTTTATTATCCATTTCAAATACAGGTGTGAGAATGACACGATCAACGACATTCCCGCCGCTGCGCCTGTTGGAGCGCTTCGCCAACAGCACACCAGCGCCAGCCACCAGCACCACGGCCAACAATGTTGGTCCACCCGTACCTAAGCCCAGCGCCAACAACAAGAGGCCCACACCCATCATTATATACCCCACGGGTAAGATAACAATAACATAACCTTTGATTCTAGGTAATAATTTTTTTATTCTTTATATGTTCGAGCTTGACCGCTATCTCACCTGATGAAAAGTGACGATGGAGCACGCTTACCTAGAAGTAACCTATTCACTATTGACTTATAGATTCCCGGGTTGTAACCTTCAGGAAACACAGAATACATCTTTCCATCTGCAATGAATATTAACAAAGCAGTCCAAAATGCAAATGGTATGCGCCAGTAAAAATTGGCGTAATCAATTCCTATGCCGTTTCTCCCATTTCGCTGAAATTATGTTACTTTAGTTACTAAAGCCCCTTGGCCTTATTAAGCACCTGAGCGGAACACTATTTCCATGATATATTTTAAGTAGCTAACTTGTACAAATTTCTCCATAAAGTAGCAGCAAGTTGGTTCGAAATACAAAAGTGTGGTGATAACAGTAGCAGCGCAAAAAAGGATAGTGCTGTCCATCTTTGTGACCCTATATCATCCCTAAGGACCCAACCTATCCTCCCCTTAGAGAGCACACAACGAGAACTTTTCCAAACCCGACTACGCCGATAAAACCAAATAAACAACCTGTTTACCCCCCCAATCCCCAACGTTTATACTAAGCACATCATATTTATAAACGTAAGAGCAATTTCTCCGCACTGATATGTAAGTGGGACAGGTATTTACCTTCCTGTGGATGTTATCTAAAACGACAAATACATGATAATGGAGGGCCGAAGGCTGGTTCACAAAATAGAAGATATGGTTTAGTGTGAATTGCCTCGTTATATTTTCGCGACCTTTCAACTTTTTGGAAACACCTTTAAGCTCTGTATACTTAGGGCATACTGAAAGTTTCTGGATTCTGATAAATAAGACTTTCGATACATTTATTGTTTTTCAAAGTAATTAATGCATTTTTGCATTTGCTGACACCACTGTACAAAGCAATTGGACCAGTCTTCTTTAAGGACCTCTTCAATGGCTCTTCAATGGGAATTTATGGAACGCTGAACTGATTCAAGACTCGTAATACGTGTCTTTAATTTTTGTAAACAAATGGAAATCGCAGAGTGCGAGGTCCGGTCTGTAAGGCGGATGTGTCATCATTTCTACATTTGAAGCCTTCAAACAGGCTTCTGTTACCTTAGTGGAATGTGAGAATGCGTTATCGTGGGGGATGTGGAGGAGTACATTGCTTCGAGGACGCTTTTCTCGAACTTATTCTAAGAATCTGCAGGGCAAGCAAGTGTTGACGTACAAATCTGCAGTCACTGTCCTTTCATCTTCAAGTGATACTATAGTGTAAAGTCTTGATTAGCCAAAAAAAAAAGCGACCATTTTTTTACCAACACTCGACTTTTCCGAATCTTCAAAAGGAACTCACTCTGCCGACTGGCGTTTTCTTTCGGATTTAAAGCAGTACACCCAGGTTTCGTCACCTGTCACGATTTTATGGACAGCCAGTGACTGTCCTCCATTAAACTTTTTATCATTTTACGGCACCACTGGACACGCAGCCGTTTCTGGTCCTCCGTTATGTGGTATCCATCGAGTGCAAAGCTTCGGAACCTGCAGATGCACATGTAAAATGTTTTTCACTTGGCTCATTCCTATGCCTAACAAAGCATGAATACACACAGCTGCGTCATGGTGCTTTGTCACCAAATGCCAATTGAAGTCTCTGGCAACTCTCTTGTCTCTCTTACCTAAGCCACAACGAAAATCATAAAAAATTATTGAACGAAAATGTTCATGAGGTAAATTCATTTAAATAGCGACACACAATTTTCGAAAGACGCCACAATGAAAATTGTACATTTTGATACAAGTGCAGAAAGTTTGCCATTGCAACCGACGTGAAATTCGCACGAGCCGTATTATGGAGCCGAAGGCTGCAGTGAAAAATTTGCACGTGTATCAAACGACTTTTTTCAATACACTTACGAAGAAAAGAATAAACGGAGGTTGACCGGCGACTACCTACATGTAATAAATTTGTGGCAGGGGAGAGCACGCGCATTTTTCTGCACTAGTGCGGAAAACAGTCTATTGCGTGCCTAAAAGCGATGGGATAAGAGCGGGCTTTCGAGTAAGTGTATTGAAAAGCAAATGACAGTCTCGCAAATTAAAAAGTAACATGCTCGCAAAGAGTTCCATTTTGAATTCTATAATTTGATTTTCATTCTTTTATTGTAAGTGGCCAGATCCAGAAACTTTCAGTATGTACATACTTTAACTTGTCTTTTATATAATTATGTCACATAATAATTTACCAAATTCGACAGCTATACATATTTAGTTTGTTCACTTTGAGAAGGGGTAAAATGTCAAGCAAACAGTCCCATCCGTCCCTTTCAAAAGTTATTTTAGAATACACGTAGTTTTCAAACATACCCTAATGACAGTAATTTCCGTTGATACAGGCAGGGCTTTAAGGGAACTGGGATTTGAATCTGAAATAGTGAAACACATACGTCTAATTAACCGACTTGAAAAAGAAGAAGGTTCTGTTTTTATTAAAATTCTTGAACGTAAATCGTAACTAATCCTTACACGTGCGGCAAAACAATTTTATCACTAATTGTTCTCGTAGCAACAGATTAGCCACCAATTAATTAACGCTATCTACATAAATAGATAATAATAATATCTATTTATGTAGATAGCGTTAACTATGTAAGGATTGGGGCCACGGGTAGTGTGAAAGCGGAACCCGGGGCCCTGGGACGAAGGCAACGAAGGAACAGGAGTGGGTTTTTAGTCAGTAAGAGTCTGACACTATCTCCCGCTCCGCCCAAGAGCGGGGATGTCATTAGGATGATATTCCCACCCAATAAAAAAATAAATAAATAAAAAAAAATTATGTAAGGATTATTTTATGATTATTTTGTGCGATATATAGGATTAGTATCATTGCAATAGTTACTTGGCATTCTAATAACTAAAATATAAAATGAATTAAGAAATGATTTGACTTATAGTACGATTATATTTCAATTATTAATAAGTAGAAGCAAAATATGTAATAAATAGAAAAACATAATTAATATGCGGATAATTCCAATATTGGGATCTAACTAGTTAAAATTTTTCATGATGTGATGTATAATTAAGATGTGGTAGTAGAATATAAAGGCTATTTTATTTTTATTTATATATAAATAGATAATGTAAGAGCTATAATAGTTCTGAACCAATAGACAACAACAGAAAATGTTAAGTTTCAGTATAAAAGGCGTAAATAGTTCAATCAATTGTTAGCATTATCAATGGTAAAAAAAACGACGCTGAAAAAGTATGAAACAAGATTTTCATTTTAGGACAAAATGAAAAGCCGCAGTCACACGTTATAGGTACCAACCGAAACACTTTAGTAACGTGTGACTACGGCTTTTCTTTTTGTTCTGAAATGAAAATCTTGTTTCATACTTTTTCTGGGTTTTTTTTTTTGTCGTAGTCGGGTTTTAGATTTTTATTTTTTTTTTATTTAAACATTATTGGTGTAAACTGTTTCCGCCTTCACCGCGTGGAAGTATTCCCAGCTTATGTTATTATTTCAATTTGCGCACGATTTTTTATCTGCTAGATGGTAAAACATCCACTTGGCCACTTGAGGGCGTCACTTTCAATTTGAGCAATATTTTGGAATTATACAAATGAAGTTCTTTCAAATGATACCAAACACGGCGTATTTATCTCCATTTTATTTTTTAAATCATTACTTTTTGTCCGCTAGAGGGCTATCGAGTTTTGTGACACGTCACGTAGCCTATGTTCAGCGGACAATTAAGACGGTTCTAACGGTAAGTACCTCATAAATATCGAGTTCCGATAAGTAGATTAGGAGCTATGAGGGAACAGATGAACATACTCACATACATACATACATAGCCTGTCAAAATCTTCACCCTCCTTTGGCTTTGCCGTAATCGGGTAATTAAATGATTAATAGGTACCTAGTCAAGAAAGAAGCAAAAAATATAGACATTTACGCGCAATTTAAGAATTAGATCTGATTTTAATCTGAACCCTATTGATCTCAACCAATATGGTAACGTAGTGGTTGAGTATTAACAAACTCCCAAACGGCCCACTGAGAATTTTCCTGCGGTCTGAATCAATTTTGAAAACAGCCAGATAATGGAGCCCACGAACGTGCAAAACCACTATCAACATTAGTAGTAGATGGACGTAATTGAGATAGTGTTGGTACATTCAAAATTTATAAGTATTTATTTACAATTTTAAATTTAAAAGCAAGAAATAAGAGCCTGTAAAATCTGTAAAAGTAACCGATAGCTGTATACATTTTTTTTTAATGAAAGGAAACTAATCTCTTTCAAGATCACTATTACAAGAGATGACCGAGGTAGAACAGAGAAAGGTGGTACGAAGGCTAAACGCCAAATGCCACAGGACCCACAGCTTACTTAGGCTAAGACCCAGGTCTTAGTTTCGGAGGCTCTCGAGCCTCGACTTAGGTGGTTCCTAAACGCATGCTTGAAGTTCTCCGGCTAGTTCCCGCATCGTTGAAGTCCTCATTCAAATGCCGAGGCCTTGCTGATTCTTGGTCGATACCGATTACCTCTTTGAAAGAATCCGCCATTTCGAAGACCGCCTCGTCCCGCGACTGCTACGGGTTAGGACGAATCTGGTGGAGAGCCAATTTGATTTCCAGGGGACGCTTCACGGTGGACGCCACCATGCGCGTGCGAGCCCTCACGACTAGAGATGCGGTGTCCCGGGGTGAGGTCCTCTTGACATCGCTAATGTCTTTTATATCTAGCCCTAGAGCTACATTAGAGAGGCACTATGGTGTCACTGGACACCGTACCTACCTTTGTCGGGTGGTCAAAGCCAATTTTTGGGACATGGCTGTCATCAAGGGAAAAATGTAACAAGCGAAATTTGTCGTGCAGTGTCCCACAGGGATCGATTCTGGAACCTGAAAAACACGAGAATTTTCCTGTAATAGTACTTTCTTTCGTTTGTCTTCTTTAAGAGTTTTTAAGAAGATTTTTCGGCCCACCAAGTCTACAGTCTTCATGCTTTTGACCCACCAATCACTTTGAATTTGACATGGCTGCCTTAGATGTCACTGATTCGAGCAAGAACATACTAAGTACTTCCCAAGTAGAACTGTAGCGTGTCTAATGACTGCCCACAAAAGGGATTAAATGGTTAATTTTCAACAGTTTAATCGTGTAAGTTCAATAGTAATCGGAATCTGTTTCTACTTGACGTTATGTAAGAAACTAATTTAACGGCTCTTAAACGCCACTGAATAAACTAGGTGAGCCGATTAATAGTCATTACAAGCATTGTGAACCAATTCAAGAATTAATGGTTTTCCATTGAGTGCTTGTAAAGCTGACAACATAATTACATAAAACACATGTATTTTTAGTTATATTAAGTAGCCGTTTATATAAAATTAGACTCAATATTCCCTCGTTTCAATCGTTCAGCAATGTAAAGCAATTTTGGTCGCGGGCATCTCGTTTTACTTTTTTTTTTAAGTAGAGAGTATTATCCACATAAGTCCGAGCCGTAATTTGAAACGGATCTGCTTCCAGTATCGCCTTCAGTTGGTCAAAATAAACCTTCTTACCACTGGGTTCATTTGCGACTTTAAATTTCTCAATCGATCCTTCGATTAATATAACGTCACAAGCGCAAGTTTGTGGAACAAAAGAAACCAATTAATAACTGTTTTGTCAAAAGAACGTATTGATCCGAAGTTATCACAGCTCAAAGTCAACCGTTTCATAAAACGGCAATTTCATATAAACACCGTAATAACACGAAACAGCAGATTAAGCACCCGTAAAATTAAAGTTGAAAGTCATTTGTTTTTCATAGAACTTGAACCTGTTATCGCGATATTTGAATAGCTCCATTATTGCAGCAAAATATCCTGGAGGCTTAAAATTTGGCTGATTATTATCACGAACTGGGGCGGCAGTTTGGGTTTCCAACGTCGTCATTATGCCGACCGGCTCGTTTTAGGAGGAAAGTGAAAAAAATGAAAAAGTAATTAGGATGGAAGGGGAAGTACGTTCTCACGAAATATTCTCCATTTTTAGACTGGAAAGATTGATTTAATTACCGAGATCAGTGTCAGATTTATTTATGAAATGAAGTGGGAATGTTTTTTTCGTATATATCTCAAACTAGCTACTGCCAGCGGTTTCACTCACGTGAAAGTAGAAAATATATGGTGGTGATGAAGAATTTTTAAAATCAGTCCAGTAATTCTTAAGTATATTTACTAAATATACTCAAGAATAAAAATCTTTAATTCTTAATTCTTTATTGTTCACAAAAACATAACATAAAATATTGAGATACAGACAGTTCATGTACAAAGGCGAGCTTAACTCAGCACTGGTTTTTCTCCCAGCAAACCTTTGAATTATAGAGAGAGAACATATTTGAAGGTAGGATCCAGTGCACAATATAAACCTACATACTAAGTCTAATATATAATTATATTAACCTTTCCCTTTCCTCTATATAATATTTATATAATTATGTAGAGCTATAGATTAGCCGGTTCGTTTATAATTTTCGCTTCTTAGAGGCAGCTATTTCTAATATAATTATATGATTGCCTTTGCAGTATAATTTCCCACATTCAGCAGCCGTAAAAGCAATATGTCGTAACATGTTGTATAGCCTGCAGACCCTGCAATGCTGGGACAAACAGCCGGTGTCTTGTTTAATATTGGTCTCATTTATCGCAGGCAAGGCTGCACACGTAGCTGCCTCTGCCTCGAGCTACCACATCATAAGTAATACACAAATTGTAAGCCCGGCCATTTTGCTCTACTGGCTTTAGATAATAAAAGAGTATTTTTAGACCAACGAAAGCGAACGAAGTTTAAAAATTAGCTCATTAAAAAAAATGTAATTACAGTTCTTTGAAGGAATATCCAGTGCTTAAAAAAGATTTGAACTTGCGCTCCTAGAACTTTGTTTTTGATGGTAACCTACGTACTAACACAATCACACTTATTTAATATTTATATATAAATTATATATATATATTTAGATTATGAAGGCCAAAGTTTGTGTGTGTATGTTTGTTACTTCTTCACGCTCTAACGGCTAAAGGGATTTGGATGAAATCGCACACGGATAGATCTCGCAGCGGCCCAGCAGGGTCGAAGCCTACTGGGGCCTGGGACGAAGGCAACGGAGGAACAGGAGTGGGTTTTTAGTCAGTAAAAGTCTGACACTATCTCCCGCTCCGCTCAAGAGCGCGATTTATCATTAGATGATTTTCCCACCTAAAGAAAAAAAAACACGGATAGATCTAGTCCTGGAATAATAGCACAATAATCTTTTCCCGTATGTTCCCTTGGAACAAATTTTCTAGTTTCAAGCGGGCGAAGCTGGTGACAGCAGCTAGTATTGTTATTAAATAGTTTAAAGTAAGTAAATAAGACATAAAATAGAAGATCACCCTATTACGGTGCTTTTAAAATTTAATATAAAATAATTAAGTATTCAAGTTGATAACAGTGCTCGAGTTCTGGCATACTTAATTAAATATGTTTCAACTAAAATTAAGTTAATTAAGTTTAGTTTTTCAAGTTAACGTAGTGTTAACCAGTTTTAGCTTGTTTTAAACTTTTCGATGCTCGAATCTCTATCGATCAGCTGTTTTTGACAAACGAAATGAGATTGAGAATTAAAACTGTCTGTTTGTTTTAAATTAAATATTTCAGCGATCAATTCGAAAGTTTAACGAGTTGGTACAAGCTGTCAAACTATTTTATTAAATAAGTTATATGCATATATTTAGTTTTCTTAGTCATTTCAGAAGTCGACTGTACTTGTGATGTTTAACAAAATCAAACTTAGAACAAATTCAGATATAAAGTAATTTGGTTAAACAAAGTTATTACTTCTATTGAAAATGGTTAGTTAGTGCAAAAAAAAATATATTTAAAACTAAAATAATTATAGCCTCATGAAGTGAGTGTTCCTCATAACGTTATTCATACCAATATTATGAAGGTAAAAGATTGTAAGTGTGTATCTGTGTATGTTTGTTTTAATCCTTCACGCTCAAACAGCTAAACAAATATGGATGAAATTTGGCACACGGCTACACCATGTCCTGGAATAAGATGACATGCTTTTGATCTCGAGATTATTTTCCTTTGGGATAATATTCTACTTTCACGCGGGCGAAGTAGCGGGCAGAAGCTAGTTTAAAATATCACGAAAATATGAAAAATATTAGTTAGTCGTTAGTGGGTCACTATCGCCTCGTCAGCGCTTTTGCTCACTCATTTATCTGTTATAAACTGTTCAGAAAAACATTTATCTCTAGACTCCATTTCACTTTGCTCCCATTTCCACGAACTCATAGCCTATATTTAAAATTTCGGTATATAATTCATCCAACCAGTGTATAAACACGACTAAATATTTATGTCTTATGTAAATTGTAGATCTGTACTCCAACGTGCTTTGAATGCCGACATACATCTGAATTTTTTACGAACCCAAATGTACATTTAACAAAAGTTTTGTATTCAACAGTCAAGGTGCATGTTGACACACACCTGTGGATGAAACACAAATATATGTAGATGAAACAAAAATACAAATAGTGAAACGAAAATTACACGCTTTGTTTTTATTGCCTCCACTCCGTACATCATTCATTCATACCGTGCTTGGTAAGTTGGTATACCTATGTATATGGGGCCCCACTTTTCGCCGCCCTTTGTTTACGGGAAATTACTGGAGGAATAGACTATAATCCAACTTTTTATTGTTTCAGTGACACCGGAATCAATAGTAGTGCCGATAGTATCGTGCATATTCGGCTTCCCATTGTTAGCGCTCACCGTTATCTGCTGCTTGAGGAGAAGAGCCAAAATGGCGAGGTGAGTTACGAGCATATTGTAATGACGTAATGAAATCACAGGCCATTTATTTAACCACTATGGCCGTATACTGGCCGGCCCGATAACGTAATGTCCTCCACGATAAACCCTTCAGGGATCGCTCGTTCGTTTTTAGGTCAAATTTCGTTGATTTAGGACATCGCGAAATGGTTTTACCATGCTACTTAATTCAGGGCCCCTATTACGACTATCAACTTGTTCGATCGAGTAAATGATAAGTTGGATAAATAAGGCCAAATACTTATCATATTTCGTATTAACATATTATTGAAAAAGCTAGGACGCGCCAGATTTTGGTAAATGATTTTGCCTTACACGTAGAGATACGCTAATACCCCATATATGCGCTGCGCAAGGGGAGCAGTTACACGTAATGTGTGTGATAATGATGATCGATTCCGCCGAGATCGTGTACGGCTGTTGTTAAATTCAGTTTCAGTGCTCCTACGGATTATTTGAAGCAATTTTGCGCACTGCAGACTAATAAAGTGAATATTTTACCGCATGGTACTGTAATAGAGGTTGTTGTACCTAATAGCTACAGATATGTAGGCAGGTAGAAGTAGAAAAACGAGATAGTATTCTATATTTAGATAAATCAAAAAACACATTTGTTAATATGATTTACAGAAATGCTGCACTTAGAATCTTTAGAAGGTATCACGTCCAAAGAAGAGCATTCAAGCTCTGGACGTAATTTAAAACACCTCTCTAAAAATATCTACTGCAAAATACTCCTGAAGGTAAAAGCTCTTGCTATACCATCCGATCTCGATACAAATCCAAGAGGTCACTTATCTTCAAATCCAGATACCCGTAGCTCCACTTTCCTTCAAGTGTTTAGTACAAACATATTTTCAGAGAACGTGCGAGGCGACGGAACTGCGAGTTGGACCGAGGGGAGCTTTCAGTTGTGAAGATGTCACCTGTAAGATCGAAGCCCAGAGCAGTCAGTCTGATCCGGTCACCTCGGCCACCACCCACGCTGGAACTGGACACCGTGCTCGAAGAGCGCTCCGACCCTGAACAGACCACACTCTCACAAGTACGGTTAAACCATATATTTTACATAGATAATGGACTGAGCATTTCCTATCCAGGTATGAAATAAATGCAGGCAGAAAAGTGTAAATGACATAAAGTGATCGTACGGTTAGTAGTTGCCTTATTCTAGAATTTTATATTTTTAACATCACAGGTTTGCAGTCTTACTACGTATAGAACAAGAGACAGATATTGACAGTACACAGACCTTTATTATTTCTACGTAGTGGTCAATTTTATCATGGAAGAATCGCCAAACTAAAGTGGCAGTGGGCAGGGCACATTGCTCGTAGAACGGATGGTCGATGGGGCCGAAAGGTTCTTCAGTGGCGACCGCGCACCGGAAAACGCAGCGTTGGAAGGCCTCCTACAAGGTGGACCGACGACCTGGTGAGAGTCGCGCGAGTGCGGTGGATGCGAGAGGCAAAGGATCGGTCGTAGTGGCTTCGCTTGGGGGAGGACTATGTCCAACAGTTGACGTCTTTCGGCTGAAATGATGATGATGATGAGTGGTAAATTTTATGAGGATTTTGCTCAGTCTATTCTCTATGCCTAGGGGTTATTTGAGCAATGAGATTTGGTTTAATTTTACTAAATACAGGCGCTGTCAAATTCAAATTGTTATCACGGACGGGCCGACTCTACCTGTCATTTTAGACCCGCATCGTTTTACATTTTTATATTTTGTTATGCTATGTAACCATAGGTACATATTATTATTTTTTGTAGATAAATCGTACCTGGAAACAAAGAGATTATTACCAAAGCTCTGGGAAATAAAATATATTTCAGTGCTGCGGTTTATCGTGATCTGAAAATAAAACAATGAAACGTGACTTTTATGTGATGCTTCATATTATTTATTTACGCTTTGTGTTGTTTTCACGGATTGACTTTAATTTGACTTCCTACCTATATATTGGATTTTGTTATAACGGACTCGCTAATAAAAAAAACTTTGTTTCTCTGAGGTATATTTGCAATTCTGTTGTCGCTTTTTTAGGGTTCCGTACCCAAAGGGTAAAACGGGACCCTATTACTAAGACAAGCTGTTCGTCCGTCTGTCACCAGGCTGTATCTCATGAACCGTTATAACCAGAGAGTTGAAATTTTCACAGATGATTTACTCTCTTCTGTTGCCGCTATAACAACAATAAAAACCAAATAAAATAAATATTTAAGTGGGCGTCCCATACAACGAACGTGATTTTTTTGCCGTTTTTTGCTACGGACGGTACGGAACCCTTAGTGCGCGAGTGCGACTTGCTTTAGGCCGGTTTTTCATAATTATGATAATATCCATGCTAGAATTCTTACAATGCTAGAATTCTTCGTTTGTTTTAACACTGAAATGATAATTGGAATCTTTTGAATGTGTGATAAATTCTCAAATAATATTTGTACGGCTCTATTGTGATGTTGACAAAGGTCGTGGGTCCATCCCACGACCTTCCTTCCTTTCTGTTCTCATTGACGACATACTACTAAATGTAATAGTAATTTAACTGTCATAAAGAGCAATTCATATTAAATAAAATCTGCCCCAAACCATCGTAATCTTGTTGGTGCTTTAGACCGCGAAATTAAAATTTTCTTAGTTTTTTGCATTTTGTAGGTCAGTGTCAAGTTGTACATTGATTAAAATATCCGCAGCCGAAACACGTATTTGTTTACGAAATTATAATAATAAAAATCATCAATACAACCTTCTCAATTCATCTAAACCTATTGAATAACTAGAAATAGCCATCCAATATGAATTTTACGATCTACCCTGACGCTTCCACCTTAACGTAGTTATTATCTACCCGTGGTCATGAACAGAATTCGACACTCGTAGTAGAATTTTTAACACTAGACTTAGAGAGACGAAAAGAAAAAAAATCGCGCTGGTTGATAATATTACAAGCCTAGTAGTTCTGTGCTAGTAATGAGTAAGGACATTAGCCTTGTCTTTATTAGGATTTCTTTTTGAAGGTGGAGATCACACCCGACCGAGAGGTGGGCACAATACTGTTCGGGGCGGTGGGCGCGATGGGCACGGCAGCGGCCGCGGCGGTGTGCAACCGGGACAGCTAGCGGCGCGGCTCGGTGCAGCCCGGCGCGCGCTCGCCGCTCTGGGCCGCACTCACTAGCCAGCCGCTCGACGAAGACGACCCCGACGACGACGAGACCGCTGGCGAAGACAGCTAGCAGCTGGACGAGCGCTCTATTGTCGACATCGGCGAGCGCATGAAACTATTCCTGGACATTCCTCTTCGATTCTAAATCGTGAACCTATACAAACAGTGCCCATCTTCAAATACTATTCGAACAATTAATCGATTATCTGATTTCTAAACGATGTAAATAGATTCACAAAGGAAATCCGACTTGAATCAATTCCGTCTGGATTCTTTACCTATATGTATGTGAACATTGAAACTCAATGTTTCGTGAATCGATTTCTCTTCCAACGTACAAAGTGTTAACCTATTGTGTATGTGGACTGTGTAGAAGGTTAAGATGGCAATGTGATGGTCACATCTGCCCGAGAAAATAATTGAAAATTGAACGAGTTTTCAGTACCTACTGACCGCTTGGAATGGAGCGTGGTCGCTCGTTCCTAACTTGGAATGGAGACAAGTCTTGTACTACTCCTATTACCAAATGAAAGGTACAGCTGAAATCTTAGACTTGAAAAGGCCTACGTAGATTATGTACATCAATTAATAAACGCGAACTAATGACGAGTCTGAATAATAATTTTATCCAAGAAAGCTCTTTTGAGCTGAAATTCATCTAATGCGCAGATATTCCGTTCTGAAAGTCACGAGAAAGATTTATTATAGACGGGTCAATTTTGGAAGGTTTAATTATTAATTATCTCTTCTTTCATTAAATTTTAAATAGTAGTTACTGATAATGGGTAGGTACAAAGGTATTTGACTATTGTGCCTAATACAAAGTTTGTAATCGTAATGGAATAAGTTCCACGTGCAGTGACTACACAACGAAACTGCAGTAGATTATATTTTGAGTCATTTTAAATTATGATATTAATAATAAACTTTTGTAAAAGAGAAATCTATACATAGATGCGTATTGTACATAATGTACCTGATAAGTAATTCAGCAATGTACATAATTATCGTGCACTACCTAACATTGCACGCAGCTATTAGGCTTGACCCTTGTGCATAGCACAATATCACATAAAACTATTAAGTAGGTAAATACTAAAATACCTTGTATATTGTGTACAGAATTATGGATTTAAAAATCAAATTAAAAGATTATCTACGGTTTAGGTGGATTGACGTTATTTAATCGAAGAAGATGAAGTTAGATAAAAATCAAGGAAGATGATTAGTCCCATAGAGAAACGTAGATAAAGTTTAGCACTAGGGTGGAAAACATTATCACGAGGAAGCAGTAGATGTATAAGTACGATAAAATGAGACCAATTGTGAATTCAGCCAACATTAGTTAAATATAAATGTTACATATTAAATAATATCTACGAATAGTATGCGATTTACAATTTGTGTAAAATAATGAAAAACCGAATTTTTTATCCGTAGTTTCAGCTTTGTAGCCAATGTAAATAAAATCGATAGATGATACGATAAATAACTCAACATGTACTCATCGTTTCCACGTTATTTTTCAGCGGAGTTTGTGTTAAAACAAATACTCTTTTACACAGCCTTGTACAAAAATAACATGAATGACTAACCGTCTTATTACAGCACCTAATAAAACTTGGCACATCGCAAAAATGTTTGGAAAAACAACCTCATGGAAATTTTAGAAAAATCTGACTATGGGTGACTTAACAAATTCGCTGTGTAATCAGGCCGATAAAGGTGTGTAATTTTGGCATAATTGTTCAAATAGATGAGGTGACCCTTTCCTCGCCGCGCGCCGTACGGCCATCACTACGGCCTCACCTGATAGAAGTATCGTAACGTAAGGAACCACATAATTAAAGGCCCATTTAGGAGACTTCGGACAATGTATACCTATTGGTAATTTTAATGGTATACAGTCTAGAATCTAGCTTATAACACGAGCGTATTGCTTCGAACTAACTCTACCACTGTAAACGTACCATGAACTAATAAATAACATACAATTGAAAAATTTAGTATTAAAGAATTGTTAATACAATTTGCGAGCATATTTGTTGATTCAACAACAATGAAAAATATGAAAAAATATCATTCTGTGTACCAATGTATAAATGTACAGCACGTATGGAACAATTGAAACGAATGTATATCAATAGAATAATAAAATTATATTTATGTTCTTCTCAGATTTTGTTTTATTTAAATACAACTAGTAACCCACCCCTATTCATGTGTGTTATGCCCATAGGTGACCTATGAGTATCATAAATAATCTGGAATATTATTATAATATATAATTCTCAATCGTACTGCACACTGGATTAAAAAAATAATTTGTTTAACAAAAAAAACCTTCACACAGACAAACACGAAAAGTTACTTTTATGAGTGCAAGTTGTACATAAAGTAGGAATAGAATAGAAATGTACTTGAACACACACACACTGCTAATTTCAGTTAAAAATTTCAGTACAATCCGTCCGTTTTTGATAACAATCCGTCGATTATTCGCAACGTGTTAAACTGTTACAATGACCCACATAAAACCAAAAACCGGTTCCATTCATTGGCCTCTAGCATAAGATCGTTCGCCAAAACTAGTCTTTAAAGTTAAACTGTAAAGATTTACAACTGTATAGCTAGAATGTAACTTTGTGTAATACGTGCTTCGCTGCATAATATCTTTTATCAGACTGATGATCTACTACAAGGTGACGGTCGCGTTATGAAATTATATCAGACGGTCATCTGGTCAGTCGTAAACAGCAGCTTACATAATTCATTAAAGAATATAATTTACTCGTGTCCATAAATTCCATTCTAATGGAATTAAACTTATAGATTAAAAAAAGCTTAGCTTTTTTTGGTCCTTTTCGAAGTAAAACAAAGCCGCGTCTATTATTGACCATATTTCAAAAGTAACGTAAATCAACCAATTAAGTAAATAGCAGATGAGAAACACGATTTATTCACAAGAGAACTCAGAACAAGGACAAAAGGTTACTTAATTATTTTTATGCGAATGTTTAATCTGTCATGCGACCACACCCAAGTCATTCGACACCATTGACCAAAAATGTTTTACCTACCTAGGCTACCTACCGCTAAATAACAAAACCAATTTGGACAAAAAATCGCAATTGTGACTCAATTTGTCTTCTAAATTACGGTTAAACACAGTGCGAAGGTACCCATGAACTCTATCCATAAATAATCCATAAAAATTATAATAATCATCAATAAAATTGCCTTGATCAATCCAGTTTTTACTTCTCACATTGATACTGACTATCGAAGGTCTGTATTAGCTAACATATTAGTTTGTTTATTGTAATTTTATGTTCCCCGAATCAACATGACGGTACATTATTTTTCTCGCGCCATATTGTTTAGCACTCTCTACGTAAACAGAGTGGAGGTCGGGTAACCTATATGACCAAGTTATTTCAGCTCAAATTAGGTCAACACCATGTGTGATGTGATCGGTGCTAATCCGCTTTTAATAAACGCCTGCCGATATTTTAAAAGGCTCATTATAGTTAGTAAACTAATATGTTTGTTAATTAAAATACATAGATTTATGCACGATATACTTTTTGTAGCAGAATATATGTACGTTTATGTACGAGTGTATGTATATGCCTTCCTCATATCATTGTTTTAATATGATCTCACTTTTCTACTTTTAAACTGATTGATTCGAGAACAACCTTGAAAGTAGTCTCAGGAAACACAACGTATTTTGCAAAAACGTGGAGAAAAAAGCAATAAACCCCGAGTTTTACTCATATACCATTTGGATACTTATATTTTAAATATTTGATTGAGACACGTACATACGCAAGTGAGTGCGTACACTAGAATAACGTGAACATTAAATTTGAACGCATTTGCCGGTACAAATGGCACTACGAACTACGAATAATAATGTGATCAACAAAACAAATTATTGTAAATTGGGTCTCCAATTTCCTGTTCTCTGATGTTGCCCAAATCGTATCTAGGTGGGTACACCGAATATAATATTATGGTCATGCTTCTAAGTCTAATTTTATGCCAATATTAGCCCCGGCCTCGCATGGTTGTAAGAAGGAAAAAAATAGGAGAAAAATGTGAAGTTACACGCATGGCAGGCGAAGGACTACGGTCCGTGAATTATTTTTACGGTTGCTTTAACCTATGACTTCTTCTAAAGTATTTATCAGAATAATATACTATAAAAGATAATAGAATCTACATTAACTTTACGAGAATACTATCATATTTATTTTGATAAAAATACTTCTAACTTTCTATCTACACATATAATAAATCTGTAGAAAAGTCTTAGTCGTGCGCGCATCACGTAAAATGTACGAAATCGACGTAGATAACTTTTATAAATTAAAGTGTGAAACTTGATATATTACTAAGACTTTGTTTCATCGAAATCGGTTGACTATATCGAAAGATATATGAATTTAAAGTGTTCAAGAAGTAAAATATCACACCATACGCAATTCAGAAACTCGCAACGCCACCTAAGGAATCAAAGTAGAACTAATGATGACAGTTGAACTTCATATCCACATTTGTTGACCTATTTATTGACTGACGGTGCAAAGTTCGCCGGGTCAACTATTACCAAATAAGAGTAAATAGCGTCGCAAACAACGCTATTACAAGTTGGAATGAAAGAACTGTGAGTTAACCGTAAAATATAGAGATATATATTTATTTACGTCAACGCAGAGTTTTCTTTAGAATTTTAGAAGAACTAAAATTCTCTAAGACAACATTTTAGTATCTTTTAAAATTTAACCTACGTAAGCAATGCCATTTTCAGCGATTTGATAGTAAAATATTGCCTTTACCTAAGGCAAATTAACCTACCACAAAAATTTATCTAAATAAACTATTATTTACATAAATGTGCACCAAAATCCGTTGCGTGATTTAAAGGGCTTTAGCAGTTAAATAGCGGAAATCGACTTTCATTCATACTATTGTAAGACACGTAGAGGATTAATCAACACCGAAAACCATAAATGATTATATCAGCGAGAAATAGAGTGACGTCGTATCAAATCGTAAATGAGGCGATATGTTAGTGGCGAGGCGACCCAACTATACGCTGATAAATGACATCGCATCCATTAGAGCCCTATAGAGGAAGTCGAAACCACAGCAGTTGACCCGTCAACCCCGCCACCGATACGGGGGTAGCCCACAAGTCGATAAAGTCACATTTATGTTCAGTAATTAGCATTGGAAGGGTTACCGGGTCGATGTTTATTGTTTTTAATCGAAGTTCCTTGTCGCATGTTACACTCCAGAGACTTGGCGAAAGAGGACTTGGCCGAAAATTGTGTATGACTTCCTGCATTACATTAAATGCATGGCTCATTGAGTACAGTGCAATTACATTAATTACAGTAATCGACAATAAAAATATCAGGAACAATATCTTACAGGCTTTTTTTTTGTATTGGGTGGGAAAATCATCCGTATGACATCCCCGCTCTTGGGCGTAGCGGGAGATAGTGTCAGACTCTTACTGACTAAAAACCCACTCCTGTTCGTTCGTTGCCTTCGTCCCAGGGCCCCGAGTTCCATACCTTACAGGCTCTGATTTGCTGGTTCAAAGTGTAAAGTTCACTGCGTCCAATTCGTTGGATTTTGCTATTTAAATAACGATATGAATTCATTATATTCATAATTCTTTTGAAACAAACATATAAACGTGTATTCTATTCCATAATATTTTTTCAATATAATAAGACAGTATAGTATTTTTTTCAGTATGTCCGTCACACTGCAGGAAAATGGCCTCTCTTTCTTTCTTCCAAAAATTTGCATCATGAGGACCTGTCCCTATTGCATGTGGACTCTACTCTAAGCTCGTTTCGGCATCTTTGCCTGTGTCTGCCGTGTTGTCGCGATGTTGATACGTATATTGGAATTTAAAAAAAAATCAAACGCTGATCTACAGATTTACCTTTTTTGAGAGCCAAAGAATATGACTTCCCTATAGTTTGGCCACACTTATACGTGGGAATTGTGGGTAATGTAATGTGTGTGTGTAATTTTGTGTGTATGTTTAAAAAAAATTGAAATTGAAAAAAAATCACACACATTTTTACTTTTATTTTGATACCGACCACTGTATTATTTACATATTGCGAAAGGAACTTTGTTCTTACCGAGAGTCCTACGACACCTTTCGCATTTTATTGTTGGCCAGATCCGAGCATACAAATAAAAATAAAAAAGCTAATATACAAATACGTAGGTAGGTATGTCTTGTATTTACTTGTAACGTGGTAGTGCCTATTCGACCGGAGGCAGTCTCAGATGTGAAAGGTTTTAAATGTCTCGGGACCGTAGCCCTGAGGGCAACTAAAAGGTTGGGCAGGTGCCTTCCTTATTCTGTCATCTATCTACCATCTAACCGGCTCTTTTGTGATCTTGAATTCTTGTGATGGTTATATGTTATTCGAAAAGAACTGTCAATATTCAAGACCCAATGAAGTGAAAATGAAATATCGGCAGGCTGAATGTAAAGGATTTCTATTTTATTATTGGACTACAGCGTAATTTCAAACAGAGAATTTAGCTTTAGACATTATTTATTTTACAAAAAAACCTAGGCACCTCTTATTAAAGGATGTGCCAATAATAAAGAATTTATAACATCTGTTTATCAATAAACTACCGCTACTGTAATTAACAAGCTGAAGATTATTTAAACTGCGATTAGTAAGTTCTGCACAAGATTTATTTTATGGCAGCGTCGGCGAACTTCGAAATCAATGATAGGTCGAACTTCAAACTTAGCAGAGCGTTACTTGACCGACTTTTGTTCAACTTTAGCAAAAGTTTCTAACATCGTTTAGCTGTTAAAGTGATAATTAAAGTATAATTTTACCTACTGGATTATTCAATTACAAAAGCTTTGAAAATTGGTAAGTGGGACCTTTTTTTTTCCTATAGTACCTATAAAAAAGTATGACGGCGACGCATTTCATTCACACTGTCATGCAAATTATAAAAAAAGTAGAATATTATTATCCAATTTAAAAACCTTAAACAATTATACTCGTACATATATTTTTTAATAATATAATAGGTACATATAATAGAAACTTAAAAACAAGCGTCAGGAAGAAAAATCAATAATATCAGGCCACTCAGAAAGTTTTGCGAAAAAAAGTTTTTATGTAAAGCTGATGGCACTGGCCACTTGTAATTATGTTGAAAAGTATGGTTATTAAAAAGTAAAAATATACCATTGTTCGAATACGAATTTACCTAAACATTTTTCGAGAGCCAAATCAAATTATCGTATCTCATTCAAAATTGGATCTGCATCGAGAACATTTTCGTACGATGATTTTAAATGTGACCTAAAACCTGATGAGTCATTTTTACCACAAAATGCCTGCCAGAAGTTTTGTCTGCAATGAACAACAAGCGACCGAACACCGGGCTCCGCGAGGTACTGCTTTACCATGACAGCGCGCCCGCGCATTCAGCGCTCATAACGGGGGACTTCCTGGACACCATACCGGTCAGAGTCTTGGGGCACCCTCCTTACAGTCCTAATCTGGCACCGTGTGGCTTCTTTTTATTCCCCAAAATAAAAAATCAGCTGAAAGGGATACAGTTTTTATCGCCGGAAGACGCGCTAGCAACGTTCGAGAAGGCCGTGGAAGAAGTGTCTGCGGTGGACTGGAAAAAGTGTTTCAAAAAGTGGTTCAGATGCATCAAACTTTGTATAGAGGCTGGTCCAGGTTTCAGTTCCGAGTTCTTTGAAAAGATTTAATAAAAATATTTTATCCATAAAGTTAGTTTTTTAGCTTCTCAAAACTTTCTGAGTGTCCCACGTTACCTACATTATATTTTAAGAGGACTAGCGACTACTAAAGACGTCTCAGATACTGAAAATATTTTTTCAATGCTCTTACTCGAAAATCCGCTCTTATCACTACCGCATTTTGCCGCACAATGTACTGTTCCACACTAGCACGGAATAGTGCATGACTCGCCCCCGCCACGATTTATTGTATTTATCGTATCAGGCTGGACGTAAAGCGACCCCCACGAGTCACCAGTCAACTCCCGTTTATTTATTTCTTCTTAATGAATACTGAAAAACGTCGTTTGATACACGTGGTAATTTGTCACTTCAGCACTCGGCTCCATAACACCCTCACCTGTCGCTCGGGCGAATTACGCCTCGGTAGCAAAGACAAACTTTCTCCACTTATATCAAAATATTTCTGTTTAAAATTAGATTATTTAAGAAATCTGCAGAAAATATACAGAATAGCATTTTCAGCCGGTTTTAAAAGCATGCAGCAATAACTGTAACTCTTTCTTTGTTCTCAAAAATCCGTTGCACATAAACAGAACATAAAACTTAGCATTATTTTGGTAAAACATTTCTATAATTTAAAAAACCAGACAATATGTAGACTAGCTGTTACAACATGAAAATAAAATAAAATTATTCAGTATTTTAGGTACCCAAAGTCCACGAGACATGTAAACAGAACACAGTGTTGAAGAGTGAAAAGGCTGCATTGTCGCAAACGAGCTCAGACTGTCTAGCTGTAATTAGGCTTTCAGTTGCGAGTAGTTAGGTCACGTCACGTCAGGTGTTAGTTGAGTACCGTAAGCTGTTGCTTCGCCCCTTCTTTTGTAGAGTTAGGAAATCATCAAATAACTCCTACCGCTCTGGGTAGAGCGAGAGGGACCTCCAATGTTCTTACAGTTGCCCTTTGCATTCCAGGGCCACGGTAACTTTTTCAAACTTTCCGCAACCTAATGTTGCTTTACCCCAGGTCTACCTGACGTTTGAAAGAATACAGTATTTATTTAATTTGATTTTTTAAACCCTGCCGTGCGAGAATCGAACCCGAGACACGCAGCGCAGCTAGCCAATCTCTCAACCGTGCTAACAATAGGCACGGGCTTGCGGACGGCGAGTAATGGGTGGCTCGCCGTCCGACCGTCCGGTAACCATCCGGACCGAGCCCAAGCGTCGTCGACGGCGCGTACTGTTCCACGCGCGCCTCAAGGAGATGTCAGCAACTGTAAGGGCCCAGTAGGGTCGAAGCCTACTGGGGCCACGGGTAGTGTGAAAGCGAAGCCCGGGGCCCCGGGATGAAGGCAAAGAAGGAACAGGAGTAGGTTTTTAGTCAGTAAAAGTCTGACACTATCTCCCGCTCCGCCCAAGAGCGGGATTTGTCGTAAGATGATTTTCAGACCTAAAAAAAAAAACCGTGCTAACAAGTTTTTCAAGGGTTGAACTTGACAAATTAGATAACCATTCGGTCATATAAAACGCATCATAACATAAACAAATTACTTAACGCTACAATAAAAACAATACGCACTCCACGGTTAAACTCCTAAATGTCGCAAGTTGATCTTGGATTTCAATGGTAGCATTTCTATGGCAAAATATATCGATCGTTGTTACAGTGATACGTTTACTAGTCCAGTGGCAAGGCCGGGAGTCGGACAGTAGCTTAAATTGCGTGTCGTTGCGGGCGCGCCTGACCAATCCTCGAGCCGCTCGTCGTAGGCCGCATGCGTGCTGCATCCGATACCATTCATCTACGAACAAGCGAAGCCACTATTACATGCAATTATCAGATGCGCTCGTTAACTTACGTAATGTGTATGTAGAACGGTGTCAGGTGTCAGTGCAGTGAATTTTCATTCAGCTTTTCATGACTGAAGTGTTGTGGTTGGACTTTTTGAACGTGGTAAGTTTTTGTTAGTTTTTATTTTACGGTTCTAGATATAAAATTTAAGGATTAAGGAAATTGAGAATTACAAAAATAATTTTAAATAATTTGCAAATCAGTAATTAATTTTAGACATGGTACATGAAAATGTAAACTAAATTGAATAATCCTTAAACAAAACAACGCTTTTATAAACGCTAAAATTAAGCAACACTAATTTTAATTGATAATCCAGCTAACCATAATTAAATTAATTAGCTAATTGAAATAATATACTTATTTAATTATATAACATACACATTTGACAAATACGCCTACTATGTGCAGGTTGTAATAAGGTAGATTTGTATTGCTTAACTTTTCTTTAATTATCAGTTGAGTATCGGAAGTGTTACAACATTTGATTCAAACTAGAGTTGCGCCTTACGCGTCTCGCAGTTTTCGCGCCACGAATGTTGTACAAACATTTACACCTTAAGAAATGTTATTATTGCTTAAAAATAACGAAAGCATGAATTGGATTTGCAATATCTGTGTTAAAATTTTAAAACTAGTAGGTACACAATACAGTTAATTAGGTATCGTTATTTCAATCGCTGCCTGTCGCACTTATAATTTGCCGATATGAAAATACTATATTTTTTGTAATAGTTTAATTTTTTTTCTTGAACAGATATGAGTATGTCTGAAAATCATCATTTTTGGATGGCGAAGGCACATAATATGCTCTTACATAATATGGTCTTAAAGTATTTTCTAATGTAGATATGTGTTTATAAAACCTTTAATCACTTAAATATCTAGGGGATCAAAACATCCTTAGGGAAGTAGGGGACTCTGTCAGCCAACCGTAACCCCAAGAAAGATTATTGCGCAATTATCATATGCTACCTAACACAACGAGCATCAGAAGAGACCTACTTACAGTGTCTCCAGGGATGTGCCTTAACAGGCATTGCACTGAGGGGGTGTGGAAGTTATCCCCAAAGTAACCAAAAAAGTAACCTCCTAAGCTAAATTAACTGTAAGACAAGCCACGAAACTGGTCTCGCTAGTATTGTTGAGGAATCCTTAATCAAAAGGGCATCCCGTCAGGTCAAACATAAAGGTTATATACGTTATTACCTAAGCAATGTTATAGAATAAAGAGATGTTACTTTACTATGAGACCATCAATACTGTGAAGCATTTGTGTAGTTATATAATTTAAGCTCTAAGTAATCTCTGCATTCTGAGACTCTTTGATAAAATGTCACGAGATCATTTGACGACCTAAACTGAACATTTAAAGGAATGGAGCTATATAGGGCGTATAGGCTCCAACCTTCTTTCTCGCTCGCACGCTTGACATTTTAACGCATCATGGTAAAGTCCCTGAGCTTTTGTTCTTAGTTACATCATAATAATAATACCTATATAATAATAAATTTATTCACAAAACTTTTTTACAAGAATCCTATGAAAACCCTGATTTCTGAGCTAGGTAAAAAAAACCTGTAAATACAATGTATACAACATGCAACTGGAATCGTGCACAGTATATCCCATTTAGAAGTTTAAATTACAATCATAATTCAAGCGTTGATATTAATTGTACTTAGGTGGTGTTTTCAGGGTTCCGTACCCCAAAAGGAAAAAGTATGGAAGTTGTGAAAAAATCAAACTTCTAAATTAACAAATAAAAAAGATACGGCCGTTTAGTCGCAAAAAACGTATATTTCGATACTCTCAAAGGAATCAAAATTTATATGGTACTTCCCGTTGACCCAGAATCCTGAAATTCAGCATAAAGCAAGGTCTTATAGCACTGGTATAGGAATAAATCTGAAAACAGTAAATTTGTTGTTACCTACGACACAAAAAAAAAACATTTAAAAAAATCGTAAATTTTAGTTTTTACGGAACCCTCAGTGCGCGAGTCCGACTCGCACTTGCCCAGTTTTTTTTAAAGAAATTATTTATCCTTATTATATACAAATGATATGGGAATCGATGCACACACATACAAACACTCTAGTGTCGTAATCGAGAATGTATCAAAATAGGTTTTTTTTATATAATCTATACCAGAAAAACCAAAAAATTACCTATTTTAAAAATAGCAATTAATAAAAGTTATTAAATTTTTTTTTTTTTTTTTAAATTGATATAAACCAGTGCTTGACTGCGATCCCACCTGATGGTAAGCGGAGATGCAATCATCGATGGTCAGGCGCACTAGTTTATTAAGAGCCTATTCACTCTAGCTTTGAAGACACCTATATTATAGTTGGACGGAAAGACCGCAGCAGGCAGATTGTTCCAGTCCTTCGATGTACGCGGTATAAACGACGAAGCGAAACGCTTAGTCCGGACCGTTGAAGTTTCAACAACGTAAGGGTGGATACTCGCCGTTCGTCGGCTTGTCCGATGGTAGAAACGAGATGGCGGAATCAAGTCATGCAGTTCCCGCGCACACTCTCCAAAATGTAACCTGTAAAACACCGATAGGCTGGCTACTCTGCGCCTGTGCTCGAGGCTTTGTAGATTGGACTTAACCAAATCTGGATCCCCAATTAGCCTCTTCGCACGCCTTTCCACTGAGTCCAAAGCTGCTAGATGTTTATTTAAATAAATTAAACAATTCTGAACGTACTACTTTCAGGATGTAGGGATATTTATTATGGATCATGTTGACCTGCGATTTGAGGCTGTTAAACGGCATTCTGACGATTCGGACACAATATATTCGGACTCCACCAAATTTTTTAGTACAGTTTGATAAAAAAGTTTTAAATGTGCCAATTTGGATAATGTGTCCGAACATATTGTGTCCAAATCGTCAGCAACTCTGTTAAAATGTAGATCCTACAAATTTTTGAACCATTTAATAAATGAGTAAATATATAGTAGGCCTAGTACATCTTAGAAACGAAACCTCATAATATATGGTGCAGCAATTATGGCGTAAAGCATAAAATGGTGACATAGCAAAATTTTTTTGAATACCATGAATACACAAACATTTATTGCATAAAAACATAGTATCGAAGTTAATACGGTTCGTGGTAATGAATTGCACAAAGTAGTAACAACCGGCTAATTGATTAATTACGTACGTTTCTCGTACGATCGTTGATCGGTACGGTATCTACCACCCTAGCCAAGTTACGATCGTTTCGTTTGCGTTGAACACCCTGAGTAGGCCATGCCTCCAATTTCTTTATTCTGACGTCATCTCAACGCTCAGTCACGTGGTCAGAACAAAGGAATCGAAGGCTTGGCCTATTCGAGACGTTCGACGCAAACAAAACGATCGTAACTTGGCTAGGGGGCTAAAGCTTGCGTAAAACAGCACTATGCGATCTTATTGCACGACTTTGTGTATCCTTAAGACTTTGTAGACTAGTTTTTATCTCCATAAAATAATTCATTTCTATAAAATCTATACTAATAATATAAATAGGTAAGCTGAAGTGTTTTTTTTGAACGCGCTTATCTTATTTATATTGATTTATCAAAGAAGGTAAGATAAAGACTATAAAACATTACGCTATGACTCATGGGCGCGGAGAAGTAACCAGAGATGCAGGTAAAACCGCGAGGATAACTTTTTTAATATAATTTTTTTTTCATCCCAAAAGGCTGTGGTGTATCTGCCGTTTACCCACATTTCTCAAGATGCTTAATTCCCACGTATAAGGAGCAAGTCTACTACTGTCAAACGGGTACCAATCTAAACTTCGAGTTGCTTTTAGGAAGTTCTAAGTGAACAAACCCAATAAGGCAAACCCAATAACCCGACAAGGCAATCCCGCTCAAGACCTCAAACTCACATGAGGTCCTGAGCTAGATCTTGCGAACACTAGACTAGATTATTTTAAAATTCTTTAAGAACTGCCTATTACAATGTTAGAAAGGTCCTATTATATTCTCCCTTGTTGTTATTCCCTAAAGATTGCAGATTGCAAGTAAGTCACTCTTTTTGTATAGATACTTAGGTAGGTAGAATGTTTAAAAATCAGGAAGTCTGTCAAAACAATGTGAGCACCCATTTCATTTTGATGTGACCAAACCAGTCGTTATAATAATTATATAAACACAGACTTTTGTGTCAAAAGTTTTTCACGGCTCTGCTTTTGGCATGATGCCATGCAAGCCCTACCTAGTTGCTCGCTAACGAAGACAGCCTAAATGTCATTTAAAAAAAATGCAAACCACAGAGTAAGCTACTTACGTATACACGAATACACTGCAAAGATAATAGCCACGTAAGTAAGTCATTTACTTTGTAAATATGGGTACTGAACATGGTGATATATTGATAACAGATAGGTTCAGCCATATTTTACCAATACGCATGCAAAATTTGTAGTTTGAATCTAAAACAAGGAAGTCAATTAAGCATTAAAAATGAGCAGCAGTTTGGGCTATAGGCTATTTAACAGCACGCTACGACCCACGGGAACAGAGCAGTAACCAAAGACACGAGTGAAACCGCGGAGGTCAGCTAATATAAGTATAAGAATAGATTACAAAAAAAACTAATTATGTAAACTACATAAATATTGATGAGATGACCTCTGATGTGATGTAACAGATTCCTTCTGACCGCGGTTACGCACATTCCTTCCAATTTAGTTTTTATGTTACGTGTCCGAGTACAAGGTCAACTGGTGTTTACAACTTACAACGCTACAATTAAGTGCAGTGTTGTGTTTTCTCCTTAACTAGACCTTTGCAAAACAGTTGGGCATTTGACTTCCAGTTTCTAAACTACCGGCCTCAGTTTTGCAAGAAATAAACCCGTTTGTGGAACATATATATGTAGATTCATGCTCAATGTTCACTGTATTTTGTAACTCATACGACATACGTTACGTACAGAATATATGTTAAAACAGGAATTTCAGCCTGCTCCCCTTTGATTTTTAAAATAATTTCGTTGTTTATTTTGATGCTGTAAAACCAAGGCAAACATCAATAACTGCGGACAACGTGCTCAAAGTTAGGAATCAGTTTGTGGAGTGCCACGGCTTACAACCCCATCCCTTCGGCCAATTTCCTTTTTGAACTCTCAAACTCGTCGCTTCAAACATTTGACTGACTTCACTTTCATGTTGAAGAACTTTTGAAACACCCTTTATTACCTAATACTTTTATTTTTACGGCACACCAGTCTAATAATTACTTTACAAATGAGACAATAATTTTACCCTCGATTTGAAAATTTCTTCTAGATTCTAGTAGTCTAAGTTTATGTGAACGTTGCTATTTCCGTCGCAGCAGTCTTATGACGTAATGCTAGTGTCTGGAGTCTAGACTAGTCTAGGTTCAGAAGTAGACAACCTGCATGGCCTACTGATCTATAATGCCGGTGAATTTTTAGATGAACTGAATGTCAATTGTTGCCAAATGACGATTTCAATTCAATTATGAGCGCAATTTTGAAGATTCCTTATCATATCACATCACACTAATATTATAAAGTTGAAAGTTTGTATGTATGTAGGTATAAGACGGTGTGGATGTATGTGTATGTTTCTAACTCCTTCATGCTCAAACGGCTCAACGGATTTAGATGAAACTTAGTACACGTATAAACCATCCTGAAATAGCACTCAGGATTCTTTTATTCTGATAGTAGGTATGTACCCTTGGGATCATTTTCTACTTTCATACACGCAGAGCTGCTAACTGGGAGCTAGTTAATAATATATATATGTACTTAAATAAAATTTACACTTGGTGACAGTTAAGTACCAATTTAAATAACTGCCACGGCCAAATATTTAACATTTTTTTTTATTTTTGCTTACCTAACAATATCAAAAACAACTTTCCTGACCTCGCTACAAATATGCCATACAAAAGATCCAAGATATTATTACCTACACGTATTATTTACAATTAGCTGTTTCGAAAGTCACTTGTTTTTTTTTTTAAACTTTTAAAAGTTGTGCATTGTCGTGGTGCAGTCATTTGTGTGACCAGTAACTCAGAAGTTTTAAATTAAGATTCCTGGAGTACTGAATGGGTAGATACTGCTGCCAAATGTTATGGAACTTTGGGATTGTAAATTATGATAAACTCAACTGTGAACTTTCGATAGTACATTGTTACCCTAGGGTTGAAAGTACCTTATTTAGTCCCGAGAAAGAATTTGGCGTCCGAGTGTAGCGAGGTCGTTAATAGTTTGAGGAGAATACTTCTGTGCTTTTCATTACGAATACCAGGAAAGTAAAAATAAATTAAAAAGCTTGTAAAACCTGATTTTATATATATTTCTTCTGATTTAGACGGTAAACGGTTTGCCACTACTGCTTTAGCCTCTTCTTCTTCTTTATTAAATCAGGCGTTGAATCCATATTTGAATCTGATGAACTTATCGTGTTAATACAAATCTCTGCTGTACGGAAATGTAAACAAAACTCTACAACTCGAAAAAACAAATGAAGATCGAATTGTCGGATTGCCACTTTCCCGCCAAATTTGTTTTTTTTTCTGTGGCCGGCCAGCTACTCAGACGTTATTTTTTTATTTTCATTATTGAAAAAATAGTAAAAAAAATCAAAATGTTTTTTTTTTTAAATAAAGTATTTAAAAATAAAAGTTAAAAAAAAAGTCATTTAAAAAATATATTCTTTAGTTAATACTTATCTATAAGTTATTTCAATTTTACATCGCGCTGTAATAGACTGGCTTTATGGAAAGTTGGGACATGTTTCATTTTCTTTTTTCTGTTTACACCTTAGGGAAGGCTATAGTCGTTCGACCATATTGCCTAGTCTTTCGGCCATGTTTTCTTGCGTAATAAATATTCCGTATTCGAAAATCATAGTCGTTTATTTTTGTTTTTACATTAGAATGCAGGTGTAACACATTCTAATGATTTTGAAGTATTTGGCAGCAAATGTATCGATTCAGCCTTCTCAGCCAACTTCGCTGAGGTGCTAAAACTACAATAAAATTCTCAGCTCTATTTTACCGAGATCGGGCCTATTTTATTTGTTGCGCAGACACTTGAGATACAAAACTACACCAATTTTACATCACAATATCCACTAGGAATCAATTTGCGAATATTTAAATCCGCCATACATCTACCATATTATTTTGATGTTATGTCCATTTTCGTAACATTCTGTATCTTTTATGAAGGGAAATCATGCAAAAACATCTTGCATACTACCAAGGTAGAATAGAATAGAATAAACTTAATTGTGCACTAACAAGCACCTAAGATAATTTTACAAAAACTTACATCTATGGGTACGAGCGTGGCAAACAGAAATGACAACGCTGTGTAACTAGATACATACTTACTAGTTGGACACAGTTTGAAAAGAGTAGATTATACGTTCGGACCAGCAACGTCCTATGACGTCAAATCTGTACAATTTGTTGTTAACACAGCGTCTAATCACACCCAATAAAAATATGTCTTTATTTGCACTTCATCTCATAACGTCAAGCAACCATAGTAAATTTTATTAGTTAAACTTTTGTGCCGCAAAACTTGCAAATGTCAAATATATTGTGTCATAATGTGCGCACATCACGACGAGAGCGGCGCTGGGCCGAACATGTTAATCGACACTTTAAGAAAATAGGGAGGATAAGCACAACCTTTATTAGGAGCTGACCTTCTGTATATGGGAAATTCAAAATTTTTCATCAAAATTTTAATTTCTTGAATAAGAAACAACCTGTATATTTTATAAGAGGATTCCATGCAAAAATATGTTGCATAGTGTGAAAATAGAATAAAACAAACTTTATTATACACCAAAATAGTAATACAATTTTAAAAAAAAAACTTAAATCTATGGGTACAACTCCTTTGCTAAATATACTCCACCTCCTTTCCTGGTTTACGTGCCTAACCACCTGCATCTTCCAGGATTCGAACATGATAAACGGCGAAATGACAACGCCGTCTAAATAGATGTGTGATGTGTAGAGTACTAGTCGGACAAAATTTGAAAAGAGCAGTTAACCGACACGTTAAGAAGAAAATTGGGAGAATAAGTAGCACCTTTAAGGGCGTACAGACCTACTGTAGAGACTGTAACGCAGGATCGACGAGTAGACTCCTGGGTTCTGGTGTATATGAAGAGGAACTCCGGAAACAATATTTCAACACTTACTATATTTTTGGGTACTCCTGTTACGTGGTCTACCAAAATCAATTATTTTCCTATCAAAATCAAATCCTGTTGTAAAGCACCACCTTTTAAAAGTATATATTCGACTAACCAGCCGGCATGCTAACAAGGTACGTTAATCATGCAATCGCCTTCAGTATCACAACAAAAACTTAATAGTTTTTTTTTTTTAGGTGGGAAAATCATCTAATGATAAATCCCGCTCTTGGGCGGGAGATAGTGTCAGACTTTTACTGACAAAAAACTCACTCCTGTTCCTTCTTTGCCTTCGTCCCAGGGCCCCGGGTATCGCTTTCACACTACCGGTGGCCCCAGTAGGCTTCGACCCTAATGGGCCCCTACGGTTTGCTGACATCTCCTTGAGGCGTGGGTGGAACAGTACGCGCCGTCGATGACTAGGGCTCGGTCCGGATGGTTAGCGGACGGTCAGACGGCGAGCTACCCATTGCACGCCGTCCGCAAGCCCGCGCCTACGGTGGCCGGCAATCGAAATTGGGACCCCTGTGGCTGGAGCGTGAGGGCCGCTCCCTCGCGCGTGCACGTGCGGCTTCCTCCTTTGCTAGCAATACTGCTTTGCAGAAGGAAGTAACCGCCTGCCACTCCTCCTCGCTTCGGACTATGGCCTGTACTAAGGCCCGGACACGTCGGGGCACACCACGAGAGAGGAGAAGACGTAAAAATAAAATAAACAAACAGTATTTTTTCCAAATACTGCTAATTTTATGACTAACGCGTTTTAGATTGACATTGCTATTGTAAAGTTCATTGCTGCCAACGATTTTTGCATTTGAATTGATATTCAAAATTATGCAAATAAAAGCACGCCATTTAAAAACACGTTTCAAATCTTCTTCTAACTAAAAATTAGAATTAACTAACATAGTAAAAATGTTAAACTTCTACACTATTGCTACTACTATACAATTGTTATTACTACACTATTGGTACTTCTACACTATTACTACTACTACACTATTGGTACTTCTACACTATCAGTTCTACTACACTATCGGTACTTCTACACTATTTCTACTACTACAATATAGCTACCGACTAATTCACTATTGCTAGTAACACATTATTGTTACTTTTACACTATTGCTACAACTCCACTGTTGCTACTTCTACACTATTGCTACTAATACACTATTGCTATTACTACACTATTGCTACTTCTACACTATTGCTGCTTCTACACTATTGCTATTACTATAATATTGCTACCACTACACTAGTGCCGAATGTCACAGGCTACTTTTTATCCTGTAAGACATTCCTCGTGGGCAAAGTCGTGGGAAAATGCTAGTGGAAAAGGTTTTGTGAATAAGTCAGTGATACTAACAGTGAACACCTATCGGCTAAAAAGTCACGAGTGTGGATAACATCGGCCATTACTCACGAGAACCATTACGAAGCGTTATGTTAAAATGTCACTAAATTAATACGCTTTTATAGTTCTTAGAATGGTACATTCATGTGCATTGCGGCAACCGTGCGGTACCGGTTGCGTTCTTACGAAGTGCAATGCTTTATAGCCATAGGTCTCTGGGACTCTGCGTGCTTAGGTGTTAGCTGTTACCTCACAAAATCTATATGTCCCCAAAGGTATCCAACCAAAGGTATCTCCACTACAAAATTAATCTATGCATTCCTCATCCCAAGGGAATCTGGTCGCTTGCAAAACCGGTATAGTCATTGGTGTGTTTGTTTATAAAAGGTAATTTTCGGAAATAGTACCTTCTTTTCCAATTCCGAATATCATAACAAAACTACAAATAACAGTTCCTTATTTAAGCTTTAGTTTGACTTTTTTGTGGCGTAGTCTGTGTTTTCTGATAGTTATATACTTGGGGTCTATAAGTCTTGACTTATAGACCCCAAGTATATTAACGTGGTCGCCAACCACGTCACCCCTTACCACCAGATGAGACAAGCCTACCAAAACAAAAACACTTCCAAGTACAAAACCGTAGCAAAAACGCTGGTTAGTTATTTGTATTATACACCATGTTTCAAACAACGACGCGTAAGCGTGTTCCTACCATGAATCCAATACATGATTCTGGATCCCAAACGTGGAGTTATTCATCGGCATTTTCCTACTTAAAAAAACTATACTATTTTTTATTTTAAAGTGTATAAAATTATTATTCTAATCAACCCAATGACAATTTTGATTAAAATTATTTAATTCGCTTTTTTTCACCCGAGCATCTGAGCTCAGCTAAGCAGATAGTTCCTTCTAGTTTTATTTAAATTGTCTTTTTTATTTAGAGTAGACAAGAGATAAATGTCATTAACGTTGATAAAGATAATGATTTACTACAGTTTAAAACAAAAAAAAAAACTAAAGAATTTTCAAAATCCGAATGAAAAACGGGCATGAAAAATTTCGGTACCGGGAGATCCAGAATTATGTACAGATCCAGGGTACACATTTATGCGTCGATGTCAGAAATACGGTGTATGTGAAATAAACATTTATTTTATAAAGTTAAGTAAATTCTGACAATCTGTAGTACCTAGGTCGATAAACAATACTTATGATAGGTTAACTGCCGTGGCCAGCCTACTGATCGTTTCGACACCGGAGCGACTGCGCCTATCAAGGACGAGACGGCATAATTGTCTTATATGCCATTACGTTACGTGAGTGATTTTACAATAACGTCGCTTTAAATGATAATCTTATTCCATTTAACTATTTATGGATACTTGACTTCCTTTGATTTTAGTGTTCCGTACCTCAAAAGGAAAAAATGGAACCCTTATCGAATCACTTTGTTATCCTTCGTCTGTCTGTCAAGACTTTTTAACTCGAGAACGCGTGGAGGTATCGAGTTGAAATTAAAACTATTTACTTAGGTCTGCGGTTCCTTGAAGCTGTGAAATAAAACAAACTTCTTAGTAAGCGAAATAAAAAATACGGCACCCTCAAGGGAATCAAAATTCATAGGGTACTTCTTGTTGACCCAGAATCTTGAAATTTGGGATAAAGCAAGGTCATATAGCACAGGTATAGGAATAAATCTGAAAACAGTAAATTTATAGTTACGTCAAAAAAAAAAATTTTTGAGACTCCATTCAGGAATTGAACTATTTACATAGGTTTTGTACGGAACCCTCAGTGCACGAGTCCGATTCGCAATTGTCCAGTTTTTTTTTTCTGAAGGCCATGCGCTGAATTAGTGATGAAGATATTTTCACTAACAAGGTTCGATACAATCAAAAGTTTCTTTGTTTACTTCAAAATAAATAACTCAGCTTCCCAGAAAGGTATCGGGCTAATAAAATATTTATTTTTTAGGAACGACTAAAGTTCTCGCGAAAAGGTCTTTAGAGATTCATAAATCACTTAGCACAGAAATATCAAGGAATACCTATGGATTTTTGTGACACTTTAATATAAATTTTCTCTTAGAAGGTAAATTGTTTACCAACTAATCTAATCCAACATGGAGCAGTGGTGGCCGAGTGGTAACGGCCCAGACTTACGAGTTGTAGGTCGTGGGTTCAAACCCAGCCAGGCGCATTACTTTGTGTAATTTATTTCATCACCACTGCTCTTAAAACGGTGAAGGAAAACATCGTGAGGAAACCGGCATGTCCTAGAAACAAAAATTCGATGACATGTGACATCCACCAACCCGCACTGAGCCCGCGTGGTGGATTACGGCCCATAGAGGGTATGGGCCGTTCTAGAGAAGAGGCCTGCGTCCCAGCAGTGGGAACATTATTAGGCTGACTTTGCTATGCTATGCTATGCTATGCTAATCCAACATCACACCTTTATTTCTGAAAGGTTAGGTAGAGGTTTAACTGCAGCTCACGGATATTTAGATTCATAGATAGATATACTAAAGACTCGTTAGGGAACATTAATTGTCGCCGTAAGTATCGATAGTCGTGATTCATATTTCTGTCTATAACTTTCAATAATTATGTATGTATCTATTATATAGCATATGCATATATCTGTGTATCTATTATAATATAATATGTTTAATGCTGGTTTTGTCACACCAATGACAGCCCCGTTTCTTGTCCAGGCAATTACTGTCCATTCCAGGTTGCCTGGAAGAGATAGCGGAATGCGATAAGGCCGCCCATTGTATGTACGTATGTGTTTTGGTTTTAGTTTCCTTTTATGTTTGTATTGGTGTACAATAAAGGATATAATAAATAAATAATAAATAAATATACTCTTTACTGTACACTATAAAAAAATACAGTAACAGTATTAAACCCTAGTTACTACATGTCTAAGATCTACGTTACTTTATTATTGTGCGATAGTCCAGACAGAAAATAAGTACAATATTCGCGTGGTTCAACAATTTCTCCTGCGGATTTTTCGAAAGAGCCACCGCGGCCCTAGAACACGAAGAGCAACTGAAGGAACACAAGTAGGTCAGTAAAAGTCAGATATTTCCTCTCGCCCCACCCAGAGCGAGAGAACTTATTTGATGATATTGTTCCTATAGATTTAACTTTGAGTATAAATTACTAGCTGACCCCGTAAACGCTCTAAGCGAATGTATGTATTAGATATTTAAGACAAGGAAACTAAAACCACTATTATAATGGGAGAGGAAAGCAAAATAAAATTCATTAAAAACAGTCGAGCCGTTTCGGAGGAGTGCGACTACCTACATGGTTTTAATTTTTTTGATCGTTGGTTTCGTCTACAATAAAGTTTATTCTTCTTTTTTATTGTTGAAAGGTTCGCGCTTGACCGACGATGGTTTGCGCTTACCTAGAAGTAACCTATTCAATCTTGACTTAAAGACTCCCGGGTTGTAGCCATCAGGAAACACAGATTACGGCAAGGAATTCCACTCCTTAGCTTTACGCACAATGAATGTGTTCCCAAAACGTTTTTTTTTTTTTTTTAATTGATATAAACCAGTGCTTGACTGCGATCCCACCTGATGGTAAGCGGAGATGCAATCATTGATGGTCAGGCGCACTAGTTTATTAAGAGCCTATTCACTCTAGCCTTGAAGACACCTAAATTATAGTTGGACGGGAAGACCGCAGCAGGCAAATTGTTCCAGTCCTTCGATGTACGCGGTATAAACGACGAAGCAAAACGCTTAGTCCGAACCGTTGAAGTTTCAACAACGTAAGGGTGTGCGTGTGTTTTGTGCGTATAGTTGGGATTTTAATCATGTACCGGTGGCGCATGGCCGTACACCTGGAGATCCGACGATGGAATGGCTAGGCGGAATTAGGTCAAGCAATTCCGACACACACTCTCCGAAATGCAACCGGTAGAAAACCGACAGGCTAGCAACTCAGCGTCGATGCTCAAGACTTTGAATCCTCGACTCGACGAGTGCATCATTTCCAATTTTATTCTATTCTACGCCAATATAAAAAGAAAAGAAAATATAACAATCTTTTAAACGAATTTTTGATCATTTTACATTTATTTACTCCATTAAACACTATTAGGTTACTATTTCAAACTTACTGAACCAAAAACAATTTCTTTCATAAAAAACATAGTCATCTTATAATAATATAAATCTTTTTACCGTTCAAGTTCTTGAATACCACCCAACCTAGCGTAACGTAGCGCAGATAAAAAATCTTTCTTTAAAAATTTAAATTCTCAAATTTGCGTCAAAATACAAATGTTTCGCAATAGCTAACATTAGCTCTAGTAGATATAAGTCCCTACCTACCTAAGTATCTATTTGCCAAGCCACGGTGGCATGCAAAGCACAATGCACAGTGCACACTGCAGGGACAAATAACAACCTACCTACAACAGGTACCTACGGCCTGCCTCGCTCGGTACACGGGTTGTGTACACTCACTATTAACACCACTTCGCTAACAGTTGTCGATGTAAGAACAAAACTTCCGAGTATGGAGATCCATATTTACCTAACAATAGATTTTCAAACTGACGGCAATTCAATGTATTACCTTTTAAAACCCTTCTATGTGTTTAAATCACACTAATATTATAAACGTGAAAGATTGGCATGTGCGTATTTTGTTACTACTTTTCACTTAAACGGCTAAACTGATTTGGATGTTTTGTACAAAGATAGCTTAAATCTTGGACTAAAAATAACTTTAAAAGCAGGCGTACAGCTTCTTTCACAATGCCCAATTTATTAAACCAAATACCTGTAGACATCAGAGACTCAATTAATAGTAAAACCATAAATCGTAGGCTGAAAAAACACTACATCAACTTAATTAAAACTTAACAGGTTGACCAAATATCAGGCTGACATGCAAAAACAGGCCCCAGGGTACTAATTGTGTACCATTTTACGTTTATGGAAAGCTCTTGCTTTTACGAATAAATAAATAAAAGCTAGGAAGTACTAATTTCACAAGCTGAGCGGCGGACCACAGGGAGCAATATGTCGATAAAGTCATAAACTATCCATTAGATATCCAATTATACCATAAATAATATAGTAAATAAGAGTGAGACTGGAGAAAGACAGGTTTATTTGCTGTAAAAGATCTACTAATTGTATGTACAATACCCTATACTGTGACCTTTCTCTTTCACTGAATAACTGGTTGGAAAAAACTCACTCTATTATCACTGTCACTGTTATATGGTTTTGTTGTAGAATTATAGGATTAAAGAAAAATGAACATTCCCTTCTAACATTTTCCTTTCTCTTCAGTGACGGCACGGGTGCAAACAGTGGTGCACCCATTGGTGCACCCGTAGTTCAGTAACTATAATGCGCTTTTAAACTACCTAGTTTAAGACTACCTAGTCTAGTCTTGAAAATTATTCGGCAATTTCTTAAAAAAAAAATCTGTAGTTTAAATCCATTATCAATTTCGAAATTCTACAATGATATGCATTTTGGATAGTGTGCACAGGAATTGCATGACTTGATTCCGCCATCTCATTTCTACCATCGGACAACCCGACGTAGAGCGAGTATCCACCATTACGTTGTTGAAACCTTTACGGTCCGGACTAAGCGTTTAGCCTCATCGTTTGTACCGCGTACATCGAAGGACTGGAACAATTTGCCTGCTGCGGTCTTCCCGTCCGATTATAATTTAGGTGTCTTAAAGGCTAGAGTGAATAGGCTTCTAATAAACTAGGGCGCCTCACCATAAACGATTGCATCACTGCTTAACATCAGTTGGGATCGCAGTCAAGCGCTAGTTTATATCAATAATATATATATATATATATATAACAGTTTTTTTTGTATAAAATTAATGTTCTAATTTTAAAATATGTTGCTTGGAACAGGTTAAAGATCGCTTCATAGACCTTTTTTTTATTTCCACGCACTTTGATACTGCCTGACCTACAGCGCCCTATTGCCAAGTAATCGTACAGAAATAGCTGTGATTACAAGTGTGATCGATCCTAATTCTGACCACGTAGATAATCGCGGTTACTACGTGACTCAGTAAGCTAGTATCGCATAGAGCGATCCTTGACTGTATATTATTGAGTTATTTAAAACAACCTAGTACGCGACAACCTTATTGATACCTGTGCCTGTGTATGCGTATGCGGAACAGAATTCAGTAACAATTATACACATAAGTCACTTCATGTCACATCACGTCGGGGTCACCAATATAAAGCGTATGCAGAACAGGCTGGAAAATCCAGCAGCCTCCATTAAAAAGAGAGGATTCTCCAACTAGACAGATATTGTGTCTGGTCCAGGCAATAATATAAAACCCGATAGTTGTTTTCCGCCTGTTGTAAACTCTGATAACATGATGTATGATTTTTGTTTCTTAGTTCACAAGAATGAGTCAGTATCCAGGTATGCCGCTACACTTTTGCTATTGAACCATTTACAGTTTACTTAGACTTGGCTTATTATACAAGGTGTTTGGTGCATCGTGTGCCAAATTGAAATGGTCGACAGGAAGGGTCATCTACTATCTTTTCAGACCCCTAAATACTTCTCATGACCTGTGGATTTTTTTCATCGATTTTTGATTGTTTTATGAAAATAAGACCAACATTTTTGATTTAACTACAAATTTTAAAAAAAAATATATTTATTTTTTTCCGGTGGGAAAATCATCTTATGACATCCCCCGCTCTTGGGCGGGGCGGGAGATAGTGTCAGACTTTTACTGACTAAAAACCCACTCCTGTTCCTTCGTTGCCTTTCGTACCGGGGCCGAGTCTTCCTTGGCGGAGACTCTGAATTTTAATTTTATTTAGATGTGTATTGTATTAGAGTACTATAAATTTAAAATTAGTGACATTGGCTATCTAGTTTTTTTTTTTTAATTTACTTGCAAAGTTTTGGACTCAAATTAAAACTGTCCATGTTACATGGCTATAAAAAAAAAAAAACTAAAGCGACCGGAATATTCCAACTTCCTCAAAAATTCTCTAGTTTATCTTCTTGCTAGTGATGTACATACCACAAAAATCTTTTTATAACTTTGTGAATTCGCTATAATTGTGAATCAAATTGGTATGTTGGGTTTGTTTGAAGCCTAATGTATTCATTATTGTGAAACGGAAAGGATAGCCCTTTCATTCATTCATAGATTTTGAACCCTTCGAAAAAATCTATCGCTTTATTAATAACAGAATGCATGGGGAAGTCAACGACCCTCTTAAACAAACGTCGTGATTTGTGAATGAACAAGACATTGTTCAGCCAGGTATTTGGCAGTAGAGTCTTGTCCATATCATTTAACATAACAAACAGTTTGCCTACATAAATAAACATTTCATTGCGAAACCAATTTGCACAAATGGTTTGTTTTCAAAGCAGTTCAGTCGTAGATATTAGTTAGAATCAGGTTACGGCAACAAAGCCACTAACTAGTGAATCTATTAGAATAATAATTATAATAACCTCCGTGCATTACGAAATTATAATCCTTATTATGTTGCCAAAAGAATTGGGTCACAAAATACATAAATATATTTAAATAAATCAATAGGGAACCGTGAAATAAAATAACAACTAGGTAACAAGGTATTCTGTTGTGACGCGTCACGCATATTTAACTGCATTATAACGGTTGGTAAATAAACACTTCACACACAATTTTGATCAAAAATTCTGAGAGTTGTATACCTTCGGATGTCGACCATTATGCTGGTCCGGTGCGCTAGCGTGACTGACAATGACTTAATCCTTCGAGTATTAGGTGATGGTCATCATCCTCATTTGCAATTTAGGTTATGGCATACGTCATTAATATAGCTGAATTATGGCCACAGCTATTAATACGACCAGTTCGTTTGCAGAAATCCCCAGGCAAACTACCAAGGTTGAAACTTTTGTAGGTAGATATAGGGCTATCAACCGTAGGTAAGAACTCTAATATAGAGTATTGTAGGTGCTATATTTTGTAGTAGTAGGTACTAGACTATTTTTAAAAAAATTGTTCTTAAAATCCGTCTCCGTTTTTCATATATTTGATTAATCCGTGGACAATAGTGTGGGTTATATGCTTACCTATTTATCTAATAATTCTTCATGTAACTGTTTTTTTGTCCTTAATAAATAAAAAAAATTAAAATACCCTACTTATTTTAAACTCTGATTTTGAATTAAACTGAATTTTGAAATATAGTTAATAATTTCACTATTTTACTGAGATCATTTTAGTCATCTCGGTCAAAAATTGTAAAGTTACGGTAAAGAAAACCATGGCTTCATTGAAGCTGTTCGGTAGTCGTACAATTATTTAAAAACAATGAAATGTTTGTTTTGCTAAATTACTTTTACATTTTTAACATTAATTGATTTACTTTACCCTATTTTCTAACATTGTAGGTACTGTTAACTTCGCCCTTCTTATATTAGTTGGGAAAGTCATCTAATGACAAATCTCGAGTGGAGTGGGAGATAGTGTCAGACTTTTACTGACTAAAAACCCACCCCTGCTCCTTCTTTGCTTTCGTTCCAGGGGGCCGAGTTTTTCTTTCAGAAACAAATCCTTGGCCCCAGTAGGCTTCGACCCTGCTGGGCCCCTACGATTTGCTCACATCTCCTGGAGGTGTTCATGTAACTAGTTAGTTTATTTAAATGCCTAATTCTATGAACAAATCAGAAAGAAAGGCTTTACCAAGTATTCAATAAGAATTGAAAAGGGAAAGTGAAATAGGTACGTCTACACTTTTTCATATGGAAAAAGATCGCGAAAAGTAATTGGATTACGAATGAATTTTCTAGCGACGGCCCTAAAGAAAAAACTAATTTCGGAAGGCAAGCTTAATTTACACAATACAAAACAGATTTCAGCAGCATTTGCAAAATTTACAAGCAATCTTACGCCCATTTGAGACCTAAGAGAGGGAGAGTATAGGTCTACTTGCGCAATGTGTTATGAAGTTGCAATCGATTTCCTACCGGACCTGACTGAATGACTGATGAACATCGCTGCTGTTCAAGTCTCTAGCTAGATGGTAATTAGTTTTCTTAAAAAAAACTTTTTACAAAAAAAAAATTACCCTAAAAGGATCAAAATTACTTTAATTTCAGAAGTCGATGTTTCTCGGTATTGTTTGTTTCTTATTTAACCGACTTCCGAAATTAAAGTAATTTTAATCCTTTTTGTGTTTTTTAGTGTTTTTTTTTTTTTGTAAATTGTTTTTTATTTCACACTTTTTACACTTATTACCAGAGTGCCTATTTCTCATAACAATTCGAATTAACCCAAACACTGCTAGGTTACATTGTTTTATTATGAAGTTCCTGTATCTACCTTCCACCTTCCGGCTCCATCATGGGATCAGTTCGATAGTACCTTATAGCCAAAGTGCATCTCATGACAATTCTAATAAGCCCAAACAGGGCTAAGTTTCATTAATTAATTGTGGAGCTCCATCATCAGCATTAGTTCACATCGATGATACCATTTTCAACATAATTATTCAGAACCATTTATTTATTTGTATTGTCACTGTCGCTTAACTATCTTCATTGTGATATCTATGTGAGTATGAAGTTCCGTTGGCCATTTCTGGTCTTCTTCATTAGTTCAACTTTATCAAATGTCACTTTATGACTGTAAATACTTAAGCTCTCGATGAAAATACCAAAATCACCATATGGTTGCCTATAAAATTTGAGGAGTTCCCTCGATTCCTCATGGATCGCATCATCAGAACTGGATGTTGAAAAAAAAATAGGACCAATCGGAAAGCATATCCTCTAAGAGGAAAAAAAAATTACAAATCAGTCCATAAACGACGGAGTTGTGAGGTAACACACATAAAAAAAAACAACCGAATTGATAACCTCCTCCTTTTTTTTGAAGTCGATTAAAAAATCTATAGATCGGAACGATTTTATCGTCAACCTTCAAATATCTGAACGTGGGTCGTTAAGTACCACCTGACTGTCAAGAGAATTTAGATTGTTAAATTAAACATTGACGGCGTGAAGATCATCCACAAGTATTCCTCAGGTACCTATTACAAGACTAAGGTCCACACTCCACAATCCATAACTAAGTAGGCTAAATTAACTTCGCTACCGAATGAGTGCCTAACAAAGATTCCTCTAAGTAAATATAAGTAATAAGCAATTTGTTTCAGGAATGAAGAAAATAAAAACACATCATGCGATGGTTCTTCTACTTGCTCTGCCTCACAGCAGTCCAAACCAATGCTCAATTTGACAGTCGCAGATTTATGGACTACTGGACCGATTTATTTCGACCATTGCCGCGAAACCCAAGAGAAGGTTTCATTCCTGACTATACACCAAAAGACCAGGAAGAGTTTGACTTCATAGTCATAGGAGCCGGATCAGCGGGTTCTGTAATTGCAAACCGCTTAACTGAAATTCCACAATGGAAAGTGTTACTCATAGAATCCGGAGGAAACGAAAACTTCTTTTCGGATATTCCCATATTCGCAGCATTTCTTTCCCTCACGCCCATGAACTGGGGTTACACTTCGATGCCAGAGCCGCGAGCGTGCAGGGATCTCAGAGGGAAAGTGTGTTTCCTGCCCCGAGGCAGAGTGCTTGGCGGTAGCAGTGTGCTTAACTTTTTAATCTATCAACGAGGACATCCGGAAGATTACAACGACTGGGCTAGAATGGGTAATGAGGGCTGGAGCTACGATGAAATATTACCGTATTTTAAGAAATCTGAGAATATAGGTATTAAAGAACTGAGAAACTCGTCATATCACGGCGTTAGCGGATATTTAAATATTGAATATTCACCGTATCGCTCACCCCTTGAGAAACCATTTAAGCAAGCTGGCGAGGAACTCGGATATAAATGGAGAGACCCAAATGGAGAAAAAATTATAGGTTTTTCTAAACCACAGGCAACCATGAGAAGTGGAAGAAGATGTAGTTCTTCGAAGGCATTTTTAGAACCAATACGCTTTAGGCCTAATTTAAAAGTAACAAAATACTCCACTGTTTCAAAAATTTTAATAGATCCGCAAACCAAAACAGCCACTGGCGTAGAATTTAGGAAGTGGAATAAAAGGTAACTTCATGTTTGGCCGAACTTCTTATTCATACTCTCTTGAAGTTGGTTTAACAGTACAAATATGACCCCCGCACAATTACATACATACAAGTAAATTATAAACATAAGTAACTACTTAATTTTTCAGCATGCAAGTGCGCGCTCGTCGTGAAGTCATCTCATCTGCAGGAGCTATAGGCTCCGCTCAACTTCTGATGGTGTCAGGTGTGGGACCAAAGGAGCATTTGCAGGAGTTTGGGATTCCCACAATCGCCGACCTGCCCGTCGGATACAATCTTCAAGACCACGTCACGTTTTCCGGCAACGCCTTTATCGTTAACCAAACTGGAATGACCATGAATGACGTACGTATTGAAAGTAAAATCATGGAAATATAAAATAGAACAACAAAAGCCGATGAGTGCGGACCCAGTCCCCTTTCAAAATGTATACTTGCACTTGACCTACGAAGTACGAAGTACCCTCAACTGGCCGCATTCGAATGTGCAGAGTAGGTTTTAGTACCTACCAACAAGCGGAAAAACCGCTTCCCTTCTGCCATTAATGAAATAGGGTTGCCTACCTACTCGTGGATATGAGTGGCTACATTACTTATACTATTACTGCTTATGAATTACCTCATTGATATTTTATATTGGTGCCTTGATTTATGCTCACCTAAACGACTTTATCTACTCATCTAGACGGATATTTTAATTAAATACCAACCCGTTTATGTTTCAAATGGATCCAATAATGTCGTTATCAGTTATTAGCTATTTAAATAAGTAGATAAATGCAAATATTTACATAGATGCAAAAAATTTCAACGATTTTTTTATAAATAAAATTTGCAAATTTAATTAGAATCAGCGTTTTATAACAAAATAAATTTTTTTTCAAAGTTCAAGTTCAAATTACAAAACCTGTGCTCGTCAGCATAATTTAATTAGTTCAGCCAATTCATCGATAAATCCGCGGCACAGTGACGTCACTAATAAGGTGCAACGTGCGGGGCACCAGGGCCTGGATTATTGCCCACTCACTACGTTGACACTGCAGTACAGTATCAGCAAAGCAAAGGCCACTATATTGACCTCCTAGCCCTTGGCCCAGGCTTAGGGTTTGAAGTTTTTCTACGTAAAAACAGCACCCTTATACATATAATATCAATCGTCCGGTAACCGTCCAGACCGGGCCCCAGTCGTTGACAGCGCGTAGGGTTCCTGAAACGCAAGGCAAAGAAAAAACATAAGAGTGGGTTTAGTCAGTGAAAGTCTGACAATCTATATTAATAAAAGAAGAAACTGACTGACATATCAATGCACAACCGAAACTACTAGGACTAGGCGCATACAATTTTAAACAAGGCTTCTTTTTATAACATAGGCGAGCACTAAAGCCGAACGCTGCGTTACTCGGGCTCCCGCGCTGTCCCATACAAAAGTTCTCCGTACTCCTGCTTAACGCAGCGTTGGCTCTAAGAGAGAGTTTTTCAAAATTTGCCTACGGATTTTGGACAACATTCGACATTCGAAAGCTTTTACGCGGGTGAAGCTGCTGGCATAAGCCAGTCTACATAGCACAGCATAGCATAGTCGGCCTTATAAAATTACCATTGGGACTCAGGCCTCTGGGTGGTGGATTACGGCCCATTCCCGAGAGGGAATGCGCCGTGCGCACGCGGACCCAGTGCCCTACACTAATATTATAAAGAGGTAGTTTGTTTTTTTTATTTTTTTGTTTGTAGGAGGTAATCTCTGAAAGTAAGTACTGGTATGATTGCTAAAATTTTTGCACCGATAGAAAGCTACTTTATTCCTGAGTGACATAGGCTATATTTTATGTACGCGGTCGAAGCTACGGGCAAAAGCTAGAAAAGAATAAGAATGAATGAATGATAGCTTAGTTGAACACATCTCCACCAGTGCTAAGCTATGTGGACCAAAGAATATGATTGGTGGATATCAAACGCATCCATAGCAACGGAGCATAGCACAACTCTGGTGGAAAAGTACACGAAAGCTCTTAGCCATCATCTCCATATGTTGAGAAAGAAAAAACCTTTTCTACTCTTTCATTAAATTCATTAAAGAACTGAGTTATCAAATAATTCTATCGAATTTTCCTATGGTGAGAAACAAGGGACGAAAGCAAAGGCACTAATCGACCGTCTCAGTTACCGAGTGAAAAACGCTAACAACCAGACACAAATGTTTTTTTTAAAACTAATTTGAGAAAAATAATAGTACCGTTTGTACCTCCTTATATAATCCGTCTTGTTTTGGTACAGGCAGAAGCTACTGTAGTTTCCTAATGAACAAATTAACATTTTTAAAAGCAAATTGTTTTTACGTGACACAGTTAACTAAACAAGAGGAAGTTAAAAGCTGGCCCGATTTGTAAGCTACTGACCCATTGTTTTCCAACTTTCACACAGTTTTTCTGCATTAAACCTAACCACCTAGATACATACAAAGGGAGCGTTTTGCAAAACTCCGACAGTACCAACTTTAATGTTACGGACTACCTACCAGTAGTATAAAACAACTCACGGTTGCAGGTCATACCTACTGCATATAAAATATTCCCGGCTCTTTTAAAAATCAACTGATGAGAAAACTTTGACACTCCAGGCGGTTGCGTTAGCATAGTTAGAGAATAAAATGTTCTCTTTCACATCAAAAATTAGTAGCAATTTATAACATCAACTATGCATTTACACTGTATCTTTAATTCTTAGAAGATCTAGACACGACGGAGCGTGTTAAGCCAAGAGAGAACTCGCGAGTAGCACCCGTGTGTAAAATCTACACGAATCATTTGGAACCACTTTTGAACTTTCATACTCAAAATTTATTTAACATAAACACAACCAATTTAGTTTGTATATGATGAGACGCCCTAGATAAAGTAGTACCTATCCCAAATTTCATAAACACGTTGTGGTTTTTATTTCTGTTAAATAAATTTCTAGATTGTCTACAGAACTTGAACTTGACACCCATTTAGAACTCAATTCCTTTGTTGGTGAAGACGACAAACACACCATACCTTAAAATTAAAGTTGGCTCCCACAAGTTACATGCCTACAACTGTAATTAAAATTGAATTTGGCTCCCACAAGTTAAATGCCTACAACTGTAATTAAAATTGAACTTGGCTCCCACAAGTCACATGCCTACTACTGTAATTAAAATTGAACGTGGCTCCCACAAGTCCCATGTCTACTACTGTAAATAAAATTGAACTTGGCTCCCACAAATCACATGCCTACTACTGAAATTAAAATTAAACTTAGCTCCAATAGGTCACATGCCTACTACTGCAATTAAAATTGAACTTGGCTCCCATAGGTCACATGCCTACTACTGCAATTAAAATTGAACTTGGCTCCCACAGGTCAAATGCCTACTACTGAAATTAAAATTGATCTTGACTCCCACAGGTCACATGCCTACTACTGCAATTAAAATTGAACTTGGCTCCCACAGGTCACATGCCTACTACTGCAATTAAAATTGAACTTGGCTCCCACAAGTCACATGCCTACTAGTAAAATTAAAATTGAACTTGGCTCCCACAGGTCACATGCCTACTACGGTAATTAAAATTGAACTTGCCTCCCACAAGTCACATGCCTACTCATCATCATCATCAACATTTTCAGCCGATAGACGTCCACTACTGGACATAGGCCTCCCCCAAATGTCGCCACAATGAACGATCCTGTGCATCTATCGGATTCCTGAAACCTTCACCAGGTCATCGGTCCACCTTGTAGGGGGCCTTCCAACACTGCGTCTTCCGGTACGCGGCCGCCACTCCAGAATCTTTAGGCCCCAACGGCCACCTGTTCTGCGAGCAATGTGCCCTGCCCATTGCCACTTAAGTTTGACGATTCTTCGTGCTATGTCGGCAACCTTGGTTCTCCTGCAGATATCTTCATTTCTGATTCGATCACGCAAGGAAACTCCGAGCATAGCCCTTTCCATTGCCCTTTGGGTGACTTCGAGCCTTCTGATGAGGCCCATTGTGAGCGACGAGCGACCACGTTTCGGAACCATATGTCATCACTGGCAACACGCACTGGTCATAGACTTTCGTCTTGAGACATTGTGGTATATTGGATGAGAAGATACCGCGCGGCTTTCGGAGCGCTGCCCAGCCGAGTCAGATTCGACGGTTGACCTCTTTCTCGAAATTAGATCTACCCAACTGGACTGTCTGTCCAAGGTAAACGTCCACAACTTAGCTAAACTTAGAGAGTCTCCAATCTTGATAGGAGTGGGTGCTACATGGTTGTTTATCATGACTTTAGTTTTATCCATGTTACTACTGTTATTAAAATAGAACTTGGCTCCCACAAGTCACATGCTACTACTGTAATTAAAATCTTGCAGCCTTTTTTTCCAGTGAGAAATGATCACATTTTTACTGACTAAAAACCACTTGTGTTCCTTCAGTTGGCCTTTGCGTAACAGGGCCGCAGTAACAATCACGCAACCCTGTCAGGCATCGGTCCTAGCTGGCCCCGTCAATGTCACCGACAACTCTTTGAGGCACGTTTGGAACACAACGCGTCATCAACCAGCTGACGCAAGAGGTCGCTGCCGCCGATGTCCTTCTCTAGGACACGGCAGTGATCCACCCAAGCGGGACAGACATTCTTTACCACATGCTCCACCGTGTCCTCCGGGCGATCCGCACAATGATAACACTCGGGTGTTTCTTCTCGTCGAATCCGACAAAGGAACCTCCCGAAACAGCCGCAACCAGTGAGGACCTGCTTCAAGTGGCCGTGACATGATGCCTCTATAACTACTCTTCAGAAATGAAAGTCCTATCTATGCAGTTACTTATCTATCTTACTAATTTTACGCAGCCTTGTTCAGAACTGTGATTATTGACTTAAATCATTTGAAATGGTATTTCTATCTTCTACGTAGCTATCTGCCGCATCCCCGTTCGTGGCAGCCGCATACATGTCAGGACGGGGTCCACTTACCCTGCCTGGTGGAGCCGCAGGACTAGCCTTCGTGCACACAAAGTTCTCCCACGACCTCGACAAGACAAGACCAGATATCGAGCTCGTTATGGGAGCCGGCTCCTTGGCCGGTGATGCCGTAGGAATATTACGATCTTTACTTGGTAAGTTTGTAAAAATGGAGCATAAGGGATAGGAGGATAATGTTCACCAAACAACGAATCTGTTTGAGTAAGAACTCAATCGCACCTGCATCATATTTTTCAAAACACAAGCTTAACTTTGTTGATTCCATTAAAACTTTAATGGAAAGAAATTATAAAAGTTGACGTTATCAGTGATCCGGAAAATAACCTCCTCCGAGAACAGGAATACAACTTATAATTAATTAGGTAATAACTTAAGTTTGTTGTTATTGCAGGAGTAACAGATGAGTGGTACTGGAAGGTGTACAGTTCTCTGCCATATACTATGAGACAGCGCACATTTTCTTTAAACCCTGTACTAATTCGACCGAACAGCGTCGGCCGACTGATGCTCCGAAGCCCAAACTTTGCCGACCATCCTAAAATCCATTTAAACTATTTTGCTGATCTGAACGATTTGCGAACAATGATCGAAGGAGTTCGTATGGTAAGAAGTGATTGTTAGATAATTCATATTTTCTCATCTATTCGTATAATCAGTTCCAATATTGCCCTTTTTCATTTGCAGGTAGAGAAAGTAATTAGTACGAAAGCCTTCCAGCGCTATAACACTAAATTACACAAAACGCCGTTTCCCGGCTGCGAGTCTTTGTTGTTCGACTCGGATGAATACTGGGAGTGCGCTATTATGCAGACGTCCATCACATTGGACCATCAGGTAAGTTACCTTTTTTTAAGGTTGGAAATCATTCAATGACATTTCGCGCCCTTGGGCGGGGCAGAAAGGCGTGTCAGACTTTTACTGACTAAAACTCATTCCTGCTTCGACCCTGCTGAGCCCCTACGATTTGCTGACATCTCCTTGAGGCGCGCGCGGAACACTACGCACCGTCGACGACTTGGGCTCGGTCCGGACGGTTACCGGACGTTCGGACGGCGAGCTACCTATTGCGCGCCGTCCGCAAGCCCGCGCCTACAGTGGCCGGAAATCGGGATCGGCGTCCCGACAGCTGGGACGAGAGGGCCACCAAAAAGAGGCGACCGCCTGCCACTCCTCGCTCCGGACCATGGCCTGTACCAAGGCCCGGCGTGAGAGATCGCTGCCGCCGAGCGCCCCCACGAGGATACGGCGGTGCACACCTCTACCGTATGCTGCACCGTGTCCTCCAGGCGGTCCACACAATAGTGACACCCGGGCGTTTCTTCCGCACGAATCCGGTGCAGGTATCTCCCAAACTGACCATGTCCGGTGAGGACCTGCGTCATGCGGGAGATAAAGACGCCGTGTTGTCTTTCCAGCCACTCCTCAAATAGAGGACTTACCGCCATAATTGTGGCGTGCCCAGCACTGGGTTGCGACAGTCGTTGTCGCCATTCCACCTTAAGATCCCGCCGGAACTCTACGCCATGCCGCGGCAGCGGAGTATCGTCCTGGCGTTGCACCTTCACGCGCAGATCGTGCTGGCGTACAAGGACTATTGCCTCCAAATCCCACGGTGGTAGGCCAGCAAGGAGGCTCGCCGCTAAACCGTGAGGTATCCCTGCACCATCCGGATGGCCATGACCCTCTGGCATGCGTTCAGCTTGGCCGCCGGTTGCTTTTGCAGCGACGGCGCCCATTACTACGTGATTACCGCCCTCCAGTCCAATGTGACTTTTGTAGTTGGCGGAGCAAAACGGCTTACGAATTTGTAGGTTTAGCAGGCCATTTACTTTGTGTAATTACTTTTTTCACCACTGCTCTCAAAACAGTGAAAGAAAACATCGTGAGAAAAAGTATAAATACTTATCTTCAGTTTTACATGTGATATGTTTGCAACCTGATTATGAAATAATACAAATCCCATCAGATATTTTTTAGTGTTGAGTAGGTATAATAGTGTTATGTTATGTATGTTTACAGGTGGGAACGTGCAAAATGGCTCCCGCGGGTGACCCAACTGGTGTAGTGTCCCCTCGACTGCATGTCCACGGCATCCAAGGCCTGCGCATCGCCGATGCGTCTATCATGCCACGCATACCCGCTGCGCACACACATGCTGCCGTCGTCATGATCGCAGAAAAAGCCGCAGATCTCATCAAACAAGATTGGGGAATATCTATTTAACACTTTTACTGCCTAATTTTGATGACGTCCTATACGTTGTCGCCGTATAACTTAGAAATATACTCAAAACGCCAGGCGAGTTGTCGGCTCCTGGAGAAATTTTTGATCAACGCGCTTGACGCGTTCTTCGTTCGTCACTGCAAGTGGCGTTAATCAATTTTGTACACATATCTTATTTATTTGATCAAGTCACTTAACAACTTTAGAATTAAATAGGTATATAATTAGTAGGTAATAATTAATGTTTGTGGATATGGTCAGTCTAGTCAAGTCAATGTACCAAAAAAACACAATTCTAGTTATTAGTTAAGAACAGAGAACAAGTTATAATTAAGTACATAGGACGTTTACATCGCAACCTTTAGAAATATGTACCTATGTAGATAGGTAGATACTTTTGAGCGCGACTTCTTTATATCATTTATTACGGACACGAAGTCGAAGCCAGGTAGAAAAAGGCAGCCTGTCCTTTCTTGGGGTTCAACCTTACTCCGTACCTTCCATCAAAATCGGTTCTATAGTTTAACAGTGAAAGCGTAACAGGCAGACAAAGTTATTTCCACATTTATAATTTTTTTTTTTAAAGACAGCCATTTAATTTCATGTCAAATGCCCGGTAAGGTCCTGCGTCAAGCGGAGAGTAAGAACGCCATGGTGCCTTTGTAGCCACTCATCAAAGAGGAAGACGGGACTTACCGCCGTGGTTGTGGCGTGCCTGTAACTGGGTTGCGACAGTCGCTGCCTTCATGAGATCCCGCCGGAACTCTGACCGCGATTTTTTTTTGCAGACTAAACTGCTACTAGAAAGTAGCAGCTTAGTCTGCATAAATACTTACCGGTTATTACGGTCGCGAAGTGGAAGTCACAGCCTGATAAAAAATAGCCCTGCTTTGGGGTTCATACCTACTCCGTACAAATTTCATCATCATCGGTTAAGTAGTTTAGCCGAGAAAGTGTAACACAGTTAGATTCACATTTCCGAGTACAGTACAGGTTGTTTCAAAAATAACTCAGGTTCGCAGATGCATAAAAAAGCAACAAATAGGTACATATTAAATTACAAAATCAGACACTGAAGTTGGGGAAAATTACTTTTTGAAAAAAAAACATTATCCAAATATCGTTTATCGCGGACCTTTAGAGATCGCTTTGAAGAGTTCTCTAACTCTTCAAAGCGATCTCTAAGGGCCTGCGCACACTTGAGACATGACTGTCTTAGACAGAATTGTCTACGACGCGTCGCAGGCTTGTCTGCGACCAGACTGTTTTGAGACGTCCAGTGTTGCCAACAGTTACACTAACTTACCACTAGAGTCAACTTTTAAAACCACCAGAAAACCAGTAACAAAAAATTATCCCACACACAAATTAGCAAAATTTCCCACTAAAAATATGTACGAAATAAAATAAGTAGGCATATAGGTTATTAGTTTCCTTTAATAATAAGTATTAAAAAATAACAATCAGTTGATCAAAATACCATTTGTGGGTGAATTACCATTAGTAGGTAATTCAACATACAAATTATTCAATAACAGCTATGTATTAATTCGTCTTCAGACGAATCATTTTTGTTTGCACCTTTATCGTCGGTATCAGATTGATAATTATGGATTCTATGGTGCTGATTTTCACCCGAGTGATCGCATTTTTAGTAATAAATTGAATTTTACTAAAGCACTAGAAAAATCCACTAGCCACTAAAACCAATATTTCGCAATTAAATGGGGGTTAAAACCACCAGTTTTAGTAAAAAAACCACTAAGTTGGCAACACTGACCGTATATCGCTAGACTGTTATGTCTTCATGTCTTGATAGTGTGCGCCGTGTCGTAGACTTATGGGCCTATTACACTACTCGATACTCAGACAGTCTTAGTCGATGTCCCGTAGTGTAATAATGGTTAGGGTCTTACTCGGAACAAAAAATAAGACAGTCTGAATATCGTGTGCTGAATATCGCGTAGTGTGAGAGACGTCGTCGATCGTTGAGACAAGACGGTCTTAAAGACAGTCTTGTCTTAAGTGTGCGCAGGCCCTAACATTCATCAAAATGCGCCTCGGAAGTTGAATAGGAAATGTAGAAATGTTGCCGATTTCTTGTCAAGTTTTTTTTTTACTTTTAAATAATTAGTTTTAACAAGTAATTTTCCCATGTCTTCAGTTTCTGATTTTGTAAATAAATGCGTTATTATATAAATTTATTTCTTAATTTTTTATGCATCCAAAAGTGAATTATTTCTGTGATACCTACTCAGTATTAGTATGGATTAGACCACACGGGTTAAAAAACAGAAACTTAACCTTTCGAATACCGTATAGAGACAAAATAGAAAGACAATGAGAGGAAATTAAATATGACTTTGAATATTTTCCACATATTTATATTTCATTATCATGAATTTATCCTGGACTTTCTTTTGTTTTTTAAATATCATAGGATTTCCACCATGATCTTGAAAATTTATTGGTACTGAAAGAAAAGGCCTTGCTGATGCACCATCTACTGCAGCATTGTGGAATGATTTATGCAAGAAGATTAAGAAAATACTTTAAAAACACTTTATTCCTGACATCATAATTCATACTATAACAAGGAAACAACACTACTACAATAGATGTAACTATCAAATAAAAGCAAATAATTTAATCAGGAGAATGCCCTGTCTTTGTCTTCCTGTTGAGTTTTCTGTACAAAAAGGATATTCTCTTCTCCATATCCTTCCATTTTGTTGGTCTAGTTTGTCTCGAACCTGTATTAGCCCACATTTTTCTTTTTCTCAGTAAAATCTGTAACAAAATTATTACAATAATATAATAAAGTGTATTAAAGTTACTGTCTTAAAATTGTTTTATTTAATTTTTTTTTTCTAGTGTGGAAATCATCTAATGACTTCTCTTGCTCTGGGCGGAGTGGTAAAGCGTGTCAGACTTTTACTAAAACCACACCTGTGTCCTTCAGTTGCCCTTTGCGTTCTAGGACTACGGGATTCCTTTTCAGAAATTCCCCACGGTCCTAGCTAGCGGGCATCGGCCCTACTGGGCCCCTACGGTTTACTGACATCTCTTTGAGGAGCGCGTGGATCACTACGCGCCGTTGACGACTGGGCTCGGTCCGATCAATTACTGCACGGCCGGACGGCAAGCTACCCATTGCTCGATGCCCGCAAGCCAGCGTCTACCGTGACGTTGCTGCTGGACGGTGCTCTGCCCATGCGGGGCACACCTCCACCGTATGCTCCATGGTGTCCTCCGGGCGGTCCACACAATGATGACACCCGAGCGTTTCTTTCCGCCTGAAACCGATACAGGAACCTCTCGAACTTGCCATGTCCAGTGAGGACCTGCGTCATGCGGAAGGTGAGGACGCCGTGTTGCCGCTCCAGCCACTCTTCAAAAAGAGGACTTACCGCCATAATTGTAGCGTGCCCAGTGACGGCGACTGTCGTAACCCAGTACGACAGTTGTCGTCACCATTCCACCATGAGATCCCGCCGGAACTCTTTCCGCCATGCCGCCACTTGGCGCGGCAGCGGAGTTTCGCCCCGGCGTTGCATCTCCACGCGCAAATCGTGCATGCGTCCAAGGACTGTTGCCTCCAAATCCCATGGTGGCAGGCCAGCTAGGAGTTTCGCTGCTTCGCGGGAAACCGTGCGGTATCCCCTTACCATCCGGATGGCCATGACCCTCTAGCAAGCGTTCAGTATGGCCGCCGATCGCTTTTGCAGCGACGGCGCCCACACCGGCGCCCCATAAAGACCTGTTGCGCTGTTGTTGTTGGGCTGTGTGACTGGCCTTTTGGTCTAGTGGTTAGTGGCTCTGACTGCTATGCCGGAGGTTGTAGGTTCTATTCCCACCCAGGACAAATGTTTGTGTGATGAGCACAATCATTTGTTCTGTGTCTGGGTGTAATTTATCTATATATAAAGAGCCATGAACCAAACAATTCCCATGTAGAGCCTCTGGCAGGAGGCATCTGGACCCCCAAAGTTGAGCAGGAGCCTCTTTAGGGCAGCCCCAGTCCATTCCAGTTTGGGAGTCAGACGTCGAAAGTGCTCCACAAAGTTCCACCGACTGTCGAGGACAAGTCCCAGGTACTTCATTGTCGACCCGACATCGATGCAAAGCTTTTCTACCGTTATTTGGGAACCCAGTGGGGGCGCGTTCCGAGGGCCATCACAGCACAATACACACAACACGCCTCGGAAGTGTGCAGTGCCACTTTGAGTTCCAAATGCTGATCCTCTCAATGACTTTTGCAACCCCACGTGTCACTAGTCCGTCTGCTGCCTGGTGCGTCTCCTCCTGTGCCAGGACTTTTTTATTTAACACTTAGCCCAGATACTGCGATGGGCCACGGGGGTTTAAAAACCCAAATTATTCATTCTATAAATGTACATAAGCTAAGCTATAATTTTTTTTTATTTGTGACCTTTCCAAAGTAGCATCGTAATGTCTGGGTGGTATTTTCTGAACCTTTATTTGACACTTCCTTCTGCCAGTAGCATCGCCTGTGTGAATGTAGGTTTCTCCAGAGGGTGCCTTTTAGAAAATTCTTTCTTATTTTTTATGTACATTATAAAAGGAACCTCAGAGCTAAATTTCAGCCTTCTCAAGTCAGGGCTTTGCCTTATATGTACCTATACAGATTATACCTACCTGGCATTGTAAGTCTCATATTGTTTGTACTTACTTGATATTCATTGCCATTCACACCCCTAATCCATGATGGCACAGTGTACAGAGTCTTCACTGGGTGCAAATCTCCAGGTCCAAGTATATCTATGTAATCATTTTGACCAAACAAAGCTTTACGCTCTGTCCAAGCATTTGCTGGCCTGAAACATAACAATAATAGAACTTGAAAATAGACATCTTCATAACTGTTTATCTAGCTAGAATGGTATGTTTCCTATAGATACCTTTTACAATATAAGTAGAAATATTGTTGTTAATACGGACTTGGCTCCAATGCTAAAAAATATCATAAAATAGAGACCAAGATGTAACAGGTACAAATTGAAATGTTACTGCAACTAGTTATTTCACTACACTGTGTACAATGTTTCAAAGTAATATGTTACCTGTACTCAGGCATGGGCAAAGGTTTCCCTAATGTTCGAGGAAGTGTACCACCACTCCAGATCTTTTCTTCATATCCATATCTTTTAATTAAGCGTGTCTTTTCAGCATGATACCGGGTCCTGTAATTAAAAAATATATAAAATTACATAAATAGAAATTGATACGGTACTTTTATTAAAAAATACTTTTCAGTTAATCCTAACCTCACGCTGTTTACAGTGGGTTTCCAAAATACTTTCAATACAGCAAAACCAAACCACGCCATTTTACTAAAACTGTATCATAAGTTGTTTATAAATTAGATACGTGTCTCTTACACTAAATTATAATTTAAATTCAATGAAAAGTATTGTTATTGAATAATTGAATTCTTGGCTCGTAGCAAAGCTCGTAGAAGACGAACAACAGAGTGGAGCAGACTTCAAAGTCAAAAGTGACAGCCCTGACAGGCGACAGCAGTGACAGACTTTTAACCGAAGTTGGCCGAGAGCGACACTTGGCCGACAATAAAGTCGTATTTACACATTCGCTTCACACATTTTGTTCACAAATGTTTTCTCGAACGACGACTATGTAACAACGAAGCTAATGTCGAGGTGCATAGCGAGGGCGAACACGAACATAAATGTGGTATAATAAAACTTGATACAGGTACATTATCTATGTACAAATTATAAAATAAGAAAGTTCATTCACTAAACTGTAATGAATTTCGATAACGCCTTGCTGTTGATTCTGGAGGTGTTTTTTTTTCAGCTCTGAGAAGACGTCTAACTCGAAACGCACGTTCCGCAATCGACAGTGACTCGAGTTTATCGCAGGTTTTTTCGAGCAGTTGTGTTACAAAATTTGAAAAGCCTTTAAAATCAAATTATTGTCTAAAAAGTAGATACCCATTTGGATTAATAGCCTGTAATTAAGTGCTCTGGGTATTTACCGGGTGCAAACCCATCTCTATGCACTCACGGTTTGGACACATCGCTTAAAAGGCTATGCTTTCAAACTTTTAAAGCAAATGTTTTAAAAAAATAAAGAAACTAATCAAACAAAATGGCCGATGTTCTATAAAAATAGTTCTATGGGAATATTGAGAATTATAAGGAAAGGCATTTTGTAGTATGTATTACATTTCACAAATTTTTACTTATTTATTTCGTTTTATACTACTGTGTGTAATATGTCTTTGCTTTATTTGAAAAAACCGTTCATACTAGCGATTTACGCAAATAACAAGGAACAGTGTTCCTTGTTTGTTTATTCTCTAAAATATAAACAGATTATTATGTCTTATTTTCAATACAAATCAAAAGTATATAAATTACTTTCCTTTTGTTCGCAAACGATATTGTTCATGTAGTGCTTAAAATAATAAAGAATATTGTGCTCGTGTTTACTTGGGCGCGTAATTGCGTTGTTTGTTTACGTTTCATGATGTTGCAGTTTACACAATAATCCTCCAAAATGAAATTGTAATGTAGAAACAAATTTCGTTTCCAGATATTGGTCTAAAATAATGTCTAAAAGAGATCAAGGCGACCGAAATGAAAGAAAATTGGATTCGAGTGACTACGAAAACTTGATATCACAACACAATTTATTTGAATCGTCTCGATCAAAGAATCAAGAGTTACCGAGTTTTCCCGGATTTTCTAATGCTGAGACACAAACTAAAACTAGCGACATAAAAGAACAAGCGGTGCACTCTGGCCTGGGCGCTTGGCATTACAACCCGTGGTGGATGCTGGCCAGCACGTCACGGAACCTACCGTCACAGGATGACTACTCGGAGCACAGTGATCAAACTAAAGTGAAACAGGAACCGCGTGGTGCTGGCACTCCAGACAGGGACCCATTACATACTGACTTGGAACAGTTTCAAGTAGAGACAGTTACACCTCCAGTTGGGTTGGATTCGTTTTGTGATGACTGCTCTGACCCATTTTGTGACTCAAGTGGAGCAATCTGTCGCAAACTTTTTCACTGCCCTCATTGCAGAAAGAGCTATCCCACGATTTTAGAATTTAACACACACTTGACAGGGGTACATCCAGCACAAAAGCCCTTCAGATGTCAGATATGTTTGGAACCATTTCACAAGAAATCACATTTACGAAGACATTTAGATGCCAATCATACACGGAAAGATGTCAACAAGTGTTCAGTGTGCTCTAAATATATAAAAGATAAAAGCAACTTACGCAAACACATGCAAGTACACACTGGTCGTGTACCTCAGAAACAATTCAAGTGTGATTTGTGCAATAACAAACGTTACATGTCGTTGGACAGACTTAACAATCATAAGGTGGTGTGCACAGGTGAAAAAGTATTGAAATACTGTGACATGTGCACTAAAGTTTTTGATAATTCAAGATCACTTAACAGTCACAAAAAAGTACATGCAAGGGAATTGAAATGTGACAACTGTGGGGAACAGTTACGTTCATTAGAGCAGTTTACTAATCATAGGATGATTTGTCAAGGAACAACATCAGAAGCAAGTGGCAGTCTTGGACATGCTGGCCCAGGGCATCCTGGTGGCCCCTCCATGGGCCGCTGCTGCACTCAGCCAGGCATTTGTGAGCATGACAAACCGGCCTATCTGAACATACCTGGATATGCAGCTGGTAGAGTGCTTGATGCCACTCTTTCCACTTTGAAATCAGAGCTGAACTGATAACACATGCCGTAATGGCTTACAAAGTAACTAATTAATACATATAAATTAAACAGTTTCTTTTTTTACAAGATTACCAAATAGATAAATAAATGACAGTAATAATTTTCACAATTGAGAATTTCACAAGACTGATGCAAATATCCCGCCTCACGACTTGCTTTATTATTACCATTTAAATTTAGGCTTTAGTTTGTAGGTTAATACAGATAGACTAAGAAACATAGCCATTTGAACATGTTCTTATATATTTACAAAGAGGTTGAAAATATTTGAATATGCTGAAATTGTTATAACCATGTTTAATTTTTACCTAAAATTAATTCATAGCTGTTCAGTGAACAGTGAAATAGAACCTGATCATACATGCAACAATTATTGTACGTCAGATGTATTTTTTTATTATTTGATATCTTTTCTATAACAATGCTTTTGACTGATTTAGAGTAAATGTGAATGTGCAGTATTACAAACATTAAAACAATTTTTATTTTTCTATTTGGAGAAGTTATAAGAGTATGTTATTTTTATAATTTTTAGAACATAATATTTTAGTTTTATGTTATGTACCTAAGTTGTATGTTGTAAAGTCAGTGGAGACGTATGAGGGGCATGTTATATTTTCCAGTGCTCTGATGTACTTTTTTCTCCAAAGACATATTATTATGTAGATGTGTGTAGTTTCGTATACATTATGTAAACATGTATTTCGAATATTTTCTAAAGACAACTTTTATACACATAGGTATGGGACATTAAGTTGATTCCATAATGTTACACCTTTAGGGTAAGTTAAACTTGGTCAAGTGCAATGTACGGTTGGCGAAGCCTTGTTCATGTTATGGTTATTGGAAATATTTGTTGTGTTCTCCCTACCCATAATATTTATTCTTCAAGTGTTATACACTGAAAAATTATTGCTGCAATTTATAAAATTATATAAGTGTAATGTTTTATTAAATATTTAAACACAATATATGTACACACACTGTAATTATAAGATTCGAGGCTATAATATCTAAAGCTAATAAGCCTTTATTATGCTTATTACATCATAGGACTTTATTACTATACTCTCAAATTTTATCATGTATACTTATATTTTTTTAAACCTTATTATTTCTAATTTTATTTATTTTGTTCATGTTATGTGGAAGGAAGAGTACTTCTATTTGGAGGCTTTTTATTCATAATCAGTTGTTGCTATTTACAATTGTTTTTAATACTAATAGCGTAGTTTATTTTTAATATCTTTATCGCTTAGTTACGTAGTTTATATTTTGAAGAATTTTAATAACGTAAGTTCCACAGTGGAGTCTTGCTTTTACGAGCCACCGAAAAATTTATTGGGTTTACTATACCAAATTCGTTTTATAAAGTTAATACATAATATTATATTGTAGTTACTTAACTGGTGACTTTATATGGCGTCTTGGTTGATTATGATCTAGTTTTAACATTTGTATTTAGTTTTATTTGTTTTTTGTAACCACGTCGCGCCTCGAGGAGCAAGGCAACCCTAATTTTAACCTGGCTGAACGGTGCCTACAAGTTTCGGTTCCAATCTGTTATCATTTATCATATAAAAGTTTCAAAATTGTTAGGCTTACTCAGTCTTCATTCATATACCTATATTCTATAACTTTCGTCAAGTAAGTGAGTTGTCCTGCTTGTCGAGATGCGCCACTGATATCCATTATAAGCGTTAAAGAAGGACAGTTTCAAAGTTAGAATTTAGTCTGTGAATTTTACCGAAAATGTGTTCTTCAGTTATACAAACATTTGTGGTACCTTCAGTGGTGATATAATGTTGAAATAATCAGCTAAAGTATCAAAAATTAAATATAACTCTTGATATACCGATTTAACGAGCGCACTGATTATTAATCTTTAACATTAACTTGAATGTAAACTTTAATTTATCCTTATCCATTATAAAGTCGTTCATAAATAATATTCAGCATAGTTCCATCGAAATGCCACAAAGTTGTCAGTCGTCTTGTTATTGGCACTAACCTATAGGAAAGTATAATGTAAAGAATATATTTTATTATGAACTATTCATAAGTTTAGTGTAGGAACCACTTAACACCAGGTACTGAACTTAAATGTGAGGGCGGCGGAAAATGACAATAATATTGTGTAAACTATTACAGAAACAGTCATATTCTCTTTTGTATCGCCGCCACGTCCTCGTACATATATCATAATTAGGTACACTGTTTAAAATATACCCTTGTAAGATAATGTACTTACAATTCGGAATCATGATTAACTTCAATACTTTTTGTAATTCTTTCCACTTCTTTCTGGTGATGTAAACTCAAATTTTTATTTTATGATTAATTCGAATAACACTTTAAAATCAGTGACAAACCATCGAGGCAGACTTGGATCATCATGCGTTCAAAAGCGGGTGCACGATTTATTTGCAAACAAAATCTTCTCTGAACTACGCCATAGAAGGTTCAAGTCGAGACCATGTCTACAACTTTTGTTATAATCATTAGACTCGACTCGCACGGGCGCAGATGCAAATTCAGATACAAGTGTCGACGCGCGTCGTCGTGCGTTGACGCTCGCATTAGCGCGCCCGAATCATAGTGCTGCCCCGCTAGCCAAGTTACGATCGTTTCGTTTGCGTCGAACGCCTCGAGTAGGCCACGCCTCCGATTCCTTTGTTCTGACCACTTGACTGAGCGTTGGGATAACGTCAGAACAAAGGAATCGGAGGCGTGGCGTACTCGAGGTGTTTGACGCAAACGAAACGATCGTAACTTGGCTAGGGGTGCTGGACCAGTTCAAAGGCGTCCGTTACACGATAGGTTTGCTGTCAGTTTGGCCACAGTCAATGTTTTGATTGACGAAAAACCTACCGTCTAATACGATGATTGACGCCTGCATGACGAAAAACGTATGGCGATAAAATTTATGAGCGTGTAATGGACGCCATAGCCGAAAAACATGTCGCGTCGGCATCGCTTTGACTCTGCCAGTGTGAGTTAAGCCTTATTCTCAAAATAGATTTTCTGTTTTTTTAAATGTTCTTTAATTTTGATTGATAAAAAATAATAAATTGATAAGCTGAGCTTGAGCTAGCCAGCATTATGGGAAATGAGAACATACTTTCAGCTTAACGTACTCAAAGATCATCTTCTTAGTACATCGTCAACAGTTGCTTTCGGTGTTCATGAATGAGAAATTTAGGACCATGTCGTCGTCAAGTACGGCAAAGCCGCTTTAATTGCCAATCTTGTTTACCCGCCTTTCAAAGTATTATTAATAAGGTAATGCTAATCACACGAAAGAAGATGAATACCGATGATAAGAAAAACCCCAAAACTTTCATAAAGTACACTCCAATGTTTCACCCCAGATGTGTAACTATTCTTAAACTAAAATTATTATTTATACCGCCGACTTTGTGACTGATTCTGCCATTTGTTTGGATTGATATTATACAGAAAATTTATACCATTAGGTACCTAAATATTTTGTCTTTGTAGTTTTTTAGCATGGTGTGTAAATTTTAATGCACCTAGGTTTAAGAAAAAATGTGTTCATATGAATTTAGTTAGGTACATACATAGAATATAGTTCATCTATTTGATTAGTGACGTAGACTGTAAAACAGTGTAATGTGAATTACTATACGGACGCATTATTTTCCGACTAAGCCTTCCATTGCGTATTACATAAAATAAGCCAAATTATCATGTTATAATAGAGGCTCGTGTGGAAACAATGCTGCCTGTGCGTTAACATTGACCCTTTATTTATTATGTACCGTATCCGAATGTAGAACTAGTATTTCAAATCAAGTAAAAAAATAGCATACCTACCGTTACTAAAAATCACGAATAAATTAAAATTTCCTTTCTGTTAAAATGTTTTATTATTTTCCCCGTCCCCATAGGTAAGTCATCGATCAAAAATAGGAGGACGAACTACTAATCTTTAATATTCCATCCTCCTATTCTTGGTTGAAAAAATAAACAAACGCTGCCTGGGGACTCGGGGGAGCTGCTTGGCGCCCAGCCTGATGCGATCAACACAATAAAATGATTGATTTGATTTAAAAAAGAAAAATCTTTGAACTACTCCTGGGTGTATCGTAGGTGGTGCGTTTCTAAAACAAAAACATGCAAGCTGTAGAGCTTTTACTGTATGTAGATACACAAGACACCTAGACCCGGAACGTCTATCTGTAGACCATACAAATATTTCTTCCGTGCGGGAATCGAACCCGCGACTCGCAGCACAGCAGCCAATCTATCAACAACTACCGTCAAGAATTGTGGCGGACTTACTAGTTAGAAAATTTTACCACTTTGTCGGCGTGATTGTTATATATATTGGTACCAAATTTCAGCTTTCTAGTGCTTACGGTCACTAAGATTATCCGCGGACGGACGGACAGACTTGGCGAAACTATAAGGGTTCTCAGTTGACTACGGAACCCTAAAAACGGAGGCGTTATAATCAGTACAGAGACAAAAAATTACACAGATAAAATTAAGTACTTACGCAATCCAGCTATCTGCATCAGGACTTACCGCAGACGAACCTAGCAAGCGCAAACCCCGGATCGTGGTCGTAGGAGTGTTTTCCTCTTTGGCTGAAACTGAAGTCTTCAGGTGTATTGACGAACAGAATGTAGCCGAAAAGTTTCCGACGATTTCCATGGAGTCCTTTTTACCCGACTGCAAGAAGTGTAACTACGTTCCAGCTCCAGAAACACCGAAGTTCCAGCCAACATACGAAGAGCCCTAATTTCCCAGTCAAGGATTTTCATAAATTGGACGTTCTGTCCTGTCAGAGACTTCACCTTAATCCTGGTTACGAGATGCTAAAAATGCCAGTAATAAGGACATGCAGCAAAAACCTGTAAAGAGTCCGACTCGACGTGTAGCCACTGCGGTGAGATAGGACACTCGTGTCTGAGTGCGCAAATAAAGCGGACTCACCGAAATGTGTAGCTTGCTGTCGCTTCAAAAAGCCCTAAACCACAAAACGCGAGACGCTGAATGTCCTGCTAGAAAAACAACGGAAAACAGTGACATAAACTCAATCGATTATGAAGGCGCCTAGAGAGTCATATTCAAAACCAAACTTCTGTATAACGCTTACGCCGACTCGAAATTCCTGTGTGCTGACCTACAAACCATCGTTTTTTCATAATATTCAAGCATATTAGTTGATCGGCAAAAGTGTCCAATGTAAACATAACTCTTTTTATATTAACGCAACCTCGACTTTAAAACCCAATATTAATTTTGCTGATGTAAAATCATATGTGCGTAACTAGAATAAAGTGCAAGAAACAGTTTTAAAATACGAAATAACATATTGTGACTTTATTAACATATTAAATGAATACCTAATTTAATTAATCTTTTTTCTTTATTTCGATACTTTATCTATATAATAAAATTATATAAAAGGAGAAACTGACTGACTGACATCAACGCACAGCCAAAACTACTGAGACTAGAAACTTGAAATTTTGCAAAAGACTTACTTGTATAATGTAGGCGAGCCATCTAATAGCTCTTAGCTAATAGTTCTTTATTAGTGATCGATGAGTCGAGCACTAAGAGAGGATATTCCCAAATTCACCCCCTAAGGGGACGAAACGGGGGTCAAGTTTGTATGGAAAAACCGACTTTCACGCGGGCGAAACCGCTGGCAGAGGCTAGTGTTAAATATTGTAATAGATTTCATTGTCCTACAAAAACCATATTGTTAGAACTTCTTTCGCATGTGATACAGGTTTATCCTAGTACAGGCACATAACATACCTTTCTAATTATTCCTAAGATTTTATGTACCTAACTATTTTACCATGTTTTAACTCTGAATAAATATATTATTTAAAAAAATGTCCCCATACTCGGTTCTGTTATCGTATCGGTCTTTCCACGAAAGAATACAAAAGAAAAGTCAAACATAGTTTAAAATAATGTATTCTGTTAAACACAAAAATCAAGAACTGTATTATATCACGACACGCCCTCTCTTGACCGATGTCTTGATAATTTTAGATTTCTTCTCTTTCTTTTTCTTGGAAATATTTTCTGTCCTCTTCTTTTGTCTCTCGTCTTTCTTCTGTTCCACATTCTTTATTCTGGTGTCCCATTGTTTCTTACTCTGTTTCTTCTTTTGGTCCTGTATGACAGAAAGTTAGGTCAATTAGATTTATTACGTACTATATGTTGCCACTACTCAAGTCACTACACTACGACATAGTTAAGGGTGGGCGTTTCAAGGACTGTCTGTAAATGTGGACATTATGATTAATATCGCTGATTCTTAGCTTAAACATAGTTCAAGCAGTGGTAGTGCTTAGTACGTACTGTGTTACGATCAGGGACCATTTTGGTTACCCATTGAAAGGGTTTTCGACAGGGTTTTTCTAAGCAGTTAATGAAAAACCCATAAGACATAGGTAACCCTTTTGAATAGCTTAAAGGACCATTTGGGTTATTTATAGAAAGGGTTTTCGATAGGGTTTTTTTAAGCAGTTAATCTAAAACCCATACGATGTAGGTAACCTTTTAAATGGCTTAATGGACCATTTAGGTTTTTCAATGAAAGGGTATTCGATAGGGTTTTTCTAAACAGGTAAACAAAAACCCATACGATTTGGGTAACACTTTTGATCGGCTTAAATTAAGTCGTTGAAAAGGGTTCCTTACGTTTTCACCTGTTTTGAAAACGATAACAGCGTAATATTCCAATTCGGAGCAATGTAATATGATCTCTCGATGGTAGGCATACGTTGCAAAATGGCATAGCAAGCGTTAAGCGTCAGCGGCGGCGCCTTTGTGGTTACTTTCCGAGAGCCTTGCAAACCGGGATCTATGATCATTATTGCTTGTACTATAAAGTTCTTTTTATCACTGCTGGCCGCATATCGAAATGACTTATTATTATGATTTTTTCATTTCTGTACTTGTTTACTATTTTATTGTCACTTTTGTTGTTTGAGTTTTTGAATCCGGACGGCTTCTGCGATTTTTAACCGACTTCTAAAAAAGGAGGAGGTTATCAATTCGGATGTTTGTATTTTTTTTTTATGTTTGTTCGCGCATAACTTCGTCGCTTGCCAACCGATTTGAAAAATTCTTTTTTTGTTGGAAAGAGTATACTTCCCAAATGGTCCCATAGTCACCAAATCAGGATCTGATGATGGAATCTTGGCGAATTCGAGGGAACTCCTCAAAAATTATAGGCAACTATGTAGTGATTTTGGTATTTTCATCAAGAACTTAAGCATTTACAGTCAAAAAGTAACATTTGATGAAATGGAACTGATGAAGAAGACCAGAAATGGTCACGGAACTTCATACTCACATAGATATCCCAATGAAGATAGTTAAGCGACTATGATAATACAAATAAATGAATGGTTCTGAATAGTTATGCATTGAAGTGATCTGATGATGATGATGGAGCCGGAAGGTAGGCACTGGAACTCCGTAATTAATCAATGTAACCTAGCCGTGTTTGGACTTATTAGAATTGTCATGAGATGCACTTTGGCTATAAGATACTATCGAACTGATCTGATGATGGAGCCGGAAGGTAGGCACAGGAACTCTGTAATTAATTAACGTATCATAGCCGTGTTTGGGCTTATTAGAATTGTCATGAAATGTACTTTGACTATAAAATACTATCGAACTGATCTGATGATGAAGGTGGAAGGTAGACACAGGAACTTCATAATAAAACAATGTAACCTAGCGTTAGGGTCAGACAGGTACATCACCTACCCTGGTCACCAGGGGGAGTGGGAACGTCGAGAGATGTCGTGCGGTGTTCCACAGGGATTGGTACTAGGGCCATCCTTGTGGAACATCGGTTACGACTACGTGCTGCGCGGCGACCTCCCTGGTGGGGTCAGCGTGGTCTGCTACGCGGACGACACGCTGGCCCTGGCGCAGGGAGAGTCATACCAGGCGGCGGTCGAACTAGCGACACGTGGGGTTGCGACAGTCGTTGGCAGGATCCAGGATCTGGGACTCGAGGTGACTATGCACAAGTCCGTGAGAGGCCATGTGCTTTCACGGCCCTCGGAACGCGCCACCACCGGGTTCCCAGCTAACGGTGGGAGGAGTCCACATCGGCGTCGGGTCAACGATGAAGTACCTGGGACTCGTTCTCGACAGCCGATGGGATTTCGAGGAGCACTTCCGACGTCTGGCTCCCAAACTAAATCGGACTGGGGCTGCCCTCGGGCGGCTCCTGCCCAACCTTGGGGGTCCAGACGCCTCCTGCCGGAGGCTCTACGCGGGGATCGTTCGGTCCATGGCCCTTTATGGCGCACCGGTGTGGGCGCCGGCGCTGCGGAAGCAGCCGGCAGCCCGGCTGAACGCGTGCCAGAGGATCATGGCCATACGGATGGTGCGAGGATACCGGACGATTTCCCGCGAAGCGGCGAGCCTCCTTGCTGGCCAGTCACCATGGGAGCTGGAGGCAACAGTCCTTGCACTCATGCACGATCTACGCATGGAGATGCAACGCCGGGGCGAAACTTCGCTGCCGCGACAAGTCGCAGCATGGCGGACAGAGCTCCGGCGAGTTCTCATGGAGAAATGGTGACAGCGACTGTCGCGACCCAGTGCTGGGCACGTCACAATTATGGCGGTAAGTCACCTCTTTGAGGCGTGGTCGGAAAGACCTCACGGCGTCCTCACCTTCCGCATGACGCAGGTTCTCACCGGACACGGTAAGTTCGGGAGGTTCCTGCACCGGATTCGTGCGGAAACGACGCCCGGGTGTCGCCACTGTGTGGACCGCCCGGAGAACACGGTAGAGCACACGGTGGAGGTGTGCCCCGCTTGGGCAGAGCAACGCCGTATCCTCGTGGGGGCAATCGGTGGCGGCGATCTCTCGCGCCAGGCCTTGGTTCAGGCCATGCTCCGGAGCGAGGATGAGTGGCAGGCGGTCGCCTCCTTCTGCGAAGCCGTAATGCTAGCGAAGGAGGCGGCCGATCGCGTGAGACAACGGTCCTTACGCTCCAACCGCTGCGGCCGGGATTCCGATCCCGATTTCCGGCCACCGTAGGCGCGGGCTTGCGGACGGCGAGCAATGGGTGGCTCGCCGTCCGACCGTCTGGTAATCGGACCGAGCCCAAGTCGTCGACGGCGCGTACTGTTCCACGCGCGCCTCAAAGAGATGTCAGCAAATCGTAGGGGCCCAGCAGGGTCGAAGCCTACTGGGGCCACGGGTAGTGTGAAAGCGAAACCCGGGGCCCTGGGACGAAGGCAACGAAGGAACAGGAGTGGGTTTTTACTCAGTAAAAGTCTGACACTATCTCCCGCTCCGCCCAAGAGCGGGTTTTGACTTCCACCGTGTGCTCTACCGTGTCCTCCGGGCGGTCCACGCAATGGTGACCCCCGGCGTTTTTTCCGCACGAATCCGGTGCAGGAACCTTCCGGATTTACCATGTCCGGTGAGGACCTGCGTCATGCGGAAGGTAAGGATGGCCGTGTTGCCTTTCCAGCCACTCCTCAAAGAGAGGACTTACCGCCATAATTATGGCGTGCCCAGCACCGGGTTGCGATAATCGCTGTCGCCATTCTGCCATGAGATCCCGCCGGAACACTTTCCGCCATGCCGCGACTTGTCGTGGCAACGGAGTTTCGCCCCGGCGTTGCATCTCCACGCGCAAATTGTGCATGCGTGCAAGGACTTTTGCCTCCAGACCCCATTGTGGCTGGCCAGCAAGGAGGCTCGCCGCTTCGCGGGAAATCGTGCGGTATCCCCGTACCATCCGTATGGCCATGACCCTCTGGCAAGCGTTCAGCTGGGCCGCCGTTCGCTTTCGCAGTGTCGGCGCCCACACTGGCGCCCCATAAAGGGCCATGGACCGGACGATGCTTGCGTAGAGCCTCCGGGAGGAGGCGTCTGGACCACCGAGGTTGGGCAGGAGCCGCTTGAGGGCAGCCCCAGTCCGATTCAGTTTGGGAACCAAAAGTCGGAAGTGCTCCTCAAAATTCCACCGGCTGTCGAGGACGAGTCCCAAGTACTTCAATGTCGACCCGACGCCAATGAGAATTCCTCCTACCGTTAGTTGGAAACGCTGAGGCAGCGCGTTCCGAGGACCGTGAAAACACATGGCCTCGGACTTGTGCAGCGCCACCTCAAATCCCAACTGCTGGATCCTATCAACGACTATCGCAACCCCGCGTGTCGCTAATTCAACCGCCGCCTGGTACGACTCTCCCTGTGCCAGGACCAGTTTGTCGTCTGCGTAGCAGACCACGCTGACCCCGTCAGGGAGGTCGCCGTGCAGCACTTGGTCGTACCCGATGTTCCACAAGGGCAGTTTTAGTACCGATCCCTGCAGAACACCGCACATCTCTCACCGTTCCCGCTCTCCCTGGTGACCAGGGTAGATGATGTACCTGTCCGACAGGTAGGCCTCGATCACACGACAGAGGTAGTCGGGCACCCGGTGATACCAGGGCAGGGAGTTGAAGGTATTGGCGATGTCCAAAGACACCACCACGACACACCTGTCCTGGGACACCGCCTGCCCTGTCGTGAGGGCTCGCACGCGCATGATGGCGTCCACCGTGGAGCGCCTCCTGCGAATGCCGAACTGGCCGTCCGCAAGGTTCGGCCCCGTTCGTGCTAGGTATGCGACGAAGCGGTCTGCAATTACTCTTTCAAAGAGCTTGCCCACCTCGTCGAGCAGCACAATGGGCCGATATGTGGACGGAGAGTCCACCGGCTTTGCGATAAGGACCAGTTTCCCCGTCTTTCAGCGAAGTGGGAACTGGCCCCTCTCCATACATGCGCTGAAGAGCCCTCTTAATCGAGAACCAAGAGCCTCCATGGCCAGGACCCAGGCTTTCCCAGGCAAGTCGTCGGGTACTGGGTTGGTATTCTTGGCACTCAGCCTTCGTACAGCCACACTCATCTCTCTCTCTGCCTCGGTCACCTCTAGAGAATTGTCGTCGCCGTCGCCATCGTGATCCACGTTAGAAACCGCTGGTGGCGGAGCCATGAGCGAGCAGAGTGTTCACCACACCCTCCACAATCTGGTGGGAACCTGGGGAGCCCAGGGGAGTTTTTCCCGCACCACCTTGTAGGGGCGTCCCCACGGGTCTCCGTTCAGAGTCCCCAGCCACACATTGCGAGCCTCCAACTTGGCCCGCTTTATTTCTGCCCGGAGGGTGCGCTTCGCCACTCTGTACCCCTCGTACAGCTCCGCCTCTCTGGCCTCCGCATCCGGCGGGCGGTCGCGGCGACTGCAGTGTCTGGCGTACGCATTGCGCAGTGCCGCAATCTCCGGCGATCACTAGTACACCTGGCGCCGGGCACGTCCTGGCCGGACTCGAGGCATTGCCACGTCGCAGATTTGCGACATGGTCTCCCGGAACCACTCTGCCTCAACGTCGATGTCGACAGGCCCGTCTGGTGCTTGCACCCAGGCCTGTACCATCGCGGCTTCTAGGAGCTCCCGGTCTAGCTGTTTCAGCGCCCAACGCGGACCGCACCGGGTCTGTTGGACCGGCGCGGTCGAGGTCTAGGCGGAGATGTCAAACCGGAATGTCTGAGTACGTCTCCACCCCCTCCATGACGCGCCAGTCGATGACACCCGGTGACGGAGCAGGGCTGGCGAACGATATGTCCACCACTGACTCGCCCTGCATGCGCACGCATGTGGGGACAGAACCCTGGTTTAGGACGACCAGGCCTGTCTCCAGAGCCCAGTCCTCCACCATCCGACCCCGTTGGTTCGTGTACCGGGAACCCCAAGCCAAGTTCTTGGCATTGAAGTCCCCACAAACGACCACGGTGAGGGAACCAAACCCAGCGATGACGTCATTCAGCTCCATAAGGGAGATGTAGAGATCGGCGAGAGTTCTGTTCGGGGACAGGTAGACGCCTACCACTGCAATGTCCCCGAACCGTGCTGCCACGCAATCCCGTCCTCTCGTGCCGGCATCGAAGGACGGACTACCGGCGGCAGCTGAGGAAATTTGGATCACTGAGCTGTTCAGGTCCTGCACCCAGTCTCCTCTGGGCAGGACATAGTTCCTGGCTAGTGCTATTGTGTGGCTGGTTCCATGACTCGGAGACCACGGCGATGTTGATCGACCACTGCGCCATGCTCTGGAGCAATAGATCCTGAGCGGGGGCGCAGTGGTTGATATTCGCCTGGAGGAGACGTAATGGAGCCGTTATTGACAGTCCATTACAGTCTCCTCCCGAACCCCACGTGAGGGCCCTGCCGCGGGGGTTGCAGCGGCGATAGCGGCGGCAGCTAAAGACGAGGCTGCGGCGGTGAGGACATCAGGGTGGATGGGCCTCCGGACCTTGCTCTTGGCCTTGGCGGGGGGTCGCAGGACCTTCTCCCAGCCCGATGGTCGGCCGACTTGCCTGCCGCCGCACATGCGTAACAGTGTGGCGTTGCACGGCACTCAACCGCTTTGTGACCGGGCTGACCGCACTGGAAGCAGCGGTCACTGCGGTTCACCTCCGCGGCGCAACAGGCCCCCACGTGGCAGCGATAGCACCGCAGAGGTCTGGGCTCCAGTAGTTTTATCTGCGCGGAAACCCAGCCTACTAGTAGCCGTCAGCCTTCCCCAGTAATGGTTTTGGCCACCGACACGGGACAGCTTACCGTCACGGCTTGCATGCCTGTGCTGTCAGCGCGGATGGTGCCCACCCGAAGCTGTTCGGCAGTGCAGCCTCCCGCCTTTACGATTGCGGCCACCACCTCGTCCACCTTGACGGAGTCATCCAAGCCCATGATGCGCATATCAATGCACTTGGTGGGCCTGGACACTCGGGCCTCTTCCGCGTCCAGGGACGCCCTGATCCTTGCGGCCAAGGTATCCGCGGCAGGACCACTGGACGCACCAGGAACCTCCAGCATTCGGGCCCTGCTTACAGTGCCCCTCATGCGGAAACCCCCAGAGGCTCCGAGCTCGCCAAGGTAGGTAGGTATATGATAGACTTATAAATAATATAATGTAGCTATGAATTCGAAACGAACATTCAGATAATGGTTTTTAGTACGTAAGTAGTAGTAATTTAGTTAAGGGGTGGCCAGACGGTTGCAAACCAACGTTCCAACCGAGGTGACCGTATTAGTTTCAATCCGTGTAGACAGCAGTTTTGTAATCCATGACTTTCAACACCCTTGGTTGGAAGACGCGTTTTCCCAACCACCAAACGTTTTGGCGCGTGCTTTATATCCATGTAGCGGCAACACAAACCAAACACATAAACCAAGGTCACCTTGGTCGGAACGCTAGTTTGCAACCGTCTGGTCATCCCTTAAATTGGCAAGTAGGTAGGTTATAGATACACCGTACAATGCACAACAATGTACGTAGGTATAATAATATACCTTCACTTGATTATTGACTGATTGATCATTTGTGAGTTGTGACACAGATAGAATATTGGTCACTAAACGTAAAAATTGTTCATTCAATTGACTACAGAAAAACTGCTAACACGGGTCACACTAGGCAACAATTGTCGCAAATACGGGAGTTCAAGACACACACCTTAATATGAGAGTATCTAAATATTATAGGCAACACGTGTTTCGTCTACAAATCTGCAATGTCTAGTGAAATAAAGCCAGTACGCCAGCGATGGTTTGTGTGTTCATCCAGCACCTACTTAGCACAACCTTATCGAAAAACCATAATAATATGATAACCTAAAGAAAACCCTATTAATATAACCTATATTAATAGGGTTTTCTTCTAGGGTTATTTTAACGTAAGGGTAACCCTTTCAATGGGTTTCAAGTAAAGAACCCATCCAATGGGTTATCATAACGTTGATGTAACCCTTTCACTGGGGTTCCAGTATAGAACCCAATCAATGGGTTATCCATATTGAAGAGATAACCCTTTTAATGGGTTCAAGCCTAAAACCCATTCATGGTGTTACATCATGATAAAGGTAACCTCACAAAAGGGTTACCCTTTCAAAGACTTAACTTTTAATCGGGGTTGTACGGTCCCTGGTTACGATAGCAAGATAATTCATACATAAAAATAAGATTGAAGTACCTATCTGTTGTTGTAATATATATATTTTTTTACTAAATTCTATGAAAGTATATTCGGTTCGGTGAAATTCGGATAGCTGATGTTACATATTAACTTAGGCTAATTTAAATTTTCCCGCAGGAGTGGGATTTCAAACTACGGGATACATCTTCGAAGCAGTTGAACAAAATTCGACGAGGCTCACTGGGATATAGCTAATGTTATAATGAGTAACTTAAACTACCTAGTTTTTATTTTCCCAGGAATGGGTCTTAATTCCTAGGGGAAATCTCATCTCCGAAAAGGATAACTTTTGTTACATGATTGCCTCAAAAAAGAAGAGTAGGTAATGTACTTAAACTCCTCGCAAACGAAATCGCGAAATCGCGGTTAACATCTAGTTTAAAATAGGAAAGGAATCTTTATATACCATTTTCTTTATTGACTTCTTCAGTAATATGGGGTCGTCTTTAACTTTTTGTCCTTCAGCTTTTTGTAGTACATTTTTCCATGCAATTTTTTCTTTTATTTCTTTAACTTTACCACTGTCTTCTTTTTCTTCTAACTGTTTGAACCTGTCTTCTTGTTGTTTAAGATTTTCTAAAATCTTTTTAGGGTCTTTCTCCGCCTTGTTTACTCGTTCTGTACAATAAAAAAAGGTATATTAAATTTCCACAATTATTTATTATACATTTCTTTTGTTCAAAAGAAAAAAAAGTTTTCCCACACTAGGAATTACTCCTGGATCGTGGATGCATTCACAAACATGTAAAATCACATAAACAAGACACCCAGATCCGTAACACCTATCTGTAGGCCATAAAAATATTTGTTCCGTGCGGGAATCGAACCCACGAAGCGCAGTGCAGCAGCTAATCGCTCAACCACTGTGCCGACCGTGTCGTCAAATTGTTATAGGTTGGAGCGAATGACAGCTGTCAGATTCATACAACGCTTGTACTCGTTAAGAAAAGTCGCCGAGCCTATGCAAGAATTTGTGTCGTTTCTAAACACGAACTGTGTACACTGCTTTGGCGCTGAACAAGAATAAAATCTTGTCTTCAATAGACACGACGCGTGAAGTTGCTATGGTGCGGTATGGGGGAAGTGATGTGAGGGGGGAGTGGGGCGCCACGATCAATTTTCGTGGCTAGATCCGACAAAATTCTTTTCGTGTGCATGATAAATTGGTCCTATCCGCCGAACACACGGTGAAATTTCTAAGCGTGTACAAGCGCCATCTGCTGTCATCCTTCCCATGCTATCTTTAAAATACCTTAAATTATACTAATAGAGCAATTTTTTTTTCTAATCTCTTACCTTTCTTACCAACATTGGCAAAGTCAAATTTGGAAAACACAAGTTTTCCTTCATTGTTGAACACTGGTTTTGCAATATTTACTTTTGGCTTCTCTTCTGTGTTAGACTTCAACATTTCTGCAAAAGGTGCATCTACTACAGGTTTGACTTTCGTTTTGTTTAGTCTGTCCGTTTTCTTAATTTTCTTTTTCATTTTACTGCTCAAGCTTTTCTTTTGTAGTTTATTTTTGAAGCTGAACTTGTTCTGTGACTTGATCTTCTCTAATTTTTCTTCAAGTTCTGCTATACTACGGGCTCGCTTTGGCATTTCAATGTCTTCATTACTCTTTTGATTCTCATGAACTATTTCAATATCCATATTATCATCATTTTCACCTGCAATTATTAATCCAATTGTTGTACAAAACGAACAAAACATAAGGGCCAATTCACACCGGATTGGCCTCATGGCCATCACCCTATGACTCGCTTCTAACAGCAGCAAAAACATAGCATTGTTACTTAGCGTCAGTCAAAATTCTTTTGCCAGTAGAATTCTACTTTATAGCATTCATTTACGATTGCATCACTGTTTACCATAAGGTGGGATTGCAGTCAAGCACTAGTTTATATCAAATTAAAAAAAAAACTACTGGCAAAAGAATTTTTAAAATTGGTTTGGTATTTTTGAGTTTATTCAATACAAACAAAACAGCAAAAATTTAAATCTTTCCTCTACACTATATTAGTATAGACGGGAAAAAAAATTCAGGTTCAGTGATGATAAAATGAAAATAAAAATAAATGATTAATAAAAATAAGTTTGAGAAACCCATGTACAAAAGTTATCTCTATAAACACATCAAGTATTTACCTTTCATCTGCAGAGGTAAGGACATCACTGAAAATACATTTTTAAGAAAAGTGAATTCTTTACTCAGATCTGCTTTGATTTTTTTAATCATTATTTTCTTCTGTTGTGTCATTGTAGTGAGAATATACTGAAACAGAAAGTTTAACAGCGTTAGCATCATTGACATTACACCAGCATTCTTAGTCATTACTCATTAATTTATACTTGACGGTGGAACCACACACACTAGAAACGGGGCCATTAACCAAACTCTGGGGTACTAGTGTATCTATCCTATAGTCAGTAACACCAAGGTGCTACCTGCCTTTCTTTGAGGAGCTGGGGTGGATCGAATGATACATTTGTCCCACCTGTATGCAAAATACGCGCTCTAGAGGTGGAGTTCCAGACACAATCCCAACATACAATACAATCTACCCCATAAAATGAAATCATTTACATAGATTTAACTATGACAAGGCATTTGAAAGATATAGAAAATAAAGATTTAGTGTCTTTTTCTGATCGGTCGATTATATAGGTAATACAAAATATAATAGTACTCGAAAAACATTGCACACAAGTTACTGAAGGTTTTGAAAGTAAAAAAAGATGTGGAGTGGTAGTTATAGCAGTTGCCAGGTCAGCCCAGTTTTCTGAGCTTTTTACAGACTTGAAATAACCATTTACTCATTCAAACCATTATCTACAGCAGCGGTAGCAATAGTAGCAAAAAAGTTGAAGGAATTACTGGATAGTAATTCCTTCAAAAAAATTAATTATCAATACTTATAATGATTTTATTTTTATCTTGACGTAACTTACATGGAAAAAATTAAAAACTTATTAAATATAATTTTATTTATATCTCACAAACTAAGAAATTCAACTTTAACTCTTCAAAAAGACCACACGCGAGTAAACATAACCTCTTTCTGCGTTGCTCCGGCTGTCATTCCTTCTGTGATTCTGTCAATGTCAAAGTCAGTACGGTGCGGTTCGAGCGTAGACAGAGAAAGTAACTTTACTTTCTCTGTCTACGGGTTCGAGCTTACGTGCTGCCCTGCGTTCAAAAATGACAAGAGCAGGGTAGAGACGCTACTCAAACCGTCAAAAATGCTAGTTGTAACCCAGGGTCGTTCTTTTTTAACTCGAGTAGCTAAAGTGAATTCAACTAACTCTAACTCCGAGCAGGGTAGGTTGATGTAAGCGGCCATATACTAGTCGCCGAAAATACGCCATTTTATTCCATACATTAATTCCATACATAAATGTGAAAATAACTATCTCTCTGTTACGCTCTCATGATTTTAAAACTACTAAACCGATTTTGTTAAAATTATTTATTTCTTAAGTTACGCTTTTATGTGGCTTCGACTTTAACTTCGCGTCCATACACTCATAATCACAGCATTTCATCATCATCTCACCCATCAGATATCACAGAAAAAAACATAACTTTTCTTCTGGCACAGTTGGTTAAAAAACCTGCAGCACTTGTTTTTTTTTTGAGGTTACAAAGCAAAAGACAAGTTAATAATAATAACAAAAGCTAGTGGTCGTTTTTGGGGGCCCATTTATTGAGTCTGCAAGTCACCCCCTGCCTTTTATCGATTGATATTAATAATATTGTTCAGGCAGGGGCCATAGTCTTGTCATAACTCCAGGTTACATCTTTGTTTTCGATATGTCGCAATAGTTTTTCACCAACCAGGGTTTGTCCTTGGGTGCACTAGCATAGCGCGTACAGGGATAATCGTAGGTTGGGATCTCTTTTTTTAGATTACGTAATAAAACTTACCGAATTCAAAATAAATCACATGAAAAATCTGCAAACTGCAAACATAAACCAGTCACAACATGATTAGGGGCATGTGTCTTCGTCACTTACTCGTTTGGATGGAATTTGATGCGCCGAATATGACCGAACACAGCGCGAAAACTTCCGAATGCAGTTTTGGTCTCGATCGTAGTTTCGGCAGGTTTGCCGCCAAAACCAAAACTAAACCGCAACTCGACCAAAACCAAACATTCGGTCGGACATGCATTCATTCGGCCTGATATAACAGATCACGATTCATAGCAGTCAGTGTCTGTATCTTGTGAGTCAATGTTTCAAATGTTCAGTTTGTATCTTTTGAGCCGATGTTCCAAATGTTTCTTTTGTATGCTGTGAGGCGATATTTCACATATTCCGTTTGTATCTTTTGAGCCGATGTTCCACTTTTCCCTCGCCTAGTAAGTATGAGCAAGACCGCATTTTTCAGACTGGTGTAATAGCGAGCTGTCTACTTAGACTCTAAGACAGTCTAAATATCGTATGCTGAATGAGGCGTATAGTCTAAGGACTTTAAATAGACAAACCTGCTGCCATGAGTGTGTGCTTATAATGTTTATTGAGTATGATGGTGTGTCTATGGGTGTTTGTCTGTAGTGTGTTTATGCATGTGAGTGCGTTCAAATATGCGTGTGTTTATGTAAGTCGCCTTTTGCTTTGTATACATATATTTATTGAAGAATAATATTCTTGATATCTCATAAATCTATGCTCGTATATGACTCAATCAGTGTATACAGTACGCTCGCCTCGCGTACATTGTTTAAAAATGTTTTGTTGAACGATCGTATAAATGGCGAGGCGAATGGCGAGCACGAATGTGAAATCCGGTATTGGCGTTGACATTTGACTTAAAGGTCCAAATGACCAGGTCATTAAAATCCAAAAAAAAATACGACATTTTATTTGTCAACAAGAGAATTAGTCGAACATTATCCTAACATTATTTTGTAAAGAAAATAACAGTGAATTAAAAATGCGTCTGCTGTTTTTGCCAACTCGAAAATTTTGCACTACTGCGCCTAAAAATAATAATTTTGCAGAAGAAATGAAAAGAAACTTCATTGCTACAAACACTTTTCAAAAAACTTTATTATCATGTGGTTCAGCAGCTATTGCGCTGCTAAATCCTCATCGTGGTGACATGATAGCTTGTTTAGGCGAAGTTACTGGAGAGAGTGCTATAAAACACATGCGACAAAAAATGATTGAAACTGAAGAGGGTTCCGATATACTGAAAGAAAAGCCGCGCATAAATTCTAAAACAGTCTCGTTTGATAAACTTGCCCAAATGCCGGAAAATACCTTGGGTAGAGTGTACGCAGATTTTATGACAGATAACAATATTACAGCTGATTCACGTCTACCTGTTCAATTTATTGAAGATCCAGAACTGGCTTATGTTATGCAACGCTACAGAGAAGTACATGATCTGGTGCATGCAACTTTATTCATGAGAACAACTATGTTAGGAGAGGTATTATAGAATATTCTACTATTCACTCATTGTGCTACTTATTGGTTGGTGTCAGCAAATCCCTATATTCCCAGTCATCCCCACTGCGCCTTAGTGGGAATAAAAAGTTCAGTTCCTCCCCAGTAGTGACAATTGGAACTTTTTATTTTCCACTCATTCCCCTACAAACCCAGAGACAAAATCCAGTAATGGGGATTTCAATAAGAGATTTCACATATTGTTAAAATATTTTAATTACGATTTTTTGAGTAAGAGTGAACAATGTTTTTGTTTGCAAATAATTAAAAAAAACTGGCAATGTGATGCATAATTTTGAGAGAATTATTGTAAATTCATCAATTATCTGTCTTTTTACCCCACCGCAAGAAAGGTTATGTTTTTAAATTATTTTTAATCAAAACCATTGTTCACTATTGCTCAGAAAGTCTTAAAACATTTTAACATACTGACAAATCTCTTACTAAAATCCCCATTACTGCAATTTTGACTTTCGGGCTATAGGGAAACGAGAAATAAAGTTCCAATCATCACTGGGTAGGAACTATACTTTTTTTCCCACTTGTGCCCAGTGGGGACAACCGGGAATAAAGGAGCAACTCTATGTCTGTGATTATTTTTCATACTTAGATGCAAGTTTTTATACTAACTATATTTAAAGGTTACAGTAAAATGGGTTGAAGGCATTCAAACAAGACTACCCATGTGCATCAGCGGTGGAATCTGGGGAGCAGCCAGACTGAAGCCAAAACATCGCTTGATGTATTTGAAGTATTATTTACCATGGGCAATCAAAACAGGAAATGAAGCAAAGTTTTTACAAGGTATAAAGGTTTTTTTAAATTTGAATGATGAATTTAAATTAAAAAACCTCTGATGAAAAAATCTAGTGAAATTATCACTACATTTTTTCTGTTAGATTTTGTATTTTTTTAAATATTGCTAAATTGATCATTTTAATGATGAATCTCTTACAGGAATTTACTTTGAAAAAAGATGGGATCAAGATATAGACGACTTTCACAAGGAAATGAATATTGTGAGATTAATGAAGAAGTAGTTCTTACCTTATGTTCTATGTAAATAAATATATATGTACTGTTGTTAGTAATAGTTATAGTTAGTATGTTGTGAATTTGTTGTACATATGTGTTCAAGTTTGGAAATAAAAAATATAAAAACCTTGTCAGCAATTTTATTGCTAAATAGAAAATCTCTTATCAATATTTTGTAAGAAAATAATCATAATAACATTTCGGAACTTCGACCGTTAGAATTATGTAGGGTTGTAGTGCGATTGCCTACTTCAACTATCCATTCGTACCACACTCGGCGCGAATCTATACAACGCCAAAATCTGGCAGTGATTGTCTCGCCTTTATGTACTCGTAGAGGTGTCTGCAAAATAAAATATGAACCCATTAATGTTTTAAACATAATTATTTAAATGCTTTACATCAGAATGTTTATAATTTAATGTTATTTTCAATTGTGGATATACCTTAATTGGAATAAAAACTGGGAACCATGATATCATTCCTGGGCTGTGTGTAGAAGGGACTATGCTGATCATTTCCTTCCCATACAAGGTACAATCAAAATATCCTCCAAAGCCATGCATAACATTATCTTGCTTAACCTCCCAAGTTAATACTTCTGATCTTCTATTGTCTGTTAAAGGTAGTCCCCTGTAATCTGTCATTTCTTGACCCTCATGATCTTTTGAACCTTTTGCTGGATGTTGAAATGTGAACACAGGCTAAAAAAAAAGGAAAATTTAAATATATAGGTACATAGATTTTTTGCTTAAGTTGTAAATTTTTTTAATTTTTATATTACCTTTGTTTCAGCTATGTCATGTTTATTTTGCATGTAAACGACCCACAATGTCTCAAGATTTTTATCTTTTTGGTTTGATTGAGTAATGGAGGAGGCTGCTTTTGCAGCTGCCCATAATCGTGGTGAAGAGATTGGTCCCACATAAGATTTGTATTGACATGGTATTGATATACCACCAGGCTTCAAGAGGCCAGCAGCTCCATCTAAACATTCTGGGGACAATTCATTGTCACCCCATGATCCTGAAAACATCAATCAGTTAATTTTACAGTCACTAGCATTCCCATGAGCGTGCTAGTATTTAGGATTAGAAACAGCAAAAACGCTTGCAGAAGCCAGTTTGTTAGCTTTACCTAGTAACTCAGACACTATAATATCTGCCTTTGGTGAAAGATTAATCTGGCGCATGTCGCCAGGTATGACAACCACGTCGCGCTCACGCCACACTTCACGAACCTGAGCTGCCAGCACAACTACAGCACAAGGATTCTTTTCTACTGCCACCACCTGATGTAATATAACTTTTCTATTAAAAAGTTACACTCTTGGTCTATAGTATGTTACAGTTAAATTTTCACGAAATAACTTCTTTTCTTCAATTAGATAGAAATAATTAGCTGACCTGGCCAATGTAGTTGGCCATAAAGATTACAAAAAAAACATCAAAGATTAAAAAATGGGAGGTGGTGAAAAATACTTCACAACCTATTCTAAGACAACCAATAGTACACACAAAAAGAGTGATAACAAACACTGTGACACAATGTTATTATATTATATGATTTTAATATTACCTTGACTTTACTGTCAGTGATATCAGCAGCATTTAGTGTAGCCCTGACCAATGGTCCTCTGCCAGCACCTAGCACCATTACTGTAATAGTTTTCTTCTTTTTGTCTGTGCTGTCTCCCTGTCCCAGCTCTTGTTCACTTGCTGTAGAAATATCAGTATTAATCTGGAAATAAGGTCATTGGGTTATTAGAAATAAATAGCATGGAAAAATGATTTTTGGCAATAATGTGTTTGACTATTAATGTTTGCTGTCATAGGTTATTGCCGTTCAACAAGGTATATAATCAATTAGTGTTAATCTTGTTGGTTTGTGAATGAAACCTAGGAAAAAATAAGGCAAATTCTTACATAATTATTAAAAACAAACTCATCCACTGTATTTGTTAGTCTGATTATAGTTAACTCAAAAAATAACTGACTAGATTTTCATGTGTTTTTCACCAATAGACCGAATGATTAATGAAGAAGGTTTAGACATATTTTTCATGCATATTATAGCAGCGAAAAGTCATGAATTTAAATGAGTTGTAACACCTTTATGGAGCTGGTGGTGGTGGTCGCCAATGGTTCATAAAATGAAAAAGCTTACCACTTCAGATGGTCCTTTCTGCAGATCCATCAAGGCTTGAGCAATGGCTTTTTGGTACTGATCATATTTAATTGGGTCTTTTTCAAACACATTATAAGTATGTGTGTCCAAGTTATCTGCCAAAGGTTGGAGTGGAGTCTGTAGATAATCTTCCCACCTAAAATAACATTTCAGCAGATATTTATAAAAGACATAACTAACTTTATAATAATATGCATAGTAATTATTATTATTTAGAGAAGGTAAAGGTGAAAGGTTTGAGTAAAAAACCTTTCTGTTAATATATATATAATAGGTATAGTGTCATAAATAAAAAAGGTTGTTCTTCATGGTATTGATGATTCCAATTTTAAATGAGTTTTGATCAGAATTCAACCACACTGTAAAGCATCAGGGTTTACCCTGTAAATGTCTATCAGAGTGCAGATGTTACAAAAGGTGTGGCATTGTTTAAGACATAGGTCTACAAACACATTGTGGCTTATTGGAGTGGGCGCTCCACCATCATCTGACCAAGTTGAAAAATAATGTGTGAAAGAAAAACATACCCTCTAGCATAACACAACATAGGATCATCACCTACATAGGGGCGTCTTTTCCAAATCCTGAACAGGTAATGTAGATAGAACTCCACATTGGACCTCCTAGCTCCACTCACAATAACTTGGGCTTCATGTTCTACCAAGCTCACTACTAAATGCTGATGAGCTCGAGATAGCACTGGATACCTACAATAAACAAAACAAATTAATATCAAATGGCTACATATTAGTTAGCAGTGACTACTGGAATATTATTGTAAGTCTTATGAACTACTATTATCAAAGTGTTTAATCACCTCAACAATAGTGAATTGTGTATCACTATTCAATTAAAAATACTATTCCCTCCTACATTTAATGGACCTTGTATGGGGCATAGCTAAAGCACATTGATAAAACCAAACATTTGTAAACAAGAAATACATACCCTTTTTTATTGTTATGGAAAATAGATGTAGGAACAATAATAGCTTTCACAGGTTCTCCCAACCATCGTTGAACCACCTCTTCTGATGGCAAATCTGCAGACAGTTCGAGAGCTACACCAACTCGTTTATCCCACTCCAGACGCTCATGGAACTTTGACCACCATAACCAAGTTTCATTCCAAGCAGCATCTTCTCCTGCTTCATTATCACAGTTTTTCATTGTTCTGGTGCATGTCATAGGCACGTGAACCCATATCAGAGACGGGTGGTGGCTAGAATATTGAAAACAATAATATAGTCATGAAACTAATACAATGGCCAAATCCATACCTGTACAGAAATTAACTAACCTGGTTTCATAATATGAATTGAGAATCCTTGCCAAATTATTAGATTCTCTACCATGCACGGACAGCATGATAGCAGGAAGTCCAAGGCCTCGACAGTAACTCAGTTCTTCGTTCAAACAATCCTCATGACGCTGCCGAACGACGGAGGACGGTGAGTCTACATTAAGATAAGGAGACAACCTGCCTACTATCCTGTTCGTCCAATCTTGAGGTGATAGTATCATATCTGATCTTGTAAATCCACCAACTTTACCGGCACTTGGTGGTCTCCGAAAACGTGGATGAACTATCGGTGAAACTATAAACGAGTAATTGCAACGCAAAGCCTCTGATAAACATGCTTGCAAATCGGGAACAGATGTATATTCCAAGCCACACGAAATTTCTTGCTGCGACATAGCGAAATTAACCCGAACTGGAGTCTCGCGGAAAATTAAAGAAATCAAATCAAACTATCGTTGGACCGTGTTGAATGAACTAAAATGATTAAACTCTACAGACTATCTGCTCTAGTCTGTTACTAAACTCTGTGGTTAGTTCCGGTTGTGTTGCCAGTTTTACATACATAAAAAATTATCTAATTGTAATGCTGGATCCTCACGTTTGCAAATTTAAATAGATTTTGATTTGAATTTTTGTTCGTCGAGTCGTTAAACTCCTTGGTAATCTTAAGTTGAGTTAAGCTGCTCTATTTACAAATGCACTCAACAGGTCGTCTTAAACTTTACATTGCATGGATCTATTAACATTTATGAATGTAAGAACTAGAAGAAATAACGTAATATATTTTGTGTTCTTTGACAAACTACAGTTTGTCAAATCGTTGAGCTCGTTGCGGCACACGATATACAATACTCTTTGACGATATCTGACAAATGTACCGTCTAGACAGGTCCATTTAGTCCTTCTAGTCCTTCCTCGACAAAGACACGACCAATCTCAAATATCAACCTACGCATGGCTATCTATTAATTTGATCACTACAATCATGATTACATGTTTATTGCATTGATTTTAAAAGTGACTGTGTGTTTGTGTCGGTGTTTGTTCTCAGGGTAATCAGCTAAGAAATACTGTCCTCAATTTTCATTTTATTTATCTAATATACTGCCGAAATTAGACGGTGCTGGCTAATTGAACTGTTTTTTCTCTTGTCCTATACGATTTGTGCATGTAACTTGGCACTTGCTTACAGTCTCAAGTAGATACAGAACACAGTCACTTCATTTTACATTTGAATACGCATTAACACCAGGGACCGTACAACCCCGAATATAAGTTAATTATTTCAAAAGGGTTACAGATTGTATGCCTACAGTAATGGAAAATGTTACCTCTTCGAAGTGTTAGCCCTTTCATAACACTAACGTTAGGGTAACCCTATCAATAAGTTAACTAGTTTAAGATGTTACCGGTTCCAATTGAAGCAAATAACCCTTTGAAAGGGTTTGTCGGGGTAATCAAAGGGTTTTAAATAAAATCATTTTAAATTACGTTGGAGTAGAAGAATAGATTTTGATCTTCCCTTCGGGCACTAAGTGATGAGTGAGACAATCGAATGACATTTATGATTCCGTAAAAAAGACAAGATTATACATGAAACAATCCCGACTATTCCAGAAAAAAAAAACATTTAACTTTAAAATCACTGCAATAATAACCATAAAATAATCGAATGTGTATGTACTGTTGAGTCGCTAGGTCCTAGATTGCGTGTTGCGACTTTACGCGTACCTGCCGAATGCATGCAGTTTAGTACTTTAAAGTAAGGCACGAGAGATAAAATTACAATATTTGTAGTCCGAATGGGTAACTCTGTTACAGTCGTTGAAGGGGTAACCCGTTCAAAACGTGTTACCGTTAAAAAGTATAAACCACCAAGAATGGGTTTTTGAATATACAGGTAAACAAATCGAAAGGGTTTGGAAGAGGTTATCCATTGATGAGGGTTTTCGTAAATAAGTGTAACCAATATGAAATGGGTTTTAAAACAACACTTTGTCAAAACCGTATTAAAAACCCTTTCAATGGGTAACCAAAATGGTCCCTGATTAACACATTCTAATGGTGGTTTTGCAGTATTTACCAACAAATGTATCTAGATAGATATATTCTTTATTGTACACCACCCAAAGCCAACCTTCTCGACAAGCTTCGCCACGAGGTAGTCAGTAATATAACAAATCACTCAAAAATCTCACCAAAAACCTTGATGTTGTGGCGTGATAATACTCCGGCTCCAATCATCACCTCATCGCAAGACACTTAAAACGGGACAGCCAGAATATAGAATATCCCACCTGCGTCCCCAAAATGACAACTGAATGCTATAACAAATATTCACTTTATACCGCTCGCCAACTGCCTTCAGGTTCGGTGAAACAATTTATTGAATACAAAGTGCGCGAGGCGAGTAACGAGCACGGTCGCCACATGTGCGTGTTCGCCATTCGCCTTGCTTCTGGCACGAATTTGTAAAAGCGGCTTAACATTTGCCGCCTTATCAACTTCTTTTACATTTTATAATTTTGCTGATTATAAGTTTTTTTATCTTCATTTACCCCTGGGAAAGCTAATCAAGTCAATTATTCAAACTGCTATTGTTTGAATAAATGAATTTTGAATCAAATCAAACATCAAAAACGAAAGTCTTGATCATTATTACCTAGTCTTGCATCCATGTTTTCTTGCGTGATAAACTATCCACTAGGAATCAATTTGATTCCTAGTTTTGCATTTCAAGCATTTGCGCAACTGAACCAATAATATACGTAGAATAGTAAAATGGAGTAGAGAAATTTATTGTAGTGCTAGAATACCTCAGCGAATTGACTTGATACATTTGCTGCCAAATACTTCAAAAACATTAGAATGTGTTACACCGCAACCAAAAGTAAAACAAAAAGAAACAACTATTAGGGAAGACTTATTACGCAGGAAATCATGGACGAAAGATAGGCGATATGTTCTAACGACTATAGCCTTCTCTAAGGGGAAGACAGAAAAATAAAATCAAGTCAGTTGACTGTCATTCAATTTCATATGCATATGTCATTGTCGGTCACTGTCTATGTAAACTCGGAAACGTAGAAATTTTTATTTACCTATTGGAAAAAACTACAAATGCGTTACACAAGCGAAAAATCAAATTAATATTGAAGCGCATTAAATAAAGTGTGATATCTGTGGATGTAACTGATACAAAGTTGTTTTTTTTTCTACTCCTATTCGAAAGTACACAACAAACAGTTTTGAGTGAATATTACACTTGTCTAATTCATAAAGAATGGATGAGAAAAATCCATTGCAATTTTGCCCAACACCATCATTAGGAAGTTATGGCAAGGATTTAAATAAAGGTGGAAGACCTGCTAATGATAGTGTTATAAAATTTAGCCCACAACCACGATCTATAATAGCTCAGATGCTGTCAGAAATGAAGACCAAAATTAAGTCCGAGGGTTATCTTATGGGCGGAGAGTCAATTATAATTGAAGACGAGCCCTCTGGCCAAAACGAGCTATCACAAGATGTTGCTGAAACAATTAAATCTGAAGAGTATGTGTGTTTAACTTGCACACACCGGTAAGTAACGTATTCCTTATTTTCGTTTCTTTATTTTCAAACAATATAATCTGGAGATTGTTGAAATTAATTTATTTACTACTTTCCAGGAGCTGCAGTGGAGCAGAACACAAAAAGCATTGCTCTTCACATCAACTACTTTCATGTGACTTCCCTAAATGCAATTATTCTTGTAAATTGTCATCAAATCTCATAAAACACAAAAGGGTGCACACAAATGAAAAGCCCTATCTTTGTGACAGATGCTCTTTTAGGACAAATTTTGTGAATTCTTTGAAAACTCACAAAAGACTACATACAGCTGAGAAACCATACCACTGCGGCCATTGCAACTATAGATGTAACAGTAGTTCAAATCTTAAAAAGCACTGTCACTTAAGACATCCTGATGGCAATAAATGCAAATATAAGGGATCTACTTAAATTGCCAAAAATTATTTAATAAAGACTGCAAACTCTTTAAAAATTTGGAGAATTGTTTAAAAATAGTGTTTAGTAAATAAATAGTCAACTTAGTTATTCATGATAAATAAGTAAGAAATAAACATGTCATGTCCAAAGCATTATATTTTTCACATTTACCTAAGTATATAGATATATGATCCTAAAAAGTATATAATAACTGGTATAAATGTTGCCCAAAGTACTTATATCAAGGCTCCTCTTAAAACATGATAAAATATTCCATGATACTTGTAAAATATTTTGAGCTCAAATAGCAAGGTTACATGAACAATAATAAAAATTAAATTAAGAAAATAATACTAGTCTGGTTCACAAATCATAGGAAGATAAGTTTTTATCAGTGGCAATGTTCTGTAAAGTCCACTACAACAGATTCTCGCCATCCAAAGAGGAAGTAACCAGTAGCTGATCCCAGGACCACAGCAGCACATAACCATGTATTGTATGTCATGAATACCAGCATCAACATATAACTCACTAAAACTTGCATTCCATGAAGCACTGTCTGCCATGCATGTGCTGTACTCAACATAGTAGGACTGGAATTATATCAAAAAGATGGTTACACATTACTACAATTGTAATAAATAGCTTCATAAATTAATGTTTCAAGTGTTTTATATACTTACACATTTCTTTCAAGGACATGGGGCACCGGCCTTAAAAAGAACACACATATTTGTTAGTAAAAAGATTACAAGTTAATCAAAAACCCAACAAGATATTAATTTGTCATTGATAGATAGGATAAAATGTTTACATTATAAAGTGGTCAATGAAAATAGATAAGTTGGTAAATATTAGTAATGGAACTGCACAATGAAAGAGAAAAAATTTAAAAGCCTGCAGTATTATCAAAGTAATAATAATTTTACTAAAAACTGAAAATCTATGATAAGTATAGAGAGCAAAGTAGAAAAGGAACCATGAAATCAATTTTGGGAAAGGTTCAAGTTTACCCTGACATGCAAAAAATTATATTATTGCAATAAAGTATATAAGGATTCAGGTAACAGGCCTGTAAAGCAAGCTAACAAAATCAAAAAAATAAAAACTAATATTTTCCACCTTCTAGATATGCCTGTTTTTTTACCAGAAGTATTTCGAAATAACCTTTTCCCAAACAAACCCCAACTAATCGATCAGGGAAAATATTTAGGTATTCAAGAAAGTGTTGAAAGGTATAGGTGCCTACTTCAATAGAAAATGTCAAGAAAAAAGCTTAAATTCAAATTTTTACGCATTTGAACGATAACATTCTGCGAACTATCGATACGGTTTTTAACTAATTAGTAGGTAATTAGTTAATTTTAATCTTAGTACTACAATAATAATTAGATGCGCCCATTTCCAAGCGTATCTAATTATGCTTTTCTTACATTTGATTTAACATAATGGTTTGTTAAGCAATAAAAAAGGATAGTACATAGTAATATACTATGCGTTCCAAATAAGATTAAGAAAGTCAATAACCTCAATCTGTCAAATGTTGTTTGAAAAGTATGGTTTGCAAATAAAACTCATTTACGTATCAATAACTGTTTTAGGGTTCTGTAGTCAACTAGGAACCCTTATAGTTTCGCGAAGTCTGTCTGTCTGTCGTCCGTCCGTCGGCGGATAATCTCAGTGACCATTAGCACTAGAAAGCTAAAATTTGGTACCAATATGTATATTAATCACGCCGACAAAATGGTAAAATAAAAAGTGGAAAGACATGTTTTATTAGGATACCCTACACGTAAAGAAGGGAGTGATTTTTTTTTCATTTCAACCCTAATGTGTGATATATTGTTTGAATCTCAAAAGTAGAACTTCATATAAACTTTCCAGGAAAATTATTTAGAACTCGATGGGTTGAAAAGTTTTTGAAAAGTTGTACAAAATAATTTCTGAACTAAGTTTGTAATTTAACCGTATATGTAAGCATTTTTTTTTAACTTAGTTTACTTATTTTATTAACTTGAAAAGGGTACGCTTTAAAATAAAAAAAGAATTATTAAAATAGGTTCACGCAATCCAAAATTACCAACGAAAACCCAACATACATAACCCGTCCAGTTTGTATAAATTAGTGACCCAATTTCCCGAGAGATGGCGCTGTACTTTGGACTACTTCGCGCTGTTAAGATTTTTGCTGAGTTGGTGGGGTCGGGGTGGGTATGAGCTATTACATTGTCCAATTGTTCGGTTGGTCTCTCGTTGGCATTGGTGGTATTTGTTCTTGCTCGTTTTCTGTCGTTCATTAACTAATAAACTAAATATTAACTAAAATAATTAAGTGGGGCCACTTATTGTGAAGGATGCGAAACTACGGAACCCTACACAGGATGACCGGACACGCTCCTGACTGGTTTTTCCTTGCTTTGTATTACTGAGTCTTAGTTAAATCTAGGTGAAGTAAAAACGTTATTGTTTAATCTAAATTAGCTAAATATATTTTACAATGACGCAGAAATTAGCAAAATTGAAGAACTGGATTCTGATTTAACTTTTTTCGTTCATGATTCGTAAATAAATATTATTTAAAAAAAATATTGTTTTGCTCACCCTACCCAATTTTTCGAGCTATGGCGTCACAACATGGCGTTAAAATCGATCCTATTCTTATTTGGAACGCATTGTAAGCGCGTTTTAGTATATATATACATAAATAAACCCGCATGACACTAAAACGCCCTAACAAATTAAAAGAAAAGAAAATCCCAATAAGGTATAAAATGTTACTCAACTGTATTACTTGAGGTTCATCTGGTGCACATAGATTTGAGACACCTTTGTCTGGTGGTGCTACTGCACAGTATTGGAGCCCCGTATACGTTTTCCACAATAAATGTTTTCTGTAATACTTTAGACTGAAACAACGAAATAGTTTGATTATAATTTTGTGTTATCATTGACAAAATTAAGAAATTGACTATATGTATTTACATCCCTAGAAAACCAAATAATTTGTAAGCAATACTTCGATCTCTATCTGGGCATAAAAATACAGTTTTACCATACCGAGTTCTAATATGGGGTTTTTTTTTTGTTTAGTTTTTTAATAAAAAATTCGTTACTCTACAGTAGCAATGACTCCTCGATCTTGGGTGCATTCACGAATTTTATGAGTAAGTTATCTGTGTGACAAATCTTTGTTCCGAGCGGGAATCGAACCCAGCGAAGCAAACCATCAATCAACCACTGCGCCAACCGCGCTGCCAATTTGATGCAAGTGAAGAAAGTTTGTTATTGCGACCGAGGCGAAATTTGCCCGAGCCGCAGGCGATGATGTTATGGAGCCGAGTATAGAGTTTCAAATGTCCACGTGTATCAAACGACGTCTTTCAATATACATTAAAGGGGTTTGATCAGCGAAATGTGGGGGTCACTTAGCGCCCATCTTGATACGATAAATACAATAAACTGGTGCGGGGCGTGCCTAAAAGCGGTAGAGATAAAATATATACCCAAATATCACACGGCACGTACACGTCTCGTTTAGTTAAAAAAAATATTTTTAACTAAATGAGACGAGGCGACGGTAAGAAGGATGTCAGGTTCAAATGGGATCGGACGGGTCACAATAGTCTCCACTCAGTAGGTGACAGAAGACGGACGGCGTCGCCGAAGCTAGCCTAGAAAGAGGAGCCGCGTAGGCTAGACGATTTGGACGCGTACGTAAGGGCTGGTACAAGGTGACACAAGAAAAGAATTCCTGGAAGAACTTTTTGTAGCTTCGTTTATGGCGCCGCGGAGCCATTACGTTAGATAAAAAAAAAGATGCGATAATAATAATTAAAATTTACTATGCTTTGATTACAAAATCATCAGACCTAAAGAAGTAAGAATATTGACATTCGTTGGGCAAAAAAAGCTGTAGGCCAACGTTATCTGCATGATAGCGGATTGCTTTTCTTTCTATGGTTTTACATGGGCAGCTTTGTTTTTCCTCCTTTTTACGTAATTAGGCTCAGGGAGCAGGTGTTACGATTACTTTAGTGATGAAATAGATCGATAGTAAAATTCGACGTTAATATGACGAAATGCCTGATGTTTTAAAAATAAAGTTGGGCCAATATTAGTTGACTCAATCAATACAATATAATTCACAAAAAACAAAAACACTCGAATTATGGTCGAAAGCCATAGAAAAAATAACATTATTTCAAATAGTTTACAACTAGTTATTTATATTCTTTTATGAATGCCAGAAAGATGACTACAGAAAGCTTTTAAGATATATTTATATATTTGGACCTAAGATTAAATTAAATCAGCGGAAAATAGGTGACTCGCCTATATCGATTGGAACGCTGAAAATAAGCCACTGTGGCTTGATTTTACTCAGTCGCAATAGGCGAGTGACATAAACGGGCGTGTTACGCAAACATTAATTGGGATAAAAGTTATCAAAATGCCTTCGTGTGCACATACAAAAACAATTAACATGCAATCACATTTCACTCGAAACCTACATGAAAACTTAAAATTTCTTATGATATTTGACTTTCACATATTTTGGTCGCCATTTTGCGAAACGAGATAGCGTCATTCATAATCGTGAACATTCGGCGCCTAACGCGATTTCGCTCGCAGGACAGCGCCGGCTCTTATTTCCATCCTTGTCTATCAGTGACTGTAGGTTTGCGACTGTGATGACACTCCAGGTTTTCTGATTGCAATGTTAGCATGTAATATATCTTTCCTTATAATATATCAATGATGTCGACTGATAACCACAGGGCATGGACATAATGCAATGTAAATATAAATAAAATAATTTATGCACATTAACAAAAAACTATTAAACATAAATCTTACCCTTCATAAAGTAAAGCCATTAAGAATACGGCAAGGAACGATCCAATAAATTCTCCTATGTCCGTTACTTTCCACCAAGAAAACAGAATAACTTCATCATAACCCCCGTGAAACTAAAAATAGAAGAATACAGATTTATGTCAAACATTTTCTTTAACTTTTAAATGCAGATTTAGGTCGATAAATGGCATATTGAGTTTTAAAAGGTGAGACGGTCAGCTCAACACTGAGAGATGAAAATCCAACAGAGCAATATTTACGTAGGTACAGATACCGGCATTTATCTTGAGCGCTGACTTCCAGTTGCGCAGAAGTGAAATATCGGGTCTCTTTATTGGTAAGAAGTCAGACGCGTTGGCGGGGACTGCAATCTTTGTACAGTGATTGGCTCGCCGATCTGTACGATGCTCAAAGCGATCAATATTTCGATATTTCGCCCAGCGCTCAAGATTCGTGCCAGTATCTGTATTCATTTTCCTGCAGCGTTGTTTTAATGAAAACGGGAAAGTCTTTTTCTAAAGCTCTATGTGGCATATTACCATTTAGGTATTAAATAGGGATCTTCTAAGGCAAGCTGCTAAATATTTATAATTAAAGAAATATCATTAAACGCTTCTCCATATTAAATCCTGTGTATTATTATGATGATAAAGCGATTTGGCTTTAAAAGCAAATTGACGTATTTAGGCACATATTGATAAACTGCTCGCATATCTGCCTTCTAACAAATCTTAAAAGTGAAAAAATATATAAATTATGTTAAAAACTAAGCCAGGTAGGTACTACCAAGGACCTGGTCAATAGCTCTTTCTATGAATATGTGCCTAAGCGACTAGTAAAGCAAGAGAAGTTAATTAAAAGAAAACAAGTGACATAATTATTACAGTCATAGCCATATCGTGACCTCCAGCATGACCCGCGTGAGCTGCATGACCCGCGTGAGCTCCATGGTCTGTGTGATCTCCATGGTTTGCGTGACCTTCATGTCCGTGGTGTGCGTGTGCATGTAAATCTGATCTGAAGTCTATACTGCGTCCACTGACATTAAAGTTGTTCTGAAAATATAACACATCAATAAGAGAAATTTACTTAAAAAAAAAAAAAACAATGCTATATGTATATTTTATATAATGCCCTTTCTTAAATAGCCCTACTAGGTAAGTCAAACTTAAATGAATGCTTTAATAAAAGCGCAAAGATGGAGTTCTAGCGCTCGGCTCAGTGCGAACACTATCATCTTCCTTGTCCCATGTTACTCTGCGTCGGCGCAACACGTTTTTTTTTCTTCCATTCTATCATGTCAAATTTCACGCTATGACTGACTACCTTTTCTTTCATATGACTCAATCCATCCATTTTTTCTTTTGCCTAGCTCGGCTCAGTGCCATAAGGGTAAAATAAGACTAAGTCTAATAAAATAAGGCATTCATACAAATGGGTTTGGTGTAAACTCGACTGAGATAAAATATGTGTGGTGTGTGGAACACACAGGCTTTTTCCAGGACCATTTTCAGAGTAACGTAATTATCCGTTTGTCAATCTTTGGTGGCTTTTACATAAAGTTTTGTGTAACAGAGGAGCCTCCGCGAAAACATGTAACATAATGTAAATATGCCTGTTATTGCTATTAGCAGTGAAGCTGCCTCGCTGTGATTAATCATTTAATTAACTATATGTGTCGCCATTGTTATAATCAAAGCAAAACTTCACACACATTCGCAACCCCAAAACGATTTGAATCGATCATAGAATGTAAGGTACTTAGTTATTACATTCTTTAGAACGCGTTCACACGATAACAATATTTCTCGGCGGCACTTCGGCGTGACACTGCAAGTGTCTCCCACGCGCCGTATGCTTCTCAGAGACTTGGAATTTATACGTTACTAGCTGCTGCCAGCGGCTTTGCCCGCATGAAAGTACAAAATTGTCCATAGGAATATTATATTCCTGGGTTAAGGTGTATAGTCCCTTGAACATCAGGCAGGAGTTAAATACACACATACTCGTGCTTCCGCCTGCGCCCGCATAGAGTCCAGCTGACCTTTAAAACCATTTTCTTAGCGAAATATTGATTGATTTACATATGCTGTGTACATTCTGAAGAACACTTAACCAGTAATTTTTTTGTGTATACATATTTCCAAAGATCAAAGCCGTTTGAAAGGGGTAGGGAAAAAAAACGAAAAAATATCATGTTGGTAAAATCTTTTTTTGGCAAAATTATTGATCAAGCGAAAAAAATCACATGTAGATAATGTCATATCTATAATAAATATACACGGTGTCTTTGACATCGACGCACAAACCAATACCACGGACCCAGTACATGATTCTGGATCCCTCAGTGGTGGAATTCTTTGTCGGCTCTTTAATGTTAAAAAAAAATCAGTTCTTTTTTTAATTTAAACCGTGTAAATCGACAGATTGATAATTATAGATTCTATGGTGCTGATTTACACCCGATTGATTGCATTTAAAAGAAGAAAGAAGAAGAAATTGAAATTTACTAAAGCACTAGAAAAATCCATTAGCCACTAAAACCAATATTTCGCAATTAAATGGGGGTGTCAAAACCACCAGTATTAGTAGAATATCCACTAAGTTGGCAACACTGGCTGTACGCCCTAGACTGTTAGACTGTTTTGTCTTGACAGTGTGTGCCTTGACGTAAATGAAATCGCGATAAAATCTTGTCGCAGACGTCGTAGACAATTCTGTCTAATACAGTCTTGTCTCAAGTGTGCGCAGGCCCCAACCCATCCGTTACCGAAGGCAAATTGTAATTCCTCTTCTAACAACTTACTACTGCAGTAGTAAGAAAGGATTAGCATTGGTAGTAAAACGGGCAAGAAACCAGGATACCTATTTGCTATTCCAGGATATGGTCTACCCGTATGCCGTTCAGCCGTTCGAGCGCGTGAAGAAGTAACAAACATACACACACACAAACTTTCGTATTTATAATATTAGTGTGATAAGTCTTGGAATAACGTAGTACAATGCTTAATTATCCAGCTTGGAACAAATGCTCAGACACAGAATAAGTAAGTACAAGTACAGAAATTTCACTCTTGGAAATAAAACGTGCTAATATAAACCTACTAAAAACGTTACTAATGTTGATAATACATTGCACGGCACGGACGTGACCTTCATTATGTTTGCCTACAGGGACCAGTCGCGCTCGTAACGAATCAAAATGCAACTTAAGTCCACATGGCGAGTCTCTTTTATTATGCCCGTTATGCACCTTTGAACAGGCCGCTCTTACTATAGGGTTAGGAGTTGTGTGTTTTTGAAAAATGTGAAATAGGTACCTTATTTGATTTGTTCCTATGTACTTATATCCATACTTTAAAATGTTATTTTTAAAAAGACATGTCATATTTATAACCGTAAAGAGATTGTTTACATTTAGTTACATAACTAAACAAATTAAATAAAATTAAAATGAAGTGGATATAATTTAGTTGGTTTTGTGTGTACGTTAGCTTTATATTCACATGTAATTTTTTAAAGGTGGTAGGCCATTTAAGACGTCATTGTACATAATAATAAACATTTTGTAAAATATAATTCAAGTATAATTATGTTGACCTTGCATTAGTAAGGTAGACATTTGTATTGGAAGGTCTACTTATATTGAATTGTCTGTCAGGTCATTGACTTTTTACGTGAAAAATGTCGCAAATATTTGAAATAAAAGCTTGATAGAATATTCGATAAAGAGTTCAAAAATAATTTTTGTTAGCGCGCGTCAAGCGGCAGGTCGAATACGCGTGAGACACTCTACTGAACTAACCACGCCAAAGGGCAGCCTAGGTACAGATAGTAGTAGTAGCCTACAGTGTAAAGTGCGCCAGGCCTGGCTCAGCACACGAATAGCGATCGCGTCGTAAACGCATCGTGCGTTCGTGATCCCAACATTTGTAATTAATATTTTAGACTTTATTTTAAGACAAATAAAGTATTAATTTAAATATGTCTACACGCGCCCTTAGATTTTGCGTGTTGGGACTCTTTGCGAATTCCAATAACCATAGCACATAGTAAGTTTACAATAAATCATCAACACCCCGAGTTGATGGCTAAATGACTCAACGACTGCGCTTATGCAGAAAGTCGAGTAACGTATTGATAAATAACTGTATAACGTCGGGGCCGTGAGTGAGATCCAAGTTCGTATCAAAATAATGATCAAAAGGGCTCATTTAGGTACTCGTAAATCAACAATTTATACTTTGAAGAGAAGAGGTAACGATTTAAGTTTGGAAGCAGTTGTCTCATCAATCAAATCATTTGTCTTTGAAACTAGTCATAGTTCACACGATTACAAAAATACTTTTAAAGCTACATTGGTTACCGATGACAGTCATGTACTTTTTCTCTTGGAGAAAACCACTGTTTCTGCAGGACACTCCGCGAGAAAGAGCTACAAAGTTTATTTATTAATATTATAAAGAGGCAAAGTTGATCGTTTGTAAAAAGTAATCTCTATACATAATGCAGATACGTGTTTAAAAATCATGTATCAAGGTGCTTTTCATTCTTGTATTTGGTACGGAATAAGTTTAAACTCCGGGGAAGGACAGGTACTTTTATCTGTGCGCTCAGTGCGAGTTGTTTTTACTTTTAGGTAGAACTAAACTGCGCACACGTGGGCCACGTACGACGATCTGGGTGCGTCGGTCTCCATACATTTTATATGAAAACTAGACTTGTAGCACTACATTAGATCCAAGCCACGCAACGCCACGCCATGCGACGCTACCTACGCGACGCCGTCCCAGCGGGCCCAGATATTTATCGGAAAGTGGTGCGGGTAATCCACGCGTCTGATCGCGTGTGCGTAGAGTAGTTCTACGTTTCAGATGGCGCGACGACGATGACTCAGTAACATCTGTGAAGATGACTGATCAACAATTAATTGAATAGGTTCGGCAGTATCCTGACATATATAATGTAAAACTTACGCAAAATAATAATAATATATCATTTATTTTCAAGCAACTTGACTCATAGATATATACCTCACAGACTAATAAATATATATAGCAAATTAAATACAGTTTATTGTTAATAAATAAGACTTATGTTAGTAACACTTGCCACTGCACTTGCACTTTGTGCCGTTTTGTGCCACCTGTTCGTGGAAGCGATGCAAGACCACGCCCGGCGGCCAAAAGTCTTCCTTCAATCAATATGAGGGGCAGAAAATGTTCATAAGACGAAGTTCGCACTGAGGGTACAGCTGCTGGAGTCGCACCGTAATGTCAAGTAGCTGTCACGTTTCATGAGATATAACCCGGTGATATACAGACAGCAGTGGTGCCTTAGTAAGTAATAAGGTCCTGGTGTATACCCTTTGGGTACGGAAGCCTAAAAATGAATAATGCATCATATACCATGATATAGTCTTTTATTATGACATGAATTCCTTCAATTTGAACCTTCCGATAAAAATCTGGGACCGCTGGGTCGGCGTCACGTATGTATCATCGCATGGCGTGGCCTCGCGCGGCGTGGATCTAATGTTGCTCTACGTCTAGTTTACAGTCTAGTTTCCATATAAAATGTATGGAGACCGACGCGCCCAGATCGGCGTACATGCCCCACGTGTGCGCAATGAAGTTCTACTTTCACTCGAACGAATTTTGTTTACAATGTCATAGGATAAGAAAGACCCGATTTTTTATCGTTTTACATACCGTGTTACCATTTAAAATATCATACAGTTTACCTATTTACCTACTTCGCGCGAGTTGCAAGGTTCCATAGAATTGTATTATGCACAAAGAGTGTGAATGGCCACTGTTCATTGAAGGTCGATGATCATTTTATGTAGATAGTTGTGTAAGTACGGCACAATCATAAAAACAAGTTTAACTTGTTACGAACGGGCCTCAGGTAGAATACAATCGCCATTAAGAGCGGCCAACCCGAGAAACATTTCTATACAGCCGCTCTTACCTGATTATTAAGTTATTATACATTTTTCTCTAGATATTTTAGAAACACAGATATCTAGTGGGTATTTTCAAGGTCTCTATTGAAATAAAATTATAAATTTGTGTAAAACTAATCCAGTTAAGACCTCTGAAAATCTTCTATTTTGCGTGAACTTTTTCTCCCTTTATAATGAACTCATATTATATTTAAAAAAAATAACAATACCTAGAAGCCTTGCTTGGTTTACCTTTTATAGCAGAACTTTTTATGTCATAATATTACTTTGCATAATAACGGATAGCATAAACTTAATTTCGCAGAAAATCGTTTCGCATAAACTTATTTGTTATACATTCAAAAATCATAATTTGGTTAGTCAGAATCATCTTTAGGAATAAATTTCATATCCATAATAATTATAAAGCAGAACCATCACATCGCAGAAAATTCAGTCAGAATCCTCTTTTGGCATTTATTTTATATCGATAGTCATTAGTTGCGGTGGAAGTAATATCAAAATGGTACCCTAAAGTTAATTACAAAACACTGTAAATTTACATAGGGTCGACAGAGGCCCCCTGCGGTACTTCCTATTTCTGGGTGATTATAAAAAAAATAACCACGAAATAACTTCTAACCTAACCTGTCCGTATCGGGGTGGCCTAAAATTTCGAGCTCACTACGCTCGCTTATGACCATGTATATGAAAACAAGAATACAAGAATACACACCTAATTATATTACTATTAATATCAATATCAAAACGGCAACTAAAGTACCCCTAGAGTGGATAGCAGATGTAAGACTGTGTGAAGTCGGTTTTGCAGTGATTCGTTTCTGTCACTACATTTTGTAGTACAAAATATTGACTTTTATGAAACTATTTTAATTTAATATTGAAAATGCTACCAAGTAACTGTCTATGTATTTGTGACTAAAATTCCGTAAAATGTGGCTAATCAATTATTTTGAAATGAAAAAGTTTAAAAGAGGCTTCGGCCGATAGCAAAAAGTTATTTGGTAAATCGGTGAAATATAGTTCGGTAAAATAATACCTGACACATGATACTTCGATGATCTAAATATATGTCAAATAATGCATAAATCAAAAAAGACGTCGGTCAATAGGTTTCGGTAAAATGAAATTCGAACAAAAAAAATCGGCAAAGGTATCGGTTCCCCAAATAATCATCTCTCTACATAAAAGTTATACTAAACGAAATTATGCGTAATATTAATTATGGCAAAGGTAATTATGCCAAATAAAATTCTGCCATGTTAAAAGTATGCCATTGTAAATTCGGACACGTAAACATTCTGCCATACAATAGTTATGCTAAATAAATTTCGGAGTATCAAGATTCTGCTAAATAGAAGGAACCCCGTTAATGATAATTCTGAATGATGAACACTTTTTACAAAAACTTTTGAAGTTTAAAAAAAATCGTTTACCAGAAACAAGTTTTGTAAAATTTCGAGTGAATAATAGAATTACCGAATGCCAACAAAGCGTTCAGGCGTTCACTCGTTTTCCGCGACGCCTCTTTATCAAGCAATGCGTTGGATTGCGGTGGATGTAACAACCAACTCTTAAACTATGCTCACGTTAAGGATAGACGGCTCGGGAAGGGTCCTCTTAATTGTCAATCGCTTAAGTAATTGATTATACAAGAAATAGACACGACTTACTTAAAAACATAACGATAGAACTGCTTTACTAACATCGGATGTTTGTTTATTGTTTCGGAAACTATAAAAGAAAACCATTCGATTTAATGATTTCTCTGATTAGTTACACAACCGATGGGTTATAGGTAAGCATCAGAACAAAAGGACTAGTTTCATGTGTGATTGGGACCGCCCAATTATCGTCAAATAAGTGAGTCAGAAGCTGAAGAGGCTCAGAGGTCAGGGCTAATGGTGGTGCCGAAAGGAAATTACAAAGATATGAAGTGTTAACAGTCAACATCTGATGAGGAGATTGTGCGAGCGGCATTGTTTTAAGACGATGAACAAGATGACGATAAAAGCGTGCTTGCCTTAAAAAGGTGGAAATTCAGAGGCATTGGGAGCTTTGAAATGGACTGAAGGTAATTAATTTGATAAGCACGAAATTGTTTCTTCGTCTACTTTTAAAAACCAAGCTCTTGAAATGAAACGTGAAGAATAAGTGCAAAAGTATTACAGACTTTTTCAATAAGTTTTTAACTTCATGACAAATGTGCAAATATCTTATATGTTTGCAATTGCAAAAATATAAGATATTTGCACATTTGTAAACATGTGTACAAATGTACATGTAGACAATTGTCTCCATGTACATTTGTACATATTTCTTTCTTGTTTGTCTTTAATTATATTTTAAAATTTATTAAAGAAACTCAAGGTTAATAATATTAATGTACTAGCTGACTCTGACTAGTATATCTTTCGAAATAGTCAACCGATTACTATGAAACAAAGCCTAAGTATGTAATATATCAAGTTACACACAATTTTAATGTATAAAAGTTATCTACATAGATTTCGTACATTTTACGTGATGCGCACACAACTAAAAACTTTTACTTACAGATTTATTATATGTAAGTATAGATAGATGTTTATCATTGTGACATTTCATCTTTAGCCGTTTAATGTGCAAAATAAGTGTATTTGATGAACAGTCAACATCAGGTGGATAAGAATTTCACCTCGAAATTACACTCTACTATTATTTTCCAACAAATAGTTCGTAATTACATTATTTTAATGACAAAAAAATTATTATGATTGCAGTTTTTAATTTTGAAATATTTAATTATATACTTACCTAAGTATCTGTAATCAGACTGACTGTTTTATAATTTAATATTCTCTGGTTTTTCGAAATACCACTCTAGTTTATCACATTCACATTATTTAAACAGTGATGCGGTGGAGCCCCAGTGGTAACGGTCCCGACTTAGGATTTTATTTACTACTTTGAAACAAATCTATTCAAATTATTTTGTGTAATTTATTTCATCATCACTGCTCTCAAAAAAAAATGACGGAAAACATCATAAGGAAACCTTCATGTCCAAGAACTAAAAATTTGAAGACATGTGACATCCACCAACCCGCACTGGGCTCACGTGGTGGATTACAGCCCGTTCCGTTAGGAGAGCCTAGAGGAGACCTGAGTCCCAGCAGTGGGAACATTAATAGGCTGATTATGCTATGCTTATTATTTATGATGAAGTATAAATCTGTAACTATAATGAGAGCGAAGGTTTTTTTTAACCGACTGCGCGACGCAAAGGAGGGTTATGTGTTTATCAGTCTATGTATGTATGTTTGTTTCTATGTGGCGTTCTAGAGACCAAATGCGTAGGCCGATTTTGATCATTCTTACATCAATCGATTCGTCTTAGCCTTGCGAGTGTCACTAAAGACATGAAAGTAATCAAAATTCACCACAGCGACCACCAGACGCCATATTGTCAAAATGAAAAAACAAGAAGTCGATGAACTATATCAAGTGGGGTGTCGTTGAATAGGTATTTTAAAATCATCTTTAGGTTCCTTTTATCATTTTTCATTTTAAATAACAGTTTAGGATATATAACGATTTAAAGTTGTTTAACAAAACAATCATTCTCGCTAATTTTCTTACTAATTGATTTAAGTTTTTATTTATATTATTTTTTTTAACAAAACTGTTCCTAATGAAATGGTTAAAATAATTACTAATAATAATAATAAACCCATATCCGTATCTCTACGTTGACGTCGTGGTGGGGCTTGCGCGCTCCAATAAACCCCAGGTCTGTATTGGTAGAGTTTGCTTTGCCGCAGCATGCCTAGGGAGACTAAGAGAGATACAATTTGCAAGAGCAAACGTGCTCGGGAGAAGGATGTATAATCCAGTAAGGTGCTGGTAGGGATCTTGACCGTACTTCCGGGATTGTCCTGATAGCCGTGGTATACATCTCCACTTCTCAAGCACCGCAGGATATGTTGCCCTCTTGGTGCTACGTCACTTCGTGCTAGCAACCGTTTTTGGGGGCCCATTTATTAACGTAACTCCAAAAAGCATAGCCCAACTATTATCTTTGTTAGCCTATGTCGCAATAGTTTTTTACCAACTGGGGGTTTTCCTTGGTGTACTAGCATAGTGCGTACAGGGATAATCGTCGGTTGGTATCACGTTCCTTTAAAACTAGCTAAAGGGCCTCTGCGAGTTGGTTTCGGCCCCTCGTACGCCTTCCAAAGGTACAAGACCTCAGGGTTCTCAGATGTATAAATGCATAATAATATTCACACAACTATCACACAACGCCGTCTAGTCCCAAGCTAAGCAGAGCTCGTGTTATGATTAGGTACTAGACAACTGATAAACATACTTAAATATTTCTAAATACATATTGTAGATAAATTACACCCACACACAGAACCGGCGATCTCTCGCGCCGGGTCTTGGTACAGGTCATGGTCCGGAGCGAGGAGGAGTGGCAGCAGGTCGCCTCCTTCTGCGAAGCTGTAATGCTAGCAAAGGAGGAGGCCGCACGTGCATGCGCGAGGCAATGGCCCTCGCGCCCAAGCCGCCGGGATTCCGATCCCGATTTTCGGCCACCGTAGGCGTGGGCTCGCGGACGGCGACCGTCCGGTAACTGTCCGGGCCGAGCACAAGTCGTAGACGGCGCGCAGTGTTCCACGCGCGCCTCATGGAGATGTCAGCAACTATAGGGGCCCAGCAGGGTCAAAGCCTACTGGGGTCAAAGGGTCTGATTCTGAAAGGAAGAATCGGCCCTGGTATGAAAGGCAACGAAGGAACAGGAGTGGGTTTTTATTCAGTAAAAGTCTGACACTATCTCCCGCTCCGCCCAAGAGCGGGGGATATAATTGGATGATTATCCCACCGAAAAAAAAAACCTACACACAGAACAAATGATTGTGCTCATCACACAAACATTGTTTCCTTTTTCATTTGCTTCTATATTTTTAACCAGGGTTTTTTTTAAGGTAGAAAAACATCCTTAAAAAAAAGGAGTTGCAGTTACATTGAAGTTTAACTGACAAAAGATAAAAGAAACTAATATTTCTATATAACAATAATAATATATTAAATATTATACTTAATTCAGGTAGAATACAATTTTGTACCTTTACCTTTAGATTAAGCCCATAATGTATAAATATTTATGTAAATCAAACAATTCAATAAACATATTATTATTATTATTATCAAAGAGCCTGTCCAGATTAGTGAAGCTCTAATGTAGTTTGATTCAAACTTGTGGAGACTCAGAAAACCAGGTAAGTCATTGTGCAATGTATAGCAACATATTCATGTGATAGTGGTGGTGACGGTCACCATTAAGTTTGTATTAAACACAAATATGTAAATTATGTAATACAATTTTTCAAATAAAGTAAAGCTTTTATATCAAAAATCTGGTGGTAGAAGTGATCTTCCACCACATTCTCCAGAACTAAAATTAGATTTTGAAGTCCAAAATAAATTGCAATAGTTATTAACATATTGATGGAGTTGTATCTATATCTAATAACTGCAAACCATTAGTTTTGCAAGAGGTGGAAAAAAAACCATTTTTTTTAATATCGTTTTTTTAACATTTTAATATGTTTTTTTTTTATGTTTAGGCTTGCGTTTGACCTTTTTGATTAAAATGTTAAAAATATCTTCATTAATTTATTATAAAATAGGTAGAGGTAGATAAAATGGAAATTGACTAACTTGAATATCATCTTGATATGTACCATTCATTGACATATCATGGTCAGCTGTTGGCATCATGTGGTCCCTGTTCATATGATCACCATGCTCATGGTTTGCATGACCCATACTCATATGATCCATTTCTGTAAAAAAAAAACATATGATGTGCTTTTTTCATACTTTTTACAATCATATTTACAAATTAATCAGTATTGTATGTACTAACTACTATATGTTTAAGAATATCCTGAATATACATATTCAATAAAACCAATGATTAAAAAAATATGTAGATGGTATTGCAGAGTTCTGCTAAGACTCACTATTGCAGAGTTTCAAAAGGATCATTGGTATTGCAACACTTTTGAAATTTCTTCAGAAAAAAATATCACAAAACATATTCTCTCCTCATTTTATTTCAAGTACTATTCAAATAGATCATACATGTTGTTGAATCAACTACAAGATGTTTAAAAACTGTGCCACCAAACTACTGAAGCAATGATAAGTTTATAAAACAGCTAAGAGAATAAACCAAAAACAAATCATGTTATGTTACAGTCAAATGCTTAGTTCTGTGGCACAAAACAAATGTAAGAATAAGTTTATTACTGACGCAAATATCAATGTGTGCACTCAGTGTTTACATAGAGCACACAACTTTAATTTTAATACTTCATGATAGGTACCTCGGTCATTATCTATCACTTATTGATAGCAAGCAATACAAATAAATGTATAAAGTTAAAGTAGTGAATCACTCAAGATATTTTTTTAGATTCCCATCCGCTATTTAAATCTATTTAGAATGAATAAACTAATAAACTAGCCGTTTCAAGATAATACATAGATTATTATTATACAAAATGGAATATTAAAAAGTAATATTCTTCCCGAATTACTCATAAATCTGTTTAGAAACACACATTCAAATACTGTTTGGAATATTTTTAGGAAAAATAATATCAGTATTATCAGTGAAAGTAATGGTAACTTTTCAATTAGAAAGTATTTTTACCATTCACTAGAGAACTCTCGAGACATTTAATGAACAGTGAAAGTAGAAATTGGAGCAATTTTAATCAGAACTTGTATCATTACCAACAAACTGTTAGGTGAATATGCATACACACCTGTGTACACCTTTACAGTATTATTTCATTTAATAATGTGAGACCTTGTAATCTGGTAGAAGGTATCGAAAAACAAAATAAGCAAGAGGTCTTAATTTCAAAATTTGATTCAAATTATACGTTAAAACTTAAAAATATTTCATACCATACATTTACTTTCTATTATAATTCAGCGTAAGAAATATTAAAATTGTAACATTTACATAATTATTATCACAGACACTTACCCGATTTAAAACTTTAACGTGGCACTTATTATAATACAATTTTAAAAATAAAGAGACTGAATTTGATAAAATCTTGAGGTTCTACGTATTAGAGACAGCAATTTTAAAGTCATTTCATGGTGTTCGAGCTCACCAAAAATCTCAAACACCATTGGCAAGGCAAAGCAAACTGCTGCCGTCTCGTCTGACCATTGAGCAGTGCTGTCAAACTTATGTCAACATTCTCTTGTCAAATTGAAACTGTCATTAATCATATGTCATAGACAGAAAAAAGGTCAAGAAACCCTTTGAGCAAGCAAAAATACAGATTAATTAAAGTTTTCAACATTATTATGTTCCTTGGGTTAAACCAGTGGCCAAAACTGCTTCTCTTCAAGTCGGCCATAACTAAATATATAAAATTATATATTATATCAGTAGAAATGTATTTTTTATTTCTCACTTCTTCTTGACTCAGGTGGGATTTAATCAGTAAATGTCTGACACGCCCTCTCGCTCCAGAGTGGGAGAAGTAATTTGGTGAATTTCCACCTAAAAAATGCAGTCAGAGTGAAACTCATGTGAGTAAGCTCTTGCTTTGTAATAAGATGTACTATTGTTCTTGTAAGTATAATATATATTTAAAATTCTACTTGTAATTTAGTAAAAACGATGTTATTTTAAGTTTTACTCGTACATATTTTATGCCAGAAACATGTTTTACTTTTTAGTTAGTAAATTACCTTAATTATTTCTATGTAATTATGAGTCAAAGTAATTAGTTAATGGGATTAGTTAGGTAGGTAATCATAATATGTTAAAGAGCAAGTATTACTCGAATTCTTGAAAATTCTCATTTTCATTAACAATCACTTAAAATCACATATTTTATTTAATTAGATAGATTTGCAACAAATTATGGGGCAGTTAATATACTGGTTACCTTCATATAGTAGCTTTATGTACGAAATGGTCTACAGTGCGATGTCGCGTTTCACCTATAGGCACAGTAGAATCCTGTATTAATTTTGTACCTATTGCAGTTTTTGAGTGCAACGCAGCATTGTTTCACCGGTAGAACGTTCTGACCAGGTATTACTTTTCTTATTTCATGAAGCTAACAGACGGACCCAATAATTATAACTAACTTTTCATTTTAATAAACATTTTGTTTTTTTATTATTATTTTAAATTCAACTATCTTTAATTTATTTTTACCACTAATTCTTTTTACAAATTCCGTCAACCCAAGACTATTATTCATTGCTACCTTTCCAGTAACGAATTATTGCCATAATATGTCGTTTCTTCATATGTCAATACGTAGTATCTCTCTTTGCGATTCTTGATCGATCCAAGCTTAATGTTGTCTGTGACGTTCGCTTTTCACTATGCATTTCTCCACCCCAAAGGTCTTGTATACCTTATCTTTGGACTATTCCACCCGGTAAATGTTAACGCACACTTTGCTGGTTTGTCACCGGCATTGAAGGAGTGTTCCAAAAACTTAAAGGCATCTGCCACTCATGGTGCACCGTAAAGCCGTATTCACACATTAGCGCAAATGGCGAAAGCGCATGAGTAAACAGTGCGCTCGCTATTCGTGTCACGCACTTTTAATATAAATTTTTTGATCGCCCATTCACTCTATAATATCACATTAACACATTCATGCTCGCCATTCGCCTCGCCGTTCGATGAAACATTTTAGCGTCTTTTATACTTTGATCGCACACCCAGACTAGGAAGAGATACTATACTACGTATATGGTACTGTACTGATATACGGCCAAGCTAGCATACCTTCCCAATCCTCTCCCAAATTTATCATTTGCACTTTTAGCACAACGCAATAACTTAGAGAAATGTTATTAAGAAATTCACATATGAAATTAAAACTGTACTTTAGAAACGTTCATTCCGATTACAGAACGTACAATGCGTTCCTAATAAGAATAGGATCATACTTTCAAATCGAAGAATTATTATGGTGAGTAAAACAAGCAATTTTTTAAATTTAATTTATTTACGAACTGTGAACGAAAATTGTTTAATTAGAATCCAGTTCTTCAATTTTGCCCAATTTCTTGCGATTAGCGAACGTGGCAATCGATCCTATTCTTATTTGGAACGTATTGTATATCCCGAGTACAGAACCCTTCACTATGGCTAACATACACTTTTTGACCTGAGGAGAAATATTATATTTTTAAGGAATATATTCGCATCAAAACTCGACTAATTTTTGTACATTTTGAAAAGTTTTTGATGTTTATTGACAATATTCTTACAATACACACAATACAATGAGATGTTATGGCGACTTGAACTTTAAGGTATTTTAAGTTCAACAATTGGCCTTCTGTTGTCGTTGTATATCGTGATATCCATGACATATTGGTAAAATCAAGCATAATAAACGGCAAAGTAAAGAAAGTTATCTGCTTTTCTGATAATTGCAGTAACATGCAGTGCCGGGTTAACCCAGCGCGGGACCTGTAGCAAATTCGACCAAGGGCCCCGTGCGTAGACAACGGTCTACGTACGGGGCCATAAACTCTTTTTATTAAAATTGAAAATGAAATATTTTGTGCGAAGACGTTGTTTTCCTCATTCATTATAACACTCAAATACTTCAACATGATCAATTTCTTCAAACGATACTAATTAAAATAGTAATTTTGAAAAACCAAGATGCTGATGTGATGGTTTATTTGCATACCCCGTGCGATCAAAGATTTAAAGGTAAAATTCTAAAAAAACTAAAGAGATCTTGAAAATTATGCTAAGGATATTTTAGGTTTTCTTTTAATAAATAACATTTATTCTGGGAATTTATACAAAAAGCTGTAAAATTAAGATTGACTTAGAATAAGATGCAAAATTTCACCATTTTTCTCGAAGAGATTAAATTTAGATAGATTCTTTATTTGGAATAATCTTTCCGAGAGAATATTCTCATTATTTCAGGACAAAGGTGACTCCCAAGTGTCGCTACAACGACCAGTCTTGTATGACACGTATCCATCGGATTCCCTCTTCTTCTGCGAGCAAAGTACCTACCCAGCTCACTGCCACTTAAGCTTATTTTCACTCCTGATTTAATAACGCAAGGAAACTCAGAGCGTAGCCCTCTTCACTGTTCGTTGGGTGCCTTAAAGCTATCTTACGAGGCGCATTGGATATATTATGATTTTTGAGCGATAAAATCTGATAAAAATATGATGTCTATTATTTCTTACAATATTTTTAGCATATAACTTACAGTTGACCATGGTGTCCGATAGATATCATAAAATATCGATAATTTGTGCCTGATAATATCAAATTATCGATATTGAGTTGCGACGATATCAATATAATAGCAATAACGATATTTTATTGATATCGCTCATCCCTAAAGCTGCCATTTCTTTCTACAATCAGTGTTGCCAGTAACAACTTTTAATTGATTGTAATCGTATTTTATTTATTTTTAACCGATTTCATAAAAAGGAGTACGTTATTTTTATTTTTTTTACCCCTTAGTGAAGGCTATAGTCGTCCGACCATATCACCTAGTCTTTCGTCCATGTTTTCTTGTAATAATGTAGTTCGTATTCGAATCCTTTAGTTGTTTCTTTTCGTTTTACATTAGAATGCGGGTGTAACACATTCTAATGTTTTTGTATTTATTGGCAGGCCATAATGTCCAGTTTCAGAAACGCTTGAGATACAAAACTTTACCAATTTTACATCACAATATCCATTAGGATACAATTTGTGAATAATTAAATAGCCACTGAACTCGAAGAAATCCCGCTAAAAACTTCTAAGAATGTTGTCAATAAGGTTGTTATTTTTTAATTGGTGTTGCCTCAGAACTCCATCGTTTAAGGACCAATTTTCAAAAAAAAATTTCCCTCTTAGAAGATATGCTTTCCGATTGGTCCCATTTTTTTCAGAATCCAGTTCTGATAATTGGATCCATGAGGAATTGGGAACTCCTCAAATATTATAGGCAACCAATTAGTGATTTTGGTATTTTCATCGAGAACTTAAGCACTTACAGTCAAAAATTCAGATTTGATGAAGTGGAACTGATGAAGAAGGCCAGAAATGGCCAACGGAACTTCATACTCACACAGATATCACAACGAACATAGTTAAGCGACTATGACAATACAAATAAATAAATGGAAAATGATAGTATCGACGTGATCTGATGATGATGATGAAGCCAGAAGATAGGCCCCGGAACTCTGTAATTTAACAATGTATCCTAGCCGTGTTTTATTAGAATTGTCATGAAATGCAGTTTGGCTCTAAGGTACTATGGAACTGATTTTATGATGGAGCCGGAAGTTAGAAGGTAGACACAGGAACTCCACAATAAACAAATTAATTGTCATGAGAAATAGGCACTCTGGTTATTTAGAAGTGTACCGCAACTAAAAAGTGTGAAATAAAATATTTGTTACAAAAAAAAACCCTAAAAGGATCAAAACAATTTTAATTTCGAAAGTCGGTGTTAAATAAAAAATAAACAATACTGAGAAACACCGACTTCCGAAATTAAAGTTTTGTAAAAAGTTTTTATTTTTTAGGTGGGTAAATTCGACATTATTACATCGATTTCGGCGTATCGTTGCGCGTTTATATCGATAATTAAGGATATAATTATCTATCTCAATGATATAATTAGACTTCGGTATATCGATTTTTATCAGTTTTCCGAGATATCGTTGCAAATTTATTTAGACTGGAAGCTGACCCCACTGACCCACAACACAGTTGAGAAACGGCTAGGCGGATTGATGATCCTATATTTTTATATCATATTTACGGCTGCAGTTGGTAGTTTGTATGTAGAGTAGTAGCTTGCAGGATTGCAGCAATGCAGCCGTTATAATTTTTTAACTTGCAACTTTGAACTTTTTAAATCAGAAACAATAATTTTCTATGCTCTATACATCCGTACAAAATCCAAAGAATCTCAAGCAGAGCTATCGTAATCAATCCTATGATTTATATGAAATCCTGATAAATAATTTCATGAGAAATTAAAATACACACGTTTTCTACATTTTCTTATGCTGATTTTATAGAATTTTCCTTTCCAGTGCAAAATGAAAATTTTTACTATGCCTAGAGACGCTCGTCATTCTTGGGTCTTGTTTGGCCGCCATGTCTGAAGTTCGTTGTGTCTTCGGAGGTCGTGTTGTGCTACTCTTTAATGTTTATAGATTTCAGTGAATTTAGTTATTATAAGACGATGAATTTATACTAATATTAAAGAACTATGATTCAGTTTCTTGTGTGGAGTGACTGTTAGACTGGAGCAAATCGATACATTTTGCGTTTGAAGAAGTTACTCTAACATCGTATTTTTAGTTCATCCGCCATATTGGCGTTAATATCTCTTCGTAAGTCTTTTTTCATAATTTTTAGCTTTACTGGTATTATTTTGATGTATTTTTCGTACTGTTTTGTTGCTGTTTTCCTAGGGCTGCATAATTCGTTCAAGTAGAGTGTGCATGTTGCTTGTATAGAGCAATATTTTTAACTTTTTGTTCATGGCCTCTTTCAAGCAATTTTCTCCCATTTCTAGTTACTGGATTTGCGATAATTTTAGCTGTATTTATCTTAGAAGATCCCTTTATAATTTATAAAAGTATTTGCCACAATCAATTTGTATTAGATTCAAACATTGTTTTGTAGATAGTAAATGTTTTATTGTACCTGATCATATTCTTATGAAATAGATGTTAAGAAACAAAGCTGTACATTATAATTTGTCTCTTAGACTATATCTTTCAAATATATAATCGAGCCAAATCTGTTATTTTTTATTGAGGTTTCTGCCTCTGTACCTGATACCTGCATATCTCTTGAATGTAAAACTAAGTCCAAAGAATGTTCTAGAACGTATAAACGCTCTCTGAAGCGTCATGCTGCTATGTATGTTGCTGATGACTCATTTGATCAGTGAAATTTTCCGTATTTTTACCATTAAAAAAGAAGCTTGGGTTAGTGTGTGGTGGTAGTAGTATTACACAAATTACAAGTGTAAAAAGATGCATGATAAAAGTTATTCACATGCATGATGCATGGGAATGCCAAAGAACTCCATTAGTAAAAGGCTTTTTGATATAAAAGTAGGTTATGTGATGTTTATAGTAAACACTCAATAACATTGTGGCTGTTAAACAGACAATCCACCGCACAAATGATTTAAAAAGGTTTTTTTACACATCTACACAGCCATTAAAAACTATTTATTTTAACAAAAACAATGGTTTAGTGCATGTGTCTCACTAAATTAACCTTGGGCACTCTAAAGGTGCCACTTTGATGACAGTGAATGCCATTTCTTCAAAAGCAATATGTGTTTATAACTTATATTTAGTCATTTAATTCAAATGATGTTTTATGGGTAAAAACTCACCAGTCTACAGATATCGTACTTATAAAAAACATATATATATATATATATATGAAGTATAATATACTGATGCAACCATTTGAGATGTTATGAACAATCATGGAGCACCTTGCTTGTTTCTTGTAAACAATTAAAAAAAGTTAGTGGTTGTATTTACACTGTCATAGAAGTAAACTTAGGTTATTCTTGCAGTTATTACATAAAAATGAAATTCGCTGGTCTACGAACAATACAATTTTTTTAAGTGGCATACTGCGACATTAGATCACAGTAAAAATTTAATTTTGAAGTACTTACTGGATTGATAAGTTCAAAATTCTTTGCCCAGCTGTCAACCAGTGTCTGCTCAGGGATAGTGAAGTGTTTCTACACTATTCGCAGGCAAGGCATTTTTAGATAGGTAATTAAAAAAGTAACTAAATATATCAGACAGCAATTTTTTTTAACACATTGTTTTTTTTTTTCAATCTTGTTTAGATAAATGGTACATATTCATTATAAGACAATTTTAGGATTTAATAATCAAACAATGTTTTGAATTAAATCTATTGGTAATTATGTTGTTTGCAAGCAGTGCCACAGCTAATCTTGGCAATTTGTTTGATTTTTATAAAATCCTTTTCTATAAAATTTTATAAGAAATACAGCTCTCAGTGAATAATTTTATGATAATAACAATAAACAAACAGTAACATAAAGTTCAAAGCTACTCGAGCATCTCCATTCTTTAGTGCTCCGGTACTACCTCATTTGGTTCAGATATTAGGGTACTGCAAATAAGATTTACTATTCTACTAGCTTCTGTCAGTGGTTTCATCGCCTAAGAGTTGGAAATCACAAGTAATGAGATAATGAAATCGTTGTCGTCGTCGTAATGAGTGACGAGTCTTTGGTACTCGAAAATAATAATACTCCCAGCATTAAAAATATCTATGTCCTAGGCCAGGACTGACAGGTTTCTACTATTCTGCCATTTTTTATTTGGATCCATTAGCCATTGATGATTGATTGATTAACAAAAACACAAATTCTTACAAATTTATTTCTAAAAATAAACTTTACTCTTCTTATATAATTTGTACCTGTATATGTTATAACAAGGCTGTGTTACAAAAAGAATAAAACATTTTGTTACAGATCTGAAGACACTGCTGTCATTAAGCTGAGAGCCTTTGGTGCTTCAGTATTCATATTTCCCTACCCTGCATTCAAATGCAAGGTAAGACATAACTCATTGATAATTACAAAAATGTGTAAAAAGTAATTAAAAAGCAAAATAATAATTTAAGAGTGTTTACTTCTCATGGTATTTCATACAAAAGACAAATCCTTAATTCTTGAATGAATGAAATTTGCTACGTAGACAATTGGTACCTAGTTCTAAAAAAATGGTATGAATATTTTCAATGGCCTTTTGTATTTGTATTTTTGGACTGGTGTCTGCAACTCCATAACAGAAATGCGTGTTTTGCACACAGGTGGGACAAATGTGTCATTCGATTTACCCCAGCTCCTCAAGGAAGGCCAGCATTGCCTTGGTGCTATTGAGTAATTCATGGCAGAAACCTGGTTTCAATGCCTCACATGTGTATGCCAAGTTTCATTAAAATCTGTTCATACATTTCCAGGAAATACTAGTTTTGAAATACTGTGAGGAGTATACAGTGTTAACAACTTTTCAGATTTCATCTAATTCCTTAGTCTCTTATGAAGTATTGTTCTTGAGGAGAGTTATAACTTCCACTATGTTTCTTTCAGGTAGGATTTTTTTTGTGTCTATGAATGGGATGACCTGCTTGTAGGTGCAAAGGCACCATCATATTTTATTATGATAGAATGGTTTAGTGTTATAAGAGGATATAGCTGATGCCTCTTAGTCAGAAATTGGATGAGCCTCTTGTTACAATTGAGGTGAGAGTTCTTTGTTGAGTACTCCTTACTTACTATTTTCATTTGTGGTTGTTATATCTACTACAGTGGTGGTGTCACTTTGGCAGGTAGATTGCTGACTCCAGCACAATGCAGCAGGCAGTCGATCCTCTCGCTACCACCAGCACGGTAAGTTTTATCCCAACTATCATTTTTACGCTTAGTAGAAAGAAAGAAGAAGAAAAAGTGTTTATTCACGTCAAACATAAGTCCAATTCAGAGTCGTTATTATTACGTAGTATAAAACAGTCGCTTTACGCGTCTGTCTGTTTATACCTCAAATCCTCCTAAACTACGAAATGGATCTTGAAAAGGTTTTCATTACTTGAAAGATTAATAAACGAGGAATGTTGGCACCCGGGCGAAGCCGGGAGTGGTCACTAATGGTATATTCAGTACGTAGGCAATGTCTCCTTGTTACTAATGAAAGCTGGGTGGGTTCCTGGATCTTTTTTTTGTTATTGTGTTTTACTAATTATTGTGATACACGCCAAACATCACAAAACAAATTAGTAAAATTGTTATAAAAAGATTATTATTCAAAAAAAGATGTTGGTTCGTGAAGCAACTGTAGTTGTTAACTCGAATGTACGTATTGTCATACAGCCAGCGGCGGAGCCGGTCAATGGCGCGCCCCCTGACGAGCCAGCGCGGCGGCAGGGCCGGATGACAAATCAGCTGCAATTTCTACAAAAGAATGTAATGAAGGCAGTATGGAAGCATCAGTTTGCTTGGCCTTTTCACCAACCAGTAGATGCGAAAAAATTGAACCTCCCTGTAAGTACTTGATCTATTAAAACCACAAAGGTAAACTTTTATGAAATATTATTCATTCGGACCTTTATATATTTATGAGTTTTATTTAATCTTACTGTTTATATTTTAGGACTACCATAAGATAATTAAGAAACCCATGGATTTAGGAACAATAAAAAAGAGGCTGGAGTCCAACTATTACTATTCAGCTCAGGAATGTATTCAAGATTTTAATACTATGTTTACCAACTGTTATGTTTATAATAAACCAGGCGAAGATGTTGTGGTCATGGCACAAACTTTGGAGAAATTATTCCTGAATCGGGTAAGTGACCAACATAAATTAATAAAATAATTTTATATCTAGCCAATAGTAAGTTTTAGACCATTAATTTCGACCGGGACGCAAATATTTAGATTTCAACGATAAATCGGCATCCACAGATAGCTCAGATGGACAAGGAGGAAAAGGAAATCGAAGCGCCATCGAAGGGAGGAAAGGGAACAGTGAAGAAACGTGGCACCTCCACACCGGGAGCGGCGGGCGCGGGCGCCGGGGCCGCGAGCGCGGCCGCCGCGCCGCCCGCGCCGCCCACGCCGCGCGCCCCCAAGCCCGCGGGCGGCGCGCCGCACCCGGCGCTGGTGGGCTCCACCAACACCACCACGACGCCCGCGCTGCCCGCGCCGCCCGCCACGCCGCCTGCCACGCACACCGGTTTGCCGCAACAGGTCGCCCACTTTTTATCTCGATCATTATTACGATACATCTTCAAGAAATAGATTTTAATTAATATAGGTGGGTTCTCAGGTGGCGACACAACCTTCGAGTTTCCACGTGGCCCAGCCAGCGGCCCCACCGGTCCCTACGATACCGGCGGTAACATTATCCCAAACGCAGCCGGCTAAGGTTATTAATCAATTACTATATGTAATGATTTCAAGACTACTCAGGTCACTTTACTAACCGAGTTTTTATTCTAATAGGTTAAAAAAGGTGTGAAAAGAAAAGCCGATACTACAACACCTATGGGGAGTTCTTTTGAAGGAGGATATACTACACCCACCATTGATCAGCAAAGTGGTCCCAAACCTGCAAAAATTTCCACAAGGAGAGAAAGTGGTCGCCAAAAAAAGGTACATTAGTATATTACTTTTAATGTTCCCACTGCTGGGACTTGCAAATTACATTATTAGATAATTTCATATCATATTAAACTTGTAAATATAAATAATACTACTCCCAACAGGCGAGCCGAACAGGGGACGATGGCTTCAAAATGGGTGCATTATCTCCCAGCGGCGCGGGCGCTTCTCACCACGCCGCTATGACTCCTCAACTAGCCAAGAGCAAGGAAAAACTTTCTGATGCTCTCAAAAGTTGTAATGAAATTTTAAAAGAACTATTTTCAAAAAAACATTCAGTAAGTTACTTTTCAAATAACATAATATTACTCTTTTCTGATTCTTAATGAATCTTCTGCTACACTTATTTTTTTCGACAGGGTTATGCCTGGCCGTTTTATAAACCTGTAGATGCTGAATTGCTTGGACTTCATGATTATTTTGATATTATTAAGAAACCCATGGACCTTGGCACCGTGAAACAAAAGATGGACAATAGAGCATATAAAACAGCCGCTGAATTTGCCGCCGACGTACGTCTAATATTCACAAATTGCTATAAATATAATCCACCGGACCATGATGTCGTGGCGATGGCTCGAAAATTACAAGATGTCTTCGAAATGAGGTAAAAAATAATATTTATTTAAATAATATTTGTTTTGTATTGCAAAAAAAAGGATTGGTAGGTATATGGTTCCTTATTTTCCAGATACGCCAAGATTCCTGACGAGCCCGTGCATGTCGGCGTACCGCACCTGGATAAGGGAAGCTCGGCGTCAAGTTCGGAATCGGGCTCCGAGTCAGATTCTGAATCTGATGATTCAGAAGAAGAGAGAAATAACAAAGTTAAGCTTCTAGAAAAAGAATTACTTGCACTACAAGAAAAAATGAGGAAATTAGTAGAAGAATCTAATAACAAAAAGAAAGCCAAGAAAAAAGTTAAAGATAAGACGAAAAAACAAGTACCTAACAATGCTGTACCTAAAGCTAATGCAGCAGCCGCATACGCAGCGAAGGCGAATAATATTGCGGAAAATATAGGCAAGTAACATATAGGATAATTATTTGATGTACATTTGTATTACAGCCTTTTATGAAAGTGCCCTGAAGTAACAACCATACCAATTCTGCCGAGAAGAATTGCTATGTTTTGGTTTCAAGCTGGTGTAGTCGCAGGCACATCATGCATTTTAGCATTGTCTGTGCAATTGCAACATGTTTGTGGGTTAAAAAAAACAAGTCCAATTATTAAATCTAATATTATTAAAAGTTTTTAGGAGGTAATTAATCTCTCTGGAAGTCCTGATCTGATTACGAAAATTCTTTCCCTAGTTAAAGCAAAGTTTTGCATTGGCAATGGAAAGCTGTTTAGTTGCAAACTTGTTGGGTGCCTTATTTTAGTTATGTCTTTACAGTGTGACTGTCAATTAATTGACGTCCCCAATTTCACTTTATGAAAAGTATTAGGTTTTGTACAAATCCATCATGCCCGTATTCTCTGAAGAGTAGATATGGATGTATGGTTGCTACTGTTATTAAACAGCATGATTGAAGAGTGGTGTTTATACCTTTGGAGCTGGACAGACTTGTAAGATCGGGTATGATTGCAGCGCCCAGCACCGTACGAGGCAAGACGGGCAGCAAGCGTGGCGGCGGCGGCGGCGCGGGCGGCAAGGCGGGCGCGCGCGCCCAGCCGCCCAAGAAGAAGAGTTCCACGCCCACGGCCGCGCCGCCGCCGCACGTGCCGCCGCACCCGGACACGGACGACGAGGACCAGGCCAAGCCCATGTCTTACGACGAGAAGCGCCAGCTCTCGCTCGACATCAATAAGTTGCCCGGTATGTTTGTTATACATACTATATCGGTTTCTGCCGGTCAATTTAGATATCTAAGGTTACAATAATCCGCACCCAGAAAATTGATAGGATTGTTCAAAAGACCATCATAAACGAAACCTAAAAAGTCTTTATCGATCCGACAACTGGATCCTGGTTGTCCTAGAATCCTGAAATTTTGCATGAAACAAGATCTCATAGCATAAGTATAGGAAAAATCTGAAAACTAAATTTGTAAATAAGTCACAAAAAAAAAATTGCGGTTCGTAAAAATCTTTGAGACTCGATTCGTAAATTGAACATAAACGGCCGTATCTTTTTTTTTGGTTAATTGGCAAGTTTATATTTTTCACAGCTTCAAGGGAGCGCAAACTTGAGTATATAGTTTTAATTTTAACTCTATAACTTTACGCGTTCCCGAGATATAGGCTCTTGACAGACAGACAGACAAACGGACACAGATACTCAGACAGTCAGACAGACGGACAACAAAGTGATCCTTATAAGGGTTCTGTTTTATCCTTTTGAAGTACGGAACCCTAAAAACGCGCTAAGTACACTACCTCAAAGGTGACGTGAAAACGTGTGCATATTATGACGATAAACTCTTTCAACTTTTTGAATCATTATATCTCATAATAACTTTTTACAAAAAAAAAAAATCCGCGCGACTTGAATTTTCTTTTTTATATTGATATAAACCAGTGCTTGACTGCGATCCCACCTGATGGTAAGCGGAGATGCAAAAAACAACGAAAGGGTTGGATACTCGCCGTTCGTCGGGTTGTCTGATAGTAAAAAGGAGCTGGCGGAATCAAGTTATGCAATTCCCGCGCACACTCTCCAAAATGTAACCTGTAAAATACCGATAGGCTGGCTACCCTGCGCCTCTGCTCGAGGCTTTGAAGATTGGACTTAACCAAATCTGGATCCTCTTCGCACGCCTTTCCACTGATTCCAAAGCTGCTAGATGGCATTTTGTAGCACCAGCCCATATGTGACTGCAGTACTCCACACACGATCGGACCTGTGCTTTGTATAACATTAGAAGCTGTCCCGGTGTGACTAAAAAAAATAACACAAAAAGGATCAAAATAACTTTAATTTTGGTAGTCTGTGTTTCTCGGTATTGTTTGTTTCTTATTTAAACCGAATTCCTAAATTAAAGTTAATTTGATTTGATGATTTAATGGTTTTTTTTAGTGAAGTCGGTTGTTTTTTTTTTGGTAATTTTTTTTTATTTAACACTTTTTGTTGAATGCCTATTTGCCATGACAATTCCAATGAACCCAAACACTGCTAGGTTACATTGTTTTATTATAAAGTTCCTGTGTCTACGTTCCACCTTCTGGCTCCATCATCAGATCAGTCCGATAGTACCTTATAGCCAAAGTGCATCTCATAACAATTCTAATAAGTCCAAATATGGCTAGGTTACATTGATTACGGAGTTCCAGTGCCTACTTTTGGCTCCATCATCATCATCAGATCACTTCGTTGATACCATTTTCAATGTAACTTATTCGGAACTATTCATTTATTTGTATTGTCATAGTCACTCTATCTTCATTGTGATATCTATGTGTGTGAAGTTCCGTTGACCATTTTTGGTCTTCTTCACCAGTTCCACTTCATCAAATGTTACTTTTTTGACTGTAAATGCTTAAGTTCTTAATGAAAATACCAAAATCAATATATGGTTGCATATAATATTTGATGATCAAAATAACTTTAATTTTGGTAGTCTGTGTTTCTCGGTATTGTTTGTTTCTTATTTAAACCGAATTCCTAAATTAAAGTTAATTTGATTTGATGATTTAATGGTTTTTTTTAGTGAAGTCGGTTGTTTTTTTTTTGGTAATTTTTTTTTATTTAACACTTTTTGTTGAATGCCTATTTGCCATGACAATTCCAATGAACCCAAACACTGCTAGGTTACATTGTTTTATTATAAAGTTCCTGTGTCTACGTTCCACCTTCCGGCTCCATCATCAGATCAGTCCGATAGTACCTTATAGCCAAAGTGCATCTCATAACAATTCTAATAAGTCCAAATATGGCTAGGTTACATTGATTACGGAGTTCCAGTGCCTACTTTTGGCTCCATCATCATCATCAGATCACTTCGTTGATACCATTTTCAATGTAACTTATTCGGAACTATTCATTTATTTGTATTGTCATAGTCACTCTATCTTCATTGTGATATCTATGTGTGTGAAGTTCCGTTGACCATTTTTGGTCTTCTTCACCAGTTCCACTTCATCAAATGTTACTTTTTTGACTGTAAATGCTTAAGTTCTTAATGAAAATACCAAAATCAATATATGGTTGCATATAATATTTGATGAGTTTCCTCGATTCCTCATGTATCCCATCATCAGAACCGGATTTTTAAATATATAACCAAATTGATAGCCTCCTTCTTTTTTTTGTAGTCTGTTAAAAAACGGTAGCTATTAGGAATAAAAGTATTGAGACATTTTTGTAGATAATTTATCTGATCTAAAATTTTTGTCTGAACTAATTTTATGATAAAACTTACCGTTTTGCTGAAAATCAAGGAAAAGGTCGTTTTTGTGAACTTTGACCCTGAGATTTTTTTTTGCCTGTGTCTAATCGATGAGGAGTTTTTAGATTTCATTTATGATGGTGTTTTGAACAATCCTACCAATTTTCAGCTGGGTGTGACTTAGCATAAGCATAATCAGCCTTTTAATGTTCCCACTGTTGGGATTCAGGCCTCCTCTCTAGGAGAGGGAACGGGCCACAATCCACCACGCGGGCCCTTTGTGGGTTGGTGGGTGGGTGTGACTTATTGTAACCTTAACCCCTATGTTTTGGTCTAATTTGATTGGACTAATATCCAATATTACTGAATGCTAAAATGCTCTAGTGTTTGCAATGATCACCAGTTCAAGGTGTTGGTTAGCAATTGTTTCATTAGTTTATTTGAATCAAACCGTAAGATTGGTTTAATAAACAACAGTTTTTAATAAACATTTCAGTGACTTTGTTAGTTTTACTCATCTTCACTATGACCAACAACTTAAACAAGCAGCTTTCGACATTCATGGTAACATAACAGACCCATAATAATCTTTTTGCACCATACTAATTGAGAACTAATTATTTTGTTCAACAGGTGACAAACTGGGCAAAGTAGTCCACATCATACAAAGTAGAGAACCCTCTTTACGAGACTCAAATCCAGATGAAATTGAAATAGATTTTGAAACTCTAAAACCGTCTACTCTTCGGGAACTGGAAAACTATGTTGCATCATGTCTTCGAAAAAAGACACGTAAGCCTTATTGTGAGTTGAACCAACATTATTTACCTCTCCTATTTCCTTTCTCCTATATTATTTACCTTTACACCTAACTATGTACCCATTTTATAAAATAATTAATCTTAAGAGTTTGTGTAATAGTACCTGTACTGGAATGAGTGATTACACACTAAACCACGATCTTTACCATACCTATGGGCAGGCCTGGCGCACTTCAATTATATTGTATAGAAATGTGCCTACGCCGCGCGGCCTTTTTTGCAAGGCTAAATTCGGTAGTGTCACACGCGTGTTTGATTTGCCGCTTGACCCGCGCTAACAAAAATTGGTTTCGAATTCTTTATCGAATATTCTACGAAGTTTTTATTTCCTGTGCTAGTGACTACCTTACTAATGCAAGGTCAACATATACTGGAATTATATCTTACAAAATGTTAATTAATATCTATAATAACGTCTTAACGACCTACCTTTTAAAAATTACATATGAACGCAAAGCTTAACGCACATACAAAACCAACAAAGTTCTATACACTTCATTTTAATTATCTATTTTATTTGTTTAGATACCTAACTAAATGTAAACAATATCTTGACACTTCTATGAGATGATATTTAAACAAAAAAGTTTTAAAGTATAAGCATTCATTTAGAAATCAATTAGGTACCTAACTACCATAATTTTTTAAAAAATCTGATTATATTTTATGTAATAAAACGTAAGTACCTATTTCACATTTTTCAAAAACACAATTCCTAACCCAATAACAAGAGCGGCCTGTTCAAAGTCGCATAACGGGCGTAATAAAAGAGACTCTCGGATACGTGGACTTGTGCATTTTGATTCGTTACGAGCGCTACTACGCCCGGTAGGCAAATATAATCGAGGTCACGTCTGTGCCGTGCAATGTTTTATGAACGTTATTACCGTTGTTGGTAGGTTTATATTCGCATGTTTTCTTTCGAAGAGTAAAACTTCTGTTCCTTGTCCTATTACTTATTCTGTGTTATGGGCTAGTTTTTATAATACAGTAGTTAGTTTAATTTCATAATCTCTATTTCCAACTCCCTTACTCCCACTGATAAATGGATCCCTCCTAAACCCTTTGGCAAATAATGTTGGTGACACCAAAATTGTCCGTTAATTATTTATTAAAATAACAGTCAAACAAAAATTTATTGTTGATACATTTGCAGATCGAAAAGTGTCTGGTAAATCAAAGGATGAACAAATAGCAGAGAAGAAACAAGAACTAGAAAAAAGGCTGCAAGATGTATCGGGGCAACTAGGAACTAATAAAAAGCAGCAACAGAAAAAAGGTCAGTAACATAATAAACGGAAAATAATTTGACAGATACCTAAGAGTTTTTGATCGTAAAAAGGTAGTGAGCGATTTGAGCGAGATTATAACCATATGTATATTGTCGGCAGAGGGTTGTAAGGAGGCGCTGGGCGGCGGCATGTCGTCGTCGTCGAGTTCGTCCGACTCGTCCAACTCGTCGTCGAGCACGGACACCAGTTCGTCCGACAGCAGTGATAGTGAAGCAGGTTAGCCCACATGTCGACGACTTACGTAATCGATACTATCATTTCGTTCACAGACAGACACAAAGTATAGCACTGAGTGGTACTCTATTTGTACCATATGATGTAAATTACAGTTATTAGTAATAGATTTTAATGATACTTGCATTTAAATTAAGATGGATATTTCACTTTGTATGGATATGTTCAAATGCTTGAGATATATAAATAGAATTAGGTTACTAGCAATTTTTTTCATAAAGATTTCAAAGACGGAAATATAAGTTTTTTACCTTTGCCAGTATTTTTTAAAGATATGACCGAACACAATCTTGTTTATTTAAAATGTGAAATGCAATTTTAACTGTTAAATGTGTTTCTAGTCTGAAATTGATGTCAGTGGCAGAATGAATGATAATGGAATGACCATGGGAATGTTGTTTGAATGAGTTAACAACCGCTGAGAAGTATGTATAGTTGTGACAGCTTGGGCTCAAGGGTGAACTACAATATATTTATATTATAGTATTTATTTATTAAAATCTCATTATTGAGGATTTAACATATTTTTTATTTTATTGGCAGTTTTTTCTCTCATATTTTTTTTAATGAGAGTGCATTTTACCTCGCATCAAGTATTCCCGGAAATTATTGGCCGAAGGTTTTTCGCGCTTTCGGGTATGTTGTTGTTCATGGCGATTGTGCACTTTTAAATGAGGCGACAACATTCAAATTCCTCTAATTAACAATCATCATGAACAGACTCAAGGGTGCGCGGCCGAGCGCAAGTATTCGCGCTAAATAAACGCGCCCGCCCATAGGTAATAATGAACGGATTATGTGAATATTATGTTCTGTTTTGTTTCATTTAAATTAGCTGACATACACGAAGAAAATATTTTTTAGCCATAGTGTTATTGTGTAAGCTAATTTAATTGTTGAATGGGAATATCAGGTGCTCAAAGGGAACTACAAGATTACAGCAAATGGGTTGGTTGGGTTCATTTGGCACCATAAATGGAAACAAATAAAATTCATAAAATATCCCAAGTACTGTGTAACATAATATTTGTGTTGAAAGTATGAGTGTGATTACTGTGGTAGTAGTTTTGAGTAAATATTATTTTCATTACTGTGATATTGGAGAGGGATACCACCTGAAGTTTGATTCAAATAATATATAATTCGAGTCTATAGTCTGCTGCAAAGTATAAGAAATGTTGGTAAAGGCACAAAACAGTTGTTAGTGAGGAGGAGAAGCCAGCTTTGGTGTTCGCTGATACTTTGATATTGGTGCCGGTAAGAGTAAATATGTTATTTGGTTTGCTTTCATGAACCAATAGGAAATACCTTTTCACATTAATATTTTTTTAACTATATCATGTCCTCAAACGCGATGTTATTTCATTTGCATCCTTAAAGTTCCGATCTCTTTTTATGGATTATTATTGGAAAGTTCAGATCTCACGGTTACTAATTGCTTTTGAGTGTGAAATTTAAACCCACTTAATATTGATTGAGGCTTGAAAAGTATAATAAGAACTTGGATAGATAGTAGTGTCGGTACGTCCAGTGTTGCGAAGCGAAGAGGATCTCCGAGAGCAGCTGGCGAGTCGAGCGCAGCCGTAGGGATTATTGCAAACAATTGTGTAAGGACGGATACCAACTTAGCAAGCAAAATTAGCCCCAAGATGGACTCAGTTCTCATTTTGTTACAATGGAGGATGTATTTTGTGACATGTTGTAGTTAAAAAATTATTTTATTGAAAAGGTATGTTTTATTGGTTTAATGCTTGATACACTTTGATGCTTGCTCTCAAAAATTTGACGTGACGTGTTAATCAAAATTGTCTATATAAACACAAAAAATACCTAAAGCTGGCCTCCTTCCTTCACAAATTGTTTGCAAACTTTGTTATTGATTGTCGAGGATTAACATACTTTTATAATAGTAAGCAAAATGTTATTGGGCACCAGGATTTTTTTCCTTGTATCTATCAGTGCAATATCAGCCTATTTGTTTTAACAAGCATTTTATCATTTTGGTTTTTTTTTTTCAGTATGGTTTTAATTTGTAACCTTAACTGATAAAGTATCTTTACCTATTTGGCATTCACTCTTTGTGATTTTATTATCATTGTTAAACTTAACAGAATATTTTTGATTTTTTGTCACATGAGCCAGTTTTAGTGTATCATACATATAAAAATGAGTAAATGTGTAAATGCTTGCAGTACCACTTTTGGCTGCCTGATAGATATCAAAATCTAAATTTTGTGTAAAATGTATTACATTATAAAATAATACTGTGAGCATTGTAAGGAATAAATGATGTAAAGAAATGTGGATATTTTATCCAAGTTGTAGTCTCCTTATGTCTGGTTGTAAAAGCCATTAGGTCTACTACAAAATCTGAACAAATACGGTTTCTATTCATTCTTTGTATATAATTATTTCGTGTAACGCAATACGTATGTAAATCAGTGTCTTGCAAGATTGGATTACATTACGTTAATTTTAGTTATTTTTTTTATGACAAGGTTTAGGTCCCTAATCAAGGTTTAATGCGAATATTTCTCTTTGTTTATTTATGTGGTTTGCGTTCTGTAACAAAACAATTTTGGTGGTTCTTTTTCATCCAAGTTGTTTGAACAAACGATTTTTTTTTAAATTCAAAGAAATATAGATTAGTATTTCTCAAATCTTGTAATTTATTAGGTTGAAAGAGGCCTAAAATAAATTTTATACTGAAATTGCATAACACTTTTTACTAGCCCTGTTTAAATGCTGTAAATAAATAATTATTTGTCGAGACATCACATTTTATGATTGACTTGCTTGGTGAAATGTTGATCATTTTGCTTGTTTACTTACGTTTTATTGTCCTCTTCTTTAGAAAGTTTTTACACTATGCATATGTACCTATGTTTTATTTTAGATAATATATTCACATTGATTAGCTCAATTGAATCAGACTAGAACAATTAGTATTTTAAATTTTGTTGGATAATGCGAGAGTATAAGCGGGAAAGTTCCCAATGAAATCACTATAAACAATAGTCCATTACTTACATTACATAGTATATATTTTTTATCAAGTACAATTTGCAGGTTGCTTCAAAAAATCTATAGTATAAGTTAGTATGTAGTAAACATAATATTTTATCTAGAAGTCCCTTATTTGGTCCACAAGGAGACAAGAAGGGGAAGAACAAAAAAGTTTACTGTATACATAATGATATTTTATTTTGTCAAAATCGAGATTATCTGACAAGACTTGGTAATCAATACTTGCTTTTATTTTGGGACCCGTTAGATAAGAGCTCGTAAATCTCATTAGTTAAAGTTTGTTTAATATTTATCAATATTATAGACAAATTATTTTATAGGTAGAATTTATATATAAACTACTACATAAACTTGAATACAGAAATGTTTTGACTAATCCAACGGGTTCTGAAGTGTGGCAAACCTATTCAACTTTCATTTTAAGCGAACAGTGTGTACTCTTGGTGCAATTAGTTATTTGAAGGCAAAATTTTGTTGTAATGTTAATGTAGAGAGTTGATATGTAAACAAAAACACCATGTGTGTTAAATTTTATGTAAGATTGATTTAATCAACTCATGACTTAAAAATTAATAGATATAAGAGTGAGTGGAAATAAACTTTGTATATATTTCAATATATAACGATTTAAGTAAATCTCTTAAGTAATTTATTATGAATTTCATTTGGCTGCCCTGAGATCTGAACAATAAATTAGTATTTCATGTTGTATTTTATGAAAACAAATGTGTTGGCATGTTTTAATGCAGCAGTGTGGTATCAGTGAACATAAATACACACTATGGCTTCTCCTCGCATTCTTTAACTTTACTTCGAGGAATTTGTGGTTACTGGATCGTGATGCTGTATCTCAAGTTAAGTATACATTCGTGCAATAGTAGGTTAATTTGGTAGTTCGCAATCCATTTTGTGCATCGTTATTTGATTTCAGGTACGGGTCCCAGTAGGACGCCGAAAAAGAAGCCGAAGAAGCAGCATCAGCACCCACCGCTAACTGTAAATATATTTTCATGAATATTAGAGATTATATTAAATTATTCTATGATATTGAAGTATTAATCGTTTGTAGCAGAAAACTGTGCCTCCAGTGACAGTAGCGAGCACCGTGGCGGCGCCGGCGCCCGCGGCCGCGCCGGCGGAGGCGGCGGCGGCGGGCGCGGCGCGCGCGGCCCCCGAGGCGGCGCCGGCGCCCGCGCCCGACCCGAAGGACGCGGCCGCGCCGCCGCCCGCCGCGCCTCTTGTGCCCGCACCAGACCCCATTATACCTGCTAACATTATTGCCGACTCTTCCATTACGCCCGTTGTGCGCGACGCAGAGGATCAGAAGCCTATTGTTCAAAAAATTGAACCTCGAAACGGTCTAGATAAAGTTGACCCATCGCAATACATTGATCCCATCGAACGGTCCTTGGCTAGCCTCGAGCGAAGTCTGAAAGCAGATGTGCCTATGGATGTTAGTGTTGGAGTATCAGAGTCCTCGATGCGTCTCGAGGAAGAGTTTTCATTACCTAAACCTCAAATGATGGCAGATGCTGCGCATCAAAATTTGATGGCACAACTTGGGGGTTTGACAGAAGTTGCTCGTGTGCCAGAACAGATTAAAACTGAAATGTACCTTCCAGCTCACAATGGGTTTGTAGACAAACTGCCACATGAACGTGAGATGCTACGTCCCGATATACCTATTATTCCTGGTATGACCGGTGTTCCACCGGTGTCATCTATATTTGACCCCATGCCTTCAGCACCACACAGCGTAATTTCTCAGTCGCATCACAATATACCGAATGCACCTTGTTTAATCACTCCTGCAGCGAAAAAGGAAGACGTGAAGCCTCTGCTTACACCAAAGCCAATTGAAGACCTCATGGGAGTTCCAAACATGGTTTCTAACAATATGTCTGATCGAGCTAAATATGAAATGGAAAAAAAAATGGAAGACTCAAAAAATACTAATTTTGCACAAGCTTTCAAACTTAAACAAGAACAAAATTTAAAAAATGCGAGTTCGTGGTCGTCTCTTGCCCAGGCTGGAAGTCCGCAGAGTATACCGAACATGGGAACCAATCATCAAATAAAACAAAAACCTGTCATGGATAGTTTTCAAGTAAGTTTTGTTGTTTTTTTTTTGGGTTCCCTTACCTCAAAAGGAAAAAATGGAGCCCTTATAGGATCACTTTGTTGTCCGTCCGTCCCTCTGTCTGTCTGTCTGTCAAGACCCTTTATCTCGGGAACGCGTGGGGGTATCGAGTTGAAATTAAAACCATATACTTAGGTCTACGGTCCCTTGAAGCTGTGATAAAAATCAAACTTCTGAGTTAATGAAAAAAAAAAGATTGGCCGTTTATGTTACAAAAAACGTATATTTCGACACTCTCAAGGGAATCATAATTCATAGGGTACTTCCCGTTGACCTAGAATCCTGAAATTTAGCATGAAGCAAGGTGACATAGCACAAGTATAGGAAAACAATCTTAAAACTGTGAATTTGTAGTTTAGCCACAAAATTTTTTTTTTTTCGATTCTGAAAAATCTTCGTAACTCAATTCGGAAATTGAAATGTTTTCATAGATAAGTTTGTACGGAACCCTCAGTGCGCGAGTCCGACTCGCACTTGCCTTAATAGCCCAAATTGGTATAGAAGGTCAGTAATGTATATTGTTTTAATTTTTTTAGGCGTTTAAAAAGCAAGCTAAAGAGAAAATTGACCGCCAAAGAGCTCTTATAGAACAGCAAGAGTTACGAAAAAAGGAACAGGCTGAGAGAGAAAGACAACGGCAAGAAACTGAAAGGCGACAACCTGACGAAGAAAAAATGAGGTAATTATTGACATTCATCTTGTACACAGTTGTGTCACGTAATTTCGCCGCTCTACAGTGATAGTAGAATGGCGAGCTACTGTTTTAAGTTTAACTTTTAACATGTTAGTTTAAGATGCTATTAAAACACAATTATCTTCTTAGAATTTAAGTTAGTACAGACAAGAAATTTTTAAAAGTGGTAGCAGATTTTACATGTTGCACTTTTTTTTTGGGTGTTAATGACCTTTGAGTCAAGTATTATTTTATTTTTCAAAACACTGCACTATGTATCACATTAGAGTGTGGGTGCAACACGTTCTAATGTTTTTATAGTATTTGGCAGCAAATGTATCGAGTCAGCCTTCTCGGCAAACTTCGCTGAGGTAGCCAAAACAATAAAATTGTCAGCTCCATTTTACCGAGATCGCGTCTGTTTCAATGATTCCACATATTGCCTAGTTGCGCAGACACTTGACATAAAAACTACATCAATTTTATACATCAGAATATCCACTAGGAATGAATTTGCGAATAATTAAAACAGCCACTGAACTTCACTCCGAAGAAATCCAGCCAAAAACTCACCTACATGTTGCACTTGGTAGCCTTAAGGCCGACGCTACGTTAAGCAGGCGCCCGTGCGGTCCCATACAAAAGTGCCCTGTCGCGGCTCGCCGCGCACCCGTCGCGGGAAGCCGCGCCTCGCGCTCTTTTTGCTACGTAATAATAAATTAAAGTTCTCCATCGACACGACTACATGCACATCGTTAAAGTGGAACTAGCGACACTGCACAGGTAATAATCGGGTGTGTTACAGAATTCCGAAAAGTGTAACCTCGAATAACACGTTCCCGTAAGTTTACTAATCCGAAACACTTAACAACGAATGCACGTTACCACGAAAAACTTAACGCCGTAGCCATGCGATCTCGAATTACATGATTCAGAAAACTGTAATATCGAATAACACGACCCCGTATGTTTACTAATAGAAAACTCTTCACAACGAATGCACGCTGCTACGATAGATCTTACGTCACAGTCATGGTCATGTTTTTTCAGTTATTCGTAGAAGCGCGCATTTTTTGTTAACTGACTCGAATTGGTGAATTAGAGATTTGGTTATTCAAGATTCCATGACTGTGGTGTAAGATCTATCGTAGCAGCGTGCATTCGTTGTGAAGAGTTTTCTATTAGTAAACATACGGGGTCGTGTTATTCGATATTACAGTTTTCTGAATCATGTAATTTGAGATCGCATGGCTACGGCGTTAAGTTTTTCGTGGTAACGTGCATTCGTTGTTAAGTGTTTCGGATTAGTAAACTTACGGGAACGTATTATTCGAGGTTACACTTTTCGGAATTCTGTAACACACCCGTAATAATCCAGTTTCCGCTACGTGGACCGCCACACACGACGCACGCGCGCGACGTCACGCGACGGGTGCCCGCTTAACGCAGCGTTGGCCTTTATTTAAGCGGTGAATTGTTTGGCGTGGGCGTCATATTTATTTATTATATATTTATTGTAGGTACATAAGAAATATAACAAAGAAAAACTTATATCTAAAACACTTACAATGGGCGGCCTTATCGCATTCCGCAATCTCTTCTAGGCAATCACGTATTGTACACAGTAATTGTCAGAATAAGATATGGGGCTGTCATAAGTTTTTTAACAATAAGCACCAACATTAATATATTTACACTATTTTTATTGTTCTTTCAGTTAAAACTCGCTTGTATCGTAAAAAGAAAAGGTTGCTAAACATAAGTTGTGGATTGACAGAGTGGGAACAGGCGTACGCAAGGTGGAGAGCGCGGAGGTGGCGTCGCCCCGCGTGTCGCCCGTGGCGCGCGCGTCGCCGCCCGCCGCGGCCGCCGCCGCCGCCGCCGCCGCGCCCGACAAGCCCGCCGCGTCCGAACGCGAGCGCCTGCGACAGCGCGAGCAGGAACGCCGTCGCCGCGAGGCCGTGAGTATCTCTCTTGCTTTACTAGTGTAGCACCAGCCTTCTCGCACCCTGATTGTCTCAGTACAAATCTCCCGAAACGATGATACGCTGTCTTGAGGAATAACGTTTGTGTGCTTTCTGATGTCATATCCCCGTCACCATCCGGATGGCCATCACTTTGTTTTTTGTAAGTGGGTAAACATCCCCCACTCTTGGGCGGAGCGCGGGAGGGCGTGTCAGACTTATACTGACTAAAAACCCACTCCTGTTCCTTCGTTGCCTTTCATACCAGGGCCAAGTCTTCCTTTCAGAAGCAGACCCTTGGACCCAGTAGGCTTCGACCCCTACTTTTTGGTGACATCTTGAGGCGCGCGTGAAATAGTGCGCGCCGTCGACGATTTGAGCTCGGTCCGGACGGTTACCGGACAGTCGGACGGCGAGCTACCCATTATTGGCCGTCCGCAAGCCCGCGCCTACGGTGACCGGAAATCGGGATCGGGATCCCGGCGGTTGCGGCGTGAACGCCGCTTTATCGCGCGTGCACGTGCGGCCTCCACCTTTGCTAGCATTACTGCTTCGCAGAAGGAGGCGACCGCCTGCCAGTTCTCCTCGCTTCGAACCATAGCTTGTGCCAAGGCCCGGAGCGAGAGATCGTTGCCGCCGATCGCCCGCACGAGGATACGGCTGCACTCTATTGTATGCTCCACCGTGTCCTCCGGGCAAATGTTCAGCTCGGCCGCCGGTTGCTTTTGCAGCGACTGCACCCACACCGCCCCCCGTAAAGAGCTATGGACCGAACGATCCCTGCAACGCCAAACCTACCGTGTTCTTATTTTTGTATTGAAACTCGGGGCAAAGAGGTTTATTAAAAAGGTTTTAACTACATTATCGCACCAGTGCGTAATGGTAAACAAAATGTTGAATGCAATGTTTGCTACTTTAACATGCCTAAATGCGGTGCAATTAGAGTCAATTTCTAAGTGTGTTGAAAACCTAAACGATATCTTAGGGTATAGTTACACACACAGGATGATATGTCATAATTATGGAAAAGTTTAACAACACTAAATCGCGACTTCTGTAAAATGCTACTCTTTCATATATGTGTGCTAGTAAATAATGCAGTCTGATTAAAATTATAATGTAAATCTGCATCATCTATATCATCCTACAATTTTTTTTCTCTTCTCTTAGTTTTTAAATGACATTTTCATAAAAGTCCAAATTGATTTTAATTGTTCCAGATGGCGGGTCAGATAGACATGAACATGCAAAGTGATTTAATGGCCGCGTTTGAAGAATCACTGTAATGTGCTTTAAGGAGGACACTAAACAATTGTACATATGAGTATATAAATATTAATTTTACGTCAATGCAATCGGTAATTATGGTGATAGTATGACACCGAAGTGAGTTTGTGATCGTTTAGTGCGTGAAACAGTTGACTAACATGTGGTTAAGTGCTGTGAATAGGTATACTTAAACTGTTGTAACGTCATTATTGATTTCGTGGTCACATATTATGGGCCTTTACTAGAGGGTTGCATTTTAATTAAAATTAACTTGTATTATAAGTTTGTATGTAAGGTCTTAAAGGTAAACAACTCTCTTTACATTCGTAAGTCTATATTTATATTTCGTTTTAGAGGCGTCTCCTTCCTTCCATAATTGTTTTATAGTGTCTACTAATGACGATAGAATGGTAGATTGAAATTGGAAAATCAACATGTTTTATGTAATTGATGAAGAAACAATCAAATAAACTATGAAATCTGTTACGCGACTTCACACCATTTCTCATTGCATCGCTGTATTATGTGAATGTTTCGAAAATAACAGTAATTGTTGACAGATACCTCCGATTTTTAAATTAAGAATTTAAAGTTGAATATTGTCAATCACTAGTCTGAAAACCAGTCAAACTTTGGCAATAAAGAAGGGTTGGCACCTTATGAACTCCAAATACTCAATTCAGATACCAACCCTTACAAATTTTTAAAGTATATTACTGGCGTAATATTAGAATGTCGCTTTTAATCCAACGTGCAATGGGTGACGGCGTGGGTTTATATTTATTACTAAATGGAATTTCTGTTACGTATTCGATTTTCGATAAATATTGCTTAATGTTAGTAGATTTTTTATCAGTCTGTCATGGAAAACAGATCAAATGTCATACATTTGATTTGAAATATATTTATTTTACATTGGAATATGTCTTTTTGTGTTTGTAGATAGATACTCCAGTGCAAATGTAGTAAATTTTAAACAAATTCTGCATACAAACTCATTAATAATTATTAATGAGAATTTAATAATGATATCAATAATACAAATCTCCACAAAAATATTGTATATTGTTAAGCAACTTTTTAATTTCAGCCATTTACTCTCAAACTCGAAATCAAATGTAGATATGAAGTAAAATATATTGACATTCCATATTGTATATATGTTGTTTAAATTGTTATATTTTATTTTCGCCGATTTGTGCAGTTAAGACATTTTGACAAAGCATAGTAAAGTTACACTCTCACGCTGAATATTATGAGTTCACTAAAATTAAATACGCTTATGACCAAAATATAAGCTCAGCTTAATGTTTCTTATAAACATACCAAATTTAAACTGTCTTTATAGTAGACATTATTTTCTTGAAGGCAGTTTTTTGGCAGGTTTTTTATTTTTTTATTTGTGGGTTAATAGAACTTATACATTTTGCAAGTAATACAACCATTTTTGTTTATCTCGTTCTGTTGAACCCTTTTTTGAAGTTAGTTTAAACAAATGTCTTGTAACCTAATAGCTACCATGCTATAAGGTAGACTTGTGTAGAAAGAGCATAGAGAGTCGAGCCACGTCAGTGATGCGCTTTAAATTTTATCGTATAGTGGGCTAATGTGGAGTGGCACCACAACAAACAAGGACACTTAGGGCCGAAACTGCGTTAAGCGAACGCCCGCGCGGGGCATCTGTCGCGGGGAGGCGGTCCCCGAGACTCCTATTTGCTACGTATAAAATATTAAGTTCTCCATCGACACGACTACATGCACACCGTTAAAGTTGAACTAGCGGCTCTGCGCAGGTAATAACTTGGTTTCAGCGGCGGGAACCGTCGCGACACACGACACGCGCTTTGTCACGCGACGGATTCCCGTCGCAAGCGTCCGCTTAACGCAGTTTCGGCTTAAGGGCCGAAACTGCGTATTCTGCGCTTATTAAAGGGTTTTTATAAAAAAAATGTTATAGATATTGATCCAGTCTTCCTGAGATTGAGATAGCGACGACGATAGATCATACGTCGTCTACACCGCACGTTAGGCCGGAAGTTATTATAATTTTGCTCTACAATTAAATTATGCCGCTGTAATTTTGTTAGGAAGGTAAAAATTCTACAAAATGTAAAAAAAAAATCAACTGTTTTACCAATTATAGAAGGCGACGAACTAATTATCTCTTCCACTGGAATAACGCTGTTAATTTTTTTTCTGCTGGAGTAATGTACACGAGAAAGTTCGGCCGAAAAGTGAGAATGAATCCGTCCGTTACTTTTCCATGTGTAAACCGAAACGGTGTCGCCCACAATTGTCGCGCATGGTTTGTATGACGGATCTTACGGAAATGATCTTTCGAAAGGTTTTTCGCAATAGTTGGCGGAGGCAGAAGCGTCAAAGGAAACACTACGTAAAACGCGAACTCACAACATTCCGAATACTAAACAAAACAAGTGATAGAGAAATCGATAGAAGATACGAGGAGAGGGATTTTCCCCGTGTGACAAATTTTATACTCGCGGCCGCTATGCATATCAACATCTGATATAACTTCCGATTTATTTACCGGAACCTATATCAGAATCGGAGGTACAAAATTAATCTGGAAGTTCCGAACTTTTATATCTAATCTCCGTAACATGTCTAGTTTTTTTTTTTTATATATAAACCGGTGCTTGACTGTGATCCCACCTGATAGTAAGCAGTGATGCAATCTTTGATGGTGAGGCGCACTAGTTTTTAAGAGACTATTCACTCTAGCTTTGAAGACACCTAAATTATAGTTGGACGAGAAGACCGCAGCAGGCAAATTGTTCCAGTCTTTCGATGTACGCGGTATAAACGACAAAGCGAAACGCTTAGTCCGGACCGTTGAAGTTTTAACAATGTAAGGGTTGGATACTCGTCGTACGTCGGGTTGTCCGATGGCACAAAGGAGATGGCGGAATCAAGTCATACAATTTCCGCACACATTCCAAGATGCAACCTGTAAAATACCGATAGGCTGGCTACCCTGCGCCTGTGATCGAGGCTTTGTAGATTGGACTTAAACAAATCTGAATCCCCAATTAGTCTCTTCGCACGCCTTTCCACTGAGTCCAAAGCTGCTAGATGGCATTTTGTAGCACCAGCCCATATGTGACTGCAGTACTCCACACACGATCGGGCCTGTGCTTTTTTTAACATTAGAAGCTGTCCCGGTGTGAAGTACCATCGGACCTTTGCAAGAACGCCTAGTTTCCTAGCAACTACCTTGGCTTTGGACTTAATGAACCGCTCAAAATTGTGGTCTGAGGGAATTTCAACTCCCAAGAGCTGAAGGCGGTCGGTGCACTCCAGGGATACATTCTGAAAAGCAGGAGCCAAGGTGAACGGGCTCCTTTCAGCAGTGAACAGATATGCTTGTCTCTGGCGGCGTTGAATCCTACCAGATTGGTTTCGCCTCACTTGGAGACTGCCTGAAGTGAGACATTCGTACGCTCTACCATAGCCTCTCGTTCGGACCCGATTAGCTCCTTACTAGCTGGAGCACTTACAGCAGGTATCTCTCTACAACTATGCTATCATCTGCATACCCATAGATATAGGGCATCAGCAGTTAAGTCGTTCGTTGTATATTTTGCAACATAATAACGTTATCTACGATATCATACTCGATCCACTATAGAAGAGGTAAGTTTAGGCAGCTCAAGAAAAAACTTCAGACCTTTGCGACACTTCTTCAGTGAGATTTCGGCGATGATGTGTATTTCACCGTTTCAATGGCGCGGCCATGGAGTTTTAGTCTTACAGATCCTGAAATATAAACCTAGGATGTTTTGTTGTATTTTTACGAGTTACGACAAATTCAAATCCATGTTTTACAAAAAAATTCAGATCTCTTCGATGCCTTTTCAGCGAGATATCAGTAATAATAAATTTGTCACAGTTTCGATGGCGCGGCGATGGACTTTTAGTCTTACAGCTCCGGAAACATAAACCTAGGATTTTTTGTTGTATTTTTACAAGCTTCGACGAATTCAAATCTGTTTTACAAAAAACTTCAGAACTTTGCGATACTTTTTCAGTGAGATTTCGACGATGACGTGTATTTCACCGTTTCAATGGCGCGGACATGGAGTTTTAGTCTTACAGCTCCTGAAATATAAACCTAGGCTCTCTACCTACGCTCAGTTTGTAAGTATGTATGAGTCAATCAAATTTATTTATTTATTTAAACTACATGTACAGTAGTGGTACATAGGCGGACTTAATGCAGTAAGGCATTCTCTACCAGTCAACCTCTGGGTCAAATCTGGCATCTCAACTAATCAAGCTGCATACGACTTGATTTGGATAACAAATTTTCTAATTTAAGCATTTGAAATTGAGTAGATATTTCTAAATTCTAGCCTGAAAAGCAGTCAAAATTAGTTTAAAGGTTTGACACGTAGCTTTCACAGAAACCCACCATATGTGGTTAAAGTGACATAATTCTAAGTATAGTAGTCATGGCAGACTACGGAGGAGCTCAGTACAATGCTTGGTGACCTCAGTAAAGCTTCCGAAAGAGTCGGACTTAAAATGAACAGGGACAAAACCAAAGTTATGGTAAACAGCCATGTAGCACCCACTCCTATCAAGATCGGGGACTCTACAATCGAAGTTGTGGACGACTACGTTTGCTAGGGATAGACGGTCCAGTTGGGAAGGTCTAACTTCGAGAAAGAGATCAATCGTCGAATCCGACTTGGCTGCGCAACGTTCGGGAAGCTGCGCGGTATCTTCTCGTCCAATATACCATAGTGTCTCAAGACGAGAGTCTATGACCAGTGCGTGTGGTCAGTGATGACATATGGCTCTGAAACGTGGTCGCTTACAATCAGAAGACTTAAAGTCACCCGAAGGACAATGGAAAGGGCTATGCTCGGAGTTTTCTTGTGTGATCGAATCAGGAATGAGGATATCCGCAGGAGAACCAAGGTCGCCGACATAGCACGAAGAATCGCCAAACTTAAGTGACAATGGGCAGGGCACATTGGGGGCCGAAAGGTTCTGGAATGGCGACCACGTACCGGAAGACGTAGCGTTGGAAGGCCTCCTACAAGGTGGACCAATGACCTGGTAACGGTTGCGGGAGTCCGATGGATGCGAAACGCACAGGACCGTTCATTGTGGCGGCACTTGGGGGAGGCCTATGTCCAGCAGTGGACGTCTTTTGGCTTTTGAAATGATGATGATGATGAATTCTAAGATTGTAGATACTTGTGGAGGCGGGTGCGGGTGCTAGCGCGGGCGGGCGGGCGCGTGTAATTCAAAATGTATGTAGACTAGTCGTGGGAAAAGTGTGTCAACTTTGCGATTGGAACATTTGCATATGAAATATTTCGAAACAGTGATATGTATCATTTGGAACATCGGCTCAAAAGATACAAACGGAACATTTGAAACATCGACTCACAGGATACAAACGGAACATGTGGAAGAACGGCTCAAAGATACAGATACTGACTGTTATGAATCGTGACCTGTTACGTTGCGTTTTATTTAATTGAATTTTGATTTGAGAATAATTTAAAGCAAATGTTTTTAGTTCAGGTCATAAATTATATTTACACTATTTACATTATAAATTTAAGCCGCAGTCACACGTTATACTTAGGTACCAAACGAAACACTTTCAAGAACGTGTAACTACGGCTTATCTTTTTGTTCGGTCCTTGTTTTTCCAGTTACCTTGTTTATTTCAGCACCCTGAAAACCTTCTTTCATACTTTTTCTGCGTCGCTTTTTTTTGTCGTAGTCGGGTTTGAGTTTTTTACTTTTTTTTCTAATCGATTTTGGTGATAAATCACTGTGCTTCTATACTATTTATTTTGGTGTGTACAAGTGAAGCCATTTCAAATGATATCAAACACGGTGTATTTATCTTAACATTTATTTTTAACACATGAATTTTTGTCCGCTAGAGGGCGTCACTTTAAATTTGAGTAATATTTTGGAAATGTACAAGTGAAGCCATTTCAAATGATACCAAACACAGCGTATTTATATCCATTTTTATTTTTAACACATAACTTTTTGTCCGCTAGACGGCGCCATATCGAGTTTTGTGACACTTCACGTAGCCTATGTTCAGCGGCCAATTAAGACGGTTCTAACGATGCTCATACGTCGAATTCCGATAAGTAGATTAGGAGCTTTGAGGGAACAGATGAACATACTCACATACATACATAACTTGTCAAAATCATAACCCTCCTTTGGCTTTTCCGAAGTCGGGTAAAGAGACTGCTAGTCACTTAGTGTAGAGTGTTTCAGTGTTCCAATTGTTCCAAATGATGCATTTAAAACCATTTCTGATGTTCCAATCTTTCGGAAAACTAAAATGTTTCGAAACAATGAGTCGGTTCAGTAAAGAGTTACATAAGCCTAATATGTAGACGTCTGATACGTTCACAGTGCTCCCACGAGCTGCGCATCTGCATGAGGTCACTACAAATTGTTCTTTATTATATGACCACCACTGTATATTTTATGAGGGCCAACGCTGCGTTAAGCTCGCGCCCGCCGAAACCGAATTATACCTACGCAGTGTCGCTAGATAGTTCAACTGTAACGGTGTGCATGTAGTCGGTGTCGATGGTGAACTTAACGTTAAATAACGTCGTTCGTAACGCCGTTTAATGTTATTACTTAAAAAACGGGCGCGAGGCGCGGCTCTCTTCGCGACGGAGCACTTCGCGGGCGACCGCGTAACGCAGTTTCGGCCCAAAATGCTGAGGGGTTTACTTAAAGACGACACGATTAAATATCGTCTACGTCTGTTTTTGCGTTGACAACAGATTGTAATGATAGTGGGAACGGCTAGCACGATAGTTATGTCTGTACGATAAGACAATTAACAAATTAATCAATCAAGACTAAACCATGATGGTTAATGAAGTGTCATTGTTGCGACATCGACTTTCTGTCCAACATTTGTTATTATCGGAATACTAGAGACGACAGTAGTCAGACGATAAATTAACCGTTACGACATAAAGGGAACGCGGCCTTAGTCTTATTTTTCCTTACATGGGGCGACACACTTTTAAACGTTCCTAAAGTCTGTTACTTTTAAAAATAAACATTATAATCAACATCCTCATTTTTTTTTTCTATTCTTACGTGATAAATATTAAACATGGGGAGGGGTCGGTATATTCTTATTTAGTGTAGGAGCGGTCAAAAACTAGTCAAAATTGTCTATACGAAAAAAAAGTATCAATACTGAAGACAAAATGTTTCCATCTCATTTTAAAATCACTTTTAATTTTTTTGGACCTAACAGTGAAATATAATTTTTTTTTCACTTTCACCTTGAGTTACCCTGGCTTTTAAACCACTTTCCAGAAGATGGACACCCAAGTAATAAAGGTTTTAAATAAAACATCGAAATCCAATTGGAATAATAATATATCACATTCCTTGATCTTACTGTACATGTACAACTAGACTACAGACGTAAGCACTTATATATTATTGTAATAATAATATGTATAGATATTTAAATAAATTCATGTGTGCCAAATATTTAGTCCAGTCCAATGAGGATTAAACCTTGGAATGAAAGACGAGAAAGTTATTTGCATGACCTTTGTTTTCAGATTTGAAACGATTGATCTTGAATTTTTAGAAAAAAGATAAATGAAAGAGAAAAAGGAAACACAGACACTGACTTAAGACTATAGAACGAATGTCAATGCAAAAACTCATCGTCCTGCCTTTCATTTTGAGGTTTACCCTTTATTTGGCTTATTTGACTGTGCTCATGAGGAGGCTTTAGTGTCCCACTCGATGAGGTAGGCGGGCGGCGCGCCGGGCTGCAGACGGCGCGCGTGCACGTGGAACGTCTGCCCGGCGCGGAAGTACGACTGTACGCTCGACTTTAGCGCCGACAGCTGCTCCGCGTCCACCTCAGCGGCAGTACTGTTAGCTTTGTGAGGACTCAATTGTAAACTCTTCACGCTATTATTATTACTAGTGTTATTATTCGTATTTCTTCTCGCATTCTCATAATAATTCTTTTCTTGTCTCTGTCTCAGTCTTCTACCGTGAAATTTCACGTTATTGATGTGCCCCTCGCCTTGTGGTGTCACTTCACCGTTTTCGTTTGGGATTTGAGCAGGTTTATTGTTGTCATCAGGCAGAGGACATGACTTGTTCAGCTGTAAAAAGAAAGAATAAGATTGATGACTTGTTAATTTTATGGAGAACATTTATGAATAATGTAACTGAATATTATATGTTCTGGTATAAGTACCTGTGCCTGTAAATATTTCCGTGGCCTCCTGAATTTCCTTCTTTTTACTTCCCCATTGGGCCCGATCACGATATCCTTTTCACTAAGCTTTCTTTTCAATGGCCTAACCAGAGGACCCATAGCTGGATTCAAGTTCACCGGTAACGAGAATCGTAAGTGGTGATGATTCTGCTTTCCATTTTGCTTACTGTATATATTTAATGTTGTTGAGAATGGTTTCTTAGATGGATAAGTATTCGACATTAAAAATGGATTATTCTTCCCCTGGAAATCTTTTAGCGGTGGTATAATAACGTCTAGGGTGCCCCTGCTGGAGGTCTCGTCGCCCGATGACTCTATGTCATGGTTGAAGTTGCTAGTGTACGGAGGTATACTATCCATGTGTTGCAATGACATTATTTTGGAATGTTCGATAATGTTTTTAGTAGACATCTTAGATACTTCTAAGTTCATTGTGGCTATTCTTGTCGTGTGCGTGTTAATGCTGACGTTCGTGACGTCACTCTTGCTCGCGTTCGTATCAACTATATTGTCTTTGGATATTTTATCTAACTTTACAGTACACGGAACTAAAGAAGTGTTGAGAGATGGCACTGGAGGACTTTCTTCACAGATGGACTTTGCTTCGTTCGTAGTGTTTTCGATTGGCTCTGATATTTTCTCTATTTTATCGGCTTTGGCATCAGAATTTATTTCAGTAGAGGTGCAAATAGGAGGTGAAGGTTGTTCGTCATTCTCAGAAGGTTTAACAGACTCATAGGAACTAGTAGAATCATTTTCTGAATTTGAGTTAGAAGTGAGATTTTCATGGAACCGTTTGCCCATCATTAAGTTTAACCAATGACCATCTACTGGCACAATCATAGACTGAGTGTCAGTATTATAGGAACTTTTATCATTGTTACTACTAGAAGGTTGAGAACTGAAACAAACAATACATTTTAAGCTACAGCATATAGCATCATGGTAATATCTTTCAGTACGAGTTAAACTCCAGCAATAATACCTGTCATCAACAGCTTCATCTATCGGTGGTGACGACACTCGCTGCAGAAACCTAAGTCGCGGTGCATATTCCCTCACTAACTTATCGGATAATGGATCCCCTTTTCTGATCTGTTAGGAAAAGTATAAATATAATGATCAAATCATATTCTAACAACAGATTTTATCAAAAATAAAATAATCTACGAACCTGTTCCAAAGCAGCAAGCTGGAGTGGAGGCGGAGGCGGCCGGCGCAAGCGCAGTCCCCAGATGGTGGCACGTTTCTTCATTTCGCGTCCACATTTGAATCGCTTACGAGAAGACGTCAACGCCGTTAAGATTTTTTCACGGCGCTCTTTTACCGGGGTTCGCCACATCTAGGGAGAAGAAAGCTAGAATATGAGAAAGCGAAATTTCTAAAAATCAAAACCATTTTTTTTTTTATATTTGCGAACAACTAACCTTCTCAGGTAATTGCAGTGCATGCCAATTGTCCATGATGTACGGCATAATAACACTATCGAGGTCGAAATAATTCGGCGCATTGTATGCAGTGAGATTATACAGAGCGAGATGCGCGAGATCCAGCCAACACAGCTCCAGACGCCGGAGGTATTCCGTTCCTCCGTTGCATTCAGCGCACGCAAATATATACAACCTAAAATTAAAAATCAATTTCATTTACAAAAACTATATATGTATGTACTGCCCATATTGAGAAATAGAAAGTTCTAACTGCACTGGGTAAGCGTGGAGATAACGCTTACTATCATACTGTGCTTAAGTGAGTTCGAATATCGTTTGTGTTGTAATATTTGAAGAGAAGCAAAGCATAACGACAGTGAAGTGCCAATAACTCCTAACTGTCGAAGTCAAAAATTTGCAGAAACACAAATAATCTAAAAAAAAAAATTAACTATTTTATTTAGGATAATAATAACTTCTGTTTTATTTTCAGTTTTAAATTAGCATTATTATGTTTTATGATAGTCTAGTGGCATCTCAAAAAAGTAATGAATTACCTCCAAATATTTTTGGGACACCACTACCACCATAAATTGATACATTGGTTTAGTTAGGTGTTTCCACAATTTTATTTTGATGTAATTGCAACTAAATATCTGGTTCGAAAATTTCATTAAAACATGCGAAAACACACACTTATAATATAAGCGCTAAAAAGTAATTTTCATATTGGCATATATTGGCACTTCTTAGGTTTGGCACAGTCGATAATTATCTTTGGTTTGAACTTGAGTTCTCTTTACAAAAATGGGTGTTTGTCTGGAGGCAAGCAACAAGTATCTGTAGTTCACACAAATATTAAAAATTTGGAGGAATCGGACCGCAACAACCACAGCTCCAGTCTGCATCTCCGTAATTCGCGGAGAACTTTACAGGATTTCGGGAACTGCAGACCATGGCTATTGGCCGCGGCGTCCAAGTAAATTTTCATAACTTAATATGCGTTTCATCTTAGGTAGGCCAGTCCCTCGTAGTGCACCAGTTTAAACCGATAAAGCGTACTTGACACTCATACTTACTTATCGCCAGCATACAATGGATATTGTAAACTTGGTACGCATCTTTGGTGAAACCAACGAGAACACCGACAGCAAAGTATCATCTGTAAAACAAAAAAGAAAACTTTATTTAAAATGTTCGTGTATTCGGACGAAGTCGGGAAATGAATGGGATTCATTCCCCAACTTCGTCCGCCTGGTAGGACGAAAGGGAAATTAGAAAAATAATATTAAAATTGTTCAAATTGACAGCAAGCTACCAATTGCGTGGCATCCGCACATTCGCAATAGCATAGGCGTGGGCTTGCCCACGCCTATGGTGCGAATCGCGCGACAGCCACTTGTGGCCAGTGGCTGCTACTTTTTCTAACCCATGCGCGTAGCATCATAATGGAATATGACATAGAAAGTTTAATTGCAGTGAATCCGGTGTTTAGTGGCCGGTGCAGTGGTGGCAGCCACCAGTGTTAACCGTGTTCGGCGAGTCCATATAAGGCGGCCTCGGCGCACACGGGCCACCGACCACAGCTACCGGTGGCTGTCGCACGATACCGCCACATTTGTAACAGTGTCAGAAGCGAGCAACAGCTATCTCTCGCGCCAGGCTTTGGTACAGGCCATGGTCCGGAGCGAGGAGGAGTGGCAGGCGGTCGCCTCCTTCTGCGAAGCAGTAATGTTAGCTAAGGAGGCGGCCGATCGCGTTAGGCAACGGTCCTTACGCTCCAACCGCCGCCGGGATTCCGATCCCGATTTCCGGCCACCGTAGGCGCGGGGTTGCGGACGGCGAGCAATGGGTAGCCCGCCGTTCCCGGTAACCGTCCGGTACGGAACCCTAAAAAAGACCCCGTGAGTACACCATTTTCACGTTGATTTGGAGTACTTGTATTTGCTGGATAGCTGTCAGATGGAATGAATCTTTTCAATCGGAGATTTATTTATCTTTATTTTGATACTTCTAAAGACAATGTAATTTCGTTATTATTGAAAGTTTGAAAGGACCCAACTTGTTTGAAAGGATTGTGCAAATATAGCAAAATACTTGCCTCAGTGAGCCTATTTTCTTTAATACGCTCTTTAAGATTTTCTAGAAATATAATTGTTGAAGGCAAACATTCAAAACGGTATTTACTGTGTATATTAAGTGTTGCGTCACCGTACCGTGCAGTGTGCTGAATCTGCAGTCTCATTATTCCCGTGACTGGACGTATCAGTATCAAGTCTCGAAAATGCGGAAACATTGTCGAGACTCTCGATATTTTCGAGACCAATACTCCCGGGATGAAAGCCCTATTGTGTTTTTGGTCTGGTGGTGTATGTGGAATTATTAATATAACTTGAATGAGCCTTGAGCGGTAGTGCCTTGTTATATATACCTGTGCAAGCCAATCGCTTTTTTCGCCGCAGTAACAATGTGTTTCATCCTGTTCTTTGCCAGTATCGGATACTGATGATGTTGTAGAACCAGTCTGAAAACCAAAGTAATATGATAATATCTATTTATTGAACATGACAAGTTAGTAGTTTGGAATGGTAACCTACATCGCAGGGTGGGATGAGTTCCTGTTGTTGCCGACGCTGCTGTCCGCCCTTAAATCTAAACATCTCTGATCGCTTGAGAGCCCTGTTCTCCGCCGCAGCCACTCTATACCTTTGGTCCACGCATCTTTTGCAGTGCCATGACGCACCTGTTGCCAAATTTTGAATTTTAGAACCTATGTAAATACACCGAAAAGTTATTAGGTCAAATATACATTGGCAGAGGCGCGGTTTTACATTAAACGTTAGCAGAGTAATTAAAAAAAAAAAAACAGGTTTACAGAATTTCTAATAATTATTAGAATAATAACATTATATTTGGGTGTAATTTGGTGTTCCAAATACGATAAACAAAACTGGAGAATTGCAATTTTAAAAGGCCGGCTACAAAACTAATGCATTTGGTTTTTTTTTGGTTTAATATGACCATGTCTCTCACTTTCGCAAGAAACTCAAGTGGCTCCCGATCTGTCTTCGCAAGATCAGTCGGATTTATGTCTCCTTTTTAACATCTTACGCAACCCGTCTTATCCCTCCTACCTACGTGACTGTTTTTCTTACGCTCGTCCTAGTGACGCGTCGTGCAGTTCACACCTAAGATTCCTTCTTAAATCCCATCCCGTCCTCATAAATCTTTCGTTGCTTCTCATATTCTCTCTCTGTCCATGCAGTAAGGTTGCGGAACTCTCTTCCGACTAGAATTCGAGATTTAAAATCGATCTCACTCTATAAAATTCAAGTAAAAGAGTGTGATACTTATTTACTTCTAAACTGTGATAATTATTTATATATATTTATTGTATATTATGTATGATATCTATTTATAGTAGAAGGTATTATAGTTAGGTATATAAATATTTTATTTTTTATATTTAACTATTTATGTGTTATTTGATAGTTTAGATTAAGATTACACACATTCTCCTTGTCTTCCTTCCTACACACTGTCTAAATTTTTTTAAATCTCTCCTCTCGAAGGTCTGCTGAAATAAATTTCTTTGGAAATAAGCAGTACCTTTGTACTAATGTCTATAATGTAATCTTTTCTATTTTCTGTTTGAAGATAAATGAAAAAAAAAAATAAATAGCACACATATAAGTTAAAACATGCATGCATGGAAATTATTACTGTTGCAGTGAGGAAGTTGATAGGGTTCGACATCTACAGATAACGGGGAGTCAGTATTATTTTTAAATTACTGAGACCAATGCTGGGATTGATTGGCTGCAATATTTACAGTTAATTATTATAGAACACAACAACAGTTAAATTGACTCACTATTAATTTAATAAGGTGCATATATTAAAATTCTATTGTCTTTTTCTATTCAACAGCAAATTTTGCAGTTCAGTGATGTAAAAAGATAAAAAAAAAGGATATAAAAAGATCGAGAGAAATGGGACGGTTTTTTAACATTAACCAGTAAATGTTTTGTTTCTTACAAGAACTAAGAAACAGCTGGCTAATCAATAGGACATTGAAATACATATTTAATAGAATGCTACACATTTTAAATACACTAAATTGCTGGTACATGGCTTGCATGTGCACAAACTTTGACGATGATTGTCTGAATTAGAACCACACCTGCATATTGTGAAGTCATCACGACCTGAACCTGAATTCAGAACTGAACATGAAAATGACTTAGTTCATTTGAATAGGCATATACAAATTTGGTGAGCGAACCTAAAGGTACCTCAGTATAGCGCAGTTTATGTTTTATGCACAATAGCGATAACACGTCATATACCTAATTAAGTTTCAGACTGTGGTTGTTAGGAGGTACAGCAGCTCTTGACACGATTATTAAACTAAGTACCGTTAATCCATGCTTCGACTGGTGGCGTGTGACACTTCGCGTGGTAGCCTCTGCCGCACATGTCGCACGCAATGATCGCGTTGGTGGTAGCGGGGCTGGTGGCCGGCCCCTCACGCCGCTTGCACACCACGCACATGATGCGGCCGTCGTCCGCCGGGGGCGCGCTCAGCAGCTTCAGCGACGCCACCGGCGCCCACGCCTGCGTGCCGTCGCCGAACTTGACCAGGCACCGCGCCGTCCCCGTGCCCACCTCGCATGAGTCGTTATCATTGCTGGTACACAACTCTACTATTGTTCCTGGTTTGAAGGAAACGCTGCATGAATATTCTATTCTAACTTATCATTGGAGCAATAACTAGGTGTCAATGCCAAGACAAGGAATAAACTTTGAGAGGATAGTTAATGCAAAAATAAATCTTAATTATCATGTTAGATCATAATATTAATATAATAAGTGCTGGTTTGAAAACATAATCTTTCCCTTAAGTTGTAAACAGTTTGAAGTCTTTAATAAACCCATAGTGTATGATTTCAAAAAGTGGCTTAATTAATATTTCAAATAAATACACACCTAAATAATACCGTCCATCTTTGTTTGGTACAAGAACATCATCCCCGCAGTGGAATGGATTGTAATTATTTTTTTCCGTGTTGGTTGTAGAGTCTGGCATGGCATCCTGTGTTTCTTCTTCTTTTTTTTCATTCTTTTTGCTAGCACATGGTGTGATCGTTTTGTCAAGGTCGCTCAGGAGGGCATCGATCAGAGACAATTGCGTTGAGACCTCTTTGAAACAAACCAACAAAGTAAATCAATGACATTTTTGGGAATCTTACTGCATCTTAGTGAGGTTAGTAGGCTGAAAATAAATATTATCTTTGCTAATCGTCATTTCTTTGTAATGATTAAACAACATTTAATGTAGTGAAATACTACATAATTATATCAATTAATCTAAATGAAATAAAAGCTCAATAAAGAGAATATTTATAGCATTAATCTATATTAAAAAGATAAAGCAAACCTATATATTATAATGAAAGCTCAGACTTTAAAAGTGGGTCTCTGTTTAAGTTTACTGCAAAATATATGAGGGAAACTGTGTTGAATTAATATATATATAATAATAATAATTGTACATAGAACTCTCACAGTAACTTCAATAGAGGTTTAATTGGAAATTTGAAAAACTTTGTTGCCTTCTTTGCAAACTTTACCAAAGTACATGAAAGAAGCTTTATGGTGGCAGTTACATGAATTTGTTACTGTATGTATAGCAACTCAATGTTCAGAGTCACCATAAAGCTTGCATCAAGCTGTACATTGGTATATTGAAATACTGGAAATAGCAAGAAATATAAATTCTTTTGCATATATAGCACCGGATTTAGTTATTTGATTTCTCATTTAAATTATAATGGTATGGTTATAACTAATTAATTCATTAAACCCCGGTCATTGTCTTTCTATTGTCTCTAATTATGTTACCCAAAAGGTTAAATGAGTCAAAGTTGTTACTCTGAATACTTTTTACAAATGAAAACTATTACTTAGTTTAAAGTTCAGATTGCTAGAAAGCTATCTCTTTTTAATTAATTAAACCCCAAGCGAATGCCGTTGTTTGTTCATTGGCTTTCTATTGTGTCTCTAATTACGCTACTCGAAAGGTTAATGAAAGGGTTATGGTCACTATTACCACATTACAATAAATGCCCTAAATATATTAAATATATGCAGGAGATATGAACAAAAACAGCAACTAAAGAAAATGTTAGATATGTTTACCATAGTTGAAGGGTTGAAAATCTACATGCAATTTTATTTCTCTATGACCAAACTTTCCAAACAGGATTGATGCAATATGTTGGTTTAAACCTTGAAACAACTACATAATTTGAAAAATAGACTTTTAAATATTCCATGTTTTCAAACCTCCAGATAAAGATTAGCAAAGAATTTACTGTGACTGAATTTTAAGAGTATAATTGTTGGGTTGATCGAAGTACTTACTACAGATATAGGTATATACTTACACTTTTATTAGTTTTTAAGTCCATGGCAAGCAAAAATAATGAAATTAATAAATATTTACATATAATAATACAGTAGCTGTCTCTAATAGAAGCAAGGATGTTTTGATAAGTGATAAGTTTTGGCCAGACCAATGTCTCATACTAAAAGCCCATAAAAACTATGCAAGCAATAGAAGCATTCTGACAGAATTTGTCCAGCTTAACTCAATTTTACAGAAACAAACACAACAAATATAAAGATAGCACAAATTGTATCACAACTGTAACTCTGAACTTGAGCAAATGGAGGAAGAAACAGATTTACTAGGGGCATATTACTATGTTACTTCAACACATTTTCCCTATTCATTTACAAGGAAAAAATATTTGTGAGGCACATTGGAGCTTAGTGGAATATAAAAGGGCACAAACCCGTTTAATTATAAATTACAATGTGATAAGAATACTAAACAATGTAAAAAAGTTAACTATTCAAGCCAAGTTCAGAATAGCATTTACTTTCTGAAACCTTTTAAAAACGATTACGTATTGTTCTAAAACTCAGAACTTTGTCCATAGTAAATGCTTACCATACAAAGTAAACTTTTCTTTCTGCAAATCAGTACCAACAAGTCTACAATTAAAAACTTCTTGCTTTGTTTGTATTTATGGACGTAAGTCATTCAAAATGACAACAATAGTAAACGGAACCGGTAGCAGGTTTTATAAATTAACAATAATCCAGAATCACAGAATATGGTGAGTTTTAAGTTTCTGTGTTACTTACAATAAGATTTATCGTTTGTCTACTACTTCGTCGAGCGTGCCTACGTATATTTTACCAGATATTTTTTCTTAGAGCTGTGTATATATTGTTCAGACAGTAATTTTAGTGTTTTTGTATTCTATAAACAATTATATAGGGCTGCTAATGAAGGCACACGCTGAGAAGAGTTACAAGTAAAGCTATCATCACAATTTATCAAAGCATTTGAAAAAATAAGCTGAAATCTTCTAGTAACAATTAATTGCTACTTACCAGCGTTGATGTCCATCTCAATTATGATTTTTTTAACTCATATAAAGCATTGGAGAAGCATAATTTGGACTCAAATTTCATACTTTATGAGCAAACACGTAAAGCATTGGCGCTTTTGCGGCCATTATACTAGTCAAACGTTTCACAGTTTTCCCGCGGTAACAAATTCTAACATAAAAATCATGGGTAAACTTGATAGTTAACGATTTTGTTGATTGACTACACTTTCATTTCTTCTAAATGAACACTTTTATTGCTAAATTCATACTAAATATCCATTATTAATTAAACAAAATAACCTTTCGAATTTCTTCTATCGGATATCAATCCCTCTATGCACGTCACTATTGTTGAATGTTGGAAGTTCTGTTTTGAATGAATGAATGTATATTCTGTTAGTATCACCGATCACGTATAATCATATTTTCTCATATAAACACAGTTTTTCGTAATGTTTTCAATTCTTTTGTAAATATCATTAGTCTGTTTCTATTACAAATTGCTAGTTGAATATAATTACATAAATATCTATTTAAAAATTTAAACTACTAACTAGTCTGTAAGAACCCTTATAATTTTTATATTTTCTCTATGGTTAAGTATAAAGCCGCATTTACACATTCGCACGTGTGGTGACTGGCGAAGCGAATGGCATGGCGAGTACGCATTTGTGTAAACCACACAGTGCGCTTGCTATTCGCTTCGAGCACTCTGTTTTCAAATGTTTCGTTAAACGAAGAGGCGAATGGCGAAGCGAATAATGAAGTAAATGGCGAGCACGGATGTGCAAATGTGGTATTTGGCCAAATTACGGGATACTCAACCTGCTCTTTAATTATACAGACGACAGATAAGATTTTGTGACATAAAACCAAAATGAAATCATATGTAACTCTGATGACTGATCATTGATCAAACATGAAGCAATCACAGTTTTTGCCAGTCTGTCGTACAGCTACTTGTTTTAAGAATTACGGATGAACAGGTTTATGTAATTTTGATAAGTATCGTATTATTTTTGTCCGAGGAATTAAGGGACCAATGCTCTTATTTGAAACGGTAAACATCAAGTTACACTATCATCTAAGCGACAATCTAATTTTTGTCACAAATAAAAAATATTTGTGACGGTTTGCAACTAAATATAATGCGAATTCGTTCTTTAAAATTGCAAGAGTTTTCACTCCAAAACTTAGATATCTCCGTAACCATGGGGTTGCGCGGGTTGGGAATGGCACAGAGGGGTAGCCCTGCCTCCCCCTCCACCCCGACCCTTTAATCGACGATTTCGATCGAGGACATTTTAACCTTCGAATTTGTCTAGGACTTGAATAAGCGATTCTTATGATTTTATGTTTAGGTAAGGATGGACACGGATTGGTGTGCTAGGTTCTTAAGATTACTGCGAGAATGTTCGAAAGGGTAACCATGATCCTGGAACACAAACGGCAACCGGAGGAACACAGGTGAGTTTTAATCAGTGAAAGTCTGACACGTCCTCCCGATACATCTAAAGTGAGATAAGTTACTTAGAAATGCCCAGGGAGCTTTTCGACGACGAACAGTTTTTAAGGACCGTTTTACGTTCTGCAATGCTGACGGCGATACTGTTTTACGTTCTACGGCCAAACAGTTTTGATTGCACAAAAGATTCTCTAAATTACTTGATGCAGTTTTTTATTTTACTTTTAAGAATATAAGGTTGAGAAACCATTGATTCAACTATCATACTCGTCGCGTCGTCATTCTTATCGTTTCAAAAAAAGTTCTCCCATTGAAAACTGAACTCGATGTCAAATACAGTCGAAATTTTATTAACAGTCGTAAGCGTTATTGTTCGTGGTACGATGGTCAAACCGGTGCAAGTTTGTTTGTGTTGATTTATGGTGCAAAATCGCCTTGCATATTAAATTGGCATAATTATAGGTTAATAAATTATCTGGAGTTCGAGCCGGTCGCATGGATCTTGTTGGTTTAGTTACCTTTTTTTAGTCAGTTGTAATTATGATAAAAATCTTTATTTTATAGATTCATAGATATAGATTTATTACTTACACACTGCTTAGCACAAAAAGAAATACGAAGACAAGTCCTAATTTAAAAAAAAAACCAAACAAAGAATATTAGATAAAACAACAAAAAAAAAACAATATAATATTAAATTAGGTTAAAAAGTCAAGCATTAAATCAAAAGTTAAGTTAAAAATTGAATAAATTGGATTTAAAAAAAAAAATGTTATCCTAAAAAATAAATAAATTTATAACAAAAAATATATATATAAAGGTTTCATTAAATTAATTGAAATAATTGAGTAAAAAGCATCGCGAGCTTGCAAGCATGTTCCCAACAACCGACAGAGCACGACGCTAACAATCAATATTCGCATCGTCCTTCATGTTCGATGGCAGTATGTGAACAAGGTACTCGAACCTCTCTACAACCTTCACAGTCTGTCCCCCAATGCATACTGTTGGAACATGTTGAGGCCCCTTTCCCGACCTGAATATCATCATTTCTGTTTTCTTCGCATTACAAACTAGATCATGACTCATCACATACTGATCACAAATAGTCAGCAGCTTTCTTAAACCTTTAATTTTGGGACTGAACAGAACAATATCATGTGCATAACTTAGGTTGTTCACATAACGATTACCCAACACGAGCCCTACTGTTGTCCTGCTCAGCTCCTCAATCAGGTCGTTAACATAAAGATTAAACAGGTCGGGAGAGGTTAAACCTCCCTGCCTAGCACTACATGTAAGCTTATAATCATCAGATACAGCTCATACAACACAATTCCACCTGACGTTGTTGAACTGATTACAGTACCAATATCTTTTAAGTCTTGTAACCCCAGCCGGAACATTACTACATTCTAGTTTTTCCCACAACATGTCATGATTTAAAGTGCCAAAAGCGTGACTGAGGTCAAGTAAACAAGCGTAGACACTGGTTTCCTGATCGACATAATACTTGGCAACCTGCTTAAGGGAGAATATAGCCACGTCCGTGGACACTACTGGCCGAAAACCAAACTGACCGTCGTCGATACTAATTGACGGACTCAGTTTCCTATGTCACAAACGCTCAAGTGCCTTGGCCACTATTGATGGCCACACTCGAGACATTACCAGTCCTGTTTTTAGGGTTAGAGATAACTACTGTACGGATTAAATCTGCTGGAAAATAACAATGATTAGCACATAGAAGTTAAAAAAACTGCACTAAAACACAACATACATACTGGCCTGCATTCAATAAATGCTCTAAACGAAGGCCGTCATGACTCGGAGACTCCCCACGCTTCATACCTCTAAGCACGGCCAGTACATCATAGTTAGTGACATGGAAGGCCTCCCCACCGTTGCCATACTGCAGTTTCTTTGTTGTTTCAAAGTGCGCCTGTATGACAGGTGGCGATACATCAATTTTTTTTCTGAAATTAATAGCAATCACACTCTTATCAGTGTCCCCCTCCATCTATTTAGCTTTTTGCCTTCTTTCCAAAACTATGCAAAATTTTTGGACAATTCATGTCGCGCCAGAATATCAATTTTGATTGAATCTTGATTATTTTGAACGTATTTCAGGGCTGCTTTAAATTCCTTTCGTGCAATAGACATTTGTTCATAATTATTTATAATTGTACACGCGCAAAGAGTATAGCATAGTCATTTGTTATTACAAATTGACTACCTAGTGTTTTTTTTATATGGTTATTAGTGATGCAACGGAAGTGTAATAACTGAAGCAGAAACGGAAACGGATGTCAAAAGTAAATCTTAGCGGAAGCGGAATCGGAAGCGGAAGCTTTAATACTATGAAGAAAAATACAATTTTATTTTTTAAGATTTGTTTATTTAAATTTGTACTTTAATTACTACAGTACTCGAAATTAAACAGATATAAATTATATTTAACCATCTTCTGCCAGCGGCTTCGCCCGCAGGTAAGTAGGTTTCTCCATACAAACTTTGGACCATAGTTTCATCCCCTTTGGGGGTGAATTTTGGAAAATCGTCTCTTAGTGCTCACCTACGTCATAAAAGGAAACCGTGTGCAAAATTTCACGGTCTAAGTCTCAGCAGTTTCGGCTGTGCGTTGATTTGTCAGTCAGTCAGGTTCTCCTTTTATATACTGTGTAGAAAAAATAAGTCGGGCCCTGGAGGGAAACTACCTTAAATCCTTAAATTGGCTCATTTCATTTAAAGGAGACATTCCTTTATTTTTAAAAAGAAACAAAACTGCATTCAAAGATTTTCTAAAACTCGCTTGCATCACCCGGGACTTGAACCAACTAAATTAAAAAAGAAAAACAAACACTCGCTATTCGCACACAAGTCTGTTTCGGTGTTCTTCATATATTAAACCAGCTCCGCTAATTAACTTGTGAGCCGATGTTTCAAATGATCTGTTTGTATCTTTTGAGCTGTTGTTCCAAATGTTCTGTTTGTATCTTGTGAACCGATGTTTTTAAATGATCCGTTTGTATCTTTTGAGCCGATGTTCCAAACGTACAGTTTTTACCTAGTGATCCGATGTTTCAAATGTTCCGTTTGTATCTTTTGAGCCGATTTTCCAAATGTTCCAAATGATACATATCACTGTTTCGGAACATTTTAGAGATTCAGATGCAAATGGTCAAATCGAGGCCCACGAGGCGCGGTGATGCGCAGAATGAAATCCTCCCTTCCACGCCTTTTTCGTCGTGTCCAGTCGTCTACGGCCCCCCTCCCCCACGCTCCTATTTGTATTTTTCTGTTAAGAGTTCTATTATAACGTTTGCGGAATTTCTGCAGAAGCGGAAACGGAAGCAGAGTTCTGTTACAACAATAATGGTTAACAAATTTCGTTGCGTCGTCGTCTTCAACTCAGTTGCGACGATGAACGTTTTCTGCAAAGTGTAATTATTTTATTTAACGATAGTTTTGTCTTTTGAATCTTCCTCAAACTAGTTGCGACAGTGAACGTTTTTTGCAAACTGCGACTACTTCTCTCAACGATAGTTACGTCTTCAAACTAGTTGCGACGACCACCGTTTCCTGCAAGCGTTTTCATTGTCGGAAGAATGGTTACGTTTCTTCGTTCCAACAACAATGCGCTACACTACTAAAGTTGATGATTACCAACCTTAAAAAAAAAAGGTTTTTAAGATTTATTTCATAACCTCAAGTCTTAGGTTTTAATACGGATAAATCTTATGCACTCGTACTAAAGTTATTTATAGTTTGATTAAAAAATTGTACGTCTATACGCAGGTATTCTAGTTCGCTCTGGTCACTGGCGCTGAAAATAATTTCGATCCACAATACAGCGAACGAACCTTAGAAAATAAGGAGTTATCAGTATAATTTTATTCAGTAACACATATATTGTATTTAGAAGGGGATGTGCTGGGTAGCCCAAGAAATTAAAATGTTCGTACATTTACGTTCGCATTTAGATTTTTTTTGTGAAAATTTGGAAAAAATCATGATCGTGAACGAATCTTTTGCCAATGTCATACGTCAATGTCAATACGTCAAAGTGAAAAAAATATTTAATGTTGTCATTGTCAATGTATTGGAAAAACTCAAAAAAAAAAACTAAAAACAAGTCATTACATCTTTTTATTTCTCATGATTTTAACATTCTTTACTTGTGTAACATTCATATATTACAATAAAATACAGTGAGTTAGTTAAAATGGGTAATTCTGGTATAAAACAACATTATGAAACTGCATCAAAAACAGGTGTTTTACAATTGTCTGACTATAAGCTGAAAGAAATACCAATTGAAGCTCTCAATTTAAGTGATATTTTAAGAAATTTAGACCTATCCAAGAATAGATTGACAGTTTTGCCGGATGATGTGTGTAGACTTAAGCTCCTGAAGCAACTCAATCTAGACACAAACAAGATAGATACCATTCCAGAATCCATATGTAATATGAAGAAGCTTGAGTTATTTAATATTTCTAATAATTTACTTACATTCCTGCCAGAATCTTTTGGTAAACTGAGTAATTTGAAACAAGTTTATCTGAACAACAACATGCTAAAAGAATTTCCAAAACAACTGTTGGGACTACATAGCTTGGAAGTTGTGGAGCTGTCACACAATAAGATAACAGAGGTACCAAATGGTATGTCAGAGCTGTATGCTGCTGAGCTAAATTTAAGCCAAAATGAAATATCAATCATTAGTGAAGACATGCATCAGGCTCCGAGGCTTAAAATTTTGCGACTAGAAGAAAATTGTTTAAGTTTAGATGCTATCAGACCAAGTTTGCTAAGAGACTCCAAAATGCACACCATCAACTTGGATGGTAACTTGTTTGAACCAAAACAGTTGGTGTCTGTTGAAGGATATAATGAGTATACCGAAAGATACACTGCTATGAAGAAAAAAATGTTTTGATGGCTTTTCATACTATATGGAACACCTAAAATACTTTATGGAACACCTAAATCAAATTCAAAATATAGAACTGACTTGCAAAACTAAAGTTTTATTTTAATTTGATTATAAGGACACAGTTATCTTTTAATAAATTCTATACTTACACCAAATCTAGTTTACTTACATATAGTGTTTATTATTACTTGAGATGTGATTATACTAATTTATATTATATTATTCTAAAATTAATCTGGTTTTTTAATTTGGTTGGTATTATGGAGATTTACGAATTGCAATAAAGTCTAATATAAATCTCAAATGTATGGCTACTTCAGTTTGAAACATTCACTTATTTTGTACTAACTTTTCCTACACGGGGTGGAGCAAGAGGTTGTATCAGACTTTTACTGACTAAAACCCACCCACCTTCAACCACCCTTTGCATTCCAGAGTAACTCTTTCGATCATTACCGCATCCCTAGATGTTGGTAGATAGTAGCAGTAAGGGCAGTTTTCATATTGTTATAGTTGAATTTATATATTCGAGTTGCGACATCTATGGCGTCACATAAGAACTAATCCTGCATCGCGCAATCAAAGTTCTCCGTGCGATTAGAACTTAAAGAACAGCCCGAAATCATCTATCGGGCAGTTGCCCACCAGACATAACACCCGGAAGGCCCGCCCTTTTCAACGGAGATTTGCGGGACTTTACTCTCTGTTCCTCTTATCCTCAAAGAGTTAATTTGAATCTATCACTACCAACTCTAGTATCGAATTAGTTTTGTGTAATTTAAGTTGGTTTTTAAGTAACGATTTGTTCTAAAAAGGCCCTATAAATAGTATATGGGTTTGTAATGGACATTGTTTGTTCTGTGACATTTCGCTAGCTAATTTAATTTGACCTTGTTCAATAATAATGGTTAAAGTATAAAATTGCCGTTTTATTGTAATCGGGTACTTCGAATTGACATAGAACCTTCCTGGTTTAAGATTTTTGAGTGAAACTTTTTTCACATAATAACATGGTATGTTATCATGTGAAAACACAGACGTGGTCAGTATCGATATTTAAGAAAAATAACAAATAGTTCAAATTCCATTGAAAACCCCTAAACTATTTATATGGCCTTTTATACTATTTTTAGGCTTTATGCATGGTGTTATTCACTAGGTATAGCTTTCTCCGATTTGGTCAAGCAAAAACGGCAGATGTCTACTGTGCCGAATTCCGAACAATGATAGCAAAACTAGCAGTGAAACAGCCCCGACTCCTGAATCGATCTTCACCATTATTGCTCCACGATAACGCGAGACCTCAAACAGCACGAGAAACCGTTTAAACTCTACAGGAACTGCAATTAGAAACCATTCATCTCCCTTCGTATTCGCCAGACCTTGCTCCAACGAACTACCATTTTTTTGGTGATTTGGACAATTTTTTACGTGATAAAAAGTTTTCTTCTCAGGAGGCAGTACAAAATGCTTTTATATAGTTTGTAGAATCTAGATCACCAGAGTTCTATCGCAAAGGCATAAATGACATTCCTATTAGATGGCAGCAATGTAAGTATAGATAATAATGGTAATTATTGTGATTAAAAAAAAAATTAAATTAAAAAAAAAACGAATTTCAATTTTTCAGTACAAATCGGCAATCTCGTACTTTAATCCCTAATATTAATAGTGGTTGTTGGAATACAGCAAACACTGCCTGACTATAATACTCGCGCTAAGAACTGAGTCGTCGGGTCATAAATAATTCTTATAATCTATCTCGCTCGCACTTATGGAGTTTAATGTATACGAGCAGCAGGTAGCAAACTGTCGATAAGGCGTCATACTTCGCTTGTTATTACTACATTTGCTACTGACTTTGCTGGCCCGACGACTCAGCTCTTAATGCATTTCCTTATTAAAACGGCATCTGAAAAAAATAATCGATAAGCTACACCAGACAATATGAGCTTAGCCCAAAAGTTGTTAACCACTTTTATTGCTCGCGTTCACGTGTACTTGTTAGTTGTTATCGTACGCCGGTGACGCGACTAGTGCATTAATTCCGGAGGCCAAATGCCGACGTTAGTCGAAGTTTATCCTCCTACTGGCTCCTACCTAACAAAAGCCAGTGTTGTCGTAGTTTTGCCGCGGAGAGGTCGCGTGACTAATGCAGCGGCTCCAAACTCATCGCGATCCCTAACATTCTAATACAAAATACAGTCATACAATTATAGTGAGTGAATATCGGGCCTTTTCACATAGAATCGGCATTGTATAACTGAGTTTATGCGTTTGTGAATTTCTTAGGGTCATAAAGTAAGTACCTAGTGGGTATCTAAGTTATGAATGAATTTATTTATGTTTGTTTGTAGTTGTTCCCGGTGTTTTGGTTTTAATGAATGCTGCAAGTTCACAGTCACAAAAAGGAAAACCCAGACAGATTACACTAAAAGTAATTTAAAAGTGAATTTTGATGAAAATAAAACATTCCGTTGGTCAATCAAAGCATGTGCCTAATTGGCTATCAATTTTGATGCACAGAACATAGGTGCAATAATTCGTGCGTATGCCCACAACCCGTCCAGCCCGCTCCGCTTTTCTGTAATTGAAAATTTGGGATGAAAGATGAAAATAATCGAGATTTTGGTGGCTATATTTGCCACAAAAAATAATAAACGGACAGGCTGTTGAGGAGCGTGGCATCAAAACTAAATGAGGCCGTTTCCTCATAATTTAAAACCTTAGCAGTTCACCTCTGAAAGGCTAAGATTACTTTTATTTTTTATTTATCTGAGGCTTATAAGCATAAAGCTTAATAGACAAAAGCCGTGAAATGTGAAAGCAAAAATATATGACGACGACTTTAGATTAAATCAAAACAGCGTTTTACCCGTCAAAATTAGCGATCTAACAGAGTAAGGAGGTTAGTGAAAATTCGGGATCTTTGGTGTTCCGACCAAAGGTTAGTCGGGACGTGTCACCAGACTCCTGAAATTCGGGACTTCCCGTGCAAATCGAGACAACTTGCAACATAACTTAAGTGCTGAGTATGCTTAGCACACTAAGATTTATTAATTTATACTTGTACGACGCATATATATTGGGTTCTTGGCACCGAAAGTGTTAATTGTTTATTTCGCAGCACTCCGCATGTCCTTGGAACGAAATTTAAAAAAAAATTATTGGTTTCTTATTTTACTGGAATTCCGAATTGCGATAGACCAGCTCAAAAAAAGTTTTACTATGGACGGCGACGGTGTAGTTGACTGATTGTGCCAACTCTTGGAATAAATTCAAGCCTCTGAATGAATTTTCAAAATATGGGCCCCAATCCCTGGCTAGGTTTATCGTCATCACTTCCTTAATAATAGTAATAGAATATAAGTAGATAGATGTGTAATTTATTACTAAGACTCTTATTTTGAGGGACTAATGACGAATACAGACAAGACACTGACGAAGATGATGTGGTACGGATAAATGAGGAGAATGTGGTGAATTCTGTGAGGAAAGTTTTGTTGATAGGGAATGATGGAGACCAAAAAACGATAAGTAGATGGACTGCGTGAAAGATTATTTGTTTAGCAAGGGCAAGACGATTGAAGGCTGAGATGACTACTATACCTACAGAAGTGAGGAAGAAAATGATCATCGTAACTAGATGTTGTTCTGAAGTCTGAACCCAAATACATCGTGAAAATAATAAAATGTACAAAATAATTGTAATTTCGAAAGTTGATGATTTTGTTTCTCAGTTCTTTTTTCCGACTGCACCAGAAGGATTATGTTTTTCGTGTGTGCCTATGTTATATTTCTATAGCACGCCCTAAACGGCCTGTTGCATTTGAGATTGATAGGTGTCGTTAGATTCATCTTAGATATTGGAGTGACACTGAACAAGTGAACGTGTAGGTACATCAAAATTATAAAAATTAAAATTGTTGATTTTTGGCGCCATATGTCTTAATTTTTTTTTTCGTTAGATACATTGTCAAGTTGTTCCAAAATAAGTGCTCGAGGAGACTATTTGAAAATTACTAAAATCGAGTAAATAAAAAAAGTTGACTATGTCAAAAAACCCAACCGCAAATTCAACTAATAAGTTTGAAACAAGCCACTTTAAGTAGTCTGATGTACCTACCTAGTTCAAGGCATCAAATCCATTATTAAATCAAAATAAAATCCACCAACTGTATTAGACTGCTTAGGGCGCCTTCTTTGCAGCAAAGGGCCGCACGGCGGCGCGATTGCTTTGTTATTCCATAAAAATAAAGGATGCGCGACTGCACAACTGACACTGACTGACGGCGGCAGCGCTGCAGCCGCGCTACCACCGTACGGCACTTTGCGACTAATTTGAAGGCACCCTATAAAGTAATTTGTTTCCTACTTTTTAGTCATCTTTAAAGTCAAAGGATTTTTTTTTTGTAAAATCTTTGGTTGGATACCGATATGTTTTTTGAAAACTCATTATTTAGGCTGCGGGGTGACTTATTTCTAATGAAGTGTGTGGGAAGATATGTTGGCATTTCCTTCCGAGATTTCCCCCGTCACGCGGTAAATTTAGCTTGATCAAGACACTGAATCAAGCGGCATGGTGGTGAGTGGCCACCATAGGGGCACGAATTGAGAACCCCCTCCTATTTTAGAAGTCAGTTAAAAAGGGTCATTATTATCTTACTAACATCAAAGGTTTTCAAATACTACACTCGAGAGCAAAAATCGCGCATCATGACTCTTTTAGTTTGGCAGTTTTTGTCATGATTAAGAATAGATGTTGAAACAAATGCATACACTAATTGAAAGACTATTTTATTATCTTTCTCATGATATGAAATACAGTGCAAAAAAATCCCTTGAATGGTTTAAGAGCACATAATCCAACATACGGATAAAACTGAGAGTCAAACTTAAAATTCTTGTTCAAACTGTTTATATAATTTGTATTCCCTCCCATAGCCTTAATTACAGCTGTTAATCAATTTTTATGGACCATAATAATACCTTGAAATCTTATGGTATAACGTCTCACTCCTCGTCAAAAGTTTTTGTGTCAGTTTAACCGCGTTCAGTAGCCGATTTCTCAATGTACTTGTTACAAGAAAGCGATCAGCGCCCTGATCCTGTGCACCACCGCCCAGGTCCTAGTCGCTGAATGTGCCCACGGTTCTCTTAAAACCTCTGATAAACCCGACGAACAGGGAAGCGGCTCAACTTTATCTGTTGATCAACTTCATTTTGATTATGGTCAGCTTTGGGCATGGCAATAACTTGAACAGCTTCTGCGGGCGTGGTATCCATATTTTTCCAGTATATCCGTCTGCTTTCAGTAGAGACGTTATCACGTTGATGGAAACTGATTCAAATAAAAAAGAAATCACCCTTTTTGTACCATCTGGTGAAGGTGCAAGTAGTGAAATGCAAATGGGTGAATTTGGGGAATCGAGGATTGTGGTTGGTTTTTGTCAGTTTCGTGAGAGTCAATGATCTTAATTTTTTTTTTTTTAAAGCTAACCTTGTATGCTTTAATTTTGCCTAATAATTTGTACTCAATATCTCTAGACTTAAGAAAATACATTATTACAAGCTATGTGCGATTTTATTGCTCTGAAGTATCTATATGTCGTGGCCAGAACTTAGAAATTGATCACTTCGTAAAATGGCCAAGCAAAACTGACCAGATCGTTTTAAACGTTAAAGTTTGATGATATTTCAATGCTCGTTTGGCCTACTTTCTTTAGACCTTTTATTATCATTGAAATCCTACATCAATGTTATGGGAAAACGAGGATTGACATATCATCAAATGTTAACGACGAAATGATCCGGCCAGTTTTAATTGGCCATATCATGAAGTGATCAGTTCTAAAATCTGGCCATTACATATAGATAAATAAGTAGCCGGATACGAAAGGTACTTAGATAATGTTGTGCCACTCGTTTTTATGAGTAGGTACCTACTACCTACCCAGGTAAAACCATGACGTTTATGTTTCCTCTCATCAAGCGACTGTGTCAGAACTGAGTGTTAAGCAAACTAATCGATGAACAAACAAAGTACTGCTATCATACCGATAAGTTACAACGTCGATTTATGAAGGGACTTTGAACATAACACATAAGTACCGAGCTATACTATTTTCGAAGCATTAGGTATTGTTAGGGCTGTGTTACCGTTTGAAAGAATTGCCGCGGCTCTGGAACGAAAAGGGCAGACCGTGACAGTCTGTCACGCCTTTTCACTCCACCCAGAGCGGGAGAAGTCGTTTGATGATTTACCTTAAAAAAGGTACTGTTAGGTAGTTTAACCTTTTGAGTAGCTTATTAACGACACAATAGAAAGACAATGACCGAGCAAAAGCGTTCGCACGGGGTTTAATGAATTAATCGTAAAAGAAATTCTTATTTTTAAGAGGGTCCTTTTTCACTCTCCAATCGTCAAAATCGAGCATGGTTAAAAGCTTGTTACCTCATCTAAAGCAATCCAACGCGATGTTTAACGAAAAGGTAACGCGAAGAAAGAGAGGACACGCCTGAAAACTCTGTTAGCGTTCGGTAATTCTGTGATTTATTCGAATATTTTACAAAACTTGTTCCAGGAATTACGTGTTATTTTTAAACCCTTAAAAATTTTTGAAAAAAATTGTCTTCATTCAGAATCTTGATTAAATTTGCAAGGATTGTTATACTTCTTTGACTTTTTTAATTTTTGAGTTAATTATGAAGTGTAAAAGTTCATGCAAAATAGCAGATTTTCAGAGGTTTTTACTGGATTAGTTTTACACAAATTTATAAATTGATTTTAATAGAAGCCTAGATAATATCCACAAGATACTGTGTTTCCAAAACATCTAACAAAAAATGTGTAATAACTTCATAATAAGAGCGGTTTTATGAAAAACAGTAAAAATGTATGTCGAGTTGCATGCCCTTAATCCTCAACCAAAAATGAGGGATTTATTTTTTAAATGTGATCTAAGAAATCAGCCACGCATTGTAAACTATGAACTACTATGAACATCGCTGCTCGTTGCCTCTTTCTTCTATTTATTTATTTATTTTATTTTATAGAAGGCTCACAGACAAGTAGAAAAAATGATATAAACATTGTAATATTTATTATCAAATCGCTAATTATAAGCCTCCACACATATTTAAATATATATTTATATATCGATAAAAAGAAAGTACACACAAGTCAATTATACATTACAAAAATATAATAATTAACTATAGCTCAGTTCAGCAGTTTTTGTTGTTAGCGAAGGTGGCCGAAACTGAAGGTTCTGTCGGAGTCTAGTAGGCCTGTAATTGTACTTTTTAACTCTTTTTTACAATTTATCGGATAGATTACAGTAATCCGCGCCTGTGGAAAGACTGACTGACTAGTTAATCAGTGTTGCTCTGTATGTTCGCTGCGTGATTAGTGGTCAGCAGGGTTATCGGATCCCACGTGTGACAACTGGCGATAATGAAATTGTAAATAATTATTTCCAATCAGCTATATTTATTATACCACCGTTAAATATAGATTAGAAAAGCATTAGATACCTTTTTATAAATTTACTAGCTTTTGCCAGCGGCTTCCCTCGAGTGATAGTAGAAAAAAATGTCGCTCAGTTATAAAGTAACATTCTACTAGTGATATAATGTTTAAAATCGGTTCAGTAGTTTTTAAGTTTATTAATTACAAACAAAAATCCAAAAATACAAATCTTTTCGCTTTATAGGTATTACCTACTAATAGGTTTTAGTTTTGCTGACTATAAACCCACCTGTGTTCCTTCATCAACTGATTGACCTTTGCGTTCCACGGTTCCACTGTTTCGAACATTCCCACAGTAACCAATAGATACGAGTACTTATGTCTGAATTTTAGATTGGATCAGTTCAAACAATTGAAGATATTGGCTTCAATTGCTTGTATTGAACATTATGTCTGAGCACCTAAATAATTATAATAAATTATTTTAGGTATCGTTACTTACATATATACGATTTGCTTATTTTTAGGAACTTACAATGAAGGCGTAAGAGGCTAATTACATATTTTAGTGATTAAATAACAAGATTAATTAGCAAACACGTCCGGAACTGCAATCGTCGCCACGTGAGTAGGTTACGTGTTTGTTTAGTTAGAAATATCAGTAATTATTTAGTTAATTGTGTAAACGTGATTAAATTACTCATGTCGTCTACATCTTTGTAGGTATCTACTTGGTCTGTAGCTAGATGGAGTTTAAATTTTTGGCAGTTTTGACAGTCTTGAAACACAAAGCAATTAGTTGATCGACTATTGTAAGTTTGCGTTTATTTACACAATTCCCTGGACGCGTATTTGGCTGGTGGCTATCACATCAACTTATTATACAGGTACCAGAGGCCCTAGCACGAACTCTTGACGTGATTTATTTGACGCCCTAAACTGAAGTGTTAAAAGGGTGGATCTATATAGGGTGTATAGTGTATAGCTCCATCCCTTTTTCTCGCTCGCACGCTTTATATTTTAAAAAGTCATGGTAAGGCCCTGGTCTGATGCCAAAGTCATCTCCCAGTAAAGGATCGAAGGATCTTCAACAAATATAGCGTCGCTTGCTAGCACGAATAAATATTTAATCTGGTTAACACTAACTCGCGTAAATCGAACGGCACTTCGCTAAACAATCGACAATAAACAAATTCCATCCAATTCTAAATTTAAATGAGTGTTCAAAAGCTAGAAATATTTTTCTGCCAGTCTACATGCTGAAGTTCCTTGGAGCACGAAAACTTTTAACTGAATAATTTAATGAAACCTAATTACTAGTTGTTCGCTCGCTTTTTGTTAGAAAATTATCTCCAGGGAATAAAACCTCCTGGGATAAAAAAAAAACTATCCTATGTGCTATTCCAGGACGTGGTCTACCAGTGTACAAATTTTCATTTAAATTCGTTCGGCCGTTCGACCGTGACAAAGTAAAAACACACAACCTTTTGGTTTTATAATATTAGTGTGATGATTGTCAACTGGGACAGTATCATACATATCTATCTATTTCACACCTTTTTTATTTGTTGTGGTAAATCATCAAATATCATCTGGCTTTAAAACAAAAAACATTGATATCTACTCCTTGTCATTTTTGAGTTGATGGTATTGATTGATACTCATAACGCATTAGAAACATGAAAATCGTAAGACTTTTTGGAATTGTATACCTACTTCTGTTATCAATTTTAAGTTAACCTAGGTACCGTTATAGAACTCTTAGATTTAAGGTGTTTTTCCTCCACAGATGCGCTATGCTACGTTGCTATGAATGCGTTTGGTATACTTACACCAATCATATTCATTGGCACACATACGAGTAGCTTAGCACTGGTGGAAACGGGCTCAACTAAGCCATGTTTTTTATACATATGGAGGAATGCGTGCTTGATGCATGCTAATGAATGTGTGATATGGATGCCTGCCCTTTTGGCGATACATCACGTAGCTCGAGCTGCGCATCTTCCTCGCACAGCTACCTCGCTGGGTGGCGCATCTTCATAACACATCTTCGTAGCTCATATTACTTGATCCGCTAAGTATTTGCTCAGTATTAGTGTAAACGGTCGCATTGTTTCATAGCTTAGCTTTCACATCCTCACTAGCTAGTTACTAGCTAAGCTAGCTACACTGCACATCTTTGGAAAAACCCCTCGCTCGTGTTTAAAAACTGTTTTGTTGTACAACAAAGTGTTATCTATAACTATATTCTATTAAACTGAAACTGTAGAGCTCTAACCTAGGGCGGTTTAGAACTCAGACAACTTTTGTAGCAGTTTATAATTCAGGCAATAGAGACCATAGCAGCTTCTAACCCTGAAAAGTCAGTTTCGAAACACGAGTGTCATAGTGAATCAAACATGACCCCTGTTTGACAGTCGCGCTTGCAACCGCTGAACCTATAAGGAGATTGCAAGGCTGTTCCTTTAGAGGCGAAAGTCGGGCATTTTGCGACCTTCGAAACACACTTGGTAGAAACAGGGTCAAATTGAAAAAAAATCTAATAATACTCTTCAGACGTGATGATCAGAGGCATTCGACACGTAGCCATATTTTTTTTTACTTGCCTTTGCTGTCCCACTGTTGGGCAAAGGCCTCCCCCAAGCCCTTCTGTATATACCTATATAATTATGTTTGTTTACTTATATGTCCGCGTCATTATTTAATTTCATATTTTTCTGCAAAGGTTAGGTTCTGATTAAGAACTTTGGAGATATAATAATGAAACTAAATTAATGACCCGCGATTGCTGCGACCGCATGTATGTATGTGTATTGTTTTCACCATTTCATAAACATCATCCGGTATACCGTAAAGGGGTATACAGATGTGCAAGTACATTGTATAGTACTCCCTGGTATATCACACTTCTCAAAAAACACCAATGTGAAGATTGAGTCGTTGTGGGTATTTTTCTATTCCTATTATATACCTAGGTACCTTACTGTAGGACTTGTTTATTATTTAGTTTCAGTTGAAGGAACAACAGAAAGTGAAAAATTTCTATTTTTATATGTTATTTTGCTTTTGTGAGTCAGTTACTAAACTAATTTAAGAAAATCATAGAAGATAATAACTATAGGTTGGTACGATATAATTTTCACCGCAATCATACTTCAGAATACAAAAATATAGGTGGGTAGTTTGATTTGAGCTTTGACTGAAAACTAACGCACGATAAAATATTTATAATTACTTCAGCACTACAACTACAGTTCAACTTGTCAGTTAAATTATATTGCAAAAAAGCGAGAATATAATAATTCGTTAAATTAAACTATCTGATTTTTCCTTAAAGATTACTTATGAATTAATAATGGTTTTAATTTATTTATTATTTTATTCTTCAAAATTATAAATAAAATCTTTTGTATTATTTGGCGAGTATTGTAGTGTTATAGACCTGAGCGGGTCTGCCATAGCCTACCTAAGGGTTCAAACCAGAGCCAACTAGAACTTAGGATACTTTCGCGTACCTTTTACCATAATGTCTAACAGGTACCACACGACATTGTTGATTAGGAAGTTAAGGAAGGATGTCATTTTAGAAGTTATTGGCAAACATTTTAGGCGGTGCTATTTAGGTACCTATACTACCTCTAGTATTTTAGATACCTACTACGATGACCTATATTCTCGTGTCGTAGACCTACAAAGGATAAGTAGGACCTATCGCCTCCCGCGGCAGCTTTAGTATCTATATATGCAAAATAAGGACAATTTTTGCGTCACTGCGGACTGGGCAATGACCATATCTCCATTTGTTATCAATTAAGTGCTCAGTTGTCCCAGAGTCTTTATCGCAGCGGTGTGGCGCAGAGCTGTCGATATAATCTGCATAATATTTTGTTTGTTTTATCAGTGGCGGGAAAAAATAGACATCTACAATATAGTGTGTTTTTTTTAGGAATATCCAGAAGATCCAGGCCCCAAGATGACGGCCAACGTAGTGCTGGGGTGCGTGATGGCACTTCTCGTCATTCTCTTCACAATCAGTTCCATGGCCAGATATTATATTAAGGTAACTGTTTTTTTTTTAATTATATTTCTTGTTTTATTCCATCGTGTTTGGTGCAACACGTTGTCTTCTTCTAAACATTCTACTTACTTTGTTTTTATTTATATCATTCCTTACATCTATGTTTTCTTTGACCTTCCTCTCCTTTCACCATCCATCTATACTTATATTCATCACTTTTATTTATAAGTATATTTTTGGTCATTGATCTAGAAACGTAGGGGAGGTTAGCTCAAAGCTAATAAATTACAGATTTTTCAAGAAAATAATATACTACTTTATTAAACTTCTATTATGTGTAAATCAAATTTAATAGATAATTTATTAAACTTCTATTATGTGTAAATCAAATTTGCCCAAATTTTAAAATTACTTTAAAATTTGTTTATTACGAAAATTTGTCTTAAAAGCCGCTTTGCCCCAGAGCCTGCCTAAAACAGCCATAGGGGTAAGAGCAATGTGGCCAGCATAAAGATTCACAGGAAATGTATAGTTTTTAATGGCATATTAGGTATATCGTGTTTGATGAAATGAAAATACTAAAAATTTTGTTTAACAATATATTTATTAAAAATAACAATTGTTGTTAACTAGGTATCAGTTTTCAAATCGCTATTACTTAAAAATATTCAAATGAAAAAAAATATCTTTAACTGAATCTATTTAGACTCAGTTAAAGATATTTATTTATGCAGTCATCAAACTTAAAAGGATATTTGATGGCTACAATTGGACTAAATCGCGATTTTCCAATTTTTGTAAAACATTGTTTTTTCTTGATTTTTATAATATTCCGGAATAAATACTACACAGACAAAACTGAATAAATAAGTATTCACACCAATATAATTAGAAGCATTTAAATATTTAGCAAATTAATCATTACAGGATGAACTTATTTTGTCTTTTTTTTTTAACAAAACGTGCAAAAACAATATTTATGTCTCTACAACCGCCAGCTTTCACCTTTCGCCATCGTATTCCTGTACGGGGCGGGATGCTTACTATTCGCCAGAGTGGTAACATCACTCTACCATTACAAATAACTGAAATATGAATCGTGGCCGCTTTGCCTTCTATGACCGCTATGAGCTAACCTCCCCTACCAACCTTAGTGCATAAGTACCTATTGTATCGACTTATACTTTAGGATAGATAAATGATGTTGACCGTGACTAATTAGTATTAATAATATTGAAATACTTATGAAATTAAAAAGAAGCTATCATAATCCGGTTTTTATCTACCTGTTAGTAACTAACAGCAGTATTATCTGATGAAACATTTCATATCTGTGGACTTAGTAGTTTGGACGACCATAGACTTTGAACCGAGGTTTCCATGCCTCTTATTCATATTTGAATTACATATGTACTTATATTGATTGTAGATAATTATGTGATTCATCTATTTATTATGAACTAAATTAAACTTGCCTACTTAAAAATAAATTACATTCTATATATGGAAATAATTTGGATTACCTGACTAGTATGGTACAAGTAATTATAAGAAAAATATGTACTATCAGCATAATTAACTCTTTTAAAGCTGACAAGACTATCGAGAAAGTGGCATAAAAGAATTGTACGGTTATGCCGTACAATTTCTGTTATAAAACAAACCCACGGCCATTAAAAACTTCACTATAATTAGGTAAAAGTACCGTCGATAACATTTGTGTAATTTTATTTTTTCTTTTCAGTTCACACTATTCATAACTATGTCGTTAATATTCGCCACAGCGCCAGTACCACTCATGCTGATCAAACCATTTGACCCAAGAAATGCGTTGTAAGTATTTTTGTTCATAAAAAGCTTTTAGTCAATTGATTCGTTCCAGCATGAAAGTCGGAAATTATCCTTTTTTTTAATTGATATGCTAGTGCTTAACTGCGATCCCACTTGATGGTAAGCAGTGATGTAATCGTTGACGGTGAGGCGCGCTAGTTAATTAAGAGCCTATTCACTCTAGCCTTGAATCCTCCTAAATTATAATCAGACGGGAAGACCGCAGCAGGCAAATTGTTCCAGCCCTTCGATGTACGCGGTATAAACGACGAGCCCGAAACGCTTCCGGACCGTAGAGTTTTCAACTACGTTAGGGTGGATACTCGCCGTAAGTCGGGTTGTCCGGTCATTGTAGAAAAGAGATAGCGGAATCAAGTCATGGAATTCCACATATTCCACGAGAACATGGGTATTACTAAAATAAAAGTGATCGTAGATGTTCTAACCCAGCTCAAGTCAGGTCTGGACTACTAGTGTGTCATCTTTCAGGTGTTGTACCCATGATAAAATTTGCTATACTGTTTTATTTCGAGCATCTTCTCTGCTTTTATAACACATGATTACGACTCGTTCAAATGTTTATTAGATAGGTAGGTACATACATTAAAACTTTCACTGTCCGCGAAGCTGTCACAATAGTTAAACAATCACCGTGTACAATTATTATGTAGGTAATTACCTCACTACTCAGTGAAAGTGTTAAAATTACAATACATGTAGGTATAACAAATTCAGACTTTGTCTAGGTTTACAAAACATTGAAGACCTTCAAGATGTGTGTCATTCATATTTTACGCAATACCTACTACAATCTAAACTCAATTGTAGTAAAACAGTATAGAATTCTTATATAAAAGATCTTGATAAGATTATAATTCTTTATTATACAACATTGCATTGTGGATATTATATTTTACTAAGTTTTCTTTATTATTCAGCAAGTCAAATACTGTGTCACAAAATTCTTTCAGTAGATACCTAACAGTTATTTAGTTAGTAAAAATATATAACATTACATTCGGGGTCTTTGAAGTTCAGGAAAAAAATAATTTTAAAATTGAAAAAGAATTTATTAACATTTATTTTAAAAGAATTATTAACATAGGTAGGTAACCTTTCTGCATTTGTTACCCTGTGATCTTAGACCCAATAAATTGTTCTAAGTATAGCTCTTATGAGAATGTCAGTCTTCAATATAATACGTCACCTTCCCATGTAGTAGTAACGTAAGATGCGATGACAATTCAAATCATCATCTACGATCGTTAAATAGGTAGGTAGGTACTTAAGATTAATACAGACCTTGTGTAGGTAGAATTAATCAGACTAATATAAATCTCGTGTCGCAGTGTTTGTTATCGAACTCCTTCGAAACGGCTTCACCGATTTTTATGATTTTTTTTGTGTACATTTGGGGTAGGTCTGAAAATAGATCGTAGACTATTTTTTTATCTTTCTACTCCGCTCCCATTTTTTTTCTTTAATAGTTTATATGGCAGAATAATGTTTGATGAGTTAGCTAGTAACTATATTTATAAACATTGCTCTTGTGTGATGTATACTTACCTGTCTCGGGTATTTTATTACACAACAATTGTCCCGGTCTTTTATGTACTCATAGTGTTTTAATTGAGTAATAGGCTTCAGCCATTCTATTTACATTAAATAAAAATCTACGTCATATTTTGAGTTCTCTTAATCACAATGTTTGATAGTTATCAAAGTTTATTATTTTTGCATAACTATGTATTTTATAAGTTTAAGTACATAATCTTAATGCTACTTGATTAGATTTCGCTACACATCTACTAAAGTGCAGTCTTTGTTAACCTAAAGGATGCCTGATAGAGAATGCAGTTTAAAGTTTTTATCGTAAGTTTTTATTGTATTAAGTTTAAATGAATAGGTATGTAGAAAATAATTTTGGGTATTTTACTATAATGTAAATATATAGATATTAATTTTAAAAAATAAGATTACTGCGATTAGTTAAAACAGTAATTGATAGCAAAATGAGAAGTTAAATTTATGCTTTAGAAGTTATTCTTCTATCCTTATTGCGTCAAACGCCATTTATCTTGTATTTTCACTGTAGCCTATATCAGTCAAAAACCCTATCAGAACAAGTTGGATGAAAGATACGAAGGCATGTTTATAATTCGAAAATCGACACAACGGGGTCGCGGCAGACCAAGAAGGAGATGGCGGAATGACTACGATGTCTTCCTTAGGAATTGGCAAGAAGTTGCTCAAAGCCGGGAATAATAGAAGGAATGGAGGGACTCCTTTGCCCTGCGACAGTGCGACAGTATTGGCTAGATATAATTATATATCTATAAATACAGATGAAGATTACAACGAGGATGTTTTCTCCTATGACGATGACCTATAAACTTTATTATAAGTTACGAGAAGATCTAATAGGTTAAAGTTTAATTACGTCAACAAACAAATAACATCTCGCATATTGATTAATGATAATTATTATAGTCAATATTATTGGCATAATGTTTATTGCGTGTAATTTATCGTATTTATTTTTCTGGTTTTTATAAGCCAGATGTTAATTAATATACCTACTGCTCCATGAACCAATACTAACTCACCATAATGACAAATAAACATGACGTATTACTTCAGATGACATTTGACAACAGATTATAAATGTTAATTAATTTAAAGACTGATTTTGAGTCTAGAAGTCTTTTGTTCGGCGTAGGCGTTTCGTAGGCTTCCGTAGACGTAGCGTCTACGCGGCGTAGCACTTGCGTAGCGGACCTGCGTAGAAGCGGCTTCTTTGTCACACTACTATTGCTATAGGCTGGTGCGGGTGACAGCTGTCGGATTTATACAATGTAGCTACATATCCTTTTACAGGCCTGGCGCACTCCGCGATGTAGATATTAAAATATACTTACTACTCGCTGCCCCGCCGGCGTATTTAATTAGAGTATTATACGCGTGTTCGCGCTGCCGCTTGATGCGCGCTAATAAAAAATATTTTCGAACTCTTTATCGAATATTCTAACGAGTTAATATTTGCGACATTTTTCACGTAAAAAATCAATGGCCTTAAAGATCATTCAATATAAGTAGACCTCCCAGTACTAGTGCCTACCTTTTGTATTTGTATTTTGGGCTGATGTCTGCAACTCCACGGCTAAAGCGCGTATTTTGCGTACGTCGTGCGTACCTTACTAATGCAAGGTCAACATATACTGGAATTACATCCTACAAAATTTTAATTATTATGTATAATAACGTCTTAAATGGCCTACCACTTTGTAAAAATTACATATGAACCCTAAGCTATCTCACTCACAAAACCAACGAAGTTATATCCCCTAACTAAATGTAAACAATCTTTTGACACTTTAAATATGAGATGACTTTCAAAAATACACGACAATGTAGGTACCTAATTGTCGACCGAATGTAGCGACCTGTTCAAAAGTGCATAACGGGCATAATAGAAAAAACTCTCCTTAAGGTGCATTTTGATTCGTTACGAGCGCGGCTAGGCCCGGTAAGCAAATATAATGAAGGTCACGTCCGTGCCGTGCAATGGATTATATTCGCATGTCTTCTTTCGAAGAGTGAAATTTCTATACTTGTACAATTACTTATTCTGTGCCTTTTCTCTTATCTTAAAGATGCATATTTTCGTCCTGCTGTCATAAAATTAGAAAAAATAATAGAATTAATGTATCAGTCTATTTCGATTTTGCATAATGTTCTATTTTTATGACGCTGGCTATTTTCATCTGTTTATTATAATGTCCTTGCTAAATGGCTCGTGTCTAAGTATTATGTTATGATTCATCACTTATCACTACGCTATGGAGGTTTTGCTTACTTTTGTATTGTTGTAAGATAATGTTGTTGTGTTAAGATAACGCAAGACGTGGGACGTTGACCAACTAACTAAATTTGCGCCGAAGGTTTTCAAAAAGATAGTAGATATAATTTGTATAGTATAGTTGTCTACATAAAATGTTTAACTTATATCAAGACGTTAAAAGCATGAATACAAGCTCAGATTCAGGTAAAACTCTTTTGCTAGAAGTAACTCATTGACTGCATTTTTTAAACTAGGTTCGCAATAAATGTACTGTATAATAAATATGGCGATATAACACAAATTTCAAAACACAAAGAAGTAAAAGAATATCTGATTCATATATTTTTTCATTTATTGTTTTACAAACAATAAAAAAAAACTATTTGCGTTTATTGTTTGTATTTCACTTTTTTAGCAAAGCGATTTCCAAAACGAAATTTATACCTGTCTATAGAAAATATAATGATTGCAAGCAGTGTTTTTTACTAACAGTAATTTTTTTTTTAGATATTAGCATTTTTCCAATTCCCGGTAACAAATTTTGTAATTCACGACGTCAATATGTCAAATCATAGGTCGCCTAGGGTTTTGGACGGATACGACAGATGGACGTCATTTTTCTCGCCAAAACGTTTTTACGTAGATGTATCGTTCAAGTGTAAAAATATAGGAAAAGAGGGGTAGACAAATGCTCAAAGCACGGCTAATAGGAACCCCATATTCATTTTGTTTGAACTTAGAATGCCAAGTCAATCCGAAGTTATCAAGCTGTCATCAAGTGAGCAGTTTTATAAAACGGTAATTTCATAGATAAAGACCTAATACAAGGTAATAATTATACCTTATTAGTAAGATATCATTAGATACCTATCTACCTATTTAGAACTATTTCGTAATAGCATTGTCTAATGTTTTGATTGCGTTAGAGCCCGGCGATGTGTCCGGGTAGGTATTTTGAAACAATACACGCCTACTTAGACGTGACATGTTAGTAGAACAAGACTGACATTTATTTGGATCACGATTTGGTAATGAGGTTCCATCAGCAATATGTAGTTCAGAGAATGTTCGAAACAGTTACTACGGCCCTGGTACTCAAACTTCAGTTGTGAAGGTACCTGCATTTGTGGCTTTTAGTCAGTAAAAGTCTGACGCTCACTCTCGTTTCACCCAGAGATGGAGATATTTGACGATTTGTCACCCTTAGAAAACAACAAAGACATACCGACTTAATTGGGGTAACATTGGCCCTAGGGTATAACTTTGGCACGAGCTTATTAACCAATAAAAAAATGAGTTTGAGTCAAAGTTATATCTCCGGGCTAAAGTAACCCCATTTTACGGTACTTTAATTATTGTTTAAAATTTACGAGTAATTTGGTTCTGAATCGTTAAATCAATCGTTTTGTGTCAAGATTACGTTGATCTGTATTTGTAGGCAGATCTTCTTCATAAAAAAGGAAATTCTATTAGGTTGCAGTTATTGACACAACCAAAATTGTTATACCAACAGTTGTTTTGATTGAAAGGGACGCAAATATCATATCATATGTATTTATTTATTTACATATATTTACTCAAATGAAGATAATAAATTAGGTTACGATGTAACAACAATAGACTGTGAGATCTGTACACACAAAAACCGATTGTTTCTTGGTGAATTTTAGACTGCACCGAATTTTAAATTATTAGGTTTAATAGGTATACTAAAAAAGGAAACATCGATTTAAGGATTTCAATAATAACTATTTTTTATAAAAAAATATATCTTAAATCTTTTTCTTTTTTTATGTTTATATAATGGGAGGTGTGTTTCATTAATATAATGCAAGACGTGTGCAGACACGTGTAGTACATGCCAGGAGAAACGTCGGGACACGGCGAGTTAGTGAGAGTGACAAGTCGGGTCAATAAAATTGCTTTTTAGAGATATTATCGCTTGAAGACTCTTCTTGGGCATTGGCATTTTTTGTCATAATGTGCCAAAAACTAAAACTGGTCAACGTGGACGCTTGACCGGCTTTCTGAAAACAATTTCAGTCACCACTTGACTGAAATCCTTAGTCTAGTTATATATTCATTGATTAGAAAGAAAAAGACCACAGTGTTGCAGTAGGATAGATTTGTTTTTGTAATAACTCCAACACATATTTTATAATAGTTAGAATGTTATACCTACCTATACTACCTGCACCTGCTTGTCTGTGATGAACCACCTACATAATAAAACATATGGTAATTATACTAACAATGCTCAAACTAGCCAACGTTCTCATGTCAATTAGAGAAATTAAACAAACTTGAAGGCACACAATTAGATTAGGAGCGCATGTCATAGTTAGGTGCTTATCATATAGTTCGTTGTTTAGAATGTTTTCATATAATTTAATGGTCCTACAAGGTCTTAGCGCCCTGAATTATAATACGCTTGTTTTATTTGCTTGCTTGTTTTACTTGAGTACAACACATGTAACGACCCACAACCATACTTACACACTTTCAACAGCACACGTGTAACACGCACACTCTTTTATTTATTTACCCTGTTACTTTTTACTAATTATTTTGTCTCCTATTTTATTCCTATTTAATTTTAAGGTAATCCGTAAAGGAAACTTGTATTTTATTTTATTTACGGTAACGCAACTCCGGTCCTCAAGATACAGGCACCGCCTAGTTTGGGGACCATTGTAATAATTCTGGTAAAATATAACTCCTGTTACCGCTAAGCAAATAGGCTATACCTATGTTTAAGAAAATATTTGTAACAAAGGTGAAATAAAGTTATTCTTATTCTTATTCTTATTCTTATTTTTCGAGTATTTGGGTTAATGATCTTAGGTTAGAAACAATTTCGGGTGTTTTGAGATTTTATTATAAACTAGCTGACCCGGCAAACGTTGTTTTGCTATATAATTTTATTTTAAATCTAAAATTGAAAAAAAAAATTTTAGGGTGGATTACTCTTAACATTTAGGGGGATAAAAAATAGATGTTGTCCGATTCTCAGACGTACCCAATGTGCACACAAAATTTCATGAGAATCGGGAAAGCGGTTTCGGAGGAGTTTAACCACAAACACCGCGACACGAGAATTTTATATATTTGATTAGCTCCAGATAGAAAGACTACCTACCTGCCTCGGGCTTGCGGACGGCGAGCAATAGGTGGCTCGCCGTCCGACCGTCCGGTAACCGTCCGGACCGAGCCCAAATCGTCGACGGCGCGTACTGTTCCTCGCGCGCCTCTAGGAGATGCCAGCAAATCGTAGGGGCCCAGCAGGGTCGAAGCCTACTGGGGCCACGGGTAGTGTGAAAGCGAAACCCGGGGCCCTGGGACGAAGGCAAAGAAGGAACAGGAGTGGGTTTTTAGTCAGTAAAAGTCTGACAAATCCCGCTCCGCCCAAGAGCGGGATTTGTCATAAGACGATTTACCGACCCAATAAAAAAAAAAACCTATCTGCCTGGCAGTAGGCCTTTGTCCAGCAGAGGGATGATGTAGGCTGACAGTAACCGGACGGGATACCGTCGCGGTCGCATTGACTTGCTTTAAAAGTTTTTTATTTATTTTTCAGAATACCAGCATTTTTCCTAAGATGTTTCGCAAGGATACTCGGGCTTCGGTGGAAAGTAAGAGGACTGGAAAATGTGGATAACAGCCGGGGAGCGGTGGTACTACTAAACCATCAAAGTGCCCTTGATCTATACGGTATGTACTTTTTATTAAAACTTACCTAATTTGTTTGAGGCATGAAGCCAAACTGTATAAGACAGTATCGCTAGAAATAAGGGTGAATTTTACTAAATAAATTAAAAGACGCGGTAGATACTGAGTTCGAGAGGTGTCAGTATCATAATCATCTCCAAAGGCGTGGCGTAGATTAATCTAGGCGTGGGCCAAGGCGCATCAGCGAGGCCCTTTTTCAATACCTATTATTTCAACGATCAATGAACAGATCCTACCATCTTTCTGCGAATATGAAAGTTAATCCAAAAGACGATTCTGACTGTTTGAATTTTCTTCTTTTAGATGTGATGTTTCTGCTTTTTAGTTATTATGGACATGAAATTTATGCTTAAAGATGATTTTGATAAACAAAATTACGGGTTTTGAATGTATGATAAAATAGTGTATGCGAAACGATTTTCTGCGAAATAAAGTTTATGCTATCCGCTTTACCAATACCGAAAATTTCCAATTATGATATAAAATCATTACTAATTATTGACGGAATTGGAAATTAATATATAATTATTTATAAAAACTTGTGATTTTTAGTATGTAATAGTTAGGTACAAGAAATTAAACTCTATCTCGCGCGAGGACTCTTTGAGTGCGAGGTCGTGGACGAGGGCCCACTACGACCACGCCTAGCTACGCTACTGATCATCTCTTGAACATGATTTATAATAGATGTGCTGATTGCGTTGAGTTTCATTGGTGAATATTGACCAAAGTTCGACAAGAAACGAGTGGATGCCAATATCAACAGCAGTGTAGCAAGTGGACCAGACAATACTTTAAACTTTTTCGCGGCTGTATATATATAACATACCTACACGTAAAAACAATGTCGCAGCTTTTTCTTTCAATTTTAGAGGTTTTAATTCCTAGCTAGCAAGTGCTGAACTAAGGGCCGTTATGACTGGTCGTTTGATATACAGGTTAGAATAGACGAGTCCTTATTGTTTTGTAATTTAGGATATTTTACACAATTTATAATGCGTAGCGCATTTTCAGTATCTATATTAGGCCCTGTTTGGTTAATTGCGATAGAATATACCTACCGGCTCGCTTATTGAATGCAAAATAATCAGTGATTGATTGATAGTAGGTACTTACATCTCGGACCAATATAATGATTGTAGCTGTGTGTCCAGCACTCCAGCTTATTTGAATTTCTCTTGCCAGTTGTGCCAATAAAAATAAATGTTAAAGTCCATTGTCCATGATACGCCCTGTACAAAGCCATTGTACCTAAATCAGTTTTGTAAGAGTAAGCTATCATTTCCTCTGTATTGATTTACAGTATTTTATATCTATGTACTTAGATTTAAAATACTTTTCTTTTTTAAAATCGATCTCGCTCTTTAAAAATAGAGTAAAAGAGCACTATCTCTCCTCTCAACTGTGATAGTTATATATGTATATTATGTATGATATTTATTTATAGTAAAGGTATTATTAGGTATATAAGTATTTCATTTTTATATTTAACTACATTTATGTATTATTTGATAGTTTAGATTAAGATTTCACACATTCCTTTTGCTTCCTACACACTATTGTCTACATTTCTTTTGATTTCTCCTTTCGCAGGTCTGCTGGAAGAAATTTCTTTGGAAATAGTACCTTTGTACTCTCGTCTACTTTCTATTGTATTTTTCTGTTTATGTGTGTACATAAATAGTAAAATAAATAAATACTGTAAATCATCATTATGAGTGCTTACTCATTATGTTTACTGTTTACTACCTAGTAAACGAGCTCGGATTATGAGAAAACTTAAGAATTTCCAATACTGAGTTGTTTTGCAACAAGATAGGTAATTTTATGCAAAACGTACCTGCATAAATCATATCATTTTCCGGTTGTTATTTAGTAGTTATTTTAAAAATTGTTTGAACAATGACATATAAGGTCCGTAAGTGCAGTCATTTATGTTATTGCGATGATTACAATGACCGCATCGGAAGCTATCAGAGTAATGTTTCCTATACCACTTTTATCCACCGTCATCTGAGATCGGTATCTGTAGGTACAGTCAACAAATGGGATAAGTAATCAGGGTCGTCAATAAAGGTAGTTGAAGTTCCATGGAACAATAAACAACTTATTTTAATAATAGGTCTTTACCTATAAATTTGCCGTTTTTTAAAACGGGTTGATTTGAACTTGTTAAATCTTTGGATTGAGTTGGAATTATAAGTTCAAATAAACTTTTAAATATTAAAGGTACGTTATTCTTTTTTCGAAATTAGGTACCTATTTATTATCTATCTATCTAATACCGCTGTATTTATAACAAATTTTTGTATGAAATCGAAGAAAATTCACATTATTTTGTAATATGAGTTCTATCGTGGAAACAATGTGCCTCATTCGGTAGGTACTTATGCAATACTGATGATGTATATGGACTTAAAACTGCTAATGAACGGGATGTCTATTTTTGTTTCAATCACGTGGGAAATTTTATCTCACGAATAACTTTTCTTCTTAGGGCGGCTACATGACAAAATTTCTAAAACGAAAGCTATTAAACCAAGAACACATTCTTTTGTTAGAAGAAAGTCGAAGGTATACTTTATTGATATTGCTTGCCCTTTGAAATGCTTAGTTGCTACGTTGGAATTCATAATATTATTAGCTTTTTTTTTTTATTGGGTGGGAAAATCATCTTATGACAAAACTCGCTCTTGGGCGGAGCGGGAGATAGTGTCAGACTTTTACTGACTAAAAACCCACTCCTGTTCCTTCGTTTCCGCACGAATCCGGTGCAGGAACCTCCCGAACTTACCGTGTCCGGTGAGAACCTGCGTCATGCGGAAGGTGAGGACGCCGTGAGGTCTTTCCAACCACGCCTCAAAGAGGGGACTTACCGCCATAATTGTGGCGTGCCCAGTACTGGGTCGCGACAGTCGCTGTCGCCATTTCTCCATGAGAACTCGCCGGAGCTCTGTCCGCCATGCTGCGACTTGTCGCGGCAGCGGAGTTTCGCCCCGGCGTTGCATCTCCATGCGCAGATCGTGCATGAGTGCAAGGACTGTTGCCTCCAGATCCCATGGTGGCTGGCCAGCAAGGAGGCTCGCCGCTTCGCGAGAAATCGTCCGGTATCCTCGCACCATCCGTATGGCCATGACCCTCTGGCACGCGTTCAGGCGGGCCGCCGGCCGCTTCCGCAGCGCCGGCGCCCACACCGGTGCGCCATAAAGGGCCATGGACCGAACGATCCCCGCGTAGAGCCTCCGGCAGGAGGCGTCTGGACCCCCAAGGTTGGGCAGGAGCCGCCCGAGGGCAGCCCCTGTCCGATTTAGTTTGGGGGCCAGACGTCGGAAGTGCTCCTCGAAATCCCATCGGCTGTCGAGAACGAGTCCCAGGTACTTCATCGTTGACCCGACGCCGATGTGGACTCCTCCCACCGTTAGCTGGGAACCCGGTGGTGGCACGTTCCGAGGGCCGTGAAAGCACATGGCCTCGGACTTGTGCAGTGCCACCTCGAGTCCCAGCTCCTGGATCCTGCCAACGACTGTCGCAACCCCGCGTGTCGCTAGTTCGACCGCCGCCTGGTACGACTCTCCTTGCGCTAGGACCAGCGTGTCGTCTGCGTAGCAGACCACGCTGACCCCGGTTATAAGTACTGCGATATTACAGAAAATACAAAACATAAAGAAACCAATAAATACCTAATTTCGAAAAAAGAATAGCGTAGATACCTTTAATATAAAATATATTTGAATTTATAATTCTAAGTCAAAAGATATAACACTTCAAAGCAACCCGTTTTAAAAAACGGCAATTTCATAGGTAAAGAACTATTATTTCTTTGTTGACTATAGATACATTCGGTAACTTATCATAGAATACCTACCTACCTTTCAAATGTATGTAGCTAAAATATTTACGCAAAAAATTCATGAGAATTATTAAATGCCAGTGCAATCAGTGCATGTATATCTACTATTTGACTTAATTGGATCTCGTTGTATCCAAGGCATATTTGTAAGCATTGACATTTTTGCGATTAAGTCCATGATTAATGTGCCGATAAGTCGTCCTCCTACATAAACAAGGTCTTACACGTGCGTGCCTACCGACGCTCTGCATGTTTACAAAAAATATATAAGTACAATATATAATATCATTGGGTACAATGATGACAGTCGGTGAAATAAATATGATTGACATTGAACAGCAGTCTTCATTGATCCGAAAAGCATGTTTAACTGCGATTCATATTTATGACATGAATTGGTTCCTATTGATCGATGACCGTCTATCTTGTAGGCCGCTTATGGAGAGAGAGCAATAATACCCCATAGATTACCTAATCTATGAAATGTTATTTATTCTACACTTTGTTTAGGAATTCTATGTAATACCGATTGTTCAAAAGGTTAAGGCTAACGACGATCGTTAGTTAGATACTCGGGGATAGATACCGGGGAGCTCTTATTTCTGTCTTTAGGGTTTAAGACACTAACCTAACCGAATACGATGTTGATAGTGGGGCTCGCTCACTCTAGCCGCCCCCCCTTCGAACCTAACTTGAATTTTCCGAGCTCGCTTTGCTCGTTCTTGAACTAGTTAGTTCGTAAACCTAGTTCCAAGATTTTTACAAAAGATGAGGATATTTTATTTGTCCTTCTTTTTCTACTTTGCCTGTTTCCCTTGAGGCAGGTAAGAGTAGGTATTTATTAATTCATAGATGAAATATTTTATAACTGGCGACTGGTCCCAGCTTTGCAATTCTTGACTTTTCTCTACTATAACATGCATGCATACACTGAAACCTTCCTCTTGAATCGCTCTGTCTATTCATGAAAACTGCATGAAAATCCGTTCAGTAGTTTTTGAATTTAATGCTCCTACAGACAGACAAGTAATTAGGGTAACAGGTAGTTTTTTTAAAGATCGGTAACAGTTTGGTGAAGCATACTGAAATGGCACTCTGACGTATTATAATGCAGTATTATACCTACTCGTATTTTTTTTTAATGGGACATCTATAACCCGCTCCTATGTTCCTTCTTTGCCTTCGTCCCAAGACCCCGGGGTTCTCTTTCACACAACCCATGGCCCCTGTAGGCTTCGACCCTGCTGGGTCCCTACAGTTTTGCTAATAACTCCTTGAGGCGTGCGTGGATTAAACTTGTATAATACTGCATTATGATGTGTCAAAGCATTGCAAAAATTAAGCCAAAATATTTTTTCAAAGGAAACAATGTTGATGATAAACTATCTATATACGCAAAATTTTGATTCTGATAATAATATTTATCTGATTATTTACACAAAAATTTGATATTCTAAACCAGCCTAAATTCGATTAATTTACGCATTTTAACACTAGCAAGGTTTTTATATAACATATATTTTTTACAAATACCTGTTTGCTTGTACAAACTACAATTTAAAAAAAAGTGGAAAAAACACTTTTTACGAAAAGAAAATAACTGACTTCACTAAAATAAAATACTAAAACGAAAAGTTATTTTGATCGTTTTAGTGTATTTTTATTAGTGAAGTCGGTTATTTTTGTTTTGGAAAAAAAAAAATATTTTACACGTTTCAATTACGATACACTTATAACCAGAGACAATTCCAATAAGCCAAACACTTTTAGGATACATTGTTTTATTATGAAGTTCCCGTGTCTACCTTCTTCTTCACCTACAGGCTCCATCATCAGATCAATTCGATAGTATCTTATAGCCAAATTGCATCTCATGAAAATTCTAATTAGCCTAAACACGGCTAGGATAAATTTATTGATTACGGAGTTCCGGTGCCTATCTTCCTGCTCCATCATCATCAGGCCACTTTGATGATATCATTTTCAACATAACTAGTTATTCAGAACCATTTATTTATTTGTATTGTTATAGTCGCTTAACTATCTTCATTTTGATATCTATGTGAGAGTGAAGTTCCGTTCGCCATTTCTGGTCTTCTTCACCAGTTCCACTTCATCAAATGTTACTTTTTGACTGTAAATGCTTAAGTTCTCCATGAAAATACCAAAATCACTATAAGGTTGCCTATAATATTTGAGGAGTTCACTCGATTCCTCATGGATGTCATCATCAGATCTGGATTTTGAAAAAATGGAACCAATTTGGAAGCATATCCTTTAAGGGGAAGATTTTATTTGCAAATCGGTCCATAAACGATGGAGTTTCAGGTAACAAATATTAAAAAAAAAAACGAATTGATAACCTTCTCCATTTTTTTGAAGTCAAAAAGAAGAGATAAGAGGCACGTGTTGATTTGAGCTGGATACAAGGTTAATTACAAAATAATGTAAATTTTCCTAATATCGCAATCCTTCAGTTACGTAAATTATCTTTATTTAGGAGCTGTTTATCCCTGATAAGAGAAAGCAAGCTGAAATCAAAATTAAAAGATAAAAAGTTGTTGCTTAATCAGTTACTGCACCTGTTCCCTTCATTATTTAATATCGGAATGTTTTATGATTAAATGTTAATCACTGTTGTCGTACACGCAATTAAGAACCTTAACTCGTTGGGTAAAAAAATCAAGCGCTATATTATGATACCAGAGTACTAGTGCGAGTTTGGATCGTCACGTTTATGACGTCAGAGCTCCGATTGGCCCGCTCCAAGCTCTGAACCAATCAGAGAGCCATAAGCAATTGAAAGTTTCGATCGCGTTAACGTAAAAACAACTCGCACTCAGAGCACTGTTCATGAAAAAGAGACGGGGTTTTTGAAAACTTCATCATCGACATTTCGATATTGCGTTGTTTGGTAGTATTGAGGTCTAACCCAATACCTGCATCATTAAACCATAAAGCAGTTAGGGGTGTTGCTTTTAGATTTTGTTTCTTACTTATCGGATGGAAGTGGCACATACCTAACTTCTATTACCATGAGCAAAAGCGCAGGATGAGTAGGTACTCTCAAATGCTGTAGTGCTGTACACAGGGATTGAGTAACCTTCGCGATAGTTCAAACCCAAAGACATTGATATTTTTCCTTAAGGCCATGCAACCCGACATACATTTTCCTATGCGATTATGACGTTATTATTATACATTTTTCATTAGATATTTTGGAAACACAGTATCTTGTGGATATTATCTAGGCTTCTATTGAAATCAAATTATAAATTTGTGTAAAATTAATCCAGTAACTTCTGAAATCTGCTATTTTGCATAAACTTTGACACTTCATAATTTACTCAAAAATGAAAAAGGCAAAAATATATAACAATAGAAGCCTTGCAAATTTAATCAAGATTCTGAATGACGATTCTGATGACGAACAATTTTTTTCAAAAATCTTTTAAAGGTTTAAAAAAAACACGTAATTCCTGGAACAAGTTTTGTAAAATATTCGAGTAAATCACGGAATTACCGAACGCTAACAGTTTTCAGGCGTTTTCTCTCTTTTTTCGCGTTGCCTCTTCGTCAAAATCGCGTTGGATTGCGTTAGATGAAGTACCAATCTTTAAACCATGCTCGATATTGACGAAAGGCGAGTGCAAAAGGACCCTCTTAAATGAACGGCCTTGCTATTTTTTTCTAATGTAAACTATTATGTAAATCCAATACCAACCTGTTATCATTTCTATAAAAGCGCAATCAGCTGTAAGATATTGCCGTGACTAACACTAAATGATATTTTATTTACGAGCAAGTGAGTTTAACTAGAAACAAAATAATGACGTAGTAGTGGAGGTACGGTACATATTTTAGCGGGTTAAAGGAAACTCTCAGATCGAACAAACAAACATGATATAAGTTCCTATTTTTAGATGGGAAATCAATATTTGTTTAGGTTGGTACTCAAATGCTGTAAAAGAAAGGAGGCACATTGTGATGTTATGCAATACACGTAGCTACGAGTTTCCTTCTCTATATTTCAATAGTTTTAGATTCTACAACTAATTAGGACAGATACAAAATATCACTTTTAATAAGTGGTGTTAACACACGATCGAATTTGGTAGGACGGACGGACCAAACCCGCCGAACCAAATCCTTTCTCGCGTACAACATCAAGTGTAGGGATGGTGATCTGAGATCTATTAATCGAAGAATCGATTTTATGGGTCAAGAAAACCGAATTTTTAAATCGATCTCAAACAATATAGGTATTGATTCTGTGAATCGATGTTAAAAACTTGAAATCGAGATTTTTTTTTCGTGTGAGAAATGCAATCATGTTATTGTTTAAAAAAGCACCTATTTTCCGCAAGCTAATTTTTATGTGAATTTTGTACACCCGATTACTCACCAGTCATGAAACACATGTGCACTGTAAAATCATCCATCTGTACCGTGCTTTTTATTGTACGTGGATTTAGTACGGTAACTAAATATCGATAGTCGGGTCGATCTTGATAAAATCGTTCTTTACAACTCGATATATCACTGAATCGATTTTTTAGACTTCAATTCTAATCGATTCAATTTTAGGTACGGAGCGTACCATATCCGTAGCGGACTTAGACAGACTCGAATAATAATAATTATAGTCGCCGGATTACTGTGTAGATGGACTGATTTGGTACGGAAGCGAACCAAATCCGTTATCTGGCCGTACTAAATTCGAGCGTGTGTTAACACTATAATAAGACCGGACTGACTTGAATATTTTTGTTTTTAGCGCTGGCAATAATCTGGCCGCTCATGTCTCGTTGTACGGTGGTTTCGAAGCGATCGCTGCAGTACCTCGTACCATTCGGCACTGCAACATGGCTGTGGGGCACCGTTTTCATAGACCGAGGAGCACAAACTGCACGCGATGCCCTCAACAAGCAAGTCGATGCTATTAAGAATCAAAAGGTAAAGTTGCATTAAAATGTTATTTTGAACATTTGACTCAACTTTTTTATCTGATTGATTTACAGTCGTTATGTAACTATAGCAGCTAATACAACTACACACAATAACACACCTAATGACTTAAATATGTACGATATGCCGATCAGAACCGATCATGTCTGCAATTGGTACATAATTAGGTAACATACACATTTTGTGATATATATCAAACGATGTATTAGTTTATGAAATTGTGTGTGTGTGTAATTAGGTATACCTTACACCGAGATATTTAACTGTATGTAGGTAGGGCAGCCATGCGTCCGGGTTTTTCCGGATTTGTCCTAGTTTGAAGGGCGTCCGGGCGGGGTTTTTGAAAGTGTCCGGGTGAAACCCGGACTACCGGACGGTTAGTGTTTTACAATTAAGCCTGTATACATATACTTAGCGTTTAATTTTATTACTAAAAATGTCTATTGATTGTTGCTGTTACATACATACGTACCTACCTAATTCGAATTTATTAACAACCTTTATTAAAAATTAAAATCATGTTTTTATTTTTATTGTAAAAAATATTTTTACCGACGTGTCCGGGGAAAAGAAAATTTCGCCCAAATGTTCGGGGTTTTTGCCGTGTTTGTCCGGCGGTGTCGGCAAAGTAGGCGATGGCAGCCCTATAGGTAGGTAACCTACAAGTGCACGCATCATGGGAAGGAAACCCAATGGTTGCGGGAATATTCGAAAGAATTACCATGGCTCCGGAACGCAAAGGGCAACTAAACGACGGGTTTTAGTCAGTAAAAGTCTGACATGCCATCTCGCTGCACCCAGAGTGACACAGAAGTTATTTGATGATTACCCAAAACAAAAAAAAAATTGGAAAGTAAATAGCACTAACCACACTGTGTCCTGCATCATAGATCGATTGATTTTCACTTCCGGTCACCTTCCGAATTGTGTCAAAGTTGAGTCATTTCACAGTCACAGACTGACAAGTCAATATTATGATTGTATTCAGCATACGTGTTTTCCTGCTAGTGAATATACGAGTAGGTAGGTATATTAGTCCTGCAAACAATGAGGCCTTGTACTTCAGTTATTTTACGGCGTATTTCGTCATACTGCATGATCTAATCGTTAGCAATGGGATGGGCTGGCGTGGTACTTACCTTGCTTCAAAATTTTATGAGCGTGTACATTTCTAAGCTAATGTTTGATCTGCTTAAGTAAATATCCAGGGTTGGTCTGTACCGGACGACATCAAAGAATTTCCCGCGACCACAACAGCATCTTTTTATTGACTTTAAGCTGGACCTGTACCATGACGTTTAAAGTAAGATTGTTTCATTCTTATTTCCAGTGTGGGTAGGAGAATGCGCTAGACAACCTGTATAGCTCTGTCTCTTATCCACACTGAAATAAGAATGAAACAATCTTACTTTGAACCATGGTAACCCCGCTTGTTTTACTTTGTGTTTAGGGGTCCTCGACTGAAGTTTTTCTTTATAGAACAACTTAGGTTAAAAACCGTATATAAAGTAGACATTTTCATATTAATTATGTAGGTACCAAAAGCACACATCATCATCATTGCAGCCGAAGGACGTGCACTGTTAGACATAGGCCTTCCCCAAGTGTCGCCACAACGAACGATCATGTGCGTCTCGTCCCGTCTCTAAAGCACACGGCATACATAAGTATTTTCATAGAAAATTAGTAAGGTATCTAGGTATTGTTATGTTATTTGGAGCAGCTGAATTATATTCGTTCTTCAGAAAACGAACCGTTTGTTAAACAATAAACATTGCTCACTTTCCAACTATTCTAGTTTCTATTTTGTTTATCGATGTTGCAATCTCAAAACAATAGTTTAGGTAGGTACGTAATACAGTCTTAGTCGTACATACACTACATAAATAATTATATAGGTAGGTACCTCTCGATACCGATGTTGAAGTAGACCAAGTTTTATTGATGTCGTATTCAAAACAAGAGTTCATTGTCCCAAGCAGCCAGCGTAATCTAAATTGAAAGTTACAAACATAAGCAAATTTAAATGACTTTTAGAATGGTTACCTACGTGATTGGAAGTAAAATATTTGTTTTGCATATATTTCTCGGCTATTCATCTACCTAGTAATAACAAATACAATAAACGCTTAGTCAGTCATAATATTGGACAGAGTCCAACGGTCAATGTTTACTGTCCTTAGTTCATCGGTCAATTATGGTGTTACGTGTGTGACCTTGGGACTTATAGTTCCGTTTTATAAAAGTAATAAAAAAGATAAAATAAAATCAAATAGTGCAACTTTACAGACGTGACGATAATCAATTCTAACGATGACGAAATATTATTAAATTTTAAAATATCTAAGGATTAAGTTTGATCAGAAGGATTAGGCAAAGTTCAATCGTGTTCCAGTTAATCTTGTAGCTGAAATTAGTATCTATCTATATAGATAGGTTACCTACCTACTTATTTTATACATATTTGTGATGTAAAATTAAATCTTACAATTTATTATGCGTAAATTAGGATAATATAGGAGATCATCTTAGGACTCGGTACTCAATTAAAGATAACTTCGTCATGTATTTTTCGCTGATGATGTTTCTTTATCATTTAAAACGCCAGCGAATGTTGACCATTTAACTATTTTAAAAACATACTCAGAAACCGAGCAACGGTTAAATGAACATAACTTAGAAATAAACCTATCTAAAACTAAAGTATGCCAATTTATGACTTTCCAAAGAACCCCAATAAATCTAAATGTACGCAACGCAACAAATAAAATTAGAAGAAGTCAACGAATTAACAATTTTAGGCCTAATAGGTATTAAAAATAAATATATTGAAAATATGAAAGCAAAATTGTCCCAATTTATTTGATAAATTGGGACAATCTATGCACTAAGCTTATTGAAACGCAACACAGACTACAACACCGCCTTATCTGCCTATTATGCGTACGCCTACTTCTGGTTAAATTATGGTATCATTCTGTGGGGAGAAAGTATCGACATCATGGACCTCTTCATTCAGCAAAAGAAATGTATCAAAATGCTTATGATTATATATCAACAATAAAGTTGTAGGACACACTATATTAAGCAACAAATTCTTACACTACCAGCAATTTATATACTTTGTAAAGTTGTCTATTCGTTATGAAAAAGACAGTCTTTAAATCTAATATCAAACTCAATGCAAACTATAACCGACGAAACAAAACTAGACTGATTAGTACTCTTCACAAACTTAAAAGTCCAGTCCAGTCTTGTTGTCGGGCAAAGTCCATACTCAAGACTAGCTAACATATTTAATAAACTACCCGAAAGTTTAAAATCCATACGAAATAACTTAGCGCTGTCGAAACAGATGAAATCTCTGATAATAGAAGAAGGCTACTATACCGTTGAGGAATTTAAAACTGAAAAATTGTAAATCGATTAACCTTTTATTAATATGCCTACCATATTTATGTATATAATTATGAATCAAATGACTAATACTACTTTTCCTGTATGATTAAAATGAATGAATGAATGAATTGATTATTATTTAATAAATTGTAATAATAATATTAATTAGAATCGATATAATATAATGTAATTTAATAATTTTATACGTTAAGTTTGCAGTTCCCTTACAGGATGCATGTTTTAATACTATGTCATGAAATTTTAATGCATGCCTGCCTAATACACCTCCAGTGTTTAACATGTCAACAAATAAATAATTATAGTGAGTTACAAAACTTACAAAAATACCTTTACCTACGTACTCGCAAAAAATTAAGGTAGGTATTGTGCAAATTGTCTGGTCATTCTCATTTATCAAGTCAGCCAATTAACAATGCAAATATCATTGTTGACTACAAAGAAAATTGCCCAAAATGTTTTGTGTCACCGCCAAGTCACCGCCCGAAATGAAATGTTTGCAAATTAATTTCAGCAGTCGTTCACGTTACAGACCAATTAAATGATATTTGAATAGGCATCATCATAACTCGATAACCACTACACGCTAATGAATTAAAGACGTTATAATAGGTGGGGTATTAATCAACCTTGACCGTCAATTTGTAATAGCTTACGAACTTTTCAAGGTAAAATCGGTTAGATAGGATACCTAATGTTTACGCCAAAAATATTATCGAAATTTGTAATTCCTGCATTCCTCAGTGCTCCCTGTTAACGTAGGAGTAAGATTTAAATTAGTCCTCCTTTTGTTTTAAAAGATATGACATTTATGGACAACATTGAATACCTACTCCCTTTGAATCCTTACTTACGAATCAATCGACTTTTTGGTACTTTGCAAGTTAAATTTTATTTTAATCAAATAGTTGTACCTGCACTGAATAACGAATTAATGTTGGTTTTAGTTTCATTATTCTTTTTTTTCCTGCACGTAAAAATATAACTCCAATTTAGTTTTTCTAGCGGAATAGGACTGAGGAAATTATACCTATTTCCTACTAGTAGTGATATTGATTAGGTAAACAAGACTAAAATTGTATAGAATAGTTCGAGTTTGATCGATCTCGATTCGTCTAATGAGAATGTACTTATTTCTCTACTCATAATGAAGCTTGATTGCCGGTGATTGACAATGGTAGTCTGCATATATTATTGCCATGATTGCAGTGTCAATACCTATTTACGTATTGGAGAAGTTATTTATTTTAAAATATCAGTAGTAGGTAAATAATAGCTAAAGGGCCTATTACACTAAGCGATATTCAGACTGTCTTATTTTTTGTTCCGAGTAAGACCGGTCTAACCCTTATTACACTACGCGACATCGACTAAGACTGTCTGAATATCGAGTAGTGTAATAGGCCCCCCTTAAGCATTTAGCACTTGGTTAAGAAAACTACTTAATATTGAAATAGATGATTCATACTTATTTAATTGTGTAGAATACACAAGGGATACGTTGCCCATACTTATGGAAAGAGTGCAACGTAGGACATATTAATATTGCGCATACCTACGTAAATGTCCCAAGTTTAGTTTTTAATCTTCTAACTTGTTTTAATTTTAGTTTTTTTTTATGTACATTTTGTTATATTCTCCAGTGGCAAAAATAGTATTATTGTTACTATCTTCCACTCCGGTCCCAAAGATACAGGCGCCGCCTAGTTTGGGGACCACTGTACATTACAAAACTTGAAGCCCACAATTAGCTACAGACTTATGTTTATTACATTAAGATCATTTAATTTAAGGTTCCGTTTGTAACAATGTTTCAATAAATTTATTATTATTATTATTATATTATAATGTTACTATGTAGTCAAGTAGTATTTTTCGATAGGTATAATTAAAAACGACGTAGTTATCTAACATTCGTAAAGGTGCTACTTGTGTGTTTCTGCATCTATGTATCTAAGTACTTACAAAGGCATTTCTTGTAAGTCTGGAGTAGAGAATAAATACATCCCTAAAAAATGTATAGGTACAGTTACAAACTAATCTACACTAGATACAAAATGGAATACCATTATTTATTTGTCCTCTCTTTGTTATCCTCAGCGAAAACTGCTGCTATTTCCTGAGGGCACGAGGCATTCTGGTGACAAGCTGCTCCCTCTCCGCAAGGGAGCGTTCCACGTGGCCATGGATGCTGGCGCGCCCATACAACCCGTCGTCATTTCTAAGTACCATTACTTGGACGGGAAGCGACACAAGTTCGGTTCAGGTGAGTGACAGGACGGCTTTAGAACCGGTTTCTCTTGTCGTGGGATCATTTCTGTGAAGATAAGTCAATGCGATTTTAATGAATTATTTTATTTTATTCATTGCATTAATTGCTTACATTATAATTAGGTAAAACAATGCAAGGTAATATCACCACCAAAATTCAAAACATTAGTTTTGAATGGTAGTAATGTTTTTTGTAAATGAAAATGTTTTTTCAGCGTTTCTTATTTTATATTGTTTTTGATTATACTACTTCTGAACTCTTGAATCAAACGATGTAATGTAAAAAAAACTGGGCAAGTGCGAGTCGGACTCGCGCCCTGAGGGTTCCGTACAAACTACAATTCTCGAATGGACTCTCGAAGATTTTTCCGAATTGTTATAAGTATTTTTTTTTGTGACGTAGGTAACAAATTTACTGTTTTTAGATTTATTCCTATATCTGTGTTATAAGACCTTGCTTTATGCCAAATTTCAGGATTCTGGGTCAACGGGACGTACCTTATGAATTTTGATTCCTTTGACAGTATAGAAATAAACGTTTTTTGCGACATAAACGACCGTATCTTTTTTATTCGTTAACTTAGAAGTTTGATTGTTTTGACAGCTTCAAGGGACCGCAGACTTAAGTATATAGTTTTAATTTCAACTCGTTACCTCCACGCGTTTTCGAGATTAGGGTCTTGACAGACAGACAGACAGGCAGACGGACGGACAACAAAGTGATCGTATAAGGGTTACGTTTTTTCATTTTACCTTTTACGGAATCCTAAAAAAAAAAACAAAGTAAGGAAATACGCTTTCCTATCCTCCTGGAATAATAAACTAGTAATTTTTATTTGGAAACATGTAATAACATATGACTTTACCTCATTTCAGGCGAGTTCATCGTGTCGATTCTGCCAATGATCGAGACGGAAGGCATGACGAAAGACGACATCACAGCGCTGATCGAGAAGACACAAATCAACATGCAGGAGGAATTCACAAAGATCTCGATGGAGACGCTAGCGCGGCGCAACCTGCGCACTAAGGCTGATTAGATGAGATACATAAGGTACATTACCAAGTTTGTTGTATGTGGTTAGGCAGGTTGGGTTCCATGAGTCATGCGATCTGATCGTGGAGTAGTCGCGAGTGGTACTGTAGTGATATTATGTTTTTCTTATTACAGATAATTACATATCATACCGACGTGTAAAAAGAGCTGTGATAAACAAACGTATAAAGAAATAGTTACTAAAATATTAATTTGACAGTCAATTGTTGGTGTTTACATTGTTGTTCTCTATAGAAATGTGTATTTATATAATAAAGTTAACTAATTAAAAAGGTATGTTTCATTAATAAATAAAATACATTTACCTTGTGATTTCTTTTTATTAAAAGATTTCACATACGAAAATATGTAAAAATATACATTTCATCGTCGTTTTTTTTTCTACAGAATTGTCACACGAATACATTTTAATAACTAATAGTAGGTATTTAGATACATCACAATATTTGCACAGATACGAGTACACTGATATACAATTAGATACAAACATTATAAATGGCCTAAATAGTTAATTAATAAATCTTGGAAAATATAATTTAGTAAAATTTTGGTATTTTAGGAACAAAATTTTAAGTTTGACGAATTTAAAATATACCTTAAAGATATTTTGAATGTTGATAACAATATTTGTAAAATTATCCATAAACGATTAAAGTCATGAACTCATGACTTTGATGATTGTCATTGAAATAAAATAAAAACCTACACTCCGTTTAATTTCGATACTACTCGAATTATGTAGGTATAATACGCAAGAATCGATCGAAAAGTTAAAATGGTACGAACCGAGTATAGATGTGATATGTTTGTAGTAAGCATTCTACAATAAGCATTTCGTTGAATAAAAAAAGCTAAATGTACAAATGAGTAACATTCAGTAAATAATGGAATACTATTCTAATTGTTTGGCTATTTCTTTTCATTTCATTGGCAAGTGACAATAACTACAGCCAGTTTTTGGAATGCTAATAATTAGCCTTATGCTAGTGCGCTTCACCATCAACGATTGCATCATCACTGCTTTCCATCAGGTGAGATCGCAGTCAAGCACTGGTTTATATTATTTAAAAAAAAGACACGTCAAAAAGCAAAAGCGTGCTCTAAGCACACAAATAAGTAAAAACAATACTTTCTATATTATAATAACAGTTGTGAATGGCTGACTGAAACAATAGCGTCAACAGCCAATCAAATCATCAAATCACTTAGCATACCTCCCCCTCTAGCCAAGTTACGACCGTTTCGTTTGCGTCGAACGCCTCGAGTAGGCCACGCCTTCGATTGTTTTGTTCTGACATCATCTCAACGCTCAGTCACGTGGTCAGAACAAAGGAATCGGAGGCGTGGCTTACTCGAGGCGTTCGACGCAAGCGAAACGGTCGTAGCTAGGCTAGGGGGCTCGCTTTTAGCTAACATTCAAGCCGATTAGTTGTTAAGTTGTCTGGTCATCCAATTTTTTTTAAAGTTATTAATGTTGATTTCGTTGACGTCAGATTGTTGAAAAGAGCAGCCTAGCTGCAGATTAGCCTTATGCTAGTGCGCTTCACCATCAACGATTGCATCATCACTGCTTTCCATCAGGTGAGATCGCAGTCAAGCACTGGTTTATATCAATTAAAAAAAAAAAAAAAAAGAGGTGAGTTTGGGAGTGAAATAAGATTTTATATCAAAACTTGAAAGACCCTTTACTAAATGAGTTTTAAAATGCCGTGTTATAGAAGAATTTAATTTAGGAAACTAAAAGGTGTTTAACAAAACTTTGATTTGACACCAATAAACACAGCACACCGTGTTTTTAATAATGGTTAACGCAAAATTATATCTAAGGGTCAAACACCACTACATTATACAGTTCAAAGATTGATTGACCATAAACTAAATTCCAACTACAATTTGATCCCCTTTGCGGATACCGCACTTGGGCACACATCTAATATCATAATAATATGAAGCTGTAAGTACTCGCGAGTCGCGATTACGTAATAACTAGAGGTCGGAATTAGGTAGAGTTATATTCATATACATAAACTGATTTCATACAACGAAAGAATAAAGTAGATACGCCTCAAATATCGAGATTAATTTTAAAGAGCAAAATTTTTTTATGAAAGAAATATATATAGCAGAAAAAAATTCTTCAGTTATAAATTTGTTAGCCTCACCTCAGTTGACGTTGAGAGAACTTTTTCAATGAAAAGTACTAATAAAAATTGTAAGTATGTTAATTATCTTAGTTTTATTTGTCTTATCTATCTCTGAGGTTTTTATTATTATTTATTTGTAATATGTTGGCCACATGGGATTTTTCATTAGAAATCCCGGGAGGATCCATATTAACATCAACATTTCGATGCAAGTACATGAATAGCTTTACCTAATCCCAACCCTGGTAATAACACTAGCAAAAATTATGTAAATTATTAAAACATAAAAATTACTTAAAGATAGCAAATACACAAAATCTTGTATATTCATAATCAAATACATAAATTGTAATTCATAAAACTGGCGATCCTTGCTGTTGATCGAACCTGTGCTCGTGGCTACGCCAGCGTAGTCAACATAGCATTGCACGTCTTCACTAACATTTTATAACACCTAAATGTAACGCCTAAAAAACACTGCATGTGGGAAATGTTTGTTCGAAAGAGTTACACGCGGCGAAACGCTCTACTCAGAGCTGGAGAAGTTATTTGATATCTCAACTGAAAGAAAAAACTGTACGTCGTATTGTCAATTTGTTGAAATATTAAATTAATAATTTTCGCGTTGAAAATCTATTAGAGCGACTTTCTTCAGGCGTTACACTTAAATGTTTTACTGCCATAATGTATTCAGACTAATGAATACATTATGACAGATCGGCCAGCAACAAAAACAAAGAAACAAATTCAGAATCTGGCTTTAAAAGTAGCAAATACGGAAACCTGATAGTAGACAGCGTCATAATAATTAATAGGATGTAGATATCGGTCATTATGGAAAATTACAGTTCAATGGTCAAGGATTACTTATATTTCCGGTTACTAACATTGTAGGCATATTATCTAACTACAGTGTACACGAAGAAAAATAACTATATTTTTCTACGTGTATACTGCGGCGGTGTCAGCGGTGCCCAGGCACAAGGAGCAGGCCCTGATGGATGCGCAGAAATTATCAAACCGAGGCCAAGTTTTGTATCATTCATTTCATCAGAAGTTATTGTTTCTCATTCCCTATCACTTCACATCATGTCCTAGACGATGGCCTGAACCAGGATAAACTGGCCAGGTTTGGACGCTCGGGTCTTATTAACTTTCAAAGCATAATTAGGGCGGAATTCACCAATAAAACTAATCGCGTTTTAACGTTTGGCTCGCATAATCGCGTTTAGCTGCTGTCACTAGTGTCACTTGTCTGTATTTTTACAACTGACACTAGTGACAGCGGCTAAACGCGATTAGTTTTATTGGTGAATTCCGCCCTTATTATATTTGTTAAAACTAAGATTAAAAACCAGTTTAATTCAGTTTCTACACTGGATTTCTAGCTAAACGATAGACAAGAATATCAATGTTCCTATTAGTTCCATATCTACTGGGGCTGCGGGATTGTACGAAAGAATTACTATGGCTCTGGATCGCAATGGGTAACTGAAAGAGCACAGGTGGGTGAGCTGAGCGCTGAGCCAGAGGGAGTGTCAGTAAAAGTCTGACACTCCCTCTCGCTCCACCCAGAGCCTAAGGAGTCATTTGATGATTTCCCACATAAAAAAAAAGTAAGAAATTCCGATACTGCTTAAGTTAAGAGTTATACAATTTCTGTCTGTTGGTTTATCAAAACTAAATTTATTGAATATATACTAATGATTAGCATCGATCACTATGAAAGAGCTTATTTAAAACTTAAAATAACTATATTATTATAATCTAAGTTCCAGTGCTTTGCTATGGTCAGCATAATTGCTTCTAACGTACAAAGATTTAAACGGATTGCGTCGTGTAATTTAAACAATAAAACATTGAATAAAAAAATTAACTTATACACTACATAAATCTAAGTTTTTCAAAAAATACTTGTTTTCAGTTTAATTAGGTAGAGCATCTTATCCATTGTTTTATACCAGACAATAGACGGTACAATTTTAATACGTTTTGTTGTATCATTAAAATCTAAAAAAAAATGTCCAAATAACTACACATACAATTAGGTAAGTTACTGGTTAACTTCTCATATAGTTTAACAAGTAATATCTATGAATATATAAAGTTCACGAGCTACTTTTTATTTACAGATTTCAAGGTTATTTTAGACTAACACGAATTATCAGAAACACTGGTAAAATACAACATATTCAAAAGCTAAGTGAAATGGCGAACAATATTCTATATCGTTGCTTTAGCGCTTGAATGGCCAACCGACCAATTTTAGCAAAATTGACTTTTTTATAGCAACTAATTTCTACAGTTTTTCTTTTTTAATTTATTATTCAGATAAATATATAAGGTGTTAAAAAATTATTAAAAATTTCGAGGGGACATTGTACTCCTCATTTTGAACAACTTTTACAGGACCTAACCTGTTATCGCGAAAAAAACAATCAGCTGTTCCCTACATTTATGTTCGCTTAATTTGTCAAAATGTATGGAGCAGCTGATTTTTTGTTCGCTATTTCAGGTTTGGTCCAATAGTAAAAGTTGTTCATAATGAGGAGTACAATGTCCCCTCGAAATTCTTAAAGTTAATTTTTTAACACCTTTTATAGAGTGAAAATTTTTAATTAACTTCTGATTAAGTATATCTATAAGTTTCTTAAAAAAAGATCTCCTGTAAAATTTGCGCACTGGTTTATTGACCACTTAAGCATTAGGGCGGCGATATGAATCTGGCGTTTTACAAGTGCCCATGTAGGCCTATGTGAAATAAAAAACTTTTGACTTTAACTACACTAAAAATACATCATTATTGGTACGATGGACTACAATAATATCGAATGGCATGATAAAGCGTTTATTTACATTGAATTACATTTATAGTTATAATATATTTGTTGTAAATTATTATTTTTTGATGGCAATAATGAGAATAGCAGATAGATCGCTAAGTTTAATTTCGATTAGGCGCTTGGCTATCAAATTGTGTTGTCTCACTCCATCATTTTCAAAATATTGCTTTAGCGCCATCCGTAAATAATTTTAAATATAACAAACAGTAGGTACGACATGAAACATACACATTGTAATAGTAATATTAAAATGTCATGAAATACTTAGACAAAACGATATTATTTATAAGGAATAATAGGACATATTTTATACACATTTACACAAAAATAATTAGAAATATTTTAATAATAAGCCAGCAAAATATCTATACGAAATCGAGTGGAAATGAAGACAACTACACATTAGTAATCCTCTTTTACTGAAAACCTGCATAGGTTTTACTAATCAAACAAAAGAAAAATGCAGCTAGTATACACATGAGATAGATAGAACACATCGTTGAGAGAAGCAGTAAATAAATTTCAAAATAGTTTAATACTTTAGCCTCATCGTTCTTTACTTTGCTCTGGAAATGTACTTGTGTTTTTATTATAAACTGGAACGCTTTTGTCAATTTCTTTGGTAAAACGAAAAATGCAACTGAAACCAGATTTTATTATCAGTTGCTATAAAATAATTAAATAAAATGCAAGAATGCAATTTTTGGGTTCTAATAATATCTTTGGTGGATATCTTAATTCATTGTAGCATAACTACTCATATTAAATTTTGATAGTTAAATATTATTTTAAATTATTATTATAAAATTTTAAGATTTATAAAATGTCTATTATTAGTATGTAATTTCGACGTTTAATGTAAACGAATAAGTTTTAAATGTAATTCATATTTATCAGAAAGAAAAACAATTTCATTTTGTTATCCACACAGACTACGATTAACAAAAAAAAAATTTAGGCTTAGGTAATCCCGTGATTACCGGATTAAGATAATGCTACATGCGTGTGGTGAGGAAAAAATATTTATCATTAAGTTATAATGGGTATAAAAGTGGTCCCATTATAAATTTGACATTATAAATTAGAAATAGGTTAGCATAGAATTTAAAATGGCACCGTAACTTTAATAAACATTACCTACTTTCCTAAAGTTAGTCATCTACATAATAAAATTCAAACATTATCGATAAAACATCGGCAACGAATTTTGGTAACTTTTCGTATTTTAATTCACTTTCATAACAAACGATTACAATTTCGAGGGTAACGATACACGTTGATGGGATTTTAACTTGAATATTTTTACGAACAACAACACAAAACAATAAGAATTGCAAATTTTATAAATTAGCCGTCGCATTTAGTTACAGAATGATGTTATTATGCTATAAATTGCCTCGAAGGCGTGAGTTTCCCTAGAAAGTTTTTTTTTTGGGAATTTTCTCACGATGTAAATTACAGAATGATTACAACGTACACAGAATATATAGTGGGTTATAATCGTGCTTGTGTAATTTATTACAAGTACCTACCTACTGATTGCGATGTCTCAGAGTTATGCGAAGCACGTCGAATCGTACCCACAGTTAGTCACATGACTAGAGAGTAAAATTAAGTGTATTGTATGATAGAGGAACATTTCCTACTAAACCTTAACTAAACATTGTTTAGCGAAAAAATAAAACGAAACCTTATTATCATATACTTCAAGGGCGATGTACAAAGCGTTCCAAATGAGAATAGGATCGATTGCCATGTTGTGACGTCACGTCATACTGTCAAATCGAAGTATTATTATGGTAAGCATAACAAGAAATTTTTAAAATTTAATTTATTTACGAACTGTGAACGAAAATAGTTTAATAAGAATCCAGTTCTTCAATTTTGCTCATCTCTGAGTTCTTCAATTTTGCCCAATTTCTTGCGATTTGACAGTATGACGTGACGTCATAACATGGCAATCGATCCTATTCTTATTTGGAACGCATTGTAAATGTAAATATTAAAAATAAATAATACTGGTTTAATATGCTATGAAGCTATTGTTTATCGAGCGCCTATATTGCTCTTTCGCGTAAAAAGTAGCGCGGAAAACAGCGACCTTATTTCACGAAGCCTAGTTATGTAATATGCGTGGTTAAATACGCTTTTAATCTAGTTAAGTGAAGGCTAAGGTGATCAATAAATTTAAATGTGATATAGGTAACTCATAATTATGTTTAGCACACAAAACATTGGAATAAACGTATAAGTACTGATTGTAAGAAAAATATCACTGCCATTTTTCCCTAAGAAAAACAAGATGGCACAAAATTATTCATTGAAATATGTTGGATTATTATAATAGAGATCAAATAATTTTAATATCCCTAATTAAATATAGATATTGCACCAAAACGTTATTCTTTTTAATTAAAAAAAAAAATACTAGTTTATTGAAAAAAGAAACTATTGCATTTTAGTATTTTATCATTTTTATCATTCATACAACGAAATCGTGTAATGTTACATATTGTGCGCTTTAAATGTTTAGGATGAATGTCAAATAAAAATAATTTCCCATGCAACAAACGGTAAGTGTATCTAATAATAACTAAACAATAAAAAGTAGTTCTTTAGTAGAACACTGTTCAAATACTGAAATGGTAATAGCTTCAGTCAACTTAATGTGCGATGTTGCTTAACGAGTGATTAAAATTCCACACTGCACTGGTGCAGAAACGAACAGCTACACTGCAAGAGTGATTTGAATACAAAAAAAAGGTCAACAAAGTACAAATCATTGTCGCGGCATCATTGTGCCGCCTGACGCCTGTCGCAACTAAATCATCAGCTGATTGCTAATTAATTTCACATGCGTCAAGATTATTTCTTAACTTTCTATTAAACTCTACTTGATACTAACACCTTCAACCTTTCCTAGCCTCGAGTCACCTTTACTGTAAAGACGTATTATGACATGTTTTGGTCTTAACCAACGCTTTATAAGTGTTGATCTCGTCCAATATAGATAAGATAAAATAAAAGCTAATATAAGTTTTATAAAAATAATACTTTTAGATTAATAAAATTATACCTATATTAAAAAAAAAAATGTGAAGCTATCAATATTATGTTGTGTGACTAACTTGTCCAACCAGTCATTTATTTTTTCACTAGATTGTTAAAATGGCAATCTAAAAAAAATGTCACTTCACTAGTCGATGTGTCTATCGTTATAACACAAAAGTTTGACTTAAATATTAAGTAAAGATTATTTAGACAAGATATAAATTCTTAAAATAAAATCACAGAAATATTAATTTTTCTTGTGATTGAACCAGCAGTATAACGCTGACCTAAAAGCTTAATAATAGAGTGATTATAAATTTAGTACATATTAGGTGGTACCGTGGGTCGATGGCACTGGGCAGCTCAATCGGTCGCCAGAGGGTAGTTTGGTGGCAAGGCGCTTAGCACCTCTTTTGAAAGTTCCTTATAAGCCGCATCCATAGTGTTGCGCACTTTATTTATTAATGCAGGTACATCTTCCATAGTCAATCCCACTGTTGGGACTGGTTCTAAGCACTGGATAACTGCATGGCCTGGAAAGTTAATAATAATAACTAAAGTAATATAAAAGTATAGTAATTAAAAAGTAATAACTTGAAACAACTATACCAGACCGAAATTGTTAATGACTGTTTTTAAACGCGTTTCGTAATTTTCGACTAAATAGTTTGCCACTTTATTGTCCTTTAATTATGAACGTGGTAATTGAGCGCTCTATTTAGCTATCTAGTGTTGATGAACAGTTAGCCCATAGTGTCGACACTTCGTGACTACCGGGCACGAGTACACGGCGCCTTAACTGTGCTACTATTACTTCACGTTGACTGTATTATTTAGAGCGTGAGTTTCCTTTCCTCACCATGTTTGTCTTTACAATTGGAAGTATTTATAAAGTATTTACGTAAATATATTTTAAGCATTATTTTCCGACCGTTCAGACAATTAACACCACTATTCTTCTCAATATGTCAAATAACCGAATACATTAAGGAAAAATATATTACCTTTATTAAAAATGTATTTTTTCCTATTAATAAAATAATAGGGTGAGAAAACAACAGGAATGATTGGCACTTGGGCAGCAACCGCTATGTTGAATGCACCCTTTTTAAATGGCAGCAGTTTTGTGAAATCTTTGTTTCTTGTTCCCTCAGGGAACAGCCAAATCTTTGTCTGTAAGTAAAGAAAGCGTAGTTATCACTAAACCAACGACAAATCAAAAAATGGCCTTTACTAGAAAATTTAATCAGACTCAAGGCATGTACAGCAAGTGTAAGTGCAAGTGTACAGCAAGTGTGGTGTATATGAATGTTAGTACATTCATATACACCACATTGCTAGGTAGGTAGATGATACAACCTGCATACAGGTCATGGTGCAAACTCAATCCTAAAGTTTGGGTGCATACCATGTATTTCAATCATATAATCTGATTGTTTAAATTTTATAATACCAAAGATCACATTACCTTATTTTTGATCATGATTTCTGATGTAATTTTCAGTTGCTTGTATGCGTCTTTTGAGTTATTTCTGTCTATGAACACGACTCCTGCAAGGTATGCAGCCAGTCCAAATGGCCATACATAGAATATTTCTTTTCTTGCTATAGCAGCTACTTTGTCTGCTACATGCCAAATATTGAACATTCCTGGAATTAAAACAAGCATGGATTTCAGAATCATTGTTTTACTAGCTTCTACTAGCGCCTGCGTGAATTTTCTGTGCAATATTATTAATTTTTTTTTCAAAAAGAAAATGAATAAAATTTTTAAAGTCGTTCTCAAGTTATAGCTTGACTAAGGAAATAGGGATTCATATATGCTACCTACAGTCTGTGGCTTCGCCCCCGTAAAATTGCTTCCCATTTTTATCAAACAAAAATTTTTAAACAGTCTATTCTATTTTTTTTTTCTTTTAAACCACCCATAAATTAAAACGAGCAAAACAAAGTTAAATTACTCGAATTGTTCAAGCAATTTTTTGAGTATTAGCAGGACTAACAAATAACAGTTGATTTTAATTTTTTTTATTTGGTTGTATTTTTTTAATCATCATATTTTTTTTAATGTTTTTCTCAGAACTCTGTCGTTTATGGACCGATTTGCAAAATTTTTTTTCCTCTAAAAGGATATGCTTCCAGATTGGTCCCATTTTTTTTAAATCCAGTTCTGATGATTGGATCCATGAGGAATCGAGGAAACTCTTCAAATATTATAGGCAACCATATAGTGATTTTGGTATTTTCATTGAGAAATTTAGCATTAACAGTCAAAAAGTAACATTTGATGACGAACTGATGAAGAAGACCAGAATTGGTAAACGGAATCTCTTAAGTTAAGCGACCATGACAAAACAATTAAATGAATGGTTCTGAATAGTAACATTGAGAAGTCAGTTAAAAATGGTATCATCGAAGTGATCTGATGATGATGATGGAGCCGGAAGGTAGGCACTGGACCTCCATAATTAATCAATGTAACTTAGCCGTGTTTGGACTTATTAGAATTGTCATGAGATGCAATTTGGCTATAAGGTACTACCAAACTGATCTGATGATGGAGCCGGAAGGTGGAAGGTAGACACAGGAACTTCATAATAAAACAATGTAACCTAGCAGTGTTTGGGTTAATTGGAATTGTCATGAGAAATAGGCACTCTGTTTATAAGTGTAACTAAAAAGTGTGAAATAAAAATTTTTTACAAAAAAAAACCGACGTTACTAAAAAAAAAACACTAAAAGGATCAAAATAACTTTAATTTCGGAAGGCGGTGTTAAATAAGAAACAAACAATAACGAGAAACATGGGATAATGACCGTAACATCACTTTTGTTATGTATGCAAATAAGTGGTGCAGTGCAATGTCACATTTACTCCCACCTTTTGTTAGAACAAATCAGTGTAATTGCAAAATATTCTTCTCGCTAATGTTAACTGGCAATTTGAATAGTGCAAGCATAGAATTAGTATAGAATTCATTCTTCTAATAAGCAGGTCAAGCCTGACCCAAAGAACATGATGTTAAAGAAACCCATTGTGGGTGATACAACACTTTATTTTGCACAATATATTGAGTAGAAATGTAAAGACAGGTCTACACTATAGGAGCCGAGCACAAATAGAGCTCAAATTCGTATAGTGTGGACAGACACAGGAGCTAAACACGATCGACACCACATGAATTTATGCTAGGCCCATGATAGGCTCCACTAGCATAGACCCACCTGAATACTACTAAAATATAGCATAGCATATTCAGCCTTATAATGTTTCCATTGTTAGGCCTCAGGCCTTTCTAGGAGAGGGTATTGGTTGTCATTCTGCTGAATAATGGCCTGTTCCCTCTCTTAGAGAGAGCACCCAGTATAGGTTGGTATAATAATATTGGTTGAGTACTATTGTTGTGTAGATTTCTTATCTTTATGTCCATAGTAAAATAGGCTTGAAAATGAACAAATTACATTTTATACAGATTTACTTTTGAATGCAAGTTAATGCTTAATCATAAAATCTATGTACCAACCTTTATCAGAATATTGCTCTCTTTTATCTGCACTAACTTGTGATAAGACTACAAGGGTGCAAGGAGCTTATTAAAAAATGCATATTTTTTAATAAATTTTATCATGGGTAAATAAATATGACATTTGTGCATTGTTTCCGCCGATGAGCCACATCAAAAGAATAATATAATTTATTTAAAAAAAGGGTTTGGGTCAAAATAGCCTCTCTAATTTCTCTATATTGTGATTTTGTTTTGTAATTGTTTTGTGTGTGCATAAATAAATAATCAGTACTTATAAGTAAACACTCCCCCCGAAGATGTCTTGTATTCTTGGAATTTTTTGTTAAATATAAAAGGTATAGATGTTGATTTGTATAGTGTATATAGGGTATAAAAATAGTCTTGTTACTATTATAAGCATGACAATTGCCAATTGACCCCAGGATCATTAGGTGACATCACGGTATGTTGCACTAATCATGGGATAGACATCAATAAATAGGGATAGTATAGCAATAAAAAATTCTAAACAGTGTACCTAGTGCAGCTGGTTTAGCATAAGATAGGTTGAAGCATTATATTGTGTATACTTCATATATTTTAGGAATTTGTTTGATGCAACCCACACAGCATTTATAGTCCATATCATACTATTAACTACTTCATGGCAAAGTGGGCTTTGATGGATAGAATAACAGGAGGAAGATGAGGTAAGAGGATAAAATAAATAATATAATTTTACCTAGAATGTCAATTGAAGACTGATGGTTTGAGACAACCACAGCTCCACGGTCTTCAGCCAATACTCTTCCATTTCTCAATAGCCATTTTACTTCAATTACTTTGGTTACATGTTTTACTATTTGGGATCCAAATCTGTAAACAATAAACAATGCAGATGAATTGTGAAGATTTCAGATACAAAATAAAGTCTCTTTCAATTCGCTCTGATTTATTGTCGTAGTAAAATTCAGGCGTCAAGTGTTTTATCTTAGATAGTGTCTGGGATAAACCCACTCAGAAAGTTCCCTTTATGAATCAGCGTAGGGCATCATAAGCCGAAGCATGTCCTAAGGTTTTGACATGGGATATAAGTGTATACTTACAGGGAATTCTTTACGTTTTTTGGGTTAAACACAAAAAACGGCATTAATATTACTGCGGTCACAGAAGTCCAGATGTAAAATATGAGAAATTTCGATTTAAATTTCACGAAATTCGGTGTTTCCGAAAACAATTGTTTCAAAATGTACGTTACTATGATAATCACTATCATATAAATGATTTTGTCCCACATTTTTAATTCAACATAAATAATATCACTGAACTATAAAACCGTCAAGCTTCTAAAAACAAAAATAAACACAAAACTGAAAGAAATCCTTTAGCGCGCAACCAATCATGAGAAACGAAATAATGTTTTACAAGAGTGCGTTCCAACAACATCACGTAATTCTATTGGTATTTGAGCGTGAGTTTGACGTCCAAGTTAAATCAATCTGGAACGCTGCAATCATTGATTGCTAGAAAGAGACAAAGATCCAATTGATTACAGGCTCTGATAGACGAGCAATTGCAACATTATTCTAATATTTTAAGCTTAAAATAATAGACTGTATTCTTCGGATATCAATCTAATTAATAAATAATTAAATTTGGATTCAAAGTATGAAATCTCTCTAATTAACATGTCATCTTGGAAGGAAGGTTGGAAGTAAGGTTCCATTGAAGAACTATTTATGGAACATCTAACAAAACCAGTAAATTTAAATGACCTGTTCATTCTGCATTCGGATTATTTCCGATTGAGGAAATTATTGAATGGGGTTCTACGTTTACATTTTATTTCTGTCGTGGCCAATTGGAGCTGTGGTATGTCCTTCATTGAACCATTTCGGTGCTGCATGCTTGCTTGTTTGCTGCATGCTTGCTTCATGCTTCCTACAGCAAAAAAAACTTAATAATTTATGCTTTAGAATATTATGCTTATGCTTATTATGGTTAGAGAAATTATGCTTAAAAAAATATGCGTAAGCTTTTATGCGTAATTATATTATGCGAAAATATAATTATGCCAAACAAAATTATACTAAGTTATATTAGGTCTTAAAATTTTATGCAAATGGATATATTATTTACGTTATAATTTGAATTTTAATAAAAAGACTACTGGTCACTTAAAGTAACGAGTGTTTCAGTGTTCCAGTTGTTCCAAATGATGCATTTAAAACATTAGGTACTGATGTTCCAATCTTTCGGAACACTAAAATGGTACGGAACAGTGAGTCGGTTCAATAAAGAGTTACACACTCCTATAGATGAGCTTGCTTGAAATTTTTGAATCATATCACGGCACCACTACACACGGGCCTGCTTATAAGCTTCGGTAAGGTTCTGCGGCACTCAGCGGCAAACTATCCTCCTCACGCGAATATGGTCGTGTAGAATTTTGTGAACACTTTCCGAACCAATCTGCAGTGTATGCTGAATGTCTTCGTATGTAATTCGCCTGTTTTCTTGAATTTTTTTTTTACTGTCAGCAAGAAAATATTTCTTCCGAGACAGCCGTCGTAGGATGACCATTCCTTTGTTCATCTTCTAAAGCAAGGCGACCACGCTTGACCTCGCTATACTAGCTGTAGATGGTTGCTTTTGAAGGTCCTTCATCCATAAAAGCAATTTGAAGTCGATCAAATGATTCATCAGGTTTTAGGTCACATTTAAAATCGTAGAAAATCATCGCACGAAAATGGTCTCGATAGTAGTATATATTGAATGTCTTTGATGAGACACGATAATTTGATCTGGCCCTCGAAAAAATGTGGAGCGAAATTCAAAATTCGAAAAATGGTATTTTTACTTTTTAATAACCAGAGCTTTTTTTCAAAAAAATTACAAGTGGCTAGTGCCTTATACGTAAAAACTTTTTTTCGCAAAACTTTTTGACTTGTCTGGTATATATAGGTTCATGACACACGAATCCATGACTCCTCTTTAATGACCTAGGATGTTTGCTGTTCAGTAATGTGTGTCTGCTCACTTTCGTGCAATTCTGGAACATCGACATCCTTCTCTTAAAAAACTAAAAAAAATATATAAATCTGCTTACGTAATCACCATCTGGACCCCCTCATCCCCCATGTCAATAAAAATAAGCAAAGCAAAGACGGATGGTCTTTGCTTTGCCCCCCCCTGTAGTGCCCTACCTACCTAATACCTGAATGGCCCCTTTTCTATAGAGAAGAACCAGCAAGAAACTCCACGGTTACTCTTTATTAAAATAAAATAAAATGTATTGCGATTTTTTGAGCAGTTTGAGATCATGGGACTAATAACTTAGATACCTACCTAACTGCGGAAAGGGAGTGTGCCTGGGGCGGGGTATCTACGGCGTGCAGTTCTGCAAATCTGTGTGTGAAAGATTCAATAGGCCTCTCTTTCGCTAATAAAATGGCGATTCTGGCGTATCCATCCAACCAGTTTAATCCAAAATCATAATACTTGTTATTGATGCATGTGTGTTTATCTATTAAACACACTAACATAGACATACACAGGGTAACATAGGCAGGACAATATTATATAATATATATAATAACAAAACATGTTAGCTTTATTTTATAAAATAAACTTTTATTGCAATAAATAATTGAATGGACACAAGACAACAGCGTACTTATGGGTTTATCTATCTTTATTTAAATAATGATTTTATCAAGAAAATTATCAAGGTAACTTAGGTAGCACTTGGTAGTACCTACCTAATCATTTATCAACCATGTTCTTGGCAAAGTTTCGTATGTTTTCCGTCGTCGCTCGGCGATAGAGACTGAACTTCTTTGGACAGCTGTTCGAAAGCACGTGACATGGTCAGGTGCAGGCGGTCCGCTAGGGCTGGCACGTCATCCAAGGTTAGTCCTGTTGTGGGTATAGGCTCCAGACACTGCAGTATGACATGACCTGTTACATAGGTCGTAATATTAGTTTTTTTAGAAACTCAGCTGAAGTAATTCTGTATTCTTCAAGGCTAGAGTGAATAGGCTCCTAATAAGCCTCACCGTCAACGGTGGCATCACTGCTTACCATCAGGTGGGATCGCAGTCAAGCACTAGTTTATATTATTACAAAAATACTGCGAAAAGTTGGCAAAAGTTTTAAAATTTTAATGATAACGATAAGTAATCTAATCTAAATGAAACGGTCAGAAACGCTTGAAAGTACTGTGACGAATTTCCAAATGGAAGTTTTCAATATTACTACGTAGTCAGGACTTGTACTTGATTGGTCATAATAGACTCGTCCTCTACTTGGAAAATTGTGATTGTCCAAGGTATCTATAGTTCTGACCATCCTTTCTTAATTTTTTTATTTTGTTTCTTTTGGGATGTGATGGAGTATGGTCTTATGATGTTATGTTCCGTTACATATCTTATCTATCTTACCTTTATTGAAAATATATTTGTCCTTGTCAATGAAGTAGTAGGGTGAATAAACAACGGGCAAGATCGGCACTTGAGCACGCACTGCTATATTGAAAGCGCCTTTTTTGAATGGTAATAACTTCCCATTCCAATTTGTGTTTCTTGTGCCTTCGGGGAATATCCATATCTTGATCTAAACAGATGGAATAATATATATAATATTCCACAACTTTCATAGAACGCCTTCTAGTCCCAAACTAAGCAGAGTTTGTGCTATGAATACCTATTAGACAACTGTAATACTTATATATTTCTAAATACATCTGAAATACATACATACATATTATAGATAAATTATACCCAGACACAAATGATTCTGCTCATCAAACAAACATTTGTTCCGGGTGGGAATCGAACTCACAACCTCATAGCATATAGCATAGCAGTCAAGGTCACTGACACTAGACCAACAGGTTCTGGTAACTGGCCAAAATTGGTATATCCTCTACTATGTCAAGCGAATTTGTTCATAAAAACCTTTGAGATTTCCATGTGTAATTAACAAAGAAAACTGTATTTGTTTATAATAGCAAGAATACATTTTACTGTTTTTTTGGTACTTATTAGATAAACCGACTAAGATAATATTAAAATCGAGCAAAAAACGCCGAGAAAATACAGTCTCTTGTTCCCACACAAGAATTGGTATTTTCTCGGTATTTTTTTTTTAACTATATTTTAATTTTATTATTTGATTTTGTATCGGTAATAGAAATACACATTTCGAGAAAATTTCAACTCTCTACCTATTACGGTTTATGAGATATATTCCGCTGATAGACGGACAGACAGACAGAAGGGCTGATGGACTAAAAGTGAGCTGTTCAATAGGTAGATACATTTTTTTGAATTATGCTGACGTAGGTAAATGTAGGTATGTAGCCATTGAATTATAATTTTTGATTTCGGGGTTTTTCTCATAGTAGAGGTTATTCATAACGATGAATACAATGCCCTTTTTAAGATTTTGCGTTTATTACACGTTATATAAGTAAGACTTCTTATGTTTTGGTACCTAAATCTTGGTTAACATTGAGAAAGTACATCAGGAAGGTCTTTGTTATCTGATCGTAACTTTGTGAAGGGACATTAAGCTATCAGTTTCATCTTGAATGTTGATCAATAGGTTACACTCAGGCTTAGGAATGAAATTGGATGGATAAATGGAAACACGTCGAGTCGAGAGTTTGAATTGAACATCAATAAATCCTTAATTCCAAGTTAGCATAGGTACAAATTTTCGTCAATTAATTTGTTGTTGATCAAAAAGGGCCTTAATTACAAAGAACTGCCGTTTGTAAAAGCACATGCCTCCGTAAATACATTTGAGGCCTGTGGTATCGAACTATCAAATGAGAAACTAATCATAATCTGTATATACAGAACACCTCAGTCCGATCCTAAATAATTCTTAAATAAGTTAGATAATATCTTACATCATATTTACAAAAAATACAGAACCAAAACACGTATAGTTTTATCAGGTGACTTTAATATAAATACGAAAAAAGGAAAAATCACTCTAGTATTTCAAGACATAGGACGTAGTCACAATGTTAAAATTTATATTAATGTAGCCACTCGAAAATCGTCCTGTATAGACCATATTTTAAGTAATATACCTAACGATATCGCAAGAGTACCTCCTGCCACATCATCTCTATGACCACGATAAGGCTTAAATGCTAAGCTTCCCTTTAAGGTTTCCGATAGCAAAAGCACCAATATATTATATCTGTAAAAGAGATAACAATCTGGATAATACTCAAAGGTTTAGGGAATGCTTACAAAACTGGTCTTGGGCGTCTGGCCATGTATATGTCTTTATACATGGAGAATGATGCTAATAGAGCATTTGATTGCATCCATGAATTGATATGTCTGTTTCATAAAAGTAAGGGTTGTTAAAATAGATAAAAAAAAAACAAAACAAACGTGGATAAGTAAAGGTCTAAAACAGAGTTGTAAAACCAAGCGTTATCTGCGCTACCAATACTACAAAAATAAAAATCAAGCTAACAAGACCAAATATACCACATACTCGAATTTGCTACAAACATGTATCTAATTTAATTTTTTTCTTTAATTCTGTAACAAATAATAAATTATTGTGGCAAAACATTAAAACCTTAACTTACACAAATAATACAAAAAGTCATAACACTGAATTATTACAAATGGGATCAAATTCAACTGAGTCTGTTAATTTCATTAATGACTACTTTGCAAATATTGGCAAAGAGCTAGCCCAAAAAGTTCAACCCTCAGCACACAACTTAAATTCTTTTAATTCTGAAACACTGTCTACACAGACAAACTCGTTTGTTCTTTTGGATACGGATACCGAAGAAGTCGATGGGGTTTTGATGAGCCTAAAGTCTGACAGTGCACCCGGCTGGGATAACGTGTCCACAAGATTTTTAAAACATATCAGGCATGATATTGTTCCCATAATAACCCACTTGGCAAATCTTTGCTTTGCAAAGGGCAGCTTCCCTGCACCACTTAAGCAATCTATAATCACTCCTGTTCACAAGGGTGGGGACAGAGATGATGTCAGCAATTACAGACCTATATCCATCTTGCCAGCCATATCGAAAATTATTGAAAAGCTTATAAACAGGAGGCTCTTAAAATTTCTACTCAAATTTAACATCTTAAGCAGCTCGCAATTTGGATTCAGGCCGGGATTATCAACTGAGGATGCAGTTACTGCTCTTAGCTCCTTAGTGGCAGGTAATCTGGATAGCGGTAACAAATGTCTGACGGTTTTCCTGGACCTGAAAAAAGCGTTTGACACCGTCTCTGTTCCTATGCTCTTAAACAAATTAGAAGCGTCAGGTATAAGAGGAATTCCACTTAAAATGTTCACCGACTACCTCTCGAACCGGAAACAAAGAGTCAAGGTAGGAGAATACGTTAGTAACGATGCAAAAGTCACTTTCGGTGTGCCTCAGGGAAGTGTGCTGGGCCCTACATTATTCCTACTTTATATTAATGACCTCTGCAACCTTAAAATAAATAACGCTAGAGTTTTTTCCTACGCTGACGATACTGCAGTAGTCTTTTCTGGGAAGTCTTGGGACGATGTTGCTGGAAGTGCTGAAGCTGGTATGACGCAAATTGCTAAATGGCTCTCAAATAACTTACTTACACTTAACACAGCTAAAACAAATTACATATGTTTTAGCATATCGCACAGGACACAACCAAACCCCGACTTTATTATAAAGGTACACGAGTGTGACGATTCAATTAACTGCCTATGTCCAACACTAGTCAAAGTTTCTCAAACCAAATATCTTGGTATTGTTGTTGACCAAAGATTATCTTGGTACTCCCATCTTGAACAAGTTACCAACAGAATTAGAAAACTGAGTTGGATTTTCAAAAATTTAAGGCATATCGTGCCAAACAAAATAACCACCAACACAAATAAACCCAGAAATCTACTTAATGAAATATACATAGCTATAGTCCAGTCTGTCTTAGTATATTGCATCCCCATTTGGGGTGGGGCGGCTAAGACTAAATTCATAGACCTTGAGCGGGGACAACGGGCTCTAATAAAATTAATGTACTTCAAAAACCTAAGGTACCCTACACAAAGTCTTTATCAAATAAGTAATTTACACTCTGTTCGCAAACTATATATAATTAAAACTATTCTCAGGAAACATAAAACTCTTAATTTTGATCCCACCTTAACCTTGAAAAGAAGAAAAGATATAATAGTTGAAATTCCTAAAACTAAAACCAAGCTCGCCCGTATTCAATACGACAAACGCTCATCTCAGCTTTACAATCGAGTAAACAAAGAGATCTACATATACAATAAACCATTAACTGACTGTAAAAAAATAGTAACTAATTGGATAAAACCACTCACTTATAACGACACGGAGAAGCTACTGGAATAAATAAAACCTTACACTTTATGCTCTTATCATTCGTATTTGTACGTACACAGTCTGTTTACATTCATTGCCATTTACACTCACTCTGTCTTTTATATTAAATTTAACAAACCCTCACACTATCACCTAACTTTCACAAACACAGATGCTCACATTCAACGTTCAAATTCACATTTACACACCTTTATATTCACAGTAACACACCTCATTATTCACACTCACACACCTCCATTTTCACATTCACACACCTTCATAGTCATAGTCACATTCACACACCCTCATATTCACATTCACACACCCCTACCCTCACTCACGCTTTTGCATGCTTCTTGTCTAGTTTTAATTTTCTCTTTTTATTTTAAATCGCCTGTTTTTATAACACTTAAAACAAGTAATTTTATGTTAATATTTTAAGTTTTGGAAGAGCGGGGTTTCCTAACACAGGCTTTTTTGCTTAAAAGGAGGCTCCAATCACTAGTTGTTAAGTTTACTTGTAAAACAAATAAAACATTTTTCATTTTTATTTCATCTACAATGCTAAACGTAATGCTAATATTAAGTATATTGACAAGAATTACAATAAATGTAAAGCAACATGGGCAGTTATAAGTTATAAAAAACGTAATACATAATATGAACCCCAAAGATAATATTGAACAGATTAAAATTGACAACACTGTACTTACAAAACCGGATGAAATAGTTTCTACCTTTAATTTCTATACAAAGACTATCCTAACGCGAAACTGTAACCCCTTAATGACCGACTAAAATTGCCAATTCAATGTACCTCAGGCCTATGTCTGAAAGTGAGGTAAGACAGCAGATATTTTCGTTAAACAATACTACTTCTGAGGGTTACGATGAGCTTAGCACCAAAATAATTAAGGCATGTTTCAATGAAATAATCGGGGTATTGACATATCTAATCAACCTATCTTTTTCGCAGGATGTGTTTCCTAATGCCTTAAAAATGTCCCTTGTGAAGCCGATCTTTAAAAAGGGTGAAAAATGTAATATGGACAAATCGCGCTATAATATTAATACCCATCTTTTTAAAAATATATGAAAAATGCATCTTTAGTTATTGTGAAATCGATATTTTAAACAAGCAACAATTTGGTTTTCAAAAAGAAAATCAACTACCTTAGCCATTTTTTTTCTCTTTTAAAACAGTACTGGCGACTATCAATAACAATCACCTAACAACGGGCTTATTTTTTGATTTGTCGAAAGCGTTTGACCTAGTTTCATATGTCAAGTTATTAAAAAAGCTAAAAAGAGACTGTCGAAATCAGAGGATTACCCCTTCAGTGGCTAGCATTGTAACTGATAGAGTGTAATTATCTCCAAACTTAATGAAAAGAGGGACATGGTATCCCATTCGTCTGAATGTGAAAATGTAAAATGTTGCGAACTCCAAGGTAGTATATCGGGCCCTATCCTATTTATTATTTACATTAATGACATAGTTGATATAACCATTCATCAATGTTTTCTTTTTGCTGATGATATCTCTATTATAGTTACTAGTGACAAAAAAAAAATATACCTTTATTGATCATGAGGCGAACAATGGAAGAAATGGAGGGAGGCCTTTGCCCTGCAGTTGAACAGTATAGGCTAGATATAATAATAAAAAAAGTAAAAAAAATAAAACCCGACTACGACAAAAAAAAATACATACATACATATACACAAACACAACGGCTTTTTTTTTGTTCTGTTCTTGTTCCTACAGTAACCCTGTTTATTTCAGAATCCTGAAAATCTTGTTTCATATTTTTTCAGCATTGTTTTTTTTGTCGAAGTCGGGTTTTAGTTTTTTTACTTTTATTATTTAAACTATTTTCGTGTTATTGACATCGAATTATTTGACCGCTTGAGGGCGCCACATTGAATTTTGATGATGTTTTTGATAAGTACAAGTGAAGCTCTTTCAAATGATTTTAAACACGGTGTATTTATCCTAAAGTTTTTTTTTAACATATTACTTTTTGTTTGTTAGAGGGCGTCACTTTAAATTTGAGCAATATTTCTGAAACGTACGAGTGAAGCCCTTTCAAATGATATCAAACACGATGTATTTATCTTTTTTCTTTAAACACAATACTTTTGTCCACTAGAGGTGATATTGAGTTTTGGGACACGTCACATAGCCTACGTTCAGCGGACGATTAAGCCAGTTCTAACAATATGTCATTTGTCCAGTTCCGATAAGTAGTTTGGGAACTATGAGGGAACAGATAAATGTACATATATATATATATAGCCTCTCAAAATCATAACCCTCCGTAGTCGGATATAAATAAATAATAATAATAATTGATCATGAACGGACATAAATTAACTGGTGACAATTTAATTAGCTGGTTAAATAATAATGATTTATCGATTAATCTACATCCAATTTAATCAGTCTCATAATGACTAACCTGAAATTTAAGAAATTTATAACCTACCCAATTTTTCGATTTGACATCTATGACATCACAACATGGCGTAAAAATCGATCCTAATTTTATTTGGAACGCATTAAAGGTGAGTATATCTTATCTTATATATCTTTGTAAACGAACCCACGATACACGAGTTCCAATGTGAAGCAATCTTTTTTAAAGAAAAGAACAAGTATCAGAAAATGCTTTGGATTAATTGATTTGACCCCTTTAACAGCTTGCGTCAGACTGGTCCGACAATATATGGATATATACGGATATGCGACCCTGACGGAATTAACGCGAGTGTAGATAATAATAGACGATAATAGATCAATAAAGGGTTAAACCCGTTAGTGATCCATGGTTACATACCTTAGTTAAAGTTAATTGAAACAATATTCACCAACCTTGTCTTGGGTCATAAGTGGTTTCGTACGTTCCAGGATCTTGTTTGCTTCCTTCGGGTTCTTTCTATCTATGAATATCGTTCCACAAAGATATGTGACTATGCCTAGTGGTCCAGTCCAGATTACTTCTCTTTTTGCAATTAGACACAGTTTTTGTACTAAATACCACGCATTGCTAAAACCTGAAATTAATAAGTGAATGTATTATAACTTGTATCTTCACACACATACACACACCATCACATGTTTCTTCCACTGACGTCATATCTTGTTATTTATAGTCTTACCTACAGTTAAGTTTGTGTAAAAAAATGTAATGATTGTTGTTGAACAAAAAAAAATGTATATTCTAATTGCAAAAGGCAGTTCTGTAGGCCTAGCCAGGTTACGACCGTTTCGTGTCGAATCTCTTTCTATAGTCGATAAAGCCTCAGCGTAAATACCATTTATACCATAAAACTAAAGGATATGCCGATGAACATTGTAGAAACGATTACATTTCATTCTGTTATTTTGAAAGATGTGTACTTGGCTACGAATTTTGTTGAAACGATGACACATACCTACATTTGATTAGTTTTCTACTAGCGTAAACGATTGTAGATTATCAACTTGGCTAAGCCTGCTGTTGTTAAACACCGCGGCTAGTTCTTCCTGTACCTACTAATAAAGTAATTAGGTACTAGCGTTTGACTCGACCATCGATATATTACTAACATTGATTCTGGTTATACGAATACTGACAAATCCATGCACTGTCCAGTACATGTACACTAAATCTGTATGGTTCTTTCCCCAAAGGACAATCTCAGATATTAATCTGCATAGTTTTATATGATTAGACAATTACAAGTTTGCTGAAAAGACTTTGACCCCCGACTTTTTTTCAGTGTTTCTTTTCAGGGTACTCAGCTAGGAAGCACCGGCCTCATCTAGTTTAAACTGACGAAAAAAATTACGTGTAAAAGTGTTTTTAAATCCTACTTACGAAATAAATATCATGTATCCAATTAACAATGTTCAAACTTTCATAGTTGACTCTCCTAAAAGTACAGTCATTGATTGTTTTACTTATCATATTCGAGAGTGCGAATAACTTTAATCGTCGCATCGTAAAACATATCAATAGTGATTTCGTTTAGTGACAAGAAAATATTGGATAGTTCGTTAGATATATAAATAAAATGAAAAGCATTTATTTTAGGCAAACAGAACACACATAAAACAAATAAGTATATACTGTCGGACACAGCCAGCAACATGTCTGCTACAGCAATCTCTGTTATAACTAAGCTGCTGTAGCGATATCTATGGCGTCTCAAGAACTAAATTACCAAATTTTGCATTGCGCAATTAAAGTTCTCTGTGCGATTTGAACATTTACAATCGCCCGAAATCATCTATCGGGCATTTGCCGAGATCAGACAAAACATCCGTCTGGTCGGAGGATCCTCCCTTCTCAACGGAGGTATATGGGAATTTACACTTTGTTCCGCATATCTTCAAAGGGCAATCATTGGAGAAAATCACTATCAAATCACTATATTGGAGCTGTCGCGCACCCTGCGTACCAGGGATGCGCACCGCTTATATATGAAGGTGTGGAAATGATCGGTGCACGCTTCCGCAAACATGCTCGTCGCATTGCAGAATCGAGAGTCAATCATTTACCTGCGATATCCAGAACTGACTGGTGGTTGCTAATGATGACAGCTCCTCGGTCTTCCGCTAATATTTCCCCATTGCGTATGTGCCACTCCAATCCGTATATCTTTGTAATGTGTTTCATCAGGCCCGACGTGAACCTGAAATATGACGGTCCCTCTTACTGTTAGCTTTATAAAGAAGCACTTGACGGCGATTACAATAATAAAAAAAAAAGTTTTTACACTAGTATCTTGATTTGGAAACTGAGGGCCTCATTCGATAAGGACCGTGTTGCACACGCGTCTCAAAGAGATGCCCGGATGAGTGGCAAAGTCTGCCAGGGCTGCGGGATGGTTCGAAAGAGTAAAAGTCTAAAAGGACAATTCGAGGAAGACAGGTGATTTTTTTAAAAGTCTAACACTCCCTATGTCAGACTTTTACTGATTTGACTACTCATTCGACCCAGAGCGGGTAAAGTTATTTGATGAGTTCCCATCTAAATATAATATAAACAACTTACTGTTTGCCATAATATACTTAAATAGTACTATTTGTATGTTTGTGTTTAGCTGTTGTATAATCACTAGCTACTGAAAGCCTGAAAATCCACACATTCCGAGCTGTTTGGCAGAACATAATGGAACTATAATTTATTATTTTTTTGAAATTGTAGCAATGAATTTTTCTGCGTCAAAATTATGTTTTAGCATCGTCAACATCGAGCATGGTTTCAAAGCTTGTTACTTCATCTAACGCAATATAACGCGAGGTTTGACGAAAAGGCTACGCGAAAAAAAGAGAGATAACGCCTAAAAACTCTGTTAGCATTCGGTAATTCCGAGATTTACTCGAATATTTCACAAAACTTGTTTCAGGAAATACGTGTTTTTTCTAATCTTTAAAAGTTTTTGAAATAATTGTTGTCATTCAGAATTTTGATTAAATTTGCAAGGCAAAATAGTGAAAGAAATTATTTTATTTTTTTACTTTTTTTAATTTTGCGTATATTATGAAGTGTTCATGCGAAATAGTAGATTTTCAGAGGTCTTTACTGGATTAGTTTTACACAAATGTACAAATTAATTTAATAGAAGCCTAGATAATATCAACAAAATACTGTGTTTCCAAAATATCTAATGAAAAATGTGTAATAACGTCATAATCGCGTAAGAGCGGTTTTATGAAAACCAGTGAAAATGTATGTCGAATTGAATCCCCGTAATTAACATCTATATATAACTTATGAAAATAAGGAGGAGTATTAAGGAGGTGTATTGACTGATGGCAAAGACTATCAGTAAATATAGAGATTGATGGTTATGCCAGCTTTCTGATTATTTGTAACACTAGCGTAGTCCAATCATATTATTTTCATAGGGTTAGACAATAGTTTAAAATAAAATATCAGTTGCCACTGTCAGCAACGGTAGAATTTATTTATTCATGGAATTGGATCTAGATTAAAGGTACTTTTGTATTGTGGTACTTACAATCCGTTGCTGTGATGTCTTGGTCTAAACAACAAAAACGGCAGAACTATCACCGATGTTAAAGTCAGTAACACATAGTATAAAGACATTTTCAGATGGAATTTCAATCTTATAAATTCACTTTTAACGACACTTTTAAATCGAAGTAAGAAAACAATCGCTGTTAAGGATATTAAAATATTGGACAACATTTTTCCAATAATTTTTGAAGGAGGTTTTTCTTAAATTGAACACGTATTTTATTTATATAAATGAAGGAGAGCGGAGATTGGGCGTCACGTTCTCAGAAACAGGGATTCGATAAATGAGCCTTTTTACCGATTTTAAAGCCGTCCGAATACTGTTATTCAAGTAGTTGTTGTTCCTTAAATAAGTTTATTAACGCATTGTATTTATGTATGTCACAGTCAAAACCGTTAATTTGTCAAAACTACTTTAAATTGAATAAAATTATTAGAAGTACATACTTTGACTTTTGATTTACTAAGTACCTGCAGGCCTAGCCAAGTTACGACCGTTTCGTTTTGAATCTCTTTCTACAGTCGGTAATGCCTCCGATTCCATTGTTCTGACCACGTGACTTAACGTTGAGATGATGTCATTCCCACACATTTTAAGTGATCTATTAGCGTTAACGGTTGTAGATTACCAACTGAAGTTCTAAGTTCTTAAGTTAAGTTCCTTCTGTAAAGTTTATTTACTCCTCCAAATAGCTGTCATCCGGAAATGTGCCCAGAAAACTGGCAGCGTTGGCAGGTCGAATAGCAATGCTAATTCTTTGGGCAAACAACGAGCCAGCCGTCTAGTCACGCAAAGTGTGTATCAGTCGGTGTGTTTCCTTGAAATGGAGACGCGCATTCGGGTCCCATGAACCAAGCGTTAGGTTTGTAAGCTTTGATTCTAAATACCTACTTATACATAGATATCTAAAAAGTTGCATATTTATTCAAATAATAAAACAAACGCGATTTAAATTAATAAGAGTTTTGACTAAAACCAGCCAAATCTAGTTTCGACTAATTAACAGTATTGACTGTAACATATACAGCGAAGTGGTTAACTGTGAGTGGTGTAGCAAAAACTACATACAGATATTTAATTTGAGCTACCTGCTCACCTACCTGTACAATTAATAATAGGGGTTTAAGTATGAAATTGCCGTTTTTTTAAAAAGGGGTTGCTTTGAAGTGTAAAGAAGGACGTTAATATAAAGTTTTTTTCATGGTTATAAGAACTGCGATATTACAGAAAATACAAAACACAAAGAAACCAATAAATACCTAATTTTTAAAAAGAATAACGTACCTTTAATATAAAGTTTATTTGAACTTATAATTCCTAGTCAATCCAAAGATATAACACTTCTAAGCTATCAGTTTAAAAAAAAGGCAATTTCATACTTTAACCCCTAATACCTGGTTTAATTAAATATCTGTGTGTAGTTTTTGTATTAATCAATATAAATAGAGATTGCAGAAACGAGTGGTAGTGCTTATGTGGATACAAATTTAGGTTAGGTGATTGAATTTATGTTAGACTAGCTTTTGCCTGTGGCTTCACCCGCATACCTACATATAATATAACCTATGTGCTCATGAATAAAGCAGCTTTCTATCGATAAAAAAATTTTTGCAATCGGACCAGTACCTACTATCAGAGATTACCTCCTACAAACAAAAAAACTAACTTTACCTCTTTATAATATTAGTATAGATAAAGATGTTTTAGTTTGGTCATCGCTTATTATATAGATTTTAACAAAAATATTTTTTATGTAAATTTTTTTTTTTTTTTTTTTATTGGGTGGGAAAATCATCTTATGACAAAACCCGCTCTTGGGCGGTGCGGGAGATAGTGTCAGACTTTTACTGACTAAAAACCCACTCCTGTTCCTTCGTTGCCTTCGTTCCAGGGCCCCGGGTTTCGTTTTCACACTACCCATGGCCCCAGTAGGCTTCGAAATATTTTTTCTGGTTTTCTCTTTGAGTTTTCCTGTAAAAATAAAATACCCTTTTTTTTGCCATCACAGGCTGTTGTATTATCCCGTTATTTTATTGCCTGCTTTTGCGCAGGTCCTACTCCGTTTTCTTTTGCCTGCATAGGATCTGGCCCTTTATCTTTTGCCTATTTAGATATGGGCATTGTCCCGTTTTCTTATGGGCATAAGCCTTAGGACTTAGGAATACTGTCTCGTACAACGGATATCTATAGTCCCGTATTTATTTTTATGCTTAGGTACTTTTTTTCCCGCTATCTAATGTTTACTTAGACACTGGCACTGTCCCGTTTAGTTTAGTTGATTTAAATTTAAAGACACACAAACAATTTTTTTTTTATCTGGCTACAGTAACAAAAAAAAATATGCCTATTGTTTGTTTGGGCAATTAAATAACCACTCGAAACAATACATTATTTTTATTTTCTTTAAGTTTACACTAAGTAGAAGGAAATATTTTTTACAGGTCAACGCTTGTACTTTGTATTTCTGTTTTTTTTTAATTTGTTGTTAAAATATTCTTGTGATAAAATTTAACGGATAAAGGACAGTCAATAACAAATCTGTGTAAAAGCGAAATTCCTGCACTGACGCAGGACACTTCACTTTAGTTTCAACTTAACTATCAGCACTGCAGCCGGTTACTAACAATATAAATATCGCTCTCTCAGAAATAGAAAACTGATTTAATGTTAATAACTTGTTTCCTAAAGAATAAAAATCAAAATACTTACATTAAGTTTAAGATATATTATGTTATGTTACCTACGTATGCTAATAAACGGTATAAAGCTAAGTTCTCAAGATAGGTACTACAAGTGTTATAATTCTAGATGTAGGACTTTTTTTTTTGTTATAATAGGTTCGCGCTTGACCGCTATCTCACCTGATGGAAAGCGACGATGCGGTCGACGATGGAACGCGCTTACCCAGAAGCAACCTATGCACTCCTGGCTTACAGATTCCCGGGTTGTAACTTTTAACAGTTTTTTCAATAATTTATCCATTTGTGGGATAAAAATAAATTATTGAAAAAACTTGGCTCTACAGCATTCGCTTTTAGACAAATTCGAAATTTAACTTATTTAAAAACATTCTGTATAGTTTACTCTAAATATTATCATAATGTTATGTCGTATACTATTCAATTGTCGGGAAAAGGCGCCGACATCCAGGTAATTTTTGTTTTGTAGAAAAGGGCTATTCGTTCAATTTGCAAATTAAGTCCTAGATACTCCCTCAGTAATAGATATTAATATAATGACTACCGATAGCCTTTACGAGCACACGGATCGCCGCCGCGCCGTGTCCCTATAGAGGCTCTATCCAAGCGGGGCAGACCTCCACCGTATGCTCCACCTTATCATCCGGGCGGTCCATACAATGGTGACTCCCGGGCGTTTCTTTCGCTTGAAACCAGAACAGAAACCTCCCGAACTACTTAGTCATATTTTTCTATAAAACAAAATCGTGTTGATCCGCTGACTACTCCTAGTCAAAGTCAAAGTCAAAGGTTTTTTTTATTTCACATAGGCCTACATGGGCACTTAAAAAACCTCCTAAACCATGAAACGGATTTTGATGCGGTTTTCTCTAATAGAAAGAGCAAAAAAGATTTGTATGTATAAATTGCATTCGTGCAAAGCCGGGGTTTCAAATAAGATTTCATATAAAAAAGGTTGTATACTTACAATATTATTTTTAGTATATGCGAAACCTGAATATAGTTTGTTCAGAATCAGTAACTGAAGCGATTCCAATAATTTTTACACCAAGATATATTTTTTCTCAAAAATATATAAAAAAGGTCATAAGTTGGACACCACCGACACTATCGCTTATAGCGGGCATTAGGAGCCAGCTCACAGTAGGGTGAAGGAGCAAAACAACCCCTCAGTCACCCGGATGGCCCGTGTGGTGACCATGTATTTTTGCAGATGACCAGGTAGCATAACAAGTTAATAACTTTGTGATTTTTCATGATACAGATGAAATTTTGTATATACTCGTAGATTCTTTACATAAAAATATTAGACACGTGTTTCTGGTTTCGCATATATTAAAACTAATGTGGTATAGGTATGCCGATAATATGGGAATAATTGAACCCAAAGAAACAGACATTGAAAGAAGAATAACATGCTTCGAATATAAAGTTAATTTGATCTTATAATTCCGAGCCAAACCGTGGTTATCACAGTTCCGTTTTAAAATCTAGCAACGTCATAGGTAAAAACTCAATATATTTATTGTGTTAACAATTAGGTAGGTAACCTTTTTTGAAATTGACGTAATTACGGTATTATAAAGGTGTGTCTAGACCCGGCGGTGCGGCGCCGACGGCGTGACCATTTTTATTTTTCTAGATTTTTATTTTTTACAGCGCTACGACGCGATATTGGCAAAGTGGTGGTTCGAAAACAGTCACAACGTATTGTGACCATATTTCCGCTCATTGAGCGATTTCGGTCATTGAGCGTAACATATCAGTGTATTGTAAACTAATTCAGTGTTGTTTCAAAATACGTGATTTCATAAATTGAAGTTGAATAATGTCCTAGCAACAACCAAAACAATGCGCACAGTATTCACGAGTTAGCTAAGGGCTTCGGAAAAACTCCCGGAAATGCCTTTTTTGTGAAAATTGACGGCATTGTTTCTTTTAAAAGGTACCAACTACGAGCTAAGAATATTTAATTACATAAAATACAACGAAGATGGCTTATAATGAAGCTTGGGATCACTTCGAATACCAAAGGAATAATAAAATGTTATTAACTGCTGTAATAAGAACGGCTAACTGTTCATAAAGGAATCCGTTAATTAAAATAAAACTATGTTCCAATATTAATGTTTGGGAAAAAATGTGTGATTTATTTACGGTGCTTTACGCACCAATTACTAGGTGTAGGCACATATAATTGATCAATATTATCTGATTGTAAATACTCAATTTCTTTATGGCTTTATATATTATTGCATTAGCAGTATATGTGTGACTACTATATATCTTAAAATACTATTTACTGGATATATCTTTGATTTAATGTGGCCTGGCAGTTAGGAGTGCCATGCTCACTCTTGAAGTCTTGCTGATGGCGGCGCATGTGCTGGATCATGAGTCATGTTCGTGACATGTTCTAGGCTGTTAGCTGAATAGCGAATTAAGTTAGTTCTTCTTCTTCTTTTCGTGTTGATGGACTCAGATTAAGTTTTTACTGACTAGTATTGGGCAACCTGTACAGCTCTGTTATTGTTTTCGTATATATCCTGAAAAGTGTTGGTGGTTGAACAGGACGGGAAGCATAGTAGGTGCCGCATGTCCTGTGAAGCGGCTTCACACTGGCTTTGGGTTCGAGATGGGTCGAGCAAGTCGCATTTAGCATGATTGTTTCTGCAGCGGCTAACCTGGTTCCGCAGTTGAGAATGAGATTTCAAAATTGGCTAGTGCAGTTTACGTCCAGAGGGGAGATGTTCTGATGGGATGATGAAGTGTGGACGAGTTGGGCATTTCTGCTTCAACGCACGCATCTCTCATCCTTTGCACTGTCTTTCAAGGAGGTCGTAAATCTCATAACATTTTTACAGCTCTTTCGCCGTTCTTGGCGGAATTATACCTGCTAGAGAATACAACGCCACAAGAGGGTTAGGTTTTAAGCGTCTCTTAAGATGCGACAGGTATTATTTAGTGCTATGTTTTCTTTTTAGCGTGGGCGAGAAGATGCTACACTGGGCGTGCAAACTCTTCCACCGAAAAACAAAGCCGTAGGCCTGTAGTTCGGAGAACTTGTGATGATGCTCTCATGTTACTATATGTAAGGCGGTTAAGGAGTTTAGTCTCAATTTTTTTTTTAGTTTTTAGGCAGTGCCAGGGACCTATCCAGAGTAATGTCCAAATATCGAGGTTGAGAGCACTCCTCTATGTCAAAGCCTTGCCACAATATAGTTAAAGCCCAATATGTCTGACGGTCGCGAAGGTAAAAACCTTAGGACTGTGTCTTGGAATGGTTTGGTCGTAGTGCATTTCAATCGTAGAATTTGTTAAGTAATTCCATTACTTCTGTAAGTTTTCTTCGGCCTCTTCGAAAGTAGGTGTCTGTACGGCTAAAGCAAGATCGTCTGCATATAAAAAGCATTGCATTTGCGTTGAGCTAGGCTGATCGTTTGTGTAAATATTAAACAGCGCCGGAACTAACACGCTACCTTGGGAGTGGTCGTTTTCCAGACAGCGCCACCTGTGTTTATTGTTGCCAAGACCCACTTGAAAGTGACGGTTATTCAGAATAGCACTAAGGGCGGAATTCACCAATAAAACTAATCGCGTTTTAACGTTTGGCTCGCATAATCGCGTTTAGCCGCTGTCACTAGTGTCACTTTTCTGTATTTTTCTTTTGTTGTATTTTTACAAGTGATACTAGTGACAGCGGCTAAACGCGATTATGTGAGCTAAACGTTAAAACGCGATTAGTTTTATTGGTGAATTCCGATCTAAGAATCTAAAAATAAATTGTTAGTTGGTTGCGACAGATATAGGTACTAAAGAAGCCAAAGGTGGTAAACGAATGTATACTTTTAATCCTTTTGAAGCTTGAAATAAATCATCAGACAAATAAAATTAATGTAATGTAAAGTGGCAGAAGACAGAAGTTGATACACTGGTAAGGCACATAATACCATAAAAGTTAACGACGTTACACGAACTATCAAAAGGTATTGCATGCTAATACTGTGATGATAAAATATCGACGATATCAAAGCAACTAAGCGCTAGGAAAATATATTGTAAGAGTTTTTCCAAAAGTTCTGTAACAAAATAAGACCAGAACGAGTTGAAACTGTTCGTTCGAAGTTGTGTTAGTTATTTATTGTATACGACACCTAAGTTTCATCTTTCACTGTTACCGTCATGACCCGACACTTGTCGACATTGTGGTACCTACAATAATTATTAAGTACGAAGCAACTCATAAAATTTTGCGAAAAAAGTTTTTATGTTTGTATCTTGTAATTAATTTAAACTTTGGTTAATTAAAAGTAAAAATACCGATGTTCGAATTTTGAATTTCTCTCTACATTTTTCTAGAGGCAAATCAAATTATCCTATCTCATTTAAAAATGGATTTGCATCGGGAACATATTTTGTGCGATGATTTTCTACGATTTTAAATGTGATCTAAAACCGGATGAATCATTTTATCGACTTCAAATTGCTTTTATGGATGAAGAATTTTCAAAAGAAATCATATATCGCTAGTATAGTGAGTTCAAGCGCGGTCGCCTTACTTTGGGGTATGAACAAAGGAGTGGTCGTCCTACGACGGCTGTCACGGAAGAAAGTGTGCGGGCAATAAAGAGGATAATTTAATTAGTTTAATTCAAGAAAACAGGCGAATTACATACGAAGAGATTTAGCATACGTTGGTTCGGGAAGCGTTCAAAAGATTCTATGCGAGCACCTTCGCGTGAGAAGGATAGTTTGCCGCTGGGTGCCGCAAAACCTCACCGAAGCTCAGAAGCAGGCCCGTGTGGAGTGGTGCGATGATATGATTAAAAAATTTGAAGCAGGCTCGTTTCGGCGCGTTTACGAAATTGTGACAGGTGACGAATCCAGGATTTATCAATATGGTCCTGAAACACAGCGTCAGTCGACAGTTTGGGAGTTTCAAAACGAATCAACGCCTATGAAAGTGAAGTGATCGAGAAGCGCAGGTTCGGAGGTCAGTTCGGGAAGTTTCTGCACCGGATTCGTTCGGAAGTAACGCCTGGGTGTCACCACTGTGTGGATCGCCCGGAGGACACGTTGGAGCATACGGTAGAGGTGTGCCCCGCTTGGGCAGAGCACCGCCGTATCCTCGTGGGGACGATCGGTGGCAGCAATCTCTCGCGTTGGGCCTTGGTACAGGCCATGGTCCGAAGCAAGGAGGAGTGGCAGGCGGTCGCCTCCTTCTAAGATATCAGAAAATCGTAGGGGCCCAGCAGGGTCGAAGCCTACTGAGGCCAAGAGTTTGCTTCTGAAAGGAAAACTCGGCCCTGGTATGATAGGCAACGAAGGAACAGGAGTGAATTTTTAGTCACTAAAAGTCTGACACACCTTCTCGCTCCACCCAAGGGCGAGAGATGTCATTAGATGATTGAATCACCTAAAAAAAAGTGCGTTGATATTATAATTGCCAACAAGGTATTATATTTTCGACGCTTGAGGTTCTCCCGCAGCCCAGCACAAAATGTTGAGTTAGGAAGAAAAGATGGCCCAAGAGTATCGACACAAGTAGTGTTCCACACTAAAAGTATACCCTTCTTACAGGTATAAGGAAACAGGTGTTTAAGTTTATTGGAAAAATGCTTCACTCCTTTTGTAAATAAGGCCTTTATTCCAAGTTCTTCGGAGTGTAACTTCTCCCACTCTAATCAACTCAGTAGCTATAGCAACTGAAAATCTCTCAATTTATGTTAATAAATAAGAAGCAATTTTTTTTTAAGTGGGTAGTACTTCTCCTGCTCTTAGTTGAGCGAGAGGGATTTTCAGACTTTTACAGACTAAAACTAACGTGTGATTCTTTAGTTCTTTTTAAGTTCCAGGGCCGCGATAACTTTTTCGAACTATCCGCAGCATCTGTCAACTTTTTTTGAGTCGAGTGATGGCGATGACTTGAACTTATTTGGGTATATCTCAAAATGCTACGGAGGTATTCAGAATTAGCTAATATTTGGTTAACACCAGTTGCTGCCGGCGACCTCGCCCGCGTGATAAGTAGAAAATTATCCTACGGGAACATATTCCTCGGGTAAAAGTATCCTGTGTGCTATTCCAGGACATGGTCCATCTGAAGAAGAAGAAGTAACAAACATTTACACATAAACACACTCACAAGTGATTAGTGAGCAGTGGTGGCCGAGTGGTAAAGGCCTCCGACTTACCAGTTGTAGGTCGCGGGTTTAAACCTAGCCAGGCGTATTACTTTGTGTAATTTATTTCATCACCACTGTTCTCAAAACGGTGAAGGAAAACATCGTGAGGAAACCTTAACCATAACCAAAAATTCGAAGACATGTGACAACCACCAACCCGCACTGGGCCTGCGTGGTGGATTAAGGCCCATTCCCTCTCCTAGAGAGGAGGCCTGAGTCCCAACAGTGGGAACATTATAAGGCCGACCCTCACAAACATTCTCCATTTTAAATTTCCTCCTGATTAAAAAAAGCCTTCACTCAATAACTGCAAAGGAGTTAGGCGAAAACAAATTTATGTGTCTGTAGTTTTTTAACTGCTGACGTCCATTGTAATCACAATAGCGTCATTAGTAGCTATTTTCCATATCTCTACATCACAGGTTGTGTTTACATCTTAAAAAAACACTAAAAAGTTGCAAAATAACTTTAATTGCGCAAGTTGGTGTTTCTACAATTGTTTTGTCTATCGTCATTTAACACCGACTTCTGAAATTAAAGTTATTTTGCATTTTTTTGTGTTTTTAGGAATACGTAACTCAAAAGGAAAAACGGAACCCTTGTGTAACTTTGTTTTCCGTCCGTCTGTCTGTCTGTCTGCGCTCAAGGTTGTTTTTTTAGAGAATAGCACTGCAGTAAGTAAATGAAAGAGATTTTACCGTGTGCTACATTCGAGCCTTGGCCATGGTCCGGAGCGAGGAGGAGTGGCAGGCGGTCGCCTCCTTCTACGAAGCAGTAATGCTAGCAAAGAAGTAGGCCGCATGTGCACGCGCGAGGCAATGGCCCTCGCGGTCCAGCCGCCGGTATTCCGATCCCAATTTCCAGCCACCGTAGGTACAGGCTTGCGGACGGCGAACAATGGGTAGCTTGCCGTTCGATCATCCGGTAACCGTCCGGACCGACCCCAAGTCGTCGACGGCGCATAGTGTTCCACGCGCGCCTCAAGGAGATGTCAGCAACCGTAGGGGCCCAGCAGGGTTGAAGCCTACTGAGGCCATGGGTGATGCGAAAGAGATCCCTGGGGCCCTGGAAAAATAGCTAAGAATGATCAGGAGTTGGTTTTTAGTCAGTAAAAGTCATACACTATCTCACGCTCCGCCCAAGAGCGGGGGATGTGTGATTAGATGATTTTCCCACCCGAAAAAAAAACCATGTGCTATATCCTTATATCGACACGCACTCACAAATTTACTTCAAATCCTACTGCAGCAGTGACGATTAGTGATGTGCCAAGTCGCTGTTTTGGTGGATTGAGTCAACTCGAGTCAGTTTATACGGTATTCGAATCATGACTCGATTCTACCATTCGATCCCAGTACTCGAGTCCTATGTGTGGGATTCGACTGTTGACTCGAGCCCAGACTCGGAGTCCAGAACTCGAGTCCCGAATTCGAGTCACAGACTCGAGTCTTGCGTACTCGAATCAAAATAAATTGGTACTCGAGTCCAAAGTAGGAATCGAGTCTGACTCGAGTCAAGCCGTGCTTGACTCGAGTCAGACTTACATCTTACATCTTCTTCATCTTACATCATTACTTACATCACTAGTGGCGACCTATTAAGTAAATAAAGTGAGTATCTAATCTCTTAAAACATAATTCAAAATATAATGTTAGAATATAATTATCAAGCGCTGGTTGATACTTTTCAAAGTTAGTGTCTTATTTAGTTGAAAATACTATTTAATCTCTTAAAATATTAGCGGCGCTCTGTGCAGGTCTAAGTAGTTTGCAAACCACTCGACTCTTCTCTTTTGAGTAGACTAACTAATAGTGTAAACAAACTAGTTATTTAGGTGAAGAGTGTTTATATGAGTACCTACTTTAAGTTAGCATTTAGGGCGTGTAGTCCATTATCTATTAAATTACTCGTTAGTTGAAGAACTGTAATTAAGTGTTTGTCTACTACTCTTCCTAATGCATTTGTTGTGTTTCACCTGGTAAATATGGTCAGAAAATGTTATTATAATTTCCTAGATGATGATTCATCTACAAAGCCTCTCCTCAAAATTTTGGAGAATGGCTTCCAGTTTAACCAGACGTACCCTAATACCGCAAGTTAAGTAGATCAGGGAGGCTTGGGGGAGGCCTATGTCCAGCAGTGGACGTCTATCGGCTGAAATGATGATGATGATGATGAAGTAGATCAGTGGTGCCTCATTGGAAACTGCCCGACTCGACTTACGAGTTGTTGGTTGTGAACCCAGGCGCTTTAACTAATGTTTTTTTTTTAATTCATATAAACCAGTGCTTGACTGCGATCCCGTCTGATGGTAAGCAGAGATGCAATCATTGATGGTTTGGCGCACTAGTTTATTCAGAGCCTATTCACTCTAGCCTTGAAGACACTTAAATTATAGTTGGACGGGATGACCGCAGCAGGCAAATTGTTCCAGTCCTTCGATGTACGCGGTATAAACAACGAAGCGAAACGCTTAGTCCGAACTGTTGAAATTTTAACAACGTAAGGGTGGATACTCGCCGTACGTCGGGTTGTCCGATGATAGAAGGGAGATGGCGGAATCAATGTAATTTATTTCATTACCATTGCTCACGAAACGGTGAAGGAAAACATGATGAAGGAACAGACATGTCCCAGAACCATAAATTTTAGGAAATGTGACTTCGTGGCCAGCACTGGGCTTGCGTGGTGCCGTAATCCATACGGCCCGTGTACTCTCCTAGAGAGGAGGCCTCAGTCCCAGCAGTGGGACTATTATGAGGCTAATTATGCTATGCTATGCTGTGTCTGTCTGTTTTACCTCTACAAGCACTACTGGCGAGCACTGGGGAGTACTGGGGTTAATGGTTTTGGTTAAGATCTACAAACGACAAATGGCAAGAACGACTTAACGTGCTTCCTTGGGAACGGAAGGTCTTGATTCCGAGACTCAGGCCTACCGTGACCTTTAGTGTAGTGTAACTTGTAGTCACCGATCCACTGTACAAAGCCGTAGATATTAGTAGATACACAGGTAGAAGATAGAACAAATAGACAGCTAATAGTTTCAAATAGGTTTGCTTATCTAACATAGGTGCAAGTCAATAAAAACCAAACAGTGTAAAAACAGATTATATTATTTATTTTTGTAATTAATTATTTAAAAACATAAGTTAATATAACCAAATCAATTACTTTTTGACACTTATCTACCTACTTATAACTACATATAATATACCTTCAGTCGTGGTTCCTATCCTACTAGAGTGAAGGGGTAGTCAGCTGGCAAGGCGCTAACTACCTCCTTTGATAATTCCTTATATGCTACTGTCATTTGTTGGTGGACCTTGTTGATCAGTTCCGGTACATCATCCATGGTCAGTCCTGTCGTAGGTATTGGCTCTAGGCACTGGATGACCACGTGTCCTGAGAATAAATAAATGAAATAATAATATAATAATTGAAAACATTTGTCTAGGTAAAAGTCTTGTCTTTTTTTTTTAGGTGGGAAAATCATCTAATGACAAATCTCTTCTCAATCTTGGGCTGAGCGAGGGATAGTGTCAGACTTTGACTGACTAAAAACCCACTCCTGTTCCTTCGTTGCCTTCATCCCAGGGTTTCTTTTTCACACTATCCATGGCCCCAGTAGGCTTAGGTTTTCCGAAAAAGTCTTTTAAACACACTTACTCGAAAACTCGATCATATTCGTACCGTTTTTAAGCTTGCAATATATTGTGTTTCACACCAGAGTAGCAAAGTGTGGCGGGTAAGACCCCACCACATTATATTGTATTTTCTGTAACAGCCCCCAATGTTAGAAGGGTAAGACCCTTGCTAACCCTAATATTAGAAGGGTAGGACCCCCCAAAGGCGCATGAAAAAAAACCGCGAGACATTTATCACAATTATCAGTAATTAAATATTTACGTTTCTGAAGTTTTACTATTTATTATATTTTCGAGTACCTAAGTGTGTTGAAAATGTTGTTTGATACACGTGGGCAATTGCTATTACAGTTTCTCGGCTCCCAAACGACATTACCATCGGCTTGGGTGTGTATCCCACTTCGACTACAATGACAAACTTGGCTCAAAATGTACTATTTCAATCGTAGTACGTTTTCAGTTCAATTTATTTCAAATTGATACATGTTGTAGTAAGAATTTTGTAGGCGCCATCTTGGTTGAAATGGTAGCTCTACAAATACTACTAGAGCCATTCGTAGACATGTCCTGTCGAGATCATAGATGGCGGGTATAGTGTTTGTGCCTTACTCTGAACATGTAGTATAGTGTTGTAGAATAGAAGACAAATTATAGCAAATACCTACCTAAAAACTACTGAAACTGTTTTACTTTTATGGCAAACATTAAAAGAAAAAAGAAAAGGGGTAAACATTAATGCAGCGGTCTGTACTAGATAAGGAAATGTTGTTAGCATGTGTGGTCTAAGGTTCTTTCAACAAAAGAATCCTTTGTGAGAGAATTCTAAAAATATTTCCGTAAATTCGCTTCTCTGAATATTTTCAGCTACACAGGGGAAGTTTTGTGTGGATTGTGATGGAGCTTCCACTGCTAAGAAGATTAAAGTCCGAATTAGAATATAGATAGGCTACTTTTTGCGCGAAGCGGAAGGGTCACGAAAATTTTAACCTTTCAGATTGAAGTTGCAAAGCAAGATAGGCCGTAAAATCCTTTTTATTAGTAGACCTTAGGATTGCAATGTACGTGGACAAAATGTTCAATAGAATGCGAAAGATAAGTGACTATGATAGACGACTCTCTCAGAATTCTGAGCAGCAATTCTCACACCTTACTCTGGGAAAAATACACATTTCGGGCGTAATTATGTAAGGCGTCAGTAATAATAAATAAACCATTGGAAATATTTGTATTTTCTCAATATAAACATTTCCAGATCAGAGGGAAATGAATAAGGGTGGAGGCTCACCTTTATTGAAAATGTATTTCTTCTTATTTATGAAATAGTAGGGTGAGAACACGACGGGGATGATGGGCACCTGTGCGGTCACTGCTATGTTGAACGCTCCCTTCTTGAAAGGTTGTAGCTTTGTATAATCTTTGTTTCGAGTTCCTTCAGGGAACAACCAAATCTTCGTCTGAAAAAAATAAATTATTCACTTTACAAACAATTTTCAACGCTGCCTTAATATATTGTTTTTTACATTTTCTAGAGAAATGTCTGTCCAAATTACCTTAGGATATTTTTTGACAGCTGCGATCTTTGTGTTCGCCTTGATCAAAGCTGAGATGATTATTATTTTTATTGTTTTTAGAATATTCTTCGAAACGCTTTGAGATGTCTTGTAAATTAATGGAATTATTCTTTTATTTTTATGACATGATTTTGTTTTTATATTTAAAGTAAATTAGCAGTAGGTATTATATGTAAATGGATATGTACGATACAAAAAGTCGGACACGTGCACTGAGGGTTCTGTAGAAAGTTACCTATAAAAACAGTTAAATTATCGAATTGAGTTTCCAAATATTTTCGAATCGCAAAAAAAAAAAATTGTAACGTAACTACAAATTTACAGTTTTCAGATTTTTTTTCTATAATTGTGTTATGAGACCTTGCGTCATGCCAAATTTCAGGATTCTATGGCAACGGGAAATGCCCTATAAATTTTGATAACCTTGAGAATGTCGAAATACACGTTTTTTGCGACAAAAACGGCCGTATTTTTTTCCCGTTAATTTAGAAGTTTTATTTTTTCACAGCTTAAAGGGACCATATACCTGACTATATAGTTTTAATTTCAACTCGATACCTCCACGAGTTATTCAGATAAAGGGTCTTGACAGACAGACGGATGGACAACAAATTGATCCTATAAGGGTTCCGTTATTCCTTTTGAGGTACGGAATCCTAACATTGCAAAAAAACATGTTTGTTGTATGGGAAAATCCCTTAAATATATATTTTATTCTGTTTTTAATATTTATTGACATAGCAGCAACAGAAATACATTATCTGTGAAAATTTCAACTGTCTAACTATTACGGTTCACGAGATACAGCCTGGGGCCGAAACGACAGACAGACGACGAATAGCGGAGTCTTACTAATAGGGTCCCGTTTTATCCTTTCGGTACGCAACCCTAAAAAAAAGGTAATTTTATATATTACCTACATTTATTGTTCAAATACTTTTGTGCAAATATACTAATCTGGATTTCAGAAAAACAAAAACAAAAACCAGACTGTAACTTGTTAAAAGGAAATTTTACATCTGTGTTATATTCTTGTTCGTTACCGGCGTATTAAGCTGAATTTATAAGTTTAATATTATCCAAGCTTGGAAGCTTCCTCTATTTAATAAATGAGCGTAGTAAGTACGATGTACGAGGTTATAATGTTCACGCCACTATGCCGGGATAAAGGGGGGGGGGGAGATAATGTACTATTAATCCTCCCTTTTTTCTGTGAGGAGGTCTAATTTAACTATGCTGGTACTGGTGCCTGGCACTAATTCGTTAATTAGGGTTCCGTAGCCAAATGGCAAAAAACGGAACCCTTATAGATTCGTCATGTCTGTTTGTCTGTTCGTCCGTAAGTCACAGCCACTTTTTTCTGAATCTAAGAACTATACTGTTGAAACTTGGTAAGTAGATGTATTCTGTGAACCGCATTAAGATTTTCATACAAAAATAAAATTAAAAAAAAAACTTGAGGTTTCCCCATACTTAAAACTGTAACACAAATTTTTTTATTTCATCAAATCCATACCCCTACACGTATGGATTTGATGATATCTATGGATAGGTCTTCAAAAATGATATTGAGTTTTCTAATATAATTTTTTTCTAAACTAGATAGTTTGCGCGAGAGACACTTCCAAAGTGGTAAAATGTGTATCCCCCTGTAACTTCTAAAATAAGAGAATGATAGAACTAAAAAAAATATATGATGTACATTACCATGCAAACTTCCACCGAAAACTGGATGAAAAATGGTTTGAACAAGATCTAGTTAGTAGTTTTTTTTTTAATACGCCTTAAATCGTAAACTGCAATTTACCTTTCAAGTTTGTACGGAACCCTCAGTGCGCGAGTCCGACACGCACTTGCCCAGTTTTTTTTTATATTTGGTAAATTCTTTTAGCATAATCAGCATTTTGAATGTTCCCTCCACTGGGAGTCAGGCTTTCTCTCTAGAAGATGAAATGGACCGCAATCCACCAAGGACCCAGTGGGTTGGTGGATGTCACATATCTTCGACTTTTTAGTTCTAGGATATGTACGTTTTCCGTCACCGTTTTGGAAGCAGTGATGATGAAATATATTACACAAAATAATGCACATGGTTGAGTTTGAACCCACGACGTCTAACTCGTAAGTTGGGGCTGTAACTACTGGGCCAGCGCTATTCATAAATTCTAATACCAGAGTTAAATTAAACTCTGCGGTTATTGAATCATTCCAGAACACATATCCTTAAGGCCTTAAGCGACACATGTTAGTAGTTGGTACACTCATATTAACATTTAAAAAATCAAACAACAAATGTACGATCTTATTATATTGTTGTTTTTTATGGTTTCAAACGGAACCATTCTTTTTTGAGGACGGGAAATTATCAAATAACTTCTCCCGCTCTGCGCTTCGCGAAAGGGAATGTCAGACTTTTACTGACTAAAACCCACCCATGTTGCAAAGGGCAACTGAAGTGCCCTTTGCGTTCTAGTGTCGCAGTGACTCTTTCGAACAATCTCGCAGGTTTAATGGAGACAACATATTATGTCATCGGCTTTTCCCTTTTCGTTAAAGAATTTCAATACCTAACTATAGGTAGGTATGTGATAGAAACGGTATCATATCTTCGACACCTCAACAATATTTATTATTGTATTTTCCTATTACTATGAACGGGAAAATGATAAAACGTAGGTATCTGCTTAGCTCGATAATAAATGCGAAAAAAAGTAATTTACGCATTTTCTCAATGCGTGTGAAAGGACAGATTTTAATGGGATTTTCCGTGTTGTTTTTCATTGGAGACCGAAAAAGCTGTATATTATCATGTTATGCTTAAGGGAGACTGGGCGATAAATTTTATTGCCCAATCCCCAACTCTGCGTTATCGTGGCCGCAGGGAAGTACGAAGTACCAGTGTTGATAATATATTGTGATACTAACCTTATTTTTTATCATGACTTCGGAGATCAACTGGAGTTGTTTGTAGGCTTCTTTGGCATTACTCCTGTCTATGAACACGACGCCAGCCAGGTACGCCGAGAGACCAAACGGCCATATATAGAACAATTCCTTCTTAGCAATAGCCGCCATTTTATCCACAACATCCCATATATTGAACATTCCTGAAAAAATATAGCAATCGAATGTCAATAAAGAGGATAAATAACAGTTGCAGATAAAGTATAAATACTTTGAACGTATTAATTAACAATCAATAACGTCAAAGGTGAACGAACTTGTGGTACCTACGAGTACATAGTACTTGTACTATGGAATTGAATGTTAATTGCTTTTCGGAATTGGTTTGCACTGGGATAAACGAAATAGCATTTATTCCATTATTTAATTGTTAATTTTGTTTATATTACCCTCGTACTTATTTACTATAATATAATCTAAAATATAATACTTTACTTCCTGGACAAATAAATTTTGTTGTAATTATTATTCATTCTAATGGTTTTTAATTCGTGAAATAGATCAATTTTAACTTTGCTTTATATTTCTAATTATAAATACCATATTTGAATTCATTGTGTATTCGATTTTTAAATACATTGTTTATATGGGCTCCCACACAAAACTGCGAAGCGATGCGATACGATGTCGCATCGTAGAAACCTGCGATGCGATTTAGCGCGGTAAAGCATCGGCTCAGCCCTCCTAGCCAACTTACAACCGTTTCGTGACGAATTCCGTTCTCCAATCGGTTTCGCCTCGGTGTCAGCATTTCAGCAATTGTAGAAAATGATAAGTTGGTAGCCATGATGTGCCTGAGTCGGCCGCTATTTCTATCATGTAGCGTTTGTATAAGAAAGGATGTAGCTTTGAACATTGTAGAAACGGTGTGAACTTGGCAACGAATTTTCTATTCGTTTATTCTGACCACACGACTTAACTTTGAGATGATGTCATTCCCATACATTTTCGACCAGCTTTAACGATTGCAGATTATCAACTTGGCTAGGGGTGCAGGTGTTCATACAATGTGCGATGCGAATGAATTCGCAAGTTCTTGCGACGCGTCAAGCGAGTTCGTAGATTTTTACGATACGACTTCGCATCACAGTTTTATGTTTGGGCCCTTATAAAACGCCAATAGTTAGTCAAACTTCTGGGAAATGATTTGATATTCAATAGGCAATGGTATATTTAATAGTATTACTTTCGAACATCTACTTCTACTTAATAAAATTCTTGAATGCGGAGGCTGTTTAGTCATTGATTTACTTGCAGACCACGCACAGGCTATAAGTAGCCTAGAAGTATGAAATTTTACTTGAAGAGTTCCTTTTGTATAATGAAGCTCAGCACTAAGATAGGACTTTTGAAAGTTTAAAAGTCCTTGAATATAAACGATTTAGAAAATACCAAGAACTAATTCTAAGCAGGTATTAGCTATTAGGTACTCTATCATAACATTCATAACAATTCACCAATAAAATCAGATTTATGTCTGGATCTTGTAATTACCTAAGATGTCTAGAGAGCTCTGATGATTCGAGATGATGACGGCTGCTCGATCCTCGGACAGGATCTTCCCGTCTCGCAGATGCCATTTCAAGTCATATAATTTAGTCACGTGCTTCAGCATTCGCACTCCTATTCTGAAAAAAAATATGTGTATATATTTTAATTACGTGTTATTATTTGGAAGGTATTAGGCATGTAGGTACAACCATGAGTAATACAATGAGATATTTAAGAAATTGTGACAATGTATTATATATCTTGTGGCTCGTAACTATAGGTACATTTATATATATAATTTCTTGTAGGTACTATAAAATTTGTGTTATTTTATAAATTATTGTGTGCCTGTGGCTTCATTTAGGCCTATTTTTAAGATAAAACAATAAAAGAATTGCTGATAATAAAAAGATATCATAATATCTACAAAAATATATCTGATAAATAACAAAAGGACATCATAACTGTGTCAATGTTGATAAAGTTTCTACAAAATAGGATTGAAAGGATAATCGACTCCTTTTATTCTTATTTATATACCAATATATATTTAACCAAAATTCTTTGCACAAAAAAAGGCCAAATAATTACCAATTCAGAAAGAATATCTTTGCTATAGTTATGTCACCCTTCAAAAATTCTCTAATATCGGATGACGTTGTTTTTATTGGCCCTTTTTGTGTGCGAGCAGCGGTCCGTATTCTATCCTATAGTCCGACGGAGGCAGCTCCATGTGACAACTGACAGTGAGGCGGGTATGATCAACAGCTGTCGTTTCACAGCCTCCAGGAGACTTGTCAGAGGTCTCAATAAACCAAATTAAGGCGCATCTTAGAGTAAGTGTTCCGTCAGGGGCGAGAAAGAAATGCCAAGCATAGATTTTGTATGGATTTGTTTACCCAGCACCGTGTCAGATACATCTGGGCCATCAGTGTCCAGGAGCGTGCTCCACAAATACACACATACGTCGACAGGATCCTGACTGGAAACACAAGTATTATGTGTATAGCGGCTAAGGTTTTGCATGAAGACTTTCATAGTAGTTAAGCTTCAATAGTCGAAACGCTTGATAAAAATTGCTTTTTAAAATTATCGTTTTTCGAAAACAGGTAAATTTTTTGAAATACAGTACTTTTTAATTATCTAATTCCTTTCTTTTATAGACAACTAGGTTCTGCCCGCGGCTTCGCCTGCGTGAATGTAGGTTTCTCTATACAAACTTTAGACCCCTGTTTCATCCCGTTGGGGGGCTGAATTTTGGAAAATCCTTTCTTAGTGGTCGGCTACATGATAAAAGGAAGCCTTGTAAAATTCACGTTCCTAGGCCCAGTAGTTTCGGCTGTGCGTTGATATGTCAGTCAGTCAGTTTCTCGTTTTATATATATCGATTTATTTTTCGGAATTCACATATTGGCGTGTATATAATACCTACCAAGATTAATATTAGTCTAGATTTACATCGTATTCCTAATTCAAAACAAAATGTACCTACAAGTGCCGCATAATCGCCTAGCGCTAGGTTTTATATGACCACGAACAGAAACTATTCACGAGGAGCCATATGTATTTTTAATTTACTAATGGCTCCGCAGTTAAAGCGAAGATCAACAAACTGTAACTCAATGTTTTTTTTACCGTTATCGTATCAAGCCATCCAATTAGGTACGTTGCATTTCATCTTTATGTCTGTTGTATTGTTTTACTTTAATTTTACAAACGTAAAACTAAACAATTTTTTTTTTTATGTGGGAAAATCATCTAATGACAAATCCCGCCTTTGGGCGAAGCGGGAGATAGTGTCAGACTTTTACTGACTAAAAACCCACTCCTGTTCCTTCTTTGCCTTCATCCCGGGGCCCCGGGCTTCGCTTTCACACTACCCGCGGCCCCAGTAGGCTTCGACCCTGCTGGGCCCCTACAGGTGCTGACATCTCCATGAGGCGCGCGTGGAACACGCGCCGATAATAAAAACTAGTTACATTTTTATCAAACATAATTAGTAATTAAGTACGCAGTATGTAAGTAAGACATTTATTTATTTGTCGGTCGATCAGTGTGTATTTCTCTTCTCACACTTCGCTACTTTTTCGAGTCATCAAATGAGCATGAGCACCCATGATGTTTTCTAAAAGCCGGCGCCCCTGCCAGTATATGTAGACACAGACCTCTCACGCCGGGCCCTAGCCATGGTCAGGAGCAAGTGGGAATACAAAAAATACCAGTATATGTAAAAAAACATAAAATCATTTCCTACAATGGGATTACTCAGCTTACCTAAATGAACACATGTCTACGTATTTCGTTTGTTATCCTCTATAGATAAACAAGTACCTATCAGTAGTAATACAAGTATGATGTAACAAACAGGAAAATATATAGTTGATTGTCTTTTTACCGCAAATATTCTTGTGATAAGGAAATAAATAAATCTATAACCTACATATTTTTAGTTTAATAAAAATTTAGGTTTTATAGTAAATATCAGCTATTCAATAAATTGTATTAAAAAACTATCGTCAATATCAAAAGAAGACTACAACCATAATGCTCTAAACTATTATTAGTATATCACTCAAAAAGGTCCTCCTAAAAACCTTCTGCCGAACAAACCGGGTCGATTTGAGATATTTAGAAGAAGATCAGATACAATTACTAACTACCCAAAAGTTCTTATCTAACAAAAATATCCCAAATAAAGGTCCCTCATTCAGCTGGAAAGTGGACTCAAAGTTTTGTTTAAACAGACAAATGAACTTTTCTAAAGAACTTTAGTTCGATAAATAAACCCAAGTTAAATGTGTCCCCACATAAACGAAGCTAAAGTTTTGGAGTAAAAGCCACTTAGGGAAAGCGAGGGTAGTTTGCTAAGTTCCCTCATCAGTCTGAACCAATCAATTCCTTAGGTCTCTGTAGAAAATACAGCCCGCAAACATTGGATGGACCGATGTTATCGTTTTGGTAAATAAAACAAACAGCGCGTGCATCACTGTTCTACTATTAGGTATTATCAATAACTTTAGATGACCTGTCACTTAATTATAATCATAACATCAAGGAAAGAGCAGAGGAAATCGTTAAAATTTTTTATTTTTTACAAAAGGTTAATAAAGTAAGTACCCGGAGTTTAACAACATTCTGTCAGTTAATCAATTCGGTTTTAGGACCAATCGATCCACCAATACAACTCACCGAAAATATCACTAAGTACATAGATATATATATATTGTATCCTTCTTTTGCTGTGCCCGACAGGGTCCATGATTGTTTCTTTTGTTAAATATTTAACACCTAAGTCTACATTGTGGAATGCAATAAAGAATTGAGTATTGAGATAAGGGAGAAAAATTTGTCGGGCTTTTTCTTGGTCTATAGAAGGCATTCGGCACAGTTTCTATTCCTATCTTATTAAACAGATTGCATAATGTTGGAATCCGTGGAATATCTCAGGAATAGCTTAGAAGTTACCTATCGGGAAGAAGTCAATGCATTAGACTCGCTAATATGACTAGCAATGACGCTTCCTGTACAGACGGTGTTCCCCAGGGAAGTATGATTGCCCCCACTCTATTTCTGGTGTACATTAATGAACGTTGTAATGCTAAAATTGAGAAAGTCGACGTCTTGATGTTCGCTGATGACACAGTCCTTCTGTTCCATGACAAATCTTGGACTGGCCTAGAATCTGTCTGTGAAGCTGGGCTTTCTCAAGTAATAGCTTGACTTGAAGATAGTCTGCCATCACTAAACAACACAAAAATGAAATACCTGTTTCAGCAAAAGAAGAGCAGGTAGCCCCAAAAACTTTAAAGTTACGATTCACACCTTCCCATACAATAGGAATAGTGTATACCTTGCATCTTGTGCATGAGCCCAAAGCTAATTAGAATGGGTTACATCAAATATCTAGGAGTAATTGTCGACGAAAATCTCGAATGGACACCTCATATCAAGAGCCCGAGCTCATCCACATTTTAAAAACCCTTAGACATGTAGCAAACCATAAACTTCTGATGCAAACATACAACGCCCTATGCCACTGTATCTTGTGTCACGCTATATGCGCATGGGGTGGCACCGGTAGAACTCACATGATTGAGATCGAGAGGGCGCAGCGTGCGGTTCTAAAAGTCCTTCTCTCTCTTAGATTCCGGACGCCCACCATTGTTGTTCACGAAACCGCCAAAGTTCTTAGCGTCCGAAAGATTTTTTCTTTTTGAATGCTTGCGCAGATATCACCGTTCTGTCGTCCCAGGTTTGCCAATCTCGTCCAAGCGGATTGATGTCCAGTGGATAGGTCTAAGAGCGTCTTCGCTACCAAACACTATCACTTCATCGTTCCACGACTTTACAACAAATTCGGGCAAGGAAAGGGGATGAAACATCTTAAAATTTAAAACAACCTCCAATATAAAAAAAAAATGAGCGGTGGTTATACACTTTTAACTACAAAGAAATATAAATCTTAATCGGAATTGCAACTTAAATTTTGACACCTAATCACCTACACTATACACTACACATTTACACACCCTAACTCCCTACACACACTCTGTATTATTGCTATTGTTATGATTATCTTGCATGCTATATTTTTTTTTCTCTGTTTGTCACTACTGTATTACAATCCCTGTATAGTGAGAGGTCTGGCTTTTGTGATACAGGATATCCTAGTACAAGACTCCGCCAGAGCCAGGGCGACACTGACGTTTGTATTTTTAAGTGATTTTAATAAAATTTAAATTTATTTATTTTTTTATTCCAAAATGGTAATTATAATTATAAACTAAAGCGAGAACTTCACTAGAACGACGCACCCGTGGACAACGCCTGATTTGTAAATAGCGGCGCGTTGCGTGGCATCGCACGGCATGGATCTAATGTAGCTCTGCAAGTCTAGTTGTCATATAAAATACGATCGGGATTTTATTTTTCCGCCGCCGGGATTCCGATCCCGATTTCCGGCCACCGTAGGCGTGGGCTTGCGGATGGTGAGCAATGGGTGGTTCGCCGTCCGACCGTCCGGTGACCGTCCGGACCGAGCCCAAGTCGTCGACGGCGCGTGGAACACGCGCCCAGGAGTTTCTTCCGCATGAATCCGGTGCAGGAATCTCCCGAACTTACCGTGTCCGGTGAGGACCTGCGTCATACGGTAGGTGAGGACGCTGGTCTTTCCAGCCACTCCTCAAAGAGGGGACTTACCGCCATGATTATGGCGTGGTGGGGCTTAAGGTAGAACTACATTGCGCACACGCGGGTCACGTACGCCGATCTAGTCGCGTCGGTTTCCATATATTTTATATGACAACTAGACTTGCAGAGCTACATTAGATCCATGCCGTGCGATGCCACGCAACGCGCCGCTATTTACAATTCCGGAATGGATTCACGGAAGATTTTTAGAATTACAAAAATATAAAAATGGTATAACAAATTTACAGTTTTTAGATTTATTCCTATACTATTGCTATAAGACCTTGCTTTACGCCTAATTTCAGGATTCTGGGTCAACGGGAAGTACCTTATGAATTTTGAATTCCTCGAGAGTGTCGAAATGTACGTTTTTTGCCACATAAACCGAAGTATCTTGTTTCTCGTTAACTTACAAGTTTGATTTTTTTACAGCTTCAAGTGTCCACAGACCTGAGTATATGGTTTTAATTTCAACTTGATACTTCCATGCGTTTCCAAGATAAAGGGTCTTGACAGACAGACAGACAGACGGACAGATAGACAGACAGACGGCCGGACAACAATGTGATCCTATAAGGGTTCCGTTTTTTCCCTTTTGAGGTACGGAACCCTAAAAAAGGTTGGGTATTATGCTGATACACGATTCTCGAGATTCAATGTCAACAAACCGACACCGGACTAGTCAGTGTGCAGAATTTATTGATAATAATTCATTAATGCAGAATATGTTATACGAAATGTGTGTCGACATAAAATTTATTAGAAGGCCGTTATATTGATATTATAATTTTAAACATTAAAGGCCATCGTTGCCAATATTTAATCACGGTATATAGATTATAATAATAACACAATGATAAATATTATCTTTGATTGTAAGTGTTTGATAAAATATTAATGATAATAATTCTTGTATCACTGTTTACCATTATTATTTACATATTATATTCCTAAGCGATTTGAACGTTTTTTCCGTTTCTACTTTCATTAGCAGAATCAAGAAAACATGCAATCTAGCATTTTCTTTGGTTTCCACTTTCTCTTTTCTTTAGTTTATTTTCCGTTACAGTTTGCCTTTGTCCTTTGACTTTGACCATTATTGGCAAGTTGGCAACATTGAAAGGTCGGTAAAATTGAAAAAAGAACTCTCGTTTTCTTCGAAAGTGAAACTGGTTTTCAAATGTTTTCTGATTTCAAATGGTTTTGGTATTTTTCTCGACCCCGTCTTAATCCCGTTTCTTTTCTTATAACATTTTTTTTATAGTGCAGTGTCCATATATATCGAAAGCAGTGCCGTAGATTTAGCCTTAGAATTTGCTTCCAGTTCCACTAAACAGATTTAAAAATAAATAATTGTAATATGTTTTTGACACTTATGTGTATGTATGCGTGTGTGTATATACCTACGAGTAAGGTCGACGTCATTTTTTTAATTTATTTAAATTTGTAATTATAATATCTTGGGGGTTTTCATTAATTTTCTATAAGAAATTTCGACTTCCGCTTGTATTTTGTTCACCAGGTTATATTATCTTTTTGACAGCTGCTTTAGATCGCAGGTAGTTTTCTAGATAACGTAAAAATAACTTTAAAATGCGTCATGGGAGAAAAAAATATATGCAAATCTTGTTGAGTTACCTTATCTTATGACTTCTTATACACGTTTTAACATCTTAATTATGTCAGTTAAAAAAAATGGTAGTTTTTATGAATAGCTATTGAATATATTTATTATATTTTTTTTATATGAAATTGCCAGATTTTTGACCAGATAAACTGAGTTGTCATAACTTTGAATTGATTTGGAATTAGAAGTTCAGTTAATCTTTATATTTGAGGCATGTTACTCCTCTTTTAAAATCAGTTCTTTATTTGTTACTCCGGTTTTTATTTATTAACTGACTTCAAAAAGGGAGGTTCTCAATTCGGTTGTATTTTTTTAATCATTATTTTTTTATGTTTATTATTTCAGAACTCCTTCGTTTATAGACCGATTTGCATTTTTTTTTCCCCAATAAGGATGTGTTTTATTGCCAGATCGGTCCCATTTTTTCAAAATCCAGTTTTGATGATGGGATCCATGAGGAATCGAGAGAACTCCTGAAATATTCTAGGCAACTATATAGTGATTTTGGTATTTTCATCGAGTACTAAAGCATTTAAAGTCAAAAGTAACATTTGACAAAATGGAACTGATGAAGAAGACCAGAAATGGCCAACAGAACTTCACCCTCACATAGAAATTACAATGAAGATAGTTATGTAAATATGACAATACAAATAAATAAATGGTTCTGAATATGTTATTTTGAAAATAGTATCATCGAAGTGATCTGATCTGTGATCTGATTTTTTTTTGGAAAAAGTTTTTTTTTTTGAATCAGTGACCAAATCTGGCTTTACTAAAAAAATCAAAATGTTTTTATTGATTAGAGGCCTACATGGGCACTTATAAAACGTCAGAAGCTAGTGCACTTTTCCAATTGGTCGTTTCCTGTGTAGAAGAACCGGAAAGAAACTCCAGGTTTCCTCTTAAAAAAATGTAAATTGTGTAAATATCTGTTATTTATTTATTGTGCACATCTACCACAGTGTTGTCTTTTTAACCCAATGGTTGACTGTTAGAGAATGCTTTTTGGCATTAAGTCCGCTTATGTACCACAACTGTACATAAAGTTTAAAAAAATAAATAAATTATGAACAAAAACCTTCCTCGTTTATCATTATTTCTTATAATGAGAATCACGTTAACTGGTGTGGTTTAGGAGTTATCGGATCAACAGAAAGACAGACGTAGAAAGGCTTTTTTATTATAAAATATAGTTATCGAAATTAGTTATTTTAATTAATTATTAGTTATATTAATTAAAATTATAATAATTAGCAAATGATAGATAAACTTTTTTATTTATTTTTTAACAAAGCTACCGAAAAGGTTTAACGGAAATTAATTCAGTAAAATCCGCTTTCAATATTTTTTGCATTATTTTGTCTTGCAGTACCGCAGACAGGAAAAAATGCAAAATAGTGTTGCTATTTAAAAAAATGTTAGTACGTATACCTAAAAATTAAATCTAATTAAAATAATTTAAATTTATTGACTTACTTGGCATTTCTCACATTTTTGGGACTCAATAGAAAGTAAGGCCAAATCACAGCTGCCAACAGTGAAGTTGCAAAATAGAATATACAGAAATTAAAATAAAACTTTATTTTATTGGGACCCGTGTCATGTAACTTTTTGAGAATATACGTCATCACACAGACAACCGTAAATATAAATATTTTGTACCACATTTTGATTGTCCTTGTTAGCACCAAACGCACATTCGATTCGCGTTATGTTTATGCTCATACTGAATTAATTACTTTATCACGCTATTTATGTTTTATATCTCTAGGATTCTGCGGAAGCAAGGGAAAACCGCAATTGATTTTATGAATGGAACTGTCAATATGTCAATATGATAGGTGCTATGGGTTCTGTAGAGATCAACCAGTAGTTCAGGTTTTCAATCATAATTGTAACCTTTTTATCTACCATTTATCTACCTATGTACCTCCTACAATAGGTACTGTGATATATGTTGGTAAAGTTACACACGCAAGTATATATTAGATTATTATTGAGTGTTTTGCAAATAATTGTATGTTTGTATCAGTTCTAACTTTTGCAGCTAGGATCGTTTAACATTGTATTTTTATTATCTTATTTATGAACCGATTTGAAAAATATTTTTTAATTTAAAGGATGTGCCTACCTTCGAAACCCCGGTAGCAGGCTTCGTTGACACTGGTAGCAATAACAGTTCCATGATGAAACTGCTGATGTGTTTTTTTTTAAATCACTATTTCCATTTTACTATTTTATCCACTTTATTATTTTAAGCCCACAAGTGTTTTTACCTCTAGTGTATATACGCACTTAAAAAATTTACATGTGCTTTTACCTCTTTTTCCATCCTCAAAAAATTTCATAAGTCCCTAAAATATTAAAGTGGAACTAGTGTTAACCAAATTCTACATTAACTCTAATTCTACATTGGTTCTAGGTTCTTTTAAAATGGAACTAATGATTTTTGTTTGCGTCGAACGCCTCGAGTTGGCCACGCCTCCGATTCCTTTGTTTTGACGTCATCTCAACGCTCAATCACGTGGTCAGAACAAAGGATTGCATCGAACGCCTCGAGTAGGCCACGCCTCGACGCAAACGAAACGATCGTAACTTGGCTAGAGGGGCAGTAGTTCCATCATGGAACTGCTAATGGTGATAGTGAGGGGCAAGGTAACAGCTAGTAAGCAACATAATGAAGAATACGGCTAACACATACCCATTCAATGTGTTTCTGCAACGTAAAAGTAGCATAAGATCGATTTTTATTTCATAAACATAAACATTCATTCCACCATGCAATGACTTTCTATTCAATAGATTGGTATCACAATTGCAAGTTGGTGCTCATGTTACGGTATTATAACTATAATAGCTTGCATTGCATTGTCTGACACCGTATTCGTATCTATATTTAAAAAAAAGATTACATACATCTTGACTGCGATAAATATTGTGGTAGGATCAGAGTAGTGGACATATATGCCATATTAAGTAACATTATTTGTTTTTCCGTGGTTTCACTCCCATGACTAATCAGAAAGGAAACGTGCATATTCCAGGATATACCGCACCGTTTTTTGAAACTATATAACTATATATATAATTCTATATCTGAAATAATTCTCGTAATCAAATCAGTAGACACAAAGATTACTCTCCAAGACTAATAAAAAAAAATTTACCTCTTTAGTTAAAAAAATAAAACTATTGTTTTTTGTTGAATTGTTTGAAACTGTCTTTTTTATTGCTTCAATATAAGACAATTAAAAAAAAAAAATACACCATCATCAACTCCCTAGCTTTTTTCCCAACTAGATTGGGGTCAGCTTTCACCTATTAGACCTCCACAACCCTGTTACCGGGTAACACGATACTCCTTCAATAAACTGATGGCCAAACTTTTTGATGTCTGACACTACCCTTAACGATTGTCAAAGATCTACGAATGAAAACCGGGACCAACAGCTGTACGTGCTTACCGAGGTACGGGGTGTCTATCTCTATATATAAAAGGGGAAACTGACTGACATATCAACGCACACAGCCGAAACTACAAGGCTTAGGACCGTAAAATTTTGCGCAAGGTTTCCTTTAATGACGTAGGCGACCAATAAGAATTCCAAAAATTATTAAATTAAATTTCCAAAATTCACCCCCTTAGGGGATGAAATGGGGGTTTAAAGTTTGTATGGGGATCTGCTTACACGCGGGCGAAGCCGCTGGCAGAAACTAGTCCTAGATAAACAGAAAACTACATCTGAATTAAAAATCCAAATTGGTACTTGTCCGGTTTCGAATCCGCAACCTCATGCATGAGAGTGGTTTTTCACGACACCCATCTTAATAAATTACACATCCAAAATACAAACACTTTGGGGATTACTGATACTACCGCTCTAGTACAAATTGCAGAATACAACAGGCAAGCCAATGTGAAGACTTTTAAAACCCTCTTAATCGAACTGTCAAATCAGCTTCCTTTCCACAAAAAGTGCTAAAAATTTTCGCTACGGAAATGTACGGAACTGTTGAAAGATTGATGCGAATCGCGCTCCCGGGCCTGGCTCGATATCAGCCAGCTCTGACGTCATCTTAGGGCTGGTGCACGCGGTGCCATAGCTTTAGTACAGTACAGGTAATAATACCACAACATCGCAAGCGCTGTCCAAAGTAGAACTTGAGATTCGAATCCCCCAGGACCATGTGCTTAGGAATGATGTCCTGAGAAATTTGAATTCCCTGTCGGAAACAGTATTTTTGGGTTCTATAGGTCTTTCCGGTTCGTTCACAATCATGTAAACCAAGTCAAAGTAAAAACGTCACAAACTCAAGACAAGACATGCAAACCCGGAATAGCTATGCCATACAAATATTTGATTCTTGCGAGAATCGAACCCGCGACACGCAGCGCAGCAGCTGAGTACTCAACAGCTGCCAAACCATGCCGTAGGTATCTGTACTTCAAAATAACAGCCACAACCTATGCCCAACCCAACTGCAACTATAATACAGGTTTGATGTTATGTTGCCCAGTGCCCCGTAACTTGCCCCCCAACATTTTACAACGCATTTACGTGACGCGGGGCATGTTGTTGAACGATTTGACAGCGTTGTGTGTCAAGCTGGGGGACACTTTGTCCCCTAATGTATCTGAAGCTTAAGTATGACATCAGAATTTTCGAAAGGCTGATTACAGGAAAATACTTGAAAGTTACATTATATAAGATAGTGAAAGAAACTAGAAAAGAGGGAGGTACATGTTTGTAACAAAAATAATTTATTAACCTGCGATTCGACGACAATTTTCTGGAAACGTCGGTATCTAGAATGTTCCTGGCTTCGCATATAAATACGACCTCCCGACCGGAAGTGAGACAGTTTGTTTTCGACTGTGGAACAAGTGCGATACCTAAGTGTGTGAAGTGATCTTACCTAACGACCTGAGCGATACTTAACGGAACTCTAGTATTTATTGTGATTTGGATTATTGTATATTGGACAAATTTGTTATTCTTTGTTGTGAACAAAGTTCTCTGCTAGTAAACCGGCATTTAATTACTCACGTTCGTAACAATATAATAATACATGTTGTATGTTCAGGTAGTTTGTTTCAATTCCAATTATTTAAGGTGAATCTTTTGTTTGCTGATCACAGTATGCAACCGCCCTTATACCAAATCAAATTTGCAACGTTATATCCTCATCGCTAGATAACTCCGTTACCGTATCTATGTTATCATGCCGCTCACCTACGCACGCGGCTCTACGACGCTGATTACCGATAGCGCAGCGTTCACTTTTATTGACGACAGTTTAACGACGAGTCTTTTTGTTCAACACTTTTTGATTGGCCAACCTTTTTTGTTCGTCGGGTACACTCATATAGAAATATTTCTGTAATTCCGTTTTGAAATTTTCTTTTAACTGAAAAATTAACAGCAAACTTTCTGTGTATCCTAATACTCTTATTCTTGGCGCCATTTATGCTATGCACTTCATATCGTGTTCATGTGCAACTACAAAGTATCGACGCGGTATATGAAAAACGTGGTTAGGTACTGAGACGCGGCTTCAAAGTAGTCGTCTACTATGCAGATCACAAACCGACTGCTACAAAGATCTTACGCCGCAGCTACGCTGACACTAGGCCACTGCTGTAGGAGCTACCATTGTTGCCCCCCTAGCCATGTTACAAACGTTTCGTTCGCGCCGAACGCCTCGAGTAGGCCACGCCTCCTATTCCTTTTTCTGACCACCTGACTGAGCGTTGAGATGACGTCAGAACAAAGGAATCAGAGGCGTGGCCTACTCGAGGCGTTCGGCCGAATGATACGATTGTAACTTGGCTAGGGGGCTGTTGTATACTGTAGCTATGTCGCTTAGATTCAAAATCGCTGCCATGCAGCTTCAACACCGTTGCTACGAAGCCCTGCGAATGTTGCTACGTAGGCTTTAATGTAATTGCTACGCAGTCCAGAGTAGACCGCTGCGAAGGCTCTACGCCCCTGCTTTGTAGTCCCTACGCCGCTGCTTCGCAGGCACTACGCATGCTTTCAGTCGCTTCTTCTTAGGCCTAAAACCGCTTCTATGCAGGTCTGATTTTATCGTTGCACACAAGGACAACTTATTGACCATAAAAGAACGGTAATAAAAGTAGGTACCTATAATATGGCATTACTCCAGACGTAAATTAAAGTTACAATAACACAACCAGATTAGTTAACCCTTCAATCAGTGACTGTGCTTTAAAACCTGCGACTACATGTAACTAATCAAGCTAATAAGGTGTTTTTTTTTAAAATAACAAAATAATAAGCAAGCAAATACAAGTTATTTGCCTTAGATGTTACAATTTTCAAGGTAAATTCTGTGGATATACTTTGGTTGAAAGAAAAATTAAAATCAAACTTCACGATACTGGTGTAGTATACAGGAAGTAAGGAAGTATCTAGAAAGAACATGCGAAATAAATATTCATATATTAAATTCTATTGCTTTGATTTAAAGATTAACAAAATCAACAACAATATAATAAGCATAAATGATTACATAATTCGATGTAATATTTAAAACCGAAGGTTGCCGTGACCTACAATTTGATAGTAAATAACACAAAGTTTAGTTCTAAGCGTGGCTAATGTCACAAAGTGTGGGCATAAAAGTTTTATGTATCGCGTCGCCTAGTCGTAAACCAGACGTTACGGTAAAGTAACCTACTTTCGAGGCGCGAAAAGCACACATTTCGAGGTTCACAATAAGTACCTATTTCGCTATTTTTATGATAAAGTATTTTGCGAGAACTATAAACAATCGTATAAAATAACAAAAAGTACCTACTAACTTTTCCGGTTAATTAAAGTATGTTTGTATCAAGAAACTAATTAATTGACTAATTAGAAGTTTAATGGGAAAATCTATAAAGTTGACTGTTCCAAGTGGGTTTGCTAATTAAGATTAGCATTGTATTTGTTTCTGTGACCATCGTAGTGAGAATGTCATGTAACAAAACTATATTGTTATACTGTGTGATAGCTATATCCCTGCGTTGTGTAGCTTCGCATCGATCAGCTCTCAAGCCAACATTGTACCCCGATTATCAATATCCTATATCATACAAGGATCATGTATACACCTCCTTGACTGAGAACGGGCAGAAATTATTTTTCCCCATAAATATACGTATGTACTTTTCCTTTATTAAAACCTAACCGCGCGATTGTAGAAAATTGTCCCAAGGAAATCTACTCCTTGGGATAAAAAGTATCCTATGTGCTATGGAATAAGTACATAGGATACTTTTTATGGTCACGTGTGTGTCGTGATATGGTCTACCCGAGTGCCAAATTTCATCCAAATCTGTTCTGCAGTTCGAGCGTGAAGAAGTAACAAGCATGCACTAAAGACAAAAGTGTATGAACTTTTGTCTTTATAATATTAGTGTGATTTTTGTTTTATAACAAGTATGCTGTAGTAAGCGTTATTTATTGTTATGACAGTATTGATAATGAATAAAGGTGTTAAGTAGATGCGTTATATGTTTTCTTTCTAAATTTTCAGATCCGTCGTGTGCTGCGAAAAATGGTGCGTGTATCAAACGAGGCAAATGCAGAGAAAAGAAAATGTTGTATATCTCGCGCGTCTGTTACTTGCGCGACCTGGTCTGCTGCTATACGGACGACACGAACCCCTACGTCGAGCATAGCACCAAATACCCTCAAATTGCTCCAAATCTTGATTAGTAAACTTCTTTTTGAATTACGATAATCGAAAAAAAAATACCTATCAATGAAATACACAAGATAACCTTTCGAACTCTTTAAACTTATTATTTTATAACAATTTGATGTGCCTCGTATCATAGAATTTCACATCGGCGTGTCATACAAAATTTCATCCCTTTTTAAGCCATATGGGGTGAATTTTCAAAAATTCTCTCTATGAAATATATGATGTAGATAAGTTAGCTCTTGTTCTGTTTCTAGACCTAGCGATTTAAGCTGAATACTGTCAGTGAAATAAAAAAAATAAGATTTTTATTTAGTAGATGATTTCCCCGTTGTTCTGTAAGAAACAATAAATAAAGAAAAGTCTTATGTTCTTCGTTTTTTTTATATTTTAGCATAATTATCGATTAATTTATGCCTTAACAGATTAATATTACAATTGCTTTCTCAATAAGAAACTTGTTTCAAATGACGTTCATTGTCCATAGCAAGAAGTAAACGTAAGGGTAAATAACTTTAAGAGTTTTTAAATTCAATCGCGTAAGAAAAGGAAGAGGAAAAAATAAGAAAAAAAACACCGTTAAGTCGCATGAAGCACGCAGCAGAACTGTGAAACAATCGCAGGCGATGTAAACAACCGATGGGTGATATTTATGGCATTGTTGTGACGAGCACGGCGGGCGCTGCGATATTTTTCCCTCGCGCCTAAATTTTGGTCACGCGCGGGACCTTCACTCGAACCCTAACAAATGCTGTAATAGGAAACTGTTATCCAACAAAAGGCCAAGTGAAATTAAGTTATCGGCACAAATTACGTTTTAGAAGAAGATAAATAGAAGACATTTTATTAGCCGACTCCTACTTATAAGGAGACCCTACAGCATTTTCCAGTCGACGTGGTTTAGTACTAGGCAGAAATTACTGATGTTTAGACCTTTGGAATGTAAAGGGACAGTAATTAATGTTGACAGGGCCGTAGCTCGGACTTTGTCTAGACATTGCAAAAGTTTGTAGGTGCGCGGAAACCGGGCCACCCCAAACAAATGCTAATTTCACGCTTTGAGGGCAACGCGCGGCCGCCGAAGTTATGAAATATGTGTGAATATTTAAGCTATGAGACAGCGTACAACAGAGTACATTTTTGTGTACATATTCTAAGTTCGTAATGAATTACCTACTCGAGCGTGAAGTAAGTAGTGAAAGTGCTTGCTCGCAGACTAGACTATCTACTTATTGACTCGGGGTCAATGATAAGGTCAATATTATATTCTTGAAGAGCAGATCTCCCCTTTGTTTCCGCGTTCATGACACCTTATCTGGAGCAAAGTAGTAAAAACATATTTTGTATTGTGACGTTTTATGTACGCGATAGTGGATGAGGGCGTGGTGTGTTTGTTTAATTTATATTTGTAGATTATAAATAATAAATTGTTGAGTGTAGTGCCTACTCATAAACGAAATAATAATTCATGTTAATAGCAACAATGTGGATAGAGAAATTTTCTGTTAGTCAACATAACTTTACAAACAATCCCTACATTTACCTTCCTCTTGTTATTTTTATAGAATCGTTTTTGCTGAAATCACATTACGTCTGTATTCTTCGAAAGGGTTGCTAGACATATAAGTACGTTTTTTTGTAGGTGGAGAAATCATCGAATTACTTTTCTCGCTCTCGGTAATGTGAGAGAAGGTGTTAGATTTGTGCTAAATAAGACCCACATGTGTTCCTTCAGTTGCTCTTTGCGTTCCAAGGCCGTGGTACTTTTTTCAAACAACTGGGACAGAGGTATACCTAAGTCCACTTTTTCAGCTCTGCTTAAGTCCCAGAAAAAGGGGACAGCAAAAAAAGCAAAAAGAAATGGCCGCGCCTCGCAGTAAACAAGAGCGATTGGTCTGAAAGTATTAGCATACGAGAGGCTGTCTGTTTATTTTTGTTGTAAGTTCAGAGGCACGCCCACGTACTGTTTGAAACAACGTGTGCAGCACTTTTCCAATTTATTACTGAATCGGAAACGGGCGGACCGGTAACCATTCTTTGTTTTTTTTTTTAAAATAACCGGTAAAGTTTCAAAGGGATTTTGTTTTTTTAAAGTGCAATAGGTTAACGTCAAGGCCTCTTCAGCAAAATAAAATCTGAAAGGTGTTCCAATTTTAAAAGAAGTGTTCTATAGGTTCGTCGAAGTCAAGATTTTTCCGTTAACAATCATTGTTTATACAAGTAGTGTTGTTTGTTTTGTGTTTATTGGGAAACTTTCATAAGTATAAGGTTCTTCTTGTGAGTCGATTTTGGTGATGTCGCACCAAGTCCTAGGCAACCGTCCTCATAGTTGGATGGCTTATTGAGATGCCCACACTGTACCAACTGTATGGTTTGTTAATGCTGAACGAAACTTGAAGGTGTATTTGGGCAAGAAACACAACCCCAACATGTGCCTTCATCGTGCTCAATATTATCCACTCTCTTATAACAACATGACATAACCTCTTCAACTCTTTTGGAAAATTCTTTCTAAATTAAAAACTTAAATCGCAGTTTTAACGCGAGTAAGATTGATATTGAGAATGCCTTCAATTTCATAACCAGAGAAACTTGGACACAAGTTCAGTGGAAAAAGAAATGCCCAAAATGTACAGTTTTCTCTACAAATGTTATCGATACCCTTCTAAATTACTTTATAAGGAAAATCTTTTGGAAGCCGTCGGTCGGCTGTCAACAGGGCGACCCTCTTGGCCCAGTCATTTTCAGTTTGGCAATAAGTCGAATTATTCGGCAGCTAAATTCTAAATTCGATTTTTGATATTTGGATGACAGAACCCTAGAAGGTGATGTAGATCTATACATTCTTAAAAGACTTAATTTTTTTGAAGTATACTTTTTTTTAAATTGATTTATCCAGTGATTGACTGCGATCCCACCTGATGGTAAGTGAGGCGCACTAATTTATTAAGAGCCTATTCACTCTAGCCTTGAAGACACCTAAATTATAGTTGGACGGGAAGACCGCAGCAGGCAAATTGTTCCAGTCCTTCGATGTACGCGGTATAAACGACGAAGCGAAACGCATGACGCCAGACCGTTGAAGTTTCAACAACGTAGGGGGACTCGCCGTACGTCGGGTTGTCCGATGGTAGAAAGGAGATGGCGGAATCAAGTCATGCAATTCCCGCGCACACTCTCCAAAATGTAACCTGTAAAATAACGATAGGCTGGCTACCTTGCAATTTACAACAACTATAACATTTCGAATTGCAAAATTTATTTTCTATATATAAACAACTCGTAGACTAGATAACTAGATAAGCTTAATTTAACATCATTTCAGCCGAAAATCGTCCACTGAAACCCGGGGCCCTGGGATGAAGGCAAAGAAGGAACAGGAGTGCGTTTTTTGTCAGTAAAGGTCTGACACTATCTCGCGCTCCACCCAAGAGTGCGATTTGTCATAAGATGATTTTCCCACCCAAATTAAATTTTTACTACTAAGCCGTATATAGGACCAGACATACAGAAACCGAGAAAAAAAAACAATTGCCTATCTACCGCATCTGACGCGACTCACGGGTGCCAAATGTGCTAACTTAAAGCAAAATCCTAGTTTTAGTCAAACATAAATTAACGTGTATTTGGCGCAGTTACATAACGACAAGCCGGAAAGCAATAACGAGAACGACTCCATAGCCGTTTGGTACAACAATATTGTAACCTGTAAGTATATACCTGTAACCCGTGTAAGTATTGTTAAGTCAGTCCCTGAATATATTATACAAGGTAATGCCCTCGAATCATTGAGCGCAGATGGCAAACTACTGTAGATCTCAATTTAATAGTCTGTAGGAAGAGGGTGCTTTCAGAAATGATCTATATACAATGTGTTGTTTTTTATATCCCATAACTCAAGGTTTATATTCTATAAGGAAAAATAATACTAAAAGTCCTAGAATATGGGGCCCAAAAATGCATGGTTTCGAAGATATAATCAATCATAATTAATTTAGATCAAAAATGTACACCTGTATGACAAATCTTTCCTTTTGTGACGTCGCCAGTCATCGATGAAATCTAAAGTATTTTGAAAATAAACAAAAGACTACATATTTACGCTGTCATATTTCACGTAAGGGTGTTTTATATAAATAATCGTGAATTTGTTGAATTATTTTGAATGGAAAATGAAAACAAAAAAGATAATTGAAAAATAATTAATATCCTAGAGTTATAGGATATCAAAAGAACACATTGTGTATAAAAGGGGAAACTGGCTGACTGAAATATCAGCGCACAGCCGAAACTACTGGGCCTGAACTTTTGCACAAGGCTTCGTTTTATGATGTAGATGAGTACTAAGAAAGGGTTTTTGAAAATATAACATGGAAGGGGTAAAAAGGGGGAAAGTCGTTTGTATGCCAAATTATATTCCTTGTACCCATATTCCTGGAACTTAGCATAAATAGTAACCCAAGTAAATTAAAAAGGTTTTCACTATTCATTTTTCAAAACTACTCCTACCAAACGATTTAGGCCCCCCTAAATCGTTAAAGTGTTAAAGATTATATGGGGGCATCTTATTCCTTGGGTTAATAACATTGAAACTTTGCACAAATTTTAATCAAAAAGAAAAATAAAGCCTGTCTGGTATTATCATCGAGAACTTAAGCATTTACAGTCAAGAAGTAAAATTTGATGAAGTGGAAGTGATGAAGAAGACCAGAAATGGTTAACGGAACTTCATACTCATATAGATAGGAATAGCACAAAGAATCTAGATAAATTAGTAATTAAATAAGACGATTACAATTCTATCAAAAACAACGTGTAAGATTTATCGCCGACTTGAATTCCTGATGAATTCTGTCAAGACACTTTATCTCGGGAACGCGTGGAGGTATCGAAATGAAATTAAAATCATATACTCAGGTCTGCGGTTCCTTGAAGCTGTGAGAAAAATCAACTTTTAAGTTAGCGAAAAAAAAATGATACAGCCGTTTATGTCGCAAAAAATTTATATTTCGACACTCTCAATGGAATCATAATTCATAGGGTACATGCTGCAGGAGCGCAGGCCGCATAGTACGGCACGCTAGCATCAACGACATTATTCGTCGAGCTCTCGTCACCGTACTGCCGTAATAGAACCTAGCGGCTTGGTACGTGACGATGGCAAGAGACCAGATGGTATAATGTTGGTGCCGTGGAAGGAGGGTAGGCCTCTGGTGTGGTGTGGTGTTACAACGCAACCTGTGTCGACACCCTTGCGCTATCCCATGTTCTTAGTTCGGCGGGCTGTGCCGTCGGCCCGGCGCTGCCGTTGCGGCTGCTGAGACCCTTAAACAGCGCAAATACTGCAACCTTATTGGTAATTACAGTTTTGAGCCGTTAGGAGTCATGGGTGCGTGTGGGTCGAAACGCTTGGGTCATGGGGTCCGAGTGTGCGTCTTCTTTTCAAAGAAATTTCACGCCGTCTGATCGATACTTTGTGACCAGATGGCTGGCTCGTACTTCGCCCAAAGAATTAGCATTGCCATTCAAAGTGGCAATACTGCCAACCTTCTGGGCACATTTACGGATGACAGCGATGTGGAGGAGTACATCAACGCCCGAGTGTATTTTGTGTCGTTGTATTATATGTACATAGTTAGGTATAGTATAAAAGTATTTAAAGTTAATACTTAAGTCCTCGCTATGACTATACTTATAGAAACCAAATCAACTTCCAAAACTAAAGTACTTCCCGTTGACCCAGAATCCTGAAATTCGTCATAAAGCAAGGTCTTATAGCACAGATATAAGAATAAATCTGAAAATATTAAATTTTTGGTTACAACACAAAAAAAAGTTTATTTTTGCGATTCGGAAAAATCTTCGAGACTCCATTCGGGAATTGACACTACGACTACTTACATAGGTGAGTTTGTACAGAACCCTTAGGGCGCGAGTCCGATTTGCACTTGCCCAGTTTTTTTTTTCGTAATGTTATTTTCTCTGAAAGATCTACCAATCCAATAGTGCAATAGACTATGTTCTAGCTGAAAACCTATCGCTTGGTAATACCTATTGCCTATTGTGTTGTCTCTCGGCGATGGCTATAGGTAGGTATAATGCTTTGAAGCACTTTGACCATAGGCTTTTACAGGCCAAACCACAGAACATTGTATGCCTTTTGTAAGACCACTAAAACGTCAACATGAAAAGTACCTACGTAAGCATAAACCGCAAACCAGTATATTTTTTTCTGTTCGTAAATCCTGCTCGAGTTTTGAGTTGAAATCTGTTGAGCGAAGGTTTAACTTTCATATCTCGTTTAATTCAACATATAATGTTGTTAAAATTGAATTTTTGGTTTCCTGCCATTATATAATTTGAAACGCTAAGTTTAATTTCACGGTAACATTTGTGAGTAGGAGTACAAAAGACTCCGTTTTGCGAATTAACTGGGATGGATGAATATACCTGAAAATCAAATGTAAACTCAAAGGCTATGCAAGGAAAGCTCATAGTTTTTTTTTTCTTAGCACGGTTTGTTCGGTTTGTGTATTTCTGCACTAACAGCATGCTGGGCGTACTTGAGAGGAGAGGGTTGATTGCTGCATCATAATACAATGTTCTATGCGACTTGTGACGGGTATGTGACTTTGCAGACAATCTTTTCTTAAACTGATTTTAATTTCATTTAATTTACTGTACATAATTATGATTTTAATTACATAATTACAATATTGCATCTTCATTAAGCTTTCTGATCACGTGACTGAGCGTTGAGATGACGTCAGAACAAAGGAATAGGAGGCGTGGTCGAGGCGATCAACCAAAAGAGAATCAAAACGAAACGGTTGTAGCTTGGCTAGGGTCGCAGGACGTATTTAATTATAATTATCGACACCAGATATTTTTTTTATGATATAAACTAGTGGTTGACTTTCAACCTGATGGAAAGTCAATGCTGCCGCCGGGGCAAAACTCCGCTGCCCCGATAAATCACGGCATGGCGGACAGAGTTCCCGCGAGATTTCATGGTGACAACGACTGTTGCAACCCAGTGCTGAGTACGCCATAGTCACGGCGGCAACTCCCCTTTTTGAGGAGTGACTGGAGCGGCCACACTCCGTCGCAGGTCCTCACTGGACATGGCAAGTTCGGGAGGTTCCTGCATCGGATTCAGGCAGAAAAAAGCCCGGATGTCACCATTGTATGGACCGCCCAGAGGACCGCCATGTCCTTGTGGAGGCAATCGGCGGCAGCGACCTCTCGCGCCGTGCTCTGTTTCGGGCTATGGTCCGTAGCGAGGAGAAATGGCAGGCGGTCGCCTCCTTCTGCGAAGCAGTAATGCTAGCGAAGGAGGAGGCCGCATTCGTTTCCAGATGTCCTCACGTCCCAGCTGCCGAGATTCCCACCCCGACTACCAGACACGGTAGACACGGGCTTGCGGAAATCGAGCGATGTAGCTCGCCGTCCGGCCGACCGGTAAGGGGCCCAGCAGGGTCAATGCCCGCTAGCTAGGACCGTGGGGCATTTCTGAAAAGGAAACCCGTATCCTAGAATAAAAAGGGCAACTGAATGACACAGGTGTAGTTTTAGTCAATAAAAGTCTGACACGCCCTCTCACTCTGCCCAAAGCTGGAGAAGTCATTGCATGATTTCCAACTTAAAAAAACCTGATGGTAAGCAGTGATGTAATCGTTGATGCTGAATAGCTCTAGTTTATGAAAAGTCTTATTCACTCTAACTTTGAAGACACCTAAATTATAAACGGACGGGAAGATCGCTGCAGGCAAATTGTGATGATAAATAATGATTGACAACTCGTGTAGGGTTGTTGACCTTGGCTCACTAATTTGTCTCTCACTATAGGAGGCAATTGAGTGGCTTCTATAGTTTGCCGAGTAGGGTATTGGCTTGTCATTTTGGAATCTATACTTCTAGATATATATACTATTATTATATATATATATATTATATATACTATTTACTGAATAGTTTGGTTGACCGTGCTAATTTCAAGATCTACTGGTTCGAATTGAAATTTATTTTTTTAATCTTTTTTTTTTATTTGGTTCTTCAATAATGAGTCGGTATACTATTATTATTATAGGAAAACTTTTCAATCTTAAGTCTAAGTTCCCCATCACTTAAAGAAGAGCACTACATACACTATATTCTATACGCCTTAATAGCTAATTAAACAACAGAATAAAAAGCAAATAGAATTAAAATAACAGTACAGAATATTATACTACATACATTCACATGAACACACACACGCACAACAAAGCACAATATTTATAAAAGTCGTACCTATAGAACATCTGGGGCCATGGGTCGTGTGAAAACGAAACCCGAGGCCCTGGGATAAAGGCAACGGAGGAAAAAGAGTGGGCTTTTAGTCAGTAAAAGTCTGACAGTATCTCCCGCTCCGCTCAAGAGCGGGATTTGTCATTAGATGATTTTCACACCAAAAAAAAACACAAACAAGTAGAACATGTCTGAGAAAAATTAATGAAGATGCAATATTGTAATCACATCCACTAAAAGAGGGGAAGACCTGGTGACCTAAAATTCAGGCCAAAAGTCTAGCTTAGGCGTCAGTCTTCCGCAGTATGAATCCAATTATTGTCATTGTCTTAGTTTTGTAATTGCTGTGATATTGAGGTGAGAAAAAAATATTACTATAAAACAAACAGAATTTAACATTATACATATTTACGTTAATTATGATTCATTTTCTTTTAAGTAGGCAGTAGGTTATAATTTTAGTTAGCCCATTTATCGAGGAAGGTTAGATTATTTCAATTATATATCATCACGCTACGACCAACAGGAGCGGAGCAGTAACTAAATATATTATTTTAGTGGTAAAGTATATGTATTTTCTTTTTATTTCTAAATTATATGTTAGTTAGTTTTTTTTTTCTTCAATGTGTATGGATTTGTTATTTATTAACTAGGTTATTACTGTTTTTATTAAATGTATTTTTTAGTTTGTAAGTTTCTACTGTTCAACGCCTTGGAAATCCTCCGTAACGTCGTATAAGTGCTTGTAAATAAATAAACTAAAGATGCGGATAAAACCGCGGGGGACAGCTAGTGATAATTATAATAAAATGCAAAACTTTTCACCTCTTTGTACCTTTACATTGCCCTGGACTTTAACGATTTCATTCTATTAAATTATTAATTAACCAAGACTGTTAAAGTTTACTTACAATTATAAATTCCGCTACCTACTTTCAAAGAGCAATTCATTCTGAAAACGATACAATAAAGTATAAGTACGGTCTAAAAACGTCACCGTTAAGCTATAAAGTTAATTTAGACTCTTTGTACACTCATTACACTCAATTTAATCGTATGTAAAATAGGCTTTCATTACGTCTATGTACATTAGTCGCCTATTGTATTAACCCGCTGACCTTAGAGTCAGCTTCATTACGAAGAATTTACGAGTATTGAAGCGCCCCAGCCCCAGTCTAGCCAAATGGTAGTCCGTCCATTGCCGTCGTAAATAGTGTTGCCAGAACCAGTAAGTGAAAATTCGGGATGGAAGATGAAAATAATCGGAATTTTGGTATTCAAATCGGGACAATAATTTAATTAATTGCAATTGCCACAAAAAAAAAAAATAGATATGAGAGACTTAAGCAGGTTGGGCAGCAAAACTAAATGAGGCCGCTTCCTCAAAATTCATACAGAAGTAAGAGTTTTAAGTCTTTTACTTCTGTTTCATTAAAGTTTGATAGAAAAAAAGCGCCGAAAAGTGAAGTGCAAGACAGATATACAGTTCAGTTTCGAGAGCCTTTTACATCAAATCACGCGCGGCCTTTCTCGGAGGAAGAAGCAAAAATATATTAACAGCGTACTTCAGCATGAAGACGATGAAGTTTTACCTGTCAAAACCAAAGACAAAAAAAAACCAAAAATCGGGAAGGTTAATCGAGACAGGTCACCGTACCCTTGAAAATCGGGACTTCCCGCGAAATTCGGAACACTTGGCAACACTAGTCGTAAACCACACACATAGACACATTAGTGTAGGCTGTGGCCGTTGAATACGTAGACACAAATAAACCTTTACAATTACTATGAAATCTGATATCATGATTAATACAGGCCTATTATTTGGTCAATAATAGTAACATCCATTATTACGCCTGACTGCACGTTTTCAATCAAAATTCTCGATAAAAATGGTGGATTCCAGAACCCTCATTGTTTTCATTATTTAATATTTGTAGTACGCAATTTAATGCTCCTATTTGTAGTAATATTATAATATTGTGGTTATAAAATACTAATTCATCATCATCATCATTTCAGCCGAAAGAAGTCCACTGTTGGACATAGGCCTCCCCCAAGCGACGTCGCAACGACCGATTCTGTGCCTCTCGCATCCACCGCACAAATACTAATAATTATTTTGTCCAAATAGGTCAAATTTTTGGAATCAGAATGTGATTCTGGTCATGTTTAACTACGCATACTAGAGGCACAGTATAGTAGCAAATAAACTACAAGTAGTTTTAGTGTCGTTAGCCTTGACCCATCGATATAAAAAATGAATACATTAGTAAGTTATGAGTTCATTCCTAATTCGCAGCTGATTTGGTGTCAATGTCCGTCAAAATTCTTCTGTGTGGTTTTGTCCACTCTACCAATTTGTTTAAGTAAAAATATTTCTGAAAAATGTTGTACACAGGTGCTTACAGGAATATACAGTCACAATAACATGCAGAATATTGAAAAACAAGGTGTGAAAGTTTTCGCAATAAGAACGCACAACGCCGAACGCACAACACAACGCCGTCTAGTCCCAAGCTAAGCAGATCTTGTGTTATGAGTACCAGACAACTGATAAACATACTTATATATTTCTAAATACATACATATTATAGATAAATTACACTCAGACACAGAACAAATGATCATGCTCATCACACAAACATTTGTCCTGGGTGGGAATCGAACCCACGACCTCCGGCATAGCGGTCAGGGCCACTAACTACTACACCAACAGGCCTAAAGAATTATTATTTATTTTGGGAATCGTATTAATACCTATTTACAATAGCTTTTCCATTATTTCACAATAACCAACAATGCAGGATGAAGTAAACATCCATACCTACGTGTTCAAAGTAAACAACGAATCAAAAATGGTTTAAAAAGAATTTGTTCCTAAATTATATGCAAAGTGATCTCGAGGGGCGCGCTTACTACGTGAGGGTTTTTCATTGTCTCTATCTAATTAAAACTTGGAATGAAAAATGAACGCTATGTGTACTGATTACAAAATCAAAAATTAAAAAACCTTCTGCTCGCCTTGAGTAAACACATGAATAAGAAGATTCGCGTCACTTACGTTAAAAGCGCTCTTGGCTCCAGATGGTATTCGCCACATCTGCTTTTTAAACGAGAATGCTTTCAAGGGAATTCTGGTTGAAAGTGGGCATCTATTAATATTATTACAATTCATTACTACTCTGAGAAGTTTTGTTTTCTCATCTTTGAATAGGAAAGGATCGTATATTTAGAAGCGTTCGTTTTATTATAAAACAACTTAGCAGAGTTGTTTTTGGGTCGTTCAACTAAAAAGGCGTAGGTGCAATTCGCTACCGAAAAAAATGACTTAACTAAAAAAAACGGGCAAGTGCGAGTCGGAATTTAAGTACCCTAATTGAATTACGTAGATGTTTACTAATAACAAAAAAAAAAAAAAATTTTGTTACGTAACTACTAAATTACAAATGACTAAATTTACAGTTTTTTTTCCTATACTTGTGCAATGTGACCTTGCTTCATGCCAAATTACAAGATTCTACTTTAATGAGAAGTAGAACACGTTTTTGCGACATAAACGGCTGTATTATTTTTTTTCGTTAACTTATAAGTTTGATTTTTTCACAGCTTCAAGGGACCGCAGACCTGAGTATATGGATTTCATTTCAACTCGATACCTCCATGCGTTCCCGAGATAAAGGGTCTTGACAGACAGACGGATGGACAACAAAGTGATCCTAAAAGGGTTCCGTTTTTTCCGTTTGTGGTACATTTTTTCAAACTACTGGGTAGCGGGTTCCCTCTTCATTTTCAACGCAATTCTGTTTTTGGCCAGTCCGTTCGGTAGGAGTCAAACTCGTCTCGTCAACTTCGCCATGGTCTGCCGCGATACCGACTGGCGTTTAATGGGACCTTTTCAGTGGTCGTTTTTGAACGTTCCTCATCTGTCATGTGGCAGACATATTTGACTCAGTACCACTTAAGCTTAGCGGCCTTTTGACCTCCGTAACTCTGGTTTTAATGCAATATTTTCACCCTTAATTTAAATACTTTCTTTGACGCTATTCATTATGACTTGGTCTGTACATGGTCATGGTCTCGAGGCTTACCTTGTTCACTATGATAATCTCTTCTCACCGATGAGTATTCCCTTATTCTGTGCCATGGTTTTGATGGCTTCTTCGAAAGTTTTTTTTAAGGTGAAAAATCATCTAATGACTTTTACCGCTCTAAGGCGGAACGGGAGGGCGTCTCAAACTTTTACTGACTAAAACCATATCTCTTCAGTCGTGCTTTTTTATCACGGGTAACTCTTTCAGAAGTCGACCCCTGACCCTAGTAGTCATCGGCCCTGCTGGACCCCTACGGTTTTGCTGACATCTCTCTGAGGTGCGCGTGGAACACTTTCACTAACAGGGGTTTTTGGGTCTGAGTGTTTTGTGTATGTGAGTTTACTACATAAAATAGTCACACTTGGAACAACTATCTGTAGGTCATACAACAAAATATGTTAAGTCATTTCGAGGTACATTTTCATACAACCGCTCTTACGTGATTATGATGTTATTACACATCTTCGGAATATCTAGAGAGATCAAAATCAAAATATCTAGAGAGATATTTTGGATACACAGGTATCGTATTATGTAGGCTTTTATAGAAATCAAAACATAAATTTGTGTAAAACTAATCCAGTAAAGACCTCTAAAAATTTGCTATTTTAAGTGAAATTTGGCCCTTCATAATGTACTCTTATATTAAAAATATAAAAAAAGTATATAAACAGAAATCTTGCACATTTAATCGAGATTTTGAATGATGACAATTTTTCTGAAAAACGTTTAATGTTTGGAGGTAAGCGGAACAGAGAGTAAAGTCCCACAAACCTCCGTTGAAAAGGGAGGATCCTCCGACCAGACGGGATGTTATGTCTGGTGGGCTGCAACTGCCCGATAGATGATTTCGGGTTGTTCTATATGTTCTAATCGCGTGGAGAACTTTGATTGCGCGATTCAGGATTTTCTTATGTGACGCGATAGATGTCGCTACATCACTCCCCTCCGGAGATCGGAGATCGATAGTTCTTGATGCTTCTTGATGCGTGCCAGGCCATTGGTAGGTTGGTTCCAGTGAGTCGGAACCGAATGCCGCATAGTTCTCGGTGAGTCGGAACTGTCTGCGGTGATGCCCCAGTGAGTCGGGGTGGTGCTGCAGGATCCAGTGAGTCGGAGTAGTGCTGCTGGCTCCAGTGAGTCGGAGCGGTGCTGTGCGACGTGGTGGCTTGACTGCTTGCGTCGACCAGGAGAGGTTCTTCGTTGCTCTTCATGTGACTGGCCGAAGGTGCAGTGTGCTTCGCCAAGGTCGCTGATGAGGCTGAGGGTGATGACCAGGTATGACCAGGTAGGCATGCTGATGGTCAGGATACCCTTTATAGCCGTGGATGCTGGCTGTATGGCTCGCTGCTCGAAAGCTTGAGGAAGTAATGATGACGTCACGAAGTAGTAGCTGCACGAAGGCTGCGCTGACGTTCTTTGTCGAGGGTCACCAGTTTGGAGGTATGCGGAACGGAGAGTAAAGTCCCGCAAACCTCCGTTGAAAAGGGAGGATCCTCCGACCAGACGGGTGTTATGTCTGGTGGGCTGCAACTGCCCGATAGATGATTTCGGGTTGTTCTATATGTTCTAATCGCGTGGAGAACTTTGATTGCGCGATTCAGGATTTTCTTATGTGACGCGATAGATGTCGCTACAAATGGTTTAAAAAATACTCGTATTTCCTGGAACAAGTTTTATGAAATATTCGCTTATATTTAGCGTTGGATTGGGTGGAGTGGTAAAGGGCCCTCTATGCTTCCTGCATTTGTACCGTGGTATTTGGGGTCGGCGCAACACAATAACTCCCTTTTCTTTCATATCACTTTTCACACAATCCATCTTTTCTTTGGCCTCCCTCTCCCTCTCCATTCATCCACATGTATACTCATTATTCTTTTAGTAACTTGCGTTTCATCCCTCCTCTTTACATGGCCATACTAATACAAATAATTCCTCTTCAACTTTTCAGAGTATTTTTCTCTTAATAAGGAAAATTAATAAATTAAATAGAACTGTAATTAATGTAACTAATTAGTCTCATGGTTTTGATTTTATTAACATAAAAATATATTGTCTTTTAATTAGATATTATAGTCGGATTTTCTGTGAGAACATACCTACTTACTTTATTATGTTAAGAAAATTAATTAGATTTTGCAAAAAAATATGTAAAAAGACAATTGTTTCTCATCAACGCAGAATATTATTTGAATTACCTATACGCACAAAAAGTTTTGAGAACATTTTCGTGGTTCAGAAGTCTGTTTTAATGATAGCTATTTGTAGCTTTAACCTAGGGGTCTTTAAGTCAAGAGAGAATAGGTTACTTATTGCCTCTACATATGAACAAATATATACTCGGTTATAACCCGGTGTCTGAAAGAATCCTGACAATGAAGCTGAACACCAAACCGTGCGTACTAAATGTTATACAAATATACGCACCTACTGCACAAGCTCAAGATGAGGTAATTGAAGACTTTTATGGGAAACTAAAGGAAACGCGGGACTTCTTAGCTGGGAAATTAAAATGATTCTTGGTGACTGGAATGCCAAGGTCGGTAGTACACTTATTGATGATCATATCAGAGGCCCTGTTAGAAAATTTAGAATTGGCACTAGGAATGAACGGGGTGATAAACTGATCGAGTTCTGTATAGACAGAAATCTTAGTATCATGAACACGTACTTTCAACATCATCGAAGACGTTTGTATACATGGAGGTCTTCAGGTGATAGGCACAGAAATCAAATCGACTACGTCATTCTAGATACCCGCTGGATATCCTCAGTTTCTAATGTTTCAGATTCTCCGGCGCAGAGTGCAGTTCTGACCACAACCTACTCGTAGCCAATTTTTCACTGCGCTTGAAAGCACCTAGACGTTTACCACCTAAGCCTAGAAGCTTGGATCTTCTGAACAATCAGTCTTCGTTATCATTAGAAATAAAATTGAAGGATTATCCTGTGCAGGAGCATTCTAACGCTGACAAGCAGTGGTTACATTTGAAAGGTCACATCAACGATGCGCTGGACAAGGTTTCTAAAGAAAATGCTAGATATCCGATCTCTCGTGGGAACTCATCCAGCGCAGAAAAGACCTGAAAACTAGGGGTCTACGAGACTGTGCTCTAATGGCTGAATACTCCAAGCTTAGCAGAGCCATCACAACCAGTTGTCGCTTAGACAGAAATAATTTTGCACTTCAATCGCTCAAGAAGAAGAAGGCGTCAGGAAGCGACCAAATAACAACAGAGCATGCTTAGAGCTATGGGTGATTTGGGTGTTGAGACACTTCATAAGATTTGCTCACACATATGCCAAAATGGTCATTGGCCGCAGGATTTGTCGGAATTCGTAACTCTTCCGCTGCCCAAGAAAGGGTCAACCAAGAGCTGTAGCAATTATCGAACCTTATCCCTCATCTCACAAGTCAGCAAAATCTTCCTTCATATTCTGAATAATCGCATCCGCTACTCCCTGAATTGGTAAATCTTGCGGGAGCAAGCGGGATACGCTAGTGATAATGTGTTTCGTTGACTACAGCAAAGCTTCCGATTGTGTAAACTGGAATTCTTTGTGGAAGGTCCTAAACGAACTTGGAGTACCTTCTGGATTGCCCAACTTCGCACCGAGTATGACTCAATATCAATATCAGTAACGATGGTTCGTGCGAGAAGGAAGTTCGCAAGAGAATTGGCATAGCTAAGAGCGCCATGTCTCGGCTTGACAAAATCTGGAGGCATCGCAACATCTTTGCAAAGATCAAAACCAAACTGGTACGGAACCTGGTCTTGTCGATCAGTACGACGCAAGGAGAGATATCTAAAAACTAGTTACCTTGATAATGTCTGTTTTTGCAATTTAAATAAGCTATTGTCTTTTAATTTAAGAACAACCATAAAGAAACTACCAGAATCATGGAGGGATTTGAAGTACGAACGTAATCATATTAATCTGATACCGACAGTAAAGAGAGCGACAAAACTGTTTGTTGAAAGATATCTTTATCAAACGTTGGTGCAGATAAATAAGTTGGCACAGAGTTATCTCGGCCGGGACAACAAACTTCGTGCAGCCATCACCAAGTTTGTTCCACTGCATTTGCATCACGGATTTGATAAGTAAAAACAAATTTTGCAAATGGCTTCGACTTAAACCACAAAGAGATTTCAAGACTCTGACGACGAAAGTTTGTGAAAAAAAAACAGATTCGTAAAGTGAGCAATAGGTTGGGAAGTCACATGTTTATTCTAACTGGTTCATATATGATAGTTGTGTTGCAAGGCAATTGTCGTAGTTCTCTGCCAAAAGCTTACAGGTATAAGGTTGCCTGGTATTATTTTCTGAAATTTGGGACAACTCATGTATAAAATACAGTAAAAAATCAGGATAAAATATTTTAAGGGGCTCGTATTAGCCGAATTTGTCTACCCCTCTTCCCCTATATCACTACCAATATCCTATACTTGAACTATAAATCTACGTAAATACGGGAGAGTTTTGGCGTGAAAAATGACGTACGTCCACCTGTCCAAAGGGCTAGGCGACTTATGATTTGACATTTTGACGTCGTGATTTACAAAATTTGTTACCGAAAATTGAAAAAAGCTAATATCTTAAAACAATTTACTTTTAGTAAAAAAAGTATGTGTACAATATTTACAATCATTATATTCTATAGACCAGTATACATTTCGTGTTGATAATTGCTCAGGTAAAAAAGTTGACACATAAACAATATCGCAAGTAAACATTTTATTTATTGTTTGTAGTTATTATATATATTTTATTAGTTGTTTGTAACAATGAAAAAGTATTTATACAAAATTGAAGACATTGAATCAAAGTCTTGCATAGATTTTTTTAGAATTTTATGATGCCCTTTTAAGGTACTTTATACAAGTTGAAAAACGTTTATTTTCTAAGGCACGACCTGTTCCTTAACGTGAGACAGCAGAATAAAAAAGTCAAGAAATTTTTGTTTTAGTAATGTTTCATTTTCATATTTTAGTTTCCTATTGTTTATTTAGAATTTTGTACGTCCGAAAGAAAATAAAGAACGAAAATTCATGTACGTCTGTCACCGCGGAGTTCCTCCGAATCTACATTTGAGCTTCTGTGAAATGAACCAGAAAAGTTTAAAGTAAATAAATACATTTTGAAAATGGGAGAATAGTTAGAAAATGAAATAAGTAAAAAATTTTTAAAACTGTTCCCTGCGATATGTCAAATGAAACATATATTTTATTTGTTATATATTATATATTTTTTTTAAATAAAGGTTAATTGCTTATAGGTTATTAGAATATCTATCTGAAGTCTATGGTATTACAATAGTATGTTCATACTTCCTTTGTACTCAAATTTGGCATTTTTAACAATTGTTCGGTTTTCTTATCATATTTATGTAATTTATTAAAAAAGTCTTTACAATATGATCGGAAATCATGAATTTTGCTATTCTATTCGCACTCAAAGTGGATGATAAAGAATAAATTCGGTGAAAGATTAGTTTTTTATTTTTGGTTCATTGTCTAAATGAAAAATAATCACAACGGTGGGTGTACATGCTTGTCTCAGCGGGACATATAAAAATCTGCCGTTTCGCGGGGCACCTAGCAACGCCCTGAACGTCGTTGCAATTTTTTTTTGATAAAAACAATTTTTCAATAATTATGAAACTTATTTTGAATAGCTAACTTATTAAAAAAAAACAATTGATAGTGTAGGTACGTCTAAATATTTAGGTACAATAAAATACATTATATGTAGGTATATATGTGTATTATGTATGTAAATTCAAATTGAGTAGAACCAAAACGGAATACTTGTTCTGCGATTTCGGCGGTCTCTCCAATCCAGTGCCTTTAGCTCTAGCTGGAACGCCCATACCGATCTGCTCTGACTTTCGGTACCTCGGGTCACTCATCCAAGGGGATGGTGAGGTAGACCGGGACGTAACACATCGGATCAACGCAGGATGGATGAAATGGAGACAGGTCACGGGAACAACTTGTGACCCACGGATGCCCCTCAAGTTGAAGGGTAAAATCTACAAGTCCGTGATAAGGCCTGTCATACTGTATGGATCAGAATGTTGGGCTGTGAAAAAGACGGATGAAAAAAGATTGCATGTAGCGGAGATGAGAATGTTAAGATGGATGTGTGGTGTGACGAGAATGGATAAAGTGAGAAATGAATATATTAGGGGAAGTTTGAAAGTGGCACCAGTGACTGAAAAGTTGAAAGGGAATCGTTTATCTTGGTATGGTCATGTGAAGAGGAGGGATGAAACGCATGTTACTAAAAGAGTTATGAGTTTACATGTGGATGGATGGAGAGGGAGAGGGAGACCAAAGAAAAGATGGATGGATTGTGTGAAGAGTGATATGAAAGAAAAGGAAGTTAGTGATAGCATGACGAGTAACAGGGCAGAGTGGAAGAAAAAAACGTGTTGCGCCGACCCCAAATAACACGGGATAAGGGCAGGAAGATGATGATGATGTATGTAAATTCAAATATTGATTTAAAACCAATTCTATGTCAATTATGTTATGTAGATTTTTTTAAAGATTTTTCAGGAGGTTGTTTTCGTTGTTAGTCTCGAAAAGTAAATTTATATACAAAGGAGATTTTAAATTTGTAATGACCGACAATATGCAGTACCTACAAATTAGAATTTGGGCTTCCTTACTCAGCAATTATAATATAATAAAGAGCTATCAAGTTAATCACCTTAAACCAGTAACTACTACTTACTCACCGGGTTACTCAGTAATAACTGATAACAACATACAGGCATCATATTCAAATTCTTCAACAACTCAGCCAAACTCTACTGCGAGTGTTTAACAACAGGCAGTAAATTTTATGACGCGGAATAAACACGGACGGGAAAATGAAAAGGCGGATCATGGAACAGGATTCAGTCACAGCCCACAGGGTTTGCGGATGGCCCTTACCAAAAACCCTCATTATCCAAGCTAAAGTAAAATGAGACAGTGGATAACTAATTGAATCGGTACTAATTGCAATTCGAGCGCGGCGGCGCGGCCCGCTCCGTTAACACGGTTAAAGCGGGGAACACGGGAGAATATCATATTATTTTTGGAGATATACTTGCAGTCAATTTGCCGCTAACTCTTCCCGAGACTAATTGAGCAGCTAACTATAGAGCATGTTTAATTAATATCTATGGTTTTAAATATTGTATATTTTTTACGTGGATAATCATTCAATCAAACTGACTGAAATCTAAAAGGGCAACTGAAAGATCATAGGTGTTCCTTCAGCTGCCCTTTATGGTCCAGGGCCACAGTAACTTATTCGAACAATCCAGCAGAAGTTCCTACTTAGCTTGGATAAGAAATAAAAAAATCACAGGCAAAGTAATTTTAGCAAAATGACTAGTTTTAAACGTATCAAAGCCAAATTATAAAAAAATAACAATATCCAGTTTTCCACGGTTTTATTGTTTAAAAAAAAATCTGAACAAAGAAAAACTCTTAGAAATTATTTAACATTAAATTTGTAGTAGGTATAGGTACATAGACTGATATTTCACATAAGTAGGCTGAACGCCTTTAATTTACTTAACATTTACGTAATTCCAGCAATTACCGATGTGATTCGGATATAAATAAAACCTATATAAATAAAACCTATTAGAAATAGTCGTCAGAACGTGGACGTCGGTCTGTGGTTAAATGTCGTGGTCATCGCGGGTCTGACGTCAGAGAAGCCGAAAATAAAGGCCCGCTGTCCGAGCCGTTAACTATTGCTATATATGTTATTTCATATGAGAACTTATATTTAGAATTCTAATTTCGTCACGGTTGGATTCCTAAAAGGCTAGATAAAGTTGTACTAATGACATCGTTTGCTGGAAAAGGTATTAGGGATATAAAATGCTTTAGAAGGCGTGACGTAATACACACAAAGAACAGCCCCCCTAGCCAAGTTACGATAGTTTCGTTTGCGTCGAACGCCTCGAGTAGGCCACGCCTCCGATTCCTTTGTTTTGACGTCATCTCAACGCTCAGTTACGTGGCCAGAACAAAGGAATAGGAGACGTGGCCTACTGCAGGCGTTCGACGCAAACGAAACGATCGTAACTTGGCTAGGGGGGCAGGCGGGTCACTAGTTAGCGCTAACTAGTAACCCGCCCAGGCTTTGCACGGATACAAATTATTTTTATAAACCTTTATCATTTATTACTCTTTTTAACCGACTTCAAAAAAAAGGAGGAGGTTATCAATTCGGTTGTATGTTTTTTTATGTATGTTACATAGGAACTCCGCAATTAATCAATGTATCCTAGCCGTGTTTGGGCTTATTAGAATTGTCATGAGATGGACTTGGGCTATAAAGTACTATCGAACTGATCTGATGATGGAGCCAGAGGGTGGAAGGTAGATACAGGAACTTTATAATAAAACAATGTAATTCGAATTGTCATGAGAAATAGGCACTCTGGATATAAGTGTATTGCAACTAAAAAGTGTGAAATAAAAAACTTATTACAAAAATAAAAATTAACCGACTTCACTAAAAAAAAAACACTAAAAGGATCAAAATAACTTGATTTCGTAAGTCGGTGGTAAGTATGAAACAAACAACACCGACAAACACCGACTTCCGAAAGTAAAGTTATTTTGATCCTGTGTTTTTTTCAGTGAAGCCGGTTATTTTTTTTTTGTAAAAAGTTTTTTATTATTAGTAAAAACTGTATCAATATCTGTTGCGTGGATTAGAAGGTATTAGTGGATAAACATAAAGACACGAAAATCGGAATTGTTTTGTTCAAAGCAATCTAATAACAATAATAATATTAACATCAAGTTTCTCTCTGATATTCTTCACTGGACACTGGGGAAAACTCACATCCAGTGATTAGCTGTAACAAACTGAATAATTATGTTATATTATTCTTGTATTCCCTGCGGTACATATAAAGTGGATACGTCCAACCTAATCGCATGTCAGTTACGGTGTGTTATGGTTGCTGTACCCACGTATTACAAACCTTGTTGTGTTGGAAGCTCGCCTCAAGGAGATGTCAGCAAACCGTAGGGGCCCAGCAGGGTCGAAGCCTTCTGGGGCCGCGGGTAGTGTGAGAGTGAAACCCGGGGTCCTAGCACCAAGGCGAAGAAGAAACAGGAGTGGGTTTTTAGTCAGTAAAAACTTGACACGCCCTCCTGCACCGCCCAAGAGCGCGGGAGGTCATTGGATGATTATCCCACCTAAAAAAAAAAAGTTGTGTTGGAAAGTCATGATTTTGACAGGTGGTATCAATCGATGTTTCCAATTATTTCGTATTTGCATTTAGAAATTAGAAACCTTTCATTTTGCCCTCATGTGACTATTGAACGTGGGTGCCTACTGGCTGTGGGTGGCAGAAATTATAATTAAAATTGATTTTAATGTGGAATAATACTGTGGCGAGCATGGAGGCCACGCTAATACTACTAACTTGTAAACTGGCAAGTTATATTTTTAAGGTTTATAGTAAGAAAAGCAAAGTTAGTGTAGTAGATATTCGAAACATATATTGATTAGAGATTATCCGCAACATTGCATGTAGCGGAGATGAGAATGTTGAGATGGATGTGTGGTGTGACGAGAATGGATAAAGTGAGAAATGAATATATTAGAGGAAGTTTGAAAGTGGCGCCAGTGACTGAAAAGTTGAAGGGGAATCGTTTGTCTTGGTATGGTCATGTAAAGAGGAGAGATGAAACGCATGTTACTAAAAGAGTTATGAGTATACATGTGGGTGGGTGGAGAGGGAGAGGGAGGCCAAAGAAAAGATGGATGGATTGTGTGAACAGTGATATGAAAGAAAAGGAAGTTAGTGATAGTATGACGGTTGACAGGATAGAATGGAAGAAAAAAACGTGTTGCGCTGACCCCAAATAAGATGGGACAAGGGCAGGAAGATGATGATGATATTGATTAGAGATTGTCAAATAAGAAAATACTAAGCAAATTTATATATTTTTTATTATATTTTATTATACATATATTTTTTATAGATAATGTAACAAAAAGTGCTTCTAACAACATAGTAAATTAAACTAGAAGCCTTTCATTTGCGTCTTCCCTATCACAATACCTACCTGCTATAATTGGGATCTAAATAATACAGTATTTGCGAGTCTATTTCGGGAGAGGATGGGTTGTTTATCACAAACGCCCAATTAATCACAGAGAGAAACAACTCAAAACTGAGGTATATGATGATTGAATCATAATTATATAACTTTATATTTTACGATTCATATTTAATTTAATTACTAGCTTTTGCCCGCGACTTCGTCCGCGTAGAAGTCGAAAATGGTTTTATTAGGTTTTTTGAGATACGAAAATATGAAATATTATTTATTATCTTCGTCGTGTGTGATAATCCATTGAATTGTATGGCAAGCGATATTGTATCTTAAGATAAAATATTATAGTATCTTAGCCGTGTGCAGCGCCCCTTAGTGAACTCCAGTACGGGTGACCTAACCTATGACAAACTTATTATTTTCGGTTGGTACAGTAACCGGGTCTAACCGCAAAATTAAGTTGGTTTTTTATTGTATATACGTTTCCGGGATAAAAAGTACCCAGTGTGGAGCCCAGGACATTAAAGAATAATTATACCAAGTTTTTTTAATCACATTTTTGGGTTCGGTGTCGGTCTAGTAACACAGCTTGCCATTTATTTTTTTGATACTTTCAATGTACAGAATTTTCACTTCTACAGATTTATTATAAGTATAGATTTCCTTTCAAGAAATTGTTATTATATATTATTTTGGAAATAAAATAAAAAAGTTAAACATTAAATAACTATGAATATTTCTAATCCAACTACGTAGATATATGTATGTACTAAAAACAAATGCACTTAGGAGTCTAAAGGCTTTTTCAATTGTTTATCTTTCGGGTGATATTATGTACCATAATGATTTAAACCAGACATACACATGTGGATGGGGGGGAGAGAGGGGCCAAAGAAAAGATGGATGGATTGTGTAAACAGCGATATGAAAGAAAAGAAAGTTAGTGATAGTATGACGGTTGACAGGATAGAATGGAAGAAGAAAACGTGTTGCGCCGACCCCAAATAAGATGGGACAAGGGCAGGAAGATGATGATGAATGATTTAAGCCAGACAAAATCGTGAAGAATCTAGAAAGTGATAATAGTATTGAAACAGATGGTCCCTGATCATAAATAATTTCGTGAATTGGCTATTTTTTATTAGTTATGATAAGTGGATATGAATAACGAAATATAACGTCAGTACCTACTAAAACGTACCTATATCATCATACCATCGGAAATAACAAATATCCGGGCAATAAATATTCACAAAGATCGCGTGGAAGGCCACGATTCTGCGAACAAAATCAATTTAGGCGTTGTTTATAATGATATAAGGAGCAAATAAAGGACTCGCACGTAACGTGCATGATTCAATTGTGTGTGAACGACGCCGCGTTATAACACTCTTGTATGTACCACGCTTTATATGAAGTATATTATATTTTAAGAGAGGTACCTATTCTATTTTCAGGTGCTGTCGTATTTCAAGGGGTTTATTTCGACTTTATTCTCCTTTCGTGACGAGGTGAGCAGGGCTCGTGTTTGAGGCTTCACAATTTAACCTTACGTTCATCAATTCATCCGTGCATGAAACCCCATGTAGCGATCATTTTATGGATGGGAATATTTATTTATAACCACTCAGGGGTATTTTTTTTTAAGGTCGGAAATTATCTAATGATGTCCCCCGCTCTAGGGCCGGGCGGGACGGCGTGTTAGACTATTACTGAATAAAACCACACCTATGTTCCTTCAGTTGCCCTTTGCGGTCTAGGACCACGGGTTAACCTTTCAGAATTTAACCTTCCATGGGTTAGGTTAGTAGGCCCAGTAGGCTTCGGCTCTGCTGGGCCCCTAAAGTTTTGCTGATATCTCTTTGAGGCACGCGTGGGACACAATGCATCGTCGACGACTCGGGCTCGGTCCGGACGGTTATCAGACGGCTGTCTGACGGACGGCGAGCTACCCATTGCTCATCGTCCGCAAGCCCATGCCACCGTGGCTGATAGTCGGGATCCGTTGTAGTATGTCCGTACCCTTACGCGTGAAATCATTTAGGGGTATGCTACGCGGCATCATAGATGTCACTGCAAGCACTAGCGTGGTATGTTGGTATTGAAGAATGCCTTTTTACTACTTCAAGTAAAACTCTTGTGATATTATGTTTTTGGCTAAATACAGAACTAATCGAAATAATTAATTCTTTAATAACATTGATGTTGTCGTGTGATTTAAGAAAAGGAAACTGTCTCTTTAATGAACATAAACATCATTCATTTCACAACATTTCTAAGGCCCGTATTATAAGGCCCGTATTAAGAAACGTTCTTCGGCCCAAGATCTCGTACTTGATACCATGCTTGACGTCCTGAAAACATTAATAAACGAAGTTCACAAACTCTAGCTCAAGCTCAAGCTCCAGCTCAAGTTTCGACTTAGGTTTACGTCATCAGTCGAGTTTTGACTGATTATGGGACTTTAGGTCGTGATTAGCTTAGCGCGAAACATGGAGTTTGTAAATACTTTGAGTCAAATTAATTATTATGATAAAATAAAGTTCATACTATTATGTTATTTTATGGCCCTTGCGATATCGTTTATCAAAAATTTATAAAAGGTATGCGTCAAATCCTTTTGGATTGCCAAGTGAATGTTTCAAAAAATGATTTAATTTCGTTCAAGATTCAGTGTTTTATTTAGTCTCATTAATAAGAATTTTTAAACTTCGGTCAACGTGACGTAATCGTTCACGTAAGCACAGCTTGAGTACAGCGCATTGAGAAGCTGATGTTGGTACCTGATATTCTGTAGTCATGCGTTTATTTATTAATTAGCAATGATCTTGCTCGCAGAATAGATGGCCGTTGGGGCCGAAAGGTTCTGGAGTGGTGAGCGCGTACCGGAAGATGCAGTGTTGGAAGACCCCTATAAGGTGGACCGATGACCTGGTGAACGTTGCGGGAATCCGATGGATGCGAGACGCACAAAATCGTTCTTTGTGGCGACATTTGGGGGAGGCCTATATCCAGCAGTGGACGTCTATCGGCTGAAATGATGATGATGATGATGAATGATCTTGAGCTTCTGACATCGTATAATAGAGTAACAAATGATATTGCACTTGAAGACGTAGTTGAGATACGTATATACATACGGAGCTAAGTTTAAATAAGAACTGGCATCACTGCCTTTGAAGGAATTCTTCCTTTTTTAGTGTATAATTTACATATAAATATCAATTTTCCAACTGAGAAATGAGTTTGAACCTTGGCCATAACACTTTTTAGTGCCTTGTTTGTTTGTTTTTCATCAAAAATCATTAGCATTCAATAGTACCTTACTACGTATGTTGAGGAGCACAACGATCTCCTAGCTCATATAAGTTGTTAAGTCTAGGTTTAGGTAAAAGTTAATGTTAATTGTAATGAACGTGGTTGGCAGAAAAATAAAGATTTGTATGGTTACAACTGTCACTACTTCCACCCACGTGCAAATACTGCTCCACTATGTGATCATATGATTGGCTTATTAGAATTTTGGTGGTCGTATAAGACCACCACTACTTGCACCCACCTACGGGGGGTATAAATATAGCCGCCTCACGGCCGAAATTGTCGTCGTCGTTTGTCATCGTGTTTCAAAACTTGCTGTATTATGAAGAGAGAATAAATCGTGAAGCCTTCAAGTTCCTGTGTTTCATTTTCTTCGGGAATCATCCACCCCTGCGCCTGAATATTCCACAAAAAAATTGGTCCTTCGAGCCTGGATCGTCCTGAAAAAGCTGAAGATCGTCTTGGAAAGTCTGAAGATCGGCCTGAAGATTCGTCGAGATCGCCCTGTGAAGATCGCCCTGAAGACTTATCAAGATTGCCTGAAGACTTATCAAGACTGCCTGAAGACTTATCAAGAGCGTTCTCAAGACTCATCAAGATCGCCTTGTAAAGATCGCCAGAGAAGATGAGTGAACGCAGCGCCGTAACTACACGAAGCAAGCTACGCAAGTTGGAGGAAACAATCAACAAGCGACGTGCCATGGAGAGTGACTCGGGAGTGCCGTCTGAATTGGCACCGGGATCACCATCGATAGCGCCTACGTCATCTTCTGTTCCTGTACCTGCACCTGTGATTCCATTGGCGGGGCCCGGTCGTGTGATTGACTACAGTGATGCTGCAACACCAAGGGAATCGGAAATACGACGGAGTGCAAGGAAACAAGGATCAAGAGCCAGCCACGTCTCCACGAAAAGCGGACAACGAAGTGCCGACTATCTTCGGAGGAGGGTCGAATACGAGGCTGAAAGAGAGCTAGTGCGCCTGAAAGAAAACCTCGTGAGGAAGAAACTTGAAGCAGAATTGGCTGAAATAGATGCAGCAGCCGAGGAAGATAACTCATCAGATGAAGAAGGAACGACTCGCCGAGTTGAAGAGTGGATTACTCGTACCGCACCCAGTGAACAAGTGCCGTCAAACTCAGTGCCAGTGACAGTGTCCGTGTCCGCGACCTCGCGCGAAGTACCCGTGTCCGCGCCCGCGACCTCACACAATGTGCCCGCGTTCGCGCCCGCGACATCTCGCGGAGTACCTATGTCCGTGACGCCACAAGTATCAGCGCTCCCACAACAGTGTGCGCCCGCGGCCGTCCAGTTCCGAGACTTAGTGCCCGACACGCCTATACCGAGTGGCAGTGTACCGCGAGTGCAACGTGAAGTGCCTGACTGGGATCAAACCTTCGCTGAAGATACAGATAGAAGCCGATCGCGAGACAGGAAGATAGATCAGCTAGCAGAGGCCATTTCGAACCTAGCTCGTCCGCGACCAGTGCCCAGACAAGCTTATGAGTTGCCATACTTCAATGGAGATCCAGCTGATTGGCTGTCATACAAGAACATGTACTGGGACACTACAGCAATGTACAACTTCAAGCCGCATGAGAACCTAGCGCGCCTGAAAACATCGCTGCAGGGAGAGGCCAAGATAGCAGTAGAAGATCTGCTCAGGACATCTACGAATCCTACGGAAATCATGAAGACACTGGACGAAGAGTTTGGACACCCGAACCTAATACTGGAATGTGCATTAAGGAAAGTGCGTGCGTTACCTAAAGTAACGGAAAGTGGTCGTGAATTAAGAAAGTTCTCATCGACAGTGCGGAATTGTGTGTCGCTGCTGAGGAATGTGCATGCAACAGGATATCTGAATAACCCACAACTGGTGAGTGAATTATTAAATAAGTTGACACCTGTACAGAGAGCTCAGTATGGGGACTTTGCTATGGGCATGGCTTCTACCCAGGGAATTGACGTAAGGGTGTCGCCTAGTTTGGAAATATTGTCAGAATTCCTAAGTCACTTAGCCCGAGCTACCTCCTATTATGTGCAAATGGAAGTAGGCGCTACCGGAGCACCGGTTTCTAAACCACAGAAAAGCGCACCAAAGCAAGTCCCATATAGAAGCATTCAACGATTGCATGTACAAAGTGACAATGTACCACCACAAACAAAAGTGTCTCAGTGCACAATGTGTGAGGGAGATCACAATCTCACCAAATGTGATAAGTTTGCCAAGTTGAATATAGATGAAAGATGGCAACACGTAAAGGATAAACGTTTATGTTTTAAATGTATAGTGAAACAACATGCAAAGAATTTCTGTCGAGCTAACAAATGTCCGTCATGCAACTATGCACACCATATCCTATTGCACGCAGAGAAAAAGACCACTGAAAGTGTCACGAACGTGAGTGAGTACCACGGCAAGTCACTTCTAAAAATATTACCCGTGTGTGTAACAATAGGGAACAACACACACGAGTGCTACGCCCTACTTGATGACGGGGCCACGATATCGCTGATAGATGACTCGTTGGCAGAGAACGCTGGGGGCCAGGAAGAACCCTTAGTGTTAAAAAGTGCGCGCGGACAAGAGGTGTCAGACAATACCTCACGAAGATTGACAGTGTCAGTGCGTGGGCCAAACGGCAAAGTGTTTACAGTGAAGTGTCGTACCTTCAAAAGACTGGACTTACCCGCACAAACAGTGCCGGCTGCGTTGCTTACGGAGCACGCTCACCTGCGCGACTTGGGCTGCGAGGGAATGATTGGGGCCAAGCCGCTGCTGTTGCTGGGACAAGACAATTGGGAGTTGCTGATCGGCCGGGATATACGCCGAGGAAAATCTGGTAAGCCCGTTGCTTCCTTGACCAAGCTAGGTTGGGTCGTGCATGGACCCGTAGGCAAAGGACATAGGTCGGCTGTAGAGTCTGTGAATTGTGTCGCGGAACCACTATTAGATTTACATACGATGGTAAAGAACCAGTTCGAGCTGGAATCTATAGGGATAGTAGAAATTCCTAGAGCACATAGGGACAACGATAGAGCTCTAGAGATTTTAAATAATACTAGCCATCAAAATAAGGATGGCCAATGGGAAGTGGGGTTGTTGTGGAGGCATGATAGCCCGCAGCTCCCCGACAATTATGCTTACGCTCGCCATCGCTTAGCGGGGATAGAGCGTAAGTTAAGCCGGGACCCTGAATACGCTGAGGCCTATAAGAAGCAGATAGATAGGTTAATTGATCAGGGGTACGCCAATAGGTTGGAAAGCGGCGTCCAAGATCCGGTTTGGTATTTACCCCATTTTGGGGTAAAGAATCCAAATAAGCCGGGGAAATTAAGGCTAGTCTTTGACGCCGCCGCCACTTATCAAGGGACATCATTGAATGACAACCTATTGGCGGGCCCCGACCTATTGAATTCCCTCCTAGGGATTTTGTTTAAATTCCGGTTAGGGCCGATAGGGTTCACGGGAGATATAGCGGATATGTTCATGAGAATTAAAATCAGAGAGCAAGACCGCGGGGCACAGCTATTCATGTGGCAGTCGGGAACCGAGAAGGAACCCCAAATTTATATCATGAGCTCTATGATATTCGGAGCAGTATCGTCTCCAACCTCGGCGATATACGTCCTGAATAAGAACGCATCGCGTCATGAGGAGGAGTACCCCGAAGCAGTAGCAGCCATAAAACGAAATCATTATATGGATGACTACCTGCATAGTACGTGGTCTGTCGCTCAAGCTTATAAACTGGTAAATGACGTGACCCACGTTCACGCCGAGGGCGGGTTTCATATACGGGGGTGGGTCACGAACTCCCAAGAGCTGAGGAGTAAGCTGCAAGTGGACATGCCAGACCGCATATCCCTTGAGAATGGGGACAATGCGTCCGAACGCACATTAGGCATGATATGGTCACCAGCAACCGACCTCTTAGCCTTTGATCTATCCTTCAAGAAGATACCCAAGGCTATCGTGGAGGGGGAAGTAGTACCCACGAAGCGAGAGTTCTTAAGATTGGTAATGTCAGTGTTCGACCCGCTGGGTTTCCTGTACCCATGCGTCATTCAGTCGCGCATATTAATGCAGAGGATATGGCGCACAGGAATTCAGTGGGACGAGAAACTGGGTGAGGCGGAGGCAAAGAGTTGGTTTGAGTGGCTGTATAACTTGCAGCAACTTGAGAAGGTAACCATCCCGAGATGGTATGGCCTAGTTCTAGAAAACATAGAACTTCACGTTTTCGGGGACGCAAGCGAATCCGCATATGCCGCAGTCGCTTATATAGCGGGAAATGATGAGCTCGGCAACAGGCGGGTAAGCTTCGTCCTAGGAAAGGCCAGGGTGGCCCCTCAAAAAGTAATTTCAGTTCCTCGCCTGGAGTTACAGGCAGCAGTGTTGGCCTGTAGGATAGCGGCAACTATAGAGGCAGAGTTGGGGGTAGATATAATTTGTAAATATTATTGGACGGACAGTCAGACCGTTTTAAAATGGATAGGTTCCGACGCTGCAGACTTTCAGCGATTTGTGTCCCACAGACTAGCCGAAATTGACGCAAGGTCAAGGAAGTCCGACTGGCGCTGGGTTCCCTCGGCGTTAAACCCGGCCGACAAAAGCACCCGCTTGGACTGGCCTATCAACAGTGGTGAGTGGCTTTCGGGCCCTTCATTCCTTTACCGTCCACAGGAGCAATGGCCGACGGCTTCTGGGAGTAACGTAGTGACGGAGGAGGATTTAGAACGTGTGCAACATGTAAATATCTTGACCACACAGGCCGAACCCACCCTGACATACGAGCGGCTGCCGACATGGACACGCGCCGTACGTGTTGTAGCGCAGGTAATGATATTTACAGAACTTTGTCGCAAACGACGCAACTCGTCTAACGTCACTATAGAAGACCTGCGAGAGGCAGAACTACGCCTGCTGAAAATAATACAGGCCGAGAGTTTCGCAGAAGATATTAAAGCCCTTCGAGAGGCCCGACCGCTGCCAAAGAACAGCAAAATAAGGACACTAGACCCGATGTTATTCGAGGACGGGCTAGTGAGAGTACGCGGCAGACTGGGCGCCTGCAGCGAGCTTGCCTTCGGAGCGCGTCATCCCATAATACTGGATGGGAAACACGCCCTCACGCGCCGACTAGTATCAAAGTACCATGTGGCCTCCCTGCACGCTAATCAAGAGGCCGTGGTAAACAATATACGGGAGAGGTACTGGGTAACTAACCTGCGATCGACAGTTAAAGCAGTGGCTGCAAATTGTCAGAAATGTCGAATCACAAGAGCTAAGCCTACTTCACCGAAGATGGGAGACCTGCCAGCAGCGAGACTGGAAACATCACGAAGAGCCTTCGTCCATTGTGGAGTTGACTATTTCGGCCCCATGGAGGTTGTCATCGGGCGGCGCCGGGAGAAGAGGTGGGGCGTGTTGTTCACGTGCCTTACTACGCGCGCTGTCCACCTGGAGCTGGCGGCATCACTGAGCGCCGACTCTGCTATACTAGCACTCAGGCGCCTGATCGCACGCCGCGGCTGTCCCGCGGACATGTATTCCGACCGCGGGACCAACTTCGTCGGGGCGCACTCTGAGCTTCGGGAGGCGCTAAGGGAGCTAAATCACGACCGTCTCGAGAGCGAGGCGACAGGCCGGGGCATAGCCTGGCACTTCAACCCCCCGGCTGCTCCACACATGGGTGGCTGCTGGGAGCGCTTGGTGCGATCAGTAAAGAACGCACTACGGGCGACCCTAAAAGAACGAGCCCCTCGCGAGGAGGTCCTCACTACTCTTCTCACTGAGGCCGAGCTGGTCATAAATAGCGGACCGCTCGCCTATGTGAGCTGCGATGCGGAGCAACCAGTGGTGCTGACACCGAATCATCTCCTGCTGGGCACTGCCGCGGGAGATGCGCCGTGCACACGTCAACATGCGGTCGACCTCGACTCGCGCCGCATGTGGAAGCGGGTGAACGCGCTGGCCGACCTCTTTTGGAGGCGCTGGCTGCGCGAATATCTCCCAACGTTGCAGCAAAGAAACAAGTGGAATAGTGATGTGCCCAACGTAAAAATCGGTGACGTGATAGTGATCGTGGACGATAATAAACCACGTAATCAGTGGACCAAAGGTGTTATTACAAAGGTGTACCCCGGCTCGGACAATGTAATTAGGGTCATAGATGTAAGAACCAACAATGGAATTTTACGACGTCCGGTTGTAAAGGTCGTTGTGCTCCCTACCGATGGCTCAGTAATCGGTTGAACCCTCTTACGGGGGGTGGGATTGTTGAGGAGCACAACGATCTCCTAGCTCATATAAGTTGTTAAGTCTAGGTTTAGGTAAAAGTTAATGTTAATTGTAATGAACGTGGTTGGCAGAAAAATAAAGATTTGTATGGTTACAACTGTCACTACTTCCACCCACGTGCAAATACTGCTCCACTATGTGATCATATGATTGGCTTATTAGAATTTTGGTGGTCGTATAAGACCACCACTACTTGCACCCACCTACGGGGGGTATAAATATAGCCGCCTCACGGCCGAAATTGTCGTCGTCGTTTGTCATCGTGTTTCAAAACTTGCTGTATTATGAAGAGAGAATAAATCGTGAAGCCTTCAAGTTCCTGTGTTTCATTTTCTTCGGGAATCATCCACCCCTGCGCCTGAATATTCTATAACGTACTTATAATATCAATTAATTATATAATACAAATGCCCTCAACATTTAATATAACAAGTACAGTAAAACAGCTGTACTTGTTATATTAAATTTTTTAAAACATTGACGCGTTTACCTAAAATCTTTTATTTTATTTTTAAGAATAATATTTAATTAAACTCACTTATTTGGCAATTTTAAACTATTTAAGTAGTATTTATTATTCTGTTAATAGGTTTAAATCCAATATGATTAGTTCAATAAGTTAATTTAACTAAATTAAGCTACTTACTGCATTACCAAAGTAGTAATTATATTTATAAATGAACCGTAAATAATTTTAAGATCTGCATGGACTATGAATAATTCATGGGGTCAGGTGTAAATCACCTAGAACTCAGTGTAAGTGAACTATTTATAAATGAGGCAGTGTTTTATATGCGGTTGTCACTGCCAGGGTCCTCGCAAAGGAAGCGACGCTGCACGCACATGCTAGTGGGGTAGGCTGACCGCGACTGACATGTTTAAATATATAAAAGTGTATACAGGTATATCGCATGCTTACTCATAAAAAGACCGAACTCAAAAACAGGGTGTTTGAATTTGAAAACACACGTTTCAAAAATAAGGTTTAATTTTCAATAACCTCTTTTTTGAGTTACGTCTCTTTTTAATGAAGTGTGCGATATGTTTTTTTTTCAGTTTATTTATTTATCATTCTAGTATGATCATGCTCTTTCTGTAACGGCGTCTTGATTATTATGCCTCCCCCTCCTTGCGTCGTATTCCTCAATACTGAGGGTCGTGACCTCCCTGTTTCATCACTTTAACTCGTCTAATATTTCTTCATCTGTTTCTGTCTCTAGCGATGTGGTGATTGTTATGACATACCTGCATTTTAGGGTTCGTCCCCATACGACTTATGATGTAGGTATATTTTATATGTTGAGTTGACATCATTTTTGATTTCTATTTTTAATTTTTATGAATGTATGATTAGTTAACTGTCATAGGAAAATGGATTGGATTTGTTATTTAGTGTGTTTATATTTGGGTTTCTAATTATGTTGATTTCACCTCTGTTTATTAGTAATATTTTGTTTTGTGATAAACTATTTCGGTAGTAGTCGTTTTGACTTTGGAAATTTAGGATAAAATTTCAAAAAGAAAGAGATATATCTACCCACTGTAGTTATGGTTTCAAATTAAAACAATTTAAAACAAAATTGTTACCCATTAACTAAAAAACCGGGCAAGTGCGAGTCGGACTCGCGCACTGAGGGTTTCGTACAAACTTATCTATGAAAACTGTTCAATTCTCGAATTGAGTTACGAAGATTTTTACGAATGGTTTTTTTTTGTAACGTAACAATAAATTTACAGTTTTCAGATTTTTTCCTATACATGTGCCATGAGACTTTGCTTCATTCCAAATTTCAGGATTCTATATCAACGGGAGTGATTTTTTCTCAGCTTCAAGGACCGCAGACTTGAGTATATGGTTTTAATTTCAACTCGATACCTCCACGCGTTCCTGAGATAAAGGCTCTTGACAGACAGATAGACCGGCAGACGGAAAACAAAGTGATACTATAAGAGTTCCGTTTTTTCCTTTTGAGGTACGGAACCCTAAAAAAGTTGTAAATATCTACAATTGATATCGATTTCGTACTCAACAGAGCCCAAGAAGTTGAAATGTGGGGAAATACATAGCTCAAGTGTTATCACAAACGTAGGACAGACTAAGTAGATAATCATAATCATTGAGCCACTGATTAATATGTTACGGAATGTATTTACGCATTAATACATGTCATCGGTACGTAATTATGATATTACGTACCGATGATATGTATTAAATACCTGAATACCGTTGTAGACACCAATTTATCGGTATTATCTGATAGTTGGTACCTTATCTAGTTAAGTAGATATGTACTTTATTTTGAATAAAAAGTTATTGTATTTTCTTAAAAACACGATTACACAGACGCACATGTACGCAGTTAACACTAACTGTACCAAAATAAGGATCCAAGGTGGACCGATGACCTGGTGAAGGTTGCGGGAATCCGATGGATGCGAGACGCGCAGGACCGTTCTTTGTGACGACATTTGGGGGAGGCCTATGTCCAGCAGTGGACGTCTATCGGCTGAAATGATGATGATGATGATGGTACCAAAATAACGATATTATTATTTATTTATTTAATTTGATTTTAATTTATTGACTGTGATGTTAACGCAATGATTGGGTTTTATTTTATTGTGTTATTGGCGTCCTGATATTTTTATATAAATATGGCAATGGGTATATTTGACCTGAATAAAAATGATTACTATTCTTTTTTTTATTACTTAGAAAGCTTTCTAAAAATAAACAAAGTTCAACCCGCAAGATGGGCCGTAGTCCACCACGTGAGCCTAATGCTCACGTGGTCGACTACGGCCCATCTTGTGGATTATAGCCCATTCCTTTTCCTAGAGAGGAAGCCCAACTTCCAGCATTGGTGACATTATACGGCTGTTTATGCTATGCTAAATAATAGTAAATAAAAAACTTTTTACAAAAAAAAATACACATACATATACATATAAAAGACTTCAATGTAAAAAAAAACACTGAAAAGTGCAAAATAACTTTAATTTCGGAGGTCGATGTTTCTATAATAGTTTTGTCTCTTCTTTATTTAACACCGACTTCCGAAGTTAAAGTTAATAGAACATAAAACCTCCTCCTTTTTGAAGTCGGTTAAAAATACTGCACTGTAAAATTTCAGTACTACAACAATACCTACTTACGTTTCTGAATTAATCATCCTGTATTTACCTTTACCTTTATATAAAGCACACCTCATTGTGTTATAGACATCCGTTAAATGAAATTGGAAACGTCAAAGCTGGAGCACTTTCAGGTCTTCCAATTCACCGGTATTCAGCCGGTATTCTGAGTTTGTGTCAGTCGTGAGAGGAATCCTTTAGGCGTTACGTCTGAGCCGTTACGTCGATTACCGGGAGGCATTGCCAGTCGGAAACTGCGCTGAACAGGGCTCAATACTCATCTGTCTGCATCCGGGCATGTCTCTCCTGTAGCGACAGGCACTTGTAGATCTAACTTCCGAATGAGATACGTACTTATAGCGTAAGTAGCAAGCAATGAAAATACATAATGATAAATGTGTTAACAGAACACATTTGAAATATTCAAACCACGTAGTGTGTGAATTAATGAGACGAAACACCGAAACAAATGTCAAAGATCCTTTTAAAGTCCATGTATTAAACATATAATAGTCAAAATTATCATACGAGAACTAAACCAATTAGTATCTGATATGGAATTTTGAGTAAAAAACCACACAGATTTGAGTGGGCCTATCCAGTCAGAGCATGCATTTGTCAGTATTTGTGTAGCTCAACTCAGAACTAGTACCTAAGGAGCCCAACGACTCGACGAACAAAATACCAAAGAAAGGACATTTGGATAGGCCGTATGAAGACAGTAGGTACTCAAACTACCAGACAAATGTAAAAATTACTGTAAGGGCCGCACACGGGCCACCGGCCACAACCACAAAACGCTGCCACCGGCTTATTTCCTGTAGGTTTCATACATTTTATATGGATTCCCCGCACACGACGGTGTGGCCGCCACTCGCTACAAAACATCGGTGCACGCTTCTTGTGGCCCGCACTGGCCCCAAAACGCCGAAACAAAACGCAGTCACACGCCATTCACGCATTTAAACCTTCTTCGTCAGAGTCCACTATGATACTGCGCGTATGGGTTAAAAAAATTAGCAGCCACTGGCCTCAAGTGAATGTCGCGTACTACACCTTCCATTGTGGCCGCTTCTAGCTTCTCGTGGCGGCGTTTGTGGCTGTGGCATGAGGCCCATGTGCGGCGACACTAAAGGAAAAATAAATAATTCACATTCACAATAATAATAAAAATAAGACAAGTACAAAACTGACGTTATATGACTTGACGTTATATTTTGTTTTTCTTTTTAATGAAAAACAAAATATAACGTCAAAGTTAATATTTGTATCAAATGTCAAATTGTATAATAATAATATATATGCACAAAATATTATATAATAAAAAGGTATTAAAAAAATTAAAAATAAATTTAGTGTTTTAATAATGAAGCAGCCCAACCCCAAGCTTTTTTGGCCTCAAGATACCTACTCTTCTCCACTTCTACTCTACTTATAAAAAAACCTTCTAATAAAGTTAACAAATGAATTGAATTGTTCGTGATTGTTCTTGTGTACAACACTACTACGAACTACTACACTAGAGAAACATATACATATAATGGCATTTAATTAGGCCTTTTATTTTCTTGAGCCTGGTAGTTAAAGTAGCTAAGTAACTGCATCAAGATTAAACTTCCTAGTAATAATAAGACGGAAGAAAAACTTATAAAATTCCCATCATTTGAGAGCTTATCATAAACTCGCAAGAAGCTAGACACATACGAATTTATGAGGCTCTTAAAATTTATTTAGTCTTGAAGCGAGATGAAATTCTTCAGTTTAATAGTGAGTATCATGACTCATAATTTGTTCTCGTTATGGCTTTACTTAAACTGACAGATGTTATGTTTAAAGCAGCTAGATTCAACTGTTTAACTGGAAAACTTATCTCAAAGAACTTTTAAATTCTTATCCCAGAAAATTACACCAAAGAATACATTTGCTTCCTCTGAGAATCGTGGAGACAGTTTTGTAGAAAAGTAATGCAGTGTTTTCTTTGGTGTATGCAAAAACGTCGACTTTCCCAGACTCGTGTCTTAGCTTTTATACGAAGTACTTACCTACGTTTTTTCACGTTAGAGACTGCCCGCGGCTTTGTCCACGTAGACTATCGTCAAATGAAATTTTCTCTTTCCTTGATAGCTTTTACACGCTGTTCTCGTAACAAGAATAAAATTGAATTGTGCTTTAGTGTGCCAATAAAACATGTTAGCTTTTGTTTCTTCCTCTAATACACGTTTTTCAGTCGAGTGTTTTTTTATATAGCCATTCTTTGAGGGTAAATTGAGTTGTAGATAAAAGTTATCTTTTTCACGCTTGTATTGGAGATGATATAACTGTATCATCTACTCAGCTATGAAACTTTATTTTGAACTATTATAGGTTTTTTTCTATTGGGTGGGAAAATCATCTTATAACAAGTCTCGCTCTTGGGCGGAGCGGTAGATAGTGTCAGACTTTTACTGACTAAAAACCCACTGTTCCTTCTTTGTCTTCGTCCCAGGGCCGTGGGTTTCGCTTTCACACTACCCATGGCCTCAGTAGGCTTCGATCCTGGTGAGCCCCTACGATTTGCTGACATCTCCTTGAGGCGCGCGTGGAACAGTACGCGCCGTCGACGACTTGGGCTCGGTCCGGACGGTTACCGGGCTGTCGGAAGGCGAGCCACCCATTGCTCACCGTCCGCAAGCCCGCGCCGAGGTGGCCGGAAATCGGGATCGGAATCCCGGCGGCGAACTATTATAGGTACGTTATATTGGCTTGTATTAAAATAAACAACATATTTTTGATAGCTGAATGGCCGTTATTGAAAATACGGATGTGAAATATAGAATTCAATAATATAGTCAGTCGACAATGTCGTTTTAGTTTGCAACAAAAAATACTTTTGCATACGCAAAATAATTTCATACTCTGTATAATATCATGTCACAGGCAAAATTGTTAAATTGTTAACCCTTTTTAACTGCCAGGATTGGGCTGTGAGGGTTGGATTAAGTAATTAGTATTAGTACCTACTTTAAGATCTATATTATTATAATCTATGCACCTTTCTAACCATTTATATGCACTATCTTATTTAATATAATTCAGTATTACTTTGGCATTCGTTGGTTTCATTTATCATCAACACCGTACCTTACGTGGCGATCCTGCCAAAGCGAACTTGAGACGTTAGGTGTGATTTGTAATACGCCTCAAGATCATTAAATAAGTAAAATATTTATGAACATGGAATGATTATTGATTTATTATACCCACGGACTAGACGTCAATGTGAGTATACGAGACATCCACGAAAATGGGCAAGCAACAGTCTAAAGGAGAGACCCTGATCGTCCAAAACGCGGCGGCTGGCAGTAACCAAGCTACAGTAGAAGAACTTCGCTTTCATATGTCCACATCCAACATGCTCGCAGTCGTGGCGTAAGACCCAGTGTTGTTAGGCCTCCCACAAGGTGGATCGATGATCTGGTGAAAATAGAATAGAATAGAATGGAATAGAATAGACTAGAATAGAATAGAATAGAATAAAATAGAACAGAACAGAATACTGCCGCGCTTATGATAATTACAGTAAGTCACATTTTGGTCAATATTGAGTTAAGTATATGTTTGGAATGTAGAGATTGAGATCTACATTTCTGTATATTTAAAATTTGAAAATGTGGTATAGTTAATGAAATAAGCTTAAGCATAATTACAGTAAGACACGTTTTGCACCGAGGCATACTTATTATGATTACAGTAAGGGCACATACGGTTGATTTTTTTATAAAGTTAAAACCATTTTCTAGGTATTGCTACAGTAAGTCATTTTGCTATTATTATTTTTAAGTTAGGAGTGTTTTTCATCAAGTATCACTGAAACATATTAGCAGTAAGTACCACTTGCTATAATTATATTAAGAATTGGAAACAAAACATTAGTCTAATAAACCTTAACATATCTACAGTAAGAGTATATACTATATTAATGCTTAAACATTTCGCAACGTATTATTGTATTATCTTGGCATAAGTACAGTAAGTAGAACTTACTGTGTATAAGATAAGTCAGCGAATTAAAAAAAAATATATATGTGTTGACGTAATAACAGCAAGATTCACTACTGTAATTATATTTAGAAATATTTCATCTTATGTGTAGACTTTCCTGGAACAAATTAGAAAAAACACGTTACTTACTGCAAAAATTCTAAGGCGTTTAGGGTCCAAATGGGTAAAGCGGGGTGGGGCAAGTACGTTAATTTAGCAGTCACGGACCATGCAAAAACAGAGACTGACGTGCGTCGGAGAATAAAAAAAAAGATGGATTAGGTACTGTCCATAAGGTCGAGTCTAAGTTTTTCAAGATACACCGTACAAATAAGAATATGAGGCTCTCTGATCAAACTCTCGAGCTCATGAAGAAGAGGCGTGAGATTTTTCTGCAGTCTTCAAACGATACGTGCAGATACTGGCAGCTCAATAGACGGATCACGAAGTCCGCGACCAGATGCTATTGAGTGGTATATACCGCTTAGTCGCATAATTGCTTAATACTTTGGAGCCCTTATGGGCTCCAAAGTATTTGCAGGAGATCTGTCTATTGGGCAGAGCCAGCTCACGAAATTAAAGACCGACGATGACAGAGTCATATCCGCCAAATCGGAGGTTCCGGGAGAGATGGTGGAGGCATTTTATGGACAGTTTGTACACGTCAATCTCCAAACCCGCTGCAAATCTAGCAAACGACTCAAGAGCTACATTGACTCGACACTGTACCGAAAATATCCCGGACGTCAGCCTGTACGAGATTACGATGGCTCTGAAGCAACTTAAAAGCAACAAGGCACCGGGTGAGGATGGAATTACGGCTGAACTCCTGAAGACGGGTGTGATACCAATCCTTCAAGCCCTTCAGAAGTTGTTTGGTTCCGTCATACTCGAGAGAAAAACACTCCAGGCATAGAGCAGAGGTGTAGTGGTACTCTTTTTGAAGAAAGGCGACAATACCCTGCTTAAGAATTAAAGACTCATCACATTTCTGACACATGTTTACAAGCTGGTTTCCATTGTCATCACGAACCGTCTCGCACGTAGGTTCAACGACTTTCAGCCTCCCAAACAAGCCGGATTTAGAAAAGGCTTCAGCACCTTGGACCACATACATATGCTGCGCAGATTAATCATACAGAAGACTGAGGAGTATAATCAGCCTCTCTGCTTAGCGTTTGTGGACTACGAGAAAGCCTTTGATTCGATCGATACAGTACTGCAGTCTCTCCAACGGTGCCAGATTGACAATCAGTACATCGTAGTGCTGAAGTATTTATACAAAAACGCCACCATGTCAGTCCGACTTTAGGACTAGACCTTGAAGGCAAGACTGTCCTCTAGAAGAGGGGTGTGAGGCAAGGAGAAGTAATTTCTCCGAAATGGAGGATGTCTTCAAGGTTCTGGAATGGAGAGAGCTAGGCATTGATGTCAATGGCGAGAAAAAAATACTGTAAAGGTTTTATTTTTTAGAAACAGTGCTTAGTTTATTTGGTTTATGATTGTTTCTTATACGAAGCCCGTTGCACAAACATGAATTGCAATTTTTTAAACTTAGTTTTTATTATGATTCTAAAGGTTTCAAAAAATACAATAATTTTATTGTATTAATAAAGCTGTGTACTTTTTCTACTAAACTATAATTTTATAAGATCTCTTTTGTTTTGAATTATCTACCAATAATATCGAGGAAGATAAATTAATTATGATTCATGGTAGATGCCAAAAGTTTACATATTGCTCCTAGCTATAATTACAGTAAGTCATTAAGTAACATTAGGCAAATTGTGCAATTTTTGTTATTCTATTTAAACATTTACCTCATTTCGTAATCATTGTTGCAGTATGTCCCTCAAACTAAAAATTGTTACAGTAAGTCACACACTTACTGTACCAATTACTATAAAAACGTTATTTTTTAATTGATCATTCCTTAACATACATATTTTTTCAAGCTTTACAATTTAAATATTATTACTACATAAAAATAAAAATATACAAATTGTTTACCTAACACATGTGTATCTAAAACATTTTAGAAAACTTAGATTTAATTGATACTTCGGGAGAAATGTCAAAAGTAAAAAAAAAAACTTTGAAAGCCTTTTTCTCGAAAGTGTCTCTATGTTACTTACTGTATATATCACAAGCACGGCAGAATAGAATAGAATAAAATAAACTTTATTGTACACCAAAATAGTAACAAAGCAAAGAGGGGGGGGGGGTGAGGGTTGCGGGAATCCGATGAATGCGAGGCACATAGGACCGTTCGTTGTGGTGGCACTTGGGGGAGGCCTATGTCCAACAGAGGAGCTCTTCTTCTTGATGATGATGTAATGGTTAACTAAAGCTTTTCGTACTTTTTGAAATAATAAAACAACCGTATTTTAACTTAATAAGAGTTTTGATTGAAGTCAGTCAGAACTAGTTTTGGCTAATAAGAGTATTGGCGGTAACATTTACATTTCAAAAATTCAACTAGCTTTTAAAAAGTTATAAGATATTTATGTATTTCGCAATCACAGTCAATGTTATTGTTTTATTCATGAAAGCGAAATTTATTTCATGAAAGCATTGCAAGGAAATATTCAGCCAGTTTTCATATGGGAATACACGAACGTAGTATTGGAAAGTAATTTCACCTTTTCGCTTGGCTTGTTTTTTTTTTTCAATTACACAGCTGGTGAAACAAACGCTGTGGTCTAAATTAAATTCTCCAAGCCTTTGCGGCTATTCCCTATGGTTTAAGACAAGTTGTTGACGTTCCTTCATTACTGCAGGCTTCAGGCTTATTTCTCTGTTGAAATGAAATAATAATTGGTAAGTAAAGAAAAACAAGCGCAGAACGTGCGGGTGAACAAGTAAAACGGGAACTATATTGAACTGATGCACACGTGGGCTACTGCGTTGTACGCAGGGGCACGTCGCGTGGCGATGTAGCTCTACAAGTCTAGTTGCCATAAAAAAGTAAGGAGACCAACACGCCCAAACCGGTGTATGTGGTCCAAGTGGGCCCAATGTAATTCTACCTTAAAACTAAAGCCTTTAAGTCAAAGACAAACTGAGCCCACGTATACCACGTAAGCTTGCAAATTATGATATCAGACTCTTGATTATGCTTGAAAATAAACGACTTACATTGCACACATGTGACAGTGTTGCGTACGCAAAGTATGTTTCAAGTCATCCAATTTCAAGTAAATTCAAGAGTCTAGATATCATAATGCGTAACGTACATGGAATATGTAGGGTCAGTTTATCTTTAGCCCAAAGGCTGCTAATCTCTATCTCTAAACGAAAAACGCTAAGGTCAAAAGTGACAGATTTGTGCTGCCCAGGCTTTGCTAATTCCGACTTTACTATCTTGTCTTATTTATCTCGATGGTCCACATCAAACGGCCTATATTATTAAAACCGCACGTGCCCCTTTCAACCGCACCCTGTACTATGATTAAACCCTTTTATAAGAACAAAAGAGGTTCCAAGTTCTTTTGTCTTTTGTACTGTGATACTGTCACGGAGAAATGTCCAGGACTAAAGATAAACAAATGACGTCAGATCGCTACTGATTACTGAAGCTCTTCAGAGAAAATGAAATTCGCAGCTGTGCTTAAAGATAATAAAAATGTAATCTAATAATATAGCGTACATTAAAATCAAATTAGTTAAAGCTTCGAAAAAGTAATTCAATTAAATAAAAGTCTATTATTACTAGTTCTATTTCTTCACTAAAAAATCTTTCCAAACTTGGTACAATAGAAGTAACTTTTAATTGGCTTTTTAACTTTTAGTTGTGTATTTTTCAAGTAGAACATTGTTTTTGTTCTAACAAAGTCTCATTACAAGTTAGGTGCGCTTCATCACTGTGTATCGAATTATTTTGTGCAGTGTTTTTACATTGTACTTTTAGCTTTTAAGTGCATTTCGCGAACTGGTTCTGTGGAGTAGTTTTAAATAGAATTATTTATAGAGCAAAGTAGGGAGGTGAAGTCGATGTTGTGGCTAAGTACATTGTGATTACAATGGAAGTTCACGCGATACAATCGAGCTACCGCAGTTCACATTGTTCTAGTAATAACGAGCTGGGGTAAGTGATCATAATTGTGAGTAACCAGTTGCTAAACAATGTTTAACAGTTTTTTTTTTAATCGCCTTTTTACAAAAGTCGTTACAGGGTAACCTAATGTGATAGAGTACTTAGTTTTTTAAAATATCTACTTATTCTCAATTACACTTTTTAACTTATTACAAATAAGAAATTTGTCAAGAGTTAAATTTTTGAATTGGGGTCCTCGAAAAGCGGAACACCGATTTTCGAGGACTTCAATCCGAGATTCACTGCTCTAGATCCATGATATCTCCGAGCTGTTGCAGAAGACGTGAGGATAATCACCCATAGCGACCAGTCTTTTTATTTTTATGGGAAAATCATCAAATGACGAATCTCGCTCTTGGGCGGAGCGGGAGATAGTGTCAGATTTTTACTGACTAAAATTCTACTCCTGTTCCTTCGTTGCCTTCGTCCCAGGGCCCCGGGTTTCGTTTTCACACTACCCGTGGCCCCGGTAGGCTTCGACCCTACTGGGCCCCTACAATTTGCTGACATCTTCCTGAGGCGCACGTGGAACAATACGCGCCGTCAACGACTTGGGCTCGGTCCGGATGGTTACCGGACGGTCGGACGGCGGGCTACCCATTGCTCGCCGTCCGCAAGCCCGCGCCTACGGTTGCCGGAAATCGGGTTTTTTTTTTTATTTGGTGGGAAAATCATCCTAATGACATCCCCGCTCTTGGGCGGAGCGGGAGATAGTGTCAGACTCTTACTGACTAAAAACCCACTCCTGTTCCTTCGTTGCCTTCGTCCCAGGGCCCCGGGTTCCGCTTTCACATTACCCGTGGCCCCAGTAGGCTTCGACCCTGCTGGGCCCCTACGATTTGCTGACATCTCCTTGAGGCGCGCGTGGAACAATACGCGCCGTCGACGACTTGGGCTCGGTCCGGACGGTTACCGGACGGAGACGGCGAGCAATGGGTGGCTCGCCGTCTGCAAGCCCGCGCCTACGGTGGCCGGAAATCGGGATCGGAACCCCGGCGGCGGTTGGAGCGTAAGGACCGTTGCCTCACGCGATCGGCCGCCTCCTTAGCTAGCATTACTGCTTCGCAGAAGGAAGCGACCGCCTGCCACTCCTCTTCGCTCCGGACCATGACCTGAACCAAGGTCCGGCGCCCGTTGCTCTGCCCAAGCGGGGCACACCTCCACCGTGTACTCCACCGTGTCCTCCGGGCAGTCCACACAGTGGCGACACCCGGATAGCGACCGGTCTTAACCGCTTCACCTCATTCCATGTCAATCCGATGCCCATCGCTTCTGCCAGTACAGTGCGCTATCAGATTTGCCGAGGACGGCCACTCTTCCTTTTCCCTTCACGATTTCAATCCAATACCTGTTTAGGTATGTGATTGGAATCCCTCCAAAGCGTGTGACCAATCCATGTCGACTTACGATACTTAATGTGGCGGTCAATCGGGCTTTCTTGGCATTTCGTCAACGGCTCTCTCGTTAGTGATGGTATTCACTGGCCTGAGGCCAATGAATCCAGAGGATACGACGAAGATATTGATTGACGGAAACCTTGATTTGGCATGAGACGTCCTTTGTTACCTTCCACGTTTCGCACCCGTAAAGCAGCTTTAATATGACATTGGACTCGTAGTTTTTGAGTTAAACCCTTCGGGTCAGTTTCCGTGATTGCCAAAAAACTTATATCATAAATTAAAAACGGGCAGCACTCTTACGTATAACATATTCTTTAAAATCAAAACTAATGAGTATTATCACAGAAAACACAATATTTTTGTCAAAATTTAAAATCAGTAGTAGTAGTAGTTGTTAGTAGTATAAGTATATTACTTTATTATTTCAGTTGGAAAGTTTGAAATTTTAAACCTTTTGTGGACCATACCACGCTGAAAACCAGCGCTGTGAGCTCATCGCATTATGCGTGAGACCGCAGCTTTATGCTGAGCGTTCGGCCGTTTTGCGCGCATGTGACGCATATCTTCCCTATCAATTGATAATGTTTGTTAGTTAGTCTTAAGATTGCGTCATTTCGCGTGAATAAACTGTTTTTCTTTCTTACTTTCTTTTTATATTCTAAATCATGCGGACTACCCCTGATTCGAGAAACACAAGTTGATATTCACTAGTCTAAATTCAAGATACTTTCTTTTATCAATCGCTGAATAGATCATCTGCATCTCGTCGAGTACGTACCTCAGAGTGCAAGTTAATCCGGTCTCGGTCCTTATACGAATGCCTATGACATATAACAGCAGCTTACGACCGGATTCGTTGGACTGCCAGCCGCTCCAATCCTTAGTGTTCGTAATTCCCTGGTAATTGGACTGTGATGCACAATGTCAGACGGCAGTTGTTTCGTGTAACGATTTTTAGCCGTGTCGGTCTAGACTTGAAGCTAAGCCTTATAATACCTACTAATAAACGAAGGTAAATTACCAGTAATTTCCTGTCATTCAACCAATTTATTCAGAGATTAAGCATTACCATACAACGTGGCAATGCCAATGACAGCGATGCGGAGATGTTTTATGACGTCATATTTTAGTTAGGAGTAGCCTTTAGTGTATATAATAATAATAATATTCCAAAACTATCACACAACGCCGTCTACTTCCAATCTAAGCAGAGCTTGTGTTATGGGTACTAGACAACTGATAAAAATACTTATGTATTTCTAAATACATACATATATAGATAAATTATACCCAGACTCAGAACAAATGATCGTGCTCATCACACAAACATTTTTCCTGGGTGGGAATCGAACCCACAACCTCCGGCATAGCAGTCAGGGCCACTGACCACTAGACCAACAGGGCAGTCAAAGTATACATATAGTTTTAATTAGTTAAGTGTTTTTGAATTAATCTTATAAAACATATTGTACATTGAAAAAATAAATAAAGATAAATTTATTTATAACTTTTTTGAATTTTAATCTAAATTTAACTTTTAGTAACATTGTATTACCAGCTATTGCCAGTGGCTTTGTTCTTGTGATAGTAGAAAATTAACCCAAGGGAACATACTCCCTGGACAAAAGTATCCTATGTTTTATTCCAGGACATAGTCTAACCGTGTACTAAGTTTCATCGAAATCTGTTCAGCATGTCGAGCCTGAAGAAGTAACAAATATACACACATACTCACAAATTTTCGCCTTTATAATATTAGTGTGATACCTTTTAAATTCTCTATTTCGTCCGTTCGAATTTTTTGTATACTTGTCCTATTTACACAGGGAAACCAATAATATAACAACCTTAACAAAACTATGATACTTACATATATTTTAAAAAATATTTTATGTATTGCTGTTGACTAACTAAATCTTTTAATATCTTTTTTCGTTTCATATTTCATCGCAAAAAAGTAAAATTGCGGCCTTGCAAACGTAGTCATATATAAAATAGCCATGGGCGATGTGGGCGCTAGGCGACAAAGCCTTTTATTAAAAAAAAATATAACTACAAGTACGTAGAATGATACAAAACTGTGATCCCTCAGTCCGATGTTTTGAAGTTATTCAATTCATCTGAAGCACGGAAACGTGAAAGCGAATACACCGGAAATATGTTTTGCGTTTCATCGCGAATAGATGTAAATAATGTAGACGTAGGTATTTGGAAATATCGAATTCTAACACGCGGTCCATTTCGACGATTTGTGCCATATTGGGGTCGAATTTTTGCCACTAAAAGAGGTCTGAATGTGTCGGGTAGTACCCTCCTTTAAGCCTAATGTATGCACTAACTATTTGTACGTGCTCGCTATGCTGCTAGGATTCGCAGTTTCGGGGTAGTTTTCCTCAGAGAGATGAAACACATTGTCTTAATTCGTCTCTGGTGTGTCATCACAGATGTGGCAATTACCCTAATTACATCTTTGCAAAATGCTACAGATAGAGGCGTCTCAGATGCAACTGAGGTACTAGGATTAACTATACCTGTCGGCATTTAATATGCACCATCTAGTTTTCTAGCTTTATATTATGACTAGCTTCTGTTAGCGACTTCGTCCGTGTAAGTTTCTTAATACAAACTTTGGATACCAGTTTCATTTCCTTAGACAGTGCATTTTGAGAAATCCTTTCTTAGTGCTTGCCTACGTCATAAAAGAAAATCTTGTGAACTTCTCAGTAGTTTCGGCTGTGCGTTGATATGTCAGTCAGTTTGTTTCTCCTTTTATGTATATACCTAGATGACGTCTTTATATATAAATAAATCTTTGAAATCAATTTATTATAACATAATAAAGTTGGCTAGTAATATTACTGTCATTTTTGCTCAGCTTTCCCATCAACGACAAGAATCTCTCATAATATTGCAATATCATGGCGGAGGTAAGTATCTCTTCAGACTTTTATGAAAGTGGACTTTAGCTCTCTGTGTGATTGATCGTATCCGCTTTACATGTATTTATAACCTGTTTACATTCTCGCGGGATTGCTTTTCCCACGTCGGTTTATAAACAGGATCAAATTATTTATTTGTTTGTTCTCGATACAGATGTTTCGCTTAAATTATGTCGAAGGATAATATATTTGGTATTCGTACCTATTTGTTCTCAATTCTTTAAGGTAAATAGAACAGACTGACTATAAATAGTATTTCTGCAAATGAAAACAGATTTGAGCGACATGGTTTAGATACAAGATAACAGATTTTTTTAATTTACAAAAATACTAGCTTTTGTTAGTGGCTTTGCCCGCTTAAAAGTAGAAAATCATTCTAAGAGAATGTTCGTTAAGGATCATTTTATATTAATATTAAGGTACTTTTTAACTTGTGAGTACATGCTCCCGGGATTTAAAGTGTCATATGTGTTATTCGAGGACATAGTCTAAACATGAGCAAAATTTTATTTAAATACGTCCGCAGTTTAGGCGAGAAGGACTACCTAACAAACATACACGAATGCTAAATTTTTTTAGCATATAGCATAGCATAAGCAGGGAATGGGCTGTAATCCACCACGCGGGCCCAGTGCGTGCTGGTGAATGTCACATGCCTGCGAATTTTTGGTTCTAGGACATGCCGGTTTCCTCACGATGTTTTCCTTCACCGTTTTGAGAACAATGGTGATGAAATGAATTACACAAAGTAATGCGCCTGGCTGGGTTTGAACCCGTGACCTACAATTCGTAAGTCGGGGCCGTTACCACTCGGCCACCAATGGCCTCAAAAACCTTTTACTTTTAAAGTATTAGTGTGATGATAAAAAAACATACTAAGAAAAAATACCTAATAAAAAATAACAAACGCTTTTGAGTAACAGCTAAGAAACCAGAATTGATTAACGAATTTAAAATCGGTTTTTAAGCGAATGCCTTTATTCCCCTTGAAGCTTAATATGAAAAGAGAAACGGTAGGTATGCAATAACTTAAAAAATCATTACATGGCAGAGTAAAGTAATGGATTTTGCATACGGGTGCCTCAAGCTCACCTTGATTTTCTACGCTACATTTATTATGGAACGAACTTGTATAAAAAGCGTCGGTTGTTGGTCGTGGCATTTGAGTGCCGACATGTTTTCAGCGTTTCAGTGAGCTTTTACTTTGAATATTTGAAATGTTTCGACTGGACAGCGATACTAAATAACTGATTCAGGTTTCAGGTCACCAAAAGTATCGTGTTTTACCTACCGCATAGTATGATATTTCAGATTTTAAATAAAGTTTCTTTTAACTACTCACGTGAGAGACCACATGCAAATTCGTTTTTGTGCTTAGTCTAACTAAGTAAGCTGGATTTTATGGCTGGAACCTTTGCTACAGTTTCGTTAGTTTGTATAGTTTCTTTGGGACATTCTGGTTAGGTAGTTAGGTACTTTTACATTAAACTAAAACTGGTTTACCTGTACAATTTTACAAAAAAACCTGAGGAACCTTCAAGGTTTTTATGATTTGCATCAAAGAAAACGAAGAGTTCAGAACCAATAAGTTTATTATTTGTAATATATTGTACATATAAAGGGGGTCATGAAACAGCGGAAATCCCTAACAGCGCGAATCAGCGGACGGTTGAAAATGTACAAAACAGTCTATCGCGTTGGTGTGAACTAAATTAAAAAAAAAACAACTTTTTCAATACACTCGAAAAACCGCTCTTATCCCATCGCTTTTAGGCACGCAATAGACTGTTTTACGCACAAGTGCAGAAAAGTGCGCGTGCTCTCCCCGCCACAATTTTATTACATTTATCGTGTCAGGCTGAGCGTGTGGTCGTGTGTCGACTCCTACCAGTCACCGGTTAACCGCCGTTTATTCATTTCTTCGTAAGTGTATTGAAAAAAATCGTGTAACAAACACACAATACACTTGTGCAAATTTGTCACCGCAGGCCTCGGCTCCATAACACATTCGCCTACGGCTCGTGCGAATTCCGCCTCGGTCTCAATAATAAACTTTCTGCACTTGTATCAAAATGTCCTATTTTTCGTAAGTGTATTGAAAAAAATCGTTTGATATACGTGCAAATTTGTCACTGTAGCCCTCGGCTCCATAGCACACTCGCCTCCGGCTCGTGCGGATTCCGCCTCGGTTGCTATGACAAACTTTCTGCACTTATATCAAAATGTACTATTAATGTCAATTCGAATTTTGAACCTTAACTGCTAAGGTGATTCATTTTACGACCTGAACTGAACTGTTATAGGGATGAGACTATACAGGGTGTATAGCTTCATCTCTCTTTCTCATATCGGTCATGGTTGGACCCCTGGTATACTGTTAAGCTGAACTATTGCATAAATAATTGTGATGAACGAAAAACCAAGGCTTAAAAATATTTTTTGAGTATAACTAGTTTTATTTTTAAACCCAGTTTAAAAATGCATGAACTTTGATGTGGATAAGGTTGAGTGACACCGACCGGGCAATGTTCAATGTCATTAGAATTTGTTGTTTTACGAGGGTTCATGTAAACGTAGATTCATAATGCTTTATGTATACACCCCTAGTTTTAAATTACTATAAAAAATGAGGCCCTATCCGTACACGTTACTAATCATATTTTTGTAGCCAAAATAAAAAAAAAAAACAAAATCGTAAAATTGTCCTCGAAAATTTGTCATAATTGGTAAATTCACAATATATCATTCATAACAATTGCTACTAGAAAATACTACGCGCACTGTTTTTTCATTTTGATCGTCATTTATTCTGTCATAATCAATAGCCTGTACGAGTACAATATTTCCATAAATTGAGTAACATTTTGGGATATAAACAAACGCTTATAACTTTGCTGTTTATGTATATTATTTATTGAGACTTTACTGAAATAATAACAAGACCTTTTCTAATAAGCCCTGTAAGTATTTGTACTTATTAAAAATTAGTTTTGTATAGAGAGTAACAAGCACATGTCCTTCCTTATATATTATAAAACTATTATAAATCTAAATCTATTGAACGGATTTTCCTGCGGTTTTATTATTTATTTATTTTAACTTCATGTACAGTAGTGGTATATAGACGAAATTAATGTTTAATTATGTGTGTACAATATCATCATCACAATAAATAAATAATAAATATTTCAAATAGAATAAAAATCATTAAATTAAGGTGCTTAAAATAATAAAATACATATATATATGATATTTATATAATAATAAATATTATGATAAATATCAAATCATTATAATTAAGAGAAATTTAAGAATTATGACGGAGGACTTCAAGTCAGTTCCGAATTTTACGCTTGAAGTAAAATTCACTTTTAGGCTTTTCACCAATATACAGTGTGATTCATGAGAAAGCCTTGAGAAAGTGTATAATAGATGTATACTATAGTAGAGAAAAAAATATATAATTTGAACTTACAAATGATATGTAACACTCATGCGAAGTTAGGCGGGTCGCTAGTTGTAAATATGTATGCTCTTAAGAGCGCATATTTCTCACGGTTTTTCATAGTGGCATTGAAAGTTTTTAGAGTAGGTCAGTAAGAAAAGTAGCCGATAATTTATTTTATTTAAATTTCGAATTAGGAACTCTTTGAAAATCTGTAGATGTGTAACGAATTAATATGTCATTTGTTTTTTACAATTTGGGGGCAATTTAAAAAGTGCCTGTTGTGCGTAGAAATGAATGTGCGTCCTAGACAAAATTTTCGTTATGCAACAACAATATTCTTTTTTCGAAGCTCAATCATGTTGTCACTGTTTAGAATTATTGATTTCATAAGTTTAAATGTGGTTGAAACATACTCACTGATGACTCGCGAAAAGTACGTCCTTCTATGGCGATATAACGTGAGTGCTGTACGGTAAATGAAAGAAACGTTGTCAAGAGTCAAATACATATAAAAAGACTTACATGAACATTTAGTCAAAAAACTTTGTAATAGATGGATACCTCATAATTTAACGAAAGATCAAATACGCTGTCCGCATCGGTTAGATTGGTGCCGCTAAATGCTTGAAAAGTATGATCGAGGTGACTCAAATGCTGTATGTGACAAGGATAAAAATGTAAGCAGGATATATCGTTACGCTCCCGAAACAAAAAAAAAATCTGAGCAATAGATCTTTCGATTCAAAGATTTGCCGACAAAATTAAAGAACGGTAGAAGACAGGGGGAAAAGATGATTGGAATAATATTAACCGACTTCCACATAATTCCGTTTTTAGGGTTCTGTACCTCAAAAGGAAATAACGGAACCCCTATAGGATTATTTTGTTGTTCGTTAGTGTGTCTGCCTATCTGCCTGGAACACACGTGGAGGTATCGTGTTGAAATTAAAACTGTAGATGTAGGTACTCAGGTCAGAGGTCCCTTGGAGCTGTGAAAAAATCAAACTTCTGAGTTAACGAAAAAAAAGATAAAGAAAAAAAAACACTATATTTTGACTCTCAAGGGAATCAAAATTCATAGGGTACATTCCGTTGACCTAGAATCCTAAAATTTGGTATGAAGCAAGGTCTACACAAGTATGGGCTGTCACGAAACAAATTAAAAGCAATGACTGAACAATAACGTTCTAACGTAGGTCACTGATCAAAGGAAATGTCAAAATTTTGGCAGTTATCTGCATACGTCAAATATTCATGAGATTACCATTCTATGCCATTTCTTTCAATGGAGTGTCGGTGGTTGACCATTGGAAATTCATAATGACGCCATAATATTAGTAGATTACCAAGCTTGTCAAAATCAACAATTATGAAGTCAATGATAAACCATTCTGATACTATTGTAATAACAGACTTGAGACCCTGGATGTTCACTGCCCGGGTTCACTTTTGTACAACCCATGGAACTTTGGGAGATATCGTAATTTTTTTTTTATGTGACCCTTTATTTTTGGGCTGCACTGTATATTTTCCCGGGTCTTGATTCCCGGGGCCTATACAATAGAGACACTCAATGATAGTGTAGCTTTTGTTCTAGTTATTAGTAAATATTTATTTGGGAAAACCTTTCAATGCTTTTTGTTTTCTGGGCCATCGCTTTTCTTTTGTTGCTATCATTAAATAAAAACATCAGAACATTGTACCTAACCTAAACTGTTATACTATAAGCGTGCTAAATACCTCTGAAACCTTTTCTAATTGGAAAGCTAGTCTTGAAAAACAAGTGCACTTGCTATAATTAAAACTAATATACACCCCTATTTTTTAATTAGTACAAAAAAATGGAGCTCTCTCCGTACCCGTTACTGATCATATTTGTGTAGTCAAAAGTAAAAAAAAAACCCGAAATTGTCCACGACAATTTGACTTAATTGGTAATTTCCTAGTTGTATCAATTATTCATAACAATTGCTACTAGAAAATACTACGCGTAGTGTTTTTCCGTGATTTTCATTGATAATCAATAGCCTGTATAATATTTCCAATTGAGTGACATTTTAGGATATAAACAAACTCTAATAATAATAATCTCAGGAGCCCTAACCACACGCAGCTTGGACCCTGTTCCCGATGCCGGTGGGCTACTATTTTTTATTTTTTTAAATGATTTTTTGTAATGTGTTAATATAAATAAAGGAAATAATAATAATATTCCACAACTATTACACAACGCCGTCTAGTCCCAAGCTAAGCAGACCTTGTGTTATGAGTGCTAGGCAACTGATGAACATACTTATATATTATTCATATAGATAAATTACACCCAGACACAGAACATATGATCGTGCACATCACACAAAGATTTGTTCTGAGTGGGAACCGAACCCACGATCTTGGGCATAGCAGTCAGGGCCACTTACTACTAGGCCAACATGCCAGTCAGCAATAACTTTGCTGTTTAAGAATATTATTTAATGAGACTTTACTTAAATAATAACGAAACCTTTTCTAATAAGTCTTTTAAGTATTTGTACTAATCAAAAATAGTGGTGTATAAATACAACTAATATATAATCCTACTAACTTGTACAACTTTACTTTTTAATGTTTCCTCTGCTGGGACTCAGGCCTCCTCTCTAGGAGAGGGAAAGGGCCGTAATTCACCATGCGGACCCTGTGCGGGTTGGTGAATATCACATGTCTTCGAATTTTTTAGTTCTAGGACGTGACAGTTTCCTCACGATGTTTTCCTTCACCGTTTTGAGAGCAGTGATGATGGAATAAATTACACAAAGTTAAAACTTTATATAATTATATAATTCTTCTGCACATGTGTTAATCACTCAACTCTTCAAACCGCTTGACCGATTTTTATGAAATTTTGTGTGCATAATATTTGAATGAATCCCTGTATGATTTGAAAATACAATTGAGTCTGGTAGGTGGCGCTGCAAATGCATTTCATTATTTTTTTTTTGTCAATAATCTCGTTTTCGAGTCAAACAAAAACAAAACGAAACAACAAACAAACGAAACATCGGGGAGAAACATTTGTTTCTTTAATTATAGTGGTCCCGGAATCCACGTAATTTCTAGAAACATATTTTTATTGGTGCTCAAAAGGACTATCTTTTGAGCACCAATTACATTTACTATTTTACACAACTAAGTGTAGCGAATGTCACCTACAAGGAGGTAAACTTACCTGTAACAGTTCTTCGCAGCTGAAGCCTTTGCCGAGTTCTTTGTTAGCGTCTATCTTCCTGATATTCTACTACTTCACGCTAAAAACTTTTTTTTGTGATGTTATTTCGGCAGTAATCACGAAAATATATTTTTTTTTAAATCTTGAAGACGATAGTGTACCTACCAGGAACACGCAAACTATTTAAAAGTAAAAATAAAACACATTTATTTACCGTTATATTGTATCTTTAATCAATATTAAACACTGGGTTTATCGGTCGCATTCAACTAGCTTAATTCGTCAGTCAGTTACCAGCCTAGCTTTTTTAATAAACGGCGCCATTGCTAGCCTAGACGTTTGAGAGAAACTGTACCAAGTCGTAACATTTATTTTAATTTGCGTTCAGCCGGCAATTAGTAAAAGGATTCCGTCACATCACCGCCGTTTAGTAAGTACCTGCAAAAGTTTTGGAAAATATACTATACTAGCTTTTGCTCGCAGCTTCGCCCGCGTAAATAAAATCACCTATGTCCATCAGGAATAAAGCAGCTTTCTATCGGTTAAAAAAAATTAGCAATGGGACCAGTACTTTCAGAGAATACTTCCTATAAACAAAAAACAAACCTTACCTCTTTATTATAATATTAGTGTAGACAGTGTAGATTAATTACATCATCCCCTCCCATTCCATCCATTGCACTTCGGTTGGAAACTTTCTGAAGAAGCCCATTGTGAGCGACCACGTCTCAAAGCTAAATGTCATCACTGGCAACACTCACGTGGACTTTTATCCTGAGGCACTGTGGTATGTGGGACGAGAAAATGTGTCATTAAATCAAGAATTATGATATCCGCAGGAGAACCAAGGTTATAGCTTTAAGAATCAACGCGTAACAGATGGGCAGCCTAAATGTTCTGGAGTAGCAACCGTATACTGGAAGGCATAGCGTTGGAAGGCCCTCTACAAGAAAGAGTATGCAAAAACTCCAGACTTCTGCAGCCAATTTTATATAAGCAATATCGCATCGTTGTTGCTTAATGACATCGCGTCTCTCTGCAGAAACCTTAAGAATGTCCAAAAAAGTAATGTATCAGTTCTCAAGACACATATTCCTTTATGTGTACGTATTAACATAATTCACAACTTTAATTTGACTGAGTAAATTTTCCGATTGTTCACAAATTTGTTTAGGGCGAGTGGCGGCCGCTGATAAACAGTAAGTAATGCTATTCTCGCTCGTTTAGCCATTCACAAGTTTATTTAGCGAGTAAAGAGAACTTGCTCAAAATATTCAGTGTGGTACATTAGTTCTTACAATCTGTCTTAGTCTTCTTTTTCTTCTATTCGAATCGAAGGTAAAACTCGCTAACCCCTCGCGTGCGGTGTGTATTATTATTACGTAATTGGCCGTTTTTACGTAAATCACCAAAAAAATAATCTTTTTCTTAATTTTTCTAGGATAAACAAAGACATAGAAACCAAAATTTTCCGTTAAAAAACATTCGTACAAACGTGTGTACAAAACGACAATTCAGCATTTTTCAAGGTCATTCAAGTTGTACAGACGTATGCACAGTCGGCGCTCAAGGGGTTTTTTGCTCAGTGGGTGACTACGTTAACTGCAGCATTGGTGGCACTCATTAAATCCTTCAAAGTGCAGGTGTATGGGTACTTGGGGCACTCTAACGTGTGGATCATGTTTCGAACAGGGGTATCGCACTCACATTAAGTACGACGGGTCTATAAAACCACATTATGCCAAGTTGTGTTTGCAGCGGCCTAACTGGGTGCGCAACTGATTTAGGGTTTTTAATACAGACCACTGCAATTCACGTCCATTCTTGTGGTTTCAAAAAGTCGGATGGTGGATCGAGACCTGTCCTAGTATTAAATTAGATTTAATTGTATATTATATTTATTGTATTGTATCTGTGATTAATTTGTATATCTTTTTTATATTATCCCTTTCTCTCTCTCTCTTTTATTGCACCTACCACTATTCTTCTCTGCATCACCCAAAGGTTGACTGGTAGAAAATGCCTAAGGCATTATGTCCGCCTCTGTACCTTTATGTGCATGAAACATGTAATAAATAAATAAATTGTAGTATAAAAAAATGAGAAGCATGCACTCTATCCCAATCAGTTTATCATGTCCACTAGCGTAGAAAATCTATGTTGCTGCTACTACACAATGGCTCTGTCAGTTTCAATTTGTTAGCTTTGATATGCGGCAAATTGTACCAACGAGTTTTAAGAGGTAGTCTTACAACTTTTGTAATCGTAATAGTAAATTTTTCATTATTTTTGTGATATGTATCTAACCAGTATTTTATTATTTCTTGGAGGACCCTTCCCAAATCGTCTGTCGTCAACGCAATTATGGTATAAAAGCTTGTTGTTTAATTTAAGGCAATTTTTGATAAAGAGGCAACACGGAAAACGGGAGGTTGGCCTGAAAACTCTGTTGGCATTCGGTAATTCTGTCATTTACTCGAATGTTTCACAAAACTTGTTCCAGGAAATTCGTGTTTTTTTTTTTAAAAACCTATTATGAGACTTTATTATAATTTTGATTACTCAGAATCTCGATTAAATGTGCAATGTTCCATAGATATATTTTTAATTTATGAGTAGCCAAAATTATCAGATTTTCAGAAGTCTTTACTGGATTGGTTTAAAACAAAATGTTTTGAACCAATCCAAATCTAGATAATATCCATAAGATATGTGTTGCCAAAATATCTGGAGTAATGTGGGGCTAAAAGCATACTAAATACAAACAAGATACCTTCGCATAATGTTTATGTACATACATAAAATATATATATTATTATATCCCGTGAAGTTTTCCAAGTAAATTGTTCCAAACCTTGTAATGTTTTAATGGTCTTAACAAGATAACGCCAGAAGCAGATGTAGAAGGAAAGAACTGTATTCTTTTGCCTCTCGCGGCGTCAGGAAAACTCTAGTAAAAATAATCTAAGCGAGTCCAAAGTTTCGTACGTGAGGAAACTGGGAGCAGATGCTTTGGAAACTGGTTATTTTAGTACTATTATCACAGCTGCACTATACAATAACACATAGTGGAAATTGGAGACCTTGAACGTGTTTTTCCATCATAGATGTGTGAGGTAGCTAGGCGGTGTGAGGCACACATGTAGCGGTACTGTAAAAATGTGTGATTGTTTCTACCAAAGCTGTGCGAGAAGCTTGAACGGTGCGAGGTTGTATAGCGAAGCTGTGGTACGGTGTGTAACTGAGTGGTGTGAGGATACGTAGCGGATTATTTTCAGGTGTACGAGCATACATATCTAGCACACACTTCGCGCTAGCGTTTCTGGCACACATCACTTACTTCTTTGTATGGACAAATATATAACTACGCTAGTTCTTTTTTTATCACAGGTAGGAGAATAAGGAGTTCCTATTGGCGGATTTTACGTCACACATTTCTAGCGGAAAAGTCGCCTCAGAGCACATTTTATTGCATGATTCTATCCGATAGTGGCATTATTGCCGACCCCACATAACGAGCACTATCTACAATTTGTTATGAACAAAGTAAATCGACAAAAGCTCGTTAACAAAATCTGTTTGATTGCTCAATTGTATTATTGCGCAGCGAATGCAATCGTTTGTGAAATGTTCGCAGATTGTGACACGCTGACAGCACTGTAATTTGCTGAAAGTATTCTGTAAAAAGGTTATTTTTGCAGTTCGATTAGCTTCAATAAATCACGACAATTTTAAAACATTTCTCTCCCGCGAAAAGACTGCTCCATACTTTCGATTCCAATCATTTCCATTTCGAATTTAATTAATTTGAATAACGAACACTGATGAATTCCATAACAGTTTAAGTTTGTTTGAAATTAAATTATTTTTACTACATCAATTTAATTTTGCGGCATTCGGTGAATGATACTCACAAAAATCGGATTTGGAAACCTTGCCATTTTGTTTGCCCTTTCATGATCGGAAAAGCATCATTCAGAACCATATTTTTCGTGGAATGTTGATTCGAATCCGAAATAAAGGTCCTCTCCCCTCGATCCGATGCTAACGATCTACAAATTCTGTGAAGTGTTTGTTTAATTTCGATACTTTTAGTCTAAATTGATGCTTAGAATGTTTGAAGTAACTGAAAGTAGAATGATGGTTTCACTTCAGAAACGTGTTTACAGCTATAATGGCCACTCACTTAAGGTTTTTTAAATCGACTCAATCCGCATTCAAATCATTCGTTGTTAAATCAATACAAATATTTGGTAACCATTAAGAATTTAAGAAATATTTACCATAAATTCGTTGTTCCTAGATACATAAAGTACGTCCAATATTTATGTGTGGTTCGTTCCAGATTGTTCTTTTACGGTTTGATTTAGTATCTTTTCGAGCCTATAAAACTTACCTACCGTATTCCCTACAAGAAGCTTTGCACGAATTTTGCTATGTGTGATGGTATATTACAAGCCGCTCCTGTACCTTCCCACCAAGGTGAACGATATGCTTGTGAATCATTTTTTATTACATTCCGGTACACTTTCACCTATGGTGCTTGGAGTACGCGAACATATCTTCAGTAATGATAGGGGGGAGAGAGTAAATAAGATTTATATTCCTTTGAAATTTCATATTTTGCGATAAATGTTACGCAACAGCGAAGTGTGGGCTGAATTGAGCATGTCTAAGTTTAGTTTCTCAAGTAAACTTACACTTTGGTTAGCCTTAGTTTGGCTATGCCATGGATATCACAGTTTATTGGCATGCCAAGTAGTTTGAAACTGGACAGGTGATGTAGACATAGTTTGGGAGCGAACAAAAGACCTGCACGAATGTTCACACTTGCTGCGGGTACATTTAAAATAGTTACCGTGGTCCTCAAACGCAAAATAAACATAGACGGATTTTATTTCCTATAAAGAAATATAGATGGGCTTTAGTCAGTATAAGTCTGACACGCATTGTTACTCCACCATAGAGCGAGAATGGCTAGCAATGGGTAGATCGCCGTCCGGCCGTCCGGTAACCGTCCGAACCGAGCTTGAGTTGTCGACGGCGCGTAGTGTTCCACGCGCGCCTCTAAGAGATGTTAGCAAACCGTCGGTTAGTACTGTTCCATGCGCGCCTCAAGGAGATGTCAGCAAACCGTAGGGGCCCAGCAGGGTCGAAACCTACTGGGGCCAAGGCTCTGCTTCTGAAAGGAAGACTCGACCCTGGTATGAAAGGCAACGAAGGAACAGGTGTGGGTTTTTAGTCAGTAAAATTCTGACACACCCTCGCGCTCCGCCCAAGTACGGGGGATATCATTGAATAATTTTCCCAACGATAAAAAAAGTGGCTCGGCTGGGTCGAAACCTACTGGGGCTACGGATTGAACGAAAGTGTGCGCCGGGGCCCTGAAACGAAGGCAAAGAAGAAACAGAAGTGGGTTTTAAATTCTGACACGCCCTCGCGCACCGCCTAAGAGCGAAATAAGTCATTGGATGACTTCTTCCGATCTAAAAAAAAACCATAAATCGGGAGGAATAATTTTATATCAAACCAAAATTTAATTCAGAAAAAATGTTGACAATTCTGAAAATTAGAAGAAAACTACGATATTCGTAGGTAAGGTTATCCAAGATATAGGTCTCTAATCAAATAACGTTGTTCTGAACAAACAACAAGGCAAGCGCAAAACTAACACGAACTGATAGATATCTTAATTAAGTGTTAGTTGTAAGTAAACTGAGGAATCGGAAGGGAAACTTTTGAATAATAGCAGCTAATGTTAAATATGTGTAACTTGATAATGAGAAAACTTTACAATTTGATGTTATTTAATCAAGAAAACCAGAAAAAAAATCAGGTAAAGAAGTAAGGAAAAAATTAAGAAAATAAGTGAAAAAAAAAAAAACAGAAGTCCGTTCCAGGTTGCCTGGAAGAGATCGAGGATTGCGATAAGAGCACTAATTGTACAGATACCGGCACACATCTTGAGCGCTGACTTCTACAGTTCTACTGCGTAAAAGCACGCAGAAGTGAAATATCGAGTTTCTTTAGTGGTATTAAAAGAGATGTGGGGGCGGGGAGTGCAATCCTTGTACAGTGATTGGCTCGTCAATGTGTACGATGCGCAAAGCGATCCCCGCTCTTTCGCCGAGCGCTCAAGATTCGTGCCGCTATCTATATGTGTGCATATTTTGTTTGATAAATTCGTTTGTTGTCGAATAAAAAAAACAGTGTTTTGGTGATTGTTGTAGAAGAAAAATGAATTTGGGATTAATCAAAAAAGTGCAGTTTAATAAGTAAGTGTTAGACATAAATACATAGCCTTTACGGACACAGACCGGCCTACTGTAAGACCGACCAATCAGGGACACCCTTCGGACATTTGATAATTTATCGCGCCAAAGATTGTGATTTAACAGTTTTACTTCGATAGATTATAATTTACCGAAAAACAATACGTGAAATTGTAAGCAGTATGTTATGATTCACAATCTTGCGAGATAGATTATAATCTAACGATATTTACAATTTTACGGTGATATACATAAATAAGGAAATAAATACTGTACTTTTCTCGTGTTTGATCTAACACGGGTGCAGTAAATAAAATATATTTGCAGTGCCATGGTCAACAGCGGAATACGGAAGGACCACGAACCGATGTAGACCGACGGAATATTGCACGAATTGCGTCTATCCGAACGTGGAGTAATCGTGTTACGTGCAGGTAAGCCTTCACATTCGGAGTGGTTCCTAGTAGGCTGTTAGCCTCTTGCCTAAAGCTACACTGCATTTCGTTACGTCGGAATATTCAGCACAGTTTGTGAAGTGCAAGGATCTGTGGGCAATGGATACATGTATGTGACACATATATGTGTGATACATGTATGTGTGATACATGTGCTATGTAGACGTCTTGAGGGCAAGTCGTTTGTATATTGATATTTGAATAATTCGATTCTAGTTCTCTGAGTCAACCAAGGCAAATATCTACGTTAGAACCACTGTTTGCATTGTGAAATAGAATTTGTTAGATTACATAATCACTTACTGAAATACCTAAAGATTATACACTGGCCTTCAAAAGTTAGTACCACACGTTTAATTTATAATTCAGCGTAAACTTTTGAATTTAAAGTTTTGAATTTTGAAAAATCATCCTAAACTTTTTATAGTAAATATCAACTTTCCTTGAAGCTATGTATAGAGTTTTAATTTAACTTTTTTTTTAAAGATAAAATCCAAGAGAAAAAACCATTTTTATGTTGCTGGTAAAAAACTTAAACAACATTTATAATTGTTTTACGTCTTATTGTTTAATCAAAGAAGAGGTTGGGATAGGCCTTGGTGATCAAGAAGTTCTGATTTTAATTTCGTGAGCATGCCTGGGATGATCTTGGGAGGTTAAACTGAAGCCAGGCCACTTCCTAGCACCCTTTGTAACGTAAGGCGTTGCATATAAATTAAGTATGATTTGATAAGAGAGCATGAGGGGTGCTAGAGTGATAATATGAAAGTGTAGCTTAAATTATAAATAAGGGTGTGAGGAAAGTTAAAGAAGTGTTAGGTTATAGGAGGGAGAGGAAAGAGTGATCAAATTAAGAGGGAGAGGTCAGAGAAGTGACAAGTTATGAGGCAGATGACTGAAAGAGGAGTGAGAGGGAGAGATAATAAATAAATATATAATGTATCCTTGTGAGGTATATTATAAATTATATAGTATAAAAACAATTGAAGTATAAAATAAAAAGTTATAAAAGTCAGCCTCGGAGGAAGTCACGGCCCTCTACCGGTAAAGCTGACAGAGGCCGATCAGGAGACAAGAGGTGAGGCAACAGAGGAGACACGAAGATGCCTCACGACAGCCTTTAGCGGCTGGCAGGCAGGGGCATAGCAGAGGCGAGGCTCTCAGAGGCCGGCAGGCTCTCAGAGGCCGACAGGCCCTCAAAGGCCAGGAGCAACCAGTGGCAGTCTGATTCTTCAAGACTGAATAGATTCCAAGAACTGACTCTAAGTACTGACTGCTTTTTCTCAGAGACACCGCTTTACATACCTAGAATTGGCTGTCAATTCTATAATCTAAAATTTAAAAAAAAAGATTTCAGTCAGCATTGTCTTCTCACAAAAAAGTAAAAATTTATAATTTACGAAATTGAATTTTAGTAAAAAACATGATGTTTAAGACAGCAAAACATATATACATGTACATGTATTATTATTAGTTATATTTGTTATTAACAAATACAACTTAGAATAAAACAGAATAAAACCAACTACTTATAGAAAGTCTTTGTTAACCATAGCTATAAAGAAATTAGATGAGTAATGATATGAAATGACAGCATCAATCAAACAAATTAAAAAAATTCAGCTATCAGAAGACATTATTACAATAAATAAAGGGAAGAGAACAGAAATAAAAATGTATATGAAGTAATATAGTAACTTGAGTACAAATAACATTACACCTTATGGTCCTGAAACAAGCTCCGATGGAGGTGTGGGAGAATATTCCCCAACATTGATTCCATAACATCGTCTTCATAACATCGTACCCCAAACCGGCACCAAGCTGTTATCAGAGCCTAAGGAGGCAAATACCAGTTATTAAAATGAAAATATGATGTAAAACATACTTATAATTTTATTTGAGTTTTTTGACAGTAAGGTTAAAATTGTAATCTTTTAATCCCTCGAGCACCCCGGGGGTATTATTATTACGTAATTGCGCGTTTTTACGTAAATCACCAAAAAAAGTAAAAAATAAATAAAAAAAACATTTTCTGGATTTTTCTAGGAAAAACAAAAATATAAAAACCAAAATTTTCAATAATCGTACAGACGTGTGTACAAAACGAAAATTAAGCGTTTTTCAAGGTCATTCAAGTTGTACAGACGAATGTACAATCGGCCTTCGAGGGAAGGTAAAATCTTTAATAGTGTATAAAGAAAGAACACTACAAAGAAAGTTGATGAAATTTGCTAAATAGTTTAGGACAAAATGCAATATCAAAAGCGTGGTACTGAATTTTGAAGGCCAGTGTAGATAGATTTAATCAAACTAAGGAAGTCGATCGCTCGGTGGTTAGGTTATCTTGAAACATTTGAATAACAGTTCGATTGTTCGTTTATTCAGATTACCATTTATTTGATTTTCTGTACGTCAGATACGTAGGTATATGTAGATATCTGATCAAAGATTAGTGTGATTACCTAGTATCTGGTGAGTTCGTGAGTATGCAAGTCATTGCGTATGTTAATGAATTAAGCATAACAATGACAAAATTTCCACACCGTATTGCGGCTCCCGCAATGAATAAATATGAAGATTCATGAATTTTTCTCGAATGAAGAAATGATTGCAGTGGAGGAAATGATCTGAGTTTGTATTCAAATGCGAAAACACGACGACGAGTATAATTTGACCATAATTAAATCAAGCTGTCTGATATTATTCATACAATTTTTCCACATTGAAATTATTCATTATTTAGGAGCGCGTGGCTAAGTAATATCAGCCACACGATCTCCAAGGTCAAGCAGTAATAATAATAATATATATTATTTATTTTCAGGCAACTAAGGCCCATAGCCACGATACATAGAATAATCTATAAAATAATGAACTAATACATATTAATAACATACAGCGTTGGACGGCCTCCGACAAGGTGGACCGATGATCTACAGGTAAAGGTTGCGGTTGTTCATTGTGGTGACACTTGGGGCATAGGGCATAGGGCTTCCCTATGCCCAACAATGGACGTCTTTCGGCTGAAATGATGATGATGATGAACATACATATAATAATGCTTGCTGAGGTGTGGCTGTGGATGGGAGACCTGTAAATACCGAGATTCTTCCGTGCCTTGGAAAGCACGTTAAGCCATTGGTACCAGTTGTCATTTGTAGATCTTTGGCGATCTTTACGGCTAGTTTGAATCTAGAAAATCTGATACCAGAACATTGCCAAGGGGTCCACTATTATCCAGTTACTGGGTTGTGGAGGTCGGAGAGATAGTGACTTGATTTAAGATCTTATGTCCCTTAGCTGGAGCAGAGGGCGTCGACAGTGTAGTCACCCATCGCGACCGGTCTTGAGCTCTACGCTTCACCTCGCTCCATGTCAGTCCGATGGCCGTCGCTTCTGCCAACACGGTGCGTCGCCAGGTTTGCCGATAGCGGTCGCGCTTCCTTTTCCCTTGAGGATTCCAGTCCAATGCCTGTTTAGGTATATGATCGGAATCCCTCCTAAGCGTGTGACCAATCCATCTCCACTTACGACGTTTTGATAGATAGTAGCTCCATGTAAAATGTTGGTATACAGCTGCCCGACCCCAACTTAAGTAAAAGGCTAGATAGATTGATTGAAATTATTATCTAAGACTAGCGGCTCGCCCCAGCTTCGTGCGGGTCTTTTCTTTGTCATCTTTGAAATTCTCTTTCTTCATGAATCATTCTGTCCATTGGTGAAAATTGCATGAAAATCTAATATCTTCTAGCATACCTGCAAAAGGAAAGTTAGAAAAAAAAGACACCGTTTTTTTTTAAGTGGGCCCAGGCGGGGCATACTTCTACCGTATGCTCTACCGTGTCCTCCGAGTGATCCACACTGTGGTGATTCCACACGAATCCGATGCAGGAACCTCCCGAACTTACCATGTCCGGTGAGGATTTGCGTCATGCGAAAGGTTTTTGTTTCGGTGGGAAAATCATCTATTGGCATCCTCAGCCCTTGGGCGGAGTGGGAGATAGTGTCAGGCTTTTACTGACTAAAAACCCACTCTTGTTTCTTTCGTACCAGGGCCGAGTCTTCCTTTCAGAATCAGACCCTTGGCCTAAGTAGGCTTCGACCCTGCTGGGCCCCTACAGTTTCTGAAATCTCCTTGAGGCGTGCGTGGAACGCCGACGACTTGGGATCGGTTCCGACGGTTACTGGACGGTCGGACGGCGAACTAACCATTGCAGGAAATCAGGATCGAAATCCCGGCGGCGCTTGGGGCGTGAGGACCGAAGGAGGCGACCGCCTGCCACTCCTCTTCGCTCTGGACCATGGCCTGTACCAGGGCCCGTAGGGAGAGATCGCCGCCACCGATCGCCTCCACGAGGATACGGCGTTGCTCTACCCAAGCGAGGCACACCTTCACTGTGTGCTCCACCGTGCCCTCCGGGCGGTCCACACAATGGTGACACCTTGGCGTTTCTTCCGCACGAATCCGGTGCAGGAATCTCCCGGGCCTACCATGTCCGGTGAGGACCTGCTTCATGTGGAAGATAAGGACGCTGTGAGGTCTTTCCAGCAACGCCTCAAAGAGGGGACTCACCGCCATAATTATGGCGTGCCCAGCACTGGGTCGCAACAGTCGCTGTCTCCACTTCACCATGGCATGCGGAAGGTAAGGAAGCCATGTTGTCTTTTCAGCCACTCCTGTCATAATTGTGGCGTGCCCGTAAACACCGTGTGTTATCATTGATATAATATATCATTTCATCATAAAAATATACTTAAGCATAGTAGAATAAATATCACAATAATACATTCTGAATAATATTATACAATCATATAATAACTTATATTTGTTTTGTAATATGTAAGGATGAGAAGACACTTAAAACTCAGGTAGGTACCAATTTAAGTAACAAAAATGTAGTTTCAATAAGCAACATGAAGCCACTAAAACAATGTACAGACTCATATTAAATCCGTCGAGCACCAACCGTCCAAAACTACATCCGATGTAATAATATAGAGTGGTGCAAAAATATGCGGCTCGCTACTCTACCGGACGAGTTAACTTACTGCCGCCGGTCCGGATCGAGCAAGCGCCGGGATATGAACATCGTGTTTAGAGAAACCGGACGAGAAACGTCCTACCTGCCTGATGCTATTTGCAGATATCCTCAACGTGAAAACAATAATTCAAGGAGCTGGCAGATATTCAACAGGAATTAAATTGAAATGTTAATTTATTCTTAGTCTGATTGCGATCCTTGTGAATGTTGGCACGTGAATTGAAGGACCTCGAGGATGCTTTTTTTTATTATGGATCGGTTCGCGTTTGACCATTATCTCACTTGATGGTAAGCGATGATGTAGCCGACGATGGAGCACGCTTGCCTAGAAGTAACCTATTTTTTTTTAAGTTGTAGCTATCAGGATACACAAACTCCGGCAGGGAATTCCACTCCTTAACTATACGCGCAATAAATGTGTACCAAAAATATAATACATTTCTATTTCTTTCCTTTTATGGTTTAATTAAAGATTTATTACAAGTATTAAGTATTAATAAAGTGGGGGAGAACATCGGCAAGATATTCGTTAATAGTCGGCTGCGGTATTGATGACCAAAACTTATATGTCGTTGTTGGATGTTTGACCCAAATAAACACGGCCGGAAAATTCGTGTCCGTCACGGTAGGCTTATACTTTGGAAATTGAATTCCGTGCTCAGCTTCTGTTTATCGTCTGTCGTTGATAGCGGAGGTCATGTGCCAAACATCAAACATTTTCTTATTTCTCTAATATCGGTGTAGGTCGATTCGTTATTAAGTATGCCCCGCTAGGTAAACTTCAATTTCTTTGACACACCATTCACAGTCACTCAACTGGTATTGCTTTAATATTATGACTGAATTCTCCGGGAAATTTTAGTTTGGTAACTTCAGGAAATATTTTGATGGTTGGGAAAATTTATTTTAATATTTCAGCGCTTTCATACAAATAGTTCCAGTTAGGGTTCCCTGAACCAATAAGAATTACTGTATGCTAAGATCGATGCTTAAAGTCATCAACTGAAGCTGACGTGAAGGGCGGTAAATATCTAAAATTCTGTTTACAGTTTTTTATTGGATCGCTAAGCAAACCTCTTCCTTGGGAGATGTTTGGAGTTACGTGGCCCTACAACTCCGGAGCCAATTGACAAAGGGCTGCCTTCCTGAAGGGTCACCTGCAACTGTTTGCACAATCCAAACCAATCCAATACATATTTGAACAGAATCGGTTGGAATTAGAATGTTACACCTATTTCTTTTTCGGCTGTGACCCACTTACCCATTTCTCTCGTGTGCCACCAACTTGGATATCAAAGTCGGGTAGTAGGTACAACATACTTAATTGCAAAAACTTGAGATTTATGTGATGTAACGTCATGTTTGTGTTGGAATCTGAAATAGATGAATAGCTGTGCTCAAATGTAATTGATTTCCGCAAATAATGAATAGTTATTGAATTGCCAATAATTAAAATTTCTGTCACCACCTAATGTTGGTGGTTGTATAATAATTATACTAATGGCATGTGGTTTTAGCATAATTATATTGCTGAAAATCTAATTATTTACCTACTGTGTTTTGGTATTTATAATAATAATAATTTTGTTGAATTATTTGATTTACATAAATTTTGAATTTCTAAATTAAGGGTTTAAACTACAGGAAAAGGTACAATAAGCGCATTCTACCTGAATTAGGTATACGCCTGTATCTCGCGGGGTCGAAACCTACTGGGACCATGGGTGGTGCGAAAGAGAACCCTGGGGCCCTGGAAGGAAGGCAAAGAAACGTAGGAGTGGATAAAAATCTGACATGCCCTCTCGCTTCGCTCTAGAGAGGGAGTAGTCATTGGATGATTTCCCACCTATAAAAAAAGGTATGTAGGTATTTTATGTATAACTTTTGGCCAAAGCTGCTGGCAATTGCATGCAATAGCGTCCGCTTGGAATTAGAAACTATCCCAAGGGAACATATTCCCGGGCTATGTTATACACGTGTGTAAAATTTAATCCTAATTCGTTCAGCTGTTACAACGTAAAGGGGTGAGAAACATACACACACACGTACATACCTATAAGTTGTTGCGTTTACAATATTGATGTGATATATATAAATATAGTGCGATTAATACGTACTTGAAAGGTAAATAAGTGTTCTGAAGCACCCATTAGCAGGAAAATTGACACGACAAAACATCGATATCAAAGGCCATTTTCATTATTTACATTCAAATACACAAAAGGTAGAGTAGGCAATAATTTAGTAAGGTAATGTTTTGTAAAGAAAGTTATTTTAGTTGTTCAGTGTTCAATTCAAACTAATAGTTACCCAAATGGATCTATTCAGCAATCGTGATATGAGAATCGGGTCGTATTGATACTATCTATTTGTAACTGTTGAAAATAAGTCCAACATCATATTTGGCCTATATTTTTTCTTCTAAGCCGCTGTATTAAAGATTTATCGTAGTGGAATTATTTTCTCCACTAATAGCAGAATACTTTATATTAATTAATACATATATATGTCACTGTAAAAATGCCGATCATCATTGAAGCTCTGTCTAGGGACTCTGTTTTGTTGGCGATAGCTGGGTATCGAGCAATAAACAAACTATTTCAGATCACACAACTGATTTATTATGATGCAAGCTTTAGGTATTCATTTCACACAACGAGCCGTGAGACAGTCCCCGAGAATAGACGTTGTTGCTCGCACGGCTTCCGACAGAGGAAAGAGCCTCGGACCTCTGCGGTCCGCACTTTTATCTGCTCGGTTCGTGCAAACGTCAGCGCGGATTCTGTCAAAGTGACATGTGTCACTTTTCACTTAGCTCGTTCATTCGTTCTCAAGCTTCCGTACTATTGACTTCTCCGACATATATATAAAAGCGAGATACCACTCACTGATTAATCACGAAATCTCAGAAACTAGTTATAGTTACAAACGTAAAATTTGGCAGGTAGGTTCCATATAAGGTGATATATTTTATAAAACTCCACCCCTAAGGGGGCCCGCGGTTAGTGTGAAAGTGAAACCCGGGGCTCCCAGGGCCCCGGCTTTCACGAAGGCAAAGAAGGAACAGGAGTGGGTTTTAGTCAGTAAAAGTCAGACACTATCTCCCGCTCTGCCCAAGGGCGGGATTTGTCATAAGATAATTTTCGCACCCAAAAAAAAACCCCTAAGGGGGTAAAACGGGGTTTGGAAGTTTCTATAGAGAAGCCAATTTTCACGCGGGCGAAGCCGCTGACAGTAGCTAGTACGTATATATGTTATATAAAATATATATGTATGTATATTTTAACTATACAGATACTTTCTAAATAATATTTTCCTTTTTTTCATATTTTCTCTTCACAATTCTAAGTTGGCTGGTAGAGAATGCCTAAGACACTAAATCCGTCTTTGTACTTTGTGTTGCATGAAGAAATAAATATATACCTGCTTTTTTAAATTGGGATACCATTTTATATCTCTTCCCGATCTGAGTGGAATGAGATCAGTGTCAGATTTTTACTGACTAAAATCCACCTGTGTTCTTTCAGTTGCCCGTTGTATTCCAAGGCCGTGTTAAGCAGATGGTTCTTTCGAACCAGAACCTGGTCCAAAGGATTTTATTTTACGAGTTTTTTCTTCTTCTACTTCTATATATAATAAATCTGTAGAAGTTTTTAGTTGTGCGCGCATCACGTGAAATGTACGAAATCGATGTAGATAATTTTTATACACAAAAATTGTGGGTAACTTGATATATTACTTAGGTTTTGTTTCGTCACAATCGGTTGGCTACATCGAAAGATAAGACCCATTCATTGAATATATGACTATGACTATTACCTGAGGAGTATTTTCATTTCATGTTAAATTACCTGCAATTTTAATCTGTTCTAAGTAAGATTTATTTTCTACCCTTCAACTTGCTGACTTACCATTATGGGTATTAATAACACTGAAAGTTGCATTTCATTTAAAAATACGAAGGCAACTGCTTGATATTCACAAATTAAATTAAATGTAAATCGCTTCAATTTATTATTACAAGCTGTCGACTTCAGAAACACCTTAAGTATTTCGTAACATTAAATCTTAACTGCAATTTCTAATATGCAAAATTGGCCTGCTTCCCAGTTTCCTGTAAATATTGAATGATGGACAAAGTTGGCACCGGATACTTTAGTGATCCACTTTATGGTGTCTACACTTGATAATGCTTATTATCTGCAGTATCTTTTTTCTTAACGTGGGTAATCGTCTAACGAAATATTCCGCCCTTGGGCGGAGCGTGAGGGCGTGTCAGACTTTTAATGACTAAAACCCCAATTCTGTTCCTTCTTTGCGTTGCGTTCCGGGGTTCATTTCCATGGCCTCACTAGGCCATGGACCTACTGGGGCCCCTAATATTTCGAAATATTTATTTACATCGAAAACTAGCACTTTGCCAGCAATTTCATTCGCGAGAACGTTTTCATAAAAAACTTGAGCACCACTTAAACCGTATTTTGAGGGTAATTTGATAATCTAATAATTCGAGTCTTTATCTATTATTCATTTTCATTAGAATTTGTACCAAGTTTCAAGTTTATTAACTCAAGAAATAAGAATCCTTCTTGTATAGAGGATTTTTATTCTTATTATATATATATCTTTAAAACCCCTTGAATTGCTCTATTGGGGGTAGTTCTAAAAACAAATATTAACAACCATTATTATTTACCTAGGATACTATTTGTGCTAACTTGGAAGTACTCGAAATTTCCCCTTTTTATTCACTTAAATGGAAATGGAAGTGGAACATGGAATTTCCAAAAATCCCTTCTTATTGCTCGCTAAGTTCCGGCTGTACGTTGGTATGTCAGTCAGTCAGTTTCTCCTTTTATATTGATAGATATCGAAACACATCTCGCTGAAAACTTTTCAAACAATAGACCCAATTAGGAAATTGTGAAATGTCATATTTCTCGACACAGCCTTGATGTAAAGCTTCATAATTTGCTTACATAAAATTTCCCAAAAGTTAAGGTAACAACTCCGCAGAGCGTTATAAAATACTGTTCAACGTATTTTATTATTCGCAACGACAAAAGTAGGTACGCGTTTTTTCAACAAACTTTATAAAGACATGTTTTCACTCTCTCTCCGTCTGGTAATTCAATTTCGAAATATCTCCTAAACTTAGCATTTAGCTACGAAAAAATTATAAAGAGCTCGCCGCCCCTGAAATGGTGGGTGCCGAGGCAGACTCAAGTGCCCTTATTTGTAATTCAGATGCGGCAGTTGAATGCGCGCCATCGCTTGTCGTCGACTTTTAGGCGAATAGGCTCATCTGCGTTCCATCCACCACAACATTGCGCCACTAATAACCTTTTCATCCACTTTATGAATGGAAACCTAAACTCACTGATAAGATTTTTTTTATACTTTCGTCAAAATCTTCTCTTACATTCATGACCGGATCTACTTAATGGCTAAATGGGCTGCAGCCCAGGGTCCCCTGGATATAAAAGGGCCCCCAGTCCAATTGAAAACTCAAAAACTTTTTAGAACAAATACCTATAGTAATGCTGTTTAAATATAGGAATTATTCCTTGACTCGCTGCTAATATGGCGGATCACTACAATTTTTTTAAAGTACTCAACGTTGGTGTTCAAGTTCAAACTGTAATCAAAGTATATTTAAAGAAGTCATCCATAGTAACACATAAACAGTTAAAGAGTTTTTCGTCCCATTAGGGCGACATTTCTGCGTTGTTCGATGTTTGTCGAAAAGGTACACTTCAGGAAAAATATAAAATTGATTTTTGACAAAATGCCAACTAGTTTGATAACTTAGGTAGGCCCCCAAGTAGTGTTAGCCCAACAATTTCACGATTCGTCCCTGCTTACAGGTAAATAAATAATATCAAACGTTTCATAGAGCAGTGGTGCCGAACTTTAAGTTTGTATTTAGAAATAGCAGCAGATGCTGTGCGTCTTTTGGTCCGCATTCTGAATATCTTTGTAAAATTTTTGACGTTTGATTTTATCTATTATAATATTTTTTTTAAGAGCAGTTGTGGCCAAGTTACGGCCCAGACTTACAAGTTGTAGGTCGTGGATACAAATCCAGCCAGGCGCATTACTTTGTGTAATTTATTTCAATACCACTGCTCTCAAAACGGTGAAGGAAAACATCGTGAGGAAACCGGTATGTCCTAGAACCAAAAATTCGAAGACATGTGACATTCACCAACCCGCACTGAGCCCGCGTGGTGGATTGCGATCCATTCCCTCTCCCAGAAAGAGGAGGCCTGAGTCCCAGCAGTGGAAACATTAAAAGGCTGATTATGCTTATGCTAAACGTTTATTTTCTCTTTATAAAGTTACTTAATGCTAAAGCTTAACAATTCTCAAACCGAGGTTTAACTACGTGTGAGACGGGTACCTGAAATAGGTTTAGGTATTTTCATGGTAAAGTTCAAGGTTCGTTAGACACCTTATACGTACCTTTGTGCCGATGTAACAGATTATTTGAAATACTTACGATAAAATTTAATTTATTATTTTGCTAAAGATAATTTCATTACTGGTATTCATCAAGCAAACGAAAATAACCTTCTCGGATCCTTGGATATAATACATACCACTATAATGCATACCACGTAAGTTGAATGACAAAACTCAACTAAACCTATACTTATTTATAGACCTAAAGTTTTCATAAATTCTTACCGACAATAACGTACACATATAAAAAATCCTCTTGTATAGTTTCGATATTAAGAATAGATTCACGATAGCACAATTTTAAAACCTTAGTAGTTTTTGATTAGTGTCGGGTAGTGTGAAAGTGAAGCCCGGGGCCCGGGATGAAGGCAAAGAAGGAACAGGAGTGAGTTTTTAGTCAGTAAAAGTTTGACACTATCTCCCGCTCCGCCCAAAAGCGAGATTCGTCATTAGATGATTTTGCTAGCAAAAAAAAGTGGCTTTTGGTTGCTATTTAACTTAGAAAATCCTGTATTCTTTTGTATTAATGATAAATAAATGAAAAAAATAGGTAGGTACAATACCTACACAGTCACGTAAATCAAATGAAGCATAAGAGAAAATTTCGTTCAACTACTTCATCAGATACAAGACTTATACTTGTGAGTAGGTATCGTGTTTACCTACACTTTGAATTTTCCTCCAGACAGCAATTTCTTCTTTGTCCCACTTTATACAGTTTCCATTCAAATCATCCAACACACTCTGTTATTTCCTCTGAACGCTGGCAGGGTTAACTCCGAAGATGTCCTTTTGGTCGAATGATAAAACGACCGACGTGATTACGATACGTTTTCAAAGATTCTCATTTCTATAGCGATGATAACTTGACAAATGGAATGTTATATAATAAAAAAATATTACATTTAATATCCCTATAATTGGGCTATATCAGTCCATTAGGCGAATGAAACGAGAATTGAGTTGCAAAATAATGAGATTCGCGAAAATTTTCGTCCTAAGTACGTTTAGTATAAAAGTAGGTGGTAGTAATACAATTACAGTATAACTGCCTGGCTTGTTGGTCTAGTGGTTCGTGGCCCTGACTGCTATGCCGGAGGTCGTGGGTTCGATTCCCACTCAGCACAGATGTTTGTGTGATGAGATCATTGGTTCTGTGTCCGGGTGTAATTTATCTATTATATGTATGTATTTTGAAATATATAAGTATGTTTATTAGTTGTCTAGTACTCATAACACAAGCTCTGCTTACCTTGGGACTAGACGTCGTTGTGTGATAGTTGTGGAATATTATTATTACATAGCTTTTGCCAGCGGCTTCGTCCGCGTAGGTGTTAGGTATTGCGGACGCGAAGTCGAAGACGGATAAAAAGTTGCCCATGTATACTTGGAGTTGAAGCTTTCTCCGTACCAAATTTCATCAAAATAAGTTCAGTAGTTTAACCGTGAAAGCGTATCAGACAAACAAACAGACAGAGTTACTTTCGCATTTATAATATTACTATGGATTCAACATCATCATCATTTCAGCCGAAAGACGTCCACTGTTGGACATAGACCTCCCCCAAATGTCGCCACAATGACCGGTCCTGTGCGTCTCGCATCCATCGGATTTCGGCGACCCTCACCAGGTCATCGGTCCACCTTGTGAGAGGCCTTCCAACGCTGCGTCTTCCGGTACGTGGTCGCCATTCCAGAACCTTTCGTCTCCATCGACCATCTATTCTGCGAGCAATGTGCCCTGCCTACTGCCACTTAAGTTTAACTACTAACTATGGATACTATGGATTAATATGGTTGAAATTGATTGGAAAGTCGACGTCACAATTCTAATTTGCCCTTGCAGCATTCGTTTGAACTCATTACTAATGCATGACTGAAAGTATTGATTCGACTATATTTGGATAGGATGGCTTCTTGTAAAGTTTCATTTCAACTGTTTTATGACGTTAGTTTTAACCTTTTCAGCACAATATTTTAGTCAAGTTCTCGTTTTAGTTGAGAAGTGACCTCTTCGCAGGACGTGTTAAAATGTTATCAGTATAGTGTTGTCCTCGACGTTTGTACGTTCATTGAAGGATGAAAAAAATTGCCTGCAGTGATTTGATTAGAGAGATCGATTATAATTTATGTGTCTTCAAGGCTAGATTAAATAGGCTCTTAATAAACTAATGCGCTTTGCCATCAACGATTGCATCACTACTAGAAGAAACTATGCAGTATATGAGTCGACTGCTGTAAATACTGTTTTTGCGCAGAGACTAATCCGATTCCGAGGAAGCATGCTATATAACAAAATAAATAAATAAACTTTTTGCAAAAAAGATAACTGACTTAACTAAAAAAAACACTTAAAGGATCAAAATAACTTTAATTTCGGAAGTCGGTGTTTCTCGGTATTAATTGTATCTTATTTTTTTTGTAACAAGTTTTTTATTTCACACTTTTTAGTTGGGATACACTTATAAACAGAGTGCCTATTTCTCATGACAATTCCAATTAATCAAATCACTACTAGTAGGTTACATTGTTTTACAACGGAACTATTCAGAACCATTAATTTATTTGTATTATCACAGTCGCTTAACTATCTTCATTGTGATATCTATGCGAGTATGAAGTTCCGTTGACCATTTCTGATCTTCTTCTTCAGTTCCACTTCATCAAATGTTACTTTTTGACAGTAAATGCTTAAGTTTTCGATGAAAATACTAAAATCACTATGCAGTTGTCTATAATATTTGAGGAGTTCCCTCGATTTCGCCAAGGTTCCATCCTGAGATCCTGACTTGGTGACTATGGGACCATTTGAGAAGTATACCCTTTCTAACAAAAAAATATTTTTCAAATCGGTTGGCAAGCGACGAAGTTATGCGCGAACAAACATTAAAAAAAAATACAAACATCCGAATTGAGAACCTCCTCCTTTTTTAGAAGTCGATTAAAAATAATTTCTATAGCCAATTGTTGCAAAAAAATAATGCAAAAGCAAGGTTGTAAAGTGGTTGCTTATCTTAAGCTAATCGGAAACTGAAAAATTCCTTGACGTGTTAAAATAATTTCTCGCGATATTTATACCTATATATTACACATAAATTCATACACATATAAGTATACAAACATTCAAGCACATATTATCTTTATAAATGTATATTAAAATATTCTGTCATATTTATATAAATATATATGTATGTTATATATATCTACCTCACACCTCCACTTACAGGCAGAGCAGTGGTGGCCGAGTGGTAACGGCCCCGACTTACAAGTTGTAGGTCGCGGGTTCAAACCCAGCCAGGCGTATTCCTTTGTGTAATTTATTTCATCACCACTGCTCTCAAAACGGTGAAGGAAAACCTCGTGAGGAAACCGGCATGTGCTAGAACCAAAAATTCGAAGACATGTGACATCCACCAACCCGCACTGGGCCCGCGTGGTGGATTACGGTCCATTCCCTCTCCTAGAGAGGAGGCCTGAGTGCCAACAGTGGGAACATTATAAGGCCGACTAAGCTAAGCTAAGCTCCACTTACATAATACACACGTCCATATGCTCTAATGCACAAAGCATGGTCAAATATTTAAGTTTTTGAGGATGGGAGGGCCTGGAGTTCTAAGATACAGGCTTAGGCTTAGTTTAGACTCCAGATCTCCCACAAATTACAAATTTATCTATTTAAGTTTTTTCTGCCAAATAACATTGGATGTTTGAAGTGTAATTTGGGGAAATTAATAAACACTTTTTTGTTTTTTTTTTTACTCTTGCCATCAGGTGGGATCGCCGTCAAGCACTAGTTTATGTCATTAAAATAAAAGTATACGGACGAGAATAAACACCTAGTTGACTAGTTCCGTCCGGAAATCTAGTAACACGTTTGAAAACTTTACTCATGTCTACTGAGTTCGTCTTCAATCATCGTTTAATCCAGCTCTTAGAACAAATTGCTTTGTTCCCTTTACGCTTAGAAAATAACCGTCCCCGTTAATGAAAACGTGAAACTAATTTGTTCAGTTTTACAAAATGTTTATTGTTCTCACTGAGATTCTTTTTAATTCCTCTGTGGCTTTGGGAGTACCTACTTACCTTTGTGAAAAATTAAATCCTGCCAGCGCCCCGGTGCGTCTCATGATCTCATTTGAGTGCTTTGAGTAACTGTATTCATTATTTTCACTTGACTATAATGGCATGGTCATTAAACTTGTTGACTGATCTTCTAAAAGATAGCTTCTTGTCACTAGGTACTGTAATTTTCTCATTCGTTTGTGGTGGTGCTCTTCACTGAGATTTAATATATATATGACTTTTTTATGGGGTTAACTATCAAATTATTCCTTTCGCTCTAGGTGGAGCGAAAGCTTGTGTTGATCAGATTTTTACTGACTAAAACCCACCTTTGCGTTCCTGGGCCGCGATGACTTTTTCACATATTCCCGCAGCCCTGGCAGGTATTGGCCCTGGCAGGTCCCGTTAGTTATGTCATGATTACAATTCGCCGTCAACCCGGGTCTGGTCCTTATCGGACAGCGAGCTAACTTTTGCTCACCGTCCCCAAGCCCGCGCGTATGGTGACCGGGAATCGCCTTGTTTCTCTCGACGCCCTGGGCGACTACCGCAGCGGCAGGGACGTGTGGATTGCGCTCTTCCACTGCATCTTTATCTAATCAACCTTTATTTTGACAAATTATCTAATTATCTATGATTGATTACTTGACAATTGAAGGAAGCCAATCTTATCAGAAAGTTGCATCGAATCGAGTAGGTACTTTATTATAAAATGTAGAGATACTCATTTTGCCCTTCGCTCGTAGACACACTATCGATTTCGTTTATAAAGGCCACTAAAATAGTAAAACGTTCGAGCATTTCGCAGAATCACTCTGTTTCCATTTTTACTGTGATCGAAAAGGTAGAGTGTAAAATTAAATGTTTGTTTCAGCGCTGTCGAGTGTGCCGATAAGGTTTATAGAAATGAAACGTATTTTTACATTCAGATCATTCGATGACTCTTTATTTACACAGTGATGATTTGGGTGAAACGTTTAATACAACCAAACGTACAGATCACAGGAAAGTAATGTACTAATTATTACGAAGCTTATAATAAACTTGACGTTATAACTAACAATCTAGATAAACTTGTACGATCTCAGCCCGTCACCGCAGACGCCCCGCGACAAACGAAACCTCCCACACTGACGGGCTCACAATAATGTATCGTAATCATTTCAAAATGTAATAAAATTTAGAATACCAACGATCTCCTAAATGTATTTAAAATTTAAGAAACAATATGTACAACGTTAGATAACAATTTGGTGACACCCGTAACAAAAATCTTTAATTCTATGCAGTCAAATCTTTCTAAGGCCGAATGCGTGATGTTAGTATCATTATCATAATAATTAACACAGGTCGTGACTTATAGAGTAAGATAAATGAAACACATCTTTAACAACCTATCGAAAAAGCATTCATTATAACCATCAAAATAATATAATGAAACTTGTATACGTATAATATTGAGAGGATTTCAAGTTCAATACAAACAAACAGTAGTACATAGTAGTTAAGTGCAGACATAAAACATAGACCAGGTACATCTCGGTACTAATAAATAAAGTGAACATTTCTTCTATGTAACATCATTCCACAGTAATAGCGAACTTCAGACACAGCAATGCTATTTGGATGGATCTTTCTTTTCAAGTTGCGGAAATAAAACTGGACTGGTTTTTGAACACACGCCAAAAAGACATTCGGGAACAGACATTCTACACGAGTTTGGCTTTCTTTGTGGACAACGTACCTATGTAGTAACTGAAAATCCGTAATATTGATATTAATCTCATAACTATACATTCATTTAAACAGATCAAGATAATTGAAAAACAAAACTGATACCGTAAAGGGTCTATTCCTAAAGTTCTAGACTTTTCTCCATTTAATCTACTTATAATTATAAATGACTTGGCAGTGCTGAATCAACTGTTTTATATTCTAATTGTCTGTATGTAACATGACGGATTTGTTTTTGAACAATTATAATTTTATTGATTTGACTAGATAAATAATATTTGGATATTTTACTTAGTTTCTAGTGTTTGATTGATTAGCTCTCTTCGTTATAATTAAAATTTAAATAAAGATAGCTTCTGCGTGTTTCTGTCGTGTTGTCAAGTTACTTTATAAGCTAAAGGCTGTGAAATTAACAAACTGATAATTCATTTACAGTTGTAAATATATAATTGTGTGTATGTGGTGTTCTTAACATGACTTTGGCATCCATTATCACTGGAGTTGAGCCGCTCAATTAATATTACATTGATCAAATAGCTTATTTATAATTTCAAAAAATGTTTTCTATTCAGATTTCATCATTTAAGTACGTTTTATTGTGATATGTAAAACATAATGCTACATTTTATTGGAATTGTAGACTGAAACATGTATTTTATAAAATTTACAAGGTACATTTTAGAGGTATTAGATCCAGATGTATAAAGAAGTTTAGGTATATTTAAAAAAAGTTAAAGGGAAACATGAATTTTTTAAGGTCTATTTTTTAATTTTTTTATATTGTTTAACATTCTATATAAAATCATAGACAGACGGTACATCAAAGTCTTTGATTTCGAGGATATTACTGTGATCTTATAATTTCATTTTTAACATCACCTTCATATTTATTATACACTGAGCAACGATCAATTACATTCAACTATTTAATAACAAGTTTATTCACATCTATGTTGTGTCTCGTAAACCGTGCACACTATGTAGATACTACACGTAACTTAAACGAAACAATGCGCACCGTGGGGTACAGTATATAATAGTAATTGATTAGCTAGGTAAGTTCTGGTAGAACGTTCTCGGACGCGAACGATACGTACTTAGTCCAGTTAACTAACGATATAAGAACACTTTTATTTCTTATCAATATAAAAGAAATTCACTACGGCGCCATGACAGTTCTATTCAACATGAAATTCAGCTATAAATCTAATATTTCTATCGAAGATTGCCTTGCGATCAGATGTGTTCGTCCTGTACATCTGCCGAGAGAGAAAAAGATCATTTAGTTAACAATGTATATATCTTCCCTCTATATGTGCCACTTCGTAACCGCAGCCACACCACGTAGCGTAGTAGTACGCATAATAGTTGACTATTTGTGGTATGTCTAAGTGGAGATGAAAATCAACACCAGGAATACGTAGCTGCAATTACGAAATCACACATATAGACCGACGATATACAAATATCCATTACTCATAATATATTCAACTCTACACATTACCTAGCAGGTACATATATATAAGCATGTAAGAAAAGCAAATAAAAGAAACATGAAAGCGATATTAGAATATATTTTCATTGTAGCAATAAGTTTTCAAGGAGTTAGAATATTGGAAACAATTTTAGTGAGGTCAAGAAGTTTGTTGACTGAAGAAAAGATTGTTGAAGATGAGTTGGAAGTGTCCTCAAGAATTCATTACGTAAGGTAATTACAACTAAAAGAAGAAATGGAAATGGAACGATCACAGATAAACTAAAACTATCTTTTTTATATTTAATGATGCCATTTGAATACATTTCCAGCGTACTTTTTCCCCAGACACTTTTTACCGCAATATATTCAGATAAACACAAATATAAGCGCAATTTACATAAAATAAAACAACCATATCCAACATTCATGCAAGGAAATCTCGTTAGTCAGCCTTTACCAACACCTACCACCATTTACCTACTATGTACATATTTAATACCTAATATTACACATTAAACTCAGGTACGGCAATGTAAATCAATCGAGTGCTGTGTGTAAATCATTATGAGTTGAATAGGGGTGTACTCCAGAAAGTTAGAAGGGTATTATAATATATTCGTGAGAGTATATAATTTGTTGTTAGAATCGGTTAGTGCTTAATATCGCTACTAGGAATTGGACGTTTATAAAGCACAAACAAGCACCAAGTATAGAGGGCCGGAGGACCGGAGTGCAGTGTGAGTGTGGGTGACATGCATCTCTGGGGTGACAACAGGGGAACTACGGGCTCGGACAACATCTTCAAACTACTTACGTAACTACTAGGAGCGGGGCTCACACGTGGCACGCAACATACCTATTACACATTGAGCTCCTCTCTTTATCTTCATTCAAATGGTCTTTTTCTCCCCATTACAGACTATCGTGTGGCCTAATCGTTTCTTCTTTACATTTCAACCGAAGTTTTATTTTTAACATTAAATAAAATTAACAAGTGCATCATAACGAGATTTGACTGCATGAATTCCAAAAACTACGCGTTTAATTTATGCAATAAAATTTGAATATGAGAACAAAATATAAAATGGACATTATTTATACTTATTCTCTATTAAACCAATCATAACTTTTACATAAAGAAATGTATTCTGTCAACGTTTAATATGAGGCTAAAACTATTTAAATATTTGTGCCAATAAAATAGAAACGTGTCAATTTGAAGAAATTCGTGTTAGTTATCATGTTTTTTTCTTTTTTAATATTTAAAAAATGCATAAAGAACAATCGTTGTAGCGATACTTAATGCTATAGATTCTCGTCTGTAGAGACACAAATTAACACTAGTAACTAATAGCCTAATGGAGTTTAGAGTAACATCTACGGATCGTAACTTACAAATGAGTATGTAGAAACAATTAATGAGTAGATCTCATAATGTTAAGAGTACGACTAAGTCAGTCTAGTAGGAGTAGTAGATAGGTAGTCTAGACGTAAAGACACGTGCAATCGTAACAGTACGTGTGAGGTAGAGTGCTCAGGCCGCGGTCTGGCCGATAGCGGGAAACAGCGGAAAATTACTTCAAGACAATATATGTAGTTTTTTTCTAAAATGAAAGTAATCTCCTTAACAGTAGGTTAGTATAAAAGGATAGGTAGTTACGAAACATTACACTTTAATATCGTTCCTTATTTGAAAAAGATTAAAAAAAATATTAGATTTCGTATATTTTAATTTTCAGACAGACTGCGGCCTAATTCAGGGAAGTATTCCACGTTTCAAATATGTTCGCATACATGAATGAAAGTAAGGAACGAAGCATTTAACAATAATATTAAAGAAACTTATTGATGCGAACATATTTGCAATTTTGGTGAAAGGACATAACGCTGGGCAGAGTTTTGGGAACAATGTCATCAAGTTAAACATTAAATTGCAATAACAATGCATCAATACTCGCACTTTACGTTAGGATGCTCAATAACTGACACGAGCTGACGTCACATCCGTTATTAATGGAGCCGTCCTGATTTAATGGCGCTTACAATTTACTTGAAAGTAATATTTTACTACAAATTACTTTATCCATAATCGATTGTAAGTGGCGTGGGACTAAGTGGAGTTACGGACACAGTTGTTTTTCAGTCTGATAAGGGATTAAAATTGTTAATCTTAAGATAGGTAATTACTTAATTAGTCTCACAGGTGGTACGTACGAATTAGAAATCGTTTCAACATATTTCAAACGGGCACAAGGTTACGGGAATATGATTTTGGAATTCACAGACTGTCATGTTGGGGATGAGCATTAGGTATTTGGTAGTGCAGTAGAATTGTTGGAAGCGAGTAGAGGCTCGCCTCGTGTTATCAAAGCATATTAATTAAACACGAGGCGAGCAGTGCGGGTGAGTCACTGGCTAGAGCCAACTCGCCTAATGACCAACCCAGACGAGGGTAATGAGGGTCGAGTGTGATTCTACCGGTGATAGACTAATCTTACCGCCATTCGACAGTATTCCTTTCACTAAAGTGAGCCGTTTCAAATGAAATTGAATTATCGATTCGAATTATTACCTTCAGCAGACGTGCACTTTAATAGGCCGACTTTATAGGCCGTTAAAAAACTAATAGTTCATTAGTGAAGATCACGGTCTAAAGGTGTATGAGACGTTACGGGACGGGAGGGAGGGGTGCTTTATAATTTAATTGAATTGGTATTCAGGGACAACCTTATATTAGTTCTAGTTTATAAAAAAAACTAAAAAAAACATTAGAGAGTAGGTACAGTAGGTACAGGTACAAGTTTGTTGTTAACATGATATTATTTTCTGTTATATTAAGGGCCGTGCCTCATTGGGACGCATGGCGGCGTAACCAGATCATGACGCCAAAAAAATGTATGGATTAGCTGTTGCCAGTTGAGGTATACACCATAGAATTGCATGCATTTTCTTGGTTGCGCGAACTGGCGGCACCGCCATGGTAGCCTAGTGAGGCACGGGCTTAAGAGGGCTGAAACAAACGCAAGATTTGAAATTAGAACAGAGTGGTATTGTTGAGAGAGAGCTTTGCGTTGGTGAGATGGGGGTCGGGGGTCAGTTAGAGGTAGCTCTCAGAGAAATCTAGGTCAGAGACGGAGGCGCGCGAGGAGCGCGTGTAGTTGGTGGAGGTGCCGTAGTCGGAGGTGGCGGTGGCGAGGTCGGCCAGCACCGCGCCCGCGCCCGTACCTTGCGTCACGCCCGCCGCCGCCGCCTCGCGCTCCGCCAGCTTCTGTTTCAGCACCCGGATCCGCTCCTCCTTCTGCAATTACAGTTTAAGATAGAAACAGGGGACTTACCATGACGTGTTTAAATGTCTGTCGTGAGAGCGAGAAAGAGGGATGGAACTATACACCCTATATAGCGCCATCTCTTTAACAGTTCGCTTTGGAGCTCGTAGTAGTATTGCAGAACGAAAAATACTCTCTCTACTCTTTTTGTTGTGTCGCAACTCGCTTTAAAACTTATCTTATTATGCAAGAGCTGTAATTGTGCAACACGGTAAACAATTCTGCTGGAAACCGTTTAAGTTTATTGGAGCGAATTAAATGCTATAGTAACTTTGACTTTAAGTTTGTATTTCGAAATAGCAGCAGATGCTGTGCGTCTTTTGGTCCGTATTCTGAAAGTCTTTGTAAAATTTTTGATGTTTAATTTTGTCTATTATAATATTTTTTTACGAGCAGTTTTAGCCGTGTGGTAATGGCCCCGACTTACGAGTTGTAGGTCGCGGGTTCAAACCCTAAATCATTAATTCATAAATCATTTATTTCAGGTTCAAACCCATATTAGAGATCATCCCAAAAAAAAACACAATAAAAGTCAAAAAAAATACAATAAAATTCCAATAAAAAAAACAATAAATTAAAATACAATAAGTTCAGTACATTAAAATCACAATAATCCAAATAATAATAATCACACCAAAAATTCAAAACATTTAAATTTATAATAGTCTCTTATCACCACTGCTTTCAAAACGGTGAAGGAAAACATTGTGAGGAAATCGGCATGTCCTAGAACCAAAAAGTCATGAAGACATGTGACATCCACCAACCCGCACTGGGCTCGAGTGGTGAATTACGGCTCATTCCCTCTCCTAAAGAGGAGGCCTGAGACCCAACAGTGGGAACATTATAAGGCCGACTATGCTATGCTATATAATATTTTTAATTTTCATGTGTCGTGATGGCCCAATGGTTAAGGCACGCGCCTTTCATGCACGAGAAAACCTTGGTTTAGAAAACGGGCATTGTACCAATGTGAACTTTTCAATTCACATGTACTTTTCTAAGTTTATCTAGGACATTACTGGCACCCCGTGCCTCGCAACCTGGACCAACGGTTTTATACCGTTGATCCAGGTTGTCATTCTTAGACTTTTAACAGTCGTTTCAGGTAGTCAGACGCCAGAAAATCTGGTCCTTAATGTTGGTTGGTCGATCCAGGTTGTCATTCTTAGACTTTTGACAGTCGATTCAGGTAGTCAGACGCCAGAAAATCTGGTCCTTAATGTTGGTTGGTCGATCCAGGTTGTCATTCTTAGACTTTTGACAGTCGTTTCAGGTAGTCAGACGCCAGAAAATCTGGTCCTTAATGTTGGTTGGTCGATCCAGGTTGTCATTCTTAGACTTTTGACAGTCGTTTCAGGTAGTCAGACGCCAGAAAACTCTGGTCCTTAATGTATCCAAGGCATTGCCCAGTAACTAGGTTGTGGAGATCTTAGAGGCAGTCGCACCATGTAAAACACAGGTATTCAAACGCATCTGCTTAGGCTGGAAGCCGTCCGTTCCCAAGCTTAATGGGAAAAAGCTAGGGAGATGATGATAATATTTTAATTTCTAAATCTCTTGAAAGGCGTTTTATCAATAGACCAAAAAAAAATAATCTAATGTAAGAAAAACACTAGTTTACAAGTAACATTACCATAGTAACCCGGTCAGAGCTTTATTTTTAAAGGTCAACGCAATATAAACATTTGATAGAAATCGCAGATTATTTTCTTAGTCTCTTTATATATTAGAAGTCTCTTTTAATACCTAAATCTGCTTCTTTATCTCCTTATATAGTAAATGGATGAATAATGAATTAGCTTCTGTTGACACAGCTAACAAAAGTCTCATCGTCGATAAATTAATTTAATCATAATTAGGTATAATGCCTCGAGATTAGGAGTAAACTGATAAGGATGGCTAGAATTATGATAATTTATCATTTATGACGTCGCGCGTGAGAGTAGTATGAGCGTAGCCAATTAGATAAATGTTTAATGCCTAGCTAGAGATCCGTGATAAGATCTGTCATACTGTATGGATCAGAATGTTGGGCTGTGAAAAAGACGGATGAAAAAAGATTGCATGTAGCGGAGATGAGAATGTTGAGATGGATGTGTGGTGTGACGAGAATGGATAAAGTGAGAAATGAATGTATTAGAGGAAGTTTGAAAGTGGCGCCAGTGACTGAAAAGTTGAAGAGGAATCGTTTGTCTTGGTATGGTCATGTAAAGAGGAATGAAACACATGTTACTAAAAGAGTTATGAGTATACATGTGGATGGGTGGAGAGGGAGAGGGAGGTCAAAGAAAAGATAGATGGATTGTTTGAACAGTGATATGAAAGAAAAGGAAGTTAGTGATAGTATGACGGTTGACAGGATAGAATGGAAGAAAAAAACGTGTTGCGCCGACCCCAAATAAGACGGGACAAGGGTAGGAAGATGATGCCTAGCTAGAGATAGGACTTTAGTTCAGAAAAAAATAAAAAAACGTTGCTCAAACTAAGAAATACTCTTGTATCTTGAGTGCGTTTACAAAGTTGAAAACTCACATAAATAAGACACTCAGACCAAGAACACCTGCAGGTTACACAAATATTTGATCAGTGCGGGAATCGACCCCGTGACACGCACCACAGCAGCCAATCACTCAACGACTGCGCATACAGTGCTGTTATCAACAACATATCGGCAATAATCTGTCACACTTGATCACTACACATCAAAACCAGTTTAAATAAAACAATGCTTGAAGCAGCAGTTAAGATAGCTAGCTGTCCGACGAGGAGTGTGCGTCGGAATTACATAGCGTTATTCCGCCAAGCCCGTTCCATCACCGGAACAGCCCCCCTAGCCAAGTTACAAACGTTTCGTTTCGATTGTCTTTTCGTTGACCGCCTCGAGTCGGCCACACCTCCTATTGCTTTGTTCTGACCACGTGACTGAGGGTTGAGATGACGTCAGAATATAAGAATCAGAGGCGTGTCCTACTCGAGGCGATCAACGAAAACAGAATCGAAACGAAACGGTTGTAACTTGGCTAGGGTGGTAGGCGTACGGCGATACGCCATCGGTACATGGTGGACATCCCATCCATACGCATAAAACATTTGGAACACACAGGAGTGGCATTCCCTATCGGAGTTTATGTTTCCTGTTTTTTTTTATTCTTGATAGGTCCGCGCTTGACCGCTATTTCACCTGATGAAAAGTGACGATGCGGTCGATGATAGAGCGCGTTTACCTAGAAGCAACTTATTCACTCTTGACTTAAAGATCACCGGGTTGTAGCCATCAGGAAACACAGACTTCGGCAGGGAATTTCACTCCTTAGCTGTACGCACAATGAACGTGTTCCCAAAAGGTTTTGTGCGTGTAGGTGGGTGGGTGGGTGCGTAGGCGGGAACGTTTTGTATGATAGTTGCAACTTGGGGATCTTCAAGTCAAGAGTGAATAGGTTACTTCTACAAGCGCGCAGCATCATTGACCACATCTTCCCTTTCCATCAAGTAAGAAAATGGTCAAGTGTCAGCCTATCAACAATAATGATAAAAATAAAGAAGCAACCTGGTGAGGACGTCGTGATGAGCTCCAGGCGCGCCTCAAAGAGACGCTAGTACGAGGGATGAGGCCCATTAGGACCTGTAAGGCCTTGGAATGCACAGGGCAACTGAAGGAACAGGGGTGGGTTAGTAAAAAAATTACATTCTTTCTCGCTCCACCCAGAGCGCGAGAAGTTAGAACACGTTTTAAGAAAATAATTTCGAAGTATGATTCACATTGAGGACAAACGTCAGCCTTTAGAATGAAACATTACAATATGAAAACATTCTATGAAATTAAACTCGAACAAACAATTTTTGAACTATCGATAGGGTAGTGAACTCGATAACATGTTGGCATGCGGTCAATCCAAACTAATTGGCACTATCAAAGATTTATTTGATAATAATCTCACTAATTAGTTTTCAATGGGTTTGTTTGTAAAGTTACGTACCTATGTAAAGCGACGAAGATTCGTTTGTTGATAAATTGATAACAGGTTAATACCACTTTTATCATCTTAATGGTTCTAATGCGTAATAGATAAAATATATGCAATCGATCAATAAAATATATTACCCAGCGTTTACTCAAAACATATAACAGCTGAGTACTTGCGGATTTACGAGAAAATTGTGTTGTAAATCCTCCATTTATAACAAAATTTTAACTCAGAAAAAAACCTGGTATTTGCTCGAATTGTGTGGTTGCCAATCAGTCATGTTTTCCTTTCGTTCGTTCATGAATACGCATCACTTTTTGTTCTCAGCTTCCCAAACGTGATGTGTGGAATAGTGTATAAGCTACAAACAGTGGAATTACACACACACACGCAGACTTGGAAAACAACATGTATTGTGAGCTTTAGGCGCCTCCGTGGCTTATAAAAACTATAAGAATATTTATACAGTTACTAGAAGGGTGCTTTATTTAAGCGAGAATGTGTCTTCTCAGACGAGATGAATTAAACATGAAAGTGAAACACCTTTAAGAGTCAAAGATAAAGCAGAGTAAATACTTTTTTTAGGAGGAAGTGTCAAGATTAAACCTATTCCTCAGACAGGAATCTCTCGTTTTGAATAATGAGTTTGCGAAAGTAATCCATTATGGATAGGGAGGGTGTTAACTTGAGAGTTTTCTGCCTACAAGAAGGTGTTGTTCATCTTGTAGCAAAATTAGAAAGTAGGAGCATAAATTCTAATAATGAAGCATTTAATTTATTATTGATTACACACCAACAAGTAATTGTGAAACGTCCGGTTGTAATCAGGCATAAAAGGTAAATCAAAGATAATACAAATAAACTGGCATTGCTTGTGAGCATGTGACATAAATATGTAGGGAGTTATGATAAATTTGGGTGGGGGGCATGATGCGGATATGAAGTCTAAGCTGTTGGAACATTTATCTACTAAGTTGATGTATGCCTGTAAGTAATTACGATTTTTTAAATTAAAATCCTGAGTAGGGTGCCATTAGGTTTGCCATTAGTAGGGTTACAAAGCGAGCAAAGCCGCAGGTTGGTTAGTTACTACTTTGATTTATAAAAATGATCCGACCATTTTAACGCGATGGTCAACTCGGATGTGAACGCGATGACAACTTAATATTAAAATATTTTTTTTACGAAATATAAGAAAAAAAAAGGAAACACGTTTATTTAGAGCACACACACACAATTAAAAATAAAAATGTGGAAACTTAAATCACCATCATCTTCCTGCCCTTATCCCGTGTTATTTGGGGTCGGCGCAACACGTACAACTAAACACAATAAAAAAAAAACACTGTTTCACGGCTGCGCCAAATACCCATTAAAACCTACCTAGGTTTTGTTTGACTAAATGAAAGCTAGCAAATATTTTTCATAACATATTATTTTCACACTTTTGTATTTGATTTCGTATTTTTGTATGGATAACCATATCAATAAAATCTACACCTGTTAGTTAGTTAAAAATGCGTTAGTTAATAGTCGTGTTTTTCATCAAGTTTTGCACTTCTATTAGGTAATTTTGACTAGGTCACGTAAAAAATATTCTGCTGCTAAAAGTAAGAAATATTCTGCTTTTACTGTTCAATTGACCACGACACGTCTTTTTAGAAAAACCAACAGGAAAATATAGTTTTTGTCGAATTTCGTGAGCTTAGGGGTTGATTCGTTACACGAAAAAAAGATAAAATATAGGTCGTTTTTTTTAACTTGCAGTGGAAAAAACTTGGAAATAAATTGGACCTATTTTTTATCTACTGATGACAAATTTATACTAAACTCTTTTTTCAGGGTTCCGTATCCAAAGGGTAAAACGGGACTAAGACTCTGCTGTCCGTACGTCTATCTGTCTATCCGTCTGTTACCAGGCTGTATCTCATGATCCGTAATAGTTAGACAGTTGAAATTTTCACCGATGATGTATTTCTTTTGCCGCTATAACAACAAATACTAAAAAAAAACAGAATAAAAGAAATGATTTAAGTGGGCTTCTATTCAATAAGCGTATTTTTTTTACCGTTTTTGCTGCGTTTGGTACGGAACACTTCATGTGCCAGTCTGATTTGCACTTGACCGGATTTTTTTTTAGTTTTGACTATGTCATCCTTGAAGCCTGTTGTTTATTTCCATCGAAAAGCAGTACCTATCTAAAATTTTACCACCCATTTTCGTTACACCCTTTATAATATTACGATGATAAGATATTTTACGTGTATAAAAGTCTTTCAACACTTTGTAATGGACCTTCCCAGTAAAGACGATTGACAGGCTTTCGTACCTACTTACGAAGGATTTTATTTCCCTTGATTGTCAAGGTGAAACTCACATCATTTATGCACGACATTGTAAAGACTCCATTCCGTGATTGCACGCCAGTCATACATAACAGGTATATATATGTAGCTGCTATGAAGGTACCTGCATTATGCATATATGTATGTTAGCAAATGCACTCCAGCCAAAACGGTTTGGAAACATGACTATTTTTGGGACATAACTGTGTCTGAAAGGTTGTTGGAAGTGTAACTAAAGATGGATCGTTAAACTTCGGTTTAACAAAACGCGTTCACTAATATTTGATGTAGAAACCTGGTGTGAGTTTTTAAGTGAAATTTTCTCTTATTTCTGTGTTATTTTTTAACCCCCGACGGAAAAGAGGGGTTAGGACCGCTAAGTTAGGAACCTAGGTAGGCTATAGATTGATATGCAAAAAAAACTAAGTTCATACGTTCGTCGGTCATTCGTTCGTTCATATTCATTGAAACTATTAGGTACTTCTGCACATTGCGGTCCCCCGACTCAGTGACGCTCATCTTTAAAATATTTATAGATTCTTTTAATGAAGTTAAAAAGGCTGAAATTGTAATTTATTAACTTATTTTTTATTTCCCTTTTATGTCGGAGGTTTTTTAAAAAATTTAATTTTATTTTTTGTTCAATAAATTCAATCTGTATAGGCTTTTTCCAATTAATAATAATAATATTCCACAACTATCACACAACGCCGTCCAGTTCCTACACAACTAATAAACATACTTATATATTTCTAAATACATACATATTATAGATAAATTACACCAGACACAGAACAAGTGATCATGCATGCTCATCACACAGACGTTTGTCCTGGGTGGGAATCGAACCCTCGACCTACGGCATAGCAGGGCCACTAACCATTAGACCAACAGGCCTGTCTTATTATTGAATCAGGAAATACGCGTGAAAATATATTTGTTATCTAACCAGTTTATCAATAAATATACAAAAATAGAATAATAATCATGAAAACAATATCAAGAGATAGAAGAAGCAACAAGATATGAAAACTTAAAAAAAAAATATCTAATAAATTGTGGCCGTACGGGTGTCATGGCCTTTCACGTCAAAGATCATGGCGGACTTCTCTTTTTTATTAGCAGCTTAATTCAATTTCTATTTTTGTTTAGTTTTTTCTTTCTTAATTATTATTACTTATGGCTTACATTGTGCTCACATATTAGAAGCGACAAGAAATATGCAACCAAGATTTATGTAACTCATAATATGATTTATAAAAACTTTTTACAAAAAAAAAATATAAGCGACGTTACTAAAAAAAAACACTATAAGGATCAAAATAACTTTAATTTCGGAAGTCGGTGTGTCTCGGTATTGTCTTTTTCTTATTTAACATCGACTTCCGAAATGAAAGTTATTTTGATCCGTCTTTCTTTTTTAGTTAAGTCGGTTATGTTTTTTGTTTTGTAAAAAGTTTTTTTTTGCGACATAAACCGCCGTATCTTGTGTTTTCGTTAAATTAGAAGTTTGATATTTTTCGTTTCCGAGCTAAAGGGTTTTGACAGACAGACAGACGGACGGACAACAAAGTGATCCTGTAGGGGTTCCGTTTTTTCCTTTTGAGGTACGGAACCTTAAAAATTGCATGCATAATTTCTATTGTGCAGGGGTGGTCTTCCTGCTTAAAGGGATGCTGCAGAATCCCAGTTTTTTACATGGAGGCACTGCGTATCTGATCTCCACAATCCAGTAACTGAATAACACGATGCACCTTGATAAGACTGGTAATAGATTTTAGCACTTTTGACTATCTGTAATGACTAGGCTTGCAGTCACCTAAGGGCAACGGAAAGGGTTATGGCTAGAGTTTCCTTGCGTGATCGCATCAGAAATGAAGATCTTCCTGCCCTTGTCCGGTGATTACCCTTGGTGGTAGATCTTTGGTAATTTTGGGTCGGCGCAACACGTTTTTTTTTCCATTTTGCCCTGTCATTCGTCATGTTATCACTAACTTCCTCTTCTTTCATATCACTCTTCACACAATTCATCCATCTTTTCTTTGGCCTTCCTCTCCCTCTCTATCCATCCACATTCATCAGAAATGAAGATATCCACAGGAAAACCAAGGTGGCCGACATGACCCATACAATCATCAAACTTAAATGGTAGCAGGCAGCGCACATTGCTCGCAAATCAGATAGCCAATGGGGCCGAAAGGTTCTGAAGTGACGAACGCGCACCGAAAGACCCAGCGTTGGAAGACCTCCTACAAGATGGACCGAACACTTAGTGATGGTCGCGGGAATCTGATGGATGCGAGACGCTCAGGACCATTCGTTGTGGTGAAACTTGGGAGGCCTTTAACCAACAGTGGCCGTCTTAAGTCTGAAATGATGATGATGATGATAAACGACTATCAAAGATCTTCGTATGACGGACGGGACCAACGCTTTAATGTGATTTTTGAAGCACGAATGGACTTCATGCACGGACTGATAACTATGCGCGTTACTTAGGTATCTTGACAATCGACCCGTGAATCTGTTACTCGGTATTTAACTTACTACGGGAGCCTGGCCTTATTTTTCTTCAAAGCCACTATTTTTGTCTGTAGCGATGATCAGTGGTCTACTTAAGCAAGATTAGTGACTTGATTGTTGTTCAAAACATCTTGTTTTTTTTATCTCAACTGTGGCCAGTGAGCCGCAAGTAATTGAAACATCGCTTAGAACTTTACCTACATAATGTGATACAGAAACAATTTTCTTTCACTTTATTTAGAAAGATTGACTTCACATCCAAAATTTTCCAGACAAATTAGAAATAATCTTTTGAAGTGAATATGTTTTAAAATTGCTTCTAGAAACGGCAGAGGCAGTTCTAAAAACAAATGATAACAGAATCGAGGCATATGTTTGGTGTTGCAGCTTCATATCTAGCATCTCCATTCAAAAATTAATCACACTACTCATCATCATCATTTCAGCTGAAAGAAGTCATCGGTCAAAAGTCATTGGTCATCGGTCCACCTTGTAGGTAGCCAACGCTACGTCTTCCGGTACGTGGTCGCCATTCTAGAACTGCTAATTCTAGAACATTTCGGCCCCAACGGCCATCCGTTCTGCGAGCAATGTGCCCTGCCTTATTGGATAGCTAAAAAACAAAAAAAAGTGATTTTCTAAACTCATAATTTCTAGCACAGACCTGTTAATTAGTTAGTGTATAGTTTGCGTTGTTGATTTCGTAATCAGTTAAAAAAAAAACTTTTCATATTCATTGCTATTTAGATATTGATCACGTCTGAGAGGTTTAGCGAGTTTATTAAATATGAACTAATACATTAATTTATTTATTTAGAAATGTTATATTATTATAAGCTAACAGTAACGGAACCAAGACGCTTATAAGCTAGAACACAAAAATATGAAATTAATTAAAATATAATTGTTAATAACAAAACTGACTGTTTTGTTATTATAAAATAATACAGACTAAAAATTAAAAAAAGTCATATGAAATAAAATGCTCAATAATCTTTTATAATTTAGCTCTATATAGATCATACCAGCGCGTGAGAAGATGCTATATGGTCTTCTTCTTTTCGATTCGATGGTAAACTCGTCAAACTGTTTGGGCCCAATAGATGGCTACATTAATAGCAGCATCGGTAGCACTCATCAAATGGTATATGGTAATCCATGCCCCAGTCGGTAACGTGGTCCACTAGCAAAACGCATTAAAATTTCGTGCTTATTTGAGCCGATCTGCTTAGTTTATAAGTATGACGGCGATGTAAGCTATTCAATGCAAGTTTAATTTGTGTTGTATATTCTATGTAATTTTAATTGGGGTTCTTAGTTTTGCAAGTGGGGCTCGTTTCCGAATGGGGCGTACGGCTGTTTTAATCTACGAGGAAATACAAGTGTATTATATTATCTATACCTGCGCGATGAGTTTCTGCAATTCTTCGTTTTCTTTGACTAGTTCTCGGTAGCGCTCCTCGTCTGCGGGGGCGGAGCCCGAGCCAGAACCTCGGCCGCTCTCTGGGCGCTCCGTCGGATGACGGATCACTTCGATCACCTGTGTTCACATTTAAATCTTATTTTATGCTTAGGTATGCCTTATGTAATGTTTAGATAAGTGTAGGTAAAAAGGATTTGTGCTTAAATTGATACAAAAAAATTATAGTTCCTGCAAAAAATATATCGTGATATTCGTCGTTGTTGGAATGGAACTAAAATCCAGACGGTCCCATCATGGTACTTTCTGCTGCCTATGTTCTTAAACCTCAAGTCACAAAGCGATCTATATGCTTCCACTGACAATGACGTGATAACGGCGGAGTAGGTGCCGGGTCAGTACAATTTACCATCGACAGGAAAAATGAGTTAGGCTACCGACCCTAGCTCGCCGTCCTTTAAGGACCTGACGTATGTCGGTGGAGTGTTTACTTCCACATGTGCCTCAAAGAGCTGTCAGGATAATTAACAGAGCCTGTCACGGTTTATTGCTGCTAGGACTGCGGAGTGCGGGATTATTAGAAAGAGTCATAGCTGCTCAGGAGAGCAAACGGCAACTGAAAGAACTCGAAAGGTATTAGTCAGTAAAGGTCTGACACTCCCTGTCGCTCCAATCAGAGTGGGAGAAGTTGTTTGACGAATTATTTACCAACCCAAAAAAAGGCGGGTCGTGGGGCTCTTTGGACCGGGACTGTGGTCCCAACTTCTACCTATAAAAATAATAATAAAAATTAATAGTATTTTGGGACCACAAAGAACTGTAACAATAAAGTATTAAAGTACTGTAACCAATAAACTGTATTTATTTTATTAGTGGTCCCAAATTACTATACAAAAAAAAATGTTGGAAGTTGGGACCTCGGTCTCGGTCCAAAGAGCTACCAACTAAATTAAAATCACTTTATATTTTATGCGCAAACTAATGTTCCAAACTAGGTGTAATCCGTTTTACCTCCTGCTACGTAAAATTTTTAGTCAAAAGTAATAATATCTAAATCTAATAATTTTGTATTAATAAAATAGATAAATTAGGTCTAATTAACACTTATATTTTAAATCTTATCTACTTAAAGTTTTAATTAGTGTTAATTAGACCTATTTTTAGGTGTGATGAGCGTCATATGAGGTAAAAATAAATCATAAATGAAGTCTACAATACATGATAAGTGGATAAATAAGATAATTATTTTTCCCTACGCCGAAATATCATCAATATCAAATGATTACTACGAATAATGTGCATCGAGACAGATGCTTGAGATAATTATTTAGATATTACACATCATTTCTGATTGAATGAATATGCACGTATATTGATTGCAGTGACGATAATTCTTTAAGCGGTGTTTCTCAGTATATATCAAATTGAACGTTTATCAAGCTGTATAAACCTTAGTACATAACCTAATATACTCGTAAAAGTCTCGCGTCACAGTGTTTGTTATCGAACAAGAAAAATCGATCCAGCCGTTTCTGAGGGTCGAAACGGCTTGATCGATTTCGATTGCAAATTAATATTTTGTTATGTGTAAATTATATAGACATTACACGCAAATGCTGTTATATTGACAACTTCTTCTCTGGGAAGAGAACTGCGTCCTGAAATACAGGCTCGGCCTAGCTCAGGCGCAGTTACACATTTCTATTTCTTATGCATTTGTATTAAGTCACCTTCAATTTATTACTCAAATTTGTACAATATTACGGAGAAATAAATTATTATTGTTATTTTTTTATGTTTTTTTTTGTGTATGTTTGGTAGGTCTAAGTCATTGATTGAGATCGGGTTATTAGGTCGTAAAGTTTTTTTTTTCCTCCTTCCCTCACCCGCCAATTTTGTCTTTGATAACACATGGTTACATGGTAGGACAACGTTTGACAGGTCAACTAGTAAGTTATAAAACTATCAAAGACTTTCATCATATTGGAGTATGTGGTGTTAGGATGTATTTTTATTTTCACGCGGACTAAGTCACCTATATCCGTTTGTCTGTCACCAGTTAGATCAAATTTTCACAGAATAGTTTTGATCGACATTTGTTTACATTTATAGTATGCTTTTTTTTATTCGATCGACTTTTTTTATTCGACAGACATGCTTTTTTTATTCGATCGACTTGATTTTTTTTTGAGTGACTTTGTGTGGCAGTTCTAATTATTCGTATTTATTTCCTAGTGCATTTTGTTTGGGGTGTAGTTTTGTATCTCAAGTGTCTACACAGCTGAACAATAAGTGGAATCATTGAAACAGGCGAGATTTCGATAAAATGGAGCTGCGAATGTTATTGTTGTTTTGACTACCTCAACAAAGCTTAAAGAGAAGCTTGACTCGACACATTTACTGCCAAATACTGCGAGAACATTAAAATGTGTTACATCCGCTTTCTAATGGAAAATAAAGTGACTGTATGCAGTATCAAAAACGAAAAGCTTTCTAAACTTGAGACTGGCTAAATGCTACGAAGCCTAAAAATAAAATAAAATAAAACGTGTAGTGGAATGTCCACTACACGGGTAGATAATGATGTAGATCGAAAAAGATTTTAAATTGTTAATATAAGGTCTAAGAAACATAGATAAAATTATAGGAGGAACTTAAAATGAATAGGGTGTCACAAAAGGTCTTATAGCTAATAGCATTTTTTACAAGCTTTTATTTAGTTTCACCTGTCCTGATGTTTGCTTGTCTGTAATCAAATCTTGCAAATTAAATTTGATCCACTTTCCAGTTACCGATTGAGCTGAAATTTTGCATGCATGTGTAAATCAGATGACAATGCAAAATTATTATGACATGGAGCTAATCTCATGATGGAATCGGGAGTTGGACATAGGAACTCGGTAGTTAAACGACACAACTCCATTGAGATTGGACTCGTTGATACGTCTCGTCGACGATTACTTTGGTGCTAGATGGTAACCCCCTGGTTAGACCCTTCTGATGATGGAGCTGAAAGATGGCCATAGGAACTCGGTAATGAAACAACACAACCAAATCGAGTTTAGGCTCGTATGATTCGTCTTGACGAGTACTTTGGTTGTAGATGGTAACCAGGGTCTGATGGTAGAGCTGGAAGATGGCCATAGGAACTCAGTAATAATCGCAATAAGATAACCTTATCGTGTTCGTACTTTTTTGAAACGGTCTTGGTTAGTATTAATTATATAGGTACAGACCGTGCTCTAAAAGGTTGCTATGACAAAATGATTTTCATTGAAAACTTGTTTACAGACAACTTTTGGATGGATTTGACGGAGAACGAGAAAAAGATAGGCAGGTAGAACGTAGTATATTATAAACATACATACAATACATAACTAATAAAACACATATTATACAAACAATATCTATATATATAAAAGGAGAAACTGACTGACTGACATATTAACGCACAGCCAAAACTACTGGGACTAGGAGCGTGAAATTTTGCACAAGGTTTCCTTTCATAACGTAGGCGAGCACTAAGAGAGGATTTCTCAAAATTCACCCCCAAGGGGAGGAATCGGGGGTTCGAAGTTTGTTTGTAGAAACCTACTTTCACGCGTGTGAAGCCGCGGGCAGAAGCTTGTATATTATATGAAAGCAGAGAAAAATGTAAATGACGTTCAAGAGGAGAGGTAGTAGGTAGTATGTAGGTAGAAATTACTAGCTAGTCATTAAAAAACCTTTCCTATTCTGTATATATTAATAGAGCAGAAGAGAGCAGTGGTGGCCGTGTGGTAATGGCCTCGACTTACGAGTTGTAGGTCGCGGGTTCAAACCCAGCCAGGCACATTACTTTGTTTAATTTATTTCATCACCACTGCTCTCAAAACGGTGAAGGAAAACATCGTGAGGAAACCGGCATGTCTTAGAACCAATAATTCGAAGACATGTGACATTCACCAACCCGCACTGGGCCCGCATGGTGGATTACGGCCCATTCCCTCTCCTAGAGAGGAGGCTTGAGTCCCAGCAGTGGGAACATTAAAAGGCTGATTATGCTATGCTATATATTAATATAAAGGCATGTCTTAGAACCAATAATTCGAAGACATGTGACATTCACCAACTCGCACTGGGCCCGCGTGGTGGATTACGGCCCATTCCCTCTCCTAGAGAGGAGGCTTGAGTCCCAGCAGTGGGAACATTAAAAGGCTGATTATGCTATGCTATGCTATATATTAATATAAAATCATAACTTTAGAATTCCGAAGTCTAGCGCTTGGTAATGTGAATATAGTGCCACTAAAGGCCTCGTTAATACCCCACAAAGACATTTTTCTATTTAAACTGCCGCCTCATAATACCGATTATCATGTTAAATCGTGCGAAAGTATCTCAAAGGTAGGCTCGCATTAATTTCAGTAAGGGAACCCAACTTCTACCGTAAATCACATTTAAGTTTATATTTTAACGAGTGAATCAATTTGGCCTTTATAGTCGTAATCTGCGCTCTCAATTTTCTCAGGCCAAGACAAAATGTTCGTTTATCTAATAAATAAGCATCATTATTTCCTTCATAAAAGTTCTGAAGACTCATTTAGTTTTATTCTTCTTAAGTCCTTTTGATTATTCACGATGTGGTTGGAAAAAGTTCCATTTTCAACTGCTGAACGAAGGCTTATTTAGTGCAGATTAAACTTTTTATTGTGCATAGTTTTTAGGATTCCGTAAGACCCTTTTACTAATACTTCACTGTCCCTCTGTCTGTCACCAAGCAGGTGTCTCATGAACAGTGACAGCTAGACAGTTGAAATTTTCACAGATGATGTAGATATTTTTTTTGTCGCTATAACAACAAATACTAAAAACAGAATTTAAAAAAATATTTAAGTGGGGTTCCCATACAACAAACTTGACTTTTCAACAAACAAACACCGAGACAGGTGAAACTAAGAAAAGGTTATAATAGAGCGTCTAATATGTTATACAGATCCTGTACGGAACGGAATCTTTCGTGTGTGGATCCAACTCGCACTTGGCAGGTTTTTTTTTTAAATTGGTATATTGTGCGATACCTACACCTTATCAATAGCAGACAGCCGACATTAAGTACTTCTTGTTAGCCGGTAAAAGCTGGATCTTTATAATTAAATAGGTCACTGTAAATTAGGTCAGATGTAATATTAAAGAGCCAATTTTCATAACGAAAGTCTTGAGCAAGATAATATTTGTTGTAACATAATGCGCAGACATTTATTTTAATTGCAGAATGTACAGTATTATTTATTCGTAACTATTCAATGTAGCATGTGGCCCATAAAATGTAACATAGCTCGTGTTTATGTAAGTTGCGTGTTTATTTAGATTTCAGGTGTGACCGTTATGGGGTTTGTAGCGTAATATTATTATGTGAGTACTTCACCCTTTGTAAGTTTATCATGGTTCTGGAATGCAAAGGGCAAATGAAGGAATACGAATGGCTTTTAATTAGTAAAATTCTGACACTCCCACTCGCTCCACTTAGAGCGGGAAGAGTTATTATTAAAAAGAAACTCCTTCAGGTTCTGTGTTTAAAAGCTCGCCTTCTTGCCGTCGGGTTACGGCGAGTTGTGTACGACGCGCGCCTCAAAGAGATGTCAGCAATTTGACGGGGCAAAGGCCCTTGCCTGCCAGGGCTGCGGATTCTTCGAAGGAGTTACCGTGCCTGTTGTAAAAGGGCAAGTGAAGGAACACTGTGGGTTTTAGTTAGTAACCCTCCTGCTCCTGAACGAAAAAGGTCATTTGATGATTTCCCACATAGAAAAAGGATTCTGCGCTTCATGCAAGTGATCGAGAATCTCTGCCTCTACTCTAAAGCCTCAATTATGATTTTGATATGATTAAATGATTCTATAACTACATTGTTAGGTCAAGAAACTTGATTGATGAACAATTTGAGAACACATTTATTATGCGTACAGCCAAGGAGTGCAATTCCTTTCCGGAGTCTGTTTCATGATAGTTACAACTTAGGAGTCTTTAAGTCAAGAGTGAATAGGTTACTTCTAAGCAAGAGTGCTCCATCGTCGACCACATCATCGCTTAACATCAGGTTAGATGGTGGTCAAACATGAGCCTATCATTAATAAAAAAAAAATGGTTATTTTTATTACAACAGCCATTCGCTATAGAATAAAAGAAACATCTATAACCAGGAAGAAATCCGTAGTTCATCAATTTGTTCATTGATCAAATTTCACAACTGTACATTTTACACAATTCACAACTAAGCAACAAATACATTTTAACTCACTTACACAAAAATGAAATAATAATCCGAAATCTTTTCTCACCTTACTCACCTTAGGAATAAAAATCAGTGCCATGCTGAGGAAACAGCAGAAGACGATGGCCAGCGAGACGAAGGCGAAGGCGGCGTCCTGTTGGCTGGCGATGACCAGGGTGACGGGTGCCGTGATTAGGCAGAGAACCACGACATTGTAGATGCTCATACCGACATACCGCGAGTCGTTGATCTGTCGGACCTTCACTGATCGTGTCTCGTAAGCAAGGAACAGTCCGAAAACGAGGACTAATCCTTTGTAACCGTACATTACACCTGGAACAAAAATATGGATAAAGTGTCAAGCCAGAATGAGGATGGAGTCGAAAAATGGAAATCTCGAAGGTCTATAGTAACGTTAGAAACCGCTTGTTTACGTGCGCCGTGTCAGACGTATTTGGAAAATTGTTTTAACTTCTTTTAATGGGCTTTTATAGTTAGTACACTGGTTTCGTGACTTTTTTAAATACTAGATTTTGCCCGCGACATCGTCCGCGTAGAAGTCGAAAATGGTTTTATTAGGTTTTTTGAGATACGAAAATATGAAATATTATTTATTATCTTCGTCGTCTCTGACACTCCATTGAATTGTATGGCGAGCGATATTGTATCTTAAGATAAAATATTATAGTATCTTAGCCGTAACCTACGCTAAACTTGTTATTTACGTTTGGTTCAGTAATCGAGTCTAGGGATCGAACCGCAAAATTAAGTTTGTTTTTTATTGTATATACTTTTCCGGGATAAAAAGTACCCGGTGTGGTGCCCACGATATTAAAGAATAGTTATACCAAGTTTCATCGTAATCGAACCGGTAGTTTTTGCGTGATGCCTGAACAAACAGACAGACAGACAAAAATTTTTGGTTAATCACATTTTTAGGTTCGGTGTCGGTCTAGTAACACCCACCTGACATTTTTTTTTTAATATTTTCAATGTACAGAATTTCCACTTCTATAGATTTATTATAAGTATAGATTTCTTTTTTGCATACCTTAACTTACCACAGGACAAACATTTATAAAAATAATTGTAGAATAGGCGGTCTACATAAAACACGGCAGCGGCGGCGGTAAACACGTTTTCTAAATCGACTTACACATAAACCTTCAGCTTTCTTTAAGCTCTACTAAATCCTCACCCAGTCTAAGATTAAAAACAGTTATTTTCTCTTGAAAGCTGCATTTGCGACTTTTAGACTGGTAAAGAGGAGAAACACGCACACCTTAAGGAAAGGTGACACTAAACAACATAACAAAGAGAGCAGATGTTATTAACGGCTCAAGAAAAACTTTTAAAATTCCCCAAGTTAAAGTCGCAAATGAGTCGCAGTGGACTTGGAAGGAAATTTATATAATGTAATTTACTGTTTACGGTACTTTAAATCACTTCGTATTAGAGCTTATATTTTAGGGTTTCGTAGTCTTAGCAAGGAAGGGTTCCTTGCACAGTTTCGCTTCGTCTGTCTGTCGGTCTTACAGTTTCGCTTCGTCTGTCTGTCGGTCCGTCTGTCTCTACGGATTAGCTTATAGTATTAGAAAGCTGTAATTTTGCTCTGATATGATGTAACGTGGAAATGTTTTTTTCTCATCTATCCCTGTATAAAGTGTTAAAAAATTTACTTTAAGAATTTCGAGGGGACATTGTACTCCTCATTATGACAACTTTTACTATGAGACCAAACCTGAAATAGCGAAAAAAAAATCAGCTGCTCCATACATTTTGACGAGTTAAGCGAACATAAATGTAGGGAACAGCTGTTTTTTTTTCGCGATAACACAAGTTCTGCTTAGCTTGGGATCAGACGACGTTGTGTGATAGTTGTAGAATATTATTATTAATCGATTACAAGTTATTGGTCGTTAAACCGTGAACACAATTAAGTAATATGTTCAAAGTAATAAACATGAAGCCCCCATCTAAGTTCGCATGTTGTAACGGGTGACTACGGAACTGTACACTGCGCGTGGCCCGACACGCACTTTGCCGGGTTGTATAATTATAGTTGTTTGTAGGTATTAATGGCGGGAGCAGATTTGAGTTGGTTTATTTTGTGATTAATGCTTGGTATCAAATTAAACGGCTGTTTCAAGAAGGTACTTTTAAAGATACAAAATGGAGGCAGCAATTAAAGGTATTTTATTTTTGAGTTCTAAAAAGAGAACAGGTTATAGGGAACGTGCACGACGAAGGTTCTGTCTCTTGGTGGCGGAAATTCGAAACATTTACCCTAACAATTTGTTTGGTTTTGTTTTGACATTTCATGTTTATGCTAATTGTATTTTACATCAACACATTTAATGCGTTATTTTAGGAGTGAAAAATTGCGTAAATTGTGGCTAAAATGCATTTTTGCATTTTTGGATGCTCCAATACATCAAAGAAAAATGATCATAAAACATTTGATGAAAATTTTTATTACTTTTTGTACTCACATACCATGGTTATGTGAAAAACGACTTAAATGTAAAAAAAAAATATTTATATAAGTGTTATACATAAATATTATATCCTGTGTGTCTGTTTCATCAAATTGGTAAAATTCAGGTTTTGTTGGTATTGGAAATAATTCTGACATTTTTAATCCCTTACCGTAACCTAACATCTGGCGGTCTGTTTACCTCATTGTTGTGCATCGCTAATTTTCGACTTTTCAGGGAATTTATGTAATAAATTAAGGCACAGACGTGCTTGCATTTACAAGATAGGCCTGCCAATCGTTCAACTATTGCACCATCCGTGCCGTCAAATTTGTTTCACTGGTCTGTTTGTTTCACTATATATTGAAAATAATTGGATACATTTTACAACGCTTGCCAAGCCGTTGAATTTACAGGTGTTGAAAAAAATTGTGATTGGCTCTAAACTTTTTCATACTGTTTACTCTTCTGCCATTCATAAAATATACCAGCCAGTTCGTTAACCTAACTCATGCGATCTCCTTTCAATATTACAGTATTGCTTGGACATATGAATAGAAATATTTTGACTGGCTTTAAAAACCAAAATTCGCATAATGTCATTTAACGGTTTTTTAAGGTAAAAGCACTCAACTCGTGATACTTCCCATACAACCGCTCTTGCGTGATTATGACGTTATTCCGCAATTTTCTCCAGATATTTTGGAAACATAGTATCTTGTGGTTATTATGTGGGTTTCTATTAAACACAAAACTTTGTATAAAACTAATGCCTCTCGAAATCCGCTATTTTGTACTACGTGAACATAGGCTTTATAAATCAAAAATAAAGAAAATATATTTTTGGAAACCTTGAATATTAAATCGATATTTTGAATGATGAAAACTGACTTTTAAAATACTTTTAAGGTTTAAAAAATCGGGTAAGTGCGAGTCGGACTCGTGTACTGAGGATTCCGTAACAACTAAACTATGATAACAGTTCAATTCCCGAATTGAGTAACGAAGATTTTTCCGAATCGCATTTTTTTTTGTGACGTAAATACAAAACAATTTTCACATATTTGTGCTATGAGACCTTGCTTTATGCCAAATTTCAGGATTCAAGGTCAACGGGTAGTACCCTATTAATTTTGATTCCCTTGCAAGTATTGAAATATACGTTTTTTGAGACTTATACGGCCATATTATATGGTTTTAATTACAACTAAATACCTCCTCGCGTTTCCGAGATAAAGGGTCTTAACAGACAGACAGACAGATAACAAAGTGATCCTATAAGGAAGCTTTGTGAAATATTCGAGTGAGCGACGGAAGTTACCGAACGCTAAGCGAGTGTTCTAGCGCTTTCTCCCTTTTTTCACATTGCCTCTTTTTCAAAAATTGCGTTGGACGAAACTACAAGCTTTTCAACCATACTCAGCAGGTTGACGATAGACGGACAGGGAATGGCCCTCTCTTTAAAAAGGGCATTATGTATTGCTGTTACGGCCTATTAGGTCATCATAGTATTACCATAACATAGCTATGCTCTACATGAGCATTCATACCATAATCATTAAGCTTAGCAAACAGATTACGATATTACCAACTTAGTAGATTGAATTAACCAGTCTGGTTAATAATATATAGGGAAGGTGCTGTCACCCTCATTAAGCATAATGCACATATCTCCATTATGGACGCACGACGGTGCGGTTTAAACCCGCAATGCAAAAGTCTGTGATGCGACCGCAGCGCAGCGATATGCGCATTGAATGCAGGAACTAAGTTGTAAATTATGCGCTGCGGCACCGCATCACTCTGCTTTGTTCCCGCTTTCACATTATGTTACCAAGAATTGAACCATTTGATCATATTTCCTCGATCTTGACTTTCAAAGGAAATCTTGATTGAAATGGTTTAATTAGCTCGCTTTTAGAAATACGGGTTGTTACAAAATAATCTTGATGAGAAGCTCCTGTATTTCGTCGGATCAGGAATCCGTTTGATTTAATTAATTCATTGCACATTGTGTCTTGAAATTTTTTGTTTATTTGGATACTTCCAACAATTATTATTGCGATAGCTTGGTATACCAGAAAAAATTGGGCAAGTGCGAGTCGGACTCGCGCACTGAGGGTTCCATACAAACCTACCTATGTAAACAGTTCAATTCCTGAATGGAGTCTCGTAGATTTTTCTCAATTTCCGAATTGTAACGTAGGTAACCACTTACTGTTTTCAGATTTATTCTTATACCTGTGCTATAAAATTTTAAGATTCTGGATCAACGGGAAGTACCCTATGAATTTTGGTTCCTTTGATAGTATCGAAATACACGTTTTTTTTTGCGGCTGTATCTTTTTTATTCGTTAGTTTAGAAGTTTGATTTTGACACAGCTTCAAGGGACCGAAGACTTTATTATATACTTTTAATTTCAACTCGATAACCTCAACGCTTTCCCGAGATGAAGGGTCTTGACAAACAGATAGACGGACAACAAAGTTATCCTACAAGGGTTCCGTATTTTCCTTATGAGGTACGGAACGCTAAAAAAACTCAAATGCATCTTCATATTATTACTCTTTTGTAGGTATGTGGAACAGAGTGTAAAGTCCTACATACGTTGAAAAGGGAGGGTCCTCCGACCGGACGGGTGTTATGTCTACTTTTAGGCTTTAGGCCTGAGAGACAATTTCGGGCTGTTATAATAGGTCTTTACCCATGAAATTGCGTTTTCTTAAAACCATGAAAGCTAATAAAGGAACACGTTTTTTTCATATTAAGAGTTCAAACGTAGAAACTATGAATAACAATATGAATGACGTATACCTACGACTTTTTAATAAAAAAAAAATATAATAATAACAAAAATACATTCAGCCGAACATAGAACCTCCTCCGTTTTGAAGTCGGTTAAAAAGAAATCTGTATTATTGGTTTAATAGCTTTCGTTTTGGCAATTTTGTCTTGTATCCGCCCTGAGTGACATAAAATTTCACACGTGAAAGTGATTGAAACAAAAATAGACATCCCATTCATTAGCAGTTTTAAATACGTATACATCATCAATATTGCATACCGCACAAGACACATTATTTCCACGGTTGAACTCGTTTACAATAAGGCGAGTTTTCTTGGATTTCATACAAAAATGTTTATGAGTACTGCGATATTACAGAAAATACAAAACATAAAGAAACCAATAAATACCTAATTTAGAAAAAATAATAAAGTACCTTTAATATATAGTTTATTGGAACTTATAATATTCCAAGTCAATCCAAAGATATAAAACTTCAAAGCAACCTGAAAAACGACAATTTCATAGGTAAAGACCTATTGTATGTTCAAATCGCGCGTAGAATTCTAAATGTGTAATTCAGGATTCGTAGTTAAGTTCATATTTCAATAGTTTTCATATTTGATTACCTTGTTGGTCTTGTGATCAGTGGCCCTGACTGCTATGCTGGAGATCGTGGGTTCGATTTCCATCCAGGACAAATGTTTGTGTGATGAACACGATCATTTGTTCTGTGTCTGGGTTTTTTTTTATTGGGTGGGAAAATCATCTTATGACAAATCCCGCTCTTGGGCGGAGCGAGAAATAGTGTCAGACTTTTACTGACTAAAAACCCTCTCCTGGTCCTTCGTTGCCTTCGTCCCAGGGCCCCGGGTTTCGTTTTTACACTACCCATGGCCCCAGTAGGCTTCGACCCTGCTGGGTTCTGTGTCTGGGTGTAATTTATCTATAATATGTATGTATTTAGAAATATATAAGTATGTTTATCAGTTGTCTAGTACTCATACCACAAGCTCTGCAGTTTGGGACTAGATGGCTTTATGAGAAAGTTGTAAAATATTGTATTATTATTATATAGTCTGAAACATTTTGGCCATGATATATCAGTAGCTTGAGTTTCCTTGCGTGATCGCGTCAGAAATGAGGATATCCACAGGAGAACCAAGGTTACGGACATAGCCCAAAGAATCGCCAAACTTAAGTGGCAGTGGGCAGGGCACATTGCTCGCAGAACAGATGGTCGATGGGGACGAAAGGTTCTGGAATGGCGACCGCGTACCGGACGCAGCGTTGGAAGGCCTCCCACAAGGTGGACCGATGACCTGGTGAGGGTCGCGGGAATCCGATGGATGCGAGACGCACAGGACCGGTCATTGTGGTGGCATTTGGGGGAGGCCTATATCCAACAGTGGACGTCTTTCGGCTGAAATGATAATATCTGTAGCAAAAGCCCATTTTATATTTTGAATTATTATTTAACAATGGTTATCACTCTTAGAATGTCCCTTAGTCTAGGCACCTCTCTTTGTCAGTGTCCAATCATGTAGAAATCTGAATAATACGTAGCATTTCGACCATTATGAACACGTCGATAGCCAGCATGCCCCTACAATAATAACGCGGGCCATATTGATTATGTATAGATAATCAGTTATTAATAAGGCCTGTCAATCTATTATTTGACTTCAATCGATGGTACAGTTGCGTAAGCAATAATGTTAGATCCTTTCGTGTGTTCTCATCACCTGATATTATAAAAAAACGAAAGTTTGTGAGGTGTGTGTTTGTTTGTTAGTTCTTCATGCTCGGACGGTTAAACGGATTTTAATGAAACTTGGTATTCAGCCGACTTACGAGTTGTAGGTCGCGGGTTCAAACCCAGCCAGGAGCATTACTTTGTGTTATTTATTTCATCACCACTGCTCAAAACGGTGAAGAAAAACATCGTAGAACCAAAAAATCCGAAGACATGGGACATCCACCAATCCGCACTGAGCCCGCGTGGTGGATTACGGCCCATTCCCTCTCCTAGAGAAGTGGGAACTTTATAAGGCCGACTATGCTATGCTATGGTATACAGGTAGATCGTGTCCTGGAATAGCACATAGAGTGTTGTTTGTTGTTTGTATCCCGGGAATATGTTCCCATTCCATTTCGTTATGTTTATTGTCCATTCATATCTCGTCACATGACCAGCCCGTTTGGCGTCAGAAAGAGAGGTCGTCCGTGCGCCCGATGGCAAGACGAGATTGTGGCCTACGTAGGAAGGAACTGGATGACTACCGCTAAATACAGGAAAAAATGGAATTCTTTGGGTCCTCAAATTAAACTTGCATGATTATATAATTATTATTTCAATTACCTCATTGTAAAAAGATTCAATTTATACTAAATAATAATTGGCAACCCATAATGTAATTAATTTTTTTGGGCAATAAATAAAGCTATTTTATTATTATGTTCCCTTGGCATAATATTCTGGCAGAAGCAAGTCTCAATTTTTTTTTTCAAAATTGTAATTGAGTCAATTTAAAATTGAAATGTTGTATTTGACTTTAAACTGACCATTAAAAGAGTGAGATTAAAATGGAAATATGTGGCTGGGCTTTGTCACTCCCATATTTAAAAAAAAAAATGAGATCTGTTGTGGTACGTCCTTAGCCAAGTAGATTCTACCTGTTAAGATATCTAGCACTTTCTCTAACACAACTCTCTTAATGCTAGTTCAAGAAAGTTTTGTCACTTTGCCATTTACGCAGATGAAAATTTTCAAGATGGTCGCATTTTCATATTATTTTCGAGTGCAAATATCCATAAGATTGCAACAACATCCAGCTGTATGCTATAATATTTTTATAAAAGCTTGTCTGTTTTCTGATACGTATTGTATTTCTAGTTGTAACTGTTTTTGGCGTATGTCCACGATTCGTAGTACGCGACGCTACCGGACGTACAACTGCGCGTAGCAAGTCTAGTATTAGTTACTGTTATGTAAGTAATATACGATCTAGATTCTAGAGCGGAGTATATGGCTTTTAGTAATAAAGCTAGCTCAACATGGCGCCTGCGAGCAGATTTTCATCTGTTTCATGTGATCGTTCATCTTGTAATCATATTTTCTCTTCTAAAGATGTATTCTTTTAGACTAACAATGTGTGCAACTAACCAAGTAGTTAAGAGTAAACAGCAATCATACGATTTAAATGGTCTATAGATTAACCTGTTTGGTACGTTTAATTTTTCGGTAAAAATAAATTCCGTAATTCAGTTAAACTGATTTCAAAGAAAAAAAATCTCTCTTTGGCACAACGAGGTAATGAGGAGTACTACATCTATATGACTAGATAGTTATTAAGTTTCACAACTCACGAAACTGACAATGTTGTTTACTTTTGCAGTGTACAAACTCAGGTTGTATGTGTCGTCGTGTTATCTCCTGAGGGAAGATTTCGACACGACGCTTTAGAAAGTCCTCCAGCTGCCGCGAAATGAGAACTTACTATGTCTACTCTAGGGCATTATAACAGTGAACCAGTCATCAAGCTTCACAGTGTTCTGTTTACTCCCGCAGTGTTCAAACTCAGGTCGTGTGTCCACATCGTCGTCGTGTTGTGCCGGGGCCTCCAGTGGGAAGATCTCGACGCGACGCTTCAGGGAGTTCTCTAGCTGCCGCGAAATGAGAACTTACTATGTCTACTCTAGGCCATTATAACAGTGAACCAGTCATCAAGCTTCACAGTGTTCTGTTTACTCCCGCAGTGTTCAAACTCAGGTCGTGTGTCCACATCGTCGTCGTGTTGTCCCGGGGCCTCTAGTGGGAAGATCTCAACGCGACGCTTCAGGAGGTCCCTCAGCTGCTGCGAAGTTGGGACTTACTACGTCTACACTAGGAGACTATAAACTCACCAAGCCACACAGTGTTTATCAGTGTTGTATTTATTCTCACAGTGTTCGAACTTAGGTTGCAGGTACACGTCATTGTAGTGAAGCCTTTCGGGAAGATCTCAAAGCGCTCCAAGGGTTCAGCTGCTACACAGTAAGGAGTGCTACCTATATCCTAAGAGGGTATAAGTTAACAACTTACCAAGCCACACAGTATTGTGTTTACTCTCACAGTGTTCTAATTCGGGTCGTATGTGCACGTCGTCGTCATGATGTCTCGGGGCCTCCAATGGGAAGATCTCGACGCGTCGCTCAAGAGGATCTCGTAGTTGCCACGCAGTCAGGAGTGCTACGTCCACTACAAGTAGGCCTCCAACCATCGTATAGAGCTTCCAGCCGTGGATGCGCTTTTTCTGTTAGGAGAAATAACGTAGATTAATTTATTTAAAGGTCAAAAGTTGATTTTAGCAAGTTGATTATCAAATTTTGATCCGTGAATTTAAGTCAGTCATAAATTGATGATGAAAGTTTGTCAATTTAAACTCAACAGTAAAGTTCTTTGGCTGTTCGAGTACTTACAAATTGACTTTACCTCATTTAACTTTTTAAAGTTGTTTCGACGCAAACACATGTGAGTTTGATTTTCAGTGGGTAATCGGAATGATTTTAGATACTTACCTAGGGGCCTAGGAAGTAACAGGATTAATTGAATTGCCTGGTCGCAAATCAAGCGTGTAATTAGGGTACTATGTATTTACGCACTATGTTAACTAGTCGTTGTAATAACACAAAGCCAATTAAATTGCGTTACAGCATATTAATCATGTTTAGTTTACATTCCATAATATACTTATTTATGTATAGTTAGAATCACAAATAGATACGAAATAAATAAATACCAAATGATATGAATTCCATATTGCAAAAAAGGAAAAAATCACGGCTTCTATGAATAAAGCAAAATCAGAAGTCAACAATACAATATATTTAAAGGACGCAACGGGCGGGCGTCGTATCAGGTTCAAGAAAATAAAAAATCCCGATATCTCAAAAAGCCTTTTCTTCGTATTTGCTTACAAGGGCCTCGTCGGATGTGATCTCAATAAGTCCTATAGGAAAACTTCAGAGGACGCAATGAAGTGCGGAAACAAAAAAAGCAAACATTCGATATGTAAAGTGACACAAGACGATCTAATTTCCATTGTGTTGTGTATTGAGGTTGAAAGGACTCGCTTTTACATTCGTGTCTGTCGGAACGAGATCTGTCTTCAGTTAGACGAATGTGCCAAATGCTTAAGTGTCTTTCTGGTAACGATCACGTCACATTAAACGTAATTTATGAGAGCGTTAATATCGGATCAGCTTTACGGGCGTCTGGTTCAAATTCATTATAATGTACAAAAAAGATTTTCTTTTCCGTTTGGGTTAAGTGTGGAATGAAATGTGATATTTACACGTAAGTAATGTGACAAGTAACATAAACAAGACAGGATAAAGACAGTTAAATAATATAATACAATTACTTTGCCTTCTATTTATATATGGTACCTGTTTACTGTACTCGTAAACATTTGTTCGCTTCGTAAAAACCGCCATTTAGAATTCATCTCAAACCCTACTTGTGGGATTGCACGGAAATTCCAATTACCGAGTTGATTACCTTTGTTTCGACTTTAGGTTTAGTGGTGTGTCGATGCACCCGCCATACTTTAGTGAACATAGCGCCGTACGCCATGGAGAAGCCGGTGGCGAGTAGCCAGGCGCGAGCGGCGCATAATCCAGAGAAGTGTTGCGGCATAACCCAGCGTCCGTCTACACCAAGCGCGATGGCGGCACTCAGGCAGATGCAGCAGCCGCATAGCATCACCGTGTTACACGCCGGATGCGACCACTGAATGACCCTGCACATAAAAACTAAGCTGTATCTACTGCATACCTAAATCGAACAAAAATTACGAGCCAATGTACCAACTTTAACGACTGCAGCGTTGGTTTCACGTAATAAAAACTAAAACAAAGTAAGCGCACAACAGAAACGGGATATCTACTTTGACGTTAAAACAGTACGAAACTCTTGTTCCTTTTCCTTGTGTCATTTTATACTCTTGTAAAATCTTGTTCAAGTATTTTCATTTCCATCGAAGGGAAGTGGAATAATTCAGAAAGGAATAAAATATGAACAAAAATAAAATAAAGATGGCGGTCCTCAACACTATCGGAGTTCCCCTTTGACTGTTTACTACGTCAGATCATTTACATTCATCTCATCGCAAATTGCTCGTTTGGCATATAAAACTCCGCCGCCGGGATAGAACAACGACCGGCGAGCGACGCAGCGAGAAGAGCGGTTTTCTTTTAGCTACATTTGCTTTCGATAAATATGAGCTTAGATTTTCAGTGCAGAAAATTGACTGACTAGATAAGATTGAGTGGGTTCAAAGTTAAGTTGTGCATGGGAAGTGAACCGTATCTTTAAAAATGACAAAATAAATAATGAGTACCACTAAAAAAACCGTACCTATTAATTACTTTTATAAATACATCAAGCTATGATAATTTCAGCTGGACACGTCCCAAGCATTAAGTAAATTAAGTGGATTGTCTACAACAAGACCCTTGTCAATATCATGCACTACCCGATTTCAGCAGTAACTTGAGGGTGGGGGCTGACGTTGACAAAGGCTCTTTAAACAAGATTTATAGGGTTTCTTACCTCCGGTGTCTGTGCAAGATGTTGAAGACAATTAGTGCAATGGCTGCGAGGATCCCGGCGATGCAGAGCGCGGTCATGCACGCAAAAAGCGGCAGGGAGACGGTTCGTAACTCGTTAACTACCACCGTACGGTCGGGGGGCACCTTCCCACCTGCCCAAATCCAAACCCATTTCATGCTTCAGTAAAACGTGTGTGACGCTCGTAAAACACACATAAAACTATTAGATATATACAGGAAACGAAAGAAATTGTACCTACACCATATAAATAGATCTGAGTTTATTCTTTTTACTGGTCATTTCTTTCACGTTCTGTTAATGAAAGAATTTTTGCTGCTTTGACTTTACGATGCCAGTAACTCGGTTTTTATTTGTACTGAGAACTACGCCGTGTCAGTACCTTGAGGCAATATTCCTTTAAAATTTAATATTAATTTAAATTTTCTTTTGTTGTTTTGTGCGGTTTTTTCGCTGAAATGTTACAGGCCCTATTTTTTGTGCCTGTATTTTATGTTAAATTGTTGTAAAGGTTTTATATGACACAAACAAAAAATGTCCGTTTCGAGATTCGGATATGTATAGTTTTGGCAATAAACGTGACAGCGTGTGTATTAAACTGCAAATTTATGTTATTCTAGATAGTTTTTGGACACGTTCACTTTAAAATATGGATACTTCCACAAAAACTAAAACTTGGGTGAAAACGTTCATAAATAAATGATAAAACTTTTTGGTGGAAAGTTAACAAACATCTGGTTGACCGTGACCGTTTTTGCTCCAAAATATTTATTACTTGGTCAAACTGTTCTATTACAACTTGCATAACCTGTTCGAAGATATGATCATTGTAGAGACCTGCTACTATACAATGTAGTACCTATTTCATTACAATTTTACTGATTGTGTTAATGCAACCTGGTTTTTAAAAACGTTACCTTGTAAAAAAATTATAATGGAATATTGTCTCAAAATAATGTTTTGCGATGATGCAGATTTGTTGACTTAGCAAATTATTATTAGTCATAATTTGACTAAATAATATTGCTTATTTACTAAATGTTTAATGAATTTATGTTTATATTTATTAACATATAAGCACTTAAATAAATTAGCTGAGATACAGGTTTATTCCTAGTTCTGGTAGAATACAGTTTTGTACCTTTACTTCTAGTTTAAGTTTACAAATATAAATGTAAATAAAATAATTCAATAAACATATTAATATTAAACTGACAATATTTACTTGCAATATAATTATTTAGAAGCGATATCCCTGTACAATAAATATGATTTTGTTAGTAAAGCTACATTTGAATGTCATACGTACCAACCCACCGCTCTCGCTCCAGCCACGTCAAGTTGTCAGCCTGCGTGTCATAGTAGCCAAGCTTCACGTAGTGGTTGTCAGTCAGCTGCTCGATCTGAGTCAACGCTATGCGGTCGCCTTGGGACGAAAATGCGACCAGACCCTGCAGGAATGTATACAATATATAGGTACATGTACAACAAACCAATTTGCATGATTTTCACGGTCCGTTTGGCAGCTAAAGGGTCGTAGTTTGAGTTGTTATTTTAATTTTAGATATTGTTAACTCATTGTGAAAATATACGCTAGGTCGAAAAAATCACGGGTCGATAGTAAACAGTATGTAATCATATAGAATATGCAGGGGACGAGCTCAGAGCTGAAGCTGGAGAGCTTTGTCCATCGTATCTTGCGTTAGACGACGCTTTCCAGCACCAGCTATCTTCCATGAGTTAGAGAGTGCGCGAGTGGTCAAACATAGACTAATTTGTCCAAAATAGGTCAATTTGGTTTACAGCATATCACATCGTTTTAATGAAGTGATATACAAAGTAATAAAAACGTTTCGTTTTTTTTGAGAAAAATTGCGATGTGTATTTTTTTGACATAATTTAGAAGTGTTTTTTTTTTAAATACGGTGTCATTAAATTCATCTCATAAATTCAATAAATTCTTATACTTCTTATTGCTGCCCCATTTGCAGCCCATGGCAGTTAAGATTCATTATTCTCCTTTAGAAGTCTACCATTGGACATCGGCATCCTCTACAGTACGATTCTCAGAAACTTGAATCCAGCTGCTGAAAGCCCTAGGGCTGCGGGATTTATTTATTTATATATACTTTATTGCATACCAAGATTACAAATTTACAAATAGAAATAATAATGCAAAAAAAAAAAACTGGCGGCCTTATCGCACTCGGCGATTTCTTCCAGGCAACCCAGAATGGATAGAGCAATCCCAATTCGTGTAACCCCATTTTGTGTTCAGGCGATCCTGGACACAAAATGGGGTTACACGAATAGGGATTGTTCGAAAGTTACCGTAGCCTTCTAAAAACAACTGATGGAACATAGGTTCTTTTTTGGGTGGGATGATCATCTTATGACAAATTCCGCTCTTGGGCGGGGCGGGAGATAGTGTCAGACTTTAACAGACGAAAAACCCACTCCTGTTCCTTCTTTGCCTTCGTCCCAGGGCCCCGGGTTTCACTTTCATACTACACGTGGCACGGAATATAGGTGAGATTTACTCAGTAAAAATCTAACACTCCTTCTCACAGACCCAAAGCTTGATTTGATGACAGCACCACAAAAAAATTGCTAAAAGCCACTCTAACATTTTTATGTGCATCAGTTTTATGAGCGGCTAATATGGCTGGCCGTGGTCATAGCTTGCTAACTCTGTAAATCACTCACTAGATCAGTGGTTCCCAACCTATTTTTGACTGGAGATCACTTTGATTAGAAGTCTAGAAAGAAACAAATCATCATCATCATCCCAGCCGAAAAAGGTCCTAGTAGTGGACGTTTTCTTTTCGTGCTTCAAAAAACACTTTAAAGCGTTGGTCCCGTCTATCATACGAAGATCTTTGAGAGTCGTTTATTATCATCATCATTTCAGATGAAAGACGGCCACTGTTGGATATAGGCCTCCCCCAAGTATTGCCACAATGACCGGTCCTGTGCGTCTCGCATCCATCGTATTCCCGCGACCCTCACCAGGTCCACCTTGTGGGAGGCCTTCTAACGCTGCGTCTTCCGGTACGTAGTCGCCATTACGAAACCTTTCGTTCCCATCGACCATCTGTTCTGCGAGCAATATACCCTGCCCACTGCCACTTAAGTTTGGCTATTCTTGGAAAAGGCTATGCTCGAAGTTTCCTTGAGTGATCACATCAGGAAACCACTATTTTAATAAAAACATATTAAAATTCTTTATTTTAAAACACAATATTTCAGATGTTTTTTTTTTGAGTGTGGAGCTCATCAAGTAATTCCTCCTGCTCTGGGGGTAGCAAGATGAGTGGAGTGGAGTGTGTTCCTTCTGTTACTCTTTACGTTTTAGGGCTGCAGTAACTCTTTCGAACAATACCGTAGGATAAAAACTTGTAATCGGTCCGCTTCAATAAAATTTTTAGATCTATCGCGGACTATACTGTAGATCTTGCGCGGACCATCAGCGAGTCACCAGGACCATAGGTGGGTTGAGCCACATGTTTGGATGCTCAAGTGTCCGAATACCTGCACTTTGGAGGATTTGATGAGTGCTCCCGATGCTGCTATTAATGTAGTCACCTATTGGGCCCAAAAAGTTTGACGAGTTTACCATCGAATCGTAAAGAAGAAGAAGGTGGGTCACCAGGACCATAGGTTGGGAACCACTGCAGTAGATAGATTATGAAGTAAGTTCGTATATTATATCAAACTGCTTAGCCTTTTCCTAGCTAGCGGTAGCTTTTTAGCCTAAACGTATTTAGCTAAATATTCGTAATTCACATGGAGCGTCTGTAAGTTCGCAATAATATTACGATGTTTGTAAACGTTATGCCAAAATTTTCTCCAAGTTTTTATCCAATTAGAGTCGATGTTTCAGACGTCAGATCTATAATTCTTATCTGACGTAAAAAATGGTGGTTTGATACTTTTAAACAACCATAAATTGATCATTTTTGTTTTGGAAATGAATCCCCCAAATTTTGATAGCAGAAGTATCAGTTAACTTAAGAATATTTTACCTAAAATGTAAAAAAAAAATATTTACAACGATTGACGTAAGAATCTTTTACCCAAAACATAAAAATGTCCCTTACATTAATTGATACCTCCGGTATCGATTTAATGTTCAGATAAAAATAAGGTTTCTATTGAAAAAAGCCGCCCTCAGTTCAATTTACATCATAGAATCTCAATCATAATTAAGATAATGAGCAAAATTTCAAATTCAAGAAACTTCTTAGATTCACAAATTATTTCATTGCTCATTTAACTTGCGTATGTTCACTAAGTTAGAGTTTGGAACTATATTGGGAACCTTTACAGTTTCAACATCTATTGAAACGACCTCGTTTATTTAAGTAATTTAACTTTATGTTTGATAAATTATTTCTACAAGTAATCTTATCATCAGTCTGTTTGCTCATAAATACAATTAGAACTCGAAAATTACTTTCCTTAGCACCCTTACGCCATCTCATGAACCTTCAAACGACGGAAATACCTTATTGGTAATTACAGATTTGAGACGTTTGGGGTCGAAACGCTTGGTTTATGGGGTCCGAGTGAGCGTCTCATTTTCTAAGATTTTTCTTACCGATTAAGCTGTTGAATGTTGGTCAAACATTCAGGGCATGGTCATTTTTTGCCCTCATTTTTCTCATTGCCATTCAATGTGGCAATGATGCTAGTCTTTTGAGCACATTTCCGAATGACAGCGATGAAGTACGGAGACTCAAGCTTCGACGCTTGAGTGTACTTATTTTGTTTTTGAATTTGTGTAGTTAGGTTCAGTATAAACAGTTGGTTAATATTAATGATTCACAAGTACACAAGTTATTGCTTTCATAAATATGAGAGCTTTTCTAATTGACAAGATTTCTGTTTAATTTCAGAGCCGGGGTTAGCGGTATATGCACTGTGTATAAATCCATGATTGATAAAAGCATGATTATAATGTTTATATCCTTCGACCAGCGATTCAGCCCGACGGGTTTTTTTTTTAAGTTTGCCTGACACTGGGTAACTTCTGTACTGGTTCGTTCACAAACATGTAAACTTACGTCAAAAGACACCTAGACCCGGAACAAATATGAGCAGGTCATATAAATATTTATTCCGTACGGGAATCGAACCCGCGACAAAGAACGCAACAGCCAATAATAGCTTAACTACTGCGCCAACCGTGCGGTCAAGGCTTTTATTAATTAATTTATTTAGTTATTAATTCGCTTTTATTATTAGTGTAATATGAATTTTATATTCTGACACTGCGGTGAAATTACATTCAGAACTGGAAAATGTCAGAAAAATTAAACAGTGCTATGAAAAATAGAGGTACTTAGTGCAGTTTTGCCATTTCTAAGTTTCCTTTTGCCGTAATTCCAATTTATTTCATTTCCGTTTCACTGACATGGCGAGGGAACGCAGAGCATTGTCAGTTCGGGCGAATATATTGGCGCGTAGATTCTCCCGTTGTACAGACGCAGTCAAAATTACTTTATTTAAGGCGTATTGTACCTTACTGCACTCGGGATGTCTGTGAGTTAGAGACACCTACAGAGCAAACAATTCTCTGCAGGTCAAATTTAACAACGCGTTTCACGGCTTCCACGTTTCTGTAGTGCATCAGCAATGTTTTCTGATGCACACATATGGCTTTGCAGCTATCTGGCGCAATAGACTACGATATTTATCAGTCGACTGCGTGGAAGTCGCCTCAGTATTTTGAGTGCCATAGCTGATGGACATAATTGTCCTCTCATATGGAAATTAGTACTGCAGAGAAAGTCCCTGTTTACTATTGTTTAGCAGTTTTGTTAGCTGCTTCTAAGATGCAGTATACTTCTCTTTTTTCTGAATCATCCACACACACTAGCACAAACACACACAGCACAGCACTAGTATATACAAAAAAAAAAATTGCGTTGACGAAATTATTATTATCTATTTATTTGAATTGTAAAAATATGTCTTCTTTTAAAATATTGGCCTATTATTCGTGATCTCAGTAGTCCGAATTCACTTCGAAGAGAGTGATTCATTCTAGTCATATCATTTTTACAAAGCTCATCCATTGCTTTTTGGAATTCCGTTCCCAATGGGTAAAACGGATCCTATGACTCCGCTGTCCGCCTGTTCATCTGTAACCTGAATGGCGGAATCTCATGAACCGAGATAGATAGATAGTTAAAATTTTCACAGATGATGTAAATCTGTTGCTGCTATAACAACAAATACTAAAAAGCAACAAACGTGTTTTTTTTTGCTACGGACGGTACGGAACCCTTCGTGCGTGAGTCCCACTCGTTTTTTGATTTTTCTCTCTTCTTAAAATCTTTTACAGGTATAATAATAAATTTCTTACGCCATCACGTTCATGTAACTCAATTAGTTTCTGCGATCCATGTTTTGAAGTTGGAAATTATTTTTATAGAAACCGGTTGTACTTAAATAACTGTAAAACAAAAAAATAAGTTTTCTATTGTTCTATTAGAGGCTGCGAGAATAACTTCGACTTACGTTTCCATTGTTGCTAGGGCTTAATTCTGTCAAAGGCGACGTAATTTCATTTATTTTTGTCTTTACTCCATAATAATCTAATAATAGGACATTTTTTTCCGACTCTTTTGTTATTTTTATATACCTTATGTCAGCACTCAAGGACTTTAATTAAACTAACTTACGAAAGGTGGGTTCTAGAACTTTTTATGTTTGCCGGTTTGTTTTTTTTTTTCAGATGGGATATCATCTAATAACATCTTCCTCCCTGGTGGGGCGTTGTTCCTTCTTTGCCTTCGTGTCAGGGCCCCAGGGTTCTCGATCGCATCACCCATGGCCCCAGTAGGCTTCGACCCTGCTGGGCCCCTGCAGTTTTGCTGACATCTCCTTGAGGCACACGTGGAACACTACGCGCCGTCGACTACTTCGACTACTTGGGCTCGGTCCGGACGTTTACCGATCGGTCGGACGGTGAGCTACCCATTACTCGCCATCCGCAAGTGAGCGCCCGATTGCTAAAATTTTTTCATCGATAGAAAGTTACTTTATTCCTGAGTGACAAAGGCTATATTTTATGTACGCGAGCAAAGCCGCGGGCGAAACCTAGTACAAAATATTTTTCATTTGAATGTTTTGAGTGTTTTTTAGTACTCTAGATCGGAGTTGTACTCATGAATCTCTGACCAGTATAAGCAATAAACATTTCTCTTAGCCCGAGGGCTGCACGAGTAAAGCTGAAAGCAAAAACTAGTCATAAATAAATTTTATAGCTTTAATTGCAGCCGTTTTATGCTATTGACGTTCCCGCAAGTAATGTTATTTTTAGACGTTATTGTTGGTAGCTTACTGTTTTTTTTTATTACGGTGGGAAATCGTGTAACTTCTTCCACTCTGAGGTTTTTTGTTTGGTGGGAAATCATCTAATGACTTCTCGCGCTCTTCGTGTCAAACTTTTACTGACTAAAACCGCACCTGTGTCCTTTAATTACCCTTTGCATTCTAGGACTACGGGTTTCCTTTTCAGAAATTCCCCGCGGTCTTAGCTAGCGAGCACCGGCCCTGCTGGGCCCCTGCGGTTTGCTGACATCTCTTTGAGGAGCGTGTGGATCACTACGTGCTGTTGATGACTGGGCTCGGTCCGGTTAATTACCGAACTGTGGGACGGCGAGCTACTCATTGCTCGACGTCCGCACGCTCGCGTCTGCCGTGGCTGGTAGTCGGGGTCGGAATTACGACGGCTGGCACGCGTTCAGTCTCCACTTTCGATAATTACTGCTTTGCAGAAGGAGGCGACCGTCTGCCATTCCTCCTCGCTCCGAATGGCCCGAAGCTAAAGGTCACTGCCTCCACGAGGATACGGCGGTGCTCCGTCTAAGCGGCGGGCGGTCCAAACAATGGTGACACCAGGGCGTTTCTTCCGCCTGAGTCCGATGCAGGAACCTCCCGAACTTGCCATGACCGGTGAGGACCTGCATCATGCGGAAGATGAGGACACCGTGTTGCCGCTCCAGCCACTCCTCAAAGAAGGGACTTATCTTCCACTCTAGGTGGAGCGGGTTGTGTCAGACTTTTACTGACTAACCGCACCTGTGTCCTTCAGTTGCCCTCTACGTTCTAAGACTATGGGTTTCCTTTTCAGAAAATGCCGTTGTGAATACATTTGTGGGCTAGACCGTTAAGTTTTTATACTTTTTACTTGATATAAACTATAAGCATTATTAAGTAAGTAAATATGATTTTATGAATTCATCATCATCATGTTGGTAGGCCTCCCACACGGTGTACCGATGTCCTGGTGAGAGTCACGGGAATCCGATCGATGCACACAGAACCAGTCGATATGGCGACGCTTGCAGGAGGCCTAAGTCCAGTAAGTCCTAAGAGTGCACGTCTATCGGCTATTTCAGCCGATAGACGTCCGATGATGATGATGACCATATTTTTAGTTTCAATAAAGCATAAAATTGTTTTAATATAACGTTTCAATAAATAATTTTAAGTACTCAAATGCTTGAATAAATTTTTAAAATAACGTGGAAATCCTCATCAAAGTTTTGTTTCCTCTGTGTTTCTATTGATCCCGTTCGACGGTGCTCGTCATATTAGATTGATTTTTCATATTATACTTGCTTACTTGCTTGCTTGCTTTACCAGCGACTTCATTTGTGTGAATGTCGATCACGCGAGGTTGAAGTTGAAGCCAGATATAGAGCAGCCTACGTCCTTCTTTGGGGTCCAATCTCACGCCATACCAAATTTAATCAAAATCCGTTAAGTCGTTCAACCGTGAAAGAACACCAGAAATCAGAAACGTTTATTTCAAATAGACCAATTACAGGCACTTTTGAATTGTCAAAATGTCGGTCAGTCAAAGTGAAGCTAAATTACACGTTCCAAAACGTAGATCTCTATGGAGAAGAACGTGCAAGACCCTCCATGGACACTGTTTTAAATCATATTATGAGTTACATAAATCTTGTTTTTTTTTTTTTATATTGGTTTCGAAAATTATCTTATGACAAATCCCGCTCTTGGGTAGAGCGAGAGTTAGTGTCAGACTTTTACTGACTAAAAACCCACTCCTGTTCCTCCTTTGCCATTTTTCCAAGGCCCCGGGGATCTCTTTCGCATCACCCATGGCCCCAGTAGGCTTCAACCCTGCTGGGCCTCTGCGGTTGCTGACATCTCCTTGAGGCGCGCGTGGAACAGTTCGCGCCGTCGACGACTTGGGCCCGGTCCGGACGGTTACCGGACGATCGGACGGCGAGTCACCCATTGCTCGCCGTCAACATAAATCTTGGTTACATATTTCTTGTCACTTCTATTGAGTGAGCACAATAAAGATAAGTAATAATAATTTAAAAAAAAATTAATAAAAACTTGAAATTAAATTAAGCCAATGGCAGCTGAGCTAAGAGATGACCAGTCTCAACTGACGGCACCCGTTCACGAGCACGACGCGAGCATCAGCCCCACTCAGCTCAACCACTTTTGAAGGGAACTGAATGACCCAATAACACGTGCCACCATCAGCGAGACATTTGATTGAGCATGACAAACTCTCAAACAGGCAGACAGAGTTACTTTCAAATTTATATATGTATGGATTGTATATATTTACATATCATAAAAGCTTTGTTGATATTTTATACCATATACCTACTAATAAAATTTAGATTTTAGCGAATTGAATATGTTATGGAGTATCAACCCCGTGATTTATATCCAGTTAACAAGCGATACGGTACTTAAGATATAGTGCAGTAGATAAAGCAATACTTACCGATACACCGAGGAATGAAGTGGAGTTTATCGCCTCGTAAATGTCATCGGCAATTTTCTTGTTCGTGTATGTGAAGTTCTTCAAACTAAGCCCACTTTTCTCCAGCTTCTCCATAGTTTTGTTGAAGGCTAAGGAAATACAAATAGGTTAATCTTTTCAGCCAAGAATATGAGGATTATATAGGCATTGTCCATTTGCTTAAGTGTTTCTTTGCGACCTTCTGTATACAACTTTTTGAGGATATAGCTCGTATTTTGGTATTATCTCAAAGAGTCTTGGTGACGGTCGTGTGAATAGTGGCTTTGACTTAGTTTTACAAAGCGTGAGACCACACTGAATGGTTTGTGAGACGTGTTTCGTGTTTGCATGCAGAATTTAAGACTACGTGCTTGCATTGTGCCGCTAGAGCTGTGTTCCCGAGTACCGTAGGCATTGCTACGCTCGTAGCACCGTAGCACTTAGCTACGGGCTACGCACTCATAGGAGTGCGAGTGTTACCATTGATATTTTAGCCAAAAATATTTGCGCGTTATATTTATAATTGTGTGTAGTATTTTAAACTGGTAATCATTTTTAGCTTCTGAATTGTAATGTTCTCTCCATGATTGCACATTTTGATCTTTCGACTTTTCGCTATTTTCCGAACCCCGATATTATATTTATTTATTTATAAAACTTTATGTACTAGTGATTTTATAACATAAATATCGGAACATCAAATATCATGATAGGATGAAATATGACTTGCCTATATCATTATTAAAAAGGTTTCGGCTCTCCATAAATAAAAAACGGTTGAAAAGAATGATTGATTTTTTGGAAAGGTAAGTAATAAAGTAAAATTGTTTCCGGGCAGACATATGAAATATTTTTTTACCCGTATTATGTACATCCTTTTGAAAGGCCTTTTGTTCACGGTCGTGATTCTGATTCGCAATACTGAAGATGAAAAAAAAACAAAACCGTTCAAGTGTAGGATACCGCGAATAGGTAAATTAATATGGACCGGGAAAATGTTCAAAGAGCTAAATTGTACCGGGAAAGATAAATGTGAGCTGAAATTGGGTGTCTTATTCTTTGTAACACGCAGATTTTATTTATTTTTAGATAGAAATGTTAGGTTCGGAACTTGATAATATAGGTATGTAAGTAGGTATTCTTCTTAAAAATATTTTTTATAATAAAATTCAGTTCTGATGGCAAAGTTCCATTTTGTACTCGTAGCTACATGACCTTTGGTAAAAGGTTGAGGGCAGTCTATTCTATTTTTAATGACAGTTAATGCCCATGTATATTTTTTTAAAATTTATAAAAATAAATATAATTAAAAAAAAAATAACATGGGCATGGACTAGTTTAAGTGCTTGACTGCGATCCTACCTGATGGTAAGCAGTGATGCAATCGTTGATGGTGAATCTCACTAGTTTGTTAAAAGCCTATTCGTGCCTTGAAGACACCTAAATTATAATTGGACGGGAAGACCGTTGCAGGTACATTGAGGCCGTGATTCAGTAGTTTATTTTTGTTTTAATCGCTAATGCATAATAAAGTTTTTACTTTTACAAATTAGTGAGTTTTGCTTATTCTCTATCTTTTGTAATAAAAAGTTAGATATGTTGGCCGTATAACTGCATTCTATATCCAAAGTTAATGGGTAGTTTATCTAAGTTTAACTGAGAGCAGTGGTGGCCACCGGGTAACGATTCCGACTTACGAGGCGTACGTCGCGGGTTCAAACCCAGGCAAGCGCTTTCTTGGTGTAATTTATTTCATCACTACTTTCAAAAGGAAAACATCGTGAGGCATTTCCTCATTGCATGTTTATGGACCAAAAATTCGAAGATATGTGACATCCCTCAACCAACACTGGTCCCGCGATAAGTAATACGGCCCATTCCCTCTCATAAAGAGAAGACCTGAGTCCCAGCAGTGGAAACACTATGAGACTGATCATGTTTGTGCTAATCTGACATAGAATAGATGGAGAAAAGTGTCATGACGGGATCTGCCCCCCTAGCCAAGTTACAATCGTTTCGTTCGCGCCGAACGCCTCCTTTACCAACGATTCCTTTGTTCTGACCACGTGACAGAGCGTTGAGATGATGTCAGAACAGTCGTGACCTACTCGAGGCGTTCGGCGCGAACGAAACGATTGTAACGAGGCTACGGGGGCTGGACTTCTGGAACCACCAAACCGCCCAAAAGCCCTGTCGAAATCTCGTGCAAGAAAAAGCCTTGCCTTGTATTATAACGGACTGATATTATTATTTAATTCCTGATGTAAAACAATCCTATTTTAAGCGAAAAACGAGTGTTATACGTTGTCAATGGTTATGGTGCGCTCGACACGTGGCTCCACGTACCAACGTAGTGTTGGCACGTAACGTGAACGTGACGGGTGGCGCCACCTATTGTGCTGAGAAGGCACTACACTTGTTACACGCACATTATAGCTGTCTTATTGTGCTTTATTTAGTTATTTGACTGTACCGTACCCACTTGTTTCTGAAGATAATATATCGAATTATTTAGCTTACCGAAAGAAACAGAATTATTCATTATCAATATTTCAGCCTAAACAGAAACAAAGAATGGTGGCTGAAACTAGAGTTTTTCGGTCTACAATTGAGCGGAACCAAAACTGAATACTTGTTCTGTGATTTCGGCGATCTCTCCAGTTTTGTACCCTTAGCTCTCACTCGAAACGTCCATACGAGCAGCCTCGACTTTAGAAACCTCGGATTGTTTGTCCAAAGGTATAATAATAAGTTTAATAATTATCATGTATGGTACAAAGACCGAGACGTAAATCGAATCATATCAGGATGGACGAAACGGTGACCGGTCACTGGAACAACTGGCGATCCATGGTTAACCTTTAACTTGCATTTGAGGAGTGTGCGCGGGAATTGCATGAACAGATTCCGCCATCTCCTTTCTACCATCAGACAATCCGACGTACGACGAGCATCCACCCTTATGTTGTTGAAACTTAACGGTCCGGACTAAGCAATTCGCTTCGTCGTTTATACCGCGTACATTGAAGGACTGGAACAATTTGCCTGCTGCGGTCTTCCCGTCTAACTATAATTTAGGTGTCTTCAAGTCTAGAGTGAATAGGCTCTTAATAAACTAGTGCGCCTCACCATCAAAGATTGCATCACTGCTTTCCATCAGGTGGGATCGTAGTCAAACACTGGTTTATACCAATTAAAAAAAAGGGGAAAATCTACAAGTCCTTAATAAAATCTGTACTACCTCATAGCATATCAAAAGAAAGATTGTGAAAAAAACGGATGTTAAAGGATTGCATGTAGGGTAGATGAGAATGTTGAGATGTATGTGTGGAATGACGAGAATGGATAAAGAAAGAAATGAGTATTTTTGAGGAACTTTGAAAGTGGTGTTAGTGACTGCAAAGTTGAAAAGAAACGTTTGTCGTGGTACGGTCATGTGAAGAGGATGGATGAAACGGATGTAACTTAAATAGTTATTAGTATTATATATATGTATGATATGATAGTTATGTATATTACGTAATGGTTGACAGCATAGCCCCCCTAGCCAAGTTACAGCCATTTCGTTTCGATTCTCTTTTTGTCGCTTGTCGCTGGCCTTGAGTAGGCCACGCCTCTGATTCCTTTATTCTGACGTCATCTCAACACTCAGTCACGTGGTCAGAACAAAAGAATAGGAGGCGTGGCTGACTCGAGGCGATCAACGAAAAGAGAATCGAAACGAAACGATTGTAACTTGGCTAAGAGGGCAGAATGGAAACAATGTGTTGTGATATCTTTAAGTTACATGGACAAGAATATGACGGGAAACTGTATATATACTCCCTAGCCAATTTCGGCTACGGTGACTGATTTGTGATTTAGTGCAACTAATGTAATGAAAATGATAGGAAACTTTTTTTTTATAATTGATATAAACCAGTGCTTGACTGCGATCCCACCTGATGGTAAGCAGAAATGGAGAGTAGGAAACTACTGCATAACTGAAGGCATTTGACTGAAATAATCATCAACTAATAATATTTCAGCTGATAAACGTCCAATGCTAAACATAGGGTTTCTTAAGCGTCACCAATTCAATCAAGATAATTATTATAATAGCTTCGGCCAGCGGCTTGACCCGCATGAAAGTTGGTATCTCTATACCCACTGCCCTACTGACTAGCCTGTTGGTCTAGTAGTTAGTGGCCCTCACTGCTATGCCGGAGGCCGTGGGTTCGATTCCCACCCAGGACAAATATGTGTGTAATTTATCTATCATAAGTATGTATTTAGAAATAGATAAGCATGTTTATCAGTTGTTTAGTACTCATAACACAAGTTCTGCTTAGCTCGAGACTAGACAGCGTTGTATGATAGTTGTGGAATATTATTATTACTATTTTACAAACTTTGAACCCCTTTAAGGGGTGAATTTTGGGATTTTCTTATTCTTGTATACATTATAGAAGGGATCTCTGTGCCAAATTTCAGCTTCGAGGTCTGAGGGTTTAAGCTGGGATATCATGAGTCAGGACTTCGCCTTTTGTATATCGTGGCTAGCAGAGGCACCGGCTTTTATATAACCTCATGGGTGCTCATGCTCATTTGAAGACTCGAAAAAGTGGCCAAGTGTGAGACGAGAAATGCACACTGATTGACATTATGACAACGGATACCGGCATCAGTAACTAGCATCCGTTGCCCGCATCGTTAATAAATAATAAATTGAGACAACATCACATACATTGTCCTGGAAAATCAGGAAACCAGGAACACCCAGACCTAACACAAATATCTGTTTCATCAACAAACATTTGTGTTGGTGCAGGAATCGAACCGGCGACCCCTGTGGCTCTCAACTGGCACTCTGAACCACCGCGCTAAACGGATCGTCGAGTTATGATAAATCGACCATCCCTAAAAGGCGATTACTGATCTGTTTCATGATGTCTATTCTCAAGGGTGTTCGGCACCCACTGTTTATTTCTCATGGGTGCTTGAGCCTCCGAGCACCCACGGAATCGGCGCCCCTGGTGGCCAGATTTAAGAATTGATCACTTCATGATATGGCCAACTAAAACTGTAGAGATAATGTAAACGTTAACATTTCATGATTGGCCATATGTCAATCCTCGTTTGGCCTTAACATAGATGTAGGATTTGATCAATGATAATCATCATCATCTTCCTGCCCTTATCCCGTGTTATTTGGGGTCGGCGCAACACGTTTTTTTCTTCCACTCTGCCCTGTTACTCGTCATGCTATCACTAACTTCCTTTTCTTTCATATCACTCTTCACACAATCCATCCATCTTTTCTTTGATCAATGATAATAAAAGGTCTAAAAAAAGTAGGCCAAATGAAGATTGAAATTTCATCAAACTTTAACGTTCAAAACGATCTGACTAGTTTTGCTTGGCCTTTTCACGAAGTGACCAATTTCTAATCTGGCCATGACATATATACAGATATATTAGATAAGCAAAATTTTGCTCCGCGTTTTAATTTCAACTAACTTTATAATTGTAATCATTAGGCTTGGCATTACCAAAATAAACAACATTAAAATATTGATGGCTTCAGCCGCAACGTTATTGAGTAATTTAGCGACAACAATTTCTTTTTTTATTATAAAAAAATTATCGTTCTATTTTTATTGCGTGATCGAGATTAATAACTAATTTTTATTAGCGATGAGCCAGTTAGTATATTTTACATTCCTTTTCTTTTTCGGGTTTTTGTTTTTATTTTGTTATGTATAGGCTCGCCTTTGACCGGTATCTCGCCTGGTGGTTTGCGATGATGTGGTCGGTGGTGTGGTGGTGGTAGAATTTGTAGCTACAGTACGGCCGACGTATCTTGGTGAGCCCGAACTTTGCGCAGAAGGCTGCGCACGGACATTTTTTAGGAACCAAATGGTGGCATGAGGCAACGAGCACGTGGTGGAGGTCTAGGCTAGAGATTGAATCTACGTAAACACAATCAACCCTTTATATTGAATAAGATATCGCCATCGATTTCTAACGAGTTTTTTTTTTAAATTATATTATTTATGTTTTATTATTTATACGCGAATTGGACATCCCTCTTAGGTAACTTCGTAAAGCTTCGTGCTTATTCGGCAATGTTCGGTACGCAGTAATATATCTCACTCACACGTTAACGTTGGTGTTATTTTCGTGTCGCTGTCTCTGTCTTAAGCACAGGCGGTGACAAAAGTTTTCGTTGGTTATTATTATTATATTGTTAAATTTTAGTGTAGTGTTAGGTTTGTTTTTTTAATATACAATTTATTTTTGTAGCTTAATATCTCAAAGTGTTTTAATATTTATTTTATTTGTACTTGGTCTCTGTATTAGTAAATTTTTATTCGTATTTTGGTTTAAAAAACACAGTACATCATAAGCTGCTGACAATACCTTGAGCAGGCTTAGTTTAGTATGAAGTTACAATAGAATAAAAGGTCAGTCCACTGAACAATAAAACAACATAGAAAAGAAAAATGAAACCCCAAAATAAAAATAATACACTTGAACAATCGACAATATTATAAGCCTCAAGCAAAACAGACACAAAACTAAGCCCAAGTTTTATTATAACTTATTTGTACATAAAAACAGGAGTACGTACCCAGGGCAACGGCCCAAACTGCGTCGTAGGCCAGGGGTGCCTCTTGATAGCCCTCGGGATATCTCTCGCCGTCGATGTCGTATCCAGCTTCCCGTAAAGCCTCGTTCAGTCGCGATCTGTTTAGATAAAACATTGTTTTTGTTGTACCAAATCAGACGGCCTACTTCTAAAGGAATATAAAGCAAGGATTCCGGATCCTTCTTTGATTACGTAGTGTTTTTTCTCTACGTTAGATATCATTAATTCGCTAGCGTGTTACTAAAGTGTACCGAAAAACATGTTCCTTATGTAATAGAATTGAGCTTCATTTCTTTGTAGCCTTCGTTTGTTTTAAGTACCTATAAACTAAAAGCCATTCAACATATCGAGCCTTTTCAGAACGAAACTAAGCAATAGCTTAGTTTGCGTTTTTTTGCAGAAAGGGATTTTTCTTTTCGTAATAAAAAAAAAATTATGACATTACGTTAATGAACTATTCTAAAACATCAAAGGCCGTAACACGAGCTGTTACCGCGATCCATTTGACGACCTAAACTGAACTGTTAAAGAGATAGAGCTATGTGTATAGCTCCATCCCTCTGCATTGCTCGCATGCTAGACATTTTAACATCTCATGGTAATGCCCCAGACCCCCTAGCCAAGTTACGACCGTTTCGTTTCGAGTCTCTTACTAATGCTGCTAATTAAATAAAAGCTTGTAAAAACATGACATGTTATTCATACAACTACAGCCCCTCATAGCCAAGTTACAAACGTTTCGTTTCAATTCTCTTGCGTCGAACGCCTCGAGTAGGCCACGCCTCCGAAACCTTTGTTCTGAGGTCATCTCAACGCTCAGTCTCGTGGTCAGAACAAAGGAATCGGAGGCGTGACCTACTCGAGGCGTTGGACGCAAGAGAATTGAAACGAAACGGTTGTAACTTGGCTATGAGGGGCTGTAGTTGTATGAATAACATGTCATGTTTTTACAAGCTTTTATTTAACTAACAGAATTGCTAGTAGTTACATATGCAGTTACATAGATACATATGTATGTAGTAACTATGTTTGTTCGGGTGAAATCTTGTAATTCAATTTTGTCGCAGATATCTTCGACAGATTGAGCTGAAATTTTGTATACACGTTTTGTTTAGATGACAACGCATAGTTAGGTTTGTGACGTTATTTTAAATCCATTATGCGGAACACCCAAGATGGTGCCCATATCGTAGGAGTATTATAGATGGTAGTCTAGTTATCTTTAATACTCCAATAATATGGGGATCAAATTAAAGGACTTGATGCGTTGAATGAGATGAATAGACTGAAAAACCTTTCCAGCGATAATTAAAAAACAGTAAAAATCTTTTTTTAAAACAAGTTTTTTATTTCTTAAACTTTTCATTTAAAACTTCTGCTAGGTTTATTTTATTTATTAAAGAAAAGCTTGTTTTCAAAACAGTTTATATTACAAAATACTTTTTAATTACGAAAGAAAAAATCCCTTCCTGCAAAATAACGCAAGCTGTCGCTTACAATGTTCAACTCAAAAAGGGTCGATATTATGTTTATGACAAAAACAACTACCGATTGTTTCAAATGTCATTGGTAAGGCACAAAAATGCATTCGAATAACATGTCGTGTTCCATTGACCTAAAAATAGCTTAGAAATTCCGTGAATTCGTCGTACTTCACATTCTAACTCGCGATAAGTTATGAAAAAGCATTGCTTAGCATTGTAGCTGTGCCATGAATTGAATAAAATGCGCTTCAACTTGTTCAAAATGACTTGGATCTATTGAACACGCAAAATATTTCCACTCCATAAACCGCTTTATATTATTTGGACGGAGCTAGAAAGCTTTTTTACATAAATATTAATGGCATGTAAATAAGTAGGTAGATGATACATTTTGTATTTGTACTAATGGTTGAGTTCATGTTTCATAATAAGGGAAATAAATAACGTCGTTGAGCTCTCTAAGGTCGCAAGAATATGAGCGCTTCCACAATACTGAAATATTACAGTACTAGTGACGCACTGTACCTTCATGTATTTCGTTTGCTTAGTAACTGCGATGAAAAGCTTATTGCTGTGGAGCCTCTGAAGAGAGTCCCGCCAGTACTTAGCTTTGTTCAGTTGATGTACGTTGCATCTTTATTTTACTTTTTCTAAGAAGTGTGCAGCAAAGGATACGAGAGGATTGGGACCGCTGCAACTATGAAATATTAAGTGTAACAAGGGAAACTTGTAACACAGCATATTGTACGAATCCCCGAGGAATATAATGTTCTACAATATTATGTGTTCCAAACCATTAATTCTCGCCACACAGGAAAGCCTACCATAAGAGGATTTAGTGGGGAATTCCGACCGGATTATTCTTATCCTAGACCAGCTAGCGACCCCGAGCTCAAAGCTCTTAGCCAAACAGAAACTGATAATACCTACTGCAAGTAGGTTGCCTGTTGTGTGGGTTTATAAAAGGAATTTTAGATCAAAGTGTATATAAGTCTTTAGCTTATAACATTTCTAGCGAACCGCCCCTGGTTCTGAACTTTAAAATTCTCAGTTATTCTCTACCATAACATGCATGTATTATACACTTATACCTTTCTTATGAATCTCTCTGTCTATAGATGAAAACCGCATGAAAATCCGTTTAGTATTTTTTGAGTTTATCGCAAATAGATGACACGCAGTACATGCGTTAATTGATACAGTGTGAAAGTACGTAATGACAACTTGTAACTGATAGTTTTGTTGCTTCGTTTTGTAAAAAAGACTAGCACTCGGGACGCCGGGTACCTCATTACGTGTATGGGTCGTCTTTCACGGCGAGCTGGTATTAGAAGCCTTTCTATTCGATTACAAAGGCCCACCTCGTAACGTGTGAGAACAACGCATTATGCGCAGCCTCCACGCTTTATTTTTTTTTTTCACCATTTCACGCATTACTATGCTAATGTTCACTGAAGCATATTTTATTATCTTTGAGGAGTACAAAGGATATTCAAAACACAGTGAAGTTAACACAGATATAACAATAAAGTACGGACGCGATTCGAGATATCGCTATGTCTCTAGGCATTTTCAACTTGAAGTGTCGCCTCGACGACGAAAGAATAGAATATTAGGTTTAACCGTATCAAAGTTTTATTTTCATTGCATCGTGTCAACGTGTTTCTGCGTATATTTAGAAAGTTCCAAGGAAATTATAGTCACGCACATGACGGCTGAATGTCTACAATAATAACAAGATTGTCGGAATATTTTACACGAAAATGGATTTGTTTTTCTTTCTTTTAAGGATATTCTGGCTGAATAAATAAATTAAATATTTTATTTAGTATGTCGTAGTAATATTTCAAATGTTATTTTTATTTGATCCTCTTGATGTTTTTTTTTGTGCTGGGAAATCAACCGATGACTTTCACGCTCTAGGGTGGAGCGAAAGGGCGTGCCAGATTTTACTGACTAAAACCTACCTGTGTCCTTCAGTTATTATTTTCCTTCCAGGTTATCTCTTAAGTATTTATTATACAGAAAACTTATTATAAAAACACAGTGATTTGATCTTTTTCGAAAATTCCTGTGGACCTAGCGGAACCCTCTCTCTATGATAGTAGGTAGATATATATTCGTGTTATAAGTCGTGGCCAGATCTTAGAATTGATTACTTCATGAATTGGCCAACTAAAACTGGCCAGATCATTTAAACGTTAACACTTGATGATAATTATGTCATTCCTTTTCAGCCCTATCATTGACGTAGGATTTCTATGATAATAAAAGATCTAAAGAAAGTAGGCCAAAGGAGGATTGAAATATCATCAAACTTTAACGTTTAAAACGATCTGCAGTTTTACTTGAACATATCATGAAGTGATCAATTTCTTAGATTACCACTATTTTTTAATTAGTACAAAAAAATGCCCAGCCGAGTCGGATTCGACGATTGACCTCTTTCTCGAAGTTAGAACTACCCAACTGGACTGTCAGTCCCAGGTAAACGTAGTCGTCTACAAATTCGAGTGTAGAGTCTCCGATCTTGATAGGAGTGGGATCAAAGATCCATGTAGTACATGGATGTTTGCCATGACTTTGGTTTTGTCCGTGTTTATTTTAAGTCCCACTCTTTCGAAAGCTTTACTGAGGTCATCGAGCATTGTACTATGACTACTATATCGTCGGCAAATTGACGGTGAATCATTTTTTTTGTCATCATCATCAATGATGATGGTGAAAAAAAATGGGGCTCTATCCGTACCCGTTACTGATTATATTTATGTAGACAAAACTAAAAAAAAAAACAAAATACCAAAATTTTCTATGAAGTCATAATTGGTAATAATTCATAATTGAATCAATCATTCATAAGAATTGCTACTAGAAAATACTATGCGCAGTGTTTTTTTCCTTTTGATCGCCATTCATTCGTTCATAAAGCAATAGCCTGTATAATATTTCCATAAATAGAGTGACATTTTGGGATATAAACAAGCGCTAATAACTTTGCTGTTTATGAATATTATTTATTGAGACTTAACTTATATAATAACAAGACCTTTTGTAATAAGCCCTTTGAGGGCAGAATTCACCAGTAAAACTACTCGCGTTTTAACGTTTGCCTCGCATAATCGCGTTTAGCCGCTGTCACTAGTGTCACTTGTCTGTATTTTTCTTTTGGTGTATATTTACAAGTGACACTAGTGACAGCGGCTAAACGAGATTATGCGAGCCAAACGTTAAAACGCGATTAGTATGATTGGTGAATTCCGCCTTAATATTTGTAACAATTAAAAATTAGTGTTGTATAGTACCTACGTTCATAACTTACCGAAAATCTTCTGATGTCATCCCGGATATGGTGGTCTGGTTCGAGTTCTGGTTCCACATAAGTGCCTCCGTAGTCAAGTGGCCCTCAGCAGTTTCTCGCATCTGTTCTGGTGTGCAGTCGATGCCTTCCTTTTCCAAGTTAGTCTCGAACCAGTTATCTTCGTACCAACCTGCCGAAATAATATCAGTGAGATTTTTTTAAATTTTACCGTCTCAGCAATCAAAAATAAAAGAGACTATATATGACGGTGTAGCGACATCTATGGCGTCACATAAGAACTAATCCTGTATCGCGCAATCAAGGTTCTCCGCGCGATTAGAACATATAGAATAGCCCGAAATCATCTATAAGGCAGTTGTCCACCAGACATAACACCAGTCTGGTCGGAGGATCCTCGCTTTTCAACTGAGGTGTGCGGGCTTTACACTCTGTTCCGCATACTTCCAAAACGGTATGGTTGGCGCAATGGTGGATCAATTGGTTGCTGCACTGCGTGTCATGGATTCGATTCTCGCTCGGAACAAATATTTGTATTGTCTACAGATAGTTATTCCGGGTCTGAGTGTCTTGTGTATTATATGTTTGACACCGCACCACACGTACCGCACCTACGAGACAAAGACTGAGACAAAGTTTCCTTGTGTGGGGCAACGTTTAAAATTTGTGATTTTATTGATACTAAAACGATAAGAACGTAGTTAAACAGTTATCTGTGTGTGTATCTTAAAGAATGTAAAAATACAATTCTTTCTAACATACAGTTATGGTCCTATTTTGAGATACGCAAAAACGGTACAAAGATATTAATTATTTTTTTTAAAAGAACAATGACGAAATAATAGTTGAATTATATAGTTTCTAGAAAAGTTTTCATTATTATGAATGAAAAGTAAACAATTTCGCAAGTTTTTTTTTCAATTATACTTTTAAGGTGATGGCACGTGAGCACATTCGCAGGAAGTTGGTGTAATCATCACAACGTTGATTTGTTGGATTCGTTTTTCATAAATAGATTGTTAATTTGTATGTATGTATCTAAGTATATATTTATTATTGTATTTCTTTTCTATTTCTTTACCATTAAGCTGCACCTACCATGTTTTGTTTCTGCACCACCCTAAGGTCGACTGGTAGAAAATGCCTAAGGCATTAAGTCCGCCTTTGTACAGTGTTTACTACTTGTGCATAAAGTTTTAATAAATAAATAAATATATTCAAGATCTGAGTAAGACTCAAATCAAAATGAATTATTATACTAAAATCATACCTGGTTAATTAAATAATTGTACTTTCACTACTTTGATTTGTTTTCACGCTTGCGACGTGTTTTTTAATTTGGAAAGACTTAACATCAGTTTTTTTTTTTAATTCAAATACACAGACTATTTGAATTTTATTGAATAATAATTATTTTATTTATTTTATTTTATTTGGCAAAAAATAACAGTTATACATTAAAATTCTATACTAAGTTATAAATATGCAGAAGTTATAAATGTCATACATTTATTACCTACGACATTTTCCACAACATACTAAGAGTCAAGAAGGACTTGTTTAAAAACTTAAACAAATTAACAAAAGGACAATTCAACTACGTACTTTAAACATTTCACGGTTAAAACTTTGTCCATTAAATGGTAGCCACAGTTCTTATAGTCGCTTTGGGAAAATTCATTAATTTATGTAATTACTTAGTGTGCAAAGAAGCTTTCTTAATCTAAGAGAAATCATTAGCTAGGTACTTAAGTTAGTTCATTTAATTAAGTAAGACTCTATAGTCCTGTAGATGAAACGTCTCAATGGTATTATTTGGTTTGAGACAAACAATTGAATGGGTAGGTATGAATGTATTGTATTTTTTTTTATATCGCAGCCTCTGCTGAGATAGGAGCCTTTTTGGTCTCGCACAAGCTTTTTTAGGGTTTTGTATCTAAAGGGTAAAAACGGGGACAAACGTGATTTTTCTACAAACAAACACCGGGACAGGTGTAACTAAAAAAGGCTTATAATATAGTGCCTAATATATACAACAACAATATTGTATTTAAAGAGTTATGTGAGGTACTTGTTAAAAATTTGTTCATATTTATTTTACTCTGTGCGAGCCTCAACTAAATGTTTCTTTTTGCTTTCTTTTATTCTGTATGTACATTGTGTAACTATGTAAAGTACCATCGACGAACTCAGTTTTTTTGCGAAGCTGACCTTTATGACTTGCACGGAACGATAAGCAATCGAGTCAATGTTTTCAATCTTTTTCGTCCCGAAGCTATCAAGAACATCTCGCAAAAAATACTATCTCCATGGTAATGCACGCCACAATTACGGCGGTAAGTCCCCTCTTTGAGGCGTGGTTGGAAAGACCTCACGGCGTTCTCACCTTCCGCATGACGCAGGTTCTCACTGAACACGGTAAGTTCGGGAAGTTCCTGCACCGGATTCGTGCGGAAGCCACTCCCGGGTGTCGCTGTGTGGACTGCCCGGAGGTGGATACGGTGAAGCATACGGTGGAGGTGTGCCCTGCTTGGGCAAAGCAACGCCGTGTACTCGTGGGGGCGATCGCCGGCGGCCATCTCTCGCGCCGGGCCTTGGTACAGGCCATGGTCCGGAGCGAGGAGGAGTGGCAGGCGGACGCCTCCTTCTGCGAAGCAGTAATGCTAGCAAAGGAGGCAGCCTATCGCGTGAGGCAACGGTCCTCACGTCCCAACCGCCGCCGGGATTCCGATCCCGATTTCCGACCACCATAGGCACGGGCTTGCTTGCGGACGGCGCGCAATGGGTAGTCCGCCGTCCGACCGTCCGGTAACCGTCCGGACCGAGCCCAAGTCGTCGACGGCGCGTATTGTTCCCCGCGCGCCTCAGGGAGATGTCAGCGTAAATCGTAGGGGCCCAGCAGGGTTGAAGCCTACTGCGGCCACGGGTAGTGTGAAAGTGAAACCCGGGGCCCTGGGACGAAGGCAAAGAAGGACAAAGGAGTGGGTTTTTAGTCAGTAAAAGTCTGACACTATCTTCTGCTCCGCCCAAGAGCGGGATTTGTCATTAGATGATTTTCCCAAATAAAAAAAACCTCCATGGTAAAAAACAACCTCCGACCGAACCTCAATTTGTTGTGTTGATGAATAATGTGGCGTATTTGAAGATGAGCAAAATCCATACGAGCAAAAATCCCATTAGACATACATATATGTCTTTTTCCCTATTTTCGTGGCATCAACTGAATGTTAACAAGAAAGTATCAAACTTGTGTTGAAAGTAGCAAACCAAGCGAAAAAGTAAAATGTCGTATCATACTGAATTACAATTCAACTAAAGATTTTACTTATTGCAGTAACCCAAGTGTGAAAACACGAATGACCAAATTATCATAATGCCAATTATTTATTTAAGAATGGGGGGACATGACATATTTCCCTTTATTTTGCGTTTACGGCGAGGTTCACCCTCGACCATTATTTATCCCCTTTCTCTATCCATTTCCTTTGTCCTGTTTGTTGGTACAACCTGATGTGAACAAATGTGTGTTTGCTGCGTCATCTCCACTTTGCTTGAAGCGATGTATTTTCATGAAAGTCGAGATAAATGTTTTTGAGTGGCAATATAACTTTTTCATACTTTTTGTAACGCTTTAAATTGCGTCATAAAGGAGGTCATGTCGGTTCAAAATTTTTATACTAGCTCAAAGTTTTGACCCGACGGCGGTTTTATTTGTTTGTGACAAATAAGGTTTTTGACAACAATTTATTTTTTTCATTTTTCTTCAGTGACTGGGTTTACGACTGTTCCTTTTATCTCTGTAGATGTTTAAATTCATGATTTATGTTTAGGTTGCTTTGTAAAATATATTTCTTATTTCATGTGCTGTTATAGGTACATAAGTCTGAAATTAGAAACATGTAAAACGACTCACACTACACCACGACTCACACTACCCAATAAGAATCGGTTTTCCCCTTATATATACTTTCTTATGGATAATGTTTCAACAAAACTGAAAAAAAATATTTTACCACTGGTTTGTTCTTTGACTTGTCTAAAGCCTTTGAAATTGTGTCTCATAGTCTATTGCTGCAGAAGTTAGAAAAAAATGAGATAAAGGGGCCTGCTCTTCCATAGATATCATCATACCTGAATAATAGACAATAGCGTGTAACCATTACCAAAACAAATGGTAATAACGATATGACGTCAAACTCATCCGAATATAAATGGAACAAATATGGCGTACCACAAGGAAGTGTCCTGGGGTCAATCCTGTTTCTACTATATATAAACTCTATTACTAATATTATAAATCATAAATATATATATTTGCAGATGATATATCCATTATTGTTACTTCTTATAGAAAGAATAATACAGTTGTAAAAAACAATAGAATGGTTAAACATAAATAACTTGTCAATAAATTAAAATAAGTCCGTATACATACAATTTAATAAATCAAATAATCCTAAACTTAACATAAAACTAAATATAACCAAAATTGAAGAAGTGACACAAACAAAATTTCTAGGTGTAACCTTAGACTAAAATATTAATTGGAAAACCCATATAGATACTGTGTCTAAAAACAATTAATAAGTTCGTGTCGTCAAACAGGTTAGAAATATAACTAACACAAAATCGGCGATAATAACACGCTTATGTTGAATCTTTGTTACGATATTATCTTATAATGTGGGGTAACAGTACTGATAACAACAGAGCATTAGTTGCGCAAAAATAAAATTGGTGCATTAGGGCGATTTACGGCCTGCAAGCAGATGAATCATGTAGTCCTGTATTCAAAAAACTTAATTTATTACCGCTACCGGCTCTTTACATCTACGAAACATGTATGTTTGTCAGGAAAAATGAGAATTTGTTTATTAAGGCAGAGGACATTAATGTTCGTAACCGACGAGACCACAACAGGATCGTTCTAAGCAATATCCCTAGTTTGACCAAATATAATTTAAAAACAAGGCATTAAATTAATGTAGATACTTACTTACTAAATTTGCATGCTAATACTTAGCGTAACACGTTTGCTCATATTTGTACCTTTTTATCACCTTTATACTATGTTTTTTAGCAAATAAATACATTATTATTATTATAGAATTTTTATTTATTTATTTATTATTTAGAATTTTTCTGGTTTTCTGTAGCTTTTTTTTTATTGGGTGGGAAAATCGAGAGATCGCCGCCGCCGATTCGTCCACGAGGACACGGCGTTGCTCTGCCCAAGCGGGGCACACCTCCACCGTGTGCTCTACTGTGTCCTCTGGGCGGTCCACACAGTGGCGACACCCGGGCGTCGTTTCCGCACGAATCCGGTGCAGGAACCTCCCGAATTCACCGTGTCCGGTGAAAACCTGCATCATGCGAAAGGTGAGGACGCCGTGAGGTCTTTCCAACCACGCCTCAAAGAAGGGACTTACGGCCATAATTGTGGCGTGCCCATGGTTTTCTGTAGCTCAAATTCAATTAAAACTAAGTTAGTAAGTTAGTAGTTATTTTCAAAATAAATTAAAATTAACCAGTTTTCGCGTTTCAGTTTTCCTAAAACATTCGAGATTTATTACGAGAAATATGTTCATCATAAAAAAATTTGCAAGCACGAAACTCACATCTCCCTCAAGTTGGGGAACGTGTCGATTATTTTTATATGAAGTGATCTCTTAGTGGGCTATTTTATGCCGTAATAAAGTTTTATTACGGAAGAGAGAAGATTCTCGGAGCCTATATTAAGGCCAACCGGACCTTGATAACCTGCCGAACTTGGGCTGATGTACCTTTGGCAGGACGCCAATAGCCAAGCCGCACAAGTGTGTACACTTATCTGCCGAGCCTCCAGACTCCCACCTTGAACTAATTTGGCCCACTGTTCACGGCGAATGTACATAAATAAGCTGACTTGAAACTGAGCCGAATTATAACACCGAGGCACGCCCCACTCATTACAGTGAGTACAACACTGCCAATGTAGGCGTGAATATACCTCATTATACTAAATCAATGTGGGCACAGGCGAGGAATGTAAATGTACCTAAATTGGATACATTAATAAGAATTGATTCAAAAGACAATCACCATCCGAAACAACTGTCACGGCGCTGTGGTGCTGCGGCCGCGGCTTGGAGTCATGAATACACAAATGGATGTTTACTGCGACTCTGTTTTCATTATTACAATTTTAGAGTAAATGTTTAAACCCGACCAAAACAAAACATTTTACTCTGCTGCCAGCCTCGTGCTTACCTTATGTCGTCCTTTAGGACGAGGGCCAATGTGAATAATTTAAATGAAACACATAAATTGACCAGAAACTGCCTGACTGGGAAACGAACTTGGGAAGCTGTTAAACAAACAAACTTTTAAATCGAGTTGACATATTAGAAAAGCTACGCTCGCCAAATTTTCGGCTATATAGGTCCACTTTTAGATTTTGTTTAAAAAAATAGCTGTTGTTGCAAATTCTATGAGACTTAACTTTATTTGGAAACTTTACACTTTGTAATTTTAAGTTCTATATTAAAAAGTAATGTTAAAATTGGAGTAGGTGAATACAACAGCGTTTATGTTTCACGTTTAGATATTTTATTCTAGTTACTTCCAGCGGCTTTGATGGCGTCATAGTAAAAAATAATGCCAAAGGAAAATACTCCCAGGATGAAAATGAGTATTTTTATCAACTATAATATTTTTAGCAACTTTCATCCAAATCAGTTCAACCATTTGAGCGTGAAAAAGTAACGAACATATACATATAGAAATTTTTGCCTATATTATATTAATACCGGGAACATAAAGAATAAAAAACTTAAAGAAATCGTTGATAAATTTTGCGTTTTTTGCACTTTGCCAGCGCTGTGATTATTCACTTTGCATTGTAGCACTTTCTATTTTCCAAATGACTTCTTCTGTCTGACTAAGATATTTATTAATGAATTTCTCGAACGAATCCCCGAGGATAAACCACAGCCTGCGACATAATGGAAGTGAAAAAAAAAATCTTAGATAAAATGAAGAACATAGGAAGAGCGGTCGTTAACGACACTCGAGAGTCTTATAAAGTAAGAAAATGGATATTTTTAAGAAAATACTCCCTCTTCGAAGGTAGTTTAAACTGTGGGTTTGTAAATACAGCACGTAGGTCAATGCCCCGTTAACGAGACTAGTCACATATCACACTAATATTTTAAAAAGGCGAAAGTTTGTGTGTGTGTATGTGTGTTAATGCTCCACGCTGGATCGGCTGAACGGATTTGGATGAAATTTGTTATACGGGTAGACCATGTCCAGGAATAACACATAGGATACCTTTTATGCCGGGAGTATATCCCGTTGGGATAATTTTCTACAATCACAATGGCAAAGCCGCTAGCAGCAGCTAGTCTACATCTACAATATAATATAATAATGGTAAAGTTTTTTTTTTGTTTTATGTTTTTTTGTTTGTAGGAGGTAATCTCTGGAAGTACTGGTCCGATTGCTAAAATTTTTTCACCGATAGAAAGCTGCTGGGCGAAGTCGCGGGCAAAAGCTAGTAAACAATATAGCCTCCGGGCATTTAATTTCGGTAATGTATTATACGTTTAGGTAAACGATAAAAAAACACACACCGACCGACGACGAGAAAGTAATTACAATTTCAATGGATAATTTAGCAATGTTTTGCCGCAACAACATTATGTTAATAAACCCCTTTTAATGGGCGTGTAGTCGTTTACATACACAGAGACAGAAAGTGGCAGTTAAATATTAGGTAGTCGTACGTTTGTCCTTTTTTTTTTGTTTTAATATTTTTCTTTTAAAAAATGGTACCATACGCTAGGAATTACTGTCCTATCATGTGTACGTTCACAAACATGTCATCTAAACTAACGTACATAAGATACACCCGGAACAATCTATCTGTAGACCATACATTTGTTTTGGGCGAGATTCGAATACGTTCGCATCGCTCAACTACTGCGTCAACTAATTTTCAAGGCTGCTTTAATAGGACAAAACTAAACCAAGACTGTATTTATATCATCATCTTCCTGCCCTTATCCCGTATTATTTGGGGTCGGCGCAACACGTTTTTTTCTTCCACTCTGCCCTGTTACTCGTCATGCTATCACTAACTTCCTTTTCTTTCATATCACTCTTCACACAATCCATCCATCTTTTCTTTGGTCTCCCTCTTCCTCTCCATCCATCCACATGTAAACTCATAACTCTTTTAGTAACATGCGTTTCATCCCTCCTCTTCACATGACCATACCAAGACAAACGATTCCCTTTCAACTTTTCAGTCACTGGCGCCACTTTCAAACTTCCCCTAATATATTCATTTCTCATTTTATCCATTCTCGTCACACCACACATCCATCTGAACATTCTCATCTCCACTACATGCAATCTTTTTTCATCCGTCTTTTTCACAGCCCAACATTCTGATCCATACAGTATGACAGGCCTTATCACGGACTTGTAGATTTTACCCTTCAACTTGAGAGGCATCCGTGGGTCACAAGTTGTTCCAGTGACCTGTCTCCATTTCATCCATCCTGCGTTGATCCAAGACTGTATTTATATAAGAATTAAAAAAAACATGTCGAAAAAATGCTGTCAAATCACAATTAAAAATTGGGTTCCGTAGCCAAATGGCATAAAACGGAAATTATAAGGTGCCTTTCGTACCACGGCCCAGTCTTCCTTTCAGAAGCAGACCCTTGGCCCTAGTAGGCTTCGACCCAATTGGGCCTCAACGGTTTGCTGACATCTCCTTTTGGCGAGCGTGGAACAGTACGCGCCGTCGATGGCTTGGGCTCGGTCCAGACGGTCACCGGACGGTTGGACGGTGAGCCACCCATTGCTCGCCGATCGCAAGCCCGCGCCTACGGTGGCCGGTAATCAGGATCGGAATCCCGGCGCCGATTTGACCTTTGCCTCACGCGATCAGCCGCCTCCTTCGCTAGCATTACTGCTTCGCAGAAGAAGGCGAACGCCTGCCACTCCTCCTCACTCCGGACCATGGCCTGTACCAAGGCCCGGCGAAGTGCGTGAAGCTACCCCTTATGTAAGCAATTATAATATCTAGAACAAGCTGAGCCTCCTTTGGTACACAACAATTATTTTCCCAGACTTAGCTCGCGGTGTTATATTCAAACGGGCTTAACAATATTACAAAAACTGTGTATAGGTACATTTTCGTTATTACAGTTTCGGTAAAGCGTCGTATTTCTTTTTATTCTTCATAATAAACAACGTCTAAATGAGTTGTATCCGCGACCCCGTGAGGCTCGACAACGAACGTTGCCACTCTCATATTATTCCTTTCATAATATTGCTCACAATTTATAACACTTATATGACTTCCAGCCATTGCTCTTTTTAATGACGTGCTGTTTTATGTAAATTTTATAATATGATATTTTCAGCATGTGCAGAATGAGAACTGGCTGAATGAAGCCACTCGAATGAAGTAGCTGCTCTTTTGTTTTAATCTTTAATTTTGCCAAGCAGCTTTATATATTACATAGTAGCTAATTCGTCAGACGTCATTTCCTCAAAAGCTGCAGCAATATTTATAAAACCTAGAAAATAATTTATTAACTGTCAAAGTTAAAGATATCGTAAAAAGAAAAAATGACAAATCTACGGACACGGATGGACTATGTAAAAGATTATACGGCTGATGATGATTTATTCGACAGTAGGTTTTTTTTACGTAGTTAAAAGTGAAGTTTAACATCCAACTGAAAGAAAGAAAAAAGAAAAAAACGTTTATTCGTACCTCACACATACGGTGGAATTTTAAGTATGCAAAAAAATAACTTTAAAATCTGTGCAAAGCCAAAAAGGCACCTAACTCAGCCTGTGCAGCGATATTTTCTATTAGGGCCGTATTCTCTTAGGGCCCGCGGTGATGCCACGGTCGTACTCACGGAGGTTAAATAACACTATGTAGGTATCGAAACAAAATAATAAATACAAACATTGTACTGAAATTCTAACAGCATGGAACAGTTTGAATTGAACAAAGAATATGTTTTCTATACAATTATTTCAATTTTCTCTTCAGGATGAAGGTTCCTGAGACTTTAACAAATGGTTTAAAAAAGTACATCCGAATTGGTCCTATCATTCTCGAGTTTTGCGCTTAGCAACACATTTGGACATATATTTTTACTTATATAGAAGAAGATAGATATCAATGTTGTATGTTGTGCCAAAAAAATTAAGCCGTATTCTGGATCTGGGTTGAAGTGTGTTTGTCATTTATCTTCCTCCCAAATCACATAAAACCCGCAAATGTTAAGCCCGAAGTCAATAAAACACATTCGTACTTACAGCTTCGGCACCGCATTCGTGACGCTTATGTCACCCTCTGAAACGGTTGGCAACTAAGTTTCATATTTCACTTTCAAAATGACTTTTGGAACGTAAAAGAAACAAAGTGAGAAAAGGTAAAATATATGATCTGAACAAAATATACGTTTACGTCGCTCTTATTTCCCGACGAATGCAAACGTGTTTTTTGCGAAGGCCACCATAAGCCATTTCCGAGGATAAGAATTATGGCGGTTCTAGAACCTCTAACAACGCGAAAATCTAAAGAAATCCTTTAACTTTTTTCACAATCAGTATTTTAAACAAAGTTGGAAAAATGTGTTTTGATAAATTGCAGTTCTTAGAGTCGAATATATTTTAGCTTTGAGCGTGCGAGATATTTTATCGGTAAATTTTAAAAGAACCATAAACTTGATATCCTTACTAAACTGCGGACCTCCCTCTGTAGTATGAAATTTAAATTTTATTGGAAATATATTTTATTTTGATTATCTCAAATATCTATTTGATGATATTACGTCATCCGACTTCATTCGCCTCGTAAACACTAACTGAGACACTTGAGGAACAGGTCCATTTAAAATTTATATCTAGCTTATTGAAGTTGGTAGACTGGAGTTATACTTGACATAGCGCCTTGGCAATATTGAGTGGCGGTTGAACGTAGCTCCAACGTTACGTCGTCGCTTACAACACAACACAAGGCGACTAACCAGCCGGTTTGCGAAGACCATTTTATGAAATTATTATAATGCCAAGCCGTGTTGGTGCTTCCGTGAAAAAGGATGATCTTGCGCTTATGTGTCAGTGCCCGGGCAACGGGTTTTTCGGATAATGTTATTTACGGGTTTACCTCCAAATAACTGAAATCCCCTCAAGGGTTCAGCAAAATTTTATACAATTTTCATAACATTGCTTCCTGGGTGCATATACTTGATTCTTTTGGAATACCAACAGGGTTTTGTTTTTCATACTATTTTTTCACAGGGGACAGAGGTTGCAAGCTACCTTCATCTCATGTACCTACGTGAAAAACCATTAACATCTAGCAAGTCATTCATTAACGATACTGCGAAGGTTTGGCCAGTTGGATCATCTGCCCCCCTAGCCAAGTCAATAATCTGCAATCGTTAACGCTAGTCGAAAACTAATCAAATGTATGGGATTGACATCATCTCAACGTTAAGTCACGAGGTCAGAACAAACGAATAGAAAATTCGTAGCCAAGTTCACGTCATTCAAAATGATAGAATAAATTATTATCGTTTCTATCTACAATGTTTAACGCTACATCCTTTGTTATTATAGAACGACATTGCAGAACGAGCGGCCGACTCAGGTGCGTCAACATGGCTACCAACTTATCGTTTTCTACAATTACTGACACCGAAGCGTTACCGATTGGAGAACGGAATTCGACACGAAATGGTTGTAACTTGGCTAGGGAGGCTATTGTCTGTTTTAGAGTTAGTGGACAATGGACATACTTATAAAGAAAGAAATTTTGTCAATGAAAATTTGTCAGTGTTATCGTATTTATTTAAACTTCATGTATAGTAGTGGTTCATAGGTGGACTTAATGCAACATGGCATTCTCTACCAGTCAACCCTTGGGTTAAAAAGATAACTCTGTGGTAGTATACACAATAAATAAATACTAGATATAAAAACTAGGCAAGTGCGAGTCGGACGCTCGCCCTGAGGGTTCCGTACGAACTTACCTATGTAAATAGTTCAATTCTGGAATGGAGTCTCGGAAGATTTCCCAGAAGAGCAAAAAAAAAAACTTGTGACGTAACAACAAATTTACAGCTTTCAGATTTATTCCTATATTTGTGCTATAATACCTTGATTTATGCCAAATTTCAGGATTCTGCATCAACGGGAAGTACCCTATGAATTTTCATTTCCTCGAGTATGTCGAAATGTACGTTTTTTGCTACATAAACCGAAGTATCTTTTTTTCTAGTATATTCACAAGTTTTATTTTAGCTCCAAGAGTCCGCAGACCTGAGTGTATGGCTTTAATATCAATTCGATACCTATACGCGTTTCCGAGATAAAGGGTCTTGACAGACAGACAGACGGACGGACCACATAGTGATACTATAAGGGTTCCGATTTTTCCTTTTGAGGTACGGAACCCTAAAAATAGAATGAAGTATCATTGAAATTAGGTGCTTACATAGGATATAAATACATAGGTAAATTTCAGCTTAATTACAAGGTACTATAGAAGTAAGACTCACCAATAAAAAACCAAACGTAAGATTTTCCATAGAGCCGATGTTTGTAGACTTCGCAGAGCACGCGCCTCGCCGCAACCACGTAGAACAGCCCCACAATGACGCGCGCATCTTGACGCCGCAAGTTGCGCACGGCATCCGCTGGGTCCGACAGAAATGACTGCCGCGTCACGATCTCAATGCCTGCCTTCTTACAGTGCGCCTCCAGGTCTTCCACCGTCTGTGAGGTAAGGAAACTTTAATAACTGTTACTTTAATCTCACTAGCTTAGCTTATAGTGGACAAGTTTTAGAATCCAGAAGTTCAAGGTCTTCCGAAGGTTGATGAAGCACAGAAATAGTACGGCTAGCATCCGTACATTGGATTCAGGCCTAGTTAGTAATTATTGTAAATCGGGTAAAACTAGGTTTGCTGTATCGTCACATACACAAGTTCGTCAGTAGTACAAACGTAGTACTGACGAACTTGTGTACGGCACCGAATTCTCTTAACATTTAACATTTTATTAGCATTTTATAAGGGTTATGTTTTTCGCGCGTATCTTGTATGTATGTATGTAATATTCTTTATTACCTCATATCTTCCAAACTTAATTAAGATATAGACTGAACTTTTTTTTTCAGTTTTTATTTAAAGTTATTTTTTTGCAGTCGGGTTTTTTTTTAAGTAACATTAATTTAGTGAAGTGTATTATTAAACATTATTTATAGAACATTAACAATCCTTTTATTTCATAACATTCAACATTATATGTAAAGGCTAGTGCCATTATAGCAATGTTAAATTGACTGACCGAATAAGACACACTGGGCTCCAGAATGTACATTGACGGTATAAATCAAGAAGCTGGAAGACTAAGAAGATGGCTGGGTTCACAAGAATCAGTAAGATGAAGTGCAACATCAAGAGAATTGGAACCAATAGGGGTGGTCTTTGACCAGGAGTGGGACAGCTGTTGTCAGAGCAGCGCTAGCTCAATGGTAAGGGCCGCAACTTCCGAATAGTAGGTCGTGGTTTCAAACTCATAGTTAGGTGCATTAGGTACTTTGTGTAAAAATTTTTAACACTACTTCTTTCAAAATGGTGAAGGAAAACATCGTGCATAAGCCGGTATATCCTAGAGCCAAAAGTTGTACGTATTTATTAATACATTTTATATATATATATTTATTTAATATAATTTAGTTAAAATATTATTATTGTTATTATTAAAAGTTCGAGGATATGTAACATCCGCATTGGGCCCTCGTGGAGGTGGCCTGAGTACTAGCAGTGAGATCATCATCTATATATATAAAAATCAATGCCACTTTTCGTTGTAATTTTATAACTCAAGAACGGGCTCACCTATCCAAACCAAATGTTTAGGCTTTGTTCGGACTATTTAGTAGATGGTTTATGAGAAGTTTGCACAAAATCGGTTGAACGGTTCATTTATCACATTATTAGACGGTACGAAGTTCGCCAAGTCAGCTAGTAATTCATAAATGACTTTGAATGTCACGCAAGATTTCAAATCTAAGCATTCTATGGCCAGTATTGGTACCGCATCACTGGCTCCCCCTTACCATTCGGTCTAAATTGAATATCAAAGTAAATAAATAACCAGTTCAAAAATCACATGCACCAAGATCAACTGGATAGGCTCATTTCAAAGGAAATTCGACTCGAACTGATTTTACTTAACTCCTCAAATCCTGAGCACTAAAGTGGCTGCGGAATAAGTGTTTGTATGTAAATTGGATCGTTGAGGGTTTTGCTCCGATCCCCGTCAATACCAACGAAAATGAAAAACCTTTATTATACAATATTTGGGGCGTCAGTTGTTTTTATGTGCGTGAACTCTAGGAAAAAATATTTCTTCACTGCGATGAAAGCAAAACAGGAGCGCAAGAACGCTTCAAACCCACTTATGCAGAAAAAACCGGGGCCGCTCTAATTACATTGAAACCAGCGTGAAAGGCCTGGCTCCATTCATTGCGGGTACTATACTATACACTATACACGCCCTTCGTTATGCTCGCATGCGCTATATAAATACTTCTTTTACCTGACAAAACGCCTACAGCCTCAATGCATAATTCTACGGCTACATCATAATATTTCATTTTCACATTCTCATAGAAAGCGCGGTCGTTAAAGTTCCAACTCTCCGTGAACTGAAAGAATTTTTAAAGATTTATTATTAGACAAAAGCTATGTATTTTATTAAATGTCCACCTCTTTATTTTAAGAGGAATTAACGCTAAGTACCTCTTAAGAGAAAAGGTGGACATTTCGTGAATTTTATTTAGATTAGGCCCGTGTTCGCGACGATATTACATCTATATTAATCAAGTCTCTAAATGTTCGTACATTTATTAAGCTTTTAAAGTACTTTACACTTAATTACTGTAAAAAGTTATAGACTTCTCACAGGGTTATCATAACTTTATATCGATGTAAAAGCACGACTTTTTAGGATAAGCATTAAAATAAAAAGAGTAAACTTGAAATCGTAGGTTCACATGGTCATAAGATGAATTTTAACGACATTTTTATAATACCACATAATAACATGGAGGCACAATATTAATATCTCAGTTTTATTACACAAACAAAGGCTCGGAGACACGATAAACAGATAAAAATAAACACGTACGGAACAGAGAGCTACTCATAAATATTCTCAATATAAATATATCTGTTACAGAAAACACTTTCAGTCGACTTCACTTGGATTCGTTTATTCCTGCTACGGCCGCGCTGGCTGAATAAATACCGTTCCATCTATGAAAGTATTCGAGGAGATACGAGTCAGTCGGATTCAGTAAATACTAGTACTTCTACGTCATACATTTTCACTCTTTGAATTTCATATTGCGACTAAAATTAGTCTACAGCGAGATAGGTCGCTGGCGGATGTCGTATAGAGGTAAAAAATGTCCTGTTATGTCCATTTATCATGCAAGACGCATTGTAGTCCTGGCTCACTCGGGGGCGATTATTTTCCCTTTATAACCATTGTTACATTATATGTTACGTGAGGGTTTAATACGTCCGGCAATCCTAAACGCCTGTTTACTACTATGGATTGTTAAGCCGTTACACGGGCTTTAATGTGTGATGGCGGAAAACCTTTTGAAAGTAGCGAAGTAATAAGGATCTAAATGTTTTCTTTCTAGCTAAGTGTAGGTGTAGGCTTGAAGAATCGCCAAACTAAAGTGGCAGTGGGCAGGGCACATTGCTCGTAGAACGGATGGTCGATGGGGCCGAAAGGTTCTAGAGTGCCAACCGCGCACCGGAAAACGCAGCGTTGCAAGGCCTCCCACAAGGTAGACCGAAGACCTGGTGAGAGTCGCGGGATCGTGGTGGATGCACCGTGGTGGTGACCGATCCTATGCGTCTCGCATAGGATCGGTCATTGTGGCGTCGCTTTGGGGAGGCCTATGTCCAACAGTGGACGTCTTTCGGCTAAAATGATGATGATGATGATGAAGTGTAGGTAATGTAGGTACTTGATGCTAAACGTCCTGTTACTGATGAGGAGGCTATGTCCATTTGACTTTGAAATAACCTCTCCGTTGCCCGGAATAATCATTGGACATGTGCTTACTCACATTTCGATAAATTTTGGTGTTGATATTGTATTTCTGAGAGAGCTCCTAAAGATGAACTTCTCTCGTATTTTATTTCCTAACAATGTGTACATACCAATAACCACTATTACTAATAATATTATCTGGAGAATTTTATAGCTAGGTCGCGACGTATCAAAAATATTTCCAATATTTTCTATCCCTCACCCTCGTACGTCGTTACAGCGAATACTGCCTTTCTTATTGCCGCAAGTTATATCAAATACTCCGTTTACTGGTTATCGATAGTTGGATCGTAGTGCTTTGTCTCATTTATTCTTTGACTCTCGGGCGCAGAAATGCAGACGTTTGTGAAGATCTGGAAGTCGGTACAGTGGTTCCCAATACGCGATTAAGTCGAAACCGTCGATCCAGTGAAGGCCAATCACGACGATCGTTTGTCAATCGGCAACAAAGCGCTTAGCGTGTCATACTCCACTCGATGTCGATACGAACAACTGCCGATCGAACAATTTAAGTCACGCAAGCAGTGGAAACAGCCGACACGATATGGTACCCGTACGTAATCACTCGCCCGCCTTATCACTCTGTATTATCAACGTGTTCACTGCTCCACAGGTTGAATTATCGAAAGCTAATGTAATGTAAAGATAACACATGTAACAGACGAAGACGCTGTTAGTTTGTTACAACAGTGAATAACAGATGGATGTATTTTCCCTTTGTGCCATCTATCTCGTTTTACAATACCCCAAGCATCGAAATCTATTATGGCGGTTGAAATGGTTCGAAACGGGAGAATAAATTTAAGTTTGCCCATAAAATGGAAACGTTTTATCAAGGGAGACATGGCTGCGGAGACGCAAACTCGGCCCGGTTCGTTGCGGCCACAATTACTTTTCTATTTCTTATGTAAACCTTCATTCTATCTCTTTACGCTTGTTCGGTTGGACGGGAACAAAACCGGGACTGCGATTTTCGTTGATTATGATTTTATATTAACATTCAGAATTTAAAATCCTGCAAGATATTAAACTTGGGTGCATTAAAATCAAGTTTAGTGCTACTTACTGATATAAAAACTTCCTCTGCTTGTTGTAAGATGGCAATCCTCGACCAGCCGAACTTTTGCATGAGTTTGATCCGCGTGGGGTTGTGTACCGTCGCTGACGGATGCGTGCGAAACAGTGTAGGAAAGCGAGCGCGGTCTGACAGCGCCGGCGATGAGGCCCCGTAGCATAGCTAAAATGAAAAGAAATGATCGAGGAAATCGCTTTTTTTTATACATAAATTATTCATGATTAAAATGGTATGTGGTTAATTGGCCCGAAGTAGATACATGTCATGAAACAGCGTTACCTAAACAATGAACATCTTAAATCCAAGAGAATTCCTCCAAATGATATTAGCAGTTACAAAGTAATGACCAAACTCCATCATCAATTCAGCAATGATAATAAAAATTAATTGCTCCACCACCCTCTTTATGGGAATTCATTTTGCACTTGATAGAATTTATGTCACAGCCGAACATAATGTGGCGATTTCATAACACATCCAAAATTGCTTTCCGCATATTCGTAGGATTCGCGTCGCACTGAATCTCATGGGAGTGACAAAATAATATAAGGGTATATTCTCGCGTTCGGTTTGAATAATGATGCTGTTTGGAGAACGTCTTATTTATCTTCGTTTCAAAGTCCGAATAAAAGTTAACGCAATTCATTTACGTGGAAAATTCGTTTAGAAAAACGGCTCGCTAACATCATCAACTCGTTTAGTAACTTCTTAAACGCTGAACAATCTAATTAATTAATACTCGAGTGAAACAGATACCTAAAACCAAGCGTGACTCAACTCATTACTGTAAAAACTCTGTTCGCCTATTCAACCCTAATATTCGTAAACGGCCGTTCGGATTCACTTGAACACCATCAACCAATCAAAACACGTTATGGGGATGTTCCCCACGCTGACCCTCGTTTATGTGCAGGAAGCTTTTGATATCTTCCAGTTGTTCTCCTTTTATTGCTATTCAACTGTATTTTAGACTGTTTTGATTTAAAGCCCCGGGTTTACAGTACGCTGAAAAAATAAAGCATTGAGCCCAGAACTTACATATAAGAATGTTGTAGGCAAATGTTTTGGCATTTTTCCAAAGGCTTTGTCTTCATCAGAAATACTCTGCTCTTGTAGTAATCATGAATCATGTGTAACCTAACAGAAGCTCGTGAATTTGTGACATTTTTAACGACTACCGACATCAAGTTCGAGACGAACAAATAAGACTTTCGTATTGTTTTATCTCACTTTCTAGCTCACAATACTCTTAGGTGTAATGAATTTATATTTACTAGAGAAATGTGAGTCGATTTCTGACTTGGCACAAGAAAACTTTGCCCTTCGCTCCTCAGAGACCAAACTTCGTGAAATCTCTGTAATGTGGACATGTGTCAAAAATATAACCATTCTGAAAAGTTCAGGCCCAAAGGTCGGACTTTGAAAACGATAAAATTGTTTGAATAAAAGATTGCTAGTGCTAAATATTTAAGAGCGTCCCTAAATTATAACTTGTTTGAACTTATATAGCTTTAAATTGAGTTTGTGAACTCGAAATGTTAGAAGATTTGGGTAAGCCCAATAGGGAATTGAATTCGATAAGAGTTTTATAAGTATGAGAAGAAATAAGCTAATGTACTTACAACCATGAGGTTCCACATCTTCGCAGCTTCGGCGACGGTGGTGCAGACTGTGGAGCAACCGGCGAGGAGCAGCAACTTCTGAGGTGGGTTGTAGAGTAGGTTGTACATCACGCTCGCGCCCAGCCCCGGCTCGCACTACAATCATAGTTGACATATGAGTTTAATTGGACCTTGTTTAGCAAACAGTACAACCGTATCCAGCTCAGTTAGAAGTGGGTGTGAAGCGCGTAAATGATTTGTTGGTCTACGTTCGTTAACTACGTTAATGAACAAACATGAGAAATACGTACTTCCAACTGTTTCTATCGCATAAATGTGAAATGTTACTGTTATGGTTTAAGCTTAATCAGCCTTTTAATGCTCCCACTGCTAGGACTCAGGCCTCCTCTCTAGGAGAAGGAATGGGCCGTAATCCACCACGTGGGCTCTGTGCGGGTTGGTGAATGTCACATTTCTTTGAAGTTTTGGTTCTAGAACATGCCGGTTTCCTCACGACATTTTCCTTTACCGTTTTGAGAGCAGTGGTGATGAAATAAATTACACAAAGTAATGCATCTGGCTGGGTTTGAACCCGCGACCTACAACTTGTAAATCGGGGCCGTTACCACTCGGCCACCACTGCTCAAACTGCTCTGTTATGGTTTAGTATCAGATAGTTTAGAATTCCTAATTTTGGTTTTAAAATGTAGGTTCCTGCTTGTTGGCGTGTTTTAAGAGCCTAATTCCGTACTGATTCAACAGTTGTTAGAATGGATGACGGTACTAGAATTTAAATTTTTAAATAAAATCCCGTGATATTAATCAGCTTTGAAAAGAGAAGAATAGTGAAGAGCTAGGTTATAACATATACATTTCCATACAACCGCTCTAACGTAATTATGACGTTATTACACATTTTTCTCAAAAAGAAACACGATATAACTTGTGAGTATTATCTATGTGTAGGTTTCTATTGAAATCAAAACATAAATTTGTGTAAAATTAATTCACTAAAGAGCTCTGAAAATCTGTTATTTTTCGTGAACTTTGACCCTTTATGATGAATTCAGAAATCAAAAAGTAAAGAAAATATATTTATAGAAATCTTATAAACATTTAATCGAGATTCTGAATGACAAATGAAGTTATTTTATAATAACATATAAGGTTTTTAAAAACACGTATTTCCTGGAACAAGTTTTGTGAAATATTCGAGTTATAGACGGAATTATTGAAGCCTTCATGCGTTATCTCTCTTTTTTCGCGTTGCCTCTTTATCAAACATTGTGTTGAATGAAACAACAAACTTCTAAATTATGCTCACGTTGATAATAAATGGGTCGGGAAACCCTTCCCGGGATATGAGGACCCCCTAATTTACCAAGTAAAAGCAAGATATTGATCAATCAATCTTTCTAGTCTTTTGCCAACTATACTAGGTCGACTTTTTGTCTAACCGGATGCAGTTGGATACTTTATTTCTTTTGTCTAACCGGATGCAGTTGGATACTTTATTTCTTTTGTCTAACCGGATGCAGTTGGATACTTTATTTCTTTTGTCTAACCGGATGCAGTTGGATACTTTATTTCTTTTGTCTAACCGGATGCAGTTGGATACTTTATTTCTTTTGTCTAACCGGATGCAGTTGGATACTTTATTTCTTTTCATGTAGCGACTGCCTATCTAACCACCAAATTCCAAAAATTGGGATCACGATAGTAATTGGTTTTTTTTTTTTTGGGTGGGAAATCATCTTATGACAAATCTCGCTCTTGGGCGGAGCAGGAGATAGTGTCAGACTTTTACTGACTAAAAGCTCACTCCTGTTCCTTCTTTGCCTTCGTCCCAGGGCCCCGGGTTTCACTTTCACTCTACCCGTGGCCCCAGCAGGTTTCGACCCTGCTGGGCCCCTACGGTATGCTGACATCTCCTTGCGGCGCGCGTGAAACAGTACGCGCGTTCGACGATTTGGGCTCGGTCCGGACGGTTATCGGACGGTCGGACGGCGAGCCACCCATTGCTCGTCGTCGGCAAGCCCGCGCCTACGGTGGCTGGAAATCGGGATCGGAATCCCGGCGGCGATTGGGGCGTGAAGACCGTTGCCTCACGCTATCGGCCGCCTTCTTTGCTAGCATTACTGCCTCGCAGTAGGAGGCGACCGCCTGCCACTACTCCTCGCTCCAGGCCATGACCTGTACCAAGGCACAGCGCGAGAGATCGCCGCACGATACTTATTGGTAAGACTGGTGTCAGATTTCCTAGTTTCTGACTATCCGTAACGACATTCAAAGATCTATAAATGACAGCCGAGACTTGCAGCTTCAGAGGGAAGCGCCAGCGTGATAAATTCAATTTTACTTAAGTTATTTGCAGGACTATGGTAGGTTCTATGTTCTTAGGTGCTTTCGCCTTAACGTTTTTTCCGAGGCACGGAGGAATCTTCGTATGCTATGATGGTAATTAGACCTTGGTTGCCTAACCTTGGATATCGATCGGTGCGGCTGTTGTTGTTTTGAAAAAATATGCAAAAGATATTGAATTGATTAAAATAATTTTCTTAGTTTTTTTTTTTTTGTTAGTCTGTTTTGCTGAACTTCTGGGCTCAAGCCTCTCTTCACTTTTTCCATCTTTCTAAGGCTCGCATTTCCTCTTTCCAGTTTTGGCGAAAACTATCGAGTATCTAATGTCTCGCCATTTCATTCGTGGTCTTCCGAGGCCCGGTCTTACTGTCTCAAGGACGCTACTTTTGCACACAGTTTATCGTCCATCCGGCAGACATATCCCACCCACTCCCATTTAAGTTAGGCAGCCTTTTGAGCCACATCATCATATCCTGGTTTTGGAGCGCAGTAAAGTCAATTTAAATCCTTGTATACTGCGCTTCATTGCTCGTTGGCAAACCATGAGTTAGGACTTCTTATAATTTATGCAAAGTTATTTCAAACTTTCAAATAATATCAGAGTTCAACCTTTACACCTTATTGAATATTCGCTTCCTCTGAAGGAGCTCCTCAAAACATAAAATAAATAGAACTTACCATCGAAATTCGCAAGGAAGTGTACATTCATATTCATGAATGGCGCAATTGTTTAACGTGTTACGATTAGTTAATTGAATTCCGAACAGCTCTCTGATTGGTCGTAATCAAGAGAGCGCATGTAGTCAGCGAATCAGGGCGAAGAGTTTTTAATTAATTAGTGAACTTGACCACATTAGAAGATAAGGGAAAGGTCTACTTAAATATAATTACGGTAGCTCATTCAATCTGATTCGATATCCCTCAGTATGTACCAGGGATGTTAGAGATATGAAATTTCGGATCTGGATACGGATATAGCAATAATATTAAACTGGTTTCGGATACGGTTACGCGGATATGTAATATTTCGGATTAACCGCTAGTTTTGGTTTCGGATATAAGTATTTTAAAATTATAAAAGTAAAATACAAATAATAAGATTTCACTTTTATTTCTAGTCTTGATTATCATTTGTTTGGCCGGGTAACACAAACAAAAACCTGTTATTTAGATTCCGCCCTTATATGAAATTATCCGAAACTTTTTATTGGATTCGGCAATGGATTTTTTTATTTTGGATATTCGAAAGTTTCGGTTACGTTTAAGAATATTTTTTATTTTATTTTGGGTGTCCGATTATTTCGGATACCGTTACGGAGCTCCATAACATCCTTATTATGTAGATACATCGTAAAAGCCCATATATCCGTGATGTATCGAGTTTGTATGGCGATGGTTTACTTTCTCGTGAGAGTAAAGTAATTAGGTGGCCGGTAAAAAGCTTTACCCTGTTTCAGAGCTCATGTTTTTTATTCAATTTTCGATGGTCGATGTTGAGCTAGCCCGGAGTATAACATAAAAGCCAGGTAAATTAATAGTCGATGAAAAGTTGTATGGTGAGCACGTAGTTTAAAACGTTAACGCTAGTTTGCGAATATGCAAAACAGCTTTCATGGCAGTACTACCTGAAACTGATTGGTTAGCTTTTCAAAATATTATCCTTTAAAAGCTTTAACAGTTTGATTTAATACTTTTTAGGGTTTCATACTCGAAGGGTATTCAAGGCGTATTGCAAAGGTCTTTATGCGGGGGTCTATGGTATCAAATACTTAAAGGGCTTATTAGAAAAAGTCGAGATATTATTAAAGTTTGAATAAATAATATTCATAATCAACAAAGTTTTTAGAGTTTGTTTATATCCGTAAATATCACTTACTTTATGGAAATATTGATTATGAATGAAAAACAATAGAAAAACATCGCGTGTGGTATTTTCTAGTAGTCGTAGTAGTAATAATTGATTCAATTATGAATTGATCAATTATGACAAATTTTCGTGGACAATTTTGGGATTTCGTTTTTTTTTACTTTTGACTAGGTACACAAATTTATGATCAGTTAATCATGATTAATTTTTGTCTCTCCGTCCGCGTTTCGGCCCACTGTGCTGCTCGACGAGGTAGGCAAGCTTTTTGAAAGAGTAATTGCAGACCGCCTCATCGCATACCTAGCACGGATGCGGCCGGATCTGGAGAACGGACACTTCGGCTTTCGCAGGAGGCGCTCCACGGACGCCATCATACGCGTGCGAGCTCTCACGACGGCGGATGCGGTGTCCGAAAGCAGGTGTATCTTGGTGGTGTCTTTGGACATCGCTAACGCCCTTATTACCCTGTCTTGGAGTAGCATTGGGAGGGCACTCCGGTATCACCGGACGCCCGACTACCTCTGTTGTGTGGTCGAGGCCTACCTGTCGGACAGGTACATAATCTACCCTGGTCACCAGGGAGAAACGAGACGGCGAGAGATATCGTGCAGTGTTCCGCAGGGTATTAGGACCGCCTTTATGGAGCATCGGATACAACTCCGTGCTGCGCGGCGACCTCCCTGGCGGGGTCAGCGTGGTCTGCTACGCAGAAAACTCGTTGATCCTGGCGCAGGGAGAGTCGTACCAGGCGGCGGTCGAACTAGTGACACACGGGGTTGCGACAGTCGTGGACAGGTTCTAAGAGTTGGGACTCCAGGTGGCATTGCACAAGTCCGAGGCCATGGGCTTCCATGGCCCTCGGAACGCGTCACCACCAGGTTCCCAACTAACGTTAGGAGGAGTTCACATCGGCGTTGGATCGACGATGAAGTACCTGTGCCTCGTTTTCGACAGCCGATGGGATTTCGAGGAGCACTTTCGATGTCTGGCTCCCAAACTGAATCGGACTGGGGCTGCCCTCAAGCAGCTCCTGCCCAACCTAGGGGGTTCATCGCCTCCTGTCGGTGGCTCTACGCGGGAATTGTTCGGTCCATGGCCCTCTATGGTGCACCCATATGGGCGCCGGCGCTGTGGAAGCACCCGATTTCCCGCGAAGCGGCGAGCCTCCTTGCTGGCCTGCCACCATGGAATCTGGAGGCAACAGTACTTGCACACATGCACGATTGGCATGGAGATGCAACACCTGGGCGAAACTCCGCTGCCGCAACGCACCGGCGGGATCCCGCCGGCGACGGTCGCGACCAGTGCTGAGCACGCCACAATTTTGGCGGCAAACCCCCGTTTTGAGGCGTGGCTGGAAAGACCTCACGGCGTCCTTACCTTCCGCATGACGCAAGTGCTCACCGGACATGGTAATTTCGGGAGGTTCCTGCACCGAATTCGTGCGAAATAAACGCCCGGGTGTTACGTTGACCGCCCGGAGGATACGGTAGACCACACGGTGAAGGTGTGCCCCGCTTGGGCGGAGCAACGCCTCGTGGAGGCGAGCGGCGGCGGCGATCTCTCGCGCCGGGCCTTGGTACAGGCCATGGTCCGGAGCAAGGAGGAGTGGCAGGCGGTCGCCTCCTTCTACGAAGCAGTAAAGCTAGCAAAGAAGCCAGCCAATCGCGTGAGGCAACGGTCCTCACGCCCCAGCAGCCGCCGGGATTACGATCTCGATTTCCGGCCGCCGTAGGCGCGGGCTTGCTATAGGTAGTTCGCCGTCCGAACCGAGCCCAAGTCGTCGACGACACGTACTGTTCCACGCGCGCCTCAAGGAGATGTCAGTAAACCGTAGGGGCCCAGCAGGGTCGAAGCCTACTGGGGCCAAGGGTCTGATTCTGAAAAGAAGACTCGGCCCTGGTACGAAAGACAACGAAGGAATAGGAGTGGGCTTTTAGTCAGTAAAAGTCTGACACTATCTCCCGCTCCGCCCAAGGGCGGGGGATGTCATAAGATGATTTTCCCACCAAAAAAGGGGGCAAACTTGGGTAAATATTGCCCTAGACTGAGAGGTTTAGGAGGAGAAAGGAGATTCCTTTTCCCAGTAGTGGTACACAAAATAGGCTATAAAAATACTCGAAGTGGGCTACCCTAACGGAACGCTATTAATAAGCATAAATTTTTGGGTCAAAAAAGTTTTAGGTGGAAGTTGGGATCCCGGTCCTGGTCTAAAGAGCTCTACGACCCGTTCCTCCGTCCATCAGTCTGTTGAGCGGGCTATATCTCATGAACCCTAATATGTAGCTATTCTAGTAGGTTTAAAAAAAAACAGTCAAGTGTGAGTAGCTCCGGCGTATGCAAATGAAATTCGCACATTACTTTTTTTATTTAACAAATGACCAAATTAGTTAGTACCATTTTCATTACAGGACAAATGAACAATAAATAGATACAAAGTATTAATCTCGATAACGATTGATATTATTACCTATAATATTATTTAATATTACCTAGGTACAAATATTAAATTATTATTAACAAACATAATAAATTTAAAGTGAGTACCAATAATAAAATTAATTTTATTAATGACAAAACCACGCAGAACGAAAATCGTTTTGCATAATTTAATTGTATGAATCCTATTAAATTTTAAATTCATTACAGAGCTTTATAATTTCTTATGAATGACCTTATTTATTGTACTTACCTAATTTAAAATGCGAGTCTTTTTAAAAAAAAGGCCCTTTTTTACGTCGTTTATTTAAGGACCTGTTCACAAGATTATTAACGGTTGAACCACTTGTCTGTGTTGTTTGTAAATAAAGAAAAACTTTCAGAAAACCACCACAAGCTCATTAACAAACGGGGCCCAGTTAGGCCGATGCCTGTTGGGGCATGTTTGAAAAAGTTCCCTTAAGGCCTGGGACTAAAAGAACAACCGAAGCAACACAGGTGGTTTTAATCAGTAAAAATTTGACGCACCCACCGGCTACACCCACCCAGTCTTTTGATGATTAAAAAAATAACTCATTTGCGAAGTATTATTTTTTAAGTGTGGGTATTTAGTTATGTATATTTTTTAAATTTCAATATGGCGTCCACATTTTTTTAAATCTCATTTTATCGACATTTAATTATTGTCTTTCTATTCAGCTTGTATTTAAAACCATTTTGTGTGTATTACGTTTAATATTAGTCCCTAGGGAGAAAATTTTGTCCGTTGGTTTTCGGTTAGCCAACAATAACAGCTAACTTGATATTTGACAGCAGATTTAGGTACTCATCAGAAGCCAGACAAGGTATTGAGAAAACGGGGTTAAGGTGGCACGAAATAATTGGAATGAAATGGAATAAATGGAAAGAATTTGAATCCTCGTTGGTTAAATTTTACTGTAGGCTGGAATACAATCTTTACCGTAGATATTGTAATGTAGATACGCAATGTTGTAGATACAAAATGCAATGTAGATATGCTATATAAATATGCAATGTAGGTATGCAATATAGACATGTAACGTAGATTGTAAATGTAGATATGAAATGTAGATATTCTTTTTTTAGCTTAATTATGTTAGAAAAAATAACTTTATTATACGTTACGTTGGGACACTAATTAATGTTCCACAGCTGGGCTCTTGCGCGATTTGTGGCCAAGCTTGACCTGCAAACGTTATCAGATCCTCGCACCACTATTTCTGCGTGTAATGTGGTATCTATACTTAATATTATAAAGAGAAAAGATTTATATTTTTGTTTATTATCACTACATAGTATAAAGCAAAGTCGCTCCCCGCTGTCTGTCCTAATGTATGGTTAGATCTTTAAAACTACGCAACGGATTTTGATACGGTTTTTTTAATGGATAGAGTGATCCAAGAGAAAGGTTTATATGTATAATGCATGCATAATATAGTAGAGAAACTACAGGTATAGATTTCTAATGTGATGTCGTAAATAAACACATTTTTTTGCGCTTTCATTGCAAACGCTGGCTGGACCCTACGAGATAGATCAAAATAATATACTACATTAGTTTACACTTTAAAAAGGCCTAGAAAAAAGTCCGCAATGGTATATGTTTAGGTGTTTGTCTCTCTGTACATATCTGTTTGGTTTCTCTTAGGGCTATCTATACCATCCCTCACGGGTAGTGTGAAAGCGAAGCCCGAGGCCCCGGGATGAAGGCAAAGAAGGAACAGAAGTCGGTTTTTAGTCAGTAAAAGTCTGAAACTATCTCTCGCTCCGCCCAAGAGCAGGATTTGTCATTAGATGATTATCCCACCAAAAAAAAACCTATACCATCCCATAGAAATTGTAGTGTAGGCTGTATACTTTCTATTTTCACGCGGGCGAAGCTGCTGGTAAATGCTAGTTAAGTTATATTAATACTAGCTGTTCCCTGTGGTTTCATCTGCATCTTCGGTTACTATTTCACTTCAACTGGTCGTATCGTGATGTTATAATTATTGTCTTCTTCGATAAATGGTCTATTCAACATTACTGCGTTTTCTGATATCAAATAAATAAAAAAACCTCTACTTTATAATATTAGTATAAATTTTGTGAGGATTTTATCAATATTATGTACCTAGTTAAATTAACTCCACGTGTACAACCCGCCCTAAGAGTTATCAAGTTATTCCAAAGACGTCGATGTTTCGAGTGTAATAATATACAATTTCGCGCTCAGTAAATTATTTTCTCATCAAGATGCTATAATGAGAAATGTCATGCGCCATATTAATTTATTCGACACCGTGTAACATCCGACCTCAAGTAAGCCTCTTCACTTGCTACCATCATGACTCTTGAGGTTATCCTCAATAATTCCTGCCCATTATGTTATCACTTCCCCTCCGCCGTCACTGATCGCCACGTTATCAACGTCGAACTGATCGGAATCGTCAATTTGCTCGTGAATAGGTATGAATCGATAAAACGGGAAATTACCTTCAACCGGCGCGGAAATTCTATCCAATAAAATTTTCTTCCTGAACCATTCATAAATTCTCAATAATTGAATCGAACGTTAGCCTCTCCGTCGGTTGCAATATCATAAGCCTATGATTTTTAGTGATTTTAGTTCATTTGGATTTATGGGAGCAGTCCTCTTCGATAGAGATACGATCCCTTTTTGTTAATTAGAGGGTCGCAGTCAGCTGGGCGGATTTAGCTTGGTAATCCATTACGTTGGTACTTGTCATTCTGAATGAAGCGCCAGAGGTGACGGCACGTTATGCACATTAACTTGATTGGAATTATAATTGGCATTTTCGTAACTTTCCCGCTGACGAACTTAAATTGTCTACGTATAATTAAGTTTCATGTTACCAAGTGAATTTACATTATAAGACCCAATTTCAGCACTAGATTAAATATTAATGTGCAAAACTAAATAGTAGGTAATATTTTTTGAGGACACGAGCGAAAATTGAAAAAAAACTCATAAATTGTCGTACACAATACACACGTATTGGCACATGAAAGTTATTTATCGACTCCTCGGGTAAATGGATGATTAATGAACGAAACATACCTTGCTATCGTTGCTGTGGATGTATAATTTGAAGCCGGACAATAGATCCGAGCGCGCGTTGACGTCGGCAAGGGCTAACTCGGCCGCGGGCTTGCAGGCCTGGCCGCCCTGCCACCCGCCCTCGCCCTCCATGGGGAAGATGCCGCCAATATGGAGGTCCCCGTCGCGCCGGCCCTCGCTGTAGCCACCGCCGCAGCCGCTCAGCCACAGCACCAGCAGCGTCCGCGCACGTCCCCCGCCGCGCCACCGCCGCCGCCGCACCACGCACACGGCAACCACGAATAATTGCACTAACGTCTTCACTAACAATGCTTTAATATCACAATACACTGTTCTAGTTCGTAAACTAAACATATTATTCACATCACTTTTTAATTTGACTAGCGGACGCTTTGAAAAATGAAAGTTAAGTCGCACCCGCGGCAGGGAGGCGGCGGCGGTTTGATATAAACGTGATATCACCCGTAGATATTGTAGACATAGCCTAATAAGCGTTAATTTTTCTATAAAATGTGGCATGGTGTGTGGGGGCCGGCCCGCCGCCGCGGCCACTGCGCGACCCTCGCCGCCCTGCAGGGTCATCGCTCGCGGCGGGGACATGCTGTCATTGTTCACCTCTCCGAGCATTTTCCATGCTCTCTCCTGTAACAAACAAACGGTATGATTTTTTTTATTTGAATTGCAACTGTGTGAGCTTTTGAATAGCTTGTTATTTGTAAATTCCAATGTGAAATTATTTTGGTTCGTTCGGTTTCGATGCAACAAAGCTAATACGAGCTGAAGGTATCTGTTTGACTCTAAGCAGACATGTAGATACTATTTGCAGCTCAAACGTTTACACCATTTTCGTTAAATGAGATGTTAAAATCTCATTCGGGAGCGTGTCATCACGCTTAATTCAACAGACCGCTAGCAGCTAATTTGGTTGTAGAAATGTTCTAAATTCCGACCAATTGAGCATTAACAACCAAATAAACTGGATATTTAAATCAAAATAAGGTCAGTGTTTTGTTTATATTTTATATGGAATTCGTACAATAATACCTACACTTGATAATTCAGCATGTTTATTAGTTGCATCACGGTTCGCAATTACGTCCGGAATTTGAAAAAAATAAATTGTATTCTTATATATATACGTAATAAATTGTATTGTAATGTTGTTATTTGAAAGTTCAGTTACAAATGGTAAACAAAAGTTTAATAATTAAACCTTTAACCAACTGAAAAAAAAGAAAAAGGCTTTCATTAATATTGTTTAGATTAAGCTATTGATCCCGGTTAGTTAAAAAAATGTGACAGTACCTACTTTTTAATTTTTTAAGATAAATAAACGGACTAATAATCTTGACGACAAAAATAAAGCCATACTGCAGGTCCAGAGAAAAAAAAAATAAGTACATAAGATTTTGATTAAAAAAATGTCAAATGTCAGTAGTGATTGTAATATAGTATTCATTAGAAAAACATGACTTCATCGATAGAAGGTTTTTCCGGGGGATTGTGCTTGACTCAAGGCTACAATGGGGTTCTCACTTATCATCTGTTGCGAGACGGCTAAGTTCGGCAGCATATTCCGTCGGAAAAATTCACGAATATACGGATATACGGATATTGATATAGTCTTTACAGTTATGACCCTGTGAAAGTAACTTAAATAACCCGTTTTCATAGAGTTTTATAGAATACTACTTTGGGGACGAGCAGGCTGTAGAAATCGATTCCATTTCTATTTACCAGAAAAGAGCCATCTACAATTTCCGCCGGTGCGATTCTCTAATTCTGTTTAGGCATATCAATATCATAACAGTACCCAGTCAATATATCCATGAAAATATAATTTGTCATTTATTTCATGATTTCTACTGTAGTTATTTTGATGCAGCCGTGAGGTACACAATTGTATTATTGCTTCTTTTGTTTGTTTCATGTTTACCTAACTATTGTGTGTGCCTTGTGTTGTGTTTTTTTACGTTAAAAGGGATACTGTTTTGTTAAAGAGATAGAGACAGACTTTTTTTATGTTCCTAGAAATAGGGACCAATCAGTTCAAGTAGGTTTTAGGCTGTCTGACTTAATACAATACCTCCCTACATAGTACGAAACCTCAATGGGACGAAATTTATCAAAATAGGTATACATATTTAATACATACATACTATGCAGGTTATAATTAAATATAGCTCAATGTTAGTCCTGCTTCACGAGCATTAGGGGCACAAACTAATTTGTTAGCATTTGGCAACATTGTTGAACCCGATAAAGATTGCATTGCACAAAGTCATACGGAGGCCTGTGCCATATGGAGCCTGTTCGTTGCTTCTCCATCACGTGCCCTAACGGCTCGATATGCCCATACAGCCTAGGCGCTCAATCTGCTGAACGCCCTGATTCCTCAAGAACCTAAATTTGACATATTTTTTTATAGCAGTAAAGAAATGATAAATGTTTGTATTTTTTTTAGTTTATAGATTGTTGGTTTGTTAGCTTGCTATACGCTTTGGTGCATATGCACATTTTGTGTAAGTATAGCAAGCAATATTGATAAATAAATAAATAAAAAATAAACTCAATATCTGTAGTATTATAAATAACTTCATTGTTTTATATTAAGCGCATATGTATTAGTACGATATACCTTAAACTACCTTTTACTGGCTAATGCTCACTCAAATGTGGATCATTCAGAGGCTTTCAAAATATTGAAGCTAACAGTCATATTTGTGAACGAGCGAACGTGTTTAATTATGTATTTGCATATTTTTTTATTTTCATATGACTAACGTGCACGACTTTCTCCTTGTTTTCATAATGATGAAGACAAGTATTCGTAATTTAATAACTATTTTTTTATTTTAACACTGTCCGATGAGTTTTTTTGCTCGTTCTTCTTTATAAAGAAAATCTAGACTTTAGAACGTACAAATAGTTGCAGTTTTAGCCAAGTTTGTCAATTTTTAAGTATTGTAAATCGTTTAATTAAAATTATGGCATTATAGAGCATAACATATATAATAGAGATTTAAGTACACTTGTCATAGAACATCGTCACGAATTCTTCCAACGAAATAATAAAGGTAGCTTAATAAATACTTAACTACGACCCAATTTGTTCGTAGACATTCAATATTTGCTTTCAATACACAAGAAGTAAGATTTCTTTATTCCCTATAAGAATAAATCAATCGAAAAAAACAAAAAGAATTACGAATTAAGTAACTTTGATTGCAGCATTAATATTAAATCCGTCCCTGATTCCTGAAAATGGAGCCTTCGAAATCTCCATATTTGGCAAAACGATGTAAGTTGAATATTTGTTCATATCTCTATTGTAGAAATGTAGCCATTCATTGATATCGGCGAGATGGCGGCAATAACCGGAGTTTCAGACATTCAGTTTAATACTGACGGCTGGCACGGCTTTAAGACCACTTAGTCGAAAGCCGTAGATCACAATAGCAGACTTCGACGCTGCTACTTTCAAAAAGAGTTCTATTCTCTCGAAATATTGGAGCACGGAATGGTTTCTACCCGATTCCCATTAAAAAAAAGCTGATCGCTTCGCTAAAAAACTTGCATTGAATCTTGATCGAAAATTCAAAGATTAATTTGATGTATTCATATGGAATTGGTAACAGCATTTCTGATTGATTGGGGTCTTCCTCAATCAATCAGAAATGCAAACAATTATTACTAATTCCTAAAAATCTAACAATTGGTCATGCCAAGAAATATCATATGTTACCCAAATATTTAGTTTGGCCATGATCATAATTGTTTCAGCCGAAAGACTCTACTGTTAGACATAGACTTCCCCCAAATGTCGCCACAACGAACGGTCTTGTGTGTTTCGAATCCATTGGATTTCCCAGAGCCTCAACAGGTCATCGGTCCACCTTGAGGAAGCTTTCAAAGCTTCGTCTTTGTGTTATTCAGTTGCATCTTGTTAGATAAGAGGCCGACCTCAAAATACAGCTACTATACGTGTGTAAATATAGTTTAATAAGGTTTTTGATAACAAACATACAAATATATTCGTACTTTAGTATTATAGTATAGTTTATTATTGTTTTTACACACCTCGATAATGCCCATTTATATGTTATACAACCATCACTTAAAGCAAGTCATTTTGTCCCCAGGAAGATAATGCAGTATGGGCAATCTCTAGGCAATAATGAGATTTGAAGTTGGAATTTCAAAAACTGGCAACAAATATAAATAAATATAAAAGCGAATATAAAATGTACGTGCATCAAACGAGATTATTTAAAATTCAAACTGGCCACTAACAAAAAAAAAAGACTAAAATGTGGTTACTGTTGAGTGACTAAAAAAAATTTAAGAGCACGAGCAATATAGAAAATTAAAAATATACTTAGTTCAATATAGTAGTGAATTTTGTTTGTTTCAGATCTCAAAAAATGTCGAGTGTTAGTTAATATTAACTTGTAAATAACTATGCTACTCCTGGACAACAAAAAATGTAATCAATTAATATTAAGTATTTATTTCTGTACAAGTGATTTATAATCTTTAGAAATAAATGAATTCAAACCGTAAACCGTAACTTGTAAATAATGCATAATTCTTTTTTTTAATTTGATATAAACTAGTGCTTGACTGCGATCCCACCTGATGGTAAGCAGTGATGCAATCGTTGATAGTGAGGCGCACTAGTTTATTAAGAGCCTATTCACTCTAGCCTTGAAGACACCTAAATTATAATCAGATCAGAAGACCTCAGCAGGCAAATTGTTCCAGTCCTTCGATGTACGCGGTATAAACGATGAGGCGAAACGCTTAGTCCGGACCGTAGAGGTTTCAACAACGTAAAGGTTATAATTTGTTTCAGTATATCTTTTAATAATTATTTCACAGGTGTAAAAAGTAGAGTATCCAATACGGGTATAAAGATGTCTTTCTCTTGGGCGGCTTAAATTCCTCACTTTAACAACAAGTATATATTTGGTAGCTCTGAGAATAGATCGTAGGATTTTTACCCTCCTGCCTTCACCCCAATTTTTTTCGTTGATAATATAATTTATTTGGCAAAACATCGTTTGCCGGGTCAGCTAGCAGACTGAAAATAAGTCTACCTACAGTTAAAGACTCAATATTCGAAATGGTTACCCATGCCGATCAGTAAAATACAGAAATCGCGACCTATTCAATAAGAATTGCTGCTGGCGGATACAAAAAGCCTGATAATAATCGTCTCGCAGTAATCGTGCCGCCATTAAATGAGAAGTTAATGATTCGTAGCTTATTCCTTTGTAATAAAGCTGCTAATCAATGGAAGGTAATGATGGTCTTCAATTAAAATGATGATTCTTCTTATAGCACGAGACTTACCTAATTTTAAGATGTCTGTTATTTGTCAACCTTGTTACAAACATTGGGAGTTTGTTTATTTAATTGGTTGTGGTAGAAGTTATTATGTCTTTTTCTTTGAGTTGGTCTAATATCTCGTCTAACGCATTTATAATTTATATAATATAGTACTCAGTTATAAACAAATTATACCTGCCCCCCTAGCCAAGTTACAACCGTTTCGTTTTGATTCTCTTTTCGTTGACCGCCTCGAGTCGGCCAAGCCTCTTATTTCTTTGTTCTGACCACGTGACTGAACGTTAAGACGACGTCAGAACAATGGAATCGGAGGCGTAGCCGCCTCGAGGCGGTCGACGAAAAGAAAATAGAAACGAAACAGTTGTAACTTGGCTAGACGGGTGCAGGCCCAGCGACCGTTTCGTTTCGGGTCTCTATCGTCGATCGCCTCGAGTAGGCAACGCTTCCGATTCCTTTGTTCTGACCTCGTGACTGAGCGTTGAGATGACGTCATTTCCCGCCGCGTACAATTGAAGTTTTCTACTAGCGTTAATGATTGTAGATACTTGGCTACGTCCTCTGGTACACGGGTACTCCAAGCCCTGGAATAGCACATAGGATACTTTTTTATCCCCGGATTAAGTCCTCGTGGGATAATTTTCTACTCATCATCATCATTTCAGCCAAAAGACGTTCACTGCTGGACATATGCCTTTCCCAAGCGTCGCCACAACGAACGATCCTATGTGACTCGCATCCATCGGATTCCCGCGACCCTGACCAGGTCGTCGGTCTACCTTGTGGGAGGCCTTCCAACGTTATGTCTTCCGGTACGCTGCCACTTTAGTTTGGCGATTCTTCGGGGTACGTGAATTGACAAAATTAAAATTTAATTTAACGTCATTTGCGGCGGTGTACTAGAAGTTTATTTCAGGTTAAAAGTTTATGTCTAGGTGATGGTGATTTTATATCCAAATTGTAAGAAAATTTCGTTAATAGGTTCTTATCGCATGAGTTGGAGACTCGTCTGCCTACAGAGTGTTCCCAAGAAAGACGTAGGCACAGTACCTAATCATGTGCTGCCATGCACAGCGATGCTCAGAAAAGACCATTTTACAGTCTCCACATTCCTAGGGTGCTTAGGCGTTGTGCAGAGGGTTCCGAGGTGGCCTTTAACCTTGTTTTTAATTTAAAAAACGTTTTTTCATTCTTCCACGTCAAAAAAGCAAAAGCGGGCTCCCGGCGCGAACAGAAAATTTGAGGATTCCATCTTTTAACGTCACCACTAAAAAGAAAACAATTCTTTCCTATACATTTATTAGCGTTAAAGTATGTCATATTGTCGTGACCGTGGCGTACTGAACACATTTTACCTTATCATGTAGTTATAGATACATGACTGTGGCGGTAAAAGGACGGTCGATCGGTTCTATGTGTAGATTGTGATTACTACCCGTTTTTAGTGAGTAAAAAACCCATTCTTCCGGATCTTTTCACTACAAGTCTAGGAGCATAGGAAGGTGTATCCAGACAAAAAAAAATAACAACAAAAAAGGTACTTGTCGCCATATTTAGGGGTTATATTTATAATTCCGGTTCGTGATGGTTTCGTTACGTATTTTAATTTAATTATAATTTAAACTGTTTAATATGACCCGTTTAGTAATAGCACGTTGCGACCGTAACAAATCACGTTTATAATTATATTGTGTAATGTGGCAGTTTAGTTAAGGGGCGAGGTTAACGTAGTTAGGTGCGCGGTGATCAATCAGAACGGATCGAGTGCGCGGGCCGATATGTCGAGTTTGTAATTTAGATATTTACCGAGCCACCTCGCGCTCACACTGGCCGAGTGCCCGCATCCACCCAAATGATATATCACTTCCCCTACATAATAATGTTGCAAACTCTCATCGCGGATGTAAACGGAATAAAACAATGCCCTATTACAAACTTTGCCCATCTCACAAATAGTATTTTCAGAGCATTTTAGCTCAGATACGACAGTTAGACAGTAAATGAAAGTTTCACAACAGACCGACGTTAAATTCGACATTCTCTGGCAAGTCGACTGTCCGCCTCCGCAATCATTTCTCAAATCACATTTTCAGATTTGTTATCTTTAAGCAATATTTCAATTGAGGTAAAAAGTTAGTAATAAATAGTTCCTACTAGACACAGATCCTTCATCATTTCGTGATCGTATTTCTGATTAGGCACTTGATGCTTTTATAACAGCTATAACCAATTTCATACTTATTCGCTTGAATTAGAGTTTATTTTTATTTGGATAATTATAATCTAATGGACACTATTAGCTTTAATTCAAAGCTACCTTCCTCTCTCGTGTTTAAAAAGAAAAATTGTTATGCGTAAAACGTTCCCATTTCACGGTAAATAAAAACGGATAAAGTTAGGTATTAAGATTAAGGCTTTTAAAAATAATGGCTGAAATGACGATAAAAAAATAAAAAGGCTGAATGTTTTTATTTGTATACATTTAAGATGTTAATCACTAAGAACACTTTGTCTTAACGAAGTTAAATAACGTAACTTCAAAACACTGCTTGTTTATTTTTAATTGGCAACCTTTACTAATCCGCTGTGCTGCCAACCTAAGTTTCTGAATGTGGTTCCCAGTTCGGGCAGTATTATTAAATAAGTTTTCAGGAGTAGCTCAGAATGGTGCTCGGTAAATGGTCCGTAGTTCGTCCCTTTCGGTTTTCTGTCAAGCTTTGTTTCTACTGATCCATTTGTCTGTGTGTGTGTGTGTGTTTGTGTTTTGATGCCTTGTTGCTTTAAGTCCGCCTATGTACATGCACTACTGTACATGAAGTTTAAACTAATAAATAAATTTGTAAATAATAGACCCTACAATAATATTATATATTTGTAATATTAGAAAACAGGGTAAATCTGTAGATATACATATACCAATAAAAGGTGTGTTAAATTCTTTTAATTTACACTAATTACAAACATAGATAAAACTTGTCTAAAATCTTTTTTTTATCGGGTAGAAAAATTGTCTAATGACATCCCCCGCTCTTGGGCAGAGCGTGAGATAGTGTCAGACTTTTACTGACTAAAAACGCACTGCTGTTCCTTCTTTGCCATTTTTCCAAGGCCCCAGTGATCTCTTTCGCATCACCCATGGCCCCAGTAGGGTTCAACCCTGCTCTCGCCTTTATCTGACATCTCATTGAGGCGCGCGTGGAACAGTACGCGCAGTCGATGACTTGGGCCCAGTCTGGATGGTTACTGGAAGATCGGACGGCGAGCCACCCATTGCTCGCCGTCCGCAAGCCCGCTCCTACGGTGGCCGGAAATCGGGATCGGAATCCCGGCGGCGGTTGGGGCGCGAGGACCTTTACCTCACGCGATCGGCCGCCTCCTCTGCTAGCATTACTGCTTCGCAGAAGGAGGCGACCGCCTGCCACTCCTCCTCGCTCCGGAACATGGCCTGTACCAAGGCCCGGTGTCTAAAACTTTTAATAGTATCCTTTTTAACTGACTTCCAAAAAAGGAGGAGTATATCAATTCGGTTGTATTTTTTTTATGTTTGTTACCTCAGAACTCCGTCGTTTATGGAACGATTGGAATTTTTTTTTCCCCCTTAAAGGATATGCTTCCAGAATGTTCCCATTTTTTCAAAATCTAGTTTTCATGATGGGATCCATGAGGAATCGAGGGAACTCCTCAAATATTATAGGCCAACCATATAGTTATTTTGGTATTTTCATCGAGAACTTTAGCATTTACAGTCAAAAAGTAACATTTGATGAAGTGAAACTGTCGAATAAACGAGAAATGGCCAACGGGACTTCATACTCACATTGCTATCACAATGAAGACAATGAAGATAGTTAAGCGACTATAACGATACCAATAAATAAATGGTTATGTTGAAAATGGTATCATCAAAGTGAACTGATGATGATGATGGAGCCGGAAGGTAGGCACCGGAAAACCAGAATTAACCAATGTAATCTCGCTGTGTATGTGTTAAAAAAAAATTACTAAAAAAAATCAACCAACTTCACTAAAAGGATCAAAATAACTTTAATTTCGGAAGTCGGTGTTAAATAACAAACATAAATACCGAGAAATACCGACTTCCGAAATTAAAGTTATTTTGATCCTATTAGTGTTTTTTTTAGTGAAGTCGGTTATTTTGTAAAAAGTTTTTTTTAACACGCCGTTCGTCAACAACGAGCATGGTTTAAAACCTTGTTACTTCATCTCGCAACGCAATCCAAAGCGATATTCGACGAAAATGCAACGCAAAAAAAAGAGATAACGCCTGAAAACTTTGTTAGCATTCGGTAGTTCCGTGATTTACTCGAATATTTTACAAAACTTGTTCCAGATTGTTGATTTTGAAAATGCAATAATATTAATAATAAAGGCTTTTATTGTTATACTTTTTTAAGTTTTGAGTAAATTATAAGTGTCAAAGTTCATGCAAAATAGCAGATTTTCAGAGATCTTTATTGGACTAGTTTTACACCAATTTATTAATTAATTTCAATAAAAGCATAGATAATATCCACAAGTGTTTCCAAAACATCAAATGAAAAATGTGTAATAATCTCATAATCTTGTAAGAGTGGTTGTATGAAAAACAGTGAGAATGTATGTCAACTCGACATATATACATACTTGTAACCATTTTAATATGAAATCTAAATACTAATAAATACCTAATTTCGAAAAAAGATTAACGTATCTTTCATAAAAAAAATATTTGAACTTATAATTCCAAGTCAATCCAAAGATATAACACCTCAAAGCAACCCATTTTAAAAACGGCAATTTCATAGGTGCCTATTATATATACTCAACAACGCCCAGCCCAAACTATTCGACCTAGTACACTGTTTTGCACAGATGTTCTTTTTACGATGTAAACAATAAGAAATAATTTTCCAAAACTCTCCTAAGGTGATGAAACGTGGGCCCAAATGTTGATGAAGAAACCACCACTCAACCTGGCGAAGCCACTGACGAAAGCTTGTAATGAAAAAGCATCCTGATCGTAATATGTGTTCCTCAGGGAATCTTAATAGAATAATAGATAAAGCACTTAATGAAAGGCAGTGAGCAATCACATTGAGGCTGAAGACCTGTTCCAGTGGTTGGCAAAGGCTAACGCAATCAGACCGTCATTGCGGCAATTTCCGAGGAAATCACATAAAGGAACCATTCGACCGGTCCATTCCCGCCTATAATTACTATTGTCTGTTTATTTTTATTATTTTTATCGGTTTACCTTGACGGTAAAATTGGATAGGTTTTTTTTATTATGGATAGGCTCGCGTTTGACGAGGAAATGCCTCGTCTGTTGGTAAGCGATGATGTGGCCGACGATGAAGCACGCTTGCCAAGAAGCAATCTATTCACTCTACACTTAAATACCCCTAGATAACTTATTCATTAGTTTTCTACACTAATATTATAATGAGATAAAGTTATGTTTTTTGTTTTTATGTTGTTTTGTTTGTAGGAGGTAATCTCTGAAAGTACAGGTCCGATTGCGAAATTTTTTTCACCAGTAGAAAGCTGCTTTATTCCTGAGTGAAAAAGGCTATATATATTTTATGTACGTGGGCGAAGCTGTGGGCAAAAGCTAGTTATTTATATTCCTGAAAGAAAACAATCGTCTACTTAGTTGTAAATGGCATTAGTGTCAGGAAAACACAAGTTGCTTATGTCGTGACACTTATTTATACTCGCAAATGAAATAGACGCTCTGCTGCCACTGTTGGTAACTGAATACAGTCACCGGAATATGTTTGATACCTAACGATGATCATTACGTTGGCACGTTTTTCGCAAGCTGGGCTCTTTACGGTGTCATAACAACATCCAGCTTCATGTACCGACGTTTTTCTGTTTGTATTGACATTTTGCTGACGCGAGGCCATAAATGTAATAAAACGTTGGAAATGTAAAGAAAAAAAACGACCGGGCGCTGAGTGAACCTCGAACTCAACCATTTACTTTTATAGAGTACAGCATTCGTCTCGGTTCATTTACATTTCGGGGCTCGTTTCGTAACCGAGCTGATTTTCCGTCTAGGAATGGGTACGTGATAAGGCCACGTATATACTTCTATATAAACTATGTAAATCGTCGAGTTTTCGAATTCCCGATACTGAAATACGAGAGGCAGAATTTCTAAAGCTCCGCGATCTCGATTTCAATGTATTTCGTGGTGTAAAATTTCTATTTAGGAGAAAGCTGGATAGATAGCAGTCATGCTTGAAATGTTAAATTTTTATACATATAAAAAATACACTACTCTATGTGTGCATTTATATGCTAAGGGCTTTCATACGGAAAAGTGCTTGAGTATCTACTTTACACGCGCGCCCGACTTACTTATATACACAGCCTTGAAACGGGATTTATCTACTTTTACCTGTGTAGAGTAATCCTTACTAGGTTATATAGATGGAGTACCAAAGGGATCATACGATTTATGTCCGTGAAGAAGGGCTGGGAAGCTTCCATATTTACTTATGGGAATACCTACACGTTCGTATGTCGCTTCTCATTAGTAAGCACGGCGTGTAAACATCATTATTATACAGAATGGACGCATCAAGACGAAAAATAAACACGTAACGCAATCAGTGCGCTATTGTACTAGATTGTAACGCCACGCTTGAAGCCTTTCATGATAATAGCTGACTTCGATTTTACAGAGATATAAAGCCGTTTTCGGTATTCTCTTGTACTCGAGGTACTCGAGCGAAAACAAAAAGAATTTGAGTGATTTGTGAGTGTAGTTAAATTACGTCTTTTTCTCTTTTGTCAAGCGTAACGACTGCTGTCAATGGCGGCAGCTGTCGCGCCTAATGTATTTTAATTTATCTCGACCGAGATTAATTGAATTTATTTACTGCAGAAATATGCATCGCCAAATACAATTTAATCCTTTTTTGTTTGTAAAAAAAACTCTTTACGTCTAAACTGAATTAAGAAACAAAAACAAAAAAATCTTTCGCGTAAACTTTTTAAATTAAAAAGCGAAATTCTTTTCTGTCTTGGTTAACAAAGTTAAGCTTTTTATTGCAATGCTGTTTTGTGAATTGCCGATGAATGTTTTCACTGTGTTTCTTCATTTGCAATTTTTAAAGAATTTATATCACACTAAATAAGGCTCGTCGTTGGCCCTTACAAAGGGTGAACACCCCGAGCATTCCAATTTTGAATTCTTACTAAGACTTGAGCCGTTTTGTATTCAGGAGTTGATGAGGTCGCATAATTTAGGCTCTTCACTAGTGTTTACAGCGGATGGACATGCAATCAAATTAAATCATCAGCTCAAATATTCAGAATACATTTTCCCATTGAGCGTTCGAAATATGCGAGGCCATTACATTTTGGTAGTTTCGCCTTTATAGAAATACCTGCAATAACCTCAAAATCTATACGTAGGTATTTGGAAATTGTTTTGGAAAGTGCATGAAGGATTATATGGAAATAGCTACGCACGTAATTAATTGAACGGCTCACTGTGCATATTTTTGTTTCACTCATGAAAATGATTTTTTTTTGTCAGTTGTAAATTGGATACTTTCACAACTGAAAAGACGACGTAAGAGCTAGTGTATTTTCTAATATTAGATTCTAATATTAGAAACAGGCTTCTCTAATCCTATGCCCTATGTCCTATGATCTGCCAAAAAACATCAATAGAGGGCTCTTATATATTTTAAGTCTTTTATGATACAGGTATGATGTTTACTTAATTTCTACCTTATTATTAACAAATGAAAATGTTGCAATTAAAATCAGTATTACAGCAAGAAATTTTGCACTGATGATACGTGACGGCGGATTATAGCGCGAGTTTTTTTTATTTGGAATATTACGTAAGTGTGAAGGTAGTAGATAAGTCAAGGTTCCTTGGCTTGCCCCCTATAAAGGTATCTGGCACGCCACTGGGTAATAGTTAGAAATGAATTGGAGGAAGTTTGAAAGTGACTGTCTTGGTACGATCATGTGAAGAGGAGGGATAAAATGCATGTTCATAAAAGAGTTGTGAGTTTATATGTGGATGGATGGAGTGGGATAGGTAGGCCAAAGCAAAGATGGATTGTTTGATGAGCGATATGAAATAAAAGGGAGTCAGTGATAGTGTGACGGTTGACAGAAAATATTGGAAGAAAATAACTTGTTGTGTCGACCCCGAGTAAAATGGGACAAGGGCAGGAAAATGATGAGATTCTAATGAAAACCAGTTAATAGCCTTTGGTAATAAAGTCTTCGTAGAAACTATTGATTATATTTAGTTAATTCACTCCTTCAGAAAAGCGTAATGAAAATAGTTTCTAAATGCCGCAGTACAGCATCATTGTCTACGGTTAACTTCGGATACTCATATTTCTGAGAAACTAAACAATATTGTTGAAATCAATTCTAGCAAATTCTATTTTAAACTTATCTATTGGAATGATATTCTATTTAACAATATTAGAGGTGCGCGTGCACGTGCAATTTGTTTCTATGTGTCTAAATTATTTTCTATGGCACCAAGCGTGCTGGGTTTGTGCACACAGAAAAAAGTGTTTGTGTGCCTAAACACAGGCATTCAAGATCGCATGGTACATAAGTTCGGGAGGTTCCTGCACCGGATTCGTGCGAAAGAAACGCCTGGGTGTAACCATTCTGTGGACCGCGAAAAGGAAAAAACGGAACCCTTATAGGATCACTTTGTTGTCCGTCCGTTTGTCTATCTGTCTGTCAAATCTCTTTATCTCGGAAACACTTGAACGTATCGAGTTGAAATTAAAACCATACACTATGATCTGCGGTCCCTTGAAGCTGTTAATAAATCAAACTTCTGATTTAAAGAAAAAAAAGATACGGCCGTTTATGTCGCAAACCACGTGCATTTCGACACTTTTCAAGGAAACTACATTCACAGGGTACTTTTTGATGACCCAGAATCCTGGAATTTAGCATAAAGCAAGATCATATAGTATAGATAGACGGAAAATTTCAGAAAAATAGAAATCTAGCTGAACATGAGGTAGCTTCATTACATTACAACGACCTTATTCAATCCGGCGCGCTAATTTGTAATACGGCATGGTATATGGCACGGCTGCGTCAGCTACACAGACTCCGGCAAGGAATTCCACACTTTAACGGTAAGCAAGATGAAAATGTTCCCGAAACGTTTTGTATTATGGGTGGGATATCCAACATGCTTACCAGTGGACCATCGCGCACCTATATCGGTGTAAGATGTATTCTTTTTCCAGAGTTCTCTTCTTTTCAAGCGATAACATCTTTCACAAAGTCCATACATCGTTTCTTTAGTCTTGCCTTCTCTTAAAGGACATTCATGTTCAAAACTAAACCAATGACATTTTGACAAACAGTGGCAAGATTAAACCAGCTGCCATTTATTTGTGAAGTCCATAATGCATCAATAACACAGTACGTTATCATTTACTTGTTTAAAACGTTCGTGACACGCTGCGCGGGGATGTTTATGAACGATGGCGTCGTAAAAATGTTCAATTTACGATCCGATTACGTCCGACGCGGGTTTGGAACATTAACTGATGTTGGTGCGAGCTCTTTAGCTGCGTAAGGCGCGCGCCGCAAAATTGCGGTTGTACCACAGGAGCGGCGGCGGGCCCCCAACAGCGGCATAATTAAATTTACCATACCTCACCTACAGGTGCAAGTAAACTTCATTTCTTTGACGAAGGAACTAACCTCATTTTACAGCTTTTGACATCCACACACCCAAGGACGCCTTTATTGAATTCGTGTTCTACTCCCAACTGTCGAATGCTATTCTTTTCATAACAGGAAAATTCGGATTGAATAAAAGCGGTTTCAGTATATATTGGATGGCAGCTTTCTGCTTTTTTTTTTCGACCACAAAAAGAGTCTGAGTAGCGTAAATATAGTAAAATTTTTGGGAATTCATTTATTTTATAAGGTAAATCGTGAATGGAAATGAGCGTTAAACGAGTCGACGTAATGAGGCTAACGAGCAGATCGCAGTACCTATAGCGGTTTATTCTATGTCTTTCCTCCATTTCGCTTTTAGGATTATGCTTTCCGCGCTTTTTATTTTGACAGTTGGATGTTGAATTATTTCTTAGGGTGTGAGATAGGACAATGCGGGTGCTCGCGTGTGTTTTATTGCTGTGTCTCTCGAGTGATGGTAATAATGAGCGGTGCTCTGTCCGCAGCGGCCGGGCGCCGAGGTCGCAACCCCTCTTCGAAAACCGTCCTCTGCGACATAAATAACAAATGGTGTTTGAAAAGACCCATCACAGAACATCTCGCGCTATGTCACAACTTTGATTGTATCCATTTAACTTGAGAACTTAACACCGTTAAATATTTAGTGTACATGTCGTAGCGAGGTGAATTGTCGCTTCAGAATGTAATTAGAGACAATTTGTGACACAAGTATTCTGTAATTACCTCAAGTAAACGTACATGAATCAAGATGCCTAGTGATTTTGCTAAAATAAGTTTATTAATTATCTACAGAACGGTTTTCAGAATTTAAAAAGATCATAATTTTGTGAATGAGATCTCAATAATTAACAGTGATCAGATTAGGTAGATTGCTTTTTGGTACTTGTATCATAAATGTACACAGGAAGAATAACATAGATAAGCTATTTAAATATTGTTAATGTTGGTAGTTATATTATTACTACTCAATTCAAAATGTACAGAAAGGTATAATGTTTTGATTGGTCTTTGGGTTATGTCAAATCCTGACTGTGTGCCGTTAAAAAAAATATTTAATGAAGAATATATTATAGAATATATTACTCATTTTAATACTATTCCCAATTTTTTTTTTAATTATTTATACCATATTATTACCAATTGCGGATCAATGTCAACCCTCATTCAATTTACCTACTCCGATCACTGATAATTCAATATTAATTATAAATGAAAATTTAAATCATTCCTAACTTCTATTACCGCCAGAAGCTCCTGTAATGATTTTTGTTTATATCGAAGTAAATCAGTGTGTCAGTTAATTGTGAAACAGTTAAAAATGTCGATAAGGTGTCTGGTGCACAAAGAAATAAACGGTCGTTTGTTCGGGCGGCGTCGAAAGGAAAAGCAATTAGCTAGAATGCAAATAGCAAAATGTATTGTAGTGTTGAGCACATTTGCATACGAAGCGACGAGCGGACGGGATTCCGAGGGCCTGGCGCACCCATTCCCTGTATAAGCTTCCGTTCAAAACTTCCATCGTAAAGCTAAAAAACCAATGCTCCGCTCACTGTAATTTCGTTTGGCGAGAACAGAACGCCATTCTAAGTTTACGTAATCTGTAACGAAAATTGCCTCTGCACAAAAAATAACTTCAGAGAAACTAAAAAATACTCGTTATTGTTGGTAGAAGGTTACATTTTTAATTGCCGTTCACCGCATTAGCGTTCTTTACGATCACTATAGCTTGAGACCGTTAAGAATTCATTTGTTTTCCAGAAAAGTGTTTTCTGCGAAGCGTTTACGTCGGGCTATTTCGATTTACGTGGTGCCATTTGGAGGAATTGTCTAATTAACCTGCCTATTGAACAATTTATTACACAACCCTGGATGTTTCAGTGTAATTTCGGCTCAGCCTTATTGACTGTGGTATTACGAATAAATCACAGACGCTGTAATTTGGTTTCGGGGGCCTATATTACAAGCATCTAATATTCATTATAATATACGGTGTACCTGCTGTTTACACCGCAAATTTGAATTAAATACACCTGTTGCAAGATTAATTTTTTGGCCAATATGAATTACCTACTTATTACAATGATTAACATTAATGAGTATATAATAGGCATAATGATCAGCCTTATAATATGCCCACTGCTGGGACTGAGGCTTCTTCCTTCGGAGGGAGAATGGGCCGTAATCGACGAGGACCCAGCGTTGGAGGCAGTCATGTCTTTGAATGTTTGATTTCAGGATATATCGGTTTCCTCACAATGTTTTCTTTCTTCGTTTTGAGAACAGTATTGATGAAATTAATTAGGTACATAATGTAAAGGTCAGGGTTTAAACCCAAGACATTCTACTCGGAAGTCGATTCCGTTACCACTGGGTCACCAGTGTTCTTAAAATTGTTGAACCAATATACAGGGTGTCTTTGACATCGACACACAAACAAACACCATTGATCCAGTACATGATTCTGGACCCCCCAGTGGTGGAACTTTTCGTCGGTTTTTTTTCCAATTTTTTTTTTATCTTTCAGTTTTTTAATTTAATCTGTATAAAATTGTTATTCTAATATTTTTAGTGTAAAAAAATAAATGAATTACTTTTAAAATTAAAAATGTCATCGAGTTTGATTAGAATATCGATTTTATATTTTATCTACCCCCAATGACTTTTTAATGAATTAATATTTAATTCATAAAAATAAAAAAAATGTTTTTTTTTTTACTAAAAATTTCATCGGTTGGTTTGAATGAGGGTTTTACACAGTTTAAAATTAAAATTTAAAAAAATACAGTTTTTTTTTTAAATTAGGAAATAGCTGACGAAAACTTCCACCACTAAGGTGGTCCAGAATCCTGTATTGGATCCATGGTATTCGTTTGTGCGTCGATGTCAAAGACACCGTGTATATTAAGTAAGTAATTATTAGTTTTCTTGTGTAACATTTTTTTGAAGTCTGAATATTCTTATAAATATTTCATTTTTGCACTTTATTCGTAAGCGATATTTATTTTGTTTTTGTAGTAATTAAAGTTTTTTACAAAAGCTTGCATGATATAGCGATTGATAAAACAATACCCGCTTTATTACAGCGTTCATTACGCTGTATTACCCGATACCTCGTTACAAGGGCTGCTTTTATACGACCTATTGCTTTCAGCACCTTTTATACAACAAATACAACCTTTCCATTCAATTATCTTATGAAATGGACGAAATAAGCTAATATACTGTACAATTTTCTATCATGACCCAACAATTGAAATTTTATTACACCTAAGGCGATATTATTATTAAAATTTGCTACATTACAAATGTGGGGGAATGTTGCAAGTAAAAAATCTCTGGTTATAACACCAGGAAGATAACAAAGCCCCCAAAGTCGTGGCATATTTCAATTACTTTAGGGGCGCGTCCCCGTATGCAGGCTATCATGTGAAAATGGCCCCCAAAATGTTTTTCGTGATCCCTTTTACGTCGGCACGTTTGGTTTGGTTTTGTAAAATGATATAAAGTTCTTTTTTTAAACAAGATGTATGACATTTTTTCTCACAGTCGAGTGTTTTTTTTTTTAATAAAACGTTCGAATTTTTTCTCATAATGATGTTAAGGTTTTTTTTTAAATAATATGTGCGACTTTTTCGATGGTTTTTTTTGAGCATCTCTCCTGACCTGCGGTTTTGCTCGTGTAGTATGGTAATAAGAAGTACCTTTCCTATGCCCTTCAGTTAGTAGGGTATAAGTAAATGTGTTATAGAACGTCGGCAACGACATTGTTGATGAAATTATTAAATGTCTACATATGTCACCATGACTTATAAAGCAACGAAATAAATTACTAAGTTTTATCAAATCAAGCTAATGGCCAGTGAAAGTTTCGCTGTCGTCACAAGTGGGAACTGTATTGACTAGATTTTTTACGACAGTAAATAATCATGGTTTAGTTTTTTTTGGCGGCTTGACTAATTGAATTTTTGCTAAACTAAACTTTTAGTGTTGCCATTAATATAAATCTTGGTCAAGTAACATAAAATGCTGTGCTTTATGTATGTGCTTTGTTTTTTTTTGCATTTATATACTTAGAAAATATATCTCCGTATTAGAATATAAACATACGCATATGACATCGCAGTGCAATTCGATTATAGCAACATCACCAGAAAAAAATCATGGTATTAAGACATTTCAACTGTCATTCGACCTATCGACTTATAAAAAATACATTATTATGACATTTCAGTGTATTGACAATGACATGACATCTTGTAGTATGTTCAAAAAAGTGTTTATTGTTTTTTTTTTTAATTTATGAGTAGATAGGTAGGTTTATTGACATAATATACGTAATCTCACCAACTTTAATAAATTTGTCTTAGACATTACATTTTGTTTACAAATATAATACATATACTTTTGTATATTTTTCATCACTAGATGTTATAAAAATATGACAACAAAATTTTGTTCGAGAGTTTGCCATTACTCTTATAATATGTTTAATGGTTTGGTTTGGTTTAGTGGCTTAGGAAATGCAATAAACAGACAAGAGTTACTTTCGCATTATGAATATGAATTTTCTAGCTCAAGCCTATTTCTTGTGTTGAATGCAGCATACGTAACACACTTTTTGGCAGACAAACAAGTAGTCCTATTAACCTGTGTACAAACAACATGATGCTGCGCTCACGAATCCGCTTACCAATCGCGATGGTTATGGTAATATCCCTGAGGATTGTTCGCTGCCCCGCTTTTATGGCCGAGGTCCAAATTCACGTGTGGACATTTATTTTACGGCCTTTATTATGGCCATTAATATTTTATGGCCCGAAATATCACACAATGATTTCAAAGCAGACTAGTTTGATCTTTTGTTAAATGTAATGACTAGTTTCTAAACTATCATAAAGATGTGTTTATAAAATAAGCGACAAGTATCTCATTAGCGCAAGTTGGCTAGGAGCGGTTATGAGATGTCTTCCAAAGCGCAGTTAAAATTTTGCTTCTGAAACCATAATTCATCATCATTCACATCATAAATTTTCTTCAATTGATTAAAGTACATATAAACCAAAACGGCCTTGAGATATTTAACGGTTCTCATTATCATTAATTAATGATGGTAACTACTGAAATCACAGACTGAAATGAATACCGTTAATTCAATCAGTCATTCATTGAACTTTCTTTAGAATTTCAGCGTGGTTGTTGAAATTCCTTCTGTTATGGATACTAAAACATTCACGGGGAGTACTTATCTCGAGGTATGGCAAGCAGTTTGAAAATGGAACGATTTTTTTAAAGCCGTAAATTTCGCACGTGATCGCAGCATCAGTGCCGCCATCACGCGCGGACCGAAGCTTCTTTCAAAGCTATTCAGCTAAATGCTTCACTAATTAACATGGCCGACCCTCAATTTATCCCGAACATTACTGAGGTTTTTTATTCGTCATCGAACAAAAAGTGGTTATGAAAAATTCCATAAATCGACAAAGTTTAATATTCGGGAATAAAGTGGGAGGGTAAATATTTTGGATAGTTTATTGATTAAAAATAGACAATCGAACTGGGAAATACCGTAGCTGACTGTCTCCATTTTATTTGGTTCTCACATACTTTTTTAATTCATGTTTGCAGTTTGTTCTTAACCTCAATCTCGAAGCACCGAATGAGGTATGATAGAACTAACGAATCAAAAAATGCCTGTTTAAGTATTTATTCTTGTTAAAGAGTTCAATCATTAACTGAATCATTAGGTGGTTTTTTTTTTTTAGGTGGGAATTCATCTAAGCGTTGCTGGAAATCGGGATCGGAATCCGGCTGGGGCGTGAAGGGCGTTCTCTCGCGCGAGCGGGTGCCTCCTTTGCTAGCATTACTGCTTCGAAGAAGGAGGCGAGCGCCTGCCACTTCTCCTTGCTCCGGACCAAGGCCTGTACCAAGGACCAGCGCGAGAGATCGCTGCCACCGATCGCCTCCACGAGGACACGGCGACACACGGCGGTGCTCACCTCTACCGTATGCTACACCGTGTCCTCTGGGCGGTCCATACAATGGTGACACCCGCGTGAATCCGGTGCAGGTACCTCCCGTACTTACAATATACGGTGAGGGCCTGCGTCATGCGGAAGATCCTTATCTTCCGGCATTGTCCAGCGTCCTTACGCCGTGATGTCTTTCCAACCACAGAGGTGGTAAGGTGGTAGGTGGTAAGGAACACAAAAGCTGGCAGAGAGCTTCACACTTTACCTAGGGGCATTATAAATGCGTGGGTAAAAGAATAATTTAGTCAATCAGTATCAAACAATAATACAGAGGCTCTACCACGAGCTCTTAACGTAATCCATTTGACGACATAAACAGCCCCCCTAGCCAAGTTACATCAAGCTACCGTTAAACAGTCAAGTTACCGTTTCGTTTCGATTTTCTTTTCGTTGATCGCCTCGAGTCGGCTACGCCTCTTATTCTTGTGTTCTGAATTCTGACCACGTGACTGAGAGTTGAGATGACGTCAGAGTAAAGGAATCGGAGGCCTGGCCTACTCGAGGCGATCGATGAGAAGATAATCGAAATGAAACAGTTGTAACTTAGCTAGGGGGGCTGAACTGTTAAATGGATGGAGCTATATAGGATGTATAACTCATCCCTCTTTCTCTCTCCCACGCCTGAAATTTTAACACTTCATGGTACCAGTACGTACTAGGTAGTCCGATTTTTTTTTTCCGGTTTGTACTACCTATGGTAGGATCAGGACGTGGAGCTCCAGCACACACTCTCTGAGGTCTTCGAATTTGATCCAATCTAGATTCAAATTTGTCGTGAGCTTTACTAGAGCATATCATTTAGTCCCTTTTAGTTACAAAATCAATAACAAAGCAATTACCAAAACAATTTTGATTTTATATCTAACACTACTCCCATTTGATTATTTGCTTCGATAACCTTTCCTGACCACATTATTAGCAAAGTATGTAGGTATTTACGCTTTTAGGTTTTAATTTTCGAAATCCGGAAGTTTCTAGCAACACAAGTGATTTCAGTCCATTTTAACGTGCTTGTTCAATATAAGATGGAGTCTAAAATCTACATAAGAAAAAATCGCTATGATATTACAATTTTGTCAAATACCAAAGAATACAAAGCAAATAACTTACTTATGATTTATCTAAAGTACATCTCTCTACAAGCATACCTATGGATAATATCCCTTTATATACCTGACTAAGTTTCTTTTAGGATTTGAGAGTACAGTTCTTTTGAGATCAAAAGAAAAATTAACTAATTGGAAACCACGCGTGATATCTTTCATGGATAAACTATCTCAATAAACTTCAGTTTAATCTAGCCGTCTGGGAGTCAAACAGTTACGCGAGCCTCTCTCTTCTTCTCCATCCATCTATATAGCATAGCATAGTCGGCCTTATAATGTTCCCACTGTTAGAACTCAGGCCTTCTCTCTAGGAGAGGGAATGGGCCGTAATCCACCACGCGGGCCCAGTGCGGGTTGGTGGATGTCACATGTCTTCGAATTTTTGGTTCTAGGACATGCCGGTTTCCTCACGATGTTTTCCTTCACCGTTTCCATCCACATGTATACTTATAACTCTTTTAATAACATGCATTTCATCCCTCCTCTTCACATGACCATACCAAGACAAACGATTCTTTTTAACTTGTCAGTCACTCTCTCTACTTTCAAACTTCGTAGTGATGAACGTTTTTGTGACAAACAGAACCAAATAATATATCATTAAATATTTACACAAAAATCATCTAAAATGAGACCTTCGGTTACATCACTACATAAAATCTAGAAAACAACAGACTTTTTATAGATGAAAATTTTACTCCTTCTCCCGGGCAAGCCTTGTTCATATTCTCGCTCGTAAAAAACTTAATTCAATTCAGTTCGTGAAGATCGTTACGTTAATTTTTGATAACTTGGAGAAAACCGAAAGGATTTCTTGCTTGATACTATATACTATGTATCTAGTTAATTGAATTTGTTGTACGGTATGATGTACCAAAGATAAAGTGTAATTTTATTTAAGAAGACGAATTTTCCAGTGCTGCCACAATGGTTTAACGGAAGAGGATAGGTTTCTTTACCAAATGAACTAAGTGCTCAATTTTTCGGATGGATTTAAACCTGTTTTTGGTCAGAATTTTTTATTTTTTAAACACTCAATTTACTGTTTTTCGCACTAGTGCGGAAAAGTGCGCGAAACAGCAGCATAGTTAAAGGTTGTCTGTAAGAAATTGCCCTGTGCGATAAGACTGCCCATTGTACACTTATTTTTAATAGTGTTTGTCTTCTATTTTTTGTTTATGTAGTGTACAATAAAGAATATAATAATAGTTATATTCTACAAGTACCTTGCTATAGAATTTGAACATTTCCTATTTGGGTTTACCACAAAATAATAAATTTAATTTCGGAAGTCACTGTTTCTGATTCTGTTTCTTCACTGTACACCAACTTTCGAAATAAAAGTTAGTATTTAACCTTTTAGTGATTTTTGTTGTGTGTTTTTTTATTTTTATTTATACTGGGTATATAAAACGTGCAAGAGATAGGGACTAAAGAAGAATTTCTTTAGTCCCTATCTCTTGCACGGATTGTCTGAAAGGAAACCCCAGGGTCCTGGACTGCAACGCAAAGAAACATAGGAATGGCTTTTAGTCAGTAAAATTTTGACTCATTCTAGCTCTGCCTTAGAACAGGACAAATCATCGGATGATTTCCTACCTAAAAATAAAATCCCTGTCTCTCTCGAACTCGTCCCGCCTTTTTCGCCTAGGTCTGCCGCGATGTCGCCTGTCCCCTCTAAGCCGACTTCAATTTTAATTAAGCAAACAGTATTAACATATTAAATTAAGTCCAAGGTGCTCCAAATGTTCCACTAAAGGGTATTCTGGCATGAATCGACGCATTACGGCAGAATCTGCTACATTAAAGCGCCGGTCCGTATCCACGCGGGGCACTTTAAGAACACGGATGGTTTACGTATATCTTACTACTTAAACGTTATGATCTGACTCTAAGTACATACAATTCCACGTCAAAGTGTAATTTGTGGCCGGCCTTATGTACTAATACATAAACTTAGTTGTGTTCATTACGAATGTTGAAGGCGAGTCGAGGTAAACTAATTTGCAACGCATTCAAACTAACGGCCCATCTTTGAACCAAGAATCCTTGTTAAGTCAAGAGCTCGCGGCTTTGCTCACTTTACCCCTTATGTTAACCTATAATGTATGTACGATTGAGGATTTTTGCACCTTTTGTAGATTTGGGTAAATGTTCCGGGCGAGATTGGATTTATTTGCGTTTGTTTTTTATTGTGTTGTTTGTGGAGTTTTGGTACTAATTGGAACAGCCGTAGGTATTCCGTAGGGGGTTCAAGCGAAGCTATTTGAACGGAGTTTATAAATCCGCGCTTTTGTCAATACGTTTACAAATTCTACAAATATTGGACCCCTAATGAAGATTTTGCAAGTATAAGTACATAATGAAGTAAGTTTTATTATGGATTTAAACTTGCCACGGCATTTGCTCTGGAACTAGGGCAACTTTTTTTTATTATGCGTAGGCTCGCATTTAACCACTATCCCATGGATGCGTAAGCGATGATGTGGCCGATGATGGAGCAAGCATGCCTAGAAGTAACCTATTCACTCTTGACCTTAAGGCCTAGGTTATAACTATCAGGAAATACAGACTCCGGAACTGAAGGAACATGGTGAGTTTTATTTAGTAAAAGTCTGACTCTCCCTTTCGCTCCACCCAAATAGAGAGAAGCTATTTGACGATTTCCGACCTTTAAAAAGGCATTCTTCAAGTTAAGCATAAACATTCATCGGACATGATATACGCTGCGCTAGCGCGACGCAAACGTTGTTTTCTTTGATTGAAAAACGAAGTCACTGACTTCGTTCTTTTTACCCCTAGTCGAGGCATCAAAACGCACACCTATCTCCAAAATCCAGACAACCCATTTAATTCGAACTTTGAAGGGAGCAACTACTACCATATTAATACACGTAAATGCTGTAACAGGCTTCAAGATGTTATGCAATATAATTATATTATAATTGCTAGCAAGCACGGTGGTGGAGCATGAATGAGGCACTTTGTTATACAATGGTGGGCTTAATATAGGCATTTCTTGGTTAATGAATTGTTAACACTTAAGCTGCTCGGTAGTATATTGCTCAGATTATGTTTCGAGGTTCGGTAGTCACGTATGGAATAGTTACTTGATGGATTAAACTTGACTTCGAATACTTGATGTTACATTTGCGTTTATGGGTAATAAAGATTGGTTTTATATGTAACCGATATCCATTAGACCTGTTGATCTCAGACATTTGGATGTAGATTGGTGTTCGTAACTTCTAGCACATTGCTGTGTTGTGTCTTGATGCAGGTTACACCAATTTCAAGACTACGTCATATCACAAATAGTTTCGATTTATTGACGTCAGTGGAATTCTCTACCGGAGCCTGTTTTCTGCCCCCCTAGCCAAATTACGATCTTTTCGTTTGCGTCGAAAGCCTCGAGTAGGCCACGCCTCCGATTCCTTTGTTCTGACCACGTGACTGAGCATTGAGATGACGTCAGAACAAATGAATCGGAAGCGTGGCCTACTCGAGGCGTTCGACGCAAACGAAACGATCGTAATTTGGCTAGGGGGGCAGAAAACAGGCTCCGGTAGAGAATTCCACTGACGTATCCTTATAGCTTCGTCATTCCAGTGAATAATGCTGCGGCAAATCTTCCCCTCCATTTAATATAGATAATATTTATTTATTCAATAAATCACCTAAGATATTAATATTGACGTCGCTCTTAGATTTTTCAGATTGCCAGTTAGACAGCAGCATCGAATTCCTTAGCGCAATAATTTCCAGGGGGGTTCCTAGTTCGTCGAGGCTATTTACGAATGGTATGGAGTCTTTTCTTGTATTGCCCACAGTTGGGGATAAGACGGAGTGGACCTTGCAGCAGACCATGTAGCCCCAGGCGCAGCCAGCTACTCCAATATCCATCTTGAGTGAGGGGCAGCTGTTTATGCTCACACAGATGCCTCCTCGTGCCCAGCAAGTGGCCTGAGTAGTGCCTGAATGACGCAAGAAGGTAAAGTTAGTGAAGATAACTACGGACTGTCTTGTTTGTAGTTGGATAGTTAGAAACTATATTGTACAGGGTGGTTAGATGAAGCGGGTCTTGGATGGAAGTAGGTACTCTAAACATTGGTGAATGCATAAAAATCAACCTCAGTTTAATAGCACCAGACTTTATGAACGAATTTTAGTTATATACAGGGTGAACACCTGTATATAACAATCACTCACTCAAATAACATTTTTTATTCTAATCATACATGTATACCACCTGTCAGGGATGATTTTATTCCTGATGGTACAAATAATATATTAAGTAGGTATATTATTTGTACCATCAGGAATAAAAACTTAGTATAGCATATTTCAGAAACTAACCAAGAGTAGGTCTTCCGTTCGCACCAGGTTTGAATACGTCAACGTAAGTTTCTGGTAACTGTTGGCCAGGATAATGAGACCTTCTGTTTGCGTTACCTCCTTGGCACAGTACATTTGAAACTACTAACGTAATGACTCCTCCAACCAATAGCGACATTGTATTATCTTAACATGCTTATAGCAAAATTTTAAACAAATGAAAAATGAAAACATGTGCGATTGATTTTTTAATTAACATGGAAACGATGTCCGATAAGGCACCTAATGTTTTGGTTGAAGTATTTAAGTGCATTGCGTCGATGCATAGGACTTACGTAACGTTGAAAGAAATAAATTAGACACAGGTAAACGGGTAATCCATAATCAGTTTACTAATAACAATAATTATGTTTTCTTCTTGTGCCGTAATATTACGACAACTGGTGGATTTTCATCTGATTTTTCAACGTCGAAAATAAGATTCCTTTGTTTTTTCTTTTTCTTTTTGTCCAGTTTTATCTCAGGTGGATCTAAAACACCTTTGCCACCAAAGTCTTGACTCTGAGACCACGGCATTGGCAGAGGTACGCCCTTATCCCTCATATCTCTTACTTGGAACTTGTTCCAAGTGAAGCAGCAGACTTCTAGCTGGTCCCTACAGCCGTTTACTTCGGTCAACAAGCGGTGTCCCTGGCACATCTTTCTGTCGACGCAAACTCCCCCGAGTTGCCAGCACGGCGTCGTTTTCATCGATCCTGAGGAAAATGCTCATTAGGTAACGTCTAGGTAAAACATTTTTACGAGCTTGGAGTTTATATCGGAGTATATTTGTGAACAAACACAGATTTTGTATTATCCTCGCATACATAACTTTAAGATTATTTTATTCGTTGTTTAGGGAAAGTATCAAAAAGCTTTATTGATAACTGTTTACACAATAAATACAAAGTTAAAATAATTAACGATAAAGTTTCAAAGTTAATAATCCAAGTTATATCGCCTCGGGTTATTATGAAGCGCAGTGAATCTGCCGACTTTTTAATTATGGTTGAGTCTATAACTCTCCCTCCGAAGCAAAACCTACTTAATAACCTATTTATTTATGCAAATTGATTACGGTCTAATAAGTAAGGGTTTCAAAGTATTATCAATACGCAAGTTCAGCAATATAGATTTCGTAAATTGGAATTTGTGGCCGATGTAACTGTAACGTTAAATCAGCCTTAAGAGGTCATTCATTCAAATGAAAATCATTATTTCATTTATTTATTTATTTGTACACTAAAATACGTTAATCCTTTCACTCTTGTCTCACAAAACTGCATACTTTCTAAAAATATCGTATTCCATTCGTCAGCAAACAAATCTAGTTCAGGTTTGGGCTCCACGAGCGCGTTGAGCATTGTTAAAGTACCTACCTAAATCTATCCTAGAGAAGCCGAGCACTAGCGGAGTACGAGCCGAGCTCAAATTCGTGTAGTGTGGACCGATTCTAGAGGAGCCGAGCACGAACGGAGCACGAGCCGAGCTCAAATTCGTGTAGTGTGGACCGATTCTAAAGGAGCCGAGCACGAGCGACACTACACGAATTTGAGCTTGGCTCGTGCTCCACTCATGCTCGGTTCCTCTTGCTCACCCACCTTTAGCTCATGCGGTATAGGGGAGGTTATATTTTTAGGTGGTAGAATCATCTAATGACATCCATGGCTCTTGGGCGGAGCGCGAGGGAGTATCAGACTTTTACTGACTAAAAACTCACTCCTGTTTATTCTTTGCCATTGTTCCAGGGCCCCATTGATCTCTTTCGCGTCCCCCATGGCCCCAGTAGGCTTCGATCTTGCTGGGCCCCCACGGTTTCTCCATCACATCTCCTTGAGGCCCGAGTGGAATACTACGCGCCGTCGACGACTTGGGCTCGGTTCGGACGGTTACCTGACGGTCGGACGACGAGCTACCCATTGCTCGCCGTCTGCGAGCCCGCGCCTACGGTGACCGGACATCGGGATCAGAATCCCGGCGGCTGGGGTGCGATGGTCAATGCCTCGCGCGTGCGGCCGCCTTCTTTGCTAGCATTACTGCTTCGCAGGCGACCGCCTGTCATTCCTCCTCGCTTCAGACCATGGCCTGTACCAAGGCCCAGCGCGAGAGATCGCTGCCGCCGATCACCCCCACGAGGACACGGTGGTGCACTGCCCAGGCGGGGATACCTATACCATATGCTCCACCGTGTCCTCCGGGCGGTCCACACAATGGTCACACCCGGGCGTTTCTTCCACACGAAACCGGTGCAGGAACTTCCTGAAATTACCATGTCCAGTGTGGACCTGCGTTATGCGGAAGGTAAGGACGCCATGTTGTCTTTCCAGCTACACGTCAAAGAGTGGGCTTACCGCCATAATTATGGCGTGCCCAGGTATAGGGGAGCTGAATCGAGCAACAGTTCCACAAAATGGGACATTAAATAATTTATGCATTCATATTCATTTCATACTCACTGCGACCGGTGAGGGAAGCCAGCGCGGTATGGTACGCGAGGAGCTCAGCTCGAAGATCCTCATACTCCTCATCAGCTGAGAGGTCTATGTTCGCGTCATTCCTCAAGTCAGAAACCAATTTTCCACCTAAATCACTTTCAGATGAATCTTTTTCTTTATGCTGTCTGCGTTTACATGTTACCAACGGACATATTATTAAACTGAAGAGAAGCACGAACCGCAACATATTTCTTATACGTTGCAGTTTAGTACAAGAATTTCATATTTCACTCAATATGGCGTTTTAGACCGTTTTTATTGAAGTGAAAAAGCATAAATTCAGTGATAAGCCACGGCCAGCCAATGGATTTTGCAATCGGAGTGTGAATCGAAAATATAACTTTATGTGAGAATAAAATGTAATGTAAGTTGGTAAGAAAATAAAAGTTGCAGATCTGGGCTTCGTGAGTGTGGTCGCTGTGGAAACGATTTTGATTAGGTAGTTATTCTACTGTAGTTTGGAAGATGTTGAAGTCGATGGAAACATCTATATTCGGTTATTGAACGAAACTGCACTTTTTACTACTTTTTCATTGTTATGAAGCTAAATAATTGTATTATTTTCATAAGTATAGCTTGTCTCACGGTGTGTCTACAACACGAGCTCAGAGAAAAGCGGGTGTCAGACGAAAATATTTTCAGAGTTTTTTTTTGCTCTCAAATTAATGATAGATGATATCTTGGCGCCGTGGCGGTAGACGTATTGTGCGACCTGGCTTCCGGCTGCCTAATTACAGCTCTGTCGCAAATCGTTGCTATCATTAGTCAAAATAAACTCTGATAATGGAAGATTTATATCGCCTCTAAAGAATCGCCTGTCTCCGAGCGTGGCGCTTTCAAAACTTTAATTATGACTAGCTTTTGCCCGCGGCTTCACCCGCATACATATAATCCCTAAGCCTATGTAGCCTAAAAAAATTTCGCAATCGGACCAGTACTTCCAGAGATTACCTCCTACAAAAAAAAAAAAAAAACAAACTTTACCTCCTTATAATATTAGTGTAGATGTATTTGACAGATAAAAAATTATGACAATAATTTTCGGTAAGAGGTCGGTAATAAGTTTAAATTGAACTGTTTATTGTAAAGTTTGGTAAGTGATGACCGTGTGATTGAAAATAACTCGTGACATTGTAGTGTTCGGCGATGCAACCCCACAGCCATTTTATATGCCGTTCAGGAAATGAGAATTTGTGATTATATTTACTCGTGTCGCTTGTTACTATTGAAATTGCGTTTATATTAAGTTTGAACCAATGATATTTTAATATTATATCATTGGTTCATACCAATGATATAATATTAAAATATCATTGAAATATCATATATTTTATGTCACTTACAGTTAGATATAATCTTCATAGATTATATCTAACTGTAAGTGACATAAAATATGAACTATTCCAATGTATTCCTTTGGTAGTGTTCTCCACAACCACAGAGTTTGTTGATGTAAAATAAAAATGCGGCGACTTTTGACCACCTTTCTCTATTATGTATACGTTATTTCGGGTAAGTTGGTTGACAGCCCTGTCAATATCGCGGCCAATTCCCGTGTGGTACATGCGACATGCCGGTCATCCTGCTGAATTATTGAACCATCCTCCGCCGAATCAATCGCGCCCGTGAGCGCGTACCGGACGTCACGACCCGAGCCACGTCAATAAGCTTTTTGCAACGTTTGCCTTTCAACTGCCTCCAAAGACTCGAATACCCTTTCTGCTGGACAACTGATGGGCTTTATTTAGCACTGAAAGATTTCCGAAAGCCATACATACCGTGTTCTAGAGAACCCAGCGAGCGTTCGACTGCGGAAATGTCACTCAATATTCGAGCCTCTATTCACTTTGAATAGGGGCTTCATAGACAATATCGTGTCAATCGGTTTTTGGGGTATCGAATTTCATTAATCTTCTTAATTAAAGCTCACTTTTGAGGATTTTACAATAGAGTAGGCTTAGGTATTCAATTGTACAATATACTATTGTACTGTAACTGTATATATGCTGTGTTGTATGCCATGCCTGCCATATTGTGTCAAACTCTGCACCACCGACTGAGGTCGACTGATAGAAAATGCCGCCTTTGTGCAGTGTTTCATTAGTGCATAGTCTTAAATAAAAAAATATTATTGACTAGCCTTTTATATTTGCCCGCGACTTCATCCGCGTAGAAGTCCAAAATGGTTTTATTAGGTTTTTTGAGATACAAAAATATGAAACATTATTTATTATCTTCGTCGTGTGTGATAGTCCATTGAATTGTATGGCGAGCGATATTGTATCTTAAGATAAAATATTATAGTATCTTAGCCGTGTGCAGCGCCCCTTAGTGAACTCCACTGCGGTTGACGTAACCTACGACAAACTTATTATTTACGTTTGGTACAGTAATCGGGTCTAGGGATCAAACCGCAAAATTAAGTTTGTTTTTTATTGTATATATTTTTCCGGGATAAAAAGTACCCAGTGTGGTGCCCAGGATATTAAAGAATAATTATACCAAGTTTCATCGTAATGGAACCGGTAGTTTTTGCGTGATGTTTGAACAAACAGACAGACAGACAAAAATTATTTTAATCACATTTTTGGGTTCGGTGTCGGTCTACTAACCCCCTGCCATTTATTTTTTTGATATTTTCAATGTACAGAATTTTCACTTCTACAGATTTATTATAAGTATAAATGATAAAAATTTTGTAGCTCCTCAAACTTACAGTTATAAGACAGGGTGTATACATAGTGTCGTCTGTTGACCTTTACTGTAATTGAATAGACATGAGACAGCAAAGTCCTTTGTCGAGCAAGTTGCAATTTCTTGGCGCGTCGTAATGGCCAGCTCTTTGTCCTGTCCATTCTTAAGCGGTCACCCTTGAAGATAGATGGGGATAAGTCCAGAAACACGCATTACAACACTTTAGGCGGTCGAAGGGGTGATGAGAACGTATTACCTTCCTACATTGCCTGACGTTGGAAAATGTTAGACGCTTTATTTTTAGGAGATGCTAAAACAAATGGGTGTTCATTAAATGCTGGACTAGCTCACTGATTCTAAAACCGAAACAAAAATACTATCTCACTAAGCATCTATGATTACCGCTCATCATATTTCATGAACTATGCAAGCCAACCAAAATCTCGGTACAATTTTGAAGCTATTCGTCAATGCAAAGAAAATTCCTTCAGACATCTCTCGACGAACTATTTATGAGCTATTTGCATCTTCAGACAAAGCTATATGATTAATCGTCGTCTGAATGACACTCGCCAAGTCCACCAGAGAGGCAGGGGCGTAAACAACAAAGTGTTACTTAAATCATTCTTGCAGTACCGCCCCTAATTGCTGCGAGTCAATTCTGACAGCTGATTGGCTACACAAAATTAATGGACGAATGAAGTTATCATGATGAATATTGTGGTAGATCAGTTTACTGCAGACACTTGAAAATTGTGCCCATATTTTTATTCGATTTCGTAAAGATTCTAGTATAAAGGCTTCTACAGGCAGGCGCAATGTAACAATGCGACAACGCAAATATATTACATATTTTATTATTACATACAAATTATATACTTGATGTAGGTCTATTGGAGTGTATCCAATAGAAATTGTGTGTTTGAGTTTTGTTTCCTAAGAAAATTTTAGGAAAAAAAATGTTACAAAAAATAAATGTAAGGAATAATAAACAAAGAAAAAATCATACATTTAAAATAATCACTAGATGTCCTATTTGAAATTGAGAGCAGTGGTAGCTGAGTGATAACGGCCCCGATCTACGATTTGTAGGTCGCGGGTTCAAACCCAGCCAGGCGCATTACTTTGTGTAATTTATTTCATCATCACTGCTTTTAAAACGGTGAAGGAAAACATCGTGAGGAAATCGACAGGCCATAGAACCAAAGATTCGAAGACGCGTGACATCCACCAATACGCACTGCGCATGTTGGATTGCGGCCCGTTCCCTCTCCTAGAGAGGAGGCCCGAGTCCCAGCAGTGGGAATATTAAAAGGCTGACTATGCTATACTATGCTATGCCTGCGTGAAATTAGCGAGCGAGAAATTAGTCCCAAAATGGTGGCGGTACGTTGCCATACAAAAGCCTGAACTTATTAAATTGTCTACTAAAGTAAATAGATCCCAATTAGATGTCAGCACAACACATACTATTGCTGAAAATGGAACTGTATCCGAATTATTTGGCTAAATTTGCTCCAAGAAAGTAAACAGAGTATATTATTAGGTGGCCATCATCGCGTGAAAGTTATAAGGGTCAACTGGGGAAACAGGGAGTAGTTATAGAGGACGTCTAACAACCCACAATATATCCAATACTTTACTACTGTTCATATTTTGTTCTGTAATGATACAATTGGTATTGGCGACTTGCAATTCTATTTGGTCTGTGAAAGAAAAGTAGATACGTGAGGAAAATACATAATTCAACCCTAGATAGTAGGTATTTTGAAGGCAAATAAAAATTGCAAGATTTTCAGACCGATTGCCTAACATAACATGCTTCTGAAAACATGTCTTTATTTTAATAGAATTCGAATAAGCTGAAGTAACATAAAGTGTTAGAAAACGACTACAGAATCAGAATTATTATCTATATATACAATAATCAATGCCACTTTTCATAGTAATTTTATAACTCAAAAACGGGCTCACCTATCCAAACCAAATGTTTAGGCTTTGTTCGGACTATTTAGTAGATAGTTTATGTGAAGTTTGCACAAAATCGGTCGAGCGGTTCTTCATTTATCACATTATTGCACCCGTGCGAAGCCGGGGCGGGTCGCTTGTTCCCTATAAATTGAAACATAACTTTATATCCTTCATTTTGATTTCCCACTCGATAGTTTTGGTTTAAAAATTATGACTTAGGTACAATTTAGCGACAAAAATCCGCCATTTTGATTTTATTTAAATAACAGTTCTAAGAACACTTGACTGTTAGACGAATCTAACAAAAGCTGAATTGTCAAAATCCATCCAGCTGATTGGAAAATACGAGCTAATACCTAAATTAATTTACAAACATTACAACTTATACTTACAAGATACGCGTCAAAAACATAAATCTTCTTTGGTAGTTAGATAGAATAGCGTCACCATAAAAAAAAAATGGAACTCAATTTGAAAGTTTAAGAACAGAATGCAAAATAATACAAGCACTTATCTAAATGTATCGAAACGGAAATTCAATTTGGCGCCGCAAACGAAGGAACTCTTCAGGGACTGTTTCGAACAACACCTTGCCATGTAAACGTTCATGAACATACATATACGGTCGACAAAAGAGTTTGTTTACACGGGGCTAAAATGCATTCAAGCAATATTCGTTTTTATTGCGTGACAATATCTTTTGAAAATACACTTGTTCTTATTGCACTGCGTTTAGGCTCCCATTGCGGTGCATTTCGGACACAACTGTCTTACTTTTCTTATCTGCACTTGATGTATTGTGGCCCTTTTTTATTATTTATTGGCTCATACTTGACCACCATCTCACTTGATGGTAAGTGATGATGAGGTCGACGGTGGAGCACGCTTGCCTAGAAGTAATCTATTCACTCTTGACTTAAAGACCCCTAGGTTATAGCTATCAGAAATCAAACTCCGGCAAGGAATTCCACTCTTTCGCTATACGCACAATGAACGTATTCCCAAAGCGTTTAATACGGGTGGTGCATCGCCGTACGTCTGGTAGTCCGATGATGGAACGGGTTTGGCGGATTTAAGTCATGCAATTTTGACGCACCAAAATACTACCGGTAGAAAACAGACAAGCTAGCAACTAGGCGTCGGTGCTCAAGACTTTGAAGCTTCGACTTGACGAGTGCAGACACACAGTTAGATATTACATCAGTGACTACAGATATTATAAACGACTAGCTTTTGCCCGCGGTTTCATCCGCGTACATGAAATGTAGCCTATGTCACTCAGGAATAAAGCAGCTTTCTATAGGTGCAAACATTTTAGCATTCGGATTAGTACTTTCAGAGATTACCTCCTACAAACATAAAAACAAAAAAAAGCTTTACCTCTTTTTAAATTTCTTTTGGAAATAAGCAGTACCTTTGTACAAATTTTTATATTAAGATACCTGTATTCTTCTGTAAATTTGTGTATACATAAATAATAAAATAAATATAATATTAGTGCAGATTAGTCCAGTAATAATCATGCTATAGCCATTTAACCTCATATATCAAAATGTACCAACTGTCAAACTTGAACAACCAGTAGGCAGACTAAACAAGAGAATAGTAAGAAAGTTTTTGCTCCCTCTTGCATCCTGTTTGTTTTTGTCGACAGTACCTTATATGGAACGCTCCCCAAATCATGCTCTTATGTTAGTTTCCAAGTGGCAAACTGTGACTGTTCCCCAATCTTTGGACCTCACACACAGCGCCCTTCTGTTCTATTTTAAGAACAATGTCAAGGCTTTCTGGGAGATTAGAAACGCTTTCTCCTCTAGGGCATAGATTTATCTTCATATATGGGTGGATATTAGTGAGATGGGACGTTCAAAAGTTTTTTACTGAGAACCAATCTTGGACATCAATCTTAATGACTTAGTGTAACCTTTAGAACTTTTTTGTTACGCGTCTCGTTTTTTTTGCTTGAAAATTGTGTGGTGGTTGTACTAATTTCTTTTAATCTGTTTAGTAAAAAAAAAAAAAATAGAAGTTGAAAATAACCATCACGAATCTCTTTAGTCGATAGACAAAAATAGTAGCTATATTTTACACTAGCAGCGGATTAAAGGGTAGCCCGCGAAATTTTCTTAAGTTTTTTGCATTTCGCAGGTCAGTGTCAAGTATTGAATGATTATTTCTTGAAATAGTACATTTTGATACCAGAGCAGAAAGGGCTGTAGTGACAAATTTGCACGTGTATCAAAAGACTTTTTTCAATTCACTTACGAAGAAAGCTCGCCTTTGTACATTAGCTGTCCATTTTTAATAATTTGTTATTTTATGTACAATAAAGAATAAAAAAAGAAATGAATAAACGGGGGTTAACCAAAGAATCGTGGTGTACGGCGCGTGCCCGGCCTGATACGATACATGTAATAAAATTGTGGCGCAGGCGAGCACGCGCACGTTCTGCACTAGTGCGGAAAACAGTCTATTGCGTGTCTAAAAGCGGTGGGATAAGAGCAGGTTTTCGAGTAAAAGTATTAAAAAAAAATCGGAGTATTTACCTTAAAAATCTGAAATTGGGCCTAGATAAAACCAATATTTTCTTGGATTTTCTTTTTTGCTGTAATGCCTTTATTGGGGGAATTTCCAATGACAAGACCATTATTAAGTTTCAGTTTCAGTTGATAGTTAACAGTTGTCGTTGAGCACGAACGAAATTGCTGGTACATGGCACATGTGTTTTTTTTACCTGAGCGATAAAAATCTACTGCAGTTAGATATATTGTAAACCTTATTCAGACAATGAACACCGTACCTACATATTTATAACACATTTTTACCCTTACTTGTATTACATAAATTAAAAAGCGAACGGACCCTTGCCCTACCTCTAATTTATTTTCCTAAAATAGAAAAAGCAGGTACACGCGTACATATAGGCAGGCGCGCCGAGATTCCACGAAATCGGCGAACTTGCATGAAAGAGAATCATGAAAATTCAATAAACGAGGGTTTTGTACCAAGATCCGGATCAGTAGTCTTTGGAGCTCCCCGCCTTACTCTGTGGAACACGTGGTCCTACATACCTATGTATGTACACAATGACTATGTCACGAATGTCGGGTTTTTTAAAGCAATGTGGCTTTTGTTGTTCTGATACCTCGATAAATATACCTACTCAGAATTTAAGTTAACAGGGATAGAAACCTGCGTTGGAATGAATGTTGATTTGAGTTGAGCTGTCGAATGACTAAAGTGATTCTTGGAAAGGAATATACCATTCAGCAGCATAGCATAACATAGCATAGTCGGCCTTATAATGTTCCCACTGCTGGGACTCAGGCCTCCTCTCTAGGAGAGGGTATGGGCCGTAATCCACCACGCGGGCCCAGTGCGGATTGGTGGATGTCACATGTCTTCGAATCTTTTGGTTCTAGAACATGCCGGTTTCCTCACGATGTTTTCCTTCACCGTTTTGAAAGCAGTGGTGATGATATAAATTACATAAAGTAATGCGCCTGGCTGTGTTTGAACCCGCGACCTACAACTCGTAAGTCGGGGCCGTTACCACTCGGCCACCACTGCTGTCAGTCCACCATTCAGCAGCGCCGGCTTTTAAAAAACCTCATGCCATTGCCCATGCTCATTTCATAGTCTTGAAAAAGTGGCGAAGTGTGAGAAGAGAAATGCACACTGATTGACCGATAAATAAATAGATGTCCTACTTACAAACTGCTTACTTAATTACTAATGATGTATACAATAAACTAGTTTTTATTATCAAGAAATATTATACGTAACCAAAAAAGCGATTACTGATCTATTTCTTGATGTCTATTCTCACAGAGGTGCTCGGCACCCACTGTTTATTTCTCATGGTTGCTCGAGCCCCCGAGCACGGCGCCCCTGAAACCATTATCGTGTACTTTTTTTGGTGGGAAGTAATGAAATAACTTATCCCACTCTAAAAAGAGTAGGGAAAATAAGCGAAAAAATATCATGTTGTTTAAATTTTATTTTTGGCAAAATTATTAGTCTTACGAAAAAATGATATGTTGATAATTTTGTACATGAGTCTATAATAAACATGTATTTGTTTAAACCTATTGACTAAACCGTTACCGAGGAGTAGGCTTCAGAAAGTCACTGTTTTATAACACTGTTCAGGAGTTAGGGCCTTAAAAAAAACCATCTCATGAATGTCGTGAAAGGTGACCTGTATATGTATTTATGTCAAAACCTATCTAATCTACTGCTAACACACACACATACTGCTAATAACTAACACAAAGTAATCTATGTTACAAGTTGTGCCCCGCTTAGGCGGAGAACCACCGTGTCCTCGTGGGGGCGATTGGCGGCGGCGACCTCTGGCGTCATGCCCTGTTACAGGCAATGGTCTGGAGCGAGGAGGAATGACAGGAGGTTTTGGCTCCTAACGTTTTTATTTGAGTATCGTTGCTGTCTATAGCATAATAACAAGCATAATTAGCCTTTTTTTATGTTCCCACTGCTGGGACTCAGGCCTCCTCTCTCTAGGATAGGGAATGGGCTGTAATCCACAACGCGGGTCCAGTGCGGATTGGTGAATGTCACATGTCTTCGAATTTTTGGTTCTAGGACATGCCGGTGACCTCACGATATTTTCCTTCACCGTTTTGAGAGCAGTAGTGATGAAATAAATTACACAAAGTAATGTGTCTGGCTGGGTTTGAAGCCGCGACCTCAACTCGTAAGTCGGGGCCGTTACCACTTGACCACCACTGCTCTCAAGTTGTTTATACAAGGGCTTAAATGAGTATAGCTGTGGACGTAAATATTATTTTATAACTCATTAACTCCTGCAAAAGGCTAGCCAGCGTGAAATTAAAGAAAAATATGTTCCAACGGAACACAAAAAGTATCTTAGTTTCTATTCCAGGATGTTCTGTTTACCATTGTGTCAAACAACCAAATCCGTTCAGCGTGAAGTACAAACATACATACACCCACATAAAACAAACCTTCGCGTTTATAATAAAAGCGTGATTTAGTAGTCATTGCTTAAAAGTTTAAAGGTTATAAAAGCTTAGCAATAGAAGGGTCTGTGTGTGGTCAAGCGCTTTTAACAACTCATTTCAAAGTTTGGCACCAAATAATATTTAGGGTGCCTGTTTTGATCCGTTAAGCTAAATTGCCGGAATATCGTGTTCGTATTGAGCTCACGAGTCCCTCTTGTCGCCGAAAGGACAAGGTATTTTATTATTAAACGCTCTTTGTAAAGTAGACGGTAAGCGGATCCGTAATTTATTATTAATGAGATAAAGATAAGGTCCTAAGTAGACCCTCTCTAGGTGACGCGCTTCAAGGAAAGCCGTCGTGTCAAATCAACTCAATATTTAAATTACGTTAAAAGCGTTATCTATATTTAAACATTACACGAGTAATTATAGGATATTAACGGGCAGAGAGTCTAGTGTTAAGTGACAAACTTGTGTCAAAGACACTCTCTGGGCTCAAAGGGATGCCGAAGCTAGGCCGACCTCCTAAGGACCATCTCTCACACACTGTCACGACTCGACGACGGTCATTATTTATGACACGATTTTGTAGTTATGTACGCGTATTTATGTAGTCGATAACTTATTAGGTATGTCATGGGTAGAGGTAAATTATCATATTAAATATCTAATATATTACTTCATTAAAACTGTGTTACAATAAGCTTTCCCTCATATTATTAAACTAATTTTCTTAAAGTAACACCGAAATTAACATTGTAACATAATTTAATTAAATAAAGATCCCAACACACTTGGGTGAACCGCGAACACATTAGCGAGTGTTTCCTACGCACGCGTATTTTGTCAAACTTCGTGCAAAGTTATAAACAAAAGCGACTGAGCGATTCTCATTCGATTAAACAAACAACCACAAAACCAAATATTGTTTCAGATGATATGGATACTGGGAACCTTGCAACGAATTTAAAGCAATTAAACATTTCTACAAATATTTGTATTTACAAAACGGAATGAATTACTGAACGCTTTTTAAATTTTCATGAATGTGTACCTACGTTATATTTTTGCTAAATCCGGATGCCCTCTCTCCTGAAATATGCTGAGACAGCTCATACAAAATGGATCTGGCGCCATTTACCTTGTTTTTAGAGTGGACGCATGCAGCATTTACCTCTGTCGACCGTATCGCAGAGCTGTGTTTTACCTGCTTACGTGTCACTTGTACTAACACACCAGTATCTGCATTGCATTACGTTGTTTTCATTAACTAACGAACTTACTACTTACTTACTTTCATCTATACTAATATTATCAATGTCGTAATTTATTTTAAGTACTTTTACAAAGAAATACATAAAACACTTAACTAATTAAAACTATATATACACTAAAATCAAAAACTACTAGCTAAAATATGGCGTCATAAAACTCCTCCGCATCGCTGTCGACTGGTATAAATAGGTAAGATTTCGATTTTTGTGTTTGAATTTTTGTTTGTAATAATTATTTAGTTTATACTTAAAAACTACTAGACCGATTTTTTTATTTTGTTTCACCTGTAGAATACTACTTGATCACTGAGTGACATATTTTTCTTCCACCCAGGTGAAGCCACTGGCAGAAGCTTTTAAATAACTTAATATATATTTTATTTTATAAATTTTGCGACCCTGTCGGTTCTAATAATGTTACAAAAACATCTCTTTACATTTTCAGTCGGTTCGTTAAATATAAAAAAATACAGAGCCATCGAACGTGCGAACCCAATTAAATCATTATTGCTTTTTATATAGGACGCGTCAATATTTATAATTTCTAACGATCAAACATTTTTTTTTCGTAAAGCACGAATTAGGTAACCTTTTCATTTTCCCTTACAAAGAAACACACAACCTGGCAAATTTTATCCCTTGCGCATATTTGTTTAACCTACTCTAGTCTGTGTACTTTACATTAGAGTGGGGTAGCCTCCTTCACTTCAACCTGTGCGGGTAACTCGTAGTGTGGAAACATCTTGAGCTCGCACCTGTACCTAGTTAGTTTTATCTACTTGTGTACGCTTTACTATCTCTATGGCGCCTGGGACTAACAAGCATCACAAACTCCAAAAATTATGTACAGTAAAGATAACTTACAAAAGCACTCTATTAAGGGGTCGTAAGCGTGGATGAACAAAGTAACATAATTATGCGAAACAAAACGAGTGCTGCTCTGAAATAACTAAAGGGGAGCAACTGCGCAAGATGTCTGAAGCAACGAAATTTATTGTAATGAGTTTTGAAATATCATCAAGCATCCATTCATATTTATGGTTGCGGGAAAGGGGTGTTTACCGCTTCGTTTAGGAGAGTACGTACAATTTTGAGAGTGTCACATTTATTGCATAATAATGTCGTTTGCGCAATGGACTGCACGCATTTATCATCGTCGTCTCCTTGCGCACATTACGCTTACTTACCTTCGTCCTAGTTAAGCCAATGTCACAGTTAAGCCTTGTATGTTCTCTCGGTAACAAAGCTGCAGAGAAGCCATGACAGGCATATGTCATCTCTCATCACTCGGAATTAGCGAGTAGCAACGAATATACACGGTGCTTTACGGACTTTAGACCATTCATGGCCGACGCGGCGACTCCATCAACAAAGATCATTAGTTGGAATAATATTTTGTGAGGGTTTCTGAATATTTCCATGCCATAACAATTTTATTATAAACCTATTAAATTCGTAACACTTTACCTGAAGTGTAATGTACACAAGCCCTTACGCTTAAGCCTCGACCCTCCACGCCAGGACCATTTGTCTTGCCGCAACACTTCGCATTCAACTGTCAAATTCGATGTTCCATTGTTAATAAGGCTTAAGTTGAAGTATAATTAAAACTGAGGAGTTCCCAGTTAACTGACGTAACGAGTTTTCAGTTGGAATAAAATAATACGCCCATAATGAATACTTTCTATTCTATTCATTTGTTATGTAAATATGTGGCAATTGAATGAATCATTCTTGCTATCAGCACGATTAATAAAATTTTTCGTTATATTTATAAATTACTGCTCACCTCAAACAGCAAAGAGCATGATTATTTATAACCTAAGTGTTGAACAGACCTATAAGGATTATTTTTGCAAAATATGAACAGAATCGGTTCAGCAGTTTTTATACTAATTAAAAATATAGCTCCACATTTCTATTGTTTTATTATACTTTTTTTTCGTATTTACAACTAAATGTTTGTACGTCTCTTCCACAAAGGTACCCAAAAAACTAATATTATTTAAGAAGATAGTAGAATTATCTGCACTAGTAAATCTTGTCACATAGATTACTATGCCCGGGACACAGTTATTTTTTTAATCTAAAATATGGCTGTTTTTGAAATAAAAATAGTGGTGTGAGTCGGAGATCGTTAGGTGTGTTTTGCGGTCATTATGGTGAGGTGTAGAGGTAATTACAGTGTGGTGTTATTATCTTTATTTATCTTGGAATATTCAGCAATTTTTCAGTGTTGTTAAATATATAGTGGTGACCGATTGGTAACAGCCCCGACTTACGAGTTTTAGGTCGCGGGTTCAAACCCAGCCAGGCGCATTACTTTGTGTGATTTATTCCATCACCACTGCTCTCAAAACGGTGAAGGAAAACATCGTGATGAAACCGGCATGTACTAGAACCAAAAATTCGAAGACATGTGACATCCACCAAACCACAATGGGCCCGCATGGTGGATTATGGCCTATTCCGTCTTCTAGAGAGGAGGCCTGAGTCCCAACAGTGGGAACATTATAAGGCCGACTATGATATGCTATATGCTAAATATATAGAATACTGAAGGCGATTTAAGAAAACGATGAATCAAAAGTTCTAAGTGGCGTATATGAACTATTCAGCTAAGGATGGCCGCCTACTATTAACCGGATTGGCAGTCAATTTACCTTAATCGTGTTCAGTTGCCTACAAATTATTAAAGTGTTAAGCTGCTCCCACCTGTAAATATTAGTGAGTTTTACCTTGTTGTACTGCTGTACGACGTACATTGAACGCTCGCAATAATAAAGTACGTCGTGTGCGCTTCGCGTGCATGCAATAAAAAACTGTTGAAAGCCTGCAAGAATTTTAACAGAGCGCCAGTTCATTTAATATTTATTAAATTGGCCTGCGTATTTTACTACTGTATGTTAATGAGTTCAGGAAGAGGAATAGCGAAATAAGTGCGAACAAAATAATCAGTTGAGTTACAAGCTTGTTAGCCTTATTGTTAGGCGAAAGGGTTGTTTTGGTATTTCTGTTCCCGTTAATACGTGTTCTCATGGGATTTGCGGGGTAAAATCAACACGAAATTATTTTGCGGAAACATAATTATTAGCAGGTAGCAGGTGTAAGGAATCCCTTGCTTTTATTCGAATTATTTGTTAAGGACCTTTTATTTTTTATGTCGGTGTCGTAACATCATAATGAATCCACATACCGAACCCAAATTAAAGGTTTAATTTTCGTAATAATTTATGTTGCACAACTTTGTTTGTATTTAATTTATTTTACAAACAATTAATTAGTTTAGTAAATTGAAAATCGAAGCTATCAACAACCATACTTTTGCAAAATAATATTGTCAATACGTAAATTAGCTTCAAAATTAAACGCTATTCAAAATAGAACATCATTATTGAATTTAATTTTATTGATATTAGTAAATTTGTAGCTGGGGTTGCCAGCTACGTGTGGATGGACGGCATTCGGGGTTTTCATTAGAGAAATTGTGGAGTTAAATTAGCTGGTAGTGTTCAACTGATACATGGACATCAGTATGCATGGCGAGGTACGGCCGCGGCGTGAGGTGTCGGCGCACTGATTGCGTTACCACCTGCATTAGGAAGTAGCAACTACTGGACTGAGGCTAATGCGGTTTACACCATTCCGTGCTCCAATACTTTGGCGATCAAAGAAAATGTTAGAATAATTCCAGTGTTACATTGAGGAGTAAAGACGAAGTAGGGTTATTCGTGAGAGGTTAATCGTTTAGTGATGTCAACGATCTAAATGTTTAGCTTCATTGATAAATATTAAGATGAATATTCATGACTATTTTAAGCATCCAGTATGACATATACATCATCATAATAGATATATCTCACCGTAAGCCTTTTTACTAAAATACACCGTTGAATTAACCGCCCGAATGATATTCAACCATTCAATCAAAGAGCTAGGCAAATGATCGATAACGTTTCATTACTGGCCTAGCCTAACCCTTTCCTTTTAGGAAGACTGTGGCAAGTCGTAAAATTAATTTTTGATTTGCGTTCAGCTGTCAATGCGCTGAAGACCGTCGTAAGTAAGACGAGCTGACGAAGTACTACTGCACGATGCTCTTTTTTAAATGAAATAGGAGACAAGAAAATAGGTTTAAAGAAACCTTACTTACAAGAGACTTTCATGTCCATCAAACCTAACCTAACCTGTCCGAGTCGGGTGCCCGGTGCATTTTTTTTTTCTTTTCGTAGCCCCATTTTATGAATTGCCTAAGTATTAGCCAGACAGTATATAATTGTATTAGACGATTCGTCTGAATATAATTCGGACCACTAGTTAAACAGTGCTGTTTTTATCAGGCTAGGCTGATAACTGTATGGCTAATTAAGCTGGTGGCTACAGTTATACCATGAAACCTATTTAGTCGATGAACTGTAAACGAAATAGTCGAATGTCAATTTTCGTGGTCGACATTTAACACTTTAATGTATTAAAGTTGATACGATCGTTGAAACTTTTTCCATTTAGTGTGGTGTGGAGTGGAGTCGGACATTTAATCACACGAAATATTTCAACTTTGGACATAATATTGCGTAGATGAAACATGGGGCAGGGTCGGCGTGCCCGGCATATAAAGGTCGACGTACATAACGCGTTGTACCGTATATAACAACTTTCCCGAGCTGAGAATTCGTTATTGTACAGTACAAAGTCGAGCCAAGTTCGACACTAAATTGAAGAAATTGTTACAGTTTCATAGTTTTAGCGTCGGTTGCTCAGTACTGTAAACCTTACGTCTAACATCTATAAATGCAGGAGTTCGGTACTTTTGATAAGCCTCTAATAATAATAAACATAATCACCCTTATAATATGTCCACGACTAGGACCCAGGCCTTCTAGATGAGGGAATGGGTCGTACCTCCCTAATCCAGCACGCAGGCCCAGTGTCCATTTTGATTTTAGAACATGCCAGTGTCCTTAGGCTGTTTTCCTACACCATTTTGAGAGCGATGGTGATGAAATAAATTACACAAAGTTAGGCGGATGCCTGTGTTTGCCCCACCCAAAATCTCATAAACCGGGGCCTTTACCCCTGGGCCACCATTGCTCCTAAGCCTCTTAAGCATCATTAATATGTTATTACAATGAAACTGTCAGCAGATAGCTTCGGCGATTACGGATGTTTCCCGAACCTCTCGTTTGTTTACTCAAACTTTGTCTATGTTTTGTCGTATTTATTCGGTAAACCCCATTAACGAATCTATGCAAAGTTGGCAGCCCTTAATCCCTGACTTTATGGCCGGGCCTTTGGATCGATTAAGCGGCATCCCTCCTGTATCAGGGCTGTCTCGAGTGAGAACGGGTCTTCATCATGCATTGACGCCTCGTCATTCGTCTGTTACAAGTTCCAACTTAACGTTAAATGTTTACTGGCCCGTGACAGACGCAGCTGACCGCTGAGTAAGTATAAACCTGCTTTGTTATGTGGAGTGAAAACATAACTTTATTTCAGCCTCGGGCCTTGATTAGCGGTTGGTCGGTTAACCGTAGTTATCTGTAAGTTGTAGTTCGTGTGCGGGTTATAAAATAAAGGTTAACAGGGACATTCTCGTATGTACCTAGAGATAAATGAAATATGTTCGCAGTAGAAACGCTAGCTAGCATCTGTCGCTACTTGTTGAGTCTCAACTCGGAAATTTTTAACCTCATGTTGGAGAATTCTCAAGTCCTATTCACATGATATCACATACCTAGTTATTTATCTGACACATCACAGCGGATGTTTTACACCTGTTTGGTCTTTTATGATGAGTGTGCACTTTGAGACACAAACGCTTTAGTTTATGCGTTGGGGGGGGAGTCTAGAACTAGGTGTGTGATTGATATGGATCATGTAGTGGACAGTAATCATTCGGCCATCGTCGTGACACATCAGGGCTATGGTGGGGCTCGGTAAGTCTTGTAACGTAAAGGGCAATTGAAGGAGCACAGGTGGGATTGAGCCTGGTCTGTTGGTCTAATGGTTAGTGGCATAGCAATCAGCTATGCTGGAGGTCGTGGGTTCGATTTTTACCCAAAACAAATGTTTGTGTGATGAACACGATAACTTATTCTGTGTCTGGGTGTAAATTATTTATAGGAATAATATGTATGTATTTAGATATATATATATATATATATATGATATATTATCAGTTCTCTAATACTCATACCACAAGTTTTGCTTAGTTCGGAACTAGATAGCAGTGTGTGAAAGTTGTGGAATATTATTATTATTATTATTGCCACCACCCGCACTGGGCCCGCGATCCACCAACCCGCACTAGGCTCGCGTGGTAGATTACGGCCCATTCCCTCTGCTAGAGAGGAGGCCTGCGTCCCAGCAGTGGGAACGTTATAAGGCCGACTATGCTATGCTATTATTATTATTCAGTCAGTAAAAGTCTGATACTCTCTTTCACTCCACCTGGAGCGGAGCATTTGATAATTTCCTAACTAAAATAAATGGGCGTGTCACATACTGGCTTCGGAATTGTCTTGTGTTTCCTTTTAAGTTCAGAGTGTGAGTTGATGCTCCAGATTTTGGAATACCTAAAGTACATTCGCGAAAAACAATGAACGGTTTTTCATTACTAAAAAATGTAAAATAACTCGATAAATTTCGATTCAAGACATTTTTACGTCTTAATTTCCGTTTTTTAAATTAATGTCAATAAATGTAGGGTCAATGACCGCTATTCCAAAATCTGGAGCCGAATTTAGTACTACAGTGTTACTAATTGTCTCTATTTGAGGACTTGCTTATCAGATTTGCCACTATTCCAATTCTGCACCCACAACTGTAAACTGACACGGTCATCTGGTAGGTTAATGATCCTACATACCTGGACACGACATAGTTTATATTTGTGTTAAGAAAATAACATATACCAACCTCTTTAATTTTTTACTTGTGGCAAAATAGAAAATAATGTGTTGTATTGTAAAAAAGCCACAAAATAGAAACGAAAAGTCGATTAAGTATTCGGTATTGACCCATTGGGGGCAACGATGTACGCAAGTATGGGCCACAAAAAATTAAGGACCTCTGCGCGAAATAACGTTTGGCTGTTCAGCAATATTTCTAGGCTATTGCACAGCCTCCCTCGAGATATTTTGATAGAGCGATGAGTAGTCAAGAGCCTATTCGTTTCACATCCATCACGAGTGTCTGGGATGTCCCGGTTGAGTAGTTACTGTACGTTTACGAACTTAGATTAATGTCAGAAAATTCACCGATGTACGCAACTACGATATATCTCGGGAATCGTGATAAATAAAGTAGCAGTTTCTTCCTTTAAGTAGTAAGATATTTCAGTCCGATATTTATCGGTGAATAAGAAATTGCAGACACATAAATTGAGTATAACCTACGGGTGCGGCGGTTGATTTTTACGAAATTAGTAATCGTCTTTATGATCGACATAACTTAATGAGTGTGACTTACCTACTCAAAGGCTTGCTGGCAGAAGAATCATTGTTGAGTTGAACTCACTTTTGTACATGAATTGTCAAATAATTGTATTATGTTAAGTTTTGTGCACAATAAAGAATTAAGAATAATAGGTATATCGAACTGGCTAAACCTCTCATATCTCCGTATCTTAAAAGGAAAAATATCTTATAGAATCACTTTGTTGTCCTTCTGTCTATCAAGACTCTTTATCTTGGGATCGCGTGTAGGTATCAAATTGAAATTAAAACCATATACTCGAGTCTACGGTCCCTTGAAGCTGTGAAAATATCAAACTTCTGAGCTAACGAAAACAAAAAAGATACGGCCGTTTATGTTGCAAAAAACGTAAATTTCGAAACTCTCAAGAGTATCAAAATTCATAAGGTACTGTGGCGACCATGGAGGTTACATTTATACTACTAACTTGCAAACTAGCAACATATACTTTTTAGGTTTATATTTTAAAAAGCTTAGCTTAGCTTAATTCATTGATGTTATGAAAATAGAGTTAGGGGGATGTCAATACAAATCTACACGTGATTTTATATATAAAACGTACAAGAAAGTGCAGTATAATAACAGTATAATTGAACCAGAAGCTTTTCATTTGCGTTTCTCCTATCAAAAATGGTTGAGGCGCCTTATCAAAGATTTTAGATATAAGTAGCTGACAGTTCGAAAAAAACAACTGGTTCAGCCCTACGAAACCTCTCAAAAAAGGAGCAAAGCAAAGAAATCCAGCGATTTAGCTGGCGTAGCAGGCGAGGAGTGGACGCCTGGTAATATAAAGAGCTAAGTAGTTTTTATATTGTTTAAAATGTTGAAAAGGAGAGATGATGTTCTCAGGCGTAGACGAAGTGTGTTTCAAAGAATTTTTGGCCGATTTCAGGCAGACCGCTAGTTCAAACGAATGGTTGAAGAGTGATTACGCTCTCATATTAGGCGCATTCCTTTATGGTGTGGCGCAACATTTCTATAGATACACATATCATGATGATCTGGACTTTACAACGTTATGCGGCAAATTAAGAAATCAGTTCCTATGCGAATGTTTTTGTAGCGACATCTATCGCGTCACATAAGAAAATCCTGAATCGCGCAATCAAAGTTCTCCGCGCGATTAGAACACATAGAACGGCCCGAAATCATCTATCGGGCAGTTGCAGCCCACCAGACATAACACCCGTCTGGTTGGAGGATCCTCCCTTTTCAACGGAGGTTTGCGGGACTTTACTCTCTGTTTCGCATAACTCCAAACTGGTGACCCTCGACAAAGAACGTCAGCGCAGCCTTCGTGCAGCTACTACCTCGTGACGTCATCATCACTTCCTCAAGCTTTCGAGCAGCGAGCCATACAGCCAGCACCCACGGCTATAAAGGGTATCCTGACCACCAGCATGCCTACCTGGTCATACCTGGTCATCACCCTCAGCCTCATCAGCGACCTTGGCGAAGCACACTGCACCTTCGGCCAGTCACATGAAGAGCAATGAAGAACCTCTCCTGGTCGACGCAAGCAGTCAAGTCACTACGTCGCACAGCACCGCTCCGACTCACTGGAGCCAGCAGCACTACTCCGACTCACTGGAGCCTGCAGCATCATCCCGACTCACTGGGACAGCACCACCCCGACTCACTGGGGCATCACCGCAGACAGTTCCGACTCACCGAGAACTATGCGGCATTCGGTTCCGACTCACTGGAACCAACCTACCACTGACCTGGCACGCATCAAGAAGCATCAAGAACCATCGATCTCCGATCTCCGGAGGGGAGTGATGTAGCGACATCTATCGCGTCACATAAGAAAATCCTGAATCGCGCAATCAAAGTTCTCCGCGCGATTAGAACACATAGAACGGCCCGAAATCATCTATCGGGCAGTTGCAGCCCACCAGACATAACACCCGTCTGGTTGGAGGATCCTCCCTTTTCAACGGAGGTTTGCGGGACTTTACTCTCTGTTTCGCATAACTCCAAATTTTGATTGTAAACAACGTGCAGCGAGTGCAACATTAGAAGCATGTAATATTGAGGAAGAAACCGCAGATTTACTTGGAGAAGGCGGACCGTTAAAGGTTTTAAATGAAAATGATAATGCTGATTTATATTCTAAATTGATGATGGACGATCCACAAATTGATGAGCAGAGTGATGACAATGATGACTAGAGCTGTAATGTAAGCAGGTTAGTCGATGACGAGACCAGATTGGAGTGTACGGATGAAGTAAAAAACCCGGGTGTGTCCATTTCAATCATTATTTCACCTACTTAGTTTATTTTCTGGAAATCAATATTCGTTTTTTTTTAAATTGCAATGTGATCAGGATGAACAAACGGACAAAAATCATATCGACAATGATTATATGCTTTGGAAATTAATTACGAAGGTAATAATAACGAAACTGGACAGACTTTTTTCCAGAGTGAAGCAGATGATATGGTCCAGTACAGTACAAGGAATGTGGTTCATCCTATGTTGGTAACAACAAAATCAAATAGGTTTGATTTTATTTTCCATAAGAAATTTCCTCGTCATGCCACATATCAACCAAAAAAAAGCATGGCATTAAGGAAATCCTTCCACATTAAGTTGAATCGTAGTGCCCAAATAAAAAATAAAGAGTGTATGGCAAAAAACTGTATAGTCAGAAGAAAGTCCATCCGTCATCTTCATTCAAATAAAATAAAATCATATTCATCAAATTTTAAATTTTGTGATTATAACTTCATAAAACAATCCTTTTTATTGAAATATAAGTTTTGGAAATTTTATAAAAAGAAATTAAACTTTATTTTTAGGAATTATGAAATAAGGAAACGATTAATTTTAAAAATTTTGTAAAAATTTGGCTTTTGTTTTTGTTATCATGTCACTGCATTATTTTTGTGAGATCAGCAGGGCATGAATAATTAATCATTTCTTTTTGTTTCATGTTCGTTTCCATTGAGAGACGCCGCGCGCCGTCACCGAAGAAAGAAGACAAGAAAACTGTGCGTTAAATAGAGTTTTTTATTTTTCGTCAATTTTTTTTTTATTATGAATATAAAAATAATAATATTTATTTATTTTAAGACAACTTTTAGTCCACATTATATGGTAGTACTTATTTCTATTTTAGTTCATACATTACATCACACTGCTTTGGTATTCTTCCCGTAACAAATTACATAATTATTAAATTCAATTATAATTGTCACTAAATTTATTCGATGAGGTGAATTTGTTCCAGTTAATTTTTGAACTTGCAGTAGTCAAATTATTTTGGAAACTCCACAGTTTCACTCTTCTTCATTAGGAATGGTCCTACTAATGAAGAAGAGTGATGGAGTCAATGCTGATACCGACTTTGCAGGTAAGGCATAGCCTTCGCAAAGGGTGTCTAGTTGAAATCATTAGTTCAGCTGATGATTGAAGTCCCAAAGTTTAGTCAAGATGGACTGATAGATTATATAAGGCTTCATGATTTTTTTTTAAGTTTTATCACTGGAGCATATTCAATTTTTAGCAATGATAGAAACTTGCACAGTTCTGTCTTTAACTTCTTTGACATGATGAGCGTCCGGTGAGACTAAAGTCATAACCGTAAGGGTTGTAGTTCATATCTTGTTAGACCCATTCTGGGTAGATGTCAATTATGACAAGGGCGCTATGCTGTGGCTTTTATTTGGGTTTTGCTTCAGTGGGATTTAAACATGACAGCGTTAGTTAATGAGCGCATATTGACGCATAATAATTGTATAGAAATTATAAGAAAGTATTTTTTCGTCTGTCATGAGTTAAGGCTGCTCTACAGAGACAAGAAATTTATTCGGGACGGGTAAAGGGACACCTTAGTTATGTAAAGGCAGGTTTTACTTAAACCTTAAGTTTTTTTTTTTTTTAATAAAAGTGCTTTGCAACCTCAGCATTTCTATTCGTAGGGGCGTAGCTCAGGTGGCGACCATGGAGGTCACATTAATACTACTAACTTGCAAACTGGCAAGATATACTTTTAAGGTTTATGCTTTAAAAAGTTTAGGATTGATTGATGTTCTAACAATAGAGTTCATCATCATCTTCCTGCCCTTATCCCGTACTATTTGGGGTCGGCGCAACACGTTTTTTTCTTCCACTCTGCCTAACAATAGAGTTAGGGTCAATAAAAATATACACATGATTTTATATATAAAAAGTATTAGGAAGTGCTTCATACAGTATAATAACAGTATAATTGAACCAGAAGACTTCCCGTTGTCCTAGAATCCTGAAATTTGGCATGGAGCAAGGTCCCTTAGCACAAGTATAGGAAAAAATTTTAAAACTATAAATTTGTAGTTATGTCACAAAAAAACTCTTTTTGCGATTCGGAAAAATCTTCGTAATTCAATTCGGGAATTGTACTGTTTAAATAGGTAAGTTTGTTCGGAATCCTCAGTGCGCGAATCTGAGTCGCACTTATCCGGTTTTTTTTAAGTTACTCAGAAGTATTTTACCGGTTCTTTTCTATAAGAAAGGAGTAATTGGAACCGTGCACTTACTTTAGTTTTTTATAAGTGCCCATGTATGTAAAATAATTTTTTTTGAATTATATTATTAAATGAGGTCATCGAGTAAGTAACTTTAGTAGGAATTAAATTAAAGCTTTTCATGAACGTGTAAGTTTTACAATAATTCCTTTAGGAAGCTGGCCCGACAATAGCTTTAAGAAGGAGTCCGCCCACGACCAGCAGTAAGCGCTTTAAAGGTTGAATAAAAGTGTAATATTTTAATTTTCAATGTTTATCGAGATACGGCAGTTATTCATAATTTTACTTTTTATTTTACCACTTTGCCGGCGTGATTGATATACATATTGGTACCAAATTTCAGCTTTCTAGTGCTAACGGTCATTGAGATTATCCGCGGATGACGGACAGACAGACAGACAAACTTGGCGAAACTATAAGGGTTTCTAGTTGACTACGGAACCCTTAAAACCGGGTAAGAGCGAGTCGGACTTGCGCACAGAGGGTTCTGTACAATATGTACTTACCTATATGCATAATATGTACTAAAATTCAATATCCGAAGAGATTCTCAGAAAAGTTTTTTTACGTATCTACATGCTTTACAGTTTTGACATACTCGTAACTACAAATTCACAGTTTTCAGATTTATTCCTATACTTGTGCTATGAGACCTTGTTTCATGTCCAAATTTCAAGATAAAAAGTCCCATTGTTTGACTACCATATATACCTACTCCAAATAGAAGACAAAGTAACCTGTCTTTGTAGAATAACATCTAAATATCCACTTATAAGAGCGACAGAAGCAACAAACTAAACAAGTTTTAACTGTTGGACATTTTCATTAGAAAACCGTCTCAAACAGACTAGATAAAGCTACAACTAGGCGGAAAATCCTATTCCAAATGACACCTTAATTTTCATCTTACGAAAAAAGTTTAATTGAAGAAAGGCTCAACGAATCGATCCAAATCATATAGGTTAGTTCACGGCACTGCGTATCGCGGATTCGATTCCCACGCGGAACAAATATTTGTAGGTATAGCCTACTGATAGTTTTTTCTGGATGTAGCCATCTTGAGTCTTCTATATCACGCACGATACAGGAGTTATTCTTAGTGTGGGGCCAACGTATTTTTAAACAAAATAAATTAAATAATATATCTATGTATTTACTTATCTAATATATTCTTAAAAGATAAACAATCTATTCCCTCTCCTAAATAGAAGACTTGAGTCCCAGCAGTGGGAACATTGTAAAGCTGATTATGCTTATATGCTTACGGATACACAAACCTTTATCCAAAGCCGTTCAAAAAGGATCAAAGGAAAATAATGCTATCAGTCTGTCTTCTATTTATTGAAGTTTGTAAAATAAATATTATAAATAGAGACCGGCTGAAAGATCGGTTTCGAGTTTGGTTTCGGCCAGAAAGGGGCCGAATATTCGAATCAACTTTCGGCCGAAAGTAGCGTCTTTGAGGTGACGGTTGTGATAGATTCTTAAAAACAGTCGTTTCTTTCGTCTATTTATGGTACAATTTTTATAAAATCTTGGACTTATTTGATTATTTAATATTTTAAAAAAGCTATAACAATATAATTAAAAATTTTGTTCGTTGAGCGTTTTAGTAGACCGTTGAACTACACGAATACTGACAAATGCTTGCACTGACTAGACAGGTCCACTCAAATTTGGGCAGGTTTTTCCTCAAAAGTCCATCTCAGACACCAATCTGCGTGATTCTCATATGATTTGACCATATGTTTGCTGTATGGACTTTGATTCCCGAGTTTGTTTCTGTATTTCTTCTTAGGGTTAGTCAGCTAGTAAACACCGGCCTCACTTAGTTCAAATTGACGTCCAAAGGTGTTTTTCAAAAACTATTTTTCAAAATAAATATAATGTATCGAAATATGTTTAGGAATAACTGTCGGTTTTTTTGCAGATTATCTGTTACCACGTCAGTTTTGGTTTCGGTTAAGGCCGAAACTGGAATAGGAGCCGAATATTTGGTTACGGTTTCGGTTTCAGTTGCAAATTACGTTTCGGTCGGTAACTAATTAAAAACCTACGAAGTGGGCGTTTACCCACGCAGCGATTATCTTAGAAAAGTAATTGTAACATTTTCTAAAAGGTAAAATTAAATGGTACTCTGTTTTCAAGAGGTTTTTCTATTCTATTATACTGAAGTGTTGAATGTTTGTTTGAATAATTTTCACAAAGAGCCGAACTAAAGAAACTAAGCAAAAGTAAAAAAAATCGGTTTCTTTTTGTTTCATTCTGGGTTTAACTTTAGTTTTAGTCAACTTTATTGTAGTTTTATTATTATTATTGTTAAATTCGACATTAAATGAGCAGTGCAGATCACACTATAGTATGTTTGTTACTTCTTCATGCTCGAATGGCTGTGAAAGGATTTGGACAAAACTTGGTTCATGGGTAGACCATGTTCTAGAATAGCATAAACGATTACGGGATTACGTTCCCTAGGGTTAATTTCCAACATTCACGAGGGCGAAGTCGCCGTCTCGCTAGTATTTTCATAAATTATTGCTTATTTATTAGGCAACTCTGTACTGGAGATACTAAAAAACATTTCTAATTCCACTTTATTAGTGAGATCCGAGTAATTTCCGATGTAGATACAACATAGCCGGACACAGGTACTTTCTTAGTCGTTGAAGTTTACGGGGAAAATGGGAAAAATACATTTACAACCAGGGATATACTTCTACTGTACCTGAAGTATTTTGTACCTAGGATTTCGCGCTAAGCACCTTTTGACCTAAATGTTTCGCTTTACGGTCAGTTTACAGCTTAATAAACTTCATGCTTTTCTTTTATTTTCAGTCCGAAGCGAAGATTTGTAGTGCCTACGTTGGCGAGATGTAATCCTGATATCAGCATACGACCTTGTGGCCGGTATTCTTGACATCTTGCCCTTCGACTCTTGAATAAATAAGATTCATGAAATGAAAATTTAGTACCGTGGTGGGCTTTGTTCTGTTGTCAACATTTAATTGAATTACAACTCCAATTACATTCAGGTTCAAATGTTCGAGTTTGCGGTAACTTGGTAAACAGTTGTCACGACTCATCACCTCGAAGTGCTGCTTAGATATCTAATTACATGCCTGATAGAATTTGAGAGATGATGCTAAAATTGTACCTAGTGCTTTTTTAGCGTCATGTATCTGCAATAGCGCCAAGTGATGGGCTGTAGGACTTTTCAAAAGAGTTACAACGGCCCTTAAACGCAAAGGGCAACTGAAGGAACACAGTTTTTTTTTAATGTGGGAAACCATCCAATGATTTTTCTCGCTCTAGGTAGAGCTCCCGGACGTGAAAGAATTTTCTAATTAAAACATGTGGTTTATATCATATATCCATCAGGTACCCTTTACGTTCCAGAACCACGACTTCCTTTTCGAAAATACCCCGTAGCTCTAGCCGTCACTGGCTCTGCTGGGCCCCTACGGTTTGTTGACATATCTAAGAGGCGCGTGGAACACTGTAGGTTTCTACAAGTGTCAATCTATGGCGCGTACACCATCGAGGACTCGAGCTCGTCCTTACCGGCAGGCCCGCGCTTACGGGCTATCGACTCCTCCTGAGGCCTAGGGCGTCCTCTGTCCCGGCGGTTAGGGCGCGTAGATGGCCCTTTCCTCACGGCTGCAGCCATCTCCTTCACTAGCAATACTGCTTTGCAAAAAGAGGTGACCGCATCCCATTCCCTTTCGCTCTGGATCATAGCTAGAACCAGGGTCCAGCCCAATAGGTCGCTAGGCCGCTGATCGCCTCCACAAGAAACACAGATGGGCTATAGTCAGTAAAAGTCTGACTATTTCTTGCTCTAACCAGAGCGGGAGGAGGTAACTGATGATATCCTGCGTCAAAAAAATAAACCTAATGCACATTCTATAAGCAACTTTGGTTGTACTGTTAAAGCTTACAAGATATTTATTAAAATGTTGCTTCCCCTTGTTGCACGACTCCTCTACGCCCCAAGCTTATCTTGCTTCAGGCAACTCGCATTATTCTTTCAAGAGATACTTCGCGTCTAATTAAGGAAATTGTATTTGAATATAAAACAAAGACCCCGGGAATCTCGTTATTCAGACTCTTGTGGTGGAGGTATCTTTTATGTTTGTGTTAAATTAAGAGGTGCATGATTTGCGATTTAAATGTTTTAGTCTGTTAATCTTTCCTGAGACGCTTCAGCAGTAATTCTTCGCATTTACAGGACGATTTCATTTTCTATCTGTTCCCTGTATCGTAGGTAAACACGTACTTAAGAAGGAAATTGCGTGCGCATTGAGTGTAAGAAATTGGTGGGACGTCAGGGTTAACAAAGTGGTTGTGTTTAAGGGTTTGTGATTATTTCCTCGGCGAGAACGTAGGTGGCTCGGCTCGCAGGCGAACTGAGTCGCGTGTTTAGGCCCAGTTTCGGAGTAAGATAAGATTAAACAGCCCCAAACACCTCGAAACCGGTAGTGTCGCTTCCTTTGTCCTGAGATATTGATCCGATTTGATTATTGCAAGCATAGAGTCGTCCCACGAAATTGGATGGCCACTTATTCATAATCTGCTTAAGATTTTCGAGGGTCAGTCATCTTATTTTATTTATGACCGTTCCGAGTGCGATCTTTCGTGACTTATTATCATAAAGATTCAGGCCTTTTTTACCAATATTGCGACGTGGAGTGGTGACTATGCTTTATTTTATGTCACCGCATTGTTCGCGCCCTACGGACACTAGAGAGGGATCCTTTTGTACTCCCATATATTATATTATATGAAATCGATAACTTAGTTTAAAGGTAGGTTGTGTCCTTGCTCATTGTGTCCATGTAAATACATAAATCACTGCTTTACATAGGCACGGGAAGTTTTCGTATGAAGATTTATATAACTGTTATAGGGATACTCTGTTGACGCATACCTACCGTAATACGGAGGTAGAGGTGGGTTTTACAATGTATGTATAAGATGGGGGCCTTGGTTATGGCTGTATCTATGTCTCTATGGACATGTCACGTGCCATAAACCGGTGACGTCACTCCGAGTGATTTATTTAAGGAGGCTCCAACTAGGAGATCCTCTATAAAGTCATAAGGAAGTTTGTGAAAGTTGTTTTACTAATATATAAAGGGTTAATTAGAATGCCACCCATTTATCTCATGCCCGCGCCCTATTTATTTGCAAAACGAACAATTAAACCCAACTAAGCTTGAAAGAGGTGATTCCCGGAACTAAAACGATAAAAAGGATTCATTAGGCCTATTTATTTGCTATTCACCCTTACCCGACTATTTGTCTGCGAGTCTATAACAATTTAAAGGAAGTTTTTTAAGATCCATCCTTCTGTCAAATTAAATAAAAGAAAAAAAGATTTTTTATAAGTTACATCTGCCTGTATGAAGCGTGCATGAGGTTGCGAGTTCAAAACCGGGTAATTACCAATTTGATTTTTTTTTATGATACTAGCTGACCTTCGAACTTCGTACAGCCTAAAAGAGAGGATAACGCCATCTACTGGCATTACCAGAACCGCATAATTCATTTATAATGACATTTTAATTAGAGATGGCTTTATATTCAGATTTTTTTCCGTTATTTTTTTCCTTTTTTCTCCCCGTTTAAATCTTCCCTGGACTATCTCAAATATTTCAAGACCAAAATTAGCCAAATCGATTTAGCTGTTTTTAAGTTTTAGCGAGACTAACGAACAGCTATTCATTTTGATACATATATATAGATAATATTCTTTTCTAAGTTTATCTAAGACATTATTGACACCCCGTGCCTGGAAAAGCACGTAAAGCCGTTGGTCCCGGTGATCATTCGTAAATCTTTGACAGTCGTTACAGATAGTCAGTTACCACAAAGTCTGACCATTAGTCTATCCAAGGAATGTCGTGTTATCTAAATGGACTGATGAGGTGTGATAAGGTGGTTGCTCTAAAACACGAATAGTCAGCCGCATCCAGTTGTTAGACTGGAAACCGCCCTCAAGCTAGTTAGGAAATGGGCACGCCACAATTATGGCGGTAAGTCCCCTCTTTGAGGCGTGGTTGGAAAAACCTCACGGCGTCCTCACCTTCCGCAGGTTCTCACCGAACACGGAAAGTTCGGGAAGTTCCTGCACCGGATTCGTGCGGAAGCGACGCCCGAGTGTTGCCACTGTGTGGACCGCCCGGAGGACATGGTGGAGCACACGGTGGAGGTGTGCCCTGCTTGGGCAGAGCAACGCCGTGTCCTCGTGGGGGCGATCAACGGCGGCGATCTCTCGCGCCGGGCCTTGGTACAGGCCATAGTCTGGAACGAGGAGGAGTAGCAGGCGGTCGCTTCCTCTTGCGAAGCATTATGCTAGCAAAGGAGGTGGCTGATCACGTGAGGCAACGGTCCTCACGCCCCAATCGCCGCCAGGATTCCGATTCCAATTTCCGGCCACCGTAGGCGCGGGCTTGCGGACGGCGAGCAACGGGTGGCTCGCCGTCCGGTAACCGACCCAAGTCCTCGACGGCGCGTACTGTTCCACGCGCGCCTCAAGAAGATGTCGCCGTGAGCCCAGCAGGGTCGAAGCCTACTGGGGCCACGGGTAGTGTGAAAGTGAAAAGAAAAAACTAGAGAGATGAAGATAAGCTAATTTTATTTTTATTATTATGATAGCTATTGAAAAATCTCCTAATGACCAAAAAAATTAATAAATATTTAAAGGTTAAGACGTTTTTATATTTAAGTACTTACTATGGTTTCGCAATATAACAGTTACGCTCAATTTTAATCAAGTTTACAAAGGCTGAGCTCCTGTAAGAAGCTTTTAAGTCCCCCGTGATAGAGTAGAAAGAAAATCTTGACGGCCACTCGTAAAGTTTTCGAACCGAAAACCGCAATTATACTCCAATTATGAAACCTCGGGATTCGAGGACTTATTTATTAATTTCAGTCCATTTTATAAATTCAGGAACATTAAATATTACACGGATAAAACTGCGGTGACATGTAATTTGCCGCGTAAATGTGTTGCTAGGTAATTATATTATATACACAGTCAACAAAGGTGATAAGTACCTAACCAGGATAGTAGATATGGCGTTGGGAGTTGCAGGACGATTACCGGCCAGCCAAGGCGTGTGTTTGCGGATGGTGAGCCATAGGTTGCTCGCCGTCCGGCCTTCAGGTTAGGACCATGCCCGGTTCGATGGCTTGTCATTGTGTTCCATGCCCCGCTTAAAGAATGTCAGAAAATTTGTGGTCTAGTGGTTAGTGGCCCTGAATGCTATGCCGGAGATCGTGGGTTCGATTCCCACCCAGAAAAAATGTTTGTGTGATGATGATGATGATGATGTTTATCAGTTGTCTAGTACCAATAACACAAGCTCTGCTTAGCTTGGGACTAGACGGCATTGTGTGATGATTGTGGAATATTATATTATATTTGTAGGGGCTAATAAAATATTGTTGAAGGAACACTGTGTGTAACAATAAAAGTCCAACAGTTCAGTTTCTAGCTCCACCTAGAACGAAAGAAGTTATATAATAGGTAGGTAAAAAAATATCCATCCAATGGTTTCCATGAAAACTCCAACTACATCTCACGTACCTAGTTACTTATCTCCATTGTTGACTGTACCTAAACGTACACAACACACGTATGCCTAACGAAATTATCTGCTTCATTAGTTCGTTAATCATTTCTGTCTGTTATTCTTCTGCTTATTATTTCGAGGTTATAATACTTTGGACAGAATTCTGATTACACGCTCCATTCCATTTGCACAGGCACTATTATGGCAACTGTTTACCACATTTCATGATTCCACGAATAATTCTGTTACTAACACAAACCAGGTATAATAGGTACTTATTTATATATATATATATATAAATCATTGCCACTTTTCGTTGTAATTTTATAACTCAAGAACGGGCTCACCTATCAAATGTTAAGGCTTTGTTCGGACTATTTAGTAGATGGTTAATGTGAAGTTTGCACAAAATCGGTCGAGCGATTCTTCATTTATCACATTATTACACCTGTGCGAAGCCGGGGCGGGTCGCTAGTATAGATATATGAATTATTTGAACCGTGATAAATAAGTTAATTAATCTTTTCTATTCTCCAGCGTATTTTTCTCCTGGAAAAGGTTCGCCCCTCATTATTTAAAAGTAGAGATACGTGGAAGGAGCCATCGATTATCCATTCCGCTGGTTTGTTCTCAACACAGAGATTATCGGAAAGACATTCCATATCAGTCCTTCCTATGGGATGCTCGCCCCCATTGCAATCAACTTGTGTGAACGGAACGGTTGCACTTTAAATTGCTTTCCTCTCGTCTCCACTCTAAAACTCGTTGCTTGTCGGATATTGTCTTGATCCTTTTGTATAAAATTGTATAAACTTTGTACATTTTAACTCAAATCATTCGACGGAATTGACTTTTGAGATGGAAATTGGTAACTGAAACTAATTTTAAGTTACATCAGAGTTGTAGAAAAGGAATGCCGATTAAGATTTATGTTTCAAGTTCGTCGAAGCGAATTTATCAACAGCAACGCATTCTTCCCTCAAAATATAGGAAGGGACGAATTTAACTGTAGAATAGAGAAAGTTTTTTCATAAAATAAATACATTTAGGCGCACCTGCATGAAAATCTAACGAACCTCACCGCGCAAATCCAAAAAAGACTAGATAAAAAAAAATAGTATGGCGGAAATGGTAGTAGGATACATATATTCTACGTAGTGCTGTGATTAAAAACACGAGTGCAGAACAATAGCATGTTTAATCGAATGCATGATCCCTATAATTCTCAATTTGAACGAATAGCGTGGTCCGCGTAGGGTTCGGATGGAGTAATACAATTTCGACTAATTGCTGTTTATATTTCGCGATGACGATTCGAATTACGAATTTATTTCATCAATACATCACGAGAAGAGTGCAATTTGTCGGTATATAGTCGATGATATACGAAGCTATCAAGTTATAACGACGTGAGATCCAATTAGTGATGTTTCCTGTACGGCCGGTGGCGGACTCCGAACACCCGATAATTATAAAATTCGACACCGCATTGCTTGTTAATACGATATGTTGATATAGATTTTAAAGCCACAGAAGCAATTTATCAGCAGGTGTTTAACGGGTGTGAAATAGTTAAATTACGTTCGTCCTTTGGTACGAGGTTTTGGATAGTAAGCTTTAATAAATATTGATGGGTAAAAAGTGAAATTAACTGCAAATTTGTGATAACGTCTAATTTTATATCGACCACTGATTGGCTGAACAAAGTGTGACACTGACGGACATGTAAATCGTTCACAATGTCATGCAAATTAAAAAAAGAAGTTATTATTGTTCAATTTCAAACCCTTGAATAGTACTGCTCTCATCTAGTTATATTGATGAAAAAATTGTTTATCAAGAATTGAGAAACTTACAAAAATTTTAGCGTTAATTTTTTATTTCGTGGTAAAATCTTCTCTTATGACAAATCCCACTCTTGGGCGGAGCGAGAGATAGTGTCATTCTTTTACTGACTAAAAACCCACTCCTGTTTCTTCTTTGCCTTCTTCCCAGGGGGGCCCTGGGACGAAGGGTGTCGCTTTCACACTACCCGTGGCCCCAGTAGGCTTCGACCCTGCTGAGCCCCTACGATTTGCTGACATCTCCTTGAGGCGCGCGTGGAACAGTACGCGCCGTCGACGACTTGAGCTCAGTCCGGACGGTTAACGGACGGTCGGACGGCGAGCCACCCATTATTCGCCGTCCGCAAGCCCACGCCAACGGTAGCCGGAAATCGGGATCGGAATCCCGGCGGCGGTCATGGCGTAAGGACCGTTGCCTCACGCGATCGGCCGCATCCTTTGCTAGCATTACTGCTTCGTAGAAGGAGGCGACCGCCTGCCACTCCTCCTCGCTCTGGGCCATGGCCTGAACCAAGGCCCAGCGCGAGAGATCGCCGCCGCCGATCGCCCCCACGAGGACACGGCGTTGCTCTGCCCAAGCGGGGCACATCTTCACCGTGTGCTCCACCCGGTCCGCACACATGTCCTCCGGGCGGTCCGCACAGTGGCGACACCGGGGCGTCACTTCCGTACGAATCCGGTGCAAGAACTTCCCGAACTTACCATGTTCGGTGAGCGAAAGGAGGACGCCGTGAGGTCTTTCCAACCACGCCTCAAATAGGGAACTTACCGCCATTATTGTGGCGTGCCCTTCTAGCGTTAATACGAAATTTGGGTCCTTCTTTTAAACCTATAATATTACAATTATTAATTGTTACTGGAGTTATTATATTGTTATTGGAGTGATATTTTATCGCACTGTCACGGCTTTTCTTTTAAATAGTAATTGAAATATGATAACAATTTTATGTCACAATAACGCTATAATAAAACCTTTTGTTTTGGTGACGAAATAATCCAGGTTTTTTGAGATACGAAAATATGAAATATTATTTATTGTCTTGGTCGTGTTTGATAGTCCATTGAATTGTATGGCGAGCGATATTGTATCTTAAGATTAAATAGTATCTTAGCCGTGTGCAGCGCCTCTTAGTGAACTCCACTGCGGGTGACTTAACCTACGACAAACTTATTATTTGTGGTTGGTACAGTAATCGGGTCTAGGGATCAACCCGGAAAATTAAATTGGTTTTTATTGTATATACTTTTTCGGGATAAAAAGTACCCAGTGTGCGCCCAGGATATTAAAGAATAATTATACCAAGTTTCATCGTAATCGAACCGGTAGTTTTTTCGTGATGCCTGAACAAACAGACAGACAGACAAAAAAAAATTAATCACATTTTTGGGTTCGGTGTCGGTCTAGTAACACGTGCCATTTATTTTTTTTATATTTTCAATGTACAGAATTTTCACTTCTACAGATTTATTATAAGTCTATACTTATAATAAATCTGTAGAAGTGAAAATTCTGTACATAAGGGAAGCACGTAGCTCTATATGCTACGTGCTTCCCTGAAAAGTAGCTTTTTTGTAACACTTATCACTTCCCACCCGTTTAAATATATGGGATGAAGATGCTTCATGCGTCATTTTTAGTTATCACGATTTTGGTGTCAAAACATCAAGTTACATACATAGTTTTGCCACGCCCTAGTAGAAGGCTTTATTTGCATTATACCACTTTAGTAAATCCCTAGAGAAAAACTACTGTACAAAGAAAACACACACGACAGTGCTGGACATATTAGGGATGGATTAAGATTGATCTGCATCCTGGGAAACTAATGGAAAGTTGTACCGAAATTCGCGTTTCGCTTTGGGATTTTTACCGTTTTAACTTGTGATGTTGTTTTACTTTACCTATGATTGAAAAGCCATGTGAAAAGTTTTCTGTTATGTTTATAGTTTTCTTTAAACAATTAATATTTCTGCTTTCCACAAACAACAATTCTGTCATTTATTTACAACTAGCTACTGCGGCTTCGCCCGCATGATAATAAAAAAATTCCCAAGGGAACATGTGAACATTCCTTGCGCGATCGCATCAGGAATAAAGATATATTGCAGGAGAACGAAGATAGCCGATATAGCCCGAAGAATCGCCGATGGGGCCGAATGGTTGTGGAGTGGCGACCGTGCATCGGAAGACACAACGTTGGAAGTACAGTGGACTGATGATCTGGTGAGAGTCGCGGATACGTGACATACAAGGAGGCCTACATCCAACAGTGGACGTCTTTCGACTGAAATCATGATGATTATAATAAACATATTTCTGAGATGGAATATACACACAGCACGCTCACAAACTCTCTGAAGAAGAAACCACACAAAGAATCACACTTTTATTCTTTAACCTATTTTGTTTTGAAAGTTTTAATTATTTCAGACTGTTTTAATTTTACAAATTCAAATAACAACAAACACTAAGAACCATTTTTAAAGATTAATTCCCGAGTTAAGGCAAAATTAATTGGTATGGCGCGAGCGAATCCTCAGATTACACACAAACGAGAGATTTAGAGGTCTTCAAAGTTACCGCAAGTCAGACCAAACGACAAAGTGAAAACATCATGGGTTTATTAATTTTATCATATATATATATATAAATATGTGTGTGATGTGGTAGTGTGATTTTTAAAGTGTGATACTTTATATATCACTCTCGGAAAGCACGTAAAGTTGTTGGTCCCGGTTGTCATTTGTAGATTCTTGACAGTCGTTACAGCTAGTCAGGCGCCAAAAAGTCTGACTAGTCTATCCAAGGAGTATTATGTTGCCTACTTACTGGGTTCCTAGTTACAGTCGCTCAATGTAAAATACCGGTGTTCAGCCGCATCCGGTTAGACTGAAAACCGTCCCCAACACATTTGGGAAAAACTAAGAAGGTGATGGTGAATGGGCAATGGAAAAATGGAAAGGGCTCGGAGTTTCCTTGCGTGATCGCGTCAGAAATGAGGATATCCGCAGAAGAACCAAGGTTACGGACATAGCCCGATGAATCGCCAAACTTGAGTGGCAGTGGACATGCTCGCAGAACAAATGGTCGATGGGGACGAAAGGTTCTGGAATGGCGATCACGTACCGGAAGACGCAACGTTGGAAGACCTCCCACAAGGTGGACCGATGACCTGGTGAGGGTCGCGGGAATCCGATGGATGCGAGACGCACAGGACCGGTCATTGTGGCGACATTTGGGGGAGGCCTATGTCCAACAGTGGACGTCTTTCGGCTGAAATGATGATATGATGATGATGAGGGAGGTGATGACTGTGTATATCACACGATATTGTAACTTTCACCTCTATAATTTTAGTGTGATATGATATCTCACTAAAATATGTTATGTGTTTATTTGTATATTTGTCACTTCTGCATGAACAGCTAAGTATATTCTATGAAACTTCGTTTGAACCATTCCAGGACCATTGTTACCTGTGGGTACACCATGTCCCGGAATGGTTCGTTGGACAATTTTTATTCCGGGCGTATGTAAGTACTTTCACGCGGGCTAGGCCGCTGGCAGCAGCTAGTAATATTGTAAAGGCAAAAGAAGGAATATATACGTTTATATATATAAGTGTACGTTTGTTATTCTTTTTTACTGTTGATAGCCTTACGCTTGACTACTATCTCACCTGATGGAAAGCGATGATGTGGTCAACGATGGAGTACCTACGCTTGTCCAGAAGTAACCTATTCACTTTTTTTTAAAGATCCCGAGGTTGTAGCTATCCCTTCACGCTTACATAGCTAAACGAATTATGACAAAAGGCACAAGGGTAGGCTATGTCCCAGGATAGCGTATAGAGTAATTTTTATCTCAGAAGTATATTCCTTTGGGATATTTTTTGCTATCACGCGGATGAAGTCGCTGATGTGATATGAACAGGTTTACACCATCGTGGATCAAATGATAGCCCGAAAGCGTAATTTCACTTTTTTGTGACTGACTGACTTTGACAATTCAAAAGTGCCTGTAAATCTTCTTAGCGTAGCCGAGCTTAGTTTTCGGCTACGGCAATACCGTAAACCAACGCTGTCATTAGGTTCACTATGTGAACAGGTAACAGTGCGCTTAACGCAGGATGGAAGGTGGGACTTGATCTGCGGAGATACGACGCACAAAAATCTGTTTAGAGCCTTCATGGCAGCTCATGTCCAGGTGACAGGCTCTCCGATGGCTCGAGGAAATCATCATGAGATAAATTTTAATTTCAAATAAAATACTTTGAGTTTTTTGTGTTCCTAGGTGGTTTGTTAGCAAAACTCGTTACAACAGAGCTCCGTGCGTCTTAAAGGAGTTTTCTGTCTGAAAACGTAACGTTTCAACTGTCTGCGATAATCTCGCCTGTCTCTCACACCCACTCGCTTTGTTATCCGTCGTTATCAAGTACGTACTCATCTGCCATTTTTGTTTCTTTACTTATTTCGAAATGTCTTAAGGACCGTCGAAGTGACTTGAGATAAATACAGAAACTTGTCATTTCATGGATGAAGGAATTGGTCGTGCTTTTTTAGTTAATTGCGCTCGGCTAGTTTGTTCAAGCAAGGCGCGAGGTTGAAGAAGTCTTATTTGAGAATGAATAGAGGTCGCGATGAATGCGGAATGCTCGTGCTTACGGCAAACTGCAGTTTTTATCAGAAAGGAAACGAGAATACAGAATATTTTTCGTAAAGCTTGATTGCAATCGAAAAGATGTATAGGACGTTTTTCCACTTGTAGCCTCAGTTTTAAACACACTTTTGCTGTACTATTTATACGCTATTCAAATGAAATTCCAGCTGTTTTACCAAAAAAATAATTGATCTTGCCAGTAAATATATAACTTGTACACGAGCAAAACTAATCAAGTTCCGTTATTAATGACCTGATACATCTATAACTTCAGTAATAAAATCACGATTAACTATTGTGTACCAAAACCCAATTTGCGACAAGAATCTATGTCGGCAGTCTTATTGTGGATTACAAGAAGATATTATCTTATGTATTATCTTCTATTCTATGTCAGGGGCGGATTAGTTTAATGTTCCTGGTCTGGGGCCATCTCTATGGATATTGACACACGGCTTATGTAAGTCCGGTGATTAAATTAAGCCATGGATAATAAACAGTCACTCAATTAATACTGGCTTGGAGTAATTGCTTGTTCGGTTGTCCCGAACAAGAACAGTGGCTTGCGGAGCGTGTACGATGGCTGCCGTGGCTTACAGGCATTAGGTAGCTACACGACACGTTCACCGTGAAATGCACGTTACATCCTTACATAATAACATCGCATTAATATTGATACTTGAGCTCTTGTGTCCTTGTGAGGTCTTGGTCTCTTGTTCATAATTAATTGAACCCTCAGTTGCCTTTGGGTCAACAGCCACTTGAGCGAGGTAAACCGTAGGTATACACAACGTTCGATTTGGTTTCTGATTGTGTTAGTGGCAATTCAACTAAGACAATAATAATTATCTACACCATTGTGAATTAGGCGTGGGTTTATGGATGACGAGCAATGGGTAGCTTGCTGTCCGGCTGTCCGATAACCGTCTCGACAGAGGTCAAGTCGTTGACGGCGCATAGTGTTTCACGCGCGCCTTAAAGAGATCATCAGCAAGGCCGAGGAGAATTTCTCGTCCTAGTCTCAGAACACAAAGGTAACAAGGTGTGGTTATTGTCAGAAAAATCTGACACACCCTCTCGCTCCACCCTATAGCGAATGAAGGCATTGGATGAATTCCCACCTCAAAAAAAATAATACCGCTGTGGATATGATTTGCTTAATAAGTCAGTTGATCGTCACAGCGTCACAAACCCAACAGCTGTGTGACAGTGAAACATAAAGGGAGCACGGAGGTGGAAAGACATTCCCGCTGGATTATAAAAGAAAAGTAGAATGAAAACGTTATTTCTTTAAAGTACTACTTCTAACATCTAATAGACTTTACGGTATAGAAAAGAAGTCAAGTGCGAGTCGAACTCGTGCACCAAGGATTCCGTACAAACTTACCTGTGTAAATAGTTCGACTCTCGAAGTCTCGAAGTTTTTTTTCAAGATTAAATCACAAAAAAGTAATTAGTTTGTGACATAACTACAAATCTACGATTTTCAGACTTCAGACTTTTCTTTTACTTGTGCTATGAGATCTTGCTTCTTGCCACATTTTAAGATTTTAGGTCAACATAAAGTAACCGGTTTTGATTTTTTTGCGAGTAGATATCATAATATACGCTTAAATGAAGTATAAACGGCCTCACTGCTCCAAGGGTTAACGGACCTGAGTATTTGGTATTAATTTCATCTCAATAGCTCCTCGTGTTTCTGTGGAAAAGGGTCTTGATAGGCGGATAATAAAGAGATCCTATAAGGGTTTCGTTTTTTCCCTCTGAGATACGGAACTCTAAAAATGGTCAACAGTGTCCGTTCTCATACGTATAAATTTAAAAGGAGTGTACTACCATTTATTTTATGCATACCAAAGAAGCAATCACGTTGACTGAAAACTTCAATTTGTCGTTATCGCAGAGCTGCAATGCTCGAAGTTTTATAGCACTATAAATCTATAATATCGTAAAATCCTATAGTTACTTTAAACTTAATTACAAGGTAAATAAAACTCTTTTCCTGCTACACAGAACATTAATCCTGAAATCGACTCAACGCGATCCATGTTCAATTTATGGATTTGTTCGTATTGCGAGTCCGGCTACGAAATTAAAGTAGTGGCGGCCACCGGATCGACAGTACTAAATCGCCTGCGGAATGCAACCGGCGCATTCGTTGCTACCACATCAATAATGTCCACTTCCCTCGAAACCATTGCCAATACCGAAAGGTTTTCTACAAACTAAATTATAGAGTAACACAAGCAAACGTAGCCGCAGAGTCGGGGGAGAAAGGAAATCGATATGAGAATTAACTCACAGTTTCCCAGTTTATAAAATTTTCCGTCTTATTATAAGATGGAAAGTGTGCTTGTACGATATTATTATTGAAGGATATTTTCTTCGTGTTATTTGGTGACGGGTTTATTGAACATCGATGACTGTCGTTGTGGAAGCGGAATAATAATGAAGTAGGAACTAAATATTGTGACGTGTGCAGTGAGTGCGGCGTCGCGTCATGATAGGGAATATGCATGGAAAAAGATTTGTTATTTATTTATTTATTATTACTTTATGCACTAGTAAGAAACACTTTACAAAGGCGGATTTAATGCCTTAGGCATTTTCAGCCAGTCGAGTGATCTAGAAACATAACAGCAGCAACCAGTATCAACCAGTACCAACCAGTATCAACCAGTTAAGTTTATCAATAAATATACAAAAATAGAATACTAATTGTGAAATCAATATCAAAATTCGTAGAAAAGTAAACGATATAATCAAAGTAAAGGATCTAGGATCAAAGATAACAAGTATTTAAAACGAAGTTAAGAGTTCATTTTATATTTTATAAAAAAAATTGTGATGTTGGCTCAAAGACCATAATAGATAGTCAAAGATATAAATTATCTACTTTTAAACAGTTAGGCCGTTAAAACTCAATTTCGCATTTATTGTAGATGTGCCACTAATTTACTAGCCGAGCGATTTATCTGTCTCTCCCGCTAAAACGCCGTTTTCTATGGCAGCCGTAGGTACGTGTGTGACCTTTGACGTCAAAGACTATGACGGACTTTTCTTTCTTATCAACAGTTTTGCAGCTTTATAACTACTTTGTTGATGGAGATATTTTAAATTTTATTTTATATTTGTTTATTAAAGCTAAAAAATATTTATGCATTCCTTATTGTTTACAATTTCCTTCGCGCCATGAGACGTTGGGGCGCTCGTTCCGCTGTCCCACGGTAAATACGTGTGTCGCAGCTGCTAGCGTTAATATTTGTCCGCTGCGAAACAAAGCCAATATCTGCGAAAGTTTAGGCGCGCCGCACCATTATTTATTCAGGGGCTCTTGCGTTTCTTAAACTTTTCGAGAGCTCCGTCGATATTATAAGGGAGCCCCGGCCTGGGGACAATTGGCCGCAATTTTCCCACAAAGTAGAGATTTGTAAACTCGATTTTTTTTTAGTATCGTGGACAAAAGGTACGTAAGGTATACGTAGCTTCTAATTATTTTTTTTTTAAATGAGAAAGCATTCAATGACTTCTCCCGCTCTAGGGCGCATCGAGAAAGTATTTTATACTAATACTGACTTTTTCTAAAGTGACTAAACCCACTCCTATATTCTTTCTTCACCTTGAGTTCCAGGACCCCGGGGTTCCCTTTCAGACAACCCATGAATCTTCTTAATTGTTGCGAAACAATTAAGGAAGCCTGGTGTAACATTTTATGCACCTGCTAGCAGTGGCTTTCGACGCGTTTTGTAAACGTCATCAAAGAGAACAGACGACTCCGGGATGAATTATGAATTCCCCCCACATAGCGTATCATCAGTCAAAGCTTCTGTTTCAACGCGAAACCCGACGTGTCCTCCTTTTTTTTTTAATAACGAAAATTGATAATAGTTCCTCCACTGTTGATTGAAAAATTTCGAAATAAATTCTATTATAATAACTGCACCTGAACGTTTTTGATTCTAGCAATAATTAACTACCTACAATCCCACCATTTTCATTTTCTGTGAAACTAGCAACTTTTCTAGAAATTAAAAACTTCGATGTCTATTTTTTTCCTTTATATTAATTGGTTTCTGGTTCTAATACAAACAGGATTCTATTCAAGAAAATAGAAAATAAAAATTATAGAGAGTACCTACATAGGCATCTATACTTTCAACACATTGGCAATAACATAAAAAGGTTTTTTTCAGCAATCTCTATCATGTTATTTTCACGGGTATATTGTGAAAGATCGTACAAAATCGCAGACAAAAGTTATAAAATCATAACTTGATTCAGTTCTATTATTCAAATGTAATAGTATTGATCGACGTACATGGTTCTGAAATCGAGTATCTTTTACTAAAACATTTATATGCATGATCGAATAAATGAATATCTTTGCAAGAGTTCTTTGAAATTAATATTAAATATAGGTACTCATAGAGAGCTGCTGGTTTATGAATAAACTATTCTGAAAGAAAATTTCTTTTGATATTACATTTTAATTTGAATCTTTTCATGTAAAAAGTAAAATGGACCGGGGTTTGTCATTTCATATTCACATTTATAACCGGCACAATTTCATTGTAAATGAATAACTGAGAAATAAATGCAAAAAAATACCTTCACTGCACGAGTCTGTTGCTCAGTCATTTTTCTCGTAACCATTTTTATAATTATGGATAAAGAACTTTTCTTATTCCTAGGAAATATTAAAACTTTATTTAATATTTGAAAATTAGAACACAAATAAAGAAAAAAAGAAACGTCAAAGTTCGAATAAAGAACGTGAGATAAATAAAAGAATAAAACTGCGCGGTGTGTTATGACGTCACCGCGTGTAACGGGTGTCGCACGTTCGGTTCAGCTTCGAATGCAGGCTGGCAGTAAATTTTAGGCTAGCTGCGCATAAAGACTAAATCAATCGTATGGTAGTCTGTGGATTGAGGGCTTTTTGTGTCTTGTCACCAGATTTTTCAGTAGTCGTAGGATTTTTGTGCTGAATTGGATCTACATGGGTCCTCGAAAATATTTTATTCTTCTACGAAATAGGGACAAAAAAAGGTTGGATTCGTAAAATAACCAACTATTACCACCAAGCTTTTAATAACAAGGAGCAAAAGAGGAGGAAAACAATTGTGATTTGTTGAAACAAAATCAAATAAGATTAAAACTGCCTGAGCTTCTGAGCAAAATGAAAAATTATGATCCAGTGGCAACTTGGAATTAGGATCCAAGAGTAATATCCACACAAGGTAAATAATTACCTCATATATAACGGAATGGGTACCTCCCGATAGATCACATAAGAAATATTATCCTGTTGCCCCAAAAACACAATGGTACTACATCTCCAATAAGTACGGATCACAGATCTTTGTCTTAGAAACATGTTCATGCCGTTTTGAATTCCTTTCGCAATATGAAGAACGAATTCTTTCTGTGTTATTGTTCATGGCACAATGAACGAATGACTGAGGGTATCTGTTGTCTATTATTACACTCGAATTGTGAGAGTGAGTGAATGAAGGATAATTTAGTGATTGTAAAGGGTTTTTGATATTTGTATTTTCGTCACTTTTTGATAGATATAGAGAACGTACCAAAGCATGCTGACTACCGTAAATTCAATTTAGGTATTAGGTACGTAATACCATTTTTTGACAGTTATAATATGCAACATGTAACAGTCGTAACAGAAAAAAATGAGTCGTTTTGGCGGAAATTTTTCAAGTGAAGTTCAGTGGCTGTTTTAATTATTTACAAATAAATATAATTGAAACAGCCTGTAAAATGGAGCTAAGATTTTATTGTAGTGAAGTTTACCGAAAAAGGTCACTCGAGTCATTTACTACCAAATACTGCAAAAAAAAAAAAACATTTGAATGTGTAACATCCTCGTTCTAATGTAAAACATTCTAATATCTTCTCTTCTTCTTTTCTTGGATCTTTTTGAACTTGGCACTGGCTAAATGCAGACGCGTGAAGTCAAAACAACAATGAAACGATCAATAAGGGTTTTCCAAAATGATGTTCATCAGGTGGCAGCACTGATTCGTCAGGTCCAGGCACCTATCAAAACGCTTATGTTAATGACATTTAGTTAAATTTTCAAAAATAGAAGACTTGTCGGCTAAGTGGCGCTAACTTTTCCCGCTTTTGGGTGGGGTAATAGAAAATTCGTAGCCAAGTTCACATCGTTCAAGATGATGGAATGAATTGTTATCGTTTCTACAATGTTCAACGCTACATCCTTTGTTATTGTAGAACGACATTGTAGAACGAGGGCCGACTCAGGCGTGTCAACATGGCTACCAACTTATCGTTTTCTACAATTGCTGACACCGAGGCGTTACCGATCGGAGAATGGAATTCGACACGAAACGGTTGTAACTTGGCTAGGGGGGCTGGTTTATTATTCTTTTTAAAACAAAAAACATTGAGTCTAAAAATGACTTTCCATACAGACTTCCACGATTGTAAATTCCCAAGCACCCTTCAAACGAGACATTACAAAGCACATTCTCAGACGAACTTCACAAAGACTCCAGTACTACGATGCCATGTCAGACGGAGGACGGGAGTGATGTCTGACCGTCTCACTGTCTGGCCAAGACATCGGTTAACAACTGTGCATTCAACTAAGTTGTCACTGTGAGAGTTCTGTTTATAATATCAACATTGTATAAGTATTTGCGAGATAAGTGCTTGGCCAAGATCCCGTGCCGCTGAGTTTATAAGCAGTAATAAATATATACAATGAAAATGAATGTTAAGATGGATGTGTGGTGTGACGAGAATGGATAAAGTGAGAAATGAGTATATTAGGGGAAGTTTGAAAGTGGCGCCAGTAACTGAAAAGTTGAAAGGGAATCGTTTGTCTTGGTATGGTCATGTGAAGAAGAGGGATGAAACGCATGTTACTAAAAGAGTTATGTGTTAGGGAGACCAAAGAAAAGATGAATGGATTGTGTGAAGAATGACGAGTGACAGGGCAGAATGAAAGAAAAAAACGTGTTGCGCCGACCTCAAATAACACGGGACAAGGGCAGGAAGATGATAAATATATATATACAATACTGGCTGTCCCCGCGGTTTTTTCCCCGTTTTTGGTAACCGCTCCGGTTCTTTTGGTCGTAGCTTGATGTTATCTAGACACTATGACACTATTGCTGGGACTTTGGTAGTGTTCCTTGTCACTCATCTCGACTCAGTCTGCGCACCGCATAACTTAATGTCACTTGAAATGTACTTAGTCAAACTTAGGGTCTACTTGACGCTAGGAAACCTCAAAGTGTGAGCTACACCTGATAGCATGTAATGGGTCCTGCCATTATTTGTATCGAATTCTAAAGTTTGTTGTTTCAAACTCAAAGTTCAACGACACAGCTTGTGCCATTAAAGGTAATTTATGGAAGGAATAGAGAATTATATCACACTAGTTTGTTACCGCAGCTTCGCTCACGTGGCTTATTGTTATGAATTTTTTCAAGAAAAATAACTTCTTTTGGCACTGCTTTATTGTCTTTTTATATGACTGAAAGACTTAGAAATCGGATCAAAAGGCAATTTCAAATTAAAAACAAATTATTTACTCGTAACAACAATATTAGAACACACAATATCCTAAAAATATTTTTTAAATATGGCGTCGAATAATTCCGTCGCATCGCCATCGACTACCATAAGATCGGCATTGCAACTTTGTATGGCAATGCCTAATCTATTGCCAAGGTAAAAGCCAGCCTTTGAGTCACGCGAAGTATCAACCAGTCGTTTGGATATAATAGTACATTTTGATACAAGTGAAGAAAGTTTTTTAGAATTAAGAATTTTCACGTTAATTAAACGACGTTTTTCAATACACTTACGAAGAAATAAATAAACGGGATTAACCGACAACTTCGTGGGGACTGCCCTTCGCTCAGCCTGATGCGATAAATACAATAAACATGTGGCGAGGGCCAGTTTTCGCACTTTTCCGCACTAGTGTGGAAAATAGTAAATTGCGTGCCTAAAAGTGGTAGGGATAGAATCGTGTTTTCGAGTAAGTGTATTGAAAAATATTTAAATAGTGTATAAGCACTAGGACCATTAGCCCAAGAGTTTCGACTCTAAACAGCTCGAAAATGTGTCGACCGAACATATTAGTGAAATTTAAATTTGAGGAGTGGAACCGGTGACGGATGAAATTAATCTCGAACAGACCCAATGAAATTGTTTTTCGCCTGATTGATTGATTGATGGCTCAGTTGGAAACTGATTCAACCGTTTTTGGACCGACTAGCAGGCTTAGATAAATGACTGTTCTGTTAGTGTTCCCGCCAAACGCTAAGTACAAAATGTATGACAATGACATTACCTGTAGAGACGTCAAGTGACGAGTGACGTGGGAGTTTTTGGCGGGATGTCTTCGAGTTGGTGGCTTTTTTAATTATTCGCAAATTGATTTCTAGTGGATATTGTGATGTGAAATTAGTGTAAAATTGTATCTAAAGTGTCGGCGCAACTGGAAAATATATGGAATCATTGAAACTGGCGCGATTTCTGTAAAATAGAGCTGAGAATTTTGTTGTAGTGTGACTACCTCAACGAAGTTTACCGAGAATGTTTACTTGATACTTTTGCTGCTAAATACTACAAAAAACATTAGAATATTTAAGTACACACCTATCCTAATGGTAAAAAATTAACTATTCATACGAATACTTGACTTAAAGGACTTAGTATCCAAGTAAAACATTTACAAAAAGAAAACGAGTGACGTGACAGGTAATATCAATGTCAATGACATGCGTTTGACAGGAACGAAACATAATTTGTCTAAGCCTGGCAAAGAGATTTAAAGAGATACAACAGAGCGGCTATCAGGAGAAATGTCTTAGAAAAACTGTCATCCTATGCCTGAGTGACGCCATAAAGCCCCTGGCCACCTACTGACCGATAGTTAAATTTAAATAATTTATTTTAACCAAAATTCATGTGTCTGCTATTCAAAGCTAGATGGCGTCACTGAGGCATATGATGACAGTTTTTCTAAGACATTTCTCCTGATAGCCGCTCTATTGTATCTCTTTAAATCTCTTTGACTAATCTAAACGACTTATTACCACTAGGTAACAAGTATCTGATTACGATTTTGTTCGCTATGTCTTGTCTATTGGTAGTATATATTTAGTGTTTTTGAAGGCTGGTGTTAAATGAAAGCAGTCATGTTCCAGTAAATATACATAGAATGCGGTACACGAGGCTTCATTTCTGTTTATTACGTTTTGGACTCGGTATTTACGACTAGATTCTGATTTTCGTTCTGTTGTTTTTTATTAGAAAACGTTCAGTTGTGTGCGCCTACTATTAAAGTTAATTTAAATAAAACACACTGTGTTGCGTTGCTATACTCACTTATTGGCCAAAGCATATTAAAACAATACTGCTATTTCGGAAATCTATGCGCGCTGGCTATTCATAAATGTTACAATACCAAAATAAGTTACAACTTACCAAACAATAACGTATTATATTCTGTATCTAAGCAACACACAGGTCTATCTAAGTTATGATTGCATTTGTAACTTATTTAGATCCTCGCTTATTCCCTCACCTTCTCAGTGTCCTAGCTTCACCCCTTTTTAAATCCCAACCACGAAACTGCTTCCACTGTATTCAAATTAAGTGCGGATAGCATATAAAAGAGATTTTCGTTGAGTTGGTGCAGCTCTGCAGTATTGCTCAGGCGCTTTGCGTTAAAACTTCACGCCAAGCATTCAAATAGGATTTTGAGTCCACATCTACGAGTCATCATCCTAGCCTTAAAGATAAGTAGCTACCTAAATTATAATTGAACAGGAAGACCGCAGGAACACATTGTTCCAGTCCTTCGATATACGCGGTATAAACGATGAGGCGATACTCTTAGGGCGGAAATCACCAATAAAACTAATCGCGTTTTAACGTTTGACTCGCATAATCGCGTTTAGCCGCTGTCACTAGTGTCACTTGTCTATATTTTTCTTTTGTTGTATTTTTACAAGTGACACTAGTGACAGCGGCTAAACGCGATTATGCGAGCCAAATGTTAAAACGCGATTAGTTTTATTTATTTAGGTGAATTCCGCCCTTAGTCCGGTCCGTAAAGGTGTCAACATTGTAAGAAAGAAGAAATAACTTTATTGTAAGTATATGGCAAGAAGTAAGATGTCTTCTAAACTTTTAACCACGCCTCCTAAAGCACCAAGTTTATAGCCCAGAGCTGTTACAATGTTTTGTGTAAATTACACATGAGTTCCAAAATTACATATCTTTTCTTATCATAAGTCTCGGTAACACGTAGTCATTAATTATACTTTCTTACATAGTTAAGAATCTTCGCGTTCAAAGTAACGAACTGAAGTAAAATCAATATTGATGGTCTTGCTCACAAAATAATCTCCGGGTTGAATTAGGTCAAAGTAATAACGTACCTATTCGGAAAATTAATATCAACTTGAATATTAATACTAAAAAATACAATCTAACTTTCTACCGGTTGCATTTCGGTAAGTGTGCGTCGGAATTCCATATCTTAATTCTGCCAAGCCCGTTCCATCATCGGACCACCAGACGTATGGCGATGCGCCGCCGTTCGTCTGGTGGTCATCCCACCCGTAGGCACAAAATATTTTTGGAACACATTCATGGTGCTACTGGAATTCCATGCCAGAGTATATTTTACTTTTCGGTGGGAAAATCATTTTATGACATCCCCCGGTCTTGGGCGGGCCGGGAGATAGTGTCAGACTTTTACTGACTAAAAACCCACTCCTGTTCCTTCGTGCTTTCGGAGTCTTCCTTTCAGAATCAGACCCTTGGCCCCAGTGGGCTTTGAGCCTGCTGGGCCCCTACAGTTGTTGACATCTCATTGGGCGCGCGCGGAATCTTATGACAAATCCCGCACTTGGGCGGAGCGAGAGATAGTGTCAGACTTTGACTAAAAACCCACTCGTGTTTCTTCTTTGCCTTCGTCCCAGGGCCCCGGGTTTCATTTTCACACGACCCGTGGCTCCAGTAAGCTTCAACCCTGCTGGGCCCTTACAGTTGCTGACATCTCATTGGGGTCGTGCGGAACAGTACGCGCCGTCGGCGACTTGGGCTCGGTCCGGACGGTTAAGCTACCCATTGCTCGCCATACGCAAGCCCGCGCCTACGGTGGCCGGGAATCGGGATCGGAATCCCGTCGGCGGTTGGGACGTGAAGACCGTTGCCTCACGTGATCGGTCGCCTCCTTTGCTAGCATTACTGTTTCGCAGAAGGAGGCGACCGCCTGCCACTCCTCGCTCCGGACCATGGCCTGTACTAAGGCCCGGTCCCAGCCGGAGTTTGTGATTCTTGAAAATTACGTTAGTTCTTTCTAGGCAAGCGTACTCTACTGTCGACTACATGATCGCTTAATCGCTTATCATCAGAGAAATAGTGGTCAAGCACAAGCTTATCAATAATAATAGAAAAGTATATTAATATAATATATATTGTTCCTAGAGGTGTTCGGTAGTTTTAACCCGATTATCATATATTTTCTATATACATACATTGTATCATGGCAGGATAATCTTCCACAACTTTCACAAAACAACACATTTTTTTCGAGTGGGAAAAACATCCCTCGCTCTTTCGTGTCAGACTTTGATCGTGACTGACTAAAAACCCACTCCTGTTTCTTCTTTGTCATTGTTCTAGGGTCTCAGGGATCTCTATCGCATCACCCATGGCCCCAGGCTTCGACCCTGTTGGGCCACTACGGTTTGCTGACATCTCCTTGAGGCGCGTGAAACGCAACGCGCCGTACAGTACAACGCTTGGACACACCGACGGGTGAGATTGAGTTAATAATTTAAGTTACTAATGATGATCAGTAACTCGTTTAAAAATGGCATGTGTTTTCATTAAAAGTTCAATTATTTATGCTCTAGTAAAAACTTCAGACAAATCCTTAGCTTGGCGTAAAGGCTTAAAGTATTAACTATTACAGCAAAGACTTTTTCATTTTAAGTGCGCCTTAAGCAATTTGTTTTCGTTACTTAGAACTTCTCATTACTTACAATGTCTCCTACAAAATTGTACGAGGCCATTCTATCTTGACTAGCATATTATGAAGCCCCAAAAAAGGCTGAACTTAAATACTAAGATATATTTTTCAGACACGTTTCGCGTAATAATGTGTCCCGTTGGGTGAGCAAATGTGTATGTTACAAAATGTTGTTTATCCACACTTTGGTAGATTCAGTGTTTAGTCACGTAGTGGTCACGGGCTGCCGTGTTCCTCGAGAGTGTTGTGGGAAACGACTTTGTTTCTTCAGGAACGTGCCAAAAGTGCTGTAAAGAGCTACTGCTAAGGGCTGTGTGTGCTGTGTAGAGGGCACTGGTGCATTTCAACACGATTTTGCCAGAAGTCCCCGAGTCCCTTTCCATATTAAAAGCTAAAGACTATTACCATTTTGTTCTTGGTAGGTTCTACTCTTTGTAGACGAAAGACAGTGACATTACACTTACAAAAAAATAATGAACGTCCAAATAACTTGACTAGGTAGAAGTAGACGCCTTGGACACTTAGATACAGCCAGGTATAGGTATATTTGATGACTACTAAGTCGGTGTATGTATATAAAGTTGATGTGTGTTGAATAGCGCAGCCGTAAACTATGGGTTTCACAGCAATCGGTCTGGGAGTCGATAGTGGAGCTGAAGGTGTGATGTGTGATGCATCCAGTCGTGTCTGTAACACACAAGTATTGTAAAGGCAAAAGATTGTATAGGTTTATGTGTGTGTGTATCTGTATGATTGTTACTCCTTCACGTTCAACCGGCAGAACGGATTTGAATGAAACTTAGCACACGGGTTAGACCATACCGTTGGTATAGCATAAAGGATATTTTTTACACCACATGATTCATGCTCGATAATGCCTTTTTATATGTCATACAACCCTCACTTAAAGCAAGTTATTCTGTCTCTAATGCTAACGTAGTAGGCGCGTTCCCTAGGGAATAATGTGATTTGAAATTAGAACATCAAAACCATTAAAAAAAAAAAACTTATTAAGTTAATTAAAATGTATCTAAATTAATCAAACGCGTTTATTCAAAAATCGAATTACCTAGCCAATAACAAAAAATAAAGAACAAAATGTGGTTACTGTTGTGTCTAAAAAAATAATGAAAGAGCGAGAATTTTATAGAAAATTAAAACTATAGTTCAATTTACTTTTGAATTTTGTTTGTATCAAATCTCAAAACGTGTTGAATGATAGAGAAAATGATAGTAGCATAACTCTGGAAAATATTACGTCAGCTACTGTTCAGTATATTATATTTTAATTATCTCACAGAAAATGTAAAAAGTAGAGTATCCAATACGGAGATCAAGCTATCTTTGTCTTGGGCGGCTTGAATCCCTCACTTCACTCGGGATGCTCTCTGCGTTCGGGATTAAAACGTACAAACCTTCGTTTCGTTCGTGATTCAACACGCCGCCCGCGACGTAAAGACACTGCTTTACCCCATTGTCGCATAATCTACTATTTTATCCTGGGCGTAAGTTTCCTTGGGATTATTTTTGACTTTCACACAGGCAAAGCCGCTGGTAGAAGCTAGTAAGCAATAATTCTATCCACAAGTATAATAATGTGGTCGATGGATGCGTCGGTCCAATTTTAATAAAGTAAAAGCAACCTATATAATTTCCATGTGGTTTTCTTTATTATCTGTGTTGCGGGTTCATAACAATATGTTTATATTAAAAAGGAAATTGGATATTCCGACTCTGTTTTGTTGGTTAGAGTGAATTTTAGTAGGTAATGGTTTGTACACTTGTATAATACAAATATAGATATTTTCGAGCCGTTTCACATTACACTGTCACACTAATATTATAAATGCGAAATTTTGTTATTGTGTGTGTGTGTTTATGTTTGTTACTTCTTCACGCACGAATGGCTGAATGGATTTGGATGAAATTTGACGAACAGGTATGTCCTGGAATAACACATTTCTAAAACAAGACTTGTTTCTATCTATGGTCATGAATAAAAAAATATGAATAAAAAGTAGCACTGAACGATAATGACCAAACTAAAAAAAATTGAGGTTACATAGTCTTATATCGTGAAAAACACGGCTGTTATATTAATCCAAAAGCTTTCTTGTTCGTAATCTGTGAGCATATAAACGGCTTTTTTCGCGAAGTTTTTGTTGCGAACTTTTTGTGTGTTAGCTCGAAGAAGAAAGCGATATTACATATAATAATAGGTCGCGGAAAACGAAAGTCATTCCGGCCGGCTGATCACGAAGGTTGCTTTTCATGGGCTTCTGTAGGTTACGCCAGGTAAAACTTACGGTGGTTCGTGAACCAAATTGTTTTAAAATTAACTTTATGGGAGTAGTAAACTAGTAATATTCTTGAATAGATCTGCCGTATAGATTATTGTGTACAACGATTGTAGACTTACTAACTACCTGTATTTTTTGCCAAGGTCGCCATTTTACAAGTCATTTAAAGTTGATCCACTAAAATTTTACCTCTTTTGGTCTTGTAATATAGTTTCGTGAAGCAATGACATTGGCATCTTGAGTTAAGTTCGGCTTACATCATAAACTACGTTGTTTTGCCAACTGAAAGCAAATAAATAAATAACTTGAGTACATTGTTTCAGGACAAAAATGTGCGCACATATCTCTGAGTTGCTGGCTCATCGCCTCAACGAAAAAATAAATATAAATTGTGTTCTTATGTTCCCAAGTCACTTATTTCATGAGTAGTTTGACGTTCTGCCTTTCGAATACCGCAATTAAAGACACAATAGAAATACGATGAGAGAGCGAACGCCAGCGTTTGCTTGGGGTTTAATTAATTAATCTTTCGAATACCGTAATTAGAGGCACAAAAGAAAGACAATGAGAGAACGAACGCTTGCTTTTATTGAATTAATATATTGCGGTGTAACTCCATATAAGTAATATTCAATATTAAAGCCAAAACTCCAATACCTATACCTTTGACCTCGTGTCTCACCTATAATACCTAATATACATGAGAAAATTAAGCATTGACCTTGGGGAAAATAACGACGGGCGGGCTCTCTTGAGCATGTTATAAGTGTTGGTAAACTATTAAGTGCTACACTATCGATAAAGTAAATATTTCGCAAGTGCGTGGCGGCAGGAGTGCGACGAGAAACTTTACCGTGTACCCTCCATTAAATGCGGCTACATTCGATACAGCCCACTCCAGAAAGTCGAATCGAAAAGTCTTGAGACGAGACACCGCTACCCGTCCACTTTTAAGGGTTATCAAAAATACAACAGTTTCAAAGTTACATGAAGTTTTATAGTTTCAGAAATTGCTTTTCCTTACACGACATAAAGTGGGATGTCTGCAACTAATACAATACTTAGGTCACATAGTCCAGAGTGGCGTTTAAAGTTATGTCTCTTGTCTGTACTGTTGCTTTGTGTCCTGTACAATAGCTAGGTATACGACAACCGCATTATAGGGATTTTAAATGGTTACTATAAAACGAATTCGTAGTTTTCATTCGTAGTTTAGCATTGACATGTTATACGATACGATAAGATAGACGTTATCTTACTGCTTTCTGAGAAGGATTTAAAGTAGAGCAAAATAAAGTTGTTTGACGTACAATAAACCACAGAGTCTCAAGACAATGATGATACATGGATCTGAAACATGATCGCTCACAATGGGCCTCAGCAGAAGTCCGAAAGTCACCCAAAGGGCAATGAAAAGGATTATATATACTCGGAGTATTCTTGCGTAATAGAATCTGAAATGAAGATTTATTTATTTATTTACAAGCACTTGTACAACGTTACTGAGGATGTCCAAGGCGTTGTACAGTAGAAACTTACAAACTAAAAAGAATGCATTTAATAAAAACAATAATAACCTAATAACAAATCCGTACACATTGAAGAAAAACTTACATATAATTTAGAATTAAAAAAGAAAATATATATACATTACCACTAAAATAATATATCCCTTAAAACAAATGAAACAATGTTAACTTATTTTTTAAGAGGTCCGCAGGAGAACCAAAGTTACCGATACAGCCAGAAGAATCGCCAAACTTAAGTGGCAGTGGGCAGGGCAGATTGCTCGCAGAACAGATGGTTAATGCGGATGAAAAGTTTTGGAGTGCGCACCGGAAGACGCAGCGTTGGTAGGCCTCTCACAAGGTAGGCCGGTTAGTTGGTGAGAGTTGTGGGAATCCGACGGATGTCAGACATACAGGACCGGTCATTGTGGTGACGCTTGGGGGAGGCCTTGTCTGGCGTGGCACTGCTAGAGCAGTGAACGTCTTTCTACTGAAATGATAGTGATGAAAATAAAATTTTGCGTAGTTTTATATAAAACGCATTTTTTTGGTTAATTGCTATTTATGTTTACGTCTTATCTTTTTCTCTCTTTGTTCAGTATCGGGTTCTGAAAAAGCTTTTCATGTTGATTTACAGTCAGACAAATACTCTCTATCAAGATTGAAGATAAATCCTTTTTTCCTTTTCGGGATCAAAGGACTGGAAAAGGAAGGGAAAGGCGGTTTTATTAATTAGCATTCTGTGGACTGACTTCGTTCATGCTTTTTTAAATATAAATGACTTCAAAGAAAAAATGTCGGGTTTTCTTTTGTATATGTAGGTATACACTTTCGTATAAAACTAGCTGACTCGGTATAAGTTCTTTTCCGTATAAATTACTAGCTTTTGCCTGCGGCTTCGCGTGCGTACATAAAAATATAGCCTATGTCACTCAGGAATAAAGCAGCTTTCTATCGGTGAAAGAATTTTAGCAATCGGACCAGTCCCCCTAGCCAAGTTACAATCGTATCGTTCGCGCCGAACGCCTCGAGTAGGCCCGCCTCCGATTCCTTTGTTCTGATGTCATTTCAACTCTCAGTCACGTGGTCAGAACAAAGGAATCGGAAGCGTGGCCTACTCGAGGCGTACCGCGCGAACGAAGCGATTGTAACTTGGCTAGGGGGCAGTACTTTCAGAGATACATAGACATATATAGTGTAGATGTAGATTTATTAAAGTATTTGAACTTAAGTACCAAAAAGTAACTATAATAACAAAAAATGGGGGGTAGGAGGATGAAAAAAGCTTTACGACCTACTGTCACACCTGCCAAATATATAAAAAAAAAAATTAAAATCAGTCGAAACGTTTCGGAGGAGTGCGACCACAAACACTGTGACACGAGATTTTTTTTAATGTTGATAAGCTCGTGCTTGACCTCTATCTCACCTGATAGAAAATGACGATTGGTCGAAGATACAACACGCTTACCTTGAAGTAACCTCAAACATCATCATCATCATGAGGTCATTCTTAACTTAAAGATCCCCAAGATGTAGTTATCAGGAAACCGACAGGGACTTCGGCAGGAATCAATAATTATATATTTGTATGTTAAAGATTATTTAGGTGTATCCATTTGATATATCGATACCAGAAGTATGAATGTAAGGGACATTTTTACGTTTTGCCTAAAATACCCTTACGTCAATCATCTTTCTGGCTAACGTAGGCGCGGGCTTGCGGACGGCGAGTAATGGGTAGCTCGCCGTCCGATCGTCCGGTAACCGTCCGGACCGAGCCCAAGTCGTCGACGGCGCGTACTGTTCCACGCGCGCCTCAAAGAGATGTCAGCAAATCGTAGGGGCCCAGCAGGGTCGAAGCCTACTGGGGCCACGAGTAGTGTGAAAGTGAAACCCAAGGCCCTGGCACGAAGGCAAAGAAGGAATAGGAGTGGGTTTTTAGTCAGTAAAAGTCTGACACTATCTCTCGCTCCGCCCAAGAGCGAGATTTGTCATAAGATTTTCTCACCCAAAAAAAATGTCCCTTACGTTATTTCATCTTTCCAGTATCGATATGATTGAGTCCTCAGTCTTCAAGAGTTCTAGTTTCGACACCAACTTTTATAATTTCTTTTCCAATAATATTACTTAGATCAAATATCGAGACTTAACAAAATTGTCTGGAGTTTGAACAAGTTGTACCTCTAGACCGTCTGAAAGTTGGATAGTTCGCGAAAATCAAGTAAACAACACCCCTTGACAAGTTTCGCTAAAGACAAGCGTCGAATTCGTAATTCTACATAGAACTTGATATGGCAAAACGTGTTTATATTATTACGTAACTTAGCCTATGTTTTGAGATTATTAAAAAAGGTACCGTGGCCCTGGAACGCAGAGGGCTACTGAAGGACCACAGGTAGGTTGTATTCAGTGCACCACGCCTTACTAAGTCCGGGCACGCCATGATTATGGCGGTAAGTCCCTTTTTTGAGGTGTCTCTGGAAAGACATCACGGCGTCTTCACTTTCAGCCGACACAGGTCCTCAGAGAACATGGCAAGTTCGGGAGGTACCTGCATCGGATTCAACCCATTGTGTGGATCGTCCGGAGGACACGGTGGAGCATACGGTGGAGGTCCGCCGCGCTTGGGCAGAGTACTTTCGTGTCTTTGTGAGGGCAATCGCCGGCAACGAACTCTCGCGTCGGGCCCTGGTATAAGCCATAGTCATAGCTATTAACATTAGTAGTGAGCAAAATGCAAAATGTCCATGCCATCGCCAATGTAACCATCAATGAAAGATGTCGGTCTGCGACAAACTAATTTCTTCTTTATAAATCCTGACAGATGTCCCAACTTAGTGCACTGGTGCAGGTGGGAATGTCCACATGTCCTGTATATTATCTACAGGTGATTTAATTATATACTAAAATAAGCATATAAGCTCACGAGCACAAATGTGCACGGAAACAAATACAAGCCCATGAACATAATATTTTAAGGCCGTGATCTAAAGCACGGACACTGTCGGACTGCATAAAATTTGCTGTAATTTATTGCAAAATATTTTTTCGACACACTTAGGTACTCGAAAACCTGCTTTTACCCCTATCATTTTTAGCTCTCTCCTGTCTCGATGTATCACTTGTATCAGACTAGTCGCCAACGAGAGGCAACTCGTGGAGGCTGCCTCCACGAGTCGCCGGGCAACCCTCACTTATTTATTTCTTCATAATTTGTATTGGAAAACGTCGTTTGATACACATGGAAATTTGTCACTACAGTACTCGGCTCCATAACACCCTTACCTACGGCTTGGACGAGTTCCGCCTGGGTCGCAATGACACAGTTTGTCCACTTGTATCAAAAAAACCTACTCAAAAATGAGTAGGGTTAATAAAAACTTCAATCAATCAAGTTCCGGAAAAAACCAAGTGCTCAGAAATATAGCCTTAAATTGGTTGTTAAAATTGAAAATATAAATACTTAAATAAAATCTGATGGAACAAATTAAAAAGTTGGTTTAGTGAACAAATTAAAAAGGAGTAAACAACAAACAGTCGGTATTTAATCTGAAAAAGGGTTTTTTAAATAATTATGCACGCAGATCGCGTAATTCAATTTCGTCTAGTGGATTTGAATATGGTCGCCGTTTTTTATTTATATTCATAGGTATTTGTACAGGCAGACAATATTAATTGAGTACACGAGGCCATGACAGGAGAGCTTAATCCAAACCAAATAGGAGTAGAAAAAACGATTTTCACAAATATTTGCGTCAAGAGGAGTTCTATAAAAAGTGACGCAGTACCTATCAACGTAAACCAGTGTTACTCAATCTTTTTGAATACGTGACCCCTTTTATTAAATAGACAAATAGTGGTGTCCCACTAGGTCCGTAAAACTGATGATGAAATTGATGATGAGACCACTTTTTTAATTTAGACGTCTGTGTCAAATATATTTAAAATCACACACAATTTGCATATCAAAAATAGAACAAAGATCAGGAAAAGTATTGGCATAGAGTTAGTAACCCTAACTTTCAAGTCGCGACCGCGACCCCTAATCAAGACTGTGACCCACCTGGGGGTCGCGACCCACAGATTGAAAAACACTGACGTGAACGAATAAAGAATGGATTCTTCAACTTCAAGCGGCGCCTAATATGAAATGGCATATAATATTCAAGAATCATGTTCAGTTCCAGAGAAGCGAGATGTATGGGTGCCTAAATTACACTATTATAAAGGCAAAAGTTTGTGATTGTGTGTCTGTATATATTTGTTACTTTTTCACGCTCTAAAGGGCCTATTACACATCGCGATATTCAGCACACGATATTCACGATAGTCTTATTTTTTGTTCCGAGTAAGACCGGTCTAACCCTTATTACACAACGCGACATCGATTAGGACTGTCTGAATATCGAGTAGTGTAATAGGTACTTAACTGTTGAACGGAATTCGACAAATCTTGATACACGAATAGACGATGTCCTGCTATAGCACGTAGGATACTTTTTATCCCGAGAGAATGTTCCCTTGGGAAAAAAATCTACTATTATGCGAGCGAAGCCGATGGCAGCAGCAAGTATACCATATTTTACAGTCCAATGAGAGATGTAGCAAGTATTCCTTGCCACGCTTGCTACGCCTTCGCCGCTATATGTGATGTAACTATTTCAAACTTGCATTAAGATTTGCTCAGTTCTACTCGAAACTGTGTGTTCTTGATCTCTGGTTATAAACTTCTACGCTAAATTACATTGTCTACTTGTGTGCTAGATACTGTCCAAATTCGCAAAGCCATTTTGGCGTAACTGTTTGACAGGCAATTTAGCTAAGATATTAAATTCTTCTTATTGTTTCTATTCTAAATGTAGGTAATTGAAATGTAAGTGCTGTCATCCCATTTTGTTTTATGTTTTTAGATGGATATTCTAAGCCTGAAGTAAATAAATTTATTGTTATTTTTATCAAGAAAAGCCTTTCTTTCCCTAGCCTTTTTTTCTTTCTTTCTTAGTATAGCCATACTAACACGCTACGACCCTCGGAAGCGGAGCAGTAACCAAAGACGCAGGGGAAACTGTGAAGGACAGCTAGTATTATAGTGTAGTATTATTATCATCATTTCAGCCAAAAGACGTCCATTGCTGTGGGTTTTTAAAATAAAGGTGAAGGGTTGTTAAGAGGCATTTTTCACATATCACACACTGAAAAAAACAAGTTTGTGTTTCGGACAAATTTTAAATGCGTTTGTAATAATAACTTAAATATTGGAAAAAAGGACAAAAAATGTACAAAATAAAACGTGAAACACTTCTGTCTGGGCAATAATTGCTTTGACTTGCTATATCTGTTGCATTGTATTGTATTTTGTATCTTTAACTATACAAATAAATTTAAAAATAGTCGGAAACAGAAAGTTTTATTTTTTGAATTTGTGATAGGCTAAAAATACCTCTTTTCAACCTTCCTATTAAAAAAATACTATAGCGTTTTAATATTCATAGTAAAGCCTCGAAAGGATTTTTACCAACAAACACAGCTAGGGGAGGAGGTAATGCTATGTTGCAAGCTTCATTTTCGGGAGACACAGACATAATGTTATGTTAGGTATTAAGATCTCAAACAAGTTTACTAGACTAGTATGAAAATTTACTTCCAAAGCTTTTACTTATACACAGCCCCTTCAACTAAGCCTTTCAATATTACTGGTGGTATATGAGACATTGCCTGCAGGTAACAACAGAATAAAGCGTGTATCAGCACATTTAGACCTTTCTTATTCATGGGAAAACATCCTGAAGGTTCCTTCAGGAGTCCATTGTGAGTGCCATGGTAAGTCCATCGAACAATCCGCAGTAGCATTTTTAGACCTACCATTTCTTTCATTACCTATCTTAATAATGTAATAATATAATAATTGAATAATAATATTGTATTTCAAACAAAAACATCAACAGCCCGAAGGCACAGAATATTCTTGTTACAAATTTAAGATTCTTAATTTTTTTTTCCCCGAATTATGTGTACGTATCTGTGTGTGCTTAATAAATATGTTTTCTCGTCTTTAATTAACAAATTTCTTGGAAATTTCCCTGAAATCACATATTAAGTAAACACGTGTAAAGACTATGAGTTTTTACGGGAATAATTATTTTGATAGTATAATAATACCTTCTTTACTTATATACTTATGTTTCTTTACAGAGATAGATTCTAAGAAATACACAAGTATATAATTGTCTGCTTAGTATCCAAGGAGCAAACGAAGCCCTCCCCTTAGGAGAAAAAACTTTTCTGATAACAGAGAGTACGGAACCAAGGAGTGTCTACTGTGTAATGAACTTAACGGTAAGGGTCGGCTCACATAGATCGATCGCGCAACGCTTCATGTACATTTTGAGGAAGCGATACAATGTAGAATTTTCTTTACTACACATAATAATTACTATAGCTGGGGATCGAACTCGCGGCAAGTGTCGATCAATACTGACATTTTGGAATATTGTTCGCCACCCATAGAAAATAGCGTGATAATTTATATCCTATCCAGTCCAGACCTACAAAGATTATATACGCAAAAAACAGGATCAGTTCAGAAGTTTTTGCGCCAACTGTAGCCATCCCAAATGAATTATACTGTTTTATTATATGTATTAGGATGTGTATAGATTTGTATGCTTAAAGTTGGATATAGATAGGTATAAAATGCCTATGATTTTCTAAAAATTGAAATGTGTAACTTTTCGTGTAATAAATAAAGTACAATATTGCAGGTATCGCTATCTTATAAAATCACCGTTTCCCATACGTCAAGACTTGGATAGGCGTTCTATTCACGGACGTGAAGCTTCATAAAAGCGTATTCGTCATTATCGCTTGGTTTACGCCGGCGTAGAGCATACATACAAAACTGTGTGAAGCTCACACACGAATGATTTCGTATCATAAACAAAAAAAAAAACCTGACTTTAGGTCAACGGCAAATACACAGGTTTTGAGAGTATCGATGGTGCTCGAGACATGTTAAGCTTTAATGTATTTCCATTTTTGCGATAAAGCAAAAACAAAAATATCGCAAAAATGACTGAAAAATCGCATTTTTAGTGTTCCGTACCTCAAAAGGTAAAAATGGAACCCTTACAGGATGCCACGGGTAGTATTAAAGTGAAACCCGGGGCCCTGGGAGGAAGGCAAAGAACGAACAGGAGTGGGTTTTTAGTTAGTAAAAGTCTGACACTATCTCCCGCTGCCCCCAAGAGCGGGATTTGTCATAGATGATTTTCACACCTAAAAAAGATCCTTCATAGGATCACTTTGTTGTCCGTCCTTCAGCCTGTCTGTCTATCAAGACCCTTTATCTCAGAAACGAGTGGACGCAATGCGTTGAAATTAAAACTGTATACTCAAGTCTGCAGTCCCTTGAAGCTGTGAAAAAAATCAAACTTCTAAGTTAACGGAAAAAAAGATATGGCCGTTTATGTCGCAAAAAAGTACATTTCAACACTCTCAAAGGAATCAAAATTCATAGGGTATTTCCCGTTGACCCAGAATCCTGAAATTTTGCATAAAGCAACGTCTTATAGTATAGATATAGGAATTAATCTGAAAACTGTAAATTTGTAGTTACGTCACAAAAAAAACTTTCTTTACAATTCGGAAAAAACTTCGTAACTCAATTCGGGAATCGAACTGTTTTCATAGGTAAATTGGTGCGGAACCCTCAGTGCGCGAGTCCGATTCGCACTTGCACGCATCCTGCTTTTTGTTACAGCTGAAAAAGAAATACACGATACTCTCGTGAACTTTTCAACTGTTTACCTATTATATGAACAGGTTACGTTGGTTACCTTTCAGGTACAAAACCCTAAAAAGTGCACGCAGCATCACATCATGCCTCCAGCTCTGGAATGCAAAAGGCAACTGAAGGAAGACTTTTATTGACTAGTCCATAAAAGTCTAACACTTTCTCTTGCTCCACCTGGAGCAGGAGAAATTATTAGATAATATAATTTCTCCACGCCATGAATAATAAAGCATGGTGTCACTTCGCGTCTCGCTGTGAGTTAGTTAGCCCTTAAGGTTACGAGAAACTGCCATAGTGGACATAATTGGATTGCTCCTCCTTAAATATGTATCGATCAATCTTATTATATCTCACTTTGGAATTACATCGACTCTCGAGGAAAAATGGGTACCTGTATCAGTCGTGACGTAAGAGGGTTAACAGATTAACTCGGAGATAATATTGGGAGATTCACAAAGGTGATTGGTTTGTGGTTCGTGCTGGGGATTATAAATATTAAGAATGCTTTAGTCAAATATAGATATCCTACGAATATTAAAGACGTGAAAGCTTGTATTTATGGATGTATAAATGTATGGATGTATGGATGTATGGATGTATAGATGTAAGGATGTATGGATGTGTGAATGTGTGGATGTGTGGATGTATGGATGTGTGGATGTATGGACGTGTGGATGTATGGATGTGTGGATGTATGGATGTATGGATGTATGAATGTATGGGTGTATAGATGTATGGATGTATGGATGTTTATTACTCTTTCACACTAAAACTACTGAATGGATATCGATGAATCTTGGTATAGGGGTAGAAAATGTCGTAGAATAGCATATAGGATACTTTTTTTTACCGGGAGTATGTTCCCTTGGGATAATTTTCTACCATCACGCGGGTGAAGACAGAAGAAAATTTCGTAATCTGCTAATTCATAATGATCGATCATTGATCGGCAATGATCTCGTACTAGAGTTGTGGTAGAATGACAATATCGAGCTCATTAACATCAATGACTGCACAATGACGTTCTAATGGTAGGTCACTGATCAAAGGAACTGTCAAAATTTTAGCAGATTACCACAAACGTCAGATATTCATTTGTCAATATTTACGAGATTACCATTTTATGCCACTTCTTTCAATGGAGTGTCAGTGATTGACCATTGAAAAGTCATAATGACGCCATTATGTTAGTATAATCTACTACCAAACCTGTCAAAATCAACAATTATGAAATCAAAGATAGACCATTCTGACACTATTGTAATAGTAGACTTGAGGCCCTGGTTTTGTAACTGAAAGAGCTTTAATGATGTTTAAAACAATAATTTTAAGAATTATATCGCACGGCACGGTGAGCGCAGTGGTTGAGCGATTGACTGCTGCGTTGCTTGTCACAGGTTCGATTCTCGCATGGAGCAAATATTTGTATGATCTACAAAAAGTCGTTCCGGGTCTGGGTGACTTGCGTTTATGAACGTACATACCGCACACTTCATTAAAAGGAGACGTAACTCAAAAAAGAGGTTATTGAAAATTGAACCTTATTTTTGAAAAGTGTGTTTTAAAATTCAAACACCCTGTTTTTGAGTTAGGTCTTTTTATAAGTAAGCATGCGATACGATATGGATGTAATTCATAGTTTGGGGCAACGTTTCTAAAAGAGAAAATAAATAGATATCAAGTTGATTTAATTCAGTGTTAGATTTCCATTCTTTCATATTAAATAGAATTTCTATGTTAGAAATGAAATATAATTTTTTCTATTTCCAGTAAGGTGTACATTAACATGTTCCATTTGATTTCTCATACTATTCATTTACGTCTGAACGGCGTAACGTGTAACGTGTAACAACATACTTATTACTCACTGGCGGCAACTGTCTACGTGTAAAAACATTAGCACGCGACTTTTCGTGACTGCAACTTTATTAATTAGTGTTTTGTCACATTAGCAAAAAGCCTTCGTAATGAGGTTTTGTTTTCCCCACACACTCGTGACGGAAACGTGATTCTGCCAACAGAAAGCAGATAATTTAATTACGGAGACATGTTTGTAGATACGGTGCTTTTCCAGTCATTTAATGAACCACAAATACCACTTGACAACAATAAGCGCTTACACAAACATCATGAACACATAAATTCAAATTAACACCGAAACACGGGAATTGATAGTGGGTCATCCTACAAATTTAGCACCGGCCAGGGACTGGATTCACGTTAAGTCTCCTCAAATATTCGCAATAAGAATACAAGATGAACCAGCTCATCATTATACAAATACCAAAATTATTTTATAGGATAAAGTTAAATTGAGTATCTCGGGAATAAGTGCTTGGGAGCCCAAGCGTCTAATTACAAATCTCACATATTTTGACCTACGAGGGTATACGGTAAACAAATCTTCACGAGCAATTTGATGCCGGGTAGCTCTCCAGCCGCCACAAACCCGCCAGGCCGGGGTAAAGAGTGATGATGAAACCACATTTGACCTTTTTATAAGAAAGGGTAAAAGGGTTAGCATGAGGGAAAACAGTATCGATTTAAAGTTCACCTTTTGCCAATAATGTATCTTAGCCAAATCTCGATTGTAGATGAATGAAAGAGTATAAAATCCCAGCAAAGCCTTGGCTTTAGGGGTTTTTCGGTAATATAGGAACTACGAACAGAGGTACGGGGAATGATAATAGGGTTGTTTGTCATAATCCCGAACATTATTACAGTCCCCAAAATATTTTCGCGGATAATATTTCAGTTATATTTATCCTGACGTTGTATTTTTTACTTAATAATATGGGTTCATATTTTACAACAATGTATTCTGGAAAATGAGATATTGTAAGCGGTTTTGAGTGTTTTATTTTTGCAGAGACAAGAAATATTACTAAACCTAGGATTTAAATCGTAGTCTGTGCCAGCTGTTTTGCCGCATAACATTGTATAATACATATTGTAGAAGCCAACTGAGAGAAATGTGTCGCCGCCGTAGTCGCACGGTGCACGGTGTGGAGCCGATGAGCTGCTATATACAGCTTATGCACTGTTGCACATTTTAAATTCAGCACATCGCTGCATGTGACATGAAGCGGCATCAACATTCACATGTATCGACGATTAAATGTCCACGTTTATATATTATAATTTATACAGGGTTACTGGTAACTCGACGTATTCCTTGCAGGACGTCATGGTAGGAAATGAAATGCAAGAAATTAAGCCACCAAATGATCTACCGATGTTCAGTAATCATTTAAAGCTAATTTAAAAACTATTTACGGCGCTACTGTACTGAAACTTAAGTTATTATCATAATTGATGCCTTAGCAGATCTTTCTTAGTACTACTAGCGGTCCCGACAGACGTTGTCTAGTCCGTAAGCTAGCTTTTTGTCAGAATAAAAAATTGAGACCCGGGTTTAATTGTATTTTAAAACTATTCAAAGACACATTCAAATATACACACAAAATTAATTCAAATCAGTGAAGCCGTTTAGGAGGACATGGATGACAACACATACGTACGGAAGAATTAGATATCTATAAGATAAAAATATGTTTGGCCGGGAAATCCTTAAATAACTTTTCCCAATCTGGGTGGAGTGAGAAGTAGTGTTAGATTTTTACCGAGTAAAACCCGGCCAAGTACAGTCAAATGTCAAAAGTTCAGTTGCACTCCATCATTGCTAAAGAGTCTAAAATGTCTTTGTAGAAGATGGTCAATGGTTCATGCCTGAATTGATTTGTAGCATAGAATCTATAGTATTGATTAAACTAGTTGTGGACTATGAAACTTCAACTACAAAGAAATTTTAGACACTTTAGCATTGGTAAAGTGCAACTGCATTTTTGACCCCTGACGGTAGCTTCAGTTATTCTTTGCGTTCCAGCGCTGTGATTACTCTTCTGACCCAATCCCGCAGCCTTGGAAAGATAAAAATATCGGGAAGATAACATAGGCCTACTGAGTAATGTCCTGCCAGCAATTTACGGATAAAAGTACAATGTATCCCATAAGGGTGATCTCAGATACGTAGGTACACTTCAACGGATATCAATCATCGTGGATAAAGCTCGCTCTCCATACGTTTAGGTTGCGCCGAAATTTCACTCTCAACGTGATAGATGGCGCATGCTATGCCTTTATCTATGACCGAACCCTTTAGCAAGGCGCTGTCCAGGAAACTATCCACACCTTTAGTTAACGAGGATCTGCACATCATGACTCGTTTGAAAAACTCACTTTTCTGAGGCTAGCATTTCAACACTATTCTAGTAAGTTTTTATCTCATTTCCCAACAAATCAAGTAGCTAATCAGGTACAGAATTGTGATTTCACGGATGAGTAAAGCCACGCACATCGTGTCGGTTTCGATAGGCATATTACACGCATCATTAAGAAAAGGAGCAAGAGCAAGACACATGATGCGCATAAGAACTTAATACGTACATTTGGCGGGAACAAAATTATGCTGCTTGTGGTGTATAACGTGTATATCCCACCTAATTACGCGGGAGATTTTAGATCCTTTGAAATTCCCTTTGCATATTGTGACGAAACACACGCACTTACTTAATAGCTCCCACAACCTATTTTCATTTACCTTGGCCAATGTGTAATTGTGCGTGCTATACGGACATTAATTTTCATTATAGACCTTATTAATACGACATTTTTTACGTAATGAAATATTACATGAGAACCGATGAACGCTCGACTGTCACCTTGGAACGAAAGCGGATATTGATTTTTCGCTATCCACCAATCTTTGCATATTGATTCATGTATCGAAGTAATTACGGCTATACAAAGTAATATGTTGTGATGTCTATTTAACCTACATTTGCCCATGGCTGCTTTTTATTGCGCCATTTTCAATTTCACTGTTTTGAGTCACGATCTACGAGTAAACTGTTTATTTATAGCGTGGTGCTAATATTAGCCGTACCGTGTATTCTTGTGGGTGTGACCGTGTGAACGATTAAGGAATTAATGAGATGGAAGTACATCAGCAGTCATGTGTACACTGATACTGTCATGTTATGAAAACTTAGTTGCCTATATGAAGGCGACAGCGATAAATTAGCGGGACAGCCGTCATCGATAAGGTAGAGTACATGCCATACATAATTAAAATAATAATTATACTTCACTTTTATTCCATAGTAGTCATAAATAGATAAGTATAGACTTAGATGTATCTTTAGCTGAATCAACCAGCGATTCCGTTTGAAAAGTCGGAACTACTTGAAGGATTGGATTGCCTCAGACTGCCTCTCAACATCCTACCAAATGTTAAAAATTAACCCACACCCCTCCAGAATTCACCTCACGTGACTCTAAGGAATTAATTGATTACCTTATTATCAGTAAATTGTCATAACTGCAGACATAATATACGTATTAGCTGACCATACTATCGATTAAAAAATGGAGGGTGGGGGTTGGATGGTAAAATAGTAGGTACATTTTAATACAAATGTAGAAAGTTTGTCATTGCGACCGATGCAGAATGCGCCTGAGCCGCAAGTGAGGGTATTACGGAGCCGATTGCAGGTGTGTACACAAAAAAATATCGGTAAGGGTGTCAACGACAAAGTTTTCTCCACTTGTAACAAAATTTACTATTACGACCTATTTTCATACCTGTATATAAAAAAAATCATTAACATCGGCTGAGTTGTTTTGGAGGACGTGCGACCACAAACACCGTGACAATATATTTATATAATATATGGTAATGAGAACAGGACCATGTCATAGAATGAAGCTGAAATCATTCTGTAAATAGCTAGCTGTATGTATCTTTAGATCGATTTACTTCCAATAAATTGCTTGGCGAGAATTCCAATTTTTAATATTGCCATTCATTCAATGTCTGAACACGTTACCAGACAGCGACACGAAGAAGTGGGTACCTATTTTACCGTCAAAGTGCTCTTTTAAAAACACACCCTCTCCATGGCAAGAAAGCTAACATTTCTTTTGTATCATTTCTTTCCTTTCTTTCGCTCGGTTATTTTAAGTGTTTTGTGAAGAATTGGTAAAACCAAACTCTTTCGGAAACTGTCTTTCTGTCACACCCTTTTGTCCCAAGGCATTGTCCCGACAAGTCGAAATTTTGTTGCAGGAAGTATTCACCAAATTATAAACGTGAGCAGAGAGGCTAAACAAGGATATTGTAGCGAAAATATGTACAGAGAGTGTCAAAAGTTGATGGTGTGTTTAATAAGGTTAACATATTTTGTAGACGGAATATGTTTATCATCTATATTTCTATCCTTGCATGTTATAAAACCGGGCGACATTGTTTGCTGCGTCTGTCTGTATGAACGCGATAGACTCACAAACTACTGAACGGATTTTAATGCAGTTTTCATTCACCAATATATAGAATGATTCATGAGGAAATTTTAGGTGTATAATAAATGCATATTTTAGAAGAGAAAAGCCAAAAATTTCAAAGATTAATAACACCCGTGTGAAACTTGGGCTACTAATATTATATAACGCTGAAGAGATAGTTTGTATGTTTGATAGCCCATTTATTGAGGAAAACTAGGCTATATAATGAGGCTATATAACAATAATAATGAGTTTATTCAAATAAATTTACGGTTTAGCAACAGATTTGTAGGCTATATTATTGTAAGACAAATCAATGAAATATCTGTAGCCGAACTAGACAAAAGCCTGTATTTCGGCTATCAGCGCCAATCCCCTCAAATAATAAAAGTTAATATATAGTAGCCATTAGCCATGAGCAGAATTGCAAAAGTTAATAAAAAATAGAGGCTATATAATATCACGCTGCGAACAATAAGAGTGGAGTAGTAACCAAAGACGCAGGTGAAACCGCGAGGGACAGCTAGTATAACATATCATAATCTCGGTACCTTGAAAAGCACGTTAAAGGGATTCAACTCGACATACACTTTCACTGTTTTTCATACAACCGCTCTTACACGATTATGACGTTATTACACATTTTTTGTTAGATATTTTGGAAACACAGTATCTTGTGGATATTATTTATGCTTCTATTGAAATCAATTTATAAATATGTGTAAAACTAATCCAGTAAAAACCTCTGATAATCTGCTATTTTGAATGAAATTTGATACTTCACAATTTACTCAAAAATTAAAATGTCAAAAACGTATAACAATAGAAGCCTTGCAAATTTAATCAAGATTATGAATGACGACAAATTTTTTCATAAACTTTTAAGGGTTTAAAAAAAAACAAGTTTTGTTAAAATATTCGAGTAAATCACGACATTACCGAACGCTAACAGAGCTTTCAGACATCATTTCTCTTTTTTCGCGTTGCCTTTTTGCTAATACAATAATACTACTTTTTGCTAATAACAGTCAGTAAAATTTTGACTATTCCTTTAACTTTACCGATTGCATGTTTTTTTTTATTGTGTGGGAAAATCATCTTATGACAAATCGCGCTCTTAGGCGGAGCGAGAGATAGTGTCAAACTTTTACTAAAAACCCACACCTGTTCTCTTTGCCTTCGTCCCAGGGCCCCGGGTTTCACTTTCACACTACCCGTGGCCCCAGTCGGCTTCGACCCTGCTGGACCCCTACGATTTCCTGACATCTCCCTGAGGCGCGCGTGGAACAGTACGCGCCATCGACGACTTGGGCTCAGTCCGGACGGTAACCGGACGGTCGGACGGCGAGCCACCCATTGCTCGCCGTCCGCAAGCCCGCGCCTACGGTGGCCGGAAATCGGGATCGGAATCCCGGCGGCGGTTGGGGCGTGAGGACCGTTGCCTCACGCGAGCTGTTTTTCCATAAGAAAGGACTCGTATCTAGGAGAGGAAATGGGCTGTAATCCATCACGCGTGCCTGATGCAGGTTGTTGGATGTCACATGTCTATGATTTGTTTTCTAGAGTATGCTGGTTTCCTCACGATGTGTTCTGTTCCTTCGTTTTCAGAGCAGTGGTGATGAAAATAAATTACAAAGCGTAAATCGCCTGTTTTGGTTTGAACGTGGGACCACGACATTGAAACTTAACTAAGGGCATATTCCAAGTCGTAACTTCGAACCCGAACTCGAACAGTTATCTTGGTATTTTTATTGATATTAGATACTCGAGGGTGTGTTCAGTTGTCATGGCGACTGACGAGAGTAGGTTCTTCAAACTTTTGATAGCACCGTTGGCGCAGTGGTTGAACGATTGGCTACTGCGCTGTGTGACGCAGGTTCTATTCCAAAACAAAACGAATATCGGTATGGTCTCAGTGCTTTGTGTTTCTCAGTTTGCATGTTTATGAATGCACCCACGACATAATTATACAGGGGCTTGATTTTTATAAACATAAAAAAAGAACATACTTAAAATATGGGCCCAATAAGTTACATAGAGCTTGTCCTTTTAATGTCAAGCAAGTGACATTCAACACTAACGCAACTTCGATTGGACATACCCTGTATCGATAAACAATCGAAATATACCTAACTTTATATCTACATGTTTCTATCTGTACCTATTGTGGTTGCTTTTGAGATGAGTACCTACTGAAACAATACCCTGCCTACAATGTGGAACTGACATCGAACAATGCTGGCACGCAAACGTACCTAGCTTTAAAGTATTAATTGACGTCCAGAGCTTGAACTGACTTTAGCATTAGTAACACTAATCACGCAACGCGCACTGTACTTAACTACTGCCATACGGAGCCTGTTCGTTGCCCCTTCATCACGTACTCTAACGGCTCGAAATGCCCCTACAGCCCAGGCGCTCAATCTGCTGAACGCCCTGATTGCTCAAGAACCTAAATGATAAATGATATTTATTTTGTAAGTAGGTTTAAAAAAACACTTTTACACGTCATTTTTTTTTGTCACTTTAAACTAGATGAGGCCGGGCCTAAATTTGAAATTTTTTTTTATAGCAGTAAAGAAATGATAAATGTTTGTATACAATTTTTAGGTTCATAGATTGTTGGTTTGTTTGCTTGCTTGTTGGTGCATACTGTAAGTATAGCAAGCAATGGATAAATAAATAATAATAATACTCGCTTTTTCTTTGAGTCAGGTTTCACTTAGCGTAGTTTTGACTTGAGGAAACTTCTTACCAGGAGTTGCTCTTCGCATACAAAAGGCAGTACATGCCAGTAATTATCGCAGGAAATAATTATGAACTACAGGAAAGAGAAGCAATCGGAAGTTGGTACGTAGGCGGTTAAGTGGAGAATTTAGCGAATAATATGATGAATTCGTAACAATTCATATAATGCTATGTAATGTAGCCGAAGTGAATAATAAATTTATTAATGCTCAGGCAGCATAGGCTCCTAATTAACAATAATACATAATATAGGCCAGTGTTACGTTACTGAGCGATAAAGTATATAATAATAATAATAATTAGTGTCAGGCAATGGCTTAATACAGCGAAGAGCCTCGACCAACACCTAAGGAGCGTCGCGTTAGGGGGCTGGATCAAGGGCTTGATTTAGAAAGTAGTACTGGCCACGGCTCGTATAGTTAGGAGGTTTCTTTCTTTGGAGCCCAGCTGCCGGTAGCTTGGATCCTGTAACGGATACCTGTATGTGTGAGTAGCACACTGTTTTTTTTTATCTATTTTTAAATGTTTTTTTTTTTTAATATATAAAAATGTAACCAAATATAAACTAATACTAACCCATAAATAATAGTAATATAGATTAATCATATCTACACATTTGAACAAATAAGTAGCAACATTTTTTACTATTTTTTTTTTTTAATTTAGGTAAATTATTTTCTACCTTATAACGTTCCTATTGCTAGGATTCAGGCCTCCACTTTAGAAGAGGGAATGGGTAATTCACCACTCAAGCCCAGTGAGGGTTTAAGAATGACTCCGAGTTTTTTGCCTCAAGAACATGCCGGTTTCTTCACAATTTTTTCCTTCACCATTTTGAAACTAATGGTGTTGAAAACACAAATTAAAGCATGACGCACGAATCGTAACATGGTCGTCATCTATATAAATATAATTGTTAGCGAAGGAGGAGGCCGCAAACGAACGTCCTCACTCCCCAGGCGCCGAGACCCTGACCCCGACTACCAGCCACGGTAGACGCGGGCTTGCGAACGTCGAGCAATGGGTAGCTCGCCGTCCAGCAGTCCGGTAATTGACCGGACCAAGCCCCAGTCATCGACAGCGCGTAGTGATCCACGCGCTCTTCAAAGACATGTCTGCAAAATGTAGGGGCCCAGCAGGGCCGATGTCCACTATGATCGTGGGGAATTTCTGAAAATGAAATCCGTAGTCGTAGAACGCAAAAGGCAACTGAAGGACATGGTTATGGTTTTAGCCAGTAAAAATCAGTCAAAACTACTGGAATTAGGAGCGTATAATTTTGCACAAGGCTTCTTTTTATGACGAAGGCGAGCACTAAGAGAGAAATTTCCTAAATTCACCCCCAAAAGGGATAAAACGGGGCCAAAATTTGTATGAAGAAGCCTATTTTCACGCGGGCGTAGCCACTGATAGAAGCTCACTTTATCCTTTCTTGTCACACCACACATCCATCTCAACGTTCTCGTCTCCACTACATGCAATCTTTTTTCATCCATCTTTTTCACAACCCAACATTCCGATCCACACAGTATGACAGGTTTTATGGACTTGTAAATTGTACCCTTCAACTTGAGCTTCCCGTAACCTGTCGCCATTTCATCTATCTTGCGTTGATCCTATGTGTTACGTCTCCGTCTACCTCACCAGGCAAGCAGGGCCAAAGCCTACTGGGGCCATGGATTGACTTTCGCAAGGAAAACCTGTAGCAGGTCCACAGGTTCTCCTTTCGGAAGTAGCGAAGAACGCAGAGGCAATGAAGAAATATATGTGTGGTTTTAGCCAGTTAAAGTCTGACACGCTCTCCTCTTCTGCCCTAGAGTGGGAGAAGTCACTAGAAAATTTCTCACTTCAAAAGTAACCTGTGTTTCTTCAGTTGCCATTTGCGTTCCTGGGTCATGGTAACTCTTTCAAACAATTCCGCAGCCCTGGCAGAAATATTTTTTACCCATAAGAAAACAAAATCATATTCCAAACGAAAAATCCAAAAAACGAACTATAAGTCCCCACTTGAATAAATTATAACCCTTTTTAAAACGATAACCAGTCCGTTGTTTATGTTCCAACCCTCAAATCATAATGCACATCTACGCACGCAACCCCATATCGTCTAAAGCTCCAAGGGAAAACCGTGTGACGTCATCGTACACTAAAAATAAATACAAGCCACGGGGTTGTAAAAGAAATCGTGTTTGAATAAGGAAACGTTAATCGAAGGCTTTATTCGCCTTGACCTCGTTCTGCAGTCCAATGCTACCGTCTACCCCGGCCTATTCACGTGTGCCGCTTTTTCAAGGACGCAGTTGTTAAATGTTCTAGTTTCGGTTTCGAATGCACGTCAGTTTTGAGGTTTTAATGTATTTTGTGACTTTGTAAACGACGCCGTGGAGTTAGCTTTTGACATTGACAGATTCATTTTTATTGATCGTCTTTTGTTTTTACGCGAGTTTTCGACTAAGGGTGGATTGCATCAAAATGACCTGCGGGCCTAAAAAGGTCACAATGGGCAATTCTGCTAAAAGCAAATCATTTCCCGAATTGCTGCCTACTTATGATGTTTATGCAATTCTTCTAATAATCACAAAATGGTTACACAAATTAGCCGAATCATACTCAATTCATTTTTTAGCAGAATCATATTGTGAATATTGCCACACGAAAAAAATTAAAATCTTGGTTTTACTAGTCTTTTTTTTTTCTTAGCTTTTTATTTATCGGATTATTATTTTGTATTAACTTTATTGTATTTAAATATAACTTTAGTATGTTAAGGGTAATCATTTATTAAAAATGCAATTAAGCCTTTAAAAACGAAGTTAGAAATTCCTAAATCTATGGGAATAATAAATATCAACTTGTTAGGCTGGCAACATACATTGTTGTTTACCCTTTGCTTGTGTCAATATTGTGTGAACAGGATGTAAGCGAAAATCGGTTGAAAACAATAAATTGTAATTTTAAGTTGATTTTTCAAGTGCAGAATCCCAAAAATGCTTGTTTTTTTTTTCAAAATAATCTGAAGCAAACCATCCGCTTGTAAACTTTAGGACTGCATTTTAAGAAAGTGAAACCAAACCAGCATCTACTTGTGTATTTCTTGTGAGTTCGAAAGTTTACAACAAAGTAAGTGCTTGCCCACTAATATTTTAATATTAATAAGTTTTTATACCTACGCAACTAGGTATTAAATGACAATTTAATTGTTTCAGACCGCACGCTGGCTTCTCTAATGATGAGGCTTGAAGGATTCTGTCTAAGGTGGAGATGTAACATACCGCAGCTGATGCCAATACTGCTCAAAGACATCTAATACAAAATTTGAGATGCCTTGCAGATGCAGCTCAAAGATATCTTTGCTATTTTAGATTGCATGTAAATTTGAGTCACTAAAATGAATAATTACATTCTTTTATCCATATATATGGTTTTATTTTGGTTATAATTTACCTAAGCTTGTTTATAATATTCTATAGATGATAATATTAAAAATAATCTAAACTCTCTACTTTATTTAAGAACAGTGTACCTTAGTGTTCAGGGTGGATACTTAGTACTATTTAACTATTTGAAGAGTGATTTCTAAAATTTAAATAATTTATGTTAGAATCTTTAGCTTTAATAAATATATGTAGGTATACATTGTAAATCCAATAAAATTTTGTGATTATGAAGAACATTCATAGTTTTATCTTTTGAGTAGCGTAATTAGAGACAATAGAAAGACAATGACTGAGTGAACAAGGCGTTCGCTCGGGGTTTAATGAATTAAGCCATGGGGAAGTGACTGAGGTAGGTTCTTGCTGCCCATTTTTGATAACCCAGCTGCATAAATGCTTTAGTGCTCAATAAATATATACAATACTTTTTTTTAAGTCTGTTTAACCCGATAAACTCGGGGTTCGGCATTTCATAAATTTCAAGCCAATTCCACTTTTCGAAGAAATACACTTCCTTGGCGACATAAAAAGCTCTCAGTAATGCGCATGTCTCCTAGAAAATACGCTTAAAGTCCTAAATCTGCCATTTTTTAATAAATATATAATTCCCGAGAAATGAATTGTAAGATTTCAGTAACATCTTATGATTCTGCTAATGAACTCTAAAGCGATTCATAATAAGTGAACCATTTTACGAATTTGCTGTCAAATAGACCCGTCTGTCAAAAACACTGTCAAATAAATGAATTGCCGAATTGAATCATAATATGAATATTGTTTACGTATAGAAATATGAACTGACAATTCATGACCATTTTGCGATTTTTAACGTGATTCATAATATTTTCCATACGATTCTGCTAAAGTGACCTTTTTAGCCCCCCTGAGCTTCAAAATTGTTTATTGGATGAATTGTGAAACAGGAGTGGGTACATTGACGATCTGATGATGTCCCCTCCTACCTTTATTTGGGGACGCGGTGGTGGCGTGTTCTGAAGACCAAGAAAACACATACGCCTCGGACTTGTGCAGTGAATCCCCGAGTCCCAACTGCGGGTTCCTCTCCACTACTGTCACAACCACGCGTGTCGCTAGTTCAGCTGCCGCCTGATACGACTGTGACTCTCCCTGCGCCAGGACGGTCGACTGGCAACCTCCCCGTTGCGCCAGGCGGCGGCCAAACTAGTGACACGCGGGGTTGGACAGTCGTGCAGAGGATTCAGCAGTTGGGACTCGAGGTGGCACTGCACAAGTCCGAGACCTTGTGTTTCCATGCCCCTCGGATCGCGCCACACGCGAGTTCCCAAATAACAATAGGAGGAGTTCACATCGCGAAGTCGACGATGATGCATCTTTTTTTTTCGATGGGAAAACCGTCTTATGACATCCCCCGCTCTTGGGCGAAGCGGGAGATAGTGTCAGACTTTTACTGACTAAAAATGTTCCTTCGTTGCCTTTCGCACCGGGGCCGAGACTTCCTTTCAGAATCAGACCCTTGGCCCCAGTAGACTTCGACCTTATTGAGCCCCTACAGTTGCTGACATCTCCTTGAGGCGCGCGTGAAACAGTACGCGCCGTCGACGACTTGGGCTCGGTCCGGACTGATACCGGACGGTCGGACGGCGAGCTACCCAATGCTCGCCGTCCGCAAGCCCCTACTATGCAAGCCGCTACGGAAATCGGGATCGGAATTCCGGCGGCGGTTGGGGCGTGAAGACCGTTGCCTCACGCGATAGGCCACCTCCTTTGCTAGCATTACTGCTTCGCAGAAGGAGGCTACCGCCTGCCATTCCTCCTCGCTCCGGACCATGGCCTGTAACAAGGCCAGGCGCGAGAGATCACCGCCATCGATCACCCCCACGAGGACATGGCGTTGCTCTTCCCAAGCGCTTACCTTCACCGTGTCCTCTGGGCGGTCCACGCAATGGTGACACCCCGGCGTTTCTTCTGCACGAATCTGGTGCAGGAACCTCCCGAACTTACCATTTCCGGTGAAGGACTGCGTCATGCCGAAGGTAAGGACGCCGTGTGCTTTCTAGCCACTCCTCAAAGAGGGGACTTACCGACGACGAAGTAACTGGGACTCGTCCTTAATAGCCGATGAAATTTCGAGGAGTATTCCTACGTCTGGCTCTCAAGCTAAATGGGACTGGGGCTGCCCTTGGGTGGCTCCTGCCCAACTTGGGGGGTCCAGACGTCTCCTGCCGGAGGCTCTACGCGGGGATCGATCGGTCCATGGCCCTTTATGGCGCACCCATGTAGGTGCCGGCGCTGCGGAAGCAGCCGGCGGCCTGGCTGAACGCGTGCCAGAGCGTCATGGCCATACAGATGGTGCGAGAATACCGGACGATTGCTCGCGAAGCGGCGAGCCTCCTTGCTGGCCAGCCACCATGGGATCTGGAGGCAATAGTCTTTGCACACATGCACGATCTGCACATGGAAATGCAGCGCCGGGGCGAAACTCCGCTGCCGCGACAAGTCGCAGCATGGCGGACAAAGCTCCGGCGGGATCTCATGGCGAAATGGCGACAGCAATTGTCGCGACCCAGTGCTTGGCATGCCACAATTATGGCGGTAAGTGCCCTCTTTGAGGCGTGGTTGGAACGACCTCACGGCGTCCTCATCTTCCGCATGACGCAGGTTCTCACCGAACACGGTAAGTCCTGTTGCTGGGTGTAATTTATCTATAATATGTATGTATTTAGAATTAAATAGGTATGTTTATCAGTTGTCTAGTACTCATAACACAAGCTCTGCTTAGCTGAAGACTAGACAGCGTTGTGTGATAGTTGTGGAGTATTATATAATGTAATCACGTAAGAGCGGTTGTATGAAAATGTGTCTCGGGTTGGGCGCCCTTAATCAGAAATATGACAGCTGTCGAGGTACTGGTTAAAGTTAGTTGATGCACCCACCCTAAGGCCTATTGTCCACGGGCGTGTAGCTTCACAGAAGCATATTCCTCATTATACGCTTGGTGTACGCCTACTTACAGTTTACATTTAAAAGTATAAAGCGGCAACGTCGTACCGTCGTATCGTTGTTGCTGCTTCGTCGACAGAGTTTCGTAGTTATGTACGTAAGCTGTGAGCAACCATATGATGACCAATATTTATTTATTTATTTATTTATTATTTGTTAAAAGCTTTATGCACACAAAAGTACAGAGGCGGACTTAATGCCTTAGGCATTTTCTACTAGTCAACCTTTGGGTGCAGAGCAAAATAGTGGTAGGTGCAATAAACGAGAGAGAGAAGACAGATACAAGAATAGATATAAATACTAATGAACCATATATATAATTTAATTATACAATACATACTTAAATTAGTAAACTACATTCCTAACTGTTTTTTTTTTCTTGGGCGGAGCGGGAGATATTGTCAGACTTTTACTGACTAAAAATCCACTCCTGTTCCTTCATTGGCTTTCGTACCGGGGCCGAGTCTTCCTTTCAGAATCACACCCTTGTCCCCAGTAGGCTTCGACCCTTCTGGGCCCCTACGATTTGCTGATATAACCCTGAGGCACGCGTGGAACAATACGCGCCGTCGAAGACTTGGGCTCGGTCCGGACGGTTACCGGACGGTCGGACGGCGAACTAACCGTTGCTCGCCGTTCACAAGCCCGCGCCTACTATGGTCGGAAATTGGGATCGAATCCCGGCGGCGGTTGGGGCATGAGGACCGTTGCCTCACGCGATCGACCGCCGCCTTTGCTAAAACTACATACCTAACTAATATAGTCAAACAATTAGTCCAAATCGACAATTGGAAAACATTAAGGCTGTGATGATACTATTGTCTAATAATCCCCAATACGCGTCTATGATGCTACGCATTCGTGAACAGTAGGCCTAGATCGAGATTCGACTAAAGGAAAGTAAATTCATTGATTATTTTATCATAACTAAAATACAAAGAGAATTACTCTTACTCTTGTTGCCTAAGTTCATTGAGTCTAAACTACTTCTAGAAGTTCAGACTATACGTAGAGAACACTTCAAATAGATTTCAAATGTTCATGATTGTTCCTAACTTTAGACACTAAAACAAACCCTCAGGATATAACTTAACGCTCTGTTAAATGATTTAAATAACATTATTCGTATATTACATGTCTGACTACACAGAATAATATTCTAGAAATAATTTCAGTTTTACCTAAACTTTGAAGTACGGACTTGGCCACCTAAAGAAAATTATTTGGTATTCAAAGGAATTTTAAGTAAAGGTCGGGCAAGCAAAAGTTAGCTTTGATTCTTTATATGTATAATTCAATTTTGAATGGTCAGCATAAATTCTGAATAAAAATCAGTCATTTACGTCAACGTTTTCTTTAAACTTTTGCGTTGACATCACGGCTTTTCAAAGGTTTGTTAGAAAACTCGAAAGCAAAGTTTCTTAAAATACATTAGTTAGGAATTTATATCTTAACTAACTTTTCGTAGCGGTTTTTTTCACGTTAAAGGCGAGAATTATCCGAGTGTTGTGATGGTCTAGTGGCAAAGGCACCGACCTCTCATGCTTGGTTGCGGGTTCGAAATGGTGCCATATCAATATGAATTTTTCAATTCATAATTATGTACTTTTCTAAGTTTATCTAGGACATTACTGACTACTACTGAAACTATAATATATACTCATAGTAATAATAAGTAATCAGTTGAAATGAATTAAACGATAAAATAAATATACAGATATTGAAATTAAATAGGTACTTATATTAGCGCTCTTCCTCTAGAAGTCCACTGCTGGACATAGGCCTCCCCCAAGTGTCGCCACAATGAACGGTCCTGTGCGTCTCGCATCCATCGGACTCCCGCAACCGTTACCAAGTCTTCGATTCACCTTGTTGGAGGCCTTCCAACGCTACGTCTTCCGGTACGTGGTCGCCATTCCAGAACCTTTCGGCCGCAACAGCCATCCGTTCTGCGAGCAATGTGCCCTGCCCCTTGCCACTTAAGTTTGGCGCTTCTTCGTGCTATGTCGGTGACCTTGGTTCTCCTGCGGATATCCTCTTTCAATAAACTTCGTGTAAAAATGTTTAATTAAAAAGTTTTCATTTAAACGCTTTGATTGAATCCAGAGCCCATATATATTTGCGTTTTTCAACAAACGCTGATCCTAATTTAAATCAGTACCTACCTCTATTATTGGTTGACACGATTTTAAATTGGATCTACCTACAATAGATCTTCTGTGTCTTCTGTGTAACAGTCGAAATTATATTCAACACCAGCCCTTTTTAAATGAAATGTAAAACAAAAGAATTGCTGTACATACTTAATATAATACCATCAAACGGGGTGAATAGGAACGCAGGGGTGAATAGGAACAAAACTTTGCGTAGTTTTTTCACATTGGTATATATTTATATTATTGATTTCTATCAAAGCATCCGTTTTTATTACAATTAATGAATAAATAGTAGTACTTAAATGCTGGGAAAAATTGTTAATTAACGCGAAGATTCCCTTCAAACTTTTGTTCCTATTCACCCCTGCGTTCCTATTTACCCCGTTTGACTGTAATAGTGCAAGTAACTCTGTCTATCTATCTACGTTTTCACGGTTAAACTGTGAAAACGTAGATAGCTTAGTTTTCATAACTAAGCTTGAACCCTTAGGAAGGACATAGGTAAGAAGGAGATAGGCACTTCGTGTCCGTAATAACCGACATTCTCGCGAACAAAGTCGCAGGCAAATGCTAGTTTCATATAAAGCATTTTCCAACAGCTTTAAACATGAGTAGTCAATAGTTTTAGCAACAGTTTTCATAACAAGGCCATTCAAACGTAAAATAACAATACTTAGTGCCGGAATTCATGTTTGTTAGCTCTTTAAACTAAAGAATGTCAGTGTTCAACGATTTTAGTACAAAAATAGAAGTTTTATCGTCAGTTTGGCGCACATTTATGTGCCTTTTAACCCTCAACCGAGTAAGTGGTTGAACAGTGCGATTCTTAACTTGTTTCCCCATCTCTAATATTTTTTAAATGTGTAATGTAAATGATCAAATTTGTTTGACTAGTTTTTTTGTCAAACTTCGTTTTCACTAAGTAGCTTAAACAATCAAACCAAGGATCAAACTTTGTAACTCTTTACCCTTAATACTACTCAGCGTATTATTTTCTACCCTGTTGGCCTGTTAGTAAACCGAGTCTCTCCAAGAGTCCTCCATGACACCAAGACGACTAATAATCTGAAATATCAATCGATGAAGATTTTCATCAGACGCCAATCACATAGACTGTTTGTAAATGTTCAAATCACACGGAGAACTTTGATTGCATGATTTAGGATTTGTATGAAGTTAGGTCTATTTTGAACTTCATATGTAGCGACGCAGATTCTGCTACATGCTTATTTTCTTCTTCTTAGTCGTTTCACTCTTGACAGAGTGATCGTGGTCATCTCGAAGGTAGCTCTCCGAAATCCGTCAGTGTACGTCGCACAGCTTCCCGCCAATTTTGCCTGCTGGCAGTCATCCGGGCGCACTCGTTCAACGGGCCGCCAACAGCCGTTTTGATTTAGTCAGTCCATCGCATCGGTGACCTGCCACGCGGCCTTGTCCTGTCCACCTTTTCTTGTAACAAGGCGTTCGATTGAGTCACCTCCACGTCGACAAATATGGCCAAAATATTTAAAAATACGACTGCGTACCAACGTAGACAAGCGTTCCTTGACGCCAAGTTACTCGAGAATGGAAACGTTTGTTCGAAACTCGATCCAAGAGACCCCGAGCATTTTTCTCCATCACCATGCTTATATTAGCAATTCATATTTGTTGTAGTTTTCCAACTAGCACTTGAAAGTCCCGGGATAAAAAGTCTCTATTCCCGGACTTGGTCTACCTTTGTGCCAAATCCGTTCAGCCATTCCAGCGTGAAGAAGTAATAAAAATATATACACACACACACACACACATACTACCAACCAACTGTCATTCACCTATAGATTTCGTTTCATTTATTCAATAAATTATTTTACATTGTGTCTGATTATTTTACTAAATAAAAGATAAACCATAATAAGTAAACAATTTCCAATAAAATCACATCATAAGATATAATTTAATGAAATAAAAATCACAAAAAGAGTAACCATGAAGTTTCTTGCCGGTTCTTCTCCACAGGAAACGATCAATTGAAATCGTGCGCTAGCATCTGACGGTTTATAAGTGCCCGTGTAGGCGTTTGTGAAATATTTTTTTTGTTTATTTTTTTAATTTTGAGCAATAATAAAACAATGTCAATACCATAGGAAATAATATCACAAATTCATTACATGAACTAAAAGTTAAATAAAAAATAATAAATAACAAAACTGAATTATAATTTAAGTACATGTGTGATTCTTTGAACATTTAGGTACGTTTATTCCTCAGCACAGCGAGCAAGTGGGTAAACAATCAGATTGTTAACTCGTTTCCCCATCTCCCCTAAGGTTTTGTTTTGTGTGTTTATATTGTACCCACTGTACCCACCCGCCGCCATGATTATTTGCATTTCTTCTACATTCCTTGAATGTTTCCTTTTTAACAATTACAACACACGCGACTTTTAATTGTGTTTAATTGTAGGTTTTGTTTACGATTCTGTACAATACCTTTAGTAGTCGTGTAGGTAATACATGTGGGATGAATGTGTGGTCTTAGTAATTTCTTTTTAGGGCTCCGTACCCCAAACGGAAAAAACAGAACCCTTAGGATTAAGAGGAACCTATAGGATTACTTTGTTGTCCGTCCGTCTGTCTGTCTGTCAAAACCCTTTATCTCGGGAAAGCGTGGAGGTGTTGAGTTAAAATTAAAACCATATACACAAGTTTGCGGTTTGTTGAAGCTGTGTAAAAATCAAATTTCTAAGTTAACGAAAAAAAAAAGTACTTACGGGCGTTTATGTCTTAAAAAACATATACTTATTTCGACACTCTCGAGAAAATCAAAATTCGTTGGGTACTTCCCTTTGACCTAGAATCCTGAAATTTTTCATAAAGCATGGTCTTATAGCACAGGTATACGAATAAATCTGAAAAATGACAATTTGTTGTTACGCCAAAACAACAAAAAAAAAAAGTTTGGCGATTCGGAAAAACTCTTCGAGACTCCATTCGGGAATTGAACTGTTTACAAAGGTAAGTTTGTACGGAATCCTCAGGGTGGAAGTCCGACTCGCCCTTGCCCAGTTTTTTTTCTTGCTTTTATTATAGGAGGCTAAATTCATATTGGCCACGTTTTGGCGTTATTGACATGGCTGACAAATCATTCTGGTAGTAACAAAAATAAACCTACCTACTGTAATATTTAAATCAATTTAAAAATTCAATGGAAGACCAGCGCCAGATAAAATCTGTCTGGCAACATTGCTGAAAGGAACATGAAGCGTAAGTCAGACACAATGATTGACGCTGACTGATGACTGGCCGGTTGGTCTAGTGGTTAGTGGCCCTGACTGCTGTGCCGGAGGTCGTGGGTTCGATTCCCACCCAGGACAAATGTTTGTGTGATGAGCACGATCATTTGTTCTGTGTCTGGGTGTAATTGTATCTATATATGTATGTATTTAGAAATATATAAGTATGTTTATCAGTTGTCTAGTACCCATAACACAAGCTTTGCTTAACTTGGGACTAGACGGCGTTGTGTGATAGTTGTGGGATATTATTATTATTTACAAAAAAAAAAAATACTATAAGGATTGAATATTTTTTATTAAATAAACTGCTTGGAATTTTGTCAAATTAGAAGAGAATTTTTGTTTCAAAGAAAACAAAAACATTCACCATAAAAAAAAATAGGAATATTGTATAAGTAGTTACAATATATCTACTTTATTAATTAATAAATGAATCATGCCATGATTGCTTCTAGAGTGGTTATTAGTAGCTACCCACGCAGACTTAAATATTGCCGGTGGCTAGTTCGCATAATTGGATTGATCGATGGAAAATTCATTAGTTTATTGAAAAAAAAGCAGCTGACTTATATTATCAGCATGCCAGATACCTACCTATACCCTGTTCATCTGGGCTTGAGACAAAATGTAAACAAAGAAAACAATGTTGGTACCTTCGGCCAAGTTTCTTCGACGTGTTGGAATACATTAAAACAGTCTCCTATTTTATTGAATGCATTGACATTTTCTTTGCACGCTTTTTCTTCGGCAAATAATAAGAATTCAACGAAAATATTTGGAAGCGGCAATCTTGTAACAACAAGTTGTTCGATAGTGAAAAAGGTGGCGGATTATAACCCGATCGTTGAGAAAACTTCACATTTTAATGTAAAATGTTTGCAGTATCTGTGGTCTATAATTTAGTATTATTATATATGGCTTGTTTACCTTTTGTATCACGGCTCCCTAAATAGGGTATAGATAATTTAGATCTTTCGTATTTTTTTATAAGATTTTAGGATGATAAATAAACCAATGCATCTATTCTTCGATATACGTAATATGTAGCTTTGTACCCCTCTAAACATGAAACACTGCCATCACATTGCTCATCTTTCAGCACAAACCCATTTCTGTTTTGACACTTAGACATAAACAATGGAAATGAATAAAACTTTGCCAATATCCACGAATATAGTTTCGTCTGGCACTGTTTTTCAATTATTATTCTGACTAACATATCAGGATAAAAAGCTTAGCTTTCAACATAGACAAATTGGTGAAGGGTTCTGGAAAAATATGTATGTAACAATGTTAGCAGGAAAATAGGATCTATTTTATATCTACCTGACTATCTAGGAAAATTAATGACAGTGTTTTTATCCAACGTTAGCTTTACTTAAGTAGTACATAATATATTGCCATCCCACCTAACACGACCTAACTTTGGCACACTATAATCATATTTTCGTACCAAAAATATAAGCGAAAAGTTTTTTATTCTCGAAGTTCCAGTATTTTTATGAGTTTTCCGTCAGAGGTACGTTTGAACAAGTTTTCCTGTATAGGTGAATTCGTATGTAATACGTTACATGGACGTAGTTATTTAGTTTTTGTGTCATAACAATCATAACTTCTATTTACTATTGTAACTCACGATCCATCCTAGCTTTGTATTTGAGGTAAATAGTCAGCCTTATAATGTTCCTACTGCTCGGAACTCAGGCCACCTTTCTAAGACAGGGAATATGCCGTAACCTACCACGCGGGCCCAGTGCGGGTTGGTGAATGTCACATGTCTTCGAATTTTTGGTTCTAGGGCATGCCGGTTTCCTCACGATGTTTTCCTTCACCGTTTTGAGAGCAGTGGAGATGAAATAAATTGCACAAAGTAATGCGCCTGGCTGGGTTTGAACCCACGACCTATAATTCGTATGTCGGGGCTATACCACTCGGCCACTGCTCTACTTGAGTTATAGATCTTAGAAAACCTCGGCTTTTCTTTACTATAATATGCATGTATTATACATCTAAACCTTCCTAATGAATCCTTCTATCTTTTGATAACAGCTGGATGAAAATTCTTTCAGTAGTTTTTGAATTTATCACGCCGGGACAACAGACAGACGTGGTGAAGGACTTTTTTTTTGTAATAATATATAAATATTATTTACATTTAGATAATTATATTTAAATATTATAAAATAAAGTCCCCAGTACATATTTAAGAACCTAAGAATGTGACTATCTCCTTTCGGCAGAGGTGTTAAACATTTTGTTTTACTATAATAATAATAAACATTTATTTCAGAAGAAGTCGTCATATAGTTATTATAACAATATCTTAAAAACTAATGTCAGTATTAACAGCATAACTACATTACAATTTGAAGAACCCACCTTTGCAATATAGAAAGAAAGAAAGAAAGAAAGAAAATATGTTTATTTGGCAAAATAATTTACAACTAAAAATATAATATAAAAATAAGAAGAAATAAAATTAACAATAAAAAGAAAAAAAAAAATATGTCTCACGGATACGCCAAATAGGTCCAGTTCAGCATAATGCCAGACAACTACGCAGCAGTTGCCTGACGCTGGTTTTCAACTGAACCTTAGAGTGCTGATACGGATGAAAATCAGTTTCTCATATGGGAATTAAATAAATAAATATACAAGTAAATATATATATATGCATATATTAATATATAGAAAGTCATAAATCATAAATAGATGTTTAGTATTAAATGTGTAGGTATATAATATGGGGGACACCCACCTATCTGCAAAAACACTGTATAGTGTTGGTGTTGCCAAGAACGCGAGTAGGGAGGCACCAATACCTGCAATTTATTCTGTTTATAAAGTCTTTAGGGTAACCCAATTATTACGTTACCCATTAATCAGTTCATACCTGTAGAATCGACTGTTATCTGAAAACTCTATCAAAGCATGACTGCCAAGTTTTGAAACAATTATGCAAAACAAGATTGGGTTAATGGGCATGGACTTGCCCTCTATTATAAGGGGAACTTGTACCGTAGCTGGTGAAATGAGGGTGTATTATTCACCTCTGTCCGCCCCTACAGGGAATTCATGCGTGATGTTATGTTTGCAAAAGTTTGTTATACTCGTTTGTAATAAACTAGATAGTGGGCGGAATAGATGGGGCCGAATCGTTCAGGAGTGGCGACCACGTGCCGGAAAATGCGTGTTAGAAGGCTTCAAGGTGGACCGATCAACTGGGGAGGGTTCGCTGGAATCTGGTATTGTGCCAAAGTGTCCTTTGAGGAGGCTTATTAAATGTCCAGCAATGGCCATCTTTCGGTTGAAATTATAAGTTTGTGGACAGTTGTAGTGTACGGAGGAGAAGAAGACTACAACTAGTGCTAATCCATTCTTCTATGTAGGTATGTACTTACTTTATTCAAAGTCGCAAACAAACAATAAAAATTAAATCACTACAGTATTAAGCATGTTAAAAACCGTTCAAATTGGGTCTGGTGGCAGGGGAAACTATCAAGCAACAGAATAGATGTGAACACTGAAATGTGACGTGACAATTCCAATTAACCCAAACACTGCAAGGTTACATTGTTTTATTATGAAGTTCCTGTGTCTGTTCCACTTTCCGGCTCCATCATCAGATCAGTTCGATAGTACATTATATAGCCAAAGTGCATCTCATGAAAATTCTAATATGCTCAAACACGGCTAGGATACATTGATTAACTACGGAGTCCCTATGCCTTACTCCCGGCTCCATCATCAGATCAGTTCGCTAGTATCTTATAGCCAAAGTGCATCTCATGACAATTCTGAGGTAACACACATAAAAAAGACATACAAACGAATTGATAACCTCCTCCTTTTTTTGAAGTCTGTTAAAAAGAGATAGTGATATTCTCATGCCCCACTCTTTCCCTTACCAATATTTGAAATGCTAATTGCTACTTCTACACTTTCACCTTAAAACCTAGCAAACATTAAAGAAAAGTTCTACACTACTCAAATCTTTATTGCCATCCATAAGGTAAAATATATAGGTCCATAATTGTTTCTGTTTATTAATATTTACCACCTATGTAAAGCCACTTGTGGTAAATATTGGAAACAATTATTGACCTTCTAGGACCGCGGGGATTTTCAGGAACTAAAGGAGATAAGTGTGGTATTAGTCAGTAAAAGTCTGACACGAAAAGTGAGAGAAGTCATTGAATGATTTCTTACCTTAAAAAAAAATGGTACAGTAAAATTTTAAATAGATAGTAAGAGCGTTTTAATAATTGTCCTTACTAAAGTTAATTAGTACCTATTTGGTAATTAACTCAAATCAGAATCCGTAAAAAGAATAGCTTAGTGACTTACTACTTATTAATTACTTAATTATTTCCTAGTGTAGCTATAAAGAATAATCTACAGCGAGTCTATAAGTTTGTGCCGTTTAGAGCCACGTCCTACGTACATACATCAATAAGTTAGTGGCAGCTTACTCTCTTTGCTCTTACAACTTAAGCTAAGTGATAAACAACGTTTTTCTTTCATTTCCATGCTGCCTTTTAAGTTCGAAACCAGATAAACGTAACAAATTGACTCTCGATCGACACGACGAATTTATAGACCCAGCAAAACTACGAGAATACTATTTAGGGTCGAGGACCCAGTCTATTCCATATTTCAACCTCTGTAACTGCTAACCAAGATCTGAAAAAGTCACCTACGAAAAATGGCGATCATCGTCTCCCGTTTCTAAGGAAACATTTATCAGAGAACTATCTCGAAGCCCGCAACGAATCAGAAGAAAAAGAGGTTGCCAGGTAGGAAAGGGATTACGAGTTTTAAATGGAAAGGTCGCCTCGCCTTCATAAAGGTATTGGGAAATAAGGATGGAAGCGTTATTCGATTAATCGCCTTTCAAATTGGATACGAAATAGGGAAAATTGAAGGAAAAGTGCCTAAAATGTGTCACATTTTTTGTACTCATGCAACGCACGTAATGTTTCGTTATAAAAGCATTCTATATCTTTAACGTAAAAGGGTCTCCATTTGTCAAGAGTGTATGGTTAAAGTACATTATTATTTTGTGTGACAATATAAGTAATCTCCTTCTTAACATTACTGTTTTAAGCTAGTTGAATCAACAATCGTCATTTTGTCACAAACATTATATACTTATCCTGAAAGAATAAGGAATATGTATGTAAACTATATTGTTTATCTAAACAGTTTAAAAATAAATATACAAAAAATTAATATTAACAGTGAGAACAGTATACAAAAATTGGTAAATACCATACCACCTTTCGTCAAAACGCCGTTTTCTAAGGCGGCAGTATGTACTTTGACGTCAAATTTCACATCGGACTTCTCTTTCTTGTTAACAGATTTAAAGCTTTATGACATCGCTGTGGATTAAGATATTTAAAAAAAAAGATTTTTAATTGTTTACTAGTGCTAAAATGATTTAAATTAGAAAATAAAGAAACATCTTGCATATTCCCTATTGATATTTATCCTAATATTAATAGTTACGAACAGTTTGAAGCTATATTGTTTTGTACTTTGCCTCGTGGCACTTATTTGCTGACGTCACCGTGTAGAAAATAGTTCTGAAGAAATGTAACGCAAATGTTCAATCAAGTTTTTCTCAGAACAAATGTTCCAAGCTTTGTTCGTAAATTAGTTAGGATTTTTCTTATATTTTCATGATTCATGAAGCTTTGGTTTACTATATTGCACAGGTGATATAGTTTATGAATATGATCATTAGGATTTTTTGATTGAGACTTCACGAAGCGAGTTAAATATCAATTTTGTTATTGATAACACTTTTACTCCTCAATTTTTTTGTCAATTTAAACTCAAAGAAACCCCGGAACAAAAGATTCAAAAAAAAAATTCAAAAATTTTTATCAATTTAATTTAAAATTTAATCAGTCAGTCACCTGACTGACATAACAACGCACAGCCAAAACTACTGGACCTAGGAGTGTGAAATTTTGCACAAGGATTCCTTTAATGACGTAGGCGAGCACTAAGAAAGGCTTTTGGAAAATTCACACCCCAAGGGGATGATACGGGGCCAAAAGTTTCTTTGAAGAAAGCTACTTTCACGCGGGCGAAGCCGCTGACAGAAACTAGTTTCAAATAAACTCTTTTACAGACACTTTTCAAATGTCACAAAGTCAGTCAGAAAAATTATGCTAATTGCACATTCCAAAGCGTAGACTTCTATGGAAAAGAATGTGCAAGAAACTCCGTGGACACTCCTTTAAATCATGTTATGTATTACAAATATCTCTATGACTTGTTTCTTGTCGCTTCTATTATGTGAGAAAAATGTAAATAAAGTAAAAATAAAAACTAAATGTATGTAGATATTAAAATAGCCCTGGCAGCTGAGAGACGACCAGTTTCAACTGACAGCTCCGGTTCACGGACATGACGCGAATATTTGCACCACTCAGCTCTAGCATTCTAAAGGGAACCAAATGATCAATCACACGCGCCACTATCAGTGAGACATTTAAGTCATGACAAACTCTCAATTACCATGCTCATTTATGTCAAATAAGTCCAATAGTAGATATGGAGCTATTCATGCTATTCTATGATTACCATGAGGTAGTCATACATAATCTGACTATCACACTATAAAGGCGAAAGTTCGTGTGTGTGAATGTTCGTTAGTTCTTCTCGCTTGAATGGATTTCGATGGAACTTGTGTACAGGATATCTTTCTTTTTATCCCTTGGGACCATTTTATACTTTTATGCGAGCGAAGCCCCAAACAGCAGCTAGTGTATATAAATAACTAAGTAAGTAACATGTAAATTACATGTAAGTTATTGTAAGTTTCTCCACAAAGGCACATTTCCACAACTATAGTCTAGTTATTCATGCGTGTTGTTCACACAGAGCTACTACAAACAGTAAATCAAGAAAGGGCTGATTACTGAGAGAGCAGTCACAACTCACATAACAAAGCAAGTGTCACATAAACCCAAACTAGTGCTAAGTGAATAACGCAGAGTTAGTGTTATTTAGCTGATGTATTTACTATCCACTTCCCTGTGCCGATTTTACGACCGAAACTTAACGTATAAGTACTTCGTAGGGGTCCAACAGGGCCGAAGTCTACTGGGGCCATGGGTTGACTTCCGAAAGGAAAACCAGGGGTCCTGGAACGCAAGGCAACAAAGGAACCTAGGAAAGTTTGGCACACCCGCTCTGCCCTAAAGCAAGAGAAGTCATTGGATTAATTCCCTACTTAAAAAAAGACTGTATAAGTAATCATAGTATCGAATAATAATAATAATATTCCACAACTTTTTATTTTTATCTAAATAAATACATATTATAAATAAATTACACCCACACACAGAACAAATGATCGTGCTTGTAACACAAACATTTGTCTTGGGTGGGAATCGAACCCACGAATATAAAGACTAGACCAACAGGCCAGTTAAAGTAAACGTTTCCGTTTCTATTAAAATCGAAACCTTCCACTCATAAAGTTAAAAACACACCACATTTATTATTTACTCTTCACTAGAACTATAATCGTATTTCATTTCGGTTATTAAAGTAATATTGGGTTCGATAGAGTTGTTCAGAAATAGAAAGAAATTATCGATAATTATGGTCCCAACGTATAAATGTCCAACGTATTTTCGTCATACATTATGACAGAGTGACGTCATACGAAGGGTGAAAGTTGGAATTTAGGAGTTACTGACGATTCGAACTCAATATATTCGGAAACAGTGTCTGGATCGACAAATTTTATTTTCAATATTGTTTCACTGACTATTCGGAAAAAAAGCCTTAATATATAATATAATATAATTATCCGAAGTAGCCGCCTTAAATCCAGCTTAACATAGTTTTAGTAACGCTTTTTTTCCCCATATTATATTTTAAAACTTTACTGACTAAACAATATGTCCGAATCGTCAGTGAAAAAACATAGAAATAAAAGTGTGTCAATTCGGATACTGTATCCGAATCGTTAGTAAGTCGAATCTCATTACTTAAACTTCATGTTTAGTAGTGGTACATAGGTGGACTTAATGTAACAAGGCATTCTCTCCCAGTCAAACTTAGGGTTAAAGAAGACAACACTATTGTAGGCTTGCACAATAAACAAATAACAGATACTTCAAACAGAATAAAAAAATAAAAAATAAGTTATTTATAATAATAAATTACATATATACGCTAAAATTATAAACTAATAAATACTAAGAAAAATATCAAATCATTAAGAGAACTTAATAATAATTCTGACGAAGACCAAACTAAACTAATCTTGTGTGGCAAACAACACCAAGGGATTGAAAGGAATGCTAGAGTAGTCGGTAAAGACCACTAGTTAGCCAACAAATTATCGTAGTTCAGAGTCAGTCACGCAATCCGCCCTTTGCCAATTTATCATGTGGACTAGGTGCGTCTAATGCCGTCACTGTGTTCAACAATCAACAACTCTCTCATAGGTAACTTTGTGGCTTTTCGCACTAATGTGTGAGGTAGGGTTAACCATTGTTACTTTGATAAGGTTGCTGATGACAAAGTTAGCAGACGATGAGTGAATTACGTACACGCGTAACCAAAGGTACCTCATAAATAGATTCGTTACTTCTGAGAACTTTACTTTCAAGTTGGTCGGGTTTCATTTATTAGTATCTATTTAATTATTCTGTTATTTTATTTATATAGTAGAATGTTGATGGTCTAAGCTCATTTTCCCTTTTATTATGTTACTAGCTGACCCGGCGAACTTCGTACCGCCTATCAATATATATCTTTCGATATAGTCAATTGATTGCTATATGCTGATTAATGAGTTACCTGATGAATTAATAAATCGAGCCAAAAATAGAAACCAATTAAAAAATGTTCTAATGAAACATTATCTGTCTATGTGTCCATAGTTGCTGCGGTATGTTGGTCTCAGTTGGTTAGTGTTGTGGTGCTGCATCTGTTTATCTCACAACGAGTAGATACCAACCTGCAAACTTGGGGAGTGATTGTTTGTGGTCTTAGTAATAAGCGCAGTTCACGAGAATGTACTGTCGACAAACTGCTATGCAGTTTGGCAGATGTTATAAATGATTCTTAATATAACAAACTAATAAAATAAATTTAAAAATTTTTAATGTAATAAAAAAAAAACAAGTTACACACAATGTTATTGTATAAAAGTAATCTACATCGATTTCGTACATTTTACGTGATGCGCGCATAACTAAAAAAAACTTCTACAGATTTATTATATGTGTAGATTTGACCCGACAGATTAGACCTTTCTTAGCTTTGATTATACTGTCAAACGTGTGAACTGTCAAATTTTCAATGAATGAACGTTAAATAATCATTAAGTTTTTTTTTAAATTTTCCGCACCACTTTCTTATTTTTCTTTTATAAAAACCCTTCTCCTGTCCGCACTACTTTCTTATTTTTCTTTTATAAAAACCCTCCCACAATAACAAACACAACCTAAAATGAATTAGCGAAATTGGTCCAGCCGTTTACGCGTGGTTCACTGGTTGAGAATGCCTTGTTACATTATGTCCGCTTATGTAACACTGCTGTACATGAGGATTCTTTTTGATATATATATTATAATAGCCAGTAGTTGGTTTCTCCATACAAACTTTGGACCCCGTTTCATCCTCTTAGGAGGTAAATTTCGGTAAATCCGTTCTTAGCGGATGTCTGCACCTTATAAGGAAACTACCTTGCAAATTTTAAGTTTGTAGGTGTTATAGTTTCTGAGATTTCGTGATTAATCAGCGAGTGGTATTTCGCTTTTATAATATATAGATTTAGATAGGTACTAAACCTCCCAGGGCTGCGTGATTGTTCGAAAGAGTAACCGTGGCTCTGGAACGCAAAGGTGGGTTTTATTTATTTATTTAATCTTCACGCAATGGTCAGGCCATATCCAGAGAGCCACCGAAGGAATGATGGTCAGAAATAATTACAAATTGGTACCCAATATAAAAAAAAAGGAAAGGTAGACCATTCAAAAGATGGAGTGACGATATTGTACAAATAGCCGGAAACGTATGGCCGAGACTGACAAAAGATACAGACATCTGGCACAGTTTGGAGGAGGCTATCACCGCAATAGGCAGCCCTTAGCATAGTCAGCCTTATAATGTTCCCACTGTTGGGTCTCAGGCCTCCTCTCTAGGAGGGGGAACCAGCCCGTACATCTAACAATACTAATCCTATTTTAAGCACGCAAACTAACAAATAAGTACACTCACATAAAATATTATTTCATGTAAGGGATACAAAAATAAATCCTATAATAATAATAATAATCTTCATGCAACCAAAGGTACAATGGCGGGCATAATGACACAAAAAAATGGCAGGAAAACTGACACTCCCTCTAGCGCCAACCAGCGAGAAGAGTTATTTGACGATTTCCCACTTTAAAATAAAAATAGGTTCAAATCAAAACCTTCAGTAACAAAATTCCATTACAAAAAAAAAAATACGTTACTGATGTATACCTTTATAAAAGTGTTCGAACAATCAAAGAAAAAATATGAATGCTTGTATCGAAAAATATAGATAGATAAGGTATCTATCACACTTACATTTAGCGTACCGTTGTCCCAATTTGATGGCGAGTAAAGAAACGTCTATTGTCATGATTTATCTGTAAATGACAGGCGAATACGAATGGAAATGTTGACTTCTGTACGCCCTGGAGAAGCGTACCTAATAGTTAGAAAAATGTTACAACAGTAATACTATTTCTTTGCTACCAGCACACAACCTCATTTTATTGCGTTTATGTATCACGTCTCGCACATTACAAATATTCGGTGCTCGTACATCTATTGTGTATTTATTTGGGGTTCGCACACAACCTTAAAAATAACTCAGCCTTTAACGTTGAGGGAAAGTGAAAGGATTTAGTTTATGTGTGGGTAAACGCATCACTCAGCCTCTTCGTGAATTATAGTGGCATTTGTTTGGGTCCAACTCGCCTTGTTCCGAGGACAGCACGAAATCTGAAAAAATACTCCGAACATGTTCCGTTTCGCTGAAACTACACGTACGCTGTATTTACGTTGTAAGGAAACCTTATGATGTTGTATGACACTCGATTAAACAAGAGACCGTTATAAAGTGCCAGATGTCTGCTGCGGCTTATATTGGCGTGCCGGTAACTAATATAAATTCTACTAAACTGCGGGATGTTGAGCCTGAAATATCTGGATAATCGCCGGCTTTATTTGAAGTTGTGAGCGACAAAGCGATGGGGTGCGGATAATTTCATCCACAGCGCCTGACTGTTAGTGTTGTGATTCCTCTGTGTCATATCATTAATTTTGTATCACAGGTGGTCACTACCTACTGGGCATAACAATACTAAAATAGTTATGTACACTGTGCATATTGGAATACTAAGAGCTTACTTTCTACTATCATTATATTTTACGAGATTCATTATAAGAGTATGTGATTACACATAATTATCACTGATAACCGCGTAAATTGCTGGAATTACACGAGGCTTTTACAACATATAAGCGGATCGTGTTCCTGTAGGTAGGAAACCGCAAACCCTTAAGGGAATAGTCTAAAGTACTATTAAGTACCTCCTACCACGCTGGATGCTGAAGTGGTGAAAGTCAACACTCGAAATGTAAAGTTTTTCTTCTAAAATACGAGATCCCTCTGAGGACCCCAGTGTTATTGTTTCAGCGGTAACAAAAACTCGTTTTAATTAACTAAGTTTTAAAACAAACAAACCGAGGAGGCTACATTTGAAAATATTTGGTATTTCAGCAAGGCTTAGGTAAGTGGAACAGTTGGTTTGGAGTTAAACGTAATAATGTCGAGTAAATAATGCTTTTAGGGTCGGTCAGAATCGATTGAGCGAACACTGTATGTGCTGGCAACTACAAATCACACCAGCCAAATTTTGGCTTCATATGATAATCACGATGATTTGTGAGACAGCGCAAATGAAATAGGCTGTATTAAATACTGGTACAAAAAATGTAGATAAGCCCAATTCTTCCATAAAATACGTGCAATCCTGCGACTTACAGCGCGGGTCAAACAAATGATAATTATCCATATTTTAACGCGTTCTTCCCCTCCCCCACACTTCACCTCCCCGCATTATCAAACGGCTGCTCCGAGGGCACCCAGTGATCCAGTCACAACGCTAAGCGACCCTTTCAAATTCCCCCAAATTTTAATTAAAATGTTGTAAACTTGTATCAGCGGACTCGTCGTATTGTTTCGGCCTAAGCCTTCCACATTTTGAGGTTAATAAGCCAGACCCAACATAAAAAATATAAAATAAAACAGAACATCTTGTGAATTCAATACTACACTGTATTTTATGGAGAGCTTTACTTTCGCAAACTGAATTTCTGGCTGTTGTATATGAAGGCATAAAAAAATCCGTCATAATTTTTATTTTATTGCTGAGCTCGGGTTACGAGCTAAGTGAGGAAGTAATCAAGGAAGTTATAAAACTGATTTGAGAATTTCCAAGGTAACTAAGGCACCTATACAAACCGAGTCCGGCGGAGTTTACGTGACATTTCAATTAAACCTCGGATTTTGCTAATGAACTTGCCGTCTACTGGAGAACTTCGTAAAAACTCCGACGACCTTTGATTTTAGTTGACTTTAGTTCGACGTACCCAATCGTACGTATTAAGCTGACGCTATTCTGTAAGCCAGACGTAAATTCACTTAAACGCAAATACTGAGTTCGCAAATATGAATTCCCATAACCAATCTCAATATTAGGTATGTCATAAATGAGAAAATCTGTTCGCATGTTTATTCTGCGCTCAATCACGTCTCGCCAGTTCGCACGATGACAATGAAACTTTGATCTGAGGGAGCTTACGTCACGGAAAACGGAAAAGACTTCTTTTATTCAGATTCAATGGCTGCTTCCCCTGAGATAAGTAATAAAATATTATCTTTGGTTGTTATTCCTTTATGGCTCAACGGACAATTCCGTCGATATAATAATTTTATCATAACTTCAAAATTATGCTAATGAAGCCGTGCCAGAATCAGCGAAACGTTATGGAGAACGCTGATTGGTAGATTTTCCTGCTGATGGGATGCTGAAGGCTTTTAAGACAGAAGCTTTTTGTACGAATATAAAATCCAATAGGAAGATAAGATTGACAAAATTCATGGCCAATTTAATTATAAAATAAACTACACATAATTTTAAGCGTATGTTCTAAGTAAAATAGTGCAAGCACAAATTTTCTTGTGTGTATGAAGTTTTGTATTTGGAACGACTTAAAAGCAACTTAACGAACCGCAACCCGTCTGGAAGATGAATGAAATTAGCTAAAGTTTCAATAAAAATGAAGAATTACAAGTGTTTATTTAAACATGCAATCATCGGCATCATCCTCTTGGTCTTGTGGTTACGGGCCCTGACTGCTATGCCGGAGGTCGTGGGTTCGATTCCCATCCAAGACAAATTTTTGTGTGATGAGCACGATCATTAAAATTTGTTCTATATCTGGATCATCATTTCAGCCGAAAGACGTCCACTGCTGGACCTAGGCCTCCCCCAAGTGCCACTACAATGAACGGTCCTGTGCGTCTCGCATCCATCAGACTCCCGCAACCGTTACCAGGTCATCGGTCCACCTTGTAGGAGGCCTTCCAACGCTACGTCTTGCGATACGTGATCGCCATTCCGGAAACTTTCAGCCCCAACGGCCATCCGTTCTGCGAGCAATGTGCCCTGACCATTGCCACTTAAGTTTGGCGATTCTTCGTGCTATGTCGGTGACCTTAGTTCTCCTGCGGATATCCTCATTCCTGATTCGATCACGCAAGGAAACTCCGAGCATATATCTGGATGTAATTTATTTATAATAATGTACTCTTATGTATTTAGAAATATGTAAGTATGTCTAATGTCTAGTACTCATACCACAAGCTCTGCTTAGTTTGGGACTAGATGGCGTTGTGTTAAAGTTCTGGGATATTACTATTATTATTCTTGTGTTGGCCTCAGTAACAAAATATACTTGATTAGTAACTAGATAAATGGCGTCTCAAGTAATTAAATTAATAAATGGCTAGCAAGTTATCACTGTACTTAGTAAATTGCTCGAGTGCCTACATAATTCCAAAAGCCAGACTAACCTTTTCATAAACAATATTTAATAACAATGATTAAGCGTTTAGACGTGATCGTGCTCTCAAAAAACAAGGAAATTTCCTCGCTCCACTTAGCCAATGATTTGAATAAATGAGAAAGTCCCTTTTCCCGAATCCTTCAATAAAATAAGTTTTCTCAATGTGTAACTTTGTAATACTTGTGTTTTCCTTTATAAGACTAAAATTGATGAATCGAATTCGCCGATCCTTACGAAGAATTCCCTTTAGAAGTACATAACACAGTAAAAGTTAAAGGTAGTCCCAAACCGAAACCTGACTGTATTAATTTCTGTTAAACCTTAATTCTTTGTTGTAACTTATGAAAATGTAAAGAAAATGAAAGTTGGTTAAAAACCAACTTTCAAAAAGGAGTTGCATTTATAATCGTCTGAATTCTTATTTTTATCTTGTTCATCAATATCTTCGCCCAATGTTAACTGATTTTGACGACTGTTTTTACCTCAAAAGGAAAAACGAAACCCTTATAAGATCACTTTGTAGTCCGTCTGTCGGTCTGGCAAGACCCTTTATCTCGGGAACGCGTGGAGGTATCGAATTGTAATTAAAACCATATATTCAGGTCTGCGGTCCCTTAAATTGAAGCTGTGAAAAAAATAAACTTATGGGTTAACAAAAAGAAAAAGATATGGCCCTTTATGTCGCAAAAAAAAAGTTGTGTTTCGACACTCTCAAGGGAATCAAAATTCATACGGTACTTCCCGTTGACCTAGAATCCTGAAATTTGGCGTGAAGCAGCCCAAGTACGGAAAAAAATCTGAAAACTGTAAATTTGTAATTACTTCATAATTTATTTTTTTTTTGCGATTTGGAAAAATTGGGAATTGAATTGTTTTTATACTTAGGTAAATTTGTACGACACCCTCAGTGCGCGAGTCCGACTCGCATTTCCCGGTTTTTGTACTTAAATTTTGACAATTTTGTGCGCATTTATGTAACACTCAGAAATATATTAATATAAAAAAACCTTACCCCACATCAGGAATTACTCCTGTATCGTAGGTGCGTTCACAAACAAAACTCACATATACTCGTAAAAGACACCCAGACCCGGAACAACCTATAGGCCATTCAAATAATTTTTCCCTGTGGAAAAATTTGTCACTGTAGACTCCACGAATTCTTAAACTACTTCCTATTACGACCCACTTTTTTAATATGATTATTTTTATTGTGCTTTTGGGTACAATATTGACTGGTCTACATTGTTCTTACATAATATCTATTAATACTGTAATATGAAAATGTTGTAATCAAACACTTTTTTAAAAAGAGTAACCATGGAGTTTCTTGCCGGTTCTTCTCCATAGCAAACGACCAATTTGGGACCGTGCACTAGCTTCTGACGTTTTATAAGTACCCATGTAGGCCTATGTGAAATAAAAATATTTTTGATTTGATTTGAAATCGGGCCCGCGACACGCAGCGCAGCCACCAATCGCTCAATCACTGCGCTAACCGTGCCATCGAATATTCTAGTCTGTTCAGTGACAAAGCTTTGACTTTCAAATAAGTAGATATGCACCGTAAAATATAGGTGGATACTATTGCTATCAACTTCTAATAGTATAGCATAATCAGCCTTTCAATGTTCCCATTACTGGGACTCAGGCCTCCTCTCTAGGAGAGGGAATGGGCCGTAATCCACCACGCGGGCCCAGTGCGGGTTGGTGGATGTCACATGTCTTCGAATTTTTGGTTCTAGGACATGCCGGTTTCCTCACGATGTTTTCCTTCACCGTTTTAAATCAGTGGTGATGAAATAAATTACACAAAGTAATGCGCCTGGCTGGGTTTGAACCCGCGACCTACAACTCGTAAGTCGGAGCCGTTACCACTCGGCCATCACTGCTCTCAAAGCCTGAAATTCATTTTAAACTATGAAAACTAACTTAATTAGTTTTATCGATCGGATCGTTCATTGAGTAGCATTTAATTAGAGTGGCATACGTTGTACTCAGTTCAAAGGCGGAGCTCAAATCGGTAAGTTCAATTCTACTTAGAGATTTCTCGCCGGGAGCCAATCATTAACTGCACAGTTATTATTTAACATACCGCTTTTATCATAAGCTTTATTATTATACACCCCTATTTTTTAATTATTACAAAATGAAATGGGGCTCTATCTGTATCCGTTACAGATCATATTTTTGTAGTCAAAAGTAAAAAAAAAAACAATATCCCAAAATTGTCCACGAACATTTGTCTTAATTAGTAAATTCATAATAGAATCAATCATTCATAACAATTGCTACTAGAAAATACTACGCGCAGTGTTTTTCCATTTTGATCGTCAATTCATTCATAATCGATAGCCTGGTACAACATTTCCATAAATTGAGTGACATTTTGGGATACAAACAAACGCCAATAACTTTGCTGTTTATGAATATTATTTATTGCGACTTTACTTAAATAATAACAAGACCTTTTCTAATAAGCCCTATAAGTATTTGTACTAATTAAAAAATAGTGCTGTATATGTGGTAATATAACCGCTACTTCAGTATAAAATAATATATTTATTTCAAATAAACCATTTACAGGCAACATTGAATTGTCAAGAAGTCAGTCAGCCCAAAAAATCAAGCTAATTGCACATTTCAAAGCATAGATCTCAATGGAGAAGAATGTACAAGTGATTCCATGGACACTGTTTTAAATTATGTTAAATATTATTAATATCTCGGTTACATATTCTTGTCACTACAATAATTAATGCAAGAGACAAATTGTGCGTCCGACCTAAACGATCGCTAATTGAACTCGAGAGCTGTCACCTGCCATATTTTTTTTTAGTGGGAAATCATTCAATAACCGTCTTAGAATATTTTACACTCAAATGATTTCGATTTAAAACAAAAAGATGGCAATCTTTTTTTTAATATTTCGATTCACGTCGGCATTTAACGGGCCATCGCAAAATCACCCAAGTTTCAAGGCTCCCGTTATGATTTAAATTAAGCACAGAGCCCTACACACACACACTGCCAATTTAATTCAGATCAGTTACAGAGTAAATTTGATGAGAAAACTATTCGCCAAACAAATATATATAACCAGGTTCTAGATACTGTCTCTGATCTCTCTCTCTCTCTCTGATATTAATTACATTTGAAACCTAAGTAACCTATCCTGTTACTGTTAGCAACCTTCTGCTGGAAAAAAATGCGTTAATAATAAACATTTTGACTGGACTGTTGTTCTTGTGGTTAGTGACCCTGACTGTTATGCTGGAGATCGTGGGTTCGATTCCCACCCAAGACAAATGTTTGTATTATGAGCACGATCATTTGTTCTTTGTCTAAGTATAATTTTTCTATAATTATGTATTTATTTAGAAATATATAAGTATTTTTATCAAATATCTAGTACAGACGCACAAGTTCTGCTTAGTTTGGGACTAGATGGCGTATGTGGTATAAAAAAAATATATACTATTTTCGGTGGAGCTGTATTTGCTCATCAAAATTGGCAATCTAAACCTCATACAATATTCCTTACCTATTTAGAATGAAAACAGTGAGCGGTGAAATATACGAAATTAACTTACCATTCTTGTTTGTGAAGCTGAATTTACCGCTTTCACTATCTCAATTAGGGGGTGTCATAATCAAACCATGCTTTGAGAGGAACGAGCTAACGAATTCTAAGTAATTAGGTATTCCTGTTTGATGTTTCATACAAAGTTTGTGAAAACACGTCTCGCTCGAAACCGTCTGATGTCGCTGTACATATGAATATAAGTCCTAGTGTTAAAACATTAATGTAAGGTACGGGGTACGTGTCTGACTTGACAGTAAATATTCATAACATCATAAACATTATTCTTGTTTTCCCAAGTGGGTAAGGTCAAATAGAAACGAATTGTAGTCTCATATTTCGCGTTTCCTTCCCGTACTACCGTAAAAGTTAGCATGGGAAGAAACGCCCTGGGGCATTTGATGGTGGTCTGCCTCGCTTAGGCGGAGCATCACCATGTTTTCGAGGCGACCCCTGTGATCGACGGCGACCCCTCGCTTCCGTCCTTGTTCTAGACCTTGGTAACAGTAATGCGAGCAAAGCAGGTGGGAGAAAACGTTAGGCGGGGACAGTCTTCACGCCCCGGCCCCCGCCGGAGTCCCCATGGGCATTCGGGCACCGCAGGCACGGGCTAGTGGAAGGCGAGCAATAAGTAGCTCGCCGTCCAATAAGGACTGAGGAGCGCTATCGTCCTGGGTCTGAATCCGGGACGATAGTGCTCCTCAAAGAGATGTCAGCAGGATTTAAGGAAGGGCTGTCAGGATGATGCCTGATGAAAAAAATGAATGGGAAGAGTGTATGAAAAAAATTGTTTACTGAATGAAAAATTCCGACAAAACTTTGCCTAGGAATCAACCCAGGACGCAAGTCACACTGCAGAAATTGCCACTACTACACTAACGAGTATATAGCAGTTTTTCCTTTTTTAGGTGGGACAATCATCTAATCAAAAATTCCATTCTTGGGCGGAGCGCGAGATAGTGTCAGACTTTTACTGACTAAAAACCCACTCCTGTTCCTTCTTTGCCTTCGTCCCAGGCACCGGGTTTCACTTTCAAACTACCCGTGCCCCGGTAGGCTTCGGCCCTGCTGGGCCCCTACGATTAGCTGACATCTCCCTCAGGCGTGCATGGAACAATACGCGCCTTCGACGACTTGGGCTCGGTCCGGACGGTTACCGGACGGTTGCACGGCGAGCTACCCATTGCTCGCCGTCCGCAAGCCCGCGCCTACGGAGGCCGGAAATCGGGATCGGAATCCCGGTGGTGGTTGGGGCGTTAGGTTAGGTTAGGCCGCCTTCTTTGCTAGCATTACTGCTTCGTAGAAAGAGACAACAATCTGCCACTCCTCCTCGCTCCGGACCAGGGCTTGTACCAAGGCCCGGCGCAAGAGATCGTCGCCACCGTTCGCCGGGCACACCTCCACCGTGTGCTCCACCGTGTCCTCCGGGCGGTCCGCACAGTGGCGTCACCCGGGCGTCAGTTGATCCATATTTCACCAGTTACATTTCAAGTTCCATAAATCCATGTAACGTATTGATCACAGATCCGCACCGGCCTACAGAAAATTTCCTGTCGAATAAGCCCAACAAAACTTTGGCCCTTAGCAGTGTCACTTGTGATCACCGGACCAACAAGGTTACGAGGCAGTCAGTCCCTAGAGTATATATTCATAAGTTGTTTCTTGTTAGGTCTGGGTGTCGGGTCCCCGCACAACGGGTATCACCCGTAGACTCCGGTAATTCCACTTTATTGGGTCCATAGTGCCAACACATGTACTCTCAGCGGGCATGAATACAGATGACGCACATAAAAGCTGTTATTGAAAAACGGGGTGAAGTTAGGGCTATGGAATTAATGGTAGGCTCTGCTGTCGACGTTATTAGTTTTATTAGTCATAGCTACAAACATTCATGAACTAACGTTTCGAATAAAGTCTAAAAATAGAGGTCAGAATATCACTATCGTGATACTGTAATTATATATATTTGTTACTTCTTTACACTCGCACGGCCGAACGGATTTCAATGAAACTTGGTATACGGGTAGATCAAGTCCTGAAATAGGATTGGATTACTTTTTATCCAGTGAGTATATTCCATTGGGATAATTTTCTATTATCACACAGGAAAAGCTGCTGTTAGCATCTAGTTTATTTACATTCATTAACATAGAAATTTGAAACACGTTAAAAGGTAACTTAGCTACGTAATTTTGGTAGTTTTATAAATTTTTAAACATAATTTGTTTGTGATTGTAATTATACAGCACAATAAATGAGAAAAATAATAAAAAAATAAATAAAAAATGTAAAAATTAGCATAAAACAGTGAACACTCTCGCATACTTTCTCTCACAGAACACCAGACATCATAAAGTAGACACACAAGTATAAAGAAACAGAACAAAATGGCACAGAAACAACAAAAAAATGTCAAAACATTAGAGCCAATTCTACTTCAGTACTGCCGTACCAACACCGGTATACTTAGCACCATAATTCATAGCAAAATTTCGTAGCAAAGTACGACAAAGCTCGATTAACGTCAGGTAACGGTAACGTTGAACAAAACAATTTATACACAAATCCGGATTAAAATTCCGTGTAGGGAAGTATAATTAGCTAGAAACTGGAATTAATTTAAGGTGTATGTATGTTAACGGTTGTGGTGCAGCGCGGGGCGGATTAGATGCCGTCGTATGGAAACCGCGGCAGCCCCCCGCTGCAGCCCGTCCATTTAGCAGAGTGGCGCGGCGTGGGCAACTACCAAGTACATTATACAATGTAGCAAAGGTTAATGATGATGAGGTACCCTGCTATTCACTTATTTCTTTATGTATGCTCTTTTTGTTTGTTGAGTGGGTTAAGCTACAAGTTGCTCTATCAAATATGGGATATTTTAGGGTTATGTTCTTAAATTTTGTAGGTAATGTGATATCGAAAGGAGATCGCATGAGTTAGATTCAAGAACTGGCAAGTAAAATATACTCGTAAGGATTTTGTTGTTCTAGAATAGGTTTAAAAAATTAAGTAGAAAAAGGAAATGTCTAGTTTAAGGGAGATCTGACAGAACGATTGTGGCAAGATGGGCTTTTATTGAATATATTGAAGAAAAATACAAAGATTCTATACGATATCCAGCATTTCATTGTAATACAAATAGGATCCCCCAAACAAACTGTCGCAGAGTGCTACAGTACCTACAGTTTTTTTTATGATGGGAAATCATCTAATGACTTCTGCCACTTTAGGGCGCATCAGACTATTACTGACTAAAACCCACCCTTATGTTCGTTCTTTGCCTTGAGTTCCAGGACCCCAGGGTTTCCCTTTCGTAAACCAACCCATGGCCCCAGTATGCTTCGGCCTTGCTAGGCACATACGGTTTTGCTGACATCTCTTTGAGGCTCGCGTGGAACGCTATGCGCCGCCGACGACTCGGGCTCGGTCCGGACGGTTACCGGACGAACAAGCCCGACAGCGAGCTACCCCCGGCTTGCCCGTCGTCCGTAAACCGCGACTTGTCGCGGCAACGGAGTTTCACCCCGGCGTTGCTGCTATGTGTAAACCGTGCAGCCATGCAAGGACTGTTGCCTAAAGATCCCATGGCGGTAGGCCGGCAAAGAGGCTCACCACTTCACGGGAGACTGTGCAATATCAACACATCATCCGGATGGCGAAACTCTCTGTTGTAGCTACTGTAAGGTTTCCAAATAAATGGTTCTTTCATGAACTGGCGAGAATCCCTTGTAATCTAATTCTGAGTTAGTTTACACTCAATGTTTCCTTGTTTCCTTATCTAATTCTGAGTCAGTTTTCACACAATGTTTCCTTGTGTTTGTTTCACGTTTTCCTTAAATCGCAATTAAATTTTATTAAATTCAGGCGTCAAATCAAAAGTGACAGTTGGGTTTTATGTTAGGAAGATAATTAGTCTGGAGGTTCAATTCAATTCAATTTCCATTTTAATTCAATGTATTAAGGAACAATTTACATTGTGTTTGAAATCATAAATAAAATTATAAATCTAATTAATTATAGAAAACTAGCTTCTGCCAGTGGCTTCGCCCGCGTTATGTAGGTAGGTTTCTGCACACAAACTTTGGACTTCTGATTTACCCCTTTAGGCGGTGAATTTTGAAAATATCCCCTTAGTGCTTGCCTACGTCTAGGCCTTTAAAATACCGGTTTTTTTCAATACCGGTATTCATATGATTAATACCGTAATTACGTGATCACGGTATTAAACACAAATTCAATTAAAACTTTAAATTATGTTTTTATTTTCGAATAAGTCTTTATACCTAATGGTTACTTTCTGAAAATAATAATACAAAACTCTCTTAATAGTATAACTACTTGTTCCTGTGACTACGTTTTCGTGGAGTTTAAGAACATTACCTTCCTTTTTTGGGGCAATCGTGTAACAAAATACCATAACATTCTTCATAAAGCAATATCTTGTTTTTGTGTGGACTACCTCACTAAGTTTCAGGGTCAGAAAATTACTGGGTCAATATTATAATTGTTCCACGAGAACGTAGCCTTCGCGGTTAAATCATGATGAATAATTAGTTATATGTTTGAAACTACAATGAAGTACAGCGTAAAATTATTAGTTCTTATAACACTAGTATCATCGTTATATATTTTGGAGATGCCCCCCCTTACCCGGAAATTAAGTCCCATATACGCGAGAAAATAAATATTTGCCTACGTTACTCATTATAATATTAACTATATCCCAGTGAAAGTACCGTAAAAATTTTATTCAATCGTTTTGAAGTTTTATTCCATGGTTTGAAACACTGTCCCCGCGAAAAAATGAAATGTTACCTAAGTTACTCTTCGCAATATCAGCTATCCGTGTTTTATAAAATTTGATAAATAATAAAAAAGAAAAATGTGTACTGCAAATAGGCTTTCAAAATACTTTAATACTTAGATTTTTTCTTCCATTCTAACTTGATGAAGCTGGTCTTTCCTAGCTACTACCCTGAGAAGAAATATCGAAACAAACTCAGAGGTTAAAATCTCTGAAAGTCAAAACAACAAACATCTAGTGTTACAAATAGATACTTCAATTTTATTTTTATGTATTGATGTATAGATAATACAATTTCCTACTACTTATTGTAACAAACCGCAATAATATATATTGATAATATATTTATATATACTAATGTTTGTAATCCGTAATCACGGTATTGGCTCGTCAATACCGTGATTAAAAACGGGCCAATATATAATATCCGTGATCACGGTATGTCGGAATCCCGGAATGTCGGTATTGAAAATCACCTACGTCATAAAAGGAAACCTTGTGCAAAATTTCACGCTCTCCTAGTCCCAGTGATTGACTGATATACATATATCAGTCAATCTGTTTCTCCTTTTTTATATATAAATAAGATAAAAAATAAAAATTATTGTTAGTTGGCCAATAAGGTGGTGAAAGTTAGTCTATAGACATTTCAAGGCAATAGCATGCAGTAAAGAAGCAAGTAATCATTCCTCTTCGAAAAGACCTTTCAATAGTGCTAACATCATTTTATTTCTTTATATCTCTTACCTATGATTTACAAGTCGTATGTCGTGGGTTTAAATCCAGGCAGACGTGATACTTTAAGTTATTTATTTCATCACAAATACTCTCTAAAGGGTGAAGAAAACAACGAGAGGAAACCGGGTGGCATGTCCTAGGACCAAACATTGTTAGATATGTGACATCCACCAACCTGTACCGGGTTCGCGTGGTCGATAACGGCCCATTCCCTCTTCTAAAAAGGAGCCAAGAATCCCAGCAGTGGAAACATTATAAAGCTTATTATGACATTCACTAACGAGGGGCCCAAGCCTGCTGTTTTTATAAATTCGTCATTCCAACACGATCCCATTATCATAATTTGTTAATTCAAAGTTCATCTGATAATTTATAATGGTTGATCATTGATTGGTCAATGATCTTGTGGTAGAATGACAATAATGAGCTGTCTCGAAACAAATTAAAAGCAATGACTGCACAATGACATTCTAATGGTAGGTCACTGATCAAAGGTAAGTTCAAAATTTTGACAGTTATTTGCATACGTCAAATATTCATTCATCATTATGTACGAGATTACCATTCTATACAATTTCTTTCAATGGAGTGTCAGTGGTTGACCATTGGAAAGTCATAATGACACCATTATATTAGTAGATTACCAGACTTGTCAAAATCATCAATTATGAAGTCAATGATAGACCATTCTGACACTATTGTAATAGCAAACTTGAGGCCCTGCACGGTATATTACGACCCATTCCCTCACATAAAAAGGAAACCTGAGTCCCAGCAGTGGGAACATTATAAGGCTGATTATGCTATGCTGTGCTTATGCTATAGTAAATAATGAAATTTTCGATACAAGTAGAACGTTGCTCTATCTTGTGACGGGAACCATTCGAATAAAAGCCATAGTTTCCAACACCTTCAAATGTTTCTAAATAAGGGTTCCAAGTAACACGACCAGTCCAGGACGCAGATATGGCGATATTCCTCTATTAATAAAAAGTAATGGTTAACTTACCTATTTTTGTCACTCCCAGTTCACTAAAGAGATTAAATCTGTTGAGATATTTTCACAATATCGATAGCGCTTGCCCTATTTCAGATTGAGTAACGTAAATGTCAGCGCTTATAAATACTCTAAACTTTTTGGAATTGGAGTGGAGTGGACATAATAGTGGTCACCCACTATAAAACTTTTTTTTTCATACTTCTTTATTAATCTGATCTGATTCTAAATTTAAATTCTCCACTGTTCTCACTGTTCTCACTGATCACTCACTGATCTTAAGATTCTAAAATTAAATTTTTTATTTCAAAAAAAATAATTTAGACTCTGTTTTTAATATTAATGTTTGCCAGCGATTTTTATAAATACGCCTAATCTTCTTCGACACCGTCTTTTAATGATCTGTTTGATCTTCTCCTGCTTTTATACCCACATTTAAAGAGATGTAGACATAACAGTATTGGTCTGCTAATTTAGCTACCGGTAAGATCAGAGCTACTTTAGCGCAGGGAATTAGAGCCTAATAGACCAGAGAATTGGCTGAATATTGAACAATCTCAATAGTCAGTTATCAGCTAAGCATAAGCATAGCATAATCAGCATTTTAATGTTCCCACTACTGGGACTCAGGCCTCCTCTCTCTAGAAGAGGGAATGGGCCGTAATCCACCACGCGGGCCCAGTGCGGATTGGTGAATGTCACATGTCTTCGAATTTATAGTTCTAGGATAAGCCGGTTTCCTCACGATGTTTACCTTCACAATTTTGAGAACAGTGGTGATGGTAATAAGCGCAATAAGATACCCCTATCGTGGTTGAGCTTTTTGGAATAGTCTTATTTAAGATACTAGCTTCTACCAGCGGTTTCGCCCGCGTGAAAGTAGGTTTCTCCTAACAAACTTTGGTAGATATTTATAAGATCTACAATTAATTAAAACATTTTATGGTTCTATCTTTTATAGTTTAGGCAGCGTACGCAAAATAAGTAACTTTTCTGGTTGACTTTTTATACCTTGTGTCCGAAAAACTCAGATATCTTACGGAACCCTATTTTTTTCCAAAATAAAATATAGCCTATGTTACTCGTGGATAATGTAGCTTTCGAGTGGTGAAAGAATTTTTAAAATCGGTCCAGTAGTTTTTGAGCCTATTCATTACAAACAAACAAACAAAGTTTTCCTCTTTATAATATTAGTATAGATAAACCTCGCTGTAAAAGCTTGCTATGAAAAAATGATTTTCATTGAAAACTTGTACCTATTATCTTATGTATCTAAGAAACTATCACATTTTTTACTAGCGACCCGATATTTTTTCGGCCTAGTTTATTACGCTTTTCATCTCTAAACTACCCCAATCGTTTCGGGGTCATCTTACAGTGTCACTTTGTAGCTGAATAAATATCTGCTAGAGACGCTGCAAACTGACCTCTGCATCGAATAAATGATATCCCACGAGGCTGTTAAATAAGATTTTTGAACGAGCCAAGAGCTACGTATCTACCTAACTACCCATGGTCTTTTATAACAGTTTTTTATTTTTGTCACTAAGTTTTAAAGGGTTGAACAAATTTTAGGTACTGTATTAACATAAGAAGCATTAACAAGTCGGCTTCATAGGCCCTTGCCCTTGCCTATGAACTCGATTTCTTATTGTTTCTAGATACAGGTATCTGTCATAGGCCCATTCCTCCCATCAATAAACTATTGCCGTTCCGCACACATAGCCATAAGCCATAATAATCAGCCTTATTGTACCTACTGCTGGGACTCAGGCCTCCTCTGTAAGAAAGGGAATGGGCCGTAATCCACCACGGGGGCTCTGTACGGGTTAGTGGATGACACGTTTTCGATTTTTTGGTTCTAGAACATGCCGGTTTCCTCACGATGTTTTCCTTCACCGTTTTGAGAGCAGTGATGATGAAATAAATTACACAAAGTATTGCGCCAGGCTGGGTTTGAACTCGGTAAGTAGGCCTGCCCCCCTAGCCAAGTTACGATCGTTTCGTTTGCGTCGAACGCCTCGAGTAGGCCTCCGATTCCTTTATTCTGACCATGTGATTGAGCGTTGAGACGACGTCAGAACAAAGAAATCGGAGGCGTGGCCTACTCGAGGCATTGGACGCAAACGAAACGATCGTAACTTGGCTAGAGGGGCTGTTACCACGAGGCCACCACTACTACACTCCGCATACATGCTATAAATAAAAGTTATAGCAGGATCACTATGCCATTACATTTAAATGTTACAGGCTGTAATAGTTTTTTTTTTTTGGTATCGTAAAATGTTATTGTTTTCCCAAGACTTTACAGTAAAGGCAAATATCACGTCCAATTTTCTTATCATTCAATCTTGTAGTGGGCGAATTGAAACGCCCACTGCCACAGAGTAATAGTTTACCTTAAATTAAAAACAGGCGTGGGAAGATAATCCAATGTCTAAAACCACATGAAAAGGGAAGTTCAAAGAACATTTACATTAAACATTGAAATGCTAAAATTCTCTCTCAAACGACATTTATGAACTACTAACTTTATCCCGTTTTAAAGCCGTAATTTTTTTCAGAATGACATTATGTAAATGAATGAATGAATAAATTTTCAAAATCGGAGCAGTTATCAGTTTAGTTATATATATATATATCATCGCCCTCCCTGCTAACCGTCGTATCTCACAAACTGACGTATCTGTACTAACAATATTAGCGTCTACCAGTGGTTTCCCACGCGAAACAGTAGAAAATATTAAGCCTCTTCACTCAGTGATATACGCATTCTACTCGTGAAAGAACTTTTAAAATCGGTCCAGTTGTTTTTTAAGATTATTCATTACGAACAAAAAAACAAAAGTTTAAAAATTCAAATCTTTTCTCTTTTTAATATTAGTATAGATAAGAAATCTCTTTTACCTTTTGGACTGCAAAATAGTTCGAAGAATCACCGTGGACCTGAAAGGCAGTATTAATCTGAAACTCCGTCTTGCTCCACCCGAAGCGTGAAGTTTGAGAGAAAAAAAAAACACACTTCTTCTTTATTATGACGTCAGACAATCATCATTGCAGCCGAAAGAAGTCCACTGCTGGACATAGGCCTCCCCCAAGCGATGCCACAACGACCGGTCCTGTGCGTCTCGCATAGACCGCACTCCCGCGACTCTCATCAGGTCGTCGGTCCACCTTGTGGGAGGCCTTCCAACGCTGCGTTTTCCGGTGCGCGGTCACCATTCTAGAACCTTTCGGTCCCATCGACCGTCCGTTCTACGAGCAATGTGCCCTGCCCACTGCCACTTTAGTTTGGCGATTCTTCGGGCTATGTCGGCGACCTTGGTTCTTCTGCGGATATCTTCGTTCTTTATGCGATCACGCAAGGAAACTCCCAGCATAGGCCTTTCCATTGCCCTTTGGGTGACTGTAAGCCATCTGATGAGGCCGTTTGTAAGCGACCATGTTTCAGTACCATGTCATCACTGGCAACACTCACTGGTCATAGACTTTCGTCTGTGTGTCATGACAGTGTCTCACACTGTGGACATCAGAAAATACTTGACGATAAAGTTTTATAACGCGAAGTAAACGAACGAATGTGAATCACGGACGAGCGAATCATTGATTGATAAGGTACAACATTTATTGAAATATAAATAAGTCTACACGAGAACCAGTTCATCGCGTATCGTCTAATGACGTCGACATGGAAATTTTGTGAACAAATTATGAAGAAATCGTTTTGAAAGTTGTTAGAGAGTTTCCCTTTCGATGAAGTGGTTAAAAAACGTGTAGATCGATAACTGAGTCGGTGGCCTCACAAGCTCATTACGTATTTACAATGTAATACAAAAGCTATATTAATAAATATGCTTTAGACTCTTATCATGTCGGTCGATGTGGAACTACGTAGGCATTTAATACCTGGAAGGGCTTGGGAGAGGTCTTTGCCCAGCCGTGGGACAGAACCTAACGATTAGTCAAGAAAAACCGGCTCGTACAAAAATTCAACTAAGATAAAACACGTTTACTCCTACAAAGCGAAGACAACTTTTGTACTGAAGTATAAAAATCCGCTGATTTGTTCGTAATCTGTCTGTTAAGTTGTTTCTTTGAAGGATTCCTGATACTGCTAAAGCTATCAAACTAGGCTACCTGAAAAGTTAATTAACTCTACTTATGTAATTCAGACGAACTTATTTTCAGAGGATATAAAGAAACAATTATAACTATTGTTTCTGAAAATAAAGAAAAGAAATGAAGACACAAGCTATGAATGGATATTTCAGGAAAGTGATATGAATACTGATTTAACTTTTACGTATAAAACCTAACCTAAATACTTAATAGTTTACGTTCGTCTAACGTTAGGAACATTTTATTTCTTGGTCTGCGGAATGGTTCGAAAAAGTTACCGCAGCCCTAGAACGCAAAGGGTAACTGAACATGGGTAAGATTTAGTCAGTAAAAACCTAATGGGTAGCCCGCCGTCCGACCGTCTGGTAACCGTCCAGACCGAGCCCAAGTTGTCGACGGCGCGTATTGTTCCAACCGCGCTTCAGGGAGATTTCAGCAAATCCTAGGGGCCCAACAGGGTTGAAGTCTACTGGGGCCATGGGTAGTGTGAAAATAAAACCCGGGACGAACGCAACGAAGGAACAGGAGTAGGTTTTAATCAGTAAAAGTCTGACACTATCTCTCGCTCCGCCCAAGAGCGGGATTTGTCATTAGATGATTTTCCCACCTAAAAAAAGCACTTCCTCTCGTTCCAGTCAGAATGGCATTGATGATTTCCCACCTCAAGAAAAGAGTTAAGTTTTAGTTAGCTCTTTTACTCAAATAAATACCAAAGTACATGACTCTATGCAGTCTAATAAAACATTTTTGCTGGCCCTCATGTTCTTTTTTGACATTTTTGCACTAAAACCCTTGGAGTTTCACCTACATAAGAAGGTACGCATATCGGTATCACACGAATTCCACGACTGCTTTGAAAAGGGAATGTGTTTAAAGTGAAAAATGTGGGCACTTTATCATTGAGGCCGCATTTGAAAAACCACCGACAAAAAATTCTTAAATTCAAAGAATTCAGGGGGCTGAATTAGAAAAACGAGCTATAGGTAAAAAGCACTTTCTGAAAGCCACATACAGTAAATTATACAGTTTCAAACACATAAAAGAGCCCTGTTACTGATTTCAATGTTACAAGATTTTTAAGGGTGGTTTCTCGCTATGATTTCTAAAGCTAGAGGTGTGTGATGTGTTATGGTAAGGTTTCAATATTCAGAAACATCTGTCGCGCCTATTATCCACAAAAGGTTTAACAGGGGCATAGGTAGGTACCGACGTATACCCACATTCACCAATATTGGATCCAATGTGATAAATTGGTCGCCTACCGCAATTTACCCGACCCGAGACTCTAACTTTGACTTGACTAACGAGCCAAATGCAAATTTATAGCCATCCACACTTACATTCATCCTTAAATCTTCAGATACCACGGAAACAATGTTGAAGGCTTTCATTATCGTCCGACATAAACGGTTTTCATTACCCACATCACAAATACATGAAAGCCATAACCGTATCCTCGTATATACAAATTCTATAGCTGTTCTACAAATAGGGCTGACCTCTACCATAATATAGTTAAGTAAGCATAAAGTTTAGCGACACAGAAAGGTCAGCGGGACTCGAAAGATTCTGTTCTGTCAGCTGTTTCATCTTGTGTACTAGCGCTTCAGAACAAATGATAGCCAAAACTTTAATTAGGCAACCTTGCACTTGTAAAAGATTTCGTTATCGATCCCAATATAAAAATTGCTCGATTTAACCTCATTTGGTGTGCGTGTTGTCAGTGATGACATATGATACTGAAACATGGTCGCTTACAATGGGCCTCATCAGAAGGCTTACAGTCACCCAAAGGGCAATGGAAAGGGCTATGCTCGGAGTTTCCTTGCGTGATCGCATAAAGAATGAAGATATCCGCAGGAGAACCAAGGTCGTCGACATAGCCCAAAGAATCGCCAAACTAAAGTGGCAGTGAGCAGGGCACATTGCTCGTAGAACGGATGGTCGATGCGGCCGAAAGGTTCTAGAAAGGCGACCGCGTACTGGAAAACGCAGCGTTGGAAGGCTTCCCACAAGGTGGACCGACGACCTGGTGAGAGTCGCGGCAGTGCGGTGGATGCGAGACGCACAGGATCGGTCGTTGTGGCGCCGCTTGGGGGAGGCTTGTGTCCAACAGTGAACGTCTTTCGGCTGAAATGATGATGATGATGATGAACCTCATTTGGATCCCGAGTTCTGAGCTTGTAAGCCCATCAACTTGTATTAACGTCTAAGTAGAAAGGTATCTAGATCTACCTATGTGAGTAACGTTGTAACTCGAGGATGATTGGATTTAACGGAAAACCCAATAAGTCGGTCGTGCAGTCATGTTAGTCGATGAAAAATACGATCAAACAAAGACGTGATGGATTACCGCCATCTCCACGTGGATATACTGGGGTGTCGATAAAATAACCTTTGACTTCACAGATATATCTCAAGCCACGCGGAGCAAATCGGCTGTGCTGTGACCATGCACTCACTACCTCCGTATACACTGCGCAATATTTTGTTATTCAGCACACAACAACAAACTAGTGCCCTACCATTTTTCAATTCACACGTGACTGGAAACTAGATTAAATACTTGAAAGACGTCGCTTTCAAGGAGGTGAACCGCTACTCGGCTTTTTATGTTCAAAAGTGCTCGGTGAGTGTCAAGGCAGTCCGCTCCATATTTATTCATAAGGAGTCCCGTAGGCCTCAAGAGCCCGCTAAACACCTCGCATTACATCCTTCGTTCACGCTTTTGACGTATTTACGTTATCGCGTGTTATATTATTTAGGATTAGGTTCTTAACGCTCCGACGCGAATTCAAATTATTTTGCCTTAATAGAGGTGAGCGCTATGAGTGGCTCTAGATACCAAAGGCGTCGTAATCTATAGCACCAAAATTCAAGAAAGTTACTACTCAGCTACAAAGGAATTCATAACACATCATCATCATCATCATTTCAGCCGAAAGACGTCCACTGTTGGACATAGGCCTCCCCCAAATGTCGCCACAATGACCGGTCCTGTGCGTCTCGCATCCATCGGATTCCCGCGACCCTCACCAGGTCATCGGTCCACCTTGTGCGAGGCTTTCCAACGCTGCGTCTTCCGGTACGTAGAAACACAGACACATAGATGGTAAATATTGATAAGTTTCTAATTCAATGACTTCCACATTAATTTGGCTTCCTATCCTTAAAAGCCCATCTCAGACACTAATCTGGGTTCGACCTCTACGTACATGTTTACTGTATTAAAGAGACTTTGACCTTTGAATTGGTTTTGGTGTTCCTTCTCAGGGTTTAGTTAGCTAGGAAACACCGATCTCATCAAGTTTAAATTGATGAAAAAATTCGTGTTATTTAGGTAAAACTTATTTGCAATACAAATAAATATTCTAATTTATTACTATCGTTTATCTAGTAGGACACAATCTTTACTGAACTGCTGTAGAACGTCAACGTACCTAAGTGCTTTTTTTTGCGGATGAAATAACGTTTTCTTATTCTTTTTTATGTGCTGAATGCTCAGGTGTTGCCTGCGTTATAAATCTACTCCTTTATGTTGGTTGTCGTTTTTATTGCAGTGTCTCCCGCTCTTGAAAGGGATTGCGTCTAAAGTTCTGCTAAATTATTCCATCTGAAGAGTGTTAGTATTCCTCTGCGTCTAAAGTCAATTAGCGATGTTAATTGTGTGACGTAGGCAGTCATCGCACACTCGCCACAGAAGCCGTTCACCTCGCCGCTGATTTAAATATGCAGACGCTCGTATTGATTGTCTCCAAGAATAACGCCCCTTCCGACGTGGGACCGTGCGAGGCCTGTTTCAGGGCCTCCCACCGCCGCTCGCGCCACCGACACTCGATACTCAACCTATTTTTGTCCGTTTTGTTAATTATAATCGCTGAAATGGCCTTAACTTAGCCAAATCTCCCGTAAGCACAAGCTATCACTGAAGGGACAATTAGAGCAAAGCGACCTATTCATTACTCCCTAACTCCACTTTCAGTTAGATTGCTGCCTTTCAATAATACCTGTATATTGTTCGTCGGCAATTAACGCAACTCCTAATACTTTGCGTGAAGCAGTTACAATAGGTCGTTTTGTAAAAGGCCGAGTGTGCTGCCCGAAATAGCGGGCCAGTTGGGAAAGTTATTAACAAGATCATTTATATTGAAACAAACTTTGAAACTGACTGGAAGAGGTTCTAACGATCTGGTATTAGATTTCATTAAAAACTTTTTAATTACAGTTATATAAACAGTTGTAGGTCGTGGTGCAGTTTGAGTTTTTGATAGTAGAATAGCATTTGCTTAATGTAAAAAATAAACATTACGTATTCTATATATCTAGTTAATCCATTATGTCCCACTGCTGGGCGAAAGCCACCCTCTCCCTTTTTCATACACGTCTGTCTTCTGTTATTGCGGGCCATTGCTTGGTGTTACTTTGAAAATACATATATTAAAAAAAAATCTATATTATTATTAAGGCACTGATAGTCCAGTTCGTAGGGGTTTTTACTTCGAATTTTCTTTTACTATGGATGAAATTTTAAAATAAAATATTATATACAGTGCAAATAGTAATATTAATACAAAAGTTTAACAATAAAAAAATTGTGATCTTGATTTTGAAAAAAGAAAGTGATTATAATAGTTCGATTTGAACTGATTTTTACGCCTCAGTTACTGGACTATAAACAGAACAACTGAAACTCAATATGGTTTCTGTAACTTCCCAAAGCAAACTAAAAAGTTTTGTAAAATAAATTAGGTCACAATCGACAAATAACTTGCATAGGTATCATCAGAGCCCGAACAGGGCTAATGGAGTCGGCTATTATTATGAAATGAGAAAACATTTACTACTTATTAGTAAGTACCTATTTTAGAGTTCACTTTGTAGTTCAGGGGCGCTGACTCCCTGGGTGCTCGAGGGCTCGAGCACCCATGAGAAATAAACAGTGGGTTCCGAGCACCCCTGAGAATAGACATCAAGAAACATCAGTAATCGCCTTTTAGGTGATGTATAAATTATAATATTTTTTGAAAACTAGTTTCATTTTTATATAATGGTTTCATTTTATATTTTTATTAAACATAATTAGTAATTTATTTATTTGTCGGTCGATCAGTGTGCATTTCTCTTCTCACACTTCACCACTTTATCGAGTCATCAAATGAGCATGAGCACCCATGAGGTTTTCTAAAAGCCGCGTCTCTGTAGTAGTTAGAGCGATACAGAGGACCTAAACTGAACTATTAAAGGGATGGAACTATATATTCGTAGGGTAAATAGCTTCATCCTTCTTTCTCGCTATACTAGCGAGAAAGAGGGATTGCCTCTTGATTTTGATCTGCCCTTGATTTTGAAAGGAGGCTTGACATTTTAACATGTCATTTTAAGGCCTCGGCCATATTGTTATAAATACATTACAGGTACAAAGGTAGATGAAAATAAACCAAAAAAAAAAAAACAAAAAAATATCGTATTTCCCTTTTCATAGAAACTTTGATGGTAACTCAATCCATCCGATATCGGCTAAGAATTAAAAAGTTGAATAAAAATAAGTTTTAAAAGCAATGAAGATTCGGAAAGTAAAGTTCTTTGTTTTAATATCAGAGAGAAAGCACTTAAAAGTTCCCAAATGAAGTGAAATTGCGTAACAGAGGTGCAAAAAGCTTTTCAACTACTGACCCAGATTTGAAATTAAAAAACGTTCTGCACGTCAATATATTGGTTCCTAAGTATATAGATATCTTAATAAACCGATAACAGTGCATTAAGATACAATTCAGCTAAAGTCACTTCTCACCACTCACTCACCATTACGACTCGTCGACATTTTCCATCAGGTGAGATAGCGGTCAAGAGCAAACCTCTTAAGAATAAAAAAAAAATTGTCATTACACTTGACGCCTAGCATACGACGTTTTTGTAAGAAAACTAGCTGTTTTGCTCACATGATAGTAGACATACAAAAATAGCCTACGACCTACAGCCTCAGACCTACCAAAAATACACAAAAAAAATCTTAAAAATCGGTCAAGCCGCTTCAACGCAGTCCGATAACATACACTGAGACAAGAGATTTTTATATCTACACTAATATTATAAAAAGGTAAAGTTTAGTTTTATGTTTTTTTGTTTGTAGAAGGTAATCTCTAAAAGTACTTATTGGTCCATTTGCTAAAATTTATTCACCGATAGAAAGCTGCTTTATTCCTAGTACATGAGCTATATTTTCTGTACGCAATTGAAGCCACTAGTATTAGATATTAGCATATTCCAGTCATAGAAGCCACAGATCTACTGTGTAACAAACATGAATTATTAACAAACTATTGTCATCAATATTTTCAGTTATTTGTGAGTTTCTTTCGCACTATACTACCACCATCCTACTGCAAGTAACTAAAACTACTGATGAACTACAAAAGAGAACTAATGAAGGACAAGAGAAAACATAGTACCCACTATGTTTTCACTTGACCTTCACCAGTAGTTTCTTTTATTATTGATAGGCTTTCATTTGATCACTGTCTGATCTTATGGTAAGCGATATATGCAGTGGTACCATGGTGGACATCCCACCCATAAGTACAAAGCGTTCTGAGAATACATTAATTGTGTTCTGCGTACAGCTAAAGAGTGGAATTCTCTGCTGGAGACTGTGTTTCGTAATAGCTACAACCTAGGTTTCTTTAAGTCAAGAATGAATAGGTTACTTCTGGGCAAGTGTGCACCATTATCGGCCACTTCATTGCTTACCATCAGGTGAGATAGCGGTCAAATGCAAGCCAATGCATAAAAAAACCATGGAGCGTACTTACCTAAAAGTGACAATATATTTCTCAACGCCAACTGTTACTGAAATAGGCTGATTCAGATCAGCTTTTCAGTTAACAGCCTAGCCTTTTTACTAAGCGGCCCCGTTTTACTACGGCCCGAATGATATTCAGCATTTCATTCAAACAACTAGGTAAATTGCTTGAATCGATAAAGTTTACATCTCATCGTCTTAATCATCATCATTTCAGCCAAATGACGTCCACTGTTAGACATAGGCAAGTGTCGCCACAATGAACGGTCTTGTCGTCACAATTATCGGATTCCTGCAACCTTTATCAGGTCATGGGTCCACCTTGTAAGAGGCCTTAAAACGCTGCGTCTTCCGGTACGCGGTCGCCACTCCAGAACCTTTCAACCCCATCAGCCAGCATCTGTTCTGCGAGCAATGTGCCCTGCCCATCGCCACTTAAGTTTGGCGATTCTTCTTGCTATGTCGGCACCTTGGTTCTCCTGCGGATATCTTCATTTCTGATTTGATCACGCAAGGAAACTCCGAGCATAGCCCTTTCCATTACCCATTGCTCCGTTCTTACCAGTGCCAGTTTAACTACTTGCCTGATATTTGGGAAATACTAGGGCCAGTCGGCCGATAAAAACATGATGTCAAAATTATTGTAAAGGTGATTTTTCTGTGGTGACTGAATATAAAAAATACCATTCAATTACTTGCCTTTATTGACAAATAATATTTTAATGACATAATTATGTACTTTGTTATTAGTTTGTGATATTTGGTCTCATGATTACTAAATAATAAAATACTAATTCAAAAATATAGCATAAAAGCATAATCAGCCTTTTAATGTTCATACTGCTGGGACTCAGGCCTCCTCTCTCTTGGAAAAGGAATGGGCCGTAATCCACCACGTAGGCCCAGGGCGGGTTGGTGAATGTCACGTGTCTTCGAATTTTTGGTTCTAGGACATGCCGGATTCCTCACGATGTTTTGAGAGCAGTGGTGATGAAATAAATTACACAAAGGTATGCGCCTGGCTGGGTTTGAACCCACGACTTACAATTCGTAAGTCGGGGCCGAGTGGTAATTCAAAAATAATTTACTTAAATAAACAATTACTGACGTCAGATATGTCACCTTTTTTTTTCGTTTCATGATCACCCTAATATGAGTGGCCTAACCAAAACTAAACCAAACCGATGCATCGGCTGAATATCATTCCGGCCGCTAGTTTGACGGCTCTGTTTAGTAAAAACTCTAAGCTACTAACTGAAAAACTGATTAAGCTAGTTGACGACGTTATATTCATGACGTGTTGATAAAAATAAGTTTCTGCGTGTCAAAGCTGCTGCTGTTGACTTATTGTGTACCTAATTATGTACATAAATTAAAAATGGAATATTATTTTTCAATACCTTGCATGTTAAAGTAACGTTTCATGTTTGTGCATGCCGTGGAAATATCATGAAACGTATGGATTGGTAACTATTACCTATGAATTAATACGACTAAATAATCACGATAATTATGTGATTTCAACACGATAACATATTGGCTGTGACGTGACCTAAAGCGTGATTACTGTCGGAATCCATATAAAAGATAGAGGGATGTAAAAGATACACGACGACACAATGTCGTTGCGCATCCTCTATCTTTTATATGCTCGCAATTTAATCAGAATATGAAATGTTTTAACGAATTACTCTAAATTTTGCATTTAGATTAAATTCATCTCTTTATTATTACTTACTTTGCCACTGCTGGGCAAAGGGCTCCTCCAACTTCGTTTAAGTGTTCTTTTCTCGAGCCACCTCCAGCCTCCACAACCAGCCCTTGTGGAAGGCACCACGGTCATCTCGCCACCTCTTCGAAGATCGGCCACGGCGGCGTCGATCATCCTCATTTCATATAATTTTATAAAATTTATTAAAAGTTATTAAAAGTTATTAATTATATAAAAGAAAGTCGTGTTAGTTACACTATTTATAACTCAAGAACTGCTCAACCGATTTTGCTGAAAATTGGTGGGGAGGTAGTTCAGAACCGACGGACGGACATAGGATACATTTTATCGAGTAGGGTAGAGTAGGGTAGAGTAGCGTAGAGTAGGGTAGAGTAGGGTAGAGTAGGGTAGAGTAGGGTAGAGTAGGGTAGAGTAGGGTAGAGTAGGGTAGAGTAGGGTAGAGTTGGGTAGAGTAGGGTAGAGTAGTAGAATATAGACGGGAGCGAAGCCGCGGGCAAAAGCTAGTTATATATATGTTTTTACAGCCTCAAACAAAACTGTTATGACAATTTTTTTTAATCAGCCATTTTTAGTTTATCCGAATGACAGCCTCTTTGCTAAATACTTCAATCGATCACGGATTCTTACGCTTACTCTTTTACATATAAGTAGGAGAATTTACATATTTTCCATCGGTAGCTTTTAGGATTAAATTATTTGCGATTTCAGGTTGACTCTTTCAAGCAGTAAGTACTGTCAATCAATCGAGCCTAGACTTTTTTTTAACTACATTAGGGTTGGCTTCCAGTCCGACCGAATTAAGCATAGCACCAGTATTTTACATAGAGCCATCCTGTCTCCAGAATCCATAGTAATAGCGCGACACCCCTTAAATGGACTGATGAAAAATTTTCAGGCTTCAGCAGCCAGATCAAAGATCGATGGTCGCCTATCCACAGAAAGCATTCGATATCCATTCCCTAAGCTTGCAGTTCGACCCGTGTCACTATTATTATTATTTAGACCCTGCTTTAAGCGCTGTAATGGAACTAAAAAATAATGACCACGACTAATGTTTGACAATATTTTGAAGCATGGGACGAGTGTGTGACTTACGAAAATTGTAACTACCAATTTGATTGAATCGAATAAAAGAATTTTCTTTATATACGAGTTTAAAGGTAACAAGTCAAAGTTATCAAAATTATAGAAAAACTCACTGTAGAACTGCCTCCTTGAAAATAAATGGCATGTCACTGGCACTACCACTATGGCACGGGGCCAGGTGGTGGATTACAGCCCATTCTCACTCCTAGAGGGGGCCTGAGTCCCAGTAGCGGGAACATTATAAGGCTGATTATACTTTGTTATGTTAAACATAAAGATAAGCACTAATTAATTTAAAGAAGAAGGAAAATTGAGACACATCCATTGACTGAAAGGTGGATGATAAAAAAAGCAAATAATATAGGTAGATCCATAAAATTTAAGTATAAAAATATTACGTAATTTCTTTATCGAACCCTTGCCAGCTATTTGTTGATTTTCCACCTCAAAAAAGTGCACCAACAGTTCCTATATATAGGCATTTAGACAGAACTGATTTCAGAAGCCCCATGCAAAAAACTAAGATAGCCACATTTTCTACCTTCCTACTTCTTGAACTATTTAAGTAGTTTAAACTTTGTCTGCACTTAAATTTCACTTTGCTTTATCATACTTAAATTTTATGAGCCTTGTAAGTTAAACGCTCTCTGATAAAAGCTATGTGGAGAATAATGGGATCACTTAAAGTAGGAACTGATCTCTTGTTACACTAACTTTTCAGCCCCCTAGCCAAGTTACAACCATTTCGTTTCGTTTCGATTCTTTTTTCGTTGATCGCCGCCATGCCTCCAATTCCTTGTTCTGACCACGTGACTGAGCGTTGAGATGACGTCATAATAAAGGAATCGGAGGCGTGGCCTACTCGAGGCGATCGACGAAAAGAAAATCGAAATGAAAGTGTTGTAACTTGATTAGGGGGGCAGGACTCCTTATAAATAGAAGAAACGCTTGCGAGTCAGGTGTACGATTACTGGTTTACAGCTTTTTGAAAAACCATAGCTAAACTTTTTTGCAAAACAAATAATTACAACCGAGTTCAGAAAAGAAAATTAAAACTAAAATAATTTGAATTTTGGAAGTTGCTATCTATGGTTTTGTTTCTTTTTTGACCCGCATGCATGCTTATTTACTTTTTTTAAATTCGTCTGTATTTTTTTTTGTGAAAGTTATTTTATTAAAATGATTAGTGAGCAAGTTCTCTGGGATAAGAACAACAAGATACAAAAAAATCCAGACGACTTGAGAAACTCCTCCTTTTTTGAACGTAGTCAAAAAATACTAAATTAATTGTTTCTTTTGCGGAAGAAATATAACTTAGAGTGTAGTAACAATTGATCAATCATTGAATATTAACGACATCATCCGACGAGCCCTTGTCACCGTCAGCATTCCGGCTGTTTTGGAAGCTCATGGCCTGCCACGCAACGATGGTAAGAGACCGGACGTCTTTATTTCCGTGGAAGATGGAGAGGCCTTTAATGTGGAAAGTTACTTCACGCTACCGTGTCGACATTCTTGTGCCATCCCATTTTCCTAGCTCATCGTGCTGTGCTGGTGCTGCCGTTGCAACTGCGGAGAACCCCAAGTGTCGGAAATATAACAACCTCATCGGCAGTGTATTTTTATTAGCATTATATATTTTTGAGCCGTTTGGGGTTGAAACTCTAGGGCCGTGGGGTCCGAGTGCTCATACGCTTTTTAAAGAATTATCCAAACCCTTAGTTGACACTTCGCGGACCCAAGGGCTGGCTTTTAAATCGGTCAGAGATTAAACATTGCCATCCAATGTGGCAATGCCGCCAGCCTTTTGGGCACACTTCCAGCCGACAGCGATGCGTAGGAATTTTATGACGCCATAGGTTAGCTAGGATATATATAGCCTTCAGTGAATATATAGTTTTAATTAGTTAAATGTTTTTATTTTTCTCGTTTTATTACTTTATATATACTAGGTTACTGATAATACAAGACTAAGGCCTCACACCGGAATGGCAGTGGCCTGCAACAACGCAAAGAGACCAACGGAGCTGGCCGCTGACAGTGCAGAATCACTGACAAGACGCATGTGGCCATGCGCCCTTTTTGGACATTTGAAGCGATACTAGCATTTTAAGGATGTAGGTAGATAAGGTTTAAAATTACATCATTCTAAAAGTGCTCGCTACGTCGCTACTGCCAATTCTGTATGAATCGGCCCTTAAAATGAAACAGCTCACTGACGAGAAATGGGCCAGTTAACCCGAAACAAACAAAAACTAACGTGTATTATACTACAAGTTGTTTACTAAAGTAGGACGGCTAACAATTACTGTGATCCTATCTAAATGTTTATTAGACGCTGACAAGCTTCCTATGTCTTAATTGGCGTACATAACTGACTATTTCTATGTTAATGCCCCCCAAATGGAAGAAAAGCGGAGCGTATCAGCAATTTATCTAGGAGGAACATATTTTCAATTAATATTAGTACCTATCGTATATACAACACATAGGCATATACAGACAACGTACGGAACGGCGCGCGGGCAATGACCCTTCTCCTTAGAGCATCGATGGATAAATCATCCCCTCTTTTGTTTCGCCCAATATTCTAAGACGCCAAATATTCTAATCATATAATCGCGGCCTCACTATTGCGCTGAGCTCTTTTTTTCTCGTAATCACTAATAAGGCCACGTCGGCAGCACCAGCACAGCTTGACACAGCTGCTTCAAACTTTACTAAGTTCAGCACATCCTCGTCAGTCCAGTCTAATATTGTCAACTTTACTGAATGACTAATCTGTATAGGTACATTCCACAATTTCCACAGCGTGTACTATTGACAAGAGCTCTTATTGGAATCCATTAATCCGCCTAGCCTTTTCCTAACTAACTACGTTGGAGCCAGTTTCAAGTGTAACTGCATGAAGCTGAGTACCAGTATTTTACAAGGAAGGACTGCCTATCTGATCTCTACAACCCCAATAACTGTGTAACACGATAACTCTTGATAAGACTGTTGTCAGACTTTATTTTTTTCTGACATTACCCATAACGAATTTAAAAGATCTACAAACAACAACCGGGACCAGTTTCTTAACGGGTTTGCCGAGGTGTGGAAGTACCGAGACTTGAAGGAATTCTAGAAATTGATGACCATTCACAAACCGACCACGAAAACCGTTGGTTGCTTCACCTCAAAGACCAACCAGCTGTGTAGCCAAGGTCTTACTTGTACCTAGAATTGTTAACTTTGCCCTCTACTATAGTATGTATAATAAAGGGCTAAGTTAATTAGGCTAGGTTTTTGACCTCTAACGGCTTTCAAAAGTCTACAAATAGGTACTAATAGCCGGGAACCCGGGACCAATAGCTTTACGGACTTGCCGAAGCGTGTAGAGTCTCGGTTCCGAGACATAATGGAACTCTAGAAATCGATGACCAGACCGAGCTCAGAAAGCATTGGTACTTTTACGTCGAAGATCGACCAGCACAGCTGTTAGTATTTAGCCAAGGTCTCGTTTCTTGTACCTAGTCTAGTTATATTTACCCATCAAGATACAATACGACGAGGCATTTCAAACCTTCGTAGTAACTAGAACTTTACTTATCCAATTTGACACGCGAAAAGGTATCACTAATAATAAACTTCGTTCTCAGTTGGTCAGGGCCTCCACTTCGGTTAGCGTCCGTCATGGCCGACTTGGCTTTATTGGATGGAGGATAAACTCAAGGATTCTCGTAGGACTCTCAACTCTGGCTTAGTAAGTTGTCTGCTCTGAGGTCTCTGGAGTGTAGGTAGAAATTTATTAGTAGGTAGATTAATGTTCAGTAGTTAAACTGAATACGAATCTTTCAGATTTGTTTTTACACATCCCATATTGCGACTACATGCTTTTACGTCAATAAAGATGCTCAGAAGTATGTATCTATCTAGGAAAATTCCTCATATTCGGTCTACAACTTTTGCACTTTTATGGGACCACTTATTTACCAATAGATTAGAATTCAAGGTCGAGAGGCTATAAATATAATCATCAACTTATTGAATCCGCCGTTTTCCTCCACGTGTAATACAATTACGATTTTCTTAAACGGTCTTTATATAAAATTATTACGCTGCATAAAATAAATTTCACTAAGCACTAAAACTGCCAGCAACTGTCAAAGACAGTAAGTACGAATACGTTATACTTATTTAAAACGATTCGTAAATCACGATGTGGGAACCGTTTCAGCTGAACAATTGAAATAAATCAGAATTAAACCCTTGTAAGGAGCAAGTACAACACACCTGATCACTGAAACATTCTAACAATACGTGTTTTAGATTCTTTTGTGCCTCCAAAGTATCGTATCGTTGTGTACACGACTTATCACGTAAGTAATCTTATCGTGGGAAAAGAAAGCTGCTTTCGTTCAAATTCTGGCTAGCTCTGACTTGCGACTTCGACCGCGTAGTTCGTGGTTTAATCCCCCTTTACCCGTCTAAGTTGCGTTTCTAAATTCCTTTCTTAGTGCCAATTCTTAAAATAGATGTTCAAACTGTCTTGGGATTTGAGATAGGGCACTTGGCCTTGAGGTTTAATTTTCCACTACAAATGTTTTCATTAAACTTCAATAAATTATTTTCAGGTTCATCTTATGAATAGCTAGGGAAAGAAGGACATCAATATCCCAGAAATTGGGTTGCGGAGGTCAGAAAGCAGTCGCTCTGAGCAAATCAATAAGCCGCATCTGGATCTAGGCTATATGCCGACCCCGGCGGAATTTGGGCAAAGGGTGAGATGATAATGATGAATAAGCTAAAGGTAGGCAATCGTAGATGGGTTTACGGTACATATTCTATCTTTTTCTTATTCATTCTGTTATGGGCAAAATAGGCATGATTTTTTTGGGAATTTTCATGTTTTTTCATTTCATGCAATGACTTGATTATCAGTGTTTGATTCTTAAGCCGAAGCGTGGTTACTAGCCACTCAGAGCTTTTACTGCTAGCGTCAACTCAGCACGATACCTAGGCCAAACCATAAAGCTCTTAAATGCAGCCTCGTCTAGAACAATACATAGAAAAATATTCCTCCGATGAATAAAAATTGATAATAAATAGAACATACATTATCTGTAAACTACGGTTGAGTAGTCTATAATAGTGGATAAGAAATGGGTCTACCGGATATTTTGAGAAAAGTTCATATTTGATTTGACCACAGACACGATGTAGGTATAATACCCAATAATTATAATAAATAATCTTTGGTTGCAATGGAAAGGTCAATGCACGGAGTTTCCTTGCGTGATCGAATCAAGAATTAAGATATTCTCATGAAAACTAAGGTCACGAATTAACGACGTAGCCCGAAGAATGGGCAGTGGGCAAGGCAAATTGTTCGCAGAACAGATGGACGATGATGCCGAAAGGTTCTAAAGTGGCGACAGGTATCCGGTTCCGGTATGTGGAAGACGCAGTTGAAAGGCCTTCCACAAGGTGGACCGATTACCTGGTGAGCATCGCGCGGGATTCCGATGGATGCGAGACGCATACGATCGGTAGTTGTGGTGACAATTGGGGGCCTATGTACAACACTGGACATATTTCGGCCAAAATGATGATCTATGTCGTTAAATTCTTACATAAATCAAAAGGTCTTTGTGGATCTCATATTTCAGAAAAAGAAAACTTCGATATAAATGTAAATGTGGTTTTTGCGCACGTAATGGAAATGAAACATTTACTCGAAATAGTACCTATCTGTATACTTTTGATACTCGTCTTTGATATTTCACGGCTAACATATTCTTACAAAACCATTTCTAAACGAACTAGGTCTCCCTTCAGTTAACTAGGGACTGAGCCAAGCCGAGTGTGTAGTTGTGTGTTGTCATTTACCTAAGATGGGTGCCACACTTGCGACACACATGAATATGCGCAAACGTAAGTGTGTTTGTTTTGTCAGTTCGATATTTGCCACTAGAGACTGGTGTGCACCGTGTGCACGACCTAATCCCCACCGAGCCGGTGCAAGCACGGCATCAAATTCGACACTCGGAATTCCCGGAATATATTGGGTGATATCCCGAGACACTAAGTGAAACTTAGCCGACAACCGATGTATTCTGATATTTATTTAAAACTAGAACTGAATAAATTTTCTAAAAATGTACTATTTTTAAAACAATGTTCCTTTTTTTGCTTTGAGAGCGGGATTTTTCATTAAATGGTTAGTGAAATGTTGAATTGTTATCAAAGTTTTTTTTTCTTAGGATACCTCCTGGGATTCATACAGCTCTACATTGACCGCGGTATTCCTCTGCTGCCCACATTTTTATCTAGTTAGGAACCTACCTACCAAAATTTTTCTCGTTTGGAAATTTCATAATTCCTAAATCCCTAGGCACTTTTTGCTAATATATATAATATATTAAGCTCCTTCGTTGGATACGCTTCTAATTATAGAGTTCTATAACATATTTACGTACAGCATTATTAAATTAATGTAATAAGTCAATATTTCTAGCGTCGACTTAAGAAATTCTTATTGTCAGTTCTTAAATAACATTCAAAAAATGTACCCAGATTTTTATTTTAGATTCGCTAAGTAAACCATGTTTTGAAATGCTAATTTACACGTGAATACAAACAACAAGTGAATTCATTACGTTCCTACATTTAATTACCTACATAAATGGTACATTTATGTAGTACAATTCAGGAACGCTTAAAATATCATTCTTGTTGAAAGTAAAAAAAAACTGTTCAAAGTTGATTTAATTAAAATTAGGTACCTACTTAAATATTTTTTTAAGGACTTTATATAAAATATCTACTAAATTAATAAACAAAAAAAAATATAGGTAATGTTTTTTTTACAAACGTTGATTTGAAAACAGGAGAGCAGCTGCTGCGGCTAGAGAGAGCTACTGGAGCCCAACGTGGGACTCAGACAGCGTCGTTCACCGCAGCGCATATCTGCTAAATGAGTGGGGTGTAGTCGGCTGAACGGAAACTGTTAATATTATCACCTGTCGTACCTTTATTGAGCCTCGAACCTCATGGTTTCAGCTCTACAACGCTCCAAAAATATCGATTCACGACGAATACAGCATGTCGGCCGCCCTCTAGGGCAGACGGCTCTTCTCGCTCTACGTACACATAGGACACAACACGTCAAGCGAGATATCAAAACGGTTTCCCGCCACTAGTATATTAACACATTAAACAGCCATTGTGGGATTTTGAACCCACGGAGCCCGAACATAACAATGTCAACACTATTTTTTTAGTTTTTATTAATGTTTTATTCAGGATATGATAGGAAAATGGACTAAAAGTTTCATTATGCCGTTAAATTTCGAGGCGGACACCGTACCGACCTCCCAGGCTCGCTCGACCCGACTGACTGAATTTCAGTCCTACATTTCCCGGCGCAAGCCTTCACCCCTTGTAATCGAGCACGTTCGCAAAGATATAAGGGCGAATATCTAGATGTTCCTCGTTACGATTGAAAAATATTTATTTGTAGCTAAAGTTTAGGTAGTATGTGGGTGTACGGCCAAATATCTCTTGTTAGTAGTTGGGTACAAACCTAAAACTTAAAAAAAAAAGGAAGAAAAACGGTTCGCGCTATAATATACCGTATCTAATAAATTAAATAAACTAGTAGTTAATTCGTTTAGCTATCCAAATACTCAATAATTTTAATTATATTGCATATTTTCATAGAGTAAGATAGGTACGTCATGATATTTCTATTATTCCGTGTGCTACACAGCAGCAGGTACAATACCTAGTTAACTGGGAAGAACAAATGGATTCCTACGTTTAAGTACTACTTGTAGTACGTTGTGTTGAATCGTAGGTAGATAAGTGGATCTATTTACCTACCTACCTATTTTAATATAGGTTTATAGTGTATTTCTTATTATAAATAAAATTAACGTAAGAACCAGTTTCATAAACATATAATTCTAATTTTATTTGCAGTTTTAGTTTTAAACCTAGCCGATACCTCTATAATTTGTATCAGCTTGCATCTTTTAATGAGTCTATGTTTTTTTAAACGTGGGTTAAATTTCCTAATATGAATCGATGAATTCACAATTTTTAATCAATTTTTTTTTCTGAAATAATATATTTTTATTATTTAACTATATTTCAGAACGAAAACGACACTAACGCCAATCCATTTTGTTCCACCAATGACGTAAAGCAAGAGCGAACCGCAGCATTGCAGGTATTGACATTGTAAGCATAACTTTTGGTGTCATCTTGCTTTGACACACTTCTTGTGAATCTTGCTATCCTGCTGTCATTGCTTTAAATGTAATGACAATGTCTGGACTTTTGGCGACGTCTCATTCACTGACAGACGGAATGTAGGAATTGCGTTGCGTCAGTGTGTCTCTCAACAAGCAAAACAAGCGAGTCAAACACGCTAACCATTATCAAATTTGTGTTTTATTTACATGTTCTCTCGTAATAACTATAAGATAAAGTTGTTTATTTAAAATGGCGCAAGCTGAAGACACTGAACTTCGAGATTTAGTTATAGAGGCTTTAGAGAGAAATGGATCGTTAGCTAAAATACGCGCGTTGCTAAGAGCCAATATTTTTCTTGCTTTTGAAGAATGTGAAAACTTGAAACAGAATGTGAATTTAGATAATATCCTTAAATTACCTGAGGGACTACTGGCACTATCGGTCGTCCATGAATTTTTAGAGTTCTGTTGTTTGAAGAACACGTTATTCGTTTATATGTCGGAGTCGCGACAAGGCAGTGAATACAAATACGAAGGAAAGAAGAAATTGTCTGAGAAGATGAATTTGCCCAAATCTGATAATATAAAAGAACCCATTCTGTTTACACTCATTAAAAATATGTTAAAACCACATCAGAAGAAATATTTTGATACAAATGCTAACTCAAAATATATCGGTCATGAAAAAAGTGATGATAAAAATTACAGGGATGATCAAAACTGTACTTACATTCTTCATGAAGACTCACAGAGTAGTACTACAAATTCTTCCCAGTCTGATAATTCATCTGATGAAAAAAATAAATTACATTTGCGGCTACAGCTAGACAACTCAGATACAGACACCTCTAGTGACTCTGCACGGGATAAAACAAGTTCAGAATACATTCCTGGAGATCACATACTTCAAGTAGATAACAGTGGTGCCAACTCTAGTTATATTGCCAAAAAACCCAGTGATTGTGTAGATACAAGAGATCAAAACAAGTTTGTAACTTATACCAGACCAGGTAATGAAACTTTGTTAATGAGTGAATTAAAATTGACAACTAATAGTAGCAGTGATTCTACCTCGTATGTAGAATTAAAACCTTTTAACTCATTAGATGAAAAAATGCTCAATACAGCAGGCTTGCCGAGTATGGAAATAGATGCTAACGATCATGGTGATACAAACATTTTATCATTGAGAAATGCACAGAATGATTTATCATCTCCTAAATCTGCTACTTTGAGTAATAAATCTCCTTCATCTCACAATCAAGCAAGTGAAAATAAAGCTGTAGAAGCCAGTGAGAAAAAATCACTGGAATCGGCCAAGTCTGAGGGGGATACTGCTGAATTTAGTTACGGTGATGATTTTTCATCTTCAGTTTCCAAATTTAAAGAAAATATAGATAAAAAATCAAAGTCTTCAGGCTCAGCTCAAGAAGAATTCGAGAGAAGTTTAAACAAAAATGCAGCCATTGAAAGTCCACATCAAACTTCTCAGAGCTCGCAAAGTTCAGTTTCATTATCTGATGTTGCTGATTTAATAAGTGAAAAGAGTTCCTTGAGTATTACAAATAACAAGTCAAAGCCATCAGGAAGTATTCAATCAAAGGGAAAAGCAGATATTAGACAAAGTAAAGTTCATAGTGATGACTCGGGAGACTTCACAGAGTCTCCTGTTCCCTCTTTGTCTAATTTGAGTCTTGACATTCATAGTGATTAATGTCTTTATCACTAAAATACTACTCCTACTACTTAGTGAGTTATATAGCAATAATATTTCAAATACAAAATAAGTTCCTTGAAAATTGTAAAAAGCTGTTATTGTAGAGTTTTAGGCTTTCAATATTTCCTATGCTGTTGGACTGTTGTACACAATTTCATGAAGCCTAAACATGTATTTTGAGAAGTAGTTACTTATTAAAAATGCATAGAAAAAAATATTTCAGACCTCAGTTGTATTTAAAACCAATTTGTATTGAATAATGTATTAAATGACTTGTGATTTTACTTAGTAATAGTATTCAAGCAGTTAGAAAGTCTGACTTAACTTGGATTCCGAGTCTTTGATTATCTTCAAGCTTTTTTTAACATAAATTCAATGTCATCACAAGACTAAGTTTAAATCCCAGTTCAACCAAAATATTTACCTGGACCTTTTTTTTATTGTAAATCATTGTTTAGTGATGTCTGTTAAGACTATCAACAGTTGATAGAACTGAAGAAATCTGAGAATTTGAATTAAAGTATAGACAGGCAGCCTGTATAAGGTTGATCCTAAGCTTTTTGTGTCTTGTCTCCTAAAGCATAAAGCTCTATTTAATTTTGTGTATGAACTATTTGAAAAAGTAAATACATAGGTACATCCCTATGTTAGAAACTTTAGAGTAGGTACCTGACATACAGAAAATGAGATAAAAATGAATATCAATGTTGCAACATTGTAAAGCTTCAGCTTATTTACGATATGTCACTGTATTTAGGTATTAGTCTAAAGGTGTATTCACACTGAGCAATAATGTATTCTCTGTTTTTTTGTATGATAAACTTACCTTTATTCTGTGTAACATTGCTTGTCAATGCTTACTGATATTATTTAAATTATCATTCTTGTCTATGATTTATTGAAATGTCAGTAACCGATACTGGTTTTTTAAAATTATTGAAATGGTTGTGCCTTATTTATATTGGATTCACCAAACAAAGCGATTGTTCCTTTTAGTATCTCAATAAATGAAGATTCTAGTCCTAAATGAAATAAAACTGGTTCCGTCCAAATTGCTTCATTATCATATCTGTTTCTATGGAGAGTTTGATGAAACTGCTGTAACTTAAGTACTTCAATAAAAATGCCTCTATGTATTCTGTTGTTATTATTCAAATGTTTTTAACCATTCAAATATTTAATTTTGCAGGAAAAGTAACGAAATCAAAGACAATAAGATTTTTATAATCAATTTTTATTTCACATTTTCTGTAAAGCATAGATTGTAGATATCACGTTTCACTTATGCACACGAGTCAATCCATACCGAACACTGTAACACACTTGTTACGCATTTCTATACAAAAGTAACGCTGTTTATGATAGATAGCGGTTAGTGTTATCGCATACAAAAAGAAATATATTAAACATATTTACACTTAAATATTTTATATTAGGTACATGAAATTTAATATGAAAATGGTATAAAAATTACATTTTCATATGTTACATACATGTCTCAATAATACAAATGCGGTTTATATCCTAACTTTGAAAAAATATAACAATAGTAAAAGCCACAATGCTTCATATAAACAGTAATAAATCTAACATTGTAATTACGTTGTAAAAAAATGGAAAATTATCGCTCCAGGCACTGTTATTGATTTCTTATTCACTTATGAGTGGAAATGTTTTTTTTTTCTCGTATGTTAAAGAAACAAAAACAATCTAATAGAAAGGTTTCCATACTCATGCTATCGATATTTGCTAATATTCACAAATATTGCAGAGTAAAACCCTTTCGAAATGAAAATAAATAGGTACCGCCGTTACAATCAGCGATAAAATATTTGAAAAAAGAATCAACTAGAAATAATAATAAAATCGCAACTAAAGTAACACTTAGAATAAGTAAATAATAAATATCAATAATGTACATATGGCAAATATTTGGCTTTATATATCATATTTATAATCCACATGTAAGGAACGTCAGTTTAGTTCATACACTGCATGGAATTGCTGCTGGTATTACTTTGTTTCAACTACAATACGCAGTGTTGAGAAGCAATATCACAGAATACCAGCGGGTAGTATAAAATCTTAGAAGATAGTGACGTCACAACATAGTCGGGACGAGGTGTCGCTATTATAGCTCGTTGCCCATAGAGCTGTCGTGAGTGAGATTCGAATCCATGCTCGCATTGTCAGAGTCCTGACTTTGGTTTCCGCTGTAGTTCGCCGCTTCTTGCAGCCGCATCAACATGTTTAGCTGTAACAAGAAGGCGGGTAGTTTAATAAAATGATAAGGCCAAAAAACATTTAATGTACCTACAAAGTAGGAATGAGTTGAATAGATTCTTACCAAAGGATCTTGATTGTTGTTCGTATTGGAATCTTGATTTGATTCTTCGATGCCAATCTCCTCCACCGTGATTGCTCTTAGGGTCTGTAAATAATATATATTTTTTGTTAAAAATAATCTTGTAGATATTTCCAAATGAAACTGAATAGGGCTCTTTTTGTCTATGAGTATTTCATGAGGGAGCTATAGATTAATTCATATCTAACCATTGCATCAATGGTGATTTTACATCCATATGAGCTATAAAGCTTTAATCTACTATAGGATTTTTGTGACTAAGGCCGGAATTCACCAATAAAACTAATCGCGTTTTAACGTTTGGCTCGCATAATCGCGTTTAGCCGCTGTCACTGGAGTCACTTGTTAAAATACAACAAAGAAAAATACCGACAAGTGACACTAGTGACAGCAGCTAAACGCGATTATGCGAGCCAAACGTTAAAACGCGATTAGTTTTATTGGTGAATTCCGCCCTTAGATTATTTGAAATAAGAAGACATTTAAACAACCCTTTTTTGACTGTCCGTTCAACCGAGTTTTGACTTTTGTTGCGTTGGTGGCATGATAAATGGAAGCTAGTACCTAGTTCCATTTATCATGCCACCTAGTCATCTAGTACCTAGTTGGTATTTTAACCACTTTTTTGCTTTTAGTGCTATCCTTATCCCTACAGAATAGAAGCTAAAATCGGTTGAACGGACCGTAAAAAAGGGTTGTTTAAATGTCAAATCCTTTTCGTATTGCGTAGTAAATCGGGTAGGTTAGTCAACCTTGATTGAACACGAGTATTTTTTCACATTTGACTTTAAACTGTTACTGGTTATCTACTATCAGTCTGCTTCATCCCACCGGAAAGTCCATTTTGCCCTAAAGGACAGTTATCCCAAGCATTGATAAGTAAACTTGCGTGCAAGATCGGCCCACCTCATAGCGCTTTGGAACCCAATAAATTGACCAAAAAATGTAATAAGTAGTTTAAAAAGTTCTTTTAGTATTGTTGAAGATAATTTTAGCTTTTTTTTACACATACTTTACATTTTAGTAAATGTACCATTGTTCATTATCGACTCAAATCGTCGGACACCCATATTTGAAACTTTATAAAACATAATGTTAGCTACGCTGGCTGCTTTTTCCTTAAGTCTGTAAAATCAATTTAAAAAATTCTATGACTCTTAAAACATGCGCAATGAAGCTTTCCTTTTTATCTATAAATAAGTGTCAAAAACTGTAATAAATTTTCGTTTTTTATCAATCGTGTTTTAAACCAGCAAAACGTTAAGGGAGGGCCGATTTTTTTGCACGTAAGTGTAGATTCCATCTCGTTTTTTGGTTATAAAGTAGGTATGTTACCATTACTCACATGTGAATGATTGGGTTCTCTCCAGGGATATGAGGACTTGATATGCTGCAGCGGGTCGACAGCAGCATGCCTTCGTCTGCCGTACAACGCGATGCCTTCGCGCACCGCCTCTGACGCGTACGGGACTATGCTGTAGTTCCACACGTCTGCGAACCACGCCTGAAGAGAGAAGGTACCTTTATAATGACGAGCTCATATTCTCTGGAAGACAGAGGATTCTGTTGGCCCTAATGTGGCCAGTTATGACTCATTAAAGGCGAGTATATTGGCATCACCGGGTAGATACATATCCAGTATCTGGACGGATAAGATATTCCTCATAGAGCAAGACGGTAAAAAAATAAAAGAAACCTGGAAATCAAAGCCTGGGTTCTATGATAAGGGAGGAGCTAACAACTACTCCACTAACGATGTCACTAGACGAACATCGTCTCAACAGAGAATGGTTGTAAAGAGACAAGTGTTCCATATCTGATGGCTTAAGTGAATTTAAGCTAAGAGTTCTAAAGATCAATGTCATGTATCAACCCTGAACCCATATTTAGCTCGCGTGATGATCTATGATGAGGGCTTTCTCTTACAAATGATCCTGTATCGCAGCTGTGGGAACATTTTAGGATTTATCTATCTTATCGGATCTTAAGTCTCTAAGAAACTAGTCTTAGTCTAGTTTAGTTTCATTTGAAAAGTACTAAAAACTATTTGTTCTTACCTGACTAGCTTCCAAATCCATAGGGCAGGCGAGGAACAGCCTGGGCCCTACGGTGACGTCACTGGACGAGTGTGCCTCCAAGAAGGCGTTGAGCGTGGACCAGACTCCTGGCAACCATTCGAGTACGGCGGCTAGTGCGGGCTCGCGGCGACCCAGTCGGAGTTCTAGAGTGAATAGCTTGCGGCGGAGGTACCTGGGAGTATGTTGAAATTAGTCAAATGTTGAGAAACTGTTGTTATAAGCTGTCCTGAGGTCCTACCACGAATTCTTAACCCGATCCATTTGACGAGCTAAACTGAACTGTTAAAGGGATGGAGCTATATAGGGTGAATAGCTTCATGCCTCTTTCTCGCTCACACGCTTGATATTTTAGCACGTCAAGGTAAGGCTCCTAAAAACCTTGACTCAATTAAAGCTATTATATCACTAATCTGCATAGTTCTCATATGATTGATATTAAATATGTCGCAGGGATATGATAAAAATAGGGATTTGGCCAAATCCCTAAGCGATCCCTAAGGGATTCCTAAGGGAGGGGGGGGATTTGTTCAAATCACTAGATTTGTTTAGGGAAATGATAAAATCGAGTTGTTATTTTAACATCTTTCGTAATTTGATCAAATCCCGTAGGGAATTGACCAAATCCGTACTACCTGAACGCGAACTAAAGTGACCAATCTGGAAATCTCTAAACCGACTGCGAACCCAGGTTGGCCGCTGTAAAAACAATTTCCAAATGGGGGCTTTCTCGACCCGTCTCTAACACAGTGCCAGTGTGGAGCCGTTGCACAGGACATGCGTCACCACAATCACCTGCGCTTTTCAGGATCTATACGAGGTCAATAACAGAGCTGTACTGGTTGTCAAATACTGGTCAGAAAGAATCTATTTTTAGGAAATAGACAGGAAAAAAAGAAGATTTACTCTATGGCCTCTGAGTTTAGCGTTTCTTCTAGGAATTCAGCTAGGAAAAACTCCGCCCTCATCAAGTTTAAATTGACGTAAGTTTCGTGTTTAAGTCTAAGTGACGGTTTTTCCAAATAAATATTAGGTATTTATTTGACTACAGCCCTTCTCAATGTGCCTGTGATTGCGCAGTTCACCTAATGTATCTCTAAACGAAATTTGTTTGACAACAATTTTACTTGTTTACAAATTGATTAAAAAGACGTAGTAATTACATGTTTGTAAAAACTACAATAAGGCCGTAAGGATGTATTCCCAAAGGGACCATTGATCTACATGCAGATTTGTGATTGATTGCGGTCACGGAGAAGGGTGCACTGTGGTGACGAAAGTTCGTATGGCAGAACAGAGAGGTGAACGTTTGATGATTTGCTTACCTAGCTAAAAATCCTTTGACAGGTTCCATGTGATTGGCAGTGAGGAGCCACCTGAAGTTATGGTGGAGTTGAAGGTTCGTTGTGTTGCATGTTGCTTGGGACATGGTACCTGAAACAAAATATTATATTATTCAATCTCAATCTAGGTCTAACTTTGAGAAATTGTTTGGGTAACAAGAGTTTCATGTATGCGAAATGTACAAGCCCGATTGATGTTTAGGGGAGGCCTAGCAGTAGTCGTTTCGGCTAAAATGTTTTTTTTTTATTATTGATATAAACTAGTGCTTGACTGCGATCTCACCTGATGGTAGGCAGTGATGCAATCGTTGATGGTGAGACGCACTAGATAATTAAGAGCCTATTCACTCCAGACTTGAGGACACCTAAATTATGTCCGTCCAATTGGCGGGAAGACCACAGCAGGCAAATTTTTCCAGTCCTTCGATTTACGCGGTATAAACGACGAAGCGAAACGCTTAGTCCGGACCGTAGAGGTTTCAACAACGTAAAGGTAGATTATTATGATGAAATATAGGCTCACTGTCCACGGACGCGCACATTCATAGACGCGCACCTATTCATCATTATTGTTCAGAACTTTGAAGCTCTATCGACGAAGCGGCAACAACACGACGGCATAGTAGTTTCATAGTTTTGTATGTAAGCTCAACGCAGGCAGTACACCAAGCGTATGATGACGAATACGCGTCTATCAAGCTAGCAATAGGCCATACATCGATCCAGCTCATCTTTATCTTTAGTAACAATTTATTACAAGCCCGATTCTAGAGAGAGATCCTAGAGAGGAGGCCTGAGTCCCAGCAATGGGAACATTAAAAGGCTGATTATGCTATGCTATGCAGATAATGTCTCATAACACACGTTCAAAACTACTATGCTATACAAAGCAAGCCTAACCTCAAAAGGAATAAATATGCGGAAAGAGTTTTGCAATTGCTATTTTCTCACGATCGTTTCACTTATAATGGTACAATATTATGTCATCTATATTGACATAGGTCCTAAAAAGGCGTTCCGCAATGCACCAACATCGGCTGTCAGTAAAGTTACAAATGGCATAATTACACAAGCATTAAAAATACTAATAAATTGTAATAAGCGTTCTTTGTACCAGAACTGTCCATCACAGCGTTTGTATCTACAAGGTAGACTAATGACCAGAGGTTGGAATTAGGTGGAGTTATTCGTGTACTTACACTGATTTCATACAGCGAAAGATAAAGTGGATATGTCTAAAATCCCGAGATTAATTTTAAAGAGTAGATTTTTTTATGATACTCAAAAATATAGCAGAAAAAATTTCTTCCTGCATTAATGACGAGGAGGAGGAATGGTATAAATTTGTTAACCTCGCCTCAGTTGGCGTAGAGAGATCTTTTTTAATGAAAAATACTAATAAAAATTGTATGTTAATTATCTTTGTTTTATCTTTGTGTTGAGGAGCAGTGGTGGCCGAGTGGTAAAGGCCCCGACTTACGAGTTGTAGGTCGCGGGTTCAAACCCAGCCACGCGCATGTATTAGTATGTGCACTCTATTTCATCACCACTGCTCTTAAAACGGTGAAGGAAAACATCTTGAGGAAACCGGCATATCGTAGAACCAAAAATTCGAAGACATGTGACATCCACCAACCCGCACTGAGCCCGCGTGGTGGATTACGGCCCATTCCCTCTCCTAGAGAGGAGGCCAGAGTCCCAACAGTGGGAACATTATAAGGCCGACTATGCTATCTTTGTTTTATTTGTCTTATCTATCTTTGAGGTTTTTATAATTATTTATTTGTTATATTGTTGGCCACTCGGGATTTTTCATTAGAAGATTTTTCCAGGGAAGATCCATATTAATATCAACATTTCGATGCAAGTACATGAATAACTTTACATAATTCCGACCTCTGCTAATGACATTTAGAAAAAGGTACCTAAAGCAAGACCGGTCTTTTGTCTGTGCTTTTCCTCAAGTATAATATCTAGCAGTTATTATTATATAGATAACTAAACAGTTTATTAAAGATATTCCCAAGTCTCTAGCTCCAATCTAGAATAAATAAACGACGAATGTGACATTTTTGCACACCTGATTGTGGTTGAATATGACGGACAAAGTTTAAACCTGCCTGCTAATTACTTTACTCATATTCTAGCAAAATAAATGATTATTATTATGATGATTATTATTATTATTATAAAAAAAGAGTTAAGGGACGTGTACGCACGTGCACACACAAGGAAGTCCATAACGGTGGCGTAATGGAGGCATTATGCCGTCTGCCGCTACGGCATTTAAGTCGGTTTTACTACCAAGATGCACCAGTAAATTTTTCACATAAAAAGATCCTTACCAATAATAACAGGCATGTTTCTGTTGTCAGGAGGCAGTAGCCCCGCGAAGGCGTCTCCCAAAGCAGAGGCATGTTGTAGGTTGTCGAGTATGACTACTGAAGGTAAGGCAGCCTCCTCGCCGGCTGCCGCGGCACCACACTGTTCCGCAATGTTGGCTAGGTAGGCGCGCAACTCGTTGCAAGATTTGCGGTCGACGCTGGAAAGATAAGAAAGTAAGATATTTATTATTAATCTTCTTGTGAAAATGTTCTTGCAATCAAACAAAATTGACAGGCTCAAGATAACAGATATTTACCCTAATGGAAATTTAAGACACAATCCTAACTGTTATTATCTATATAATTATATAAAAATGAACGGCTGGACCGATTTCACTAATTTTTTTTTGTTGTGTTTATTATTGTCAGGAGAAGATTCTTATGAAAGAAAAAAAAATCGGTAGTAGGTAGAGTAGGATAGATTAGGGTAGAGTTGGATGGAGTTGGGTAGAGCAGAGTAGAGTAGTCAGTTTACGGGAGTGAAGCCGCGGCTAGTTATATTATAAATGCGAATGTAACTCATATTACACTTTCACGCCATAACTATTCGACTGATTTATCATGGAATTACGCATACACGTTGACAAAGTTACATAAAAAGATAAAGGGTATCTATCTTCCATTTATACAGAAAAAAATAACCGGTTTCATCACGTAACTTTCTGTATAGTTTTTCGACTAATTGCAAATTTTATGATACAAAAACTTGCGATTAATAAATATTAAACTTCTTAATTTTGTCAGCATATGTTGCAGTAGGGAGGGATGAAACGCATGATACTAAGAGTTTGCGCGGAACCCTAATTCTGTTTCTAAATTAAAAGTGGCCTAAGTTACTCCTCATAACATTAGTTAACGTCTACCAGTTGTGTCCCGTCAAAATCTGTCCTGAGATGACGTTACGGAGATTCCGGAACAAACCGACAGACAGACATACAAGAACTAAAAAATTGCGTTTTATACCCACAAATTATACAATAAGTATCAAATATACTGTCATAATGCATTTAGTCAAAAAAAGTTATTTTGACAGGTATTATAAACAGACACTTCAATTTTATTTATAGATATGTATAGAAGAAAAAGTAGGTGTCCTGTATTTTTTAGAAAATTAACTGACGAACCAATTTTTTTGTACCCTATAAAAGCATCGAATTTAGAGATAAATCTAACTTCGTCCTTGAACTATAAATTTGCCAAAGGGCCTTCTAACTCTTTACAGAATTCAAAAACACTATAAGTAATCACTTACTTAAAAGTAGCTACAGCTTCTGCAGGATTTCCTCTACGCTGCGTCTTCTGTACGTAAAACTCTGCTAGTTTAGCCGCTAAGTAAGACTTGCCGGTGCCACTAGGACCACACAGAATTATTCGCCGGTGTTCCGATAGCAGTGAAACATATCTGGAGAAAATAATTCATTAGAGATGCTATCGGGTTTCCAATACTCTGGAGAAATTTAGATTTAGCAAGAATCTTACCTATATACAATATTTTTTGGTATAAGGCTATCGAACGCCAAGCTCCCAACGCCTTCCAAGCAGATATACAGCGTGTTGACAGTGCCAATAATATACCCGCAAGGTAATAACTCCGGGAAACCTATCTCTGGACCCCGCGTCGCTTCACCCAGATGATACGATGTTACCGAGTCAGTGTTCAAACCGAGATTTGTTCCCAAGTCTATTCTAGACAAGTAATCTTTAAAAGTCTTCCTAACTATATAATCTAAGTTCTGCCAAGTTGTCTTGCCAGATATATAAGTGTAAGCTATGGTGAATTCATTACAGTTTATTGTCGAATCACTATTATAAACGTTCTTATACGAACTACTGTGCGTAGATTTATTGCTTTTAAGGCTATTTGTGTTAGACTTATTTATTTGTGAGTAGTCTTGCGTCTCTGTTTCGGGGCTGCGATTTTGCGACAATCGCGGCGAATCGAAACTGGACTGTTTCTCAAAATGATTGTTGTATGAGCTCGCTGATTGTTTAGCGTAGAATCTGCATTCGGATTCTGTGAGCGTGTCTTGAACTTCTTCGAAATATCTTTGGAATGTCTCCGGTTGTCCTAAATATACGGCTATTGCTATCTTTTTTCCGTCAGTTGTATCTCCTTGGCTGTCTGCAACACCTGTTAAACAAACACAATGAGTCGTTAAATGAATCCTTTTGTAACTGGGAATAAACAAAAAGGGTTGTTTTAAAAATAGACTCACCAATGTCTGAATAGCTCTCTCCTATCGCTAGCTCTCGTGTCTTCGGCGGCGGCAGCACGGTGTTTATATCGTAGTCGCCACTGAGTCGCTCGCCTCCATTCGCGAATAAATCACTGCTGCCATTCAGTGCTGCTAATAGCGTCTCGCTGTTTTCATTTAGTTCGCATGCGGCATTATTGCCATATATGGGCTCGACCATGCCCGATTTAGGCGAACCTTTTTTGGAGAAATCCATGGTAGGGGTCGATGACATGCAGTTGAAGTCTAGGTCTAATGATTGTGAATGCATGTCTAGTGTCGCCTGAAAAGTAAAAAAAAAATGTTGCTTACGAAGAAAAGTAAAATTTGAGTCTTAAATTTTTTTTTGCAAGTTTTATATGCGCGTATGTATTTTTGTATGCGCAATTTATTTTATCTGTATTATTAGTAAGTAGGTTACAACAAGTGCATAGAAATCACCAAATTGCTCTTTAGCCGACTCATTTTAAACGGTACGCTGAATTTGTCTGCAGCTCTCTACAAAATTGTCATGGACACAAATATACATATTTGCGTGTGCAGTCGTGTGAAAATATGGAAACGATGTAATTGCTGTCATTATGATTTGTTTTTTTTTTTGTACGAATAAGCGTCAAACGTGACTAATTTTAAAGGGTGGACCCCTTTAAAGCGCAGGTGCAGAGCGAGGGTGTCGGGAGAACATTCCTATAATATAGAAATGGTATCGTACAGGTGGCATTGTTGTTGTATAACTTTGTCTATAGTTTTGATTGGTGGAATTTCGACACAAGTACCGAAAATAATAAAATTCAAGGGATTATTAAAGAGGTACGGGGCAGATACTGTCTGCAGTATATTGCTGTGTATACCTGCTTAAACGTTAGTTAATTTTAATAATGTAAATGATGATGATGATAATGATGATCATATTTATTTTGCAAATATTTTTAAAAAAACACTTTTATAAGTCATTTTTTGGTCAGTTTAAACTACATGAGGCCGGTGTTTCCTAGCTGACTACCCTGAGAAGAAACACAACAAACTCAGAGATCAGTCTCTTTTTTCAATTCAATAATTTATCTAATTTAATGTATTTAATCTACTAGTGTAACAATTTCATAAAATAATATTTCTTTAGTAATGCCTGAAATAAACTGAAAAAAATAATAACCAAAAAAAATAAACCGGCCTCATATAATTTAAAAAGACAAAAAAAAAATTGACGTGTAAAAGTGTTTTTTTAAACCTATTTACAAAATAAATATCATTTCATTTATCATTTATCATAAACGACTAATAATAATAATGCTGATCAATTATTCTTATTTTTACGTAAAATTTAAACTTCTCAAAATATGAATAGCATTCTACTACGTGTAATTGCATTTACTATTGCTAGAGTCTTCCAAGTTACCACCAAATACCCAATTGTCTTCCATATTTATCCTTTTGATCCAGTTTCTTTAAGGTCCTTAGTCTATCAAGTTGAATTTATACATAGTCCTCCATCATTCACATTTTTTTATAAAAATAAATCTCACCTGATGCATGGTGGCCTGGTCAGCGAGACTGAACCTCCTCGGGTCCTCCACAGCAGACCCACCAGTACCCAACGAGCTCTGACTACCCGCCAACGACCGTGACGTCACCAGCCGCTGTAACCTCTCATTGTTCTGCTTGAGGTTCAACATCTCGTTCTGGAAGTGTACCTTGATATGAGGACATTTCAACGTATTCGTTTAAAATATCTAGGTGAATAAGTGGGATATTATAACATTTGAAACAAGAACGTATAATAATATGTGCCGTAAAATAAGCGGACATTGCGTAGTAACTTAAGTGCTCTAAAAAACTGGTCAAATGCGAGTCGGACTCGCGCACGAAGGGTTCCGTATCTTCATTATTTAAACAACATTAGACACTAAATCGACAGTGAAAAAGTAAAATCGCTTAACCGCCACTCTGGACGAAAATAAGTTATATAACTTATTTACTACTAAAGTGGCGGTTAAGTGACTTTACCCTTCAACTGTCCTTAAATAGGCAAAAAATCACACAACATTCGACACTATTATATAGGCAAAAAAATCAAGTTTGTTGTATGGGAGGTCCCCTTATATATTTATTTTAATTTAATTATTTATTTTAAAAGTGAATATTCAATTAAATATTCTGTGAATATTTTAAGCGTCTACCTGTCGTTATTAATATAGTGCAAAAAACGCATAATAAAATCAAGGTTGTTAAATAAAAAATCAACTTAAATATTTATTTTAATCTGTTTTTAGTATTTGTTGTTATAGCGGCAACAGAAATAAATAATCTGTTAAAAATTCAACTGTCTAACCATTACGGTTCATGAGATACAACCTGGTGACAGACAGTTAGACAGTGGAGTCTTACCAATAGGGTTCCGTTTTTACATATTGGGTACGGAACCCTAAAAACATTGTCGGTGCTTCACTAGTTCGTACGGACGCGGTAGAATTTAATTATATATGAGGGGCCGTTTACGCATATTTTGTAGAACACCGACTATAATCAGTACCAAATAGCGCGTTTAATTTGTATAATGGACTAGTAGCGAGCCCCTAATGAATACTTACCGTATACCTAAATATCAGGTAAGTGGATACCGACTGTTCCTTAGGGTGTTTTTACAATTAACGATAGTAATCTTACGCCTATTATTACTATATTAAGTGGATTTGTTATTAGCAAAAAGCTTCATCATTTATTGATTGTTCCAAATGTTCTTACCCTCATTTTGATGACGGTATCTTTAAGGCTTTCTAGTTGATGCGCAGAGCTGAGAGCCTCTAATCTGATATCTGTTAGCACCAAATCCTTCTCACGTAATTGCCTCTTCAACTCATCAACTAATCCAGAATCATCTGGTTTATCTGGAAATAAAATGAAGATGTTAAGCCACATCCAGTAATTAATTCTATTAATTACGATGTTAACTTTAATTGGAATGTTCTAACGACTCTTCTAAAGCTATTAAATGGGCCTGTAACTTGGAAGTGGTTTCAAAAGGAAACCAGAATGCCTAACTTTAGCTCTGTGATTAGCAATAAATTTAATTAACAACTAAACGAACTATCAACTTCCGTGCATAAAGAGTGATACAAATATTGATTTATGACTCAGGTATAATTTAAGCAAAAGAGAAGTGGCCTTAGAGGAAGCTTCTACCCAAAAGGGGTCCATACAAAAATAATTTATCATACTATCAAATCATTTATACAATACGCATTTTATATTAATCTGTTATATGTATTTAAAATACAATTACTCATTATAATTCAAAATTTTATCGACGTTACTGTAAATATATTATTGTAAAAAAAATTGCATGAAATATAAATAAAGCTTCATTATATAATTTAAGCAAATGTATTTTTAAAACAAGCTCAATAAAGGCCTTGAAATGATCAAGTTCAATTAATCTTAGTTTCCAAACGATTGTTCAAGCCATCCATTGTCCTACGTGCCTCAGCTTACATTAACTTTTAGCCCCTAACTTTCTCTCAACCTGATTCGCCACCCATTGTTTGCTGTAGTAATTCCTTATATCTCACCTTTGGTCTGGTCTTCCGTCTTGGCCGGCGGGCAGGGCTTGTCTTTAACGTCAAGTGTCTCGTGCGAATGTTCGAGACTGTTCTCGTTGCTTCCCTCGCGGATCGTGTGCGGGTCGTCGTAGTGATGGGAACCCGACGAGCTGTCTTGCGATGACAGTTGCCCGAGGGAGGAGTGCTTCGCTGTCTTTGAAATCTTGGCGTTCCGCGAGAAAGCTTTCGTGAATGATGAGCGTAGCTGTTGTGTAATATTGTTTGGTTAGTGCTTTGTTTTTGTTTGTAGGTGTTGATATATTTATTGAAGAAACAGTGCCTGTGTCTTAGACATGAAGCATATAACCAGCATAAATAACGTTTGCGTTTGTTTACACGGACTATTATGGAGCAATGTTTCTTTCAAACAAACGACATGTAGCATCTAGGAACCCGTCTATTTCTCTATATCGACGGTGAAGCGCCATTATCCTTCTAAATGAAATTTTTCGAGACAATAAATTTTTAATTTGAATGTATGTTTAAGTGAAATCTCCGAAGCGGATATTTAGTTGCAAGCACATCAAATTAAATTATGGAAACACCTCCTAACTAAACCAAACGTGTCAATTTATAGTATTACTTACCTCCTAACGTTTTTGGGACATGAAATTTTTGACTTCGCAGTTAGCACTATTAAAGTATTTAATTATGTATTAAGTTTGGCACTTCGCCGTCGATATTATATTTATCTTAGTATCATGTCTAATGTTAAGTAACATTTAATATAGATAGAGCGGGATGAAATTATAACGCGCTTGGTATTGCGTATACACCGTCTATATTACGCAAATACATTTTTCAATCCCAATGAAACACTTGTGTCCTGATTATATAAAATTTCTTCAACGACTTACTTAGAAAATCAATATTTATTTTAGAACAAGTCTAATGTAGGCTACTTTTACATTGTACATATTTATTACATCGTAAATATTATTCGGCAAACAAAGGTATTGACTTGTGTATGCTCAGTTTGTTATAGACAAATTTAGCAAACAAATAATACTGAACTGGATTTTGCATACTGGAAATACTTTCTTTTAAAAATAAATGAATAAAGCAACTTTCTTAAAATGTCTCATTTGTAAAACGCATTAGAGATAATGTTATAGCATTACCCAGGCACTGTAACTTTTATTTGCTTTAATAAATTATTATTATGTTAGTCAAGAGCCTCTAAATATGGTTTCTTTCTTCATTCGGCACTTAACGATTGTCAGTAAATCAAAAATATAAGGGATTGACAATTCATTAACAAAACATCGCGCGGCCAATCCTAACATTTTGGCATTTAAATAATCACTATCACATATTACGATCCTATTGTTTCGATCCCAAAATACGTTTTTAGAGCAGGCACTGTCTCAACAATTTTTTCTTATTTTTGTAACTTACCCATCCCTTCTTCTTGTGCTTTTTGTCGTGCGGTGCAGACGAGCCACTACTGAGGCTATTGATGCTGGATACGCTGTCAGTGGACAGATGCCGAGTGATGGCGCCGTTCCCCGTCTGCACCAAACGCTGCGGAGATGACTGCGTTTGACTGCCTGGCTCCTACATAGCAATATTCAACTATTCATCGACTGTAGGTACTTTAATTTGTAAGCAAGAATTTATATTCATATTTGAAATTGGTTAAGTTACCACTTAAAACGTTAATCTATGTCCCTGAACTTTCATGATTTCGACAGAAATAGCATTGAATACGCACGAAACCTTACAGGTCTACTGTGTCACGAAACCTGCTCAAATACTATATTTATTTATAAATGTAATGCATGTATAATCATATGTAAACGTTTACGGCCGTTTCAAAATATTATTAACAGCTAATGCAATATTTGATGCACACACTTTATGGTAATAATCGAATCGAATGCCAAACATTTGCAGCAACTTTTACATTTAGAAGCTGTATGCTTTATTTATCACTCTCTCTAATTATCATTAGGTTGCACAACGAGATCGTAATGTATGCTTGTATCAATTTGAATAGTTCACAATGTACTTACAGTTAATATTAAGGAGGTAGTAAGTCATGTCACTTGTCTATTCTCGGTGCGTCTCAAATGTGGAACAGGGACGGATCTATTGACGGTCAATTTAATGCAAATGGTATCGTTGCCTTATTTGTTTCTGCTTATTGGACCTCGAACGTCCCGATTCTGATAATGCTACATGTGATTCTTCGTAGTCTGTTCGTTCCGTATGTTTGACTATATGCTAATGATGTTAGTCTTATTGCAACGCATGCCTAGTATAATGTACATTGATTGATAGATGACATTGGACACCGTACCAAGTTTCAACATTAGAATACAAATGTAAATGAAGACGTTGCAACATTAGAATGCAATCACATATTTAAATAATCGTCTATTTTTTTGTAGCTTTGACATGATAATAGATCGTTAAGAACGATACAAGCTGAATATGATCGCAATATTTAATTTTTGAAGACTTTTTAATCATTAAATAGTGAAAATATGCATTAGACTACTGTTCTGTGTATTTCCTTAAGCATACCTGAGTAGCAGGTAGTGCTTAGTTAATGTTAGTTAAAGTATCATATTTACCGGTCCGGTGACATTAACACCATCCGCCCGAATACCCATGGACTGCATGTGGGCAGTCGTGAGCCCTGCCTGGATCGATTGCTTCCTCAGCAGCTCGATCGTTTGACGCAACTCCGTTAGCTCCGAGTCCTAAAGCAAACAAAACGTATGAGACCACATCCGAAGTATAACAACAATAAAACATATAATTAAAAGAAAGTAATTGTTTCCGTTGGAACTGGTTTGAGTGCCGTCAGAACGGTTATTGGCTTGAGGCGTTCACATACATTATGATGCTAAGTACGGCAGTTAGTTATTTCAAGATCTTGTATAGGGATATTCGAATTATCTAACAGCAGTAGTAAAGTTTTAATGAGTAATAAAATGAAACTAAAGGATGTGTGATTTAACGATGGAAATTGTTGTTTATTACCTTTCTCTCGGCGGTCGCGGTGAGCTGCTGCAGTCGCTGCGTCATGTTGGACAGACTCTGCTCAAACGCAGACACAACGTGAGCCTACAGCAACATAAAACATTTTGGTTAGTTTGAGGCTTCCTGTGAATTTTGCTGTGCATCATAAATTAAAAAATACCAAAGATATAAAAAAATAAAATTTACGATTAACTGCAATTATTACAGACCGTGCCGTTATAGTCTAATATACGACTGATTTATTACTTATGTCAATAAAATTACACTGCACGATTTCTAGTGTCAGTTGAATTGCATATATAAACAAATACCTTTGATTAATTAACGGGTACCTTACAGCTTCCTCCAGTCTGTTGAACCACATTATAACTGTAATTTCTATTCGGTTTAGTTTGTAATCAGAGGCGACCACAGCTTGACTAGCGACATAGATCTCTCCATAACTTCGGTTAGTTGCAGGGTGAGATTATTATGTATCCAGCTCGACATCCTCGGCTCGATAATGACACCAATTGCTCTCGAGTCACAAGAAACCGGTTAAATGAACCACCTTGACGACAAAATAATTACTTACGTCACATTTTACCTTACTTACGTCGTAGTAAATGTTGGATATAAACATTTTATGAACTGTAAAAGTGACTCATCGGAATAAATTGCTTTATAGGACGGTAACGCAGTAATAGTGGACGTGGGTGTAGCTGGTCACGGGACCCTTTGTTTGCTGCGTTGCAGGAACGCACTTAGCGAAATTAAAACAGGGGTAACGTCCCCGGCCCCTACGAAAGTATGAATGTAAACACACCTACGACGATAAACGCATAAATTCATTGTTCAGAAATTTAATTCCAAGAAGTTTTTCTTTTGTTCATTCCGTCTGTGCCATCGTTTAACTTGAATGTAAAAGTAAATTCAATTTAAATACTTATTTCTTTTTAATAGGACTATACACCTGCCTCGATGCATGTTGCTTAGCCAATTACGATGGCCGAGCGTTATTGATAGATCTCTCCACGAGACACCTTGTACGCGTGCCGAAGTTAACGAGTTAGCATTACCGACTGCAATTACGGTTCGCGAAACTCGGAACATCAGGGCCTTTACTTAAAATTTCTAATACTCCTATTCATGGTTACGATTTGCTGGTTATTATAGATGAGTTCACATTAATCAGCTACACGCTAAGGCCTATTTATAAAGGCTTTAATCTAGATGTTTTCAGATTAAATTAATGTATATGCAAGGTTGGTGACATTGATGTTATCTGAGCGTTAATGGTTTCTGCTACTTATGAGTAGTAGCTAAACCCTCGGATGATATTTGACATCCCAGAATGGCAAAACACAATCATGTACAGTCGGATCAAATGTGTAGTTGCACTCTACCTATGGTGAAGTGTTTACTTTGTAGTAGAAGTTCAATGGTCTACAACTAGTTTATTCAATACTTTAGATTCTATGCTACAAATTAAATTAGTTAAGAACCATTAAGTCTCATCTGCAAAATTTTAGACACTAGAATTGGTAGATTGCAACAGTACGTTTTTCAGTACGTAGTTTGACCCCTGACATTAAACCTACCTATAAGGATAGAACATGGAACGATACAAGAGCTAAGGAACCCTATTTCATATAAAATTTTAATCGATACACCAATGATCGCTTTAACCCTGATAAATATCTAGAAATTCTTGAAATAGTAACGTGTTCAAATGCGTTGACGTCCTTTGTTCAAATAAAGCAATAAGTTCCTCAATCATGGTACCATAAAAGTATATCAGACAGGTGGAAACTAATTATTAATCAACAGCTGCGGAAACAGCCGCGCTTTAAGAACTTAACGACACGATCAAATAGTTGCTAGTCCTCAGTAAGGAAAGAATTATGCCGAGTGTGCCCGCGAGAGTTTTTACTGCGAAATATTTAATGCATCCGTCGTCTTGCAGGAGCTTTCGCAAATGGACATTGAAATTATCTTCTTACAGACGCAGGTGACTGTTACAGAAGGTATAAACAGTTAAATATTCTAATTTACAGGCAGATGGGTAGGATCATTATTAGAAAAAAAATATAGAGTTAGAACAAGTGCAAGTTTAATATTACTATAATAGCACACCGGGCCTTTGTTAAACTTCTGATATTGTGGAGGTTCAAGTTTCTTTTAAAAATATGGAATTTTGTAATATATTATTTATACGGACCATATCCAAATCCTTTTATTCCTCATGTACGCACACATATAATTCGCGCGAATTTAAAGAAGCAATAACAAAATAAAAGAGGAAGGCAAATGAGAATTTATTATTAATAAATAATACGGAACATCTTTCGTAAGAGGTTTCGATGCCCTATAACAATATAAACCGAAGAGATTTTATTATGTCATAAACGCACCAAAATACACTTCTTACCACAATTTAAAGACACGCGGAAAAATGGAAGAGATAATTCTATCACATAACAACATAATTTGGGAAAGCACATGTGCTCGGGACAATACAACCGATATCAAAGTGCCTACAAATCGAGTAGGTGTTACCTACACGTCCCTCCGTTAATATTTAAGGCCCACTCTACGTCCCACTGCTGTGTTTTACGAGAGATTGGTACAAGACAAGCGATATTATTTGTTCAAGTGCACTCTTCCTTATTCGGTTTGGACATATCTGGGCTGCATGTCGGCGGTCAATTTATTTGAACGGCCGAACAGAACCGCCGCACCGTCGAAATTAAAAAGGCTTTATTGGAGGTTTTATTTATACAGTTGTTGCGCTTCGAAGGGAAATATTAGTGTATACCTGGTGTTAGTATTGAGAACAATAGATATGTACATACCTACATTAATATATTTTTTATAGAATTCTTATTGTGAATAGGTTCCAAGTTGAAAGCTACTGTATAAGTATTATAAATACTAGGATTAAAGTTAGCAGCAGAAGTTTCTAGTATTGAGAACAATAGATACGTACATACCTACATTAATATTTTTTTAAAGAATTCTAATTGTGAATAGATTCCAAGTTGAAAGATACTGTATAAGCCTCATAAATATTAGGATTAAAGATAGCAGCACAAGTTTTTAAACAATAACTCCATAAAACAAGTCCTGAGAGAAATGGTATAAGCGGATGCAGTTGCGTTAGGAAAGTGTGCCGTGGTCGCAGTAGCCACCACCTTCGCGGACATCTGAAGTTGCGACGCGCAGGCGTTTGGAACGATAGTTATCTCACGCTCGATCCCAATGTACTTATACGTGGTTCTGTACCTACAAGCACTGGAACCGATGGTCGTTAATATTAATAGGAGTGTAACCCGTGACTTTATTGGCAGTTACACTGATTTTCCAAGTATTGGACATATTTTTTGTCGCCTTCTAGTAAGCCAAGAGTTTAGGATTAGAAAATTATAGATGTTGGTACTTAAACGGCTATATTGATTAATTTCTCAACTAAAATTTTAAGTTTTATTTTCGCTTAGATTGTTCCGGCAAAATTTCGTTTGAAGTCGTCCTTACATAAACTTAAAACATCATTAGGAATAAATTCTACAGTTGACGTTTAGCCTCCCATTTATGGTAATCGCTGCTTAAGTTCAAAGGTGTCTCTTTAAGCGATAACAATAGTTTGCTATTGGAGGCCTGTGACCCACGCTTCTCAAGCAATATAAAATATTGTATCTATAGACAAAATAAGATCTACTAATAACTGAAAAAAAATATATATATATTGTATGAATGAAACACATTCTCTATGGTACATTCTAAAAAAAATTCCTTACTGTTGTAAGTTGATAAAACAATAAACGCAGGTCAATTTTCTTAAACGCCTTGCATATCACTTACATCTCGGTAAGTTACTAAAAAATCCTAAAAAATCTGACCCTACATGATAAAATTATTTTGGGATCGTGGGAAAGGATATTATTATAAACCCAATGAATGGGATTTGATGAACGATTAAGTCAGCACCTGACCGTCAGTCTGTATAATAGAGGACCTTTTTGATAAATCTTCGGTAGTCAGGTAAGGTTTTTTTGGACGATTATAATTTATAATGGTTAAAGGTTCTCAGCGAATCTGAGCGAGACTTTTTATTCAAACACCTGTTAACCTTTAAGAAAGTTTGGATTCGAAAGCGATTCAAATCGAAGTGTGATTATCTTGATTTCGATAATATTCGTAGAAAAGTGTCTACGTCATGATTTGCATAGTCATAGCTTAGACATTGCTAAAGAAAATAAAAGTTCAAAGGGACGAAATTTTTAAAGTTTAAATTGAAAACACGGCATGACACTCCCTGATTAATCTATTTAAGGGGACTTTTCACCCTACCTATGAGATGTCAGGTGAACACGCTACGTCACTCATTAGTAGTCTCCCCTAGCTGATTTTTCGATTTGATACGTGTGTACCTCCAATGCAGTCTATTATACCATTCCATTAAACATCAGGGAATAAAAACCGCACCTTCTACAATTTGCTTTCTCTGAGAGAAAAGCATAAAAAACCAATTGCATCAGCATTGATTAAGTTGTTAGAGTTCCCATAAGTCAGAATCATTATACTATGGGTAAAGTGTGTTCTTTGAAAATATAGCAATTAAATATTACCTAAAAAAATAATATTATACATTATTATATAAATATAAAACAGAAAAAAACTCACCTCTTCTAAAATTGGACAGCTTTTGTAGCGGGACTTTTTAAGAGCCAATTCCCACCACGGTACTGGTGGTTTAGATCGTAAGATTGTTTGGCATCCTACTTTTGGGTCTTGTGATTCATACAGAGTTCCTAATGTCCTTGATGATGTTCGCAATGATGGCTGTTCAGAATCTTCCTCCGCAGGAATCCCAGTTATACACTCGCAGCATTTATGAGGCCTTCTCTGTGGTCTAAAGTCAGCACTTAAGGAATGCCTATAGTTAAGTCGTTTCGAAAACCCGTTTGTTTCGCTTACAGATCTCTTGAAACCGTTTCTATTACTTTGCAGCGGCATTCTAGGTATCTGTTGCACTTCACTGAGAATACATGGCTCACTCGGTAAACCCGCGTGTTCATCAGTCATCGGTGTATTTGGTTCCGAGTGATAACCTATTCTATTTCGTTGCAAGCTTCCATACAAAGGATTTTCTTTCATATTTGCAAGTTTTAGATCTATAAATTTTGGCCTTCGTAAGTTTAATGTAGCATATTTTTGTGGAGATCTGTGGAATTTTGATTTATTTGGTAAATCCTTCAATACATCTTCGGTGTCTGTGGACGGTATCGTGGAATTATCACTGTAACTTGATATAGGCCTGTCGTTATCTGTAAAATATGAGGAGGATTCCGAGCAATTATCTCGATCGCTGTGACTCCTTCTACAGTCGATGGAGGAACCAGTAAAGTCCGTGCGTACGGAATGCAGCTCGCTGCCATCCTGGTTAGCTACGTGCTGTTCATACGACTGGCGCTCGCCGTTACTCAAGTTCGAGATTCCAATTTTTTCGCCGCCACTAACGTCCTGTTCCGTTGATAGCTCCAAGCTTTTTAAACGTCTACGAGGCTTTGTGTTTATAGAATCGTAATGAATTTCTTGTTTGTCGTTTAAACATTTCACTGGAGAACTGCTTTTCGAATGAGGTGGAGTCACTTTGGCATAAATAGGTTCTGTGAAGCTGAGTCGCGATGGTTTATCAAACGTATTACTTGTTGATCCATTATTTACATATTGAACTCCACAGCTGCTATCTAAGAAATTATTTTTGGAGGTTCTGTTCAGCGTGAAATATTCGGAGTGTCTTTGAGGTAGATTGATGCTTTGATTTGGTTCAACTAGATTCCTTATCTTTATCCTGCTTCTAGGTGCTCTGATAGTAGCAAATCCGTCATGTATTGGCGAGCCATGATAAGTCGGTGATGTAGTCACTGCCATATCGGGTATATTTCTCATGTTTCTATTGTATGCATTTTAATTGCTTCCGTAAAATCTCTAATATATTCATATTCACTAGTAATAATTCAAGGTAAACAACAAAACACAGTGCGAGATGATATAGTGAGTACTGCAGTTCTTCCTCCTGATTACCTGGAAAGCGCAAAATTGCAAAATACACGTCTAACTGGCATCTATCGAGTCTTGGTACTTTCATAGCTGTAATGTATGTAATCGAAATCATTGGCGGCGGAAAACTTTAAAGGGTAAGACTAACCGAGTCTGGATATTTTTCAAAATGAATGGTTATAGACTGGTCTTTGAGTCGGAGTATTCTTGACATATCTAAACCACTTGACCCGTAAAAAGACTAAAATAAATGTGAATGGGATTTATTTTTGGGCATCCATTAAAATGCTTCAACGTCCGGCTCAATAAAATCCTGGTAGATATCCACTCAACAAAGCATATTAATGTTGTCTATTAAAAAAAGACGAGAAGCACAGGGCTTACCTAACAGTTATGGACTATACTACAATTAGATTGGTCAAATGAGCAGAAGAAGTTGTGTAATACGGTATTTACGATTTCTGTTCATGTTGTATACTACGCACTTATCAGTTGTAAAGTCAAGATGCCTTTTATGATATCTATCAACTTTCTAACTCAATAATGGTACACACTTGTACGTACTCTCGCGCACTTGATAAGATACAGCCAGCAATAAAAAATATTGATCGTGTTCTTGTATTGATATCAAATATTTATGGACCAATGGAGTCATCTAATAGCAGAAGTAAGCAGGTCTGTGTTTATTTTAAAACCATCATATTTATGTATTATTTCAAGATTTTCTCATGAGTTTATAAAGCCATTAGTTATATTATCTATATATATTAGAGAATATCATTCTCTTAGATCTTGGGAGGTCCAAATCGTAAATACGAATCGTTTTATCTGCTATTACATCATTTCACAATTTTACGTTATTACTCATTTTACGTTACTAGAAACTACAACTTTGTTCTTAGCGTCTTATAACGACTTTGCGCCGTGGTTGTATAACACATCTGCTCATATGCAAATGAATGGAGCCAGGCATTGCGCAGCATCGATTTAATTTCACCTAACACGTTATTCTTGTATAAGTACGATTGACCATATAATCTAAGGCAAGTAATGAATTATACAGCGAAATAATGTTAGTGTACAATAAAGATAAGTACACAAGTTTCAATGAACTTGAACCTCAAAGTAAAGTATTTATCTATTAACGACACTGTTGTTTGTGATTTATAGACGATGAGTTAGATCATAAAAGCCAGAGTTACGAGTGCTGCATTATTCATCTGCATCACAACACAATAGCGTAACCGGCTGCCTATATAAGGAGTAATGCTTACACATACTAAGCAGGCGTGGTCAACAACCATAGCTGGCAGTAATTAGTAACAATAAATCACATATTATTAGGGCTCCTTAGCAATAATAATTATAACCAATAAGTCATTTTTCAGAGTTTCCCTCGCATGAATCATAAAATGGCAAGGTCCGAAATATGACAACGCCCCATCTAGAAATTATTTCGGTAATAATTCCCCAAATATGTGAGCCACCTTGTACTCCTTAAAGGTAGATAATCGCATTTATAACGAATGGTTACGGTATCAAGAAAGTATAATTTTTTACTTTTGAATTTTTACCGATAAGAGCCACCCAAGTCGTTTACACATTTGCACTGAAAACACTGTTAAGTGTTACGACGTAAGCGATTTGCGAAAAGATAAAGTAAGAGGATATTGTAGTGTTATTTTGCATGAAACGTTCTGTTTTGGTAACAGACAATAAAAACAGCGAGTTGTTTAAAAGCTACGGATAGCATTTGTTACTATCTACTACACCGCCCATTACAAAGTGTTACGTATTTGTAAAGCCACAAAAAAGGCCAGTCGAGCCTGGTCTTACGCTACTTGTATAAGCCGTGTTCAAATAAATAATGATAGGTCATGTCGTTATACGGGTTAAGTCATAAATTATGTGGGGGGCGATCGCGGGCGCCAATCGAACAAGCAAGCGTCTCAGACGGAGGGGAGCACCGGGAACCGTCCCTGCAGCTTTGCATCGTCCAATGCTTTTTTTTCAAAGTTCTCAAAGTTCCGTTTTTTTCACGGGTATCGGCTAACGTGAGCAAAAACTAGCTAACAAAAACTTTTTTTACGTATTTGTGAGTTATTTTAAGTTGCAACTAGGTAAACAAATATTCCTAAATATAGACAAAGTGGTTGCTTGTGATTTGCAATAAGAAATACACTATATATGACTCATTAAGTTATCTCTTAGTCATTAGTAAACCTCGTTAACCCCGTACTAGAATGTAACATACACTGTCAGAAAAGCTTAACCTTTCTTTTATCAATATTTTGAGAATCGTTGCCAGGTACTCTGGGAAGCAGGACAGCATAATGTTTATATATCTTTCTCTTTCTTACTAATGCATTGCACGCCTCCCGTCCGCGTATCAACGACCTGTTTGTTGTGGTGTGTAGCCTTTGCTTGCTGAGGCCGTAGCACGCCATAGTAACAGCGCTCAGCACAATACTTATTTTCATTTCATGGTCATTTCGTAACATTTCAATAACCCTGCCCCAGTGCTCGTTGACTGACGTTTGTAAATAAACTTCGGTACCCTGCAACTGCATAACAATAGTCGTGATTGTAGCATTTTTGTATTGATAACGGTACAACCCGGATGAATTTGGCATAGAGTGAATCGACAGTAATGTATTTATGTGTATCAAGTTCTGTCACACGGGAATACTCAATTATTGTAGATTATGTTGTTTGCTGTTTGTAGAAACGTTTTTAGTGGTGTTGTTACCTCTCAATCATAAATAGACGGTGTTATGTTAATGTTCTTTATGGCAAACTGAGCTACTCTTTGTAAACGTAGGTTAATGTCCCTTAGCAACTTTTGTATGTACTTACACAACCAAAACATACGAGCATCTCTCTGCTAATGGCATTTTAATATCTGTTATTTTATTTTTATTTGTAAATTACTCGTCTTTACCTACTACTTTCCCTTCAACATAGGTACTATATCTGCAGTGAAGGTATGAAATACACGTGTAGCAATGAGATCATGGCCCTAACGGTTCATATGGTGAGTCTCATAGGCCCGGTAGAACACATGAGAATCGATTGTTTAGAAAAGCAATAATATCATGATTATTAACAGTACTCGAATTGGATACCTGCAATTGCATTCAAACAAAACATAGCAATGCTGTGACCCTAATGACTTGTGTGGAAATAGGCTGTTATTCGAACTATTTTTCACGGAACTGTGTGTAGAGGCAGACGTAGGGAAAAGATTGAAAGTTCTTACATGATTACGTTATGTTGCTTTTTTCTATTTATAAGCAAAACAAACTATAGATCTGTAGTCACATCTTAAGCTACAAGTAAGTATACTAAACAAAACAGTTCTCGTTTTGTCTCGAGCATTAGGTACTTATTTAGTAATAGGTTACATTCCTCTTGGGTCGACCCACAAATTATTACGTAAGATAATGAAACAGTAATTTAAAGTAATTTCACGTACAAAACAACACATTTAAACCGGAGCAACCAGACTCTTATTTGTAATAATAAAAATCATTCAGTTTTTATGATGTTAAAAATACATGTGGTAGTTGTAGAAGCATTATCTTTGACACTGACACTAACTCTGAATAGTAAGATAACCTCAGGCGATATCTTTACATAGTATAAAACTCATTCGATAACTCCTAAACCACGCAACGGATTTTATTTATTTAAAACTTTATGCACTAATGAAATTGAACCATTGTACAAAGGCGGACTTAATACCTTAGGCTTTTTCTACCAGTCGACCTTAGGGTGGTGCAGAGATATAACATGGCAGGTGCAGCTTAAAAGAAGACTGACAGAGAGGAAATAAGAACAATAATAAATATATAGATAGATACATAAATACAAATAAAAACGGATACCATGAACGACCGGATCGATACAGTTTTCACTAATAATAAAAAGAGCAATAAACGAGGAAGATTTAGTATATAATATGCAGCCGTGTGAAACCGGGGCGGGCCACTAGTAAATTGGTATCGAAAACTAAGGAAACTAAAACAGATTTGGGAACATTAAAACGCTACGTAGAAAGTACGTTTAACAGATTTTTTTATGAATAGCATGTGTTAAAATCTTACGTAATAACAATCAACGAATACTAAAATCACACGGTATTATCATAAAAATGTTTTGCTATAAGAATAATATAAATTGTTTTGCATAAAACTAAATGGAGAATTATTCTAATGTCATATATTTCAACTGCGTATACTCAATAGCCATTAAAATTTTATACCATCAATCTTAGAGTAAATCACGCGCAAAAAGGACAATAATGTTAATAGTGATGATCTCAACGGACTGAAGTAATCATTATGCCAGACTTGACCTCTAAACAACTTATAGTGTCGTATCTACGTAATACCTTCAGATAATAAGGAAAATATCTCGTCTTCAATCGAAATAACATTACGAATAACATATTACGTTAAAGTACTAAAAAGGTATGATCAAGTCAATAACAAAACAATATGTTGTACAGGTTCGCTAGCGTACGGAATGATCCAACGATCAAGCAACAGTTTGAAGGCTCAAGGGAAGCATCTGTCGTGCACATGGCTCAGTAGCAAGCCGTTATAAGAGCATACTTGATGGGAAGTCATTCGATATCTACCTACAAGAATGGAGTGAATATCGACTTCACCCAGTCATCTGTAAGTTTTTTAATAAGGCTCTGAAAACGCGGCCAAGGCTCTGAAAAAAGCCGACACGGCTATCTATCATTATAAAATTCTGGCATCTAGCCACCAAAGTAGGTTGTGACAACATTTCAAAATTTCTTTGTTATGTTACTCTCAAGATAAGGTATGAGCAAATTATACCGACGCGGAATAGATATCGTTTTATTTTATTGTGAATTCCGAAATTCCATTGACAGGGCTAATATATTTTTATATTATGTTCTAATTATCATAAACATGTGATTTCGAAACGTAACAACGGCGCTATATCTGGCCAAAATTCAAATAAAAGCAACGGTCTTGATTTTAAATAAAGAATGCGTTATATGTATATGTTACCGGCAATCTTTATAATTCAGGTATTCTATACAATACCTAGGCAATGTATAGAATACCTGGGGCGTCTTGGCAATGTATGAAATATTATGATTATTATTGTCCATTACAGACTTTACTTACGTAATGTATACAATTCACAGGGATTTTATAGAGAACCTGCTGGTCGACCGGCAATGTATAATTTAAAAGTATAATATTAAAAAAAAAATTGGTCTATATTTATTTATGTTAACCGACCTACCTAATAATGATGAGCAAATGAAAAATGTTCTATTACTTACACGGACAGGTTAGATTAAGGTTATTTATTTTATAACCACCTGGACACCGCGGACAAGAAATATGACTTGAGTATACATAATAAAATTAAAGAGAAATTAAAAATTATTCTAGTTATAAGTAACATAATGTAATTTGCTTACAAGTACTCAGGTCCTATTTCTGTCAGTGGAGTTTAAAGTAAGGCTTTTATTTCCAGGTGGTGATAAAAAAAAATAACGCTAACCTAACCTGTCCGTGTCGGGATGCCCTAAAATTACATCACCTCCTTCCCTGTTCCCGACTTTTACACACATTACCGGCTGCGCATTCGGTTTTGTATAGAATACCTAGGCAAAGTAAAAAAAGAACATACTTACACATTATGGGTATTGTATACATTGCCTAGGTATTGTATAGAATATCGGATTATACAAATTGCCCGTAACATATATAGTCGATAGAAGTCGGTACCTACCTACCATTCGTCTTATACCTAGATGTATATATATACGTATAAGACGAATGGTTACTAACCACGAGCATAAGTAGTTAGGTACCTACGTAATACAAGAGCAAATTTCACAGACGACGACCGTAACAAGCAAATATACTGCGTGGGTTGGGCGCATTGTTTGCCTCTCCTGTAAGCCTATATACTTCGGTACGTAGGTATATGTCACATTAGGTGCCGCAGTACTGGATTTTAAGGGCGCCGGTATGACCTCCGACCTCCATTCTCAGCTATTGTCATGCTAATGAAAACCACAGTTATTAATCAACTGTGACGAGAATCAGACAAAAACGATGAGGCGAAATCGATTACAATGAAGAAAGCGTCTGTGTATTGTTAGTTGAATGGAACTTGTTATCATATTTTACATTATTGTGAGTCTGATAACAAAACTACTGTCATTAAGGTGAGCACCGAATGGGGCAATCATACAGTTGACTCATAGTCACCGGCCATTCGTTGACAACTTTATCTCCAGTTTTTGTCGAGTCAGAGGACCACCAAGTTGCGTTAAATGTTTCTGTTTACATTATGATGTGTGTTTAAGCACAAAGATGTTTATAGTTTACTGAAACTTGAGCTTGAGCCCTAGCTAATCCACTTTCGGGTACATGTGCTTCTTACAGCACTTCCTGACTAGATACGGTACAATCCTGTCTTGTAGAGCTTCCTTCCGCGCTTGCTATTGAACTCTATACACAGGATAACGGATAAACCACTTAGGGAAGTAGCTACATGTTTTACAACACTTGGCTATGAGAACTTTACACAAACCAGTTTTGATAATATCGAACCATACGTTATTTTTTACAAGTCAAGGATGATTGAAGATCTCGTATAAGTCACACTACGGATAGGTATATACTTTTGGAAGATTGTAGCAGTCTTCCTGTCAAGGTCGGCGGCCGTTGGTGGTGACGCAATCAAACCGTTGAACGGGTTTTGTATTAACACGCGTAATTCATTGATAAAATCCCTCTCGAGGTGAAATGATCGAAGCCTTCACACAAGACTTAATAATATAAATTATGAGTGTGAGTTTGAACATACAAAACTTATAAAAACATTTATAAACCTCAATCCGTTATATATTATTTCAAGTTTAGGATTAATGAGTATTTTTTGAATAGTAAATTATCATATACAAGACTAATAAAACCTATAAAATTTTAAATGGATATTACGATACATAAACTGTTGATAGTATTGATTTCGGTTTAAACTGGTTAAGTGTTAATATTTGAGAAGTAATATATAATATTTTATGGTATTTGGAACAAGTTTCGATTATCTCTAAATGGTCGAAAGATATTGCGCAGGCTGTCGTGCGATATTACAACAGCATATTAGAAACGCTCAATAAATACAATAGTCATGACAATGTAGTAGCAATTAAGAACAAATGTACAATACGGTTTGTAAATTGACAATTCCAATTTGGTACACTAATTATTTCTTAAGAATGTGTTATGTAAAACCTCATTTGAAAGCTTAGTTACAACTCTGTTCAACGGAGTTTCAATCATTGTTTTTAATCAGTCACGAATTCAAATTAGCAAATACAAATAAAATAAATCGATTAATGATCTAAGTTGTATATTGTGTAAATAATAAAAAATAACAATTGTTCGTAATGGGCTGCATAAAACAATCAAAAATAACAAAAACAAATTCGTGATAAGAAACAATTGGCACCAAATGTTACGTGTTGGAAACACATAAACACTGCATTTCAAAAGGATATAGATATACATGTCTGTCTGAAAAAACACGATTTCTTTCCTGTTCCTGTGGATCGCAGTCTGTGATTACCTAAGTATACGACTTGAACCATTGCGGACGATGTTAATTAAATAGTGAACAATTAAAATTTCTTACGACGCGTTCCTTCCTGTTACCGATAACTTGTAGCAGATTAATACTTCCGATATAATTTCTTGACAGATGTTATAGCGGATTTCATACTTTCTGCATTCATAAATTTATTAAGTAACAGAGTACGTAATATCTTTCTCTATTAACTTTCTTAATTTTAATAGTGTCGTTTGCGATATATTTTGGTTTTATCGACACGAGTCTAAAACTGTATTAGAATATACGGGCACCTGCAAGTTCATGTTATTTTACGTACATTTTACGAGTTCGTTGTCTTTGTTCTATAAACACTATTTTCAGTTGTGATCCGTCCAAACAGTATAAAACATTAAAAGATTATGTTAACATCGGTGCTCGTAAAAGACACATAATATGCAACTACTGGCGAATAATAGCCATCTTTATATGGCAAATAACATTTCCTTGTCTAATAATAGACTCGATATGGAAAGAAAGTCTAAGTAATAAAACAATTTGTTTATTAAAATGATCGTTATTTACTAGGCCATTTAGCTTATTGAACAAATAAATAATGTAGGGGCACTATCAAGAGATCCCTGGCCAGTCTCCATACGAATTAACCTCAATTGACAGTGTCGAGAAGGCGCTTCGCTGATTGAAGACAGCGAACTGTACCCACCAGTGAGCGCCGCTTTCTGTATTCGATATTTGAATAAATAATGCTATATTTGCAACTCAAAGCTGAGCAACTGAAAGTGTCCTTGTGATAAAATGCACAAATAAATAAGATGTTATATTGGTACAGTATTTAGCAAACCATTTCAGTCACAGAAAATTATATCAAGATAAGATATAAAACTGCGGCAGTTTTGTTTCGATATTTAGACTACGTTATCAGTGAATCGTAATCTACGTAAAATATTTTTTGTTATTAAAAATTTTTAAAATCCGAGGAGGTATTTGTGTTACCATAGATGAGCTGATAGACTAAAACCTCAAACAATTTAAGTATCTAGAGTATGTACTCAAACTCCAAAAATGGTATCTATCTAAACATGAAAGATAAACAGATTCTAGTTTTTAACGTTTAGAATATTGCTAATAATGAGGAAGAGTCTTTTGAAAACATCGTGCCAGTCTAAGAAGTAGAGCATACTTCTTGTTATCAGTAGAATATAGTTTGATATGCTAAGTGGAACAAAGTACATGAGGTAGACATGTTTGCATAGATTAGTTTAGATTACATAGGGATGCTGCAAGCGATAGCCGCGGAATTGCGTAAATAGGACGAGAAGCGTTGTCCTGCGGTGACATGTGCGCCAGGGCCGCGGGCCCACCGCAGCCGCAATATACTACATTGATATATTACAACCATAAAAATTCTAAGAACAAACAGAAATAACAATATAAGTTTAAAACTTAAAAGCCTTCCATTTATGTATGTAAGTACTGAACAAAGACACTTCCTCGCACACTGCCAATAAAGTAATAAATTTATAGTGGTTAAATGTGTTTTGTACTTAAACTTTTGTATTAGGTGCGCGTGTATGACACAGACATGATAAAGTTTTATCTATGTTAGATTAAAATAAGAATCGTTGCTCAATATTTTGAATGAGTTATAATTGAAGTAACTAGGTTTATCATACCGAGTATATAGAAAATAGGAACTATCAAATTACTTTTTCCAAGACAGAAAATCCTGAGGATGGTCGCTAATATGCCGGCTACAAAGCAGCAGTTATTTATCATAGCAATAAAGGAACGAAAATTATAATCAGCAAGAAGATTAAACTTTTATGTTTATTTTAATTTCACGAATGCAGTCAACGGCACTACAAAACTGCATGTTATAATATCCCCGTAAAACACATCAAACAAGATATATATCAAACGTTTGACCCCAAATAGAACCAGATCGTCTATAAACAGATTTCGGTTCACGTTTGATGTTAGCTTTTATCGTTAGACTCGAGACATACGCAACTCTTTCCAATTGACAAGTTTCATGGCCATCATTACGCAGTTTATAACAATTTCTAGAGAAACGTAACGATGCAAGTTGTTGTAGTAATTATTATATTTATGGCTACAAAAGCTTGTTTAACGTTGCAGCAGTTAAAATTAGTAGCCAACCAGCTCAATTTGTACTCGACCAATATAGTGGGGCGCTACTTTGCGAGTATCAACCCAAGGACAAGTTAGCAAGTACAATAGTGGACATAAACAAAATCATCAAAGGGATATTGTTCGCGCGAAGCAGGATCTCTCAATAGGGGCTTTCTTACAGACCAAGTGTAAAAAAGGGACGCAGTTACCTGCTCCTAAAATGAGTCAAATGGTTTAAATGAAACAAGTTAAAATCATAAATATATGTAGAAAAATATTAAGATTTAACTATGTAGAATGTATTTTACTTAACCATGTACAATAGTTTTAATAGATATCATACCTAATTGATGATTAACGGTTTGTACATAAGTGAACACCAATTAGAAAACCGCCAATGATTCTCGTTACATTTATAAAAGTTTGTAATGATAAAAGTGATCATTAAAATATGATACATCATTAGAAACATCAAATATGGGCAACTAATACAAATGTTAGACCCGGATGTCTTGGTAACAAAACAACAAACGATAATCAAACGTGTTTCGCTCATATGGAGTTCAAATGATGACTGAAAGTACAACGCTCCAGCGTAGTTAAGTACCAAAACTCGTAGAGAACGCACTGAAACTTTTATAACTTCTGGCACTTTTCACAGATATCACGATAGTTCACAACAAAAAGCAACAGTTTGTTTATAAGGTGCGTAGTAAAAGTATCGTGTATAAAGACGCGGAGCCAACACACGCGCGACCGCACTCTAACGAGGCTCCGTCTTTACTGGCTTGACTGATGGCACCGTGTTTGTGACCGACTGCATTGAATTTAACTGAGTCACGGAACCCTAGGAACCCGGATCACTGATCAAACCAGTAACACACGGTCTATTGATTACAGACAGGATGGGGACGAGGGATATTTAGGGTGTGGAGAAACAACCACGATGGTGTTAGATGAAATGTCGATTGCATTCATAAAAGCAATAGGGGATACAAATATTATTAGAAACAGGCTTATAGCATTTAAACAACTAAATTAACTTTTGTTTAATTTGCCAAGTTGGGCCAGATTTTTATACAAATTGAATTAAGATAACAAAATAAAAGATAGAGGAAAGAAGGCGGGTCGAGCACATTATCTATACTACGCGAGGCACTTGTTGCGCAAGTGCGGCAGGCACTTCTGAGGATTTATGGGCCACGGGCTAGAGTTACACTTGATAACGTCTCTGCGCACGCGGCGACTACGAAACAAACATGTTTAAATGTAGTAAAAGCAAACAGATGACAATAGCGGACTCTAATCTGGATGTTATACAAGTTTTTAAATTTATACGAAGTCCAGGAATTAACAAGCAAAAAGAACAACGAACAGGAAGTTTAACAAAGGCTGTGTACAATTGTTTGCAACTCAAAACTTAACAATGAGATTTAAAGCCTAATAAGTAGAGAACACGACGGGAAAAGAAATATATTTTCAACCATATCTAACAAGAGAGAAATATATCTAAATAGCTATCGGAACATGAAAGAGATATCGATAAAATCTCAAATATTAAGGAAAGTTTAGTTTATTATAAAGAAAAAAAATCATTTATTGTATTATTATTATTTGTTGTCAGAGCGGCAATTCAAATACATATTCCGTGAAAATTTCAACTGTCTTCCTATTACGATTCGTGACAAACAATGGAGGCTTAGTTGTAGATAGTTGTTGCGTTAGTTACCCATCGGGTATGGAGCCCTATTATTTATTTAGTATTTTAGTAAGATAGAAATCTGGTAAAAATATTTAAGGGATAACAAAAAGAGATCATTAGAGCAGTGGTGGCTGAGTGGTAACGGCCCCGATTTACGAGTTATAGGTCGCGGGTTCAAACCCAGCCAAGCGCATTATTGTGTAATTTATTTCATCACACATCTCAAAACTGTGAAGGAAAACATCGTGAGGAAACTTGCATGTCCTAGAACCAAAAATTCGAAGACATGTGACATTCACCAATACGCACTGAGCCCGCGTGGTAGATTACGACCCATTCCCTCTCCTAGAGAGAGGAGGCTTGAGTCCCAGCAGTGGGAACATTAAAAGGCTGATTATACTAACAAACAAGAGGCAATTAAGAATCAAGCAAGAACATTAAATATTTACTAGTTTTAAATATTTCAACTCATTGAGAATAATTAGTTTTCAAATGAACAATTCCGCTGTATATGGCAAGCTATATTCAACGCGGATAACGATGTTCTTTGACTAAAATGGCAACGTGCCAACACATACTACTGTTTGTCACACCAACATTACTTAATATTCATTATTAAATTGTTTGTAAACTTCTAATGGGCATCATTTATATAACGGCGACAACAGACGACAAAGTTTGAGCAAAGTCAATAGAGTATGGAAATGTTAAACAAAAATTATTAGCGTGTTTAAGTGAAGGTGGACAAGACATGGTACGGGGACACGTTACCCGACAAAGAATTTTAGTACCGGTCAGGCTTTGACATTTTAAATAAGATATAATGTAGATAACATTATTAACCGGTTTTTCTCACAATTAATAAGACCATATAAAGTTTATTCTTGGTGGATTATTACAAATTGTCAAACTACAAACAAAATAGTATCATGACATTTACTGAATTAGAAGAACCTTTTAACATAACAAGAAATGTGAGATGTGATACGTGAAGGCAAGGCAGAGCAACAACGATCTATATATCAAATTAAATTGCCATTGAATACAATTGGAATCTTGGGTGTAACCGTCCACATTGTCGCGTTTTTGACTCTAATGTTACGATCAAGAAAAAGATCTCGTTGCTCAACTATAAAGTGTGGAAATTAATGTCAAAAGCAAAGACATTAATGTCATTGGGATGCTGAAATAGGCACTAAAGGAAATAGCGTTCTCAATGACACAAACCACTTTCATGACGTTAAAATGTATATTTTTTATTTGTATAGTCAGGCGATTCAAAGTCAATGATATGGCATTGAGACGCCACATCATCTACTGTGGCCAAGTCTCGTACTCGACACAATCGGTACAAAACTACACAATGGTAGCACAAGAACTTTGGACGTCTTTCGTACTGAATTATGCATGTCGGCGATGCTTTAGTGAGCCGTAAATTAGAAAGAGAAAAAATCAATCCCACTCATTGAAAAGTTCACTTTTTCTTAAGCCAGACGAATTATCTGGACACATGTAGGAACATTAATGAGTTCGATAACCGTTACGTGTCTGATCTTCGTCCAAAGAAAATTTATTCATTCATGTTCCTTTCGCTTAGTGATGATGGTTTTGTATTATCATCTTCAAGATTTCTTTGAAGAATCAATCAATCACATTGTAAATCTGATAAGTGTTCTTACTGGATCGCAATTAATGGTCTTTTATGATAATCGTGATCAACCATTTTGAAGCAGGATGCGTTAATTATAATTTATGTAGGTATCGTATCGCATGTGCAGAAAATATAAAATAAGCAATTCATTCATCAATAAAAATGAAAATATAATTGATTGTAATTGTATTTTGTAAACAATAAAATCGTTAAAAATAGCAAGGTAACTAAGTAATTACAAAAGTAGTCGATAATAATAATGAAATAATATAAGTAGGTACATATAATTCCTTCAAATTTGGTAACTAATAAATAAAAATAATAGTGAGTGCAATAAGCTAATTGATATGTCAATTACATTCCTATCATCGTCAAGATTATTATGACAGCTTTATAGATAAAGCTTACTGATAAACATGTCATGTTAATTAGTGCACTTCTTAATATTCGAAATATATATAGCTACAGAATTAGAAGTACAATTAGTGAATAATTTGAGTGACAAGTCTGACAACCTAATAAAAGGACCAATTCTATCCAATTCGGTGACTTGAGATATAGAACATACATTATATTAGAGGAATAGACTAATTGACACATAAGTAGAACGTTAATGATGAATCCAGTCAATGAGAAACCTGTACTCAATTAAGCGAAAACGAAAGATGAATATTCTTAAACTTTTATGATAACTTATAAGGTACCTACTAAGTAACAGTAATACTTACAACAATAAATTAAAATAATAATAATATGATTATCGTTTTGATCTAGTCTACATTGGCGGCACCAAGTTCAAAGTTGTCACTTGCCATATTGGCTCGCATTTATAGGCGCTTTGTCACATAGCTGTCAAGACGTAAGAGAAAAGCGATGTATTTCAAGAGTACATTACTGGATATGGAGGTATTTAGGTTTATATCTTTTTATTTTATTGTATCTAGCCTATACTGTCCCACTGCTGGGCAAAGGTCTCCCTCCATTCCTTCTATTGTTCCAAGCTTTGAGCCACTTCTTGCCAATTCCTAAGGAAGACATCTAAGTCGTCCCGCCGTTCTTGGCCTGCCGCGACCCCGTCGTGCGATTTCAGGTTACCAATTTTGTGTTTTACTGGCCCACCGCTCGATCGGCATGCGGCATGTCCAGCCCAGTCGCACTTAAGCTGGGCAGCCTTCTGACCCACGTCAAAGATTTGCGTTTTGGAGCACAGTATAGTAGTAGTGTTCGAACGCTAATATAACACCTATAGCAGCTAGTATGCTGCGCTCCATAGCATGTTGGCAAACCTTAAGTTTAGTCAAAGACCAAGTCTGTGCACCATAGGTCAGGATGGAGAGAATACACATGTCGCTTGCTGTACACATGTAGCTTAAGCTTAAGTGATATATGCACCTTTACATAGTTTTTTCATGGACCAGTAGCTCTTCCAGGCATTTTCTGTTCGGCGTGTTATTTCCTTGTCTTGCCTTGCCTGGAAGGAAATTACTTGGCCCGAGTATAGATACGTAGACCTATTTTATATTCTCCCCGTGCACATATATGTTGCTTTTAGAATTATTGGTCATCATCTTGGTCTTCAACATGTTTATCTTAAGTCCAACCTTAAGGCTTGCTTCACTAAGGTCTTGTAACATTTGCTCTAGTTCAGTGGCCAAAAGAGAGAACATAACAGCTGAAATAATAACCGTAAAAATGTTTCAATTTCTACAAAGGTTAATTAATAATAGACATGTAACTATTCGTCTTTGACTTGGACATCGTATGTTACAGTAGATAGCAGCGGTGGCAGTTGGCATTTGGCATACATTCTTAGCGCCCGATATGGGAGGAAACGGGCGAACGGGCGTCTCACGGCCGAGCGGACCTCTCATATTATTTACTGACCCCTAACTTGTGACATTCCATCTTAACTTTCTTGAAATGGTTCTTAAAGGGCTACAAAAGGTTATCGGCAGCGATATCCAAAAGTTAAAGGATATCAAGAACACCCATAAAACGTGATGGTTACAATAAAAACTCCATGTTTCGAAACGAGTAATACGACCATGGAGTGAAAGTACGAATCTGTACTCAAAGGAGATCTGTAGCCAACCGCAGTATTATGAAATATGATGACCACAAAATTGGATCGGTATGAATTACACTGTGACAAAACAAAAACAAGCAGGGCAACTAAGCATCAGTGAGCATATCATCACTGGGATAGCTTTACAAGGTGGCGACTAGTCATTATTTTGTCTACGAAGATAGTATTATATTTCAATGGTGTAGGTGTGGTAGCCAACGCAATATGATAGTCTGTTTTTAAGGTGACATACAAAATAATCTCATGTTACATTACCCTATCGATTAGAGCTTCAATGTGTGAGAAGGTTCAAAACAACAATTCTAGTCAACAGAAGTAAAGATTGTCATAAATTCTTACACTTTAAAAGTAGGTTAAACGCGTTTATAGAAATGAGGGTCGAACTTTACCGTCGTAACTGTATCTACTTTAATTACTTTTAATTGAAAGCTGGCATACTTAGAAACTGTAGAAAGCTCTTTTTAATTTACATCTTTGGTATTTTTTAATGTTTTTCGCAATTTATACATATTTTTATCATCATCATCGTTAATTACAAGTAAATAGGTACTTACATTAGTTGTGAGTTGTGTGGTCAGCGTGTGTACTTTTTCTTTAGCGTCAGCTAGTTCCCTTCTCAATTTCCGGACCTAAGGGAAAAATTGCAGGTTAATTTTGCACGAAGTATGTCATGATCAGCTTATCTACTTGCATAATGGATTGTTAATGATCGGTTCGTTAGTTAGCTCAGAGAATGTACAGACTGTTTCATAATTTAGATAAGAGAAAAGTTAGTATAGGTAAATTCAAGGCAAGACAATGTAAATGGACACTTTTCAGAAAATAGACATGAGGTTTACTTATAGATAAAGCAATAAAGCAAGAAAAATGATATGATTGAACTTTACATTAGGTACCTCGTGTGCCTGTCTCTCTTCAGAGCCCGCGCCAGCAGCTAATGATGATGCCGTTGAAACCAATGATGCTGTTGAACCGTGCACTGCGGACAACAAAAGAATATTAAAAGACATGCAAAATATCCTGAGTAAAGGTTGCGTAAGATTAATGTGAAATATCCCTTTTGCACTGATCTCGACAAATCAGTTTGATAGTCTAATTTTTTTTAAATGGGCTGTCGCTGGTGGTTTCCGCAGGGTTCAATACTGTGGCCCTTTTTGTTTCAAGAACAATGTATTAGTCAATCGATAAGGTGCATGTAGATATGAAGGAATTGTATTCTTTTCGTTTTGATGGCCGCGTGTACTTTTGAAATTGATTGGGCTCAGTAAGTGGTCATGTCAATAGCAACACTGCCCCTGAGTTTGTTTCGGTGTTTCTTCTCAGGGTAGTCAGCTAGGAAACACCGGCCTCATCTAGTTTAAAATGAGGAAAAAAAAAAATTACGTGTAAAAGTTTTTTTAAACCTACTTACAAAATAAATATCATTTATCATTTATAACATTAGTTGCATAAATTAGTCACATCTCAGATCTCTATCGCTGATTCAACTGCTTCCTTTACATCGTCAGTTTTAGCATCAGTTTTAGTGTCCAATATATCTATAGAAATGAACTCCTAAGTTAATGTTCCACTCATCGTATCACCGAGAAAATACTCCCAAACATTACTGTAAATAAATGTTTTATGTTCAAATTCTGTCTCCGATGCAAGCCACATGTCTGCGGTTGCGACATTATGCCGTGCCACGGACATCTGCTTCGTATAAATGATACCAATGACCGGACGATACCGAAGTACCCGTTATATAAAACAAACACAATAATTAAAGTATTGGAGGAAGATTTATTGCGTAAACCTTCTTTTTTTTTCATTTAATACTTTCTTCAGACTTTCCATGCTGATACACCTACTCTAGGTATGTATCTCATTTTTTTTACACACATTAACATTGATTTTATTAGGGTTTTATGTCATTACTTATCGGTTAGAAGATTTTTAATTATCTTTTAGCTCAAAGCTTGAGTAACTGGGGCAGATAGATAATAGAATGCTAGACGAAAAAAAAAACTGGGCAAGTACTAGTCGGACTCGTGTACTGAGGGTTCCGTACAATCTACAATTCCCGAATGGAGACTAGAAGATTTTTCCAAATTGCAAAAAAGTTATTTTTTTGACGTAGGTATCAATAAATGCCATTTACAGATTTATTCCTATACCTGTGCTATATAACACCTAGCTTTATGGCAAATTTCAGAATTTTCGGTCAACGGGAAGACCTCTATGAATTTTGATTCCATAATATCGAAATACATATACGTTTTTTGCGACATACAACGGGCATATCTTTTTTATTCGTTAACTTAAAACTTTGATTGTTTCACAGCTTCCAGCGACCGCAGACTTGAGTATATGGTTTTCATTTCAACTCGATACGCGTTCTCGAGATAAAGGGTCTTGACAGACAGACAGACACAAAGTGATTCTATAAGGGTTCCGTTTTTTCCTTTTGAGGTACGGAACTCTAAAAAATGAAACGAGATTAGATTACGTTCATGGGGTCTGATGCTGTCAAACTCTTGATTGATGATTTTGTTTAATCATTTTATACACATACACGGCACCTAGTCACCCAGTTTTGAAAGTACTGTCCACGTGGACTATTGTCCAATATTTAAAGCATTTAAGAATGTTATCTTTTATAATTAAAATGTAAACTTAAGTGGCAGTGGGCAGGGCACATTGCTCGCAGAACAGATGCTCGATGGGGACGAAAGGTTCTGGAATGGCGACCATGTACCGAAAGACGCAGCGTTGGAAGGCCTCCCACAAGGTGGACCGATTACCTGGTGAGGGTAGCGGGAATCCGATGGATGCAAGACGCACAGGACCGGTCATTGTGGCGACATTTGGGGGAGGCCTATGTCCAACAGTGGACGTTTTTCTTGATGATGATGATGATAATTAAAATGGAACTTACCTTCATCGTTTTTCTTAGGATAATGGTGCGAGTGTCTTGGCGTATGCATTACATTGCCGGGCTGGTGCGTCGGACTCAGCGCTGATCTCGGAGATGGTGACGGTGGCTCTGACACGCCGTAGTTCAGACCTACACCATAAAAACAGATATCATCAGTAAGTTCCCCTACTTTCCTAAGTTTAACAATCTAAATAAGATTATTAACCAGAGAGACGCATGCTGATTTTCCTCGCCAAAAATGACATTGCAGAAGATTCTTGATTATTCAGAATATGTAAAAAAAAACTTCTTTATATTATTCTGACGCCTAAATTAACTAGAGATTCCGAGTAAAGATACAATCACAATGACTTGAAAGGGAATCTATGTTTATTGTATAAAATCAATAAAGGTTTTTGTTTTGCATGTTATTATTATGCCTATTGTTACATTCCTTACAAACCGAAGAGCAGTTTGTTCGTAGATGAGACAATACAACAAACAGACTTACGCACTAATTGTACAATTTGCACTGATTTAGATTAATTATGCAAGAATGACCACTATGAGCAAGATACGCATTGGCAGTGCTCAAAGCCACGTGTATTCGTGAATATGTAACGACATTCCTAGACCCATCAATATTAAAAACATTCAGGCAGCTGACATAAATGTTTGTGTCATGAATGATGCAATAGTAGTAATAAAATCGATGGGAGCAAAACAAACAATAAAAACATTAGCCATGGACATTGAGAAACATACAACACTTTATGTCCCATAAATGTTTTTGTTCAAGAATCATAAAATACATAGACATTAAATCTTACCTTGTCCAGATGGTCCATACTGCACTGGTAAACAATAGTACGGCTCATAGTCGCTCTCCGAAGATCTTTGTAGCATTGATGGGTACAGCTTCTCTGATTTTGTTGATCTGCAAGAACGTTATTTGTTTAGTTTTTGTAGGGAAGAAAATACCTTCACAATCTACGATGAAGCACATATTATGTTTGACATTGCTTGGTAATTCCGGTGCTATCAAGCTAGGAATGAATGGAGGTAGGCACGGTGACAAGAGTGTTATATGTGTCCCGAGGCTAACTTTCATGTGAAAGTGAGGTGCCTTCTAGTATGCCTACCGTGTTGTGTTAATGAAATATCATGTTGGGAACTGAGAATAACAAAAAATGATTCACAGGCTAGCTAATCAGAAAACAGAAACGTTTATTAAAAAATAGACCAATTACAGGTACTTTTGAATTGTCAAAATGTCGTTCAGTCAAAAATAAAAAATGTGAAGCTATATCCCGTGACTTATAGCAAGACTGAATATGCTCATCATAGATTTGTTAACGACATTGAGATTCTGCATATATTTTCAGAAATTTTGTAGCTGTATTTTAAGCGATTTAAATCATATTTCAGACATTCTCAGTCATTCCAAGCTTGCTACGCACATCTATACATCATGAAAGCCCTTGGCATATAGCGCACAGTACAACATGTAACAGGATAAAATTTTAGCAGTAGACTAAAGCCCGTTGAAAATACTTAGCATCAAGTTATAGCTTCCAATTAATACTTTAAAAAAATAGTGTTTCACTGATTTAGCTATATCATTTCGTTTTTGTGAATTGGTGATATAACAGCGTGTAAACAATTAAAAAATTTTTGATGATGAAATAAGAAAATCATTAGCGCAATTTGAATGATTTTTTAATAAATTAAAAGTGTGTGCTAGTCAGTGTCAAATACTGTACACCATTTAATGAGAAAGTGAATATTGAATTCTAAAATAATACTGAAATGAGTATTTATAATGACGTAAACGGAGTGTAAAATGTAATAAGAGAAGCCGTGCCTTGTTCAAATCATGCATAAATTGTTTATTGTTTATATGAAGCGTGCCACCTTGAAGCCAAAACATGAACAAACTTCCAACCGTGTGGCGTACCTTGGAAATGTCCTATCTCTGAGGTAGCTAAAAATTTAACCAAGAAGTCAAGACATTGTAATTACCACTCACCGTACAAATATAAATACATGACATAAGAAGGTAAATAAGCATTAATGAATATTAGAGACAAATAGTATGTAGATACACATAAGCATGATAAATGAGAAGGAAAGAATCAAGTAAGAATTTTAGAATGTTGTGTTAATTTAGTCAACCCATTTTAAATTTAATTAATAGAACATAGAAATAGAACCCACATTTAGATAAGGATATACATCATAAATACATTTAATTTATGTTAACAATCCACCGCAATGATACTGTTATATACTGACTAATTAAATAAATATATCTATACCGCTTATTGACCTGACATTGTAGTCAAAGTAATTAAAATTTTATTTTTTCTGGTCAGAGAGGGGTATAATAAAGAGAAACATATCATTATCATAGCGCCTAGTAGAAAATACATCCACTTCAAAACCCCAGGGCTGTATAACAGCACCTTTGAAATCTCTCTAAGGGCGAATTTCACCGAAGAATCTGAACGCGACCAGCACATCTAAACTGCTTTCAAGGTCTGTCAATATCAATATTCGACGGTAATGATGACAGCTCTTAATTGTAGTTTAGATGTGCTAGCCGTGTTCAGATTCATTGGTCAAATAGGCACTAAAAGACAAAAGATATTTGGGGAACCCACCTAATACTGTTGCTCCTGTTTAACCTGGAGCCCTGTGCGTCTCGGTGCATGATGAGCTTATTGTGTGTGAGTGAGCTGCGGTGGTGTGAGTTAGGGGAGGAAGTGTGGTTGTGCGCCTGCGCCGAGTGAAGCGACGTGAGGGACTCCATCGACTCGCCCTCGGATAGGCGACCACTCGCGGAGTATGTGTTGCTGAAAAGGGGAAGAGTGATGACGGCACGGAATGGTCAGCTGTACTACCATATCTCAAAAGAGAAGTTCTATTTTTAAATCAGGAAACTCAAGTTATGTATATAAAAAATCGAATCAAATAAAACACTGCCGTCTCTACAACTGACCATTGAAAAAAGAGCTGAAAAGCATGTGATCATGATAGAAGTTTTGCGTGTCATAGTATAAAATTTCAATGCAGATTTAATCATTTACATTGAAATGTGTGGAACAAAACGTCATTGATATCACAAAAAAATTAACACCCCAAGTAGAAATAGACTTTTTACATTCATCCATGTGGGGAGTCCCAAGCCCATTGTAAGACAAGATAAAATTACAGAAAAATAATGACACACAAATTAAGCATAAGGTTTAAGAATTATGAGGGAATGTGATGATGATAATGACACAAACAGTAATATTTAAACACTTACTGTCACAACAACATAAAAATAACATTCTACAATAATTTAGCTGGTTACGATTCATCACTCATGTCCATACAAAACAAACACCCAACCACATACGAATAAGTTATTAGTATTTTTATAATAATTACCTGTGTCTTAGCCAAGGTGCATACGGGATCCCGTAGTCAGACTTGACTTCAGAATACGTTTGAGTATCAGAGAGACTGCCGTCACTTATCTTTATGCCACCTCTAGGTGCGATCCTGGAAGCCATTGCATGTATTAACTAATGCCAAACAGTTGGCAAGGAACACACAATGTAAGGAAGAAAATTCCGGTTATACCACTATTGAAATGAACAAAGTGAGGATCACCATAAACAATTTAAAAAGAACATGCCGCTTGAACCGAGATCGACTTAATACTCATTCAAAATTCCCACGATTTGGACTAAAATTGATAAGGACTATTTGCTTACTTGTCAACATTCATGATTGTGTCAGTCGATATATTTTTTTCGCTGAGCTCTTTGATCCGAGTCTCCAGACCAAAAACTGTCTGTTTACAAAAATAACGATAAAAAAATATTATATCGTCCGAACATCACGAAATTCTTCTTCGCAATGTGTATTTAATCAATTATAATGTTGCTGGCTTGTACAGAGACGAATTACAGTTCAATTAAAGAACACGTCATATTGGGCCACAACAAGTTCCCTTTGATTCAGACAGTCAAATGAAAGTTATCTATACATTCCCGGATTATAACTAAATCCTTGTTTGCATTTCCAATTTAAATATTTTGATATAAGTGGAATTATTGGAGCACATAGGTCAAATATTGATAAACTACCTACTCAATAAAAATACAAGGGATTCGTTAGATTGTGTTTATCTATTGAACAATTAGTCCTTTCAATGCCCCGAAATAGATAACGATGTGGTGTAATTAATATCTTCATTAGCCGTTGTAATGAAGTGCACTCGATCAGTTACGCAGTCTACCTTTATGCCTATATGAACATATTTAGCTTCAACTGAATTATTTTCAGTAGTATGCTCATCTTATATATTGATATTATAAAGAGGAAAGATTTGTTTTTTTTTTTGTAATGAATAAACTCAAAAACTACTGACCCATTCTTTTTAATTCTTTCATCAGTTGAATGCTATATTATCACTAAGACACATAAGTATTACCACTGTAAGTATTATTGTATCTGTGATTCATTTGTATATGTTTTTATATTAACCTTTTTTTTCTCTCTCTCTTTTATTGCATCTACCACTATTCGTCTCGGCTTCACCCAAAGGTTGACTGGTAGAAAATGCCTAAGGCATTAAGTCCGTATAAATAAATAAGTACCTAAATATTTTTTCTTTTACGCGGGCTGAAGCTAGTGCCTAATAAATAAAAGTTATATTCCTTTTTACGTTTATATTAAACTCCTTTAATATGTATTTCGATAGTTCCGCTCTGTGCTCATAATTTCTAGTTCATAGTCATCCTCTAGCTCCGTAAAGAGAGAGCAAGACATCTGTCCATCTCGTTCTTACTTATATCCTCTATCCCGATTATTAGTTAAACTGTTTAATTGCTGATGTCAACGAAACAATTGTCTTACAGTACATTTGTTTGGCTTAGAAGTCAGCTGTGAGGTAATAACTATGCAAGGTTAGATATTCTTTTTTTTTTTTTTTTTATTCTGGATAGGTTCGCGCTTGACCGCCATCTCACCTGATGGAAAGCGATGAGGCGGTCGACGATGGAACGCGCTTACCTAGAAGTAACCTATTCACTCTTGACTTAAAGATTTCCTATTCGAGGATTATTTGATTGAGTCGATTTTGCCTTGTTTAGGGGTGTTTTTACACCATGTTTAATATGCATAATAAGAGCATGTTCTACCAACTTCAAGTACCTAACTTTATTTTGTTTATTATTATGCAGTATTTTTCTTTTAAAATATCGCAGCATATATGGCTAAGACCCTTTTAGGCCTCAGCTTTTTTTTATGTTATTTTAATTTGAGATTATATTAAAGATTTAGTTATCTTTTTTTTTGTGTTTGTCCTGTATGAGTCACAAATAAACGTTTTTCTTTCTATTTCAACTTTTACAAATAGCGATAAAATTAATTGTCCATTTTTTGTCTGTTATAGCATGGTAATCATTAGTAATACTGATACGATTTCAAATATTCTCTCAATGACAGAAAGTTACTAATGGAAACTCCAAAGGCTTATTTTGGAAGAACGCAGCAAGGCCGTAATTCTGAACATCTACGTTAACCCATTACAAGAATATATTCAAAAGTTAGTGTTTAGTACTAAAAAGCACAAACATAACGCCTATACTGAATCATAACCTCATGCATCTTGAAAAGCAAAACGTCTATCAAACATTGCATAACTTGCCCCAATGTGCAGATACAGTCAACTCAAACGTTATAATGTCGCAAGAAAATTGGGGAAATTGGTACGTAGATCGGTAAGATTTTTGAAAAACTGATAAAAAAAATTGTAATAATTTTAGGTAATGATATTTTCCAATTTTCCTACGACATAATATTTACAGTAGGTAATGTGTGTACAAAATGTTCACCTGTGATGATGGAAGAGGGCTGCAAACTCGTGTGTCCCTGGCTTCGGCAAGGACTGTGAACCCAGGAGGCGCTCCCGAACTGACGCCGAGAGCTGAGCCGCAGCTGTTCCACCCAAAGAAAATGATTTCGGACCGATTCCATTTTCTGCGTAGACGTCAAAATGAAGAATGAATGAAAATGCAAAGCATAGTTAAGCATTTTTCGAAATATGAGCATGCTTGGAAAATGTTTTTCTTTCTTTTTCTATTCTAGCAATCTAGATAGTTCTAAATGGTTAGTTATGGGTATAACCATTATATTTTTTGCATTGTTTTAGACTAGATTCATTAGTACAATCTTTTAAGTTAGTTATAATTAGGTAATTATTCCCGCTATCTTCATTTGTCGTTACCTATGTGCTAATGTTTATAAATACATATTGTTAACTGCAAGTTGGATTTTTACTGCTCACTTCGATCATCACTTCGTCGCAAGACACATAAACTCAGTCCCCAAAGTTTCTTTCTTAGGAAACGACAGTGATTTGAACAATTTCAAATAGGCACCAATAGATTTTTCAATACACTTAACCGAAAAACCGCTCTTATCCCCACTGGTTTTAGACACGCAGTTTACAATTTTTCGCACTAGTGCAGAAAAGTGCGCGAGCTCGCCCCCGCCACAATTTATTGTATTTTTCTTATCAGGCTAGGCCCTAAGCGACCCCTACGAGTCACCAACCCCCGTTTATTTATTTCTTCGTAAGTGTATTGATCCTCGCCTGCGGCTCGGGCAAATTTGAAATATCTACTTTGGTAGAATCCTTAATTATTTAATATTAATAAACTAATATTTATACATTACATTTTTTTTATCCTAATATTTCCTTTATTAATTTGCAGTACACCGCAGTCTACCCCCCTTTTTCTATTTAAAATTTTTACATTCCACCCTAAGGTTGTCTGGTAGATATCGCTGTCAGCGATAAGACCGCCTTTGTACCCATAGATTTAAGTTTGTGTAAAAGTTTTGTTACTATTTTAGGTGTACAATAAACATTATTCTATTCTATTCTATTAAGAGGTCAATTCAAAATTGTCTTCGTTTCTACATATATTCGTGATTTCCTAACGCTGAAAGGCTACGTGCATGGATGGGATGGAAAAATTGAACTTTATAAAAATAATATCATCTTACTATGAATTTGGAGATCTTGTGTACACGTTTGTGTACCGCCCGATACTTTGACTTTCGTTCTTGGCACTGCAGAAACTTGAGCTGTCCTTCCACCTGAAACAAATATTTTAGGTTAACTCTAATTAGTTTAAATTATTTCCAATAAAAAGTTGAACGTAAAAAATTTGCCCCTTTCGTTTTTTTTTTGTTTTGTTATGGCTTATCAGTGTGTCTCGCATCCATCGGATTCCCGCAACCCTTACCACGTCATCGGTACACCTTGTAGGAAGCCTTCTAACGCTACGTCTTCCGGTACATGGTCGCCATTCCAGAACCTTTCGGCCCCAACGGCCATTCGTTCTGCGAGCAATGTGCTCTGCCCATTGCCACTTAAGTTTGGCGATTCTTCGTACTATGTCGGTAACTAGGTTCTCCTGCGAATATTCTCATTCCTGATTCGATCACGCAAGGAAACATCTGTGCATCTCAATCTGTTGGATGCGAGACGCACAGTACCGTTCATTGTGGCGACACTTGGGGGAGGTCTATGTCCAACAGTGGACATCTTTCGACTGAAATGTTGATGATGATGATGATGATGATAATGATTTGGTTACAGAATACAGTCATTTTCTTTTCCATTAGAATGTGGATGTAACACATTCATGGGCTTTTGCAGTATTTGGCAATACCTAAATGTGTCGTGTCAACCTTCTCGGTAAGCTTCGCTGAGGTAGATCAGTCCTCCTACAGTACACTTGTTATTATCCAGTTTTATAAACACTTGAGATACAAAACTACTCCATTTTTACGTCACAATGTCCACTAGGAATCAGTTTACTAATAATTAAAACAGCCACTCCAAAAAATCTCGCCAACAGGTCTTCCCGTAAAAAATTAAGCGTCAATATTTTTCCCGCTCACTCTCATTTCTATCACATTTAAATATGGAATAAGTAATTTCTTTTTAATGACCGCATTTTTTATTTTAGCCAGTTATAAGATAAGTTTGTAAATAAAAAAATAAATTCTTTTCTGGTTCCAATTTTAAAATAATAATATAGGTAATGTTCCAAAAATAAATACTTTTATATCAAACTTTATGATTGACTGCACTTTACCTACACTGGATTTGTTCTTGTACATAACGAGTAAGTTAGTTAAGTAATTCTTTTCTGGTTCCAATTTTAAAATAATAATATAGGTAATGTTCCAAAAATAAATACTTTTATATTAAACTTTATGATTGACTGCACTTTACCTACACTGGATTTGTTCTTGTACATAACGAGTAAGTTAGTTAAGTAATTCTTTTCTGGTTCCAATTTTAAAATAATAATATAGGTAATGTTCCAAAAATAAATACTTTTATATTAAACTTTATGGTTGACTGCACTTTAACTACACTGGATTTGTTCTTTTACGTAACGAGTAAGTTAGTTTAGTAGCTGTACCATGTTGTGGAGGTCCATTAGCCTGCGGTGCGGGCTGTTGAACACCATTCTGTCTCTTCACGTATCCAAAGCTTTGTGGAACCTTGGCCTTACTCGAAGAACAAGTGCTGCCGTTCCCTCCACTTGAAACGCTCGATGGACGTGATCCGCCGCTGGGAGACTGGAGTTGCTGAAATATTATTTTGAATTAGAACATTTACTGTCATTCCATGATTTGGTGTTTTACAAAAAACACACAGTAGTAAAACCAAGATAATTATTTAATTATTTTTTGAGACGCCCGGGAATGGATTTTCCGAACGTTTTAGTTATGGTTTAAAAAATAAGACATTAAATAGGTACTGCCGTAGTCGCAGTATACAGCAATGCTGGCCGAGTAGTAACGGCCCTGACTTATGAGTTGTAGGTCGCGAGTTCGAACCCAGCCAGGCGCATTACTTTGTGTTTTTTATTTTTTCACCACTACTTTCAAAACGGTAAAGGAAAATTTCGTGAGGAAACCGGCATGTCCTAGAACCAAAAATTCGAAGACGTGTGACATTCACCAATCCGCACTGGGCCCGAGTGGTGGATTACGGCCCATTCCCTCGCCTAGAGAGAGGAGGCCTGAGTCCCAGCAGTGGGAACATTGTGCCTATTTTATATCTTAGTCGTGACTTAGGCATACAATAAATGGGTAAGTTGATGAATGGTTTGAAATTATATACCTGTGATCCACCGCTTCTAGAGGGATGTTGACCTGACGAATTGGATGCAGCGTACTGAAAAGGAAAAATAGATGTTTAAACATAGGAAATGGTTTTGTAGCGCTAGAATATGAGGGGGCATAAAACTTCAAAACGCTTCATTTCTCAGAAAAACCAGTAATGAGATTACAAACATTTCTTAGGTGCATTAAAAATTGGTTTCGAAACAGTCTGTATCGCAACTGGCATTTAGCTAGGTTACGTAGTTATCTGTATTAAATATACCTGCCACTATAGGTAGGTAAATGATAGTATATCGTTTTTCCCAGCAGGGTCGAAGCTTACTGGGGCCACGGGTAGTATGAAAGTGAAACCCGGGGCCCTGGGACGATGGCAAAGAAGGAACAGGAGTCTGTTTTTAGTGAGTAAAAGTCTGACACTATCTCTCGCTCCGCCCAAGAGCGGGATTTGTTATAAGATAATTTTCCCACCCAATAAAAAAAAAGTCTGTCGTTTATCGTACAATTATTGTCACAAAGAAAAGCGTCGTAAAAGGTGACTCAAGGATAACCTATTACAATGGGTGGACACCAGGCATCAGCGTCTTTTTAATTAGGTACAGATTTGGCTATCAGCAATCCGGATGACAATGCTTAGCAACTGTTCCTTAGAAGGCTTGTAAGCTGCTGTCTATAAAATTCAATGGACAAAGTACCTACCTATAGACCAGCCATAGATCTCAATGGTTTCAATGGGTTAATCTCTATGGTTAAGATAGAAGATCAAAGATAATTTTGCATTGTTTACAGCAATACATGCAGCTTCAGCTGCGTAAGACTGATTGGTTATGCAATTGAACCACAGACACATAACTCACATTTTGATACACTTCTAAAACTGAGCTTAGTAGAAGGTATTGATTATAATAAAATATAGACCTAGATTCGGAATTTTAAAGATAGATAAAAAAGTCTGTTACCTGTGGATGTGGCGCGATGCCCAGCTGCTGAGCAGCAGTTAGCTTCTCGCGCTTGTGATGTTGCGGTGAGTGGTGACCAGCTCGACGTTCACCCTTCCGCCCATGTGATGGACTCGGCGGGGCTTGCGCTGGTTGGTTCTGAAATGAGTAAGTGTGAGACATCAGAACACTCAAGTCTATCAAAGAGAGCAGGGAAGCAGGAACAACATGAAATTTCGTGTTTCCTTCACTCGGAACAGTCGGTGATAGTGTTATACTAGTGCAATAAGGGCGAACAAAATTCCTATATCTAATGAGAACTTTTTCCAGATGATTAAACGTGTCACTATCTGGTGTGTTGTCACAATTCGGGGATCGTTACCTGCCTTTCTTTTGACCAAGTAATCAGTCTAAAATGATAAATTCATTTGTTGAACAAATGGAACCAACCAATATCAGACAAATGTACCTACTTCCTTCAGGCAATGCCTTATCATAGCTCTTAGTACTTTTCTTCAACCTCCAAGAAAAACAATATTTACAGTGGTAGGGCCTCGACTCCCAGCGAGTACTTCTTACAGGTAGTGTCCTGCTGCCACTCAATCGCCTGTATTTACACCCTAAAGATATATGCCCTCATCCATCATCAAAATCATTTCAGCCGAATGACGTCTACTGTTGAACATAGGCCTCCCCCAAGTGTCAACATAATGACCAGTCAGGAAAACGGTCCATCTTGTGGGAGGCCTTACAACGCTGGGTCTTCCGGTACGTACGTCGCCACTCCAGAACCTTTCGTCCCCATCGCCTTCTAGTAGGAGCAAAATATTTACCAGCGGTGGAGCCCCGACTCCCGGCGAATCAGTGTACTTCTTCCAGGTGGTGTCCTGCTGCCGCGGCGCGGGCGGCTGCCGCTCAGTCTGCTGGCCGCAGTCCGCCTTGCTGCGCGTACGTCCCACCACCCGGTATACGACGCCACTGCCACCTTCCATGCCTCTATTGCGACCACCGCGTCTGGGGAATCGATGAAAACTGCTGTTTATATTGTGCCAAAACATATTGCTAAAATATAAATACACGGAAATAAAGTTTATTTGTGACTGACACAGAAAGTATATAATAATAACTAAATATATATAAAAGGAACCTGTGTGAGGCCAATAAGGCCATCTTAGCATATGCTGCGAAATTTCAAAATTTTTCTTACCACTGTGTAGTGAACTCTCTAACTTAGACACAAGCTAAAACGTCAAGGTTTTATTAGAATGACACATTTTAGCTCTTTAAATAGGGTAGGTATATAAAGTCTCTCTCTTTCTTAAATTCTCTCTCATGCAGTTTCCCCATAATTAGAAGAGTTTGTGTAGTAATTATAACATATTAATTAAAGTTCTAGGTATGTAGTAATAAAGAAATATCAATGTTCTGTCAAATCTGATAGCCTAGAAAAAAATAAAATTTAAAAACTGTACTTATAAAACCCGAGCCAACAAAGTTGGGAAGCCAGGCAAAAGGTTCCCAAAATAGGCACGAGTTGCTGTATCAACGTTACTAATGAACCGCTACATTTTTTTTTGCGAAGTTTGATGAAAATTAAATGAGTAGGGAAGGTACCTAGCTAATAATGAGTTGTTAACTGTGTATCCTTGTAATAAATTAACCTTCAGAAAAAAAAAATTATGTAACTGGTTGCTCTTCACTTAGAAATGTCTGTGGGTGATTCTTTGAAACTGAGAGAATGTCTCTTTCATCCGGCCTAGTTTTCGTACCCTATCTATTTTGTGTCGTAAGCCACTTGACGCAAATGAGTACCTTTGGTACATTTAGTGATCGGGAAAAACTAATATGCAAATAAAAACATCAAATTGTAAAAAAAGCTAGGCCAGATAAATGAGACATTCTTTTGGTTTCAAAGAATCACCCCTATAATTATTACTTTCAAGAAAGATTTCATTTCCATGAAGGCACATAACAAATACCTACGAAAAATTGCGAATCAAATAGAAAATCATTTTAAGCTTTGAATCCTCTTACAAATGATACCAGCGACGTCAATAAACGATGCCACGAGTACCTACCATTCTACTTAATACACTGGAAGGGGTCCCATTATATTCACGTAGGAACGAATCCCTCTGCTTAGAAATGGCATTAAAGGGTGCCACCGCATTTCCCCTTTGTATGAGTCAGGGTTAAAAGCCTTAAAAGAACCTAGGAGTAACCGAGTAATTCACAGAATTACAAACCGCGATGATAGCACTTATATCCATATAGATAATACGGTACAGTTTGCCTTGGCAACGTAATACGGATACTTTATGTAATAGACACTGTTTTAGTTAACTTCTAATTCTCATAATAGGCTTAACTGATCAAGAAAAACACCTATTATTACTACTTAACTCGACTTAACCTCTTTAGTGAAGCTTGCGTTTACAGCGCTTACTAATAGCGTTATTTTAAATCAACCATTCACCGTTCGAGTATAGTCTTCCTTTTCTTCAACGGCGCCAGTAGCCAGTCTAATTAGATATCGTCTACTTCATTAGTCACTTGCTTACTTTTTATCCTCTTTACAAAGCCCTTATTACGGCGCTCTTCTTCCCCATCCCCACTTTGTTTACCTCCACCACACAAAGCCTTTGACCCTTCCACCATAATCCAACATGAGGTCAGGATTAGACGTGGTAAATGTTTATCAAGCTTAAGGCTTATCCAGTAAATTTTTATCGTATTTTGCATGACTTATACCTAAGGATATGTGACCTGAGGCTATGGATATGTGATACTGTGTACATACGAGATCAAAGCAGATCGAACGCAGGGTACAGGACAGGCGCGGCTGGCCTGAACAAAGGGATTGAATTGATGGCAACTGATAAAAGGGGAGCTCTATTCTCTTATGGAGACGAGCAACATGTCGCTGCGACCTACTTTTAAAGATGTGTGAGTTACAGATACAAAGATACCAACCCTAAACGTTATAGCTGACACGGAGTCTTTAATTAAATTCATTATTACGAAGGAACAAAGTAATTTATTTTCAAATCATGTTTGAAACATTCTACAAATTTCGTGCTACGCTGTAGGTTTACCAACCATCATTCAAACAAAATCAATCTTACTTATAACGTTGGTGAACTTTGTATACGATACTTATCTCACCTAGGTACTTATGAAATTAGTTTAGTTGGTACGCAATGCGGCTGATATTCGATAATAACGTGAAAACAAAGAAATGAGTGCGTGCGTTAATTATAACAAGATGAGTGTGCTACCTAATACTGCAAAGAACGGGTGTATTCAGTATGAACATTAATCACTCTTTATTGCACTCATTTAGGATCAATGGAGTCTTTATGCTGAAGAATAGTTTGTTTATTTTTAACTCGTGTAAGGAGGTCGATATCGCAGTACTTTGATAAGTGAAAGGGCAATTTTAATCAGAAATTGAGGAACAGTTGCTGATAGCTTCTCCTATTTTTTTATTTACATTGGTTAGTAAACATGGTATGCATTATGCAGATATGCATTTTCTTGTATGACACTCTTTAGTTCTTATGTTTAGATCTTATTTTTAAATACGCTATGATCACGTGGGTAGTGTATAATTGCCCCAGCTAATAAGGTTATCACTGTTAAAAATGATTAAATTGTATGCACCAAAATCGTTCTAAAACCAAAAAAGTTGTTTTACAATGTCAATCATTATTTGTAATGATCATATACCCGATATGTACCTACCTAGAATTTTTGAATTTATTGCTCCTGTTGGTTTGATTATCACTGCAAAAAATTATCCATCAAAATCGTTCCAAAACCAAAAAAACTCGATGTTTACGATGTTTAGCTATATAAAGAAAACTTTATTTCGATAAGTTTGTTTCAGCTGAACTTCGGAGATTTTCCTCCTGTACTAAAAAAGGGACACAAATTCCTAACCCCGCAATAAAGATTACGATAAAAAGAAAAAAGTACTTCAAGTTTTTAACTTTCCAGTTTTCCCGTGTTCCACTTACAGTAAGTACCAAAATAACATGTAGTGAGAAAAACAGCCGTTGGAGAGGAAGGAAATGATGTCGAGAAAATTGTTCGTCCGTCTTTGAGGCAGGTTAAGCAAACTGTTATCTATTACAGTCAGAGCCAAGCCTTTGCGGTTACAAATGCCGCAGTGTCCTAGTTTATTGCTAACGAGATGCAGTAATCCATTTTGTATTCTATTTTTGGAAAAAATGTTGTATCGCCTCTTTACTTGAGCGACCGCCATGCGCTATTTGCTATATTTATTTTTTGTTCAAACAAACGTTGTTTTCTTTTTGCGCAGGGGGATTTAAGGAATGCATAGCTCTGGACGATCGAAAACCTCTTATTCTAAAGTTAAATTCCTGAACTTAAATATGGTGTCCATAGAAGTTCAGTAATTTTAGTCCTTTTGGTTCGTTTCGTATTTTAGACAGAATATATTTTACTCGGCAGTCATGTCTAAACACGTTAGCTTAAAAGTATTCAGACTTAAAATCTGTAATGACAAAGGCTAGATTAGGGCCGTACCTACATCCAGGCGATGCGAATATACTCGTATATCTATCAATTCAACGTGTTACCCCTACTGCTACTCAAGACATTTCTGATATCCTAAAATCATAAATTTCTTTCTGCCCATACAATAAAAGTACACTCGTGCAATAAAAATTAATATTTCTTTCATTTAATTATTATTAAAGTCCGCAGTGAAAAATGTAATGTGCCAAGTTTCAAAACTTCCAGCTTGTCTGGCATTAAGCCATTCTTGTTACCTCCCTTGTTTACCTTTCGTAATGGCCTCTTGCCAACTTAAACCATGATATATAACACGTTAACTTTTACTCTACATTAACAACAATAACAAATTAACAATACGAGCCACTTCACTGTATCGTCAATTCGTCATTAAATTAATCTGAGGACGATAAAACTTATGTGGGGTCTTTAAAACTACTTTAACATCATTCGACAAAATAGATGGAGAAAGTGACTGTAAACACGGACGAATAATGATCCTAACCTACCTGGCTATGTTTCACAATACCACATTAAAACATAATTTAATGGCAAAACCGTGTAAGAGAGAACTTTTAAATTATTTAGTATAAACGAATTCGCTGAGTAAAAGCGTTCTATTTCATGTATTCTTCATACGCGATTTAAGATTCAACATCGTAAAGTGGTGCGGTTTTTGCTACTTGAGAAAAAACATTTTTAATGTTGCCTACACAAAGGTTCTAGTCTGTTGGCTCATGCCCTAAGTATATGAACTTTCAATAGGATCATACCAACACGTTTTGAGAAATGGATTGGATAGGTACTCAATGCAAATCTGTACTTTTTATGTTTATGAATATGTTTTTCACGATACACTGTTTCATGCTTTTAAAAGATTTTCTCTTGACATCCTTCTTTAAATTTTTTTGCGTAGGTACTAAAACGAATTAGTTCAGTCGGTAAAAAATACCGTGCTATCTCTAAAATATACGGTGCTTAACTACATAAGCTAACCTTTCATTAGTCAACTCTACCTATTAAAAACAAACAACCTATAAAATACACTCCATAGATCTACATAGGCACACTTCATGTATTAAACCTGAAGGAAAATACAGGGTAACACGCCACGTATACGAGGCAGGGGGAGATAAAATTGTAATCAGGCATCGTCGTGAACACGCCGCGCCGCTTTCTTCCACGACAATTAGAATGATAGACGTAACATGAGTACCTATCTGCGAACCTATAAGAATTCGTAGGTGTCTAGTAATCGTAAGGTGCAACAATACGTCATCGTTGTGAACACGTCGTCGCTTTCTTTCACGACAATCAGGACTGATACACGAAACATCAGTATCTACGTACCTATACACAGGGTTTTAGTAATCGTAAGGTGCATCAATACGTCCCTACAGCCCTTTGGCTGTTGTCATCTGAACCATTGGCGTCTTAATGAAAACTGAGCGCCAGAAGCGTTTCGCTAATGATGACGGATCTCCTGAAAGGAACAGTCCTCTGCGTTCTCATTATCTATGAGCCGAGCAGCCTTCTCTCATTATTTCCTCGTTCATCTCATCATTATTTTCGCTGAAATGATGAATGCTCTTTTGTTTTATTTGAATGTGTTCGCCATATGTTTTGTTAGGTCGTAAACAGTGTGCTAACATTACTTTCAGAAGTGGTATAACATGATTTTAACTACCGCTTTAATTCACTTTTTTGTATATCTACGCCAAGGTGCCAATCAATACATTCAAACTGTCATTTTTCGAAAAAATTACGTTCTAGCTCTTATAATTAAAATATGTGTTTCCGCATGATTTAGTGAAATCTCCGAAGCAGATATTTAGTTGCAACTGCAACAAATTTAATTGTGGAAACTGGTTAATTGTGCGTAGGAAGAGGTCCAAACTAAACCAACGTGTCAATTTATAGTATTATACCTCACGTTTTTGGGACAGGAATTTTTTATTTCGAAAGTTAGGAGTTATTGGCACTTCGCTGTAGATATATAAAACGTGGCTTTAGTAGGCTTAAATACCGATTGCTCGAGTGCATAATGTTTACTAGGTATTCAACACTTTTCAGTTTAACATTCCTTATTCGAGGGAATGTTTTTTAAACACGCCTATTTGATCCGCCATCACAGGAAAACTCATCTCCAATTCACGTCGTAGTCATTGAACGGGTTTTAACAATTAAATTAAACACTTATTCCATAGTGAAAGTGAAGTATCTACACTTACCCAGTTCGATAGGCGGCGTTAATGATAACAGTTAAGTGTTCCATTTGATTAATTTCGAAATACGTACATACTTACTATGTGCCTACGTTATGTAGATAATAAACACGTAAAAGCTGAACCTCATTACAATTAACAACCTCATTATGAACCACTAGAAAATAGTAAAATCATATTAATATTAATAAGATACCGAAGAAGGACACTATACTATACAAGTAACTGATAATATTATAGCGGATATTTTATTACTATAAGAATCTTCCTTATTGATTTCGTATTAAGAAACGTTTAAACGTGCGTTCTTGTTCTTTAGAATTATTATACAAAACGGGTTTTGTACTTATCTTTTACATAATTGATGTTTATATAAAACTTGCGAAATTCTGGAAGGTTTTGTCAAGATTTAAAAACCGTACCTACGCAAAGAAAGAATCTAGCTTTGGGAAGAACATCACCCACTACCATACGACTTCTTGAAACCCCAGGAACATCTCCCGCCTGGATGTGAATTGCAGTGGTCTATGTATAAGGAAAGCACTAAATCGGTTGCGCACCCAGGTAAGCCACTGAAAATACAACTTAGTGAAATGGGACCATATAGACCCGTCGGATATCAATGTGATTGCAGTGCCACAGTTCAGAACATCAGCCACACGCTAGTGTCTCAAGTGACCAGACACCTGCACCTTGGAGGATTTAACCTTTTGAATAGCGTAATTAGAGACACAATAGAAAGACAATGAGGGGTTTAATGTGATGGGGTTTAAGGAATGAGTGCCACTGATGCTGCAGTTAACGTAGGCACCTGTTGGACTCAAACCGTTTCACAAAGTTACCATCAATTTAAGAAAAATAACCGTACAAAGCAAGGTCACGGAGCTAGTATTTCAATAAACTAACAAACTTGTATATTTCTATCTTCTATCGCTGGTCGAACGATCGGTGTTTCAACTATGAAACTGATACTGCAGTCTGATCAGCTTCAACTTTGTATTTCAAAACTGAATCATGCTGTAAGGCAACATATTGAAATGCCGATAACAAAAGTTTCACAAACAGACGTCGAGTTTCACTGAAAGCTATTCATACTTAACCGGATTTCCTCTCGGTGTACCTATTTCAACTTGAATTCACTTAGCTATCAGCTAAAGTAAGGCTCTTGGATGCTTTTATGTGAAATTGTTGCACGAAAACCGATATTGGACTTTTAGAGTTTGTGTTTACTGCGAGTGTTTGGTCCGGTACAAACCATTTCTAGTTTAATGGTATCTATATATATAAAAGGAGAAACTGACTGACATATCAACGCACAGCCGAAACTACCGGGACTAGGAGTGTGAAATTTGGCACAATGTTTCCTTTTATGACGTAGGCGAACACTAAGAAAGTATTTTCCAAAATTCACTCCCTAAAGGGATGAACGTGGGTCCAAAGTTTGTATGGAGGAATCTACTTGCGCGCGAGCGAAGCCGCTGGCAGAAGCTAGAATACAAATAAATAGTTCCAGTGGGCACATATCAAGTTTGTTTATTATAATTATTTGTTTTGATGTGGATCTGTATTAAGACTGTATATATCTATACTAATTTTATCTTTAATTAGTAGTAGTAGTAATCTAATTTATAAAAATCTCGGGTCACAGTGCTTGACTGATTTATACGTTTTTATTTATTTTTTTAAATTTAATTATTTATATATTAAAACAACGTTTGCCGGGTCAGCTAGTAATTAAATTGTAGAGAGGAAAGACATTTTTTTTGTTTGTAATGAATAAAAACAAAAACTACTGGACCGATTTAGAAATTCTTTTACCAGTAGAATGCTACTTTAACCCTGAATGACATAGGCTTATACACTTTAAATTAAGTATATGCAAAACCCGAAACACGTATCTAGTACGTTTTATGTAAAGAATCTATGTATAAAATTTCATAACTGTATCATGAAAAATCACAAAGTTATAAGCTTGTTATGTGACCTAGTCGTCCGCAAAAATACATGGTCACCAGACCATCCGGGTGACTGAGGGATTGTTTTGCTCTCGCACCCAGCCCAGGCACCTAATGCCCGCTGTGACCTACCGTGTTGTACTTATTATCCGTGGTGTCCAACTTGTGACTTTTTAAAATATGTTTCGGATAAAATATAATATAGTGTTAAATTATTGCAATCGATTCAGTTACCGATTCTGAACAAAGTATATTCAGGTTTCGCATATACTAAAAATAATGTTTTTATGTACAATAACGCGGACAAAGCCGCTGGCAGAAAGATATTAAAAGCATATTAAAAAAATGGACTATTTTTATAATTGTGAGATAACATTTATGCGAAGAATAATGGTTTCTGTATTGAAAATATGTTGAGCTATCATATTTATTCCTTCGATATGTGCCACATTTTGTTAAATATCACGCATGTTTTTAATGATTTTATTATGCTTGTTATATTGTATCGTTGTACTATGAGATGTTGTAAACCTATTGTCAATTTTATTGTGATCGTACTATTAAGTGTATTGTATGCTTCGTCATTAGACGACAATTTTTCATCTTAAATATTAAATCTCGTTTAAGTAAATGTACTATAATACCATGTTAAAAACCACCTGTCTAAACCTGCCGAAATTTTTAGAAGCAGCTCAAATAATTATTGAGAAAGGTTTTTAATTATTAAGAAAATTTAATAATTTCATAACTATGTACATATTATATTAAGTGGTAGTTATAACATCGCCTTGGACCAGTCTGTAAAGATTTTATAATGTAATAAATACACTATTACACACACAGCACACACAACGTATACCCACCGTGTATTGTACGCTTATTTTTAATTATGCTTGTCCTGTATTTTTGTTTATGTGGTATACAATAAAGAATATAATAAATAATAAATGTTCTTATGAGAAATAAAAGTCTTTAAGCCTAGACAAAAGTTATCTGATCATTAAACAAACAGCCCTAAATGTCGTCATATCCTGATAACTTACGCTTCTAACTTCTGCGTACTAATATGCAAATAAATTATCCCAGCGTTTCGTTCAACGTAAAAGTTTTGAAGCAAGTAAGCTCGCTAGAAGCTTTCATTTAAATTTCGAAAAAAAACACGTTTCCGTCGTAGCAGCGACCACGCCGTAGCCTCGTAGCATTCTCGTAGTACGCTACAAAGTCTTTTGAACTACTACGAGTGCAAAATTTCAAAATGTTCGAAATAAAATGCACCTACAATCCTTTGTTTATACGCAAAATATGTTGAAAAACTTAACGTGGCACAGCTTTTCTGTTTACGCTACAAGAATTTTCCTCGAAAAATTATGTTTTTCACCTCCCATTGTGAACACGTTTCCTTCTACCAAGCATATAACTATGTAGGTATTTAGTTACATATATCCACCTGATATTTTGTTTAATACTTGAGCTGAAAAGACCTTCGGTATCGAGTGTCTCGGTTCATTAATTTTGTTCGGTTTAACGGGGCGAGGATCTATTATGTCCCTGCCTGAAAGCTAAACCCTTGTCAAAGTTAAGACTTGTTACTCTTACAGTTTTCTTGAAACACATGTGAACCTAACGCTCTGAAATAAAATTATGTTACACGAGGGCCGACCTTTTTACATAGTGTTTTCACGTAGAGGAATATGATATTTGACTCGTACTTAGAGTACCTAATTCAACATGAGTAGCTGTAATTTATTCTTTTGGAGATAAAAAATATTTTAAATATTTACATAGTTTACTAAAAGTACTTTCTCTGTCTGTAACATACTTTATGTATCGCTGTTGGTTACTTACTAAAGAAAATTTAAAAAAAAAACCTTTTTCGAGGCGGGAAATCATCAAATATATTCTCCCACTCTAGGTGGACCGGGATAGCGAGGGCGTGTGTTGCTTCAGTTGCCCTTTGCGTTCCAGGGCCACGGTAACTTTTCCGAACATTCCCGCAGCTTTTAGATAATCCCTAAGGTCCATTTTACCTATACCAAATTGCCTGCTGCGGTCTTCCCGTCCGATTATAATTTAGGTATCTTCAAGGCTATGCCTGAATAGGCTCTTAATAAACTAGTGCGCTTCATCATCAACGATTGCATTGCTGCTGGTGGGATCGCAGTCCAGCACTAGTTTATATACCATTTTAAAAAAATGATATCTGTCGACCATTAAAATGTAAGCTCCTATAATGTATTCTAAGTACAACTAGCCCGACAGGTAGTCGAAAAATATTAACCATACTCCACTACCAGTCAATTACTACTGAATCCACTGTAGAAGTACCTACTCATACAAAAAATTATATATTTATGAACGACGAAAATACTATTAAGCACTGTTTGTACCATGTTTCTCATGTGAGTGACTGTAGCCTTTTATGAGAATAAACTTCTTTAAACACAAAAAAAGCAAGGTACTCGGTGAATAGGTACCTTTCAATATGCCTCCTGCAATTAACAATGCTTAAAAGTAAAAACGTAGCAGTGTAAAGAAAATTTTTCTAAGCAAATAGCAGTCGTAGTTCCCACATTTCGAAATAGAATGAAATTAAATTCCTCCTAGTGTTATAAAAAACACAAGAATATAAGTATTATACGAATATTTTTCTACATAAAAATGTACACGTTTATTATGGTTACAAAATGTATAAAACCTAAGAGCACTACAGTACAAACAAAGCTGCATATAGGTAGAATAAAGCGAAAACGTCATCCACTTTTCCATGAGAAAACATTTCGCAAACGGAAAGGGAAAAATTAGCGTATCTGAAAATTTCATAATTTGAAAAAATTCTTTCCGTTCGTTATTTCCAATACCGAACCCAATACTGTGAATAAACAATGAGAAAACTGTAGTAAGCCGATTGCAACGTGTTAATTATGTAGGTACTTGTGAAATACCTGCCTCGGAAGATAACAAGTTATTTCGAACGCCCGACTTCGTCTCATTAAAATTTCAAGGAGCGGAACAAACAGAACGCCATTCGCTTTGCAATATCCGAACGCGGAATTTAAAAGTTTTGCAGCGAGAATAGTTCGCATATTGTTAGGTCTTTTTTCAGATTTTCCGCTAGCCGTTTTCCAGCTGTAATAAAAGGAAAAAAGAAAAAATACAATGACGTTTCAGCTACATAACTCCCAAGTTTGTGAAATGAAGTTCTCTTGGTTTATGTTCGTACGTTCTACACTAACTATTTTCACATTGTAAGTTTAGAATGAAGTATTTAAATTACATTATCCTATTTATATTTCTGCTTGAAATGGACTACAACATGGCCAATCAGAATCCAATTACAAACGAAACATCAATCTAGTTTATAGACTCAATCAATAGCCATCTGCATTCAATGTGCATTTATTGAGTGTATTGCGAATAAAATGAGCAAATAAAAATACTCAGTTTATGATTCATGGCCAACATAACCCCTCTAAAATATCGACGTCAGCAATGCATTTTAGCCCTTATATCCTTACCGTACCATAAGGACGTGAATCTAAACAATATAATACTCGGCTTGTTTTAAGAAGTCTCCGTCTATATGGAAAACCTACATTGTCAACATACGTCCCGATTCGGTTGGTTTGCCCCATTTAGGTAGGGGACCAAATTTAATGTAGTGGATTTAAATTTCTCTGATCGCTTTAACTTTCTACGCGGGTAAGCATTTTTACGCCGACTCCTTGCTGTTTTACGACTTTAGTATTTAAATATTTTGATACTGTTTTATGTTTTAACCAGAAATAAAAAATACAATCATAACGTACCTATCCACTTAATGTGAACATATTAGGGTAGATACATGTCTTTATACACTTTTGGAGGAATGATCTGTTTATACATGCCAGTCAAAGTATATCCATACCATATACCGTGAAATCTCTAATAATATTGGGAATTCAATGAAATTGAGGAACCCGGTCCGGGGGATCAGGCTTAGGGATTCCCGCCCCAACCCATAACCCTGCAGATGCCGAAGTAATAACCTTACACGGATCAATCGCTCCGGGTTAACCGTCTACTTATTGCACACATTATGTTTATTTACGTAACACTCTTGATTAACATCACTAAACTGAATATGAACTCCTTTATGCATTGTATGTTCAAGCTATAAATGATAAGTATGCGATATTGTGCCAGGAATGGTGGCCACATGTGACAAACTAGCGATACATTGACTTCGCCAACCGCCACATGTTTGGAGGGTTATTGCCTTCACGACAATTAACTTGATCATAATAATGAGTTAAATTGAACTACCACCAAAGTAGAAATCATAAAAAATAAGAATGTCTCACCAAATTAGTTTTATCCATCTTCAGCACAGTTGATTCAAATTGGTTTAAAACTTATTACTTTTCTAATTGTTTTATTATTATCTATAAAGCACCGTAAGCTTACAGTAACAACGTCTAACGCGAAAAGCAAAGACACGTAGCAAGGCAACACTGATCTTATATTAGTGTCCACGAAATTATTATCTTTGTTGGCGTATAAAATTACAGCAAATCAAATTTTGTCCGTCTAGCGACCGGTACGCGAGATCAAGAGACAGAAGGCACAGCGCATATGGTCCACTACATCGTCTAAGATACACTTATTAACTAACACCAATGTTTAAATGGAATAATAACAGTCCACGAGATTAGCGTGTGGTGCGTTGGTTCCGCGATCCTTTGTTAAGTGCGGTCCAGCTCCATGGCGCCAGCTGTGATCGGCGTGCTCGCTTCGACGAGCGCGCGTCTGGCGACGGGACGATCGATGCCGGCAACAGATTTACATTTTCCGTTGAGGAAATCGGGAAAGTTTGTCACGTGCGTGTGTGAGCGCGGGCGGCGAGTACGGCGCGCCCGCCCGCCGTTAGTGCGCGGCGCCGAGTGCCGCCCGCCGCCACCGCCGCCGCGCGGCCAGCCCGCACGCGACACTCCGCTGACACCACCGCCGACACACCGACACCAGCTACATGACATTGAAACCTTCTATCCTCACAGTTTATACCCCACACGCTAATACCTCCATTATTTTAAGCACGATTAGTCTTCGAAATGAAAAACAGAGCGTAAGTAATTCGGTACGAAGCTCATTTGTGTGAAATCGATTGACAATATTATGGGAAAATGGAGAAAAAACATGATAGCATTTAGACGGAATCTGTGCCTAAAAACGTAGGATGTCATCGAGGACAGCATCGAAAGAACAGTTTTATGTCGAGATCGTTAAGGTACCGAATGGTGCGGTGCTGTTGGGGGTGGTTAGGGTCGAGGCGGTGGCACAGAGGTGACGCGCGGGGCGAGGGACGTGAGACGTAGGAGTATCGATTTTGGTCACCCCGCCCTCTCCCCTAGCGCTGCGACAGTGTGGGTGAACGTACAATGTATAGTCGTGACTGCGAGATCGTCAGCTGCACACCGCAGGAAGCAGCGTCCAAATATTAACAAAACGCTTTGTTCACACTAGCAGGCTACTAACACTTCGCAAACTGTCGCAACCAGAACATTTACTTACTTGCCTATGATTTTAGATTGGTGAGTCATATGTGCTGAATAGGGGCAGTACTCGAAAAGTAGGTACTTGGTCTGGTGAATTTATATTCCATATTTAGAGTAGATATTGCTAATGATAATTAGAGACAAAGAGTTTGATTTGAAAGTAGACCATAGGAATCCTTTCCTTATGAAAATTTGTACGGTTGGACTGGAACTCTAAATTAATAATTTTGTGACCAAACCTAGCCTAAATTCAGATGAGAATAATCCTTGCTGAAACTAGAAGCTCACCAAACAAACATTCTTAGAAGACCATGAAGCCGGTAACAGAGAATTAGCTAATGTAGATGTAAGCAATGATCTGAGTGACACACGCGTTAGTCCATCGTTACATTATGTCGGAGAGTGACGGAAGGCGGGCCGACCACTTGTGGATTGAGAGGCTCAGACGACGCATTGGAAAATGGATTTCCTTAACAGTTCTAACATCTAAGTGCATTAAAAACTGAGAAATATATGCCGAACATATCAATTTCCATATACCATAAAAAATCTAACGGAAGAAATGCCAACAACTGCAGATAAAAAAGACTTTAAAGCAATGTAGTACAAATTATTCTTCAACTCTATATTTCAGTCTTGAATATCTAAAAATGCCATTTGTATTGCAGCTGTGTAAAGGTCGAATCAAAACAACTATTCTACCTGGGCAGTTACATAAACCCTGTTACATGAATGACGCAGGTCTAGGAACATACAAGATAGAGCAGCTTAATTAATCTGTCTTACGTTGTACTTAGTGACATACATTGCTAAAAATTCTACCGATAAATAAAGACAAATAAACATGCAATAAGTTGTGGGTTCGATACAGGCCAAGTACTATCCAAAATGTTTCAATTCATCTGTAGTTTTCTAAGCATATCTCGGACATAACTGACATCCCGTTCCTCAAGAAAGCATGTTCAGCCATCCCGTCCCGGTTGTTATCCGTAGATTTTTAGCTGTCGTTACAGGTAGTCTGACGCCAAAAATTCTGATCATCTGTCTATCGGTGTTGCCCAGTAACTGGGTTGTAGAGGTCTGATAGGCAGTTGCTCCATGTAAAATACAGTTGCATCCAGTAAAACTTGAAGCTGACCCCGAGCTAGTTGGCAAAAGGGTTAGGGAGACGATGATGAAATAAAGACAAATAAAATCCTTCCAAACTAAAACAAGTCATGATTTTATGTCTACGTAACAAGTTAACGGTGTTGAAATAGGTAGGCTGCTTACGAGGCTTTCAATTAAGGACTTTAAAAAGAGTAATAAAGCAGAATATAATTCAGTATGTATTCGACTCGGCGCCCCTAAAAACTAAAAAGTACAGCCATTACCGGTGCAATTCCACCACGGCAATGAATCTCGCGCCCTGAGGGAGCCTTTTAATTTGTGCTTTATTGTACCTCAACGAGAGATATCGTCGTCACAAACCATAAGCAAAATAACAACAACAAATAAAGTATGTATATTTTACAGTAAGTAAGTAGTGCTATATATTCTGTAAAGGTCACTTCAAAGCTAATTAAAGATATCTCATAATTTGATAACGAACTCAGAATGTTTTTAAAATAAATCGTAATGGATTCACATGACGGCACTATTCTATAATGTTTACAAAATAACACTGATCTTAGTGCAAGTTTTTAACTTGATTGCGTTAGAGTAAAAATCAATTTGTACTAAAAACTGTTATAATGCCATCTTAACACAATCGAGGACTTTCAAAAACTCGCACTAGGCTCTCTAAAGCTAAACTCACCGTTCATCAAGTTGCTGCAACTGGGAAGGCTGCTGGTAGTTCATTCGGCGACCATACAGCGACGCACCCCCCTCCGACATGTATCCATCCATTATATCATTGTTTCGGCCACACTCCATTTCTCCAAGATTTATTCGTCGCAAACAATCACCGTCAGACATATAACCCGAGGCTATTTCAAGATCACAATAATCTGGGTTGGAAAATCCTGGTCCGTAATTTATACGGTCACGCAATCCCATGTTTTCCCTGCCAAAGTTTGCTTTCACCGTATTAGCGTGATGCGGATAACCGGGAATGTTCTTTTGCGTTAAACCTGAAGTTCTCATAGGCAGTGTCAAATGACTGTTATAGCCTCGCAATAGTGGCCTCATAGGCAGTACATTCATCATCGGATTTTCATCATCACCAAGTGAGTTGTCACGACCATGCGATGGTGTACTTGACCTGCTGTCATTTTCCATCCTTTTATTTAACTCTGTTAATGTCCTGTTGTGATCAAACGTAGGTTTTGGAACAGATCTGTCCAAAGGTCTTCTCTGAGCTGCTTCTTTTTCAGAGATTTCAGCTTCGTTTATCACCTCGTTAATGTAAGTAGTATTCATGTCCAGTCTTTTGTTTACTGTGTTAGTAGCAGTTTTAGATATTTCAGAACCAGATTCACTGGAAGGACGGTAAATAACGCTACTATCACTGGAATTAGAATGTTGCCCTGTAGTACTATGTGTAGAATTCGAATGTGAACTCTCAGACATTTGCGATGTGTGAGTATGACTTCCTGTGTTAACAACAGGCATCGGGGATACGGCCAAAGTCTGTTTTTGTGTTATATCTTTACTTAAATTAGACTGTTCTCTACTGAATGGAAGTGCACTTACGTTATTTGTAGAATTTAAACTAGAATTGCTTTGTATAGGACTTAATTGACTATTTGTACTTTTATGAATAACATGTTTATCATCTTTCGCTATTTTGAATGTTCCTTTCACAGCAGCAGTAGGTTTTGGGATTCCAGTCTGCGGTCCAAAGTTTTGCCCCGATGCTGCATGATTCTGGTTTCCTTGACTTGGTGGTGATACATTTTCGTGACTCTGATGATTTTTAACATCTGTTCTACTATCACTTCGTTTTTCACTAAGCCTCATTTGACTTCCAGATAGTTTAACCATCTTCGAGTTCGAGTTTCTTGAATGGTCATCGATCTGATTTAGTTTGGTGTTACTAATAGATTTTGGAGCAGCCAGTTTGGATTCTTTGTCACGAGCAGGGAGCTTCGGGCTATTTCTCGATTTGTCACTACTACTCGTTTTGCTGCTATTTTTGTTTAAACTCGTGGAAGATTCTTTAGGGGATTTAGAACTAACTAGTTTAGGTTTTACATTTTTAGCAGATTTGTCTTTTGATAACGTATCGCTTTGTTGCCTTATACTTTTGGGTCCTACTAAATTAGATGATTTGATATGTGAGTTGGGGGTATTGGAAGATTCATTGAGGCTTAAACTGGAGTCGGATCTTTCGCTTTTGGCTGATGAGAAGCCACTGGATGAACTGGTGCGTTTTGACACTGCTGTGCTTTTGCTGTTTTGTTTCTCATTACTTATTTTGTCTTTATTGAAAAGCTTTAACTTATCGAGCATGGAATGCTTTGTCGGTGTTCCATTTTGACTGGACGGTGTCTGTTGGTGTTGTTGCGTTTGCGATATTAATGTCGACGGGATTTTGCTACCCGGTGCCAGGAGTGAGGAGTTAGGCCGTGACCTGTAAAAAAAATAAAGTTAGGTATGTACGAAATCTATAAAATGGAAATCAATCTTTTCTATTTAAACATTGAGGAATATATGACACCTATACTTGTGCTTATACCGATCGTTACAAATCATTAGCTACAATAGTTTTTGCTAAATATTAGAAATATAAAGGATTGCCAAAGTTTTTGATGTCAGTCGTAGCTGAAGAGTTTGTTTGTTTGAACGCATCAATCTCTGGAACTACTGGTTTAAATTGTAAAATTATATATTTTACTATTGGATTCGATCATTTATCAAGGAAGCGTGATATTATATATGTTGGGTACATATATAATATCACGCTACAACCCACGGGAGTGGAACAGTAACCATAGATGCGGGTGAACCACACAACACAATCCAATAAAACAGCTACCCAATAAAATTTTGCTGCAATGAGGGTTTCGAACCCTACACTCTAAACCCAGTGTTTGTACTTGTGATCACCTGACCAACTTGGCAAATAAACCAAGAAACTTGAAACATTAACCTCGTTGGGTTATCTAATTCGATATAAATAAGCCGTAATAATATATACAGCTTCATTAGGAATTCCGTTTATCCTTTGAAACGAAAACAAACGGAAGAACGCAGACAGAAACCACTTAAACTCTTAAATCACCGCATTAGATAAACAATCAAAGTTACCCGGATGAAGAAGTTGGCGCTCGCGGTATAAAGCTGACAGCGCCTTGTCCCAGCGGGCTAGTCGAGCGACTGGAGCTAGCCGACAGGCCACTCTTGCCACCTGCAATCAAACAATAGCATTCCTTCAATGATTACACTAGGCATCCACTATCCACATAGCTCAACATCCTATAAACCAATGGTTCCCAACATATTGTAGTCCTCGGACCACTGGTAGTTGGCAAGACTTAATCAGTTAAAAAATAGCTATTTACTTTAGTTTTATGCTTCTCAAATTTGTATCCTAATTAGATATACTACTAGATGGTGTCATAATAAAACGTGTGCTTTTTTTCAAATTCAACGGACTCGATTCTCGGCAGTTTTAGTTGTCTTTTGAGTATATTTCGCTATTGTTTATAATTTTGAATTTGGCCATGGCTCTTGAAAAATTCATCTTAGAAAGTTTAAAATGAACTGAATGGTAATAATAACATGAACTGATTTTATTAAGTTTCTATCTAAAATATCTGTTGTGCTTGTTACTTATGATTTTCAAAAATAGGTAGCACGTTTATGGTAGGTACTTATATTTTTTTGATTATCTAACACATTATAATTTTCTTCTAGATTACAGGTACAAAACCCCATTGCAAACAGTAAAGAAACCAAACTAATCCCAAGTCGAAAAAAGATTGAGAACTACTTCTTTAACTGAATCACTCACTTAAAACTCACCCAGGGAAACTATGTCAGTATTTATCGAATCTTTATTTACAAAATATTATCTCGCACATCAAGCTGAGCAAATATTATCTATCAATGAAGAACTAACACTCAAAAGATAAGTCTGAGCTTTTATCGAAAACCACAGGGTGGTCTGACCGTGCTGCGCGCGCGACTACTCGCCTACTAACCTGCAGTGAACAGTGCAAGCGCTGTAGTACCCACCAGAAATAACTGAACCCTAACACCCCTTCTACTTCACACCTAATGTTCCTAACCAAGGGAACTTCAATTCAATTTAACAGATCACCTAACATTGGTCAGCTATAAATCGATATCATACCAACTAAAATAATAATTCGTGATGTCATTACATTACTTTTCAAATATATGCATGTGCGTAAAGTTACCCTAAACAAGGGACATTAATGAGTCAATGGTGGTCATAAATAGTACACATTATGGGTTGCCAGTGCTCAGTGAACTAAGTTTGTTTTGGCATCAGAGGATAGTAAGTTACTATGATATGATACTTGCCCTATTCATTGGTGAAAGTAAACAAATACGGTACACATTGCCGGCTTAGCAACAGCCCGATATGGACACTGACTCAGAACGGAATAATAATTATAACTACTGTCTCATGTGTGTCCTATAATTACGTAAGTAAATGACTCCGTACTTTCATACGACTTTGTGTTAATAATTACACCTGTGTGTTGTTTACTAAATTATTGATGATTGTTAGGTTTGTTCAGTGCCGTAACTAGACTTTTATACGCCTGGTGCGAGCTTCCATAATTATGCCCCTAGAAAAAAGTACAGTAAAAACGAAAAGGACGAGATATACAATTTCTACGCCCGTCCAGCGACTACAGTTACGGGACTACAGTTTCGACACTCGGTCCATTATTATGATGTTACAAAGGTAGATTGGATACCTACATATTTCGGATATCCACAAAACATTGTAGGAAAGTACTACCCTCATTTGCCATTTATTTATTTAATTCTTTATGCACACAAAAGTACAGAGGCGAACTTAACCTTTTCAGTAGCGTAATTAGAGACACAATAGAAAGACAATGACCGAGCGAACGCCGGCGTTCACTCGGGGATTAATGAACTAATGCCTTAAGGCATTTTCTACCAGTCAACCAAGACAGTCAGCCATCATAAAAGTACAAAGACTTAAATGAATCATATTTATCAACTTAGTATTCTATATAGACTTTGTATAGAACATATCAATAACAATGGTTACATTCAGGTGGTATTGCATAGCTCGAAGGAAACAGATCGTTGGAGTGCGCCAAATAACATTGTCAATCAACTATGGACTACATCCGTTCTTTATTCAGGCCGAGACTATCCATCACTTTAGCAATGACTATACGACATGCATTATTTTTGCTAGGTTTTAAATTTTTTTTACTAGTTGAGACCTCCAACGCATAAAATCATAAAGTGATATTATTTGAGTTAACTTGTATTATAAGAATATAAAATGAATATTACAATTTCTTATTACATCCAGCGTCTGGTACTTGTCTGATCTTATATTCATCGGTTATATGAATTTTCAAAAATTATTTATATTATTACAATTACAAAAATGCACTTTTTGCCTTCAGCCTGGGAGGTGTCGATTAGTGTGATTATTTTAAAATCTACATCCTTCTAACAAAATTCTAAATCAAAATAATTGTTATCTAGCTATACATACGTAACCACGTTAATATTTGGAAATTCTTCTTACAAACGATTGATTCACATTTGATATCACATTCAGAAAACTTCAGTCTACGCGATAAATTACATAAACGCACAAACACAAACTAAAACTGACTGTTAACACAAACAAAAATTTTATCCAAATCCACGGACACTTCTTTTCGATGATGATAATAACAATTTAAAAAATATTCTTTGTTTTTAAAATTAGAACGTCAATGAGCGGCCAGCATGAGTCGTGGCCGTCAACTGAGGATGCATCTGCATCAACCACAGCGCAACATCTACACGATATCGCCACTACGGCGAGTCTTAAGATAACTCGACCCGCGTGAGAATCATAACAATCATGTTGACATACAAAGTGTCGCACAATTTAAAGATATCGGCGATATAACGAAGTTTTTATAAACAAAATGATAAACAATTTGGGTTCGCTGGCGGATTTTTTAGGTAGTTTTGCTTATCGACTTCAATTTATTCTTTCAAATGTCAGAAGATACATCGCTTTGCATCCGGGTCACATCTGATTTCAAGGGTAGCTGCTAGATGAAGTGTAAAACCAATCTTACTCCAGGACAAACAACGATAAATCTTTTAATGAAAACATCTAAATCCAATAATCCAACCAACCGAGACCTTACGGCCCCCGAGCCCCACCGCTGTGCGCTCTTTGAACCCTCGCTTGAGATGCCCTTGAATATCAGAAGGAGGGGCATACGAGTATGTTTTATTTAAATAACTCAAAACATTCAATAATGGAGTCCCTAGATCCCTAGCCTACTTATTCAAAAGGCGTTAGCACCAAAACGTTAAACAATAATGTGAGAAAAAGTATTATAACAATTGCCTCTAAACATGACGGAATTCTGTAGTAACAAACGCAAAAGAAATAATAAAAAAAACAACCGAATTGAAAACCTCCTCCTTTTTTAAAGTCGGTTAAAAATAGTAAGCCGGATTACTGAGAACAATATTAATCCTCATTACTCATCCAAAATAAACACGAAGAAAGTGATCTAATACCGAACGTTTATGACTACGATTCTTGATAAGGAAAGTGTAACAAAAAATCTAAAGATAAGGAAGGAGTCGATTCACTACACGTGTACCGGTATTCATCAGCATGTGGCCAAGTTATAAAATGAATGACGTTGGGCACTTATCATGGAGAGTAAGTGAATAAAGTTCTTGTAAACCCTTAGGTATGGCACTCGGGGTTTATTTTAGGCACCTCTCAGCCCTCAGGTGAGTTTACGAGCGACAAATTGGCTTGCGGCGACGGTTTTTGGGAATGAAAATAAAGGTCACCTGCAAATTCATATTCCACGTGTTCTGCGAACTTTTGAGATGAAAGTACGTGTCGTACATACGGTAGGCCTTTTGTTGATGAATATTTAAGGGTTAACTGAAGAAAATAAAGCGTTCGTAGACGCTTGAAGCGAACGGATGCGATTTAGAAAGCTCGAATCTTATTTCCAAGACTTGATTGGCATTGAATTTTTAAACCACTTTATCGCCTCTTTTCAAATGGTTTTCTCGGAAGAACTAGCAATATCCTAAGTGATTGATAAGGTCCTATTTAAAGCAGTAACTAAAAGAAACATTTCCTTAGTAAACGTCGACGTGTTCCTCACATCATTAGTCTCAATTTACCCTGTTTATCTGTTGTGAGGCGTCGAGACAAACAGACCAACAGACGCCTCCCACTGAGCTGCTCTCAGGCTAGATATCGACGGGAGCTAAATAAGTAATTGGATTTAATTAATTAGACTTCTCACTCATAAGTCGCACTTAATTCCAGCGTCTGGTCTGGACGTGGCTGAGAAGTATTTTGCTCATGAATTATTGCGTCGACGTACGTAAAATGGTTCGAATGAGCTGAGAAATGCTGTTTGTTAATTCTGTTATGTTAATTACTATGTTGTTTGAAGTAATACTTACTTTTCTTTGTTTTACTTTACTTTGAGTAAAATAATATTAGATAGAGAGGTTTTCTTTAATTCTAGTTAATTACTGACACTACTTTTAAAAATTATTGCCAACGCGATAGTATTTTTGTATACTAACTAACAACTAACTGAGTTTAAGTTAACATAGTGTAATGTCCGGTTACAGGTAACAAATGGTCTATTCCGCTGATTAATTCCTGATTCTTAAACCCTCTTGAGGTTTATTCTAGCGACCAGAATGTTATGGAATCCCTGAAAACTCCTATCCAGACTCATTGCTCTAATCTACGCTCATCACATAAAGGTCTTCTTCTATGCCCTACTCATCACACTGATTTCCTTCACTGTTCTTTCTTTGCTAAGGCTATTTCTCTGTGGGATACGCTCCCTCAAGTGGTCAGGATGGTTACAAACCGATTTAAATTCAAGATTGAGGCTTTATTTTATTGCACCTACTACTATTCTTCTCTGGTTGACTGGTAGAAAATGCCTAAAGCATTAAGTCCACCTCTGCATCTTTATGTCCATAAAGTATTACATAACTTAATAAATAAATTGCACTCGTCTTCATATTTTGTAGGCAGACATTTTTAATTAAATGCAATACGGACAAGACGACAATAGACTTTCACAGACAGATTGACTAATAGCAGAGTACCTAGAACCTACATGCACGTTGACAATAGACGAATTAAATGCCCACTTTATATTTAAATTGCCTTTATGAAAAGGAAGTTGTAAGCGATATTCAAAGTAAGTAGTTAATATTATACAGTGACCTGTTTACTAAGAGTCGTCATTTAACTACAAACAAGCTAGCTACTTGAATCGTGAAGATAGCAGCTGTTAACCATACTGTCGTTTTTCCATGTTAATAAATCTATTGTTAGCAATGTTAGCTAAGTAATCAGTCCCGTACTTAATAAATGAAACAAAATGGTACATTTTGATCCAAGCGGAGAAAGTTTGTCATTCCGACCGAGGCGGAATGTGTAGGAGCTGGAGGCGAGGGTGTTATAGAGCCGAGTGCTGCAGTGACAAATATTCACGTGTATCAAAGTACGTTTTCCAATACACTTACGAAGAAATAAAAAAACAAGGGTTGACCGCCAAGCCAGATATGATAAATACAATAAATGGTGACGGGCCTAGGCGAGTTCGTGAACTTTTCCAGACTATTCCATAAAACCAGAAAATTGCATGCCTAAAAGCAGTAGGTTAGTAGTTTTCGAGTAAGTGTTTTAAAATTTTGAAGTTATCCCCTGAATTAGACTTCGTAGAAAGGCGTCTAAAGGGGCTCAGTAGAGCTGAAGCCTGTTAAGTTCGAAAAAGGTCCTGTGATCCAGGGACATAAAGGCCAACTCTAGGAACACAGGTGGGATTTTAGGCAGTATAAGACTGACATGTCTTCTCGCACCGCCCAAAGCGGGGAAAGTAATTTGAGGACTCCGAACCTCAAAAAAAAGAAAGCATATCGTGACCGCAGCGATGCGTTTGAGATAAGATGCTAGATAATAATATTGCAGATGCCCTGGACTGCATTCCATACAAACTTAGCTTTCTCTACTAGCCTGCAATTATCATTTTTATTATTATTGATAGGATCAGATGGTAAGTGATGATGTGGTCGACAATGGAGCACGCTTGCTTAGAAGTAACCTGTTCACTCTTGAATTACAGACCCCGTTGTATCTATCAAAAAACACGGACTCCGGCAGAGAATTCCACTCCTTAGCTGGACGCACAATATCTTGTACAGATAGCGGCACGAATCTTGAAAGCTCGGCGAATGGGCGGGGATCGCTTTGCACATCATACACAACAGCGAGCCAATCGCTGTACAAGGATTGCACTTCCCGCTCCCGCGTATCTTTTCATACCACTAAAGAGACCCAATATTTCACTTCTGCGCTCAAGATCCGTGCCGGTATCTGTACACTGTCACATTCAAATCACGAGAAAAGATAATTATGAAATATACATAACCTCGCGAGAACTAACAGTTAGGTCAATGGCAGGTATTCGAGAATCGTAATCCATATAAAGTAGAAGGTCAACCAAATTCACTCATCTCTGCAAACAAAACGACACGATGCGCCTAACAAAATCAAGGATATCAAAATATGGTCAAACAAAGAATCTTTTCATGTATGGCTATGAATACCCCTTGTATTCATATTCACTCATCAGGAACCTAAGAAATATAACGAAGAATGAAGAGAACAAATAAATCACTTGACTTTTAATTTCTCGTAATTCAGTTTCTATATTAAAGATATATAAGATACAATTGACATCGAACTGTAATTGGTATCACTCACGACATTTACAGGTCGCTATTGATTTTCGTCGATCGCCAGTTCCACTGTGTATTTCATTACTAATTGGGCTACTTTAATTTAAGAATAATCGATTTATTGTGTTCTCAATAGCGGGTCTAAGCTTGGTGAATTTTACTACTAGTTATATCTACTTGTAATTTCTAAGCTTAGGTAAGTTTATTTTGTCAGTGTTGTGAAGTTTAGACTATACAGGTGTTTGGTTGGTCTTCTGCTTAATTTATCATTGTAATTAAAAAGTTCATTGATATTTATTGATTAATGATATTTATTTTGAAAATAGGTTTTTAAAAACACTTTTACACGTACTTAAAATGTTTTCGTCAATTTAAACTAGATGAAGCCGGTGTTTCTTAGCTGACTACCCTGAGAAGACACAGAAAAAAACTCAGGGGGTCTCTTTTAAATTTCATACAACAAATATGTAATCGTCAAATCATATGTGAACCATGCACATTGGATCTGAGGTGGTCTTTTGAAGAAAGAATCACACAGTTCTGAGTGAACCTGTCGAGTCAGTGCAAGCATTTGTCAGTATTCGTGTAGCTCAACTCAGGACTACTATGGAGCTCAACTTATTTTGTAAGTAGGTTATAAATAACACTTTTGTACGTAAATTTTTTCGCCAATTTATACTTGATAAGACCGGTGTTTCCTTGCTTACAACCCTGAGAAAAAACATCGAAACAATCTCAAAGGTTAAGATACATACAGACATGTCAATTCGTCAAATCATGAACCTAAAAGTGTCTAAGATGGTCTTTTTAGGAAGGAACTACACAGATTTGAGTAGACCTTTCCAGTCAGTGCAAGTGTAGCTCAACTCAGGAGTACAAAGGAGCTCAATGACTCGACGAGCTATATGAAAGGAAGGACATTTGGGTAGGCAGCATAAAGTACTCAAACCTCCAGACAACATTTGAATTTCTGATTGCAACCATCAATTTGTTCTAGTTTAATATTATAAAATCTTATAAACTAACTCTGCATATGTCTCTAACGGTTTCTCACCGAACAAAATTTGTATTTTCAGTGTGTTAATGCTACAAAACAGGAAGAAAGCTTACCTTCATCATTAGAATCTGTCTGTCCAGAGGTATTAGGATATCATAAGATTAAGATGTTATGTTGCATAGAGCGTGGCGGGGAGTGATTGCTTGTACATGCCTGTGACGACATTTATGAAGAGTTATGAAAGCAAGTGAAGAAAATAACCCGTAAATTAAAGATTGTTGATGCTGATCAAATAAAAATAATAAACGTAAACAGGAAAAAAGAATGTACACCGTTAGAATTACCAAACACAGAAAAAATTTCTTTAATATTTTCTTAAATCTTTCACCTGTAATATCCCGTTATCAGAACAAAGACCAAGTACCAAGACGTCATAGATGGTAAGATGGACATTACGGCGAAGGGCGGCGCAGCGGGCAGTGCTCGTTTGCATCTGTACGCCTATGGTAGTGTTTATGAAGTCTTGTCAAAGCGAATAAAGAAAAACTGAATTAATCTTTGGTTGTTAATGCCAAGTAATTAAAAATATTTATGACTAAGAAAATTTACCATCACCAGTAGAATGAATAAACGCTAGTTCAAAATTTATAGAACCTGTATATAGAACCTATTGCCTTAACTTTTCATTAACCTTTTACCTATAACAACCAGGTTAACTTTACCTACAGAGTTTTAATGGCGAAGTACTAGGACATCATGGATAGTTAGGATGTTGTGTTTACCTGCATGCGGCGTGGCGGGCAGTGGTCGCTTGTCGGGCGGGGCGCGACGAGCGGCGGCGGCTGAAGCGGGCAGCGGGATCGACGTCTGCAGCACCGACACTTGCCTGCACAAACATTCAGTGTTGATCATACATTTGAAACAACATAGGTAAACAACACAATTAATATGCTTGCTGAACAGTTTAGAACAAATTAGGAAAATTGTTTTTGGACAATTTAACTAAGAATTTGTAAAAAGGTAGGTAGGTGGGTTGTCAGTAGGCACTGAGCGTATTAAAAATACTTAAAACTAAACAAGATTCTAAAATATCTGAAGAAAAAAAGATCACTGTCAGTCATTGCATTTAGATTAAAACAAATAAAAATACACAACTAGTCGCAATCAAACCGAGTAAGAACGTAATCCCTTCAATGAATGGTCACAATTTTACTTAGGAACACTGTTCTCGCTAGACAGCTCTCATACCTTCCATGTATTATGCATGATATAACATAATCAATATAATATCCAACCAAGTAAGTACATACAAGAAAACGATTACCATAAATTAAAATAAAGTCGTTAATTATTGTTTTATTTCATTCATGCGTACAAGCGTAAAATAATCAACGATTTTATGAGTGTCTGGCGATCCGGTCCATTGAATTACGACATTACAAGCCTTTCCTGTAAATCGAATCAAATTTCCGATAAAGTTCCCTGGTAAAACCTACTAAACATAACATAGTAAACATTTAATATATGTTTATGCCGTGGCCAGATTTTAGAAATTGCCTTCATGATAAGACCAAGTAAAACTGACCAAACTGGGTTTTAAACGTTAAAGTTTGATGATATTTCAATCCTCGTTTGGCCTACTTTCTTTAGACTTTTAATTATCATAGAATTCCTACATCAATGATATGGCCAAAAGAGGTTTGACATATCAAAGTTTAAACGATCTGGCCAGTTTTAGTTGGCCATATCATGAAGTGATCAATTCTAAGATCTGGCCACGACTTAGATATAATAATCCTCCTGATCGAATTTCGATTATGGTGACCAATCTTAACAAAGATTTAAGCCAAGTACGCAGGAGATATTTATTGTAGTGCACAAGTGTGTGCGAAAACACAGGAATCCTCTCTGTACCTTTAGACTGATAGGCTGGCAATCCGAACCGAACCATTTCTATACCTGGGTAGCAGGGGCGATGCCTGATAGGCCCATGGAAAATGTATGAAAGGGATAAGTACTCGTGGTCCTAGAACGCAAAAGGCAACCGGAGGAACATAGGTGTGGTTTTAGTCAGTAAAAATCTGACACGGCCTCCCGATCCACAGCGGGAGAAGTCATAAACATCCACCGACACATCATGTGTAGCATGTAGATATCTACTATAACCGGTCACATAAGATTGTCTTAACCAGACTCTTTTTAGGGAAAAACAAATAAAAACAGAAAATTTTAATGTAGTTGTTCAATAAAGGCAGGTGGTCTTGGTGGGGTACTTACACACCTTGGGCAAAGGTACTCTTAAAACAGGAAAACGTGCCCCTCCGTTTTTCTGCCTTTCCATTTCATAAAATTTTTGCTACAGAATTTCTTGTAATTCTTTTTCATGAACCGTAATTATCCAGTCCCCTTTCCACCGTAGAAGGGTAGGTGATCATATATTTTACTGGGTTTCCGGGTTTTAACACCCGTAGTCCCATTAAAGAACATCTGAAATGCATTATTTTTACACCCATTTGTTGAAGAGAAAAAAATTTTCGAACTGAACTGGCTTAAAAAATCCGTTCTATGAAACAGGAATATGTAACTAATAATATGTTTTGGTGTTGTAACTAAATACCTATTCGTGTAAATAATACGAGTATCGTTTAACAGCTTCTGCTAGCGGCTTTACTCACGTAAAAGAAAAGTTCACAAAAAATAAAAGGCCCGATTTGACATTTGTCAAAATGAATACGCGAAAAGAATACTCGCAATATATTCCATCATATTATTTAAAGCACCAAAAAACAAGTATCTATTTTTTTAAAACACTTTATGTAATAGTTATTATTTTATTGTTTCTATCAGTTTCGTTCCAAGTTACATTCTAGGGTCTTTCTCAAATGTCAAAACTGGCCTTCTATTTTTTAACTCATTAATAAATTGGCCTCAGTAATAAAGTGGCCTTCTACTGGTGGAAGAATTTTTAAAATTGGGTCAATAGTTTTCAATTTTAATAATTGAAAACAAAATTACAAATCTTCCCTCTTTTATTACAAATGTAATAAAATACTAAAATATCATAAATAACACAAACTTATACAAGTAATACCGATAGTAACAGGGGCGACAGGGATAATAGAGTATAAAGAGTTTCATAGATTATTTTGACAAATTATATTCAGGTAGCATATATATAATACAAAAACAAGTAGCAATACATACAGTTACCATTTTTAGCAAAGTACTAGGAGACACAGTATTTGTAACTAATTAGGAGCGGATCCGAGGCTCATTTTCTCTGATGGGAGCAAAGCAAAACCGCCGGGAGAAAACCCTAAAAGAAAACATTTTTTTAAAAACCATAAGTATAAGGTTCTCATCTAAAACCTATAAATATGTAGGGACATCTCTAAGAATAATCTATAAAACTAATAGGCTGCTGCCAGCGTTCTGGGCACTTTTCCCATTGACACCGATGTGGACGAATTTTTTGATGCCCTATGAGTTTTTTTTTCTACCCTTTTGTACATATTATTATTTTCAGTTTGTTTATATACCTATTAAGTTATATTATTAAATAATTAAGATGTATATATATATACATATATTAACAAAGATACCTCATGTTGTAAAAATATAAAATGAAACTAATAAAGTGATCGTATAATATATTAAGAGCGGCCAACCATATATATCCTTACATTTACTTACAACCGTTCTTACGTGATTATGACATTATTACACATCTTTCTCTAAATATTTAGGAAACACAGATATGTAATGAGTCCAGGTTTCTATTGTAATCAAAACATAAATTTGCGTAAGACTAAACCAGTAAAGATCTTTGAAAATTTGCTATTCTGCGTCAACTTTGACCCTTCGCAATGTACCTACTCATAATATAAAAACCTTCTGCAATTAATTGAGACGAATTATTTTTTTCAAAAACATTTACGTTTTTTTTAAAAAAAAAAAAAACAGGCTTTTCCTGGAACAAGTTTTCTTAAATATTCGATTAAATTATGGAATTTCCGAATGCCAACAAAGTTTTCACGCATTAGATATCTCTTTTTTCGCGTTGCCTCTCATTTTTTTGCTCATCAAACATTGCGGTGGATGACACAACAAGCTTCTAACCATGCTCACACCATGACGTTTGACGAGTTAAGAAGGGCCCTCTTAACCGAACAACTATAAAAACATTTCAAAGTGAACGCAGAAAAGTTCAGCAGTAAGATATAGGTGGAGTCACACACAGCGATATTTAACATTGTCGCGCTATTTCATATGTAATGACTCGTAACATGGCAGAAGCCATAAAATGAAAGTATTTTTAACATCAAATAAGATCTAAAAATGGCTGTGGTTTCATAAAATTCTTTGGCAGCTTTCTTAATCATCTTTTCCCATAACGAATCTGATGCATCTCTGTCTTTTAAGTCGACAGAAGTACTTAATCCAACTGCTTTTTTTATTCGGGTTTTGTATTGATACAAATGCAATGTCTATACGTAGGTACTAATATCCAGGAATGTTATGGATATGAAATTTCAGATCTGGATATGGAATAATAATAAACCGATATCGGATGCGGTTACGGATATAAAATTATTTCGGGGTATCCGCTAGTTTCGGATAGTATAGGATACGGATATTATGATGTCAAAATTGACAAATTTAAACATAAACCAGGACCGTTCATTGTGGCGACACTTGAGAGAGACCTGCGTCCAACAGTGGACGTCTTTGGGCTGAAATGATGATTAAGATGATGATGATGTAATTATAAACAAGTTTTCAATGAAAATCATTTTTAACCGACTTTAAAAAGGTCGAGGTTCTATGTTCAGCTTAATTTATGTTTTTTTTTTTTAATGTAGGTTCACCGATTTCTCGGTCAATTGTGTACCGATTTTGAATTTTTTTTTTTATTAGTAGGTTATGCTTCCAAGTTGGTCCCATAGAGATATTTTTATGATCTAATCATGAAATTCGAAGATATGGAACAGAATTCCTAATAGGATCACAGCAGAACTGTCGTAACAAGTAAAATTGCTTTATTTATACGTGTAGTCGATGACTGACTGAAAGAAGAGGGGGAATATATCGAACTGATCTGATGATGAAGCCTGAAGTTAAGCACTGGAACTAGTAATAAATTAATTTAATCTAACCGTGTTTGGTATTATTAGAACTGTCATGAGATGCACTCCTGGCTACAAGGTATTTAAGTATAGCTGAGGTGTACTTTTTAGTGGTGGTACTATAACTAAAATGTGTAAAATAAAAACTTATAACAAAAAAAAATCAACCGACTTATAAGTCAAAAAAAAACACTGAAAAGTGTAAAATTACTTTATTTTGGAAGTTAGTGTTAAAAAAGGAAGAGACATACTTAACTATTATATTGAATTCGGTTGTATTTTTTTTGTAAAAAGTTTTTTATTGATAGCAAGCTTTTATACTATATAGGTACTACTGTTTCGAATCGAAAAAAGAATGTTTAGTGTTCGATAACTCATTTATCGGTAAGGCTACATAACATCACACTGCAAACAATAGAAGTGGAGGAGTAACTAAAGATGTGGGTAAAACTGCGGGGTGCAGAGATAAAATTTAAAAACAATTATATCCATTATGGCTAATAGGAAATACATTTCAAAGTTGGAAGCAGTACGGTGCTCCGATCTGTATCAGTATACATAAATAGACGAGAGGCTCTTTAAGGAAATGATTCTACATTAGTAAAGACCTAAGGCATGGGTCACTAGTAAGCTAGATAGACAAGACTGGCTGCAGGAAAACACGATACGGCCGCTTGAACTGCGCCGAGGCACGAGCGTGCCTCACGAATTTATAATAAACCACTGGCTAAGAAGCTCTCCGGTCTATGCTATTAGACCATATTCAATAATATTATTAACATTAGTAGTAAAATTTTATTTAATTATTTACATACACACAAACACTTAAAAAAGAAAAGAACAAATATAGATAGAAGAGCATAAAGGTGCTGCTTATTCAATTCAATTGAATTTATAAATTAATTGAATTGAATTATCAAATGGTGGGTTAGGAGGGTGAAAAACAGCCTACAATCTATTCTCAGACCCGTCAAATATACACAAAAAAAAAATCATAAAAGCCGGTCAAGCCGTTTCGGAGGAGCAACACACACTTTTATATATTACCTGATCTGAATACCTATATTATTGTACATAACAATGAAATAAATTCAACATAATGAGAATCCATTATGTTGAATGAATTATTGTTGAGTTGAATGGCAAAAATTACAATTAACATTTTATTATGTAGTGTGCTTCTGCTACAGCCCACTAGATGTCGCTTGAATATAATTGAATTTTCAAAGGGGGTAGGAGGGTGAAAAACAGCCTACAATCTATTATCAGACCTACCAAATACATACAAAAAAGTCATAAAAACCGGTCAAGCAGTTTCGGAAGAGCAACACACCTATGACACGAGTTTTTATATATTAGCTGACCTGAATACCTATATTTTTGTACATAACAATAAAATAAATTCAACGTAATCGATTGTCATGGCAAAAATTACGATAAACATTTTATTATGCTTTGTGCTTCTGCTACAGCCCACTAGATGGCGCTAATATTAAATCCGCGCATGATTTTACAAAAAGCTCGCAAACAATGCGCTCTGTCAATAATTCAGTACCAAACTTTTACTCAAAGTAAAATCAACAGATTTGTACAACGAAAGTTCTTGAAACACCGGGGTGGTTTCAAACAAATAGTTTGTTTCAAAGTTTTGTGTGTTTCAAATGTACAGAAGAATGCAGAACCTACCTATAGTTGAAAAGCTCATGTTTTCTACCTAGCAATGTAACAATAGAAAACGCATTAAATCTCTTTCAAGTTCAGATTTTCTTTTGTATCGTAGTCTAAAGTTTCCCTACGATACATCTTAATCCAATAGTCTGCGGTCTAGACGGGAATTGCTTTTTTATTCTTAGACAATCATTCCTATATGTACAAAAAAATAACTTTGTTAAAAACCGTTTTAAAGTTGATCAAAGTAATTTTTTGATAGATATTACTTCCTACTTATTACCTACCTACACAAATGCTATCTTGTCTGCCGTATCGACTTTGTATGTAAAGAAGTTTTAAAAATTAAAGTACATCGAAGGACTGGAAGAGAACAATTTGCCTGCTGCGGTCTTCCCGTCCGATTATAATTTAGGTGTCTTCAAGGCTAGAGGGAATATGCTCTTAATAAACTAATGCGCTTCACCATCAGGTGGGATCGCAGTCAAGCACTAGGTTATATTAATTTAAAAAAAAAATTGGGCAAGTGCGAGTCGGCCTCGTGCACTGAAAGTTACTTATAAAAACTTACTTATGGAAACAGTTCTATTTCCGAATTGAGTTACGAAGATTTTTCCAAATCGCACAAAAAGTTTTTTTTTTGTAACGTAACTACAAAACAGTTTTCAGATTTTTTCCTATAATTGTGCTTGATACTATGAGACCTTGCTTCATGCCAATTTTTAACATTCTAGGTCAACGGGAAGTAGAATATGAATTTTGATTGAGAGTGTCGAAATACACGTTTTTTGCAAAGTAAACGACCGTATCTTTTTTTTCCGTTAACTCAGAAGTTTAATCTTTTTGCAGCTTCAAGGGACCGCAGACCGCAGAGTATATGGTTTTAATTTCAACTCGATACCTCCACGCGTTCCCGAGATAAAGGGTCTTGACTGACAGACAGACAGACAAACAGACAAAAGGATAAAAAAGTGATCCTATAAGGGTTCCATTTTTTCCTTTTGAGGTACGGAACCCTAAAAAAGTCAATTTTATCACAAACCCAAATAAGTCTAGCTTTCTTTCGAAAAGTATAAAAAATTCTAATTTTATTAATATACATTTATTTATTAGTACTTTTGGAGAAATCAATCCTGCTAAATCCAATAGGCAACAATATGTATATCGTTGAGTCATATTACGTAACACCAATAACACCAATATTATGGATTTGTAACAGTTTACGAACAGAATGCAGGGCTTGTTTAGAATGCAGCTAAGTGCAGGCTTTTTGTCCGATCAAAGCTCGATCGATAACGAGGGCGATATACAAACAATGAACATGTGGCGTCGCCTGCGCCGGCGCAACGCGACTCCAGCACTCCGTGTCATTTGACATGCGCTGCTATGCTTTGCGTAACAGATATGTGACACGAGCGCCCGGTTGATAGGCAATAGTGGTATACTGTGTTTTTACGCTTTGGTAAACATGTTAGCATTCGTTGTTATGGATATGCTGTGTCAATCGACACGGGTTGAGATCAAAGTGCAATAAACTGAGAATGTATCCAAACGCATATGTTTATATTGTATAAACATATGCATTTGGATACATTCTGCAAACAATTGCTTTCTCGAAAAATATGCTGGTTTGTCCTAAGTTTGGGGTTGGGATATGCTATGCAAAGTTTAACTGGAAATTAATCTGAGTCTTCTCAGGATCCTCCAATCTCGAGAGCTGATGAGAGCATAACCTGTACCATGACGTTTAAAGTAAGATTGTTTCATTCTTATTTCCAGTGTGGGTAAGAGATGGCGTTAGACAACCTGTACACCTCTGTCTCACCCACACTGAAATAAGAATGAAACAATCTTACTTTGAACGTCATGGTAACCCAGACATTCGTGGCTTAAAGAATACCGATAGTAGAAAAGAGACTAACATTAGAAGAGAATAGCGTGACCTGAAACAATTTGCTCCCCTTCTGAAGATCAAATTCGTCAAATCTGAAAATACAAGTACATAATCGCATGAGAAGAGACTCTTTGCTCACGGAAGAGCCCCTATTTCCGAATACTTATCTCTGTTCTAGTTACCGCAAGTTACCCGCAAAACAAACAAGAACACCCTAAGATCGTGCTCCATCTCTTTCTGACGTTAGCAATTAATTGAATAGACGATAAACGATAGATAGACGATCTTGAAGAGGAAAATATTAATACAAACAGGTGGGTAGATATGTGCAAGTGTCGTAGGGCGTGTCACTTCCAAAATAGCGAGCGAGGCGCGTGACAGGCCTTCCGGAGCAAGCGGCTCGTTCGGAAATAGTGGGTGTCGTGGGACCCGCGCCATGTGATGTCACGTTGTACCATTTCACACACCGCTATATTAAGTGCCTCTTGAAAATTTACTGCTCTTCAATCTGTCATTCTCTTTTTGAATTTTGTTGTTAGAAGCAAAACGAATTAGGTGACTGGAAGACCTACTTTTGAAGTACCTATATTTTTTAGTGTTAAAAATAAGGAGCTTCTGAACATGTTACTCAGCAATGACGTACGAACGATTGTAGCTACTTTATTTTGTAATTAAAACGTGTAGGTTTATTTAGAATCAATATCAGCATATAAACATACACTCAACTTCAGTGAAAGTAACCCTGTAGAGTCCAGGTACTGAATTTCGAACGGGTCATCTCACACGGCCATAAAACCTCATATCTGTCTAATAACAGCGATTAATATCGCCTACAAAGGGCGAGTGGAGGGCGATGCACCTCCCTTCATTGTTTACCCATCTCCGCAACTCAGAGCGACGAGATCTTGAGATCAAAGATTACCCACCATCTTACTTTTACGACATTGATGTAATACTGCTGTAAAATTTTGTGCGTGACTTGAAAGATTCTTGTAAGTCCTGAAACTCATGTGTATTTTAAGCCACGTTCGCTAAGTGAACTGCTCTTCAAACATCGATCTGAAGAAATATCGAGTCAACAAAGAGCTTTTGTGTTAACCGAAGAAAGACGACGCCTTTGAAAATAGGGTTCGTTACAAGCAAGATTCCGCCTTCATATTAGAATATGAAATGAAACGCCGCGAATAGCGTAATTTACTACGCAACAGGATAAAAAGACATCATTAGAATAACGTCTAGAAGGCTTTTATACCGATTCAATAACATAGAAAGTAAATAAAAGTTGATTAAATTAATGTAGGCTACATTAACGGTGTTATAAGGTTTCATAATTATATTTTTACATTTCATTACTCGAGAATTTACAGCAATGAAGACCTTGAAGACTTATAAATTATACCTGTTGCTAAGAGACGTTCAAGAACCACCTCTTAGCTTGCTCCCTGGCAACAGTTCCTACTATAATTATTATTGATTGAATAATGATTATATGGTTTAAGGAATATTTCTACAACGATACACATACCTCCTGACTTCGGGCGACGTTGGAAGGCTTCTAGATTTCCTGTTCTTGCTGTGCTGCCGGTGGTGGCCATGACCGGAGTTGGTATTCCCCATGGTTCGTTTATTGCCCTCAGGCACTCATATAACGTAACATATCGCAGTACAAAAGGCACAATACACTCGAGTTGCAATAGACACACATTTTGCACATTTCACGGATGACACTGTTCCCATTTTATTGTTTTTCTATATACAAGTATCCCAAGCGGAGTTGTCACGCGAAAAACTTTTATATTGTCTACCCTCCACGCTAGAAAATATTTCCTATTTGTGTCATTATTTATGCTGCGGTTGGCTGGATGCGAGAGTAATAAAAAACATCCTACTGATACAACATGTAAAAAATTAGATTTCCAAAACGTTTTTTTACGTTCATAAAATTGTTTCTGCATGTTCAAATGCCCTTGCTTTAATGTCAAGCATTAAGACCAAAATTCTGATCAGTGTTATGGGTTTGGCGTGACTCAATACCTGTCTATAATTCAGCTCGGTGAGCACCACAAATGCCAATGTTCGCCGGCGCTTCGAGCATTGCTGGAATTTCAAAGGTCAGTTCGGTTGAACCGCCGCGCCATAACTTACTGACCACGGGCGCACGACCACTAACATTCCCTTTTATTATGTGCAAAATATATTTTTAAATTGCATTTTACTATGAGATAACCAGCCCAATAAGCCACACGTTCCACGTATGATTTCTTTTATCAGAATTGATCTCTAACAATCATCAATTTAGTTAATAGTGGGATAGAAGGGGGACCGAACGATTAGTTATTATTGTCTCTTTGTTCTCAGAACTAAAGACAATGGAGAAAAGGGCCTAATTACGAGTGTCGCTCCAAGAGAGTTCAAGGTACATTAACCTTTTTTGACGCTGAAAATTTATGTTAAAAATTATATAATATTATCCCCGCTACGCTAGTGATGGTCTAAAGAAATGGAACCCGAGCATAATGGACGAAGTTGAATAGGCAGTCATCAAGTGAATTTCACTGCGAATAGTCCATTGTGAGTTGTGACTAGCACTGAACGCCAATGCGGTGTTTTGAGCGCATTATCGAAATTATCATAGCGGGAGCAGTGCACCGGGCACTGGGGCGTGCAATATGCACCTATTCTGTAAGTTAGCAGTTTGCAGTTCCATTCTCACGTAACGAGAAACTTTTGATTGGACTTAGGTTCTATATTAAAAAAAAAAAATAGGAGTACAATGTTCCCTGTTTATATTGCTTTTAAATTTCGAATGCTAATGAACTGAATAGATTTTACAAGCGGTGTTGCTTAATCGTGATCTGTATTCTTTCATTGTACGCCCAAAGCTTTTGTTACTAATTTATACAGTGATTATTATGACGCTATTATGACACGACGGAGCTTTGAATTTATTGTTTTCGTGTCACGCTCAATGGCTCTTTCTTTCGTTCTTGATAGGTCGGCTATCAATATTAAAATAAAGTTTTTCTAAGTAAATGTAACCACGACTTTTAACAAACACGACATAAAAAACAAAAATGTACTCAAACAACGACCAAATAAACATCACTTGGGTCTCGAAACGATATTGTGATGTGATATGCGAAGGTACAGAGGTAAATAATTCATGAGCACTTCACTTAAACCCGACGCCTATAAGCCTAACGCCCACTTCACATAATGACAATGGACAAATCGCGTAAAAGACCGGGGTGAGGGGGGCGAGGGTATCTCGTGAGATGTCAAATGTCGTTCGTGAGGGATAAATCTAGATTGGTGGGTGATGCATGACTTTACTTGCTTGCGTGCTTTAATTCAAATCCCTTTTGTGATTTTCGATATGCGCGGTGTTCCAAGAATTCCTTGTGACTGCTCGACTGGTTTATTTCGTCCGTAATGAGCGTGAACAGCATTTGTTTGAGAACAAAACATTCCATTTGTTGGTTATATCAATCATGTGCTTTCTGCAGATGGGTTTACGTTTTCGTGGAAAGCTAAACTGCTATTAAGAACTGTGACTAAGAAACCTGCAAGACTAATGTTTGGACAGTTATAAATTCTTTGGCACTGCACTAACTCTCACTAACTTAACTCTAACTTCCTTTTTCTTTTATTAATATTTTATATCTACTTACATGTAATAAAGACAGCTCTAACAAATTTTTTAGCCCTACCAAATCTACTGGTATTTTAAATGAAAAATAAAAACACTATGTATCCATACATAATTATTTTATAAATGCGAAAGTAATTATCTGCTATTTCTTTTCAGAAGTAGGTACGCCTTAGGGCGGAATTCACCAATAAATCTAATCGCGTTTTTTTTTAAAATCATATAAACTAGTGCTTGACTGCGATCACACCTGATGGTAAGCGGAGATGCAATCATTGATGGTCAGGCGCACTACTTTATTAAGAGCCTATTCACTCTAGCCTTGAAGACACCTAAACTAATCGGGTTTTAACGTTTGGCTCGCATAATCGCGTTTAGCCGCTGTTTTTCTTTTGTTGTATTTTTACAAGTGACACTAGTGACAGTGGCTAAACGCGATTATGCGAGCCAAACGTTAAAACGCGATTAGTTTTATTGGTGAATTCCGCCCTTAGTCGCTTAAACAATCTAAATTAAATTTAACATAGATGTAGTTTTGGACTTAGATAAGAACAAAAGATACTTTTTATCAACATTATTTTAAATACATGCCATTCCACAAAACTCCTGTTATCTTGAAGCTCACTTTGAATGAGTTACCGATGATTGGTTTCCAAGTTCAGAAATGCTATGTCAAGTTACAAGCAACAAACAATTATAGACTTATAGACTGAATAGAATTAGAATTATAGACTGGCCTGTTGGTCTAGTAGTCAGTGGCCCTGACTGCTATGCTGGAGGTCGTGGTTTGGATTCCCACCCAGGATTTGTTCTGGGTGGGAATCCAAACCACGACCTCCTTGTTTGTGTGATAAGCACGATCATTTGTTCTGTGTCTGGGGTAATTTATTTATAATATGTATATATCTAGAAACATATAAATATGTTTATCAGTTGTCTAGTACTCAATTACTCATACCACAAGCTTTGCTTAGTTTGGGACTAGATGGCGTTGTGTGAAAGTTGTGGAATATTATTATTATTATTTTACTATTATTTATTTAAACTTCATGTACAGTAGTGGTACATATGCAGACTTAATCCAACAAGGCATTCTCTACCAGTCAACCTTTGGGTAAAAAGACGACACTGTGGTAGGCTTGCACAATAAACAAATAACAGATAATTCAAAAAAAAAAATAAAATAAAAAAAAATTATTTATAATAATAAAATACATATATATGCTAAAATTATAAACTAATAAATACTATGAAAAATATCAAATTATTAAATAATTCTGACGAAGACAAAACTAAAGTTGAGAGGACTTCAAGTAGTAGTTCCGAATTTTACGCTTAAAGGAAAACTTGCTTTCAGCTTTTACTTACTACTTTACTTTTTTTTTTTTTGGTTTATATAAATATTCTTTATTTTAACAAACCTTAAATGTAATCAAGAACTAAAACAAGAAAAATAAAAACACTTAACTACTTTACTTACTTTTTTTTACTTACTATTATAGAATACATAAACGTCTAGCGTCCACATAATGTAATATGCATCTGAGTAACATCTGCGAAGCTGTCTACTAGCTATACGAAGGTGCAACTTAATAGCGACAGCTTAGCGCCTTGCTTGAACAATGCACCTATCTTGTTACTAAGGTTGCCAGCAAACCAACGTATCTTTAACTTAACTATAACTTGCAGCTGTGGTGGCCCAGTGGAAACAGCCTCGACTTACGAGTTGTAGATTGCGGGTTTAAACCCAGCCTTTATTAGCCTTACTTTCAGTAATTTATTTCATCACCACTGCTCTTAAAACGATGAATGAATACATTGTGAGGAAACGGGCACCTCCTAGAATCAAAAATTCGAAGACATGTGACATCCACCAAACCGCACTGGGCCGCGTGGTGGATTACGGCCCATTCCCTCTCCTAGAGAAGAGCCCTGAGTCCCAGCAGTGGAACATTACAAAGCTGATTATGCTTTATTTATTCTTATGCTTAACTATAACTTAATTTTAACTTAACATTTTTTGCTCAAATGCTCTAACACTAGGGTCAAGAGCTTTTGATTAGAATACTAACAGCCTCTTGAATCGATCTCCAACTTTAAGTAGCTTGCCGAGGTCAGCCTGTGGATGGGTGAACATCCCAACATTCTGAGATTCCTCCATGACTTGGAAAGCACGTTAAGCCAGAGCTGCAGATTGTTCAAAGGCTTTGCCGCAGCCGCAGTCCTCGCAAAAAAGAACAACTGATCAATTCTGACGCACCATCCCGCTCCACACAGAGCGAGATAACTGTTTATCTTGATTGTATCCGTTCAGTGAAATAGGCCTTACGATTTTCCCTTGAAATCCTAATTTAAATTCAATTTCAGTTCATTGGTTTAGCTGCCAACCCTGTGTAACGAGCAAACAGAGAATCGCTTTTCGTTGAAGCGAACATCGACAGGGCTTGTACAGCACACAGTTTTATGCAAATTTATGCGCGTACATATTCGATCGGCCATTAATGCATTTGGCTAAGTTCACGTGGCTTAATTGAACCGTGGTTTAATTGAACCACATAAATTTTACCGACGTTACAACGTTCTCACGGTGATGTGCAAAGGTTTCAATTAGTTATGCGATTAATTTGAGGATAGTGAAATTATTTGGTGTGTTAAATTATGAATCAGTATAATTATGATTAAGTTTGTGTAATGTAAAAAAGCAGATACGGATCTAAAATTGTGTTTTTACTAAGATTGCATAACTTAGTTCCGCCAAGTCCGTTCCATTATCGGACTAACAAACGTAGTAAGCGTCAGAACCCCTAGACCACTAGCGATATTTGATGTTTAGAGAATACCAAAATTTACTATCTTTTTGCTACTATTTGGTACCTGCCTTCAAATATTTGGTTTGGTTTCGTTACCTTTGGTAACGAGAAAACACAAACATCAGATATCTCATGCCGTAAGTGGTAAAATAAATATTAATTTTGAAAAAATATTTCACACCTAACTTTTTTTTAAGTATGCTAAAAAAAGTTGAAAAAAATGCATGTTGAGGTACTAAAAAGGTAGTAAATATTTGCAAAAAGATAAATTAGCTGTGTTGTGTAGAACTATGAAAAAAACAATGGTCCAGACATCCTGATGTCAGGATGTCTGGCCACTTTCTTCAGGCATTTTCTCGCTGTCAATAGAGGTACCAAATATTTGAAGGCAAGTACCAAATAGTCGCAAAATGGTAGTAAATTTTGGTATTCTCTAAACATCAAATATCGCTAGTGGTCCAGTGGTTCTGTCGCTTAACAAATGTACGGCAATGCGCCACCGATAATATGGTGGACATCCCAACAATACGCACTAAATGTTTTGGGAACACATTCATTGCTAAGCTAAGGACTGGTATTCCCTGCCGGAATCTATGCTTCCTGATAACTACAACCTAGGGGTCTTTAAGACAAAACTGAATAAGTTAATTCTAGGCAAGCGTGCTCCACCGTCAACTACATCATGGCCATCGCTTACCATCAGGTGAGATAGTGTGTGCCTTAAATATTAAAAAAATAAAACCAAGACACAAGAATATTAAAATAAACACAGTTGACGTTTAACACGCACTTGCTATTTTTACTCCGCATTTCATAGGTACTTCAAACAAAAACCATTATAGTACTAAGAAGTTTTCCAAGAAACCGTCGAGGACCAATTAATAACAACACGCAACATTATATTCAGTAGTTAGGAACAGAGCGTTTAACTGTTAACTGCTTGAGTACCATTCACTAAACGAGGCAATCAAAATAATAAATCTAATAAAATCCAGTGATTTATTTTGTAATATCTTGTAACTTGTAACTACTTCTATGATTAAAATGGGATTTAATAGTTGTCATAAATATTCGAAAGTGATAAATTCTAAGAAATTAGGTACTTGAATTTTTTTTTATCATTTATTACAATATTTTATTTTTTTAATTTTACTCAGTTGTATTTATTAAATTTAAGTAATATAAAATCATGACTATAACTCTAATTTTCTTTGACATGTTGTTACACAATTTGTAATACTGAATACGTGAAATGCAAGTTATGTGATAGAAAAATATTAAAGTAAATATAAAATTGTAATAATTAACTCCAATAATTAACTTTATTAAAAATTGTAAATAGAAAGAATTATTCAAATAAAAAAAAATTGTTACACTTTGAAACCTTTCAAATCTAGTGGAAGGGAAAATTGTCAAGTAACAGATAAAGGGTGCATATACTGAAATGTGACGTCACCGCCATTAGATTACGTGCGTACAAGAGATAGCGAGATGCTCCCACCTTACACCCACTCTTCCTCAATTCAATGTTTGAAACACTTTAATCCTTCATTTAATACCCAATTTTAATACCGTTTTCAGAAAATGATATCATTTTAGTGTTATTTACTGTTTAATATAATATTATATTGTACAAAAATAAACAAAGGATAATATCCAATTACAATATATATCGTACCCTTATTGCAAAAACCAACTAAATGCACCAACATTTTAGTATTATTATATTATGTTATTACTATTATATTCAATCAAATTTGTAGGTTATTTACTTTACCGCCTAAGCTATCTTTTGTTACGAATGGATGAAAAGATTTACCTTTAATTTGGGTAAAAAATGCAGATAGTTGGTTTTTGCAATAAGGTAATAAGGGTATATGCATCTGGTAAACTTGTTTTTGACAACTTTTCACTAGCCGTCGATAGAACACCAAAACATGACAATTTTATTATTTGTAGCACCCGTATAAGGTCCACGGGTAGTGTGAAAGTGAAGCCTGGGGCCCTGGGATGAAGGCTAAGAAGAAATAGAAGTGGGTTTTTAGTCAGTAAAAGTCTCGACACTGTCTCTCGCTCCACCCAAGAGGGGGATTTTTCATTAGATGACTTTCCCACATAAAAAAAAATCCGTACAAGGTGACGATCGAATCTATCTACGAATTTCGTAGCCGACTTTATTACTACTACGAAAATAGTACCGGACATTCATAACATTCACACATTTCTGTCACTCACAGAACGATCAAAAAAGAAAAAGAAAAGATGGAACGTTAACCTATTTATAGAGGTGATGAATCTATCAATCGTTTCCGAGAAGATGCAGGATGAATCATATTCCCTCCAGAATAATGAGCGTTGTTACTATTCACTGGCCGTTCAGATATTCAGGGCAATAAATAAGTCAAGTCCAAGGTAAGTGCATGTTGCTGGGGACAGATTTATCTCGGTGCAGCCGCCAATGGCTCTTGTTTCGAGATACAATAACATAAAAGTGATTTGGTGGGACACGCTGGCTATTAAGCTTACATTACTGGTATATTAGCTGGTGTATGACATTTATGGACACAATTTGTATTGAACATTAATAGTGTGGACGTTACTGCCCTAGGCAGAGTTTTTAATGGATTCACCAAATTAGGGACAGAAAAGTTTATGACCATTTTTTTTAATTGGATTCCATTTAATAAAAATAATTAGGTATCACATGGCCAGGACGTTGGTTTTTAAAATTGACTGCATTTCGGTGCACACAAATTCAATATTTATTTTCGTTATAGGCTCTGCGGACAGAGTGAATATTGACAACGGTCGTCAAACATACCTGTGGGAAATTAAAATAATCGTAGATAGCGCAGTGGGGTGACGTGCTAATTACTTCCTTCATGATTAAGATATATATGCTAATTTAGAGGCAATATGTGACAAATTGGTCAGGGGACGCGATAGTGTGGCAATTTATTTACATTTATGTGCACTGCAGTTGTGGAACTTTACGAGTATGTGATAACTTTCATCGATAAACTACTTCATTTACGTACTAAATTATTGTACTTCAGCTTCTTCTAGCAGAGACTTCAACTGAAAGCAGAAAATTATCCCAATGGAATATACTCCCGGGATAAAATGTGCGTACAAATCCGTACAGCTTTTTAAGTGTCCAAAAATTTCACTTTTATAATATTAGTATGATAACCGCCATTACTGATATAGTAACCAGCACGGATCTTGAGCGCTGACTTCTACAGTTATACTTGCGCAGAAGCACGCAGAAGTGAAATATCGGGTCTCTTTAGTGGTATGAAAAGAGACGCGGGGGCGGGGAGTGCAATCCTTGTACAGTGATTGGGTCGCTGATGTGTACGATGCGCAAAGCGATCCCCGCTCTTTCGCCGAGCGCTCAAGATTCGTGCCGCTATCTGTAATTATTGCGTCTAACGTGTGTATAGTTTACCAAATTGTACCTGTCTACCATATTTGTGCCAACTGTGTACAAAATATGACGCATCAAATAAAACGATTGTACTTTCTTTTCAGAACAGGAACAAAAACGCCAGCAATGCAAAATTCATTGTTTTATGAAGACCTTTTACAAGAGCCTTAATTTAACACATTTATCATCACAAAAGCACTTTTAAACTGAGAAAAAGGAAAAAGAACGTTCGTAATATCGAAATTAGATCCAAAATACCTTCGCAATAAAAACGAGACGAAATTCATTTCAGGCACATTAAAAGTCGCGAAATATTTGTGCGATGGTGATTCAACAAAAACGTAAAGACTGCTCACATAAAGCGAATTAATTAAGCCCATACAATAGCTGCTATAAACAGGGTGTTTGTTTGAGCGCGATGGGGGCGTGAGCCGGGGCACACTGTTTCGTGCGTGGTGCAAGGGACAGGAGAAATCGCCCATGTTTACTATTAGTACAGTCAATAGTATGTTGGTGATAACACTGGCAATTAATGGCTAAGCGGCGTACAGAGTTTCAAAACTTCGCATAAAACTACAACAACTTCTTACACTGGGTTCGTTACCAAAGACGACTGTTATTAAGTAGTGAAAGTAAAGAAGGTCTATCTATCGGTAACATTTTTTTCTAAATTGATATGATTTTCCTGGCTATATAAAATATGTAGGAGCCCAGCAGGGTCGAAGCCTACTGGGGCCACGGGTAGTGTGAAAGTGAACCCTGGGATGAAGGCAAAGAAGGAACAGCAGTGGGTTTTTAGTCAGTAAAAGTCTGACACTATCTCCCGTCGCCCAAGAGCGAGATTTGTCATAAGATGATTTTCCAACCCAAAAAAAACTATATAAAATAAGAAGACCTGACTACTGACTCATCAACGCCCGACCTGAATTCTTTAGACCAAAAACCTTAAATTTTGGTCACGTATCAAAATCCCGAACTTTAAAAGACCGAATTTTAAAATACCGATGGACGAATCCCGAAAATTGAAACGCCGAATGGTTGAATGGTCGAAAGTTTAAAATCCCGAAAGTTCATTTGCCCAAAAAATCAAAATCCCGAAGTTTAAAAACCCGAACCGGTTCGACCATCTCGAGGAAATCAAAATTCATAAGGTACTTCCCGTTGACCCAAAATCCTGAAATTTGGCATAAAGCAAGGTCTTATAGCACAAGTATAGGAATAAATCTGAAAACTGTAAATTTATTGTTAAGTCCTTTTTTTTGCGATTCGGAAAAATCTTCCGAGGCTCCATTGCGGAATTGAAGTATTTACATAGTAAACTTGTATGGATTTCTCAGGGTGCGAGTCCGACTCGCCCTTGCCCATTTTTTTTTCTTTAAATGAAAGCTGTTCAAACGAAAACTTTTCTGTCAAAATCGCTTCAGCTTACATCTCACACCGAACCTTACGCAGCAAAATCAGCTTTTAATATCATCTGAGTGCCGTTAATAACGTAAAGCCTTTTGTGTGAAATTCCAATGTGAAAAATCTCGGCAGACACGTTCGCGGCGCACCCCTATAAAACATATTAAAATATTTACTGTACAGCGCTTTAAGGAATTAAGGTCTGTATGGTATTCATCTTTTTACATGATACATACCTGGATAACTGGGACTTGAAGGGACCTGCTTTGTCTCACTTAAAGAGGTATTCCACTTACCCAGTGTCTCAGATATCCAGGTGTAAATAAATATCTGTCTAATTTATAGAAGGTTCCATGAATAGAGGTGACATTAGAGGGTATTTCAGTCATTGACGTTTTTTGAGGGGCTTACAACCTACTCCTGTTCCTTCGTTGCCATTCGTACCAGGGCCGAGTCTTCCTTTCAGAAGCAGACCCTTGACCCCAGTAGGCCAGTCATTTTAGTGCGAATATTAAATAAAATTACGAGTTAGAGAGGTGATAAATTGATGTAGTCTCAATAAAAGAGGTAATTACACTCGCTGTCTTAATTATAGAGGTAATTAAGACGATTAAATCGAAAGGTAATAGAGGTTTGCTTTGTCTTACTAACAGAGATTTCTCAGCATGAGTTCCAGCTATAGAGGTTTCACTTCTCACTTATCCAGGTTCCACTTAACCGAGTTTCACTGTATATATATCTATGAAAAGGTTTTCCTTGGATACGTCAATTTTGTTTTATGAATTTTCTGTAATTGTAAACGTTTACTTGGAGTTTTTAATTACAGTTGTAGGAGAAACGGTTAGTTTTATTTATAACTAAAATGACTATGCTGGAAGTATTTTCCATTTTGTCAAGTATCTAATGTACTCCCGGAATGTTTTAGGAAATAAATTGATGCAGTTTACAATTAAAGTATCCTGAAATACCTACTATAGCTTATCTATACTGACGGGTGGCAGGCGGTCGCCTCCTTCTGCTAGCAAAGGAGGAGGCCGCACGTGCACGCGATCCCGCGATCGGAATTCCGATCCCGATTTCCGGCCACCGTAGGCGCGGGCGGACGGCGAGCAATGGGTAGCTCGCCGTCCGACCGTCCGGTAACCATCCGGACCGAGCCCAAGTCGTCGACACGCGCCTCAAGGAGATGTCAGCAACCATAGGGGCCCGAAGGGTCGAAGCCTACTGGGGACAAAGGCCTGATTCTAAAAAGAAGACTCGGCCCTGGTGTGCAAGGCAACGAAGGAACAGGAGTGGGTTTTTACTACTCCGCCCAAGAGCGGGGGATGTCATTGGATGATTTTTGTAAGAAAAATGCTTGTCTATACTAATTAAGTCTTTCCTATATTATCTTATAGTCGTATTAAAACTGCTTATGTATTCATTAATAAAACGTACAAACAATATTTTTTTTTAATCATTAAAATCATTTTTCAGTTATTTACTCTGAGATTACATTATTTATTCAAAAGCAGACACTGTAAAAGAAATGAGCACAATTTTATTTAAAGTTTGCTTTCATATTTCGTCTCTAAACAAAGGGGAGGGAAAGGTTGAATTTATGGCACACTTGGATCGGACGCTTTTGCAAATGCCTTTTATTGCTAACAAAAATTGAGCTTTGTTTTGTGCCTGATTGCTGTCTTACTGATCATTTTGAATTATTCTGACAGTATCTTCTTAAAAAACTTAGCAGATCAGCTCCACTAGCCAAGTTACGATCGTTTCGTTTGCGTCGAACGATTCGAGTAGGCCACGCCTCTGATTCCTTTGTTCTGACCACGTGACGTGACTGAGCGTTGAGATGACGTCAGAACAAATGTATCGGAGGCGTGGCCTACTCGAGGCGTTCGACGCAAACGAAACGATCGTAACTTGGCTGGGGGGTCAGTTCATCTGTCAGGATAATTAGGCAATTCGATATGCGGAAAAAGATCTATTTGAAAAGTCTTAACGTTAATTATGTGAACATACTTTAAAAGCAATATGTTCTCATTACTTAGAAAAAAAAAACTTTTAACGAAATGCAGGAAGCGCGGGGGCATAATATATTTTCATTAGCGGTACCTGCGGGCCCAAGCTGCCTGCTCACGACACTAAGTCAGATTTATCACGCGCGCCACCCTTCGCCCTTTCTCAGTGTCATTCAACGACGCGAAAAACTTTCCACAACTTCTTCAATAGCATTTACTTTCTCGATAAATTATTGTTTTCCGGAAAAGAAAGTCATTTCAAACAATTTATGGACAGATTTTGGCGTACTCAACTTGAATACTAACTTAGGTCCGTACTTTTCACTTTCAGTAATTGATTTAAGACTCACTCACAAGGTGATAATCGTTCCTAATTTAATAAGATAACTTCAAAGCTCTTAGACAAGTCGAGACTTTGTAAAATCTGTATTTATAGAAATAGTACTAAAAATCAGATAGGGAGTTCATCTTGAAAATTTTGAACCTCAACGACCTCGTCACAAGTAAAAGTCCAGACACAAACGTTTTGGGAACACATTCATTGTGCTTACAGCTAAGGAGTGGAATTCCTTGCCGGAATCTGTTTCCTGATGGCTACAACCCGGGAATCTTTAAGTCAAGATTGAATAGGTTACTTCTAGGTAAGCGCGCTCCATCGTCGACCGCATCGTCACTTTCCATCAGGTGAGATAGCGGTCAAGCGCGAACCAATGAACCAAGAATAAAAAAATAAAAAATACTGCTATGCGATGTCATATCGTAAAAATCTGCGAGTTCATTCATCATCGCACATTGTACGGTCACTCGAACCGATGCTTCACCGCGCGAAATCTCATCGTAGCAATTCGTATCACAGATTTCTGTGATGTGGCGTCGTATCGAATCGCCGCGAAGGAACCCTAACACAGTAATCGCAACTGTCAAAGCTCTCTCATAGCGTTACGTTGCCATATCTGCGCTCGATGTGTCAGTTAATTAATCAATATTAATTATAAATACACTTACTATTGGTAAAGTGTTCACTTACCAAACATAAATCAATGATATTGCCCTTATTCTCTATCAATTCACACGTATTCTTCGTTACTATAATACTACAATGTTTATTTCTATAGCTAACTGTTAATGTCTCTACAGCAAACTGTTCAAATTAATAATAAATCATTACAAACAAGACCGTAGAGCTAGAACTGCGTTCAGAAAGGTTATCTGTGGTATTGAAAGCTCTAACCAGCACGTGTTCAGAAATATGGCAACTATCCAAACAATACAATCTCAAATAACGATCGCTTAATAATATTGACTGCACATTACATAATGAAAGTGATAACAATGGTTTGGGGAAACGGAACACGTTCGAATTTCGATTTTTTGAAACAGTGCACGCGCATGTGATCGTTCACAGGGGTGCTCGATCCACGGCCCGCTATTATCGACCAGTTCGTGTGACTGTACTCTATTGTTGTGCAGATGGGGCCCCAGAATCTTTAGGGGAGACCGCCCCTTCATCCCTACCTTGCCCCGATACAAAACAAAACAACACTATCACGCTACAGTCGAAGGGCCCGTGGCTAAAATAATAACAGCCGTACGGGTCGATCTCCAAGGTTAAGCAACGCTTGCCGTGGTCTGGACTGCGATCCCACCTGATGGTAACCAGTGATGAAATTGTTGATGGTGAGGCGCACTAGTTTATTAAGGATTCCTCTGTGCCTCAGAAAGTAATCGTTGCGGATAGTCAGAAGCCAGAAAATCTCATATCCGTCTTATAAAGGGCATCGTGTTACCTACATATATTTGGTTGTGGAGGACAGATAGGCAGTCGCTCCATATAAATTGCTGGTATTCAGTCGTTTATGATAAGACTGGAAGCCAGCCCCAACATAGTTGGAAAAAGGTTGTGCAGAGTACCACGCTTCACTCAACAAAAAACAGTTCTGTGGTAACAAGCACTCTAAAGAAAAAACAGTTCAACTTAAATATTTGCACAGGAACAATAAACTATTAACAATAAATACGTATGAAAATACTTCGAAATATTTCAAATTAGGAACACGTCGCAGATGTCGTAAAATTTAAATACTCAACGTTTTGGGGTGTCGCAGCTTTTTTATTGTGTGTGTGTTCCCGTTATGGTTTAGTTCGTCTGGATGCAGACTACGAGTGAATTTAGAGGGTCATTGCTTTTAGCGTGACAAAAGAACATTTGTTTACTATTCACTACCGTTAAAATTATTTTTTGTGTCTAATTAAATGAACTATATGAAAGAAAACTAATAAAAGAGGGCTTAAAGTTTGAACAGCGGAAGAAAATTTATGTAACTCACGTAGGATGTATAAAGAGTGGCAGTTAACCTGAATGCTGAATTCTTTGTTGAATCAACAACGGAAGAAGCGTAAGAATTGTTTTGTAACAACAGTTTAGAGTTCCCGTTTATAGCTCTTATTCGTATTATAACAGTAACTGAATCTGTCGTTTAAACATCACGACTTGAACTCGGCAACAATAGCCTTAAGCGTGCTAAATATCCGACACTACCTACCTACACTTCTCTCGTGCAAAAAGGTTTTCGTATTGAAATTTATTCCAGTGTTGCATTGCAGTGAACTGCAGCAAGTATGCACGCCTACAGACGCCCGGACGGTGGAACTGGTTTCGCGATAACCACGCACACATTAAAAGGAACGAACAATTTCTACAGAAATCACAAATTCCAATCAACGCCATTATCCTCTCTAATAAGCGACGTCCCGAACTGTCTGCCGTTATTAAATGTTCTTATCATTTCAACCGAGTGCCATTTGATATTTAGTTCAATAATGAACTAAGTTTCTACATAAAATTCACGTTAAAATTTGTAGTATCACTTTTCGTAGTGTTCTCCTTTCATAAGAAGTTCATTTGCACTGAAATTTTGATGACAAAGTAAGGCATGAATGTCCGCAGTAATAGAAAACTGAGGTTGCAGTCACAAAGTACACGAGAGCAAACGTGTATTCACATTCAGCCTACAGGTCGCTGTTGTTTACAAAAAAACATAGCGTGAACCACAGCCATGTCACAGAAATAACATTTTTATGATCTTTCAAACAGTCTCTTTCATATAACATGGAATGTTACTTACAAATAGTTGGGGACGTTAAACCATCAATGTTTCTGTTTGTTGTTTTTTTGGCGAGCTTACAAGTACACTTTAAAATTAGAAGTATTAAAAATTAACTTATCAACTTTGAACCAGTGTATCGAACAAACTTTGGTCCATATATTTTTGTATTTAAAAATTTGTTATTACTCGATGTCTAGTTTTGTAGTACGTCAAACTAATTGATTTATGTTTAGTTTTAAAATTCTCATATAAGTGAATTTATGTAATTCACCTCTAAAGCACTTCTTGTAAGATCGTGTTTTAAGTATCACAAGGATTTATTTCACGATTCACAATATTATAAAATTACAATTGCAAATTAAGATCTATAAATTTCAAATATTTGCCTAACGAATAGTTATTTTATCAAATACTTATCAAGGAATGGTAAAACTGGCTTTAAGCGCTGCAGCGCGGCTGAAGTCGCGTAGCTCCATGTTAACATATACATGAAGTATATATAGAGGTACTACGACTAGACTTGGCTTAGGACAATTTACTTAGATTGTATTCAAATGTTCGTGGAGGTGATTCGCAGGCGCAAACACCAACACTTCCAGTTTGTTGTGAATAACCCGAGGTTTCTTGTTGTTACTAGATTTACTACTTTGTTATTAAAGCCATCACTCACACCTGTGTCTAATTGGACTTTGTTATGAAACATTCGTACAGCTACATTTTTTATGGCAACTTTTACTGAAAGCAAGGTATCTACATAGATCTACCCTTATCTTGGAACATAACTTTTGCGAACAATGTACAAGAACCGCCGCGTTGGTCGTCTATTTTCCAGCTATTCTGAACTTTGTGGTTCATTATAAGAGATTTGTAAGAAAAAAAAAGCATTAGCTGTTTATGACTAAGATAAAATTCAGCGATCTCATCAGATATTAATTTAATTTTCCTTAAAAGAAGCTAAACTTTTCCTTTCAGACATTCAAGTAAAGTAAATAATACTCGAAGTGTTGCAACTTGTAACTTATCTTCGCGTTTCATGTTAGTCTGCCTACGGAGCTGTTAAGACTGCACCTTTTTGTGTAGCGATTCTATTTCAAAACCGCTGGCTGCAGTTACATTAATCACGTTTGCATTGGACTTTAACTGAGCTGAACCAGCTTCATGCTTAGATACCTGTTCAATAGGCATATTATGTTCTTCTACACTGCACTATCCGTCAGATGTATTATGTCACCGGATAATTGTAAACTCGGTAAGATTGTAATAAATCTTGCCATGTATGGAATTCTCAATGTTCTGTGGATAAATCTTTTAGAATACAATAAAACAAAATAACATTTCGTATTTTTTAACATCGATCTTTTTAGGAAGAACAACGTAAGCGACAATCGAAGTTTTTTGAAGGAATGGGTTTTCTCTGTCCTAATTAATAAGTATTATTAATGACAATAAATTCTTCCAAAGAAAGTATGATTAGTTACTCACACAACTACTGATGTATTAGAAAAGTTCCTATTAACAATTTTTTAAACCTCTTTCTTTCTGAAGAGGAGCGGATTTTTTTATGTTTAAGGCCTATTACACTATTCGATATTTAAACAGTCTTAGTCGATGTCGTGTAGTGTAATAAGGGTTAGACCGGTCTTACTCTGAACAAAAAATAAGACAGTCTGAATATCGTGTGACGAATATCGCATAGTGTAATAGGCCTTTAACTTTTTAAAGTTTATAATTTTATGCGATTTATTGTAAAGTTCCGTTTCTGTATTTACGTAGTGACGATTTCATAATAATTATTTATTCGAGCCAGATTGGCTAACAACTTTATTGATACGAAAACAGAACACCATAGATCATAAATATTGCGTTTTCAAACGAAGTATGCCAAGTCCTTTACGTTTATTACGAGTATGTTGTAAAGCTCGCTTTGGCAGTAGAAATCTGTTACTATTTTATCTTGTTTTGAATGAACGGTGTTACAAAACTAGTTCTTGTAAATATGAATTAGAATTAAATTATTGTCTAGACCTGATTCGTTTCGGTCAGTTGGGCAAGCCTTTGAACGAAGTGTGGGCGTTTTATTAGTAATAGAAAGTGATCAACGCTAACCACAGCTTCAGTATAATGTATTCCCATTGGGTAGGAAGCTGTACAATCTTAGATTAGGTTTAAAATAGATATAGGTTATCTTCAACCCGCAACATGTAGGGATAATAAGACATAACATAGCCATACTTTTGTAAGTATTCCTAAGATTTGATGTAAGTAACTATTTTACCCAATTTTAACTCTGAATAAATATATTATGATTCTCTTTATTTGAACTTAAAACTTATTAAGTACATTTTTAACCGGAAAACGCAGCGTTGGAAGGCCTCCCCAAAGGTGGACCGACGACCTGGTGAGAGTCGCTGGAATGTAGTGGATGCGAGACGCACAGGATCGGTCGTTGTGGAGACGCTTGGGGGAGGCTTATGTCCAACAGTGGACGTCTTTCGGCTGAAATGATGATGATGATGACATTTTTAAAAATTTCTTAAAACATTAAAACTTTTAAAAACATAAAATTATTATAATTTGGTCTGAGGTCCTGGACCATTGGAAGGCGTACGAGGGGCTGAAGCCAACTCGCAAAGGCCCTTTAGATAATTTTAATGGAACGTGATACCAATTATTATTATTATATTATGAAATACTTACTAGCTATAATAAAGACAAAAATGGGGGTTGGGGTTGGAGGGTAAATAATAGCCTATTCTCAGAACTGCCAAATAATCATCATCATAATTTCAGCCAAAACACATCTACTTTTACACATAGGCCTCTCCTAAGTGTCGTCATAATGACCTGCCAAATATTCACAAAAAAAATCATAAAAATCGGCCACACCGTTTCTGAGGAGGTTGACAACAAACACTGTGTTACGAGATTTTTATATATATAACTGAATCTAACAGGACATAGTAGACAAAAGACCGTTTAAGTAAACTCCCACAGTAGTCAATACAATGATTGATGGACCTTAAATTATCTTGTCAATCGCAGTCACGACAGGACCGTCATGCGATGTCCATTTAATAACAGAGGACAAAACATAAACAGTTATTGCCTATCTAGAATCAATTACAGGTAAGTACTGTTGTGGTTCAGTTTAAATATATCGTATTTTATTTAGAAGATTCATTGGTTGGTTCGGGACCAGTCGGCCAGGCTCGGCCGTGGGCGGCAGGCGAGATAACCCGGTCCTTCGCCCGCACACTCTCGCGCAACTCGCACTTGCAGCCTCCACAGCATCGCAATAACTTACGCGAACCTTGTTACACTTCAAGATAAGACACGAAGCGAAAAGGATCAAAATTCAAAGATAACAAAATCAGAATGTTTACCTTTAATACCTTAAGTTTATAAGTACCCTCTTTATTCGAAATTTTAATCCACTTAAACGAGAATCAACATGTTCTCTGTTGTTTTTGGATAATTCGGTCTTAAGTATGCAACACCAGTAAACATTGTTTTCCTAACCGAGTTGAATTCGTGTGACATTATGTCAGTGCATTCCTCAATAGAAGTGCCACTTCATTCTTTATCAAACTCTTCAGGTTTTAACCAATTTATAAACTTACACGATTTGAAATGAATTCCCATTTTCTAAGCCCCTGTTAAGTCAGAGTATAGAGAAGTGATTCACGCGTGTAAACAAAACGACTAACTGCTCGAATTAACTACAAATACAGCATAAAACGTAAACATGAAATTCATCTCTGGCCGTATTGCGTCCACTTAAACAACTCCGATTAGGACATCGCTTTACTGAGGCTATAAATACACGGAGTAAGCTTTGCACACCATAAACAATAATCCTTAACACGATTTGTCACAGTCGGGGCGCACTCGCGACGGTTCAGCGGCGCGCGGCGCGGGCGCGTGCTGGCAGCGCGCGAGAGCGTGCACGCGCGACCATTGCGTCCGCACGACAGACAAAACAGTCGACGAAAGCGCAAGGGCCTTCGCCCCTTCCGAATCCGTGATCGCGCGGCGGGATGCAGCGAATGCTAATACTAAACAGGGTTGTCCGTCGAGCCCGCATCGATTACGCCATGCTCATACGCTGCTTCGGACTATGGGAAGCAGTTAAATTGCACCATCCTCATTGATTTACTGCTGTATTAAACATTAAAGTGCTAATGATGAAACTTGTTTCTTGTTTACTGGTTTGAGCAGTATTGAGCTTTGAGCTTTTTAGTTCATGACGAAAAAGCTCGAAAGTCAATATGATGTTGCGACCTAGTCGATAAGTGTGTGCTAGTCTTTAGAGGTTTTATAATTATATGGCATTCATAGTTCTATAGGCACAGCCCTGGCTAGATGATGTATGAAAAACTGACGGCACGAGTGCCATCTGCGCTAGGGAGGGGACCCTTGCATTAGCGGGATGACGTTATGCACTCCCAGAAGGGTTCGCGGCTTATCTCGTTAAATCACTCGCTCCGGGCCTCCGCAAAATAATTTACAGAGGTGTGTGCGGTAAACAGTTTCCTATGAGATAACTACGTTTACCTTTCGGCAGACATGGTTTTACGGCCTGTTATGTCCGTTACTTGTCGACATTTGCTGGGAAGGGTCCAGAATTATTGCCACGGATTGGATTTTATATGCTATTATGCTATGAACAGGAAATGATCCTTATTGATCGGTTTATCTAGTTGTTCGCAAATGGCTCTTTAAACGAGCAAGCGAATTTATGAGAGGAAATAAATTGAGTGAATGATTAAATAATATAACAATCTACGATATTGAATTGAAGTCAGAGTTGGTGAAAATAATAAATTTATTGAGCTGATGGCTACATCTCGCATAGTTATTAAACGTATTGTAATATCGGAGGGTGCGTAGACGGCCCTATGGCTATTGCGTCACTTAGAATTCATACTTATCGATTATAATGACATTCACGTCTAGAACACGAGCTGTTTATTGCAGATCTAATGGTATCAGTTTATTGGACGAATAAAACAAAAAAAACTAATTGTGACCCCATGGTAACATGGAATCAAAATAGGATCAATGATGAAGAAGCATGATGTTAACAGCAAACGAAAAAATAATAGAGGAGATCAAGAAATAAACAGAAAGATTGGCTCAATCAATAAATATCAAATCTCTCTCAATCAATGAATTTGAAAGTTAACACTTTCGAATTGATTGATGATTTATAAGAAGTTGACGCATATGAAAAGCCAAGAGAAAATTCCTCTATGTTCTCATTGTAGTTTCATTTTAATGGTTATTATAAACACTCGTAACTCAAACAAAAACGTTTTTAATAACCGCAGTTTGTTCTAAGTCAATATTATCTTGAACGTTAAAAAGCTCATAAAACTTGGAAATATGGGTAGGGACAAAAGAAAAAACATGAACGCCCGTGTTGTTCTCGCTGTTTACATGTGTTCGCGACGGAGCCGAGGGCGGTTTGAAAGAACAAACACTATAAAGACAAATAAACTGTTGCCAATATTGGGCTATGAAAGTTATAGATGTGCTCACGTATTGTGGTAAGAAATTTAGAAAAGATTTGAAGATAAAATATTCGCAGTTACATTCACGAAATGTTCATGGAACATCCAATGCTATCTGAACATAGCAAGCCTTATAATATTCCCACTACTCAAACTCCCCCTCTAGGAGAGGGAATGGACCGTAATACACCACTCGGATATCAGGTGGTTGGATGTCATGTTTTCAATTTGTGTCAGTACATGCCGATTTCCTCACGATGTTTTCTTTCATCGTTCATCTATCTACATAACAAAATTATAGTAGTGTAAATTATAAGAAGTAAGGGAGTATCATATTTTTACTGACTAAAACCCAAAATTTTCCATCAGTTGCCCTTTGTGAGGGCCACGGCCACTTTTAGGAATAGTCTGCAGCAGCTGCAGTATTACCGAACGCCATTTATAATATGCTGATTGGCCACTGGAGTGAAGCTGCCAGAAAATGCTAGAGTTCAATAATATTTATTATCAAATATCCTTATTTCATTAGACACTGAACTTTCACTCATATTATAAACAGTCTATTTATATATATAGCTTCGGAAGCAGCGCTCTCCAGAATACAAATCATGCACTCACGCTCACGACGAAGAAATCTGCATTGATATGAATAAACCGATTGCGATGTACTGAATAGATTCCATATCCTTATTTAAAACAATAGGAACGGTTAAACAGAAATCACATTTACTGGTCTCAGCGTTCTATGCATGAGCACTGAGCGGCAAAATGCAAACAAAATAAACGGAGACACATTTCACCCCGCATCAGAAGAATTTGCTGCAGTGCGGCCCACTAACGAACTTCAACGAAACGCACTACCAACTTCGACAATATGTCACAACCGTTCCCTAGAACACAAGATATAAATCTACTTCCACAAATTCTTATAATACAAATCAATTAAAATAACCGATGTTCAAAGTTTTGTAACAATGCGGAAATGTGCCGGCTCAGTTAAGAATCAGCTAATTCCCCTTTCGCTTGTAAAACGGATCAAACTATTCGTGGAAGATCTAAAAGCAGAATGATTTATAATACGAACGTGAGAAAATATGAATTATATTTTTGAAGCGGTGTCGATGGCTGGGGACGTTGTAGACACGATAGAGTACTAGTGAAACATTATGGCAATATTATATAGTTAATTTTTTATTTTCAAAGTTGAATAAGTAACTAAAAAATCATCCTCCGAAGAAGACATATGTGACACGAAAGAATCCGCATTGGGCCCGCGTACGATTAAGGCCCATTTCTTCTCATAAAGAGGAGGTCTGAATCCCAGCAGTGAGAACATTAAAAGGCTGCTAATGTTTAACTGAAAATCATGAACACTTATGACTTAGATATGATTAATCAAGCTGCTTAGCCTCGACCAGTAGTTTATGGGATGGTTTCCAGACTAGCAAAATGCAGCTGATCTAAGACTAAACCGAAACCTGCCCTTGTAAGTCCAACTCTGGCTAACGTTCGCCTGCTCGCAGGATAGTCGATTACTACAATGACACTTTTGCACATATAAGTATTTTTGCATGTTCACCGTGTATGTTGTCGTGTCAATGGAGTTATAAATGTTTTTATTTTGATTTTTCTCTCTCTCTCTCTCCACTCATTTACTTTTGTTTTATTACTTTTCTTTGTATTTGTTTTTGATTTTCCTGATGGTTAATTTTAACATTAGTCATACTAGTGAATAAAAGTTATTTAAGTATCTTACAGCTAATCTGTGAACAGCGCTGTGGATACAATGTTCTTTATATGTTTTGTGTACCTGTATTACCTAAGTGTTATATTGTAGTTATTTGCTGTTCCTTTTTATGAAATAAAATAAAGCAACGTATCCGAGCTTCGCAATCTTCTAATAGGCAATAAACCATATTTTACATAGACACATTAATGTTGACAATATCTTAGATTTCAGCGATTTTCAAAAAAAGAAGTGCTCAATAATTTAGTTGAAACGTGTACTTTTTCCAGTATACTATGCTATCCATGGGTAATGTGAAAACGAAACCCGGGGCCCTGGGACGAAGGAAACGATGGAACAGAAGTGGGTTTTTAGTCAGTAAAAGTCTGACACTATCTATCGCTCCACCCAAGAGCGAGATTTGTCAATAGATGATTTTCCCACATAAAAAAAGTATACTATGCTATGTTATACGTGGAAGTAGAAATATATTTGGAGATACGATTGTTATCGTCTTTTACACGCGCAAGTTCGAAGTTTGCTATAGGGGTTCGGTGCCGATGCGGGCTATTAAGTTTAAAAGGAGAACATGAGAATTGCAAGATTTTAAATCGTATGATAAAGTTTTTGGTACAAATTCAGCGGCTTCTGGCAAAAGAGAGCACTGTAGCTATATCAAGTAGCATCGCTAATCTCTAAACTACACAATTTATAGTTTGGTGTCTAAGCATTTTTGGTCTTGTGTTTCACCTAAAAGATTTTAGCCAATTATGTATATTTCATGTTGAAGTTTCTGTAAGGAAGAAACATTTGTTTCTCTTCTGAAAGATTGCACTTAAACTCCTTCGCTGTATGTTCTCAAACTGTATTAGTTTCAACACGAATCTCTCAACATTTCGATTTCAGTCATCCTTTCACCGCTTCAACCGACACCAAGCCTAATAGCAGCACGTATTGTCCATCCCTAACAACTGTTGGATTAAACGAAGCATTGAACTCATAAGGCGTAATTTACGAGCAATAAAGAGTGCAGTTTAATAAGTGGATATTTCAACAGGGACTCGACAGGCGAACTCAAGCTCCGTTGATCGTAAAACGAACCGTCTTGCTCGAAATGCTCGAGTCTGCCGGAGACATTTTCCTATTACAAAAATTCGCTATGGTGTTACGTGTTTTTGACGGGTTTGGTTAAATCAATTTTGGTCAACGAAGTTTACAACTTTCAAAGCTTTTAGATGTTGCGTTATTTGTTTTGTTTTCTGCTTATTGTTATTATATGTTGCTTTAATTTTTAAGGATATGGTCAAAATTAGAGAAAACGTTTTTCAGTGCCAGCCAGAATTTCATATTTTAAATTTTAAAACATGACCCAAGAACGCCAAGAACATGCAGCATCGGAAAAACTAAGCATCAATCTACGTGAACTCCAAAAGCACCAAAACCACATCCCTGAACGAGCTGTGGGTATTTGTGTATGCCATTACCATTAAAGAGCGTAAGAGAATTATGTTTGTTGACGGAATAGACAGACGATAGTGACGAGCGGCGCGAGAGATGTGTAAACAAACACGCCTTGAGACGCCGCGGCTGCTGACAGCACAAACATACCACAGCATGCAGTAGCGGTCGACTTTCGGCTCGAAATCGATATGTTTTAAAAGGACCATACCATTTGCGTAACGGATTATGCTATTTGAGAAGCAGATCGTAATTCTTGTAACGGGATATTTGTTAGTGTTGATGATAGTAGTAGCAAAGCCGCAAAAGGTCAAGATTACGGCCCTTTTCACGTCCATAGTTTAAAAATTGCTCTAAGCAGTAAGCAGCAATTAGCGGAGCCTAAAGCGGGTGTATATGTTGACAGCTTAACGAGAAATTCGAAACGAGTTCTTAAGTTCACACCAGCAACCACCATCCCTAAGTTCTGTAATTGGCTGCTCGAGCCCTGGCCCCCTCAGCTCTCAGTAATTGTACACTTATAGCAGCAGGAGACGGAGCCGACTTGTTATTTAAAATGAGCGATGAATCTGTCATCTGTCATGATACCGTTATCTTGGGAATTTAGTTTCGAAGACTTTTCGCATCGGTTACGTACGATTGATCGCGGTGTCAGGAGTCGAGGCGAATTTCGTTAATTAGTTTAACGGGTTCAGTGTTGTTTGTAACTGTTATTCTTTCATTTGTTTTACGATTTTTCTTGGCAGGGTGATGTGTGTTATCGATTCGTGTTACGTTGGTATCCTTTAATCCTTCGAGATTTATTTGAAACAAGATCCCTTGACAAATATGATTATACCAAAATCTTTAGAGAATTGTAGATCTAACATTACATAGTATGATTCAAGAAATATACCAATCGTGTGCGGGCTGTTTTACTTGCGATGGTTCATGCTTATTGTTCAGAATATATTTACAAACATTTTCTTAACATCAAACGAAACTGTATGAATCTAACTAGAAGAATGCATTGTTTACAATTTTAACGATTCTTTCTACCAGCTAAACTTCAGTAGTAGTAATAATTTTGTTGTTTATTTTTTAAATGTTTATTTCGTAAGTTCATGAACCAGCCCACAGACCAGCAAGATTAACGTCAAGATGGAAAAAATGCTCCCAAAAAGATATAATAATGGCCCATCATAATACCACTATCACAACTGTTGCATCACGTTGAATGTCACAGCGACATTTGATGTGTTACACAATTTACATCATTATACTTAATGATCTGTTTTAAGTGTTTACCCAGGGCACATAAAAGGTATTCAGTTGATCTCTACGGGCCCAAGCCCTTACATGGCTCGGCCCGGTAAGGAAAGTGGTCCCATTGTATAAACGCCCGCCCTCGGTTGTTCACCTATGTGAAAAACTGGCAGAATTCTAAATGTGGACCAGTCCTCTTTGGCGAGGAATGCACTCACTTTTGCTTTGATGTTGCTTACAAAAATCTGTGACTTGGAACTTCTTTTGATTATAAGGTTGGCTACTTGGGATTGTGTTCTTAATCCAAATATTTTGGGTCGAAAATAGAGCCAGCTATTTTTAGACACAAACATTTACTTACTGATTTAGAAAACGCTTTCGAGTGCATTTGTTTGAGGACGATAGTGATTAAGTTGCGTTAAGTAAGTCATTAGCCTTATCTATTTTTTTATCAACAGACTTATGTAGGGTAACTACCTACGAGAGATTTTGATACAACGATACAACATTAGCTATACAAGCTTCAGCCAGCCGCTTTACCGGCGTAAATAGGTTTCTCAATACAAACTTTGGACTCCCGTTTCATCCCCTTAAGGGGTGAATTACGGAAAATCGTCCCTTTGTGCTTGCCTGCATCATAAAAGAAAACCTTGTGCAACTTTGTCATTACCCTTACTACCAGCAGTTTTGGCTGTGTATTTATATGTCAGTCAGTCAGTTTCTCCTTTTTATATATACGAGTATAATATATATTTACATAATTTTTAATTAAAAACTTAGTAAGTACTAAACTTTAATTCCATTTACGCATTTTTTTCCGTGCCGTTTCAAATTTTCACAAGTTTTACGACTGTTTTAGAACATAATAACAACGTTTTTTACTCATACAAAGCAGAGCACGTGCTACCCAGTGAAGCGGGCGACGGCGGCGCAACAAATGACAAACAATAGCTTGTTAGCCCTTTGTCGTGAGTCAAGTTCGGGACTCCTGACGTGACATCCTCGCATTGTCTCGCAATCAGGGAAGCATTGACCGGCTCCGGTGTCAAGAGGCCTGGGGCCGTCAGGGCTTCTGAGGGCTGTCAGTGCCCATCAGAGGCAAACGCCTGTTTATTTAACATGTAAATAGCCCTTCAAATCCTTAAGGTGGTCGTTGCTACCTGTTGTTGGTTTTATAGGAGGTTTCGAGGTCTTTATCACATTTGGGTGTTGTTATAATGTGGAATAAGTTGTTTAATATTCGTTGTTTGCTTTGTATCATTTAAGGCGAGCAATTGGTCACGCTACCATAAGTAATTAGGATATTTTGTTGTAAAATCCCTTCTACAAAATATGTAGATATACTTTAAGTAAATAGGCTATGAGCTTTAAGGTAAATGACCGTTCGGCCAGACAGCCGACAGTGGAAGTACCTAGCTACTTGGATATTTCGCTTAAACCATAAAACATTACAAAGCTGCAACGCGAAACAAGGCGAACAAACATCGATTTCACTTCAGCTTCTACAAAACGTTGCCAAAGGTAATGTCTCTGTCCCAAGATCACGTTGCCAAGTGCAGTCTTTGTTTACTAACATAGAACATGAGTAAACCTGCAGCTCATCTCGGCAACTCGCCAATAGAGGGCGCTAGTCAGAAATAGACTTGTCATTGGGCGGCCAGTACGCGAGAATTATGGCTTTCTCCGCGGTAGGCATTTCCGATCTTCCGACTGAATTAGAGATAAGCTTAAAAGTTTTGTATTTTTGAATGAATATTGTGCCTTAGCATTTTTATTGTGTACTTAGAAAAAATAATTAAAGATGTAGGTAGGAATAGTCTAATAGTTTTCGCAACCATCTACAACTTCATTATTTTTTTATATCTCCCTCTATATAATATCATAATCAGCCTTTTAATGTTCCCACTGCTGGGACTCAGGCCTCCTCTCTAGGAGAGGGAATGGGCCATAATCTACCCAGGGCCCAGTGCGGGTTGGTAGATATCACGTCTTCGAATTTTTAGTTCTAGGATATGCCGGTTTCCTCACGATTTTTTCCTTCACCGTTTTGAGAGCAATGGTGCTGAAATAAATTACACATATATATATTACAGTAATGCGCCTGGCTGGGTTTGAGCCCGCGATCTACAACTCTTACGAGTCGGGGCCGTTACCCCTAAGCCACCACTACTCTTCTTCCCAATCTCCCTCTATACTTAAGAATATTGGCAAAAGTTTTTTTTCGAACACAACAGAATTTCAAACCTTAAATAGGTACCTACGTCTAAGTCTTCCTTAGAAATTGGCAAGAAGTAGCTCAAGGTCGGAAACAATGGAAGGAATGAGAGGCCTTTTCTCAACAGTGGGATACTACCTACTGGCTAAATATAATAATTTTAAAATAATGCTAAATGGATCCACACTCTACTAGTTATATTGCAAGCTTGCCGAGTTAAACTAGCTTATTAAATATGATAAATAAAAATAAAAAACTGAAATCTAAACTAGATTATGGAATAGGCATATATTTAGATGACTTCCAAAGCAGTGTAAGCTTGGAAATAGATTTATTTATAAATGCTAACTTCAGAGCTCGGGCGTCAAATGTTCGGAACTGAACACGAAAATAATTCTGAACAGTTAGTGAACTTTGAAACAGGCTAGTAACTTCCCACTATGGTGCAGAATACTTTAGCAGCCTTCTTACACACAACGTTCTTCTTCACACATACCTATGTGTGAATGTAAGGCCTACCACCTGTAAGTTTTGATTTGAAACACAAAAAAAAACTTTCTAAATCTCTCTTTCTAATCTTTCTTTTCTTTCTTTCTTTTTAACTTTTCAAAATTCTACTAATACCACTGGTATTTGTTTCAAGTAAATAAAATAATTTGCATTAAAATACATATTACGATCTCGTAAAAAAAGAAAACTAAATATTGATTAGGTTTGACCGAGCTAAATGTAAAAATTAAAGTTGTTTGTATTGAATGGAAAATAAATATAATTTGAACAAGTGCTATTAGTTTTATACTAGAATAAATTCGAATTTATTAATCTTTTCGAAAGTTATACAACCGTGCATTGAAAACTTAAATTTTTGTATGAGAGCCATCTAGCGTTGAGTAACCACATCTCTTAGAGTTCAGTGTTAGCCAGTAGCTTACTAAGTTTAAACTATGTCACTAGGTGGCGGAACAACAAAGTCGGTAAGTTTGATTAAATCATAAAAAACATAATTAACTGATTTGGAAGTTTAATTAAAAACAAAATAATTAATGAAAAGAAACTTACCTATTCGCTGTTAACGTCGTCATCTCGACGTTATTACCGCACGCTGTTAAAATTTCATCGCAACTGCTGCCACCTGTTATCCGTTGTACCGCACTCAATGAAACATCCTCGCTTGAATTCTTGCCGACGTTCGAAGCATTACTGCTAGATGGCGCTGTTCTTTGTTTGGTTGCTTGTTTATGTCTACTGAGCGCAAAAAATAGTGCTAATACTGCTTTTAGTTTCGCATCCCGGATGTCCGCAGCTGTTACTTGTTCTAATCCCTGGACTTTTTGTGCGTGAAGGAAGTCCAAACAACACTGAACGTTTTCCAACTGCAAAGAGAGAAAAGGGTTTATTAAAATTGATGTTAAAATATTGTATGATTTATTTGGAGTTCAATTGGGCCTGCTGTGAGAAAGGTAAAGTAGCACAATAAAAGATTAATCTGTTGCTAGATGACAGTAGCGAATTTACCAGTAGGCTGAGTAGGCTTGAGATCAACGCGGCAGATTTTTGGGGCGGCAAATTTGGGGACCGAATTTTTGTTTTTTTCCTACCTCATAGAAATCAAAACGATTTTTGCATGACGGCTTTCTGATGTCTCACAGATAGAAGTCTGCAACAAATTTTGTTAATGACTTTCCTCTCTCACACATTTGGAGAGTTTATTTTAAAAATTATGTTACGTGTAATTTCAACAAAATTTTTGGATTGTAAAAATAATGCACAAGATGACAATTGTAGAGGCAAGGGCGGCAAAAACTGTATAGCCTATGCCTTGAAAATTTGTAAATCCACCAATGCTAAGTGGATTACATTTCATTAAAATTAATTAAATAACAGTATGGCATCACCTGACAAACAAACGATGTCATCAATTCAAATCGTCTACCGCTCGTAAACTATCATGAAGATCGGTTTGTTAACTACAAAAAAGGCATCAGTGCACAAATTCGCAATCGCAATGTGACCGTATTATCAACGCTATTAATAATTAATAACACGAAGCTTTTACGTGAGTTGTTGCTATTGTATGCGCACACGCTTCCGAAGTGACACGAGCTGCGTGTCGATGAGTTTATCGCTTTACGATAGTCCTTGAAATATCAAATAGGTGTTTGGACAGTACGTGCACTTATTTCATGGGTTATTTACTGATTTCAAATACCTACTCTGGTTGATTTTGTTGCCGTGTTTCTTATATGCTGGCTTGCGGCAGGGAATTTTTTCGCCACATTTTCTGACGAAAATAATCTATTAACCTAAATTAATGGATAAACGCTTGACGGCTCATAACTATTTCTCAATCACTAACTTTAGGTCTGTCTAGATTAGCAAGTTCTTTAAGAAGAATTATTTTCCAATCAGTAGGACGATACCGGACCAGGTCAGCCCCCCTAGCTAAGTTACGATCGTTTCGTTTGCGTCGAACACCTCAAGTAGGCCACGCCTCCGATTCTTTTGTTCTAACGTCATCTCAACGCTCAGTTACGTGACTGAGCGTTGAGATGACGCGATGATTGACCACGTGGTCAGAACAAATCAAACGATCGTATCTTGGCTAGGGGGGCAGGACTAGTAATAAACTTCCTAAAGTGGTTGGCATCGAAAGGGCTGGACTTTCACTGTTCAGTTGTGAGTATAGCAGTTCCTAAGCACTAGAGCCTAGGAACTTCTCTCGGTTCGTTGTGAGTTTACTACCTACCTAAAGCTTAATCAAAATAAATCATTTGCGTAGTCTGGAATAAGTAGTTTGTTTATTGCTCGTCGTAACCCACTCATAACTCACATTATGTTCTTTTGATGGAGATTCCCACTCTGTCCGGCTTCCTGCAGGTTTAGACAAATGACTTTTTTATCAGCGTTTCTGCCAAACGCAATGTATGGCAATGACAAAGTCATGTGGCAAATGGCTAAGGGAGTCTGACTGCTACACCAATAAGTTATGTGATATCGAAGGAAATCGCATGTTATTTTTTTATTAGCTAGCGGACTCGCTAGGTACGAGTAAATGTACTTTTTAAGGGTTTTGCATATCGTCCCTTAGCTTACAACAGCGCTCAAGTCGAAAATTGGCGGTTTTCACATTTGAATGCCTTTAGATGGAGCTGCTCATTGCGCGTCTAACCATTGGTCACATTATATAGATTTCAGCCAATCAGAAGCCATAATTCGAAAAGTAGTGATAGCGTGCAAGTCGGCTGGCCTCTCAACACCGCACAGTTTTTTTCGTTTCCTGTAAAGGCGAAAATTGGCGGTTTTCACATTTGAATGCCTTTAGATGGAGCTGCTCATTTCACATCTAACCATTGGTCACATGATATAGATTTCAGCCAATCAGAAGCCATAATTCGAAAAATAGTGACAGCGTGCAAACCGGCTGGTCTCTCAACACCGCACAGTTTTTTTCGTTTCCTGTAAAATTGGTTAAAACTGTTTTATGCGGTGTTGTTAGCTAAAGGACGATATTTAGAATACGTTTGAAAATTGACAGATGTAAAAAATGAGAGTCAATTAGACTGTCCGTCCTCGTGGCACTAAAACTCAGAGCTTCACAAATTCCGTACCGTTCACAAACAAATACCTACCGCTGAAAGTCTGGAGCCCAAACGACATTGTAAACACAGAACTAAACTACGAGCTTTTGAGGCTTCCAGAATCAATGGGTGACCTCAATATGACATGTTGAACAGGTACAAAGCAAGCATCGCTCGCGCACGTTGCGACACGGCGGCGGTCGGCGCCGGCCCTTAAAAGGCGAGACTCCTGAGCTCATAGGTCACCGGCACAACCACTGTAGCACCGGGACCCGGCGACTGGCATTGTGAACCTACCCTAGCAAGATCAGGGTTGGCTGACGAAAGACATGAACGAATTTCAGAATAAAAATTGTATGGTTTTGTAGATCAGTGTGGTTTATTGTAAGAACTTAGTTTTGTCCGGAAGTTTGTAGATGGTCGCGGAAATCCGATGGATGCAAGACGCATTTCCATGCATTCGTTCGTTGTGGCGACACTTGTGGGTGGCCTGTGTCTAACAGTGGACATCTTTCGAATGAAATGATGATAGATGCTGAGAAATTCATTTCGATATAATTTTCAATTTTCTAAAACGGTTAAATACTACTCAAACAATTTTAGCAATTACTCAGTAGCTTCGCTTTAAAAAAGAAAATTATCCGAAGGGACCATACTCTCGGGATAAAATGGACATCATCTACTCGTGTACCAAATTTAAACGTTAGCGTAATGGAATTTGTTGAGCAGTGGTGGCCGAGTGGTAACGGCCCCGACTTACGAGTTGTAAGTTGCGGGTTTAAACCCAGCCAGGCGCATTACTTTGTGGAATTTATTTCATCACCACTGATCTCAAAACGGTGAAGGAAAACATAGTGACGATCCGGCCGGCATGTCCTGGAACAAAAAATTCGAAGACATGTGACATTCACCAATCCGCACTGGGCCCGCGTGGTGCATTACGGCCCATTCCGTCTCTTAGAGAGGAGGCCTGAGTCCCAGCAGTGGAAACATTAAAAGGCTGATTATGCTATGTAATAGAATAGATACCTAAAAAATACAAACACAGATTGAACGAACGTGAAACCTTTCGATTTTATTATATTAGTATGATTATAACTCAAATCAACATTATATTTCTGCGTCTCCTACAAGTGAATGAAATTTAATCTGACTTAATATCTATGCGAAGCTTTACTGATGGCCGACATGAGGTGTGTTACTTAATGGGTGCTGCGCTGATGTTTGCATGACAATGGAGTAGTTACCAGAGAATAGACTTGGACAGAGAATACCCCTAGTAAATTCGTATGTAGGTACGAATTTACTGGTCACATAGAAGAAAAGTACATTTTTTTTTTGTGTGGGTAAATCATCTTATGACAAATCCCGATTTTGGGCGGAGTGGGAGATAGTGTCAGACTTTTATTGACTAAAAACCCACTCCTGTTCCTTCTTTGCCTTCGTCCCAGGGCCCCGGGTTTCACTAACACACTACCCGTGGTAGAATGGTACATTTTGATATAAATGGAGGAAGTTTGTTATCACCACCGAAGCGGAATTCGGACCGAAGTGTTATGGAGCCGAATGCTGCAGTGACAAATTTCCACGTGTATCAAATGACGTTTTTCAATACACTTACGAAGAAAAAGATAAACGGGGTTTCACTCGTAAGGATCACTTAGCGCTTAGATACGATAAATACAAAAAATTGAGGTGGAGGCGAGCTCGTGGAATTTTACGCGCTAGTGTAGAAAACAGTCAATTAATTGCGTGCCTAAAAACGGCAGGGATAAGAGCGGGTTTTCGAGTATTGAAAAATGTTTATTCAAGACGGCTAATTAAAAGCACATTTATCAAAAAAATCCTTCATTAATTCTTTATTGTACACTAAAACCACTTATTAAATAAGTAGATAACAAAGTTTATGTACCTAAGCGAGCTTAACTCAAAGTTGAGTTTTCTTCCAGCAAACCATTAGGTGATAAAGAGAGATCACAGTATCCAGATCCTTCTTCAGGTTTAGAATTTTATACTTTTTCGTCACATTTAAGCCACAATCACAGGTGTGACGGTATTGTTATATTTTAAAAAGCAATACGATTCTTCTATTGTCACTCACTGATATTTGAACCCAAACAGAACCTGAACAAAAACGCTTTTTTGCCAGCCCTGAACATACGTGAAGCACAGAAATTGTGTGTTATGGTAACATGTCTTACAACTGCTATTTTGTATCTTTTGTGTGTCTTCTCACATCCCGCAGGAACAAATGTTGCCCTCCCACGGCCAGTTCTCGTGACAAAACATCCGTAAAGAAAAAGAAAGATTCATGATGTTTCATTTTAAACTGTTGCTTTTGATTGACGTTAAAATAATGATATGTCAAATTTGGCAAAGAAATTATAACGTGAGTTGACATTGCCACCGAGTTGCAAAAATTTTGAAGATACAGTTTAGGCATATGCTTCTGTTTTGTCATTAATCTTTTGGCAAAATTTGTAAACTCTTCAGGGGAGAGATTCGTAGAATATTATTACAGAAGTTACGATGTTCTTTACTTATTCCCAATACACGGTCCTTATATCCACAATAATATAACTAGTGCGCCCCACCATCAATGATTGCATTACTGCTTACCATCAGGTGGGATCGCAGTCAAGCACTGGTTTATAAAAATTTAGAAAAAAAAGCAGTGTTTCTAAACAGGAATCCGTAGTTCCGAAACCCGAATTCCGTGAACTTCGCGAATCCTGTGATTCCTACTAATGCCTACTGTAGATGTCCTAGACGCCAGGATTGCGGAATGTGTCGAGAGAGTCAGAACTAAAAAAAAAGGCTAGAAATAGATGATAAAGAGCATGTGCAGGGTAATATAAAACTAGACTGGAAAAACATCCAAATCAGCTAGCTGTCTAGCCTACATTACCAGACTGTGTGCACAGACGAAAGAGACACACAATCTTGTATCTCGACACTATGAGTGTTTGTTTTAGCATGGAGGATGTTTCTAATGAGAAATATCTCTCCACCTGAATTCATCGATCAACACGTCTACTCATAGTCGGAAAGACTGATTGCACGATATCACTTGAGAAAAAAAAAACCGACCCAATGCGAGTCCGACTTGCACGCTGAGGGTTCTGTACAAACTTACCTGGAGTCTCAAAGATTTTTCCGAATCGCAAAAAAAGTATTTTTATTTTTGTGACGTTTGTTAAAATTTACTGTTTTCAGATTTATTCTTATACATACCTGTGCTATAAGACCTTGTTTTGTTTTATGCCAAATTTAAGAATTTTGTGTCAACGGAAAGTACTCTATGAATTTTAATTCTCTTGAGAGTGTCGAAATATATGTAAACGGCCATATCTTTTTTTTCGTTAACTTAGAAGTTTGATTTTTTCATAGCTTCAAGCCCAGACCTGAGTATAGGGTTTTAATTTCGACTCGATACCGCCACGCATTCCCGAAATAAAAACTCTTGACAGACAGATGGACAACAAAGTGACCCACCCTAAAGGGTTCCGTTTATTCCTTTTATAGTACGGAACCCTAAAAAATAGATAAAGAAGTAGTTGGAAGACCTTAAAACAATGTTAAAAAATATTCTAAATGAAGTCCTTGTTCCCATTAGAGCCACAAAACGTTATTGGGCCAACGAGGTCACAATTTACAAAGCTGTCAGAATTTGTAGATTGCAAGCATGTACTGCTCAGGATTGAAATTGGCTTAGGTACAGAAATAGAATGAGAAAATTGTCTCAATTATGTCACTGCGTTACTTCAATTACGTAGGAAACTGACAGCCGGAGGAAGTGTATTGTTGATGTTTTATTGTACACTGGCGTGCATTGTGATATTTTATGCTGTAACCAACTTGAAGTAGGAAAGCCGGTAGTAGCCGCAACAAAATTACTAAAAGTCAATGATATATTTGGCAGAGGAACGTACTGTAGTCATAAGAAAAGAAACCTATGCCGAGCAGTGGTCAAACTCGGGAAGCAGATGATGAAAGGACAACTATGGAATTTAACCTTTTGAGTAGCGTAATTAGAGACACAATAGAAAGACAATGACCGAGCGAACGCTGGCGTTCGGCCGGGGTTTAATGAATTTCAAACTTCTATGTCTGGAGGATGTGGCGTGTGGAATGTGGATACCAAATGGTACCTATAGTTGTTCCCTACGCTATTAAAAACTTAGTTGCTTAATTTATGAATGGAGGGATTGTATATCATATGACTGGCCTGTTGGTTTAGTGGTTAGTGACCCTGACTGCTATGCCGTGGGTTATAATCCCACCCAAGAAAAATGTTTAAGTGATGAGCACGATCATTTGTTCTGTGTCTGGGTGTAATTTATCTATAATATGTAAGTAAGTATTTAGAAATATATAAGTATGTTTATCAATTGTCTAGTACTTATAGCATAAGCTCTGCTTAATTTGGGACTAGATGGAGTTTTGCGATTGTTGTGGAATATTATATAACTTATTATTAAATTTAGAGCAGTGATGGTGGAGTGGTAACGGCTTCGATTTACGAGTTGTAAGTCGTGGGTTCAAATCCAGCCAAGCGCATTACTTTGAGTAATTTATTTCATCACCACTGCTCTCAAAACGGAGAAGAAACATCGTGAGGAAACCGGCATGTCCTAGAACCAAAACTTCGAAGACATTTGGCTTTAACTTATCAATGATCCCTTCCAACTATGTTTCACTTTCCAACTTAAACACGAAACATTGGCTAGCCCCCGGCCTTGAAGCTAGCCCATTTCCTTTCATTGACTATCACCCTCGATAAGATAAGCTCGCAGTTTTGTTTTCCTGTAATTTCCCTTATCAGGATGAAAATGAAACATTTACATTAAGTAAAACAGCTAATGTTTTGTTTACATAACATTGTTTAGTATTTTCATAATTATCATCTTCCTGCTCTTGTCTCGTGTTATTTTTGGTCGGCGAAATACGTTTTCCATTCTGTCCTGTCACCCGTCACGCTATCACTAACTGCCTTTTCATATCACTGTTCACACAATCCATCCATCTTTTCTTTGGCTTCCCTCTCTCTCTCCATCCATCCACATGTATACTCATAACTCTTTTAGTGCATGTATCTTCCTCTTCTCTTTACATGACTTTACAGACAAACAATTCCTGTTCAACTTATCACACACAGGCACTACATGCTCACTTTATTCATTCTCGTCACACTACATTTTTTCTTTCTTTTATATTGAATTTTCTTCATTCGTAAATTTTTGGCCATAAAAACATAACTGTGTCGGCAAAATTACTTTTTTATAGGTGGGCGTCATCAAATAACTTCTCCAGCTTTTGGGTGGAGCGGGAGGCAGTCTCATGCTTTTACTGTCTACAACCCACCTCAGTTCTTCCAGTTGCCTCACTCTTGAAAAATCTTGCAGTCCTAACAGGCATCGACTCTGACGGGCATCGATACTGGTATCTCTTTGAGTTAAGCAGCTTTACCTTAAGACTACGTATTACTATGTACGTTATGCTTCCTTTCAGATTTTTCCAGCCATGTGCCACGTGGATCCTGACATTTCTGGGGCCTTACCATGATGTGTTAAATGTCAGCCCCCTAGCCAAGTTACAACCGTTTCGTTTAAATCCTCTTTTAGTTGATAACCTCGAGTAGATCACGCATCCTATTCCTTTGTTCTGACTACGTGACTGAGAGTTGAGATGAAGTCAGAATAAAGGAATCGAAGGCGTGGCTTACTCGAGGCGATCGACGATAAGAGAATCGAAACGAAACGGTTGGAACTTGGCTAGGGGGGCTGGTGTGCGACCGAGAAAGAGGAATGCAGCTATACACCTTATAAAGCTCCATCCCTTTAACAGTGCACTTTAGGTCGTTAAATGGATAAAGAGAGCTCGTGTTTGGGCCTCTGGTAGAGCAAATCTAGCTCTAGCTAGTAGACAATTCGGCCAGACCCTGCTGGGTTTAGCCGAATTATTATCGACCAACCAGTCTCCAGTAAAATATCCTGAAAATGTAACATTGGAACGAAAATACCGTCACCGGTTTCACAACTTATCTCTGAACTATATTTCGAAACATTGAAAAGTTATTTTCGTCTTAAAACTGAAACAGAGTTTTTGTAACTCTTCCTAAATGAGCTATTATTAGTAACGTCGAAATTAATTATTTGGACACTTAAACTTTTGGATTAAAGTTTAATCAATTAATTAGATTACCTATTAGTTTAACAAAACTTTTCATTTAATAATAGGTGAAACAATTCAAATCAAAGCTGATATGTAAAGTGTAAAAATTGATTAAAAATCACTAATGAGCCCTCAGATCATTAGTAACATGGAAAATGTTAAAACGTCAGTCTTCTGCTAGTCAGAAAAAGGGTTGGAGTATATAGGGTCACTGACCTCTACTATTTACCACACTGGACTGGCAGCCGTCAAAGTGCTTTTGTGTCCGTTTCATATTTGTCATTTTGGCGCTGTCGGCTGTAGAAGAGAGTAGAAGGCAAAGAAGGAACAGGAGTGGATTTTTAGTCAGTAAAAGTCTGACACTATCTCCCGCTCCGCCCAAGAGCGGGATTTGTCATTAGATGATTTTCCCACCTAAATAAAAAATATCAAACCAGATGAATGTCAGAATTTTACTGACTAAAAACCGCCCGTGTTTCTTCAATTGCACTTTGCGATCCAGAACCACGATAATTCCTTCGAGCAATACCGCAACCCTGGCATCTAGGACATCTACCATAGGCATTACAGTCATGTCTACTATTTACATATTTGGCTACATCAACGACAATAAATAGAATCTCTATTCTCTGATGAACATCTAGACTTAGCCTTAGTCTACAGACGTGACAAATCAACCTAACAGTTCACAATCGAATCGTGCGCAGATCGATGGGGCAACTCTAATTGGTCTTCGTTTATCGTACTACAATTAGATTTCACTTGAGAATGTGAAATCATAATAATAATCTGACCTATTGCGCAAACAGATTGGTGTAACAATAAATAAATCACGTACATCAAAAGCTGTCGGTATACCTAGTCACGCATGTAACTAACGACAGATCAGCAGACGTGTGACTTATTCATCTAAACCAATATTTCGAGGTCATTTTTGTTTGTTTGCTTGTAAAAGGTACTTTACTGCGTTCAAAAGAGTAAAAGAAAATATCGTGAGGAAACCGCTATGTCCTAGAATCAAAAATTCGAAGACAAATAACGTGAACCAACCCGCACTGGTCCTGCATGAAGGATTACGGCCCATTCCCTCTTCTAGAGAGGAGGCCCTGAGTTCCAGCAGGGGGAACATTAAAGGGTCGATATGTAAAAGATACGTAATATTTGGAACACATGAATTGATTACGAAAATTATTGTCAGGAAATATTTTTTTTTTTAATCGCTGATTTATAATACTCAGCCTATAAAGAAAAAACCATACAGTCACTTTGTAATAAACCACGCGAGTAAAACCGCTGAAAAACGCTAAATTATTTTTTATTTTAGCGTTATTTGTCAGACGTAATTTCATTTGACTTCTATTTTCGTCATTGTACAAAGAAACCATTATATCATTTACAAAAGAAAAAAAACACCCAACTTAAACCATATCCGTTGTGTAAAACACTTGACATTTTTGCTATAATTAATCAAAAAATTTTAACCATATCATGACTTCTTAATTACATTTTTACACGACTTCTCACACTTTGTACCCAAATCATTAATCATTTGTAATGTTTTCATTTACGCGTATACCACACAAGCTGCCTGACGCTGTTTTACCCGCGTCTTTGGTTACTGCTCCGCTCCTATAGGCTGTTGCGTGATGTGGATGTTCCTCGATAAATGGGTTATCCAACTCTAAAAAAAAAATTCAATTCGAACTTGTAGTTCCTAGGTTTAGAACGTTCAAACGAACAGACGCATCATCATCATCATCATTATCATAATTTCAGCCAAAAGACGTCCTCGTTGGACTTAGGCCATTCCCAAGTGTCGCCTTAACGACCGGCCCTATGAGTCTCGCATCCATTGGATTCCCGCCCAAACAGACTTATCAGCTCTATAATATTACTACGTCACGGCAGACGTTCCGTTGACCATAAACTTGACAACTGACAAGCTTACACGATGTCAGTAAAAAAAAAAAACCCGATTGCAGCGCCACCTACCGGATCCAGTTATATTTTCATATCACTCAAGGACCCACTCAAATGTACACATTAAATTACTTTTAAGCCAAGCCGTTTAGGAGTTAAGTGACAAACAGTTGTACAGAAGAATTATAAATTATTAGAAATCGCCGAGTGCGATAAGGCCGCCAATTGTAATTTTTTTTGATATTATAATTTCAATTTGTAAATTTGTAATTTTGTTATGCAATAAAGTATACATAAATAAATAATTATATAGGTATATAAAAATATAGATGAGTGGTTACATTATGCAGGCATTGTAACCGTGGTGGGTTTACGCGAATTAGTTAGCGTAATACTGAATGGCACCATGTTACGTTGCGGTCACGACTGCGAATGTGTTGCGCCATCATTTCCCATGGGTGTCGTATGAAACCACGAAGACCTGTCACGGTGGTCTGCGGAGAAAACTGAGGACAAGAACGTCTGTACCAACAGACGAAAGATTTCACAGGTAATGAATGAAACACTGGACTGTGTTCCGTGAGTGTGTCTGTGACATTCGGGTTCTATCAGAATACTAGCGTTATTTTACTTTTTTTAGGGTTCCGTACCTCACGAGGAAAAACCCTTATACACTTTGTTGTCCATCCGTCTGTCTGTCAAGACCCTTTATATCTGAATCGCTTGAAGGTATTGAGTTAAGATTAAAATCATATACTCAGGTCTGCGGTCTTTTGAAGCTGTGAAAAAAATTAAACTTCTGAGTTAACGAAAAAAAAAAGATGTCGCTGTTTATGTCGCAAAAAACGTATATTTCGACACTCTCAAGGAAATCAAAATTCATAGGGTACTTCCTTTTGACCTTCCCTGAAATTTGGCATGAAGCAAGGTCTCATAGCACAAGTATAGGAAAAAATCTGACAATTTGTTGTTACGTTACAAAAAAAAACTTATTTGGCGTTCGGAAAAATCTTCGTAACTCAATCCGGGAATTGAACTGTTTTCATAGGCAAGTTTGTACGGAACCCTCAGTACGCAAGTTCGACTCGTACTTGGCCGTTTATATTAGTTTAGTGATCAATTAATTTTCTTATTTTATTCTACTGTTTAGATATAGACCTCCACCAAGCGCCGCCACAACGAACGGTCATGGGCGTCTTGCAACCGTCGGATCTCCACGACCCTCACTTGGTGGCTTACCATGACGTTCAAAGTAAGATTGTTTCATTCTTATTTCAGTTTGGGTAAGAGACAGAGCTATACAAGTTGTCTAGCGCCATCTCTTACTCCCACCGGAAATAAAAATGAAACAATCTTACTTTAAACGTCATGGTAACCCACCAAGTCATTCTAGTCAATAAAAGTCTGAAACTAACTCCACTCAAAGTAGAAGTCATTTGCTGAGATCCCACCTTAAAAAAAAAATAAAGCTATATGTGTTAATAAACCTGTATGTTATCTATAACTGTACACTTCTAAATTAATATTTATTTTATAGGGGCAAAATTATTTCTGTAAGTATTATGTTTGTTGTGAAGGAACTCAAAAATTACAGGACCGATTTTGAAAATTCTTTCACCAGTATAATGGTACTTTATCAATGAATGATACAGGCATAGAATTTCTACTTTTACGAGGACGAAGCCGTAGGAAAAAGCAAGTTGATTATATTAACCTCATTGTATTATTTTATAGTTGTTTACCTAACGAATTTATATTGAACTGTCTCCTTACTGTAATAAAGTATCTTATTCAGTCTTATTTTGATGAAGCGGAAACATTAATGCCGTATCAGTTGGTATTATCATTATCTACTTACTTTATTTTCTTCACGTTCTTAGCACTTATTAAAAAGAAAAGAAGAATTCATTATTTAACATTGTAAAGACCGATAGTCACTTGATAAAGAGAATCATCAATTGACATATCGTCAATCGTCGACCATATCATCGCTTAAGGCGTATAGTGCCCGAGCAGTGCCATAAAACAGTGACTTTCTGAAGCCTACTCCTCGGTAACGACTGGGTTAATAGATTAAAAAAATATATATGTTTATCATACATTTAGCTGAATATAGAACCTCCTTCTTTTTGAAGTCGGTTAAAAAATATGTTCACTTTTATTTGAAGTAGGTACAAAGCCTAAACTTAACCTGAAGTATAATAGAAAATGTTCTAGAACCAAAAATTCGGAGATATGAAACCAAACCACACTAGCTGGGCCCGCGTTATGGATTACGCCCCAATCCCCCATTTAGAGAGGAAGCCTGAATTAGAACATTATAAGGCTGATTATGCCTTTATGCTTATAGAAAAAAATATTCAATTATTATCGCTTACACTTGAAATGCAAATAATGCACATAGGTTTTGAGAACATATTAATAAATCATTATGCAAGTTCGTGATCATCGCGGAGGCCCATAATGTCTTCATAAATGTTGATGTTCAATTGTATAAGGTCCATAATAGTGCGATTGATTCTTTATGTCACTGTCACTAAACGCTTGTATGTATTTAATATTAAAAATAACAATAGTTTTATATTTTTTTCGATTTTAAAATTTTCGGTTTTTAAAAACGAGTCGAATTTATTATGGAGGTTGTGGCACGTTGTCCTATTGTCAGATCATTGTTTATTTTACTATCCATTATTGTTAAGATCCATCGGATTCCCGCGCCGGGAATCCGATGGATGCGAGATCACAGGACCAGTCGTTGTGGCGACAACTGGGGGACAAGCCTAGACCAGCAATGGACGTCTATCGACTGAATGTTGATGACACACCACTCAGTATGTACTCTTTCTACACATAATGTACCTATATAAAAATACGATATAAGAAATTATAACAATACTTAATGTATATTCAATGAAACCAAAATTACTATGCTGACAATACATTGTAGATGGATTTGTGTGTACATACATTTTTTTATGTATTTTTATGGCGCTGCATGAAAATTGTTTAAAAAAAAAAATGTTACGTCCTCACAATCACCCGATGCCACGATGTAGAAAAGCATCACATTCATCGCATCAAATATTGTAACACTTTTATTACAGTGCAGGTAGGCTCCTAAAAACCAGAGAAAAGTATTTAAATCCACCATACGGCAGCCGAGGCACGTGCCACGTTGATCGGCACGGCGCAAGGTGAGCCCTTTGCCCTTCGCTACGCCAGATAGGCTTAAAAGCAAAACAAACTCGTTTATAGACCTGAACGCAAATGTAGGTTACATATTCTCAAAATAAAATATCACACTAATATTATTAAGACGAAAGTTTGTAAGTATGTGAGTGTGTGTGTTGTTACTTCTTCACTTTCGAAATCATAGCATAGCATAGCATAGTCGTCCTTATAATGTTCCCACTGCTGGGACTCAGGCCTCCTCTCTAGGAGAGGGAATAGGCCGTAAGCCATCACGCAGGCCCAGTACGGGTTGGTGGATGTCACACACACATGTCATAAAGTGACGCCAGTGACAGAAAAGTTGAAAGCAAATCGGACGTCTCTGTATAGGACATGTGATGAGGTAATGAGAAGGAATGAAGCACATGTGGCTAAAACACAGGAGGTGCGAAAGAAATGATCGATGGATTCTGTGAGGAATGACTACAATAAAAATAGACGAAGATAGCGTGACGCTTGAAAGTATGAAAATGGAAGAAAAAATACTTAGTGTCAATACAAACTGACACGGAACAAGGGTACGAAGACGATAAAGTAAAAGATGATTTTGATCGTAGTATTCGTTTATTTGCAAGGCCATCGCCTACTCTCGCCAAAATAAACAGTTATTTCCTTTCATCTTCAGCAAAATCTACACCCACTACCTCCGCTGGATGGCAGACATCTTTGAATTAAATATTTCAGTTCTAGAACTAAACGGTTCCATTAGTCTATTTATCGCAGTATTAGCTCTCAAGGCTCTATTAATGTTCAGCAGATTTCTTAGATAAACAATGATGATTGATGATCAATTTCAATCTTGATACTTAATGTCAATCATGATCATAAAACTAATCTAAACTAAGGTTTCCCGTATGCCTATTTATTTATTAAAAATTCATGCAACACAATAGTACAAAGGCGGACTTAATGCCTTAGGCATTCTTTACCAGTCAACCTAGGGTGGTAAAGAGAAAATGTGGCAGGTGCATAAAAATACAAAAGAATATTACGAAAATTAGAGTTTAAAAGTACATATATATATAAAAAAAATAAACTTACATATATATTTATATAAAGTAAAAGAAAGGGGTTATTGAGACGACTTCACTATTTGTGCAGAAAGTAATTTCGCAACAACCGCCATCATGCCTATCAACCCAGGGTAGCGATAAGCTACTGGAAGAATACAGGTTTTTTTTTAGATAGTTGTTAAACCCGAGCCCATACATAACCTCGCGTTTGACCACTATCTCACCTCCGGTGGATTTTAGTCAGTAAAAGTCTAATACTCCTTTTTACTCTACGATTTTTCCAGCCATAATAAAAATGCCAATCAATGCCGTGCTAAAACTGCCAATGTTATATTACTTTCAGTATTTAGTGTTTGTGTTATTATTATACGTATATTTTGCTGTTATTGCTTGATTGCCGAGGTTTATTGCCAGTACTAACAAAAGGCTAGAAATTATTTTCTTTAGTCCTTTATTGTACACCAAAACTAGTTATAATATTGTTCAAACTGAACTCAAAGTTAAGATTTCTCCCTGCAAGAGAAATCGCAATAACTTAATAATTTATACGTAGATTAGGTCAGGATATCAACCTTCTACGGATTCGTCTTTTGCGAAGCAGTTATGCTAGCAAGGGAGGCGGCCGATCGCGTGAGGCAACGGACCTCACGCCCCAACCGCGCCGGGATTCCGATCCCGATTTCCAGCCATAGTAGGCGCGGGCTTGCGGACGGCGAGGAATGGGTGGCTCGCCGTCCAACCGTCCGGTAACAGTCCGGACCAAGCCCAAGTCGTCGACGGCGCGTACTGTTCCACGCGCACCTAAGGAAGATGTCAGCAAATCGTAGGGGCCCAGCAGGGTCGAAGCCTACTGGGACCACGGGTAGTGTAAAAGCGAAACCCGGGACCCTAGGACGAAAGCAAAGAACAGGAGTGGGTTTTTAGTCAGTAAAAGTCAAACACTATCTCGCGTTCCGCCCAAGAACGAGATTTGTCATTAGATGATTTTCCCACCTAAAAAAAAACCTTCTATGGATCATAAATTAAAATACAGCCGGTAATAAATTAGTCACATTCAGAATATCCTCTTAATTTTCATCTCGGATTAAAAAATGGATATACTCAACCATTTTATTCCATATCTTCATTAAGAACAACTACAGACCAAAGTCAACACATAAATGCCTAGGTGCTTTGTTAACGAGTTAATATCTAGTCAATAAACGTTATGACATTAGCTATAACAGTTCCAAATACTAGGTCTCCTATAGCTTCTCTATAAGTAATACCTAATGGTACTACAGTTAGGTGAACAGTACTTGGTGGTATGCAAATAGCTCATTACTTTTGTGGTCGGCGGCGGATTTTAAAATCAAATAAATATTAGACGTCGAGTGCATCCCGTTATACTGTGGCAGGTCATGGCTTACCGGGTGATAGTGTTGCTACTTTAATATTAAAATTTGTAGTCGTGATTTTCATCTGTGGAGTGGATTTATTTTATTTTATTCGTGAAAAATAACAGTGATACATTAAAATCTTATAAATATGCAAAAATTATAAATGTATAACCTAGGAAATTTTCCACAACATACTATGAGATATATTTAACAATGCGCTATTCTAAGTTGTTGTAAAATATTAATAGTAAACATAAACAAATAAGAAAAAAAAAAATGATGGAGGGAGAGAGAATGTGTAAATATTAAATGAACTATTTAAATTTGCTTTGATTTGAAAGTTTAAGTGGAGATGACAATTTATTAGATATAATAATGCAGATTGGCTTTTGGGTAGCTAACTAGTTGGAATTACTACAAAATTTATTTCAAGTATTTTTATTTAATGGCCCATCTGAATTACGAATACCAAAATAAAGTGAAGCGGTTCGAATCTATGGTAAGATAATTATAAAGAGAAATGCATAATATAGTTTTTTTATTGAGGTGGGAAATCGTCTAATTAGTTCTCGCGCTCTAGTGTGGTGCGTGAGGGCGTGTCAGAATTTAATTGACTAAAACCACACGACCTAGGTTCTTTCAGTTGCCTTTTTCGTGAGTATCCCTTTCAACATGACCATAGCAGGCATCAGAAATGGTGAGCGCCTACGGTTTTCTGACATGCATAATATAGTGCATCTATTCTGTCTTCTGTGCTCTGCTTGTTTCGCCTGTATGTATATATTATTCTGTAACTGAAGGAGCCGACGCTAAAGGACCCCTCGAATATTTGTGATTTATGTGGTTACTGTGTATCCTTTGTTGGAGATCCAATTAAGTAAATAAATATTCTGATAATATATCCACACTATTATTAGTGGTAAAGTTTGTTTTTATGTATATTTGTGAAAGTTAAAAGTTAAAGTTGTTGTATTCCTGAATGACGTAGGCCATAGCCTATGTCACTTAGGAATAAAGCAACTTTCTATCGGTGAAAAAATTTTAGCAATCGGACCAATACTTTCAGAGATTACCTCATTTTTATGAGCGCAGGCGAAGCCGCGGGCTAAAGTTAGTAAGCTACATCACTGTAATTTTTCATCCAAATCTATTCGCGTGAAGGTGTAACAAACATACGAACACACAGATACACAATTATACAAACTTCCGTATTTATAATATTATTGATTAATCAACCTTTATCCTTGAAACTGCATCTAAAATATTTGACACATTCGACACATGCACTGCCAAAACCAATTGCATTCTGGCAACACCGGCGCAAGCGCATGTGTGTCGAGGCCTTGTCCTGCGCGACAACTGGAACACGCCTTATCTGCGTACACGCAATCATTTGCACCTTCCTTAACAACGCATATCTCGTTTTAAAGGTGAGTGAGCAATCAATGTAAATTGCATTCAAATGAAGATGGTCCCAAAAAATAAAGACAAGTTTTTCCTTATTTAAGAGGAGTTGTTTCTGTTTATTTATAGTTTTTGTGCTAGTTTTATTCAAGTTCACCTTTTGGCCTTTAAACAGGTAGCTGATAGAGATGGCAATTAACAGTTTCCTTGAACAAATGCAAATTAAGCTACACGAATACTACGTTCTTACTTGTCCTCAACTAATTTCTACCAATGGTTTTGTCCGCGTGAAAATAGGTAGACAGAGATATAGATACACTTTATAGTACAACATAAAGAAAAATATAGTGAGAGCTTTAAAATAATTAATACGGTGTAACAACACAATTGTTTACAGACAAAATGAAGGTTTCTCTATACAAACCCTTTTTAGGTAGACCATTGTAACCGACAGTGTTATTTTTTTTGGGGATTTTTTCTTTACTAGTTAAAAAAGTATTGTCTAGTTAGGTTAGGTTAAAAGAATATAAATAACTAACTTATTTTTTATTTTATTTTTTCCGTTTTAATTATCTGTTATTTGTTTATTGTGCAAGCCTACCACAGTGTTGTCTTTTTAACCCAAAGGTTGACTGGTAGAGAATGCCTTGTTGCATTAAGTCCGCCTATGTACCAATACTGTACATGAAGTTTAAATAAATAAATAAATGAATAATTCTTCATACAACTGCTGATTTATTAGAATAGTTCCTATTAAAATATTGTCGTAAATAGTTTTAAATTAGGAAAGGTAAAAACATGAAATGTCGCTAAAATTTTCTTTCTAAAAAGGCTGTATAAAATATGCTCCTACTTATCAATGCTCAATTCTTCTAACTTTAAAACCAGTAAAAAAAAAAAGTAAAGTAAAAAGTAAAGTTGTTTTTCGTGTAAAATTTTCTTTTTATGCACATACCATATTGTCTCTTCACCACCCTAGGTTGACTGGTAGAAAGTGCCTCAGGCATTAAGTTCGCCTTTGTACTTTATGTTTCATAAAGTTTAAAATAAAGATAAAAATACTTATTTTAATCACCACGTCAATACCGCTTACAATTTGTCAAATACAAGTCATAAAGAATCAGAGAAGCTATTAAGGGGTTTCATAAATCATGATAAACTGTGTGGGGTTCCTAAAAGTGCGTAGATAACAATTTAGAGCCGTCACGACAAGCGGTCACGCGACATGACACGCTGTAGCCTGTAGGTGAACCACCTGTCATGGCCCAACATGGCCTAGTTTCGGACATGTTCGGAAGCTGACAGCTGCCCTGCTAAATATTGAGAATCGATGATTAACACTCACTTGACACTTAGGAGTTAATGGAGGGAACGGATTATTTAATCGGTGGATTTACGGTTGTCTTTTTTTAGTAGACAGTTGATATTAGCATCTAGTCATTTTTAGGACATGTTCTGGAAAATAGGTAAACGGTTGTCAAACTAATATTATTATAGGCGAAAGTTTGTGAGTGAGTGTAACCGAGATATTTATATTTTTCATAATATTTATTAGTTTACAATTTTAGTTTATGTATATTTTATAATTATAAATAACTATTTTTTTCTGTTTGATATATCTGTTACTTGTTTATTGTGCAAACCTACCACAGTGTTATCTTTTTTAACCCAGAGGTTGACTGGTAGAGAATGCCCGCCTATGTACCACTACTGTACACGTAGTTTAAATAAATAAATAATAAATGAATATTTGTAATCATAACATGATTGGATAGAGTGTCCATGGAGTTTCTTGCACATTTTTCTCCATAGAGATCTCCTTGAGGCGTGCGTGGAACGCTACGCGCCGTCAACGACTTGGGCTCGATCCGGACGGTTACCGGACGGCCGGGCGGCGAGCTATCCAAAGCTCGCCGCCCGCAAGCGTACGCTTACAGTATAATGTGCTGTTAATGATAGTTTTACGATTGCTAAGTTGCGTAAGGTTTAGAATAAAGTGTAGATCGTTGACTTCAAAGCGTTTCCTCAATCAGCTTGACATCAAAAGTAAAGCATGTCCGAATGAGCTTACTATGAAAGGATTGAAATTCGCGAAGTTCTTAGAATGTTTCGTAAAGACATTATGACTTCCGTGCGATTTCAGCTAATCTTGGGAAAAGTCCATAAGCGGTACTCTAAGTAGGACACAGAAATACACAAAGACATGAAACATTTAAACAAGTCAGTAGTGTATCTAAGATGATTAATATCGATCTTTCTTTTTATCAATACTTTTAAGGTTCTGCACCCGAAGGGTTAATCCGGGACTTTATAACTAAGACTCCGCTGTCCGTCCGTCTGTCTGTCCGTCTGTCACCAGACGGTATCTCATAAACCGTGATAGATAGTTGAAATTTTCACAGATAATGTTTTTCTGTTGTGAATAAAATAAATATTTAAAGGGGCTCCCATACAACAAACGTGATTTTTTCGCTCGTTTCTTGCTATGGACGGTACGGTACCCTTCGTGCGCGAGCTGCACTTGAACTTGGCTGTTTTTTTTATCTATATGTGGAGGTTTATAATTAGCGATCTGATAATATTACACTCTATATATAAGTATTTTTATTATTTTATTAGTCTGTAAAACGAAATAAATAAAGAATATATGAATAAATATAATAATATTTGTTTACGAAAGTTTTCACATTTTCGAAATCACGGTCAATATAGTCACATGTTGGTCAAAGCCACTCAAAACTTAATTTACTAAGCCCGAAACAAACAAGTGAAGCTTTAACATTTATTGTCTTAGGTTCTTGGCTACTCGCTACACTTCGGCAGTTACGCACTCGACCTCATCTAAATAGTAAATTACGACTACGCTACTATTCAGAGGTATGCGAGCTGCCCAAGTATCCAAGTCTCACCTATTAACGACTTTCCCCGCTTATTCTCGCTAGCGTACTTACTACCAGTAGCGTATTTACCCTTAGGTCAAGAGGACCATGGCCCCGGACGGTAGACTACTAGGGGCGGTACAAACCATCCCCAAAAACCTGCCGGTTCTAGTTAGATAAGCATTACTATACTTTTCTAGACGCACCGTTATTTTTTGACTAAGCTGAGTTTTTTTTTTTTATAACTGTTTCTGTTAACTATGCGGCAACAGAAATGTTTGGCCCGGGGCGGCAAATCTTTGAGTACGCCACTGCTTACTTGCTTATACCTAACAACTCATAAATCTGTCGTATGTAACAAATTAGCCCACTTACATTTGGAGCGAGGTGCGTCGGATCCGACGGAACAAATCGAACGAGCAACTTGTTTTGTTTTGAACACTCAACAATGTTGCCTATTGCCCCATTGAAGTAGGTACCGTGAGAAATGTATGGGCATTTTTCATCACAAGTTTGAACAACATTTTTGACATGTTTAGTTATTCAAACATTTTAAGTAGTTGCGCGGGCTCTTTAGATCGGGACCGCGGTCCCAACTTCAACCTAATAAATAATTATTTATTTTTAGTAGTATTTTAGGACCACAAGTAAACTAAATACAGTTTTTTGGTAACTAACTGTACTTTAATTCCTTTTTTCTAGTGGTCCCAAAATACTACTCAAAAAAATATGTTTTATAGGTGGAAGTTGGGACCGCGGTCCCGGTCCAAAACGCCCCACGACCCGTTACGCTATTGTTGGTTTCACAATCATTATGTTGGATTCGGACAACGAAGTAAGAGTTAATACTTTAAAATATGCAGCTTGAAAGTGATTGAACTGCCAAGTGGGTACCGGGGAAACTTAGTAGCATAGCAATCAATCTTCTAATGAAAAGAAAAAGCTGATATTTAAATACATATATGAATAAAGACGGACAAGAGAAATGCCTGATTCATCTAATAGGCAGGTAAGTAAATTACAATTAATGCATTTTTTTTAAAGCCACTATTGTCTTGTGAGTTCTATTGGTTGATCAATAGGCTACAGCGCTGCGTGTCGCAAATTCGATTCCCGCACGCAACATATATTTGTATGGCCTGCAGATTCCCGGTCTGGGTGTCTTGTGTTAGTAAAAGCACCCGCGATGATGCTAGTGTAGGGTAACATCTATCTAAAATAAAAAAAAATACATATATTATAAGTAAATATCGATATGAACACTAACAGTAAATGCAGTACTTATAATATAATATAGGCTCAAAGTTTCACCTCCATATTGGTCTAGCACTAAGTCCTAGGCATTGTATTGAATGCAATAATAGGCCACACTAGTTTCACTATCCATTCTTGTATGCAGTTTACGATCACACTTCTTTGATACTGAATTATGGGATCTTAATTAATTGTAAAAAATGAAATGAATTGTTGTTGTGTTTTTATATTGTGGTGAATATTATGTATGGACATAACAATAAAGTTATGAACTTATAAAGGCTCTCATTGATGGGTGCGATGCGTTATACTTGTATTAATAAAACACACGTTTTTTAATGAAAAGTGGAACAAACCTTTCTTTCTTTTTTTTCTTCCAAACAAAAAAAAGAATCATAAGAATCGATAAACATTTGACAAAGATATAGCTTACTTAACAAGATCCAAAAAACTTCCATTTAAAATGAGAACCTCCTCCTTTTTTTGAAGTCGGTTAAAAAACAGTCGTCACGTATTTATCTCGCATAGCCGCGCTTGTTTGTGGAAGCCTTTATAGCGTTCGAATATATGATAAAAAAGACCAAGATGTATTTGCCGCCTGATAAAATGTATCTTAAAAAATACAAGTAATAGTGCACTCTGAGAATCGGAGCACTTAATTTTAATGAACCAAGGCATTGTACTTGTAATTAGTGGCTTCAAAATTCCAAAAATAAATGAACATTTATTTTCAGGTTCGCATTTTGCAGACCACATACGTCAAAGAATGTGATATATGATTCCTTTTTTTTTTCTTTTAACTTCGCACTATTTGTGCATTTAGCCAGTGTCAAGTTTAGAAAGTACTTCGTTTTTGACAGTGGCGTGGGCAAAGTGGGCCCTGTTTATATGATTTCACTTATTATCCAGCGGTGTAGACACTTGAGATACAAAACTACACCAGATCTTTTATGACAATATCCACTAGGAATCAGTTGGTGAATAATTATAACTTATATTGAACGTCAAAAAAAACCCGCCAAAACCTCCTACGATATTAGTTATTTGTTTGTGGTGTTTTTTTGGAGGTCCTTACTCTATCGCTAAGACTCCACTGTCCGTCTGTCTGCTACCAGGCTGTATCTCATGCACTATGATAGATAGAAAATTGAAATTTTCACAGATGATGTATTTCTGTTGCCAATGTAACAACAAATTTTGTACTAAAAGCAGAATAAAATAAAAATTGAAGTGGGTCACACAACAAACGTGATATGTTACACTAAAAAAGAAAGTTATAAATAGTGTCTAATGTTGTATAGATAATGGTACGGAAAACTTCGTACGTGATTCCGACTCGCACTTGGCCGATTTTTTAAAAACAAAACAGTGGCCCCGCACTAGATAAAATTGCTCCTGTGTTATGGGCGCCTGCCTATACAAAACACCAATGGGTAAGAGATGGCGCTAGACAACCTGTATAGCTCTGTCTCTTACCCACACTGAAATAAGAATGAAACAATCTTACTTTGAACGTCATGGTAACCCACCTGATTCAAAACAATAAGGAAACTTTGCTCTCTATTCTCTTTGATATAGACTTAGCCTCTACGTCTAAGTTGCACAAGAATGTGACGGTTAAAACCGACCCACATTTCTTACATCCAATTGTTTTTGTTTCAAATCCTTGGAAAAAAAAGTTTTGTTTTAAGAATTAGCAAATAAGTTAAACTTATTTTCTTCAAATTGTTCCCAATTGGATACGGGTATTAGGACAAGTCCGAAACGATTGAAATATTTTTGACTGGCCTGTTGGTCTAGTGGTTAGTGGCCCTGACTGCTATGCCGGAGGTCGTGGGTACGATTCCCACCTAGGACAAATGTTTGTGTGATGAGCACGATCATTTGTTCTGTGTCTGGGTGTAATTTATCTATAATATGTATGTATTTAGAAATATTTATGTATGTTTATCAGTTATCTAGTACTCATAACACAAGCTCTGCTTAGCTTGGGGCTAGACGGCGTTGTATGATAGTTGTGGAATATTATTATTATTATATTATTTCAAAAAACAAATTTGGAAGATCTAGGAATATGTTCACTGTATCTATTATGTACCTAAACATAACCTAACCTCGGGGAGTTAAGACATATCATTCTTGCCTAGATTAGTTCCAGGCAAGCATGCTCCATCGTTAACCACATTATCGTTTACTATCAGCCCCCCTAGCCAAGTTACGATCGTTTCTTTGTTCTGACGTCATCCCAACGCTCAGTCACGTGGTCAGAACAAAGGAATCGGAGGCGTGGCCTACTCGAGGCGTTCGACGCAAACGAAACGGTCGTAACTTAGTTAGGGGGGCAGGTAAGACAGGGGCCAAAAGTAAACCTATCTATATACCATATAAATGACACTAATATTATTAAGGCGATAGTGTTCGAGTGTGTACTTGTGTGCCTGAGTGTGCTTGTTTTACATGTTCACGCTCGAACGGCTGAACAGATTTCAAAGAAACTTGCTACACGGTTAGACCATGTCCTGGCACATATAATAGCACATAGGATACTTTATATCCTGGGATAATTACAACTGTCATGCGTGAAGCCACGGGCAGCAGCTAGTGATATTATAAAATAAGTATGTTTTATATGTAGGGGTTAATCTCTGAAACTACTGACCCAATTATTAGAATTCTTTTACCAGTAGAATACCAATAAAGTAGCACTTTATCACTGAGCGACATAGGCTTATGTATATATATAGTTTTTACGTTTACGCAGGCGAAGCTGCTGGCAGAATCTAGCAATATATACAAAAATGAATAGCTGTTCGTTAATCCCGCTCAAACTCAAAAACTGCTGGACCGATTTGGCTAATTTTGGTCTTGAAATATTCGAAATACTCCAGAGAAGGTTTAAACGGTGAGAAAAAATGGAACAAATCCCGAAAAAAATATTTGAATACAACGCCATCTCTAATTAAAATGTCATTATAAAATGAATTATGTTGCTCTGGTAATGCCTGTAGAAGGCGTACTCCCTACTATTAGGCGGTACAAAGTTCGTCGGGTCAGCTAATAATAAAAAAAATCTCGAAAATCAAGTCGAGACAAGACCTATTAAAAAAAAAACCATTAAGGCCTATAAATACTTTTTAACATTTTCCAACGTCACCAAACAAGTTTGCAAAAAAATAATCTTACTTACATAATTATAAAGTGTGATTTTATTCATAATGTATTTCACCTTGAAACGTCTACTTTGTCGCCTTATTATATACTTCACTAGCTTTTGCCCGCGGCTTCGCTCCCGTCAACTGACTGCCTACCTAACTACTTAGGAAGGTACCAACCCTACGCTACCTACCTACCAAGCATACATTACCTACCTACCTACGTCAACCGCCGCGCGCCGGGATTCCGATCCCGATTTCCGGCCACCGTAGGCGCGGGCCTGCGGACGGCGAGCAATGGGTAGCTTGCCGTCTGACCATCCGGTAACCGTCCGGATCGAGCCCAAGTCGTCGACGGCGCCGTACTGTTCCACGCGCACCTCAAGGAGATGTCAGTAAAACATAGGGGCCCAGCAGGAGCAGGGTTGAAGCATACTGGGGCCACGGGTAGTGTGAAAGCGAAACCCTGGGCCCTGGGGCGAAGGCAAAAAAGGAACAGGAGTGGGTTTTTAGTCAGTAAAAGTCTGATACTATCTCGCGCTCCGCCCAAAAGTGGGATTTGTCACTAGATGATTTTCCCAACTAAAAAAACCTACCTACGTACCTACTTACTCTCCGGCTTTTTTTATATATAGATAGATTACTTATGTTATCCAGTAATTATACTTGTGTATAAATAATTAAATCTAATTAGGTACACAGGTGCTCTTTGAGGACTGTGAATGAATTCCTTACAAACAACGATTGCTTTACTAATCTATCAGGAATGTTACATCTTAATTAGTAAGGTCAGCTTAGATCAGTGTGTCAATATCGTGCACTTTATAAAGTCAGTGTAAAGCTTCTGTTCGCGTGAACGTTGGAAATTATACTAAGAGCTCATATACGCGAGCGGCATGTTGCCACCGGCAGAGGCAACTGAAGCTGACGACGCAGGTCGACGGCAGCCGTCGACGTATAGTGACACTTGACACACACGACGGCTGCCGCTGATCTTCAAAGTTGGAATGTCGAAGGCCGCCGTCGACGGGATAACAGCTGCCGCCGACGTGTCGACGGCTGCAGTTACCTCTGCCGTTGGCAACATGCCGCTCGTACGCCAGCCGTCGACCTATAGTGACAATTGACACACACGACGGCTGCCGCTGATCTTTAAAGTTGGAATGTCGACGGCGGTCGTCGACGGGTTAACAGCTGCCGCCGACGTGTCGACGGCTGCAGTTACCTCTGCCGTTGGCAACATGCCGCTGGTACGCCAGCCGTCGACCTATAGTGACACTTGACACACACGACGGCTGCAAAGTTGGAATGTCAACGGCAGCCGTCGACGCGTCAGCAGCTGCCGCCGACATGTCGACGGCTGCAGTTACCTCTGCCGTTTGCATATGCCGCTCGTGTGTATGAGCTCGAAGGTAACATAACTCCGGAATAAAAATTCTTGCATGTCCTATTCTATGACATGATCTGTCCGTTTGCCAGGTTTCATCCAAATCTATTCAGATATTTGGGTGTGAAGACGCAACAAATATACATACATACTCTTGCCTTTATAATATTAGTATGATTACCTATTCCCGTAGTCTCGCTCCCCACACAAGCATAATTAAGACACTCAGCAATAGTGTACATCTCGTACGGGGAAATAATTTTCAAAATCGGATCAGTACTTCCGGATACAAAATTCTACAAAAACTATAGGTATATAATATCTTAGAAATCATTAACTATGCAGCACGATATAACCTCTATTTTTATTTTATACACGAAACCAATAACAATCTCTAATAACTAAAGAAACGTGTAAAGGTCGCAAATTTGTGGAACATTAATTTACTTTAACTACCTACCAACTAATATGTTAAAAAAAAAATACCTACTTCAATTTCAAGTCATGCTTCGGTTATATTTCTAAGAAAGAATAAAGTTAATGGAAGTATTATATTATTTGAAGAACATCTGTTATGGAAACTATGTAATACTGAAGTGAAGAAACTCATATAACGCAAACTTACTAACATACAAACGACCTACTAAGAGAAGAACAATGTATTCAGACAATTGATCGACTGTACATCCGCTTACATTTTACTTTAACACAAAGAGCTTCTTCACAACATTAGTTAGAAAGATAACCGAGATAATATGCCTGTGGCTGCAGTGGCGTAGCTACCAACGGCCCGGGGCCAAAAAAAAACTGGGGCCCTGTTTTTTACATGCTCTGGGTGTAGCGAGAAGGATTGTAGGAAGACTTTCACTGTCACTCCTTTTAATCATTTTTTAATCAATTTAAAGTAAACAAACTATTTTATTTAGATTTCGAAAGTGGGAGATTTGCTCGGTAGTTCAATAAGAGGTTTGCTAATGAGGTTTCGGGGTCCCCGGGGGCCCCGAGCCACGCCCCGCCCTTCGGTAGCTACGCCAATGAGTGGCTGATGATTGATATGAATCCGATGTTTCAATGTATCGAGTCGACCTTGTTCAAGTTCAGGGTCGACTCACAGATGCTGCAGACGTCTTCTCATGCAAACTAACTCACTAACACTAAACACATGCGAACAGAAACTAACGTTTTGGTAGTCGACAGCTATAAATTAACATACTATACAATAATTACACGTTATTATTTTTTTGATCGGACGGACACGCGTACCCGCTTTTTTTCTTATTATTATACGCTTTGCGAAATCGTAATTGGTATACAATTTACGTGGCAATATCAATTAATATTAATGGTCTTAAAAGTCACAGGTTTTACTGTAGATAAATGTAATAAAAATAAAAGGAGACCTTCGAAATATCGGAAACTTGATGCATTTTGATTTTGTAAAGGTTATAATAATATGGCAACAAAAGCCCGAAAGGTATGTCGACCAGAGTTTGTCAGATGACCGGACGATAATAGAGATACGAATTTCGTTTCGACTAAAGACATTCGGATTATCCCACATTGTGTCTCGTGATTATTGTGGGTAGAATAGGATTTCTAAGCGGACGTGACAATTGTGTCGGCGACGTGACACCGACGATGTGATCTCACCACAGGCTTTCAGGAATTGACAACTAGCTCGAGACAAGATAACATCCAGAATCCAGACCAAGTCTAACCCAATTACAATTTGGCCATGAGATGCATGTAAATAAATAAATAAAATAAATGTGAACAGGTTACGGGAATCTATCTAAGTCCTCTTTAATTTTTTATTGCACACAAAACTTAACATTAAAACACAATGATTTGACAATTCATGTAAAAGGCGAGCTAAAGCCTTACCTTTGAGTGACAGTGAGAGATCACATTCGAGGGTAGGATTCATTAAAACATAAACCTACATTTAATACATCTTATGAAGGCTACAATTTTGAATTCATATCGTGTCAGATGAATAAATTATCACCTACAAGTATTTTGAGACGTCCTTCCAAAAAACAATAGGACGAACGTGGTTATACTATTTTGGTGAGTGGAAAATCCATGAGAATCTATTTACATAACAAAATCAGTCGGTGTATTTGTTCAGTAACCTAACACTATGTGATGAGAGGAAGAAAGTAATATTTTTAATGCAATCTGTTTGTTCGCTTTGACGTCATGCCACACAACTCGATATCCCCAATAAAATATACAATTTTAGATACACGCCATTCAAGTTCTCATTATCATTCATAAAATATGATCTGCTTAGAATTATGAGACACAATTAAATAATTCATGCATTTAATATAAATCATGCTATTAAAGTCGGCTGATGACTCACAAATACACTTTGAAACATAATTCAAGTAGTAATTGATCTATTTTTGTAGTACGCTGACTGCGAATTCTTAGAATACAGATTATTCGGATCGGTACATTGTTATGTGTAAGGTTCGCAGAAACCAGTGGACCTCTAATTGCGTTCAGCAAAAACATAACTGACAAGAGAACCAGATTGTATGAGCAATACGTTGAGTAAGACCTGACTTTTGAGGCTGACTCACCCTTGCAGAGGTAATGGAGGTGTTTATTCTATTTTAACTGAGCTAAAAAATAAGGAAAATGTGTTTACGTAACCCACATAGCACAGACTAAGTATGTAATGGAATTCAAATTGGATTTTCTACAAGGCCTGAAACTATTTGTAAATAGCTTACTAACGTAAAGACCTTCAGAATTAATGAATGAAATGTTTTCCTCTGCTTACTTGTTGTGGTTGCACGCAACTATTTGTAAAAAAAACTAGGACTTTGCCAGCAGCTTCGTTTGCGAAAATATTTTCATAAAAACTTTAACACTCCTTAAACCGTATTTTAAGGGGTTGTTTTTTCTAAATCTAATAATTACAGTATACATTGTTCATTTTGATTAGAATTCGGGCTAAGTTTAGAATTTATTAATGCAAGGAATAAGATCCTCCTACAAATTTTAACACAATAATAACACAACAATAATAATGAATACCTTTTTTATTTAGTTGGGTTACTATTTATGGTAAGTTTCCAGTATATGGGCCCAAGGAATAAAATTATACATACAAATGAATATCCCTCTTTTTACCCCCTTAAAGGCTGATTTTCCAAAAAACCCTTTTTAGTGCTCGCCTACATTTGAAAAGGGAGTCTTGTGCAATATTTCACGATCCTAGTCTCAGTAGTTTCGGCTGTGCGTTGATATGTCAGTACAGTCAGTTTCACCTTTTTTTTATATATGTATATAGATAGACATTGAATACAGTCTGACTCCACATACCTAATTATAAATGTAATCTCAGTTCAACGGTTGAGTGATCGAAATACATAAATAAAATAATAACAAAATTGATAAAGTTTAACGGTCGTTTACAGATCAGTGACTTTACTAGCTAACTGCTAAGAGCAAAAAAAACGTATCGTAAAACGTTGGCATTAATCAGCATGGCCCACTTGCGTCTGGTTTTGGCAATTATGAATATGTAATACATATGCTATAGCTTCTTAACACCCCGAGGCGTATAACACACGTGTGCGTAAAGCTGAAAGTCGCCTATTAAAACTGATGCAATTGTGTTAAAAGTCTTCAAGTTTGCGTGACCTTTACAGGTTGATAATGTTGTTAAGTGTGTCGAGAAATTGATTAAACTTACAACCAGAAGTAATGATGTTCTATATAGCCATCATGACTTTGGCAATGAAAGGAGAATAGGTATTGGACCCAAGCAAGTTGGGACAAGGGCAGGAAGATGATCAAAATGTCAGAAAGATAGCTCGAACGTGATCTCTATCTATAACTTAAGGATACATGATTGTCAAATCACTAAGTATTATGTTAAGTTCTTGTTTACAATAAAGAATTGAGAAGATATTGAGCTGATGGTGGTGCCAGTGACTGAAAAGTTGAAAGGGAATCTCTTGTCTTGGTATGGTCATGTGAAGAGGAGGGATGAAAAGCATGTTACTAAAAGTGTTATGAGTTTACATGTAGATGGATGGAAAGGGAGACCAAAGAAAAGATGGATGGATTGTGTGAGAAATGAAATGAGAGTATGAAAGAAAACGGATAGCGTGACGAATAAAACGGGCAAGGGCAGGCAGATGATGATATACACTTTCATAAAAATAACAAATTAAAACGTAAATCTTTGTTTCAATAAGGTAATCGATATTCCGTTCCAAATTCAAACACTTACCGCCTGTCAAAGAATTAACAAAACTGCCACTACGATCACGGATAACTGTCAGAATTATCACTTCTCTATTGTTTAAACTATGAACAAAAAAGTTCTCCTATGTGTTCAGGCCCTGACATTAAATCTGCCATTCATAAACGTTATGTGACAGTTCAAGGCGGTCTGCGGAACGGCGGCGGCGCCTGCGCATCGCACTTAGTAGAGAGGGGGAGACATTTCATCGGATCATTTTTACAGCTGTAAGCACGATCAAGTGTGATTTATTTAGTTATATTGTTTTTGTCTATGGTACGTGATTAACATGATGTTGTGTTAATCCTATCAAGACAGCGACTTACTGAGAAAAGTTTTTCGGTTTGCATTTCAGTAGCGATATTGTCTGAAAAGTTGAAAGGGAATCGTTTGTCTTGGCATGGTCATGTGAAGAGGAGGAATGAGACGCATGTTACTAAAAGAGTTATGAGTTTACATGTGGATGGATGGAGAGGGAGAGGGAGACCAAAGAAAAGATAGATGGATTGTGTGAAGTGTGATATGAAAGAAAAGGAAGTTAGTGATAGCATGACGAGTGACAGGGCAGAATGGATGAAAAAAACGTGTTGCGCCGACCCCAAATAACACGGGACAAGGGCAGGAAGATGATGATTTCAGTTGTGATATTGACAAGTTTTATATCCTAATTACAGACCAGATATGAGAGGTCGTATTCTTAAAGTCTTGAGGGCTTCATCGTGTGAATCACTTGAAGATATCTATAGTAATATAGTTATAGTAATATAGTAATAATAATAGTAGCAATAGTAATAATCCACAACTATCACACAACGCCGTCTAGTCTCAAGCTAAGCAGAGCTTGAATTTTTTAACTTGCGTGCTGCTATGGTATTGGTTTTTTTTAGTACCTAGGTATTTGGTGGTGCTAAATCTATATAATAAATAATTCTCACATGATATCGACAAGAAACATTTAACAGTGATATTTGTAATTATATTATAATAACATGATTGAAAAGAGTGTCCATGGAGTCTCTTGCACATTCTTCTCCGTAGAGATCTACGCTTTGGAACTTGCAATTAACATCATTTTTTCTGACTAACTTCTTGACATTTCAAAAGTGCCTGTAATTTTTTTATGAAATAAAATGCTTTGAATCTTTGAATCTATATATATAACAGCGAAATACCACTTATTGATAATCCCGAAATTTCAGAAACTATAACATCTACAAACTTAAAATTTGGTCGGTAGGTTACTTATTTTACGAAACTCCACCCCTAAGGGTGTAAAATTGAGGTTAGATGTTTGTATGGAAAAATCGACATTCACGCGGCCGGAGTCGCTGGCAGAAGCTAGTGTTCTATAAATTTAATTCGCCTTCTTTTTTTTGTTTAAAATTTTGTCACATCCACGACATCGTTGGTGGCTGCATAAAGGTTGCTTGGGCTACAAGTTTTGGGATGAAGTGGGTAAGGCAAGACGTGCAGCATAGTCTACAACTCGGCTCAACATCCACACCCTTTTGTTTTTTGAGGTGAAAAATAACAAATAACTGTTAATTTCTCCAGCTCTGGGTGGAACGAGAGGACGTACCAAACATTCAAAGACTTAAACCCATCTCTGTTTCTTAAGTTTCCCTTTGCACTCCAGGGCCTTAAAGTCAGTCAGGTAATTCTTTCGAAAATTCCCGTATCCACCACACCCTGCCGCCTGCTTCAGGAATGGACGTTAGGTGTATATAGACAGGGTGAGCAAGGCCATAAGTAATAAGCGTACGACCTTGTTGAAGTAGGTATGATTAGCTGGCGCTATGCCAAAAAAGATTACTTGGGTAAACAGGATGCTTTGTAATTGACTGTGAAAATCAGGACAGAATCATTTAACATTTTTTTTTTTTATGTTGATCATTTCTTAAATAAAGATAAACAAAAAAAAAGTGGGTAGGTAGCTATAGAACAAGTTTTCTTCTTCAGTTCTAAAATGGAACGAGAGTGTGTCAGACTTTTACTGACTAAAATCCACCTGACCACCTGCGTCTCTCAGTTGCTCTCTGCATTCCAAGAGAGGCCCTAGAACGCAAAGGGCAATTAAGAGAGGTCACTTTTTAAACGTTTCCTCAGTCCTACCAGGCATCGGCCCTACTGGGCCCCTGCAGTTTTTTGCACACATGCACTTTTGATTTGTCAAAAAATCGGTCAGTCAAAAAAAAAGTGAAGCTAAATTGCACATTCTAAAGCGTAGATCTCTATGGAGAAGAACGTGTAAGAAACTCTATGGACATTATTTACTTATCGTTAGTTACATATTTCTTGTCGCTTCTAATATGTGAACACAATGTAATAGTAATTAAAAAAAAAACTAATTAATAAAAATAGAAATTGAATTAACATGATAACTACTCCCTTGGCCAGACTGAAAACATGTACTAATGGCGGTCGATTTGTGGTTTCTGAGGCACTGAGGAGTCTTGTAATGTTAAAACAGTTTTCCATCCACAGACTGACCTCGGTAAGCGTTGCTTAACCTTGGATATCTGTGCGATTGTTATTATTCTAGCCAAGGAGGAACTCTCCAATTTCTCATATTTTTTTATTATTTCTTTCGTACTTCCATAATTTCTTTCTTTAAATTGAGAACATTAATTTCAAGAGAAGCCAACTTTAGTTAATTTTGGAAAAGGACTGATAATTACATCGAAAACTTCACACAACTTACATGTGAAGGTCAACAGAGGTTAACGGTCTGCTTTGATTTTAGAACAGAATTTAAATCCTAATGGATTGAACCTGATTCATGACGAGTCTAATGCCTAGAGACGCTAGGTCTGATAGAAACAGTTTTTAATTTAAAGTTTCGAATTAAATTGCCACAGATAAAAAAGTAAGTACATACCTACCTCCTTTTAATTAAAGTTAACAACCTTATCTATTTTCTCCCAATGGATACTCAAAAGAAATTAGATTGTATCAAAGAGACTAGTTTAATTTTGAAGATTGACTTAAGTTTTTTATAAAGTTCTAAAACCCACTTTAAATCTTATAGATACCTAATCAACAAACTTCGAAAAGATGAAGAATGGTACACTTACCAAAAACCGTTACAATATATCATCAATAAAATTAAATAAACATCTATCGATACGTTTTATAGTTACTGAATGACGAATGTTTAAGCTAAATGTAACGTGACCGACAATTTGTCGTATTATAAATCGTACAATTAGAAAATCAAATGATTATTAAAAAAACCGGTACGCCGAAAGATTCCAAAGACAAATTAAGAAGCTAGACGAATAATAAACGTATAATTTGTAGACTTAGCCACTCGTTAAGCTCATGTCTATATCGCTAAACGGTTCTTTCAATCAGTTCACAAAATAATAAGACTAACCTGTTATAAACAGCACTCAAAATAAAAACACAAAAAAGAGTAAATTAAAAATTCACTTGTCAATGTTTCACCAAAGTTCACTATATCATCATCTCACAACACTGATACGATATCACTTTACACTAATTCAAAAGCGGTCAAAATAAAATAAAGTCGATTGTAAAAAAACATCGATACGTCGACGTACTACATCGAATGTACAAAGTTCGAGTCGTTGGACGCAGCCGTCACAGAGCAAAGCGCGCGCGCGAATGAATGGCCGAGCATGGAACACTTGGTATCGAGATGTGTCGAACTCTGAAGACAGCAAGCCAGAGCTGGTAAACGCGCGGGAAACCTTTTAGCCGACTAATTAGCAGACGAAATTGGCGAGTAAACGTCATAACCTTAATATAAGGAAAATGGGTCTTAAAATGTCCCATAACCGTAACGGTTTAAAGGTTGGAACAATAGCGCACTTGTGCATCGTCATGCCGAAGATCAGATGAGATGATTATCTGGAAGCCGCGTCCGGGTGGGTCACGGCCGGTATACGATTGTGCAAATATGGCTTAGCGTAAAGCTCAATAAAGATGTAAGATTACATTTTGCAGTCACAGATGTTCATGTGAACGCAGCAGAGGACAATCCGAAATTCGCAAGAATCGAAAGAGTCCGTGAATTTTTATTGTTATTTGAATTGCTTTTACTGGTAGACAATTATCCAATTCTTTTCAAGAGATACAATGTATTCGATACTAAATAATGGGTAACAGTACTGGTATCAGTGGATCTTGTAAGCTCCTAAGAGGAAACACCCGCAGCAGGCGCGTTCCATGATTGTTACAATACCAGTTCTGTATCACCGGAGAGATCTCATTATAAACTAGATCAGAATTAAATTCTAGACAAACAAGATTTTCTGTAATTTATGATTATGATTTTATATGAGGTTGTAGATTAGTTCTGGCAGTTTATTATGTCTTTACTTTCCATTTACGATTAGTTTATCTATACATAATTCGTTGATAACAATTTGAAGAAGCTTTAATTGTAATGGAACTAAGTCCACTGCTGGAGCTCAGGTTTCCTCTTTAGGAGAGGCAGTAATCCAACACGCGGGCCGGTGTGGGTTGGTGGATGTTATGATAGGTAAAATATCTTTGAATTTTTTGGTTCTAGAACTTGGTTTCCTCGCGATGTTTTCCACCGCCGCTTTGAGAGTAGTGATGGTGAAAAAAATATAAAAAAGTAAAGCGCCTGCCTGGGTTTGAGCCCACGACTTACAACTCGTAAGTGGAAGCCGTAACCACTGGACCACCACTGGTCTTTGCTTATTGATATATAATCCATACTTTTAATATAATATAATTAACCTATCTTTTTTCTCTTGTCTTTACCTACACTATAATAATAAGCATTGGCATAACTTTAATAAGCCCACAGACCTATTAGAACACATTATAAACAATTGATAAATCTAGCTAGCAAATAAAGTACGAATTTAATTGCATGTCAACATGTTATTATTATTATTAATAATAATATTAAACATTTTGTTTTCAGGCATTAGAGGCCCATAGAAAAAATACATAAAATAATTTTAAACTAATAAATATCATAAAAACAAAACTTATTTAACTAAAACATTATTAATAACACACACACATTTATTTTATTAATAACGGGGCTCACTAGGTTACATGCCTAGAAGGACTACAAGATTATTTGAAAGAGGGAACTGAAGGAACAAGGGAGGGTTTTAGTCAGTAAAAGTCTGACACTTACTCTCGCTCCAACCAGAGAGGAAAAGTTATTGAGTGACTACACACCCCAAAAAAATCGTGTTATTATTAGTGCAATTTTTTTCTTAACTGTTCGCCAGTTAGCAAGAGGTTTTTGACAGTTAAAAAAACAAAACGGGTAGGCAGAGATCGGTCTCTGCCTAACTGTTTTATATTATTTTTAAAGGCATTAGGAGAATTATTAGACTTGTGCTTTTGATGACCAATCAATTTGCTTAGCCTTTTATCTGGTCTCTACAGCCCAGTTACTGGGTAATATTATACATCCGTACACCGTGGTTGGACTGGTTGTCACCGGCAGACTTTGAACTGGTTGTATTGCTGAACATTATTCGTTCTTACATACGTTCACACGTTCGTTTGTTCTTATGATATTATAACAACATTGTAAACACTTAGTTCGCAATAAACGCTTAGACTTTTGACTTTTTTGACTTTTACTTGGTGATTAAAAAAAAAATCTAATATATTTTTCATTGTGGAAGACTTTTACTTAAAAAAAAAAAAAACCTTTGCTACACTACGAATTACACTTGTATTGTGAATGCGTTCACAAACATATAAACTTACAACTATCTGTATACAACTACAAAACTAACTCACAAATATCTATTCTGTGCGAGAAACAAACCCGCAACTCGCATGCCTAAAATTTTTAAAATAAGTTCTTTGATCCACCACTTCTTTTTCTTTATTTCTTTTGCTTAACCACTGCGCCAATCATGAACATGCTCCTTTGAACATGGTACTTTTAAACTCTTATTTTCTTAATATTCTTTTGTATTTTTATGGACCTGTCACATTTTCTCTTCACTACCCTTGGTTGACTGATAGAGAATGCCTAAGGCATTAAGTCCGCCTTTGTACTTTTGTGTTGCATGAAGTTTTAATAAATAAATATATCATGACGTCAAAGTTGTGCCTAATGATGGAAAGGTGTTCATGTCAGTGATGATATGGAGAAACTTGCGATCTCAGTGTACAGTGATCCTAATCAGTGCCGTAACTAGGGCGGTGCCGCCGGTGCCCAAGCACAGGGCGCAGATCCTGATGGGGCACAGAAATGATCAAACTAAGAACAATTCTTATATAATTAATTAGCCGGACGCTCAGGTTACTCCTGTTGATCGCCTCCACGAGGACACAAGGCTCCGCCAAAGCAGAGCAAACTTCCACAATGTGCTTCATATGCTTTACAATGTGCTCCAGGCGATCTGCACAATGGCGAAACCCGATTCTAGCGTTTCTTTCCGCCAGATCCACAACAGATACATCCTGAAACACTCACGTCTTATGAGGACCTGCGTCAAGTAGAATAAACTTACCCAGCTCGGATTTTTTGGGGGCGCAATTTCAGAAACTGACACCGGTCGTATAAAAGGCTACTTACAGTACTGATCCTAATCAGTACTCCAATACGAACTAACCTATATCAATGTGTTCCAGTGATTGATTCCGTAACACTCAAGTACATGATATGTGTGCGATTCCTGTCTCCGTGTTGAACCCGTTAACCCATAATAAATCACGTGGTGTTAGACAAGCAAACAATTGGTTTGTTTGTCAGTTACCAGTCATCTCCGTTAACGATCTATCATCAGCGCTGCGCAAAAAAAAGCCGAGCATTCCAACTATATAACTTTTTTTGCTAACATATGTATCGGGTGATGAAGGCACCCTGGGAGGGCTCGCTTAAGCGTCTCATTAAGTACTTAAAAGGGTGTGTTTAGAGAAAATAAAAACGATGGGAAAGGTTTGTTTGTTGTCTTTGATTGAAATCTGTTAGTGAATTTTATTGATTGGGTCATTATTAATGGAAATAGAATGAAACCCTTTTTTTAGGTGGAAACATAAAATTAATTCTCTAGGGTGGACCGAGAGGGCATGTCAAAGTTTTACTGGCCGTTTTTTGAGGTGGGAAATGACTTCTCTCGCTCTAGGGGTACTGAGGGGTACTGATAGCTTTCGGTCAGGGGTTGATCGAAAGCTATCAGTTTTACTTACTAGACTAAAACCCACCTGTGTCCTTCAGTTACCCTTTGAATTCCAGGAGCCCGTCATCCCTTTCAGAAATTACCCGTGATGGTAGCCTAACATCGATTACAATTTTTTGTGAAAATTTATTTCTCCTAGTTTTTTTCCCCACAGCCTTTTTTGCTGACCGTCTCAGCGAGTTCAGAGTAATATAGACTGTATGTACACACGTTAACGGCTTGTAGTCATAAAAGCTCGGATTGTTAAACCTCTTTATTTTCTAATATTCTAATAGCTGCACAGGATCTCGTTTCACATAGTGCTAATATTTCATGGCGAATGTTTCTGGTCTCCTGGACAATTGAGAGTTCAACAGCACACAACATCAATAAAAAACCGGCTGAGTGCGTGTCGGACCACGCAACGTAATGGATTCCGTAGTCCAGATAATTTTATTTAAACTTGCCCAATTTTTATTCTAATGAAAATATGAAAAACTAAGTTGTTATTGTTTTTTTTTTTTATTATTATTTTTTTTTTATTCCACAACTATCACACTACGCCGTCCAGTCTCAAGCTAAGCAGAGCTTGTGTTATGAGTACTAGACAACTGATAAACATACTTAAATATACATATTATAGATAAATTACACCCAGACACAGAGCAAATGATCGTGCTCATCACACAAACATTTGTCCTGGGTGGGAATCGAACCCACAACCTCCGGCATAGGAGTCAGGGCCACTAACTACTAGACCAACAGGCCAGTCAATAATATTGTAGTTGTAACTTTAGGAGCTTTTCACTAAATAACAATATGACTTTTGAATTTTAGAGCCTATTGATATATCAAACGCTTAGGTATAGTGCATTAATTTTTTTTCAATGCCATCCCTTATAGTTTTTCGTTATTTGAATACCTACATCATTTGTTTAGCTGTGCACAAAATACTCTTCTACCCAAAATTCATCGACTAAATGCCAATAGTTTCTGAGTAAAATCAAAAATTAAATCTATCAACCAAATTATCAAGGGTTTACTTGTCCTAGAATGCAAAGGGCTACTGAAAGACACAGGTGTGGTTTTATTCAGTAAAAGTCCGACCAGGAGACGGGAGACAGGGAGAAGTCATTGGATAATTTCCCACCTTAAAAAAAGGGTTCATATGCGCCATTTTGCTGAGGAACCCCAAAAATACAAGCGACGCGTGCGCCGTCCGCTTGCCTAGCTACTGGTTTGTTCCTTTCAACACTTGCTCAAACAATGCTCTACTTCCGATCTAATGAATGCAAACAAAGCACAAGAATGCTGCGCTGGTCAAATAAAGTTTTATTCTAGGATTTATTTATTAGGCTTCATAATACATAGTGCTATTTTTACTGCCCACTGTTGTGTGGAAATTGGTTACACGTGGAACAGATGTTAAGTTATTTACATGTTTGGAGTGTTTTATGGGAAACATATTTTTGCGCGTAGTAACATTCCTTAAATGTTGTAATAATATACAATATTAGTTTTAGTATGTGCGAAACCTGAAATACGTGTCTAGTATTTTATGTAAAAATCTATGTACAAAATTGCATAACTGTATCATGAAAAATCACAATGTTGGAAGTTTGTTATGTTACCTGGTTGTCCGCACAAATACATGATCACCGGACCATCTGGGCGATTGAGGGGTGGTTTTGCTCCCGCACCCAGCTGTGCGCTGGCGTATAAGGCCCGGTATGACCTGCCGTGACCTGTTTTGTACGTAATGTCGGCGGTGTCCAACTTGTGACCTTTTTTAAATATTTTTGGGAAAAACGTGTTTTTTTTTCGTTGGGAAAGTCATCTAATGACATGCCCCGCTTTTGGGCGGAGCGAGAGATAGTGTCAGATTTTTACTGAATAAAAACCCACTCCTGTTCCTTCGTTGCCTTTCATACCAGGGCCGAGTCTTCTTTTTCTGGGCCCCTATTTATTTTCTATTTTGTGTGTACCCAGCAGCGTCGAAGCCTACTAGGGCCAAGGGTCTGTCTCTGAAAGGAAGACTCGGCCCTGGTACGAAAGGCAACGAAGGAACAGGAGTGGGTTTTTAGTCAGTAAAAGTCTGAAACTATCTCCCACTCCACCCAGGCGCGAGAGATGTCACAAGATGATTTCCCACCGGAAAAAAAAAACCAGTCAACCATTGGGTGCACAATAAATAAATAATAGATATTTGAAATATAATGTAGTATCGTTAAATTAAGTTGTTGTTGTAATAAAGTTGTATTCTTTCAGTTGCCCTTTATGTTCGTGCAGTCACTCTTCCAAACAATTCCGTAGCCCTTGCTAGCATTGGCCTTTACGGGCCCCGTGAATCATGATGACGGCATGAGGGCGCGTGGCGAGACGAAGGCTTTTCTATACATTCAGGTAGAGGCAACAGTTCGCATTTTGGTTTTGCCTTTATGTACAACAATATGTTTAAAACTAAGTATTTAAATTATTATTTATTTATATCTCGGCAACTCGACACTTGGACACTAAAAACAAATCAGTGAAAAAACAAGTGTGTACCATGTTTGTTACTTCGTCATGCTCGAACAGCTGAACGGATTTGCATGAAATTTGGCAAATGGGTAGACCATGTCCAGAATTAGCACTTAGGATACTTTTTATCACGGGAGTAAGTTCCCTGAAGACAATTTTCTACTGTCAGTAGCTTATATATGTACCTATATACTATTTTTTCGCATGAATTGGTAATGATGGACTGTTTTAGTTCACTACTTTTTATTAAGACTTTATGTAACTGAATTTTACCTGTACGATGTCTACAAATTCCTACAATCGACGCTAAGAAGTCGTTACATGGTAAACAAACAAATAATTCCATTCCGCAGTAGTTTTATTACTAATTTATACTAAAATAGATGCGGTTACATACCTACTATAGCACTTCGGCGAAATACACGTTTAAATAAATGACCACTAATCAAGGACTTGTTGTATCCTTGTGGACTAATTTACGACACTATTGAGACTATTTTTCCTGTTACCTGTAAATTATGCTATAATATTTAAACGTAATTTTAGCTAAAGACGCATGGAATATTTAACTATTTTATGATGAGAAAACCTATGGTATTATTTTTCAATACACTCGAAAACCCACCCTTAGGTTATCAATGTACCAGTTGTATTTCACACTAGTGCGGAAAGGTGCGGCAGTACCCGACAAGATATCGTCAAAAAATCCGTGAGCCATTTCACACATAATTATTATTATTTTCGTGTGTTGAAAAACGTCATTTGATACACGTGGGAAATTCATTGTTTTTGTAGCTTTTCGACTTCAAAACGACGAGTATTCTGCTTCGATTACAAACTTCACCCACTTGCATCAAAATATAAAAATTATTTGGGTCAAACTTTTACTGACTAAAACCACACCTGTGTCCTCCAGTTGCTCTTTGCATTCTAGGACCACGGGTTTCCTTTTCAGAAAATCCTCGCGGCCTTAGCATATATCGGATCTGCTGGGCCCCTACGGTTTGCTGACGTTTCTTTGTGAAGCGCGTGGAACACTACGCGCTGTTGACGACTCGGGCTCGTTCCGGACAATTACCGGACGGCTAAATTATTAACTTGAATTTCGGAATAGAGGTTTCCCTACTCTCCTTCCATTTTTTGAGAAAGTCTTTAAAGAAAACGATCTAGCTCATCTCGCCATTTCCGCGAGGAGGACTCATTGGGTCGTGCGTGACCCATTGTTCGTCTGATCACCTAAAGTATTGCAGATGAGAATAATTATGTGGCCAGGTGCCTTATAGCCTAAGATCCCGAGGCTGCCAGACTTTAGTAATTTTATAAAAGTAAGAACAATGTATCTCTATGAAGTTTCAGTTATGGTGGCTTTGGCAGTTTATATGTTCTTCTGGGTGGTATTAGTAATCATGGCCATCTATAGTATTGCCAGTCACTTAGGTCTCTTTTTTGATGTCCACACAATATTATAAATGCTTTACTTTTTGTTTCTGTCAGTGCATCTCCCCAACACAGATAGAAACGATGTCCCTGTATGAAGTTTCAGTTATGGTGGCTTTGGCAAGTACCGGTAACAAAGGTGTATAATATAGCCACCTAAATTCGTTTTATTAAGGTTGTTTTTTTATATTTTCTTCTGGATGGTATTAGTAATCATGGCCATCTATTGCCAGACACTTAGGTCGCCTTTTTGATGTCCACACAATAATATAAGAGTAAAGTTCATAAACGTATGAACGTTAAACCTTAGCTCGAGAATTAAATTGCATTAAACTCTCAACGGCAGCATTTATCGATTCGTAAGTTCATGTTTAACAGCCTGTCAGCTTATCGTAGGGCCGGCTTTACGACTTATTCTTAGACCTATGTTATGGTACGGGTCAAATGCGTATTTAGTATTAGCCCTATTATAAAATCAACGGTTCCGCAGTTATGGTTACAAATCATAAAGTTCTGGTTTGGACTTCTTGAGAGGTAAAAACTACTACATAGTTTGATTTTTATGTTTTGTATGTGACTAAATCGGAGATTTTAACTTCAGACATTGAAACTTGGGAGTTGTGTTTTAAGATACAAAAATGTTTTTGTTTATTTACTTTTTAATGTTTTTTTTTTGTAAGTTATTTTCATTCGATTGTAACGAACAGTGTTTTCAAAATTTTTAAAACCTTATAAAAGTTGTATAGTTAAAAAGGTGATGACCATTATTTTTCTTCTTCTTAGCGTGTCGGTGGAAAAAACAGTAACATTTAATTATACAATCCCTTACCTAGCTTAATATTCGGCTACGGTAATGCCGTCCGCTGGCACTGTCATTAGATCCATACGTGAACAGGTAACAGGGCACGTGACGCAAGATGGAACATGGTGGGACATGGTCTACAGAGAGACGCCGTACAATGACCATTGAGATGACAGAAAACAGAGTTAGGTATATGGAGAAAGAAGAGATATTACGCCATCTCAAAATAAATTGGTATAGGGGCTATTTTGAGGTGAGAAATCATCGAATAACTTCTTCCGCTCTGGGTGGAGCTAGTGGGCGTGTCAGAGTTTTACTGACTAAATCAACTGTTTTTTTTTCTGTTGGAAAATCATCTTATGACATCTCGCGCTCTTGGGCGGAGCGAGAGAGTGTCAGACTTTTACCGATTAAAAACCTACTCCTGTTCCTTTGTTGCCTTTCGTACCAGGGCCGAGTGTTCCTTTCAGAATCAGACCCTTGGCCCCAGTAGGCTTCGACCCTGCTGGGCTCCTACAGTTGCTGACATCTTAAGGCGCGCGTGGAACATTACGCGCCGTCGACAAGTTAGACTCGGTCCGGACGGTTACCGGACGGTCGGACGGCAAGCTACCCATTGCTCGCCGTCAGAAAGCCCTGTGTTTTTTTAATTGTCCTTTGCGTTCTAGGGCCACAGTGTCTCTTACATTGTATTACTCTGTTTATTGTATATTTCGAACATTCCAGCAGAAGATGGAATGTGTAACAGTCTGTTAAAAAACGCCGCGTATTGAAGAGTTTTAAGAAAAATGAGAGATAGGTACTAGGCCAACCCTAGATAATAGTTGGAAGGACAGGAAGACTATGACACTGTAGTTTCTTTGAGATTTTTTTATTTATATTATTTATCTAGCTTGTATCCTCTCTGCCCTTGGGTTATGTAATGGGAACTGATATCATGACGCGTTAAGACGGATGTGGTCGCCAGTACTTGGCCTCTAAACCGCAGCCTATCGAGTTCCTTTATCAATAAAATCTATTGAATGACAATGCCTGTTTTACGTAATACTTTGGTACGTACTTGAGTGTTTTTAATTATAACGTTATTTGAAAAATACTGCAAAACTAAACGTTGTTTGTTTGGAATAAGAAGGATCGAATTCAGTAGTTAGTTTTTTTAACCATGTTTTTATATACAACGCAGGGGCGGGACTTACTCATAACTTTTTTTTTTTAATATCTGTATCATACTTGGTCGCTGAATCGGAGTAAGTATTTTATGGAAATACTAGCTGGTGCCCGCGACTTCGTCTGCGCAGGATTAGTGCTTCGTAGCTTACAATATTTTTATAAATTATAGCCTATGTGTTATTCTGAAGTATAAGCTATATTATTGCATAGTTTTATTTAAATTCATTCAGTAGTTTTTGCATGAAAGAGTAACAAACAAACATGGATGGATTGTGTGAAGAGTGATATGAAAGAAAAGGAAGTTAGTGATAACATGACGAGTGACAGGGCAGAATGGAAGAAATAAAACGTGTTGCGCCTGCCCCAAATAACACGGGACAAGGGTAGGAAGATGATGAGTAACAAACAAACATACTCACAAACTCTCGCGTTTATAATATTAGTAGGATTTTTTACTTTTGACTGTTTCAGATTTTCTTTCCATACTAGCTAAAGTACTGTAAGATTTATAAAATCCACTAATCATGTTGTGAATTCGCAAACGATTTTAGCAGTGAAATAAGGACAGTGCACACGTGCAGTAAAAAAATCGTAAGTACACTTTCACACTCGCCGGAAACTGGGCGTCGCGTCGTTTACACGGCAGGATTCGGGTTTCTGTGTTACCTATCACATTTGCCGACCGTATACGGCGCGGACACTTGGCGTCCGCGTGAGGACCGTTCGTGTGTATACCTGCCCGAATGATTTGTGAACCGATAGCTATTTCGGGTAAACCAAATATTCCTGTGCCGCTTTCATTTTTGTTCGTGAATAATAATAAACAAAATGCGGCGGATATTTGAAAGTTTTGTTTGGACGTATCATGATTGATTTTATTGGTTATTGGAAAATTAATATGAGGATCGTTAAGTGAATGCCGCTTTATAGACTGAATCACGAGTGGTAAATATTTTATTTATTATCTATGGCTTCTTTAGCTTTTTTTACGTTATCAGTGAGTGTGACCTTAGTGTGAGTTTTTAAAAGTAAAACTGAATGAATAGACATCATCTGATGCCAATAATAGAAAACCTTTTTTTTTTCCTCCAATTTTGACATAAGCGTTGTTGTAATTGAATACAGTAACGCACTAGTCCCTCTAAAGCTAATATAGGACGAAAGAGTGCGCAAAAGGTTCTGTTCTTAGAATTATTTAGTTAAGTACCTTTTTTTATTTATTTTTTCGGTGGGAAAATCATCCAATGACATCCCCCGCTCTTGGGCGGAGCGGGAGATAGTCTCAGACTTTTACTGATCAAAAACTCATAGGAACCAAAATGCCGTATCGAGATATTAGAGTTTATTGTGCGATTTGAAAATATAAAACAGTCCGAAATCAGCTATCGGACAGTTACTAGACACAACATCCCCCGGAGTCTGAGTTTCCTGATAACTACAACCTAGGGATCAAATCAAGAGTGAATAATATAATAATAATATTCCACAACTATCAGGAGGTCGTGGGTTCGATTCCCATCCAAGACAAATGTTCGTGTGATGAGCACGATCATTTGTTCTGTGTCTAGATATCTGGGTGAAATTTATCTATAATATATGTATGTATTTAGAAATATATAAGTTTATCAGTTGTCTAGTATTCAAAGCACAAGCTCTGCTTAGTTTGGGATTAGATGGCGTTGAATGAAAGTTGTTCAATATTATATTATTGTATAGAGGAATGGTGAATTTATCTTTGATGCTGATTGTTGCAATCAGTAATAGAGATGTGCAAGAATGCAGTAAAGTGTGATGGTCTCACTAAATTAATTAGTGGACATCAAATTCTCCAGTCAAATACTCCATAGGCGCGATTACACATGAGTAATTAATTACAACTGACGCCACTGAGGATTCTGTAGGCTATTGGAGTTGACGTCATGGTTTCATATGTATCTACATAAAAGTTGATCAATATGTATACCTAACTATATCTTTTAATTTCTCTTTCAAATAATTATTTGTCTAGACATTTAGGTACATGAATACTAGCTCAAATCTTACCGCTTTCAGGCTTGTAATTTGCGTTTGTTTTCTGTTTTCGCACACGCGCGGAAAAAAGTGCGGTGGCAATTCCCCACAAAAATCGAAAAACGCGCCATTTGTCACAAATATTTTCTGAAAAATTTTGTGATAATATTTTAATTATGACGCAAGTGTGTCGATAAATCATTTTATATATAATATATATAACTTGGCATAAGTGGGCAAACTAAATCATTGCAGCTGAGGCATAATGGAGCCGACACTGCATTTGTCATTGCAGTATCGGCTCCATTAGTTTGCTTACCTAAGTAAATCAAGTTCAAAACACCTTCTATTATGTGTATATAACATAATTATGCTAAAAAGCAAAATCTGTTCTAGCTGTTCATCTGAAACGACTTTAGGTACTAAATCCTGTAGTGACCTCTATTACGTCACATAGAAACTAAAGGACAAAATCCTGATTCATAGTATGAGAGATATCCGCGCGATTAAAACATATACAATAGTCCGAAATCAACTATCAAGCAGTGGCCCGGACCAGATATAACACCCTTCTGGTCGGAGGGTCCTCGCTTAACGGAGGGATGTTGGACTTCAAACCCTGTTCCACATACCTGTAAATTCCCACTATTTAAATAACCTTCCTATATCCTGCAATATTGTTGACCGTGAACCTAAGCATTTACAAACTAGGTTAAAACGTTAACCTGTTGCTTAAAATTCGCGTGAGGACTTGCCATCCACTTAGTAAACTTAATCCGCTTAGAACTAAGTGAATTTTGTAGATACATTATTAAATTTTAGTTTATTAAAAGTTCATATGACACAAAAGGTTTAAAAACGAACTTAATGTCTTATGCATTCTCTACTAGTCAATATAGGTGGTAAAATGAGACAGGGCTGATGCATAAAAAAAGAAAATATGTTAAAAATAAAAATAGGTTCATACATAATTATATATCTTAAATTCTGATATATATCTTAATTTCTACGCTGGAATACGCTGAATATCCATCACAGTTTTTGTAGCCTGCGTAAACCACACTGAATCCAACCCAATACATTAAGGACCCAAACCAAATAAGGCTTTAGGTCACAATTTTAGACCCGTATTTGGGGATTATTCAACCCTATTCGAGGCAAACTAAATCCAAGATAATCTAGGCTCGCTTACTCCTAAATTTCGTAATTGGAAACCCATTCAATTTACTCACCCAGACACGATTAAGGCGACCAAATTACTAGTTCTCACTGTTAGGAAATCCTGGGTAAATCAGAGCTAGCTTTTAGACTTGCGTGTTAATTAAATGTGGTGAATTTTTTATCGATTTTACTTTATTTTGGACCTACGCCAATTTACAAAATCAAACATTGTATATTTTTGCTTCTTTTTTTATTTTTGTTTCGTGTTTACCCTATATTGTGTTTGTGCCTTGTGCTGTACCAAATAAATTATTTTTCTTTCTTTCTTTCTTTCTTTAAGTGTTTGGAAATAAATTGCACTAGAACTGTTCTACTGATCAGAAGAATTTCAATAAACAGTGTTGTCATATATCGTTATGCTTCCATCGCGCCCCACCTGTCTTTTGAACCTTCGTCGAAAACGGTATAAATAACAAGTGACGATGTTCTAAAAAAAAATTTGGGTGTCATCAAAATACTCTTTCACACTAGGCGGAGTGAGAGAGAGAATATCAGACTTTTACGGACAAAAACCCACTCTGCGTTCCTTCAGTTAATTTTTGCAGTCCTGGACCACCATAACTCTTTCACTCAACGCATGTTCGACGAGGGCCTGGTTGTTACCGAAGTGCTAACTACCATTACTCGCAGTCTGCAAACCAAAATGCCGGAGTGTACGCTTGTGAGGCTAGCTAAGGCCTGGCCGCCTGCTGCGTTTTTCAAAAAAAAAAGCCTTCAAAACAAATAAGTATCGCAGTACTCACCATTTGTTGTGGGTTCCGCGGCTTGCGATGCGCGCGGTGCACCTTCAACCCAGTGACACCTTCTAGCACATCAGCCAGTAGCAATCCATCTGCGCAGTCGCGAGCCAGCCCGCCGCCTGATGTGCCCGCGCGTCGCCGAGACCGGGCCCGCTCCAGGTAGTGGTTCGCCCAGTCTGTGTAGATCTGTGAGCAAAGGGAAGATTATGTGAGTCAGTAGAAAAAATAGGGTCCACTTTAGGTTGGTTTGGTTTTGAGGCCTGTTCAACCAGTCTGTGTTGATCTATGAGTAAGGGGATAATAGTAAATGAGGAAGAAAATGATAGGTCACATTAACGCAGTTTTGGTTTGATTCTTATTTTTTCATTTATACGAAATTAGTTCTCGTAGAAACTTTTTCTTTCAAAGTATCATCATCAAGATATGATAAGCCTTATCTTAGTAATCATTGTGTTTTGAACATCATCACGAGTGTTGCAACTCTACGACATATAATAGTAGATAGAATATCTACCGGGATCGAATTTAGTATTCCTGGGCCCAGGGGCGCCGACTCCATGGTTGCTCAGAGGCTCAAGCACCCACGAGAAATAAAGAGTGGGTGCCGAGCAACCCTGAGAATATACATCAAGAAACAGATCAGTAATCGCCTTTTAGGTTACGTATAAATTATAATATTTCTTGATAATAAAAACAAGTTTCTTTTTCATATAATGATTTCATTTTATATTTTTATCAAACATAATTAGTAATTAAGTACGCAGTATACATTTATTTATTTGTCCGTCGATCAGTGTGCATTTCTCTTCTCACACTTCGCCACTTTTTCGACACTTCAAATGAGCATGAGCACCCATGTGGTTTTCTAAAAGCCGGCGCCCCTGCCTGGGCCAATATTTTACAACGCCTCAGAACTACACTTCATTCTAATTTAAGGTCATTGTGGTGAATATAATGAAGAGGAAACTGTAAATTAATAACACTGATTGACATTTACTAACGGCCAATCTAACTTGGGGATTTCATATCCTTTACGCTGCACATATTATTACGGGTAATCAAATTAAGTTTTTGTTCCTTTTAAATTGTCTGATTTGAAAGGAACTAACTTAAACGAAAATAATTACAGAGGTACAAAAATACTTTTAAAGATTGACCGTGTCGTATGCGGTACCTATAAAAAATACATGTTTACAAAAAATTGAACCAACTTGAAAAATTAAAAAAAAAGTAACGTTAATTTCGGAAGCCGTTGTTTATGGATTGGTTTATTCATTTTTTGAAACTGATTTCTGAAATTAAACTTATTGAGTTTTTCTTTTTGAAGTCGGTTATTATATTATTTTTTTTGTAAAAACTGTTTTGTATTTTATCTTTTTACTTGCAGTTACACGTTGTATGTGTACGTGTTATTGTGCATGTGTGTGCGTTTGTAAATAAAAAGGAGTTTATAACTTAACCCACCACAAAAAAGAATCATCATGATCGGTCCATATAAAAGATATGCCCGAATTACAATAATATGGAATTTGAACATAATTGATGAAACGAGGGTATACAAGGGTAAAGTTTGCAGATTTGCGTACCCCTTCAGAACGTACCGGCATTATTTTATGAAATGGCGTTGAGAATAAACTCGAATGCAGTAATCAAGGAAGATTTGTTAGATCGATGACAGATTCTCCTGTCGGTCTCTGAAGTTATTATTAAAATGTTTACCAATGAAACCACCATGAAAATATTTTTCCAAACAATAAAATATCATTAAAATCGGTTTACATTTGGCGAAGATATCGCTGTACGTGATCCAATAAAACATTCTTCCATTTATGAACCTCCTTCTTTTTGTAAAAGAAAAGGTTTTCTTTTGTCATAAAAAGGAGTTGAAACTTTACAGGAGGGATTAAAATTCGATTTGGTTAAAACTCCAGGTAAACAACGGATACACGATGACTAAACAAAGACGCGTAGATAACGTTTTACAGGCCATAAGATGACAAACCGCTACTAAAATTTTAACGACAATTCACACACACGGTACTCGAGCACGACGTCTGTTTATGAGAACTTTGTGAATCTTTGAAACCAAGATAAAATATTACAAAGATTCTTTACACTCTGTATATCCTGAATCACTCACTTGCAGAAAGTTTTTATGGCAAATTTTCAAGAAGTCGGCTTTAGGTACAGTATAAAAAAAGCTATTGTACGTGTTAATGGCATGAGGTCATACATAAGTTAATAAGTGAGTGTTATACTCGGCGCTATGAATTCTTAAAAGGATTTAGTCATATTCGAGTCAATTTGCAGGAGAATGGGGACAAGTGGAGCCGACGCGCCGCGGCGTCGCCGCCTCGGGGCCACTCGGACATAACTACTGGATAACACTAATACCTACGCGTGATGTTCCTCGCACTCATCTCACTCTTTAATGGTTTCAAGGGTGGTCTGTTTAATGACTGTTAATGCTTTCTCGATTAAAATTCGAATTAGAAATAAATGAGCACTTACATAGATAAATTTAAATATACCCATTAGATTTGAACACGACGCCTTATAGATGCATCTATATCTTTCTTGTCCCCGTAATGGAATAATCAGAGAAATTGACCCGTAACATATGGTGTCAAGGGCTTCGATCTTTATCAGAAATAAAAAAGTTACATGCAATATTTTGAAGAAAATGAAACAGCGAATTTATACTTACGGCCTCTACAAACGACATCCCACGGTAATTTGATTACATGCCGTAATTCTATCTTCCGGAGCCTTGATGCGAAAATGCGTAATCGACTCATTATTGCTTTGCGAATAGATTTTCCTGACATCAAGTTTACTAAGTAAATGTTGGCTTTAGCAACGTTTTATACAAAGTGTGTTTAACTTGACCTGCTTGTAGTCTGTGATACAGTGCAAAGAGCAAGGGATTGTGGGTTTTATTATGTGTGTGATGCAAGATTGTGTTAACAATGAAAAAAACCAGCACTATGTGCGTAATTGGTGCTCAGCCTTCCTGAGTTTATTTTTGTACAATATTTTATACTAAAGACCATCTCAGACAAATCTGCATGGTTCTCATATGATTTGACCATTACATATTAACTGTATGGACTTTAAAAGTGACTTTGACCCCTTTCTTTTCAGGGTAGTCAGCTAGGAAACATCGGCCTCATCTAGTTGAAAATGACAAAAAAAAATTGACGTGTAAAAGTTTTTAAACCTACTTACAAAATAAATATCATTTACTAAACAGCAAACACCATCGACCACATTATCGCTTACTTTCAGGTGAGATAGTGGTCAAAGAGAGAGCCTCTCAATAATAATAAAAAATATGTAAAAAAAAGTCGGTAAACAACATCAACAATGGTGGGGACGTCTCGCTATCTCTGCATGGTGGAGACATTTCGCTATCAATTTTGTATACGCGTAACCTAATGAAGGTGACGTCACTTTTTAGTGTCTGCATCCTTATTCTGATACTTGACAGTTTTCTCATCTATCAGATTTGATTTTCAAACATACTTAATATTGAAAGGATTTGAAAAATTATTTCTATTTTCTGTTTTGGATAAAGTTACATTGGATATTGTCACGAGCCGCGAAGTTCAATAAGAAACCGGAGACACTTACTGATAGGTTTATTTTATATGGAACTAGCGATCCGCCCGGGTTTTCTGTATCATAACACACATGTATGCATTTAAACCTTTCTCATGAATAAGTCTGTGTATTGGTGCAAACTGCGAAAAATCCGTTCTGTAGTTTTTTAGTTTATCTTGAACAGACAGACAGACGCGATAAAGAACTGACTTTATTTTATAATTTCTACGGATAAGGACGTTTTGACAATACCATCTCTCAGCTTAACCACGGGCGTCATTGCCCTATGAACACAGTCATTCGAATTGACTATACAAACCTTTGGATCCTTGTACAATAAAAACTCGTTTGTGTACCGATGGCAGTAATCTTCCAATACTAAAGAACCCATTATCATAAATCAATATTCCTCGATCTTATCAGTTAATCGCACACGTTAATAGAATAATCATGACAAGATATATTGGTACTTTAGTAGGTGTTCAGATAAGTTAAGCGGCACTGCAAATACGAGTTCTTAATGCGAGTTTTTGACATTTGACGATATAAACTGAGAGGGATGGAGCTATACAGGGTGTATAGCTCCATCCCACTTTCTCGCTCGCATGCCTGCCATTTTATTATATCATGGTAAGGACCCACATAAGTGAAGCTGGTCGTCTCAATCCGTCTTATCACACGGCTGTTTATTCAAATCGGGTCGGATAGCTTTCGATTGTAATAAATCTAGCTGACCGGACATTTTTATCGCCTAGTAGATGCTATATCGGGAATAACATGTATCCGCTCCTGTCATATGTGGAGCTGGTTCTTCTTTGCGATGCCGACTTGTTCGTGGAATATCTATGAAATATTTTGTGTTTGCGTACGGTAGATGTTATTGTTTATTTTGTGACTGTAGCTAATCTATGAGTAGTATAAGAAACACTACTATAGAACTGTAGGTCGTGTTTTGATTCGTAGTCGTACCAAGTGCGGGCTTGCAGACGACGAGCAACGGGTAGCTCGCCGTCACGTCAAAGAGATGACAGCAAGACTTGTAGTTAAGGGCTGCGGATTGTTCGAAGGAGTTATTGCAGCCCTGAAACGTTAAAGGCAACTGAAAAAACACAGCTGAGTTTTAGTCAGTAAAACTCTCGCTCGCTTTATCTCGAGTGGGAGTAGTCATACATGGTGGAAGTTCGAGTGGAGTTATAGTTACAGGAAAACGTTCTTGGGAGACCATCCATCACTTGTAAGATATTCTGAACTGCACTCAAAGATTTTGGAAAACAAAAATAACAGCAAAAAAATTCTAAAAAAAAACTAAGAAAAAAGAATACCTATTTTATGTAGGGAATATATCAAAAGACTATGAATTTCCCATACTTTTTGTACGGAAAAACGATCATCTCGAAATATTCTTAGTTGCTAAACAATCCTTTATTTTTTACTATGATCTTAAAACTCACTGAAAAATATTGAAACACAAAAACCCATAAACCCTAATACGAGCGTGATGTTGGGTTATTGTGACTGTAGCGAAAGAAAGAAAATAAATCTCAATTAATTGATAGAGCGACAGACGATGGTGTTAACTGTTTGTAAGGTCACGGGTTCAAGTTCTGTTCCATTGACATAGGGCGGTGAACCGACAGGCTTGGTTATTTTATTATTACAGAGAGATGGTAATGTCATTAAATATTAGTATAAGTAGGAAAATAGGTACTCTTGAAGCGTGAACTGAGAGTTAAGGAATATAATTTTGTATTGGATACTAGTTACTGCCAGTGGCTTCGCCCTCGAGTGTAGAAAATTATCTCAAGGAAACATACACGTGGGATAAAAAGTATTCCCTAAGTATGTATTATTCCAGTCATCTCAAACCTCAGTCACATGGTCAGAATAAAGGAATCGGAGGCGTGGCCTACTCGAGGCGTTCGACACAAAAGAAACGATCGTAACTTGGCTAGGGGGCATGACTTTCATCCAAATCGGTTTGAGCGTGAACGACTAACAAACATTCACAGAAACGCACATAAACTTCGACGTATTAATTAAAACTATGCACAATGTTTGCATTAAGGTTTCGTTTGTGGATTATTGACTTGCTATACGCTTTAGTTCTTTGATGCGAAGTAAATATGACAAGCCAATGTTTAATAAATAAATAAATTGTAAACAGCGGACTAGCACTAATGCACTGTTTTTTTAACTATAGTTAACAGTCAGTGTCCAGCTCAACGGCGAGAATGCTTGTTCTCCTATCGCTTTATTGCTCAAAGCTCTCAAACAGCTGGGACCCGCCTCCAGCTCGAATAAAACTTTACTTCTAATTCTATTTTAAGTAAGTACCGGCTCATTTAATGCCTTTATTGCTTCTATAAAAGTAACAGTAACGGATATAAGATCTATAAAACAGGTGCTGTACAATGGCGGATATAAGTTCTATTAAACAGGTCCATGACTAGAAAATAAACGCAAACGCACGCGATTGGTGTTAAATATGTACGGTAATGAATCCTTTCACTCGTGCAAGCTATCATAATACACGGTGAAACTTTATTTGCGTTGAACAAACGTAATTTACGCTCACAATGTGGCTCGTAAGTTCGTTCGGCCCTAAACTGGGAGCCGGACCAAAATAAACAAATCAAATTCGTTCTCATTCATTGTGTATCGTGAATTCCCCGCGCTCCCCTCGCCCGGGCCGATTGTTTTCATAAAACCTGTACGCTGAATACATTTTTGAGTCAGTGTTCCATGCATGTTCGTTAGTTGCTATCGTAAACTTCATATTTACGGCCAATAAAGACTTATCAACCGAGATTAATCGTTCCTTGCAGCTGATGATTTTGGCATTGATTTATAATACTAGCTTTTGCCAGCGTCTTTGCCATTTTGCCAAATAGGTTTCTCCATACAAACTTTGTAGGTCGCGGGTTCAAATCCAGCCAGGCGCATTACTTTGTGTAATTTATTTCATCACCACTGCTCTCAAAACGGTGAAGGAAAACATCGTGAGGAAACCGACAACCGACTGTCTTAGAACCAAAAATTCGAAGACATGTGACATCCACCAACTCGGACTGGACCCGCGTGGTGGATTACGGCCCGTTTCCTCTCCTAGAGAGGAGGCCTGAGTCCCAACAGTGGGAACATTATAAGGCCGACTATGCTATGCTATGCTATACAAACTTTGGACCCCCGTTTCATCCTCTTTAGGGTTGAATATTGAAAATCTATTCTTAGTGCTCATCTACGGAAAAAGGAAGCCTTGTGCAATTTCGCGTCCCTAGTCCCTTTAGTTTCGGCTGTGCGTTGATATGTCAGTCAGTCAGATTCTCCTTTTATATATATAGATTATGTATACAATCTCGTTGGATTTTGAGGAATTGTTATTATTCTAATGTCAGTGTGCAATCATAGATAATAGCTCTTAGTTGTAGAAAGTATGTAATATGCGATCGTTCTCACTACCGTCACGACTCTGTGATATCTCATTGTGCTTTTACTTGTGGCATGTTTGGACCATCTAGGATGCAATATCGAGCGGAATCGTAGAGAAATGCGGATGTATTATGGGAAGATATGTATATGGACTGAATTGTATTACTACCATGAACACTCTTAATTATTATTATTATTAGTTCTTTATCTTACAAAATACATAATAAACGCAAGTAAAGTCATAAGATCTATGTAGATGTAATTTTCTAGGACTGCAAGAATGTCCGAAACAGTTACCTTGGCAGTTAGTTGGGACGTTAAAGGTAACTCAAGGAACACTAGTAAGTTTTAGACAGAAAAGTTTGACATTCCCGCTCCATCCTGGGCCGCAATAGTAATTTGATGACCATGGCTCTGGAACGTAAAAGGCAACTAAAGGGACGCAGGTGGGTTAACACGTTCTCCATCCAGTGTGGGAAAAGTCATTTAATAATTTCCCACCTTTATAAAGGTATAATTTTCTGCCAGAGTAATCACTTTGTAAACTAAAAAGAACTGGGCAAGTGCGAGTCGGACTCGCGCACTGAGGACTCCGTACAAACTTACCTATGAAAACGGTTCAATTCCCGAATTCAGTAACGAAGATTTTTCTGTGACGTAGCTACAAATTTACAGTTTTCAGATTTTTCCCTATACTTGTGCTATGACATCTTGCCTCATGCCAAATTTCAGGATTCTAGGTCAACGGGAAGTACCCTATGAGTTTTGATTACCTTGAGAGTATCAAAATAGACGTTTTTTGCGACATAAACGGCAGTATCTTTTTTCCGTTAACTCAGAGAAGAGATTTGATTTTTTCACAGTTTTAAGAAACTGCAGACTTCAGTATAGTATTTTAATTTTAACTCGATACCTCCACGTGTTCTCGAGATAAAGGGTCTTGACAGACAGACGGACAACAAATTGATCCTATAAGGGTTCCGTTTTTTTTCCTTTTTAGGTACGGAACCCTGAAAACTAGCTTTGACCACCAATGACGGTGGCACAAACCAATAACAACGTTTTAATAAACTCACCAGTATTTTTTCTATAAGAATCTTAATAAGCATTTAACAAAAAAAAAAAAATATGCCATAAAAATCAAGAAATTAATTGATAAGGCGTGACCACTGGCTTATACTATAACATCTTGGGTGTGTCAGTATGTTTTATTGAAAATGATATATAGCCGAGAAATGTATACTTACAATCAGAATATACTCTCAATTGAGCCAATACAAATTAATTGAGGCTAAGACTTAATCATGGTGGATGGAATCGTTTGCATATTTTGATATTTTTGACCCGTACTCGAGGGTTAATTATATATCATGCTTGTTCAACGGGGTCTGCAAAGATTTTTAAATTAGGTAGGGTGTCTATATTCTATATCTATATATAAAAGGAGAAACTGACTGACTGACATATCAACGCACAGCCGAAACTACTGGGACTAGTATTGTAAAATTTTGCATACTGTCATTTCACAAAATAAAAATGTGAAACTGACTGACTGACATATCAACACACAGTAATAAACGTGTTTTCTTTCTTTCATTCACAGCCGAAACTACTGGGACTAGTATTGTAAAATTTTGCACAAGTTTTCTTTTTATGCCGTAGGCGACCACTAAGAGAGGATATTCCAAAATTCCGCCCCTAAGAGGATGAAACGGGGGTCCAAAGTTTGTATGGATGAACCTACTTTCACGCGAGTGAAGCTACTGGCAGAAGCTAGTGTGTTCATAAATATATTTTTAATTTGAATGAATAATGAATCGTGAGTAAAATAATCTGATAATATCTTCTTTTTAACACCTTAACGCGAACTCAAGTGTTATGTTAATTTACACATAAATCTTATCACTTATGACAAATGAGTTCAATTTATCTTACCTACTCAATTAATGTAGGACGCGACACAACTTCCCCCGCAGACTTTCATTTATATGAATCATACTTCTACTAACAAAAAGTTTAACATCCGACAGTTAGGTTCGGAGTATGACTCCTAGATCGAACAAACTGTCTTCGGGTTTTTCCGTCTGGTAACTTCCAGATATGAACGAAGTTTGTGATATGACTGGGATCTCGAACCCCGGGATAGTTGCAGTGAATTTTGTATCTCTATTTCACCCTTCCGGGATAGCAAGCGAATTGTTTATGATAAAATAACACCTTGCTTGCACTTACTTCGGTATCAATACCTTATCCTTAACGGGCTGGACAGAAATGTAGCTCTCAGCTCTCCACGTTAGGAAATAGAAAGGGGCACTTTAGGGTACTGCATTGTTATCGCTGCAGAGCTCTCATTTGGTGGCGTTGGCTGAAATAATTTTAGGGTTCAAAGTTCACAGCCGTATGGATGATTTGACTACGAACGTTACCTACTTTTGTATTGTGAGTATATAAGACTGTATATGTATACAAAATTGAAAACAACTATAGTTATGTAAAATGTTCTGGCAATGATAGATCCGTATAACCGTAAAATATTACAAGATCGATGAACTAAAAACTCAAAAAGATGTCTCTGCATCTACCGACTACATTGCAAGCGGTTTGATTGGATTCTGATGTCATTTTACAACACGACCAAGATGTGAACAGCCTTTTGCTATTACTATAAACCCAAAAAGTGGGTTGATCTCATTTTACTTGCAGATATAAAATTTCTTACTCCATTCTAGATTGATGACCTACGTCAAGTCACTTGACATCGCAAACATCAAATGTTACATGGATAGGGTTGTTACCATAACATACTATCGACATAACTATCGATGGTTCGTTACGAGCGTTATGTGCGATGTTAAAAGCGTTTAGTACGGAAGCGAAATGAGGTCGCGTGGCTTTTAATATCGCGGCTAGGGTGCGACCGAGGTGCGTCGCAGCACTATGATCTGCTTTGAAGTTTTTATCATTTTTATACACACCGTCGTTTTTAAATTTCGAAGCTTAGAATGTTTCAAATCTCGATCTTCGTTTGTTTAAAACAAATGAAGTTTTTAAAATAAGATTTAGGGTAGCCAGCCTTTCGGTACTTTGCAGGATGCATTTTGGAGAGTGTGCGCGGAATTGCATGACTTGATTCCGCCATCTCTTTTCTACCATCGGACCTGACATACCTACGGCGAGTATCCACCCTTAAGTTGTTGAAACCTCTACAGTCTGGACTAAGCGTTTCGCCTCATCGTTTATAGCGCGTAATCGAAGGATTGGAACAATTTGCCTGCTGCGGTCTTCCCGTCCGATTAATTTAGGTGTCTTCAAGGCTAGAGTGAATAGGCTCTTAAAAAACTAGTGCACCTTACCATCAAAGATTGCATCACTGCTTACCATCAGGTAGGATCGCAGTCAAGCGCTAGTTTACATCAATTAAAAAAAAATTAAAGATCTCGTGTTCCTGAATAACACAATAATTCATCGTGAATTTCTTGTATTTCAGATTACGGTTTTAAAAGTAAAATAGTTTCACTGTAACATAAATAATCTTAGAAAGCCCAAAGGGAAATTATTAGTCAGTTCGCGTGACGATGTGTATTTTTCATTGAAAATCCTATCAGACGGTAATTTTCTTTTGACGATGACTTTGGAAGCATCCTTCACTGTCAGACAATAGAAAGGAACGGGGTCAGGACCGAGAACATTCTGTAATGAGTTAGTCAATATTAATATTGGTAGTATAATCAGCGCTTTGTTAACTAATTAGCAAGAGGAAACCGTAACGTTAGTTCTCACGTACGTATATCAGAATAATGTTGCACCTGAATTAGTATGTTATTTAGGTGGAAATATTGTAACATGCAGCTTGGCAAATCCCTTCTTTTAGAGGTGGGAAATCATCAAAAAAATTCTCCCCTCTCTGGAGGAAGTGAGAGAGCGTGTCAGACTTTTACTGACTGAAACCCACCTGTGTTCCTTCCATCACGGTAACTCTATCCAACAATCTTTCAACCCTCGGTTAATTCCCTTGGTTTCTAAAGTAACTACATCAGTACGTGTTTGTGTAGGACCCTATCATACAACATTACGCCTATATTCCCAAAGGGTAAGGCAGAGGTGTATGAAATAGTAGTGACCTGCCCCGGACTCGCTCTGGTGCAAATTACGCACAAAAACCTTCCTCGTTTATTACTCTTTCTATTAATGAAAACAGCATCAAAACCCTTTACGGGATTTAGGAGGAGTTAGTAGATAAACACATAGACGTGGAAAGCAACTTTGTTTTATACTTTATTTTCTAGAGAAAATAAAGATAGGTATAGATAAATAGAATTATACACATTAGCATTCGCTAATTGAAACGATATCTATAATGTCACACACACACTACTAAAATTAAAAATACTGCATCGCAGGCCGCCCGGCCTGGACCAGATATAGCATCCGTCTGGTCAGAGGTTCCTCCCTTTTTAACGGAGGTTCGCGGGACTTTGCACCCTGTTCCACATATCTTTAAACTCTTCAACAACATATTTTCAGTCGAAAGACGTCCACTGTTGGACATAGGCCTCAAGTGTCACCATAACGTCCGGTCCTGTGTGCCTCGCATCCATCGGACTCCCGCGACTTCCTCCAGGCCAGGTACTTGCTCGCCACTCCAGAACCTTTCGGACCGATCGACCATCTGTTCTGCGAGCAAACCTAACCTCTAAACTACATAATTGTAATTAAGTTTGTTTAAATGTCGAATCCTAACGCGAATGGAGTATAAGTCCCACTTAATAGATTCAGGTGTTGTGTTTACTAAAATTACACCATTTTGGGAGATACGGTTCTAGAAAAGTTTTTTTTTTTTAAATAATATAAACTAGTGCTTGATTGTGATCCCGCCTGATGCTAAGCAGTGATGCAATCGTTGATGGTGAGGTGCACTATTTTATTAAGAGCCTATTCACTTTGGCCTTGAAGACACCTAAATTATAATCGGAAGGGAGGACCGCAACACGAAAATTGTTCAAGTCCTTCGATTCATCATCCACTAATCACAGATGAATTATTTTTTTCTTAAATTATTTTTTTATATTCCACAACTATCACACAACACCGTCTAGTCCCAAGCTAAGTAAAGCTTGTGTTATGAGTACTAGACAACTGATAAACATACTCATATATTTCTAAATACATACATATTACAGATAATTTACACCCAGACCCAGAACAAATGATCGTGCTCATCACACAAATATTTGTCCTGGGTGGGAATCGAACCCACGACCTCCAGCATAGCAGTCAGGGCCACTAACCACTAGACCAACAGGCCAGTCTAACTCATTATCTTCCTATCACGCATATAACATAGTTACTATAGTAGGTGGAATAATCTGAAAACCAATTAAATGTGATGTGATAACACAATGACTCACCTCAAGAGTTCAATGAACCCTATCTCTCCGCTAATAAATCTAGTCCCAGCTCATAAATCAATGTTAGCAGTGCTAACTTAGCACACGCTAGATCTCACTAGCTTGCAACTAATTAGCACCGTCATTAGTTCATTAAGTCTGCGAGAAGCTCATGGCTGAATGACTGCTACACGAGTTGATAATCGAGGTTAAACAGTGCTTGTTGAGGTCTGTCCTTGGATGGGTGACCAAATGACCATTCAGTACTACCGAGGCTCATCCGTGGCTTGGGAAGCATAGATAAAATCAAGTCATGGCTCGGCAGATAGTTGTTACAAGAAGTTAGAATCCAGAAATTCTTTTACCGAGCTGTTACTGGGTTTTGGAGTTAGGGTCAGTTCACACCGAGACGCGACGCTGCGCGAAAAGCGACACAAAGTATCATTTTATTTACTACACGAAAAGATTCACATTTCAGATCGAAATGGCCTCGCATCGCAGAGCTGCGTGGTGCAAAGTATTCTGAATTCTCTCAATGAAATGTGTATCTTTTAGTGTAGTAAATAAAGTTATATTTTGAGTCGTTCTTCGCGCAGTGTCGTGACGCGTCACGCCTTGGTGTGAAATGACCCTTAGATATTATAGTTAGTTAGCATAGCATAGTCGGCCTTATAATATTCCCACTGCTATGACGTAGGCCTCCTCTCTAGGAGAGGGAATGGGCCGTAATCCAGCACGCGGGCCCAGTGCGGGTTGGTGGATGTCACATGTCTTCGAATTTTTGGTTCTAGGACATGCCGGTTTCCTCACGATGTTTTCCTTCACCGTTTTAAGAGCAGTGGTGATGAAATAAATTACACAAAGTAATGCGCCTGGTTGGGTTTGAACCTACGACCTACAACTCGTAAGTCTGGGCCATTACCACTCGGCCACCACTTGGTTATAGTTAGTTGCTTCATATAAAATACTGATATTTAGCCTCATCCAGATAGACTGGACGCCGATCCCAATATAGTTGCGAAAAGATCAGACAAGTTGTTTGGTTAAAATAAGTTAATTAAGGCTAGATGGAATCACCTGTACAATAGATCGAGTCTGCCGCGTGACGTCATCAGTGGAACCCTGGATAGACCTCGGGGCTCGGATGCACGTCGGTATCATGGTGTCAAACCTTCACTAATACAACAAAAAGTTTGAACAGTAACACTTCGGTCCACTCAGAGCACATTTTTATAACCTTTTTGCACTTTTTAATTGTCAAATCTGTAAACATTGAAATTGTTGTGAGAATTCCTGAAAAGTGTTTTGATTTCTGGGAAACAGTATGTGGAAATGCCTATAAAACCAATATAGATTATACGGCCCATATTTTTAACTAAGCTCCCCGTATTTTTCCTTTTCGTGTATTTCAGAGATGCGGCGACACTATGGCAGACGCTAACCAATTTTCTTTGAGCTATGATGCGTTCCTTGTTTTTATATAAACTGGGCACAGTTGCATATTTGTATAACGAGTTACAGCTCATGAATGAATGGATGCGTCTACGCGGTTGTGCGATAAAGTTCTGAGAATATTTACTCTACGGTTGGCGCCGCTGCGCCCACGCAAGTCGCTACGCTGACTACTCTGGGTGAGAATAAAAAAAAAGACTCAAATACTACAACGAACACACACACGACACCACACACACTACACACTACACACACTTACACTTATATACTTAGAACGATAATATTAATTCTTAGTGTTCTGAAGATGAATAAAACAAACTTCTTCGACAAATTTTTGGCGTATACAGTTAGGTATTTTGGTTTTGACAAATTTATGCGTGTGAGTTTTATTTATCGATACAAAGAATGCTACAGTGGCGGCGCGCGCGTGAGAATTTGGTACTACATCCCGCGCTCCTCCTCTGGGCCGTCCATCGTATGATGACGATGTGTAGACACTTAATAAGATGTAAAATTCACTTAAAATTCGCGAGATCATTCATTTGCAATTAGGAAATGTAGGTACTTACGCCCACAAATCTCCTGACTTTGTAAACAAGAGCGTTGTAATATTTATTAGCCTGCAAATAAGCTTTGCTGAAGAAATTAGACTGACCGTTGTTTAGGACTAGTGAGTAATCCGTGCCTAAAGTAACATATTAAATGGGAAAACCGCTGAATAATTTTCCTCTATTGCGTCAACAGATTATAACTAGAATGTAGATGTAGTTTGAGATGAGTAAAGTCATAAACCGATTCCTATTAAAGATGAATAATGTTAACAGTCGTAAACATTTTCACGTCTCGTGTGTGTATACGCATAACTTATCTATTTTAACTGTTAATATATCTAGCCTGGTCTGTCCCATTACTGGGCAAAGGCCTCTCTCCATTCCTTCCATTCTTCTCGTTTCTTTACCGATACCAAGTTGTCCCGTCATCTCCTTCTTTGTGGGTCGCGACCCCGTCGTGCGATTTCAGGGCACCACTGTTATATTTTACGGGTACATCGTTCGATCGGTATGCGGCAAATATGGCCCAGCCCAGTCCAATTTGAGATGAGCAGCCTTCTGAACTAAGTCAACGATCTATGTTTTAGGGTTTCGTCACCAAGTATACTGCGCCCCGTATTATCTTTGTTATGAAATAAAAAATTGGAACAGAGAGCCTATATCAAATGTATATTAACCGACGTACAAAACCACAGCATGGAAGCAAATGCTTTCTACTTTACGGTGCTCTAATAACAGTCGCGGTGGCCATTACAATGGTACAGGATTAGTAATACTTCGTTGGCCCATTGCCCACTAGTACTGGACCAGCTTGCTCGTACTGTTCACTATTATACTCAGAAACAGTCCATTGACACACTGAATCATTTTAATTGTCGGTGGTGAGCAACAAAGTGATGATCGTCAACTAAAACTAAACTACATCTTTACCAGTATCACGGGGTATTTCTGCGGGGATATTGAGATCATTTAACGCAAAGGGCGACTGAAGGACAAAGGTGGATTTTAGCCGGTAAAAGTCTGACACACCCTCTCGTTTCACCCGAGAGTGGGAGATTTTTATTTAGAGGTCAAATCATCCAATGACTTCTGGATGATTTCCCACCGCTAAATAAAAATCTACACTAATACAATAAACTATAGTTGGTTTGTATCGTTTTTTTTTTTGTCATTGATGGCCTAATGTATGAGGAAGGTTAAAGGATTCTAATATCACGCTACGACACTTAGGAGACGAGCAGAAAGAAAAGTCTGAAAGAACGCTAAACAAAACTGAAGTAATGCCTAGAAAGGCTTAACGAAAAACTTTTCACGCGGGCGAAACCACGTGCAGAAACTAGATTATTTATATGTTTCTACTGACACAGATTGTAACGGGAAATGAACGTGAATACGGGTAAGTAGAGACGTACCAACGAACTATCGATTTAACAATCGATAAACATCATAGACAAACGAAGTGTCGATCATTTCGAGCTTAAATACATGTTACCGCGAAGTCTTCTCACGAGTTAGTAACATGACTAGTGTAGGCGCCTCGAAACAATTATATTGAAATGATACAGTACTGCACTGTATGCTTGAAACAATGACAGAACCCAAGTGGGTGGGCTAGTTAATATTTATTTATGTATTACTTTTGTCTTTATGCATTTTACTGCCCGAGGTCGGAAACAGAACTATTATTCAGAACAAGAAGATTATCTATAACTAAGATTTAAATAACTTTGTAAGAGCCAACGGCTTATTAGACATTCATAATATATCTATACTTATAATAAATCTGTAGAAGTGAAAATTCTGTAAATTTAAAATATCAAAAATATAAATGGCATGGGGTGTTACTAGACCAACACCAAATCCAAAAATGTGATTAAAAAAAATTTTGTCTGTCTGTCTGTTTGTTCAGGCATCACGCAAATACTACCGGTTCGATTACGATAAAATTTGGTATAATTATTCTTTAATATCCTGGGCACCATACTGGGTACTTTTTATCCCGGAAAAGTATATACAATAAAAAACAAACTTAATTTTGCGGTTCGATCCCTAGACCCGATTACTGTACCAACCGCAAATAATCACTTCACGCTGCACACGGCTAAGATACTATAATATTTTATCTTAAGATACAATATCGCTCGCCATACAATTCAATGGACTATACACACTACACACGACGAAAATAATAAATAATACTTCATATTTTCATATCTCAAAAAACCTAATAAAACCATTTTCGACTTCTACGCGGACGAAGTCGCGGGCAAAAGCTAGTTCATAATATATTAGTAATAAAAGGTATGAGAGCAATTCGATGATCAGTTTCCGTTTGCATCTCAAGCATACCTTACAGGTAGGTACAGATGATTACTGTTACAATCAATTTACATATTGATGATATTCTCAGCAGGCCATAAAGCCACAATATGGAACGTTAAACTCAAATTGAAGATATTAAACCTAATTAGATGTTTGTTCGTGTTTGGTAATTTGTGGCTGAGATTAGTCCTCCCACGTGTCTTTCTGCCTACGTGATATCGACAAAGGTCACGCAATCACTTACCCTCTCTAGTTTAGAGTGGGATTTGTGCAAAGCAGAAGTGATCAATATACCTCTATGTCGTCAAAAATGCAATCTTAAATTAACTGCACCCAAATCAGAATCGAATTGCATATCTACCTAAATCATTGCTCGGCAGTAAAAACCTCGTTCGAACATGTCACAGAATTTTACAGAACGAAGAAATGACTGTCTTCTGACAAAAGAATTATAAAAATCATTGGTGGTGTCTATTTATTTAATTTAGTTGATAACTCGCGCATTAAGGGTTTCGTACCGAAACTCTTAATGCGCGAGTCTGACCCGCACTTAGCCGGATTTTTATTTTAAAATTCGAATTATTATTTATGACATTAGTTCTAAATTTTCTAAAAAGGACCTGATGAAAGAGATTCTACAGTACGCAGGATGAGGGTAGAAAGTTGTATAAGCTGTAGTCTATAATGACTTATAGCTAGTTATTATTTATTTATCTTTATTCCAAAAAGGTAAGTAACTTATAAGATAAGCCCCACAAAATGTTCTATCACATTAAAACTATCAGTAGGTACGTATACGTAGGTACGTATATGTACCGATAGTGCTACTTACAACAGCTGCAATTAATTAGCGCGCAATAATAAGGAAACCGACGGAAAAGGGAAATAGGACACACTACGTTTATCAGCACTTCGGAACACCTCAAAATATCATCAACGAGTCATCATTAGCGTGGTGTCAACGGACACAGTTATGACAAAGTCGAAGGCAATAAATAAGATGTATGACGCTTTCTCCAATGGAAAATACTCAGGCTCACCATAAAACTGATAAAGTACAATAAACATTTAAAGTATGTAAACTGAGAGATACAAAGGGGTATAAAACTTAAAGAAGCATTGACGCCGACTTTTACCGTTAATAAATATAACGTATTTATGTTTTACAATGTATTATGGTATCGTTTAGATCGTCTTAAAGTTGCGTAAGCTTATGTAGAGATCATAAATGGACAGGGTCGGATTGAGATCGCGAATCTCGAAGTAGGACGTAAAATTTGAATACTTAATCGAAAGGTCCTAGTAGGACCGATGCTTACTGGGGCCGCGGCGAGTTTCTGACTCGTAGTCCCACAATGTAAGGGCAACTGACGGACACAGGTGTGGTTTTAGTCAGTAAAAGTCTGACACGTCCTTTTGCTCCACACAAGAGCTGGAGAAAACATTGGATGTGTTCGCCATTCAATTTATATTCGCAGCTTGAAAAACGCTTTTCATTTGTTTATGTGTTTTATTTATTTTAATATATGTCAGATTTTTTAGCTTTTTCAACTTCAGTATCATGTGTAATCCGGTCCTGAAATGGCCAGTTACGGCAACACGGCGGGCGGCACGTCGTTTCAGCCTCACAGCGTCCGGACCGCATCCCATCCGCGTGTTTATTTACTCGCTTGTCAAAAGTTCGACACACGCTGCCGTATTTATAGTCTTGCGGAAGGTGCGCCCCGGAGCAACGAACCTTTGTGACATAATCATAAAACACGGACATTTACAGCAACAAACAATATGAGACAACGTCCATTAAAAGAGTTGTAGGCCACCGTAAAAGGATTTATGGTGTGAGCGAAATTATTTAGCAGATTATGTTTTTGATATTTGTTTTTGACTGCAGCAGCAAAATCCGGACATGAAATATAATACATCAGTAATATCGAGTTCGCGAGTTAAAGTCAAAGGTCGCTTCTCTTTGTCACCTTTGTTTATACATCCGATATTGGAAAGCCATCGATCGTTTCCAAACTTGGATCGTTCCGTTATTGGATCCGGTATTTGATAAAAGGATACCTACGTATCGGCCTTGCTCGTATTTGGGCCACAGATGTTCGGTCTCTGCCCCATTGTGACGTGGGTGAGTGCATTCGATTTGTTACGATACTTGTCATGTGTGCAATGACTTTATATCTTCTCATAAACAATAAAGTTAGGTTCGCAACACTGTAGTATCTATTTTCTAGTATGCGTATGTCTTGTCTATGCAAGATTAGATTACAAACACACCGCTGGCGCCATCAAAGATTTGCTGACTTTGATACTGTTTTCACACCGAGCCAGTTATAAAATACGAAACAGAATAATTTGTATGAATGTGATATTATTTTGAGAGCAGTGGTGGCCGAGTGGTAACAGCTCCGACTTACGAGTTGTAAGCCGCGGGTTCAAACCCAGCCAGGCGCATTACTTTGTGTAATTTATTTCATCACCACTGCTCTCAAAACGGTGAAGGAAAACATCGTGAGGTAACCGGCATGTACCATGCATGTAACCAAAAATTCGAAGATATGTGACATTCACCAACCCGCAATGGGCCCGCGTGGTAAATTACGGCCCTTTCTTTCTGCTAGAGAGGAAGCCTGAGTCCCAGCAGTGGGAACATTGAAAGGCTGATTATTATGATTATGATATTATTTTAAGTGGCTTTATAAATATTTATCAGTTGCTGCAAAAATCGTATGTTGAGTTGAGTTGAGTAAACACTGATATCGTTGACCTATATACATATTTATGATGCGCAAAAATATTCGTGTGCTCTTTAAGTAAATTTAATCTGAATGTAGGTGTAGTAATAGGCGTCTAACGTAAGCCTGAGTCATAGCTTTTGTTTTCATGAGCCGACGGAGCCGGCTACTCCGACAGCGATCGTAGTCGAGAAAATTATTTTCGAAATTGTCTAGTCATTAGGAATCGTTACGTTTTGTAACATCCGGGCATCCGTCCGTCCGTCCGGCTACGAGTCATATTTTATTTTTATTTTATTTTTACGGACTATTTTCTGGGAATACGGTTTTTATGAGCTTTCATGGTAATCTTGCACAACGTTTCTAATATAAAATACAATGTGATAGGCACTGTTTAATGTAAGCACACCATCTTGAAACTTGGGGGAGTACATTCAAAAAAACCGACACGAGAAAAAGTTAATTTTAAAGTAAATTTTATTTTTTTGACCAGAGAAAAACTTTTTAAACTTTAACTGTACCTGTACTGTGTTTATAATATTTACTTTCAGTAGTTATAGAACAATCGTATATATATGCCACAATAGTTTGACCAATGAACCTATCCTATTTAATTCAAAACTCAACATGAAAAAAAATCAACATCCTATACCTACGTGACTTACAAACCTCAATGAAAACTAAAATCGAGTTCCATAAATCAGTCAAACCCAGCTGGTTCTAAAGCAAGCATTCTAAATTTAAATTATTCGCAAAGAAAAAAGAAGTATCGGAGCATCATGAACTCATTCATTCGATTTCATGCAATTCGTCGAATCTTATAAATAGTACATATGTCAGTAAACATACGGGTCATTGCGTTGGATCGATCACTTTTTATGTTTTTCCTCATACAGTTCTCGGGTCAATGAGCAAAGTAGCTAAATAATTAACTGTACTTACATTGTCGTAAAGGAAACAAGTAATGATACGTAGATACGCCTATTGTCAGTATTAAGGCGCGGCCATCAATGCGAATCGAGAATCATTAAAAGGACTGCGCATGTATTTTTTTTATGCGCTAAATAAAATAGTTATTACTTCTGGTTACGTCTACGTTACTAAACAGTTGAAATTTTGTGATTATGTGTGTGTCTCCATTTTTTAATTTCTTCACGCTCACATGAAACCACAAGCTCGAACGGCTGAACAGATTTCGATGAAACTTGGTACACGGGAGATCATGTCCTTGAATAGCACACTGGATACTTTTTTATGGTGGCAGTATGTTGCCTTGGGATTTTCTATTATCACGCAGGCAAAGCCACTTAACTAGTATGATACAATTTTAAAAATGTATCTTCATCAATGGCGAAGTCATAAAGTTTGAAAGCTATTAGGTAATTAAATGGAGAAGTTCGACATGGACTCTGACGTCAAAGTCCATCACGCCCTTCGCAATAGTAAACAGCATTTTTGTAAAAGAGACTGATAGATTTGTAAAAAAAAAAATATTAGGCATATCTCGTCTGCTTTTCAGTTAAGTCTTTATTTTAGTTTTCTATTTTTGCATATTTAATGTTAAACCGGTTCGAAATCAAATATTCAGTTCAACATAATTCATATTACACTGTCTTATTACTGGTATGTTATTATTTTACTAAGGCCAAATACGGTTGGATACTAAAATAGGATCTAATATCTTTACGGAATTAACGTCAGTTATGGTCAGGCCGGATACGGTTGGATAAGATCTTTTTCAAAATGGAACACCTAAGTTAAAAAAACTACTGAATGAACTTGGTTAAACAGATGCATACACGTGTATGTATATGTCTTTTACATCTATCTTTGTCGTTTACATCTTCAGCATCAAAGTCTCCAAAACATACTTCAACTTTTTTTTTTTTATTGACAGACTCGCGTGCGGTCGACGATGGAGCACACCTAGAAGTAACGTATTCACTCTTGACTTAAAGTCCCTAAAATTGTAGCTATGTCGCACTACATTCACATTCACACACAAATACGATCCAGTTCTACAAATAGCTTCGTTTCTCGTAAATATTAGAGAAACTACTGTTTATTCGGCATACACCCGACACCAAACAAACATTGAACGTATCACATTTCTATAAATGAAGGAGTGAAGAGTGCTTCGGTATCGTGAGGAAATAAAGATATAGCTGTCTAGGCCGCGGCTTCGCCCGCCTAGAAAGTGTTTTATCAAACCAAGGAACCCGCACTACCAGGTTAAAACGTATCCTGTGTTCTAACTGTGTGCAAAATTTCATCAAAATTTGTTCAGAGGTTTAGACGTGAAAACGTAACAGATAGATATACTAATATACTTTCGCATTACGGCAGCGCCATTGGTATATGGTGGACATCCCACCCATACCTGGGAATACATTCATTGTGCGTATAGCTAAAGAGTAGAAATCCTTGCCGGAGTCTGTTTCCTGATAGCTACAACTTTGAGAGCTTCAAGGGTCAGTTCACACCGAGACGCGACGCGACGTTGCACGAAGAGCGACTCAAAATATAACTTTATTTATTACACGAAAAGATTCACATTTCAGATCGAAATGGCTCGCGTTGCGCAATGAAATGTGTATCTTTTCGTGTTGTAAATCTATATAGTATAAAACGAGAAATTGACTGACTGACATATCAACGCACAGTCAAAACTACTGGGACTAGGAGCGTAAAATTTTGCACAAGGTTTCCAATGTAGGCGAGCACTAAGAGAGGATTTTTCAAAATTCAGCCCTTTAGGGGATGAAACGGGTCTAAAGTTTGTATGGAGAAACCTACTTTCACGCGGGCGAAGCCGCTGGCAGAAGCTAATAAAGTTATATTATGAGTCACTCTTCGCGTAGTGTCGCGACGCGTCGCGACTCGGTGTGAACTGACCCTTAGTCAAAAGTGCAAGCGGGCAAGCGTGATTCATCGTCGACCATATTATCGCTTAGCATCAGGTGAGATTGTGGTTAAACTATATTCTATAAATATTTAAAATAATAGCGCGCAGTGTTCCACGCGCGCCTCAAAGAGATGTCAGCAAAACCATAGGGGCCCAGCAAGGTCGAAGTCTACTGGGGCCATGAGTTTTACAAAAAAGGAACATAGGAGTGGGTTTTAGCCAGTAAAAGTTCTGACACGCCCTCCTGTCCGCCCTAGTGCGGGAGAAGACATTGGATGACTTCCCACATAAAAAAGGAGTATAGATTGTCTCCAGATATTCCATGTTCCGCTAAGTGCACACAAGGAGTGGCTGATTGTTCAGCAGATAATAGCTAATACGCACTATTATTTCATTCGCATCGTGGTTTAATGTGTTTTTGATGTTCATTCGCTAGTTCAGAAGCATTAAAAGCTACTGTCATTAGATACGTACTTAATTGGGCCTGTTAGCCAGTTCAATTGATACCGTACATCAATTTTCACACATTGTTCAATGTGACTTTCAGTGGTCCACAATTTGGCATTCGATTTAATTGAAATTAATTACCTGAACAAATTTATTACTGGTCAATGGCATTGCATTTTCATCAAAATAATAAACCATAAATCACTATTTTATATTTTATTTTGATTTTGTTGATCATTTTGTATGAAAATCGCAGCAGAAAACATCACTGGGCACGCCACAATTATAGCGGTAAGTCCCCTCTTTGAGGCGTGGTTGGAAAGACCTCACGGCGTCCTCACCTTTCGCATGACGCAGGTTCTCACCGAACACGGTAAGTTCGGGAAGTTCCTGCACCGGATTCATGCGGAAGCGATGCCCGGGTGTCGCCATTATGTGGACCACCCGGAGGACACGGTGGAGCACACGTTGGAGCACACGATGGAGGTGTGCTCCGCTTGGGCAGAGCGACGCTGTGTCCTCGTGGGGGCGATCAGCGGCGGCGATCTCTCGCGCCGGGCCTTAGTACAGGCTATGCGAAGCAGTAATGCTAGCAAATGAGGCGGCCGATCGCGTGAAGCAACGGTCCTCACCGCCGCCGTGATTCCGATCCCAATTTCCGGCCACCGTAGGCGCGGGCTTGCGGACGGCGAGCAATAGGTAGCTCGCCGTCCGACCATCCGGTAACCGTCCGGACCGAGCTCAAGTCGTCGACGCCGCGTACTGTTCCTCTCGCGCCTCAGGGAGATGTCAACAAATCGTAGGGGCTCAGCAGAGTCGAAGCCTACGGGGCCACAGGTAGTGTGAAAGTGAAACCCGGAGCCCTGGGACGAAGGCAAAGAAGGAACAGGAGTGAGTTTTAAGTCAGTAAAAGTCTGTCACTATCTTCCGCACCGCCCTAGAGCGCGATTTGTCATAAGATGATTTTCCCACCTAAAAAAAAAAAGCAGCCAGCAGTATTATAGATACATAATTAATTATTCTTAATGTAAAAGAGACGACACTAATTGGAGTTATGTTTTGTTGATTCTACAAACTTTTTTTTGGAGGTATATCATCAAACAACTTCGCTCTGGGTGGAGCGAAAGAGAGCGTCGGAATTTTACTGATTAAAACCTCGCACGTATTCCTTCAGTTTCCCTTTTCGTTCCAAGATTGCAGTAACTCTTTTAAACAATCCAAATAGTACACAGTTCAAATGGTAGCCACCCTTGCGGTAATTAAATCATTTGTTTCATCAGTGATGCAACCAGAAAAAATAAAACACAATCTCTCTTAATTAACCACTTGCTAGTGTTGTTGAAACCCAACGAACAATAGCAAGCGATATGGACGAATGAATCGATCAATGGGAACAGCACTATATCGAAACATAAGTAGATACATTAGTATAACCTTAATGCAGCGAGTGTTCTTGATAAAATGGGTTCCTTCTATTTGGCTGAATCTTGATACTCCGATTTTTATTTGGCATAACTCACATGGCATAATCTTATTTAATCGAATATTTTTAAGGCATAAAAATTATTTAGCATAACTTTTGTTTGGCAGAATATTTACGTGTCCGAATTTACAATGGCATACTTTTATCTTGGCAGAATTTTGTTTCGCATAATTATCTTTGCCATAATTAATATTATGCATAATTTTGTTTAGCATAACATTTATTTACAGATACGATTATTTGGTATGGGTGCATATTTGAACATCAAAAATTAAAATAGATGTATCTTCTTGTAAAAATTAGTGTTCAAAACATCAAAAACTTATAATATATGGAATAAAACTGATAATTTAAATAAAGTAAATTTATGCTGTCGAATGGTTAGATAACCTACGTGCAATGTATTTAAAATCGAATGGTCTGCAAAAGTGACATAGAATGTTCTAAATATAGCATGTATTGGTAGCATTTTCAATATTACAATATTATATACGTTGTGCTGCAAAATTTTGTGACAGAAACGAATCGCTGCGAAACCGACTTTACGCAGTCTTGTCTGCCCTACCCCTAGAGTGTAATTTAAACCCGCGTAGGCGCGGAGGGGTAGGGCGGCCCGCGAGCTGAGGAACAGGTGCCAGCAAGCCGAAGCTGCGGTGGTGAGCGTTAAAACCATCTGTGACGATAAGCTCGCGTGGCGCCGCCCAAACCCCGCAGCGCCGGAGCCGTGACAGAAACAATGCTTGCTGCATGTTGCATGCCTGCTTGCATGCTGCATGCCTGCTGCATGTTGCATGCCTACTTGCATGCTGCATGTTGCATGCCTGCTTGCATGCCTGCTTGCATGCTACATGCATGCTGCATGCATGCTGCATGTTGCATGCCTGCTTGCATGTTGTATGCCTGTTTGCATGCTACATGCATCCAGTTCTGCCTTTTAATGACTATCGATATAAAATGTATGCCAAAAGACGATTCTGACTGTGAATTTTCTGCGATATGATGGTTCTGCTTTTTAATTATTATGGATATAAACATTATGCCTAAAGATGATTCTGACCAACAAAATTATGAGTTTTGAATGTATGACAACTGAGTGTATGCGAAATGATTTTCTGCGAAATGAAGTTTATGCTATCCGTTGTTATGCAAAACAATATTATGACGTAAAAAGTTCTGCTATAAAAGGTAGACCCTGATAAAATCCATTTGCAGAAGCAAAAAGCTTAAACACGATCATACAATAAATCTTTCTGAATGCACTCACAATCTGCATTCGCAATTTATCGAAACGAGAGACGATTCGGAATGTTTGTGCTGAAATTGAACTCTGTAAGCTTTGCCCAAAGGCAGGCTTGCACACCTCTCTTAAGACTTCAAAGCTGTACCTACGTGTAACTGTTAATGAAGTGACAACATGTTTAAACTTGTATTGTCGTTACGAACTGTGCCCAGCTGTCCTAATTTCAATACCTCCTAACCTCATTCAAAAATTAGGTACTATTTACCAACAAGTAAACTGATTATGGCCCAGAAATCCAAACACAATTAAAGGATAAAACAAACACTTGGTCCTAAAATCATAGGAGCGTAACAGACTGTCTGTGAAGTACTGTACAGATTTAGCCGTTTACGAGGGAACCCTTCGCGCAAAACGGTCTCGCGTGACATCGCGCACGCGCCTGGCCCTCGCGCGCGTGTTCGCTGCGCGCGCGCATGTGACTAACCCGCCGGTCCCGGCGTTGTTGCCCAGCTTAGCCGAAAGCGATACATACGAAAGCTCTCGACCGTTAGAGAGGGACAGTGAGAATAGCCTAAAAGCTCGTACCGTTGTCACACAAAGGGACATTAGATACAAATCTGCTGATACTCAAAATAATTTAGAGGTGTTGATGGTAATACGGGCGCTAAAACTTGGCTGAATCTCAACTGTTGCTTAAGTGATGTGTGAACTACTTCTGAAATACGAATTATGGGCAATATCTATTAATTTTTGGTTAAATAACTAAGATATCTGCAAGAATACCCAACTGATTACTTAATGAATCAGTACAGGATTACCGAAGATACGATTAACTACGAAAGCATCCATCCAATCAGTCTAGACATTACATTCAGAGAGAAACAATCACATTTCGCAAGTTGCACGGAGTCACGGCCAAACACAACAATGAACCAAGATTACAAACGAAACCAGTATAAACTGCCACGATTGACTATTATTCTCTTGCGCACCTTTCCGTGACATGACCCAGCACCCTCGACGTCGACCTGTCACCAAACTTAAATTCGACTAAAAAAGGCTACCTTTTGTCATCGGACCGAGAGGCCCCACGTCCGGGAAACCGACACTTGACCTACCAACGTACCTATTTAGATCTTTTGTGTACGGGATAAAAGGATGCGTGACTTATCCTATTCGGGCTACAGAAAAAAAAAACTATGAATAAAGACTCTGTATTATCATAAATTTTGAGACACATCACCCTTTTTATTTTTGTTTGATCGCCACCTTCTAATGAATAGATTTAATAAAATTCTCTTTTATTTTGCGTGGGCGTGTGTGGTCTTTATAAATATGCAAATGGGTTAACTTTTAGATCTATCGTATAGATTGATTATATTGATGTTTTAAATTGAGATGTTTTCTGCATTTGGAAAATCAACGGCTATAAAAACTCATTTAGAAATGCATTTTTGTCTTTAATTGCATATTTCGAAATTACTGCATTTTTTGGTAATGATATCATCTTATAACTTCGAGAGGGCGTGTCAGACTTTTACTGACTAAAACTCACTCGTGTTTCTTCAGTTGCACTTTTAGTTGAAGGGCCACGGTAACTCTTTCCAACATTCCCGCAGCCTTTGCCGGTATTGGCCCTACTGGTTCTTCAGTTTGCTGAATTATCTTTAAACCGCATGTGGAACATATCGCGCCTTAGATGGCTGTCGCAGACCGCAAACCTAATGGTGACTGCATTTACTTAGCGATTTCAGAAGCTTTTGCAACCAAACAATAAACAAGCTTGGTTTAAATAAATACGGAGGTTCATTTGTTTATGCGTCCTAATTTTCATACGTTGATCTGACGATACAATTACAGGTGCACTGCGGAAATGCCAATGAACGATGGAGTTGGGAAATATCATTTTCAAATAGAATCGTATTGAACCAAATCGAGTTGGTGATTCTATAATTGCTATTGCTGCAATATTGGATGGTGTATCTGCGTCCTAATTCGTGCGTTACCCATGAGTTTGGGAACGCAGGTGGGTCGCGGAAATGCCGGTGTATTCGACTCTATTTTCATACGTTTTGGTCTCGCCACTAACGCCTGCCTCCGCCCCACATCAATGAACGCTTCGCCCAACTACTTCTTCGTCCGCCCTACGATAGTATACCGCGACTGAGTGGCTTTGATACTTTTTAGTCAGAAGACACATTTATTGTTTATTAGATACTTAGTGCACATAAATGTAGAGACGAAGTTAATGCCTTAAGCATTTTCTACCAGTCAACCTTTGGGAGAAGCAGAAAATTTAGTACGGATACAAATACTACTAAAAATATATAAATAAGCCTTAGATTCAATATAATTATAAAATATATACAAATTACAATAAAACACAAAACACAATATTTTTGAACAATCTCTAAATATTAACTATTTATCATTTTAGTTTAGAGAAATATCTGGAACAAATTGCTATTATATTTTATTAAAATGGAAGTAAATGTAGTTTTACCATTATTCTCGTACAAATAAACAGTAAAATACCATAAAGATGTACATAATTTGCATATCAATTGTGTACAATGTAGGTTATTGTAAATTCATTAGACCGTTACTTCCACTTGCTTGAACAATCTTAACAACAGACACGTCTTCTTTCTTAAAAAATATGCACTGCACTATTTCTGATTAATTGAACTAAAGATAAAAGTGTATTTCGTCAAAATACATCAATTCAATGAAACCTTTTACCAAATTGTATTCCACTCTCAGCAGCAATTGCTAAGAAAATAGTCATAAAATATTTAACCAACTACCAAGACTGTTTACTCCGACTACAGCCACAAATATAAATAGGTGGTCTTATTTTCTTATTTACGACTGTTTCAGTCTTAAACGTGCAACTTTTTATGATAAATTCAGCTTTATTAGCGTCGTCGGTACTCGCGACGCTGCGATGCAACTATCCGTCTGAAACTGGGTTTATGTGTGGTATATTTGTGTTTATCACTTTTAATGATTCTTTCTTCATACGACGTACGACGGACCTATGCGTTCGTTTCGGATTTATTGAGCAATATAAATTTATTACAGTAACAGATTCAACTCTATTAGACGATTAGTTCGTTCCTTTAATATTAATGTTGAACTAACTTAGGCAATGATAGATGAAATTAACGATGAATGTTATTAAATTGTAAATAACTGTTAGATTTTACACAGACACTTAAATCTTAAGTTAGAATAACTGTAAAAGCGGTGACTGTTTTACAATTTTAACACTTATTTTATAACTAAGTTTACGACATATTTTCTTTTAACAGCTTTTTAAATGCTTATTATGATTGGATGGCTATAATTTGAGTATAACGGAAAGTTAATAAAGTACTTGTGTAGATAACTAAGCATTTTTTGGGTAAAAAAATCGTCAAATAACTTCTCTCGCTCTGGGTGGAGTGAGAGGGAGAGTCAGACTTTTACTGGCTGAAACCCACCTATATTCCTTCAGTTGTTTTCACTTGAATCTTTCGAACAACTCAGCAGTAATATAGAGAACTAAGCTAATGTTTGTACACCGGACATAACATACACCGCATCCTGTACGATATTAGTTTATGTAACTTAAATGAGGTTTATTAGGTACTTGAACCTTACTCAATATGTAGGTGCCTACTTATCTACGCTAGCTATATCAAGGAGGCCACTTCACCTACAATTTCTGTTTAAATTAAACGAAATCTGTTTATTTTCCCAACTTTTGGCAACGCTTCTGGCAATTAGTCCAATCACGATTAACTCAGCAAATTATGACTGTTTGTTGGTTTCCGTTTCATGTGAAACCTATTTGAGTATCACTGCGCAAATTTGTACAATACTGACCGCTATCAAAGAGGCATAATAATGTGACTGCATTTTTATATTTTCCTTTTCGAACCAAACGGGATAATCGGATTAAGTATGTCGGAAATTGCATCTCATAATACAGTTCCCGAAATCGATGTACCAGGAGAGCATAAAATTCGAACACGTTTCATTGATCGATAAAAACCGTCATGGGAGGTTTGTGTACGCTTACTCACGCAGTCTGGGACTCATCCCGATATCAGACTATTCCAATATTTTGAACTACTCAGAGATACGTCTTAGTGAGTCATTCCAGTGAGTCATGTCACCTCACCTCTCCTATGCCTGAATTAACTACGCTACAGGAATATACCACGACGCGCTTGTTCCTACATTGTGTTGTACAACACGATGCTACTAATTTATTAACGTAATAACAGTTTATTGGTATCCTGTTTAATATTATGACGTGAATTGTAATTATTACTGGGAACATCTAATAAATTGATAAATATATAGATAAATACATGTAAAGGTAACGTGAAGTTAAGTTTTCAATTTATAGAGAGGATCTAGAAATTAGAAACCCCGTAGAGCGTATGAAGGTACCAGGAGTACATAGATTTTCACAGCGTACACGGCGCAAAGGTAGCCGGTATTTCATAGCACGTAGCGTGTAGTAATTGACTTGATTCCTGCAACTTGTCTGCGGACTAAATCGCTTCGTTAGTATAATGGTTAACCGACCACATGGGATACAATCAGATTGTACGCCGCATAATTTAATTTATTGATCCTCTAAATAAACACCTTTGAGTTTAAAAAATGTTGTGCAATTTTACTAACCTTTTTTTATTTCTCGCACAGCATGAAACGCTATTGCAGTAATTCTTCAAACAGGAGCTCTTTCACAAAATATCCATTATTTTTATTACTTTTTCAACGATACGCATACAGTGTTAATGTTGTGAATTTGCATTTACGGAGTTACCCGTTGCCCACCGTCTTTATGTCGTTCTTGATAATGTCGCCGAAGGGCACACACAATGGTTCCAAATCTTTTCGTCCTCGGCGCTCCACTTCACAACTGGACTTAATTTATTTTTCATTTCATTCAATTTAGAGAGCAACAAAGGCCCTATATAATCGAGTTGCAGCAATCACAAAGCAATAAATCAAAATAATTCGGTGTGTTCGAAACAATTAAACGCCTAAAAGGGAGAGGCGGGAAACGTGAGCGAACGAATTTGTAGAAACCACATTTTTAATGAATTTAGGACATTCTATATTTAAAAGAATTGTGAAAGCATGTGTGCTATTTTCCACTGCCGTAAATATCAATGGAAAACGTTACAAAAATTAATATTAATTTAATAAACAAAGATTATTTTAACAAAACTTAATTTGTAAGAAAAATTCACTCAGACGACACTTCAGTAGACAAAATTAATATCACCCGGCTGTCACTGGTCTGATCTATATTTATTTAAGAGTCGCTGATTGGCTACTTAGCTTCTTAGTAGTCTGGTTATGTGTCATCAATATTAATTTAACATTATGAACACAAGAACACTTGTACTCTAGAGATAAGCCCATTATATCAATTTGACAACGCTTTGATGGTCCGAAATTGATGACGGTTTTGATTCAAAGCACGATACGCAACGGTAAGCCAATTAAGCCGGCGGCAAGTCGTAATGAACCGTTAATGACACGCGCGACGAATACCAACAAATTATTATGGATACATTGCCATCAGTATTTGTGTTAAATTATAAATTAGCAAATAACACACGCGATGGATCATGATATGGATTAGTCGTGATCGTGAATGCCGACCGTTAACCGCAGCTCCATTTATAATTTCAAAGCTGCTATTGAAATTGAAACACGATATTATCTATGAGGTTTTAATTTACCCATGAAAGCGGAAACTCTATTGAAAAATTGTGAAGTTTTCCTAACAAGCTCTGCAACTTGGTTGTCTGATATTACCCGGTATACCTATGAAAATGGTTTTTATTTCATCAACGTTTTACTAAGAAGATTTTGCGAACGAAGCTTTTTATTAATTGTTTTAGCTACGCTCAGTTTGTGCGTTTTAGACAGTTTCAATTTTAGAAAGTATTTCGTTTTTGATATGGGATAAAGTTCATTATTTTCTAATAGAATTCGGATGTGATATATTCTAATCTTTTTTTAGTATTTAGCAGCAAATGTATCGAGTTAGCCTTCTCGGTAAGCTTCACAAATCAAATTCGTAGCTCCATTTTACCGATATCGCTCCTGTTTCAATGATCCCACATATTATCCAGTTGTATAAACAATTGAGATATAAAACTACATCAATTTTACATCAAAATATCCACTACGAATGAATTTGTGAATAATTAATACCAGCACTGAATTTCACTCAAAAAAATACAAGTCTCAGGGTTTTTTTTTATTTATTGGAAAATCATTTTATGACAAATCCCGCTCTTGGGCGGAACGGGAGATAGTGTCAGACTTTTACTGACTAAAAACCCACTCCTGTACCTTCTTTGCCTTTGTCCTAGGGCCCCGGGTTTCACTTTCACACTACCCGTGGAAGTCTCTGGGCTAAGTATTACGGATTTTCAGGAAAATTTACACCCCCAGTTGGCGCCACTTAGCAGAGAGGTCTTTACTTTTAAAAACATTTGTCATGGACAAATCTTTGAATTGATCACTACATGATATGGCCAACTAAAACTGGCCAGATCGTTTAAACGTTAACATTTGATGATATATCAATCCTCGTTTGTTCATATCATTGATTTCAATAGGTAGGATTTCAATGATAATAGAAGCTCTAAAGAAAATAGGCCAAACGAAGATTGAAATATCATCAAACTATTACATTTAAAACGATCTGGCCAGTTTTACTTTGCCATATCATGAAATGATCTGGCCACGACATACAGTTGACGTTGACGTCAATTTAATCTAATGTAATTAACATAAGCGTTTTGACAGGTGCCTGCAACTGATGACTCAGTGCTGCCACCTGGCGAACATAATTTTAAGAAACCTTCATTAAGCGCCTAGACAGCTTTAATATACATTCCATATTTATATAACAACATCACAGCGTTTAAACGAATCTAATCGAACGCGTGTGGTTTGATGAAGATTGACACGAATTCGACGAAAGGGGCCGAGAGGTCCCGAACGTGTTGTAACTGTGTTGCCCGTGCGCAGCTTTATTGCCTGTCCAGCTTCGATCAAGATTATGGAGCCCAATTAAAAATCGTCATATGATACGACCTGTTAAACCGTCTCGAACTGATGAAAGAAATATAAATATTGAACTTAAATTATGTTCTTCACAAAAAGGAGGAGAAAGTCACAGGATATCTTAGATAGACAATATATATACTGGCATTTTTATTTTTATTGTGTGGGATAATCATCTTATGACAAATCCCGCTCTTGGGCGGAGCGAGAGATAGTGTTAGACTTTTACTGACTAAAAACCCACTCCGGTTCCTTCTTTGCCTTCGTCCTAGGGCCCAGGTTTCACTTTCACACTACCCGTGGCCGTATTAGGCTTCGACCCTGCTGGGTGTTTTTTTCGAGGTGGGAAATGATCGAAAATATCCTCTGGTTCTGGGTGGAGCGAGAGAGAGTGTCAGACTTTTACGACTTCTTCGAAATACAGTGCAGAGGACAAGAGAAGCACGCTGTAGAAAGAGAAACACCCAACTCTTCTACACCTCATCAGAACATCTCCCCCTGGACGTGATCTACAGTGGCTAATCTGGAAATCTCTTAACGGACTGTGGAACCCGGTTGGTCATTGAAAAGACAATCTGGTCAAATGGGGCTTCCTCGACCCATCTCTAACAAGTACAATTTTCAGGATGGATTTGGCTCTTAATAAACTAGTGCGCCTCACCATCAATGATTGCAAGCAATGGTTTATATCAATCAAACAAAATATATATACGAGTTCAGAAAAATAATAATTGAAAACCTACATTGACACGTAAAGAAGAAGAAGAAGAAGAACACTAACTAAAACTCACTTATGTTCCTTTAGTAACCCTTTTCATTTCAGGGCAACGATAACTCTTTTAAACAATTCGTTAACCCAGCCAGATGTCGGCCCTTTATCCTAAGCCTAAGTAGTTATTTATATTAGTGCAATAAATGCATCTCTCATTCAATCCAGAGACTGCTTACAGTTTAAGCTTTAACATTCCTATCACTTAGGGATCTTACACACTGGCCATAAATCCGCACATACCTAATGACATCAACAAATCATACACGGATATATCGTTGGATATAAATCATCACAAACGAACGAGTAGCCTCTCGATTAACAATAATTTCGTTACCAGTTGGTATAAATCTAAATGAACGGACGACGCGCGACGATTCTTAATTGACACGTCGGGTTACTGGACCGCGATGTGCTGTGTAACACGATATCCAGTATCCAGCATGTGTTTTCTAATTACAGTGTGACAATCTGCAAGTCTATGGAATGGCCTGAAGTAAGCTACTGAACATTCAAGGATGTCTAGCGGTGAACGACAAAAAACTGTTCCAAATTCAAATCTTTTGTCTTGAAAAACAAGTGAAGATTAAACGATACTCATACGTTTGAAATTGTTCTTTTTTTTAAAAAAAAAAAAGAACGAAGTCAAGCACTTATTAACAACATAAGTAATGATTCAAACAGCGTTTTTTTTTTCAAAACTGCAGCGCTTTTTCATCCCATCTTCAGCCAGCGTTTTAAAACAATGGGGGAAACAAAAACTCATTTCCATGGGTTCGTTTTGTTTGCGGTAATGCAAGAGCAACAACGAGAGTTGTGGGATCCCCCTCATAAACTGTTTGGGTAAAAGGATCTCTCATATCGCTTCGGTCGCGGCATTAAGCGGATGCTGCCGAACCGACAGTGCGGAAAAGCCACGGAAAACCAATTTCCACAGGCCGATTCTCACATCGATTTATACAAAATTATGTTACCCCGCATGTCGCATACTTTATGTTTTGTTTTTGGCATTAAACCCGTTGTGCTGCTTTAATTAAAGGACTTTTAACTGTTCTTTTTTGCATTTTTAATCGTAGTGGCTTTCAGTATTTCGGATTCAATTCAGCTGAATTGTAAAGCAATATATTTTAATGTGGGTTTGAGTTTAATGTTAAATACTGTATGTAGCACGCATTTAAGACTAATGAGTCAATTGAGACACGCACAGCGAAGAAAGGAGCGAAGATAAAATTTACTACCTTGCTTAAAAGGGTCAGTAATTTAAATACCTGCCTACAATAAAACCTAAGCTGAAAAATAAAAATCTGAATGATTCAACGGGTGCATGCCGAGCATATTTGTGGAACATTTTCGGTACAGCTTCAGGCTTCTCGAAAATCCCACCTGTCCACAATCCGAACATGCCGCAAGTAATTTATTCGCTCCTGTCCGGTGATCGGCAGTCAGCGGATGACGTCACAACCACAAGTTTTTGCCTCAATCTGCATTGTCCATGTTTTTGCTGGCTGACAATATGAACTGACAATTTGATGACCGTTTTTTCTTTGTCATGCGATATTGTTATTTAATTTTGGAACAGGAGTAGATGCAGTGAGCCATTACTCTTGTTTTTTTTTTAACGATCATAGTCAAAACAAGCCAGTACTTTAATTAGAACCTGTCCAGTGGTTAACGTAACGCAACACGGTCTATCACATTTTTTGCTGGCGGCACTTTGCGCAAAGGTATCATAGATTGATTTTATTGTTCCTATTTTTTATAAGTATGTAATAGACACTTTTAATGGACATAATTTCGAGATTATTCGTCTATTATTCGACGTATAAAAAGTGTTTTATTTGTGCACAACTGGTTTAAACTAAGTGACAGGCGTGACAGATGATCTTAATACAGTAGGAAAGAAATTCGGAATAGTGCTATATACACATACAAATATAAAATTAACATAAGTATGACATGAATGAGCTTTGATTTGTTAGATATAAGTACAACATAAAAACAAAAGTAAGTATAATGAATTTAATTGATCGTTGATTCACAATTTGAATGACTTATATTAGTTATGTTGTTTTGTTCAATGGCGCCAGCCAACAGAAGCTATGTTGTAACCACAAACCGCAAAATTTACTTTTTAGCTGCATGTAGGTACTCGCTCAGTTGTGGCTTTGATTGATTAAATATTATGAATGTGTTTTTTCTATTATTATTGTTATTTTTCTGGTTTATATTTACGAATTGAGGCGTGCGAAGAGGCTAATTGGGGAGCCAGATTTGGTTAAGTCCAATCTACAAAGCCTCGAGCATAGACGCAAGGTAGCCAGCCTATCGGTATTTTACAGGTTTCATTTTGGAGAGTGTGCGCGGGAATTGCATGACTTGATTCCGCCATCTCCTTTCTACCATCGGACAATCCGACGAACAGCGAGTATCCACCCTTACGTTGTTGAAACTTCAACGGTCCTTACTAAGCGTTTCGCTTCGTCGTTTATACCGCGTACATCATAGGACAACGTGGAACAATTTGCCTGCTGCGGTCTTCCCGTCCAACTATAATTTAGGTGTCTTCAAGGCTAGAGTGAATAGGCTCTTAATAAACTAGTGCGCCTGACCATCAATGATTGCATCTCCGCTTACCATCAGGTGGGATCGCAGTCAAGCACTGGTTTATATCAGTTAAAAAAATAATTAAAAGGGCAGAAATATACCCATGCATTTCATGTTTATGTTTCGTTAGATCTTTAGAAATTGAAGAGCTCGATTTGTCCGGCAACTCAGAGATTACGGGCTGTCAAGTATCATACAAGTATCTCATCATCATTATCACCATCACTTCAGCCGAGAGACGTCCACTGTTGAACGTAGGCCTCCTTAAGTATCGCCACAACGACCGGTCCTGTGCGCATCCCATTCATCGGATCCCTCACCAGCTCATCGGGCTTCCAACGCTGCGTGTTCGAGTATGCGGTCGCCACTTCAGAACCTTTCAGCCCCGTCGACCGATTCTTTATTGGGAGTAAATATCTACCAGCTACTACAGATTTTTCGGAATGTTGTGAAAGGGTGGTATATCGCATTCATAGCAGAGGAGTTGTTTCTTTATCAGATAAGACGTACAGTAATGCGCAGCGGTTACATATTAATCGCCTACACCCATACGCACAAAGTGCTCTAGGAATACTTTCAATGAAATTTCCTGAAAGAGACTAGTGATAAAAGAATTTCTATATTCTTGACTAGCTGGTTCTCGCAACTTCCTCCGCGTCAGACTGGTAAAACAGTACATGATTTTTTTTTGTGCGGTTCTCTAGTTATTTTTCAAAAACAAAAGAAATACGTAGCCGTATAGCCGTAGCCGTAAGATCTGGGCTAGTTATTATTTATATCATTAACTATTTACCAGTGAAATTCCCGTCAAATTCAGTCCAGCCTTTTCGAAGATTAAACCAACACTTCAAAGCACGATTTTTATAAAAGGCGCGACTGCGTTTATTCAAGGTCTTGGGTTGAACTACTGTACTAAGCAAACCATATTAAATATAAATAAATGATAGTATGCCATTTAGTTCATAGCGGCCGAATTTTATATAGGAGTGGACTATCTAGAAAAAAAAAACATTTATAACCAAAAAAGTAATTAAAATCAATCACTTAGAATCAACTGTAAATTTCTTCTTACTACACTAATATATACGTAAAATGTATACCAGAATACACGTTAGTTTATAAGAAATTCAAATAATTTATATTTTGACATATTTTTATTTAGTTTCGTTCCCGTGCTTGTTGTTTCAGGTGATTTTTTTTTGAAATTTCAGCTCAATCAATCAGTTAGTTTTTTTCTCATGGAACTGGGGTTACGTCTGCTATTTTTATAATTTCGTCATTCCAACACAATCCCATTATCATTTTACTAAAAGTTCGTAATCTGCTAATTCATAATGATCGATCATTGATCGGTCAATGGTCTCATAATAGAGTTGTGGTAGAATGACAACATCGAGCTTATTAAAAGCAATGACTGCACAAGCACCTTCTAATGGTAGGTCACTGATCAAGGGAACTGACAAAATTTTATCAGATTACCGTATTCGTCAGACATTCATTTGTCAATATGTACGAGATTACCATACTATGCCACTTCTTTCAATGAAGTGTCAGTGGTTAACCATTGGAAAGTCATAATAATGCCATTATATTAGTAGATTACCAAACTTGTCAAAATCAACAAATATGAAATCATTGATAGACCATTCTGACACTATTGTAATAGCAGACTTGAGGCCCTGATCTGATGATGGAACCGAAAGGTGGCCATATGAACTCAGACAAACCTATCGTGTTTGAACTTTTTGGAATGGTCTTGATTAGTATTAATTATATAGCTATAAACCGTACTATAAAAGCTTGGTATGAAAAAATTATTTTCATTTAAAACTTTTTTAATATATACCTAATTATAAATCCTTAAACAAATGCATTATGTGATGCAACAGCCGTTCGAATTTCAAGTATATGAAATAACGTAAAGTGATGGGCCCTTAAGGCACTTCATGATTACTGTCACATTCTTATTCTGATGCGTGATATCACTGGCACGATTTTTTTATTCGCCCATCCATCAAGCTTGTCAAGTACAGATTGTGGTTCGTAGTATAAGTTTGCAAAGTAACAGTTCTTTTCAGAGTGATCGACATCTGACATATTGATATTGAATCGTGGTGTCATTTTTTAACGTCTCTTAGAGCTGTAGCTGATCAGTCAATATCAGACAAGTACACGCATTATAGAGGCATTAATCTAGATCTGATAAAGATTTTTCCTAAATTAATTTAATGGTAATAGGTATTTCCACTATTGATTGCGTCTTTTATAAAATTTTTAGGGTTCCGTAACCAAAGGTAAAAAGACACCCTAATACTAAGACTTCACTATCCGTCTGTCTGTCACCAGGTTGTACCTCATGAACCATGATAGCTAGATAGATGATTTTTTCACATAAGTACGGAACTCTTCATGTACGAGTCTTTTGCCAGTATTTATGGCTTTATTTTCCGCGACACTTTTTATAAACAGATTAATATAACCTGACATAAACCGTACCCTTAACAAAAAACAAACGTAACAAATTGATTCATTGTCAACAAAGCTGTGTGGTCTGTTCTCACAATAAATGCTAATACAGCCATTTAATTTCCCACCCACTAGCCTGATCCCACAGATTCCTAAGGCCCGTTCATGATTCATCCCGGGTCCTGGAATCGTGTGATTTATAACTAATTTCACACTCTTGAGTACTTTCGAACGCCAACACGTCCTAACATAATAATTCTCATCACTGAATTACCTTCATTGTTATTCAATAAGCAATAAGAAAACAAAACACTGTAGGACACGATTATAATGGATCTACCTCTTTCTTCTACTATTATTCCCACAAAACTTACGCTAGACTATTTTGCATGCTGTATAATTTATAGTAGTTACCAACCTGCTATAAAAAATCGTAACAAAAAACGGAAAAAGTGCCGTATCATCCTATTAAATTGCCATAATGTAGGTGCATACATTATAGATTCTGTCTACGGCACGTGTCGTTGTACCTGTTTCAATAATAAAAACTACGCTTTCTAATTATAACTTATACGTACGTTGGCGTACATATTTCTACACACACTAAATCAAAAACTCGCAAAAAAAACTACAAAACGAAAAAGCATCGACGTTTCGTAGTAGGGCCGCGGAATATTTAAGAGCTGCGAGATCCCCCTCGTCTTTACGCTGCGCCCTAACTACTTCCTTTGTATAATTAGCTGGCTAATAAGTCTCTCAGTGAAATATTCAGTGAGGCGGGGCTTTCCTCCGCGGATTCTGAATGGAGCTGTCAATAGCGATTACAGAACCTCTCGATATTAATTCCATTGGGAGTGTGTCTTGAAAGAAAGTATCGATGTCCCTTGAGTGGGTCTGAGGTTATCCTTAGAAGGTTGTTTTTCTTGTAGCATTATAAAAATTGGTGTTCTTTTGTATTAGTGTCGCTGAATTTATTTTTTTTTATTTATTAGGTGCAACAAGCTTTGGCAACTTATGCAAGGTATATTTAAAGAAATAAGTATTCTATGAATACATATTTAATTAGCGGTCTTGACAGATGTTGTCTTGTCCAAAAGCCAAAAAAAAAAAAATGAGGACCCGATTGCAGTGCCATCGGCTTCAATTGCATTTTCAAAACATTCAGGGACCCGCTCAAATATACACACAAAATTTAAAAAAGTGATAAACACGAACAGAATAATTTTAAATATAAAAATATCGAAAACATTGCAATATTTATGTCGGTAGACGTTATATGTATGATTCTAATAAATAAAAAAATAAGCTACATCAATTTCTTCTAACGAATAAACAAGTGCACAAAATCCACCCAAATACGTATATTATTTTCTTCGCAGCATAAGTAATCGTGGGCAATAAATCCAAATTCACATACAATTTCCGTTATTACACATACATCATTCGTAGCACTTTACCGAACAAATACGTATATTTCAGAAGGGTGCATCACTGATGCACTCCTAGGGAAGGTAAACAAAACCGATGGGGGCACTGATCACTCCATATAAATGTTATTGTTGCCGAATTCCTCGATTAACTGCACTAATGACTGATACTGATAGAGAAATATTATTGGGAATAGGGAGATAACAATTTGGGTTTTTTATTTATTTATTTATTATATACTTCATTGTACTCAAAAGGAAACTAAAACATATACATACAATGGGCGGCCTTATCGCATTCCGCGATCTCTTCCAGGCAACCTGGAATGGACAGTAATTGCCTGAACAAGAAATGGGGCTGTCATTGATGTGTCAAAACCAGTACCGGTTTTTTTTTTGTGTTTGATAGGGAATTGAAAGACAAACCAGGATGAATAAATTATCCTCTATTATGACAATATACTAATTCAAGAAGGTGAACAAGTTTCCAGCAGATAGTCGCGACGCAACAATGACAGTACAACCGCGCGATGGCATGGATTTTTTTATGTGTACCTCATTATTTTAACCGAAAGACGTCCTCTGTTGGACCTAGGCCTCCCCCAAGCGTCCTATGCGTCTCAAATCCATCAGATTCCTAAGACACCAGGTCATCGATCCATCTTGTGGGTGGCCTTCTAACGCTGCGTCTTCCGGTGTGCGTTTGGCACTTCAAAACCCTTCTCTTCTATTCTGCGAGCAACGTGCTCTGCCCACTGTCACTTAAGTTTAGCGATTCTTGGAGTTATGTCGGCCAGCTTGATTCTCTTGACATTTTTATTTCTCATACGATCACACATGGAAACTCCGTGCATAGACTTTTTTTATGTGTACCAAATACAATTTAAACAAATACGTATGGTCGCCTCTTTGCACTTTAAAATAAACTCATTATAATCCGGATATCTATGTTATAATCTATTATAATTACATTATTCAATATCTACAAATCTGATTGACAAGTCACATTAACGCCCTAAACTTTGGATTTTCTAATTCTATAACTTTTGGAGTACTCATAATCAAAACTCAATCAAAGTTCGCTCGACATTTTCATTATCTCACCCTTCTACATTTAATAAGTGCGTATAATTACCATAGAGCTTGATATGAGCCCTATCATAATGTCGATGGCTCGTGGCCGTGGCTCGTGGCTCATGACAGCGGTTCCGATTCCTCATACATATTCAGGGGTCCCCCCCTTGCATGCTTCTAATGAACCTGACTGTACACAGTAGATAGAAGCAGAAGGTCGACTCTGTACAAAGATTGAAAATGCTTGCACCTGATAACTTGTCGGCAATCTTTCAGTGTGTGCTAGTCTTTATAAATATATAAAGTGAATAACTTTTACGGGGACTAAAAACCTGAAATCGTTAAAAGATGTCACTGTTCACTTGATTGATGATTGCCAACAAATTATAATTTAAAATCACCCTATAAAAATACACGTTTAGGTCTATACAGTTAGTGCATATGTGAGTGTTGAGTCACGTGTACATTGTTTCTGTATGCTTAAGCTGGGAGCGCTTGGTATTCTCTATACAAATATATTAATGTTATGAAGCTGAAGAGTTTGTTTGTTGAACGCGCTAATCTCAGGACTACTAATTGTAAAATTATTTTAGTGTTAAATAACCCATTCATCGAAGAAGGCTATGTAACCAGCGTGTTTCTATGTAACCAGCGTTGAGATGACGTCAGAACAAAGGAATAGGAGGCATGGCCGACTCGAGGCGATCAACGACAAGAGAATCGAATCGAAACTGTTGTAACTTGGCTAGGTGGGCTGATGCTACGGGATCCACGGGAACCGAGTATTAACCAAGGACGCGGGTAAAATCAGGAATATGGCTCCATCCATGATTAAATACCTTGGCGAGATAGAACAGTCTTCGTTGAACTCATCATTGGCCGAATGAAACTTTGTGGCCCATCATGTAATTTGTAGAAAGTGAAAATAACATCCGCCAAACGTTGGACAAATCTTATGACTTTGGTTTACGCGTGCAAATAGCGTGCCTGTTTTTGCACAATGCATGGACCTGGGCCTCAAGTCTGCTATTACAATAGTGTCAGAATGGTCTATCATTGACTTCATAATTGTTGATTTTGACCAAGTTTGGTAATCTAATAATATAATGGCGTCATTATGACGTTCCAATGGTCTACCACTGACACTCCATTGAAAGAAATGGCATAGAATGGTAATCTCGTACATAATGACAAATGAATATTTGACGTATGAGAATAACTGCCAAAATTTTGACAGTTGCTTTGATCAGTGATCTACTATTAGAATGTCGTTGTGCAGTCATTGCTTTTAATTCGTTTCGAGACAGCTCGATATTGTCATTCTACCACAAAATCATTGATCGATCAATGATCGACCATTATGAATTATCAGATTACGAACTTTTAGCAAAATGACAATGGGATCGTGTTGGAATGACAAATTTATAAAAATAGCAGTCTTGGGCCCCTGGCCTTCTGCATGTCCCTGTCTATGTATACTGACTGACTTTAGAATCTATTGTCAGTTACAGGTTGAAATCCTTTTGTTGTCAACAAATTAGATTTGTACGTGAATGCTTTTGTTGATGATGGAGGTTGTTTACCTGTGTTGCTGTGAGATTTTTTTTTTTGCGTTTGTTTTCAGGTATGATTTTGTGTGGTTGCAGATTTGAAGACATATTTAAATATTTTTTAAACTTATGCTATTGCTACGTTTAGTTTTAAAAGCAACTTAGATTAATGTTTTTTAAAAAGGAAGGAATAAATAGTTTTTTAAAAAGGAAAAAATATACCTATATAAGTAACCTCATTAAGTCTCCAGACATTGATTAAGTTAAACTTAAGTTCCGACACTTTCCTACAAATAGATAACTACTCCAATTTCACACCTATTTTCCTGCTGCAACCCAATAAGACAAACGATCCAATATCACCGTACAAACCTACCTGCGACTATTTCCTAATGTTGCCACTAAAAAGGAAAATTATACTCGTATTACACTGATATAAAAGGCTATCGGCGTGTTCATCTCTCCCCACTTTTCCGGCTGGCGAGAGAATAGGAAAAATGTTAGCAAAGAGTGAAGACGGGGGTGGCGGACCGGCTAATGCGCCTGATATTATTATTGTGGCCAAAACGACGGAACGAATCGGGGAATATTCGTCGCCATGGTAAATTAGCCATCGAATTGTTTGTGATGATTTTGATATTTTGTTATGATTTTTTATGCAATCAAATAATAATTCCAAGCTAATTACGACCAATTTGAAAAATCTTTTGATACTGATACAATCGTAGTTTTGAGCGTAAGAATTCACGCTATACGTACAATACTGTGTCTTTTCTTGACTCAATTTTCATTCACACATTTTTGTTTATTTGAATAAGAAAACTGTTGCGAATTTATTTGATTCCAAAAGTTTTCCTTCGTCGTTCGCCTTCCCCCGCCATCACCTGAGGGCGCGTTTAGATTGAAATTTTCATTTTCTTCTTAAAAACAACCTCCCCTAAGCAAGCGGCGACCCTGCCACTCCTGCCACCCTGTTAACCACTGACGAACAGATTTGCATGCACAATTTCCACTTTTGAACTTTTTACAACAGCTTACCTCTCTAAAGACGTTAAAAGTACCACCTACACGAAAAGTTAAGATTTATTGGTATTCAAAATTCCATTAAAAATGAAAATATTTACTGCTTCAGTTGTTAATTTATTGTTCGAGGAAAATGCAGCTAATCTTCAAAAGTTATAAAGAAAAATTTACCTCGATTGTGGTTTTTCCAGATTCCTGCCATTTCATGAGGTGTTCGCCCTTCAACGACCAGCCAGGAGCGTAGCTGATGAGCCCCGCGGCCCCCGCGCCCGTCGGCGGCGCCGGAGACGCTCTCGCGGTAACTACCTCGCTTGTCTCCGTCTTCGATTTCTTAGGACTCGTTTGAAGCCGGAAAAAGCTGCGTCCGTGAGTTTTGCAACTTTTTGAGGGGGAGAAGAAAAATGAGCTCTTCTTAGGCGATTTTTCTCTCTCGTCGCCCGATTTAGACGTTGATGCGGCTGTTTCCCCGGCTGGCGCATCTTGAATGGCGTTATCAATTGTGTTCCCGCTGCCGCTCGGCTTGGGTCCCGAACTCTCATCAGCAACAAACAATAAGGTCCTCTGTACGAATGGTGTGGCTTTATTGTAAAATTCATGGGGTTCGGGTACTTTAAAGCTGGATGGAATAGTTGTTCGATGTGTCTTTGAGAAGCGTCGTTCCATGTATTTTCTTGCCATATCATGCCATGCACTTCTGTATTCATTACTTGTCCACGTCTAAAGTCATCAATATACCTCTAGCACGTATGTTTCGATTAAAACTATCACAATTAAAAAGTTAGAGCCTGTTATATTGATAGCGATTTCTCGATTATCATTAATGCATCATTCATAGCAGATTCACGAAAAAAAGGTAAACATCAAGGTAGAATAAACCGAGCAGAATAAATCTATAGCGTCCCCTCGAGTTGGTAAGATAAGCGGGAGGTATCCGTAAACTATACGGAGCCCCCACCTGGCGGTGAGGAGCCAACATTGACTGGATGAGACTTCGTGATTGCTTGGAATGGTGTCCATTAGTCACACACAGGTACGCACAGGTAAGATTGTGGAAAAATACTGATTGAGAGAAGATAGAAAATGGTTCTCGTTATATCATTGGAATATTTTGAACACTTTGTGTTATTAGGTACTTATAAGTCCTTTTTATCTAAACGGAAAAATATTGTAAAATGCCAACATAAATGCTTAGGTACATCATTAATCATCATTTTCCTGCCCTTGTCCCATCTTATTTGGGGTCGGCGCAACGCGTATTTTTTTTTCATTCTATCCTGTCAACCGTCATACTATCACTAATTTCCTTTTCTTTCATATCACTGTTCACACAATTCATCCATCTTTTCTTTGGTCTCCCTCTCCCTCTCCACTCATCCACATGTATACTCATAACTCTTTTAGTAACATGCGTTTCATCTCTCCTCTTTACATGACCATACCAAGACAAACGATTACCTTTCAACTTTTCAGTCACTGGAGGTACATCACTAATGTTCAAGAAAAATCAAGCATGCCAAATAAAATTCAATGTTTTATGGGTTGCCTAAAATAATGGAACTCAATATTCAACCGAAAAAATAACTAATTCTGTTTCATCTCGTTTCCAGTAATTGTATTAGACGGCGGTGTCGTTCTCGTTGGCGACGGGTTGCAATTTTCACGCGGAGTTCCTACGCCCTATCGATCGCGTGCGTGGGTAAACATTGCCGCCCTAACTTTATCGCAAAATATTGTGCACTTGTTACCACATCTACTGCTTCAGAAATAGAGTTTACAATTGCTTGGGTTAGCCAATAGTAATTTTGTCAAAAGTCTTCAGTGAGGACTTATAAATGTTACGTAAAAAAAATGTTTGTTGATTTTTCCGGCGTTTTTTTTTTCTTGAAACAGTTTTAAAATTGGAACTGGTAATTTTCTGCCTTGAATGCGGCACGAATGATTAATTTCCTGCTTTATTTACGTTTGTATAATTTCGTAAGCAAAGGAAATGTGAAATAACAATGGTAGTGAATGTAAATGTAACCCTCTGTTTTGTCAGCACGCACCACACTTCACGGCAATCAAACTGACACGGTTTGAGTGAAATGTAAATTTATATATTTTCACACTAATTCTAATGTCAGGAAAACAGAGAGGTTGTTTCTATGGAGCTGTGCACGAGTTGTGTATGTATTTTAATAATTTTTCAACACACTTGCTCAGAAAGTGATTATAATTGCACTACACTTAGGTATATAGGTAATGGAACTTGTAACCACACTGTTACTTTTTGATTACCTTTATACACTAATGCGATAATGTAGATGAAACCTTTTTTAAACCCTCTGTTCTCAAACAAATTAAATACGAAAAAAAAAACACATTTTTTTTGTTTTGTTAATGTTTTTGGCTTGGATACTAAGTCCTAAAGTGAAGCTGAAAATTTTATTGTAGTATTGAATACCTCAGCGAAGATTGCCGAGAAGTCTGATTCGATACTTTTGTTGCCAAATGAGGCAAAAACAGTAGAATGTGTTTCATCCGCATTATATATTTATTATTGAAGTCGAGGAGATATGATCTAAAGCCCTTAGCCTGCCTAAATACCGTGGAAAAAAAAGAACAAAATAGATTCAATTTTTTACCGTCATATCACAAAAAAAAACCTACTAGTTTTGATGTTGAATAAATTGTTAATTTAATTACCTATATTATTTTTCTTCACAAGTGTGTTGGAAAACGTCGTGTATCATCACGTGAATATTAGTGATTACCGTCCTCGGCTCGAATTTAAATACGGCCTCAGCGGTAATTACCAACATTATACACTTGTATTATAATGTACTATTGCTAAGAACTTGATTTCATTCTGGGGCAACAACTTTATACGATTCTAACACAGGTACCTCCTAAACATTGGAAAGTCAAATTTCCACAAAAAGAATATTATACGTATCCATGATAATATTTACGAATAAAAAAAAATACATTTCTTATTGACAGGCTCCCGCTTGTCTACTATGTCACCTGATGGTAAGCGATGAAGTGGGAGACAAAAATAATAATAATAATTTATTTATTTCTTGGTATATGGTGCATACAAGATATTAATATTAAAAAAGTTTCACATACACTACCGTTGCTGGTGTAGAAATATTAAAAATTGTATTAAAGGTACGATGGAGCACGCTTGCCTAGAAATAGCCTATAACACATTTTTTCTCATCAAATTACACTGACTCATTTTAATATGTGTTACCTTCGATAAAATGAATCATGATAGACAGAAAAATTAAATAATATCTCCAACAAATCACATAAAAGCTACGTGAATACATTAAATGAACATAAAAGTTTTTTTTTTTTATAGATTGCTATGAAAACAGAAAGACATAACTTCTGACATTTAATTTATAATATTCATAAATGTAAAGTAGAGGAAGATTACGAGCTATTATCACAGTTTTATAGACATCTAATAACGCGTAAAAAGTGTCGTACATGATTGATAAGGAAGAAATATTAATAACCAGTCCCCTAGCCAAGTTACGACCGTTTCGATTCGATTCTCTTCCATCGAACTGAGTTACAAAGATTTTTCCGAATCGCAAAAAAAAGTTTTTTTTTCTTGGTGACGTAACTGCAAATTTACATTTTTCATTTTTTTTCCTATACTTGTACTATGAAACCTTGTTTCATGCCAAATTTCAGGATTCTAGGTCAACGGGAAATACCCTATGAGTTTTAATTCCCTTGAGAGAGTCGAAATATTCGTTTTTTGCGACATAAACGGCTGTATCTTTTTTTTTCTTTAACTCAGAAGTTTGATTTTTTTACAGCTTCAAGGGACTGCAGACCTGAGTACAACTCGATACCTCCACGCGTTCCCGAGATAAAAGGTCTTGACAGACAGACACACGGTCAACAAAGTGATCCTATAAGGGTTCCGTTTTTTCATTTGAGGTATGGAACCCTAAAAAGCTAAAAGCATTAATTACCACGAGGAATAGTTTATAAATGAATGGTTACGGTTTTTATACATTAGTTTATTATATTGTAAGATTAATACCTCGTAACTGCAAAATACGTAACATTTCAGGAAGCATAAAAAAGCAAGTTAGACTTTTACGTGGGGTATACTGAAAGTCTCTGGATCTGGCCACTTACAATTGATTATGAAAAACAATTATAGGATTCGAAAATGGAACTGTTTGCGAGCATGTTACTTTTTAATTTGCAAGACTGTCATTTGTTTTTTCATTGAGTAGTCCTTTCGAAGATTGTGTGTCGCTATCAAAACTCGTGAACATTGTCGTTCAATGATTTTTTATTATTTTCGTTGTGGCCTAAGTCAACAAAAGAGTAAACAGAGACTCCTCACATTCCGCTAAGGTAACAGAAGCCGATTTGAAGGTTTAAAATGTGGAACCGATGACGCCTCCGCCTTACAGCCCGAACTTCGCACCCTGTGACTTCTATTTGCTTCCAAAACTTTAAGACAAACTTAGAGGCACATATTTTATGAGCCCTGAATCGGCGGCGAATGCGTTCCATAAAGCCATTGAAGAGGTCCCTAAAAAACACTGGTCCAACTGTACAGTGGTTTCAGCGAATGCAAAAATGCATTAATTGCGAGGGAAAATACTTTGAAAAACAATAAACGTATAGTAAGTCTTATATATCTAGTCTTATTTATCAGAATCTAGAAACTTTCAGTAAGCATTATCATGTAATTTAAATGTGCTTCTACAAGTTTTATTTAAGTATTTTTATATAAATATGTTGATTTATTTCAAATATCTAAGTAGTTCTCTTATTTTCGACTATATTTGACGCACCATCTTGAGGTTTACATCTTTATAAATGGCACTACAAATATCGAATCAAAATTTGGCGTGATACCAAGATTGTTCGATACGAGCTTTTCTTTCCAAACATCATATAATAAAATAAACACTAAACCGATCGATATGTAGGTACCTTAATCGCCTGATAAAAAAAAACTATTAAACTTTAACAAGTGATTTTTAAAACAGTTACAATCTCACCATCAGACGCATTTACCTTGACCATTATGGTTTCCACCATGGAAGTAGTCTGGCGCTGGCCTATATCAGTCGGATACCGTTGGTCCGTCGTGACTGTGATTATCAGCATCGGACAGGCGCTCAATAGCCTATAAGCCGGCCCGACGCCTGACCCCGGCGTGTTATTGTCGCCCTTATAGTACTTAAGTACTGGTATACGATGATTACCGTAGACTTAAACGTTTTTGGATTGTAATAGATTTGGTGGGGGGTGGAAATAGAGCAATTTGCTGACTAGAAAATAGATTGAAGCTGAAATTTGGAGTTCGGAAGGTAGACGTTGACAGGTCTATTCACCGAGCACCAAGCTACTGTATCTTGTATCCATTCTGGGGTCATCTACACTTATTATTATAAAGAGGTAAAATTTGTTTTTTTTTTTTTTTGTAGGAGATTATCTATCTCTGAAAGTACTGGACCGATTACGAAAATTTTTTCGCCGATAGAAAGCTGCTTTATTTCTGAGTATCTAATATATAAAATCTCGTGTTATAGTGTTTGTTATCGAAGTCCTCCCAAACAGGTTGACCGATTTTTATTATGAATTTTTCTGTGTATATTTGATAGGTCTAACTAAGATTACGTCGTACTTAGGCTATTTTTACCCGAAGAAGAAGGTTTATGTTTTTATTAGATTCGTCGCGATAACCCAAGTGTTCTTAGACTTCTTAGATAGGACTTTAAAAAAAACAACATATCGACTGTGAGACGCTATACTTTAGAGTATTTTTTTTTTTGGATACTGTAATATGGGTATCAAATTAAAGAGCTCATCATAAGGATTCCAAATGGTATATGTCATGATATACCATATACAAATATATATATATATATATATATATATATATATATATTATTTATTTATTATCTACTAGCTGGTACTCCCGTTCTTCGAAAAATAACCTAAGTCACTCCTTATAACTTCAACTATCCGTCAGTTGGGTACGTCATAATCATGGCGGTAAGTGTCCTCTTTGAGGAGCTGCTGGAGAGGCGCCATGGCGTCCTCACCTTCCACATGACACCGGAGATGGTAAGTTCGGGAGGTTCCTGCACCGGAATCAGGCGGAAGAAAACGCTCGAGGGTGTCGCCATCTTGCGGACCGCCTGGAGGACACGTTGGAGCTTACGGTGGAGGTGAGCCCCGCATGGTCAATGCATCGCGGGAGCAGTAGTGACCGAGTGGTAACGGCCCCTAATTATGAGTTGTAGGTCGCGGGTTCAAACCCAGCCAAGCGCATTTCTTTGTGTAATTTATTTTCATCACCACGCTCTCAAAACGGTGAAGGAAAACATTGCGAGGAAACCGGCATGTCCAAGAACCAAAAATTCGAAGACATGTGACATCCACCAAACCGCACTAGGCCCGCGTGACGTGATGATTATGGCCCATTCCTTTTCCTAGAGAGGACGCCTGAGTCCCAGCAGTGGGAACATTAAAAGGCTGATAATGCTACTGAATTGAACTTATTTTTTTCAGTTTTCATTTAAAGTTTTTTTTTAAACAGTCCGGTACTTTACTTTGATAATTAATATAGCAGAACCAAGTTTGCCGACTCAGCTATCATCATATATCACGCTAATTTTCGTGGATAATTTTTGGATTTCCTGTTTTTACTTTTGACGCTTTGATGTACGAGTATCAATACGTACATCAAAGTTTTGACTACACAATTAGGATCAGTAACGAATACGGATCGAACATAACAAATTGTGGTATATTATAAAAGCGAAATGTATCTACATGCGTGTGTGTATATTTGTTACTCTTTCACGCTCAAACAGCTGAACGGATTGGGATGAAATTTTTGACCATGTCCTGGACATAGGATATTTTTTATCTCAGGAGTATAATCCTCAACAATAATTATTATATATTATAGGAATTGATTAGTGTTAAGTTTATTTTTTTTATTTTATAATTGTTAACATTTTTTTTACCAAATCTTTACTCTGTCATATTAAAAGAAAATGTAATTGATTTTATTCGAAATAAAACATTTCCAGGGAAAACCCAAAAGTTTATCTCTCTCAAAAATATCTCCACCCTGAGACAACATTCGATCAGTAAGATACCTACCCCCGGATTTCTTAGTTTCCACAAGAAATTGCGCCCCTTTCCCCAATGTCCCCAGTTCCTTTGTAAATAGCTTTCCGATTCCACCTCCGACTTGGGGGGAGTTATTACATTTCGATGACATGACGAATTCGGGATGACACACGAGGGGTCGCACTTGACCCGCCGATACACCCGCCATAAAAACGTTATATTTACTCGAAAACTCAAGATGTTATATTAACCCCTTACGTTTTTATTTGAAATTGTCGTATTATTTGAGGAAATTTTCGCATAGCTTTATTTTATTTATTTATTTAATACTTCATGCACATGAAGCTACAGAGGCGGACTTAGTGCCTTAGGCATTTTCTACTAGTCAACCTTTGGGTGATGCAGAGAAGAATAGTGGTAGGAGCAATAAGAGAGAAAAAAAAAGGTTAATTCAAGAGAGAGAGGTTAAAAGGGTTTAAGGTTAGGGGTTTATTTTGAGTGAATTCTTAAATTATGGTAATAAATTTTGGTCTTTCATTTGTTTTTTTTTTTTTTAATGTTATAAACTGGTGCTTGAATGCAATCCCACCTGATGATAAGCAGAAATGTAATCGTTCATGATGAATCGCACTAGCTTATTAAGAGCCTTGAAGACACCTTAATTATAATCGGACGGGAACACCCCTGCAGGCAAATTGTTCCAATCCTTCGATTTACGCGGTATAAACAACGAGGCGAAACTATGCGTTAATTTGGAAATTACGGGGCTGTAGTGATAAAACTAACATCAGAAATATTTTGGTCACCTAGACTTGCCTAAAGTGTAGAATTGGTGCAGCTTGTAGCTGTAAGTCATACAATTGTATTTTCTACTTATTTTTTGTTTACCTAACCAAATAAATTCATTTGTTTTGTACCAAATAAATTCATTTTCTTTCTTTTATTTTGTTATCTACCCACATCTAGCTGGCTATAGGTAATCATCAAATGAATCCCGCTCTGGGTGATGTAATCCCTCTCACAGTGTCAGTCTTCTCGTTACTGACTAGAACCCACCTGTGTTCTTTTAGTTGCTCCTTGTGTTCCGGGGCCGCGGTAACTCTTTCGGCAAATTTAGCTATCTGAATAGTCGCCAAAGTAAACGGACACGCTCTCATATAATCCTGGGCCCGGTTGTAAAAAGATGAATATGGTGTAAAAGTAAATAGCTCTATATACCTTCAACCTTTTAGTGAAAATTCTGCGGATTTTGTCAGTCTGAGAGTAGTTCTATGAGATTTAATAAAAGTGAGGCTGTTTCTATTACTAAACAGTTGATTTTAGAAATGTGATAGATATTTAGTTTGTATTATCAGTATTTTATTATACGTGTAGAGTGAGCGAATACCTGTGATTATAGGGGCAGAATCTAGTCCATGTAAGCACTTGTAAGCTAATAACTTGTAAATACAACTCCATAAGCTCGAAACCTTACACTAACAGCCACGCTACATGTGGCTACGATCGGTGTCAGTATTAAACAATCTTTACAGTGCACGTTGTAACGGTAAACGACCATCAAGATAAGAAATCACTAAATATAATCATCAAAAAACACCTTCAAAATATGCTGCTACCCTCAAATCATTAAGATACAGAGGTATTTCCGATGTCTAAGCCCCCAGTTCAATAACCCTCGTAATGTACCATGCGTTCGGTAGTTGTCAACAAAATAAATAGAAATAATGGCCAGACTACAACTACACGGCCGGCCAGAAATAGACGGCTCCCCATGTGCTTCGCGCGAACTTGACAATCTACCCGCATGTTTATTTTTAACACTATCTTATTGTATTCGTGGATAATCGGAAATACTCGGAAATGCACGTCTTTGAAGATTTGTTACGATCTATTTCACGGGTGGCTGAGCTTCACAGACTCGTAGTATTGTGTGTAACGTTGTATAAACCAATTACTTTGCTCCAATCATGTGTGAACATCAACGGTGAACGATCTGCATCAGTATTTACGTAGCGTACGTAATTTGCTGAAATTCCGAACCGACGCAACAAGCTGCATTTAAATTGTTGGGCAAATATTTATGTTCAAGTTATCAAATATAAAAAAAACACTTAACAATAATTATGTAATATACTACCGATCCCAACAGACGTTTTCCTGTCCCAAAACTGACACTTCGTCAAAAGAAAAAATTGAGAAACACAAAGTTTCATGCATATCAGCTAGGCCATTTAGGTGAGTTAAGTGACAAACACACGTACAGAAAAATTATATATATATATATAAATACAATAAAAGTTAACTAAAGTATGGCGTCGAAAAACCCCTCGGCATCGCTGTCGATTGGGTAATGTACTCAAGAATCTGGTAGCTATACGCTGTATGACAATATGACAATGCTTATTCTCTATCTAAGGTAAAAACAAAAATTAAACATGAGTCACCCCAACAGTGAAATAGACCCTCTCAAATCAAAAACTCGCTTCCCACAAGCTAAGTACTTCCACAAAAGTACATAGTAAGTAAAACTTATAACCACATGAGGCACGCGTCGACCGACTTAATTAAGTCGTCGCCTCAAGTAAAACCGAATTAAGTTTCACGGAACCCGGGGGACGTGTCGCGGCCAGAACTCTACGGTGACTCGGGAAGGTAACCCGTAACCCCGGAACACACAAGGCGCTTTTCGACTGAGTAAAGTTTGAAAGACTATCAATAGGTGCCTAGATAAATATAGGCTATGTAGACGTGTTGACGAAGACAATAAATGCTTATGTGTAGATCTATTGATAGTCTTTAGATGTATCTGTAAATGTATTGGTAATACCGAATATACCACATTATTTTTAGTATAAGCAAAACCTGAATATAGTTTCTTCAGGATCAGTAACTGAATCGATTCCATTAATTTTTACACCATGTAAAAATTATTTCCCAAAAATATTTAAAAAGCGTCACAAGTTGGACACCACCGACAATAAGTACAAAACACGTCACGGCAGGTCATGGCAGGCATTAAACGCCAGCGCACAGCTGGGTGCGGGAGCAACCCCTCAGTCATACGTGTGGCCCGGTGACAATGTATTTATGTCGCCAACCAGGTACAAAAACGGGCTTATAACTGTGATTTTTCATAATACAGTTTTGAAATTCTGTACATAGTTTCTTTACATAGAAATACAAATCAGTCATTGCTGACTGATTTAGTTATACATATGTAATACTCGTAGCTATAGGCCTGCCGAAACTGAAGTGCCCACGTATAACAAAGAGCTAGTGAAATCCCTAAAACTAATTGCTCGCACGACATTCCGAACTGACAATACCATTTCACCTGCAGTCCCAAACTAATCTCAACTGCAAGTTTGGTAGCAACCAATTTGGTAGCCGAAAAGCCTTCGTTGTCCGAAACTCGTTCGAAACAGCTTTATGTCGTTGAAAATAGACGAAGCTAGGAACTCGTGTGAATCGGGCCTTAGTGACTTGACTCGGAGTATATGAGTTATTGTCCTGGCACTAGGTAAGTAGGATCAGTGTGATTTATGAACTATTATGTGGGAAACTATTTAGAAATATGAGTATAGTTTACAAGGACGCAGATGAATATGATTATAATAGTATTAGTACCTTAAAATTAATTTTTACTTTGAAAATGGTATGTAAAGCGGACAGTCTTATGAGGATATTTTCTTAGTATGACGAAAAACCATATTTTTCAGGAGAGCATCGACAGTCTTGTGATTATATTTAGAAGCGTTTGTTTATAACACTTGGAAAATCAAGTTAGTGTTAGAAATTAGATTAGAGCAGTGGTGGCCGAGTGGTATCGGCCCCGACTTACGAGTTGTAGGTCACGGGTTCAAACCCAGCCAGGCGCATTACTTTGTGTAATTTATTTCATCACCACTGCTCTCAAAACGGTGAAGAAAAACATCGTGAGGAAACCGGCATGTTCTAGAACCAATAATTCGAAAACATGTGACATTCACCAACACGCACTGAGCCCGCGTGGTGGATTACGGCCCATTCCCTCTCCTAGAGAGGAGGCCTGAGTCCCAACAGTGGGAACATTATAAGGCCGACTATGCTAAGTAAATAATCATATTTATATTATGACTCCTCCTGCTCTAGGCGAAGCGAGAGTGTCAGACTTTTTCTGACTAAACCCCACAGTGATCTTTTAGATGACCTTAACGAGGGCCACGGTAACTCTTTCGAAAGATCCGCAGCCCTGGCAGGAGTATTTGAATCTCTGATAAATGTGATAATTGTGTTAGTGATATTTCAAATAGAGGAGCTCAAGTCCGATATCAATTCTCTTTCTCACACATATAGCTCATCAGTAACCCATGCAATTATTCCATCGCATAGGCACAGGCCGCTCAAGTCCGAAGCAATCCATTCACACATGTAAGCGTGTAATTTATACGCGCACGTAGACGCATTACTTCAAATCAACACGTGATTAAAATGCAAATGGCCGCCCTTTGCCGGACACGGTGGCCAACGGCCAATTATGTTATTATTTACTACGAACAAGGGGATAAGTTGGCAAGCGTTGTCTATGGCAGTGGTGATTGTGTCAGATTTTTTATGACATTTTTGGCACCCCATAATACATAGAGGTTTTTGATGATAGTAATGAGAAAAAGATCCATTAGCTTTGTTTCCATAATGTAAGTCGGTAATCGTTTCCTATATTAAATAATCTACGTAGACGAAGCTATAATAGTCTTGTGAAACGATCACTACGCGTGGTGAAACTCAAACTTATTTTTTACTTGGAAAATCAACAAATGACTTCTCTCGCTCTGCGTGGAGAGAAAGGGAGTTTCAGATTTTTACTGACTAAAACCCAGACAGAAACAGTTTTTTCAGTTGCCCATTACGAAAGCCACAATAGCTCTTTCGAAGACCCCGCTGCCTCGGCAGGAACCTTCTCAACCTAAAATTAAGACCTAGGTAATATTTTTGTTTTTTACATTTTGTTCTTTGTACAAAGACGGATAAATATATCCCCAAACGACTATAAATTGGAGATGAAAGCCTGTACGGAAAATCTTTATTTTTGCTGATGGAAGATCCCATCGTGTTTTTTTAAGGTTTGAAATCATCTTGTGACCTCTCCCGCCCTTAGACGGGGCTAGAGGGCGTGTCAGAATTTTACTGACTAAAACCCAACTCCAGTTCCTTCTTTGCCTTCGTTCCTGGGCCCCGAGGTTCTCTTTCCCATCGTGCCAACGGCTTGCATAGGTAACATTACTATAGTTATTAAGAAATAAAAGTATAATAAAATTCGTACCTAAAATACACGCAAGCACTAAAACACTTTTGGCTCTCATCATACAACAGTACACTATCCCTCAACCATCTACCCGTTAATCCCCACACATGCATACCACACACGGTACAATCGCGTTCAAAAGGTCATTGGAGCGGTATTAGTCGATCCTAAATATCTGTGGGACTAATGAGTCGTCCCTTTCACTGTCCGGAACTGTACGGCGTCTCGTATCCGGTTCTTGTTTATATTCAAACTTTTTTCCTAGAAAGAGACTATAAAGAGTATTTTTAATTGAGATTTTTTGAAAGGTCTTCAAAGGTGGCTTTGGGAAAGGCGTTGTTTACTCGTTTCTTTGATTGGCTTTTTAATTTGAAACCATTTTGTTGTTCTTTGATTCATTAAGTTTTTAGTAGGATCCTAGCTAATCTAGTCTATCTACCGTCCAGCCCATGTTACGTATAAAGCTAAAATAAGTTTGCTCTTTAAAATCAGACGTTACTTTGTGAAAATTTATGAAAATAATAGTCATACCTTCACCAAAACTAGATATTGGCTGCTTTATCTTCAGAATGCAGCGAAATAATCAAATAATTTTTCCCGCGCTGGATGGCTCGAGAGGGAGAGTAAGTTTTTTTTTACTCTAAACCCACCTGTGTTCTATCAGTTGCTCTCTGGCCCCAGTAACTGTTTCGAACAATCCAAAGTAGCAAAAAAAGGACCTTGTGAAACTCAAATCACGCAAATTAGGCGTGAGACCACTGCGCTATGCCCTTCGCTAGCACCACACTTCTAGCTATAAAAACTTTGACCTACCTTAGAAAACCATCGACTAAACGTAAAAGAGCAATAAATCACTTAATCTTAATTATTTCAACCATATTACGAATTTACGATAAACCCGACAATAGTACACGGCAACACTAAATTAATTAAATAAATAAATAATAATCGAAACAATGTAATTCGGTGCGGGTTGCGTGCGTAGGGATTAGGCCGGTACACACTTTACACAGAGCTATGACACTCTTCACCGGCCACTGCTAGACGCGGCATTGTCGGAACCTAGCTAACCTATGTCTGTGTGAGTCACCGTTTACTCATAGATTTTGACAGCCCACGGAATTACGTTACGACTTTAGTCTCATCTGTAATTTGTAGATCTTTAACAGTCGTTAAAGTAGTCAGAAACCTTAGCGGGATTCTTCGAAAGAGTAACCGTGGCCCTCACAAAGCGCAACAGAAGGATCACTGTGAGTTTTTGATCAGTAAAAGTCTGACACTCCCTCTTTCTCCTCCCATAGCGAGAGCAGCCCTTTGAAGATTCAACACTAAAAAAAACCGGTAAGCAGAAGCCATAAAGTCGGCAACAGTCTTTTAAAGGGATATAGTTTCACCCAGTTGTTAAATTATGGAGGCCAGATAGGCAGTTACTACATGTAAAATATTGGTAATCAGATGCGTCCGATTTTTTCATTATTATTATGGATTTCACCCAATAATAAGCAGGAGATGTGCATGGTTGACGATAGTTCAGTTCACGAGTACGATTGCTTAGAAATAGGTAACCTATTCACTCTTGACTTAAAAACATCCAGGCATAATTAATGTATTCCAAAAGCGAAAGACTGGAGGTTAGACTGGAATCCGACCCAAATATACTCGTTTTAAGAAATAGATTGGCTGTCTCTAGTCTCTGCCCGTCGCGGTGTTCCGTGGTCTATGGCCGATACAGACGAGACGCCTGTGGTGCGGGCGCTAATCCCCTGTGACAAGTGCCTGATGGAACCTTACACGACATACGTATATCGGTTAGGATTTACATTCATTTTGGGAATTGGGAACGCTGGAGCTTTACTGGTTATCAATATTTTGCGATTTAGTCATTAGGAATACAATTAAAATGTGTTTTGAAGGGTTGAGGTAATTCGAGTATGAAAGTGAAAGTATATGGTAGTTAAATCGTGGACATCGCACCCACACGCACAAAACGTTTTAGGGACACATTTATTTTGCGTACAGCTAAGGAGTGGGAGCTAATGTCACTAATTTTAAATTTAAATGTACTCTAATACAATACACATCTAAATAAAATTAAAATTCAGAGTCTACAACTTACGAGTATATTTTTAAATTAGTGTTTGAATGAAAAATTTGCGTCTTATTTTCATAAAACAATAAAAAGTCTATGAAAAAAAATCCACAGGGCATGAGAAGTGTTTGGGGTTCTGAAAGGATAGCAGATGACCCCTCCCGTTCTATATTTATATTTCTATTTGGCAAACGATGCACCAAACACCCTGTATAATGGAGATTTTGCCTAAAGTTTTTATTATAAACTTTAATGTTTTCATAAAATTATTTTACAAAATGCAATTTCTAAAAAGGAAACACAGCTGTGGTTTTAGCCAGCAAAAGTCAGATACGCCCTCCCGCTGCAACTTGAAAGGGAAAAGTCACTGAATGATTTATCACTTCAAAAAAAACTCTTAGAATGTAATTTAACGTATACAAAACACAAATGCTTACAAATTAATCCTACATAACATCGATCTCATGTTCGCAGTCCCAGCTTAGTGTTACTGCGTAGTAAAAAACACATAATGCATCAGCTGCTTTTCTTCCCACGTAAACAGTTCAAAGTGAAATGGGTCATGAACGATGAGCTTGCAATCTATCCCTACTCATTTACCGCTATCTATTCACCCAATATTTGGCTCAATAAACGTATGCCCAACATTGGCCCAATTTTTTACATCTATCGATTCGTCTCCCAAGAGCTCTTTTTTTTTGAGGTGGGAAATCATCAATTGAATTTTCTCGCTCTGCGGTGAAGTGAGAGAGTGTCTTAATTTTACTGACTAAAATCCATTAGTGTCCTACAGTTGTTCTTTGCGTTTTAGGATCACAGAAACTCTTTCAAAAATTTCCGCGACCCAATTCATCTTTACTTTTTTTTGAGATTGAAAATCAATTGACTTCTCTCTCTCTAGAGTGGAGCAAGACTCACTCGTAGAGTGACTTAGGGGTCTTTAGGTCAAGAGTGAATAGGTTAGTTCTAGGCAAGCGTGCTCCATCGTCGACCACATCATCGATTACCATCAGGTGAGATGGTGGTCAAACGCGAGCCTATCATTAGTAAAAAAAAAAGACTGACTGACTTTCAGACTTTTACTGAATAAAACTTGCCTGGGTAATATCGTAGATACTCTTTGGTAGAATCCAGTACCACAATCTCTACGTAAGCTAACAAAACGTAAGTTACCAAGTAAACTAATGTTTCTACTTTCGCTCTAGACAGACTTGGTATCCTTAAACGCAACAACACAAAACAAAACATGTAATATATTCATAAAAATAATAACATTTAAATTGAACACAGCAAGTAAATTGTTCTCTGAATAAAATTAATGACTGTAAATAAAAATGTAGTAACACCCACAGCTTGTCGCCGTAACTTTGACCTCACTCGAATATTACTCATAGTTCGTAGACCCCACAGTTGACTTTTATTTTAACGGTAAACTCTTCGTCAAATAAGTGGCTTATATTAATAAATGATGCAACTTAGACTTTGGAGACAGTAAAATGTCAAATGAAATTAGGGCTCTTAAGCCGGTTAACCAAGAAATAAGCTTAATTAATTGATGTTACATTGCATATCTGCGGAATTTTTCATCTACCTTTCTACATATACATATGAAAAAATACCTCAGCTAAGCTAAGCGTACCTAGCATAGCATTTGGAATGCAACCAGCTTCAAATTCGGAGCGCAATAAGATCATCGCAATTATGTTATAATTGTAAGCTATGAACAATAACAAACTGTTTTGTTTAAGCCCGATAGTCATTTATTATTTTTATTTATTTATAATTAGACATAGATACAGCTATCATTACATACCAATCCAATGCGATAGTGTAGTCAAAAATATAAATTACAATAATGATATCATATCCAATTTACATAAATAAAATATAATAAAATATATATAATTGACTAGTAAATAATATATTATTGACTAGTTTTAAATCCTTTTGTCAATATTTGACCATAACAAATAGACAAAAATACTACCAAAAAATAGTTATGATATATGCGTCCTTTTAATACTCAAAACATATGCCCTAATTTATTATGAAACGAAATACTTATTTTAACGAACAAAAACATGCTGTGTTGACACTGCAGCTTAATTAAAAGCTGCACTACAGTCATTCCCGCCAATTTATATCGTCGAGTATCTCGTTCAATTTTTCGTAATGGCTGAAACAACTATAAATAAAAATGACGAGCAATTTCAGGCGATATTAATTTATTTATCTTATCTGACCTCATTTGTTTGTGTAAAAGAAGTACCCCTTTCAAATTATTAGTGGTAATCTTAACTCATTAAAAAGTTCAGTATGTCGTTCGCCTAATTAACGTTGAGAAATTACAATAACGATATTAAATTCGATATAAATCATCTCCACAATCCTCCCTCGCAATTTGCAACAAAATATTTCCGAATGAAACGAGAGATATCGAAGTATTCGCGAAGTTGGTCAATTTTGTGATAAATGAGAGTTGAAACTTGTACCTTTTGGGGGACTAAATGGAGGTAAGCTAAGTTAATTTATTGTTTACTTCCCTCGTGTATTTGTTATAAATGATTATCGAAATATCGCTTTAGAAAAGTACAAAAAAAAACAGACTTCTAATCATACCTTGCTAATAATTCAACTACAGTAAATTGAGTACAAAGATTACATCTAAAACTGTTCGTTGTCTATTTAAAATCCGATACACAAAACTACCCTAATCACTGCACACGAAACTACAATAAAAAAAAAAAAACACTCGAAAATTAAACTAGCCCGAACTAGTACTTCAAATACTATACTAATAAAAAATATATATATATATATACAGTTGTTTATCAAATTCGCGATTGGTACGCGTTCCCGCCTAAACGCGAAGGCTTTTGATTCGGGCGGGCGGTCGTCCTGCTCGCAGGGCGTTCGGCACGCGACTGGGGCGGATCGATCCCGCCATCCCGCCCTGCCTGCCGGTACAGCCAGCCGAGAGCCACGTCCCGCGGGGATGCAGATGCAAGCAGGACCATAGTGCTACTGGATGTGACTCTGCTCAGGTAACGTACTATTCTAGGTTATATGAGCGTGGATTGAAAATTATTCGGCCTGATAAGTTTCGACTTTCCACCAAAGGAAAAAGGTACTCCTTGCTGGACGACCTTAAAGTGTGACAGTACTTAGGTGTTCCGTATTCCGAGTAATTAAAGTTCTGTGTACGTATGCATGACACACGCACGATTTGAATAGTGTGAATGTAAAATGATTGCAGGAATACTAGGAAAGATTCTTATCGTTCCTGTTGATTGATTAACGGATGAATTACAAGTAATACCTAGATTAACATGTGTACACAGTTCTGACACCACAGCAATACGTATGCAGACTACCAAAGCTCTTGTCCCCGATATCGTCTAATGTTAAGTGATGTATGAGGTCTACAATGGAACGAGTGTGCCAAAAATATGTTTGTTTACTCTTACTTTGAAGGTTTTTTTTTTACTAGAGGATTATTGACACATTTTCGGAAACACACCGTTACAAACAGTCAAACTTATTCAACCCAAACTTACCACATCCAGCATCAATACATCCGTACAAATACAAATTGAATAACTCACAGAAGATCCACGTATTCGGATCTAAAGTGCGACAGGCCATCTATTTGAGGTGGCCGTCCCTTTGAGCACCGGATTGAGTTACTCAAAGTGCGACCGAACTCACTCGATCGCAAGACATGACAGCGAGTCAGCGACTTTTTGCATGTCTTCTTGTAAATCCTTTGATTTTTCTTGATAGGAACCTTTTGGATGTTTTTTTTTTTCAGTTAAGTAGCTACTTTGCTCTTTGAATTGGTTTGAAATTCGAACTGTAGATTTCTAGATGTCTGATGTTATTTTGTTTGTAAAGGTTGTATTGAAATTGGTGGGCACTAAACATTTAAATTTTTACATGAAATAAATTGAATTAATAGACTGAAAATATTTTTAAGTTAAATAGGAAGAGTCAAGATAAGTATCAGTGTTCATATAGAAGTAATATAGTGTTCTTTTACATTAGAATATTTGGCAACTCCAAATATTCTAATGCTGGTAAGGTGACACAATTTAAACATTTTTGGTCTAAGGTGACACAATTTAAACATTTATTAACTCATTCAACAAACTAAATGTGCCAGATCAACTAAGGACAGCGACCAAACAGCCCAATAATGACAGTGCTTCAATCAAATAACTAGTCACAATACGTCAAGAGAGGCTCTTAATTTCCTCTTTTCTGTAACAAATGTAATAGTACCCCTGTTATTAGCTAATGAGTTATTAGAAAAATTGCTAGAGAGCGACGACAGAAGAACCTTAAATTGAAGGCTAAACCGATACTTATAGAAATATTTTCAAATAATATTTACTTACTAATATTTTAATATTATTAACCTAGAAAAAAATCCATAGCATCTGACATCCATCAATCCGCACTATGGCCGTGTGGTGCATTACGAACCATTCTCTCTCCTAGAAAGGAGGCCTGAGTCCCAACAAAGTAAATAGACACGAAAATTAATCGGAGATTCACTTGAATTAAACATTAGGTACGTAAGTACCTACATCAGCATGCACCTATCACATACACACACAGCCCGTATTTATGGAAATTCACTTCCCAAAGTCCCCTCTCGCGAACTTTAAGTCAATACTTCAAAGGATTGTTTTCATGTTTTCAACTGAACGTTTCCTTTTTATTTTACGATACGTTACTCTTTACCTAGAGGTACGTAGTTAGCTACAATTTAAAACGTCATTCGTATGGATAGAAAAAGGAATAGGACTTTATTTGTGAATGGTATAAAATGCAACTGCTGAAAGTGAAAATTGTATCAGTTATTTTTGAGAAAAGTGTACTTCTTGTTTGTACCACAATAAGGTCCTAATTGAATTGCTCTCCATTGCATTAAACAAATAAAAGATTAACTGAATCTACTCACACAGTTGTTACTCTTTCCTGAGTGTCATAAATCTATGCCTTACAAGAATAAAAGTAACTTTTCAGAAAGAAAAATAAAAATAATCAATTGCTTCCTTCATTCTACACTAAGTACAAATTCATCGAAGAATACCTATTTTTGTTTTTCCTTTAGGACAAAAAATTGACACTTAGTGTAGATTCGAGGAAGCAATCAATTATTTTTATTTTTTTTCTTTCTAAAAAGTTTTTATTTTTATTTTCTTTTTGAAAGTTACTTTTGATTTATTTACCATCCAATTTACCTAAGTACAAACTTCGAAGTCATCACAGTCACTCCAGCGTTCATTACCACAGCAAAAGTGTGTGATTGCGTCCCATAGACGCGCAGTTTGACTGATTGAGCCATTTTTAGCCGCCACGGAGGAAGGGGCCAGTCCCGGAATAGCACGATCATACTAATTATCACCCTCGTCATCTGTCACTAGAGTGAGGGATCTAGATAAATTCGGTGGCAATTTATATGAAATTCTAAGCCGAAATCATAGATACTTCCATAGCAATATTGTAAGTGCGGAATTTTTCTGGCAACATCTGTGCTTTCATTGAAAATAGCTTTGCTCTTAAGAAAATAACATACGCAATTACGCATTCTGTTTTTTTTTAATCAACTCCTCAAATTGTCAAGTAAACCTTTGACATTTAAGTATTTGTTGCTAAAACCCTCAATCTATACATTTAAATAAAATTAAAGTGTCTGTTTGTAATTTTAAAATATTTTTTTTACTAAATAATATTATTTAGTAAAAAGAAAATATAATAATAATATTCTACAACTTTCACACAGTATCATCTAGTCCCAAACTAAGCAGAGCTAGTGCTATGAGTGAGAGAGACTTACTAGACAACTGTTACACATACATAAGACAGTATATTCGATACCTATAACAAAAATGCTTTGTTTTTTTTAATTTTTGTTGACCGTCTGTCGGTCTATGTGTCTTGTTCCGGCTAATCTCCGAATTTGGATTCAGCGCAAAATAAAACTTATTAAAATTATGACCAAATAGCATTGCGCTGTTTTATGAATTGGACGGGGAAGAAGTCGTTTTCTAGTAGTTGAATAAGTTGTCAAGGATTGTTTGAAAAAAAGACGAAACCGACGCGCACAAAGTAGCGAACACAGCGCTGATATAAAATACTAATAAACAAAACAACAAAATTATAATAAACATGTGTGTTTCATCATAAAATCCTGACCGAACATCTAAACAGACGTTTTAAATTGCGTTGAAACAAATGCAGCTCATTAAACTCAGATGTACGATGAAATATTGGAGATGTGATTCGACGTGGTACATTGCGGATCGCAGACGGATTCTTGTTGTTTTCATATTAATTCAAGGTATTCTGAACTGCGAAAATATCGCGGCGTAGTTGCAAATGTTGCTTTGGCAACGGCAGCCAAATAAATAAAAAAATTGTAGTTGCAGCGACATAGAGTTTCAAAGTTTTACGATATTATCATAAATTTTCGCTTTTGTCAAGCTTTTATACCTACACTAGTGATCCGCCTCGGCTTTGCACGAGTGTAAATTATATTTATTTTGCAAACTGGTTTTAAAAAACACGTCAATGTTTTTGTCAGTTTAAAATAGATGAGGCCAGTGTTTCTTAGCTGGCCACCCTGAGCAGAAACGCCGAAAAAAAAACCTTCCTTATTTTTTATTTTTTTTTATTAATGAAAACCACATCGAAATTATTTACATGGTTTACCAAGAGTTAAAGGAGTTTGTGGATCAACGGACAGGCGCCGAAAGTGACTCTGTTTTATACTATGTAAAGATTCCTTTAGGTGAATACAGTTGAAAGTCATGTAATTAACTGGTGCGCACAAAAAAATATTTGAAGATTAAAGGGAGAAAAGACCCTCTTAAAAAAAATACGAATGAATTTACTTTTAACCAATAAAAGGGTAACCTGGGTTTCTATTTCAAAATTCTGTAAACCCCTTCGACTCGAGTGAAGTGAAAATAATTAAGTCGGCCTTATTCCATCAGTAGCTTATTTGTTCTGCTTAATTAGTGAGAGCGACGAGCTTTAGCCGACAACGAAGCGACGTCTTTCGACCGATCTTTTAATTTCATTACGAAATTCAAAGACTTTGAAAGTTCGAAGGTACTCTGAAACACCTGAACGGGGCATTTTATTTCATTACGAAATTCAACGACTTTGAACCTTAGTAGATATGTATTCTTACGTGAACTGAACATCAAGACCAGACTGTCGACTACCTGTATGCGCAGAGTACTGGAGTTCTTTGGCCACATTGCCAGGAAAAATGGCCACAGCCTTGAACAGCTCATCGTAACTGGCATGGTTGATGGCAAACGACCAAGAGGCCGCAGCCCAAAAAGATGGGCAGATCAGGTCAGCTCCACACTGGACACCCAATTGCACGTCGCACTTCATGACGCTAAGAACCGTCACAGATGGCGAAATACCATCAGCAAAAAACTAATCCAGCGGGAAGTACACGACCCTCAGTAATGAGGAATACGACTCGAGGAGGAGGAAGAGGAGATATGTATTCTGAAACACCTGAAAGGTTCGCTTTATTCCTTCCATTCGGTCATTAAACTAATTAAACGTGTTTATATCACCTTAAATAGACTTATATTTATAAAAAAGACAAGTTAAAGTTATATGTCACCCCATTAAAGCCGTGAGACAACGGTCTGTCGCCCAAACCGGCTATAACTCAAGCTGAAGGAAAATAATTTACGACTCCTAATCCCTAGCAGCCAGAATAAATTCCAGACAGGATACGGACATTACAGCCCTTTATATGAGCCGTTAAGTTTTTTAAATAAACTGAAACAATTGAGATGTATTACGGCTGACACCTGTCGGGGATAGAAATAATGGAGTTAGTTGAGGAAATAACTTATGATAGGATCAAGAGGAACGATAACGGCGGTCAAAAATAATAAAAAACTTTAAACTAAATCTTTTTTTTTTTAATATTAAAAAACGTTAAAGATAATGTTTTTTAAAAAATATTGAAAGACGTTAAAGTTAATCTTTTTTTTTAATATTAAAAAACGTTAAAGTTAATCTTTTTTTTAATATTAAAAAACGTTAAAGTTACTTTTTTTAGTTAGACTAAGTCAAGAGTGCCGTCAAACCGTCTACCGTGAACCGTCGCTTATTGCTGCTGCTACTAAGACAGTAGTCAAACGCGAACCTATCAATAACAATAAAAAAGGATTTTTCTATTTAGGGCAGTTCTTCCAAAGATAACCCCCTCCAAACAATCAATTTTGTCACTTTTGCGAAAATAAAATACCTTCCATTTTTTAAAAGCTCGTAGAAAGTATAACGTAGCCAAAATTCAAGCTCTGCACATACATCGTAATCATACAAACGCAATAAAATCAGGAAACAATTTGAAATTCCGGCAACTATATCACAGCTTTCATTCAAAGGCCACATAAAAACTCCTACATTTTCAGCCATCACACTGATATTAAAAATAGCTAGTCCCTTTTGCTGTCCTAAACTAAGATGTTTTTCCTACGCATGTAAAGCCAGTTCCTTGTGAAGACGTAAAGACCACAAAGTACCCACAAATGACGCTTCAGGGGTAAGGTTTAATAATGCACCGAGCTTTACATATTCACGGGGGGCTGCGATACTGCACAAACTCATACTTTATTAACGCACAGAAGATGTAGTGTGTTGCAGACATTTATCTAATTGTGCCCTTAAGATTAATGTCTGGGCTATCCCTTAAAACGAGACGGCATATATTATCCTCGACTATTAGGGAGCCAGACGTGTACGCAAACATTGGTGAACGCTTTCGTTGACTTTGTGTGAATATTGGTAACTATTGCACTTTAAGATATCTGTGGAAAAATCAGAAGTGTGAATAAACGTAGTACGAATGTATGATTTTAATTCTAAGTGAATTTTCAAAATGAATACGCCTAATTCACTGAGATAAGGAAACTGCTGTTAAGTTCTTGATACTATTTCTTGATAATAAAAAAATAAAATAGATACTAACTCAACAATATGAGGACCGCTGTATGCTTAGATATACAGCGCATAGAAATTCTCACTTCCTAATTTAGAAAGATCTTATTACCAGCGAGAAAGTAAAGATTTATTGCGAAAGCAAACAACTTTGTTAAGTCCCCGTGTTCAATTTACGAGTTTTAAAAATTATCTGATGTTAAGCATAAATAATTCGATTTGAATTTTTAAAAAGGGTAATTCAAATATTAGTCATAACATGACTTGTACAACATTATTTACAAAACGTGAAAGTAAAAACAACTCCATCTACAAAACTTACACACTGTATGCTCAGGTGACAAAACTAAATTAAAATGTAAAACTTTTCTAACAGATAAATCGACTATCCGATAAATCAGTTGCCTAGTCACTTACAAACAAATCAGTTTGTACACAATGACAGCGACATATGACTGAATGCGCGATCCGTACGGCGGCGTCTCGAATATTTACGATCGTTCCGACTGATATATGAACTCGCACTTCCGTTGAATCTTTCTTATGGGTAAATAGATGGCGAGGGTATTTTTTTACGGAATACGCCCATAGTTTTGTTAAGTAAGAGTTATGTATGACAATGCCTCACCGGATAGAGCACTTTCGTGATGGTATGGAAGTACCTAAAAGGAAAATGGTAGAACCTTGATTTTTCTCGGAAATGAAACCTGTCTTTATTATTTCTGCCGTTCGAGAGCACAAAAGAAATGCACATTATGTTAGATTCTATAATAAGTCACAGAATAAATGAGTTATTTAAAGTAGCAATAGCTAAATAAACTGCGTGACTTTGATACTACTTCCTCATTTAAAAACACATAAGTAACAATAATAATATATACACTAAAACCAAAGGGATAATTGATTGTCTTAAATATGTCGTCGAGGAGCCCCTTCGCACCGCTGTGGACTGGTAATGTGCCCAAAATACAGGCGGCTTTACTTAACCTCAACTGCATGACTAAATGAAATTTGTGAACTTGCAAAACTTTATGAGACAAAAGAATAGCAATGGCTAAAATCTTCAATATTATAAAAAGCAAAGTTCTAGTTAAAGTTCATTGACTATTCAACGCCTAGCCTGAACCCATTTTTTTTAGGTGGGAAATCATCGAATGACATCTCCCGCCCTTGGACTGGGCGAGAAGGCGTGTCAGACTTTTACTGACTAAAACCCACTCCTATTTCCTTCGTTGCCTTTAATTCTAGGGAAGGGTTTTCCTTTCAGAAGCGAACCCTTAACCCCAGAAAGCTTCGACCCTGCTGAGCCCCTACGGTTTGCTGACATCTCCTTGAGGCGCGCGTGGAACACTACGCGCCGTCGACGAAATGGGCTCGTCCGGACGATCAGACAGCTATCCATTGCTCGCCATCCGCAAGCCCGTGCCTACGGTGGCTGGAAATCCAGACCGGGATTCCGGCGGCTGGGACGTGAGGGCCGTTCCCTCACGCGTGCTCTTGTGACCGCCTCCTTTGCTAGCATTACTGCTTCGCAGAAGGAGGCGACTGCCTGCCACTCCTCCTCGCTTCGGACCATGGTCTGTAACCAAGCCCTGGCGCGAGAGATCGTTGCCGCCGATCTCCCTTACGAGGACACGACGGTCCTCTGCCCAAATGGGACACACCTCTACCGTATGCTCTACCGTGTCCTCTGGACGGTGAGCCCAAACCCTTAGACCTAGAACGCTGATATGTTTACACAGAGGTTCCTTTTGTGATGATACAGAGAGAAAAAGATTAGATTTTTCAAAACACATCCCCTGAGAAGATGAAACGTACTAAAAAAATCGTACTAAAGTAAACCTACTTTCACGCGAGCGAAACCGTAAGCAGAAGCTAGTTAAAAATGAAAATCTAAGAACTAATTTTCAAATGAAACTAAATACGAAATATTTTTTGTATTCCTGCACTTCTAGCAACAGTGTCTTTTAATTTAAGCTAAGAAGTACCAACAACTAAATTGAATGTTACGGTGTTGCGAATGCTGTACCAAAAGGAACATTAATGTTGATTGCAATTTCGGTGTGCAATTCCCCTTGGACCAGCCCAAGTCTAGTGCCGCAGGGCATGTTCAACTGTATCCGGGGAGTTTCCCGGATACCGAGCAATACAACAGCAGGCAATCCGATTGTATTCGACGTACAAACAGATATAATAATAAGAACGGTAGAGGCCATCAGTTGAATTAATACATTATGAAATATAGGATTCATGTAAAGCTTAAAGAAATTTTAATCGATACCACTGTGGCGATACGAAATCTGTAGATGATGTAAATCATCATCTACAGATTTTTACAGAACAGTCGCAATTATAATTTATCTGAATTTTAAAACAGGGAAAGCTTATTTTTAACGAACGTAAAGTGAAAATATTTAACTCATTTTAACAAGATGCAGCGGTCTTCCCGTGCGATTTTAATTTAGGTGTTTTTAAGACTAGAGTGAATATCCTCTTAATAAATTAGTGCGCCTCACTATCAACGATTGCATCACTGCTTACCATCAGATGGGATTGCAGTCAATCACTCCTCCTCCTGGCGTCATATTTCTTAATACTGAGGGTTGTGACCTCCGATGTGTGCTTCATCACTTTCACTTGGACGATATTCTTCCATCTGTTTAATTCTGTCTCTCGCGGTGTGAAGGACAAGGTCAAGAGCGAGAAGAGGGGCGCAGATCTGGTTGGACCAACTTATTGGGCTGCGTCCACGAGGCCTTTTCCCATCCACTTTACTGGTCACGATGAGCCTTTCGAGGTTGCCACCGGCTTTCCGTGCAATGTGACCGAAATATTGTAGAATCTTGCGTAGATACTCGGACGACAACCGCGAGGACATTTTGAGTTCTCGCAATATGGATACGTTGGTCCGGAATACTGTCCAAAGGATACGGAGCATCCTTCTCCAGCACCAGATCTTGAAAGCGTCAATGCGTTTGCGGTCTGCAACTTTCAGCGTGTCAAGCTGAGACATAGTGCTCTTAGCCATGCTAATTTTCCTGCGAATTTCCTTTCCGCACGAACCATCGTTACTGACATTGGAGACCAGGTAAATACATTTGTCCACTGTTTCTAGTCAAGCACTAGTTTCGTATAATTAAAAAGTCCCTAACTTATCTACTCATTTGTTTGTAATGCAATACTCTTCGCAAACACTTTCTCTTTTTCGGTATAATTTTAATATTAGCGAATGTCTTTCAACGAATAAAGGACATCATTTTGTTGACAAGCCTAAATAATACGGGTCTGTGTTGGTAGTTACATTGCCGCCCTCACTCAATCGAGAAATAGCCTCTTTGGGGGCCAAGATTTGTCCGGATGGAGCTTTGATAATGTCACAGATGAATTAATCTGTAGAACTGACAGATACAAAAAACATTTTAGTGTTTTTGGCGGGATTTGTTTTAGTGAAGTTCAGTGGCTGTTTTAATTAATCGCAAATTGATTCCTAGTCGATACTGTGATGTAAAATGGACAATATGTAGAATCATTGAAACAGGCGCGATCTCTGTGATATGAAACTGAAAATTTTATAGTAGTATTAGTCAATACTACAAAAGAAAGAAAGAAAAATATTTTTTCACACATGTACACAGATACACATGATGTAGAAACAACATGTAAACACTTGAGATAAATAAAATAAAAAATAACTAACATTTTGTGTCTCGCGCCTGCCCCAAATAGGTCAGTTCAGTTCAGCAAAAAATTCAGAAAACTTCGTGGGAGTTGCCTGACTCTGGTTTTCAACTGAACCTTATTGAGAGTGTACGGAGGAAAAGTTAGATTTATTTATTTAGTTGTAATAAAGTAGTCACCTTAGCGAAGCTTACCGAGAAAGCCAATTCGATACTCTGCAAAAAAATTAGAATGTTTTACACCTGCAGTCTAATGGAACTTGGCTTGGGTGGACATGGCTTAAAACCAAAAATCCATTAATCAAAAGAAAAAAACAATTTATTAGGCCGTGGTTCGAAATTCGACTGGTATGATAAACTTCGAAGTTTAAAATATCGAAGTATTCATAAAGTTTAAAAGTACAACTTTGAAAATCACGAACTTCGAACCATTATAAATTTTATGAATATACCTACGAGTATATCGATACTTAGAATTTCCGTGTGTAAGGTTTTTACATTTTCATCCACCATGACCGCTCCTCTGTAAAAAGTGCACCCACTTTGAAGAAATCATTTTTTTTTTTATTATTGTCAAGCTTGAACCCCCGTTTTATCCCTTTAATTTTTGAAAATCCTCTCTTAGAGCTCTCCTACGTCAAAAAAGTAAACCTTTTCCAAATTTCACGCTCATAGTCAAAGTAGTCTTGGTTGTGCGTTGATGTCAGTCAGTCAGTTTCTACTTTAGCCTATCTAATGTATATAACATTAGATAGGCTCGTATTTGCTATTATCACCTGATGGTAAAAGATGATATGGTCGACGGTGGAGCCCGCTTGCCTAAAAGATACCACAAAACCAGGAAAACCGCGAAAATAACAATTTTCTAACCTAAACTACACAGCCACGTCTATTGGAACTGCAGTCTACAGGCAGCAATAATTAGGTTAGAGTCCCGCGCGTGAGCGGACTCCCAACGAGTATAGGCAGTGAGTACCCCGCGCCCGCGGCCACACTTTGATTTCACTGCAGACGGGCGTATCGCAGGCAAATTGTCCAAACATTTCGGTACTTGTACCATTTAGCAGCTGCTGAAATGGTTTCATGCGTTTTATTAGTTTGAAAATGTTTGATATTGTTAAAAATGTTTGAATTATTATAATATTGCATTTTGGCAATGAAAACTTAGTATTTTTGATTCTCTTTTTGCGAGACTTTTATGTAACTGAAAGAAGATTAACCCCCACTTGAAAAGATATCATTTAGCACTTAGTTTTAAGGGCATCCAACTCGACATACATTTTCACTGTTTTTCATACAACCGCTCTTACGCGATTATGGCGTTGTTACACCTTTTTCATTAGATATTTTGGAAACACAGTATCATGTGCATATTATTAAGGCTTCTATTGAAATCAATTTATAAATTTGTGTAAAACTAATCCAGTAAAAACCTCAAAAAATATGCTATTTTACATGAACTTTGATAATTCATAATTTACTCTTAAATTTAAATATTCAAAAAAGTAAAACAATAGAAGCCTTGCTTTAATCAAGATTCTGAATGACGATAATTTTTCGCAAAAACTTTTAAGTACTTTTAAGGGTTTAAAAAAGAAACGTATTTACTGGAACAAGTTTTGGAAAATATTCGAGTAAATCACGGAATTACGAATGCTAACAGAGTTTTCAGGCGTTATCTCTGTTTTTTCGCGTTGCCTTTTCGTCAGCAATCGCGTTGGATTGCGTTAGATGAAGTAATAAGCTTGTAAACCATACTCGATGTTGACGATAGGCGAGTGAAAAAGGACCCTTTTAACATGTTTTCAACTCAAAATCTGAATTCGATTCTGACCTCAAATATTCTTAACGAAATCATAGTATTTGTTCTCTTTTATTCAAAACAAATTTAGTAAATAAAAAATATTTTGAATTTATAATACAAATCTGACTTTCTCAAAATAAATACCGCAATTTAATTATAATTAGTCTACAGGGCATTATTTTTTCTACTTTGATTGAATTTTGTTAACTATATGTGCCCTTATTATGCCATTCTTCTGAAGTAGAAAACCAAAGTTAGCTAAAACTGTACGGTCAAAAATTTGCGTACACAGTGTCCCACTGCTGGACAAATGCTCCCCTTCTTCCAAACCTCTCTGTCTAGGTCGATCTCTGACCAAATTTGCCCCGCGAACATGATCAGATCGTCACACTACCATTGCTGCAGTGTCGCAGCTCGGCAGCGTCGTCCTGCCTTAGGTGTCCCGTATGAATGATTACATACTTTTTAATTATACTATGTTAATAACTGATATGATACTCCTATCATATCAGTACTTTATCTCTCCAGATATGAAAGAAAAAGGAGGTAATGATAGCGTGACCGGTAACAGGACAGGCCGCCGTCTGACCGTCCGGTAACCGTCCGGACCGAGCCTAAGTCGTCGACGGTGCATATTGTTCCACGCTCGCCTCAGGGAGATGTCAGCAAATCGTAGGGGCCCAGCAGGGTCGAAGCCTACTGGGGCCATGGGTAGTGTGAAAACAAAACCCGGGGCCCTGGGACGAAGGCAACAAAGGAACAGGAGTAGGTTTTTAGTCAGTAAAAGTCTGACACTATCTCCCGCTCCGCTCAAGAGCGCAATTTGTCATTAGATGATTTTCCCACGTAAAAAAAAAACCCAAATAACACGGGACCCGGGCAGGAAGATGATGAATAACTGGTATGTTACATAACACGACAGGTTACCTAATTTGTAGTACACACACAAAGTCTGAGTTTACAGGAATATATTTCATACTAAGTAAGTAATTGTAACCCTTAACTCCTTAAATCCTTACGACCACATCAAGGAGCTGAGCCTCTCTTCAGTCAAAATTAAGTGATGCAACATTTTCAGGAGCACCGTGAACGTAAAAGCGTTTACACGTTTATGTGAAGAGCCCTTGCGGGGAGAGGTTCCTCGAGCAACTGGAGTGTTTGTGCTCCTTGCCCCACGCTCCCCTTATCACTCATTAGCGTATGACGCGGTGAGGCTGGATGAGAGATGTGTCTTGAAATTTTGATGGTACACTGAAGTGAGTGGAATACAGACGTGCTTAATTTTATAGAAAGAAAATGTGGAATGTATTTTTAAATTAGGAAGGTTGGTGTGAAGGTGGCGGGAATCTGAAGGATGAGAGACGCACAGGATCGGTCGTTGTGATCGCTTGGGGGAGGCTTAAGTCCAACAAAGAAAGTCTTTGGACTAAAATGTGGTGATGATAAGGAATAAGAAGACAATTTTGGAATTTGCTTTAAAAAAAAAAGGAAAATTGAACTAAACGGTCTACCGATCCAGGGGGAAAAAAGTACATTTTAATATAAGTGCAGAAAGTTTGTCATTGCGATCGAGGCGGAATTAGCACAAGCCGTAGGCAAGTGTGTTATGGAGCCGAGGGCTGCAGTGACAAATTTGCACATGTATCAAACGACTTTTTTCATTGCACTTACGAAAAAATAAATAAACGGGGGTTGACTGGCGACTCGTGGAGGTCGATGCGCTCCCAGCCTGATACGATAAATGTAACATTGTGGGGTGAGAGAGCACGCGCACTTTTCTGCACTAGTGCAGAAAACAGTCTATTGCGTGACTAAAAGCGGTGGGATAAGAACGGGTTTTTGAGTAAATGTATTGAAAAAAAGTTAGATCAATGGAAAATTAGGTACAAAATAGTCCTCTAAGCAGTTAGCTGATATGCTTCGCTCACGTAAAAGTAGAAAATTATCCCTAATCCAGGAAAAAAAAAAACCGGGCAAGTGCGAGTCAGACTTGCACGCTTAGCGAACGCTAGGGTACCTTACAAACTAACCTATGTAAATAGTTTAATTACCGAATGAAGTCTCGAAGATTTTTTAGGAACAGCATTTTTTTTTTGTGACGTAACAACAAATTACTTTCAGATTTATTCCTATACTTGTGCTTTAAGACCTTTTTTTATGCCAAATTTCAGGATTCTAGGTCAACGGGAAGAACCCTATGAATTTTGATTCCCTTGAGAGTGTCGAAATATACGTTTTTTGTCACATAAACGGTCGTGTCTTTTTTCATTAACTTAGAAGTTTGATTTTTTCTCAGTGAATCGTTCTGTCGGTGAACCATTCAACGGCGAAACGAATGTCGGAGAAATGTTTCAGAATCACATCGAAGACATGTTTGCAATAAACTGATTTTATTTGATTTTTGATATTTTGTTTATTACTAATATTCATAACCTCGCGCTTGACCACTATCTCATCTGATGGAACTTACGTAGCGATTCTAAATCACAGATATGCGAATAAAATTCTATCACGTCCCTATCAAAATGCCATTCATAATAAACTCCTGTGCCACACGTCATAGGGGCAATGAAACATAAAGTCACACACTATGGACCTAAGTCTAAGCTTCGTTCCTACGCATAAGACATTTTTTATTCATCACATGCAGCGTCAGTAATCAGGCAACTGATTCTCACAAGTCGCCAGTATCGAATGCGATTTGACTAGCGATTGGACATTAAATTACAAATAAGACCACGAATGCATCCTTAGGTCCACTTACAGAAGAACCGTTACACTTCGGACATTTTAATTCTATTATGGCTTGCTAATATAAAAAAAAAACTAATTAATAATATTAGTGTAGGCCTAGCTACAGATATGCACTAATATTATCTATACTTATAGTAAATCTGTACTTCGTACCGCCTAACAGTCAATGAATGTATATTTTGATGTAGTCAACCGATTGCGATGAAACAAAGCATAAGATGATGTTGATGTCTATACGTGAGGACTTGTAATTGGCTTTCCATTGATTACGGTTTTCTATTTTTGTCTGGTTTTATTAGCTGTAAGTTCTCCATGTACTAAATAAATAAATAAATAAGTAATAATTATATCAAGCTACACAAAATTTTAATGTATAAAAGTTATCTACATAGATTTCGTACATTTAACGTGATGCGCGCACAACTAAAAACTTCTACAGATTCGTTACAGATTACTAATCCGTATTAATAAAAGAATATTGTCACCGCGAGCGAAGCCGCGGGGAAAACTGTTTAATTATAATGACGGCCAGTGTTCTGTTGTGACGTATTGCTATTGTTTTGAAATGCGATTTGCATTTGCAATTATTGCATAAGGTATTGCTTTCAATGCGGCTTTCGATGTTATCTATAAAGCGGTGAAACTGTGCCAGATTGTATCGGTCCTTGATTTCTGCTAGGAATTCTGCTTACTCAGGCATATAACACAATCGTCCGTACGTAATTGTAGATACATTTAAAGAAAAACAAGTTAAAAAACATATTTGGGGTGAGAATGAAAACGCCTAGACCCGAATAAAAAAACGTAAACGCAATGTTATCAAACAACCCACACCATAAAACACCTCTCCCCTGACAGGCAACATAAAGGGACGATCGAAAAATGACGCTAATGATAGCATCTATTGGCGCACATCATCAAACACAAACAATAACGGCCAGACAGTGGACAATCGGTAGCGACGCTGTAATTGCCCATACATACACAAACTACGCGATTACAAAAGTCAGCGCCGAGCACACGCCGCCACTCCGTTCATTATTTTCGCTAAATGGGCCCATTTGAAAATTAACTGCACGATTGCTTCCGAATAATGCGCCAATGTGGAGCGATATATCTCACGACAAGTGCTGCTAAACAAATGAAGGGGATGGTGTACGAAAAATGGAACTAAAGCAAGGTTGGTAACAGCGACATCTTGTAGGCAATAGCAGAACTTTATCGCAAGATAGCATACTACTTTACGCGAACATTGGTCAGAAGACTTCAAAAATATATTATTAAATTATTATATGAGTATCGAAACTTCCTTTACAATATAATAATTTATGTTATAACCTCCTAGTTTTTGAAGTAAGTTTAAAAACCACCATAAACACTCGTTCGGAGAATAAGTTTACTGAGCTATTCCGCTATTCGACAATAGATGGCGCAACGAGTCAAAATCATAAGTCATATTATATTCCTCGCTTTTGTGAAAACGAGGAAAAGATTTTGGTTTTTTACGGACAAAAAATACTTAAAACATCATATAACTTGGAACAGATAAATTGGATAGGTGTTGGATATTTGGCAGTAAAATAGTAACTATACTGATTATCTGGTTACCCAGTAGGTCCTACCGTAAACAGAGTTGCTAACTTTTCATAACTATTAATTGGCTTCATTTAACATCAAAAGAGAGATAAAAATTATATTACATGAAATTCGCATTCGGGAAACATGGAAAATACAGTGTTTAACAAACGGCGCCCAGCTGAAAAAAAGAACCAAGCAACAGAACGGGTGTGTTGTTGAAAATTGTTACCATGAAAAATGACCGTTTCGAAGTTAAATAAATTGTATCTGTACGATCTTTCGCTATAAGAAAAATGGGTGCACATTTTTCAACTTTGGTCGTTAAAATGGCCAGACTTTTCTTGGTTTTCCATAAGTGAATACGTCGATATTTGGCAGTTTTTTTATAAAAGAAATATTATCTCACCTGAATTTGCTCAGCAGCCTTTTTCGCCAGCGCAGGATCCACGATGGTAATATCAAAGTCGTTGGAAGATTTCTTCGCCGCCTCACTGAAAGCTGCTGCGTTGACATAGTACGCACATCCTTTCTCACTTGTTTCTACCGGAGAGTTTGGAGACAATATACCACTGTCTGTATCACTAACGTTTGCCGATTTCCGGACTAGACCGGAATTTTCCCCGCCTGGAGACTTTAGTGGTATCCGCGATTTGTCTCCAGTTGGAGACTTCAAAGGAATCCGGGATTGTCTCGACCCGTCCGGAGCAAATCCGGTCGTCGGATCGAAAATAACATAGTTGTCTTTGTCGCACCTCACTTTATTATTCACTGTCACTGTGTATTTTTTATTAGGACTAAGGTTTAGAAAGGGATCTTCGGTATCAATAGGACTTTCAGGTATTATGGATTGTATCTTAGGAGATATCTTTGGTACGGATTTACCGTCTATCGTCCGCCTTATCACAGTATCGTTAGTAAACTTTAAACGCACATACTCGTTAGATATTGTTCGTCTCACTGGTGAAGATAGTAAGGGCGATGGTTTACATTCTTGTAGATTAGTTTTGTTTTGAAATAAATTGATCTTTGGCTTATCCATTGTGCGAACTGGAGAAAAAGGTAGTTTTAATTTTGTTGTTACTTTTTTCTTTTGGCTTGTATTTAAATCTATGCTTTCCTTTACAGTACTTTTATATACAGGTAATACACTCGCCTTCTCCTGGGCTTTCAAAGGTTCTTTAGCTAATTTTGAACTATTCTTACTTAAATCAAAAGATTTATTTAATTTCTTTATTGGTGCGGGCGTCTTAAGTCGTCTATCTTTGATCTTTTTATCGGGGGAAACATTGGCAGCAGCAGTATCATGTTTCTCGTTAAGAGATAAAGTCTCTTGTTTGATAAAAGTTTTGCTACGATCACATAGGAGTGTTTCATTTTGCGCTGTTTCAAACAAATTATCGTTAGGGCTGCCAAAGATACTTTCTATAATGATATCTACGTCACTGGACTCAGAGTTGCTTTTAGAGGATCTGTTCTCGTTTATTATGCACGATATTCTTTCTTCAATGTCAATAAGTGAATCTGATTTATCAGTATCGCATATGCTTTGCGAGGTTCCGCTGCCAGAGTCCGACGGCGTTAGAACTTCAAATATCGCGTCATGTGTTGGAACAGATTGTTTTCCTGAATTTTCTGGACACGAAGATCTTCTTCGTTTCACAGTACCAGTTTCTGTAGATGGTAGATCCCAGTCTGACACTTGCACGGCACACTGCGCCCCACTATTTTTAGAACGTCTAGGGCTTGTCATTATAGTAATATCGCATTGTTGTAGCACTATCTACATTTGTGTTCACTTGTCGTTCACTGTACACGCCTGTAATTGTAATGTTAGAACATCGTCGGCTGGTAATTGTCAATAGAATTCATATTTAATGTACGGCATACGAGCAGTCCGATCGTTAGTGGAATCAAACACGAACGAGTATCGGGCTCGATTGTTATCTAATTACAAACTTGACGCTCGCGCACATGGGACCACCGGTATCTATGTTATTTTCTCTAATGGAACCATTTGTTTTCTGTTCTGTGACACGGAAGGGGGTTAGTTTTGATAATAATGGCATTTATTTTGTAATATCAAGTTTCGTTTCTCATTTAAGTTAAGTACAAATGCCAAGTCTTCGCCTAAAGGTAGACAGTTTTGTGATCAAATCACAAAATTTATTAATCATTTATCCCGATATATTTGAAGTCGGTTCAGTTGTTTTCTAACCAACATTGAATTCACCTGAAAATCTTTCCCCACACTCTTATTCAGAGTCTTAAACAGCTAGAAAACTCGGTAAAATGCCTCAATTTAATCAGTAGATACGTTGCGCAGGTACCAGGTAGACATAAAGTTGTAACAGCACGTTTTATCTCTTAGACATGAACGTTTAGGTGTAGGTCGGCGGCCGGTGGTGGCGGAAGGTAGTTTTTATGTTCCGTCCGGGACTCGCCTCGCCTCCTTGGTTCGCCTGTTCGTCGGCTCGTCGGTAGCCGTCCGTACGTGCGCCCAGGGAGAAAGTTACGTGGTCTTGTATTATGCAGGCTGGTTGAAATTCAACATTTTTATTATATTCTGTCTCTAGAGTGAAGTCTTTGTTGTGTTTGCTTTGTGGTTTAGGTGTTGTGGCTTGTTCTTTGAAGAAAGTATTGTAAGGAAGAATGTCCTGCAGAAAGATTTTCAATGTAGAGCAGTTTATAAAAATGCTCCTTTAAATAGTACCTTAGTAATGCTAGATAATATATCGTTAAAGATTAATCTATTTTCTTTCTAAATGAAGATATCAAATTCAAAGGTTCATTACAACAATAGCCCTAAATTCGCAATAAAAATAAAACCACGACAACAACAATAATTAACTTTTCTGACGCCTTAGTGCAGAACGTCAGAACTACTAACAGTAAAGTGAAACGAAATGAACTTACGAAGTTGTCGGGATTCTGACAAATTGCCCCCAAGTGTCCCCTCACTAACCTAATTACCCGATAAGTTAAAGCAATAAATAACGAAGGACGAAGACTTACTGCACCGAAGCAGCCTAAACTACTTACAATAGTTCTACGTGCCTAGTTAAGACCGGTACATATTAGGGAGCTGTAATAGTAACCGAAGTTAGTTTAAACGGTGCTCGCCGCGAGTAAGTTATGTGTGCTGGGTCTTATAATGTGTCCACACGATGCAGACTAATACAGAATTTTGTCTGTACATAGGAGTGCAGAAAAATATCGTTGTGTAATATACTCAAAGGGCAATGGAAAGGTCTATGCTCGGAGTTTCCTTGCGTGATCGAACCAGAAATGAAGATATCCGCAGGAGAACCAAGGTTGCCGACATAGCACGAAGAATCGCCAAACTTAAGTGGCAATGGGCAGGGCACATTGCTCGCAGAACAGATGGCCGTTGGGGCCGAAAGGTTCTGCAGTGGCGACAGCGTACCGGAAGACGCAGTGTTGGAAGGCCCCCTACAAGGTGGACCGATGACCTGGTGAAGGTTGCGGGAATTCGATGGATGCAAGACGCACAGGACCGTTCTTTGTGGCGACATTTGGGGGAGGCCTATGTCCAGCAGTGGACGTCTATCGGCTGAAATGATGATGATGATGAATATACACAAGTCTTTTAGTTCGTGTGGACGCACTATTATAGCGTATATAAATGCTCCAATAGTGTCCGAATCTTATAAATATCTGGCCTGCTTGTAGCAGTGGTTTAGCACCAGGTCCAAACTCCGTAAGAATGTCCGAATTGAGACAAGTTCCAATTCAAGTAACAATAGAAGCTCGAATTTCAAAATTGGATTAGAATGAGATGCAGTTCGGATCCACATTTAGATACTATTCCGTAGTGCTACATATCTCTAAATCAGTTTCGACAAAAGCCTGGAATAGAACAGTGTCCGCTTAGATATCATGTTGTCCAGACAAACCTACATATTTCATGCGATGCCCTGAACTTGCTTAACCTCACAATTCACATCTGTATTCGATTTGGTACAGTCTACATGCTTCAGTCCGCGGTTACGATAACTAGTGGTTATGTACAATGTAACCACAATCTGCTTGATTCCTGTTACGGGTTGCTCGTGTCCTGCCTTTTCGAATAGCCACCAAATTGCAGTATTGTTTCTTGTCAACTCTGTAGTCACTTGTACGTTTGTGTCTATTTGAATGACTTACCTATGTTTTGGAGTGTTGTATAAGAATTGATGATTATTTACGTATACGATATTATTTTGTCTTATTAGTGATATTATACGACTATTATAAATTGTTACTTAGATTTCCAACCGGTGGTAAAAGATAATTGCAGTCTTAGAAAAGAAAGTTCAAGATGCTGTATTAACGTTTATAGGATATAGGTTATTTTCTATTTATTTAAAGTTTTGTACAGTAGTAATACATAGGTGGCCTTAACGCAACAAGGCATTGTATACCAGTGAATCATTGGGTTAAAAATGACTACACTGTCTTTTAACTAGCTATTTGACGAAATGTACACTAATATTTACAATTACTTTGACATATTATCACAGAAATAAACTACAAATACGTATAACAATGCACGCTTAATGTATTTATCAACTGCCAGTGCAAGATCGCACCATCCCGCACCGCTTGCTTCCATCGATATATCAGTAACAGTAAGGCATAGTATGGATTGTCTCCGGAACACAACTTTATCGGGCAGTGTCCGTCCCTAAGCCATGAAATTTATTGGAACAACATATCCCCTCCATATCGAGCACAAACTTTCTAATTTGTTAGCTCGGTGCAGCCAGGGCTGCTAATATTGGATCCTTGGATTCATTTCGCAGACGGAAACTAATTGATAACTTTGTAGGGAGAGTGTTTATGCGGAATATTGAACTACAGGGTGGTCAAATCTGAGGTAGGTACTGCGATATCGAAAGGAGATCGCATGAGTTAGGTTAACGAACTGGCAAGTAATATATACTTTTAAGGATTTTGTTGTTCTAGAATAGGTTTAAAAATTGAGTAGAACAAAGAAATGTCTAGTTTTTTCAGTTCGGACATAACCATTGTAGCGTGTACATATTTTGAATTCTTGGAGAAAAGTATAATAAAAGTATAAAGCTTTTAAAGCATTTCATTGTAGATAAGTCCCGGTCCCTAAAGAAACCCCGTCGCAGAGTGCGACAGTACACAAGTTTTGCTTGTATTACTAGCATTTTAATTTGAGGTCAATTCGTGTTCTTGCTTGGTATATTGGTTTTAAAAAGATTGATACATTGATTGATTGTAATTTTGGTTTACTGCATAAACTTCAGTGATATTTTATTCTAAAGATCCAACGTGAATTAAAACATGACAAAATGTTTATCAAAAACTCACAAGATTTGACAGATCCGGAATATTTTGCTGGGTTAAAAACACGAAAATTAACGCATTTTAGTCACTAACTAAAGATATAGTAGATTTTGGTATACATAAAACAATTGTAAAGCTGATCAAATTATAAAAAAAATATCTGGACATTGTTGTTGGATAAAAAACAAAACTTCCATAAATTATATAAAATTATTTAATTATATTACCGCCCTATGAATGATTTACAGACAGACTAGCTTTTGCCTGTGGCTTCACCCGCCTTAATATACAAAATATATAAGTAGCCTGTGTTATTCAGTTACAAAGTAGTATACTACTGGTGAAAGAATTTTGAAAATCGAGTTAGTTGTCCTTGAATTATTTTAGTTTATTTATTACAAACAAAAATATTATACAAGTCTTTTGTCTCTACAATATAAGTTTAGACAATGGAATTAGGTTTGTTCCTGTGTGTGTGTGTATGTTTTCTAGAGTTTACAACTGTATGCACCAAAGAGGAAAACTAAACAACATAAAACTTTCGTAAAGATGAAACCCATTATTCAAGCAAACTTGACATTTATTGAGGCTATAAAAATGCTATCCGTCTTTTCCTCCTATTCAAGTGAAAATGTTATCGATTTTACCGTCATTTTAGCGATCTAAGCAAACTGAATATGTGACTTTATATACTCGTTGTTTTACACAAAAGCACAATATATACAAGTACTTTTTTGACAGGTCTATGTTAAATACTGTTAAAAATCAATACTAGAACTCAAAGCGATATACATCTTCTAAAGCACACTAATGTGCTATCATTATCGCCCTCCCCTTTTTATTTCATTCATAACTTTTCAGGAAAGTGTTGTACTGTGTCCATATTTTTGTAGTTAATTTGCTAGGTTGGCAGCCCTGCAGACGGTGCAGTGTATTTACCCGTACTTAGTTGCGCACGTGCCCTTTGCTTTAGACTGAAGTTTACAATACAAGTTTGTGCAGTTGCATGCCCTGTGAACTCGGGGAGTTTGTTTCGAAGACTGTGTAGACGTGTGATTGGATTACGTGTTACTGTGAGTTTACGCAGACTCTACGTTTCATTGATCTTGTCTATTGGCAATACGATTGGTGTTAGTCTATTAACTACCATTCAGTTTTGTTTTACTAATATGTTTCGTCTTGCACAATATACTTGCACAATATAATACGTTAGAGGATAGATTACGTACGGTAATATCCTTAAACGAAATGACAACCAGTCATTTAAAAAGGGTCTAAGTATCCCAGACTGAAAACGAGGAAGAGGACAACCATCCGCCACCTGGTGATCAAATACGCAAAAAGAAATCGAGCAAACGAGTCTAAGTGCACAGACAAGCTAGAATTGAGCTCTTTGGCGCAAAAATACAAGGAGACCCGACCCCAGCTGAACTGGGAAGAGGGTTCAACAAAGAAGAAGAAGGTCGTCTTGCCTTAAGATTACTAGCTTCTACCAGCGGCTTCGCTCTCGTAATAGTAAACTCACCGTCGGCACCTATAGGTATAAAAAAAAACAGCCAACGACATATTCTCAGACCTATCAAATAAATATACATGAAAAATTTCATAAAAATCGGTCAAGTCGAGTTCGGAGGAGTTTGATAAGAGACACGAAACTCATTAGATATAGAAAAGTGAAAAAAGAATAGGTAAGTAGGTACTTAAGTAATGGTTTTTACGCTCAATCATTTAGCTAAACTCAAAAACATACTAACAAAAATATTTTAAAAGACTTGATAATCCCGCTTGATTTATTAACTCAAATATTTATTACGTAATTACTCCGGCCTCAAAGCTCTTAACGTACCTAAATAAATACAAATAAAATTCAAAGCTTGAGATACGCGGCAATTACTTTAAAACACCTGGGCGGTACAAATTAGCTACATTTGCACAAAATCACACCAGAAATAACAAAAACACGCCAATTTTAAGGAAAAACAGACCATCTAATTTACGGAACCCATAAAACGGAAATATTTGAAACAGTATACGTTAGTATACTGTTTCAAATATTTCTTATCGTCGCGTTCCGTCTCCCCCGTGAGCAAAAACAGGAAGTTTAACTGCAAGACGGGCCCCGGTCCCGTTCGTCTTAAGTGATTTACAGGCACACTGCGACCTGCCTCCGAACAACCTTCAAGGGGAGAGCCTCCTTGAACCGGGTTACTAGACTTATCGCGCAAATGTATCCATCTGTCCCTTTTCTTAATACAAACAGAGAGTGAGACAGAATATTTTAAGCCTGCAATAGAAATTTGAACGGTGTACGCCCCAACAATATCCACCTAAATGGGTCAGGAAGGCGAAGTTTACGTCGAATTTCAGCATTAGGGAAACCGAAATGCAATAAAATCCGGCAATAGCGGCGGAATTAGAAAATTATACCGAAGGAGGTTCAAGCCTCGACCTCCAAAAAGGGCTCATGAACTTTAAGGCTATGATTAGTATATTAAATTATTTTCGCGAACTCATTCGTGCTCTTTAAATGGAAATTAAACCCAATATATGATGGCAGCAATGATTAAATTAGCCAGCTAATTGAACGCCTAGGCCGTTCATTAAACGCCGGCATTCCATGGGATACCTATGCGGATAGATGATTGAACTAAACTTGATTCAAACAACTTTTAACAACTTGGCGTATGACAGTTAGCCCTTTGAAGATTACTGACCAAAACTCAGCCAAGTACTTATATACAACTCGTAAGCCCGTTGCTTTATAATTTGTTCAATAATGCTATCAAAATTTACATAAGGGTCTATTACACTATTCGGTATTCAGACAGTCTTAGTCGATGTCGTGTAGTGTATTAAGGGTTAGACCGGTCTTACTCGGAACAAAAAATAAGACTGTTTGAATATCATGTGCTGAATATCGCGTAGTGTAATAGGCCCTATACTTCAATTTGCAGTAGCATAAAAATAAAAAATTAATAATCCATGTCAGTTTTCCATCATTCATCACCTAACGTCGTTGCGTCTTTAAAACCTCTTATGTGTCACTTTTGGCAAAATCACTTTTTTACTCCACTCTTTTTATCATTTTGAAGCTCTATCGAATACAAAAACTGTCATGTTTATACGACGATTTAATCATCATTTTTTTACCAAATTCAATATAAACAATGAGCTTCCTAATAAAATACTTACTAATTTTACATTTAAACTACTTTTACGTGTAAACTGTTTTTTTTTTTACTATCATACCACTTTTAATTTCAACCAACAATAGCAAAATCAAAAGCAGGAAATCATATTATGGCTGATACCTATATTTTTTGTTGTAGTTGGTTTCATTATATTTTTTTCAGTAGCTGGTTTTTATCGATTTTCCCATAAAGTTGAATTTTACACATGAGACGTCTTAAAGTCGCAACGACGATAACTTGAAATTATCATAGACCTTTTACTAACTATAGATAAGAGCCATTTTAATGAAGTCAAAACTCAATCCTGCAAACCGCTAAGTACACCAACAACTTAATTGCTCAACTGGCCTATCATAAACAGAGCGGTCACATCTACCCACGAGATTAAACCAAACAAACTAATATTAGGCCCGAAACAAACTGGACGACGCAGCGACGCCCTTTTCAACGACAAACATAACGAATAAAACCGAATGTGCTGTGTACACTGGGGTGCATCGTACACAATTTAGCCTGGCATTAACACAGCAATATTTTGTAGGAAAGAAATATTATTTGCATTCGTAATGCTGGGGTGGCCTGTTGGGACTGGGGTGTGCATTCCTGCACTACAGTGCACTTGTCTTTCCTTGTACCCTACACACACATGCGTGATGTGTACCTTTACACGGACGGGTATACTAACATAAGTGCAAAAGGTCGCACAGTTATACTTTAGAAGTCTCGACCTTTCTTGTTGTTTAATAATTATTTATTTATTTCTCTGATAACTTTATTTCCAAGGGTTAGTCATAAATAAACTTAAAAACTATGTTAATAAGACAAAAAAAGAAAGAAACAAACAAATTTAAATAAAATTGCATTACATACAGTACAACAATGACTTCAAAGTCGCCTTTACGCAAGTACTATCATTTGTTTTGTTTTTTTTATTTATATGTTTTAGGTGGGCAATAAAAATAAGAATAAGGACTTTACCTTTATTACAACCTAAATTGAGATAAAATTATGCTACAAATTAATAAGATTGCTACACAATCCGACACTTCATTTAAGTTTTCAGTTTCCTCTAGCAAACGGCTTCGAAACGTTTACAAACTATTAAGAAGATTGAAACACTTTAAAATACATCTTATAATCCGCTACTCTGCCTGTACAAACATCTTTAAAAGCATTAGACCGTATAAAGGGTGTGTGTGTCAAACAGCAATACTTTCGCACACCCCCGCATACACCTACACACAAATGCATTTATTGCAGTGCAGGGGAATTTTCGATTAAATATTTAGATTAGATTTTTCGTGATCCATTTATCATGGTTTAATTGTGTAAGGGCGATGGCTCTTACACTGATGAAAGCGGTCATAGTGTTTCTAGAGATTTGTTTTGTAATCCTTTGATATGATAATGTAATAAGAAAACGGAGGACCTCGCTCCCTTTGGACGTCTTTGAATTGTATTAGGTACTCTTGTATTAACATTATTCGTACATTCGCTCTTTTATATTCAACAGTACCGGGAATAATGGCTGTTATCCTCGTAGACAAAGCCTAGAATGGTAATATTGGCCATTATGTTTCTTTCAAGATGAAGACACTCAATAGGTTGAATCAAGCTTATTTGAACATGTCATGTTAACAGTAATAAATGAAACCTAGATTATTTCCAAATTCAAATAGAACGAATCTTTTTTTTTTGTTAAAATTTTTGGCTTGGATACGACGTCGTTTAAGCAATGACTTTGTATAGATAGTCAATTTGTCTACCATTAGAATATCGATGTACACATTCTAATGTTTTTGTAGTATTTGGCAGCTTTATCAAGTTAACCTTCTCGGCAAACGTCGTTGAGGTAGTCAACATTACAATATAATTCTCAGCTCCATTTTACTGAGATCCCGCTTGTTTCAATGATTTCACATGTTGTCCAGTTGAGAACACTACACTTTTATATCAATATATTTATTAGGAATCATTTTGCGAATAATTAAAACAGCCACTGAACTTCACTCGAAGAAATTCCACCAAAAACTCTTGAACAAATCTTTTCTTGCATGGTTTGCAGTTTAACTCGATCTTCAACCTGATATTTCCCTTCATTATAAAATCGAGTAAGACTTTATACCGCTTGATTAACTTCATAAAAATTATATGCATTTAGTTTCAGTCCCTGCAAAGAATCTTAAGAAAAGTCTTAAGCTATTCTTAATTACTCATTTACCAGTCGAGAATAGTCCAGACAAATCGTAATACATATGAATTATGAAATAGATGCAGCTCGTCCGGCAGTCCCAAGCGAACGTGGAAGCATGTACGCATAATTGTGTACGAGTATTTACCGCGCAGACCTGCGGGCGTCCATGCATCCATGGACACAGTAAGTATCTACTATACACATAGATGCAGTTATGGCGAATATTCCGTTCACACTCAGTCATTTGGACGTTGGAATCATTAATTAATATTGATTAATCGAGTGGTAATGTTGATACGTGAGTACGATTTTATGTGTAACAAAAATGTATCATATTGTTTTATGAACTTGAAATCTGTACTAAAATATTCAGCATTTTACTGTTTATAACATAAGCCAGTTATTAAGATCATCACGCATACGTATTGTACGTTCATGTAAAGAGGAAGACAGAAGTGCATTGTATAAGCATCTTCTAAATACAACAACATTTAGCCAGAGGCTGTATTTGCGGTTATGTAGGCCAGGTTACCGCAATTTATGGGGAACAATTCCTAACACAGTGTCTCGATCTGCAAATGAGGGTTTCCTGACCGAATACTTAAAGCCGGGTACAGACTGCTGTAACATAACATGCACGGTAACATGAAATGAGCATTTCATAAGTGGACGCAGCGCGCGCACGAACCGAGCATGTACCTACTCACATAGTTAAAATGCTCTGTTCGCGCGGGTAGTGTGCACGGTTCGGGCGCGCAAGGCGTCCAATCTATGGGAATTTTGTTACATTGCATGATGCTTTGCGACAATGTGGTCGGCAAATTCTTTCATTGCGTGTTACACTGAATGTTACGGTACATCAGTCTGTACCCTAATTGAACTTTTGACAAGTCAATCAATACTTTTCAAACTCGTTTACGAAACAATTATTTCGCGGGTCGACCTCAAAAACAAAACAATAAAGCTAAACGTCAATTTTCATTTAACATCCATTTCAACCCTGCCAATCACAAATGACGTATTTGTTTGTATAATTATTGCGTTTGTCGACAAAGCTTGAAACACATTCCATTACAAAAGGGATCACCAGAGTTTTTGGCGGGATTTCTTTAAGTGAAGTTCAGTGGCTGTTTTAGTTATTCGCAAATTTATTTCTAGTGGATATTGTGATATCAAATTGGTGTAGTTTTGTATCTCAAGTGTCTATGCAGCTGGAGAATATGTGGAATCATTGAAACAGGCGCGACTTCGGTAAAATGCGGCTGTGAATTATTGTACCTAGTATTGACCACCACAGCGAAGCTTACCGAGAAGGCTAACCCAATATTGTTGCTGCCTAATACTGCAAAAACATAGTAATGTGTTACATCCATGTTTTAATGCAACTCAAAGTAACTTAAAGTGACTGAAAACGTCATACCTACTTTCTAAATTTGACTCTGGCTGAATGCACAAACCGTTCGAAGACTAAGTAAAAAAAAATACAAAATATCTTGTCAGTCACAAAGAACGTATTTGGCTGTATAATTATTGCGTTTGTCGATCAAGCTTGGAACACGTTCCATTACAAAGGGATCCCCAGAGTTTTTGACGGGATTTCTTCGAGTGAAGTTCAGTGGCTGTTTTAGTTATTCGCAAATTTATTTCTAGTGGATATTGTGATGTCAAATTGGCGTAGTAATGTATCTCAAGTGTCTATGCAGTTGGACAATATGTGGAATCATTGAAACAGGCGCGACTTCGGTAAAATGGGGCTGTGAATTATTGTACCTATTGTTGACAACCACAGCAAAGCTTACCGACAATGCTGACCCAATATATTTGCTGCCAAATACTGCAAAAACATTAGAATGTGTTACATCCGCATTTTAACCTTTTGAGTAGCGTAATTAGAGACACAATAGACAGACAATGACTCGGGGTTTACTGAACTAATGCAACTCAAAATAACTTAAAGTGACTGAAAATTTTATACTTACTTTTAAAAATCCAAAAAAAAAATAACTCTGGCTGAATGCACAAACCGTTCGAAGCCTAAATTAAAAAAATTTAAAAAAATATCTTGTCAATCACAAAGGACGTATTTGGCTGTATAATTATTGCGTTTGTCGACAAAGCTTGGAACACGTTCCATTACAAAGGGATCACCATTGCAAGCTCGCAACGACCGTAAAAACCGTATTTTCCTTATTATGTGCTCTCCTAATATGTTTTAGCTTGTTTACCGTGTGTTTTGGTAACAATGTTTTTTACTTAACCTTTCGTATTTGATCGTGAAATATTGTGTTTTTCTCCGTGTTTACTGAAATCTATTGTAATGAAATTATGACTTTTTAGGGAGTTTAAAAAGTAAAGTTTTTCTTTTAGGTCTTCATATTTTTATAGTAGGCATATTTTAGAAAAAAAATGTCAAACACGTATAATGAAGAAAATTTAAAAGCATGGAATGAAGTATGGAATCATTTACTGTGAGAACTTTTAGTGTCACAATAATAGCTATTTCGTTTTTAGGGTTACGTACCTAAAGGGCAAAACCGGAACCCTATTACTAAGATTCCACTGTCTGTCTGTCTGTTACCAGGCTGTATCTAATGAACCGTGATTGCTAGATAGTTGAAATTTTCACAGATGAAGTATTTCTGTTGCGGCCATAACAACAAATATTAAAAACAGAATAAAATAAATTCTGTAACAAATAGTTATATAGATGAACTCTTCGTATGCAAGTCCGACTCGCACTTAGCCGGTTTTTATTTATATTTTTGATGAAGATTTGGTCACGTCACGTATAATAATGAAATAACATGAATTTTTGCCACAAAATTCGTCGGCCACGCACGTCTTAAATACCTACTAAAACTTAGCCAATATTTCATCCTCAACTTACATCATAAGGTAAGAAAGAAGCCACAAAAACATGAGCCACCATAAGTTATTCCAAAGTATGTTCTAACTCCTCAGTTTCATAAGTCGCTGGTCGTACGAGCGTGGCATGCGAGCGTGCGAGAGAGCTAGAGTGCCACAGGAAGACCCAATCCCTCCTAAACCTCTTTCCTATTTATATGCAGATTCCATGACCGACCATAAGTTATCCGAACACCGGATCATATCCTTAATGATACCCAGATAAATGGAAATGGTACTATGTTGGGGTGAATTTTTACACATTTGGAACTTTGTCATAATAAATGAATCAAGAGTCAACGGTTTGGAATTAATTAATGTGGGGTGACATCTTGTTTTATTATTGAAATGCGGAGGGATTAGTCGGATTAATATCGTTAGTGGTGGTCTATAGGTAGCAAGTTTTATGCAGGCTGTGCGAGTTTTTTTTTTGGGGATATATGGTAACTTAATGAGTAGGTACCCAAGAAGCGAAATAGTCCTGTAGTAACCGACTTATAAGACTAAACGTCTAATAGGAATCTAATAGATGCTTTGATTGAGATCACCATAGAAATTTAAAAAAACAGGAGAAGTGGCAAGGAGGCGTGTGCATGTCCGCGCGACTTGCGCAAAATGCACACGATCGGGCAAACGGCCGTCAGTTACAAACTTGTGAGATACGCGATACGAGATCGTAAACAAATTTAAAATGCCGTGTTGTTCAGTGGTTTCATGCAAGAACCGAAGTGATAAGAGAAGCCTGGGTCATCATGGAATCTCTTACCATATGGAAGTACAAGTTTAATACTATATTTATCTTTAAAATCAGTAAAAACAACAAATCTTATAATATCCCTTGCTGCTACTACGTTATTTTTGTTTTCAAATATCAAGGCGACTGTATTACTCTTACAGTACATACATTGCTCTTTAACCACTACTTAATTTTAACGCTCACTAACGGAACAAGCAATGTAAAAATAACATAACGATACTTTATCAGTGCGGTGTATTTCATAATAAAGCCGCTGTTAGTTGCGGCGAGTTAATGATGTGCCTGTATCATCTACTAATATACTAATCATCATCTATAATATCGACCATAATATCGATTGGTTGGATATCCAAAGTAAAATAATGTAAATATTTTTATTTATTTTGATTATTTTACAGAGTTGTAAAGAAATAGCATAATTCAGAATTTAATAACGACTTTTGCTTAAAATAAGGCAACATGTTCTAGCTCGTTATTTGTTCTCTTTATTTAACAAGATAGAATTTTTTTTTCAAAACTTTATTTTGTTAGGAAAAAAAAATAGTACAGTATTTTTTTTTCTAACAAAAGCCAATATCGATTGGTTGGATATCCAAAGTAAAATAATGTAAATATTTTTATTTATTTTGATTATTTTACAGAGTTGTAAAGAAATAGCATAATTCAGAATTTAATAACGACTTTTGGCTTAAAATAAGGCAACATGTTCTAGCTCGTTATTAATTTGTTCTCTTTATTTAACAAGATAGAAAATTTTTTTCAAAACTTTATTTTGTTAGGAAAAAAAATAGTACAGTATTTTTTTTCTAACAAAAGCCTTACATGGTGAGGTTTAGCAGTAAGTTAGGTAAAATGATAACTACAATGTTACTTTATGTTTTCAGTTTTAAAGCAATAATAAAGCAATAGATTGATGGAAGGCCACCTAATGAGTTCCCTAAAAAAATATAGTACTATATGCTCATTCCACTTTCAACCAGAAATGCTTTAGCCTCTAAATTAAACGCAGTCTTTTTGAATGGGCAATCCTTAAATTAAGACTAGACCTGAGTTAAAGTTTTTTTAGTAACTGAAAGCTTCATGCAATAATCCATAATACAAGTTATTAAACTTTTCAGGATTTTAGAGGACCAGGACATGTGCTTGGCCGATTTTTAGTATTTGATATTGACGTTCTGAAATGACGTATATAATGGCCTTATACGGGTAAATGGTTAGTTTTTGGGTTTTATGAAAACAAATTAATAAATTATTAATTATTATTAAATTATTATTATTAACATTTTATGGTTTTTTTTGGGACCCAAAAGAAATAACACAACAAAAAAAAATGGGAAAATCGATAACTTTTCTATTTAGTCAATCACTAGCGTAAATGTAAAATAAATTGCTTTTGCATAGCACATCGACATTTAATGTGTGCGTAAGTTGTACGGTGCATGGAAAATACACGCTGTTTTTAGGAAAGTAAGGTTTATAATTGACTGTGTAGTATGGACTGATTTATGATTTGCGGATGTGTGCGCGACTGCGTAAATATTACTGCAAATGTAGTAGTTTCGGCGGTGGTAGGAAAACTGGAGACATCGTGTTCCGGTACAATTTTTACTACTTAACATATCTCCTCCCTTCTTAAATCTGTGGAGATCACTGATCTCTCAACAGCATTTCCTAAGATGATTTGCGCTACATGTACCTTGATCCTATTAATTAGTTTTTAACAGACTTCTAAAAAAGGAGGAGGTTCTCAATTCGGATGTTTGTATTTTTTATAGACGTATATAGGATAACTAGATAATATGATTCTTACTAATACTTGAAGTTATATAAGCGCAGAATATAAAACTGATTAGGAAGTATCCTGTAAAATCTCCTAAAAATATTATTATAACATCGGACTTTACCGGACTGTAACACAACGATTACAGAGCGTTTTAATCCTATAAACAGTGCCCAAATGCGGTCCTATAAACGTTTGTAAGATTTACAACTCCCGGACTACATTTTGCTACTTGGGTAATAAACACGCATTTGATCAAAGTACCTAATCTTTATCTTTCTATCTATTGACTGTCAGGATGACACAAATTCTTACTTATGGTACAAGATTGTTCAAAAGTGTTACCGTGACTCGGATGGGTTTAAGTCAATAGGAAATAATAATAAAAAAACTATCACACAACGCCGTCTGGTCCCAAGCCAAGCAGAGCGTGTTATGAGTACTAGACAACTGATAAACATACTTAAATGATTCTAAATACATATAATATATACATTACACCCAGACACAGAAAAAATAGTTGTGCTCATCACACAAACATTTGTCCTGAGTCAAAATCGAACCCACGACCTCCGGCATAGCAGTCAGGGCCACTAACCACTAGACCAACAGGCCAGTCAAGTCTGACACTACCTCACATGCCACCTTGGGCGTGACAAGTTATTTAACGATTTCCTGTCTCAAAAAGACTGGTGCTTGATATGATGGTGATTTACCCAAGTCATAGACAAACGTGAAGTAACTAAAACGATTTAGGTACATTTTTTTTTTCTTTTTTATTGGGTGGGAAAATCATCTTATGACAAAACCCGCTCTTGGGCGGAGCGTCAGATATTGTCAGACTTTTACTGACTAAAAACCCACTCCTGTTCCTTCGTTGCCTTCGTCCCAGGGCCCCGGGTTTCGCTTTCACACTACCCGTGGCCCCAGTAGGCTTCGACCCTGCTGGGCCCCTACGATTTGCTGACATCTCTTTGAGGCGCGCGTGGAACAGTACGCGCCGTCGACGGTCCGATTACCGGACGGTCGGACGGCGAGCCACAATTTAGGTACGTAAGTAAAGTTAGATACTTATAATATTTGTTTCCTTTTCCCCATTTGTTTCCTCGAATATCGGATATTATAATACGGAATCGACGGGATAACAGTAAAATTCGTGTTCAGCCAGCTAAGACTGCGCTACTGTATAAGAGCGTTCTATGCAAAGCGTAAATAATTTATAATAATATTCCTAACTATGTCAAGACATTAAATACAGAGCAATTTAAGAAAAAAAAAATGCTTACAGAAAACGCTTATTATAATATTAGTGAATTTTTAAATGATAAATCGCTCTAAAGTTACTGACTGATTTTTTTTTCTTTTTTTTTTTGTGCCGCACAATTATTGAACTATTTTTTTTTATTTTAATGTTAATGATAATTGTTGTTATTTGGATTTTTATTATTTGTTTTTGTATTTTTAAAATCTTATTATGTTTCGACCTAATTTGCATACCAGCCATGGTCAAACATGTTGAGCCAATATTTTTGTAACACATGTAATAATCATCTTACAATGTATATTATTTACACATGTTTATGCAAATAAATAAATCTGAATCTGAATAGAAAGCTCGATCAGCACTTTTCTTACCAAGAATACAAAATAAACGATATCAAGGAGTATCTTACTCAGTTTTCATACGTCTTGTTGTAACTTACCTAATACGATGCGATGTTCACCATTTACACTACAAAGTATACTTTGTTAGCGGTTGCAAGTTTATCAGCTTCATTTAAGAGCTCAATTTTATACACCGTCCGTATGTTTGGGTAAAAGAATAACTTGTAAAATATTTACAGTCACACATCTATTTTTTATCATCCCATTTCTTTTTGTGGATGTTGTAAAAGTTGATTACGGGAAATATGTAATGTTGTAGGTAGGTAGAAATATATATGTAAAATGCAAAAACAACTTTTAAACGACGTCGAAAGAAGAAGGTCCTTACGTCAAGCCCTTTTTTAGGGTTCCGTACCCAAAGACCCCACTGTCCGTCTCTCTGTCACCAGGCTGTATCTCATGAACCATGATAGCTAGAAAGTTGTTTTCACAGATGCGAAACGCAACAACAAATACGAAAATCAGAATAAAATAAATTCTGGAAAAAAAAATTTGTATAGTTAATGTTACCCTTGATGCGCGAGTCCGACTCGCACTTGGCTAGTTTTTTTAATTAAGCTTTTTTTTTTAAAGTGTTTAGAAATATTTTGGTATTACAAGCTTGGTATTTTTCAAACCAAAATAGTATGGAAAAATCTTTTCTTTAATATATAAATAATAATTGTTTCATGAGAAAATTGCTTTAAAAAAGTGCCTATTCATATATACCTGTGTACCGTCGTACACAATTATATATAGAATAGGCACTTTTACTGTGGCTCGCAAGGAATTCTAGGTAATTTTCGATGGAGGTCCCTCTAGTGTAAAATTACTCCACATAGTTTCAACATTCCACATTGTTCTGTACAAAGATGTCTGGACTTTCAATGTCACCTTGACCTCAGAGTGCCAGGAGACCGATAAACTACATTTAAGTCTACAAGTAGCTAGAAGAAATGTATTGGCCAACCTTTTTGTTTCATTATGTTCCTTTGGAAGATATTCAGGCTCTGTAATTGCTATTTTTGGCCGGATTCGAACATAAAACCATAATATATTTGAGGTCGAAATTACTGTTCTAGTAATGGATAAACTTAAGTTATTAAAATTGAAAGTATTTTCACAAAACTCCACTCATGGACGTAGTCTAATAAAGTGACGTAAATCACTTTACTGCTTCAATTTCATTAAGAAATACATGCTGCGTTTTATTTCAACTTAAATCTATTAAACGGATAATTATAAAATCTTACATGGAAAATTGTGGTTGAAAATTGCTTCCTGAGTAAGCAGAATTTTGATTAAATTAAACAATATTAAGAAGGGGAGACGCGTTTGAGGGAAAATAATGAAAATATTGCCCCGGGTAATCGGCGTGCTTCGATTATAAAATCGGCTAGGCGGGAGAATCCTATCTACGTACTTTATTATCTTCTCCTTTAATTTGAAACAATATAACCTCCTTGTCTTAAATAAGGGAATGCTAATCATAATGAAAATTGAGACTGGCTGAGAGCTCTTTTTAAATTTCGAAGAAAAAAAATGTTCACTGTTTATGATATTTTTGAATGGGGAATTATAAAAAGGGAAATAAAAAAAAAACTTAGCTAGCGACTGAAGATATGATACTGTTTCAATAACTTACGACTAAACTAACGACAAATATTGATTAATAATAAAATCCAGAACGAGTTCACTAAAAGTGGGTTGTGATTAAACCATTACAGATATTAAAATTCTAGCTGTGCGACTAAATGAATAAGTGAGCGACTAGAAATACAGAGAGGGCGACAAAATATTAAGATGAGACGATTTTTCCAATTGAGGTTTTACATAACGAACTACTATAAACTTCACTTTTAGAAATGTTTTCACCATTGTCTAATTATCTAGTCGCAAGTAGATTGTATGATTCATAATTTAACTGAGTGAAATAGGTTAGGTTAGGTTAGAACTGTGACCAACCACGCGTGTGCCGAGCAAGGGAAGCGAGCGGTGCTGCGGCAGCGGCCGGCGAACGTTACGTCCAAGTCGCTCGCAGATTTTTATTGCACCGTTTTCTAATTATCCGGGAAATCATACGTGTACCAAATTTAATCGAAGTCCATTCTGCCGTTCGAGTATAAAGAAGTAACAAATAAAAATACACACAAATAAACACTCAGAAACTTTCGCCATTAAAATATTAGTGTTTAACACTACAATTTCAATAGGATGTTACAGGTGACAGCTGTCGGATTCATACAATGTAGCTATCTATCCTTTTCTCTCATATTAAAGATGCATATTTTCTTCCTGCTGTCATCCTACCCATGCTATGTAAAAAATACCTTAGTATAGACGTTTAGTAATTTTGTGACACTTTTAATCGACAAACGTTCGATTAAAAGGGTCACAAAATTACTAAACGTCCGTTAGCACTGTCACTGACGTTGATATGCGACTATGCAGTACAAAGCGCCAGTAACTTAGTACATAACTAAGCAATATGCAAATACTGGCCAGACCATCAATCCTGGACGTCGAGCACAAGATAAATAGTGGCTCTGACACTTGCACATTGCAGCAACCATGTCGAACGGGGGTAGCGTTCACATTTTTAACTACGAGTACCGAAATTGTGACGTCATTTGTCACGATCGGCGGTCAAATGGGCACGCATGTGTTTTGTTTCAACTGGCGATTAATTTAACCAATTCGTATATTCATTCATGCACGCTTTTGTAAATTATGTTTTTGTTTTTTAATCACAAAGCGTGTATTTTAAACTTTTATAGAACGTTCGCATTCGTAACAAGTTTTTAATATTCATTGTCGCTGAAATGTGATGGCAATTTGAATTTTATGTTGATTTTTTTGTTGTACGTGAATTTTGTTTACTTATTTTATTTTAGAATAGGTAAACTAAATTAACGAACTCCGACAAAATATAAATTTTAAATAAGTTTTTCTATATGCATTTACTTAACTTTTCTTTAAATATTCCAATGTAACTAACTAGTCTATACTTAGAATAGAATAGAATAGAATAGTATTTATTCGATGCAGGCAATACACAAAACAACACAACCACAGAAAAAAAAGTACAGGATTACTTATTATTCTACTGCAGGCCAATGACCTTCCTCTCCTTTTTCTGGACACTCCTTGCCAGTCTGAGTTTAGTTCCTGATAGCTACAACCTGAGGTTCTTGAAATCAAGAATGAATAGGTTACTTTGAGGCAAGCGTACTTCATCGTTGACGCCATCATCACCGTTGCATAACATTTGAGATAGTAGTCAAGAACGAGCCTGGCTCTCTATCTATCTATGCTTATAATGTTATATAGTTAATGAGCTAGTTAGTTTATTTGAACGCGCTTTAGAGCAATTTAAAAACAAAGCAACGTTAAAAACTTTTTTGTGTTGGATGGTCCATTTATCGAGAAAGACTATAGGCTACATAGAATTATAAAAATAAAAAAACTTTTCTTTTTATAAAAGAGGACCAATCCAAAAAATGTTACAAAATAGATTGAAATAAGCAAAGACCAAAGCAAAACATTTTCTATCGTGAAACATAGTGTGACGTAACATACTGTTATTGGTATATGGGTACACTTTGTCCACAGCTGCAGCAGAGGGTTACGGATGCAAAATATTGCTTATCTCAATAAAATGTTGCTCTCAGCTCGCTTACGTAACTATCGTGCTACGTAGATAGCTCCACAGTTTGTTTATGTCGCCGGCATAGTCACTCTACCACAGAATAAGTATTAGTACAAGTACTCTACTAAAATAGTACCAGTGAAACGTTGCAAAAGCAGAAGATAAGGTGATGTTTTTTTTTTTCAAACAATATCACAGAACAACAACTTTGATGCAAATATTAATTTGGACTAAAAATTATTGTGACTTTTTATAAGATTGTTTTTTATTTTAATTTGTGATTTGACTTCGATAAACCACCCTCCCAATAAATTACTATGACTATGACTATCAATAAGGTTTATAGAACAGGAAACTATTAAATAACTTCTCTCGCTCTAGGTGGAACGATGGGGAATGCCAGAATTTTACTGACTAAAATTCACCCGTGTTTTTTATTTTGTAGGTGGAAATCACCTAATGACATCTCCCGCCCTTGGGTGTAGCGGGACGGCGTGTCAGACTTTTTCTGACTAAAACTCTCTCCTGTTCCTTCGTTGCCTTTCATACCAGGGCCGAGTCTTCCTTTCAGAAGCAGACCCTTGGTCCCAGTAGGCTTCGACCCTACTGGGCCCCTAAGGTGTGCTAGCGTCTCCTTAAGGCGCAAGTGGAACAGTACGCACATCGACGACTTGAGTTTGGTCCGGACGGTTACCGGATGGTCGGATAGCGAGCTACCCATTGCTCGCCGTCCGCAAGCCCGCGCCTACGATGGCCGGAAATTGGGATCGGGATCCCGGTCGCTGAGGCGTGAAGGCCCTCACGCGTTTACTCATTAATGCTTCGCAGAAGGAGGCGAACCGCCTGCCATTCCTTCTCGCTCCAGACCATGGCCTGTACCAACACAGTATCTGTTGACTGGTAGAGAATACCTGGTTGCATCAAGTCATCCTTTTTATCATTACTGCATATAAAGTTTAAATAAATAAATCGATAGGTACTTGCCCGATTTCGACCCCGCAACCTCATGCATAAGAGGCTAAATGACCAAAATCAGTTCCAAATCAGCAGTAAAACATTAATGCCATCCCTAAACTCAAATTTAACGGGCATTAACTTAATTTAATGCCCCAATTATTGAGTCAAATTCGGGCATCCGTGAAAGGTCAAACAAGGGGGCAGGTATCGGTAAGCCAGGCTGTAACTCAACAGGTATTACTGTGATCCTGAATGACCGGTGTCCGGTCGCGAATTAACATGGCGTCGGGACTGTCCGGGTCAATACGATTTATGGCACTGTTAATGACCCCCTGCTATGATAACTGCTTATTTATGAACTGATGCAGCAGGAGATTATGTTGGGTAGGGGTAGTTTTCGAAATACTCTGTTTGTTTTTCGTAATCTACGTAGTAGAAATATCAGTGGCGTTTATTGTGTTGTTAATTTAATAATTGTAATTATAATATGTAAATGGCACACCACGAACTACTTGCGTATCTTTTTCTTCTTCTTTGACAAATCCACTCAAAGGTTGTCTGTAAAAAATTGTTTTTTTTAGCGATAAGATCGCGCATTGTGACACCCTATTAATTCTAAGCTCCTACTGTATTTTTATTTATGGCATACAATAAAGAGTATATCAATCAATCAATATGAAAATTTGTATACGAGTATGTCACCAGAAAATTGCAGCCATAAGATTGTAAAGTATCGCAAAAAATAAACTATTTCTTCTACAAACGACACGATTATGTTAAAAACTAATGAATTTGGATGTGATTGTGTGTTTGTGTGATGTGTGGGTTGTGTATACAAAACGATTTTATCATAGTATATCGAGAAATTATAATCTAATAAAGATTTAGAACTATCATACGGAGCATACAATTTTCCTGTGACATATATTTTATTATTTTATAATTTCAGGCATAAAGGTACCTGGTGGGCTTAATGTCTCAGGTTCAACCTCAGACACCAAGGGTGGTGAAGAGGTGAAATAGCATTATTTAATGCATTGTAATTTTGGTCTACTAACTACCACCCGCGGCTCCCCACGCACGAAATAATCATACCAATCCCACCTTTTTAATAGGCAATGTTGCAATCCAGGTTATAAACTACCCTGGTACCAAACTTCATCCATATCCGCGTAGCATTTTGAGCATAAAGGAATAAGTCATCTGTTTTATCGTGAAGGAGTGACAAACATACATAGACACGCTTTTTTGTGCGCGTGATTGCCAGAAACAGTTTGTAGTCGAAGCAAAATGCAGTAAAAAAAAAAGAACTGTTATTAAATGTATGATATCATTACGAAATGGATCATCATTCAATAAGTCTTTTTCTGATTGATACTCGTATATACATATTTATATATATTTCCTGACTTATTTATATTTGGATGGATAATATAATCATTAATTGTTAATATCCTTGTACCTACTACATACAATCTTTAGTTACACTACAACCACTAACTACGTATTTATTTAACGTTCCTCCACCCAGTATCTCGCCTCAAGCGGAAACCTGAAACTTATCTGTGAAGCCGTTATCGCTCGTTATGTCGCTGTTCCGACTACGTACTTACTACTTACGTACTTACCGCCTTTCATGTTCCGAATCAATTATGTTACAACACTAAGGATTAGTGATGTAAGTATGAAGTAATTAGATCGTAATCATTGTGTAGTATAAACATTCTTATGGTAGGGTTCCTTTCAAGGTTTTTTTGTTTTGAGATGTGAAATCATTCAATGACTTCTTGCGCTTTAAGGTGGAGTGAGAGGGCGAGGCCGACTTTTACTGACTAGAACCACATGACATCTGTGTCTTTCAGTTACCCTTGCGTTTTTCGGCCCTCGCGCCCCAGCCTTACGATCCCGATTACCAGCCACCGTAGGCGCGGGCTCGCGGACGGCGAGCAATGAATAGCTCGCTGTACGACTGTCCGGTAACCGTCCGGATAGAGCCCAAGTCGTCGTCGGTGCCTTAAGGAGATATCAGCAACCGTAGGGGCCCAGCAGGGTCGAAGCCTACCGGGGCCATGGGTAGTGTGAAAACGAAACCCGGGGCCTTGGGACGAAGGCAACGAAGGAACAGGAGTGGGTTTTTAGTCAGTAAAAGTCTGACACTATCTCCCGCTCCGCCCAAAAGCGGGATTTGTCATTAGATGATAGGATTTTACCACGTAAAAAAAAAGAATTTTTGTTATCCCGGGAATATGTTCCTTTGGGATAATTGTCTAAAATATTCGTATCTATGTTTATTTTTTGTAGATGGCATGTAGAGTTTACAAATGACTCATCGTAGATTTGCTGAAAAGCCCACAAAGTATTTCTTTTATAGCTTTTCCATGTACCTATAACTTTAATTGTATTGACTTAAGTTCGCACAGATTTAAAGTTAAAAATTAGGGTTTTAATAAGAGTGGCTTTCATCCAGCTATAATTTCAATTGTTAACATATTTCCTAGAATAATTTCCAATTTTTCTGGCCTTTATTATACGTTCAACTACAACGAACAGCTGTGGCCAATGTAAAAAAAGGTCGGACGGCGGGCTACCCATTGCTCGCCGTCTGCAAGCCCGCGTCTACGGTGGGCGGAAATCGAGATCGGAATACCGGCGGCGGTTGTGGCGTGAGGGCCGTTGCCTCAAGCGTTCGGTCGCCTCCTTTGCTAACATTACTGCTTCGCAGAAGGAGGCGACCGCCTACCACTCCTCGCTCCGGATCATGGCCTGTACCAGGCCCGGCGCGAGAAATCGAAGCCGCCGAACAAAAATCCTATATCTTATTCCACGACATGATCCATCCGTATGCCAAATTTAATCAAAATCTGTTCAGGCTATTGAGCGGTAAGGAGTAAAAAACATACGCACACATATAATACATAACATATAAACTTCCACCAGCTTGTTCCAGTGGCTTCTTTCGTGGGAATGTAAGTTTTTGCGGACACGAAGTCGAAGCCAGGTTAAAAGTAGCTTATCCTACCTTGGGTTTCAAGGTTATTTTGTACCAAAGTTTAATCGTGAAAACGTGACAGACACATGGAGTTACTTTCACATTTATACTTATAATAAATCTGTAGAAGTGAAAATTCTGTACACTGAAAATATCAAAAAAATAAATGACTGGGTGTTACTAGACCGACACCGAACCCAAAAATGTGATTAAAAAAAATGTTTGTCTGTCTGTCTGTCTGTTTGTTCAGGCATCACGCAAAAACTACCGGTTCAATTACGATGAAACTTTGTATAATTATTTTTTAATATCCTGGGCACCACACTGGATACTTTTTATCCCGGAAAAGTATATACAATAAAAAACAAAATTAATTTTGCGGTTCGATCCCTAGACCCAATTACTCTACCAACCGAAAATAATAAGTTTGTCGTAGGTTACATCGCAGTAGAGTTCACTAAGGGGCGCTGCACATTGCTAAGATACTATAATATTTTATCTTAAGATACAATATCGCTCGCCATACAATTCAAGGGACACACGACGAAGACAATAAATAATATTTCATATTTTCGTATCTCAAAAAACCTAATAAAACCATTTTCGACTTCTACGCGGACGAAGTCGCGGGCAAAAGCTAGTTTCTAATATTGGTAGGGATAGGCACGAAATAATAGTTCAGTTCAACATGAATCACCTTCTTTTCCCAACCTACGTAGGGCCATTTTTGTTGAATTTTTTTTTCATTAACCTACGTATGTAAACCATTTAAATAGATCAATTAAAGGTTTTATATCGTACAAACATAGAATATTTCTCAGAAGTTCGCATTATAAGTGCACGAATGCGAGCAATTGTGTTGAGTGGAAAATTTTCAGTGCATTCCATTCTACTTCGGAAAATGTAAGTTTGCCTACAAGTGTTTTCCGCTCTAAGTCGCGATTGACCACAATTAGAAATTACTTTCTACTATTTTTGGTACTAACTAGCTTTTAACTTACAATCTGCTTTGCGAATTGAGTTGTTAAGTAAATGTAGGTTTTGTATGTTAAAGTAAGACAAAGATGAGTAATGTAATGAGCGATAGTTGCGAAATTATTTTCTACACTGATAGGAGAATCATTTGAAAACCCTATTTTTTTATATTAAACATATATATATATATGTATGCTTATTTTGTTTCGGTTGGCGCAGTGATTGAGCGATCGATTACAGGTTCGATTCCTGCACGGAATAAATATTTGTATAGCCTACAGATAAGTGCTGTTTCGGATCTATGTGTCTTGTTTACATAAGTTTATATGTTTGTGAACGCACCCATGATACAGGAGTAATTCCTGGCAATATATTTTTAGGGTTCCGTATCTCAAAAGGAAAAAACGGAACTCTTATAGGATCACTTTGTTGTCCGTCCGTCTGTCTGTCTGTCTGACTGTCAAGACCCTTTATCTCGAGAACACGTGGAGGTACCATATATTCTCATATAGTCTCTTCAAGAGACAGTGAAATAAATAAATTACTAAGTTAACAAAAAAGAGATACGGCCGTTTATGTCTCAAAAATCGTATATTTCGACACTCTCGAGGAAATCAAAATTCATAGGGTAATTTCCATTGACCCAGAATCCTGAAATTTTACGTAAAGCAAAGTCTTGTAGCAAAGGTATAGGAATAAATGTGAAAACTGTATATTAGTTGAAGCGTCATAACAAAAAAAAAATTGCCATTCGTAAAAATCTTCTAGACTCCATTCGGGAATGGAACAGTTTACATAGTTAATTTTGTACGGAACCCTCAGGGCCAGTACCCTTGGTTGACTGATAGAGAATTCCTAAAGAATTAAATTAAATTTTATTTATTTTGAATAACAATTACATAATATAAAATAACAACAATAAAACTTAAAATTTACAACTATGCGTTATTTGCAACAATCATAAATATATAAATCACGCGCTTAATTGAAAATTGACAATAATATGATTTACATAAAATATAATAAAATTTTAAATAAATAATCTACCCTACCGGAATAAAAAGTATCCTACATCCGTATACACCTCATGGTCTACTCGTGTTCCAAACATCCAAATCCATGCAGTCATCGGGAAGTCAGGTAAAAAACATCAATACAAATTTAAATATACACTCTTTCGCAATTTATAATATTAACAGCATCACAGAGCTTTAAAAATAATCACAGAAGCTTAGTTAAGCTCCTTATCTCCGTCGTTGTTTTCGACTAAAATATCGCAATCTCTTTTTCGAGTAGCTATCTTTAAACTTCTGCCCATCTGTCTCCGTACCAACACTGTACAAAGTAAGATGCAAATCCTGAACCCAGCTATGTATGTTACATCGTTGGAGAGGCATTTTTGCGCTGAATTTGAAGATTTGAAACTTGGTGCCATAGTAACTTTTATTTAGCTCAAAATTACTTTCCAACGACATAACATAAGTAGCTATTTAAAGATTCAAAGCATTTTATTTCAAATAATTTATTTACTGGTACTTTTTAAATGTCAAGAAATAAGTCAATTAGAAAAAAATGACGCTAATTGCACATTCCAAAGTGTAGCCTGGTATCATTCTTTCTTGAACCTCAATTCTGTTATTTAAGATAACTCCACACATAACTTGCTCCATCCATGACACGCATAATAACTGAAGACAAGCGTGCGTGCAAAACACCAATTAAAGGTACTCGTAATTAAAACAGGATATATTTACGACCCTTGAGACAACATGGCGCGGGGTAGGCAGCGAAGTATAATTTATATTCGTCCTTGATTTCAACCCCTAACTTCCGCAGTTTTAGGGTTCAAACTGTTTGACCGAGTTTCTGAATTTATAGGAACGTAATGTGTCTAATAAAAGGGCCTTCTTGCATTAGCGGAATATCTCGTGCTACCATGATGGGTTTAGTTGTCCCAAATGTGTGATAGAGAAATTATCGAACGGGTTAGTAGGTGGCGTTTGGACAGCAGCTGGCAACTCGTGCTTATGGTTTACTGTACGAATGAATAGATAGAACGACTTTCCCAGAGTTGTTCTCCAACATAATATGTTGGAGAAGGTTCAAGGTATAACTCTTGGAGAAGGTTTAAGGTTCAGTGGATATTTTGGCCGAAATAATGATAATGATGAGGTGTGAAAAACATGGTCATGTTGGAATTATCTATTTGTTCTGGAGACTCTTTCAAATTCGTCCCATCTGAACCATTAAGATCTGAATATATATATATAACTGCAAATCACATCAATATTATAAAGGCGAAAGTTGTATGAACATGTGAGTGTGTGTATGTACGACGGGTAGACAAAGTTCTGAAATAGGACATAGGATGTTATAGGATAATTTACTACTTTAACAAGGGCGCAGCTTTTAGCGAAAGCTATTTTAGAATAAACTATTTATGACATGATTTTGCCGTTTCCAAATGTCCTAACAAGCACGACTTGAACTTATTTATTTACCGACTTTCAAACTCCAAATCGTTACGACGCACGAACAGGTGGACAATATGAAACATTAAGTAAACGACTTCGAAAGTCGTCCCATCAGACACGATAAACAGTCATTGAGACGGTATCGATTTGCCATCAGAAAGTCGGCCCGTTAATTTTTAACGAGCTTTCCCAGCTCCCTAATTCACTGCGATTATATCGACATTACTTTATCGATTATCATTTGTCATCGATATGCAATGCACAACACTACTCGATGCGCGTAGAATCTTAAAAAGGTATACCTTTTTAAGTACGGGACTTTCATTTCTGTCGTGACTGACTCGGTTAAATGACAGACTTTTGATTATAAGTGAATTAACCATGCAATTATTATTCAAGAGCCCGCTCGGTGGAGTTGGAGTAGCCAAATTACTTAAGTTTTAATTTGATACAAAAACCTGAGATGAAAATTGGATAAACTGCAAGCTTTTGTTGCAGACTTTAGTAAGATTGCTCTTGTGGCGATGTGAAACATTAATCAACAAGTGAATAAAGTACGACCCTCTCTGCGATTGTGCATGAGTTCAGTGTATTGTGTGAGTCCATGGAAACAAACATGTGTTTTATAAGTTATGTTTCATACCACTTATTCGTATGAAACTCTCTCTTACAAAACATCACCACTCAATTCAAAAAATTGGAGCTTTTAGTTTTGAAAGGCATTGTATAGAACTCTTTGTCACGGATCGAACTACCTAACACTTAAAGCGATCATGCAAATACAGGTTGGTATTGAAACAGTATCGAGTCATAGCGCGCCAACACATTAGTTACAGTAAATTATTTAGTTTGTTTTCACTCCAGAGTGAAACGCGATCGACACGTTTATGCCGTTCGACGCTCCGATTGGCCGGTTCTAAGCTCTTAAACAATCAGAAAAACAAATGAGATAAACGATTCGATAGCGTTAACGTTAAAACAACTCGCACTCAGCGCACAAGTCGTGATATTGTTCTATAAGCAACGAAAACCAGTTTAAATCGTCTAGGTCACACCCCATATTAACCTTTTGAGTAGCGTAATTAGAGACACAATAGAAAGACAATAATCGAGCGAACGCCGGCGTTTGCTCGGGGTTTAATGAACTAACATGCTCTTTATAAATATTAAGTTATGTATTGTTAATTTGGTAAGATATTGACTTGTACTGTAGACATTCTCTTTCATCAGTGCCTCTTTAGAGGGTGCACAATTAATGGCACTTTATAAACAAGGAAACACTAATTCGAGTTTAAAATAAAGAATATTCTCAAAGAGCATTGAGGAGGGCTGTCAGGTTGAGGGACGTGTTTTTTTATAGATTAATGTGAAGGAGTAATTTTGTAGGAATGGATCCTACACTAATACTCAAATAAGCCTTTTTATTATCTCCAATCCCACATCATCATAATGTCAGCTGAAAGATGTCCACGGCAGGGCATACGCCTCTCCCAAAAAATGCAAAATAGAACGGTCCTGTGCGTTTCGAATCCATTGAATTCCGGCAACTCTCACCAAGTCATCGGTCCATCTAGTGGGAAGCCTTTCCACGCTGCGCCATCCAGTATCTACGCGGTTGCCACTTCAGAACCTTGCGGCCCCATTGACCATCTGCTCTGAGACTGCCATTTAAGTTTGGCGATTCTTCGGGCTATGTCGTTAACCTTGGTTTACCTGCGGATATCTTCATTTCTGATACCGATCCCTACAATAATAAAAATCTAAATATCGTAAACATTTAAACGGGACATCAGATTTAATTTAACAGCAACATGATTTACTTCAACGAAACCTCATTCACAAACACTAATAAACCCTTTACCAACCTCGGAAAAATAAACTAAAATACTCAAGTAAAAGAACGTGTATTTCTTAATTGTCACAAAATATACATATACCATTTTAATGGTATTCGCGTGTACGAGTCGGCGTAATGTGACTTTGACAGTGTTACGTAAAGGAGCTCTGGATTCAACCCTGCGCCCGCTGCGCTCCTCGATAAATAACACCAAAGGGTTTCTAACCCGTCTAATGCTGTTTGCTCACGCGACGACAACTTGACACAACTTCTGCAGCGGATGATGTACAATACTGGTTTCGAGTGTTTTATTATAGTCTTTTGTCAAAAAAGGTTGACTGTGTATTGATATTACTCATTTCCATTTCTGATGTTTGAATGGTTAGTTGAAAATCAGAAAAATATCCAGCGCTGGATTTCAGCTGGCACCTGACACGGACGATGGACGTGGTTCCTTTATAATCAGTGGGTCTTGTTGGGTTATGAATGAATAGAATATTTCGAGGCAAGCGACCACCGTCGATCATATCATCACTTACCAGAAAGTGAGAGAATAATAAAACACACGTGCATCAATAAAACAATAAACTGATTTCTAAGTTTATACGAAATATGACTTACGAATATAATATCTTATTTTATAGTTTACTATGTATGTATGATTTACGATCATAACACAAGGATTTATCAAAGTCAGACATAACAGAGGGGCCATCTTTCCTTGTTCAGTTTCCCTATTATAATGTGTTTGTACGACTTCAAAATAATTTGCGGTAATAATAGATTTAATATATTTTTAGGTCGGAATGGCCACCGTAGGCGCGGGCTTGCGGACGGCGAGCAATGGGTGGCTCGCTGTCCGGCCGTCCGGTAATCGGACCGAGCCCAAGTCGTCGACGGCGCGTACTGTTTCACGCGCGCCTCAAGGAGATGTCAGCAACTGTAGGGGCCCAGCAGGGTCGAAGCCTACTTGGGCCAAGGGTCTGATTCTGAAAGGAAGACTCGGCCCCGGTACGTAAGGCAACGAGGGAACAGGAGTGGGTTTTTAGTCAGTAAAAGTCTGACACTATCTCCCGCCCCGCCCAAGAGCGGGGGATGTCATAAGATGATTTTCCCACCGGAAAAAAAAAAAAAAAAAAAAAAAAAAAAAAAAAAAAAAAAAAGGTCGGAATATTCCTCTTCTTTGTTATTGGTGGTTTTAATTAGATTTAATGAATCTGTAAATTTATGTCATAACTCTTTTAACACCACAGTCTGATATATGTATGTGATAAATAAATTTCGTGCCCGCGCCGCCACAGTCTACTATAGACACATATGTAATGGGTTTATACAAATTTCAATTTTTAAATCAACATAAGCAGTTAACGATGTGATGGAAGTGTTCGTTTTTCGGAACCAGATTTTTGGGTCTTGGCGTATAGTTTTTTTATATAAAAATCCATGGCGTTGGTAGTTGGCTTTAAGAACTAAATCTTTGTAAAAACAGATCTTATTAAATGTATTGACATCATTTGAGCGGGAGAACTAATGATTTTAGCTACACTAGGTACTATGTCTACATTATCATGCTACTTATCACAATCTCCTCGCAAATCTTTGCATAGCACATATCTATACAATTTGAACTTAGAATGAATACCACAAAACAATAAACAACATTGTCATTCCATGCTGCATTCAAACAGAAAAATAGTGCCTTTGAACGAAACGAAACACTGGCCAGAAAGACATAAACTAGGCATCATTACCATTCTCAATTTAAACGACTGCCAAGAAAAACAACAATGGCCGATGTACGAGTAGGTTTGTAAGGTTGGTACTAGTGGAGGATCGAGACTGGGCTTTGAATCGTTTGGTACGCTTGTCAGGTGCAATAGCAATTTTACCGAGCTCCGTAGTCCCGGCCTACGTTCCAGACAGGCCTGTTTGAGAAACGGTTAGCTGAAACCTTTATTTTTATTGCTTTCTCAACTGAAACGGCCCTTTTCTATCTGTGGGTAATGTGTTTTTCCACGTTTATTGGACATTTTTATTGATTAGGCTCGAGTAAGATAGGTTTGGTGTTGGACTTCCGTTTTAGGAAAACTTTTAACAGTTTGCCAAAGATTCACGTAATTAATTTGAGTCAATAAAATTATCCTGTTACATTTTATTTTTCGTTTCATACCGATTTAAATATGTTCAATTTAAACTTAATTTCAAACCATAACCTCTAAGGTAATCTAAGTTATGTACAAACTTTGTGGATAAGCATGTAGTGCACTAAAAGCATGCCAAACTACAAACATTCTATTGGTACTTGCTTGGAGGAGATAACACCAATATTGGCTGTTAGTTTCGAATATCGATATTATAGATGCCACCAAAATGTGCACTACTCCTGGTAGCGTATTGTGCAAACACCATTCACGTCATCATTATGAATATTTATTTACATGATAGAGTTATTTTGCGTAATCGCTTCAGTGCATCGTTTTCGCCGATGCGGACGAGTTTATTGCATTTGTCGCCGGCTGCATACAAAATTCAGCCAATATACCTGAGTTATAACGCACGTACGAAACGAGCTGATATTGTTGTGATTTTTCTTTAAAATATTTTCATATGACAATGTTGGGATGAAATTATGTGAATCACGATATTCCAGGGATAATAAATAAAAATAGTTACATCCATTTTTTTTTTAAACCGCTACACAAAAGATTTAAGTTTAACCGATATGTGTGTGTTTGGTGTGTGAGCACCGTAGCTATTAAACAGATGCACTAATTTAGATGTGGTTCTTTATTAACAGTAGATTTTCTAGCGATGGTTTCTAGACATGTTTTATTAAAATCTGTTGTGCCATTAACAACTTATGACGGGTAAAAAATTTGGTTTCAAATTAAAGGGTATGTACATTAAAAAACTTTATGAAAAATTGGATAAACTGGTCAAAAAATAGATGAAAAAACATGACACGTACTTCAAAAAAAAATGAAATTTGGGTAGAGGTGATTTTTTTCATTTCAGTTTCTTTATCTCAATCTTTCTTAACACAACAACATAATTTTCCATGAATCTCGTAACATACAGTTACTTGTACTTTAGTTAGCTTTCCCAACAGTACCTGTTTCCGGACTTCTTTTCCGCTATATTAGTTGCAAAAACCCGATCGTATAAAAAACATTTTAGCCATTATCCCTGCAAGAACCTTCCTCATACAGTTATGTAGCAAAAGTCCTCAGCTAAGTACGAGAGATTGCGTTGGGGAGCAATAAACAGCGCGGACAATTTGTTTAATCAAAAACAAATGTAGCTAGTAGGCCTGCGGAACCCCTGGCGGCGTGGCGGCGGGTCGGGTAACGCGACGCTCTGTTGTTTTTGTTTTGACATCTGCCACAGTAAGGCAGATTTGACATATTTGATAATATTAGCATTAAAAAGTCTGTCATGATTTACTTTATTTTGAGTTTCTCCCCTCTTTCTTTAAAGGGAACGATAATTCAGATGAATTTTAAAAGTTCGCATAAATCTGATATTGTGATTAGTTGAGTAAAGTTAAAGTTAACACATGGGATTAGATGACGTAATAAATTGAATCAAATCAAATAATTTAACTTGTAAGTATGTGTACATTTGTAGGTGGGTGATTCTTTGAAACCGAGAGAACGTCTCATTCATCTGGCCTAGCTTTCGTAACTATATATTTTGTGTCGTAAGGCACTGGGTGCAAAGATACAACTAAAAATATCAAATGACTATGAGCCAGACGAATGAGACACTCTCTCGGTTTCAAAGAATCACCCAGGTATTATAAGTATTACAATAGGTTTTTACCCATGAAATTGCAATTGAAATGAAGGCATATTGAATCGCATTGTTACTTGGGACGAAAAATGGATTCTGTTCGACAATCGCAAGCGCTCAGCAAGTTGGTTAGATCCTGGTTCAGGAACTCAACAATGCCCCAAACGAAAATTAACCCCAACAAAATGATGAGGATGAGCATTACTGCAGATGGTTCTGTGAAGAATTGAACACAATGATGGAGAAGCTCGCACATCTCCACCCAACTTTGATCAATCGTTCGGCTCCGCTGATCCTGCATGACAACGCGCGACCTTATACTGCACAGCAGACGATCTCCAAGTGACAAGAGCTGAAGTTGGAAGTTCTCCGTCATCCACCGTACCCACCAGACCTTGCCCCTACAGACGTCTACTTTTTCCAGAATTTGGATAACTTCTTGGCGGGGATAAAATTCAATAACTGAGAGGCAGTTAAAAATGCCTTTGAAGTATTTGTTGCCTCCCGTCCAGCAGACATTTTCAAAAGGGCATGAATAAGCTACCACAGTGTTGGAAAAAATGCATTGATTGCATGGGGAATTACTTTGATTAATAAAAATAAAAAATGTAGAGAATAAGGGCGTTAACTTATTTCATGAAAAACGGCAATTTCATAGGTAAAGATCTAATATATACTAGAGTAAGTATACTATTTAGTATTTGCAGGCATCCAAATTACAGGTTATTAAGCCATAAAGCTAAAATACATTAAAACTTTGCAAAAAAGTTTGAGGTGTATTTATAGTGTCTACCAAAGACACTATAAAAACCACAGCGACATCGACACTATAATACAAAAGAGAGCACGAAATCAAAGTAAAAAAATATAAGCGACTTCAAAAATAAGAAGTTCTCAATCTTTATGTTTCTCAGAACATTTCGATCGTTACATTTGGTAAGGTACTCTTTTTTATACTTTTGGTGTCAAAAATATTTGTTAGTGTCTTTAAACCAAATTTTTTTTAGGAATGAATGCGCTTCTAAATTGAACTAATAAATACTCAGCTGCCTATTATGTATCATTTTATTATAAACGTTACCTTATTTATAAATTAAATCACCATAATAAAGTGCAAGTCGGGACGTGTCCAACATTTTAAATAAGTCAGCAGTTCAAACTTTCATCTGAAAAGCAAACTTAGTTCTCCGCCGCAATTTGAAGACCTGACTCAGGTAATCGCATTTTCCAACTTTTCACAAGTCTAGTTCGAACATTTTGATTTAAATAATATTACATCCTTCCTTACTCGTTTTAAATAGTTGTAAAGGGGGACTGTAAACCGGGTTACTAGATGACGCTACTGTCCTCGAACTATACGAGTCTTCTGCTTTCGTCATAATTATTATCTATTTTCGTCATAATTATTATCTACTTTCGTCATAATTATTATCTACTTTCGTCATAATTATTTTGGTACTAACGGCTGCCAGCGGCTTCGCCCGTGTGATAGTCGAAAATTTTCCCAAGGGAACATATTCCCGGGATAAAAAATATCCCATGTACTATTCTAGGACATCGAAATCTATATAGCTGTTCGAGCGTGAAGAAGTGACAAACATACACACACATGCTCATAAACATTTGCCTTTACAAAAATGTGATATTTCGAGTTTTCTTAATTATAATGTTTTCATATTTATTACTTAAGTTTTTTAGTTTATAAACAATTTATTTACCTTATAACTAATACATTAGCCCTACAATTTTCACAAAGCCCTAAAGAACTAAAAAAAACAATCTAAATTACGGCGTCGAAAAACTCCTCCGCATCGCTGTCGACTGGTAATGTACCCAAAAGACTGGCGGCATTGCCACGCTGAATGGTAATTAATGCTTATCCTTTGTCCAAAATAAAAGCCAGCCCTTGGGTCACTCGAAGTGTCAACAAGGCGTTTTGAAAGTTCTTTAAATAGTTTGTGACCCCACGATCCAAGAGTTTCAACCCCAAACGACTAGAAAATATATCTCTGCAGCCGCTGCAGCAGCACCGGCACAGCACGACGAGCTTAAGTATATTTTTGTATTTTATTATAATACGTACCTACCTAATCTCAAAAAAACGTATATTTCGACTTCTGTTGGTCGGTTCTTCCCGTACACCCAGAATCCTGAAATTTAGCATAGTTCCTTCTTTGCCTTGCGTTCCACCGGGGTTTCCTTCCGGACTACTCATGACAAAATTATCATAACGCCTATATTGTTATTCCTTTCTTATGTTAGCCAAAGCCTTTTCTTTTTCTTGAAAACACAGGTTTAATAAGCTAAAATTTCACGCAAACTTTTGTTAGTGATAGCTTGTCACACAAAAGTCGCCACAGCTTCCTAATTGTGACTTCTTACTACTTCCGACTTTCTAAAACTTTCCTCTCTATATGAATAAAGAAGGCATGGATTACACAAAACCGCATGTGACGAGTTTCCGCAATTTGTACAAATACTTATTGCCGTGGAAGACTTTGTTATTATCTTGTCAACTTCGCCATTTCAGTCTTTCCACGTAAAGATTAGTTTCATATGAACTACAGCGCCTATCCAGTTACAAATTTTTGGGAACTTTCTTCCCTAGAAGAATTGTGAAAGCGTTGATTGCACAAAGTGTGGCATGTGACGAGTTTCCGTAACGTGCACAAATATTGTCGAGGGGCACACATAATGATTGTAATTCTAGTGACGACTTTGGCATAACTTTTCCACAAAAATAAAGACAATGTTATTTCAATAACCATTTTGTTAAGCCACAGCCGATTTTGCCCAAGCTTGTCATCTTCGTTCATGCAGTTTAATCAGATAATACAATAAAAATCTAACTTCTTACCCAAAAACCTGTCTATCAATAACTTCATAACGTCAGAACCGCCTTTAACAAAGGCATTTAGTACCCTACCAGACCAATCTTCATGTGGCCACCGGTGGTACATCCGCTCCATACACTAAATCTTCCCGATCGGGATGCGCCACCGGTAGACAGGCTAAGGATAGGCACGAATTATGCATTCTCTCTCTTTCTAACAAGCTAGTAATAATCATATTATAAGGGTAACTTTTTTTTTTCATTAATTATAACTTAGTCTAGTGTGACGTGGTGGCCACTGGTGGTATACCTCACCACGTCAGCAAAAACTCCGTGCTCCAGCGGTGGTACTCGTACACGCCGAACGTGTTAAGAACCGTAAAAGACGTGAAGTCGTTCTCTCTCTACTCACTACTTTTGAAAAAGTTTTTTCGCTGGATTAGTAGCGAAGTCGTTGATTGCACAAAAGCCAACATGTGACGAGTTTCCGCAAATTTCACAAATATTGTCGCCACGCGGCGTAGACTACACATTGTTATTCGGCGCACGGCGCGTGGGCACGTCCCGAGCCAATAATTTCATGTGACTCATCTCGCTACTGTTTTCTCTGAAGAATATCAAATAAGTCTGAGGATTTCGTATCGGTTTCGTTGGCGAATGTGTTACGTGTTTCTATTTACACTTGGTACTTTTATACAACAATTAAATTCAAAATTTCATCTTACTTAGATAATAGAACAATAGGAAAGATTTTTGGCGGATTTCTTCGAGTGAAGTTCAGTGGCTGTTTTAATTATTTGCAAATTGATTCGGAGTGGATATTGAGATGTAAAATTGGTGTAGTTTTGTATCTCAAGTGTCTGCACTACTGGACAATATGTGGAATCATTGAAATGCATATTATTATATACATAGGTGTCATATATTGTTATAGAGCTTATACGTGTTGAGTGGCGTCTCTAATTTAGAAAAGACGAATCTTATTAAAACTAAAGAGAATTAACCTTTCACATTGTACAGTTTTGCGAAAAATGGGCCTTGCCCACTACCACATAAATTTGATGGATCTTTGGATCATTGGATAGAATAATGACCTGATGAGGGTCGCGGGAATCCAATGCATGCGAGATGCACAGGACCGGTTCTTGTGGCGACACTTGGGGGAGGCCTATGTCCTACAGTGGACGTCTTGCGGCAGAAATGATAATGATTGTAAAGTTAAAATCGCTTATTAATTGACGTTCATTAATACACAAAGCTTCTCTTTATACTAGCTCTGAATTGTTTTACTCCTAATAAAAAAAAATCTTAAATTAAATATTTTTGCAGGGTTCCGAACCCCAAAAGGAAAATACGGAACCCTTATAGGATCAGTTTGTTTGTGTCTCAAGACCTTTTATCTCGGGAACGCGTGGGGGTATCGAGTTGAAATTTTAACCATAACTAACTTCTAAGTTAACGAAAAAAGATACGGCCGTTTATGTCGCAAAAAACGTATATTTTGACACTCAAGATAATCAAAATTCATAGGGTACCCAGAATCCTGAAATTAGTTATAAGGCAAGGTCTTATAGCACAGGTACAGGAACAAGTAGTTATGACAAAAAATATACATTTCTTGCGTTTCGGAAAAATCTTCGAGATTTGAATTCGGGAATTGAACTACCTGGTAAGTTTGTACGGAACTCTCAATGCGCGAGTAAAACTCGCACTTGCCCAGTTTTTTAAAATATCGGTATAACTGTTTAAAAAGCGAATAGTTATGTATAGTTCAGGACAAATACCTAATTATCTTTTACCTCGTGGTAACAGATAATTAATCGTTTTCAGCAGGTGTTCAGATAATTACCACCGTATACATTACTTGTACAAACTAATTAATTAATGAGCTCGTTTGATCAACTTCACATAATAAGCCGTTCGAATGCCCACGGTTCCTGAACACCGGTGAGTCACAAGCGAGGCCAGTCATCTATCATAATACGATTAAGTCCTACTGACTTGCCACTTTACTACACCGTAATGCCCCATTCTATTTGATAACTTGCCCCTTTTACTCAAACAAAGTCACGATAGAAATATTACCTCTCCAACATATCTAAGAAAATCCAATATCATAAAACAGAAAACTGCAAGCCCTAAAAAATATCCCTTCAGCCCATTTAAGCCGTAAAAGGGAATGGAAAAGTTTTTCTTAGGAAATATGACGTACATAAATATGAGCTAGGGACGATGTTCCGACATTACGGTGGAATCTTTTGAAAAACTTTTTAATTTATACCCGATCCATGCGGCGGTTAATCCAAAGATCACGACAAGTCACGTGTCACCCACAAACACACAGTTAGCACAGTTATTTTTTATGGTAGGGTTATCACTTTGTCACGTACGTGCGGTACACGTGCATTAAGTTGTTGACACATTTACCGGTATGTATAAACAATTGACGATCGCGGGGGTGCGGCGGCCGCGCGCGAGGCGTCTTGCTGATCGGAGCGCGCGGGGCGCACTGCCGCCCTTCGGCGGAAAAACAAGTTTCCATGCCATGCAGCCTCCCCCTCCCCCCCTTCCTGCCCCCACAGGATGCGCACTTGCACTGCCTTCGCCTTATCTTTCCGGGAAAATATGTTTTGTTATACCAAGGTTACTCTCGCCTTTGTTTACGGAAATTGCATCAGTTTCGTGTTTCGGTGTTATGAAGGAAACTAGGTGAGGAAACAAGCAGCTTCTGTAGGGTGCGACGGGCGAGATGAAAAGATGTCGTGTTTTTTTGTAGAAGACATTTCTCTTTTGTGAAACTAATAAACCTGAAATAAATGGCATACCTAATTAGCTATTTTATTTTAATAATACAAGAGTTTCGTTAATTAGCAAACTTTAACGATGCTACGCATTTATGATCTTGAATTATTAAAATAAGTTTTTGACGCATCTTATCATCATTAAATTAATCCTTGCCAAGGGAATATAAACCGTAAACACGTCATAAACACCTGCCCCTAAACAGTCAACATTAACGTCTCACATTAAACTCTAAACACAATACACACATAACTCACCTGTAGCGTATCAGCAGTTATTTATGTGTTCGGGGACATCGCGATAATGTTCGTCGAAGATTCTTGCAAAGGGCTGCTACGGCGTAGCTTCCTGACTACGAAATGCCTACGACGTAGACTGTCGCACTTGTACCTACGTAGATCACTTGTACTTTCCGGAACGTACAAAGTACGGACGATATCGCTTACTTTTTTGATCATGTTGATGAATGTACGTAGTGCCTAGACCAGGGGTGCTCAGACTTATGTGTGTACTAACTTCTGACGTTTTATAAGTGCCCATGTGGCCTACATGGGCACTTATAAAACGTTATAAACAAAAATACAAAAATCCAAAAAAGTCAAAGCTTTTATCTTAATTTTTTTTGTACAGAAAAAGTCAAACAAAAAACATCAAGTGAAATAAGACTTCAATACGTAGTGAAAAAAGATTAGGATTGGTCGTTGTTTCTACGAGCAAGTGTATGAGTAATCTATAGAATTTCGTCGTATTTTTGAAGTCATACTTTTTCGTCATCGATCGACTGATCGATCACGACCGAAGGTTTCAGCACCCCTAGCGTAGACGATAGATCAGTTCAAAAGTGAATGAACTTGTAGCGACTACGTGAATGTTGATAAAGGCACTGAGTTTGAGAGTACTTTTTAGTGTTGTTTGTTCTAAATGAATACACTTGTAGTATGACTACGATACTCAAAGTCTTAGACGTCTTAGATCTAAGCATAAAGTTTGAAAATTGCTCGCAGCTGATGCCGCGTTTTGATGGTTAATTTGTTTTGTAAATTATAATGAAGTTATTTGTCTAGTTGTGTGTGGACGAAAGGTTCTGAAATGGCGACCACGTACCGGAAGACGCAGCGTTGGAAGGCCTCCCACAAGGTGGACCGATGACCTGGTGAGGATCGCGGGAATCCGATGGATGCGAGACGCACAGGACCGGTCATTATGGCAACATTTGGGGGAGGCCTATGTCCAACAATGGACGTCTTTCGGCTGAAATGATGATGATGATGATGTGTCTAGTTCTCCCATTTGATATAACCCTACTTATACTGAGAAGATATTTCGCTGTGAGTACGAGAAAGATATATCAAGAAAGTTTCGACTCTATTCTGTCTTAAAACCTCAAAAATAGTGTGTCAGTTGAAAGGATAGAATTGCAGAAAAAAAACGTGTTGTGCCAACCACAAGTAGCCAGAGATATACGATATAGAGACGAGAGATAGCCATATACGCTAGGGCATACTTGTACAGTTATACCTGTCAGGTAAACTGTTATGGAAACCTGCACAGTTGTGCAACATACAAGCTCCGGTTCACCTGCAAAACTCAACTATACAGGCAAAACTGTCAGGTACACCCTAGCGTGTATGGCTACCTTGAGAGCAGGAAGATGACGATGACTTTTAATAAAAAAACTAGCTGATGTCAGAGGCTTCGCCCGCGTTAAAGTAGAAAATTGTCACAAAGGAACATACTTCCAGCATAAATCCTATGTGCTATTTCAGAATATGGTCTACCCGTCTACCAAATCCGTTCAGGCATTCGAGCGTGAAGAATAATCGAACATATACACACAATCATAACCTTTCGTCTTTATAACGTTAAACGTACGGATGATTTATCTTTTAGCTTCTTCTTCTCGTGTCGATGTACTCTAACAAATTTTTTTCTGACCATTATTTGGCAACCTCTATGGCTCTGTTATTGGCCTCTTATTTTCAGGATCTTTTACTTAACTCGTGGCTTAATACCATGCGTAAGCGAGACTACTGAAAATCAAATTTTCTAATAAAATGCCAGTTTATTTTGTTAAATTTAGTCCTTGATATCAATCAACAAACCTTTATTATAGCCCTCAGCCCTCCCGATCACAATAGACGTCAAAAGCATAAACCAAATTGCTGATAAAACGCTAAACGTAATCCTATTACAGCTAAGTCGAATACAAAATAAAAGAGAAGCGAGTCAGCTATAAAATAAACTACTCCGAAGTCCCGGGTCCGGTCACGTATCTCCCAATAACTTCCACTGACATCTTAAAGTAGGGGAATGGCTTTTTGATCTGGTTCTAAACTTCTGAGGCACGGACGGACAAAGGGATATACTGACAGTGAAACGCAAAGGAATACATTTTCCACTGTGTGCATTATTTTCAAAGAAGTTTTTGCATAGGATAGTAGCGATCAATTCCGATGTGTAAAGGTACCTATGCCTTAAGTTGTCAAAACTTAAGTTCACCTCGCGTAAACGATTTCCTTTTGACGATTCCCCTTCAAGTGTTTCTTGGCAAGTTTTGCATAATCGTTTTGTTCAATTCGACTCAAATTTTGTCCCAACTGTCGATATATTGTGTCACATATGGCACTAAGCTAATGTTAGGATTTTAGCATATAAAATTGCAACTAACTATAAAATTGAACCATTCAAATACTCCCAAAAGTGTTGGTCTAAAAGTAGTAGAGAGGTACGTACCAATACAAATTAAAATTAAACGATCTCTATTCTTTCTTGAAAGAATTCTTTTTCTATTCAGTATCATTATCATCAATAGTATTTGCCGAGCCTTCTCCCAATTATGTTAGGACTGTTTTACCTAAGGTAGCCGAATAGTAATAACGATATCATGTGTAATCGCAGTCAAGCACTAGTTTATATTATTAAAAAAAAAAACTCGCATAACAAAATTACAGAATAGATGACATATCTGAAAAAAGGAAACGTAATTTGATTACTTAGATTTATGAGAAACGTCAATTTTTCAGCCATTTTTATTGTCCATCCCAATCCTCTAATATTTTATTAAAAAATCGAACATCACTTTAAAACATCCTTAAAAGTGTCACTTCCACTTTAAAAAAAACACCCGCCCCTAATTGAAGTGGTACCGCAACGCTCATCCATTTTTACGCATCGTCGCTTGTTTAAAATTACAAGAGAACAGTGCACTCGGCCCTATGCCACTAAAAAGACAAGGACAGAAGGTCAACTTCTAACACAGACGTAATGTTAGAGACGACGTTGTCAAGTCATCGTCAAACTAACAAGAATATCAATGAGTGTCACCGACCATTAAGTGAAATTGACGGCCAATAAATTAAATATATTACTTACTAGTCAAATAGTAATCTAATCAGATTACTATTTGACACGTAACGCGCACGTATTGTTTGTCAAGTCGTGACGTTGTGGCGTTTAACGTAATCACGTTTGCGGATCAATCTTTGCCAGAGATCGCGCAAAACAGAATCGTTTTAAAGGAGGAAGGGGAAATTGTTTGCTTTTGCCCAGCCGTGGGACACCTGCCCCTGTTTGCGCTATAGCTTTGAACCGACCTTCTGTAACCTCTCTGCTCTGTGCCTAGTCGGCCCGGCAAGGCAGAATACACCAACCCTCAGTGACTTGCACTTTGAATGCACATTTTAATGGGTTTGTTTTCAAAAAGGCCTGTACTTTAATTGCAGTGAACTATCTCAAACATATTTAGGTAGCACGTGGCTTTAATTAGGAGTGCGATTGTTTTAGAGTGGTTCTTTGTTTTTAGACTAATAAAGAGATTGTTAGTAAAACTGTAATTGGAATAATAACTTTCAAGCGCCTTTCTTTAAAATTTGTTTGATTTTGTCACATTTTTATATTCCATCATGAGACAATTCTTTCTCTCGCCAGATGGACAACGTTTTTCATGAAATCTACGATAGAATGACCGAGCTCAATGCATGTTTTCTTGCTCTGAAGTGATTATAATATGTGGTAAAAACATATATATGCTCGCTGAAATCTCCACACTTCCAGAAACACAGAAAATGCGTTAGTTCCCTCAAATTTCCTCCAGTTTTTCCAAGCACATCCAATAAAATTACGTCTTAAGTCTATTTTGGACTCGGATTTAAAATGTTTGCAACAGTATTACCTAAAGAACATTGATTCCACTCAAATGATGCAGTGGTTTAAAAAAAAAAATATCGGGCAAGTGCGAGTCGGACTCGCGCACTGACGGTTACATATGAAATCAGTTAATTCGCGAATTAAGTTACGAAGATTTTTCCGAATCGCAAAAATGTTTTTTTTTTTTGTGACGTAACTACAAATTTACAGTTTTCCTATACTTTTGCTATGAGACCTTGCTTCATACCAAATTTCAGGATTCTAGGTCAACGGAAAAGTACCCTATGAGTTTTGATTCCCTTGAGTGTCGAAATATACGTTTTTTGCGTAACATAAACGGCCGTATCTTTTTTTGTTTTCGTTAACTCAGAAGTTTAATTTTTTCACAGCTTCGAGGAACCGCAGACGTGAGTTATGTAAGATATATAGTTTTAATTTCAACTAGCAACAAACAGACAGACAGACAGACAACAAAGTGGTCCTGTAAGGTTTCTTTTTGAAGTATGGAACACTAAGGAGATAAGGGTTGTCAGATATAGTAGAAGTGTTTATAGAATTCGATGGATTTTGTTTTATTAATGAGTTGTTTGTTTACTATGAATTTAATTATTTGTCATTTTTACTCGTCTATCGGTTTTCATGAAAACTTCAACTATTGCAAAACGTAACGTTTAAAACGTTTTTTGAACACATTCATTGTGCGTACAGCTAAGGAATGGAATACCCTGCCGGAGTTTGTGTTTCCTCATAACTACAACCTAGAGACCATTAAGTCAATAATAAATAGATTTCTTCTAGACCAGCGTGCTCCATCGTCGACCAGACCGTCGCTGTCTATCAGTTGAAATAGTGGTCAAGCGTCCATAAATAAATAAATAAAACTGACGACCCTGTTACTTATCTCCTTTGTTGACTGTACCTATTTTTTGTGTTTTTTTTTTATTTATAAAATATAATCAAAAGTATCCAACAATAGTTATCAGATACAAGCGTTCAGTTTAACTACGGGACCACAGTATCGGCGATGGGTTTAAGTTCTAACTTCTAATGTAAGCACTTTGGCTGGGGGCCAGCCCCCGCTTGAGACACTACGCACGACGTATTGTATCGGCTGGTTATTCTGCAACACAGTGAACGGAATAAATGGATTGTTACGATGAAAATAAAGATGTTGGACGAGTAGGTAAGTGTAAAGTCAAAAGACAGTAACAAAACGCCATAAGCACCAATTGACAAAATTAAAGTGTTTCTTCCAAAATAGACTCTGCTTAGTGAAGGGTTGACAAAAACTGAATTTTGATTATATTTTTTTGTTTTAATTATTGATAATTAAGTTGATCTGTATTGTAATATGGCAAATTGCTTAACAATTAATTTACATGCCAACGATGTAACAGCCTTACAATAATACTGTCAAAGACCTCACTTAGGTAAAGATTTGAATCGATTGATTATTTAAGCAGCTAAAATCAATTTTCTAACAATATTTTTTCAGCGTCATCCATTTAAAACATACAATATTTTTCTTAGTAAGATACAACCATTCCATACATTCTCACAAACGTCAAAAATTGCAGAATGTAGCTGTCGCGGACTCGGTCCGGGCGATCATAAATTACTTGGGTTTGATTAAGGCGGCGCGGGCGCGGGCGCGATCTTGCAGCGGTAGCGCCCCTGCACCCCTGCACTATGCACCGGTGCATCGTGGTACAGGGTGCTCACTAAAATGTCACCCTCTTTTGTATTCAATATAAAAGAACTCAGAAGCTTAAAGGTTTGTGCCCATTCATAAAAATCTTTGAACTGGTGCTAAACAGTTGATTTTAAGCAGATTCTTAATTTAAAATCTGTAAAAAGAAAATTCGTATTGGGAATCTGGAACCAAACAGTTTACAGAATAAGACCGAGAATAAAACAAATTATTTTTAAGTAAGAGCACTAACTACAGTTTGGTGCACAACTTGAACAACGAATTAGAGTAATAAGTATGTCAAATCAATTTAAAAAATTAATTTCTTATTAAAATTATACCTATATATCTGTACCTACATGCTCGTAATGACACTTTTTAACTAGGGTACACAAATAACCTATTATCTAAAATACGCATATGCGCTTATCCGTCCTACATCCTTTTACAAAACGCCTAGACATCTAACGATCTTGCATGTTCAGTAATTAAAAAGACATGTCACTGTAACGACCAATTTAGAACCGTGCACTAGCTTCTGACGTTTTATAAGTGCCCATGTAGGCCTATGTGAAATAAAAAACTTTTGACTTTGACTTTGTCTGACATTAAGCACTAAACATCAAATCAGTCATAGTAATTAGTTAGATTCAAAACAATAATTTAAATCCTAACCTTCACAAATAATAAATGGCAATTATAAACTTTACAAAATTACTATGGTAGGTACCTAACTAATTCGGTACCAAAATTCCAAATTGTAATTGGTTTTGGAGCCCGCTGTAGATAAATTTCGCCACATTGCCATCTACTTTTGGGATTACCGTTGTAAGAAGGGGATCGTTTATTTCCTTTCTATTCGAACGGTTCCAAAACTTTTGCTACAGCTTTCATTTTAAAGTTCAATTTTGTTATTAAATAGGTTAAATTTTCATTGAAAAGTTGCAAGCATAAGTATGTGACAATTACGCAAAATATTATACAAAAGCGACTTCCTGTGAATATTTTATTTTTATTTTGTTGGGTGGCTTACAGCTAACAATATATAATATAATGGCAGGCTAGAACATGACGAGTCATTTACAAGCCTCCACATACAATATAGGAGTGCCTATTGTTGAAAAAGTTACAAAAATAATTGAAAAACTCGAGTTAGTAGAGAAGAAAAAAATAAAAGGCAAAAATGTTTTTTTTTATGATATACACAAACATTTTTTAACTAAGTCATCAGGCAAATAGTGATTTTTAATGGAGCTGGTTCAATTTCTCTTAAAATTTAATCGTTAAATCATGAGAAAATCTTTTTGGACTTCGTGTAAGTTCAAGGTATTTATATTATGCAAGTAAATGTCCGAGAATGGGTTATTTTTTATGTTTATTTATTAAACGTCTCACTGGATTCCAATTAATAAATGTTGATACGTATCAAGTTGATAAGTAATCAAAAACAGAGTAATTAACACGAATTTTTCAGAGTATCTTCAGGTCAACTAACCTCTAGTAGCGACACTTTAGTTGTAAAACCCTTTATCACACTGTTTTAATGCCGCCATATTCACAAATTATTTTACGACACGTTTACAAACTATAAAATGACGTTGTAAACTAAAGGTTTAAGTGTTCTGCTAAGTCCTCGCTCGATGAGATGAAAAGTCATGAATCAGCAAATGTTTGGCCACTGCTACCGTGGCACAAGAATGTACAGCTCACTTCCTAGTTCATATAAATTTTATGAAGATTTTAATGAACATCTTCTTTGTCCCCTCCTGCCTAGGGATGCAAACTAAACGATCGTAACTTGGCTAGGGAGCCAAGTTACGATCGTTTAGTTTGCATCGAACGGTTCCGGTTCCTTTGTTCTAACGTCATCTTAACGCTCAGTCACGTGGTCAGAACAAGGGAATCGGAGGCGTGTCCTACTCGAAGCGTTCGACGCAAACGAAACGATCGTAACTTAGCTAGGGGGGCTGTTCCCATTATTTGGTGTCGAGTCTCCTCGCTAATCGGCGCCAGATTATTTTTATTCTATCCTGAGTTCTGGCAAGTTTAGGGTAATTTTTACATTTCTTTGCTTCTCCTGCTAACATGTCCATACCATCTGAAACAGTTTTCCGTGAGTTTTTCGGTAATAGGCGCGATTTTAAAGCTGCCCCACCTCTCGCCCACCTCAGCTTTCATCTCGTTGGTATGCTCTTTTTGCTCATGGGTCTTCTTTAATGTGTAGCATTCGGATACGTACAATAGCGCCGGGTGTACTACAGTTTTATAGACTTAAATAAACGATTTAATTCATTAAACCCCAAACAAATGCCAGCGTCCGCTCTCTCAATGTCTTTCTGTTGTGTCTCTAATTACGGTATTCGAAAGGTTAATACACTTAATTAACGACCATAATAACCATTTTAATGAACATACTTCAGTAAATACGTAATTTTTACGATGGTGAACACTTTTTAATGACATACCTACAACTTATTACTAAGATACAAAAATTAAAAATTGAAAAAATAAATTAAAATCCAGTCGTTTTTATCATAAACTAAAATCTACAAATAGTTGCATATACACATAATTATCTACTTTTATTACATCTAATGAAAATTATTTCAACTACCACCACAAAAAAACTCGGCAATAAAAAAAATTACGCAGAAATAAATACCTAGTTAAACAATGACAGATGGCAATGTAATCCCAAAAACTTTGAGCACCGCTGGAGTATCGTGTGAATAATCGCACCGAGCAATGTCGGGATTTGATGAAAGAATCCGGGAAGTCCCGGGGGTCCAGATGACGTCATCGATACCACCTCCAGTGCCTTTCAAGATTATTTTGAGGGTGTATTAGCTGCGACGATCAACTCTTATCGTAAAGGAATCTGAATAAGGAGAGGAAATACTATAGTGGTGGTAACAGCCTTATACATAGAAGGAAATCGCGTGAGAGACTCATTTGCTCATTCTATACCTACCTAACTGGACGATATTTTAGACGGCCCTGCTCTTCGTTGGAGGTCTTCAAGAAAAGAATTAGGGAACGTTTATTGTCAATATGACTCATAAATATAAGAATTGGTTTTTATTTATTTTACATGTTAAGTTGGTAACAACCCCGACTTACGAGTTGTAGGACGGTTCACACCTAGCCAGCCGCATTACTTTGTGTAATTTATATCATCACCACTGCTCTCAAAACGGTGAAGGAAAACATCGTGAGGAAACCGGCATGTCCTAAAAACAAAAAATTCGAAGACATTCACCAACTCGCACTGGGCCCACGAGGTGGATTACGGCCCATTCCTTCTCCTAAAGATGAGGCATGAGTCCCAACAGTGGGAACATTAAAAGGCTGATTATAATAATAATAATATAAATATATGTCATGTTTATGCATTGAGTGATGTACACATATTTGTTTAGTTTTTTTTTTTATTATTCTCGATAGGTTGGCGCTTGACCGCCATCTCACCTGATGGAAAGCGATGATGCGTTGATGAAGTTTATTTTTAAATTCTAAGTAAGAGTGAATTAACGTAGGTATGTTTTAATTTTGTTGTGCACCTATAGTTGTCCTCGTGTGCAAAATTCCTATAGTCAATTTTTTTACTGTAATTAAACCCAGTTGGTAGTTAAGCTCGCCTGTGTACATCATCTGTCCTGATACAAATGTTTTGTTTAAAACTTTAAAGATTTGTGTACAGTCAGGGGTCAAAAGTGCAGTTCCACCTTACCAATGCTAAAATGTCTAAAAATTTTTTGTAGAAGAGGGTCAATGGTTCATGACTGATGTTATTGGCAGCATACATTCTAAAGTATTGAATAAACTAGTTGTGGACTATTGAACTTCTACAATAAATAAATTTTAGACACTTTAGCAATTTAAGACTGCAACTGCACTTTTGATCCCTGACTGTACAATAAAGAACATTTTATTCTGACGCTTTAAAATTAAGATGTATTATTCAAAAACAGCTGATTAAAAAATTCAAAGCGATTCACAAGTAGCTAGTCAGTAACTGTAGAAAAGACATCAAAAGACAAAGTAATTACTCAAGAACGATAAAATCTCAATAGCGCATAAAATTGTCATTTCCTAGAAAGACAATTTCATTCTTTTTATTTATTATTTTATGAATCTGCAACATGGTGCATAATTGGATGACAGTCGAGGCTGAATGTAAAATGTTCTATTTTTATCCTAGAGAGGTTCGTGGAAAGTTTATTTTAGACGTCCTAGTTCTCACCAGCTTCTTTTCACTCTTAGGTTGTTATACATATTTACTTAGACCCGAGTTAGCAATGAAGATAGCGGTAACAGTTTCTCACCTGAAGTTAGATATATTTATTAAAGCGTGAATGGTGTTAGAATTCTTTGTAAATCGTCAGTTAAAAATAGTAGTGGAATATCTGAAAATTTTGGTTTTTTTTTAGGGTTCCGTACCTAAAAAAGAAAAAACGGAACCCTTATAGGATCACTTTGTTGTCGTCGTACGTCTGTCTGAGATCTTTTATCTTGGGAACGCGTGAAAGCATCGAGTTGAAACTAAAACCACAAAACCCTTCCTACTTATTTACCTATTTTTGGTTTAGAAGAAAATCTTTTGAGCTTGTCAGTTCTTCTATTATGGTTACAGATTCTCAGAAAACGCTGCAAAAATAACCTGAACTCTACAGGTAATGCAACAAAATTGCGCACACGAGCAGGTGTGCAATTTCGTTCAAAAGCTTTCAGTAACTTTTCCATCGTAATGCAGTTAAAAAGCTAGTGACGGCAGGACACAGCAGGGCCTGGCAGTACCGTGATTTAGGGTGGCGAGACGCACTACGGGGTATGAAGTAAAGAGGGGGGAGAGGTAGGCCCAGTGAGATTAACCATTGCCTGTTAATTACGACAAATGGTCATTGAGCGACGAATAATGGTTGGGCCAGTTTTATCGGCCTGCACTGTAACGTTGTAATGTAGAATTGTGACGGGACTTTGCCTCCACAAATGCGGAATTCCGCATGTTAACTTGCCTACGTTCCTCTACTTTTTTAGTAAAATTGTAAAGGAGGTCTAATTAAGGAAATCAGCTGTTTTGTTAGAGAGGGTATACTTCTTATGTGATCTCATGACCATCAAGTCAGAATCTGATGATGGAACCCTGGAGAATTAACTACTCCTGGGGCTAGCCGACCTGAGTACTTATTTGATATTAATTTGAGTTTGATACCTCCACGCGATCCTGAGAAAATCAGTTTGTTGTCCGTCTTGAAAGATGGACAACAAAGTGATCCTATAAAGGTCACATTTTTGCCGACTGAGGTACTATACAGTTTGGAAAAATAAGTCGGGCCCTGGAGGGAAACTACCTTAAATCTTTAAGTTGGCTCACTTTACTTAAAGGAGACATTCCTTTATTTTTAAAAAGAAACAAAACTGCATTCAAAACATTTTTTTAAACTCGCTTGCCTCGCCCGGGACTCGAACCAACTAAAATAAAAAACATACACTCGCTATTTTATTATATTCACTAATCAATCGAATTATTATTCAGGATAAAATTCCTCTAACAAACATATTTTGGTCTTAAAAATAAAAATTATCGTAAAATCTAACGAGTTACACTTAAATGAGCCAACTTAAGGGTTTAAGGTAGTTTCCCTCCAAGGCTCGACTTATTTTCCACACTGTATAATAATGTTGCAACACGTTTTTTTTTTTACTTCTTTCTCCGCTAATTGGCCTCCGTTACGTCCCTTGTTGTAAGTGCGTCAATTGACCAATCTGTGCGAAGCTTCGTGATGACAGCTGTCATGTAATTGGTGGTAATTGTCCGCTTCTTGTCGGTTATGCGGTAAGCTGGATTGATGGGCCGGTTAATGTGTTATTATCTCGTTAATGAGAGTTTATATAATATGTCTTGACTGATGATGAGTGGTGTCAAACACCCTTCAATTTAGGCTCTAGTAAGAAAAAGATACGTCAAATAACTCGAAAACTGAACAGTTAAACTGATCTCTCTAATTTAACTTCACTCCATGTTAATCGAAAATTAGACAAGTAGTCTCTAGCTGGTAGTACGAGGGATATTACGGTTAGCGACTACTTATCTATCTAAAATATATATATATATAATATAATATTCCACAACTACCAGTCCAAAGTAGTCTAGTCCCAAGCTAAGCAGAGCTTGTGTTATGGGTACTAGACAAATGATAAACATACTTATATATTTCTAAATACATACATATATAGATAAATTACACCCAGACTCAGAACAAATGATCGTGCTCATCACACAAACATTTGTCCTGGGTGGGAATCGAACCCACGACCTCCGGCATAGCAGTCAATTTCACTAACCACTAGGCCAACAGGCCCGTCAATCTACATATATGAATCTATATGAATTTATTTCGAGAACCGTAATTATTTGTATTTCATTTTAAATGAACATCTGATTTAAATTTAAGTCCCAATTTACTCATTTGGCTTACAATTTCAGACTTCTACTTATGTTTTTTTTTAATTTTCTTTTAAGTGGACCAAATACGAAAACTGAAACAGGCCTAACTTAATAAATAAATCGTCTCTCAACCAACAACCACACAACTAATAAACCAGCCCACTCACTAACACGGCAGTGAAGAATTCCGCCATCTAGTATCGAATAGCGGCAATAAAAATAGTCACCCGGACAATCACGGGGCAATAAATTGAACCAACCCCAGCTAGAGGGCGCACTCATTTATTTTTCAGAATGTGAATAGTCACATTGTGTTCCCGTAGGAATTCTATTTTAAGCCTACATGTGTGTTGTTATGAAGTTTAGCTGTAAGTATGATGACCAATGATTTCGTTAGAAGAAGTGGTTAAAAGCACTATACACCTGAATTGGGCCTGCCATGGTTTTATATTTGTTTTTTTACCTATCATCCACCAACCGGTTAGCCCGCGTGGTAGATTACAGTCCAGCCTCATCTAGAGAGGAGGCCTGAATCCCAACAGTGGGAACATTATAAGATTGCTTATGCTTATAGGCCCTTAAAATATAACCTTTAAAAAGACGGTAGGTAGGTATTATTAATATGAATTATGATTTATTAAATTCAAGTCGTATTGTTTTTTGTTTAAAAAGAACGTCGTCCCTTCGTATCGTCGTTTGCGAAAAGTAATCTCTGGAATTGCTAATCCAATCCAACTTGCCTGCTGCGATCTTCCCGTCCTATTATAATTTAGGTGCTTCAAGGCTAGAGTGAATAGGCTCTTAATAAACTAGTGCAGCTCACCATCAACGATTACATCACTACTTACCATCAGATGGGATAGCAGTCAAGCACTAGTTTATAATTTAAATATATATATATATATATAAGAAAATTCAGTCACTCTTCGTTCCAATAAAAATGCACGATTGCTGTTGAACTTGAAAGACCACAGAAGCAGAACAAAAACCCTTAGTAGCTAAATATTTTACCCAAGTAAGAAAAGCAAGCTGTTAATTAACCGCACACACAGACGTTGGTAGGTAACTCCTGCTAAAGCTCAACCACATTATTACCAATGGGCACCGTAAGATACGGCTAAAAGGATTAAATCCGGAAGGTCCACCTGCAGAGCACTAATGACTGTGCTACTATTATTATCAATCGGCCGAACGTGCCCACCTGCCATTAAGCTGTATCTATTCCCCAAATTCACTGTACCAGATTAGGGCAGCGATATATAGGAAGAAAATTTAACCTACTTATGTGAATTAGTAAAAAAAACGGTCAAGTGCGAGTTGCACGCACTGAGGGTTCCGTACAAATTTACATATGTAAATACCTAGTTAAATTCCCGAATCGAGTCTAGACTAATCATTGCGAAAAAAAAAATTTCTTTTGCGATTCTGTAAACATTACAAAATCAGTTCAAAATCAAAAAGATTTTTTTTTGTGACGTATCGTCGATCCTATAAAGGTCCCGTTTTTGCCGACTTAGTTAAGGAACCCCTTAAAAAAAGAACATAGGTACTCGTACCTTCTACCTAAATAAATAAAAAATTTTTTTTTCTACTTATGGTCGTTATAGACTTTGAAATCATCCAACCGATATATGAACCCCATACCAGTTTCATTAAGGGCCATGGGTGAAAAGAAAGAGATCCCCGGGGCCCTGCAACAATGGCAAAGAAGGAACAGGAGTGGGTTTTTAGTCAGTAAAAGTCTACACCCTCTCGCCCCGCCCAAGAGCGGAAAAAGCGGAAATCATTAGATAATTTTCCGAAAAGAAAAAAAAACAGAGTCATTAGAAAGTCTATATGTGAAGACGATTTGGACAAAAAAAAATCAGCGAGTTTTTAAAATAAATTAAGAACATAAGCAGTACGTGACTATTCAAGAGACGTAACTGAGGAGACGTTACGTCTCTAGTTGCAAGTGCGTCCGTCGACCATTCAGTGTGACGATGCGTATTAATGTCATATGTATACATTTTAAAGAATCATTGTAGAATCTAAAAGTCACATAATTCAGTCCATAGTCATGCTGCAAGCACGGTTGTTTGGGCATTCTGTGGTGATCAAACTGGAAATTAAGTTACAGTAACGAAATTCAAATTGAGAATATCTTAATACTAGTTAGTGGTAAGTCGGTACTTAGTCAATACAGAGTACGGAGTACGGTCGGCAGTTGTCGGCAGGAGTCGGCAGCTCAGTTGCTAAGGCTTCGGAAAGCTCTCAGGGATCGTAAACCTTCTGTCCGCAGTTTAATCTTTCGGAAAATTTGAATCCAGATAAAGGCTCGTCGCAAGAGGCCTTTTAATTAACTCCGGACATAAATTTTCATTGAAATTCAGATCTTGATGTTGATATTTCACGTTCAGCTTTTAAAATTCCTATTGGATTTCACTTGTGTTTTTAGGATTTGTTATTTTTGCATTTTTTCTTTAAAAGGTTGATGATTTTCCTAATGGTTCAATTATTGAGTTTAAAACACAAAACGGTTTTACCGATGGCTGGGGATTTGTACCATACAACATAACTAAGCTAAGAACAAGCAATAAGTATCACTGAACTGCTACAAAACTGTATTTAATACTTACTAGCATCAACCAAATGTTTTCTAAAAACGTTTAAAAAATAATTCAAAAACACTTCTACCAAACGTTGCTATCAAAATGGAACAGTTTACAAAAGTGGGTAAAATAAATTGTTCACGGGCGATCGTTTTCCGCTATCGTCACCTACGTATAGAGATGGAGTGAAAGAAAATAGGGCGAGCTCCCGGGGCCCGTAAACCTGCGCCGGTTTATCTCTCGGAAAATTTGTATTCGGATTAAGGACCGACCCCCTGGAATCTATGCCAACGCGTACATTCAAGTACCTCAGAAACTCAAGCTAACTGATACTTGATGATAGCTGAAAGAAGATAAATGTAAACAGAAAAAGTAATTAAAAAGAAAATAATTAATTACGATCTTGCTGCGTATCAAGTTATCCAATCAACTTACGCCACTAATAATGAAGGTACGAAAAATCTCCGAAAAATAAATAGAAAACTTCGCGAGGGAGTATCGTGTCAAAGTTTGTTAAGTACACGACACGCTCTGAAAACCCCGACAAAGGTACGCGTATGCGGACCCACAACAGCGGAAAATTCGATTTTCTGGCCCGCGCCTCTTAATGCGGCGTGGACCACGCATTAGGCCCAACCCTTGCCACAACTCCGCTGCGGAAACAGTTCGTTAATCAAATTCACTAAACCAATCTCCGATACAGATAGCGAAATCACAATATATTGCTTCGGACCCTGATAAAACAATCCAGTCAAGGAAATTGCTGGCCACTATATTGACCGTGTGTTTCGCGATGGTCGCCACAAAAAAGGTCAAAGAAAACTATCACGAACCCGAATTGCAGATGTTTATTGGTATTTACAAAAAGGGCTTGTTTTTATCAAAGTTTATGAAGAAGATACAGAGTCTGAGAGCCTCAATTACATAAGCCTAAGAGCATTTGGGAAAGAAGCCAATACCTACGTATCTTAGACACAACACGAGGAATATAAAAGTATACAGATTATTGTTATTACTTTGGGTTCAAGATCAGACACAGCGCTTGATAGGTATTGCTAGGATTCAAGGATATAGAGACCAAAAAACAATATTACCAATGAAGAAATCGAAACAAAAAAAATATATACACGTAGTGGCTTTTCCCAATATATTTTCCAAATAACATATGGGAAACAAAGTAGGAAACAATAAAGGCAATATGGGTGTGCAGAAACTACTTTCTCACAATAACGTCGGGGTAATCGCAGTCCGATATATAAGCGAGGAGTCGGCAGCAGATGGTGGGGCAATGTGGGTCGACTCCTGATAAATGTTCGCGAGCCCGGGGGAACGGCGGAGCGCCGCGGCCTCCACGCTGCGATAACGCGCGAATTAAACCACGCCGCTTTTAAACCGCTAACGACTGCTGTGTATTATCTGTCTCGTAAAGCATTGGCTCTGTACTCAGTTGAATCGTCTGCTTTAGACTTGCTGATTATTTTTTGCGCTGAGATTTTGCCGTCTTTTTTTTCTTTATGGCGTACACTATAAGGGTTTAATTCTGTTTGTTCACCATGTTTGAGAACCATTTTAAAATAATTCTCATCAGTTGTTATATCTGCTGTGATTGCTCGTTTTTCATTAATGTATAAATGATTAACGCTTAAACAGTTACCCTAAACGACCATACAAAATCTGACACAAACAAGAGATCAAGTGACTTCTCTCACGTAGAGGGCGTCTCACATTCGGTTAAAGGGCACTAATAGTTAGTTAAGTGTCGGCAGTTCCCATTGACCCGCACAACGCATTGAGCAGCCGGATAAGCGCTGAGCCCTGTACCGCATTAATAAAGGTAAGTGCGCCCGTGTTGCTTAATGTGTCGTTATGACCCGTCCTGAAAAACTTCTTCTATACCCCTGATACTTCCGTCAACAATCGAAATTCTACTTTACAACATACAGCATAAGATACAAAGTTGTAATAAACTTATCTAAGCCACGTTTACGGGAAACCATGAAGGGCCTGCAATTTTAGCACTTTAGATTTGCCAACTCAAAATAAACTTTATCACCGGTGATGATAGTACTAATTGGCCTGTGAGTAGAGGTTCGATCGCAGCGAAAGTCCATTGTACAAAGCATTAGTCTACGCTGAAAACTAAGAGCGTCGGTGAAAGTGCTACCGACGCGAATTGTTAACACCCATGAATTTGGAAGGCTGGAATTTATTATTGTATTGTTTTAATTCGTGTACGGAGTCAAAACTGTTTTACAGAAAAGGTTGGAAAGGATTATGTTTACTGTTTTCAGTCGTTTTGTTTTGTGTAAGTTTACAATGTCCACGGGACTCCATTAAATGGTGCCTAACAGGTATTTTATATTACTGAACGGGAGAAGTTTTACCATCCAGAAAAAAACAATTTGGTACGTATGTACAAACAACTCCTACTACAATGTATCAACGTTAATGTAAACGGAAAATAATTTTAACATAACACAAAAAGTTTTTCCCCACAAACGGATTACTTTCCCGACCTAGATTTCTCTAACAGCAAAAAAGGAAACGCGTCCCAGTCGTACGTAAGCCACTCAGCCAGGCGGCCAAGCCTAGCCGAGTGGCCATGTTAGCCACTCGGCTAGGCTTGGCCCTGAACAACTTTGGCCTAAAAACCACGACTATTTCAGTTACTGGGTCAGAATATTTAGATAGAGAATTGTAGAGGTGAGCTTTTTATTCAAATTTGTAGTATTTCATTATATTTAGTTCTGAAAATAAAATTCTGTATCAATTTTCAGCAGATCTCTACAACATTCAACATGCATGTCATGAGATTAGATATTCTACTCATTTACTCAATCGTACTACGGTTAATTGTTGTAATTTAGTTATTTAGTAGTTTTTGGTATCATTATCTACACAAGGTACAAGGAAAAATACTGATAAGGCTTTGCAATTATGTCAAATGACCAACAACTTAATCTTGTGACACCCTATTAATGTTAATTTTCTAATGTAAATTGTATTTTTGGTGTACAATAAAGAATATCTATCTATCTATCTTATTTGAAATCGGTTGCCAACCAAGAGGTTGACTCGTATGCAGACCGCAATTAAGTATGAGAAACTTAGTCAGCTAAGCGAGTTATGATAAACAAACTTAGCTTTAGGCTGGTGACACATTTAGAATGTCCATATTCAAAATACAGTACCTGGATAGTCTCATCATAGGAGTAGTTGCGACTCGAGGCCGCTGTGCTCATCTCACCGGTGCGCGCACGATTGCGGCGACATCTGGAACAACACGTTTAAGTTCAACATAACTGTGTTTAAACATAAACAGACCACTATGAACATAAACAATGCCTTCAAAAGTTCAACTATGTAGAGGTGTGAACCGAAATAAAGAACGTTGGCGATGAAATCATTACTGTTATCGTAAGCTACGAAGTTTCATATTTTAGCGTTGACTATTTGAAGCGTAGGTACCTAATTAGGTTTACGTTTGCCTCAGTTATTCCAGACGAGTACTTTGTGTTTGGTTTCTACGTTGCGTTTCTTCCTAGCTGGACTTTTTGTGTTTACAGATGACTTTTTAAATACTACACAGTACCTACACTGCGCTCCAAAACACAAATCATTGATACATAAGCTACCCAATTCAAAAGGCTACCCAACTTAAATGGGACAGAACATGTCTTCCGCATGCCTGACGAACTGTGGTCGTAAAACTCAGAATTAGTTCCCTGATACAGCTACACGAGACCGCGGTAGACCACGAAAGATATGAAGAGACGACATGGCTCCTTAAGAATTGAAAATAAGTTTTAAAAAAAACGTAATCCGTCTAAAGGAATGAAAGAAGGCCTTTGCCCAGGACTGAGATAACACGGGCTAGTAACAATAAACTGAATAAGAAGCATTCTACATGAATTCTAGCAACTTTTGTGAGCAATTTTTTCGTTATTGAATTTACCTCCTTCAAACTTGCTCCCGCAAAGAAGAGGAAAAGATAACAACTCAATACTCTATTACGCAAATTAATATGCAAAACCGCACACGCAGTCTTAAAGAAGTGAGTGCAAATTATTTAATAGAAGCACGCCAGCTGTTGGTCTGAAGTTGGTGAAACTTGTCCGGGAGGCTCATGAATAATTAAAAGTGGGAATAGGGGCGATAACTCACGGCCCGCGCCCGGACGCTCACAAAATAACACTTCTGTTGAGGAAATGCCGCTTTTTATGACTTAATTAGATACATCTCGGCCCAAGAGACGCGAGACGTGCTATGCGGAAGCGTGTGTACCCGTTGGAGCCGAAATTAACTTAACAAGGGTAAGTAATAAAAATGCTGCGTCATTCCAAGTTGGGTTATGGCGACGTCAAGCGTTACGCACCGGCTTTTGTTCTTAAAGTGGGTCGCATCAATTTTGTTGCTACTGTGTTGAACTATAGAGCAGGAGGTAATGGTACCAAAGTTTTATATACACAATGCTTAATGACTGGAAGGTGTCTTTAGAGATATTCGGAACTTGGTGTAAAGTCTCTCTAATATCTCTATAAGAAATCACGATCTGCTGACCTGTGTCGCCAAACACGCCGGATGACTCTAGGGTTGGGATTGGGCGGGGAGTGGACATACATAGACTTAACCAGACAGTGGTCGGAACTACTTAAAGGCGAAGATATCGACACCAAGTAGCGTTCTGGATTTTTTGTCAGCAAAAGATCCTAGCAATTAGCTGTGTGTGAATCCATATCCGGCACCCTCGTTGTCCCGCAAACTTCCATTGAAAAGGGAGGATCCTCTGACCAGACGGGTTTTGTGTCTAGTCCGAGTTGATTTCAGGCTGTTGCATGTGTTCTAATCGCATAAAGAACTTTAATAATGCAGTGCAAGATTTTGAATTTTAGTTGATATGAGGCGTCATAGATGTCGCCCGGTATTCGTCAACTATTAACGATATACCTTTTAAAAGCAGGAGAAACCCTACACTGGGTTAGAAAACGCGTTCACTACTTTAGAAAACCGAAGTAACCAGTTTCATTCCAATACCCAAACGACCTCCCTCAACAATATAGTTAACATATCGTAAAAACCTTACCGACACTTAAACTTTTTCCAACCACCTCCACATCTAATAGCCAATAGAACTAACCTTTTATCTCCAACGTTTGCTAAGGCTGACTACCCACGAACAGCCGTTCAGTTGGCCATCTAATGGACCGAAACAACCACTATCTAGTTCAGACACATATTTATAAAGTCCTGATTATCTAAAGTGCAGCAGAGAGTTTCACCACAGCCTGCGATAAGGAATCCAGTTAACGAATTTGCCAGTTTTACAGCTCGAATAAATGTTTCATTTAGATTCTTGTGGCTTCAGAGTACGGATTGTGCGTTTCTGATTTGTCTAGAAAGTTTTAGTGGAACTAGGATTGTTTTAGAAACTTTGGAAGGCGCGTTCCACTGCTCTTCCAATACCTATAGAAATAAGTTTTAAAAGGAAGGTAAACTCAAACACTTCTGCCTTGGTAAAAGTGTGTGAATTGGATCAAATAAAAGGTGGAAATTACTATGCTATGTTGATGGAGAAGAAAAGAACCACTTTTTTTCTTTCTTTCTTTAATTTGGAGTCGTTCAAACAAATTTTCCCGCTCTGATTTGGAGCGAGATATGAGACTTTTACTGGCTAAACTGGGTGGGACACATATTACTTCAGGTGCCTTTTACGTCCTAGGACCACGAACTCTTTCGATGAATTCTGCAGCCCATAGAAAATAATCTTAAATTCGAATTAACGTGTTTTTTTTTTCGGTGGGAAAATTATCTTATGACATTCCCCGCTTTTGAGCGGAGCGGGAGATAGGGTCAGACTTTTACTGACTAAAAAGCCACTCCTGTTCCTTCGTTGCCTTTCGTACCAGGGCCGAGTCTTCCTTTCAGAATCAGACCCTTGGCCCTAGTAGGCTTCGACCGTGCTGGGCCCCTACAGTTGCTGACATCTCCATGAGGCGCGCGTTTTACTTGTGTGATATAAAATCATTTGATCACAATTTTGAAGTCATGTCATTAGTTTTATCATATTTATTAACCTGAAACAGCTCATTACTGGATAAAAAAGCTTTCTTTCCTTTTCCACACTTTCTGGTTATAGACATCCCTGATCTTGTGCATCGAATTCATTGTCAATACAATACAATGCCAATGCATTCGGAACGTTAATATCGATATAAAATATCCTACATACGTTTGACGGTGACACTATTCATGACTTACTAAAACAACGGAAAACGAAATAATAAGCTTTACAATAATCGCAAAAACTTCTATAAATACCCAAGAACCTCCACTGAAACCCTATCGTAACTTCGATAGAATATCTGAACAAACTTCCAGGTCGCGAGCTCATTTCATATTCGCTAAGATACTTAGATAAGCAATATTAGAATTTGCGAATTCTGAATATTCCTAATCTGCTTAATTTGTGGTATTTGCTAAAGTCTAGACTCAAATAAATTAAATGATTATCTACTAAGTGGAACTTGGATTTGGATTCCAAAATTATCGCGATCTCGGTGACTCTTAATTGTACAAACTGTGATTTTAATTGTGACTGTTTTGATTATTATTTTTTTTATATTTGTATATGAGTCAATGTTACTTGAAATAAATAAATAAATTATTATCGTTATTATTATTAGCGAAAATAAGAAACTTCGATGGAATTTGTTTTTGAAACATTCCAATCCTACCAAAAATATAAATTTGAAAATCTATTAGCATGAATTAAAGTTTGTTATTCAATCCGCTTTAAATATTTCGATTTGGATGAAGTTACATATCAGAACATAGGTTATGGTATGGATTAAACCATGCGATACTTTTTATTCCACTAAAATCAATTCAAATCACATTCATTCGCTACTCATTTTCGATTCTTCCTTCCTATTACTTCTGTAGCGTAGATAACATAGTGTAATGTCGGAACGTTTGAAAGAGTGATCGAGGCCCTAGAACCTAAAAGGCAACTGAAGGATATTAAGTACGTTTTAATCATTCAAAGTATGACACGCCCTCTCGTTCCACTCTAGAGTAGGAGAAGTACTTAGATGTTTTCACAACTCAAAACAAAAAAGTTGTCATAGTGTGCACACACATAGTTGTTGGAGAAGTAATAATAATAATATTATAATAATAATAAAAATTCAACAAATACCACACAACGCCTTCTAGTCTCAAGCTAAGCTGAGCTTGTATGAATACTAGACAACTGATAAAAATACTTATATATTTCTTAATAAATACATATTATAGATAAATTACACCCAGATACAGAACAAATGATCGTGCTCATCACACAAACATTTGTCCTGGGTGGGAATCGAAACCACTACCTCCGGCATAGCAGTCAGGGCCACTAACCACTAGTCCAACAAGCCACTCAAATAGTAGGTAGATAATTAGATGTTTTACCAACACAAAACAAAAACTTTGATATACTGTGATACACATAGTCGCATGTAGAAAAAGAAAATCGAACCCACAGGACCAGTAGCGCGGAAAGTCAATCGGTCAACGACTAGTCCGCGTCCATTTAAATTCTTTAGAAGCTAGTCATGTATTTCTTTTCTATTGTTTCTTAGATTATATCGACTCTGTAGTGTGATCGTGATGGCCATGACCTAATCGGACATTAATTAAGAATTCTATCAATTTTTCTTCTTTTTTTTTACGTAGAGCTTTTCTCGCACGTTGTTACAGTAGTGAAAGAACTAAATCTATAAAAGACAGTATACTTCAATGGTAATTAATCTATAATATGTAAGTATTTAGAAATATTTAAGTATGTTTATCAGTTGTCTAGTACTCATAACACAAGCTCTACTTAGCTTGGGACTAGACGGCGTTGTGTGATAGTTGTGTGAATATTATATTAGTTGGTGGTGTAGGTACAAGGAAGGATTACTAACTACACATTTAAAATTAAGATTTCTTGTGGAAATAAATTGGTGTTCCTCACTGTGCTGTGTGAATAACTACACCAACTCAAATAAGACTAAAACCCAAATCTTGGGGCGAAAATTCCATGACACAATTCTTCCTATTTAGCTTCTTAAATGCTCATACATACATTCCCACTCGTGTCATAAGACACCGTGTGTGCCAGCATCCCGGAGGTGATATGAAAAAAGTGTGTGTGTCGGCATCGATCCAGCGCGCTTGTGATTCGCGTCACGGCTGCAGGCCTACTGCGCCGTCGCCATGGTAACGAGCCCGCCCGAGTGCCGCACACCTCATGACGACTATTTTGGACAGTTTAATAATAATAATTGAACTACAGTAAAAGTAGTACCTTTGATCCAATTAGGCTGATTTTGTTGTTAAGGGCATCCAACTCGACATACATTTTCACGGTTTTTCATACAACCGCTCTTGCGCGATTATGACGTTATTACACATTTTTCATTAGATATTTTGGAAACACAGTTCTTATCTTGTGGATATTATCTAGGCTTCTATGAAATCAATTTATAAATTTGTGTAAAACTATTCCAGTAAAGACCTCTGAAAATCAGCTATTTTGCATGAAGTTTGACACTTTATAATTTACTCAAAAAGTCAAAAAAGTATAACAATGGAAGCCTTGCAAATTTAATCAAGATTCTGAATGACGACAACTTTTTTCAAAAACTTTTAAGGATTAAATAAAATACGTATTTCCTGGATCAAGTTTTGTAAAATATTCGAGTAAATCACGGAATTACCGAATGCTAACAAAGTTTTCAGGTGTTACCTATCTCTCTTTTTTCGCGTTGCCTTTTCGTCAAACATCGCATTGGATTGCGTTAGATGAAGTAACAAGCTTTTAAACCATGCTCGATGTTGACGATAGGCGAGTTATAAAGGACTACTAGCCATTCTGTCAAAATATGAAGTGCTGTAGAACTCCTTAATTTAAAACCAGTCCTAATATACTCCTACAAGATCTTTATCTAAATATGGTTAGGTAATAATTTTTTGGATGTCAAGATAATAATTTACGAGTAGTAGTATTAAAAGGCTTCTACAGACAGGTGCGACGAGATAATGCCTCAACAATGACTAATGATGACGCATTTCTGTAGAAAATTTTATAGATTATTTTTTAATATTTTTACAAATGAAAAGGATTTGATTTTCGTTTCTAAAAATTATGAAAGGTAGTATAGTACTTTTCATAATTTTTCCAGTTACAATCTGGAATCAATAACCGAAATTGAGAAGAAAATAAAATTAAAAAGCTGCCAACACTGGTTCAATAAAGGGTTTCTTACAAAAAAAGGTCCGCAAACCGTAGCAGACGGCATGCAGACGATGCCGCAGACGGTATGCCGAGAGACGAGGAGCCCAATGTCAAGTGGGAACTTATCGCCAGGACTATGGAATTCAGACGTGCCACCCTACCTACAATACTCGAGTTGTTCTAACTTCTACCTTATGAAGGTTAGTTAGCCTTGTTTGTGTGTAAGTTGATGTAATTTTATTTTTCTTTAGTGCGTACGTAAATTCTTTTTCTTCTTACGTGGGAAATCATTGAATGACTCCTCCCACTCTGGGTGAAGGGTGAAGCGAGAGGAAATATCAGACTTTTATTGACTAAAACCTAACTGTATTCCCTCAATTGCCCTTTGCGGTCCAGCAACTCTTCCGATCTATCCCGCAGCCCTTGGTGTAATGTAAAATTGTTTACGCACACAGAAACAATACTATGCACGTAAATGTAAATACACATCCAAGATTTAAGCTAGAACTACACTGCGCACAGGTGTGCTACACACGCCGATCTGCACTCTAGCCAAGTTACGACCGTTTCGTTTCGATTCTCTTGCGTCGAACGCCTCGAGTAGGCCACGCCTCCGATTTCTTTGTTCTGACGTCATCGCAACGCTCATTCACGTGGTCAGAACAATCGAGAATCGGAGACGTAGCCTACTCGAGGCATTCGACGCAAGAGAATCGAAACGAAATAATCGTAACTTGGCTAGGAGGGCTGGGCGCGTCGGACTCCATACATTTCATATGGAAACTAGACTTACAGAGCTACACTTGATCCACGACGTCGTTCTACGTACAATACAGGCGTGTTACGCGAGTGCGTCGGTCTAATGTAGTTCTAACTTAACCCGCCTTCGTAAGAAATATACAAGATCTACCTAACTATACCTTCGTCTGTAAGTACCGAGGGTACGACCTTACCTTACCGCCCTGTCTCGAAGTTTGGGGGCTAGGCGCGCGCTAGAATGTGAGAACGGTATGAATTTAGAAAACTAATTAGAAAATGTAAGTTGGTAGGCAAGTCCTACGCGGTGCAGTTTTATGTGTTTGTCTTTTTTTTATATTTAAATGAAGCTCAGCCCCCCTAGCCAAGTTACGATCGTTTCGTTAGCGCCGAACGACTCGAGATGACGTCAGAACAAAGGAAACGCAGGCGTGGCCTACGCGAGGCGTTCGACGCAAACGAAACGATCGTAACTTGGCTAGCGGGGCAGGGTAGAGTTGAGGTTGACGACGGATCTAGCACCTATTAGCACGCTAAATCATTAATAAGTTTATCATAACGTCTCTTGTTTGTTTTTAAATTTTTGCCACGATTTCGACTTCGTCGCCTATCGTACTGGAGTCGTGCATTTTTTTAGAGTTAAATGTAGCCGATGGCTCTCATCATCTAATACCATAGATACTAAAACCAATGGTAACCCAGTCGCAACGCCCCTGACTATCAAGTTGTACCCCGTGGGTTCCAATTCAAGCAAACCCATTACTTTGTTTAATTTATTTCATCATTACTGCTCTCAAAAAAAAAGAAACGACCGACTTCAATTTAAAAAACACTGAAAATGGCAAAATAACTTTAATTTCGGAATTCGTTGTTAAATAACGAAGAGACATAAACTATTATAGAAACATCGAATTCCGAAATTAAAGTTATCTGGCACTTTTTGTGTTTTTTTTTTACATTGAAGTCGGTGTATTTTTTTGTAATTTTCTTTTTATAAAACTTAGTAGTCCCACCAAAACGATGAAAGAAAAAAAGTAAAACAAAAAAAAAACGCTTACAAAATTATACGTATTGATGGACTTATACAGTAGTGATCGATTCCATTAGACTGTTCTTCACCTGTCTCCATTACAATATTGCAATTAAAAACCCATCAACTACGAGTATGACGTGAACGGTGGAGCGTACCCCATGCGAGGCATACACATGGCGAACAAAATGTCACATTTTAACCACACGGACAAGGTCTACCACCTTGTCGGTGTGGTTAAAATATTCAGATTTTTATAATGTTTTTTTTAAACTTTAATTAAGTCATAATCAAAGATAAATGATAGCTTGCATAATTTGTTTATTACATTATTTTTTTAAAACTTTTGCTAGGAGATTCGCCCGTGTGATAATGCTCCTACAGACCAGAATAAAAATTATCACTGTGTGCCAGTCGTCCAAATTCATTTAGCATGGCCGGTGGCGTGATTGATTTTACCTAAAAAACATCCGAATATTGGCATTTACAGTTTTTCACATATTAATTAATTAGCTGTGACGGATTTACCAGCAGGCTGAGTGGAGTTTAGCCTAGGGTGGCAGATTTTAGGGGCGGCAAGAGGACTGAATTGTCTTTTTTTTTCCTATCTCAAACACGGCTTTCTAATGTCTTGCAGAAATATGTTTACATATTTACGAATACCCAAGGTTCAAAAATTGTTGGACTCACTTCGCTTGCTCTACTTATAATCAGTTTTGCCATCATCACAGCAATTATTTTTAAGTATTTTTTTCTTAATTTTCACCTAATCAGGCCGTGGCGCCAAATTTTTTAATTTATCGCTATCTCTCTACTCACTCGTATAAGTCCAAGTTTTTTTAAATTTCTATGGTCCAACTAGTGGTTGGATGCGGTGAATTGGGTGGCTTGTGTATGTGTATGTATTAGTAATAAATACTAATACATACACAAACCTTGGTTTTGGTTCTGTATATCTGAATAAATAATGTAAGTAAAAGTAAAGAAAAGAAAGAAAGAAAACATGTTTATTCTGCCTAAATAGACGTAAACGTAGAAAGTACATTTCCCCGCTCCATTATGACTGGTCTATTGGTCTGGTTAGTAGCCCTGACTGCTATGCCGGAGGTCGTGGATTCGATTCCCACCCAGGACAAATGTTTGTGTGATGAGCACGATCATTTGTTCTGTGTCTGGGTGTAATTTATCTATATCATATGTATTTAGAAATATATAAGTATGTTTATCAGTTGTCTAGTACTCATAACACAACCTGCAAAATATTATATTGTTATTAGTACTTAGCACACGATTGATCTTATATCAGCTAAGAAATATACTTACCCAAAAACTATAATATTTCTTCGGCAAGCTAACTCATATCTTTGCGTAGTTAGTAAAAGTAATCTAGAAACTGACCTTGATTTACCTACTTGCGGGAAATAGGGGTGCAATTAAGTCGATAGTGCATAAATTATAGAATACAATTACATTACCAAAAAAAGTGTGGGTGTTTGTAGAAATCAGTAGCGGCGACAAAAATTTGAATAGACTACTGGCGCAAATGTATAAGGCCGACATTGTTACTTAGTACAAAGTTGGATAGAATAGGAAGCAGGAACTACACGTGATCCTTCCATAGCATCTAGTCACGCATGACTACTTTTTACAATAATTGCGCACACGCACCCCTACACAATAAGCTCCGCGCCCCTGTCGAAGCTATCGAGTTATTATTAGCTACAGGACGCGCCCGCGCCGTCTTCCTGCTTCACCAATTAACCATAGACTCTTGTTTACCTTACTAGCGGTTTTGAACCGAGCAGTAGCAAACGGTCGGTCATTGACCCCCGACTATAAACTGCAGACGAATGAAAGAAAACTTTGATGACGCGTTTTATGGGCTCACTAATTTGGTGAACTACTCGGAGTTTTGTGGTTTGTGTGCGGCAGGTATTTTTTTATTATTATTATAGGCTCGCTCTTGACCACTATTTCACCTGATGGCAAGCGACGATCTGGTCGATGATGGAGCACGTTTTCCTAGAAGTACCTAAACTTTTCGCTCCTGACTTAAAGACCCTCAAGTAGCCATCAGGAAACACAGAATCTGGTAGAGAATTTCACTTCTTAGCTGTACGCATGATGAATTTGTTACGCCACAATTATGGCGGTAAGTCCCCTCTTTGAGGCGTGGTTGGAAAGACCTCACGGCGTCCTCACCTTCCGCATGACGCAGGTTCTGACCGGACACGGTAAGTTCGGGAGGTTCCTGCACCGGATTCCTGCGGAAATGACGCCCGGGTGTCGCCACTGTGTGGACCGCCCGGAGGACACGGTAGAGCACACGGTGGAGGTGTGCCCCGCTTGGGCAGAGCAACGCCGTGTCCTCGTGGGGGCAATCGGCGGCGGCGATTTCTCGCGCCGGTCCTTGGTTCAGGCTATGGTCCGGAGCGAGGAGGAGTGGCAGGCGGTCGCCTCCTTCTGCGAAGCAGTAATGCTAGCAAAGGAAGCGGCCGATCGCGTGAGGCAACGGTCCTTACGCTCCAATCGCCGCCGGGATTCCGATCCCGATTTCCGGCCACCGTAGGCGCGGGCTTGCAGACGGCGAGCAATGGGTGGCTCGCCGTCCGACCGTCCGGTAACCGTCCGGACCGAGCCCAAGTCGTCGACGGCGCGTACTGTTCCAAGCGCGCCTCAAGGAGATGTCAGCAAATCGTAGGGGCCCAGCAGGGTCGAAGCCTACTGGGGCCACGGGTAGTGTGAAAGCGAAACCCGGGGCCCTGGGACGAAGGCAACGAAGGAACAGGAGTGGGTTTTTAGTCAGTAAGAGTCTGACACTATCTCCCGTTCCGCCCAAGAGCGGGGATGTCATAAGATGATTTTCCCACCCAATAAAAAAAAAAACCTGTCAAAACGTTTTTAGTGTATAGGTGGGAATGTGGGATGTCCACCATGTACCGGTTACGGATGCTCACAGATGGAACGGGTCTGGCGGAATTAAAGTTATGCAATTCCGACGCACACATCCCTAAATACAACCGGACGAAAACCGACAGGCTAGCAACTCGGCGTCGATGCTCAAGACTAAAGATTTCACTTGACGACATCGTTGCCAATGAGCCTCTGTTTAGGTAAACTCACGTGCAAAAGCATGGATAGTACAGAAAAAAAATCTAGCGTAAAACCAGATTGAAATGCTGTTATCGATCACATTACATTATAATGTTAATAGATGGCGTCGCTGTGCTTCAAATTATTAATTAATGTTTATTTTTGTACTTTCTTTTTGTTTCTTCAAACACTGAAATAATTTATAGTTTCTTTTAAAGAGATGAAGAAATTAAAATTGAATATCAATTTATAAATATTTGATTATCTATGTGTTAGTTTTCAAACTTGAGAGGGTAGGTTGAATATGGATTTATAAATAATAACTAGTAGGTAGTATAAATAATACTTAGACCAGAGTTATGACATAGCTCAATATTGATTGTTCGCTAAGTTAATTTCGATTATCTCGTTCCAGCGCTTTTCATTGAATTTTATTTTTAACCAGGTGTATTGTCTACTTATTTTACCAAAATGTGTAGATATGCATTGTTGGATTTAGTAAAAAGAGCTCAAATAATTGCTATGCATAATCAAGGTAAAAACTTGTCAGGAATAGCCAGAGAGACCGGTGTAAACGTAAGTAGATTTTTTTTCTTCTTTTGTATAACAAAAACCTCCTATAAATCATTATTGGGTATTATAATTATATTCCTGTTTTATTGTTGCAGAGAAAAACAGTTGCTCTATGGGTAGGACGATTTGAAGAAGAGAGTTCTTTGAAACACCATAAAAAAGCTGGCAGATTAAAACTAATAAACATATTGCAGCGTCAAACCATGATAAGGGAGTACGAAGAAAATGGACATCTGTCGACGAACCACTATGATGGTTTATTTGTCACAAGCGTTGACACTGTTCGTCGTGCTCTTCATACTTAGCGAAAAGATACATTATCGGAGGCATGTTGTGAAATCCTTGCTATATGGATCACATAAACTTTGATTAGAGTAGTGTCATCTTTACTGATGAAAAAACTTAAGTCCAGTGAACACGGACGGTTATGTTTGTGGCGTCAAGATGATAAATAATTATGATTCTGAATGAATATTATGTGCTCAGTACTTATTCTCTGTATTAACTGGAGACCTTGTTATGTGTGTTTAACTTAATACCCGTATTTAAAACAACTTAAAAAAGTTATGAACACTTGATATATTGTTGTGCAATTTTATAGTTTTTAGCCTTCATTTAATCCTTTTAACATTTAGAATAAAATTATCTGGTCTCTTGTTTGTTTATTAAGGTTACATAAGCTTCAATCCTCTTTCCAATTTTGGAAACGAATACTTAAGCTATGGCCTCAATAAGAAGTTAGATATAATATTATAATCTTATTCGGTGATTAATAAACGGTGATTGTTGAATTTAAATAAGAAATTGTAAGAAATAAACATATTTATTTCTTAATAGTGCTTTTTTTTTGTTTGATGAGCCTGTTAACCATTTTTTTTCGTTTTGCTGAGTAACTACCCATTATATTACAAATAAATAAATATCCACTTGTTAGCTTTGATATAATATTCCTACCGATTTCTTTTGTTTGTTATTCATAACTTACAAAAAGTGTGAGTACTACGTGAGATTCGAACTCACGGCTAATTGATTTACGCATAGACTATCTGCACATGCTAAACCGCTAGGTCAACTTGACTCCAATTTGAATGATGAAATTATGAACTACAGTCAGTTGTTGATGACAATAATGACGCATGTGTCTATTTTCTTCAGACTAAAAGTCAAGTTTATACTTTTTGAGATTGCCTTTGGACGCCACTTAGCTGTGAAGAAACCAACGCCATCTAGTTAAATTTTAGAAAACTTGAACTGTAACGTGCAAGGGAAAATAGGCGTTAAGGTATCCAAGCACTTTTACTGGCCTCTGTACCTACCAGTTACCTTTGAACAAGATATTTTTTATTACACACAGCACCAATACCAAACTTCGCTAGCCAGTGCTATTAACAGAATTACCAAACTTTCCATAAAAACGGGGCTCTGTGCTCTGGTTTATAAACTTAAAATGACGAAGTACCAAATTATTTTCAGCCTTTTTTGAACAACTAGTAAACCCTAATCATTAATTAATTAATTATTAAACACTGACTATATTTTTTGCCGAAAATAGAAATTTTAAATTTAGAATCAGCTAATTAGTGTTTAAATAGTTAAGTATACAGAAACTTTTAGAAATAAGGTCCTGTCCTGTGATAATACCTACTTTTAGGGCAGTATTTAAACGAGTGCCTGACAAAAATAATTAATTTAGGTTATAGTATTACTAAGTGAGCGATTGACTGCGACTGACGAGAAATCAACAGAACAGCAACTTACAAACATTAATTTAAGTTACTTAAAATACAGAATGAGAAGCTCCATAATATTTGAGCGACTTAATATTTGTTTGAGTGTCAACGTTACGTCCTGCATTTTTTTCAATATTTGGCACATTATTTATTTCATTTATTTATACAGAGCGGCATTTTATCTTAAATGAAGTGTTTCGAATGCCCTAAATATCTAAGTACAGTATATCGAATGCCCTAAATATCTAAGTACAGAATATCTAATGTCCTAAATATAGATATTTATGTATAATGTATGTCACAAGGTAATTTAATAATTCGGATATTGCGAAAACTCGGATAATTAGATGTAAAATAAAATCTGCGAGCGAAGTAGGTACCTCAGTAGAGCTTCCGAAAGAATGGGACTTAAAATCAACATCGACCAAACCAAAGTCATGGTAAACAGCCATGTAGCACCCACTCCAATCAAGATCGGAGACTCTATACTCGAAGTTGTGGACGACTATGTTTACCTGGGACAACCTTAACCTTGGACGACGGTCCAGTTGGGAAGGTTTAACTTCGAGAAAGAGATCAAGAAGACTTAGTCACCTAAAAGGCAATGGAAAGGGCTATGCTTGAAGTTTCCTTACGTGATCGAATCGGGAATGAGGATATCCGCAGGATAACCAAGGTTACCGACACAGCACGAAGAATCGCCAAACTTAAGTGGCAATGGGCAGGGCACATTACTCGCAGAACGGATGGTCGTTGGGGCCGAAAGGTTCTGGAATGGCAACCACGTACCGGAAGACGTAGCGTTGGAAGGCCTCCTACAAGGTGGACCGACGACCTGGTAAGGGTTGTGGGAAGCCGATGGATGCGAGACGCACAGGACCGGTAATTGTGGCGACACTTGGGGGAGGCTTATGTCCAACTTTTCATTTAATATTTAATTTAATCTTGTCTTTTAACGACCGGCATAAAAAAGCTCATAAAAATTACTTATTTAAAACCTGTCTCCAAGCTTCTTTCCTTTTTGAATTACTGATTTATTCGTGGAGTAGTCTTACTTTCGGGTAACTAGTTGGACAAAATGTCTTCACCCTAATTGGTAGGTAGGTATATGTACTCCCCGGTCACCGTAGGCGCGGTTACGGACGACGAACAATGAGTAGCTCGCCGTCCAGCCGTACGCCGCCCGTCTGGTAAGGACCGAGACCGAATCGTCGACAGTGCGTAGTGTTCCATGCGCGCCTCACAGAAATGTCAGCAAAACCGTAGGTCAAAATTTCCATGGCCCTGGCGAGCATCGAACACCTACTGGGCAGAATTTTTCAAACATATAGGCAGGTAGGTGTGATACTAGAACGCAAAGGGCAACTAAAAGAAACAGGTGATATTTAGTCAATAAAAGTTTTATACGCCCTTTCACTTCATCATAGAGCGCAAGAAGTTATTAGATGACTTCCCACCTCATAAAAGAACTATGCAGTTATACAGATATAAGTACCTAATCGGGTAAAATTATAGTGCTTACTTATTACTTACAATTTACCATTTAAACCTAAATAAAGTCACGTCCTAACGTCTTATTCATAAAACTCGCTACCTAATCACATGCTTAATTTAAATAATAGGTAGGTAATTAGCAGCTACAAGCGGATTCTGAATTCAAACAGAGCAAAGAAAATTTTGAATTAAGAAGGAACCTTATAATCGGTGTTAAATCTTAGCAAGATTTTTATATAACACCGCATAATTATGAACACTAATGACTTATGATATAAATTATAAATTCAAAGTTTCCTTAGCGAACATAAAGTATTTTTTTGTTTTACAATATTTTTCGGTACCTAAGCCTTCTTGTGTCCCTAGTTGTGGAGCCCATACCTGCCAGTCGCGAAATACCGCGAAAACCAACTTAGTCCGCAAACTCCTATGTGATAATATTGATGCGTGCTTATTACCTACCTCAAGGACAAAAGAGCATTTCTGCTTACATATGGTCTACCTAAATATCTCTGTTTAGTCAGGTGGCCTGGTCAAATAAAATGCCGCCAAAACGTAGTAATTATTATACCTACCCAAATATTGACATGCTTGAGTAATACAAGAGAAGAATTTCTCGCGCGAACGAACAAATTGAACTACGTTATTTCAAAAATTCTTACCCCTGTTGTCATCGCTTGAGAGAGCACCACATCTCTGATTTTACTAACACCTTGTCTAAACACGACATACAACTGTGACACCGGTAGCATAAGAGTTATGTTTCACTAAATCCGAAGGATTATAACATAACCAGAGCACGTTTGTCACAACACACTCAATTACCAAACATTTAATAGAACTACCTTTAACAATTCTAACTAGTAGAGTTGCATACAATGTTTATATTACCAGCTGGTTTTACGTAACGAGCTAAACATCGCCCTACAGGCAGGGAACACCGAAAACTGAACCCACTGAAAGATGTTGTAAGTATACGCATTCTATCGCTTATAGAAATGGAAGGTAGTCTCAATATTTTACTTTAGTGACATCTTTTGTCTAATAGCTCAACTGATTTCCATAACTCTATTTAACGCCATCTATCCTAAAACTCCGGTACTAAATTAACAAATGAAATTAGGCCTGATGTCTGTTTTCATCTTTGGAAAATACTCTTTCCTTACAATATTAACAGATGGCAGCATTACTAACAAGATTTATTATTTAATAATAATAGTCCAAAGTTTTATTAATAATTATTCTAAATAAGTGGTAATCATATTCAAATGAGGGCTTATATATTACAAATACTTTTTCGTTCGCGCGGGGTTTGAGTAGTTAACATTTTCTTCTTGATAAGTAGAGCTGCTGCTCCCCATTGGGTAGGTACTTAGTGTTGTGGCTATAGTGGCTCCACTGCACGGTCCGAGACAGAGTGACAACGAGTGACAATAATTATTCTTCTTGACATTGTGTTTGTTGACAACACATTATTAACTGAAATTCCGAAAACCTGATCTCTAAAGCAGTAAAGCATCTTTTGCTGTTTGAAATGTGGCGATTCTCGCCACCTTGTACTCAGATAGCACTTGCGTTCGGAATTAAATTATAATGGCCTAACTTTTGGTACTTATAGGAAGACGACCCACTGACCGAAAATTGCGTTTATTGTGACTTGAAATTATATTTTACCGAGTGTTTTCTCGTTTTTATCCGTCATCTTTATCCATATAATAGAAAAAAGGGATCCTCATAATATCCCAACTTCTCCTCTGTCCGTCAAATCTTAGGCACTCTGCCTTTCTATCAACAATTTTATTGTTCGTGTGGTTATGTAGGTACTCTCAAGTTTCTGTCCTTTTTAATTCATTATACCCGTAAAAGTTGCAGTTGTGTTGATGCAGCCAAAGACCCTTCTGTAACCAAACAAACTCGTTTTCTCTTTTTTTCTCTTTTCAAACCAACTAAACTCGTAAAGATGTAGGTAATGATAATCCTGCTGATTTTTCAAAAAAGAAAGTCAATTCCAAAGTTCCAAAAGGACTTTTGGTGGCCAAGTTTTACCAAAACACATTTAAGTATTGTTTTTTTACACTTGCTATCTGTGGAAGAATATTTTTACCCATCTTTTCAATACCGCAAGTGTTACCGATCTGGCCACATAGAATACCTACCTACCTCTTTCGTTTCAAATCCCACTTCACTAAGTGGCAATGATCACCTCGGTGATGGTTGTAGCCAAAGACATTAAATATTGTATCTTTTTAAATTGAATTATGAAACCGTCTGTGTACTGCTGTAAAAAACAGATGCAAGTACAACTGACCCCATTTCTTCCCGCAACTACTCAGACATACATATTATTGATTAGTAGATAATATTGATTCCCTTCAATCATAGCTTAGACTGCGCTCTTAACAGTTAGAATATAGAATCTTCTGAAAACTTATTTTCAATAATATATATTGAGTCACACATAACAAAGTTCTTTGTTAGGTATGTATTCCTCTCATATTTATTTATTTTAAAACGTCACCAACTTCTTTATTAATAATCTTTCTCACCCAATGTTCAATGGTAATATTCTAACGTGAGGAGCGTATGGTATCAGAAATACGAGCACATGTTTCTTCTGAATTAATACAAACCGTTACCCTTATTTAGTTAGTCCCAACTCTCAGTTTCTGTTCAATGCTATCGATCTGATGACTATGATGAGTCTGTTCTCTCTGTGAATAATTGTGTTCCACTTGTGGCTCATGCTTGTATCTTCTCAAGGTGGAAATATGTCGATGTCATGGCCAGATCGTAGAATTTATCACTTCATGATGTGACCGGCCATATCATGAAATGGTTGTATTTCATGATATAGAACCTCGTCCGCTGGCCACATCAAGATAATTATGGGCAAGTCAAATCAATGAATTCCCCGCGTTCGACGATATGAACGGCTAAATGATTATTTCATGATACCTATGGCTAAACATGGCTGATCATATCTTTAAATAGTTACATTATCCACCTTAGAGGCGCTGATGTTGTTTTGTTTTTGATAGATGAATCATGGCGGCATTCTGATAAAATTGTTAGTAATAATGTACCAATTGATTTACTGATGAAAATGATATAGTGAAAAGTCATTACGATAATAAAAAATTTTAATTTTACGAAAGCCATTCAAAAAACGAGCGCAATGTAAAAAAACCTGGAGTTTGTTCTGAACTCCTGAACGCCGTATTTCGCAGGTTAGGTTAGGTTAGATTTCAATCTTTAGTAGTATTATTTAGTGGTTATTCTGTTAAAATGGTTATTAAAAAGTCTTATTTGTCTTTAATATTATTTAGTTGCAATTTTTATTAAACCCTTAATGTCATGGAAACCCTACAATTTACTACGTTATGATATGGCCAAACGTTGATTGAAATATGAAACGTTGATGTTTAAACGATCTAGCCAGTTTTATTTGGCCATATCTTGAAATGCTTGGTCACATGAAGTGATCAATTCTAGCCACGACATCGATACTGGCACAGAATAAGTCATAGACACTGGCACCAACAACCATATATAAAAATTAAATAGAATAGAGAATGAGTGACGATCATGAATGTCAATGTCATACGGATGTCAGTGTCAAAGCTGTGATTTTGTTTTGTTTTGTAGTAAAAATTCTAGAAAACTATAAATTAATAGTAAAAAAAAGATAAATTTGAAAATAATAAAAAAAGTTACACATCTTATTCACAATGGTTAGAGTGTGGAAATTAGGTTTAATGAGCTACGATACAGCACTGAAAATTCAAATGGCCCTGGCTCGGAAACACTTGGATTCTGTAATGAAGGGTCAAGACGGTAACTTCGACACTCTGTTGCTTGTGGAACACATACCCGTCTTCACTGTTGGTAAGTTGACCGACTATTTTCATAACATAACCTAAAAAGTTGCTCCGAAATAACAACCAGAGATTCCCTTATTGTTTTAATGGTAACACACACATGAATGTTTCTCGGCTTGCATCCCGTGGATTTCAAAACACCCTATTACAGAAGAAATCCCACAATCATATCAAAATGATTATCAGATACCTAGATTTATTTACTAACATCGCTATGTTTCAGGTATCAGAGATGAAACATCAAAAGACGAAATCTTGAGGCTTCGTGGTCTTGGAGCAGAATTTAGAAAGACTAACCGTGGTGGACTCATCACCTTCCATGGTCCCGGCCAGCTTGTTGCATATCCTATTTTAAATTTGAAACACTTCAAAACAAGTGTTAAATGGTATGTTCAGAGCTTGGAAGAGACTGTTATCAATCTCTGTGATGAATTAGGTAAATAACCTTTGTTATTTTATTCCATCTTTTTACTAGTTTTATTCCTTTAGCCTAAACCACTATGCATTTTTCTGAAAAAAAAAAAATTTGCCTATGGCACTCACTCAAAATACTGTCACTTACCAGGTAAACAATTTTCTTAATTGATAATTTGCCAATGAGGACCTGCCTATTTAGCATATATATGTAGGTATTGGGTATACACAGGAAACTAACTCTTAGTTATTGACAAAGCTGCTATAATACTTATTTTTTAATATGTTTCTCTAAATTATTGTAAGATGCTAGTGTATTACCCAATTTTATATTCTTGCTGACATGCTGAGCCTACTATACATATAGGTACACTGTATCTGATTGTTTATCATTTCTACTGACATTTATTTAAGTTTATAACTTTTTTATTATTATTGATAGGCTTGTTTTGCATCTGTTTCACCTGATGGTGAACAGCTGTAGTTAGCGATTGGAGCATGCTTGCCTAGAAGTAAACTATTCACTCTTGAGACCCCTAAGTTGTTGTTATCAGAAAATACAGAATCTGGCAGGGAATTCCACTCCATAGCTATGGACAATGAATATTAGCCTAAAGACTAAAAAATCACATATTGCACCAGCATACCTAACAACTTAAGTGCTTACATACTTAATTTTACTTTCCTTTGCAGGAATAAAAGGCCACAGGTCACCGTATACTGGAGTATGGGTAGATGATAATAAAATAGCAGCCATTGGTATCCATGCATCCAGGTATGTGACAACGCATGGCATCTCAATCAATTGTGACAATGATCTGTCATGGTTCAACAATATTGACCCTTGTGGCATCGAAGATAAGGGTGTCACTTCACTTAGTGTCGAATCGGGAATGCAATGTACTGTTGACAAAATTACACCACTATTTTTAAAATGCTTTAACAAAGTATTTGACTGCAAAACTGAGGAGATTGATGCACAAAGTCAACAAGAGATTTTGAACGGTGTTTATAACAATTTACTCATGCAAAATGTTGTATCCTAGAAAATTATATCAACAATATTAGAGGTTTTTTTTGTAAATTGTTACATATAATATGAATGAATTGTTAGAATCTTTTAGGAAAAATTGATCTAGTTAGTGTTATTATTTATTTTAAATTGCTGTTATGAGTGGCAAAATGGATATTAAAATAAAAAATATAGTAAATTTGTACAGTTTATTTCATTTCTTATTCAAATGAAAAGTAAAATAAATAGATAAATTAAAAATTAATTTAAATAAATAAAGAGAAATCTCAAGTTGGGTTAAGAGAAACAGAATTTTGACAGTTTACAAAGTACAAAGTGTGCATTTCATATTTCGTCAAAACCCAACTGAAAGTTCCAAAGTCATACTAAGCATTTTAGTACAAGATCAATAAGGTAACAGTATATTTACAAATTGTTTTAGTATTGTTTTCATGATATAAAATGTTTACCTCAAACTGTTATTAAAAATATGAAATATATGATTAACATAGTGTTACAAAAAATGCAAATAGTTGTGACTATGATTACTCTTATTATAATAATGAATTGCCCTATTATCTAACATTATCAATGTAGTTGGTTCAGAATAATCCCCTAAAATTAAATCATGATGAATAGCAACCTTAATCATTTTTCAGGGATTATTCCAAACGTTATTTTGTAACTACTGATATGATATGATGAGTACTCAAAAATTGTACAAAAACTGGTCATCTAACTTAACCATCGTAATAAATGCATTGTCTTATACTGTTATAATTAACTAATTAAATGCAATAATTACCCTTTAAACTGCAGTATTAAGGGAACAAAAGTAAGATTTGATAGTGATTTTATCTACTCATACACCTACTTAAAATTAATAAATGCTTCTAAATGCAATAAATTATGCCTAAATTAAATGCAAATCACGCGGTGGTTACAACAATCATACCAAACATTAGACGTCATTTCCCGAATCTATACACCACGAAAATATTCACGGAACTAAAACTAAATGGACGGATATTGTCTGAGAATACGTTGTTTACTGTTGTTTTCGTCAGTCATTTGTATCACATGTTCGTCAATACAAGACAAGCATTGGAACAAAAATGTTTCCTATGTGTCGAGACCAACGTGAACATAGCCTCTAATTTTATGCACGCCTACGACATGTGCTTGGGAGGTGCGAGCCACTTGCGCATGTAGTAGCAGAAGATGGTGGCGATGTATAGCAGCACCAGCAGGGCACACGCCACTCCCAACAGCAGAACTGACGCCTTGCTGGGGCATGGCTCCACAATCGTCACTGTTTTTTCTGGAAAAAGAATGCATGTTTAAATGATGGATATCAAATAGAAAGTTAAGGTAACATAAGTTAAGAACTTTCAAACTGGATAGATTCGAATTCACTAAAATATCTACCTCCATAATTCGCTTCAGACGCCACACCACCAGGCTTGTCAGAACGCAGGAAATCTGTACTCTGTCGCTCGTCACCAAAGTCAAGCACCAAAATCTCCTGTGAGATGTTCATGTCCTCCTCCTGACTGCGAGCTTCATTGGTCTCGTTGTGGGGCAACGAACGCTTCTTTCTGCCCCACGACTCCAAAGAATCGCGACCCCATTCGCACACCGCCTAGAGACATTTAAATGTTAAACGATGTGTCATTTGCGTAATTTCAGCGTGACTAATTGAATTAACCGTTGCTAATAGTCACATAAAATAAAAAAATGCGAACACCCATTCCACCAATTTTTTTAAATGGTGTGCCACTCACCGGTTCGCAAGGTCCAAGACAATACTTGACGTTGCATTGGAAAATAACTCCGTACGACTCAGTAAACCTGAAGGCCTCGTACACAGACTGGAGAGCATTGCCGTCTGGAGTGAACGCCGGGAAAATCGATGGATCCAAGGGACATCTAGAAATAAACGATGGGTTACAATAGAGTTCTCAAAAAAGGAAAAAAGTACAGCAAGAGAAAAAAGTTACAAACCCTTCATCATCAATAATCGGGAAAGTGCTCTTAGAATCCTTGGCCATAGCAACACAGCTGCGGGCGAAGATGCCATAGGGAGCTGAAAAATAAAGAGTGAACGTTAGAAACCTCACAGAATTTTTTTGGAACTTTATCTTCAAATGTGTTAAAATTGTGGATATGCTTACTGTCTTCGGGGATCTCGATGCGGAAGGTAAGCCTGTCTCCAATGCGGACAGTCTCCACCTCGCGTTGGCGCGCGTCCAGGATGCGGATGCGTGGAGGAGGTGCCTCCGGAGCGGCAGTAATGGAAATCATCTCCGGATCTCTGTCATACAAAACAAAAGTAAAAACCTCGTCGCTACAGATAGTAAATCCAGTTCAACGAAACTTGTTTTACTAAAATATGCATTTTGAATTTGTTTATTGCTTTGTACTTCAACGCACGGGTATCATCATGTATGCAATAGTGCCATAATGCTGCCCTTTTCACGGCTATCAAGATGCTATCAGCTCCTCTAAATTCATTAAGAATACGTATAAACAGATGTTCGTGTTAAATTGCTCATCACGTCCACCAGCCGTATCTTGCTGATGTGAATCTAATTGTTACGTGTTTACAATGCAACAACGATATTAGGTCGATGGAATTTTAAATTGTCTTGGCATGAAGGCATGTCGAAACAGCTCCCGTTTTTCATATTACTGTAACATATCACGTAACTTGTCTCTTGGCGCGAACGAATAAATTATACGGTAAATTCTCGAACTTTGCATTTTTGCGGTACCTTACCTACTTCATGAATGAAGTATATTCAAAAACCAGCTCACGATAAATTGAAGCGATACTATGTGAACGTTCCACTGACCTGATTGGTACCATTCCAAATGTGATGTTCTTCGAACTCATGTCGTATGTGCACTTGACTTTGTAGATCTTGTCCGCTTTGGTCATTACTACGCTGTGGTGTTGCAGGACAACAGTGTTTGAATACACTCCGGTCTAAAATAGATAAAAAAATACATGTTATACGGAGTCTTGTATCTTTCTTGAAGCCTACTTTTCAATACACATAGTTCTAGGCAGGGGTACTTACGACACTTTGAGTATTGCAGTCCTGGCCAGCCATAGTGAGGTCGAGACGGAATAGGTCGCTATTGACAACGTCAATATTGCAGGTCTCGGAGCGCCCCAAAGCATAGATACGTCCATTGAACGGCTTGTTAGTACGCACTTGGACTGCGATCCTTGTGTCCTTGCAAAGCACTGATACTGTAAATACAAAATAAATGTAGAGCACATAACTAATATTCTTAAAACAATAGAAATCTTATATCGAGACGTACCATCGTAACAAGTTCCAGTTTTGTCGCAGTTTGCATCGTTCCTTGTTAAGTTGCTAGTCATGTTCGGGTCTTGTTGGTGCTCAATCGTTACTGGGAGTTCGCCAGGCGGGTTAGCGTTGCTAGGCGGCTCTGCAACAAATATCAAAAAATTAAACACATATTATACAGATAATTCTACGACTAAACAGAAGACCAAGAATGCAGCAAATTACAGACACGAGTCTGGTCAATAAAGCCTAATAAATGCATGAATCCCGGGTGCTCGTTTGTACGCATGGCGAAACCCTGATTAGACAGAAGCAACCGTACGTGCGCTGCGTGTATTATAATAATCGAATCAAGATTGCTACAAGGTACTGCGGCGTACGCGGTGATTCTAAATGTAACGTACCCGTGCATCGTACCTAGTTGGTGCAATTACCGTCCCCCTAGGTACACCGAGCCTTATAAAAACAAGGAAAGGAAGAATAGCTAAACAGCTATTCTGGGTTTTCGCACGCAATCACAAAGACTAGCATCGAAAGTTCTCATAACCTAGAAATGTATTGTTCGCTTTTAATGCGTCGTAAATACCTATAAATTATTTTACAGAATGCATTTTAAGTGGGGCTCGTAAAATATGAAATTATTTAGATTAGCAATGATACCTAGTTAACGAGCTTTTCGATCGTGAGTAAATCTGCCCATCACTTAAGTGCTCCAGCCAGCATGTCATTGCTATGGTTGGTTGAGAAACGTAGGTAATAAAAACCTAGACAAGAATTCTCAAAGATTTATCTGAAAGTATTCGAGAAACAAAAGAACTTTCCATTCATAATTTCAGCTGAAACGGAAGACACCTCAAATTGGTTTCAGGAACACAAGACACAACAGTAGAGAAATCGTTATGGCAGCCGGCGTAGAAACCGTTCCGAATCGATTCGTTAGCAGTGCCAATGTCTGGATACATTCACGACCGTCGCCTGGTCAATAATAAGGTGACGTAAACAAGATTTGGGCCGTTGACCGCTAAGTGTTGGACAAAGGCGAATCTTATTCGCCCACGGCTTATCCGTCGCCAAACGCCAAGCCATTGGCCGTTTATGGTACGGCACTATGGACAATAGATGCTCGGAAAGATGAATGAAATGTTGTAGAGCAGAACTCGGGGAAAAGAAAATGGAACAAATTTTCTGTCATGTCTAGAAATAAGCGTACCTACCAATAGTGCTGAAGAAATATTTAATTCTGCAGCTATGTAAAATGTTTTCAAAAGCATGCATTCAAGAAATTATAGGTATCGAAACTTACGTGGACATCAAATTATGTCACAAATAGACTTATGCCTGCGAAGATAAGTCTCTGATTCTACAATGAAGATCCTTTACAAGGGCGAGATAGAAACATACATATTTATATAATCATGCAGTTAAAATGGTATCATCTAAGACTTGAAAAAAAAAAAATTATGAAAGTCGTTTTAACGCGTAATGGTACGTACATAATACACTACAAATCAATTTTATGTTCCTTCGAGAATGATTAAACTTAAATAACTTAGTGTGACAAAGAACTAGTTAAAAATTCTTGAATAAAATGCCTATTGCCCGTTATTTATGGAGGTGAACATATTCAGCAAAACTTCGCGTCGATTTCAACTGTCTATCGTAATTTACATGTTGATGCCGAAGCCATCATTACGTTAATGATACCCCGTATGGACTATGAATAGATGCGCCTACAATAATCCTGTTTGTAGCACATGAAGATGATTTATGAGATACGACGAGACAACCGAGCAGACGTGTGGCGGTTTAAAAATACTAAATAATTTTTTGTTTGTTCATTATGATGTAGTGCTCCCTAGGTATATCACTGATTGTCTTGAGTGAGATATCCTTTAGGCATTCTCAAATAAAAAATAACGAAGCTATTTCTAAATCTGTCCATTCCGGAGATCGTGCCTGTTTCCGAGTCTCCGGAGTCGATGACACTGCAGCAACAACGGCCAGCATATTTGCAACGCTTCAACGACTTGTAAAAAACTTATCAACAACTTCCCACGCTCGCCTTAACTAATGTTCAGCTCAAACAATGACTTGATGCAAGCTTACGTGTTTAATATGCGATTATGTACGAATATGGAATATTAAAATCTCAATAAGCATAGTCTTCTTTCTTGCTGAGAACAATGAAAATCGTAAGGAAATCTCACACATGTGCTGATTATCAAATTCGATCTTTTTGGTATGATTGACCTTATAATACGTTTGACCACTATTTCATCTGATGGTAAGCGATGATGTGGCCGAAGATGAAGCACGCTTGCTTAGAAGTAACCTATTCACTTTTGACTTAAAGACCCCTAGGTTATAGCTATCAGGAAACAGACTCCGGCAGGAATTTCCACTCCTTAGCTGTACATATAATGAATCTTTTCCCATTGGATGTCCTCCGTGTACCGATGGCGCAACGCCGTACGTCTTTGAAGTTAACTAAAGTACCAACGAAATAATATCGGTTTCAATTGACCAGGCTTAATCTTCACAGAAATGACCGAATATCAACAATTTCTCCGACTTACCTACATTTCGTAAGTAGGCTTCGCTTCGTTTTTTATATGAACTCTGTTTTACAAAAAAAGATGAGATCCGAAGTTGTTTTCCTTTTTTCGTTTGTGGCTAAATTTGTTCACAGCTTGTCGCTAGATTAGGTTGAGATTAGACGTGGCCGCGTTCAATAGCAGATCTTAGACGTTTTATAAGAACAAAAAGACTGATAGCAATCTCTGAACACTATGTGGAAGCTGATAACAAATCAAAGGGGACAAAGCACATTTATTTCTCATTTAGGTCTTGAAGAATTTCCAGCAAATGATCCGTTGATTTCCTTTCAAAGGTAAATATTTATACCCATTAAAGCGTCATTTGATTAATGTAAAAACTCCTTACAATATCATAGCTCAAGAGTAGAAAAAATGTGGTATTGAAGCAGTCTGAAGTGGTCGCGTGTTCGGAAGTGTCCGCTTAAGGATATAACGGTCCCACTGGATATCAAGACAGGGTTCCGTATGCAATCTTGTTACTGAGAAGCAATGCCGTTACCTTGCCACTAGATTGTCGATGCCAGCAATAAACTTGTTTACCTATTTACTCATAACAGACTGTTTCCAACGCGAGACAACCTGCCGAACTGAATAGATAAGCAAATCAAATCGTTTAAATAGAAAGTGCGCACATAGATACATATTAATGTATTTATTAAGTACTAACATTAATCTCCCGTGCAGTGTGCCAATTTTCAAAACAGCATTTACCGGATTAAACCAGCAAGCAACATTTCAAAACTAGAGATATTCATTGAACGTTTAAAATCGAATAAATATTCATGAACGAGTATATTTGACAGTAACGCCGTATTTTCAATTTGTCTAAATCGTTGCATAAATTCAATTAAGTATTCGATTAGCAGCATGCGGTGCGCGGGCGCTGACCTGCGCAGCCGCATGTACCGCGCGCGGGCAAGGCCGCCCAAGGCCGTTATACTCGTACTATTGCTGTTATAAACGACGCGCTTCTAATTAATTACCGACATTTTAATTAGCATTTTCTTGACAGATCAAAGCCATCTAAAGGATGAATGGCCATAAAAATTTCATGAAAAGTATAAATCCAGATACAATTTTAACAAGCCCGATCCTATCATGTGCTTACCTACATAAATGGAAATTCTAATGAATACCCACCGCCTACAATACATATAGATACTCGTATAAATTGCATCTCGAACTAATTGACAATTCCATTAGCCATTAAAATCTCGGTATGTGTGGCTTTCTAGTGGTTGGTTGGTTCCATTTCCTCGTTATACGACCTCTGGGCTGCATTCTCTTAACACACTAATTTATATAATTTCATGAAAAGGATTCAAATGCAATTTATAATATAGTTTAATGTAAGTTCTGAGTGATTTTCTTAAGAGAGCCATATTTCCCGTGTTCTATATCCGTCACGTCCATTATCTCAGATTTAGGGCTGCACGACGCGGAGCCGAGTTCACGGGCGCCACAAAAAATTCTATTCAATTTGTGTATGACCACCGTTATGAGAGCACGCACGAACGCCGCCGCTCCGCCGCCGCCTCCGTCCCGCATACAATACCACTCTCTTTGTTAGTTTTTGCACCAAAATGCAGCGACTGTTATCATGACTCGGCACATTCTGTCATTGTAAACATAAGTAACGAAATTATGCTAACGTATCATCGACAGCGGTGCGGCTATTCACTGTGAATACACCAATTACAATGCTAAATAGATACCGTCGAACAAGGTTCCGCTTGATCAGCTCTGTAATGAATATCACTTTTATCGAATATATTAGTGTAGCCACGTGCATCCGACGAGAGGCGTTTTTACTGCAGTGAATCAGTTTATTGATATCGTGATGTAACAACAATAGACTTTAAACGTTTCCATTTTCCGCTGAACTTCGGCGCATCATAATATTTCTGACAGCATTCGTCCGGTATGTCTTTCAGATACTTAAATAACAGTTCCCGTAATTTCTTCGGTATTATTATATTACATTTCCTTATTTCGATCATCAGATAATCTCGGATCTGTGTAATTATGTTTAGTCTATTATAGAGGAGGAAATGCAAGGGATCGAGTTTCATGTAACGGTATCACTGCGGGAAAATACCTTGAGTAGCCGCTGCTGATTATATTATGTGTGTTTTGCCCTATACAATGAAAAGCCGGCCGTCTGATGCCAATCTTAATGCCATAACACGGCTTTACGTAATCGAGTAGCAAGCATCCCGCTCGGTTATAGCGGAACACCATCTATGCCTTGAAATTATCCCTAACAAGGTATTTGCAGTTAACTATTGCCTACTTAACAACTAAAGAAGCATTTCTCCCAAACATGTTTATAAAAACAAAATTTTAGGAACACATTTATTACCTATGCGTACAGCTAAGGATTGGAATTCCCTGCCGGAGTCTGTTTACTGATAGCTACCACTTGGAAGTATTTAAATGAAATCTTTACTTCTAGGCAAGCGTGCTACATCGTCGACCACATCGTCTCGTACCACCAGTTGAGATACTGGACAAGCGTGAGCATATCAATAGTAAAACAAAAACCACCGCGATGAGTTTCATAAAGAACATCTATAAAAGTGAATACCCGTCTACTGTCTTCATCCGAAAGTTACAAGCTATGTAGTCACGATCTATTCCTTATAACAACATGGCAGAGCATTATTTTCTCTTAACAGCCAGCATCATCTCCCGTACTCGTAGTTGCAAATCGATTGTATCGGTTCGATCGAGGCAAGTCAACTCGATTAAAGTACATCGAACGCTTTTGACCCTGACCCTGCAGCATGCGGCATGGCGTGAGATATGGACTCGCCAGTGTTTACGTCTTGTTAGGAGTTCAGACTTCGTACTGCAAGATTCATGCGCTTAACTCTTCGAGAGCTACAGGCTAACGCTTTTAGGAAATGCAGTTACGTTTCCCTCATAGAAAATGCATCAGAACATTTATCTAAACTTGTTTTAACAGTATAAATCTGTTGATGTCCATGGAGTCGGTATTGATGTGCCGATCAACGTTAGGTTTATGAGAGGACGGTTAATGTTTTCGATTACCTACATTTTCTTTTAATGCTAATACAACCTCTTAACAGTTAAACACTTCACAGTAGTGAAGTACGGTGGTTAATTCACGACGTTCGCTCACACCATTCTGTTTCAATGTTTAATCTGATAAAGTGGCAAAAACAATCTGTATTGTGTGTATATTATTTCTCACGACTACCGTACGTAGGTGAGAATTTATTCAGCGCCGAAGCTGCTGAGCAACGTCTGACAATTAACTTCCGTTGCTTTAGCGTACCCTAATGGCGTTATTATCGAGATTTGCATCGCTTTATTGTTTAAAAAAATATTGATAATAAGTCCCTTCTACATTTAAGCCGTCACTAAAACTTATCACCACGTCTGATTGTAAATCTTGAAGACAGAAACCTTAGTTAGTTAACCAAATGAGTTATATTAATGAAGTAACATCGTTATCTAGTCGATAGTGTGCTGCATCAATCTGGCGCGTCGTCGTAAAACATGACCATGACGTCAGCAAATACGTATCCCGTTGCCCACTAACGAGGGCCAGTAATAGCATATATATTCTGAATAAAAACTCGCAGAGTTATTAGGGGCTAAAGTGATCGGACAGCGTCTCTTCCACGGAAACTCAAGCCGTTACAAATGGACCACACGCCGATGGTGAAAGTTCAATTCATCTTTTGAGATCAGTATTGTCCGTCTCAGTTAAACGCTATATATGTCTTAAAGCGTCATAAACACAAATCTTATTTTGTGCCAAATCTAAGTAACGATCTCGAAGCACTAAGTCGGTCACCGCAAATCACCGCTACTAATGTCGCACTACATTGCCCAAACAATAACAGATCTCGGAAATAATAAAAAGAAATCACATACTTTTGGTGGAAAGTAATACTTTTTTAATCCAATTTTGTGGCAAAACGACATAAAAATAATACAAAAAAATGGCTGATAATTTCCAGCTTTCTACGAAAGCGCGTTAATACCGACTGTCGTGTAACTGTATCGGACGTTGCACGTTGCGCTGATTACGTTCTTTACAAAAACCGTTCGCATGCCTTGCCAATATGTTATTATTGAGCCGTATGTATATGTGTTTTATCGACATACATGTGATTTTATATTGGTATGCACACACATTATCAAGACTACATGAGTTTTTGGTTTTTAATTCCTATTTTTTTTTATATATATTTGAGAGGCACAATGAAACCATAGATCAAGACTAACTCGACGCTAGAGCAAGTTAATTGCAACTTTTTAACGTAACTCAACAATAACCTAATACGTCATTTTGCGAGGCTTCCGCTTCCTGAGCTTTCAAAATAAAAAAGTTGCGTCGTAAATTAACGTGATTTATGATATTCGGTTAGTCTAACGCTAATTGTAAGTGATCGCTTCTCTTTTATTTGTAAGATCGTTTTTGCTCAAAATAACTGAACAAATGATAGCATGCTCGCTGCACACGTAAAATATAAATTAAAGTTTAAAACAGAACTAAGTAATAAAGACTTCTCTCAGAAAGGTTTTTCAATTTAAAAACCTCTACTTTAGCACATGAACGTAATGGTAATGGTTACCTCTTCCCTGTAACTTTAGTTAATAGAGGAAAAAGACTGTGCAAGACCAAATTAAATTGGCAGAGTTGGAATGAAGCAATTATTGAGTTAATGACGTAAACGTTTACGCCAATCGCTTAACTGACTATTTACGATAGTTTCTCACATCATTATCGCAAATACTTGGTACTTGGCTACTATGGTGACCATATAGGTACAGGGACAGTTTACCAGTTTATAGTACTAAGAAATATATAGTGACATACAAATTGCTTTCACGTACTTAACGTATACTTGTATGGACTACACGTATGTAACGTGTGAGAAATATTAATCATATCCTCTTTGCGAATTTAATGGCATATTAACGTCAACGTACATCGCAGTTTTAAATTTTACGATGATAAGTTTGACAGCACAATGGAGCTAGATTCCATGAAGCTACTGTTGTTGAGTATTTAAATAATGCAGAAGCTCGTATCGTGCGTTAGTTGAGTAATGCAATGTAACGTGTGTTATTTACATTTGAGCGCGTCGCTGCCCGCGAGGGTGAACGCTCCGAGCTCGCTGCTCGCCAGTGTACCAGCAGCTAGCCTCACTAATTATGGACGATTATTGCAAGGTGTCATTAGCAAGGCCGACGTTCCTACTCCACTTTCTTATCTAAGACATATTCCATTTATACAAACTGCCGTTCTATGATTTACATTCTGGCGAATATTAATATCGTGCTTTACAACTTGTAACTCGGTTACTTTAATAATATTAAACTTGAAAGTTTAAAGCTACTTGTATCTTGTTCGCAATCTTAACTAAGTAGTTTATGTAAATACATAGATAATCTTTGAGATGTTGAATAAAATATAATGATGTTCGATAGCATCGAGCGCTCTCCGTCATAGCGGCGACTGAGAACCTCCCATAGAAAATATAGCGCTATCAACAGGGACTACAAACAATAAATACGTCGGCAAAATACACCGGCCGCGATCTCTTCCGTAATTCAGTTCTAGATGGTCGGCTTCCGTCAAATGTACGACCAAATAATAAGGTATATTCCTCGTAGTGGCCATAAATAACATATTGTATGTGTTTCCGTCAAACTTTAAGTATATGCATTCGCGCAGTTCCACTTTCTGCCTAAATTGCATTCTTTATGACAGCCAGGCAAGTGAAATATAACGAAAATGTACTTAACTATTATACTTTTGGTAATACTGCATTACATATGGAAATTGCACCAAAAGAACGTAATTTCTTCCAACAATTTTTAAACTACCCTAATTTGTAGAAGATGCGCGATAAAGTTAACTCTGAACAGACTATTTTTCAATTAAACTACTCCAACTACTGAGCAAAACCAAGTAGCTATATAATTTAAAATTAATATGAAATAGGTAGTTGACTAAAAAAGTTTATGTGAGCTTTTACATTCATTATTGCTCCATATCTTAAGATGATTGAGGCTCAAACGAGATAGAGCATCGCGCTGTATCTCGTCTCGCGCAATCATGCAATTATGTATTGCCCATATGAAGTCATTACAAGATTTTAATTTAAACCTGGTATTATTTTCCCATTATCAATGAGTAACCGACCATAATACTAAAAATATAAATAAAATATTAATGTCACAATGTTGTGTTTTACAGTTTTTTGAGACATCCAAGTGGTTTGTTCAGTTTTTAGATGTCTACAATTTACCACGGCGCAGCGTGTAGCTGATGTATCTCGGCGCCTACGCAGGCGCAGCTAGGACCGACTTTAAATAAAACAATGTTGTTATCATTATAGCTTCGGCCTGACTTCGAACTGGGTTAGTGTTGCAAAATACATGTTAAAGATTTATGTATTACCATTTACCTTCTTGAAAATAGGACCATAAGAAAGTTAACGATTCTCGTAAAACAGTTCTCTCTATCAATGCAATTACAGTTATAGGAGCACCAGGCGTTCATTTATTTAAGCTCTCACTCCATTTTAAACCATAGGTATCTTTGTAATAATTCCTAAGATATAATGTTGATGTTTTACCATTTTTTTTTTATTTTGAATAAAAATATGGTAAGTTAATTTTTTTTTTTCAAGAGCAACATCCTATTTCAAGGGGAGTCAGGTAAAAACAAAAGAAGACGTTCTTTCTCCATCATCACAAAAAAAAGATACTCACTCTCGCAGAAGTTTTCAAAGTATTTCCCAATCGGTTCACCGTCGTCTATAAGCGGTCTCTCAGCATTCAGGTAAGCCGAGGGCCCGTCGGGCAGAGTGTGGTGATCCAGATGGTACAGCCTGCAGTTGTAGGCTGCCGAATGAGGAGGGCCCATGTACAGGTACGAGCGACACAGGAACTCCGATTCTATTTCGCATGCGAGACGGCAAGCCGCTTCGGATGTCACCTGAACGAATACAAAATAGATGGCCATATTAAAGATAACATCGATGAGTGATTAATTATCGTTTATTCATTGTAGCACCCACGCAAATGGTTGTAGATTTATTAAACACCTGTAGTTTGTAAAGGTTAAAGAAAATTCATAATGTTGACAAAAATAACGACTTGGTATAGCATACACGATTCAATGGATTTATTATTGTGAATGTGAGAACAATGTTGATTGTTTTTATTTTCTCTTTTCTCTTCAGTAATTTTAACGTATGTCTAGCAATTTGTTGTTTTTTTGCGGCCTACCCAAATGTCCTTTCTTTGGTATTGTTCGTCAAGACGTTGAGCTCCTTAGTAGTCCTGAGTTGAGCTTTGCGAATACTGACAAATGCTTGCACTGACTTTCTTCAAAAGACCATCTCAGACAAATAAATCTGCATGTATCTCATGTGATTTGACCATTACGTATTTACTGTATGGACTTTAAAAGAGACTTTGATCCCTGAGTTTGTTTCGATGTTTCTTCTCAGGGTAGTCAGCTAAGAAACACCGGCCTCATCTAAATTAAAATTACGAAAAAAAAAATTGACGCATGTAAAAGTGTTTTTTAAACCTATTTACAAAATAAATATCATTTATAATGAGCCTTGCATCGTTTTAAAAAATCTTTTCTATCTAAAGTCTGAGTGATCTAGGCTCCGCTCATAGGATCATTTGTAGGTTCCTATCCATAGCAAGAAGCGATGTATCACTGTCGTAACTTTAGAACGATTGCATACGAAAGTTAAGTTAATTGCAACGTCTTCCTTCTTGATTATATACAAGTGCACACGATTTAACCTCTGCCACTTCTCGTTAAACCAGTGGGACGCGGAAAAGGATGGACTTGAGGTCGAACCTATTCAGGCGACAAGATAAATTTATTAGAGACTATCACTTATGCCAGGTTATTTTGCATTTGTAAAAAGGGAACCGAGATGGAAATCATAAAGCCGTCTCGAGATAGCACCGTAGAAATCATTAAAGTTACAATAAAACACAATCCATATTTCTTCGCTTATCTGACTGAAACGTTAATAGGTGACTGTCAGCAGCGTGCCTTTTTCATCTTGCATATCACGTTACAAATAGGGCCTTGGAGTATTAATTGCATCATGACAATTACTTACTAAGATGCGGTTCAAAAGTGATTCTTATTTGTACCGTCATAAAGGTTTAATTAGAGTGGTTGTTACCTGTAACTCCTTGTCGGTGTAGTAGTGTAAACCGGCGTACTGAGCCACCTTGTCCTCCGCCACGCCGACGCGCGGTGCCGTGAACACACGCTGTCCCTTGCACGCTTGCGACGCCTTCAGGCACAGGTTCTGCACGACCACACACCGACCAAATCACGTCAAATAACACACAACAATGGTAATAACGTTAACTGAATACATGTTTATTTTCACGAGCGTTCAAACGGACCGCATTACTATTGTGATTGCTTTCTCTGAAGCCGGTCCGAAGCGCCACTTCGAGTCATTTAAAGCTGGTACGAAATAAATGAGCTAGCCTGGTAAGTACTAGTTCAACCGTTTTCTTGTGTCGTGTATTGTAAAATATGAGAAACTGAGGAATGGGAATCTTATTTTATGATGTCAGGTTAAATTGCTTTAATAATTTAAACCTGAAATATTGCACCGTATTTAAATGTAGAGTTTCTGTTTTAAGATTAGTCTGTGCGTCAAATGTGGTTTACTTAGTTAAGTAATGGGAATTTGTAAGCTTCAAGTTAGTTAGTAATGAGTGTAGTGGGTTTTACCTCGAAGTAATCGGTGCCGGGCGTGTCTACGAGCTGCACGAAGTGTTGCGCTGTGCGCCTGTCCGAGTCGCTCAGCGAGCACCGCATGCTGCCGTACTCATACTCCGCGGAACGGCACGGGAACTTTTTCTATATAAAGCATACAATTATTTAATAGCAGCACATAATCTACATTCTTCTTTCTTCTCTTCTTCTATAGCTACAACTGATATATAAAAATCTCGTGTCACGATGTTTGTGGTCGCAATCCTCCGAAACGGCTCGAACGATTTTAATGGTTTTTTTTTTTGTATATTTGGTAAGTATGAGAATCGTAAACTCAATAGCCACATTTATAACAGAGACTTGAGAACGTCTTGAACAATTAGGCGGTTTTTAGTTCCCGTGTTTGTGGTTGTCAGGACAAGGTTTATATGAAAGATCTTTTGGGAAAATCGTTCGGAAAAGTCGGAAATTGCTCCTGTGCGAAGCCGGGGCGCAGACCGCCAGTAGTTACGTTGTTGAAACTTCAACGGTCCGGACTAAGCGTTTCGCTTCGTCGTTTATACCGCGTACATCGAAGGACTGGAACAATCTGCCTGCTGCGGTCTTTCCGTCTAACTATAATATAGGTGTCTTCAAGGCTAGAGTGAATAGGCTCTTAATAAACTAGTGCGCCTGACCATCAATGATTGCATCTCCACTTACCATCAGGTGGGATCGCAGTCAAGCACTGGTTTATATCAATTAAAAAAAAAAAAAAAAAAAAAGTTACCTACTAACGAATATTATTTTTATTTATTTAATCTACATAAAGTGGCTTTATAAATGTTAACGTAAGTATTTAGTTAGTTTTAACTTTCACGCATTGACTAGCCAACCGATCATCGTGAAACGCATACACGTAGTCAGAAGTATAGAAAACGTCGTACATTCATCAGGAATAAAACTACTATCGTGAGAGGAACTATAATATATAATATAATATTATTTCACAACTATCACACAACTCCATCTAGTCCCAAACTAAGCAGAACTTGTATTACGAGTACTAGACAACTGATAAACATACATACATATTTCTAAATACATACATATTATAGATAAATTACACCCAGACACAGAACAAATGATTATGCTCATCACACTAACACTTGTCCTGGGTGGGAATCGAACCCACGACTTCTGGCATAGCAGTAAGGGCCACTAACCACTAGACCAACAGGCCAGTCAAAACTGCGAGCAAAACCTAGTATAAAAAATATAGCTAGCTTCGATTATATAAATATAGCTAGATCGATTCTGAACAAATTATGATTGAAGCTCAGTTCTACATATTTTAAAGAATAATTAATGAGCCTGTAATTTAACAAACTTCCAGTAGGTGCTTACTTTATAGGTACCAACCGATTAATTTCACTGATCAATTGCAGTGCTCTATAATCATATTAAATGAGCAGTTTAAACGAAATACACCAACTATCCACTATGTAAATATATACAGCTCTTGAATATCACTTATCCATAAATGAAAAGATTACAAAGCACGGATCACAGACTCATGTTTACGGAGATGCCTCCTTATTGTATCAATTTATATAATAACAGCTTGTATAAAAGCATGATACAATGTTGGGTTACTACATCACATTGTAAAGAAAACTTTCAATGACTTTGTTGTCGAGATTTTAAAGGACCCCCTATCATTTGGTAGGTATCTCTAGTGCCACTGCAAGTAGGGCGAAACAATAAATATAAATTGAATAGATAAACACTAAATTGCAGCGAGGAGGCGATGTTTTCTTAAAGCCACATAGATAACCGCGCGATGCGACACGCCCTGAAAGACAGCTAACGGATACGGAATAATCTATGACTCTGAGATGCGTCCTCAAAATCTCAATACCCTAGAATTTTGGTTCTTTAAAACATAACTGCATAAAACTTGGTCATTTCACATCATGCAATAGTTTGAACTGCGCCACAGCAGACGACATCAGCAAGCAAACATATCTGTTACCATTTCAAAACAGCAGCAACGCTACACGATTGAAAGATACGAAGAGCTGGTTCAGGATAAATAGAAAATATACGTTACCTCGTTAAGACACGCTGCGAGACAGGCTTCTTTAGTGGAGGTGTAGATTACTGAGTTGTCGAGGCCGCGGAGCGCCTTGCCGGGGACTCGCTCGAAAGCCCAGGGCCTCAGGCACACGCTCTCCGTACGGACTTGTAGCTTCACCATATAGTACGTGTTCACCGAGCGCTGCAACAACAAGCAACATTAATCTCACGTCGCACTTCTCCCTATCATTATCGATAATGCATTCAGATAAAATTAACCCATTATAAATTGGAATACGACTGCGCCAATAACTCGATTCTAATAAAACAGCTCTCATTTGCTTGAAGCCATTGTTTATCGGCGCATATTTTCACTTTAATTTCATTCATTCAAAATAAACAGCGCAGCCGGTGCTCGCCGCATCGTTTCACATCGTATATTTAAAAGCGGCACCGTTCATTAGGCCTGAAAGCGATTAAACTGTCTAACGTTTAGCTGAACAGTTACCTACAATGTAACGTGGCTGGCTGGCTGGCCAGTTAGCTACCCTAGGACTCGTTGACCGATTTCATCTGAATTGTTAATCCAATCTCTGCATCGGCCGGCTAATTGGCAGTACTGAGGGAATGCCGGTCGATAACCGAGATAAAATTTATTTGGCTATTAAATACATAAACTGTTATCTGTTACACCGTACGGTCCAGACAAAGCATGTCTTGTAGATTATGAAGATTGTAAATAAGACTAGCAGTAAACGTGGATATAGAATGATAAGTGCTTTAAACGATGGTTAGTCGAAGACTACAATTAAGTCGAGAAATAGATGATTCCATTGGAACCAATTCTATTTCCTCGGTCTTATTGTCAGTCGTATCTCTGCTGTACTGGTGTATCTATCTATCTATAACAGAATTGAACATTTAATCGCTAGTAAATACATACCTGAGGAGTGGCCATAGGGTTGTTGGCCTGTGTATCGTTTTGTAGCAAGCACCGTGTCTCCTGCACCGGAGTCAGCGGGTTCAGCACAAAACTGTAACAAACGATTCAATTACACACATGCTAATGAAATGTCGTAAATCATTTAAAATACTGGAGACGCTTTTTCGTAGGATTAACTACAGAAATTACCAGGGCTCTGTGGGATTGTTCGAAAGAGATATGGCGACATTGGAAAGCAAAGGACAACTGAAGTGAGGACGAGTCAGACATTTTCCCCCAACTAAGTGGAGCGATATAGGGTCAGTTTCTGTTTGTTCGATGATAGCTGGTATACACTAGCGCTTGACTGCAATCCTACCTGATGGTAAGCATGGATGCAATCGTTGATTGTGAATCGCACTAGATTATTAAGAGTATTCGCTTAAACCTTGATGACACCTAAATTATTATTTGTTGTTGTGTTATTTGGTGATTTCACACCAAAAAAAAAAACACAGAAAGCAGTGAACAAACGGTAAGTCAAAATGGTAAAAAATAAAAATTGTTATCGATAGGTATCAATTAAAAACACACGTCAAAATAACTGACGGTAAAGTTTAGCAAGTTGGCTTTAAAGCGTCTAATTGTAATTTATCTTAACCGTTTTCTTTTATACATTCCCATTGTAACCGGCACTAACTGTTGTTTTATTCCTACCGTTTGCAGTTAATCTCGCCAACATAGCGATACGGTCGTTTTTCAATAAGAGAGAGTCATTTATACCCACAGTGCTTCACCTGTAAAACGGCCCAAATTATTTCATTAGATACGTTCATTCGCCTGTCTCTGCAGGATACGAATGGCACAAAGAAACCGTTGTACACGGAGCTGTAACTAAATAACCACCGGTTTTCTTAGAAATGTGAAGTACGTTCGGCAACCACATTTTTCTGGCAATCAATTCACAAGTTTACGTCAAGAATATATTTTTTTCTAAATGCATCAACCTCGATTTTGCGACTTCTTGTACAGTCAAAATGGAATGCTGTACCTACTCTTGCGAATAGGTTTTTTTTTATTGTTATCTTTTGATAGGCTTGCGTTAGATGGTTAGCGATGATGTAGCCGTGCGACGTTGGAACATGTTTTGGCTAGAAGTAACCTATTCGCTCTTGTCTTGAATAACCTCTGGCTGTAGATATGTATGGAGTTGGAGTTTCTTGCACATTCTTCTCCATAAAAATCTACGCTTTGGAACATTACAACTAAAAGTTCCAAGAACAAGTCAGCCAGAAAAACTATGCTAATTGCATATGCATACAAATAACATCTCATTTTTCTGACTAACTGACTTCTTGACAATTCAAAAGTGCCTGTAAATAGTTTATTTGAAATAAATGCTTTGGATCTATATAATGTGATCATGAAACACAGACTTCTAGAAGAGAAAAAAGGTGCTTAATAGGTACGCACTGAATAGGTGATTGATAAATTTACTGTCTGAAAAATTGTGATTGATAACTGTAACCAAAGTTGATGTTTGTAAAAACTACTGATGTAGTGTCACTGGGGAGTCATGACGAATCGTTTCATATCTCATTCATCGAAATCCATTCAACCGTTTCGGCTCAACGTGAGAACAACATTAATATCTACTATATTCTGTACGATTGTCATAAATAAATAACATTACTTTTTTAGCGTGAACGTGTTAACTGGCCATACAGTAAATATTGATGAAAATATCTATTAGTATAATATGCGATCGTCACGGTGGGTGTTACCATACCGTTAGGTATTTATTTAGCAACAATTTATACAATAAAATAAATCGGGTTTTCCATCGGCTCTATAGTAATTGAAGCATTTTAGTTTAATTACTTCAAGTTAAGGATTTTTTTGTGTCAATGATAAAAAGCGGCAATTGTCGAGCGGCACGTAGGCGGTTAGATTTTTTAGTTGCACGTCTAGATGGAGTGTAGACCATTGCACCAGGAAGTGTAAGAGACGGGCTCGGAGAGTAGAATGTACTGACAGGCAACGATAGCGGCACTGCGAATACCAAACATTTTGGTATAGAAAGGTGTTGCCAATTAAATTACTTTTATACAGGGGGTAACAGAAATGGGTGGCCATATTTTAGATACTGCTTACTACAGTTGTACAGTTGCTACAGTTATGACTTCATAAATTCCCGAAAATAAAATTGAACTTTCCATACCATTCATTTCTTTCCTTATCATCATCTAATATAAATTAGTATGAGATATATATTTTTTTACATTTCTATTTTAAAAACTAAAAAACTTCAGGCTCTGTTTATCAAACTTCGTCATGTTATAAGAACGACGATATCTTTACATCTCGATTTAATCTTCTTCAGGATGCAAATTCTTAATAAAAACAGTGGAACATCGCAGCCAGCTTTATTATATTTTTATTTTAATACTCGAGTCGTCTAGTGCGAGTAGAAAGGGTACTTTAACACTAATAACACCCTCTGCAGGCTAATGATATCCATACGCTTTGTAGTAAAAATACTCGTATGAAACCGCACGTCAAGCTTCAAACCACTTCTTACCCGACTTCAAAAAAGGAAGAGGTTATGTTCTAAAATTAGATGTGAGAAACCCTTTAATGAGTTAAAGTGCTACTTTATTATCTTAATCGCAGATGCGTCGTGTTAGAATCTGCATTATATATCTTGCCCGTAATTATTTTATCATTTCAGCCGATAGACGTCCACTGCTGGACATAGGCCTCCCCAAATGTCGCCACAATGAACGGTCCTGTGCGTCTCGCATGCATCGGATTCCCGCAACCTTCATCAGGTCATCGGTCCACCTTGTAGAGGGCTTTCCAACACTGCGTCTTCCGGTACGTGGTCGCCACTCCAGAACCATTGCCACTTAAGTTTGGCGATTCTTCGTGCTTGTCGCCAACTTTGGTTCTCCTGCGGATATCTTCATTTCTGATTCGATCACACAAGGAAACTCCGAGCATAGCCCTTTCCATTGCCTGTTGGGTGACTATAAGCCTTCTGATGAGGCACATTGTGAGCGACCACGTTTCAACCATTCGTCTGGATATATGTTTCCATAATTATTTATACCAAACTTATTGCCACCCACAGTTCTGCCCCCGTGAAATTAGTTTTAAAAGGCGATTTTCCATTCAAAATTAATAGTAATAAGTAATATTATATACATATAGAAATATTATAATTATGTTTATCCGTTGTCTAGTAATAACATAAGCTCTGCTTAGTTATACTACATATATACACAATTTATATAGTCCCATATATGGCGGTATGTGAAAATTGGGGAATATTATTATTATTATTTATTATTTGCACCCGTATACATCGTATATATAGCGCAGAAATTATTAATACAATATTTAATAAGAAATAATAAATGGCTGTGCCAGATCAGGGACACTACACATTCCAATGTAATCGTTTTGAAAATCTCGTTAATATGCGAATAGAAGCTGCTCCGTGTACACCGACTCTAATCAGCCATTTCTTAATAACTATAATTAACGCAGACACAATTTATTAGTTGTCGTGCTGAATTTAGTTCTCTACATTTCCGTTTCCGGCAGACAATGAGAAACCTCTCTAATACTGATGTCGTGATGATTTCGAAACACATATACTTAAGTGGGAAACAGTCAAATAGAGAAATGATTATTGCCTGCTATTCATTTAGTTTAATTTATGACTGAGCATTTAGATACATTAATAATAGCTACACATATTTAAATTTAGGAAATATGTAGAGTTTTCATCAATCATCTGTATATTTAAATATCTAATATATAAAATTCTCGCGTCACATTGCTTGTTATCGAACTCCATCAAAAGGTCTTGAGTGATTTTATTATTTTCGTATATTTGAGAATAGGTAACGCTATTTTTACTCGACTATCCCGACATTCCATTTAGCCCGCCGTCCGACCGTCCGGTAACCGTCCGGGCCGAGCCCAAGTCGTCGACGGCGCGTATTGTTCCACGCGCGCCTCAAGGAGATGTCAGCAAATCGTAGGGGTCCTGTAGGGTCGAAGCCTACTGGGGCTATGGGCAGTACAAAAAGAAACCCGGGGCCTTGGGACGAAGGCAACGAAGGACCAGGAGTGGGATTTTAGTCAGTAAAAGTCTGACACTATCTCCCGCTCCGCCCAAGAGCGAAATTTGTCATTAGATGATTTTGCCACCTAAAAAAAGACACCCCGTTTTCTTTTGTCAGGTCAGCTAGTAGGTAGATGTATAAATGGAGGTAAGGACTGATTGAAATAATTAACTTGACTTAGACAAAACCACTAGGACTATAATAGGAACGTCATATTTCACACAAGGCATCTTTTTACGACGTAGGCGATCACTAAGAAGGGTTTTTGGAAATTCAACTTCGAAGGGGGTGATAAGGGGGAATTCAATATACAGACTGTACGCAGGATTCTTATTTACCTATTGGGTTAATAAACTTGAAACTGGGCACAAATTCCAATTAAAATTAATAATAAAGACTGTCATTATTAGTTTTTCAAAACTACCTTCAAAATATGCTTTGTATTCCCGACAAATCGCGCTCTTGTGCGGAGCGGGAGATAGTGTCAGGCTTTTACTGACTAAAAACCCACTCCTGTTCCTTCTTTGCCTTCGTCCCGGGGCCTCGGGTTTCGGGTCTCACCTATACTACCCGTGGGCCCGGTAGGCTGGGTCGAAGCCTACTGGGCCTCTACGATTTGCTGACATCTCCCTGAGGCGCGCGTGGAACAGTACGCGCGGTCTACGACTTGGGCTCGGTCCGGACGGTTACCAGACAGTTAGATGGCGAGCCACCCATTACTCGCCGTCCGCAAGCCCGCGCCTACGATGCTTTGTATGTCAAAGTTTTTATGAAGACGTAACGGTAAAGTGCTAGTCCCTAATAAATAAATAACATTCACATACTTAAGGCCGCAAACTGAAGGCAAGAAATAAGATATTTATTCACGAGTGCGAAATTTACCAGGAAAGGGTGTTAATGTCCAGTTCATTTAGTTTATAACGTGCGACCATACCAATAAAAGTGACACCGACACTCAACGTTACACTTCCTTGCAGAATAACGGAGCTTACCGTTCGAAGCAATATTTCGAGCTGTAATAACCCGAGCTAGTTTACGAGATTGCTCGCTTTATTAATGCGCTGCACCTACACGCTATGATGGGCCGTTACGAAATAGCTCTAATTTCTTAGATTAATCCCGAGTTATCCAGACTTATCTTGCATAGCTATCTGGTTAATCAAGTTTGTTAACTATTAAAAATCACCGTTCAGTCGGCGGTTAGTAAAAATGTAAGATCTCATTAGACGTTTATTGCACTTACGATTAACTCAAGTGAACCTTCGTTTTATTATCGACTTTAATCATTTCAAGAACAAACAAATTACTCGATCATCTGCAGCTGGGGTTTCAAATACATTTCTTAATCTTAATCATTCTATCTACAGTCCAAAACAATATAATAATAAGCATTTGAAAGCTCGACTCTAACAAATTGCTACGCTTTACTTAATAAATTACTGTTTATGCGCCTACTAGTAAACAAAGAATTCATATAAAAAACGTTATGATTAATGCGTCGATGAAGCCCTTAAACTAATGACATCGCAGTTCGCTTCGGTTTCAAAGCAGACGTAATAAATCTTCGGCCGCTGTTAAAGCAGCAATTAAACGGCAGATAGACAGATAGCCTGGCCTTCAGAACTGTGAACTGATTTAGAATTCATCAGATATAAGTGCAGGTGTGCTTTCATCTGTGAATATGTATGAGTGTGTGTGTGTGTGGTTTGACAATTAATCACTGAGTATTGCACGGTAAATGAGGCCAAAGCTACACACACAATAGAGACGATACAGTAATTGGATTGGTCCATGTTTCGTATGCATTAGTATGCAAGTATCGCTTACGCCTTTCCTAAGCTGCGTGCAAAGTTATGCGATATCGACATGAGATATGCAGATGCAGCTTATGGGAAAGTAGATGGTGTTTGATTTAAAGATTGCAGGAGCCCATAATTAGTGACAGATCGTATCTCTCCGACATTTTACATTATTAATGCTGTCCCAATTAACCTCATATGGTAATATTATTATTTAATCACATTATTAATATTATAAAGATGAAAATTTTTGTTACATAAACACATGTTACTTTTTCACTCTTATAGTACAGAAGGGATTTAGATGTTTTTTTTTACCCGAACAGGTTTTTTTGTCCTGGTAATAGCACATAGGAGCAATTTGAATAATTTTACTACTTTCTCGAGGGCAAAGACACGGACAGCAGCTAGTTGAGTAATAATTTGATCGATTTGAATATTTCTCTGCAAAATGCTGAGGCTTTGTTTTTTAGGGTTCCGTACCTCAAAAGGAAAAAACGGAACCCTTATAGAATCACTTGATTCAAGGTGGACCGATGACCTGGTGAAGGTCGCGGGAATCCGATGGATGCGAGATGCACAGGACCGGTCATTGTGGTGACATTTGGGGGAGGTCTATGTCCAACAGTGGACGTCTTGCGGCTGAAATGATGATGATGATAAGATCACTTTGTTGTCCGCCTGTCTGTCTGTCAAGACCCTTTATCTCGGGAACGCGTCAAGATATCGAGTTAAAATTAAAACTCAAGTCTTCGGTCCCTTGAAGCTGTGAAAAAATCAAACTTCTAAGTTAATGAAAAAAAGATACGGATGTTTATGTCGCAAAAAACCTATATTTAGACGCTCTCAAGGGAATCAAAATTCATAGGGTACTTCCCGTTGAAAAATATAGTAAATAATCTAAAAACTAAATAAAATTTGTAATTACGTCACTGAAAAAAACTTTTTTTCGATTCAAAAATCTTCGTAACTCAATTCGGGAATTGAACTGTTTTAATAGGTAAGTTCGAATCGAACTTGCCCAGTTTTATTTATTGAATTTCCATCATACATATTTTCAAAATATTCAGTTCGATCTATATTATTATTTTCAATTTGTTTAAATATTTATTAAGTTACAATATTTATTAGATAAGATGTATATATAATAAAAAATTATTAGCACTGGTAAATATATATAAAAAAGTTTGATCTCTGATCTTATTTTATTTCACAGAAAAAATATTCAGTTACAAAAACCAATCTTATTAAACTTACATTCGCATATTTTCAAAATCTAAAAACCTATTACGAAGATCAGCGAACTGGTTCTAAGTCCCGTCCAGCTGCATTTCATAGTTCGCTGCATAACGTAATGACGAGTTAAACATTTGTGCCAAGGGCTTACAAGGACCTCAATCAAGCGGCCTAGAGTAATGGCAGAGAGACGAGCATTATTTTTAGAAGCAAAGACTAATGTGCTTCATGTCACAATGATTATTTAATTTTAGAGCTGTAGGTACTTATTCGTATTGCCGATATCGACAGTGTTTGCCGCGGGCTACGGAGATGGTCAATTCTACCAGTCAATAAACCCGATAATTATATGTGTCAATCACAGGTTATCATCGTCATTTCAGCCGAAAGACGTCCCTTAAGTGTCGCCACAACGAACGATCCAGTACATATCGTATTCATCAGATTCCCGCGACTTTCAACAGGTCATCGGTCCACCTTGTATGAGGTCTTTCAACGCTTCATCTTCGGGTACGCGGTCGCCACTCCAGAACTTTTCGGCCCCAACGACCCTCTCACCCGACCCGCTTACGGTTTAAATCAAAAGAATATTATTTTAACTACCTTAGACAACGTTAAGATACGCTTGCCGAGGTCAGTCCGTGTATGGGTGAATGGTCACCCATCCACGGACTGAGGAAACTGTAAGTAATGGTACTTACAGTTTCACAATGAACATATGAACATATATTTGAACATATTTGACTATAATCTGACGCCAGTCTTTTCAAGGTGTATCGTATTACCTAGTTACTGTGTTGTGGAGGTCAGATAGGTAATCACTCCATGTAAAACACTGGTATTCAACTGTATCCGGTAAAACAGGAAGCCGACTCCTAAATGGTTGGAAACAGGCAGATTAATTGTGTTATTTTTTTTTATTCTACAGACTAGTGCTTGACTCCCACCTGATGTCAAACAAATACAACTGATAAATCTGAGAATGTCTCATCAAGTTCGATAAATATCGCACGGTTATCTTCCTATCTTTATGCCGATAAAATAAATACAGCATAGCAAAATAGCAAAGGTGGATACATACTGTACTATCAATTACATTGGCGTATAATCCAAACCGCATCGACTACAAATTGCGCATATTACATCGTATTTATAGAGATTACAAACGTCCTAACATCATTACGGCGTCGAGGTTATTATGGGCGCACTAGTATCAAATAGTATTTACGTTTATTACACAAATTGGTCAGTTCAGACCGATCATCAGATCGGAGGCCGTAGTCCGTTAACCGGCGCCCGCGCACCCAGTGCATCAATCACGCGACTAGCGCAGGCGGCCGCTTGAAACCGTGAGGCATCCCGCCAAACGTATCGATGCATTTCACTTCACTATGCAACACCACTGCCTTCTAATGTTGTGATGTTTAAATTAATGACATGTTATCTCGCATGACTAATGCGCTGTTTGTAAACACGCTGCTTCGACAAATCTTTTTGAACTCTGTAATGATCTTTCTACGCCGTTATTTTATCAGAGATCAATTGATGCTACCATGTCGAACTAGTGAACAAGTACGTTTTTGATTATATCTCCACAGCAGCCAGCTAATTAATGGATTCAATTAAATTAATGTTGTTAACCAATTTGTTTTAAAGTTTCTTTTGGGGAACCCAAATACCAAATACTAAATGGAGAAATCACTTAAATATCTGCTTTTACTTTTTAAAAATCGTACCTAAAGTAAGCACATCATTTAAATTGACTCTGGCCTCAAAAGTCACGGTTGAAAAGTGTCTAATATGCTAAAAAAAAAGAAATATTCGTACAATGCGCTCGTAAAGATTTCATCAAAGCTTGACAACATCAGATAGAAGAGGTCGTGATCTGGTAATTTTAGATATTTAATCCGAGATGTCAAGTTAGTTCGTAGTTTTGGACAGACAGAATGGTCACCCACCGAGCGGCGAGCGGTTTGCTCCCGAATACCGTACAACGTCTCCGAGACGAGTGAGTGGAGTCAGTGCCACCACCGGCACCGCGGTAAACAGTTACCGATTGTTAAAATCGCATTCGTCCCATTCTTTTGTCAGATCGCTGGATCGCTATTTCTTTAGACGGTTCGATTCGAGATACGTACACATTACTAACTTACAATGGTAGATTAGAAGCGCGGGAAAGTTCCGTCTCGTTTAATTGAATGCCGAATTGATTTTCGATCGATCCCGTTCAAATTGATTTCGAGGAATCTAACTAGCGTTTTAATACTGTTACACGGTTCAATACAGTCTAATACAATTAGTTTTTGCAGAAGAATCTAACAGCTACGATAATGAACGCGCGACATGATGGCGACACAAGAGACGGGAAAAATGCACAATAAATCATTTTTCCAACACTTTCCATGTACTGTCAACTATTGAAGTGTCTTGTCTTCAATTCTACTTATGCGCATACCAGACTAGAAATTTTTCCATAGGTAAGTGCTTCATTGCCCATACATTGTGGGAGAGAATGGAATGCATAGTAATGTATGGTGTTGCTCCAAATCCTAGGCCAGACGATTGCCACAGAGTGTGAATCAGTACAGGCAGACAATAACAATAAATTAATATAATGCGTTCAAAACCGCGAATAGTTATGAAAACTATCGGGCGTGCTTGTGTTGCTGGGAGTAATGTCTATTGAAGACGTATGCGATCACTTTTACTGTTATCCAATTTGGAACGCGGCGAGCTCGGTTTCCGCTTTTACAGGGTTTGTGGCTGTGCCTGAGACACATTGTTATTAGTCAGCAGCGTGTCACCGGGCCCCAACCGAGGCTGGACGTGTGGCAGACTGACACACATCGGGACTCGCTTCGACCTCACTACATCATGTAAATTACGTGAACCAACGCCGACCTCACGAATCCAGGAGTTATAGTTTAACTGTAACCGCGCAGATTTAGGATTCTGATTGCGCACGTAGAGCCACTTGTGGATGTATGTCGTGTCCTACCTTTCGTTTTTGGCATTCAAAAAAAAAGTTCGGAAGAGATTACACTTTGAGATTTTAGATAGCTTCTTCTCCGGAGCTACAACAGTATCCGGAATAGCTACGAAACAAAACATAAACAACAGCAGAAAGTAAGCAATCTGTTTTCGGATTACTTTCTGCAACTTTTCAATACAGTCATTGGCATGCGTCGTGCGTCGATGCGACCGCGGAGGTCGACACGGTACACTTCTGCCAGATTTCTCCACCCCACACAGAATCGCCGCTGAATTAGTGGATCTTTACGTCAATCAGATCTCTATCAGATCAGAAGAACATTCGGGTCAGGAGCATCTTGATTTAAGATTACAGACACATTGATTTTTATTTGTTCGTGATCACTCAGACTGACGAGTCATGTCGTTAGATGCGAAATTGTCTAAACTGGGTCAGATTCACGGATTCAATTTATTGACATTATCTTGTCGGTAGTAATTGATTTGTAATTAATATTAATGGGTGGTAAAGGCGGTGCCGCTTCAGTTTTAATAAGTGTCCTTGTACGGGTAAGTGCTTAAACGTATTTTGCCCATATTTGGTTGGATCTAAGAAACTTGGTGCTATAATTAACAAAGTATGGTGTATACCTGAATGAGGCTGCCTGGCAGTCAGGTTCCTCTCGGCACCAGCCCTGGCACTCGTACAGGGACAGGTTGCGGACGGTGTAGTACGCTGTACCCGCGAAGTCCACATCCGTTAGCTTTTCAAATGCGGTTCGACCTGGAACAAGCGAGGATTATTTATTACGTTGTTTCAGAGATGTCTGTTTTTGAAGTAGTTTAGTATTACTATTATGAAATAATACATAATAACAAGAGTAGTTTAAGATAATAAAGATAATTTTGATGTCTCTTTTTCATCTCGATGTCGATTTACAGTAGGTACGGCTGAAATATCTTGACCGCTTTGAACTTCTAACAACTGAAATCGCAGTAATTATTTTTAAGAATCATAAAGCGAATGCGATTTGCTTATTTTTTCGAGTATGCACACAGTTTGGAACGCATAAGTTCAGAGTGGCCAAAATATTTTAATCTACTGTATATAGCTATACTGTGACTGAAAAGTTGAAGAGGCATCGTTTATCTCGGTACGATCATATGATAAGGAGGGATAAAACGCATGTTACTAAAAGAGATATGAGTATACATGTGGATATAAGGATGGAGAGGTAGAGGGCAGCCAAAAGAAAGATGAATGGATCGTTTGAGGAGTTATATGAAAGAAAAAGGAGTTAGTGATGGTATAACGGGTGACAGGACGGAATGGAAGAAAAAAACATCTTGCACCGACCCTAAATAATGTGGAACAAGGGCAGGAAGATGATGACTATACATAGCTATTCTGTTTGCGGCCAGTAAGTGACGACGACATGTATAGGGGCATTCAGCGTCGAAGTTAAGTTTTAGATTATCGTGGGTGCAAGTACATAGACATTTGGGACACACAGTGAAAATCTAAAAGATTTTGGTCGTCTTATAGTGGAACATAGTTTGATGGGCATAGATTAGTATTGAGATACTTACTTATAACAAATGTGGCCTGCAATAACAGTAGCGCCAGCCGCGCTAGGCGCAGCCCGTCACCCTTCATGCCGATAGAACCACCTGTAACGAAAGAAATTATTAGAAGAATATCCTTCAAAAATACCAACAGCTTCATCAACTACTGACACATACATAACAGTGTCTTTATCATTACATGTCTTATTTGGTATAGGTCAGGGATGGCGAACCTATGGCACGCGTGACAGTGGTGTCACGCGGCAATGTAATTTGGGCACGCCAGTGTAAGATATAGGTACAACATGGTAGTGCTTTGATACTGCTGTAATCACAAAAATGTTCTGTTTCATTTAATTAAATAAACAAACAACTATAACATCTAACATTACGTTATACGAATTTCGGTAAAGTTCAAATTCTTTGGCGGCACGTCATGACCACCTTATTTCATTTCATGTATTTAGTGGTACGTTCTCCAATAAGGGTTCGCCACCCCTGGTATAGGTACTAGCTTTTGCTGCTAACGGCTTCGCCTATGAGAAAGTAGAAAATTATTCCATGGGAACTAACTTCCTGGATAAAACTGTATTCTATATGCTTTTCTAGGAGCAACACTCCCCTTGGGCTTCGGGGGTGTGGGTTAAATTTCATTCAAATCCGTTTAGCCCTTCGAGCGTAAGAGAGTAATAAACATAGACACCCAGATTTACATATACACACATATATTCGCCTTTATAATACTGGTAGTGTGAAATGTCATATTATTAGTGTGAGCGACTTAATAAAAACACAAAAACTCGTCCCATATTAGTTGTAGCAACAATCGCACGTTCTAGCTTGGTTTACGAAAGTTACATCTTGTAACCAACAAGTTAAATAGTATATATACCTACATTATGTAAATATCATCTAAAACTTTATTAAAATAAAGCTATTTATTTTCTTTAAAACGACATCACAGTTCGTCTTATTTACCAAAGACGAAAAGTAAAAAAAAAAAACAAACTGAATATTTATATCGAGAATTTCTAAAATATTCTTCGTGTATTGAAAATTCCATAGAAAATTCGTGACTGTATTCCTATAGAATCTCACGTTAATATCTTAATATATTGTGGTATGAAATTCACTTAATGCCCGTGCATGTCGGATCTATATCCCGGAGTGAGGTTTTTAAATAATCCGCTTTCTACGACTACTACGCGGTTTGCATAAAATGTGCAACACCCCGCATTTATCACTTACAAAATTCAATTCAATTCAAAAGATTTTCATTTTAAATGAGCCTACATGGGCATTCATAAAACATCAGAAGCTTATGCACAGTGAAAAGACAGAAACGAAAAGTATTTTCTTTACCAAGCTTTTTTTTTATTTTGTAATGTATTACCATTGAGTTTTTTGTACATTCTACTTGATAATATAGACATCAATACAATACGCCAGTAAAATCGAAAGTTGGTCAAAAATAAAACTGTAATAACAAACCAATGATTGGCAGATGTAGGCATTCGCTCTTTATAGAGGAAGCGCAATCATATAAGCAATAACTTACCAATTTAGCAACTCAATGTACCGAGTAATTCGTTACAGATATATCATTTTAAATACGTGCGTATCGTGTCTGATATTTCACCTAGATTTCAGATGCCGAATTGACTGATTATAGTGAAATTTATTGCCGACAGGATGTAATCGAATATTATTGATTAAAAATGAAAGTAGAAGAGTAATGCGATTTTCAGCTTTCATTGACTCATATCTATGTTGGTATACATGTATACTATTGTGTGCCGCGCCTGCGCCCGCGCCGATCGTGCTGCGATTGTTTGCAGCTCGCGCTTTGTGATTGTCGATGCGCCAAATGCAGGTCAAGATAAGCACTGCATGGACCCATGAAAGCTAATAGGAAAGTCAGTGACACGAATTTTCATTTACTTTTTGCATCGCAATATCGCTTTCACTAGACTTTTTATCATGTACAATGAATGATCATTTGTAAACGAGAAAGTACAACTATTGTTGTATAGCAGGTACTCTCTGGTCTCTGTGACGGCTGAAATAATTTCTTATACATCCTCGTTGAATGAAATAACTTTCAATCAATTGACAATGTCTCTGTTGGGTTAAATGTGTTTGATATTATTTAAATTGCAAGTTGTACAACACCTTTTATTTGAAATTGAAGTCATCAGAGAACGGAAATTATGCACACAAACACAGAGCGAGTGTCATAAAATTCGTAATATAAATTGCGCTTGAACAAGTGCCGCTATTTTAATTAAGTTTTCTTGCACGACACTTGCGTGAACTTGCGTCTGAAATGCGGTTGCGTAACACTTTGATCAAGTTAATCAGATAAGTTTTGATTAAACATTTAATAAACAAGACAGCCATCGATTGCATGCTCCCATATTGCAAATACTTATAATGATTTATGAAAACATAAATGAAAACAAGCTTCGTAAAAATATTTGAGCTCTCAAAAACGAAAACTCATTACTACTACGACTATTATAATATTATTTACTGCGTGAATGTGAATACCAGCACTCGGCACAGTCGTGTAAATGGCGTTCACTGTTCAATATGTACAAGTAATTGCACTTAGATACCGTTTGTCTAAGTACTCTTACAGCGAAACTATTATGTGGAGTGATTCTCCAAATTCACCGGAAGAGGTGACTTCGCGGTACTGATTTTTAAACTTTAACGAACCACAAACAATTCAACGGTATTGCGGTAATGACAATTCGAGACGATTTGTTCTCTGGGCACAGTGAGCGTGAAGAAACAAACTGCACGCATTCCGCGCACTCCAGCGCAGATGAGGAGCGCCTAACGTTTACACGCATTACGGGTATTACACACATTGCACCGCACTAACGTTCCCAGCAAATCTGTTTAATGTTTCCGAACTAAAATATGAACTTAATACGACACATCACGCTGGTAAACATGAAGGATGACGATACGTTAAGTATTTAGTGGTAAATGCCGTATTAAGCATGGTAATGCACACTCTCGACCTACTTGCAGTTTTTATTATCATCATAAATTCCTTTTAATTAGCATGCAGGAAGACTTTATTAATTAAATGCATGCAGAAATATTGGGAACACTTGACTGAATAAAGTATGAAAGTTAATTTAATTCCCTTTCTCTCTGCTTTAATTTATGGCCCGATCATTAAGCTAAACAGTTTTAAGATAACTTTAAACTCACAATCTATAACATTCAACAGGGAAGTTGAGTTCATTAAACTGTGCTTCGTTACTAACATTAACTAAGACTAACAGTATAGGGAACTTAACTTATGCTTCCAAGAATTCACAGCATAAACTAAAACCTTCGTAACAGTGTTATACGAAAACCAGGAACATTTCTCGTGAGACAGTGGTATTGCTACACCGATCAACAAAAGCTCCTTTTCATACTATTCAAATCGCATAACGACAGTCAAAGGTCCATAGTCTTTAACATAAAGAAGTGAAACAATGTAGCCGCTGACATTTATGGCGATCATATATGGTGGAACAACGGAAGGAGCCTGCGATACTGTTAGTTCACCTATAACACCGACTGTAGCCGAGATTGCCCGAGTTGCCCCGACAGCGGAACACTGCTCCAATCTTGGTCACTCGGCTCAATAAACAGTAATAGTTCAGCATTGTATAGGTGTGAGATTTGGAGGTTATGTTTATGTTATACGCGTTAATGGAGGCGCCATACACGTTTTTTTTTTCTATTTATTTAGTTCACGATGTGGTGAGTCAGTGTGATAAGTATAGTGTACTTAACGGTTAATAGAGGAAAGTGTAAGATTTTTGGAGTTTGGAAATGTGAAACCAACGTATATGGACTATTTTATCACCTAGGCACACCCAAATCGCGAGTCCATCTTTCTTGGTCATTTCCCAAAACGTTTAAACTAAATTCGAACTGATCTTATCAAGCCATTCATTTATTTTTATTGCTGAATGAACATTAATGTCATATGAAACATTGTACAAAAACATGCATCTAATTAGCAACGGAAGCAGTAAAAGCAACACCCACGACAACACTCAACGCGAACAGTTACCTTGACGCCTGGCCCCGTAACACTAGAGTGCACCCAGTTTACGAGGCGGTTACGAAGATCATGCATGAGACAACATAGTGCCGTTAAGCGTATACTACAAACAATTATTACGCACAGGTGACGCGATCATATGATCCATATGTCACATAATGAGCGTCACAGTTATATCACGGCGCGCGTCCCCGCGAGCGGCGCGGGCGCAGCCACCGTGCTGTGCGCGCACAAATTGCCCAATTTAACGGTGAACTCGGCTCCGCGATGTTCACGTACTTCTCAACATTTCTATCATCGCTCACTGAGCTTCGGAACGCTAACTAGAAACACTTAGAACAATATCGCTGTAATATTCCCGCTGTTTAGAGCGACAGATCAACGAACAGTACTCTTAATTACAGACTTGTAGTTTTATTCCCTGAGATATTTCTATAATTAAACGGATAATTAGCTCATAATCCGTTTCTTGGATGTATGAAAAATTACATTAAAGTCAACTGTTCACAGAATTGAACGTTAAGGAGAAGCTGTTTTAGGTTGAAGTTGATTTACCATATTTCAACCCTCAGCTTTACAAAGTCACTTTTAAGACCTAAGTATAGAGAACACTTTGTTGCCTGATTATAAGGAGTTTTATGAGTGTTGATCGTTAACTAGATAGGTACATTTAATGGGTAGTATGAATTCAACAACGGGTGTAAAAATTCTTGTCAGATAGTTTTATGTCTTTTCAATGTCTTTCAGGAAATATATTTTCTTTTATTGATCTCTTACATTTTAAAGGATCTAAAAACTCGATTTGTATTTCAGTCATGTTCGTTTTCATATATTTATTTTATTATTTATTACACCGGGAAAAAGTATTAGATAATCCTTGCACATTATCAAAGAAACTACGCCAATGCTTATCGGATTTTACAATTTAAAAAAAACTGCTGATCGGATTTTCTATATATCGATATTTCTATGTCTTTATCGGTTTTCACCGATATATAGAGTGATTCGTGAGTAAGATTTAGCTGTATAATGTAAAAGTACAGAAAAGCCAAGAATTCCAGAGATTTCTTATACCTGTCAGAAGATAATAGAAGGGTCGCTAGTACATTATAAATATGAGTACAACAATTCTTTATTTCTAAAGCTTTCAGCAACGAGAATATAAAATAAATGTAGACAATAGTGAGTAAAAAAACAAGAAAAGTAGAGTATGTGAAACTTAAAGTAGGCATCAAACAAAGCTACACATATAATTGTTTGACTATATTAGTGTAGGTACCTCATATGTAGTTTTGTAATTTGGGTCGTAGGGTTCTTTGGCCCGGGACCGCGGTCCCAATTTCCAGTTATAAAAATAATAATGTTGTTGTGTAGTATTTTGGGACCACACATAAAAGAAATACTTACAGTTTTTTTGGTAACAGTACCTTAATGCCTTTTTCCTTGTGGTTCCAAAATAATACTCAAAAAAAATAATTATGGGTGGTAGTAGGGACCGCGGTCCCGGTCCAAAGAACCCTACGACCCATTTATTTGAGTATATATTGTAATTGATTTAAACTACACACAATTGTGCCTTCAGGATGTTGTTGGGACTACCTCGCTACTGTAATGCGTCGGAGATATTTACGCAGGCTCCTACTGACGGGTTTCCCGCGATTTTTTGCAATAAAATTGCTTCGCAGCTCAGAGTGAGAGATGGTCGCAACAGCATTCTGAGAACTATAGCCGAGAGTTATAACTCTCCGATTATAAAATTTCTTGTGCAAAGGGTGGGTACTAACACTAAATAATAAGTTTTTCATTAAGTTGCAAACACTGTACGTATGAATCTTTTTGTGTCCGATATAAAATAAATTCTATTCTATTCTATTCTATTCTATTCTATTCTATTCTATTCTATTCTATTCTATTCTATTCTATTCTATTCTTTTCTATTCTATTCTATTCTATTGTGTGTATGTGTAATCAATTTAAATTCTCACTGACATAAAAGGACATAAAGCCAAGCCAATAACTCAAATAGTTTACGTTTTATCAAGAGCTATGAACAGGAATACGTAATCGAATGATGGTCATAGAGAACCTGAAGTTTTTGCTTCAGCACCCTAATTATAAAGTAATGAACCGTGTTCGCCTGGAAGGATTTTTCATTAAACACACAATGGCATTGTGTTCCCACACCGCAGGCACTGAATGGATCAGTAGCCACCAATCTCCAATACGACAGCATACAATCATTCTCATTGATGCCTTATACAAAGAAATTACAGTTCATATTTCCTGTTATTTCTGCACTTATTAACACTGGATCTACATTTATAGAATCAATGTAAGCTCATTATGACATTGAAGACAGATTCTCACGATTGAAACTCTGTTTAAGTATAGTCATCAGAAAATATGTAATCTTGTTTTAATTGAGGGAAATTACGATTCTTAAGATCACCCTACTGTAATGTGTATTGTATAATGGATTAAGTTTCTTTTTCCAGAGCGATGTTCGAAGGAGTTGCCGCAGTCCTCGCAATAATGGGCATTTCATAATCACGGTGGGCACGCCATAATCACGGCGGTAAGTCCCCTCTTTGAGGAGTAGCTGGAGTGGTAACACGGCGTCCTCACCTTCCGCATGACGCAGGTTCTCATCGGACATGAAAAGTTCCGAAAGAAGAAACGCTTGGGTGTCACCATTGTGTGGACCACTCGGAAGACACGGTGGAGCATACGGTGGTGTAGTTCGTTTGGGCGGAGCACCGCCTTGTACTCGTAGAGACAATCGGTGGCAGCGACCTTTCGCGCCAGGCCCTGGTTCGGGCTATGGTCCAGAGTGAGGAGGAATGGCAGGCGGTCGCCTCTTTCTGCGAAGCAGTAATGCTAGCGAATGAGGAGGCCGCACGCGTGAGGTAAGTAACGAACGTCCTCACGCCCCAGCCGCCGATATTCCGACCCCGACTACCAGCCACGGTAGACGAGACCTCGCGGACGTCGAGCTAATGATAGCTCACCGTCCGGCCGTCCGGTAATTAACAGGACCGAGTCAAGTCGTCTACAGGGCATAGTGGTAAACGCGCTCCTCAAAGAGATGTCAGCAAACCGTAAAAGCCCAGCAGGGCCGATGCCCGTTAGCTAAGACCGTGGGGAATTTCTGAAAAGGAAACCCGTAGTCCTACAACGCAAAGGGCAACTGAAGGACACAGGTGTAGTTTTAGTCAGTAAAAGTCTGACACGCCCTCTCGCTCTCCCCAGAGTGGGAGAAGTAATGATTTCCACCCTCAAAAAGTCCTGGCAATAAAGGACAACTAAAGGAACACTGTAAGTTTTATTCAGTGAAAGTCTGTCACTCCCTGCTGCTCCACCCTGAGCTCATAAGTTATTTGATGAAATCCCACGTAAAAAAATTCAATATTATGAACATATCTGCGTTAACTTAGTCAAATAGATACCTATCGATTTCACCTCATAAATTCGTCGACATTACGGGATATTGACACCCACTAATTAAGGTGAAGAAGGACATTAATCAACACATCAAATCAAATGTTTGTGATAATTAAAATATCGAATCAAACAGAAAGTGCTGTTGACCCAATGCCCACAATTGTCAAATCATGCTCCTAATAGGCAGGCGTGCTCATCAAAACTTGGTAAGTGGTTGTAGAGAACAATCAGTGGCTTAGTGGAAGATACTGAGTCATGGCGCATGCGCATATTCCCAGTGAGAAATAAACGGTTACTTAATTATATATCATGATTACAAGCACATACAATCACACATATTCAAATTACGGGGACCTACTAACCTCATAAGAATTGCTAGCAAATATATGCAAGTCAATGCTAATTAGTGTTAATACAATACGTTTTTATGAAGAATAGCGTCATTTGGTGTGACGTAGCATTTCTATACTTCGTCCTGTATCTAGATAAGCACTGTTAACCGGAAATTGATGTGGCTTGAACGATAAACCGCTAGTAACCCTCATCTTTATCGTTTAATAAATTAAACTAGGCACATTTATGACAATGAAATTACGTTTAATTGACCGACATAACCGACGTTTCTCAGCTATTAAAGCGTAAATACATTCGTTCAGTAATTGCCTATATTCAAATAGTGTGTCGTGTCTTTGTGTACTCCTGTTTAATAAATGGTCATAGAACTGTTACGGACTTAATCTCGTGTGTCCGTGCAGGGGTCACCGGTAATCCAATCTTTGTGAGGCACGAACAAAAAGGCTAGTCACACAAGTCTAGCATTAACATCTTTTGATGTTCGGCGGCGGGGTCAGCGGCGCACGTGATCATCCGCATTTCAGCATCAGATAAGCTCACGTAAATAATAAGTTCATATCTTGCAATCATAGCTTATTATCACAATAAAAAAAACTATTTCCTAGCGGTCCGAATTGCGACGGTCGCGCTCAATTTCTGCTTCGAAGATAACAAGATCCGAAAAAAATGTTCTTTGTTAAACACACAAATTGAGTGTTTTTTGAGAATTTCATTTTAAATTTCTAGAGAACAGTAAATTTGTCTATATGCAGTTTTTGTTGCGGCATAAAACGGTTTCCTTCAATTGAAAGAAAAGAAAAAAGAAAGAAAGAAAAACTTTGAAATCATAAAGTAATCATAACTAGGTTTTTACGGAATAAAAGTGTCGGAAAACGGAGGCTGACATGCTTTTTACCTCCATGGTTGTGTAGGATTAAGTACTTCGTGGGCGGACCGAATCGGACAGTATAAATCCGTATGTCACTAGTAGCAGTCACGTCACAATGGGCCGAACTTGACCGAGCGCTAACGGTACCGCGCGCGCACCGAGACGCGAGACAATGCGTGTGAGACACCGACAGGTTGCTCGGCTGACCCAATTATCTGCTCCAACTGGGCCATCTGTTTTCGAATGCGTGTGAAATTCTTATACTCATGTACTTTCACGCATGTATAAATGTCTCAGCCGTAATTACGCGAAATTAAGTACTTTTAAACTCGTATTGGGCTACTTTTATTTTCCTTATCGTATTTATGAATGAAATTAAGATCTTTATGAAGGCAACAAAATATAGAATAGGAACTAAACGAAACATATTGAAAACTTAACCATACGGCATACGGTACGTGGTGAACATCCCACCTATACGCACAAAACGTTTTGGGAACACATTCATTGTGCGTACAGCTAAGGAGTGGAATTCCGGAATTTGTGTTTCCTGATGGCTACAACCCGGGAATCTTTAAGTCTAGACTGAATAGAAAGAAAAGAAAGAAAACATGTTTATTTTGCCCAAATAGACACACAATAAAATACATCAATCTGTCGGACCATGTATAAACCAGGCATAACTGTGCTGCACCATAGACACTATACAAAACACATTTGTCCGATGTCTATAGTTTAGTCTGTGGTTGTCTATGTCCATTGTCTATTGCACGTGGCCGGGGCCGACAGACGACACTCGACAGAGACTAACCTATCGTGTACATATAAACAGTAATATAAGAAAAACACATATAAATCCAAGTTGTGCGTCGCATCCAGGCAAAAATAGGTTGTTGCTCAGCTCATACCGCGACGCTGGGGAAATCCAGCAATCTACGATGCTGATTTTCAGCAACCACCATACCCAACCAACAATAGGTTACTTCTAGGTAAGCGCGTTCCATCGTTGACCGCATCATCGCTTTCTATCTGGTGAGATAGCGGTCAAGCGCGAACCTATCAAGAATAAAAAACAAGCATCTTTTTTTGAGGTGAGAAATCATCAAATAATTCTTCTTGCTCTGAGCAGAGTGACAGACTTTTACAGACTAAAACCCATCTATGTGCGTTCAGTAGCTCTTTACGTTCCAGGACCACGGTAACTTTTTTGAACCATCCCGCAGCTCAACTTAATCATGTCTGATGAGAAGATATGCGTGTCTAAAACCATAATTCTTCTCTCGCCAACAAATATTTGCACTCGTAGCCCAGTAACAAGATAACCCATTATAATGGTATTCATAGAAACAAACTTGCCCTGCTAGTTATTCTGCCGGCGATTAAATATTTCATGACTAACAAATGGTTCGGGATCGAGACAGGACTTGTCCCTATACTAAACCTATTTGCGAATAAATAGCGCATTCCTTTGCCGGTGTTTCTCAAACGTGCTTTCTGTATTTAGCTCGTTTGCATCGCACCTCCATAATTTGAGAATTCCTTTTATTCGAACTAGCTGCCGGAGTAGGGCTGGCGAATGTCTGGAATTTTATTGATATTGCACCCGCACTAATCCTGAATCATTTCCTTTATATATTTATACTAAGTAGTTTGAAATTATCAACCAAGACCATGCGTTACAAACATTATCGATATTTTATTCTTGCATGTGGTACAGGTACAATCATTAATCATATATGCTCCACAGGCATTCTACAGATAATCAACTTTCAGTCTAATTCAATCCTGTTAACACTTTCTCCTCTATTATTTCTTCATCATTTTCCTCATTCAACAAATGCCTGTGCTGTAAACCATAAGTCTCTGTTCTAGCAAATATTAGAAGCAGCCCTACAAGTGTCCAGGGATCGCGTGTTTATCTAAGCGAGGAGGCGGCATGCGCCCGCGCCGTGTCGCTGTCGACCTGGCGACTTGTACGAGCCGCGCCATCCTGCCTGTGTACCACGGGGCAAGCGACAGCGATTATAAGATAACAGCAATTACAGCCCTCATCTGCATACAATGAGGTTTTAATTAAGAACAATGAACGCTGATATATGAAGCTAATTGGTGAGAAAGTAACTTGAATGGTTATAATTTTAAATGTTAAATATTAATTTGCGAAGCCAATAATAAAGTTTTTGTTAAGTTGTGTCGACTAAAGGCGTGATGATGATGAGTTTATAAATCGCGTTTTTTGCCCAATAAAGAAAGAGAAATCTTACAATTTAGTGTCTGTAAATCGTATCGCGCTGAATGGAATAAAAACGGGTAAAAAAACACCATTAACATTGTAAGCGGGGTCAGAGAGCCTTAATCGATTGTCAATCATCGTACTCAACACTTCACGATCAAAACATGCACAAATACTATAATGAACCTCTCTTTTCAAATAAACTTATGGAATGGCATTAATTAATTGAAAATAAAATCTCTTAGATTTAGTATCCGATCGCAACATACTTTCGGCCTGTAATATAATTTTAATTAACTTTTACTCGGAGCTTATCTTAAGTTTAAAGTGAGCTCTTAAGGCAAGCAGTAATAAATGCACGATGTCGTTAAGAGGCGCCGCGGCTGGCCGAGCTGGTCGTGTAACTACAACGTATACAGGCTGATGTCGAGCCGATCGCGATGTGCAGTGGAAAGCGTCAGACCCACAGAGAAAAGCGCCCGCGGAGTCGCCTTGCGGTTTCATAAACATTCGCGTTTATCGACCAACATATGGGTTAGAGAAAAGGTTTTGCATTTAATTATTTTTATGAAGGAAATTACGTTTCTTATATGTCCTGTTTACCGATAAAATATAACCACCTTTGTTTATATATACGAATGGGAGTACTGAAGTACAAGTTGTGTGCTGTGTGTTTAGTTAGACTCTTAAGTTATCGCATGCTTAAGCTTGAGAGCTTAAGTACGCGAAGTGAGGTAGCAGGAAATATCTTAGGTTTAAGACCATAGATAACAAAGCAAATACCGACTTGTAGTTCTCTATCAATATTATTAGGAAAATTTAAGTTTGTTTACGAAATACATTGCTCGTTTCGAGTTATTTATTGTACAAGCACATTCTCTTAAAATCAGATTACATTAAAATACACTCGAGGCTAAATAAATAAACAATCGATTAACCTAATGCCATTGCATGGACAAGTAATGATATTATCTAAATCATAATAGTGCGCACATTCACACGGCTATCATCTCGTAAAGCTAAACATTCGAATTCACAACAATTATCGCTATCAATAATAAAACATTCTCCTCAATTTATTTCGAATTAGAAAGTTTGAGAGCTAAGTAAAAGTTTTCAAACATAGCCTAGCCAGAGAAGCAACACCAAAAACATCTTTTATTTGTTACTGTGGAGAGAATCGTATTGACAAAACGACCGTAACGAAATGTAAATTTATGTTCCGACAACGCTTACTGGCATTCAAAGCAAGCTACAGCCTTCCGCCGCAATAGCTAACAGGGAAGCGGAGAGTAATGACTGGAATCCATGCAAACCTCACCGCAGACCCTCGCGTACGCTCACGTCAAGTTTATTTATTTGATCTACTGAAAGAAACTTCATTGCCGCTCTTACTTAATCGCTATATCCGCGTTCTAACATGATACTTAAGTCCTTTACGAGGAAAGAAGCAGATCAGTTTCCCACACGATATAGTTGACTACTCCTGAGAAATGTCCAAGCACGTTAATACGACACCGACTCACAATGAAGCTAATAGACAGTCATTTAAATGGTGGCTCCACCTCCGCTAACTGTACAGAGCGGTGATATCGACCGCATTATCACAAAGCGGCGTGTTTACAGACATTGTGTGTGTCAATTATGATATTGGCCATTATATGATATTACTGGACCATTTCACTGGAAACACTTTAAAGGAATCGATCGTTAAGTGCAGAATTTCACCGACCTCGGGCGAACTGCGTGTAGCAAAGCGCTGGCTGTCACTCATGCTTACAGAAGTTAGCGTGTTACATCTCAATAGCCACTTATTTGCATACAGAGGAACCCTATTAGCTGTCGACTTCTACACTGCGGTTTCTGCATCTCTACACCAACATACACCTATCTAAGAGCCGCATACTTTTAACAAATAGTTGTGAGAGCATAAAACTTTCATTCGGTGAAAGATATCCCACGTGCCAATTGTCTGTGTTGTCAATCTAGTAGACGAATGTAATTGAAATTCAAAACCGTTCTTTTTTCAAAATAGTTGTTTGCGATCTTTCGCTTTCACTCGAATGTTTTACGAACTAAATTATATCTTACATCTGTCGATGTCCATTTTATTTTCTTTCAATCACAATAACAAAGGAATCACCTGTGCAAATTCAATATCGATAAATCATGCAATCAATGGGAGCCGTGTTTCGCCGCCCACGCCGCGCACGCTCTAAACGTCCAGCCTAACAATGGCCGCGATATGTAATTTACTGTCCCCTTATTCATTGTGCAGGGACGAGGGCAAGGAGTTAGGGTAGTTCTTATTACGATGGTCGAGGCATAAGTTCTGTTGAAATATGCATTCTTGTCTCGTTCAGAACGAGTCGAACACTTGATGTGGCAAAAACAGTCGGGCGGAGTTCACAGACGTCTCACGCGCCGCCCATTGTCGCTACCATGTGTACCACCGTGTCAACACTGCTCTCTAATCATGAGTAATTGGGATCTGTATCTACAGCTGTCTCATCTTGAAGCAGATTATCTATACTAAGACTAAAAATACATTAAGAAAACATCTTACCGGTTCTGTGTAGCAGGGATTACTTTCCTCCGAGTCAGGACACAAATCCTGTAACAAATGAGTATTTACGTTAACAATCGGATTGCGTGACCCACTAGTATTAAACCCAGCCGCTGGCCGGTCTGCCAAGTGACAACCACGTTATAAACAAACATCTCATTAATATGCAAAGCCTAGCTCTACATTCGCGTAACCATATTAAGCGTGAATACCGTTACATACACAGAAAACGTATGTAGACACAGAGGAGTCAAGGCTGTGCAATATGTATTTTAGCTCACGAAGTTTTATGTCTAATGGGTGCAAAATCAACACGAACACTTTCTACGTTCCAAATCCCAAATTGAGCTGTCAATGATTAAGCGTTATGAGTAAACGATATAATTAAACAAATGGTCGATAAAGTCGTGCACGAGCATTAATATTCATGCTAAGAAGCGGTCGCGAAATGAAAGAGTTATTTATGCTGTGGTGACGCGAGGTGGCGCGTCCTCCTCGGTGGTGCGCGGGCGCAGCGAGGATGGCGCCTGCATGTAAGTAATGATGTGACATCCGCTGCGACTGCCCGCAGCCCGCGATCCGGCACGCGGACTTTAACACCCCATTAATCTTGCACAAAGTGAAATTGTAACATTTCCTCTTCCGCACGTAAAAAAAAAAATATCTTTATCACAGCTTGTGCCATTAGAAACTGGTTTAATAAGTGTATATTATTTATCTAAATTTAAATCTGCTTCCACAAAATGCTTAACTAATATTAATTTGTTGAACGATCTTATTTGCATATACAAATATTATAAATTACTTATTAAGAAGTTATTCAACTTGTCAGTAACGGGAGTTTTTTGTATAAATCTTTCACTTTTATGTTAAAAAAAGAATTAAATGTAGCTTTTATCGTTTCATCTTGCCACCAGATAGGCATTTAATTCACACTTTGAAGGAAACAGTAACGGTCAAGAGTGAAAGTAGCCAGAATGTTGCTATGTTTATGTCACTAATTAATACTTTATAGTTATCTATTTGAAGAAAACAAATCGTGACTTTAATAACCCTGTTAGCTAAACATATAGCTTGTTGATATCGTGCTTTAATCTAATGTTCCCGCGAGTATTACTTTTTCATAGATAGCCCGGTATCGTCCAGTTAATAGGCTCGGAGCAATTTCTTAGCAGCCTTAGGACAATAGATACGGCCAAGGATAAATGCTAGCCAATGTAAGCATCGTAAATAAACCACGACATGGCACGAAGTCGTCTTTTTCTTTGTAGGAGCTTAGAAAAGAGCGTTAGAACGAAGCACATCGCTGGGGGCGTTCGTGCTTTGCTGCGCGGGCGCAAAATGGAAAAATAAATTCGCATTGAAATGGTTTCTATCGATTGTCGGTCCAGTCGGTTCCCCTTTATCCGCAGCTGATCGCACTAGACAATGTGGTGGTGGGTGCGGATGAGACGCGGGGGGCGCGTGAGGGCGGGGGGAGGGGGGCCAAGCGGCAGGGGCGCAAGCGCATGACCGCGCAGGGCGCAATGACCTTGTGCGCGCATTCCGCCCGCTCTTTCGAAGGCTCCCGCGGCCCTCCAGGCTCTCCCGGCTCTATTCTAGTCTCCCATAAACTAAACACGGAGTAGTACAAAACGCTCGGTTGTTATCTACATTGTCTGAATTGAATAGAGTTAAAAAGATAAAGACGATTGCACAACATGAAGAATCGTTTAAGAGAATTTACATTCCATTTCATCTCGAGAATCCGCAAGTAAAACACAAGTTTGTATACTGACATACTAGTAACAGAGCTTCTACAATTGTACTTGAACGAAACTAGGTTAATAACCTTTGAGAAAACATTCAAGACGTACGTACATACAGCAGAAGCAAACAGGCTGAGCAAACATGGAAAAAATGTTCCCATCAATACGCATATAGACGCGACGCGACGCGCGGATAGCTTGTCGTTATTAGAAAAATAGTTTACTACGAACTAGTCGCTGTAAAAAATAATAGTAACCTCCTCAGAGGATGCTGCAGAAAATCATTTAAGCAATATCCTCCATCTGAACGTAATATCGAGCCGTTTAAAAACTGTATGACTTCCGTTTTTTTGTCGCTTCATTGATATGCATAGATGTGCAGTAAGCGTGTGTTATGGCAATAGATGCACTTTTTATAACCATGCGTACAGTTTATGTGGGAAGAAAAATCCGTGGTAACCAACTGAACGGAAATATCAACAGGTGAATTACCGGACAGGTCAAGTTACAGAGATTATGAAGATAACTTGATCGGAGTTGCAAAAACTATCTATATAGCAGCCAACTATAATAGCTTTATTAGCCTTTTAACTGAACAGTGCCATTCTACTAGCGGCCCGAATGATTTCAGTCATTCAACCAAACGGCTAGGCAAATGACGTTGATCGCCAACGTCATTTGCCTAGCCTGTCAACACTTGCCTAACCCAGAGGCCGTGGCAAGTCGTAAAATTATCATTGCCTAGCTTCTGCCAGCGGCTTCGACCTCGTAAAAGTAAGTTTTTCCATACAAACATTATACCCCGTTTTATCCCCTTGGAGGGTGAATTTTGGAAACACATTTTTAGGGTTCCGTACCTCAAAAGGAAAAAACGGATCCCTTATAGGAGCACTTTGTTGTCCGTCCGTCGTTTTTGTTGCAAAAAACATTTATTTCATCATTCTCAAGGGAATCAAAATACATAGGGTACTTCCCGTTGTCCTAGAATCCTGAAATTTGGCATGAAGCAAGGTCTTATAGCATAAGTATAGGGAAAAATCTGAAAACTGTAAATTTATAGGTACGTCACAAAAAAAAAACTTTTGTTGCGATTCGTAAAAATCTATGACACTCGATGCGGAAATTAAACTGTTTCATAGGTAAGTTTATACGGAAACCTCAGTGCGCGAGTCCGACTCGCATTTGTCCGGTTTTTTTTATTCTTTGTATACATTATAAAAGAGTCTCTGTGTAAAAATTTCAGCATTCTAAGTCCAAGAGATTGGGTTGGACGTTGATAAGTCAGTGAGTGAGTCAAGACTTTACCTTTTATATATACACAGATTTGCGTTCAGTACGCAATCTGCTGATGACGGTCGTGAGATAAAGCAAAGAAGCCTCGCTGCATGGAGCTTCTATTTTAGTCTGCAGTTTTTAAAGGAAAAAGTTATAAAGCAGATGATCATGCACGTCATCTCTTTCGAACCTAACCTATCCGTGTCGAAGTGCCCTAATTTTTTTCCGTCATATAGTTACCCTATGCTATGAATGGCCTAAGCATTAGCTAGCCACTTCACTAAATGTTTTATTACACACATCGGCTCACCGTAGGCGCGGGCTCGCCGTCCGACCGTCCAGTAAGCGTCCGAACCGAGCCCAAGCCGTCGGCGGCATGTGCAGTGTTCCACGCGCGCCTCAAAGAGATTTTAGCATGACCCAGCAGGGTCGAAGCTTACTGGGGCTTACTGGGGTGATGCGAAAGAGAACCCCGGTGCCCCCCTGGAACGAAGGCAAAGAAGGAACAGGAGTGTTTTTTAGTCAGTAAAAGTCTGGTACGAAAACCCTCCCGCCCCACCCAAGTGCGGGAGATGTCATTAGATGAATTTCAACCTAAAAAAAAAGACTCATCGACTGGATATCATTCATTCGCTTAATCAACAGGCTAGGCGACCGAATGACTGCTTTGCTAGTTGACAGCGCCATAACAATAAAATTAAAGGCAGATGACACGCTCTATAACTCAATTAAATGGTTCGATGAAATTTCTTGGAAGTCTTTTTCGTTTATTTTTAACAAGTTGGGTACAGGATACAACGGTCGGTAAAATCTAGTACACTAGATCACCAGATCTAACTAGTTGTGACGGCACCTAGACGGAAAATAACGGGTTTACCAAATAATCTGAAAATAGTGAGTTTTCTGTGACGTTCTCAGAAACCGTTCGATTCACTCGGAATTGACTTTAAACTACCTAAATTTAAAATGCCGACGGACGGAATGTCCACAAAGCGTGACTAACACATATAACATAATGAGTCTATTTCTATGTGTTTACTGTAAATAAGGTTTGTTCAAGTTCGGATTAAATTCTAAATAAAACGCAATTTAGAAAAACTCACAATAATCTTGCATTTTGGATTTTCAACTAATACTACATAATATTCTGTCTAGGAACAGTGTACATCACATATTACAAATGAAACTCACATCTTATAAATCGTCATACAGGCATTGTATATATACCTCTGTGGGGTATAAAGCAAGGTATTCATTAGGCAACATTTGTTAATAACCATAATAACTGTTTAAAAACAGTGTTTAAACCGTTTTTAAACAGTGTTTCACAATGTTTCATCGTCTCTAGAAATAGTTTATATACAAAGGTGATGACATATTGTTTAAGAATCATGTTGCCGTGTTCTCCACTTCGAAAGGAGAGCAAGACGAAACATCTAGTTTATAAGCAAAAGTCAACAGCACCCCTAGCCAAGTTGATAATCTGCAATCGTTAACGTTAGTCGAAAACTAATCAAATGAATAGGAATGACATCATCTCAACATTAAGTCACGTGATCAGAACAAACAAAAAAAAATTCGTAGCCAAGTTCACATCGTTCAAAATGATAGAATGAATTGTTATCGTTTCTAAAATGTTCAACGCTACATCCTTTGTTATTGTAGGGCGAGCGGCCGACTCAGGCGTGTCAACATGGCTACCAACTTATCGTTTTCTACAATTGCTGACACCGAGGCGTTAACGATTGGAGAACGGAATTCGACACGAAACGAATGTAACTTGGCTAGGGGGCTGGTGTGGACGTGTGTTATGCAAGTTTATAAACATGGAAGTAGTGTGGTCCAACAACCAGATTTTGATGCTCATAGAACAACAGTATCATGTACATTGGGATTCTTCAAAAAAAAACTATAAAGATATTTTTTTTTAATGTTGCTAGGTCCGAAATTCTGAAAAGACCCATCAAATCTACAAAGGTCATGCAATACGTAACTTCTATTTAAAAGGTACGGTTGCAAATTTATCACCTTTTTGTGTTTTTTTTCTAGTAGCACTCTTATGAATTGTTATGTAAGCAGTACAGAGTACACTACCTTCGGGCCAAGTTTCAAAAACAGTGTTTACGGTAAACTTGGTGATAAACAAGTTGTAAAAAGTTTATCAACAAATGTTGCCTAATGAATACCCGGCTTTATCCTACATTTTTATGATACAGAATTGGCGCTATTGAGCACTAAAGTAGTTATTATCCTAAGTTCAAAAAACTTTACAAAAACAAATGCGTTACTTGTATTTTTTTTTTTTTATTGGGTGGGAAAATCATCCTAATGACATCCCCGCTCTTGGGCGGAGCGGGAGATAGTGTCAGACTCTTACTGACTAAAAACCCACTCCTGTTCCTTCGTTGCCTTCGTCCCAGGGCCCCGGGTTCCGCTTTCACACTACCCGTGGCCCCAGTAGGCTTCGACCCTGCTGGGCCCCTACGATATGCATTACTTGTATTGAACTTTTTAACAGATTACTTTAATGATTCTTCAGTTGGAAAACAAGAGGTTACATGCAGCTTACATTTATCTCATAATACATTTAGCTCATAGACCATCACACTGGCTCGTAAATATATCCGTGTAGTGTAATTCTACATTTTAATGATATAGAACCGAAACTATTGAGCACTACAGTACAGTCAAATGGGGGAAAAGAAACTCAGGGGGTAATTAGAAACAAAAATTCAAAGGGTATTTTCACGATATTCGAATATTTTTTTCAGCATTTAATTGTATCAATTTATTAATGAATTGTTATTATAAAAAGTCAATGCTTTGTTAGAAGTCGACAAAAGGGTATCAAAGTGAAAAAGCAAACTAAAGTTTTGTTTCTATTCACCCCTGCGTTCCTATTCACCTCGTTTTACGGCAGTTATTTTCCTAATTTAAAAAGACTTCACAAAAACCCTTGCGTTGTTTATATCAAAATTTTCAACAGGTGTTTTAATGATTCTTCAGTTGAATAACACTAGACTAGGACATAGACATGCAGCCTACATCTCGTAGACCGTCACACAGGCACGTAAATATATCTTCATGTGGTATAATTCTTCATTTTAAAAATATAGAACCGGTGTTGTTGAGGACTAGTGTAATTTTTATTTAAATGATATAATGTAAAGCGTTAGGTACCTTTTTGATCTCGCACTGATTATATTTTTTTATTTTTTGTCCATTATGTATTTACTTTATGCGACTGTGCGAGACACGAACGTTTTTTCTTTCTTTTTATCTTTCTTTAACTTTTCAACTGATATTATAATCTTCAGTGGGAAAATAGTGGATTACATGCAGCGTACATGTTCTCGTAGATCGTCACACTAGCACGTAAATATCTTCGTGTGGTATAATTCTACATTTTTATGACACAGAACCGGCGCTATTAATATGCCGCCGGCGACCGGTCCACGTTACGTCAATTACGCATCATGTATAATTGCTAGACGAGACCGGCTGCCTTATATAGCACACACAACATAGGGCATTGCATAACATATGACGCCATTTGTATTTTACTTATAGCTGGCAGTTGCAGTCTTGCACCCATGTTTTTGCCATCGAATGCTATATTGTATAATGTTTATTGATATAAAGTCATAATCTTTTATTACGCTTTGAAGAGAGATAATTCGATTAGTTGTTTATGAGCTACTTTAGTATAAAAACTATGTAGTCTTTCTTTACTTTTAAATGGTACAATACATGAATTATACGTTTTTAATTTCTATATCAAGACTTATTTCTCCAATGAAAAACTATCAAGGTTCCTGTACCGATATGTTTGTAAAGATATTCAATTTTCAATAATATGTGCCTTTTAGTAAAACCAATGAGAAACAGTGCCAGATAGAAAATAAAATGTAAATTAATATGAGTCCCATAAAATTGGTGCTTTATTCATGATTATTATAATACAAGATTTATACGAGTGTGAGTTTCCAACAAATATTACAGATGCAGAAACATCTCATTTTGTGCACCTGCTCGTCTGGGTGATGTATGTGCCGATATTATATGTAATTATTTCTAGAGCTTATACTAAAGCTGTCAAAGAACTTACTAACGAAGGTAAAGTTTGATCAAGACCATTCGTCCACATGTTAATATCTGACTTCAGTTATTAACCTGTTTATATAAGTAACTATCTGACCCGGCAAACGTTGTCTCGCCATATTAATTATTAGTTTCTGATCGCGGCTTCACTCGCGTGAATGTATTTTTCTCCATACAAACTTTGGACTCCCGCTTCATCCACTTAGGGAGTGAATTTTAGAAAATCCTTTCTTAGTGCATAAAAGGAAACCTTGTGCAAAATTTCACGCTCCTAATCCCTGTAGTTTTGGCTGTGCGTTGATATGTCAGTCAGTCAGTTTCTCCTTTTATATATATAGATAAAGCAAATGAAAATAATTCTTAACTTAAGTTTATTCCGAAGGATAACAAGCTACTAAAAAGTTAAAGCACGTAATATGCGTATTATTATCTTCCAGATGAGGTCAGCTTCTAGACTTTCTTTGGTAAGTTGATGATTACAATTTTTCACTTGTTTTTGATCGTTTCTAATCTCCTGTTTTCTTCAAGTTTGTCAACAATATTGTTCAAGGCATAGGCATTGTAAACTGAAAAAATTCTCTCTCCTCTTCTTCTTTATCTCTCTTCCTTGGTGTGTTAGAACAGTGTCACTTCTTTTTGTTGTGTTACTTTTTTAGTTTTACAATTTAGCATTTTTATTTCAATCTTAAAATATTCAATCATTCGTGCGACCTAAAAAATGTATTCTAAAGTTAAACGAGTGGTCAACCTTACTTTAACTGAAAAACAACGGTTGTTTCATAATCTTTTTTTTGTGTTTTATGGCAACAAATAGGCGTGCGATTCCGCTAACTGTATTTAGTTGTTCCCGCACTTAGAAGACATTGCAAGCGCATCATTGCGAGTCGACGCTAATCCATGGGAAATTTGCCCATAAACCGGTGTAAATACCGTACAATTACACATCATTTAAACTGAATAATAAAGCAACATTAGTTAAATATAATTAGCTATTGTAAGGCTGCCGACTAAGTTATGGTCATTGTTTTATCTTGAGAGTGCTACTGCATTTGCGTTTTCAGGGTTCCGCAAACGAAGGGTCACCGACGGAACCCGATTTGCCTGCGCCATACATACGTTTGCCCGTCAGCGGGTTGAATTTTATGAACCTTAACATTGTAAACTGTTGAAAGTCTCAGAGTGTGTATTTCTATCAGTAAAGTTATTGATGTGATATTTCAGATCTGGATATATTTTGGGCTGCGACAAAGACTGATGAAAAAAGATTCCATATAGCGAAGATGAGAATGTTGAGATGGATGTGCAGAAAGTGCCTGATGTACAGAACCCTTCATATGCGAATCAAACTTGCACTTGACTGCTTTTTTATTATTTTAGGTGCATGCTAGGAATATTATAATGTTTTGGATTTCGGTCGTTAATTTTGAGGTCTTCTAAAAATTTGTAATTAAAAGAAACAATACAGAGCCACAGTTCTGTCGTCATAATTAACGAGCTGTAAACGTAGTGCTCCCACCAGGTGGACCGATGGATGCAAGATACACAGGACCTGTCGTTATTGCGACATTTGGCCTATGTTCAACAGTGGATAAAATGAGAAACTGACTGACTAAACGTATCAATCACAGCATAGACTAAAGGAAAAGGGGGAATTTCGTTTGTATGTAAAATTTCAATCCGTATATCAATATACTTACCACAGTAAAAATTATAAACAAAACACCCCGGCTTCAACTAGTTTAAATTGTCAAAAAAAATTGACGTGTAAGAATGTTTTTAAAAAACTATTTGCAAAATAAATATCATTATTTTATCATTATATAATATCTATATCGCCCCAGCCGCCGAGATCCCTATCCCTATTTCCGGTCACCGCAGACGCGGGCTTGCAGACAGTAAGCAATGGGAGCTCGCCGTCCGATCGTCCTATAACCGTCCGAGCCCAAGTCGGCGACGGCGCGTACTGTTCCACGAGCGCCTCGAGAAAATGTCAGCAAACCGTAGGAGCCCAGCAGTATCGAAGCCTACTGGGGCTAAGGGTTTGTTTTTGAAAGGAAAACACGGCCTTGGATGAAGGCAAAGAAGGAACAGAAGTGGGTTTTTATTCAGTAAAAATCTGACACGCCCTCTCAAGGGCGGGGGTTGTCATTAGATGATTTTCCAACCTACAAAAAAAAAACTATGTAATTATGCTAATAATGTTAATTACTTCTAATTTTAGATTACATTCCATAGCCTTTCAACACCCACATAGCCGGCCATATCAAGGGAACTTAATGTTGAAGGCAAACAATAGCTTCATAAATTAATGCAGCATTCTATAAGAAACCTAAGACTGGAAGAGTAGTAGAGATATTATACGCTGTCTAAAACTTACTGCATCAATATATGTCAGTCGATGACTAAATAAAAAAAAAACGTAAATAAAATTTTGTATCTAGTAATTTTTTTTTAAAGTTATGTTTCTCTTTTTCTTTTGTAACTAGTTTTAGGTACCTCTTCTCAGCGTATCGATGGCAAAACTAGTTGAATTCCTTGCCTGGTCCAGTATTCGGCTACGGCAATGCCATCCGCTGATGCTGTCATTAGGTCCCTACGTGAACAGGTTATTAGTTAGTTTTAGACTATGTTTTAACTAGTTTCCACCAGCGGCTTCGACTGCGTGAAAATAGAAAATTGTCTCAAGGAAACATATTCCAAGAATAAAAGTCCTATAAAATATCCTAAGTGCTATTCCAGGACTTAGTCTACCAGCGTGCCAAATTTCATCCAAATCCGTTCAGCCGTTCGAGCATGAAGAAGTAACAAACGCACACACACACCCACACAAATTTTCGCTTTCATATTATTAATGTGTGTGTGTGTGTGTATAGCAGTAAACTTTAGTTAGTTGATTTCCTATTAACCGACTTCAAACAGAAAGGGGTTCCATCTTCGGCTGTATGTATTTTTTTTTACTTTTTAATTGTTTAAACTTCAACTTCAACTTCAATAACAGGAAGCTTATCCTGTAATTGAAGGATTGCTCTAATTTAAACCTAAATGTTTTAATTACTTTTTTTAAATACTTTTTTGCGTATACATCCGTTGTTGGAGGTCCTTAACAAATAAACAAAGAGTCGTTTTTAATCTCGAAAAGCTATCAAGACATTGTATGCAAAAGAATAAAAGTACACTCTTATGCAGGTGTGAAGAAGATTGCTTGATTACGGAATGTAGCATAATAGAACGTGCAAATGGAAAAAATATAACTGTATCGATGTGGTTGCGATAGAATCTATGAATAAACCACATTTATACGACATAGTGAACAGTTACATCGCTCAGAGTATGCTAATGTCACCGCTTTATGTTACCATTTGTGACTATAAAGAGAATTATGACTATTTTAATGTAAGGCATTTCATTCATAAACAAAGTCTTAAAAGTTCATCTTCAAATCGTTTTGATAATTTATTAATAATTTATTTGTCTGATTTGTAATAGCAGGTCATCGAGCATCAGCTAAATATAGGTATTTCGTTCACTAACAAATTCTTCACATACATTATTTTAATAATTTATAAATAATATATTTATCTGGACCGTGCTTAATATTTTCTAGTCCAAAAAATGGCAGGTCAATGAGCATCAGCAAAATTAGGAATTTAAGAACAAATTCTTATATGATATACATACATGATAATTTATGTGTCCGGACTGTGCTTAATATTTTCTGGTTTAAAAATGGCAGGTTAATGAGCATCAGCTAAATAAAGGGATTTCATTCATTAATGAATTCATAAAAGAGTTATTTAATTACGAAAATCGTTTTGATAATTTATAATTTTTATATGATAACGACTTCACTCGCGTGGAATTAGGTTTCTCCATACAAATTTTAGACCCCCTTTACGGATTTCAGATAAGGGGACGAATTTTAGTAAATCCTCTCTTAGTGTTCGCCTCCTAGTCACAGTAGTTTCGGCTGTGCGTTGATATGTCAGTCAGATAGTTTCACTTTTTATATATATAGATACATCGTTTTGACAATTTATTCGTCCGGACTGTGCTTAATATTTTTTAGTTTGAAATTAGCAGTTTAATGAGAATTCTCTGAATATTATGGTAATATTTAAAAGCTACAAAAGACATCGGTTTTTGTTTCTTACGAGGTGTCACAACCAGACGCTTCGAAAGACAGCAAACTTGTGAACAATAAATAGTAATATGTCGGTGTATGTCGGAACACTCCAAAAGAAAGACAAGCAATAAAAAAGCCAGCACGTGTCATAATAGTAATCTACATGTCATCGGCCATCTGTCCAGCTCGACTGAGGAACGTATTGCATAAATGCATGTAAGAGTGAGCTATGTTACCGGCTGTCCGCACTATATCGGTGTCAGCATAATAAGATCACATCGCTCGGTCACTCTTTGTGGCGCTATCTGCCATCTCCGCCAACCTAGGACGGCCTGACGTACTGTCAACAGCACGGACATTTCAACAATCTGACATTGACAACGCCTTTAAGTCTTACCAACAAGACAGGTTAGGTGCCACTACTCACTGCATTCGACAGTACCTCGACATGGAAGCAGACCCGTTAACATTCTTTTCGCAAACGACTTACGACCGATACAGTCCGATACGCCATCAAACTAAATTTTACGCTATAATTACAAATCAAAGAACAACTAGTACAGATATAACAAAAGCGTTTTGTAATAGGGTAATACAATTATTTTCTTTTCCTTGTGTGTCTGTATCGCAGTGCGATCGGTTAGTTATGTCATTATAAAAAGTGGTACTTACCATTTAACCGACTTTTTGCTACACATCTAAAATAACGGTTCTCAAATTGACCTTTACTTATTGTGTTTTGATTAAAATGGGTGTTATTTTCCGATAATAGCTTTTAAATCGCTGAGAAAGTGCTTTTTATATTGTTTTTGAGAAATATGAGGTTAATCTAAACAGAGATGGCAATTTAGATTCACAGCAAAATGATTGGAACAAGTGTAATACAGTTCTAAAGTATTCGTAGCAAAATGAGCGCGTTGATGTCTTTTGCACTGACGCGTTGCCGTAGCAATTTTAGATTTCGTAGCAGACCGTCTACGACCGTATTATTTAGCTATGAATAATGATGTCAAGTTTAATAGGTCTTTAGAATCCCTTATAAAGAAAATTAACTAGAATCAACTAATGCGATACTAATCGACACATTTTCTCTTTTGGTTCATCATCAGTAATAGAACTTTCTTTAGATCATATCATTTACTAAGTGCGATTTCCTCCTATTGGAAGGTAGAAAGTGTCGTGTATTTTGTCATAGAGAGGTAATTTAGTAGAGGAATTATCAAACATTCGCGTTGCGACGTGATTTATTTGGTCGTTGACAGCGTGGATAATGTTATCGCATTGTTTTCTCAGCGAACCAGAAGCAGGAGCGAAGGCGGTGGGGGCGATCCCGATCGCAGGGGGAGGGGGGAGAGTCACCGACCGACTAGATCGACGACGTCCCCACAATTATTATGTAATAAAAAAATAATAAGTGCGGCTTCGAATACGACCGCATGCCTCCTGAGATTACGAGGAAGAAAACTTAACGATTGTATCCTTTGTGAACCTTGATTTATTTGCCTTTACTGGAACGCAGTTTACTTCATATTTTACGAGAGCTGTATATCTATTTAGTTGTCCCAAACACGCAGTAACTCGTTCCATTTATATCGCTATTTCTGCCAATACACGTCCGCGCGATCGTTCAACCCTGAGGGAAATTATGCGTCGGCTAGCTTACGTGGGGTTCTAAGTTACTCGAGCAAGTAGCCCATGTAATAAACTTACTATAAAAGGCAGTTTGATAAAAATCCCTACTGAATTATTCAGCCTTTTAGGATACATCTTTTAGGAACACATTCATTGTGCTTACAGCTAAGGAGTGGAATTCCCTGCCGGAGTCTGTGTTTCCTGATAGCTACAACCTTAAGTCATGAGTGAATAGAATAGGCAAGCGTGTTCCATCACCAACCATATTGTCACTTTCCATCCGGTGAAATACTGGTCAAGCGCGAGCCTATCAAGAAATAAAAAAAAAATCTTCGAGGTTAAGCAACGCTTGTTGATGTCGGCCCGTGGACGGGTGATCATCTACTACATATTGGGACTCCTCCGTGTCCCGGAACGCACGTTAAGTCGTTGGCCTCGGGTGTCATTTGTCCATCTGTGATAATCGACTTACGAGTTGTAGGTCGCGGGTTCAAACCAGCGCAGCCAGGCGCATTACTTTGTGTAATTTATTTCATCACCACTGCTCTTAAAACGGTAAAGGAAAACGTCGTGAGGAAACTGGCATGTCCTAGAACCAAAAAATGTAAAGACATGTGACATTCACCAACCCTCGTGGTGGATTACGGCCCATTCCCTATCCTAGAGAGGTGGCCTGAGTCCTAGTAGCGGGAACATTAAAAGGCTGATTATGCTATGCTATACCTGCACACATTCCTCCGCCATAAGCCAGAGGACATTCCAATCTACATTCAACACACCAGCATTAATTCCTTTTCTTCGTTACGTTTCAAAACAATCAAAGCTATCTACGATCACATCACGTCTGGACGTCGTCGATCACAGATCCGACCAAGTGCGAGAGTGGTCCACTTCATTTGCATCACAAACTTACGTCATCAAATGATTATGATATTACAAACGTATATATTACCTTACTAGCTTTATACAGCTGTTTCGCCTACGTGAAATTAAAAACAGATGTTTGCCTGTCACTCAGTAATAAAGTACCATTTCATTGGTCTTTTTTTCTTTTAAATCGGTGAATTAGTTTTTGAGTTTATTTATTACAAACAAAAATACAAATCAAATCTTTTCTTTATATATTATATTATAGACTAGCTTTTGCCCGCGGCTTCGCCCACATATATAAAATATAGCCTATGTCACTCAGGAACAAAGCAGCTTTCTATCGGTGATATAATTTTCACAATCGGACCAGTACTTTCAGAGACTACCCCCTACTAACAAAAAACGGGGCAAGTGCGAGTTGAACTCGCACACTGAGGGTTCCGTACGAACTTACTTGAGAAAACTGTTTAATTCCCGAAACGAGTTACGAAGATTTTTCCGAATCGCATTTTTTTTAAAACACTTTTACACGTTAATTTTGTTGTCGATTTAAACTAGATGAAGCCTAGGACTAGGTATAGTGGTTCCAGAGTTTGGCTGTGCTGAAAGATCGTTTAGTGTGACTAGTTGGGGCCCAACAGCCTACTGGGGTCATGGGTTCGCTTCTGAAAGGAAAACTCTTAGCATAAGAGTGAGTTTTAGTAGGTAAAAGTCTGACACACACTCGCCCTCCGCCCTAGAGCAGGAGAATTCGTTTAATGATTTCTCATCTAGAAAAAATAATGTGACGAGTCGGGGCCTACATCATTAGTCATAGTACATAAACCAACATTCGGGACTCTTTACATTCGATATGAATCAAAACCACACTCGAACGTTATCTATGATCGCATCACGTCTACACGTCGCCGGTCGATCACAGATCCGACCGAGTGAAGTCACCGAAGCGTTCCACTTCGTTTGCATCACAAACGGACTCAGCACGGCTCTGATCTGTTACGTCATCAATTGATTATGTTGTTATAAACATATCATAAAATTACGCTTCTATTCAATGAATGGGAATCATAAAAAATGACGTCAGAGGCGTGTAGTAGGTCTGTCCACATGTTTTCACTCGCCAGTGATACTCAAATATCTTGTAAGAGGCATATCTATTCTACTAGTAATGTGTTTCCGTTCTCATATATTTTTCGAATCGAAATCGGTTGAGCTGTTTGAGCGTGAAGAATTAATAAACATACAAACACATCAAGTTTTGTCCTTTAAATATTAGTGTATTCTCAATTTTTACAAAAACTTTAATGTTCCTACTGCTAAGACTAAGACCTCTTCACGAGAGCGATTGGACTATATATTACCTTTTAATTATCCAGACTTCCGATGTGAAATGCTAACAATTTTGCCGATATAAAAATTGCAGTGAAGACTCCTAAATTCTTGGGGGTCCATTCCTTCGGCAACTAGGGGTATAGGGGCCCCGAATCTTCATTTCAACCAAAAGTCAAGTTTATGATATCAAAAAGAAATACGCTAGAATTATAAGAAATCTGCTAAACCAACAAAACAGTCACGGCGAGAATAAGTGATAATAATATTTTAAATGTCCATAATCCGACACAATGCTTCGTGCTGCCTTCGAGCGGTGTCACTTAATTAGCATAATGTTATGTGTCAGACACAGCGACTACTGTTTCGACGTATAAATGCTTTCGGCATTCTTTTTATGGTTAGATTTGAGAGATGATAACTGCTGGGCAGTTCAAATGTTTTGGTTAGTAGATGGCCTTAAAGGTAGAGTTGACCACAGTTATGCTTTGGTTGAATGGGTATTCGGTTTTGTACATTGAGCGTTGCGCTATCACTATTATAGGAATCAAGGCGGTTACAAACCTTTTTTTATTTATTTACATATTTAAAACTTTATGCTCTAGTAAAAAACACTACAAAGGTGGACTTAATGTCTCGGGTATGTTTGACTTCAGGTTGGTGCAGAAACATAATATGGCAGGTGGAACTTAATAAATAGACTAACATAAAACAAATAAGTACAATGATAAATACATGTAATCATTCAAATAAGCAATGTTTATTTTGCGCACCTTATCAGGTTCAAAATCTGGCAAGTTCTTTTCGCCATTTCATGAGCGATGTAATTTTTTTTTTCACACTAGGAATTAGTCGTGTGTACGTTTATAAACATATAAGTTATCAAATACTAGACATCCAGACCCGGAACAACTATCTGCGGACAATACAATTATTTGTTTCTTGCGGGAGTCAAACCCGCGACACGCAGCGTAGCAGCCAGTCGCTCAACCACTGCGCCAACCGTGCCGTCATATTACAGGATTTCTATATTTAATATTCATAACTCAAACGCGTCTCGCCACCCCAACATGGATAAGAAATAACTAGATCGGCCACGTTTTGAAGCTAGATATCAAACCCGTTTAATTTTGAACTTAGTTAGTTAATTATTAAAAGCTCATAACGATCTCGTTGTGTGAACTCGATATTATCACTCAACATCTCTATTAAGAGATAATTAGTTATTCAGTGTGATATGTGAGGCGGTCCTTAATGAGTTCGTATTAATAGCGCTGCACAATAATTTATATCGGTGTTCAAACTCGAACAAGCTTTGGAATTTACGTTATCTTTACGATTTATGGGAGTTCTCACCACATATAGAATTACTATAACTTTATATTTCTTCAAAGCATTAATGGATTAAATTCTCTTTTTGTTTTCTATATTCTCCGGTCGTAAACTTACTTGCGTAGAATAACAATTACAATAAAGTGCCTTGTGCCAGCGGCTTCGCCCGTGTGATAATAGAAAATTATCAAAAGGAAACATACTCCCGGGATAAAAAGAATCTTATGTGTCATTCCAGGACATGGTCTATCTTAGTACCAAGTTTCATCGAATTTCGTTCAGTCGTTCGAGCATGAAAACGTAACAAACAAGCACACTCGAAAGCTTTTGTGTTTATACTATGATAGGGTGATAATAAGCGTGATTAATGTGATCTTTATTCAGGACTAGATAACAGTTGGCAACTCATAAGTATATAGTTTCTTGATATAAATTATCTTTGCTTGTAAAGGGTGAGACACTAAAATTGCTACAAATTCCTAGACAGAAAAACCTCACACTTCATCCTGGGGATGAAACCAAACTCACTCGTCAGCCGCGCATGGCTACTAGACCGGCTCGCTAAGTTTCTCGAAGTCATGCAGTAGCAATTTGTTGTAGTCATGTGCTAGTGAGTGACCAGTGGTCACGGTCGAGCGCCAGTTGTTGTCGTGTGCCGTGGCTGTGGAACCAGGCCGCACCGCCGCCGGACCACGCCAGGCGGTGCCGCTGGCATGCTTCCCAAGCTGACACGCACCAGTAACCAGCAGCAATCGGCCGCCGTGTGACCGTCACACTACCCCACTTAACAACGAAGAAAAGAAGCCATCTAATTATTTAACTACCCACCCAATACATGTCAAGCTTTATGTATCACCACTCGACCGTACGATTACCATTTCTCTTCCTATCAAAAACCGATTAATCTGCTAGCTTGCTACTTCTTGCGCGCATTGAGGTCACGAAATCGAATAGGTTAATAAATTTTATTAGTTCAAGCAACCGGGCATAAACGTAGATTCGTGGCGTGTGCACTTTCTCGCTTATTCATCAGTTTAGTGGGTCGCGGTTCAGCGCGACGTGCGACTCACGCGCATCTTACCTCCCGGGATGCCTCACACACTTATCCATTATACCTTTTAAAGATACCACATATCAGTCACGTTTTAACCTAACACTTAAACATAAGAATTGTAGTTTTATCCGCATAGCTTAGCAACTGGAGGTCCAAATCCTCTTGAGTGAAAAAGAAAAAGTGTAAATACTTAAATTGGTTTTGATTAAGAAACTCGTCTACTGCAAAAATGTTCATTGTTAAAGTTAGCCGTAAATAAATCAGCAACGACTTTCCTTATTACACTTCTAGTTGCTAACGCTCGCAGCATTATCCATTCAGGACAGTTTATTGAGCGAACTACTTACATAAATGAACCGACTGCATTAGTGTAACTAGACTGTTCCAAGTACTGTGAACTAAGTACGTGATTCCAGTGAAGGTATTATTTCAATTCATGATTCGACCTAAAGCATTCATTTCGTATTGGTACCTTATGTTCTATTTAGAACGACACGCCCACGGTCGCTAAACACACGCGTCATTCGACAAACGAATAGTGTGGAATGTGAAAAATTTCGTCTAACTGTGCCGTGGCGGCCGCGCTTAGAATAAGATGCATACGATATGTCCCAGCGCTCTTAGCACACGTGATGATAGCAAGCCAGAAATAAAGTCCACCATGCATACGTCAGCATTATCAAAGTAATCTCGTTTCAAGTTTTTAATCGGACTGGTACCGGTGAGCTTACAGATGCGTTTATCATTAGACACCATATACGTTTAATCAAATGAGAGATCGCCCCGTCTGCCCTTCTATTTTTTTTTTCAACATCTTAAAAATAAAGTAGATTGCGGCTTGGTTAACTAAAAGAAACTCTTGACGTTTAATCAAGACGATTTTCTTCACCTGCTTTTCTATACAATTTGTCGAAGGCATCAGACATAACTATTTTAAAACATTTTTCAATTGAAAGATTGAAGTAGACTATAATTATAAATTATAATGGAATTTGGCGTAACATTACAATTTGAATAAAAATATTTTTAGCATTTGTTTCTCATTGTATGGTAGCAAGATGACGGTTCGGTACTTTTGTGGAAACGGAATAATAAATTGCTGCAGACAAAGTTACATGCTCTCAGCAATCACGAACGACGATTACCTGGGAGGTTTTTTTTGAGTAGAAGGAATAATTTTCTTTTTCATATGCGATCATAAGGCGCGAGTGAATTACACGGGTGTTAGAGAACATTCGGCGCGGCTGCGCGCACGTGAGGTGTCGTGCGCGCGCGCTCATGGCTTGCACGAACACCAGCAGATTGATGAACCGCACTTTTTTCACTTATTAAATAGACTCATCCGTAAAATATTCGCATTATTTTACCACAAAAGTCAAAACCGTTTTGAAAATGATTGATGAATGATGGATTATTACGCTCCGCGTCTCAAGTACGTAACCAATCAATCTTGCAGTTTTGCTAAAATGACAGAGATCATGAGCCTTTATATTTTTTTTAGTTTCTCTTAATCCTTTTACAGAATCGTGACACAGGCGACCACACAACGCTACTTTATCATCAATTACCTACCGCGAACGTAACGTCAGACTGGTCAATCGTGGAACACTGCTGTTATTAGATGTAACTGTAAAAGTGAGGTGTAATGAGCCACAGCAAATCTCAAATAAAATGTGAAACATTACGGAATTGTAAAATTGTGGGTCGGCTGGGCGGCAGGCGGCAGGAGGGCACTAGGTCGGGGGAAAGTAGTGGGGCCTTATGAGCGCCTGCACGGTGCATGCCGACGCAATTACATCCACGGAATCCATGTTCAAGTCGCGTTCCAGGCGAAATTGACACCTGAATAACCACTGCGAGTTCGTGTTACCAAAACAAGAAGTTGAACATTGAAGATGTTTAACATAAAATAAAAACTGAAGCTGCAAAACTTTCTTCAGAAGCGATATTATGCGCATGTATTTCAAAACCCTTTCCTTATAATGCATGCTTTTTGTTCTGACATCGCCATCATGCAAATATGAGCCGTTGTTCCTCGAAGCGTCGCTACCTAACATGCATAATACATAATGCCTATAATTTACACCTTACATCAGCTCGGGACGCCAATTTAGAAATCGCATGTGACACCAATAGCCTACCTTGACAATAAACTTGTACATACATACAGCGACATTACCCCCTTGGGGGGGCTGACTGACCTCTGCCCAGGTATGCTTGTAGATTATGCACGTATTGCTTTATACCAGCCGCCTTCGATTTATTGAACAGACATTATACTTTGCTTTTACCATCGCATCTAACAGCATCAGAATCGCTTTGCAGTTTATGAGTAACGGTGACACTTAACCCATACTTGTTATGCATGGTTTTATGTGGAGGATTTTAGTATTACTTATTTTACCGTTTGGAACAAAATTTGACGTAAGTGTTTGAAAGAGTAAGAACTTACTACACTACTTTTTTAGCTTTTTCTAATTAGGAACTAAACGGAATTGTCTCTATCCAGTAACGGATTCAGCAAGCGTGTGACTTGCAGCAAATAGAAGAAGAAAATAGCAAATTCTACCAAAGAACTCGCTAAATCTTTAGAAATGCTCAGCACTTTTTTTTAGGTGCGAATTTAGCCAAGGAGTTCTCTTGCTCTTGGACGTAGCGGTACGGTGGCGTGTCAGACTTTTACTGGCTAAAACCCACTCCTGTTCCTTCTTTGCCTTCGTTTCAGGGCCCAGGGGTACACGCTAGCGGTCGCAGAACCCGTAGCCCCAGTAGGTTTCTACCCTGCTGGGCCCCTATCGTTTACTGACATCTCTACGAGACGCGTGTGGAACACTATGCACCATTGACGACTCGAGTTCGGTCCGGACGGTTACCGAGTTGCCGGATAGCGAGCTACCCATTGCTCGCCGTCCGCAAGCCTACACCTACGGTGGCTGGAAATAAATGCCTAACTCTTGGATTAGTACTTCGGTTCTGTAGCAAGCGTAATGTTATTTATTAGTAGCTCATACTATTCGTCATGAATCTGGCAGATTATTTTTTTTAAACCAACTGGTAGTTCCAGAGATTAACACGTTTCGATATACAAAAACTCTTCCGCTTTAGTATGTTAGTACTAGCTGACCTGCCAGATGTTGTCTTGTCTTAGCAAGATATTAATAAATTTTATATCAACAAAAACGCAGATCGATGCAGCAAATTTCAATCGACGTTTAAATAGCCGTTAAGTTTTCAGCGCAATTTTCTAAAAAAAAAATCTTAAGTACCTTTTACAAAGTATTAAAAAAACGAAACAAAAAAATGAATGATATCGCTAAAATTGTTCTCAAGTTATGGTGTAATCAAAGAAAATAGGGATTCATTTTTATATGGAAAGATAGAAAATAGATAACGAATTAAAATTTCTATAGTTTATTTTTGAAACAGACTGCGGGGCACTTAGGTAGCAATACGTCAAAAGGCATTTACCTACATTGTCTTAATGAAAAATTCGTATCTTGATTTTAAAACTTTTTCAACTTATTTTTTAAGCAACCACCGGAGCCCTTAGGTAGCAATATGCGGAGCACCAAGCATTTGCTTCTCTTATTTCGTGGCTAATCGCCCGTGCCTCCATCTGTCAGTCAAAGCTCCTGCCCTACACACCTGTGTATAAACAAGACTACTAAACCCATTGACCATAGCTTATTATAGTCAATCGATCAATCAACAATGAAATATAAACAAAACAACCAGGTGATTAATCTTGTGAGAAGACACAAGTAATTGGTGTGGAAAAAACAACGGCCATAGACCTTGCCAGACCAATAGTGAGTCCATACGGTCAGGGGATTTCAATGAGACGTGAATAAAACTATACTGTCATACAAATATGAAAAATGAACGATTTGTTCGACTTCTTCTTGTCGTTATAGCTTGTGTAGAGTGATGTTAATGCTGAACAGTGGTGAAAATAATATTAATGAATAGGCCTAAAAACAAATCTTCACAAAAAGAATATATGAAAGAGAAACTTTCTCTGAATTTACATAACTCGACAGTGAAAAATAGTTACAATTCTATTTATATATTCGAACTGCAATTTCAGTTCGAAACACATTTTTCGTTTTCAATTTTTTTTTAATGCTCCCGTTCTGGGTGGAAGGTCAGGGAGTGTCAGATTTTGACTACAACGCGCTCGTGCTCCTTCATTTGCCCTTTGAATTTAAGAGTTGCAGTAACTTTGCGTTTTCCGAACTATCAGACAGCCCTTTCGCCTGCTCTTTAAGTGCCTACTATACTTAGAACTCTATTAGACTAAACTAATAAATAGGTATAATTTTAATAATAGTAATATGTAACGAGCATAATGTATGGTCTTAAGTGGACCGATCGTCGTTTTGGGCGTCGCGGGCGCACCCGGTCAAGGCCGCTTGCACTTGCTCGCAAAAAACCGACCAACTGGTTGTGTACCCACGCATGCGGGGTATCATACTCGCGTTTTTTGCGACCATATTCATAACTACGTCACTGTACGAGTTTTATCGGGCCGTTGCTCGCTGTTGCGTTTTTGTAACAGTAAGCACCATTTTATTAAACCTGTCAACTTAAGCCTCTTAAGTTTTCTAATCATCATATTGACTTCTGAATTTAGTTTTTTTTTTATTCATTTTGCAGAATCGTGTCGCCGATAAACATCTCTATGCAATTTTTTTTATTTATTCTACTGTCTAACTCATCAAGTTCTGTTTTCTATTCATATAGCAGACATTTGCATAATAACCACGTTAGTCACCGAGTACACTTTGCGACCACGGCAAATAATATACAGAGCCATCATCATTAAGTGGTGTGTCGAAGGCTCTGCACAGCGAGCACTTGATTCAGTGGGAGCGATGCGCCTAGCGATGAGCAAAGTCAATGTCACGGGTCAAGGGAACAACACCTTACAGTGACTAAGACGTAGGCTTTTTTGCCCAAGAATCTAATTCCACTTTATCGCTAAAAATAAAAAGGTGGGTAAATCATATTTTTTCATTATCATTACCGTCAGTTCAGCCAGACGGTGTTATTAAATTTTAATAACGAGCATCCTGCACGCCGACGTGTATGTAAGTGTAACCTGTTTACGAACTAGTCTTAGAACAAGCAGATGTGCTGCAACTTAGTTTTTTGTGTTCCCAAATAATGTACCTATATTTTTGTAATGTACATAAATGGCAGGACTTTTTTGTTTTAATTATGTGTTAACGCTTCGGCTAAGTGCTTCCGGAGTCAAGGAAACGTCCTTGAAATTTGGCAGGGTTTAATTGAATCTCTAGCGTCCATTACTTCTAATTGTTGTATCAGAATAACTACAGAGACGGCCATGTATTTATGTATTTAATTTATTGGATGCTAATTCTGTGTTTTAGTGACTTGGGCTGCGGGAATGTTTGATAGAGTGACTGTGGCCAGGGCAACTGAAGGACACAGATACGTTTTTAGTCAGTAAAAATCCGGCATGCCCTTTCGTTCCACTGTAGACCAAGAGAAGTCATTGGATGATTTGCCACCTCAAAAATATATCTAAGTGACGGGCAAGGATCTTATAAATTTATATTATTTTAGGATTGGTCTAAACAAATGATTATGAAGAGGTATTTTGTTCAACGGTGCTTTTTCATTAAAGCTCTAACGATCGGTTATTTTAAAGGAAGTTCGCTTAGAAACCATGCTGTTTAAAAAGACAGATTTGCTAAAAAGAATTTTGAGTTCGTTTCTTATGCATATATTTTGCAACAATCTTAGGACTCCAAGTTCAGAAGTTAATAACTTCTAGTGTCACAAGCTAACACTTAACTTGATTGATGATCTCGGTTCAGACTCCGTATGCAGATCGTTCACAAAAGAAAATTTTGTTGCCATGTGCCCCAACTAAAAATTTTTGCAATGCGTCATCCTCATTCAATTTTCCTCCGATTCAACAGTTTTTACTTCAACTTTTCCTTGTAATAAATTAATGGAACTCACCAATAGATGAGTGAAGATTTGATATTAACTTTTACTATAAGACTCTTACTTTTTACCCATTACTTCGGAGGCGAAATCCAATCCGAAATCCATTTTGTTCTTGGCAAAAAAATAGTAAAACAATGGTTGACCGTGGCGAGGCTGGTATCTCACGCAAGTGTATATAATGGACCTGGTGGAAGGGACCGACGTCTCCTAGTAATTCCCCGGTAATGACCGTAATCATTTTATCATCTTCGTACCAATAACGTGCGTTTACCTAGTGCAATGGGGTTACGTCGCCGAGTCGGGAGGACCGTGCGAATAAATGATAGATGACAGTCCGTATGTAATTTAGTTATTACGAATACCTCGCCGGTATTATTTCACAATATTGCTGGATGCACTCGGTGCTTTGCCGTGGTTAGCTTTGAGCGTGAAACGTCGAAATAAGGTATGATCGATACGATGCTGAGGACCTGTTGCACTTCCGTGATCATTTCCTTTTTTTTATACAGAGTCAAGAGCGTTTTTTTTTTTTGAGGTGGGTAATCATCCAGGGCCTCTCTCGTTCTAGGGTGCAGTGGGAGGGCGTGACTTTTACTAACTAAAACCAGGCCTGTGTCCTTGAGTTACACTTTGCATTTTAAGCGTTATAGGTTTCCTTTTCAGGTCAGGCTTTTACTGACTAAAACCACACGAGTATACTTAAGTTGCCATTTGGGTTCCAGGACCACAGGTTTCCTTTTCAGAGATTCCGCGTGGAGAGTCAACAGCGCGGAAGGTACGTCGTTCAGTATCATCTGAATTATTAATTTTTTCAAGCTTTTATTAATTTTTTTATTCATTTTAAATATTTCAACCTTTTAGTTGCATACCCTAAAGCTTTTCTATCTCGTAACAAAGTACGAAAGAATCGTGTTTTTATTTAACGACGTGCCTTCTATGTTACGGTCTATTCTCGCCATTACAATTTATGTTTTATGGATTTTATCGTTATAGTTAGGCAGTTTCATAAGCTCTGGTTTTTTTTTCTTTTAATCTTTGGGTTATAAAATGTAAAAAATCATCAAACATTTATTCTTGGCGGCTTTTATTGCGCGTGCGTTTAAATCTTAGTTATCATAAGAAAGTATTCTAGCTGTCATATTTAGAGCAGCAACTCATTTCTTTTTAATTACTTTTTTTTTCTATAATTTGTTTGTAATTATAAACATTGCGTGTAGCCATGGCAGTGATTTTAAACGTTTTGGACAATTCAAGAATAACCATCTTAGTAATTGCATGCCGGTTTTCCCTGTGGTAAAAAATAGACATCACGAAAACTATCCTTTTGCACGCTCGTGTGAAAGTGTTTCCAAATAATTTATGTTTTCTGCATATTCACGGTCATTAAACATAATAACAAAACGGTATTTTATGTGAACTTTTAAACATAAATATATATTTTTTAAATAGCAATTACCTAAAATGCAAAAAGTTCTTAACGTTAGTCAAGCAGCTTAGTTTTGCGCACCATTACTTACCGTCCACGATAAAAGAACATAAAAAAAAATCTGTCCACTTCACACTTGTGATTCCGTCTTTGCAAGTCATTAAAGTGACATTTCCTCTTAAAACTAAAATCAAATAAAATTATAAAATACCTGAGCACAGCGGCACGCTTCACTTTCTTCAACTGTGTCACGTGATTAATGTTCAAGTGTTCACAAAACTGAACTGTGTCCGGGAACTATGCGAGCACTCGACCTGAACGGACGCACCGGCTAATGAATGAGAACTAGAGAGACCGGCGCGATTGCGGACCGGACACGGCGCGTGTGGACAACACAGTCACGCAGCCGACCAAGCGTCTCAAACGGAATGAAATGGTGAAGAAGACGCCACGGTCTTATATAGACGTGGCCGTAACCTGACGCCGGATAACGGACTCCCGCCGCCCGACGTGCCACTCGACTATAGATCGTTCTGCGCGCACGCAAGAGACACATTCGAACTCTAATCACAACCCTTCCCAATGTAACAGATAGATCGAATTTTCAATAAAGCGCCCCGAGCTTAACACTGCAATTTGCCAACGTTGGCGCTCGAACCTAGGTACCCGCACCCAAACGAGACGACAGGACAACGGAACTCTAAATGGCATCAGGGTGTGGCATCGGTGCCAATCTATCTGGATGATTTTCTTGTGAAAACATTATTTAGGTTTTACTAGCGATCCGCCCCAGCTTTGCACGGGTGTTAGAAATCTTTGAAATTCTCGACTTTTCTATACACCAAAACCTTGCTTATGAATCACCCTGTCTATAGGCGAAAACCGCAGACAGACAGACAAACAGACGCGCTGGGGGGGCATTGTTTATTTTTTGTACGGATTACAAACTTTTCACTTCCGCTAAACTTCACTTGAGTCTGATAAGTTCTTAGATGACAATCTAAGAACTTATGCATAACATCGTAGCACTTTTATGACATTATTAAAAGGTAACTGTTACACATAAAATATAATTATGAACATAAAATAATGTATGTAATTACAATACCACTGAGTAAACAAATAATAATTTAAAAAAAGTTCTGGTCTCGAAAGGAAGAAAAAACATTTTTCGTTCGCACAAAAAACGTAAAAGTATTAAAAAATGTCCACTATCTTCTACAGTTTATTCTACATCTAACCAGTATTTACCCGCGGCTTGTCTCCCGTGTCCTTGCCTAGAAAACCCGTAACTATAAGTAGTAGCCTGTGATACTCAACTGTAGCTATATTACTTTTTTTAATGATATAAACTAGTGCTTGACAGCGTTCCTTCCTGATGGTAAGCAGTGATGCAATCGATGATAGTGTACCGCACTGAAGAGCCTATTCACTCACGCCTTGAAGACACCTAAACTATATTTGGATAGGAAGACCGCAGCAGGCAAATGGTTCCAGTCCTTCGATGCACGTGGAATAAACGACGAGGCGAAACGCTTGGTCCGGACCGTAGAGGTATTAATAATGAAAGGGTGGAAACTCGCTGCACGTCGCTTTGTCCGATGGTAGAAAGGTGATGGCGGAATCAAGTCATGCAATTCCTGCACACATTATCCAAAAAGCATCCTGTATAATACCGAAGGGCTGGCTACCCTAAGCCTGTGCTCCAGGCTTTATAAAAGAAACTTAACCGAATCTGGAAAAACCACTCAACTAAAATTAAATTTAATATTAAGAAAAGAAAAAAATAAAAAAGAATTTATTTGATACAACACAAGGCACAAACATAATATTAGGTAACACGAAATACAAAAAAAAATATAAAAAACTCACAGCTGCACCAAAATAGGTTCAGTTCAGCATAAACGCCAGGCAACTAGAGCCTGACGCTGGTTTTCAACCTGTGGTTATGACGCAACGGACGCAAACAAGTTAGGGATTGTATACTTAAATAATACAAACCATTACTAGTTTCTTTCTTTCTTCTTACTAGTTTCTGCCAACGGCATCGCCCACATGAAAATAAAAATAAAATCCCAAGGGAACATACCAATTGGATAAAAGTTATCCTATGATCTATTCCAGTCCACATGGTGTACCCGTGTGCCAAATTTCAACCTAATCCGTTCAGCCGTTTCAGTGTGAACGCGTAACAAACATACACACACAGGCACTCATACTCAACTTTCACCTTTATAATATAACTATTACTATTATAATATTAGATACCTAATTTTCTTTCTTGAATAATATCAGTACTTACTGTTTTTAATGTCAGCTTTCTATTTTACTTAGTTCCTAAAAGTTAAAATTTTGTTAAAGGTTCATAAAATATGGTCAAGTTAACATAAGCTTAGGAAGTTTTATACTTTATTCAGTCTTTCACTATATCTTGCCTCTTTTCTTACAAGAGCAAATCCAATATCCGAAATGCTCAAAAATATTCTGTCTTATTAATGTTAAATTTAGTCCGTTTTCAGTCATGTATCATCACAATCATTGACATAGTCATAGTAATTTATTAATAAGGGATTCTTACAAGTCATATACAGAATATTAAATTATAATAATTTAACAAGTGATTACATAACAATGTCAAATAATAAAAAAATGTCAAACAAATAAAAGAAAATTCAAGAAAAAAAATCGAATTCAAATCACATATTAAAATAAAAACAATCCTTTTAAAAGTCACAATAATTTTCATTTCAAATTAATATTCGCGTCAAAGTTAAATTAAATTAAATCATAAATTCGTCAAAAGAATAAAAAGCTTGCTCGATAAGCCATTTTTTCAAAGGAGCTTTGAAGCTCTCTAAAGTTGCAGCTGATTATAAACTGTCGGGCCCATAACATGAGTCGTCTTGGAAGATTTGGTGAGCGTTCTCGAGACCGTCGATAACTGACCCATCATCGGCCTACAGCAATCTGCTAATGTTGGTAGGCCTGAAAATTATAAATTTTGATAAAGTCAGTACCGCCTTTCCTTTGTAACCCTAATACTGTGAATGGAATGTCTTTAAAATATCCCCGTTTTACCCACTGAACGTGAACTTATTTCCCAAGAATGGGTCTCGATTCTAAAGATCATTTCAACTTTCAATACGACCACTACAACATTGCCTACTGGCATCTAACCATAGCTACCGGTCCCTCAAGGACCATATAAAATCGTAGTCTCGATTGCATATAAAGCTAGCTCTGGGTCATTAGTTCCGATGGATGCTGTACGAGCCAACTATATGGCATTACATCAGCGGGATGAGGCACCCTTACATTAATAACGCCATGGCAATCACTAATCTGACTATTAAACGTGTTTTTATGGCATTTTCGCTGCAGGCCGTTTGTTGTGCTCTACGCAGAGTACTGACGTCTAGCTCTGTAATAGGAATTCTCCGACAAAAATGAATACGATTTCAGTTTTATTAAAAGCAGGTTTTTCTTGAGAAAATTGAGTTGTTGAAATATACTTACGTCGTAATTACGCCTTCATCATCTTTTCAGCCGGAAGATGTCCATTACTAAACATAGGCCTCCTGTATTGTCGCCACAACGATCGGTCATTTAAGTCTCGCATTGGATTTCTGCAACTCTCTCTAGGTCACCTTGTTGGAGGCCTTCTAACACTGAGTGTTCTAGTATGCGGTCGCCACTCTAGAACCTTTCGGCTCATCGACTATCTACTCTGCGAGTAATATGCCCTGCCCACTGCCACTTAGGTTTGGCGATTCTTCGGGCTATGTCGGTAACCTTGGTTCTCCTTTTTTTATGTGTGCAATCATCACATATCTTTTCTGACTTTAGGGTGGAGCGAAATGGTGTGTTAGGTCTTTATTGACTAAAACCCACCTGTATTTCCTCAGTTGCCCTTTGCGTTCCAAAGCCGCTGTAACTCTTTTGAACATTCGCAGCCGGACCTTGGTTCTCCTGCAGATATCTTCATGTCTGATTCGATCACGCAAGGGAACTTCCTTGCATAGCCTTCTTTATTGTCCTTCCGATTACTGTGAGACTTCTGATAAAGCCTGTTATATCTTAATTTTGTAATATAACTCATTTTTTGACATTAAACATAAATCTATCCAAAGAATTCGATACGGACAATGTACTCGACAAAAACTTCGCTTTTAATTTCTAATGATTTTCCTTTTTAACATTTTTTTTTCTAGTTTTGTATTTAAATACGACAGATATCACCAGGTTCACGCACACCGAGCAACATGTCGGTCTTAACGATCACATTTGTGCATACGTATATAAAAGTCACAGTAAATTGAAGTAATAACACTTAGCATATTTAAACGACTAGACCACGAGTTCAATTTTCCAGCGGAACTCTTTTCTAGACGTGCGAACGACGTAGTATTGCGGCATAGTATATCTTTGAAGATACCGAATAAATTGATATGATTTTACTTTTGAGGAAATAATAGAAAATAATTCTGCCTTGCAAAAAACATAAAGCCTGAGCACATGCACTACATAAATATATATTAAACTATAGATAGATTACGGTTTCTTAAATTACAAACGGTTAGCCGTAATCGCAGCTATTTTGCAGATCGACAGATAAACCTACCGCTGCGTAGGAATTGTAATAACTTACGATTACGATAGATCAAATAATACATTACTGAAATATTACATTTCAAGCGGCAAGCGGCATATAATAATCAATTGTAAAGAACTTTCATTTTTCAATCAAAATTTCGAATCAATAACAAATCTATTATTTAAAATCGAGGTCTTCGTCAATGTGCACGTACAAAATTGGATGCAATAAAAACTCACAAATAGTGCCATCTTTTAACGCGTATTTATCACTTAATAGCTTTGTTGCGAATAAAAACAAATGTTTATGCGCTGGCGCCGTTTTTAATCTCACTTCCTGCGGTTTCCCAAAGGAGGATTTAAGGCCAGCGCTGAAGTTGTACAGCAGTCAGACTTTGCAGTGAAAGTTAATGTTGATACGCATTGGCCGGCTCATTATCTACGCGATGAAAATCTTAAATTACACTGCACATGCCATGTTTTGATCTATTTTTATTTGTGTAAGATTCAATTACTCGACTCCTAATGACGTACAGCGCCGTGGGCCTCGGATAAGAAAATAACATCTTGTCTCTGCTGCCGTGTAATGAGTGCTCTCCCGCAAAAGAAAACAATTATCTACATGATGAGAACTTTGTAATAATTTAATATTTTATTGCTTTATTCATTTAAGCCCGGATTGCATGTCAAAACTTAAGTAGAAAATAGAAGAGTAAAAGAGGATCATATCAACTACAAATCACTTGGAGGCTGACATGACGAGCGCATTTATTAACTTTTTGTGCAGATCAGAATAGCAGATTATTGGAGAGTATTTAAATAATAGCCCATTGGACGATCAATGGTTAGTTAAATTATATTGATAGATGCGCATAAACTGAAGGTAATTGATTTAAGAGTTAGATAGCTCGATCGGAACTGACTCTAGCAATGGGGTAGAAACTATGACCCAGAATTCGAGACCAGGTAGATAATAAAACGGGTATCCATCATCTTGATTAGCTAACGAGTTTGTCTCATGAGCTTTATTCATTGGTAGGTATTGTCTCGTGTAGAAACGTAATAATTTAAGATGGCAAATATGGATAGCTACACAATATCGATAAATAATAAATAAAATATTTTTCGTTATCGTTAGAAATATAGCACAACTATAAACAGAACACGACCCTATCGTAATTTAAGACCCTCTTACCAATTATAGGCCTCGGCCTACATACACTGGAATTGCTCTACGTCTGTATCTTCTCAAATTCAGTGCGTCGATTTTATCACTAATCGATTTTCTTTTTCATTGGTTTTTGATCTTTGCCCGCTCATGAAATTTTGTAAATAATGACCTCAAGGTAAGAAGGAATAATTGTCGTACTTTATTATCAATAGTGTCATACTGATATGCAGCACTACAATGTATCGAGACTATTATCACTTTAGAACAACAAAGTAGTTTTAACCTTATTTTTACGGAAGCAGGCCGTAGTCATTTTGCAACTAACGGCGCATAATATTTAAACTGATAAACAGGGTAACTAAATAAAAACGAGCTCGATTTAATAAAAACTACAATTTCATCACTGGATTTTTGACAAAAAAATATTCCTAAACAGAACCGAAACTGAAATGAGAGTATTTTTTAAACAATATTATATAAACAAGACATTTCGGCTTATCGAAATTGTATGATTGTTATTATGTATTCTTTTTGTTCTTATATTCGCCATTTATGCACATTTTATACGCAGCTAAGCAGCGTTCAAAAATTTTTAAAAAAAGGACGCATGTCCTCTCCCAGGACGGCGAGCAATGGGTGGCTCGCCGTCCGACCGTCCGGTAACCGTCCGGACCGAACCCAAGTTGTCGACGGCGCGTATTGTTCCACGCGCGCCTCAAGGAGATGTCAGCAAACGTAGAGGCCCAGCAGGGTCAAAGCCACCTGGGGCCACGGGTCTGATTCTGAAAGGAAGACTCGGCCCCGGTACGAAAGGCAACGATGGAATAGGAGTGGGTTTTTAGTCAGTAAAAGTCTGACACTATCTCCCGCCCCGCCCAAGAGCGGGGGACGTCATAAGATGATTTTCCCACCGGAAAAAAAAATGTCCTCTCCCAGCCAAGTCACGCAGGACCCTGGGGGATTTAACCCAGATCAATTTCGTAGTTGTCTCTGATTTAAAAAAAAAAAACATGTTATTTACTAATTTCACATCTAAACACGTATCACCTTTGAGTACATGCCACTTTGCATCGCATCACACACATACTGCACATACATAATTACAATATAGTTCAAAATTACAATAGTTAAATAAAGTAGTCCCATTAAACACAGTATCACTGTTTAATGGACCCTATGAACGGTGTCATGGGAACAATTTCCCGAATGATTTTAATGCACATGATGTGGGTTATTGTGCTAATGCGAGCACTTAATCCATTACGACACGATCTTGCATTAGAAGTTAGCTAGAGCGAACGTCAGGGAAGCCATGATCGTGGCCGGTGGCTACTCTAGCTAGTGTTTCTTACACGCAAGTTTCACTTATACATATTGCCTCTTGATTAGATGGTACACCGCCTTTTGACTGGCCTGTTAGTCTAGTGGTCAGTGGCCCTGACTGCTATGCCGGAGGTCGTGGGTTCGATTCCCACCCAGGACAAATGTTTGTGTGATGAGCACGATTATTTGTTCTGTGTCTGCGTGTCATTTATCTATAATATGTATGTATTTAGAAATATCTATGTATGTTTGTCAGTTGTCTAGTACTCATAACACAAGCTCTGCTTAGCTTGGGACTAGACGACGTTGTGTGATAGTGGTGTGAATATATTATATTATATTATTATAGAATATTCTTGAAGATCGGACTGTAGACATATACTTCCTATATATTTCCTTCTCCTTTTTTTTGGGCGAAAAATCAAAAATCAAAAAAGAAAAATTAACTAATCCCGCTCTTCGTGTAATGAGACTTGTTGACTAAAACTCGCACGTGTTCTTTCTGTTTCCCTTTGCGGTCCAGAACCACGCTGACTCTTCTGAAAAATCGCGCAGCACATTAATTTCCCTTTAACTTAAATCATTGTGTTATATCAACAAGCTGTTTGTGAATTAGATATTGACAACTGCAAAAGAAATAGTAGGTACATTTTGATACAAGTGCAGAAAGTTTGTCATTGCGACCGAGGCGGAATGTGTTATGGAGCTGCCCTCAGCCCTTTGCAGTGACAAATTTGCACGTATATCAAACGACTTTTTTCAGTACACTTACTAAATGAATAAACGGGGTTGACCGGCGACTCGTGGGGGTCGACCCGCACCCAGCCTGATACGATAAATGTAATAAAATTGTGGCGGGGAGAGCACGCGTACTTTCCTGCACTAGTGCGGAAAACAGTCTATTGCGTGCCTGAAAGCGGTTGGATAAGAGCTCGTTTTCGAGTAAGTGTATTGAAAAATCTGTTTTTTTTTCAGGCCTTCAGACGTCATGATCAAGATGCAGCAGGGACTAAAAAATCAGAAGCACTTTTCTTGCCGTGACTAAAACAAACAAGCCAACAATAACAAATAGCTTTGATTGACAGTTTTAACATATCTCATCATCATCATCATCATTTCAGCCGAAAGACGTCCACTGCTGGACATAGGCCTCCCCCAAGTGTCGCCACAATGAACGGTCCTGTGCGTCTCGCATCCATCGTACTCCCGCAACCGTCACCGACACCGAGGTCACCGACATAGCACGAAGGATCGCCAAACTTAAGTGGCAATGGGCAGGGCACATTGCTCGCAGAACGGATGGCCGTTGGGGCCGAAAGGTTCTGGAATGGCGACCACGTACCGGAAGACGTAGCGTTGGAAGGCCTCCTGCAAGGTGGACCGATGACCTGGTTAACATGTCTACTATAAAGGAAATCTGAAAAACATTTAATGATGAAAAATAGATTTTCCATCTTGCCTAAAGCCGCAGCAAATGTAAGACCAACACCTGACCTCTTCTACCAATGGGACGAACATTCTTAATGAATAAAGGACAACATTAAACAATGGATTATGAAGAAAGCGAAGTTTTAAATTACATAAATAAAAATTAATCTGTTCGTGTGCCTAAACTGGCTAAAGCATGCGATCTGCAAATTAAGATGAATGATAACGATTTTCTAATAAATGAATGTAAACTGTCAATGAAATCAAAAGTTCATAAACTAAATTACCTCAATTATCCTACTTTCTAAAAATAATACACACAAAATAATCTCAAACACTTCGCGAATTAAATTATGTCCTAATTAAAACAGTCGACGGTAACCTTCATTCGATTATTTCACTTCATTTTCGCAGCTTTTATTTGTACTTCGGCAGATCGAGTGAAGTTTTTGCCGACGATCAACACTTCAATAGATCTGGGTCGTCTGTTCAAACTCCGATAATACATAGCACTTTTACTTCGCAAATAGATCTGTATTCATATTTATTTATTAATCACACTCCAGTTATGATTTTATTTTGCCCTAGTGACCTGCCTTGGCTTTAATCATCATCATTTTAGCTGAAAGTCTTCTACTGTTGAACATAGGCCTCCCTCAAGTGTCGCCATAACACACCTCCATCAGATTTCCGCGACCCTCACTAGATCATCGGTTCACCTTGCGGAGTTCTACGAACAATGTAACCTACCAACTGCCACTTAAGTTTAGCGATTCTTCGGGTTTTGTCGGTTACCTTGGTTCTCCTCCAAATATCTTAATTTATGATCCAATTACGCAAGGAAACTGCGAGTATACTTTTCTTTTGCCCTTTGGGTGATTTTAAGCATTCTGATGCGGCCTATTGTGAGCGACCAAGTTTCGGAGCCATATGTCATCACTGACAGCACGCACTAGTCATAGACTTTCGCCTTGAGACACTGTGGTATATTGAACGAGAAGACACCGCGCAGCTTCCTGAACGCTGCCCAACCGTTACGAATTTGACGATTGACCTCTTTCTCGAATTTAGACCTACCCAACTGGATCGCTTTGGCTTTACATACATACAAATTGTATGCATAACCTTTCCTCGTTTATTGTTCTTTATATTAGTGAAAACTTCATCTAAATCCTTTGTGGTTTAGGAGGAGTTAGCGGATGAACAGACAGACACGGGAAGCGATTTTGTTTATTTAAGTATAATGTAATGAAGATAAAAAAATCACAATCCAAAATAAACACTCGTTTCAAAGTAAATTTGAGAAAAATCAAGTTATCAAAGTTTGTAAAGGTACCAAAGTGCCTGAAAGCCACTCGTGTAACTACTCAATTTGAATATACTGTAAAAGTTTCTTGAAGGGGAGCAAAACAGGAACTTATGTGAATTTAAAATTAATATTTAAAAAAAGTCGATTGTTTACGATAGATTTTTATTGCTTCAGGCTTGCGTATATATGCATAATTTAATTAAATAATTTTAAAGTCACTGAAGCCTCATTTTCGACAGGGTCATGAGAGGTTTCTCGTGCACGTCCTAACACGGGTTCACTATAAATCCTCCTTTCATTAACCTACATATTAAGAAAAGGCATATTATAACAAAGAAGAGCAGTGGTGGCCGAGTAGTAACGGCCCCGACTTACGAGTTGTAGGTCGCGGGTTCAGATCCAGCCAGGCGCATTACTTTGTGTAATTTATTTCATCATCACTGCTCTCAAAACGGTGAAGGAAATTATCGTGAGGAAACCGGCATGTGTTAGAACTAAAATTTCGAAGACATGTGACATCCAACAACCCGCACTGTGCCCGCCTCCGTGGTGGATTATGGCCCGTTACCTCTCCTAGAGAGGAGGCCTGAGTCCCAAAAAGGGGAATATTATAAGGCCGACTATGCTATATTATAAAGGTCTAATGTTATTTTAAAAGGAGATTCGAAGCTATAACATTGTATGTATTGCTCTCCATTGTTATCTCCTATTTTAAGTATTTTTTTATAAAGATTATGCTTTTCGCCATATACGTTGACAAGTGCACCGTGGTGGCAGGCGCTGGCGGAAGGTGCGCCATGCGCCATGCGCCGGCGCAGGCTAATCGCCGCGTAACGGTGGCCAACTGTAAAGCTCGCCACGGACCGCGGGCCGCGTGCTAAATTTGCCGAAACACCGCGATCTCTAGCGGGAAAATCTTAAATCACTCTAAATTCGTGTCGATGCCCGCCCAAACGACAATATATGAAATTTCTTACCCATGACACTATCAAAAGCGTAGCGCGTTAAACCGTTGGCCCTGCATGTCGTTTGTAGATCTTTGACAGTCATTAAATGGTGTTCTGCAAATCCAACTAACAGTTAAGACTGTTGGACTGTTGGAGCGACGAGCGCCTATCTCACCGCCATAACCCGGCAACTGGGTAAATTGGAACCCCTTGGCTTACCAAGGGGTTCCAATTTACCCAGGTTTAGGCGCTCATCGCTCCATGTTTACTCCCGATACTCATCTGCATCCGGCTACACTGGAATCCGACCCTTATATATTTGGAAAAAGATTTAGCAGATTGTTTATTTTTATCACACAGTCAAAATCGGGTTTAAGGAGCTTCTCTCTAAGGCAACACGGCCATTACTAAAATCAATATGTTGAGCTCACTGTAACCTTATCCGTCGCTTAATTTCACATGCTAATGGTCAATGTCCTCTTAACCTTAATCATGAAAAGCTTTATATAGAATTTTTAATGTCTTAAGGTTCACCATTTATAGATTACACAAGTTTTGGAGACGAAACCTACGTAGGTATACCACAGGTGACGTGATAACCTTATCAGGTTCTCGCAAGTTCAATAACCAACCAGGGCCTCAAGTCTGCTATTACAGTAGTGTCAGAATCGTCTATCATTGACTTCATAAGGGATGATTTTGACGAATTTTGTAATCTACTAATATAATGGCGTCATTATGACTTTCCAATGGTTAACCACTGACACTCCATTGAAAGAAATGGCATAGAATGTTCTCGTACATAATGACAAATGAATATTTGACGTATGCGGGTAACTGCCAAAATTTTGACAGTTCCTTTGATCAGCGAACCTAACCTACCATTAGAACGTCATTGTGCAGTTATTGCTTTTAATTTGTTTCGAGACAGCTCGATATTATCATTCTACCACAAGATCATTGATCGATTAATGATCGACCATTATAAATTATTATATTATGAACGTTTTTCAAAATGACAATGGGATTGTATTGGAATGGCAAATTTATAAGAATAGCAGACTTGGGCCCCAGCACTGTGCCCGCGTGGTGGATTACGGCCCATTCCCTCTCCTAGAGAGAAGGCCTAAGTCCTAACAGTGGGAACATTATAAGGCTGATTATGCTGTGATTATGCAATAAGTTCAATAAAATACAAAGAGTAAGACAATTTTAGTGATAGAAGCTATAGTTTGCACTTCAGGACAAATAAACAACCCTCGCTACAGGCGCCACAAACGTCGTAAGTTGCAGAGTCATTCCAGGTCACCGTAGGTGTAGGTAGGCTTGCAGATAGCGAACAATGGGCAACTCGTCGTCCGGTTGTATGATAAGGATCAGAAGCCTTACCATGACATATTAAAATGTCAATCGTGTGAACGAGAAAGAGGGATGAAGCTATAAACCCTATATAGCTCCATCCCTTTAACAGTTAAGTTTAGGTCTTCAAATGGATCGCTTTAAGATCTCCTGTTATGGCCTCAAACCTGGGTTGAGGGTACGTTGTATTCCACGCACGCCTACAAGAGATGTCAGCAAGATTGACAGAGCCAATGCCTGCCAGGGCTACGGATTGTCGGAAAAAGTTACATATAAAATATTAAATGAAACTAGTTTTTATTATCAAGAAATATATTATAATTTATACGTAACTTAAAAGGCGATTACTGATCTGTTTCTTGATGTCTATTCTCAGGTGTGCTCGGCACCCACTGTTTATTTCTCATGGGTGCTCGAGCCCCCGAGCACCCACGGAGTCGGCGCCCTTGCCCGGAGCAGAATATATTTGATGATTTCCTTGATAAACAAAAGGATAAATAAACAAAAACTTTTTCAGCTCTTAATGTGGACACCTGCGGAAGAAACCTACAGTAATAACGTTTTGGGTCATGGTCGTTCCAAAACGCTGTTATTGTTAAAATAAACCTACATCGCATTTACATTTCTCAAATCAAGCGGAAGACAAGTGAAGTGTTACTGATTTAAAGAAATTATAAATGCAGGCGATGGATTGGTTGGGAGTTCTTACATCCTGCATCGCATGACGGTGTGACAAGCGGTATGGACACTCCGGACAGCTGTCTACCCGGTTACGGTGACTCATTCTATGGTATGCAAATCTGAATACGATATATACCTATGTCTACGATATATAGATGTCCTCAGGAGTACCAAAGCTACCGATATAGCCCGAAAAATCTCCAAACTGAGGTGGTTGTGGGATGGGCACATTGCTTGCAAAGCAAATGGTCGATAGGGCCGAAAGATTCTAGAGTGGCGATTCCGTAGGGAAAGACGCAGCGTTGGAAGGCCTCCCATAAGTTGGACCGATGACCTGGGGATTGTCGCGGGAATCCGTTGGATACGAGACACACAGGACCTATCGTTGTGATAACTTTTTAGGGAGGCCTATATCCAGCAGTGCATGTCTTTTGGTTGAAATGATTTTGTCTACAAACAAGCATAGTTAGAGAAAAATACATAAACGGAATTACATGTATTCCAGATTGAAGCTCTACGAACAAAGTCTAAATGAACAACCTCTCGGCAAATTGGTGTATAAGCAATAAAGCTTTCAAGCTGTGACGAATGTGAGAAGTGCAATGTGAAGCAATTAACATAACAATATTCCTTACATCATGCAATAAAATTCCGCCGCGAGGTTCATCATCCTGATCCTTCCATTAGCCAGAACATATTCGATATTAATTACGACAAGTTCGCGTGTCAGTAACGACGCATTCTGTTACCGCAACAATGAAGAATTGTTACTTCAATCCAATCATGTCACGCCAAGCACTATGAGATTTATCCCATTACGGTACTAGCTAATAGATTTTCTATTCTTCACACCAGTTTGTACTTTGATCGAACACATTAATATTTTCATAAAAACAATGTAGTCTCAGCAGACTCATTAAAATTTCATAATACACATTGTCGATATTTAATACCGTTTCGAAGAAAATGCTAGGTCGCAATTAATCGACGTACAAAGTTCTAAAAACTTTCGTTTAACTGTCAGACTCACTTCCAACTGTTGGTGTACGCCCAACAATCAACACTTTAAAATGATAAACTATTTATCAACTTCACACTCTACTTAAGGCCGCCCAGTTTTATTCGAGCCAAAGTATCCGTGACTCTTCCGCAGACAAAGGGTCATTAGCGAAAATGTCCGAGTCAACAATAGAACAAGCGAAACGGGAAATTGATGAATCCCTGGTTCTGAGCGCATTTTGTATGCGGCGCATCGGGTTGTCTTTCCAGGAGCCCAAAAGCGGCTCAGCTTACTTACGTCAGAAGCTGATGCTCATCGTCTCCGTCTGCGGCATTTGTTACCACGTGTTCAGTGAAATCGTCTTCATAGGTCTCACGTTGGCGAATTCGCCACGAGTCGAAGATGTCGTTCCACTTTTCCATACTTTTGGCTACGGTGCTTTAAGTAAGTAACTATGTACCATCGTATACACCGAGGTAGTCTGGCTGTCCGTCTGTGTTTGAACTACTTTCGAGAACTGTTACACAGGATGCGGTTTACGCTATTTTATGGAGTGTAATCTCGAGAGAGTAAAAGATATTAGGCACAATTTGAATGAAGCGTGAAGTTAAATCTATTCATAATATGACACGCAAAGGTGTCTGGCGGTCTGTCTACAAAGGTGTCTGTACTAGTTTTCTTTATTTTAATTCATATATTTTCTTTTCAAATAATGGCTGTGTACATTTCTTAGGTATTGCAAAAGTATTTGTGTTGTGGTACAAAAAAGACGTATTCCGTCAGCTACTGAATGAGCTGGCAGGCATATGGCCGATGCCTCCGCTGGAAGAGGAAGCGCTGGTCATTAAGAACAAGAGCCTCGCCGCTCTCCGCATCACACATCGATGTAAGTGTGTTTACATTGAACTATAATGTTATTTACTTTGCTATTTGAAGAGCGAATACCAAAATTTGTCACATGTCAGTATTATTTTATGATCTGAATCAAGCTGTTATCGCGAAACGAAATAAGGTCTGGGTGGCTTTCTCATTATGAGTCAAGTCAAATATTCGTTCAAAACTGGTTTAATAAAATCATAATTGTAAAGCCCTCCGAAAGCAAAGCCTCATTAACATCGAAACCGACGAGGTGCAAATTGAACCCGGCTAAATAACCATTACCTACATGCAGCTGTATTGATAAAAGTTCACTTTAGTCGTTTCTTCTCAGGGTATTTCTTCATGAACGTATCCGGGGTCTGGTTCTACAATTTGACGCCGATCGTCGTCTATCTGTTTGGCCTGATTCAAGGCAAGGACGATAAGATTGGCTACGTCTGGTCGTCGTGGTACCCGTTTGATAAACACCAAACGCTTGCGCACGTCGCGGTTTATCTTTTTGAAATATTCGCAGGTAAGATTAGCTACTGTATACATAAATAATAAAATTATTTTTAGTCTTATTTACATTGCATTGAGGGCTATTAAACTATTTCTAGGTCTGTACATTTCCATTTACTTCCGTGAAAAACCAGTTATTATATAGAGCAACATCAGATTCCTAAGATGAATGTTTAATGCGATGCTGCAGCATCACCACAGTTTATTCACATTGTTCCTACTACTGTCCATCTATATACTTTATTTTCTCGATATAAAGCAATTTGAATCGCCTCAATAGCTTATCTCTACTCCCAATCAAGACATTCCCACTTGCTTTTGACACTTACAGAGAGCACTTTTCCTTCTATGACTGTAACCTGTACTACAAATTTAATAGCACTTAATAACTTAATAGAATATTTCGCCTTAAACCAAAAAAAAAACATATAATAGCACCCAGAACCATTTCTTAGAAACAAAAGTTTCTTTTATTGACATAAAGAGAGTGAAAGTGCTGATAATATAGAATCATCTTGAGCCTCTATTATCTCATTGAGAGCTACGTCTTCAGCCGTAGTGAAGTAGCAATTAATCCAGTTAAAACGTTGGGCTGTACACTCTTATTAGCTCCTAAGAATGAAGGCGTAAACGCAATCGCATGACGAACTCAAAACAAATATCGTTAAGTTGTCAGCGGTAAAAATTTGATGTTATTTTGTTTTGAAGGTGTTAATATACTTGAGTCATGATATGCCCCAGTTATTTCATACGCAAGAACTACCTTTGCCATAGTTACTAGCTTTACCATTTATATATTTCACATTTCTGTAGCTCCCACGTACGAGTCTTAATTCTAAGCTTACATTTCAATAACGAAGCTTACTTTCTAGGTCAAACCTGCGTATGGATTATGGTCAGCACTGACCTCTTATTCTCCGCAATGGCAAGCCATATAAGTATTCTGTTACGACTACTAAAGCGCCGGTTAGAGTCAGTGGGATCAGCAGACAATGAGCACTATCAGGAGATACTGGGGAACATCAAGTTACATCAGCGACTTATAACGTGAGGCAAATCAAATAGTCCACCCACTATAACACTATAAACTGAATTACCCGTCCAACTGTAATTTATTACCTGGCAGTATATACTTCAAAGTTAATTTACTACGGCAACACGTTTAAATACACATTTACGAATGTTTACCAGCCAAATCGTGTTCTTGGTTCAAAGAATCTCAACATTCAAAACACATTATGAATTTTCCGTTTTACCGCGGCTTCCGTAGCGCGAAGCGTCACTTGCGTAACTTTTTTTAGGCCCTTTGGGACGTGATTGATATAAAAAAGCATATTTCAAAAGATTATTTAGGGTATTGTACTGTTTTTTTCAATATTCCAGATACTGCAACGATTTAGAGAAAGCTTTCTCCTTATCGAACTTCGTGAATATTATGTTGAGTTCGGTGAATATCTGCTGTGTAGTCTTCGTTATTGTGGTCAGTATTACTGCACGCGTTTGATTCATGGTGTACCTAGAAATCTGTAACCAACCGTGGTAAACAATTTGCACGGTTTTCGGACAAAAATGTTTGGCAAGACAGCACAGTATTGAGCATAAGGAAGCGAAGTATACCGCCACCAATATCTTTTATGATCATTCATATTAATAGATTATATTAATCGTTATATGTGAATGTGTTGAATTAATTTTTCACAAAAAGATTGTGTGCAATTTATATTGAAGAACCAATTGAAGTACACATTGAAGTACACATTGAAGTACACATTGAAGTACACATTGAAGTACACATTGAAGTACACATTAAAGTACCAATTGAAGTACACATTGAAGTGTTTTGTAATATTTTTCTTCTCTATTTCAAATGAATGAATGAAAATATTCACAACCTACTATTTCTTTTGCTCTATGCATCCTAAAGTCGACGGGTAGAAAATACATAAAACTTATAATGCCTTACCAGTGCATAAAGTTTCAATACATACGAGTAAAATATGTACATATATGCAATTTTTGTTTGTAGTTATCCTACAAATCTTATAGAGTTCAATGACTGCACAAATCGTTTTGAACCCAAAGTTATTGCGGTAAAATTAGCTTCACTATGACCTAATTTTGGATTGCTACTAAAGTAATATTTTCTTATTAACAAATTCATTCTGTATGCCTTTCCAGCTCCTAGAACCGCTAATGGCAATCAGTAACAAACTGTTTTTGGGTTCAGCTCTAATTCAAATCGGAATGCTGTGTTGGTACGCTGACGACATTTTCCATGCGGTTAGTGAACTTTTTATTTTATTTATGAATCAAAGTTTTGATCATTCTTTACTCCGTTTTTTTTTAAATAATATTGTGGCTGAATTAGACGGCTTGAACGTGCTATATAAAAAATAATAAAAGAAAATCTAATTAAGGCCAAATTAAAACAAATTAGGCAAGTGTGAGTCGGACTCGTACTCTAAGGGCTCCGTACAATCTCACCAATAGAAATAGTTCGATTCCGAATTGAGTTACGAAGATTTTACTAATTAGATTTTTTTATGACGTTAGTAACTACAAATTCACAGTTATCAGATTTTTTCCTATACTTGTGCTAAGACCTGGCTTCATGCCAAATTTCAGGATTTTAGGTCAACCGGAAAGAACCCTATGAATTTTGATTCCCTTGAGAGTGTTTTTTTCCGACATAAACGGTCTCTTCTTTTTTTTTGTTAACTTAGTTGTTTGATTTTATCATATATGATACCTGATATGATATGATTTTATCTTCAAGGGACCGCAGACCTAAGTGTATGGTTTTAATTTCAGCTCGATACCTCCACGCGTTCCCGAGATAACGGGTCTAGACAGACAGACTGACGCACAGACAGACAACAAAGTGATCCTATAAATGTTCCGTTTTTTCCTTTTGAGATACGGAACCCTAAAAATAAATGCAAAGAAGGATGAGTTATCTACATTGTTTCTTTGAAAGCGAGAGATTACAAACTTTAAATTCGTTGAATTCTGGCAACTTTTTATAATTGAAGATGTAAAATATCACGTATGACATACTTCTGCGGTTATAATCTTTCTTCGTAATATATACTGAATCTGAATCACGTGATATAAATGTTGGTTCCGGCTGCCATTTGTGGAGCTTTGACAGTCTTTAAAGGGGTACCCAGCTACTGGGTTGTGGAGATCAGATTAGCAGTCGCTCCTTGTTCTGGTGTTCAGCTGTATTCCCCCCTTCCCCCCTTCATACTTAGGAAAGGGATTGACAGATGGGTACCTTCAGAAACTTATTTCAATAAGAGGTGTTTTTTACCAAAAACAAAAATATTATGGATAATCTCGCGTTTGACCACTATCTCACCTGATGGAAAGCGATGATGTGATCGAAGATGGAGCACGCTTACCTAGGAGTAACCACTTTACTCTTGAGTTAAAGACCTAGAGGTATTATCAGGAAACACAGACTCCGGCAGGAAATTTCGCTCCTTAGCTGTACGCACAATGAATATGTTTCCAAAACGTTTTGTGCGTATAGGTGGGACGTCCACCATGTTTCGGTGGCTCAAAGCCGTACGTCTGATGGTCCGATGATTATTTTCTTTTTTCTTTTTTTTCGGTGGGAAAATCATTCAATGACATCCCCCACACTTGGGCGGAGTGGGAGATAGTGTCAGACTTTTACTGACTAAAAACCCACTGCTGTTCCTTTGTTGTCTTTCGTACCAGGGCCGAGTCTTCCTTTCAGTAGCAGACCCTTAGCCCCAGTAGGCTTCGACCCTGCTGGGCCCCTGCGGTTTGCTGACATCTCCTTGAAGCGCGTGTGAAATACTACGCGCCGTCGACGACTTGGGCTCGGTCCGGACGGTTACCAAGCCCGCGCCTGCGGTGGCCGAAAATCGGGATCGGGACCTGCGGCCGCCTCCTTTTGTAACATTACTGCTTCGCAGAAGGAGGCGACCGCCTGATGGTTTGATGATGGAACGGACTTTGCGGAATTAGGTTATGCAATTCTTCTCCCGCTCTGGAGGGAATGTCAGACTTTTATTTATTAAAACCCACCAGAGTTCTTTAAATTTTCCTTTACGTTCCAGGGCCACAGCAACTCTCTCTCTCTCTCACCCTATCTTGTAATTAGTGATGTAAACTAAAAGTATATTTACTGCAGAACGCTGACGTGTCTGCAGCTGCCTACAACAGTTGCTGGTACCGTACTGACACACGCAGCCGCCGTGCCCTGCTTTTCCTCATTCAGAGGTCAGTTACACTCCATACAAAATAACCTAATTAGATGATAAATTAACTATTTGACTTAAGTATTTTACTGAGAACATCCATAGCACACCGCAGAGATTAACCAAGTACGAAGATATTATATTGCACAAGCGTGTGCGCAAATACAGGTGCACTCTCTGTTCCTTTACTCTCATAGTCTGATGGGACAGCAATACGATACGACCGGTGAGAGATAAAGAAAGAAGGAAAGAAGAAAAGAAAGAAAGAAAGAAAGAAAGAAAAAAAAAAGAAAGAAAAAAGAAAGAAAGAAAAAAAGAAAGAAAGAAAAAGAGTTTGTTTACGTCAAACATGGCGCAGACCAACGGCTTTACGTGCTTTCCGAGGCACGGGGGTATCAAACCACCAAATTCCAGATTCCAGGCTGATACAGAGTAATTCTTAAGGGAAAATCTCAATAGCACATTTTGCTCGACCCGGAAATCGAACCCAGGACCTCATGCTCACCTGTCGCGTTAGCAACTACGAGACCAACGAGACAAAAGCCGCCTCCTGTCGTCTGTCGCCGCCTATATACATGATCGGAATCCATGTGTTTTACGAATAAAATAGTCGTAGTATGCATCTTTTCCACAATTTGTGTTTTTTAAAGTAATTTCTTACAATCAACATTGTTTAACAATAGACCTGCCTAAATTTTATTGTGAAAATGACTTTAAACGATTTAATGTCTATCTTTATGTACCTACCAAAATGATTAAGTTATTCTGTATGATTGTCTCATATTTGTGAATAAAGCTGATTATTATTACTATAATAGATACTGGTTCTCAGACTAATTTAAATAAACATTTTTTTGATTTTTTCATAAATTTGAATAATTGTTTCAGAGCTCAAAAGCCTATTGCTTTCACAGCAATGGGTTTTACCAACATAACTCTCGTGACATATTCAGCGGTAAGTCGAGTTCACTGTTTCACGGCCTGGTAAGGCTCCTATAGCATACAGTTTTGTGGAAACGTTTCAAAGAGTTACCGTGCCCTTAGAACGCAAAGGGCAAATGAAGGACACAAGTGTATTTTAGTCCGTAGTCTGACACGCCCTCCCGCTGAAGTTTGATGGCATAGAGCATTTAGGGCGGAGTGTAAGCTCCGTCATAAAGCGTGTAAGACTTTTACTGACTAAAACTACATCTATGTTCCTTCTTTGCCTTGCGTTCTAGGACCCCGGTGTTCCCCTTTTGGAAGTCAAACCATGGCCTCAGTAAGCTTCGGCCCTGCTAGGCCCCTATGGATTTACTGACATCTCTTCAAGGCGCGCGTGGAACATATGCGCTGTTGACCACTCGGGCACGGTCCGGACGGCGAGCTACCTATTGCTCGTCGTCTGCAAGTCCACGCCTACGATGAAATACGTAGAAGCTGTAACATAGTTCATGGAGTGAGACCGGCAATTTGTAATCATGATGGTAATAACACTGTATCTCTCTGTGTGGTTAGTTAAACGTTTGCATGATTTCAAGAGTCCTGCCGACAGAAGCCATGAGACATTGAGAAAACGATGAGACTACGCTTTTCTCTAGATAGAAGGTTCACTATATGGCTATGGCTTCAATAGAAACTCACAAGGCGTGTGACTGTGCTCATCGTTCTGGCATCTATAGTGACATCATAGTATCATCCTAAAATAGAATCAGATTGAGAATAAATATAATGACAAACAGATAAAGGTCATTTCAAAGTAAAAGTTAAAAGAAATATAATCCAACCAATCATATTGTTTATGGATTTATTTATTATTATTGATTGTTATGTTTATTGAAATATGCGCGCGTAACAATTCAGAGATCTATGTTACTACTACTACCAATAAATCGCATTGATTATAAATATATTCATTTATTTATAGATATAAATATTCATAATAGTAAAATGTATATTAATAATTTATTAAAAAACAAATTAAAATGTATAATAAACTATATGTATTCTTTTCAGATTCTCACGAGATCTTACTCGTACTTCGCTTTATTATACACGATGTACACTGCTTAGTACAACCAACATTTAAAATAGCCTTATAATGTAGATAAAGCTGTAGATGTGTAGATAAGGACAGTATCAATAGATGTCGTTTCCCGTATTAATGCACAGAGCTAGATATATTATTATTATTTCTATCTTAGAAATATTACCTACTAACCTCCTAGGAAGTACATGCAATTAAACATAGACAAGATAGATAATAAGTTGACATTGTACCAAGGAGGTAATAAGATTATTAAAGAGCCTGTTTATGGCTAATCCCAGAAGAAAAATGTGACAGAGGAATTGTCGAATTTTCCGAGTGATTTTCCCAGTTTTTCACGGAAAGGATTTAAAGGACAACAAAAAGTAAATCGATGAGATAATATATTACATTATGTAATGATTAGCTGTTGCGAAGTAAACCTAATAAGATAAAAGTGTATACCTGCAAGTAAATAAGGTTACATGTCAGAAGTGAACATCGTCTAAATAAAACTAGATAAAACTCAAGACAATTTCCAGCAGTTTCCACGGATTACATGTAAATTTGCGATTTAAGATGGCTTCTCTTGCAAGTATCTAATAAAATGCCTCGTATAGAAAAACGAGCCAAGTCTCCGCCATCAGAGAAAACAGATTCTATTGAAAATCAAACACTGCCTAACGTGCCAGGATTCGAGAACAAAGCCACTTCAAGTAGGTATCCCAGAACAATGCAAAAATCTGGTTATCATAAAGACAAGGATCCTATTGACAAAGATCCCTCAAGAACCACCTTAGACAAAGGTCCCTCAAGAACTACATTCCAAGATACTAATAAACTGCATTATCAAAGAAAAGCGTACTCTGTACCAAAGTTTAGCCATCCTGGGCCATTTGCAACTCGAACAATGAGTTACAATGTTGTGGAAAACTCACCATCACTTCAAGTTCGTAAGTCGAAAAACCAAATGGCCTGCTTTTACAACCAAACTTATAAGAAGCCAGCAAAATGTTCATCTAGGATGTATGCGAAGCTGGAATCGGTAAATTAACATATGTATTTATAACTATATCTATAGTGTAGGAGTTAATTTTGAAAAATATTAAAGTTCAACCGGATAATTGCAAACCATGTATTGAATCTATAAAATTATAATGAATCTTATGGGATTGCAAACTCTCTCTTTCTCTCTCTCTAAGGCAATGTATCAGAGTCTTATTGAAAATAAAGAGTTTATAATTTTACTTGACTTGTCATAAACTAACAGTGTTTCTAGTTATCCGGTGACATATACATAGCTTCAGCCAGCAATTTTACCCGCAAGAAAGTTGAAAATTGTCCCAAGGATACTACTTGTACTACTCGAATGGGCACCTGGGCATGATCTACCCATGTGGCAATTCTCATCCCACGGCTGAACGGATAGCCGTTCGAACATGAAGGAGTAATAAACATACACACACTTTCGCCTTTATACTATTGATGTAATTGAAAAATAAATACAACTTTAAAATAGCTCACGCGAAAAATAAACACAACTTTAAAAAAATAGCTCAACGTTTATTATTTACAGGACAGCAAAAATGACATTGAAGTGAACGCTGAAGAATGCATTCACCTACCAAAACTTCAACCAAATGAAGCAGATTTCTTACGACTTGTATCGGAAGATGACGTCAACGGACTTCAAAAATTAATAGAAGGGGATCCGAACCTGAATGTAAACTGCACGAACTTTCAGGTTAAAAGCCCAATTACTTTCATTCAAGTTCATTTATGCGGAAATGTTCAATAAAGATAACACCTTTTAACATTGCAGGGAGTGTCGGCGCTCCAAATAGCTGTGCAAAACAGATCGCAAGAGATGGTTGAATTTCTCTTGAAGCTTCCGAATGTGGAAATTGGTGACTGCGTGTTACAGGCTGTTCGATATAACAATATTAAAATATTGGGTGAAGATAACCTCGATCTTACTTTCTCTTGCCTTTTATAAGGATTTGGGTTTTTTAAACGAGGTCGTGTATGTTTATAGTGATGTTATTGGAGACGCAGACTAAGATCTCGCCAGGGTTGGAGTTTGCGGGGGCGACGCACTCGGCAGACTTTCCCGCACATGTGACTCCTCTGATTTTTGCTGCTCAGATGGGACACTACGAGATTGTCTCGCTCCTGATAGAAAGGGGACACACCATAGCACGTCCCCATTTTGCTAGCTGTATATGTGTTTGTTGCAGGTGAGATCTTTATACAGTTAAACGCGATATCAGTGATCCACATTTGATATAGATTAGGACCAATTTATAATAGAACTAATTCGTAAATATGCAGATTATGTATAATTCTGTAGAAATTAATAAGAATTCATAAACGACGATAACTGAAGAAAATATAAAATCGTTTTTCGAATTAGTTCTCAATAGGTTTCGTTTTCGATCGTTTGAGTTATGATTTGCGTAGATATAATGAACCAATTTGAAATCAATTTTAAAGTATTACTGTTAGGTTTATATCTTTATTTATTTAGGAAAAAATATTGACAGTGTCTCCTCAAATTGCAGAAATAAATTATGTTTTTACAAAGAAAATAGAATAAAATTTGAATAGTTCAAAGATGGTGATATTCACAGTGCCCACGCGCAGATGGCCTATTCGTTGAATCCTAATGAAATTGTACCGTTACTAAAGCATTCTATTTTTAAAGGAATGGATTAATAAACAATGATCAGCTACATGAGAGCAGCTTCCGCCTGTCGGTGTACCGCGCCATCGCCTCCCCAGCATACATGGTCCATGTGACTTCGGACCCCATTCTCACCGCGTTCTGCCTGACTGCAGAACTGGCTGACAATGCTGCCGCCTACAGGCATTTAGCTGCAGCCTATCTGCAGGTTGCTGATGACGTCAGTGCTTTCGCCGTTGATCTTCTAGGTGAAGATGTACTTTTACTGAATAAAACCGTCAAAGACAAAATAGACTTTCTTAGTGAAGCTGCAAAAAAACAATGCCTGTAAGAAGGAAACCAACAAAATAGAAGTATTGTCATAACAAAATGTGTCACGGATGTAGATATTTAAGTTCGTAATAAACCTATTATATTCTACAACGGAAAGAATATACAAATTCAACTTAAATGCCAAGCGGATATCGTCAAAATAAGCTTTCATAAATCTGTCTAACATATAAACAAGTGAAACTAGATAAAAATGTATTAAAAAGATTTTAGATACTAGAAAGCCACATTTATATCTAATAGCTAGTTATTTTTGAATAGGATGTTGTCGTACTTCAGAAGAAGTGGAATTCGTGCTGAAGCAGACTTCGGGTGGCAAAGGACGACGGCATTTTGTGTTGCCGAGGTTGCTTATGGCTGTCGATTATAGGCAGAAGGAATTTGTCGCTCATCCTAACACACAAACGGCAAGTATACACAAGGGACTACTAAAACTAGAACGTCAGAAGCCCTCTCAGAAGGTGGAGCGATGACTTGCGAGCTGGGTGTGAAAAGCACTAGATGTTGATGTGGCAACACTTGGGGCCAGGCATGTACGCCCAGCAATGGACGTATGTCGGTTAAAAAATGATTATGTTGAGATCAATTAAAAGCTAAAACAATCAATACTTCAAAACTTTATTCACACTAGTATTACAAATCCGAATGTATCGCTTAAACGACTTAACGGATTCAGATGAATTTTAGTACATGGGTAAACCATGTCCAAGCTTAGTACATGGGATTATCCCGGAAGTATGTTCTATAAGGATAATTTACTACTTCCACGCGGGTGAAACCAATGGCAAAAGTTAGTATATTATATGGGTGAAACTTTGTGTGTGTGTCTGTTACTTCTTCAAGCTCAAACGTCAGAACGAGTTTGGATTAAATTTGTCACCACGATTGCTTTTCATTATCATCATTTCAGCCGAAAGACATCCACTGTTGAACATAGGCCTGGAACAAAGTGTCGCCACAATCAACGGTCCTGTGCGTCTCGCATCCATCGGATTCCCGCAACACTAACCAGGTCATCGGTCCACCTTGTAGGAGGCCTTCCAACGCTACGTCTTCCGGTACGTGGTCAAGACAAGTCTTGGATTATAAAATTGGCAATATAATGGAGGAAGCACTAAATCCAAGCGAGCGAAGCCGCTATCAGAAGCTAGTATACCTACCACAAAACCATCCATTCATCAACCAACGGATTTATTAAATAAAGTAATATTAATGAATGTTAAACTAATCGAACATAATAACGATTGTCAGGTATTGGAGTCGTACTGGCTCGGCGGCTGGCACAGTTGGAGAACCAAACCTGTACTCTTTAAAGCTTTCACAGTTTTGAGCAGAGTCCTCATAACACCATTCATCCTCATTGTTTGCATGGTGAGCATGATTATTCAATTTCGTTTATATTCTTAGTCACTTTCTTAATATGACTCTAGCTACGTCTACATGACATATCGCCTATTTTCACCGACAATAAGTTTCACTTCTCTCCTCTTTTACTCTCTTCATAGATAACTCCCGTCTGGTCCCTCTCAGCAGCATAAGTAGGTGCTGCCATATTTCACCACTTAATTTAGAAAAAGATACCGTGGTCGTAGTAGTGGAACGCAAAGGGCAAATGAAGACCACAAATTGGTTTTAGTTAGTAAAAGTCTGACATGCCCCCTTGCTCTACGCTAGAGTGGAAGTAATCATTGGACGATTTCCCACTTCGAAAAAAGAAAGATAAATGTTAGGCCCACAGAGAGGCTTTCAACAATTAACCTGGTAAAATTTCATAATGATAAATCTACCTTATAAGACTGCAGACCTCAGGGTCGACCACAGAATCAAAACTAGACCCTACCACAAGCTCTTAACGCGATCTACTGATAAAGGGACGGAGCTATACAAAAAACTCCATTTCTCTTACTCGCTCGCGCACCTCACATTTTAACATGTCATGGGCAAGGTTCGAGTGAAACTCTTAAGCTAAGAAGTCACGAAGCGGTTTTCACCCGCGGTCACCGCGGTTGCGGGCCCGCAGCTTCTGAAAAATGCAGATATACATTGTGTAAAAATTAAAACGCATTTCACGACGCGTTTTACACCTGCGGTGTGCGCGGTTGTTCGCAGCTCCCGCGGGTAGAACCTCGCGGGCTACAGTCGCCCGCAGCCTCGGCGGTTTACGCCCGCACGCTCTGCGGTCGGTTGGCGGGCGACCGGCACTGATCATTTCACTGCCCGATAATATTTCGCCCGCCAGGTTTGCGGGTGAAAATCGCAACCGCGGCGGCTGCGTGACCGCGTAAATCTGAAGTCTCGTGAGTTTTGAAATAAAATAGCTGTTTCCTCTACTGCAGCGGGCGCAGGTGAAAACCGCTCCGTGAGTTCTTAGCCTTAGTAGTAACACTTGCAACCACTAGATTAAAGAGGCTGTCTCAATCTCAACAAGAACAGTCAATGAGAATGTAATGTGTGTCTAATTGGACTGTTTGCAGTTAGCGCCCCGTCATCACCTCGTGGCACACTGGCAGATCCCGTTGAACAAACTGATCACACACGTCTCCGCATACTTCGTCTTCCTTGCCCTGGTCTTCTTTATTTCTAATCAAGATAAATTCAGTCAAAAGCGAGGACCTCCAAACACAGGTCCGCAATTTACTTTCTAATGACGCTGATGAGATGCTTTGTCATGATTAACACAATTAATTGCACACGATATCCCAGTTGCGGCGTGATAACGTATCATTATAACATGCTGCACAGTTAAGTTGCTGTGTAGCACATTATACCTGGGTTATATATTATTTCTTTGTAAGTCAACTAAGTTGATAGGTATGCATGTACAGTCAGGGGTCAAAAGAGCAGTCGCACTTTACCAATGCTAAAGTGCCTAAAATTTCTGTATAGCAGACGTTCAATGATCCAGAATTCTTTTATTCAATACCTTAGATGCTACGCTACAAACTAAGTAATCATAAACCATTGACACTCTTCTACAAAGAAATGTTAGTCACTTTAGCATTAGTAGAGTGCAATTGCACTTTTGACCCCTGACTGTACAAACGGAACCGCTGCAGGCAAGTTTTTTAAGGAAAAGTCGGTAGACGCAGTACCTTTGTAAATTGTTCAGTATACTTTTACAGCATCTCTACTATACCTACTTTATATAGTATTTTAGTTTTGACTTTTTTTAATGTGTATTTGAAGCTACTCTTAAATCTAAGATTTACAAAGTGAGTACTGAAATTAGCGATTATTACAGCATGGCATGGCATTGCAGTATGGCTTGGTATATTTTAGGTTTTACTAGCAAACCTTGAAATTTGCCAGAAATCCGGTTTTCACTGTAATATAATCTGAACAAACATAGCGAAGTAGAGGCCTATAATGAAGTACCTCTACTGGATGGAGCAACGCCTCCATCGACTTTATATGTTTAGATAGATCCTTAAAATCCGTGTAGGACTACCAATGTGATTATTTCGGTGTGGCAGGTGCTGAAGCACCCCTGATACTGTATGTTTGTGGCTACTCCTGGTCGGCTCTTCGGATGTGCCTCATGCAGGGCCCACATAGATACTTCAGCAAGATGTGGAACTGGACAGAGATCATTATGCTCATGCTGTTTGGGTTTACTTTCGTCTTTTGGATCCTAGCTGCCATCGATGTTGCTATTAATGACGAAGAATTTTCAGGTAACCTACGAACAAGGTATCTTACTTTACTTAGTACCTACTTTTCTTTAAAAGAATAAGACTGTAACCCATTTAGTCGCATTTTATAGAACAGTTATATTTACATACACCCAAGAGCATCGCATAAAATCTGTCGATAACGTTTAAAGGAAATAAAACTGGTGAATCTAGTACTTTGGCGTCTACTTAACGTAATTATTATAACCACCAGATGGCAAAACACCGCAAAGTACGAGTAGCTATCGTTGGCACTTGTACACCAGCCCTAAGTAGCAAATAGTTACGTGAGATAAGATAGGCCAAGTTTAATTCAGTAGTCTATACATACACATATACTTTAGATTCGCATAGCTTATAGTGTGTAGCATTGTATGTAACATCTAATTTACAATAGAATATTGAATGTGACCTTTAAAATGTACAGAACGCAAATATTGGAGCCAGCACGACCCAACTCTATTAGCCGAGGGCACGTTCTGCCTCGCGACTATATTCGCTTTCTTCCGACTTATGTTCCTGTGCCAGTTGAACTACCATCTAGGGCCGCTGCAGGTATGCTGATTTTACATTTAAATGCCGCATTGATTCTATGTAAGAATGCCCTCGTTAGAAAATGTTGCTAACATACCTTTGTTCAAATTATATCTCCTTCTTTGGTTTTACTGTTTCAAGAGCAGGTAACATTGTACAAGTTACATTAGGTCTACTTCGACCGGCATCGCAACATGGAAGCAATCGATGCGCACGTGTAACTACTGCTTACCACGAATATCTACACTTATTTTACAGGTGTCGTTAGGGAAAATGACTATCGACATTTATAAGTACATCTTAATATTTGCAATCATTATAAGCGCTTTTACCGCCGGACTCGCGCGGTTCTACCAATACTACGATGGCATGGTTTACGAAGACGAGTTCGGGATGAAGACAGTACAGGTAAGAATGGCCTTAAAACCCTACCACAATAGACAGACTATTTGACTTAAAAATATTTTAACTACTATCAAATTAAACTTTAACCCGTGGCGACAGTAACGGGGTTTAACAGTCGTTACAATCTTCCACAAATGTCATTTTGAAACAGAAGTTATGAGAGTAGGTTAATGCCAAATAAAAATTTTCATAGCGTAGGTAACTACTTCTAAACAAGCGAGGCAGTTAAGCTTTACGGGATTTTTATTCCAAAAAGGTTGATGTTTGAACGTTCATGCATTTTATTCGTATTCCTGAGGTTGAGGTCAGATCTCTGTGTAACTTGGCCTGACTAAAACCATAATAAAATAAGGCGTTGGCGTTATAGCGGAACTTACGACCTCTTTAATACGTCGTTGATTCAAGTTTAAAGTTCATCCGATTTACTACTGCGACCGCACTGTACACAGTGGAGACCCTGTCTCCCATTTAACATTTGTGGGCTGTAAACTTGGTATAGTGACAGTAGCGACATGGCCATAAACCCAGTAGTACGAAAGTCTACTCTATGGTACGAGCTTTCGCGTTCAAACATTAGTTCACATTGTCTGCAACTTATTTCACGGATCATTGCAACTTACAAAGAAACGTTTACAGTTACTTTACATTAGTTGTTGAACAAAAACCGGATGATCTGCTTATATAAATCATTATATTGGTTCCCATGACTCATGAGGTGCTTTTGTTATCAAAATAATTTACTTTTTACTTAAAATTAACTAACTATTTTGTTCCTGTAACCTGTCTCTGAAATTCTTTTTCTTTATTTGTGGGGCGGGAGGGACTGTCAGACTTTAACTGATTAATACCCAGTGTTTCTTCAGCTGTCATTTGCGAGAGCCGCGGTAACTCTTTCGAACAAGCCCGCAGCTCTGGTGGCATAGGCTCCTTGGTCTGACAAATTAAGTGGTGGTGGAGTATCAGAAGAAAATCCCCAGTAGAGCAGAGTAGTACCAAGATACTCTTCTGCTTATAGGTAGATACTTTTAAAATAACTCAGTTAGGATGTTTATGTTTGCTATGAACCTTTCAGGTTTCCTCATTCACAAGCTTCACCGACACTTTGAACACTTTATTCTGGGCTCTGTTTTGTATGGCGCCTCTGGAAAGTGCTGACGTGGTGTTGGAAAATACTCGAGACCCAAGGAGCTTGGACAAGTTTCATGAGAATAGACACACATTCACTGAACGTATTGGATACTTCTGCTTTGGATGTAAGTGTAGATAGTTTCAAACCAAAAGCCAAGTCAACCTCGTATATAAAAAAGGCTTTGCAGATTAATTTCGGAGTTACAACTAAATACCTATATCTTTGAAGCAAAAGGTTTCTTTAGTCACCAGTATCCACCTCAAAATGTAGCTAATAAAAGTATCAGAAATCAAAATATCTGCAGAAGAAACGAGGTTACTGACATAGCCTGAAGAATCGCCAAACGTAAGTGGCTGTGAACAAGAAAACATATCTCACAGAACAGATGGTCGATGGGGCCGAAAGGTGAAGGTGATGACCACGTACCGGAAAACGCAGCGTTGGAAGGCCTCCCACAAAGTGGACCGACGGAAAATGTCAGATGTGAGATTTATAGGACCGGTCATTGTGACGACTCTTTGGGGAAGCCGGTGTCCAGTAGTGGGTGTTTTTCGGCGGAAATGATGATGATAATAAGTATATCATCTACCTTGGATATGCGCTTGGTCCCCTTGCTCTGGCTGCCCTAGTTTATGTTACTTTTTTGTGGTCACCCTCCAACCTGCTGTCAAGCCTATCTTAAGAATCAACATTCCACTTTTAAACGAGGATTATATTCATAGAGATTTCAAATAAAGATTTCTACAAACTCTAGATCGCTGTAGCATGCCTATACTTAGAATAATTCGATGAACTTAAATTTATTTACAGGTTTCGAAGTTATATCCGTAATAGTCGTACTAAACATGCTCATAGCAACTATGTCCAATACTTTTCAAAGAGTCAACGATAATGTCGACATAGAGTGGACATTCGGGAAGACTGAGGTAAGCTTAAAATATTCCTGCATTATGTATTTTATTACATAACTTAACTCGTTAACTGAAGAATTTCACTGTGGGTACCTACTCTGTCGTAATTCAATACTTAGTTCTTATGTTAATGTTGCCATTTTCAACAAGACTTCACAAAGTATAAAGAAAGGCACACACTATCGGCAAAAGGGAAAATGCTATCGTAAAAGTTCACTTTATTACATACAAAGCAAGTCTGCAAGTGTATGAACCTTAATATGTAGATCCATACAGCTGAGTACTTAGGTACGAAGAATAAGGAAGTAGACTCGCTAAGTATACTCCCTCTAGCTTTGGAAGAGGGTACTTACCTAGTTAGGTATAAGGATCCTACCTAATCGAAAATTCAGCATTGTCATCAATGAGGATAAGTGAGCAAACATGTAGGCTTCTCGTGCAAATGCTAATGGATTCCATTCCTTCTAAAATGCAAACCCTTAGGCGCCGTTGAGTGGGTTTTACGGGACCCATAATGGACCTTAAGATACTAGGTATCTAAAGACCAAACAAGCATCTAAGTAACGGCAGATTTTCCTTACAAAATGACACACTTTAAACAACTAACACATATTTTTTTGATGGCCGTCATAATGTATTTCCTGAAGTATTGTACATTTCTTTTTAAAAATTGCACCTGCATAAATGGACTATCAACATTTTTCTATAATGCCTTACATATTACCTAGAGCTACAAGTGCCCAAGTACGAGTAGCTATGTATACTTAGTACTTAGATTCTCATAAAAAAGTCCAGGTTAACGAACTCGTGGGTGGTCTCAATCTCAAGTTAGCAATAAAACTTTATAGTTACTCAAGTGGTCCAAGTTCAGGTCACATAAGTAAGTACAGGTTTTCTCCAAGTGTAGACCATATTCTAGGTAGGTACCTATAGGTATATACTAATCAGGAAATTGTGTGTTAGACGCCTGAGGTCCCTATTACTCCCTTTTGAAAAAAAAACTTTTTGATCCTTGATACCGATTGCAAATAAGTGCTGTATAAATTGAAAGAAGAAAAAATGCTTTCCTTTATAATATTTTACAACTACTTAGCTGATGTAATCACCCATTAGGCGCTCTGGTACAAGGCGAGAATAAAAAAGAAATTCAACCTCTAGTTATAGCTTCTGAAGAACTCCTAATAACCCTAATGAAGTTATAAAAACTGCAATCCAATTGAAGCATCTCCAAGTACCCATCTAAACTTAATAGACATTTCTTGCTTTAATTCGAGAATTGCTAGAATTGGATTGATTTCATAGCCAATGGATCTAAAACCTTTACCAAATCGGTCTTGATTAGCCTGACTTCGACCACTGCAGAGCTTATGCTGTTCTCATGGCATTATTTTTTGTGCCAACCCTCCCGCTCCTTCTTTTCCGGGGTATAAATCACGGATGTTCCGGTCAGGACCCTGGGGTGAGTCGAGGGGTCTGTCTGTCTGTGTAACTTCTGAGGCCTTGGATTTGTGTTGGCGTGCTGCTCGTGGGCCTTGTTCTTGTTGGGGAATCCCACCCCTATACACCCAAGAAAGGCGCGCGTGGCCCCCTCGCTCCTGCGCTAACTTCATCCAGGTACTTCCTACCTGATAACTAGGTACTTACTACTATTCAAGTCTACCCTTACACTTCTTTTGACAGCATGGTAGTTTCTATGGGACAATATTTATTTTTATTTCTGAAGTAACATTGAAACTGTAGGCGCGGGCTTGCGGACGGCGAGCAATGGGTAGCCCGCCGTCCGACCGTCCAGTAACCGTCCGGACCGAGCCCAAGTCGTCGACGGCGCGTATTGTTCCACGCGCGCCTCATGGAGATGTCAGCAAATCGTAGAGGCCCAGCAGGGTCGAAGCTTACTGGGGCCATGGGTAGAAGAGCGGGATTTGTCATTAGATGATTTTTGATCAAATAAATAAATATGAATGTTTTACATGGAGAGACCGACCTACCTGAGGAGAAACAGAGTCATAGGTAGGACATGATGAATAGCAATACCTCCCCCTTTTTAACACCAGAATGATCATGATTTTAAGACCTCGTGGTATCCTTCATAACCCAGTACCTTCCTTACTGCGTGATTTGATGAATGACCACTCGAATCTGATAACTTCATACAAAAAGCAGGCATGTCAGGGCACAGGCCCACTCTGATAATTAACTCTAGATAGGTAGGTACTAATTATTACTTGGCAACCCGTCTTCAAACGATTGTACTACTAGCCAAACTAAACCTTGGTAGAGCCACTTGACACAGACAGGCATATTGAAGCTTTCAGTTTTCTAAGTGAAGATGATGAAAACATAAATTACCTAATTCACAACACTTTGACAACCGCTGCTTTGAAAATCTTGATCCCTATAAAAATTGGCTATTGAATAGCCAATTTTTATAGGGAACAAGATTTTATTACTTTGTCCATATAACAATTAACTACCCACTTATTAGAATAATTCTTAGGTGTAGGTACCTCAGCTACCTATTATCATAACTTTAGGTATTGTTAGAAATATAGTTCACTAGCTGACTCAGCGAACTTCGTACCGCCTAATAATGTGATAAATGAAGAACCGCTCTACCGATTTTGTGCAAACTTCACATAAACCATCTACAAAATCATCATCATCATCATCATCATCATTTCAGCCGAAAGACGTCCACTGTTGGACATAGGCCTCCCCCAAATGCCGCCACAACGACCGGTCCTGTGCGTCTCGCATCCATCGAATTTCCGCGACCCTCACCAGGTCATCGGTCCACCTTGTGGGAGGCCTTCCAACGCTGCGTTTTCCGGTACGTGGTCGCCATTCCAGAACCTTTCGTCTCCATCGACCATCTGTTCTGCGAGCAATGTGCCCTGCCCACTGCCACTTAAGTTTGGCGATTCTTCGGGCTATGTCCGTAACCTTGGTTCTCCTGCGGGTATCCTCATTTCTGACGCGATCACGCAAGGAAACTCTGAGCATAGCCCTTTCCATTGCCCTTTGAGTAACTTTAAGCCTTCTGATGAGGCCCATTGTAAGCGACCACGTTTCGGAGCCATATGTCATCACTGGCAACACACACTGGTCATAGACTTTTGTCTTGAGACACTGTGGTATATTGGACGAGAAGACACCGCTCAGCTTCCCGAACGCTGCCCAGCCGAGTCGGATTCGATGATTGACCTCTTTCTCGAAGTTAGACCTACCCAACTGGACTGTCTGTCCCAGGTAAACGTAGTCGTCCACAACTTCGAGTGTAGAGTCTCCGATAAACCAGATCATGGTAAACCATGACTTTGGTTTTGTCCATGTTCATTTTAAGGCCCACTCTTTCGGATGCTCTACTGAAGTCACCGAGCATTGTACTGAGCTCCTCCGTAGTCTCAGCCATGACTACTATGTCGTCGGCAAATCGAAGGTGAGTGATGTACTCGCCATTGACATTGATGCCTAGCCCTCTCCACTCCAGAACCTTGAAGACATCCTCCATTGCGGCTGTGAAGAGTTTCGGAGAAATAACGTCTCCTTGCCTCACACCCCGCTGCAGGAGGATAGGTTTCGAGGTCTGGTCCTGAAGTCGGACTGACATGGTGGCGTTTTTGTATAAACACTTCAGCACTTCGATGTACCGATAGTCAATCTGGCACCGTTGGAGAGACTGCAGTACAGCCCAAGTCTAGATCGAATCAAAGGCTTTCTCATAGTCCACAAACGCTAAGCAAAGAGGCTGATTATACTCCTCGGTCTTCTGTATAACCTGCCGCAGCGTATGTATGTGGTCTACGGTGCTGAAGCCTTTTCGAAATCCGGCTTGTTCGGGAGGCTGGAAGTCGTCGAACCTGCGCGCGAGACGGTTCGTGATGACTCTGGAAAACAGCTTGTAGACATGGCTCAGAAGTGAGATGGGCCTGTAATTCTTAAGCAGGGTATTGTCAACTAAATAGTCCGAACAAATCCTAAACATTTGTTTTGGATAGGTGAGCCCGTTCTTGAGTGAGTGAGTGGTATTGGTTTTTATATATATAGATAGAGAAGATATAGGATTGGAAGAACATTAATGATATCTACACTTTTTTTTTGTTTTGACTTCGCACGGTTTCTGTATTTAGAAAGTATTTATGCGGATGTAACACATTCTAATGTTTTAATGCAGTATTTGGCAGCAAATGTACCTATCGGGTCAGTCTTCTCGGCAAGCTTCGCCGAGGTAGTCAATAGATACTAAATAAAGCAAACATTCTAAGCTCCATTTTACCGAGTTCGCGCCGGTTTCATTGATTCCACATGTTATCCAGCCCCCCTAGCCAAGTTACAATCGTTCATTCGCGCCGAATGCCTCAAGTAGGCCACGCCTCTGATTCCTTTGTTCTGACCACATGACTGAGCATTGAGATGACGTCAGAACAAAGGAATCGGAGGCGTGGCCTACTACTCGAGGCGTTCGGCGCGAACGATACGATTGTAACTTGGCTAGGGGGGCAATTGTGTACATACAAAACTACACCGATATTATATCACGATATCCACTAGGAATCAATTTGCTAATAAAAACAGCCGCTGAGCTTCATTAAGGTCAGGTTCTAATCATTTTTAACTTTTTAAATCTCTGGAAATCCACAAATATAAAAGTAAAAGAGAACAACGAGAAAAATTATTTTATTAAAATTAACCAACCGCCGGGTAAAAATCAAAACATGATATAAATTAGTTGACTCGATAAAAAAAAATTGCGAATCTGACCCTAACTTACAATTTCAATGTATGTCTACAAGATTACGTCACGGAAATATTTGAAAATTACAAAAAATAATAAAGCATGTTTTTTAAAAAGGCCTCTCAAAACAAAAATCTTGAATAGTTATTGTTCTTTTTTATAAAAATAAAACCGCTTTTACGGGGCCGCGAAATCGACAATGTCGATGTCGTTCATACATAAAAAACTTTTTACACAAAAAAAAAACTAACCGATTTCACTATAACAAAAAACACTAAAAGGATCAAAATAACTTCTGTGTCTACCTTCCACCTTCCGGCTCCATCATCAGATCAGTTCGATAGTACATAAGGTGCTATAAATTTACCTGTTTCTAACCGTGAGAACCTGTAATTGGGTCAATGTCTCTTATACTATTGTTATTCTTGTGTTATAGCTGTTGGTTCTCCTATGATTAAATAAATAAATAAATAAGAGCAAAACTGCATTTCATGACAATTCTAATAAGCCCAAACACATAGCTGTGTTGTACTGTGTATCCTAGCGGATACATTGATTAATTACAGAGTTCCTGTGCCTATCTTCCGGCTCCATCATCATCATCAGGTCAATTCGATGATGATGTCATTTGCAACATAACTATTCAAAACCATTTATTCATTTGTATTGTCACAGTCGCTTCATCTTCATTTCATATGAAGTTCCGTTGGCCATTTCTGGTCTTCATCAGTTCCACTTCATCAAAGGTTACATTTTGACTGTAAGTGCTTAAGTTCTCGATGAAAATACCAAAATCACTATATGGTTGCCTATAATATTTGAGAATTACCCTCGTTTCCTCATGGATCCAATCATCAGAACTAGATTCTGAAAAAAATGCGACCAATCGGAAAGCATATCCTGTAAGAGGAAAAAAAAATATTTGCAAATCAGTCCATAAACGACGGAGTTCTGAGGACACATAAAAAATTAAAAAAACAACCGAATTGATAACCTCCTCCTTTTTTTTTAAATCGGTTAAAAAATGCGCCAAACTTTTGACAGTGTCGTTGTGTAGCCTTGTATTCCATTTTACGACATATGGTAACCATTATTTAAGCAATTCGTATGAGGAGAGAACAGAAAGTTACAAATCTACTTGGTATTCAAGGGCCACCTACTGACTAGACCCACACAGTTTATGGTAGGGACGGTGTGAGTTTCACCGTGATGTTTAGTAGGTGGATAACTGAATCGGTAGGTCGGGGGCCATGCAATGGTCGTCACGCACGAGCAGGCCACGTTTTTTTTTCTTCTTCTGAAATTCGTTCGACTATTGTTTCGAATTCGTTGTGGGATCCAAGACAGCTGAATCACTTCTCCGGAACTTGTCGAGCTTCATTGCTTTGGCGCTTTTCTTATGGTCGCCTCTTTTGATTCTGGCTTCCAGGAGATGCAGTGGTCGGGTGGAGTGGAGTGGGTTTGCCTCAAAAAATGCGGCCTGACTAAATATCTTTAGTATTGGTTGGTACGCCTGTTATATACTTGAACAATCAACCAAAAATAAATCACCCTTATAATGTTCCCATTATTGGGACTCAAGCCTCAAAGAGAGGACTCTTTGAATAGCAAGAAGCCGTAATCAAGCACGCATTAGGGTTGGTGGATGTCAGAGTCATGGTTCGGATTTTTGGTTCTGGGCCATGCCCCGTTCCTCACGATGTTTTCCTTTACAGTTTTTGAGAGCAGTGGTGGTAAAATAAATAACACAAAGTAAAGCGCCTGCCTAGATCTGAACCCACGACGTTGGGGGTTATAACTGAGTCATCACTGCTATAATACATATATCTACGTAACTAGTTTAATTAATTTTGAAATGCACCAAATGCAACCCCATTTTATGTCCAGGCAATCTCTGTTCATTCCAGGTTGTCTGAGAGATGCGATAGGTAAAGCCGACAATTGTGTTTTAAATTGTAATATTTAATACCTTGTTATACAATAAAGTATATATATATCTAATATATAAAATTTTTGTGTCACAGTTTTCGTTGCCATACTCCTCCGAAACGGCTTGACCGATTTTGATGAAATTTTTTGTGCTTATCCGGTATCTATGAGAATCTATTTTTTTTTTTTTTTTTTAGATTTAAAAAAAATTATATACATAGCAAAACAACGTTTGCTGGGTCAGCTAGTAACTATATATAAATATACCTATAACCTCTACATTTTCAGGTATACATAGACTACATGCTTCAGACGACTCTGCCGTCGCCGTTCAACTTGATCCCCACAGCTTCGGGGATGGGTAATGTCATGGAATGGTTCCGTGGAAGATTCAATCGTTTACCGGGAGTCTACGCACGGTGGTCTCCTCAATACTGCTGTTACATTGTACGTATTTTCTAAACTGACGTTATCTACACCAAGTGCCTTTTCACACGGTCTGCGCCAGGGCTGTTGTAGAAGTGTATGGGCCGGTAAAGTGTGAAAGCATTCATACAAACCTATAACTTACCAATTAACTTCACCACCAATATCCGCTACTAATTACACACCCGAGTGTGTGAAAAGGTACTAAGGGTATAATTTTTGTTTCCGCAACTCGTACCTGACCTCAATACAAGTAAACTGAGGAAAAGACCTAGCTAGATGAATGACAAGTTACCGTTCTATCGCGATTCCCATAGAACGTAACGCAACTGGCAATAAATACCCGTATCAATGAATCGGTGAATGATTTAACTTAATGAATAAAATAGACAATGGGACATTAATATCCAGTGCCGTTTCTGAATACTTTTAGAATAAATCACTTTTTTCTGTCTCTTGAGTGACAGGATCATACGATCGCAAGTGTGGCTGCAGGCGTGAGCTTTTGTTCTGGGTTCAATTGCCTTCTTGGAAGCTTGAAACGGCAGTAGATAGACAGCTTACCACCTGAACATCAATAAGGAAGTATCAATTGACCTAACTTAGGCGACTTTGTAAGCAGATCTTATATATATTAAAATCAATTCCACTTTTCGTTGTAATTTTATAACTCACGAAAGGGCTCACCTATACAAACCAAATGTTTAGGCTTTGTTCGGACTATTTAGTAGATGGTTTATGTGAAGTTTGCACAAAATCGGTCGAGTGGTTCTTCATTTATCACATTATTAGGCGGTACGAAGTTCGCCGAGTCAGCTTGTATAAGATAAAAAAAAATCAGAATAGGTAATCATTTGAAGTGAATGCTAAGCAATTACCATCACTTCCGTTCGTTAACTCTGCTACTAAAAGCAGTCATTTGCGTGTGAACAAAACGATCCATTTATCTGTAATTATTTCTGCATTAGGAGCGCGATGTGGAGGCGTCTGTAAGGAGAGAGTACCCGGCGCTGATGTCCGTACTAGTGCAGAGATACTTCAGAGACAGGGATAGTTCGCAGATGAACGCGCAGCGGCTGGAGACTGAACTTGCGTCTATACGCAAGAACCTAGCCGGAATTAGGACTGCTTGAATCATGTGTATCCTATTTCTCTGTACTTACATATCTTTGTCTTCACTTGATCGTGTGCACTCGGCCTCGTCCGTCAGCATTTTTACTTAGGCCTACTGTTCACGGACGCGTAGCTTCATAGACGCGTATTCGCCTTTATACGCTTAATGTATCCCTGCTCACAGCAGCTTACATACGAAACTATGAAACTCTGTCGGAGTCCGTGAACAGTAAGCCTTACTCTTCTTGCATTATATCTCTAATTTGGTAATCAGGTAATATAGGACTTTTTAAAAATGAAGAGGTCATTATTTTTATGTCTTCTGTAATTATTTGCATTTATGTTAGAAAATATCAACACCCTATTCAGTTGTTAAGAAACGTCATTATATTGTTAACTTAGCCTCTAATAAATTTGCTAATTTACTTTAGCTTAATAAAAGACAAAAGTATACTGCATTATAATGTTTTAATACAAGTATTTATAACATTGAATAGAATATATTATTTACAACTTATAAGCTATAACTTATTTGAGATGGATACACTGACATTATATGATATACATACATACTTTCATAAGTTCTCTTACACTGATAAGAAACAATAATATTAAAATAGTCTTAAGTACTTTCTGGATATAAAATCTTTAGTCGCTGTTATCCGTTTTGGCAGCCATTTTGTTCTTTAACCGTATTGTACGTTTCTGAAAAGTTGTGTTCATCTAGCGCCAAAAGTGCAAGCGTAACCGCTCAAACGTAGACGCACACAAAGCCACAAACCACAAAGGCAAACATAATGCATGCTACTTCTGAATTCTGATTGGCAAACAACACAGACCACAGATTATACCACCAAGCAGTACTCACAAATAAAAAAAAACTTCTGGCCTTTGACAGACCGTATCCAATAACACTGGCATCACTGTAGGCGAGTTGCACTCATAGACAATCCCAAACACATCCAAGGTTCGGGCTGGTCAGCCTCCGATCACATGCGCACATGGAACTTGCCCGCTTTAGTCACGTATTTGACACCCTTGAAGGGCTTGTACTTGGCCCCGTACATGTCCAGGCGGCTTACTCTGAGCCCGCTGACAGCTAGCTGAGGTATTGTGAAGTGCACGTTGATGCTCGGATTCGCGCCTGATGTGTCGGCGCCTGACTGAACTGACACCTGGAGAAATGATTTCATTTTAATGATAAATATAATATGATGAGTTTACAATGAACAAGTTTACTTGCTCCTGATATTTGACTAATAACATTTAGAAAACTTTGAAAGAATGTAAAAGACGCCGCATGAAGATTACTGAAGTCATGTTTACAAATTAATTGTTTAGTACAACAATTAAACGATCTCAATCTGTGAAACAAAATAGACTTAGATCTAGTAATAAACAAATCTAGCCAAACTCAATTGACTCTGATACATCCTCCTTTTTTAAGTCGCTTTAAAAGTCATTATAAAGTTCTAGAGCTAATTTGTATTGTGATTTTTTTCTAAGCAGGGGTAAAATAAACATGAAATACTCACAGTTCCTCTAATATTAGGTAGTTTCGGCAGTTCAATGCGTCCTATATCCCATAACAGCACCTTGCTGACCGGATCATAAGAATATTTGCCTTGGTTTGCAGTCAGAGAGCAGTTCAACACACACTTAGGCATACATATCTCTAATGCTACATCTGCAAAGAAAATTACGGTTAGACCACAGTTAAATCTAGCACATAGAATGCAAAGTTATAATGACACTGTGGTAAAATTGATGGTCATGTAACCAACAGAATTATTTTTATTAAGGTGAAAGCTGGGCTTGTATGTGGCCATGCTAAAACACCTAAACCGACATCCGACCATACTCTAGCATTAGGTGTCGGATCTTGCTTTAGGTATTTTTACAGATGCGGAAGCGGAAGTGTTAATACTATGAAGAAAAAGCACAACATTATATTTTTAAAAAACAACAGAAGGTTTAAGTCGTAATCACGTCACGAGGCGCGGTGATGCGCAGAACCCCCCCCCCCCCCCGCGCCTCTTCCTATGTATCCAGTCGTCCACGCGCCGTTATTCTTCCGTTTAGAGTTCTGTTATAAATTTTGCGGAAATAGAAGTGAAAAAGCTTGCGGAACTTCTGCAGAAGCGGAAGCGGAAACAGAGGTCTGCTACAACACTTATTTATAGTATCGCTATAAATGTCTTTGAGCGCTCAAAATTGAGTAGCGTATGAGTATTCGAGCGTTGGAGTCATGGATTCGTATGTCATGGACTGAGAACTGTTAGTTTGAATGAATATACCAAAATTTCAAATAAAGTTTGTTTTGTTCACTTATTTCATGCCTTATTTCTAGACTTCTAACTACTACTCATAAATTATTATCGAAACCAGAACACATTGAAAAATGCATTTACCAATGTTTACGTAAGCATGAGGGGAGGAGGAGAGAGCTTTGCTTACTATTGCAGACGAGGGGGAGGGGGGTTCATATTTGCAAAAACCCTGCTTACGTATTACTTGAACAGCCCCACTTCCTACCCAAAAACTGGCACCACAATACTAGAAGTAAAATAAAATGGTGACAAAATAACAATCAGGATAGATTGTTATTTTGTCACCATTTTATTTTACTTTACCACCTTACTTTCTAAAGTTCGTCCCATAGTTTGCTTCGGGCCAACGGTAAGGTCTAACCGTCCCTGGTCTCCATTAGACCGAAGAGTGAGACTGTGTCGCACGTACATCGGTATCGCCACTACACTCTGAGATCCAATGTGATAGGACATGAGCCGGAAGTTGCCGTCCGGTGGGATGAATGATAGTATCCTTTCAGACTGAAAAATAATAAAGGATTTATTACTTTTTTAACAGTGCGGAATCCCTTAAACAGTATAGTATTGTCTGTGTTGTTACTTTGGCATAGATTTGAACTTTAATTTTGCTAAATATACGTTTCATACGATTGAGAACCTTTTCATAAGTCAATACATATTTTAAGGTCAATGAGGATCAGTCATGATTTTTGTGGAGTATGCAGACTTATAGCATCAATAAAAACAGTTAATACTATGAAGAAATTATTTAAATCGGACCAAAAATGACAAAGATACAGCAATTTTAGTGTATTAGTTCCAGAATCGCGCCCGAGAATGAAGCGACTCGCTGTGACGTCATCTGTCATGATCGGTCTCCACCGGCGAATGAATACGATAAAGCCGTTCGTCGTACCGTACGGATCATGACAGATGACGTCATCGTAAACAGTCCAGCGAGACCGCGCGTGTCTAAGTAGCCGTTCAGAAAATCTTTAATAAATCCACCATTTCTTGACGGATTTTAAAAATTGAAAAGAAAAAAATACTCAATAAATTATTACACATACGATGTACTTAGTAAATATCAGATTTGCTATTATGTGATTGATCCTCATTAGAGAGCTCCAGTTTTTAATTAGGATTAAAAAGATAATTGTGAAGAACCCAACAAAATCAATGCATATAATCGTAATCGGCAGTGCTGCACTACCAGTTATCTCGTTTTACAGAAAGGGATAAATTAATTTGAGCAAGCGATTTTTACGAATATAGACCTTATTGGTTCAAAAATAAGGTTCTCGCCTTTAGTGTATCTAAAAGTATTTTTAGATATATACTAAAGCATTGCGGTAACCGACTTAATTTAGTTTCGTCGAAACAAGTTTAAGTATAGCACTTATATATTTCCTTGTACCAAAATGTCAGAATATTGCTTACCTCCCATCTTTTAAATCTTACACAAGGATGGAATGATACATCGTCGAATAGACGTGGATTTACAAACGTTAGAGTCAGATCTGGCATTCCACTTAACTTTATACAGCAATCAATCTGAAACCATAAAACATTGATGTAAAAAAGGCAAAAATTAAAAAAGTTGGCTGAGTTTTATTTTTCAAGATATATAGTTTTTAAGTCTATTTAATATAGAAATACCTCTGCATAAGCCTTTAGGAAATACAACATTAATATAGAGTTTCGCCACCAGATGGCTTCGTTTTATGTAACATTTCGTTTGGTGGTTAAAAGAAGAAATTTTTTTTTTGTTTTATATTTGAAAAGGAAAAATTTTATTTCATTTCACAACAGTAATGAATTCATTTCGATACAAAAATGAAGTGTTATTTAGTTGAACTTCTCTAAGTAAATGAAAGTGAATCCAAAGTAAATACTGAATCGAAGCGTTATACGTGTCCGCAAATTATCCGTTTCATTGAAGTGCTCTTTGGTAAACCACATTTTCTGTTTTTTGGTCTGACGTTAACACAAACAAATCGGATGGTTTCCCAACTTGTGAACACGCAACATATAACTGCCCATGTGAAAAACAATGATTTTCTAAATTTAACTTACATAACCCTGTATCTCCGCAGACACGGTAGCACCACTTTTATCAATGATGGCGTCAACTTCCTCTACCACGTCGAAGTAAGCCTCGTTGTTGGCGTACTTGACGCCAGAGCGACGCCAAGGTACGTTCGACAGCTGCCCAGATGGCAGGATTGAGGAAACACTGAAGATTTAAGATTAAATTTATATACTATTATCATTTTCGTATTATCTTATACAGCCTACCAGTGGATTATTACTACTACAGCGTTTTGGTGAGAAGCTACTACTACAAACCTGATTTAGAGCAAACAATAGTTATTGCTGAAAATTAAACCTTTAACCACCTGCCCTAGATTGGGCCGACGAGAGTTTTCACGTCTTATTCCGCCAGGGTCGTGTGCTTGCGACTGGGTACTCCATCTCGTTTAGCTCTTCAATCCCCATAAGTGACAGAAGAGCTAACATAATGGAATATTTGGCCGTGGATGTGCGACCCGTTCCTGGCGGAATAAACGTGAGAGTATTTGTCGGATATATTCGACGTAGACGATATAAATACTACTACTCCAAAGCTAATTTTGAGCACATGACAGTTATGGCTGAAAATTAATTAGTTCTTACAGCTCAATTACAGAACAAAATTTAACTGTGACTATTAATAAAGCAGACCACTTTCACTGAGTAAATCAGAAACTTTAGCAGGAGCTAGTTACTCGGGCGAAGCTAGTAGGTTTCTCCATACAAACTTCGGACCCCCGTTTCATCCCTTTAGGGGGAGAATTTTGAAAGATCCTCCCTTAATGCTCGCCTACGTCATATTATCCTTATGCAAAATTTCACGCTTCTAGTCCAAGTAGTTTCGGCTGTGTGTTGATACATATCAGTCAGTCAGTTTCTCCTTTTATACATATAGATAAACCATTTACTGGCACTTTTGAATTGTCTAAATTTCGGTCAGTCAATAAACAGTGAAGGTAAATTGGATCTTCCAAAGCATAGCTCTGTGGAGAAGAACATGCAAGAAACACCAGACACTCTTTTAAATCATATTATAAGTTACATAAATCTTGGTTATATATTTCTTGTCGCTTCTATTACGTGAGCACAAAGTAGATAAATAATGAAGAGAAAAAATATTTAAAAATAGAAATTTAAATAAGCCACTGGCAGCGAAGAAATGACCAGTCTCAAATGACGTTGCCCGGGCGGCCATTTTAATCCTATGATAGTTGTAGAACTTTCTAATATGCCTCTCAAAGCAATCTTTACTAGTACCACCTCACAAAAATCAGTCCTTCACACTTCGCATGCGTCAGTTCTTTAGGTAATTGTTTCTTTTTGTTATTTATTTTAATGCTACTTACTTAGATTTCCCAGTAACAGTATTGGCAATAGTCCTTAAAATATTTGGTGGTTTAATCAATTCCTTCAAAATATTGCTCTCTGTAGCCAGAGGGAAGCCATTGTCAAGCATCTCATCTAACAACTGTAAAATAAAATTAATATTTAATAAATTACCAACCTAGGGGTCTTTAAGTCAAGAGTTTATAGGTTACTTCTAGACAAGCATGCTCCATCATCAACCATATCATCTCTTACCATCCAATGAAATAGTGGTCAAATGTGAAACTACTCTGAATAAAAAATAATAAAAAAAAAAAAAAAAATTGTGGTTTATCAAAATAATCATACCTCATATACAACTACATAGTTTTCCTTAATTATAGTCTCTGTGCAGTCTGAAAAGTAGTCCTGAAAAATAAAGAGAACATATTATATGCTTAGCCATTGTTTAAAAGTTAATAATCATATTTAAACAACTGAGCAAATATAGTATTACAAAGACTTCAATGATTCAAAATATTGAATAGACTGATGGAAAAATGATCAATCATCACAGTGTTTCTATTATCTCTAGACTAGCTTCTGCTAGCGGCTTTGCCTGCATGAAAGTCGGTTTCTCCATACAAACTTCCGAGTCCCACTTTACCCCCTTAGAGGTGGAGTTTCGTAAAATCCTTTCTTAATGGATGTCTACACCCTACAAGGAACCTACCTGCCAAATTTTAAGTTTCTAGGCATTATAGTTTCTGAGATTTCGTGATTAATTAGTGAGTGGTAATTCACTTTTATATATATAGAAGATGATATTACTTTAAACTTCTTACCCGACTACGACAAAGCCAAAGGAGAGTTATGATTTTTTTTATCTTATATTGACATACTAGTGATGAATAAATTCAATCAATTACAATTAGCCATTCAGCAATTTCGTACCAGAGTTGAATGCCCACAACAAGGTGCATGAGAAGTACATTTAAGTACAGAAACCTCAAGCCATATCTGCTCAACTAGTTTTGTAACATGAACTTAAATTTTTTACATTTTAATCCCACAAAGGTTTGGGAAAGACTGAATCACTGTCTAGTGTCTTGCCAGGAGCATGAAGAAGAAACCATACTTACTTGGAATGTATCAACAACTCTATGCAGGAACTCAATCACAAACAGTGGAGCCACTTCTTGCATGCACACAGCCACCAGCGCCACACCACCTCTCTGTATTGATATCAAGTAGTGGTGGGGGGCAGCCAACACTGGAGGAACATCCTAAAACACAGAAATATCATACAGAGTGAGCACTCAATGTGAATATTGTAGTATTAAATCAAGTTGTTGGGCAGGGGTGTAAAAGACCCAGCAAAAGGAGGCAGTGTTACTATTTTTCCTAAAGCATATCATATGGATGTTCTATTTCAATCTAGACATTACTGACCATTAACAGCAACTTTTAACACAACACACTTGTAACATAATTTACAAGCATAGTAAAAAAAACTTGATCTAAATGTGAAATTGCCAACACAATATCGTGAAATATTATTGTGCCTTAAAATATTACAGGCAGGTAAAGATTATTTATTCCAATAATTTGGACCATAAACAATACTTACATTGGGAGATGCCCGCTGTGCCTCCAAATAGTAGTCACACACTGATCTTGGGACAACACTCCGCCAATGCTTTTCCAGAAATACATCCCTGTTAGGAATATAAAATGCTGATAAAGTAGGGGTACAGACAAGATAGTTTTCAGGGATGATTTAATGGCCTAAGATGGATGGCTACAAAATTATTAACTTCATACACTGATAGTCTGTATATCACTTATGACTAAGCCATAAATTTAATAAGAATTTAAAAATTGCCACTGAAGTTATCCTTCCTATGGAAATAGAGATTTGTTATCCTCTCAGGACTAAATGACCCAAGTAACGTACTTCAATTCAACTGCTGAATTGATTTTACAATATCCAATACACAAAATGAGTTTTCATAATAAACATAAAGAATTCTAGGACCAATAGGACTTATCTAATGAAAGTTTAGCTTGGTAATTTATTGATAGACAGTGCTTTGCACTTTACCTACCCAGATGGGTTTATTATAAACAAACTGTGGATCATTGTAACCTATTAACTATAAATGAGGTTCTTATATAGTTTGATTAAATTGCCACTGTTTGCAATGGACTAACACTAAACAAGAGAATGTGTTGTTTTCACTTTTAATTTTTCGACATTTCTCCTGCTTTTCCCCTATTCACATCACGATGACACATGACAGTTAAGCTTGACATTTTAATAAAATGACAACGTTGTCTTTTAGTGATGCCTAGAGTGAATATTTATATTATCGATTCCATACTTCAGACGTACTATACCACAGATGACTATTACAGCTTTATTCGACACTATTTAAAAACTTACAATATAATAAAGTCTGTTTCCGCCTTAAAATATGTACTTTTTGACCCCCTCGTATTATTTTCGTAAATTTTCATCAATTTCAACAAAAACGAACGCAGTTATCACTCTATTAATCCTCCAATGAATGGCCTACGTTAATCCCAACCTAACCGTACCCATCACGCTTTATTTACACTTTGTAGACGACAGTAAGACAAAGTACTTGCATAGGCAAAACCTATTAGCCAATTAGCAATTTGTGTCAGATCCGATACAGTTCTCCATAATGATTATTGATTGATGATTAAATTGAATACCCATTCCGCATGATCAGATCGTATCTGCCTTGTAAAAGCCAAGAAAGATAAGTATTTTGGGTTGGTTTCCGAAGTAAGCGTGTGTAACTATTTACTAAACCGTAAACTGTTCCGAAACATTTTAGTGTTCCGAAAGATTAAAACATAAGAAATATTTTAAATGCATTATTTGGGACACTTCGAAAACTGAAACACTCTTCATTTTAAGTGACCAGCAGTCTTCTTAAAATTCAAATTATAACGTAAACATCGTACATATAATTAATGACCTGAACTAGGAACATCTGCTTTAAATTATTCTCAAATCAAAATTCAATTAAATAAAACTTTTAGTGCATATGACGCAACATAACAGATCTAGTGATTCATAACAGTCAGTATCTGTATCTTTTGAGCCGTTGTTCCTTATGTACCGTTTGTATCTTTTGAATCGATGTTTCAAATGATACATATCACTGTTTCGGAACATTTCAGTGATTCAGATGCAAATGTTCCAATCGCAAAGATGACAAACTTATCCCACGCCTATTCCGAAGTTGTCGACATGTGGAATGTGGATTAAGCGATCATTATACTGACAGTCATGTCAGCCAATGGCCTAACAGTTACAAGGCTCTCAGTATCAGTCACTCGTATCGGCTTGACTCGTAATGTGTTGAAGCTCTGACGTTTACTGTAGCTTGAACCCTGTTCCCGACACCGATAGTAGTCCATCGGTTTTTATTAACTATTTTTAAGTACTGGGGGGCTAAAAAGGTCACTTTTGCAGAATCGTATAGGAAAATATTATGAATCATGTTAAAAATCGCAAAATGGTCACGAATTGTCAGTTCATATTTCTATACGTAAACAATATTCATATTATGATTCAAATCGGCAATTCATCTATTTGACAGTGTTTTTGACAGACGGGTCTATTTGACAGCAAATTCGTAAAATGGTTCACTTATTATGAATCGCTTTAGAGTTCATTAGCAGAATCATAAGAAGTTACTGAAAAGCAACATCTTACAATTCATTTCTCGGGAATTATATATTTAAACTTAAAAAATTGCAGGTTTAGGACTTTACGCGTATTTTCTAGGAGACATGCGCATTACTGAGAGCATTTTGTGTCGCCAACGAAGTATATTTCTTCGAAAACTGGAATTGGCTTGAAATTTATGAAATGCCGAACCCCGAGTTTATCGGGTTAAACAGACTTAAAAAAAGTATTGTATATATTTATTGAGCACTAAAGCATTTATGCAGCTGGGTTATGTCATCAAAAATGGGCAGCAAGAACCTACCTCAGTCACTTCCCCATGGCTTAATTCATTAAACCCCGAGCGAACGCCTTGTTCACTCAGTCATTGTCTTTCTATTGTCTCTAATTACGCTACTCAGAAGGTGAAACTATGAATGTTCTTCATAATCACAAAATTGTATTGGATTTACAATGTGTACCTACATATATTTATTAAAGCTATAAAGATTCTAACATAAATTATTTAAAGTTTAGATATCACTCTTCAAATAGTTAAATAGTACTAAGTATCCACCCTGAACACTAAGGTACACTGTTCTTAAATAAAGTAGAGAGTTTAGAGTATTTTTAATATTATCATCTATAGAATATTATAAACAAGCTTAGGTAAATTATTACGAAAATAAAACCATATATATGGATAAAAGAATGTAATTATTCATTTTAGTGACTCAAATTTACATGCAATCTAAAATAGCAAAGATATCTTTGAGCTGCATCTGCAAGGCATCTCAAATTTTGTATTAGATGTCTTTGAGCAGTATGGGCATCAGCTGCGGTATGTTACATCTCCACCAAAGAGATTTAAAGAGATACAATAGAGCGGCTATCAGAAAAAATGTCTAAGAAAAACTGTCATCCTATGGCTCAGTGACGCCATCTGGCTTGGAATAGCAAACAAGCGAATTAAATTTGTCATAATTTATAATGATTTAACTATCGCCCGGTAGGTGGCCAGGGGCCTTACCATGATAATGTTAAAATGTTAGTCGTACGAGCGAAAGAGAGTGATAGAGCTATACACCCTATATAGCTCCATCCTTTTAACAGACCGGTTGAGGTCGAAAAATTTATCACGTTATAAGCTTGTGGTAGAGGCTCGGTGTGTGATAATGGGAAGGTTAAGCTTTTCACCAATAGATGGCGTTAACACAAAATCTGAAAATGTTCTGGAACTATTTATAAAAATTATTGAATTCTAATTAAATGTTTCGTAAATACCAAAAATATTTACGAAAATAAACCGAAGTTAGGTCCAGTCATTTTACCATAGCAAGATTTACAATAGCGTAATGCGTAGTTCGGCATATTTTCTTAGAAAATGATTTTCTTTTAGTGCATAGAACGGATACAAACACGACTTGACGTGTAGGTGTGTCATACTAGACTGAGTGACTTATGACCAACGTGGAATAAGTATCGGATCACGATTTTGTTCGCTATGTCCGGTCTATTGGTAGTATATATTGAATGTCTTTGATCTCCACCTTAGACAGAATCCTTCAAGCCTCATCATTAGAGAAGCCAGCGTGCGGTCTGAAAGAATTAAATTGTCATTTAATACCTAGTTGCGTAGGTATAAAAACTTATTAATATTAGAATATTAGTGGGCAAGCACTTACTTTGTGGTAAACTTTCGAACTCACAAGAAATACACAAGTAGATGCTGGTTTGGTTTCATTTTCTTAAAATGCAGTCCTAAAGTTTACAAGCGGATGGTTTGTTTCAGATTATTTAAAAAAAAAACAAGCATTTTTGGGATTCTGCACTTGAAAAATCAACTTAAAATTACAATTTATTGTTTTCAACCGATTTTCGCTTACATCATGTTGACACAAAGAGATTTAAAGAGATACAATAGAGCGGCTATCAGAAAAAATGTCTAAGAAAAACTGTCATCCTATGGCTCAGTGACGCCATCTGGCTTGGAATAGCAAACAAGCGAATTAAATTTGTCATAATTTATAATGATTTAACTATCGCCCGGTAGGTGGCCAGGGGCCTTACCATGATAATGTTAAAATGTTAGTCGTACGAGCGAAAGAGAGTGATAGAGCTATACACCCTATATAGCTCCATCCTTTTAACAGACCGGTTGAGGTCGAAAAATTTATCACGTTATAAGCTTGTGGTAGAGGCTCGGTGTGTGATAATGGGAAGGTTAAGCTTTTCACCAATAGATGGCGTTAACACAAAATCTGAAAATGTTCTGGAACTATTTATAAAAATTATTGAATTCTAATTAAATGTTTCGTAAATACCAAAAATATTTACGAAAATAAACCGAAGTTAGGTCCAGTCATTTTACCATAGCAAGATTTACAATAGCGTAATGCGTAGTTCGGCATATTTTCTTAGAAAATGATTTTCTTTTAGTGCATAGAACGGATACAAACACGACTTGACGTGTAGGTGTGTCATACTAGACTGAGTGACTTATGACCAACGTTGAATAAGTATCGGATTACGATTTTGTTCGCTATGTCCGGTCTATTGGTAGTATATATTGAATGTCTTTGATCTCCACCTTAGACAGAATCCTTCAAGCCTCATCATTAGAGAAGCCAGCGTGCGGTCTGAAAGAATTAAATTGTCATTTAATACCTAGTTGCGTAGGTATAAAAACTTATTAATATTAGAATATTAGTGGGCAAGCACTTACTTTGTGGTAAACTTTCGAACTCACAAGAAATACACAAGTAGATGCTGGTTTGGTTTCATTTTCTTAAAATGCAGTCCTAAAGTTTACAAGCGGATGGTTTGTTTCAGATTATTTAAAAAAAAAACAAGCATTTTTGGGATTCTGCACTTGAAAAATCAACTTAAAATTACAATTTATTGTTTTCAACCGATTTTCGCTTACATCATGTTGACACAAAGAGATTTAAAGAGATACAATAGAGCGGCTATCAGAAAAAATGTCTTAGAAAAACTGTCATCCTATGGCTCAGTGACGCCATCTGGCTTGGAATAGCAAACAAGCGAATTAAATTTGTCATAATTTATAATGATTTAACTATCGCCCGGTAGGTGGCCAGGGGCCTTACCATGATAATGTTAAAATGTTAGTCGTACGAGCGAAAGAGAGTGATAGAGCTATACACCCTATATAGCTCCATCCTTTTAACAGACCGATTGAGGTCGAAAAATTTATCACGTTATAAGCTCGTGGTAGAGCCTCGGTGTGTGATAATGGAAAGGGTAAGCTTTTCAGCAATAGATGGCGTTAACACAAAATCTGAAAATGTTCTGGAACTATTTATAAAAATTATTGAATTCTAATTAAATGTTTCGTAAATACCAAAAATATTTACGAAAATAAACTGAAGTTAGGTCCAGTCATTTTACCATAGCAAGATTTACAATAGCGTAATGCGTAGTTCGTCATATTTTCTCAGAAAATTATTTTCTTTTAATGCATAGAACGGATACAAACACGACTTGACGTGTAGGTGTGTCATATTAGACTGAGTGACTTATGACCAACGTGGAATAAGTATCGGATCACGATTTTGTTCGCTATGTCCGGTCTATTGGTAGTATATATTGAATGTCTTTGTGTTGACACAATATTGACACAAGCAAAGGGTAAACAACAATGTATGTTGCCAGCCTAACAAGTAGATATTTATTATCTCCATAGATTTAGGAATTTCTAACTTCGTTTTTAAAGGCTTAATTGCATTTTTTAATAAATTATTACCCTAAAATACTGAAGTTATATTTAAATACAATAAAGTTAATACAAACTAATAATCCGCTAAATAATAAGCTAAGAAAAAATTAGTAAAACCAAGATTATAATTTTTTTCATGTGGCAATATTTACAATATGATTCTGCTAAAAAATGAATTGAGTATGATTCGGCTAATTTGTGTAACCATTTTGCGATTATTAGAAGAATTGCATAAACATCATAAGTAGGCAGCAATTCGGGAAATGATTTGCTTTTAGCAGAATTGCCCATTGTGACCTTTTTAGGCCCGCTGATGAGTACTTATATGAAATGAATGAAACAGATAAAAATGATAAATAGTCTATACGAAGTTACATCTGGAAATATCGAATGCCTAAAATAAAATCAGAATCGATTTCATACTCGTATCTATTATTAGGGCAGCACTAGCGCTTAATTATTTCATGAAGCATGAATGAAAACGAACCTGTACACGTGGTTTTGAACGTCTACAACACAATACTGAATCCACAGTTCACATTGTAAACAAAATAGAATAATTGTAAATATTTTTTTATAAATAAAAACTTACTTAACTTCACAAGTCCCAAATTTCTGAAACATCAGCATACATCTGCTACAAGCAGTATGTATGTGACTAAGTCACAAAACAAATACTCCTAAAGGGACTGGGTACCACGGCCAATGGCTTCCAAATTCAGTTAATAATAAATTATTATCTATTTGGTTGGCGATATTTATTTAAATTTAGAGTATACCAGAATCTCGAAAAAAATATAGGCAAAGGAAACAAGGATTTTCTTTGCGAAATTTACTGATTTCTTTATAAGAATTACCTTGACTACTTTTCTATCATTCTATGATGAAATACAGAATCCCACAGCCTCTGTCACCCCACAAGTCCAGCCAAACCAAAACAGTTGATCATTACCACAACATATTTCTATTAATTGTCACATTCTGATTTGTATAATCAGTAATTACTAGGGAATAAAATGCATTATTACAGTAATTGTTGTCCAAAAAAATATATCAATATTCCATAATAATTATAGTGTTGGTTCAAAAAAATACTTGGCAAGTTATTTGGTAGCAAAAGCAATACCTAGATGACAATCACATGAAATTTCTATAATTAAAGTTAGATAGAAGGCTAATAAAAAATGAAACAAAGATTTCTGACTTTTTTTTTATTGAGACATATCTTAAAATATAAGTTTTAACGGTTGGATTTAGCAACACGCTCCAACTCATCCTTCTTCTTGATGGCATAAGAGTTTGATGAACCCTTGGCTGCGTTTATGAGCTCATCGGCAACACACTCAGCAATGGTCTTAATGTTTCTGAATGCAGCCTCACGGGCACCAGTGCACAACAACCAGATAGCCTGGTTCACACGGCGCAGAGGAGAAACATCAACAGCTTGACGGCGCACAGTACCGGCACGACCGATTCTAGTAGAGTCTTCACGGGGACCTGAGTTGATGATAGCTGTCACAAGCACTTGCAGAGGGTTCTCGCCAGTTAGCAAGTGAATGATTTCGAAGGCGTGCTTCACAATTCGAACAGCCATAAGTTTCTTGCCATTATTGCGGCCGTGCATCATAAGGGAGTTGGTCAGACGCTCAACGATGGGGCACTGAGCCTTACGGAATCTTTTGTGTGCATACCTGCCAGCAGAATGGGGCAAGTATTTCGCGTACTTCTCTTTGACGGAGATGTAATCCTGCAGGGACATATCAGACACCTGGACATCATAGCAACTCCATCTCCCGAACAGCTTAATTTCGGGAATGTCAGCGGCTAGCGGCAGCGGCGCGCTGTCAACAGCCATGCTGCCACCTTCGACGGTATCATCATTCCAGTTCTCCTCAGCCATTATGATTGCCTACAAACAAACACAAACATATTACAATCTATCACAAACCACTAAACTAAGTGAAAGTTCACTATGAATTTATAAAATACATACTTTTTCAAGCTAAATAGCGATTCTAACCTCGTGTTGTCAAAAGAACACGAGAAAAAGGAAGTTAGCATAGGTCTGAAAGTTGGCATCAAGACTTTAGTGTTACAATGTTTAAAAATTGCCTTTCTGAGTTATTAGTTTTTAGTCGACTAAAAGCATAAACTAATTAAAAAAAATTAAGTAATATACACTCATGTAAAATGGGAAAATAAATCTATCTGTTTAACTATTTTTTGTCTATTACTTTTTCACAAATAAATCACTAGCAGAAGATATATAGATACATCGAAGGACTGGAACAATTTGCCTGCTGCGGTCTTCCCATCCAGCTATAATTTAGGTGTCTTCAAGGCTAGAGTGAATAGGCTCTTAATAAACTGGTGCGCCTGACCATCAATGATTGCATCTCCGCTTACCATCAGGTGGGATCGCAGTCAAGCACTGGTTTATATCAATTAAAAAAAAAAAAAAAAAAAAGATATAGGACTCTTTTTTCCGAAGCTGATGATAGAAGCTCCATCTAAATGGTTGAAAACAAAGTGATGTTTTAAATTCATAAACAACTGTTTTTTGGCCTGAACAGTAATTTATTTACAACATTCATGCGTAGAATTCTGATTTTGGCACCGAATCGGTTATCGCTTCATCTTTTCTGTGATCGCATCGCCTATAACTTAAAATCACTGGCTGTAATCACATCCACGCAGTGCGAATCATGCGAACTGAGTTATTTTTATAAACATATATTTAATATTTTTAAATCATGTTTTCATGTCTCCTATGAATAAGTTTAGAAAATTCTTGATTAATTTATATTATATTTGTATTATTATTTTTGTTGAAGTTTAGTGGCATTTTTAATTGTTCGTAAATTAATTAATCGTGGATATTGAGATGTAAAATTGATGTAGTTTTGTATCTCAAGTACATACTAAACTAGACAATTGAAAACATAGGCATTAGAATGTTTTACATCCGTATTCTAATGGAAAACAATGTGACTGCTCCAAACCAATCCAAGACACGGTTTAAACGATTTATAAGTATCTAAGCCAAAGACACTATAAAAAAAAAAATTCGGGCGCGTTCCGTGTAACGATCTCGATCGATGCCGACAGTCGTGTCGTTCCTACAATACAACTCCAGTGTTCTAGTGACCGTAAGCGTGTCCAATCACAGTTTTGTTACACCGTAATAGTGATGTTATCGTGACTTAGAAGAACGCGGAGTGTTGGGCCAAACCGTCTCACCGCAAATTCGTTCATCAGCAATATATGTTGCCCCGTCAATAGCGATGGTATGGTATTCGGAACGCTGAGATTAATTGACATGACATTGACATTTCTTGCTCTGTGGTTCAGTCAAAATGTCAATTCTCAATTCTGTTTCTGTCATTTATATTCGATAAATCGCGTAGGACAAGCTGTTGCTTATATTTCGCCGGAAAAAGTAACTAAATATTATTAATAAGAGTATCCTCCTGTTACAGTTTGTTTGTACTCAATTTAAGAGTGCGCAAGATAAGCGCAGTGCATATAACATCAACATTACTTTATAGTCATCAGAGGAAACGAGTTATCTATATTAAGATTTCCGTAACTGGACAAAGTTCGCTATGGCTGCGTGGAAAACAAAAAATTTGAAACTATTAACGAGGATTGTGCCTAGATATAGCCCACAAATAACGGTAAGAAGAAACTTAAATCTGCAAGAGTTCCACAGTAAGGACTTGTTAAGGAAATATCAAGTTTCAGTTCAAGACTTCAGAGTTCTTGATTCTAAATTAGATACCAAAGCTCTAGAAGGTTTTAAGGCCGATGAGTATGTCGTAAAAGCTCAGATCCTTGCCGGCGGGCGCGGTAAAGGCCACTTTGATAATGGTTTTAAGGGAGGTGTCCACCTTACCAAAAATCGTGATGAAGTTTTAAAATTAGCAAAGAGTATGATTGGGCACAAGTTGATTACGAAACAGACTCCTAAAGATGGAATATTGGTGGACAAGGTGATGGTGGCTGAAAGTGTCAACATTATACGGGAGACCTACTTCAGTATTGTGATGGAGAGGACATACAATGGGGCTGCAATAGTGGCATCCCCTGCTGGTGGTATGGACATCGAGGCAGTTGCTGAAAAGACTCCACACTTGTTGAAAACTGTCCCTGTTGATATTTATGAAGGTATCACAGACAAGTTAGCTAATGAGGTGGCAGAATTTTTGGAATTCAAAGGTCCTTTGAAGGCGAAATGTGCTGAAGAAATTAAAAAGCTTTGGCAGCTATTTATAAAGGTATCTCATCTGTTTATTTCAATAAATTAAACTTACAGCCCTAAACCACAGCTGGTTAAACATATTAGTAATTATACTTAGCATCAAAAAAGTAAGCTAATTCTGTTTCCAGGTAGATGCTACTCAGCTAGAGATCAATCCTCTTGTTGAAACTGATGATGGGCGAGTGATCTCTGTAGATGCCAAAATCAACTTTGATGACAATGCTATCTTCAGACAAAAGGACATCTTTGCCTTGGATGATTTATCTGAGAGTGATCCTAAAGAAGTAAGTGCTGGAAAATATAATTTTAATGAATGATGGTTGCTTATTCCAGTAATTGCTGTGTAACTATAAATGAAAGAAATGAATGGAAGTCTAGTTATTCAAGATCTTCGAAGATCTCAGATCAGTCACATGACTGCTATAACAAATAGAATGCAGGGGAATTGGATATAAAAACTTGAATGTTGTGCAACAAGTGTTCAAACTGAGCATTGGTATTTGATCTTTAGCTGCAAGAGGTTAAATGACATTAATTTTTATGAACTCCTTTTTATTTGTTACGTAACTTCAGTAACCTACTCAACCAGCATAAATATAATACATAACTATTCTTGCATGTTCCACTTATCATTGTTCATTGTAAATAATGGGTATTTATTTATCTTCTCCTTTATCTCAATAACCTCTGTTATCACTTATTTTTCGTCATTTTATATACTTTTTTCTACTTGTGATAATATTTGGATGTAGATAATGTTGCTATGGCTTGCAACATAAAAAGAAACTGAAAATTTCACATTATAAAGAAGAACTATACTGCCACCGTTATTTAAAAGGCCAATTTTTTTTTTTTAATTTGAGTTATTTACATATTCAGAATCAGATTGTTTTTCTGATTAGAAATATGTATTTAACTGTATAGATATAGATAGTGTACTGTATAGATAGTGCGTCAAATGTAATTGTCATATTTACAGATAAGTTATAAAATACAACCAAACATATACTTATAATTTCTAGATAGGTTAGGGTTACAAAATGTAGTTATCATCAAGGACATCGAGAGTGAGAGCATCATGCCATTTTCTGTCACGGCATTCAAGTCAATTTTACTGCCAGGGTGTGAGAAGAGATGTTTCACATTAAAACATTTCCTCTTTTCATTATGAATAGAAAACACCTACTTTCAAGGTGGACCAATGACCTGGTAAGGATTGCGATAACCCAATGGATGCGAGATACACAGGACCGTTCATTATGACACTTGGGGGAGGCCTATATCCAACAGTGGACGTCTTTCTGCTGAAATGATGATGATGAACACCAACTTTTCAATAAACTTTTTCTTAGTGGCTACAAATTGTGAAATCATTTTCAGAGAGAGGCAGCTTTACATAACCTCGTGTACATTGATATGGATGGCAGCATTGGATGCATGGTCAATGGTGCCGGCCTAGCTATGGCCACCATGGACATCATCACCTTGAATGGGGGAAAAGCTGCAAACTTTTTGGATCTTGGTGGTGGTGTTGGACCCAAACAAGTCACTGCTGCTTTGAAGATATTGGAATCAGACCCAAAAGTAAAGACTGTCTTCGTCAATGTGTTTGGTGGTAAGCAATATTATTGTTTTGTGTTAAAACTTACTATAAAAAAAAAACTGGTCAGGTTCGCACCCTTAGGGTTCCTTTCGAGAGTACAAACTCACTTACGTAAATAGTTCAATTCTCAAAAGTTTACCGAATCTATTTTTTTTCGGGTTTCGTAGCCAAGTGGCAAATAACGGAACCGTTATGGATTCGTCATGTCTGTCTGTCTGTCCGTCCGTATGTCACAGCTACTTTTTTCCGAAACTATAAGAACTATCCTGTTGAAACTTGTTAAGTAGATGTATTCTGTGATCCTCATTAAGATTTTTACACAAAAATACAAAAAATAGCAATAAATTTTGGGGGTTCCCCATACTTAGAACTGAAACTCAAAATTTTTTTTCATCAATAATCATAATATTGAGGTTTCTAGTATCATTTTTTCTAAACTGAATAGTTTGCGCGAGAGACACTACCAAAGTGATAAAACTAAAAAAAATATATGATGTACATTAACATGCAAACTTCCATCGAAAATTGGTTTGAACGAAATCCAGTAAGTAGTTTTTTTTTAATACGTCATAAATTGTAAACCGCAATTTACCTTTCAAGTTTGTACAGAACCTCAGTGCACAAGTCCGACTCGCACTTGCCCAGTTTTTTGTGACTTAGTTAACAACACATTTACTGTTTTCAGAATTATTCCTATATCTGTGCTATAAGACCTTGCTTTATGCCAAATTTCAGGATTCTGTGGTAATGGGAAGTACCCTATGAATTTTGATTTCCTTGACAGTGTCGAAATATACGTTTTTTGCTACATAATATCTCTTTCTCCTCTGTTTCTCAGTATCTTTTGTATCCGTTAACTTAGAAATTGATTTTTTCACAACTTCCTACCTCCACGCATTCCCGAGATAAAGGGTCTAGACAGACAGACGGACGGACAACAAAGTGATCCTATAAGGGTTCCTTTTGAGGTACGGAACCCTAAAAATACATTCAGCCGAACATAGAACCTCCTTCTTTTTGAAGTCGCTTAAAAAGGGATTATCACATTAATTTATACATTTTCCTTTCAGGTATTGTCAACTGTGGTACAATTGCACAAGGTATTATCACAGCTTGCAAGGAAAATCCTCCAAAACATCCAATGGTTGTCAGATTACAAGGAACTAATGCTGATATGGCACAAAAACTGCTTGAGGAATCTGGCCTACCACTTAAGATTATTAAGGATGTTGATGATGCAGCAAAAGTTGCTGTTCAAATGGCACAGTAAAACAAAAGAAGTGTTGAATTGTTATGTTGAAGGAATTGCATTGACAATTCATTGATTTACATTCAAATACAAAACATTGAATGCTATATCCGAATTATTTTTTCTGTGTTACATAGACGTGTAGATTTTTGCCACTTCTTATTTATCCATTACAAGCTCTCTTTAAAATGTGTTCAAAGCTATAGAACAGGGGTAGTATGCAAGTTGTATACCTAGTTCGTAATAAAATATGTACTTAATTGTAAATACTTAAACTAAACACCAAAGGTTGGGCTAGACATCAATTTTCGAATTGTGCTAGTTGACCCCACCCCATCATAAGTCTGCAATAGTCTGTATGCACACCTAGTGGGTTACAGACAACAATAAACAGAAGAAACCTGTAAAACAAGTTTCACTAACATTGACTTTGAAATAATTATATACTTAAAAGACTGAATTTTTGTTCTAATTCCTAATTAATTGAAATTTCTAGTATCTACTAGCTGTATTTATGTAAATCAAATGACTTGCCATGAATTTATTGTTAATGTTTTTGTAAATAGTTTATAAATATAGAGTAAATCATTAATAGTCAGTGTTTCATTTTATAAATCCTATTATAATGTGAAGGTCATCGTTTGTTAATCAGTCACGCTTCGACGACGACGATTGAACGAATTTGAATGGAATGCTGTGTTTCAAGTTTCTAGGGCGTCGGAAATTCAAGACAATTTCTGCCGTAGGTGTTCGGGCTTGTAAATGGCAAGCAATGAGTAAGCTTGCCGTCCGGTAAGCAAACCCGAGTCGGCAAACGACGCGTTATGTTCCAGTTCCACGCACGTTTCAAAGAGATGTCAGCAAAATTGACGGGGCCAGTTAGGGCCGGTGCCTGCCAGTGCTGCTGATTGCTCGAAAGAGTCGACTGCCCGTCTGGTCGGAGGGTCCTCCCTTTTCAACGGAGGTTTGCGGGACTTTACACTCGCTTAGCCACATTTCAGTGATTCAGATGCAAATATTCTAATCGCAAAGATGATACACTGCCGACGCCAACTCTATTATTTAAATTTTATTTTTGTTGTAGCGTCAATAGAAATACATATTCTGTGAAAATTTCAGCTCTTTTTACGAGATACAGCCCGCTGACAGAGAGATAACGGACGCTTAGTATTAAGTCCCGTTGGTACGTTTCAGGTACCTACGGAACCCTAAAAATTGCCTGCTGAAGAAACTTGAATCAATCACGTATTGGGTTAGAGACCGCATGATCTAAAGAAACGAGCATTCGTTTCGAATCAAAAATTAAATATATATAAAAAGGAGAAACTGACTGACTGACATATCAATGCACAGCCAAAACTACAGGGTCTAACCATCAAATTTTGCACAAGGCTTCCTTTTATTACGTAGGCAAGCACTAAGTAGCGCAAGTAGAGCGTACGAATGTCACACTTCAGACAGTCTCCAAGTGGGGTGAAGGCAATCTGGTGGGATTCAACGCCGTCAAAACACAAGCGTGTTTGTTCTCCGCCAAAAGGAGCCCGTGCACCTTGGCTCCTGCTTTTCAGAATGTATCCCTGGAGTGCACCGACCGCCTTCAGCTCTTGGGAGTGGCAATTTCCTCAGACCTTAATTTTGGGCGGTTCATTGAGTCCAAAGCCATGGTAGCTGTTAGGAAAATCAGCGTTTTTGCAAGGTCCGGCGGTACTTCACACCGGGACAGCTTTTAATGTAATACAAAGCACTGGTCCGATCGTGTGTGGGTGGAGTACTGTAGCCACATATGACCTGATGCTGTAAAATGTCACCTAGCAGCTTTGGACTCGGTAGAAAGGCGTGCGAAGGGGCTAATTGGTGATCCAGATTTGGTTAAGTCAAATCTACAAAGCCTTGAGCACAGGCGTAGGGTAGCCAACCTTTCGGGAATTGCATGACTTGATTCCGCCATCTCATTTCTACCATTGAACAACCCGTTGTTCAAACCTCTACGGTCCGGAATAAACGTTTCGCCTCGTCTTTTATACCGCGAAGGACTTGAACAATTTGCCTGCTGCGGTCTTCACGTCCGATTATAATTTGGCTGTCTTCAAGACTATAGTGAATAGGCTCTTAATAAACGAGTGCGCCTCACCACCAACGATTTCATCACTGGTTATCATCAGGTGGGATCGCTGTCAAGCACTAGTTTATATCAATAAAAATAAAAACTTGTCATAGTTTATAGCCTGACGTGGCCAATCCTTTAATTAGCATTTCTATAAAGGCCATTAATTCAGCATGGGCAATGAAAAATATTTTTGTATTTGTGTTCCAGTTCTTCGCAGCTTAAAATGTATGTGAAAATTTCTATATTTTTTTGTAGAAGTCTGTCTATATCGACTACCTATGTAAGGGACGCCGAGCCTGCGGACCCAATGAGTGTCAAAGTGACAAAAGACTGATAGGACAGTGAGTGATTATGTACATAATTAGTGTTTTAGTGTAGTGCTAAGTGAACCTGATTAGTTTTAAGTAAGAAACTCATGTGACGAGCCTTTATTAAAATGTAACTGTATGTAATTATATTACGTAGTGATAAGGACTCAAGTTTTGTGATAGTGACTTTTTTATGTTTTTATATTTTTGTAGGATAGATAAGGGAATTCCAAGTTGAAAGATATAAGGTTTCATATGTGAAAAATGGATATTTCTATGTGAAAAACATGTTTAAAGTGTAAAGGCTCTCGTTAAGGTAAAGTTTCGCGATACTAAAGGTTAATGCATGTAATTTCGAGATTATTCCGTGCTTGATTCTGATTGGTTGAAATATTCGCGAGCATTCCGGAACGTTCCTTAATGGCCGAAAAACTCCACCTCCTGACCATTCGACCAATCAGCGATCAGCTGCGGAATGAATAAATTGGAACCGGTTTTGTTCCACGACACAGTCGTCAATACACAGTCGTCATCCGATTATTTCAAGAATAACTGAGAAGAAATAAACTGGAAGAAAGAAGCCTTGTTTTATTTCAAGAAGAACACACAAGAAGTGAAAACCTATATATACAGTCCACCACAGCCTGGTCCTTCGTTCGCCGGATTAAGATCGGAAGAATCTGCGACGACGTACCTACGGAGACGACGTGTGAACAACGAGTCTACGTAACGAAGATTGAACCAACGCTTTAAGATCACGCCAAGGGAGTGAAGAAAAATCAGGATCTGCTAGTCTCGCTTAGAAGAGGGCTCCGTTGAAGTGGAGACGAAGAATTCACCGGTTCCTAACGTGTTGGAGGGGCCCCGTTGAGGTGATATTCGTTAACCACTGGTCCTAGAAGAAGAGGGACATTCGATCAGGGGTGGATCCAGATTGTTCAAGGGCGGATCAAGAAGAGGATCGTTGGGCTCGGGACTCGTCAAGCGCGGATCAAGTCCATTCCACAGCAAGATGGTAATTACTCGAAGCCAGGGGGACGCAGTGGAAATGGAAGAACAGCGACGCGCCCAGCTACAGGAAGCAGCGCGTATTGAGAAAGAGCGACTGCGAAGATTGTCATTGGAGCCGCCGGCGTCACCTTTTTCAAAGGGAGCGGACGCTAGCACAGCCGGACCTTCGGGAGTCGCCACAAGAACCGAAGATCAACAAAGACCAAGGTCTCCTGCAAGATCAGTAAGGTCGATACGCTCAAACACCAGCGTCACGACACGACTACGAGTGGCGGAACTGGAAGCAGCAGAGAAGTTGGCCGCCATAAGAAGAAGGGAGTTAGAGTTGGAAGCGGACTTAATTAAGAAAAGGTTAGCAGTGGAAGTGTCAGTCATCAACGACGAAGAGAGCGTGCATGAAGAGCAGCTAGCAGAAGCCCTCCCACGGGAAGAACCCCTGCGTAAAGTGGACGACTGGCTAATGAAGAACCCGCTCACTTCACGGGGGGAGGAAGCGCCCAGAAGAGAGGAAGCGAAGCAGCTCCGGTTTGACACAGCACGAGGAAGATCACCGACACCCACCAGAACCAGGAATAGCATAGAACACCTGGCAGCTACCCTAGAGAAGATGGCAAGACCAAGACTGCGACACACGGACCTTCCAACTTTCTCCGGCGCGACCAACGAGTGGCTTCCATTCAAGGCATCGTATCGAGACTCAACACAGATGTACCAGATCTCGGCAGCAGAAAACATCCAGAGACTGAGGAGCTGCCTGAAGGGAGAAGCTAGAGACGCAGTAGCCGCCCTACTCCATACGGCCACGGAACCGAACGTCATAATGAAGACGTTGGAGCAGTGCTTCGGAAGACCAGAAGTCATTATCGACAGGGCAATAGAAGACCTGAAGAAACTTCCGAGACTGGGGGCCTCAGCGACGGAGCTAAATAACTTCGCCATCAAGCTGCAAAATATAACTTGCGTTCTCAAGACTATCGACCAGAGAGGGTACCTGCACAATCCGATGCTGAGCAGAGAGGTGTTAGAGAAGATGAGCCCGCACCTGAGAGCAAGATGGTGTGACTACGCGTACGACCACGAAGGCACCGGGGACCCTGAGATCATCGTAATGTCTCAATTCTTGATGCGGGAAGCGGACAGAGCGTTACGATACACATACGCCCCTGCATCATGCGCCTCTAGCGTAAGGAAAGAGGCGAGACCTGCTGTGACACTTAAGAAGAAAGCGACGGTGTACGCCACGGTAGAAGACACAGAAGAGAAAAAGGACCTGTGCCCGAAGTGTGATCAAGATCATGTACTAACAGCGTGCCCTAAATATAAGGCGCTTTCGGTTGACCAGAGATGGCGTCTGATTCGCGAGAAGGGAGTCTGCTTCAAGTGCGCCCAGAGAAGACATCGACGCATAGTGTGCAAGGCAAAGCCGTGCGGCGTAAACGACTGCCGCCGCCCACATCACTCTTCCCTGCACAGTGACGAGAAGACAGAAGCCAGGAGACCCGAAGACGCGAAGACCGACGAGTCACCGAAGCAAGAAGCAGTACTATCGGTAGCAACGAGACCTGCTCCCGGACCCAAGACAGTGCTGCTGAAGATGTGCCCTGTCATCGTGACGGGACCACGGGGGGAGGCAAAAACGTACGCGCTGCTGGATGAGGGAGCGACGATCACCCTCATTGACAAAGAACTAGCAGCCAGCATCGGAGCAGAAGGACCGTCACAACCGCTTCACCTGAACGGAGTGAACATGTCACAGCAGGAGGAGGAAAGTCAGCTCGTATCCGTCGAGGTTAAGGGGATCAAGGAAACGGATGGACATCGGATCAAAGCGAGAACAATAAAAGATCTGAAGCTGTACCAGCAGGCCATTCCGGAGACCTTATTGGACTACGAGCACCTGAGGAACTTGGACCGAGACGAGGTGTGCTACGGAACGGCGCGCCCTGGACTCCTGGTAGGAACGGATCATTGGGAGTGTATCGTTTCAAGAGAGTTGCGAGTCGGCAGCCCGAACCAGCCAGCTGCTTCAAGGACTCAACTCGGATGGGTGGTGCATGGGACCGCGCCACGCGGCAGCATCTATCGAGAGGGAAACGTACTACACGTATACGAGCCCGCCAAACCTACCAGCGCGGGCGATCAGGAGCTCCACAACTTGGTTGAAACCCACTTCAAGATCGAGTCTCTTGGTATACAGAAGAAGCCAAGAGTCAGCGAAGCGGATAAGCGAGCCATCTCTATAGTCGAGAGAACGACAAGAAAGATTGACGGAGGCTACGAGGTGGGATTACCATGGCGACGGGACGACACCGCCATGCCCTCTAGCTACAACCAAGCGTTTCGCCGACTGAAGAAAATAGAGGAGAAGATGGACTCGGACCCCGCCTTTGAGAAGAACTACTCCAGCCAGATCGAGAACTTGTTGAAGAAGGGGTATGCGGCTCCGTGCGACGGCTCTGAGGACGCGACTGCCATCAGCTGGTACCTGCCACACTTCGCGGTACAGAACCCCAACAAACCAGGAAAATACCGACTGGTGTTCGACGCGGCTGCCAGAAGCAACGGAGTGTGTCTCAACGACGAGTTGCTGGAGGGACCGGATCTGTTGTTGTCGCTGCAAGGAATCATATTCAGGTTCAGAGAAAAGGCCGTCGCGATCACAGCAGATATCCAAGAGATGTTCCTGCGGGTAAAGATAAGACCTCAAGATCAGCCGGCTCAGCAATTCCTGTGGAGGGGAAAGGAACGAGAGAAGCCTCCACGGAAGTACAAAATGACTAGTATGATCTTCGGCGCCGCTAGCTCCCCGTATATGGCCCACCATATCCGCAACCACAACGCAGAAGTGTACGGGCAGGAGTTCCCGCGCGCACTGGAGGCAATCAGGAACAGTCATTACATGGACGATTGGGTGGCGAGCTACGAAGATGTAGAGGAGGCACGAAAGGCGGTGGAAGAAACACGGACCGTACACGCACACGCCGGGTTCACCCTACGAGGATGGAGTGCCAGCGACAAGGCGGTGCTAAGCGACGTGCCCTCGGAGCTACACGCCACTACCCCTACGCAATTGGGGGGAGAACAGCCGGAGAGCAAGATTCTGGGGCTGTTCTGGAACGCAGAAAAGGATGAGCTCGGGTTCAACACATCAATGAACCGGGTCCCGGAAGAAGTGAGGTCAAGAGCACGTGCGCCGACCAAGCGGGAAGCACTCAGCGCCGTGATGTCGATCTACGACCCGCTGGGACTGCTGAGCCACTACACGATCCGTTCCAAAATTATCCTGCAGAGCTTGTGGCGTCTACAGATAGCCTGGGACGACCAGATACCGGAAGAGGAAAACGAGCGCTTTGCGTCCTGGCTTACGCGCCTTCCAGAGATAGCCATGCTGAGATTGCCACGCTGTTACATCCTGGAAAAATATGAACGCATCGATCTCCACGTGCTGTGTGACGCCAGTGAGCAGGCCTATGCAGCCGCGGCCTACTGGCGCATCAAGAGGAACGACGGGAGTATCGCAGTCGCGTTGGTAGCAGCAAAGGCAAAGGTGGCGCCGAAAAAGACACAGACCATACCTCGGCTGGAACTCCAAGCGGCGGTTATCGGGACAAGACTCGCCGACACGATCAAGAGGGAACATCGTGTGAAAATCGACCAGACAACATACTGGACCGACTCCTCAACGGTCGTGCATTGGATACGACACGACATGCGACGCTACACACCGTTCGTAGCACATCGACTTGGGGAGATCGCCGAGACAACGCAGAAAGAAGAATGGCGATGGCTCCCTACTGACCTGAACGTGGCTGACGACGCCACACGCCTGACTGACGCGCCGATCAGCTTAACGGATCAGTGGTTCCAGGGGCCGAGCTTCCTGTACTTACCAGAAGAACAGTGGCCCGGGACGTCGACAGATGAAGAGATCGAAGAAGAAGTCCTGCACATGAGCGAGACACCCGGTCGAAAAAGCTGGCTACCAGAGCCGGAACGCTTCTCCAAGTTCGAGACCCTGGTGAGAAGCGCAGCAAGAGTGTTGGCCTTCATCGACATCTGCCGACGACGAGCGACGCAGCTGGAACACCGACACATCGAACGCGCTGAGACCGAGCTGATCCGACGAGCGCAACAGGAAAAGGCACCAGCTGAAGAAGTCTTGCAAACGCTCCTGACCGAGGCGGAGTTCTCCATCAACGCACGCCCACTGACCCACGTGAGCGTGAACCCAGCGGACCCTGAGGCCCTCACGCCCAACCACTTCCTGTTGGGATCCTCCATCGGCCTACCATCGACGGGGCCTTGCGACGAGGCTGATCGACGGGTGTGGCGAGCCAGCATGGCGCTCGCGGACCACTTCTGGAGGCGCTGGCTCCGGGAGTACCTTCCTACTTTGGTACCCCGAGGCGAGCCGCAGAACGACGTGCGTCCTCTGCAAGTTGGTGACGTGGTCCTCGTGGTCGACAGCACGCTGCCCCGAAACACATGGCCGATGGGACAAGTTGAGCGCACGCATCCAGGACCGGACGGCGGCGTTAGAATCGTCGAGGTGAGGACCAAGACCGGCGTCTTCCGGCGGCCAGTTAGCAAGCTCGTCGTCGTGTTGAGGAAGGAAGCTACGCAAGCTGCGCTGGGGGGAGAGATGTAAGGGACGCCGAGCCTGCGGACCCAATGAGTGTCAAAGTGACAAAAGACTGATAGGACAGTGAGTGATTATGTACATAATTAGTGTTTTAGTGTAGTGCTAAGTGAACCTGATTAGTTTTAAGTAAGAAACTCATGTGACGAGCCTTTATTAAAATGTAACTGTATGTAATTATATTACGTAGTGATAAGGACTCAAGTTTTGTGATAGTGACTTTTTTATGTTTTTATATTTTTGTAGGATAGATAAGGGAATTCCAAGTTGAAAGATATAAGGTTTCATATGTGAAAAATGGATATTTCTATGTGAAAAACATGTTTAAAGTGTAAAGGCTCTCGTTAAGGTAAAGTTTCGCGATACTAAAGGTTAATGCATGTAATTTCGAGATTATTCCGTGCTTGATTCTGATTGGTTGAAATATTCGCGAGCATTCCGGAACGTTCCTTAATGGCCGAAAAACTCCACCTCCTGACCATTCGACCAATCAGCGATCAGCTGCGGAATGAATAAATTGGAACCGGTTTTGTTCCACGACACAGTCGTCAATACACAGTCGTCATCCGATTATTTCAAGAATAACTGAGAAGAAATAAACTGGAAGAAAGAAGCCTTGTTTTATTTCAAGAAGAACACACAAGAAGTGAAAACCTATATATACAGTCCACCACAACCTACATTGGTAGACAGCCCAATTAGATGAATCAATTCAGTTAAATATGGTCGCCGCATTCGGTGATTGACATCATAAAACCGTGTGCGTACGCGCAGCGGAATGTTGTTGAATTTAAAGATTTTAATTATGCAGATATTTAGTGTATGACGTCGTATAATTGTGTATGGTAAAAAAAAATTTGTGCATGCAACCATTGTGGAGAAATTCACCAAAAACTGATTCCGCTGGGCGAACGTTGTCCTGGCGGAACTTTTTTTAATCCATAGACTTTAGAAGAAAAGAGATGTGTCCAAAAATTACTGTGTATTTGTGTGTAATTGTGTATGTATGAATAAAACTAGTGCATGCATAAACTTCGGAGAAATTCAAGTTTCCGCTACGCGAACGTTTGGCCATTAGCTAGTTTTCATATAAAGCGCTAACATAGAGAACTGTAGATTTTTACATACGTTGTTTTGAATTTGTTTATATTTGTTTAAAAAACAGATTTAGAAAAAATCGTAGGGCTTAAAAGATAAAAATATAAACGTAAAATACGCTTATTAGGTCTTAGTTCTTAAAGTATGCACTTTGGGGTCTAGATTTTCACGTTTATACAAACCTTGTAAGTGTCTGCAACATGTTGCCAAGTATCAATAATGTTCCGTTAGTAACTAAAGAGTTATAGGACAAATTTACCATGAACAGATCACTGTTTACAAAGCAGTCAAATATCACGCCGTTCTGAACGAATTGCATGGTAATATGTATGTCAATGATTAGTGTATTCATTCAACTATTCTTATGCAAAATTTCATTTTATTAAATTCAGTAATTAAAGAAAAACAATTATAATACTGACGAAGCATCGAAAACCTACATAACCCGACCAAGTTCGGATGGCAACAAAAAAGCGGCCGTGCAATATATTTAGGTAACATCCCAAAATTTACAGTATAATACCGATATTGAATTGGTATAGGTGATAACACAATTGTTGTTTCGATATAATTTATAGGTCATTTATTTTTGTACACCTACTTTTTTAAGTGTATTTGACTATGACAGAAAGTAGGTACTATTTACGGTACTTTATTTAAGTATGCGCTTGAGACTTGAGATATAATCTAAATATATTATTTAAGACAAATAAAATTCATACAGCTAATTTCTATTGAAGATTTCACGGATCAGGATTCTAACTTAACTTAACCTAACCCTTAGGGAAATTAAATATTTACCACATGTAAGTATGTACTACTGTTTAGGTAAATATTTATCATATTGTAGCTTATTACACTATTTAACCAATAGACTAGGCATGCACGAGCGTTCCCCTTTGCAACTTTAGTGGATCAAACAATCTAATAACTTAAAAAAAACTACTTCTTTAATCGATTTTTTTTTCTTATGTATGTGAGCGTGTTCCCCCGCACCCCACCAAAATATGCAGAATTATTTTGTTCGAAGTTTGGTACGCTTAATCCTTTAGTTAAATAGTCTAAGTATTGTAGTTATGAATTGATCAAAAATATTCTTGTGTGAAAAAATAGACAACGCGCTGCGCGCAACGAGCGATAGGCGGCTTCCCGCTTGAAACGGTACTGTCATCCTTGAAGAAAAGAGAGGGCAATATGTTTTCGCGCGTATTCGTTTGCTGTTGAACATCCACGCGAACGAAGTCGCGGGCAAAAGCTAGTTCATAATCTATTTTAGTTAAAACACATTTAAGTCTATTGCTGTCATTGCAGGCGTTTGTTAACGTTATTATAATTACATAATTAAGTATTATATGTAATTAAAAATATTTTTGTACGGGGATATTTAAATAGAGAAGTACTTGTTAATTGAAGATTTGTTTTTATCGTAGATAGTGGCGTTATTATTAAAAAAATATTTTTCATTCAAGAAATGCAATTGTTTTACTTTTTCCTAACGCTTGTGTACGCAACTGTACCATATTAATAAATACTATATTGGAAGGTTAAGAACGTTTCTTAGATGTATGGCACGGCCGCTTTTTTGTTGCCGTCCGAACTTGGTCGGGTTATGTAGGTTTTCGATGCTTCGTCAGTATTATAATTGTTTTTCTTTAATTACTGAATTTAATGACATGAAATTTTGCATGTGAATAGTTGAATGAATACACTAATTATTGGCATACATTTTACCATGCAATTCATTTAGAACGTCGTGATATTTGACTGCTTTGTAAACAGTGATCTATTCATGGTAAATTTGTCCTATAACTCTTTAGTTACTAACGGAACATCATTGATACTTGGCAACATGTTGCTGACACTTACAAGGTTTGTATAAACGTGAAAATCTAGACCCCAAAGTGCATACTTTAAGAACTAAGACCTAATAAGCGTATTTTACGTTTATATTTTTATCTTTTAAGCCTTACGATTTTTTCTAAATCTGTTTTTTAAACAAATATAAACAAATTCAAAACAACGTATGTAAAAATCTACAGTTCTCAATGTAAGCGCTTTATATGAAAACTAGCTAATGGCCAAACGTTCGCGTAGCGGAAACTTGAATTTCTCCGAAGTTTATGCATGCACTAGTTTTATTCATACATACACAATTACACACACTAATTTTTGGACACATCTCTTTTCTTCTAAAGTCTATGGATTAAAAAAAGTTCCGCCAGGACAACGTTCGCCCAGCGGAATCAGTTTTTGGTGAATTTCTCCACAATGGTTGCGTGCACAATTTTTTTTTTACCATACACAATTATACGACGTCATACACTAAATATCTGCATAATTAAAATCTTTAAATTCAACAACATTCCGCTGCGCGTACGCACACCATAAAACCGGTTACAGACTGCTGAACCGTAACATGCAAGTAGGTAACAGAATTCCCATACTGTGGCGGTTCAATGGGGATATAGTTTAAACGGTTCTATGGGGGATATAATTTAAATGGTTCTATGGGGATATAGTTTAAACGGTTCTATCGGGGATATAATTTTCGACCGCTGGCAAAAACTACCTAAACAAAATGCCAATAAAAAAAGAATATCTTTATTTTTTAACAATTTATGGCTACAGTACAGTAATTATTCCCAGACGTCTTATATAATATTATCTAAGCGCGAAACAAATTAAGTTTTCTCCCTTGGGGTGCCGTGTCACTTTTACCGGTAGACATATTGGCTTGGATTTCTTCATAGGCGGGTAGGTGAGCAAGTTTGCCGCGAGCGGCTACTGATGGCTTTTTACTCAACATTCGCTGTGCAACGCGAATTATATCATCAGCTGTGATTTTTTCTGCAATAAGAAATAATTTCGAATAAAATATCGAGTAATACACGTAAGTAATGGATGTATTTCTAGACTGACGGTAAAATTATATACTTACCAATTTCATTAATAAAGAATGAAGGAGGCTTCCTCTTGCCAGTCGCAAGCACTTGTCGGCCAACATCTTCAAATACAACTGGTCTTGCTTCTAAATTCATCAACAACATTGATTGCAACTGGGTCTTTGCTCTCTGTAAATAATGATCATCATTATCAAAAATGTGTAGGCTCTAAAGGTGAACGCACATTTATCCAAGCCGAACGCGTCGAACGAATTTAAAGAAAATAATTTTAGAATTCTTTATATGAAATTCTATGAAGCCCTTTCACTTCCATTAATAAAGCACTGACAATAAAAACCTCGTCAAGATCCGTCACAATTCACATGTAATTTCAGTGCGACAGGTGTAAAGGAAATAGCAACGATTTCTTCCGCACGGTCCATTATTCGCTGCCGATATGTGTGCGAGGCTTTCTTGACTTCAATTCGTTCGACGCGTTCGGCACGGATAAGTGTGCGTTCAGCTTAAAATGGCAAATAGGCTGGTCAAATAAGTCCATAATGCGCCACAGTGCGCACCATTTCACAAACTATGCAAGTCATCATACTCATTTATCAATCTTACCCGAAGTTCTGTTTCTCCAACTTTGCCAGCCATGTTAGCGAGTTCCCGAGCGATGACTAGCGTCGTATCATAAATGCGGTTAGGAGGTGAGGCGGCGTGTATGCAGAACAGTCCTGTGTCGCCGTACGCGTGGTTGTACGCTGTGGCGTTGAACATCCAATGATATCTGAGAAAATAAAGGTCAGTGTCAGATCTAAGATTCTCAGGTCCCTTTTTGGAGACCAACTTTTTTAGCTTAACCCTCGTATTTTTACTGCTACAGTACCTAGTAGTTACAACCAGTGCCGCATTAAATCAGTGTGGGGCCTGTAGCAAATTATACCTTAAAAACTTCTTCAAATACACTATAACTAATTATATCCACCGTGTAACGTGTATTGTTCAATCGATGCTTTTGTGGAACCCGAATTACTAAACTAGTTTTGGGGACATTTGCTTATTTTTGTTACAAAAAATAGGGCCTGTAGTGATGGGTTCATAGGCAGGCAGTCGCCTCCATTGTCTTTATGGGAAATGCAGAATTGGTTAGATTTTATATGGCACACTAATAGGTAACTTGACTTGTTTTTATACGTCCAAGTGGAGCCCACCCTTATGTGCGGGGCCCGTAGCATTTACAACTCTTGCTACATTGCTGATCCGCCACTGGTTACATTTATTTAGTGTGCCAGTGTTTAGTTTTTTATGTTTTAAAATGACCAATAATTAATTTAATTATTAACCGACTTAACTTCTTGCTTCCCGTTCATTTTGTCAATACCGAAAGCGTGCGAATCGAGAATATCTCTTTTTTAGGATATGTCAAAAGGCAAAAACGGAACCCTTATAGGATCACTTTGTTGTCTGTCTTTCTGTCTGTCAAGACCCTTTATCTCGGGAACGCGTAGAGGTATCGAGGTGAAATTAAAACCATATATCAGGTCTGCGGTCCCTTGACGCTGTGAAAGTTTTGTAGTTACGTCACAAAAAAAAAACTTTTTTGCGATTCGGAAAAATCTTCGTAACTCAATTCGGGAATCGAACAGTTTTCATATTTAAGTTTTTACGGAAACCTCAGACAATACTCTCAAGTCCGTGGCTGTGTGCCAAGAAAGTGCATGTAGACATGACGTGCTTCTAACCTAACTCCAAACTAAATAAATATTGAGTACTTTAAGTAGCTGGTTATTAAGCTGCTGCTCATTTAATAATTTTTATAGTTACCTGTTCAAAACATTTGTGTATAGTCGTGTGTACATTCCCTTGCCAGGACCACCGGCTGAGAATGAGCCACCTCCACCCATCATCATGTTCAACACACATGTTGGTACAAAGTCTGGGTCACTGTGAGAACAACCTAGAAAAAGTAGAAATAATTATAGAACTGGTTTAACATGGAATGACATCTGCATGTTTGTCACCTAACTCCTCCTAAACGACTTGACCGATTTGGATGGTTTGCGTGTACCTATATTTGAGTGGGTCTTTGGATGATTTCAAAATACAACTGAACCCAGTCGATCGCACTGCGATCGGGCTTTCATTTTTTTTTCCTGACGAAAAGCTAGTAGGACAACATCTGTCGAGTTTATTCCGCCAGAGTCGCACATCCACGGCCATACACATATCGTCAGTTCTTCTGTCACCTATGGGAATTGAAGAGCTAAACGAGATGGAATACGTAGTCGTTACCACACGACCCTGGCTAATAGGACACGGAAACACTCGGCTTCTGACGCGGGTGTTTAAAGATAAATACGATTGGTAATGTGAGTGATTATATTGTAATAGAAAACAGCTTTGTAAGCATTTGAATTTACCGAGTGATATGATACTTACTCTCTAACCCAATAACGACATGTGATAATTCTGGGAGGTCAGATCCAGGGTACAGAGGGATTTCACAGTCATCCTGAAATCAATCAATCATTATTATTGAGCAGTGGTAGCCGAGTGAGCAGTGGTGGCCGTGTTGAGCAATGGTGGCCGAGTGGTAACGGCCTAGATTTACGAGTTGTAGGTCGCGGGCTCAAACCCAGCCAGGCGCATTACTTTGTGTAATTTATTTCATCACCACTTCTCTCAAAACGGTGAAGGAAAACATCGTAAACCAAAAATTCGAAGACATGTAACATCCACCAACCCGTACTGGGCCCGCGAGGTGGATTAAGGCCCATTAGAGGAGAGCTGAGAGGAGCTGAGAGGAGGCTTGAGTCCCAGCAGTGGGAACATTAAAAGCCTGAATATTATATGTATTAATGATGGAAGTAGTGAAGTTACTTTTATTTAATTTTTATAAAATATTGTGTATTTATTACCTGTTGCATTCCTCCAGTGTACTGTGCAATTGAAGAGTCAACATTAGGTACAAATGGTCCGTCCACATGCCAAGTAGGCTTCATATCCACGAAATATTTCTGCACAAACTCCACGAATGGCTTATGTTCAACCTAAGGGTTTGATAATATTATTTAAGTTATTAAGTAGCATACAAAAAACTTTTTTTTTATACTTTAAATAGTGTACTATGTGTGTCTTACCCCAACAGCTGCAACAACCATTCTATTAGGTGTATAATGATTTCTGAGATAGTTCAGAATGATACTGCGGTCTATTTTGTTGACATTTTCATTTGGGCAAATCTTAGGAAGTCCAAGAGTGTTTCCTCGGTAGGCAGCCTATAAAAAAAAACATCAGTCAACTAAAATCGCAAGAGCTGTATTGATAGCTGTATACAACTAAAATCGCGCATTGGGGATTCCGTACAAACTTACATTACTTTTTCGTCATGCATACGTCAATCATTGCATTAGACGGTAGGTTTATCGTCAATCAAAACAATTGACTGTGACAAAACTGACAGCAAAATCTATTGTGTAATGGACACCTTTCCATAGAAGCCACTATAACCTACCATGACCTGTGTTGGACATATCATTGATGATAGGTACTTAATGCCATATAGTGTCTATACATACTTACTTCATCTATAAATAAAAACTTTTATGTTTATAATATAAGTAGGATTCTGATAGAATATAATGTAAACATACCATATGTATCATGTCCATCAGTATAGTCTCTTGCTCAGGCCTCATTGACAGGGTCTCCAATTCAAATGCAACGGCCTGTCTTGCTGCTTCTATCTCCTCAAGATTCAATTGTGGTCTCAATGTTACTTCTGCCAGTACCTAGAATGTATTATTGAAACTAGGTAAATTGAGATTACTTTTAATAGCTTTTTATGCTGGTGGCAACAACATTTGTTCACTTATTTAAGTGCCTGTTGTGCAAGCATGTTTGTTTAAGGCTTGATTATTTATTTGCAATTTTCCTGCACTCTCAGCCCTTACAGAGCTTTTTCTTTTTCTCCTTGATAGGTTCGCACTTGACCGCTATCTCACCAAAGCTTTGTTCCTTGTAAAATGTTCTTTAATTGTTTATTTTGTTCTTTGATTTTATATGCTTATAATATAGTGAACAAAATATCCATGTTAATATGACCAAGTCTTGTGCCTTGAAGAAGCAGTATGGTATATTATTAATTTCTGATATAAAAAAAATTTTTACCTGAGTTACAGCATCCAACCCTCTAGAATCAGCACTGGTGGCATAAACAGTGGTGTCACGAGAACCTTGACAGTCACAAATGCCACCATGTCTTTCAAGCTCTCTGTGCATGACATCCCGAGTAGCATACTTGTGTGTGGCCTTAAATGATAAATCACTTTATATTACTGGCATTCTTTTTTAAGAATCTTGTATCAGCTTGTAAAACAAACAAATGATAAATACTTACTCCAAAGCTCAACTTTTCAAGAAAATGACAAATGCCATTGGGGTAAGCAACTTCAAATCTTGGACCAGAATCAATGACCACTGAAAATTAATCGTTACATTTTACAAGAAATTGATTGACATAATTCTATTTAGGCCTCATAATGTAGATACAATACAAAATATATTGTTTGAATAACTATGTATTGTAATAGTTCTGTGACTTACCACCAGCAGTGCAAAACTGTCCAAACTTTTTTTCTGATGCCACTCGAAGTCCATTGCTGAGTATAGTGACTTCTGTGTGAGCATCTTCAGATTCAACTGTGGAGTAAATCACTGGGGGTAGGTGCATAGGTTCAGAGAGTGGTGGCAAAGGTGTTACATTGCCTCTGTTAACCACTGGTGCGGTTATGTTGATATCCTGGCTGTAGTTCTTTAAAGTCCATCTATTAGTATTGAACCTGTAAAGTTTATTATGATAATGATGCAATAAAACCAAGTATTAGATGGACGCACAGGCATCAAGTATATTAGGATACGTGACGATCTGTTAAATCAAGTGTGATTTTTATTGTCAGTTGTAGATTTATCACAAGAAAGCAGTTTTGACAAAGCTAAAACTTACCCATTCTTCAAAGAAAATAACCTAGTGAGGAGATGTTTCATATCCATAGCATGCGCCATTCCGCAGGGATTTAACACTTATTATTTATTTCAGGAGTTATAGGTTTTTTTTAAATATTATATTTAAGAAAATCCAAGTTTTCCTCTGTAACTTTAGTGGAAATGAGAGATGGATGATGAACGGAGCTCATGACATTGACATTCAGACAATGAATGACATTTAATTGTTTCATTCAATTTCAAATTGCCAGTAATAAACCAAATAAATCATTTTATTTTATTAATAATGCACATGAATACACTTTGTACATTGGTGTTATTAAACGAATGTAATGTGTTTTAATAGTATTTGATAGAAAAACTATCAAGTCAGCTTTCTTGACAAACATAGCGGAGGTAGTCAACACTACAATAAAATTCTCAGCTCCATTTTACCAAGATAACATGTATGTGTAGTACGTAGAAGTGTCTGCACAACTAGTCAATATGTGGAATCATTGTTCCACATATTGACTAGTTATGCAGACACTTCACAGATACAAAAATAATTTTACATCATAAAATTCACTAGTCTAGTAATTAATTTGCGAATAATTAAAACACCATATACTCGAAAAGGAGCAGTGGAGCAGTGGTGGCCGAGTGGTAACGACCCCGACTTACGAGTTGTAGGTCGCGGGTTCAAACCCAGCCAGGCGCATTACTTTGTGTAATTTATTTCATCACCACTGCTCTCAAAACGGTGAAGGAAAACATCGTGAGGAAACCGGCATGTCCTAGAACCAAAAATTCGAAGACATGTGACATTCACCAATCCGCACTGGGCCCGCGTGGTGAATTATGGCCCATTCCCTCTCCTAGAGAGGAGGCCTGAGTCCCAACAGTGGGAACATTAAAAGGCTGATTATGCTTATGCTATGCTTATACTCGAAAAAATCCCGCTACAAAAATCTCCAAATAAATCACTGGATTATCATTTCAAAATTATAAATCATTTGCCAGAATTATTTTGATTCAGAATCGGCGAGACAGAGCGGCTAGGCGTGTGAAACTCTTTACTGAACCGACTCACTGTTTCGAAATATTTTAGTGTTCCGAAAGATCGGAACATCACTATCGTTTTAAATGCATCATTTGGAACACTGAAACACTTTACTTTAAGTGACCAACAGTCTTTTTAAAATTCAAATTGTAACGTAAATAATGTAAATATAATTAATGACCTGAACTAAAAACGTCTACTCTAAATTATTCTCAAATCAAAATTCAATTTAAAAAAACTTTTATATAGTGTATGTGACGCAACGTAACAGATCACAATTCATAACAGTCAGTGTTTGTATCTTTTGAGCCTCTGTTCCAAATGTTCCAAATTATACATATCACTGTTTTGGAACATCTCAGCGACAGTAAACTTGACAAGTCAAACTCTTGGTAAATTAGTGGTATTCTGATAAAATCGCAAACGTTTTGGTAGTTAATAAAATGCTCTAAGGTTTATATTTACTATACTCTTAGAAAACCTTGTAAGAGTATAGTAAAACTTAACCTAACAAAAATCGATTGGTGTAATAGGCCCTATAGACTTAGTTGGGTTAACTTTAGGATAGCTACTCTAGTTATAAAAGAACGACTCTGGGTTGTAACTCGAAGCCTTTTTGAACGTTTAGAGTAAAGACCCTACCCTACTCTGGTTATTTTTGAACGCAGGGCTGTGGGTGTCACGCACGGCTGACACTGTCAGTTGTCATTAAACTTCGAAAAGTAAAGTTAAACTTTGGTGAAGTTGTTGAGCAGAATATTATAAATAAACAGAGAGTATTAGCTCTTAGGTCCAGGGTTACATGAAAAAAAATGTTTAATGACGGTTTATTATGACGTTTTTATGATAATTTATCAGTCTCACAGTTCATTTAAATTTTAAAACAGTACACGGACTTGGTTTTTGGTGCCAGCAGCTACAGTAAACCGCAAAATGACTTACAAGTTGTTGAGAAGGGTTTTTAGCTCCTCGTCCTACAATAAGAGACCTCAAGTATGTATTGTTGGTGCTGGACCTGCGGGGTTCTATGCAGCAATGCATCTTACTAAGAAACTGGAAAATGTAAATATTGATATTTTAGAAAAACTTCCTGTACCTTTTGGATTGATAAGGTATGTTTCAAAACATTTATCTGTTTATAGTACTAGTTTTAACAGTGGCTTCACCCGCATCATAGTAGAAAATAATCCCAAGAGAACAAACTTCCGGGATAAAAAGTATACTACTTATACTACATCTATACATCCATACATTCAAACTTTTGCATTTATAATATTAGTAGGATAGTAAATATACATATCAACTAGCAGTAAGCCAAAAACTTTGTTCATGAGAAAGTTTTCATAAAAACTTTAATATCCTTTAATTCATTAAACCCCAAGCAAATGGCAGTGTTCACTCTCTCATTGCCTTTCTATTGTGTCTTTAATTATGATATTTGAAAGGTTAAGGATCCTTATTTCTTGAGTTAAGAAACTTAAAACTTAGCACAAATTTAATTAAAATGAGTAATAAAGACTGCCATTATCAGTATTTCAAAACAACCCTCTAAATATGGTTTAATACAATCTTTAAAACCACCTCAATTGTTTTATGGAGCTAATTCTGAAAATAACAACCTTTGTTATTTACTTAGGCTACTATTTGTGTAAACTAAAAGCTACTATTTGTCTTACTTTCAAGTATATTAAGTTCGTAGGTATATGAAATGAAATTTAGCATTCAAACAAAATCCTTGTGTCTCTGCATTCAACGTCATAAAAAGAAGCTTTGAGCAAAATTTCATGTTCCTAGTCCTAGTTGTTTCAGCTGTGTGTTATTTGTCTGTCAGCCAGTTTCTCCTTATATATAATAATTAATAAGCTTATCAACATCTTTAGTATAGCTAATCAAAATTAATTTATCTACATTCTGATTAGCTGCTAAATTAGTTTTACATTTGATAAAACTGTATAAACCAATAAAATTGCAGCTAAGTAAAGTTTTGTTCCTGTACTTTATTCAAACAGATTTATTACGTTCTAGATATGGAGTGGCCCCAGATCATCCAGAAGTGAAGAATGTAATAAATCAATTTACTAAGGTTGCACAAAAACCTAATGTTAATTTCTATGGAAACATAACTTTGGGAAAAGATGTGAATCTTCAACAATTGAGACAACATTATGATGCAGTGCTTTTGGTAAATTCTCTTAATTATTTATTCATTATGTATAATATTAAATGCCACACTGTAGATCTATATCAGACATAATGGCCTTTTAATTGTTTAAAGGTATCTTAAATCATGAATATACATGAAAACATCTCCAACTTATTCCAGACATATGGCGCAGAAGAAGACAAGACACTTGGCATAGAAAATGAAGATGCAACCAATGTGATTGCTGCACGCAACTTTGTAGGATGGTATAATGGCCTTCCCTGTGACAAAGACTTAAAAGTATGTTGAATGAGATTAGAACAAAAACTTTATTGAATAGTATGCATTAAACATAAAGCCTACCAGACCCCAAATCCATAATTCATAAAGGTCATAATGTTGGGACCAAATCTTGTTTTTAAATGATTCTACCATGTATATTAAGCACGCCTTAGTAGTATTTTGTACCTGCCCTGAAATTTTAGTACCTCACACAGAATAAACGGAATTTCACGATAATCATGGCGCCGCCATTATACCACGTTATACTGGCGTGACCATGCTTGTATTCCAAAACTATAACGAATTTTATCAGTCTGATGAAACTAGTATTTTATACCTCGAAAAATCAACAGTAGGTGACGGAGATATTAGTATTTTTTTTACAAAATTAACTTTAAATTTTTGGTATTTTCAACGCCTGAATAATTTGACGAGAAGTAAAAAATTGCAACTACATTTGGTGCAGGCGCTTTGTTATAAATTATTTTTGTTTATATTAATCAGGATGATGATTCGATATAGTTTTGGAATATAACGCCATTATAACGCATTGTAATGGCGGGGCCATGGTTGTCGTGAAATTCTGTTTATATCGTGTGAAGTACAAACATTTCAGGACAGGTACAAAATAGTACTAAAGTGTTCTAAATATACCTGATAGAATCATTCAAATACAACAGTTGGTCGCGCCATTAAGAAGTTTATAATAATTCGCCACATATTTGCATAAGATTTTTTTTAAAGAATTCTGAAAACCATTTTGTTCACAGATTGATTTGACCGGCAAAACTGCAGCTATTCTTGGGCAAGGAAATGTTGCATTGGATGTCGCAAGAATATTACTAACACCTATTGATGAATTGAAAAAAACTGACATTACTGAGCATGCTCTTAGTGCTTTATCAGAATCCAAAATAAAAGAAGTATATCTGGTTGGTAGACGGGGACCATTACAAGTTGCTTTTACCATCAAAGAACTCCGTGAACAACTGAAATTGAAAAATTGTAGAACAATATGGAATGAGAATGACTTAACTGATGTGCACAAAGTAGTTCCTGACCTACCTCGCCCTAGAAAAAGGTTGACTGAACTTATGTTGAAATCTTTTAATGAAAAGCAAACAATGACTGATGATTGCAATATTAAATATTTCAAACCAGTGTTTTTTAGAAGCCCAAACAAGTTCTTAGTTGATGAAAAGAAGCAATTAACAGGAATTGAATTAATCTGTAACAAACTTGTTGGTGATAGTTTGGATGATCAAAAATGTGTGCCTACTGAAGAGAAAGAAATATTAAATTGCGAATTAGCATTCCGAAGTATAGGCTACAAGAGTGTCCAAGCAGACAAAGACTTGATGCTAAATCATGGCTATGTAAGAAATGATAAGGGCATTGTTGAAGATGCCTCTTCAAACTTGTCAAAGGTATATGTGGCAGGATGGCTGGGCACTGGTCCTGTTGGTGTAATATTACATACAATGGGAAATGCATTCCAAGTAGCTAAAGTAATGCATGAAAATTTAAATAATATTGATGACAAAAATAAAGGAGGTTTTGAAGAAATCAAGAAAATAATAAATAAGAGTAATAGCAATATTATAGATTGGAATGGTTGGGAGAAAATAGATAAATACGAAAAAGAACAAGGTAAAATCCTTGGCAAACCTCGTGAAAAAATTTGTAGTGTCGAAAAAATGATAGAAATTGCCAATAAATAGACAGTAGGTAAATAAAATTATATTATTTGTAAGAATAGCTTTATATATTATGTTATGTTTGTATAATTCAGATATTCTATACAATACCTAGGCAATATATAGAATATCTGGGGCATCCAGATAATGTATGAAACATGACTATTATTGTCCATTACATATTGACCTAGGTAATGTTTACAATTCCTAGGGATTGTATAGAGTACCTGCTGGTCCACCGGTAAACAGATTTTGGTCTATATTTATAAATGTTAACCAACCTGCCTGTAAAATGACAGGCAAATGAAACTGTTAAATAAATAAATAACTAAATCGACACCTGCAAGGAATAAAATTGTAACTAATATTTAGGAACTTTAGAAGATGAGGATGTGTAACTAAATATACCCTTTTATGAACTTCAGTTGCCTCTCACTTACAATGTTTTTACACTATTCAAATCCTTACGTAAAGGAATTTAGCCACAGGACTGAGTGCAAAAAAAATCTGCATTTTTTGTACAGCAAGAATATAATTGTAACTCAAAACTGCCTAAAACTGAGTTACGATGTTATTCCTTGCAGGTGTCGAAATGTTCTATTACTTCAAATCAATATGTGTAAAAGACGAGAGCAGGAAAGTAATCGGAGACAGAAATAGGACCTAAGTACTTGTAAGCTAATTACATTATGTTGCTTATTGCCAAAAACTTTAATTTCGCGGTAATTTAAGATGTTTAAATACATCGGGTTTAAAATAAGGTTCCTATTTCCAGGTGGTTATAAAAAAAATGTGTCGAGTGCCCTAAAATTACGTCATCTTCCCCGCTCTCGTCTTTTACACACATTACCGGCTGTGCATTCGGTATTGTATAAAATTGCTAGGAAAAATATAAAATAAATAACATATCATACATTACCCACATGTTTGAGGTGTTCTATACATTGCCTAGGTATTGTATGGAATACCGGATTATACAGATTGCCGGTAACATTTATAAATTAAGAAAGGACAGTTAAAAATGTATTGTAATCAAAGACATTAAATATATTTGTTTTAAAAAAGAATTTTAATATATCCTACACACTCTAAAACTAGTATTACCCATTGGTTCATCTGGAACAACCGAACGGTAGATTTGTAATCATCATACCGATATTATAAAGGCGAAAGTTTGTGAGTGTGTGTACCAACATTCATTATTTCTACACTCTGAAACTGCTGAACAGATTTGTATAGAATTTGGCACATAGGTAGACCTGGTCCTGGAATGGCACAAAGTATACTTTTTATCACGGGAGTATGTACACTTGGGATTTTGGAGGGTTAACCACTGTCAGAAGAAAGCGCCATTGTCACTTGAACTCGGTTCCCTTATATTTAATACTCTTTGTCCCAGTCTATCTACTATATAATCCTAGCCAGATTGTGAACAATATTTCAGACAGTAGTGAGTGAAAATGCCATGAGAAATCATTGTCCGAAGATTACATTACATTACATTCGAAGACGTGTCTTTCACAAATCCGCAGCGTTCTCATGTCATGTCATGCAAGTCAAGTCATGCAATTTTATGGAAAGATTTGGCAGAAAAACATTGTTTAGCACCCGTCTATTAACTTTTTAACCGCCTACTTCGGATATATCCGACAAACACTTTCGCGTTTATTCCGCCAGGGTTGCACATCCACGACCAAATACTCCATCTCGTCATCTTTTCGGTCACCTATGGTGATTGAGGAGCTAAACGAGATAGAGTAACCACTCGCAAACACACAGCCCTGGCGATTAGGCCACGAAAACACTCGTTGGACCAATCTGAAGCAAGCGGTTAAACTTGTTAAAGGTTTCCATCTTAACATAGAATGTTAATAGTATTTTTATAAGGACAGTTATAAAGGTGAGAGAAAAGAGTATTTTGTGAAAGAAAAACAAAATGTTGGCTTAAAAGACCAGTACCACCCACTATGTTTTAGTCTGATGTAATTTTTTATAATTGTCTTATTTATGTCAATGTCATTATTGTCATTGACCGGCCTGGCCTGTCAAATTGTGTTGACGAACGTAACTTGGAAAGTATGGTTTTGTTATATTTGTAACTTTTTTACCACAAAACCCAATTATATAGTATACGAAAAACCGTATTGTACTAGATTACCAGTCACCTTCTAAAATACAAATCAGACGTGAAGGTGAGCAACAGTATTAAAGAAAAAACACTAGTTTTGTGACTTAACCTCTAAAAACTTGGTTGTAGTCAGAATGACCAACGAAGTTAAAATAGGTGATTACATTATCATACAGAAACAAAATTATAAAAAATTACACAAGTTTAATAAGTCTGATTCTACTATAAGCTTAGGAAGAGACACTATCAATCTGAAAGGACTAGAGGGCTCGCCTTATTTTTCAATATTTAAATTGATACCGAAAACGAGTAAGAAAAATAAAGAATTTACCATAGAACTGGCAGATGAAGCTATAAAATTAAAAGATGAAATCGATATAAAAGTGTCTGGAAATGACAACAGAAATATACTTGATGATGGACGCTCACAAAAGTTGTCAGCAGCTGATATAGAAACACTAAAAAGTGATTCTAACAAAGCGTCAGATATTGTTGAAACTTTAATTAGTAACTCTAATACATTTCATAATAAAACTGAATTTTCACAAGACAAATATTTAAGAAAAAAAGAGAAAAAGTATTTTGAATACTTCCAAGTAGTAAAACCAAATCTTCGAATTATTAGTGAAATTATGTACAAACTTGAACCAAACAAGATCCAAAACTTACGGATTGATACATTGTCACAAATTATCACAACAGTTAATATTCATTGTGAAGGGAACCACCTATTATATGATTCTGGGTCAAATGGCTTAGTAGCAGCTGCATTATTGAGTGTTATTGGGCAAAACACCAATGGTAAGCTAATACACATGCATCCTGGGAATATGTCACAGAAACAAGCACTGCTAGCCATGAATTTTCCTGAAGAACAAATGCACAGGTGTGTTTCAGTCAATGTCTACTCTGCACTCAGACAATTTTATCAAGGATGTGACACTCATAAAACTACAGACCCAGAAAAGGGTGAAAATGGCACAGAGGAAAATCCTTTGAAAAGGAAAAATGATGACAGTATAGAAGAGCATCAATCTAAAAAACATAAACAAGATGATGAAAATAAACCTAGTGATAATGATAATGCTAACATAGATTCTGAGACCCCAAGGGAAAACAAAAAGCCAAAATGGCACTTTGACAACATAGCTGCCTCAGAACTACTGCATCAGAAAATGGATTCATTAGTTATAGCTTGTAAAGAAGATCCTCAAAATATTTTTAGTGAATTAGTAACCTTTGTAAAACCTGGTAGGCCCTTTGTGATTTACTACAATGTTGCTGAACCTTTGCAGCAGTTGTATATGTCTCTAAAGGCACAGAGTAATGTGGCTGCTCTGAAACTATCATGCAACTGGATGAGAAATTATCAGGTAAGGATATCTTTATATAATATTTATATAATTCGGCTGTTGTTGCACAGTTGAGGTAGGACTGGGCAGATGGTGATGAAATTGTCATGTGATCAATGAGTTTTGATGTGTGTCACAGACAGTAATTACTCATTAGTTACCACATCATTGTTTTCATTATTATTACTGAAAAACAATAAAAGTTGGTACCCAAATAAAGAATTTGTACCATAGTATCTTTAGAGAAAATTGATTTGGTAGTTATGGTACCAGCAGTCTGTATAATTTGGTACTCTATGCAATAACTAGGTAATGTATAGAATTCTTAAAATGTGTAGGTATGAAATATTATTTATTTTATACTTTGCTTAGGTATTCTATACTTTACCAAATGCGCAGCTGGTAATGTGTGTAAAAGATGAGAGCAGGAAAGGAGGTAACGTAATTTTAGGGCACCCCGACACGGACAGGTTAGGTTAGAAGGCTAAGGCTAAGAATCCTGCAGACAGAAATATAATCTGAGTACTGGTATGTAAATTACATTATGTTACTTATAGCCAGAAGAATTTTTAATATCACGTTACTTTTATTATGTATAAGTACTTAAGTCCTATTTCTGTTCGCGGGGGTTTAAAGCAAGGCTCATATTTCCGGGTGGTTATAAAAAAAATAATCGTTAATTCTAACCTAACCTGTTAGTGTTGGGGTGCCCTAAAATTAAGTCAATGCCTTACCTGCTCTCATGTTTTTTACAAATTGATTTTCAGTAATAGAATGTTTCATTTGCCCTTTATTTTGATAAATATAAACCAAAATCTATATTATTTTACACATTGCCAGTGGACAGCAGGTACTCTATACAATCCCTAGGAATTGTATACATTAAAGTATGTCATTTATTTATTTACTAGCGACCCGCCCCGGCTTCGCACGGGTACAATGCTGATACTACCGCTACTTCTATGTCCCTGCATTTTAAATCTGTAATATCTTTAGAAAGAAAATAATTAAACATCCTATAAATACAATCAACACTATGCACTTTTGAAAAAGTCCGCAATCAGCTGAGTGCGTGCATGTTTTAGTAGTGAACGGGTCCAAAGAGAAAGAACTCTTTACAAAGAACATTAAAGTCCTTTCTCGGTCGCACCATGCACGAGTTTCGCCTTTAGTTAGAAGAGGAAGAAGGAATAGAGATAGGCGGATTAAATCTAACCGATCTGTGGTCCCGGGACATTAAAGCGTAGTTTTTGTAAGAGATCAGGACAGTCAATCTCATTAGATAAAATAAGGGGTTGTAACTGAAATATCTTGCAAAGAGATTTAAATAATTATCAGAATGGTATGGTATACGCAGGCGAAAACAAAGAATTCGAATAAATCTTTTTTGTACATTCTCAATACTGATCGTATGTAGATATTTGCCATAACAAGGATTCCAATTTGAGACGCATATTCAAGGTGACTTCTAACAAAAGAGCAGTACTTGAAACACCCTGCGAGTCTCATGACAAAACCCAGTGATCTTGAAGCTTTGGCCACTATTTGCTCTATGTGCACATAAAATAAAAGTTTAGCGTCATGAAACACGTCCTAGTCGCGTTCAATGCGTTTCAAACAAGAATAGGATCGATTGCCATGTCGTGACGTCACGTCATATTGACAAATCGCAAGAAATTGGGCAAAATTGAAAAACTCAAAGATGAGCAAAATTGAAGAACTGCATCCTGATTAAACTTTTTTCGTTCACAGTTCGTAAATAAATTATATTAAATTTTCGTTAATTCACCGTCGCGTCTCTGCAAAAGCTGCCAAGCTGTTTATAAGTTGTAGGATCCGTTTTCTGCTGAAGGAGACTATTGAGCATATAACAGGGTTCAAATCTAATTTATTAGTCAAGCCAAAATCATCTTATCGCGCCAGGTCACTTTGGAGAGCATCCATGTCTTCCTCTGATAATATTGCAGAGAATATCTTCATGTCGTCAGCAAAACAAAGTAAATTTGAATGGTGGAAAAATAAGATTCGATATCGCTGAAATAAATGATAAAATAATCATAACTTTGTATAAATGGACAATAATAATCATATTTCATACATGCCTGGACGCCCCAGGTATTCTATACATTGCCTAGGTATCGTGCTGAATTATACAGATTGCCAGTAAGTTTCACGCTGACACCGGAACCTTCTTCAAGAACGAAAAAGGGGACATAGTACACCTATTCTAATTGGGTAGTATTTTGGTAAAATTACAAAGGGGTGTTACTTATTTTTCATTACATTTCAGGTGCTGCCAGACAGAACACATCCAGAAGTCACGATGAACGCATCCAGTGGGTTTTTGTTGAGTGGTTATGTTCTTAATAAATAAAATGACTTTTGACCGCCTCCATCCGATATATCCGACAAACACTGTCACGTTTATTCCGCTAGAGTCGCACATCCACGACCAAATACTCCATGTCGTCAGCTCTTCTGTCACCTATGGGGATTGAAGATCAAACGAGATGGAGTACCCAGTCGCAAACACACGACATTGGCGGATAGAACGCGAAAGCACTCGTCGGACCAATCCGACGCAGGCGGTCAAGGGGTTGAGTATTTTTACCATGAATTTTGTAAATAAAATAAACCACAACTTTTATAAATTTATTTATTTCTCTCATTTACTCAATGAACATATCATGTCTAAATGCATTATAAAATTTTATGAATCACTATGACTGACATGCAATGAATTGCGACTGTATTTTTATAGATACATTTCATATCTTCTGTTAAATTTCCTGTGTATTTTTAATTGATAACTTTCATAATTTAGTTTCATACGTCCACATTAAAAATTGGGGTATCTATCTAGGCAAATCTGATCATGTATAAATCACAACAGTAAATTTCTTTATAAAATTTCATAAAATCGTGGAATACAAAACCACCAAATACAAAATGGAAACATACACAGAACAGTCACTAGGTACTGAGTTATTATATCTTTCAATACACTGGTGAAAAGCTACAGTGTCTCATCATACTGCGGAGGAATGTGTTTCAGTCTAATGTGGGTTGCATTTGGTGTTGCTCAGTGATATATTAACACTATATTATATGAGAATAACTTAAATAACTGATAGTAAAAAAATTACATTATATATTCGAGAGGAACATTGATTGCTGCGACCTGCGTGAATTATGATACATATAAGCGCAATAATGAAATGAATTTGGCACTTATCTAATTACAAATAAGTTAGGCTTCAGCTTCTAAGATACCAAGCAATCTGCAAGTTTAACGCTATGAACTGCTTCTTACATGTTGTGCTGGAACAGGGACCAATCGTATTTCGTCAGTACTAAACCATTTCAAATAAGAATTATATTTTATTACACACCAAATCATACTTTATACTCGACTACTAGGCTCATAATACTAATTCTCATTGCCAATCGTTTTTAAATCTGCCAATTGTAATGGCTAGATCGTTGTATCTGTGATATTTCTTATAGAAACATCATTGATAAGATATAAATACCAAAAGGTGTGTCCACATTTAACAATCAGTAAATTGGTTGTTTTGTCTCATGGACATGTTCCTAATAGACTAAACTACATTTATAAAAATGTTATCGCTGTCGCTAGCACCATTTTTGCAGTTTAATTTTTACCATTACATAAAACATTAAATCCATCTGTCTTACGTGGTCACTGTCTGATTTCTTTCTACAAGAGAGGAATGTGAATCAAGAAATGAATGATATGATTATGATATGATAGAAGCAATAGCATTGAATATACGCCTACAAGCAATTCATATTATACAAAAATCATTATAATTAAGTTGCGCTCTACACTTGTAAATATGAATTCATTCAAATAATTAAATAAGATATATTACTCGTATATTACAGAATGTTATCGTTAAATAAAAATATCCGTTTTAAATATTATAATTTCTTTAAATCTAAAGTTCATTCTAAACCTGAATAGCTAATAAGCGGTAAGAGAAATCTAGAGATCTTTAGAATTGTCAGTTAGATTCAACAAGCGAAATATAACATTATCCTACTCACTGGCTGACATATACACGAAAAACGAAAAAGTAAAGCAGTAGAGCAGCCATATTTTTAAATTTTAGGGGTTTTATATACTCCGCCAATGTATTGCTACATTAAAGTTTGGCAAGCTATGCTAACACTAGAATAACGACCGATAAACATGCCGCCGATTGTTCTAATCGAAATATAGGCGCAGATAACCCATATTATATTTCGCTGAATAGAATTCATTACAAGAATTTGTCTTACAATATAAGATAACACAATAATTCAAAACCAAAACAATAATACTGCACCGGAGTTCGCACCAAACAATATATAAATACACAAACTATTTATGCATGCAGTATCTTTAAGTAAAATATGTTAAATAATAACTTTGGTATTGGTGTTAACATATCGAAAGGCATACATCGCTGTGATAAGAACAGCACTAAACGCTGAAGCCGTAGCGTACATTCAAACGAGCTCAAGTCTCGGCTTGGCCGGTAGCGCGTCGTCACAAGGGCGCCGACACCGATGGACGGCGAGACTCGCCCAGCTATGAGGAGTCCTCGTCGTACCATGTGCGGAAGTCACAGCTTTCGTCGTAATCATCCTGCAAACATCAAATGTTTAATTAATGAAATGTAACTCACACACATTATCCGCTTGCGTCGCGCATCGGATGGGTCAGGGTCGTGTGTTTGCGACTGGGTACTTTATCTCGTTTAGCTCTTCAAACCCCATATGTGACAGAAGAGCTGAACCCTGGCGGAATAAACGCGAGACTGTTTGTCGGATATATCCGACGTAGGCGTTTAAAAGGTTAATGAAATACGAAACTAAACAGCAGCTTAAGTAGAGTAACTGATACTATACTACGAGCATAGTACAGTAACAGTTACATGGTTCATGCTACTTACCGCCATCCAGGCGTGGTCGAGGACGTCTTCGGCAGCGAAGCGTAGTTCGGGCTGGGGACGCAGCATGTTTGCGACGAGGTCGATAGCACCCGCAGATACGCGTTCCCAGTGCGGAGCGGGGAACTCCAGGCGAGCCGACAGAATGGCGTCGAACAACTTTTCTTGATCACCATCAGGGGAGGAAAATGGCGGAAATCCGCAGAGTAAGATGTATAGGATAACGCCTGCGGCCCACACATCGATCTGCAAAATATCACTTTTAGATATACTCTGAAGTTAAGAGACAACAATTGACTTAATAACAATCCCCGCTGGTGGGGAATTGTCGGTGGGGATTTCTGGAATAAACCGTTTATTTTTTTACATTGAAGTCAGTTGTATTTTTCTGTAAAAAGTTTTTTATTTCACCTCGGTCAAACTTAAAGTGTGCAAGTTCTATAAAATTGAATCATTAAAACATTACATGAAAATTTCAATAAGTCAAGCCACTGCATAAGATACATTTTATTTGTGTGTGTTCTATTACCTTCCATCATCAGATTAGCTCGATGGATGGTGACGATTATAGCCAGAGTGCATCTATTGACAATTTTTTTTTTTTTAATAATATAAACCAGTGCTTGACTGCGATCTCAGCTGATGGCAAGCGGAGATGCAATCATTGATGGTCAGGCGCACTAGTTTATTAAGAGCCTATTCACTCTAGCCTTGAAAACACCTAAATTATAGTTGCGACGGGAAAACCGCAGCAGGCAAATTGTTCCAGTCCTTCGATGTACGGAGTATAAACGACGAAGCGAAACGCTTAGTCCGGACCGTTGAGTTTCAACAACGTAAGGGTGGATACTCGTCGTTCGTCGGGTTGTCCGATGGTAGAAAGGAGATGGCGGAATCAAGTCATGCAATTCCCGCGCACACTCCAAAATGTAACCTGTAAAATACCGATCGGCTGGCTACCCTGCGCCTGTGCTCGAGGCTTTGAAGATTGGACTAATAATCCTGAACACGATTAGGTCACATTGATTTATTACAGAGTTCCGATGCCTAACTTCCGGCTTCATCATCAGATCTGTTCGATATATCCCCCTCCCCCTCTTTTCGTTCAACTGAAGGACTGAATTATTTTCTGACTTGACGTCCTTGTCATCGATTATACGTATAAAAACAAAGCAATTACTTGTTACGTAAGTTCTGCTGAGATCATATGAGGTCCGTTCCATAACTTCGAAGTTCATCATCTGATCATAACAATATTTCAATGACACCAACCCGGAAGCGTAAAACGTAACGAAATTAGTATGGGTATTATTGCATTAGACCAAAAGTTAAAAGTTCAAGTTCACACAAAAAGTCAAGAATAGTGGGAAAAATTCTTATCTACAACAACTACTTTTACATAATGGTTTCAATACGACTTAATGTATTGTGAATAACACGTTTCCGAGTATTATGAGGTAATACACACGTTTCATTTGTGAAGAACAATAGACGCTTTACTTTGTAAAAGTCGAAGAATCGATTTAGGGGCGACTTTATTACTTAGCTGAGGAGAAAAAGTGGTCAACAACGTTTGCAACAACTATATTGTCGAACTTTTTACTCCCAAATAGCGACCCTCCCCAGTTTTGCAATAATGTTTAGTCTTCGAAATTCGAGGCGCTATAATACCTATGCATGTATTATACACCTAAACCTTCCTCATGAATCACTCTGTCAATTTGTATGAAAATACGTTCATACGTTTTATAATAAAGTAAAGAAGTTATCCAACCATTACAAACCATCCCTAAGATAAAAAACTTAAAAAAAAAAAAGATAACCGACTTCACTAAAAAAAACACTAAAAGGATCAAATAACTTTAAATTTCGGAAGTCGGTGTGGTAAGGTTGTATCTTATTTAACACCGACTTCCGAAATTAAAGTTATTTGATCCTTTTAGTGTTTTTTTTTGTGAAGTCGGTTATCTTTTTTTTGTAAAAAGTTTTTTATTTCACACTTTTTAGTTGGGATACACTTATAAACAGAGTGCCTATTTTTCATGACAATTCAAATTAATCCAAACACTACTAGGTTACATTGTTTTATTATGAAGTTCCTGTGTCTACCTTCCACCTTCCGGCTCAATCATCAGATCAGTTCGATAGTATCTTATAGCCAAAGTGCATTTCATGACAATTCTAATAAGCCCAAACACGGCTAGGTTACATTGATTAATGACGGAGTTCCAGTGCCTACCTTCTGGCTCCATCATCATCATCAGATCCATTTGATGATACCATTTTCAACGGAACTATTCAGAACCATTAATTTATTTGTATTATCATAGTCGCTTAACTATCTTCATTGTAATATCTATGCGAGTATGAAGTTCCGTTGACCATTTCTGGTCTTCTTCATCAGTTCCACTTCATCAAATGTTACTTTTTGACTGTAAATGCTTAAGTTCTCGATTAAAATACCAAAATCACTATGCAATTGCCTATAATATTTGAGGAGTTCCCTCGATTTCGCCAAGATTCCATCATCAGATCCTGACTTGGTGACTATGGGACCATTTGAGAAGTATACCCTTTCTAACAAAAAAATAATTTTTCAAATCGGTTGGCAAGCGACGAAGTTATGCGCGAAAAAACATAAAAAATAAAATACAAACATCCGAATTGAGAACCTCCTCCTTTTTTAGAAGTCGGTTAAAAATACATTTTAGAATTATTGATTTTTTCTTGTGTACCTTTAAACCATATCCAGTCTCGAGCAGTATTTCGGGCGCTACGTATGTAGGAGTACCGCAAACTGCGTGCAGTGGCCGCCATACTTCCACTGCCAAGCCGAAGTCAGCCAGCTTGAGGCCGCGTATGCTTCCATCTGAACCCACTTCCACCTGAAAACGCATCATATTACGTAATTACTATATTATCATCTACATTACTATAAGTTTCATTATTTACAACTGTCGGAAGTTGGTGTAAATAAATTTTATATTTTTAGTATCATCATCATCTTCCTGTCCTTGTCCCGTGTTATTTGGGGTCGGCGCAATATGGTTTTTTTCTTCCATTTTGTCACCCATCATGCTATAATTAACTCCCATTTCTTTCATATCACTCCTCACACAATCCATCCATGTTTTCTTTGCCCTCGCTCACCCTCTCCAGCCATCCATGTTTTTTGCATAACGTTTGTTTATATAATGAAATATGCAATGAAATAAAAATATACAAATGAATATGATGCATATTTACAAGAATTAGAAATGCAATATTTTTAAATAAACTGATAGAACTAATACTTATAACATGCCTACATTTTAAGATGGTTTGAATGAATAAAAATGAGTAATTTTCAAGGTTTGTTAGTTGATAGCTTACCAATAGATTTTCGGGTTTGATGTCACGATGCACTATAGAAAGCGAGTGTAGATATGCGATAGCAGATGTTAGGTGGCCGATTAGCAAACGCGCTTGGGGCTCAGAGAATTTGGAAGCGGCCGCGATACTATCAAACAAGTCTCCACCTAAAAATATAAATAACAATCATGTGGAATGGGAATAATAAAGCCATGTTCTATTAGATAACATTGAAGATTTGTTAATAGTGAAAATGATAGTCATATAATATATCAAATTCCTTTTTTAACTAAATATACACACCACTGACTAATTCCATTACAAGGAAAAGCCACTCAGGGCTATCCTGTTCTTCGATTAGAGAGACAATTCGTGGGTGACACAGCTTCCTCATGACTCGAACCTGTAGATAAAAGTAATTCTGTTATATAAAATCAAGAATAAATAGCAACAATAATAAATAAGAAGTTCGTTGGCAGCAACATCAAAGGTCTAAAGCGCACGCGACGCAAAATATTTTCTCTACTCTAAAAACAGCTGCAAACTGCGTCATAGTATATACTTTTCAAAAATTGTATGCAAATAGACTAGACTAGAATCTAGACTAAAAATAATTAAATGCACATCAGATCATAACTAATGTGTTTTTTACATAGCATGGGTAGGATGACAGCAGGACGAAAATATGCATCATTAAGATGAGAGAAAAGGATAGATTAGGACAGCTGTCAACCGCACCATCCCTTAGCAATTATAGTGTAGAAGCTGTTGGTATGTATAGTTTGAGAAATAAAGTAGTTATTAATATTTACCTCTGCCTCCACATAGTGTTCCTTGCCTTTGCACTTGGCCTTATCAATAACTTTGAGGGCATATTCCTTCCCGGTGGTCTTGTCTTTACATATCCGTACAACAGCGAAGTTGCCGTCACCTATTATCGATATGACAAATGGTACGATAATGATAAAAAAGTACTGCTGGTAATTTATATAGAAAAAATAAAAACCAGTCAAGGTGAATCCGACATGGATTGTTTTTAGTTAAAAATTAAAGGCTAGGTACCTTGACTAGTATTTAAATAATACACCATCACAATACTAGTAAACGTTAGAAATATTGAAGAATAACAGGTTCGAAAATGATTGGTGGTTGTTTTATATGAAGTTCTGGTAGTACCTATGATTCTGCCGACGCTGTATTTGAGCCTCAAAGGCTGTGGCAATAGGGGACCTGCAACTTCGTCAGCTGCATCACCGGCAGCGCCTGCACCGGCTTCGCTGGCTGCGCGAGCTGCACCACCACCAGCTTTCACTGGCATACGCGGTTTAGGACCCGCTCTGTGTGCACGAAATAGGTATATTTTAAATTAAAATAGAAATCGAGCTAATTATCCAATTCTGGAAATTCCAATGCTGCTCATATTTTTTTTAGTGCCGTTTTAATACAAATGGCCATTTTAAAAAGAACTTAAAATAAACTACTCTAAAGTCGATATTTGTGTTGATAGCGTAAAGTATCTCGTAATAAATTCAAATGTGTGTAGTTTGTAGTTGCTTTAAAATACTGGCGTGAACCAACGCTTCCACTTTTAGGGAAAATGCAAAATATTTGTTATTTAATTTACAAACCTCGAATTTCTTGATATAGGAGTTTTTCTACATTGTAGCACAGCCTTATTTTCTTCGAATTCCAATTCAAAGTCTTCTTGGTTAACCCTGAAACAAGTATTCTAATTTAAGATATCTGCTTTTAGCTATACTGACCATTAATTTTATAATCACTTTATTTTCGCTTCGGTTATGGAACATGGGTACCTTTCATTTCCATAAGCAAAAAATATGTCTTCAACTTCAAAGAATTGGTTTAATGCTGTGACTACGGAGCCAGTTCTCGTGAAGACCTTTCGGACACAACCGGTATCTAATTTAACACATTCTGTAATGGCTGCTAGTGCGTGTTCCAAAGTGGGGCTATTTCGTTTGTTTAGTAACAATCTGCACACCTGCGGACAAACATAACTTTAAACAAATAATATAAGTGGGTTTTTAACATAATATGTATACGTAATTCACCATAACAATTAAATTATTTTCCTGTTATTTGACGTATTTACTATAGAAGCCAGATTTTCTATGTAATGTAGGCACAGTGATTCATAATGAATAAAGTTATCAAAGAATTCTTACATATGTGCGGAAATAAAGACGTCTTAATTTGCAATCAGGGTGTGACACATGATTGTGAAGAATTGATAACCAAGAGTGATAATTTACCTTTCGTGGTTTCACTCCATTTCTAATAATAGTAACTATACGTGGTCGGACTACATTGTCTCCAGCTGGGCTAACTCGTGCTGTCCCGTTGCCAGTAGTGCTACTACCATTTGCCTGAAATATTTTTATCTTGTTACTAACATAGAAATCAAGGTAAATTATAATGAGCCAATATTAGAGTATGATAAACTATGTGACTGAGTTGTTTTTACCATACCTGCAAATATCGGGACAGTCTATTATTAGCTCGGGCTGGAGAGGGACTTGAGCTGTCACTCAGAGACTCTGGGCCACTCAGTCTGAAAGATTGAGGGGTCACTGCACTGGCTTCATAATCTAGACGTTTGAAAGGCTCACCAAATCCACCACAGACATATGATTGCCCATCTTCTAGATCATCCAGTTTGCCTATCTGTAAAAACGTTTAAAAACATTAAATATATTTTATTTTAGGCCTATTCAGTCACTTATAAAATGTAAGAACTTTGAGCTTGGTTTCAATTGGTATTTTCTATGGGAAAGAATGGGCCAGAAGCTCCACTGCATATTCAGAAACAATAATTTATTTGTAAACATAGGTCAATTTCAATAGTATGAGGTGTTAAAAATAGGTAGATCCTCTATGTTTTGCCTAGAGGCATACAAATATATATAATTAACATTGTCAGTTTTCATTTAACTTCTGAGATTATGTAAACTTTCATGTCATTAATAAATTTAAAATTAATATTATATGGCACATTGTTACCAATTAAATTAAATTATATCAGTTTCACTAAATGTCAGAAATTAAGTTATATTTAATATTAATACTAATATCAAATACAATTCAGAACCATCAAAATAAGTCAGATGATATGCAATTTTAATATGTAAACTTTTATACAAAGTCAATAATAATAATAGACACATGCATATCATTATAAATTAAGTAAAATTAGTTTCAATAAATGACAGAGATTAAGTTTCACATGATATTATTGCTACTTTTATTTAACTGCATTTTTATTTTGTTGCCGAAGTTAAAAATATTTGTTATTAAGGTGAATGTTCCGCTGGCCTGTTCATACATTTTTCGTTCGAACTATACTCCGTACATAGACACTTTTTGCTCAAAACGAATCACTTTATCACTTTTCTACAATGAAATAGTTCCGCGTGTAACTTTTTGGTAAATAATTTGCATTATATATTGAGAAAAACAGTCTAGAAAACCGGGCAAAATTAGACATTTTGTTTACTAGTGTGAGTGCGATTTGACAACCAAGCTTGCCGCCATGAATGCGATAGATTATAATACTTAACGCTAGATGGCGTGCAACCGATATTGTAAATTTGAAAAATCTTTACTAAATTTATAATAATGGTTTCCATTAAAAAAAGCATTATAATAACGTAAAACTAACTATCATAAACGAAAACATAAAACATTGTTGTTGTCAAATATTGTTAGCGTTAGTTATTATTATTGTTACTAGCAACAATTTCGTCAAACGAAACCTACGAGAAACAAAACGCGACGTTGCCGTACTTCCTAGTTCCTTCCTACTTGACCCTTTGACCCGTAATGTTTCTAAGAAAAACCGTTGCCAAACTTCGTTCGATTCGATAATTCGGTTGACTTGTAATAAAATACATTTTGAAGCTCTAGGCTAGCAGTGATAGGTTTTACGCGCGGAATTTCTTGTATGTTTTGAATTTTATGCATTTTCATAGATTCGAACAAATATTTCTTGTATGTATTTCATTCCAATTTAATGTAATTATAGCAATGTATTGTAGTAAAAGTTGCATAGACGCAATTTTATTTTAAAATAAAAGTAGGTACCAATCTTTCGGTGGTATTAGCAAGTCGGCCCGTGAGTTTAGCTGGCTATTTATTACAAACTAAAATCTTCTCATAGAAATCACCAATCGATATTATTAACTGATTCGTTAAGTTATACTTAATTAATATCAAGTATATAATTTTTTTTTCTACTTTATAATATATTATCTATCATATGTAAATCAAATTTATAAGTCGCTTTAAATATATATATTTCCTGTCATATTCTTTTTTCAGATTAGTAATACAAATAGTTATCGATGGACAAACAAACATTAGTTTTACTTGGTATGTACCAAGTAAAACTATATCGCGTCATAATGTGCATTCCGTTACATATAATTATGGATTATGATTTATTATTTATGGTTGTTCTGCAGGGATTTATCCCCACTAGATATTATTTTCTTAATTGTCAATCAATATTATATCAAAATTATTTGGGTAAGTAAAATTTTACTGCTATAATTTTCTCAAAATGCGAATGTAATTTTGAACGTAATTTGGAACGTCAATATTTGTAATACTCTGTATTATCTACGGACATTACTTTGCATGACATGAGATTGCATTTCGAACGAATTCCGAATTTATAAAAGTACCTAACATATTCACATATATACATATATTGTCTTGTATATCATTTGTTTTTGTGTATTTCAGTTTAGGTTTACATCTTGGTTCCTACTGTCTGATGCTGCGAGAAAGATAGCGTACCAAACGCCACGAATATTCAGGCGTCCGTAAATTGACATAAAGAGTGAAAAGCGCATTCAAACGATTATATGGTGACTGAACTGCAAGGACTATTATTGCAATGTCAATGGAACTGAAAACAAGGAAGGAAACTTCGTAGAAGATCTAAAAAAAGGATGCTCCAGAAGTGTGGGCACTGATTTATGCCACCAATGAAAAAATTGCCTTGAAGGCAGGCCTTTTGTCAAATGAGACGACAAATGTGGCAGAAAACTTTATGAGCGTAATAAATAAAATCAGCTGAGGAAAACGAATTAATCTAGGTAAAGGGGGATCGTACCAACGTGTTCATGTGGCAGGTAAATACTATATACATTTACTTTTCTATTAGAGCAAACAGAAGTTGGAACCAAAAAGAAATGTTATGTTTACCAGTACTGTTTCCTTATACTTATATTGTACATAACATACATATAATTTCTATCTATTTTTTTCATATTTTCTAGTAAAATTATATTTTATTTTCAGGGCTATCGCTTGCTACTGGACACAAATGGTATAAGACTGCATGGAAAAAGCAGACCACACAGAGTCCAGGAACACATTTAAAAAAATACATAGAGCGAAAGGAACAGAGCAGAATACGATAAGATTTGTCAACACTCAAACAATTTTTTGTTCGAAGAGAAAAAAACACAAACCAGACAAGAATTATGGACCTGAACCGAGTGATCCAATTGATATTGATGAACTACAATTGAGAATATGGTGTGAAGAATGGTTAGCAGAATTAATAAAATTTATAATTCTATTGCATGTCCACTATATTTTAGCATGATAATTACTCTTACTATAATATTAAATTTATTTCAGGTTCAAGGATGAATGCGTGTCAGTAACATGGATAAATGCTACTTCAAATGTTTTATTTCAGTCAATGAACCTTAGACAGTTATAGAAGTTTGTCGAGATAATGAATTTATCAGCAATATGATGCCAAAGCCATTAGACTTTTTAAAATACTGTATTCTGCCAGAAATCATTTTGAACCATGGTCAAAAAAATGTGAAATGTATAGATATGAAAGGTACACTAAATTATTACTCTTTTTTATTTATTTCATAATTTCCATAAATTTCAATCTATATTAATTTTTTCTTGTGGAAAATTGTTCTTCAACATCCACATAAAAAGTTACACACAAAATATACTAAGTATAGTCATTTTCTTTTGCAGCAGCTGTTAAGTGGTGGTTTTCCGGACAAGAACTTCAGGATCAAATGATTGTTTTAATTGTATGTTTAGAATCTACATTATCAATGTTTACAATCATAGAGTGAATGAAAAGAACTTTGTAGCTTTTTTATTTCCTTTACAATTAAAACAATACTTTAGCAGATATGTATAACCATTTGTTAGTTATGTTTAAGTTTTACAAGAATAAAAATGTGATTATGGATGCTTAGATATTATCAAACATTTTTCCACCTTCTTGGTTGCAATCTCTTATTCTAATTTGTGTTTTAAATTTGTTGTCTTGTTTATGAAATAGAGTTTCTAGCGTTTGTCTTGTACTGGTGTGTAATTAATTTTGAAAAAGATTGTTTTTTAGTAAATGGTCATGTATCAAGCATTTATGTCTCTATAATTACTTGTAATAATTGTTAGTTGGAATATGTTATTTTAAATAATGTAATAAAAGGTAATAAAATAAAACTGTCTTATAATGCATTCTTGACATTCATTTGATTCACAAAATTAGAGGTCAATTAAATAGTTTACACCTGAAATACCGCCTTTTATTTTTATAATATAATCATAACAGGTACTCCCCCAGACATAATTATAATTTCTACAGAAACCAGGCTTATAACTTTTAAATGCACGCCATCTAGTGGTAATTTTGTTAGATTTTAAAGTAGTCGTTCGTGTCTATGTGTGTGTAAACGATACTATAAGCAGAGTTGGATATTAGTATTTCGAAAAATGGCGAATCAGATGGGTTTTGAGACTATAATTTGACTAACTTCGATAAAGTGGAATGTCCGATTTACGCTGTACTATTTCTGTGACTTAATATTGTTTCAATTACACTCAAAACAAAATAAAACTGAAAATGTTGACTTCAGCGCCATCTAGCGGGAAAATGGCCACGAACAACCCGTAGCAATCACCTTAAACAAGACAGACCTAGTAATGAATATTAATTATGTATAAATACAAGTAAGACTTACTTTTCTACCCTCAAGTGAATATATTGCCCTCACACCACTTGGCAGAGTTACATTGTCGACTAAAACCCTTGTTAAATCTGCTGTGAGACTATCAAAGGACCTGTAACAAAAAAATAAACATTAATGATGATATCAATAAACCTGCCAGCAACTTGTTACATAAATATCAATTATTAGCAGGTTGATTAACTTTATTTTTTATTATAACTTAATTGCAGAATCTTTGTGTACTAGATTCCAAGTTCTGTTTTGCATGTATTACAACCATTAAAAACGGTTGTGATAATTGTGTTACTAAAATTCAGTTCAATGTGACTCAGTTCTCAATGCCTGAACACTAAATGCATAGAAAATTAGAAAGCAAACAGACACACTCTGGCAATAACAGGTAGGAAGGTAACAATATGTTTTTTTATTGAAACTAAAAATTTGCATTTATTTGAAATCAGATCTAGTGGGATATTTATACATCACGGGAAGGAAAGGCAAAATTACAATCAGTCAATTATCATAGCATCCTGTACAACCTTGATAGTATAATTGTTGCTTATTTTGCTGATTACAAGTGTGCAATCAACATGAACTAGACTTCATAGGTTGCTTGTGGATGTTATTATTACATAACAACAATTATCAAATATAAAGTTATATTTAAATAACTGTTATCCCTAATTAAACCTTACTTTGAAAGTATTTATCTATTCAGTTGCACTAATTTTATGATCATTAAATTATATAAGATATAATCTCATTAAAAAGACAGTAATGTGTTTATTTATTAACCATAGTCTTAATAATTTTAATCTAGTACTTAGCTACTTGACTTTGTCATAACAGCAGTTAACACTTTATCTCACACAAATAGCTAATAGTTAGATTATTAAATTGTAAACAATTTGGACTAATGAGAATTATGTAGGGTGACTATGTATCTTGTAGTGATAATTAAGCACTTTAGAATCACATAAATCTGCTGAATGACATGAAAACAGATGACTGTAGAATTGCTAACATGCAATTACCTGGTAACAACAATTGAACATTGCTTCATAATTCACAATTGAACTGTAACTACTTACATAAATACTTTATAGACATCTAATTTAGAATATTCAGCTATAGGTATGTATAAAAGTGAAAGTGATCCAAACATTTCCTAACTAGAACTAAAACTTATTCAGGGTTTATTCAACTATTTTAGATATATTACGAACCTGTATCTCTCTGGCAAGACTGGAATTATGACTCCTGAGTAGAACTTATCACCATTTCTAAAAAATCTGACTCGTTTAGCTTTCCGCGCGGCTGGCGTTCGGAGTAGTACATTACGTCGGTTCGTCCTAGTTTTCAAAATTTCCATATCGCTGAAGTCCTTTTCAAGCTCACATACGGAGCTCGATCGGCTGCCGCTACGGCTCAAGTTATTCTCCATCTAAAAAGTAACAAAAGTTCAATCAAAGTCACAAATTGGAGCAGCATAACGGATCCTCTTTACAACACAATCTAACCCTCACCTTCTTTTCCTTTCGGTTCAAAGAACTATTATTTATGTAATGAAGGAACAGGAAGTCATCACTTTTATTACTTTCTCATTTTGCACTTTAAAAAGTGAAAAATATACAGGTAATGAAATCAGAATAAAAAATTCTGTAAAACTCATGAATCACACAGAAATCAGCGCAGACAGACGAGACAGACCAATCAAACGAACGAACAACTATGAACAAAATTGATGTGAAGGAAGAATTGAATGCAATCTGTGAATGAAGTTATGAATGAATGTTTTTTTTTTTTTCATCCTACCTTTCCATCGACAGTAGAATATGGCTTAGCACTCTTGTGCATTCGCCAGCATCAAGTTTTATAAAGATATAGTTTATTTCGGGTGGGGTTTGAAAAGAAAGGTAGAGAAACATTTAACGCAAAAAGGAAAGGTAAAAGAATTTGGAACTACATGGATACAGGATCAGGAATGTATAAAATATATTACAAATTTAGTTATTAAAAATATTACATACCGTAAAATGGGGTGAATAGAAACGCAGGGGTGAATAGAAGCAAAACTTTGATTTGGTTTTTCACTTTGATACCATATTATCAGCTTCTAAAAAAGCATCGACTTTTAAGAATAGCAATTCATTAATAAATTGATATAGCCAAATGCTGCAAAACATATTCAAATATCGTGAAAATACCCTTTGAAGTTTTGTTTCTATTCACCCCTGATTTTCTATTCACTCCATTTGACAATAAAAAAGACAGAAGCTTGTTGAAATTCTAATAAATATTTATACATGTTTACGGACGGATATTATTATCATAAATGTAATCAGAAAGCACACTATATATGAAGGAGTTAATAGAAAAGAGAAGAGTTTTTATTGATGTAGGGAAAGGGACACGGCGGAATATCAAACTATTTAAAAAGGAAGTACGGTAATGAACCGGACAGGAAAAGAATATACGGTTCAGATCCCCAAAGTCATGTCCACATTCACATTGAGGGCAATCTATAATATTGAAGCGTGCAAGGTGCGTCAGACAAGTAGTATGACCTAAACGCATTCTTATTAAAATGGTTGTCGCGATTTTGCTAAGTCTGAGAACAGAGAACCAAAGTTTACATGGAATTTGTGACTGAATACTAAAGTAATATTTCCCTTTTGAACGGCTGCTTTCTGCCCAAACTCTATCTCAAGAATCTCTATGATAATGTCTAGGAAGAGTAGCCAAGTCCTGAATGTAATTTTTGAGTGGAACAGTATCTCCACACACCACAGCCTCATTTGCAAGTCTATCAGCTTTTTCATGACCATTTATACCATAATTACTCGGAATCCAGACAAAAACAACAGAAAAGTCCTTCACAACACAGTCGAAAAGTTTACTCCTAATATTTGCATTTCTCAGGAGCGCCTGAAGCGCTCCACTCATGAAATCAGTTAAAATTAAACTATTTCTAAGTTATAAAAGTAAAATGTATTCTACAGCTTTATGGATACCAAAACATTCTGCAGAAAAAGCAGTTGCTTTAGGTGGGCACTTTACCTTCTTAACGATATTATACTGTACATGATATATTCCTACTCCCACAAAATAATTAGATTCATGTTTGGATGCGTCAGTGAAGATATGATGCCACTCGGGCCAATTTCTTTGCACAATAAAATTAAAATGTGGATTAGTGTTATTTTTATGTGCTAAACAAATCAAGTTTTGGGGACCAGTGTGTGGATGCATGAAATGATTTAAATCGGATATAACTTTTAATTAAACAAGGAAGAGATTTATGATTCCAATAATTTGATTATTCAATGAGATCAGCAAATATTTGAAGTTTTGTATTAAAAGACTATTAGTAAACGGTAAAACACGGAAAAACAATCGGTCAGCTAAAAATTTACGTCTTAGACTTAGCGGAGGTTCGTTATACTCAATTTGTAATGCGTTAATAGGACTATATTTCATAGCTCCAGTGATTATTCTTAAGGCCATTATGGATGCATATGGATGAAATCCAGTCTTCTAAGGGCAGCCACGTTAAAAGGCTCCAATAAGAAGATTCCATAATCAAGAACACTTTGAACCAGAGTATTGTAAAGAAGAGGAAAACGGATGAGCACCCCACCAAACACCTGATAGGCACCTCATTAAATTTAGAAGTTTCTGACATTTGTTTAGAACATAATCACAGCGCGGAATACCTGTTAGTTTAGAATCCAAAATGATACCCAAAAACTTGACCTGATTTATAACTGGTATTTCATTATTGTCACAATCTATAAATATCGGAGGATAAATACGCTGGCGAGTGAATAAGACTAAAGAACTCTTATTCGCTGAAATGCTCAGGCCATTTTTGTCCATCCAAACTTTAAACAGACTAGAGAGTTAGATAGCAGAGTACAAAGAGAACTTGATGAACTCCCCGTAACGTACAAAACTAAGGCATCTGCATATTGCAGGATGCTAGTTGAATTTTGAAGGGAGGAATGTAAATCATACGTATACAAATTAAATAATATAGGGCTGAGAACTGAACCCTGTGGGAGACCTTTCCATACTAGCCTACTGTCATCCTGTGTTTTATCTAAGTTAATTTTTCTACCTGAGAGGAGGTTAATTAAAAAATAAATCAACATTTCAGGAATGTGAAGCTTCTTTAATTTTTCTTTAAGGGCACCCAGGAGAACATTGTCATATGCTGATTCTAGATCTAAAAATACTGTGAGTACTGATTGATTTCGAGAAAACGCAACTCTAATGTCTGTTAACAACGTAGCCACACTATCCAGTGTACTTTTGCCTTTCCTAAATCCAAATTGAGATTCTGGTAAAATTCCGCGGATTTCAAAATTCAAGACGATTTTTAACTAAGTTTTCAGCTACTTTTGCAATTACGGGTGATAAAGCTATTGGGCGATAAGATAAAGGTTCTAATGGTGTTTTACCTGGTTTCATAATGGAAATAACAGCTTGAGATTTCCATGATGGGGGGATGTTACATAACTGTATTACTTAAGTCCAAGTAGTATTAAAGTGAAGATTCATTTAAATTAACTAGGAATGAATAAGGAATACCGTCTTCACCTGGAGCGGAATCTTTAACTGAAGTTAGAACGCCCTGTAACTCTTGCATTTTAAAGGAGAATTTAGTGGACTTTGGTTATGAGAGATAGAAGGAGCCATGTTGTACTAAATAAGATCTTGCTCTGGAACAGATGTCGGAAAATATGAAAAAAATCTCAAAGTAGAACTTTATAAAGACTTTCTAGGAAAATTATTTTGAACTTGATGGGTTGAACAGTTTTTGATAAGTTGTATGTACAAATAATTTCTGAACTATGTTTGTAATTTAACCGTTTAAGCGAGCATTTTTTAAACTTAGTTTACATATTTTATTATCCTGACCGTACCTTCTTTCAAATAAAAAAAGAATTAATAAAATCGGTTTACGCAATCCAAAATTACCAACAAAAACCCAACATATAATTATAACCCGTCTAGTTTGTATAAATTAGTAACCCATTTCCTCGAGAGATGGCACTGTACTTTGGGCTACTTCGCACTGTCAAGATTTTTCCTGATTGATGGGATCGGGATGGGTATGAACTATTATATTGTCAAATTGTTCGTTTGGTCTCTCGTTGGCATTGATGGTATTTGTTCTTGCTCGTTGTCTGTCGTTCATTAAATCTTAAGTAAAGTTAGTTAAAGTAGGGATACTTATTGTGACAGACGGGAAACTACGGAACCCACACTGAGCGTGGCCCGACACGTTCTTGGCCGGTTTTATATTATAAGGATTACGCGTAGGTACGGCATGACAATATGACATTTGCTATATTGTGAGTTGTGTATACTCTCCTTAAAATTACATTGTATTAAATTATTTTTTTTCTATACTCATTAACTATTTTGAGACAAATACTATGACCTAATAGGATGTGTAAGCTAGCAAATAAGAAACAAAATCTGTAAAATATAAATATCTATAGTTAATTAATACACAAAATACACATGTCACTTGGCAACACTCAATGGCCATAGAAATAAACTAGCCACGAAAAACAGGTGACGCATTTATCAATTTCGTTTTATGTCAAAAGTGCAGACAAAGAGTGTGATTATTTTGTAATTTTCCACGTTTTTATAAATTTCTGTGTAAAATGTCATCGAGAAAAAAGGTACTGCTGAAGGTAATCATCCTTGGCGATAGCGGTGTGGGCAAAACTTCGCTCATGAATCAGTTTGTCAACAAGAAATTTTCCAACCAGTATAAAGCAACAATAGGCGCAGATTTTCTCACGAAGGAGGTAATCGTGGATGATCGAATCGTCACGATGCAGATTTGGGATACTGCTGGTCAAGAGCGATTCCAATCTCTAGGAGTGGCGTTTTATCGTGGGGCGGATTGTTGCGTCTTGGTGTTTGACGTAACTGCCCCCAACACGTTCAAGTCCTTGGAAAGTTGGAGGGACGAATTCCTGATACAAGCCTCGCCAAGAGATCCTGACAACTTCCCATTCGTGATTTTGGGCAACAAGGTTGATCTGGACAATCGCGCTGTTTCTGCCAAACGCGCACAACAATGGTGTCAAAGTAAAAATGATATCCCCTACTTTGAAACAAGTGCCAAAGAGGCTGTAAATGTGGAGCTTGCATTTCAGACCATAGCTCGGAATGCTTTGGCCCAGGAAACAGAAGCAGAGCTCTACAATGAGTTCCCTGATCAAATCAAGCTTAATGCTAATGACAATGGTCGTAACAGGGATGGTGACAACTGTGCTTGCTAGGCCCTAAGAGATACGCTTCAGTGATGGCAATTTATTAGTCTCAGATTATATAAAGTAAACATACATTAAAGTATAATAATATTCTGTAAGTAATGTTTCCTTTTATATCATGTAAAAATGTATAGAAAAAAAAAAAATGTACCACATTCACACATACTTATATTAATTGGTTTGATAAGCACTTTAAATTAATAGACCGATTATGCATTGTTACAAAAATATTTGTATGAGTTTTTCTGTGTAAAAGTACAATATTATTGATTATTTTTGGCAACATATGCAAAAATCTAAAATAAGAATCATTAGTTTCGGTCCCGAAACTGTTAAACTGATTAAAAAGTGGTCTAATATAATCTTAATTAAATTTAATTATAATAACCGTTTAATAAACTAGTTGGAATCCATTGAAAATTTGTATTTTATCAAGGTTACAACAAATGTTGTAGTAACCATCCTTATCAGTTATTCAGGCATCTAATGAAAAAGTATATACTAAAAAAGTTTTGATTTTTGTACAATTCTTGTTATTATTGAAAATTTGTAAGACAAAACAATGTTATTATTAAACAACTATTGAATAAAGCTCATTGTTTCAATTGCTTTTTAAAGACATTCTATATTACTCAGCTATTTATGATTGTGACACAATACATTAATGAGAAAGTTAATTTTATTTGTTAGAAGTGGGCTATGGATTAGTGTATACCAAAATTATGTTCTATGTATGTAATCATTAACATCATTATTGAAAATACTGTAAGGTATGATTGTACTCTGCTCTAAACAAAAGAATATTCTTCAAACTTTTGTTTCAAATGATAAGATAATGAATTCTGTTTTGGGTGTATTATGGCATACTTAGATTTCTGGTAAAAACAAAAAGTTATTAGAGGTATAATATATAATATTAATCAATTCAGAATTATTGTGACTTTGAAAAACTTTGCCAATAATGTTAGCAATACACTAAAAGCAACCTAAAATGAATTCAAAATCAATGTCTTGAGGTTTAAAGAATATTGTTTGGGGTGGAAGTATCAAGTTCATACCTCGTAACATTCATGATATACAAAATGTGATATTTAAGTTGAATTCTTTGTTAAAATATGTCAATTGTTATTTGTTCAGTTGCCTTTTGGTAAAAAAAAAAACCGAAATATACAGTATTGATGTAAAAATTCGACTACTGTGGCTTCTTCACTGCTCTGTTGGTCATAATTGGATTACCATCATGTAAGACAGACAGTGTTTGAACAGAGTTTATGCAACAATAACATTTCTGTATATATTTGGATTTTAAATATTAGTTGTAAGTAGTTAATGGTAACATTATATTATAAAATAAAATATTATTACTCAGCACTATTCATAACAAGTTGTGGGTTATAAGAACAAAAACGTTAAGACAGTGTCTCAAAAAAATTAACTAAGTAGGTACCTACATACAATAGCAAAAAGAAAAATTATCTGGTATGATGATTGAATATAAACAAAGCTTATTTTATTTCACATGGGTTATACCCATCGCAGCTTTTAAAGATACACATAATGCAATAAACAGCTTTTTATAGTTATAGAAAGTTGAAAAGCATTTGTGTTGTATGTCACTGTTGTTATTAGCATTATTTAATCTATCATGAAGTCCATTTTGTGTAGATGACTACATATAAATACAGACTATTAATGTTTTTATTATAAACCTCGCTTATTATGTTCACCATCCACATGACCTTGCCTTTTATTTCATTACTTTCATATTAGTGATCAATATGATTCTCACGTGTTTTTACTTCATATATTTTTAATTATTGTAGTGTGTAAATTTCCTACAACAAAATATAAACTAAGATCTAATTCTAAACAAAGAAAGGTAACAAACGATGTATGCTGTAATAATGGTTGCTTTTAATTTTATATTAATAAATAAAAAAAAACATGATTCCGTTTTATTTAAAAAAAAAAAAAACTGACGCCCAATTTATTATATTGTGAGGTTTCGAACTTTACTAAAAAAAAGATCCGCCAAGATGCGCTCAAGTAAGTGGTCTTTGTCATAATAATCAACTCGATTTCAACATGCCTGGAGCTGTCTATTACTTGTGAGTCATGTGCATGGGGAATTACTGTTAACATTTAGTACATACATACTATGTTTTACAGACGCGCTCAAGGACATATTCCGCTACAATTCTGTTTTCTACACAGAAAGCTGAAGGTACCTGTCAGCTACCGTATTTTTTACAGTCTTGTTGGTCTAGTGTTGAGTAAGCCTGACTGATATGCCGGAGGTCGTAGGTTTGGTTCTACGTATATCAATGTTTGATTCTCACATAAGACAATGTGTGTGATGAGCACGATCATTTGGTCTGTGTCTGGGTATAATTTTGTATATAATATTTATCTATTTAGAAATATATGCCGTATGTAGCAGTTGTCGTACTCATACCACAAGCTTTGCTTAGCTTGGAACTAGATGGCGTTGTGTGAAAGTTGTGGATTATTATTATTACCTACCATTGTGCGGATCGCCCGCAGGTCTGCTGTTTTTGGGCAGAGCACCCCGCCTTGTGGGTCTTTTGAGATCTTTTGGGTCTTGCCCTTATTTAAGTCATCGTATGCCGAAAGGAAGCAAGGGGAGCAGTTACCCCCTGCGATGCAATAATATGAGCGAAAGAGCTAGCGGAAAGCGTGAGGAAGAGGCAATCGTCCCGGCTTTGGGCGTTCAAGTCGTAGGGCAATTCTATATCGCGCGGGGTGCAGACAATAAGCGATATTGCTAATTTCGCCGTCGCTCGCCGTCCGATAAGAGTCGATGGCGTGTTATATTCCTCGTTGACCTTAAAGTAGATAGAGTGGTGGGATTTTTTTAGGTGGGAAATCATCCAATGACGTCTCCCCCTCTTGGGCGGAGTGGAAGGGCATGTCAGACTTGTACTGACTAAAACCGGAGTGGGTTCCTTCTTTGCCTTGCGTTCCTTTGTTTTGGGCCCTAGTTTTTCCTTTGAGGAGGGAACCAGTAGACTTCGACCCTTCCCTTGACCCTGACCTTCGTCGCCGTCGACGCCGCTCTGTGACCTAACCATTGCTCGCCGTCCGCAAGCCCACATGCCTGCCAAGACTGCGGGACTGTTCGTGGAGTGACATCTAGGACGACACATAGTAACTAAACTACGAAATCCTGCAAAAAAAGAAAAAATATTTTTATTTTAGTGCCCATGTAGGCCACATGGGCACTTATAAAATGTCAGAAGCTAGTGCAATTAGTTCTCCGCGCGATTTGAGCACATACAACCGCTCGAAATCACCTCTCGGGCAGTTGCCCAAACCAGATATGACTCATTATTTAGAGTATTAAGTCCCACATACCTCCGTTGAAAAGGAAGGATCCTCCGACCGTGGCCTGGAGAATTAGGCAGGTTATTGAAAGAAAGAAAAAAAATAATTTATTAAGCGTATCAGTTCCTAAAGAAGAACAAGGATACTATAGAAGTTCATATTTATCTTCTTATTGATAGGATGGCAGCAAGAGCAACCCACTGCTTGCCTCTGGTGGTGGCTTGGTCAAGTGTCATTTGAAACATTTGGAACAACGGGTCGACGGAACATTTGCAACAACGGCACAACGGAACATTTGGAACAGCGGCTCGACGGAACATTTGGAACGCGGGCGTGATCTGTTAAGTCGCGTTATTTATACTAACAGTTTTGTTTCATTGAATTTTGATTTAAAAATAATTTTAAGTAAATGTTTTTAGTCCAGGTCATTAATTATATTTACACTATTTACATGTTCCAATCTTTCGGAACACTAAATTGTTTCGGAACAGTGAGTCGGTTCAGTAAAAACAAATATTTAATGTCTGAGTAAAGAGTTACAGACGCCTACACGCAAGGCGACATTCACATAACAACCAACAGACTAATTTTGCATAAATGGGATGGCACAAAGAATGAGATTGATCACATCCATATGAAATTGAAAATAAGTTTTCAATTTTAGGAGCCATCTATCATCATGGCCATGTGGTTATTATTTAAAAAAAAGATTGAGGTTTCATCAACCTATTTTACTGCCATCTATGATCGAATAGCAGAACTATTGAATAATGACTTGAATGGACTTGAAGACGATTTCCGAACATTTCGCATGCCTAATTGGATCAAAATTCAACATTATGGCTTTTTTTCGAGGTGGGAAATGATCAAATGACTATCTTTACTGCCATCTATGATCGATTTGCAAAACTAGTGTATATTGACTAAAACGCAAATGGTTATCCAACTATTTGCCTTTTGCGGTCGACAGCAACGGCCATTCTTTCAAATGGTCTTGCAGCCTTAGGAGGTATCGGTCCTACTGGCCCCCTTCAGTTTTGCTGATATCTCTTTGAGGTTCGCGCCGTTGATTCGGGCTTGGTCATCGTCGGCCGAACTGCGATAGCTACCGGCGGCTGGGGCGTGAGGATGTCGCCAGTTTCCTCAAAGGTTGCCGCCACAGGACACGAGAGAACGAGAGGTCGCCGCCGCCGATCTCCTCCACGATGACATGGCGGGGCCCCGCCCAAGGGGAGCAGACCTCTAGCGTAGTTGACCGTATAATAGTCAACGTTATGCCTGCCTATCCTTTTCCCAACTATGATATGAGTATTTTACATGAACTGACTGCCTATTAGATTTGACCGCCACAACCCAGTCTGTGTAATAAAATCTATAGGGTAAGGTGTCCAACAGTGAACCATGAAAAAGTTGCACATTCAAAGGTCAGCTGTTTTTAAACATAATGAAGATTTTTTTTACTAGAGGACTGCTCATTTATCTGTCTTTAATTGTGCATATTAATTTTAGACCCAAACGTAATAGGACAGGATATATTTAATGTTTTTTAGAGATGGGAAATGGCTCACTGAGTCCACCGTGTGGGTCTCACTGAACCGGGGGCTAAGTCAATATGTACACAGTGAACCATCCCATTTATTTTACAGTAATTTATTACTATTTATGTCATAAAACTAAAGGTAAAGCAAATAAAAGTCCTTGTATATGTTACCAAGGAATCAACTTTATCAAAAGTAAATGTGTTTTACAGTGGTTCATTGTGTACTATACCTACCATTCAACATTTTAAATTTTGTTAAAAATAAACGAAAAGAATTACATTAACTTCAGTTTCATACGATACCCCAATAAAAACTATGTTAAGTATTTGGAGGTCGGCGGAACAGAGAGTAAAGTCCCACATACCTCCTTTGAAAAGGGAGGATCCTCCGACCAGACGGGTGGTATGTCTGGAGGGATGCTGCCCGATAGATGATTTCGGGCTGTTCTATATGTTCTAATCGCGCGGAGAACTTTGATTGCGCGATGCAGGATTAGTTCTTATGTGACGCCATAGATGTCGCTACAAGTATAATTAATAGCAAACAAAAAAACTACACATAATTAACAGAAGTAAAATGAAAAAATAGACCTTACATTTTATTTTGTTTTTTCATCAAAAATCATAAAGCACTCTGCCACACAGGTGTCTTTGGTGCTAGCTAGTTCGCGACTGAGGAGCGTGCGGCCGGCATGGTAAAATTCAAATACTTTCATGTCCAAAGCACGGCTTGGCATCGTCACGTTTACAAAGTAATAGGCGTGGATCATTGTGTACTACTAGTTCACTGTTAGACATCTCACCATATTCGGCCGACCAGGCTGCATTATGCTAATAAAAAGGTACGTTTTTCTTAAGGTATATATAAGGGAGGTAGGTTTTGCAGTCAGTTTTGCTAAAGTCAATTTTTTGATTGACGAAAAACCTACCGTCTAATATGATAAAATTCCGTCATTCAAACATCATTCATGATTGATGGAATTGATTGACGCCTGAATGACCGTGCACTGGAATCCATAGATATCACAGTAGGTACTTATCCTACCATTCCTTAGACTGATATCTAGACAAGTAGAAGGTATAGCGCTTCACGTATCTCCCTCTTGGGCTTACGTTACAAAATGAATAGCTATTTAATCTTGGCTATAGATAGTGTCATCGCATCGTCATCACGACTATCGCCTTCAAGTACCTCTGCAGTTAACAGCAATTACATCTGCAACATACATTTTTTTTTTCATTTCCTGAAAAAAAAAAACTTGCGGAAGGTTGTTCAATTACATCTACGGAGCAAGCTCTTAAAGTTTGCGGAAACCTGTCCCTTACACCTTGTATTATAATATAGCCACATCCTGGATATTTCGGTAAGTCCCCTCTTTGAGGAGTGGTTGGAAAGGCAACACGGCGTCCTTATCTTCCGCATGACGCAGGTCCTCACCGGACACGGTAAGTTCGGGAGGTTCCTGCACCGGATTCGTGCGAAAGAAACGCCCGGCTGTCACCATTACGTAGACCGCCCGGAGAACACGGTGGAGCACACAGTAGAGGTGTGCCCCGCTTGGGAAGAGCATCGCCGTGTTCTCGTGGGGGCAATCGGCGGCGGCGATCTCTCGCGCTGGGCCTTGGTACAGGCCATGGTCCGGAGCGAGGAGGAGTGGTAGGCGGTCGCCTCCTTCTGTGAAGCAGTAATGCTAGCAAAGGAGGCAGCCGATCGCGTGAGGCAGCGGTCCTCATGCTCTAACCGCCGCCGGGACTCCGATCCCGATTACCAGCCACCATAGGCGCGGGCTAGCGGACGGCGAGCAATGGGTGGCTCGCCGTCCGACCGTCTGGTAACTATCCGGACCGAGCCCAAGCTGTCGACGGCGCGTATTATTCCACGCGCGCCTCAAGGAGATGTCAAGGAGTATCGGCGGACGTAAGTCATCCTGACAGCCAGCACAACACTGATAGAATATGAGACACAAAGCACACTCAGCAATAAACGAACGGATTGGCAGGCATTCCGTGAGTACATTGAGGTAAATATCGAGCTAAGCGTGGCTCTCAAATCGCCAAATAATATCAAGGAAGCTGCCAAATATATAACAGCCCTTATACAGGAAGCTTGCTGGAGGTGTACTCCTGAACTGAAATACAATAATGTCTCCACAAATCAGCCCTTGCACCTTAAGCAACAGATCCTTGAAAAATGTCGCCTAAGAAGAGTTTGGCATCAGACACAGCACCCAATGGACAAAACTGCTCTGAGTAAAGCGACGGCACATCTTAAGTCCGAGATTACTCGACTTCATGAGGAAACCTTGCAGTCAAAGCTAGAGTCACTGATACCCACTGCAACCACAAATTATTCGCTTTGGAAATTTACCAGATCCCTGGACCGAATGTCCGAGAACTGCTTTAAATTAATGCAAGAACGCAACAGGATAAAGCAAACGCATCGGCGGCGCATGTACTCCCAATGTCAATAAGCGATGTTGCTTTTGAAAGAAGCGTTGAGGACACCCTCTGCCGATCGTTGCAGCTGGACTTACCATCATAACCAGTTACAACTCGGGAAGTGTGGGGAGTAATAAAAAACCGTCAGGTTTCGATTTAATAACAAAGGGAAACTAAAAGAACTACCGAAAAAAACAGTAACTTATTTAACAACTCTTTTTAATGGCATCTTGCGCGTGCAATATTTCCCACGTTTGTGGAAATCTCTCAAATAATAATGATCCACAAGTTTTGGAAACCTGCTCATGAAGTTACCTCTTATCGGCCGATCAGCTTGTTGCCCATTCTTTCAAAGTTATTTGAGAGAATATTGCTCCGCAGACTTTTGTCTATACTTGCTAGCAACCACACAATACCGGATCATTAGTTTGGATTCAGACAACAACACTCCACAATCGAACAAGTCCACCGCGTTTGCAATGTAATAAGGAATACATTTGAAGAGAAAGAATATTGCTCATCGTCATTTCTCGACATCCAGCAAGCATTTGACAAAGTCTGGCACAGTGGGTTGCTCTATAAAATAAAATGTAATATTCCTCACAGCTACTAACTACTACTGGATTCGTATTTGTCCCTCAAGGGTCTATTCTTGGTCCGATGTTGTATACAATATACACAGCGAACCTGCCACAAGTACCAGGAACTAACACCGCCACATAAGCTGATGACATAACCATTCTAGCCAGGAATAGAGACCCTGTAGCTGCGTCAAAAATACTGCAAAAGGGTCTTGATGAAATTAGCACTTGGTTAAACAAGTGGAGAATAAAAGCTAGTGCCAGCAAATCGGTGCAAATAACATTTACCCTGAGACGCGGTGGCTATCTGTCAGTCTCGATAGCAAAACTCTAACCCATAGTTAAAGCGTACGATACCTCGGTATGCATCTGGACCGCCGTTTGACCTGGAAGAACCACATAAAACGTAAAAGAGATGAGCTTAACATCCGCTACAAAACTCTTTATTGGTTAATGGGACGAAACTTAAAGCTCTCTAAGATGTACAAAAGCATACTCAGACCAAGCTGGATGTATGGTGTCCAACTGTGGGGGAGCGCTAGTGACTCCAATATAAACATCCTACAGCGACCTCAAAATATTATACAAAAACATATAACAAGTATACCATGGTTTGTTACAAATGCCGAGATACTTGGGAACCAACAAATCAGCATGGTGAAAGAAGAAATCCAGTACAGTTGTGAAAGTTTCAAGAAGAGGCTAGCAAATCATCCTAATGATCAGCTAATACGTACCAGGCATGAAACCCGCTTGAAACGACGCTTGATCCTGGTACCAAACCAGGTTTAGCCATTTACATTGAGAAGTTGTCTCCGCTGGGGGGCACACTTGACATGACACAGCGCACTTCACAAATTTGCTTATAGTCAACGACTGATTGCAAATGTACACAGAAGAAAAAAAATTCAACGGGCAATTATAAAAAACCTTTTCCAGACTTGTAAACGTTTATAAATCCCTTTATAGTCCTGATACAGTGATGGTCAAGACCATCACTGTATCAGCAAAATACGGTTTTATAATAATGCCTTGGCATTATTATAAAACCGTATTTTGCTTGCTGGGACACTTTTTATTTCGGTACGCATCTTAGAGTATAGAGGAAATTAAGGAAGGTGGATCTATAGAGCCCTTCTAATCACCGGGTGACGCATTACCGGACTAGGTATAGTAAGAACAGAAAATACTACGGCCCGGGTCCCGCGCATTGGGTGGGCCTTACTTGGATGGACAAAAACAAGTCAAGATACCTGCCATATGAAATCTTATCACTTTTGGATCTTCCATAAAGGCAGTAGAGGCAACTGCCTTTGGGTCCATCACTATATCAGACAGCTTGAAGTTATTTTTACTATTTTAAAATGATTCCTTTATTTCTTAGAAATCATGTCTTGATAGGCGGACAGAAGAACAACAGGGTGAGCCTTAAGCGTTCCATATTTTGCATTAGGGTGCTTTTGAGTATGGTGCTCTCCTGAACTGCAAAATAGTCCTACTTTCGATAGTATAAGGTAGGTGGTTACCTACAATCTCTGTGTGCGTATGAGAAATATGAACGAACGAAGTAAATAACAAAGTGGTGCCTGTTGCAAATCATGCTGCATCCAAACATTTGGCGTGTGACAGTGTACAGTTTATGTAGGCGACGGTTTCACGTTACTTCGGTATTTGCTGGAGTCATTCATGTATTGGCACTCAGAAGAATAACGGCTTTAATTCAGCGTGCGCATGCGGGGGGAGGGGCGGAGCCGCGGGGTGTGGCTCGCTGTTTCAGCCGGCTAGTTGAGCGCTCGTAAAATTCAGTCTTGCTTGTGACATGAAAGGGCGCGATCCTTCACACGTAACACGGTGCTTCGAGCAATGCATCACCATGAACAAACGCCAGGGAATGCATGTAATGGTGAGTGTTTAGAAAATATTCCTCATTGTACGTATTTGTTATTAACATCTTTCTCTTTTATGAAATATGTCCTTCTAATATTGTATGGACACATCGTAGAGTTGTATTTCATAATTCCTGGAACAGCTCTAATTGCTCGTGTTATTTAATTCCAACAAAACTGTTGCTGAGTGATGTTTTTTCAGTTACAAGTGATTTAGAATCGTTGAAATGAAATTTTGATTATTCTTATAATTCTAAGCGTGCAAAATGCAATTAATTTTTACTCATTTTCGTTCGTTGTTAATTAATTTCAGTGTTGTGTTAGAACACATACAGAAATTAATTTATTTTGGTCAAATATTTTCGTTGCATACATTTAGATAAAAAAAAACAGAACAGATTTTTCTTAGCGATAACAGGGTGTGCCATTCAATATTACGCTTTGCCATCAATATTTTAATTAATGCATGTCTAGTTACTTATCAGATGAAATCATTCGTCAGTATATGTCTGTTGTTCAGTTTTTTGAGACTGGAAAGTTTGTAGTAAGTACCTACTTAAATTCCTTAATTCCTATTTGCCAGACTAAACATGCAAAAAGCGGCGGTCATGTTTATTTTACAAGCTTTTAATTTTTTGTTAAAAGGAAAACCAATACTAATAACATTAAGATGTACGGTATCGAAGCTGGAAGGAGGCTAACAAATACGAAATCAAACATTCATATTACATCATTTACTTGGAAAAGCGCTGGCGGGGCCTAGTTATTTCTGCAAAGGTTTTACCTTATTGAAATTGCTACCCAATAACGAAATATAATTTTGTTTGTGTATTATTTTATTGGTTTAACAAACTACGTAGAAAACTTAAATATTAACTAAACGGTAAATACCTTTTTCACTACCTGCTCGATACACAAACATGCACCTGCCCTTTTATATGTCATACAACCATCACTTAAGTAAGTCATTCTGTCCCTAGGGAGATAATGTAGTATGAGCGATACCTAGGGAATAATGAGATTTGAATTTGGAACGTCAAAAACATTGAGTGAATTAAAATGTAAGTGCATCATTAGTTTATTTAAAGATCAACCTGGGCAGTAACAAAAAAAAAGAATAAAATGTAGCCACATTTTATTCTTTATTTTTTGTTACTGACGAGTCTTTGAAAAAAAAATTATGAAAGAGTGGAAGCGTTATAGAAAATTAAAACTATAGAATCTTAGAGTAGTAAAATTTGTTTGTTTCAAATCTCAAAACACGTCGAGTTGTAAATAACAACTAATAATAACAACTTATATTTCTCTAATATATCTGTTTTAGTAAATCATCTTTTAATTATCTCACAGATCGTGTAAAAAGTAGAATATCCAATACGGGGATAAATCTGTCCTGTCTTGGGTGGCTTGGATTCCTCACTTCACTCAGCTTTCTATATTAACTTAATTATATAAATCCCTCACTAAAAAAAATTGGATCAACACTTAGCAACCTTCGTTACGTTCGGAATTCAACATGCCGCCCGCGTCTTAAAAACACTGCTTCATCCCCTAGTCACATAATCTACTATTATACTAAACCTAACTATGCACATTTAATAAAACCAATAAAATAACATACACAATAAAAATAAAAATGTTTGAGGTAATTATGGAGACTATCAATAGTTAAAAAAAAAATGAAGGAGCACCTAAAACACGGTCTTGCTTCTTTCTAACTGTCCAGTTATTTCTAACGACGGTCACAGGAAAAGACTCTCGCAAAACTGCCGTGAAGGTCAAAGTCAACCACAAATTGGTGGTATCCGCAGACGTACTCGTAGATAGGTATCATTCTATTTTTTCGGTTTTTTGATACTTGAAGTAGGCAGGTATCTGTACGTACTTATATAATACCTTCAAGTTGAGTCACAAGCCAAGTCCGTAGCTAGATTGAACTAACATTAAATTCAAAATGTTTTAAGATCTATACTTTGTTTCGAACTATTCATTTACAGCTCAGGCAGCCTCCTATTAGTCTATTTTTTTTTTTAATTGTGTTCTGAGATGTAATCACCCAAATTGTAAGTTTGTGAAAACATATTGGATCAACCATCGGACAATCCGACGTACGGTGAGTATCCACTCTTACGTTGTTGAAATTTCAACTGTTTGGACTGAGCGTTCCGCTTCGTCGTTTATACCGAGTACTTCGAAGGACTGGAACAATTTGTCTGCTGCGGTCTTCCCGTCCAACCATAATTTAGGTGTCTTCAAGGCTAGAGTGACTAGGCTTTTAATACACTAGTGACTCGCCATCAATGATTGCGTCTCTGCTTACCAACAGGTGGGATCGCAGTTAAGCACTGGTTTATATCAATTTAAAAAAAAAAAAAAACATATTCATTTCTTTGATCGATACCTAATTAGATAATGCCGGAGGGATGGTTTCAATAACATGTGTGTTTCAAATGACTTCTGTCATATATTATTTATTATTCGTTATTTATAAATAAAATTGATATATAGCAAACAACAACCACAAGCTTTCTCAAGTTTTGCCCGCGTTATAGACAAAAATATAAATTATTTAGCATTAAATACCCCTCAGGAAAATGCAACCAGGATAACACAGGTATCCTATGTCTTAATCTGGGCCATGTTGTGTTCGTGTACCTTTAAGTGTTCCTAATGTCATTCAGATCCGTTCAACCTTTAAAGCGTTATTGATTGCCACAAACTTTCAAACATACCTACTTACTTTCACATTTATACTTTTAGTAGGAGTGGATTTAGACAGAAGTGAACCCCATTTATTAAGAGTGACACGTATTGATTTTTAATTCAACGTTAATTTTTGTAGAAATTTATGTGTATAATAAAATATTTCTTCTTAGCCTGAAAGCTTAAAAGTACGTCTGAGTGTACTTTGTGTTTTTGTATTATATTTATGTACATAGTTAGGTTTTAATATAAATAGTTTAGATAATGTTTAAGTTTTTTTTGTAAATATGTAGATATAATATTGTTACGAACGTGAGCAATAAATATCTTAAAAATTAACTAACTAAGAATATTTATAACCTAACGTATGTATATTTGCAAAAATAAATACACTCAGGCGTTGAAACGTGCCCAGAAGACAGACCACGTAATGGTAATTCTTTAGGCTAAGAACAAGCCAGTCCTTTAATCACATAAACTGTCGATCAGTCGGTGAGAATTATCTTTGAAAGTGTACTTGGCATCCATGACCCAAGCTTTTTGTCCTCAAACGGGCGAAAACTGTAATTACCGATAACGGAACAGTATTTGCGCCGTTTGAGGGTCTCAGCAGTCGCAGCGGCTGCGCTAGCATAGCCCGTCTTACTTAGAACATGAGATGGAGCAAGACTTTTGGCACAGGTTCGGTCTCACAACAGAGCTCATTAATTGAATTTCAATAAAGTAATGCCAATTTTTAGTCACGTAAACTGTCGATCAGTCGGTGAGACTTATCTTTGAAAGGATGATGCGTAGTACGCATCAGGAACCCATGACCCAAGCGTTTCGTTCGTCCTCAAATGGGTGAAAACTGTAATTACCGATAAGGAAACAGTATTTATGCCGCTTCTCACGCAGGGTCTCAGCAGTCGCAGCGGCAGCGCGGGCACAGCTCTTCGTACTTGGGATATGAAATGGCGCAAGGCTGTCGATACAGGTTGGGTCTCACACTAGAGCCCAATAATTAAATTCCAATAAAGTAATACCTAAATAAAATTGGCGGCTTTCCCGGAAAAAATATTTGTACCTATGGCCTACAGATACCTAGGTGTTCCAAGTCTGGGTGTCTTGTATATATGATTTTACATATTTGTGAATGCACATATTATACAGGAGTAATTTCTAGTGTGGGGCAACGCTTTTTTTAAATAACAAATAAAAAAAATAGTCGTTATTTTTTCATAAGCGCGGCAAACAATCCAGCACCAAAACACAGACAGCTTCATATTATTTTGCACGCGAATGTTACGTGTCAAAGTAACAAAGAGTGTTTCAAACCAAGTCGTACATTATTATTGGCTGAAAATAAATTGACATCGTCTGTTGTATGGACATTCGACATTCCTATTGATGGTCGTTGCCCCAATTGTACTGTTGTCATGGACTCGTGGACCTCGAGTTGAAACAATATACGTTCCGAAAGAGTACTCGCGCTGAGATTTTATTCATGTACTCAACTATATCGCTCAATCATCTGGCATCCAATCATCGGGGACCAGTTTGCTTTTTTTTGCAATTTGTCTGTTAATTCTTAAGAGCATATAAACCCGACATACATTTTTATTATTTTTCATACAACCACTCTTACGTGACTTTGATGTTATTATTATTAGTATATAACTTTATTGCACACCTTAACATAATACAGGACAAACATTTATTCATAAATAAGTGTACAATAGGCGGTCTTGCACAATTGCCCTGTGCAATACACAGGGCAATTTCTACCGATATGCAATATGGATTGAACGAAAGGAAAAGATTTTGGGCTGTCAGTGTACAACAACATAGATAATAATGCAAAAATGTAAAAAAATAATAATAATACTTAAAAATATAATACAAAAATAAAAAAAACAAATAATATACTAATAAATATCAAAAATAATTATAATTGTATTACATATCTTTCTCTAGATATTTTGGAAAGACAGATATCTTGTGGCTATTATCTTTACTATTGAAATCAAATCATTTTGTGTAAGAAATAAAAATCTTGGACTTTAATCAAGATATTCTGAATGACGAATATTTAATTTTATTCCAAAAACTTTTTCAACTTTAATCTATCGTCATATCGGCTTATTTGTCAGCTTCAGTTTTGTAGAATGCAACAAGCATTATACTCAAACTTTATTTTAGTTTCTATATTTATGATCACGGAATGCTTGTAGGTACCCATTGAACTAGACCTTTGCTTGAAAATACTTTTAGTGACTTATAAGAAATAGCAACTGCACTAAATAATTCCAATTTTGTGAGACAATTTAGAAGAAAAAAAAAAGATTTAAAAGAATTTATTAGTATGTACTTAAAGATGATTTTAATTTTACTTGCGTTGTCAACGCTTGCCGTCCTCAAATCCTTGCCTACGGTGACTTGGAATCGCCTCGCAGCTGCCGACGCTCGGGGCGTCTCATGCGGTGGCTGGGGCGTGAAGATGTCCTTATCCACTTCAGAGTGCCATCCAGACATAGTTGATACCCGAATTGTCACATGTAGTACTCCAACATCATTAAAAAAAAGATAACAGGAATTTTCTGGACACGCTCGTAGACCTCATCCTTCGCATTCTTTTTCAAGTTCGGGCTCATTTGTAAATAAAAAATCACACATAAAAATCTTAGCATAGCTTTTATAATTACAGTAACACTATGTATGGATTTCTTCTATGAATAGATCGAAATGGCACCTTGTTCTGTTAATTTCTATGTCAATACACTTATTAGGAAAATACTTATGGCGCAAAATAAAACGCTAGACTCAGTACAGACGTACTCAAATATGATTATACTATAGTCTAATAAGTACATATCTTTCGGTCACGTTACAATAATATCCGAGCCAAATGGGCAACGACACTGAATTAAAATGATTATTTATTACCATTGTCATCGTGTATGGGATCGCTTGTGTTGTGTCCACATGCACCTGTGTCATTGGACACAGGTGGATATTGATCCATATGTTGTTTTCCATCCACTTCATTAAAGCCATTTTATTATCACGTGTTACATGCAAATGGAATGTACAAGTAATTAAGGAAATAGTCTCTAATAATATCAGCATTAGTTGCAATGATGAGATTTTTATTGAATATATTATATTAATATCTCTATTAGTCGAACTGTTGACAGTTTTAGTGCAAGACAGTGGTTGATTTATTCAGAGAAGCTTATTTCTTCATACCAATTGTAGACATGCGATTCGTGTTTGACGCTGACAACTTATGGAAATACTCGAATTTGGAATAGAGTATTGTGTTGTGTAGCTGAAGACAGACACGTAGGTAACACGTAGTTAAGGTTTCAAACGAACTATGTGGTACTTGACACCTACATATTTAATAAGTCGGAATATGAAATTGTAAGTAAAAACTCAGTTTCATATTTTGATTACTTCTTGCGTTCCACATGCAAGAAGAAATCACAAATTTGATCATTATTTTTTTATTGAAATGACTACTTCTTCATTTTGATTTAAATAGTGACAAACATATTAGTATAGTATACTCGTTGATATTTTTACAATAATAATTAATATTATTATAATTGAAATATTACCATGCTGCATAAGTTTACTCCGCGTAGTAGATGCTTTATGCATGGTTAATGTAGTGACTATATGAATATTGACGTTGTATTTTAATTCAATTTATTTATTGTTTTGGATCTTTAATTGGAATAATTTATTATAATTAATTTTATTTTATTTTTTGACATGGAAAGGATGAATTGAATTTTAATATGATCAATATCATTGTGTATGTATGTGTGTATTTTGTGTAAATTTGACTGTTATATTATGGGAATCATTTCCTGAAAATAAACGATTATTATTATTATTATTCCATTTATTAAATTATTTACACATATTAATTACATTTTTAAATATTTCTTAAAAAAAAAAACATTAAAAAAACATTTAAAAATATAAAAAATAGTAGCCCACCGGCATCGGGAACAGGGTCCAAGCTACCGGTGGTCAGGGCTCCTGAGAGAGGAATCTCCGAACAATACGCGCCGTGTCCAGGAGTACTGCCTTCTGAATCAAGCCCTTGATCCAACTGCCTAACGAGAGCCTCTTCAGATGTTGGTCGAGGCTCTTGGCAATTAAGCCATTGGCCGTCACGACTATCGGCACAATGATTGCTCTATCCACTTCCCACATGTCGACAACCTCGCGAGCTAAGTCAAGATACTTAGTTTGCTTATCTTTCTCAGCTTTCACGAGGTTCTCGTCATGAGGGACCGCTATATCAACAATCATTGTGCGACGCTCTAGTCGATCTACCACCACTATATCAGGTTTATTGGCAACAATAGTCCTGTCAGTGATGATAGATCGATTATTATTATTATTATTATTTATATTTGTACGCATAGATAACGCGTGGCAATACTCGTAGCAGGACACGTAGCAAGACTCGTAGCAATACGCGTAGCAAGACTTCGACTCGTAGCAATACGCGTAGCAAGACTTCGACTCGTAGCAATACGCGTAGCAAGACTCGTAGCAATACGTGTAGCAAGACTCGTAGCAAGACCCGTAGCGACACGCGTAGCAGTACTCGTAGCTACACGCGTAGCAAGACTCGTAGCAATATGTGTAGCAAGACTCGTAGCAAGACCCGTAGCGACACGCATAGCAAGAATCTTACAGATATCGGCATGAATCTTGAGCGCTCGGCGAAAAAGTGGGGATCGCTTTGCAACACACACACACTCACACACATCGTACACATTGGCGAGTCAATTACTGTATAAGGATTGCACTACCCGCCCCCGCGTCTCACTTCATACCACTAAAGAGACCTGATATTTCACTTCTGCGCAAGTAGAAGTCACCGCTCAAGATTCATGCCGATATCTGTAATAGGATGCGTAGCAAGACTCGCAGTATTCTAGTAACAGATATGCAAAAGATCGTAACATAGATGTAACATAGTCGTAACATATGTGTTGGAGAGCGTAATAGATGGGTAGCGTATTCGTAACAGAAATGTAGGAGAGCGTAGCAGACGTATAGGAGAGCATTGTAGATGTGTAGTGTACTCGTAGCAAGTCGCGTTGTAAGTCTCGTAACAGGTCACGTAACAGGACTCGTACCTGCTGCGTAAGAGAGCGTAGCACTCGTAGCAGATGTGTAGAAGAGCGTACCAAATGTGTAGCCTACTCGTAGCATAAGTGTGGGAGAGAAATACGGGGTAAGACTTGTAGCAGATGTGTATGAGAGCTCTTCACTCGTAGCGGATGTGTAGTAAAGTGTAGGAGAGCGTAAGAGATGTGTAGTATTTTCTTAAATGGCTCGTAGGAGAGCGTAGTAGATGACAAGTAAGAGATGCTACATAGTGGTTGCGTAGTCCACGCGTAGCTAGTGCAATATTGAACCTAATGTATGTGACTTTATACACTATTATTTGGATTGGGTACTAAGGCCCAATTTGGTTCTTTCTAAAAAGACCATCTCAGACAAATCTGCGTGGTTCTCATGTCATTTGACCATTACATATTTACTGTATGGACTTTAAAAGAGACTTTGACCCCTGAGTTTTGTTTCAGTATTTCTTCTCAGGGTAGTTAGCTAGAAAACACCGGCCTCATCTAGTTTAAAATTACGAAAAAAACAAATTGACTCGTTAAAGTGTTTTTTTAAACCTTTATGCAAAATAAATATCATTTATCATTAACATGTTAAGCTTATTTGAGGACTCGACTTAAGTGTGAGATTTTTATGACTTAATTCTGATGACGTTAACATTTTGACACTTGATAAGTGAGCTCTTAAATGATAGAGGTTTATCAATATGGGCTAAGTCCGTGCGTGATATCCATGGTATTAGAGTCCTATCAACGCCCATTGCTGGCTAATTGTGAGTGTGTCTTAAGGACTGTTGTGATCACTGTCCTGTCCTAGCATAGCATAGTCGGCCTTATAATGTTCCCACTGTTGGGACTCAGACCTCCTCTCTGGGAGAGAGTCCCTGTCCCGTCTCCTGTCCTAATATGGAAAAAATACGAGGGTTTCTGAAAAGGTATGGTCTTAATTTAGAAATTATATATTTTTCTCATTATCATTCTTGTATAAAATCCACAAGAATGGATATATTCAGATGTGTTGCGTTTTAGATACATACATAGTGCTGTTAAATTATGACTTCACACTCTAAGTAAAAGTCTAACATAGTACCTGTTTTGTATAAAAGCTAATATTAAGTTTTTATTTATTTATTTCTTTTAAAAATCATTGCCCCACATTTGGAATACCTCCTGTATCGTGGGTACGTTACATGTTAGCTCACATACACAAAACACCTAGAACTGGAACATCTATCTGTAAGTCATGGAAATATTTGTTCCGTACGGGAATTGAAACTGCGACACGTCACGTAGTTGCCAATAAAGAAGTTTTAATTTGAAACTGTTTAAAGCCTGGATTGCCCTACAAAAAAACTCAATAATTCCGTATAATCATAAATCGACACACTTTGGGAGATAACACTATCACAACAGCAACGATTACTCATAACTTAGGAGAATCGATGGTTATCAGCTGTATCTATCTTAATATCTACAAATCTATTGCATTTAAGCCTTTAATCCATTCCAATAGAATTGATAGGCTTATCTATTGTTAAGGGAATGTCTATAAAATGATATGAAGGTCGGAAGTGTCCACGCGCGTTGATTAGCTCGATATGGTTTATGTGAATGATATTATGTACAATTTTGTGTCTCAAGGTTGAGTTAAGAAAAGCTTCGAACTTTTCGTGAATTTAATTTTCTTTTTTTATGCCAGCTCATGGTAAGCAGTGATGCAATCGTTGATGGCGAAGCCCACTAGTTCATTAAGGGAGTGCAATCCGACATATATTTTCACTGTTTTTCAAACAAACGCTCTTACGCGATTATGATGTTATTACACATTTCACATTAGATATTTTGGAAACACGGTATCTTGTGGATATTATCTAGGCTCCTATTGAAATTAATTTATAAATTGGTGTAAAACTAATCCAGTAAAGACCTCTGAAAATCTGCTATTTTGCATGAACTTTGACACTTCATAATTTACTCAAAAATTAAAAAGTCATAAAGTATAACCTTGCAAATTTAATCAAGATTCCGAATGAAGGGATTTTTTTTTAAACTTTTAAGGGTTTAAAAAAACACGTATTTCCTGAAACAAGTTTTGTAAGATATTTAAGTAAATCATGGGATTACCGAATGCTAACAGAGTATTCAGGCGTTATTTTTCTTTTTTTGCGTTGTCTTTTCGTCAAATATCGCATTGGATTGCGTTAGATGAAGTAACAAGCTTTTAAACCATGCTCGATGTTGACGATCGAGTGAAAAAGGACCCTCTTAAGAGTTTATTTATTCTAACCTTGAAGATACATGTTATGAAGACTACAACAAGCAAATTGTTCCAGTTCCTTTGATGTACGCGGAATAAACGACGAGGAGAAACGCTTAGTCCGGACCATACCCCGCGCACTCTCCAAAATGCATCCTATAGAATATCGAAAGACTGGCTACCCTTCGCTTGTGCTCCAGGCTTCGTAGATTGATGTGAACCAAATCTGGTTCACAAATTAGCCTCCTCACATGCCTCTCCTCTCTCCTACTCTTACCAACTTAATTTTCCTATATTGCTGTAAAGCATCACTCACTGCTGGGCACGTGCCCAGAGGTTCCTATGGCTTCTAAACTATACGATCCGGAGACGCGATACGCAGACGGCGAGCAATGGGTGGCTCGCCGTCCGACCGTTCGGTAACCGTCCGGACCAAGCCCAAGTCGTCGACGGCGTGTACTGTACCACGCACGCCTCAAGGAGATGTCAGCAAATCGTAGGGGCCCAGCAGGGTGGAAACCTACTGGGGCCACGGGTAGTGTGAAAGCGAAACTTGGGGCCTTGGGACAAAGGCAAAGAAGGAACAGGAGTGGGTTTTTAGTTAGTAAAGTCTGACACTATCTCGCGCTCCGCCCAAGAGCGTGATTTGTCATAAGATGATTTTCCCAACCAATAAAAAAAAAGCACATATACTGCTTTTTCTGACCTTTGTAAGTTTTTTATACATAAAGAGCTTTTACTAAAACTAATGTATATACGCTCTTAAACATCTCTTTATAAGTCTGTACCAGAGTACTTACCCAGAGTGGTTTAATGAGAGAGAAGTACTCTACCAAGTAATTTTCCACTTGGGGCTTTATTTTCCATTCAATGTCAAGGAGATAACTTTTATAAGTACAATCAATTATTTTATTTACTTTGAAGTATTGTAAACAACGTTTGTTTTGTTATGAATTGATCTTTATTTTAATTGAATCGTATATTTGTTCCGATTTTGTCAATCGACTCAATTAATAGCAGTTTTTTAGAATTACTGCTTCGTAAAATTTTGCGTAGAGTTAGATTTTAGTAAATTACTAGCTGCTACTGAAGTACTAAAGAAGAAAATTGTCTCAAGGGAACATGCTTCCGGGATAAAAAGAAAATATTCTATGTGCTATTCCAGGAACTGGTCTACCCGTATGCCAAATTTCATCCAAATCCGTTTGGCCGTTTGAGTGTAAAGAAGTAACAAATAATAGGGGTCAAAGTATGAAATTGTCGTTTTATTGTAATAGGTACTTCGAATTCACATAGAACCATCACGGTTTGAGAGTTTTGAGTGAAACTTTTCTCACATGGTACCTATGAAGTTCTGCTTTTAAAAAATGTACAACATTCGATTACCGACTTTCAGTTGTTTTTTTCAGTCAGCTTAGATAAGAAAGGTAGATACTCGGGTCAAACGCCGCCACAGTCTGGAGAGAAGGTTAAGCAAAGCTTACCAATAAAAAGGTAATGGTAACTGTTTGGTGGTCTCAGCACGGTGTTTTTCACTATAGCTTTCTCCGATCTGGTCAAGCAATAACGGCAGATGTCTACTGTGCCAAACTCCAAACAATGATAGCAAAACTAGCAGAGAAACAGCCCCGACTCATGAATCGATCTTCACCATTATTGCTCCATGATAACGCGAGACCTCTTACAGCACGAGAAACCGTTTTAACTCTACAGGAACTGCAATTAGAAACCATTCCTGGCCCCCCGTATTCGCCAGACCTTGCTCCAACGGACTACAATTTTTTTCGTGATTTGAACAATTTTCTACGTGATAAAAAGTTTTTTTCTCAGGAGGCAGTACAAAATGCTTTTACACAGTCTGTCGAATCTAGATCACCAGATTTCTATCGCAAAGGCATAAATGACCTTTCTATTAGATGGCAGCAATGTATAGATAATAATGGTAATTATTTTGATTAAATAAATATGTTAAATTAATTAAAAAAAAAACAATTTCAATTTTTCAGTACAAATCGGCAATTTCATACTTCTACCTCTAATATACTAAAATTCAGACTCACAAACTTTTGCCTTTATAATATTAGATAATGTGATAATTACAGATGTGTAATATCTTTAGGGTAAGATGTTGAGCGTACAATTTTGAATTAGTAACTTTGTTTTCGCAAAGATTTTAATATCAAAGTTCATTTAATATCATACTTTTATAGAAATACCGATTTTGTTTCACAAGGTTACATCTAAATTCTCGGGAGATATTACCGGCCCTTCTTTTAGGTTACTCGTGGCGAACATATTCAACAAGTACCTAGCTAATGTAATTTAATCGTCACGATGTACTATTTTGTTAGCAAAAATCCTCCCAAATTTTCGGTAAAGTACCCCGATTGCCCTTGTGTGAAGGGCATTTCAACCAGTTGCTAGGCCTGACCCTGGATGAAACCGGTGCGTTACAAAGTCATTCCGGGTGAAGACTCTAGAGTGTAGGTGTACCTTTCGATGACATTTTCATTATTAGAGAATCAGCAAAACACGTCAAACGCCTACGCTCCCGAGTACTCGAAGACGTTTGGAAGTCATTGTGACGCATGCGTGAATATATTGATCAGTACCACGTTGATTTCGCTCTCATCGTGCTCTCCGAGTTTCTCTGTCTATCTGAAACTTTTGAAGTTTAGATAAGCGACGTAACCTTCAACATGAATAATAACGATGGTGTGGCGACCTTGAATAGCTAGCAATGAGCTGCTAACATTAGTTAGGCTCTTCAATGTATGAAACGAGTGCTTTATAGACCACATTATTAGCTATATATAGCATCGCGGTATTAATTGGTCTAAAGTAGCCCTATTATTGAGTGAGCGGAAAACTTTGTATTACACTATTAGCTGAGTCTAAAGTACTTGTTTGGTGTAGTAATTTGAGATTTACGAGTAGTTTGAACGCAATGCTTCCAGAAAGCATGCGTGCTGTAGGCCATGTCACATGACATCGTTCGCAATCTCAGAATAACTGACCGTCGAGTCTAATTATAATACGGATCTCGGTGTTCTTTTATATCCACGCAAATTGAGATAGCTGAAAAAGATAATAGCCAAAGAAAATAGCCATATTAAGAACTGAGTAAGTGTCTGCATAAAGTAGATGTGTTGCATATGTGTCCGTTCTATTGTACAGGTGAACAAACCACCAAGCTACGTATTGATATCGAGTTCGGTACTAATATCGTAATGTGTTAACAGTGAGAACAATGCGTCATACAGCAAGTTTACCGTCATACTAACAGATTTACGTTGATGCATTGATGTTATAAAACGCGGTGTGAAAAGAAGTTGCTTTCTTTGGTTTGTCGTTCATTGAAAATGGTTGTTAGAACGAAAATTGCATTTTCAGATGTTCTTAGAATATTTTACTCTGTTATTTTTTTGTATTATGTGGATGATAACTACCTATCTGCTATTTGTTAAGCCACAAAGATATTTGAATCTTGTGGCTTTGTAAAGTAATATTCATAATATGCTCATAATAGTATTTATGAGAATCTATCAATACAATAACATGTTGTACTTGTAAGGCCTAAGTTTTATATTTAACCGACTTTGAAAAAAGGAGCGGTTCTCAAGTCCTCTGAAAGTATTTTGTTTTGTATCTTGTTCAACGATTTCTTCGTTAAATGTTAACCGATTTTAAGTTTTATTTAAGTCTGTCCCTAATAAAATACATGCTTAAAATTAGTTATTTTTAAAACCTATATATAATATTAATTCTTTGTATAGAAATGTCATAATCATCATCTAGGTTATAATAAATTATGTAGGTTGAGTGAAAAATAGCTGATTTTATTTTAATTAGATTGTGTGTCACGTACAACGCACGTAGGTAGATGTTTGCACCTCTATCTAGGTAATAATACATTTGACTACTTTGCATTTTCGCTAAACGGTGCTAACAGGTTTTATTTGTAATTCTTGTATTAATTTTATAATGATTAGGCATTCAAACACTGTTCGAAACTTGTTTTCCAATAGACCTCATTAGGAACAATTAGTCTAATTAATTAAGAAAATAGTTTCAGCCTTATTACTATTTAGCCTTAGCCTATTAGTATTTAGCCTTTCAAACTATAATTAAAAAGGTAGTATGTAAATATTTGGCGATAAATGTTAAATTTTAGGTCCACAAATATATATGTAGTTTTAAATGTATCGTAAATTTGATAACTGAAGTGAAGTTGTTCTAGTTTATGTGGTTACCAGCCGTTCTCCTTTGATATGGTATCTAATTAAAATTGTATGAGATACGATTTCTAGGTGTTTAAGTACGTACCCAACCAAAGTTCAAAAACCTATCTAAATATTCAGAATAGGTAATATGGGTACTACATGCCCAATTAATGGTCAATGTTTCCTTTCTCACGTAAATATTGTAATAGTCAGTCAGGCACATGACCTTTAATTTTTTCACGACTTTGTATGTTGGCACTGGTTTTCGAACTACACAATCACATAACCAGTTTTCTTCATTGATTGTTCTTTGAAACAATATTAGAAGGAGGTGTTTGGTTGACACGAAATACGTGACACCGAAAAATATTTTTTAACCGTGAAAGAGATCATATTTTTGGCATAGGCAGAGTTATATATATATATTTTCTTCTTCATTCATTTTCTTACGCCACTAATGTATTTTCGTCCGTGTGGTTTAGACAACTTTATTATAACTGAACGCTACTTGTAAGAATTTTCCGTGTAGATATTCCTATATGGATGTAGGATTGTTGGTAGAGTCGCAGGAGAAGTGTGGGGAAGGTCAGTTGAAGGGCAAACAGGACGCAGGCGACACATGAGTCTGTCAATGTTTCTGCCACAGCTCAGGGTTCATTTACCTCCACCCAGTTAGTAAGACCTATGTGAAATTCAATTTAAGTGTTGTGTAAGGATAACATTTATTTATGGCCGTAAGTGACGTGCGGCATTCGAATATTCATTTGTTTGTAGATATCATCAAGCCTCTATTTACTATGTTTGCGCCTCATCGCATTTAAAAAAAATAGTTTTTCTCGCTATTATTCATCCTCGGTAATATATGTAGGTATAAAATACGATGGAAAAATGTCATATTTTGATATAGATATAATCAGTGATCTTAATTCTTAAGTTCTATGACAGTTAAATCGATCCGTAGTATAAATAATGGCTACTTGCCAACTCATATTCATGAAATTATTAATTAAAGCGTTGTTCACTAAATTGCTATTTGCTAATGAAACTGTAATTTTGGATAATGTTTCCATAAATATACTTAATTGGTGTCTGTGTTTTATTTTAGTCTTTATTAGTTGAAGTATTTATAAAATCTTACTAATTCTTTCACTATCCTCAAGATCACATAATAATTATGATTGAAGCGTTTGTTTAACTGTTACTTACGTTTCATGGACAATAAAAGTATTTATTTGACGATTTATATTTACAAAAGAGATATAAAAAGCATTGTACAAGTTTTAAAAGCACATTTTCATGGCATTAATGACGTTATTTTCTATCATCATATTATAACGTGGGTGGAACGTAGCATGTGCTTCTAGACACTAAATTACGACCATGTGAATACAGACATGCGATGATATCCAATCAATAAAAAAGCTCCCACAATCGCTACACTAATATAACTCACAACATTTGATATTCTGCTCTACTTTACGTTTATTTCTGTCAATGGTAGTTATTATATGCTAGACTCTACGTATAGATACTCCATTTTTAAAGACATTTTTCATATGTAACAAACGCTAAATATTTCTACGTCACCCGATATAAGACAAATTTAACTTGCACGAATAGAAAGTTGATGATATCTTTATTTTTTTGCATTAAGGTCGAAAATTGATTGCGATTCTAGGATGTATGTGCATTTAATTTGGGCGGCTCTGCAATAAGATGCATGGTACTCGGCTGGTATGTGTGATAATCGTAACGTGTGCCAAAGAATCGTCGTATCGGTCCGAGAGACGAGACCGTAAAAATAAGCTTTGTTTGTCTCAAGATTTATAAGCCCACGTACCGCAATTTCGAGCAGCTAGGTTTACAAACATTTTTATTTTCTATTGAAATGCTGAAAATCTATGTAACCTGGGTGTGCTGTAAGACAAATTTAGAGACCGGGAATAAAGCAAAATAAACAGTATTACCCGAAAACATTCATCACCGTCTCTAGCGAACATTTATAGAGTAATTGAAATATTTCTCTAAAGTTTATTACCTACGATTTATTTGCAGAGATAAAACTGGAGGTGATCCTTATTATTATTTACGTAAAGATACAATAAACAAATTATAGCAAAAGCAATGCTACTTTGTAACAGTATCTAGTAAGAAAATAACGTTCCGACGAAGTAAATTGACGCCAAATTAAAATGAAATCTTATCTTGACGAGCTAGCAACATTAAGATGATCTATAATGTTACTTAATATTTTCATTTATAATACGACTGCATGTATGGTTTTCTAAATAAAAGTTCATAGATCACGAGACGCTCTGCATAACAGAGATTTTGCTGAACTATGTGATTCACAACAATAATTTCACCTTCAAGTAAATTAATTATCTTGCCATGTTCTAATGTTGGTTTATTTAATTGTTACTCGATAAGGTATTTTCAAGTTAAGTATTTTTTTCCATTGGTTATAAAAGGAGTTTTCACGAGTGGATTTTGTTAGTGAAGCCTTAGAATCGGATATATTGTGCTGTGGTGGGTCGCACGCAACGCCGACTATTGCGTCACCATCAGTTGATAGACTCAGCCGTACCAATATTTCCTTCTTACTTACTTGTTTTTCTGCGGATAGAAATAACGAGTGACCCCTCATAAACTATGTTCGGAGGTATAGTCTAACCTTTTTGTATCCTCTTTCTTTTTATTTGCTTGTTTCCATGATAATGAGCTCTTGTTATTTTACTCTTCTTCGTATTGATTCTTTGAGGAGTTGACCCCAAACTAGTTCAGTAGTTTGGAAACATAGAGGTTAAGTGTGAAGGTCAACTGAAAAACAAACATAACGTGTGTCCGAATTCGGCAAATTTAAACACAACTTCTTTAATCAAAACGGTGTTACAGTACGAAATCAATAAAAACGTAGATACGACTCGTCATGTATTGTTTAATAAATTAGTAATAATGTGACAAGTACAGAGATGTGGATACGGCTAGATATCAAATCTCGTGGCCATTGATCGGTGGGCGGGCGCGCGGCGGCGGGCGGGCGGCGGCACCCACGTGCTCGCTGCCGCCCGGAATAGGCAGTCTGCCCCGCGCAACTGCTCCCAGCTCACATCTCTCTAGCTTAGCAAAAACTTTTCAATTTTCACACATAAATCGTCAAACAAAATAAATATATATATAATTAAAAATAAATTGTCAAGTCAATAAAAATTGTGATAGTAAGAAATTTAAAGAAATAAGGTTGTTAACACAAATTTGTCGATTATTTAAATAATTTATAAACTTCCTCGTGTGTAGCAAAGGTCGCGTTGTCGTAAGCAATACTAGTAATTATCGTTCCGTCACGTCGTGTATGGTCTGTGATATATAGAGGTTGAAATACGTGTAGTATAAGTGCAGTGACATTGACTGGGGAAAGATATCAGAATCCGTAGGTGGTTGGAACTGTGTTATTTTGAATTTTGGCTGAGTCTGTGTATCAGTGTGCTGATATAGCTTGGGTGAATAATCGTGACTCGGCGCCGGCGCCCGCGAGGTGCGGAGTTGCGGTGCGATTTGAAGGTGCGGCGGTCGCATGTGCGATGCGATGCGGGACAAACTGTCCGCTTTGCTGCGGAGCTCGGTGCATGCGCCGACGCACCAGAACGGTGAAAAGCTGCACAATGATGCATTTGGACCTGTGCTCGTGTTCACAGATGAAGGTTGTTATTTTTGCTTAATTTTTTTCGTGATTTTGTGCATTATCTTGGTCCCTATTTACTGATAGGGCTAAAGGCAGAAATTGAAGGTAATGTAGTATGGACAGGATACACCATTTAGATGTTTTCCTTTAGAGCAAATTCACTGAAACAATGGGCACTATTTTTCAGGCCTAACCTATAGCATTCGATTTTTGAAAAATAAAATGAATAAATAAAAATTAACAAATACAGTGGTTTTACCATGACGTGTTAAAATTTCGAGCGAACCAGAAATATAGATTATCTATACACACTATACACCACTAATTTTTAATTAGTACAAAAATACTTAAAGGGCCTGCTAGAAAAGGTCTTGTTATTATTTAAATGAAGTCTTAATATATAATATTCATAAACATCAAAGTTATTAGCGTTTGTTTATATCCCAAAATGTCTCTCAATTTATGGAAATATTGTACGGACTATTGATTATGAATGAATTGATGACGATCAAAATGGAAAAAATACTGCGCGTAGTATTTTATAGTAGCTATTGTTATGAATGACTGATTTATTATGAATTTAAAAATTATGAAAAATTTTCGAGGACAATTTTGGGATTTCGTTTTTTTTTTTTTAATTTTAACAACAAAAATATGATCAGTAACGGGTATGGATAGAACACAATTTTTTTTTGTAATAATTAAAAAATAGGGGTGTATAGCGTCATTCCTTTAACAATTCAGTTTAGGTCGTCGAATGGATAGCGTTAAGAGCTCGTAGTAGGGCTTCTAGTTCGATATTTTCCCGTCCAATAAATCAAACAGTTTATTTTCATTTAATCTGCTATGTAAATGATGTTATCATTCATCTGTAAATGTAACATCTAATATTTTGAAAACAATGCATGAGTTGTGTGAATTTCTTGTGGTATGCTTTGATTGGAACAATAAAAGTACATGAAATGTTATTGTTTCAGTAAATTGTTCTACCGCGCCACTTATAATGTTTATAAAAACTGTTACTTACTCTTACTTTATTACCTACTTACCCTTTACTTGACTATATTGTTTTTAAATAATCTTTATATATTTATTTACGTAGACAAACACTTAAAAACTTAAAGTAACAATTACTGAATACATTTTTAATTTGAATTAGCTTCTTCCAGCGGCTTCGCCCGCGTGAAAATTGGTTGTCTCCATACAAACTTTAGACCCCCGTTTCATCCCTTTAGAAGGCGAATTTTGGAAAATCCTCTCTTAGTGCTCGCCTATGACATAAAAGGAAACCTTGTGCAAAATTTCACGCTCCTAGGTTCTGTAGTTTCGGCTGTGCTTTGATATCTCAGTCAGTCAGGTCCCTTTATATATATAGATAGATTAACATAAAATGATTTAATGGAATTGTATGATCAATTCTGTTTAGACTATAAAAGTTTATAGACAAAACGTCGTTGCACATTCATATGAAGCAAGGTCGTGATTATGTGTGAGTGATGGGAATGTTGCCAAGTACAATCTTTTTATCTCGAAAAATAATACCGTAACACTTAGGTACCACCGCTCTTAGGCCCCAATTTACTGTTTTCCGCACTAGCGCGGAAAAGTGCGCCCCGCCACAATTTATTACATTTATAGGATCAGGTTGGGCGCTAAGCAACTCCAACGAGTCGCCTGTCAACTCCCGTTTATTTATTTCTTCGTTAGTGTATTGAAAAACATCGTTTGATATGGAATGGCGCTTCGGTCGCAATGACAAACTTTCTCCACTTATGTCAAAACAGCTTCTGCTAGCGGTTTCTTCATACAAACTTTAGACCCCGTTTCATCCTCTTAGTGGCTGAATTTCTAAAAATCCTTTCTTAGTGCTCGCCTACGTAATAAAAGGAAGCCTTGTGCTAAATTTTACCTAGTCTAGTAGCCTAGTCCCAATAGTTTTGGCTGTACGTTGATATGTCAGTCGGTCAGTTTCTCCTTATACATATATAGATGTACTCGATACCAGAATTATGAATTAACGTAAGGGACATTTTTACGTTTTGCGTAAAATACCCTTTTATCAATCATCTTAAGGTGCTTTACTACATTTTAGGTACATATCCCTTATGTCATCATCATTCCAGTATCGTACTATTTCCCTTCCTCGTTAATAGCTCTATATATTTGTGAAAACTGCATCAAAATTCACCAACACAACATTGGCGGTGAAACAGTCGATGTAATGATAGTAACAAAGCAATATTATTGATTAATGGCTGCTACTAGTAGCTTCGCTCGCGCGAAAGTAAAAAATTGTCTCAAAGGAACATGCTCCCAGGATAAAAAGATAATATAGTCGGATAAAAGATAGTGCTATTCCAGAACATGATATACCCGTGTGCCAAATGTCATCCAAATCCGGTTTGCCATTCGGTCGTGAAGATGTTAAAAACATATCATCATCATTATCATCATTTTAGCCGAAAGACGTCCACTGCTGGACATAGGCATCCTCAAGTGTCGCTACAATGAACGGTCGTATGCGTCTCGCATCCATTGGACTCCCGCAACCGTTACCAAGTCATCGGTCCATAAAAACATATATACACACACAAACTCCGTACCTATAGTACCTAGGTATATTTTCAAACTATACGAATACTACTTTCAATGGTCTGAATGACCTTCAGTAAATCGGATTCTCTGTCAAATTGCAATATGTTTTTAAAGTTTCACATACAAGTTTCTTTTTATAGTCTATTAGCGAAATCCAAATCTTTAAAATTCTCGGCTTTTCTCTAATATAAAAAGGATGTAATAATACATCCTTTAGGTATCACTTAAACCTTCCTGATGAATCATCTATCTATTGGTAAAAACCGCATGAAAATACTTTCGGTATTTGAGTTAATCGCGTACATACAGACGACAGACATGGTAGGAGATTCTGTATTATAATATGTATGGCTTCCATTGTCTGACTTCCATAGTCATTGCATTTCTTTAAATTATTAATTTTTTATATGCAATTATTTATTTTATTTCAAATAATACGTCATAACTGCTAAATAATTGCAAGATAACGTAATGCTCAATCAACTTGGTTAATTGCTATACCCTGCTACTAATTTTATTATTATTTTTATTTTTATTTTTTTCCTGCTATACTATATTAGTGTAACTATTATCTACTGTTTGACGGTATGATTGAACGATCGGATGCTGCGCTATGTGTTGCGGGTTCGATTCCTGCATGGAATCAATATTTGTATGGTCTACAGATAGTCGATCAAGGTCTGGGGGTCTAGTGTATGTGAGTTTTCATGTTTGTGGACGCACCCACGATTACAGGAATTATTCCTAGTGTAAGTGCTATCTAGTTGAAAAAATGCAAGCAAAACCCTCACTTTTAATATAATATTCAATCTTCAACTTTTTTACTGCTATAACTTTTCCTGTTTTATTATTTATAGGCTCGCGTTTGACCACTATCTCACCTGATGGTAAGCGATGATGTGATCCACTCTTGACTTAAAGATTTCTAGGATGTAAGTATCAGGAAACACAGAGGGAATGTCACTCCTATGTTCATGTTCCAATAAGTTATAATATGTTTAAACGCGAAAGTTTGTATATGTATGGATGTTTGTTACTTCTTCTATTCTTTCACGTAGATACTACTGAATGGATTTCGATGAAACTTGGTACACGAATAGCTTTTTATTCCGGGAGTATGTTCCCTTGGGATAAATTTCTATCATAACGCGGGCGAAATCGCTGACAGAAGCTAGTTTTAAATAATTATAAATCAGCCCTTACGCGACGACGACCGTCAATCTACACTAATATTATAAAGAGGTAAAGTTTGTTTTTTCGTTTGTAGGAGGTAATCTCTGAAAATACTGGGTCCGATTGCTAATTATTTTTACCGATAGTAAGCTGCTTTATTCATGAGTGACATGAGTTATATTTTATGTACGCGGGCGAAACCGCAAGTAAAAGCTGGTATCAAATTAAATTGATTGTCGAGGACAAACACCAGACCGTTCATTAAACCGATTTTGAAGGTCCTTTTTGCGAATTTGTGTAAGTCCTCTCTTCAGTATTTATTTAGTGTTGAAATGCTGATTGTTTTTCAGCATTTACTTGTCACTTGAGAGATCAGAGCTGGTCAGAGCTGGACGTATGAATTCCCTTTTTTTGGCACGCTTATTGTTTAGTTGAAAAATGCATTTTAAAATAATATGTATGTTGAATAAGTTGATAGATGTGACATATTATTTTACTCAGAATTTTCAAGTTTAATTACTAGCATCTGCCAGCAGCATGGACCTAGTAAAAGTAGAAAATATATAGCCTATATTAATCATTGATAAAGTAGTATTATACTGGTAAAATATTTTTTAAAACAAGTCTTTGAGCTTATTCATCATAAATAATAAATAAAAATACAATAGCTATCCTAATTAAAATTATTTCTAAAATTTAGTGTACAATACAATATAGAATAAAGGATCCAAAATGTATTGTCCAGTTACAAATTCAGCAAGAAAAAGTAGGTACATTATCGATTTATTGGGCACAGTTATTCTCGTAGCACGTAGGCAAGGCCGTAGCATTTAGTTGAGTCGTTCCACATTACGCTATCATTATCACTGACACTTTTCACACACCTACTGCACTGAAATAGAGTTTCTACTTGCCTTTTACATTTAACATGTAGTAACTTATTCGACAAATGTTTTTATTTTCTAAACACTCAAGTGTATTTACACTTTATATAACAAAACTCAGCAACTGTTGAGAATGCTGTGCGTTAAGACTCTCTGTATTGTTAATATAATTAACAATAATGAAGAAACGCGTTAAATATTTAGGTATAAAACGCTACAATTACTTAGACCCATCCTAATGGATACGTCCCCATTAAACATTGTCATGCTCTTGTTGTTAATGTAAATTGTCCCTAAACCCACTTTATTTTACATCTGACCCCGTGCGGATAAAATCGGGCACGTGGTTGTCACGCCTCAGCAATTGGCTAATCAACCATAGATCTTCCACGAAGTTGTCAAGATTAGAAAGACCCAACAGGCCCATCTACCAGTGACCTCATTGCCAATGTCAACGCCCTTTAGGGGACGCCCGGGCAAATACGACAAACGTCCAATGAAACGAATGATTTTAATTTAAAGATTTCTTGTTTCAAAGAAAAGATTGTTCAGTTACTACGTATGTTAAAATACGCTATTGCTTCGTGTTAATAATAATCAATTAACTTGTTATATCCAACCAATTTATTTTTCCGACGCGATGTACATAGTTGTCTTGTTAATTTTAGCCCAGTTGAGGAAGATATTAACACGTCAGACTTTCTTGAATGAATGAAGAACGCGGAAAGTTTTCAGAAGAATTATTTTCTCAGAGCACTTAGATACAAGTTTGCCGTTTTAAAAATCGCACTGTTCGATAAATATTTAGACAGACTGAATAATATCATTTGATCATTTCTTCCCATCCTGTTAAGATGCGAAGTTCGTGATAACGTCGACTTTTCCGTCGTACTACATGAAGATAAATCTTTTTGTCCATTCAGAAATATTTCTCGCCTGGAATGATAAATTATTATTGAATAGAAACTTAGAGTGGCCTGTTGATCTTTTTGAACGGTTCGATGCCCATCCAGGACAAATGTTTGTGTGATGACCACAAACATTTGTTCTGTGTCTGGGTGTAATTTATCTATAATATGTATGTATTTAGAAATATTTAAATATGTTTGTCAGTTGTCTAGTACTCATAACAAGCTCTGCTTAGCTTGAGACTGGACGGCTTTGTGGGGTAATTGTGTGAATATTATTATTATTATTAAAGTTTCGTGTTAGTTTAAAATTACCTCTCTAGCAAAGCATTTACAAGATTTAATAACGCATTTGTCTAAGAAACAAAACATTAAAATTATCGCGCTCTCTACTAACGACGATAAGTTGTATGTAACGCTTGAGATCTCACCTATTTAATGCTATCTTTGTACCAATTAGTTATGAAAATAACGGTACAATATCAGTGTTCACGCTACTTGAAAAGGCTTCAATTTTATGATAACAATATGTACGTGGACAAAGTTAGTTTTTCCTGTCCGGTGCTAACACTGTCAATATGTGTCCAAGTAAATTGTTACTGACATAATAAGTATTATGTACCTACCATTGTTTTTCTAAGAATCGTACGATGTAGGTACCTACGGTGTCACAACAAAGTTCTATTTGTGTTAGCTTTTGTTTGTAGTCTCAGCCAGCGGTAATAGTGTAGCCTTCGAGATTGGATAATGTTTACAATCTGGGATTAAAGCTTGGCCTTATGATAAATAGCTTTTGTATCGGATGTTTGTCCTTCTTATATATACAGACACGTTGTATGTAAGTATGTAGGTATATTGGAATTGTTCCAATGAATTCGTCAAGAAAGTATTTTGAAAGCTCAACAATGCTAAGCCTCATTTAAAGAGCGCCACGGCCTGATTAAATTAAAGGTTTTTTGGATAGCAACTCATTAAATTACTTACAACAGTAACCTTTATATTTTCCGAATAAATACCTATGGAAAACATGTTTTAAAAATACTTGCTAATAGGTGTTAACTTGGTATGTGATGAGCAAATGATGTTATGCTAATAGAAATAGTGTGTCATTGTAAGAAATTAACACAAATTCTTGAATGAAACAGGGTAAATCATACAATAGGTAGTTAGTAAGAAGTTGGTGTACGTGATGCTCTGCACACGGAGTGTTTTGGTTACACTGTGTCCGGTGTGTCATGTGATACACATTTGCGTCATCAAAATGGAAACTGGAACTCGAGTTAACAGAATCTGCAACTTGAAGTTGAAGTACATTGTTAAAAATACGCCCCATAACCCCCACTATCATTATGTATGCCTTGACAAAAAAAACAAGACAATTTTCCGACTCCATTTTCGTTGCGAGCAATCTTATTGCAAGTTTATATTGTATTTCGTGAAAAAAAAAAACTTTACGGCTTTCAGTGACATTTTTCAAAGAATACTTTCGTGGCTGGAGAACTATTTTTTTTACCAACTAAAATAAGAGTCCAAGGTATGTTATAGTTCCGAATGATGACAAAATCATTTTTTTTTTATTTACGTTCCTATTTATTGGTTAAGCACGCTTTTGAGTATCAAATAATTCAATATGATTAAATCAAGATCAAAACTGTAATAAATTCAATGCTCACACTGTTTGCGTTTTCAATATGATGGAGAGGAGACATTAGGGATAATTATATTGATGAGATATGAAGTCCTGAGTGGTCTGTCTGAGCTCACTGCTCATCGTCACATTATCGTTTCTCCATAATAACATTACAGATAAGATTAAATCGTTTGAATGATGTTCCGTGCAAGTGCGTCACAGAGATGAAGCTAATTTATTACTGTAAGTAAGTAGAGGAGTAGAGAAGCTCGAATGAGCTTCTCTTCTTCGCGTGTCGATGGCATTAAATTTCCTGCCCGGCCCAGTTTTCGGCTACGGCAATGCCGTCCGCTGACACTGTCATTAGATCTTTACGTGAACAGGGTGCCTAGTGCTAGTTTGTTTTATTTCAACGCGATCAACACATTTATTAGGTTCGGCGATTCATTTGGCCCGTTCCAAGCTCTTAACCAGAGAGCCAAACGCGAAAAACAATTTGAACTCAGTGCACAGGTAACAGGGCATATCGTGCGTCACGATGGAAGACGGTATATAGTCTGCGGACAGACGACGCACATATACTATAGACTGCAACCGTCTGAGAATCCCCACTTGTGGAAATTGTCTTTGCTGCTGGCGACCTGGATGCCGAGTCTGTTTAAAGTTCTCAGGCGCGAGGCTCTCCGACGGCTCGATGAAAAGATGAGGAGGTATTCCAGCCTGTATTAACGTATGCGGCAGAACACTGTGGCATAGGTACCAGAGGACATTTTTCTGTCCTCAATTAAAAGTGTTGGCATCACAAAACACTCATTATTATAACTGAGATTGGCAAACTGTCTAATGTTCCGTGTGTTTGTCACATTGTCTAAGCTTTTATTGTTTTGTTTACTCTTGTGTTATAAAAGGCCTTTGATTTCAGTTAGGTGCAGGTTTTGCGATGTCGCACTCTACGATGATCACCTAATTAAACACCAGCTTATATTTACATAGTACTTACAATATAAATTAGCTTTCTGCGTCTATCTGTTTATCCGCTAACTCCTCCTAAACCACGAAACGGATTTTGATACGGTTTTCACTAGCGTATTTACCAAGAACAATTTACCAAGAACAAGACGGGGCAGTGCCCCAGAGCCTCCAAGCATATTAATAAACCTTTTATTGAACTAGTGAAAAATTCTCCTACCTTCAAAATTAAAATAAAATAGGTTGCAACACTAATTATAGCAACTTATTTTAGCCACTAAAAGTCTGACTCTCCCTCCTGCTCGATCCAGAGCAAAAGAAGTTATTTGATGATTTCCCACGAAAAAAAGGGATCCCTAATTTTTTTTGCCTTATGATCGTTCGTCATCTAGCTACGCCACTGGCGGTTTCAATAATAAAACCGGCAATAAATGAGGAAGGATTATGTAAATAATTTGCACCCGTGCAAGGACGATCCGGTCACTAGTTATTGTATAATAATATATTTCAGATATCTTTATTGACTGAATTGTTCTTTTTTATCAATAGATTTTTTCATTTAATATCTATAGGCACTTACGCACACACAATCGGTACCGCAATGTCTATAGCACGTGTATGTGATTGGCAGTTTTTGCTTCATAATTCAATTCCAATTCGCCCTTGAATCGATTTTATTTTTCCTAGGTATAATAAAACCCTCCACTTTATGAAACCGTTCGCTGAAATGCTGTTAATTAAATTCTTTAACAAAAAGATTGCCTTTATTTATACATATTTCAATCCGATAAAGTCTAGCCGATTTTAGTTAGTGTATATTAGTGTGTTAATTTATTTTCTGAAAGTGTATTGTTTGTTATTTTATGACACCGGTCAACTTTGTATGAAACAATCGGCAATCGCTATCATCTCTAATGTCGTTGTTTTCTTGAAACATTATAACGTAGTTCTCAACTGCGGCCTTCGCGGATTAAATTCTTTTTACAACTGAAATAGCTCTCTAAATATTCAACAAGTGTGAAAAGATCATTAGATTCTTACATTTCATTTAAAACTTTTATTTCGACACATTGCTTGGTAGTCTACGTAACAATTCTTAAGTCCCATTATCACTGATTTGCTGGCTATTTTGGCAACTATACTTAAGTGTGATTGCGTCGGGAATCCAACAGTAGAATATTCACACTCAATTTATATTGCCTGTGTGACATCAATGGGCGCGTCTGTCACTATTTCAGGCTGAAGCACTAGAAACTTTAGTAGAAGAAAAGGTCTGAAATATGTTTTATTTTAAATAGCAGGATTACAAAATACGCATCTAATCCGTATTGTTATTTTATAGTATGAGTAGGTGTGGTCTATTGAATGCTTGCCAAGTCTCTTATTTAATTACTTGAATGATACGTTTTATTGAGGAGATTTAGTAATGAAAAAAAAAAACAACACAAAACATTATTATGTGTTTATAAAATGGTATGGCAGATCTACGTATTCCCACCTTTTTTGGTCACGTAGGCCACTTGGCTATTGAGCGACTTGTGGTCCAGGGAAAGGTTGAGGGTACCAGGCCACGAGGAAGATCGCCTATGAGGTGGATAGCCCAGATTAAACCGGCAGTTCATGGCTCATCATCACTGCACGAATGCACGAAGAAGGCGGCCATTAGAGAGAACTGGCGGCGTGTTGTGAAGTTTGCCACCAACACCCGGAGTGATGACCACGACCACACTGTCAAGAGTGATATCGATAAGGAACAGATAGCAGATCTCATAAAATGAGACTGACACTAAAGGTGCAAATTCAGTAATAAGAAAGAGATTTCTAAATTAAAAGCGTTATTGGCATTATTTTTAGATTAATATCAGTTGGACCAATTAGCGATAAAAATCTTTATTTCTCGTCATTAATTGCACAAAGTAATTTCAGTAACAAACCGCCCACTAATAGATAACAGATTATGTTTTAAGATATTTCAGTTGTAGGTATGTCAATGAAAGTATCGTATGTAGTATTTTATGTCAGGGCTAAGGGTTTTTCAAAAGAGTTTCCGTGGCCATGGAACGCATAGAGCAATCAGAGGAAAACTGGTGGGTTTTAGTCTGTAAAAGTCTGACACTCCCCTCGCTTCACCTAGAGCGGGAGAAGTTATTTGATAATTTCCCAACAAAAAAAAGGTATAATTGTACAAAAGGTACAATTATATTTTTTTTTTGTATCCAGAAAAGGACAAAATAAATATTTCTGAAAATCTGTTCGGTATTGTTTAGAGAGGCATCAAAAGTAAAGATTTTTCTACTCGTTATTTTTAATGATTACAAGGAAACTACATAAATATTTCAATTACGCTTGTCAAACAAGAGTCGCAGATCTTGCAATGAAAAAGTCTGAGCATGATGTTTGAGCTTCATTAATTACTTCGGAGAAATCTTACTAAGTGGTATAGAACCGTTATACAGGCTTTACGCCAAAGAAATCACGTAGACATTCTTGTTATCACGATTTTGGAAACGAGCGTAAAAGTGGTGACTAATATTTTAGTAGTAAAATAAATTAGCATATTTTTCTCTTATCAAATTGAAAGTGCGCACTTTGGTTACTGACTTACTCAGGTGTTTATTTATCAATTTGTATGTTGTAATTGTGTCATCATCGAATTGTAAACAGGACACTGATTGGTGAGTTTAGCTGGGTTTTACACGGCGACTATTTATTTTAGTCATCTTCCTTAAAATAAATTAATTCTTTGCACCGCTTGCGCTCAACCTCAACAGACGCTCATCAAATATATCAGTTTATTAGTAATAGTCCTTCAAATATAACGTGTCTTGTGGTTACAAGTATACTAAGCAATAAAATATAATACCTTTAATGTGGCACAAGTTCTAAGTATTTATTGTTGATATTTGCAACGTGGTTTTATCTTCGGTAATATAAAACCTAATCAAATAAAATTTATAAGAGTGATTGCCGAAAGATACATAAACTTTTATGGATTTGAAAAACAAAAATGGTAACGTGTTTATTTTTTTAAATGTTTTTTTAATTTGTCATACAGGAAAAGTGAAATTTTATCCTTTTGCAGTTCATGGTATTGTTTGTTGTTTTAAGCAATTAATTACACATAGTTTTTTGGTGTGTCACTAGAGTTAACGGGTTAGTGGGAGTGAAATTAAATGTTTGTGTTTATTGACATTATTTTACTAGCTTTTGCCCGCGGCTTCACTCCCGCCAACTGACTACTATATTCTACTCTACCCTATTCTACCCTACTCACCCTACTTTTCCCCTAGTCTAACCCAGTCTACCCTACTCTACAAATTCAATAGACAATAATACGTTTAGCTATCAGTTGCGTTATGTTATTCCATGTCAGTTGCGTTTTGTTATACCACGTTTTATGTTACGTTCCACGGGAACGGGATAAAAGTGTCCTATGTCTGTCTCCTGGTTTTAAGCTACCTCCCCACTAATTTTCAGCCAAAGCGGTTCAGTCGTTCTTGAGTTATAAATAGTGTAACTAACACGACTTTCTTTTGTATATATAGATTTGTGTTCATCAGTGTACGTTTAGATGTGTGCTATGCAGGCTATGCTACGTCAGTAGAAACGTAATCGTTTCACATTATTACAAATCGGCGTTTTATGTCAGTACATTAATTAGCACTTTTAACAAATCATTGATTGTGTTAATTAGTTGCAAATTATAAATACCTACCTATTTAGGTATGCCTACTAAAGTTTGTTCGCGACTATCAACTTGGGTTTTCGATACAAAAGGGTAAAAACGGGACCTTATTGCTGTCACTCCACTGTCCGTCTGTCAGTCACCAGTCTGTATCTGATGAACCGTGATAGCCAGACAGTTGAAATTTAAACTTTTGAGTAGCGATAATAGAAAGACAATGACCGAGCGAGCGTTCGCTCGGGATTAAATGAATTAAACAGATGATGTATATTTCTGTTGCTGCTATAACAACAAAATAAAATAAATATTCAAGTGGAGCTCCCTTACAACAGACACGATTTTGCGACAGTAGGTACGGAATCCGTCACCGCCGTGTCATCGTGGGGGCGATCGGCGGCAACGATCTCTCGCGCCGGGCCTTGGCACAGGCCATGGTCCGAAGTGGCAGGCGATCGCCTCCTTTTACGAAGCAGTAATGCTTGCAAAAGAGGCGGCCGCACGAGCGAGGCAACGGCCCTCACGCCCTAGCCGTCGGAATCCCGATCCCGACTTCCGGCCATGAGCAGGAGATGTCATTGTATTGTGTTTTTTAATACTTTATTTTCATCTGTCTAACTTTTTCTCAAACACGTTGGGTTTGTTTTAAATAAATTAATTAATTTAAGCTTGTTTCTAACTAAAGACATACTTTTGAATTTAGCGATTTGAGTGTAACTCTATCATGTACACCTCGTAGACCCTACGCTACGAACTTCGACAGATGATATCTCGATATCGCACGGATTCCGCAAGCAGTATTAAAGTATAACTATCTAGCTATGTTTTTCTGTCTTAAAAATCGACAGATAACATACATAACATAATCAGTCTTATAATATTCCCATTACTGGGACTCAGGCCTCCTCTCACCATGGAGCCCGATGTTTGTTGGTGGATATCACATGTTCTCGAATTTTGGGCACTTGAACATACTGGTTTTCTCACGATGTTTTCGTTCACAAATCAACTACCTTGTCGTTTTATGGTGTAATGAAGTGAACTATTTTTTTTATTTTTTTTGCCTCCAGGGAGCGCACGCGAAGGCGGATTGGTATGGCGCGGGTGCTCAGCAGAGTGCGACGCAGAAGACGGCGCGGCGGGTGCGCTCACCGACGGCAACATCAACCCAGGAGACAAGGTAACGTACAGAGAACAGCTTAACGCTGCCACATAATACAGAGATAAATACGTATGTAGTTGCGTTTACTTTAACCCTTTACCCGCCAACGTCGGATATATCCGACTAACACTCTCGCGCCTATTCCGCCAGGATCGCATATCCACGACCAAATACTCCATCTCGTCAGCTCTTCTGTCACTTATGGGGATTGAAAAGCTAAACGAGATGGAGTACCCAGTCGAATAAGACGCGATAACACTCGTCGGACCAATCCGACGCAGGCGGGTAAAGATTCAAAGACAGAAATCAAGCTTTACCAACGTAATAATAGAGTCCAGAACGTCTTAGAAAACCCAGTACACTGCGGAAGAAAGGAATGTAATATTTACTTAAGTGGTAAAAACCACATTCCCTTGAAATAAGAATTAACCGGAGCCACACACTTACATAACATACGAGTATATTAGCTCACCTGGTCACTCTCCTTGTTGAAGACCTCTAAAAACAAAACCATTTTAAGATTTTGCGGAAAACTAACACCTGCAGTAATGGCCCAAATCCTTGAAACGATCCTTCGTTCTTGTTCAATCCGAGTCTGCGGGAAACGATGAAAGTTTTCCGATGTTAGATATGACGAATTTGTAAAAGCACTTACAACATTAATGTTTAAAAGAAAAATCTATACTGTTTCTCTGAGTGCTGCAGTGATGAGTGTGTTAGCTACTATGGTTTCTAGTTATTAACTGGGCCATAAAGTAACCAGTTTACGATGCTATTATCGTTTCGTTGTGATTTATCACTTGAAGTGCATACTCGAAGTTACTATCTGTAACTGTGGGATGCACCTATATGTAGGTTTTGTCTATAAGATTTGAGTCATAAATTGAGAAAGGTCTATAAAACCGACATATACTGTAAGTATAAATTCAACGGTACGGTCGGTGCGCAGTGGTTAAGCGACTGACTGCTACGCTGCGTGCCGCGGGTTCAATTCAGATACGGAACAAATATTTGTACGACCTTCAGATAGGTTTTTCGGGTGTCTTGTGTATGTGAGTTTATACGATATGGGAGCACCTTCTAATGTGGGGAAACGTTTAAAAATTTAACGATATTACATTCTATTTCAAAAATATCTGTTATTTATTTATTGTGCAAACCTATCAAAGTGTTGTCTTTTTAACCCAATGGTTGACGGGTAGAGAATGCTTTGTGGCATTAAGTCCGCCTATGTACCACCACTGTACATGAAGTTTAAATATATAAATAAAAAAATAAGATTTTATTGAATTGTTACTTTTAGGGAATTGCACTGGAAAATACTTAATTCTTTTCAACAAGTAATTTAAAAAACCCATTTGAAGTGGAAAATCTTATTAGCTAAATGTCTCCCGAAGACATTCTTGAGAGGAATGATAAATTCAATAAAGCCTTCGATCTTTACAATGTCCTTCTGTGTCAAAGTAAATCTTCTTAGCGGGGAAGTCGCGAGTTTTATGTAAATACAAAGTTCTGCACTGAACCGGATTATATTGTTCTTTTTGACTACGTGATATTTTTCTTGAATCGTCTCTTGCGAGGCCATCATATCCGTTCATTGCCGTCATGTGGACTTAATATTCTCTTAAAAAACATTCTTACTTGGCAGTTTAGTCTCCATGAAGTGGTTAAATAAGCGTGTGTTAAAGCCACGGAACAGCAGTTGGGAAATTCTGGTATTCAGAGAGAAAGAAGTCTGGGGAGAGAAGCTCATGGTCAATTGGCATTATTATTTATTTTATTTATTAGACATACATTATAGTTATTATTACAGGCCAACTTGCCAATTAGATCCAATTGATAACATTTACAAAAAAATAAATTAACAAAAAAAATATTATAAAATTAATATGGTATACAAATAAATTTATACAATATAAGGCAAATAATTATTTCTTATTAACTATATATTTGCATTTAAATTTGCAACTCACACCGTTATTCACGAAATACATCTTAGAATGCTATTTTGAGCAAATAGAGTTAAAACTAATAATTATAAATTTCTTTACAAGCTTTCTATAGTGGCTTTGCGTAACCTATTGATGGACATTGCAAAAATGTCGAACTCAGTATTTTTTTTTATTAAAATCATAACAAATACTATGGAGGGGTGCGCGTTCTCCATCATTGGTTCGACAGAAAGAAACAGCGAAAACTTTACGCGTTAGAATAAAACTGGGGTTAGAACAAAACCTACAGGAGCCTTACCAAGACGTCTTAAAATAGTTGTGCTACTCGTAGTGAGGCAGGGAGGGGAAAGGGATGGAGCTATATAGGATGTATATCTCCATCCCTTTAACAGTTTAGTTTAGGTTTTGGATCGCATTAGGAGCTCGTGGTAGAGACTCTGATGTATGTTATTCTTTTCCAGGAATAGCTCTACGATAACCTTTTCAGATTTTTAATGTTACCTAACTTCTAACGTGATATTTTCATTGGATTACGCAGTTGGAGGGGACGGACGCAGCTCCGGACGACCCTGTTCACCTCAAGAGACGGGTGGGACTCTTCAGTGGGGTGGCTCTAATCGTCGGCACTATGATCGGTATGACGACTTTACTCACTATACCTACCTATCTTCAGTAAACAAGCTCTGATATTCAAATATTATTTCGCGTTAAGGAAAACGCTCAGGTATTCCCTTGCCCACGTTATTGTTGAATTCTAATGTATTCCTTTGAGTGCTACCCGATCTTTTGTTACTGGAGGAGGCAATTATTCAGTTTGCAAAAGTCCTTTAATATATTTTAATCAGGGATTCCAGTTTCTATAGTCTATAAAAAGCTTCCTTCTATATCTATCATTGAGATAGATAAAAGTACAATTATTATTTTAAGCTGAACTTTAAATGTGAATTAATAATTTAAATTAACATTTACCTACAATTTAATTTTATTTACTTAAAAAAGAATTACATATTAAATTTATGAGGAAAACAAAAATAAATTAAGGATTAAGTTAAGCGATATCGCAAAAAGAAAAAACTAAAATTATTTTGATATTACTTGGAAATTTACATTGAGTAACATTTAAAATATTATATATTAATAGCCATATAAAAGTTGGAAGAGATTTTGATTCATTTATGTCATTAAGTAATTGGTTATGTAGTTCATCTCCCTCATACACAATAGTCCTCCTACCATAATTTGTTCTCGGTGCTCTTAAAAATTAATAATAATTATATGATTAGCCTGACTATGCGCTTTTGTACTTATTTGTACTCTTTTTGTAAATGTTATCTGTGTATATTCTTCTAAATATTAATTTCGCCTACAAAAAGAAGAGCCTATAATAAATATGTACATATTATGGTAACGGCGACTTATAAATAATTCATCACGTGATTGTTTATTTCATGTTACCGTCACTCGTGCTTACCGCACCAGCGTCACGGGCATGTTGGCTCGCCGAAAAATTATTCAGATGTGCATCTGGCTCAAGATAAACATTTACTTACGCAAGATACGTAATTAATTATAATAATCCAAATAATTTATAATTAGTTCCCGTAACATTGAATTGAAATACGACGGGAGCGAGAAAAATATTTTTGCGTTTCCTGGTTAGCCGCAGTGGTTATGCGTGTAGGTAGGTATTTTATTTATTTACCTAATTATGTCTTGCTGTGATTTGAAAAAAAATAGACTCCAAATGAAAGACGCGTCAGCGGAGTCAGCTTTCAGGCTTTCTGGTCAGCCTGGAAGCTGACAGAATATTTCGAACGTTATCCTACCTAAAGTTTGCGTTGAACGATAATAATCAAATGAACACGTCCAAAAAAAAAATAAACAGCAAATATACTAGTGTTGCAATGACGACCCACAACTCACACGTTGTACTTAACTACTCTGACACGTAGGTACAACGTGGAGCTCAATGATGAGAAATGGGTGCTACATGTTGATAGTAATAGGCTTCGGGCCAGGGATTTGACAATGTTTTAGAAGATTGTTCTTTTTAAAAACACATGTCAACACTAGCCGTAGCGCCGATCATGAGACGTGCCAAAGTGCTAACCACGTGTCGATACAACGCTCGAAACAGTACGGAGTACTCTGAAAAACAATAATAAAAAAGCCCTACTCGTAACAGCATAGCTTAGAATATATTTTTTCGTGTAAAGACGAATTTAACAATATTTCATATATCCTATAGACAACAGGCTTGGAAAATGCCAAATAGCAGTCGATAATTAATGACCAATATGACCATCAGTAGTACGAATACCATCAATTTAGGAAGGGTCTGTTTCAGTTGTCTGCATTTCTGATTACGTTCACGTCTACTTACGCACTTAAAATAGCAAATTGGAAACAAATTTTTACTATACCTACTAGGACATTCCAATCCAACAGCACTTTATGTATACTCCCGGCAACAAGAAATAAATAAATTATGTATGCATTAAATGGCATACAATAAAGACAAGTTTATTTTTACAGGTTCAGGAATATTCGTCTCGCCCTCTGGGCTTTTGGAGCGCACCGGCTCAGTGGGCATTAGCTTCATCATTTGGATGGCATGCGGCCTGCTCTCGCTGCTTGGTAAGTGGCACATATACGAAACAATAAGTAACCACTAATCAATCGCGTGACTGCCTGAAGTACTTCTGTCATCAATTCGGTAAACTGCCTCAACAAGCAATTGTATTTCTATCGCGAAGTTTAATGAGAGACGGGTGAGATTGCAAATTGATAGATCAAAGAATCCTATCCAGTAATAGATTCAATTTTATGTTGACACTGTCGTAATTGCTTTGCTTGTTTTTTTTTATAGTTGACAATAGCTAATCGTGGCCTGTGGCACGTAGGATTTCGTTTTGTTAAATCAGCGTGCTGCTGTAATTAAGTATGTTTATTACTTATGTAAGACTACTTACATATGAGTCCATGGACCTCACAAGTTTATTTTCAGTCTATACTTAGGTACCTACGTATAGACCTAGGAACCATGACTATAAATGAAGCTTAAGTATGCTATTGCATTATATTGATGATTTATTTTGTTTAGGAGCGCTCGCGTACGCAGAGTTGGGAACGATGAACACGTCGTCAGGCGCTGAGTACGCCTACTTTATGGATGCGTTCGGAGGACCTCCCGCATTTCTGTTTTCATGGGTAAATACAATAAAATTAAGTCAAAAGCATTAACAACATACATTATTTTACTGTATTTTCCTTATTGCAGGTATCGACATTAGTACTGAAGCCGTCTCAGATGGCTATAATATGTTTGAGCTTCGCAAAATATGCAGTGGAGCCATTCGTATCGGAATGTGAGCCGCCGGTCAGCCTTGTCAAACTTGTTGCGGTCATTTCTATTGGTACGTCCACGATATACGAACACCGCACAATATATTACAGTCTTCAATATGCTTGATTAAAGATCGAAATAGACGAACTCAAATTGATATATAGCTGGCTTTAATTGAACTCAATGAGATATCGTTCGTTGGGAACCATAAATAGTAAAGTCTAATTCACAATTTCTCCATTGCAGTGATGATATTAGCGGTTAATTGCTACAGCGTCAATTTAGCTACGAATGTACAGAACATCTTCACGGCAGCTAAGCTGGTGGCTATTGCTATCATCGTGGGCGGCGGAGCTTATAAGTTAATATTAGGTAATGCAACCCTTATCACAACAGCGAAACCCATCTTCACATTCGAGAGCTTTTATCCATCATCACGCGAGACGATGCCGTACGACGCGTTGGAGTCAGCTTGCAGGCTGAACAGATGCGGAATACACCCATATACCTAAACTTCGCGTTGAACCATAACAATTAAATTAACACGTCCAAAAAAAAGAAGAGTTCATTATCAAATTAGATCACCATAACTTGAGCTAGCTATTCAAGCTCGACATATCCATTACCTACCTTTTTCATTTTCCTAATGGGTTGTAAATATTTGTTCAAACACTGATGGTTGGTTGTTCGATATGGTGCAGGTAATACGCGACATTTACAGGAGCCCAACTTCGCAAGTAGCACGGCCACGCTGGGTAACATTGCCACAGCCTTCTACACTGGCCTCTGGGCATACGATGGTTGGAATAACCTGAACTATGTCACTGAGGAAATTAAGAATCCATCCAAGTAAGTGCTCGTTTTTCTTATAATTCAGTTTGTTTCTATTTATTTTCAAAACAATTTTATATCTGCTCATGTACAGTGCAATCAAAAACCTTTTCATGTTATTTATTTACCCTTTTTATCCCTAGAGGCTTGAGAAATTTATTAATGTTGAAACACGTCCTGTAAACAGTTGTGGCCTTACCCGCAGGCCAAGCCGAGTTGATTTTCAAGTTCAATACAATTTAGGCCGAGGGAATTATCTAAGGCATGTGTAACTATTGTGGTAGGTAGGTTAACTAATTAATCGTTCTATTAAACTTATAGAAACTTACCGCTGAGCATAATAATCGGCATCCCTCTGGTGACGCTGTGCTACGCGCTGGTGAACGTGTCTTACTTGGCCGTGATGTCGGTCAGTGAGATGGCTGATAGTGAAGCTGTGGCTGTCACGTTCGGGAACCGACTCCTCGGTTCTATGGCCTGGCTGATGCCGCTCGCTGTCACCATCTCGACATTCGGATCAGCCAACGGAACGTTGTTTGTTGCGGGAAGGTATGTGGACATAACTTTTTGAAAGGAAGCTTGTTGACTTTAGACATCCATTCCTACATCATCCACCAGTATACATATTATAATCTAAGTCATCAAGGTCCCTTAAGTACGGACTGAATAAATTAACCGAGTTGGTATTACATAGAATTCACAACTTTTTACTGTAGAAGAACCGAGTTGCGAGCCTTGAATTTTTTACAAGTTATGTTTTTGATGGCATTATGTTATCTGTTTGCGTAATTTCTTCCTTTCTCATTTCGTTTTGTAAAACTAACGATCCTCGTTTGTTTTTTCAGGTTGTGCTTTGCAGCGTCACGGGAAGGACATTTATTGGACATCTTATCGTACGTTCATGTTCGTCGTTTCACACCTGCACCTGGATTGATATTCCATGTAAGTAGAGTAGTTTGCCACAGAACACACAAACCTCTTTTATCTGTTCTGTGTAGTTTGCAGTCCGCACGCATATAGCATGGGCCACACGCAAGTGATCCATCGTTCCAACAGAGGTGACCTTGCTTGTTGCAATCCGTCTAGTCAGCAGATGTAATCCAACGATCCGACGAATCGACAATCAACACAATATAATTGTTGGCTTTATCCGCAAGTTCCCACCAAGGTAACCTTTGTTTGGACGCTGACCTTTGATTACATCAGTGTGGCCCATGTCTAAGTATATAAACTGAAATTGACCACAGCTATATGAGTTTAGCATACCTAATTTAGCTTACATTTTAGTTTTTAACATGGGCTAAATTATAAGAAAAAAAATATACTAACGTTTCTGGACTTTTTCAGTCTCTGATAGCAATGGCGATGGTGCTGTACGGAACCATAGACTCCTTGATTGACTTCTTCTCCTTTACTGCGTGGATCTTCTACGGAGGCGCGATGCTTGCCCTAATCGTTATGAGGCACACCAAGCCACATGCACCCAGACCATACAAGGTAAGCTCTTATCCATAATTTGTATAAAAGGTACCTTACATTATTCAGTGACGCGGAAAAACTAAGAGTGTAGTCTTTCTAACTCAAAGATTATCTGGCAGAGAATGCTTTGGTGCATAAAGTCCGTCTTTATACCGCGGACAGCACGATTGGCGTAGTGGTTGAGCTATTGGTTGCTGCGCTGCGGGTCGCGGGTTCGTTCCCGCTCATAACTTTTATGGCCTATCGATACTTGTTCTGGGTCTGGGTGCCCGCTCTAGGGCGGAGCACGAGGGTGTGTTAGACTTTTACTAACTAAATAAAGTGATTGTTATAAACGAAACGACCGTGCTCCGGGAACGTTATATATTATTGACGGACGCGAAAGCAGTACGTCCGCGAGATGCGTATAGGTGTACACACACATATATGACACTAAAACAATACAGCTATGTTCTTTGCGTTCCAGGACCACAGGTATCCCTTTCAAAAGTCAACCCATGGCTACAGTGGGCAGCTTCCATTTACCAATCTGGAACAAGACCTTAAATCCTAAATATATCTAGTGACCCTGAATTTAGAACCTGGTTAATGTGATTATATTTATTAGGTGCCGATAATAATCCCGTACGTTGTCCTACTGGTGTCGACGTACCTGGTGGTGGCTCCGATCGTGGACAAGCCCCAGTGGGAGTATTTGTACGCCACCGCCTTCATCTGCGCCGGCGGCTTGGTTTACCTGCCTTTCGTCAAATGGGGCTACTCTTTGCCGTTCATGGGTATGTATTTGTTAATTGTACTTCTATTATAGACGCATCGTAAAGAGGTCTCCCACAAGGTGGAATGACTTGATTTGCTTGATGCGAAAAGTCATCAGTCGATATAGGTACTACCCTTGGCCACCCGCAATCGTATATAGTTGTCTTTCTAAAATTATGATGAGGACTTCCATATACCAATGCACTAAAGTGTGTTACCAGTGCGTTGAGTGCGAGTTGGATCGAAACGTTTACCGCGTTTAGCTATCTGATTGGTTAAGAGCTTGGAGCGGGCGTCATAGGCGTCCATTACACTTTGGGTTTTTTCTATCAGTTTTGCCACAGTCAATGTTTTGATTGACGAAAAACCTACCGTCTAATGCGATGATTGACGTTTGCATGGTACTGACTGACGAAAACCATCATTCATGATTGATGGAATTTATTGGAGCCTGCAACACGGTAAACCGTGTACTGGTCGCCATACAGGTGTCGATCGTGTAACTAGCACTGGGCACTGTTGTATCTGCCTCGTGATCGAGCCCCATGTAAGATTTATATTGCATAGCATAGTCGGCCTTATAATGTTTCCACTGCTGGGACTCAGGCCTCCTCTCTAGGAGAGGGAATGGGCCGTAATCCATCACGCGGGCCCAGTGCGGGTTGGTGGATGTCACATGTCTTGGAACTTTAGGTTCTAGGACATGCCGGTTTCCTCACAATGTTTTCCTTCACCGTTTTGAGAGCAGTGGTGATGAACTAAATTGCACAAAGTAATGCGCCTGGCTGGGTTTGAACCCGGGACCTACAACTCGTAAGTCGGGGCCGTTACCACTCGGCCACCACTGCTCTCCAACATTTATATTGGTATTTAATAAATAACGAATTTTGTTTCAGACAAAATAACTGTTTTTCTGCAAATGGTGCTGGAAGTAGTGCCAACATCAACAACCTTCGAATATTAGGAAGTAGTCGGAGCTCGACTTTAAAGAAGCAATTGTGACAAAATTACTCGTCGATTTATTGTACCATATCTGAGTATTATTTGGATTTCGTACATTGTTAACATTTTCGGTCCTGTTTCGCCTACCTACAAGAAAGTTCAAAAAGGTAATGTTATCAAAAGTAATATATTTTGTAACTAAATACCTCAATTTCTTGGAGGCGGTGATGTACCTAGTTACTTAACTAAAATATTATATAATTTTTTGACTGATAGGTATGTTCCTTATCCAAAATTATTGCCCACAATATTGTGTAAATGCAATAACTTTCTGTATAATATAATTGTCTAGTATCGTGTTAAATTAATGACTTAAAAAATTACATGGTATTTTGATGTTGGTGCAGCGTAAAGCTTTTTACATTTTTATTTTGAATGTTAAGAAAAAATAATGTTGTACTTATGAAATACTTATATTTGGTAATAAATAATGCAGTGTTTAAAGATGTGAAAGCCAAATGGCAATATTTTTTGCTATAACTTAGGTAGTAAAGACGTCGTCGTTCATTTCATTAGTTTGCACGAATCATTCCTATGGGGACATGCATTTCGAGGTGTTGACGCTGCGCTATGTTGGATTGAAGCGAGGTGATCATGATAGTAACCGCTAATATCGATTATGTGTCGCAAGGTGTGGGTTAAGGATAATGGTTCAATTACACGATGCTTACGGCTACCCATTACATTTTGCCCCAGATATAGCTTTATGTTAGAGTGACCTCACTTGAATGATGTCAATGGTCTGTCTACCTTTATTACAATGGGTAGTCGAGTATATGTTGCAGTAAGATGGTTGAAGCCGATATCTCTTGGGACATAACTGTATTATCGTGATATAGTTATATGAAAGCGGTTCATCACTGTTTGATTAGCCTAGAGTTATAACTATACATTGGTTTCAACTATTATTACTGCAACATTCACTATTTAACATAATGATGGTTGTTACTTTTTTTATAAGGTTTTTCCAGTCGATATTTGAGGTTGGCTAAGCTTTAAGTTGACCGTATAGGTACAGTTTTTATTCTAATATAACACTGGTATTTAGTTTTAAGTTTGGAGAATAAGTTGCGTGATTATCCTTAATTCTCAAATAAACAATGGGTAGAAAGAATGATACGCGGTACGCAGTAGTTCTCGATAAGCCTCGAGCCCTGTTCGCATCACTATGAGTGATTGTGCTAAACTCATAGTTTGTAGCTCATCGACTCATTCATAGCCGACCTTAGAAGTAATGGCGTAGTTATAGCAATGTGTTTTATTTTGATAATATACATATTTAATTATATTCGGTTTGCATTAAGTGTAATTCTTACAGGGGTAGATAATATTAGTTTTGACGTACCTATTTATTTACGGTGCTGATACGCTAGGATTTTACCCAAGAGAGCATGTACTTATCTGTAGGTTGCCACTTTGTACAATCAATATTATGCTAACGTGTTTAACTATGTCAATAAATCACAAGCGCTGATTGTACAAAAATGATTCTAAAAAGCGGCACAAAACGCTAAGATTAATTACATTTAAAACGGAAAAAATCTCATCTATCTTGGGCGGATACTTTATCCCTTTTGAAAGACTAAAGTGTGTTAACAATAGTTTTTAAAAAGATTCAATGGTTGATGTTTGCGACCGGTAAAATTTGGTCCTATCATTCCTTACCGGGGCGAACGATACCAGCGACTTGTTATTGAAGATATTTTTATATTTATTGATTGTATTATAATAATGGTTTTTTTTTTTACTTATTAATTTGTATGAATTACTTACAATTAATTAGTAATTGTTTTTAAAGGTAATTTCGATAAGTTGCCCAATATTTTCGTTCCATTGTATTATCTAGCAGTTTGGACATTTTTAAGAGTACATAATTTGTATAGTTACTAAATACTAAGCAAAAACGGGCACACAGAAAGTACACACCTAACGATGTGATATTGTTATGGGTAAAAACTAATGGTTTTATTTTTGTGTACAGAAAATATCATTAAAAAAAAAAACATACCTATACTTACATAATATAAATGTGTGTACTTATCTCTGAAAGAGATCAGAATTATTTATTGTTATATACTACCATTGAAATGAAATTTTAAATAAAGACAAATAAACGAATTGGTCTTTTTTTTTTTAACTGAAATCCTGTCCTGAACTATGATTGTGTGAATAAATAATAAAAGACAATTTTTTTTTCAACAATTTATTGTTGTCAATAAACAAAGATCACAGATCTTTGAACAGTTCTATACCATTAGAAATATTTTGGCGATACATCTACATCAACAAAGAGCAGGTGGGCATGAGAAAACAAAAAACTACTGTATGTTGTAAAACATACAAAGAGAACAAACCTATTCTACATTATTGTCTATGTGTAAGATCACTATGCTAAAAAGCCTAAAATTAAAGAGGAATTGCATGTTTAAAAATTGTATTATAGTAGTAAATATACTCTATTTATATGTTTTACATTCAACAAATCCACTCATAGGTACGATTACAAATATTTTGACTATCTAATCGACTCACATAAATATAGACAGAGTAATACTGTCAAGTATTTAATACATATTGCACAAAATAAAATGAGTGCGGTCACATTGCAAACAATAAAATATTACATGGTTGTACAACCATACTGTCAATGTATAATGTAGGTATAATGTTAACTATAAAACTAGAGAATGAGTACATCAAACTTTCGTAATATATTTTTTTAAACTTGGTCATACCCTACTCAATATAATAATATCAGTTCACTATGCAAATAGGCCAAAATATTTCTTAAATGGTATGAATTGACTTAGATTCGCTTTGCTTTTGAAGGCATTCTGATATTCACATGGCATTATAATATACTATAAGATAGACTATTTAGCTAATGGACTTAAAACCTAAGGTGTGGTTTATTCTTCATCATGTGCCTGGAACAAAAACAATAAACGATTATACTATCAGCCAAGTTATGAAGAATCAATCATATTTTACATGTTTACACATTATTGTCAAAACAAAGACAGGAATTAAAACGTTTGTTATAATTAACAGCATTATTATTTCATCATTTCAGCCGATAGACGTCCACTGCTGGACATAGGCCTCCCCCAAATGTCGCCACAAAGAACGGTCCTGTGCGTCTCGCATCCATCGGTTTCCTGCAACCTTCACCAGGTTATCGGTCCACCTTGTAGGGAGGCCCCCTACACTGTGTCTTCCGGTACACGGTCGCCACTTCAGAACCTTTCGGCCCCAACGGCCATCTGTTCTGCAAGCAATGTGTTGTGCCCATTGCCACTTAAGTTGGGCGATTTTTCGTGCTATATCGGCAACCTTGGTTCTCCTGCGGATATCCTCATTTCTGATTCGATCACGCAATGAAACTCCGAGCATAGAAAGCCCTTTCCATTATTATTAATTTATTTGTAAAAGACAGAAAACTCAATGAAAACTTAACTCTGCCATCTTGTAATGGCAAACTGCGCAGATAACAAGACATCACACTTTAAAAGAAATAGTTTTTATTTTTATTATGTTGTTAGAGCTGAGGCCCTACCACGAGATCTTAACGCGATCCATTTGACGACCTAAACTGAACTGTTATAAGTATGGAGCTATATAGTGTATAGCTCCAACCCTCTTTCTCGCTCGCAGTTTTGACATTTTAACTCGTCATGGTAAGACCCCTGTAGGAAATTGTTTTTTTTTTTTTTAGGGTGAAATAACTTCATTATTCAGTAAAAATAACAAATAAGTAGTCGTCTTATTTTGCTGATAATTATACACAATTTGTTTAGAAGCCGTTAAGAACAAAAAAATTGGGACCATTAGAAAAACTGCTCCGTTGCTCACTGAGCTGTTTGAGCATGTGAGCTTTGTTTGAGTCGTAGGGATGGATGACTGGGACTCTTTTCGGTTTTCAGAACCCATACATCGTTCAGGTGTTTTTAGCAATGGTGTTCAGTCACTGGAATCGCACTTGAACAATCATTCAGGACGGGTCGTACGTGTTCCATAAGCAAGTGGAACGCTGCCGTTGTGCCAGCGACTGAGACTCAAGAAATCGGGGATGGAATCTAACTGAGGCAACCAGGTAGATTTTGGTCTTTTGCTCAGTCAACAGTCGGTGATCAATTGGGACGGGAGTGATACACTATCACACATTTAGTACTACAGTAACAGGTAAGATGTTCGAAGTGCGGCGGGCGTTCAGTGACTAGCGGAGGGAAGGTCACCACTTTGTGTGGCGGTAAACACAACCTACCTGGAAGTTTCTATTCAGGCTCTAAATCTTTATTTTTACAATTCATGTTACCGAAAATGTACGCAAGATGGTTTTTTAAAACATAATTAGCACCAAGGGTAATTAATGGTCCCACAGTTTTGACGGGATAATAAAAAATGCTTACGGGTTCAAGATGATCTCCTTTCAAGGTAATTCATACCAACTTATTTAGGAAATGACAAATGATACGTACATGTCCAGTTTCTCCCAGAAGCCGAGTAGGACAGCACGGTCGAGATGCCGCTTGGTGCGACTGAGGTTGAGAACGGTCACCGCCCATCGCGCCACGTTGGCGTCCAACTTCATCTCGTCGTACTTCAAGTGAAACGCACATACTGAAAACAAATGCATAATCCTGTTTAACTGACCCTACTTCAGCTAGCCAAAATAGGATAGATTGCTAAAATAATATATTTTGTTCATCAATACAGATTACCGAAACTATACACACACCCTTACACACACACATTTTTTGTTCCAGTATCACTTATTTATTATCCCTATGACTTAACAAATTCAATACGGAAAGTGGTCTATATTTTTGGTAAAGATAAGCTCTGGAAATAAAACCCAGTTGAGCTCCTTAATAGTCCTGAGTTGAGCTTTACGAATACTGACAAATGCTTGCAATGCGGTCCACTCAAATCTGTATGGTTCTTTCTTTAAAAGACGATCTCAGACAAATCTGCATGGTTCTCATGTGATTTGACCATTATATATTTACTATATGACCTTTAAAAGAGACTGTGGCCCTGAGTTAGTTTCGGTGATTCTTCTCAGGGTAGTCAGCTAGGAAACACAGGACACCAAAAAAAAATGATGTGTAAGTGTTTTATTAAACCAATTTGCAAAATAAATATCATTTAATTTGAATGCGAAAAATCAAATAAAAAGCAACAACATGCATGTTGATTGTCATAGACTAATTATTACTCATACTAATAAATAAAAAAAAAAATTAGGAATCCATCACGAAAGCAAAGCTTTAAAAAAACTAATAAATTTGTATTGGTTATTGTAAAAAGTATTGACAACAGATATTTAGTTCCAAAAAGCAAAGAAAACAAGGACACCCACTGGTGCTTTCTACACTATAGTTAATTTGGTTATTGGACGCTATAGACATTCAAGACCATTATGAATTTCTTTTTTTTTTTGCCTTTTATAGAATGGACTGTTTCCAGAAGTTTTAAAACTATAATTCCCAGTATAACTCACTGTTAGCAAATATCTGGACGGGATTGCCATCCCAAGGCCACCCTTTGAACTGCCAAGCAGGTCCCTGAACGAAAACGGCGACGACGCGGTCCCATTCTGCTGCTGAAAGTCTGCCTGGATTGTCTACCACACGATAAGGTACCTGAAATCAATGACAAATAGTAGATATTGAGAAATTTCGCTGTACGTGTAACTGGGACAGGTGAAATATTTACTAATATGAAATATATACTAAAAGACCCATGCCCATCTCAGTAGGCGTCAAAATTTACTCACTAAAGTCACTCAGTAATAATGTTTTACTGGTAAAGAATTTTCAAGATTGGTTCAGAAGTTCCAAAGATTACTTCCTACAAAAAAACTTACAAACTTTACTTCTTTAAAATGTTTTCAAAAATTTAAATCTTTGCAGTAAATCATACTCAGACAAACAAGCAGCATATCAACTGTATAATTAATATTCTGCGAGTATGTCTGCGTTCAGTGACCTCCGGTTTGATAGGAAGCCAGCCCTAACATAGATGGGAAAAGTCTAGCCAGATTTACTGTGTAAACGTACCGTCATAGTAGTCGCATTGTTTGGTAAGTCTCCACTAGGGCCTTTCCTCCTCTGTAATAGGACTTCATTTTCACGTGCTACGCCTTCAGCCTTCTTTTGTTCCACAGTAACGAATCTGAAGACAATGTGTTATTATTGACTATTTTATTTATTACTATAGAGAATATTAAGGGATTAAAATAATGGGGTTTTCCATGAAACTGGGTTTGATTTAACATGTCTTTGATACTTTTCAGATAACTCTCGAAATCAATTTTCTCGAAATTAATTTGCTAGTGACAAGTTAGGCGTCCATTACACAATAGCTTTTACTGTATAGTGACAGCAAAACCTATCTTGTAATGGACGCCTAACAGTCACAGTCACATTCAAACATCATTCATGATTGATGGTTTTGATTGACGCTTGCATGACCGTGTAATGGACACCTTAAACATCATCATCATCTATATCGGCAGGATACCCGCGAAGCCATCATGCATACAAAGTTTTATTAAATAGATGTAATATTATTGATAGGAAAGCGACGATGAGGTCGACGATAGAGCACGCTTGCCTAAAAGTAACCTATTTATTCTCAACTTAAATACCCACAGGTTGTAACCATCAGGAAACAGACTCTGACAGGGAAAAAATCATTCAATTGTCTGACAGTTTTTTAGCGTTTCCTAATAGCTTCATCCTGTGGGTATTGTATGTGAAACTTACTTAAGATCCTGCAGTGTATCCTTAACATTATACATAGATAAGAGCGACGTAGTTGCTGCAGGTATAATAATGATGGGTGTGCGCGAAGGTCGCTTGCCGCCTGCGCCTATAGGTGGCCGGGCTGCCGTCACTGGAAGCAGCTCGCGTCGCCCTGGTGTGCTGCCGCCCATCGATCCATTTTCTAATCAAGATAATAAGAAAACATTAGTAATAGTACATTTTGCCTTGCAGTAGATCAGTATTGTGCTACCACTCACTGATTAATCATGAAAACTAAGAAACTATAATACCTACAAACTTAAAATTTGGCAGGTAGGTTCCTTATAGGGTGTAGACATCCGCTAAGAACGGATTTTAAACGAAACTCCACCCCTAAGGGGGTAAAACAGGGGTTGGCAGTTTGTATGGAGAAACCTAATTTTACGCGGGTTGCATCTACATAATAAATTTCAATAAGAGAAATCATGTACTTGTATGTGATCGGTATATATATATATGATATGTTGGTCAAGTGGATGAGGAAGGAGGATTATGCAAATCGATACTAATATTATAATTACACATTTCATCCTCGTAGCAAGTTCCCAGAATAATAAAACGGTAATTACGCAAGGGAAGTTACAGACAGAAGCTAAGGGCCGATTTCATCAGTCGCTATAAAAACTTAGTTCAACAAAACTGAGCTCAGCGTAATCTAGTTTATAGATCGGCGTTGATCTAGACTTACGTCAAACCGATTTCAACAGCACCATTTTAATAGCGTTTACCAAATCTTAAGATAAAATGGGAGAGGACCTAAAATGCCGTATTCGCGTTTTGTATCTACAACATGTATCAGCGAATTCAGCGACCTATTGCGGTTTTCATACATATTTTTTTAAGAATAATTAATTAATAATAATATTTATAATGAAACAACAACCAATCGCAATAATAGAAAATTGTTTAAAAATACAAATATTTATTAATATTATGACATTAACAAGTGACACAACAGCGGCTAAACGCGATTATACGAGACAAACCTCGAAAACATGGGCGTTTAGAATTATAACTAAGTTTAGTGTAAACTAAATTCAATTAATTGCGGTGAAACGCAAAATGAAGCTATAATCTCGATTAGACCCTCAAACTGAATTTTGTTTGAAATAAACGCGATTAGTTTTATTGGTGAATTCCGTCCTAAGTTGAAAATAAAATCACAGTTTAGTAATCTGTAAGTTACGGCACGGTTGGCGCATTGGTTGAACTATTGACTGCTACGCTGCTTACCACGGGATCGATTAACGCACGGAACAAATATTTGTATGGCATATAAAAGTAGTTACTCGGGGTCTGAGTTTACATGTTTGTGAACGCATTCGCGATACAGGAGTCATTCCTTCTGTTGGGCAATGTTTATTTAAAAAAAAGTTATTATTGATGAAAATTAGGATTAGGAACTTACGCGGCATTTGCCGGGGATGGTTCGGTGTTTGTGGCGCGCGAGCAGCAGACGGAGCGCTTGGTCCCTCAGTCACCGACTTCAGTGTCATACCATGATAGGTACCCATGGTATCGATTTTAAAGCCCTCCGTTTCTGAAACAAAACAATGAAGACGCATTTAGAACATTTTCTACCATAAATTTTATTATAAAAAAATGCTTGTGGTTGAGTGACTGTTGGATACAGTAGATAAGATTAAAACATACCTTCTTTTTGCCTAATAAACCTTTCCTGATCGTATCTGTTGTACTGTGTCTGCTGTTGTGGCAGAGATGTGGGTGGAGGCATGACGATGGGTTGTGGCCGCGGCACCCCTGGCCGGCCCTCTTCACGTGCTCGGATGCTGCCTAGTAGAGCCAGAATGCTCTTTGCAAACATCTGATAACGTAATAATTTACGTTTAATAAGCATATATAAACAAACAAATAAATTTCAGTTTGTATAATATAATAAAGTTTATAAAAACAGCTTTGTACTAAATGCATATGAATGTTGCATGGTAATTCCACAGATCAATTACATAATTATATTTTTTATCTGTTTGTCCCAGCTGATCTCTAAAACGGTTAGATCCATTTTGGAGGGTGTTTCACTGTCAAATATGAGATGATCTAAGGACTAAAACTAATTTTATCATAGAAAAACATGAAAATCAATGAAATTATAAACAGGTGCAGATGAGGGCAGCTAACTGTATAATAAAATTCCTAGGAATAAGAATGTAATAATTCATGTTTTGCAGTAGGTAGTTTTATATGGTTAAACACAATAAAAATATTAGGTAAAACACAAATTAGCTATCACCCTCTAAAACAATTCATCAACCCTATTTTTTCTGTCAAGGTCATTACACTTTGTGTAAAATTTGACTGGCCTGTTGGTCTAGTGGTTAGTGGCCCTGACTGCTATGCCGAGATTGTGGGTTCGATTCCCACCTAGGACAAATGTTTGTGTGATGAGAACAATCATTTAACTGGGTGTAATTTATCTATAACATGTATGTATTTAGAAATTTATTTTACTAAATAGATATTAAAAAATAAAAAAAAAACTGGCCAAGTATGATTCAAATGCGCAGCATGCAGTATAACATTAAAATCGAGCAAAAAAAAGCCCCGCAAAACGTAAACGTAACATTAATGTTTTTTGCATGTGAATCCCCTTTAATTTTTAACTTTATTATTTGTTGTTGCAATGGCAATAGAATTACAAATTTTGTGATCAAATCTTTGCCTCTTACAGTGTATGAGATACAATCTGCTAACAGACAGAAAGATGGGACAGAGGGACAGACAGCAGAGGTTTAATTATAGGGACCCTATAAATAAACCTCTGCTGTCTGTCCCTTGGCACCTTGTGGCTACTAAACTCTAAAAACAATATACCTCTTGAAAAAAGCCTTTTCTAACCCAAGTGAATAATAACAATAACTCCACAACTATGACACAACACCGTCTAGTCTCAAGCTAAATGTTCATGCTCATCACACAAACATTTGTCTTGGATAGGAATCAAACCCACAACCTCCGGCATAGCAGTCAGGGCCACTAACCACCAGACCAACAGGCTAGTCAAAAATACTAATTTTGTGATGATATAAAATGAAGAGCATTGGAGGTAGAATGTAGAAGCCTTGAATGTGCAGAAGAACATATCCATACAAACCTTCATTCTCTATTTACCACCCCTTGGAGTATTATTTCTAAATATACTTTCTGCACTGTATAGAGAACTTCAAGCTTTAAAGTTATGGTTAGGTTTAATAATTCTTGTGATTAATCAGTCAGCAAGAGATATTTCCTTATTTATAAAATAAATCTTTGACCTTTTTTTTGAATGCTTTCTTGAAACTGTAGGTACCTAATTATTCAATATTCATTGCACATTTAGTAATTATCAAATTTCTTACCTTTCCATTGCTCTGTAATACTGTTGTTCTAGTACGCCACTGTCTTTCTCGGCTGATAATATCTTTTGTAAGGTCTACATCATAGTCAAGAATAGCCCTGAAGTCTGAACCAACAACACCCAGTGTGTCAGAGTAGTCATTGCTCTTGATTGTAGTCCTCTTTTTAGCTAGACGTTTGGCTTTAATAGCAGCAATCTTCTCCACAGACATAGCCTCCGATAAGGATCTTAATAAAAATGAATACCATATTAATCCTGTTGTCAGTTATTGCCAAATTACAAACAGGTACTTTGTAAATCTTCTAAAAACATTGGATAGGTCAGCTCATATCCAGCAATAAAAAATGAAAATTAGCTCACAATCATTATCTAAATATTGTTTTAGTTTCTAAACACATTCAGTGATAACAAATCTTAAAAAAATTAAGTATACTATGCACATTTTGAGCTGGTACCCGATAGTCAGATACTGGGCATAATCACAAGTCAACATTAGCTACATATAGCAATGACTATAGTATTAAGCTTAATTTACACAGTGTAAGTCTATAACCCTAACACTATGTAATATTCTTTTCTCTATAGGTGCAAATTATCATTAATAATTGTTCTTCTTAACCTTTCGAATAACATATTTAGAGACAAAATAGAAAAACAATGAGAGAGCGAAAGCTGGCATTCACTTGGGGTTTAATGAATTGATATTCACAAACAGAAATAATGTCTAGTTAATGTTCTTCATTAGAGGATAACAACTATAAAATGTAGAACCAAGGACTTATACTATTATTGCTTACTTGATATTATCAACTGTAACTGATGCTTCCTTTGGTGCATCCAGTCTGGCAGCGAGTTGTTCTCGTACTTTCTGCACATGTGTTTCCTCAATACGAGGTTTCTTCGCTGCAGATTCACCTCCATCATGATCATGACTACGTTTGACCTACAATTATATGGTTTATTTCATCTGTATTCATTTATAGGTACTCATAATAGATACCAAAAACAACCCTTACCTGTGTTGGTATTTCTAAGGGGGCACTTTTATCAATGGATGCACAAGTTGCAGTTTCTCCATTGAGATATGCCAATAATTCTTTACGATCTGGACGACGTACAGCAGGTATGTTTGCAGCCTGTAGGAAATTAGATAGTCACTGCATATTCATGTTGAGAGAGTTCTACCACACAAGAAGTAGCTGTACTTACAGCTGCCTGTCTGACATAAACTGGATGCGGCAGTAATATGTTTTTGAGGATGAAGAGAAGACATTCCAACGTATAATATTCCTTGTCATTACCTTCTTTTCCGGAACTAAAAATTGTAAATAGGTTGTTATGAAATCAGACAGTGTGTCAATTTTCAGTATGTTGTAAATGGAAATAATCAAGTGATACATACCCCCACATAAGATAGTTAGTTTTAACATTTTTGGGCCACGAGAATTCACCAAATATAATTTGATTATCACGTTCAATTATTTCTTTTTTGTTTACGTTGTACTGTCGCAGTAAACTCAGCGGGTCGGCCATGATTACCTACTTCATTCACTGCCGTTTTCACTGTTTAAAATAATTAATGTAAAACACAATTCAGTCACACAGTACGGTTTATATGTGTAACACAAAACGAATTAAAATTGTGTGCCAGATTTATTAAATACCACGTCCATATTTTAAGCAAAAAGTGGGATAGCGACACACATCAACACACATTGTGACACAATTCCGCCATTGACCACAGACTAATAATTTAATTATATTACAGATAATAAATTTTGACTTTGAAAGCACCAAACTAATGATATAATGCCCTGTTTACACGTGGGCCCAGCCTCGGTCAATCGCCATCCCTAGTCACAGTGTACATGAGGAGGCCCAGTTTACACTAGTCGAGGCCGGACTAACGTATAAACACACCATCATTCAAGATTCAAAGCAATAAAATATGTCAAATAAACCATTACAGGCACTTTTGAAATTTCAAGAAGTCAGTCAGACAAAAAAGTTATACTAATTGTACATTCCAAAAAATAGATCGGTATGGAGAAGAATGTGTAAAAAACTCCATGGACACTCTTTTCAATCATGTTATGTATTAGAAATATTTCGGTTACATTTTTCTTGTCCCTATTAACATGTGAGAACAACGTAAATAAAATAAAAATAAAAACTAAATATAGATAATAAGGGTTAAAGTATGAAATGGCCGTTTTATTGTAATAGGTACTTCGAATTAACATAGAACCTTCATGGTTTGAGATTTTTGAGTGAAACATTTTCTACATGGTACCTATGAAGTTCTTCTTTTAAAAAATGTGCAACATTCGATTATCGACTTTCAGTTGTTTTTTTTATTCAGCGCGCGCGTTAATTTGTCAGGTGTAATACCGAGCTTTCTACGTAGACTCTAAAGGGCCTATTACACTATTAGTTATTCAGCACATGGTATTCAGAATCACGTTGTGTAATAAGAATTCGGTCTGAATCTTAATTCCGCGTTCGGCGAGGCTTGCTTGCTTTAAAGTAGTCTGAATATCGTGTGCTGAATAACGCGTAGTGTAATAGGCACTTTAAGTTTAAATTATACAATGTGCATCAATATACAAACGCCATAGTTCGATCAGATTAGCCATGACAAAGTGAAATATTAAGGATTTTTAAGATAAAATATGCGCATCGTGATTTTTTAAAATTGCTATTCACTAGTCATATGTGTGTATCCAACATTGCAGTTCACAGATTAATTAGCTTTTATATTTTATTTAGATCAATGAACATATTTGATTTAAATAGCGTTTTAGAAGTTTACTAGAACAAAATGATTATTATATTTTTATAGCGTTTGCTAAAGCGTGATTGCCTTTATTTTCAAAGAAAAAGAATCAACAGTCATGTCATCTAGTGGGATAAATTTCAAAATTTTGACCACTTTTCTCTGAAATTTGGATAGGTGGCGTTGACTGCAACAAATTAAAAATTGTTTTCTAAACATGGCTGCCGGTCGAGTCTAATGATATTTTTTGTGAATTCTGCCCTATTAACTAATTTTAAATCAAATCAAAACTTTGTTATTGGTGTTAATATGACATAGTAGTTACAGTTCAAATAAAATGACTTCCACTCCAAAGACTGACAAATGCGGACAAGGTAAGTTAATTCTAACATAATGCTTTTCATTCTGTAGTAATTTATTATAGTTTTTGTTCATCTGTTTCTCTAGTTCTATTTATATTTTCTAACTCAATGCACACGAAATTGAACCACCTAACTTACGTAAATTAAATTGTAATTATAGTTTTGTAGCTCTGTTAGATCTTTCGGTAAGTATTTATGAGTAAATTATTTTTCAAATTGTATGGATATGTACTATTCGAAGTGTTTAGTACAAGCTTTCAATACCTACCTCTGATGTTATTTTGTAATTTTGTCCTCAATTAGAATGAACAGTGTAAAACTCTCAGAGCATTTAGAAACTTTCTATCTGAGGCAGTGGCAGTAGAATCAGTCTTGAATGCTCATCACCAGAATTTGGACCATTGCTGCATTGTTGTCAATGGGAAATAAATAAAAAATCTGCTCTTGCTCGTTATTTGGACAACACATACTTATTCAAACTACGTTTGTAACAAAATAGTATATACTTGCCTAAATCATTGATTAAACTATACCTACAAATTTCCGATTTTGATCGACATACTCAACTTTCGCCAGTCTCGTTATTATTTACGAGTAAATTAATAACTTGGATTCTACCCTAAAAAAATATATATTTGTAAGTAGAATGTGTGTCATTCATGAACATGATCATAGTGACATAGGAAGTTATGTACTCACAGTTTGTGAATTAATCATTATAAAATTTGTCAATATTGTGTTATCTTACTTTGTTAAAAGTTTTTGTGTTTGCATATTATGTATAGACTTTCTTATTAGCACTCACAAATCTGTAATCTGTTTTCAATGCCTGATTATTGTATTCATTGTTTTGGCAATTAATTAAATGGCAAATAATTTACAGTCAATGTTTGATTGACTCATGAACATGAATAAGAGTTCTGTTCAAGAACTTAAGAGAGTTAATCTCTTCACAATTTTAAAAACCTCATTTTATCAATAAACTGGCCCCCATAAAAAGCATTTTTGATATCAACTTCCATCAACTGCAGTTTGGAATTTTTTTTTTCAACAATTTATGACTGCAAAACATGAGTACTGGTGGGTCCCAATTCTAAAAAACTGCTAATGATTTTTAGATAAGATACAACTCTTGTTTGTAGTAGAAAAATATTGTAAAAAGTAAAAAAAAAATCTGAATGTAATTTTTATAAAAGCAAACAAGTAAAAGTGTAATATACATTTAATTTAACAAAGAGAATAGTACAAGGAAATACTAGAAGGAAAGTGAATGAAGTTACAACAACAATAATCATCATCATTTTGCCATAAACATATTATACTATAGGCAGATTGACATCATTTCAACTGTGTCTATTTAAACTGCTATATAAAGTAGTCATTATTGTGAACCAAAAATATCAAACTAATGGCTTGATATTAATTCTTTGCTAAAATATTCTGTTCTCAGTCTTATGATAAACTTAAAATCCAACTTGTAAGATGAACATTGCTTTGTGACTAGTTATTTAGTCGGAAGAAAATATGTATTACAATATAGTGTAACATTGATAACTGAAATAAATGCAACCTGTAAGTGTAGTTAAATTAAAATTCACTTGTGTGCACCTTGCACACAAGTGAATTTTAATTTAACTTTTTTAGGTTTCCGTACCCAAAGGGTAAAATTGGACCATATTACTAAGACTCCACTGTCCATCCGTCTGTCACCAGGCTATAACTCATAAACTGCAATAGTTAGGTAGTTGAAATTTTCACAGATATTTCTGTTGCTGAAATACTAAAAAACTGAATAAAGTAATGTAATAAAATGATTTTTTTGCTTGTTTTTACTATAGATGGTACGGAAACCTTAGTGCACAAGTTCCACTTGCACTCCACTCGCTATTTGTCATGGTTAGACTATTACCCTTAAGGGTACTTTATGTTAGGGTTGTGGGATTGTTTGAAACAGTTACCATGGTCCTTGCAAAGGGCTACTTAAGGAACACAGGTGGGTATTATTCAGTACAAGTCTGAGACTCCCTCTCACTCCTCCTGGAGCAGGAGAAGTCATTTGATGATGTCCCATGTAAATAACTCCCAAACTTTTATCCTAGTAGTGGGTTCCCTTGGAATATTGAAGTACTTTTCATGCAGGTGAAGTTACAGGTAGAAGTGAGTAAATTAATATTCCATAATAATTAATGTCTACAGTATAGTCCAAGATCACTGATTAACACTTAGTGAGTGTCGCATCATCGCTTTCCATCAGGTGAGATGGCGGTCAATCGCGAACCTACCGAGAATAAAAAAAAAAAAAGTCATAATTTACTTAATAGAATAATCATTTAATTACAATTTAATTCATTGTCTTTCTATTGAGTCTCTAATTACGGTATTCGAAAGCTATGGTAATTCTGTGATGTGACTGGGGCTGCCAAAAATCTTGTTAATGGTCAACATGTCATATTGACATTTAAATGATATATTGTTCATGAGACTCAAAAACGATTGGTGATAAAAAAAATGTGGAACAAAACTTGAATGATATGCCTATTCTGGTAACCCTAAGAGCCAATCGACGAGCACAGCATCCGCCGTGGCAATTTTAGTTCCGTCCCACTTTTTGATTGGATCCACTAATCGACTCATCTGTGAATTTTTATCATTGGTATTAAACTTTGAAGTCTTTCTTACACACGCAATTTTGCTTCTACGTTGTGTATATAATTGTTGAACATAATTGTCTTTTACCACCTTACAGATTAAATTAGATAATTTCAGCCGATAGACGTCCACTGTTGGACATAGGATAGGCCTTCACCAAGTGTCGCCATAACGACCATCGGATTCCCGCGACCCTCACCAGGTCATCGGTTCACATTGTGGGAGGCCTTCCAAAGCTACGTCTTCCGGTACGTGGTCGGCACCCCAGAACCTTTCGGCTCCATCGACCATCTTTTCTTGAACAGTGTGCCCTACCCATTGCCACTTAAGTTTGGCGACTCTTCGGTAATATGTCGGTAACCTTGGTTTTCATACTCTTTAATTTACACACAACTTTTATAAAACAATAAAAATAGGACAGCTGATGTACACAGACAAGCTTAACCCACAATTGGGTTTTCTTACAGCAAACTTTATTAAATGAGAGAGTAATTTTGCACTTGAGGATTATTATAAATGCACAACAAAATTTAAGCACATTTATTAATTCGTACTTAAAACTAAAAATAGTACACAATACATAAACATAATATATACAATAAATAAAAACCTATACATATATATCTATGGGTCATATTGACAGGAAATTTTCCCTGAAAACCTCCAACGAAGGGCTAGCTCTCAATGTGTGTGGAAGAGAATTCCAGAGATGCACAGCACTACGGTAAAACATCCACTTTATAGCGACTTAGAGAGTGGGGAGGAAAACAAAGGAGAAGGGACGATGATGAGCGAAAAGGCTTTATCGACTTCGATAACATAGTCTCGTACGACGCTCGCGGTGTGAGCCCTAGCATTGTCGTGCATGAATATGAAACCGTTGCCAATAAAATATGCTTAGAGCATCACGTGAGGCTCAAGACACTGTTCGATATACCGATGACTGTTTAGTGCAGGCAGACGTGGATAGACACAAAGACAAGCTCTGTCTTACCGTCGGCGCTGATTCCTCCTCAAACCGTCCACGAACCGCCACATAGCTGACCTTCAATGTAGCATTGTGCAAAGTGTTTTCAATCTCTTCTCTAGACCTTGTTCCTTCCGTCGTTACTATACAGCATAATTTTACACTCATCAGAAAAGAGGACTTTGTTCCACTGGAGGTATATATACCAATTTAGGTGCTCACGTGCAAAGTTAAGGCGTGCTCTTCGATGGTCTGCAGTTAATTTCGGCCCATTTGCTCGTTTGTGCGGTGCCAGTTCACGTTCCTTCAACCTTCTTCTAATTGTAGAGTCATTTATAGCCACCCTACGTGCAACGCGAAGCTGCTGCTGCGGTTGAAAAGCATGAAGGCGTCGATTTCGTAAAGAAGTTGTTACAATAAATCGATCATCTCGCTCGGAAGTGACCCGATTCCTGCCAGATCCTGACAAAGCGTGAACAAACCAGTCTCTCGATAGCTCTATGAACAGACGACAGGCTTAGATGCAATCTTTCAGCTACAACACGCTGACTAAGTCCGGAATCCAATAATGCCACCACTTGGGCGGCTTCTGCTGGCGAAATATCCATATGTTTTAGAAAAAAAACTTTCAGACGTCCCAAAGTTACACTAAACAAATAAAGAACAAAAGTTTTTAAATAAGCGCAAATTTTTAGTTTTCAAAGGTGAAATGTACTCAAACTCTAAACACACATTTGTCTCAAAACAGTGAATCATTTCATTTATAGGATAAACAAATGAAATTCAAATCTTGAATTTACAATTTTTGCTTATCACTGTAATGGCCAAACTGCCAGCTATACAATCATCTGATTTTTTTCATGGAGTGAAAACTCTTTTGTTTTTAATTAGAACAGAAACCATAAAAACGGTAGTGTTTCGATTTTTCTGGGAAGTTTATTATTATAACGTAATGCTAACTTATACGAAAACCATTTAGTTATTCTTTTCACTAATGGCCAAATATTCTTACAGTATAACATTTTTCCATTCATCAGCGAGTCATAATAGCGGTTTTCATCGTTGTAGTAAACTTCCCCACATTTATGTTGTACTTTTCCTCTATGTGATACATTGATTACATGACAAACACTTTTTTTTTTGTTTTGGGTTTGCAAAAGCATTTAACCAAGCAATCAGCGTCGAGTTTAGAAAATAGTTTTTGATACCTATATAACACTAGCTGACCCGGAAAACGTTGTTTTGCTATGTATATAAAAAAAAATTATCTAAAATTGAAAAAAAAAATAGATGTTGTCCGATTCTCAGACCTACCCAATATGCACACAAAATTTCATGAGAATCGGTCAAGCCGTTTCGGAGGAGTATGGCAACGAAAACTGTGACACGAGAATTTTATATATTAGATAGTCACTTTTATACCCGTTAGAATGCGGATGTAAATCATCTAATGCTTTTGCAGTATTTGGCAGCAAATACTGTCAGCCGTCTCAGATAACTTCGCTGAGATGGCCAATACTGTAGTATTAACATTGACATTGTAATGTCTTTTTCAATTCTCAGCACCGTTATTGAGATCGCACGTATTGTCCGGTTGTGCAGATACCTAAGATACAAAATTACACCAATTTTACAGTGTCCACTATCAGTTTGCGAATAATTAAAACAGCCACTGAACTTAACTCTAAAATAATCCGTCAAAAGCTCATCGAGAAACACTATTGTGGTGGATTAATTTATCGTTCATTTCATATTTAACCTTTATATGACAGGATTGAAAATGTTTTACAATGTTCGGCACCGACCGTGGTGAAATGGACGATAATCCTATCTGAAAACAGTAACGGAGTCGCGTATTCTTAAGGGCCCCTTTTTCGAAATTTACGTTTCTAGATCGAGTTGTTTTCAGAGAAATCATCATATTTAAATCCGGAAAAAAATATATAGTACAGATACATCTTTAATCTAGTGACTTTTTTGGTTAAAAACACATTATTTAACATTCCACTCGATAAAAAAAAAATCTGAAATAAAGTCGATTTTGAAAGTATTTTAAGTTTTATGAGACTTGGGGGAACGCAACTTTTATGGAAATTTTACATTTCATTTACTAATCGGGTTTGACAGGGATATTTTTGGATAAATTTATAATATGGCACTTATTTTTTTTAATATAAAATAAATACGTGAAAACGGCACGCGCGCACCGCGCCATTGTCCTGCCGGACGTCATCGAGGGAGGACCTATGCAAGTTTTGCTCGCGACCATACATTTTCGTTGCCGCGCGCGTAAATAAACGTGTTTTATTATAAGTAATTGCAATCGCGAATAGAAAAAACAAAATTAAGAAAAAAAGGGTATCTGAAGTGAAGAAAATCCGAAAGTGTATTGCGTAAGTATTTATTCTATAAATACGTCACAATATAATTACTCCTCTACACAGACCAGCGAAGTCAGTATGACTAGAATTTTAAATCTATCATGGAAACATTCTTAAACCTTTAAAAAGTGCAGTTTTGCATCCTGATCAAATTCAAGGAGATGTAAGTACCTAGGTTTGTTGTTTTTTGTTTTTAACCGACTTCTAAAAAAGGAGGAGGTTCTCAATTCGGATGTTTGTATGATTTTTTTAATGTTTGTTCGCGCATAACTTCGTCGCTGCCAACCAATTTGAAAAATTCTTTTTTTGTTGGAAAGGGTATATTTCCCAAATGGTCCCATAGTCACCAAATCGGGATCTGATGATGGAATCTTGGTGAAATCGAGGGAACTCCTCAAATATTATAGCCAACTGTAATATGATTTTGGTATTTTTATCGAGAAATTAAGCATTTACAGTCGAAAAGTAACATTTTATGAAATGGAACTGATGAAGAAGACCAGAAATGGTCAACGGAACTTCATACTCGCATAGATATCACTATGGAGATAGTTAAGCGACTATGATAATACAAATAAATTAATGGCTCTGAATAGTGTTGAAAATGGTATCATCAAAGTGATCTGATGATGATGATGAAGCCGGAATGTAGGCACTGGAACTCCGTAATAAATCAATGTAGCCTAGCCGTGTTTGGACTTATCAGAATTGTAATAAGATGCACTTTAGAAACTTTTTACAAAAAAATATATTTTTGTAAAAAGTTTTTTATTTCACACTTTTTAGTTGCGATACACTTATAAAAAGTAAAGTAAAAAGTTTATTATTATTATTACATTCTTTTATTATGTTTATGAAGATTTGAAAGATATTGAACAATGGCTATCGGTCACTACTTGTACTCACTTGTGGTCGCGCTGCGTTTAGTAGGTAGAAATCGGCCGGCCACTATAGAAATAGCCTATGACCTATTCTCAAACCTACCAAATATATACAAAAAACTGGTCAAGACACGAGATTTTTATATATGTATCAGGTTTTATTTAAACTCTAGTAATTAGTGTTTGTTAATTTGATTTTTTTGAAAATATGTAATGAAATTTATTCCATTCCAGTGTTCTGAGACCACGTACCGGAAAAGGTACTTTGATGTCCAAAAAAAGTACCGATGGGCACTCTAAAGAGGGACAGTATACGTAAGTACATTATGTACATATTACATTATATACTGTGGCGGAGCAGTTTTATTCATCCGCTACAAGTTTGACGTTATCTCCCGTCGCGCTTTAGTTTTCTTACTTATCACATGTCTTATGTATCCTATTATGGGATGTAACATGGCAGTAAATGATTTTTTGTTAAAGTTTATTTCGGTGACTTTGAAACTTCCGTTTCATAACGTTAATGACATTCCATTGTTGCAGAAAAACTAGGGATGACGAAGATAATTCCATTATTGTTGAAGCTAAAAATGAAGAAGACAAATTTCAAAGGACAACTAGAAAAGACAAAGATGATTCCATTAAAGCTGAAAATCAAGAAGAGGAAGATGATTACTATAACGTTGAACCTATATATAATGCTATATAATGCCTACTTCCTGAAATCGTGAACCCCTGACATACGCGTGGTATGGGCATAAGAAATCTGACACTTGAAGAGAACAAATAATCCGAAAATAAGGAAAATGAGGAATCTCTAACGCAAAACAATCCTGATTTGCTATCAGGTCCTAGTTCCCAACGCGGAGGGGAGTGCCATGAGGACTGTGGCTTTGACCCTCTTAGAGGAGACTCGCGCCCAGCATTGAGGAATATATCGGTCGATGAAAATGAACCTGGACCTAGCACACGACCACTAAATTTTTATGAATTTTATTTTTTATGAATATTAATTTTTATGCTGGTACTATATATTTTATTTTATTATATTATAACACTGGTCGACAAGGCTTTTCCCACAGAGATTGTGTTTACTTATTTTTACTAAAGTATCTACCCTCATCATAAAACACTACATACTTTGTTTTTATTAGCCTCAGATTTTTTGTGACTGCCACTTAAAATTTTACCGAACTTTCCACTAAATGCGCTCGAATTGCAACAAATGTAGTGCTCAACTGTGAGTTTGTCATGCATAAGCTACTCGTTGTTGGTTTCTCAACACATAAAGAAGATGTGGGTTTCATTTACCCTCACAGTTTCTGCCGAGTAGGTATGTGGTGAACCAAATTCTAAAAGTGAATGAAGAAATTTTGCTGACTTGGGTAAAATGGTGTTATCGTGATAATTTTGGTTTTTCCGTGGCTCCTCAAAGTAAAGTGAGTGCTTCATATGAGATCTACAACAAGAGTAAAGATTTTTACAAATTCGACAAAAGGAGTGCGCTTAATGGCTTCGGAAACCCTATGTTTTGAACAGGATCCTAAAGACCACAGACACACTACGTGTCTGTGGTCGTTTTGCCAGACTTATATGGCAAAAGTGATAAATATAACGCATACACTGTAAAATATGTAAGTGTGCGTTCTGCAATACAAACGCTTTCTGATAGTGTTGCTATAGCAATACCTGCAATGCCAAATAAAACATTGCGCAGGAACTAATACCATGATTTACTAACTACGTGTATTGTAACTGCAAATAAAATTCATGATTTAGCTTTTATACCCAATAAGAGAGAAACACTAATAACTGACACAAACTAATCTAGTTTGAGTCAGTTATTAGTGTTCCTCAATCATCTTTTTGGTGATTTATAACAAACTTAAAAAAAACATCTATTTTTTATATATTACGAAACAAATGACTACACAAATCTCATAGAGGACCTAATTAAAACATATCAAGCATAGAGTTATAATTTGTCTCTCTAAATACACTTACAATCACATTTTGGCTTCCGTACCAAAAATCTGGGATCCAATGCCCAACACAAAGGAGAAAGGTTGCGGCAGGTCATTTTCATCATGAAAAACCCGTACCAGTGCAAATGGAGTCCTTGAATATTAGCAATTTTTGGTTGGATACTTGTGGTAGACCAGCCTCAAGCTAAATATTCCAGAAAATCATAATATATGGTTTAAAAAAACGTATTTTTTAATTTAATTGTAAGTAAAGTATCACTATTTTTCATGACAAATACAAGTGACTGTCACAAAAAAACGATGGCTAACAATTTTATTCTATATCTATTTCCTACAAAAGGGAGTCAAAATAAAACCATATATAGCAAAAAAAACTCTTGTGGCAAAAAAAAAAAGTAAATTTTTGTAGACCAGTGTAATTAATCATATTTGTCTTTCATTATATTACTCACCAAATCTTCTACAACCATTCTTTAAGTTCAACAGAATGATCATCGCCTGCCTTTTCATTTACGAGACTGTCTTATCAGAATACCGTGGCCCTGGAATGCAAAGGGCAATCGAAGGAACAGGGTGGATTTTAGTCAGTACAAGTCTGACAGTCCGCTCCATCCAGAGCGGCAGGACTCATTTGATGATTTTACCAAGCAATAAAAAAAATTATACATTTATAACAATATACCTAAGTGTATTAGTGTTTACAGTCAATAGTGCAGTGGACAGCACATCAAGCTATACGTTTTTGTTGCAAAACAAGCTATTATTACTAGCACGCCAATAATATTTGAAATACTGATTTATTTATCTATACTGTGGCGTGCTCGCCCGCCGCCATAGGTCACCGGAGTTCATATCGCGACGGCTCCTGAGCAACGCGGACGCAAGCCGTCTCGGTGCGTAAAATGCCTAAACTTTCGGAAGAAGGGCCCCTTAACCTTTTGAACGCCAGAGCGTAAACACATCGGCGCCCCTTCTACGCCAAGCCACAAATTCAGTACAAAAACCTACAAAAAAAATAGTGATTCCAACATCTTAACGAAAAGTTATCGATAACCAATGAATCCGTGCTTTTCGTTCTATATTTTTTAAATAAATATTATTCGTTGCATTGGTCTTTTATTTAACTTGACCCTATTTGGTATCATACTATCATTAAACAGCAGTTACTAAGTTCTAAGCAACCTAAAAGCAAACATTAGAACTACAAACGAATAAATCAATAATAAGGTACATCACTAATCTGGTTCGTGACGTCATCCGCCGACGTGAAGACACGTCTCTGGCGTGGCTGGCACGACTTTTGACAACTTTCTCGCATGCGAGTAGGGATGTGATCATGTGATATTGTGGTACATAAAAAATAATAATATTTTATTATTTAAAACAATTTAATCATTTTACATATAATTATTAGTCGGATTCTTCGAAACTTGGCAAACTTATGTCATCCAAGTCCTTTTGCTGTCTTACTTTTCTTATTACGTTCAGTATATTGACATATGTGACTGACCGTTTTTCTTCTGGCACTCGATCCAATTCAAAAGCGACCAGTTAAATATTATACATTAGGAATATTCAGATACGAATATTTGTCAGTAAAAAGTAATTGTCAAAGTAATAGTAAGCTACTTTCAATAAAATATTTCATAAATTTGGAATATAAGTTACCTTACCTACCCATCACTAGCTGACGTGTCTTGACGTCTGTGGCGTGGGGAAATACACAATTTTACGGATTTCGATTAGCAATATTTGACGATTGTTTTTTCTTGTGAATTCAAATAATGAATATATCTTTGTGTCAATTTACAATATTTCACTAAAGTAGTTTGAAATAATAGGAAAAAGAAACACAGAAAACTTAATTTAGTATATTTATTTTGTATTTAAAAAATGTCGTTTTCTTGACGTCTATAGACGTCGGTGGCGTGTTTGGCACGATTTCGTTAGACGTCTATAAACGTCCGTGGCGTTCAAAAGGTTAATGGCGCTATTAAAATGAGACATTCTTGTGTCCAACGTTACTGGCACAGACGCGAGATTATTGAATGCAGTGCGTTCTGTCTCGCACCACTAATTATAATATTTCCGAGGTTTTACAGCTAATTCGTTAGTGCTTGTGAATTAGGCCTGTCCATTTTATGGTAAGACAAGACGCGTGTGTGTGCCTGGAAAGGTTTTAAACTTTCATTTTCCTACTTCTCGCGTTCAGAGGATGTATTTTTAAAAGTCAGAAGTCTTATCGCGTTTTTTTATTATTGTGGATAGGTTCGCGCTTGACCGCTATCTCACCTGATGGTAAGAGACGAAGCGGTCGACGATGGAGCGCGCTTACCTAGAAGTAACCTATTCACTCATGACTTAAAGATTCTCGGGTTTGGCCATCAGGAAACAGACTCCGGCAGGGAATTCCACTCCTTAGCTGTACGCACAATGAATATGTTCCCATTACCTTTCGTGCGTATAGGTGGGATGTCCACCATGTACCGGTGGCGCTTCGCCGTACGCCTGGTGGTCCAATGATGCACACTCCGAAATGCAATCGGTAGAAAACCGACAGGTTAGCAACTCGGCATCGATGCTAAAGATTTTGAAGCCTCGACTCGATGATTGCGTCATTGCCAATGATTCTCCTGGCTCGCTTCTCAATTGTCCCAAGTGCATCAAGCTAGTATTGGGCAGATACATCCCAAAGATGAGAGCAATATTCCATACACGATCGAACTTGCGCTTGATAAAGTTTGAGCAGCTGTTCCGGCGTGAAGTACTGTTTGACCTTTGCGAGGATTCCCAGCTTTTTTGCAGCCAGTTGAGCCTTTGCTTCGATGTATGGACCAAAGTTGAGAGTTGACGTCAACGTAACCCCAAGAAGATCAAGATGGTCGGTTATCGTCACGGTTATGCCCCAGAAAGTTTGAACAGGGCTGAATGGGCATTTTTTAGCGGAAAATAGACACGCCTGGGTTTTAGCTACATTGAACCTGATCAAATTGGCCCCACTCAGAGACTGCCTCCAAGGACAAGTTCAAGCGCTAAACCATAGCCTCTCAGAGAGACTGGATCTGTGACCCACTAGCTCTCGCGATTGATATTCTACAACCACAATTTTCTGTCATTGAAATAATAAATTGGGTTATTTTTTTGTAGGGTCAATTGGAACCAAGGTCTTTTTGTTTTGCTATTATTTAGCCTGTTACTCTTCTCTTGGCTTGAGGCGTACATAATAAAAGTTCAATAACAGATCATTCCTAATTTATAAGTGATTTTAAATGTATAGATCGTTGTCGATATTGTTTAGTACAAATATTTATAGATGAGTAACACCTAAAATTGGCGACTATAAAACATGGGCCTCCCAATGATAGCGCTACAATGCACGATCGAATGAACAAGCTCATTCACACAATGCTTGAATATAGTCCGGTTTAACCCGCTATTTGGATTTACGAGTAAGATATTCACAGAGAGTAGTGACCGTAAGTCTACCCTATTGATATTTATCCGATCCGTATTGTCCCACTGATGGGCATAGTTCCGCTCTGTATTTCTCACAATCCAGTCCTCAGCTAATGTGGGCCTGTTAGTTTGTGGCAGTTAGTCAGAAAACTGCGAGACGTCTTTTACTGTTAGGATGGAGAATCAGTTTTTACAACTATAAGTCAAATACTCGCATGCTTTTTTTATATTTGAGTATTTTAAGCACATTAATCGACTCCCTAAAAATGCAGTGTAGATTAGAAGTTATTAATTGCTTCTAGTCACGCACATGAAAAAGTATGTTAACCGTGTAGAATTGTAGACAGCACAATAAATGGGACGTTAATTAATAGTAAGTTATTTCTCTGGTACAGTTTAGTTTTAGTAAATCGATGATAGGTTCTCGTGTCCATAATAATTCAAAGAACATAATATAGTCCCTGTGCATAGACATTGATGGCGAAGCAGTAACGGACGCAGCCTGGACGTGATTGCGGTCATACAACCTCGTTTCGCTCATAAGAGAACAACGTACTGCGACTGTTATTTCCTGTAACCGTTGTAATTAAAATAAATGTTTTGGTTTCCAGGCTTCACGGTTCATTGTTATGAGAAGAATACGGGATAATTCAAATGACGATGATTTTGTCTTGACTGAAAGTTTGCTTTCTAAACGGGCTTTTATTAGTTTTATGCTGATCTAGTGACTTATTTATTTAAATTCAGCAATAATTTTACTGCTTTGCTGAATATTACACTAGTATCCAAAATTGTAGGATCGAATCAAGAGCCCCATACAAAATTGTCATTTCATATTAAATTTGATCTTTTTGTCACTTCATGGTCCTTGTCTTATTTTGGGCGATAGATGAATTCTTCCTCCTGAATCTGTCCCTCATTGTTGTACGTTCTGAAAAGTAGACCTCCGTTTACTGCGTGACTTGTAGGATGACGATGAGCCACGTGCCTTGCCTTCGCAGTTCTCCGACATCTGATTTGACCATCTCTTTAAGCTACGGCTTTGGCCTATTTTAACCTCTCACAAGTTTCACAGTTTTGTCGGTATCTCTAACAATGTGATCAAACACATTGGACAGACAGAGGCCAGTCTACTGAGTCTTCACGGTTCAGTTCTATTTCAACTTAAGTTTTAGCTAAAAAACCAAACAAATAAATTTTCAATTGTTGGGGAACATCAGAACATCTATAATTGCCTTTTAAACATTAGATAACAGTTCTTTCGCATGCTTCTTAGGTAGTGAAGCTACATTTATTGGGTTCGTATTTTCGTGCATCATTATTACATCATGACAGTGAAGTCTATAAAACATATTGTACGTAACTACCCAAAGCAGTGTTACGTTGACGTAAATTTTATTCGCATAATGTGTACTCTACCTCAACAGTTATCCGAGCTATTTCATAATACTCTTCTGAATATAGAGACCCGTTATATGGAACCCATTTGCACTTGCCACATGTTACCTCCATTACAAAGCTATTCACATAGCGTCTTCTATGCAAATGTGTGTTTAAGTGCGCCAATTCAACAGTGGCGGCTGGTGGGTCTTAGAAGTGGTGGTGCACTTTACCAGCTTATTAAGTATTCGAATTCACAGGTCCAAAAAAAAGCATTATGGATGCGCAATATACCTACTAATGTGGTTATGAAGACTGTATTTGCGAAATTAATTAATCAGATAATTGCGTGAAACCTTTATTAGCTTATTCGTTAAATTTTATTATATTGGTTCTGTAAACAGAATCTAATTGGTTACGAATATCTACGGTGCCCAACACAAACAAATTTTGTAGTTGTACTTGCGATGCATCATGTATTTTTTTTTATTCACTTACCTGCGTCAAATCACTAATTCCTGATTTCGTCCAAATCATTTCACCGCCAAAAACAATACAGGGAAAACAAAACAAAGTACTGAGCTGCTCACATCCACACAGCCATTTCTTTCTAATGTACATTTCACTTTTAAAACTCCGCGTAAATGTTTTGTTTTTGGATATACACTCCTGTTTCAAATTAAGACATGGCCTAGGTGGCCCCACCAATTTAAAATCTGATTTTTATTTATTACACACTACCACAACACAGTAATACGTAAAATGTAAACAAACACAAAATTACAAACAAAAACACGCGCGTCTGCGATGAAGGGTTGCCAACCATACTTCATAATTACGTATTTTACTTTATTTTTCGTAAATATATTTTATACTTTTAAATAAAAATAAAGTTTATGAGAATACTCTATTTAAAATCTATACTGTAATACAGAAAAAGAAACACTAATATGAATATTTACTGAACTATTTATCGAGGCTTCTACCTTGAAACAAGAGTACGTTTGCAAAAATGTAAAAATCTCATGGAAAACTGTTAGTGTATTTAAGCAGTACATAAATTATTTTTTTAAGAGAAAAAACCAATACATAAATAAAATTTTGAAAAATACTTTCATTCAAATACATTTTTCCTACTAAAAAATATGATACGTTATTTTTATTAAAAAAATGGCAACCCTACCGCGATGGCAGTGAGTGAGCCGGCCGGCTCGGGCGAATTTCGTAACACCTCGTGTGCTCTCGGTAACCTTCGGCTCGCTCGGGCGGCGCACGGGAGCGGGAATATTTTGCAGTACATTTTCTACTAAACTATCTCTGTCTCACGCGCCAGGCGTCTTAGTTCGTGTTTCATATTAGTTCTATGAGCGGTCGCCGTGCGCTTTGCCTAGCGCACGAGAAATTTTCTTTACTGCAAAAATAAACCTTAACACTTACAGTAAAGAGTTGAAATGGTTTCGTCATAATTTTGCTTTTTTAGAATAATGAACAGAAAGTTAAACAGATAGGTACATTATGAATTTTATGATTTTTCTGAACCTGGTAGTTCGGCGCACGAGTGCACTTAACGTACAGCCGCCCCTGCAATTCAATTCTCTTCGGCGACTCTTGATTGATGTTACTGCTGGTTCTCATATTGTACCAAGTTTGATAGCATAGACTAACTGGCTAGCTGTTATTCATATTTTGATGAAAGTGAAAGGGAAGAAGTAAAGTAACAAATTTTTCAAGCAATTTTTTGCTGCTGCGTTTAACATCTTAATTGATGATGTTGTTGGAATGACATAAGAATTTAAACGAATGAATTATGTAGATAATTGATCTACTTGAATCTCGTATAATTAAAATAAATAACGTCGCTGGAGTTTCGAGTATAATATTATAGATTGTATTTGAGCAACTATCACGATAACACTTTGCTGGTTGACCAATATTTATTTCGCTGAGACTAGAATAAAAGCGCTTTCACGGCGAAATATCAATTATTAAAAAAATAAATATTGTTTCCTAGTAATACTACTAATACCTAGGCAATGTAAAGAATACCAGAGGCGTCTAGGCACTGTATGAAGTATTATGACTATTATTGTCTATTACATACTTTGTCTAGGTAATGTATACAATTACTAGGGATTGTATAGAGTACTAGCAATGTGTAAAATAAATAGATTCTGGTCTATATTTATCAATGTTCACCAACCTACCAATAAAATGACGGGAAACATGTTCTACTATTTAAAATCAATGTGTGTAAAAGAACGAAAGACGAGAGCAGGGAAGTAATTGACTAATAATTAATAGGAATTTTAGGAATCCCGACACGGACAGATTAGGTTAGGTTAAGAAAGGATTCATGTTTATTTTTTTATAACCACACGGAAATAGGAGCCGCACTTTAAACCCCGCGGACAGAAATAGAACCTAAGTACTTAAACATAATAAAATTAATGTGAAATTAAAGTTCTTCTGTCTATAAGCAGCTTATTGTTTGCTTACAAGTTATAAAAAAATAAGTATCGGGGTACCCTAAAATTACGTAACTTCCTTCCCCCCTCTCGTCTTTTACACACATTACCGGCTGCGCATTCGGTAAATGTATAGAATACCTTACCTAGACAAAGTATTTAAAATAAATAATATTTCATACATTACCTACACGTTTTAGGTATTCTATACATTGACTAGGTATTTTATAGAAAACCTGATTATACAGATTGCCGGTAACATTATAATAGCGTAGCAACGTTTAGTTTCCTCTTTTAACTGACTATAGAAAGGAGAATGCTCTCAATTCGTCGGAATCTTTTATTTATATTTTTATGTTTGTTACCCGATTACCTGGACACTCCTGGACCGATTTAGAAATTTCCTTTTTTGTTTGAAAGGGTTTACTTCACAGGTGGATGATGATGGGACTCCATGGTCCAAAGGTCAGGATCTGATGATGATCAGGACACTGAATAAATCGAGAAACCCCCTCAATAGACACACTTGTAATGGTTATATTCCCTAGGTACTTTTTAAGTTTAGGTGAAGGGGTTTTTTTTTAGGTGGGGTGGTGGGAAAATATCCAATGACAAATCTCGCTCTTGGGCGGTGCGGGAGATAGTGTTAGACTTTTACTGACTAAAAACCGACTCCTGTTTCTTCTTTGCCTTCATCCCGGGGCCGGGGTTTTGTTTTCACACTACCCGTGGACAGGGTAAACAGGGTTATGTTACACTTTTTAGTGTTTTTCTGAATTGAAGTAGGCTGTATTTTTTGGTGTTCTTTGTTACTTTTCTAAACAATAAATTAAAGTTGAACAAAATGCTTGGCCGTTTCGTGCAAACGAGACTCATACTGTTGCCATAACCATAATATTGTTTTTGCAGTTTTAAATATTTGATTATGCCCCTGAGATAGACATACGGTTCGTCTCGGCTATGTATTTACGCAATTATAATAGTATGGTGTGGCCACAACGTACGTAATGATCGTGCGCTCGATTTCGCAGTATTTCATTAATATTTCATTACAAATACGAAGCTTATTTATCTTTAATTTCCTTAATATTAAAGAACGTGGCATATCGTTTATTGCAAACATGTAATTGTAAGAAATAGAGTAGGTTGAAAATTTGAAATGAACATTTCCGAAATATTAATGAAAAATTCTGCAGTAGTGCAGTAAACGTGAGAATACTCGCGTGTGAATTACTATAAACGCCAATTATGGCCAATTACGTACACGAAATGACAGATTGGCTGTAGAAAGGTTTTTGACCTTCAAAATGTTAGAATAAAATGTAATTATCTTTTGTCTACTAAGTGGTGCCTTTGTGGACGCCAAAAAAAAAAAAATACGACACGGAAAATTACGCTGGATGCACCACAAGTTCGCAACCTCGAATTGCAGTGTAATTCGCTTTATCATTACGGTTTCTTATTGTGTGGAATTGTAATGAGATGGTCGTCACCGCAAACGCAATGTTATCATAACCATCACGATGTGGCTGAGTGAGCTGTTTTTATAAGTTAAATGATAAAACATAAAAAAAGAATCTTGATAAAATAAAAACAGCAGTTAAAACGCTGTTATGGGTGATGGTCAAAATATGAATTCATTACAGGTAGTGATATCGAACTTGAGTTCGTAATAATTCAATGCTAACGGACGACGGCGTACCTTACATTATCTTGAGTGTAATGATCAGGCTGCAATCTACCTAGAAGTATATGATCCCGTTAGCTAGGTATCACGACCGCGGCTAGTTTATTGGAAAGTGAGTTACATGGACCGTGGCCACGGGCCGAGTGCGCGTGCGCCCGTGTGGCTGGCTGCTGTCGGAAGAAAACCCTAATCCGACCGATAAAGCAATAAATCCTTTTTTCTTTTAATATGTAATAACCAGCTAATATAATATTACAAATTGGGCCCATTTCCGTGTTTAACTTTTTTATTTTATTTTCCGAATTCCAACGTCCAGATTTGTATGAAAGAGTGTCATTGCGGTTAAATTTTTGTTCCGTTGTTGATGCTTTTATTCTGTTTGTATGTTGGTTGGCATGCCCATTCATATTACTGTTACTTGGCTTTATACGCCATAAAATGTTGTATCGGTTATGGTCGAGTATCAATAATGAAACTCAAAAAGGTTAAAGTAAATTGTAATAATATTTAAACAACGCAATAGGATAAACACAAGTATAAACTACGCAGTAGACTTATCCCAATAAGTAGAATCAAACTCAATATTGCTTTGCAAATATGTAGTATTTCTGCAAAGCAGTATTGGGCATTCTGTATAATTTTCCCCCTGTGGTGGTGTTGCTGGTAACTTCGTGGTGAGAATGTCCTTTTTTGGCCCTGAAGTTTAATACGATATTAAAATATGTTGCAATTTTGTTTGATCAATAATATAGCAAGCCAACCCTTATATACGTTTAATTACAAATCAGCATGGAAATTGCTAGTTTTGTAAAAGCCCTAAAGAGTACACTCACATTGTGGCAGAAATACGGGGTTTGATTTTTGTGTACACAGCAATCTTGTTTTGGCCAGTGTTGCATAATATAAGAGAAAACGACTGTTCCGTCTACCTTATGATGTAAAGTTGTAAAGCCTACTAGAGTATAACCAATTAATACTTTCTTTGCCAAACTCGTCATATGATATTTGTGAGTATTAATTACAACACATAATTGAGAACACAACAATCATGGTTTAAACTTCTCAATCCCGAATTACATCACTGCATTTTGTCAATGGTCTACATTTATTTGTATGTCAGAGATGATTTACTTTGTGCGACTGCAAGAAAAGAAGTGATTACGATTGTTATGCAATGAGCACGCATTAGCGTAGGAATGGTGTATGTTGTTAGGACAGGTGTGCAATGGTTAGACTGTGGAGATGTGCGGCGGTGGCTGCACTTTCACTCTCGCCGGTGTGACGGCACGGCGGCTCCGGGGCACCGGTCACAGGCTGGCAGTGGTGCCGCGCCTGTGCTCGCCGCCGCCGGCTGCGCCGCCCAGCTCCGCGATCGACACCCTGTGTCAATACTATGCTTCGCTGCGCATGAGCTCGCTCACTCGTTGCTCTGCTGAATATCGAGATCGTGTTGTGAAAAAGCCCACAGATATTTTTAGATTAGGTGTTGTTCGGTCGTGTGTTGTTACAAGAAATTATGTAGTGTATGGCAATCATATAATTTTTTGAAATCTAAATCCAGTGTTTATTCAAATATTGTAAAGTGAAAATGCAGTAACCAAAACTAAGCGATCGTTTTGCAGAGAAAGTAGTATATTACAAATTCTGATGTCAAGTTATCCCCATAGTGCAATATTTTGACTCTGTTACTTTCTCATATACTTACGCCAGTGATAAAACCACTGGTTAATGAATTAATTACAAATCTGTGTAAACAAGTGTTGTAAATTGAATCGCGACTCGTCGACGTTCATGAACGAAATAATGTAACTGTGCTAATGTTAAATTAGTTTGGTTTTATTGCGCTCGAATTTGTGGTGTCAAGGTTGACAGCGGACGCTGGACATCAGTCAATGTAAAACAAACGCGCGTGATACTCATAATATGACGGCCGTCGCCATCTACACCGACGACGAGCGATACTGTAAATAAATAATGATCTAATTGTATCTTCCAACGTATTTGCTATTTCTGTGTCTGACCGTAGCCTGATACAGATTCGTTAATATCGTGATAATGTAAAGCCATGTAAGAAATGGCAACATTTTCGCTAAGCAGTGAAATTTAACAGAGGTACCTATATTGCCCACTTTCTTGGATTTCTAGAGGGCCCTCCTTTTCACTGCGGCACTAGCATCCGCTTCGTTGCTTGCGATCACCGGTTACTATGGAAATATCCGCAATGTGTGACCCCGACTAGAAACGAACCTGTCGTCAAAGTTATTGGAAATACGTACAGAAAGTGTGTGCTAAAGTAAGCCACAACTTAACGATTTCATGTTTAAGAAACAAATCAGTTCAAGCAGTGAATTGATAAAAGGAAAAATAAATAAGAAATAAACGGACCTAAACAGAAAAATGCCACATTACGATGAAAGTTTCATACACGACGACAATCTTAATCAAAGAAGAAATAAAAGAAGCTATCACGTTTTTAAAAATGGGTTAACTCCCCTGAGACTGATAGAGACAAGTGATATGCTTCACGCTCTTGAAGAGAGAGGATCATCCGTAATTAAAAATAATATTAGAAATATTAAGTCCCGTGGAAATCGGTATAAACCAGCCCAAAATGATTCACAAAGTATCAGCCCAGTGAAATACAAAACCCCCGATATTATTGTAGATCACAGTCCGCGAATGACTGTGTTCGACCCCAATAAATATTACGACCTAAGAAACAATAATGTGTACACCCTTACACCTTGTAAAAGTTTTGACAATCTGACGCTGAAACCGTCGAAAAAAAACTATCTTAAAACTAAAATAAGAAACGGAAGCAGTCTTCAAAATTTGGTGGATGACGGACAGTTGAAGCATTTTGCTTCTCCTTCGGAGGATGGTGACGCGTTAGTGTCACGTAGAGAAGATGCGAAGAAGTCATACTCCGTAGTAGATGCCCAAAGTCGACCAGCACACAGTCGAACTTCTCTATGCACACCAGAGCCAGGGCCAGGAGTCTACCGCCAAATAAACAACGAGGGCGATTCTGGAAAGAACGGTACGAAACAAGTTACCAATATTTATTATGATGTAATTAATACCAATACAATAACTTATTGGTCTGCGTGCTGTTCTTACCTAATGTGTTGTTTTGCGAACCTTTCGGTTACGAGTTGCCCAATTTATTTTATTTCCGATCCTTTGCCATAGTTGTACTTACGTAAAAGCACTCCTGTGTTAGTCTCTCAATTGAATTGTTTTTCTCCTGTCACAAGGGTTACTATGAGGCATTTCCACAATGCGAAACGGAAGAGAAGCTGCTAAGCTTTCGATTTTTCTTCCTCGTTTCGTATCTTTACGCTTTATAAACAGGTAGTGCATCTAATGAAATGCTTGATATTGTGTAACAAGACGTAAGAGACGCGGGAACTGCACCATTGTGTCTATTGTTATCATAATGTTAAGGCCGTTGACAAAAAAAGTTAACTAATGACTACACAATGCTACTACGATACTCGCGTTACTACTTTTAAAATGATGTGTATTCTTATTTAACATAATTCATTGTTTTAAGACATTAGTTTAAACTTTACGTATTATCGGTTACCTAGAATAACAATTTATAGAATTAATTATAAGTAATACTTAATTTCCTATTAATATTTTATGAAAACAACTTTCAATTTTGAAGACAAACTCATAGGTCAGTGGGTTTCCAGATGATTGCTAAAACAAGAATCTCACTTATTTGCATGATGATTAGATTGACTTTCGATTTCTATATATTTTTAAATACCAAAATAATACGCGAGTGGTCTTATCTGTGTGTTTGTGTGGGTTGATCCCAGAGTAAAAGTGGTTTACTTTCGCCCCCTTTTTTAACCGACTTTAAAAAAAGGAGGAGGTTATCAATTCGGTTGTATTCTTTTTTCTTTTTTTATCATCATATTTTTTTTTGTTTATTACCTCAGAACTCCGTCGTTTATGGACCGATTTGCAATTTTTTTTTCTCCTTATAGGATATGCTTCCATTTCCTTGGTCCCATTTTTTTCAAAAACCAGTTCTGATGATGGGATCCATGAGGAATCGAGGAAATTCCTTAAATATTATAGGCAACCATATTGTGATTTTGGTATTTTCATCGAGAACTTAAGCATTTAAGTTTTTTTAGTCAAAAAGTAACATTTGATGTAGTGGAACTGATGAAGAAGACCAGAAATGGTCAACGGAACTTCATACTCACATAAATATCACAATGAAGATAGTTAAGCGACTATGACAATACAAAAAAATGAATGCTTCTAAATAGTTACGTTGAAAATGGTATCATCTAGGTGATCTGATGATGATGGAACCGGAAGGTAGGCACTGGAACTCCGTAATTAATCAATGTAACCTAGCTGTGTTTGGACTTATTAGAATTGTCATGAGATGCACTTTGGCTATATGGTACTATCGAACTGATCTGATGATGGAGCCGGAAGGTAGGCACAGGAACTCCGTAATTAATCAATCTATACTAGCCGTGTTTGGGCTTATTAGAATTGTCATGAGATGCACTTTGGCTATAAGGTACTATCGAATTGATCTGATGAGGGAGCCGGCAGGTGGAAGGTAGACACAGGAAATTAATAATAAAACAATGCAACCTAGCAGTGTTTGGGTTAATTGGAATTATCATGAGAAATATGCGCTCTGTTTATAAGTGTATCGCAACTAAAAAGTGTTAAATAAAAACTTTTCCAAAATAAAACCGATTTTACTAAAAAAAAAAACCACTGAAAGGATTAAAATAACGTAATTGCCGAAGTCGGTGTTAATTAAGAAACAAACAATACCGAAAAACTCCGACTTCCGAAAATTAAAGTTATTTTGATTCTTTTAGTGTTTCTTTTTTAGTGAAGTCAGTTATTTTTTATTAAATAAATAGTTTTTTCATTGGGAAATTATCGAATCTCTAGGAGGAGCGAGAGGGAATTTCAGACTTTTGCCGTCTAAAACCCAAACCCCCTGTGTTCCTTTCGATGCCTTTTGTCTTTGAAGGTCACGGTAATTCTTTCGAACGATCCCGCAACCCTGGTACTTTCACCCTCTAAAAGATTGGCTATAAATAAAAACAGCATTCAGGCTAATAAACTGCAGTCGTTATTATTGAATTTTTGCTTTAACTAGCTTTCATTGTATACCTCGCACGATGAGTATTCTTACAGCTTTCTGAAGATATCGAATTATCACTATTTTTTCCACATTCTAATTCATACACATCAATATTTAGTTTATACTTCCTAGCTTTAATTAATGATTAGACCAACCTTCTATGACCATGGTGGGCCTGGATATACACTGAGATATTAGTGCCATTGCCAAATGTCAAATCTGTACTAACGCGAACGTCATGTGAGTAGAGCGATAGCAGTTGGATGAGCTGTGTGATAATAACCTAATAAGGAATCATATGTATTATCTTGCTAATGGTGTCGCGCTACTTTCAGCATAGACATATAGAGATAATAACAATAATATTCCACAACTATCACACAACTTTGTCTAGCCTCATATATAGTTCACAATATGGTAGGGATGTACAATTGTACATTTCATGTTATTCTGTTATGTTATGTCTGAGTATGGTTTCCGCAAAAGTCCTATGCGGATCAATACGTGGGCCATGGCGGCCATAGGTATAGTTGGGCTTATTATAACCAGCCCACCTCTCTCCAAAAACAGATTAGGCCTCTCAGGTTTTTCAGGGCATCACTAAGTGAATTCGGGGATCCTAAGGTGACACATGAGCAGTCTAGGAGCACATGTGTAATTGTCACGAAGCATGCTCTGCACAGGGGACTGTCTGTGATGCCTATTGTGTGTAGGTACTTGTTCAGTGTGCAGTGTCCGGTGATGGTCCCCGCCACAAAGCGCAGGCTTTCTCTGTCCAGTATCATGTTATTCGGTTTTAATAGTTAGTCAAAAGCAGGAGCTGTAGCGTCAGCAGTAGAAGTTTATAAGATACTAGCTTCTCCCAGCTGCTACGCCCGCGTGAAAGTAGAAAATATATACATACTTATGTCACTCAGTCATCGGTCCAGTCGTTTGTGAGTTTATTCGATACAAACAAAAATACAAATCTTTCCTCTTTGTTTATATTAGTATCGATAATTAAATTAATCTGCGAAACCACAGCCTTGTCGTAATCGTATCGACGTTAAAACAAAATATCTAAATTGTTTCGAATTATGGGGTGGTCGCGTCGGCCGCATATATCTATTTTTTTATAGTTTATTTATTTGAAATTAAAAAGGATTGATATTCTTTTATTGCGTCTTCATTAGATATTGTACATTACGTCTGCAAAGTTTCGCTAATTAATTTAATTCGACACCGTATATGCTGATGCTAGCAAAAATATTTTGAAGCGTCTTGCCAAGTTTTGCTAAAAAAACAAGTAATGGCACATACATGGACAACATCACATCCAATAAATACAAACCACGATGTAAATGCAAGATTATCTACACGTTCATGAATTAAACATAAGTGTCCTAGATGTTGCAAATGTCAGTAATACTAAAGATGCTATTTCAATGCCGTTTCATTATTCTGAATAAATCTTGGGCTATATAAATATATAACGCACATTTTTCCGTCGCGCCGCTGTTAAAAGTGTCGTCGTCAGTGATCTTGTACCCATAAGGGACTGCGTTGACAGGACACCCGTGTTATACCGAAGTCGCATGCTAAGTAGGACTTAATACTGAGTTTGTGTGCACTGTGCCTGATGTGTTATGTATGACGCACTCGGGCTGGGAAGCCAGTATGTACCACGGCGTCCGTATGTCGCGGGCGGAGCAACTCGCAAGTGCGGAGGTTCACTGGTTCAGTCGACGCCAGTCGTCACTGCGACTTTGGGCGCGTCCTCCTGTCGCCTTCGCGTTTATTTATAAACTCACGCGTCATCGGCATTATAATTGATAAACTTATGTTTACTACGCTATATTCTCCTATTTATTGTGACCCATCGTTCAATTTCCATTTGTACTGTATTTGATGTTGTGGATAACCGAGACCTGTTCTACGTCATAGAGCGGAACTGCAATCTGTTGAGGTATTTTTTCCGTCTAAACAATACTTATTTTTATGTAACGATGCTGCAAGTATTCTTACATGCTTATAATTTGCTTTTTTCAAATTATGCTAAAGAATTCAGTTGATCTTTTTTATCATTAATTTTTATTTATTTATCTTATATTTTAGGCATTAATTAACCCATAGTAACATTATTAAAAAAAAAAAAATAGTTATAACATGATAAATCAATTAAATACGTTGGATTTTGAATTCTTAGAGCTTTAAATATTTTAACAGACAAAATACATATTTTCCTGTTAATGCCTGATTTTGTAGGAGTGTTCCTGCTTCTACAGGATAAAGTATGTAGCTAACAGTAAAATTCGATTCAAGTACCTAGGTCATAACTTCCTCAACTTTAACTAAAGTGTTTAAAAAAATATTTAAATTAATCATTGAAATAAGGTATGTTTCACCTTCTTAATGTAGTATTTCGATATTGTGAACAATAAGGGTCATCGGTCATATTATTATTTTGTCAGTTTCGCAAAGGTACTAATCATATTTTTCTAATTAGGTTAATTTTAAAAGGATTATCAGTAAAATTAAATATTTGCACTAAAGGAAGGTAATTAATAATCTAATGAATTGTAATTAATAATAAGTATCAATATTTTTTGATTAGTTAATATTCTAGTGGAAAATGTTAGGTACTTATTTGGTTAGTAAGACCTGAAGTACTTAAAACGGCAAAAAGGGAAGGTGAAGGTAAACAAACTGACACAAATTTGAGTAAATTTGAAGATGTTTCTTTGTTGAGCTTCCAGTTAGGACAAGGATTTCAAAGAATTCGTAACAAAGGTCGTCGTTTTGGCACATCTGGAAATATCTTTATGGATATCCAATAAAAACTTAACAGCTATCTCAATTGATTCAGTAGTTTATTTTTTCCCAAATAAATTAAAAATAAAAGTTATGTGATTACTGATTAGTTGTTTGTATAATTTTTGCTAACTAAGGTCCAATTACAAGGTGTTTTCTTATGTTCAATGTCAGAGTGACGTAAGTGAATGACTGTATCATGACTTCATGAGTAAGGTCATCCTAAAAAATGGTAATATTATATTTACACCAGTTTTTGTTTATCCAGCCGTCAATATTAGATTTACTTTATATGAAATTTGTTTATTTTTTGGACGACTGAGCAGCATCATGTAAATACCAGGTATATTCAGCAATAATATACATAGGTATATAAAAAATACAGTGTGAAAATGATCGCTCTAGTTTCTTATAGATTCCTTATCTACGCTATGACTATCCTTTTGTCCCTTGCCATGGCATGCAACGTTTTTACAAGTATTGTAGGGACATCTATGATGTAACGGAGATAGATGGCCATATTTTAGATACTCTATGGAAATGAACAACTTTCTTCAAGGAAATTATAGTGAATTACCAAAAAAATTACTTCTGTTCGTTTGTTATTGCAGTGTATGGCACTGTCTAGTTGTCTACGTAGGTAGGTATCCCAGTTGGTTAGGAAAAATGTAACGTGTGAGGCAAATATTAATTGGTAATTGCGATTGATTGATTTAACGCATCCGTATGCATAATAAAATAATTTCAAGGCAAATATTTGTTGGGTACTGTTGTATTTCCCCTAAGTTCATTAGTGTCGTAATTTGTAGTAATTGTTTCAATAAAATTACAGAGAACGAATCGGGCAGCGAGGGGAGCTCAGGGCACCGAGGGTCGTTGCGCGGCGCCAACAAGTTGGCGAGGCGCGCACGCTCATTCAAGGACGACCTGCTCGAGCGCATCTCAAACATGCGCTCACCGGCGCAACAGCATCACCGGCCGCATCTCTCCTCCAATATCAGGTCAACATACGTGCACATCCGTTTCTATGATAACGCGCCATGTTTCCGCGCATTATGTTACTTCTAAAAGAGTCAAGCGCGATTTGTGGACACGCCTGTTACTCAGAGGGGCATACCTTATTAGGCACATGATCCAAATAACTTCTTATCTAAACAATAAGTACGTGACAATATACCAATCAAATTTTAATGTTTGTAAACTTTAGTCCTAGTAGCAAAATTCAGAAGGTAATGGATAATCATAACCTTCATGGCGCATACGTTATCTTTACAAACTGCAGATGTTTTGTTGATTACGTACATCTTATAGTATACTCAACTTATCTAATAACTTGTTTACACTGCGGTGAAATCTTTGTATATTACTTGTTATCTGTATTGATAAATTTACATACATAACATAACTCTCCTATCTTTCGACTGACAGCGACAAGAAACTGTCGCTCACACTTACGCAGTATTATCTTTGCCACTAGTGCAAGAACAATGTTACTGTGTTAACTTTCATCATTATTTTTATACAAGTAGTCACGTAAATACCTAGTTAGTAGTGTCGTAATATTTAAAAAGAAGCCTTATAGTTTTGTGAAGTAGTAACGAGTCTATTGGACTTGTTATTAGTGTGGACATTGCACTAAATGTGGCATTAATTATTATGAGTCATGAGCGCGACCCGCGACTGTCGGACTCATTAGTACATTGTCTGCTGAAATCTCATTAGTTTAGTGCGTGCGTTGTTAAGTGATTACATTTTAATGTCCGCGCGAGCTGTCAGCGTGACAGAATCAGTTTTTTTTTGTTGTTGATCGCCCGCTGGACGCAAGTTTTTGTTTTGTGTCAGTGAGGTTGTTCGAAAGTAGTTCGCCGACCGTAAAGTTCGTGAAGCAAGTAGTGTGTTATTTGCGATTGAAGAGTGCTAGCCACGATATGATGTCGAACGCGTTGAGAACGCCTGTAGGTGGATGGTTTCATAAACGGACAAATAAGTTCCAGCGAAGATTTGCGAAAAATGGAAAACGGTACTTATATTTGAAGTGTAAATATGTAGTAAAATTAAAAACTTCATTATCACAAAAACAAACTATATTGCAGGACTGTAAAAATGCATATCTGTATTGTAGGTATTTGTTTTATAAATATAAGGACATAATCAATAAGTCATTTAATACACAAAGTAATACCCGCAAGATAAAGAAGTATCAAAAAACAAACATGAGAAATGATGACTTGATAAGCCGTAATCATGAGCGACTCACAGCTGTAATATTGCGTGGTCATACAATTAGATTCGGGACAGATAACACTGTTTCTTATTAAAAAAAATGCAATATAATTATAATAATTTATTTATATAGAGACAACTTTTGGTTCAATAAAATGTTAGTATCGCTTAATTCTATGTTAGTACAGACGTTCAATAATATTACACTCTTTTTCTATTCTTCCCATAAAACAAATAACATAATTATTAAATTCAATTACAATTAAATTTCGAAGAACAAAAATTAAAAAAATGTCAATAAGTAAAATATCATTGATTAAGAATTAAAAATGTCAATAAATTAATTGGCATGGAAACAAAAAATTAAAATGTCGTGGAATAATAATAAAAATGTCAGTAAATTAAATGTCATGGAAAAAAGATAAAAATATAACCGAGTTACCTACTTCCAGCACGCTAATCGCGTGACACTGCCACAATGAATGAAAATATTTTTTATTTTTGACTTGAATCTTTCTTTACAGTTAGATCAACGCAATGAATATTGTTGAACTAATAGTTCAAACTAAACTACAAACTTTTTGTGTTTGAGAGTTTAGTCACGCAATTACGCTGCCCGTTATCTTTATTATATTGTTAATTAGAAATCTAAAAAATAATGCTTAAATATACAATACTAGCGGCTCCAACAGATGTACTGTTCTAACGTTTTTGTTTTTAATTTCGACATAACAAATAATGCTTTAAGTCCCGTCTTGTACAGTTTTGCCTCACTTTGTCTCGTCTTATCCCACTTTGTCTCATTTTATCCTGTTTTATCCTGTTACATGCATTTGAATTATGTCATTTTGGACGTAACCCCTTTTTATTTAATCAACAATTTCTTGTACGCGGTCATGACACCATCTACCGGGTGTAATTGTATTTTCAAACCGTCCAGGGGCTTACTAAAATCTACACCCAAAATTTCATCCAAGTCGTTTAGAAGGTGTTAAGTGACAAACACACGTACAGAGGAATTATACATTATATGTGTATGAATGTATAGAAGATTGTAATGTCCAGTCTTGTACCGTTTTGCCTTACCTTATCTCTCTCCATTCCACTTAGTTTCGTCTTATCCTGTTTTGTCTTGTTAAATCTACCTGAATGTTACCATTTTGGACGTAACCCTTTCTATTTAATAATAATTTAATTATAATATTTACAATTTATGGCACACGGTCATGACGCCTTTATCGGGTGTAATTGTATTTTCAAATCGTCTAGGGGCCCACTCAAAACTACACACAAAATTTCATTCAGATCGGTCAACTGGTTTAGGGACTAGGTGACAAACATACGTACAGAAGAATGTTATTGTAAAGATAGTACATTCAATACATATTTAAAATGACCTATAATTTGTGAATTCCTTTATCCATTGTAGAGACAATCACAAAAAATACAATAATTAGTTCACCAAATATGTGCGTGCCTATGATATTTTTCCTCACTTGTTTATTTGGTAGATAAACACAACGTTAAATCACGAGTTTTCACATCATCATCATCTTAGTAAGAAACACAAACATTAAACACATGATTTCTCTTAAAATACACTTCAGTACCTACGCCATCTTTGTTTTTCAAATAGGACTAATGGTAAAAATACACTATTATAAAATGATCAAGTCGCGTGACCTTAATGATAATAAAAACTTATATCAGGTGATTATAATTATTGTTTTAGTTGAACTTGCATAGCGTAAGGTGAACGGGGACCTCCTACTTGAATATCAAACATAGCTTACCTTTGTATTTGCGCACAGGTGTGGGCCTGCATGCAAAGCAGATTCTTTCGCAACGCATACCGTCGACCAATGACATTTTAAACGATCGTTTGATATAATAATTATAATAGATAGTACTCATAGTGATTGAACTAACAAGTGGTTTATTTTTGGTTGTTATTGTCTTGTGGTTTATATCGACCAAGATGATCAGTGTCATTTCACTGCGAAGCTATGACTTTCCCTTGACTTGACTTTTTTCTAGCCCTCACTGTCCCACTACTGGGCAAATGCCTCCCCAAGTCCTTTCAGACTTTCTTCTCCCGCGCCGTCTCAAACCAGTCCTCGCAGTACGCGTCTAGATCATCCATTAATTTTATCTACACTAATATTATAAAGAGGAAAACTTTGTTTGTTTGTAATGAATAGGCTCAAAAACTACTGGACCGATTTTAAAAATTCTTTCACCATTCGAAAGCTACATTATCCACGAGTAACATACGCTATATTTTATTTTGGAAAAAGATAGGGTTCCGTAAAATATTTGAGTTTTTCGGACACAAGGTGTAAAAAGTCAACCAGAAAAGTTACTTATTTAATTAAAAAAGATAGAACCATAAAATGTTCTAATTAATTGTAGATCTTATAAATATCTACCAAACTTTCATGCGGGCGAAGCCGCTGGCAGAAGCTAGTTTATGATATATTTGTTTTTGATACAGCAGATCGCACTCACCACTTAGCCCGAAAATTCGGAATATGGCGAAAAACCTTAATAACACCGCTGAGGATGGGGAAGTCACACCTGCCAAAGAACTCGAACGGCTAGTCAAAGAGGTCAGTATTAGTCTTAACGGATTTACTATTCCACCGTCTATTCAGTTCGTACGTTTAATCTTAAAACATCTATTGTCCGCAGGTTACATTCGGCTTAAAACATTTTTCGGATGTAATTACAAAAGGGAAACTGGAAATGCTCCCCGACAATGGCACTATTGTTTTTGAATCAATTGCGAATATACATAAAGGTAAATTAGTTGCATGATTTTAATTTAATTAGGAAAATTCAGAACTCCTTTCTTTTAGTAAAACTTGACACCATAAAATTTCCAGCAATAAAACCATACTGCAGCCGATCGCCGCAACTAACAAGTGCCGTAAAGCGTCTCTGTGCGGCATTAGCAACGCTCATACGACTGTGCGATGAGATCACGGCTTTGAGTTTGCGAGCTGATGCCAGTAATGAAGAACTGGATACTTCGGCTGAAGCTTTGTCGCCAGAATATGTGAGCTCAGTAGTGAAAGGGGTGACGGGAGCTGTCGAAGAAGTGTCGGCGCTGGCGCAGCAGCACATGACGCGGCCCGCGTTGTCTCCCCGCCCCGCACTCGTCTCGCCGCGCTCCTCAACACAAAGGAATTCCTTGCCAGGTGCGTTATTATTTTCTGTTGAAACGCTATCATACATAACAGAGCCTCTATTACAAAACCACTGTGATGGAACTAATCAGTTCCGCTAATTAAATACAACGGCTAAATTCTTAGCTATCATTTAGCTGTTCATAAATACTTGGTAGTAGGTAAACCAACAATCTTTAATAGTTTAGAATCTCTAATTTGATCATGTTTATCTTCAGTTTTTAATTGTAGATGTTACATTAAATGGAACACATGTTTCTTAAGAAATAGTTTAAATTTTATAAAATACTAGCGTCTGCCAGCAGCTTCGCCTGCGTGAAAGGTTTCTTCATACTAAGTTTAGACCCCCGTTTCATCCCCTTAGTGACTGAATTTCGAAATATCCTTTCTTAGTGCTCGCCTACGTCATAAAAGGAAGCCTTGTGCAAAGTTTCACGCACCTAGTCCCAGTAGTTTTGTGCGTTGCGTTTTTTTCTGTGCGTTGATATGTCAGTCAGTTTACCCTTTTATATGTATAGATTAAAATTTCTAAGCACCTTATCCCGTCTATTGTAGATATTCCATTGACACCGAAGGAGCGGTCGCTGTTAACGGGTGAGGCGGGCTCGGAATCCAGCGGCGTGCGTGCTTCGCATTCATCTGAGTCTGTGCTAGACGCTCCCGACTCACCACCACCCAAGCCTGCAAGGCCCAACCGGTCAGTACAAGATATCGGAGAAATTACTTCAATACTTACCTACACATAAAGTCTAATTTCCGCTACAACTTTCACGACATTTCCGATGATACTAGTCATTCTGAAGTCAACCTAATTTAAACTTAAGTAAAGTTGTAAATTGAAATATCGTCAACTGGAAACAAAGATTTGAATAGGCTTTACACTTTTACTTTAACTTAACATCGCTGCGCCAACAAATACAAGACAAACTTGTCGACAACGTGAAAGTCAGTTACAATAGCACATACAGTACTGATGGATGGCGTTAAATTTAATGGCGACACTATAATACTTTCAAAGTATCATAGCACCGTTAACTTCAGATGGTTTGGAACTCAGGATACAAATTTAAATGACTCTATTGGGGTTATTGGTTAATTGCGTATGTTTTTAACTGTACGCATATTAATCCTAATTGATAATTTCAAGGTTATTGGCGTTAGTTTAGTAGAACAGTATATAGTCTTGGTTTTGATAGTCTAAATCTTAAGGCTATAAAATGATATAGTTAGTGAGAGTGCAATGTGTGTTGCAGGAAAATCGAGTTGGCCCCACCTCTGCCGCCTAAGCGTAAGTCAGCGAACGACAACTCCCTCCTGGCTCTCTCTATTGATAGGTTAGTTGATGGTTCAACTACAGCTTTCAAAGCTTGTTATCACTTTCATTCGCACTTAGGTACTATAGATACATTCATGTTTTAAAATTATCATTTACAATGTTGACAATAATTTGTTTTTCAAAAACGTTTATTTTTGTTTGGGAAGCTCTCAGAAGCACTGAAAGTAGTTAAATAACAATACTGCAACATAGTCTTTGTTTTGTACGTTTACAGACTGTCTCTGCAATCTCACAGCAGCGGTTCGCTGGATTCAATGCTGAACGTGTCAAATGATGAGGAGAGAAACGCACACGACTCCACCAATCACGACCATGTGTTCGTTACTCCGCCTAATTCCGACTTAGTTGGTCAGTAGAATATTTACTTATGAACTATTTAAGAATTATGATGCAATTAAATTACTGTCGACCGATGCGAATACGCTACTTACAATATAACTTACGTTTCTAAATTATGCTAATATGTTTGCGATCGATCGCAGTTTAATTGCATCCTTTGATTTGCACTTCGTAATAGGGCCTCCTAGCATCGAAAGTCGACAAGGTTTTATGTATACTCTCATGACCATTGTTAGTGTGGTCACCAACACGTGTGGCAATCTATCGCCCTAACTCGGAGCATGGTCATCAGTGAAAAAACGGCTTCTTTGAATAGATTTTTTTTTGTTAAAAGACAATCTCGATCACTCATGTACTAAAAAGCCACACCTTTTTATTTACATTGTAACACGACTGGGATAAAATGGTTAGATGATTCAGTTGCCCTTGCACAGGTGGAGGACTTGTAAATATCAGCGGTTTTATTGCTAAGAACCGATTCGTAATAAGAATTATTGTTTTATAGGCATGTGCAGTTGCAACAACGTGAACGAGATGCGCGCGTCGGTCGAGTCGCACGAATCGCAAATGAATTCAAACAACGCGCACACGCATTCCAACCACAATCGGTATGTTATGCAATTTTATTAGGATATTTATTTCCACATTAGTTGGTCTGTATTAGGTATAGAAAATAGGCTCAGATGATAAGACACGTCTTCGAAAAAGAAAAATAAAGCTAGAACTACATTAGACCGACGCACACGTCGACCACACCTGATTTGTACGTAAAACGACGTTGCGGGGCGTGGATCAAGTGTAGCTCTACAAGTTTAGTTTCCATATAAAATGTATGGAGACCGACGCGCCTAGATCGGCGTGTGTGGCACACGTGTGCGCAGTGTAGTTCTAGCCTATGTAGTTCTATATTCACTGTTTTTTTATTTTTTTATTTAGAGTATTTTGTATTAAATGCAAAATATTTAGTAAGTCAAGGCGCATAATCACAAATACCTAATAATTTTACAACTATAAATATAATAAATTCAATTTTCCTTCCTGAACAAGTCTGGTCAATGTTTATCTCTGACACACTCGTATTAATAGTCCTAAACTATAGTATTCCGGAACAATGACAGGTAATATACAGGGTATTTGGCGCATCGTGTACCAAATTAAAAGGGTCGACGGGAGGGGCATCTGCTATCCTTTCAGACCTCTAAACACTTCTCATGTCCCGTGGATTTTTTTTTCGTCGACTTTTTATTGTTTTATGAAAATAAGACCTAAATTTTTCATTCAAATAAATATTTTAAAAAATATATAAGGCTCTGAATTTTAATTTGATTTTGATGTGTATTGTATTAAAGTACTATTAAATTTAAAATTAGTGACATTAGTTTTTTCTCATTTACCTTCAAAGTTTTGGACTCAAATTAAAACTGTTCATGTTACAGCTATTTAAATGGCTATAAAAAAAAACCATGCATGGAAAGTGTTTAGGGGTCTGAAAGGATAGCAGATGACCCCTTCAGTCGACTATTTCAATTTGGCGCACGATGCACCAAACACCCTGTATATTTATTTACACTTTACATATAGTAGTGGTACATGGGCGGAGTTAAGGCAACAAGATATTCACTAGCAGTTAAGCTTTGGGTTAAAAAAGACTACACTGGCAGGTACAATATCTCTTTGCGTATCATTTATGTCGATTTTTTTTGCAAGTTTCTCCAACGAGTCCGGGTTTGTGTCAGTCGGCCATGCAGAGATGTCTGCTGACCACAGTTTCACATCCTCGTTCTCGTCACATCACTACACTAGCCATACGGACAGGTAATCCGCCTTTGTATCATCTCTATTCTTCCCGTTTGCTAGTCTTAAGTCTTTTTTTGCACATCCGTTTTTAAAACACCTCTATTACATTTTAATTCTCACTTTTTCTCTTGTCTTCTTCATGTTCCTGGTTTCTGTGTTTTTAGAGACGTTTAATATACTTTGAATATGATGGATATAAAATAACATTTAAAATTATTAAATTAAATGTTATTCTATCTTATAATGTCTATTTATAGCAAAGTATATTAAAAATCTTAAGTATCATGCTTCCTGTTATTGTTTTTGCAGTATTTTTAACAGTACAGAATGTGTGACCGAAATGAAGTGCACAGTACAAAGCTTTGAGAGCCGCATGAATGTAACCAATATGAACAGTATAACCACGCACCATTCTTCAAAGTGAGTGTTCCTCTGTTTTACCACACACACACACACCCCCTTCTTACCTGTAGTTTTGTAAGAACTTAGTGAATTAGCTTTTTTTTTGTTTTTACATGTGATTAATTACAACTTAAATAGTTTTAAAAATAACACATACCATTCCACTAATTATAAATTGTGTACACATTCTAAAATAGCATTCCGTTCATGGCACAAGCGCTTATACCTAGCACTGATAAAATCTATAAACTTGAAGATGTACAAAGTGATTTTACCTAAAATTTAACATGCTTCGGTACATTAATTTTGTTACTTACTAAAAAAATGGCAACACGGTATTAATTACATCACCAAGGACGCGATGCGGACTAACCAATTTAGTTGTTTATTTTCGTAACTAAGTTGTTTGCGGCCCAGGCTGGCGAGCATCACCTCAGACGAGACCGAGACTCCGCCCGAGCTGCCCGTCAAGACGCGCCGGAACATTCGCGTTGACGTACAACAACATTTCCCAACCGTCGAAATCAGGTGATTAGCACACACAACCTTGGCGCCTATCGCCGACTGTCGTAAACAAGCGTTGTAGTGCGTTCATGGTGAATTAATATATTGCATGTGTCCGCAGGCCGTCTCCAGTGTGCTCGCTGCACGGCGAGGCGCGCCCGCACACGCTGGCCGTGCACCAGCCGCCCAGGCCGCCGCCGCTGCCGCTAAAGAAAAAACACAGTCAGTATATTTTTTGTTCAGCTTCATAAGCATAATCCTGAAAAAAAACTCCAATGTAAACTACTTGACCCAGTTTTGGTGGCGGAACGAAATGGTTCGTTAAAATAAAAAACGATTAATACAACTTTTTACTTCAATTGCTAACTACAAGTTCTTGGGAATGCCTGCATAAGTTCACCAACATTAATACCAATAATGGGTGTAAATATATACTATCCTGTCAAAACAAAACTGTGAATGTATTTTGTACACTGTCACATTGTCAATGGCACTATTCATGTTTGTATGTTATTCCTAAATTAGTATTGTTCTCTTTGTATGTGATTGATGAGAATCTATGATTGCTTCCAATATTTACTCAATGGTTCTGTGATTTTCTTAAATTTCCTTTGGTCATTGTGTATTCCTTGGGCGCTATGGTATATGAATGATAATGTTATGTGTGGGGCTATAACGGCATGTTTGTCTGTTGTGCCGGTGCGGCGCGGCAGTGTTCCAAAGCGTCGCGTACAGTGGTGAGTGGATCTATGCATGTAACGCGCTATTTTGCTCCAAAATAAAGCATCAGTTTCTTTGAAGATGCAAGCATACATGTTATTCATTATGTTTTAGACATAAAGGTCCACTCCATGAACGGACATGTTGGAGACTCATCTGACGTGCTTTAGCAGTCAACAAGCTTCTTGTCACTCACACTAGCAAAACTAGGCGCCAATTTCACTCGGTGTTATAAGGCTCTACCATGAATAATAAAATTTATTCATGTCCGTATCACGTATGTTGGATATGGTAATAACGACTTGCTATCATGGTAGATGCCTTGCTTGCTTTCCACGTGCGAAATGACAGCGTTTGTAAAAAATAAGCTTCCGCAGCTTACACGCGTTGGTTAACAACAGCGGAACTTGTTCGCGCTGTAGTTCATTATCACCGGAGATGAGGAATGTATTTAGCGCTTTATTACGATCATGTGTTATTGCTGTTTCATGTTTTAATAAGACCGTATTTCATCGGAAAAACACATTTTCGCCTACGCTCTTAGTGTATCAGATCATCTTTTTGACTAACTGTAAGGTGTATTGAAATTATACAAGTATTTATGTTAAAAATAAATTAAAAACTCACCTCTTTCGAATCTTCGCAATAGATTTTGGTATAAAATTTGGCACGTTACTTTTCTCAATTTTTAAACAATATTGATTTATTCATCAATTAAAATGCTGTGTTTAATTGAAATACACCTTGTGATAACACCTAAGAATACTTCAACTGACGTGATGATCTGTTTAGTTATGGCGTACATGGAGATGTTTGGGAACTGCAGTCACCCGCCGAACGCCCCCGGAGCTGCGGCGCCCCCGGACATGTTCCGTCACTCGATACATACGTATAATGTAGCCAGGTAATTATTCAAACAATTGATTGCAAAAAATCATGTTTTTAATGTTTTTTAGAAGTTATGGTGCAATTGGGCCTAAATGTTCGTGAGCCGTGAACGTAGTCAAAGTTTCCACCAATTATTTTAATGTTCATTGTGCAATTATTGTAACTTGACGACTCTGTGATGAGTAGTTTACAGTATTTTATTTGTTTTTTAATTTCCCTTTCGTTTTTAGTGCCAAACAAATCGGTGACGGCGCCATAAGTATGCAACGTCAACAAGTACAGCGTTCTATTGCGCAGTCATTCACTGTCCAACACTTTGGAAACCCACCAATGAGGTACGAATCCGAATTTATTTTCACTTTTTACTCGACTGTAAGAAAGGTTGTTTTTATTTTGGTTTAATTAGCGTGACACGATTAAATTGTTGCGTTCATTGCCGGCTTGCACAATTAAACAGATATCGACGTTAAGTCTGTAAAAGCCACGATAGTAGAATGATCGAAAGATAATAGAATAGATATCAACATGTTGATAAATTTTATTTAAACCAACATAAACAGACAGGTACACTATATTGATTAAGTTTTGTTGTGTTCTGTAGCAGTGGTTCGGAAGATAGCGTGAACATGATCACGTCGAGTGGTACTAGTCCCATCCCGCTGGAGCCGCCGCCCGCGCTGCCGCCTAAGATGAACAAGAGTAAACAGGTAACTACATAATTGATTTTAATTTTAGATGAACATTAACGGTCAACTGCACACAATTCACTGAATTACGAAAATCATCTTTACTGCTACATAATAAATCTGGTGTTAAGGTCTATTTGTTACAATGGATGTGCAGTTGTCTTAACAACGGTGCAATATTTCTGAATACATATCTTCTTTGCAGCTCTCAGTAAACTCAAGCAACGAGTTATTGCCTCCTCCATCGCCACGGCCGTCATCACATAACAGCTCCGCTGATGAAACCGTGTTGAATAATGTAAGTTATCACTAGTTATTTTTCTTATCACTCTTAGGGCTTGTTCAACCATCTTCGAAGAAGTCCCTCCTATCTTATCTGACAGATTATTATTTCATACAAATTTTGTATGTGTGAATTTAGCTAAAATGCTAAATTAACACACAATAAACCTAAAGCTACGAAATAGGCCCTAATCAATCGATATTTAATTGCTCTAATTTCTTGCACGTGTCTTGTTTTAGAATTCGGATGAATCATTCACAAGTACTACGGCACCCGCACCTGGAAAGTTTCCGCTCGAAGATGAGTTGGAAATGCTTGTGCAACAACCACCGTCGCCATCGCCTGTGCCATCGCAGGTAATAAGCGATATAATACTTTTATTACTGAAATAGAATACGAAATTTTGGAATTAGTGATTAATGTTTTATTATATTTTTACTGTAATAGAGAAGCGAAGGGAGCACGGAACCTGCACAGGCTGCAGTGGAAACCAACAGCGAGCCTCCGCAAGCAGACCCCGATGACATCATCCTTCAGACTGACATAAGTTCCTGGCTGGTCCTCAAGGGCCCCAGCAAGGACGGGCCCGAGGTGCGCGGCGGGCAACCCGACGCACTCATCGTACTCGCCACCAAAGCCACCAAAGGTCAGTCACCTACTTCAAATAATATGGAAAAGGGATCATTAACTTGTATTGATTGTAAGGATAATCCTGAATGAATTCCTCATTCATCTCATTATTCATTAATATGGTGGTCATAGGCATGAATGCATTTTGGGAACTGGATATCATACTCTCAAAGATAATACAGGTTTATCTGTAATATATTTCCAATGAATTTTTAACTTAACGTAAAACCACCATCATAAAATCTATAACTATATCTTAATCTAAGCCATGTCTTTGTCAATGCTTCTAACCTCTCAACTATCATGCTTTCACTTTACAGAAACGGACGAGTGTAAGTGGTTGAACCATTCTTTAATATGGGGCTGGAAGTCTTGCTGGTTTTTATTTTTACTAATTTTAGAAGCTTGTCGAATGTTGCTTCACGTAGCCTTGGAATGTGTTCTGAAGGAAAATTATGTACTAATGCCTAGCTATATAACACACAGCTATGTGTCGAATTTTGTGTCAGATTCGATAAAAATCGCGACAATTTTTTTTTGTTATTGTGTTGTTGGCTAAGCAAAGCAACCGCATATACTTAAGGAGGTCGACTTTTTGCAATGCTTCAGTAGTGATATAAACGCGATAGTGTCGGAGGTCTTTTACTTTCGCCCACGTAATTATGATTTGACGCTTGTGAACGCGATAAACGGCCAAAAGTAGGGATACAGCTGAGCGTTCATGTAACGCGCTACTGAATCCATGCAAAAATTCGTTATGGCGACCTTCTTTAGTATTATGTACGTGTTCTTAAAAATTTAACGAAAAGCTTTCGATGTAGTTAAGCATTCGCAGAGGAACTTCCGCTTTGGCTTAGCAAAGTAATTTTGCAGTGATATACATTTTTTGCCGATCGAAATGATTGAAATTCGCTTTCAATCATTTGGCTATAATTTTCTGGCAATTTTGTTGCTAAAGTTTTGCTCAAAAATTTGTTGCCAGCTTTTATTCTGCTTTAGACGTATACTACCCATTTCGAGTGTTTGTTATTTTTCACATTGATCAATAATCTCAACAAAACGGGCGCTCGAAATTGGGTAGTACAATTTTAGCCAAGAAGTTTACAGATAAATACTGGAGTCTCAGCCACTATTTCTTGTCAATAGTCTTCTTTAATTCAAAGAACGAATGACTGCATGTTTATGTTACTGCGATATGCGGTAGCTACAAGCTTACCGTTTTACTGAGATCCCCGTCAGTGGAAGAATGCGAACTCAAACGAATAAGGTAGCACACCTATTTCGCACGTACGGCTATCCTTATGCGGTCTCATTTAGCGTTAGGCCTGTAGAACCACACTCGCATATTGCTGTGACGACGCGAATATCTGTCGAAATAGTAACTATAGACTCCATTATTACCTGTAAACTATTAAGATATTGTTTGTACTAAGTAACGTGTCTGTGTGCAGACTTCACGTACCAGGAGGCGTTCCTGGCGACGTACCGCACGTGGGTGTCCCCGGGCGGGCTGGTGGCGCGCCTGGTGCGGCGCGCGCACCACTTCCGGCCGCGCGCGCACGAGCTGCGCTCCACGCTGTGTCTGCTCACGCGCGTGGTCGCCGACCTCACGTGAGTAGCTGTACAACCAAAATAATATCACGGTCTAAACAAATCATGACGAAAAACAACCAGTATGTGGTAAATCAGCAAGCGTGAATCGTAAAAAGATAGATGCAGGATGGCATTTCGTCAATTGTTTTAATAAAAATGTTTCATTTATTTTCAGGATGTCTGATTTGGATTGTCCACTGATGCAAGAGATAATGGAATTTATATACTGGCTTGTGGATGCTGAGGAGTTGATCATTGCGAAGGCGCTAAGGCAGATTCTAGTCGACAAACAGAAACAGCTGCACTTCCAACAGGTGAGTCCAGTTCTAATAACTGCTTAGCTACAAATAACTTTCGTCATTGAGTTGTGCAGGGTTTTTTTCAACAACGATACTTAATTTCCCTGATTTTGTGGGTATTACAGATATAAAATCATATAAAACTAGAATATTATTATTCTTTAAACACATGCTTTCAAACCAACTATGCGAGACTGTGAAGCTTTTTCGTCTGTGAATACGAAATACGAATCTAGATGTATACAAAATCGACTTCATAATCCTCTTACCGTTTCAGTCTAACAATAGATACGAGTACGAAAACCCATGCTTCGGTAGCGTGTCAACGCGTCGCGACACTCTTCTCGACTTCAAAGCGACGGAACTAGCCGAACAGATGACGTTGTTGGACGCCGCGCTCTTCGTGCGCCTCACCACCGCTGAGGTGCTGCTGTGGCCGCGCGACCAATCAGAGGAGAGCTCTCCTAACCTCACGCGGTTCACAGAGCACTTCAACAAGATGAGCTACTGGGCCCGCTCTAGGATTTTGGAACAGGTTGGTAAATTTCAACTGCTGCTCATGCATACCTTGTGAAAGAACTGGACTATAAAAGTATGTGTTATCATCGTCATAACTTTGTACCACTAAACAGCGTATCTTTGTGCCAGTTGTTTGAAAGGTATTTATGATGTGGTACATGAGACAATTTATGTTTGTCCTTGCTATTGCGACTCATGTACAAACCTTTGATGCTTCGGCTTTTACAAATGTATACAAGGCCGAGGCGGCAATTCAATACCTTTTATAGGTGTTATTGACCTCTTACCATAAGGCTGCTTACTTATTTGTTTTCATTTAATTAAAAACAACAATATTTTTTTCAGGAGGAAGCCCGCGAACGAGAGAAATACGCCAGCAAGTTTTTAAAAGTAATGAAGGCGTTACGAAAGATGAACAACTTCAACTCGTACCTCGCCCTAGTGTCGGCCCTGGACTCGCCGCCCGTGCGGCGCCTGGGCTGGCCGCGCTCCATCGTGGACACGCTGCACGACTACTGCACCATCATCGACTCGTCGTCCTCGTTCCGCGCCTACCGGCAGGCGCTGGCGGAGACGCAGCCCCCCTGCATACCATACATGTACGTTCATAATTTTGTATCCATCGCTCAACATACACCTTTCTTTGTGTCATTTAACTGTCCCTTATATTGTGCTATTAGTCACCTTATGAAGATCGTTTTCACGTTATCCCAAGGGCCATTGGTTTTACGGCAATGATGGTTGACCTACAGTCGCTTCTTCAGCTTGGTTATTCTGAAGGCTAATAAATAAATTATTCAGTTATCTAAATTTGTAAATGCTAATATGTATTTAAGTCCTAGATAATGTTCAATAAAAACCATTTTTCATAATAATTTTGATTTTTTTCAGTGGTCTAGTCCTTCAAGATCTGACATTCGTCCACATCGGCAATCCGGACCTTCTTCCTGAAGGCTGCATCAATTTCACCAAGAGGTGGCAGCAGTACCACATTATGGAGAACATGAAGCGATTCCATAAAGAGTGCGTTATATGATAATTATTTTTAGTTAGTAGATTTGCATCGCATCCTGTTATAATACACGTAAAAACGCCTTTCAATTGAATATGAGTTTAAAAAAATATCCCATTTGGAATTAGCTTTGTTCATTTGTCTCTTTTTACTTGGTCTTACCAAAAAATAATTAAAGAACATTACTTTCGTCTCTAGGCAGTACAAGTTCAAGAAGAATGAGCGGATCCTGGCAATGTTCAACGAGTTCGACGACGTGCTGAGCGAGGAGGCCATGTGGCAGGTGTCGGAGAGCATCAAGCCGCGCGGGGGCCGCGCTCGCGCCGCGCCCGCCGCGCACCCGCCCTCCGCGCAGGCCGCCGCCTGACCGTGCATCGAGCGACTGCGCATCCGACTGCCCTGACGTACGTATGTGACGTGCTGAGCGAGGAGGCCATGTGGCAGGTGTCGGAGAGCATCAAGCCGCGCGGGGGCCGCGCTCGCGCCGCGCCCGCCGCGCACCCGCCCTCCGCGCAGGCCGCCGCCTGACCGTGCATCGAGCGACTGCGCATCCGACTGCCCTGACGTACGTATGTGACGTGCTGAGCGAGGAGGCCATGTGGCAGGTGTCGGAGAGCATCAAGCCGCGCGGGGGCCGCGCTCGCGCCGCGCCCGCCGCGCACCCGCCCTCCGCGCAGGCCGCCGCCTGACCGTGCATCGAGCGACTGCGCATCCGACTGCCCTGACGTACGTATGTGACGTGCTGAGCGAGGAGGCCATGTGGCAGGTGTCGGAGAGCATCAAGCCGCGCGGGGGCCGCGCTCGCGCCGCGCCCGCCGCGCACCCGCCCTCCGCGCAGGCCGCCGCCTGACCGTGCATCGAGCGACTGCGCATCCGACTGCCCTGACGTACGTATGTGACGTGCTGAGCGAGGAGGCCATGTGGCAGGTGTCGGAGAGCATCAAGCCGCGCGGGGGCCGCGCTCGCGCCGCGCCCGCCGCGCACCCGCCCTCCGCGCAGGCCGCCGCCTGACCGTGCATCGAGCGACTGCGCATCCGACTGCCCTGACGTACGTATGTGACGTGCTGAGCGAGGAGGCCATGTGGCAGGTGTCGGAGAGCATCAAGCCGCGCGGGGGCCGCGCTCGCGCCGCGCCCGCCGCGCACCCGCCCTCCGCGCAGGCCGCCGCCTGACCGTGCATCGAGCGACTGCGCATCCGACTGCCCTGACGTACGTATGTGACGTGCTGAGCGAGGAGGCCATGTGGCAGGTGTCGGAGAGCATCAAGCCGCGCGGGGGCCGCGCTCGCGCCGCGCCCGCCGCGCACCCGCCCTCCGCGCAGGCCGCCGCCTGACCGTGCATCGAGCGACTGCGCATCCGACTGCCCTGACGTACGTATGTGACGTGCTGAGCGAGGAGGCCATGTGGCAGGTGTCGGAGAGCATCAAGCCGCGCGGGGGCCGCGCTCGCGCCGCGCCCGCCGCGCACCCGCCCTCCGCGCAGGCCGCCGCCTGACCGTGCATCGAGCGACTGCGCATCCGACTGCCCTGACGTACGTATGTGACGTGCTGAGCGAGGAGGCCATGTGGCAGGTGTCGGAGAGCATCAAGCCGCGCGGGGGCCGCGCTCGCGCCGCGCCCGCCGCGCACCCGCCCTCCGCGCAGGCCGCCGCCTGACCGTGCATCGAGCGACTGCGCATCCGACTGCCCTGACGTACGTATGTGACGTGCTGAGCGAGGAGGCCATGTGGCAGGTGTCGGAGAGCATCAAGCCGCGCGGGGGCCGCGCTCGCGCCGCGCCCGCCGCGCACCCGCCCTCCGCGCAGGCCGCCGCCTGACCGTGCATCGAGCGACTGCGCATCCGACTGCCCTGACGTACGTATGTGACGTGCTGAGCGAGGAGGCCATGTGGCAGGTGTCGGAGAGCATCAAGCCGCGCGGGGGCCGCGCTCGCGCCGCGCCCGCCGCGCACCCGCCCTCCGCGCAGGCCGCCGCCTGACCGTGCATCGAGCGACTGCGCATCCGACTGCCCTGACGTACGTATGTGACGTGCTGAGCGAGGAGGCCATGTGGCAGGTGTCGGAGAGCATCAAGCCGCGCGGGGGCCGCGCTCGCGCCGCGCCCGCCGCGCACCCGCCCTCCGCGCAGGCCGCCGCCTGACCGTGCATCGAGCGACTGCGCATCCGACTGCCCTGACGTACGTATGTGACGTGCTGAGCGAGGAGGCCATGTGGCAGGTGTCGGAGAGCATCAAGCCGCGCGGGGGCCGCGCGCTCACGAGTCGCCGAGTAACGACTGATAAAGATTATAAATGTAATGGTACCCACAGCTTGACGTGCTTTTCGAGGCGCGAAGGAAACTTAGTATAATAATAATACTTTATTGAACACACAAATACAAATCCTTACAACATGCTTAATATCAGTTATGGTACAAATAATTAAAGGCGTACACCCTGACTCCCAAACTAGGAATTTGTGTATTAAGAGTTCTGGGACAGAGTTCCGGCGGGATCTCGTGGTGGAATGGCGACAGCTACTGCAACCCAGTGCTGGGCACGCCATAATTAAGGCGGTAAGTCCCCTCTTTGAGGAATGGCTGGAAAGACCTCATGTCGTCTTCACCTTCCGCATGACGCAGGTTCTCACCGAACATGGTCAGTTCGGGAAGTTCTTGCACCAGAATCGTGTGGAAGTAACGCCCGGGTGTCATCACTTTGTGGACCGCACGGAGGACACGGTGGAGCACACGATAGAGGTGTGCCACGCTTGGGCAGAGCAACGCTGTGTCCTCGTGGGGGAGATCAGCGGCAACGATCTCTCGCGCCGGGCCTTGGTACAGGCCGTGGTCCGTGGAGTGGCAGGCGGTCGCCTACTTCTGCGAAGTAGTAATGTTAGCAAAGGAGGAGGCCTCACGTGCACGCGTGAGGGAGTGGCCCACACGCCCCAGCCGTCGGCATCCCGATCCCGATTTCTGGCCACCGTAGGCGCGGGCTTGCGGACGGCGAGCAATGGGTAGCTCGCCGTCCGATCAGTGCAATGTGCAACTTTTCGTATAGTATATAACGTTATATTTGGAGTCGCTCTTCGCACAGAGTCGCGTCGCGTTTCTGTGTGAACTAACCCTAACTGGTTTTATACCTAATAATATAGCTCAAATATTAGTGTGGTAAAATTATACGTCTGTAAGAAACTGCTATTGGGAATTCAGAAAAGGTCCTCGTTTAGTACAAGCCCTACTCGGAAAAACGTCCTCGTATCTTTCGTGAATAGTCTAGTACTAGGTCTTCGCATAATGTAAGTAATAAGAAAAAGTGTGTAAAATTAAGTCATCATATAGGCTTCTCCGGTCATATGGTTAGGGTCCTCGTTTGGCTCACACACAAGTCCTCGGATGCGGAACCCATGTGGAACCCACGCGAGTTTGCGAGTGTATTCAGGTCCCCGTATCGTTCACAGGAAGTCATACCAAAAAATGTTGAGATAGCGCTATACAAATAGTCTCTTCACCCCAAATATTGTTTTCTCTTTCTTTCTGTCTTGTTAATAAGGTCATAAGTTGTCGTTAACCTAGTTTAATAGAAGGTCCTGGGATGGTGACTTGTGACTATTGTCCTCGTATGGGTGTCTGTACAAGTAATAGTGGGTGTGAGTGTAATTGAATGTGGTGGTGCCGAAATACTGTTTGTGTGGGTACAAGCTAAGAGTTTTCTACCAGACTATGTTAAGATGCTCACTCATCCACATACTGACCTCGGCAAGCGTTGCTTAACCTGCCTAAATTAAGCCTCCATCGACCATTGTGGAAGATATTGTCTTTACCACGAGATCCTCGAAATAGTTTATCTGTTTATATTCTGCTAATAATTTTAATGTTTCTTTTACAGGTAAATTTTGAATCCAAAGAATATGAAGAAGGAATAGGATATTAAACGAGTCGCTTGAATTGTATGTCGAGGAGATATATTAATTTAGAGAAATTGTGATTATCTGTCCTAAAAAGGCCTAATTAATATTAGTATATTTATTAATTGTGCGATTTTCTCGACTGTGATTGAACCAAGTGCGAGTGTGAGGCTTGGACAGTTCGATGCGACGAGGATGGAGGTTACGCGCTTACGATTACAACGCTTTTCATGTGCAACAAATGATAATAATCGAGTAAATATTATTTCTATCAGTATTTAAATTGAATAACTGTCGTCTATTACATATCAGCATGTGACTTGCGTAGTGTACTAATGATGAAACGAGCGACGCCTTGGGTGTTTAGAGTAAAGTCCTTGAACCATCTCGTTGTTGTATTTGCCATTGATGTCATTATATACATTATTGAGTAAGCCAGCTTCGGAAGTTAGCTTTCTATACATCGAATTAGAGGAAACTTTTTGAAGTCTTAGGAATGGTAGCAGAACTACTGTTTGATCATAGTGACTTAGTCGATATTAAGCATTTCGAGTGTATTCATTTTTAAAGTCGTTTATTGTTCACAGTGTTTGAATAACATAATTATAATGTGTAAGTAAGGACCTATAGGAAATGGGACAGTTCATTTTAGTTCTAGTGGAAAGTTTATATGCACGCTTCGAAACTCAATTATCCTATGGGGCTTCCATAAATTTAAATGGAGTGAAGTTTTAAAACCCCTTACCAATATTACCTGTCATGAAGTTTTAAAATAAAGACATTATATTTTTGTATTCACTTGTATTAAAGTATACCCCCTCATAGCAATGCATTATGACATAACATATCATTTTTAAATGTGTGCCAAACATTGAAACCAACAGAAATGTCCCATTTCCGATCATATTAGGTACAAGTAATTACTTTAATAAGTACCTAAGCGAAAATGTTGCGTATCTGAAACTAGAAATGCTATAATGGTACAAAGTTGCAACAAAGACTCACATTTAAATATACTTGATTGCTTTATACAGAAAGCAAGTATTGAAAAGTTAAATATAATTAATATCTTGCAACATTATTAGGCTATAATTGACCGTCGATGGGAAATACTACTTTAGGGAATCTATTAGAAGTTTGTGGATGCATTAAAATGCTAATATAATACATAATGAACTTCAATCATATAATAATAAGTAGTCCATACTTTAATATGAGACCTGTCTCTTATATTTTTTATGAGAAAATATGACGCAGTTCAATCGCGTCAATGCCATTTCATTCTTGTTGAAGTATTACTGTTAATGCAATATTTTTGTGCATGCTCTTAAAGTATTCATATGAATTTGATGCATATTTTATTTTTGATATTCAAAAAACTTTTTCCTATAGGTTGCTACCTGCAAGGAAGCTAACGAATTACATACTTTTGAGATGTATACTTATTTACATTATTCTTCAGTGTTTGCGTAATTTTACTATAATGTAAGATTTAGATACAACGCTGCTAGCTCTGAAGCTACGATTAGCTAGGTATTGTACGAAACTTTGGATAAATATTAAAATTCACTTGATAGTCTCATGTTCACAGTAATCGCATTTTTATAATAGATAATGGTAGGTCAAATTCGAATAGTGTAATATAATCAACGTTTAATTTGCCTTAAGACGATCGAGTCTTCAGTGAAATAGCAATAAAATTTAATTGTTGTTAGAATTGCTGCACAATTTGTGATACTAATCATGTAGCGTGCTGCTTACTACTCAGTCTTATTGACGTCCTGTACGCGTAGGCAATTGTATTAGAAGAATATTAGTAGTAAGCGTAATAAACCCCAATATGATAGTGTTGCTGAGGTGTGCACGTATGTTACGTTAAACCATTGTTGCCGAGCCGCCTCGTCTGCCGCGAATTGCGATTGTGCGCGCAATATGTAATCGTGCTGCAACCAAGTGTCAGTGTAACAATAGTCAAGATTTGAAACAAGCAATACCACTTTTAATATACAGGCTAAGAATAAAATGTATTTGCATCGATCAGGTAGTTCGTATATTCAAAAGGAACGTAACGTTCCATGCAATAATAACTAGACCAATATTTAGAATGTTTTACAGTGCTTTACTGAATTCTGTGCTGATATTGTATTTTGTATGTAAAATATTTTGATTGATAGTTAAGTTAATAGGGTACGTTACCATTCTTTATCTGGTATTATTATTTATTTAGTGTATTATGAAATACGGAGCGATTAACGGATATAATTATTATCTAAAGTATATTAAAGACTGCCTAAATTAATTATTCACTGTATTTGATGTGTAAATTAGACAAATATTTAAAATGTCCCATTATGTCACCAAAGGATGTCTTATAAGCGTGGAGTTGCATCAAAGTTGATAACTGATTCTAGAAGCCATTGACATGTACAGCTCCACAAGTATGATATTATTATGTATCTGGTTTATCTATCAAAATCATTTAACTTTGATGCAATCACTCATGTGTGAGATTTCTAATCGCAAAGCAATGTAGCCTTGGCTTAATTTTACAATACACAATGATAATTTGTCACAATGTTCATATTTATTAAATGCTTAGGGCATACATTATTAACGTATTCGTAAGAAGTATAAAGATCACATTATAGTGAACAGCGTACATATTTTTGTTGTATTAGCAAGTTCAGTATTACGTTAAATTAAAGAAATGCCATAATCTTATGAATTGAATTAAATATTAGTATATTTTTATCTTTTTTTTTTTGGGACCGTTTTTTAAGTTTAATTCTTACTTTAAGTAAAGTTTTTTTTTTTATTATATATTATTCTTTATTGTAAATTTATTGAGTTAGTTGGTTTTAAAAAGTAATCAGAACTGCAGGTGTGTACAGTAAAATTTTGTGTGTCAAGTTCTTTTTGTAACTATTTTGTAAAATAAATATAGCACTTTATTTACAACAGTTGATCTTTTTCTTTAAACCCAACCTCACATTTAACCCGATATTAGTCGTAGGTAGAAGGCAAGTAAAAGAACATAAGTGTGGTTTTAGTCAATAAAAGTCTGACACTCCCTATCGCTGCTCTGCACTTTAGCGGGAGAAGTCATCGAATGATTTTCCACATTAAGTGCTTAAGTGTGTGTTGTTTAAGTGCTTCGATTTTTTATTAGTACTAATTGAGTACCTACTCATTATTTACCAAAATTGTTGAAATATAGGCACCCAGAGAATAGCTTAAATGAGTTCGATTTTCGGTTGCCTGCTGTATGGGGGACAATTCCAAATGTGTTTTCACGGCCCTCCGAACAAACCCGGTGGTGGTGCCACCGGGTTCCCAAAAACCCAAAATTAACGTTAGGAAGAGTTCACAACGGCGTTGAGTCGACGATAAAGTACCAGAGACTCGTCCTCGACATCCGATTGAATTTCGAGGACATTTCGAAGTCTTGCTCCTAAACTGGATCGGAATGGGGCTGCCTGATAAGGCATCCTCACAATTTCCGCTCGAATAAACCTCGAACCCTACAACTTCTATTTGTTTCCAAAAATTAATGACAAACTTAGAGGCACACGTTCTACGAGCCCTGAATCGGCGGTGAATACGTTCCATAAAGCCATTGAAGAGGTCATGGGCGTACCCAGGTTCTGGACCAGAGGGGGCAAATCAGATTTTTTATTAGCTCTTAGTCAAATAAATAAAGTAAATTAAATTGGCAATTTTTTATATAAATTCTTTAATTAGGTATAGATTAGCTATTTTAAAATCAACTTTCGCGGGTCTTCGGTAAAACGGTTTATGACGTCTTCCGTGAAAAAATTGCCCATAGCGTTAACAGATTTTCTATGTACAATTGTACACTGAGCAGGTGCGCCGGCTTTTAGAAAACCTCATGCTCAAGTGGCGAATTATGAGAAGAGAAATGCTCACTGATCGACATTTTGATTACGGATAGCGGCATCAGTAACTGGCATCCGTAGCCCGCATCGTTAATAAATAATAAATTGAGATAACATCACATACATTGTCCTGGTCCCAAACTAAGGTTTTCCCTTGTACTGTCGAAACCAGGAACAAAGAAGGTACCACAAACACCCAGACCCAACACAAATATTTGTTTCATCAACAAACATTTGTGTTGGTGCGGGAATCGAACCCGCGACCCTGGTGTCTCAACCGGCGCTCTAAACCGTTGCGCTAAGCGGGTCGTCGTCATAATGAAAAAACGCCCATACCTAAAAGACGATTACTGATCTGTTTCTTGATGTCCATTCTCAGTGGTGCTCGATATCTACTGTTTATTTCTCATGGGTGCTTGAGCCCCCGAGCACCCACGGAGTCGGCGTCCCTGACACTGAGCAACATACAAAGCCCATTTAACCTATCCTCGGTCATACCTAGTTGATCTTAGCCATGTTTTTACGCGTCTACGTATGCTAAACGGTCTTTCGATTGTAGCAGTGGAATAAGGCATTGCTAGTAAAATTTCTAGGGCCATCTTCACCATTGGGTAAAAAGATTCTGCTACTTGTATTAACTCCTTTATTCCAATACTTTCGAAGTTCTGCAGCTGCTTATTTATCCAATAAGTGCGCTATTGTTAGGCTTCCGATGTGATCCCATCATAAAAAAAAACCGAGTTAATGCTATTCAGACTCGCGCACTGAGGGTTTCCGTACAAACTTATCTATGAAAACAGTTCAATTCCCGAATCGAGTTACGGAGATTTTTCCGAATGGCTAAAAAAGTTATTTTTTTGTGACGTAACTACAAATTTACAGTTATCAGATATTTTCTTATACCTACTTGTGCTGTAAGACCTTGTTCAAGCCGTATTTCAGGATTCTAGGTCAACAGGAAGTACCTACCCTATGAATTTTGATCCCATTGAGAGTTTCGAAATACACGATTTTTGGGACATACACGGCCGTATCTTATTTTTTCGTTAAGTTTGATTTTTTTTCACAGCTTCAAGGGACCGCTGACGTAAGTATACGGTTTCAATTTCAACTCGATACCTCTACGCGTTCCCGAGATAAAAGGGTCTTGACAGACCGACGGACGGACAAACCCAAAGTATACATTCGCCTTTTGTGCGAGAATAATTCATAATGTTGGCAGGATGTGCTATTTAACACTAATATAACGTAAAACGATCATTTATGGCTTCACGGCTTTTTTAATAATATTAATAAAAACCATGTCCAATCCGGTTTTAATACAAACCATAGATTCAAATTTTCTTGGAGATAGCAGCTAAGACTAACTTAAATACTGGATACTAGGGGTGTCAGGAGTCGCAGGCATCGCCCTGCGGCATGCAAGTAATGGGTAGCATGCAGTCCGATATGGACCAGACCTGGGTGAATAGCGCGTTACGTCCCACGCGAACTTCAAAGAGAGATAGGGGGAGCGGGAGAAGCCATTTGATGCTCTCCTTCGTAAAAAAAGGGGCCACGACGTCTTAAAATCATCATGAATCTGATATGAGAAAGGGAGTTATACGGCCTGTATAGTTATGACTCTCTTAAAATACATGATTTCAAGACATCATGGCCTGCGGTGGGCCGTGTCAGGGTCTAGTAGGGACCCCTGATACAGGAATTAATGAAGAAAACCAAGCCATACTGCAAGCTAGAATATGATTATATAGGTAGTAGTAGGAAGAGGGGGAAGGAGGTAGCATAATAGGTAGATAAACAAACTATATAATTGTCATATCTTGTTAAATTGAATGGTCTTTGGCTAGGCTTGTGATCTTCCGACTAAGGGTCGGTCATTATTTTAGTTGGTGCAGTAGGGGCAGCAAAACGCACGAAAATATCGACCAATATATCCTAAGTAATTTTCAAGGACTCTAATTCCACTCCGATCACCTAATTCTTTATGACAACGGAAAAATACCCTCGATGAATGTTGACAACATACCATAACTGTCAATCTAATTGATTCGGGTGAACGTTGTATTTAAAATATTGGGGCAAAAAATCGCTACGTGAGTAAATTTCTTCGTTAATTATATCTGTATATCGACCGTGGAAAGGAAAATTGCTTAACCGCCACTTTGGTAGAAAATAAGTTTTATTTATCAATTTTTTTACGTTTCATATAAATGATAAATCATATTTATCTTGCAAATAGGTTTAAAAAAACACTTTCACACGTAATTTTTTTTTCATCATTTTAAACTATATAAGGCTGGTGTTTCCTAGCTGACTACCCTGAGAAGAAATACCGAACAAAACTCAGGGGTTTGGCCCCTGAGTTTATTTCTCTCTTTTAAAGTCCATACAGTAAATATTTAATGGTGATGAGATCTGTCTGAGATGGTCTTTTCAAGAAAGAACCATACTGATTTGAGTGGACCTGTCCAGTCAGTGCAAGAATTTTTCAGTATTCGCAAAGCTCAACTCATGACTACTAAGGAGCTCAATGACTTGACGAACAATACCAAGCAAAGAACATTTGGGTAGGCCGTAGAAAACACTCAAATTGCCAGATATACGTTAAAATTACTGAAAAGAAAAGGAAAAAATAAGCAATCAAAATAGTCCTCACATTCACAATTATAAAAGGAAATGTAAAGTTTACAAAATGTAACATTTATGACAAAAAATAATTGAAAAAAATGTCATATTGTAAAAAATAATAATAATAAAAAAAACAATAGAAAAAAAAATAAGATAACAGTTGTTGTGCGTAATGGATTAGGTCAATCTCAAGCCTTTTCGTCCTCAACATAGTCCTTTATATATATATATATACAGTGTAATAAAACTTTTAACAAAAAAAAAAAAAAATACAACTGACCTTAAAGTAAAAAAAAAGCAATGAAAAGTGGAAAATAACTTTAATTTCGGAAGTACATTGGCATTTAAATGAGGCCTTTTTTAGTCTGATTGCATTATCACTGACGCAAATTTCCCGTTTTTTTGAACCAACGTCGCTTAAGTCTCTGAATTTGAAGTCAAATTCACTATCAGCTATTTATACTCGTACTTACTTACCTTTATTGACCCAATGATTTTCGCCTAATTTGGAAAATGAAGCCTCTACAAAACTTTGAAATTGGATTATTAAATCATTTATTTTCCCGAATACATTTTATTTTTCATCTCTAAATTCTGCATAGGAACCGAGATAAAAACTTTTTGTAAAAAATAAAACTTTATACGTCTTTTTGTAATGTAATAAAAATGGCGGTTCTGCAATTTTATCTTTCTACTGTCGATATTAAAAGGCAAAGTGCGGACTCACTCACCGACGTTTATCAATGCCCAGCCCAAACTTATGGACCTTAAAATTTAATTAAATATAAACCCATTACCACTTTTCACTTGCTGGCACAACACTCATACAATCGCCGGGCCTTGGTACAGGCCATGGTCCGGAGCGAGGAGGAGTGGCAGGCGGTTGCCTCCTTCTGCGAAGCAGTAATGCTAGCAAAGGAGGCGGCCGATCGCGTGAGGCAAAGGTTCTCACGCCCCAATCGCCGCCGGGATTCCGATCCCGATTTCCGGCCACCGTAGGCGCGGGCTTGCAGACGCCGAGCAATGGGTGGCTCGCCGTCTGACCGTCCGGTAACCGTCCGGACCGAGCCCAAGTCGTCGACGGCGCGTTTTGTTCCACGCGCGCCTCAAGGAGATGTCAGCAAATCGTAGGGGCCCAGCAGGGTCGAAGCCTACTGGGGCCCTGGGTAGTGTGAAAGCGAAACCCGGGGCCCTGGGACGAAGGCAACGAAGGAACAGGAGTGGGTTTTTAGTCAGTAAGAGTCTGACACTATCTCCCGTTCCGCCCAAGAGCGGGGATGTCATTAGAATGATTTTCCCACCCAAATAAAAAAAAAAAAAAAAAAAAAAAAAAAAAAAAAAAAAAAAAAAAAAAACAAAAAAAAAAAAACACTCATACAATGTTTTACCTACACTTTAATTAAATTTTAATAATTGCATCTTCGGGTTCTGAATACAACTTTGAGCCGGTCTACTATAAGTGCCTTGAGGGTGGTAGGGGATGGTCTGCGACTTCTGACTGGCTCATCCGAGACCCCGAGGTCTCTCTCATCTCAGGCGTGCTCGATAGGTTTAAGATTAGGACTTCTTGATAGCCAAGGCATCAAGCTTAGTCCAACCTTCTGAATATACTCTTGTACTTGTGCTAGTTAGATGCCGCAAACCAATCTCAAGGCCCAGAAACAGGCCCTGATGAAAGAATGGGAGAATTTTTCCCAATATCGCTTCCGTTAACTCGGCTTCAGTACCTATGTCAAATCAGTATGAAGCCGTAATCAGAACCATCGAGGAGGCGTAAAACGTATGTACTTACCTACTTACAAAAGTTGATTGAGTTTTTGCCAGTAATTTAAAAATTGCATTTTTTTTGGCTTTTATCTTTTTTAAATTAAAAAAAAAATAGTAATATACGATATAGCTTCAAACATTGGCGTATCTAGAGTTCTTTTCAAGGGTGGCCTGGCCCTTGACATATCTGAGTTTTGTGTGAAGTTATCAGTATTTTTGCGTCCATCATTGAATTTTGAATCGGTAACGTAGGTAACATCCTGGGGAAGGCGTTAAACCTTACTGGGGTGGATACGACCCACTTGATCCTCCCTCCCCTATATACGTCTATCAAAGAATGTTGATGAAATGGGCTATAATTTTTATTTACTTCAAAATTTTAACTTCAATAGCTAAGGAAGGACAAATTGAAATTTTAAAAGTGTGGTACTGACCTCCAAACACCAGAAATAGGTATAATTAGCCACATTTTCGAGGTTCAAGTTTGGCACAACTTTACTACGTGTCAGTACTGTAGGGGGTTTTGTTTGCGGTCGTTGCTGGTTCTAGACCTCATACGAGGGGTCAAGAGCGCAGCAAAACAATTGCCGTAATTTAATCAACATAAAGCCAAATAACTAGCAATTCCTATAATGTACCCATTTATTAGTTGACCTTTATTTGCAGCTACCTATTAGAATATGTCCTGATGAGAGCGCACCAGGGTTCTTTAGAGATAACTCGAGTGGCGAAATAAAAACCACTCCATTTCGTAAGTAAACGTGTTAAAAGATAACTTGTATCTAATTAGGTGATCGATTGTGGTGTCCCGTTGTTAAGCTAAAGAGTAGGAGCATCACTCGTTTAAAAAGGCGTGGATAAATGTGACGATGTTCAGTGCGTGAGTGGTTTATATCAGTTGGCGGTCGAACCTTAACTGAAATATTTGAATATGGAGCTATTTCATAATATGATACTGCTCATTTTGAGTACAATCCTAGTTACTGCCGCCGCTGCACCAATTTGGGAGGACGAGGATCTCGAGAATTATGGTAAATATTATCCTACTATTTATTGTTAATTATTTGTTAGATACTATTATTATCAAGACGTTTAACATCTTCATCAGTAAAGGTTGCCAGGCGTTGTTATGTCTTCTATAATATACTAAGGTGATCTTGCATCACACCTAGAGCATTAATGCTTTCCCTGTCAAGCGGATATGGGCGCAGCGGATTGTGGATCTGCTCTGCATACAAGAGTTGTCATTGTTTGCGTCAACCCGCATTTCTCATTGGAGAGTCCTACGATGAGAAACGCGGCTCACCATTTTATTATATTGTATGATAACAAACACCAAGAAGCCTGCGATGCTGCTCAGAAAAGTTTTTCTTTTATTTCTTTGTTTGCTGACCCACTGTTGCTGGCAAAATGCTCCCCAAGTCCTTGCAGGTAGGTCGCTTCTTCCACTCCTTCTCGAACTAGCTCCTCTTAAGCTACATGTCAATTTAAAAATTACAATACAACTTAGGTTTCCCTAATATTTTTTCTGCGTTAGGTGAGTTCGGCGAGTACTTCGAGGGTGACATGTTGCTGACAAAGTCCCAGCAGGAAGCGATATTTGAGGCCTCAAAACCTGACAGTCGCAACGGACTGCGGGACGTTGCTAAGCGCTGGCCGAATCGCACCGTAGTGTACTACATCGAAGAGGATGACTTCGGTTTGTAGTCCTAGAATTTAATAAATTTTTCCTTAAATTAATTGAAACTCGCCTATATGTTCTGTAGACAATCTTCTCGTCCTATATCGTAGTTCTCATCGTTGTTATATTTCACAAGATTGTTTTGCATAAATTTGGCCTCACCATTTTGTTTAGTCCTAAATCTTTTTGCGTCCTTAGACCTTATTTTAAGGACATCCCTAAGGAGATGTCACTGCCTGTTCTAGAAGTAGACAACTGTTTACAGAAAATGGTATTTTATCATTATGCGTACACATTCCTATAATATGATTCGGTGATTCCTCAAACCGAGTAACGGAGTGGTTACCGCTCCGTTACCCGCCAGCTGCACTTTGACGCGAATACTAAGCAGTTGACGCTGCAGGCTGCTACAAACAATGACGTTGATCACGTAGCACTAGCAAACAACGTGTACCTACAATGCCTTTGAGACCACACTCCCTATGTTGGTACTTGAATAGCTTACTGTTGATTTTAAATTGGATGTCAATATGGATGGGGAATTGCATTGTAGTAATAAGGGCCACAGTAGTGTAAGGGCCTTGATCATACCGGCTTCATTTTGTAAGGATTTTACGTATCTATTTTTCGCTAAATCGTCGGTCAGATCGTCAGGATCAAGATTACTCATTGAAAATTGCCACAATATTATAAATTGAATTGAATTTTAAAAATACAAATATTAACAAAAGAATACTAACTTCGATCGGTATTTTTAGGGTTCCCTACCTAAAAAGATTTTTACCTTTTTAAAATCGGTACCATTATAGGATCACTTTGTTGTCACAAACCACAATGTTATCCTACAAGGGTTCCGATTTTTCCTTTTGAGGTACGGAACCCTAAAATGCAGTAGCTATGACCATAGGTGTTTTAACCGACTTCCAAAAAGGAGACCGTTATCAATTCGGTTGTTATCCGTAAAGGATATACTTCCAGATATTTCTCATTTTTTTCAAAATCCAGTTCTGATGATGGAATCCATGAGGAATCGAAAGAACTCAAGTATTATAGGTAACCATATAGTTATTTTGGTATTTTCATCGAGGACTTAAGCATTTACAGTCAAAAAGTAACATTTGATAAGTGGAACTGGTAAAGAAGACCAAAAATAGCCAACAGAATTTCATATTCACATAGATGTCACAATGAAGATACAAGCGACTATGACAATACAAATTCTGAATAGTTATGTTGAAAATGGTATCATCGAAGTGATCTGATGATGATGATGGAACCGGAAGATAGGCATCGGAACTTCGTAATTAATCAATGTATCCTAGCAGTGTTTGTTTAATTTGAATTGGCATGAGAAATAGGTACTCTGGCTATAAGTGTATCGCAACTAAAAAGTGTGAAATAAAAAGATTTTACAAAAAAAAAACGACTTCACTAAAAAAAAAAAAACTAAAAGGATCAAAATTACTTTAATTTCGGAAGTCGGTGTTAAATAAGAAACAAACAATACCGAGAAACACCGACTTCAGAAATTAAAGTTATTTGATCGTTTTAGTGTTTTGTTTTAGTAAACTCGGTTATTTTTTAGAGGTTCCTTATTTCGAATTTGGTAGTAGAAAATGACATCACGTCTAGATTTTCAGATTGTTATGTAGAGTTTCTCAATAAATAGTAAGAAAAACTACCTTTATTTTTTTAAACGATTATTTTCAAAGTAGGCATTGATGTACAAAATTAATTTAGTATATATTTAAAATTTTTTTGGCATGTTATCCAGGTGAATAAAATCCAAAAAAGAAAATATTTATACTTTATGTGTTTTTATGGTCAAAAATAGTAGGTAAGTACGTGTAACAGACTTTTCAAATACGGAATCAAATTTGGTTCGCATTAATGAATGTAAAAACTCTAATAGCCATCCTGTTGCATTTTAGCTGTATAGATTATGCGTTAATTTAATTTGACGATTGACCCATGCGGCTGTTATAAAGTCACGAGTATTTATTGTCTCATTACAAAAATACATAAAAAATAAATCAATCCGATAAAGATGATTTTTGATGAAGATTTACGGGAAAAGCAGTATGACCGTACGGCGGAAAGAACCTGTGATAGCTTTTGCATGGTGACTATTGTCTTCTTCTTCCTTCCCTGATTCACCAGTTCAACAGTTGCTCAACGTTTTGGGAACACATTCATTGTGCGTACAGCTAAGGAGTGGAATTCCTTGCCGGAATCTGTGTTTCCTGATGGCTACAACCCGGAAATCTTTAAGTCAAGAGTGAATAGGTTACTTCTAGGTAAGCGCGTTCCATCGTCGGCCGCATCGTCGCTTTCTATCAGGTGAGATGGTGGTCAAGGGCGAACCTATCGAGAATAAAAAAAATACCTTTATCAAGCGTAAGTTCGATCGTGTATAGAATACTGCTCTCATCTTTGGCATGGGTCTGCCAAATACCAGCTTGATGCCCTGGAGTCGATTGAGAAGCGAGTCAAGAGGATCAACGGTGATGATGAACTTGTCGAGTCAAACTCCAAAGCCTTAATAAGCATCGACGCCGAGTTGCTGTCCTGTCGGCGTTCTATCGATTACATTTCGGGGAGTGTCCGATAGAATTGCACAATTTAATTCCACCATGCTCATTCCATCATCGGATCACTACGCGTACCTACGCCGCTGCGTCACCGGTACATGGTGGACATCCCACCCATAAGTACAAGGCGTTTTGGGAACACGTTTATTATGTGTACAGCTAAGGAGCGGATTTCCCTGCCGGAGACTGTGTATCCTGCCCCCCTAGCCAAGTTACAATCGTTTCGTTCGCGCCGAACGCCTCCAGTAGGCCACGCCTCCGATTCCTTTGTTCTGACCACGTGACTGAGCGTTGAGATGACGTCTGAACAAAGGAATCGGAGGCGTGGCCAACTCGAGGCGTTCGGCGCGTACGATACGATTGTAACTTGGCTAGGGGGGCAGATAGCTGTAACCTAGGGGTCTTTAAGTCAAGAGTGAATAGGTTACTTCTAGGCAAGCGTGCTCCATCGTTGGCCACATCAACGCTTACCATCAGGTGACATAGTGATCAAATGCGGGCCTATCAGTACTCCCGAATTGAGTTACAAAGATTTTTCCAAATTATAAAAAAGTTTTTTTTTTTAAATTCAAATACAAATTTACAGTTTTCAGATTTTTTCCTATACTTGTGCTATGAGACCTTGCTTGATGCCAAATTTCAGGATTCTTGATCAACGGGAAGTATGAATTTTGATTCCCTTGAAAGTGTCAAAATACACTTTTTTGCGACATAAACGGCCGTAACATTCTTTTTTCGTTAACTTATAAGTTTGATTTTTTTACCGCTTCAAGGGACTGCAGACTTCAGTATATGGTTTTAATTTCAACTCATACATCGACGTGTTCTCGAGATAAAGTGTTTTGACAGACAGACAGACGGGCTACAAAGTGAACCTATAAGGCTTCCGTTATTTTTCTTTTGAGGTATGCTAAAGTGAGGGTGGCTAAAAAATACTTTTTTTGCGATTCAGTATAATCTTCGAGACTCCATTCGGCAATTGAACTACATATTTACATAGGTAAGTTTGTACGGAACTCTCAGTGAGTGAGTACGACTCGCACTTGCCCAGTTTTTTTTTTTAAGTAGGTACATATAGTGATTATATTGTCGACTACAGTAAATAGATATTTACGTAAACATAATAGTAAGTATTAGTAATTGGTGGTAAATATTAGTAACCAGCCGTGTAGGTATACCAAAATGGAATGATTGGTAATTGTAACAGTTCCATTATTATACGTAAGCATAATAGGGACTTAGTCATAAGTTACTTACCTATCCTTAATTCTTATTATAGTGGTGTCATTTACAAAACACCTGCCGTATGATTATTTTCTGATGTAGTTCATTTCCTACCTTTTATAAACTTTTACAAATGAACAATTAAATTCATTGAAAAGCCGTCATCGATTACCTTTTTACTGGCCTTTAAATACTACTATGTAGGTAGGGGCAGTACTTACTTAACTGCCTCATCAGGCTCGTGGTCGCAAGCGCGACTGGTGAGCGTGGATTCTGGGTTCGATTCCCAGGTCGGGCAAAAAGTGCTAATGGGTTATTTTAATAAGATTTACTCTGTAGCAGCTTGGATTTTGGAAGTTGGCAGTATAACGCCCTCTTGCGTCGGAAAACACGTAAAGCTGTTGGTCCTAAACTTGATCTCTCTCCGGTCGTGCTGTATTACCGTCCCATCGGAGGGACTATGAGAGTAGGAACAGATTGTGCACCTATGTTTGCGCACACACTTGTGCACTATAATATTATTATCTCCTGCTTACTAGGTTGAGATTGACGAACATTTATTTTACTATAAGTAACATGAAGCGAGAAATACATTAGACCGACGCACACGTGGACCACGCCCGATTTGTACGTAACGGCGCGTTTCGTGGCGGTGGACACATGGGTAGTATCTACCTACTCATGGGGCGTGGATCTAATGTAGCTCTGCAAGTCTAGTTGCCATATAAAATGTATGGACAACGACGCGCCCACGCGTGCGCAATGTAGTTCTACCTTGATAGTTATGCTTACTATAATTATTATGATTTTATATAACAGATGAGGAACATGTCCAGAAGATTGAGGAGGCTTTAGCTGACATTGCGAACAAGTCGTGTGTTTCATTCCGCCGAAGAGACAAGAATGAAGAACATGCCGTTCATATAATGGTAAATATATTCTTTTATATTTCACATACTTCTGACAGTAGCGTTGTCCGCGTGAAAGTAGGTTCCTCTATACAAACCTTTAATCCCCGTTTCATCCCCTTATGGGGTGAATTTTGGAAAATTCTTTCTCATTCTTTGTAAACATCATAAAAGGTATTTTTTTAATTAAAAAAAATAATATTCCTTTTACTGGTAAACCCACTCCTGTTTCTTCTTTGCCTTCGTCTCAGCGCCCAGAGTTTCACTTTCACACTACCCGTGGCCCCAGTAGGCTTCGACCCTGCTGGGCCCCGAAAATTTTCTGACTGACGCTGAGGCGCGCGTGGAACAGTGAGTGTGACTTGGTTGGCTCGGTCCGGACGATTACCGAACGGTCGGACGGTGGGCCACCCATTGCTCGCCGTCCGCAAGCCCGTCGCCTACGGTGGCCGGAAATCGGGATCGGAATCCCGGCGGCAGTTGGAGCGTGAGGACCGATGCCTCACGCGATCGGCCGCCTCCTTTGCTAGCATTTCTGCTTCGCAGAAGGAGGCGATCGCCTGCTACTCCTCCTCGCTCCGGATCATGGCCTGTACCAAGGACCAGCGCGATAGATCGCCGCCGCCGATCGTCCCCACGAGGACATGGCGTTGCTCTGCCCAAGCGGGGCACACCTCCACCGTGTGGTCCACCGCGTCTTCCGGGTGGTCCACACAGTGGCGAAACCCAGGCGTGTTTTCCGCACGAATAGGCATACGAAGATATCTGCAGGAGAACCTAGATTACCGATATAGCCCAAACAATTGCCAAACTTAAGTGGCAGTAGGCAGGGCACATTGCTCGCAGAACAGATGGTCGATGGGGACGAAAGGTTCTGGAGTTTGACGACTACGTACCGGAAGACGCAGCGTTGGAAGGCCTCCTACAATTTGGTCCGATGACCTGGTGAGGGCCGCGGGAATCCGATGGATGCGAGACGCACAGGACCGTCATTATGATGACACTTGAGTGAGGCCTATGTCCAACAGTTTCGTCTTTCAGCTGATATGATGATGATGATGACCTCATAAAAGGAATCTCTGTGCAAAATTTTAGCACTCTAGGTTCAAGGCTTGGCTGGGCGTCGATGATTCAGTAAGTGAGTCAGGACTTTATCTTTTATATACACCCCTATTTATTCAATTAGTAAAAAAAAAATAGGGCTCTATGCGTACCCGTTACTGATGATATTTTTGTGGTCAAAAGTAAAAAAAACGAAATCTCAAAATTGTCCACGAAAATTTGTCTTAAATGGTAATAAATTCTTAATAGAATCAATCATTCATAACAATGCTACTAGATAATACTACTCGCAGTGTTTTTTTTTGCATTTTGATCGTCATTTATTCATTCATAATCAATAGCCTGTACAATATTTTCATAAATTGAGTGACATTTTGGGATATAAACAAACGCTAATAACTTTGCTGTTTATGACTATTATTTATTGAAATTTTACTTAAATAATAACAAGACCTTTTCTAATAAGTCTTTTAAGTATTTGTACTAATTAAAAATGAGTGATGTATAGATATCGCACAAATTATGATCATTGGCGCCGAATTGATTCTCTTCTGTCTGATCTATTCACTCTCATCATCTTTTTTTCATCAGTTTTTTTCGAATGTACCTACCAACGTGAGGTAGGCGAAGCAATCGCCAAGTTATTTTCAAAAACTCTCTTATTACCACCATATCAATATTCTAGCCATGTCATATTTCATACAATTCATTCAGAGTTTCATTGAGTTTAGTATGGTTTAAAAAATATATATTTAGTCATCCACTTTCATATTCTTCACGACATTACACCTTACGATATCGGTACTTACACGTCAGAGGAGTTTCACTAAGTAGCTAATTTAACTTATCCCGCATTGTTATGTATCAGTATGTATATATACCTATATTGGATTTTATGTATCTATAATGGAAGCACAGGAAAGTGACACCTATTTATAGAATTTATACCTGTTTCTAGGGTGCCAATAATGGCTGCTATTCAAGCGTGGGCTTCAGCACTCCTGTGGATGAGGGCGAGGTTCGCCAAGTCCTGAACCTAGCTAAGGGCTGCTTCAAACACGGCACCATTGTACATGAGATGCTGCATACGCTCGGCTTCTATCACATGCAGAGCACTTATGATAGGGATGACTTTGTCACCATTGTATGGGAAAATATTAAACCTGGTGAGCAATTTATTATGATAAAAATCAAATCTTAGAACAACGATATTTGACTTTGTAGAGTTGATGGAGTCTTCTCGTTCATCAACAGTTCAAAGTTTGAAATAGTTACCGTGGGCCTAAAATAGAACGCAAGGGCAAATCAAGTAACATAGGTGGGTTTTAGTCAGTAATAGCCTGACGCGTCCTCTCGCGCCTCTCTAGAGCTATAGAAGTCATTTGGTGATTTCCCACATCAAAAAAATTTATGAAACATTCCTTCAAAACTTGGTAATCCATATTATTTAATATTATTGTTAAGTTATTTAGACCTGCTTGCCCAGATAATAATCGAGTGACTAATCACTTACAAATAGCCTGCTCCGTAAATGGTAGTACATTTATAGTCATTCAGAATTTTTAGATGCACCTAAAAAATGAGGTACAGGTCAATCACTTGATCTAATAAACCGTGCAATTGGAGTAATGTTGCAATGTTGACATCAACAGGTCATGAACATAATTTCGCAAAGTACAGCAATGACACAGTGACTGATTACGGAGTGGCGTACGACTACGGGAGTGTGATGCACTACCCGGAGAAAGCATTCTCTGTGAATGGCAATCAAACCATTATTCCGACAAAGGTAAAGTTGCTTTTCAGATATTTAATACCGAAGTTTTTTTGTATAAAATCTTGTATCATAATTGGCATCGGTTAGAATGAAAGCTGACCCCAACATGTAAAGCCTTTTTAGGAAGAACATTGTAAAAAATTGTTCGCAATTTTTGTAGGAAATGATTTTTCTTTTTTAATTAAAAAGTATTCACTTATTACACAAGACGATGGGCATCCAGTGAGTCGGGGTGATTCTGTCCCAGTGAGTCGGGATGATGCCCCAATGAGCCGGGGAGATGATGCCCCAGTGAGTCAGGGTGATTCTGTCCCAGTGAGTCGGGATCATGCCCCAGTAAGTCGGGGTGATGATGTCCTAGTAAGTCGGGATGATGCTGCAGCATCATCTCATCGAGTCGATCGACATCTCCAGCGAGTCGGAGTAGTGGTGCTGTCTTTAGTAGGTCGGAGCGGTGATGTGTGACGTAGTGACTTGACTGCTGGCGTCGACTAGGAGAGTTTCTTCGCTCTTCACGTGACTGGCCGAAGTTGCAGTGTGCTTAGCCAAGATCGCTGATGAAGTTGAGGGTGATTACTATATCTGACCAGGTAGGCATGTTGGTGACCATGATACCGTATAAAGTCACAGGTGCTAGCCACAGATTTGTGCTGGCTGTAGGGCTCGTTGCTCGCAAGCTTGAGGAAGTGATGATGTTGTCACGACGTAGTAGTTGTACGAAAGCTGCGCTGACGTTCATATAAGTCGAAGGTCACCAGTTTAGGGGAGTTTGTTTAGAATTAAAAGGCGAATAACGATCTATTCTATTCTAACAGATCAGTGGATGTATGAATTACAAGGTAGAACGTTTCATCATTTCTAGAACGATACTAAGTATCACACTAATTTATAAAGGCGAAAGTTTGTGAGTGTGTATGTTTATTACATCTTCATGCTCGAACGGCTGAACGGATTGAGATAAAACTTGGTACCTACACGGATAGACTATGTCCTGGTGTAGCACATAGGAAACTTTTTATCACGCGAGTATATTACGCGGGTGAAGCCGCTGGTAGCAGCAAAGTCATAAATACTTTTAAATTTAGAAAGAAAATACAATAGATATGTTCTTTCTTTCGTTTTCTTACGATGTTCTTCCTAAAAAAGGGTTGATATTACTATGTAGTTGAGAAAAGGCTAGGCAGACAGAATGTTGAATAAAAATATATTGGTATACATTCTTAATCTTAGTATACTGTTAACTAGTTCTTTCTAACGGTTCTTTGTGTGCATACGTAAAATATACGTTATAGTCGACCTCTTGACTCATGCTAGAAATAGGATATAAAATAATCTTCCTTCCTGTATATTGTAATTTATTGATTGCCTATTAATGTTAAATCGGTTTATTGATTACTCATTTGTAAGCAACTGTCATTTTAGGAAATCTGGTTTAGGCACATAAAAAGGGTAGGTAGCTTGTGAATTTTATTACAGTGTCCTACAGGACGCTTTCGCTGACCCTGAAGAGGCCTTACGCTGCTAGGTCTCAAATATGTTCCAGTTAGGCTGAAGCTTCCATCATCGGACCACTAGGCGTACGGCAACGCGCCACCGGTACATGGTGGACATTCCACCTATACGCACAAAACGTTTTGGGAAAACATTCATTGTGCGTACAGCTAAGGAGTGGAATTCCTTGCCGGAATGTGTGTTTCCTGATAGCTACAACCCGGAAATCTTTAAGTCAAGAGTGAATAGGTTACTTTTAGGTAAGCGCGTTCCATCGTCGACCGCATCATCGCTTTCTATCAGGTGAGATGGCGGTCAAGCGCGAACCTATCCAGAACAAAAAAAAAAAAAAGCTTAAAATATTTAGGTTTTTAAAAGCAATCAGTTAAATAAGTCTAGCTCTGACAGTTAAATTTTCGGAATGGACAATGCATTTCATATTTTCAGTTATTCGAGAATGTTACTTTAAAATTGCATGCTACAACTGCATCACACATAATCTGACACACTTTCTTAATACACTTATTTTATGTTTCTAGGAAAACGTAACCATTGGCCAAAGAAACGGACTATCTGAAAGCGATATATTGAAGCTAAACAAAATGTATTGCGAAGAAAACGACGATAAGGAAGTAATACTGATTGAAAATAATAATGACGATAAAGTGGTTGTGATTGACAAATAGATGATTAAATATAAACCTAAATAGGATAATAAAGTATCGTTAATTAAGTGTGAAATACATAAAACGTTTGATTACATAAATGGTGTAATTCTTGTTGTTAAGCGAGGCACACGATAATCTGCCATTACTAGCTTTTCATTTCCCGTTGACTTTGCAGCGAAGGCTTACAAAATAATGAATATACCGTAGCGTGTAACCAGTATTCGTAAAACAAGCTGTATCAACTAAATTGAGCAACTTTGTAAGACAAGTGTCTCCATGTATCAGTTTCGGCTGAGAGCGTCAACTGGTGCATAACACTTGAACAATAGGTGCACTTTAGATTCAGCGCAATATCTTCATGTTTCTTGTAAACGGGCATTCTATTGTAGATTAAATTGTAAAGTAGGTAAGTAGGTAACTATTTGAGCTGTGGGATTATTTGAAAGAGTTACTGTGGGCGACTGAAAGAATACAGGTCGGTTTTAGTCAGTAAAACTCTCTCCAGCTCTGAGAAATGCGGGAGGTAGTTAGCTATTTGGCGATTTCCCGCCTCAAAAGAATCATTAATTGGGTAAAAAGCGACCGAACGTTTTGGAACCATTTGAAAAATCATACAGCAAAATGAAGTTATTGAGCTTCATTTTATTCTATGACACCAACAGCCCGACATGTGCAAAGAAAAAAGCACTACCCAAATCCAGGCAGGTTACTCAAAATTGGTAGGTACTTGCGTTAACTCTAGAGATTTCAATAAAGAAACGTAGGCTCCATTCACCACTGAATGACATAAATTTTTATCTATATTTCAGTAACGACAAAAATCGAAGTATGAATTGAAAACATTATATAAATAATTATATTGATGACGTCGTACTAAAATAAAGTGTTTAATAATTTTTCCCTGCTCATTTCTGACTGTTGGTGTTATATAATTAACTTCAGCTTTTATTATGGGCTTTAAATGGCTTATGTGATATGCCACAACTTGATACGGCGCTGGGTACGGAGTCCATACAAAAATGCCCATTGTTCTTTTGCTCTTCAAAAATTTTACGACCGGTATTTATAGGGATTACTTTCCAAATATCTACCTTAACTAATCGATACAATAAAATTATCTTACTATTATTTTATCGTAATTACTAGTCATAGTCACGGTCGATTATTTTTACGACATCGACCTCATTTTTTACAAGGACACTGAAATAAAATTCCAGATAGGTTTTGCATTCTTGAAATTACACGCTTTTTGTCTGACAATGGCATTGAAGATTGCAGAACTCTTTGCAAGAATTGATAATACCTAGTTTATTTGTATTGTATAATGTCTACCAACTAATCAAGAGTAATCTATTGCTTTGGTTGGATACCTCTTGAATTTGCCGTAACCATTACAAAGCTGTGATTGGATATGGCGTAAATAAAAGATGTGACCTTAATAAGCTGGCTTTAGGCTTCGTTAATTAATTTTCCAGAAGAGTACCAACGCTTCCAAGCATGACAAATAGGTACAATTGTTTTATGCCTGTTTCCTGTTTGTCCAGGTTCTTGATTATAATGAAGGGCCTAGTCTAGTCATAATGAATTCCTTGTGAAAGATTTTTCTCTGCTTTTACATTACCGCTGAACGACGGTATACTTAGTAACTAAGTAGTCAACGTAATATAAGCTTTTAAGATTGCCCAGAATGTGCTTGAATGCATTCGTCATCACAGACATAAGAAAGCATTAGTTTTGTTCTTATGTCTGTGATTCATTGCATCACAGACATAAGAAACTAATTATACTTTTGAAAGCTTGCATATTTTAACTGGACCTTGAACGTGTATTCTAAATGGAAATTTTGTAAGCTCTTTCAGGAATTATATTGTTGTAAAAATAGGTATTATTACAACAAAGGGTACCATTATTTTATATTATTGCATTCCAATACTTATTTCACCGGAACGGCCGACTGTTGCTTTCCCTTTACTATTTCACTCATTCAATTACAAAAATGGCTAGTTGTACCATTGTTGGAGGACGGAAACGTTAAGAATAACTGGAGCCAGTAAATGTAGCAACTCTGTGTTGCATGAGTTTATGGGTGGTGGAGTGGTGCCGCTGTCACCAGCGCCTGCGCTGACGCAAGCGACGCCGTCGACGCAGTTGCGGCCTAACACCTTGTGAAATGGTCGTATCCGAAGCTATATTAAACCACGCCCCACCCCGGCGGGTTTTGTCCTACACAAAAAATCACGCGAGACTGGAGTAAACCAGCAGCGGCTTAAAGTCATTAGCATAAATAAGAACTCAAAATATTTATAAAAATACAATACCGTTAATATGACACACTTTTTTCGGATACATCGAGTGAATTAAGTTTAGAAAAAAGCGAAATCAATATCGCATGCATTTATGAATATTTAATCGGAATCAGGCGAAGATTGTAGATATCTGTATTTGCGATGGGACGGACAAAGTTATCGGTGCTTCTCGTACTCGTCTGTGTGGTCAAGTGCTTGGCGATGAGCTATAACGAGCTGGAGGATTTTGCGGAACACCTCAAGAAGACATCGCAGCTGAGCCCCACTTTAAAAAGTAAGTGATGTTGGACCACTATATTGGTATCAATTCTACATTAATTTTGGTATTTTCGATGGTTATATTATAAATCAATGATTTAAAAATTGAATCGTAAAATAAAAGACTTTTAGGAATAAGCTTATAAATCATAAAAGGTTACAACATTATCAAGCATTCAATATGAGTGGTGATAAACAACGAAATAACTGCATCCTAATTTATACTTTTGCTGTCTTCTATTTTATAACGGCTCCTAGTTGTTGGTAAACAATGCAACAACCTTTCTTTTAAATAAACTCACAGTGTCCTCCGTGGGTGTGAACCTACCTATCTATTTTTAATGTTTTTGAGTAATATCAATTTGGTTATGTTATGTGGACAAAAGAACATTCGGTAGTTCTCTAAGTTCGCAAGTGATATGCGTATCTCATTTTCTCGTCATGGTTTTTTAGCATAGTTCCGACTACTTCCGACTGATTGTAAGAGTGGCGAACGACCATTGAGGTAACTCAGGTTCGCGGGTCAACAATTAAAACGTATAAAATTAAATTACGCGAACTATTTCAATTTCGTATTTGATTAATTTCTACGTGGGTAAAAGACCTGCTCAAAGTGTTGAAAATGAAAGTAATCAATTAAATGATTCTGGTTGTTTTGTTTTGTCCGGTTGCCAATTATATCATGTCTAATCTACGAAATAATAATAATAATTATCAATAATAAACACGACTCGAACAGTTCTCTGTAGTCTTGACTGCCAGTTGCGTGGACTCTGTTCCTGATAACGGTGGGACACTATTTTTATATGATTATTTTATCATTTTCTAAAATCTTTAAAAATATGTATAATATGTAAATATGAATGAATAAACAAAATAATAATTAATGGTTGTATTTACTTACCTTTAATTATCTCTACCAGCTTACGCTGGCAAAGGAAAAGAATTATTAGAAATAAAAAAAAACTGTAAAGTGGATATGAGTACTTATTTGTGTTGTTAATTAAAATTATTGTTGGATTCTGATCCGATGAATGTTTTAGGGAAAAAAAGGGATTAAAAATTAATAAATTAGTAAATTATTATTATTATAATTTATTTATAATAAAACTAACTACGTATGACATGGCAAATTCATAAAAAAAAACCCAAAGAAGAATAAGAAGAAATTGAATTAAAAAAAAAAAAAACACTGACACATTTATATTTGAATTCTGATTTCGAGATCACTTAAAATTTTGGAATAACCAACTAAATATCCTACAAAGTTTAAATTCAATTTTAGCCCACACTTTTTGTAAGGCCATTTTAATAAAATGATCACTTGTATAATCAACTTGCTAAAATACATCAATAAAGGAGATATTAGAGTCGGAGTGTTGATGAATTCAATTTCTAGAACTTTAAATTTAAATGTAGTAAGGTATCAAAGTATTCATCAATATCTGATTCACAGCATTCGTTTTAGCGGTGTATACTGTTATATCCCAGCCCATATCAGCCCTCCTAGCCAAGTTACAACCGTTTCGTTTCGATTCTCTTTTCGTTGATTGCCTCGAGTCGGCCACGCCTCCTATTCCTTTGTTCGGACCACGTGATTGAGCGTTGAGATGACTTCAGAACAAAGGTATAGGAGGCGTAGCCGACTCGAGGCGATCAACAAAAACAGAATTTAAACGAAACGGTTGTAACTTGGTTAGGGGGGCAGAGGCCCTACCAACATCCCTAACGCGATCGATTTGACGACCTAAACTGAACTGTTAAAGGAATGGAGCTTTAAAGAGTGTATAGCTCCATCTATCTCGCTCTCTCGCTCGCACGCTTGACATTTTAACAAGCCATGTTAGGACTAACTAAAACTCCATAGTAGATATTGATTTTGATACCCTATTTTACACTTTATATCATTAAACAGAAGGCGTAGACCCTGACGTCGACTATGACGACGATGAAGTGGTGTCTGACCACGCTTGGGAGGAGAGTGGCAAGTTCGAGGGGGACCTGATCCTCAACGAGCGCCAGAGGCGGCTGATCGTTGAAGATGTGGCCGAGGGTCTTGCTAGGAACGGCATCCGGGACGGAGCTAAGAGGTGGCCGAACAATGAAGTCATCGTCTACATTCAAGTAGAACATTTCAGTAAGTATAAAACTTTTTACGATGTTCATATAAACACAAAGCTTTTAGAAAAGTTTGCATGATCAGGCCAAGACTGATAGACGATAACGATAAACTAAAAGATGGATAGAGGTCCTGTGTTTTTATGGCTACTGATAAGAGGGATCGGCTTCGCAGAAACGACAAGACTAAATTCGATTACTAGACAAAGTGACAGTAATGCGTATCAATATATTTCGGCCTATTTGGAAGTAGATATCGCTGACAAAAAACTTTTTACAAAATAAAAAAACCGACTTCACACTTTTTTGTGAAAAGTTTTTTATTTCACACTTCACGCGATACACTTATAACCGGAGTGCCTATTTCTCATGACAATCTCAATTAACCCAAACACTGCTGCTGTGTCTACCTTCCATCTTCCGGCTCTATTATCAGATTAGTTCGATATTACCTTATAGCCAAAGTGTATCTCATGACAATTCTAATGAGCCCAAACACGGCTAGGATACTTTGATTAATTATGGAGTTCCTGTCCTTATCTTCCGGCTTCAGCAACAGATCAGTTCGATAATACCTTATAGTCAAAGTGCATCTCATAAAAATTCTAATAAGTCGAAACACGGCTAGGTTATATTGTTTAATTACGGAGTTCCAGTGCCTACCTTCCGGCTCCATCATCATCATCATCAGATAACTTCGATGATACCATTTTCAACATATCTAATCAGAACAATTAATTTCTTTGTATTGTCATAGTCGCTTAACTATCTTCATTGCGATATCTGTGAGTTTGAAGTTCCGTTGGTCATTTCTGGTCTTCTTTATCAGTTCCACTTCATCAAATATTACTTTTTCAAGAACTTTAATTAAGAACTTAAGCTTTTACAGTCAAATGCTTAAGTTCTCCATGAAAATACCAAAATCACTATATGGTTGCCTATAATATTTGAGGAGTTTTCTCGATTAATCATGGATTCCATCATCAGAACAGGATTTTGAAAAAAATGGGACCAATCTGGAAGCATATCCTTTAAGAAGAAAAAAAAATTTGCAAATCGGTCAAAATTGCAATCAGAAAAAAAATTCAACCGAATAGATAACTTCCTTTTTTTCAAGTCGGTTAAAAAAAAACTGTCTAGATAGGCCCTTTGGCCCACGATTGTAGGTCAACAGAAGACATAGATAAGGTTTTAAACATGATTTTCATGTTATTTTACAGCTAGCGATCAAGTGCAAGCTATTGAAAGTGGAATAGAGGATCTTGCACGCGCGTCCTGTGTCAAGTTCCGTCCGTACAAGAAAGGAGACCGTGATGCTGTTGTCATACAGGTATAACTATCAATATTATTAATGGGTCCATTTCGTAACTTTATTAGAAAAAGGGAAAAGCTACGCGACCTACAAAACCTATAAATATATACCTACAGAAATAATTTAATTATTATTATCATAATATGTAAGGATCATAATTCTTACATATTATAAAACAAAGTCTCTCACCACATCTGTCCGTCTGTATAAACACGATAAACTCAAAGACTACTGAACGGATTTTCATGCAGTTTTCACCGATAGATAGAGTGATTCATGAGGATGGTTTAATTGTATGCATATTATAGTACAGAACAGCCGCGATTTCAAAGATTTGTAACATTTGTGCAAAGCTGGGGTGGGTCGCTAGTGTAGGCTAAACCTGCATACATCTACACTTCTACACTGATGTTATAAAGAGGTATAGTTTCTTTTTTTGTTTTTTTTTTTTTTGTTTGTAGGAGGTAATCTCTAAAAGTACTGGTCCGATTACTGAAATTGTATTCACCGATAGAAAGTTGCTTTATTTCTGAGTAACATAGGCTATATTTTAAGTTCGCGGGTGAAACCACGGGCAAAAGCTAGTGTCATATACAAAGCTTGTCATTGCCAGAGAAATGCCCTGGTTTGGGTTATGGTCCGAAGCGAAGAGGAATGGCAGGCTGTGGCCTTTCTTCGCTAGCATTACTGCTTCGCAGAGGGCTGCGAAGCAGTAAAGCTAGCCTGCCGTACGCGTGAGGGAACGAATGTCCTCACGCCCCAGACGCCGAGATTCTGACCCCGACTACCAGCCACGTTAGACGCGGGCTTGCGGACGTTAAGCAATGGGTAGCTTGCCGTCCGGCCGTCCAGTCATCAACAGCGCGTAGCGATCCACGCGATTCTTAAAGAGAGGGCCCAGCAGGGCCGATACCAGCTAGCTGGGACCGCGGGGAATTTCTGAAAGGGAAGCCCGCAGTCCTAGAACGTAAAGAGCAACTGAAGGACACAGGTGTGGTTTTAGTCAGTAAAAGTTTGGAACCCCCCCTCCCGCTCCACCCAGAGCGGGAGAAGTCATTAGATGATTTCCACACTTAAAAAAAAGTGTCATATACAAAAACATCATCAAAACACATTTAGGTGAAGTAGGTATTCCACATCGCTGTTATTCAGAAATATGCTCATAAAACTAGCTCGTTGTATTTGCGTGGCAATAGCTAGTTACAACGAGCCAGCTCTCTGGGCACATATATGTAGCGACTATGATTCGGCGAGAAATATCTTTGAAATTTAAAGAAAACGAGCACTCGGACTCCATGACTCAAGCGTTTCGACAATGCTGGCACTGCCTATCCTACATAGAGCATGAGATGGCGCAAGGGTGGAAACACAGGTTGCGTTCTACATCAGAGATCCATCCGCCATCTACAGCACCAACGTTACGCCCTTTGGTCTCGCCGACACATACCAAGCCGCTACAGGTAAGCTGCGCCGGTGACAAGAGTTCGACGAATAATATCGATGCTAGCGCTCTAGCAGCAAGACAGGACACGGTGCCGGAGGTTTTCGATAGCTTCACAGCAGTGGTACCAGGTGGACAGATCACGAGTTGAAACGATGCATCATTCTTCATGGTGGATGACGGGAGCACCTGAAACTACAAACCGTGTACGCTCAGTAGTACTGGATGATGTGTTAATCAGGCTATTCCATATAATACTTCAGAGTGGCATATCCTATCGTCACTGGGAGGACAGGTTGTTGGGTAAATCCCTGTTGGGACAAGCCTTTTTCCAAGCGTTCAACATATCAGTCAAACACTGCACTTCAACAACAACCGATGAAGAAGATAAAATGCCCGTGGTTAAAGCTTCAGTACTCTGGACCGAGAATTACGCGACGCCGAGGCCACCCAGATGAAAAGGAAGCGTGACTTACTACCATGCTCGGCCGTATATAACCACATTTAGCATTGAAAAAGTGTGTTTCTAATTATCTACTTTTTCAAATGTTGTAGGTGTTTCTAAACATAGGAGGAGCGAAAGCTAGATGTAAATTTTGGTCTAAAAGAACAATGTCTCTAATAAGCTAGCCCAAATCCATGTTTATTTTTCGAGACATCATTCAAATTTTGTATTTTCTGCCTAATTAATAAATGTAAAGGATTTATTAAAGTTTGGAGAGGAGGTGAAGAAAATTTCTATCAATGATTTTGGCATTTGCTGATATTGTGATGGATTTTGATAAGGTAGTGTGCCACTGGCATAGAAATATAAAAAACCACTGGTTTAGTACCTTCAAATATTTACATTTGAAATTAAGATTTTTTTTTATTTGAAAGGTTGAGTTCTAACTTCTAGCCCAAGGGAATTTCACGGGTAGTGTGAAAGCGGAACCCGGGGCCCTGGGACGAAGGCAACGAAGGAACAGGAGTGGGTTTTTAGTCAGTAAGAGTCTGACACTATCTCCCGCTCCGCTCAAGAGCGGGGATGTCATTAGGATGATTTTCCCACCCAATAAAAAAAAAAAAAAAGCCCAAGGGAATTAAAATTCTTACAAAGTTAAATATTTTAAGACTGTCTAAACCCACCTCCGAGGATTCTGTCATATAAATACCAAACATTTAATAATTAAATAGCATAAGCATAAAATAATAATTAAATAAATAATTGGATTAATAATTAATTTAGTTTATTAATAATTTAATTTAGCTGCCGAAAAATTATTTAAACATGAGAATTGTAGTTTTGCCTTTCAGTTAATCTAATCATAGTCCTTTAATCCTAGTATACCCCACTTGACAAGTAGGCACAAATTAATTATGGCAATTGAATTTGATCATTTGTGACTCGTACCTGAGAGATTTCATGTAGGTACTTACCAACCCTTATTATAGAAAAACATATACATATCCTTTAAGTTAGGTCTTTCTCTATTTCGCAAACTTTTTCGAAGCACATAAAAATTTCTGTTACAGGGTAGTCGACGAGGATGTTTCTCTCAAGTGGGTTACCAGGGCGGGTACCAGGTGCTGAACCTATCCGGTCGACACCCGGTCGGACGGGGCTGCTTCCGTCACGGCACGGTCGTGCATGAGCTACTGCATACTCTTGGCTTCTACCACATGCAGAGCAGTCCCGACAGAGATGACTACGTCAACATTGTTTGGGCAAACATAGTACAACGTAAGCGACTTTTTGGAACAGAGCATACTAAACCGATAAACACTTACGATTTTTGTTATATATCTATAAAGTGCTAATGTTAGCGCCCGGTAGATACAAGCCTGTCACGAACGCTACACAATGCGAATGCCAATTAACCTACCACCTGACATAGAAATAAAATTACGGTGTGAAGTAAATTCGATTTCTATTGAAAGTTTCTTTGTATGTTAACAGAAACTAACTTGGTACATTTTTGTAGTCGAGAAATCAACGATCCAAACAGTGTTCGCCTCTGAGTCGTAATTGTTTGTTTGCAGCGGCGAGGCATAACTTTCGCAAATACAACTCGTTCTCCGTGTCAGACTTCGGCGTGGGTTACGACTACGACAGTGTCCTGCATTACAGCCGACGAGCTTTCTCCTCCAACGGACAGGACACGATTGTTCCGAAACAGGTGATTGAATTGTTTTTAAATACTATCGAGTTTTTATTTATACAATATCATTTTAGAAACAAATAAATACTCACGTAGTAAATAAAATAGTTTACAGTAGGTATGCAAGGTTTTTTGGCATATGTAATCGTTGCGATGTTATATTACGGTGGTGAAGGCCCGAAGGCCCGGTTCATAAATCGACCCTATACTAAAAAAGTATAGGATCGATATAAGGCTTGGAAGACATATGTCCAGCAGTGGACGTCGGTTAACTAAAATAATAATTACCACGGTACGCATTTTTACGATTAACGAAGACATACAAACATGTATAAGATGCGCGTAAAAACTTATCAATTACAATAATTCTATCTATCTCGTTAGTTACGTTCCAATGCTGGGCAAAGACCTCCCTCTCCCTTTTGCCACAAACGTCTTCTTCGGACATTGCAAGGCAGTCCCTCCGTGCTCCGTACTATAGTGATTTATTTATTAAACTTTTCAGAGCGGCGCTACTATCGGCCAAAGAGTAGGACTATCAGATAAGGATATACAAAAGTTGAACAAAATGTACTGCGACGCAGATTCGGACATCGGTCAAGCAGACGATACCCCTCCAAAGAAGCCCGAGACTAAAAAAAAGAAAGGAAAGAATAAACCATTCGATGGTCTTGGGATTGGATACCACCAAGGTAAAGCTGTGGCTTTCAAAGTATTACCAGCAGCTGAAACTTATAAGTTACCTGACGTACCTACTATTCATGTATTTGATTATTTTAGTAAAGGGCCACAAATCCTGTCGACGCCGGAGAATGCAGGCTTTCGTGTTGGTAAAGAAATAGCCTACGCCTACAGTCCGCCTGAATCCACACATAACCATCAAAATACACCGAAAAACCACCAATCAATAGAATTTGACACTGTGTCAGAAATCAAAATGGATCATAATCATAATGAAGAAAAGCAGAAGCCAAGTACAATGAAAGTGAAGACCAAAACTAGCCAAAATCAAAAAGAATTGGCAGTTGATATCTCTACACATGGTGTACATTCTAGTCCACAAAACGCGAAAGAAGTTGATGCTGATTTAATAGACGCGTTTGATAGATTATCAAAGATAATAAAAATGCATGTATATCCTTCCCAGACACCAGACCTGAGTGTTTATAAAATGAATGGACACTATACTAACCATTATGATCCTTCAAAAATAAAAATGCATAGTGATATTAAGTTTGTATCTCCCACACCAACTGAAATAAGTAAAGAAGAAGACAAAATGCACTCTGCCATTAATTTCATTAACAATATGTATGACAAAAAATATGGACAAAAAGAAAATAAGAATATAAATGATGAACCGATAAAAACAGTAGTAGATAGTGAAAACAATGCATCTCCATGGTATAAAAATTACGAAGATGAATATGTTTCAGTGCCAGATTTTAAACCTTTATATTATCGAGAGAAAGATGAATATACAAGTTTACATTCTCCGAAAAAGCCTAACGAAGATCAAGATGACTGGTATCAAAAGTATATTCGAGATTATCCTGTTCATGAATACCATGATTATCCGGAGGGCAGTTCGTCAATTCCAAAAAGAAGTCAAGACTATTCCGTATATCGCTTACCAGCACGAGACACTACAGACTGGTACAACGATGACAGTCACGATGATAGATAATTAACTACCATTATTTATAGATTTTGTATAAGTAGGGACCTAGTTGCTAAGATGCTGTACAGTTCGTTTTAATTTTATGAAATAAATGTATAATACGAGTACAAGTCAATTCATTCCAAAATTATAATAGTTACCTGTCCTTTGAACCGACACTAACTACATGAATTCTAATGGCTTAGGCTGAGTTTAGCTTTTTCTGTAAGGTGAGATCTATGTCTAGAGGCGGGATTAAATATATATATATATATAGCTTTGTAGGCTATAGCTAAGGTGCATATTAATACATGTATTATAATATATTTTTTTTAATATAAATACTTTATACCTTTGCAATCCGTATACAGCCATAAGCTTCCGCACGTTTGTACACACCCTTAGCTTTAGTTTTTTTTTGTTATCGGGAGTAAATTTTCAAACGGCATCTGGTATTTAAAAAATAGACTTGAACTTTTAGGGAGTGTGGGTTTGCTGACCTACCTTACTAAAATCACCTCGGTAAACACCATCAGCATCAGCATATGGAAGGACGCCCCTTCTTTCCCGTTACCTACCGACCACCATTTAACCGCACCTGAACGCTGTGTGCATGCAGGCCCCTCATCCCCACTGGGCACACTGGGCACGTGCCCAGGGCCCCGCAATGTATTGGGGCCCCTACTCCTTACTCTATTACCACACGATAACCGATAGCTACTCTACTCTCGCATGAAAATCAGGCTTACCGATTGCAGCATGTTTTAATAAATTTCAATATACATATAAAAATAATTGTATACAATAGATATATATATGTTACAAACGGAACCTTAAATTAAAAAATCTTAATGTAATAAACATAGGTCTGTAGCTAATTGTGGGCTTCAAGTTTTGTAGTATACAGTGGTCCCCAAACTAGGCGGCGCCTGTATCTTGAGGACCGAGTCGATCGCGGCATTCAAATGAAGCAAAAAAACAAAGTATTAACTTAATTATTATGAATTATGTTTGTCGCTAATGTCAATATAATGTGTATATATGCTCAAAAACACAAATTTTGAAGATGTGATTAACATTTTTGCTTGATTTTGCTCAACTTATATCTAGAAGGGTACCTCTTCAATCAGCATAGATACTTTAAATAGGGGTTAATCGTGGATGATTGTTACTTAGTGTGGATCAAATAGTCTATTCATCATAATATCTCATAAACTGTAAAGAAATAAAAATTAAGCTAAAACTTTGCATGTCTACGTTCTTTGTCTCTTCTAACCAAATAGTTCTTTATTATTTATTTATTTATTATTATTTATTATATACTTTATTGTATACCATTACAAATACAAAATGAAACTGGAACACATACATACAATAAACGGTCTTATAGCATTCCGCGATCAAATCTTCCAGGCGACTTGGAATGGACAGTAATTGCCTGGACAAGAAATGGGGCTGTCATTGGTGTGACAAAACCAGTACTAAACATATTATATTATAATAAATACACAGATATATACATATGCTATACATAATTATTGAAAACTATAGACAGAAATATAAATGACCACTATCAATATTCACAGCGACAGGTAATGTTCCCTAACGAGTCTTTTAAAAACAGGCAACGATTGGGCGCGTTTAATTGTGTCTGGTAATACATTCCACAGACGAGCAGCGTGGACAGTAAATGATTTATCATAAAAAGTCATGGTATGGATTACGGTAGTGGTGGTGTGTTATGGTCATAGGGGCCCCATTATTCTAATGTGCCCAGGTTAACTAATAGGTGAAAGACGGCCCTGTGTGCATGTGACTCAGGGCATGGAAGCGTCAGGGGCCTTTGGAGCTTAAATCTTCTAGTCACACCACTAAGTTAGCAGGTACAATAAGCATGTCTTGATTGAACCGTTTGATGGCTTAACGTCGTTTCTTCCACAGAGATCGCACTCAGTGGTGCTAGCACCGATCCTTGCGATATGGGATTTTTTTTTTAGTTGGGAAAATTACCTAATGACAAATCCCGCTCTTGGGCGGAACGGGAGATAGTGTCAGACTTTAACTGACTAAAAACCCACTCCTGTTCTTTCGTTGCCTTCGTCCCAGGGCCCCGGGTTTCGTTTTCACACTACCCATGGCTCCAGTATGCTTCGACCTTGCCTATCCAGCCGGTTACCGGGCGGTCGGACGGCGGGCTACCCATTGCTCGCAGTCCGCAAGCCCGTGCCTACGGTGGCCGGAAATCGGGATCGGAATCCCGGCGGTGGTTGGGGCGTGAGGAGCGTTGCCTCACGCGATCGGCCGCCACCTTTGCTAGCATTACTGTGCGATATGGGGTAAGCAATGCCTTCTTTTTGTGCTTTTCGTAATCCCAGCCACTGTTCCGCTTGTTTGGACGTAACTAACATCGCTCTCTTTAACATTATGCGGGGTTCCTCACAAGCATAGCACTGAGAACTCCAGTCAACCAACCATGCAATAACGTGCCCAAGCTCGAGGCAGTGGAAGCACAGTATAACATGTGCGTTCCTGTGCTGAACCCTTACTGCCGTCCATCCTAAGCGTTTCTTTATAGCCGTCAGCGTAGCATTACCCAGACGTGTCCAAGAAGTAAGTGGACGATATAATTTGACTGGCCTGTTGGTCTAGTGGTTAGTGGCCCTGACAGCTATGCCGGGGGTCGTGGGTTCGATTCCCACCCAGGACAAATGTTTGTGTGATGAGCACGATCATTTGTTCTGTGCCTGGGTGTAATTTCTCTATATATGTATGTATTTAGAAATATATAAGTATGTTTATCAATTGTCTAGTACCCATAACACAAGCTCTGCTTAGCTTGGGACTAGACGGCGTTGTGTGATAGTTGTGGAATATTATTATTATTATTAATTTCATCTACTTTTACCGTTTTCCACTCCTTCAATAGCAGCTGCAACTTCCACAGGCGTGATAATTAAAAAAATAATGATCCTTGTCTCTGCTCTTTTGATTGGCCGTAAGATATTCACGTTTAATTCAAGGACCTCCCATATACAGCTAGCCTTAGCCTTGTTTGAAGATTTGGTGCCAGGACTGTAGTAAGTGTAGTAGCTAACTATTCTACCATCAGCAGATCTCTTTAGGCCGAAAGCAATCCAGTATGGATTACTTTCGGATATTCTTTGGATATCAGTGGGTAGCCCGACTGTATTATGGACTCCACCGTCCACCCCGTGTCTGGTCTTAGTCTGGTCTCTAACTTGCGTGCAAGGCCGCAAGTTAGAGTGTGACTGAGTCTACTGGCCAAGTCGTCAAGATCATTAAAATACGTAAGTCCCACCACGATAATAACGTGGACTACGTGGACATTCGGTTAGGTTCCTTAGCTATTATTACAGTCCAGCCGCTAGCGGAGCCCGGAGCCTGCTCTGCCAATGTGCTTACGAGCAAGTTCGCAAAACATTGCCTCACTACCGCCTCTACCCCAGCCTCTCGAGTCGCGCCCCTTGGGTGTCCTCTGCAGCCCGCGTTTAACAGCGATTGTCGCCCATATTACATCGTTACGTAATATGGGCGACATTTGGCTGCATATTTGACAGCACGGTTGGGGTAGTGGTAGGGCGATTGGCTGCTGCGCTGCGTGTTGCAGGTTCAGTTCCCGCACGGAACAAATATTTGTATGGCTAGATAGTTGTTTCGAGTCTGGGTGTCTTGTGTATATGTGAGTTTACATTTTTGTGAACTCGCCCTCAATACTGGAGTAATTCCTAGAGTGGGGCGAAGGTTTTTTTTTTATCATTATAATAATTACTCGCGCACATTGTTTTTTTTATTCGAGCTAATCTTTAATTCTTTATTGTACACAAAAACATAACATAATTTATTGAGATACAGATAGTTAATCTTGTGTTTTGTTATATTATTAGTGCATAGTATTTTATTGCAAGTAGCCAGGAACCTAAGGTAAAAAAACCTACTACAGATTCCTTCCATACTGGCAGGCAGATACGCACGCTCGCTGAACAACGCAGAGTCTCCAACAATCAGATTCAGAAAAGTGAACTCAAAAGTAGCAGCTACTTGACATCAATATTCAAGGGCTTTATTTAACTTTTGTTTTAGAAAATATGAAAATACTGTTGCACATTCTCAAATGCGTCCATTGCGTCAAATGGATCTGGTGCAAATCTTTTACGTCTTAAAATGACTTTGTCAATGTCAGTAATGTCACTTATCAGATGTCATCTGTCACTGTCACTAGCTAGTAGTATAGTGCTGTTCTTGCGTGCTGATTGATTATTTACATTGTTTTTCGGTATTTGTCATATTTACTTGATAATGAAGTGGAAGCTATGATTATACCCTCTACTTAAGATTGCACAACAACCAATTCGCAATGAATATCTACAGTCGGTGACGATCGTGAAGGTTGTTAACAAATTATACGTATTGTTTAATGGGTTGTGCTGTGTCGTGCGTCAACCGAGCGACAATGTCGTTGTTTGGGAGACAAAATAATGACAATGATGCTAGAGCTAGACTAGAAAGGAAGTTGTACATTGCCCGAGAATCACCTGAACCAGATTTTGACCTGTCCGAGTGTGAGCTTCGTATTGTACCGTCCGGTACATTTTCAATATGCAAGGTATACAGGAAAGAACGTTTATATTTGCACAATAACAATTTACACTCATTGGAGGAAGGAGGTCAATTGTCAGATTTATACCTTCTTAGGGTTATCAATCTTAGCAGTAATAGATTTTCGCAGCTACCTAGTGATATTAGATATTTGGTAAACCTGACTGAGCTGTACATTCAAGATAATCAAATTAAAACTCTTCCGGATAATATACAGTTTATGCAATCGTTACAAATATTAGATGCATCAAACAATAAGCTACAAAATCTAACACCATCTATAGGTAAGCTGAAAAATCTAAGAAAATTGAACCTCACTCAAAATCAATATTTATATGAACTCTGTCCAGAACTATGTTTAGCTACTAATCTGATCACTCTAATGATTGATGGTGAACAGTTTTTATGCCCTCCATCAGATATTGCCACACAAGATACTGCAGATATTATGAAATATTTATGTGATAAAATGAACATAGACTATAACCCCCCAATATCCATAGAACAAGATATGCCCACAGTTCAAGTTCCAAACATAGTTATGGATCCATTTGCAAGACACAAATCACTGACTTGGGAAGAACAAGAAGCTGCCATCATGGAACAAGAGCATAGGTTGCACAAGGCAGCTAAAGAACAACGTGAAAAGTTATTAAATCAATTTATACAAGAACAGACGGAGTTAGACAATGAAATAGCAAAAATTCATGTTGTGAAAGAAATTGATCGTCAAAACCTGATAAAAGCAATACAAGAAGATGAAAAGGAAATTGCTTGTTTGGTAAAGAACTTTATTCAGTCTGAAAACTTAAATCCAGAAATTATACAACAGCAACTTGCTTATGAACAGGCTGAACATGACAGGCTACTTGAGATTACTCGCCAAAATTATGATAATATTAAAAAGGCTGATGTATTAAGAGCAATGGAAAAGCTCATTGAAGAAGATTACTCAATGAAACATTCCAAGAAACATTATGAAGATTCTATGAATAGTATGAAACAGAGTATGCTCATACAAGATCTAGAAGTAAGTGAGAAATTAACAGAGTTACTGAATGCTAAAGATCAGTCACGCACTGCATTAGTTGGACAACTTCTAGAAGATCAGGATATACAAATGGCAATGGTTGCATCACTTCTAGAAAAAACTGATGCAAGAACCTGGAGTTTGAACCAGGAAATATCTTTGATTTCTTCACATTTGGCACGCCTCAGTGTTATTGAACAAGAAAAGAAAAAAATGCAAATCACTTATAATTACAATGAGTTGCTTCAGCAAAGGATTCAATTGGTTAATTTATTAGATGATCTCTTTGGTCAACAGAACAAGAGGCGAAAACAGCTTGTTGAAACTTTACGGGAAATGGAAAATGAAACAAATAAGTCAACTGATTTTTGGTTGAAAAATTATCAAAAGTTAATCAACTCGGCACCAAGAACTTTACTGGATATAGGAAAGAATTTGGACCCAGCACTGGCAAACTATCTACTACAGGAGGGTGTTATACACTGTTTGCCATTCTTAGTAAAATTTTTATTTTCCGGTGAACCATTATTGAACATCACTCCGGACGAGCTAAAGGCCAGTGGTGTTTCATTGAACTGTGACCGAGAAGGTATCATTAGAGCAATAAATTCTTATGTGGGAGCCAAAAGTCAAAATCACAACTTTGAAGCAGCTTCTTCTGTTGCACCAAGTGCTCCGTCAGATGGAGAACTTGCTGAAGAACAGCAATGTACTGGAGTGGTGACAACTGGTGATTCTGATGATACAGTGTCAGAGGCAGAGTGCGTTATTTGTATGGATGCTAAGAGTGAGGTAGTATTTGTACCATGCGGACACATGTGTTGCTGTCAGCCGTGTGCTAACAAAGGAATGGAGAACTGTCCCATGTGCAGGAGCACCATAGAAAGGACAATCAAAGTTATGGTAGCATGATAATTGAATAGTGAGGTAAATATTAATATCATATATAATTATTTATTTATTTAAATATGCTTCTGACAGCAGTTTCACCTGCGTGAAAGTAGAAAATATGTATCTATATAACTCAGTTATAAAGTAGCATTCTACTGGTGAAATAAGCTTAAAATCGGTCCCATAGTTTTTAAGCTTATACATTACAAACAAAAATATAAATTTTTCCTCTTTATAATAGGTATTAGTAAAGGTACATACTGAGTACAATCATGAGGAAAAATTAACAGTTATTAGTTATATGTATGTGTGTAAAACCCATTATTATATAGACACTCAGGACATTCTTATAAAGTATTTCTCATAGCTAAGGCACAAATAAAAAAAAATTAAGTAATATATTTTTATGTTTTATTATTTCAGGATGCCCATTCAACAGAGAAAAGAAGTAATGAAAGAATAAACTAAGCATTTAATAAATTCATTTTGTAAGTTCAGTATTCACATAATTCTCTATGACTAATAAAATGTCACAATGTGGGTGTACTATACTCCTATCCCTCCAAGGAAAAGAGTGTTGTTAAGTATGCGTCATCTGATCTATGACCATATGAATTGAAATTTTATGATTCATATGTATGTTAATCAATTAATGAAGTTTTCTGAGCTATTTATTAATCTGTGCCCTATTTTAAACACTAATTGTAGGGCAAAGATCCTGAAGAACATGAATTTAAAATATTTCTAAACTATGTTTCGACTCTACGAAAACAATGTCTATTTTACAATATGTGTATGAACAGACACTCATGTTAAATTAGAGTTAGAATTTACGTTAAATTTTGATTTGCGTCATGTATCCCTGTCTGGAAAAAATAAACGTCACAAGGCTGAAGAGAACACTCACGCGGCTAAAGATAATATCTATTCTCTATTTAAATTTAAATTACACTAAGTTTGTAAAAAGATAAAAAAAAACATGTGCTGTAAAAGGTAATCTTTGGATGTACTGATCTGATTACAAAAATTCTTTCACTGATGGACAGCTACTCACTTAGTTGAGTGTCATAGATTTTTATCTATATACTAGCGGCCTCGACAGACGTTGTCCTAACTGAAAGTCGATAAAAAAATTGAGAACCGATTGCATCGCTATCTACCGGGCCGAATTGTATTTTTAAACCATCCAAGGACCCATTCAAATACACACACAAAATTACTTTCAAATCGGTCAAGCCTTTCAGTAAGAGTTCTGTGACAAACACACTTACAGAAGAATTATATATAAAAATATATAAGTAGCCACTGAAGCGGAGCCGCGGGGAATAGCTAATAATTTTTAGGGAAGAGCACAAGGGAAACAAGTAGCAAAACATGAATTACATGTTATTTACCCTAATTAAAGATATATCATTTCATTAATACGCATTTACGCAGTATAAGTTTCGGACAATGTGTTTAATTTATCAGGCTTGAGTTCCCTCAGGTATTGTTGACATTTGAAAATAATGATAGCCTTATTACAAAAGTATTGAATTGTTATTCACATAAAGAAGACTGGACCCACAACATACCTATGTGTACACATATGGAATTAACTTGTTAATGTAATGTATACTAGTCACTGTAATTTAAAACATCAATTAATTCATCAGCGGGTGTTGTTATATAAAATAATTCGTGTTTAAATTATCAAAATGTCTTGTAACATTTAACTTAAGCAGCTGCCGGCTGTGACTTTGTAATGAGAGTCAATCTAAAAGATTGTGCCTTCTAGCTAATGCTAGTGCCCAGAGAGGCATTGGTCTCATCATTTTCTACTAGAAACGTTCATCCAATGAACAAGTTTTAACATTATTGATGCTTTTCGATGAAAGAAAATACTTGCAAGGGCTGTGCCAATTGGATCATGAAAAAAAAATCTAGTTATAGTATAATATATTTTCGAACAAAACTTTGTCCATAAAACGCTCATTTATTCTTTAAACTAAGTCATTATGTTATATGAATAGATTGTAATCTATGATTATATCGGAAGCGCTTTTTATATTTTTAAGTTTTATTTATGGTATATTTCAAAACGTACTGTTTTCTAGCCAAAGCACATTATTATATACTGTAAAAACAAAGTAGTATAAGCACATCAAACATGGTATAGTCGATACTAATCACAGATGCGCGTCATTTGATTTTTGTGTCAACCACATAAGGTTTAAATTACAATAACTGACTAGCGCTCGTGAAATGAATCAACTAAAAAATGTTAAAGTACTGTACTGCAGAGGCACCGACTCTGTGGGTGCTCGGGGGCTCGAGCAGCCGTGAGAAGTAAACAGTGGGTATTGCGCACCCATGGTTACTGGCATAGCGATATACATACGTATTTACTTGGGACAAAGGCTACTGTTTTCATCTAGCCTGCCTATAGCTTTCTAGTCTGCTACAAAAAAAAAAATGCCTTGCCGAATGGATGTATTCCTTATTTATTAAGATTTCAGTTCTAAGTCGACAAAGTTACTAAGATCGACCGGTGTGCTAAAATTTTCTTGATCGCTTCATTAGCCATCGCCTTCCTGCCTTTTAAACGTTATTCTTAAGCCAATAAATATACTTCTAAGTGCGGAATTTACCAATAAAACTAATCGCGTTTTAACGTTTGGCTCGCGTAATCGCGTTTAGCCGCTGTCACTAGTGTCACTTGTCAGTATTTTTCTTTTGTTGTATTTTTACAAGTGGCACTAGTGACAGCGGCTAAACGCGATTATGCGAGCCAAACGTTAAAACGCGATGAGTTTTATTGGTGAATTCCGCTCTTAATCTATGTATGAATCGTGCTTTGTTAGTTATTATAACCGAGTTATCAAATGGACATGAGCTGAGCATCCACGGGACTTTCGAAAAGCCGAGCCTCTGTTGTACGGTGCATTGGATAAACATTGCAGTTATTGGCAATAAGATGCAAATAATAGAAGTAATCTGTAAGGTCAATACAATGAGTAATATAGATGAGTTAGATTTAAACTCTTCCAATAAGCGGTAAAGACTAATTATTATAATAAACATACTAACATAGTTGTTTAAAAATACACATAAATAACTGTAATGGTTTCCCAAATTAAATTTAAATAAATATCCATTTATATCAAATTGCCATTTAGTACCTAGTAGTAAAAATTTGGTATTCTAATGGATTATTGTTTATTATTTAGTACCTAAATAAATAAATTAAGGTATCATACTCACAAGGGTATCAGAACATAAGAGTACCTATTGTTATGAAATATATTGGAACAAGTTAAGACTACATAATAGCAATAACATTAATATAAGATTTGTTACAAAATTGCACAAATGTTGGCAGTTCCGTGTATAATTTAATATCAGCAAGCATTATGTATGACTTAAAATTTCAGTGTTCTCCTTTTAAAAATGAAAAGGGGTTCAAAAGTCTGTAAACAAACAAGTGAAAGACTACTACTCTACAGATAAACAGGGTCAAAATAATTTAGTTAGCGATGCTCCGCAGCCAAAAAAAGCATAACTAACAATTAAAAACAAAAAATCTCATAATTTCTTATCCGTTTGTTCACTACTAGTAGTGTGCGGTCGATGAACTCGTTGTCATATCTTATTGTTTTATCGGCGCAAATTCATAAGATATCGATACCTATGGGTACGTTTCCAATGACATCGAAAATGTGCGCGGAGTTTCGCTAAATTCTAAGTATTAATCTACAATTTGTCGATGAACAAAGCATATATATACTTAACTTAAACCATCCAGAAATATCCAACTGCCGTTCGATTTTACATCTACTCAACATATGGCGTAAGTGAGACTAAAATGTAACAAAACCAAGGCCTCAAGTCTGCTATTACAATAGTGTCAGAATGGTCTATCATTGATTTCATAAATGTTGATTTTTACAAGTTTGGTAATCTTCTAATGTAATGGCGTCATTATTACTTTCCAATGGTCAAACACTGACACTCCATTAAAAGAAGTGGCATAGAATGGTAATATTGGTAATCTCGTAAATATTGACAAACGAATGTCTTGACGTATCCGGTAATCTGCTAAAATTTTGACAGTTCCTTTGATCAGTGACCTACCATTAGAACGTAATTGTGCAGTCATTGCTTTTAATAAGCCCGATATTGTCATTCCATTGACCGATCAATGATAGATCATTATGAATTAGCAAATTACGATCTTTTAGCAAAATGACAATGGGATCGTGTTGCATGACGAATTTATAAAAATATTAGACTTGGGCCCCTGGTAAACAGGATCTTTCAGAATACATCGTAATTGACCAAAATATCGGATTTACATTTTGCAATTTAGCTACATATACTTTATGTTTAAACAATAACACCAAATGGAAAGTGCAATAGATAAAACACGCTGAATCATAAATGTTATGACTAAGATGGTCATATGTCTCTGACGTGGTTATGACTATCTTAGTAATATATTTATAGTTATAGAATACCTATATCTAATGGATTGTATTATTATTTATTGTTTTATTTTAGATTAAAATAAGTTGCCATAATGCCTAATATGTTATGGAATCAGACTGTATCTGATAATTTTCTTTAAAGTGTGAAACAGAAAGATTGTGTTTAAAGCTTTTATCTAAATATTAATAGGTATTGTAGTTTTTAAAGTATATCTACGTACAGTAACTGGTCGGAAATATGAGATATCGAGTTTTAGAAAAAGTTTTTAGCATTGTCGAGTCGTCAGTCCCTCGTCAGGTCTGAATGAATAATTTGAAGTTGATTATTTGTTAAACCGTAAGCACATTCCTGTAGGGTTTGAAACGTTCTTAAAGCTTCAGATAGTTGTACTAGGGGACAAAATGTCCCCAACACGAAGCTAACATGTTCCGCGTCTTGTGAATGAGTAGCAAAATGCTGGGGGCATGTTGTGGGACACTGGGCAACGTTTTAGCATCACATAGACGGGACAAAACGTCCTTCACTATGACGTGCAACGCTCAATTTACGTGACACTGCAACGTTGCCCGGTGTCCCGCAACTTGCCCTCCAATTTTACGATGCATTCTCGTGACGCGGGACATGTTGTTAGACAATTTGACAGCGTTGCGCATCATGTTGGGGGACATTTTCTCCCATAAGTATTTGAGGCTTTGCTCCTCCTCTTTCTAAAGTTTCGATGACTCGTATTTACATCCAGTTACTGTCATTATATTTACCCACCTTTTTCAATTTAATCTTTTGAAATTTTTCCCTAATTGCTTTAAGTGTGTTGTTTGATATTTCAGCACACAATACTTAAATTGCAGTTATTTGTTAAGGATGGGAAGCATGGCTGTCACGTGATTGATATTGAACACCTGATATTCACGCGGATACGTTTTTATACGTGCTGTGGAATTATTTTCCTACTTTTTGAATTGTTAACACTTATTTATGAAAAAATATATAAGTTATAGCACAGATACGCAGTATTTTATTTCTTACTAGCTATCCCCCTTGCTTTCACTCAAATATTTGGTTACTGCTAGGCTCCTATTGGTCGTAGCGTGATGATATATCGCTCATAGTCTTTCTTGACAAATAGTCTATCCAAAACAACAGTAGTTCTTGAGATTAGTGGGGTTACCATGACGTTTAAAGTAAGATTGTTTCATTCTTATTTCAGTGTGGGTAAGAGACAGAGCTATACAGGTTGTCTAGCGCCATCTCTTACCCACACTGGAAATAAGAATGAAACAATCTTACTTTAAACGTCATGGTACAGGTCCATTGCGTTCAATTAAACAAACAAATAAATTCTTCAGCTTTATAATATTATTAAAGATTTAAAATGACATATTTTTAGAATCATATTGTAATTGTTTATTAAGCGTAGGTGTCTTCATAAAAGTCGCGAAAAGTGTGTCTTCATTAAAACTATAAAATAAATAGGTATTAAATCAATCTGGCAGACAGCGACAGTATCAAGTTGATACGAGCATTAGATTTATCTGGAGACCCGAGTGCTCTGACATAATAGCCCTTTGTTACATGCCACGCGACCTATAATAATGGAGTTTACACGCAAATAGCAATTACGGAGAAGCCTTTCATGTCAACCCTCATTCCCTTCAGAAACATGAAGGCAATTTTCTAATAAAGGTAAAGAGCTGTTCCTAAATATTTGGCGAGAGATGTTTATTGTCTTTTTTATTTAATGATATCTTTGTATCTGGTTCTTACGAAAGAGGCAGGCCTGCATGGAGGAGGACGACACAGCAGTTCATCTACTTCTAAGCTGCCCAGTCGCTGGATTTAGAGCAAAGTACTTACTTAGAGAACCTAGGTAACCTCCATGAACTGGAGTAAAACCAAGGCGCTGGCGCGACTGACCTTCCTTGAGGAGCTGGGTTGGATCGAATGGCACATTTGTCCCACTCGTACGCAAAGTACGCGCTTTAGTCTTGGAGTTGTGGACACCAGCCCCCCTAGCCAAGTTACAACCGTTTCGTTATGATTCTCTTTTCGTTGATCGCCTCGAGTTGACCACGCTGCCGATTCTTTTGTTCTGACGTCATCTCAACGCTCAGTCACGTGGTCAGAACAAAGGAATAGAAGGCGTGGCCGATTCGAGGCGATCAACGAATAGAGAATCGAAACAAAACGGTTGTAACTTGGCTACACCAGCCCCTCTAGCCAAGTTACAACCGTTTCGTTTTAATTCTCTTTTCGTTGATCGCCTCGAGTTGACCACGCTGCCGATTCATTTGTTCTGACGTCATCTCAACGCTCAGTCACGTGGTCAGAACAAAGGAATAGGAGGCGTGGCCGACTCGAGGTGATCAACGAATAGAGAATCGAAACGAAACGGTTGTAACTTGGCTAGGGGGGCAGCTCGACATACAATACAATACAAAATAACAGGTTTCAACGTAACTTGCGAGCAGATGTTATTTTTGTACGCAACTGTCAAGTGCCGTCTCAGAGTCAGTTTAAAAATCCCTACAGCACCATTTTAGTGGCGTAAAAACATTTTTCCTGCGTCAATATTTTCTATTTGCGGACGAATTTTGGCACGAAGGTTTGATGGCAGTTCTCCTACGAGTCAACAGAGGTAGAATAAATAATGGCCACATTTTTATTCAGTTCATGTCCTGCTGAGGGCGACAACAACGCTATGTCGAAACCGCAGTGGGTAGCTGTTGTTTTATATAAGTGGAGGAAAAGCATTTTATTTTGTACAGGATCATGGAACATTTTACTATGCTTCGGAAAAAATAGAAATGGGTGGGTGTAGATGTCTGGCCACGGCCAGAATTGATACATTTCATGAAGTGTTCAACTATTTCATGAAATGGCCATATTTCATGGTACAGAACATTGCCCGCTGGCCACATCTAATAAGCTAGCCAAATCAATGAGCATTGAATGATGTCAATAGCTAAACGTAGGACTATTTTATTTTTATGATATTGAGAAACAGTCCACCGGTAGGGGTGCCGAAGTTGTTTTGTTTTTAACCGACTTCAAAAAGGAGGAGGTTCTATATTCGGCTGAATGTATTTTTTTTATGTGTTCACCGATTTCTCGGTCCGTTGTGGACCGATTTTGAAAATTATTTTTTTGATTGAAAGGTTGTGCTTGCAAGTTGGAATATTGTTGGATTATTGTTGTCCCATAGAAATATTGTTATGATTTGATGATGAACTATTACTACGAAGATATGGATGAGAACTCCTTATATGAAAACAGCAGAACTGTCGTAACAAGTAAAATTGCTTTGTTTATATGTGTAGTCGATGACTGACTGAAAGAAGAGGAGGATATAATATATATGGATATATCGAACTGATCTGATGGTAGGCCTGGGCTTGGCTTATTGGAATTGTCATGCAATATTTTAATGATTAAATTCTATAGGTACCTACCTTACTATAAAACTTTCAAACTATTTAAATTTGGCTTAGGGGTATTTTTTAGTTGTGATACCACAACTAAAAAGTGTAAAATAAAAAAATAAAATAATAATTTTATAAATATAATAATTATTGTTATTTTGCACTTTTAAGTGTTTTTTTTTACATTGAAGTCGGTTGTATTTTTTTTGTGAAAAGTTTTATTTATTTATTATAAAGCACACCCTAGATTAATGAGATGATGCAGATGATTAATGGAGTCGAATTCTCTGCTGGAGTCTGTGCTCCCTGGTGGCTAAAAACTAGGTGTCTTTAATTCAAGAGTGAATAGATTACTTTTAGGAAAGCGTGCTCCATTGTTGACCACGCCATAATAATAATTAATATACTTTAATGGACTCCAACGGAACTGGACGCCCTGGCTAGGAGGGTCCGCACACTGCTGACTGCATACCGAATGCATCACCCACGATCGTCGGTGATGAGACTTTATATTCCGCGAATGTGTGGGTCGAGGTTTTTTAAATGCTAAAACCCTACATAACCGCGAGGTATACAGTCTCAGGGAATATTTTCTATTTGCCGACGTGGTTATGCATCGAGATGTAGTGGCAGTGGACAAGGGACTCACCCCGCTCTCTCTGGCTAACGAGAACTGGCGCAAACTGGTAGTGCTTGACACTAACGATCGCAGTGAAGTATGGCAGAGCAAGGAACTTCACGGACGCTTTTTCCGGGCCCTTCACGGTCCCGATGTAGACCAATTGGCTGCCGTAGCCTGGCTACGTTTCGGTGACCTCTTTGGGGAAACCGAAGGTTTTGTCTGTGTAATTATGGACGAAGTTATCATGACGAATAACTACCGGAAATTTATTGTGAAGGACGGCACGGTTGACATTTGTCGGGCATGTCACCGACCGGGAGAATCAATTCGTCACATTATCTCTGGTTATTCTCGTCTAGCTATCGGGGAATACTTGCATAGACACAACCTTGTAGCCAGGATTATCCATCAGCGACTTGCTCTGAAGTACTCTCTTGTGGAATCGGAGGTACCATACTACAGGTCCGACCCAGTTTTCTATAATGGAGATATCACGTTGTACTGGGATCGGTCCATCATCACTGACAGGATTATTTTAGCCAATAAGCCTGATATAGTGGTGGTGGAGCGAAGCAAGAGGCGTGCAATGATTGTTGACATATTCGTTTCGCATGACGAGAACCTCGTGAAAGCCGAGAAAGACAAACAAATCAAGTATATTGATTTGGCTCGCGGTTTTGTCGACATGTGGGATGTAGACTCGGCGATCATTGTAACGATAGTCGTGTAAGCCAACGGCTTAATAGCCAAGAGCCTCGACCAACACTTTAGGAGGCTCGCGTTAGGTGGCTGGATCAAGGGCTTGATTCAGAAAGCGGTACTCCTGGACACGGCTCGTATTGTTAGGAGGTTCCTTTTTCTGGAGCCCTGACTGCCGGTAGCTTGGACCCTGTTCCCGATACCGGTGGATTTTTTATTGGAATATTTAAAAATATAATTTATATGTTTAAACTAATGCATAAACGAATAATAATAATAAATAGGGATTGATAGTCATCAAACGTTGATGTTTTAGCCAGTTATATCATCGAAAAGCAAAGATTTCATGAAGTCGTCGGTCACATCATGAAGTGATCAATTTTAAGATCTGACTACGACATAGACATAACCGAACAGAAGACCATGACGAGTATCTGGAAGTAATCTGTTTAGCACTTATAGTAACTGATCATAAATATTTAAAGCAGTCTGGATGTTAACCTTGGCTCAAGAATGAATTTGTTCAGCAGCGTGTCGGAATAATTTTATGTAAATAAGCTTACCTACTTATAATATGGAGTACGGCGCATCCCGCATGGACTCGTAATATGAACGTCAGTCTCGAGATGAGAACCGAACCGAGGAAATTGAATCGAAGCAGCTTACGTACCAATACCAGTTATGAAACTGAAACCGGAAGCCTGCCTCCCCCTCCCCCTCCAAATGTTTATGATTTTGTTGATATCGCACGTGCGTATAGCGTAACTTACGTACGTGTTCTGAACAATCACAAACTATGGTGTACGTTTAATATTGCGGTATCTACGTGTTTATAGTCTAACATTGTTTCTAGGATCAGTCACAACGAAACATGGAACTGACAGAAAAATAGAAATATTAAATTGGGATAAATGTTGTTGGCGTAGGTATCTGTTAGTGTCCGTCTATTTCGCGTACCTACCTATTACTTCGTCATCGACTAGCTAGAAATTTCTCTAGTCCCTAGATGTTGCCATGATCAAATTATCTATAATCTTGATGAATAGCCTCCAGTATTTTTTTCATAACGTCGAGACAAATTACACTACGGTACGTAGCATGCGTAGCAACGTAGACTCTACACTACAAGATTATTTTAGAAACTAGCTTTTGCCTGCGACTTCGTCCGCGTAGAAGTCGAAAATGGTTTTTTTAGGTTTTTTGAGATACGAAAATATGAAATATAATTTATTATCTTCGTCATGTGTGATAGTCCATTGAATTGTATGGCGAGCGATATTGTATCTTAAGATAAAATATTACAGAATCTTAGCCGTGTGCAGCGGCTCTTTAGTGAACTCCACTGCGGGTGACGTAGCATAGCATAGCATAGTCGGCCTTATAATGTTCCCACTGTTGGGACTCAGGCCTCCTCTCTAGGAGAGGGAACGGGCCGTAATCCACCACGCGGGCCCAGTGCGGGTTGGTGGATGTCACATGTCTTCAAATTTTTTGGTTCTAGGACATGCCGGTTTCCTCACGATGTTTTCCTTCACCGTTTTGAGAGCAGTGGTGATGAAACAAATTACACAAAGTAATGCGCCTGGCTGGGTTTGAACCCGCGACCTACAACTCGTAAGTCGGGGCCGTTACCACTCGGCCACCACTGCTCTAACGGGTGACGTAACCTGCGATAAACTTATTATTTACGGTTGGTACAGTAATTGGGTCTATGGATCGAACCGCAAAATTAAGTTTGGTTTTTATTGTATATACTTTTCTGGGATAAAAAGTACCCAGTGTGATGCCCAGGATATTAAAAAATAATTATACCAAGTTTCATCGTAATCGAAGCGGTAGTTTTTGCGTGATGCCTGAACAAACAGACAGACAGACAAAAATTTTTTTAATCACTTTTTTGGGTTCTGTGTCGGTCTAGTAACACCCCTGCCATTAATTTATTTGATATTTTCAATGTACACAATTTTTATTTTTACAGATTTATTATAAGTATAGTAGTATTTCACGCATTTTCGGATTTCGTCTTGTAGAATTATTTTGAATGGTGGACCATTCAAAATAATCAACAACTTAACATAACTTCAAGAAATTCGATTTATGAATAGGTACGAAGGTAGGTTTTAATCCAATGTCCTTTACGGGTATTCCGATAAAGTCAACAGCGGGTATCTAAAGTCTTTTGGACACGATATATTGTGCTCTACTAAGCCGGGTTCACAGGGACTGGGATATTACTTCTTCGAGATAGGTGTCGCGACAATCGAATACCACCCTTACACCTTTGACATAAGGCTTTTTAGATTTAGCCCTGTATTAAGCAACTACGGAATTTGCCATTGGTGACCAATGGATTGAAATATAATTTTAATACATATATAAAGTTTCTATTTTATCTGTGATATTTTCCGACCGTCGTAATATCAAGGTTATTTCCAGTAACGTGGGTTCGGTGTTTGACTTGGAAATAACTTTATGTGTAAACGTCGGTCCCCTGTAGATATAGCTACCTCCGTCTACCGCCTGGCCGCCGTGAAAGCTTTTATGACAAGGTTCCACACAAGGGTCATAATGGTCTCGATGTTCCAAGAGATTACTAGTGTCAATTTGTTGAAACAATTAACTCGAGAAGCAAGCGCTCGCTGTAGTTAGTAAGGACATAGCCTTTTGCGGAAAGATAAGGCTTTCATAGATGTCAGATTTACTTATCACTACATTGTACAAAACAAAGTCGCTTTTTGTTTCTGTCTGTCCCTATGTATGCTTAGATCTTTAAAACTACGCAACGGATTTTGATGCAGTTTTTTTTAACAGATATAGTGATTCAAGAGGAACGTTTATATGTATAATACATGCATAATATGGTAAAAAAACACTGGTAATTTTAGAGGTTTCTAACGTCATGTCGTAAATAAACACATTTTTTGCGCTGACATTGCAAACGCTAGCTGAAAACAATGTACTATAATATTACATACACATTAAAAAGTTCTACCGAAAAGTCCGCGATGGTATATGTCTATCTCTTAGGGATAATAATAATAATAATATTCCACAACTATCACACAACGCTGTCCAGTCTTAAGCTAAGCAGAGCTTGTGTTATGAGTACTAGACAACTGATAAACATACTTATACATTTTTAAATACATACATATTATAGATAAATTACACCCAGACACAGACCAAATGATCGTGCTCATCACACAAACATTTGTCCTGGGTGGGAATCGAACCCACGACCTCCGGCATAGCAGTCAGGGCCACTAACTACTAGACCAACAGGCCAGTCAATAACATGTAATGTTATTGACTAATGGAGTACCCAGTCACAAACACACGACCGCTTGTGACTGGGTACTCCGTCTCGTTTAGCTTTTCAATCTCCATAGGTGAGCTGACAGAAGAGCTGACGAGATGGTGTATTTGGGTCGTGGATGTGCGACCCTGGCGGAATAAATGTTGACTTCTTACAACAGAGCCTGCGCTATCGACAGTAGCGCCGATGTTTTCTTTGATAGCCTGCCAAAATTTAAAGCCAAAATTACTGAATTAAGTAACCTGTGACCAGCCGCCTGGTTCTATGTCTTCTTATTTTTTTTTATTTTTCATTTTATATTAAAAGAATGTAATGTAATAATATTTTAATTTCATAATACAATTGAATAATAATAATGTTTAATAATGTAATTTAATCTATAATTGAAGTTATTAATAATGTTATTTTAATTTAATTTATTCTTAAATTAGTTTTTAATTTTAGTTTTTATATTTAATGTCAATTTCCAGTTTTAACCTAATTATAATCATTAATTAATAAGACTTAATGTAAATGCTGTGCATACCTTTAAGTGACTTTTTTACACAGGATACCCTCGTAAATGTGTTGTAGTTAATGTTTAGTAAATAAGTCGTTTTTATGCCTATATAAATAAATAAATAAACGTGTGAGTGTTTTTTCCGCCAGGGTCGTTTTCATAATTGATCGGAATTCAAGGTGCACAATTAATCGGAAGTTCAGAACTTTCAAAATCGTATCTCCGTAACAGCTCGCCATTTACCTATAGAATCGTTACAGTGAAATATTTGTCCCCTCCATAAAATCCGATATCGCTCATGCGTCCAAGAAATAATATTATGATTAACATTCCTCAGTAACTAAATATTAATCATGTCGCCTGCTCGCTAATACCAACCTATATCAACATGCGATAATTACTAGGCAGGATGCAATCTGATGGCAATCGTATCTGAATATATTTGAGCTTAGCTGGCTAAAGAGATTACTATTAGCATGTAAATGAGCCTTGTTAATTCTGGTGTAATTTCTTGTAAAGAATATGTCTCTCTCTGATTGGGTTTTACGAAATATGGGCTGGTAATGTCCTTCTTATTCGAAAGAGAACAACTCACATTTCTCATTGTGTATCTGCCCCCCTAGCCAAGTTACAATTGTATCGTTCGTGCCGAAAGCCTTGAATAGGCCACGCTTCCGATTTCTTTGTTCTGACTTCAACTCAACGCTCAGTCACGTGGTCAGAACAAAGAAATAGGAGGCGTGGCCGACTCGAGGCGTTCGGCACGAACAAAACGATTGTAACTTAGCTAGGGGGGCTGAAGAGTCACATATTGCTAGAAGTTAAACAATTTTCCGAGCTTTGTCTGTTGCCTTGCGGAGATCTGTGCCAGAAATTGAAGAAATTTCTTTCGGTTTATTTTGTAATCAAAAACCTTATGGTTTTCCCTTATCTCAATGCATAGCATAGCATAGTCGGCCTTATAATGTTCCCATTGCCGGGACTCAGGCTTCCTCTCTAGGATAAGGAATGGGCCGTAATCCACCACTCGGGCCCAGTGCGGGTTGGTGGATGTCACATGTCTTTGAATTTTTGGTTCTAGGACATGCCGGTTTTCTCACGATGTTTTCCTTCACCGTTTTGACAGCAGTGGTGATGAATGAAATTACACAAAGTAATGCGCTTGGCTGGGTTTGAATCCGCGTCACAAATCACATCTCTATCACAATGAGAACAATGTTTTTTTCTTCCATGTCTTGGTGGTCATTCACTTTTCGACCACATCTTCTTCCACAAAGGCCGTCTATCGTTCCTGTGGTCTTTTCCTCCACTTGTGGCCGTCAAACTCAATGTTTTCTTTACGACATGTTCCTCATTCCTTCGCATCAAATGGCGAATACCATGACAACCGATTTCCATACTTATTTTATTATGATAATGATCTACCTAAACGTACAAAGGAGGTACCTATGTGATATTAAATAAGAAACACATGATGGATATTACAAAAAATCACAAAAGGAAACCTACCTTTAAAAAAATGTAAGATTAACGAATATAAAAATGGATACAAAAAGTAATAATTCTCATGAGCGTGAAGTGCTTCAAGTCTTGAGGATACGTTTGTAGTATGAGTAATTTAATTTGTCAAGAGATGAAAGAATATCATTATCTCTCGCTCTCTTCATTCACTTTGACTCACCAATGACTTTTTTGCACATTTCTTTTATAAATTGCAATGTTATAAAAAATGTGAGGTTTATATTCTTTTTTTATGCGAGCAAAACCGTTTTCCTAAGCAGAATATGGCGGGATACGTAAACAAACCTGCTTTTAGGGATAGTGTTAAGGTTCACAATGTAAACAATTCTATTACGGGCCTAAAAAGGTGAAGGGAAACATGGCAAAGAACCCGACACGTTAATAATAAATTCCTAGGGTGTGTAGTTCCGTGAAGAGGCCGATAGGTAGAGCCACTGGCCACGACTCCCTCCAGGAATTTAGATTTTAGCGAGGAACCACATATGTAGATGTACGAGTACGTAGGTACATAGTATTATAGAAACAGAAACACGCATTTTAGTGAACAAGTTTTTCAACTCCTTTCGTCTATTTTTTTTAATTATATTAACCAATGCTTGACTGCGATCTCGCCTGATGATAAGCAGTGATGCAATTGTTGATGGTGAATCGCACTTGTTTATTAACAGCCTATTCACTAGCCTTGAATACACCTAAATTATAATGGGACGGGAAGACCGCAGCAGGCAAATTGTTCCAAGTCTTCGATGTTCGCGGTAAAAACGATGAAGGTCGTCTATGGTACGATGTCTATGGTATAAAAGGAAGCTTTGTGCAAAATTTCACGTTCCTAGTCCTAGTAGTTTCGGCTGTGTTTCAACCTTATTTTTTTATATCTTATTTTTTCACACACCATGTACTTAAGCCATGATAATGTCACATGTCAACTTATCTTTTTCTTGCTTCTTGAAGGTGCTGAGATGTGTATAATCAATAATAATAATAATCTATGTATATGTAATCAATAAAACCCTAAATATAAACTTGTAAAACAGAGACTTATAAAAACAGAGTTTTTCAAAGTAGTCTTACCGTGTTTTGGGTATCAATATAAATTTTAATGAATATTAATTTCCAAAGTCAATATAACTTCCGTGAATTGGTTCGAAACAAATATTTAAATAATCCTTTTAATACTTTTAAAACATTCGTTGTAAAGTTTTCTCCTCTTTAAGACCCTTGCTTATGTGAGCTCTAGTTATGTTTAAATAACGTTATGTAGAGTTTGTGTTATTTTCGTAGTACATATGTATTCAAGTATGAGGTCGGGTAGATTGATAAATATGTTGTTAGTTTGTTGAAAGACACTCATTAGTAAGCAGTTCCGTATCCTCCCGGGACTTCCCTCGACGTTTGTGATTAATGAAAATAAACCGAGGTCGTATTTCTGTGTAGTTCAGTTTTCAGCCGTGTGTATAAATAGTTTTTATTTAAATTATCTTGAAAATATTGATAAACGTAGATATTATTATCTGAATAGTAAAGTAGGTAATGTAGATAAATTCTTTGGAAAAATATCCGGGTATTTTATAGATTGATTTTTCCTCATAACAGACCTGATTTTTTACTGAAAAACCACATTTTTTATTGGGAATTGAATACCGACTTCAAAAACGGCGGCATAGTCGGCCTTATAATGTTCCCACTGTTGGGACTCAGGCCTCCTCTCTAAGAGCAGGAATGGGCCGTAATCCACCACGCGGGCCCAGTGCGGGTTGGTGGATGTCACATGTCTTCGAATTTTTGGTTCTAGGACATGCCGGTTTCGTCACGATGTTTTCCTTCACCGTTTTGAGAGCGGTGGTGATGAAATAAATTAGACAAAGTAATGCGCCTGGCTGGGTTTGAACCCGCAACCTACAACTCGTAAGTCGGGGACGTTACCACTCGGCCACCACTGCTCTATTTTCTTTATGTATTAACTCTATTACTGCTATTTTCAAATGCTCTTTCCATCTGTATGGTGATGACCTACAGCTCTACGCGCAAACTGACATTGACAACCTTGATGACTGCATCTCCCTACTCAATGCTGACCGTCTGGCTATTGGTGATTGGTCGAGCAGATTTGAGGTTACTGTCAATGTCAGTAAATGCCAGGCTATCCTCATTGGTATTTCTTACTTTTTACGGAGTTAGGACACTAGCCGACTACTGTCGCTTATTTTCGGCAATATAGTCATTCCTCTCTCGCCTCACGTCTTTAAGACCTAGGTTTATATATTGAAGATAAGTTAAGCTGGAATAAGCAGATTGATCAGGTTAGCCAGAGAGTCACCTTCTCGCTGCGGTCTCTCTATAGATTCAAAAATTTCCTCCCGTCAAGCACTAAAACACTTTTGGTCCAGTCGCTTGTATTACCTATAATTGACTATGCTGATGTTTGTTACTCTGATCTTTCCCAGGAACTTCTAAACAAATTGGATCGACATACACACATATACACCATCGCATCCAAACTACATACTATAAAAAAATATCTAGTTTATATAGTCAATTTGTGTCGTTAATTAAATAATTCTCATCGAAGTTTCGCTCGTTTGGAATCGGTATAGATATCGGTGATGAAACAGCGGATAATATAGCGGAGTAGTCTCAAAAATTCCTTTTATTTCTTTATACATACCTATAAATAATATATATTTAAGTTTATATTATATTAAATATATAATAATAAATATGTTTATTTTATATACAGGGTGTTTGGTGCATCGTGTGCCAAACTGAAATGGTCGCCGGGAGGGGTCATCTGCTATCCTTTCAGACCCCTAAACACTACCCATGCCCTGTGGATTTTTTTCATCGACTTTGCATTGTTTTATGACAATAAGACCCAAATTTATCATTCAGCATAGCAGATGACCCCTCTAGTCGACCATTTCAATTTGGCACACGATGTACCAAACACGCTGTATATTCATGTGTACCCTTGTTTTTTTATTAACATTTTCTTTTTTTTATGCACATATTGTTTCTCCATTACCCTAGGTTGACTGGTAGAGAATGCCTAAGGCGTTAAGTCTGCCTTTGTACCTTTATGTCGCATGAAGTTTAATAAAGTAATAAACCGCCATTGTACGCATAGATTTAAGTTTATGTATAAGTTGTGTTATTTTTTTGGTGTAAAATATAGTTTATTCTATTATTTTCTAGTCTTTAAGCTTCAGCCTCAGATTTCCTTTTATGTCAAAAATGTATACACGACTATTTTTCACAATTTACCTACTTGTTCTTAGTTGAATTGGTTCTAATGCAGACCATGAAGTTCTGTTAGTTGTGGATCTATTGTGAAGTCCTGGATTTCATTCCAGAATCGAGCAAAGTGCAACAGCAATACAGCAACAGCTCCAGAAAGAGGGTTATGTTTCTTAAGAATATGTGTGTCCTACGTTTATGTCTTGTTAAATGAGTTCAAAACTGCAATTAGATATGTTAGAAGGCTTACAGTCTCTCAAAGGGCAATGGAAAGGGCTATGCTCGGAGTTTCCTTGCGAGATCGCATAAAGAATGAAGATATCCACAGGAGAACCAAGGTCGCCGACACAGACCGAAGAATCGCCAAACTAAAGTGGCAGTGGGCATTGCTCGTAGAACGGATGGTCGATGGGGCCGAAAGGTTCTAGAGTGGCGACCGCGCACCGGAAAACGCAGCTTTGGAAGGCCTCCCACAAGGTGGACCGTCGACCTGGTGAGAGTTGCATGAATGCGGTGGATGCGAGAAGCACAGGATCGGTCGTTGTGGAGACGCTTGGGGGAGGCCTATGTCCAACAGTGGACGGCTTTCGGCTGAAATGATGGATGATGATGATGAATTAGATAAGTGAAGTCGCACTTTATTGTGACATGGTCATGAGGTTTATGGACTAAATAACTGGATGACATTCTAAAAATATATATGTCTAATATTCCATATAAGACTGGCTTGTTTAGAACTCGTAACCTAGTTGGTTTTTGACAGTCGTGATTTTTCCATTGGTACGTATTTCTTAGCGGGCCGGAGTGTGTTAAGTGGCCTGTGGATGAAAATAGGCTTGCCTCAAAAAAATAACAGACTTTTACTACGACTCTCCCATTCATGTTCCTTCATTTGCCTTTTGCGTTTCAGGGCCACGGTGACTCTTTCGAATAATGTTGCAACAATGGTGCAAAATTTGATGTTAAATATAAACCTCATAGATAATCCTTAAACAATAACTAGATACTCATGGCATATTAATTCTAATTTACTCAAATTAAATTGCCTACAGTAGCAGTTTACCACAAAATTTCATCTCTTATTACAAGTTTCCATCAGTGTAAACATATTGCGACAAGTAGCCCAAACATATAAATTGAAATAACTGTCGTTTGTAGCTACGTTTAGGGCTAAGCCTTCATATTTCCAGCGAATCTTTTATTCATAAGTGAGTCCGTAGCTTGGTACAGTACGATACAACTTAAAGGTTCCAATTGTTATTTGCCAAAATTGTTTTGTAATCAATTGAATTTTCTGTGTATTTTTCTGAAATAAACTATTATTAAAGGTTCGATCCGTATTTTTAACGACTAAAACATGTTTTTAGCCATTGCGTATATCCAATTTGGTTGTGGAGTTTTTAAATGTTGAAATTGTCCATCGTCTATTATTTCCTTTATTCGTCTTCTTAGCATATTTATTTATTTAAACTTCATGTACAGTGGTGGTAAATAGGCGGACTTAATGCCACAAAGCATTCTCTACCAGTCAACCATTGGGTTAAAAACACAATGCAAAAAAATGGGTGCATATTGTTTACAATTTAAATTAAAGAAAAAAGCCAAAAAAGCCGTGGCAATAGCGAAAGCAAAAGCACAGGACCAATTATACGATACACTGGATAGTCCGGCAGGCCAGAAAGATCTATACCGGCTTGCTAGAGCAAGAGAGAGAAATGCGAGAGATGTTTGTCAGATAAGATGTATAAGGGATGAAACTGGAATGATTCTATCAGAAGATGAAAAAAACCAAAGAGAGGTGGAAGGACTATTTTGAAAGACTGATGAATGAGGAAAATAACTGGAATGCGATTTTAGAGAGCAAACCAGTGAATTTGGGTCTAGTGAGAATGATTAGTATGGATGAAGTCAGGATAGCTGTAAATGGAATGAAGAATGGTAAGGCAATTGGTCCAGACGGAATACCGGTTGAAGTGTGGAAGTTGCTGCGAGTGGATGGATGGATGTGGTTAGTTTTGTTCTTCAATAAGTTGTTGCGGGAAGAAGCCATACCTGATGAGTGGTGCAACAGTTCCCTGGTGCCCATCTTTAAAAACAAGGGTGATGTGCTTGAATGCAACAATTATAGAGGAATAAAGCTAATGTCACATACTATGAAAGCCTGGAAGAAAGTTATAGAAAGAAGGCTGAGAGAAGAGAGTGAAATTTCACAGAACCAATTCGGTTTTATGCCTGGTCGGGGTACAACGGATGCCATTTTTTCTATACGCCAGCTGTGCGAGAAATACAGAGGTGCGCATAAAAACTTGCACATGGTATTCATCGACCTCGAAAAGGCATACGACCGGGTACCTCGTGAGGTTCTGTGGTGGGCCCTTAAGGAGAAAGGTGTGCCTGGGAAGTATGTGCAGTTGATCCGAGCGATGTACAGTCGATGCAGTACCCAAGTCCGGTCTACAGTGGGCACCACTGGCAGCTTCAATGTGGCTGTCGGCCTACATCAAGGGTCGGCTCTCAGCCCTTACCTCTTCCTGATGATAATGGACGCTCTGACGTCGGACATTCAGGAAGAGGCTCCCTGGTGTATGCTATTTGCCGATGACATTGTGTTGGTTACCGAGAGTGGCCTAGAGGTCCAGAACAGATTGGAGGTGTGGTGGCACAGACTGGAGAGTGTTGGCCTGAAATTGAGTAGCACCAAAACGGAATACTTGTTCTGCGATTTCGGTGGTCTCTCCGGTCCTATGCCCTTAGCTCTCGCTGGAACGCCCATACCAATTTGCTCCGACTTTCGGTACCTCGGGTCGCTTATCCAAGGAGATGGCGAGGTAGACCGAGACGTATCACATCGGATCAATACAGGATGGATGAAATGGCCACAGGTCACTGGAACAATTTGTGACCCACGGATGCCCCTCAAGTTGAAGGGTAAAATCTACAAGTCCGTGATAAGACCTGTCATACTGTATGGATCAGAATGTTGGGCTGTGAAAAAGACGCATGAAAAAAGATTGCATGTAGCGGAGATGAGAATGTTGAGATGGATGTGTGGTGTGACGAGAATGGATAAAGTAAGAAATGAATATATTAGAGGAAGTTTGAAAGTGGCGCCAGTGACTGAAAAGTTGAAGGGGAATCGTTTGTCTTGGTATGGTCATGTAAAGAGGAGAGATGAAACACATGTTTTTAAAAGAGTTATGAGTATACATGTGGATGGGTGGAGAGGGAGAGGGAGGCCAAAGAAAAGATGGATGGATTGTGTGAACAGTGATATGAAAGAAAAGGAAGTAAGTGACTAGTATGACTTTTGACAGGATAGAATGGAAGAAAAAAACGTGTTGCGCCGACCCCAAATAAGATGGGACAAGGGCAGGAAGATGATGATGATTTATCACAGGACAAACATTTATAAAAATAAGTGTATATATAATAGGCGGTCTTATCGCACAGGGCAATTTCTTACAGCCAACCTTTGGATGAACTGTACGAAAGGAAAAGATTTCTATTTTAACATTATTAAGCTATAGCTAGGCACAGTTTAAATAATTTACTAAAGAAAGAAAAATAAAATTACCTTTATTGGCATTATAAAAACCAAAACACATACATTTTACAAAATAAATGAGTAAAATGATTCATGCCAAAAGGGCTATAATAAGTTTGAAAACATAAACAATCACAAATAAAAGACTAAAATATTTTTTACAAAAACCACTTAAAATTAAATGCTGCGACTCTTAATTATAAAACAACAACACCAAAAGAATATTTATGTGCCCATTAATAACAAATAATAAATGTAATATATGTAGTATCATGCAAACAAAGTCGTCATTTACTCTTTATAGTCTTATATCGTATCATGTAAATTTAATCAAAATCAAGTGACAAGTCAAAAACATTTCCATGTAAGAAGGAGTTTCGAAAATAATTTTGACTTCTAGCGTATATGTAACGTGTATTTGCAGACAATGGATCATCTTTCGTCAAGCACCGCTTGTCCTGTCACCAGTTAATTAGAGAGAAAGAAAGAAAAGAAAGAAAGAAAACATTTATTTGAGACTCGCACAGGATAAACAACAATACAATAAAAAGTAACTACTAAATCTAAAATTCCTTAGCTTAAAATAAAAAATAAAAGAAAACAATATTAAAATATAAAAATAAAAGACCTGTGTGAGGCCAAAAAAACTCCTATTTCTTGCCAAGAAGATGTCCACTTGTGGTTGGAGATTTTCAGCTCGTATCAACCGTGCTCCTCTACCTATATGCTAGTCACATGAGCTAAGCACCCGACTGCCATTACTGAAATTATACCATCATAGATTGCAGTCGCGTGAGGATATTATCATCAGCACTTGCTATTTGAAACGTTTTGACTTTGGCAGTCATCTTGAGCTTGCTCAAATTTAAGTTTTATAAGTTAAATATTAACGTTTAACGATTTTTTCTAAAGTAACTTCTAAGTTGTGTCACTCTATATAGGCATGTAGGCTTGCGGCTCCGGTCCATGTTGCACGGTGCATTGAACGAGCCTATCGGAATATTTCCTCGCTTTGATGTTGCCCCAATTACAACTGGACGAAGGTTTTTTTTTATGGCAGAATTCTTTGAAGTTGAACTAGGAAATAATCGAATCATTTTTAGCACACTTTTTTCTTATTTCAGTAAGCAAATTCAGTTATTTCATCAACAAACGTTTGTGTTGGTGCGGGAATCGAGCCCGCTACCCTGGCGTCTCAACCGGCGCTCTAAACCACTGCGCTAAACAGGTCGTCGAGTAATGAAAAAACGCCCATGTTTAAAAGGTGCTTACTGGTCTGTTTCTTGATGTCTATTCTCAGGGGTGCTTGCTCGGTACCAACTGTTTATTTCTCATGGGTGCTCGAGCCCTCGAGCACCCTTGTACACACTGCAGTGGTTGAACTTGCCGTTTCCCCCCTGTTTTCTGATTTCCTTCAAATATTGGAGCAAACACCTAACACAGTCCAAGTAGTTAAGTCAGACTAGTAGTTTGGCTATTAAGGTTTCAAGTGGCGCCCACGTTATTATACATATTTCATGAATGTCAGTGTAGGACTTGGGCAAGTTGTTTCTACGTAGGTACATAAGTAGGTACGGTGCGCACATAATGTACCTACCAAGCAAGTTTATTTATAGTGTAGTTAACAGCCACTTTACTGGGTCTGTTACGCACTACAACTTTTGGGTCCATGCACCTTTTTGAGGTCTAATTCTAGTTTACGCAACTGTGAACGTTTTAACTTGTACTGAATTACCTATTTAGGGCAATTAATATGTGCTTAGTAGTTTTAATGGCAGTAACAACTATGTGGTCGGCGATATGGCGCGGGGAACCAATTTGTTAGCGACAAAACTTTATGGCATTTTCTTGTAATTTAGTATGTAGTCGTAGGTAAGTACTGGTTTTTCATTAAGTAATAGTATTAGTGTCAAGGAAAAACTTGGAGTCTCAGCAATGCAAACATGTACCTATCTATCTATTTCTACATGCAAATTACAATTCTTTTGTATATTTAACTTATGTGTCGTAAAATCTCTTCGTTACTTGAGTACCGTACCTCAATTTATTTTGAGTATTTAATAAGTGATTTGAATGACCATATATTTCGAGCACAAAAAATGTCGGCTACGCTTTATGGTGAAGTCGGCATGGCGACGGTTTTCTCACCATTCCTTTTTATGAAACATCTATAAATGTCCGGACTTTGGGTATATATTTTATATAGGTTGACTTATTCGACCTCACATTTCCTTCACGATGTTTACTTCCGCCGGAAAGCGAGTGACAAATGTTTTTAGGGAGTTTGGTAAGCCGGGATCGATACAGGGTCACCTATTCAGCCAGCTGCCGGAGTGTCGGCTAGCCAGGGTGCCAGGGTGGCCGGGTCACTCCAATGTCAATTAACTATTGCTGACGTAATCGCCAAGTCCTTTCAAAATACCTTTCAAAGGACTTGGCGATGATGTCAAAGTAGAGGCAGTGTGAAAAAAAAGTGAAAAGTCATGTTGATTCGTATTAGATTAGATAAGTATTACCTATTAGAAAACAACTAAGTTTAAAGAATGTTTTATTGGATCTGAAAACACTATACAAATGCTGAAAAATATCATCGTTGATAAAATTGATATAACTATATTACAGACTGCCCCCGCGTCTGGTTACTGCTCCGCTCCCGTGGGTCGTAGAGTGATGTTCTAGCCTTCCTCAATAAACAGGTTATCCAACACTAGAAATAAAATAATTTTTAAATTTGAACCAGCAGTTCCTGTGATAAGCGTGTTCAAACAATCATACTCTTCAGTTTTATAATATTAAGTATAAGTAGATTAAGAGATTGTAGATATGACGTGATACGTCGTACCCAATATTTGTTAGCGACAAGGTTACAAGTAATCAATAGTTGATCTACAAACGCGGCTTCACGAGGGTAGACGTTAACAATTCGTCAGGGAAAGTAATCCATTCAATTAGTTCTGGATTAGTCGATTGGTGGATTACCCTAGTTAGTGACGATAGTTTCAGCTTTACTTACAAGCAGTGCCGTAACTAGCCTTTTATGCGCTCGGTGCCAGTTTTTGAAACTGCGCCTCCATAAAAAGTCCAAACTGGGTAAATTTAATTTACCTGACCGGTACTTACCGCACATGAGTGTTTCGGGAGATACCTATTTCGGATCTGGCGAGAAGAAACGCTCGGTCGTCACCATTGTGCGGACCGCCCAAAGGATACGGTGAAGCGTATGATAGTAGTTTGCCCTGCTTGTGTGGACCACCATCGAATCCTCTTGGAGACGATCAACGGTTGTAACCTGAGCGACAGGCCATGGTATGAAGCGAGAGGGAATGGGAAACAGTAACCTCCTGATGAAATTATTGTTATAAAACTTGTTCTTGGTTTGATAATTTCTGCGCCCCATCAGGGCCGGCGCCCTGTGCCTGGGTACCGCTGGAACCGCCGGCACCGCCCTACTTACGGCACTGCTTACACGTATCAATACAACTCGGCGCAAACAACGTTGATGTTGTGTCATTATATTGGTTTACCTACTTAATTATGTTGTATTAGTCTTCTAGTTTTCTTATATTACTTACCTATTCGATTTATGGAGTAAAGTGGTACTTTCTTTTGGCTATATCAGCCTTAATAGGTATTCAGCAGTGTATTAAAGGGTGACATTGTATTACAACGCAACATTGTATTTTATTTTTGTACATTACTATTATTTTAAGTCTGATTGTCGAAGTACGAAGATTACCTACCACAACTTTGTTTTTTTTTAATTCTTTTAATAATGTTTTCTTTTACGTGAAATATAAACTTCTATATAAGTATTAAATAATTTTAACCAGATTCCTTCAAAACAGCACACACACAGAACTTTTATTTAAACAGGCATTCTTCTGTGCCCTTCATCATTTACTTTTTAAAAGAGGTAAAAGAATTGGTATATTCGGAAAAAAAAGGAAAGAAAAAGACGAATAAAAATGAGTATTTAACATAACGCGGCAAGATTCAAAATACGTATTTTCTGTAGCAAACGATCTCCTGAATAAGCATTTTAATAAATTCAAACTTTTTCCTTGCAATTTGATCAGGAATGTTGGCGGAAAACATTTGGTTCGATAAAATTGGAGGCGTAATGAGGCGTACTAATGTGAAGGCTTATCCTCACCGTTTACGAAGAGTATAAAAACTGCCTACGAATGTATGCGAGGGACGGAGGTGCTTACCTTATGGATTAATGGTATACGTTCTGTTTGTTACCTACTTTGTAAGAGAAATTATGTCTTTTATACCGTTGTTTTTTGTTCAAATTTCTGAGACGAAGCACCTGGTAGGCTCTGATAAAGAGGTGGTAAGACAAATGTTAAATACTTTATTCATGCTAAAGTGTCGCGTGACCACAAAAGCTGAAAATAGATTGCGTTCTCATTATCTCTGTTCGAACAGATCTTAATGTTGTCGCTTACTGCGTTTACATTTCATTAATCTTCGGTTTCTTTGGTCATGTTACACAAGACGGATTATAGCTGTTACTTGCTAATGGGAGCAAGTTGTTAGGACGCTTCTAGCGCGACACGAAACTTGAACTTATGTTTTGAACTCTACATGTGTAGTGTACCGATTATCAACTTCTGACGTACATATAAGGGTTAGTAACAAGTTAGTATTTACCTATTTACCCTTAGAATGTACACAAATATGCTGGACTATCCTCATGTTTGTATTTTATATTTTAAACACGGCACTTGCAGGAACGGGCTATGCTCGGAGTTTCCTTGCGTGATCCTTTTATATCATCATCATCATTTCAGCCGAAAGACGTCCACTGTTGGACATAGGCCTCCCCCAAACGATGCCACAACGATCGACCCTGTGCGTCTCGCATCCACCGAATTCCCGCGACTCTCACCAGGTCGTCGGTCCACCTTGTGGGAGGCCTTCCAACGCTGCGTTTTCCGGTGCGCGGTCGCCACTCTAGAACCTTTCGGCCACTTTGGTTTGACTCCTTTTATATAGATAGATTAAAAACGACTGCCAAATACAGAAATGAGAGAAAACGATGACAGGCCCGACTGACAATTTATTTGGTAAGTTAGAAGAAGAATTCGAAATTAAATCAAAAAATGTTTAATTATTCTAGATAGGTATAGCTACTAAACATTTTCCCACGCAAAACGCTGACGCACTTTTAAAAGATGAGAATAATTTATTAAACTTTCATAAAATTAAACGCGAACTGAGAGCTCGAATATTTGGAGATGTAAGGTTTCAAAGAGATTTTGAGAGATGGCGGGTAATTGATATCAATTAGGGTTGCGCTGGTGGCGACTCGCCGCGGGCCCGATCACAATAGACTAGCGCGGCCAACGAATAGCCCCGGGAAACGCGTCCTTTTCACTCATCGAGATCGTCGAATTTATCTGACTTGTTTTTAGGAACTTGGTTAATTCTAGTTATTATACAGAAGCTTAAGAAGCCGCTTTTATTTATATTGGTACAACAGATAAATGAGACTTGGGATCAGTTCCCTGTCAAGGGAAAGTTTGTGAGTAATCATTCATGAGGGACGCATCCGTTACCGAAAACTAATGAGGAGAGACCGCACTACCAGTGCTGTAAGGTTGTGTTGTCATCGAGTTGTGTAGTGCCACGCGCGAGTGTAGCTGGCTGGTGTCGCTCATATTCTGTTAATGGAAGATTAAACTGCGGAAGGGGCAGCGGGTCTCGTGAATATGGGGAGGGTAGTTACGGAGTTTTAACGACTAAGGACTTAGCGAGTCCGGGGAGCGCTGTGCTTCACGTAATTCTAGAGGAAGTTTGCAAATGTTCCTTTAGTGTTAGCGCATGTCGATTATGAGGCGGTCGTTCAAGAAAACTTCGTGTTTGCTAAGTTTTTGGGTCAGAGTCCATATAAAGAGCTTCGCAGGAATTCATAATCATTGAAATCGTTATGCGTTTTTGTTGATTCAATTTTGTTGTGAGTAAAGTACAATTTGTTATAAATGATTGCACCCGCAATTTAATTTTTGGTGAGGGTCGCGGGAATCCGATGAATGCGAGATGCACAGGACCGGTCATTGTGGCAACATTTATTGGAGGCCTATGTCCAACAGTGGACGTCTTTCGGCTGAAATGATGATGATGATGATGATGAATTGCACCCGTGCGAAGCCGGGGCGTGTAGCTATAAAATAGTTTGTTATAAAAAGGAATTTACAGATTACGTGGACTTTTTTTGAGGTATTAAATCATCAAGTTTCTCTTCTCGCTCTAAGGTAGAGTGAAAGGTCGTGTGAGACTTTTACTGACTAAAACCCACCTGTACTTTTCAGGCGCCCTTTTCGTTCTGGGGCCACGGTCACTGTTTCAAACGTTCCTGCAACAGATTTCATGGATATACCTATCAGATTTACTGGAAGTTTTGAAGTCGGTACCTAATAGAATTAAATTCTTGAGCTTTGTTAAGTATTGAGTAAAATAAAGGCAAATTCATTTGAAGATAAAAGATTTAATCTTACAGTGTAAAAGTTTTATTTTATTCAATTATTTTCTATATTCTGTTCACTATTTGGTATAAAGAAAGGCAAGTAAAAGTATCATAAGGTTAATGATAATACAAAACTCTACAGTTTCATTGAAATAAACCATTTTATTAAAAGGTTATTGACATGACCTTTGTAATTATATAAAATGAAAATGTATTTTCTGGTTTGACGAAGATTGATTTTAGAATAAATACTTAAGACTGGATATATTCTTGGTTTTCATTTTGCTGGTAGCTCAGCTGGTAGCTTCAGCACTGGTAGCATATTATGTTTATAGGTACTTCATGTTTTCTGTTTAGGACTAACTAGTAAATTTTTTATGATTCATTAAATTAACCTTGTCGGTACTAGACTTGTGTGTTAAAGGCATATTTAAAGTATATAATAATAACTTAATAAATTCGTACAATTCACTAATTCTTGTATCATGTTTGGAAGGTCTGTCAGCCAACAATGTCATGTCGTCAAATATTTACTTCTTCATTGAAATTGTTGTTAAAACTATTTTCCTACCAGCCAACAATCTCTACTTTGGTTTTTCAGCAGAAACCTTAAAAAATGGAATTGAACTATTTTACATAAAATTATAAGATGGTGGTAGAAACTCATTTTTTTTGTTCTCTATCTTGTATCGACGAAAATAAGTAAGTAACTCGTATTTCCATGCATAAAACGCTATCCGACATGATGAAACTACGTTGACGTTGTTGACTGATCTCTATCACTATGAACGGCTACGTCAGTTCACGACAAACTAACAATTAAATTAAAGGTTTGTAGTGATCCAACTCTCAAAAAAATTGTCAATATTTTTTACTTTGTAATAGAAAAATGATCATCAGTTTAGGTCTATTTAAAACATGTCAACCAAGCCTCTAGATGGCCCTGGGCGAGCACCTCCCGACTTATAACCTACTATAATATAATCCATACTATCCACACATAATATAATAAATGCGAAAGTAACTCTGTCTGTCTTTCCGTCCGTCTGAATATTTGGTTGACACACGTGTAGACATAGGACATATCCTAGATAAGAATAGGTTCCATGAAAATAAATTACATGGGCGAAGTAAGTAGTAATATATATTTGTTAATAATGCCTTAAAGGCTGAGACGGCACGAATAGCGCAGTGGTTGAGCAATATGTTGCTAAGCTGTGTATTGCGAGTTCGATTTCCGCACGTAAAAAATATTTGTAAGGTCTACAGATAGTAGTTCCAAAAAGCCAAATCCGGGTGTCTTGGTCTATGTGAGTTTACATATTTGTGAACGCACCCACAATACAAGAGTAATTTCTAGTGTGTTGGTTTACTTTTTGAGATTAAACGATTTGGGTAAAATTAGGTAGGAAGTTAGTGATAGCATGACGGTTGACCGGATAGAATGGAAGAAAAAAACGTGTTGCGCCGACCCCAAATAAGATGGGACAAGGGCAGGAAGATGATGATGATGAGGTAGATCATGGCTTGGATTAGGACATAGTAGGAGACTAATGGACGTCCGTGGTGGTAACTACTATATTATTTGGAATTTGCGTGCGAGAAGACGCCGTTCGGTTTTGAGGTTCCTGTGGCTGATTCATGCAGAAGAAACTCCTGGGTCGCTGGGGAAATCATGTGAGGAACGCCCAGAGGACACGATGGAGCATACAGTTGAGGTGTGCTCCGCTTGGGCGGAGCATCGCCGTGTCCTCGGCGATCGGCGGTAGCGACCTCTCGTACTGGGCCCTGCAACGGGCCATGGTTCGGAGCGAGGAGGAATGGCAGGCGGACTCTTTCTGCGAAGCAGTAATGCTAGCGAACGGGACAGCACGCGTGAGGGATTGGGCTTCCTCACGCCTCAGCCACCATAGGCGTGGGCTTGTGGGATGACGAGCAATGAGTAGCTCGCCGTCCGGCCGTCCGGCAACCGACCGGACCGAGTCCGAGTCTTCGACAGCGAGTAGTGTTCCACGTGTGTCTCAAAGAGATGTTACCAAATCCGTAGGAGCGCAACAGGGCCGAAGCCTACTGGGTTGGCTTGCGAAAAGGAAACCCCCCTGGGATGAAAGGCAAAGAAGGAAAATAGATGTCTTTTAATCAGTTAAAGTCGGACTTCGCGATCCGTCCTAGACCGAGAGAAGTCGTTGGATGATTTTCCACCTTAAAAAAATCAATAAGCACTGAAAAGTTCCCATATTAAATGTTTACCTGCTCTATCTACTTTAAAATAAATCCATTTAACAACAGCTACCGGCTTAACTGTGTAAAACTTTAATCCAGCGCTATTCAGCAACTAATCCTGTGATCGTTACGTTAAAGTCACTGATACTAACGAGCGATGACTGCGTGCCTAACTTTTAACTGGCTGCCTAACTATTCTAGTTATAAAAAAGTTAGTGCTATCGGTGTTGTCACCGAGTTCGTCGAGGTAGCATTTATTACAACAAATTGTCTCTGTAGTACATTCGTACTTAGATTGGTACAGAAACCAGTTAGGTAGTAGTAGAAAATGAATAAGAAAGAATTTCATTTATTTGAATTGATGGTTGAGGTTGGAAGATTGTGCACTATCCCCTTCTAACCTAACCTGTTCGTTTCAGGGTGCCCTAAAATTACGTCAATTACTTCCTTGCTCTCGTCTTTTACACACATTGATTATAATTCATAGAACATGTTTTGTTAGCCCGTCATTTTATAGGTAGGTCGATTAACATTGATAAATATAGACCAAAATCTATTTATATTACACATTGCCGTTGGACCAGCAGGTACTCCATACAATCCTTAGCAATTGTATACATTACCTAGGTAAAGTATGTAATGGACAATAATAATATTTATAATATTTCATACATTGCCTGGACACTTCAGGTGTTCTTTACATTGCCTAGGTATTTTATAGAATATCTGAATTATACAGGTTATCAGTAACATATCTACTAACTTGTATTATCTTGAAGTAAAGAAGGTAAATTTAAACATGCCGTGCATTGTACGACTTGATTCCGCCATCTCCTGCACAACCCGATGTATGGCGAGTATCCCCCCTTACGTTAAAGAAACCTCTACGGTCAGGACTAAGCGTTTCGCTACGTCGTTTCTACCGCGTACATCGAAGGACTGCAACAATTGTCTGCTGCGGTCTTTCCGACCGATCATATTATAAATTTAGGTGACTACAAGGCTACAGTGAATAGGCTTTTAATAAACTAGTGCGCTTCACTATCAACGATACATCACTGCTTGCCATTAGGTGGGATCGTAGTCAAGTACTGGTTGGTATATATTAATAGAAAAAAGATTCTATATTTATCTTTGTGTCTTAAAAATAGTAACTTTGTTAATCACGCTAAACTGTCCCTTCCATAGATTTATAAATAAGCAGATAGTCATCGACTACTTTCACCCTTGTAATTTCCTCAATCCGAATTTAAGTACCAATCGATTCGGCCTCCTAATTTACGAGCCTACGATTGTAACTATTTAGTTTTAATGAAAATCAATTACGAATAGATACTTCAAAGTATCTTCGACGCCACTTGCGAACAAATAGAGTAGCAACGAATCTCCACTTGAGACATCGAATTTCTATTACACAAAGAGAAACTGAATGGATGTTCAATGTAACAATTTTAAGGATTCCTTTTGTTGGAGCAATAGAAGAAAGCTATAGTAAACACAACGAGGCGATACATTTCTATCAAATACAATATTGAATCGAGCTTTTAAAACCTATCCACTCTAGCCTTGAAGAGACCTAAATTGTAATCTGACGAGAAGACCGCAACAGGCAAATTGTTCCAGTCATTCGATGTATGCGGTATAAACAACGAGAGGTACATATTTGAATGTCAAACATTAAATTACCTACAGGTAAAATGTCAACGTTCAAAACATCGAAAATTTAAATATCGTTTGTATCACAATATCGAAAATTGATAACCTATACCAGTAATAAGGTCTTTAAAATATTTGTTCGCCTTGGCAGTTAAATTTGATTTAGACGTATGTCAAATGGATGCTGTATCAGCTTTTCTTCAAAGCGACATAGAAGAGGAGATATACATGATACAACCACCACTGTATGGTAATGGCAACGACAAAGAAGTGTGTCGATTGAAAAAATCCGTAGATGGATTAAAAGAGGCAAGCCGACAGTGGAACAAGAAGCTTAGTTCTGCGCTTAAAGGAATAGGTTTATCTCAGAATGAATTAGATCCTTGTAAAATATTGATTGATTGATTGAGATTGATTGTTAGATTGTTGATTATAAAATTGTGGACAGCAATAATATGATTTTTTTAGCTGTATATGTCGATGATATAATTTTATTTACAAATGCTGTAGAATCTAAAAATTATATTAAAGATTAGCTTAAAAACAAATTAAAATAAAGGATTTAGGCGATGTAAAATATTGTATTGGTATACACGTGGAAGAAAAGATTGATATATTTAGATCAGAAAAAATATATACACGAAGTATCAGAAAAATATGGCATGTCTGATTGCAAAAGTGTTAAGATTCCAATAGATCCTAATACAAAGTTCAAAGAAATTTCTGAGGGATCAGGCATATTAAATAGAATCCCTTATCAAGAGATAATTGGATGTTTATTGTATATTTCATAAATTACATTATAGGCCAGGTATAAGTTTTGTAATAGATATGCTGAATAAATACAATAAACCTGAAATGTTACATAGGATAGCATAAAAAAGAGTCGTGCGTTATTTGAAAGGTACTAAAGACTATAGACTGAGTTATAAACAAAATTTGGAGGAAAAAATTACTTAATATGGTTTTTGTGACGATAATGACCGACGTTTCTGCACTGGTTACACATTCATGTTTTAGGGAGGAGCAATCAGCTGGAACTCTAAACGTCAGTCTGCCGTTGCTCTATCAACAACCGAAGCAGAGTATATGTCTTTGTCATCTTGTGTACAAGAGGCTATGTGGTTGAAACAAGTTCAAGAAGCATTTTGGCCTCTACTGAAGAATGAGGCAATGATTATTTACAGCGATAATCAAAGCTCTATTCAAATTTTAGGTTCCGATGGGTATAATTCTAGGACTAAGCATATACAAAATGTTTCGAGGATTCCGGGCTATCGAGAAGGGTTTGTCTGGAAGAGTAGTAATTAAGAATTTTTCTTATCTCTTGGTATTCATTTCTGTACTTTTTTTTTTTTTTATAGGGTGGGAAAATCATCCTAATGACATCCCCGCTCTTGGGCGGAGCGGGAGATAGTGTCAGACTCTTACTGACTAAAAACCCACTCCTGTTCCTTCGTTGCCTTCGTCCCAGGGCCCCGGGTTCCGCTTTCACACTACCCGTGGCCCCAGTAGGCTTCGACCCTGCTGGGCCCCTACGATTTGCTGACATCTCCTTGAGGCGCGCGTGGAACAAAACGCGCCGTCGACGACTTGGGCTTGGTCCGGACGGTTACCGGACGGTCGGACGGCGAGCCACCCATTGCTCGCCGTCTGCAAGCCCGCGCCTACGGTGGCCGGAAATCGGGATCGGAATCCCGGCGGCGGTTGGAGCGTAAGGACCGTTGCCTCACGCGATCGACCGCCTCCTTAGCTAGCATTACTGCTTCGCAGAAAGAGGCGACCGCCTGCCACTCCTCCTCGCTCCGGAGCATGGCCTGAACCAAGGCCCGGCGCGAGAGATCACCGCCGCCGATTGCCCTCACGAGGTCACGGCGTTGCTCTGCCCAAGCGGGGCACACCTCCACCGTGTGCTCCACCGTGTCCTCCGGGTGGGCCACACAGTGGCGACACCCGGGCGTCGTTTCCGCACGAATCCGGTGCAGGAACCTCCCGAACTTACCGTGTCCGGTGAGGACCCGCGTCATGCGGAATGTGAGGACGCCGTGAGGTCTTTCCAACCACGCCTCAAAGAGGGGACTTACCGCCATAATTGTGGTGTGCCCAGCACGGGGTCTCGACAGTCGCTGTCGCCATTTCTCCATGAGAACTCGCCGGAACTCTGTCCGCCATGCCGCGACTTGTTGTGGCAGCGGAGTTTCGCCCCGGCGTTGCATCTCCATGCGCCGTTCGTGCATGAGTGCAAGGACTGTTGCCTCCAGTTCCCATGGTCGCTGGCAAGCAAGAAGGGTCGCCGCTTCGCGGGAAATCGTCCGGTATCCTCGCACCATCCGTATGGCCATGACCCTCTGGCACGCGTTCAGCCGGGCCGCCGGCTGCTTCCGCAGCCCCGGTGCCCACACCGGCGCGCCATAAAGGGCCATGGACCGAACGATCCCCGCGTAGAGCCTCCGGCAGGAGGCGTCTGGACCCCCAAGGTTGGGCAGGAGCCGCCCGAGGGCAGCCCCAGTCCGATTTAGTTTGGGAGCCAGACGTCGGAAGTGCTCGTCGAAATCCCATCGGCTGTCGAGAACGAGTCCCAGGTACTTCATCGTTGACCCGACGCCGATGTGGACTCCTCCCACCGTTAGCTGGGAACCCGGTGGTGGCGCGTTCCGAGGGCCGTGAAAGCACATGGCCTCGGACTTGTGCAATGCCACCTCGAGTCCCAGCTCCTGGATCCTGCCAACGACTGTCGCGACCCCGCGTGTCGCTAGTTCGACCGCCGCCTGGTACGACTCTCCCCGCGCCAGGACCAGCGTGTCGTCTGCGTAGCAGACCACGCTGACCCCGTCAGGGAGGTCGCCGCGCAGCACGTAGTCATATCCGATGTTCCACAAGGGCGGCCCTAGTACCGATCCCTGCGGAACACCGCACGACATCTCTCGACGTTCCCACACCCCCTGTTGACCAGGGTAGGTTTTGTACCTGTCAGACAGGTACGCCTCGACCACACGACAGAGGTAGTCGGGCATCCGGTGATACCGGAGTGCCCTCCCAATGCTACTCCAAGGCAGGGAGTTGAAGGCGTTGGCGATGTCCAAAGACACCGCCACGACACACCTGCCCTGGGCCACTGCATCCCCCGTCGTGAGAGCTCATTTCTGTACTTCGATATTTAGGACATTCGATACTTTGTACTTCCGATATTTAGGTATTTCGATGTCACTTTTGTAGATAATTAGATTTTAGATATATTGGACGTAAGTCATCTAACCATTCGATATTATAAACTTACGTTATTTTAATTTTCGGTCGTATGGTCATTCGATATTTAAATTTTCGACGATTTGAACGTTGAAATTTTACCCGTAGGTATTTTAATGTTCAACATTCAAATATGTACTTGTACCCACGACGAGGCGAAACGCTGAGTCCGGACCGTAGAAGTTTCAACAACGTAAAGGTGGATACTAGCCGTACGTCGGGTTGTGCAGTGATACCTACACCTGTGCTCTAGGCTTTGTAGATTGCACTTAACCAAATCTGGATCACCAATTAGTCCAAAGCTACTAGATGGCGTTACATGTATAGCAACATCATAAATGAACTTGAATATAAATCTAAACAACCACATTGCGAGATTATAGGGTTAGAAAAAACGTTAAGTATTCCTATAATGTATTTAATATACTTAAACCTAGTTAATTTGTTCAGGGTCCCAATATTGTCATTGAGAAAAAAAACAAATCTTCACAGAAAAAAGTCCAAACGTAACAGCTGAAGCTAGCCAAGCCAAGACTCATACGTTACAGAGCGACGAAATTCTTACATTCGCGACATACTGCGAACATTCTTAAGAAATATATCACGAATTCTTATACAAAACTTTTGTTGAAACAGAAACATAAAAGCAGAGGAATGGTGTGTCAACAAAGTAATAACGCTTACGCATACATATTATAATCATGTGCTTAAAACACATGCGTACAGCGGCGCGAGCGTTTACGATGCAGACTTTATGAAATTTCAAAGTTTGAGGGCTTGTCGGTAACTTTCTTTTGACAAGTTCTTTCGATATTCCCGGGCGGGAGGTTCAGTCGAAAGTTCTCGGGAACCCTGCTACGGTTCCAAGAAGAAAATGTTCACGCGCAATTTTATATCGATATTTTCATTGGCTGTGCTGCGGAAGTGTGACGTCACGCTGACAGCTACGTCATCAATGAATAACGTCAGAGCATGAGGATGTACTGGAAGAAACGAAAAGGAGCGTGAGTAATGGCTGCGTTTCCGTATAAGATTAATAAGTAGTATGAACTTTTTTTGCGTTTGGCAGTCCTTGTGGATGTAGCCTTCACCCTAAGGGGGATATAGGAATATTAAAACTACACGGTGATCTTCGACAACCTTTGGCAGGAGTGTTTTTTATATTATATATAGGTTTGCGCTTGAGCACTATCTCATCTAAAAGTAAGTTATTAAATGATGTGGTTGACGATACAGCACGGTTGTCTATAAGCAACCTATTGACTTTTGTCAGGTTGTAGCTATTAGGAAAACAGACTCCGGCAGGGAATGCCACTACTTTAGCTCTAGGTCCAATGAATATGACAAAAAAAAAAACAAAATCAAAAATAATTTATTTCACATAGGCTTACATGGGCACTTATAAAACATCAGAAGCTAGTGTATTGCATTAATACCCCTTGTATGTGTGTAATAATAGTATAGCACAATAAGTCTCATAATGTTCCAACTGCAGGGACTCAGGCCTCCTATCCAGAAGGGAATGGGCCATAAACCATCGCACTGGCCCAGTGCGGTTTGGTGGATGTCACATGTATTCGAATTTTAGGTTCTAGGACTTGCCAGTTTCCTTACGTGTTTTCCTTCACCATTTCAAGAGCAGTGGTGATGAAATAAATTACAGAAAGTAATGCGCCTAGCTGGGTTTGAACCCGCGACCTACAACTCGTAAGTCGGTGTCATTGCCACCGTGCCACTACAACTTTTCTAAATTCTATTACACTATTCTAATTTCCTATATTGGAACCTAATTTTCATAAAAAATAACATGAGTTGCATTATCGGAGATTTTCAGTCGATTAAAGTGACACGCTACTTCGATCAATGCGATGTTTGTGTGATGAGCACGATCATTTGTTCTGTGTCTGGGTGTACATTATCTATAATATGTATACATTTAGAAATATATAAGTATGTTTATCAGTTGTCTAGTACTTATAACACAAGCTCTGCTTAGCTTGGGACTAGACGACGTTGTGTGATAGTTGTGAAAAAAAAAAAGATTTTACTCTATTTAATTTATCGAAAAATATATAAAAAACTTCAACTCAAACCGAAGTAGGCCAATGCAGCTAGAAACTAAAACTTTTTATGTTCTTCAAGCGATACGAGTATCTCGAACGAGAAGTTTTGCAGATTTCAATTTGTTTTTGAGCCAAGTAAGCTGCTCTACATATGCATACGTAGACCTTCGGAAGAGATGTAGACCGCATAAAATCTTGTGAATGTACATATCTTATATTCACTCACGTGGTTTTCCTTGCAAGATGTATCTTAAGCTTAGGTTTGAAACTGTATTTCCGTATATAGAGTTTTTTTTAAGGTGGAAAATCATCTAATGACTTTTTCTGCTCTGGAAGGGTTTTTTTTATAGGTGCGAAAATCATCTATTAACAAATCGCGCTTTTGGGCGGAGCGGGAGATAGTGTCAGACTTTTACTGACTAAAAACCTAATCGTGTTCCTTCTTTGCCTCCAGGCTTCGCTTTCACACTACCCGTGGCCCCAGTAGGCTTCGACCGTTCTGGGCCCCTACAGTTGCTGACATCTCCTTGAGGCGTGCGTGGAACAGTACGCGCCGTCGACGACTTTGCTCTGGGAGGGTGTGTCAGACTTTTACTAAATAAAACCAAACCTGTGATCCTTCATTTGCCCTTTGCTTTCTGGGACTACCGGTTTAACTTTCAGCAGTCGACCCATGGCCCCAGTAGGCTTCGGCCTTCCTGGGCCTGTACGGTTTTGCTGACATCTCTATGAAACGCGCGTTGAGCACCACGCACCGTCGACGACTCGGGCTCTGTCGGAACAGTTACCGGACTGCCGGACAGTGAGCTACCCGTTGCTTGTCATCCACAAGGAACGGTGGCTGGTAATGGAGTATATAGGGTAAGGTGGGGAACAGTGTTACGAAAAAAAAGCAAATGACACAGTAATGATTAAAGTACATATATACAACATTATTTTTTAGTATATGCGAAACCTGAACATAGTTTTTTCAGAATCAGTAACTGAATCGATTCCAATAATTTTTACACCATGTTATATTTTTTCCCAAAAATATTTTAAAAAGGTCAAAAGTTGGATAGCATTGACACTAAGTACAAAACAGGTCACGGCGGGTCATAGCGTGCATTAGACGTTAGCGCACAGATCGGTGCGGAAGCAAAACCACCCCTCAGGCACCCGGATGGCCCGGTAACCATGTATTTATGCGGACAACTGGGTAACATAACAAGCTTATAACTTTGTGATTTCTCATGATATAGTTATGAAGTTTTGAACATAGATTCTTTACATAAAAGTATTATAAACTGTTTCGGCTTTCGCATATACTGAAACTAATGTTATATAATCTACTAATAACTGGTATGGATATAAGTTATAACAGTCTCTCTTCAATTAAACACTGGCTTCCGTCCTGGTGGATGTCGGTTATTGCGGACATGTAATCGAAGCCAAATGAAATCTAGCCTTGCAGTTCAAGATTACTCCGTACTAATTTTCATCAAAATCGTTCCAGTAGTTTAACCGTGAAAACGTAACAGACAGATTTACTCTTACATCTTAGATACAGATCATCTTTATAATATTAATTATAAAGCTGAAGAGTTTGTTTGTTTGGTTGAACGCGCTAATCTCAGGAACTACCGGTCCGATTTGAAAAATTCCTTCAGTGTAGGATAGCTCATTTATTGAGGAAGGCTATAGATTGTATAACATCAAGCTATGACTAATAAGAGCTAAGTATCGTCAAAAGTGTTGCGAAAACGGGGGAAAATATTCCGTTTGAGAGTTTCCGTTGCGTGCGTTGCGTGAACGGTTAAAGTTACATAAAAAATATGTACTACAAAATTGTTTCCATTTAAAACTGCCAAAAAAGTCCGCAACATCTTTTAAGATTGGCTCCCTATAACCTTTTTATGGTAATCAAATTTGTATTATTTTGGGACAAATTTGATTACCATAAAAAGGCATTATTTCCGAAGGTGTTTTTTTTATAAACATAATATTAATCCTTATCAAAATAAGTATAATATTAATTTTAAGTATTTCATTTTGAACATCACGCTATGACCAAAAGGAGTGGAGTATCGAATAACAATTTTGCGAAAACGGGAGAAAATATTGCATTTGAGAGTTTCCGTTGCTAAAGTTACGCAAAAAAACTGTATCGAAAAATTATTCCTTGTTTAAAAGTTCTAAAAAAAAGTCCGCAACAGCTTATGTCTTCTTTTAAGGTTGGCTCACAATATCCTTTTTTATGGTAATCTTTGTTCTGAAATAATGCATTATTTGCAAAGTTGTTTTCATAAACATAATATTAATCTGTATCTAAATAAATAGGTACAGTATTCATTCTAAGTATTTAATTTTGAACACAATTACCAATTTATTAATGATTGCATTCTTCAGTGCTTGTGTGGCGTCTCTCCGCAGACCATGTCTCACCTTCGATCCTGCATCACGTGCCCTGTGACCTGTTCACGTAGGGACCTAATGACAGCATCAGCGGACGGCACTGCCGTGGCCGAATACTGGGCCATGCAAGGAATTTTACTAGTTTTGCCATCGATACGCTAAGAAGAAGAATGATTTCATTTTGATAAATATCTTAGGAGATATCATAGTTTTGAAATAACGCTGCAACAAAATATTGATGCGCGAATGCTGCGACTCTATTAGCAGGTAAACGCACCGCAGACTGCAGGAAGGCAGCGTGTGCTCGAATCGTGTAAAAATGGCCATTTGGGAAAAGTTTGTCAAGATGTCAGCATAATCATATGGGATTAATGCACTATGATTCATAGAGATCATGTAGAGGCAGGACCCTTAGAGACATAAGAAGCTGTAATAAAATCATGGGAGCAATCACTTTCAAGTTTGCTGGTGATTTTCGCCAAACATTGCCAGTGATAGGGGAACTAGAGCTGACATTGTGAAGTCTTGCTTAAAAACTTCCCCGCTATAGAAATTCGTCCACCCGCTTAAACCATCTACTAACATGAGTACACATATTTTGAGCAGAGTTAGCACAAATTGTCTTTCAAAGTTACTTTTAATAGGAGACGGGAAAGTACATTATTGTGAAAACAAAATTTAAATTGATCGTCATTGGTGTGAATTGACCTAATCTCCAAAGTCTACCCAGATGTAGTCCAAATAGAAAATTAAAACTACCAGTAGATGTGTCAAAGGCCAATATTGGCGGCTAGAAATACCTAATAGCGTTAACAAAATCAATAACAAATATTCTGGGTAAACCTTCAGGAGATAGCATCAACAACATTTCCACTGATAATATTATAAGACCCACTACTCTAACCCAATTTTCTATAGATCCACTCATACTTATAATAGCGTAATGTACCTAAAACAGCCTTTTATTGTACTTAGACTTTACAAATATTTCCAGCTTTTTCTTTTTCCTCTTTCTGCGAAGCAGTAATTCTAGCAAAGGAGGCGGCCGATCGTGTGAGACAACGGTCCTCACGCCCCAACCGCCGCCGGGATTCCGATCCCGATTTCCGGCCATAGTAGGCGCGGCTTGCGGACGGCGAGCATTGGGTAGTCGTCGACGGCGCGTACTGTTTCACGAGCGCTTCAAGGAGATGTCAGCAACTGTAGGGGCCCAGCAGGGTCGAAGCCTACTGGGGCCAAGGGACTCATTCTGAAAGGAAGACTCGGCCCCGGTACTAAAGGCGACGGAGGAACGGGAGTGGATTTTTAGTCAGTAAAAGTCTGACACTATCTCCCGATGATTATCCCAACGAAAAAAAAAACGCTTCTACGCGGACGAAATCGCGGGCAAAAGCTAGTCAGAAATATGAGACGACTAAGTCGCATGTGTTCTGTTTCTTGTTCCGAAAATTAAATTATATCGGTTATTAGCCCGTGTGGGTGTTATATCAAACTGAGCAGCTGCTAAAACGAAATACCTAATAGATAAGCTATATAATTTCGCGGTGCTCCTACGTCAGCTGCTGTCAACACAACTTAGCGAAATTTTGAGTAGTTAGTACATGGAGGACTTACAGCTAATAAAACTAATTAAAAAAAGGAAATATATCGTTGGTTTCCCGACGGGATACCGGCAAATGTTTTAAAAACTTGTGCGCCTGAACTGTCTCCGATCCTGACACGCTTATTTTGTAAAAGTATCGATGCCTTGGAAGCAAGCTAACGTGCAATCCGTGCCCAAGAAGGGTAGTCGGGCTGACCCTACTAATTACAGACTTATCTCGGTAACGTCCATTCTCTGCAAGAGTATGGAACGAGTGATCAATATTAAGCTCCTAGCATACCTAGAAGCTAATGACATCCTCAGTGATCGTCAATACGTCTTTTGCCGAAATCGGTCAACTGGGAATCTTCTAGCGTATGCCATTCACATCTGGAGCGAGGCCATCGAGAAGCATGGGGAAGCACTTGCAGTCTACCTTGATATCTCAAAGGCCTTTGACAGGGTTTGGCATGATAGCCTTATTGCTAAGCTTCTTTCTTTCGGTCTGCCCACTGGTCTGTGTAACTGGATAGCTGATTTCTTGAGGGGGCGATCCATCCGAGTGGTTATTGATGGCTGCTAGTCCGGTCAAATGGATATTAATGCCGGGGTCCCTCAGGGGTCGGTGCTCTCGGCAACACTGTTCTTGCTGCACATAAACATAACATATCTTTAAGTATATCTGCTACTATACTTCTTCTTCTTCTTTCTGTCCTTGTCCCGTGGTATTTGGGTTCGGCGGGACTCGTTTTTTTTTCTTCCATTTCGTTTTGTCACCAATCACGCTATCTCTGTCTTTAAACAAATATATTCTATTAAAAGACTACACTCACTTACGTGAGAAATATTTTTTATAAAGGGTGGAAATCTTCCAATGACTTCTCCCACTCTGAACGGAGCGTGAGGGCGTGTCAGACTTTTACTGAATGAAACCACACCTGTGTCCTTTAGTGCCTTTTGCGTTCTAGGACTACGGGTTTCCTTTTTAGAAATTCCCTGCGGTCCTAGCTAGCGGGCATCGGCCTTACTACAAATATTTTCTGTGTAAGTTCTGTGTAAGGAGGTACTTCTATGATGCATTTAGATAATTGTAGTTGGCTTCAAGTGAAGTATCTATTGTTAATATTTTTCGACTGCATGCCGAGTAAGTTGTATTTTAAATACATTATATAGGAGCAAACTCTCTTTTCTTTCATATCACTTACCACACAATCCATCTCCATCCAACCATATCTGCTACAATACGGTCTGAAAAAATAAGTACTGTCCACACACAGTTCACCTCATGTTAGCACTTTTACATATTGTCTCCAAAATTCCTGTTTTTCCTACCCAAAAACTTTACATGATTCAACTATACAATACAAATACCAATACAATGGACGTCCGACGTTAGTTTGAAATAAAATTAATAGCTAAGCTGGCGTGAAAGCACTTTAGTTCACGATCGACCTCGACTGAGCGACTAACGAAATTGAGTATCGGAAATAGGATTAGATTAAAGTCTTTTATAACTGCAACTGTGACCCTAGATTGGATTTTGTTTTATTCCTGAGCTATTCTCACGTTTAACTGTGATTGTGATTTGTTTAGTCCCCTAAACCCTCGGACTGGTCCGACGAGTTGGGGGTTACTGAAAGGAACTGGACCGAGCTGTAAGACGCATGGGGGCTTGTAATACCGTACTAGGCCCAGATGGTATTCTTGGCCGGGCGTGGGTTCTGGCTATGGTTGCTCTAGGGGATCGCCTAAGACAGCTGTTTAACAGCTGTCTCTGTTCAGGTGTGTTCCCTACAGACTAGAAGGAGGCTGGATTAGTCTTGTTGAGGAAAGAGGGCAGGAATTCAGAGGCTCCCTCTGCGTACCGTCCTATTTGCTTGCTCGACGAGATCTCCAAGCTATTCGAAAGAATAATTGCCGAGAGGCTCGTTGAGCACCTTTCACGTGTTGGTCCTGACCTTGCAGATAGCCAGTATGGTTTCCGACGGCAGCGCTCTACTGTTGATGCAATACTACGCGTACGCTCACTGTCGGAGCAGGTAGTGTCCCGGGGTGGAGTGGCATTGGCGGAAATAGGATTAGATTAAAGTCTTTTATAACTGCAACTGTGACCCTAGATTGGCTTTTGTTTTATTCCTGAGCTATTCTCACGTTTAACTGTGATTGAGATTTGTTTATTAATTTTTTAGTGTTAGTGTCACAGCAGGCGGTCTTAAGAGGATTACAGGACCTAAAAGCCCGATCACTCTTTTGTATGCAGTCTGCGAGATGCATAAACACTCAATGCTTGCAAATATGAAGCATTTTAGCGATTTACTAAAAATCTAGAGCACTGGTGGCCGAGTGGTAATGGTCCCAACTTAAGAGTTCAAATCCAGCCAGGCGCATTACTTTGTGTAATTTATTTCATCACCACTGCTCTCAAAACAGTGAAGGAAAACATCGTGAGGAAACCGGCATGTCCTAGAACCAAAAATTCGAAGGCATGTGACATCCATCAACTTGCACTGGGCCCGCGTGGTGGATTACGGCCCATATCCTCTCCTAGAGAGGAGGCCTGAGTCCCAACAGTGGGAACATTATAAGGCCGACTATGCTATACTAAAAATCTACAGCTTCCATTACAAAATTTAACCACTATAACGGTAAAATGTAGCTTGAAGAATAATCCGATAAACAATCAGGATGATAGTCCGGTTTTTAATCGATAAAAGTAATCTTCGTTTTTTTTTTCTTTCGTTCTAAATTTGCTCTATTATATTTTGAACATAGTGTCTATCTAGCATTTATCCTGAAGAATAACATATATTTTTCTGATTCTGTTTACTGCAGTGTATTATATTTAAAAGCTTAAGCGTGGAATATATACTTTTGCGCATTATTAAACTCTCGATTAGCTTCTGTAGAATACGCGATTAGCTCCTGTAGAATAGGCGATTAGCTCCTGTAGGAAACGCGATTAGCTCCTGTAGGATACGCTATTAGCTTCTGTAGAATACGCGATTAGCTCCTGTAGAATAGGCGATTAGCTCCTGTAGGAAACGCGATTAGCTCCTGTAGGATACGCTATTAGCTTCTGTAGAATACGCGATTAGCTCCTGTAGAATAGGCGATTAGTTCCTGTAGGAAACGCGATTAGCTCCTGTAGGATACGCTATTAGCTTCTGTAGAATACGCGATTAGCTCCTGTAGAATAGGCGATTAGCTCCTGTAGGATATGCGATTTGCTCCTGTAGGATACGCTATTAGCTTCTGTAGAATACGCGATTAGCTCCTGTAGAATAGGCGATTAGCTCCTGTAGGATATGCGATTTGCTCCTGTAGGATACGCTATTAGCTTCTGTAGAATACGCGATTAGCTCCTGTAGAATAGGCGATTAGCTCCTGTAGGATACGAGATTAGCTTCTGTAGAATACGCGATTAGTTTCTGTAGAATAGTCGATTAGCTTCTGTAGGATACGCGATTAGCTCCTGTAGGATATGCTATTAGTTTCTGTAGAATACGCGATTAGCTCCCGTAGAATAGGCTCCGCCAATCCTGTCTACAGGCATCAAGCTCGTCTTGCCATCTTCAACTAGGTCTGCCGCGGTGCTCCTGTTAGTGTTTTGATACAACGGGTTACGCATGAAAATAGAAAATTGTCTCAAAGGAATATACTCTTGGAATTAAAATGTATATCTTATGTGCCATTTCAGGACATGGTCTAACTATGTTCCAAATTTCATTCAAATCCGTTCAACCGTTAGAGTGTGAAGTAACAAACATACACACACGCAAACTTTTGCCTTATTATAATTATTCTGCCTTATTTTATTATTTCTTATTCTTTCATGAAACTTTATGGTTTGATATCAAAAATTAATTTTGTACATTAACGTTTCTAGCTATTCCAAAAATAATTTCGGAATGTTTCTAACAAAGCCTTATTTAAATATTTTTATTAACTTTAATGAATGAATTGGAATTCAAATTGAAAGCAAATTATATTTTCTTTGATGTGGTTTTTGAAAATAGTTTTATATTGATACAGGCGTGGGTATAATTTGATTCCAGAATTAATATTTAAGTAGAACAAATAATAATTGAAAAAGCTCTTGGCTGATGATTATATATAATATATTTATTTTTGTAATTGTTTATTTAATAATAATATATTTTAATAGAAATTGTAACATTGCTTTGATCGTGTTAATAAAGGAGATATTTCTAATTACTGCCTTAAATCTATCTCCTTTCTTTCAGTTCATCCAAAGGTTGTCTCTAAGAATTTCCCTATTGTACACTTATTTTTAATAATGTGTGTTCTGTATTTTTTGTTTATGTGGTGTACACACTTGTATTATAATGTACTATTATATCTGATTTTTCTGGCACCTACCTTAGATTTTTTCTGCGGCTTTCTAACATTGCCTATTCCGCAGAGAGCCTGCATATTTTTGGGATAAAAAATAGCCTAAAACAATCGGCGAAAGTGGTTCTTTCTATCAGAGAAATATTTTAGAATCCAGGTCGCTACTTCTGCAAATTAAATCTAACAATTCTACCTCTTTATATATTAGTTAGAATTTAGATGAGAAGTCGTCGGCAAAACAACTAACTGGAGCTTGCACCGAGCGCGGATATTGTATCGTTCCACCTAGTACTGTCGGAAGATCTTTAATTTCCGTAGGCGTGCCAATATATCTTAGTCATCTCTTCTACATGGTAGGTATGTATTAAGTCTACCACCAACCACGGTTGGAAAATGATCTCTCCTATACTATAACTTTTTTTAGATGGGGAATCATCCAATGGCTTCTTATGCACTAGGACGGAGCGCAAGGGCGTGTCAGACTTTCACAGACTAAAACCCACCCCTATGTTCCTTTTTTGCCTTGCGTTCCAGGACTTTGCGACTTTGAACTTAGTGCTCACCTATGTTAAAAAGGTTAATGTGCAAAATTTCACACTCCTAGTCCCTGTAGTTTCGGCTGTGCATTGATATGTCAGTCAGCTTCTCCTTTTATATATATAGATACAATTCTGTGCGTGTGTTTGTAACTTAACTCATAAATAGCTTGACCGATTTACATAAATTTTTATTGTGTTTTTGAGTGGGTACTTGGATAGTTTGAAAATAAAATCCACCCATCAATCACCCCGGTAGGTGGCGCTGCAATCGTGTTTTCAATATTCTTTTTTGATGAAGCGGCTGCTTTTTTCAGAACAGCGTCTGTCGGGACCTCTAGTAATGTATAATTAGTTGGGACCTACCTACCTACCTAGTATAGTATAATTAGTTTATTTATAAGTTTTTTATAATGATTAGTTGTTCATAAGTATATTGTAGTAATATTCTGTAGTAAACATTTTATTTGTGTGCTAAATTAAGCCTCTGTTGTTTACAAGAAAATCACATAATTTTCTCGTTATGTCTCCGATATTTCATAAATAACCTTTGTTTGTAGTTATAAAGGTTGTTGGTCTCGCCGAATCAGCCATTATTCGCAAGATATGTAATAAACCTAGGTCCGTTAATATAAATATAGTGTCATGTCGGTGTGAGCGCTATTCTAACGTTAACGAGAAATGTATACTTAATTAATAAGTAATAGTTTCATTTCATTGCCACCGAAGTATCGACTTTAGCCTTGTGTATTTTAAGTAGATTTTTAAGTGATCATTAGTGTTGCTTTGCCAGATGGTCGATAAGCCCGAAAAGTTTTGGAGTGGTGACCACATACCAGAAGACCTGATGAGGGTTGCAGGAATACGATGGATGCGAAACGCATTAGGCCGGTCATTGAAATAAACCTTAAAATATGGGCTGCAATGGAATTTGAAGTTTATTATGAATAACATATAGTTTTATGTTTTAAAAACCGGTCAAGTACGAGTGAGACACACGCACCGAGGGTTCAAATCTGATTCTCGAATGGAGTCTTGAAGATTTTTCTGTATCGCCAAAAAGTTATTATTTTTTGATGTAACAACAAATTTACAGTTTTCTGACTTTTTCCTCTACTTATGCTATGAGACTTAGCTTCTTGCCATATTTCTGGATTCAACGTTAACGGGAACTACCTAATAAGTTTTGATTTATGAAGGTATACGCCACAACGGAGCAAAAACGGCCGTATCTTTAGATTGCGTAGAATTACTTTTTTACTTTTTTCACTTTTATAAGAGTCAGCAGTCTTAAATAATTAATGTTAATTGCAGCTTAATACTTCCATGTACTCCTGAAAAAGGGTCTAAAAATGGACAGACCGCTGACGGCCTACAAAATGATACTACAAGGCATCCGTTTTTGACAACTGAGTTACGGAACCATAAGAATTATAAATTTAGCTTGATTCTAAATCTAATCCTACTCAGATAGTGATCATGTGAGTGACGTCACCACTCCACATTAATAATGTGTCGACGGTATATGACAGCGAAGAAAGTAACGTATTTATTTAAACTTCATGCAACAAAAGGTACAAAGGCGGACTTTATGCCTTAGGCATTCTCTACCAGACAACCTAGGGTAGTGGAGAGACAATATGGCAGGTGCATAAAAAAAATATTATTTAGACAATAAGTATTATAAAATTATATATAAAACTACAATTTAATACACATACATATTTAATAAAATATATAATTATATAAATATACACAATAAAGAGAAGCTCTCATCAGAAGGCTCAAAGTCCCCCAAAGGGCAATGGAAAGGGCTATGATCGGAGTTTCCTTGCGTGTTCGAATCAGAAATGAAGATATCCGCAGGAGAACCAAGGTTGCCGACATAGCACGAAGAATCGCCATACTTAAGTGGCAATGGGCAGGGCACATTGCTCGCAGAACAGATGGCCGTTGGGGCCGAAAGGTTCTGGAGTGGCGACCGCGTACCGGAAGACGTAGTGTTGGAAGGCCCCCTACAAGGTGGACCGATGACCTGGTGAGGGTTGCGGGAATCCAATCGATGCAAGACGCACAGGACCGTTCTTTGTGGCGACATTTGGGGGAGGCCTATGTCCAGCAGTGCACGTCTATCGGCTGAAATGATGATGATGATACAATAAAGGAGTTTTGAGATGATTCTGCTATATACATACAACGTATCTGTGAATAAGGAGGATTGTTATTACAATTGTCTACTTCAGTAATAACAAATATATAGAAACACTAATACTAATGACAAATGACAAGTGGAACTGCGGAGTCACCTAATACAAGTAATTCCTTGCTCAAAAGGTGATCTCCAAAAATAAGTATCAAAATGCCTATTGTAATTGAAATAAACTATTTTTTTTCAGTACAGTGACCTCTCCCAGTTATTCTTAGATCAATCAGTTCTAAATCCAAGTAGATAATGGCGAATATCAGTAGGTTGTTTGTAAAGAAGATGGGAAATCATCTAATGACTTTTCTCACTCTAGGGCTGAGATCTGCACCCCTTTTTTCAGAACCCTTTAAGAAGTCAACCCATGGCCCCAGTAGGTTTCGGCCTACGGTTTTGCTGACATCTCTTTGAGGCACGCGCTGTCGACGACGTTGGCTCTGTCCGGACGGTTAACGGACGGCCGGACGGTGAGCTATCCATTGCTCGTCGTTTGCACTCCCACGCCTTCGATGGGTTTGGTCAACACAACGTTCTTAGTATTCGTCAAAATAAACGTCTTTACTTATGTACTGTCTTTTGTGTCTTTACTTACGCTCGGTGGAGCGAGTGTGTCAGACTTTTATTGACTTTGACTAAAAAGTCAATAAAAGTCTGACACACTCGCTCCATTGCAACTAAAGGAACATAAGTGGGTTTTCCCTCGTATTTTCCTTTAGTTGCTGTTTTCGTTTTAGGAGTTTCATTCACGAGTTTCCTTTTCAGAAATTCCCCATGGCCCTAGTGGACGCCTATAGGTAGATACAGTCATGCTATTATGTATTAATAACTCAAATACAACAAAAGAGATGAACTGAAGTACTGCTTCTAAGACCAATATCCGTCCCAACAAAGCATGCCCGTACCTAATTAAACCGTAAATGAATAAATTAAACCACAAAATGAAACAGGTCTAAGGTCCGAGTATTTAAAAGCAAATACTCTCACAACAGGCAATTATAATTGCAAAGGCTCTTGGTAATGTTATATATAATGCCTTCGGGGGAAGCTCGCATTCCTGTAAAAACAGGTGGGCATTTTTCGCTTCCTCTCTCAAAATAATTATAAAGGTCACGGTTTTTTAGCCTATGAGGAAATTCCAGGAAGAATTGGCTCTTTGGTTGGGGATATGCTTTGTTGCTAGGCGTATATCAGGTGATTTGATATACTCGGTACTAGTGAGAATAAAGGGGTGACCAGATGGTTGCAAACCAACGTCCCAACGTATGGCGTAGGCCATGCCTACGATTCCTTTGTTCTGACATCATCTCAACGCTCAGTCACGTGGTCAGAACATAGAAATCGGAGGCGTGGCTTACTCGAGGCGTTCGATGCAAATGAAACGATCGTAACTTGGTTAGGGGTGCTGATCCGGCGAACTTCATAATGCCTAATAGTAAGGATAATGCCATCTACTGGCATTACCAAAACAGCGTAATACGTTTTATAATGACATTTTATTTAGAGAAGGCGTTGTAGTCGGATTTTTTTTCCGTGATTTTTTCCATTTTTCTTTCACCGTTTCAACCTTCCCTGGACTATCTTGAATATTTCAAGACAAAAATTAGCTAAATCGGTGCAGCCGTTTTTGAGTTTTAGCGAGACTAACGAACAGCTATTCATTTTTATATATATAGAAGAAAAGAAATATTCGTATTCTTTTTTTAAAATGTTGCTCCACTCTAGAAATTACTTCTGTATTATGGGTGCGTTCACAAATATGTGAACTCGCACGTAGAACACCACCAGACCCGGAAATATTATCTGTAGGCCGTACAAATGTTTGTTACGTGCGGGAATCGAAGCCGCGACATGCAGTTTAGCAGCCAATCGCTCAACCACTGCGCCAACTGTATCGTTAATACCGTATACCGTGTCATTCACAAATATGTAAAAATACTAATCGAATACGAATACGTACATACACAAGCACCCTAAAACCGATCGTAGTGTTGGTACCAATTATAGTGATCAAATTTCTTCACATGATAGTAGCGACAACAAACATGTAACCGAGATATTTGTAATACTATACATAACATGATTGAAAAGAGTGCCCACGGAGTTTCTTGTACATTTTTCTCCATAGAGATCTGCGCTTTAGAATGTGCAATTAGCATCTCTATTTTTCTGTCTGACAGACTTCTTGACATTCCAAAAGTGCCTGTAAATGGTTTATCTCTACTTATAATAAATCTGTAGCAGTGAAAATTCTGTACATTGAAAATATCAAAAAAAAAATGGCAGGGGGTGTTACTAGACCGGTACCTATATATACCTAAATTTTTGTCTGTCTGTCTGTTTGTTCAGGCATCACGCAAAAAATATCGTTTAGATTACGATGAAACTTGGTATAATTATTTTTTAATATCCTGGGCACCACACTGGGTACTTTTTATCCCGGAAAAGTATATAAAATAAATAACAAACTTAATTTTGCGGTTCGATCCCTAGACCCGATTACTGTACCAACCGCAAATAATAAGCTTTTCGTAGGTTACGTCACCCGCAGTGGAGTTCACTAATAATAATAATAATAATAATAATAAACTCTCGGATTCCATATACCTTAGATCCCTCTGCTCAACTGAAACTTACAAGTATTTGGGTATGTCGGAAGCGTTAGGCATGAATACTGCTGACGTGAAACAATCGTTGAAGGAACGCTTTTTTTGCCGCCTGAATAAGGTACTAAATAGTCTTTTATCAGGCGGGAACAAGGTGCGCGCTTTCAACGGTTGGGTCATGCCGGTGCTGATGTACTCTTTCGGCATACTCAAATGGACTCAGACAGAACTAGACACCCTGGATAGGAGGGTCCGGACACTGCTTACCGCAAATCGGATGCATCACCCACGGTCATCGGTGATGAGGCTGTATATCCCGCGGAAGTGCGGGGGTCGTGGTTTCTTAAATGCTAAGACCCTGCGCAACCGTGAGATATGCAGTCTCAGGGAATACTTCCTTAAAACTGACGTGGGGATGCACCGAGATGTGGTAGTGGTGGACAAGGGCCTCACCCCGCTCTCCTTGGCTAACGAGAACTGGCGCAAACCTATAGTACTGGATACTAATGACCGCATAGAAGTATGGCAGAGCAAGGAGCTTCACGGACGTTTTTACCGGGCCTTACATGGGCCTGATGTAGACCTGTTAGCGTCCGTATCTTGGCTGCGTTTCGGTGACCTCTTCGGGGAAACCGAAGGTTTTGTCTTTGCGATTATGGACGAAGTTATGATGACGAACAACTACCGGAAATACATTGTGAAGGACGGTACGGTTGACATCTGTCGGGCATGCCACCGGCCCGGGGACTCAATCCGACACATTATTTCTGGGTGTTCTCGTCTGGCTAACGGAGACTATTTGCATAGACACAACCTCGTAGCCAGGATTATCCACCAGCAACTTGCTCTTAAATACAATCTTGTTGAATCAGAAGTACCGTACTATAGGTATGTGCCCGACCCAGTTCTCGAGAATGGCATCATTACGTTGTACTGGGAACGATCTATCATCACTGACAGGACTATTGTTGCCAATAAGCCTGACATAGTGGTGATAGATCGACTGGAGCGTCGCACAATGATTGTTGATATAGCGGTCCCTCATGACGAGAACCTTGTGAAAGCTGAGAAGGATAAACAAACCAAATATCTTGACTTGGCTCGCGAGGTGGCTCGTGACATGTGGGAAGTGGACACAGCAGTCATTGTGCCGATAGTCGTGACGGCCAATGGCTTAATTGCCAAGAGCCTCGACCAACATCTGAGGAGGCTCTCGTTAGGCAGTTGGATCAAGGGCTTGATTCAGAAGGCAGTACTTCTGGACACGGCGCGTATTGTTCGGAGATTTCTCTTTCAGGAGCCCTGACCACCGGTAGCTTGGACCCTGTTCGCGATGCCGGTGGGCTACTATTTTTTATGTTTTTAAATGTTTTTTTTTATGAGTTTTGTTTTGAAAAAATATTTAAAAATGTAACTTATATGCATATTTAAAAAATAAAGATAATAATAATTTTATTTTCAGGCATCAGAGGCCCATAGACAAAATACATAAAATAAACTTAAACAATAATAAACTAATACATATTATAAAAACAATGCTTAAATAACTATAATTAAACACGTAATTAAATCGGCGTCGTGTTGCGCTGCGTGGTGTCGCATAACCGTCCTCGGAAACGTCGGTATACGACACCTTTCGGCCAGAAGTCCTCTTTTAAGAAGGTCTGTAGCTGTTGGGTTGGAACTCGTACCACGAACGACTTGAAGTTGACGTCGTGACGGGCCTCCAACCTTATGACCCTCAGAGTCCAATTGGTCTTCACCTTCAAATACTCCACAACTTCCTCAACCTTCGTGTAGTGATGCAGGCGCGAAATGTATAGCTGCGTCGTAGGCATAGCAGGACGCAGCAGCATGTTCGGACCACTCGGTGCGCTGTACTAAGGGGCGCTGCACACGGCTAAGATACTATAATATTTTATCTTAAGATACAATATCGCTCGCCATACAATTCAATGGACTATCACACACTGCGAAGATAATAAGTAATATTTCATATTTTCGTATCTAAAAAAACCTAATAAAACCATTTGCGACTTCTACGCGGACGAAGTCGCGGGCAAAAGCTAGTTTGAAAAAAAATGCTTTGAATCTTTTCAACAAAAATGCTGCTGAAAAAACAGTCGCACATAAAATCAGTACCTACATTAAAACTCCTCAATAACAATGTCTGAAAAATGAAAATAAAAGAATGGTTAAACTTATAAGAAATATTTCTGAAAACGTATTACGTAAACTCAGGGGCGACTTGCAGAAGTAATGACATCGGTAGGTCACCGAAGTTTTTTAATATTGAACTTTTTACCGAACCTATTCGCCAAATATGGATAGCTTTAGCGGGTAATAAATCATTTATCCTGTTTGAAATTCAAAATTCGCGTTCGTTGACTTCTAAATGTTCAATATTAACAACTGCTTCAAATATTTAATGTGGACTCACGATAAATGGCTTTTGTAAAATGTTTATGCACTTTCTCGAAATTGTATACAAAACAAGCGTAATTTTCATAACTTAAGCGTTTATTCAACTGAAATTTTATTAGTTTGTTTTTCGAGAATGTAAATAAACTAACTATCAGAGATCGTTAAAATAAGATACAAAATAAAATACATAATAAAATGTAATTGATGTCTTAAAATAACGCAAAACATCTCACCTTTTTGAGCCAAGCATGGTTTTTATAAAAACAACAAAATATTGACTAACAAAAACAATAACAAAAACCGAAATATTCCTTTTATACAAAACCAAACCGTTTCCTTTGATAACATTCTCTTCAAGTTTTGCGTTATGTTCCAGAACCTTTGAATACAAAGCTACGTAATTTTAAGAAAGAAACAACGCAAAGAAACCGCTGTGTTTGCAAGGGTTCGTAATACGAATTGAGAACAAAAGTCAATTTTATAAAACACTTGGAGAATTGTAGGTCAGCTTGAAACCCGACAATCTGTGTCGGACACCTACTCTAGCTGTTACAGCTGTAATTTGCTTGAGTGGGGACGGAACGTGTCGGTCATTCGATTAGTGTGGGACGAGCGTTCAGCACCGCGTCCACCGGCGCCGTCCGGCCCTGTGCGCCCGCCGAGCGCCGTGCTCACTCTCCACGGAAACGCTGAATTCGACGAACGAGCTCGTACCGATGTGCAGGAAATTATATCTTTTCATTTTCCGCGAATAGTCGTAACATTTTGCCATTTTGCCGAGATTTGATGTATTACTGCGGAAAATCAAAGCTAACACGAACGCATTTCCCACAAGAGAACTCTCATGAGTGTATCAAGGTCAAAATAAACATACTTTCCTAATTTAAATTCTATCTATTTCGTCCTCTCTAGCCTACATTTCAATATTATTTACTGAGAACTCTCGGCGTGAGATACATACTGAATATTGCTCAGTTTCCCCCAAGTTGGCATCTAAGGACGAGTTTATCGTTTTGCAAATTAGTTACGAATTGAAAATGTCTAGTGGTTGGATCGGTGGAGTGTCACGTGGACTGTGGAGGCCTTCGTTATAGGCCGTCGCTAATTAAGAAGTTTCCTCTTCGATTCGATCGGCGCAAATTTTATTACGTCAGGGCTGTCCCAAAAAGCTTGTAAAATTAAATTAGTTCAAACGACGAATCGGATTTCCAATTTTAAGACCGAGACGGCTGTCGTCCTAAGAAACTGTCCGCACCCTTTATATTATTGTTCTTTGTTAGAGGTTGTTCTTACTTATTAGCGTTTCAAATTGCTACCAATATCATCGTGTTTGCTATGGTAATTACTTAGGCATAGGTAATGTTACTTTAATATGCGTATAAGCCCAACCTTGCTACAAGCGTGACACTTTTGAAGTCACTGGTATAGATAGTAACATCAATGGTTTCCCTTAACTAGTTAATGATGCTGTCCGTACCATAATGAACCAATAAACCAACCAACCAATAATAATGTAACCTCTTTATTTCTAGAGAATGACTTAAAAAAATCTAACATTTCGTTAGGTAACATACGAGTAAATGCATGCTTATAATACGAGTAACAAATACTACAAATTCATAAATGCAATTTTTTATTATGAACCATTACATAATTAAAAATTGCATAATAATTTCTAAATAAATATAAAATTCTTATTATTAATTAAATTAACAATTTCAATCAACCAACATTCAATAAATAATAGTTTAATGTTAATTATTGTCATTTTATAATTATAATTTTAAAACAAATGCCATTAAATTGAGGGTAAGATTGTGAGTGAGTACGACTCGCGGAGCCGTAAAGCGTGGTATGAAATGATATGAGCGCAGTAGACGTTGAAATTACACTGATATTATGCCGATGAATTTGTAAATACCATGAGTTTCATTATATATAGCTAGTTTCTGCCAATGGCTTTGCCCACGTAAATGTAGGTTTCTCCATGCAAACTTTGGACACCCGTTTTATCTCTTTAGGGGGTGAATTTTTGGAAAATCTTCTCTTAGTACTCATTTACGTAGGTAATAAAAGGAAACCTTGAGCAAAATTTCGTGTTTCTAGTCTCTTTAGTGTCGGCCGTGCGTTAATATAATATGTCAGTCTATAATTTTCTCATTTTATATATATAGATTGCTTATTCAATTGGAAAATTCTAATAATTTGGGTAATGACGACTTAATAGGTAGGTTATATAGGAGCAATATTCTGCGAAACAATCTGTAATTGGAAATTCAATACATATGAGTCAATTTTAATATTCAGATAATTATTTTTCTCTGAAATTTTGAGTTGGTAGACGATTTTATTTCGACACCGGCTAAGGTTATGCCCCCAGTTGACTTTGCCCTCACAGATTGGTTTAAAAAGTCTCAATTTAATAGAAAGGTAATGAAGATTTATAATATAATAGTATTGGATTGGCAGCTGGGTAATTGACTCATTTTTTATTAAATTATATGTACCGAAACTTAACAAACCATCGAACTTTATCAAAAATAGAAAATAGTTTATTTTTTCAAATTAGTTTTATATTAATTACACCTTTCAAATCTATTGGAAGGGAAAACTGTCAAGTAGCAGAATAAAGATGCATACTAAAATGTGACATCACCGCTACTAGGTTCGATCGGCGGCAACAATCTCTCGCGAAGGGCCTTGTCATAGGCCATGGTCCGAAGCGAGGAGGAGTGATAGGCGGTCGTCTCCTTCTGCAAAGCAGTAATGCTAGCAAAGGATGCGGCCATCACGCCCCAGCCGGCGGGATCCCGATCCTGATTTCCGGCTACCATAGGCGCGGGCTTGCGGACGGCGAGCAATGGGTAGCTCGCCATCCGACCATCCGGTAACCGACCGGACTGAGCCCAAGTAGTCGACGTCGCGTAGTGTTCCACGCACGCCTACATGAGATGTCAGCAAATCGTAGGGGCCCAGCAGGGCCTACTAAGGCCATGGATTCACTTCTGAGAGGAAATAAAAAAGGAGCGGGTTTTAGTCAGTAAAAGTATGACACACCCTCCCGTTCCGCTCAAGGGCGGAACATGTCATTGGATGATTTCCCACCGCCATTAGGTTACGTGTGTACAAAAATACATAGCGAGATATTTCCACCACGACCTCACACTTCCTCATAACCAATATTTGAAATGATGATTGCTGCTTCTTTTAATAACCTATTTTGATTTCGTTTTCAGAAAAAAAAAACTTTTATTGTTTAGTATAAAATATTGCCTAAAATTAAACACCAGAAAATACCCAGTTTTGGATGCAATTTCAAAGGTGACTCTATTATAAAATCGCTTCTACTAGCGATTTTGTCACTCAGTGATAAAGAAGGATCCCACTGGTGAATAAATGTCTAAAATCGGTCCAGTATTTTTTGAGTTTATTTATTACCCAAAGGTTGACTGGTAGAAAATACCTAAGGTATTAAGTCCCTCTCTGTACTTTTGCGAGCATAAAGCATTTAATCTATCTATTTATATATATATATAAAAATGAATAGCAGTTCGTTAGTCTCGCTAAAACTAACGGTTGGACCGATTTGGTGAATTTTTATCTTGGAATATTTGAAATAGTTCAGGGAAGGTTTAAACGGTGAGAAAAAATGGAAAAAAAACATGTAAAAAAATCCGGATACAACGCCATCTTTAATTAAAATGTCATTATAAAATGAATTATGCTGTTCTGGTAAAGCCAGTAGATGGCGTTATCCTTACTATTATGCGGTGCTAAGTTCGCCGGGTCAGCTAGTAAATAATAAAAATAACCCTTTACTCTTTATAGTATTAGGGTAAATACGGTCCGCAACATACTCGTAGACTAAAGTAAATAGTATAAAATAGAGCTACAAATTTGTACGCATCTAATATGCCAATTGGCCAAACTGTGAAACGCTTAAAACGCAATTGAGAGGAAGGGATTTAATTTAGCTACAGAACACACTACACTACACTAGGTGATTTGTTTGCGGCTCATTCAGTCGATTATATATCACTATACACTGATGAAGCTTTTGACAAAAAGCGACATTTTAGAGACTGTCGAACTGTTGAAACATAAGGTATTGGTATCGGCACTGATCTTGAGCGCTGACTGTTACTTGCGCAGAAGTAAAATATCAGGTCTCTTTGGTGGTATGAAGTGAGACGCGGGGGCGGGGAGTGTCAGTGATTGGCTCGCCGCGCATCGCATCATAGACGTCACTTGTGATTGTTTCCCTGCGCTTGCTGCATGTACCTATCGACGACGAGTACATTTCCGTGCCAATAAATTGACTTGTGATTTTTAATCCATCGATTTTATTTTTATTATTGGTTATTTTATTAGTGGTTATTATGTCACCAAAAATGGTTTAGCCGAGAACGCATAACAGGCACACAGAGAAAGTTCCTTTTAAAAGTAGGTAAAATGTTAGGAACAGACAGAGAAACACAGCGACTTTGATTTAAACTTAATTTTAAGATATTAGAAAAAATAAAATAAAATAAGTGTACATTTTCATTGCTATAAGTGTACGTTAGCAAAGCGATCCCCAATCTTTCGTCGAGCGCTCGAGATCCGTGCCGATACCTGTACCTACCTATTAACTATGTGCAGTGACGACGTTAGGGAGGCCCCGGACCCCTGCTCTAGCGAACAAGGCAACGTTCCGGGGCCTCGCTCTTGTAGGGGCATCGCTCTTGTAGGGCCTCACTCTTGTAGGGGCTTCGCTCTTGAAGGGGTCTCGCTATTGTAGGGGCCACGCACAACATTAGAAAATAAGTTATTATTTGAAACTTTTTATTTTGTCCTACCTTTACCTTTCAAAGTAAAGTTTATATAAATAGTAAGATAAGTATCTAATTTCTCAAATTCGTTGACATGTTATCGGTTTTCAGCTCTTGCTTTATGATAAACAGAATAAAATTACGTACTTAGGTAGCTTTTACTAGATTATTGAAAAGCAGTAAATATCAATTTCATATCTTATAAGACATTTAGTACCTAGGTTTATCTTTTTGTGGTATTTATGATTATTCATTTTTATAATATTTTGAAATTTACATACGTAGTACTTTTATGAAGTTTGTATTTTTCGTCTGTCAAAAGAAATATCTAGTTTTAAAGGTTCAGTTGAAAACTAGTGTCAGGCAACTACCACGTAGTTAGTTGTCCGGCATTTTTGCTGAACTGCCTCCCTAGCCTTTTGTTTTGTTCTGGCCACGTGACTGAGCGTTGAGATGACGTCAGAACGCAGGAATCGGAGGCGTGGCCTACTCGAGGCGTTCGACGCAAACGAAACGATCGTAACTTGGCTAGGGAGTCTATAACTATTAGGCGCAGCTGCGAGACACACAATGTTAGTTTTCTTTTTTTAAGCTGTTTATTTTTATATATATTGTGTGTATCTATGTGTGCCAAATAAAATATTTTTCTTTCTTTCTTTATTTGAGTTAAAGAGGACAAAGGCCTAGCAAAGATCTGCTACCCGAGGCCTCGTAACGGTTAAAGCGGCCTCTGTAAGTGATATTTTGGTAAGTAGCGCTTGCCATTCTATACATTTTGAACTTATTGATAATCGTTATTGCTATTTAACAATTAAAATAAAAGATCGAGCGTACTCAAAAATGAATAGTATAAAAAAATACTTTGGTGAATTGTTCTAAAATATTGGGTAATCAAAAATGAAAGAACAAGCGAAACGAGCTCAAGAAGAGCAACCTGTCTCGAATACTTTTTGTTTTTTGTTCTTTTTACCAGTGCTTGATTGCGATCCCACCTGATGGTAAGCAGAGATGCAATCATTGATGGTGAGGCGCACTAGTTTATTAAGAGCCTATTCACTCTAGCCTTGAAGAGACCTAAATTATAGTTGGATGGAAAGACCGCAGCAGGCAAATTATTCCAGTCCTTCGATGTATGCGGTATAAACAACGAAGCGAAACGCTTAGTCCGGACCATTGAAGTTTCAACAACGTAAGGGTGGATACTCGCCGTACGTCAGGTTGTCCGATGGTAGAAAAGAATACGTTCGATTTCCCTTTTTTTTACAAACAAAGAGATACGAGGCGATCAGGTAAGAATGAGGTAAGGCCGCTAATAGCTAGCTATCTGCCGCCTCGGGCCATTGTGCTCTTAGCCTAAAAGTAAATAAGCTACTACTACTGCTTGCCAAGATCGACTGCCTGGATTAACAACCGAGATCAGCCGGTCGATCTTGATCGACCGATAGTCCACTCTTGGTCTACATTTTAAGTCCTTTTGAAGGAAACTTGCTCCAATTTTACTGACATAGTCACTATGACGTCAATAAAGACAAGCTGCGTATAATGGTCAATAAAATTATTTGAGTTGGAATATAGGGGTACTAGGAACCTGCCCCCTCTTCGCACAAGTGCAAATTGTATACACAAACCGTTCTCATTTATCGCTCTTTCTATTAGTAAAAATAGCAACAAACTCCATTGCTCGGTTTAGGAGGAATTAGTGGATATACAGACAGATGCGAATTTTGATTTTGTTCCCTTTGTCTAGAACTTCTGGTCGGTTGTGTAAGCCTAAAACACATAGAAGGAGAAATAAAGAAAGAAGAATATAGTAATAGGTAGTGATAGTGTGTTCTGAAATTCCGCGTAATCTTTAGCGTGTTGGTAATATAAAAAAAAAAAACGATGTGATTACTAATGAAATAAAATAATTTTAATTTTAACACATTTTAATATTAATATAAATATATCACGTAATCATTGAGTTTACCATTGATGACGAGTTTACCATCGAATCGAAAAGAAGAAGAAGAAGAAGAAGAAGAAGAAGACGTAATCATTTTTACAAAAAGGGCAATTATATTTGTGGACGTACATATACTCATTCATAAACACGCACACATACACAACACTACACAATTACACATACAGCATGATATAGTTGATTTAAATGATTAATTTTAATTTTAATTTATTTAACTTTAATTCTTTTATTTTTTTGTTATTTTAACTTTAATTATTTTAATTTTTAATTATTAAATTTTTAAAATACTTTTTAAAACAAATTACCTACCTTTATAAAATTGTTTACAATAAATTTGTGAGGGCGTTGACTCCTGACATACAGGCCCGCCTAGTTCGGGAGTCAGAGGCTTCATAAATTATACCATTATTATTATTATGCCAATAAAAAATTATTATTATTATTAGTTTAAACACTGATTAGCAGATTATTCTTTAATTCAAAATGTTTTAGGAAGCATTTGAACTTCAAATCCGGCAATCAGTATTTAAACGAGCGAGTTTTATAAATAAAGTTGTTAGTCTTTAAGTCCCGGATTAATAAAGCGCTATTTATTAAAGAGCCCATCTTAAGTGCCCACTTGATGTTCTCCGATAAATGAGTTTATTAAATTATCATTTTTGATTTTCAAATGTAAGAAATTCAGATATCGAAACTATTATTGAATTTTGTGGGTCACTTTAATAGTGTTTTTATTAATACAAGAATCTAAGAAAGTGCTATGGATTTGTGCAAAAGTGAAAACGGACGTTATTCTTAATATTTACACTATGTATATCCTTATCTACCTATTATAGAGCAGTAGTGGCCGAGTGGTAACGGCCCCGACTTACGAGTTGTAGGTCGCGGGTTCAAACCCAACCAGCCAATAAACTCTAAAGCGGGAACACAGAGTCGGAACTACATTAGACCGACGCACATTTGGGCGACGCCTGAGTTGTATGTAGCGACGTGTCGCGTGGCTTGGGTCTAATGTAGCTCGTCTAGTATTAGGTACCTATTAAGTAGAACTACATTGAACCCACCTACATTGAATTGAGCAGTGGTGGTTAAGTGGTAACGGCCCCAGCTTACGAGTTGTAGGTCGCGGGTTCAAACCCAACCAGGTGCATTACTTTGTGTAATTTATTTCATCACCACTGCTCTCATAACGGTGAAGGAATACATCTTGAGGAAACCGGCATGTCCTAGAACCAAAAATTCGAAGACATGTGACATCCACCAACCCGCACTGGGCCCGCGTGGTGGATTACGGCCCATTCCCTCTCCTAGAGAGGATGCCTGAGTCCCAACAGTGGGAACATTATAAGGCCGACTATGCTATATCCCTATCACCCTGTATTTTGAGAGGTCTGGCTCTTATCACAAGAGCCAGACCTCAGGATATCCTAGTACAAGAGCCAGAGCACCACTGATGTCTGTGTGTAGTGTTTTTTTATAATTTATTATAATTGTATTATAACTTATAATAATAATTACAATAAATAATAATTGCCCTCAATTCTCTCTATAGTTTATCTCTCAATAGTCTCTTAGGCTAGACTTTAATCAATTATTTTTTAGAAAATTGTTATTAATAATATAGTAGGTACAAAAAAAAAAACTTTAATGAAGGGTTTAGCACTTATTGTCTCCTTTTTACCCGACAGCAAGAAGGGTTATGTTTTTCGCGCGTATCTTGTATGTATTTAGGTATGTAATATTCTTTATTACCTCATATTTTCCGAACCGTTGATCGGATTTATATAAGTAATATATCTTTAGATTCGTCTTGATAATCCAAGTGTTCTTAGATAAGTGACGTTAAAAAAAACAACATAACGATTGTGAGACGCTATACTTTAGAGAAAAAAGAAATATATACTACTATGTGGGTATCAAATTAAAGGGCTCGTCATGAGGATTCCAAAATGATATATCATGACTATATTAAAAAGAAAAAATAGGAAATATGTTATTTATTATCTGCTAACTGTTCGCTACTTCGTTACTCCCCTTTTTGAAGCAATCGTGTAAAATCGTGTTATCCGTTTCAGAGACATATCATATAAAACCTGGGAATTAGGTCCCGTTCCCGCAGGAAAATTAAAAGTAGCCTAAGTAACTGCTCCTGCACTACTGTAACATTTGCTATCCGTAAGTAAATGCCCCATAAAAATCGGTCTAGCTGTTTCGTATATTAGCTAGAATAAACCGACAGATAACAAAAAACTTCACTTTTTGATAGAAGTATCGAATACACTTTAATTATACATTTAGTGAATAAATGTTTTTTTTTTAATTATTATTTAACAAACGCCGTATTTAGCTGTATGACTAGGTAGGTTTGTGAACTTTAAAGTGGAAAATGTACGCCAAAAATAGAGTGAATAAATAGCGATATCTGATTACAATAACTAAAAAGTGCAAAATCAAAAAATAAATAAAACTAAATAAAAAACCCGACTGCGTAAAAATAACTTAAAAAGAAACCGAAAAGAAAAAAATAAGTTCAATACAACAGCGCAGAAACTAAATTAATTGCATTAATTTAAACACATAAATTAACACAAATAATAAATTCTAATACGGAACATATTAACTGCAACAGTTAGGACCCATTAAAATACTCGTAATCAAGACTAAAATCATTCCATTTAATATGTCCGTATTAGAATTTATTTATTTAATCTTTATGCAATAATAAAAGGGACAAAAATGGACTTAATGCCTTAGGCATTCTCTGCCAGTCAACCAGTAATCGTTTATTATTTGTGTTATTTTATGTGTCTAAATTAATGCAATTAAATTGGTTTCTACGCTACTGGATTGAACTTGTTTTTTCTTTTCAGTTTTTATTTAAAGTAATTTTATGCAGTCGGGTTTATTTATTTATTAAATTTATTTTTTTGTTGAATTATTTTCGAGGAATTGTGAAATAATTGGAAAACTCATTTTTTAAAACTCTTTATAAAATCTATTATAAAATAATCCTCTCATGATGCCTTTTCTAAAATCAGACATTGACAGTTCTTCCATTCATCAGCGAATAGAGCTAGTCCAGGATGAGATTGCGGTTTGCTCTGCCCACTGCCACTTAAGTTTAGCGATTCTTCAGACTATCCCCTATACCATGACGTTTACAGTAAGATTGTTTCATTCTTATTTCCAGTGTGGGTAAGAAATAGCGCTAGACAACCTGTATAGCTCTGTCTCTTACCCACACTGAAATAAGAATGAAACAATCTTACTTTGAAAGTCATGGTAACCCCGTATGTCTGTAAACTGGTCCTCAATTTTTCAATCCTTCTGCGATCACGCAAGGAAACTCCGAGCATATCCCTTTCCATTGCTCTTTGGGTGACTTACAGTTACATGTTCTATGAATAAAAAAACAAACACCAACAGTGTACTGCGTGCGCATCCACAAAAGAGAGAGAGCATCGCTTTAATCATATCATGACACTACCATTCATCAGTGAATAGAGCTAGTCCAGGATGAGATTGCGGTTTGCTCTGCCCACTGCCACTTAAGTTTGACGATTCTTCAGACTATGTCTGTAACCTGGTCCTCAATCTTTCAATCATTAATGCGATTACGCAAGGAAACTCTGAGCATATCCCTTTCCATTGCCCTTTAGGTGACTTACAGTTACATATTCTATAAGTAAAAAAACATGCTTGTTTTGCACCAACAGTGTAATGCGTGCGCATCCACAAAAGAGAGAGAGCATCGCTTTAATCATATCATGACACTACCATTCATTTGAGGCTACCTGTTAAAAGCTTACAGTACAATTTGCTTTGATTGATAGAGTGGTCCATTTATCAATGTCATTTGCCGAATCAGTGATATAAAGCCATTGGGTTGGAGTGTTCCTCTTGTTTTATGAGCCGCTTCATTTTAAGATCCCGTGGGGTAATGTGTAATGGATGGATATAAATCACTGGCTATGCCGTGTTACTTACTAAGGGAAGTTTCTTTTAGGGTTATATTTACCTTTATTACTGAATACCGAATAGAAAAGAATTTTATTTTGTGTATTACCCATATTTGCAAAACAAAATTCCATTCTATTCTATTCTTGTTATTATTTTATTTATCTTTTGTATGTATGTATTTAGAAATGTATAATAAGTAGGTACGTTTATCAGTTATCAGGTACTCTATACCACAAGCTCTGCTTAGTTTGGGACTAGATGGCGTTGTGTGAAAGTTGTGGAATATATTGTCCAATATATTTTCAAATTCCAGGAACTCATGGTTTAATAATAACCAGAGATCGTAATAGGCAGAGTATATTTACCTAAAGTTCGTAGAACTAATTACACAAAGAGCTGACAATTACCTCCTCTAAAATTCAGAAATCATAAGCATGACGATCAAATTCCGAAATAATTCTATAATACAATTTTATTCGTAACCATTTTTCTACGTTGGAAATCATCAAACGACTCCTCTCGCTCTAGGCGGAGCAAGAGAGTGTCAAACTTATACTGACTAAAATCCACCTGTTTCTTCAGTTGCTTTTTGTGATTCAGAGCTAGGATTCTATCGAATGATCCCGCAAAGTAATTACCATTGTTATGTTAGGTAGACAAATTCTAAAATAAATTACTGAAATGGTTTTATGTTCCCAAATAAATATTTTTATATTTTTTATGGTTCTCAATAGCCACGGTGTCGTGTAGTAAGGAAACATGTAAATTTTAAAGTGCCTCATAAGTTCAGTCCCTACGAATCTATTATGTTAAAGTGGCCGCTGGCGGTCGGTTCCAATTTTTTTATCATTTTCGGTATAAACCTAATGTCATAACAATGTTATTGAAGAGTGCTCAAGCTAGCAAAGTGATAAAATTATACTTAGAGGGTAAACATATATCTAAATAAAGTATTCAAGTGAAATGTTTTCCTTTTTTTATATTTGAAGTAAGTCTATCTAAAGTTGAAATTAATGAGCAATGAAAAAAATTAATGAGCATTGAAAATCTTGAGTTATCGTGTCATTTTATTGTGTCAAATTTAAGTTACCTTGACTTTATGATAATTGGCAACAATTATAATGGTAGCCTACATTTTTTCATTTTCCTAAGAGTTTATTCTGGTGATGCTCATTAGTCATTACTAGTGACTTCCGTTCTGCCGAAATAATTCTGAAAAAAGATTTATTGAATACTAGACAGTCACATCGGTCCTTTTAGTTAGTTTTCTTTAAATACAAAATTAGAAGCAGTCGTATTTTGTGAGATGGAGTATGTGAGTGTGACTAAATTGATGAAAATACTCTTAGCTTCGCCGCTTCGACTGCGGCGTGCCATGCGCGACGCGACGACTGGTGTGTATCGTCTGAGGTGCGGTCTGTGCCTACATACTAAAGCTCTATGATTGTCGCTATTCTTCATACTTTAGACAGAATAAAAAAATTACAATATTCTTCTCGATATGGTGCTCAATTGACTCACTTATACAGAACTTGCTCCAATTAAAAAATAAATCAAATTCAGCATTCTGAAAAAGTGCCTGAGGAACCTATTACGCTTCACAACGTTGCGTTAAGCACTCAAGCCAACCTTAATTTAGTTCTCGGCGCAATATTCTAAGTTCTAACCCACCAACATAATCAAGTAAAATTAAATTCATTACTTCGCTCATACTTGCAGCAGCGCTTCAAACTTGTAGCCAGAGGTTGTTTGAACGACTCTTCTGTGTGTAGTTAGTCGCTGCAGATAAGTCGACGGCAGCTCGACGACGAGTACTATCGTGCGCGAAACGTTGAGGAACGTTGCCTGACTTGTTCAAACCCCGTCTGTCTCCCGGCTGGAATACTTCTCGACGTTTCGAGTTCACTCCAGTCTCGAGCCCTACACGGAAACAGCTACTTCTTTTGTTTCAAGCTTCGGTTATGAACGTTTAAAACTTTCGAGATTCGAACAAATAGTGACGTCTAGGCTAGGACGGACGGTGTTCAGACGACTGGCGGTCAAGTCAAGTGGATCATAATGAGCTACATGGTATGGTCTAGTGGTAAAATAGTCAGGTTTATAACGTAAGAGCTGAGCTTTCATGTGAATTATGAAACATAATGTCATGTGAACATAAGTTCACTAGCTTCGTCTACACTATAATAATATTATAACCAGTCGGGTGAAAAGGAACGATTTGTATCATTTTTATTTGATTTGTATCGTTTGTGATTAAACTCAAAAGCGAAGGTGGTGTGATGATCTGATCATGTTTGTGGAGCAAACTCGCCAGATATCGCTAATATACACAGACAGAGAGGTTTGTAAGGCGAAGAGCGAGGCCCTTGCCCAGCAGTGGGACACTATACCTACTAGGTAATTAAAAAAAAAAGAAAACTGAAAAAAACTAACTGAGATTGAAAAAAAATTCAGTCAACTACTTTATCGAAAAATAACTATTTTTGTTCAGAGAATGACTTAACTATATAAATTCTGGCGAAGTCATATAAGTGTGTCAGACTAATTATAAGTAAATTCACGATGCGTGTAAGGAAAGCAGCACTAATAAATTTCCACCAGGATCCCGACCCCGATGTCAGGTCACCGTAGGCGCGGGCTTGTGGATGGCGAGTAATGGGTAGCTCGCCGTCCGACTGTCCGTTAACCGTCCAGCAGACCGAGCTCAAGTCGTCGACGGCGCGTACTGTTCCACGTGCGCCTCAAGGACATGCCAGCAAACAGTAGGCGCCCGGCAGGGTGGAAACCCATTGGGGCCAAGGGTTTGCTTCCGAAAGGAAAACTCGGCCTTGGTATGAAAGGCAACGAAGAAACAGGAGTGGGTTTTTTGTCAGTAAAAGTCTGACACATATCCTCGCGCTCCGCCCAATTTTCCCACCGAAAAAAAAGCACAAATAAATTAAAATAAATAGCTCTTTAGATATGAGGCTTACGATTAATAAATTGGTGTTACATAACAAAACATCCTCCCGTTGAACCCGAGTAGCGTACGCACGAGTGTAGAAATAATGAGAAAAATCAGGTTACCTCGTTACTTGACACTATCGCCGCCGGCAAAACAAGTGAGGAAATGAAAGACCGAGCAAATGTCGAATAAAATGAAATAGCTTTCCGAGCATATCACAAAATTGATCCAACATTCTATACCGTAACCCAACAATGCCGCCCGGAAAATTGGAGTGTTGCCATTTTTTAAAAACAAAACGTCAACTAGCAAGATGAGCCCTGATTCGTGCAATGATATTAAATTTTACCTGAGACTTGATTTATGGAACGCGGGGGAGAGGTAATTTCCTCTGCGGAAGTGTTGCCATGGCGACATGTTGTTCGCAGGCTCCAGCGAGGAATCTTGAAAATATGACCGTAATGTGTTGGTTATTGTTACGTGTTTTTATTCTCGCCTTTTCGGGCACCATAAGAAGTTTATAACTTCGTGTAGTCTCGCCTTATGACCCGGTTCGTGAACAGAAGTGAATGTCGCAATGGTGCCGGCGCCCCAGTGGTACTATAAATGATTGCTATGAATGGCGACTACTTTATTTTACTTAAACCTTTGTGGATTACTCTTTGCTACTTGGAAACTTGACTGTGGTGTACGCTTTTCTTCGAAGTATAAATGGCAAAGAGAGCAAAGAGAACTTTGATAGGGCTTCCAACTTGCACTACAGTTTTCAAAAATGAAAACTTAAAACGGTAAATTCGTTCTTAATCTTTAAGAGCCTATTACACTACTCGATATTCAGACAGTCTTAGTCAATATCGCGTAGTGTATAAGGGTTAGACCGGTCTTACTCGGAACAAAAATAAGACTGAGTCTGAATATTGTGTGCTGAATATCGCGTAGTGTAAATAGCCCCTTTATTATTATTTATTACTAAAAGTTGCCTGCGGCTTCGTCCGCTTGATAGTGGAAAATTATGCCAAGGGAATATATTTCCGGGATAAAAGTATCCTATGTGCTTTCAAGACATGGTCTACCTTGTGCCAAGTTTGATCGAATTCCGTTCAGCCGTTCTAGCGTAAAGAAGCAACAGACATACACACACACACTTACAGACTTTCGCCGTACAATATTAGTATGATATACTTTATTGTACAAGAGAAACATTTACAAAAACACTAGGCAAGTGCGAGTCGGACTCGCGCACTGAGGGTTCTGTACAACTCACCTTTGAAAACAGTTCAATTCTCGAACCGAGTTACAAAGATTTTTCCGAATCGTAAAAAGTTTTTTGTGACGTAACTACAAATTTACAGTTTTCAGATTTTTTCCTATACTCGTGCTATGAGACCAAATTTCAGGATTCTAGGTCAATGGGAAGTACGCTATAAATTTTGATTCCCTTTAGAGTGTCGAAATACACGTCTTTTTTGCGACTTAAACGGCCGTATCTTTTTTTTTGTTAACTCAGAAGTTTCATTTTTTCACAGCTTCGAGGGACCGCAGACCTTAGTATATAGTTTTAATTTCAAGTCATTACCTCCACGCGTTCCCAAGATAAAGGGTCTTGACAGACAGACAGATAGAGACAGACAGACAGACAGACGGATGGACAACAAAGTGATCCTATAAGGGTTCCGTTTTTTCGTTTTGAGGTACGGAACCCTTTGACGGCAAACCGATTTTTTTTTTGGTTTTATCAAAAGCTCAGATGAAAGATTTACCTATTACTACATTATAGCTCCCTTCAGCTCTACTTTACATATCCTCCACAAAGCTCTTATAATACGCACATTATGTTCCACACTTAAATACTTAATGTATCATGTTTCGGGTCTCATCTTTTTGTCATTAGTCGCACAATGGCGTGCGATATGAGGTCTTGACACACAATTAATATTGCACGTTCTAATAAAGGATGACTTTTAGACGACATTGACGCGACAAAGATCCGGCCCTTGGCTTAGTCGCGGGAATATGTGTGAGTATTAAGTTTCTATTGGACTTTGCTCAACTGTATCCTGATTATATAGGCTCTGTAACCCCAGTAGTAAGCATATTTGAACTAACCTTATTGCTTTTCTGACTAAAATGTTCCTTACCTCGCCTTAAGGATGCTTTGTTTTAGTTAAAACGGGACCCTGTTACTAAGACTACGTTGTCCGTCTGTCAATCCATCTGTCATTCATCTCATGAACGACGACTCTCATGAACGATAGCATTGTATAATGTAGAAGCACTTTTTTTTTTCAAGTTTTGTGAATGTGAAGTACTATGGAGCATTTTTATTAGGTTACAACTTGTTTGAAATTACGAGCATGGCAGTTGAGAGTTTGTCATGCTTACTCAAAAGTCTCGCTGATGGTGGCACGTGTTATTGGGTCATTCAGTTCCCTTCAAAATGGTTGAGCTGAGTGGGGCTGATGTACGCGTCATGCTCGTGAACGGGTGCCGTCAGTTGAGACTGGTCATCTCTTAGCTGCCATTGGCTTAATTTAATTTCTATTTTCTAATTCGTTTTTTTTAACTATTATTACTTATCTACATTGTGCTCACATATTAGAAGCGACAAGAAATATGTAACCAAGATTTATGTAACTCATAATATGATTTAAAAGAGTGTCCATGGAGTTTCATACACGTTATTCTCCATAGAGATCTACCCTTTGGAAGGTGCAATTTAGCTTCACTTGTTTTTTTTTTGACTGACCTACATTTTGACAATTTAAAAGTGCCTGTAATTGGTCTATTTGAAATAAATGTTTCTGATTTCTGAACCGTGATAGTTAGACAGTTGTGTTCACAGATGTTATATTTCTGTAGTCGCTACAACAACAAATACTAAAAAATAGAATAAAATAAATATTTAAAGGGGCTCCCATACAACAAACGGTACTAAACGGGAGGGTACAGAACCCTTCGTGCGCGAGGCCGACTTGCACTTGGCCGGTTTTTTATCGTATAAATGTGAGCTAGGTGGTGTGTGAGAAAAAAAATCGACCAATGCGATCATTTTGTTTTCCTAGCTTGGCTTAGCACAGGTCAGGTGGAAAAGGGTTGGCGGCGGCAAGATATTGAGGTTTGAAAAATTTGTGCTTACATGCAAAGATATAATATGTGCGTGATTTTTTTTCGGTGTGAAAATCATCCAATGAAACTCCTCGCACTAGGGTGGTGCGAGAGGGCGTAACAGAATTTAACTGACTAAAAACCCACTCCTGTTCCTTCGTTGCCTTTCTTACCAGGGCCGAGTCTTTCTTTCAGAAGCAGACCCTTGGCCCCAGTAGGCTTCGACCCTGCTGGGCCAGTACGCAGTACAGTACGCGCCGTCGACGACTTGGGCTCGGCGAGCTACTCATTGGTCGCCGTCCGCAAGCCCGCGCTTATGGTATGTGTGTGAGTGATGCGTAGCGAGAAATGAGTGCGAGGGATGTCACCCGCCTTCCTCGTTATCAGCACAAATGTGTGAGTTGAAATATTTGTGAACGAACCCACGGAACAGGGGTAATTATTTAGTGTTGATAGGACAACGGTATCAGCTACACACCATGTCATAGTCACCGTCCGGACCGAACCCAAGTCGTCGACGGCGCGTACTTTTCCACGCGCGCCTCAGGGAGATGTCAGCAAATTGTACGGGCCCAGCAAGGTCGAAGCGTACTGGGGCCACGGGTAGTGTGAAAGCGAAGCCCGGGGCCCCGGGATGAAGGCAAAGAAGGAAAAGGAGTGGGTTTTTAGTCAGTAAAAGTCTGACACTATCTCTTGCTTCGTTCAAGAATGGGATTTGTCATTAGATGATTTTCCCACCTAAAAAAAAACCATGTCATAGCTCCTCTACGCGTCTTTGCTTGGCCCAAGCTCCACGCACCACTTTGTTGGAAAAAACAATCCCATATTTTCACGTTGCTGCTACACATCTTGTCAGCGGCCAGATATCTGGTATATCTCAAGTGGAAAAGCACCTTTAGTGGGTGCGATGTTTCAGTTTTATAAAGTTAAAGAAAAGTAAATTAGTTGAGTGCTTCTGGTGCGACGGGGCATTAGATCTGGAGATCACGGAGATTAATCTGGCACGTGAGTTCTTAACTTCAGTTAACGTTTTACGTGTGATGTCGATAAATTTTTAACGGTTGGCGCAGTGCTTGATAGATTGGCTGCTGCGATGCGTGTTCGGGTTCGAATCCCGCACGGGTCTATTTGTAGGACCTACAGATAGATTTATTTTTTATTTATTTGTGAATGAACCCATGATATTGGGGCAATTCCTAGTGTGGGACACACTAGGAATTGCCCCAATCATGGTATTAAAAAAACTGGGCAAATGTGAGTCGGACTCGCGCACTGAGAGATTCGTACAAACTTACCTGTTAGAACAGTTCAATTCCACGCCACGCCACGCCTTCACGTGACACGCGTCATGTTGGGGGGCAACCAATTGCCATTCTGCGAGGGCAACGGTAACCCGCCGACCACATCATCATTTTGTCCTTTTTTTTCGTCTGTTTTCAAAGCTGTTAAGAAACATTCTCATTACCCAGCAGACAGGTCTCAATCTAAGCAAAGCAATATACATCTGAAGATTTATGCCAATTACTAACTGCCACCTACACCCTACCTACCCTACCTGGTACCTACATCACGCCATAAAAGTAAAATTGAATGAAATCATTAGACTTGTGAAAGTAATTTCAGGCGTATTGTGTTATTAAAGTCAATGAATAAACTTCCCTTATAATTTATCAGCCTCATTTTTAGCCATAATTACATTTCAGTGGAAATTGGAAAAAGAAAAAAGTAATTTTAATGTTGTGTTATATTTGACCTACGGAAAGTGCGAGCTTAAATAAAATAGGTCATCATTTATGATTCTATTTACTTGCGTTTACAGCAAAGTTAACGTTAAATATAAATAATTTATTTCAATTGGGCCATTAAGTCAACTAATAGGCAAATCATATACTTGTAAGTATAGATCTGCTAGCGGCTTCGCGTAGCATATAAGCATAATCAGCCTTTTAATGTTCTCACTGCTGGGACTCAGGCCTCCTCTCTAGGAGAGGGAATGAGCCTTTAATCCACCACGCAGGCCTAGTGCGGATTGGTGAATGTCACTTGACTTCGAATTTTTGGTTCTAGGACATGCTGGTTTTCTCACGATGTTTTCCTTCACCGTTTTGAGAGCAGTGGTGTTGAAATAAATTACACAAAGTAATGCCCCTGGCAGGGTTTGAATCCAAGACCTACAACTCGCTAGTCGGGGCCGTTACCACTCGGCCACCACTGTTCTCACTTCGGCTTCGCGTGATAATAGAAAATTATTCTAAGAATAAAAAGTATCCTATGTGCTAGGACATGATCTACTCGTGTACTAAGTTTCATCGTAACCTGTTTAGCCGTTCGAGCGTAAAGAGGTAACAAACATACACACACCATCACACACACATACGCCTTTATAATATTGTTATTATTATTGTGATACATACCTGTCAAAAATAAGTATTCAAATAATTTTCGCTGTAACATTTCTATGAAAAGTGCCGAGCTTCAGCACGAAAGCAAAACAAAAAAAAATAGCTTTTTATTTCTTACAGATAACTAAATAAAATTATAAATTTGATAAAAATTAAAAATAATAACGTTTAAAAGTTAAAAAAAAAAATTTCGTTGATAAATTAATTTCATGCAATGTCGATGTTTATATATTATTAAATTTAAAAAAAAACACGTAATAGAAGTCAAATGATAATGATGTAATTGATATTTAAACTGTGTAAATGCTCATTCCATGTTAATTTTATGTTCGTTCTTCAAATGAAGATTTAAAATAAGCAAAGGATTGCTATTCAATTTTCTTACATTTTTATGTGAATGGTATTTTCTATTTGTTCTAGTTCGTACGTGTTCCTGTGCTCAGTCGTTCACAGGGAAGAAAATATCAAATTCTGAGTCGTAGCCGTGTCTCAGATGAACAGAATGGCTGTTGTGCACTCACAAACGTAGAATAATGTCTCACAGTGCATATTTTAAGACTTTATTTCAAAGACTTTCTATTGCTTTTGTTTTTGAAAGGAAGTTGAAAAGACAGTTGACTCGAAGTGTGTTCTTGAGTTGTAAAAGTGAATAAAGAATTTGATAAAGCATCATTTTATTCGGCCTTCAACACACTATAGTTCTAGAAGTGTTGAAACTGTTTATAGAAAAACATCTTTAAAAAAGGGTTATGGAACCTTATCACACCACTTTTGTAAAGTGATGTCAGTAAACCGTAAGGGCCCGGCAGGGCCGATTTTCTGAAAAGAAAACCCGTGGTCTTAGAACACTGGTGTGGTTTTCGTCGGTAAAAGTCTGAGTCCTGCTCCATCTAGACCAGGAGAAGTCATTAATGATAGCCCATACAAAAAATAATATTAAAATGGCGAAAGTTTGTATGTATGTATAGGGACCGCGTCATCAACTGGTTACCCCCTTTTCTAAGGTATTTTCAATGTGAGAGGGTTACCCAATTGATGCAGCTGTCTGAACATGTGTGTGTGTTTGTTACTCCTTCATGCTCAAACGGCTGAACGGATTTCGATGACAATGTGTAGGCTAATTTATAGTGGGGAAAGTAATTAAATTCATTTATTATAACATATAACCCATTTAAAAAACGTCCACATTAGATCATTACAAAATTAAACAAGTCGATGCCGCTGGCAAAAGCTAGTTAAGGCGAATAGTCCCTTGAACATCTGGCCGGAGTTAACTGCACGCATACTCGTACTGGCCGCCCGCGCCCGCATAGAGCCTTGCTGGCTTTCAAAAACTATTTTCTTTGCGAGATATTGATTTATTTACTTATGTAACATGATGTGTGATGTACATTCTGAAGAACACTTAACCAGCAATTTTATTGTGTAAACAAATTTTTAACGATCAAAGCCGTTTGAAAGGAGTAGGAAAAACAAGCGAAAAAAAAACATGTTGTTAAAAACAATTTTGGGCATAAGTCTTATGAAAAAATCATATGTTGACAATGTTGTACATAAATCTATAATAAACATATATTTTTTGTTGTTACCGAGGAGTAGGCTTTAGAAAGTCACTGTTTTATGGTTCTGTTTGGGAGTTAGGGCCTTAACTTACTTTTGCGAGAGTATTGCATGAAACTAATCATAATATAGGTCTTATTGACACAAAATATCAACGATTGCATCACTGCTTACCATCAGTTGGTATCGCAGTCAAGCACTAGTTTATATCAATTAAAAAATATATTGATAGTTTGTAACATTATTTACCTGCCTACACTTATGTAGGCACAGACTTGTAATAAGATTTATATGTTATGCAAAACTGAAAATCCACGTGGATTTCGTCTACGCCTGGTAAAATGTGCAGGCATTGCATGCGAGACGTGAACGTGCTCTCCGTCCAATACCCTGCTTTGGCTTGTCTGTCAAACTCAGGAATTTATATTTTTCGAGCAGAATCCTCCGTGAAGCACCTGAATAAAAATACATTGCGTTTATTGACAGTTATTTTCGATTAGTTTTCTTATAACATATACAGTTCAGTTACTAGCTGAATCAGTAAATGGTGTTCTGCCATATAAACTTATCAAAGAAAAAAATGGAGGTGGGGGTAGGAGGTAAGAAATAGCCTACGACCTATTCGCAGATCTACCAAATATTCTTAAAAAAAAATCATAAAAATCGGTCAAGCCCTTTGAAAGCAGTTTGATAACAAATACTATGACATGAGATGGTTTTAATTTAAAAATAAGTATTAAAAATAAATTTCTTTAAGTTGGCAAGTTAATGTTTCTCTTTAAATTTACTCGTATTACAGTTTTAAGTCTATGATTCTGTAATATTGCTTTAAATTTACACTCACGAGATTTTTTTTGAGGTGGGATTCGTCCTGCTCTCCTGCTCTAGGTGGAGTGAGAGGCTGTGTTAGGCTTTTACCGACTAAAAGCTGTGTTGCTTCAGTTGCTTTTTGCATTCCAGGGACGCAATAACTTTTTCGAACAAAGCTGTACTCCAACGATAAAGTGTGATGAGAACCGGGAGCACTTTGCATTGAAGTGGGAAAATCTCGGTTAGTATCTATAAAGCTAAAAATACAAAATCCTGCATTGCGATATCAGTGACTTCCACATTTAGAACATATACAATTTCCCGAAATCAAAGAAAAGAAGAGTAAGAAAAAAAAAGAAGGAGAAAGTTGCACGGGCCAGACACCACTCCACTTTGGTTTGACGATACTCATTTTTTTTTAATTGTTTTAAACTAGTGCTTGACTGTGATCCCACCTGATGGTAAGTAGTGATGCAATCGTTGATGGTAAGGCGCATTAATTTATTAAGAGACTATTCACTCTAGCTTTGAAGACACCTAAATTATAATCGGACGGGAAGACCGTAGCAGGCAAATTGTTCCAGTCCCTCGATGTACGCGGTATAAACGTCGAGGTGAAACGCTTGGTCCCGAGAGGTTTCAAAAACGTAAGGGTGGATACTCGCCGTTCGTCGGGTTGTTCGATGGTAGAAATGAGATGGTGGAATCAAGTCGTGCAATTCCTGCGCACACTCCAAAATGCATCCTGTAAAACATCGAAAAGCTGGCTACTCTAAGCCTGTGCTCAAGGCTTTGTAGATTGGACTTAACTCCCTTTTCGTTTTAAATATCGCAGCATATTTTTTTTTTTTTTTTTTTAATTGATATAAACCAGTGCTTGACTGCGATCCCACCTATATGCTGAGTTAGGCGCCTTGAACAGATTTTAAAGTTTTTTTTTTCCATACTTAAAATTCGAATGTATGTGTGAGGTACGAATAAACGTTTTTTCTTTCTTTCTTTTCAACGTTTGGAGGTTTGCAGAACTTTACATGCTATTCCGACATACCTTTAAAATAGTATTCATTCAAAAATGGATGAAAAATATTCACGTAATGGAATGTTATAACAGGCACGCAGTCATTGCATTTATTAACATTTTATTGTGGAACAGAAATAAAAATTTACATGTAAATTAATTTTGTGACATAAAATACTTTTCATTTGTCTGCCTTGTTGTTTTTACCAGGCTTTTAACTGTTAATAAAGTTTTCCTTTTGTGAATTGTATTGAGTTGTGGAGCTGTATTTTGTTAAGGGGTGATTCTATATTTATTTAAAATATGGCGTCATTGATTTGATTGAATAAAAAAATAAAATGGAAACAAAAATAGACTATGTGTGTAAACAGGGACGTAGCTACCACTTTATCAGCCGTATCAACGATATGGGGCCCCCGGGCTATAGGCGCCCCAAAGTGTGCAATAATTCGTAACATGTTACCCACAACCTTAAATTCTCTTCTTGTCTGACTAGGAGAGGGAATGGACCGTAATCCACCAGGCGGGCCAAGTGCGTGTTGGTGAATGTCACATGTCTTCAAATATTTGATTCTAGGACATGCCGGTTTCCTCACGATGTTTTCCTTCACCGTTTTGAGAGCAGTGGTGAAGAAATAAATTACACAAAGTAATGCGCCTGGCTGGGTTTATACCCGTGATCTACAATTCTTAAGTTGGGGTCGTTACCACTCGGCCACCACTGCTCTCATATATTGTCATGCGGCGTTAATTTCGCCTATGTGCCACTATCGTTCATGGAACATAGCATGATCAGCTTTATACTGATTTCATTGCTGAGATTTAGGCCTCCTCTCTAGGAGATTTCATCCATTATCGTACATGAAGTTTAAATTAATTAATGTATATACAATGCGGGTAAGTATTTTTTTGAAATGTAAAATCGGTGGGGCGAGAGGGCGTGTTACACTTTTACTGACTAAGGGCGGAATTCACCAATAAAACTAATCGCGTTTTAACGTTTGGCTCGCATAATCGCGTTTAGCCGCTGTCAGTAGTGTCATTTGTCTGTATTTTTCTTTTGTTGTATTTTTACAAGTGACACCGCTGCCACTAGACAGCGGCTAAACGCGATTACGCGAGCCAAACGTTAAAACGCGATTAGTTTTATTGGTGAATTCCATCCTTAAACTCAGCTGATCAGCGTGATCCTTCAGTTGCCTTTTTCGTCCCAGGGCCACGGTAACTCTTTTAAACATTCCCTCAGCTCGTGTAGGTAGCTATAACATAGCAACAGATAGCGCAATGCGTCTGATATGAAGTACAAGACAGCTCGGATAAATTTCTCAACGCTAATGCGTTTCTTTCTCTATTCCTTATTATTTCTTTATTTTCCTTTCTTGGCTGTAATACTTCGCTGACACGCTATAGGGTGCTTGTTACTGCAACATTAATTCCATTCAGTAAAAATTGTAGACGAAGATTTTTTTTTTTTTTTTAATAAACTGTGGAGTGATTACTTTATTTTTTCATCCCGTGAAATTGTCTTTTCAGTGTCATCTAGTTGAATTATATTGTACAATCAAAGCATTCATTTCAATAAACTATTTACAAGCACTTTTGAATTGTCAAGAAGTCAGTCAGAAAAATGATGCTAATTGCACATTCTATAGTGTGGATCTCTATGGAGAAGAATGTGCAAAAAACTTCATGGACACTCTTTTCACTATTACCTATGGTTTGAAAAAAAAACAAAAAAAAAAACAAATTTTAAATATAGAAGTTAAAATAAGCCACTGGCAGCTAAGAGATGACCAGTCTCAACTGACAGCGCCTGTTATCCTAAATACACATACACACGCACACACACACACACAGTACAGTACCCAACTCAAAAGGAACGTATACACAACAAGATTGTTAATAACTGTATTAACTAACAATCATGTTTGTATACGGCCCTTTTGCGGACTTCCGAGTCCCTCAGGTAAAACTCATATCAATATTTGCTCTGCCTTCATGCAAAACTGGATTTACTTGGAAAACAACTTCTATTGGGGTCAGCTACTGACATACCCTCCCGAAGAATCGCCAAACTTAAGTGGCAGTGAACAGGGCATATTGCTCGCAGAACAGATGGTAGTTGTGGCCGAAAGGTTTTGGAGTGTCCGTACCGTGTACTGGAATGACGCAACGTTAGAAGTCCACCAGGTCATCGGTCCACCTAGTGGGAACTAGGTGGACCGATGACCTGGTGAGGGTTGCGGGAATCCGATAGATGCGAGACGCACAGGACCGTTCGTTGTGGCTATACTTGGGGGAGGCCTATGTCCAACAGTGGAATTCTTTCGGCTGAAATGAATCATCGTTTTAGCCGAGTGACGTCATCAGATGATGACTTGATTTACAGCCTGGTTATACGGGTGTTATGTAATTCTTTGACGGCATGGTTAGCGAAGTGTTAGTAGGCTGCTGCGCTGCGATTAGCGGGTACGATTCCCTCACAGAACTTATATTTTGGACCTTCATATTTTATTAATATTTTTATGCCACTTGCTATGGCAAACCACAGATACGCATATAATTATTTCTTAATATCTAAATTGTACCTGTGTGCAGAAACTTAAAAAAAAATTGTAGTTGTTCCGGGTCAGGGTGTCGTTTGTATGTGTGTTTTAATGTTTGTGAACGCACGATACAGCAATAATTCCTAGAGTAGAAAAACGTAAAAAATAACAATTACATATAACAAATTTGAACAGATTTATGTTGAAAATACCCTGTCTAACGTGTTTTCTGTCTTAGAGACAACCCTACTCAGATCTCCTATTCATTATAACAAACAGTACAATAGTATATTTACAGGCTAGCGCAACATTCCAAATACAAATTACTCATATAAAGTCGCGGGCACAGTAACGTAGGTACTCGTAAATTTGATCGTAACTCATGACATATTCACTCACAAATATACAACATCAAAGACCAAATTCTATAGCATATTGTGGAAATTGAATACCCTATTCATAGGTGGGAGGTACATATCGCTTCAATTTGCATGAAATGAATTACTTAGTCATGTCAAAGGGCTCGATAGGAAAGCGTTGATTGGTGTATAATGTAGTCGTATGTTACTGCCGTCAACATTGGTAGTTAAACAAATGCTGACACTGTTCTTTGTGAGTGTTTGAGTGTCTACAGAATTAAGGATTCCCTGTGGAGTGTGATTGTTGCTTGCTCGTATTAGGCTGCGTTTCAACTGCTGCCACAGTTCTCGATAGTTATACTCTGTTAGCGATAGCATTAGAAGTTAAAAAAGGTTGGTTTAGGGTACATTTTGTAATAAAAGTACAATATATGTATATTGTGCTTTATTATAGTTAATATTGATGCTGAATTTATAGACCTCCTCTCTAGAAGCCGGGCCATAGTCCACCACGCGGGCCCAGTGCGGGTTGGTGAATGTCACATGTCTTCGAATTTTTGGTTCTAGGATATGCCGGTTTCCTCACGATGTTTTCCTTCACCGTTTTGAGAGCAGTGGTGATGAAACCGGCATGACCTACAACAAAAAATTCAAAGACACAAACACAAAGTAATGCGCCTGGCTGAGTTTGAACCCGCGACCTACAGCTCGTAAGTCGGAGCCGTTACCACTCGGCCACCACTGGTCTCAATATATGTATTGGTAGTTAAACAAATGCTGACACTGTTCTTTGTGAGTGTTTGAGTGTCTACAGAATTAAGGATTCCCTGTGGAGTGTGATTGCTGCTTGCTCGTATTAGGCTGCGTTTCAACTGCTGCCACAGTTCACGATAGTTATACTCTGTTAGCGATAGCATTAGACAGAAGTTAAAAAAGGTTGGTTTAGGGTACACTTTGTAATAAAAGTACAATATATGTATATTGTGCTTTATTACAGTTAATATTGATGCTGAATTTATTATTTATTTATTTATTTTTCAAACTTCATGCAACATAAAGTACAAAGGCGGATTTAATGCCTTAGGCATTCTCTTCCAGTCAACCTAGGGTGGTGAAGAGACAATATGGTAGGTGCATAAAAAGAAAATTTTACACGACAACAAGAGCAAAAAAAAATATATATACATATAATTAAAATGCACATACATATATATTAATATAAAGACATACATACATACATATACATATATATTATTATTATTTTATTATAATCAACTTATATCCCAACATTTGAACTATCCATCTTCTGAATTTATGAGGCTTTTAATTAAATAAATTATTTAGTTATTACTTATACTACTAGTGTCCATATTAAAAACTTAAAAGAAGTACTTAAAATGTTTTTCATTATACTATATAATATTAGTTATTTCTATTGGTATGAATGTTAAATAATTATCTTGTTGCCTCGCAACAATTCATATGTTTTGTAAGGAGGAAAGTTTTTGATAGTTACGCGATTTAAAAAAAAAAGTAAAATTATTTGAAATATATATTTATTGTGTTATATTATATCTATTAAAAAAAAAAACATTTCATTTATCTAAGTGTTTAGTACTTACCTTACAATAACCAAATTTATCTAAGTAGGTAATGTTAAAATTTTATATTGAAATCAAAATTTATTAAAATTGTTTGAAATCTCGCAAAATAAATGTTGTGCACACCTGCTTCTATGAACCTTTTTTGTCTAATACAGAAATGAATGGAGTATAGTATGATGAGCATTCTCGAAGCAGCGTCTGTAATTTATTCATAAGCATAATAATCGGTCTGTATTTCCACTACTGTGACTCAGGCCTCCTCTCTATCAGGCAGGACTATTGCTATTATTACTATTCTATATTGCCAGGCCGTATCCACCACGCAGGCCCAGTTGCATTGTTGGTGTAACATATCTTTGAATTTTTTGTATGCCGGTTTCCTTACCATGTTTTACTTCACCATTTTGAGTGCAGTGGTGATGAAATAAATTACACAAAGTAATTCGTCTGGCTGGGTTTGAAACTTTTAAGTCGGGGCAGTTACCACTGGCCAAACACTGCTCATGGCTCATTTGTTGTACAAAGCACAGGTCCGTTCGTGTGTGGAGTACTGCAGCCACATATGGGTTAGTGCTGCAAAATGCCACCAGGCAGCTTTGGACTCGGTGGAAGGGCGTGCGAAGACGCTAATTGGAGATTCAGATCTGGTTAAGTCTAATCTACAAAGCCTTGAGCACAGGCATAGGGTTGCCAGCCTTTCGGTGTTTTACAGGATGCACTTTGGTGAGTGTGCGCGGGAATTAAATGACTTGATTCCACCATCTCATTTCTACCATGAGACATTCCAACGAACGGCCTGTATCCATCCACTCTTACGTTGTTGAAACCTCTACGTCGGGACTAAGCGTTTTGCCTCGTCGTTTATACCGCGAACATTGAGGGTATGCAACAAATTGCCTGCTGCGGTCTTCCCGTCCGATTATAATTTAGGTGTCTTTAAGGGTAGAGTGAATAGGCTCATAACAAACTAGTTCGCCTCACCATCAACGATTGCATCACTATTTACCATCAGGTGGGATCGCAGCACAAGCCAAGCACAAGTTGCAAACAATAAAAAAAATAAAAAATTTTACTTCTTAACATTCGAATGGCTGCACGGATTTCAATGCGACTTTGTACAGCAGCTTGTATAAGATATGAGGGCTTTTTTTCGGTGAGAAAATCATTCATGTCATTGACATTGGCGCCGCTCTTGGGTGGGCGGGAGATAGTGTCAGAGTTTTACTGACTAAAAACTCATTCCTAATCATTCATTGCCTTTTATACCAGGGCCGAGTCTTTCTTTCAGAATCAGACCCTTAGCCCCAGTAGGCTTCGACCCTGCTAGGCCCCTACGGTTTGCTGTCATCTCCTTGAGGCGCGTGTGGAACAGTACGCCCCATCGATGACGTGGGCTCGGTCCGGACGGCTACCGGGCGGTCAGTCGGCGTGTTACCCATTGCTCGCCGTCTGCAAGCCCGCACTTACGGTGGCCAGAAATCGGGATCGGAATCCCGGCGGCGGCTAGGGCGTGAGGACCGTTTCGTCACGCGTGCGGCCTCAAGATATGGGGCTTAGTTGTCATCATCATATTTTTTTTTAACCATTAATGTTCCATTGTTCTGGGCAAAGGTCTTACCGAAGTCCTGTCAGGCATTCTTCCCCCGTACGATAGTACGGGGGAAGAATGCATGGAATGAATGGAATGAATGGAACCAGTCCTCGTGGTATGCGTCTAAATCGGTGGGTACAACCATCTCGCCATCTCTTTTTGAGCCAGTCTCGATGGCGATTTCGATCTGCAGGAGCCTACTTTAGACTCAAGCTCATCTTGTATTCGAATCTGATCAATCAAATTATGCCTGTTTTGGAGCGCAGCGTGCTATTTCGTATTTGGTTTTCTCTTTTTAAACCTAGAATACTGCGTTCCGTAGCTCTTTGGAAAACCTCATATCCTCTGAAGCTTCATTGATATTCCAGAACATAGTCTACCCATGTGTCAAGTTTCAACGAAATCCGTTCAGCTGTTCAGCCTGAAGAAGTTTTTATTATAATGTGAATGTGAGAACACTGTAGACTCCGCGAATTCTTAGGTTACTTTTTATTATGATTAGTTTTATTGTACTTTTTAGTACAATATTGACCAGTCTACACTGTCCTTATATCTACTACTGTAATATGGAAATATTGTAAGAACAACATTTTTTTTTAAAAGAGTAACCATGGAGTTTCTTGCCGGTTCTTCTCCCTAGAGTGAATAGGTTACTTCTAGATAAGCGCGTTCGCCGCTTTCCATCAGGTGAGATAGCGGTCAAGCGCGAACCTATCAAGAATAAAAAAAAAGGATACCACCAATTTGGAACCGTGCACTAGCTTCTGACGTTTTATAAGTGCCCATGTAAGCCTATGTGAAATAAAAAACTTTTGACTTTGACTTTGAAGTAACACACATACACATAAAAAATCTTTTGGCTTTGTAATATTAATAATAATAATATAATTTATTTCGACCAACATGGATCATACAACATCAATAAAATATTTTTTACACACACAACATATAAAAACAATGCATACACAACATATGAAAGCAATAAACACATAACAATAATACATAATAATAAAAAATAACAAAATAATAATATATATAATATTAGTATGATTAGTATGATAAATATGCTTACATAAAGGTAGTCTCTGTATCACAGCGGCAGAAGGTTATCTACAAAAGATACACCTTTCCTATTCCATTCCTACCGTACGAACTTCCATCACACCGCTCAAATACAAAGACGCCCATGTAATATTTCCCATATTACAATGAAGGCTATATGCATAGGATCCCGGACCGTCATACATCACCCTGGCCCTCATAATATTAGGAACAATAACGGCGTCATGTGTCCATAATGATGGCATGACGCCGAGGAAACTAAATGTACTGTCATCTAAACGATTCTTTACTTAAATTCGGATAGAGTTTTTTGATTTTAGGATTGATTTTATCGGTATTTGAATAGAAATTCTTTTTGGAATATTTCTTAGGGTTACGTACCTAAGTCGGCAAAAACAGAACTCTTATAGGATCTCTTGGTCATCTGTATGTTCGTTTGTCAATACTCTATATTTTCAGCTGAAGCTGAAATTAATACGAAATACTCAGGTCTGCTACCCCAAGTAGCAGTGAAAAAATTAAACTTCTAAGTCAACGCAATATAAAGATAAGGTCGTTTATGCTCCGTTTATTTGAAATTTTATTTTGACACTCGCTAGTAAATCAAAACTTATATATAGAGTACTTCCCGTTGACTTAGAATCCTGAAATTTTAAGAAAGGTACCATAGCACAGGAAAATATATATCATAGAAAAAAGTCTGAAAACTGTAGTTACGTTACAAAGTAATTTTTTGTAATTTGGAAAAATATTCGAGTCTCGTTTCTTGAATTTACATAGGTAAGTTTGTACAGAACCCTCAGTGCGCGAGTCTGACTCGCACTTGACCGGTGTTTTTTGTGTCAATGTACTCAATGTAGTTCTTGTAAAATACAGCTGCATCCGGCACACTGGAAGCCGACCAAAATAAAAGTCTGAGATAGGCTAGGCAAATTAATAATCAATGTTTAAAAACATAAAGTTACAAATCAAAAGTACAAATTCAAGATTGATAAACATGGAAAAAATTTGTATACGCTTATAACAATTTTAACCCAAATTGAACATAAGGCAGGCGTATACATAATTACGGTAACAAAACAACAAAGAGACGGAATCCTTACAAATGTACAATAATTCTGAGAAACATATAACAACATTATGCTATATGTATGTTACAAGACATGTACAAAACTTTACTAAAATAATAAAGCCCGGTGGGCATTCCAAATAACAATAGACTACCCTAATAACTTTCCTAAGGCTTCAGAGATCATTGTGAAGATATTATTAAAAGCATTGTAAGCCACAAAAATTCGCTCGAAATGTTTTTAATTAAGCCACTGAAACATTTGCTGAAATTAAACAGTTTCCACTGTTACAAAAGCCTCTTTTATCATGTAACTTTATATTTATACTTTGTTTTCAAAAGCCTTGATTTTTTATTTCATCTTTTGTGAAGTAGGGATAACAATTCATAATTATATGATAACATTTGTTATTACGTTGCTTTTAGGATCATGTTGGACATTCCAAAATACTGCTTTCAAAATGTATTGTTAAAAAGCTCGTTCAAAACAATGTAAGAATTTCAAGATACAGTTTTTTATCCTGACGAGCTTTTTAAATCTATTCACATTTTATTGTATTATTTTTGCTCGTTTTAAATTTTACCATAGATATTTGAGAATTGGTGCCCTAAAATTGCAAGATGGGATCGTGTCAGATCACGTAGGTCATGGCGGGACAACTTATATGTTTTCCATAGGAATTAGCAAGAAGTGGCTCAGAGCTGGGAATAATATAAGAAATGGAGGGAGAGTTTTGCCCAGCAGTGGGATAGTGGAAACTAGATATACTAATAATGTAATAACATGAGAATATTAATATTATTTTTTTTATGTTGAGAAATCATGCAATGACATCTCCCGCTCTAGGGTGGCGAAATGGGGTGTCAGACTTTTCCTGACTAAAACCAACCTGTTTTTTTCTAACTGTTTATGCTAACATCTCTCAGAGAAGCACGTGGAACACTACACGCCGTCGATGACTTTGGCTCGGTCCTCACCGTACGGCCGGACGGGGAACTAGCTGTTGCTTGTCGTCAGAAAGCCCGCGCTCGCGGTGGGGGATCGTCCTGCGACTCGAGCCTGCGAGCCTAGCCGCGGCTAGGGCAAGAGGAAGTCCGTTCCCTCATACTAGTTAAATATCTATCTAATAATATTTTCAATTTTACGATTATAAAAGGAATATATTCTCGATATGGCATCCCACTTAGTTTAAAAATTCAGTTCCCAGGGGCATCTAGGTTAAGCGAGGAGACGAGGCATGTGCAGGCAGCAAATGCATTTACTACATCAATTCGGCTTGTTTCCTTCGCGCTATTCCGCCAATAACGGGAGAGAGCATACAGAAATTTAAACCCCGAGACAAGCAAACCCTGTAGATATAATAAATATTATTTTGCTATCAATAAAAACGTGCGGGTGTTTTCCTTTCCAAGAAAAATCAACAGAAATTTAAAATTTCCTCCCTTGTTTGTTATTTGTCTCGTTCAAACTTTAGGTACGTTTCCAATAAAAAAGTTGGTGTTGCCAGTACTGTGTCAGAAATATAGGAGCATGTTTAAAGCAAGGGAAATTCGCAGAGAATGGTGGAACATGAGATTGACGCATATGTGGGCGATGCCTGAGTTGTAGTAGCTGCCCGTCGCTTGGCGTCGTGTGGCGTAGGTCTAATGTAGCTCTACAAGTCTAGTTGCCATATAAAATGTATGGAGACGGGCACGCTTAATCCGGCACGCCTAGATCGGCGCATGTGGCTCATGTGGGTTCTATGTAGTTCTACTTAATAGGTAACTAATACTAGACGATCAGCTACATTAGACCCAAGCCACGTGACACGTCGCTACATACAACTCAGCCCCCCTAGCTAAGTTACGATCGTTTCGTTTGCGTCGAACTTCTCGAATAGGCCACGCCTCCAATTCTTTTGTTCTAACGTCATCTCAACGTTCAGTCACGTGGTCAGAACAAAGGAATCAGAGGCGTGGCCTACTCGAGGCATTCGACGCAAACGAAACGATCGTAACTTGGCTAGGGGGGCAGGCGTCGCCCAAATGGGCGTTAGTCTAATGTAGTTCCGACTCTGTGTTCCCGCTTTAGAGTTTCGTTTTTTTTTTTACGGGCCACGGCAACTTAGTTTGGGCATTGCCGTGTTAACAAAGCACCAATTGTTCCCCACTGGACCTGTGAAATGTGAGCAGACGATAAAGTTTAAATTGCTCTTGTTCCATCTGTATATTATTTATTATAACGTCGGTGACTTGCCGCGATTCGTTCGTGTGCATTATGAGTATGACGCAAGTTGAAGGTCGGAAAATAAAAGCGCAGCTGTCGGAAAGTACCATGGAGTAAGACTTGATATTATGCGGGAAGCAGCTTTGCTCGAGTGTCTTTATTTTCATCCTTTTTTGAGTTGAGAAATCATCAATTGGCTTCTCCCGCTCTAGGGGTGAGAGAGAGTATCAGACATTTAAGTGCTTTTTTTACTGACTAAAACTCACTTGTGTCTTTCAGTTGCTCTTTGAGTTTCAGACTACGGTAACTTTTTTAAACGTTTATTTTCTTACCTTAGGTAGACACTGATTTTATGTATTAATATTCAGCGACTCTTTTTCTTAATTTAGACCCTTTTTAAGGTTCCTTACCTCAAAAGGAAAAGGCGGAACCCTTATAAGGATCACTTTGTTGTCCGTCTGTCTGTCAAGACCCTTTATCTTGGGAACTCGTGGAGGTATCGAGTTGAAATTAAAACCATATACTCAGGTCTGCGGTTCCTTGTAGTTGTGAAAAAAACAAACATCTAAGTTAACGAAAAAAAAGATACGGCTGGTTATGTCATAAAAACGTATATTTTGTCAATCTCAAGGGAATCAAAATTCTTAGGGTACTTCCCATTGGCCTAGAATCCTGAAATTTGGCATGAAGCAAGGTATCATAGCAAAAGTATAGGAAAATTTCTGAAAACTGTAAATTTATCGTTAAATCACAAAAAAAGTTATTTTTTACGTTTCGGAAAAATTTTTGAGACTCTGGAAATTCGGGAGTTGAACGGTTTTTATAGGTAACTTTATACGGCACCCTCAGAGCGCGAGTCCGACTCCCACTTGCCAGTTTTTTCTATTTTATTCTTAAAATAAAACAAAGACAAGGGTCCTTTTACGATATCTTCTCAAAGCCTAAAGACAAGTGATATCAATTTATTGTTTCTCTTTTCAATTCTGTCGTCAGTCACTCAGCTCAAATACCCGTAAGCATAAAAATATATCCATAATAGATTGCATAAATAATACCCACTCAATAAAAGTGCCCTACCCACATCTAAAGAATATAATCGTGTGACGACTATACGAAACCATTACTTTGATGTTTATTTCAAAGGGCGACCTTCCTTTTCATATAATATTTGTATGTTGACGAAAAGAATTGCGATTACCTACCCCGAAAAATAAACATTGGAAAAATCTACCCATAGATCAGTGAGTGTTGTTATGACAGATTAAGGTTTCTACAAATATAAAAAACTGGGCAAGTGCGAGTCGGACTCGCGCACTGAGGGTTCCGTACAAACTTGAAAGGTACCTACTAGATCTCGTTCAAACCAATTTTCGGTGGAAGTTAGCATGGTAATGTATACCATATATTTTTTTTTAGTTTTATCATTCTGTTATTTTAGAAGTTACAGGGGCCGACGAAGACACACATTTTACCAATTTGGAAGTGTCTCTCGCGCGAACTATTCAGTTTAGAAAAGATGATATTAGAAACCTCAATATCATTTTTGAATACCTATCCATAGATACCCCCACACGTATGGGTTTGATGAAAAAAAATTTTTGAATTTCAGTTCTACTACTGTTTACTGTACTGTTTTTTTTTTTATGTTTGTGTGAAAATCTTGATGCGGTTCACAGAATACATCTACTTGCCAAGTTTCAACAGTATAATTCTTATAGTTTCGGAAAAAAGTGGTTGAGACATACGGACGGACAGACAGTCAGGCATGACGAATCCATAAGGGTTTCGTTTTTTTGCCATTTGGCTACGGAACCCTAAAAACTGGGCAAGTGCGAGTCGGACTCGCGCACTGAGGGTTCCATACAAACTACCATTCCCGAATGGTAGTTTGTATGGAACCGTCAAAAGTCTCGAAGATTTTCCGAACTGAAAAAAAGTTTTTTTTTTGTGACGTAGTTCCTATATTTGTGCTATAAGACCTTGCTTTATGCCAAATTTCAGGATTCTAGGTCAACGGAAAGTACCCTATAATTTTTGATTTCTTTGAGAGTATCCAAATTTACATTTTTTTGCGACATAAAAGGCCGTATCTTTTTTATTCGTTAACTTAAAAGTTATATTTTTTACACAGCTTCAAGGGACTGCAGACGTGAGTGTATAGTTTTAATTTCAACTCGATACCTTCACGCGTGCCCGAGATAAAGGGTCTTGACAGACAGACGGATAACAAAGTGATCCTATAAGGGTTTCGTATTTTTATTTTTAGGTACGGAATCCTAAAAATAATGTTTTAGTGAGAATTAAAGATTTCAGCTACTAAAAGATGGGTTGCGGGAATATTCGAAAGAAAAGCCGTGTTTTGTTTTAGTCAATAAAAGTCTGATACGTTTGGCGCCCTTCGCTCAACCCAGAACGGGAGAAATTATTACATGATTTTCTATCTCAAAAAAGTTATTTGATGACAACAAACTCCTTAGTTATGTCAAAAGCAAGTTCAAAAATAGAGAACAGTTTTCATTTTTTAATTGTTCTAAACAGATGCTAAAATAAAATAAAATTGACACTGGCAGCTGAGTAAATTCCCATCGTTTTGAAATTGGAATAACTTTACATCCAGAAGGGTCGAGAGCCAATGATGTGAGAGATCAAAGAGTAATGAACAGATAAAAAATATATAACGAGAAAACTCTGAACAACTCGGTCAAAACAAACGAGTTGATTTGATATACGCATCATTATCCGTAATACCGTAATTTGAACATTTTAATTGATTTTAATTTTTTCGGAAACGTATTTTTAAGGACTGGAACAATTTGCCTGCTGTGGTCTTCCCATCTGATTATAATTTAGATCTCTTCAATGCTAGAGTGAATAGGCTTTTAATAAACTAGTGCTCTTCACGACCAACGATTGCATCACTGCTTACCATCAGGTGGGATCGCAGTCATGCAATTTGCTGGAAGAAAAATGTATGTAACTGTTTGTAGATGAAATCAGCGGGCATATTCTATTTAGTCCCATCATCATAAAAGGTGTTGTAATTAATGACGCTAACATGATTTATTTATTCGGAAACTAAACAGTTTATCATTATTTTACATGAGTTATGAATGTTCACCTTATTGTCAATGAACAGCCTAATGCAATTCAAAGCGCAAAGTAATTAGTATCCTTGGGTCTGCATGCGCTGTACAGTGATAGCGACATGATGACAATTACATATCTTATTAGCCAATAACAGAGCTCACGGCTTTGATAAACTAGTTTAACTAGAAAGTGGCAGAAAAAATAATTAAACAAGTGCAGCTATTAATAATAATGTTAAAGATAACAATAGGATAGTTGACACATTAATTCAAAGTTGAAAAATGTAAAAATGACCTATTAGGAAGCCCGCTGCGACGTCGGCACTTTTGTGATTTTATAATTAAGGTTGGACATGCGTTCATGTCCAATTGTCCAGTCGCTACTGAGATTCGAGGTCTCATGGGGGCACATATTAATCAAGAAATCATAAATGCATGTCCAATTGTCCAGGCCAGTGATTATGATATCATATCATAATCACATGATGATTGATATGATAATATTATCGAGATGTGATATTATTGTCAAGATGATAATGATATCGCTATTTGAATAACTTTAATCGCTAGTGTCTAAACTCGATGTGATCAGGGTTTCTCAATTCTTAAATATCAGTAAGATAATTAATCAAGTGTCAATCACGGTGTCCAACACTGGAGTGATTGACGTCCAATAAGTTCAGGTAGAGCGGTACTTCATCTATTTATCATCAAACGATTGCTAGCCCAAACTCCCGGCGACTGTGCTCGCTTCCATTTTGTTTTTACAATGTTTTGCCACAATGTTTACAAACAGGGGTTTAAAACAACAGCACACGGAAAACACTGAAATTGATTATAAATAAAAAGGTAGCCGTATTTTACTGTTTTTGTAAAACTTCCGGTTCCTGACAATGTGGTTTATTTCCCACTATAAATTTTATAAGAAATAAAGATGGCAACTACGGAAAACGACGATGAAAATATCTAGGGTTTGAAGTAACTGCTTAGTGCGCAACTCCTGGATGCTTTGCCCGGAACATAAAAGTATAGAGTTCAACCACAAATGGGCGAGTTCGAATTATCAGTAGCTCTTGCTGCCCACAGAGCTACCTCTGTTTATATTCACTAAAACTAGTGTTATTTTAAACGAACGTCTCAACTGTGTAATCATTTGTAATATAATCCTATTGCTGAATTAATTTAACAGCGAAAAGCGGACTTGGGGCTGAGATTATGTCTTTATGTACTGTTGCTGTGTATGTTTATGACTGTGGTAATAGCCGTCGCATAAGCCTCGGGAACAGCGTATTTAATGGGCTGTAAATGAAAAATGGCGCAATTGTCGTGACGTAGTTGCCAAGGGCATCGCGCCTCCTCAGGGGGCAATGTGTGGTCATTGTGTCTTTTATCGTCCGTATGTATTGGTCTGACGCCGAGCTCTGGGAGCGCATTGTTACGGTGCTTAATTTTCTGATTTTACTGCCCTGCGGGATGAACAAAGCCCGGCACCGTCATAAAATAATGATAAAATCCTGTGTGATTCAATGACTGAATGAAATCTTCAGTAGATAACGTTCCCAAATATAAATCTATATATTTCTAATAGTATCATATATTTTTGTTATTCATAGTAATGGTTTAAATTTATATATATATATAACTAGCTGACCCGGCAAACGTTGTTTTGCTATGTATATAAAAAAAAAAATATCTAAAATTAAAAAAAAAAAATAGATGTTGTCCGATTCTCATAGATACCGGATAAGCACAAAAAATTTCATCAAAATCGGTCAAGCCGTTTCGGAGGAGTATGGCAACGAAAACTGTGACACGAGAATTTTATATATTAGATATTGTAGGTTGCGGGTTCAAACCCAGCCAGGCGCATTACTTTGTGTAATTAATTTCATCACCACTGCTCTCAAAACGGTGAAGGAAAACATCGTGAGGAAACCGGCATGTCCTAGAACCAAAAATTCGAAGACATGTGACATCCACCAACCCGCACTGGGCCCGCGTGGTGGATTACGGCCCATTCCCTCTCCTAGAGAGGAGGCCTGAGTCCCAACAGTGGGAACATTATAAGGCCGACTATGCTATGCTATGCCATATAATATTAATAACATATATATATAATATTAAAGAAATATCTAGTGGTGATCGGAAAATTCGGTTACGATTTCGGCTGAAAATTGTTTCTCTGCCGGTCACTGTACCTATTTATTGTAAACAGGAATTTTATGCCCTATGGATGTCCACGTTTAGAATGATGTTTATTTAGTGGCTACTGGAAAACAAATAGAATGTCAAACAAAAAAAAAACATTCTAAAAGTAAATATGTACCGACCAATTCAATACGCATTTGTTTATAAAATACATAAGGTTGTTATACACGAGCTTGTATGCTACATCTATATTCAATTTGGTTTTAGTTGTATTTATCTTTTCGATACCTGTGTAGAAGGGTATTTGTGTTGGATGAGGAGCAAACACAATGACTCGCCCTGAACCATTTGTGTTCTAAAACAAATAGAAAAATATAAGGTGGAATTTCTGAATCAAAACAAAGAGCAATTTATCCCTGGAAGAGATACGGCGCAGGGGTCAATCGATTACCTTATACATCGTTGTGACAAATAGTTCCATTTGCCGTTTCCAGATGGCAAGGGCTGCCTTTTATTCTCTAACCATTGCCAACGGCATTTCATATTTCGCAACAGGAAAAAGGATTTCCCGTCCAGCTTCCAATTGGAATCACGATTGCTCAAAGGAATCATTTCTTTACGATACACAGGTGCTTTCAGACGTTTTACTTGAAAATAATAACCAAGTTTGCAAAACCAAGTTGTTTTCCTGGATCTTGTGAAAGGGAAATCAATTGAGCGTACTGCATAGTTGCTCAAAGTATTTTGACTATGTAGTAATTGAATTTTCCGATAAGCCCGTTCCATTATCGGGCTGCCAGACTTACGGTGATGCGCCACCGGTACATGGTGGACATTCCACCTAAATGCAGAACGAACGCACAGAACGTTTCGGTAACACATTAAATGCGTGTACGCCTAAGGAGGGGGACTACCTGTCGAAGTTTGAGTTTCCTGAAAGCTACAACCTGGGGGCTTTTTAAGTCAAGAGTGAACGTGTTACTTCTAGGAAAGTGTGTTCCATCGTTGATTACATCATCGCTTATCATTAGGTGAGATAGTACTACTACTTGAAGTCTTCTCAACCTTAGTTCGGTCTTCGTCATAATTGTTATATTTTAAGTTCTTTTAATTACAATGATTTTATATTTATCTTAGTATTTATTAACGAATTAAATAATTTATTATATTAGCATACATACGTATTTTATTACTGTAAGCCACTTAATTTAACGATACTACATTCTATTTCAAATATTTGTTATTTATTTATTGTGCACACCTACCACAGTGTTGTCTTTTTTAACCTAATGGTTGACTGGTAGAGAATGCCTCGTGGCATTAAGTCCGCCTATGTACCACCAATGCACATGAAGTTTAAATAAATAAATTAGGTCAGATGGTGATCAAGCTTGTCAATAATTACAGTTAACTTGTTGTAAAACATTACTTAAAAATAGATATTGTAAGCCGTGCCAAGAAGGAATAAGGAAATGATAAAACAATAGATTCGGTTAGTTTTAAATCCTAAATTCCTTTAAAGGGTATCAATGTCCCTCGACTACAGTTTTGCCCAATCCCCGATATTTCCGTCTGTTTTCCCCAGATAACAACGTCAGTTGATCGACAAGTATTACGAACATAGGTAAAATAAAAGCTTACCTATATTTGCTTCGACAGTTGGGTAGACGGATAAAGTGCCAATGGGATTGTGTACGGTGGCTGGGTACGGATCCCAAAAAAACTTACGATCCATTGATTGTCTGGAACAACAAAAGCTTTTTACAAGACAACTCGTTGCGCGGTTGAAATACTTTACACACGGAATTTAAAAATCTGGATAAGAAATGCTGTTTTAAAGAGTATTAATTAACACAGCATACCATAATCAGATTTATAATTTTCCCACGATTAGGACTCGGACCACGAGGTCTGAGAGAGAGAGAGGACTCTAGGAGAGAGAATGGACCCTAATCCTCCACGCGGCCCATTGAGGATTGGACGATATCAAATGTCTTAGAATTTTTGATTCTTTTGTCATGCCGGTTTCCTCGCGATGCTTTTCTTCATCGTTTTAACAGCGGTGGAGTGAAATAAACTACTCAAAATTTCTAACTATTACTTGAAGTCCTCTCAATTTTAGTTTGGTCTTCATAGTAATTATTATTTATTTAGCCAACCAATGCAAATTACATTAATTATATTAGATATAAATTATGTAAAGCACATTAAAGAAAAAATAACACAGATATATAACTACTTAAATCTGTCACTCAGTCTTCTCGCAAATCACCAGACACAAAATGTATATTTTGAGTTCTATAAATTAAAATGATTTGATGTTTGTCATAGTATTTATTATAATATAGATAATTTTAGCATATAAATGCATTTTATTACTTACAATTTTTTGCACAATAATTAAATCATATATCTGTTATTTATTTATTGTGCACACCTACCACAGTGTAGTCTTTTAAAGCCAAAGGTTGACTGGTAGAGAATGCCTTGTTGCATTAAGTTCGCCAAATAATGTGGATTACTGGTCGTTCGTTACGTTTTTCCTTTTGAAATATTTATGTAGTATCAAAATAATGACCTTTAAACAAGTAGGTACAACATTATCCATACCAAGTAAATGAGTCAACAGTTTTAACTTGCCGTAGTAGCAAACATCAGAGATCTCAAAATAAATAAGGTACGTGTTGTTGTCACCTTTGCTGCTAGTGCTAATTAACCTAGCTCGATACACGAGGGAAAGCTGGGGCTTAAATTCATTAGTGTTTGTGGTTTACACAGCCAACATCAAGCAATTGGAAAAAAGGACAGAATGTTAAAGGCGAGAGCGGACATTTCCTCTGGGACTTGACAGCCAACGAGTTGACTTCTATTTTTATTTGTCGACTTTCTTTGAGAATAATCTTTTTTTCAACGACCGACGTGTTGCATGGAAAACTTTATAATTAAGAACGGTTGAAAGGACAGGGTTTTGTGACAGAAAGCCTTTAAGAAAAGACGACAACTTCAACGACTTCAAGACGATATAATGCGAAGTGAAGTGTAACTAACATAGTTTTAAATCATAATTACTAACAAAATAATTTGATATAGTTATGCATGTTAGCCAATAAGGTATTTATGATATAGGTACCATTTACCTGAAATAAAATGATTATTATTATTATTCAATTTATGTATATTTTAAACAATATTGTTTACATTTTTAAATATTTCTTAAAAAAAAAACATTTAAAAATATAAAAAATAGTCCGCCGGTGTCGGGAACATGGTCCAAGCTACCGGTGGTTAGGGCTCCAGAGACAGGAACCTCCTCACAATGCGAGCCGTATCGAGGAGTACTGCCTGTATCAGGCCCTTGATCCAACTATGCAACGGCAGCTTCGACAGATGGTAGTCGAAACTTTTGGCTATAAGGCCATTGACGGTCACGACAATCGGCACAATGATAGCCGAGTCTACATTCCACATGTCGACGACCTCGTGTGCTAAGTCGAGATATTTGATTTGTTTCTCTTTCTCAGCTTTCACAAGATTTTCGTCATGTAGAATGGTGACGTCAAATATCATTGTGGGGCGCGCTAATCGGTCTATCACCACCATATTCGGCTTATTGGCTACAAAAGTCCGGTCATTTTCGAGAACTGGGTCGGGAACATACCTGTAGTATGATACCTCCGAATCCACTAGGTTGTATTTCAAAGCAAGTATTATTATTGTTAAAACTTAAAAAATTTTGTTCGTGATCGCCTATAGTCTGTATACTTATATAAAAGGGGAAACTGACTAACTGAAATATCAACGCCCAGCCAAAACTAATGGTTCTAAAACCGTGAAATTTTGCACAAGGTTTCCTTTTATGACGCAGGCGAGCATAGAGAGATGATTTTTCAAAATTTATCCCCTAAGGGAATGAAACGGCTTGAAATGCAATGAAAAACTTCGGATGCCGTTCGGTCGTCAATGTAGGTTTTTCTATACGGAAAAGTCTACATTGACGCGGGCAAAATTTCTGGCAGAAGTTAGTTGAAATATATTTTGGGTTCAGTTCCCAGTAGCTTATATTTTTATACTTATCAAAAAGTAATGACGCAAATAAGGCATTGTGTAAGTAATTGATGTTAATTAACTGGTTGGCAACTAAGAAACTTCATTGTGTTTAATTAATGCGTTGAAAAGTTTAAAAGTCTTCTGTGCCCCATTAGCCCATTTAGAAGTTGTCTTTTAACTTGGTAAATTGGAGTTCGCAGCATTAAGGTGGAAATTTGAGAGGATAGAATGTTTATGTTCAGTATTCGAGTTGATAGCGTTATGACTTTTGGCTCTCGGAATATTATTCGTTTCAATTTGTAAGGGTCTAATGAATTCTAATCTAACTTCCGAGTCGTCACCAATGGTGTTATCTTTGTTAATAATTATTTGCTAAATTATTATGTTGTAGCAAAATCTGTGACTTCACATTGGTATTGGAATTCAAAGTTCTGTATCGTGGCATTAGAGTTCTCTGTGCGATTCGAATATATATAATAGTCTGAAATCAACTTTCGGATAGTCCTCCGGACCAGACACAGCAGCTGTCTGGTCGGATGATTCTGCCTTTTCCACAGAGATATGTTCTTCACACCCTGTTCCACATACGTATAAAATTTAATTATGAACTACAATTAATCATCATGTTTGGTTTGTTCCTATGTTGGGCTCGCTTCTAGTCTAACCAAATATAGCTAAAAAGTAGTATTTCACATGGAGCGACTGCCTGTCTGAACTCCACAACTCAGTAATGTGGTTACACGATACCCCTTAGTAAGGCTGATGCCAGGTTTTTTACCCTACCTTCTGACTATCCGTAACAACTTTCAAAGATCTACAAATAACAGCAAGGACCAACGGCTCAACGTGATTTCGGAGGCATGGAGGAATGTCGGTATGTTAAGATGGTCACCCATCCACAGAGCGACCTGGGCAAGCTTTGCTTAACCTTGAAGATCAAAATTAAAGATTTATTTACAGACTAGCTTCTGCCCGCGGCTTCGCCCGCTTGAAGGTAAGTTAGTTTCTCCATACAAATTTTGGACCCCCGTTTCATCCCCTTAGGGGTTTTTTTTTTATTTGGTGGGAAAATCATCTTATGACAAATCCCGCACTTGGGCGGAGAGAGGTAGTGTCAGACTTTTAGTGACTAAAAACCCACTCTTAGGGGGCGAATTTTGGATAATCCTTAATTTGATTTCTCGCTTCCAATCCAAGCAGTTTAGGCTGTGCGTTGATATGTCAGTCAGTCAGTTTCTCCTTTCATATAGGTATATAGATAAATATGGTTACAAAAGTACTGACAATGGACGGATCGATCGATCGACTCCAGTGGTTCATTATTACACGAACTTAATGTTCCTTTCGTTAAGTTCGTGATTGTAATTTATACATCGAACCGTAACAAAGAAACTACAAACACATGATATACTGAGCAATATAAACACGAGGACACGTAATGAATGTCCTCGCAAGAAATAGAGTAGATAACATCAGGTTAAATTAAATTCTACGAGATTAAATAGAACTAGTAGCAGTGCAGGCGTGAATTGGATTACCATGTAAATATTTGTGCCTAAGCCTGGTGCTCACGAAGTGAAGCAACTTGGTGCAATACCGCGGGAGTCGCGCCAAATAATAGGGCATGAATAGACATATTGAGTAATTGATGTAGCCTCTGTATTATTTAGCAATAAAAACTCCTTTCATTCGAATAGCCGAGCGAAGGCTACGAATTAACAATGAGTTCGCCCTTGACTTTGTCTCGCGATTAAATCTCGATGTGTGCACATCTTTCATACCTTTCGTTTTCTAGTTACGTTTTAAGTAATGCATTATCTATATATATATAAGCGAAATACCACTCACGATTAATCATGATATCTCAGAAACTATGACACCTACAAACTTAAAATTTGGCAGGTAGGTTTCTCATAGGGTGTAGACATCCACTAAGAACTGTTTTTACGAAACTCCACCCCTAAAGGGATGAAACGAGGCTCCAAAGTTTGTATGGAAAAATCTACTTTCACGCGGGCGAAGCCGCTGGCAGAAGCTAATTTGACCGACTTCAAAAAGGAGGAGGTTCTATGTTCGGCTGAATGTATTTTTTTTTATGAGTGTTCACCGATTTCTCGGCCAATTGTAGACCGATTTCGAATTTTTTTTTTTGTTTGAAATTTTATTCTTCCGAGTTGGTTCCATAGAAATATTGTTATGATCTGATCATGAACTTCAACTATATGGAATAGAACTCCTCATAAGATCACAGTTGTCGTAACAAATAAAATTGCTTTGTTTATACGTGTAGTCGATGGCTGACTGAAAGAAGAGGGGGAATATATCGTACTGATCTGATGATGAAGCCTGAAGTTAAGCACCGGAACTCTGTAATAAATTAATGTATTTTTTTATTAAAATTGTCATGAGATGCACTCTGGCTAAAAGGTATTTAAGTTTGGCTGAGGGGTACTTTTTAGTGGTGGTACCATAACTAAAAAGTGAACTACTTTAATCTTGGAAGTCGGTGTTAAATTACGAAGAGACAAAACCATTATAGAAGCACCGAGTTCCGAAATTAAAGTTATTTAGCCCTTTTTTTACATTGAAGTCGTTATTGTAGTCATTGGATTTCGTTAGTTTGTTAGCAGTATACCGCAGACCCTGCATTATTTTATTTAAGTCAGCGATAAGACCGCCATTGTACCCATAGATTTTGGCTTATGTTACTTTTTTGATCGATCATTATTTTTTGTTCAGAATTCGAAAGTCGACTACCTATTCGTTAACTAACGAGAAAATGATTGGGGAAATGTCGGATTTCCGCAGCGAAGAACAATGAAAGAAATTGCTACTTTGCCGCCTACGAATTGGGTGATTGTAATGTAATTTGCTAAAGACATTATCGTAATTTAGGCTCCAGTCCCGATAATGTTTGTTAGTGAATCCTCGGCGGTACTCTGGCTTTACCATGATGTGTTCAAATGTCAGGCGGGCGAGCGAGAAAGAAGGATGGAGCTTATACACCATTAGCAACATTATTTTTAGTGTATGCGAAACCAGATTTGTTCAAAATCAGTAACTGAGCCGATTCGATAAATTTTTATACCATGTTTAATTTGTTCCCAAAATTAATTAAAAAAAGGTTACAAATTGGACACCAACCGACACAAACTATAGCACAGGTCACGGTAGGTCATAGCGGACATAAGGCGCCAGTGCTAGATGCAGGAGCAAAACGACCTCTCAGTGACCCGGATGGCACGATGACCATATATTTGTGCGGATAACTAGGTAACATAACAGCCTTATAACTTGGCGACTTTTAATGATACAGTTATGCATACGTTCTACATAGATTTTTTAGATAAAAATAGATACATGTTTCAAGTTTCGTATAAACTAAAACTAATATTGTATAGCTCCATCCCTGTAACAGTTCAGTTTAGGTTGTCAACTATATCGCGTTACGAGTTCGTGGGCTACTGATCAGAGGCCCTTCTCTGATCAGTAGGCGACGGAGAGGCGGGGTGCGTGTGTGTGTGCTCCGCGTGACTACGCACACGTGACGAACAAATAACTAGGAGGAAAGAACACGCCTCGAGCTAAGTATCACTGAAGCCTCCTAATGAATAACTGTGTCATTAAATCACTCACAACATTCTGATCACACCGATATCTAAACTAATACAGTAACGAGGTAAAATTGGTTATTTGTCTACGTATCTATACCTACTTATTAGGTTATAGATATATATTTATATATATAATTCTTCTGTATAAGGCCTGTGGCATATAAATACTAGCTTTTGCCCGCGGCTTACTAGTACTACCCTACTCTACCCTACTCTACCCTACTCTACCCTACTCTACCCTACTCTACCCTACTCTACCCTACTGGCGTTGTTTTTGAGAACTTTAATTATTTCAGACCTTTTACATACAGCAAACATACAACTGTCGTACATTTTTGAACGCGGCTCAGTGAGCCCTATACGATTATCACATAATATTTGACAATTTTCCAAATGAAAACTTTTTACTTAGGAAATACCAATTTTAAAATTATTCAAAACTTAAAAATTTTATAACAGTCTTCCTATTTGACCTAAGTCTGTTCTGGAAACGCCAACGGACGCGCATTCGCTCGTTTTACGGGATACCTGTAACAGAAAAGTCAAATTAGGTCCATTTTCAAAATTTGTTTTTGAAATTTTCATCCATCACCTTTTTCATCCATTTTTCGGCCATAACTCCCGTTCCCGACGTCCGATCCGGACCGGGTTTACGTCATAGTATAGGACTCCGTGCCCGCTGTGCGTGTGCACCGCAAAAAACGAACCCTTCATAGGGAAATTTTACACCCGACAGTTAAAAACTGTAAAACTTACAAATTTTTACGCCCACCCACCCTTATCGAAAATAACAGGAATTGGCGATTTTTTTTTTACACGTTTATATGACGGGGGGTGACGAGACCACCCGTTATATACACTTAACTCCCTGACGGCAGCCTTTATTGAGGCTTCTTCTGACAATTTTCTCTGACGCCTCTATTGAGGACTTTATTTTTATTGTTATTTATTTTTAAATTATTGACGCCTCTTTTGAGGAAGTAATTTGACAATTACTATTTAGGACTCACTGATCCCCCCTTTACAGGGATCAGTTCATTAGGTTAACTTTTAATTTTATCACAATTATAATAATTATTGCGTAACCGTTCTTGGATTGCTTATTTGTATATTTTCTGCCCCTCCACCATGTTTCTCTCCAGGACCCCTGCAAAAAAGACCGCCACTGCTCCCCAAGTCTCTCCATCGAACCCAATACTATCCATCACCTTCGAGAGGGAGGTCTCCCCTCCCAATGCTTCAACTCAGGCCTCTAGTGTGAGGCGAAGCATTGGTGAGTGGGAAAATGGAAAGATGGCGGAGTCCCAACCCCTTCCATCAGCCGCCGCGCACTCACCTAAGAAAGTAGCCCCGACCGTTGCGGCCTCTCAGAAGTCCACAAAGCGCGCCACGTCCCAGCTGGACAGCAAGGCTGTGGCGCGCCGAACTTCCACTGAGACGCTAGGAGCGTCACCGAGGACAAGCCAGCTGCAGCCGAACAAACCCGCCGATCGGGTGACTGAAGCTCGCAACTGCCTTCTGCGCGCGAAGTCGCACCTTGGCGATTCGCGCAATTTGAGGGCAGACCTGAAAGCCGGGATCACCCAATCGGTGGAACGGCTGTACCAGCTGGTGAAGGAAGAGGCGGCGGCTGCAGTAGAAGCGAAAGGGGTTGAGCTGGTAAGGGAGGTGGCCATTAAGGCTAAACCCCCGCCGGAAGCACCCAAGAGCCTTCCGGAGGTTAACTCGCTGCTCGCTTCACTAGCGGAGCATAGCGCGCTGGTGAAGGAGAGCAGCGAGAAGATGGAGAAGCTGCGGCGGGCGATGGAGAGGCAGGGAGAGCCAACTATGATGGATGTATTGGAGGAGGTGAGGGAAAACGGAAAACAAATAGCAGAGTGTTCGCTCTTTACACGCACACTCTGTGAAAAACTTGACAGCCAAAAAACTGGCTCGCCCCCTGTTTCCCTTCCCTCCCCCCGTGGTCGGAGTTATGCGAGTGTCGCGGCAGGTAAACAGTTTGTACCACCACGGCCGCTGCACTCGCTTATTATAAGCTCTGATAACACGAGTGACACCAGTAGCACCGTCGTAGATAAAATTAGAATCGCAGTGGATGCCAGGGAGACGGGCATTCGTGTCGACAAGGTCCGCAAGGCGAAGGACCAAAAGGTTGTAATTGGGTGTCAAACTCGCCAAGAACTCGAAATGGTAAAAAACAGACTGGGGGGCTCGGCGACCGGACTCAAAATAGAGGAGGCTGTAAACAGGGATCCTCTGGTGATGTTAGCGGATGTCTTATCATATAACACCGACGACGACATCACCAGAGCAATCCTTAAACAGAATCAGCACCTTCTGAGCGAGCTGAAGGAAGATGAAGTGAGGGTCGCAGTAAAATACCGCAGGCGTGCACGAAACCCGCATGAGAGCCACATAGTGATCCAAGTTTCTCCCCAGGTGTGGCGGGCCCTAACCGAGGCAGGACGTGCACACATAGATTTGCAAAGGGTGCGGGTGTTCGATCAGACCCCCCTTGTGCAGTGCACGAAATGCCTTGGTTTTGGCCACGGCAGAAAACAATGCACCGGAAAGGAAGACCTCTGTTCACACTGCGGTGACGCTCACCTCAGAGCGGAATGCCCATTGCCTCTGGCCGGGGAGCCCCCTAGATGCTGTAATTGCAAAAAAGCGGGCCTTGACAATCTGAACCACAACGGATTTAGCGCAGATTGCCCGTTGCGCAGACGGTGGGACGCAATAGCGCGATCCACCGTCGCATATTGCTGAGGGTGCCACCGCGATCAATATGCCGAGAGTCCTTCCCCGTGAAGAAGTTAAGAAGCATGGATTCGTCCAGGCAAATTTGCAAAGAATGCTGGTTGCGCTGCTCCAGGAGCCATATGTGGGTAGTGTCGGAACCCTGAAGTCGTATAGGGGGGCCAGGATTTTCCAGAACGGCGGCCGTCCAGGGGGCACTGTAAAGGCGGCAATTGCTGTCTTCAACAATGATATTGAAGTCATACAGTGCCCAGATTTCACGACCGATAACATCGTGGTCGTGAAAATCCGCACGGCTGTCTGGGAAATAACGCTGGCCTCCTTCTACTTCGAGCCAGACAAGCCCATAGAACCATACTTGGAGCAGCTTACGAGAATAGCGACGGTGGGCTCGACGAAACTGTTGATCGGGGGAGACTCAAACGCAAAAAGCGTCTGGTGGGGTAGTGGAAGATCAGACTCCAGGGGAGACAGCCTGGCGGGCGCTCTAGATCAAATCGGTTTGCAGGTGCTAAATGTCGGTGACACCCCGACCTTCGAAGCCGTGCGAGGGGGGAATACGTACACCAGCTACGTCGACATCACTGCTTGCACGATCGACATGCTTGACCTGGTGGAAGACTGGAAAGTTGACCAGGGCTTGACAAACTCGGACCATAACGGCATTATCTTCAATGTTAAATTGGAAAGAGGTGGGTCCATATACACACAACGAACGACGAGGCTGTACAACACAAAAAAGGCAAACTGGAGCCAGTTTCATGAGAAACTGGCCCAGTTAAATGCAGAGCATTCAATCAGCCCGTCGGAAGTTACAGCAATCACTAACACTCAACAACTTGAAAACACAATTAACACACTCACAAACAACATACACATAGCATGCACCGAACACATACCACTCATAAAATCACACACAAGACCCACCTTGCCGTGGTGGTCCGACGAGTTAGCTGCTCTTAAACGGGAAGTTGCCACCAGGAAGAGACGAATACGCTGCGCAGCCCCCTCTCGGAAGGCTGGGGTGATAGACGAGTACCTGCAAAAAAAGACCGAGTACCTTGCCAGGACCAAGAATGCCCAGACTCAAAGCTGGAAGGAGTTCTGCGGGAAGCAGGACAAAGAAGGGCTTTGGGAAGGCATCTATAGGGTGATCGGCCGCACGTCGAAACGATTGGAAGACGTCCCCTTAAAATGCAATGGAAAGTTCCTGAGCCTGAAAGAGTCGACGAAGCTGCTCGCTGAAACCTTCTACCCGGAGGACCTTGAAAGTGAGGATAATACCGACCACCAGGCCACCAGACGTGAAGCCGAATCCGTGAGCGGGGAACATGATGACAACCATGACCCCCCGTTCACGGAGCAGGAGCTGAGAGTGGCCGTGGAAAGTTTTAATCCAAAAAAGGCCCCGGGTGCTGACGGTTTCACGGCAGACATCTGCGCGCGAGTGGTTTTGCAGGACCCAGGGACTTTCCTGGCCATCACTAATAAGTGCTTACAGCTAGGCCACTTCCCGAAGCCCTGGAAAGAAGCGGCCGTCATTGTCCTTCGGAAGCCCGCCAAAGAGGACTACTTCCAGCCAAAGTCCTAGAGGCCAATCGGCCTGCTCCCAGTCTTAGGCAAGGTGCTCGAGAAGATGATCGTGGGGAGATTGAAATGGCACCTTCTCCCCAAAATGAGTGCCCGCCAGTATGGTTTTGTGCCCCAAAGGAGCACCGAAGACTCCCTCTATGACCTAATGGGACACATAAGAAGTAAGCTCAAGTCGAAAAAGCTGCTAACCGTGATCTCATTGGACATAGAGGGAGCCTTCGATAGCGCATGGTGGCCGACCATAAAGGTCAGGCTCAAAGAGGAGAACTGTCCCGGCAATATAAGAAGGGTAATCGGCAGCTACCTTCAGGACAGAAGAGTCGAGATTAGATATGGCGGGGAGACACACTCCGTAAGCACGTCCAAGGGGTGTGTCCAAGGCTCCATAGGAGGCCCAATCCTGTGGAATCTCGTCCTTGACCCGCTCCTGAAGGAGCTGACCGACAGGGGCATCTATTGCCAGGCGTTCGCCGATGACATAGTCCTGGTTATTGACGGAGACACTGCGTTGGAGGTTCAAGGACAGGCCAATGCTGCCCTCGCCTATGTTGGGAAGTGGGGAGTCAAAAATAAGCTAAAGTTCGCACCCCATAAAACACAAGCGATGGTGGTTACGCGAAAGCTCAAATATGACGAACCACTCCTGACCATGGGCGGGGTCAGTATTGGCATGTCGAAGGAAATAAAAATCCTTGGGCTAACCATCGACAGCTGCCTGACATTTAACCGACATATTAATAACATATGTAAAAAGGCTGTTAATATATACGGGCAGCTGTCGAGGGCGGCCAAGATCAGTTGGGGCCTCCACGCAGATGTCATAAGAATAATCTACAATGCCGTCATAGAACCAGTGGTTATGTACGCGGCGAGCGCCTGGGCACCGGCAGTGGGGAAGCTGGGAGCTAAAAAGCAATTGAATGCCATTCAGCGTGGATTCGCACAGAAGCTCTGCAAAGCCTACCGCACGGTCTCCCTGAACGCGGCGTTGCTTCTCGCCGGGATACTCCCACTCGATATCCGTATACAGGAGGCAGCCGCCCTGTACGAGGCAAAGAGGGGAGTACCCCGGCCAGATCTGGCGGGCAGGGAGGTCGAGCGGAGAGCGGGGCACACCGAAAATGGACATCCGGCGACGCATATGCACCTGGAGTTCAAGAGCTTGATAGACGAGGAAGAGCTTAATGCTAACAGCGATTTTGCCGTAAAGATCTTCACAGATGGTAGTAAAATTGACGGTAAAGTTGGGGCCGCAATATCCTACTGGGAGGGAGCGGCGGAAACCAGGGCCGTCAAACTCAAACTGCCATCTTACGGCACCGTCTATCAGGCAGAACTCCTGGCCATATGCAGAGCCACGGATGACATCATTCGAGGTGCTCAGCAGAGCTTCGCAATATATAGCGACTCCAGATCTGCGCTGGAGACAATTGTCAACAACAGCTCCCCGCATCCCCTGGCGGTCGAGGCCCGCAAGAATCTCCGAAAAGCCTTTAGCCAGAGCAAAACTGTATCCTTGTTCTGGCTGAAGGCCCACGCGGGACTTGCGGGCAATGAACGCGCCGACTGTCTGGCCAAAACGGCCGCACTCACCCTGAAACGCGCCCCTGATTATGATAAGTGCCCGGTCTCGTTCGTCAGGGGGCAAATCAGACGTGGGTCCCTTGACGAATGGAACCGGAGGTATCAGTCAGGGGAAACTGCCGGGACAACGAAAGTCTTCTTCCCGGATGCTACTGAAGGCCATAAAGTCATACGCAAAATAATGTTTGACAGTGTCACAACGCAGATATTAACAGGGCACGGTGGGTTCTCCGAGTACCTAGCCAGATTCAAATGCAAGGAGGACCCATCGTGCGCTTGCGCCCCTGGAGTGGACGAATCTGCCCTACATGTCTTGCTCGACTGCCCGATTTTCAGTCGAGCGAGACATGAAAGTGAGCAGGAACTCGAGCAGTCCATAAATAGAAACACAATAAAAGGTATAATGGCTGGAAGCAAGACAAGAGCGATATTTCTAAAGTACGCAAGGAAAGTAGCAAAAGTTGTGATAAGCAGAAATAAGTAAAGCATTAACTCATATAAGCGAGATAATTATTAAATATACGACACACAAATATAACATATGATATAAAATTTAATAAATACATGATATAATTTTGACATATTGAATTGCAAACAAAAAAAAAATAATAAAAATAAAACCATACAGTTTATAAAATAAAGTAATGTATTAAATAGGAAGAAACTGTAAACAATAAATATAATAACTAAAACTCACTCATTTATTATTAAAATACGATTATACAACGACCCTGCTCAGGGTAGGGAGTGGCGTGTCTGAAATAAGATTAAAAAAAAAAAAATACTCTACCCTACTCTACCCTACTCTACCCTACTCTACCCTACTCTACCCTACTCTACCCTACTCTACCCTACTCTACCCTACTCTACCCTACTCTACCCTACTCTACCCTACTCTACCCTACTCTACCCTACTCTACCCTACTCTACTCTACCCTATTCTACCCTACTATTTGTTAATTTTTTTCTTTCATAACAACCTTTTTCTGACAATAATAAACTCAACAAAAAAAAAAAGTGAAATCGGTCCAGCCGCTCACGCGTCATGGCATGACCAAGGGAAATAGGGATTCATTTTTAAATATATAGATAAAGATAGATAGATATCTTTAGCATTTAAAAATCGTTATAATCATTTAAGCACTGAAATTGTAGGTACATCTTCAGACTCAAAGGCCTAGGCTCCTACTGATATTTTGACATTATTTTAATAAAAATATTTTTATATTCCACTTTTTGGTTGTGTATTTTATCGGACAATCGCAGACTCCACATGATTGTAATAAATCTTTATTAAATGATTAACGCGAACCTATACACATTAAAAAAAAAATCTCGATACATTATGAAAAAATCATTTTGTGTTAGTACACAAAACAACTTATTATATAAATCACATCGAAATTCATTCGTTTCCACAACAAATATAACCATGTCTTGTTTAGAAAAAATAGTTTACAATTTCTCACGATATTTTACAATCTTACGGTATTTGCAACTTTCCGCGGCCAAACGAGTACATATATATTCAGAAGATAAAATACTCATAATAACTCACTTTACACGTTGCTTTGCAGCTTTGGGATGGCAAATAGAATATTAGTAATGGGCTACAACGGAGTTATAACTTAACCGAACGCAAAAAAGATTATCCAAATCCAATCCAAATAAGATTGTTCCAAAAACGGTATCGCCGAATATTACCAAAAACCGAGAGTTTGAACATAATTGTTAAAAAAGTTTCAGGTATGAATGCTTTAAACGTCAATAGTACCCCTTGAGCATACTAAAAATAAACAGACATGTGATGTACGCGATGTGATTTTGAAAAACCATCATCTATTGATGAGTTCCATGGTCTATGTTCATGAAGAAAAATAAGCAGTTACTGGTTATTGTGTTCCATGTCTATATCAGTAGTCCTTGGACTATACTTCGATGAAATTTTTTAAAGATGATCTTGATCTTCACCAAATTTTAATGAGACCACTCGAAAATACATACACAAAAAAAAACAAATACAAACAAAAAAAACATAACAAAAAAGCCCAACCTTGGAAAAAAATACATTACATTGTTGATTTGTATGTATGTCTCTAAATATATATTTATTATTGTATTTCTTTTCTATTTCTTTACCATTAAGCTGCACCTACCTTGTTGTGTTTTTGCACCACCCTAAGGTCGACTGGTAGAAAATGCCTAAGGCATTAAGTCCGCCTTTGTATAGTATTTAATACTAGTGCATAAAGTTTTAATAAATAAATAAAATAATACTTTCCCAACAACAGAAGAACCATCAATATTTGTTATCATTTACCAAAGTATCGCTAAACGACATTAAACAAATAAACACTACATAGTCGAATTGAGAACCTCCTTCTTACTTTAAAGTTTAAAAATGGAATATGAAGTCGATAGGTACTTCAAAGATTGGATATAATTTGATGTCTCCCCAAAAATATTTACTTTTCTTGGCTGAAGTTAAAGACTGCTCTGTATATATATTGGATGTTTTCTTTAGCTTTGGTAAATAAATATGCCTTTAGTGTACCCGCTCGTATAACATACTTATGATGTTGCCCACGATCGACGTTATTACCTACTTGTGATTATTTTGTGACTTGATTGGAAAAATTGCTTGTTACGTATGTATAGGCATGAACTTTATTAGGTACTTCAGGAGGCTCAGGGGAGACCCGGGTGTACCCAGGGATCAGGGATGTACCCTAACAGGCATTGTACAAAGGAGGTTTCAAGATGGTCTTTTAAGAGGCCACAGGACCCCTTCCATGTGCTGATGGTGATCACCGATGTGGTTTTAGTGAAGTAAAAATTTCACGTTCTCTAGTCTTTTCCCCGAAAGCCCACGCGCCTTTTGAAGGTATCTCTCCAACTAAAAAGAAGGTAAGTGCCCTTGTAATCGTTTGAACTTATTTAATATACATAGATTTTTTTTTTAGGTGGGTAAATCATCTAATGACAAATCCCGTTCTTGGGCGGAGCGCGAGATAGTGTCAGACTTTTACTGACTAAAAACCCACTCCTGTTCCTTCGCTGCTTTCGTCCCAGGTACACATAGGTACATTCGCAAAAAAATTAAATAATTTTTAAGATAGAAATAATTAAGACTGTCTGCTACAAGAACTAATTATAATAATTCAGCCATTATTGTATCTTTTCGGAATTCTGATCACAAGCACTGATCTGAATCAGATATAATAACAACAAAATGTCCATGTAATTTGGTCCCGGCTGTAAAACCGTACTCTATTATAACATTGTCGTTGTCGTATGCGGTCATTGTTTAACGATAATTGCTTACCTCAAGTACGTTCAATGTTAACGTAACCAACAGGGGCGCCTCCCGGTTGTCGACTCTTTGTTCAAAATGTTTACAAACCCTCCCCTTAAATTTCGCCAACACCGTGATACAAGCATTATGACATAATAATTTGGGACGTTTCACTAATTCAGGAGACGTAAGCAGACTCCTCCAAATTAATGTTGCACAAAGTAATTAGCCGGAAGAGCTTTACAAATGGTCTTGGCATCACCTTTATTGGGCTTACAGCATGTTATGTTACATATTAAGGCAAGCATTGTTTGTACAATGCCAAATTAAGAACAGTTAAATTATTTGTCAGGACGTATTCAAATTATGTCTAATGTCGTACTATATTACAAGGAAAGAGGGATGTCGTTTTAATAAATAGACATTTAATGAAAAGCCAATTTTTAAATAAAATAAATATAGTCTATTTACGACCATCTCCCAGACGGCAAGCAAATAAAAATAAATTACAACAGTCGTATTTCTGAAACGTTTTGTTCATTTATTTAATTATTTGCAGGAAAAACGTTCCCTACATTGATTTTATCAGCGTACAACGGAAAGCCCTGAATAGGGATGGGATGATTACCTGCCATCCCGTTACATTCCGTACGCTATTTTAAATGAATCGTGTAATCAACCACGAACGTAGGTGAATACCTAATTCGTTAGCTTTCAGTAGTCAAGCATCGTTGAACTATTTGTTCAGGGCCCAATCAGGGCCCGAATTCAATTTCGTCCACTTTTATTCGCTACGATAATCTTGAAAGATACGCGAGGAAATAAGAGAAGAAACCCTATCATTATTACATATCTTTTATTATGAAAGTTATTGATGTGTTACTTACTCGTTCGAGTAAAAAGAAGGTTGGGACTTCGAAAAGAGAGGTTAGCGGTTGCAGTGAGACGCAACTAAAGAGCCTTTTGTCATAATAAAAACCTTTAGCTTGGTATATACTAGACAGTATTTATTTCAATGGCATAAATATACATATGGAATGTGTTAAAGGCTGTACAGGAACTCAGGCTCGGCTGGCGTGGGCGTGCAGTGCCATTAACCGCGTTGTTCGTGCTAGCAGCTCTAAAGATAAATTGTCGTGAGTAAATTCTATTGCAAGTATAATATGTGGCGCTCTCCGTGTAGTCCGACTGTCCGGAGTGTCCAATGCCAGTTAACTGGCAGTTTGCGCGGCCGCCAACACCACAACAATATAAACGGAACTGCGCCCCCGCCCCAATGTGTGAACATACACCAAATGAAAGTTGAATTGCTACGAAGGTACGGAGACGCTTTCCCTAATGTTCTGTTTATAGTTGTGATACCAGTTCAGGGGTCGCATAGCGTGTCGCATTCCTTCCTAAAGTTATTTTTAATGTAATTTCGTGCTTGTAGGTTGATGTCGCCTGGGGAAAATGTCTGTTGTAAAAACAAAAGAATAGCGCTGGTTGAGATAATGTTATGGTTCCTTTTCGCCCCGGTTTGTATAAAGGCGAATGTTAGACATTCGACGATGTCTGGTGTAACTATTTACTGTCTTGTACAGTTAGCGTGAGGTTGATTGCAGCTTATGTGATCCTGTATAAGTCTCTTTATGTTGCCAAAGGATTTCTAGAAATGTTTGCTCCTCGTATAGTTCCTGGGTTATTTTTATATGAATGCGTTACAGTTTCAAGTTCCATGATTACTTTCTGTTACTGATAAACTGAAAAATTGGATACTAAAAAGTACTTACCAATTAATAAAGTTATGTGAATGCATTGACAGTTCTAGTTCAATGGCGCCAACAATCATGAATGCCATTTTCTCATAAATCAAAGCATTGTTTATGTTTTATAACATACTCGTACAATGTGAAAAGAACGAGTCTCTCACGTTATTCCTCCATCATTTACGTCAATGTTACATAAATATATACCTGATTGAATGTGCGCGAATGTCTTAAATTATCGAGCCTAATTAAAATTGATTAGTAGCGTAACAAGTTCCGATATTTCAGGTTTAAATAATGAAAATGGGCACATTATGTAGGCATTTATGTTTCAAGTGAGGATGAGAGGTTTGTACGTGAGAAGGATAATATTGTCATTTCAGATTACCATCGTTCAGCTACTCGGCTTGAGGGCCGAGGCTTGCGAGCGCCGGCATTATGCAATAAAAAGACTTTAATATTACCATTTTGCAGGCAATTTAAACTCCAATTTTGTGATGGCACCTTACTGTACAATGCCGTCTTTACGTTTTATTGCGTTCGACTTTTAAAAGTTTGTTTTTGACTTAATTAGTTTTCTGATAATGTCTACTACAGAAGATATACACAAATAAATAAGTACAGTTGTTGTAAGTTCTTCTTGTTTTATGTAGCTGTTTTTTTAAAGTAGATATACTTTCTTTTTAGTGAAAAATAATGAAGATAAAATACACTGGTCACATGTAGTTGCTGCGCGACTTTTTTGCCAAAATATAAATACTTTGGAAAAGTACCTGTACAAATAGAGTCACAACATATGTTCGAGTGTATTTACAGGGTCTATCTTTTATAGCAGAACTTTTTATGTCATAATATTATTTTGCATAACAACGGATAGCATAAACTTAATTTCGCATACATTCATTTGTCATACATTCAAAACTCATAATTTTGTTAGCCAGAATCATCTTCAGGCATAAATTTCATATCCATGATAATCAAAAAGCAGAACCATCACATCGCAAAAAATTCACAGTCGGAATCGTCTTTTGGCATATATTTTATACAGATAGTCATTAGTTGAGGTGGAAGTAATATCAAAACGGTAACCTCAAGTTAATTACAAAACACTGTTGGTTTACATAGAGTTAACGGAGGACCCTTCCGGGTCTTCCTATTTCTGGGTGGTTATAAAAAAAAAATAACTACGAAATAACTTCTAACCCAACCTGTCCGTGTCGGGGTGCTCTAAAATTCTGAGCTCGTCACGCTCGCTTATGACCATGTACATCCAACAAGAATACACTACGATATTACTATTAATACAAAAACGGTAACTTAATTACAAAATACTGTCGGCTGGAATAGGGTCGACGGAGGTCCCTTGCGGGGGCCCCTTCTTTTTGGGTGGTTTAAAAAATAATCACGGTGGCTAAGGCGGGAGCGGAGTGGAGCTGTCGCCGTCAAGCATGATGCATGCAGGCATGCAGTATGCAATCAGGCATGCCGCATGGAAGCAGGCATGCAGCTGGCACGTAGCATGCAAGCAGGCATGCAGTATGCAAGCAAGCTTTGGCTTCCCAGAGGTCTCAGCGGTTGAGGCCTGAGGACGTCCGTTCTCTCACGCGGGCGACCACTATCTTCGCTAACATAACTGCTTCACAGTAGAAGACGACTGCAGCCCATTCCTAGACCTGGCGTAAGAGGTCGCCGCCGCCGATTATCTCTATGAGGACACTGTAGTGCTCCGCTCAAGCGAGGTATAGTCACTACTATCTTTAGTGAACATCCACGTTTCGGTTACACTATAATAGTTATTGACCATGTGAAAGAATTTTATTTTAGTGCTGATGAGGAAACATGACTTTTAGTAACCTTATTGAGACTCACCAATTAAGAACCATGACATAAATATAAAATTCATGGAGTACTAAATACACCTCTCAACCGTTTAATTTAGGAATCGGCTCTTCAGTAATACTAATTCAGAATGACGTCTAAAAATTTTGATGCCGCTCGACTGTCGTTCATCCAGCCCACAATCCAGCACGGCGATCGCATTTTGTTCGGCTTTTAGACGAACTGACCGTTTGCCGCTAGATTCCCGTGTGTGCGCTAGCAAGTTTCGCATTATCTCTTTAATTATTCGTCCAAATAATATGCAGTAAAAAGCTAAAAACCGTATGTATTTAATTGTTATGCCAACAAACCAGCTATATTTTTATAAAGATTCATAAATTACTTACAAATGATCAGTTAAACATCATGTAACGGTTTTAGTTAATTTCTAGTACATCTTTAAAATCATGATATCTTCGTAATGGAATGTTAGATTTAAATAATTAAAAAAGTGATATGTAGGTAGGTATTAAACCAGGCATCAATACGAAGATGTTTATTTTAATAATAATTAATACCAAGGTACCAAAAAAGTGCCTGTTCTAGAGTCGCGAATGAATTAATTTTTTAAATAGAATAATGTAGTTATTGTGACATAACTATAATAGTTATACATATAGTGTTGCAACATTTTTTGTAGATAATAATGTTTTCTACAAAATTGTAGTACATTATATTGTTCTATCATCAATAATTTTTACAGCGCACGGGATGTAAGGAAATTTATAGGTAATTTATTCATACTTTGGGTTACCTATTGCAGTTTTAGTAGGGAAACCTACTGTTGTTTGTTTGATAAAATAGTTTTCTAGTACCGAAAGAATTTAAAAATCGGTTCAGTAGTTTTTGTGTTTAGTCATTACAAACAAAAATCTGAAAATACAAATCTTTCCTCTTTAAAATATTACTTACTATAGATAAAATCAATTTTTACTGTGAAATTCTGTAAAAAAAAAATAGCTATTCATTTATATATTATATTGTTTTAGTATAATTTCACAAAATGTTAGGAACAGGTCATTTTTTGGGATGGTAGATAGTGAAAAATTTACTTCAAACGTACTTATAAAAGATTTTTGTTAAAATATTAGTCCTGTAATAGAGCTACATGCGTACAAATATACCTGAAGTTTGGTTTGTTAGCCTTATTTACATTTTATTTCGGTTCAGCTTTAGCACCACAACGGGTAAATAATGGCTGATAAACATAATATCAACGTACACAACACCTTTAGAACAAGCAACTCGGTCCTGGGGGAAGGTGTCGGATTGCTAACATCCTCGTCATGTTATCCACTGGGACAGGAGCGGATCTATATAAGAGCCTTCAATTTTTGGGCCGCAGCTTAGGGCCCCGAAGGTTAGGAGGCCCCCACGGTCATGGTACTATCGAAAAACGATACGATACATTTGTTATTGATAGTACGCAAAGCAGATCAGGCAATATAAGGTTCAGAGTAGGACCATTCAAATCATAAGAAACGTACAATCTCTCAGACAAAATGCTCAGTGTTCTTTGTCTTTTGGCCCTTGACTACGAAGTTAAGCTGAAGTTCGATGTTTATTTAGAGACTTGTAGGTTAGGCATTATAACTTATTACTAGTAGGAGAATTCTCCGAAAATGGATCAAAAAGGCTGGTCAGTAAAACACTCTCATGCCACACAACCTGCCCCTCTCCTTCGATAAGTCATTATTGAAGAAAGAGATGGCACAGATTGCGAAAAAAGGAATAGTTTTTCAAAACGGCAGTGAGTATAATTAGGTCAGTACTGTTAGCCCAGGGCCCCATAAATTCACGATCCGTTCCTGCACTGAGACGAGACTTATTTGTAATGTAATATACAGGTTTTAGCCAGCGGCTGCGCCCGTGTAAGGGTGGGAAATTTCATAAGTGCTTGATTTTGGGCTGCAGAAATCACAAACTAACAAGTAGCTTCCTCTGCCCTTGTTCAGATTATAATAGCCTGCCTGTGTGCCAAGTTTATATCAAATTCTTTAAACTGTTGAAATGTGATTGATTTAATCAACACACAGATTTGCACGTTTATTGTTAGTATACAGGTAGTAAAGACGATCTGCTAATTGTTGTTGTTCTTAAATATCAATTTCTTACAACAACAATTGCTTAGTAAAAAACTCATGTGTTTTTCTGAGATTTTCGACCATTTGTGATCTAGAACATAGTTCTTGATAAATAGTGAAGTTAACCCAAAAACATGATCTCATACTTTAGATAAATACTACGGACATAAATACACTACCACACATACACACTGTAAATTGTACCTACTAGGTACAATTTTTTTTAAGTTTGAAAATCATCCAATGACTTCTCGCACTCTAAGGCGGACCGCGAGGGCGTATCAAACTTTACTGACTAAAACCACACCAATGTTCCTTGATTAGCTTACGTTCACGGAACCCGGGGTTCTCTTTCGGACTACCCATGGCCTCAATAGGCACTATACATACTGCTATGCTGTTACAATTTCCTTTCTGCCCCCCTAGCCAAGTTACGATCGTTTCGTTTGTGTCGAACGCCTCGAGTAGGCCACGCTTTCGATTCCTTTGTTTTGACCACGTGACTGAGCGTTGAGATGACGTCTGGCTGTTCTATCCATGCAAATTCGTACCAGTAACCATAGTGTGGGACGCTCGCTGGTTGGATCTTAAAAAATCTTCTGGAAGTGGGACTGACTGGACGAAACAGGTACAGAACCCGGTGTTGATCCAAAATTCGGGAGAAGCAATGAATTGCGACCGAGTTAAATGATTGATGTCTCTCCAAATTCGCTTATGTAGAAAACACGGATAGGTACTTTACGTGTATTTTTATTAATCTTTATAGAAAGTTATGACGATATGCCTGGGGGCGACGAGGTAATTGTGTTCTCGTTAGATAATACCAGATAATATCTACGAAATCCATTATTTTATTTGCCCGTAGGCAATGCTTTGTTTCGATCTTAGTCTACGTGCCGTTCTAATTACGAGTAAAAAAAGTTTAATAGAAAATTTCTGTTACTGTGTGTATTGCTTTTCTAGACAATTCTATTAAAAGAGATAATTATAAATAATTGCTGGTCGTTAGCAAGATATATTGAAAAAGTGAATATTTTCTAATAGTGTCTCAATTACATGGCTAGAAGTTTATTTCGTCCCTTAGCTAACAACACCGCGTCACCATTGCGTAGACCACCCGGCGGACAAGGTGGAGCACACAGTGGAGGTGTGCCCCGCTTGGGCAGAGCAACGAAGTGTCCTCTTGGGGGCAATCGGCAGCGGCGAACTCTCGCGCCGGGCTTTGGTACAGGCCATGGTCCGGAGCGAGGAGGAGTGGCAGGCGGTCGCCTCCTTCTGCGAAGCAGTAATGCTAGCAAAGGAGGCGGCCGATCGCGTGAGGCAACGGTCCTCACGCCCCAACCGTCGCCGGGACTCCGATCCCGACTTCCGGCCACCGTAGGCGCGGGCTTGCGGACGGCAAGCAATGGGTGGCTCGCCTTCCGACCGTCCGGTAACCATCCAGACCGAGCCCAAGTTGTCGACGGCGCGTACTATTCCACGCGCGAGGAGATGTCAGCAAACGTAGAGGCCCAGCAGGGTCGAAGCCTACTGGGGCCAAGGGTCTCATTCTGAAAGGAAGACTCAGCCCCGGTACGAAAGGCAACGAAGGAACAGGAATGGGTTTTTAGTCAGTAAAAGTCTGACACTATCTCCCGCCCCGCCCAAGAGCGGGAGATGTCATAAGATGATTTTCCCACCGGAAAAAAAAGCTAACAACACCGCATAAGTCATTTACAGGAAACGAAAAAAAACTGTGCGGTATTGAGAGGCCAGCTGACTTGCACGCTGTGACTATTTTTCGAATTATGGCTTCTGATTGGCTGAAATCTATATCATGTGACTAATGGTTAGACGCGCAATGAGCAGCTCCATCAAAGGCATTCAAATGTGAAAACCGGCAATTTTCGACTTGAGCGGTGTTGTAAGCTAAGGGACGCTATGTGCCTACGTTATTGTATTTTTTTTTCATTTTTTTAATATTTTTTTTTTATTAATGATAGGCTCGCGTTTGATCACCATCTCACCTGATGGTAAGCGATGATGTGGTCGATGATGGAGCACGCTTGCCTAGAAGTATCCCATTCACTCTTGACTAATACAAAGACTCATATAAAGGAACTGTGGGGATTGGAGATAGTAAAAAGGCTTATTCTCGTATTAGTGTAGGTAATTTATTCTTGCGAAATTATTCTTTTACGTTATTATCGGCTTAACAGCCACGTCGGAAAATCTTTTTCATTATGAAACCCGAATAAGTGTTTATGTCTTCAGAAAAGAGGAGGTTCTTAATTCTTTTTGTTTGAAAGAAAGAGGAGGTTCTTGTTCTTAATACTTCTCAAGTGGTTCCATGGTCACAAGGATAGGATCTGATGATGGGATTTGCATTGAAATCGGTTTTATTTCTTTCAAAAAGTTTTTTTTTTATAATGTACCATTACTTGTCATGTGTAAAAAGGTACTGATGAAAAAGGTTCTACACAGCCATTGCCAAGAAATATCTTCAAGAAATAATTAATAAATTTCAATAAAATAAAATTTATTTAAAAATTCGGATTAAAAACACATTTACATTTAAAAAGGAAAAGCAAAAATTATTAGTATTAAAACTACTAAAATAATGTCAAATCAATTAAATGTCAAAATAAATATTAATGTCAAATAAAATGGAAATAAAAACGAAAATAAAAATAATAACAAAAGTAATAATGAATTTGGGTAGATTAATATGTATCTGCGCTTATTTAATATTGACAAACATAACTTATATAATATTTCCCTCATGTTATTATTTCTGAATACATGATATCCAATTACCTATCGTATAACCTACAGCTCAAGTATACAAAAGCCATTACGAATACAAAATACAAATAAATAGACTGTATTGTTATTATATTATGTACATAAGTTTGGGCTGAATGTAATTATCCCTGGCTTTATCTTCTCGTATTTTAATCCTGAAATCGATTCCACTGAATTTCAGGCGCCGTACTAAAGGCATATAGTCCCTTAAACATCTGGCCGGAGTTAAACGTACACAATGTACTATCGCCTGCACCCGCAATGAGCCCCGCTGACCTTAAAACCATTAATTTGCGAAATATTGATTGATTAAAATATGTTAAATTCGAAGACGTGTGACAACCAACAATCCGCACTGGGCCCGCGTGGTGGTTTACGGCCCATTCCCTCTCCTAGAGAGGAGGCATCTTTACCCTGAGTTGAAACAAGTTCCAAGCATTTTTTTTTAATTATCTGACAGTTTCTAGAGAATGTTTCTTCGAATTAATTGAATTGCTTAGTTAAAAGTGAAATTCAGCGGCAAAGAACTGTTTTCAAACATACTATATCAGCAAAAGAAAGACTGGTGATAACATTAAAGTAAGAAAACTACTTATACTCGTATTTTATATTTGGGATATTATTATTTATTACTAGATATAATTATTTTCATAGTATTATTAAAAACATAATATGTATTAAGAAGTATCAACTTTGCATAGATTTAAGTAGGTATGAATCTGTGGATTATTCACCGCACTATTCAACACCGAATTGGACACATGGTGCTTGTGACGTTGCCGTGTTGCCGTCCTGCCCCCCTAGCCAAGTTACGATCGTTTCGTTTGCATCAAACGCCTCGAGTAGGCCACGCTTCCTATTCCTTTGTTCTGACCACGTGACTGAACGTTGAGATAACGTCGGAACAAAGGAATCGGAGGCGTGGCCTACTCGAGGCATTCGACGCAAACGAAACGATTGTAACTTGGCTAGGGGGGCTGTTGACGAGCTATTGTAGTACCGCCGCCGCACTGTAGCCGCACCGCGCTCTGTATGAAAAATACGATCGTCCGTGTGCAGTACGATTAGCGCACCGCATCGCCATCGCAGCAGGCCGTCAAAAAACGCATAAATTGAAAGGGCCCTTAACCTAGACGTTACCGAGGTGTAGCCTTCAAAAAGTCTTTGTTTTATGTCACTGCTCGGGATCTAGGGCCTTAATGGTACACTTGAGGCATTTCGAAAAAGTTTCAACACAAATCGAAAATAATTAAAAAGTTGCGTTCGGATTCCGTTTACGTTCGCTGCGACAGAGGAATAGACAATGAGGGGACGGATAATAAACAACATTACACTGGCCCAGTATTTCTTGGCAAGCGGCGAGATAGGACCCAAATTGAAATGTACTGAAATTGACATCTTATTGACATTTGCTTATGTATACAACACCACAATGAGCTGTCAAGATATTCTGGGCTCGTTGTAAATTGTACCAAGGGTGAGTGTTTATGGTACACCCATGATTCCCACGGACTCGAAGGATTTTTCCTGCATAAGTCTCTTAGACTTTATCGTTAGCAACCCCTGTGTTTTGGGGGAAATATTGCTAGGTCGGATGGTCGGAGGGCTATTCGTCTAATGAGATTGCGTTTACTTTCGGTTTTTGCTTCCTTGCTCCCATAGACTAAATGTGCTGGCTGAAGTATGCTCTTACTGTTTTTCGGACCCTTTTTATTGTATTGTTCATTGTTCAGTATAATTTGGCGTTGATAACATACACTACACATGCTGGAATAATGCACGCCCCAATTAGAAACACAATTTACAAGCATATTTTAAATACTAAATTTTACAGTGCACTTACGTAGTTTTTTTTAGGAAATTAGGTATCCTAATTGTAGACAAATAATATTAGCATCGACGCACTACATTCTTAGCGCATCGGTATTGCTATCTAAGTTCGCATACAAAAACAGGCAAACAAGACTTATCAACAATTTTATTTTTTTATTATAAAATAATTCTTTATTAGGATAAAAATTAAAAAGCGGTAATTGATTTACAGACTTTCAAGATGTGTGTTAATTTTGTCACATGTTGTATATATATATTTTTTTAATTAATATAAACTAATGCTAGACCTGATGGTAAGCAATGATACAATCATTGATGGTGAGGCGTACTAGTTTATTAAGTTTTAAAGTTTATTTAGTATATGCCTGTATGTTCCCTCTAAATCTATAGTTGTGACTTGCACTTCAATCACGATTTAACAAACCAATCTCGGTATTAAATCAGCAAGTTTGCCCCAACGTGTGTTAGTGAACAGCAATATGTTACACATCGTTGGGCCGAGAGTGTAACTGACGAACAACAATATTGGAGATTAACTCAAACAGAGGCCTATAGTCCAGACTGGGTAATCACATCTGTGGCGGCCAGTGTAAGCGGCCCAAACAACAGCCCTGTTAAATTGGATCTCGAAATAATTAAATTATCGGCCGACGATCGCAAAACAATTTTCGGCAATATTGACTTACGCGATTTGCGATGCTGGCTAAATCGAATCCTTACCCTTAATAGAATCATTAAAGCCAGAGACAACGAGACAATGAGAAGCTCCAACTAATAAAAAATCAGAAAGGGGAAAATTTATATTAATTTTTAATAAAAATAAAATAAATTATTAATTAATATTCTATTTTCACTGGAAATCAGTTCAATTGGTTATTCTCCTCACACAATATACCAATGATCAAAGGTCGATTTCTTGGAATGCTGTCAGTAGTATATACGAGGTACGAGTATATACGAGTACCTAAGATTCTAAATATAAGGTTATATATACTATTCTAGTTCTCTTATGTAGTGACTTGGTATGGTATCGTGTTCTAGCTCAGTAGTTTCCAATCTTTTATTGATTGGGGATCACTTTGGTTTCTTTAGAGGTTTTGTTGTTAGTTGTTTAATAATAAAAGTTAGTATAAAAATACTTTCATTATTTATTCAAAAGTTGTAGTACAGCTATTCTTTAAAATCAAAAATAACGAGCATTGTTATAAAAAACACAACATTTTTGATAAAAACTTAAAATCTATTCGCATCGATGTTTATCGATGAGCTAGAATTTTTCAGATTCGCTGTGGGCTATAAGTTCCCATTAAACTCAAGGTTACATCGTGTTAACTTAACTCTTACCGGACGTACTGGCCCGAAATGGCTGAAGACAGACGTGTTTGGAAAAGGGAAAGAGAGGCGTTCGCCTTGTAATTGGACACAATGGGCTAATTAGATTAGATTAGAAAGACATTTAGAACTTTTTGTAGACCATATTTCAGCCCTTGCGGTCCACCAGTGGTCCGCGACCCACAGATTGGTAACCACTGGTCTAGCTAGCAGATACATCCAATTGGCTTCTAAAAGTACTGTTAAATGAACATTCACTAACGTGTAATCGCTCTATGATGTGCAATGTTCTACAGGCTACAATCTTGAAATGCTCTTTGTCGGAACTAGGGTCGGGATTTGGGACCTACAACAGCGTGCTAACAAAGCAAGCCACATGTAAGCACGTCAAACGCAGCCATTGCACTGTGATCACCGCTGAAACAGTTAGCACAAACGGAAAGCTGAGCGAAGTTCTGAACATTGTGTTACATGAGCAACATGTACTGTTGTTTAAATATGTGTGCTATGTAGAAATTGATATTGTTGAAAGGCAAGAGTATCAGTATCAGATTGGAGAAACATAATATGTATGTCGTTACAGTGTATTGAACTTACTTTAAACAAACATAGCATGATATAAAAACAGTAGTTAAAAGTGATTATTTATTTGTAAAAGGTAATCCTTTTTTTCTCCCGCTCTAAGTGGAGCTAAAGGGAGTGTAAGACTTTTATTGACTAAACTCCACTTGAGTTTTTCAGTTACTTTTTTTTTTGGGGTGGGAAAATAATCTAATGACAGCCCCCGCTCTTGAGGGGGCGAGAGATAGTGTCAGACTTTTACTGCTTAAAAATCCACTCCTGTTCCTTCTTTGCCATTTTTCCAGGGCCCCGGGGATCTCTTGCGCATCACCCATGGCCATAGTAGCCTTCGACCCTGCTGGGCCCCAACGGTTGATGACCTCTCCTTGAGGCGCGCGTGGAACACGACGCGCCGTCGACGACTTGAGCTCAGTCCGGATGGTTACCGGACGATCGGACGGCGAGCTACCCATTGTTCGTTGTCCGCTAGCCCGCGCCTATGGTGGCCGGAAATTGCACGTGCACGTGCGGCCTTCTCCTTTGCTAGCATTACTGCTTCGCAGAAGGTGGCAACCGCCTGCTACTCCTCCTCGCTCCGGAGAAGAGATCTTGAATCTTGAATTTTGGTCACGGTGGCCAATCTCAACGGAGATTTCGCCAAGTATGCAGGATATATTTTAGTGCACAAGTGAGTGCGCAAATACAACTGCAATCCCTGTTACTTTACTCTCATAGTCCGATAACCTAGTATTAATCCGACACGACAGGGGACAGACCAAACGTAGGGCCGGCCGACAGGTTAACGTTCTTTCCGAGGCAGAATTCCTAATGGGAAATCTCAATAGCCCTTGTTGCCCGACCCGGGAATCGAAACCACGATCACATGATTCCAATTAGTCATCTGGCAGAACCTACGGACCTTCTATCAGAGCCTACTTTTCTGCAATTAGAAACTAGAACTTGAAATAAAGACAAAAACGTTGAGATTTTAATCCTCTCATACGTATCGTCAGCTACACAGGCATGTCGTATGTGTACAATTGAATAGCAATATAACGTTCCTGCATCACAATTCTACCCTGAATAGTGAATGTGCATGTTTCATTAGCATGGGAGTTGCAAATAGTGTTCGTTGCTAGGACCGAACAATGCGCAATCAGCGGTAGACGCCAGTCGATCACTTGCGAGCTTTATCAGAATTGAATCAGAGAATCAGAATGAATTATCGCTTTTCTTATTTCGCGCATTTGTCCCACGTCAGATCCCATGTCAGAGATAGAGACCTAACAAAATATCGACAAACACAACGCGTTGGTACAAGTCTGCCCTTGACATTTGAACTATATGTACTTCCAAGAACCTCCTACCTTCGCAAAGTTTCAAAGGCCTGCTCCAGCCATGAAATATGCAAAGCGTTCGCGAACGAATATTGACGCTCCAATTACATAGAGAGGCGCGTGTGTGTACCACGGCTGTGGTATCGGACATATTCGCCGCCTGATGGCGAAACACGTAAAAATGGGAAAATAATTGATGAATCGGACGCGAAGTGCTTCGCAGAAGCCATGCATGAACGGGTTTTAACGAATGAATGCTCGCAAAAATTGGTTTCGTCACAATATTCCCGTTGTCGTTACAAAAACTGCATATATTTATTCTCTTAATTAATATGTCATTCTGTTTGTGAATTTTAATTAAACACGATTATTGTTACTTTTGGAGCGGAATATAAATTACAGTAGTCATTTTCTTTGTAATTGCTATCCGTTCGACACAGATTCTTCAAACGAAATGCAGATTAAGTTCGCTTTACCACGGCGACAAATGAGTTTGAACTTAATGCAAATAAGCAAATTAAAATTTTACGAAGTTTGGAGGCTTCTACCTCCAGCCAGTACAGTTTATGCTGCAAAAGACGGTTTAATGATCTTTTATTATTCACTATAGACGGTAAATAAAGTTCTCAAAGAAAAAGCATAAAAAACCAGAAGGTTTAACGTAGTTTACGTCGGAAAAATATCCTGACTTTTCTTTGTGAAAGGAAATTATATTGGAAGCTAAAGGAAAAGCGAAAATACCTAAGTGAATTACTGACATTATTTCTCCTTGTAATTAACAGCGATATTTTGTAAAAAAAAGTTAATTTATTTGACACAGAATTGAAATTCTTATGGTTTATTTAGATGTTAGTTTGAGATATTTGACTGTGAGTGCTTGTAACTCATAAATGGCTAAAACAAAGGATTTGTGGGATTTGGGAGTATATACGAAATTAGCTACCATACTGAATGACTTGTACCATTATGGTACAAGTGGTTCGGGCCATGACCCCAAGAGCCAGGAATCGTAGTGCGATCCCCGATCACAGTAGGCGCGGGCTTGCGGAAAACTAGCAATAGATAATTCGCCGTCCGCCCATCCAGTAAGAACCGAACCAGATTAGTTGACTTTGCGTAGTATTCCACGCGCGCCTCGAAGAGACGGCAGCAAAACCGTAGAAGCCCAGCAGTGCTGATGCCCACCAGGGGCACAGCCTGTTTTGAAAAGATTGAAACGCCCTTTTGCTCCACCCTAGAATAAGAATGGACATTGAAAAAATTCCCGGTTCAAAAAAATTTTGATGTTTGAGATATTTGATTGTAAATACAAGGACTCATAAATGACTGATACAAAGAGTGGGCTCGTGGACAACGAGTAATAGGTAATTCACCGTCCGCCCATCTAGTAAGAACCGAACCAGAGTAGTCGACGGTGCGTAGTATTCCACGCGCGCCTCGAAGAGACGTCAGCAAAACCGTAGAAGCCCAGCAGGGCTCATGCCCACCAGGGCCACAGCCAGTTTTGAAAAGACTAAAACGCCCTTTCGCTCCACCCTAGAATAAGGATGGACATTGAACGATTTCCCACAACAAAAAAAAATTGATTATTGAGATATTTGACTGTAAATACAAGGACTCATAAATGTCCTTGTAGGACTCATAATTGACTGAAACAAAGAGTAAGCGGAATTAGACAATATATCTAAAATTAGCTATCGTACATAATAGTAAACGTGGATCAATAATACCTTCTAAGTTATTCGCCACTCGTCTTCCCAACCAATTCCCACCGTCATCGTCAGCACAAAAGCTGAAGACAATGCAATCATGATCGTTATTAACAACGTATATTTATTACATTTCGATTGTTTGTCTCCATCCAGTCAATTACTCGCTTGTCAGAGCCAAACAGGGATGGCACAAATTGGTTTATCTATTATAAGATTATGGGCGGCCGTAGAAACTAATCAGTTGTGGCCGGGATGCTGTTGATAACTGAAAGAGGAATGAGCGAGGCCTTTGTAAGGGGAAACAATTATTTTTGTTGGGTACCATCGGTATCGTTCTAGTTAATGGCGTCGTAATTTTTGGGTATTTTCTATAGGTATGCCATTACGTTCCTCGGTTATATCTCGTAAGATAAAGTTTATAAGTTTCGTCATCAAATCGTAGGGGCCCAGCAGGGTCGAAGCCTACTGGGGCCACGGGTAGTGTGAAAGCGAAACCCGGGGCCCTGGGACGAAGGCAACGAAGGAACAGGAGTGGGTTTTTAGTCAGTTTTTAGTCTGACACTATCTCCCGCTCCGCCCAAGAGCGGGTTTTGTCATAAGATGATTTTCCCACCAAATAAAAAAAAACCCGGCAACTGTTCATTATTTATTTAATGTTTTGATAGTAGGTAGACGGGTAGTATTGTGATGGGGGAGACGCAAATGAAAAGCTTCTGGTTCAATTATACTTTTATTATATTGTATGAAGCACTTTTTAATATATTTAAAATTACGTCTACATTTTTATTGACATCCCCCTAACTCTATAGTTTTTTTAGCAATCAATCCTTAACTTTTTAAAACATAAACCTTATTTATTTATTTAACAATTTATATACACACAATAATAAAAGAAATGAAGAAGGAAACAGAAGAATAGTACAAAGGTGATGCTTATTTCTAAAGAAATCTCTTCCAGCATACCTGCGAAAGGAGAGTTGGAGAAAATAGAGATGTAGACACTGTGTGTTGAAGTAAAAGGAAAATTGGTACACACAAAATACACAGTAGACAATGAAATAATACAATATCCAAAAAAATAATTAATAAAAAGATATACTACCTTAAAAGTATATCCAGCCAGTTTGCGAGTTATTAGTATTAATGTGACCTCAATGGTCGCCACATTATCTACGTAATCATCTCTAATTATCACACTAATTATATAAAGCCGAAAGTTTGTATGTTTGTTACTTCTTCACGATCGAACGTCTGAACGAATTTCAATAAAACTTGGTACACAGATAGACCATGTCCTGATATTGCACATATGACATCTTTTATTCCAGGAGTATGTTCCTTTGGGATAGTTTTCTATTATCAAGTGAGAGAAGCCACTGGCTGAGCTAGTGTAGTATAAAAAACTTAGTCGCCGTTTGTCACTGTCTGCTTCTTCACTTTCTTCTTCTAGACCATGAGATAGAAAATTGTGACAATATATAAATCTTATTGCTCGTGACCAGGGCTTTAAATAACGTTAAATAATTAGTATCATCAGTAGTTCATCGTACGAAGGTAACGTTATTAGTAGAGGTAACTAATGCTTGGTAACGGTACTTGAGTGAACTTTTACCGGTAAACTAAGTAATGTTATCGATGATGTTATCGGTAATTATAACGATACCATGGCCCAAGGCTTGAAAACGTTACTAAATGCGTTACTGTTAGTATCGTTGAATAACGTTATTTTGTTATATCTCTTTGTTTCGTCTAGATTAATGCAATAATTAGTTTGATCACATATTCAAAAACACTTTCACGACACGACACTTTCACTTTAACTAATTCCAATGAATTTGTTACATTTATTCTATTAAAATGTCAAAAAGGATACGTAAGTTTAAAAGAATACAAGCACCGCTACCACACAAAAAAAATTATCGATTCTTATAACGTTAATTGTTAACAATATTTTAATGGATTCGATATCAAAGTACCGTTACCTGTACTACCGTTCAATGTTAACTTTATAAAAATATCGTTACTTAACGACACTTATTATACTCCACGAATTCTTAGAATTCTTATTATTCCTATTACGAACCACTTTTTTAATATGATTGTTTTTATTGTGCTTTTGAGTACAATATTGACTGGTCTACACTGTTCTTACATAATTTATATGAATACTGTAATAGAAAAATATTGTAATCAACTACTTTTCTAAAAAGCGTAATCATGGAGTTTCTTGCCGGCTCTTCTCCTTAGAAACAATCAATTTGGAACCACGCACTATCTTCTGACGTTTTATAAGTGCCCATGTAGGCCTATGTGAAATATATATTTTTTTATTTTATAGTGCGAATTTGATAAGGTTTTGTGTCACGAGCGGGGTTTGTTAACCCCCGCTCGTGACAAAAAATAAGTCACAACAAAGATTTTCTGATTGACACTTAGATGTGAATCTAAACTGCACTAGTAAAACCAGCCTTTTATGATGAAAAAATATCTTAGAATTTTTTTTAAATTGAAGGAAAAAAGTAATTAATAATAATTATTATAAATTAACTAATTATAAACATCAGTTATTAATTATTTAATTATCAACACTAATTACATACGTATATTTAATTAGGAATAACAATAATTATTTATGATAAATAAATAAATAAATGATTAACTATAATATTAAGTCTCTGAGTATAATTCTTATTGAGGCTACTGAACCAGCAAAGACATTTATTTCGCCATGAATGGAATTGGCAAAAGAAATCATGCGGCTTATGGGTGAAAAATTACCTATATTAGTTCGAGTATGAGGCAGGCCAATCAAGGCAAACTTAATCAGTTAATTATGCGGCAACTACTGCGAGGGGCATGCAGAAAGAAAAACAAATGAATATTGAGATTTTTACATTTACAGTTGATTCTCGTTAATTCAAACCTGCAATAATTCGAACCTCTCTATAATTCAAAGCTAACACAAGTTCCCTAGAAAATCTCTATACATTTCGAACTAAATCAATTCATTTTTATGCACTTGGTAATTCGAAAGAAAAAATCATCACTACGTAACAAAACGTCGCGATAATTCGACTCATCGGCGTTAATCACTCGAAAATTCAAAGTTGCAGAGAGTACATATAGGATCACTTTGTGGTCCATCTGTCTGTCTGTCCAGACTCTTTATCTCAGGACCGCGTGGAGATAGGGAGGTGAAAATAAAACCATGTATTCCGGTCTAGGTCCTTTGAAGCATTGGAAATATCAAACTTCTGAGTTAAGTTTATGTCCCAAAAAACATGTATTTCGATTCTCAAGGGAATCAATATTCATAGGGTATTTCCCCGTTGACCTAGAATCCCGAAATTTTGAATGAAGCAAGGTCTCATAGCACAATTATAGGAAAAAATCTGAAAACTGTAAATTTGTAGTTACCTACATCACAAGAAACCACTTTTTTTGCGATTCGAAAAAATCGTCTAAACACAATTTGGGGATTGAACTGTTTTCCTAGATAAGTTTTTATGGAACCCTCAGTGCGCGAGTCCGACTCGCACTTGTTTTTATAACAGTTCTCAGTAAAAGTTGATTTTATCTGCTGAGACTGAACTAAGTTTTCCAACATATTGAGCGCTTAAATCGATAAGTTTATAATTCTTTTATTAAACAGGGTACTTCTCCCAGCGCTTCAGCGGAACTCTGAACCTTGAACCTTGTTAATACATCCAAAAAATGTTTTGATGCTGTTTTTTTCATGAATCGAATGCATTATTTACGAGTACAATGGTTTATTGACCTTAAAATTAAACGTTAGTACAGTAGATCACACTGTGATGGTTGGAAATACACCCAAAAATCGATACCTCCAACATATTTATTGAGTAAACTTGTATAATAAAAATGTAAAATAAATACTATTATTTCTTATAACATCCAGCGTCGGTTATTGTCATCTTAAACAGATTATTGATTGCATAATGCAAATATAATTATTTATACAGTTATGTGCAATGGAAAGGGCTATGCTCGGAGTTTCCTTGCGTGATCGAATCAGAAACGAAGATATCCACAGGAGAACCAAGGTTGCCGACATAGCACGAAGAATCGCCAAACTTAAGTGGCTACGGGCAAGGCACATTGCTCGTAGAACAGATGGCCGTTGGGGCCGAAAGGTTCTGGAGTGGCGACCGCGTACCGGAAGACGGAAGGCCCCCTACAAGATGGACTGATGACCTGGTGAAGGTGGCGGGAATCCGATGGATGCGAGACGCACAAGACCGTTCATGTGGCGACATTTGGGGGAGGCCTATGTCCAGCAGTGGACGCCTATCGGCTGAAATGATGATGATGATGAATGTAAATACATAGTTTAAAAGGATTTTCACAAAGTACTTACATTTAACAATTACAAAAACACTCCTGAAAAAATGCACTTTTAGCCTTTTGAATTTATGCGTTGGAGATGTCGAAATATGTGTTGACTCTGTTTTTAAAAATACTTTTCTAACTTTTCTAAAGTATGTATTTTTTGAAAAAAAGTCGCGCAACAACTACATGTGGCCAGTATAATTTTTATTTCATTCTTATTCACTTAAAGGAAAGCATAATATATATTTACTTAAAAACAGGCCAAGTGCAAGTCGGACTTGCGCACGAAGGGTTCCGTACCGTTCGTAGCAAATACGGAAAGAAATCACGTTTGTAGCCCCACTTAAATATATAATTTATTCTATTTTTAGTATTTGTTGTTATAGCGGCAACAGAAATACATTATCTGTAAAAAATTTGGTACGGAACCCTAAAAATACATTACATTATGGTAGATCAGCCTCAGTTTCACGTCATATTGCACGTGCGCTAAATTGGGTGTTCTTAATTCATTCCAGCAATCAAGGCAGGTAACGCGCGCCTAACCGGGCTTGAGTCACCTCATTCGATTATGCAGTGATATAGATATAATATGCTAAGATCCCAGAGCTGTCAGACATAACTTATTTTCACATGGCTGAAACCTTAGGTTCTCAGTAGCGTTTCATGTGCTTTGAATACCTGTATATTTTTCGAGCTCCCCCTTGGAGCCCCTGAGCAGGTACCAGGTGAGAAATGGAACTAAAAATAACGAGTTACTTTTTTTTTTTTTTAATCAGGCATGTAAAAATAAGTAAGGTTCTTTTTTTTGTGCTTTAAAGTGTCTGACAGATGTTTTGGTCCATGGAAAGTGTCTGACACTTATGATACTACTTTAGAATAATGTTCTACAAAACATCTATAAAAATCAGCCATTAAAATTTAAGTTATTCTTATTTTTTTTGTCGCTTTCTTGCCTGGTGCCCAGGGGCTCCATGGAGAAGCTCCACAAGCACACAGGTATTCAAAGCACATGAGACGCTATTAAGAACCTAAGGTTTCATTCATGTGAAAATAAGTTATGTCTTCGTTCTCGTGGATCTTGGTCTATAATAATAATATAACATAACAATATTAATTTCACTAAAATTAATACTAAGAAATACATAGACTTATAGGCTAGTATTTAGGCTATATAACATAGGAGCATCTGTATCAGAACTAGGACGACGGTATATGGCGCCAAAGCCTCGAAACAATAATCGGTAATCGCGAATTATGCTTAAAATAAGCGTAATCGATAAAGAAAAAGAACTCCATACATTACTGGACGAGTCCATTCAAATCTGTATAGTCCTTTCCTCAAAAGACCATCTCAGACACTAATCTGCATGGTTCTCATGTGATTTGATCATTACATATTTGCTGTATGATCTTTATAAGAGACTTTGACTCCTGATTTTATTTCGGTGTTTCTTCCCTGCCCCCCTAGCCAAGTTACGATCGTTTCGTTCGTGCCGAACGCCTCGAGTCGGCCACGCCTCCGATTCCTTTGTTCTGACCACGTGTCTGAGAGTTGAGATGACGTCAGAACAAAGGAATCGGAGGCGTCGCCTACTTGAGGTGTTCGGCGCGAACGATACGGTTGTAACTTGACTAGGGGGCAGGTAGTCAGCTAGTAAACGCTGGCCTCATCTAGTTTAAACTGATAAAAAAATTGAAGTGTAAAAGTGTTTTATAAAACTTATTTGAAAAATAAATATCATTTATTTAGAATCAGTAATCTAAATACATACTAAAACAATATTTTTTTAAAGTGTTAACGAAGGTGTAGTCTTGTTTAAGCTACTATTGAAGTACTAGATACTGTTAAATAGTACATATACTTAGTACCTGTATTTGAATTTCAGCTTCGCCAAAGGTCGAATTTTACAGTGTTTTTCTCTAAAGCCAGACGCCGAGAAAAATAGCGGTCTGCAAAGTTTGACTTCTAGTTTAAGAGCTGCGTTTTGTGTGAATTATTGTGAAATAGTTTTTTCGTATTATTTGCTTCAAACTTTAGTCTTCTTTTAAAGTTTTTCATTAACAAAAGCGAATTTTATTTATTATTTTCTTATTTTTCCAGTTAGTTCATGTTATAGACTACAATACCTGCCAAAGGAAATTTCTGAAAAAAAAACCCGTGGTCCTAGAACGAAAAAGTAGAACTAAAAATACAGATGTGGTTTTAGTAAGTAAAAGTCTGACACTATCTCCCGCTCCGCCCAAGAGCGGGGATGTCATTAGGATGATTTTCCCACCCAATAAAAAAAAAAAACCCTAGAGCGAGAAAAGCTTATGGATAATTTTAAAAAAACGTACGATACCTACTTCGTTTTTTAAGAGTTCCGTATCTCAAAAGAAAAAATCAGAACCCTTGTAGGATCACTTAGTTGTCCATCTATCTGTCTGACTGTCAGTCTGTCAAGATCCTTTATCTCAGGAATGCGTGAACGTATCAAGTCGAAATTAAAACCATATAATATACTCGAGTCTGCGGTCTCTTGAAGCTGTGAAAAAATCAAACTTCTAAGTTAACGAAAAATAAAGATATGGCCATTTATGTCGCACAAAACGTACATTTTGTCGAAATATATTTTTTTTTGTGACGTAAGTAATCTTTATTTTCTCTTACAGGAATCAAAATTCATAGTGTACTTCCTGTTGACCCAGAATCCTAAAATTTGTCATAAGGTCTTATACCACAAGTAATAAATCTGATAACAGTAAATTTGTTGTAATACAACTAAAAAAATATATTTTTTTGCGATTCGTAAAAATCTTTGAGACTCCATTCTATTTACTTAAGTAAGTTTGTAAGGAACCCTCAGTGCGCGAGTCCGATTCATACTTGCCCAGTTTTTTTTCCAACCATTGTTATTTAATCCAACCATCTCCGCGTTCAAGTTTAATAATGCCATGGCATCCCATACTGTAAAATATGTTACAGGTTCTGAAACTAGTTTACGTTAAACAGGAGTCGGTAAAAGCACTTCCCTATATTAAAAGATTTCGTGAGCACGTGCACTTGGCCGTACCTTTGGGCGGAGATACAACCTCCCAACTTTGTAATGTAATTTTCTATTGCAGTCAAGTTTAGGGGCAGGATTGTTCTTGTAGGTGTAGATAAATAGAAGTGGTGTCCTCAGAAAGGTGCGTACGACTCACGACCAGAGTGCGTGTATGACCAGTTAAGCTATGCACAATTGCACAGCTATTTGATTCTATCTCCCCGGAGGACACGGTGGGGCATACGGTAGAGGTGTGCCCCGCTTAGGCAGTGCACCGCTGTCCCCTTGTTTGGGCGATCAGCGACAATAACCTCTCGCACCGGGCCCTGGTCTGGGCCATGGTCCAGAGCGAGGAGGAATGGCAGACGGTCGCCTCCTTCTGTGAAGCAGTAATACTAACGAAGAAGCTAGGAAGCCGCATAACGGAACGGCCCTCATGCCCCAACGGCTGGGATCCCGATTCCGATTTTCAGCCACCGTAGGCGTAGGCTTGCAGACTTCGGCAATGGGTAGGTCATCGTCCGGCCGTCTGGTAACCGTCCGGACCAAGCTTAACTCGTTGACGGCGCGTAGTGTTTCATGCGCGCCTCAAAGAGTTGTCAGCAAACTGTAGGGGCCCAGCAGGGTCGAAGCCTGCTGAGGCCATGGGTTGTGTGAAAGTGTTGCCCCGGGGCACTGGAACGAAAGAAAAGAAGGAGAACAGGAGAGGGTTTTAGTCAGTAAAATTCTGACACGTCCTCGCGCTCTGCACAAGAGCCGGAGAAGTCATTAGATGATTTCCCAACAAAAAAAAAGCTCTTTGATCCCGTTTCGAAACGAGTGCTTGAATTTTGTAAAGTTTGTTTAGGAAGATTCTCGGACTGCATACAAAAGAAAGTGATGCACAAAGACGCAATGCTTTCTAAATTTGAAAAATTTAGCCAATTTACTAAAAATCTTCAGATTTGATTACAAAATTTAAACACTAACGGTAAAACGTTGCTTGTAGAATAATCTGACAAGCAATCAGAATGATTGCATGTATAATTGTATATTAGGCCGGTTTTTAACTGATAAAAGTATTTTTTGGAGTCATATCCATGTTTTTTCTATCACAATAGAGCGGTAGTCTATTTGGAACACACTATATCTATTTAGCATTACTCTTGAAGAATACTAACATATATTTTTTTAATTCTGTTTACTGTCGTGGATCATATAGAAACTTTTGCACATTATTGATCTCGCAATGAGCCCTTGTTTTTTTTATTATTAACTAGCGACCCGCCCCGGCTTCGCACGGGTGTATATAGTAGTAATTATAGTATAATTTAACAGAATGTCTTTATATACAACGTTCACAGCTTTTTTCTGTCATTAGATAATACAAACATGTTTTCTTTTGAGGTTGCTCTTGAAAGAGCGACATATGTGAAAAACACTCAACGATCAAATAACGATCAATAACGTTGCAACGTTAACAGTTTGACCTGGGATTTATTATTGGTCATTGCAAAAGATATCTTTACCGGAAATTGTAGGCGTCGATAAATCTATCTAAATCTGATGTTCCAGAAGAATTTGGGCAATCAAAAAATCAAAGATTCAAAGCATTTTATTTCAAATAAACCATTTATAGGCACTTTTGAAATTTCAAGAAGTCAGTCAGTCAGAAAAAAAAACTTTTTACAAAAAAACCTTTTTACAAAAAAATAAAACCGACTTCACTAAAAAAAACAGTAAAAGGATCAAAATAACTTTAATTTCGGAAGTCGGTGTTTCTCAGTATTATTTGTATATTATTTAACACCGACTTCCGAAATTAAAGTTATTTTGATCCTTTGTAAAAAGGTTTTTATTTCACAGTTTTTCGTTACGATACACTTATAAACAGAGTGCCTTTTAGAGTGGATACTTCCAATTTACCCAAACACTGCTAGATTAAATTGTTTACTATGGAGTACTGTGTCTACCTTTCAACTTCCGGCTCCATCATCAGATCAGTTTGATAGGACCTTATAGCCAAAGTGCATCTCATTACAATTCTAATAAGCCCAAACACGGCTAGGTTACATTGATTAATTACGGAGTTCCACTGCCTACCTTCCGGCTCCATTATCATTATCAGTTCACTTCGATGATACCATTTTCAACGTAATTATTCAGAACCATTCATTTATTTGTATTTTCATAGTCGCTTAGCTATCTTCATTGGGATATCTATGTGAGTAAGAAGTTCCTATGACCATATCAGGTCTTCTTCATCAGTTCCACTTCATCAAATGTTACTTTTTGACTGTAAATGCTTAAGTTCTCGATGAAAATACTAAAATCACTATATAGTTGCCTATAATATTTGAGGAGTTCCTTCGATTTCGCCAAGATTCCATCATCAGATCCCGACTTGGTGACTATGGGACCATTTGGAAAGTATACCCTTTCCAACAAACAAAGAATTTTTCAAATCGGTTAGCAAGCGACGAAGTTATGCGCGAACAAACATAAAAAAAAAAATACAAACATCCGAATCGAGAACCTCCTCCTTTTTTAGAAGTCGGTTAAAAAACAAAATAACCGACTTCACATTAAAAGGATCAAAATAACATTAATTTCAGAAGTCGGTGTTTCTCGGTACTGTTTGTTTCTTATTTAACACCAACTTGTTTTTTATTTCACACTTTTTAGTTGCAATACACTTATAAACAGAGTGCCTATTTCTCATGACAATTCGAATTAACCCAAACACTGCTAGGTTTTATTGTTTTATTATGAAGTTCCTGTATCTGCATTCCACCCGGCTTCATCGTCAGATCAGTTCGATAGTACCTTATAGCCAAAGTGCATTTCATGACAATTCTAATAAGCCCAAACACGGCTAGGAATTTTTATTCCCTTGAGAGTGTCCAAATATACGTTTTTAGCGAGATAAACGTCTGTAGCTTTTTTTTCGGCTTCTAAGGACCGCAGACCTGAGCAGTTTTAATTTCAACTCGATACCTTCACGCGTTTCCGAGACAGAAAGACACACTAACATTAAAGTGATCCTATAAGGGTTCCGTTTTTTCCTTTTTAGGTACGGAACCCTAAAAACAAAACTCTAAAACGATCAAAATAATTTTAATTTTGGAAGTCAGTGTTTCTGGTATTGTTTGCTTGTTATTTAACACCGACTTCCGAAATTAAAGTTATTTTGATCGTTTTTATATTTTGGAGTGAAGTTGATTATTTTTATCTTTGTAATTTTTTTTAAATAACACTTTATAGCCAGAGTACCTATTTCTCACGACAATTCGAATTAACCCAAACACTGCTAGGATACATTATTTTATTATGAAGTCCCCATCCACCTCCCGGCTCCATCATCAGGTCAGTTCGATAGTACCTTATAAGCAAAGTGCATCTGATGACAATTCTAATAAGCCCAAACACGGCTAGGTTACATTGATTAATTACGGAGTTCCAGTGCCTATCTTCCAGCTCCATCATCATCATCAGTTCACTTCGATGATACCATTTTCAACATGACTATTCAGAATCATTTATTTGTTTGTATCGTCATAGTCGCTTAACTATCTTCATTGTGATATCTATGTGAGTATGAAGTTCAGTTGGCTATTTCTGGTCTTCTTCATCAGTTCCACTCCATCAAATATTACTTTTTGACTGTAAATGCTTAAGTTCTCCATGAAAATACCAAAATCACTATATGGTTGCCTATAATATTTAAGGAGTTCCCTCGGTTCCTCATGGATTCCATCATAAGTTTTTTTTTTTTTTTGATGTCGGTTAAAAATGAACAGCTTCCAAATCGAGAACAGTATCGACCTAGTAGGATATTTGCGTCGGCGCATCAATCTTTCAAAGAATCAAGTTATTCACCGAAACCGCTATGTCCCTGCATTTTAAATCTGTAATATCTTCGAAAATATTAATTAAAATTATACGCCGTAACGGGCTATATTGATCTTTATTAAATGCAAAATGTATTTAAGGTACTTAATTGGATAAAGATTAATGCTGTATTGCTTAAAATCGTTTCGTAAATAAACCATTATTTCTCGTAAAAAGTAAAAGTAAATAAAAAATGTTTATTGTGGGTTACACCTAAAAGATAGACATATACCATCGCGGACTTTTTTGTAGACCTTTATAAGGTGTGCAATACTGTAGTACATTATTTTGATCTATCTCTTAGGGTTCAGCCAGCGTTTGCAATGTAAGTGCAAAAAAATGTGTTTATTTACGACATCACATTAGAAACCTCTAAAATCATCAGTGTTTCTCTACTATATTGTGCATGTATTATACACATAAACCTTCCTCTTGAATCATTCTATCTACTAAAGAAAACCGCATCAAAATCTGTTGCGGATTTTTAGAGATTTAAGCATACATAGGGACAGACAGACACGAAAAGCGACTTTATTTTATACTATGTAGTGATTAATATAAACTAGTGCTTGACTATGATCCCACCTGATGGTAAGCAGTGATACAATCGTTGATGGTGAAGCGCACTAGTTTATTAAGAGCATATTTATTCACTTTAGCCTTGAAGACACCTAAATTTTAAATCGGACTAGAAGACCGCTGCAGGCAAATTGTTCCAGTCTTTCGATATACGCGGTATAAACCACGTGGCGAAATGGTTAGTCCGGACCGTAGAGGCGTCAACAACGTAAAGATCGACACTCACCGTTCGTCAGGTTGTACTATGCTAAAAAGATGCTGGCGGAATCAAATCATGTAGTTCTCTTAAGTTATATAATAAATATTGCGAAATTATTATTCTTATATTTAGCTTGTACTGTCCAACTGCAGGGTAAAGGCCTTCTTCCATTTCTTCCTTTGTTTACGGCTCTGAGCCACTTCAAGCCAATTCCTAAGGGAGCCATCTAAGTCGTTCCGTCGTATTCGTGGTCTGTCGCTACCCTGTGGTAGAATTTCAGCGCACCAATTTTGTGTTTTACGGGCCCACTGCTTGTGTCTCAGACATGTCCAGTCCATTCAGCTCAACGATCTGCGTTTTGGAGCGCAGTATAGTGTTTCAAACGCGATTACTATTCTAAAACCAAGTATATTTACATAATTGAATAATAATATGGGCAGGGCATATGCTTGCAGAACGGACGGCCGTTGGGGCCGAAAGGTTCTGGAGTGGCGAACGCGTACTGGAAAACGCAGTGTTGAAAGGCCCCCTACAAGGTGCACCAGGTTGGTGAAGGTTGCGGGAATCCGATGGATGCGAGACGCACAGAACCGTTCATTATGGCGACATTTAGGGGAGGCCTATGTCCAGCAGTGGACGTCTATCGGCTGAAATGATGATGATGATGATGAATAAAAATATACCTCTTTAACATTTTCTTCGTTGAAATTACCCCGTTTTAAACGAACCTCACCGTATCACAACCGTTCGTTTCAAGATTTGGGGATAGGATCGACTGGATGTAAACAGCTATGTACATATGTATGAATGTAAGCAAAGCAAAAAGACTAAGTATGTAAAAATCTCGTAGCTGTTGACGAGTTTTATCAAGAATTTATCAAAATAGGGTTCCGTACCTCAAAGGAAAAAATATCGGAAACCTAATAGGATCACTTTGTTGTCCGTCCGTCTGTCTGTCTGTCAGTCAAGAACCTTTATCTCGGGAAAGCGTGGAGGTATCGAGTTGAAATTAAAACCATATACTCAGGTCTCCGGTCCCTTGAAGCTGTGAAAAAATCAAACTTCTAACTCAACGAAAAAAAAGATATGGCCTTTATGTCGCAAAATACGTGTATTTTGACACTCTCAAGGAAATGAAAAATTTATAGGGTGCTTCCCGGTGACCTAGAATTTGGGATGAAGAAAGGTCTCATAGCACAAGTATAGGGAAAAATCTGAAAACTGTAAATTTGTAGATATGTAACAAAAAAAAAAATAGCATTTACTAAAAATCTTCGTAACTCAATTCGGGAATGGAATTGTTTTCATTGGTAAGTTTGTACGGAACCCTCAGTACGCGAGTCCGACTCGCACTTGCCCAGTTTTTTTTATAGAAAAAAATACTCATTTTAAAAATAGCTGGAATCGATTCTGCAGCTGATTCTGAACATGGTACACAGGCCTGCAAAAGTGCTTGGATACCTTAATGCTTATTTTCCCTTGCACGTTAAAGTTCAAGTTTTCAAAATTTAAACTAGATGGCGTTGGCTTCTTCACAGCTAAGTGGCGTCCAAAGGCAATCTCACAAAATATAAACTTGACTTTTAGTTTGACAGAAAATAGACACATGCGTCGTCATTGTCATCAACAATTGATTGTAGTTCATAATTTCATCATTTAAATTAGAGTCAAGTTGGCCTAGCGGTTTAGCATGTGCAGATAGATGCGTAAATCAATGAGCCGTGAGTTCGAATCTCACGTAGTACTCACACTTTTTGTGTAAGTTGTGTATAATAAATATAAACAAACAAAAGAAATCGGTAGGAATATTATATCAAAGCTAACAAATGGATATTTATTTGTAATATAATATTCAAGTAGGTAGTTACTCAGCAAAATGAAAAAAATGAAGGTAAACAGGCTCATCTAACAAAAAGGCACTATTAAAAAAATAATATGTTTTTATTTCTTACAATTTCTTATTCAAATTTAACAATCACCATTTATTAATCACCGAATAAGATTATAATATTATATATAACTTTTTATTGAGGCCATAGCTTAAGTATTCGTTTCCAAAATTGGAAAGAGGATTGAAGCTTATGTAACCTTAACAACCAAACTTTTGAGATACCAGATAATTTTATCAAAAAATCAAAAGGATTAAATGTAGGCTAAAAACTATAATATTGCACAACAATATATCAAGTGTTCATAACTTTTTTAAGTGGTTTTAGGGTATTAAGTTTACACATAACAAGGTCTCCAGTTAATACTGAGTAGATACTATTAATTCAGTATTATAATTATTTATCATCTTGACGCTACAAACATAACCGTCCTTGTTCATTGGACTTAAAAGTTTTTTCATCAGTAAAGATGACATTACTCTAATCAAAGTTTATGTGATCCATATAGCAAGGATTTCACAGCATGCCTCCGATAATGCATCTTATCACTAAGTATGAAGAGCACAACGAACAGTGTCAACGCTTGTGTCAAAAAAAAACCAGCATAGTGGTTCGTCGACAGACGTCGATTTTCTTCGTACTCCCTTATCATGGTTTGACGCTGCAACATGTTTATTAGTTTTAAGTAGTCTGCCAGCTCTTTTATGGTGTTTCAAAGAACCCTCTTCTTCAAATCGTCATACCCATAGAACAACAGTTTTTCTCTGCAACAATAAAACAGAAATATATAATACCCAATAATGATTATTATATAGGAGGCTTTTGTTATATAAAAGAAGAAAAAAAATCTACTTACGTTTACACCGGTCTTTCTGGCTATTTCTGACAAGTTTTTACCTTGATCATGCATAGCAATTATTTGAGCTCTTTTTACTAAATCCAACAATTCATATCTACTCATTTTGGTAGAATAAGTAGACCACCTGGTTAAAAATAAAATCCAACGAAAAGTGCTAGAACGAGATAATCGAAATTAACTTAGCGAACAATCAATTGAGCTATGTCATAACTCTGGTCTAAGTATTATTTATACTACCTACTAGTTATTATTTTTAAATCCATATTCAACCTACCCTCTCAAGTTTGAAAACTAACACATAGATAATCAAATATTTATAAATTGATATTCAATTTTAATATCTTCATCTCTATAAAAGAAACTATAAATTATTTCAATGTTTAAAGGAACAAAAAGAAAGTAAAAAAATAAGCATAAATTAAGTATTAATCATTTGAAACACAGCGACGCCATCTATTAACAGTAAAATGTAATATTGTCGATAGCAACATTTCAATCTGGTTTTACGCTAGATGGCGTCATTTCTCGCTTCACGCGATTTTGTTTCTGTACTACCCATGCACTTTTGCATGTGCCTTTACATTCAGGTTAGCATTTATTATGTTACTTGTTGTATAGGTTTTGCTTACCTCTATGAGAAATAGGAGCAAGTTTACGTATGTTTGCAGATTAAGTTTATATTTAGAATGTACTCTCTGGCCAGAATGTCGCCAGACGATATAGGGGCTAGAAGAATATTATAGAGGATTGGAAAAGTATTAACAGCCGAAAGCGAAGCAACTGAAAACAACGAGCTCTTGACTGTACAATAAATAACACAGTCACCCATTATAAAAACTGTCTGTGGTTCAACCTCTTTGTACTTACATGCCTGCCAACCTTACTATGGATAAATGTTACACCGTTTTGGCTCGTGTGGGAATCTTTTAAATTTCGAAGGAAGCTGTAATTCGAGTTTCAAAGACACGACGCGACTTTTTTTGTGAGTTTTAATTATTCTTCCCTTCCATGTTAATGAGGGTGAGCCGCTTCGTTGCTGACTCACAATTGTGATTAAAATTCTTTTCATAAACTTCGGCGCCTGTATCTTTCAGGCTTGTCCTTTATTTTCCGCACAGATAGCAGATTTCAAATGAAATATTTTTTCTTGAAGAAAACCTTTTAATTTTTTGTAGGTAATTAAAATGTAACTAGCTATTTAAAATGTTATTTGATCGAATTGTTAATCTTAGTTATTATCTCATCATGAGTTCTCGTTTCAAACAATTTTTTCCGACAAACAAAACAAAACAATTCTCGGATACAAAGAAAATCTTCAAATCATACGATTTTTACACAGAAGGTCCAATTTCACAACAATTTTCTCGAATTTATTAAGATGAAGCTCCAATATTGTTCAATGTGGGCGAAGCGTCGCTTCGCTTCCCCTTTTCAAAATATCTCCCCACTGATAAAAATACGGGTCTCATTTCGGCATTATTGTGGCTCGTGGCTTATGTTGCGTCAGAAGAGTCACGAGCTACACATACAAACTCACGCATTATGTAAATAAATAGATAAAGACAGCGATTCAATTATAGGAACACTTCACGCACGGTCGCGATCCACGCATGTCGTGTAAGTCAAGATTTTCATTAATTAACTCAATTATATTCCCGCATATCAAATTCATACTAACTCGCACTGGCGTTGAATAATATTCGAATATATTCGTATAATTGATTTGATTTCGTCAAACGTCTACGCAAGTTTCTAACAGAACTTTCAAGAACACGCTTTGGAATTTTCATTAAAGTTTATATTGTTAATGTTCGTGTAGACCGAAATGTAGTCATATGTTGCATTCATTTCATACAAAATTGGATCCATTTATCATTCGGGAATCATCAGAACCTCAAATTAATTGTAGCTCGAGTTCATTCAATAGTAATATTGTTAATTTATGAGCTCTGTAGATCTGAAAACGGAATTTACATAGAGAATCTATGCAAACAACAAAAAAAAACATCACAATATTATATTTTCTACGTATTTCTTTTTTCCTTGACCACTATATTTTTTCCTTTATTTAATTTATTTTCTTTTATTTATTTTCCCACCACAAAGTTTCCAAATGCTAGCTTTTCAAAATAAACTTACTGTTGCCTGATGTATAGGTATATGTTCCACGATCTGCATTACAGGTCACCAGGACTGTCGTGCCCTTAGCAGCTAGCAGCTAGAAAAAGTTTAGCATTTCGCAGTGAGTAAAAGTGGAAGTTTAAAAAAGACAAAATGTAGTAAATCTAAAACAAGAGTAATACATAAATAAACATTCTTTATAAATACATCACCTGATGGTAAGCGATGATGTGGTCAACGATGGAGCACTCTTGCCTTACGTCTCGTCGCCGTCGGCTGACGCTGAAAATCTGCGCTGTGGCTCTGTATTAATACATGAGTCCCAGCATTTTACTGAGCGCTGGTCGTTTTGCGCGGATGTGTCGCATAACTCACATCAAGACTGACTAAGTGTGGAGATGACGCAAGAACAAAGGAATCGGAGACGTGGCCGACTCGAGGCGATCGACGAAAAGAGAATCGAGACGAAACGGTTGTAACTTGGCTAGAGGGGCAGGTTCTAAGATTTCCTTCTCTACCTTGTATACGGTAATTTGTGCACTTAGGTCCCTAATTTCCACACAAAAGGTCACGTTCATTCCACTTAATCGTTCAGACCCTGTGCAGCAGCAAGGATCTGATGTCACGTCATCGTTTAGCGCATGTGTTCCTATTTCTAGCCAATAGCTGAGTCGTACCGACGGATACAAGTGTCGCTAACGAGGACGTTATTAGAGCACAGCCACAAAATGGGTGGGTACAGAAGGTTGACTCCATAAAATGGATTATAAAACATGCAGAACGATGTCCACGGACGCGTAGCTTCATAAACACGTATTCGTCATTATACGCTATGTGTCTCACAGCTGTCACAGCTTACATACAAAACTATGAAACTCTGTCGACGAAGCGGCTCATAATTTTCAACTTAAAGCTCTGAAACTGAGCTTTCCGATGGATATGGTATACCATATTACAATACTTGCAACTGTGCAGTCATTTGTATATTTTTCAGAGAGGTAAATGATGCAAATTGTACATGAGCCTTATGTACTGCGATTAAAAGCGTTAAATACACTTTGTTTTTTTTCTACGTGGGTGTGGTGTATTGGCTGTGAGGGTAGTCTCAAGCATTGTGACATTATGTATTTGAAACGAGTCAATGGCCATACGGCGATTGACTGAAGCAGTTGTGTTGTGCAAATATATGTGTGACAGACAGGGAGTCTTGGTGAGCCGTAAAATACTACAGAATGCAGTACAATACATGAATTCGTTAAATAACCTCTCCCACTCTGGGTGGAGTTTCAGATTTTTACTGACTAAAACCCAGTGTTCTTTCAGTTATCCTTTACTACGAAAGCCACTCCCTCGAACAATCTGCAGCCCTGGCAGGCATTGTTCTATTTGGACCCATCATTTTTGCTGACATCTCTTTGATGCGCGCGTGTAACATTACGCGCCGGCCACCTGGGTTTACTCTGGCAAGGGCCAAGTCGAGAGGCTTGTCTCCGCCTTACGGTCTCGGCCATCTGCTTGCTTTTGTTAGCTTGCATTACTGCATCACAGAAGGAGGTGACCGCTTCCCATTCCCTCTCGCTCTGTACTTACTATGGCCTGAACCAGGTCTGACGCGAGAGGCAAGCGCTAAACAGTATGCATCTGGAATTCATTAAGTATTGCTTGTGACCATCTCAAGCACGTGGATTTCCTCCGTTTTGAACGTTGAGAATTTGTAAAGCACTACTTTAGAAAGCGAACTTATCAAGTTTGAATCTGAGTCTTCTCGAACTGATAAGTTTTTAAATTCAGAAACGAGGAGATTTTGTGGGGTTTTCGCTTATTGTAAAGAATTTTTCGCTTGTTGCTGCACCCTAGCCAAGTTACGATCGTTTCTTTTGCGTCGAACACCTCGAGTAGGCCACGCCTCCGATTCCTTTGTTCTGACCACGGTTCTAAAAGAAATCAGAGGCGTGGCCTACTCAAGGCGTTCAACGCAAACGAAACGATCGTAATTTGGCTAGGAGGGCCAGTGAGAATCGCGGAAATGCGCTGGATGCGAGACGCACAGGATCGATCGTTGTGGAGACGCTTGGGGGAGGCCTATGTCCAACAGTGGTCGTATTTCGGCTGAAATGATGATGATGATGATGATGATGATGTTAGAATTAGCCTTCTGTTCTTACGTATTTTGTGACACGGATGTACGTGTCTATATATCTGTACCTACAAAGGTACATATGTGCAAATACTCTCCTACCCCAGAAGAGCGTTCGCAACTGATTGCTCAATTAAGTTCAGCACAAAATCATCAATCAATTGCAAGCCGTGCTCAGTTCACCTTTGATTGATTCGCTCATTATACTACGCTGAGGTTGTTAACCGAACTCCAAAGAGTGTATTAGACTTATTAGAGCACATAATTATGTTCGCTGTTTCACAAAAACATGGAACGTTATTTGCATTACAAAGAGTTTACAAACTTTTCGGTTTTAGTTGCGTAAGTTGTTTCAAGATGTCGAATTTTAATGTTAGTGGTCAGTTTTCAAAACTTACGACACTGATACGTAATAAAATGCGTTATTAAATGTGTGCTTTGGGAAGAGCAAGAATATCTCCCGCCTGGACGCGATTTGCAGTGGCCTGTATGGAAAGCACTAAATCGGTTGCGAACCCAGGTAGGCCGCTGCAAACGCAACTAGGCAAAATGGAATTTTACAGACCCGTCGGATACTCAATGTGAGTGCGGTGCTTCTGCTCAAAACATGAGCCACACATGCCCATACACCTGTACTTTGGAGGATTTGATGAGTGCTACCTATGCAGCTATCACGAGCATGACGCGTACATCAGCCCCACTTAGCTCAACCATTTTGAAGGGAACCGAATGACCCAACAACACGTGCTACCATCAGCGAGACATTAATTTGAGTGAGCATGACAAACTCTTAACTGCCATGCTCGTAATGTCAAACAAGTTTATAACCTAATCAAAATGCTCCATGGTACTTTACATCCACAAATTTGAAAAATATAATACTTATTATAATATTATGCATTCATAGTCTATAGGTAATGAGCAAACGATCAAGAAACTTTCAACGATACCGCATTTATCTAATCACGATAAGTAATTTAGAAGTTATGAGATAACATACATACATACGAGTAGGTACTGCCTGCGTAGCCTTTTCCTAACTATATTGGGGTCGGCTTTCAGTCTAACTGGATGTAGCTGGATACCAATATTTTCATGTGCAATCTGACCTCCACAACCCAGGAATTGAATACCACGACACCTTTTGGTAAGACTGGTGTCAGATTCTATTATCCTGGCTTCAGACTATGTGTAATGACACAATACATATCCACATAAATTGCTAAAATTACGAAAGTTAATCTAGTGTTCAAACTAATTCCAAAATGGTAGCCGCGGCTAGACTATTACGTAAACAACTCAGCCTTAAGAAATAATGAGATGCAATAAAACTTATTCCTAACAAGTATAATTAAAATTGTATTCTACTACTTTAAATTAAAGTTCTAAATCATGTGCTCGCTATGATGCCACCTGATAACGACTCACACGTTGCTTTGTTACCGTATTCCACAAAAAGGTATGATTGATGCCGCCTCGCTGAAATGCTCAGTGCCTGGAGCGATTCTTCACTCAGCTCCTAATGTTGTGATCTCAAAGGAAAGGGGGAATAATGCTCAAGTCACCAAAATCTTGTGATTTACTTGGATACCTATATTCCTTTCCTATTCTTAACGGTGCGTCCACACCGAAGTTACTTTACGTGGAGCAACATTTTGCAATATGGAAATCCTATGTCAAAATCTTAGGTGTTTTTTTTTTGGATGCATCCCTAACAAATAGGGTACCGAATTGTTAGTATATAATATAAGCGTAATCAGCTTTATAATGTTCCAACTGCTGGAACTCGGCCACTCGGCCCTCCTCTCTAGGAAGACCGAGTGACCGTAATTCACCACGTGGGCCCATTGCGGGTTAGTGGATGTCACTGTATATTTTCGATTTTTTCATCGGTTATGATGAAACAAATTACACAAAGTAATTTGCCGTTAGGGTGTTTTTAATACCGTGCGGTTGATCACGCATGCGGGATTGTTCCGCATGCGTAACCCCCGCAAATGTCAATTTCATACAAGCATTTATAGTAATGCGCGGAATACGCATGCGGGAAACGTTTTCTGCGTTTTGAAATTTTCTGCATGTAGAGCAAACCAGCATGCGTGAGGAAACCCGCACGATATTAAAAACACCCTTACCATTGGGGCGTTGCTGCTTCATTGAATTGTTATTAGAATGTACTTAGAGAATACGGCTAAAATGGATAAAGTGGTTATACCCACGCAAAAGGCTTAAAATGTAAATTTTCAGGAAAATGTTATTTTTATTAGGTAAACCGAATGAAACATTACTTAGTGGCTAAATTGATTACAATTTGTTATGAATTTACGTAAGTACTGTGCCTTTGAAGTAATTTATTTTTATTCCATTACGACGTGTGCCCTTGCATTACGTTAAGCGGTTTATAATTCATTCAATTCATTAAACGCTAAGCGAATAATCCTCTTTATCTCGCTGAGCCCTTTAAGGTTATTCCAAAATGCTTAAATATCGCTAGTAGTTGTTTTTTTCTTTTTAGGTAGAAACAATAAGGTTGTTTTGGATTAGAATTCAAAATGCAAGATTTATGTTTAAAAAAATTATCGTAACGAATCCCGATCGAGCTCGTTGTGCGATTTATGGAGCAGATGACCTTTATTCTAGAAATATTAGGTTACCTAAGAAGTTGTAGGTACAGGCCACTTATTTATTATAATATTAGTGTCATCAATAAAGCGAAAATTAAAATATGTGTGAATGTTTGTTACTCTATTACGCTCAAACGGCTGAATGAAATTTTACTGTCGTGTAAACAATGTTCTAAAATAGGACTAAAGATACATTTTATCTCCAATTTTATTTTTAGTCTTTGATTGGCTCGCTTTTGACCACTATCTCACCTGATGATGGTAAACGATAATGTGATCTACGATGGAGCACGTTTGCCTAGAAATAACTTATTCACTCTTGACTTAATGACTCTAAGGTTGTAGCTATCAGGAAACATAGACTCCGGCAAGGAATTCCATTCTTTGATATTTTTATTCTGATAAACTAATTTATACACGGGTCATAGAATCCATGAGCGTCCATTTTAGTAACGTAATTCTTATCGATAATGTGCATTCTCATTCCGATTTATATCTACTCGTTAATATCCATTGTAATTGTCATGAGTAGCATGACGACCTTTATCTGATATAACTCACAACATTGCTCACCCCACTAATACCATCGAACCGCGGAAACACATCTCAAAATTACCAACTGAATTGAAAAAAAGTAATAAGCAAGCAATTATCTCTATCGGAATGTATTACAGGCGGGTGATCACGTTTTTTGTTTTTCTTTTTACATTCTAAAGCTATAAAATTGGCCGGGATTCCGGAAGCAATCGCATGAAAGACTCCCGGATTACAATATCGGCAGGTGAGATGAATACGGTGGGAAGCAATAAGGAACTTTCTCGCATTACTCGAGGGCCCGGCGGCGGCGCGTAAAACGATCCCGCACTGTAAACTCGCAACTTGATTGCCGCCGCCGGGATCCCTCCGCCACAATGTTTTGTTTCCTCTGATAAACTGTTATTGGCTTCACAGTAACTGAGAAAAAACTTTGACGTTTTACAAGCCAGCGGCATGTTCATGTGTCCACTGTGGGAGACAAAGAGTCTACACCCACTATAATTACTGGCGAACATTGTGTTAGTTTTAGATGCAAAACGGAATGCACGTTTTGAGCTGGACTGGACAACAAATTCAACAATTTGAATGTCATTATGCGATAAACTCGAGCTTTAATTCAAAATCGATTTGAGCACAACATCGCCAATGAACGGCTGGTTGAACATCGATTCAACTGATCAATAACCAGATTCACATAATGATTTAACACACAATTCGATAGCCGTATACCCGTAAACCCTTCACATCGTGGACTAATTGCTACAGATTGATTGCGGGGCACGAGTGTGGTCCGAATTTCAGGACAATACCGTCCATTACGAGGTTTATTCGTCCATAATTCAGAGATAGGTTTGGTGACTGTAGGCGGTCTAATGGGCCGACCGTCGCACTTCGTTATTCAATTTGAATACATCCCAAGGACAACTAAACAAACAGAGCCACAAGCTACATCAAACGACGTGTCAGCTTGTAATTTGTCACGGTGTAACTGAATCTATAATTCTTGCTCTGACACATTCAAAGCTAGAATTATTCATTCAGTTTATGAAACCCCAGATATGTCTTACTACTTGATAAAGCCTCTTAAGTCCGTCAATCTCTGACTATTTCCGTTTCCATCTAGTTTAGTACGCTACTTTAAGACTGCCACAACACTGTCAAACGTCTCCTTGTTTAGTTCCTAATATTAATTTCGGAGCCAAAAGCTCGCATGTAATGTCTATCATATACGCTCCTAATACGTATTAGAGGGACGTAATACTAAATTAACTCACACAGACGGCCTTTATCGGTCGCATCCTACTAATAACGTGCGGTCTCAAATGGTGGCGTGTCGCAAGCGGCTATTGGCTGTAGCGAGCGAAATTGCTTATTGCCTGCCAACCGGCACCCAGCTCCACAATTACGAGGATCTTGGGTAGTGAGAAGTGACAGTTTCTACTATGTATTTATTTATTTATGAAAACTAAAACTTCATGAAACATAAATGTACAAATGCTGACTAAGCGACTAAAGAGGGAAAGGTGCATGATAGCGCATATATTTTCGTATGCAAGTGACAGGTGTACACAAAAAATAATTATTAAAAAACAAGGGCAATCTTACGGTTAATATCTGCAAATATGCTCGTATATGTATAGGTCTTGAATTCAAATTACCTTTGACAGTAGTTTTTGTTGGTCTTCATCAAATATGTTTCTTCTGCTTTGGATGAAGCAAGAGAGAGTGTCAGGACTAAGTAGCGTGTGTGAGACGTCTGACTAACTACGTATAGGCTACTTAATTTATAGATACTTTACCAATAGATGCGAGACATAGGGCCGGTCGTTGTAGCGACACGTAGAGGAGGCTAATGTCCAGGTGTGGACGTCTTTCAGCTGAAATTATGAAGATGGAATGACATACTTGTCTAACTAAAGCGAGATTTTTTGAAGTGTCGTCGTCTCTGTCACTATTAAAATATATTTGCGTTTTGAATTCTTGGAACTATTTTAGTTTGTACTAAGCCCTTGCAACGCATTCATTGAAACTTTATAAACTTTAGAAACATTGAAACTTTATGCAATGATGAAAATTTAATAAATTAACTTAGCTGTCTATTTAAAAGAAAATAAATGTACTAGCAACCCGCCTCGGCTTCGTACGGGTAGCAGAGCATATTTATTTTCTAACCTATTACTATTACTGTCTCATTTCATGCTGGGTTAAAGCCACCCCCAAAGTCTTTCTAGGCATTCTTCTCCCGCGCTGTCTCAAACCAGTCTTTTCGTAGCATGCGTCTAGATCAGCTTGTCACCTCTGTCTAAACAGGATACACACATGTCAAAAAGTTGACGCTTCAGTGAGATCGGCAAATCACTCTTCAATAGCGGCGTCATGGATCGGTATCTTTTCCAGTCGTTCTGAATACGCCGATCGATCTCTCTCTCAGCCTGTTTCCTGGAGTCCTGCCTGCCTTGCCCCTATGGCTCAGGATGTACGAATAATGCTTGAAGTGAGTATATCTACTTGAGCAATTTGGTATCTTTCTAAAACAGGCAGAGTTTATATCCCTCCTTTTTTCAGACGTGGTGTCGTATCAGCATGTTGCGTTGAGCAGGTGGGTTATATTTAAGTGTGACTAATGTTCATCCTGCTTGGAGTATTTTTAATGTATTTAACCTACATTTCCGCATTACACAGTAATACATAATTTATATTATGTATAACTATATCGGTTTACTCGTTGTACGTTAGTAAAGCTGTTGACATAATTTTTTCATACTTCTTCAACTTCTTCAGGCATATTAATCACTCCGTCCATTGGTGAATTGATACGAACATCTATCGTATCGAGCTTTTTTCCTTTAGGTGGGAAATCATCCTCTCTCGCTCTGGGGTGATGCGAGAGAGGATGTTAAGCTTTTACTGACTATAAGCACACCTGTATCCTTCAATTGCCCTTTGCATTCTAGGGTTTCCTTTTCAGTAATTCCCAGGTTTGCTGACATCGCTTTGAGGCACGCGCGGAAAACTACGCGCTGTAGTTGACTCAGGCTCGGCCCGGACGAATGCCAAATGGCCAGGCAAGCATTGCTCATCATCAGCAAGGCCGCGCTTATGGTGGCCGGTAATCGTTCTGCGACTTTCGACGCAGGCGTCACCTGTAGAGGCGGCTGAGGCGTGAGGATGTCCGTTCCCTCACGCGTGCGGCCAACTAATTCCCGCTCGCCTGGTCCGGACCATGGCCCACCTCAACCGTATTAATACTCCATCATGTCTTTCGGGGTCTGTTGGGTAGTGATTATATTTGTTACTACTTCACGCTCTAACGGCTGAACAGATTTGGATGAAATTGTACAGTAATATATTTTGTACATCAGATGTACTAATCCCTCGCTAGTATTTTAAATATAACATTGCGTAGGTTGCTATTTATATAGCTGGATGTTACTGGATAAACTTTATTTGAAAAGGTTAGCCTAACCTTTGTAGATTGAGACCTTTAGATTAAAACATCAAATCCAGGAATACGTTGGTCTGATCGAGAACTTTCAACGAAGTTGCTTATCTTTTTCTTTCTTAAAAGTTAATCTATTTTTCGAATTAATTTTGAGAAAAATACAGAGTACATAAATAATTCGGTTTTAAAAATAATATGACACAGAAAATATTCATAGATATTGCCAACAAGTTAAGAGTCCACGAAACAAAAATGAATGGTTATTTTTGTGAAACTAATTTCTTGTGCTTTCTATTGACTTTTTGATTTATTTTATGTAGGTATTGTATTTAATAATCAGACAATTGGGGTAAAGTTCGTTAACTGAATATCCACGCTGTCAATTTGAAAATTAGGATGTGCGACTGCAAAAATCAAGATTGGCATAATTTTAAAAGAAGTTACTGTTATTCTCTTACATTTCATTTATTCAGTACTTGCATTATTAGCTATAATTAAGATTCTACTCTACTACATAAAATTAAAGTTCTAAATCATGTGCTCGAAGTAATGTCAGAAAATATCGACGCAAACGTTGCTTTGTTACCGTATCTAACTAAATGGTATGATTGTTGCTGCCTACTCGCTGAAATCCTCAGTGTCTGGCTGGAGCGATTCTCCAGTCAGCTCCATTTGAGATCATAAAGGAAGGGGCACAATGCTCAACTCACCGATCAGAATTATGTAGCTCTGATCGAATCTTTCAATAAAAGCTTTATATCAAGTTGCTTATCTCTCCCTTTCACAAGAAAAACTTCAATTCATAAATCGCATAAACTTTTCTAAAGTCCTTGATTGATCGCGACTGGAAGAGTCTGGCATTTTTTAACCGACTTCTAAAAATGGAGGAGGTTCTCAATTCGGATTTTTGTATTTTTTTTATGTTTTCAATACTTAAGAGGGGAAAAAGGCACTTACAGTTTTCAAAATTTCTTTAAATACACTGAATTACACAAAAGAAAAAAAAATTAAGAACCTAAATAGATGTGCCAACAGTTTCACCGCGAGATATTCGAAAACCCATCCTTAATTTTGAGCAAAAAAAAAAAAAAATTAAAAGAAAAAAAAAGTTATGGAAATCCTGCAAATAGGTCAATTAAGCTGGTTTTGAGAGATATGTTTTTTTTTTCTTAATAAAATATAAAATTTTCAGAACTGTAAAGGTCCAATAAACAAGTGCGAGTCGGACTCACCGAGGGTTTCGAAGATTTTTCTGAATAGCATAAAATGTCTTTTTTTGTGATGTGACAAATTGACAGTTTACAAACTTTTACCTATACTTGTGCCAGGAGAGCTTGCATAGGTTTTGATTTCCTAGTCACTGTTAAAATATGCGCTTAAAAGGATCATATAAACGCCCTTATCTTTGGATTGCGTTCATTTAAAAGATTGATCTTTTCATTGCTGTGTGAGGTCTGTGTGGGTGGGGCCTACGCTTAATTATTTCATATTAATTTCAGCTTACCTTTAAGCTTTTCTGAGCAAAAGGGTCTTGACAAACAGACAGATGGAGAATAAAGTGATCCTATAAGTGTTGCGTTTTTGCCGACTTAGTTACGGAACCCTAAAAAGCTGTAAATAAATTAAATTCCACAATAGAATTACGAAAAAAGGTATGACGTCACAGTGACTCGAAGCGTTCTAGCGTAACAAAGCGGTGCCAATACATTGTTTTTCTCATAAATTACTCTCGTGTCTGTGTATTGTGTATTGGTCCATTGATATCTTCTATAAATATAAAAGCGAAATACCATTCACGGATTAATCACGAAATCCAAGAAACTATAACACCAACAAAGTTAAAATGTGGCAGGTAAGTTCCTTGTAAGGTGTAGACATCCGCTAAGAACATATTTTACGAAACTCCACGCCTAAGGGGATTCTTTTTTTATTGTGTGGGAAAATCATCTTTTGACAAATCTCGCTCTTGGGCGGAACGGGAGATAGTGTCAGACTTTTACTGACTAAAAACCCACTCCTGTTCCTTCGTTGCCTTCGTCCCAGGGCCCCGGGTTTCATATTCACACTACCCGTGGCCCCAGTAGGCTTCGACCCTCCTGGCCCCTACGATTTGCTGACATCTCCTTGAGGCGCGCGTGGAACAGTACGCGCCGTCGACGACTTGGGCTCGGTCCGGACGGTTACTGGACGGTCGGACGGCGAGCCACCCATTGCTCGCCGTCCGCAAGCCCGCACCTACGGTGGCCGGAAATCGGAATCGGAATCCCGGCGGCGGTTGGAGTGTAAGGACCGTTGCCTCACGCGATCGGCCGCCTTCTTTGCTAGCATTACTGCTTCACAGAAGGAGGCGACCGCCTGCCACTCCTCCTCGCGAGAGATCGCAGCCGCCGATTGCCCTCATGAGGACGCCTAAGGGGGTAAAACGGGGATTTGAAATTTCTATGGCGAAACTTACTTTTACGCGGGTGAAACCGCAAGCAGAAGCAAGTCTTTAATAAGGGAATGGGACACTTGTGCAGCATAAGTGACGAAGTATGTGTAGAATTTGTTTATTTTTGTACAGCATTTAATCCAAAAATAACATTAAAAAAGATTTTTTTTTCTAAAAACGGCATGAAAATTGGTTATTATCTAAATGAAGCAGCAATTAGTATTTCAAATAATGGTTTGAGGAAGACAGGTGGCGTAGATACGCTAAATATGTGGTTGAGACATGAACATGCGGATAACAGTTCAAAGTACAACTACAAAAAGAGTGGTGTCTTTGTGAGTGTAGTGGTAGTAAATTTCGCTATCACTTTTGTACACACGAACTTAATGGCGGTGACGTCACATTTCAGTGTTTGCAATTTTATTCTGTTACTTGACAGTTCGCCCATCCACCAGATTTGAACGATTTCTAACTTATTTAATATTGAACGAATCAGAGAAATTCTTTTTAATTTCGATTTTAATAAAGTAAATAAATTGAATTAATAATATTATCTTCTCAAGTGAAAGTCAATCTTAAGTTACTTTTTGATACAAATAATAAAAAAAAGGAGTCTACTACCTAATTGTAGAGACCAGGTTGATCCACGTAGACGAATGAATATTCATTCGTTTATGCTTGTTTCTTTGTTTAGGGGGGTGCTTGGTTCAGAAATAATATCTTAAATATTGAAAAATAAATCAGGCAAGTGCGAGTCGAACTCGCGTACTGAGGGTTCCGTACAAACTTACCTATGAAAACAGTTCAATTCCCGAATTCAGTTACAAAGATTTTTCCGAATCGCAACAATAGTTCTTTTTTTCTGTGATGTAACCACAAATTTAGTTTTCAATTTTTTTCCTATACTTGTGTTAAGAGACCTTTCTCCATGCCAATTTTTTTCTAGGTCAACGGGAAGTACCTTATGAATTTTGAGAGTGTCGAGATACACGTTTATTGCGACATAAACGGCCGTATCTTCTTTTTTCGTTAACATAGAATTTTGATTTTTTCACAGCTTCAAAAGCCCACGACTTGAGTATATGGTTTTCATCAACTGGATACCTCCAGGCGTTCCTAAGATAAAGGGTCTTGACAGACACACAGACAGACAGACAGACGAACAGCAAAGTGATCCTATAAGGGTTCCGTTTTTTCCTATTGAGGTACAGAACCCTAAAAACGACAAAAAATGTACCAAAAAAAAACGAAACTCTCGCTGTTTGGGCAATAATTACTTTGATTTACTATATTATTTACAACATAAATGTCACTGAATAAAAATATGCATTTAAAAAAATAGTCTGAAACTCAAAAAATAGTCTGAAATCTAATCTGAAACAGAAACTTTTTTTTGAGTGTGTGATGGGCGAAGTGTCTCTTACCAACCTTTCTCTTTATGAACCATATATCAGTTAATTAGTCCATTCTTTCCTGGGCTGAACAATGTGTTATAAATAAGGGTTAACCATTTAGAACTTGTCAGTAGCAGCTCGGAGTATGAATTGATGCCCGGTTAGCAATACATTGGGAAGCATACTATATTAAGTACAGGGTACTTAGGGTACCTAATTTATAGTTAATCAAAATATTTAACACACAGCAAGTTAATCATTCTGCCTCTATTAAGGGCAATCACACCAATACAATAAAGGTGAAAGATTTTATATGTATGTGTGTATATGTTTATTACTCCTTTACGTTCAAATGGTTGAGCAGATTTGAATGAAATTTGACATAGAAGCGACCATGTCTTAGACATAGGATAATATACTCCAGAGGGCAGTGGTGGCCAAGTGGTAACGGCCCCGACTAACGAGTTATAGGTCGCGGGTTCAAACCCAGCCAGGCGCATTACTTTGTGTAATTATTTCATCACCACAGCTCTCAAAACGGTGAAGGAAAAGTCGTGAGGAAACCGGCGTGTCCTAGAACCAAAAATTCGAAGACATGTGACATTCACCAACCCGCACTAAGCCCGCGTGGTGGATTATGGCCTATTCCCTCTCCTACAGAGGAGGCCTGAGTCCTAATAGTGTGAACATTATAAGGCCGACTAGGCTATGCCTACATACTCCATGTTCCTTTGGAGTACTTTTCTACTATTGATACGCGGATAAAGTTGCTGGTAAAAGTAGTACTAATAGTGGTAGGGGTATTTATTACATGGAACTAAAATCAACATCCTGATCGTTTTAGCCGTAACGCGTTCACTGTTGGCCATAGGCCTCCCCCAAGTATCACGACAATGAACGGTCCTGTGCGTTTCGCATACATCGGATTCCCGCGACCCTAACCAGGTCATCGGTAAAATTAGAACTGTTGAAATTTTATTCTAGTTATTATATGTACACCTCTTTTTGTTTTTACTAGCAGCTTCCATCGGCTTCGCCCATGTGAAAGTAGAAAATTGTCCCAAGAGAACATACCCTCAGAATAAAAAGTATACTATGTGCCTTTCCAGGACATAGTCTATCCGTGTGCCAAATTTCATACAAGCAAATATACACACATAAACTCATAAAAAATCGCCTTTATAATGTTAGTGTGATTTCACTACAAGCTTGCTAAAAACATTAATTGAATAAAGGTTTTAATTCATTCACAAAAGGTCCTTTTTGAACGCTCTAACTCCTTAACTAGGTGTTCATAATGTCCGTTTTTTTTTTAAGGTGGGACATTATCCAATGACTTCTCGCGCTCTGGGTGGAGTGAGAGGGCGTGTCAGACTTTTACTGACTAAAACCACACCTGTGTCCTTCAATTACTCTTTGCGTTTTAGGACTACGGGTTGCCTTTTCAGAAATTTCCTGCGGTCCTATCTAGCGGGCATCGGCCCTGCTGGGCCCCTACGGTTTGCTGACATCCCTTTGAGGAACGCGTGGATCACTTCGCGCGTTTGACGACTGGGTTCGGTTCGGTTAATTCCCGAACGGCCGGACGGCGGGCTACCCATTGCTACATAATGTTTCTGTGGCTTAGGAGTCGTTGATCTTCTGCCTTCTTTCGAGGGATTCATGCGTGAATTGTTAACGTTTTCTATAACCTCAAAATAAATGAAGTCAATAATCGACATACATTTCGAAGTATAGTGTGTCGTCACAAAAGGCCGCATTGCAGAACTGGGCCGGACTGGTCACGTTTGTCGCCACCTCGCCACTCAAAGGTATGCCAAGCGAAACAATTGTGACCACTATTTAAACACGACATACGACATCACGAATAAACATTTGTCAGTTTTTTTTTTATTTGAAATTTTGCCCGGATTTTCGGAGATTCTCTTTGCATGCTTTGAATTATATTGTGTTGAATTAAAAGTTTGATTTTTTCACTGCTCTAATATAAATTAATTTCAGATTAATACCTCCACGCGTTCCAGAGAAAAAGGATCTTGACGGACGAACTGATGGATAGACGGACTGAGAGACGGACGGACAGCATGTTATCCTAAAAGATTTCCGTTTTTGCCAATTGATGTACGGAACCCTAAAATTGACTTTAAAATTTAATTAATGGTCCATACTCGTACATATCGAATAATTATATAGGTTGACATTTGTATGGAATTGACAGTAAAACGACGAGATGTATAAAACACTGCGAGATTGAAGTAACACAGATGTTAGCAAACCGTAGGGGGCCTAATAGGGTCGATGCCCGCTAGGGCCGTGGGGTTTTTTTCTGAAAAGGAAACCTGTGGTCCTAGAACGCAAAGGGCTACTGAAAGACACAGGTGTGGTTTTAGTCAATTTTTTTTTATCAATGATATGCTTGCGTTTGACCACCATCTCACCTGATGGTAAGCAATGATGTGGCCGACGATGGAGCACGCTTGCCTAGAAGTCTAACTTGAATTGCTCTACCGTAAAATGGGAGATGTAATTTATTTATTTCCCACCTTAAAAAAGGTAAGTTAAGTTAAGTAAACCAGGCATACATGCCCCAACCGGTAACATGCCCCACTTAAAAAACTATAAAAACAGATTAATTCCCGAATTGAGTTACGAAGATGTTTTCCGAATCCCAAGAAAGATTTTTTTTTTGTGATGTAACTGCAATTCTACAGTTTTCAGATTTTTTCCTATACTTGTGCTATGAGACCTTGTTTTTTACCAAATTTCAGGATTTTAGGTCAACCGGAAGTACCCTATGAATTTTGATTCCCTTGAGTATCGAAATATACGTTTTTTGCCACATAAACGGCTGTATCTTTTTTTTCAGTTGACTTAGAAATCTGTTTTTTTTTTACATTTTCAAGAGACCGAAGACTTGAGAATATGGTTTTAATTTCAACTCGATACCTCCAAGCGTTCTCGAGATAAAGGGTCTTGACAGACAGACAGATGGACGGACAACAAAGTGATCCTATAGGGGTTCCGTTTTTTCTTTTTGTGGTACGGAACCGTATAACAACACACATTTAGTTACTTATTTAAGACGATCTGGTTAGTTTATAAGTATGACGGCGATGTATACTATACAACGCAAGTTTAGCATAGCATAGTCGGCCTTATAATGTTCCCACTGTTGGGACTCAGGCCTCCTCTCAAGGAGAGGGAATGAGCCGTAATCCACCACGCGGGCCCAGTGCGGGTTGGTACGCAAGTTTAACTTTATGTAATTTTAAATGCATTTCTTAGTTTTGCAAATGGGGCACGTCATTGACGGGGGCACGAATGCCTGGTTTCCTCTAACAAAAGTCTGATAGATGAGTGAGAGAACATATTAGATGACTTGTCACCCAAAAAAAGTATAAAGTTCCTATCTATTATGAGCTCTTACGTTCTGTTATAACCCTTATTACAAGGCAATAAAGCCTAAATCAGCTTATACTATTAATCAATGTATTTTTCCTTTACAAACATGCTGATGTTGCATTTTTACCTAGTGCATTAAAATAATATGCATTAATTAGTTAGATTCTGGACGCCGCCGTGTAACCTATTGTGCCCAAATTAAGGGAGCACTTACGAGAGAAATTGCCGAAATTATGTGTTAAAATTAGTGTATCTGTGTCTGTGGTGATTTTTGGTGGGTTAAGATGAATGTTAAGATGGATGTGTGGTGTGAAGAGAATGGATAAAGTGAGAAATTAATATATTAGGGGAAATTTAAACGTGGCGCCAGTGACTGAAAAGTTGAAAGGGAATCGTTTGTCATGGTATGGTCATGTGAAGAGGAGGGATGAAACGCATGTTACTAAAAGAGTTTATTTATTTATTTATTTATATATACTTTATTGCATACCAAGTTACAAATTTAAGAAATTGAATTGTAATACAATAAAAAACATACAATTGGCGGCCTTATCGCACTCGGCGATTTCTTCCAGGCAACCCAGAACGGATAGAGATTGCCTGGACACAAAATGGGGTTGCACTTGGTGCAAATATAAAACTAAACAAAAACTTAATACTAAAATAGATACACATACAGATAGAGTTATGAGTTTACATGTGGATGAATGGAGAGGGAGAGGGAGACCAAAGAAAAGATGGATGGATTGTGTGAAGAGTGATATGAAAGAAAAGGAAGTTAGTGATAGCATGACGAGTGACAGGGCAGAATGGAAGAAAAAAACACGGGACAAGGGCAGGATGATGATGTGTCTTTGGTGATTAAAGTGGTATAAGTAAAATATTTTTTTTTTTTTTTAATACAAACGGGGTCGGTATTGTAACAGTACTCTATGTTATGCTAATTCTGAATATCGAGTGGTATTATTATCTAAAATATAATTATTTCTAATATCATCAGCAATGCGGATATCAACCGCTTTCAGACGAGCTTTTGTGAAGCTAATTGCGATTTCCGTTTAGAGATAATATCATTACTGGCATAGTGCTGCATTAAGCTCCAGATTGGATGTTTTAATCAGATTACAGCCGTACAGTTAAGTGCGTGTCTTGATAATATTAATAGCTTTGATATTGACGTTCCTAAAATCCATCTTACCAAAATGTATTTAATTAAAGATCTAATAAATTACCGTTTTTATAACCCAAAATTGAGAACATAATTTATAAAGCAGTGTAATAATATCTTCCCTTAAAAGCCTCTTGAAATCTTAGGGAGGCGCGTTACCATAATCTGAGCTATTAGACAACCCCTTAAAATATACTGACTGGCATTATTTTAATGAATTTTGGATGGGTTGGTGTCAATCATTAAGTTAATCCATGGGGTGTTTGAGTATAATTTTCTAAAGACTTGTTTTCGTTTTTACAGGTCTTTATTTAACTTACAATATGTATAATATATTATGTATGTTTGTTTGTTTTAATTAATTGAGGTGAAATTTCACAGACGTTACAATGTTGTTTAAATAGTGACGTCATTCTAAATCCAATATGGCGGACTCTAAACGATGGTGGACTAGTTATTTTGTATGCGCCCTCATGATACGGATATAATTTCGGAGACTGAATGTCCAGTGAACTATAAAATAATTTAATAGTAAATAAACATTTTTAAAGCAAGCTTTTAATTAAATTGTTTGTTCATTTACACAGAAAAGTCTCGCTACAAGCTTTTGTAATTATCATAGTTACATGCCAACTAGTTGATATTAGTTGACCTGTGCCTGCTTCTTTGGGTGTCAAACATTTTTGGTGCAAAACGGTATTAATCAGTGAAAGGCTATATTGACTGTGATTAAAAATCACATCGCGTTAGTTACTCAAAATCGATTTAGTAGTTCCAAAGTTAATTCCTACAACCAAGTTTGTGTTTTTTTTTATTTACCTTTTTATAATATTACTAGCTTTTATGAAAGATATAGCATATAGCATAGTCGGCCTTATAATTTTCCTACTGTTACGACTCAGGCCTCCTCAATAGGAGAGGGAACGGGCCGTAATCCACCACGCTGGCCCAGTGCGGATTGGTGGATGTCACATGTTTTCGAATTTTTGGTTCTAAGACATTTTCCTCACGATGTTTTCCTTCACCGTTTTGAGAAATACGTTATGAAAGATATATAACGATTTAAAAAAATGGGGTATGGGGGTAGGAAGGTAAAATATTCTCAGAGATAACAAATATGCAAAATAAAACCATAAAAATCAGTCAAGCAGTTTAGGAGTTGCACAACAAACACTGTGTTACGAGATTTTTGTATTATTAGATTATTAATTAATATTTTCTCTGTAGAAATTGTATACTATAGCATATTGATGTGTTTGACATAATTTTAAGTTTATTTTCTTTTTTTTAGAACATTTAAATAAAAACTTGTTTTTAAAAATATTTTCTTTACCTTTATTTTATTTATCTACTAGCTGCTACCAGTGAATTGTCGGAACGGAACATATTCCCTATAAATAATCGTCTGTGCGATAGACACGATTATATTGAGAGTAAAAATTCTCTTTTGTCTTGAAAAATTCGAAACTTTAAAAGACTACACACTTTTGAAGAAAGAACGATTCCTTCGCAAAGAAATGTCGGTTTTAAACTCCAACTGCGCTCCACTTGGTGGAAGCGGCGGAAAATGTTTTTGGCACTGTCTTAAAACGGTGGCCACACACACCCACCACAAACTGATACTGGTTTAACTGTAAACAACTTTGAATACCGGCACGGATCTTGAACACTGACTTCTACATTTCTACTACAGTCACATAGTCAGTGTTTGTAAAAAGGCTTACAAGCGGCTGGGATTCGTGCTTCGCAGAGCAGCAGAGTTCAACAATATTAACGCTATTTCGGCATTGTACGACTCGCTAATTAGGAGTACAGTAATTAGCGAGTCATCAAGTAGAGAGTAATGCAGCTATATGGGCTCCAAATGAGGCGAAATACACTCTCATGTTGGAGCGCATACAAAATAAATATACGCGATACCTGTACCTACGACTTTATGGGGTATACCCCTTCTATCCCTTGATGTATCCAACCTTGTTCGTTTTGGGCATGGTGGGATACAACAGCTTGGAGACAAGAAGGGATCTAGCGTTGGTATCGTATATTCTGGGAGTGTTTCGGGGCTACACAAACAATCCGGGTGTGTTGCAGGAGATGGGTATGTGCGTACCCGATGGGTACGTTCAACGTCGCAGACGGCCGGATTTGTTCGCACTGCCTCGCGGTCGCAAGCTGGTGACCAATGTCCCATTCTCGAGGGCAATGCGCATACTAAACCTGGTGGCTGATAGAGTTGATATATTCACATGCTCACTGAGCGAGTTGCATTACATTTTTTATGTTATAATTAAAATATATAATAATAAATAATTAATCGAATTAAATAATTTGTGTACTGATAATTAATTGCCTTATATTGTATTTTAATTGTATGTTATATTGATTTTTAATTTTTATTATATTGACTAATTTATTTTTGATATATTGACTAATTTAATTTAATGTTATGAATTGGATCAAATTGACATGACAACATAATTGTAATTTATATTTTTGACTACACTATCGCATTGGATTTGTCTGTAATGATAGCTGTATGTATGTCTAATAATAAAATAAATAAAAATAGAAAATAAAAATGTCTACTTGCGCAGAAGCACGTAGAAGTGAAATATCGGGTCTCTTTAGTGGTATGAAAAGAGATGCGGGAGCGAGGAATGCAATCCTTTCTATTCTCAAATTGATTGGCTCGCCGATGTGGACGATGCACAAAACTATCCCAGCTCTTTCGCCGAGCGCTCAAGATTCGTGCCGCTATCTATACAATCCACCATACTCCGTTCATATTTTTCAATGCCTGACCTTTGCAATCTTGCTGGCTGCTTCGCTAATCCGTTTGAACATAGACTAAACGAAATTCGCTGAATCCTAATCCGCAAACGCCTGGTGCCACAATACGTATAATGGGACGGTTCAAAGGAATTAAATTATCTGTGTAACGTTCCGTGAATTTTCCAGTTGTTAAAAGAGACCGCTGTTCATAACGAAACCAAACGTAAGCATAAAATTAATTCATTCATTTCATACAATGAGGCTTATACACGGTATTTTAGCCGGGTTCTCTTGTCTATTAATAGACAAGTTGTTGAGTTTTATTTAAGCCCCTTTCTTCATTTCCCTTAATTAACTACCTTGTTTTCTTTTATGACATTACTAGCTTTTGCAAGTGACTTTACTCGCGTTTAATTTTGGGTAACATAGATCTAGTTTTCACGATTCTATAATATTTTAAATATGGCATCTCGCTGGGAATCATGGTTTGATGGCAATACACGGTTGACGCTGAAATTGAGCGATTGGCTGCGTGTCGCGGGTTTGATTTCCGCACTGAACAAATATTTGTATAGTTTATTGAAACCTACTTGTTCCAGCCCCCTAGCCAAGTTACAACCCTTTCGTTTCGATTATTTTTTCATTGGTCGCCTCGAGTCGGCCACGCCTCCCATTCCTTTGTTCGGAACACGTGACTGAGCGTTGAGATGACGTTAGAATAATGGAATCGGAGGCGTGGCCTACTTGAGGCGATTGACGAAAAGAGAATGGAAACGAAACGGTTGTAACTTTTCTAGGAGGGTAGGTCTGGGTGTCATGTTTAAGGTTAGGTAACGCACTTACGATATATGATTTATTCCTAGTGTGGAGCTACGTTTAAAAAAAATCGAAACGGCGAGATAACGTTACGAGTAGATATTTAAGAGCAACGGTGTAAATGTTCGAATGAAAAAAAAAAATTCATACAAACTTTGAAATCTAGTTTCACCCTTTCCGGAGTACCATTTTAGAAAACGGTAAATTAAAACACATGTTTCTTTATCCATTTTTCTTTATTTAAATTTATTTAAGTTTTATGCTTCTAACTTCAGAAATGATGGACTTCCGTGGGTACAAACCTTAGGCACGCCATAATCACGGTGGTAAGTCCCCTCTTTGAAGAGTGGCTGAAGTGGCAACACGGCGTCCTCACCTTCCGCATGACGCAGGTTTTCATCGGACATGGCAAGATCGGGAGGTTCCTGCATTGGATTCAGACGGAAGAAACCCCTAGGTGTCACCATTGTGTGGACCGTCTGGAGGAAATGGTGGAGCATACGGTGGAGGTGTGCGCTGCTTGGGCGGAGCACCACCGGGTTCTCGTGGAGGCAATCGGCGGCAGCGACCTATCGCGACGGGCTCTGGTTCGGGCTATGGTCCGGAGCGACGAGGAGTGGCAGGCGGTCGCCTTCTTTTGCGAAGCAGTATTGCTAGCGAAGGAGGAGGCCGCATGCGTCAGGGAATGAAAGTCTTCTCTAACATATATTTGTTTTAGTATATTATTGTCTTTTAATTATCTCACTGAAGGTGTAAAAAGTAAAGTATCCAACACGTGAATGAAGTTGTCTTTGTCTTGGGCGGCTTGAGTTCCTCACTTCACTCAGGTTTCTGTATTAACTCCATCGCAGTGCTCGAGAGTTAATTATATAAATCCCTCACTGCGTTCGGGATTAAAACTTAGCAACTTGCGTTTCGTTCGAAATTCAACATGCCGCCCGCTACTTTAAGACACTGCTTTATCCCCTCGTCACATAATCTACTGTTATCTCGTGTATCAATCATTCATGTTATCAAGTAAAGCCCTACCATTGCCAATATTGGGGCAGTTGGTGTACAAACCTACAAACCAATATCGCTTCAGGATCTTGAGCTCCGGTCATCCGTAAAGCAGATAAAGGCACGGTTAGCACTACTCGGACCCTAAACGCTTTACTATAGTTGCTATCACGCTCTCTATCACTATAAAGATGTTGATTGGAAAACCGAATTGTCGACGCGCCGTGACCCGGAAACAATAAAAACTTTACGGGCGCGCTTCGAACCACTCCGCTGCCGGGGCCCGCCGCTAGGTGGCGCTGCGGCCTGCTGTCCTTTTTACGAGCAGATTACGTGAAGATTAAATAAAAAACAGAATCCCCGAGCTCATCGCCATTTTTAAAAGGTTTCGTGTTTGTACTGGCTGTGGACGCTCGTAAAAGTTAGTTCAACTTTATTTACAGCTGAGTTTTGTCCGTGTGCGCTAAAGTGGTCGCTGTTGTTTTAAACTCTCGATATAGTTTGTTCTACATCTGTTTAAATAATTTATGTATTTTGTTCAGTGTTGCTGCTGACCCGGTCGGCTACTTTTTATGGCATTGTCGGTATTGTTATCTACTGAAACTCGGCGTTGAATGTTGTAGCGATTTCGTTGTAACTACTTACACAATTTATGCGGTTGTAAACACAAACTATTTGATGTTTTAGTACATGTGTAAATAGATTTATGTATGTGACAGTATATGTGTTCATGGGTAACTTAAATATTTAACTATCTTCACATATTGTAAAAAATATCCCTCATTGCATCAGTCTATCTTTTCGTGTTAAACTCAATTTATGAATAGATTTTCATGCGGTTTTCATCAATGGACATTGTGATTCATAAGAAAGGTCTGTACTTTTCTCGACTATAACATGCATAATATAATATAATATTCCACAACCATCACACAATGCCGTCTAGTTTCAAGCTAAGCAGAGCTTGTGTTATGAGTATTAGACAACTGATAAACATACTTATATATTTCTAAATAAATACATAGCATAGCATACTCGGCCTTATAATGTTCCCACTGTTGGGACTCAGGCCTCCTCTCTAGGAGAGGGAAAGGGTCGTAATCCATCACGCGGGCCCAGTGCGGGTTGGTGGATGACACACGTCTTTGAATTTTTGGTTCTAGGACATGCCGGTTTCCTCACGATGTTTTCCTTCACCGTTTTGAGAGCAGTGGTGATGAAATAAATTACACAAAGTAATGCGCCTGGCTGGGTTTGAACCCGCGACCTACAACTCGTAAGTCGGGGCCGTTACCACTCGGCCACCAGTGCTCAATATGCTATGTCTGGGTGTAATTTATCTACAATAATAAATACTTAATATAGATAAATTACACCCATGCAAATTAGCATAAATTACACGTGCTCATCACATAAACATATGTCCTGGGTGGGAATCGAACCCACGACCTCCGGCATAGCAGTTAGGGCCACTAACCACTTGACCACCAGTAAAATCAATGCATGTATCATCTGTGTACAATATATGCAAGTTATAGTCGAGAAAAGTTGAGAATTCATATGATTTCTGACGCTTAAATGAGAAGCTGCGGTTGGTCGCTATTTTTAAACCTATTTTTTTTTTTTTTTTTTTAAAACATACAGAGTTTGACTTACAGTTTGATAAGTACATAGATCTAATATTGTGAGTTCTGTACAAGAGTAATACTCTACCTCTTAAGCTAGGGTATACCTGTATTTTAAGAGGTAGTTTGCGGTCTAAGGTTACAGGTTAAAGTTACAAAAACTTATCGCAAAAACTTATCGCAAGTGGACTGTGTCATTCTACTGTATGGTACACAAAGAGTAAAAAAAATTGTGTGTGTTAGTGTGTTGATGTGTTGATTAGTATGGTGTGTGCGTGTGAGTGTGTGTATGTGTGTGAGTCTGTGTGGTGGGTGTGGGTGTATTACACAAGATAGGTAAGTAAACGTACGTAGTAACTATGTATAGTAAGTACGTAGCAAAGTACCTACTTATTTTAAATTTATTTGATCTATTATTCCATGACCTTTGTAGTTTGTAAAGAACGCTTATAAAGTACAGAAAAGAACTTCAAAGTTTTGAAACGGACTTATTTGAGATTTTCATCTCTGAAAATGAGGGATTTTTCACGCAGGTTGGACAAGCACTGCTGGTGTAATTATTACAAAAGGCCTTTTAACATTTTCCCGGTTCAAAAGTGGGCCTAGTGTAGAGTTTAAACAGCATTCTACGATAAAGTATATGGTTGTTATAAAAAATGGTATCTAAACTGATGTTAGAAGCTGGAAAAAGTGATTGTTTGTTTAATAAATTAAACATATTTATAAATATGTTTTATTTTCTGGCAGTAAATAGCCTACCGTTGTGCAAAACTTTATGTTCCTAGTCCCGAAACTAAACTAAACGATCGTAACTTAGCTAAGGGGGCCCCCCTTGCCAAGTTACGATCGTTTCGTTTGCGTTGAACGCCTCGAGTAGGCCACGCCTTCGATTCCTTTGTTCTGACCACTTTTCCTTTATTCACCGCACTATTTAACACCTAATTGAACACGTGGTGCTTGTGACGTTGCCGTGTTGCCGTCCTGCCCCCCTAGTCATGTTACGATCGTTTCGTTTGCATCGAATCGAGGGTTCGATGCAGACGAAACGATCATAACTTGACCACGTGACCACGTGACTGAGCGTTGAGATGACGTCAGAACAAAGGACTCGGAGGCGTGGCCTACTCGAGGCGTTTGACGCGAACGAAACCATAGTAACTTGGCTAGGGGGCCAGTAGTTTTGACTGTTCGTTGATTTCAGTCAGTTTCTCCCTTTACACACCATAATTTTTTAATTAGTACAAATACTTAAAAGGCTTATTAAAAAGGTCTTGTTATTATTTAAGTAAAGGCTTAATAAATATTATTCATAAACAGCAAAGTTATTAGCGTTTGTTTATATCCCAAAATGTCACTCAATGTATGAAAATATTGTACCTACAGGCTATATTGTGAATGAATAAATGACGATCAAAATGGAAAAAAATACTGCGCGTAGTATTTTCTAGTAGCAACTGTTATGGATGATTTATTATATTTTATACGAATTATGACAAATTTTCGTTGACAATTTTGGATATTTTTCGACAATTTTCCGTTTTTTTCTTACGTTTGAAAACAAAAATATGAAAACAGTAACGGGTACAGATAGAGTTCTATTTTTTTGTACTAATTAAAAAATAGGGGTTTATATATATATAGATAGGTATGCATAATTATATGCAACTATGATGAAATGGAAACATAGCTTACTTCTATTACTACTCTTTTAAAAACTGCTAGAGTTTGTGAGTCTGTTGTAATGTATGATTATTTTTTACAAAAACTCTAATAAAAAAAATATATAAATAACAACTATATTCTAGCAACGCAAACCATCTACAACTATAAATATATAAAACCAACACCTAGTTTTATTTTTCAATGTAGGTACCCAGCAAGGTCTCCGTCAAAGAAATAAAAAAATGCGGTTAAAGCTAAAATACGAATCGCTCGATGAATTTGTATTTCCAAAAGCGTTTAGGACGCAAATAACCGCCAGCAAAGGGCGCTGCTGCGTACGACACTATTTTATATTTCTTGTCACGGATCAACCCTTGCGATACGTGACTTTATGAAGGTAGCTACGTTTTAACTCGTGTACTATTGGATCATCGCAAAAAAACCGGGACCTTGGCGTTGGTGTGCCCTCGATTCACTTTCGTAGGCCGACCGTCAGCCAACACCTGCGTTAATGAATAAAATCGCTTTATTGTGATTAACAAAACTATGTAATCTATACTTATAATAAATCTGTAGAAGTAAAAATTCTGTACATTTAAAATATCAATAAAATAAATGGCAGGGGGTGTTACTAGACCGACACCGAACTCAAAAATGTGATTAAACATTTTTTGTCTGTCTGTCTGTTTGTGCAGGCATCACGCAAAAACTACCGGTTCGATTACGATGAAACTTGGTATAATTATTCTTTAATATCCTGGGCACCACACCGGGTACTTTTTATCCCGGAGAAGTATATACAATAAAAAACAAACTTAATTTTGCGGTTCGATAAGGGGCGCTGCACACGGCTAAGATACTATAATATTTTATCTTAAGATACAATATCGCTCGCCATACAATTCAATGGACTATCACACACGACGAAAATAATAAATAGTATTTCATATTTTCGTATCTCAAAAAACCTAATAAAACCATTTTCGACTCCTACGCGGACGAAGTCGCGGGCAAAAGCTAGTGTAGTAATAAAGTGTAACAATCCATTTACAAACTAATATTACAAATTGCGAAAGTATCTCCGTCCGTCTGCTTGTTGCCACTTCACGTCTACACGGACTTCGATAAAAGTAGCACAAGGGTCCACTATGTTCTGGAATTGGATGTAGGATCTATCATCATTTTCAATTATCACGAGGACGAAGCCACTGATAGAAGTTAATTTACACTTGTAATCACGCATATATTAGTATACGCACGCTTAGTTAGTTGTGAATACGGGTGGTATCGATGGTAATTTTATCCTTACTCGCAACACGTTTTGGGAACACATTCATTGTGCGTACTGCCAAGGAGTTGTGAATGATTACGTTTACCTGGGCCAGACGGTCTAGTTGGGTAGATCCCCTAAAAGGTGGACCAATGAACTAGTGAGGGTCGCGGGAATCTGTTGGATGTGAAACGCACAGGACCGTGCATTGTGGCGACTCTTGGAGCCCTATATCAAACTAGTTCAATTCCCGAATGGAGTCTCAATTCAAAAGATTGTTGTGAAGTGCCATTTTTTTTGGTGACGTAACAACTATACTGTTTTCAGATTCCTATACCTGTGGTATAAGTCCTTGCTTTATGCCAAATTTCAAGATTCTGGGTCAACGGGAAGTACCCTATGAATTTTTATTCCCTTGACAAAGGACACAGACAGACAGACGGACAACAAAGTGATCCTATTAGTGTTCCTTTTTTTTTTGAGGTACGGAACCCTAATGATAATAATAATAGGTATCTTTCATCTGAAATAATCATGATGGTGATAATGACTGCTGAGTAGCGGAATTACCTGCCGGAGTCTATCTTTCATTGTATTCTTGACTAATTATAAACTTTTTATTGACATTGTAATATCGACCAATAATATTATTAACTTATTATTGACATTGTTTACCACTGAATGAACTTACAAATTGAATGATTTATATTTTTATTGACTATTTACTGGTTAAATATTTCATTTTTCAAGATTATTTCATAATTAATTCTACTGTAAATTTTGCATGCCTCACGGTAGAATGTACAGGATCCTTCTCTTACTTAACACCATACTTTTGTACCTTTGTACTTTTGTACATTCATAGCAAATAAATTATTCAATTTTTTTTTTTTTTTACTTCATTTCATTTCTTGATAGCTATAACCTAAGGGTGAATTCAAGAGTGAATAGGTTACTTCTAGGCAAGCGTGCTCCGTCGATTACATCATCGCTGACCATCAGGTGAGATAGTGATCAAGCGCGAGCCTATCAATAATAAAAAACTGGGCAAGTGCGAGTCGGACTTGCGCACTGAGGGTTTCGTACAATCAAATGTACGTTTTTCTTTTGTGACGTAAGAACAATATTATTGTTTTTAGATTTATTTATATATTTGTGCTGTAAGACCTTGGCTTGTGCCTTTCAGGATTCTAGGTCAACGGGAAGTACCCTATGAATTTTGATTCCCCTAAGAGTGTCGAAATATACGTTTTTTGCGACATAAATGGTCGTATCTTTTTTTTCGTTAACTCGGAAGTTTGATTTATTTACAGCCTCAATGGACCGCTGACTTGAGTATATGGTTTTAATTTCAACTCGATACCTCCACGCGTTTCCGAGATAAACGGTATTGACAGAAAGACAGACAGACGCACAGCAAATTGATCTTACAAGGGTTCCGTTTTTTCTTTTGAGGTACGGAACCCTAAGAACGACAAAAAATGTACCAAAACAAACGAAACATTCGCTGATTGGGCAATAATTGCCTTGACTTTCTATATTATTTATCACATAAAAGTCACAAAAAAAAACCTTTAACTATAAAACATCGCTCATCTCTTGTCATCATCATCATCATTTCAGCCGAAAGACCTCCACTGCTTTACATGGGACTCCTCCAAAGGTCTCTTCAATGACCGGTCCTGTGCTTGTCGCATCCATCGTATTCCTGTGACGCGGTCCACCTTGTGGGAATTCTTCCAACGCTGCGTCTTCCGGTACGCGGTCACCGCTCAAGAAACTTTTGGGCACATTGACCATCTGTTCTGCGAGCAATGTGCCCAGCCCATTTAAGTTTGGCAATTTTTCGGGCTATGTCGTTAACCTTGGTTCTCCTGCGGATATCTTCATTTCTGATCTGAACACGCAAGGGAACTCTGAGCCGAGACTAACCCTCTCCTGAAGCTCATTGTGAACGACCACGTTTCAGGGTCATATATCTAATGATTGCCATCAACCGGACATAAGCCTCCATTCCATTGCCCTTTGGGTGACTTAAAAGAAAGGGCTATGCTCGGAGTTTCCTTGCGTGATCGAATCAGGAATGAGGATATCCGCAGGAGAACCAAGGTCACCGACATAGCACGAAGAATCGCCAAACTTAAGTGGCAATGAGCAGGGGATATTGCTCGCAGAACAGATGGCTGTTGGGGCCGAAAGGTTTTGGAATGGCGACCACGTACCGGAAGACGTAGCGTTGGAAGGCCTCCTACAAGGTGGACCGATGACCTGGTAACGGTTGCGGGAGTACGATGGATGTGAGACGCACAGGACCATTCATTGTGGCGGCACTTGGGGGAGGCCTATGTCCAGCAGTGGACGTCTTTCGGCTGTAATGATGATGATGATGATGGACATAAGACCATAGACTTGAAGATTCTAAAGGGAAACTCCAACAACATTCCTTTTACCTCTTTCCATGTTCTCATGCGACTGGACCAATGAAGTAGTGGAAACTGCAATTTCCACAGAAAGGAAGCATACAGTGAACTTAACTAAGTTCTGAATGTCTAAGTTATAAGTAGCTGACTTTACAAATCCTCTTTAACTAATTTTAAATACTATGCTCGGTCTGAATAATTACGTCTGACTAATGTGGTTCATTTAGCATGACCATAGCTACTAATTTAACTGCCTGAGTTTAACATTTATTGTTGAAATATGCATGAATACTCATTAGCTTGCGGTAATGATAACTTATTTATCGCGCTGTATTATGTAACTGGTAACTTAAAATATTATAATACGCGGTACTAGCTTCTGCCAACGGCTTTGCCTGCGTGAAAGTAGAAAATATATAGCCTATGTCACTCAGTGATTAATTAACTATCTATTGGTGAAAGAATTTTTTAAATCGATCTAGTAGTTTTTGAGTTTAATCATTATTTAATAAATAAAATTACCAACATACAAAATACTGTTACACTGTGAAACTTAGTCATATCTTCGCTAAAATGAAGAGTAGTATCAAATAATTAAAACGCCTTGCTGAGCGAAACTTCCGGAATGGAAGTTTGTACCAAGGCTTGGCGAATTCTAGAAAAAGTCCGCCATAAAGTACCTACCTCTATTATTATTAAATAAAATAAATAGGTAGTTGATAAGGGAATTTGTTTCTTCCGTCTCAAATAACGTATGGGACGGAAGAAACAAATTCCCACTCGAATCGAAATTCGCATGAAGCCGCGAGTGCTCATTATTATTACAAGGTAATAATAGTAATTTATTGCCCCGCGATGCGACTGTACTGTTCTGGAATGGCCTTGAAAAGTCTGTATGAAAAATTTTGCTGGCTTTCGGTATAAATACGAGCAAAAGTCATTCAGCTTGAATTCGTCTGCGATTCAAGTGCGGTCAACCCAAGTGAAGTGATTTCTTCTTACGACCTAAGTGACAGCGATAAAGGACTCCAGTATACATTGCAATTTGGCTATCGGTGATTGGATAAATTTGTTATTGTGTGTGATAATAAAGTTTTCTGCTAGTGTTTACTAGCATTTAATTAACCACGTTTGTAACAAATGGTGTCAGAAGTGAGAAGCCATTACTACAGAGGTACGGCGAAGAGCAATCACGAACAAGGAGGCAAATCAAGATGGATGCTGCACGTCAACGTCTGGAGGAGGAAGATCAGGTGGGTATGAGGGCAACAGCAGCTGCCGAGGCGCCAGCAGGACAATCCTCAGAAATTAAGCTCGCTGCGGTGTTGGCCACCATGCAAGCTAGCCTGGAAGCCGTTCGCCGCGAACAAGAAACTGCCCGCCGCGAGCAGGAAACCGCCTGACGCGAACAGGAAAAAGCCCGTCGCGAACAGGAAGAGGCTGGCCGCGAACAGGAAGCCGCTCGCCGCGAACAGGAAGCCGTTCGCCGCGAACAGGAAGCCGCTCGCCGCAAACAGGAAGCTGCTCGTCGCGAACACGAAGCTGCTCGCCACAATTAAGAAGCTGAGCAGAACCTGATCCTCGAAAAAATCGATCACGGCCTCGTCACGTTGGGCGAGAAAATAAAAAATATGACCTTAGAAGTCAAGGAGGTTTTCACCTGAGCTGATGGCCTCGAAACAAGAATTGATGGCTATGAAGATCGCCTGCTAGACATCAACGAAAAAATCATCAAGCTCGAAGCTCGTGAACCTGTTGCTGTTAGCATACCATCGGCCGCAAAGTTTTATGTGCCACGTTTTGATGGCATCTCATCATAGACTACTTTTAAGTACCAATTTGAAACATTGGTTGAGAGGAACCGTTTTAACTTTGAGGAGGAGACGCTCACTAGTCCTAGAAAACCTTCCTTCGTACGGCAGGACACTGGAGCGTTTCAATTGGATGGCGTCATTATAATGGGTCGCATTTTTAAGGAAAAACTGAGGAATATGGAGAAATTGTTCACCAGGATACGAGGGGCTAACCTAAAATTAAGCACAAAGAAGTGTGCCCTGTTCAAAAAGGAGGTCAGCTACCTTGAAAATGTTATTTCCGCCGATGGAATGAGTACCGACCCTGGGAAGATAAAGGCTGTCCAACAGTGGCCGGTTCGAAAGAACAAAACGGTTGTCCGTGCATTTCTAGCGCATAGTGGTGATTCAGGACTATTTCACAAAGTGGCCCGCACTCTTCGATATACCCAATCAGGAAGCATCGACAGTGGTGAAGAAGGTGGTCTAAGAAGTACTATATCGGTATGGCGCTCTTTTGGGGATCCATTCCGATCAAGGCGGTAACTTTGAATCGGCGCTGTTCCAAGAAATGTATACTCTTCTGGGGATTTACAAAACACGCACAACACCTGTGCATCCACAGTCGGACTGAATGGTGGAAAGATTTAACCAAACTCTAGAGAATCACCTGGCTAAGGTTTTCAAAGACCATCAGAAGGACTGGGACTGGTATATTCCACTATTTCGGATGTCTTATCGATCAGCAGTGCATGATAGCATGGGAATTCCAGCAAGAGTGAATTTCGGCAGGGAGATGAGACTTCCAGTCGATGCCATAACTAGCCTGCTTCCTGACAAGACTAAGCCAGTTACGGACTACGTAAGTGACCTTGAAGATCAATGGACGCAAGTGCATAAACGAGTACGTGAGAATAGCATGAACAACAGCGTTAAAATGAAAACTATATACGACTGTAATGCTAACGTCAAGGGATATGAATAAGGAGCACTGGTCTAGCTCCACAACCCGCTTCGATGAAGACGGAAATCGCTGAAACTTCAAGCTTGATGGGAGAGACCTTACAGCGTGATAAAAAGTATCAACGACGTAACCTATCGCATCAAGAAAGGGTTAAGAGAGAAACCTAAAGTAGTCCACGTAGATAGATTAGCGCCGTATCACGGATCTAATGATGCTCTTAATGAGCATGATTAAGAGGGGGGCACTGTTACGCTGTGAAACTTAGTTGTATCTTCTTACCTACCTCTATTATTATTAGTTACGGTTAATAGGTATAGAGTATATACAGTATATATAAGGGAATTTGTTCCTTTCGTCCTATACGATAGAGTTGAAACTTGCATGAAGTCGCGAGTGCCCATTATTATTATAAGTTAATAATAATAGTGATTTAATGCCCCGCGATGCGACTGTATTGTTCTGGAATGGCCTTGAAACGTCTGTATCTAGAATTTTCCTGGCTCTGCGTATAAATAAGAGCTCCCGACCGGAAGTGAGTCAGACGCCGGCTGGACTTCGCGGTCAAAGGGCGAAGGCCTGACACCGCCTGCCACGTCCCCTGACGGGGAAAACGGGTTAATTACCCACGTTCGTATCAACACAAATCTTGGTAAAATTTGAACTCTTTATAATATTATTATTAAGTTTCATGACAATACAGACACATGCATAGACTAAGTTCTATTATTTCTTAACTCTCGCCATTCCAAAGACAAAGAACCGTTTTTTTTTGTTGCCAAACACTTGCATATAACAAGACGATTGTGTGGCAAGGAGGAGGAGGGTGTATTAACCTCACATTATCGCAATATTTCGAGCTGCATCATGGCTGCCTCAAGGTTGTTAGCATTCAATACCAGTTCCGCGTCCACTCTGACATTGTAGTGCAAGTACGTGGCCTTTTTATGCTCACAAAATAGCTTCAACATTTTTATTGAGACGTAAACTTTGCTGCATTTTGATAACAATATTTTTGAACGAATGCATCGGGAAATGTTTGCAGTCTGCTGATTGCATTCGTCATCAATTTTAAACTCCTGGCAAGTGTCATTTGTGTCTAGAACTGAACAAATATCTATTTGATTGATTTTAGCACACATATAGATCATAAACTAAGTGAAATCCAATGAATATCAATTGAAAATTCAATCCAAGCATGAGAAGCCGGATACATTGAAGCCTTTGAAAACGATTCAGTGTACTATTTTATTCAAGAATTAAAGCAATTTTAAAACTACACATAATTGTTACTTTGAATTAATACAACTGTACAAAACGAATCTAGTTTTTGTGCGATATGATATCCAACAAAATAATAAATGACATACGATACGAAACAAATGAAAAGGAAATAGATTTGATGAGATATACGCGAGGATGTATCCCAGCCGTAACCACTAACAAAGTCGTGTGAAACTAAAACAATGGACGTGAGATTAGAACCACGTACCCGAATAAACTAAATATGTAAATAATATTTATACGAGAAATACAATACAGTGTTGTATCAAGTTTTGCCGGAGGCTCGACTTGCGTGCCGGAAATAACGCCATTATATTTTAGAAGTGACAAAGGTAAGGAATTATTACGTTTACCAACAAATATTTTCATAATGAGTAATCTAAAGATTTATACAATGAAACTGCGGAATCCAATAAGTCAGTAACTTTTATCGGATAAGATTTGTTTTATGTTGTTTAGTATTTAACTTCGAAACAAGCAACAATAGGATTTATAAAGCTATTTTTAGTCTCTCCCTAAACCTTTTAAAGCACTTCTTTCATGATCGATACTCACTTAAAATCTTTATAAAGAAAAAAATTATTTCTCTGAAAAGTTAGAAGCGCATCTCGACTTATATTTAGGAATTCTCCTAGAGATTGTAGAGGTCAGAAGGTTACTGTTCCTACGGGAAATCTGAAACTCTCTTAAGCATAGTACCTACCTACATACTTCCTAATGAGCGGACAAGGAAAACCGACTCACCAAAGCTGACCGTAAATAATCTACTAGCAAAATACTACGATAATTAAGAAGTCTGTTATACATATTACGTGTATCCGGGTGCTATTATGATATATTGAGGTATAGAAGGACTCTGCCACGTCATAATTATACTACAATTATTATTTTTTAGGGTAGGATTTCATGAAGTTACTTCTGCCACTTTGGTTAGAGTGAAAGCGCAGTCGGTCCAAGCCTGGCTTTTAGCAAATGGAGCTATTCATTGCTCACCGTCTGCCAGCTCGCGGCTACGACTTTGGAAATCACCCTCGACTCCCGATGCCTAGGGCATCTTCTGCGGCAGTTTTCTGTAAATAAATTGTCTTTACGCGTAAAAAAATTGTAGCAAGTCAAATGACACCACTAGTTCTAAGGAATATTAATTCAAGCTTTCACGGGTTAGCCAATGTTTCACATTGATTTTGCGTCATAATGTACATAGGCCCAATAATTAAAATATGTATGTGTTGGATAAGTATACTAGCAGGCGGTGACACTCGTGGCTGCTAGTGATGCCAAGCGCGCACCAACTTACTCCAAACGTGCACCACCGACGCGCTCGTTGTTGTGCACAACGCAGTGGCGGAGAACTTGTACTCTTGTTCACTGAATGACTTCACTGTGATGACGTCTACAATGTTATGTAATAGGGATAATAAGTTAAAGTTTAGATTTTTATTGCACTTGATTATCGCATTAGGGTAAACTGTAAAGACAGTTTAAAGTTTTTCAATAAATAAATAAACAATATTTTAATAGCCGGCTGCTATACACGTGCATGTTTATTATGAATTCTGAAGAATTTAAAGGTTGAAGGGAATTTGTCTTTGAAAAATAAAGTAACAACCTAAGTGTGCTTTCTTGAGTTGATTGACGGATCTGACTTATACTTGACTGGATTGTATTCAGAGTCTTTTTGATCTTTGGCACCGCCTCTGGCATCGTAAAGTGGATAGATGGCAAGACTTGATTCCTTTTGCACATCAACCACTTTCTGTTTTTTTTTTTTCACATCTTTTGTTTTGTATTAAACCAGGTGTTCGAAATTCAAACTGAAAATGTTTTTTTTTTTTTATATGGCAGATATTTCTGACATGGGAAAACTTTATACTATATTTGTATTTAGAAATGAGAGTCATTACATATTCTAATATAGCATCCCACATTCAGGGCGAAAGTTGAATTCGATATTTTTATTTTATTTTGTTTTATGTCCCTAATTAAGCTTCCATAGATTATGGGAGCATTGTTGAGTCAAAGATTTGTTATATAGCTGAAATCAGAAATTATTTTTTATTGAACTGAGTCAAATTTTTGTCTCAAATTTCACTAACTTCTGACTGTTCACGTCTCTTACTGTAGTACTTTTAAGTATATATGTGTATGTGAGTTTGAGTAATTCCTAATGTGGGGCAATCCGGAACCACTTCCTGTATTATACTGTATGTTTTTTTGTTGTTTTATAATTTCAATTTGTAAACTTGGAATGCAATAAAGTATATATAAATAATAAATAAATATACAAATATTTGTTCCTTGCGGGAAACGAACCCGCGACACGCTGCGCAGCATCCAAACGCTCAACTATTGCGCCAACCGTGCCACAATGGAGTGGAACCATGGTGAAAATGTAAACAAACAACGATCCATCGCGCAACGTTTTATGGTCTAAAAAGTCGAAAGTTAAACATATTAAACTGATGTCACATCGTAATGGACACTAATTAGGGCTAGCCATCCACGGCAGCATTAATTATTTGTCGCAACGCAAGTGCTGTAACCAGTGCTGCACTGAATAAACAATGAAGCATGATGCTAGTCCGTCCGACCCAATTAATGATAATTTGTAAACAGGTCCTTAATCAGAATTGAACATTACCTCACCGTCGATTCTTGAAGAATGGTCTTTTTGTTTCTGGTTTTACTGTTGTTTGTATCATGAGTTATTTGCTTTTAAAAATTATCATATCAAATAAAAGTTATCATCACCGGATTAATATTCATTCACATTCCGACGGGCAAAAGCAGTTTTTAAAATATGACCACACCTTTTAGTTACAACCTGTATATGCACACACAAAACCAAAACTTAGTTAAAGCTTTTTGCACTTTTAGGGTTCCGTACCCAAGTCGACAATAACAGAATACTTATAGGATCACCTTATTGTCCGTCTGTCAAGACTTTTTCTCTGGAATGTGAGGAGGTTTTAAGCTAAAATTCATATCAAATACTCAAGTTTGCTACCCCAAGCAGCAGTGAAAACATCAAACTTATAAGTCTACGCAATCTAAAGATATAGGCCGTTTATGCTCCGTTTAGGCGCATATTTTGACACTCGCTAAGAAATCAAAACCTGTAAGGGCCCCGGGTTTCACTTTCACACTATGGGAAGTACTTCCCATAGTGTGAAAGTGAAACCCGGGGCCCTGGGACGAAGGCAAAGAAGGAACAGGAGTGGGTTTTTAGTTAGTAAAAGTCTGACACTATCTCCCGCTCCGCCCAAGGGCGAGAAATTAGTCATAAGGTGATTTTCCCACCCAAAAAAGAGGTTAAGTCCCATTAACCTAAAATCCTGAAGTCTGGCATGTACTCTAACTGAAAATTTGTTGTCACGTCACAAAAGAAAAACTTTTTTGCGATTCGGAAATATCTTCGGGAATTGGAACTATTCACAAAGGTAAGTATGTACGGAACACTTAGTGCCCGAGTCCGGCTCTCACTTTGATCAGTCATCGACCAAACGTATAAACAAAGCAATTTTACTTGTGACGATAGTTCTGCTATGATCCTATGAGGAACACCGTTCCGTATATTCGAAGTTTATTATATGATTACGACTATATTTCTGGGAAAACATTCGGAAGTATACTACACATCCAATAAAAAAAAACAAATTCGGTTCAAATGGACGAAAAATCTGTGAAAATACATAAAAACAAAAAAAAAAAATACATACAGCCAAACATATAAACTCTTTACAGAAGTTAGTTGTTAGAAATTAACTATTTGACGTCAAGAAACTCCTACGCATAGCTGTGAACCGGTAATTGCCGAAAAGACTGGCGGTATTGCATATTCATGATTAACCTATTACTGAGTTAAAAACCAGTCCTTGGCTTATAATTAAAAAAGTAGTACTTATTTTTTTTTTTAAAGCATAAGTAAAATTAGCTTTTAAATATTCCACTGCTGAGACTCAGGCTTCTTCTCTCTAGGAAATGGAATGGACCGTAATCCACCACGTGGGCCCTCTGTGGATTGGTGAACTATACCTTTGAGGAATTTAAAACTGACAAATTGTAAATTGTATTTAATAAAAGGTTGATCATTTTATTAATATACCTCAACGTAAATATAAAACAAATAAATGACTTATACTACATTTCTTATATGATTGAAAAAAATAAATAACTTTTTAACTTAATTTAAAACCAGATGTAATTAATTATTGACTAATGTTTAGCATAATTTAATAAAATAGAATTTATATAATGTAATGTAATTTAATAATTTTATATATAAAATTTGCCGTGCCATTACAGGGTGCATGTTTTAATACTGTGTTATGAAATTTAAATGCATGCTTATATATCCAGTGTTTTAGATGTCCGCAAATAAATAAATAAATGTCACACATGTCTTCGAATTTTTGGTTCTAGGACATGCCGGTTTCCTCACGATGTTTTCCTTCACCGTTTTGAGTGCAGTGGTGGCCGAATGGTAACGGCCTCGACTTGCAAAATGTAGGTCGCGGGTTCAAGCTCAGCCAGGTTTCGAAACCCGGGGCCCTGAGACGACGAAACCCGGGGCCCTGGGACGACGAAACCCGGGGCCCTAGGACGAAGGCAATGAAGAAACAGGAGCGGGTTTTTAGTCAGTAAAAGTCTGACACTATCTTCCGCTCCGCCCAAGAACGAGATTTGTCATAGGATGTTATTACCAAATAATAACAAAAAAAAAGCCCAGCCAGGTTTTCAGGAAATTAATGAAGTATGTATCCAATTATGGCATTCTTTCCATTTTTAGGAACCCTAACACCGGTGTCATATGTTACTTTTTTGCAGAAAAATGCATGGATCCCACTGAATAAGCTCCGGAAGCGAATCCACGAGGAAAACCTACTGAACGATAAAGCTATAGATTTCATGAATTCAGTCAGGTTATTCTTGTCTTTATAAATCAATTTAACTGAAACGCTTTTCTCTATAGAAGCTTCGAACACATTGGGTCATAATTCAGGCTTTAAAATGAATAATACTGACAACTGCCCATTCCCTGTATCTTAGTGAAATTCTCTTTGAAATTACCGGAACGTTGACCGGAAAAAATATCATGTATAATTTCCACATATTTTTTTTTATTTATTTTTTTATTCTGAGTAACATACCTTTTTGGAGAGGTAACACTTTGATACGCAGAATCGGTTTAATATTTATTCATTTTACTTCCTCTACGTGTTTCAGGGACTTTTAAAAATTTCATCTGAAATTGTATTAGTGTAATTTCACCTCTATAAAATATTATGTATTTTATACCCAATTGCTTTTTTTTGAGCTGAGTAATCATCATACAACTTCTCCCGCTTTGACTGGAGCGAGAGGGAGTGTCAGATTTTTGCTGACTAAAACCCACCTATGTTCCTTTAGTCGCCCTTTGCATTTTAGAGCTACGGTAATTAAAAATGTGAAAGAGAAGAAAGAACCTTTAATTTTGATTTTTCTTCTCCTGACTCAATTATAGGTTTATGTTTAGGTTATTTATCAGTACATTATTTGGTATTATTTATTTATTTATTAAAACTTTATACACTAGTAATAATCACTGTACAAAGGCGGACTTAATGCCTTAGGCATTTTCTACCAGTCGACCTTAGGGTGGTGCAGAAACAAAATATGGTTGGTACAGCTTAATGGTAAAGAAATACAATAATAAATATATACTTAGATACATACATACAAATTAACAATGTTATTATGAAAAACGAAGCCAACAAATCAATGCTGTGATGTGGTATTACTTGTCTGTATTTGGTATTGCATGTATGAATTTTGTATTATTATATCTAATTAGTATTATTTCAGATGTTTGTACACTGATAGCCCTAAATCTGTCCTCTTTTCTACAGTTCATCTAAAGGTTGGTTGTAAGATAATACCGCCTATTGTACACTTGTTTTTATGAAGGGTGGTCCTGTGTTTTTTATGCTGTGCACAATAAAGAATATATAATAATAACTCTTTTGAGCAATTCCATAGCCCCATAATACTTTGAAGTAGCAAATAGTATAGTATAGAAGAGCCGAATAGAATATTTTTTAGGAGCCTTGCATTTATTTATTATTTGAATAAAACTTACGCATTTTTATTATGCAAAAGAAAAAACACAAAAGGCAACCTTCGACTTCAATCACAAAGAGGTAATAAAATATAAGAAACGTGGATTGAATTTATAGCAGTAGAAATGAAGTCTGCGGTTTGGGAATTGAAACTACCAGTCTCCCTGAAAAGAGCGCGGAAGTTAGAGTTTACTTAACCATAGAGAAAATCCTTCATTATGAAATCTAAATTGAATAGCGAAATCCACTAAGTAATCATTCAGCTTTAGGTACTGCAAGCTATCGGTTTTCGGACAAAACTCACGGACCGGCGAAAATTCAAATCGAGAACGCATAGTTACAGCCCAGGGATTATACGCCACAGACTATGTTAGTCGAAGTTAATGATTTGGGATCTTCTGTTTACCCAAAATATTAAATTGGGGATTTGAACGTGTGACTAAATCGTACTGCTAAAATGAAGATAACTTCCAGGGATAACAGGAGACTTATGTTTAATTAGAACACAATTAGCATTAACGAGATACTTGTTCAGTTAATATTTGCTGCGACTCTGGCTAACTACACATAATAATGCTGAAACAATCAAATATTTCCGACTGCCTGTGGCGCACGCATATAACTACGACATGGGAATCGGAGAAACACACGCACAGTCTACAAGTTGTGTGGAAACAGACATTTCCCTTGCAATGCCTACCCGTTCATTTGACAATTAGACCGTTTTTGTTATTTCCGTTTTACACATAATAAAATGCTTGTGCAATGAGATATATACCTTTCAAATAATTCACAAAGGCAAAGCACGGTCTTAAGTTAGAACTATCAAGACTCGAGTTCGGGTTTTCCTGTGAGGCTGTGTTGTGTCTGTCTCTCTCTAACAGGCGGCTCGGTGGAGCTGTAAATTTTCCATCTCCTTCTAACTTGAGAAGGCTTGCGCGGAAAGAGAATGTGGGTAACGAACGACCTTTTGCCGTTATGGGCAAGCAGTGCGGCCCGTGCGTTCACCGGGAGCGGTTCATTCGGCTGCGGCCACACTACATCGCGCCGACAGTCTGACAAGCTGAAAAAAAAAATTACGTAAATATTACAACACTCACGCATTGATTATGAAACGTCTGTAACTGTAAGGCGAGTCCTGGACGTCCTACGTAATAGTGTGCATAGTGCCGCGTACAGTTTGATTGTGCGATCCTGTTTGACCCTGGTGATTTTATTTTATTATATTGTTTTGTAACCCTCTCCCGTGGTGTTCATTGTATCGTCCATTTCTGTGTTTCTGTTGTGATTTATTTTTGTATCTTTGGATTGTCACTGGAGTTGTTGGTAAGTTCAAGTATTGTTTTTTTAGCGTTATTTTTTTAATTTTAATTTTTTAATTAGCTTTATATGTTTCCTAGTTAATGTTTATTTAAATTATATTGATTATAAAAATTATATATTTTAATATTTTATATAGAAATATTGCTTTTGACGTCATAACATGTGTTCAATAGAGATGCTGCATGGATGTACGCTAACCCAGTAAAGTCAATTTATTGTACTATTAAAATAGAAAGCTAAGTGTGGCACATGTGTTTTTGGTTATGTTATGCGCTCCCACAGCTGGGCAAAGCTTGCAGCCTAGTTCCTAGTGTTGAAATCATATATAGTTTTAACTCTATACTGTTACTTAGTGATGGAATATTGTTTGGGAAATGATATTTCTGAAGAATAAAAAAATAATGAAAATAATCTATTTATTATTTCTTCTATTCAGATTGATATCTGAATGACTGCTAAAGTACCCAAATTTATAAAAGATTAAGACTTCTAAATTGAAGTTACAGCTAACAAGAGGATTTTCCTCTCTTTTATTATTTGTGGGATACCGATTTACGAGTAATTGTAGCTATTTATGAGATCTTCTGTGTAGACTTCACATACAGTCAAATGGGGTGAATAGAAACGCAGCTGCAGGGGTGAATAGAAACAAAACTTCAAAGAGTATTTTCATGATATTTGAATATTTATAGTAGCATTTAATTGTATCAATTTATTAATGAATTGTTATTATAAAAAGTCGATGCTTTGTTAGACTTCGATAATATGGTATCAAAGTGTAAAATCAAACCAAGTTTTGTTTCTATTCACCCCTGCTGCGTTTCTATTCACCCCATTTGACTGTATGTGAAGTAAAAAGAAAAGAACATATTTAAAAGACTGCATACCACCTGGTTAACGTAGCGGTTACAGATGCAAGCACCCAGAACAGAAAAGATCGTTGTGGAAAGCTATAGAGAGCATTATTCCAGTTATGAGTTTCATATACTGCTAACACGAAGTTGATAAGGATATTACCTATATAAAATTAAGGTTTCTTGAGCGTACAAGGCTCAAGAAATACGAAAAGAAGTATTATCCTATATCTACCGAAAGAAATATGTTTGGCAATGATACAATAGGCGTGATCAACTCCATTGAAGAGGAACAAGATCTATTTCGAGTTCTTTTTGAGGATTCGCCAACAGGAAACCCAATTACCCGGGTATTGATCTCAGGACCCCAATGATGAAGCAACTGTGTTTGCAAATGTTGGACCGACGAGGTCGTCGCCTAAATCGTTCTGATATTCAAGGTTTGATATAAGGCTAGAAACGTCTACTGCTAATGTCAAAATGATCATGCAACTAATATTATAAAGGCGAAAGTTTGTGAGTGTGTGTAGTGTGTTACTTGTTCACGCTTAAACGGCTCAACCGATTTGGATGAAACTTGGTACACCGGTAGAGTATGTCCTGGCAAGTCCTGGCTGTCAATAGCACTAAGGATACTTTTATCCCTGAAGTATTTTCCCTTGGAACAATTTTGTATATTTGCGCGGGCGAAGCCCGAGGAAGCTAGTAAATCATAGTTTTCACGTATAACTGCGTGAAAATAAATGAAGAAAATCAAGAAGATGTCTTAATGCAGATTTGACGCTTGCTACAAACAATACATTACAATTTTAATAAAATGCTACACGCAATAGCAAGCGTCAATTCTGTATTTATACATCGCTCAGTTCAGCGATAGCAGATAAGTACCACTTTGCTTTATAGGTCACCGCCACAAACCACAGAAGAATTGGTGATTTTATGCTGTTTTTATTACCAGCCAGGTATATGGTAGTATGACAACACCGCCGTCACTGCTCTTGAGTCTGACTTGTTAGAAGAAAATGTGGCCTTTTGAACAAGGTACATATTTTCTTGCTTTCATAATTTACCTATAATATCTCTCACATTTAATTAAGACTTTAGAAATGGAGATAGCTTTTACAAATATGCTACTTATATCAAAAGAAAAATAAAACCAGAGTCGTATTGTGTTCCACATTACGACTCAGGCGACTGACAGCCAACTCTGGACAAGCATTAGGCAGGCTTTTTCGCAACGACCGACGTTGAACCAGCGATAGGCAGGCAATACCCTACAGCCGACTTTGTACAGAAGGTAGGCAGGCCCTACCACTGCAGCCGACTCTGGAGAGGCATTAGATAGACCATAGGTACCTCAAGAGCCGACTCTGGACAGGTAAGCCATACCCCGACGGCCGATTCTGCACAGGCGATATACAGGCCCTTCTCCGACGGCCGACGTTGAACCGGCGATAAGCAAGCCATACCCCGTCGGCTGACTTTAGACAGGTAACAAGCAGGTCCTTCTCCGATGGCCGTCATTGAAACGGCGATAGGCAGGCCCTTACCCCAACGGCCGACTTTGGGTAGGTAAAAAGTCTATCCCTAGATTTTATTAGACACAGTTCTACTAACACTCCAACTCTCCTGTCATAGGTCTGCTGGAAGAAATTTCGTAAGAAATAAGTTTAGTGTACTTTGTACTTTTTTATCTTTATTTGTTCTTTTCGATTTTGAATTTTTGTGTGAACATAAATAAATAAACACTAAATCATACCTGTTCATCAGTATATTATAAAAGTAACTCTAATAGCTAAAAGCTTCGAAACATCGTCTCCAATATTGTTTTTTTAAGAATACTGTTAATAATGTCCTTACCCAATGACTTATATTTCACCTTCAATCATAGTTTTATTGCAAATGATGTTTAGGATTTCGCACCAAAACCTATAGGTAAATATTTATGCTAATAACACTTACCTACTCATTTTGGTATACAAAAAGAAGTTTGGAAATCCCTGAATTTAAAACCTGATTTAGGTACCTACCTATGTAACGAGTTATAGACTCACGTGTTGATGCGGATAGTTCGAAAGTCGAAAGACCGTGGCACTAGAACGCAAAGTGCGACAGAAGAAACTCAGGTGGATTTTTAGTCAGTAAAAGTCTGACACGCTCTTTCTAGAGCGGGAGAAATGATGTTATAATTCCCCACTTAAAAAAAAGTCAGTGTGTTCACAGATAAAAATATAAAATCAATTTTATTGTACTTAGTTATTTGTAATCTAACGCAGTACAAATAATCACGAACCTGCTGAATAATGTTTACTCAATAATTAATGAAAAATAAATAACATTTTTCCAGAACAGAATTAATCCAAATTTTGCAAACCTTTTATTGAATTTAGTTGCTATAAACGCTGCTTTAGTAAAACATTTTGCAATACAATGAAACCGGTTCATTAATTAGGTCTAAAGAATTTTCATGTGAAATAGATTAATCACATAGTTTTTTTTGTTAAAACCACTTTTATCATTCTTTAGAAGAACTGAAGTACAGTTCTGCTTTAAGCACTACAAAGCCACTGTAATTAATTAAAATTTAAAGTAAGTAGAATAAATCCAATCAGTTTTAGCTATATATATGCTTTTGTTTGTTGTTGTTTGTCTTATTTTATTGTGGCTTTTTTCACGATAATAAGCAAGATTGTCTTCTGCATCTTGGTATACAAAACAAAACACACAGGACCGGTTTTTTATGGCGACATTTTTTTTTATTGGGTGGGAAAATCATCTTATGACAAATCCCGGTCTTGGGCAGAGCTGGAGATAGTGTCAGACTTTTACTGGCTAAAAACCCACTCCTGTTCCTTCTTTGCCTTCGTCCCAGGACCCCGGGTGTCGCTTTCACACTACCCGTGGCTCCAGTAGGCTTCGACCCTGCTGGGCCCCTACGATTTGATGACATCTCCCTGAGGCGCGCGTAGCGCGCGAGCAGTAGCGCCGTCGACGACTTGGGCTCGGTCCGGACGGTTACCGGACGGTCGGACGGTGAGCCACCCATAGCTCGCCGTCTGCATGCCCGCGCCTACGGTGGCCGAAAATCGGAATCCGAATCCCGGCGGCGGTCAGAGCGTAAGGACCGTTGCCTCACGCGATCGGCCGCCTCCTATGCCAGCATTATTGCTTCGCAGAAAGAGGCGACCGCCTGAGGGAGACCTATATTCAACAGTGGACATCTTTCGGCTGAAATGATGATGATGAGGTAATGCAGCGCATTATGCGAAAAAAAGCAAACGAGTTTAATCGCACCCTGAAAATGAAAGTGATCTATCTCAAAATTCTTGTATGTTCTACTTTTACAATACACTGATCTTAAAAAGCTTACTCTGAAACTCGGTAATGAAAATGGTTATAAGTAAAAAATAATCATAGTAGAGATTAGTGACATTTTTTGATATCAACACGATACATTTTGAAGACTTAGGTACAGATACCGGCACGGTTCTTGAGCTTCGACTTCTACAGTTCTACTTGCGCAGAAGCACGCAGATGTGAAATATCGGGTCTCTTTCGTGGTATGAAAAGAGATGCGGGGGCGGGGAGTGCAATCTTTGGGCAGTGATTGGCTCGCTGATGTGTACGATGCGCAAAGCGATCCCCGCTCTTTCGCCGAGCGCTCAAGATTCGTGGCTATCTGTACTTATATATTATGTTCCTACGAATTGTTATTTTTGAGTTAGGTCACTTTTATTCTAAAGGTGCGTTTTTTTCATTTGTCAAAGACCTCGTTTGCTCACTATACGTATGTCATTATTAGGTAAGTACTTTGTGACGATCGGAAAGACGTGAACGTCACGACTTCGCTTTGATGGTAAGTGAAGTTCGGTAGACACACGTCATAAGTTTGGTCTTGACATGTTCTTGTCTAGTTCAACCTAGCTTTCAACTCTTGAAGAACTCTCGGACGCACGAGCTCTCAATTTGTTCGAGTTTGAGACAAGACAAGATATGAAGACGATGTTGTAAGCTAAACGAATATTGGTCAACATTTTCTTTCGATAAACAATGCCCTTCGTATTTCAATCGACTGAGATATTGTTTTCATAATTCGTATTTGTTCTTCTGATAATGGATTCAATATTTTAGACAAAACCTATTATCTTGAAAACAAAGATCGTATACAGTTCATTTTATTGTGTCATGTTATCATAGAAATAAAATAATTCTGTAATACTATAAAACAATTAAGTATCTACAAATAATAGAAACCAAGAATAGTGAGTGAATGGTGAAGGAAAACATCGTGAGAAAATGGGCATATCCTAGAACCAAAAATTCGAAGACATGTGACACCCACCAATCCGCACTGGGCCCGCGTGGTGGATTACGGCTTATTCCCTACCCTGGCAAAAGGCTTTAGTCCCAGCAGTCAGAATGAAAGGCTGATTAAGCTATGATATAGCATAGTCGGCCTTATAATTTTCCCACTGTTGGGATTCAGGCCTCCTCTCTAGGAGCGGAAATAGCCCGTAATCCACCACGCGGGCCCAGTGCGGGTTGGTGGATGTCACATGTCTTCAAATTTTTGGTTTTAGGACATGCCAGTTTCCTCACGATGTTTTCCTTCACCGTTTTGACAGCAGTGGTGATGAAATAAATTACACAAAGTAATGCGCCTGGCTGGGTTTGAACCCGCGAACTACCTACAACTTGTAAGTCGGGGCCGTTACCACTCGGCCACCACGGCTCTCCTAGCTATGATATACTTATTATTAAAGTACTGCGTATGTTTTCTCTACATCATTATCAATCAATTCATCAAAGGTTTCACAACGTAATCACATAGTTATTTTTTATCGAATGATACGATACGTAACGAGTTATATTACACGCGTTAACTAGATCCGGTTGAAAATGACATTTTGATTCGTCATTGTCAAGTTTGATGTTGAAGTCGGTTTCAAGGGAAATCATGTTTTTGCTCAAGAACGTGCTTCAATTATAGCTGTAGCATGTTGAAAATGTAGTTTGGGAATTATTAGTTTTGTGCGTGTCGCGGATTCGATTCCCGCACAGAACAGATATTAATATGGTCTTCAGATAAATGTTCCAAGTCGGGGTCGGATCTAATTTTTTTTCTGTTGAAAACCTAACTTTTGGGCAGGACAACGTCTGTTGGAACCGTTAGTCTACATACATAAAAATCAATGCCACTTTTCGTTATAATTTTGTGACTCAAGAACGGGCTCACCTATCCAAACCAAATGTTTTGGCTTTGTTCGGACTATTTAGTAGATGGTTTATGTGAAGTTTGCACAAAATCGGTCGAGCGGTTCTTCATTTATCACATTATTAGGCGGTACGAAGTTAGCCGAGTCAGCTAGTAGGTATAGTATATTATACACCCCTATTTTTATAATAAGTACAAATACATCATGGGGCTCTATTCGTACCCGTTACTGATCATTTGTGTAGGTAAAAGTAAAAAAAAAAAACGAAATCCCAAAATTGTCCACGAATTTTTTTTATAATTGGTAAATTCTTAATTAAATCAATCATTCATAACAATTATTACTAGAAAATACTACGTGCAGTGTTTTTCATTTTTATCGCCATTCGTTCATTCATAATCAATCGCCTGTAGTACAATACTTCCATAAAATGAGTCACATTTTGGGATATAAACATACGTTCATAACTTTGCTGTTTATGAATATTATTTATTGAGACTTTATTTAAATAATAGCAAGATCTTTTCTAATAAGCCCTTTAAGTATTCGTACTAATAAAAAATTGTGGTGTATAGTATTTATCCATGGACCACGGCATTGTTCGAATGAGTCACAGCTCCCTAGAACACAAAGGACTGGACTGGACTAAAGGAACACTGGGAGGTTCCTAAAAGATTTAGGAACCTCTCAGTTTAGTCTGTAAAAATCTAACACTATCTCTCACTTCACCTAGAGCGGAAAAGATTTCGATGATTTCCCACCTCAACAAAAATAGCTTCGTTGGTCATTTAGACGCTTTCTACTAGAGAGAACTTCACACATTTCTGCTTCAAGAATTGTAAAGCGACGCATTCTTTTCTTAAGTATCTTTATTCCGCTCAAGTGGACTAGCCGGTTCTGGATTCAATCTGGTTCGCAAAGATAGTCATTGCTCATTCACTTTGTATGTTTTTTCTCTAACATTACACTTAATAACATTGGTTTATTTCATGCACTTATCAATTCAAAACCCCAAAGTCTTGAGCATCGACGCCGAGTTGCTAGCCTGTCGGTTTTCTGTCTTTTATATTTCGGGGAGTGTGCATTGGAACTGCACAATTTAATTCCGCCAAGCCCGTTCCACCATCGGGCCACATCGTGGACATCCCACCCATACGTACCAAAAGAGTTTTGGGAACACATTCATTACATGTACAGTTAAAGAGTGGAATTCCCTGCCGGTGTCTGTGTTTCCTGATAGCTATAACCTAGGGGTCTTTAAGGCAAGGGTGAATAGGTTGTTTTTAGATAAGCGTGCGTCATCGTTAGCCACATTGCTGTCAAACGTCAGCCTATCCATAATAAAAAAATCTGTGCTCACTTTTTTTCTGTTAGGTGTCCTAATTATGACGAAATTAGATGCTCCTTTGTGAGTTTTCCGACATTATTTTGTGTTTAATTCAACAAAGTTTCATTTATTTCTACTTGGATATTATATTTCACTAACTGACCCACCCTGACCTCGCACGGGTGACTGCTCGGTAATAAACAACATGTACCCATGGATAAATAACGCGTGTACCTTTTCCAAGAGACACAGAACTCTATCCTTGGTGAAAATTTGTGTAAAATTTGTTCAACATTAAGAGATTGGTTCATAAGTTAGTCATCGTTTTTCATATAAGATTCTGGCAACTTACCATCTTCATACTTAACCCTTTGTGATACGTATTAGTGTTACACTTCAAAGATCAGCGAAACTAAGGCGTGTCAGGATTACCACCATATCTGTTTCCCGATTACAGTGTCAGTCAATTCCCACGTACCTGTCTTCCAGTAACTAGTACCTACAATCTACAATATGATACTAACATTCACATGTACCTAACAAAATAGATAGATCAAGAAGGTTAACTCCATACCATGGGCGAAACTTAGGACACACATACATTTGAAGACACATACAAAGATTTGAAATAAATGCTAGTCGCTTGTGCGTGTGTGCACTCGCTATACGTGAAGCGTGTCTTTTTTAAGTTTCCATACCCAAGGGGTAAAACGGGACTCTATTACTAAAACTATGCTGTCCGTCCGTCTGTTTGTCTGTCCGACTGTCGCCATCCAGAATGTGGATAGAGTAGTGTAGAGTGAGAGTCAGAGTCATCCAGAATGTGGATGATTCTGACTCTCATGAATTCCTGAAAAGGAAACCCGTGGTCCTAGAACGCAAAGGTTAACTGCAGGACACATGTGTAGTTTTAGCTAGTAAAAGTCTGGCACACTGTTCCCTGTCCAGAGCGAAAAAAGTCTTTGGATGATTTCCTATCTTTAAAAAAAATCCCTGGAATCGGCAAGCGTGTCTGTGTGTGCGTATATTTTCACTTGATGTATGGAGTTGACATTTGATATCTATCTACTTCGTGGTCCTGTCTTTAGATATACATTATACATGTTTGTAAATATAGGTGGCATATGATATAATGCTGTCAGCATGTTAGCCTTAGTCCTAAGGTACAATGCAGGTTGACATGACTTATCAGCGGGCTCTTTGTTCGTGTGATTACGTGTACTCCAACCCATTATAGGAATTGGATGTTAATTAAGATTAGGTAACTGTATGAAGATGATAATGATGATTCAATCTAAATCTAATTATGTGGGCTTAAGTTCGAAATAAAGAAAGACACAAAGAACGAAAAAAAATAAATTATATTCACACATAACTTAAAAAACCCCAATAATATTAATAAAACAACAACAACAAAAAATCAAATAAAAACCTATTCAACGAAAATCTGTATGAGGCCAAATAAAGGTACCTATGTACCTCAAAACATGCTGCGATATTTAAAACAATAAATAGCATAGCGTGATAGCCCAGCCCCCCTAGCCAAGATACAGCCATTTCGATTCCATTTTCGTCGATCGCCTCGAGTAGGCCACGCCTCTGATTCCTTTATTCTGACGTCATATCAACACTCAATCACGTGGTCAGAACAAAGGAATAGTAGGCGTGGCCGACTCGAGGCGAAAAACGAAAAAAGAATCGACACGAAACGGTTGTAACTTGACTAGAGGGGCTGGTATTCTGGTAGGGCCCGCTGTGAAAGAAAGTTTATTGGTAGTCTTTTTATCATTAAAACTTACTTTTCTAAAAATAATCCTCAATTCCACGCCTGCTAGAATAAGATGATGACACAGTTTTTCCTGTCAAAACAAAAATTTTTTTTCTACGTAGGTAATAAAAAATAAGTTAAATTAGAATGTCATACAACACATAAGGTTATATATGAGACAACAGTTGGGTGTCATGACATTGAAAGAAGGAAGAGTGGGCAGAAATATAAGATTCTCTATTCGAGTGACTCACAATACTCACTATTGGAAACTTAACCGAGGTCGGTCAACATCCGCCTCCAATGCACTATACACATAACTTTTCATTACACAACTGTTGTTTATAACGTAGGTTTCTACGCACAACGCACTAATCAAGCAAAGAGAACACGTAAAGAACTAAAGCCTCGAAAAAAGTGAGGATAAATGTGGTGACTACACTTACGTGCAAGTTTTACGAATTGCTTCAGTGTATGTTTAAAGGTACGAACGTATCTTAGCGCCGGTACCTAACGTGAAAGTCATTCTCACTGTCTTCTGAGAAAATGTACTTTTTTAACCGACTTTTAAAAAAGGAGGAGGTTCTCAATTCGGATGTTTGTATTTTTTTTTATGTTTGTTCGCGTAACTTTGTCGCTTGCCAACTGATTTGAAAAATTCTTTGTTTGTTGGAAAGGGTATACTTCCCAAATGGTCCCATAGTCACCAAGTCGGGATCTGATGGTGGAATCTTGGCGAAATCGAGGGAAGTCGGTTATTTATTTTATTGTAAAAGTTTTTTTTTAAAGTGAAATCATCTAATAACTTCTCTCGCACCGATGTTCATCCTTTGCCTTGCTTTCCAAGACCCAGGTTTTCCTTTCAGAATCAAACGTATTGCTCCAGTAGGCTTCGACCCTGCTGACAAAACAGTGTCTTTCTTTTTGCAGGACCATCCACAGTTAATCTATCAGCACTGGCCTGTAGGTCTAGTGGTTAGTGGCCCTGACTGCTATGCCGGAGGTCGTGGGTTCGATTCTCACCCAGGGTAAATGTTTGTGTGATGAGCACAATCATTTGTTCTGTGTCTGTGTGTAATTTATCTATAATATGTATGTATTTAGAAATATTTAAGTATGTTTATCACTTGTCTAGTACTCATAGCACAAGTTCTGCTTAGCTTGGGACTAGACGGTATTGTGTGACAGTTGTTTAATAGAAAAAAAAATAGTGGACAAATTTTAAGGTATACAGCGAATCTACTACTATATACCTTAAAATCCTCAACCTATTTCAATTAATTTTACCGCAATTAAATTAATTAAATTTAGTTATTTTTAAATTCGTTCATTGTTTTGGCACGCGACTGTAATATGTACAGTTGTAATCAAAATTCAGTACGAGGTATTCCGATAACGGTTGTTTCAGCTCTTAATTGTAAATTAGTTGAGGAACTAACATCAATTCTCTTCTATTTAGTGGAATTAAAGCCAATTTCCGAGTTGACGCAAATAGCTCCCCGACGAGGTAACTTTACTTGGGTAACATTAAACTTGCAATTTTCGCGTTGATACTCAAACTAGTTGGTACACCTGCTTTTACACGACCTTGGTGGCATAAATTTAGTGCCTATCTCATTTTACAGCAAAGATAAAATTTATAATGGCTATGTGTGAGGATAATGAGAATATCATTATCCATTATTATCCAGTGTTGTCAGTTGCTTGAATACTTTGTCATCCTAGAGTCTTTTAATGAGGATAAATTGATGATCGCAAGGCTATTCCCGGTCACCGTAGGCGTGGGTTTGCGGACGGCGAGCTACTCATTGCTCGGTTTTGCAAATTTTGCGTTGATACTCAAACTATTTGGGTCACCTGCTTTTACACGACCTTGAAAACTCCCACGCGCGGCGGGGAGTATTATTATTACGTAATTGCACATTTATACGAAAAAAAAAAAAAATATCTGAATTTTTAAAAAAAAAATTTTTAGTTTTTTTTTTTTTAGTAAAATCCAAAAAAAAATATGTACAGACTAACATTTTCGTCCGAATAAATTTCGTATACCCGTGTGTACAAAACGACAACTAAGCATTTTTTATATGTATGTACAATCGGCGTTCGTGGGGTGCCTCAGGAAAAAAAATCGTGTCATGTATACAGTTAAAGATCGTAATCAATGACTACAAAAGGCAATTAGTTAAATGTTCTAAAGATAAGGACACAAATTAGTAATAAAAGCTAAATGTAGAGTTACGTGACCATGTATTTTTTATTTGTTCGCTAAAGTTGGGAGTACAATGTACACTGGGCACAAAAGTTCAGCCATGTTTGTTCCCCGCAAGGCTTGTAGTTGTGGGTAAACAGATATAGCTTTTATTCTATAGTGAAGTCAGTATTTACAGCTTACCACGAACGACAAATATTGTTGAGAGTTTGTCACCCTCACTGAGAAATAAAATACTACTACATATGTACGTTTGATGTTTTGAGTGTCGCTTCGAATATCAATATCGTTTTCTCTCTCTCTTCAACATAAAACTACAAATTCTCCTTTGAGTACAGGAGCAATATTTTATTTTTATTGATTTGGCACGTTAACGACTTATTTACAATGTAATAATAACATTTACGAGGGCATCCTGTGTAAAAAAGTCACTTACATGTAGACACAGCATTCACAGTAAGTCTAATTATTTAAATAGATTAAAAACCAATAAATAATAAATATCAAAATACGAAATTAAAATTAAAAAACAATATCCCAACTTAAAATAAATTAAAATCACATTATTATTGACTTAAAAAGAAATCATAAATTAAAACACTTAAAAAAAAATAGAACTGTATTTTAAAAATGTTATGCAATTTAATTTAATTACACTTAGATACATTAAGACTATTAAATTTATAATGAAATTGAAAGAGTTCTAATGGAAGCTCAATGTTTTGTTTCGTTAATTTACCAAATAACCTTCAGATATTATATTTCATTTTGATAGACAGACACCTTTTATGGATAACTGTATAAAAGTCCCCGCAAAGACAAGATTAACAAGCGACCTTGTCTACTGTAATTAGTATGTAATAGACACTTATTCCCTTGGAGAAGATATGCCACGACAGTCTGACGCAACGTGTCTGTGCCTTCGATGTGATTGCATAAGGTCGTTCAGTGACACAACTTTGTGTTAGCAGTAAGGTTTTAAATTCCTTCGGGTGTATGTCATATAAACAGGTCGAGAGTGAGTCAGGCACGACGCGGCAGTGATACGTGCAAGCACCTTGCCTTCATTTTTTGCAGTTTTTGTTGGAAGAATTTCCACCAACTAAACGTCATCTATCACTGCTCACATGAGCAGTGGTGGGCCAGTAATAACGGCACCAACTTACAAATCCTACGTCGTATTCGAAGACATGTGACATCCACCAATCTTTATTTATTTAATACTTTATGCACAAACGTACAGCGGCGGACTTAATGCCTTAGGCATTTTCTACCAGTCAACCTTAGGGTGATGCAGAGATAAATAGTGGTAGGTGCAATAAAAGAAAGAGAAAAGGCGAATAGGTACAAGAATAGATATACTAATAAACCATAAATATCATACAATTGTAATCCAATCCAAACCGCACTGGGCCCGCGTGGTGGATTACGACTCATTTTCTTTCCGAGAGAGAAGGTCTGAGTCCCAGCAGTGGGAACATTATAAAGATTATGTTAAATAACATAGCACATTTAAAATGCGTTCAAACATGCCAGTCGCGTTCAGTTAAATCATTGAAATCCGCTTCTATCTAGTCCTTCACCACGTCTTAAAGGACATACTAAATTCGCTCCGTTGCCGAATATTTTTCCAGCAAATAATCTGCGGTCACTGTTAAATTTATTGCCATCCGTGCGAGGAGAGACGGTTTTTATCTACAACAAAAACTCTACGTATACTAGTGATTCACAGTTTCCCTTTATAGTACCTATAGTTCGGTTAAAACAATCCGTTATACTTACAGTTACTTACGTGATCGATTCGGGTTTTGGAAAATCATTCCGAATTGGTTTCAACTTTTTAAGGTTATTTCAATATAATATTACTCCACAACTATCACACAACGCCGTCTAGTCTCAAGTTAAGCGGAGCTTATGTTATGAGTACTAAACAACTGATAAATATATTTATATATACCTAAATGCATACATGTTATAAATAAATTACACCCACACACAGAACAAATGATTGTGCTCATCACACAAACATTTGTCCTGGAATCGAACACTCGGCATAGCAGTCAGGGTCAATAACCACTAGACCAACAGCCAATATAGAGTGCTTTAAGCAAGCCCAACAACAACCAACAGAGTTTGGTAGTTAGAAAATTCAATTAAATAAGACTAGCTGCTGTCAACGGTTTCACCCGCGTGTGAATAAATGAATATACTCCTGGGATAAATGTGCTATTCTGGGACAAATTCATTCATATCCGTTCAGCCGTTTGCTCGTGAAGAAGTAACAAACATATATATATACATTCAAACTTTCGCCACTATAGTATTAGTCTAATACTTCCTGGTATTATAAAGTGACAATACTAAGATCTAAGCATCTCTCATTATTAATTTCTCTTTTTTCGTCCAACCTGTTCTATCATTGGACCACCAGACGTAAGACGTTGCGCCAATGTTGAAAGGTGATCATCCCACCCACACGCAAAAACACACATTCATTGTTAATACAGCTAAGGAGTGGAATTCCCTTTTGGAGGCAATATTTAAGTCAAGAGTAAATAGGTAGATTACTTTTAGGCAAGCATCTCTATCTTTGACTATATCAACACTTACCATCAGGTAGATAATGGTCAAATGCCAGCCTTAGGTCATAGCATAGTCGGCCTTATAATGTTCCCACTGTTGGGACTCAGGCCTCCTCTCTAGGAGAGGGAATGGGCTGTAATCCACCACGCGGGCCCAGTGCGGGTTGGTGGATATCACATGTCATCGAATTTTTGGTTCTAGGACATACCGGTTTCCTCACGATGTTTTCCTTCACCGTTTTGAGAGCAGTGGTAAATTACACAAAGTAATGAGCCTGGCTGGGTTTGAACCCGAGACCTACAACAAACTAACAGCCATTAAAAAAAAAACTGCTCAGTTTAAGCGAATCCTAAGTGGAAACTAAGGTGGCTGACGCCAGCTGAGCGGAGCGAAGATTTCACTACGCACGCAATACGTCGCGAAAGTCACAAATAACTCTGGAACAGTCGGAACCAATTAGTCAGTAAATAGGTCTACCACAATAGAATGTACGTCGCGACTAATACATCATATTTCTCGTCACGTATTAGGTTACCGCTCCTTTGTTACGTGAGCCACTTTCAGTCACTGAATAGAGCCGAAGGACTGGGATGTGAGCTGAATATGATTAATAATAACTTACGCATAAATATTAACTGTGAATGGTTTGATTGGAGCTGTGTCATAGGCGCGTTTCGTGTCCGCTTATATGGGACGCGGTACACTTAGTGGCGCTCGTAAATATAAATGACTCAGCTATCGATTGCTCTAGAAGTGTTCCAACTATGTTGGACGAAGTGTATAAAATATACGATGCACTTAAGGGCCTATTACACTACGCGATATTCAGCACGTCTTATTTTTTGTTTCGAGTAAGACCGGTCTAACCCTTATTACACTACGCGACATCGACTAAGACTGTCTGAATATCGAGTAGTGTAATAGCCCTTTAAGGTGCGTACTTAAACTGAACCTTAGTACCAGTGTCACTGTTTCAACGCTATACTAAGAAGAATGTAGTCTTTCATTCTTCACTGCGTAAGTCTGTATTATTAAATCTGTACTTCAAAGTACAGATCTAATAAAACAGACGTATTTCAGGATAAAATATTCCTTTAATATTCGTATCTCACTTAGGTTTATTTTAAGCAAACTTGATATAGTTAGCCTTAATTTCTTTTGAATGGCGTCAGAAATATTTTTCTCTGACTGTACGAACTTAAAGTATCAAAGAGAAATAAAGATGGAATATTCAGTCGTCCAAATATATCATACATCATCATTGTGTTGGTATATGTCATAATTTTTGCATGTATTTATGTTTCTCGTTCACGGTCAAACGGCTTGAACGATTTTGGTGAAATTTAGCAAATTATTATGATTTAGACCATGTCCTGGAATAGAACATTTTATTCCGTAATTTCCCTTGAGATAATTTTCTACTTTCATGCAGGCAAAGTCGTAGACAGAAGTTAGTAATAAATGGACGCGTATGCCCAGGGAATTATTCAAAGAGCAATAACAAACATTAATTTCAAATTATTTCAAATTTATTCGTATAGTTGCCTAAATATTAATCAGAGTGCGTAATTTATACAAAGAGTAATGTAAAAATGTGTTTTACACGTTCCAGTAAGTAAGCTAAGTTAATGTATGTAAAATTATAACTCGGCCTTTATACGGCGCTACTTATAAAACAAACAAGAATTACAACTGTAAGGGAGACTAATAAATTGCGCTGTTCATATCCCCACAAATAAGAGGCCAATGTAGGTTTGTTTGTCGTGTTATATGTTGAATACGGTTGCTTTTTTCGCGTTAGACCCAATCGACCAATTCACGTGTTTGCCATTCGGGAAAAGAGTTTTATTTTTGCTATTTTTTATCTCAAATAAATGTTAAAGCCGGATTTTTCACAAAAACACGGCAGGGTTTTTACAAATTCATCAAGATTTTTCTATTTCCGAAGAAAATTGGCACATTTTGTTGGGAGAAAAATGGTATATTTTTGGAAGAAAATGTCTCAGTTTTCGCTTCGAAAATCGAATAAGGGGTACTCTCTTTAGTTGAGGAACCCTGTGTACATTAGATGTGGTGCGTCCTTTGGCGCGGCTTCTTTGACACCGTTTATTCAATCCGTCTAATCTGACTGGGATAGTCCGAGAGTAACATGCCTTTGAGACTTCGCTCTCTCTCGAAGAAGCTAAGAACATCAAAGTAGCTGGTGGAGTGAGAAAGCTCCCGTTGGATATTATATTTCCGTGACAGCTGCACTATATTTCAATTCTCAGTATATTTATCAGAGCAGAGGAAATGTTCTTACTGAATTGCGTTAAGCAAATGCAAATACCTTTCTAAGTAGTAATCTACGCTAATATTATGAAGAGGTAAAGTTTTTTTTTGTTTGTAGGAAGTAGTAAGAGGTAGGCTCTGAAAGTAGGTACTGGTCCAAATGCTAAAATTTTTACACCGATAGAAAGCTGCTTAGTTCCTGAGTAACACCTATATATATGAAAATCAATGCCACTTTTTTTTGGAATTTTATAACTCAAGAAAGGGCTCACCTATCCAATCCAAATGTTTAGGCTTTTTTCGAACTATTTAGTTAATGGTTTATCTGAAGTTTGCACAAAATCGGTCAAGCGGTTCTTCATTTATCACATTATTAGGCGGTACGAAGTTCGCCAAGTCAGCTAGTAGGCTATATTTTATGTACCTAAGCGTAACACTTTTTTCTATTACACTATAAATAAAATTACAGGACATGCAATTAAAGATTTTTGTCAAAGGTTGGTAGTATTCTATTTTGAAACTAAATATTACAATCGTCATGATTTAAAAAGTAAGTTTAATATTATTTAGTGTTTTTTTTTTTTAAATTACGACCCTTGTAATAAGTCGCTTCAAATTGTTATATCCTTGCAGGTCATAAATACACGACCTAAAAGAGGAAAACAAAAATTTGTGAAAACTCTGCTCATCACTTCAAGTTATAAAAACGTGATGCTATAATGCATATTCGTTTTATTTATTTTTCTTTTTTTAATTGATATAAACCAGTGCTTGACTGCGATCGTTGGACGGGAAGACCGCAGCAGGTAAATTGTTCTAGTCCTTCGATGTACGCAGTATAAACGACAAAGCGAAACGCTTAGTCCGGACCGTTGAAATTTCAACAACGTAAGGGTGGAAACTCACAGTACGTCGGGTTTTAATTTAGGACAAAAAGGTTTATTAATCTACGAGTACCACAGGCCATTTGTCAGTTCATTATTGAATTTCCATTACATTCAGTTATCTGATTTTCAATCAGACCTGCTGAAAGAGATAAAAACATAAAATGCACTATAAAGTCTTTATTAAGTTTATAGCTTTATATTTTTAAACGCCTTACCATCAATGATTGCATCTCTGCTTACTATCAGGTGGGATCGCAGTCAAGCACTGGTTTATATCAATTTAATAATAATAAATATATATATATATATTAATCCGTAGCGTAGGTATATAAGATCCTTGGTTTATATATCTTTTAAGATGTCATTATCAGTATGTAAATCAATTTACATTATTTAAAAGGAGAAACTGAGTGAATGACATATTATCAACGCTCAGCCGAAACTACTGGGACTAGGAAAGTGAAATTTTGCATAAGGTTTTCTTTTACAATGTAGGTAAGGATTAAGAAGTTTTAGAAAATTAAACTTTTGAAATGTTGGTAAAGGGGAAATTCTTTTGTATGCAAATTTTTATTCCTTGGGCTAACACTCTAATAGATATGAAACTTAGCAGAAATAATAATCTAAATAAATGAAAAAAGGTTGTTATTACTCGTTATTCAAATTACTCTTGTAAAAAAAATTGAGAAAATTAAAGATTGTGTCGGAATATTTAATTCCTTTTGTGATTTATTGATAATTCTTTGGGTGGATCTCTGTGTGGAGGTGGTTTCTCATATAAAGAAAAAAGTACGTTATTCACGTGCCACGGGAAAAGAGCTAGTCAATCATAAATCTGAAATTCTGAGAGCTACATTAACTTTAATTTTACAACACTGTGTATGACATAATTTATTTTGAACATAGAATAGGAAAAATTAAAATTACAATACACAATAAACTCCTACCTAAATTATGACGTCAAAAAATTCTTCCGCATCGTTGTCGACTGAAAGTGTTCCCAAAAGACTGGCGACATTGCCACGTTGACCGAGGTAAAAGCCAGCCCTTGAATCACGCAAAGTGTCAACTAGTCGTTTGGATATTTCTTTAAAAAGCGCATAAGCACTCGGACCCCACGGCCTAACAGTCTCAACCCCAAACGGCTCAAAAATATAACTGCCGACGAGGTATTAAACCTAATTAAAACAAATTTTAATAGTAAGAGCAGTGGTGTGAGTGTAACGGCCCCGACTTACAAGTTATAGGTCGCGGGTTCAAACCCAGCCAAACGCATTACTTTGTGTAATTTATTTCATCACCACTGCTCTCAAAACGGTGAAGGAAAACATCGTAAGGAAACCGGCATGTCCTAGAACCAAAAATTCGAAGACATGTGACATCCACCAACCTGGACTGGGCCAGCGTGGTGGATTACGGCCCATTCCCTCTTCTAGAGAGGAGGCCTACTCAGGCCTCCTCTCTAGGAGAGGGACATTATCTCCCAACAGTGGGAACATTATAAGCCTGACTATGCTATGCTATGCTAATAAAAGTTTAGCAAAAAACAATTAGAACTAAGTAAACATTAATTTAAGTTATATCTAGTCCATGTAAATTAAACTTTAGTGGTACCCGTTAATTAAACTAAATTCAGTTAAAAAAATAAAACCTTTTTTTAATGTTTTTTTTTTTCCTTTAAGAGTGGCTCGTCCTCACGCAATTTCATTGGCTCGAATCCAAGATGTCTCGCCAAGGTTCAAAGGCATGGAACTAGTATATTTTTTGTCTGGTGTATAATGCTATCATTCTCCTTGAGATAAGGCAATAAACGCCACTTGAAAGCAAAGCTCATTTATTTACGGAAGACACTGCAGTGGACTCCTTTTAAATTTCCCCGCAGAGGATTTGGCCCCACTCAATTATTTTTAAGCCGTATTTTGGGATAATGGGGCTAGTTCCAACGAGGACTTATTTAAATTGGGTTGCCCTTGATGGCCGTCACTTAACCTCTTATGACAAGAACAAAACGGTTATATGATTTGAGAATGTTTTGTTTTCTAATTTACTCGCTATTTGTGGAGCTCTACTGTATTTTTTTTTAATTAACGTTGCCCTGTATTAGGAATTACTCCTGTATTGTAGGTGCATTCACAAATATGTAAACTCTCATACACAAGAGACCCAGATCCGTAACGAATATCTGTAGGCCATGCAAATATTTGTTCCGAACGGGATTCGAACCTGCGACACGCAAAGGAGCAGCAAATCGCTTATCACTGCGCCAACCGCGCCAACGAATGACAAATCAATGAATTTGGTACGAAGTAAACTTAAACCCCAAGAAAGAAAATACGGTTCCATCCACAATAACCGACAATCTTTTTAGGTAGGTTCATTTAGGTAGTATACCAACATGCTCTTAGTAAAGCTTTCAATTGGCAATATTATAAACTGTACTTTGACTTCAAGTCTAATTAATGAAAAACTAAGAATATCCATCCACATCATCGCGTACCATCAGGTGAGATAGTAGTCAAGCGTGAGCCTGCCAATAATTAAATTTAAAAAGTAATTGAAATTTTCCTTTAAAGTTTTTACTATCAACTTAAAAAGTCATTACAAATTACAAAATTATGTAACTTGTAAAAAAGTACACACACTTTATCTTCCTGTCAAAACTACTTCTGTTGTTGAAGACAAGTTCATAATTCAAGTTTTACCTTTCATTAAAATTGGTAGACTTTGTATCCTCTTATCTTTCATCCTCACCGTTTTTCTCAGAAAAGGTCCAAATTGAGGGCCAAACTTCTCAACACAACAGATTCAAAAATATATATATTTTCTAGGAAAGACTTCTCAACAAATTAACAAGGGTAGTAACGAATCAAGACTGGTCATATTTATAATAAGTTGAGGGCACGGGCCGGGTAGCGGCGTATGTAAGAAACTTCCTCCCCTGACAGCATCTCGAATCTTTTTGTTTTGTTTGTGACATCGCCAACTCCCCCGAGAACATCAATCCGTCGTGTTCGGGATAAACTTGGCTCACTCTGAACATTAACTAAATTTTCTTCCGAAATAACGGCATACATACTGAAGAGCCGTGTTTTAGGGCCCGACGTGCTCAATAATAAATGTTATCCTGTAAATACTAAAAATAGAGTACGTACTCTATATTTGGTAGGTACGCACGAACCGAGCCGGCTTGCCTAATAACCATTCATAATATTGATGGAAACTCCGTGATGTCTGAATTTATATAAAACCTTTCACCTTCGCATTGTGGGGGATAACTGTGACTCTTGTGTAATAATGAAATGGAAATCGAGGGTCCTATGCGATGGATGTTGAAAATTTCCACAATTGTGTGACCGAAGCTATAATTGGTGCAGCAAGTATAAATTAGTGGAAAAACGATGGTTTAACAAAAAGTCATCTGTCTAGTGATGCGTCGAATCTCCGCGTGAGAAAGTAACACTTGTGTTCCACAGATTTCTAATGCAAATATCAATAGTTGGCGAACAAATACTTTCTAACTCGTCTGTTTACTTTCACAGCTAAATATGGAATCGGAAGCCCTAAAATATTTTGCATCGTTCGTAACATATTACATGTATATAAAACGTAACTGTTAGTGACTGACTGATCTATCGACATATAGAGCTCAATCCACTGTACGGATTCCGCTGAAATTTGGCATGCAGATAGTAGTTAAGACGTAGGCATGTGTTAAGAAAGTATTTTCCAAAATTTACCCCTTAAGGGGATTAAACGGGGGTCCGAAGTTTATATGAAGAAAAAAACTACTTTTATGCGGACGAAGCCGCTGGTAGAAGTTAGTTAAAAAATATAATCCGTGATGCGTAACCAATTAGCATGCAAATGATATAACTATGTGGTTGTTTGACACTATTATAATAAGTCTTTACCTATGAAATTACCGTTTTTTAAAACGGTTTCCTTTGAATTGTCATATCTTCGGATTGATTTGAAATTATAGGTTTAAATAAACTTTATATTATAAGTACTTACATTATTCTTTTCGTTATGCTATTTCCCACGTGCAAGCGATTGAAACATAAAATATATAATTATCCCATTCTAAGTCCGAATACGTCATCAATATTGCATACCGTTTGAGACGGACGGACGGACGAACGGTATTCCTAAATATTGCGAGTTTTTTTTTTAATTTCATGCAAAAATGGCATATAAATACACATAAAAAATATAAAACCCGAAGAAACCAATAAATAGGTAGTTATTAAAAAAAGAATAACGTAACTTTGGTATAAAGTGTTTTTGAACTTGTAATTCCAAGTCGATCCAAAGGTATCATAGTTCAAAGTAAACCGTATGAAAAAGCTGCAATGCCAAAAACATAGACAAATTTCAATTTAATCTCTGTATCCATTTTGTGAGATTCGAAGCCTGATTAATAACACAATGCCGTCATTCTTTTGGCAAATAAACTAAGGCAACGTTGCGAAAGACTCGTTTTGTAAAAATACGGTTTTCATAAGCGTGTAAACACATTTTGATTGCGCATTCCGCTTCGGCATCACAGTAATAACAATTATGTAAATAGCAGAATGAAGCAATTAAACCCATGTAGTTTGATTTTTTTTTTTGTATAAAGCTGTCAACTGGTGCTAGGGTTAGCTAGCTTCTATTATAATTTATATAATATAAAATGAGAAACTGTCTTAGTGACATACTACAGCACAGCCAAAGATACAGGGACTTGGAACATGAAATTTTTCACAAGGCTTCCTTTTATTACGTAGTTGAGTACTGAGAGAAGATTTTTCAAAATTTACCCCTTAAAGGGATGAAAAAGTTTGAATGGACAAACCTAATTTAACGCAGGCGAAGCCGCTGGCAAAAGCTAGTTATAGAGAGGCAACCGCCTGCTACTTGGACCATGGCTTATACCAAGGCTCGGCGCGAGAGATCGCTGCTGCCGATCGCTCCCACGAGGACACGGCGGTGCTCTGCCCAAGCGGGGCACACCTCTACAGTATGCTCCACCATGTCCTCCGGGTGGTATGTGGTCGACGGTAGAGCACGCTTGCTTAGAAGTAACCTATTCACTCTTGACTTAAAGGTCATAGCTATCAGGAAACATATCATTGATATGTCTTCCTCAAAATGTTCCCCGTTTTCATTAATCCGCGATAATGTCGGCTCTCGGGTCTGACAGCCTGACCCAGCAGAGCGCGACGTGTCACATCGTCCTGTCAAGATTACCATTTTGTTTGGGCCGGACAGCCCTATCTGCGGGCGACACTGGCACGCCAGGAATGTGACCGCGACGCGATGCCTTATGCTCACGACAACGGTGCGGGGAGTCGCGGGGTAAGCATAACACTCGCACTGCCGCATCCAACCCACGCAATGCCGACTCAGCGCACACGGCAAAACCCATGAATCATTCACGCATCCACGGATAAAACTGTTTTTTCTCCTTTTGTTGTGGGTGCTACGTGAAACGGGTTTTTCATTCGTTTTTCGACAACCATTCAACCAAAAGCGTTTGAGACGAATGGTTTCGTTAAATCAAACTAAAGCTGTTGTAAAAATCTTTGTTATGGAGCGGTTGCACATTTTGCTCTGTATTTATGAAATACTAGCTGTTCCTCTCGGTTTCACCCACGTTTTTGGGCACTATTCGACTCCCATGGATCAGCTTTCCTCAATAAATGGGTTAATTAACACTAAAATAATTTTACAATTCAAACCTGAATCTGTTTCTGACACTGGCACGTTTTTTATTATTATTATGGATCGGCTCGCGTTTAACAACTATCTCACTACCTGATGGTAAGCGATAATATGACTGACGATGGAGCACGCTTGCCTAGAAGTAACCGATTCACTCTACTCTTAATTTAAAGACCCTTAGGTTGTAGCTATCAGGAAACACAGACTCCAGTAGAGAATTCCACTCCGTAGCTGTGCGCACAATAAATGTGTTCCCAAAACGCTGTTTTCTTGCGTTTAACCTTTTGAGTAGCGTAATTAGAGACACAATAGAAAGACAATGACCGAGCGAACGCCGGCGTTCACTTGGGGTTTAATTAATTAAATAATAAAAAAACAATCTCTTCTTCAGCTATATAATATTAGTACATATATATTCAGTATGTATCATATTGGGGAGTTAGTTTTTTGTCATAATCGCCACGCGTTTCTTTACAAAAACTTTCAGTATTCGTAAGTATAAGTATGTTTGTGCTAGATTCCACAACGTTCACGCTTGATTTCTTAACCGTTCGAATTTCAACATGGTTAGATAAGTGCCAGGTATTCATAAATGTATAACTAGATATCTGATTGTGAGTTGCAATGCACCGTGAGTTGTTAATTATAAAAGAATCTAGTATTTAGGTAAGCTAGGCGAACTTATCAATAACGTTATCCAGATATCGTTCTGTTCTGTGCCTTGACTGACCACTGCTTAGGTATTATACAGGTGCATATTATATACTGTCTTATACATCTACGCACAAACGAATACCACGTATCCAGAACATGATTCTGGACTCCACAGTGGTGGAAATTTTCTTCGGCTTTTTTCTAATAAAAAAAACTGTACTTTTTGTTTTAAACTGTGTAAAACCGTTATTCTAACCAACCCCGATCATCGGGTTAGAAAAAATCTTTATTCTAATGAATCCCGAAAACATTTTTAATTTTAAAAGTAATTCATTCATCATTTTTACTGCGGTCTGTTTACGTACCTACATAAAAAAATTATGGTCTAAGTTATCGTAAAGAAGAAAAATATTTTGCTCATTATTTTGAAAATCCTGAAAAATGAAAATGCCGAAAAATCTTACAGCCATAAGCCTAACTTTAAACCGCACCATCATCTTCCTTCTTGCACAATTTTAAAACCAAAGCAATATAATTTTTAAGAAATAGCAAGAAAAATGTAGCTTACATTTTCAGCTACATATTACTTCCTCCGCCCCGGTTCCTCCGTATATGAAAATATCTTACTCGCAGATAGTTTTTGCGTCAATCTACGCCGGAGAGGCCAGACACTAGACAATATTGAAATTCCCTCGTCCGCTCCATCGATAAATATTGAGAACTCGCAATATTGTACATTTAAACTAAATCAGATGGAGAATGTCTATTTCAGGAATTATTGAAGCTCGCTTTTGCCTCATATGAAGACTTTTCGTGACGTATAGACGAAAATGAAATAGGTTATAACTTAAATTTTTTAATGGTATCATCGAAGTGATCTGATGATGATGATGGAGCCGGAAGGTAGGCACTGGAACTCCGTAATTAATCAATGTAACCTAGTCGTGTTTGGACTTATTAGAATTATCATAAGATGCACTTTGGCTATAAGGTACCTACTATCGAACTGATCTGATGATGGAGCCTGAAAGTGGAAGTTAGATACAGAAACTCTATAATAAAACAATGTAATCTAGCCGTGTTTGAGTTAATTCAATTCACCATGAAAAATAGGCACTCTGTTTATAAGTGTATCGTAACAAAAAGTGTAAAATAAAAACTTTTTGCAAAAAAAAACCGACTTCGCTAAAGTTTTTTTTTTGTAAAAAGATTTATTTTATTAAATGATGAGCTTGCGCTAAACCACTATCGCACCTGATGGAAAGCGACGATTTGGTTGACGAAAGAGCACCTAGAAGCCTAGAAGTAACTTATTTATTCTTGACCTAGAAAAAGTTAGCTATGAGGACTCTGGCAGGGAATTATATTCCTTAGCTGTACGCACAATGAATATGTTCCCAAAATGTTTGGGTGAATAATAATGTATCACATTTCAGTTTGTGTTACCATTGGGTTTCACTACTTAATTGGAGCAATTAGAACTAGTCAGGAATAGAGAATTGCTTTATCTTATAATGAACAAACATCAAACTAAGGCGTTATTATAATCCTTAACATTATTTTCGACCAAACATAAAACAACATATTTTATATTATTTACAACTAGGTAACCCAACAGACATTGTCTTGTCTTAGCTATGAACGGGCAAACTTGCGAACTGTTAAATGTGTGACATTCACTTTTTTATTTTTTTTAATGTCCCGCTAAACTTTCTTAATTTGGTATTTCATAAGCGAAATTGGTTTAGCCGTTCACATGTGATGACGAGATCAAGGGAAATAGGGATTAATTTTGGTGTGTTTTTTTTTTATTTTTTATCTTCACATCGGAACGCCTTGCAGCAATTACACCAATGGAGAGAGAGATTACATAATTAGTCCAGAATCTGCTACTTGCCTACATCGTGTGCGCAATGGAATATTAGTCATCAAAGGATCGGCGCGGCGGAGTGTCAGGCCATCACTTCTCCAGGATTCCAAATGTGTCAAATACCATATCAAACACATTTTGAAATGTCAAAGCTCTTTCGATCAGTTATTGCAAAGAAAATTGATTTAAATTGAAAAATACGGAAAATTTTGACACGTCATCTTGACGGTTGACCATAGACCATATGTATACTTAGATATTTGACGTAAAACAGTTTTGCTAAGCATTACAAAACAAAAACTTTCTCCTGTTCTTAATCAGGTTAAACACTTTACCTAGAGTCATTCGTGGAAACGCAATAAACATATTTTTCTTAAACAGATCACAATCATTCCACCATGCTGTACACATTTAGATTTCGAGATATATAAGGCAAGAAACTGGACAGTTTCCATCTAAACAAGTTGTAAAACTGTAAGTGACATGAACTTGTACGGTACTTCCAGTTTTAGGATAAATAAACTTTGTCGGGTGTCGTTTACATTCTACACGATGCACTTTTAGATATGTGACAATGAAATGGACGTCTCGTTTTTTTTATCTACTTGGACTACTTACTTACTGCTGTCTCTAAATACCAGCCCATCCGTCACTTGCTATGCTCCCTCCAGTGACACTGTAAGTCAAGGACCGACCAAGGAACTAAGCAAGGGCACCTCCTGTGGGTCACCACAGGAGGTGCCCTTGCTTAGTTTATAGTTTAGTTTTTTAACGTTATTTTTTTTTAAGGCCAAACCTATATGTTTGTTGCTGACACAAAAATAAGCAAGTACCTTGCAAGCCATAATGACATCCACTAAAGGCACGCTACGATGTGTATTTCGACCTGTAAGTGCTGTCGGCTTTAATGTTATTAAGGTCGCCTCAGGCAAGATTGAAAGTCTATTTGCAAGCCTGATGAAGCATACGACAATCTCATAGATTCCCATAAAAAGTCAATCATTAAAAAAAGCTCGATCTACAGGATTCTATGTTTTTATTTGTGGCCCTGTCTTGTTTCCCTTGACAGGTTACAGACGAAATACGTCCAGTGCTGGTCGCAAACCACTTCCAAATATTGGGCAGATCGACATCAGATTCAACGAATAGTGATTGTCGAAAAGTCAAAATGTAATATAAAGGGATTGACCACAATTTCGATAAGGGCCAAGCCGGGTCGACGGTGCGTTGAGATGTCAGCGTGATTGACGGAGACCGCTAAGGTTGATGCCTGTCAGGGCTGAGGGGTTGTTAGAAAAAGTTACCGCAATCCTAGACCGCAAAGGGCAACTGAAGGAACACGGGTAGGATTACGTTAGTAAAAGTCTGACACTCAGTCTCGCTTCTTTGTAGATATCTCTTTCAGGTGTGCGTAGTACACTATTCACCATCGATTCGGGTTCGGTCCTTACCAGGCGGCTGAACGGCGAGCTAAACATTGTTCGTCGTCCGCGAGCCCGTTTCTGTGGTGGCCGGGAGTCATATCGTTTCTCCACTACCCCAGGTTGCACGAAGATCAAATAAATAAGAAGTTTAGGTTCTAAGACATGCCAGTTTCCTCACGATGTTTTCCTTCACCGTTTTGAGAGCAGTGGTGATGAAATAAATTACCCAAATAAACGCGCCTGGCTGGGTTTGAAAAGCGCGTCCTACTCGTAAGTCGTTATCACTGAGCCACCACTGTTTAAAAAAATAAAATAATAAAATAAAATTAGTAAAAGAAAACCTCCATTATCAAAATAAATATCGCAGTACGATATTAAAATCCAAATAGTTGCAAGAAAGTCCTATTAAAGAGTGACTTAACAGAAACTTATAGCTACTAAGAGGGATAAACAAAGTTAGTGAAGTAGCGACACAAAAACGGTTCATAATGAAATATGCTTTGTAGGTGAGTGAGGCAATTTTCGTCGCTGCCGGCTGCATCGTCTATATGACGCGTCACTGTATTAAAATTTTACTAACTTTCATAAGCTTTAGAGTTTCAGTTAAAATCTTAAACATAAATGAGGGTTTAAATTTCCGAGCTAGTTTTTGAGTTAATTTATACTCGTATTCCTATTTAAAATATACATATATCAACTGTTATTACTAGAACTATTGAAAAAGAAACTGTATATATGACCAAAATATAGAAAGAAAAGAAAGAAAGAAAAATATTTTATTTGGCACACGTACACAGATACACATAATGTAGAAACATGTTGTTTCTACATTGTGTGTAAACACTTAAGATAAAAAAAAAGAAAATAAAATAACTAACACTGTGTGTCTCGCGCCTGCGCCAAATATTTCCCAAAATAATAATATCAATATAATAATATCTTCCTTTTATACCCAAAAAGCCATTCTTACATATTAAAAAACAAAATCATAAACCACGTCTGTCTGCCTGTGTGGACACGATAAAACTTAAAAACTACTGAACGAATTGTCATGTAATTTTTACCAGTGGGCAGAGTGATTCATAGGAAAGGTTTAAGTGTGTAGTACATGAATATTATAATAAAGAAAAACCGAGAATTGCGAAGCTAAATCGGGTCGCTAGTTATAAATGAAAAATATTTTCCCACAGCTGGGCAAAAAATAATAAAAATCTTTTATTCATAGCTTGCGTAGGCCTACATTGTGTTGATGATTAATAAGAAATAACTATGTTAGTGGGATTAGCTAAATACATTTAGGAGCATAAATAAATATATCAGCCGCAGGATGTTATTGCTAGCCTTTCAGCAAACACCCTCATGATGCTGTTGGTGCTTTTTCTTACAAGCAGAGTAACTTGAATTATGACCTGATTGACCCTTTTTCTATTTCAAGTTCTTACAGTCCATCCTAAGGTTGTCTAGTAGACATCGCTGTTAGCGATAAGACCGCCTTTGTACCCATAGATTTAAGTTAGTGATAAAGTTTTTTTACTAGTTTGTTGTACAATAAAGTTTTATTTATTTATTTATTTATAGTTAATTAAAACGGTACATGCCCTCTTACATTAATTAACATAGAATTTTAAAAAATTATAAAAAAAAAACAATTATTCATAATGTTAACAACAAAATTGTTTGGAATTTTAGAAATAATTTATTTTGATTATTATAATAGGATTATTTCAATAACATAATTATAAATTAAGTTTATTCTATTAGATTCTATTTTGATTGAAAATGACCATATTTAGAGCAAGTTTTAATGCTCTTATGGTCTCCGATATCATTTCTAGATCTTTTATAGTCGTTACGGATAGGGTCAGAAGACTGAAAATCTGACATCAGTCTTGACAACGTGTATTTTGTTACCTAGTTACTGGATTATCGAGGTCAGATAGACAATTGCTCCATGTAAAATACTGGTATCTACCAGCATCCAATTGACTGGAAGTTGACTCTTATTTAGTTTTTTTTCGGTGGGAAAATCATCTCCGCTCTTGGGCAGACGAAAGAGTGTGTCAGACTTTTACTGACTAAAAATCCATTCCTGTTCCTTTGTTGCCTTTCATACCAGGGCCGAGTCTTCCTTTCAGAAGCAGACCCTTGGCCCCAGTGACTCTTACTTAATTGGGAACAGACTAGGAAGATTAATATGACTCTCTTAATAATAAGAGAGTCATATTAATCTTCCTGTATAAAAAATTCGATTGAAAAAAGAGGATTTCAGTTAAAATAAACTATTCAGGCAAATAAAATATGTCTGAAAACTTTTTTATAGTTTTTATTAGATTTTTTAGTAGACTGACCGCTTGAAAAATATTTGCACTTATTAAAATATTACACAAATTATTTTCAATGCTTCTATTGCTATGCTCGAGTTGTAGTCCGAGGTCAATGTAGTATTATTTGTAGAGCTTGACGTTAAGTAATCAGTCCTTGAAGTTATTCCAATTGATAGATTTCCGATTGTTTGTATCATTAAGTGCAATTACGACAATTTTAACGTGCACTTGATCTAAGTGTTCCTGTATTTTTTTAGCTTTATTCTAAACCATAATTAGAGGCCAATTTTGCTCATTCATTCACTTGCGCTGTGGTATCACGATCGACAATCTCAATTTTGTACTTCTGAATTGGAAATCTATATGTCGTTGATAGGTAGTAGACCTACTGGGACTAGAAGCGTGAAATTTGGTACAAGGTTTTCTTTTATGACGTAGTCGAGCATTAAAAGAGAATTTTTCAAAATTCACCTCCCAAGAAGACGAAACGAGGTTCCAAATTTTGTATGGAGAAACCTACGACCGGAAGACGTAGCGTTGGAAGGCCTCCTACAAGGTGGACCGATGACTTGGTAACGGTTGCGGGAGTCCGATGGACGCGAGACGCACAGGACCGTTCATTGTGGCGACACTTGGGGCGGCCTATGTCCAGCAGTGGACGTCTTTCGGCTGAAATGATGATGATGATAATGAACCTACTTTCAAGCGAGCTAAGCCGCTGGCATAACCTAGTCAAGATATAATATTTTAAATAAACTTGATTTTCAAAGTTTTTCTGTGCCATAGACGTGCTCTCTTTAATTCTGAAAGTTAATTTCATATCTGTAAAGTTATTTTCAATTCTTGAATCCAGGTAATTTTGTTCAAAAGCCAATTCAAGTTGGGAGCTACAGGCTCAAGTTAAGTGACTTCCTAAGCTCTGACTTAGATTGCTATTGTGTACCTAATTGAGTTTTGAAATAACAAGTTTCAACCACGGAACCACATTAAAAAGATAGATGAGATAACGATGAGCTAACGTAATATAATTATGTAGTTAAAAGTTCTGCACTATTTATTTCTTTTACTTTGATAATGTTGCTTCTTTCTTGCTCAAAGATTGAGTAAAAGCAAAGATTTATTAGATAGAATAATAATAATATAGTACTTCTACTAAATCGTGCTTCATTCTTGCGAACATTTAAGTTTCTCACGACATATAAACACCTGATATCCTAATTCGATAAATCTATATTGGAACTAGCGATAAAAACGATTATATGTCTAGTCACATACAACTTAAATTATTCTAGCTTTGCACATATAAGTCAGTGTAACACAAGCTGTGGGTCCAAATGACTCAGTCTCAGGCCTCGAATTGAAAATCCTAGCGCAAAATTAGATTTAGATGACGCAATCACCGCACCTTCTCGTACAATGTACTGATGATCTCAGGGTCAAACAATGCTTAGTAAAATAAACATATTTGCAGTCAAACTATATCCTGCTCAGTGTGCGGTCACCAGCGTACAATATGTGAAACTTTGTAGGTTTATTTGGTCACGTCAAATTAACAGCAGCAACGACTGCGCTGTGATTCGCGAAAATAATTGGATAGGACACAGCTGCTGCACACCGGAATTTCCTCGTTCATTGTCAAGCGTTTCCCATTAAAGCCGGTGTACCGTCCCCATGACGAATCGAGAAATTCACAAAGAGCGGAGTCCGCCGGCCGAGCGCCCTCCGCCAGAGACACTCTTCAATTCTGTTAATGACATTGGAAATCGACCGGGTGACTGTACGATTTTTCGGTGCCTTTAATTTAGTGGAACGTTCCAAACATTTCCGATGGTAAATAAATTATTTCTCTGCGCGACAAAATAGCACTGGTCTTTGAGTTTTTGCCAAATCAAATTGCGGATCGATATCCAACTTTTTGTGGCTATATTTAAGACATCGCTTCTAGTGGCATTGGATGACATTCAAATTCAATTATCGAACATATTAGTTATGGTGTTCATTTTTATTAAAAACAATGAGGTCGAGAAGCTGAAATTAATGGAGGTCCTAGTGCGATATATTGGTCCTTCGTAAAGCCTATCGGTGTGATGTATTTGCCAGAAATGGACCATTTTGTTTTCGTTCTTGTCTGTGGCAGAGACTGTAGTAAAGTTATTGTTTATTTACTCCTACGCTTCTGTAAACATGGAGCATGTATGCTACATTACACCTATTCATAATGAAAATTAACTTTCTGTTTGTTGTGAATATATTGCGTGGAAGATGTTTTCAAACGCCTACTCTATGTTTAAGTTGTATTTCCAGAATATACTATGACAGTGTGTAGCTAAATCAATAAAATACGATTCTTTATATGATTTAATTCTTCGTGAATATTTCTAGTCACTTCTTTCTCTTTTATAGCTTGCACCATATATGACTTTGTCGAAATTTCGCCTATTAAAATCAAAAGTTTTATAACATTCAGCAGACATCACAGAACTCAGCATAGGTAATCGACTCAGTGACTAATTAATATGCAAAATAAGTGCCGAAACTAGTCTTACAAGTTTTAAATATTGCCAAAGACGTATAATTCAATGCGAATGGTTAGCTGCGTGGTTGTTTTGATAAACAAGTTTAGATCAGTAATCACGCGGGCTTGCGCAGGTATGGCATGTGAACGGCGACAAGGCGTGGTGTGCCGAGGTCGACGAGTGCTCGCGACTGAAAGTGCGACCGCTCGGTAGCCGCAGGAACTAACTAGCAACTAGCTGGAGACCATAGAGTAATGGGCTCGAGAAGGTGAACTGATATGGTCATGACAAGGTTTTGTTCATAGATGAAAACGAAATGAAACAAAAGATACTGTCCTAAATTTTTTTTTTATTTAAAGAGTTTAATTGAAATAATTTATGAATTAATTTAATTTTTATAATTTTACTTTAACCAAAAATAAATTGAATTGATTTTTTTGTAAATTGTGATTTGTAGTGTGTTAATATGGGAATCATTTCCTGATAAATAAATGATTATTATTGTTTCCCTAAATTTTATAAATTAGTAAATCTATAATGTCTTGGATAAAGTTTTTTTTGGGTGGGAAATTATTAGATAAGTTCATTAGTTCTGATTGGAACGGGAAGAGTTTCAGAGTTCATTGACTATAACCTCAGCCCCCCTAGCCAAGTTACGATTGTTTCGTTTGCGTCGAACGCCTCGAGTAGGCTACGCCTCCGATTCCTTTGTTCTGACCACGTGACTGAGCGTTGAGATGACGTCACGATCGTTTCGTTCGACGCGAACGGGCAGAGGAGGGCAGGACTTTCGATTTCCCTGAATTTTAAAAACATGTGCAACAGTATGTGATATGTTTTGCCTTTGAACCACTTTTCATGATAGAGTTTGACAATATTATCATTTTGTATATAGTATACACGCGTGGTATAATCACGGAAATATACCTAACTACCAGGCATATGTATGAAAATTGAATGTTATTGTTTCGAGGTCTCGACGAGGTCTAGGCATCTACCGATTATCGTTTCGGACTTAAGCTACTGCTTTTATCTATTCTGTGGCAGACCGAACTAGTTACTACGGACGGAGAGACTATACCACTAATTGTAGTGTCATGGAATTTTCTAGAAAATACGTGTTTATCAGTATTGCAATGTTTAAACAGAAAGTGCTTTGCTTGAAGGCGTATGGAGTCGTTTTAAGTGCCATTCATATATAATATTTCACCTGAAAATTGACAAACCTGTTCAAAAATTGGTAGAAATGTTATTAAACCAACAACTTGAAATCACTTCTTTTGCATATTATTATTTGCTAGTTGTACCCCGCGGTTTCGCCGGCTCCTGTGACACCGCTCCTTTTCTATTGGTCGTACCGTGATATTATGTAGCTTATAGCCTTTCTCGATAAATGGGCCATGGAATACTAAAAGAACTACTCTATTAAAACCCGTAATTCTTGAGATTGGCACGTTCAATTGAACAAACAAACTCTTCAGCTTTGTATAGATTTAGAAACTAAATTGGTGAACAGCGAAACTAAAGTGTGAAGAAGTGATTTGAATGAAGATTTAGATTTCAAACACTTATATCAATTGGTTTTTTACAGCAACTCGATTTAAGCAATAAATAAATCAATAAAGTTTTTCGCAATCTACCAAATAGGTACCTAACGCAAAGACAGAAGAACTTTTGAAACAGAAACATGTACAGTCAGGGGTCAAAAGTGCAATTGCACTCCATCAATGCTAAAGGGTCTAAATGTCTTTGTAGAAGAGGGTCAATGGTTCATGCCTGATTTGATTTGTAGCATAGAAACTAGTTGTGGACTATAAAACTTCTACTACAAAGAAATTTTAGATACTTTAGCATTTGTAAAGTGCAACTGTACTTTTGACCCCTGACTGTACGAACAGATTTCATTCAGTATCCTATACTAATATTATAAACGCGATAGTTTGTATGTGTGGATGTTTGTTACTCGGTCACGCATAAACCACTGAATGAATTTCGATGAAACTTGGTACACAAGTAGACCATGTCCTGGAATAGCACATAGGATATTTTTTATCCCGAGAATATGTTCCTTTAGGGTAATTATCTACTATCACGCGGGTGAAGCCGCGGGCGGCAGCTAGCTATAGCTGTGTATATAAGTCTAGTGCTATACGGTCGTAGGTAGTTGTCAAGTAAGTACACAGTTCGTTCAAATGCCTGTGTTGAATTTTGAATGACTAAAAAGGTTTGAGCCGTCAAAGCCTGGAGGCGGGGCGGCCGCAAAGTGAGTCAAATATTTACAAAATAATCGAAAGTTGTAGACGAAGTTTCACGGACATTTCTGAGTAGAAAAATACTTTACGAAAAACTCTTTTTATTCTGTGGGTTAGAGGTATTTAAATTTAAATTGGAAAAAGGTTATTCGCAAATAATGTTTACTTTAGCTGATTGTTTGAAACCTAATAAGAGTTACACACTCACTAACTTACTCACTTGAGTCATTTTAGTTTTTCTTCTGTTTTCTCTATTGTTTGTTTTTGATATTTATTAGAGTATTTTTATTTTTTTTATCTTTACATTACTATCTATTTACACTGACAGCCCTAAATCTTTTCCTTTCGTTCAGTCCATTCAAAGGTTATCTGTAAGAAAATTCACTGTGCAATAAGACCGCCTATTGTAAACTTATTTATATAAATAATTGTCCTGGTAAGGTGTGCAATACAGTATAGCATAGTCGGCCTTATAATGTTCCCACTGTTGGGACTCAGGCCTCCTCTCTAGGAGAGGGATTAGACCATAATGCGCCACGCGGGCCCAGTGCAGGTTGGTGAATGTCACATGTCTTCGAATTTTTAGTTCTAGGACATGCCGGTTTCCTCACGATGTTTTCCTTCACCGTTTTGAAAGCAGTGGTGATGAAATAATTACACAAAGTAATGCGCCTGACTGGGTTTGAACCCGCGACCTACAACACGTAAGTTGGGGCCGCTACCACTCGGCCACCACTGCTCTACGTGCAATACAGTATATCATAACAATTATAAGAGTGAACTTAAGCATTAATTCAGTTGGTAGAGTGAACAACAAAAGCTAACGTTTATCCTAGCTCAATAGAAACAGAAAATGCTACGTCTATAAAGTGTATCGACTTTTACATTTTCCCCAAAAATGACTGCGAATAAAGCAGCATTCAGTCGCGTTCAAGATCGATTGCATCCGGGAAGCGAAGGAATGTAAAACACAAGCGAAGTATTTATGTGACGGCTTTTACGAAGCCTCCGCGTATTTGTTTGTTGTTTTGTTTTCGTTGATGGGCTCATGCAGATCAGAAGGGAATAAGTCAACCCGGCCCTTTTAGGCCCATTGTACACAAGGCGACGAAACTTTGTTACTCGACGTTTTAAGGATCTTCCCGACTCGTTATTTCACACATTTTCTACCGAACTCTAACCAAATGCATTGTTTGTGCCATAGTTTGCGTTCAAACGATATCAAAATATGAAAATACTCAACCAAGTTTTTTGTTGAGCAGCCGCTCGAAGCGTAATGAATGTTAGTTCACGTTTATTTCCGTCTAACATGTACCTTAAAGGTAGAAAGAGGCCAAAAAACAACAGAAAATAAACCGTAGCGAGTTTATGGTTGCACGATGAAGCGAACGTGATTTGGTCACAGAAATAATTAATTTAGAGATGGCCAGGGAAATATACGAGCAAAAAAAAGAAGAACAACAGGTTTTTGTCATTTTCTTTGTGTCTAGCATATAATTTTATTAGCTGTATCACTTCACTCACTTATGACGTGTTTAGAAAGGGATTATAGTAGATACATTTTATTCTTTGTGAAGAAATTCCTCGCATATATTAGCCACAACACGGCAAGGCCGAACGCTCGGTGATATGTAGATATGACCTCACTTTTTCTATCATAATTTTATTGACGTAACATTTGCATTTAATTGCTTCATAAACCATTATAAAACTAGGAACAGTTTAGTAGATGACAAAGAATATCAACGTCCAATTAATCAAACTATTAATTTAAGGGAAGTTCCAGTTCCGTGACGATTTGTTATTTTCTGATGAAAAATGGAGGTTGTTTTTTATTTATTTATTTTGTAATTTATATACACACATAAATACAAAAGAAGATACATTTAAGAAATGTACTACTTATTTCTAAAATAAATTTCTTCCAGCAAACCTGCGAAAGGAGAGATAGTAAGAAATGTAGACAATAGTGTGTAGAAGTAATAAAAGAAGAGTACGTGAAACCTTCTGACATTCAAAAGATTTTCTTAGTTACAAATTGCCAAAAGAAAATCTGAACTATATTGTTAAAGTAGTGCTGCTAGTGCCTTCGCTTCGTGTAAGTAGAAAGTTATCACAAGGGGACAAAATCTAGGGATAAAAAATATCATATGTGCTATTTCAGGGCATGGCCTACTCGTGTACCAAGTTTCGTCGAAATTCATTCAGTAGTTCATGCGTGACAGAGTAACAAACATCCACACATACAAACTTTCGCGTTTATAATATTTGTAGGATACTAAATGATATTTATGTGTACAGTCAGGGGTCAAAAGTACAGTTGCACTCTACAAGTGCTAAAGTGTCTAAAATTTCTTTGAAAATTTCTTTCTATCTGTGTGTAACTTTGCATCAAAATCCGTTTAGCTACACAAGCGTGAAAAAGTAATAAACATAGTCACACACTCACAAACTTTCGTTTTTATAATTTAAATAAGTTTGATGAAATTTTAACCGTTATTTAAAATATTTACCGAATCGATGAATACAGTGAAAGCGTAGTATTACATCGACGATGAAGTACACATCGAGCCTATTAGAGTTTACCAATTAGATAAAACAAAACAATTACAAAAAGCTATTGAATAACAAGAAAAGGCATGAAAACTTTCAAATCGGAATCAGACACACAAGTAGGCGTCACATTTAGATATTAAGTAACCAACTACCTGCGAGATAATTGATTTACAAAGTCACTGACTTCGTGACAATCGAATACCTGCTTAATAATAATAATATTATTATATTTTTAAATGTTTTTTTAAGAAATATTAAAAATTGTATCTAATAAGTTTAAATGACAAATAAAGAGATAATAATAATAATAGTAATATTCCACAACTATCATACAATGTCATCCATTCCCAAACTAAACAGAGCTTATGCTATGAGTACTGATAAACATACCTAATATATATTTCTAAATACATAAGTACGAGTCATCATCATCATCATCTTCCTGCCCTTGTCCCATTTCATTTGGGGTCGGCGCAACACGTTTTTATAAGTACGAGTATTACAGATAAATTACACCCAGACACAGAACAAATGATCGTGCTCATCACACGAACATTTAGGTTGGAACCGAACCCACGACCTCCAGCTTAGCAGTCAGGGCCACTAACCACTAGACCAACAGGCCAGTCTACTTAATGTAATTTAGTTGTCAAAAAAAAGGTGGCTATTTTATGTCAAAGTTAACAATTTAAACGGTTTTCGCACGAACCACCCTAAGAATTCGCCAGAATTATTTTCGACGCTGTTGGAGAAATGGTGAAAGATTTATAACGATTTTCGTCGCCGACAGCAAGTTGCCAGGCGGATATAAAAGTTTCTTATGCGGTGCTATAACTCTAAAACTTAGCTAATATTCAAGCCGTAATAAATTGCCGAGATAATGTTCTTTACAGATTTCATTACAGGGATCACGAAGGCTCTGAAATCTTAATAGATTCAATGAAACTCATTGTGAATGATACTAAGATGTTACATTAAATGCATCCCTCTTAATGCTGTAATTCTGTTCCCAATTAATTAAAGCGAGACTTTTATGTAATTACTAGCTGACTTCGCAAACGCGGTCCTGTCATATAAATTATCTAAGAAAAAATGGGGGTTAGGTTAGGTTAATAAAAATAATCTCCGACCTATTCTCAGACCCACCAAATGTATACACAAAAATCGTTCAAGTGGTTTCGGAGGACTGCGATAGAGTCCTTCGAAACGGTAAACACTGTGTCTCGAGATTTTTAGATTGAGTTCTTGACTTATCACAATTCTTGAATACATACATATTTGTGTATTTTATTGATTGGTAGAATTTGTTTTATATTTTCATCAAGATCTATTAATGAATATCAAAATGGATTAACTTCTTTAAACCCCAAATCACACACAAACGAAAACAATTTCATTCTGTTTAGATTTACTCTACTATGAAAATTAATTGGTTCGTTGTTAAAAGCTGAATCAAAATCGTTACGTGAGTTAGCTCGATCAAAAGCCTAGAAGACAGAGCGTGGCAGCACTGAATGGACGCCACCTTTCATATCAGAGTGAATTCAATGAATGGATCCAGTATTGCAGAGGTTATCCCACTAATTGGAGGAGGGAAACGTTAATTTGATAAGTCTGCGTACATTTACATAATTTGCGGTAATAACAGCTCGATGGTCGATATTCGCTGCCATCGCGACGTGATTCTGTCAAACAAACGAGGTTCGCCGAAATCCCGCACAGCTGCCAACTCTACAACGTTATGCCTGTTTAATGTGTTTGCTATTATAGCATTTATTTTTTCATTTGTAAGGCTGAAAGTGGCTTGAACAGTTGTTATAACAAATTCACGATCCCTATTTTGTTTTGGATCATGGTAAAATTTGCCTTTTGACGTTACACCAACTCGTTAATTTTAGTCCCTTAGCTGATGGACGAATAAACTTGGTTAGTTGTATTAATTGAGTGGCTGTCGTTCGCAGGCAACAACTGCTATTTAGTTTAGAGAAGGCTTTAAAGTTGGTCCAGTCCAAAATGGATGGGTCGGATAATCTAAAATTGATAATTATCAATCCACTTCCATGAATTTTAATCAAACATTTTGATAACATAGGTATTAGGTATCTTATTAAGTTACTAGCTTTAGTCAGTTTTGCCCGCGTGAAAGTTAAAAATCTAGAACATCTGTGTGACAAGTTACATCCACACCCTATCAGCCGTTTAAGCGTGAAGTATGGGTAAAAATTTTCGTCTTCATATTGTTAGCGTGATTAGTGTGATGAGGCTGGGTAAGTTCAAAAATGGGTGTGATTGTTTTTATAAATATGGTTGTGTAACAAAATGATGGTGTAAATGTTCTATGTTAATCGAAATAAATTATTATTTCTTTATTCATATAACCCCTCAGTCGCCCGGATGGCCCGGTGACAATGTATTTTTGCTGACATAACAACTTATAACTTTGTGATTTTTCGTGATACGGTTATGAAATTTTGTACACGTGTCTAGTATTTTTATGTTAAGAATCTACTTTACATAAAAATACTAGACACATGTTTCGGGTTTTCCATGTACTAAAACTATGTTGTATAATATTTCACAACTTTCACGACGCCTTCTTAAATACGTATCAACTAAAATATGAACATTTATTATTATATAAGACAAAAATCACGAGAATATACTTCATATATTATACTATTGTGTAAAATATACATACTCATACCTAATTATCTATGAATTTAAAGTATGAACATAATTATGTATAAAATCAACAAAAAATAAGGAATGCAAACAAAAACTAAACATGTTGGCATGCAGTAGGTACGCTGGTAATATTAATCGTCATTGTTTACGAAACTACATTATAAGTTTCTATCGAACGTATTGCAACTTTCAGACGAGCCATATGGTGCAAGTTTTCCCCAACTGAAGACCCTCTTTTTGCAGATTCTTTTAGAACCATTTGCATGAATTTATAAAAAAAAACCTTGTTATTGTATCACTGTCACATTTAAGTGTCTACTACTATCTACTACTGTCACATTATGCCGAAGGTACGTGACCGAAGTTCGGCATGATTACGCCTGCAATGCTATTTGAATTACTGACTGATACATAATGCCGAAATTACGTTGCATTATAACTTACACCCGAAGGTATTCTGTAGCGCACACATTATACGCGACCGAAGTTCGGTTCAATTGCCGATGAAGATCTGGGGCGGGGAGCGGCGGAAGGCAGACATGCCCGCGTCCCGCGGGTCCGCCCGTTGTATTTATTAAAATAATATAAATAGTGGTCAAACCGAGCATATCCATAATGAATAATACTAAAACTCTTCCTTTTCCGTAGTCATACCCTGACCCCTACCACTCTGCGCGGGGCGAGAGGGAATGTTAGACTTTTACTGACTAAAGACAAAAAGGCAATTGCACTTCAGTTGCCCTTTGCGTTTCAGGGTCAATGTAACTCTTTCGAACAACCCCGCCACCAGCTCCATAGTCATGCCTGGAGACATAATAATAATAATTTTTATCCTTCCGCAATATTTAATAATATAAACTAGTGTTTGACTGCGATACCACCTGATGGTAAGTAATCGTTTATGGTCAGATGCACTAGTTTATAAGGAGTCTATTCACTGTAGCCTTGAAGACACCAAATTTATAATCGGACGGGATGCTGCGGTCTGCAGCAGCCATTACATTAATTGTTAGGTGAGGCTTCTAAGAAGTGAATCAACAACTCCCGAACTGAGTATCGCTCGTATCTTGGGTAGTCGGTGGACAAGATATAACTTACGTATTTTTTGACAAGAGTTTTTTCTTAGTCCTGTTGTGTTGGTTTTAGCAAAGGTTCGCTTCACAAACACGTTGCAGAACCGGTTGCCATCTGGCGTGACGTCAGCTCCCAATTCCTATTTTAAAGCCGGTATTAAAAAGTTTGCTTCTGTACCAAGCTCTAGATTGAGATTTTTTTTAAATATATTTTGAGGTTAATAAGTAATACGAATTCTTATACCATTATAAATGGTGTCCACAATATGTCTTACTGATTTCAGTTCCTTTATTATTGACTTGTGGTCCTGTGATCTTGTTTTGTTTTTCAGGAGCCCACAGAGACTCTCCATGTCTTTAGTTTAGTGCTTGTATTCTCATTTAGTTTCTGATCTTGACTTAGCACAGACGTTGGAATTGATCAAACATGATTGATAAACTCTCTTTAGTCACATCTATCTAACTTCCTAGCAGTCTTTTCTATAAGCATTTTAGATGTTATTCCAGTGTTTTTTTTTGTAGGTGGAAAAATCATCCAATGACATCCCTTGCTCTTGTGCGGAGCGAGAGGGCGTGTCAAACTTGTACTGACTAAAAACCCACTCCTGTTTCCTTGTTCCGATCATCGGGATCGGGATCCCGGCGGCTGGGGCGTGAGGGCCACGCCCTCGCGCGTGCACGTGCAGCCGCCTTTTTGCTAGCATTACTGCTTCGCAGAAGGAGGCGACCGCCTGCCACTCCCAAACTGACCATATCCTGTAAGGACCTGCGTCATGCGGAAGGTGAGGATGTCATAAGGGCTTTCCAGACACCGAGGCATCTGGACCCTCTAGGTTGGGAGCCAGACGTTGGAAGTGCTCCTCGAAATTACACCGGCTAACGAGAACGAGTCCCAGATACTTCATCGTCGACCCGACGCCGATATGAACTCCTCCTACCGTTAATTGGGAGCGCCATGGTGGCGCGCCCCGAGGGCCGTGAAGACACATTTGGAATTGTCCCCTATACAGCACCGATAACTGGTAACCAAAAATCGGGCCGTAAAAACACATGGCCTCGGAAACTTGCTGTCCCCCGCGGTTTCACTCACGTCTTTGGTAACTACTCCACTCCCATTGGTCTTCGCGTGATGTTATATAGCTTATAGCTTTTTTACACATATTATTAGCTAAACAGCTTATATTTACTTAATTTTCATCCATAGTTTGTCATTTGAGCTAAAAAACCTGCAGACACTCCACTATGTGGTACATATTATATGTGTGACTACGTATAATACCTACCTACCAAAAAAAAAAAAACATTCGATGAAAAATACCTGTATTATTATACGCAGATACCTATATTTGTACGTGAATCGTACCTAATATTAATAAACATGATCAGTATGTGACGATGTCCTATCTGGTCGAAGAAGGTAATCAAGTGACATTTATCTGCCTTCCGCACCTCGGACACTTGTAGTTTTGTCCGCATTTTGCATAAACCGGTCCTTGCAGCCATCTTGGATTTTACAAGCTTTTTTTGTGACACATCACATACAGGCTAACAATATTTTCATATACGCATATGAAACTTTTAATTGGTGTATGATAGCATCCATTGCAAATGCTTGCTAAACGATATATTATTTAGCTTGTGAATATACTCGTACATACGCAATAACGTAAAAGGTTAATTGAAATAAGTTTGTAATTGGTCATGTTTGCGGATTCATTAATATTAATAAAAAACTACGTAAGTACGAACGTGTTTTGAAATCAAAACCTATTTCGGTAAGTACTTAGGTATTTATTTAGGCAATATTTTATTGTAAGCAGTGAATTGTATTTTTTTTCTCAACTTTCACACAACGCCATCTAGTCCCAAACTAAGCAGAGCTTGTAGTATGAGTACTAGACTACTGATAAACATACTTATATATTTCTAAATACATACATATTAAACATAAATTACACCCAGACACAGTACAAATGATCGTTTTTATCACACAAACATTTGTCCTGGGTGAGAATTGAACCCACGATCTCCGACATAGCAGGTCCAACATGCACTGGCATGTTGGACCTGACAGGAAAAAAAAACAAATATTCGGTTGAAGTTGTCGAAAAAAAAGTCATTCACATGATGTGTGTAGCATATGTCGTAATATCAAGTCATTCAAAAGACATCAACGCGTTAGTCATCAGAATCTTAAAAAAAAAAACACTTTTAATATTACGATTGCTTACAATTCATTGTTTAGTTTGTTTACTACCCATTATTTTAAGGGTCAACTTCGGGCTATAATTAGATTAACCTTTTAGCAATTTTGGTGTGACGTTAACATTATAAGACGCACCTCTTGAGGCCGCTTTGTTATTTAACATCGTTCAAAATTACCAAATTATTTAAATTAATACAGTTCTTTGATATATATCATTTAATTGAATGTGATGAGAAGGCCAAAACATTTAGCTGATTGGATCAACGATGCATTGCTAGTTCGTTAATTAAAATTGTCAAAGGAAGTAAAAAAAACTAGTTAATTAAGATTTTTTATTATTAAAACATTTGAAATATTTAGCGGTCTATGAGTTTTTTGACCTTCTGTGAGTAAGTCATTAATTATCTATAATTTTAACAGCTGTTAATTAAATTAAATAATTATTATCAAACAGTTTGTATAAGAATGCTTTCTCATAATTCACATAGTTTCTTTTGCAAACAGTATGAATACAATAGTATGTCTCTAGCGAAACTTTTCTAAAACATCCGTTTTGGAAGCAAGCTCACGACAAAAGAGTTCACATTTCGTTTCATTGAAAACGCGAATCCATACAAACAAATTCTTGCGAAACCACTAAGCTGCCACAAGGAAACATTTTTGTTATTCAAATTCTTCGTACACAGAAATTCCGAAGACGGCCGAGGAAGGCCGAGGGAGGCCGAAGCATTGGCCCGAGTAGCCGAGCTAGTGAAAGTGAATCGAGGGTGGTGGAGAGGAGTGGGGCAGGGGGGGCAGGCACCGAGAGGGGGGAGGGGGGCACAAGGTTGCGAACCGGCTGCACTGGCTCTAGACATGCCAAACAACGCATTGAGTAATAAGTAATAAGCGTTGCGTTAGCTGCTTTAATGATTCGGTGATGTATGGTGCCATTGTGATGTTGAGACACACAGGTTTCCTATTCAGATAACGTGGAACAAGGTTAATTGTTTTGTAGCCAAATTACATGTTATTTCAGCTAGGTTTTGGTATAATCAGTCATTTTGATTGCGTTAAAGATGTAATTACATAAAACATCTTCGGGCTTGTCTGGTTACGTGAGCTTAACATTAGGGTACTTCATCGTGGCAGTGACTGGCATTTGGTTGAAGTGTGCTTTAGTAAAGAGTAGAATGGTCCGCAGTCGGATAAAGGATGCCGTAATGGACTATTCTCAGGAAAAAAAACCAGTAATCGCCTCTGTACCTATTTCTTTGAGCATCCGAATTTAACCAACTTGGCACTGAGCTCAATTTGTCAGAGACGTTGTCCCTGAGATAAAGAAACGATATTGTCTTGATTCAAATAAAGAAAGATAAAATAATATGCATTCAAAAGGTTTGATCGTAGGCAGGATGGACTTATATGGATTGATGACTGATCAATATTCAACTAGCAGTTTTTGCAATGCATTCGCGAAGCAATGCTTGCAGAACGCTGCAAGAAAATACAGTACACGTTAATATAACTCGGTCAGATACTTGACCACTCCAAACTTGGCAGGCGTTCACGTCAATACTCGAATTTGAAAGCATGCGCTTGCCAAATGATCTGGCCAATTTTTGTACATTGCCAATTCATTTTGGACTTAATTATAAAAAGGTTAAAGTATAAAATGTGATTGGTTTGTGGGCGAGGTGATGGCGCTCAATCAGTATGATCACACAAAATAATCCCATTGAGTAACAAACATTATCGGCGCGCACCAGTTACTGTAGTCGCCTGTGAAATAATATGATTGGCATTACTTCAAAAGCGAGAATTTATTACGCTCCAGTTATGTGTGTCCGCGTGCATTGAATCGTGACACGTTGCGTTATTTTTGCCGCAGTTATGAAATATTATAATTTAATATTGAGAAAAATTACAAAATTTTGCCAGGAATTCATTTTTCGATGGTAGAAGCCAGTCAAGTATAAAACATTTCCCGAAGCTGAGGCTGAGATACGGAGATTATTGAAATATTATGGCTACGAAGAAACAAGCGCAGTCAGTTGTAAAAATGATGGACGATACGACTAAAGTAAAGACGATCTGTGCGAAAAAATACCGCAGCCACCTCGCAGGCTGCTTAAATTCCCAGAAAGGTGATAATTACACAAACAGAAAAACCTGATAAATCCAAGCTATCAACGTCGGTTTATCTTAAATCAACGTAGCCCCGAGCTTCGGCCTGACGTCCAGAGATAAGTGTATTTTTTCAAGCCATTAATCACATTTTTCATTACGACGAGGTTGCGATGACCTGGCAAAGGTTGAATTTGATCCTTTACTTGAAGACTCAAGACTTGAACCCTGTTATTAACATCAAGCTCATAAAACTACGAGGACTTTAGTAAATAGAAATATTTTTATAAAATTCGCTGGCGGTGTAGATAGGGGCTTGCATTAGCGGTCAACGCTACGTTGTGTGAATACTAATTCATCGGGGGAGCTGTTTGCAATGTAACAAACTCGGCGAGAGATTAATCTCATTTGGACTTTATTTACATTCATCATAATATTGCAAGTGTGCATAGTGGGCTGAGGGAATCCGATGGATGAGAGACGCACAGGACCGGTTGTTGTGTTGACATTTGGGGGAAACCTATGTCCAACAGTGGACGTCTTTCAGTTGAAATGACATGATAATATTCACGTATCACTACTACAGTTTAATCACTGTTTTTTTTGTGATAAACTTTTATGACGTTCATACATAAAGTGTAATACACCCAAGCATTAAAGACTCAAATTCTTAGCAGAGAATTTGCCTAATGCACGTAAGCTTTTCGCTCGCTTGGAGCTCGAAAACTGTCTTTGTGGCCGGTTTACTTTGAAAACCATTTAAGAGCCTATTTCCCTGAGCCAACGCGCACCAATTTACTTGTAAAATTGTGTTTAAATGAAAAGACAAACTACTGAAGCGTAGCGTTATTCTTCCATTAACATAGAAAATAATATACAATCAAAAAAGAAAGAGCTTTTCCGACTCGACTAGTTTGTTATTCTCTTTTAATGACACCGTCCTTATTAAAACTTTTAAAACGATGCTTTCTTAAATAACAATTTTGGATTACTATTAAATTTATCAAACACAGGAACATTTAACTCTCTCTTCATACTCGATCTAAGGACTTCTACAGTCAACTAAGGTCTTCTACAGTTGTTTTTTACGAAAATGTTTTATACCCAATGATGGGCTATCGACGTTTGAAAGTCCGGACAAGTTCCGCGAAATAGGCCACTCGTAGTAACCCTTGAAACTGGGGCAAATCGCTGATAAATCTGGCCGAGAACCTCCATAAACCATCTATTATAAAAACTTACTATAAGTGTTTAGACGTCTTTTATTTTTATAGCCAAAGTATTTTGTATTTACTAGTATCCCTTGAGCAATAAAACTGATTGATTATTATTTTATCGGATTACTTAAAAAAATGGAGGTACGTGCTAGAAAAATTTGAGCTCGCTAATAAATTAAAAACGAAGCCTTTTTTTATTAGAATATTCGACAGATGTTGAATTTTATTTTTTCTTTTAATTAATTTGGAACATTACGTAAAGGAAAAAATGATTTTTAAAAAGCTGTTTTGTTTATCTGTAAGGCACACTTACAAGAGTCATGTAAATGGTAAACGATAACTTAAATGAACGTGTGTTGGATTTTAGTTAACAATATCTATAGCAAACTGACTCGGCAAACGTTGTCCTGTCATATATGATATAAAGTAAAAACTATGAGGTACGGGTAAAAAATAGCCAACGACCTCAGACTTACCAAACATACTTATTCGGAGAAGTTCGATGACAAACACTATTACACGAGAATTTTATATATCTTTATATGTATAATTCTTACGTACGGCACCCAACTGCTCCTAAACAGCTTGATCGGTTTGGATGAAATTTTATGTCTATATTTGAGTGGGTCCCTGAATTGTTTGAAAATACAATTTAACCCGGTAGTTGGCGCTGCAATCGATTTCTCATATTTTTATTCTGACGAAAAGCCAGCTTTCGAATAAGATAACGTCTGTCAGGACCGCTAGTTAATAAAAATAAATATACATAATATTTTGAATAGGTAGTGGGGGAAGGATCGTAGGAGGTGGGCAGCTAGATTGTTCGAAAGAGTTATCGTGGCCCTGAGACAGAAAAGGTAACTGAAAGAGCACAGGTGGGTTTTAGTTGGTAAAAGTCTAAGACTATGAAGCGAGAGGTAGTCTCACTGAACCCAGAGCGGGAGAAGTTATTTGATGAATTCCTACTTCGATAAAAAGGATCGTTGCAGGAGGTATTCTGTAGTTTCTGCCTTCCTCAACGAAACACGTGTTTTTGTTGGCCTAAAAATAAAGATTCATGCTTCTAGCTTCAAAAAGACGGACTTCCATACTAACTTTCAAACTCTCTTTCAGTCCCTTAAGCGTTGAATTTCGAAAAGTCTATTCCTCGTTTCCATCTTAAAAACCCCAATATCTGAAATAAAAAATCAAATTTAGGTCCAAAGATTTACGCTCAGCGTTGATGAGTTAGTGAGTCAGGCATCCCTTTTAATATTATATACTCGTAAATAGGTAGATATCAATTTGAGAACATAAAAAACACGTGCTAAGAAAATGATCACGAGACCGTTTACAATGAAAAATCATTGAAAATGTATTGTTTTTATCACCAATAAAGCACAGAGGTCGCTAACGTTAAATATTTATCATTTTGGGCGTACATTATGTACCTATTTTATAGGAGAATCGTGATTTATTTACGAGTATATGCTGTATTAAGTGTCAAATAGACCTTCATAGAGCTGTTAGCACGTTATTTCGCCTTGAAACAGTTGAGGGTTGACCCAAAGTACGTTTCCTTTGCCAGCGAGTCTTTGGTGTGACATTGTTATGTATTATGTAACGGTTCGATTGAGAAATATGTGCGGTTTTGGCTGCTTTATATACGTAAGTTACTTGCATGAAGGTGCTGTGGCGTTGTGACCTTAAGTTCACAGTCTCTACTCTCACTTTGTAGTTTATATACGAGACTGGTTGCCAACAACGGCTCCGCCCCGTGAAATTAATGCTTCCCAACTTTAACTTTAAGAGGCGATTCCCATACAAAATTTACGGCACTCTTTGCGCAGTAGTTGAGCGATTGGCTTCTACTCTGTGTGTCTCAGGTTCGATTTCTGCGCGGAATAGATATTTGTATAGCCTGCAAATAAGTGTTTCTGGGTGTCTAGTATATGTGAGTTTACATGTTTGTGAACGCATTCATGATACAGTAGTAATTCCCTAATGATAGGCAAAGATTAAAAAAAAATAGGAATGCAATTTTTTAAATTTTTTGTTCTGTTTTTATGGGATATCCCATTTTTAGGGTTCCGTACATCAAAAGGAAAAAACGGAACCCTTATAGGATCACTTTGTTGTCCATTTGTCTGTCTGTCTGTCAAGACCCTTTGTCGCGGTACGCGTGGAGGTATCGAGTTGAAATTAAAACCATATACCCAGGTCTGCGGTCCTTTGAAGTATGTTAACGAAAAAAAAGATACGGCCGTATATGGCGCAAAAAACGTGTATTTTGACACTCTCAAAGGAATCAAAATTCATAGGGTACTTCCGTTTAACCCAGAAGCCTGAAATTTGGCATAAATCAAGGTGTTATAGCACAGGTATAAGAATAAATCTGTAATTTTTTGAAAACAGTAATTTAGTTGTTACACATGTTGTTGCGCATCGCAAAAAAAAAAACTTTTTTTGCGATGCGCAAAAATCTTTGAGACTCCATTCGGGAATTGAACTATTTACATAGGTCATAAGTCTGTACAGAACCCTCAGTGCGCGAGTATGACTCGCACTAATAACGATTATTTATATACTAGCTGGCTGCCCGCGGCTCCATCTCTGTGAAAGCTTCCAATATATTTTAAATTTTTCCACTGATTTTCCCTACTTTTGTTTTCTTTTAATCCATCCCTATTACAGCGAATTAAACAAAACGTTATTAAAATCGCCCGTGTCTGAGTTTCAATGAGACTAACTAACATCAATTGATGTATATATAGAAGAATAAGTTAAAATATATCTATTTATACATATAATTGTGTACATATACTCTATTCAAATATGAATATATTTGTCTCTCTATGTTTTTCTCTGTATGGAGAAATTTTGAGTGAGAAATAATATCGAATATTACATATTTGATTGCTGCTTTTGATTATGACACTTCACGAAAGTGTTATAGTCATTGGTCAATTAACATATCAATCGTTATTGTATCGAAATCAATTAAAATTCAGCAACATTGTGACACAAATAACTCTTAAGTAATCAGTTGCTAAACTTGTTATTAAATAAAATATTTGGGAACTTTACTGTTAATATTACGGTTTACTAACTCCTCTGTTCGTCTCTCCTCTTCCGCTGTTAGTCTGTCTGTCACCAGGCTGTATCTCATGAACCGTAATAGCTAGACAGTTGAATATTTTACAGATGATGTATTTCGCGCGCCTCAAGGAGATGTCAGTAAATCGTAGGGGCCAAGCAGGGTCGAAGCCTACTGGGGCCACGGGTAGTGTGAAAGCGAAACCCGGGGGCCCTGGGACGAAGGCAACGAAGGAACAGGAGTGAGTTTTTAGTCAGTAAAAGTCTGACACTATCTCCCGTTTCGCCCAAGAGCGGGGGATGTCATAGGATGATTTTCCCACCCAATAAAAAAAAAGATTAAAAAAAAGAGATGGTGTATTTCTGTTGCCACTATAACGACAAATACTAAAAACCGAATAACAAAAATATGTATTTAAGTGGGTTTTTTTTCTCTTTGTCAATCAATGCCAAGTAACAGAACAACGCTCAATTTTTTTCAAATATATGTTTTAAATTTGAACGGTTTACATTTAAACCACATCGACCACATAAATAGGTACATAGTTATCGTTGCCGCTAACCTCTGTGTTAATCACATATTTTGTATAAATGGTAAGTAAAGTGAGGTTTTTATTTAGTTAGTAAGCCATTAACGACTATGAGTCGAATGTGTCGGCCTATACATACTCGTACGCGTTGCGGGTCGTGTCGGCCGTGAGAATGTGCGGCTAGTGTTGTAACCCACACAATAGGCCACAATAGGGGCAATTTAAGTCCGCCTCAGACACGCTCGGACACTCCATTTGCATGCGAGAACACTTTACAACAAAGCACACGCAATTAACTTGCGTACTACCTCCCAATATTTTAGTTAATCGACAATTAAGCAAAATGTGAGTGACAATTTCACCGCCCACGTCCAAAATTGTGAAATTTGTATCACAGCTTTTAATACCAGTCGTCAAAAGGACGCGGTGTAATTTAAAATTTTCTTTTACTTTTTAAGTTGGGCAATTACGTAGGTCAAATTGCTATTACGAACGAGTTTCACCAACTTCTTAAATAAGTACTTTTCATTTTAAATAATTAAGTGCCAGCAGTTTAATGTTAAAAGTTTCTATTTTAGGAGTTTATTAGACAAAATGAATCTTCGAGTAGGGCGGAAGATAAAAAGTTAAAAATGGTGTTATGCGTGTATGCAAATGCGAGCGACCAAACAAAGAATTTAATTCCTTGTCTGACCTTCATTTAGCCTGATGGCTCATCGAAGAGTTCCGTCGAAGCAGACAGGTCCGGTTTATTAATTGCAAATTGCTGAGCACAGCGCCCACGGAATTTTAAGATGATGTCAAACAATATAATGGGTACAATGACGTCAGAAGTGAATTCTGTCAGCACCAATTGTCTATCTGTCAAATTCAAGCGTGAAATGGTCCCTGATTAAAATTAGCCGATAGCGGTCGGCTTGGGGTTTCTCATCTGGAATTTTTGGAGATCAAGTTTCGCTCTTTTGAGTTAGGTTTGATTAAACTTTGCGTAGAGGATGTGGTACATAGGTATATACCCGACACTCTACGCAAAGTTCAGTGAGAACAAAGAGGTAACACAATGTAACCCTTTGTGAGAGACTAAAGTTCATATAAGGATATTCTGTGTAACGGATCACCAGGCTCTCACCCCGAATTTGCACCAATGGTTAATTATTTTTAACTCTAAACAAATTACTAAATCATCATCATCATATGAGCCGAAAGACGTCCACTCTTGGACATAGGCCTCCCGCAAGTGTCGCCACAACGAACGGTCCTGTGCGTCTCGCATCCGTCTGATCCCCGCGCCTCTCACCAGGTCATCAGTCCACCTTGTGGGAGGATTACTAAATAGAAGATATGAATATTGTGTATAATCTTGCAAAAATATTGACAAAAAAAATTGACCTTTAGATGGGTACCTAATTAAATAAAGAAATATGAAGTAAAGCGTAGATATTATAAAAAATGTGTCATGTAAAACGGTTGTAGGTAGGGTAAGATGGAGTGAGCATGAGCGAGTGCGTAATAAAATGGATGTCTTAGATTTTTTTTTTTTTGTTCCAAGACATTACTATACCGGTTATTAATATACATTTGTGCAAACTTGTAACACAGTGAATGCTAGCTACGAGATATCTCGTGGACGATCTCATCTCAGATGACTTATACAAGACTAGCTTCTGCTAGCAGCTTAGAAAGAAGGTTTTATCCATATAAAATTTGGACCACTATTTTTCTTAGTTCTCGCGCGAAGGACCTCTATGGCCTCTAATGAAATGATTAATATGGCAGATGCCTAAGTACGTGATATCTCGTATACGATATATCTCATGGAAACTAAATTTGACTTCTTAAAATTCATGGCATTTAATGTGTTAAATTTGGTTGGTATATATTAATCTACGAATACACAACAAGCATCGTCATTACTGATTTTGGTAGTCATGACATTAAGAACTTCACCTGTGCGAATAGTGTCTGCGGTAAGGTCAATTGATGTAAATATTGTCTAATGTGAATTTTAATATATTTTTTTTTTAAATTGATCATTTAATATCAACTTCACCTTTTTTTAGAATGGCGGCTGCTAATTATGTAACGGACCCTATATTAAATAGACCGAGAAGACGTTGGTCTACTGTCAACGGACGCGTAGCTTTATAGACGCGTATTCGTAATTATATGCTTGGTGTACGCTTGCTCACAGCTTACATATAAAACTATGAATCTCAGTCGAACATGCGGCAACGCGTCTATGAAGCAACGCGTCCGTGAATATAATTTTATTTCAAAGTTTCTTTGGAAGACTTTGTTTTCGAAATGAATGCCTATAGAATTATATCTAGGAGTTAAATTTCATCTGAAATTAGTGAAATAAAAAGAACAAGAATAAACTGGAGAAAAACAAAAGACGAACAGAATTACAGATTTCTTAATTAAAATGATTGGTTGGGCAACCGATCTTGTAATACGATAGACCCCGCATCAATGTCGTAGCCCGCAGCCGCACAAGTTACCATCTTATTATCGAGGCCTTACCATGACATAATAAAATTTCGTGAGTGAAAGATGGATGGAGCGAAGATATACATCCAATATATCCATCCGTTTAACAGTTCAGTTTAGGTCGTCAAATGACTCTCGTTAAGACCTCGTGGTAGGACTTCAGATCGACATTTAATGATCCGTAATTTATGAAACACAAAGAAATATTCATGAAAATTGACCAAACTAGCTCCTGCCACCGGTTCCGCCCGCGTGATAAATTATAGCATAGCATAGTCGGCCTTATAATGTTCCCACTGTTGGGACTCAGGCCTCCTCTCTAGGAGAGGAAATGGGCCGTAATCCACCACGCGGGCCCAGTGCGGGTTGGTGGATGTCTTCAAATTTTTGGTTCTAGGACATGCCGGTTTCCTCACGATGTTTTCCTGCACCGTTTTGAGAGCAGTGATAAATTAAAACATTAAAATATAATATAAATGTCAAAAATTCTGTTGTCAAGAAATGAAATGTCATCGATTAAAAACTACAGGAATGTCACTACAATAGTAGATGTCAACAGATACAATATAAAGCATGTCAAAATTCAATCTCATTTTATTTAGATAGATGATAACGTAATTAAAAGGAATACTTGATAATTTTAACCCTGACATAGATCGAATCGAGTTAGCATTTGGCAATGAGTCGATCAAGTATGTCGCGTTGGAAACTTATTATACTCGTATTATCATGGAAATTTTAGAATTGGCAGAAAATTGGCCTTGACGAGACTAAAAAAAATCAATATCCAATGCGCAATAGAAATCCTATTCAGAGTTATAATTCTTAAGTAATCAAATCAAGTAGAACAAGCCAAAATTTGAAGTCCATCAATTTTATGATTGGAAAACTAATCTTAACTTTTCCATTGTAGACAGAAACAAAGACAATATTGAAATGGTGTATAACAAGTCTCCTAAAACGCAATTAGAACTTGATTGTATCCGAATCGCCTGTTCAAGTTAGTTTAACTGCAAATCTATTTCATGATAATTTTGATTGATTTATTCAAAAAACAATTATCATTATTTGCGAGTATTGAATCTCAAAAACTTTGAACACAAACAGTAAAAACTAATTATTGAATTGAAGAACAATAAAAAAGAATAATAAAAAATAATAATGTCAAAAAGATTTGAATTATGCACTACACAACATAAAAAAAGAAGAGAAGAGAAAAAAAACAATGTCAACAATAGTAAATGAATAATAAAAAGGTCAAAAAAAAATGGGAATAGAAAAAAAATAGGTAAATAAAAAATATGAATAATTTTAATTTTATATTTTACAAATCATCTACAAAGTAGAGGCATTTTTCCAACAGTAATGCCTCGAGCCTTGCTTTGAACGAGCTTGTATACAATGTGCTTTTTAATTTAAGCGGCATTTTATATTAGCTCAAAGCATTGGACCTTTACCGACAGTTATCTATTTACTTGTCTATAATTTTCAAATAACTTTTTTTTTGGCATTGAGACCTACAAAAGTGATCAACTTGTGACCCATGATCTTCGTATGACGAATTATCAGCAGTCATTATTAATTATGTCGATAACCTTGATTCTCCTGCGGATATCTTCATTTCTGCATTTTTCATTTTAAGCTCGAAGAATTATCATCATCATCATCATCATCATTTCAGCCAATAGACGTCCACTGCTGGACATGGGCCTCCCCCAAAAGTCACCACAAAAACGGTCCTGTGCGTCTCGCAACCATCGGATTCCCGCAACCTTCACTAGGTCATCGGTCCACTTTGTAGGGGGCCTTCCAACACTGCGTCTTCTGGTCACCATGAAACATCACCAAACTTAAATGTCAGTGGGCATGGCACATTGCTCGCAGAACAGTTGGTCGATGGGGATGAAAGGTTCTGGAGTGGCGATCACGTACCAGAAGATGCAGCGTTGCAAGATTTTCCACAAGGTGGACCGATGACCTGGTGAGGGTTGCGGGAATCCGATGGATGCCAGACACATACCACCGGCCGTTATGGCGACATTTGGGGAAGGCCTATGTTCAACAGTGGACGTCTTTTGGCAGAAATGATGATAATGATGATGATTATTATTTAATAATTTCTGTTGAAACGATAAAGATTAAGTGTTTGTTTTCGTTCAAAGTTATTTAATTACTTCTTAGTTTAGATTAATTTTCTTTCAATTAAGACTTTTATATGCCTTCTCTTCAAAAGTAAACAATTCTGTACCTGTCAGAATTTCATTAAATTCATTCATCATAGAAAACAAGTAGACTTCATAGTCTTGTTTTGAAGCAACTTTTCTATTGACATGCTTTGACACAAATTCTCGAAATTCGTCGTCTAACGACTTTCTATTGTTTGGTGCGAGTTATTTTTTGATTACGTGAATTATTAGAGGGATATTAACGCATCAGCGTGTATTGGCGTCGCTATGTGTTCGCGAGAAACTGGCCGGCGAGCCGGAACGCGCCGCTTTCACGACTCGCCCGGCGGCGTACATGGCTTTCCGTATTCTGCACAACGCTCAATAGACCGAGGAAATTAGATTTAAACCTTAATCATTCTTGACTCTATATTTTTATTGAATTTGATTTTTTTATTAAATTGTTTATTTCTAAATTTAATATCTAAATACGACAACCAACATAATTTAACAAATTCTACTAGCGCAAGTTATTATAATAATATCAGATGTGCATTCAGGCTAAAATGTAATTAGAATAAATTTATATTATCTAATTTACATTTACAACCATGTCGGACTTCATTATTAAAAATTAAATACCAAACCATTTTTTTGTATTAATCTATTAATATTCAAAACGGTGAAGGAAACATCATGAGAAAACCGGCATGTCCTTGAACCAAACATTCGAAGATATGTGACATTCACCAATCCGCAATGGGCTCGCATGTTGGATCACACCCATTCCCTCTCTTAGAAAGAGGAGGCCTGAGTTCTAGCAGTGGGATCATTAAAAGGCTGATTATGCTATACTATGGTATGCATTTACTCACTTACTTTTAAAATGTATTCTCTTCTATAAATGCTTCAAATAAACATAGCCGTTAATATTTTTTTATTTTTAATTATAACGTATACGAGGGGTTTTACATTTAACATACTCCTTTATCATAGTTAAGAATTATTACGTAGTTAGCTTAATTTTGTAGGAGTCATTTTTGCAGGCTACAAGAAGAAATAAAACACGCTACGCTTCCACGCTTTTAATCGAAATACCTTATACTTTTTAATATTCTTATACTAAAGCCGAAATATCGCGTGCAAATTATCAGCTAAAAGTAACTTACAGTATACGATTTTCCAGGTGTCAAGATAAGTTTATTTTGAAAACTGGTGAATAAAACACTTTTACATATCTTTTTTTGTCAATTTAAACTAGATAAGGCCGATGTTGAAACGTGTAGTAATCTCTAATTTAGGGACCTACAGCATACAGAAAGCCAAATACGCTGCCCGGCGTACGCCGCACGGTGTCTACAATCTATACGTGACGCGCGATGACGTCATTCTACGTTTCACTACCTCCGATAATAGGGACCTAGATGTTGAACCACCAGAAGTGACACTAATCACGGTAATCGCTTAATGATTACACGCCAAGCAAGTGTTCGGTGATTGGTGGAGGGGCTTTATTGATTTTTTAAAACGGATACTTGTTCTACGTTGAATTTTTTCGTGATGGCACTGGTATTCCATTAATATGTAATGAAAAATATCTTGCGACTTCTGCTGAAAATAGTATTACTTTGTATCCATAGATTTTTCGTTTACGCGATTCCATGTCAGGATTACGAAGATCCATCAAGATTTCATTTAGATTCCTATAATTATCAAATGCAGATTTTTGTAACTTTTTGTTAAGTTCGATATTTCGGAAGTTGTGAAAGACATATTTAGATGTTTTTTTATGCTGCAAGGGACGCGGGGATTTATGAAAAGGAACGCAAAGGGCAATTGAAGGACATAGGTGTGGTTTTAGTCGGTAAAAATCTGAGACGCGTTGCTGGTCGGCGGCAGCGATCTCTCGCACCGGGCTTTGGTACAGACCATGGTCCGGAGCGAGGAGGAGTGGCAGGCGGTCACCTCCACGTGCGAAGCAGTAATGCTAGCAAAGGAGAAGGCCGCACGCGTGAGGCAACGGCCCTCACGCCCCAACCGCCGTCGGGATCCCGATCCCGATTTCCATCCACCGTAAGCGCGAACTTGCGAACGGCGAGCTATAGATAGCTCGCCGTCCGACCGTCCGCTCCCCGTCAAGTCGCCAACGGTGCGTACTGTTCCACCCGCGCCTCAAGGAGATGTCAGCAATCTGTAGGGGTCCAGCAGGATCGAAGCCTACTGGGGCAAAGAGTCTGCTTCTGAAAGGAAGACTCGGCCCTGGTACGAAAGGCAACAAAGGAACAGGACTGGGTTTTTAGTTAGTCAAAATCTGACACTATCTCTCGCTCCGCCCAAGAGCGTTTGTCATTAGATGATTTTCCCACCGAAATAAAAAGATGCCCTTCTGGTCTACCACAGTGAGAGAAGTCACAGGATGATTTGTCACTTCAGAAAAGGTATCTTTTATGTGTGTATGTTTTAACTTCACAAAGTTGATTTTTTTTGAATAGAGGAACCTTCAAACGTTTTTATCTTTTCTAACATCGCGTCGTCGAAAGAAATACTAAATAATATCCTATATTTACGAAGCCATAATGGAAATATAATATAAAGTAGTACTAGTAGATATTCGGGGTTCATATCTTTCCTTCGGGACAAAGAAACCTGCGTAAATAACAACAGAAGATATTCCTCTCGAGAACAATTCAACAAAGACGCAGCCATGAGTACAGCTAGAAGATAAATATAATTTATTAAACACAATATTTACAATGTCACTTGCAACTCTCCTGAGAGACGGAAATAGATATTTTCCGGTTCTTAATGCTAGTATCAGGTCGTTAAAGCGAGTGCTTCGCAGGAATGTTTTCCGTCCTGTCGCTCCTTACTTGTTCCGTCTACTTTAACCGGTTTTCTTAAAGGTAAGAGCAGTTCAAATAACAACTTATTAATGAGTTGACACCGGAACAGACCTACTTGTTCAACGGCTATTTTGATCCAAATGAAGGCTTCAGTGCTTATTGGCCATTTTCAATTGACTTGGTAACTCACTTGTAATTGATTATCACGAACTGTGTTAAATCCAAACATCCGAAAGGCAATTTAACAGCACAGGGGCTTCAAAGCAATCTTTAACAGGGGCCCTTAAAACGACGGACTAATGAATCAACATACCAAAGTGAAGCAAATCAAAACATCAAAGGCGGCGCAATGACAGCTGATATCAGCCATCTTTGTGGTCACGTCCGGTCCCGTTCAAGTTTAGAAGGCTGTCACGTAACTTTGTAGTGGCGTGACAGTGCCCGTTGTCTCTGACAATGTTCTAACAATCTTTAACAGTATCGCTGCGGCGCTCACAGCTCAGCGAACCTATCCTAAAGTTTGTTCGCTACCTGACACCTCGTCTCGGGATCACTGATTGGATACCACTCGATTTTGGGGTTTATTGATTGCGAGAGCTTAGAGTTGGCTAGTTAACTTATTATAATTAGATACCTCAACTTATCACAGTAAATTTGAAAAGAAATTGTAGTGTCTAAGATACTATAACAATTTCTCGTAAACGGTAACGGATGACGCATCCAGTAACTCTATTGAATTTAACATCATGTACGCGAGATTGCAATCTTTTTATAAAACTGTTAACCCACTTAAGCACACAGTGTGCTACACACGACTGAATAGGATAGTTTCCTTTAATGTTAAGAATTTTGAATTAAATAAGTTCATCAAAATAATTAAGTGTTTTAGAAAGAACTATGAACTGATGCTTAATTTCTTTGTTTCAGATGTGACAGTTCTATCGGAATGGCGTAGCGAAGCCTTCCAATTTCTCCACTGCCAAAAATGACTTTCTCCAAACCTCGGGACACTTCCGATGTACTCTAAAGTGGACATTCTAGTGGTGTGTGTGACGGTATCAATGACTCGGTGAAAATTAATCACAACAATGGGGAGGCGACGTTGGAGATTAGTTACAATCACGGCGATCTTGCTGTTTGTTATAAAGGACACGCAGTGTCAAGGTAAGAAAAATAATCGCAAACAACTTGCTCTCGTGTTCTAAATAACAATGCACGTTAGACGTAGTAGTGTGTACAAAATCGTATCATGATTAAAGTTGGCTCTTTCTCGATTCATTATCAATAATGGTTTTATGCCAGCTAATCCCTCAACAATGTTGATACTAAATATTCTCCCTGGAGAGTCTTTTCCGAGCTAATTTATGTGTGACAGAGATTTATTACAAAAAAAAAACAGTTTAATCGATGTATTTAGAGCATCATGAATTAATAATGTATCTTTTGAATTTCCGAGTGACGTATTTTGCTTTGATAAACAAAGAGCAAAGCTCCGTGTAGGTTGAGCAAGATGTTATGTATGAAGATAACATTGCGTCGCTCGAGCAAAATAAGGTCATTTGAAAAGAAGGGTACACAGGGAAGGTCTCGAGTCAATACTGGCTTTATAACCTAGATAAACAAGGAGACAATAAAGACAGAACTGGCGTAAAATTACATAAAAATGGCGTGCAAGCGTGGGTGGACAATGCAGGCGACGCGCCCACGTGCACCCGCCGTTGCTCTATTTATTTATTATTCAAGAGCCGAGCCTCGAATAGCAACCGCCTGTGATCGACTACAAGTTTTATTGTCGTTTAGGCTTGTGACGTTATAAAACTAGAACTTCCCGGTTTATCCATAATACAAATCCCCAGGGATGTTTTTTTTTTTATTGGGTGGGAAAATCATCTTATGACAAATCCTCTTGGGCGAAGCGGGAGATAGTGTCAGACTTTTACTGGCTAAAAATCCACTCCTGTTCCTTCGTTGCCTTCGTCCCAGGGCCCCGAGTTTCACTTTCCCATTACTCGTGGCCCCAGTAGGCTGTGGCGTGCCCAATATCCAGGGATGTGGATTTGTTTAAAGGAATTACCGCAGCCCTGCAATGCAAAGGGTAAGTGAAGAAATGCGGATGAGTGGTAGTCAGTAAAAGTCTGACACTTCCTCTCGCTCCACTCAGAGAGGGAGTTATTCGATGACCTCAAAAAAGTAGTAAAATCAAGTCAAAACCTTTATTTAAAAAAATTATATGTATACCACTATTGAATTGTCAAAAAATCGGTCAGTCAGTCAGATAAAATTAAGAGAGAAGAACCTATAAGAAACTCCATAGACACTTTTTGAACTCATTTATTTCTAAATATTCCAGTTGCATTTCCAGTCTTTAATAATTATTTATGTAATTAAGTGGGTAATATTTATATCTAAAAAAGTGTCGAAAAATACTTGTTGCGCTACTTTTACTGTACCAAATTTATTAGCTAAATCTATATTTTCACTGACATTTTGACGCCTTCTCTATAATTAGAACTAGACTTTGACGTTAAGTATGATTGAGTACTTAACGCGTAGATTTTCCAGTTTTTCTTTTGATCAAATCTAGTCTGTCTTAAGTATCTACTTATGTAATAACTTTAGGTATAGGTACTTAATTAATAATGCTTGAAATAAGCTATTTTATGGTTTTTATGTTACTATTGGACTTGTTTGACATAAATGAGCATGGCAGTTGAGAGTTTGTCATGCTCACTGATGGTGGCGCGTGTGTTGGATCATTCGGTTCACTTCAAATTGGTTGAGCTGAGTGGTGCTAATATAAGCGTCATGTCCGTGAACGGGCGCTGTCAGTTGAGACTGGTCATCTCTTATCTGCCAGATGCTATTTTAATATCTATATTTAGTTTTTATTTTTATTAGCATTGTTCTCACATGATAGGGACAAGAAACATGTAACAGAGATATGTGTAAGTGTCCATGGAGTTTTTTGCACATTCTTCTCCATAGATATCTACGCTTTGGAATTTGCAATTAGCATCTTTTTTTTTCTGACTGACTGACTTCTTGACATTTCAAAAGTGCCTGTAAATGGTTTATTTGAAATAAAATGCTTTTGATTTTGATTTTTGATAAAGTAAAAAGTGTTTAAAGAAAATGTTCGGTAGAGAAAGCCAGAATAAGAGTCAAATATAAGTAAAAACTTTAGTGACTAAGAAAATGCCGCGGAAAAACTGAATTTATTCCTTGTTACTTCAACAATTTTCTTCTACAGATTTCCATTTCTTGTCTTGACAAATAATTTATTACCATTACCGCGTTCGGTGAGCGCACGGAAGATATTGAAATCAACTATAATGGATTTAGGAATATCAATGAATTTTATTACAATACAAATGTCGATTGCCATTACCACAATTTATTTTGATTCACAATACGAACATTACACAATCAATGTGTGCTACACCATGTTAAATTAATTAAATATAATTGTTCAAATCCACAATTTTGTCCTGTTATTGCATGAAATTAATTCGCTCGTTTATAAAATTAATCGGAACTAGCTCAATGTTACAATGTAGGTCAATTATTTTAGAGTTTCCGGTAAATTGAATTAAAGGTCTGTGAGACCTTGATGCAGAATACTACGAATGTTCAAGGATATGCGTCGGATCTCGAGTTTACATACTGCACTTTTTTTAGGGTGGGAAATCATCTAATGACTTCTCCCGCTCCACCTAAGAGCGGGCGTGTTAGACTTTTACTGACTAAAACCACAGCAATGTTCCTTTAGTTGCCCCTTTGTCTTCTTGGACTACTAGTCCCCCTTTCAGAAGTCGACTTCGGCCCTGCTGGGCCTCTACGATTTTGCTGACATCTCTTTGAGGCGCGCGGCACTTAATAATGCAAAATAAATTCAAATCGTATAGCATCGTCTTTGCACTTAAGAACAACATTGGTAAGACCAAAAAGGAGGGGATATCACGGGAGCAATGGTGCTCGAATTTCGTTAAAACCTCTCAAAATTGCTGTTAAAGCCGGAGATTTGGAGATAAGACGCGCTCCGGACAGGCGCCGGCTAAAGTTGGACACTTCTGACAGAACCTGATGGCGGACTTACGATTTACGTTTGATTGAATATTAATTAGTTGGTGTTAACTTTCCTTTAATTATAAAAGATACTATACTTTGATAAAATACTGTTCTTCATGCTCTTAGAAATATAAACATAACAAATCTAATTTTCAAAATGTATTGGTGGACTTATTATATTTCAGAGAGCTATATGATTCAAAGTTCAGTTATTTGATACTTAGGAATTGTTTAAAATTTTGTTTTTCAGTACCTAGTTAGTAAAATTAATGAAAAGCTTAAAACATATTTCCAAGTCTATTTAAATATATGATAACAAAGTTAAAATTGTTTTCATGGCGAGTACAAAAACAACAACAGAAGGACACAGACCGGTGTGGTTTTAGTCATTAAAGTCTGACACGCCCTCACACTCCACCTTATAATGGAAAAAGTCATTTGATGATTCCTACCTCAAAAAATATCGTCAAATCACAATCAGTGGCATACAAATGGCTCAGATACGTAATACTTCGTAGTTGGTATCACGGATACCAAATCTGTACTAAAGCTACGTAATAATACGTAGTCGGCATCCGAAATTATTACCAGCTAACTCCCTTCATAATCTCATATATTAGGACAGAATATAAAAAATAAAATAAACCAAAATAAACACAGAGCACAAAACAACATAACTCAAGTTACTGCTAATAATAATTTACAATGAAACATGATGAAGTCGACAGTACAAAAATACGGGAGAGACAATGAAACAAATTTCCTAGTTCATTTAAAGTAACTGCTATAACGTAAATTAAATACCCTGAGAAAAATAACGTACCTTTGTTAAATGTACCATAAAACATGAATGAGGCTTTTGGAACAGCTTAGTTTGTTGTAATACGTTGAAATGTTATAAACCTAAGGCTTTATAGATACCAGAGTTTGTTGATATTTTGATTCATACATTTCTTTTTAGGGTTCCGTAACTCAAAGACAAAAACGGAACCCTTATAGGATCACTTTAATGTCTGCCTGTCTGTATTTCAAGACCCTTTATCTCGGGAACGCGTGTAGGTATCGGGTTGAAATTAGAACAACATACTCAAATCTGCGGTTGGTCGTTAACGAAAAATAAAGAAACGGTCGTTTATGTCGCAAAAAACGTATATTTCGACACTCTCAAGGGAATCATATTAGAAGCGACAAGAAATATGTAACCAAGATTTATGTAATTCATAATATGATTTAAAAGAGTGTCCATGGAGTTTCTTCCACGTTCTTCTCCATAGAGATCTACGTTTTGGAACGTGAAATTTAGCTTCACTTTTTTTTTTGACTGACCGACTTTTTGACAATTCAAAAGTGCCTGTAATTGTCCATTTGAAATAAATGTTTCTGATTTCTGAATCAAAATTCATAGGGTACTTCTCGTTGACCTAGAATCCTGAAAATTGGCATAAAGCAAGGTCTTATAGCACAGATATAGGAATAAATCTTCGAGAATCCATTCGAGAGCTTTTTTTTTTATTGGGTGGGAAAATCATCTTATGACATACCCGCTCTTGGGCGGAACGGGAGATTGTGTCAGACTTTTACTGACTAAGAACCCACTCCTGTTCCTTCGTTGCCTTCGTCCCAGGGCCCCGGGTTTCGCTTTCACATTACCCGTAGCCCCAGTAGGCTTCTGGGTCGAAGCCTGGAACAGGCGCGTGGAACAGTACGCGCCGTCGACGACTTGGGCTCGGTCCGGACGGTTACCGGACGGTCGGACGGCGAGCCACCCATTGCTCGCCGTCTGCAAGCCCGCGCCTACGGTGGCCGGAAATCGGGATCGGAATCCCGGCGGCGATTGGAGCGTAAGGACCGTTGCCTCACTCGATCGACCGCCTCCTTTGTTAGCATTACTGCTTCGCAGAAGGAGGCGACCGCCTGCCACTCCTCCTCGCTCCGGAGCATGGCTTGAACCAGGGCCCGGCGCGAGAGATCGCCGCCGCCGATTGCCCCCACGAGGACACGGCGTTGCTCTGCCCAAGCGGGGCACACCTCCACCGTGTGTTCTACCGTGTCCTCCGGGCGGTCCACACAGTGGCGACACCCGGGCGTCGTTTCCGCACGAATCCAGTGCAGGAACCTCCCGAACTTGCCGTGTCCGGTGAGAACCTGCGTCATGCGGAAGGTGAGGACGCCGTGAGGTCTTTCCAACCACGCCTCAAAGAGGGGACTTACCGCCATAATTGTGGCGTGCCTAATCCATTCGAAAGCTGAACTATTTACATAGAAAAGTTTCTACAGAACCGTCAGTGCGTGAGTCCGATTCGTACTTGCTCAAGTTTTTACTTTTGATGAGGCTCGCGTCTGATCACTATCTTGCCTGATGGAAAGAGACCATATGGTCGACGATGGATCACACACATTTATTCTTGACTTATAGATCCCCAGGTTGTAGCTATCAGGAAACACAGACAATAGGGAATAGCAAATACATACATACATACTATATGTAAGTGCATTTTTTTGGGTGGTAAATCTTCAAATTAATTTTCTCAGTCTGAATGGAGTAAACAGAAAAGGTAAAGGTTCACCGACTTAAACCTACACGTTTTCCTTCAGTTGCCCTTTTTTTTTTCCAGAGCCGAGGTAATTCTTTCGATCAATTCCGTAGCCCATGTGTTGGTGCATAAAGTGAGCACATGTCCAATATCAACGGTTTTCCCTAGAGACGATCAATCATAGTTACGATACATATATACGTGATAGGTTGTACATAAATTGACTAATATTTTACTAGTAGCTGCGTCCACCTGAACATCGACAACTGTTCCGCGGGAACGTATATAGACACTATAAATTATGTGAATTTGCAAATTAGATACTTATTTAATATTTCTACACCGGAAAAAGTAGTACATGTGATTCCGTCTAATATTAAGATCTTCATATACCACGTACTCAGAAATAAACAATTCTATTCTATCCTGTTCTAGATCGCAGCCCCCCCTAGCCAAGTTACGATCGTTTCGTTTGCGTCGAACGCCTCGAGTAGGCCACGCCTCTGATTCCTTTGTTCTGACGTCATCTCAACGCTTGGTCACGTGGTCAGATCTCTGAGGTTTTTATTATTAATCATTTTTAATAATGTTATCCACACAGGATTTTTCATTAGAAATCCCGGGAAGATCCGTATTAATATCAACATTTCGATGAAAGTACATGAATAACTCTACCTGATTCCGACCTCTGATAATTAAGAAAGAAAGAAAGAAAACACGTTTATTTTGACACACGATGAGATAACAATTACAATATATAAACTTAAATACTAAAACTTTTAAAATACATCAACATTGTGTGTCTCACGGCTGCGCCAAATAGGTCCAGTTCAGCATAATGCCAGGCCACTATGTAGCAGTTGCCTGACGCTGGATTAGAAGGATCTATTTTGAGGATTGAAACTGAAAAGATGTTGCGTAAATTATATGGCCTACCTAATACTGAGCCATGTTCTAAACTTTTACCGCAGCGGCAGCGTCCTCTAAAATGTAAACAAAATGTGCCCATCTAAAACAATCCCCTCAATGTGCGTAGGATGGTCCCCAATTAAATTCGACATTTCGGTTTCACTTTTTAATTATCTAATAGGAAAGTTACTGCGTCTCGTGTACGTTATATTTTAATCAATAAGTAATTGGTATTTCGAGAGCAATTTATGTGACACCGGTGTATAAAACTATGATCGTGTGGGATTTGAACATCTCTTATTCAAAGGTTTGCAGAGGTGCGTACGTGAGGGCCCTACTTAATTAGGGATCAAGTGGCTCAATGTGGAGCCCCCTCATATACTACAGTGAGTATGTGGATCAAAATATTATGCGTATGTTGCTCATACATCTAAAATTCCCACGCGTACAGAATATTAATTTGACTCTATTTACATTTTCATTATAATTATGTCTTATATTGATGACTGTCTGTTTGTACATAAAAAAAGAAATGATATTGCGGTATTATGACAGCTTGGGTAAATATCGGTATATTTTCAGAGATCAATAGACTCGGGTAAAGCATTTTGATTTATATTTTCCCTGTTCTGTGTACCTGTCCAAGCTAATTTCACTCGATTGAACCTACATCAAAATTTTGACAACCTTATTACTTGTGCTTTGCACTCTGTTACCTGTCATATTCTAAATGGGTTCGGAAAATACCAAGTGAAAATATTTGTGCGGACAAAGTCAGAGGCAACCGCTAGTGTGAATATAATGAAACAGTAATTTAGCAAAACTTCGCTTAAACTTTGTTTCTTTTCCCATTAAGGTTATTCTAAATTGTATTTTGATTTATTCTTTGTAACCAACGTTCTGAAGTGTGGAAACTTTTATAATTTTGTGTTGCGATATATAGGTATTTTTTTTACGCCATCTAGTCCTAAACTAAGCAGAGCTTGTGTATGAGTACTAGACAACTGATAAACATACTTATATATTTCTAAATACATATTATAGATAAATTGAACCCAGACACAGAACAAGTGACCGTGTTCATCACACAAACATTTCTCATGGAATCGAATCCGCGACCTCTGGCATAGCAGTTGGGCCACTGACAACTAAACCAATAGGCCAGTCAGATTTAACAAAAACTTACGAACAGAACATCTTCTTCGGAACAGGTCTTCTTCTTTACTTTCTTGCAATTCATGAAGTTTGTTATAAGCGATAATGTTTGTTGAGAGAAATTCAAATCATTTCAATATTAACTATTTACTAACATCGGAACGAACAAACAAACTCATAAAATTTCGCTGTTTATGTCTAGATAGTTTCCGATAGTGAATAGTTGACACTGAATTTCATCCAATAGGTATTGGTGGTTTGTCTAGACTTGAAATAAAACATTTTTGATCAATAGGTACATAACAGAGTAATAACAGTTCTAGAATAACCTTTTCTGAAAATAAGTCAGTCGACACCACTTGAGCGTTTAAGACTATTTAACCCAAAAACAATATTAAAAAAAGAATCCTAAAAAACTTTTACATAAATCCCACAGCGTTCTAAATACTTTCCGAATCCAAGCTTTTTGTTCTTCATTCCAAGTAAACGGACCAACTGCACTTAACTTTTCCTCGTTGGTACACCAAAGAATTTCTTCAAGATATTAAAAACATCCTTTCACAGAAAAGAAAAGGAACGGAAAATAGAAAAGCAGAGAGCGCTCGCGTTAAATGTCGCTAATTATTATACTGTACCCTCCCATCACGAGTTACTGCTAATGATAGTTACTTTTCCTTTTTGAAGATTCCGCAGATGAACGGCCCCGAGCAATTAAACCTTCCCGTATAAGATACTCCTTTCCCTCTCATTAGGGTTCCATTAAATCGGCGGTAATTCGAACGGGTAACTCACATTTATATAACGAAATGGTAAAACTACGTAATGCCCGCGCCCGGCTGCAACGCAGGTGCCCAACCTACCTTCTAAATATTACACTAACTTTTCGCCTCCACCTCGCTTACGGGAAACTTTTTTATCCTATAAAACTTGATGCGCTTCCATTTTGTTTGTTACTTACATTATCTTTAACACAACGAGGATAGGCGAGTTTTTAACAAGGTTTCTTCATAAAAAGTGTTTTGAACAAATGTTGGGTAGAGAGGCATTATGTTTTGTTTAGGATCTTATCTTAAGCCGAAATGGTTTTAGACCACTTTTAGACAGACAAACGAAACATGTTAGGAATAGTAATTCTTGTATTAGACTCGCGCAGAACATTGACGCGGTGCTTATTCGTGTACTTAATAAAGACGTCATCCGACGAGCTCTTGTCACTGTTTAGCGTTTCGGACGTTTTGAAATCTCATGGTCGAGCATGCGACGAGCGATGATAGAAACTGGACGGCATGCTTTATTTCTGTGGAATAGGCGTTCATGTATGAGGTTGCGGGTTCGCAACCGGGTAAGAACCAATATGAATTTTCCAATTCATTTCTACTTTTCTAAGTTTATACATTACTGATACCTCGTGCTTCGTAAAGCACGTAAAGTAGTTGGTCCCGATTGTCATTCGTAATCTTTGGTTTTTTTTTTACTTGGGAAAATCATCTTATGACATCCCTCGCTCTTGGGCGGAGCGAGAGATAGTGTCAGACTTTTACTGACTAAAAATCCACTCCTGTTCCTTTCGTTGCTTTTCGTACCAGGACCGAGTCTTTGACAGTCGTTACCGGTAGTCAGACGCCTGAAAGTCTGCCTGAAAGCACATTTACGTCGGTATATTTTTAGGTACACGACTGTGGTGGTCAAAAAGGTTTAATATAGTTAGTTAAGTTCTTTAATAATGTTTATTCCTAAGTACGTTGCGCGTATACAGTTAAAATAGTATAAAAATAACTACAAAATTTCCATTAAACTTCACGGTTCAAGAAACTGAAATCATCGGCAGAATTTTTATGGTATTAAAGTAGGACGATGTAGGTACATCAGTCAGCCGCTAGGTTTTATATAAAAACGCGAGATGCATACGGTCTATTTGCAAGTACTAATAACTGTTCTGCTCTACGCAGATTGCTCAGTTTGCATACTAATTGCCTCATCTGGACCGCATAGCGTATAACAGTTAGCGTCAAAGATAGATAACTCGATCCAATGTTGAAAGAATACCGAGGAGGAATAGCAGGCGGTCGCCTCCTTCTGCGAAGCAATAATGCTAGCGAAGAAACAGGTCCCCCGAATGAGGGAACGGACATCCGGGATCCCGACCGTAATTTCTAGCCATCTTAGGCGTGGATTTGTGGACGACGAGCGATGGGTAGCTCGCCGTCCGGCCAGCCGGTAGAGTCTTTGTAGTGTAACAACGCGTAGTGTTTCACACGCGCCTCAAAAAGATGTCAGCAAAACCATAGGAGGGCTCCTATGGTTTAGTAGGACTGAAGACTACTGGGGCCATGAGTTGGTTGCCCACTCCGCCTTCGAGCGAGAAAAGTCTTTGGATGATTAAAAAATAACCTTGGAAGAATACATGTTAATCTAAATTATTTTGGCGACGAGGTCAGCTTCGCCATTAATCTAATAAAGCTACTAACTATTTACGAAGTGGAATTATGCAGAATTAACTCGGCAATGCGTTTGACGATAGCTCTGCTTATTATTTGGACAAGATTAATCCCGGATGTTTGTTAATATTTGCCTTCCGGTCCACCATATTTACTTAGTAGTTAGCCTTTAATATTTATATATGGGCAGTGGTTTATTCATTAAATCTCTATAATTGGCAGTAACTTCAACACGATTAATTCAATCTAATGTATTTATTTCAAACGTATCAGTTTCATCAAATTGTAGTTTTCAGCGCGCGGTAGGAAAATCTACAAGCTAGGAAGGTTTCTGCGTATTTGGACCCACGCAGTAGCAGGGCTGTGCTCTGAGTTTCTTTGAGTAATCGGATCAGAAATAAAGACATTCGTAAAAGAACCAAGGTTACCGATATAGCCCAAAGAATATCCAAACTTAAGTGGCAGTGCTCGCAGAACAGATGGTCGATGGGACTGAAAGGAATAGCGACCACGTACCAGGAGACGCAGCGATGGAAGCCCTCCCACCACGTAAACCGACCAAAGCGCAAATTCAATAGATGCGAGACTTAGGGTGGCTTATATCAAGCAGTGGACGCCTTTCGGCTGAAATGATGATAATGATGAAAGTCGGGGCGGGTCACTAGATTGACCTACACATTTAAAAAATGACAATTAAAAAGAGGACGATTTTTAACTTCGTAAAGAAATGCAAACACTCTGTCTAATTACACGTGAAAGAGTGCCAAGGTACAAGTATTTTTTGGACAACCATTTATTTAGGTGGATTAACCAGCGTACTCTTAAGCGATTTAATAGCAGGGAATAAGCTTTAGTGACGTAAGCAAATTGGTTAAATTTACCATAATGAAACTCTAAAAGAGATAAATGATTTTAGTCGCTGGAAGATTCTGTAAGGAGACTTGTAATGCTAAATGATATTAGACTATGGCGCTAGTGATAAAGTTGTGATCGTGTAGCGCCAGTGCCGCTAGTGTGCTCCAGGGATTACACTTCGTCAGACTATGATCCAGTTCCTAAGCCCCCGGCCACCCGAGCACTGAGAGGAGACTAATCCAGTTTCCACGTTACGACTTCATTGGGAGCGTACTTTTTGAAACTAATGTTAGGGATAATCATCTACAACGTTGGGGTTTCGGCAATATTATTATTACCAACTTAAAATTAAGTTGTTGTACCTACAGACCCGTTTAAGTAAACATGGACCTATATAAAATTTTGGGTCATTGCGGGAATATTAGCATTTAATAGATGCTTGGGTCCACTTAATAAAGTTACTTATTTTCTCGCTATAAACTAAACGATAAGATTGTCTGTTGGAACAATAAAAAGAAAACAAAGCATATAGTACATGATTTTATTTTTTGTCATAAAAAAATTCCATGCAAACATTTTACGGTGGAAAATAAAAAAGTGAAATGTTTACCTTTAAACGCGGTATACATCGGGCTAGCGGTACCGGCAGCGGTATTACAAAGAGCTTTTAAGCCCTTTCCGCACATGTCACGTGCAGGCCGGGCCTTAGCCGACGCGTGTGCCTGCCTAATTACCTGCGATTTATAGCATGCGCCCCTCCCCTAATATTAATTACAACTTATTGTTTTAATGGATGTTGTTTTTTAGGCCCAAGAGACCTTCTAATGAAAGTTCAAAATGTTCGCAAAAAGTGAGGACTCATTTTTTGGTCGTATGTAATTTTTCTATTTAGTGCCATTGTTCTGACGAGACTATAGATCTTACAAATACGTTGGGGTTTTTCGGGAAATGTCGGTAATATTTCTTGTAGCATTTGGAATAAGATTAGAATTTAAACTAACAAATTTTACTATCTGTTCAACCGATTTTGATTTCTATTTCGTAGACAGAAGGATGGCATTAAAAGCAAAAAAGTGGTTACAATACCAACTATTTACTGCAGCCGCCATTTATCATGCCCTCAACGCAATAGAACTCAAAATCGTTTAACAAAAAGTAAAAAAGGTTTGTTCAAATGTTTGTTCTTATTTCAAATGGAGTATAGAATATTTTGAATTTGTTTCCTATCAGCTTTCAAACAATTTTTTAAACTTATTATTGAGCTTCACTTGTTTTTTTTTTGACTTACCGACATTTTGACAATTCAAAAGTGCCTGTAATTGGTCTATTTGAAATAAACGTTTCTGATTTCTGATTTCCGAGCCATAACATAATGACCCAATTATGCGTGCACTCACTAACTAAAATATCTTCTACAAACATAGGTTTTGAGCTAAAGGATAATTGAGATTAGTGTTTTTCATTCAGTCCCGAAGGTCTCGCAAATTCTGACCGTTTCATACGTGATGAGTTAATTTTTCATGTGTGTCTCTGCCAAACATTTTTGCACGTAGATATATCTCGGCTAATGAAGAGTTCGCTAATACTGTCGACTTATCTAAATATAGACCTCTTTTGAACCTCATTTTGATCTCAGTCCTAGATAACTTCGTGTAAATAATGTTGTTTTGATACTTTGACTTCATTAACGAAGCTAACCAACAAAATTAGAACCGTATTTTATTTTTATACTGGGTAATATATGTAGACGGAAAATTTTGTAAATATGTGTAGAGTCCAAAATTAAGTCAGCTTGTTGGTATTCTCTTACATATATATTTTTAAATATATGTCTATATTTAAATCTGTAATTACATTTTCAGTTTCAGAGAGTTTCACTCAATAAATAGGTAGGTAGTACGACCAAGGTGCAGGACCGTAACTAGGGGTGTCAGTAGGCACAGACCCTGGCGTATAAAAAGCTAGTTACGGCACTGTCAAGGCGTTGGTAGGTGTGTAGACATTTCCACTAAGACCCTAATTCTATAATATTAATTAAACTGAATACCACTCCGTCACGTTCCTTTGTTACCTAATACACATAGGTATCAATCACTCGATCAAAATTTGAGAGTACCTACATAACAGACCTGCGGATGAGTAGGTACGCGGTGGGTGAGTCGCCATGACGACGCGTGTACTTGACGTGTGTTTGTTTTACAGAAAGCCCTTTCATTTCACCGTGAGCCAGCAATTTTGTAGCAACGTAGCGTTGGCAATTAGAGTATACCTACCTATCGCATTTTATGAACCTTCTAAAAACATTTTTGAACTTAAAGCTGACCTATCTCATTTTATGAACCTTCTAAAATGATCTTTTGTACTGATAGCTGTAAATTTAACGCGCATTTAATATGATTTTACTATTTATATATCTACTGATAATTATTAGAAACAAGTCGAAACAGAATTCGATTTAATTCAGAAAATTTTAATCATAAACCAAATAACGTAATGCGTATGGAATGCCATCATAATTATGTCTAAGTTATATAAAGATTACAGATGATTACATTCAGATACGAAAATGTACTTATTTTATTAACTGAATCCCGTCGCGTACGCCGTAATAAGCAACTCGTTTCATTCTATATTCATATAGGATTTTTTTAAAGAAAGCACACAGGCCTACTCCTACAACTTGGGTAGGTATTGCAATCCTGGTCCTTTTTTCTTTTTTAGGGTTCCGTTTCTTAGTCGGTATACAAAAACGGATCTCGTATAGGATCACTTTGTTGTCCATCTGTCAAGACGTCTTTTCTCAGTAACGCGTGTATATTTATATTAATGTATGCTAGCCCTTGGAGTACTAAAAAAATCAAACATCTTGGTCAACACAATCTTAAAAAACTGGCCAAGTGCGAGTCACACTCGCGAACTGAGGTTTCTGTACAAACCTACATATTGTAAATAGTTCAATTCCCGAATGGAGTCTCGAAGATTTTTCCTAATCGCAAAAAAAGGTTTCTTTTTGTGACGTAACAACACATTTACTATTTTCAGATTTATTCCTATATGTATGCTACAAAACCTTGCCAAATTTCAGGATTCTGGTGGAAGTACCCTATTAATTTTGATTCCCTTGAGAGTGTCAAAATGTACGTTTTTTTGCGACATAAATGACCGTATCTTTTTTTTTGTTAACTTAGAAACTTGATCTTTTCACAGCTTCAAGGGACCGCAGACCTGAGTATAAGGTTTTAATTTCAATTCGATACCTTTACGCGTTCCCGATAAAGGTTCTTGACAGACAGACAGACAGACGGACGGACAACAAAGTGATCCTATAAGGGTTCCATTTTTTCCTTTTAAGATACGGAACCCTAAAAAAGCTGAAAACCGTCAATTTGTAGTTACATCACAAAATCATTACTATTTTACGGTTCAAAATAATCTTTAAGACTCGATTTGAGAATCGAACTACCCTCGTTAGGCATTACTGCTGTATCGTATGTACGTACACAAACACAAGACACCCAGATCCGAAACAACTATCTGTAGGTAGGCTATAGAAATATTAGTTCCGTGCTCCCGGGAACCCAGGACACGGAGCGCTGCAGCCAACTGCTCAACAACTGCGCCAACTTTGCCATCAGCATCAACCGCGCTTCCATAATCAACCGTGGCATATAAACATTGACATGATTGATAAAGCCACGAAACTCGGCCAGTCCCGAGGGAAATTCCAGTTTCTTGCGACCTTCCAGTTAATCAGAAAATATATTGAAGGCATTGCGAATGTTACAGTATTTCTTTCATCAGGTGAACTTTGCCTGTCGATTTTGTGCCTTTTTGAACACGATCTGTTTGAAAAGGATGAAATTAACTTGAAATTGGCTCAGAGATCGATCTCCAGATACGTATGTATAATTTATGTTCGCCCTTTTCACTTTAGATTCTTGTTTAAGTTATTATTCTAACTGTCAACCACAGAACTTGACTCTTTTTGACTTTGGTTTGAGAAAGAATTGCTAAGAATGTATTTAATAAAAAGATGTTTCTTTTACTTAAAGCAAACTTGTATTACATCGAGCTTTGCTCCTTATCAGAACTTAGTTCGGGTTCTGACAGCTGTATAAAAGAAAAATAAGAACACAATACATAATTTTTTTTCTAATCCATCAGTTTGCCGGAGTATATTTAGGGTTGGTAATTTGTTCTGATAAAAATACGGAATTTTCCTGGATCCGCGAGGTCAGGCGGCAATCAGTTATTATAATCCGCCCCATTGCCAAATCTTCGCATAAAAGCAATGCAGTAATAACACTCCGTTGACTTCAAAGCATAATACATTTCGTTTCACAATAAGAATTCTTTTTTGTGGAATAATGAATGCGGTGATCTCTCTATAAAGCGACGGCAAATAAAGTGCCTCCAGTAGGTGCGTCTTAAGGTAACTATGGAAAAACAATTTTATGTATACGGTTCGAATGCTTTCTGTAATTCTAAATGCGAATAAAACCGTTCGCCAATTTCCATCGAACATGAAAATGCTCTTTTATCCATATTTACCTTACTCGCAATGGCACTCTTGACTCCCATAATATTAAATTTAAAAACGCTGAGCTTGGAGGCGTACCCTAAAGTGTAATCGAAGCATAAATCTCTTTAATTTGCTTTGAATTTTCCTCCAGCTTGATATAAACGATGGATCTTTAAATTTTTAGACAAATTGCGGCTGAAATTATGCTGATTTTAGATGGTTCTTATTATTTTTTAGTTATGCATTTAACGGTTACGAAATAAGCAAGTAGAGCAGTAACTTTACATAATAATGATATAAAGAATAAATTAAATTATCTTGTACTCTTGAGACAAAATGCGGACGTTGAAATTTTTTAGGTGCGTAATGTCGAGATCATTTTGGCTAGGTAAATATCCATAAAAATTTTTGGAAGGAAAAACAAGGGACATTTTCATATTAAGTAATTGCTCAGAAAGTGTCCTTAAAAGGAACCCGGCGAGTACAAGGCGGACATGCTCGTCTTAATAGGTAGGTATGAGATGAATTACGTAAGCAGGCCTGAAAGTTTCCATGTCTGAATAGTCCTCGTAGTTTATGAGTTCTTTGGCTGATCGATTTCCTATTAAGCCGACGATACTCTCTCTTGAGGCCTGATGAACACAGCCGCCATTCTTAATTAGGGATATGATCCACAAGAAAGTAATTTCCTCAAGATTATCTTTGGCAAAGATATACAGGCCGAAACCAAGATTGTGATAAACTAGAAGAGTCATAAAATGTGATTAGAATCCGCGGTCTGCTCACAGATATGATTATTTGTAAGACACGCACAAAGAAATAGGCCATAATGAAGATTGAACAACTTTCAAACTCAGAAACGAACATACGAGAGTTTTCTCGTTATATCCGCCATGACTGTGTAGGTTCGTTTTCTACTGAAAAAATGTACACATATCTAATGCTTTAGGTATTTATGTGAGAAATCATCAAATTAATTCTCCAGAGTGACAGACTTTTACTGACATATACCTACAGTGTTCCTTCAGTTGCCCTTTCGCGAGGGCCACAGTAACTCTTCCAACAATCCCGCAACCTTAGCAGGCATCAGCCTAACTAAGCGTCTTCAATTTTGCTGACATCTCTTTGAGGCGCGCGTGCAGCACTCCGTGTCATTGATCTAGGATTGGTCCTTATCGGACGGCCGGACGGTGAGCTACCTATTGCTCGTCATCCACAATCTTACTACGCCTACGTTACGGGACTACGTAATTATGGTCATTATTTTTAGAATCCAATACTTATTGTTCATTTCTAAACTCATCTAGAGATAGCAAAATATCTACCTAATTATATATTCGTCCTATTATTTTTAAAATGAAGAAAATCACTCATCTCTCAATGAAAACTATTTAAATCAATTGACTTACCTATTTATAAAGAACAATAAGATATTAAAGAAAGTCACTAAGGTCGACAAAAACTGCAGTATTTATCACAAGGCCGAAAGAAAATGGCAGGTAACTCAAGAAATATGCGCATCATACATATTCGCTTAACAAAGGGAAGGTAAATTTATTCTACGATAGAGAATGTCCATTTATCACTATATTAATCGTTTCGTAGTTTCGCACGTAGCGGCTATAAATCCCGGTGGTTATTGTACGTAAGTTACTACCTTTACCCCTTATTATGCTTTAATGTGTATTACATAAAAGGTACCCAAAGATAGACAGGAGACGCGACAACCATATGACGATCATTTTCAGCCTTAACAATACAATAATTGTTATTTTGAGGGTTCCGTACCTCAAAAGGAAAAAACGGAACCCTTTTAGGATCACATTGTTGTCCATCTGTCGGTCTATCTGTCAAGATCTTTTATCTCGAAAACGCGCAGAGGTAATGAGTTGAAATTAAAACCATATGCTAATGTTTGCTGTTTCTTAAAGCTGTGAAAAAATCAAACTTCTAAGTTAACGAAAAAAAAAGATACGGTCGTTATGTCGCAAAAAAACGTGCATTTCGACACTCTTAAAGTAATCAAAATTCATAGGATACTTCCCGTTGACCCAGATTCCTGAAATTTGGCATAAAGCAAGGTCATATAGTATAAATACAGGAATAAATCTGAAAACAGAAAATTTGTTGTTACGTCACAAAGAATTTTTTTTTTTGTGAATCCAAAAATTTTCGAGACTCCATTCGAGACTCTATTCACATATGTAGGTAAGTTTGTACGGAACTCTCACTGCCAATCCGACTCGCACTTGTCAATCTTTTTTTAAGGTCAATTTTTTTTAAGGAATTTAAAAACATTGTGCAACTGAAGGAACACAGGTAGGTTTTAGTCAATAAAAGTCTGACGCTCTCTTGCGCGGGGGAGAGTTGTGAGGGAGATGATTTCTCAATAGAAAGGTAGGTCATGTTATCCAAACGCTTGAAATATGATGTAACAAAGTAAGAGGCAGCCACGTCATTTGCATTAGCTGATACAAGAATACGAGTAGGAACCCTTCACTCACAAAATTGTATTAAAGCCGACTATAACAAAAATTCATACAAAACAAACTCCGGAGCCATTACGATATTGTTTTTCCCCAGTTCCCACAAGTGTGGAGTTGTTTTGTACACTAACTTGGTTTATGAACGAATAATAGGATTACTTTTCACTCACTTTTATTAATCATGTTATTTATTGTCTTCCCCCGTGGTTTCTGATGTATCATTCGATAAGTTTCATATGGATTAAGCAGTCAATATAACTATGCTATGATAGACTTTCTTGATTTATTAGCGTTATTGACATTTTAATACATTTGCTACATTAGGACTGCGCAACCCTCGCAATCTATCATGTCGGTAAGTCCTCTCATTGAGGAGTGGTTTTAGAGGCGTCACAGCATCCTCAGTTTAGCATGATGCTCGTCCTCACTGGACATGGTAAGTTCGGGAGGTTTCTGCATCAGATTCAGGGCTCTACCCAGAGCAAGAGAAGTCATTGGATAATTTCCCATTAAAAAAAAAAACTATGTATATTAGCACATTACAATACGTTTTGCTTCATTAGGCCATTTTAATACGGTTTACTGCAATAAGATATTTTAATAGGTTTTACCAACTTAGGACATTTTAACGCGTTTTACTACATACATTAGGGCATTTTAAAAAGTTTTACTGTATTAGGACATTGAATAAAATACGTTTTACTACATTAGGACAATTTAATATGTTTTACTTTATAAGGTTAATTTTACACAATTTACTATATTAGAAAATTATATAAGTTTTACTACATTAGAATATTTTAATACGTATTACTAAACTAAGACATTGTAGTACATTAGAAGCTCGTGACAACTTTGACAACAGCGACACACGCCAATTTCCAAGGTTAAGCAATACTTGCTGAGTCCAGTCTGTGAATGCGTGACCATCTTAACAGATCTCCAACCTCAAATGAATGCATCCAATGCAGCCCGCGAAATTAACGCAGGACCAACGGCTTAAGGTGCAAAGCCGTGGGTCCCGGCTGTCAGTTGTAGCTTTGACACCAGTCTTGATAAGAGTATTATGTTACCCAGATACTGGACTGTTGAGATCAGACAGATTCTCCGTTTAAAATACTGGTCTTCAGCTGGATTTGGTTAGACTTGATTCTGACTCCAACACAGTTTGGAAAAGGCTAGGTAGAAATATAATCTTGGCTAGGTGACTGATAGCAGAATAGTGGGATACTATTAGAATCTGATAGAAATGAATACCAAGATTACCAACATAACCCGAAGAATCGTCAAAGTTAAATGATAGTAAGCAGAGCACATTGCTCACAGAACAGATGGTCAAAAGTGGTGACTGCGTACAGGAAGACGCAGCGTTGGAAGGCCTCCTACAAGGTAGACCGATGACCTGGATAGTATCGAGGGAATCCGATGGCTACGAGATACACAAGACCTTTCGTTATGGTGACAATTGGGGAAGGCCTATGTCCAACAGTGGACGTTTTATCGTTTCAAATGATGAGAATGATCATGATAATAAATACGTCAATGCTTGATACGCAAATGAAATAATAATAAAAATTGAATATTTAAAAGCTTTTATTCGTCGAATACTACATAATGCATACAAACCAGAACGGAGTGGCTTTTAACAAAACGCAGTTAATTTCCATAAAATTGAGCAGTACATCAACGTCATGTACAGTTGATACATTACGTACACATGTAACGTTCGCGAATCGCGTAACGTGTGAAATATTTCACATGTTAGGTACGTCATAACTAAATCGCAATGTGAGTAATTGCATGTTCAGTGCAATTTATTAATTATTTAATGCTTTAAATTCCTGCATATCCTACCTCTATTGGTAAATTGACTCTGGATTTAATTATAGAATGCAATTGCATTTGATAACTAAATCCAGAGTCCTATTGTATATGTTGCACATGCACTTAAAATATGACGACAAATTGACAGGTAAACTCTGCCTTCATAAGAATGAGGCTCTAACTTTAATCATGTGGAAAGAATCTGAAGTTTTATCAGGTAGACTCCTAACCAAATTTATGCTGCAATAAAAATGACCAACAAAGCAATATAACATTTTATTCTAGAGATTTGCATTCTCTCAACCACCATTCTTTGCATCTGCATTCTGCGGAAATACCCGATACATTCCTCACATTGTTTACGATTACCTACTTGCATTGCAATATTTCACATCACACTAAATTATTAGCCTTGCATGCCAACAATTTAATATTCTTTTTACATTACAAAACATGAATAAACGTATAGCACGTACGAACTTATGTACAAATATTATCAGAGCTTACTTTAAATACTCGTGTTTATTTTAAAACTAAATATGAATGTTTATTTATTTTATTTTTGTTCTTTGTTTCAGATGCCAACTATTACTTATCACCGGTAGAAAAAAGTTTTGCTCAAGTTCAACCGCCTTTATTTCCGAACACTCGCCCATCTTCATTTTTCGAACATGGGGACAACTACAGAGTTGCACCAACTGTGCAGCAGCCACTCTACAATGAGGGCCAAGCCAGGTTTCCTAGCCCTAACTACAACCAAAATCCGACTCCGTTTCAATTACCAACAGGCAGGAGTCAAGCCGGAACGCAGTATTATGTAAACCAACCCGAATTTACCGCTCCACGATCAAGGTTCAGGCCAGCTTTACCATATAATTTTCAATTCGTACACCCAGCTTCAACTAAAAGGCCCGACGTACCACAAATACACTCTGTAGCGTATCAGAATGATCCGTCAAAACCAGAAACCTTTTTAGGTCAAATTACTTTAAACAATCCTGATATTGACTACTTACAAAATAACAGATTTAAGAACATGCCATTTGACGGCAATAGCTTAAAGAGCAACGGGCAGAGCGGTCACATTCCACACGATGACGATGATGAAAATGATAACCAAGACTTATTTGACCATCACAGGGTGACCACTTATAATCCTCATAAACTCGCAATCAAACAAAGACTGAATGTTAAACCTAACACTCCACAATTCCCTCAATTAGATTCACCTTCTATAAATGAAAACACAAATTCTCAAAATATACCAACCAACGCATTTAATAAAAACAACAATTTCAATGCACCTAAAAGAAATCCTAACTTATATCAAAGTTCTTCCACGGAATATAAGGGACTATTAGATATAGAACCTCTACTTGAAGATGAAATAAGTGATATAAGTTCATTTAGGGAGCTCATGAAAAATACTCAAGGTTCTTATGATGTGGAAGTAATTAAATCCAACCAAACACAATCTGAATCAGCTGACGACAGTAAACCTGACGCGAGTTCTATGAACGCAGACAACTATCCGAGAGAAGCTTCAGTTAAATCTACAACCACGACGACTACCACTTCTACAACTACTACGGAAAGTAGTAAACAACCTGATGAAGATCATGAGAGCGAAGATGAAGGGGACGAGGGAGAGTATGTAGAATATTACGATGATGTTGAAAGTACTGAAGTGAAACCTACTACTCAGGAACCACATTCAACAGAGCATGCTACTGACATTTATGACGAAGAATACGATACAACCGAAGAACCTGAAAAACCTACTGAACTAGCCAACACAAACAATACTGAATCTTTCGACGTTCTTGTTATGAAACCCGAAAACACGATGGTTGAAGATGATAATTTCAAACATTTTGTAGACACCACTGTAATTGACCAAACTGAACACAAAAATAATGAAGAAAAAGAGACTCCCGTCACAGATTACAGTGCACCAGCTTCTGAGGAAGATGTGACATCAATAGAGACACCATCAATTCTAGGACAAGAAGTTGTGTCTGTTGTTACTACTAAGAGTGTAGTTAATGGCACAATATCTATTCCAGACGTAACTTATGCACCAAGTACTACGAAGCTAAATCCACCTTCCGAAAGTACTTCATCTACCAGTAACCAAATGAGTGATTCCTCTGTTCCTGTAACAACTGAGAATTGGGTTGTAGTAGCATCAGTTCAAACTAGTAGAAGCGTTTCAGGAGCTCGGTTCTTACCTTTCCCAACCGTGGAGCAAGATGAAAAGAAGCAAGTGTTAGCGGATGACATTGAAGAAGATACGGATGATGAGCAAACAGTAACGAAAGACCCAAGACTAGAAACAAGTGGTCTAATGAATACTCCGTCATCGACCGAAAATATTAACGACAAATTGGATAGCATTCAGTCAGAGTTGTCAAGTGCAGTTTTGTCTGGATCTTTAAATAACGAAAACAAAAATATTGAGCTGATAACTGAATCGACTACAGAAAGTACGACCACCACAACAACAACGACGACAACAACTACTACTACAACCCCGGGTCCTATAAAAGTATTTACGTTAAAGAGCACATCGTCTCCTTCCGTAACAGAAAGGTCATCTCCCGAACCAATACCAGTGCAAATAAAAAAATTCGCTCATCGTGTGACTTCGTCTACTACACCTAAGCCGAAGAAAAAACTGGTAACCGTGATGGATGATGTAGCCGGACTTTTGCCTGCTGGTTATAAATCTAGACTCTCATTCAGAGATAAACGTACCAGTACGACTACTACAACTACTACTACAACGACTAGTGCACCAGAGATTAGCGAGGTCCCTAACATTAATGGAACACAGGGTCGATCATCTGGTATCAGCGCGAAGAATAAAGTCATTGTATTAGATATTAAATCTTTACTTCCTAAAGAATATAAGCCGAAAGAAAATAAGCCCCAAGAAGATCTCGTCAAAAAACTACAAAAGAATGATCTTGGTAAATTATTGCCCTCAAATTACAAGCCCCCTGACACAGAGAAATCTAATATTTTAGACAAAGTCCAAGAAGTTGATGTTTCTGCTCTCTTACCCAAAGATTTTAAGTCAAATACTACGGTAACAGAAAAACCAAAAGTTAAATTACCAACAAATGCTGTACCTATAGACGTATCAGCTTTATTACCCCCAGGTTTTAAATTAAACGAGACAGACAAAGAAACTGCAGAGGGCCCGCTTATCAAGCTCAAAGTTGCTGACATCTCAAGTCTACTGCCACCTGGTTTTAAATTAAACGAAACTATTGAAGAAGAACCAGTACTTGTGCCCAGTAGTACAACCAAAGCTCCTGGAGGCATGATTAAATTGGTATTCCCTTCAAGACCAGGCGGTAAAGTACAAAGAAAAACAACTACTCCTAAACCACTAGGCCCTGCTCCAGTGACACCAAAAATACAGAAGGGTTGGCCTACAAGGTATTTAAATTATTTCATTTCTCAATTTTTTTAAAGTGGCCTTGCACAATTATGACCGATTTATAAATGTTTCAGGGCTTCAACTGAATTCACTGGTTGGCCATCGCCATCTACGACGCCATTTTCTATAGAAAAACTTCTAGAAGCTCAAAGGAATGCTACTGCTACCAGTCCGATGCCAGAATTTAGTACAGAAGCAACGACACGACGTCCGACCACAACAACGACGACACCTGCTCCCCCACCACCGACCACTCCAGGATTATGTAAAAAAGAGTGTGATATCGCTGCCACTATAAAAATCGTTTCAGGTTTGTATTTCTATACACACTACGAGTATATTTAACTCTTTCTATGTCTGATATATGAAAAAAAGCAATTGGCCCAAAAAGCTATTTGTAAAAAAATATAACTGTTCTGTAAACAAAAAAAAAACAGTTGCGACAACTGTTTTTTACAAAATACTTAATGACTAACCATGCCAAGTTTATGCTATATTAAATCCCAACCACATGCTTTTTTCAGGAGTCAAATGGATACCCGAGTTATTAGATCACAATACTATAGAATGGAAACGACTTGCCACAGATGTTAAGGAAGAGGTGAGTTAGGAATTAAAACGTAAAATTAATTAAATTTTTGTCTAACTTAATAAATGTTTATATGCCATGTCAAGATAAACTCTTAATTCATTCTCCTAACCCAACTTTTGAAATGCTAAAACATATTTTTCTAATTTACAGTTGAATTCCGTCTATTCAAAATCAGACTATTTACGCAGATGGTACAAGGGTATTAGAATCGATGGCTTCAGCGAAGGCTCAGTCCTTGTTGACTACTTCATTGAACTCAAAGAGGTCGAGGAAAGAGTTGATACATTGGATTTAAAGAAAATGTTCCACAAATCCCTTCATGACGCCAAACCTGGTTCTGTAGTAGAAACAGTTACGGAAGAACCGAAAGATGATGATTTTGATCCTGATGTAATGTTAGGTGATCAACCTGATGAAGAAAGGATGAAGAAGAGCAATGAGAAAATGACTAAGACAATTGATAAGTCTGCTGGAAAATTAGAAATTGGAAAGTTTGTAATGGATCCGGCTTACACGGAGTTCATAGGTGAGTTAATTATTCTTTAAAATTTTTAGTAACAGGTAGTTATAACTTTTTTGATACAACTGATATTTTGTCTTTATTTTATTTAGTTTTGCCCAAACGTGAGGCACCAACGCCTGTAGTTCCCGAAGAAGAATCATTGCTACCTCAGTGGGGAATTGCTGTAATTGTTATTGCGCTGGCTTCTCTTCTGTTCGTCGTTATATTTGGAGTCACAGTAGTAAGTTAACACAATCTATCTAATATAAAATAAAGAACCAATCAATCATCTTTTACAATACAATACAATAACATAACCCATTTGTTTTTCTCAGTTGGTTAATCGACAGAAGAGTGCGAAAGCAAAACAGCCAATACCCCTCAGTGAAGAAATGCTTCGGGATCTAGATAAGAGTCATATGGGAGGTTTTGATGACGTGCATCCAGTGAAAGAACGTGAGCTGCCATATCTTCCTTCGGGCAAGGTAAACTGAGTCCTAGTCCTACGTTAAAAAGTTTAAAATATTGAAATCCATCTTTTATTTATTGTTTCTCTCTGTCCAGCGTATGTCTACTGCGTTCATTGAGCAGTTGGCTTACCCTAACCCGGGTGACTCATGGCGATCGGAATGGACACCGCAGCTACAAAAGTACATGCAGCATTACACGCCTGACTCAGGACGAGGATCGCAGATCTACGGGCCCGTTGGAAATGCTTATGGGTCTGTACCTATCTACATTTTATTTTTAAAGATACCAAGTTGACAAGAAGCTGTCCTAACTTTAGTTATTTTTAAAACTCGCATGAAACAGATGGCAGGTGCGGGCCATCTTCCCGGATAAGTATCGCCCGATACTGTAGAATTTTTGTACCGATCGTCCAACTTTCTTTGAAATACGCTAGAGACGACCAAAGCTTACTTTTACCGTAAACTTTTCCCTCAGCGAAGCCCTCGCGTTACATGTTTCATGGAAAACCGCTGCTGCTTGTTTCATGGCAAAACTTTGGCAGGGTCGGGCAAGTTTTAAATGTGGGAACATATTATGTATGTTAATAGACGTGTGTTGTGTCGACAGATACGGCGGTGGATCGCAGCTGTACGGGCAGACGGGCGGTGGCTCCCAGGTGTACGGCTACACGGGCGAGTACCCGCGCTCACACTACTCGCGTCGCCGCTCCGACTACGACAGTAACTTCTAGACCCTTCTAGAAATATATTCGCCTACTGAGACTTGACACAATCTTGACAATATCTCCTTTTAATCTTGAACCCTAATTTATAATACTCGAATAAACGTTTCATCCATTCTGTGTAGATTAGACATTAACTTCAAAACATACTGTAACAGGTTGTGAAATAATTTTATCATTATGAAACCGAACATTATTAGATCGAAATTAGACTCGTATTTCGGAATTTATACGATACGACTTTACATTTTGCATGATATTTTTAGCAGCTTTTAGTCCGGCCTATTTAGGACTTAACAGTGCCAACCCAGATGGTTATGTCGCGTTTGATATTTATTTTGTAAACAACAATATTTCTGTAATTAAAAATAGTTATTAAATGGAAATTATCTGCCAAAATATTAACTATTTACGACTGATTGTGAGATGTAAATAAGTAGAATAAGAACTCACCAATATTATAAGTGGAGACTAATAGGTGAGGCTACGAAGTACTTGTGTAGATATCTCTCCGCATACCTATATTTGCTCAGAACCTGTAGTGGATCGTGCCGTGGCCCGTGTGTGAGCGTGAAACGCCTCTTTGTGCCAAATGTTCGTGCGTCTGTGTGTGCGTGTAAATATAACATAATATTCCTTTCGTATAGAGACATTATCGTTAGTGGTATAGTGTGGACCACCAGGCACCACTGCACAGGCTCCGTGTTTCGCTGCGAGTGCTTGGTTGCGAACTATTTACGTGGAATGTTGTGTGTTCCCATTTTCAGAATAAATCATATTTATTCGATCATTTTACTCATACTCAGTGTCATTGGAAACGCATTAGGTTAACGATCTTCATGTATGAAATTCATAATCTTAAGAATGTAATTGATGATCGTCAATTTTTAATTATTGCAAAAATCGTCAAACAGGTTCACAAAGACGTTAAATCGTAATTTAAATATAATTAGCAATTAGCTACTTAAAATAAATAACAACCCTAATTAGTGTGAAGTTTTAAAAACTTGGATTTACTTGAATGTGTCAAAATGATGAATTTCGTCAGATATATTATATTAATTGTATTTGTAAATTCCTCGAGTAACGAGCGTCACGGTCATTATGTACCTACCAATTAGATTAAGTATAGTAATTGCATGAATTCGTGTATATAAAACAATTTTTGTACATGTAGATTTTAATTTAATTATTGATTAGTTAGTGACAAAGTAAACCATTAAGATCCTGAATATAGATAAATATATAACGTACACTGTTGTTTCATTTAATACATATACTATTCAAATTACGACTAAGATCGAAATTATTCGAATGAGTTACCTTACCCCCATGGTCTGGGACGAAGGCAAAGAAGGAACAGGAGTGGGTTTTTAGTCACTAAAAGTCTTACACTATCTCCCGCTCTGCCCAAGAGCGCGATTTGACATAAGATGATTTTCCCACCCAATAAAAAAAAAACCCCATGGTAAGGTCTGTTAGCGTGTCAGGTAACAAGTAACGTGACAGGTAATGTCATTGCCATACAAATGTATGACAATGACATTACATGTATAAGATACTGTCATTTTTAAATGAGACAAGATGATTAGATTTGGCTCTCTAAAAAATTTGGAGGGAAATTAAAAATTCGAGCAATGGTGTTTTTATTTTTAAATAACCACAGTTTTCAAAATAATTACAAGTGGTCAGTGTCTTATACATAAAAACTTTTTTTCGCAAAACTTTCTGAGGTGCTTGGTAGATTAGTTTTTTTTTTCACAGCACTAATTACTTAGAAAAACAACTGATTTAAAAACAAGCAATATTTGAATAAGTCATCTTAATATTTTTTAAAAATGCCAACAAAACGTTAACGGGACACAAATGTGTGAACCTAATGATTTTAGAATGCTACATAATGATAAAACATTTATAATGATAACCGTCACATGTCAATATGTCATACAATGGTGTCCTAGCCAGAAGAAAAGATAGGACAGCGTCATAGATGGTAAGACGATGTCATAAAGGTGGCAGGAGCTACGTGACGAAGACAACAATTCGCCGATCAATTTGTAAGATACTTGGGGAAGCCTATACCGAAAAGCAAGACAGTCAATAAATGAATTTTACGAAACGAAAATTAGCGTTTGAACCTCCACAGCCATATAAAACAAAGATTATTTGTCCAGCGTACCACCTTCATAACTACATGACAGACTTATACACTAACAATTTTTCTCTTATACCTACTGTTTATAGGCACGAAAACTGTTTTTCGCATTAGTGCGGAAAAGTGCGCGGACTCGCAATCACCACAATTTTTTACATTTACATTTATTGTAACAGGCTGGGAGTTAAGTGAGCCCCCACGAGTCGCGCGTCAACCCCCGTTAATTTATTTCTTCAAAAGTGTATCGAAAAACGTCGTTTGATACACGTGGAAAAATACAGCAGCATTCGGGGCCATAACGGAATTCTGCTTCGATCACAATGACCAACTTTCGTAACTTTTATCAAAATGTAATATTTTTTTTATAAAAGTAAGTATGGTTTTTCTTAGGATGAAATCGATCAATCACAACAGAGGCCAACAATTTGAGCAAGGTTTGTAAAAATTATGTAATAAATGTTAAAAACGCATTTTTTTTTCTTGTGAAACCCACGAAAAGAGAGATACGAGACAGATTTTACTTTATAAGAGTGAGATAACATTTTTAATAAGTTTTTTTAGGTATCATTTAAGCAAAAATATTTTTTAAATCATAATTTTGAATATTAGTCTTATGTAACTTGATTCACAATTGTAGCGAATTCACAAAGTTATAAAAAGATTTTTATAGCATGTGGCACATCACTAGCAAGACAATAAACTAGAGAATTTTTGAGGGAGTCGGAAGATTCCGGTCGCTTTTGGTTATTTTTTTATAGTCGTGTAAATAGCGGTAACATGGACAGCTTTTAAAAAAAAAACAAGTAATTTAAAAAAAAAAACTAGTAAGCTAATGTCACTAATTTTAAATTTAAAAGTACTCTAATACTATACACATCTAAATAAAATGAAAATTCAAAGTCTACGCCTTATATGTTTTTTTAATTTGTATTTGAATGAAAAATTTGGATCTTGTTTTCATAAAACAATAAAAAATCTATGAAAAAAAATCCACAGGCATGAGAAGTGTTTAGGGGTCTGAAAGGATAGCAGATGACCCCTCCGGTCGACCATTTCAATATGGCACACGATGCACCAAACACCCTGTATAAGTACTTTTCAGAAGACGACTTTATACTTTAACCCCCTGTTTATAAAATATGCTGGTTCTATAAGCTTAATAACTTATACAAGACTGGCAAATTATTTTCCCAGCGGTAGGACAGAGCCATAAATACAAATATCTACATCTAGAGTCCTCGATAACTTTATTAGGCCCAATGATAAAGAGGGCGACCCTCCGATTCCCAGAGGAGGAAATTTCAGGGCAGACGCTCCCCGTACCTAGTTTTCCATACTTTTATAGTCATGTCATGGAAAAATTAACTGATGTCGATAAGCCAAGGGGATCCCACAATGGTACGCCGATAAAAGAGCTACGGGATTGCCGTTTATCGGGCATCGCACGGTCTAGAACGCCGTTGAATATTTTTTTCGAAGAAAATAAACTTTTGTGTTCTTTTGTTTGAGAATAAAGTCAAAGCAGGATCTTCAAAGACTGTAAAGATCGTAAGATTAACTTAAAAAACGCAATGAAAAAACAAATGTCTTTTTTTTTGTATTGGCTAATCATCCAATGACTTCTTCCGCTGTTCGGGTCAGACTTTTACTGACTAAAACCACACCTGTGTCTTTCAGTTGCCCTTTGCGTTTTAGAACCAGGGGTTTCCTTATGCAGACATTCCCGGTGACTCTAGGTTACTTGCTAAACCGTAGGGGCCCCCCTACGGTTTGCTGACATCTTTTTGAGGAGCGCATGGAACACTACGCGCCGTCGACGACTCCAAACAGTTACTGGACTTCCGGACGGCGAGTTACCGATTGCTCGTTGTCCGCAAGCCCGTGACTACCGTGGCTAGTAGTCGGGGTCGGGGTCGCGACGGCTTGGACATGAGGATGTCCATTCCCTCACGCGTTTTCATACTCATTAATGTTTTGACCTTCTTCAATAAAGCCACACATAAAATTTGTAGTAGCAATGAACGATTGAAATCTGAAGATAAGCCTGATAGGCGTATGTATATGGATTATGACGTATTTAAAATTCTATGAATATTAAAATACTGTATGAAAGCGCACGCCTCCAAGTCTCAACTCCATATAATCTTTATTAACCAAGGGAGAAGGGTGTTTAAATCCCTCGCAGCCATCTTCTAGATATTAAGCAGGTACGTACCTATTATATTATTACGAGGGTGCTGAGAAACCCTCTCGAAATAACAAACATATTGCATATTAATTATTCCGTAAACCAACATAAATGGGTGAAGTAAGTCCAATCTACAAAGCCTTGAGCACAGGCGTAGGGTAGCCAGCCTTACGGTATTTTACCGGATGCATTTTGGAGAGTGTGTGCGGGAATCACATGACTTGATCCCGCTATCTCCTTTCTACTAACAAAAAACTCGACGTGCGGCGAATGTCCACCCTAAAGTTGTTGAAACTTCTACGGTCCGGACTAAGCGTTTCGCTTCGTCGTTTATGCGTGCGTCGACGGACTAGAACAATTGGCGTGCTGCGGTCCGATTATAATTTAGGTGCCTTCTAGGCTAGAGTATAGTAAAAAGGCTCTTAAACTAGTGCAGGTGGTATAGCAGTCAAGTACTGGTTTATATCAATTTTAAAAAAGTAAACTGGAGGCGTCATACGAAGTTACGTCAGACAACGCATGAATTGAATTGAGGTGTGGATATCCCTGGAAACTTTTGTTTTTATTATTTTCTGCAATGCGAAAAAAGTAATCCGTTGGAAGCTACCGATTTTTTATTTATAGTTACTGGATTTCTGTTAAATGAAATACAGCTTTGTACTGTATTTATTATACAATGAAAACATGCTGTATAAATATTTTATTGGAGTCGAAATTATTTTAAAGCTTCGATATTATTTTAAAGTTTTCATTTGTGTTGCGGTAATCAATACTGTATAAGTAGCCTATATACATGTCGATCAAACGGCACGATCGACGATCGGCACAGTGGTTTAGCGATTGGCTGCTATGCTGCGTGTCGCGGATTTCGATTCCCGCACGAAATAAATATTTGTATGGCCCAGGGGCGCCGACTGCGTGGGTGCTCGGGGGTTCGAGCACCCATGAGAAATAAACAGTGGGTGCCGAGCACCCCTGAGAATAGACATCTCGAAACATATCAGTAATCCTTTTAGGTTATAAATTATATAATGGTTCCATTTTACATTTTTATCAAACATAAGTAATTAAGCACACAATATGTAAGTAGGACGTTTACTTATTAGTCGGTCGATCAGTGTTTTTTTTTTCGGTGGGAAAATCATCTTATGACATCCCCAGCTCTTGAGCGAGGCGGCAGATAGTGTCAGACTTTTACTGACTAAAAACCCACTCCTGTTCCTTCATTACCTTTCGTACCGGGGCCGACTCTTCCTTTCAGAATCAGACCCTTGGCCCCAGTAGGCTTCGACCCTGCTGGGCCCCTACAGTTGCTGACATCTCCTTGAGGCGCGCGTGGAACAGTACACGCCGCCGACAAGTTGGGCTCGGTCCGGACGGTTACCGGACGGTCGGACGGCGAGCCACCCATAGCTCGCCGTCCGCAAGCCCGCGCCTACGGTGGCCGGAAATCGGGATCGGAATCCCGACGGCGGTTGGGGCGTGAGGACCGTTGCCTCACGCGATCGGCCGCCTCCTTTGCTAGCATTACTGCTTCGCAGAAGGTCGATCAGTGTGCATTTCTCTTCTCACACTTCGCCACTTTTTCGAGTCATCCAATGAGCATGAGCACCCATGAGGGTTTCTAAAGGCCGGCGCCTCTGGTATGGCCTACAGATAGTTTTTCCGGATCTGGGTGTCCTGTTTATGTGAGCCACTGACGCTAGAGGAGTAATTCCTAGTGTATCCACACTACCGTAAACTTTTTTATTAAAAAAAAAAGCTTCGAAATTTGAATCTTTCTGAAGGTCTAACAAGAAGTTTGCAATAAATTTCAAAATCCGAAGCATTTGAACTTAGATCTCATCACTTATACAAGCTGTGCACAGTTTCCCGACCCGCATTAATACAAATTCTCCCTTTTCGATTCGTGTTGGGTTTTCCGGCATTATGGAGACATGTAGCGAGGGCCCGGAATTATACACATTACCATGGAAATAAAAACTAGTCGGGATGTTTGTTTAGGGAAAGAGAAGCCGCAGATGTATCAATATCACATTTATTCCTACCTGGTGAGCAGGGTTTTCTTTTATCTCAAAATACCTACCACTTGAGCGTTTCTATCTCAGTCTTGTACCTTCATAAATACTTATTTACATACTTATGTATTATATACATTCAGTCAAAAAAGTATCGGGAATGGATGATTTGTTTATGGTTCCAAATTCAAATTTTTGTTTTTTTGTAGTTGTTAGATTGGCACAACTGTTTTCCATTTTGGCGCGGAGTTTGAGTTGCATCTTTTATTTATATTAAATACAGTGCTGGTTTTAGTAATATCATATATATTGTGTATTGCGAATTTCATAATGGACAAAAATATCGAACAAAGAGTTTGTCTTAAATTTTGCATCGCCAATGGAATTTCGTGTTCGGAGTCACTGAAAATGTTACAGAAGGCTTACGGTGAATCGACTTTATCAAAAACTCTTGCTTATGAGTGGTTCAAAGCGTTCAAAAGCGGTCGAGATGTGATGGAAGATTTGCCTCGCTCTGGTAGGCCGTCAACGTCTGCAACTGAAGTTAACATCGCAAAAGTGAAGAAAATAGTGACTGAAAATCCCCATTCAACTCTGAGAGAGATAGCTGCCGAACTTTCTGTATCTCACGAGTCGATCCGTACCATTTTAACTAATCATTTGGGTATGAAACATGTTGCTGCTCGGCTAGTCCCAAAAGATCTGAATTTTCTCCAAAAACTCAATCGCATGAAAGTCGCTGAGGACATGCTAGAACGAGTCAGTTCGGACCCAACATTCATGAAACGCATTGTTACTGGTGACGAGACGTGGGTTTACGAGTTTGACATGCAAACTAGTTGTAGCGCCATCTATCGCGTCACATAAGAAAATCCTGAATCGCGCAATCAAAGTTCTCCGCGCGATTAGAACATATAGAACCGCCCGAAATCATCTATCGGGCAGTTGCAGCCCACCAGACGTAACATCCCGTCTGGTCGGAGGATCCTCCCTTTTCAACGGAGGTTTGCGGGACTTTACTCTCTGTTCCACATACCACCAAACTGGTGACCCTCGACAAAGAACGTCAGCGCAGCCTTCGTGCAGCTACTACCTCGTGACGTCATCATCACTTCCTCAAGCTTTCGAGCAGCGAGCCATACAGCCAGCACCCACGGCTATAAAGGGTATCCTGACCACCAGCATGCCTACATGGTCATACCTGGTCATCACCCTCAGCCTCATCAGCGACCTTGGCGAAGCACACTGCATCTTCGGCCAGTCACATGAAGAGCAATGAAGAACCTCTCCTGGTCGACGCAAGCAGTCAAGCCACTACGTCGCACAGCACCGCTCCGACTCACTGGAGCCAGCAGCACTACTCCGACTCACTGGAGCCTGCAGCATCATCCCGACTCACTGGGATAGCACCACCCCGACTCACTGGGGCAACACCGCAGACAGTTCCGACTCACCGAGAACTATGCGGCATTCGGTTCCGACCCACTGGAACCAACTTACCACAAGCTTGGCACGCATCAAGAACCATCGATCTCCGATCTCCGGAGGGGAGTGATGTAGCGCCATCTATCGCGTCACATAAGAAAATCCTGAATCGCGCAATCAAAGTTCTCCGCGCGATTAGAACATATAGAACCGCCCGAAATCATCTATCGGGCAGTTGCAGCCCACCAGACGTAACATTCCGTCTGGTCGGAGGATCCTCCCTTTTCAACGGAGGTTTGCGGGACTTTACTCTCTGTTCCGCCGACCTCCAAATAGTCAACAAGCTTCGGAGTGGCGCCTTCCAACTGAACCGAAACCGAAAAAACCACGTCAAAGTCGATCAAAAGTCAAAGTCATGTTGACTGTTTTCTTTGACTATCGCGGTGTTGTGCACTCTGAATTCTTACCGGAAGGTCTAACGGTAAATAAAGAATATTATTTGAGCGTTACGCGGCGTTTAAGAGAGCGAATTCGACGAAAAAGGCCAAATTTGTGGAAAGAAAATTCTTGGATTTTGCACCACGACAATGCGCCTTCGCACAAGGCTATCATGTGAACGAATTTTTGACCAAACACTCAACAAATACCATCCAGCAACCACCATATTCACCAGATATGGCTCCTGCTGACTTTTTTCTTTTTCCTAAACTCAAATTACCACTTCATGGCACCCGTTTTCAATCGATAGAAGACATAAAGGAGAATTCGCGGCGAGAACTGAACTCAATTCCGAAAGCAGCGTTTAAAAAATGTTTTGATGAATGGATTATTCGTTGGCGCAAGTGTATCGTTTCTAAAGGAGCATACTTTGAAGGTGATAAAATAAATTTAGATGAATAACAGACATTTTGTGTATTATTGATCTTTTCCCAGTACTTTCTTGACAGAGTAGTACACCAAGTTCGTTTACATTCGGTTAATATGTAATTCGATTCTATAATAAATTGATCCGGTTCAAATTTGATGATGTAGCGACATCTATGGCGTCACATAAGAACTAATCCTGCATCGCGCAATTAAAGTTCACCGTGCGATTGGAACATATAGAACAGCCCGAAATCATCTATCGGGCAGTTGCCCACCAGACATAACACCCGTCTGGTCGGAGGATCCTCCCTTTTCAACGGAGGTTTGCGGGACTTTACTCTTTGTTTCGCATACCTCCAAACTGGTGACCCTCGACAATGAACGTCAGCGCAGCCTTCGTGCAGCTACTTCTTCGTGACGTCATCTTCACTTCATCAAGCTTTCGAGCAGCGAGCCATGCAACCAGCACCCACGGCTTTAAAAGGTATCCTGACCACAAGCATTCCTACCTGGTCATACCTGGTCATCACTCTCAGCCTCATCAGCGACCTTGGCTAAGCTCACCGCACCTTCGGCCAGTCACATAAAGAGCTATGAAGAACTTCTCCTGGTCGACGCCAGCAGTCAAGCCGTACGCCGCACAGCATGCTCCGACTCAATGGAGCCAGCAGCACTACTCCGACCAACTGGAGCCTGCAGTATCATCCCGACTCACTGAGACATCATCACTCCGACTCACTGGGGCATCATCCCGACTCACGGGTACAGCACCACCCCGACGCATTGAGGCCTCACCGCAAACAGTTCCGACTCACCGAGAACTATGCATGAACACGCATTAAGAAGCATCAAGAACCATCGATCTCCGATTTCCGGAAGGGATTGATGTAGCGACATCTATGGCGTCACATAAGAACTAATCCTGCATCGCACAATTAAAATTCGCGTGATTGGAACATATAGACATATCAAACAGCCCAAAATCATCTAGCGGGCAGTTGCCACCAGACATAACACCCTTCAGGTCGGAGGATCCTCCTTTTTTAACGGAGGTTTGCGGGACTTTACCCTTTGTTCCGTATATTTCCAAATTGGCTGGATTCTCGCTCGGAACAAATATTTTTATGACCTACAGATAGTTGTTCCCAGTCTGGGTATTTAATGTATATGAGTTTCCATTTTTGTAAACGCACCCACGATACAGGAGTACCTACCTAATTCCTAATGTGAGGCAACGTTTTAAAATATATATAAAAAAATATATTAAAAGACCATGAAATATCTCAGATTTTCTGATTACAAATTTTCGTACTACTCGCACACAGTACAGTCTTGTACTGTAATTCTATAATTGTTACCACTCGACCACCACTGCTTCCAAAAATCCCTGCAATATCGCAACTCGATCATTGCTATACGCCTTTACGCAGGCGTTCGTACGGAAACATAGTTTATAACAATAGCTTTGTTAATTGACAGTTTGAACGACTGACGGAAGAATCTGATCCACCTGACGGAAATGGTCACTGAACTAAGTCGAAGGTTGAGGTCAACTAAAGGTTGTCTTGCTTATTAGAATTGCAAATACAACCGTTCCTGAGAGGACGTCATTTCGTTTCAACTATTTTAAACTAGTTAACCACACAGTCGTGTCCTGTCCTCAGCTGTTAAAAAATCACAAAGAAAACTGCACTTTACGTATGGCATTATTTTTCTTTTTTTTTACCTCGAACCTCACTCGGATGTTTGTTTTTTCTTTTAACAATACAAGAAATTCCTCCAGCCCTTCTCAAGTGATTAACGCTTTTTTTTTAATAATAATCCTTTTATTGTTCAGAAAAAACATGACATAATACAATAAAATACACTAACCTCCACACTAGGATTCCCTGTGTCGTGGAGGTTAGTCTCTTTCGTCATAACATACACTGTACAATAATAGGAATAAAAAAAAAAAAGTAAAGTAAAAAATAAAACAAAAAAGTGCGAGTGGTACATGCGCGATGAGTTTGTGTGAGTAAGTTTGAGAGTGTGTGTGTATATAGGTGAGGGTGTGTGTGTATTGGGGGTGTGTGCGAGTGTAAGCATATATGTGAGAGTGAGTGTGTGTGTATTTCAGTTTGTATGAGATTATGAGTACACGGGTATGGGTGTGTGTGTCTATATTTGTGATGTACATGAGTGGGTTCGTAAACAGAAATAGATAGTTATATAAAAATAGTAATAATAGATAAGTGTGTGGTTTGTTATTTATTTGGATTTTTTAAAAGCGATTCTGTGGTGTCGTAATTCAGATTTTTAAGAAATTTTATTATATGTGTCTTACATGAATGCTTTGTCATTTGTAGGATGTTTAGTTCCCTATTAAGGTTGGAGTAAATAAATGGACCCATAAATCGAAAGCATCTTTTGCCGAATTCGAGTCTGGTTCTTGGTTTCTGCCATATCGCTTTCCTGCGAGAACGGCAACTACTTTGGGTTGTCTTGTGAGCATTTCTATGGAACTTGATTGCTACAGCCAAGATATAAAGTTGCCTAACACGCAGTACATTGCATTCCGAATAAAGAAGATTAGTGGGAAATCTCATAGGTTTCCCATAAGCTACTTTTAGAATGGCCCGCTGCGAGCGTTCTACTTTTATCAGATGACTCTTATGTGCAACTCCCCAAGTTGTAATGCAGTAATTTAGAATAGGCTCACATAATGTGTAGTAGACCATCCTCAATATCTTATCATTTGCAATTTGTCCCAGCCTTTTAAAAATGTGCAGCAGTTTTCTTACACGCCCATTTACATGCTGGATTTGCTTAGTCCAAGTAATGTATTGATCTATGTATATACCAAGATACTTCATATGAGGTACCTGTTCAAATGCTGGACATGAGCAAGCAGACTCTTCACGGTTATTGCAGGTATGTAATGTAACGGCTAGATTGGATGGACAGGGATTTTTTTTGCTAACATTAAAGTTGATCACTTTAGTTTTGTCAACATTAAGTGTCAGCAAATTATAGGTTAGCCATGTAGCTACCTGATTTACTCCTGCCTCTGCCGCTTCATGAACAGACTCCCAGGACCTTCCATAAAATATAATGGCGGTGTCATCGGCGTATGTAAATATTTGAGCATTCTGTACTGGTAGGGAACAGAGACTGTTTATATAAATAACAAAGAGAGTAGGCCCAAGAACGCTGCCTTGTGGTACGCCATAGTTGAGGCTAGCATATGCACTATAATTATTATTTATACCCAGTCTCTGTGTACGGTCTGTTAAATATGATTGGAACCAGTCAAGAGCTGTGCCACGGATACCAATACTCTCCAGTTTTTTTAAGAGAATTCTTCTAGAAACTGTATCAAAGGCTTTCGCCAAGTCCAGGAAGACGCCAGTGCACTTATAACCATCGTCTAGTTTGGAAACAACGAAATCCACTAAATGTGTCACTGCATCCTCCGTAGACCTGTTTTTGCGAAAGCCATATTGATTGTTGGATAGTATAGTATTCTTCTCTAGAAAGTTCAGTAACCTGGTATTCACCATTTTTTCGAGAATTTTTGATAAGGATGTGAGTAGGGAAATTGGTCGATAATTCGATGCTATTGTTTTGTCTCCGGATTTGAAAATTGGGCAAACATTAGCCTTTTTCATTGCCATAGGAACTGTCCCCGTTGTAATGCTTAGGTTACATATAAACGCTTGAAAGCGCTTAACAACGAACAGCACTTTATTTTTATTAGCACACAAGCTGATCCGGCGAACTTTGTACCGCCTAATAATAAGCATAACGGCATCTACTGGCATTACCAGAACAGCATAATTCATTTTATAATGACATTTTAATTAGAGATGGTGTTGTATTCGGATTTTTTTTCATGATTTTTTCCATTTTTTGTCACCGTTTGAACCTTCCCTGGACTATCCCGAATATTTCAAGACCAAAATTAGCCAAATCGGTCCAGCCTTTTTGAGTTTTAGCGAGACTAACGAACAGACGACGAACGAGCCATTAATTTTTATGTATAAAGATAAATATAGATAGATAAATATTAGCTTTTGAAAGCTCCCGTGTGCAAGTAGACAATGATCCCAAGAGAACATACTCCCAGGATAAATCCTATTGGAATACCTGGGTACCAAATTCTGGAAGAAACGCCCGGGTGTCACAATTGTGTGGACCGCCCGGAGGAAACGGTGGAGCATATGGAGGTGTGCCCCGCTTGGGCGCACCGTCGTATCCTCGTGGAGGTAATCGGTGGCAGCGACTTCTCGCGTCGGGCCCTGGTTCAGGCTATGGTCCGAAATGAAGATGAATGGTGGCTTCCTCCTAACGAAGGAGGAGGCCGCACACGTGAGGGAACGAAGGTCCTCACGCCCCAATCGCCGAGATTCTGACCCCGACTACCAGCCACGGTAGATGTGGGCTTGCGGACGCAATGGGTAGCTTGCCGTCCGGCTGTCCGGTAATGGAAAAAGGGCCGATGCCCGCTAGCTAGGACCGTGGGGAATTTCTGAAAAGGAAACCCGTAGTCCTAGAACGCAAGGGACAATTGAAGGATATAGGTGTGGTTTTAGTCAGTAAAATATGTATGTATTAAGATTTATCTATAATGTGTATGTATTTAGAAATATTTAAGTATGTTTATCAGTTGTCTAGTAGCCAATTTTAAACAAAATCTGTCTCGCTTGCCAAGACGCCGTTTTCTATGGCGGCTATACGGGTGTCGTGGCCTTTGATATCAAAGACCATAACGGACTTCTCTTTCATAATAGCAGCTTTATTGAAGCTTTATGCTTATGCTTCGTGGTTGATGAAGATATTTTTTTTCCCATATTGGTTTACCAGAACTAAAATATTGCATTTTGATACAATTGGAGAAAGTTTGTCATTACGACGAGGCAGAATTCGCCCGAGTATTAATAATAAATTTCCATTGATATTAAACGACGTTTTTCAATACACGAACGAAGATATATATAAATAAATGTTGACGCGCGAATCGTGTGTGTCACTCAGCACCCAGCCTGATACGATAAATGTAATATTAAACTGTGGCGGGGGTGAGCTCACGTACTTTTCCACACTAGTGAGAAAAACAGTAAATTGCGTTTTCGAGTAAGTGTATTAAAAAGTATTTAATTTGGCAACAAAAAAAATTGCATATATAATCCCCATTAATACTAGCATCGAACCAATAGTATACCTATGTACCTACATATATATACCAGCAATTTATAATGTACAATAACATCGGGCTTGTGAAAGGCTTCCACAAACAAATTGTTATGCAGTAACACGTGCGTCATGTTTCCCAAACTTCTTTGTGAGCTTTCAGCCTAACTAAACCCAGTAGAACACAACGTTTTAGGCACAAAATTGAGTTATGTTTCACGGTTTTTCTTTAATAACAGTATATTATAGGTAGGTATATATTTTTAACCGACTTCAAAAAAAGATAAAACAGTTTATATCTTAAAATACAATTTCCGCAATAAAATCATGAATTTCACCGTCAAGGGTTGCATTGATTGAAAAGATTGAAGACAAACACTTGAGGGACATTCAGTAATGAAAAATTGAGACATTTAATTTTGTGCGTATAGTTTTATAGACTTTTTATCACGAGTGTCATCCACGAGTGAATTATTAGTGCACAACACTTTACAACCTACCCTTTCTAGGCGTGTAGGCGCGATGGTTCTGAAACAACAAAGCGAGTACATTCGAAATTATTTATGTACACTTTAAAAGGCACCGCGTTTGGTTCCGTACATATTTTACCCACGGCCTGACATAAAATATGTAATATTAAAATCATTCGCTTGTTTTTTGCCGATAAATAACGTTTCAGTGCATCATAAAGGTTGCAAAATATTAAACAATGTTTCATTTTGGTTCGTTAAATATTTATAGCTATATTGAATTAAATCAGATCAATAAGTACCTATTTATTTTAATAATGATGTGTTGATGATATTCTTAAATAAAATACAGTAAATATCGTGCCAATGAATGTGATATCTCAGATAGGTATAACGGTTATAAATCTCTGCATTCACACTAATATTTCCGATATATTGATATTCAAAATATATCAAAGGTAGACTGAATTCATAAAGAAATGCATAGTGGCTCAATTTGCTAGAACGAAAAATCGATGCATTAAATTATGATGTCCGGTGAAAAGCAACGCAAACGAAAATATAAATGGAAGAGTATTTTCAGAAATCAAACAGTTATCTTGACAAAAACAACTTCACAGCCAATGCAGATGAAATCGAATGAAAATCTAGTGACGGCATAATGGGCTATTTCGAATGAGCAACAGCGAGCAGTCAGCAAGTTCGTCGATGTAGCCATCTCTGGCTGTTTTTACTCGGAAAACTTCATCAAGTGCCATTATCAGTTAGTAAAGTGCAGTAAAAGTGAGTAAAGTACTCATTAGTCATGGCTGTGTAGAGATTTAGAAGTTGGCGATTCAAGATCCCATTCAAACTTGAAAAGCCTACTTACATTACGCTGCATGCGCCGTGAATTAATTTAATCGCAGTATTATTTCATTTGGTTTACTTTTTTAGGGTTCCATACCTCAAAAGGAAAAAAACTTTGTTGGCTGTCCGTCTGTCTGTCCGTCTGTCTGTCAAGACCCTTTATCTCGGAAACGCGTAGAGGTATTGAATTGAAACTAATAGCATATAGTCAAGTCCGTGGTCCCTTGATGCTGTAAAAAAATCAACTTCTAATTTAACTTTAAAAAAAGATACGGTCGTTTATGTCGCAAAAAAAACGTATATTTCGACACTCTCAAGGAAATCAAAATTCATAGGGTAGTTCTCGTTGACCCAGAATCCTGAAATTTGGCACAAAGCAAGGTCTTATAGGACAGATATAGGAATAAATCTGAAAACAGTAAATTTGATGACACGTCACAAAAAAAATATTTGCGATTCGGAAAAATCTTCGAAACTCCACTCAGGAATTGAACTGTTTACATAGGTAGGTTTGTACGGAGCCCTAAGGGCGCGAGTCCGACCTGCACTTGGCCAGTTTTTTTATAAAACTTTGCCTCATGCTAGGTCGTGGGTACGCTCACAATCATGATCACCTAAATCATACAAATATTTGTTTTGTGCGGAAATCAAACTCGTGACAAGTAGCGTAGCAGACATTCGCTCAACCACTGCGCCACCATTTTGCAAACCTTTACTGGAAATCGAATAAACGGTTTTCAGTTAATAACAAACTAATACGTTCATATTATACTTTAAGTGGTAATTAGTACCTACATACTTTTTTTCTGGGGAAATGAAATTTTCAAATAATATCTGCCGCTCTGGGCGGAGCAAAAAGTCAGACTTAAACCGTTTAGAATAAAAAGTTATTGAACTAAAACACGATAATACAGTTAATTAGCTAACAGGGAAACCACATAATGCTGAAGTAGCCAATGTCAAACAAGCGTGTCTTAAACGTAGTCTTTAATCTTGTAATATGCCTTTTTGATAAGGTTGGATATAGATTTTGAACTTCCCTCATTTTTTTTGTTGGGAAATCATCAATTGACTTCTCTGGGATGAAGCGAGAGGGTGTGTGAGTCTTTTACTGACTAAAACCTACCTGTGTTCTTTCAGTTGCCCTTTGGGTTTCAGGGCTGCAGTGACTTTTTCGAACAGTCTCTTAGTCTTGGCAGGTATCAGCCCTGCCTGGTGGGCCCCGCTTATTATGCTGACTTCCCTTTGAGGTGCGCGTGGAACAGACAACAGGTACGTACACCTGCCAGTTAACAGTCATCTTTAAGATGGTATATACAATAACTATCTTGTCATCAAGGTCATTATCAAGGTCAACCGAAAGTTATCCACAATTGGACATAGGCCTATCCCAAGTGCGCCACAACGATCGGTCCTGTACGTCTCGCATCCGCCAGATTCCCACAACCCTCACCAAGTCATCAGTCCCCCTTGTAGGAGTCGGTCGCCGTTCCAGGACCTTTCGGTCCCACCGACCATCTAATTTGCGAGTAATGTGCCCTGCCTACTCACTGCCTCTTAATTTTGGTGATTCTTGGGGCTATGCCAGTAAATTTGGTTCTCTTACGAATATCAAGGTACTTGACTATAGTTTCCATAGATCCTTGAATATATACAACATTAGTTTTTGAAAAATGTTATTGAAGAATATAATATTGCTCATTTTAATACAATTCCTACCTAAGTTCCGGTTTTTTTTTTTTAATAATTAATAAACTCCGGAGGAATGTCCATATTAATATATACGTTTTAGATCAATGACCCCAATTCAATCTACCTAATATCATTGAACATAACCCTCAAAAGGCACAGCTCTACCATACAAAAACAAAAGATAACAGTTCTCGCTAAAAGGTTTGCAACCACTAGTGGGCCACATTGGATTAAAGGAAAATAACTGACGCAAATAGACGCTGACATATCCGTAACATGGTTCCGTGAAACGAACATCCGACGAAGGATTTAAGCCCAATTTTTTCCCTTTGAAAGCTTTGAAATAGCAGTGGGCAGGCTAATTAGCAACCAGAAGTTAGGCCGCTTGTACACACATGTTTGGCCACACAATCTATGGTTTATTGACCGTGTGTAGTTGTTCACACACGTGTTGTCTCTGGCACGATAACTCCACCGCGGTGTATGCAACTTTTTTGTCATCAAGCTTTCACAGTTTCACACGGCAAGTTAACTGTGACTTTTCACGTCACAAAAACGTGTGTGTACAAGCGGCCTTACGGGAGCAAAAAAGCCGTAATAACACTTTTGATTCTTCGAAATCTTGATAACGATTCTGTGATTTTATTGACCATCATCTAATGAATGATTGGTTGGCTAAACATAATGCACCCAACATATTTTTAAGGTTCCGTACCCAAAGGGTTAAACCTATTACTAAGACTCCGCTGTTCATCCGTTTGTCTGTCTATCTATCTGTCCGTCTGTCACCAGGCTGCATCTCATAAACCGTTATATTAAACAAATGAAATTTTCACAGATAATACATTTTTGTTGCCGCTATGACAATAAATCCTAAAAAATAGGATAAAATAAATATTTAAGGGGCTCCCATACAACAAAAGTGATTTTTTGACTGTACGGAAGCCTTCGGGCGTGAGTTCGGCTCAAACTTACGTCAGCCAACCTGTTTTACAAAATAAATGATTGATTGATTGAATCTACGAATCTTTTATCTCAGTCAGCACATCTGTCCTGACAGACATTAGAAATAAGAGTGATTAGACATCGACAAAGAATATAAGAATGTACAAAAAACGTAGACATATCCTGGTTAAACTCACAAAAAAAAAACTGTCAACGAGTGTACACACACCGATTCCCTTAAATCACGAGCCTGCTGACACATTCCATTTCAGTTCATTCCGAGATCATGCGGGCGGAGATTTATTGTTTACCGATAAAATATTGTAAGGTAAGTAAACCTTACCTCTACGGAAGAAGAAAACGGTACGAAAATCGCTGTTAAAATTACCTTCTGGCAAACGTTCGCGGCTATTTGCATACTTATACCTACTCACTAGCTTCTACCAATAGTTTCGTCTGCATGGAATTAGTCATCATCATAATCATCATTTCAGGCGAAAGACGTCCACTGTTGGACATAGGCCTCCCCCAAATATCGCCACAATGACCGGTCCTGTGCGTCTCGTATCCATCGGATTCCCGCGACCCTCACCAGGTCATCGGTCCACCTTGTGGGAGGCCTTCCAACGCTGCGTTAGTGCAATTAGTAGTATGGAATTAGTACTTCATCCCATTATAAATTACTAATTACTACCAGCGGTTCATTTATTATTAATTTATTTAATCTTTACGCAACACAAAAATACAAAGGCGGGCTTAATGCCTTAGGCATCCTACCCGTCCAGTCGGCTAATTATCCCAAAGGTATAACTCCCTGGATAAAAAGTGCCTAAAAAATCCTATGAGCTATTTTTCAGGATATGAAATACCCGTATGCCAAAGTTAATCTAAATCCATTCCATAAAATAAAATTATAAATATAACCAACTGTCGTAAAAATGAATGTAAAAATAAATTGATTAAATTATTACTGTCTTTAAATTATAAAGAAAAAATTACTTGATGTAGCAAAGTAGTAGCTAGGATTATCTGTATGTATATATTTACTGTATACTTTCTTATTTGAATATGTAATAATATATAAGTATATATATATAGCATAAGCATAATACCGCTTATCATCAGGTGGGATCGCAGTCAAGCACTGGTTTATATCAATTAAAAAAAATAAAAATATATAAAGTAAATAAATAAATTTATTGTATATATATATAAACGTTATAAATAAACGTTTTTATTATTATTATTCATCCGTTCCAGTGTACAGAAGTAACAAACATACACACTCGCAAACTTTCACCTATATAATACTAGTATGACGTTCTGTCTTCTATCAAAGTGGTTCGACAATATCACACAATAACTAAAGGGGATAATGAAAGGTGACGCCATAACATTTTCCACTAGACTAGCCACATTAATTGTGGGTTTCCAAGTACTGTGGAATAATCTAGAAGCCACGGCGTAAACAAGCAAACAATAAGGGTGGCTGCTAACTAACTAACAGTAGTTATGAAAGACAAGTTGACGTACGCAGAGCATCGTTTAGTTTTGTATCACTTAATTACGCTCTGTAAGTAAACAGACGCTTTCATATTGTTTAATAGAAATATAGCTGTAACTTGCCTATTATTGAGATACTCGTAGTCTTTACTTAGTCTATATTTGGTTTAATTAAACGACTTTCATTGTGTTTCTTGATTTATCTCTGTTTAATAGTCTAGTAGTCTAGGCCGTTTTATTTCTTTTCAAAGAAAACTTATTTATAGTTTTTCTGTTTATAGTAGGTACCTATAGGTACTTAAAATTCTTGTATCAATTTTAAGGGTTCTGTACCTCAATGAAAAATCGGTGACCTCTTAGGATTTTTTTAGGTGTGAAATCATTCAAAGACTTCGGGGTGTAAAATTTTTTTATACGTACTTTTAAACTTAAAATCTTATACCCTTTCTCATAAAAAAGTAAATAATTGATACTCCACTTGGTCATATTTACATACTTTTGATTGAATATTCCTACATCCCCCCCATAACTTGTAACTGGTTGAACCGATTTTCATATAACGTATCTAAGAACCATTGCTAGAAAACCCACTTTCAAAATAAAATAAACCGCACTCAAATCAGTTCACCCGTTCAAGAGCTACGGTGCACACACAGCCACATACACAGCAGTTAAACTTATAACACCCCTCTTTTTCCGTCAAGAGTAAGAAAAAAGTCGCTACATTCAAAGAGTTTCTAATAATGTTTGTCCCTCAGTTTCAATAGTCTTCTTAGTCTATGGACGCCTGACGCCGCTGCATAGCAAAAAGCAAGATTAACTAGACAGGCGCTTCCAAGTTCAAACAGGCAAAGAATAAAAAAAAAATAAACGCTAAGCGCTGTCTCTAGCCAGCTAGGGTGGCCAGGGCTATTAACGTTTACTGCTTCTCTTACAAAAATGCTACTTTAAATTGTAAAGAAATACGTGTAAACTTTTTTTTAAATAAATAATTTTGAAAACAGATGAAAAGTTGATAAATACTAGCAAGCTCTCTAAATAGCTGTAAACATAGATGGAGTAGGTTTATGTATATAATTTGCACCAGTGGAAAGCCGAAGCGAGTTTCTGGTTATTTTTTTTATAGTTCTAATATTTGGTCTAAAGATAAAACCTTAAAAGATCATAGTTTCCCAATTCTGGGCAATGGCCCCCAACTTTTTCCGGCTATTCTTTTTCTAAAAAAAAATCACTTAATATTACTTTTTATAAAAATAATAGATACGCAAGAAATAAAATTACCAATCAATTCCTGTAATAAAAATATAATTAGACTTTAACACTGTTTATGGTGAATGAAATTATTTTAACAAGTTAAAAAGCTTTTTTAACTTGGTTTTACTTAACGCAAAAATATTAAGTACTCGAAGTTATTTATTTAATTTATAAATTCAATTATTAAAGAAGTAATTGGAATAATTCTATTAAAAAATAACTTTTAATAAATATCGAAAATTCCAGTTTGTGTGAAATTCAATTTTGCCCATTAATACCGAGAATTTTGAGGGATTTTAGCAGCATGAAAGTAAAAAGGAAGACAGACTTTCTTCAAAACTATTCATTTTTAGGGTTCCGTACCTCAAAAGAAAAAAATCCTTATAGGATCACTTTGTTGTCCGTCCTCCTGTCTGTTTGTCAAGACCCTTTATCTCGGGAACGCACGGAGGTATCGAGTAGAAATTAAAACCATATACTCAGGTCTGCTGCCCCTTGAAGTTGTGAAAAAATCAAACTTCTTAGTTAACGAAAAAAAAAGAATACGACCATCTATGTTGCAAAAGAAAGGGTATTTCGACACTCCCAAGGTTATCAAAATTCATAGGGTACTTCCCATTGACCTAGAATCTTGAAATTTGGTAGTATAGGAAAAAAAAAGTTTGGGTCTCATAGCACAAGTATAGGAAAAAATCTGAAAATAGTAAATTTGTAATTACGTCACTAAAAAAACTTTTTTTGTGAATTGAACAATTCGGGAATTGAACTGTTTTCACAGGTAAGTTTGCACGGAACCCTCAGTGCGCGAGTCCGACTCGCACTTGCCCGGTTTTTCATCAATAAATTTTAAAAATACATAATGTTGCTTTAGTTTTAGATGAGTTTTTTGATCCTACTACATCCTTAGCCGAAACACAGGTTTTATAAACCTATCTCGGGCAAGTCGCTAATTATACAAAATTTATCCATTTGTTAAACTTTTATGCACTAGTAATAATCACTGTACAAAGGCGGACTTAATGCCTTAGGCATTTTCTACCGGTCGACCTTAGGGTGGTGCAGAAACATAACATGGTAGGTGCAGCTTAATGGTACAGATATGGAAAAGAAATACAATAATAAATATATACTTGATACATACATACAATTTAACAATGTAATTATGAGAAACGAATCCAACAAATCAACGCTGTGATGATTACAGCAACTTCCTGTGAATGTTTTCACGTGCCCTCACCTTAAAAGTGAACCGACTGGACGCCATCCTGATGTTCAGCGGGAGCGCATTCTAAAGAGAGATTGCCTGGACAAAGAAAGAGGACTGGATAAACCCAGAGCGATGTGTGGGACATCGTAGATCGGAGATTTTTTTTATGACCTGGGAAAAGAAATTGGATTTGAGAAATCAAATAAGAAGGAGAAGAAGGTTTATCCAGAAAAGAGAACAAGGTAGCTAAGGCTCTTAGCGCTCTACGCTGTCCGATGGGTAACCATTTTAAAAGAACGTTGCTCAGATACATGAAATAAAGTGAATCATAATTCTAGGTTAATAAAGTAAATTTTCTTTTAGTTCTTAAATATAAGTTAATTTTAATTATTGCTTGGGCACAAGCATAATTATTTGCTTAAGATTTACTTGTGGCGGATACATGTAACTATTTTGTGTAAAAGATGAAATAAAAAAAAAGATTATTATTATATTACTATTATAGCGTACATTCTGTTCAGTACGAACACTAATAAAGATTAATCGAAAATTTCAGATATTTCTTTTATAAATTACTTGAGCCACAAAGGAAAATGATCACTCTGGTATATTGATTATGTAAAATAATTACTCTGGTACATTGACTATATAAAATAGAAACTAAGTAAACGAACAAAATTGAAATTTTAAATTAAGAATTGTAATTGGATCTGATTCATATCGAAAGAAATTGGAAAATAGTAGAGATAATAAATATACTTGAACACTATTTTTGAAATTATTTCTCCGCCTACGATTTGACGTCAAGCCTCATAACAAGGGTTGATACAGTATTAGGTATTTTTTAAACCTACACTACGCAGTACTTTATAACAGAAAAATCAAATGAAACTATTCCTGTGATCCCTCTGGAAATCAAACCACCACCACCAGAGTAAAGTCATTATAACTTTTCATATAAAATAAGTAGAGATGTACGTAATTATTTTAACTAGTTTTCCTATCATGTATAGGTACCGGCACGGATCTTGAGCGCTGAATTCTACAGTTCTACTTGTGCAGAAGCACGCAGAAGTGAAATATTGGGTCTCTTTAGTGGTATGAAAAGAGATGCGGGAGCGAGGAGTGCAATCCTTGTACAGCGATTGGCTCGCCGATGTTGCACGATGTGCAAAGCGATCCCCGCTCTTTCGCCGAGCGCTCAAGATTCGTGCCACTATCTACACCTACACCTACAATACAATTCAATCATCATCATCATTTCAGCCGAAAGACATCCGCTGTTGGGCATAAACCTCCCCAAGTGTCGCCATACCGACCGGTCCTGTGCGTCTTGCATTCATCGGATTCCCGTGACCCTTATTAGATCGTCATCAGTCCACCTGGTGGGAGGCCTTCCAACGCTACGTCTTCCAATACATACATAGTCGCCACTTCATAACTTTTAGGCCCTATCGACCATCAATCCTGCGTCCTGCCCACTGCCACTTAAGTTACAATTCAATAGTGAGTTACTATTCATAAATAAGTTAATACATGTCACAGAAACTATAGTCAAGCACTAGTTTATATAACTATTATACAATACTTTAAAAAAAAAACTTCACAGAATGGAGAGACAAAATCGAGATTTTTTCTAAGATACCATATGTCACCGATAGCATTACCATGGTGGAGACAGAAAATTGAAACTGAGAATGAGTAAACCATTGCAAAAGAGTCACCGTGACTCTGGAAAGCAATGAGCAAATGAAGGAACACGGGTAGATTTTAGATAATAAATATCAGACACGTCTTTTCGATTCACCCCGAGAGTGGGCGAAGTTATTAAATGATTTCCCAACTTCAAATAAAAAGGACTTTACGCCAAATAACGCCATTTATTTAAGGATCGGTGAATCCTTTCGCGAGCTTTTAAATGTGGGCGTCACCTTACCCTCCTCACCCTTACATACTTATCTACCTATTATTGAAACCGTAGACATTTTGTTGGCATCGCTGGATTTTGTAGCCTTTGTATCCAAAGGTGGCCGTCCAATGAGTTTCGTCAAAATTAATTTCAAACCCTCTGAGAGAATCCCAGCAATTCCACTTATAGTGAAATAGCGATTATTTGTCACGTAAATATTTACGGGTGAAAGGATTTTGAGGGTTAGGTGTTTAGAGAAATTGTATTCAAAATGGATATAGGTTAATTGAAATATCTGCCTAAATTCTGGAAGGTACCTACAATGATGCCAAATTAGTTCGTTACGCCGCCTATTGTAATAAACCGTACCCGTCAAACGGCTAATAGCTACTTTAAACTTACGTTTGCTTCAGAGTCTGTATTTCCTTTTCACAAATATTTATATTAGCATACTAGCTGCTTTAGTGGCTTCGCCCGCGTATTTGTAGAAAATTATCCCAAGGAAACTTACTCCAATAAGAGTCAAGACATGGTCTACTTGTGTACCTAGTTTCGTCAAAATCAGTTCAGCCGTTCGAGCGTGTAGAAGTAACAAACATACACACAAATTTTCACCTACTTAATATTAGTGTGATATAAATGTGGTCGCACTGAGCTCGGATTGCGGTGGATTACGACCTTTTCCCTCTGCTAGAGAGATTTAAGTTCCAGTAGTGGGAAAATTAATAGGCTGATTATGCTAATTGTCATTGATCACATTTCGAGACAACTTTTGGGGCTAAGAATAGAAATACAATAATTCGTTTGTGTGCGCCTCTCCAGTCGTTTTTATACGTAGCTATAAATTGTTGTTCATGCCGAGGACCCAACTAGCGAGTTATATATAAGTAACTTAGCATACTTCGATTTTCTTAGATTTTTCAATGATTGCTCCATACGCTGGGTCCTTGGCATAGAAAGTGTTAAAAAAGGGGGAGTAGAAAAATAGAAAGGTACATAAAAAGAAAGATAAGATGGAACTAAGAAAGAAAATAAAACAAAGAAAGGAAGAAAAAAGAAAGAGAGGAATTATTTATTTATTTGAGATGATAAATTATTTTACTGTATTGTGTTGTCTTGTATTGTTGTGTTATGTGTTGTATTGTGTATTGTTGTGTGTACTGTGTTGTTGTATTGTTGTGTGGTGTCTCGCTGTTAGCGATAAAACCACCATTGTACCCATAGATTTAAGTTTATGTATAAGTTGTGTTACTTTTGTAGTGTTGTTGGTGTACAATAAAGTGTATTCTATTCTATTCTACTTCAAAGTAAATCAAATAAGAAAGTTGAGAGGTTTTGTCTTCTGCCTACTCGGAGTATGCCGATAGGAACTAATATTAGAAATACCTCGCTGCACGTCCGTCGCTATAATTACTGTTAAGCTATCCACACTCCCCAGATCCTATAATGGAATAATAATACTCGTTCTGGAGCGTGACTTGGCTTTCAATTCCCGTGGTGCCTACACGTTCTTAGGGTGCGTTCAACATACACTGCAGACAGCACAACGCTAGCGCCCTCTAGTGCTCTAACTGTTAAGATTCTTCAATGTTTTGCCAAGAACAGAACAAAGCAAACTATGCGTAGAAATTCTTAACCAATTAATTACGTTTGCCTTTAAACTCTTCTAGGGTTTGAGGCCAACTGGCCCGGAAGTTTATAGCCCCAATTCTCTTCATCCCATATTTCAATTACCCTTTATTTTCTGTGGGAATTCTTCAAATGACTCCTTCCGCTTTGAGTGGAGTGAAAGGGTGTCTCAGGCTTTTACTGGCTAACACCCACTCCTGTTCCGTTATTTGCCCTTAGCGTTTCACGGCCGCGGGATTGATTGATAAAGTTACCGTGGCAGGCTTGGTTCTAGTGGGCTCCGTCCATATTGCTGACATCCTTTTGAGATGCACGTGGAACACAACTAAATAGTGCCCTAGTTTTGCAAAGCAGCAGTTTATCGAATGCCTTTATCATTACTTATTAACCCGCTTACCCTTCCGTATTCTTGTGAACAAATCTAAACAGAAAAAGGAAGAAAACCCTAAAAAATAAATAAACCGAAGTTACTATTATTATAATGACTTTAGTCACTTTATATATGTATAAATTATATTTTCAAATATTTCAATAAATATATATATATATATACAGTATCCCACCGGTACCGGGACAGGGTCCAAGTTACCGATGGTCAGGTCTCCAGAGAAAGGAACCTCGTAACAATACGAGCCGTGTCCACAACTACCGTAGTAAGTAATTATTATTATAGTAGCGACAAGAAAGCCTCTCTTTTTGTGGCTCCTCGTGAACTCAAATCAAGCTAAAGCTCATATTAATCCACCAAAAAATGAAAATTACAAACACGTGTAGATTCGCGTTTTGATAAGGAAAATACACAAGTCGTCTCAAGTTCCAAGGTGTCTGAACTCCCTGCGACACGTGTATTTGGTACACATTTCTCTGAATACAGTTTAATTCCGAAACTCGTCTTGTTCCGAATCCTCATTAGGCATTATTGTATCCTGAATCATCTCTAGAAGTTCTGCGACAACCTTCTTAGAGGGTAAATAGGAACATTGGTACTTAGTTAATTAGCGAACTTGTTAGGGTAGTAATTAGACCTGTGTGTGTGGAATTGAAATGTTTTATATTACATTAATTTAATTTCTTAACAAGACGAGTTTATGTAAAGTTAGTTATTTCTTTATGAGCGTTTCTACAAATTCATTTAAATATTACCTCGTTTATAATTTAAACGAATTGGAATATAAACAGTATTTTCTGAAAGATTCATTTATATTTGTTAGTTAAAGAGGGTAATAATCTACCACCCCTCCTCTTATTTAAGGCCCCTAAGCTGTCTCGCCACCCATGGAAAAAGATTATGAGGTCGACAAAAATCTACAGTAGATTAAATTGTGCCATCGGCAATTTTCGTTTAAAAAACCGTCCCTTTTTTGCCTGACTTTTATTAGAGCTATGTGATTTTCTTTATACATGTTTACACGATCATTGACTACGCATGGCAGAATAGCAACTTGTCTTATCAAGTTCGATACCTCTAAAGGGCATCAACCTGTGCGTAGCAAACAGGTTGACTTTGAGTTTACAGGCAATCTTTCAGGGTTCAGAGATCTCGTTAATGTTTACAGCGTACTAAAAGTTGTTAATATCAGAGCTAAGCTGAAATATAACAAAAAATATCACCGTGCTTAAATACAACTACGAATACAGAATGATTGTATCTTTTTTTTATTTTATTTTTATTTTACAGTAACTTTATTTGTATAATTCAATAAAACACTTAACTAATTAAAACCACTGTGTAAGTGTGTCGACACTCTTGCGCCATCCCATCTTTCTAGCTCTTCGTGCTGTGCTGGTGCTGCCGCTGCGGCTGCGGAGAACCTCAAGCGGCGGATATATAACAACCTCTTCGGCAGTTATATTTTTGAGCCGTTTTTAGTTGAAACTCTTGGGCCGTGGGGTCCGAGTGCTCATAAGCTTTTCAAAGAATTATCCAAACGCTTAGTGGACACTTCACGTGACCCAAGAACTGACTTTTACCTCGGTCAGAGATTAAGCATTGCCATACAACGTGGCAATGCCGCCAGCCTTTTGGGTATACTTCCAGTCGCGGAGGAGTTTTATGACACCATATTTTAGCTAGTAGTTTTTGCTTTTAATGTATATATCGTTTTAATTAGTTAAGCGTTATGATGGTATCTTAAATTTTGAAAAATACTTTAAGAAGTAAGGAGTCTCGGGCCCGAATTATATGAAAACTAAATCATTGTGTTTTTGAAATGTCAATATCAGGAATCAAACAACTGATACAAAAACAAACAGTAAATTGAGAACTTCGTCTTTTTTAAAGGTCGATAAAAATTATAATGATTAAAAATATCAATAATTTTATAAAAAAAATAACAAATCCCTGAAGCTTGCCGTATGTCATTACTTCTCAGTATTTTTATCCTCATTAGCGAGACTGTCGGATGATGTTACCATATAGCGTACGTTATTTTTTGTCCAAAATCAACGGGTTCCATTCCTGACTAGAAATATTGAATTTACAAATATCAAACGGTCTACAGAACTTGGCCCCATTTAAATCTTAATTCTTTTGTCGGTGAAGTCGACCACCACACCATATATCGTAATGGAAATTTGCTCCTATTTTTACATTTTTGTTTTTGGTGGGATTTGATTGGTTTTTGTAAATACATTTTTGTGCTCAACTGTAAAAAAATAAACAATAAATAGAAACTTTCACCATGAAACTAATTCACCTGTGTTAGCTCTTATAAAGGTGCTATTCAAACCTCGGCTGCAGGCTGCGGATGCAGGCAGCAAATGCGGCGGTTGCTTGAAGCCGGCTGCATCTGCACAACTGGTTTTCTATGTAGTAGTATTGATTTTTGTGAAAACTATTCGAAAACCGGCTGCGGCCGCACGTCTGCAGCCTCAGCCGATCGCAGACCAGCATTGCTGCGACTACAAGTCGATGCACACGTAGTTACGCCACTTCAACCTGTTTAAACAAGTCCGAAATAATCACTACTCGGAGCTAATAGCGTTCATATTGCATTGAATCGTAGATTTGCGACTGGCAGCACGTGCAGTCAGCTTCGGAAACACTCCCGGGTGCGGATGCAACCAACGCCTGCGTGTCATGCGTGTACTACCTGCATTCACAGCCTGCATCCGCAGCCTGCAGTCGAGGTTCGAATGGCACCTTAATTTTGTAAGGTACCGATTTTTTTTTACTGATTTTTTCCTTTGTATACACCCAAGTACCTCCTTCACGAGCATTACTGCTACGCAGAAAGAGGTGACAGCCTGCCACTCCTCCTCACTTCGGATCATGGCCTGTACCAAGGCACGGCGCGAGAGATCGTTGCCGCTAATCTCCCCCATGAGAACACGGCGGTGCTGTTCCTAAGCGAGATACACCTCTACCGTATGCCCCAGCGTGTCTTTCGGGTGGTCCACACAGTGATGATACCCAGGCAATTCTTCTGCTCGAATCCGGTGCAGGATCCTCCCGAACTCACCATGTTCCGTGAGAACCTGCGTCATGCGGAAGGTGAGGACGCCGTGAGGTATTTCCACCCACGCCATAATTTAGGCGTGCCCAGCACTGAGTTGCGACAGTCGCTGTCGCCATTCTACCATGAGGTCCCGCCGGAACTCTGTCCGCGACTTTTCGCGGCAGCAGAGTTTCGCCCCGGCGTTGCATCTCCACGCGCAAATCGTGCGTGCGTCCAAGAACTGTTGCCTTCAGATCCCATGGTGGTAGGCCAGCAAGGAGGCTGGCGGCACAGTGCGGATTTCTGAATGTCTTCTTCGACCTTCACCGCTTTGAGAGCAGTGGTAATAAAATAAATGGTTATGGATGATAAAGAAGGGTGGTTTTGATACTTCAATTTATTGTACAGTAGACTGTACCCACCCACGTAGCCTACCTACCCTGTTTTATATATCTGTGTGTGTACCATGTATAAAGTGGTCAATACCGTCACGTGGCACAGATTTTATTTGTACCTCGCTAATGTCACTCGATCTTAATTGACACGAATAAAATGTGAACGTGCCTTTCAATTATCACACGGACGAGTAAATTTTAATTGCAAGAATAAAAATATTAATTAAATTGCTCATCAGACAGGTGAACCTTTTTCATGGACTTTAGGTTGGTGTATTTTATATATGTTTTAGGTATATATATTATTGATATCGGTTATTAGTAATAAACCCTAATTAACACACTGGGTACCTGTGCATGTACCAGAGGGCTTAGCCAAGTTGACAAACTACAATCTTTAACGCTAGCAGAAAACCTCAAATGTATGGGAATGACATCATAATTATCATCGTTATGTCACATGGGCAGGGACAAAGAAATTGAAAGCAATACGAACGCGTATGCGCGCGTTCGCTCGGGGTTTAATGAATTAAAAAAGGGGGTTTCCAAAACCACTATCATCATCTATCTGCTCTTGCCCCATATTACTCGGGGTCGGCACAACACGATTTTTTTCTTCCATTCTGTCCAGTCAACCGTCACGCTATCACTAACTCCCTTTTCTTTCTTAACACTTCTCACACAATCCATCGATCTTTTATTTGCCCTTCCTCTCCCTCTTCATCCATTTACATGTACAAACATAACTGTTTTAGTAACCTGCGTTTCATCCCTCCTCTTTCCATAACCATACCAAAACAAACAATTCCCTTTAAACTTTTCAGTCACCACCAAAATGGTAAAAAAGAATTCATCATCATCATCATCATCGTTTTAGCCGCAAGACGTCCATTGTTGGACATTGGTCTCCCTTAAGTGTCGCCACAATGAACGTTCCTGTGCATCTCACATCCATCGGATTCTCACAACCCTCACCAGGTCATCGGAAAAAAAAAAAATTGTACTTCTATCCGCCAATAAGGCAGAGCTGCTTATTTCAGAAACTTCTAATGTTGTCAACTTGGAATTTAGAAGGATTACAAAAATGTCTTGTCGTAGTCCATTAAAAGTAAAAGCATGGAAAAAAACCGTGTCCGATTCGCTCTTGGCCAGCATTTTATTTCATTCCCGTTAATCGGACTACAGTGAATCAATTAATACGATCATCGAACCATTAATAAAACCTTATATCTATTAGCAATTTTAACATACAACTAGCTTCTTCCAGCGGCTTCGCTCACGTGAAAGTAAGTTTCTCCATGCAAACTTTGGACCAACGTTTCATCCCCTTAGGGGGAGAATTTCGGAAAATCTTCTCTTAGTACTCACCTACGTCATAAAAGGATACTGTGCAAAATGTCACCCTCCTAGTCCCAGTAGTTTCGGCTGTGCGTTGATATGTCAGTCAGTCGGTTTCTCCTTTTACATAATTATAGATAAGAGAAAGTAGAGAAGATTTTGATGATTTCCCATTCAAAAAAAATGATTAATATACTTTTATGTACCTACCTGGACTTCGAGGTGCCGCGAAAAGCACGTACAACTGCAGATCCTGGCTGTCACAAGTAGATATTTGACAATCAAAATCTGACACCGGTCTTGCCAAAGGGTATCCTGTTAACCAGTTACTGGGTTGTAGACCATCCTTGTTTGACCTAGGTACTATAATACATGCGTATAAGTCACACAGCTAGGTCATAGAGGACAAAAACCATTGTACTTATCAAAACCTTCATGAACGTTTGGAGGACACATTTTCATAAAAGTAAAATAAAAAAGAAAGTAATATAAAGTATTTTTGAAGTTATTTGCTCAGTGTATTAAAGTGTCCATAAATACTGCGACAGAAATCCAATATATTGGTTTTTGATATTAAAATTAGCGTTTTGCTTTAGTAGAAAAATCTATCCATATTTTTCGTTGAGTCAGTGAGCTGAACATTTCTCTGCGGTAGCAGATTTAGGTGAAATTAATTGTACAGTAACGGGCATCCAGCCGCAACATACATTTTCCATCAGAGGGATTTGCCCGAAGAACACCCTTGAGGGACGGTCTAAATGAGCAATTGAACGCGCACTAAACTCTTTGTATATATAAATATAAATTTGTGTATCGATTGTTTTACTTGGTACTCTATGTTTTCATTCAAAAAACGGAAAGATTAGAAAAAGAGAAAAGGTTCAATCAAGCAGTTAAGCTAATATGACATACGTGTAGGGTATGTCATTTTAGCTTAACTGCTATTGAACCTTTAAGACGGCTTAATAGATATATTTTGAAAACAATTTCTGTTTTGTTTGAATATGTGCTTATGGTAATATGGTCTAGCTAGTGATCCTTACTTAGACATTTTGACATTTGTATATTTATTAATTCTTTATTATACTACTCATAAAACGACGGGATAAACATTTATAATCGTTCATTGAGTGGATCTTATCGCACAGATAACCTGTACAAACAAATTTTTCTATTGCCAAGTTCTACACAAGAATCAAAGATTTTCTCAAATCTAGGAATGAATGCGAGACTTACACGCTTCTGCAGATACTTCTGCAGAGTAGAAGAAGTCATTGAATGATATACCACTTCAAAAAAATCATACTGAGCATACTCAAAAACTGAAATAGATTTAAGATGTGACGAATTTATTTTTTTATTATGATTAAATATTATACTATCTTTCTTTCTTTCTTACTATATTATAAAATTTTATGAAAACAATTAGCTCCCATAAAACTTAAACAAAAGAAACAATAAACGCAAACAAAATAGTAACAACAAATATCACAGCTTACTAAGAAACACAATTAATTGAGACATGAAGGTGTTACAATATTTCACAACAAAACAGTTTCTTGGGGACTCCAACTGGTTCTAATTAACCGCAATGCTGACGAACGATAACTATTATGACGCCTACGATGACGCTTAATTATAACCGAACTTTACAAGACAAGCGACACGGGATTGAATAGTAACTTGGTACTTCTAGTATAACACCTTTATTCTAAAAGATGTTTACGTTATTACAAGTGTAAAATTTCTTAGCATAGCATAGTCGACCTTATAATGTTCCCACTGTTGGGACTCAGGTCTCCCCTCTAGGAGAAGGAATGGGCCGTAACCCACCACGCGGGCCCAGTGCGGGTTGTTGGATGTCACATGTCTTCGAATTTTTGGTTCTAGAACATGTCGGTGTCCTTGCGATGTTTTCCTTCACCGTGAGCAGTGGTGATGAAATAAATTACACAAAGTAATGCGACTGGCTGGGTACCCGCGACCTACAACTTGAAAGTCGGGGCCGATACCACTCAGCCACCACTGTTCTGAGAAAAAAAAAAATGCCTTAACTCATCTGAAAGTGACTGAAAGCTAGTCTTCGTAAAATATACTAAGAATAATAAATCATTTATTCTTAGGCATTTCGGCCCATAGATGTACCTTGAAGACTACGCGCACCTCAAAGAGATGTCAGTAAAACCATAGGAGCCCAGCAGGGCCGAAGCCTACTGGGGCCATGGTTGACTTCCGAAAGGAAAACCCCGGTCCTGGAGCACAATGAAAAGAAGGAATATAGGTGTGGTTTTAATCGGTATAAGTTTGACACACCCTCACGCTCCACCAGACGAAGCTCTCCAGAGCGAGACGATGCATTGGATGTATACCCTTATTAAAAAAAAACCGGGCAAGTGCGAGTCGGACTCGCGCACTAAGGGTTCCGTATAATCCTTACTTATGAAAGCAGTTCAATTCCCGAATTGAGTTACGAAGATTTTTCTGATTTGAAAAAAAAAAAAATTGTGGCATCATTACAAATTTACAGTTTTCAGATTATTTCCATACTTGTGCTATGAGACTTTGCTTTATGAAAAATTTCAGGATTCTAGGTCAACGGGAAGTACCTTATGAATTTAAAATCCCTTGAGAGTGTCGAAATAAACGTTTTTTGCTACATATACGGCCGTATTTTTTTGAAAAAGATTGATTTTTTCACAACTTCAAGGGACTGTAGACTTGAGCATATGGTTTTAATTTCAACTCGATACCTCCATGCATTCCCGAGATAAAGGGTCTTGATAGACATAAAGACAGACGGACAACAAAGTGATCCTATAAGGGTTCCGTTTTTTTCTCTTGAGGTACGGAATCCTTAAAAACAAACCAACATATGTATAAAGTAAATACAACTTATTGTTAGTGAATAAGACTTAGAAGAAAGACTATGTAAGATACACTCCACATTGCCCTATATTCACATCCACTTACAGGGTCGCAGGTCTGCTAAGTATAAACCTAATCATCCTTATAATGTCTCAGGCCAGGACGCCTGAGTCCCAGCAGAGGGAACATTCGTCGAAGGGAACATTGGAAAAATAAAGAAAAATTCAAAGTCTCTAATCTTTAATCTACAAAGCCTCGAGCACAGGCGCAGGGTAGCCAGCCTATCGGTATTTTACAGGTTGCATTTTGGAGAATGTGCGCGAGAATTACATTCATTGCTTGATTCCGCCATCTCCTTTCTACCATTGGACAACCCGACGTACGGCGAGTATCCACCCTTACGTTGTTGAAACTTCAACGGTCCGGACTAAGCGTTTCGCTTTGTCGTTTATACCGCGTACATCGAAGGACTGGAACAATTTGCCTGCTGCGGCCTTTTCGTCCAACTATAATTTAGGTGTCTTCAAGGCTAGAGTGAATAGGCTCTTAATAAACTAGTGCGCTTCACAGTCAATGATTGCATCACTGCTTACCATCACAGTCAAGCACTGGCTTATATCAATTTAAAAAAAAGTTGGTGATCGATTATGGTCAATTCCAATACACTCAGACCCGGAACTCTAATCTGTAGGCCATATAAACAGTTGTTCGATACGAGAATCGAATCTACGTACTACATCAACTAATGCGTCAACCGAGTCGTCAATCTCATAATATTTTAGTAAAAGTAACATCGAAATTGAAATAATTATTTCAGTGAAATTCGCCGGAATATGTTTATGTATACGCCAAACATTCCTCAAAACAAACTACAACTTTGTTCCAGAAACAAACTATGTTCAACATAAAAGGCTTCACTTGTTTTAAAAACAAGTTATTCGGCCAATTATGTCGACAAACATGATTGTAGTGGAACTGTTATTATTCATAAAGCTTCGTAGTGCTACAAAGGGAACAAAAAGGCTGTTTTCAGTACAAAACAATAAGTAACCGCGTGCGGGAGACAGTCGGGCGGTAAATTGTTCACGGGAGCGATTAAAGCGTGGAAATTGTTTCGCAACAATGGTGGTGACACGGTTGCTAAGGACGCCATTAAATCTTTTATCTTGTTTGACAACGAAAACTGTCAATGAGTTTGAGATGCAGTAGGGCTGCACTGAAATTGAAATTTTTATTTCAGTTTTTAGTTTTACTATATATTTTTTTTTAATTTGGTAAATCTGATTATGACATCTTTCGCTCTAGGGTGTAGCGGGAGCACGTGTCAGATTTTCCTTCAGTTGCCCTTTGCGTTCTAGGATCACGAGTTTCGTTTTCAAAAAAGCCCCGCGGCCCTAACTGGCATTTACGCCTACAGTTGGCTACATCACTTTGAAGAGCGCGTGTACACTACGCACTGTCGATGATTTGGGTTCGGTCCGGACGATTACTGGACAGCCGGACGGCGAGCTACCCATTGCTCGTCGTTGTGGAGCGTGGAAAATGTCCGTTCCAAGATGAGTACGTGCACGGTAAGGACGCTGAAACGCCTCTGCAGCCACTCCTCAAAGAGGAGACTTACCGCCATGATTATGGTGTGTTCAAATTATACTATTTGTGTTGTATTATTAGCGTTTAGTGTTTTAGATTAATTGTGATAATGTTTACTTTTACCGATATCCGATAAACTTTCAATTTATCTATTAAAAATAACTAGAACACCAAGACTCTATGGCTATGTACTGTACTTAAGTTTTAAGTGATACAAAACGTAATTAACTTTTACCAAAGTCATCAGTCAGTCATATTTTACATAAGGCTAAAAAGACTTCAAAAAGAATCTCCACACTTGCTTGCTTTTATTTAAAAATCTAATTTCATTTATTACCTTTTTTATTTACGTGGGAAATTATCAAATGACTCCTCTCGATCTGGGTAGGCCGAGAAGAAGTGTCAAGCGGTGACTCATTCTGGTCTAGGACCGCGGTGAGCCTTTCTGGTCTAGGACCGTAGTGACTCTTTCTGGTCTAGGACCGTAGTGACTCTTTCTGCTCTAAGACCGCGGTGACTCGTTCTGGTCTAGGACCGCAGTGACTCTTTCTGGTCTAGGACCGTAGTGACTCTTTCTGGTCTAAGACCGTAGTGACTCTTTCTGCTCTAAGACCGCGGTGACTCGTTCTGGTCTAGGACCGCAGTGACTCTTTCTGGTCTAGGACCGTAGTGACTCTTTCTGCTCTAAGACCGCGGTGACTCGTTCTGGTCTAGGACCGCAGTGACTCTTTCTGGTCTAGGACCGTAGTGACTCTTTCTGGTCTAAGACCGTAGTGACTCTTTCTGATCTAGGACCGCGGTGACTCGTCCTGGTCTAGGACCGGGGTGACTCTTTCTGATCTAGGACCGCGGTGACTCGTCCTGGTCTAGGACCGCGGTGACTCTTTCTAGTCTAGGACCGCGGTGACTCTTTCTGGTCTAGGACCGCAGTGACTCTTTCTGGCCTAGGACCGTAGTGACTCTTTCTGGTCTAAGACCGGAGTGACTCTTTCTGATATAAGACCGCGGTGACTCTATATGGTCTAGGACCGCGGTGACTCTTTCGAACAATTTTGTACATACATTAACTTCTGGAATGTTTTCTTAGTAAATATCTAGCAGTTACTAGATACCACGGCATTTACCGCTATTTATACCCTTTTGATAATTTAAAATTAAAGTTTTACCTTTCAGAAGCAGATGAGTAAAAAGGCTAAAGAAAAAATTAACATCTTAGTAAGATGGCGTTCTTCGTAGAAAAGTTTTTGAATTGAATTTAAAAGTTATTGAATTATAATGGAGTTGAAAAATCGTATCGGCAAAATTGAATTGGGGCAAGTCCAACAGTATTATGTGAATAATTAATATAGAAAATATAATTTCATACCGGTCCCGGCTGACGTAGTCCTACTGTTTTGACGGTTAAAAAAGTTAGAAGTCTGATTGCAGCGCCACCTACCCGGTCCAATTGTATTTGGAAACCAGAGATCCGCTACACATAAAATTACATCGAAAGCAGTTTAGTAGCAGTTAGTTGACAAACACACGTACAAAAGAATATATAAAATCATTCTAGTGTGTGTAAAAAAGTTATGGGTTCTCCGAATTTAGAACAATCCGTTTTTGTATCACACAACGTTGTTTTCATAACTTGTCCACTAGCTGCTGTCAGCGGCTTTGTCTGCACGAAAGTAAAACTATATTTAACAATGGGATTCTTAAAACATCAGACATACAGTATTTTCATTTAAGAAAAATAACGCCTCGTAACAAACTATATTAATATTCTAAATAGTCTCTACCTTCGTAACCTTCGTTCGATTACGGTTGGTAGACATTATTCTTTTTGCTATTGATTTATCTTACAGTCCTTTAAGATATGGCCTAAGTTTCATTTTTATGAAAAGAAAACAAATTATATGCCAGCAATATATGGGAAAAGTTTTCATTCCCCTTTCATTCAAATCAGGGCCTCGAGTCTGCTATTACAATAGTGTCAGAATGGTCTATCATTGATTTCTTAATTGTTGATTTTGTCAAGTTTGTAATCTACTAATATAATGGGGTCATGATAACTTTCCAATGGTCAAAGAATTGGCATAGAATGGTAATCTCGTATATATTGACAAATGCATGTCTTATGCATGCGGTAATCTGCTAAAGTTTTGACAATTCCTTTGACCTACCATTAGAACGTCATTGTGCAGTTATTGCTTTTAATAAGCTCGATATTGTCATTATATCTGTTAAAAAGGTCGTTAGTATGGTCTCGTAAGAGACAACTCTTTTAAGAAAGTATTGACCGATCAATGATCGATCATTATGAATTAGCAGATTTCGAACTTTTAGCAAAATGACAATTGGATCGTGGTGGAATGAAGAATTTATAAAAATAGCAGACTTGGACCCCAGTTCAGCTGTTTATGCATGTCCTTAACGCACATCCAAACATGCAACATACTTGCACACGTAGTGTATGAATTCTATATAATATATCACTAATATCATACGAAATATCCAAATAGCCTTTATAATATTCATGTGAGACATTGTAGTTACAGTACCTAAGCTAATACATAAATTTATATATTAACAAAAAAAAACAAAAAAACGCGCATTGAGGGTTCCGTACAAACTTACCTATTCCTATTAATAATATCCTTCAATTCCCGAATGGAGCCTCAAAGATTAATTGCAAAAATAGTTTTTTTTGTGATCTTTCAACAAATTTACTGTTTTCAGATTTATTCCTATATCTGTGCTATAAGACCTTGCTTCATGCCAAATTTCAGGATTCTGGGTCAACGGGAAATGTCCTATGAGGTTTGATTCCCTTGAAAATGTCGAAATATACGTTTTTTGCGACATAAACGGCCGTATCTTTTTTTTTCGTTAACTTTGAAATAATAATTTCACCTCGATACCTCCACGCGTTCCCGAGACAAAGGGTCTTGACAAACAGACAGACAGACGGACAACAAAGTGATCTTATAAGGGTTCCGTTTTTTCCTTTTGATACGGAACCCTAAAAACGGCGAAGATGAGTCCTTTGGCCGTTCTACGTTAAAATTAGAAATAAAATATCTCTACGGACTTAAATTCACTTCACAATTATTCCTGTCAGTGGTCTCTTGCGAGTTTGACGCGTAAGAAGTCCCTAGCTGTTCTTTTTGTCTTGTAAGGGTTCTCCAAAATTTTATGAATCGTGAATCGTAACAGCACGCGACTAGTGCATGGTTGAGCAATTGGCTGCTCCGCTACTAGGAATTGCAATCCCGCAAAATGAATTCACGTAATCACGCGGGATCCCGCTGCTTATCCTGCACCTTCCAAGCGCCAATCCGCGGATCCCGCAAATTATATTATAATAAATTTAGCGCTAAAACTAGCGCGTAAATCGCGAGTAGCACAAGTGCAACGTTGCCGTTCTGCACAGAATCTTAAATATATCCTACTATAACGCTAAAAGTAGAATTAGAAAAACAGCTTCAACAAGAAAAAGAAATACGAGTATTTATAAAAAAAGCTAAACAACAAGCTTTGTCTTTGAGAAAATTTTGAAGAAAGAAACGACGCTCTTTGAGTCCGATGGTATCAGAGGAGGATACCTGACGCACACCTATGAATATATCCTAAAGGTTCATCTTACTAGCATAGAAGCCGAGAGCGCGTTTTCAGCATCAGAATGTATTTGCAGTTCATTCAGAAGCAGGCTCGGAGATGATACAATAAATGTCATTTGCTTCTTAAGAACGTATTTTCAAAAGTTATCACCATAGGTTAATATAGTAATAGCAACTAAGAGAAAGTTGTGATTTTTAAATCAGTCATTATATGAATAAGACTGAACTAAAATATAAAACTGTTGTTAGGAAAAAGAAAGAAAAAAAATAATACTATTAACACGTTCGACTATGCCAAACATTTAAAGACGAATCTAAGAAGTCCGATTTACTATTACTTACATTTAATTAACAGAAAAGAAATAATTAATTTATGTTGCTTAATGTAAGAAATGTTTAATAAAAGTTGATTTTTACACTAAAATCTGTACTTTCAATTTGATTTATAACATAATGTCAAGGATTTGTAAGGAGTAATCCCGCATATCAATCCCGCGGGATTGAATGAGCCGCGGGATTGCAATCCCTATGCACTACGTGTCGCGGTTTCGATTTCCACACGGAACAAATATTTGTATGGCTTCAGATAGTTATTCCGGGTCAGCGTGTTTTGTGTATATGAGTTTACATGCGTGTGAATTCACTCACGATGCAAGTGTAATTCATATTCAGGAGGCAAACCTTTCTTTAAAAAAAAAGAAAACGTATAATCCGTCTGGAATGAGTCTAAATCGACACGACAGCGCTTCTTACAGCTGCATAGTTCCAAAGATTTAGCGTGATCACGCGAACTAATCAGTCTAAATTAGTACAATTCTAACACACACTCTCGCTCTTCCTAGAGCGGGAGAAGTTATTTTATGATTTCCCACGTAAAAAATGCGTTTTGTAGACCAGCTCTGACTGCAATGTCCCTAGGTTGAAGATAGTATCTAACCAATCATAAAAAATAATCGTATCTTTAGGTACATAAAAAGAATTATTTACCCACATAAAAACAAACATTTACTAGTATTTGGAAAGGCTTAATAAAATATTACGTCTATCGTCTCAAAAACATTTAGTTTCCTTTTTTATTGAATGAAACATGAACGCTACATAAAATTTTGTCTACATGTAAATAAATAAATAATTGTTGATTTTGTATTGACAAATACACAGAAAAATATTATATCTACATATACATATGTATACTTGACAAAATAATTCGAAATCATTTGAATTCATCACCAGTAACGCAAGTATCGACTTTAGCATTGTGTATTTTACCCACCGAAGACACCCCTATCGTCAGGAGTCGCATGATGACTACTGGCCACTGTAGGTGCGGATTTGTGGAGTATGAGTCTTGGGTAGGTTGCCGTCCGGCCGTCCGGTAAAGATTAAGCCCAGGTCGATGGCATGTTGTGTTCCGGAGTGCCGGAGCCTACCTGGGCTGCAGATTGTTCAAAAAAGTCAAACCATCATTATCATATTCCTGCCCTTATCCCGTTTTATTTAGGGTTGGCGCAGAACATTTTTTTCTTTCATTCTGTTCTGTCACCCGTCATGCTATCAATTCATCCATCTTTTCTTTAGTTTCGCTTTCCCTCTCCACCCATCCACATGTATATGTACATACTCATAACTCTTTTAGTAACATGCATTTCATCCCTCCTCTTTACATGGCCATACTGGCGCAACTTTCAAACTTCCTCTAATATACTCATTTCTCACTTTATTCATTCTCGTCACACCACACATCCATCTCAACATTCTCATCTCCACTACTTGCAATCTTTTTTCATCCGTCTTTTTCACAGCCCAACATTCTGATCCATACAGTATGACAGGCCTTATCACGGACTTGTTGATTTTACCCTTCAACTTGAGGGGCATCCCTGGGTCATAAATTGAGAGTTACCACAGTTTTAAAAATAAAAGAACTGTAAGTTTTGGTCAGTAAAAGACTGACACTCAGACAGAAATTAATTGATGATTTTCGACGTAAAAAAGAAAATATTATGTTTTTCAAATTGAGTTTCGAATACCGTAATAAGAGACACAGTAGAAAGAAAATTAGAGAGCGATCGCCGGCGTTCGCTTGGGATTTAATAAATTAAGTGACCATTTGCACTAAATAAATAAAAACGAAACTAAGCAAATAATGACCTTTGGAAATATTTTATTTAAATAATTGCCCAAAAAAAAAATGAGTTGTAATTAAACTTGGAATTAATAACAATAATATTATTAGAGGTTCCTGTCTTTGGAGCCCTAACCACCGGTAGCTTGGACCTTGTTCCCGACAGCGGCGGACAGCTATTTTTTATATTTTTAAATGTCTTTTTTATATGTTTTTTTTTTAAAGAAATATTAAAAAATGTAAATTATATGTAGTGCAGTAACTGTATGTCATGGGTTTTTTTTTTTTGGGTGGGAAAATCATCCTAATGACATCCCCGCTCTTGGGCGGAGCGGGAGATAGTGTCAGACTCTTACTGACTAAAAACCCACTCCTGTTCCTTCGTTGCCTTCGTCCCAGGGCCCCGGGTTCCGCTTTCACACTACCCGTGGCCCCAGTAGGCTTCGACCCTGCTGGGCCCCTACGATTTGCTGACATCTCCTTGAGGCGCGCGTGGAACAAAACGCGCCGTCGACGACTTGGGCTCGGTCCGGACGGTTACCGGACGGCCAGACGGCGAGCCACCCATTGCTCGCCGTCTGCAAGCCCGCGCCTACGGTGGCCGGAAATCGGGATCGGAATCCCGGCGGCGGTTGGAGCGTAAGGACCGTTGCCTCACGCGATCGGCCGCCTCCTTAGCTAGCATTACTGCTTCGCAGAAGGAGGCGACCGCCTGCCACTCCTCCTCGCTCCGGAGCATGGCCTGAACCAAGGCCCGGCGCGAGAGATCACCGCCGCCGATTGCCCCCACGAGGTCACGGCGTTGCTCTGCCCAAGCGGGGCACACCTCCACCGTGTGCTCCACCGTGTCCTCCGGGTGGGCCACACAGTGGCGACACCCGGGCGTCGTTTCCGCACGAATCCGGTGCAGGAACCTCCCGAACTTACCGTGTCCGGTGAGGACCTGCGTCATGCGGAATGTGAGGACGCCGTGAGGTCTTTCCAACCACGCCTCAAAGAGGGGACTTACCGTATGTCATGGGTCTGATACCCGCACGAAACTAATATTTGTAGGATATAAAGATAGTTGTCCGGGTTTGGGTCTCTTGTGTATGTGAGTTTAGAGGTATGCGGAACAGAGAGTAAAGTCCCGCAAACCTCCGTTGAAAAGGGAGAATCCTCCAACCAGACGGGTGTTATGTCTGGTGGGCAACTGCCCGATAGATGATTTCGTGCTGTTCTATATGTTCAAATCGAACGGAGAACTTTAATTGCGCGATGCAGGATTAGTTTTTATGTGACGCTATAGATGTCGCTACATGATATACATAATATAAATAATGATACAAGAATAATTCCCAGTGTACGGCAACTTTTTTTTATTAAAAAAGAAAAATAGAGCAAAAAATTCAAAATTTCAAATATAGATAACAAATGGAGGCATCAACATGTGCATAAAAAGTCATTAACCATTTACCAAAGAGAAGGATCACACACTCACAATCACATTATAAAGACAAAATTTTGTGAGTGTACCTGTTTGTATGTTTGTTACTTCTTTACGCTCAAACGGCTGAATGAATTGTGATGAAAATGAGCAAATGCTTAGACCATGTCCAGGAATAGGTCATAGGATACTTTTTATTTCGGGAGTACGTTCCCTTGAGGTAATTTTCTACCTACATTCAAACGGACAAAGCCACTGACAGGAGCTAGATTTACATAAGGCTAAAGAAACACTCCAATAAGCATCTCCACATTTTCTTAAAAAAGATCTCAATTTGGATAGGAGAAATATGAAAGGGATCAACATCAATTGTAAGAAAAGAAAAGTTTTTTATGTCGCGACAGACATTTCGGGACGATATAAATTTCGATATTTACATGCCAATGGCCATGAGGCGGAGATACCCAATTAGGAATCTGAAAAATATTCCGATATTGTCCCAATTTCTAGAGAATTCTGTTTAAAACGCCAGCTTTAATGTACCGCGATGGAGCTATACAGGAATAACGAATAGCATTGTACCGTTTTCACACCAAAATTATGATGATTTTGAGTCTCTTGAGAGATTCTGAGACCGAGGTCTTATTCTATAGATTTTTTATCGTTTACATTTCGGGGACACTAAATCGAAATTACACAATTTAATTTCGCCAAGCCCGTTTCATCAACGAATCACTACATACGGCATTGCGCCAGCCACCGGTACATAGTGAATATCCCAACCATACGTACAAAACGTTTTAGGTACACATTTATTATGTGTACAGCTAAAGAGTGGATTTCCCTGTCATTGTTTCCTGATGGCTATAACCTTAGGGGTTTTTAAGTCAAGAGTGAATAAGTTACTTCTAGACAAGCGTGCTCCATCGTCGAGCACAACATCGCTTACCATCAGATGACATACTAGTCAAACGGAAGCGCGAGAAGTCATTAGATGATTTCAACAATTTAAAAAAAAAGCAGGGAATTATAGGCGTTGGAGATGTCAAAAGACACCGCCAAGACACACCTGCTTTGGGACACCGCATCCCCAGTCGTGATCCCATAAGGGTTCCGTTTTTTCCTTTTGAGGTACACAGCCCTAAAAAAGACGTCATACTGAGGGACTTTTTGTATTGGTAGATCATCAAATGACTTCTCGGTTTTACTGACTAAAACCCACCTGTGTCCCTTCAGTTACACTTTACACATTTCCTATAAAAACAGCCCTGTTAGCCAAGTTACGATTGTTTCGTTCGTGCCGAACGCCTCGAATAGGCCACGCGTCCGATTCCTTTGTTATGGCGTCATCTCAACGCTCAGTCACGTGGTCAGAACAAAGGAATCGGAGGCATGGCCTACTTGAGACGTTCGGCGCGAACGATACGATTGTAACTTAGCTAGGGGGGCAGGGCACTTAAAAAACGATTCTATAAAAAACGTATTTTTTTTTTTGGATTTACGCCTACTTTTTACGACGTTTTGTGCAATCGGATCTATTCTATATACTATATATATACTTCTCATATATATACTTCTGAGAAAAAAGGCATCACATAACCAAACAAACAAGTTTACCTCTTCATAGTATTACTTAAATTGAAAAGAAAAATACGCTATTTTAAAATTGGTTACTGCGCAAATAAACTTCCAAATATGTAGATAAAATGTGTTATATGTACGCAAAGGTACGTTTTACACACAAATATACAAGAGCAATGTACATTACAAGTGAACCGGAGCAAGAGATCACCTCAGTATTGAGGACAATACCTAACGTTCTCGTCAGAAGTTACTCTGAACTCGAGTCGTACTCATTACTGTGACTTTTATGTTTATTAGCTTTTCAGTCAAGTTTATTTCTTCTGAAGATATGTTGTAAAGGCGCTGTTAGATGTGACGCTTGCTAGATACGAAATGAAACACTTCGCTAATTAGTGTGTTTCACGTCTTCGCTCCGGTTTTTCAATAATCAAATAACTTTTGTCTGAAGAATAAAAATGGTGGTTTGTCAATTTTATTCGGTATACAAAATATGTCGAGCCGTATTTACTCATCATCATCATTTCAACCGAAAGATGGCCACTCTTACCTCCCCCAGGCGTCACTACAACGAACGGTGCTACGAGTCTCGCATCCATCGGATTCTGCTCTCAAAACGGTGAAGGAAAACATCGGTCTGCTCTCAAAACGGTGAAGGAAAATATCGTGAGGAAACCAGCATGTCCTAGAACGAAAAATTCGAAGACGTGTGACATCGACCAACCCGCACTGGGCCCGCGTGGTGGATTACGGCCCATTCCCTCTTCTAGAGAGGAGGCCTGAGTCCCAAAGTAGGAACATAATAAGGCCGACTATGCTATGCTAGAAACAAAAGCATAACTGAGTAACTCTTTCTGCTCTCAAAATTGGTATAATTATTTAGTACTACAAAACTCAAGTACTCTTAACATACAAATTACACGGAATTCCACTTCAATCACAAAGTAAGCAACTAATGGTAACTGGAATATTCAAATAGGTAAGTATTTAGAAATTCTGCTTCTATTTGCACCAAAATGTCGAGCGCCCTGTCATGAATAACAAACATAAAGTAACTAGATATTAATTGTGTTCGTAGTTATTCTTGCAAATGGAAAAAGTACTGAAAGACTATCTCAGGAAGATGGATTGGTCTTGGATGGATTACGGGAATATGTTGCCGCGCCCTGGAACGTATAGGGCAATTGAAGGTGTTTATTGTATGTAAGCTTGGAGCTGACATACAAAACAGCTTACGGCGTCTTCACCTTCCGTGTGATACAAGTCCTCACCGGACAGGGCCAGTTTGGGAGGTTTCTGTTTCAGACTCAGGCAGAAGACACGCCAGGGTGACACCATTCTGCCTACCCAATTTGGGCGGAGCACCGCCGTGTCGATGATCGGCGCTGAACTTTCGCGTCTTGTCCTGATTCGCCTCCAAAGCAGTAATGCTAGCGAAGGAGAGGACTGCATTCGTGAGGGAGCGGACATACTCTCGCTCCAGTGGCCACCACAAGAGACGCCCCAGACGTCGGGAGTCGCAGGGCAATCTCCACCACCGCAGGCGTGGGCTTGCAGACGAAGAGTAATGGGTAGCTCACCGTCTGGCCGTCCGAAAAACACAGAGCGCAAGTCATCAACGGCGTGCAGTGTTTTCACGCGCAGCTCAGAAAGATCACAGCCAAACCGAAAGGGCCCAGTAGAGCCCTTGTGCACTAGGCCACGGGATTTCTGTAAAGAGTTTTACCATGGCTTTGGAATGCAAAGGACAAACCTGAAGTACTCAAGTGGGTTTTTCTCAATAAAAGTCCGATACGACCTCTCCTAGATCCTAAAGCTTGAGAAGCCATTTGATAATTATTGTCACTCACAACTCGAACAATCTAGACACACAACCAAAACGAACTCCTTTGTTAGACATAACAAATATACAATTCAACAAATTAAAATAAGTAATTACCTATTATTATCTCTTTAGAAAGAAACTGTAATTACTTTTTATTTCGAAACTTTAAATTGGTAAGTACCTACCTAGCTAATATTATCTTTTCAAACGTCTAAAAACAAATTTAACAAAATGATTATGGTTGTTTCAGACAGCCCGAAGAATCGCCAAACTTAAGTGGCAGTGGGCAGGGCACATTGCTCGCAAAACAGATAGTCGATGGGGATGAAAGGTTCAGGAATGGCGATCACGTACCGGAAGACGCAGCGTTGGAACGCCTCCCAGAAGGTGGACCAATGACCTGGTGAGGGTCGTGGGAATCCGATGGATGCGAGACGCACAGGACTGGTCATTATGGCGACATTTGGAGGAGGCCTATGTCCAACAGTGGACGTCTTTCGGCTGAAATGATGATGATGGTTCTTGTTGAATATATTGATTGATTCGTTTTTTTATTACAATGGTTTTTGACACCTTTACTAAGCTCAGTGCACCTCATTGTGTAGCGGAGCTTTAAAGCTTCTATATCTAGGTACTTAAGTAAAAGTAATTGATCGTAAAGGCGACAATTTCATTTAATTTTGTTCACCAGAAGTATTTGGGACCGATAATAGACACTTTCGACTCCAATGAGTGACTAAATACAATAAGAGGCTTCAGAATAGATGACAGTAGCAATTGAGCAAAGAGACAAAAAGATAAAGACGTCAACAAAGGATGTCCAAAATATTAATATTTCTCGTATTTTATCCATTCAAGGGCCTTAATGACGTATTAAAATGTCCGGTATGCGAGCGAAAAAGAACGATGGAGCTATACACCCTATATAGCTTCCTTTAACAGTTCAGTTTAGTCCAATTTAGTGGATACAGCACTTAATGAAACGTACCGAATTGCTACTGGTTGCCTTAAACCGGTACGAATGTTGTATTCACTAATCGGCATTGCACCCCCAGAAATTCAGAGGGCTGTGACTAGCCACATAGAAAGGGCGAAACAACAAAACGACCCTCGTCATCCAATGCACAACTACAGTTCGGTGCCCCTGAGACTTAAAAGTCTGAAAAACTCTAAACAGACTCCGCACCAAAGTTGGGCGCAGCTAAGACAATCTCCACAGATGGGGGTTCTCAGATGGTTCCGATCTTCAGTGTTTGTGCGGCGTCTCTTCGCAGACCATGTCCCACCTTCGATCCTGCATCACGTGCCCTGTTACCTGTTCACGTAGCGACCTACTGACAGCATCAGCGGACGGCACTGCCGTGGACGAATATTGGGCAAAGCAAGGAATTTAACTAGTTTTGCCATCGATACGCTAAGAAGAAGAAGAAGACAGTTCAGTTTAGGTCCTAAAATGGATCGCCTTTAAAGATCTTAGTAGGGCCTCTGCTCTATCGATTCCCTACATCAATCTGAGTGACATCATGCCCTCACATAATCCGCGTTGTTGTCAGTATTTGTTGCCGTCAACGTCCAACATTTTCAACACGGACAAATGAACCCAGTTACATGAAAATGCATAAAAGAATATTAAATTCCATTCTAGTTTGTTGCTGTATAATATCCGGGACGTCAACATAACATGTCAGAGTACAGTTCAATTCATTTTAGGCAAATTGAATTTTATTACACCACAAATTCGTCGTTTTTTAGTACTTTATTACAAAACTTAACATTAACACAATGATTTATGAATTAATGTACAATATCAAGCTTAATAACGAGTTTTCTCTCAGAAAATCTTTGAGTGACAGAGAGAGATCACATTCGAAGGTGATCACATCCAGTGAGCTAAATAATAAATACTCTTCATTATTAAATATTATATATAAAAAATATGTAATATGCATTTTTTTTAATTGATATAAAATTGTGCTTGACTGCGATCCCACCTGATGGTAAGCAGTGATGTAATCGTTGATGGCGAGACGCACTAGTTTATTAAGAGCCTATTCCTAATAAATAGCAATCATCATCATCATCTTCCTGCCCTTGTCCCATCTTATTTCCTAGTAAATAGCAATATATACAAATATTACTAAGTGCTCTTTAATTCGATATACAGTCCGTCGCAACTAACATAAAATAACACAAATCCCGTAATCTAAATACAAAGAAAAACTAATAAATGGATAAGCAACCCTCAAACCCGGACAACAAAAGATATCATTTGATGGACATCACACAGCAACTGCGCCTACCAACGGGATGCGCGAAAAACATTTTCCTGTGTTTTCCTTTTAATCTTGGAAGCCAAACGGGGGAAAGCTCGAAACGACCATTAATCAGATGTCAACACACATGTTCCCGTATTGAATGAGGCATTCTCTGAACTTACGTAAACCGCCCGAAAAGATAGTCGGCTAAGAGAAATGTGTCACTCTGACCCGATAGCAAATCTTTCAATTGTAGACGCGCATTGTGCCCGGGACATCTCAAAAATATACATGCTGAGGTTGGTGTGATATATATCCATTTGTGAAAACCTAGAGTGCAGACGTGTTGAATTTCAAAACAGCTCAACCAGTAGCTTGAGAATTTTATAATAAATTCAACTTGGATAGAAAATATAAAGATCCAGGTCCAATCGGATTTCAGTAAGCCGATCAAATAAAGATTAGGAAAGGCACTAGTGTAGGTAAAAACAAAGTACGCAAGTAGTTATCATGTAGGTCGTGACCTGTAGAAGTTGTCTCACTTGTTCTACGTATCTTTTACTGCGTCCACAATAAACTTAATTGGCACAAACAAAAGCTTTAGCTTCACTTACGTAAATAAACTTGGGGAAGCAGAAATTGGACTCACGTTCTGCGCTCGCTATACGTGTATACGGAAACAAGTTTCTTAAAATGGCTGCCTAACTACTGACTTCAGATAGTGCATTACAATTGCTTGTCATATTTTTTCTTACTATTTTTTTTTTTAATTATATTTAAGCTCGCGTTTGACCACTATCTCGCCTGAGTAGCGATGAGGTGGCCGACGATGGAGCACGCTTGCCTAGAAGTAACCTATTCACTCTTGAGTTAAAGACCCCTAGGTTGTAGCTATTAGGATACACAGACTCCGGCAGGGAACTCTACTCCTTAGCCGTAAGCATAATAAATGTGTTCGCTATGTACGTATAATATGCTTTGTACGTATGTTTGGGATGTCCGGTGGCGCAACGCCATTCGGTCCAGTGGTTCGACGATGGAACGGAGTTGGCGGAATTAAATTGTGCAGTTCCAATGCATACTTCCCGAAATGTAAACTATAGAAAACCGTCAGGCTCGATGCTCAAGACTTTTGAGTTTGGACTCGACAAGTGCATCATTTCCGATGAGCTTTTTGACTCGCTTCTCATTTGAATAATTTTGTTGCATTTTGCATCTGTCTTGAGAGTAAATGTTTAGCAGACCTTACAAATTGTCGATAAAACATTATCGATATTAAATTCCGGTAACTAATACGTCGGAATCTATCCGGACGGGCCGGACGCGTGCGGATAACGAGCATCGATTATTAGCCGGGATTTGTCAAGTCGAGATTGTTTTGTCGGGCCCCGAATTTCGGTTTGCGTCGTCTTTCTATGTACAGATAAATCCTTCAGATATCGTTATTTTGTGAGAATAAGCAGCTGGGGAAGTCATTACGATAGCTACGTTTTGAGTTGACTTAAAATGCACTGATGTATATATATATATATTACACAACTATCACACAACTCCGTCTAGTCCCAAGCTAAGCAGAGCTTGTGTTATGAGTACTAGACAATTAATAAACATACTTATATTTTTCTAAATACATACATATTATAGATTAATTACACCCAAAGATAGAGCAATTGATCCTGCTCATCACACAAACATTTGGCCTGGGTGGAAATCGAACACACGAACTTCGGCATAGCAGTCAGTGCCACTAACTACTAGACTAACATGCCAGTCCGACGATGTATGCCTACTTAAAATGTGAAAGATCCTGTCAGGGCTGCGGGATTGTTCGAAAGAGTTACCATAGCCTTGGTACGCAAAGGGCAACTGAAAGTTGTGCTCCAAACAGAGCTGGCGAAGTTATTTAATAATTTAATTTAAGTGCATGTCGGACGCGCGCACTGAGGGTTCCTTTCAAACTTACTTATGAAAACATTACAATTCCCGAATTGAGTTACGAAGATTTTTCCGATTACAAAAAAGTTTTTTTTTTGTGACGTAACTACAAATTTACAGTTTTCAGATTTTTTCCTATACTTGTGCTATGAGACCTTGCTTCATACTCTATGAATTTAGATTCCATTGAGAGTGTCGAAATATACGTTTTTTGCGACATAAACGGCCATATCTTTTTTTTCGTAGCTCAAGCTTGATTTTTTCACAACTTCAAGAGACCATAGACTTTGAGTACATGGTTTTAATTTCAACTCGATACCTCCACGCGTTTCTGAGATAAAGGGTCTTGACAGGCAGACAGACTGATAACAAAGTGATCCTATAAGGGTACCGATTTTTTTGCTTTTGAAGTACGGAACCCGTAAAAAGACTGTTACTGTCGGAAAAAACAGATTTTTAAATTCTTAACATTCGAAAGGGCGACGTTTATTGAAAATCAATGGAACGTTGCATTCTGGGTGTTAAAAGCACCGACAGAATGAGGAGCATCACACTGCGCTTAAAAACGGGGATTCATGGACGTAGGAAAAAAGGTTGCCAGTATAAAATAGGATTGGGTGTGACATCAGTTGCATGAACACTGACCGCTAGGCAAAAGTCTACACTAAGTGAGTAATGCCTGAGATTGAACGACGCCACCGAGATCGACCTGGCAAGAGGTGGTGACATGACCCAGACGCCTATCGCAAGGGCTGGTTCGAGGTGGTTCGACAAAAGAATAAGCATCTGAAAGAAGTAGGAAGAGGCCTGTGCCCAGCTGGGGAAAATATAGGCTGATTAAAATTAAAATAAAACATTCCAATGGTTTGAATACATATTACGGACTACAGAAATAAGTTCAAAACAAATTGCTATTAAAATATAATGTTACACAACCTGGACCATGCTCCCAGAATGATATTTCCAATCTCATTAAAAGCCGCAGGTATCCTATACCTTGCGAATACAAAGTAGGTAATTTATAACCAAAAACTCGCAACTTAGATTGTGCCATTTATCAAGAGTACAGCCGCGTTTGCGTACAAAAAACTAACAATAGGTGAACAACAACAAAGCTAATACGATTTCAGAAAAATACTTAGGGCATACTGAAAGTTTCTGGATTCTGATGAATGTAGCGTATGTTTTATATCTAGTCTTACTAGATATAAGACTTACGCTACATTCATCAGATTAATACATTTTTGCATTCGCTGAAACCACTGTACAAAACAATTGGACCAGTCTTCTTTAGGGACTTCTTCAATGGCTTTATGGAACGCAGTCAGCGCCGATTCAGGGCTCGTAAAACGTGTGCCTCTAAATTTGTCTTTAATTTTTTGGAAACAAATAGAAGTCACAGGTCCGGGCTGTAAGGCGGATGCGTCATCAGTTCCACATTTAAAGCCTTCAAATACGCTTCTGTTACCTTTGCGGAATGTGAGGATGCGTTATCGTGGTGGAGGAATGCATTGCTTCGAGAACGCTTTTCGCGAACTTTTCCTAAGACTCTGGCGTACCAACTTTCACAGTCGCTGTCCTTTGATCTTCAAGCGATACTATAGTGTAAAAACCCTTGATTGACTGAAAAAAGAAGCAACCATTTTTTTTACCAACACTTCGACTTAACTTCACATACCTCGTCATAGAGATGACCAAGTCCACGTCTTAATTCTTCAAATCACGAATACACAGAGCTGCGACATGGTGCTTCATCACCACATGCCAATTGAAGTCTCTGACAACACTCTTCTTAACTTGAGCCATAACGTACATCACAAAAAATAATTGAACGAAAATGTTCACGAGTTATATTCATTTTGATAGCGATCACAATCTTCAAAAGGACGCCACTATGATAAAACAAATGACAGTCTCGCAAATTAAAAAGTAACATGCTAGCAAAGAGTTCCATTTTCGAATTCTTTAAGTGTTTTTTCATTCTTTAATTGTAAGTGGCCAGATCCAGACACTTTCAGTAAGCAAGTATACCTATAATTTATTAAGTATTTAATAATAATAAATATTTTAATATGTAATGTTATGGTACTTTGGTACTTTACATGATACTTTAGTATGATACATTTTTTTTTTTAATTGTACAACGCATACAATTTACATACGATAAATCACTTACGTACTTGCGACCTTTGTTTAACAGTAGACTATGAAAGACTATTTTGTACTGTGAGAGCTGTAGTTCTGGCTCTAGATTTGAACTCTTGGAATCTGATGATTATGAAGATAAACTCGGTTCACAATACTTCAATACTTTTTATTTATTGCACTCTAGTTATATCATCTATCAAACTGGCTTAAAACAATACAATAACATATTTTCCTATCAAATTCAAATTATATTCTAAAGCACATTCCTTTAAAATTATATACGTCTTTTTATCCCGCAAGCTAACAACAAACGCTGAATGGAGCAAGAGGCAGTGTCAGACTTTAACTGACTAAAACCCACCTAGTAACCCTTTCAAATAAACCCACAGCCTAACGAACGTTTCTCAAATGATCTCCTACAATATCACAGTACACAAAACTTAGCCAAAACCTTGCTACTTTGAACAAGCAAATAAAACATTTTTCTAAATATTTCAGCACATCAATTTTCCTCATATTTCGACTCACTCTTTAAATTCTATTTTTAAAAAACCAATCTAAAAAATGTGCATTTTGTTTTTTGTTTGATAAAACACGACCAATAATATTAAAAATTGCAAGCACAAAATAGTCTGGCACTGACGGTATATCATTTTTCAATAACATCAGCCTTTTCATACATTGCAATTTTCAATCGACTGACATCGGAAGCTTCCCTAGCCTTGATAAAGAGGATAGTACCTCCATATTTGACAGGTTTTATATAACGTACAGAGATAAAAGAAATATCCGTGGATAACGATCCATATCGAGCATAATTCATATCCCGAAAAGTCTTTTATTTCCGAAATACAACGAATCCTTTATAAGATTTGTCAAATGTCATACATTCGGCTTTTGTTTCTTTGAGGACGTGGGACAGAATGGTGGCAAATGAAGGTGCTGAACAAGATTAATAGCGACACTTCATTGAAATTGATTCTGTGGTTTAGTGAAAGCTTCAGAAAACTGATTATTTTCTGTTACTAAACCAAAAGGTTGGTATATCAATCTCAGTTTTGAAATAATGTCCTCCCTTTTTCTTAAAGTAGAAAATATACACATAATTATGTTACTCAATGATAAAGTAGCATTCTATTGGTAGAACAATTTGAACAATCAGGTCGGTAGCTTTTGAGTTTTTTCATTGCTATCCAAAATAAATATCTTTCCTTTTTTAATATTTTAAATTATTAATGTAGATAGATGGGCTCGTGTGGAACTTGAACATTATCTCACCTGATGATGAACGATTATATGGACGATCTATGATTCAGAATGCTTCATCATCATCATCATCATCATTTCAGCCGCAAGACGTCCACTGTTGGACATAGGTCTCCCTCAAATGTCGACACAATGACCGGTCCTGTGCGTCTCGCATCCATTAGATTCCCGTGACCCTCAGCAGGTCGGTCCACCTTGTGGGAGGCCTTCCAACGCTGCGTATTCCGGTATTTGGCCGCCATCATCGTGTGGTGGTTCAGAATGCTTGCCTAAAAGTAATTTATTCGCTTTAGACTTCAAGACCCCACGTTGTAGCTTTATAGAAACAGACTCCGGCAGGAAATTGTACTCCTTAGCTGTACGCTCAATCAATGTGTTCCCAAAACGTTTTATGCCGATGTACGCTTAAGTAGATCGATTACAATAAACCCTCCCAGATACCGTTAATTTTTTTATGTTCTAGAAAGCAAATTAAAAATTGTATTTCTTCACAGCGTAGGTTGTTTTCATACAGGTAAGCTACCATCTCAATGAACCACACATACATATTTAATCAGAAACCAGCCAAAATGCGGCTCCCTGTGAAGATAAATATTTAAAGTTGAACCTGAAATATTTAAATGTACTGGAGATTTACCCTGGCTTTCTTGAGTTTTCTAGTTGGCCTCTCATCCATGAATGCAGTGGGGAAATCATTCTGGGAGTCGAAAAAATTACGAATTCTTGTCGAGGAAAAGCATTTCCTTTGGGGGCTCTTGAACCGAAGTCATGATTGGAATCCGACTGACCAGCACATAATCAGGTCTTATGGTGTAATACTTATGTACATTGTTCTTTACGTGAGTTACGACCACCGATGTTTGTTCTTTGTTCATGAAGAATATAGCTAAACGAGAACGTAGTACGAGTGTAGTGCTCTTATTTTTTTTTTTTTTTTTTCGCTGCATAATGTGAGGTAGAACATAACATAGCCTTTTTGGCCTCGCACAAGTTTTTTTTTTTATTTTTAAATATTGTTGTTATTGTGGTTTTTTATATTGGTTTTTGTAATTAGTTAACATTTATATTTTATTCTGTTGTTGGTCCAGTACGAGTCTCAAATATACAATTTTCTCTCCTTCTTTATTTTCATTAGAATTTTTGCCTAACAGACAAATGTCTGTCAATAAAGGAGCACTTTATTTTTTGAGTGTGTTAGATCTTCAAACAACTTTTCCCGATTTGGGTAGAGGGAAAGGAACTGTTGCCGAGTTGTCCTTAATATTCCAGGGTCACGGTAACCCTTCCGAACAATCCCGTAAACCTGAAAATTTTTTCGAAATTTGGTATTTATTGGTTTCTTTGTTTTCTTTAATATCGCACTATTAGGCGAAAGTGCTAATTTTGATAAAAGATTAGTTTGGGTAATAAAATAGAGTTAAAATAATATTATTATAATTAAAATATCGACCCACTGTCACGGATTAATTTAGATACATTTAAAAATCGGCTACAATAACTTGAAAGAAAAGAAGAAAGAAACAAAAAGAGTTTAGTGACGAGAAACATGGCACAACTATAACTAACTTAATATATATATATATATAATATTATAACATAACATACAAAAGAGTGAGTTATGCGACACATCCGCGCAAAACGGCCAGCGCCCAGCAAAATGCTGCGGCGCATGTACTGAACATAGCCACAGCGCTGATTTTCAGCGCCAGCCTTCATCGACGAAACGTTGAACGGCTAGCAAATTGACGATTTCTTAGTAGTTTATAAAAATAAATGTCACTAAACAGTTGGCCGATTCGTAAACGTGCTTGTAATTTTATAACTAAAAATAAACAGAAATGGTAATGACCATTATTAAATTACTTGTATATTAAAACGACATCATACGAAAGTATTTCTAGTTGCACGTAAAAAAAAACTTACCGAATGTCTAAATATCACTTACCTTCTAGTAATCATTTAAAACATCTTACTTAGGTCGCAAAAAATTGCACTGAGCTGCATATGCATGATTTTACCAATTTAACAGCCTCGAAAGATTCATGATAACTGCGTAATACTGAGAACTTGTTACTGGTGCATCCTACGGAAAAATTGGATACGTTTACGTTACAAAGAAAGACTAACCGTTTACATAGTGGAATACGTTAAAAAACTCTCACTATTAACGGCCCTGCTACAAATGGCCCTCTGGTGCACCAACAGCAAAAGGCCGCGAATAAATAAACTAAAAACTACCTCCATACTGACTCCAAAAGAAAATACCCATACAATTGCGCATAGGGGGGGGGGTATTATTATTACGTAATTTTACGCGTTTTTACGTAAAATCATGCAAAATAAAAATAAAACTTTTTCTGGATTTTTCTAAGAAAAACAAAGACATAGAAACCAAAATTATCGTATCATAACAACGTGTGTCTTTCAAGTTGTACAGACGTATGTACAATCGACGATCGAGGGAATATTAATAAATAATACTACTCGTAAAATTACTTACAAAAGTTATGTAGTAAAATTTACGTTTACTTTTACATAAAAAGAAATATTATAGCAAGAAAAATCTCGGGTTCCGCCTAAGGTTTACTTGCGAAAGCCATAGACGAAATTGTGTTTTTATATGCAAAGGTACATATCTGAAGGTAGAAATGCTGTTTTATGTCCCGTAAACAATTGAACAGGGGCTCCTTTAAAGGTAAAATATATTTATCTATGGTATTATCTTGACAGGCACGATATAACAGCATAAAATATAAACGTAGTTGGGTGAAGCGGAAACATAATGGAATATTTTTGATAGCTTTCACAAAAGAAAATTACCTGCGCAAACTAAATATTTACTAGACTTTTCATTTTTGGAGACCAGAGATGTGTTGAAATGTCAAGCGAGCGTGCGAGCGAGAAACAGGGATGGACAATTCAGTTTAAGCCATCAAATAGATCGCGTAGAGCTCGTGTTATAGCCTCTGCCCCCCTAGCCAAGTTACAATCGTATCGTTCGCACCGAAGGCCTCCAGTAGGCCACGCCTCCGATTTCTTTAGTACAACTTTAGGCTCAGTGGTAACGGCACTGACTTACGCATAAGGTCGCGCAGGTTTAAGCCCAGGTAGGCGCAGTGCTTTGTGTAGGTAATTTATTTCATCACGACTGCTCTCTAAACGGTTTAGGAACACATCGTGAAACGTGCATGTCCTAGAATCAAAAATCCGAAGACATGTGACGTCACCAATCCGTACTGGGCCCGCGTGGTGGATTACGACCCATTCCCTTTCTTTGAGCGGCCTGAGCCCCAGCACTGGGAACATTAGAATGCTGACTATGCTATGCTAATGTGCTTATGATTTTTCATTGAATGCAAAAGAAAAATAACAAGACAAGTGCACAAAAACTCTCTTATATTTTTTTAAAGAACGGTTTTATATTTACGGCACAATATGTGTGGGTCGGTGATCCTCCTTCGCCTGTTTTTTACTCAATCACGTTCAATGGGACGACAAGGAAACTGCACAAAGAACGCCGAAGTCACACAAAGACACGTTTTGCTTCCAAAGGATAAATAGTTCCATTGGAACATAAACTAGAAGAACTAATCCAGTTACAAAGAAATTAGTAAGAAGAAACGTGCCATTTACCTAGAGTTAAGTACAAAGGCTTCAAGTCGGCTATCCAGTAACAATGTTGAAGTTTGTTCATAACACCTATTCAAAATAACTCTGAATATTGCTGGTAACTAAAATAAAATAAAAACTTAACAAACAAGCTGAAACCCCGTCTAAATTAATTTACTAGTATCGTTACTAAAATATTATGAGAATCTATTTGTAAACCAATATTACCAACCGGAATTTAATTTATTTTTTAATACGCTTACTCCAAAACCCTTTCATATCCCTACTGCTTTTAGGCACGCAACTTACTATTTTCCGCACTAGTACGAAAAAGTGCGAGAGCTCGTCCCCGGCACAATTTATTACATTTATCGTTTCAGGCTGGGCGCTAAGCGACCCCCAGGAGTCACGCGTCATCTCTCGTTTATTTATATATTTTTATTGTTTAATACACGTGGTTTGTCACTGCAGCACTTGGCTCCATAACACCCTCGCCTGCGGCTTAGAAGAATTCCACTTCGGTCGCAATGACAGACTTTCTCCACTTGTATCAAAATGTACGATTCCGTAGTAGATAAACCAAACATGTGAGGTTTGGTTTACCCACATCGGAATTGCAGCACTAGGCTCCATAACACCCTCGCCTGCAACTCAGGCAAATTCCACTTCGGTCGCAATGACATACTTTCTCCACTTGTATCAAAATGTACTATTCCGTAGTAGGTAAACCAAACATCACAGCAACTAAGATGAAGTTGGAGAGATAAACTTGACTCCGGGAAAACAAGCCCGCAATAGCCGAAGACAGACGTGTGTGGAAAAGAGGGAGAGAGACCTTTGCCCAACCGTGGGACTTATTGGGTTAATTAGATTAGATAGATAAGTAAACCCAGACTAACGGTGACCTTACTAAATTAATATAGAAAGCGGTTTATAGTCAGTAATAACTGAGGACTTAGGCCTGGAAAATCAATAACTAAGGTGGCGATCTAATAAACATCGCCGAGGCCAAACACTAAACTTAATTACGTTGTTTTCTGTCGAAGTTGGTTAATCTCAATAGGCCAGTTTGAGTAGGCTTGTTGGGAGCCAATGAGCTCGCGTTTTTGTTCAGCTTCTTAATGAAGAGGCAAGATTATTGTAAAAGTTTGTCACCGTCAGCCTGAAGTTCAAACACTTTCGGTATTCATTAGACAGCAAAAAAGAAGTTTCCTGACAAGGTGTCGCCGTCGACAGTGTCGACACCGGTAGACTTAAATAATAATAATGTTTGTAACATTCAATCTGAACTGAACGGTAACTTTCATAACAAAGGAACAGGTGTGAACGTTTCCAAGCTACTATTATTGACAAACAACTTGAAATACTCGTATTTTCTTTTCATTACGAATCAAGAATTCAATGGTTCAAACCTGTGATATCATCCCATTCAGTTTCTTCAGAGCTCCAAAAATAACACCTGTTACAATTCTCATTTTTCTCGGATCTAAGATCTAAAAATAAATCGTACGCACGTCATCTAAATATGGTAAACTAGCTGCTGCCCGCGGCTTCGCCTGTGTGATAGTAAAAAAATATCCCAAGGGAACATATTCCCGGAATAAATTCCAGAACATGGTCTACCCGTATACCAAGTTTCATCGAAATCCGTTCAGCCGTTCGAGCGTGAAGAAGTAACAAACATACACACAGATAAACTTACCCCTTTATAATACCAATGTGATTCTCTTGAGATTTATAGATAATCGTATAGTGAGTTAGTGTAGTACTGATATTTTCCTTTAGATAAAATGATATATTGTATTGTATTATGTAGTAAACATAATGAAAATGTATCATATGTAATGCTTGTAAGTTAAATACCGAAATAAAAAAATACAATATTTTTTTTACTATTATTATAATATTATTATTATTTTTATGCATTTATGTATCTCAGGACCACGCACAGGATAGTACCTATATTAATAATAATATAGTTTAGATAGTAAAATGATAACATGAAATTTATTTACACATCGCGCTTAGTTTATAAACCTGAAAAAAAATAGTAAAATATGAAGGCCTAATTTTTTTTGAGTTTCGTACCTCAGTCAACAATAAAGGAACCTATACAGGACCACTTTCTTGTCCGTCTATCAAAATCCTTTTCCCCAGAAACGCGTGGAAGTATCAAGCTGAAATGTCAAATACTCAGAGTCCCTTCAAAAGCGACCTGAAGATAATGCTATTATGCTCCGTTTAGGCGCATATTTTGACAATCACAAGAAAATTAAAACCTATATGTAAACACACAGACCACACACATACTCACACACCCACAGGTACTTCTAGAATCCTGTTTAGCAAGAAGCAAGGTCTTAATAGGACAAGTAAAGGAAAAATAACTGAAACCCTAAGTAGTCATATTACAAAATAATTACTTTTTTATGCGATTCGAAAACGTCATTTTTGCGAGTTTCGATTCTGAAATCGAACTTTTTACATAGGTAAACGTGAACCCAACTCGCACTTGACCGGTTGTTTTTATAAGAGGTTCACCGTGAACTTATGTAAACAAAAACGTTATCATGCACGGCAAAAAAGATATACCAATTGTTACTTATAACTAATAACTAGCTGACCCGGCGAACTTCGTACCGCCTAATAGTAAGGATAACGCCATCTACTGGCATTACCAAAACAACATAATTTATTTTGTAATGACATTTTAATTAGATGGCGTTGTAGTCGATTTTTTTTTTTCGTGGTTTTTTTTCATTTATTCTTACCGTTTAAACCTTCCCGTTTTTGAGTTTTAGAGACTAACGAACAGCTATTAATTTTCATATATATTATAGATACAGAAAACAGAGTAAAAAACCATGAAAGGATAAATCTCCAAATAGATTTAGGCTTTAAATACTTCAAACAGCAGACCACTAATCCCGCATGCCACTGTCAAACATTTGATTGTCGCGAACTTTACAAGCCGAGTCAATACTCCAATTCGCGCCACGAGTCCACAACTTTTTGTATGCTCACTGAATTAGTCTGTACATTTTGAGTACGCAAATAGGTGTGGCAGTCCGCGGTACGTCATCAGTCGTAGACAAGTGATACTAACGAGGCCTTAAACACGGTTCGTTAGACAAACCCGAGTACCTACGGACTGCGAAGCAGGACCGTGCTTTTAGAAGTTAGGGATGCGAAAACACTTCCATCAAGATAAAAAACTCCTGATATATTAAATGCCGATAATACAGAATTAAAATTCAGATCAATACAGGAGTGTTATCGAAAGAAAGAATTATTTTAGTAGTAAAATTCTATTTCACAGTCTTACTAAAGAATTCAGTGGCAACCCTAAAAGTTAAAAGGCGAGGTTGGCATGATAAATGCAAGGATAAATGACTGTAGATACGTTTTCGTTGAAAAATATTCGGTTTGAAACACTTGGCTTCCCCCCCTGAGGCTCATCATACAAGAATAATAGCTAACAACGCAATGGAGCAGAGATTTGACTGACGTTCTTTTCATATTTCAACATCGAGAGTAGCAGCTCTGAGCCACAGCTGCGTAATTGTATTGAAGAATTTAAAAGGCTTTTTTATCTAAACATTTAGAGTACCTTCGTTCATTAATAAAAGTGTCGGAAAATGTTTTTTATTGGTATTTATGGCATTATATTTTCCTGTTACGCTATCAGTAACGTAATAAGGCTGGCGATAAATCGAAACGTGTCTGATGGGCTTTACAGTAATTCCCAACCCATAAAAAAAAACAATCTCAAACTCAATATAGGTTACTTCACATAGGTACGTATAACCCAATCACATTGGTTGGCTCGAAGATAATATGGAAGCTATATTACATTACGTTTATGAAATTCACTCTGCCATATCGTTAGATTTCTCTACGTAGAGGTTTCACCGAATGGATATGGGTAGATGGAATGAGTACCCTGATAAAGTAACTTTTTATTTCCGTTCCAACAAAGTGAATAACTTCCAAAATTGATATTTGATTAAAACGTTTGTGAGCGGATTTTTTTAACTAAATTTCATTTTATCGTCGGCCACAAAATGGCAAATGGGAAAATTCTATTTGTGGGCCTTTTTATAAATTCCACTTCACGGAGCTTTTGATCGTGGATGTAGATATGTTTCCTCGTTTACTTCTATTAGATTAAATTGATTTGTTACCCACACATTGCACAAGCACGAAAGCCACTCGTATATCTGAAATGCAATCAAGGAAATGAATGTATGAATCACAATGCTGGAGCAAGTCAATATCAGTTCGTACGCTGCCATACATTAGCCGTGGCCGTTTGCGACGGAACTTAAGCGGGGCTTAATGTAAAAGCAGTCGTGAGACGCCCCCCTTTGTCTATAAAACAAAGGATATGAAGTCGGTCGTGTAAACTTAAGTGTTCCCTTGTAATTAAATTTTAAGACACTTTTCATCCGACTTTAAAGTTTATTTTGGTTCATCTTTGCTGATAAATATATATCTTTAGCTGCCTAATCTTTATTGCCAAAAACAAGGAAGTCCCCTCAATACGGTTGCGTTAATTCGTATTTTGATGAAAAGACTGCCAGAAAGCTTTTAAAAATACCTCTTTGTTAGCGAGTCCATTTCATTAGTCATTGGTGTACGTAAATTACTCGAAGAGAGGAAGGAAGGATTAAAAATAAAAGTTAAGGAAAACGAAAGACTCAAAAGAAAGTTGTTAATTAAAGTGAACTTTTATTTAAACTACGCATAACTGATCACGCAGCTTGTTGAAGCGTTAATTTCGTAAGAAAGTAAAAATTAAAAAATCTTAATGTCTATCGAGCGGTAAACCCGTTAATCACAAAATTGATGGCCTAAAATTGCGAGACGATGCCGGTACGACTTAGATGTCTTCCGTAGGAACTGGCAAGTAGTGGCTCAGAACCGAGCGGTCTTTGCGCACCAGTGGGACAGTAAAGACTAGATATAACGCTTGTTTAATTTTTGAAAAAATAATCCTGGTAAAAAATTAATACATGGTAATCTCTGTAATATCAGTAAAAAACAATTTAGGCACTAGTACAAAGACACAGTACAAAGGCATACTTAATGTCTGCCTTTCCAGGCCTTGGTACAGGCTATGGTCCGAAGCATTCACGTGCGGCCTCCTCCTTTGCTAGCATTACTGCTTCGCAGAAGGAGGAGGCTGCACGTGAATGCGCGAGAACGCGGGCCTCACGCCCCAGCCGTCGGGATCCCGAACCCGATTTCCGGGCACCATAGGCGCGGACTTGCGAGCGGAAGTCACGCACCTCAAGGATATGTCAACAAATCATAGGGGCCCAGCAGGGTTTAAACCTTCTGGGGCCAAGGGTCTGCTGCTGAAAGGAAGACTCGGTCCTAGTATGAAAGGCAGCGAAGGAATAGGAGTGAGTTTGGACAACCTCTCGCTCCGTCCAAGGATGTCATAGGATGATTTTCCTACCAAACATGTATTTGTAAAACCCACGATAGTTTGTATAAGTCTGTTCAGAAAGACTCCACAATGTATGAACATAATATCACTAGGGTAGCTACTGAAGGGCTAGGCAGGGCAGTGCTCCGGGGTCCCCGATCTCGGGAGGGGGACCCAAAATCTGATTAACAGAAAGTAGTAATTCATTAGCACAGCAGATGAACAGCTAATCTCTGCACTGATTTTGTATTTAAAAGATACTACGACATATTATCATTAAATAATGACATGACTCTAACTAAAGGATGTCATCATATTTTTCATTTGAACATAAGGTCCATTAAAAAAACACTTCAACGAGTTGCTAGTCATATTGGAGGAAAATAAATATAATATAGATATCTTAATACTAAGTGAGATAAATATCAAGCAAAAAAGAACTATCATTTTACCAGATACCGGGATATTGTGATAGGGGGGGGGGGGGGGCGGTACTTTTCCTCGAACTGTCAGATACTTATATCTGAAATCTTACGTAAATACAAAAAGGCGCCTCCAATATTTGTGATTTTACTGTTATTATATTGTATGAAGCAGTTTCTAATACATTTTAAAAATAAACAGAATACCATACTTATTGAACAGTCTGCCGGAAGACATAAGGAGTGAAACAAACAAATAGATTTAGCCGCAAATTAAAATGATATTATTTAGAAATGTTTTAAGTACATTTAAGTAGACATGCTTAAATGTACTTAAAACTTTTCTACTATATACATTTCTCTAGAGACTCACCGATCCCACATTCAAACCATTGCAACGGTTTTGTGGGGCTTATCTTATAAGTTACTTACCTTTTTGGAATAAAGACAAATAAATAATAATAATAATAAAATCACGTCTAGTTTTTTATTGACATCCCCCTAACTCTATTGTGTTTTCGTCTATCAATTTTAAACTTTTTAAAACATAAACCTTAAAAGTATATCTAGCCAGTTTGAAAGTTAATAGTATTAATGTGACCTCCATGGTCGCCACATACAAAGGAAACTACCAGAGGAGGGGGAATATTAATATACGTAAAGGATAGGCTAAACTTTTATGCAAAAATAGAAAATAGACGCTTTAGAAACGCTCCATGACCAGCTTAAAACAGATAAAAAATGTAACGCACACTACTGGTGCTGCCGTTGCAGCTGCAGAGAACCTCAAGTGGCTTAATTATAATAACCTTGTTAGAAGTTATATTTTCGATCCGTTTGGGGTTGAAACTCTCGATTCGTGGGGTCCGAATGCTCACAAGTTGTATAAAAATCTGTCAAAACGTCGTAGTTGATACTTCGCGTGACCCAAGGTCTGGCCTTTACCTCGGACAGAGGATAAGCATTGCCATACAGCATGGCAATACCGCTAGTCTTTTGGGCACATTACCTGTCGACAGCGATATGGAAGAGTTTTTTGAAGCCATATTTTAGTTCGTTGTTATTAGTGTAGGGTTTTTATTATTATTATTATTTTTATTTATAGTAATTACAGTTAGTGTTTCTAAATGTTTGTAAAAAGTTTTATTTAACGCACATAATTATTACATATAGACCACCTAGGAAACATAAATAACTCTTCATAGAAGAATTGGAGACAATAGTAAGATCAATCCCTGCCCTTGAAAACGTGGTAGTTATTGGTGGCAAATATTAACCTGTGGTTGGGTCGGAATTAAACTCGTTTAGATGACATGATAATGAAATATTTAGGTAAAACACTGACTGTTCTCATTACTCAAATCTGTACGAATTTTGCAAAAACTTTTACAGAAGAAATACAATGTATTAAACATATTTGTGATATGAAATTTATTGACCGAAATAATTATGTTAAGCCGATTGAGGTTAGTTTTAGGTACATTCCCGTGAAACCATTAGATATAGAAAAAGTAATAAATATGCTGTCGTGTGAAAAGGCACCTGGTTTAGATGGGGTGAGGGTAAAAGACATTTAATACTTCCGAAAACAGTTAAGCTCTATCTTAGTTAAACTAATGAACAGGTGCTTGACTAAGAGCGCATATCCTGATGAGTTGAAGAATGCTATTGTTCGCCCTATTTATAAGTCTGGAAACCATCTGGAATATGTTAACTATACACCTATAGCTATACTGTCTGTATTTAACAAAATAATAGAAATAAAAAGTTGTTGGTCAAATTAGCAAATTCTTAGAAAGTCTCTTCGTTATTTAACACCGAATTCCAAAATTTAAGTTATTTTGCACTTTTCAGTGTTTTTTTTTTACATTGAAGTCGGTTGTATTTCTTTTTTTTTTTTTTGTAGAAAGTTTTTTATTTTACAGTTTTAAGTTAATGTACCACCAATAAAAAGTACCCCTCAGCCAAACTTAAATACCTTATAGCCAGAGTGCATCTCATGACAATTCTAATAATCCCAAAAACGGTTAGATTATATTAATTTATTACAGAGTTCCGGTGCCTAACTTCAGGTTTCATCATCGAATCAGTTCGATATATCCCCCCTCTTCTTTCAGTCAGTCATTGACTTCAGGTATAAAAAAAGCAATTTTACTAGTTACGACGGTTCTGCTGCGATCCTATGAGGAGTTCTGTTCCATATCTTCGAATTTCATGATCTGATCATAACAATATTTTTATGGGACCAACTCGGAAGCATAACTTTTGTTAATTCAAAAAAAAATCGGTCTACAATTGACCGACAAATCGGTGAACATACATAGAAAACAACTTTCAGCCGAATTTAGAACCTCCTTCTTTTTTAAATCGTTTAAAAAAGACACACTTGTAATCCAGCAAAGCTCACGTAAGTTAATTAACATTATATCTTGATTATTGTTATTATTGCTATTGGTTGTATTGATTCTGTGTATGTGTTTTACTAAGGCTTTTGTTTCAAATTATGTTTTTTTTAGTGGGTGGGAAAATCATCTTATGGCAAATCCCGCTCTTGGGCGGAGCGGGAGATAGTGTGAGACTTTTACTGACTAAAAACCCACTCCTGCTCCTTCGTTGCCTTCGTCCCAGGGCCCCGGGTTTCGCTTTCACACTACCCGTGGCCCCAGTAGGCTTCGACCCTGCTGGGCCCATACGATTTGCTGACATCTCCTTGAAGCGCGCGTGGAACAGTACGCGCCGTCGACGACTTGGGCTCTGTCCGGATGGTTACCGGACGGTCGGACGGCGAGCCACCCATTGCTCGCCGTCCGCAAGCCCGCGCCTACGGTGGCCGGAAATCGGGATTGGAATCCCGGTGGCGGACAGGGCGTAAGGACCGTTGCCTCACGCGATCGGCCGCCTCCTTTACTAGCATTACTGCTTCGTAGAAGGAGGCTACCGCCTAATTATGTTATACGGTATTAGAGAATACTTATTCAGCTTACTATTATGAAATGATCCAAGACATAGAACACAGGATTTCTTATAGATGTTTTTGTGATAAACCATAATTAATGATGTTGTAAAATATGCCTATAAAATACTATAATTGAAGCTACCATGGGTTTTCTTGCTTGTTCTTTCCCATGACGACCTAGTTTTTGAACAAGCAACTAGGTATTCGATTAATTGACAAGCCTATTTGAAATAAATATTTAGTCTTGTCTTTCTGTGTGTGTACTTCATAAAACCTACACACCAGTCATAGGAACTATGATACACAGTAAATAACCGTTATCTATCTTAACAACTAAGCATAGAATAGAAGAAGAATAGAATAGAATATAGTTATTCTCCTCCAAATATTCTAACATATACACTCGCCATGCAACCTACGAGCAAAGGCTGTGCACAGAGTGAATCTGGATATAATTGAACACACATTCATGCTTGCATGATGAAAAATATGTTAAAAAAATTACAAAAATGTATGAGAGAAATAAATAAAAAAATAAGAGGTTTCTTTTATTCAACTAGTGAATAATTCCACCTTCGAAATCTAAATGAAATAGGTAGCAACACTACTTTAATCATGGCTACTCGTTTTAGTCGGTAAAGTAAAGTCTGACACTCCTTGTTCCATCCAGAACCGCCGAGGTAGGTTTATTTGATAATTTTCCATGTAAAAAAGGTCTCCATGTTTTTTTTTTTGCCCCACGGCTGTTGATTAGCTAGCTAGGCCCCTGCCTAGTACAACTAATTACCTCATTACCTTTTATACGGGATAAAATGATCATCGTTACCGGTAGCATTTCAGGAAGTGTGCGTCGGAATCGCATAACATAATTCCACCAAGCCCGTTCTATCAACAAACTACTCGATACATGGTGAACATCTCACTTATATATACAAAATGTTTTGGGAACACATTCATTGTGCGTAAAACTAAGGAGTGGATTTTCCTGCCGGAGCTGCGGAGTCTGTTTTTCCTGAAAGCTACAACCTAGAGGTATATAAGTCAAGAGTGAGTAGGCAAGGCTAAACTGTCGACCACATCACTGTTACCATCAGGTTTAATGGCTTTAAACCAAAAATGAACAGGTTATTTCTAGGCAAGCGTGCTCAATAATTTAAAAAAACAAATACAATTTATTCATATCGAATTAGCATTAGCATTATCCGCCTTTTAATGTTCCCACTGCTACGACTCAGGCCTCCTCTCTAGGAGAGGGAGTGGGTCGTAATCCACCACGAGGGCCCAGTGCGGGTTGGTGAATGTCACATGTCTTCGAATTTGTTGATTTTAGGACATGCCGGTTTCCTCACGATGTTTGCCTTCACCGTTTTTGAGAGCAGTGATGATGAAATAAATTACACAAAGTAATGCGCCTGGCTGGGTTTGAATCCGCGACCTACAACTCGTAAGTTTGGGCTGTTACCACTTGGCCACCACTGCTCTATATATCGAATATCGAATCTGCATATCGATAATAATTTAAAAAAAAAACGCGAACTGCACATTCACTCACGAATAAAATTAAAAAAAAAACACAATGTGATTTATTCGCAACGAAAATTTATTCCACGATCAAGTTTCTTGCCAATGAATCGTATGATAAATCTGTCATTATGCAAATACATGTTTATTATTGAACACTGTACATTCCGAAAATTTAACGCGGCCGTTAGTAAGCTCAGAATTTACATGCGAGCCTGAAAACACGTCGGAAACGTGAACTATTTATGAGCACAATGTACGTCACTTACCGAGGTTTATTCGACGATACCAGCAACCGAGTATTCAACATGACGTCAAATAAAAACACAAAGTCACCGAAATACCTCCCATTCGTAAGTACAGATATAACGTCACAAAATATTTCCATTTTGGCTGAAAAAAAAATACAAATCAGAGTCAATTTATGTAAGTGTATTAGGATAATTGCGCGAGTGTCATCTTGTCACCTAATCCAAACAAACAGAGTATCTGTGAGGGAAAATGGGGAGGGAGGGAGGGACGTAAGGAACTGAACATTATTTAAATTGGGCCAATTTTTGCGCCTACCTCTAAATGGAAACGTGACTCGTTTCAGAAACAATTTGTAAACAACATAGCCTTCGCATAATTTGATGACTTATCTCAGCTTCGAGAGCGAAACAAGTCAACGTTGATAAAAGAAAGGGAATATTCCTTTTCGTTCCATCCAAAAGTAATTTTTCAACAAAACTTCGCTTGTTTTAGATTCCTCCTTTGTCGATGTGTAATTCAACAATTTCTGAGAAGCACTCTCGACTGAAATTCGTATTAAAATGATTGAAAACTCGTGTGTTACTTTTGATGCGGTCCAATACTTTATATTATCTTCCAGCTTAAGGCCATTCGTGGAAAATTCGCTGAAAATTCGTCGGCTAAGGTCGTATTCTTGTCTCGCACTCCCGCTCCGCTTTATTTATTTCCGGCACACTTTCTCTCGAATGAATCGTGGAGGGAAAAACAGTTCTCAGAGCTTAGTCTAATCCTGTACGTGGAGCGCAACATGAGCTCACTTACTGAGAGATTTACGAAAATTGCCGACCCATGAATATCTCGCTGTACTCCCCTTACTGATATGACGTCTCGTTCTTTGAAATGTCTGTGCCTCGCTCAGTATTCATAAGTACCGGTAAATATGCTCCAAGGCTTTTGTAAATACAAATAAACGAAAACGAATAGTGTATCCCGCAATCTCATATGACTTCTGACTTTTACCTGACTTCAACGACATCATCATTTTTTCAGCCGAAAGGTGGCCACTGTTGGACATAGGCATACCCCAAGTGTCGCCATAACGACCGGTCCTGTGCGTCTCGCATGCATCGGATTCCCACGTCCCTCACCAGGTCAAAGGTCCCCCGGTACATGGTCGCCACTCCAGAACTTTTCGTCCCCACCGACCATCTGTTCTGCGAGCAATGTGCAACGACATGGTGAAAGTAAAAAAAAAAAAGAAAAACAAAGCAGTAAATTCGCTTTATAGAGGATAAAAAAGATATTATCACACTGTGAATCTTTGGGTGTATGCTATCCGAAGCTATGAATTTGTGATATTTCATGTATTCATGTTACGTTGGAAGATCCTGCCTGGAATCCTGGATACCGCGTGTCAGGTGGTGCCACCTGCCACGATTCTCAGAACGCTTTCAGATTTCAAAATAACGATATCCGGTCGTCTTTGTTGAGAGCAAAGTATTTTTATTTTTCTTTTGAAGCTGTTTCTGTTTTGCGTGACTGATAGATATGATAAAGTTGTCCTTTATATTTTGTGATAAAAGGAAATATTACTTTTCCGGAAAATGGATAAAACAGAAAGAGTGTACTCGTATGAGTGTCACCAAGATCAATTGATTTCTATTCATAGCTTATTATCCAGGAACAGGTTTCAGTAGAAAATATAATAGATAGGAGTGTATCCCTTTGTAATCTAAGTACAATAAATCCTCGGTTACATCTATCTACGTTTCGAATTTCTCAAACCCACGTTAGTTATGATCACTGAAAATAAGAGAAATACCATTTTGTAGGTGACAAATCATCTAATAACTTTTCTCGCTCTGTGTGGAGCGAGAGAGAGAGTGTCACAGTTTGAGTGACTAAAATCCACCAGTGGTATTTAAGGGCCCTTCACCAACTGTCTATCGTCATCGTGAGCATGGTTTTAAAGCTTCTTGTTCAAAAAGCTTCTTGTTCATCAAAAATTGCATTGACAATTTTTGATAAAGACGCTACTCGAAAAAGAGAGATAACACCTGCCTCCGCAGCCAAATTACGATCATTTCGATCGTTCTGATGTCATTTCAACGCTCAGTCGCGTGGTCAGATCAAAGGAATCGGAGGCGTGGCCTACTCGAGGCGTTCGACGCAACCGAAACGATCGTAACTGGGCTAGGGTGCTGAACGCTCTGTTGGCATTCGGTAATTCCGTCATACACAAAATCTGTTTCATGAATTTACGAGTATTTATTAAAAACCTTAAAAAAAATTTGAGCAAACTTTCGTCATTCAGAATCTTGATTAAATGTGCAAGATTCCATATTTTTTTTATTTTTAATTTATGTGTGAACTTTAGTCCTTCATATGGTACATTATAAAGGACTAAAGTTCACACAAAATAGCAGATTTTTAGAAGTCTTTAATGGATTAGTTTAACAAAAAAATATGTTTTCATTTTAATAGAAACCTAAATAATAACTACTAGATAACTTTTTCCAAAATATCTAGAGAAAGATGTGTAATAACGTCATAATCGCTTAATCTGAGTGGTTGTATGGAAATATATCTTGGATTGGCTGTTCTTAAGGTTTGCTTTTATTGCTCAGTACATTGTTTTAGAGACTAAGTACAAACCGCTCTATTATAATACCATTGTCACGGAATGACACTCAATGCTTACTAAAATGTAACTATCTGGCTATCCATAAAAATGGCTTCAGCTTTCAACTAATCTCAAATCTTTATTGCAATTCATAATGTACATATCAGGTAGTAAATATAAACAAATGGAAACAATTATGGCCCTGGTTGAACACAGCAAAATTTAAATGGAATGAGAGAGAAAGGGCGATATAATAAGTATTTATTTTTTTATCAATTAATTTTTTCTCTATATAAAAACTTAAACATTTTAACAACATCACTCTTAAGCACTTAGGTACTTTCCAGGTGATTGAAAACAGTCACACACACAGTAGTTTTTATGCAAAACTCTGTTCAGCACTAAAAATTCTGGTTCAGGTCTTAACAAAAGAAACAAAAAAGATAAATAATTTAAAAACTAACAAAGCTATTATCAACCCGACTGTACTTGCTATGAATCAAATTATTTTTAATTGATATTGTGATAATATATCGTATTTAATTTGATACATAGACATATTACCTTTATTATATTACCTTTTTTACCAGATTTCTAAGATGCTGAAATAAACAAGGTCACTGGAAAAACAAGAACAGAACAAAAAGAAAAGCCGCAGTCACACATTATAGGTCCCAACCGAAACACTTTAATAACATGTGACTAAGGCTTTTCTTTTCTTTGTTTATTTCAGCATCCTGAAAATCTGATATCATACTTTTTCAGCGTCATTTTTTTTGTTGTAGTCGTGTTTTAGTTTTTTACTTTTTTTTTATTCATACGACTTCAAAATTCCACATGACCAAGTTACACAGTTCAAAGTAGATAATTCCCTAACTTGTGGTGATAAGTCGGTTAGTTAGGCAACAAGCCCTTGCAGGCGTTGACTGCATGCGACAGGACAACTAACGCCGAGTACTCACCAAGCGGGGATCCGACAAATGTTCGGAAACGCGCTTTGCGTCCACATCGCCCTTTATGGACCGGACAGTGTACATTCATTTGCATTATTGTACCACTGTACTGACTCAAAATTACTCAACATAGACTCAAGGACGCCGGCGGCTTTAACCGCAATGAGGCCCTACACAGATCTTAGCGTGGCCTTTATACTTTTTGCAAAGTATGTGAATAAAAACTGAGTAAGAGAAATGCAAAATATTTAAAAAGGCACTACAGGAATTTCGATTTAAGATTTTTATTTTAGAAGATTTATAAAATTGAACAATCCTGAATATGATAAAAAATTACGTATCTAGGTACTCAATGCTTTCAAAAAAATTAATATCTTCATACGAGCTTGACAATGATGTTTACTGCTTTTCAATAATCAATTTCATTTCAAGATTAACATTAGCTGAAAACTAATCTCGTATAACCGAATTTGAAAAATTAGATACTTATCCTAATCTATACTTTTAATAAATGTATAGAAATGAAAATTCTCTACATTGAAAATACAAAAAAAATAATTGGCAGGGTGTTACTAGACCGACACGGAACCCAAATAGGTACATAATAATATAAACTTTCAAACAAATACATAATTTATAAAAAAAAATAAAAAACAATTAACTATAACAAGACACGTAACATCGACGTCGTCATGTAGGTACGAGTACTACTGCGTGATGTCGTGAAACCGACCTCGGAAACGTCTATATAAGACACCTTTCGGCCAAAAGTCCTCTCTCAAGAAAATCTGTAGATGGTGAATTGGAACTCGTACCACGAACGACTTGAAGTTGATGTCGTGTCGCGATTCCAACCTTTCAACCCTCCGAGTCCAATCGGTCTTCACTCTCATATACGCCACAACTTCTTCAATTTTCGTAGAGTGATGCAGACGCGAATACTACAGTAGCCATGGTTCTGTTGAAACTCAGCAGAACTAGTGCAAGCATGTGCATGCACGTCTTCAGGAACTAGATATTCAAATCACGTCACAAGTTCCAAGACTTGGATAAAGTTTTAAACGTATACTCCTTTGTAGTCTTTATGTTTCACTCAGTACGGATTTGACTAAAGCGTACTGTAAATAATAACACATTAAAACAAAACGTAGAACGTAGTTTCTCATATTCGTGAAGGTATTTTTTTTTTGGTTATTTCGGTATGTCTTTTCTCTAAATATACCTAGTCCTATCTTAATAACCGGGCAAGTGCGAGTCGGACTCGTGCACTGAGGATTCCGTACAAATTTACCTATGAAAACAGTTCAATTCTCGAATTAAGTTAGGAAGAATTTACCGAATCAAAAAAATTTTTTTTTTGTGACGAGAGTACAAACAGATTTCAGATTTTCCTCTGGACTTGTGCTATGAGACCTTGCTTCATGCCAAATTTCAGGATTCTAGGTCAACGGGCAATACCCTATGAATATTGATTTCCTTGAGTACGTCAAAATATACGTTTTTTGCGACATACACGGCCGTACTGAGAAGTTTGATTTTTTCTTAGCTTCAAGAGACTGCCGACCTGAGTGTATGTTTTTAATTTCAACTGGATACATCCATGCGTTTCCGAGATAAAGGGTCTTGACAGACAGACAAACGGACGGACGGACAACAAAGTGATCCTATAAGGGTCCCGTTTTTTCCTTTTAAGGTATGGAACCCTAAAAATGATCTCAAGGAACATACTTTTGGGATAAAAAAATATCGAATCTACTATTCTAGGGCATGATATAGCTGTGTGCCAAATTTCATTCAAATTCGTGCAGCTATTTAACCACCAAAACATACATACAAACTTTTGTCTTTAGTGTTTTAGTGAATTATGATTTCGACACCCACAACGAACAAGGTTGTAACATTAAATCAGTCATTATTCAAAATGAACCTTAAAATGATAGTGCCATGTTTGAATTTTGTTTGGCCTGTAATCCGGGATACTGCCTTGTTCGAGTGGGTGTGGATTTATAAATATTATAATCGTATATAATCTTTTCAGCCACTCCTAAGTGCTAGACATAAGCCTCACCCAAGAGTCATCATATTGCCTGGTACCATACCTCTACCGTAATTAGTAATTACGCCCGTGATTAAGACATGACGTGTCTTTTGTAACCTATATCAGAATAAAATAGATCACTTAACATTACTTTTGCATTTTATCAGCCTACTGTACGACTGGCCTTATTCAATGTGACAATGCGATTTTGTCAGAAGTTGACAAAATCTCCATATTTTCCCGACAGGTGCTGTCTAATAAAGAAAATATATGAAAGAAACTTAGAAAATTGTTAGATTTAGTTAAAGTGTCACCTGTCGCCAGTCGGTTTTAATAAATGGATCCCTGCATTCGTAGTGTTTGCACAATTTAGTAAAAGTTTGGGTTCCGAAATATTAACAGAGTTTTTTTATTTTTATTTTATTCAGCTACTTTCACACAACGCCATTTAGTCCCAAACTAAGCAGAGCTTGTGCTATGAGTACCAGACAACTGATAAACATACTTATATATATATATATAAATAAATACACATTATAGATAAATAACACCCAGACACAAAACAAATGATCGTGCTCAGCACACAAACACTTTTCATGGGTGCCACCACCTCCGGTATAGGGCGTTTCAGACTTTTACTGACCAAAACCACACCTGTGCCCTTCAGTCTTACGTTCTATGACCCCGAGTTTCCTTTTCTGAAACTCCCCGCGGCCCCAGTGGGCATCAGCTCTACTAAGTCCCTACGGTTTTGCTGATTTCTATTTGAGGCGCGCGTGGATCACTATGAGCCGTCGAAGACTCGGGCTTGGCCCCGGCTATTACCGGACAGCCGGTCGGCGTGATACCCATTGCTCGTCATCCGCAATTCTACGTAACTTATCCCACATAGAGTGGAACGAAAGGTATGTCAGACGTTTACCGATTAAAACCCACCTGCGTCCCTTCAGGAGCCCTTTGCTTTGATCCAGTGCCTCGGTAAGTCTTTTAAACATTTCCGCAACCCAATGAGTATCTACCTAGATCATTTATTTCTTTAAAGCACTAAAATCGGACGTAAAAGGGTTAAAAACGATTTAAAACTTTCTTGCATGAAACTATTTGAAAGTACTGGTTACATTTTTAACTTAATTCGTAAATCATTTAAGATGAATAGTTGCTGTTACACTTTAAACGAAGTGCGGCGTTCTTCACCGTTTTAAAACAATTTGTTTAGTGAGCGAACACAATATATTTCAGTGGCGCTACCGTGCTACAGTTCCGAGAGACGCGACTGTTGGACAAACAAAAACACACTCGGTCCGTGCTCCAGGCTCCGAAGCGTCCGCCTGATTGATGACTGCTTCAGCGAGTTTTTTCGATGACATTATCTTCTCGATGAAATCGTAAAATCAGTTTAATGGTGCGAATATATTTTTTTCTATTACGTTCGTTTCACTTTAATCGTTTTGACTTAATCGTATTGATTTCAGGAAAATCGTTTGCCATCTTTTTGCGTACTTAAATCGATTTACAAACGATTACAAAATATACCATTAAGTAAAATGTTAGCAGCCAGAGTCCATACCACGAACTCTTAACGCAATCCATTTGATGACCTAAACTGAACTGTTAAAGAGATGAAGCTATATAATAATAATAATAAATATCATTTATTTCTCTCATAAAGGTACATTGTACCAAGTATATTTTACAAATTTTGCCTGAAGGCTAAAAACCTTTGTGAGAGCTGGAGTCTGAACTAGGTTCGAGACCTGTATGACAGATCTCCACGCTCACACCCTTTTAATCACAATACGCATTTTGCGGCCCATAAACAAGAATCTTATGTTTGTAAGATTATGAGCAGGAGAGATTTATAAAATGACATGTTTAGTGTAAAGGAAAAGTGTCATTTTTAGTGAAATGATTGTAGTGTATAATGTATGTGTGTGTTTATAATGAATGTGATTAATATTATATATAGGGTGTATAGCTCCATCCTCTTTCTCTTTCGCAAGACAAACATTTTAAGACATCATGGTAAGGCCCAAGGTCTGTTTATTAAATTTAAACTTAACGAAATCATGAAATTCTAGCCCCTATAAAACTGGCTTATCTCGGCCAAAATTCATGCATCAAAGTTGAGAACAAACATATAATCCTTATTCCATTTTGAAGCAACTTTCAGTTTCCGTGTTTCAGCGGCGAGAGCCCAGCTGCTATTACGCACAGTTACGACGGATTTTACGATCGGCCCAAAAGCCACATCTCTTTGTACGCTTCCGCGGCGGTAAGTGTCTCCTGCCGCGCTCACAAAAAAAGCCTTCCACAAACGTATCGAACCATATCGAATTCCGCCCGACTTTTGTCAATCACGCCTTAGACTAAGATAAGATTTTAAAATCTTCTTTGGGAACCGCTCGCCGGCGCTTTGTTCCTTCGTCGTTCCTCATCCTTATTTATGAGTTCGAGGTCACATTGGAAAACCGGCAGCTATATGGCTTTTCTCGGCTTAGATTTGTTTTAGATAAATTGCTTCCACCTTGTTCCATGTTTTTTCCTCGATATGAAAAAACTGGTTAATTGTAAATCGGTCTCACCCACTAAGGGTTCCGTTTCTTGGACCCTGTATAAATAAATATATTTCCATTACATTATAAATGGAACTTAATTTTTTGTCACTACTAAAACTGTTTGTTACCAAAAGTCTTTCATTTGATATTTGTATAGTGTATAAGAAGTGTTGATAACTATTTCAAATTTAAACCAATCTCATTATTACCTCCTGAAATAATTACTTAGCTGTATCAGACAGTGTTCCAAGGGTAGTGTGAAAGCGAAGCGCGGGACCCCGGAATGAAGGCAAAGAAGGAGTGGGTTTTTAGTCAGTAAAAGTCTGACACTATCTCCCGCTCCGCCCAAGAACGGGATTTGTCATTAGATGATTTTCCCACATAAAAAAAGCAGTATCAGACAGACAGAAGCCGAAATCTTCCTGCTTAGGTGGAGCGATAAGGAGTGTCAGACTTTCACTGACTTAAACGCATCCATGTTCCTTCATTTACCCTTGGGATTCCAGGGCCACTGCATTCGAACAATCCCGCAGCTCTGGCAGGTATCGGCTCTAGCGAGAAAATGCAACAAAGGGTTCCTTTTTACGATTTTGGTACGCAACCCTAATAAGACTGTCAGGTATAACAGCGCGATCTATTTTCGGGCCAGATATGATCAAAGTCTATTTCCATTCAATTTCACCTAGTGGCTTTACCGACCTACATCTCTTCTGCTACATAAATTCTAATACAGAATACGAACGTAGCCTTTACAGAAAATATGAAACGTTATTAAAAAAAATACCGACACGATTCAACGTCCACGGAACACTAAGTGAGTGAAATCAAAGATTTTCTGAGGTGTCGTAGAAACTCCGGTGGCCATCATCATCTTCCTGCTCGTGTCCCGTGTTATTTGGGATCGACGCAAAGGTCGTTTTTTTCTTCAATTTTACAACACTAACTCCGTTTTCTTTCATATACCACACACAAACTATCCATATTTTCTTTGGCTTCCCTCTCCCTCTCCATCCATCCACATGTATACTCATAACTCGTTTAGTAACATGCATTTCATCCCTCGTCATCATATCAAGACAATTGATTCCCCTTCATCTTTTCAGTCACTGGCGCCACTTTCAAACTTCCTCTAATATACTAATTTCTGACTTTATCTATTCTCGTCACACCACATCATCATCATCCATCTCAACATTCTCATCTCCGCAACATACAATCATTTTCATCCGTCTTTTTCTGATCCATACAGTTTATCAGCTTTTCACGGACTTATAGATTTTACCCAAGAAACTCCTTTGCCAATGGAAGTGAAAATTTGTTCAGAAATCTGATGTTTGTACGGCTGGTATCCGGTGAGCGTGACGTGTGAGTCGTCGACTAGCAACATCACGTCAAGCGACACTGACAAATCGTCGCCGACGACAAACGGCGCGCCGGAGCCGTATCGCGGCCGCCATCCGGTGTCGCCGCATGACACCTGTCACGCTGCACCCGATGTGAAGTTAACCACCCTCATCTACATACATTAGCTCGTCAACTTGCTGACTTGAATCGTACTCATAATAAGTCGACACAGGTTAGGCATGCCAAAAGGTCGCTACACGCCCTGCGTGTACAGTAAAATATTTTATTATTTTTTTTTGCTTTATTTATTTGTTAAATTAAGAATCATTTATAACATCTGCCAAACTGCATAGCAGTTTTTCGGCAGTACATTCTCGTGAATTTCGCTTATAACTAAGACCACATACGGTAACTCCCCCAGGTAGGTACCTACTCGTTGTGAGATAAACAGATGCAGCACCACAACACTAACCAACTGAGACCAACATACCGCAGCAACTATGGACACATAGACAGATAATGTTTCATTAGAACATTTTTTAATTGGTTTCTATTTTTGGCTCGATTTATTAATTCATCAGGCAACTCATTAATAAGTGTAGGTGCAATCCATCGTCTCGCACGCTTACCGTTGCAATTATTCACCTTAAGGACCTGGAGTTTCTTTTTCTTAGATTGGCGGGTTGGGTAGTTATACACTCTTTAATTTTTATGATTTTTACTATTATGTTCCAAGATAATTGCCAGTTTAACTCCATTTCAACTGGTAATACATTGTATTTATTTAATAATATTTCATAATCTTTTTTCAAGCTTTTTTAATTTTATTGCTTACTAACAGTTTAAGAACTCTTATTTATAACATTTTAATTCTATTAAGATACGTTTTAAAAGTGAGTCCACTAACTTTTTTTCAGGATGTTGTTAGGATTACCGCGTTAATGGAATGCGTCGGATATATTTTGGGTTTTATATTCTCGCGGAAACGGGATTTATGTAAGTCTGACAGTGTGGGGGATATCTTTATTTCCGGGGAGAGAACATCTTCGAAACTGCTGGACCGATTTAGATGGGACTTACACTGACGGAAAGCCTTTTTTCATGTGGATAATTATCTAGTGGTTTCTCTCGCTCTAGGGCGAAGAGAGATAACGTGCCAGACTTTTACTGAGTGAAACCACACCAAGGTTCCTTCAGTTGCTTTTTGTTCTAGGACCACGGGTTACCTTTTCAGAAGTCCACCCATTCTCTCTCACTCAGGACCATGGCCTGGACCAGGGCCCGGTGCGAGAGTTCACCGCCATCGATTGCCGAGGACACGGCGGTGTTCTAACCGTGCGGGGCTCACCTCCACCGTAACCTGCAACGAATCCTCCGGGCGGTCCGCACAATAGCGACATCCCCGAGCGTTTTTTTCGCCTGATTTCGGTGCAGGAACCTTCCAAACCATCTCCGGTGAAGACGTGCGTTATGCAGAAGGTGAGGAGGCCGTGACACCTCTCCAGCCACTACTATAGCGTGCCTAACTGGCAGATGTTTGTGATGTTACAAGGATTAAATTAGGCTACTTTTCATTTTCCCGCAGGAACGGAACCTAATTCCTGGGATCCCTCTGTAATGACTGCAACGGAAATCCGTTTTTTAAACGATTTTAGTAGCTAATAGATAATAAATAACAGATTTCTTATTGTATTTTTTTTTAATATGGTCATGATATAGCATTTTGGAATCCTTATGATGAGCCCTTTAATTTGATACCCATAGAGCAGTAACCAAAAAAAAAATATTTTTTTTTACTCTAAAGTCACAGTCATTATGTTGTTTTTTTTGTAACGTCACCTATTTAAGAACACTTGGGTTATCAAGACGCATCTAACGATATCTTAATTACGTAAATACGTTCAGCGGTATATATGAGGTAATAATGAATATTACACACATTCATCATAATACAAGATACGCGTGAAAAACATAACCATTCTTGCAGCCGTGTAATAATAAAAACTAAGTACGTTTATAAAAGCTATTTATTTCTTACTATTTGACAGTTACCTAACGCTTGAACACAAGTGAGATGGTTCACTCTTTGAAATAACGATGCCATTTTCATAAAGGCAAAAGTCCACGAATTGTCCAGCCATTCTTCATTTAATTTTAGTTGGCTTTAAGAATGAGTAATCAAAGTTTTGAAACGAATTTACATGTCGTAAGTCATATTTAAATAATGATGTCTACTTTCCAACGGATGACCTTGCTCTCTGACACCTAGCTCAGCAATGGCTGAGTGACGTGTGGGTGTGTACCCATTTATTCACTCAGCTAGTAGAAAGGACTACTTTGATCCATATTTAATAGGTAAAATCTCGCCTCGAGTATCCTTCTAACATAACCTTAGCTTAGAGTTTCTTATGAAGACAAGCAAACGCTAAAATTAAATTTTACGAATATATGAACTTTGTAGGAGTTCGTTAAAAGTTCATAGTTGTTCAACAGTACCCTGGAAGAAGTCTTTCAGACATTGGCAGACAAAGGGAAGAGAAAGGCATTGTCTTCAGTGAAGCGAGATTATGTTTCGCTGATGGTATTGTCCTTTTGAGAGCAGTGCGGTGGCCGTGTGATAACGACCCTGGCTTGTCGACCCGAGTTGTGGGTCACGGGTTCAAAGCCAGCCAGGCGCATTACTTTGTGCAAATATTTATCACCACTGCTCTCAAAACGGTGAAGGAAAACATCGCGAGGAAACCGGCATGTCCTAGAACCAAAAATTTGAAGACATGTGACATTCACCAACCCGTACTGGGCCGGCGTGGTAGATTATGGCTTATTCCCTCTCCTAGAGAGGAGACCTGAGTCCCAAAAGAACATTATAAGGCCGACTATGCTATTGTCCTTTTCTCTCTCACACCCACCAGACTAGAGCAAATGCTACAAGATCTTAGCGATGTGAGCCTTGAGGTTGGATTAAAGATAAACATGTCGAAGACCAAAGTTTTGAACAACAGCTCCAAAAGGAACATACACAAGTATGACCACGTTTCTGAATTTCTTACTAAGCTCAAATGGCTTCCTATTCGCCTTCGCCGAAACACCCACATACTTTCTTTGCTTTATAATGTACTATTTAATCCTTGTACCCCGTTTTAGCTTAAGGGACGCTTTCAGTTTCTCAGTGACACACATAGGAGGTCCTTGAGATCATCGGAAAACCTAAAATTAAATATTCCCACGCATTCCACTTCTTTCGTTGACAAATCTTTCACAATTCAAGCAGCTCGTTTGTGGAATATGTTACCCTTAGAAGTGAGGCATGCCTAAGCGCTACCTACGTTTAAAAAATGGTGAAGGAGCATTACATTTCACTTTGATTGTTTCTTCTCCTGGCTCAATTATATATTTAATATTTATTAGTATATTATTTTCTTATATTGTATGTATGTATTTGTGTTATTATGTCTTATTAGTATTTTTCTGATGTTTTACACTGATAGCCCTAAATCTATCTCCTTTCTTTCAGTCCATCCAAAGGTTGTCTGTAAGAAATTGCCCTGTGCGATAAGACCGCCCTTTGTACACTTATTTTTAATTATGTTTGTCCTGTATTTTTGTTTATGTGGTGTACAATAAAGAATATAATAAATAATACACAAAACACGATAATATACAGTCCAAACTCAAGGTTTGTCAGCATGCTATGGAGCGCAGCATACTATGTGTTAAATTAACAGACCATGTTTGAAACACAACACTGCGCTCCAAAACGCAAATCATTGATGTGGCTCAAAAAACTGCCCAACTTAAATAGGACATGTCTGTCGCATGTCTAACGAACTGTTGGCCCGTAAAACGCAGGATTGGTGCCCGGACACAGCGATGCGGGGCCGCGCATGAAGGAGATGGTGGGGCGAACTTGATGGTTTTCCTAAGAATTAAAAAAGAGAAAGCAAGGATCCGTGTTCGTTGAAAAGAAAGGAGGGAGGGCTTTGCACAGCAGTGGGACAATGCGGGCTAGCTATAATAATAATATATGAACTGCTTTATTTCGAACTAGCCTGCCCCCGAGTGCAATGTTATTTTTATTATTTCTTAAAATTTTCTTTGATACAACTTTTGTTTGGCAATAAAGAATAATCTAATTTAGTACAATCGCCGTTTGGAATTTTACCCAAAACTTAAAAACGGGACCTTATTGCTAAGACGTTTTTGATGATGATTTCCTATCCGTCTATCTATAACGGAGCAGTGGTGGCCGAGTGGTAACGGCCCCGACTTACAAGTTGCAGGTCGCGGGTTCAAACCCAACCAGGCGTATTACTTTGTGTAATTTATTTCATCACCACTGCTCTCAAAACGGTGAAGGAAAACATTGTGAGGAAACCGGCATGTCCTAGAACTTAAAATTCGAAGACATGTGACATCCACCAACCCGCATTGGGCCCGCGTGGTTGATTACGGCCCAGAGGGTATGGGCCGTAATCAAGATGTTCTCACTAATGTTCCCACTGTTGGGACTCAGACCTAGAGAGGAGGCCTGAGTCCCAACAGTGGGAACATTATAAGGCCGACTATGCTATGCTATGCTATCTATAACCAGACCGTATCTCATGAACAAACAATATAAATATAATAAAATGAATATTTAAGTGAGGCTCTCATACGAGTGATTTTTTGCCGATTTTTGCTACGGATGGTACGGAACCCTTCGTACGCGAGTCCGACTCGCACTTGGCCGGTTAATTTATATAGATTAATTTGGACATAATAAAAATGAAAATAAATTAATTCGTCATATTTTGTGGAGGTCTTAATTGCTTCCTATACAAACTCATTACGAATATTAATTAGAAAATATCCTTTCATACGATTATTTTATAATAAAGCTCAAAATATCCGTTTAAGCTGCGTGGTTTCGAGAAATAATAACAGTTTATTGAAAGCTTAATAATGAATCCATTAAGCGGAAGGAAGAAACAATTTTCAATTTACAGTAATATTGACGCGTACGTAATTATTATTTCATGCCATTAATATTTGGGTCACTCGAAATGGAAGTATATTATAGGTAGGTGAGTAAGCAATTTCTTTGTTTCTATAAAAAGGTTGGCTTCTGCTCCAGCGGCTTCGCCCATGTGAAAATAGAAAATTATCCTAAAGCACATATTCCAGGAAAAAAGTATCCTCTGTGCTATTCCAGGACATGGTATTTTTTTTGTTAAGGGTGGAAATCATCCAATCAAACAAAAATGACATCCCCCGCTCTTGGGCGGAGCGGGAGATAATGTCAGACTTTTACTGACTAAAAACCCACTCCTGTTTTTCTTTCATACCAGGGCCGAGTCTTGCTTTTAGAATCAGACCCTTGGCCCCAACAGGCTTCGCCCTGCTGGGCCCTTACGGTTGCTGACATCTCTTTGAGATGCATGGATCACTACGCGCTGTTGACGACTTGGCTTCGGTCCGGACTGTTACTGGACGGAAAGACGGCGAGCTCTCCTTTGCTCGCCGTTCGTAAGCCCGCGCCTACGATGGCCGGAACTCGGGATCGGAATCCCGGTGGCTGGGGCGCAACAGCCATTGCCTCGCGCGTGCACGTGCGGCCTTCTCCATTGCTAGCATTACTGCTTTGCAGAAGTTGGCTACCGCTTGCCACTCCTCCTCGATCCGGACCATGGCCTGTACCAAGGCCCGACGCGAGGGATCGCCGCCGCCGGTCGAACCCACGAGGAAATGGTGGTGCTCTGCCCAGTGGGGGGATATCTCCACCGTATGCTCTACCGTGTCCACCGGGCGGTCCACACAATGGTGACACCCGGGCGCTTCTTCATCCGGGGCAGGAACCCGCCGAACTTACCATGTCCGGTGAGGACCTGCATCATGCGGAAGGTAAGAACGCCGTGAGGTTTTTCCAGCCACTCCTTAAAACCTTTTAAACCTTCCCTGTGTGCTGGAAAACAAAATAAAAAAAAGAATGATTAAATTCGATCCAGCCGTTCTCGAGTTTTAACGAGACTAACGAACAGCAATTGATTTTATGTATATAGAAGACATAATCGAAGAAGAAAAAACGCAAATATGACGATATCCCTTCTCATCTCGATACCGGTTCATTGTTAAAACGTTGTAGTTTCAGTTCAGCGAATATTTTTTTACCCAGGGGCCTACGAATGGAACGTCGTAAAGAAATAAAAATAAATTACATTGATAGGGTTGGCTTAAAACAATTGTCACCGCTGAAAAGGGGTAAGTGATAATTTTATAATCTGTGCGCGGCCGGACGCGTTGATGGCACTTCCATTATCTAAATAGCCAGGTTTAATTAAATTTCCTTCGTTGTGCTGAAAGAATTATTCTTTTTTAGCACCTCTACTCTACACTCACTGTTATGATAAATTTGCTATCTATGCATAGGACACGCATTATTTTTAATGTTTTACTGTAACAGAACTACACATGGGCGCAAAAATTTCGAGTCTCTGATAGAAAGTTTCTTAAATACGTCATCATCATCATCATTTCAGCCGAAAGACGTCCACTGTTGGATATAGGCCTCCCTAATGTCGCCACAATGACCTTTCCTGTGTGTCTCGCATCCATCGGTAATACGTAAAATGAGTTTACTAAACTGTAGTTTACTGAAATTACTTATCACGTTTTAAACACTGTTTAATTTAAAATAAATATTTAAAACAAAAAACACTTTTAACTTATGACAACAAAAATGCACATCGCAGTTTATCTCATTTTTTTTTTGTCATTTTGACACTACAGAAGAAATTAGACATGCTGTAAATCATATTTTTAATACGAATTTGGTCTGTATTTGACCATTCTTCCACTAGCGGCTGCTGGAAATAGCAGACGTTAGACAGCGCTTGGCGAGCGTTGTCTAACGCATCTCTCAAGTTCATCCCATGCATGTTCTATGGTATTTAAACCTGAGCTGCAAGCTGGCCACTCTATGCAGTTAATACCGACATCTTGAATATATGCATTAACCAAATTGATGATCAACCTGATCATATTTGCGGGGCAAACTTGATCAGAGAACGCGCATTTGCGTTTTTATAAATACGCACACGAAACAAAAAAAAATTAGCTATTTTGTGAAGAAGTTTGGAAGTTAGGCGCGTACATACTTTTCGGCGATTCATTTTTATTTATATATATAAACCGATTTGTATTAAATGTCCTCGCATCATACACTTAACAATTTTGTTGCTTTGAAACTGAACAAGCTCGTTTACATACGATATTTTCTAAAAAATAAGTCGTCAAATACCTTGTATATATTCATGAACCTTTCTAAACATAATATAAATAATTTGTGGGTTCTTACTTAAATACCAATGAGTACCTAATGTTTTCATTATAAAGTCCGTTATTCCAAGTTTCCCTCATTAAGTATTCGTGAAAAGGCGACAAGCGACAAACCCTCTTCACATTCATACATGATATTTGTCATATCGCAGCCTTGACCACGTCCGCCATTGTATCCTAAAACATCGTCAGAATTGTAATTCGTATCGTGAACAATGCCATCCTGAAACCGTGAAATATATTGTTTTAAATTCTTCATTGTATGAAATATTTGCAGAAGAATTTTCTGCCAGTAACATTTTACCTGGAAACTGCGCTGAATTCTCTTCGTTCCTTCATATTTGTGAAATAAATGTAACTGCAATCCAGTAGTAGCTTTGAAATTCGTTCGTCTAGCTTACATTTGAGTACTGAAAACTATGTAATTGCGACCCTTATTAAATACCTTCGATCTATCAGCTCATCGACACGCAGTACATCACGCAGGGGCCCGGCTACCCGTTAACTTAAGTAAACTGCGTCCCTGGCTTACCCTTACGAATATAAATTATTCTTACTGAAATCGTGTCTTCACATAATTTTTGCTTTGATGTTATTGAAAAAATAACCGGAATGTTGAATAGAAATTAAAATTTCACGGTCACGGATTTCGTGAAAGTAATTTCTTTAAATACAAATAAATTGGTAGAAGTCCTCAACTTTCCCGTTCAGTGAGAGTGTATTTTAAGTACCTACTAGAGGAAATAAAAAATCGTGTAATTAATCCAAAAAATAATTGGTATTGTACGTTGAAATAAATAGATTAGATACTTCTTCTTCTTCTTTTCGTGTCGATGATTCTGAAAACTGCAGGTGGTTGTGCAGGATGGACAGCATATCAAATGACGCGTGTCCTGTGCAGCGGCTCCACACTGGCACTGTGTTAGAGATGGGTCGAGGAAGCCCCATTTGGCCAAGCTGTTTTTACAGCGGCCAACCTGGGTCCGCAGTTGGTTAAGAGATTTCTAGATTGGCCACTGCAATTTGCGACCAGGGGGGAGATATTCTGACGGGGTGATGAAATGTGTAGGAGTTAGATTAGATACTTTTTTGGATTGATTAACTTAGAGACCCTGCTCTCAAAACGGTGAAAAAACTCGAAAATTGTGACATTCACCAATCTACACTGAACTCGTGGTGGATTACGGCCCCATTCCCTCTCTCACAGAGACCGAGTCCTAGCAGTGGGACATTACAAGATTTATTACACTATATAATATACCTACTATAACCTAGAAAGCACCAGAAGAACCAAGGTTTTGTTTTTTAATTGATATAAACTGTGCTTGATTGCGATCCCGCCTGATGTTAAGCTGTGATGTATTAACCGACATTACCTGAAGAAGTACAACCAGCCAATAACTAGTAGATGTGGACAGGGCACATGGAGACCTCTATAAGTGGACTGATGACCTGGTAAGGAACGCGGGAACCACAGGACCAATTAGGGAGGCGACGCTTGGAGGAAACCGTCTAGCAGTGGACATCTTTCGATTGAATTTATATACCTTGTTATTTTTTATTAAAAAAAACAAATTGGTCACCTGAAGCTGCTTATGTTTCATAAGTTGACAATAAGCAACTTTTTACCATAAAATACGCTATGTATAAGTAATTAAACAACATCATAATTCTTAGTTAATTGAGAACCCGTAACATCGGCTAACTATTCCCAATTTAGTAGTATAGCATGCCAAAAACGCGTTTAATATCGCTAAACGATAATGAAAACCTACGAAGGGATCCATTCGAGAGGATATAAAGGGAGAGCCACAACCGATGGATAATTTAGCAGTAGAACAATAATTCGGCGGCGCCATTTATCCAGAGCTTCGATCGGGGGCCGCTTCGCTCGGCTCGTAAACAGACGTAATAAACGCTAATGTATCCGCACAATGTTTTTAATATCAGAAATAATGTTTTATACTCGATACCGTAGTTTTGCACGCCCCTGTATCGATTAGACTTTAGCTCTAGTCTCGAGCCAAACAATCCGAGTGTTCGATTCTTTTAATGGTAAAATATTGTTGTCTACCGAATAATGGTGGTGGCTTTGCGCTGTTTTGAAGATAATACGAAAGTAATTAAATTGAATATAGTCAAATGGTCTCATTAAGAATAAGATTTCGGTGCGGCCAGATGATATTGCAGAAATACCAAGGTAGGAATATTGATCTTTGAGCTTTATTGTACGATATTTACAGGGTTAAAAACCTGAAAATTATTATCTTTCTTTTTCTTTCTCTCTTTTTTTCTTTTTTTCGCCTAAAAGTTAAATTATTCATTCTTGACTTAAATAAAAACCCCTAGGTTGTAACTATCAGGAAACAGTCTCCGTCAGAAAATACCACTCCTTAACGTGGCCTAGATGCCGCGTAGCACAGTGTAGGGCACGTAGGCCACGTGTGTTACAATATTAGTGTCGTGTAGCACGCTGTAGCGTCATGTAGCACTACGTGGCATCGCGTAGCACAGTGTTGCGCCACTTTGTGCTACGCAGCACAAAGTGGCGCCGCGTAGCACAGCACACGGCCTCCTAGGACACGCGTAGCACAATATTGGTGCCGCGAAACACAAGTAGTAATAGTTTACCTGTTACTACTTTATCGAGTTAACTATTCAGTATACGCTTAGGTTAGAAGCCATATTAGACTCATACAGATATTTTTTCATGTTGTTATTTTATTACAATAAAGTTAGTTTACGCAGTAATTATTAGTTAATAATTTATTTGGTTGTTTGTCCTATGTGAGTTACATTTCTTTCTCTCTTTCTATTCGAAACCTTTCATTGCAAGGTTTCAAAACCGCCAATATCTTAATTCAAATGGAGGTACATGAATTAAGATTTACAAACAAAACGGTACTTATTTTCGCGTTTCGATGTTAAATTTTCTTCCACGAGCTATAAAAAATAATTCGGAGCCAATCGCTTCCTTCCGGTAAGCATTGGCGCAGTAATCGTTTCCGTTATCGATAACCTTTAAAAATGTAAAGGCCTGAAATTCGGTTTCGTTAGATTGGGATTTTATACATTTTATGTGCGTAATTTTAAGATTTTTTAGTGGAAACGTAAGTAACGATTTGAATTTAGCAGTTTACCGTAAATTTTATAGTCGGTAATGGCCTCTTCAAGCCTATTTCACTAGAAATTATAATAATAGGGATTAAAGTATGAAATTGCCGGTTTTTAAAACGGATTGCTTAAAATTCTTATATATTTGGATTGACTTGGAATTATAAGTTCAAATAAACTTTACATTAAAGGTACGTTATTCCTCTTCCGAAATTAGGTATTTATCGGATTCTTTGTGTTTTGTATTTTATAACCATGAAAGCTAGTAAAAAAACGTTTTTTTCATTTTAAGAGTTCCAACGTAGAAACTATTCATTTCAAAGGACAAGCAATATCAATTAGTATACTTACGACTTTCTTCTAACAAAAGAATTTTGTGCTCTTGGTTTAAAACTTTCGTTTTTTAAATTTTGTCTTGTCGCCGCACTGAAGAGAAAAGTTATTCGTGAGATACAATTTGCCACGTGAAAATGATTGAAACAAAAATAGACATCCCATTCATTAGCAGTTTTTAAGTCCATATACATTATCAATATTGCATACCGCTTGAGACACATTGTTTCCACGGTAGAACACATATTACAAAATAATGCGAGTTTTCTTATATTTCATACAAAAAAAAAAAAAAACCAGAGATATAACTAACTGTTGTAACTTGGTATGCAATAAAGTATATATAAATAACTAACAAGCAACCCGTTTTAAAAAAACGGCTTTCATACTTTAACCCCTAATACCAATAACCTTTTTTAAACTCAAAACAGACTCTGCCAACTCTAGAGAAAGTTTCACATTATATGCGCTTGATCACATTTTTTTTTCGGAATACCTGCGGTTTGTGACTTATCTAGTGAAGAATGTGTAGTGAAAAATAAAAAAGAAAGTATTTTGATTTTAGAGGTGTGCGGAACAGGGAGTAAGATCCGGCAAACATACATTGAAATGGGAGAATCCGACGGGTGTTATATCGGCGGACCCGATACTGCCCGAACTGCACTCTAGTTGATTTCTGGCTGTTGTATATGTTCTTACCGCGCAGAAAACTAATACCGTGATGCAGAATCTTAAATTTTAGTTTCAATGTGGCATCAGAGATGTAACTACATCACTTCCCTCCGGAGATCGGAGATCGATGGTCCTGATACATGTCTGGAAGGGTGGTTCCAATGTTTCGAAATCGGAAACCGCATTGTCTCGGTGAGTCGGAACTGTCTGCGGTGATGTCCCTGTGAGTCGAGGTGATGATGTCGCAATGACTTAAAGACCCTTAGATTGCCATCAATTAATTAAAAACCACAAGCTCACCTCACCCATAAAAAAACCCTAATCTTCCGCTTCGTCATCCACCGAAATTACATCAAAAAGGTTTACATTGTTATGAATTTACGTATGCGTAAGTATATAATGTAACAGCAGTACCGTCATCTGCGCACGTTGATGTATTTCGACACGGGCCTAATATACCGGGACAAGGAACAATATCGTCCGACGTACTCTAATAAAGTGATAGATTGAACACGATTACCCTTCAGGATAATACCCGGCCCACAGCCGAACGTTCCAGAACGAATTGAAAAACAACAGATCAAAGTATTTCTGGGAAATACCCATTGTTTTACCGTTTATTCGATTTCAGGAACGTTATTGCATCTATATCGCTAGCCTTTTATTCCCCTTTTCAATTATGAGGTTTCGACGAAATTTTATTTCAGTATTTCCCTGTTGATTGGTTAACAAAGGAAAATAATATTTTTGTTTCGATAAACTTTTCCTTGAGTTTTCTGAGCAATAGTAATTGTAAATACGTCAAAAGAGAATCAAACACACTAATTGTATAAAGGCGAAAGTATGTATCATCATCATCATGTCAGCCGAAAGACTTCCACTGTTGGACGTTTTTTTTATGGTTGGAAATCATTCAATGACTCCATATCTGGGCGGTTCATTTCAATAACATTCATAAGATATACTAAAGGTTTTTTTTTTCCGGGTTGGAAAATCATCTAATGACATCTCCGCTCTTGGGCGGAGCGGGGGATAGTGTCAGACTTTTACTGACTAAAAACCCACTCCTGTTCCTTCTCTGCCATTTTATTTCCAGGGCCCCAGGGATCTCTTTCGCATCACCCATGGCCCTAGTAGGCTTCGACCCTGCTGGGCCCCTACGGTTGCTGACATCTCTTTGAGGCACGCGTGGAACAGTACGCGCCGTTGACGACTTGGGCCCGGTCCGGACGGTTACCGGACGATCGGACGGCGAGCCACCCATTGCTCGACGTTCGCAAACCCGCGCCTACGGTGGCCGGAAATCGGGATCGGAATCCCGGCGACGATTAGGGCGTGAGGACCTTTGCCTCACGCGATCGGCCGCCTCCTTTGCTAGCATTACTGCTTCGCAGAAGGAGGCAACCGCCTGCCACTCCTCCTCGCTCCGGACCATGGCCTGTACCAAGGCCCGGCGCGAGAGATCGCCGCCGCCAATCGCCCCCACGAGGACACGTCGGTGCTCTGCCCAGGCGGGGCACACCTCTACCGTATGCTCCACTGTGTCCTCCGGGCGGTCCACAAAATGGCGGCACTCGGGCGTTTCTTCCGCACGAATCCGGTGCAGGAACCTCCCGAACTTGCCATGTCCGGTGAGGACCTGCGTCATGCGGAAGGTGAGGACGCCGTGAGGTCTTTCCAGCCACTCCTCAAAGAGGGGTCTTATCGCCATAATTATGGCGTGCCCAGCACTGGGTTGCGACAGTCGCTGTTGCCATTCCACCATGAGATCCCGCCGGAAGTCTTTCCGCCATGCCGCGACTTGGCGCGGCAGCGGAGTTTCGCCCCAGCGTTGCATCTCCATGCGCAGATCGTGCATGCATGCAAGGACTGTTGCCTCCAAATCAGGTGGTGGTTGGCCGGCAAGGAGGCTCGCTGCTTCGCGGGAAATTGTGCGGTATCCCCGCACCATCCGGATGCCCATGACCCTCTGGCTTGCGTTCAGCCTGGCTGCCGGACGCTTTCGTAGCGACGGCGCCCACACCGGCGCCCCATAAAGGGCCATGGACCGTACGATTCCGGCATAGAGCCTCCGGCAGGAGGCGTCTGGACCCCCTAGGTTGGGAAGGAGCCGCTTGAGGGCAGCCCCAGCACGATCCAGTTTGGGAGCCAGACGTCGGAAATGCTCCTCGAAATTCCATCGGCTGTCGAGGACGAGTCCAAGGGACTTCATCGTCGACTCAACGCCGATGTGAACTCCTCCTACCGTTAGTTGGGAACCCGTTGGTGGCGCGTTCCGGGGACCGTGGAAGCACATGGCCTCGGACTTGTGCAACGCCACCTCAAGTCCCAACTTTTGGATCCTCTCCACGACTGTCGCAACCCCGCGTGTCACTAGTTCGACCGCCGCCTGGTACGACTCTCCCTGCGCCAGGACCAGCGTATCATCTGCGTAGCAGACAACGCTGACCCCGCCAGGGAGATCGCCGCGCAGCACGTAGTCGTACCCGATGTTCCAAAGATATACTAAAAGTGAGGTTGTATATACCAACTGTTGATATAATTTCTTTACATATAAATTTTTTCTACTCTAAAACTTATTTCGTATAACGATATTGGATATAAAGTTTATTTCATCGAAAATCGTTTAAAATATATATTTGTCGAAGCTGTATCGTTTAACACACTGTTAGTATTACAAGTTGGCGCGGCGCATTGAAAAACGTTACTGTAATGTAATGCGGCGGCGTAGCCTTGCGGTTGGATTAGGTCAGGATAGAATAGTGACCATTAGAGCGCGATGGCGAGCGAACGAAGTGATCATGTGGGTTAGGTTAGGTTAGTACAGTGACCAATAACGGACGAAGGCGAGCGAGCGAAGCGAGCGTGCCGTGGCAACGGCCGCCGAGCGTCAGATCCCCTTCTATTGTTAGTGAATCATTTGGATTAGACTAAGTTAAAAATCGCGCCTAGATTAATTAGGTCAGATTAGAATAGTGACTATTAGAACGCGATAGCGAGCGAATGAAGGAATCATGTGTGTAAAGTTAGGGTAGATCAGTGACCGTAAAAGCGTGAAGGCGAGCGAGCGAAGCGAGCCTGCCGCGGAAGCGGCCGCTGAGCGCCAGATCTTCTTCTGATGGTAATGAATCATTTGGATAGGGTTAAGTTGAAAATCGCGTCTGGATTAGGTCAGGTTGAAATAGTAACCATTAGAATGCGATGGCGAGCAAACGAATCGATCATGTCACATATGAGTAAGGTTATAACAATGATCATTTAAGATCCCCTTCTAATGTTAGTGAATCATTTAGATTAGGTTAAAAACCATTATGATTAATAAAAAGCTTTCGTTCTTTCATATTAGAATAACTAAGTTTTATGTCTTTTAATATTATGCTTATAAAAATTATAAAATTATATCAATCGTTAATTATATTAAGTAATCGTTATTTAAAATTAAATTATAGATTCAGTTGTTATATCTTGTATTTATTAGAGATTTTGTAATTATACCATTATATTACTTACCCGCAGCAACAGCATCCTAAATATAATAGCCTGTATGTTTGACAACCCTCTGGTGTGGAACCTTACCCAGAGGTCTAAGTCGCTTTTAGTTATTAATTACTAATAAAGTGTTTTAAGATCATGCATATACTAACAATTTTCTTGTAATGAGTGAAATAATATGATGTTTGATTAAATAAATACATAAAATAAATATTTCGACTTTAACGCGAGCGAAACTGCTGACAGAAGGTAGTGTTTTTTAAATTGCTTTTGGCTTCTTTATAACATGGACAACAATTATACGAATGTTTTCCCAGCTTACCTTAGTAATGACAAAAAATATAAAAATAAGAATCATATTTATATTACCTTACTAATTATAATTATATTTTTTTACGTCTGGGGCTACACTTCAAAAGGCTGATTCCTTTTGAGGATTATTAAGAAGTAATCTAATGACTTTTCACGCTCTATGGTGAAGCGAGGCGTGTCAAACTTTTACTGACTTAAACCATACCTATGTTCGTTCTGTTGCCCACGACTTGGACCACGAGTTACCTTTTCAGAAGTCCTTCCATGGCCCGAGTAGTCATCGTTCCTACTGGGCCCCTAGGGTTTTGCTGAGATCTCTTTGAGGCACGCCTAGAACACTTACGCGATGTCACCTCGGGCTCGGTCCGGATGGCGAGCTAAACATTGCTCGCCGTCCACAAGCTCGCACCTACGGTGATTGGTAGGTGAAGTCGGGGTCCTGGTGGCTGGGGCGTGAGGATATCCGTTCTTTCACATGTGTGGCCGTCTCCTTTGCTAGCATTACTGCTTTGCAGAAGAAAGGGATCGCCGTCCATTTCCCCTCGCTCCGGATCATGACCTGAACCTTTTGAGTATAAGACCAGGAAAAGTGACTTTTCCACTTTTTTTTTTTATTCTCGATAGGTTCGCGCTTGACCGCCATCTCACCTGATGGAAAGCGACGATGTGGTCGACGATGGAACGCGCTTACCTAGAAGTAACCTATGCACTGTTGACTTAAAGATAAACTCAACAAAACCACCCCAAAGATCCGTTAAAACCACTCCACTCTGTATCCCCTGTTGGCAACACCTATTAAAATTGAAGCTCTAGGCACCAAATACACCTGAATTCTAAGAGGCTAGGGAATGGACTCTAGGAAAGATTATATAGTGCACCCACTAACAAAATTGTAATAAAATGTAAAACAGGTAATAACACTAGCAAGTTGTAGTCGTAACATGTTTTATTTATCCGTCTATCATAAGAACTATGTAGGGTGATGTTCTGAGCTATGAAAAAGTCGACTGACGATCGCGAACAATAATAGTGAGTCTGCGGAGTTTCACGAGAAAAGCTGTAATTCATCTTCCATTCGTTTCAGTCAAAACAATTTAAAACATCGAAATATTTTATTCTACATAAGCCTACATGGATATTTATAAAACGTACAAAGCTAGTACATGGTTCCAATTAATCGTTTACTATGGAGAAGAAGCGGCAAGACAATCCATGGCAATTCATTACAATATATAAGTTTTTACAATATTTCTAATTTACAATATTAATAGGTGTGAGAGGACAGAGTAGACCAGTTAACATAGTACTAAATAAGAACAATCACAATACTTGAAAAAACTGTACCAAAACATATTAATATGGAATAATCTAGGAGTCTGCGGAGTTTAAGAGTACATTCAACATTCAATAAATTATTATTTAACAATAATATATCACTAACGAAGAAAGTCAGTGGTCTCAATAATCTAAAAACATTCTTATAAATAAGTAGATTAAGATGGAGCAGTTAATCATAGACATTTACACAACAATGCAATTAATGTTAAACAAAAACTACCAGAGAAGTTAAATATGCTGAAGTAGTCATTACCAAAACGAGCGTGTCTCGAGGGTTCAACAACTATTGATTTGCAAAGAATATACACTTAGTTATACGCTTAGTGAATCCAGACGGATGGTCAAAAGTAAACTATTGTTTCACTGTAGGCAAAAGAAAAAAAGATACTTATCGAAATTTGTAACGTTGACAGTTATGTATATACGTTTACGACCTTTTGTACCTTTATGAGGTATCTCGTTACTTATTCGTGCTGCTAATACAAACACAACCAAATAAGCAAATCAAACAAGCGAAAATTAATTCATTATTTATATTTTCAGCGTTGTTAAATAGTCAATATGTTAACGCTTGAATGAAATAATCAGTTTAGGATTAAATTTTATTTAAACATGCACGACCTGTCCGCCGGAATTGTTTTAAATTATTCATGACTTTGTTTTGTATGCTATTCATCAACGTGCATATTTTATAAAGCTTAAATATTTGCGATGATGTTCCTACACAATAATTCAAACGAGCTTTTGTTTTGTGATTGTTATAAAAGCGAGCAACCGTAAAGCCAATCTAAAGTCTACTCAAAAACTTTAGAAACGAGTGAGGCTATCAACTCAAGAGCCAATCACAATAACGTCGCAGATCCGGTAGGTAAACTCTGGGAACTAGCCCGGGATACCACTTAAGTATATACATAAACGCGGATTACAAGCAGGATTTATTTTTTAATCTAATTATAGTTTCAATTTGCCCCAACTGCAGCTCCGTTTCAGCAAAACAGTGTGCGCTGTACTGCGCTCAGCATTTGCATTCTCGTTAGAATATTTCTCTTAACACCCTTCAGCGGTAATGTACAAGGAAATTTCGAATTCCCTAGCATGTTGTGCTGTGCTGCATCTGATTAATAATTTAATCTGTCGCCGCCATAAATTAATGTTTAGTGAAAGCCAAGCCTTACATATGTATGTATGCAAATGGCGTCCTAATGAGATGATGTCAAATGTTTATGTATGTGTCCAAACCTAAGCTTGATTGTCCTGCAGATAATCCAACACCCATTAAATTAATTAGTCGTTCCATTACACTAATGGCAAAAAACTGCGTTCTTAAAAAGATGTTAATTAACCAGCGTTAAGAAAACAAACGTTAATTACTAAAGTGCAGAGCCTCCTGTAGGAACATTTAAACATATTTTATAATCTGAGCATGGTAAAATGGGAGAGGAAAAGCTTGTAGCTATATAATATTTTTCCGGGATTATGTCGCAGTAACACAACATTCCGGACTCAAAGCTCACTAACAGGAAAAAGTTTTTAGCGAAAAACTGTACTACAAATTGCCACGTTCAAGTGTAGTTATTACCCCATTAGAGTGAGTGACTGCGCCGCGCCGCTTGCCGCGCCGTGTCGCCCCGCTCCGCTCCGCTCCCCGCCCCGCTCCGGCAAAGTAGCGGAGATTGAAGGAATAAATCTCGCAAACTATGTTACAGTGCATTGCGGCATGAGCTCAACTCATTGCGGGACACCGCAATTGCTCAAGTTTCGGCTGTTTCACTTTGTAGAAGAATTTCATCGTCTGCCACAAACTGTTACGGCTCCTTGGCGCTTTCTCATTTAAGTCATGACTGCAAATTAATGCAAGTAGCCTCAGGTATCTATACGTTATAACTAAAGTACCACAACTATAACTGTTTGTTATAAAAATGAAACCCTCAATAGAATATTTAGTTTTAAAAATAGGCCCGAAATTGAAGACCCTTATTTCTGGGTTTAAGAAAAATGAAATTACACAACAACTTACCTAAATGAATAATAAACATAGTCATTATTATGTTTTCGAAAACTGGTTTAGGGAGTGTTAAGTTTATACATATAAAATAATATTATGTCTTATGTAAAATCATCGCAAACGATGACGCCGCCCAAAAAGTACTAAAATTTGAAAAGCAAGAAAAGTCAAAAATATTTTATTCTTTACACAGTTAATTAAACCTAACTAAAGAGGTACGACCACAGATAAACAACGTATTGATGACAAGCATGCGTTTTTAGGGTTCCGTAGCCAAATGGCAAAAAACGGAACCCTTATGGATTCGTCATAACTGTCTGTCCGTCCGTATGTCACAGCCACTTTTTTTCGAAACTATAAGAACTATACTGGTGAAACTTGGTGAATAGAGGTATTCTGTGAACCGCATTCTGATTTTCACACAAAAATAGAAAAAAAAAAACAATAAATTTTGGGGTTTCCAAGTTTGTACGGAACCCTCAGTGCGCGAGTCCGACTCGCACTTGCCCAGTTTTTTTTTATTATAATTTTCAACACATTTTCATTCAAAAATTAGCTCTTATTGGTCTTAGAAGAGCATATACCTACCTATCTTGGTTGACTGGTAGAGAATACCTAAGGCATTAACTCTGCTTTTGTACCCTTGAGTATCATGAAGTTTTAATAAATAAATAATGCCGTGTATTTCTTCCTAGCCTTATCATCTTCCTGCTTTTGTTTTATGTTACTTGTGGTCGACGCCATACGTTCTTCCTTTCTGTCTTGTCAAACATCACTTACTCCTCTTTCTTTCATATCACTTCTCACACAATCCATCCATCCTTTCTTTATTTATTTAAATGATATGAAGGACTTACAGCTAAAAAATCAGATAAGGAACAGTTTTTTTTTAATTGATATAAACTAGTGCTTGACTGCCACCTGATGGTAAGCGGAGATGCAATCATTGATGGTCAGGCGCACTAGTTTATTAAGAGCCTATTCACTCTAGCCTTGAAGACACCTAAATTAGAGTTGGACGGGAAGACCGCAGCAGGCAAATTGTTCCAGTCCTTCGATGTACGCGGTATAAACGACGAAGCGGAACGCTTAGTCCGGACCGTTTTCGTTTCAACAGTTATTTAGTTCTTATCCCTCTTCATTCATCTACATGTATTGTATACTCATAACTTTCAGAAACATACTTTTGATCCCTCCTTTCCGCATGACCACACCAACACAACCGCTTCCCTTCACTTTATCCATTCTCACTCTACACATCTATTTCAATATTCTCATCTCCGTTACACGCAACACCGGTATCACCGGTACCGGTACCGGTATCGGGTTCGGTATCCGGTATCTTTAATACGTCTTTTTCACAGCCTAACATTCTGATCCACACAGTGTTACAGGTCTGAACACGGTGTTTTAGATTTTATCACTGACTTGTACCGACTTGAGAGGGGCATCCGTAGGTTGGAAGTTGTTCCAGACCGACCTGTCACCATTTCATCCATTGGATCCTGAGTTGATTCGGTGCGTTACGTCTTGTATTTTCCTCTCGTCTTTTTATTTAATTTAGTTGCGACAAAAACAATTAAGTATTTATATATAGCAGAGATGGCAGTGATATGAAAGAAAAGGGAGTTAGTGATAGTATGACGGTTGACAGGATAGAATGGAAGATAAAAACGTGTTGCGCCGACCCCAAATAAGATGGGACAAAGGAAGGAAGATGATGATGATGATTTATATATAGCAGACAAGTAGTTTAACTAACTAGAACAACTTAATTCGTCATTAAGTTAACTAGCCTGATAACTAAATTTGACAGCACGATTGGCGCAGTGGTTGAGCGATTGACTGCTACGCTTCGTGTCGTGTGTTTGATTCCCGCACGGAACAAATATTTGTTTGGCGTACAAATAGGTTTTCCGGGTCTAGGTGTCTTATGTATGTGAGTTTTCATGTTTGTCAACGCACCCACGATACAGGAGTCATTCCTAGTGTGGGGCAACATTTTGGGTTTTTTTTTTAAAAGTCTATAAAAAAAAGTTAAGTTGTGGAATAGTATTACTATACGATACCGTTCAACTGGCTGCCAAGACTCGATATCCGTAGAAAAATCTATATGACTATTTTTTCTTTTTTACGTGGGAAATTCATCTAATGACGAATCTCGCTCTTGGGTTGAGCGGAAGATAGTTTCAGACTTTTACTGACTAAAAACCCACGCCTGTTCCTTCGTTGCTTTCGTTCCAGCGCCCCGGGTTTCGCTTTCACACTACCCGTGGCCCAAGTAGGCTTCGACCCTGCTGGGCCCCTACCCCGACATCTCCCTGAAGTGCGCGTGGAACAATACGCGCCGTCGACGACTTGGGCTCGGTCCGGACGGTTATCGGACGGTCGGACGGCGGGCTACCCATTGCTCGCCGTCCGCAAGCCCGCGCCTACTGTGGCCGGAAATCGGGATCGAAATCCCGGCGGCGGTTGGGGCGTGAGGACCGTTGCCTCACGCGATCGGCCACCTCCTTTGCAAGCATTACTGCTTCGCAGAAGGAGGCGACCGCCTGCCACTCCTCCTCGCTCCAGACCATGGCCTGTACCAAGGCCCGTCGCGAGGGGTCACCACCGCTGATTGCCCCCACGAGGACACGGCGTTCCTCTGCCCAAGCACACCTCCACCGTGTGCTCCACCGTGTCCTCCGGGCGGCCACACAGTAGTGACACTCGGGCGTCGCTTCCGCACGAATCCGGTGCTGGAACTTCCCAAACTTACCATATTCGGTGAGAACCTGCGTCATGCAGGAAGGTGAGGACGCCGTGAGGTCTTTCCAACCACGCCCCAAAGACGGAAAATATATATAACTACTGATTTAATATTTTATTAGGTTTCAGTTCATGTCGTATACATTTTCAATGCAACAATAATAGAAACAAAAGCATCCGCAATTCGACCATTTCAACTGACGACATTAATAGGGAAGTCGTATCGAGTTCCGCCAATATAAGTATAGAATGGACCATACATTGGCGTGCAATCACCAATCCGCTGCGAGCCTGTTGTCACTGGCACCAAGCCAAATTCTATTTCTATAATTTTCAGTTCCGTATAATGTTAGTTGGTTCGTTATCCTCTCCTATTTCGATTCTGTACAGAATTGAAAATATTAAATGTATTCCAATATAAGTGAACAATTGTGGTTTGAAATATTACAATACAATATTCCACAACTTTCACATAACGTCATCTAGTCCCAAACTTAGCAGAGTTTATACTATGAGTACTGATAAACATACTTATATTTCTAAATACATACATATTATAGATAAACTACACCCAGACAGAGAACAAGTGATCGTATTAATCACACAAACATTTGTCCTGGGTGGGAATCGAAACCACGACCTCCGGCATAGAAGTCAGGGTCGCTAACCAGTAGACCTATTCAGGTCAATGAATGCTCCAATTTTAATCGCTACGATGTCGGACTTATCAATTTGCAATGCACATGCAATTTTTAGCACCTTTTTTCAACTGGCCTTTGTTATTGTCTGTGGTCTGTATGTGTGTCTGCCCACGTAAAAGTAGACAATTATACTAAGATAATACACTCCCGGGATATACAGTATGTCCTATTCCAGGATATGGCCTACCTATATGCCAAATTTCACTCAAATTCGGTCAGGCGTTTGAGTGTGAAGAAGTAACAAACATACACAGACATACATACAAATTTCCACCTTTGTAACATTAGTATGATTGGATTGTATAGTTTTGTTTCTACAGTCAGAACAAATAAGTTGTGGGAGACAGAAACCAGCTGCACTCATGTGATCAGCTCTTAAAGTTGCAGCTTCGATTATATAGCTATTTTAGTACCAGTCTGTCTGTTATCTGACACCACTCTTGCTTAGCAACATTGTGTTGCCCAGTTACTGGGCTATGGAGGACAGATAAACCGTCGCTCGATATAAATTCTTCTTCGTCTTTTCAAGTCCATAAGCCCAAATGTTTTTTTTTTTTCTGGCCAGTATTTGGCAACCTGTAAAGCTCTGTTATTGACCTTGTATAAATCTTGAGAAGTGTACGATTGACAGCATAGTAAGTGACCCATGGCACTGTGTGAGAGATGGTCGAGGAAGCCCCATTTGGCCAGATTGTTTTTGCAGTGGTCAACTTAAATATACTTTGAAGTCAGTTTCCGCTACAAGCGGAGTCAATACTGAGCCTAAATGGAACCTAACTCAAAAATAAAGCTTTTTGAAAAGCTAAAGAGATCCAATTCCAAGTTTCCTCAGAAAACCAACTAGGAAAATAAATACTGCTCGAATTAAGTATACATTAACGCCTACGCTCGTGAAATCCAATACCGAGCCACATAGCTACCTAAATAAATAGTAGGAGTTCGCTAAAATCTCGATTGATTAAACAATTCATCAGTCATATTAGAGACAATCTATATTTAGCAGTGTGCTGAGGGAAAATCACCGTAGATCCAGCAAATAATTATGACCCGAGTACCCGACCCGTGATTCATGATGACAGAGCTTCCCTAAGGGAGCAATGAATTAGGAATTCGAAACCTATCCGGATCAATGCTTGAGATGCTTAAATATATTATTGTTGTGTATTGTGATTTAATTGGGGAGATTTATTGAGCTAAGGTATAATTTCTTGCCGGACAAATTTTCTAAAAAGAGTTTCTATGGTTCTGGAACGCAAAAGGCAACTAAAAGACAAGGTAGGTGTGGTTTTTAGTCAGTAAAAGACTGACACGCATTCTCGCTCCAAAAAAGAAGAGGTAGAGTATGTAATTTTCTTTTATGGGTGTATAAATCACATGGTGGAATCCATGTAACATTGAGTGCACTGGAAAGTATAGAAGAAAAAAAACTCTCTACACTGTTCAAAAGAAAATATCGCGCTACCGGAGACTCGGAGAGTCGATGTAAACAACATTGCAAGCGCACTATCATTAGCTAACAAGTATCCCTGCATCTGACACTTCGGAGACCTCGGCGTAGACGTGGCTTTGAAACATACTAGCCGAGCACATTCCTTTTCAAACACGGTCGCACACCGAGAAAGTATCACAAATTCAACCATAAGTGGGGCAAAAAGGGATAAAATACGTTTTCACGGACGGAGGGACGGACGAAATAACAAAACCATTTGTGCGATGAATTCAGTGCTTGCACACCTACCTGAATTTAGGAGAGTAGCGTCCCAAGAGATGACGGTTGGATTCGCCACACATTTATCACATCTACTATACACTTCATGCATCATATTTATCATAGATTTGTCCACGAACGTTCAAGCAAAATCTTAAATACGCAACTGTACTTGCGGTACCACGAGCTCTCTCACGCGATCCATTTGACCACCTAAACCGAATTATTAAAAGGATGGAGCTATATAGGATATAATAGCTCCATCCCTCCTGACTAGTGTTGCTAGGTGTCCCGATTTGTGCGGAATGTCCCGATTTTAAGGGGTCTGGGGACGCGTTCCGATTTGCGCCTGATCGGGACGCTTAATGTCCCAATAAATTATCAAATTTACTAAAAACCCTTATAATTACATACTATAAATTAACATATTAATAAAATATGTAAACTAAGATAAAAAAATGCTTGCTTATACAGTAAATTACAAACTTAGTTTAAAAATTATTTTGTAAAACTTTTCAAAAACAGTTCAACCCATCAAGTTCAAAATAATTTTAATAGATAGCCTTTATAAGGTTCTAGTTTTGAGATGTTTTTTCATATTTTCTAAACTTATGGTTCAAAAGTTAGAGGTTATATTACAATACAAATACTTAAATACGAGAGGACAGTGTAGACCAGTTATATCAAAGAGGATTTAGTAGTGACTTCACCCGCGCCACTTTACATAAAAACCTCAAGGTTATTACGACAAGAAAAAAAAGTTACGAAGAAAAACTTTTAAGTAATTACTTTTTTAAACTATTTTCCTTTTCCTAGATAAGATTGAATGAGGTTTTTGTGCGTTGTCTTTTATTTTAACCACGTAAGACACGTGAAGATTTGAGCAGTCGTAAAATGATCATGACTTTAGGATCAGTTCACACCGAGACGCGACGCGATGCGACGCTGCGCGGAGGGCGACTTAAAATATAACTTCATTTAATACACGAAAAGATACGTATTTCAGGTCGAGATGCCTTGCGGTGCAGAGCTGCCTGGTGCAACGTAGGGGAGGTTAGCTGAAAGCAGCCATCTTAACTTTGAGTTTAAAAAAATCACTTTAATTACAGATTTTTCAAGAAAATAATATACTATTAGGTAGATAATTTATTAAACTTCTATTACTAGTAAATCAAACTTGCCCAAATGTTAAAATTACTTTAAAATTTGTTTATTACGAAAAGTTGTCCAAAAACCGTATTGCCCGAGAGCCTGCCTAAAACGGCCATAGGGGTAAGAGCAACGTGGCCAGCATAAACATTCACATGAAATGTATAGTTTTTAATGGCATATTATATCGTGTTTGATGAAATGAAAATACTAAAAATTTTATTTAAAAATATATTTATTGAACTATTAATGGTGTATTTTGTGCCTGTTGCTGTGGAGACTCTGGGCAGTTGGAGTACGGAGGCAAAGCGTTTTGTGAGGGATTTAGGCCGTAGGCTCGGGGAGGCAACGGGTGACTCCCGGTCCGGGTCGTTCTTGATGCAAAGGATGGCCATCGCTATCCAGCGAGGTAATGCGGCCAGTATTATGGGCACTTTTGCACCGGGAACGATCAGGGGCGGGTTGTATATTGACGTGTGACGTTTTAGACATATGTTGCGCTATTTATTATGTTAGTTATATGTCATAAATAACATAGTTAAAGGAATTGTAAAAATAATGTATTAATTAGTCCTCTATATTTATGTAATAAAATATATTTATTAAAAATAACGATTTTTGTTAACTAGGTATCAGTTTTCAAATCAACATCATCATCTTCCTGCCCTTGTCCATTCTATCCTATCAACCGTCATACTATCACTAACTTCCTTTTCTTTCATATCACTGTTCACACAATCCATCCATCTTTTCTTTGGCCTCCCTCTCCCTCTCCACCCATCCACATGTATACTCATAACTCTTTTAGTAACATGTGTTTCATCTCTCCTCTTTACATGACCATACCAAGACAAACGATTCCCCTTCAACTTTTCAGTCACTGGCGCCACTTTCAAACTTCCTCTAATATATTCATTTCTTACTTTATCCATTCTCGTCACACCACACATCCATCTCAACATTCTCATCTCCGCTACATGCAATCTTTTTCCATGTGTCTTTTTCACAGCCCAACATTCTGATCCATACAGTATGACAGGTCTTATCACGGACTTGTAGATTTTACCCTTCAACTTGAGGGGCATCCGTGGGTCACAAATTGTTCCAGTGACCTGTCGCCATTTCATCCATCCTGTATTGATCCGATGTGATACGTCTCGGTCTACCTCGCCATCTCCTTGGATAAGCGACCCGAGGTACCGAAAGTCGGAGCAGATTGGTATGGGCGTTCCAGCGAGAGCTAAGGGTATAGGACCGGAGAGACCACCGAAATCGCAGAACAAGTATTCCGTTTTGGTTCTACTCAATTTCAGGCCAACACTCTCCAGTCTGTGCCACCACACCTCCAATCTGTTCTGGACCTCTAGGCCACTCTCGGTAACCAACACAATGTCATCGGCAAACAGCATACACCAGGGAGCCTCTTCCTGAATGTCCGACGTCAGAGCGTCCATTATCATCAGGAAGAGGTAAGGGCTGAGAGCCGACCCTTGATGTAGGCCGACCGCCACATTGAAGCTGCCAGTGGTGCCCACTGTAGACCGGACTTGGGTACTGCATCGACTGTACATCACTCGGATCAACTGCACATACTTCCCAGGCACACCTTTCTCCTTAAGGGCCCACCACAGAACCTCACGAGGTACCCGGTCGTATGCCTTTTCGAGGTCGATGAATACCATGTGCAAGTTTTTATGCGCACCTCTGTATTTCTCGCACAGCTGGCGTATAGAAAAAATGGCATCCGTTGTACCCCGACCAGGCATAAAACCGAATTGGTTCTGTGAAATTTCACTCTCTTCTCTCAGCCTTCTTTCAATAACTTTCTCCCAGGCTTTGATAGTATGTGACATTAGCTTTATTCCTCTATAATTATTGCATTCAAGCACATCACCCTTGTTTTTAAAGATGGGCACCAGGGAACTGTTGCACCACTCATCAGGTATGGCTTCTTCCCGCAACAACTTATTGAAGAACAAAGCTAACAACATCCATCCATCCACTCGCAGCAACTTCCACACTTCAACTGGTATTCCGTCTGGACCAATTGCCTTACCATTCTTCATTCCATTTACAGCTATTCTGACTTCATCCATACTAATCATTCTCACTAGACCCAAATTCACTGGTTTGCTCTCTAAAATCCCATTCCAGTTATTTTCCTCATTCATCAGTCTTTCAAAATAGTCCTTCCACCTCTCTTTGATTTTTTTATCTTCTGATAGAATCATTCCAGTTTCATCCCTTATACATCTTATCTGACAAACATCTCTCGCATTTCTCTCTCTTGCTCTAGCAAGCCGGTATAGATCTTTCTGGCCTGCCGGACTATCCAGTGTATCGTATAATTGGTCCTGTGCTTTTGCTTTCGCTATTGCCACGGCTTTTTTGGCTTTTTTCTTTAAAGCATCATAATCACTTTTTTTCGCAGACTTTAAGCTAGTGTTTTCCGGATCTATACGCTGCCACTCCTTAAATTTCCTCTTTTTTTCCTTCAACACATTCTGTATATCTATCGACCACCACCATGTATCCCTATCTATTGTACCCTTTCCTCTCGTCTCTCCCAAAATATCTTTCGCTGCCTGTCTAATACACTCAGCAATCTCATTCCAGCTTTCATTTATACTTCGATCATTCATGTCTCCCATCTCTATCATTCTGTCCACCACTCGCTCCCTGAACTTCTTCGCACAGTCACTCTTCTCAAGCATATGCCATTTTATTTTAGGAGGGGGACGCTCTTTGCTTTTTTTGTTATGGAGCTTGACTACTGACACCATAACCAGGAGCCTGTGCTGTGAGACTAGGTCTTCTCCTGGTAGCACTTTACAGTCTTTGACGTGCTTTAGTTGATTACGCCTAACCAGGAAGTAATCGATTTGCGTATTGTGGTTACCGCTTTTGTACGTGACCAGGTGTTCGTCTCCTTTCTGAAACCAAGTATTGGCTACTGCCAGGTCAAATGCAGTAGCAGATTGCAGGAGCGTCTCCCCTTCACTATTCGGACTTCCAAGACCCCATCCCCCGTGTACTCTTTCGTAAATACCTCTCATTCTTCCCACATGTCCATTAAAGTCACACAGTCACAGTTTTCAAATCAACATTACTTAAAAATACCCTCAAACTGAATAGATTCAGTTAAAAATATTTATTTTTGTATTCATGTTCAATTTGAACATAATAAGTCTTAAGTGTACCTAAATAAACTAAATATGCAGTCATCAAACTTTAAAAGGATATTTGATGGCTACAAATTTGACTGAAACGCGATTTTCCTGAAAATCTGTAATAACCTCAACCCATCATCCCTGGTCCCGGCCTCTTGCCAGGAACAGAGGTCATGGGTTGGCTCCTCTATAGTAGTTAACATACTAAAAAAAAACAGTGACTAACGTATTCTTAAAGATGAGATTTGTACATTTGTTGGTACTTGCATTCGTAGTTTTACACACAGCAATGAATTCACTTGAAACTTTAAGATAGTCAATAAATCGAAAATAAATCATAAAATCTACTATTTATCCCAGCAAAATTAATAGAATTCACGATTCCTATAACCTTAGTCACGCAGACAAACTCACAGACAAACATTAGTTGCACAATAAAATCATAACTACTTTGTTAATATACAGGGTGTTTGGTGCATCGTGTGTCAAATTAAAATGGTCGACGGGAGGGGTCCTCTGCTATCTTTTTAGACGCCTAAACACTTCCCTTGCCCTGTGGATTTTGTTTCATCAACTCTTTATCTTTCATTCAAATACATTTTTTTTTTTAATTCATAAGGCGTAGACTCTGAACTTAGTTTTATTTTGATGTGTATTGTATTAGAGTACTATTAAATTTTAAATTAGTGACATTAGCTATCTATTTTTTTTTATTTATTTACAAAGTTTTGGACTTAAATTAAAGCTATCAGTGTCAGTTTCAATGTCCGTGAAAATATTTTTCAGGTATCATTTAAGCAAAAATATTTTTTAAATCATAATTTTGAATATTAGTGTTATGTGATTCGATTCACAATGCTGGCGAATTCACAAAGTTATAAAATGATTTTTAGGGCATGTGGCACATCACTAGCAAGAGAATAAACTAGAAAAATTTTGAGGGAGTTGGAAGAGTCCGCTAGCTTTTGGTTTTTTTTTTATATGGATAGCTTTAATTTAAGTCCAAAACTTCGCAACTAAATAAAAAAAAACTAGATAGCTAATGTCACTAATTTCAAAGTACTCTAATACAATATAAATCTAAATAAAATTAAAATTCAGAGTCTACGCTTTATATATATTTTTAAATTTGTATTTGAATGAAAAATTTGGGTCTTATTTTCATAAAACAATAAAAAGTCGATGAAAAAAATCTATAGGGTATGAGAAGTGTTTAGGGGTCTGACAGGATAGCAGATGGCCCCGCCCGTCGACCATTTCAATTTGGCACACGATGCACCAAACACTCTATATATTTCAATAAAGGGTAAAGCGATCAGCAGGCCGCTTTACCCGGTCCGCTTTGCCTTTAGACAACCAATTTTTTTTAAACATTATTTTCTCTTACTTTTTTATCATATTCCGGAATTAATACTACATAGACAATGCTGAATAAGTAAGTATAGTATATAATAATAAGTAATAGAAGCACATAACAAACAATATTTAGAAAATTAATCAAAACAGGATGAACTTATCTTGTCTTTTTTTTAACAAAACGTGCATAAACAAAATTTATGTGGCTACAACCTGAAGGCTGTAGGCTGGCCTTCACCAATCGCCATCGTATTACTGCACGGGTCGGGGCGGGATGCTTACTATGCGCCAGAGTGGTAACATCACTCTACCATTACAAATAACTGAAATATGAATCGTGTCCGCTTTACCTTCTATGGCCGCTATGGCTAACCTCCCGCCTATTCTGAACTCCCACAATGAAAAATGTGTTTTTATATTTTGAGTCGCTCACCGCGCAGCGTCGCGTCGCGTCGCTTCTTGGTGAGAACTGACCCGTACTCGTAAACCACAAGCTCATTTTCGCAAATACAGCATAACACCACAAGTAGGTATACAAAGATGCTGGGTTATGGTAATCCTGCGGGAACCTTAAACTGTGTTATGCAAACGATGGTGCCAAAATATGAGCACAGCACATTATTCAACCACGTATTTTTATCTCTACAGTTAATTTAGTCACACACAAATAATTTCACAAACAAAGAACTTTATGTTTAGGGTTCCGTACCTCAAGAGGGAAAAAAAAGAAACCCTTGTAGGATCACTTTGTTGTCCGTCCGTCTGTCAGTCTGTCTGTCAAGACCCTTTATCTCGGGAACACGTGGAGGTATCGAGTTGTAATTAAAACCATATACTCAAATCTGCAGTCCCTTAATGCTGTGAAAAAATCAAACTTCTAAGTTAGCGAAAAAAAAGATACGGCCGTTTATGTCGCAAAAAATGTAGATTTCGACACTCTCAAGGGAACGAAACTCATAGGGTACTTTCCGTAAACCTAGAACCCTGAAATTTGGCATGAAGCAAGTTCTTATAGCACAAGTATAGGAATAAATCTGAAAACTGAAAATTTGTAGTTACGTCACAAAAAAAAAACTTTTTTCTAAAAACAGAAAAATCTTCGAGACTCGATTCGGGAATTGAAATATTTACATAAGTTAGTTTGTACGGAACCCTCAGTGTGCTCCGTCCGACTCGCACATGCCCAGTTTTAGGTTAAAAAAGGGTTCATTCAGAGGATGTTACCGACTAACCAGGGCAGCGATGACTCTTCCGAGTAAGGCACAGAAAGTGTTTGGGATCACTTTTACCTTATCACTGTCAACTCGCTATGAACCAACAGCAGCGCCATTTCTTTGGAGTTTTATTTAATTGGTGACAGAATGTGCTAACGAGACACCAACCAATCAATCTGCCTAGCCTGGCTTCCTGACAAACCATATGCAACAGGATACTCCTCCTCTGACGGCGAGCAAATCTCCACTCTGCATCATAACAGTGTAAGTGGAATGAAGCTGAGCGAGCTTTCAAATAAATATGCGGTCTTGAGCTGGACAGAACGGAGTCAGGTACCAAGCGGAGAGCACGAAGCGGAGGGTAGCTCGAATCCATTCCACCCTGCTCCGCTTCAAAGGAAACACTTGCCACTTTTCACTGCTCCTCTCCGCTTCACTCCGTCCAGCTCTGTTTCAATGGAAACTTAACCTAAGGCTGTATCAACTTTCATTCTATACAAACAGTGACGCAGCCAACATTTATTTATAATTACTCAGATCTTAGACAAATGAATAAATGATAGATGAACTAACAAACGTTTAACTAAGATTGTTCGCGTTTGTTTTGAGCTCGACTCGATTGTGCAAACAACTCAAGAACCTTCGTCTTTCCGAAGATATTATCAATTTATCCTTGTGTTCGGCTCGCTTGTCTTAGTAATTATAAACTTAAAACCAATCTAGACGCCGCCGACGCTTCTCGATCAAAAGAAGAATATTAATTGAAATTAAGATGCCCAGACAGGCCTTAATAAAATTATCTTATTTAATGAAATAATTCTAGAATAGTTTTAATTTGTAACAATAAATATTTTAGATAGCTGTTCTAGGCAAGGAGCTTAATAAAAAAAAAGATAAAATTAGGTAAAAACAATGCCCAGTGGTAACGGCCCCTTGGTACAGGCCATGGTCCGAAACGAGGAGGAGTGCAAGCAGTAATGTTAGCAAAGAAGGCCGCACGTGCGAGGAAGCGGCCCTCACGACCCATCCGCCGAGATCCCGATCCCAATTTCCGGTAACAGTAGGCGCGGGCTTGCGGACGGCGAGTAATGGGCAGCTCAGCGTCCGACCGTCCGGTAACCGTCAGACCAAGCCCAAGTCGTCGACGGCGCGTACTGTTCCACACGCGCCTCAGGGGCAGCGCACAGCAGGGTCGAGGCCTACTGGGGCCAAGGGTCTGCTTCTAAAAGTCAGACTCGGCCCTGGTATGCAAGGTAACAAAGGAACAGGGGTGTGTTTTTAGTCAGTAAAAGTCTGAACGCACAAGAGCGGGGAATGTCAAGGGATGATTTTCCCACAGAAAAAAAAACCGACTTACGAGTTGTAGGTTGCAACAGGTAGGTTCAAACCCAACTGGGCACATTACTTTGTGTAATTTATTTTATCACCATTGCTCTCATAACTGTGAAAAAAAACATCGTGAGGAAACCGGCAATATACTAGAACAAAAATTTGAAAGCAAACGTGACCTCCACCAATCCGCACTGAGCCCGCATGGTGGATTACTGAATTACTGTCCATTCCCTCTCCGAGAGAGGAGGCCTGAGTCCCAGTAGCTGGAACATTAAAGAAGATCATTGTAATTTATTATTTTTGTATGCCTTTAATAGCCTGATTTTAACGCACTTTAACCTAAAACATAACCAACCACTCTACCTACATATCTATATATATATAAAAATGAATGACTGTTCGTTAGTCTCGCTAAAACTCAAAAACGGCTGCATCAATTTGGCTAATTTTGGTCTTGAAATATTCGAGATAGTCCAGGGAAAGTTAAAAAGGTGAGAAAAAATGGAAAAGGTCACGAAAAAAATCCGAATACAAAGCCAATTAAAGTTAAAATATCATTACAAAATGAATTAATTACTACTACTGACTATTTTGGTAATGCCGGTAGATGGCGTTATTCTTACTATTAGACGGTACGAAGTTCGCCGGATCAGCTAGTCACAAATAAAAATATTTCTAATTTCTGAAATTTGGCTATGCGTACCTAATTTTAGCATAGCTATTTATGCTAAAATTAGGTATGAGTTGATCATAAGCAGTGTCAATTTACACCTTCAGTCAAACGTTCGCAGATATTTATTGGCAGTACTTATTCGTATTGAGCAGGTTCCCACAAATTCGAAATGCGTAACGTTACCCAATTCATCGAAGCATTAACTGGAAACGGGCATTATTGTTCGCTTCAGCAAGCCTCTTGACGGAGCCGGGGAGAGCTTGATATGATCGTCAAATATTGAATAAAGATATGTGCCCTATATCTGTCCAAATACTACGTCGGACTTTACGACGAATGGATATATCATATTAGATTAATAAACGTTACTTTTATAGCGTTGGAAATCGAAACATCAAAGAAACGTTGATGGTATATTGTCATATTCAATGGGAACCTAAAAAGATATGAAAACATAAAAATATAATTTCTTTTTAGGGTTCCGTACCCAAAGAGTAAAAATCTTTCCTTACCTCAAACCTTTAAAAAGCTCCGCTGTCCGTCTACTTGCCACCAGGCTGTATCTCATAAACCGTGATAGCTAGACAGTTGAAATTTTCACAGATAAGTAATATATTTCTGTTGCCGCTATAACAACAAATACTAAAAACAGAATAAAATAAATATTGGCTCTCTTGCAACAAACGTGACTTTTTGCCATTTTTTGCTATGGACAGTACGGAACCCTTCGTGTGCGATTCCGGTTTTTTAGATAATTTATTATTGAATGTACTCTTCCACTATGTGACAATGAGTGCATAGAGAAATACAGAAGAAAAAAAACTGGCACTCTATGCTGTTTAGGGAAATATAGCGTTGGAAATCGAAACATTAAAGATCTATATGGTTCAATGGGAACCTAAAAAATATTGTATGATATTTATGGTTTATTAGTATATCTATTCTTGTACCTATTCGCCTTTTCTATCTCTTTTATTGCACCTACCACTATTTATCTCTGCATCACCCTAAGGTTGACTGGTAAAAACTGCCTAAGGCATTACGTCCGCCGCTGTACGTTTGTGCATAAAGTATTAAATAAATAAAAAACCTGAAAACTAACCAGATTTCAATTGTAGCAACAAGTTTAAATACAGATTTAGATTAAATTGTATGCTTGCATAGTGGTTCGGTTCGGTCTCAATGCTTATTGATCACTGCAGACCAATATTTGTATGTGCGGAATCAATCGCTGCCCCGTTCACGGATTGTTTGCTACAGGGTGTCTCACCAGTGGCTCTTGTTTAATACAAGCTTATTTTATTAACGATAGATTTTATAGTTTTGTACAGTTATACAAATATATCACAAAACCGAGCTACATACCCGACTATGTCGACGAGTGCAAAGATAATAAAAGTTATCTGCAATTTTGATCGAAGTATAAAAGTAGTAGTAGTGTAGTAGTAGTGTAGTAGTAGTATAGTAGTAGTGTAGTAGTAGTGTAGTAGTAGTGTAGTAGTAGTATAGTAGTAGTAGTGTAGTAGTAGTGTAGTAATAGTGTAGTAGTTGTGTAATATCGTTGTGGAGTATTTCACAATATTTATTTATTTATTAAAACTACATGCAACACAAAGGTACAAAGACGGACTTAATGCCTTAGGCATTCTCTACCAGTCAACCAAAGGCAGTAAAGAGAAAGCATGGCAGGTGCATTAAAAAATAAAAGATTAATAAGAAGAAGAAGGGAACGAATAATATTTCACTTGGTTGAGTTTTCTGAGAGAAGGAAATACGGTCGTGTTACCTTTTCTCAACAGCCATTGTGCAACCTGCTTCAATATCCATTGATATACTATGTCCAAAAGTCCGTCGAAGAAGAGTTCCATCACATCGTTAACGTCATCATCATCATTTCAGCCAAAAGACACCCACTGTTGGACACAAGTATCACCACAACCACCGGTGATGTGCGTCTTGTATCAATCGGTTTCTCCCGACCCTCACCAGGTTATCAGTCCACTTTTTGGTAAGCCTTCTAACGCTGCGTCTTCCGGCACGCAGTCGCCACTCCAGAACCTTTCGGCCCCATCGGCCAACAGTTCTGCGAGCAATGTGCCCTGCCCACTGCCACTTAAGTTTGATGTTTCTTCGGGTTATGTCCATCACCTTGGTTCTCCGGCAATTATCTTCCTGATATAATCACACAATGAAACTCCAAGTATAGACCTTCTCATTGCCCTTTAGGTGCCTTTAAGCGATATGAGGCCGACAGTGAGCGATCACGATTCATAGCCATATGTTATTCATTACTGGCAATACGCACTGGTCATAGATATTTATTTTGAGATACTGTTATATGTTAGGTGAAAAAATACCGCGCAGCTTCCCAAACGCTCCCCAACCGAGTTGGATTCGACGATTGACCTCTTTCTCAAAGTTAGACCGGATAGTTGCCGAAACTTACTTACTAATAATACCATATTCCACGATAAGGCAAATTTTTTATGTGTTAAAAGTGGGTTCTTTTAATTTATTTTTGCATTTTTTTTTGTCATGGTGTGGAATAAGTTACTGCTATTATCAGAAAATCGCAAAATTGCAGATAACTTTTTCACTTCGCACCCGTCGATGTATTGCGGACGGCGAGCAATGGGTAGCCCGCCGTCCGACCGTCCGGTAACCGTCCGGACCGAGCCCAAGTCGTCGACGGCGCGTACCGTTCCACGCGCGCCTCAGGGAGATAGCAACTGTAGGGGCCAGCAGGGTCGAAGCCTACTGGGGCCAAGGGTCTGATTCTGAAAGGTAGACTCGGCCCTGGTACAAAAAGCAACGAAGGAATAGGAGTGGGTTTTTAGTCAGTAAAAGTCTGACACTATCTCGCGCTCCACCCAAGAGCGGGGATTTGTCATAAGATGATTTTCCCACCGAGAAAAAAAAAACCCGTCGATGTATTAGATAACAATTTACATAATAAATTTAATAAACAAACTCTCTTCCTTTCCCACATATTTTGAAGATAAGCAAACGAAAACCAAAAACGAGAAACTAATGTCAAAACAAGATAATCACATCAACGAAAAAAAAAAAAAACAGACGTCCACAATCTCATAATGAGAAAGGTTGAACATTAATTAACTAACTCGCGGCCAGTACTTGTAGATCAAAGTGAACTATGAACGAGGAAGACTCACAACTTCATACATATGGAACAGCCATAGCTATATACGAACATGGTCGTTCATATTCGCTGGATATTTGATCTGTTCGGGAACGTCTTCATATTTTCTCCCTATCTCTCGCATGTATCAGCTTGGAATATATTCTTTTCTTGGGATACGATCGCGAGTGCCCGGATCTAATTTAGAACGATTGATGTGGCGCTAGGGAAGGGTGTCCTAACCTAACCGCCTGGGCCACAATTAGTCTGTAACACTTAATTGCATCGATATTTCTTCCCATCAATCGATAAAGAGATAATTGCCTGTCTGAAGAATGGTTAAAGAATTATATAAATACCTACTTCTGCCAACGGCAAGTAGGTTTCTCGGTTTCTCCATACAAACTTTGGTCCCCCCGTTTCATCCCTTAAGGGGGTTAATTTTAGAAAATTCTCTCTTAGTGCTCGCATACGTCATAAAAGGCAACCTTGTGCTAAATTTGACGCTCCCGGTAATTTCGGCTGTGAGTTAATAATATGCCAGTCAGTTTCTCCTTTTATGTACGTATACACCCCAATTTTTTAATTAGTACAAAAAAATTGGGCTCTATCTGTACCCGTTACTGATCATACTTATGTAGTCAAAAGTAAAAAATACGAAATCCCAAAATTGTCCACAAAAATTTGTCATAGTTGGTAAATTCATAATTGAATCAATTATTTATAACAATTGCTACTAGAAAATACTATGCGCTGTGTTTTCCATTGTTTTTCATTTATAATCAATAGCCTGAACAATATTTCCATAAATTGAGTGAAATTTTGGGATATAAAATACGCTAATAACTTTGCTGTTTATGAATATTTTTTTTATTGACACTGCTTAAATAATCACAAGACCTTTTCTAATAAGCCCTTTAAGTATTTGTCCTAATTAAAAACTCCTGGCCTATAGATAGAATAAACATTATAGCGAAAATTATAAGCTATCTTATGGTTTTGAACTAGGTTATCGATAAACATTTTAAACACAGGCGCAGGGTAGCCAGCCTATCGGTATTTTACAGGTTACATTTTGGAGAGTGTGCGCGGGAACTGCATGACTTGATTTCGCCATCTCCTTTCTACCATCGGACAAACCGACGAACGCCGAGTATCCACCCTTACGTTGTTGAAACTTCAACGGTCCGGACTAAGCGTTTCGCTTCGTCGTTTATACCGCGTACACCGAAGGACTGGAACAATTTGCCTGCTGCGGTCTTCCCGTCCAACTATAATATAGGTGTCTTCAAGGCTAGAGTGAATAGGCTCTTAATAAACTAGTGCGCCTGACCATCAATGATTGCATCTCCGCTTACCATCAGGTGGGATCGCAGTCAAGCACTGGTTTATAAAAATTAAAAAAAAAAACAATTTATGAGTCAAATTGGTTTCACTGTGAGAACGTATGTATCTAAAATATTTTAACTATGCCTACGTTTATCCAACGATAAGAGTTTGGTTTTTCAGTGGCTAAAACGTTTAGTAAGATATTATAGAGTTTCTTGGATACTCGGAGACGGTAGCGGTTTTTAGACTTAGACATCGTCATACAGCGATGTCAAACTAGAAGTGGAAGCGTGGAAGGAGAGTGATACAAATCACTGCGCTCAAAGCCAGCTGCCAAGCAAGTTAAATATACAAGAAGACATAGCAATAAACTAATAGCAATTAAACAATATAATTAATAGATAATAGGGAAATGTAATGTAATGCATAATCAAGTAGAATATAATAAAATAGATAAATTAAAGTTGTCAAAAAATAAAAGGCCCGTTTTGACATTTGTATTTTGACTGCTTACCGGCTAGACCGGTGTAGTGTATCTACTAATATAAGGGAACTATATTTTCTATCACCAAAATTTATATTTGTCATCAAGTTGTATCACCTAATAAATAGATCTATCGCCACGAAATATTTTCGTTCTCAGATAAACAAAAATTGTTCCCAGGTATGAATTATCAAATTAATGTTAATATATGTGTAAAATAAGAGATCGATAACCAATAAAATTATATTGCATTACATGAATATAAACTTCGTTCTTATAATAACAGTTTTGTTACTTAAATAATAGCTCTGTGCTCAGAATGGTAGATCTGTCACCAAATAAATCGATTATCGATCCCTGACTGCGACTCCTTTTTATTTGATATTTTGTCACCAATACAGTAGTAACATTTTATTTCGTTCAGATATTAAATGAATAGTATTCGTTACCAATTTAATACATCAATTTATAATTTTAATGAAAAAATGATCAAAGGGGCGGAGACAAATTGGCGCGCTTTAAAAATTGACCAATCCGGCCTCAACGATGGGTTGTAGGTAAGGATTAGCCATACGCTTAAAGCTGGCCAACCCCCCACCAGAAGCAAAAAATGTGCTTATCGGCCAGAAAAGAAAAAGGGGGCGCCCTTCGAAATCCAAACCAGCGCTGATTATTTAGTGATTATTGTTTTTTAAGAATAAATATTGATTATTTTAACTTTAATTAAGTGTTTTATCTATTATTCTGCTAGCCATAAGCCAGCTATTTTAAACCAGCGCTGATTGTTCAGTGGTAATTATTTTAAACAATAAATATTGATTATTTTGACTTTAATTGTTTTATTTACTACTCTGCTAAAAATTTTATTTAAATATAATTTATACTACCAGTGGAAATTTAAAACCTTGGGAGTCTAGTTAAGTAGCAGAATCTTTTGGTTGAAACGATGATGACAACCCTAATTTTTTATTTGAACTTAATGCAATTTTCTAGTAACATAATATGATTTATTGGTGATCTCTTTAAATTAGTTTGCTTAAATACTTATTAGGACACACCTATTATAATACATACAAAAACATTTATTTGGTACTAGACCTTATATCTCAGGATTTTAGGTGATTTATTGTGGAACTGATTTTGCATTGTTTGGTGACTACATTTTGGTGACAGATCTACTATTTTGAGGACAAACCCTATTATTTAAGAAACACAAAACTAATTAAATTGGTGATAGCTTAAATGATACCCCTAATATAATAGCTAAAATAATTACTACTACTCCCGACCCCTAATTATTATTTTATTGCTTCTTTCAGTTTCGTTACATTCTAGGGTTTTTCTGAAATGTCAAAACGGGCTTTTAATTTTTTAACGTCTTTAGTTGAACAAATTTTTAGAACAAAACATTAGAGATTTTAACATCAACATGATCAAATCAGCTTTAATAAGTACTTAAATAAGACTTGCGAAATAGAGAATCACTAAGGGAAATGCTTGGATTTCCGACCTTAAAAGTGAAAAGGACCAACCAAGGTAATTCTAGCAATAATCCCAAAATTATATAAAAATCTATATCGCCTCAAGTTACTTAATTTAATACTGCTCCGACTTTGTTCAATTCACAGTTCCTATGAGATATAACGGGTTATTCGCGAAATGAAATATAATAAAAACCTTTGAGACGGAAGGCATAATCACAAAAGTTTTAAAATTAGGGTGAAACGTTCCTGTTTCTCACATAACGTCGTATTTCAACACCATCTTAAACACAGGGCAAATTGCTGCAGAAATGTCACTCAAACATTTATTTGACTTCAAAAACAACTGACCAAGTGTGAGTCGGATTCGCATACAAAGGGTTCTGTACTACAATATTAACATCGAACACAAACCGCCGACAACATGACGTTTCTTGTACAGGAACCTCCTTTAATTTTCAATTTTATTATTTACTGGTGTAGCGACTATAGAAATACACATTCTTTGAAAATTTCAACTCTCTTCCTCTTGCAGTTTATTAGATACAGCCCGCTGACAGACGGACGCACGGACAGCGGAAGCTTAGTCACAGAGTCCCGTTGGCATCCTTTGGGTATGGAACCCCAAAAAAGGAGATTAAGCCAACTTCTGGAATTATCGACCCATATCTCATTTATACAATTAAAGTAAAAGAAAATCGTGTCGTCAGATGTTTCCACGGTTTTTTTTTTAATGTGAATGATTTCTCTTGCTCTAGGGTGGAGCGAGAGGGTGTGTCAGACTTTTACTGACCACGCTTCTTCACACACACACCTATGTTCCTACTTTGCCATTTGCGATCTAGGACCACGGGTTTCCCTTTCGAAAGTAAGCTGGTTGGACTCCCAATGTGTTCACTGTGGTGTGTGACGTCACGATTGGCCCAGCATTCGTGCGATTGGCCGCTGCGCTGCCTGTCGCGGAACAAATATTTAGATATAGCCTACAGATAGTTAGTTGTTCCTGCTCTGAATGTCTTGTATACAACATTAGTTTTAGTATACGCGAAACCTGAAACACGTGTCTAGTATTTTTATGTAAAGTATCTATGTACAAAATTTCATAATTGTATCATGAAAAATCATAAAGCTATAAGCTTGTTATGTTACTTGATGGCCGCATAAATACATGGTCACCAGGCCACCTAGGCGACTGAGGGACTTTTTTGCTCCCTGTATTGTGCTTAGTGTCAGTGGTGTCCAACTTGTGACCTTTTTTCAAATATTTTTGGGTAAAAATATAACATGGTGTAAAAATTATTGGAATCGATTCAGTTACTGATTCTGAATAAACTACACTTCTAGACACATCTATTGGCCCACCTTGTATTTTCAGTTTCGTTTGGTCCTAGCTAAAATTTTATATTAGGTCGAGCAAAAAGTTTTTATGCAGTTTTGAACCTGGCACATTCACAATTTCATTCAATAGTCTTTTTTTGAATTTCGAACACAGAATTTAAAGAAACAAAAGACAATTTGGAGCCTGTTTGTTGATATCAAACAATCGAATACTAAGAAAACTTGGTTTTATTGGTTTACTTGGATTTAATTCTTGAAAAAGTGATTGATATCTTTGGTTTTGCAACAAACATTACTTATTCTTAACATTAAGGTGAGGTTCTATCAATAATCTATGAATACTTCACCTGAAGTCGCCGCCCAAGCTGTGGCACTTATTCAGGCCGGACACAGCCAAAGAAACGTGAGTGCTCAACTTAATTTAAGTCGATCTGCGGTCCGAAATGTTTATCGGAGGTACCTAGAGACTGGCGGCTTTGTTCGTCGCCAAGGAAGGCCACGATCTCGGGTCATAACTGAAAGGCAGGATCGATTCATCGTGACGACCAGCTTGAGAAATCGTCACCTTACCTCCATTGAGATACATAACCAACTTCGCAACTTCCACGGAGTATCTGTGAGCGCTCGAACTGTTCGGAGAAGGTTAAAAGAACGCGATATGGTACCACACAAGCCAGCTAATGGGCCCAAACTAACGCGAGCCCACCGAACAGCGCGCCTTCATTTCGCACGCAGTCATTTAAATTGGACACAGCAAGATTGGAGCCGTGTACTCTTTTCTGATGAGTCTAAAATTGTGTTACATGGCAATGATGGAAGGAAGAAGGTCTACCGACGTAAGGGAGAGCGTTTCGCACAATGCTGCTTTGAAGAGAGGGTTGCTTATGGCGGTGGCTCATGGACTGTCTGGGGCGGTATATCCGTGAGCGGCAAAACTCAACTTGAGGTTGTTACAGGACCACGGCTGCCGACATTAAATGCTGAAAGGTACATTCGTGAGTGCTTAGAACCTCACGTGATACCATACGCGGACTATGTGGGCCCAAATTTCCTTTTTATTCATGATAATGCAAGAGCCCATGCGGCCGGCATCGTCAGGGAATATCTTCGGGATGTGAACATCACAGTTATGAGGCCAGCCAGAAGCCCAGACATGAACCCCATTGAGCACATGTGGGACGAGCTAAAAAGACGTTTTAGGGCTTGTCAGCCAGTTGCCCAGACGATGCAGGAGTTGAAAACTGCCATAGAAGAGGAATGGGAGATAATCCCTCAAAATTTCATAGAGCGGTTGATAAACTCTATCTAATCGTATGAGAGCTGTGGTAGATGCCCATGGAGGCAACACGTGTTATTAAATTAAACCTTTATTTGATAAAACATGTTTTTTATTCAAAAATCAATTGCCTTTAACAAGGCGCATATCCGACTTGTTAGGCGTAGCTCCATGTCGTATGGTATTCTGAATTCAAATTTAAAACAATACGATCGAAAAAGATGGTAAAATGTATCAGGTTTAAAACTGCATCAACAGTTTTTGTTCAATCTAGCAATCATGTTTCGGTAGGGGCCATCGAAACCTAAACTCTAAGGTGGGCCAATAGATGTGTCTAGAAGTGTATATTCAGATTTCGCATATACTAAAAGTAATGTTGTAAATAATATATGTGAGTTTAAATATTTGTGAATGCACCCATGATACAGAAGCAGTATGTAGTGCAGGGAAAAGCTTTCTGTTATTTAAACAAAATGATCATAATCTGAGCTAACGCAAGTCATAACTACAGCAGTTATAAAGCTGAGCACCAGTATACAGTAATATAACAGTTTACATAGATCAATCAGTTATGACCGTCTTGATGTTTCTGACCGGCTAGGGGGGCTGCCTCTAGCCAAGTTACGACCGTTTCGTTTCGATTCTCTTGCGTCAAACGCCTCGGGTACGCCACGCCTCCTATTCCTTTGTTCTGACGTCATCTCAACGCTCAGTCACTTGGTCGTAACAAAGAAATCGGAGGCGCGGCCTACTCGAGGCGTTCGACGCAAGAAAATCGAAACGAAAAGGTCTAACTTGGCTAGAGGAGCGGTTCATGTTTGCGGACAAACTTGACCAGAGATCGCTCAAGACAGACAGGTTTGGAAGGAGAAGGGGAGGCCTTTGCCTAGCCGTGGGCAGTATATAATTTATTTAAAACAAAAAAAAAATAACAGTATTAGTAAAACACGTTTCTGGTGTAATTCAATTAGAATTAACGGAAACATCTCGGTTGATTAACAAACACTTGGCAAGCGATGCGTTTCCCGTTATTAACTCGAGAACTAATTAACTGTTACAATCACTAGCTATTGAGTAAATACGTACTTATGTATGTAAATACATACTATTATTGCAGTGTGATATTTGGTTAAATAGAAGTAATTAATTTGATACAACTCAACATTGAGCAGTAGGGCCAGTTGGGCCGATTGCCGAAGGGTCCGCGGGATTTTCTTAAAGAGTTACCGTGGGCCTAGAACGTAAAGGGGAACTACAAGACACGGTGCGTTTAGTCAGTAAAAGTTTAATATACCCTCTTGCTTCACCCTAGAGCGAGAGAAGTCATTTAGATTTAGACGCAAATTAAAATTATATTATTTTGAAATGCTTTAAGTACATTTAAGTATGTCTAGAGGCCCCACAGTCAAACCGTTGCAATGGTTTGATCGTTGAATGGTGAAATAAATAATAATAATTTGATAATTTCCCATCTCAAAAAAAAAGGATTTAGGTACTTATTATAGTAGATAAAACTATTTCAGAAACAATTCCATCAATTGGTTTTAGCATACTATTCCAATTTTGAACGGTTTTAGTTCTAAATTGGAACAGTATTTACATATCGAATTTATTTTGAATTTCTCAGACCGATGCTCAGACTCGTAACTTGTAAAAATCGATTTATGATTTACACGACTCTTAGAACTTTGAAATAAATAAAATAAAAAAGTCAATTATTCTACTACACTTGAAAATTTAAGTATATTAGGAACATCATTCATAGTATTATTCTTAATTTATAAAATTCTTTAAATAAAATTGAACATAGTTCATTAGTTAATTTTTCTGAACTCTTATTTGTTTTTCTATCTCAATTTAAAATTACATTTTGTCGCAGTTACATGCAAGTTTCATTTATTGTGATCTAAAGTGTATTCGCCTCCTCATTAGAATTTTGTTAGATGTGCATAAATAATTATATACATTAAGTATATAATATAATTATATAGTTCGTAACTATCCGTAATGGAAGCCTAACGTAATTTAATTGGCAATAACTTCCATAGTAACAGAAGTTTATTGAGAGTTATGAACAACTATGACATGCGTATAATATGATATGTCTACACGTGTGTACGCCCCCGGGACCGCTCGTTAAAACTTTACGGTTGATCTGATCCGTATCCACTAATGATGAACAGCATCGAACTGTACACGCATTTATTATGGAAAAATATCAAGATTAAATATGAAGATTTTTAATGATCTCCTACATTTTTCTAGACGCTGGGATTTTAGCGTAAATCAAAGAAGCAATTTATATTAACTATAAAGAAACCGGGCAAGAGCGAGTCGGACTCACGCACTGAGGGTTCCGTACAAACCTACATATGTGAATAGTTCAATTCCCGAGTTTCGAAGATTTTTCTCGAATCGCAAAAAAAGGATATTTTGGTCACGTAACAACAAATTACTGTTTTCAGATTTATTTCTCTATCTGTCCTAGAAGACCTTGCTTTTGACCTTGCCGCGTTTCCGAGATAAAGAGTCTTGACAGACAGATAGACGGACGGATAACAAAGTGATCCTATAAGGGTTCCGTTTTTTCCTTTTGAGGTACGGAACCCTAAAAAATACTAGTATAAAGTGCTTTGCTCGCATAACTCGAGAAAAAGGAAAGAACTACAGATAAGAGAAAGACGTTCACTATTGGACATACTTAGGCCCCCGAATGTCATAACAGACTCCCTCGACCCTCACCCGGTCTTCAGTCCACTTGTAGAAGGCCTTCCAACGCTACGTCTCCTGGTACACGGTCACCATTCCAGAACCTTTTGATCTTTTCGACCATATATTCTTACATAGAATCCTTACATATTACAATAACAAAGAAGCCCACCGCGTCTGTCGGTCTGTATTAACGCGATAAACTCTAAAACTACTGAAAGGAATTTTTCAAGCAATTTTCACTGATAGACAGAGTGAATCATGATCATGCTTTAAGAAGTAATACATGCATATTGTAGTACAGAAAAACCGAAAATTTCAAAGATTTGTAAGACCCCGTGCGAATCTGGGCTAGGTCACCATTGAATACATATCTGTCTGCATTGCTCTACGAAGGTTGAGGAAGTCGTGGAGTACTTGAACATAAAGAGCAATTGGACTCTGAGGGTCGAAAGGCTGGATTCGCGCCATGACACCAACTTCAAGTCGTTCGTGATATGAGTTCTAACCCACCATGTACAGACCTTTTTCAGAGAAAACTTTTGGCCGAAAAGTGTCGTGTATCGACGATTTCGAGGACGGCTACGCGACACGACGCAGCGAAACACGACGCCGATGTTACGTGTATAATTATAGTTAGTTTGTTTGTAGTTTTAAATCGCTTTTAGCTATAAGACCGCCCATTTGTGACACCCTATTAATTTCCCATGCGCGCCTCAAGGAGATGTCAGCAACTGTAGGGGCCCAGCAGGGTCGAAACCCACTGTGTCCACGGGTAGTGTGAAAGCGAAGCTCGGGGCCCCGGGATAAAGGCAAAGAAGGAACATGAGTGGGTTTTTAGTCAATAAAAGTCTGACACTATCTCCGCTCCGCCCAAGAGCGAGATTTGTCATTAGATGATTTTCGCACCTAAAAAAAAAACTCCCTATTAATTTTAATTTCCTAATGTAAGTTGTATTTCTGGTATACAATAAAGAATATTTATCTATCTATAGCTTGTGTTTTTTTTAATATTTTATTTTGTTTATAAGATTTTAATATAATGTATTTTATCTACGGGTCTTAGTTGCCTGACAATAAAGAAATAATAACAAAGAATATCAAAAAACCTCAACCTCCTAGCTTACGCAACCCGTAATTTCTTTCCTCCAGCGGACATTATCTATAGGGCAGAAAAAACAAACGGACAATCTTTCCATTATTCGATTTTCTTTCACTTCTACATAAATTACAAAATAAATTATTGCTGCGTTTTTAATTTAAATGCTTCCGAATTTTCCTTGTGGGGGAAAGTGGTGCACAGACGCCATAGCACGAATTTTTTTGTAAATGTATTATCAGAAATCAGAAACGTTTATTTCAAATAGACCAATTACAAGCACTTTTGAATTGTCAAAATGTTGGTCAGTCAAAAAAAAAAAGTGAAGCTAAATTGCACGTTCCAAAGCGTAGATCTCTATGGAGAAGAACGTGCAAGAAACTCCATGGACACTCTTTTAAATCATATTATGAATTACATAAATCTTGGTTACATATGTCTTGTCACTTCTAATATGTAAATAAATAAATAAACAAATGTGAACACAATGTAGATAAGTAATAATAATTACAAAAAAAAAACTAAAAGTAATTGAAACTTAGAAGCGCTCTTTTATGAAAAAAAAAAGGTAAAGCACAACATTATCCAATACGATTTGAGTTTGACATAAGAAATTTAAAAAGTGAGTAGGTATGATAAATGATAAAGAAAATATTTGATACAATGCCTAGACGAGCATTGTATGGAATGCCTGAACTAATAATTATTTTATAAAATACCTAGGTATTCCGTAAAATGCCTAGGTATTTTTTCCAGGTTATAAAGAATACTGGTAATGTAAATGTCAGTTTGTATGCTTTTTCTTCGTCTTAGCGTGTCGATGACAAAAATAGTTTTTTTCATTTCAAATTAAATTCCTTGCCTGGCCCAGTATATATCCAATGCCGTCTGCTAAAACTCAGAAATCAAAAACGTTTATTTCAAAGAGACCAATTACAGGCACTTTTGAATTGTCAAAATATCGATCAGTCAAAAAAAAAAGTAAAGCTCATTAGATCCCTACGTAAACAGGTAACCTGACACAGAATGGAAGCTGGGATATAGGCTGTGGAGCGACGCCGCACAAACACTGAAGATCAGAACCGCCCAATCTGGGGCTGAGTCAGTTTTTCTTTTTCGTAGTTTTCCAGGTTGGCCATCGCAACGCTTATCCAGGCAAGAGCCGTAGGTACCAAGTATCGAAGATTTTTCCGAATCTCAAATGTAAATAATTTTGTGATGTGAAAAGGATTTGCAGCCTTTTTCTTATACATGTGCTACGGAAAACATGCTTCTTGCCTTTCAGAATTATCGGTAAAAGGAATGTACCTATAGGTTTTGATTTCCTTGCGAGGGTCAAAATTTATGCCTAATAGAAGTATGAACGACCTTTTCTTTAGATTGCGTTGATTCATTCTAAGTTCGATTGTTTCACTGCTGCTACAGGTTTAGCAAACTTGAGTATTTGATATAAGTTTTAGCTTAGTACCTCCCTGTAATCATAAGAAAAAGGGTTTTGACAGAAATATAGACGGAAAACGAGTATATTTATGTATTATTTGTAACTTTAAAATTTTACACTGGTTCCTACCCTCTATTGTGATCTCTCTCTATCACTCAATGGTTTGCTGGAAGAAAACTCAACTTTTAGTTAAGCTCGCCTATGTACATGAACTTTGTTATCTACTTATTTTATAAGTTGTTTTATTGTACAATAAAGAATTAAAGACAACTAAGTGATCCTATATAAGGGTTGCGTGTTTACCGACTGATGTACGGAATCCTAAAAGCAAAACAAACACAATATTATCCCATACAATTTGACATAAACAAACGGGCTAAGGCCTGACTACTGCGGCACACAACATATATAAGACAATATATCTAAGTGATAGCGAGGCACAATATATACGCAGCGAGAGCGAAGTGTTCAAGCGTGGGCAGAGATTGCAACGGACGCTTTTCACTATATCCAGCGGAGCATGAAAACGTCACCGATAGCGCGGCCCGCACGCCTCGCGTAACGTCACGCGATACAGCTAGTGCTGCCGCGATTAGTATACTAACCCCGGACACGGGAATGTAGCATAAAATATTAGAAATACCTTTATGACAATATGAACTCGACGTTCTTACTCTGATTTGCTGTCAAACAACCTGCACCAGCCAGCAACGAGCACGCGTGGTGAATTACGGTCCATTCCCTCTCTTACAGAAGAGGCCTGATTCCCAGCAGTGGGAACATTAAAACGACTGCCCCGCTAGCCAAGTTACAATCGTATCGTTCGCGCCGAATGCCTCGAGTAGGCCACACCTCCGATTCCTTTGTTCTGACGTCATCTTAACGCTCAGTCACGTGGTCAGAACAAAGGAATCGGAGCTGTGGCCTACTCGAGGCGTTCGGCGTGAACGAAACGATTGTAACTTGGCTAGAGGGGCTAATTATATTTTTTTTGTTTAGCAGTTAGAAGGAAAATTGCAGATCTTTAACCATTGGTGTTGCGCCTGGTATCTCCCCGGTTTGCGCACACACTTGAGTACTATAATATCTCCTGCAACTAATCTCCTTTGAGATTAGCCACCGTGATCGAAATTCGCTCTGAAGGATTATTCACTGTTCAATAAACTCCTCTAATAATAGTATCACTATAAATAAGCAATATTCAAATATACTATCAAAACGGTAAAGGAAATTATTATGAGAAAACCTACCAACGTGTACTGGGCTCGTGTGGTTGAAGTCACAGCCCCACTCCCTCTCACAGAAAGGTTGATATTATACTAATCAATATATCATATGATTAATGATAACAGTACTCTTTGTTTTTCGTAGGAAAACATCAAATAACTTCTCCCTTTCTAGATGGATCGGGAAAGAGGGTCAAACTTTTAGTGACTATAAAAACCCACAGTGTTCCTTCAGTTGCTCTTTTTGCGAGGGTTAAGGCTTCAATCAATTCGTAGCCTTTGCAGGCGTCGGCTCTAATTGGCCCCGTCAATTTTGCTGACATCTCTTGGATGCACGCGTAGAACTCAACGTGCCGTCGATCAGAGTTCGGTCCTTACGACCATGCCCGGGTCGAAGGCACCTGACGGCGATCTACCCATAGCTCACCGTCCGCAAGCCTGCACCAGTAGAAAAAAAAAGGAAATGAAATAAAAAATCCGTGCAAGTGCGAGTCGGACTCGCGCATTGAGGGTTCCTTACAAACTTACCTATGAAAACAGTTCAATTCCCGAATTGAGTTACGAAGTTGTTTTTCGAATCGCAAAAACATTTCTTTTTTTTTGACGTAACTACAAATTTACAGTTTTCAGATTTTTTCCTATACTTGTGCTATGAGGCCACGCTTCATGCCAAATTTCAGGATTCTAGAGCAACGGGAAGTACCCTATGAATTTTGACTCTCTTAAGACGGCCGTCTTTTTTTTCGTTGACTCAAAAGTGTGATTTTTTCACGGTTTCAAGGAACCGCAGACCTGAAACCTGACCTGACTTGTTTCGTGTTTTTAATTTCAACTCGATACCTCCACGCGTTCCCGAGATAAAGTATCTTGACAGACAGACAGACAGACGGACAACAAAGTGATCCTATAAGGGTTCCGTTTTTCCTTTTGAGATACGGAACCCTAAGAAAGGAAGACACAACAGACATTTTATTTACAGTATATAGTAGTTATAGTTATTGATATAATATTATACATTAGATGGTATTTATGGTTATTAATCTGTATAAAATAGTATTATATTTAATGTCTCTGGGGTCGAGGAGCCAATTGTTTGGTGCGGCATTTTGGGCGGCAGTGGATTGTGTATGAATTGAAGCTCGGGAGATTCCTGGTTTTGCATACGTATGTGGTTCGTTGTTGCTTGGATATCCTATTGGGATATCAACCCTGAAATTCTCACGGCATTTATCGTGATCGTGGAAAGGTGATCTGCCCCCTAGCCAAGTTACGACCGTTTCGTTTGCGTCGAACGACTCGAGTAGGCCACGCCTCCGATTCCTTTGTTCTGACGTCATCTCAACGCTCAGTCACGTTGTCACTGAACTTGGCTAGGGGGGCTGGAGTGGCGCCGCTTGCACGTGGAGTTACCCAGAAGCAAATAATGTATAACTATCAAACAAGGGTACGGACGTCATGTCTGTGGTTTAAATGTAAGGCAGGAGTGTGCTTTGAGGCAGCCTGGGCGTCCTTGAGGATTTCCCACTGCAGCCGGAGAAAATACAAAAATCCGTGGTGAAACACCAATGGTGTTGTTCAAGTTCTGATGCCTGGGGCGTGAGGTTTGTTCCCGCCTCACGGATTCAACCACCTCCTTTGCTCGCATGACTGCTTTGCAGAAGGAGATGAGCGCCTTCCATTTCTAATGATAGCAGTACTCTATCGTCACATTTTATATAGCAGTAGAATCCCGTAGTTTCCCGCAACAAGGCATCACTAAACGATTCACCCAACAAGTTATGCCACAGCGCTGAGCTTTTTGTTTTGTAATACTCGAATCTAGTCTTTGTTTTATCTGCGTGCACCTCGCGTTTCGCCTATAAATCCACTGAATATAACATATTCGAACTAGTAAAGTATTGAATAAAAAAACTGAGTTTCAAAATGGTCTGTTTTGGCCAGTTTTGTTGTGTTCCGGTTGAAATGTAAAATATAGAGGGTTTTAAAGGTTTGTTTATTCATGAAAAATGGCCGGACTTCATGTCACGTGACGCATGTGTTGTGGTTACCTGTCGGTCGGTGTTCAGTACTGACAGCACAAAATATATCGTTCACTGAAAATTCTAATCTGCTTGATGGAATGCACTGATCTAGAGATTGGTGAATGGGAATGGACCTATGCTTTCAAATTAGTTAAGACTTACTACAACTTTATTTTTATTTTGAGGTGGGAAATCATTAAATGACTTCTCTCACTCTAGAGTGGAGTGAAAAGGCGTGTTAGAGGCGTCCTAGGACCGCGGATTTCTTTTTAGAAATTTCTCGCGGCGCCTACGGTTTGACTCACATTTCTTTGAGGCGCTTGGAACACTACGCACCGTTGCCGACTCGGGTTCGATACGGATGGGTACCGGATGGGTGAACAGCGAGCTACCCATTGCTCATCGTCCTCAAACCCGCGCCTAGCAAAAGGATTTATTACAAATAGGTACTTATTTGCGTCAATTTGAAAAAAAAACCCTGCTTTCTCTTAGGTGTCCCACAGAATAGTTCGAAGCAACCACCACGGACCTGGAACGCAAAGGGCAACTGAAGAACCACATTAACACAGCAGGTTTTAGTTAGTAATAGTCTGACACTGCCTCTCGCTCTAACTAGAAACGTTTTTCTTTTTCAGCGTAATAATAGTACACGCCGAGTATCCACTAGTAATATTATAAACAAACAAGACTCATACAGAATTGTGGATCATCAGGATTCTGCATAGTTAATGCTATTATTCACCTACAGCTTCCATATTCACATAATAAAGCAAGGAGCACAATGAATTGAGACCCAAGAAAGGCATAGCTCAATACACAAGTCAATGCATAATTTTCCATTAAACCCATTGTCCGGAAAATTAATATTCTACCGACAGAGGGCGCACTCCAGGGCAGGTCTATTACTATTTAATCCAGGCTATTATTTACTGAGGTAAGAAACGACGAGCTCAGGTGGTCCACTTTGCTAAGTTACGCCCTCACACCTTAATGTCTAAACGGGATGCAAAATTGAAGCTTGAACGAGCTTGACCCACAAACCAGTTGCCGGGAGGCAGTTAATTCTAACATAAATTCAGCCTCCCGCAACATAATGCCGATATAAATAGATACATGAGGGTACGCGTGTTTATAAATAGGATTTATAACGGACTTATATTTAGCTTTGTGCTATTTTTGTCATCTTTTTTTATATGGTTTAATTATGAAATGTTTTAGTAGGAAACATTATTTATAGGACCAAAGCTTCATTAAATTCATTAAAAAATAGAATTTGAATTATGGTAAAATTTATCATATTTTGTTTTTTGGGTTTCTGAATGAATGTTTTGTAAGTATTTTGAGTCAAGAACGTCTCAAACCTCACTTTAAAGCCAAACTTTGATAGGTTTTCAGGCTAAAGTAAGGATCATTGGCCATGATAATTTCGGAAGGTTCCTGCACAGGATTCAGGCGGAAGAAATGCTCGAATGTTGCCATTGTGCGGACCGCCTGGAGGACACGGAGGAGCATACGACGGACGTGTGCCACGATTGGGAAGACAGAATACCGCTGTGTCCTCGAAGGAGAGATCGGCGGCGATGACCTCTCCCACTGGTACAGGCCATGGTCCGGAGGGAGGGAAAATAGCTAGCGGCCGCCTCGGCCGAACGGACATCCCCACGCAACCCTGACTACCAGCCACTTCCAGCCGTCTGGTAACCGTATCATCCAAACTCAAGTCGTCGACAGCGGCTAGTATTCCATGTACTCCTCAAAGAGATGTCAGCAAACCGTAGGGGCCCAGTATAGCCGATGCCTGCTAGGGCCACAGGGATTTTCTGAAAAAAAAAACTCGATGTCCTAGAATGCAAAGGGCAACTGAAGGACACAGGTGTGGTTTTAGTCTGTAAAAGTCTGACACGCCTTCCCGCTTCACTACAAAGTGGGGGAAGTCGTTGGATGATTTCATACCTCAAAAAATCTGATTTGAAAGAAGGTTAGGCAGAAATTACTAAAATATTTGGTTTAAATAAAGCAATCAAGAAGTCCACAGCAGTAGGTAAGTAACATATTACATTTTGATACTTGAAGTGCAGAAAGTTTGTCATTGCGACCGAGGCGGAATTCGACGAGTGTGTTATGGAGCCGAGGGCAGCAGTGACAAATTTGCACGTGTTTCAAACGACTTACTTTATTTTTTTCTTATGAATAAATGAATTAACGGGTGTTGACGAGCGACTCGTGGGGGTCAACGCGCGCCCAGCCTGATACGATAAATGTAATAAAATTGTGGCGGGGAGAACACGCGCATTTTTCTGCACTAGTGCTGAAATCGGTCTATTACATTTTAGGCACGCCCTAAAAGCGGTGGGATAAGAGCGGGTGCTCCACGTTCGCCTCAAAGAGATGTCAGCAAAACCTAGTGCATGCAGAAGCCACTAGGCTTCTGCGTGCACTAGGTTTTGGGGTCATAGGTCAATCGCAAAGAGCAACTGAAGGAACATAGGTATGGTATTTGTCAGTTAAAGTCTGAAACGCCCTTGCGCACCACCCTACAGCGAGAGAAATCATTAGATGATTGCACACCTAAAAAAAACCAACGTATTCTACCAGTTTTCCAGACACTACCGGGAGGAGCACTTTGACAAAAAAGTAAATTTTGTATATGCATATAAGTACTTAGTTAGATTTAGTACCAATATAATAGTTACTAAATATTTCAATTACAAAGTGTAGTGACTGTAATAATTACTCCGTAACAAAATAAGCGGCGAGTTGGCAACCGAGATTGCTCTTAATAAACTGCGATGGCGCAGCGAAGTGAAACGTAATCTCACAGGACGCTGAAATATCACTGATCTGCCCCAAGAATATAAAACTAATACATATACACAGTTATCGTATCGGACGATAAATGATTCAGGGAAGAAAGGGTCTTCCAATGTATTTATGATTTTCCTACGTGTATAAAATTCTGGATCCCCCGACATAAGTAATTCTTTAACGCTCAAATCTATAGCACAATTTCCTATTCGATTCAAAGGATGATAGTCCTATTATATTCACTGCGATATCGGCACTGTGGTATTACTATTTCCAGTCCTAAGTACCGATTGATCACTTTGATAATAATAATAATATTTCTTAACTGACGGACATTCTCGAGAAGTGCGATTAAAACAAATTAGGTGTGGATTTAAATTAAAAAAAAAGTCAGCTTAGGCTACTTTTTATTTATTTTTAGGCAACTTTAATTTTCTTAATATGGGATAAGTCTTCCAAACAGTTAAACAAAATTTTACGTAACTTTCAATGTGACATGTATCTAGCTAATGTTATAACAATTACCTTAACTCACTTTTTATATACATGAGATGTAAAATCGTTACATCTTAATTCCCAGGGAGAGTGTACATCTCCGAAACGGTGGGACCAATTTTGACGGAACTTTCACTGTCGGATTTCGATATGGGGTGATTAGAGGTACTTTTCATTTTTTCTGATTTTTTTTTATTTTCCGCGGGAACAGAGTTTCATAATACGGGATAAGTCTTCAAAACAGTTGAATTTTGATGGGACTTTTATTAGAATATAGCTAATGTTATAAGGAGTAACTAAATCTACTTTTTATATTAATTTCCGCGGGATGGGACTTAATTCTCGAGGGCGGGGATATCTTAATTCTCGGGGGAAAAATAATAGCCAGGGATAGGGGACATCTCCGAATCGGTTGGACTGACTTTGAGGGACTTTCACTGACTTATAGCTGATGTTACAAGGATTAACTTATGCTTCTTTTAATTTTACCGCGGGAATGGGATTTCAAAATACGGGATATGTCTGCATAACGATTAAACAACAGTTGACGGGACTTTAATTGGGAAATAGCTAATATTATAATGAGTACCTTAAGCTACTCTACTTCAGTTGCTCTTTGCATTCTAGAACCACGGGTTACCTTTTCAGAAGTTCTCCTATGACCCCAATAGCTATCGGCTCTACGGTGATTGGTAGTCAGTTACGGCTGTCTCCATCACTAGCATTACTGCTTCGCAGAAGGACCGCCACCAATTTTCTCTCGTTCCGGACCATGGCCTGGAACAAAACCCGGCACTACAGGTCACTGCCGACGATTGCCCCTACGAGGCTCACCTCCACCGTAACCTCCACCGTATCCACCGGACGGTCCGCACAACGGCGACATTCTCGAGCGTTCCTTCTACCTGAATTCAGTGTAGGAACCTCCCGAACTTACCATGTCCGGTTAGGACTAAATACCAGTGATAGTAGCAACGTCTGTAGTGAGAAAGTAGCACTTTTTACGCCCATTCATAAGTTCCCTATAGACCTCGTGGTTACAGCTGTTAGAGACACATTTGTCAGCACGCACTCACAAGACCTAGGCCCGTCGAAACTACAGCTCCTTTGTGGAGATGTCAGCAAATAGTAGGGGCCCAGCAGTGTCGTAGCCTACTGAGGCCATGGGTAGCGTGAAAACGAAACCTGGGCCCTTGGACGAAGGCAGCAAAGGAACAGAAGAGGGTTTTTAATCAGTAACAGTCTGACACTATCTCGCGCTCCGCCCAAGAGCGGGATTTGTCATTAGACGATTTTCCCAAATAAAAAAAAAACACACCAAAATGCTTCACAGCCGACTTTGTTGCCTTTTAAGCCCAATGATCCCTGGTTAGTTCGCAGTGATCCTGCGCTTTAAACTGAATCCCCGCGTCCACAACGATCTTAGACGGTGATTAATATAGAATATCAGATGAGGGGCGCCACCGCTGATTATAATCGAGCGACTGTCAATCCAGTTGCTATTTCATGACGAGGATTTATGGTACTACGGCTCGATATCAGCAGTAAATTATTTACCGTCCCTCGATCTCGCCCGGCACGTGATTAATGCGCGACAGTAATGTAAAACGTACTATGATACGACGATCGTAACCATTTTAGGATGTTATTACTACGAGGATATTAAAAATTTAATTTCGCCTCATAATTCCCTGAGCACATATCGTAACAGCAGGTTTTATTTCGGCCGCTGTAAAACCACTGCAGATATATGACAACATTAACTGACTTTTAAGCTACGTAGCACCTATTCAATTGCTAATAACGCGTATTCGCGTAACGTGTGATTAATTTTAACAGCTTTCGAGGAAATACGATTATGTCCTGTTGTTTCCCATCATTTATGTACCCGTAATTCACTTTATGTGAGACAACGGTAGGAAACTCCAAAGATATTATGACAATTATGAGTGAAAGAGGGTAACCCATACTGTAATGTAATAAAACGGAAGATTTCTTTGTTTAAATGTGCCTTCTTTACGGGATAGTCAGATTTATGACAAATAGTTTAAGCTATATTACATCATGCTACGACCCACAAAAACGAAACAGTAACCAAAGGCAATGACGCGGGAGGCAGCTAATTACTTATATAAGAATTTAAAAAAATACAATTTTTTTTTCTACTATACGAGATCTACGTATTATACCCTCACGGAAATGTGTTGTCATATTTTAAGACCTACTTCTGCCCATTGATAAGAGCTATGTCTTCAAGGAAGTCTTAGACAATTCCCAAAAAGAATATGTAACTCCCATACTAATTTTGATTAGTTCATGAGAACTTTATACACAAAATACTATGTTTTTTTTTTGGGATTGGCAATGGCTACGATGGATATATCCTAGAAACACTCTCTCGTTTATTCCGCCAGGGTCGCACATCCACGACCAAATACTGCATCTTGACAGCTCTTCCGTCACCTATGGTATGGGGATGGAAGAGCTACGAGATGGAGTACCTAATCGCAAACACACGACCCTGGCGAATAGGACGCGAAAAAACTCAATAAGAAGAACTCAAGAAGGTTAAGAGCATGCAACTCGACATACTTTTTCACTGTTTTTCATACAACCGCTCTTACGCGATTATGATGTTTTTTTTTATAGCCTATTTCACACAAGTCTGTCTTCGGCCATTGCGGGCCAGTCCCTCTGGTATTTATCCAGTTCACCTCTCATCAATTATGACGTTATTACACATTTTTCATTAGATATTTTGGAAACACAGTATCTAAGCTTCTATTGAAATCAATTTATAAACTTGTGTAAAACTAATCTAGTATCTTTACTGGATTAGTTTTACACAAATTTATAATCTCTGAAAATCTGCTTTTTTGCATGAACTTTGACACTTCATAATTTATTCAAAAATTTAAAAAGTCAAAAAAGTATAACAATAGAAGCCTTGCAAGTTTAATCAAGATTGTAAATGATGATAATTTTTTCAAAAACTTTTAAGAGTTAAAAAAAAAATACGTATTTCCTGGAACAAGTTTTGTAAAATATTCGAGTAAATAAGTGAATTACCGAATGGTAACAGAGTTTTCAGGCATTATCTCTCATTTTTCCCGCTGTCTTTTCGTCAAAAATAGTGTTGGATTGAGTTAGATGAAGTAACAAGCTTTTAAACCATGCTCGATGTTGACGATAGGCAAGTGAAAAAGGACCCTCTTAAAGGGTTAATTTACATAATTATGTAAAAGCATTACAAAAAACATAGCCTCAAAAACTATTACACGTTATTCATCATACAAGAGCACTTAATTTATTGTACCCGCTTATCATTCGCAACATGCATTCGGGTCGGACAGTGGGCTAATCTTCACAAAATGTAACATGTCTGTTGGAGCTGGTGAATGTAGCTGGCCAGTATTATCGAAGCGGAAGCTACGTCAGAGTGACAGACGTGCGGCTTGCCACGACACGCCTCGCCCCGGGGACGTTTTAATTAGTCCCTAACAGGCTCCGAACTACCCTGTCCTCTAGAACTACAGAAATGCAGTCTCTGATATAAAGACAAGTGAGAAATGTTCCTCTAAGAATGTTTATAAAAAATATTTTCAGTGTGCAGGGCTGCGGGAATGTTCGAAAGAGTTACTGTGGCCCTGAAACCCAAAGGGCAACTGAAGGAATACGGGTGGGTTTTAGTCAGTAATAGTTTGACACACCTAAAGCGGGCAGCACCTCATAATTTTTTTTTTTGTGTCCCCTTTTTCTGCAACTAACAAAATACACTTCCACATTATCCAACTTTCAACCAATAAATAAAATGAAAACTGATTGACATATTAATGTCTATGACCAGTGCGTGTTGCCTGTGATAAAATATGGGCCTGAAATGTGGTCGCTCATAATGGGCCTTATCAGGGCTTAAGGCAAAATGGCAAGAGCTATGCTCAGTTTTCTTGCATGATCACATTAGGAATGAAGATTCCACAGGAGAACCAAGATTACCGACATAACCCAAAAAAAAATCCAAACAAACAGAAGAAGGCAAATTGTTACCAACATTGAAAATAGTTTTTTAAAACGACGTTCGCGCGAGATTCGCGACATTCTGTCAAAAACCAAGCGAACGCGGTCCGCGTAGATTATAAAATATTGAGCGTTCTATTTGTAGGTTATTAATCCAGAACGTAAATAAGAAGTTCTTCATAAAGTAGTCTGTATATATCGAAATAAGGTCTGCAATGGAGTCTAGAAAATGTTAAGCCTACGCCTCACAGTCGATGGGCTAAGTAATATATTTAGCATGTTAATAATATATTTAATTTAGACTAAACATTAACGCTTTTACTTCACATAGATTTAACTAAGACTGTGTTGAACAAAATAAAAAAACATAATTATTATTATTATATATCTACTTTATTACACAACTTTTTGTTTATTTATTACACACCTTAGCTTAACTCAGGACAAACATTTTCAAAAATAAGTGTACAATAGGCGGTCTATAGCACAGGGCAATTTCAAACAAACGAAAGTAAACGATTTAGGTTGTATCATAAACAATTTAAAAAATAATACAATTAAAAATATACAATTTATAAATAAAATACCAATAAATATAAAAATATACAATTGAGTAACGACAATAAAAAATACCAATACGTAAATATTTAACAAACTGCACTTTTCAAGTAATATTAAATTTAGACAGATCTATATATATAAAAATCAATGCTACTTTTCGTAATAATTTTATAACTCAAGAACGGGCTCACCTATCCAAACCAAATGTTTAGGTTTTGTTCGGACTATTTAGTAGATGGTTTATGTGAAGTTTGCACAAAATCAGTCGAGCGGTTCTTCATTTATCACATTATTAGGCGGTACGAAGTTCGCCAAGTCAGCTAGTATACTATATATCGACGGTGAAGTGCCAATACCTTCTAACTGACATTTTTCAATAAAATTACTTTTAAGTGCTTATATTTTAAATGCGTGTTTCCGCATGCTTCGTAAAATATCCGAAGCGAATATTTAGTTGCAACTGCATCAAATTAATTTGTGGAAACAAACACTTAACTAAACCAACGTGTCAATTTATAGTATTACTTTCTAACAATTTTTGGACAGATAGTTTTGACTTCCGACAGTTAGGAGTTATTGGTACTTCACCGTCGATATAGGTCATTGACGTTCCTATCCTTATTTGAAAGGCATTGTATGCATACTCCTTAAACGCCTGTTTCCTTAGAGCTTTAGTTCAGCGTTTTAAAAAAATCGCCGTCTGGAAATAGTCGGAAACACTTTAAAAGTTTTTTAATCTGTGACGAAACTTCGTTGTCAGTGAACAGCGAGGCTTCAGATTTTTCTGAATTGCTTTTAGGAAGTTCAATTTTTAACTTTCCGAATTGAAAAGGAACTTTTGTAGTTGGAGAATGGGTCATCTAGTTATCTGCTTTAAGTATCTCGCTGCAACTTTGCCCAGGAAGTAAGGGGTTAACTTTTGAGGAGCTTGAACCCTACCTATTATAAATTATTCATCGGAATTTATGTACTTACCTCTACTAAACGACTTAAATTAAATAATAATTTTCTCGACCGAATTTCGATTATCGTGGGCAACCTTCAGGGGTAAGTGTACAAAAAAAAAGTTTATTTTGTCGAGAAGTCTTAATTTAGGATAGAAATGCCTGTAGTTGAAGGCTCTGCACTTTCCTTACATTATAAATATACAAATAGGAAAATAAGAAAATATAAAAAAGCAGGAAAAAACACACGATCAATTGTATATGTGCGGGAGTGTGTTTGCACATACACAGGTGATAGGGGCCATCTCTGCCCCCCTAGCCAAGTTACGACCGTTTCGTGCCTCGAGTAGCCCACGCCTCCATTTCCTTTTTTCTGACCACTTGACTGAGCGTTAAGATGACCTCAGAACAAAGCAGTGGCCTACTCGAGGCGTTCGACGCTAACGAAACGGTCGTAACTTGTAAACTAATATTGTGTTTTACCTTGTGCTGTACCAAATAAATACGTTTTTCTTTTCTTTCTTTCTTTATTCTTTCCTAAACACGAGGGTAATCACACTATCAACTTCCAAACTCCGGGCAGCTATAGAGTAATACTTAATGGAAAAAAAACCATTAGCACTTTTTGCCCGGTCTGGGATTCAAACCCAACAACTTACACTCTGCATGCTCCACACTGCTGTTATATTTGACACTAGCACTTTTCTCATGACGATTGATTTGAAAAATGAATGATGACAACCTATAATATTAACTTACTAACAAAAACGCGTCTTTAGTACTCGCCTGCATTATAACATAAAAGCCTTAAGCAAAATTTTTTGTTCCTATTCCAAGTATGTAGTTTCGGCTGTGCGTTGATAATATTACTTATACTGTTGTGTGGTAATAAAGTTTTTTTTTCACAACTATCACACAACGCCATCTAGTCCCATACTAAGCAGAACTTGTGCTATGAGTACTAGACAACTGATAAACATACTTATATATTTCTAAATACAAACATAATATTTATACAAATGATCGTGCTCATCGCACAAACATTTGTCTTGGGTGGGAATCGAACCCACGACCTCCGCCATAGCAGTCAGGGCGACTAACCACTAGACCAACCGGCCAGGCAAAAGTTATAGTGCTTAAGTATAGCGCTATACTTAAACACTATAGTTAGGTTCACTACTCCGCAGAAGGAGAGTGTATTACGAAGTAGGTATGCGTATACTGTTATAACAGTAATTATATTTTTGCATTGAAGTGTTAAATGCTTTCGAAGCACAAAATTTTTCTGTGGAGCTACTGTAATATAAGTTCAGGAACTCAACGCTATCTCAAATTAAATTTGATAAAGTTGTTTTACTTACATCAAAGAGATGCAATTTAAATTGAAGCAGTTACCTTCGAGGCTGGAAACGAAACTTTTCTCTTTGAAGCCGAGATATCCTACACTTAATCGTGAAGTAACAGTAAATTGTTCTCCGAATAGAAGCTACCTGCACTGAAACTAAAAATGTTCACGTATTCAATATGTGGGCTAGGTAATAATTTAAAAGTGTTCATAAGGCAGTTTAAATGCATGTCGGGCACTATAAGGTTATATCTCAAGCGGCCGCTCTACCCGACTGCACAGTAACTGGCCGTTAAAATGTAAATTTATATTACGATCAATGTTGCAGAACTTTCTAGGATCCTACGATGTAGATAATTAAAACAAAGCACGAACTACCTCATCAACTAACATTAATCGACGTGGAAATCTTGAAAAACCCCGATTCGAAGTCTCTAAGTGGCTCGAACAGTAAGAAGTGGTTCCGTAGCAACTGTGCAAAGTATGTTTCAACTTTGCCGGTGTTGGTGTTATGCTTTTAGCGCGCTACGTTAATCTTGATGATCACGGATTAGAGCATTTTGTCACGTAACTTTTTGCTTACGCTTTTAGTAGTGAAGTATTAAATAAAGAAAACTTCAAGGGTGATAAAGGCTGTTTTTTTCGAGGTGTGAAATCATCGAATAACTCGTTCAGTTCTAGGTGGAGCGAATAGACTTTTTATTGACTAAAACCTGTGTGTGCCTTCAGTTGCCCTTTGCGATTCAGGGCCACGGTAACGTGAATAATCATCTCTATATCTATCTTATACGTTTATTAGCTGCTGTCAGTGGTTTCACAAAGTCAGAAAATAGAAAATTTCACTACGTGAAAGTGGATTTTTTTTTGTCCCAACTCCCGAGATAAAAGTATCCTATGTGCTATTGTACAGATAGTGATGTAACAAATATTAGATTTCTCAAATTCGCGAATCCGAATATTGAAATTCAATAGCCGTTGCAAATGCAAGTTGTGTGATAGAAAAATATTAAAATAAATATAAAATTATAAAATCATATCAGATGTATGGCAATTCTATATCCATTCAATCAATATATTGTTTCCTTTATGGTTGTCAAAAAATTCGCCAAACATTCGCGTGTTTCTTGCGAATACGAATGTGAATGTCAAAAAAAGTGCGAATTCGCGAATTAGCGAATGCGTTAATGAAGCAAATATTCGTTACAATTACTAGTACACACATACTTATAAACTATTTTTCATAGAAAAAGCGCCAACAGAAAGACTACGTGCAATAAAAATATACGAGAACAATGTTGTTGGTAGATTTTCATTGTGTTTTCGTAGTATTTATGCAGGTTAGTGTCTACACGGTATACACATAGCTGAGCCATGTTTTAGTTAGCAACAAACCTGCCGACGGAGAAGGTCGTTCCGTGCGCCCTGGCTGCAAACTGTAACAATATTAGCGAGGAATATTAACAATATTGCAAGTCCGGCGTGGCATGGTCGCCAAGTGGATACTCAACTATGTATATTACTACAGCCGACTAGCCTTTGAAACTAGAACTGAATTGTGAGCGCAATTTGCAGGTGTATTGTATCTAATTTGCACACCAAATTCCAGGCCACCTGGTGTTCCTTATAAATCTGTATGGTAAGGATGTGTAATCCTTCCGTTGTCATGGTGACAGTCGAGTGGAGATCCTTCAAACTGACATTTTATTTGAATTATTATTATTAATAGGTTCGCATTTGACCACTATCTCCCGTGATGGTAAGCGATGACGTGACCGACGATGGAGCACGCTTGCTTAGAAGTAACCTATTCACTTTTGACTTAAGACCTTTAGGTTGTAGCTAGTAGCTAGAAGTGGCACTTGCGGTTATATGCTATTGTAATCAAGTAAGTTAAGTAATAAATGATGTGTACTCGTATATAGTTATGTTGGCTGTACTATCGCATTAGGTTTTCCTGTAAAGATGGTATAAGTTTGATAAAAAAAAAAGATAAAAGATATCAGGAAACATAGACTCCGACAGGGAATCCCATACGAGCTCCTTGACTTGTAATATGGTCCTAAATGATTGGAAGTAACCGTTTTGGATGGAGCAAGAGGGAGTGTAAAATTTTTGCTAACTAAATCCCACCTGTATTCATTCGTTGCGCAGATTCTAGGTTTGCTATGTCATTGTATATTTGTGTATGTGTTTTGCACTTGTGGGGAAAAGTGCGGTCGTCCCCGGTACAATTTATGATATTTGTTATATCAACCTGATCGCCGGGCAGCTCTGGTTATGCGTCAGTCCCATCAAGGCGCATAGTTAGAAATCTACGCACCTCATCTCAATCACAATGTTTTGCTAAATTATATTATTTTGATGAAATTTTACTGTTTTTTTTACTACCTACTCGTTTGTTCCTTCTTTGCCTTGCGTTCCAGGGCTCGAGGTTCATTATAATAATCATATTTTGACTTCTTGACTTCATTGAATTTTAAATCTCTTTTTACAACTATAGCTCAATTAATTTAAATTATTTATAATTCAAATGATTAATTATTTAATTTTATTGTAATGATGACCCGTAATTTTACAAACAATCATAATAATAACTTTGTATAATATTCTGACACATAAATATATTCTATTATTATATTAGAGTAATTTCGATAATTATCATTGCAGTTTATCAACTCTAAATCGACGTCACCTTCAGTTCAGGCGTGTATTCCGTCTCGCAATGCCAACTTTGCCAACTTGCATCAAAATGTATTATTTGCTAGTCCAAACGCAAACGCCCGGCTCAATGTGGACAACTACAACTCGATAATCGATCACCACAATGATTCAAACTCATTGAAAGTGGTTTCTTACGTCGGCCTCACATTAGGGGACAAAATGTCCCCCAACATGACGCGCAACGCTCAATCTATGTCACGCTGCAACATTGCTCTGTGTCCCGCAACTTGCCCCCAATATTTTACAACGCATTTACGTGTCGTAGGACATGTTGTTGGACAATTTTACAGCGTTGCGCATCATGTTAGGAACATTGTATCTGAATCTTTAACATAGTGGACATCCCACTCATACGCACAAAACGTTTTGGAAACACATTATGTGTCAAAGCTAAGGAGCAGACTTCCCTACTGGGTTCTGTGCTTCCTGATTGCTACAACCTGGGGACCTTTAACTCAAAAAAGAAAGAAAAATAATTGATTTGACATAACAAAAGGCACACACAATATTTAGATAAACACGAAATAAAAAAAAACAATAAATACAATTGTCTTTCCGTGAGGCAGGCTGCATCAAAATAGAGTGAATGGGTTACTTCTGGACAAGCGTGCTTCACCATTGACTGCATCGTCGCTTTTCATCGGTCAAGCGCGAACCTCATCATTTCAGCCGATAGACGTCCACTGCTGGACATAGGACTCCCCTAACTGTCGCCACAAAGAACGTTTCTGTGCGTCTTGCATCCATCGGATTCCCACAACCTTCACCAGCTCATACGTCCACCTTGTAGGGGGCCTTCCAACACTGCGTCTTCCGGTACGCGGTCGCCACTCCAGAACCTTTCGGCCCCAACGGCCATCTGTTCTTTGAGCAATGTGCCTTGCCCATTGCCTCTTAAGTTTGCGATTCTTCATGCTATGTCGGCAATCTTGGTTCTCTTGCGGATATTATCTTCATTTTTGATTCGATCACGCAACAAAACTCCGAAGAAGCGCGCACCTATCAAGAATAAAAAAAAAACATTACACCTATAATTTTTAAAACCGTTTTAGCCTGTTTTACCAAATCTGCACCTCCATGTTCGCTGCATAAGCAAAACATCGACATACCTAGTATCAATCATTCTCCTCAGCTCGACACTCCGTGTCATGCCCAACATGACAGGTTACACTACGCACCGCTTTTACGACAGCACACACATCAGCTTTTTACGATGATTATGTTTACTTGATCTTAATACTTTTCTCCACGTCAATATTACTGCTCTTTGAACAAATTACTTACGGTATCTTTCCAAAGCCACTCACTGAAATTTTCAGCAGTAGGTATTTTTTACACAGAAAAGGAAAACGGGAAGATATATCAAACCGACTTTGATTAATATAAAGGGTGTTTGCGCGCCGTGATATCAACCAGGTGTCTCCGACCAAATTAAATTTCTGTCACAAGAAAAAGTTGGTAAATGTTACTTATACATGTCGTCGTAACACATGAAATTACATTATTAGGTACGTCTTAAATTGCCATCAAAAGTTCACATTTGCGTAATAAAAATAGGTCACGATGATAAATACTGCCGAAAATGTTGGTTCCTTTTAATAAATAAAAATATATTTTCTATGTTATCATTCAATTATATATCTTCTTTTTCAAAGTTGAATACAATCTTACTAACGTCATTTTTATGAAAAATCCTGGGCAAGTGTGAGTCGGACTCTTGCACTGAGGGTTCCGTACAAACTTACCTATGATCTCGATCTCGAAGATTTTTCTGAATCCCAAAAAAAAATATTGTTTTTTGACGTAACTCCAAATTGCTTTCCAAAGTTCTCGACAGACAGATAACAAAGTGATTCTAAAAGGGACGGAACCCTTATCTTATCCTATCTTTTGCCTACTTAGTCGGAATCTTAACGCAAGTTACATCCTTATTATTTTGACAATCTGTTAACTACGAGTATAAACATATAGAATATATTCACCTAGCATGCATAACAACAAGAGATACCTAAATAGCAAACTAATATTCTAAACATAATATACTTAATGATCCCTGATGTAGAATTCTAACCCCGCCTGTTCGCCCTAGGGAATTGTGCCAAGCCACTGCATCAAACCACCTTTAACATAATGCGTTTATAACTGAAACGTATTACCTACATTACCTTACAAAGCTGCAAAATATCGCCTTTGGAAATTCCTTCTTATTTTGTAGCTTAGTAGTAAAAAAACCCTTAAAAATGGCAAAGAACCTATTTTTTATGGTCGGTAACCATCAATGACTTGACTCAACTGGCCTGTTGATCTAGTGGTTAGTTGCTTTAAAAATTCAAAATTTTTAAAATTCAAATGTTTTTATTTCACATAGGCTTACACGGGCACTTAAAAAACGTCAGAAGCTAGTTCACGGTTCCAAATTGGTCGGTTCTTATGAAGAAGAACCGACAAGAAACTCCATGGGTACTCTTTTAAAAAAAAATGGTATTCTTACAATAAATCAATAAATTCAAGCAATGAGACGTTAACAAAATAAATTACTTACGAATTTATGGTGGTTGCGTCAAATAATATAAACAAAATTGCAAAAGCAATGTGTTAGAAAAAAAAAAGTATATATTACAACAAATATGGAGCAGTTAATAGTCACATTTACACAATATTATGACACATATGCAAAAAAAAGTCATTGCCAAACAAGCATGTCTTCGATGTCGAGAATATGTATTCTTTAACCTTGTCATACGCTTTTATGGTTAGGACACGCTAAATATGGGTTTTAAACTTTCCCTCGCTAAGTTCAGTCACCGCAATTGGCAGTTTGTTATAATAGCGTATGCTGTTTACTAAAAGTGACTTGCTGGTCTTAGTTAATCTCCATTTGGGTAATACAATTTCGTGTTTACGTATTTATGTTATGAAAATCGCTTCTAATTTTGAAGAGTGCTAGGTTTTTAAGAACATACAAAATACTTTCTAAGATATAAAGAGAAGGCAGACTCAGTATATCGATTTCTTTTAATTTATTTCTGAAGGACTCGCGAGGATTCATTTTATAAATAGTACGGATTGCTCTCTTTTGCAATATGAAAATTGAGTCTACATCAGCTGCAGATCCCCACAATAAATGCCATAAGACATAATACTATGGAAATAAGCATAGTAAACTAACCTAGCTGTGCCTGCTGTACCTTCTGCATGACGCAGGTCCTCACCAGACATGGTAAGTCCAGGAAGTTCCTGCACCGAATTCATGCGGAAGAAACGCCCGAGTGCCACCATTGTGTGGACTGCCCGGACACGGTGGAGCATACGGTAGAGGTGTACCCTGCCTGGGCAGAGCCCCGCCGTGTCCTCATAGGAGCGATCGACGGCAGCGATCTCTCACGCCGGGCCTTGGCACAGGCCATGGTCTGGAGCGAGGAAGAGTAGTAGACGGTAGCCTCCTTCTGCGAAGCAGTAATGCTAGCAAAGGAGGCGGCCGATCGCGTGAGGCAAAGGTCCTAACGCCACAATCGCCGCCGGGATTCCGATCCCGATTTCCGGCCACCGTAGGCGTGGGCTTGTGGACGGCGAGCAATGGGTGGCTCGCCGTCGGATCGTCCGGTAACCGTCCAGACCGGGCCCAAGTCGTAGACGGCGCGTACTGTTCCACGCGCGCCTCAAGGAGATGTCAGCAACCGTAGTGATGCGAAAGAGATCCCCGGGGCCCTGGAAAAATGGCAATGAAGGAATAGGAGTGGGTTTTTAGTCAGTAAAAGTCTGACACTATCCCTCGCTCCGTCCAAGAGCGAGGGATGATGATCATTAGACGATTTTCCCAACCGAAAAAAAAATAAACGCCCATCTTTACTAAAGACCCCGATGACATCGCCCTATTAATCGTTACTTTTTACTATCTGTAAGATAAATAGGAAAAAACAAGATCAGCAGCTCGTCCACGAATTCAGTAATGATGTCATTTATAAATTAGGTCACAGAATATGCCAATAGTAGCCTGGGACTTCTCCCAGGATTCCAAAATGTGACTGATGAGTTTCACTCCTGCATCCGTCGTTAAACCTCCTTTCGTGATGCCAAACATCTGGAAGCACAGATATAGATCTGTAATTAGAAGGATCACTCTTACTACCTGATTTGAAAATTGGTACTACTTTACTCTGTTTCATTAAATCAGGGAACGTACCGCGGTCGAAGTATTGGTTAAATATGCTTGTTAGGACAGGAGCTATTGTATCAATAATATCTCCAAGAACCTTAACGGATATAAGTCCCATAAGTTCTCATTTTTTTTTTATGTTAAGACTATTTAATGATTTTTTTAATTGAATCAACAAAAATACGCTTAAATTCAAAGGTAGGTACATCCTTAGTGAAATTTTCTTTTAAAAAAGATTCAGCGAACAAAGATGAAGAAGGGAGAGATTTCGTAACTTCTATTGGAATGTTGGCGAAGAAGTTTTCTAACGTCTCAGCCACTTCAGCCCTATCTGAGATGATTTTATTATCAATTTTAAGGGACAATTCATTCCGATAATAAGTTTATCTTCCTAGTTTCCTTGTTTATCACCTTCCAGACAGCTTTTTTTATTATTACAATTTCTAATTTTCTTACTGACTGACTTAGATTTAGCCTGGGCGCAGACTCTTTTGAATATCTTTGAATAGATTCTAACATGGTTATGCAAGTTAAAATCAGACGACAAGAATTTTTCATGGTATAACTGATATAAAGTATCTCTTCTTTTTCTTAATCCAATAGTAGCCCATTCATTAAATATGGATTTATTATTGATTTGAACTTTTATAGCATACTTTTCTTGGCATACTGTAGAAAATAATGTATCATAGTTTATATTGGGGCCTTGCGAATCAAAATTGCCTGTTGAGAGACTACTAAGAACTTTATTATTAAAATAATTCAATTTATTTTTAGTAAGCTGTTTAAACTCTGCAGTTGAATCTAATTGTAACTTTTTAATAACTCGAAAGCTACGAGTTGACCAGTACGGTCAGACCTCACGCCCAGACCGCTATGCCGAAGGTTATGGGTTCGATTCCCACCCAAGACAAATATTTTTGCAATGAGCACGTTCGTTTGTTCTGCGTCTGGATGTAATTTATCTATAATACTCGTATATATGTATTTAGAAATATATAAGTATGTTTATTAGTTGTCTAGTACTCATAGCACAAGCTCTGTTTAGTTTGGGACTAGATGGCGTTGTATGATAGTTGTGGACTATTTTTATTATTATAACTTCTCCCGCTTTGAGTGAAAGTTAAAAACTTCCTGTGTTAAACTTTTACGGACTAAAACCGACCGGTATGCCATCGGTTCCCCGAGTTCCAGAGTACTATATCAAATTTTGGTTTATTACTTAGAAGCTTTTAAAATATGAGTAGGGTACATCATAACCCATATTTTAGAACCCATATTCTCAAAAGAACCGAATCGTGGCCTTCTATCCGAATAGGTGAAGGCAACGTAGGTGCCCAAGTTATTGTCGGGCCGAGAATTATTGTTCCCGCCCACCACTAAATTGTATTAGGACGCTTTTATGTGTAAAACTTCCACGTTTAGAGAAAGCATTGTTCTGCAAATTGATGTTCCAGACCGCGTTTATCGCCGAATATTCTTGGATATAGATCTAACTTTTTCTTTCAAATCAACATTACAGATCCACGTTATTAGTTTCTTACTAACACGAACTCCTTTGTAAGTAGACGAGGCAACGAGAGCTATTCGCGTTGATTACCCGATTAGTTAGAACAATAAGAAGTGGGAAAGGGGATAATGCACGAAGATGCTTGATACCGTGTTGGTATATCTTGTAACTAAATAGGGTGCTTCAGACTCACTAATAATAATAGCTTACCTATTCTTAAATAATAGCTTACGCACACAGAAATGAGAGCAGTGGTGGCTGAATGGCAACGGCCCCGACTTACGAGTTGTAGGTCGCGGGTTCAAACCCAGCCAGGCGCATTACTTTGTGTAATTTATTTCATCACCACTGCTCTCAAAACGGTGAAGGAAAACATCGTGAGGAAACCGGCATGTCCTAGAACCAAAAATTCGAAGACATGTGACATCCACCAACCCGCACTGGGCCCGCGTGGTGGATTACGGCCCATTCCCTCTCTTAGAGAGGAGGCCTGAGTCCCAGCAGTGGGAACATTATAAGGCCGACTATGCTATGCTATGCACACAGAAGTAATTTGCTCTTGAATCTACACACACAACCATAAGGGAACCTTAAGTGGCCGTTTGGTTGAAGGGTGTCGTGTATCGACGATTTCGTGGAAGGATACGTGAGGTCGGTCACAGTGAAATACGACGCCGTCACTTCATGTGCAATATAGGAAAATAGTTTATAAGTGTTTTTTTTAATAAATATTAATTTACTAGCTGACTCGGCGAACTTCGTACCGCCTAAAAATGTGATTAATGAAGAACCGCTCGACCGATTTTGTGCAAACTTCACATAAACCATCTACTAAATAGTCCAAACAAAGCCTAAACATTTGGTTTGGATAGGAGAGTCCGTTCTTGAATTATAAATTTACAACGAAAAGTGGCATTGATTTTTATATATACAGATTACTTTGCAAGTATTTTATCTACGTGCTTTTGTTGCCTGACAATAAAGGAATAATAAAAAACATCCGTCTTGCTGAAATATTTTAGCATGTCGCGATCGATCTCATTTGGTAAGGCGTTATATCTACCATTATGAAGAAGAAATCCAGAACTCACTGGACGTTTGAGATAGTAAATACGTCAATTATTTGGGATTCCGGAATTTAGGACACGATATAGTTTTCGGTTGAACTCGTTTTCCTCTCTGATTCAGCACAGTTTGGCTAGATCACTTTCCTTACAGTTTTCCTTTTAAATTAATGATAGCCATAAAATGAACACGAAGCTACTGGGTTTATGGTGATGGTTTCAACATAAACTTAAATCAAAAGAATTTGAAAATGGTTAGCGTGACTAACAAAAAGTATTTGGTTTATATATACACTTCTCATCAGAAAAATCGAAACTTTTCCGTTTTTATGGTTTCTGTCCTAATTTAACACAAAAGAGTTTTCATTCCATGAAAAATATAACATCATTGTATAGCTAGCAGTTTTGCCATTACTTTGATAAGCGAAAATTCAAAATTAGAATTTCATTTGTATAATCGATAAATGAAATATTTCACTGTTTTGAGACAAATGTGTGTTTAAATTTGGAGTAAATTTCACCTTTGAAAACTAAAAATTTACGCTTATCTTAAAATTTTTTGTTCTTTATTTGTTTGTGTGACTTTGGGACGTCTGAAAAATTAAAAAAAAAATATTTTTTAAAGATTTTGGACTTAGTTAGCGTGTTGTGGATGAAAGATTGCATCTAAGCCTGTCGTCTGTTCATAAAGTCTGCAAACGCTATCGGGAGACTGGTTTGTTCACGCGCCGTTCAGGATCTGGCAGGAAGCGGGTCACTTTCGAGCGAGATGATCGATTTATTAAAACAACTTCTTTTCGAAGTTGACCCCTTAATGCGTTTCAACTGCAGCAGCAGCTTCACGTTGTACGTAGGGTAACTGTAAGTGACTTTACAATTCGAAGAAGGTTGAAGGAACGTGGACTGGTACCGCACAAGCCAGCAAATGGGCCGAAATTAACTGCAGACCATCGAAAACATCAGCAAACACAAACAAAAATAAACTTTAAAATAAAAATCAGCTGATCCCTACATTTTGTTAAATTATTTAAAAAATATTTACTGCACAGCTCCAGTTGTATGTGAAAAAACCTAGCTCTACAATCAAAAGTTAGAACACAGTTTTTTTGCGTTGATCCTCTTTTCTTATTATTTTTTTAAAGTACTTCATAAAAGGACATCAACCACTTTGTATGGCGTTTGGGCTTGAATGTGAACATAAAAATATTGCACTATTTTTGACTTTATTGAGTGGCTTATAGACCAAAGAAAACATATAGATAAGAAGTTTTGTATCAAATTGATTAATTTAATACAAAATTAAAAAAAACTTCAACACTTTAAAATAATTTGTTTATTTGTAAAACTATTCATTTTCATATGTTAATAAGACATGGTCTAAAAACTGAGCAGGTGGAGTTACATTTTCATACCTTGCCCAGCTTAAATACCATATCACAGACATGATATGAGCGCAGCAACCTACAGTCCTTCGGCCGACTATGCAGTTGCAGCAATAATGTTTAATAGCTTGGATGCCTGGAGTGTGATTTTCGAATAATATATAAACGAAATATATTTTACGGCTTATATGTCTGCTTTGTATTTTTCCTCGCAATAATGCGCAATTCTCGACCGAAGGAAATCCTTGTAAAAGGTCACTGGCTCTATCAATGCACACTTCAATAGTATAGGAACCATCATTTCTTATGTGCTCCCCATAATAAGACTTTGCCTGTTTAATCTGATATGTTCCACATGCTAATAATACAAGTTCATCAAATGTTAATCTAGGAAACTCAACATTGTCAATAGCACCATTTAAGTTGGTGAACTGTGTCCGTCTTCGATTTAAATTATTTTCAATTACATAATCAGCTAATAAATTGTTTGTGTGCAGTTTTTCATTAACTACATTTACAATTTGTCCTGCATCTGGTCTATCTGAAGCCCTTTGGTGAAACTTGTTTATCAATGCAGCAGCTATTTTAAAATCTGTCATAGCATGAGTGGATGCAGTATTGAAAAATTCACTCCTAAATATTTTATAAGACATTTTAAAAATCCCATTTACTGCCTCAACAATCCACCTGCACATTGTTACTGTTCTCGACTTATTAGCAGCTGCTGTTGATAATTGAGTTTCACCCTGTTGCAGGGATAGTGGAAAGTGAACAGTATAGTTACACTGTTGTAGTAAAGGGACACAATTTCTGAAACCCCTATCCAGCAAAAAAACATCCCCAGGTTGAAAGTACCTTCGTAAAGCATTATTTTCATTATTAAATTCCTCAATCATAATATCTGCATCCGATGTTGTTGCTGGATAGGGACCAAGTACATCTATAATATAACCATCAGAACATACCATCATAAAAGGTTTCATAAGGTTCCTATACTTGTGCAAAGAATAAGTATCTTTCTGGTATAAATAATTAGAACTTTTCTGTACATATAAATAGGTGCCATCCAGAATAATAATTGGGTTCCTATCTGCACCACCGAACAGCTCATTGGGTATCATAAGATTTCTTGCAGCAATTTGAGCTCGTGTTATATGATTTATCCCTAAGTTCCGTGGAACAAAATCATCACTCAGTAATTGACGAACCTTTTTTAATAATCTTACTAAAGTGGTAGGGGGTGTATTTAATAACGTTGATATCCGCTCGTTGCTGTCGCCAGTTCTTATTTTCATAAGATACGCAGCCAGAGCTAATGTGCCATTTCGCATATTATTTATTTGTTGCACATCGGCCTTTAATTCAAAAAACTGGTGCTTGGTTAAACCAGTCCAATAATGCACTGAATCATCAGACATTTGCTGTATATTCGAAAAGTCTAATATTACTCTTTCTTTTATGAATGAAGCAAAGTCTTCTATGTGATTAGCAGTAAAATATTGTATTGATTGTAAGTCATTACTCAAAATGTCAAAATTGTCATTTCTTAAATGGAATTCACAAATCCTACATTGCTGTGGTACATAGTAATTGTACTCACTAAAAATATATACTCTAAGCCACAAAGGAACCCTTAATCTCTCTTCAGCATTGCAACCAGGTAAGAAACAATGTGCTTGTGTATCTGGAGCTCTTCTCATATGGGGTAAAAATATGGAACCTACTGGTACCTCGACTCCACCGTCACTACCTTGCTGAATTTCTGCATTATCACCTTGCTGTACATCATCAATAGCGTCTCTCCCAACATTACGTGTACTGTGTCTGTCAGCTCTTTGCCAACAAGGATGGCAGATTCTATCAGATGCTGTCAGCTGAAACAAAAATAACATTACAATGTGAAGAATGAATAACGTTATCATCATCAGCATCAACTGCCTAAAATCATTAAACTCTAGTTTTGCATACAGTCAGGTGAAGGATTGCTATTGTTGATCATAACATAGGTGAGTGCTACTGTTGATTCCCTGACATTTATAGGTGTCCTTAAGTCTGCTTACACAACACTTACAAGGAGAAAATAAATAACCTTAAAGATCTCATCAATTACAATAGTGCACTATATGGAAAGACCACATAAAGCTTAATTATTTTGGAACCTACATCACATTAAAAAAATTACCTCACGTGGTTGAATCCATTGCAAAATAACATTTCGGATATGTCTCTCTCGTTCTATGTCATTGCTTATCCCATGAGATCGAATCCTTAGCAGTGAACATCTGCAGTTCACACATTACTGTCTGTGACGGCCTGGATCTGAGCTCGTTGAGGCATCAGATGATGAACCTTGCACGCTGACAGATGCATTCAATGCTATAGTCCAACAAGGATGACATAAAAAGCTGTTCTGTCCAATCTGTAAAAAAATATTTATAGCATATAAATATAAATCATCAAATACAACAGATTATTTTTTTAATTAAAGAACCTAATTGCATTCTAAATAGTATTTTGAATTGTCAATTTTAATGGCTAACACCATGTCTAAAAACATCTTGCTTTTGCAATAAAACATCATACCGCTTCTCTTATGATCTAAGTGAATCTAACAACATCTCATTTATGTTTTAATTTACAACGCCAGTTTAGCTACAATCAATATACATTTTATATATTACACAAAGGGTGGTTGACTGCAAAGGAGTGTCACTTCGTAAAGCAATCAACCTTGTAAAAATGTATTTTTTATTTAAGTGCAATAAAAAGTTTAAAATGATGACTATCTAGAACCTTTAACTAGTGAGAGCCAACCCAAATACTCAATTGTGTACATTATCATCTCAGAAGGGTACTTACCACTTGTGGTGCGATCCATTGCAGAATAACTCGCTGCACTTCCACAAGATTAACAATGTGTCTTCTCCTGTGAGTGATTTCAGACCCACAATTTACACAATGTATAGATTCACTAGGCAAAATCGGAAAGTCCATGTTCACGCGCAAGTCGTCATGTAAAGCGGGTTCATTATCCGAAGAAAAGCCAGGGTTAACGTTTGAAGCGGGCACTGAGTCCGAGAGTGAGCCGGGGTCGTTGGGTAGAAAATCATCAGAATCCATTTTGAATAGCACAAGTCGTCAAAAATAGCTAAAGTCGAAATAATATTCACAATACGATACGAAAAAGAGCGCAAACGCAAAGCGAATGACATTGACAATCGATCATCAATTGGGTCTGGATCAGTGTTGCCAGTTCCTGCACTATCAGTCGAACATTCGATTCGAAATCGATTCCATCGTGCTGAACTGTTTTATTTGCGTAATTATTTTGGTTATGGCCCATGCTTCATTACAATTAGTATCTTCAAGAAAAGCACGTGTTAATAATACCTGCTACCACAACGGACAAAACCCATACGAACGAAGACGAAATACCAATAACGAACGATTCCTACTTTTTTTCTCTTATACTTCTATAAACGACTTTCAACGTTTGTTCTACGTGGGCACGCAATAATTATGGCGGTAAATCCCCCCTTTGAGGAGTGGCAGAAGAGGCCTCATGGCATCTTCACCTTCTACATAACGCAGGTCCACACTGGACCTGATAAGTTCGGAAGGCGCGTGCATCGTATTCACGTGTCCTCGTGCAGGCAAACTGGGAAATGGGAGGCGGTCGTCTCCTTCTGAAGTAGTCATGCCAGAGAGACGATCGCACGCGTGAAGAAACAGACATCCTCACGTCCCATCTGCCACGACCCCGACCCCGAGTACAGGCTATAGTCTGCGCAGGCTTGCGGACGACGAGCAATGGATAGCTCACCGTCCGGCCGACCAGTAAGTGTCCAAACCGAGCCCAAGTCGTCGACGGCGCGTAGTATTCCACGCGCACCTCAAAGAGATGTCAGCAAAACTGTTGGAACCCGGAAGGACCGGTTCTCGTAAGGGCCGCGGGGAATTTCTGAAAAGGATGTGTTTTTAGTCAGTAAAAGCCTGACGCACCCTCCCACTTCACCCTAGAGCGCGAGGAGTAAATGGATGATTTAACATTTAAAACAAAATGTTGTTCTACGTAAACTATATTTTTATATTTATGTAAGGGTAAAATGATGATGATGCCAGAGCAAAGCCCGGTCTTCCAGGAAAATATTTTAATGTTTTGAAGCTCTCGAATCGAAACCTCAAATATCGATATTATTATTTTTTTGGGTTTTTATTTTGGCAACCCTAACTCAACGCACCCCGCACGCTGCACCGGAACTGTCACCATACACAAACAAAATAAACAATTAAAAATCTCTTTTATTCGTTTTTAATATTATTTATTTTGATACTCCCGAATAAAGACCAATGTTCACTAAATATTATTACTGAATTATTTATGAATTCCTTTTTTCCCAATACGGTTGTTCACTCTTACCGCCGGTTAGCCCATTTTGGTTGATGTCCTTTACCTATCAGGTTGATTAAAAACGAGAATGATGGCCATCAAAATTCTAAGAGACACTAAAAATAACTAACCTCGGTCAAACTACACTAAAACAAGTTGTGGGTGTCCCTTCGTTCTAGATAAACGAATTTCTTTAAACTACCCTTTAAAGAAATTCGTTGCTAAAATCTATTTTACGTAATATCTATACTAGGGTATTTCATGTCTTTTTTAATTTTCGATTTTCATTTGGCTTTGCTCGAAGTCTTGATACAACTCATGCACAGTATTCTTATACCAAAAATCACCATAATCGGTTAATATTTAGAGGTTGCACGACGCCGATAAAGTTTTCCCCATACAGATAGTACGCCAGACCCAGGTCTCTGAGGCGAGGGACTATAGCCTCAAGTCCTGAAAAACATCTCCATCATCCATCAGGTCTGCCCCCGATAGTGCCATCGTCAAAGTACCACACGTTTAGGCTGGCTTTCAGCTCGACAATTGAATTTTTCTATACTATATCCTTACATATTATACATTTTCTAACACCCCGTGCAAAGCTTCGGCGGGGTGCTTGTAATATTGAAGCTGAAGAGTTAGATTGTTTGAACGTGCTAATCTCAGGAACAACTGGTCCTAATTTGAATTATACAAAACTCCTTTCTTTCCTACTGTGATTGGAGAAAGAGGGCGTGTCAGACTTTTACTGACTAGAACCTATCTTTATCCTTCAGTCACCCTTTGTATTTTAGGGACGCGATTAATCTTTTAAAAAATTCCATCAGTTAGTACCTAACCTATAAGTAGGTACGTTACACTTTTTTTGTACTTACGTTGAAACAATTTACAGGTAAAAAAGTATTGAAAACTTTTTTCAATTGATATAATGTGTGCTTGACTGCGATTCCACCTGATGGTAAGCAGTGATACACTCATTGATGGTGAAGCGCACTAGTGTATAAAGAGCCTATTCACTAACATTGACGACACCAAAATTATAATCTAAAAAATGTTCATAAAGGTATCCTATTAACAAAACATCATTTGTTGTACGTAGTTTAGCGCAAACATTTACGAAGTGAGTGACAGGGTAACGTCGCGCATACCAGTGCCATTCTTTAGATAAACAACTGGGGACATAGTTCAAGAGGTGCGTTAGATGTTAGATCGCTTTACAGATAGTTGTACAAAAGTTTGCTCTCTTACGTTTGTACCTGTGCCACATGTTTAATGCGGGCTGTTTCGAACGATACGCCCGCATGTTTATTCGCTTCACAATCGAGACAAACTTTCCTCGGAATTCCACTGTTGTAGAGAAATGTAGTGTTTACATTGAAAATCAACATGATCAATAATAAATAAGCCTTACTTAGGCATTGTTCAGACCAAACGTATTGTCGGCCGCTGACTGAGAGCGCGCGTTACGCAGTTTATAACTTTTTCAACTATTTATATTTACTTCTCATTCAAACCGAACCGACTATACACTATTACGTAGTGTATTTTCGCTGATTCGCGGTGGCCGATAGCATACTCACAGTCGGCGGCAGACAATACGGTTGATGTGAACGATGCCCAAAATATCTTTTATTATTAAAAAAAATAGGCGTGAGTAAATCCTGTCCATCTCATGGTAACACTACCTTGGAGAGGTGTGACTTTGGCAGGAGACGCTTACTTACACCTTCTGATGATTTCTTTAAGGCGTCGTAGAGCCGCTGCCCTGGACAGGCGTTGCCATGGACAACCTGGAAAATTTTAAACAGACTCCGCACCTAGCTCCGATGCACCAAAGACAATCTTCAGAAGTGGGGGATCTCTGACGGTTCCAATCTTCAATGTTAGTACTGCGTCTCTTCGCAGATCATGTCTCACCTTTCATCTAACGTGATAATTCACCTAAGGACCTAATCATGGCGTCAGCGGACGGCATTGTCGTGGTCGAATACTGAACCAATTATGGAATGGCAAGAAATCTGGGAAAAAACTGTTTACGATCGACATGTTTAACAATAACTTTTTACAAAAAAAATACAACCTACTTCAATGTAAAAAAAACTGTGCAAGTGTGAGTCGGACTCGCGTCCTGAGGGTTCCGTACAAACTTAGCTATGTTTTTTTTTTTACTGGGTGGGAAAATCATCTTATGACAAATCCTGCTCTTGGGCGGAGCAGGAGATAGTATCAGACTTTTACTGACTAAAAACCCACTCCTGTTCCTTCTTTGCCTATGTAAATAATTCAATTCCGGAATGGAGTCTGGGAAGATTTTTTAGTTGTAGTAGCAAACTAAAAAGTACCCCACAGCTAATCATCATCAGATTAGCTTGACAGTAACGTATAGCCAGAGTGCATCTCATGATAATTGTAATAATCCCAAACACGGTTAGGTTACATTGATTTATTACAGAGTTAGCTCTGTACAGCTCTGTGTTCCAGCTTCATCATCAGATCAGTTCGATATATCCCCTCCGTTTAAACAAAGCCATTTTTCTTGTTAAGACAGTTCTGCTATGATCCTATGAGGAGTTCCGTTCCATACCTTCGAAGTTCCTCTCCAGATCATAACAATATTTCTATAGGACCAAGTCGGAATCAAAAAAATAATTTTCAAAATCGATCCACAATTGACCGAGAAATCGGTGAACATACATAAAAAAAAGAAAAAAATACCTTCAGCCAAACATAGAACCTCCTTCTTTTTGAATTCGGTTAAAAAGGGAGTCGTATAGCTTTTGCTTTTTAGTTAACGTAAGAAAATTCACGGATAATTTTAATGTTACTTTTCAAAATCGAAATATTTTCACGTTTCACCAACCGTGCTGATATTTTTCCTCTTTCGAATGAATTCAAGGATTGGGTATTCGAATTAATATTAGGTAACATTCCGCATTCGTGAAAAAGAATCCTCGATACCAAGATCCTTGAATACCAAGCAGCACGATTCGTAAGACTGGCTCGTAAGCGGATTAACGGATAACACATCAATATTATAAAAGCAAAAGTGTGTATAATCTCGTATGTATGTATATACACACAGACATACATGTGTATGCTTGTTTCTGGCATTTCTTTATAAAACCACAACGACAAAATGCAAATTACAATGATTACAACAGATACAAATTATGTAAAGCACATCTACTATATAAAAATAAGTCGGGTTTTCCTTCCTGACGCTATAACTCCAGAACGCACGAACCGATTTCCACGGCTCCGTGAGGTTTACAGCAAAAAAAAAATTTTTCTTCTTCTTTTAATCACCAAACGAAATTTTACATAAAACGAAGCCATCTGGTGGCGAAACGGAGTACGCCAGGTTTGCTAGTTAAAGATAAATAACACAATTATTTAACAAAGTCACTCACTCAATCTTCTCTTATAGTCAGAATCTCCTTTTATTCATCAGCGATATATCTGTTCGCTGATGAGTCCAACGGGGTTACCGTGAAGTTAAAAGTAAGATTGTTTCATTCTTATTTCAGTGTGGGTAAGAGACAGAGCTATACAATTTGTCTAGCGCCATCTCTTACCCGCATTGGAAATAAGAATGAAACAATCTTACTTTAAACGTCATGGTACAGGTCCAAGACTGGATTCAAAGAGAGTGTTGAGTGCGATTAGCATTCGCAAAATGGGTGACATACGTCGCACAATCGTACGGGAACGTGGCACCATAAATATTATGCCATCTTGCCCGGCAATAGTTATCGGGAACAAAAATTTTTCACAGCTCCCCATGCAAACTAGGCGAATTAATGTTTCCATGTATGATTTTTTGCGCTTGCAAAATGATACAAATCAGCTTGCAAATCGGAACCATCGACTGCTTGGTTACAAGCTGATCTAAAGATCGTCGAAACTGGATCGATGTTGATGTAGATGAAACTCTATAATTATTTAGTACACGTATAAATATCTGCCCCCCTAGCCAAATTAGATCTTTTCGTCTGCGTCGAACGCCTCAAGTAGGCCACGCCTCCGATCCCTTTGTCCTGACGTCATCTCAACGCTCAGTCACGTGGTCAGAACAAAGGAATCGGAAGCGTGGCCTATTGGAGGCGTTCGATGACGAAACGATCGTAACTTGGCTAGGGGGGCTGTGCATCTTATAGGCTATAATATATAAGGGTATATGTAGTCGAAACCGGTAGCAGAATTATGAAAGTGAAAGTTAGTATCTATTATTGTATGTATCTGTCTATTATGCTCAAATGGATGAATAAATTTATATTAAAGGTTGTGTACCCTTAACCAGGCCATGTCTTTTTTTTACTTTTTGGTACAATATTGACCAGTCTACACTGTTCTTACATAATATCTACTTATGCTGTAATATGGAAATATTGTAAGAACAACAATTTTTTTTAAAAGACATTGTTAACCATGGAGTTTCTTGCCGGTTCTTCTCCATAGAAAACGACCAATTTGGAACCGTGCACTAGCATCTGACGTTTTATAAGTGCCCATGTAGGCCTATGTGAAATAAAAAACATTTTCTACTTTCACGCAGGCGAATCCGCTGGCAAAAGCTAGGCTACAATAAACGATAACACGCGCTGAACTTTTCAAACATAAAATAAACGCGGAAAAGTTCAAAACGTTTTCTTTCGCCGGGTAACGTTGAACATCCAACATTCTAATCTTCGCCTTACTGAAGCTGCCAAGGTACAGAAGCTAATAATTTTTTAATGTTATTCTAGTACGAAAATTTAATTAAAACTCGGAATTGACCTTTTAAATTAACGAGACCAGTGTTAGCCCAAGAACGGTTGAATAGTAAAATTATCATAATATTTATTACAGACAAGTATTTTTTATCAAACCGTAGCATGATTTAATAATGAATTGCCAGAATTCAGTACCTGGGCTACGGATTGTTTGAAGGAGTTACCATAGCCCTTAGATAGGGCAACTGATAGGACACTGTGGATTTTAGTCAGTAAAAATCTGACACGAGCGAGAGGGATCTTGCTCCACACAGAGCAAGAGAAGTCATTGGATGATTTCCCACGTAAAAAAAGAATTCAGTACTTACTACTACTATTACTACTTACTTGTTGGTACTTTGGAGGTAGGCAGAACAGAAAATAAAGTACCGCAAACCTCCGTTGAAAAGGGAGGATCCTCCGACCAGACGGGTGTTATGTCTGGTAGGCAGCTGCCCAATAGATGATTTCGGGCTATTCTATATGTTCTAATCGCGCGGAGAACTATGATTGCGCGATGCAGGATTAGTTCTCATGTGACGCCATAGATGTCGCTACAAACGTATATAGGGAATAACGGGAAGGTTTGATTATTTTCGGTATTTACTAGACTATTTTATGAAGAACTTCTTAATTATGTACTTGGATAAATACTCTATAAATAAAACGCTCAATATTTTATAATCTATGCGGACGCTAGCGTTTAACCTAAATGGCGCGAAATCACGCGCGAACGCCGGCGTTTGCTTAATATTGAGCGTTTTATTTATAAGTATTTATCCAAGTACATAATTAAGAAATTCTTCATAAAGTAGTCTAGAACGTAGTAAAAGTCTGTGTAACCACCATGTGTGTCATCACCATCATTTCAGCCAAAAGACGTCAACCGTTAACCATACCTAAGCCTCTTCCATGTATCGCCACAACGATCGGTCATGTGCGTATCAATCAAATTCCCGCAACCTTTCGACCATCTATTCCACGAGCTACACTGCCCACTGCTACTCAAGTTGGCGACTCTTCGGGCTATGTCGGTAACCTTGATTCTCCTGAGGATATCTACATTTCTGATTCGATCACTCCTGGGAATTCTGAGGATCGCCCTCTCTATTGCCCTTAGTTGACTTCAAGCCTCCCGAAGATATATATTGTGAGCGTTTCAGAGCCATATGTCATCACTGGCAACACACAATGGTCTTTTTACTTGTTAGACTATGGTGTATCGGACGAAAGAATATCGCGCAGCTCTCAGGACTGAGACCGACATCAAGCCCTTCGTTGGAGGTTTTCAGGGGAAGAATTAGGGAACATTTTTTATCAACATGACCCATATATATGTATGTTTATAGGTATTTATTTATTGTATATGTAATGTTTATGTATAGTGTGCTGTATACATATCTGTTTAGTATATTTTTAATTTTAAGTTAGATTTAATTTATGTTTAATTTTTTGTTTTTTTTGTTGTACATTTAAAGTTCCTCAAAATTTGTAAATTTTCTTTGTAAATGTTATGGTTTGCTGTAAGAAAACCCAGTTGTGGGTTAAGCTCGCCTATGTACATCAACTGTCCTATTTTTATTGTTAATATAAAATTGTGTGTACAATAAAGAATAAAGAATAAAGAAGCCGAGTCGGATTCGATGATTGACTTTTTCTCGACGTACCTAATGATCCGTCTGCCCCAGGTTAAAATAATCGTCTACAACTTCGAGCATAGAGTCTCTGATTATGATAAAAGTGGGTGCTAAACGGGTATTTATCATTACCTTGATTTTGTCTACTACTACCCATTACACATTTTTCAAAAAACACAAGTCCTAACCCTATAACAAGAGCGGCCAGTTCAAAGGCGCATTACGGGCATAACGACTCCCAGTACGTAGACTTAAGGTGCATTTTGATTCGTTACGAGCGCTACGCTACTAAGTCCGTGCCATGCATGCAGGTTTTATGAACATTATTAACGTTGTAAGTAGATTTATATTCGCATGTTTTCTTTCGAAGAGTGAAATTTCTGTACTTGTACTGTTGCTTATTCTGTGTCCATTTTCATTTAAGACCTACTCTTTTGGAAGCCCTACTGAGGCTGTCCAGCATTTTACTGATGTCCATCATTGTATAGACTACTATATCTTCGCCAAATCAAAGGTGAGTGATTAATGGCTAGCAAGGCTAGATCCAAGAAGATCAAGGTCCAGGTCAAGAAATACCTATGTTAAAATCTGTGATGTCACCAGATTTCTGAAAGTTTCCTAACATCGTGATAAATTATGCAACAGATATATGGAACTTACAATACTTTGTACATAAGTAGATCCCAACATAATTTTATAAGTATGTTCTTAATTAAAGTTAGTGATAGCGTGACGAGTGACAGGACAGAATCGAAAAAAATACGTGTTGCGCCGACCCCAAATAAAACGGGACAAGGGCAGGAAGATGATGATGTTCTTCTTAATCTATCAGTTTAGACACAGTACAATCTTACCAGCAAAAATGAGTTTAGAATTTCACAAGGGTTATAAACTAACGGATTGATACAAAATTAATTAATTATTATTGCTATATTTTAAGTTCTCTTAATTAGAATGTTTTCTTATGTATCATAGTATTTATTAGTTTATTATATTAGCATATATACGTATTTTATTATTATAAGCCACTTAATTTAATGTTACTACATTCTATTTCAAAAATATCTGTTATTTATTTATTGTGCACACCTACCACAGTTTTGTCTTTTTAACCCAATGGTTGACTGGTAGAGAATGCTTTGTGGCATTAAGTCCGCCTATGTACCACCACTGTACATGAAGTTTAAATAAATAAATAAAATTTCAGATAATGGCTCTTTATTTCCATAGCGCACACTGCACTATTGCGGCAAAATACTGAACGGATAACTAGGCAAACATCACGGGTAGTCGGGTACCTTTCGAGGATTTATGAGCCCGTTGGCTAATTTGGCCCTGAAAACCGCGGGCTGTAAATCGGAGCGGACGGGAGCATTAATCACGGCGCTGAGGATTTAAGCCTCGCTCTACGATTTAACACCCCGCCATTGCGAAATATCAATGCTGAAACTATCGCCGCCATTTTTACGTGTTATGTAGGCGTGTAATGTATTGGGCGGTTGGTTGCATGATTGTTCCATTATCGTGGAACAAATTTATTTATTTAAACTTCATGTACAGTGGTGGTACATAGGCGGACTTAATGCCACAAAGCATTCTCTACCAGTCAACCATTGGGTTAAAAAGACAACACATAAAAACTCACAAACACACACACAAATCATATTTATATAGGTACGGCTATGGCTAACCTCAAAAATGGTATGACCAATTTTGATGAGACTGACGATTATGAACCAAATTCGATTCCTTGGTCAGTTTTCAAAATTCGCGGGTAGCAGCTGATCACATTTATATATAAAAAACTTTTTACAAAAAAAGAATAACCGACTTCACTAATAAAATACTAAAAGGATCAAAATAACTTTAATTTCGGAAGTCGGTGTTTCTCGGTATTATTTGTATCTTATTTAACACCGACTTCCGAAATTAAAGTTATTTTGATCCTTTTAGTATTTTTTTAGTGAAGTCGGTTATTCTTTTTTTGTAAAAAGTTTTTTATTTCACACTTTTAAGTTGCGATACACTTATAAACAGAGTGCCTATTTCTCATGATAATTCCAATTAACCCAAACACTACTAGGTTACATTGTGTTATTATGAAGTTCCTGTGTCTACCTTCCACCTTCCTGCCCCATTTATCAGATCATTTTGATAGTACCTTATAGCCAAAGTGCATCTCATGACAATTCTAATAAGCCCAAACACGGCTAGGTTACTTTGATTAATTACGGAGTTCCAGTGCCTACCTTCCGGCTCCATCATCATCATCAGATCACTTCGATGATACCATTTTCAACGTAACTATTCAGAACCATTCGTTTATTTGTATTGTCATATTCGCTTAACTATCTTCATAGTGATATCTATGCGAGTAGGAAGTTCCGTTGACGATTTCTGGTCTTCTTCATCAGTTCCACTTCATCAAATGTTACTTTTTGACTGTAAATACTTAAGTTCTCGATGAAAATACCAAAATCACTATATTATTATATAATATTTGAGGAGTCTATAATATTTGAGGAGTTCCCTCTATTTCGCCAAGATTCCATCATCAGATCCCAACTTGGTGACTATGGGACCATTTGGGAAGAATACCCTTCCCAACAAACAAATAATTTTTCAAATCAGTTGGCAAGCAACGAATTTATGCGCCTCCTCCTTTTTTAGAAGTCGGTTAAAAAGGAGAAAGTTTGTGAGTGTGTTTGTGTGTGTATGTTTGTTACTTCTTTACAATCGACGGCTGAACGGATTTGGGTGAAACTTGGCACAAGTTTTTATCCCGGGAGCATGTTCTTTTGGAATAATTTATACTTTCAAGAGAGTACAGTCACTAAAAGAAGTTAGTATCTGCAGTATATAATTATTATTATGAAATGTCAGTTTTTTTATTTATTTTTTTATTAGAAACTTAAACAATAAAACAATTTGCTCTATACCAAAAAGTAAAATTTAATTATTTACAAAATTACTAAGGAATAATAAATTATACATGTCAACATAACGAAGATATCAGCAGTTTTAATTCACGTTACGATATTTCTTGAAAATTCTTCTTACGACTTCTTTTAAGTGACTTTTAAGAGAGATTTCCTCATCGTCATTATCCTCATTAGGTCGAACCACATTTGTTCTACGTTTATTCTGCGGACCATAATCATTCGCATCATCACTAATTAGTCCAAGAGACTTCATGGCAGCCACACTCTTAACAAATGGAAGCTGCAGCTTTACTGCACTTGAGAGGCACCTATTTAGGTTATCTATGGTTACATCTGGAACAAAAATGTATTGCTAAAATAAGCATGTGACAACAACTACATTACTACGTATGAACTACTAGCTTCTGCCAGCAACTTTGCCCGCGTGAAAAAAGATTTTTCTATACAAACTTCGAAAAGACAACACATAAAAACTCACAAACACACACACAAATCATATTTATATACGGCTATGGCTAACCTCAAAAATGGTATGACCAATTTTGATGAGACTGACGATTATGAACCAAATTCGATTCCTTGGTCAGTTTTCAAAATTCGCGGGTAGCAGCTGATCACATTTATATATAAAAAACTTTTTACAAAAAAAGAATAACCGACTTCACTAATAAAATACTAAAAGGATCAAAATAACTTTAATTTCGGAAGTCGGTGTTTCTCGGTATTATTTGTATCTTATTTAACACCGACTTCCGAAATTAAAGTTATTTTGATCCTTTTAGTATTTTTTTAGTGAAGTCGGTTATTCTTTTTTTGTAAAAAGTTTTTTATTTCACACTTTTTAGTTGCGATACACTTATAAACAGAGTGCCTATTTCTCATGATAATTCCAATTAACCCAAACACTACTAGGTTACATTGTGTTATTATGAAGTTCCTGTGTCTACCTTCCACCTTCCTGCCCCATTTATCAGATCATTTTGATAGTACCTTATAGCCAAAGTGCATCTCATGACAATTCTAATAAGCCCAAACACGGCTAGGTTACTTTGATTAATTACGGAGTTCCAGTGCCTACCTTCCGGCTCCATCATCATCATCAGATCACTTCGATGATACCATTTTCAACGTAACTATTCAGAACCATTCGTTTATTTGTATTGTCATATTCGCTTAACTATCTTCATAGTGATATCTATGCGAGTAGGAAGTTCCGTTGACGATTTCTGGTCTTCTTCATCAGTTCCACTTCATCAAATGTTACTTTTTGACTGTAAATACTTAAGTTCTCGATGAAAATACCAAAATCACTATATTATTATATAATATTTGAGGAGTCTATAATATTTGAGGAGTTCCCTCTATTTCGCCAAGATTCCATCATCAGATCCCAACTTGGTGACTATGGGACCATTTGGGAAGAATACCCTTCCCAACAAACAAATAATTTTTCAAATCAGTTGGCAAGCAACGAATTTATGCGCCTCCTCCTTTTTTAGAAGTCGGTTAAAAAGGAGAAAGTTTGTGAGTGTGTTTGTGTGTGTATGTTTGTTACTTCTTTACAATCGACGGCTGAACGGATTTGGGTGAAACTTGGCACAAGTTTTTATCCCGGGAGCATGTTCTTTTGGAATAATTTATACTTTCAAGAGAGTACAGTCACTAAAAGAAGTTAGTATCTGCAGTATATAATTATTATTATGAAATGTCAGTTTTTTTATTTATTTTTTTATTAGAAACTTAAACAATAAAACAATTTGCTCTATAACAAAAAGTAAAATTTAATTATTTACAAAATTACTAAGGAATAATAAATTATACATGTCAACATAACGAAGATATCAGCAGTTTTAATTCACGTTACGATATTTCTTGAAAATTCTTCTTACGACTTCTTTTAAGTGACTTTTAAGAGAGATTTCCTCATCGTCATTATCCTCATTAGGTCGAACCACATTTGTTCTACGTTTATTCTGCGGACCATAATCATTCGCATCATCACTAATTAGTCCAAGAGACTTCATGGCAGCCACACTCTTAACAAATGGAAGCTGCAGCTTTACTGCACTTGAGAGGCACCTATTTAGGTTATCTATGGTTACATCTGGAACAAAAATGTATTGCTAAAATAAGCATGTGACAACAACTACATTACTACGTATGAACTACTAGCTTCTGCCAGCAACTTTGCCCGCGTGAAAAAAGATTTTTCTATACAAACTTCGGACCCCCGTTCCATCCCTTTAGGGGGTGAATTTTGGAAAATCCTCTCTTAGTGCTCGCCTACATCATAAAAGGAAGTCTTGTGCAGAATTTCACGTTCGTAGTCCCAGTAGTTTCGGCTGTGCGTTGATATGTCAGTCATTCAGTTTCTCCTTTTATGTATACAGATAAAATAGAACTAAATTCACACAAATCCTAACTATTTATCATAAATATTTACAATAGCTCGATAAAAAATATCAGGCACTTGAAAACAAAGAGCAACTCAACTCTGGCACTATGTCAGTCAGTTTCATCAGTAAAACTGACTAAACTGACTGACATAGAATCAGAGTTGAGTTGCTCTTTTACTGACTGACACAGTACCAGAGTTGAGTTGCTCTTTTACTGACTGACACAGTACCAGAGTTGAGTTGTTCTTTTACTGACTGACACAGTACCAGAGTTGAGTTGTTCTTTAACTGACTGACACAGTACCAGAGTTGAGTTGCTCTTTTACTCACTAAACTGACTGACACAGTACCAGAGTTGAATTGCTCTTTTAGTCAGTTCAGTGAGTAAAAGAGCAACTCAACTCTGGTACTGTGTCAGTCAGTAAAAGAGCAACTCAACTCTGATTCTGTGTCAGTCAGTATAGTCAGTAAAAGAGCAACTCAACTCTGGTTCTGTGTAAGTCAGTTTAGTCAGTAAAAGAGCAACACAACTCCGGTACTATGTCAGTCAGTTTAGTCAGTAAAAGAGCAACTCAACTCTGGTTCTGTGTCGGTCAGTTTAGTTAGTAAAAGAACAACTCAACTCTGGTACTGTGTCAGTCAGTTTAGTCAGTAAAAGAGCAACTCAATTCTGGTACTGTGTCAGTCAGTTTAGTCAGTAAAAGAGCAACTCAACTCTGGTACTGTGTCAGTTTAGTCAGTAAAAGTCTGACACTCCCTCTTGCTCAACCCAGAGTCCGACGAGTTATAAATTTGTTGATTTCTCATCTCAAAAAAAAACACCAAATTACGCCCGTTTAGTTAAAGGACCCTAATTTCATTAATGCATAGAATTATTTTTTTTTAATTCAAGGCGTTTTGATTATTTTTTTTAATTTTTAATGTAATGTACGAATTATAACAATAATTTATTTATCTCAGATACAAAACAGATCCATATTTTTGTTAGTACCTATACTTAAAAATTAATTTAGTAACCTAAAATTAAATTCGCACATTACTTCTCGACGTGCAACTGTATGACAATACCGCAATATTGAGCAGTCTGGTCGACCGACCAGTGAAGATTCGAATTGTGCCCTTTCACCTCCCGTATTTTTTTATTAAAGCGATTTTAATTTTCACACAGTTTTATTATGTAAATCTTATACGATTTGATACCCCAATTCGCTATATTTGAAAATATTCGGTTGTTCATTCCCACTTTCATCCCTCATACCTTGTAAATGGCTGACCCGATTTCAATAAAATATGTCTAAGAACTATTGCTAAAAAACCTGTTTACAAACAGGTAGACCGATTTGAATGTGTACGTCCAAATCGGTCCACGCGTTTAAAAGCTGCGGTACCGCAGACAGACACACACACACATAGCGGTTATACTTAAACAACATCCCGCTTTTTGCGTTGAAGGTTAATAAAACGGTAATATATCGTACCTTCGGTGCAACAAATTTTTAAATTTTACAGAAAGTTTTTAATTTTTTTTTCGCATTTATTTCCTAATTTCTGGATTACTATTTACAGTAAAATCTTTATAAAATTATTTGTTAATTTTGTTAGCTATAGTTTTACGTAAAAATATTATATTGAATTGCCAAAAAAAACCTATTAAGACATAACAAAAAAGTGTCCTGAATTGTGACTTTGTTGCACCAATTTTTAGTTAGTGACTTTGTAGTTCCAATTTGTGTATGTATTTGTGTAGTTAAATTTTTTTAATTTATAAAAAAGAATTGAGGTCTTAAAAATAGTTACGTTTTTGTCGCTCCAATAAGTGAGAATAAAAATGGCCATAAATACATTTGTCTGGCTGTAGTTCCAATGTACGTCAAGCACGCGGGCGCGGGGGCACTATTGTCCAATGAAACGTTGTCGCCCCAAAACGCATGGAAAAACCGACAATAACCTCAAAGGCATCTGCGCCATCTAGTAGAATTTTGAGATACTTTCGCGGATGTTTTTGCTGCCCCAAGTATAGGCATGGTTCAGTGACAATTTGGCATACTTAGCTCGATTTTTGACTGGCCTGTTGGTCTAGTGGTTAGTGGTCCTGACTGCTATGCCGGAGGTCGTGGGTTCGATTCCCACCCACGGCAAATGTTTATGTGATGAGCACGATCATTTGTTCTGTGTCTGGGTGTAATTTATCTATAATATGTATGTATTTAGAAATATATAAGTATGTTTACCAGTTGTCTAGTACTCATAACACAAGCTCTGCTTAGCTTGGGTCTAGACGGCGTTGTGTGGTTGTTGTGGAATATTATTATTATTATTATTTTGCAGTTAACTTAATTTAGTAACTCAGTTAAGTTAATTCTGACTTTGTTGCACCGAAGATGTGATATATTATGCAATATATTTTCTAAAGAAAACTTGTAACTTACTAAGTCCGGTAGCACAGGAGAACAAGTCGATATGACAATGGTTTACCATAGTTTTCAGGGTGAACTTTTTCATGTCTTTACTCCAGATCATAGCACACGCAGGCTCGTAGGCGTCTGTGCAGGCGATGGGACAGCTGTGTTCGCAGGCCTGGTGAGACCCCACGATGCTGAAGTCGGACACACGGCGAGCATCGACATCTTGAAAGTCGCCAGCTATATTACTCGTTGTTATGTTGCACAATTCTTCTTCTACTTGATTGACTTCTACAATATTTTATAATTATATTACGTGTGTTTTAATGCATTTCTAAATCGTAAGATGTTTCACGTTCTTTGCTTGCATTCTCCGTAATTATTATTTCACAATTGCTCGACTATTTTATTATCAGATTGTAAGGATTTTCCACTGCAATACTTGTCCAATTATTTTGTTCCTATATTACGACATAGAATGTGACTCGAGTCCTCCTTCCTCCTTTTTCGTCTGTAGCTGAGCATAGAATTATAGAACCAATTTAAAAAAATCTTGGGTTGTCACAAATAAATTCAATATCTATAATGAGTGTTGCAACCCACAAATAAAATAAATTAAATAGTCGATTACTGTAAATGCTAACAGAAATTCAATAAACAGGTGTAGCCGTTTGATGTATCAAACGGCTACTGCAAAAAAATATATACCTACCTTAAAAAAATATTCATAAAATGTCCCGAATATAAAGTCTATCTATAAATTCGTTTTTGTCTCCGAATGTAATCACAGACCAAGCCGTTTTTCCTATAAAATAAAAACGTATACTGAACGAACCTACAAAAGATTCTTCTTCGCATGCCGCTTTTTTCATATAGCAAATATTTTGAAATTTCAATTTAATTGACGTGCGGTTTTTTAATTCCGCTATCGCACAAACCTCGTTGAAGATATTAGAACAGCGTATATCGTCACAATTTTCTGCTAATATCGAGATTATCAATAACACTGAAAAGAAGTAGACCATTATCCGTTTGCTATTTGCCATTTTATTTTCTCGCAGTTAAATCTTATTCAATCTGATTGTCATTTTGACCGCATATTATCACGGACATACTCGTTCTTTCTTCATTTAATTTATTTTAATTATACTGTAAAACGGGGTGAATAGAAACGCAGGGATGAATAGAAACAAAACTTTGGTTTGGTTTTTCACTTTGATACTATATTATCGGCTTCTAAAAAAGTATTACTTTTTAGAATAACAATTAATTAATAAATTGATATAGTTAAATGCTGCAAAAAATATTCAAATATCGTCAAAATACCCTTTGAAGTTTTATTTCTATTCACCCCTGAGTTGCTATTCACCCCATTTGACTGTATCCTTAAATATAATTAAAACAAGTTCCCCCCACCTCGTCAGTCTGTCTTTATGAACGCGACAAACTCTAAAACTACTGAAGAGATGTTCATGTAATTTACACCAATAGACAGACCAATTTATGAGGAAAATTTAGGTTTATAATACATTCATATTATAGTGCAAAAAAGGTGAGAATTTTAAGGTCCATCATACTCGTGCGAAGCTGAGGCGGGTTGCTAGTCTTAAAATAAAAACAACAGAAGAGACTACTATTTAATCTACTAGAAGAGCATCAAAGCGGATACGCGGAGATTAATTTTTCATTACGGTTTATGGGAGCGAAGTCTTGCTGGGTGTACGTGCAAGTCGCTATTGCATAAAATTAGGAAAGCATCCTATGGAAAATTAAAACATGCTTAGTTTTTGTTCAACTAGCTGTATTTAACATGAATGCTATTATCATCATTTTAGCCAAAAGACATCCACTACTGGACATAGGCCTCCCTCAAGTGATACTATAATGACCCAGAGCATCGCATTCATCGGATTTCCGCGGTCCTGCGCGGCTCGTATCCATCAGATTCCCGTGACCCTCACCAGGTCATCGGGTCACCTTGTAAGAGGTCTTCCAACCCTACGTCTACCGGTACGCGGTCGGTACCTTTAGGCCCTATCGACTACTGCCACTTAAGTTTAGCATGAATGCTAACAAAATTAACTCAGTACTAATTAAAAACTTACACCATTGTTAAGAAACAGATTATTAAATTCATACTTACTCATCAAAATATATGAAATTAACATTTTTAAATTAATTTTAAATTATAATGTTGGCTATTGGTACACAGTCACGCTAGTCGGCAGTGAGCCCGAGTCACCGTGTTATTGGAATTACTTTTTAATGTTCGCACAAGAGATTTACGTTCTAAAATTTAATTAAATTCGCAATTCGTCAGCGTGATAACACATTTATCTTTGGATGGGAATTTTGGGACACGATTTGGTGTCGTTAGTGCGTTTGTATTTATTTTGCGAGAGTAGGAAATTATTCTGTCGTATGGGATGGCCGTGGATCGCAATGGGCAAGGACAGGCTGATTTATGACTGGACGTTAACTTTGGAGGCCGGGGCATTAGCGGCGAGTGATTGCCGCGTCGCGACGCCCGCGTCCTTGCCAAGCTATTCCAGCTCACTAATTTTTGATGCTCATTTAATAAACTTTCTGTGATTTTGGACGACAATAATCGTTACAAGTCAACGATTGGTCCGTATGCAACTATCATACTAATATTGTAAAGTTGAAAGTTTGTGAGTGTATGTATGTGTAATGTATGTTTGTTACTTCTTCACGCTCGAACTGCCGAACGGATTTAGATGACATTTGGCACACGAGTAGACCATGTCCTAATATAGCACATAGGATACTGCTTATCCCGGGAGTACGTTACCTTAGGACAATCGAAGGCGAAGCCGCTGGCAGCAGCTAGTAATAAATAAAATCCTTTCTACTAAAAATCTATCCATCTCACAATCCTTAGGGGATATTGTAAAAATACAACGGTCTTATTTACTATTTATTTATTAAAACTTCATGCAACACAAAGACACAAAGGCTGACTTAATGCCTTAGGCATTCTCTACCAGACAAACAAGGGTAGTGAAGAAAAAACATGGCTGATGCATAAAAAAAAGATAAATAAGAAAACATGGATACAAATGTATATATACATATACCATATATATAATAAACATACATATATATAAATATATATATATATATTATTTATATAAGGAAATGAAAGTCTTATTCAAATATTATAAAGTTAGGTCAATAAATAATTTCATCAATTTATTTATTTTATTTTATAATGATATCTATTTTTAAATTCAATAAAACAAGGGTTTTAAAACACCTAACATCATAAAAACATCAGATAAGATTAACGTTTATTATAGTTCACGTAATTTCGAGAAATGAACCTGTCCATTATTTATGATCTTTAAAATTAAAATGTTTTCGTGCTCCTAAACCATACTCTCTGAGATTTTATTAAAATCTATTTTAACACTCTTCATAAAAACGAGCTGTGTACCATGAAGCTATGGTATCTCAGCTTACAAGTGGAATATTAAAATGCATGCGTAGGCTTACTAAAATATTTCGACTAGCCTGTTGATCTAGTGGTTAGTGGCCCTGTCTGCTCTGCCGGAGGTCATAGGTTCGATTCTCACCCAAGACAAAATTAAACATTTTTGTGATGAGCACGATCATTTGTTCTGTGTCTAGGTGTAATTTATCTATAATATGTATGTATTTAGATATATGTATGTTTATCAGTTGTCTAGTAGCTCATCTTAATTTGGGACTAGATAATGTTGTGTAAGCCTAGACATAGATTTCAATACACGTTAACATTTCACTACTACGCAGAATTACATGTATATGTTGCAGTCAAAACTCTTAACCAGTCAAAATTACTATTGACTAGCAATATCAGTCAAAAGTACTTATGACCGTATTCTTTAGTCAATAATACTTTTGACTAAAATTACAGTTAAAAGTACTTTTGCCCAATGAAGCTGGTTTAAAGTACTTTTAACTAAGTGATTTCGTCAAAAGTGGTTTTGACTGGTCGTATCAGTCAAAACTCTTAAAAAGTTACGGTAGTCGATAAAAATAACGACAAACGCACATATAAACTTTTATATTACTCATTATTAGTGGAGAACGTGCTGATATTAGAACAAAAATGAGTGACTACGAAAAGACAGAACGCTTTTTGCAAAGAATTTTAGCGATAGAAGATATGAAAGATAGTCATTTCAATGTAATGACAAAAGAAAAATTTTGATTTAATTTTTAAGTGTATGTTTTCTTTGTATTGATTGTAATGCCAAATTTTTTGTAATAAACGATTTCACATTTAATAAATATCTTTTTTATTCACATCTAACAGTTTATACTGCTCTTGACCGATACTTTATTGCAGTTAAAACTACTTTTGACGAAGAGCGTCAGTCAAAAGTACTTTTAACCGCAAATTTGCAGTCAAAAGTACTAATAACCAATAATTTTCAGTCAAAACCACTTTTGACCAACCTGTGCAGACAAAAGAACTTTTGACTGATTTTGCTAGTCAATAGTACTTTTGACTGGTTAAGAGTTTTGACTGCAACATATACACAACTTTATCTAGGAACTAAACATAGACCAGGTACATACGAGTAGGTAAATAATCTATACAACATGTAACTGGAATAATGCGTACAATAGAATCACCAATAGTAGTAAAAAAAACACGGCAAGTGCTAGTCGGACTCACGCACTAAGGGTTCTGCACAAACTTACCTATGAAAACAGTTCGATCCCCGAATTTAATTACTAAGATTTTTCCTCTTTGTAAGTATTTTTTTTGTGACGTAACTACAAATTTGCAGTTTTCAGATTTATTCTTATATCTATACTATAAGACCTTGCGTTATGCCAAATTTCAGGATTCTGGGTCAACGCGAAATGCCCTATGAATTTTGATTCCTTTGAGAGTGTTGAAATGTATGTTTTTTGCGACATAAACGGCCGTATCTTTTCTTTCCGTTAACTTAGAAGTTTGATTTCACAGCAGCTTCAAGGGGCCATAGATTTAAGTATACAGTTTTAATTTCAACTCGATACCTTCACGTGTTCCCGTGATAAAAGGTATTGACAGACAGACAGACGGACAGACAACAAATTGATCCTATAAGGGTTCAGTTTTTTCCTTTTGAGGTACGGAACCCTAAAAAGAGGATGTTAGTAACAATTTGAAATTATAACCTATGTTAGTATTTATACAAATCTAGGACAATGTTGTTTTGATAATATGCCCCACTAGACGGCTCTCATCATATCTTTCAGCAGACACGTATGACAGCTGAGAAGCTGTCGACACATTTCTGAAGCACTGCAATGACGAGGTAACTGCATTAGCGCCATGAAAGCATTGTTATACTGGACTCGCAGCGCATTATGTTACATATTATTTAGTCACTACTTTCTCAATTAGACAATTAAGCATATTAAAGCAAATTTATTACGAGCATGGTTTAAAAGCTTGTTGCTTCATCTAACGCAATCCAATGCGATGTTTGATGAAGAGGCAATGCAAAAAAAGAGAGATAACACCTGAAAACTCTGTTGGCATTCAGTGATTCTGAATATTTCACAAAACTTATTCCAGGAAATACGTGTTTTTTTTTTTGAGTAAATTATGAAGTGTCAAAGTTCATGTAAAATAGCAGAATTTCATAGCCACACAGTTTTAGAGCAGATTACGATGCTAACTGATTATTAAGTTTCATGAACAAAAAACTACAAATACAATGGCATATTTGATAAAACCAACCAATGACAGGTTACATTCTGACTGTTTTGTATGTTCCTTTTACATTTTGAGCTTGATTAATAAACTAAACTGTCATATTTTTATATTACATAGGTCCGTAGTGTCATTTACATCCAAAAATCCTTTCAATTTCGACGATATGATGTGTACAGCAGTGTGAAGTATGAATACGAAGTCGTAAGGATCTGAAACAATTAATAAGCGATGAAATATCAACGAATCTTCATATTCAGATTATTGATTTAGGCCTTTCGAAAAACGACAGGCCAATTCACGGTAATTTTTTTTTTATCATTCGTAATTTTTTTTACTCGGCAGCACAACTTCAGGGCCACCAATTAGTCACATAGACCTCTAAAAACTATGTTGGCACAAAAAAAAAAACAAAAATAACGAAAAAGAAAGACGCAGTTGATAACAATCATAACACACAGAAAATACGCCTGTGGGAAAAATAAATTATTAACGTTTAGGCATTTCTTCAGCACTGTTTCTAAATATAACCGATTATTAGTAGTAGTAAAGTACAAATACATTTTCATCCCCCCATCTCGGAAAGAGTGTTTTTGCCTTTCGATATCTGAGTGCAAACGCCATTTTTATCCGCTATAGGATAAAGTAAATTGAATTTAGAACATCATTAAACCTATTTACTTCTAACTCCATGGTGCCAAATTTATCATACAACTTTTTTAATTTGTTAAAAACTCAGACTCGGAACCTCCTTGCTGTTCTTTTTTTTTAATTTCCTGTGCGCGCGCTATTCTTTTCACGTCATATTGTTAAAACCTTAGGTTAAAAACAAGAAACTTGAAAACAAGTGAAAAACCTAAAATGTATGATTCTAGCGACGAAGAAGTTAATTTTATGCTAACAGAATTGTCTGAAACTGCTAATAATGCGCAAATGAGCTTTCTCCCTCAACAATCACGCGAGAAGTATTTGAAAGAGTACGATATGTTTAATACGTAGCGACTAGCTCAAGGAGCCCAAAACTTTCTCAGAAAACGTTTTGCTGGCATATTTTATTGAATTATCCGAGACCAATAAACCAAGCACTCTATGGAGTGCGTATTCATTGCTAAAATCAACAATAAATGTGAAAAAGACATACATATCGATAACTATCCTAAATTAGTTTAATTTTTAAAAAAAGCTTCATCTGGTCATCAACCAAAAAAATCGTAGGTTTTCACAGCATCTGAAATTAAAAAGTTTCTTAACGAAGCACCTGTTTCCGTATGGAAGGAAAAATAAGTCAGTTTCATATTCAGTATATACTTAAGTATATTAATCACTACTGAACATAATGTAATACGAACTTAATAGATGTTGATAGGCATAATCTTATTATTGGTATAAACGGAGTATGTCAAACTAATGAACAAACACAACTTAATGTCAAAAACATTGAGAAACATTCAGATAACTTACTATTAACTAATTTACCTAATACCAACACAAAAAGAAACCGCAATTTCGTCGAGAAATATCAAGCCTTACGCCCGCCTAACACTCCAACCAATCGATTTTTTTTCCTACAATATCGCAACAAAAAGTATGTCAAACTGCCTATGGGTGCTAATAAAATAGGCAGTATCCCACGAGCAATAGCAACTTTTCTTTATTTTCCAGAGCACCGTTTACGAACTTCAGCGACACTTTTGGCCGAATCAGGAGCTGATCTCCTGTTCCTGAAACGCCATGGAGGCTGGAAGTCCAATGCGGTTGTAGAGGGATACATAGAGGATTCCATCCAAAATAAGTCTTAATATGTAAAGGCATCGTAGGAGCCATTACACTAAAAGAGCCTCAGTCAGGTCCTTGGACTGGCCCTTCTATATCAAAATGAACCATTACGAAACACCCTCCACCACTATCGCCCTCTCTCGCCAACATTTACGCCAAAGGAATCCGCTGAATCGATACAACTATTAAGTATGACAGATAGTTTACCAAAAAACAGTACACAATTCACTATCACCAACATTACAGTACCTAACAAAAATATTACACTCAACTTAAGTAACTGTGGCAAAGTTACTTTCAATTTTTCTTAATTATACCTAAGTATTATTAGTTATAATTTAAAGATTATTCTGTAATACTTACCTATCTAATATAGTAGTTAATACTTCAACTGAAATAAAAGTATCTTGTGAATGCAATTTTTTTTTTCATTTAGTCATTTCCTCGCTGAGGTGGGATGAAAAGTTGTGTTGCACTCGAATGCAAAGATTTTTCACCTCGTGCTCTTTTGATTCTCTCGCTAACGCTCAAGATTCTAATTTTCGAATCATTTGCTGCGTTCGTGATTCAATTTTAGAATCCTTCGCTTGCTCGATCATCAAAATTCAGTACGCGGTTAAAAAGCAACTTTGCAATCTTGTATAACAAATAACTATTATCATTTTGACCGTAACATAAAAGACTTGGGAGAGGTCTTTGCCCAGAAGTGGGATAGTAATGGTTAGGAAAAAGAAATACAGGTAAGAACCTACCTATCTATTCAAAACAGAATGTTTGATACTATTCATACATCCAAATACGTAGGTACCCAAACTCTAACGCCATATTGTACCTAAACTACCTTTTCGCTATAATTTTTGTCTAAAAAAACTGTCAAAGCAAATACTTACTGAACTATATGTCATCATTGTGATAGCTCGGAATTTGAGGGCTGTGAAATACAAAGGCTTCTGTGACCTGCAAACAAAACTCACTTGAACATTCACAATTTTATACGTAGAATAAAACAACAGTGTTCTCTGTAAGCGGATATTTGGGTTTTACGTATCAAATACCTGGCGCAGAACATCCATTCACATACAATTTTATTGAGTTCAGTACCTATCTTCTCTGTTTTTAGTACACCACGAACTACCCGCGTATCTTTTCTCCCTCTGTGTCAAATCCATCAAAAGGTTGACTGTAAAAACTCGCTCCTAGCGATAAGACCACACTTTGTTACAACCTATTAATTTTAAGCTCTCACTGTAACAGACTCTTTATTGATGTAAAGTAAAGAGTACCTATATCAATCTTTTTTTTGTGGGACATCACCAAAGGGCGCCAAAAATGACGGAGAAAAGAATAGCATGTTGCATCACTAAAACCGCCCTCGTAACCACCCTCCGCACATGGAAGAGGTTTCGCGATATCTTAAAGAATACCCCGGAACCCCCTCTGTGCAATTGTGGATATTTGTGCCTTACAGATCAAATACCTTGTCACACATAAATCCATGTTAAATAAATGTATAGAGTTCCGTACCTCTACCTACCTACCTATTACTAGTAAATACGAGTCTCAGTGCTCTTCGGCTTGACGTCAAGTTAGCTTCAATTATTCGTACCAAATAATCGTTTACCTAATACTAAGCAGTGAGGAAGCTCATATAACATTTACTTTATAGTTCATTTTTGAACCAGATAAAACTAAGCACAAGGCCCCGGGTAGACCACGACTTAAATTTCCATCGCAGGTAGAACCTTACATAAGACTGGCACATACTCATACTGTGGGGTTTGTATAAGAAACTCTTTAAGTTATAATGCCCAGTTTGGGCGAAGTGGGTATGATGATGATGATGTTAATTTTTATAACATAATTACGTTCTCCTAGGATAATTTCCAGCTTTTATGTGGGCGAAGTCCAAGCGCGGATCCACGTTTGTAAGCACAATGTGAATGCCCACAAACCCTAATAGGCTTATGACGGCATAGTTTTCACGATCATGCTAATGACGCTACTTTTTTTTTAATTTTTTGTTAGTTAACAAACCAACATTTTACAGGTTTATTAATTTGCTAGTGTTCAACCCATCGACTTTGCCTTCGTGGAACTGCATTTAAGTGTACAAAGTCTTGGTCAGAGCGTCATACATTTTGAAAACATCTCCTTTGTAGGAAGGCACTATTTTGATCATAAGCGTGTTCATACTCCTACTTGCACTTAACCGATTTTCCAGTGTCGGCTGTGACTACAACCTTTTTTAAGGCTCCGTATCTCAAAAGAAAAAATGGAACCCTTATAGGATCACGTTGATCTCGGGAACGCGAGAAGGTATCGAGTGGAAATTACTCTAAACCATTCTCACTCTGGTCAGCGTCCCTTGAAGCTGAGAAAAAATCAAAATTTATGTCGCAAAAAACATATATTTCGACACTCTCATGGGACTCGAAATTCATAGGGCACTTTCCGTTGACCTAGAATCATGAAATTTGACATGAAGCAAGGTCTCATAGCACAAATATAGAAAAAAATCTGAAAACTAAAAATTTGTAGCTACGTCACCAAAAAACTTTTTTGCTATTCGAAAAATTCTTCGTAACTTAATCGGGAACTGAACTGTTTTCATTGGTAAGTTTCTACGGAATCTTCAGTGCGCGAGTCCGAATCGCACTTGCCCAGTTTTTATTTAAGGGTTGGATCCGCGCTTGGTGAAGACTCTAAGAAAACTAGTTAGCAAATAAAGCTACTTTTGTAATCAAGTCAAAGTGCGTACCGTTGCAGTACGACGAGCATCGCGCGCCGACTATTAGTGTTGCTTCTATACCATCCGCTTTCATACACCGCGTCGGCCACTCCCATGCTCTGCAGGAGTAATTGAAAAACACACTTAGAATGGACTTAATTATGATGAATGCAGCCAGACTGAGTGGAAAACTACAAACAGGGTTGTGAACATTTTTCTGTCGATTTCTATCAATGGGTACCCTTCGAAACATGTATGTTGATTGCCCTTTGTCATATAGGTTTTTTATTTTATGACAAAATTGGTTTCATTTACATTATTTTATTTTATTTATTTTATTTTATTTTATTTTAATAAGTACAGTGACAGACTACAGACTAAGACAATATAGACAGTTAATACAAAATACAGTACATAAATCTGAAATCCAATTATTACTGTACATAGCATTGACAGGGATGTATTTAATTATTTATATATTAAAACTTTATGCACTAGTAATAAAAACTGTACGAAGGCGGACTTAATGCCTTGCATTTTCTACCAGTCGACCTTAGGTGGTACAGAATGTATTTGACGCTTCATATCTCCGAGATTCCGTGACTGTCTTTACAAAATAAAATCCTAAATGACAAAATTAAAATGACTTCATAAATAACTTATTTTCGAAAAAAATATCACATGGTTGCTTTCTGCATAATTATGTCCAAATATTCCCACGTCTGGTGTAGATTTCAGGTAAGCCATTACATTGAAATGCATAAACAAATTCACTTTGTGAATGCGGGTAAAAGTTGGCTGTTTTTGTCAGTTACTTTACATATCACACTGCATTCAGTTTCGTTATTTTAGGGGAATATTGCGTTCTCTGTTCTATATCGTAATATTTGAATTGTGCTGTGATATTTTTTGAACTATTTAATTGAGAATATGGATATTTTAATCGAAATTAATCAATAATGACACCCACTGCTCTGTAAATGTCGTCTGCATACCAGCAGATGACGAACATCTGAGTTAGAGCCGCGCCGAGGTAGAACTTATTACTCATCTCCATCCATGAATCTAGAAACTGTAAAAGAAAGAAATCTTAACCAATCTAAATATTATAAAAGGATTTGTTATATTATGTTTGTTAAAGGTACTCTCTCTGTGTGCGATATGTGGCCAAGCTGATCCCGTAAAGGTGATCCAGATTGACATACCACCAATGCCTTAACAGTGGCGTCCTCCTTCAGGCGTCCAGTGACTGACGATCTTCACCCATGGGTGAAGATGGAGAAGAATGGACCCGAGGAAATGCTTCGGGTACATTCTTTGGACTTGCTAAGCCCATTCCCAATTTAGCATGTTTTTTTTTCAACATCCGTTACTTGAACTATGGAGTGCAGAGTGATGTTTCTAACACGATGTATTCATTGGTTGGAGAGGTTTGGGAGAAAAAAGGAAAGCCTCAATTTGTTAAAAATTCTCCCCATTCTCACAGATATAAAGTTCTAATTTTAACCCGGAAAAATGAACTGCCATTGTTCCTCGATTTCTGAAGGTTTTGAAGTTGAATAGTTCTCAAACTCTAGACCGAAAACTTGTCAACGTTTTGCAAACTTTCAAAATAATTTAAGGCAAAGTGTCGCTGCGAGAAAAATCTGGTACACAGATAGATGGTCACGTTACTTACCACTATAGTGAACATAACACAGCAAATATTTACTGAGCTTAACAGCACATTGATAAGGTTTACTACTGAAAATGCGTCCTCCAGATCTTTTATATACCTGAAAAATTAATAATTTTAATTTACATTACCCTACATATTGTTTACATTTTTAAGTATTAACAAACAAAAATATCAAAACATTTAAAAATATAAAATATAGTAGTCCACCGGTATTGGGAACAGGGTCTAAGCTACCGGTCATCAGGGTTCCTGATAAAGCAACAATAAGTGCCGCCTCCAGGAGTACTACGTAAGTATTTGATCCAACTACCCCAATAGAGCCTCCTCAGGTGTTTCCGTAGCTCTCAGCTATTATGCCATTGGCGGTAACGACTATCGGCACAATGACTACTGTATCCATCTTCACATGTCGACAAACTCGCGAACCAAGTTAAGATACTTAGTTTATCTTGCTTAGCTTTCACGAAGTTCTCATCATGAGGTCCGACATTATTACGATTATTTTACCATTAAATACCTATCTCCTCCGGTCGACTAATTATTTTTAAAGTTTTACAAAATAATTTCTCATCATTACTGACCTAATGAGCCTTTGGTGTATTTTAACAACCTCGACAATATCCTTGTAACAGTCGTTACTTCCAGATGCAAACAAGTCTTTACTCTCAACGGTTCCCAGATGGCGTATCTGATCCTGCAGTAGACGCAGTAGCATGCTGATATGGCTCGCCATGCTCATGAATAGAAGATCGGATCCCAGCATACAACAGACTGAAATACAGCCTGAAAAAGTTAAAAAAAATATAATCTTATCTACGTGAAAGTCTAAGTTTTTGGAGGGATTTTTGATTGTTCCACGGGTGTTTAAATTATTCGCAAATTGATTCTTAGTGGACATCGTGTTGTAAAATTGGTGTAATTTTATTTCTCAAGTGTCTACGCAGCTGGAAAATATGTAGAATCATTGAAACAGGTGCAATTTTGGTAAAATGGAGCTGAGAATTATTGTTGTGTTGACTACCACAGCGAAGCTTATCGAGAAGCCAAATACTTCAAAAACATTAGAATGTGTTACATCTGCTTTCTAATACAACTCAAAGTAACCTAAAATGACTAAAAACTTAATACTTTCTAAACTTGACACTGGCCTTTAGCACAAACCATGCGAAGCCAATATGAAAAAAATAAATTAAAAAAAAGTGTGCAAGACTTCATAAAACAGGCTTTTATAACCAAGAAAAAAAATGTAGTGTGCATTTTGTCTATAGTTTAGTTTATTTATCATCTCTATAGAATCCAGCATCAAAAGAATTTTTCAATAGAATACAAACCAGAGCACGTTTCAAAAACGTACACCAAGCCATGGATGACAGGCTGGGTTTTATCAAAAGGGTACGCCATCTGCCACACGTAGCCTAGAGCTGACGGAATGCCACGTATCTTGCGGTACCCGAGCACGGCGATCGGCGTCAAGTTGTACAGCCACACTCCCAAGATATTCCAAAAGGCATACACTGAAAAAGATCGTTATAAAGCCACCACAACACGATTCACAGTCTGGAAGTATACTTTAAAAAGTGAAGCGTCTGTAGTTTGTAAAAGTGAAAATGTTGAAGCTGAAGGCAAAGATTTTCTAAACGAAAGAAAACACAGTGGAGTGTTTGTTTATCAGAAATTTGGAAAATGTTTGCCCTAAGGTTTCGTCAACTATTTTAAATTTCCAAAATCAATTATTGCAATAATAAAGAGGTCTATGTTTGATGGTTTACTTAGTTGTGATGAGTGAAATTTTGGCACCATTTCACTCACATGATCAATCAACATGCCATTTATTACTATTAAATTTTAATTTATTTCAACAAGCGTTTTTTTCTTTCCGATTTCGTCAAGGCCAACAGTGATTTTTTTTTAAAGTAAAAAGGTAGGAATTTTTAAGGTATTAACATTTAATGAAAATTTAAATTATATTTTAAATGAACAGAATATCATAAATAAATATGATTATTTACACAAAAATTTGTTTGTTTTTTTTTTATAATTGTGTTTTTTTTTTTATAATTGTTGTGTATTAACAATTGTGTGTGTTCTAAATTCAAAAATATTTTAAATTCTTATTTTTAATATTAGGACGTTTAACGGTTTGATACCTTTGCATCCCCTTCAACCTGTAAAGGTTAAGCACGGGGAAAAAAAGCATATTTCAAACTAATAATTTGAATACGTAAAAAAAGTATACGTGATACTTTTTTTACGTATTCATTTGTGTTATTTGTGAAAAAAATACCGAATTTAAGATTTGAAGAGGATTCTTTAGATGCTACGAAGCCAGATATTGTAATACTTGCGATAGCCTGCTGCTACCTAAATCAAAACTAAAATGAATGGCAACTTTGGAAAATTTTCTTCAGTACAAAATAAACAAAAATGCGTCGCAATTTTTAAAGAAAGTATTTCTTCGTAAGTGTATTGAATAACGTCGTTTGATACACGTGGAAATTTGTCACTGCAGCACTCGGCAGAATTTCGCCTCTATTGATATGATAAACTTTCTCCACTTGTATCAAAATGTACTATTTTTTTTAACTTTGTAGCACATACCGGGTTTCCACTGGTATTTTGTTTTGTTTTTTTTTCTTTTAAATCGTATCTTTGTTTTATTACTAACCAGCTTCTGCCAGTGGCTTCGTCCGCGTGAAAGTAGAATTCTCCATACAAACTTTGGACCCCCCTTTCATGCCCTTGAAGGTGAATTTTGGGAAAACCTCTCTTAGTGCTCGCCTACGTTATAAAAGGAAATCTTGTGCAAAATTTCACGCTCCTAGTCCCAGTAGTTTCGGCTTTACGTTGATACGTCAGTCAGTCAGTTTCTCCTATAATATATATTGACTAGCTTTCGCCCATGACTTCGTCCGCATAGGCGAAAAATTAAAATAATATTTAAAATGATAAAATTAAAAAGTTGAAAATGTATCTAATAGGATTTTAACTGTTTTATTTTTTACGTTATTAATTTTGTAATCTTCTATCTTCTTCTCATTCTTCTTCTTTCTTCTATCTATTATGATTGCAGGAAAAAAATTGGCTGGTCATTAAAAATAAACCTGTAATCTGTATACTTACAAATCTGTCGATGTTTTAGTGCTAAGAGGCTGTTCCGTTTGATCTCAACCGCCTCTTTGTCTCTGATACTAACGGGCCATATCTCTGCCAGCTCAACCACCAGTTGCCGAAACGTATGTCTCTTGTACCAGATGGTTAACAATTTGCCAAAACCTGGAACATACATTGATATTGTTTCGGATTTAGCAGACAACTAGATGTTAATGTTATGGGGTGAAGCAAAAATCTTGTGGTATCAATGCCGACGGAAAAAAAACATATGAAGAAGGAATCACACGGCTGTTGGAAAATTTAAGAACTGGATTCAATTCTTCTCACGAAACAAATATTTATATGATCTACTTATAGAGGTTTCGGATCAGGGTGTTTTGTTTATGTTAGTATACATGTATGTTATTTATTTAAATTTCAAGTACGATAAGAACATGAAGTTTAAATAAATAAATAAATGTTGCATTTGGTCCGCCTGAATGCATTAATGCAAGAAAGCATTCTCTACCAGTCAACCTTTCGGTTAAAAAAGACAACACTGTGGTAGGTGTGCACAATAAATAAATAATACATATTATAAATTAGTATCATCAAATTAAGTGGCTTATTACTCTTCTGAGCACGACAGGTTATGCTGGGGCGGCTGCTGCAAGTGCAGAAAACCTCAAACGGCGTAAATATAATAACCTCATCGGAAGTTATATGTTTGAGCCGTTTGGGGTTGAAACACTAGGGCCATGGGGTCCGAGCGCTCATCGCGTTGTTCGTGATATCAGCAAACAACTGGTCGACTCTTCGCGTGACCAGAGGGCTGGGCTTTTCTTCGGACAACGAATCAGCATTGCTATCCAACGTGGCAATGCTGCCAGCGTTCTGGGCACTTTTCCTATTGATATCGATGTGGATAAATTTTTTGATGCCCAATAATTTCTTTTTCTACCCGTTTGTAAATATTATTATTTTTAGTTTGTATATATTCCTATTACGTTGTTAATATTTATTAGTTTTTGTGATTCTTATAATTAGTATTAGAATGTTAGCAATTGTAATAAATTCTTCCTAAATATAATCTATTATTATATTTAAAAAAAAAGTGGCTTATAATAATAAACTAAATAGGTATTTATACTAAAATCATTATAATTAAGAGAACTTAAAATATAAAAATTATGATGAAGACCAAACTAAGGTTGAGATGACTTCAAGTAGTAGTTCGAATTTTACTCTTAAAGCAAAATTTTCTTTCATTTTTTTTATGTTAAGGTAAAGCATGTTCATGTTCATGTTCGTGAATGCACCCACGGTAGAGGAGTAATTCTTAGTGTGAGGCAAAGTTGAAAAAAAAAAAGATATACAAAAGGTGACGCCTTTTGTATATCTTTGACCTATTCATTTTTTCTTAACTTTGCCTACTATAAGTAAAATAGCATTCCGTACTTTATATATCAGAAACGTCTCGATTTTACGATGGTCGTCTACCCTTTATACTTTAAATATTACTTACTCATTCCGTCTGACTTTGAACACCGGTCCTGTAAGAGCTTTTAGCAAATGTACTATTCAAATAAGGTAGAAGCTTTAATTTTTTTTTTGTGTTCCTTATATTTGCTATGGTCCATTAGCGAAAAAGTTAGAGTGGTAGTTAAAAACACTACCACAAAATGTCATGCAGCCCTGCTTCTGCAGTACCTCGGGCATGTTTGCGGATGCGTGCACTGACTGTTTTCATATCACCATGCGCAAGCGTCGGAAATTGCTGTAGCAGACATTTTTTTTTTCATAATCTTTATTTTGGAGCTTTGTCAATAATGACTATGTCGCTCCATTATAGCCAATTTTTGGATTTTATAAAATTTATTTTAAAATATGATTTTAGTATAAATGTTGTAAAGTAGTCTTGCCTCGTTTGACGTTGGCTTAGCTAATATACTCTTACAAATACCAATTTCAATCATATGATTGCTACACAAATTTCTCCTCAGGCGTTCGCCCCGCTCACATTTCACCAGAATATGATGTACGTCCTCGATTAATCCACATTTTTCGCAATTAGGTGAAGATGTATATGCATAAGGAACGTAAACTTCCTCGATGGGATGTGACCAGATTGAAGCCTGGCTGTGTCCGATAGTATCACGTATTGTTTATGTATGTGTCATGTTTTGTGATTACTTTATGGGTAATTAATGTGGCTTTTGATGCTGAATTAAATGCCTTTTTTATATTTGAAATTCGGACGACCGATGCATCGTATATTCACTTTTTTTTTTTCGGTGAAAGCGCCTGAGTTTCCCGCGTAATTCAAATTTTCTATTTTGCAGGTCAGTGTCAAATTGTACTTATGTTGATTCTAATATGATTTAAGTTCGTAACTCATATTTATTTACAGAATTATCTTAGACAAAATTACGACAAAAATTACCATTTAATGCAAAAATCACGGTCGAAATTTCATAAGGCTCTCAACACATGCGTCATCTCTTACCTAATTACTATCAAACAGATCATCATCATGTGTTGAAGCCCTACCACGAGCTCTTAATGCGATCCATTTGACGGCCTAAACTGAATTGATAAAGACATGGAGCTATATAGGGTGTATAACTCCATCCCTTTCTCTCTCGGACAACTGACATTTTAACACGTCATGCTAACATCACGTAGTATTCACTGAACTTGCGCGGAGACATGACACGCGTACACACATGCACCCACAACCACACACACACTTACACATACACGCACCAACTAAAATACTAAAATGTATGGTCATTTTACTTTTTTAAACACTCTGCAAGATGCCATGTATACCTCTTTTAGATATTGATTTATTAGTTTAAGATACTCTATGTTCTACATAATCTATGTGTTACATTGTATTTTTTTTTCTTTAACCATGATGAAAGAGACTGGTCTCTAAAACACAGGGAATCCTAGTGTGGAGACCAGTGAAGGATTTGATGTAAAAGTGTTTTCCTGAACAATAAACCATTATTATTATTATTATTGATCTGAATCCGGATATGATCCGGATTGGGAGCAGGCCCCAAGTTCGTTGGAAACGATAGGCAGATTGATTGCAACACAATATACTCACTCATAGTGCCATATCCAACGATGTGTAAATAGCTACCGACAAATTCCTCAACAGATGCTGAATGGATCATCTGTCTGACCACGTAAGCTATCTCACCGGCCAGCATCAGAACGAGCATAGTCGACGACATAATCAGCGTCAGGTTAGTCATCGCACTTTCGTACAAAGACTTCGGTATATCGTCGATAAATGACAGCCCTATTATGCGAATGCAAAAGTTACAAATAGTCAACGTCTCTCGGATCTCCTCGCGAGCACATTTTACTTTTTCCAGCATTTTCGAACACGGATCACGTTGAACAATATTCTAACATGAATACATTACCTACTGCTACCGTGTTGGTACCTTCTATTCTTTATCTTATTATTTAATTATATACTGAATTATGGACAACTGGAAATATATGTACAAGTATACTGATCAGTGAGTAAAGTTTTTAATAACCAAGTATAAAGTTCTTCGGAAAGTTGTCCTGTCATTCTCAAATCTCAATCTATCAAACATTTTTATTCCTTACAAACTTTTCCAACGTTTAGCTTTGAGGAGTAATTTTGAACATAAATTATTCTATTTTTATTGGACAAAGTATAGGAATTAATAATGTACGTAGTCAAAAGTATTTTAGATATAGTGATGAGCTACACTTTTCCTTAAGGTTTACGCAAGAGCTCGTGACAGATTTTCCTGACTAGAACAATCACTAATCCCTCTTTATAAGCCGTTCGTAGATAAAGTATGCTTGCTGAGTGGGTTGCGCAAGGGGTTGCATTTGTACCCCTCTTTTTTTGAGGTACGAAATCACCTAATAACTTTTCGCACTCTAGGACGGGGCGCGAGGGTGTGTTAGATTTTTACTGACTAAAATTATACCTATGTTCTTTCACCTTTTGCGTTCTAGGACCACAAGTATCCCTTCTACACAAACTCTGGCTCTCATTTTAATAATAGGGGTTAAAGTATGAAATTGCCGTTTTTTGGATTGTTTTGAAGTTGTATATCTTTGGATTGCTTGGAATTATAAGTTCAAATAAACTTTACATTAAAGGTACGTTATTCTTTTTTCAAAATTAGGTATTTATTGCTTCCTTTGTGTATTGTATTTTCTGTAATATTGCAGTACTTGTAACTATTTTTGTATGAAATATAAGAAAACTCGCATTATTTTGTAATATGAGTTGTACCGTGAAAACAATGTGTCTCAAGCGGTATGCAATATTGATGATGTAAATGGACTTAAAACTGTTAATGAATGGAATGTCTATTTTTATTTCAATCACTTTCCCGTGGGAAATTTTATCTCACGAATAACTTTTCTCCTCAGTTCGACAACAAGACAAAATTTCTAAAACGAAAGCTATTAAACCAACAGCAAAAAGTTCTTTTGTTAGAAGAAAGTCGTCGTCATCGTAATTGATATTGCTTGCCCTTCGAAATGCATAGTTTCTACGTTGGAACTCTTAATATGAAAAAAAACGTTTTTTTATTAGCTTTCATGGTTATAAGAAATGCAATATTACAGAAAACACAAAATACCAATAAGTAACTAATTTCGGAAAAAGAATAACGTACCAAGTTTATTTGACGTATTTTTTTTTAATTGTTATAAACCAGTGCTTGATTGCGATCCCACCTGATGGTAAGCGGAGATGCAATCATTGATGGTCAGGCGCACTAGTTTATTAAGAGCGTATTCTCTCTAAGTATAATTCCAAGTCAATCAAAAGATATAACACTTCAATGTAACCCGTTTTAAAAAATGGAAATTTCATAGTTAAAGCCCTAATATACAAAAATATCAAAAGAGGCTCTTGGAATATTATTCCTGGCTTCCGAAGTGAAGTGCTAAAATTATTGAGCTGGCATCTGTCGCTTTTGAATCCTCCTTCTTTAGTTATCAATTTAGTTTATCTCTGTACTTTTTTTGTTCGGTATGAAATCATCCAGTGACTTCTCGCGCTCTAGGGTTGAGCAGTAGTTTATTCAATGTAGGAAAATTTGAAATCGTATGTCTGAAAATTGTACTGCTGCTGCCCATAAGGAAAAGGTACCATTTAAATAAATCAGGCACAGTTCCCGGGTCTGTTTCACTCTAAGCTGAGCTGGCTAAGACCTCATACGTCATCCCTGATCTAATTACAATGAAATATGTCGCGATAATGTGCTATTAAAACGTCGTATACTCACTCATAGTGTCGTATCCAGCGATGTGTAAATAGCTGCCGACAAATTCCTCGACAGATGCGTTATTAATCATCTGCCCGGCAACATACGCTATCTCACCGGCCAACATCAAAACCAACAGAAGTGAGGACATTATGAACGCGATATATGACATTAAACTGCTGTACAAAGTTTTGGGTGTCTCATCAAGAAAGGAAAGGCCTATAATGCGGATACAAAAATTGCAAATGTTCAATGTTTCATGGATTTCTTTCCGGGCAACTTTATTTTCTTGTACCAACATTTTCGAGCACTGATCAAGACTGACAGAAACAGACTGTCTCAAAACCTTTTGGACCTATTATCATTGCTTTTTTTTAGTATTTTATTCGACATTATTACAAAAAATTAGTTGAAATTGATAAAAAACTATACAAGTAAACCATACATTAACCGTCAAAGTTTATAATAACGAGGTAAAGGTTTGGAACCGACGAAGAACTTTTTATAGTTTACTTTCGTAAAGGTTTTGTATAGTAAACTAGCTTCTTCTATCGGCTTCGCCCACGTGAAGGTAGTAAATTTTCCAAAGGGAATACTCCTAGGAATGTTCACGAGATAATTTATATACCTACTTTTCGAGACCCAGGGCTGCTACAGAGTAATCTATCTATACATATAATAAAACAATAAAATTAATAAAAAATAGAAAATAAAATTGTAGACCATATTAATTGGCGCTATTGAACCAATCCTGTTCAAATTGTGCATACAATAACCTTATAGGCCAGATCAACTGTTAGGCTAAAAATATCACGCTATTTGCTATGGGGGGTGAGCAATATTCCAAAATGCCTGTATTGAACGACATTTGCAGTAAATTCGATCCACAGCTATAGTTAAAAATTTTGTCATTATTTTATCTTCTTTTTAGGGTTTTGTAGCTCAATAGGAAAAACGTAACCCTTATAGGATCACTTTGTTGTCCGTCTGCCTGTCTGTTTGTCCGTCAAGACCCTTTAACTCGGGAACGCGTGAATCCGAGGACGGTATCGAGTTGAAATTAAAACCATAGACTCACGTCTGCGGTCCCTTGAAGCTGTGAAAAAATCAAACCTCTAAGTTAACGAAAAAAAAAAAGATACGGCCGTTAATGTCGCATAAAACATATAATTCGACATTCTCAAAGAAATCAAAATTCATAAGATACTTCCCGTTGACCCAGAATCCTGAAATTTGGCATAAAGCAAGGTCATATAGTACAGATATAGGAATAAATAAACTACTGGAAACAGTAAATTTGTTGTTACGTCACAAAAAAAATACTTTTTTTGCGATTCGAAAAACACTTCGAGACTCCGTTCGGGAATTGAATTATTTACATAGTTAAGTTTGTACGGAACCCTCAGTGCGCGAGTCCCAGTCGCATTTTGAATTGTATATTGACATTTTGAATTGTATATTGACATTTTGTATTGTATATTGATATTTTTTTCTTAACTTTTATTAGACATTAGTATTGTGAATTAAAATTAGGCGCCTTGACATTGATTTCATTTCGCTATTCATAATTAATTATTTGGCTTATTTTTATTTGAATATTGAGACTTGGCTGGCTTGATTGTAAACTTCTCACAAACGTTTGTATACCCTCTGGCATAACATAGCGCTCTCTTTTTTACCTTGCTACACCTTTATTATTGTACCTATCTATAACAAATGAATAAATGACTTATTTATTTATTTAATTAAATACAACGGTTAAACAACCAATTACAGTAATTAAAGAAAAAGACTTATGACTTGTGGCAACGATACCGTCAGGAAGCTCTTCAAGTTTAAAGTGGCGATGAAGCTGCAAGTCGGCTGCATAGAGATGGAAGTGTGAAGATAAGATAGCGTCACCTTTGTGATAGCGTTAATAAAAATTGAGAAAAGAAGAGGAGAAAGGACGCTACCCTGAGGAACGCACCAGTCAGAGGAAGCCTCTCCTGAGCGAAACGACTGTGAGCGACCACGAAGGTAAGAATCAAACTATTCGAAATTTTCCAATTTTTTTGCAAAAACTAATCTAAACACATAATAAAATCAAAGCGGCGACCAAATTCAGCTTCAAATTTATTTTCTGTAACAAAAATCATCACGCTATCATAGACAAGGAACCAAGATGTTAATCATGACGTTTATATATCTACGACGTCTATTTTGAACGAAGATCATCGAAGACCGTAGCGCAGTGGTTCCATACCAAGACTTGCATTCGACACGAAGGTTGTTCGAGTACCACGTGACTTTAGGAGAAAATTTTATTTTATTTTTCACCGTAAATAAGATTTTTTTACATATTTTTGCATTCTTACAATTTCCTTTTTATTATATCCATAAAAAAAAATGTGACCATATATCAGTCTGGTTTCTATAACCTAAAGCAAGAAATACCGTCATATATCTTACAATATATACTCCAGACAATTAGATAAGATCTTCCATTCACCCGCGAACACATCACAATCAACCGTCCTATGTCCGTCGCATCCAGGAGAACAATGAGAGCAGAGATTGCGCGAGAGTTAGGAGACTAGGCTCGGGTGACGGTTCGACACCAGATACAACAATCTGTGCCTCCTGTTACAGCTAAGTTAATCAAAGTAAAATGTTGAAACTGTTTGCCGTATAGTTTAAGAACGTTTTTCCGTGAATGATTTTGCACAGATTTGTTTATTGTTTCTCCCACCCTCACCTCTTAGAAATTGTACCCTAAACTGACTAGGAGAAAGCTAAAAGGTAGTGTATCGGTGTTGTCCGAACAATAAATTCTACTCAAAACCGACCACACACTTGATAAGTGCTCAACGTTGATCAGTCCCGAGTGACGCCTCGGAAACCCGACTTAAGTTATGCAGAGAACCAACGAAGTATCATCCTCTGGGATTCCAACAAAAAACAAGGAATATAAATATCAAATCGTAAAGAGACGTTATTGAGTATCCTCCGTAATTGACTCAGCTGTACAAATTTTAAGATTTCGTGGGGTTTAACATAACTTTAAGTAACACATCTTTCTCGACCTGGAACGAGTCAATCCAAAAATTCTAATATTTGTGGATTGTTTAACATAACATAAAATAAAAAATATTAAGCTTTCAAATTACGAAAACCAACCATCCTTTTAAAAAATCTAAGCTCAATTGATTTTTAAATTGGTGTTGTTGGGTGGGAAGAAGGTGGCAGAAAGCGTAAGAGAGCGTCAATTCTCACGCCTCGGCCACTGCAGAAGATGTCCTAGGCATTAGAACTCGCAGAGCGATTCCTGGTTATTGTGGCGTGAACAATTAGTAGTTTGCTGTCCAGTAAGGACGACTTCGCGTTATGTTCCACGCGTGCCTCAAAAAGATGTCAGCAAAAGCGACGAAGCCCATTAGGTCAATGGCTGCCAGGGTTAGGAAAATATTTGCAAAGGGCATCAAAAGGAACTTGGTGAATTTTGGTGGGAATCGAACCTAACAAACATTGACGACGCTGTCTGCACGCGCAGGCGGTGTGCGTCTCCGTCCACCGCTGCTGTAGGAGTCTATTTATGCAATTTATTTATTGATAATGATTGTTAACATTATAACCACTGGAATATTGAATTTATTTTTTTAGCGATAGCGACTGTCGTAACTCAACGCTGAGCACGCCATAATCATGATGGCTGTAGAGGCGTCACTGCGTCCTCACCTTCTGCATGGCGCAGGTCCTCTTTGGACATGGTAAGAGAAACGCACTACTCGGGCGGATCGTGGAGGCGATCGGTGGCGGTGACTTCTCGCACCTGGCCCTGGTTTTGACCTTAGTCTGGAGTGAATGGGAATAAGAGGCGGTTGCCCCCCATCAGCGAAGTAGTAATGCTAGTGAAAGGGATGGCCGCACGTGTGATGGAACAGTCATCCTCACGCCCTAGCCGCCGTGACCATGACTACCAGCCACGGTAGATTACGGACAATGAGCTGTAGGTACTTCGCCGTCCGGCTGTCCGGTAACCGTCCGTACCGAGCCCGAGTTATTGAAAGCGCGTGGGTCAGCAAACCTACAGTGTTTTTTTCGGGCAAAACAGGTCCGTTGCCCGCTAGGGCCGCGGGGAATTTCTGAAAAGGAAACCCACGGTCCTAGAACACAAAGGGCAACTGAAGAACACAGATGTGGTTTTAGTCAGTAAAAGTCTGACACACCCTCAAGTTCCGCCCAAGGGCGGGAAAAGTGATTGAATGATTTCTTAAAAAAAAAACCTCAAAAAATAAACTATTTGACAGTTGGCGTTTTAGCACTAACATTTCGAAGTTCATCGGCTTAAGTACGTAGCTTATAATCATACAGAGTTAGTAATTAGCCGGCGTCAGATGTAATTATAAACTATCGTATTTGTATTGTGTGTATTGAAATTGATATGATCTGTTTACAATACATAGAAGGATATATTACAAACTTACAGTCATTACAATAACCTGGTAACGGACACGCGAAACCTCACGACATTATTATGTCAATCCAATTCGAATGCGAAACACCATTATGTTTAGTTTCATCAAAATTAATGACGCAGTCCTGAAACTAAGTATTTAGCGTAGCAAATGTTTGACTAATATTGATATTATACATAACTAGTGATAGTCAAATTATGAATGTGTCCGCAGCTTCGCTATGTGAAAGTAATAATTATCAAAAGGAACTGTTCACTGTTGAACAGTGTGCACCATGCACACTGCTTCTGCCGCCGCTGAAGACGCCTGCTTTAAAAAAAGGCTGAAGTACGCTTCCTTGTTGCAGCTTTACCATTTTGTGCCTGTTGCTGTGGAGACTCTGGGCAGTTGGAGTACGGAGGCAAAGTGTTTTGTGGGGGATTTAGGCCGTAGGCTCTGGGAGGCAACGGGTGACTCCCGGTCCGGGTCGTTCTTGGTGCAAAGGATGGCCATCGCTATCCAGCGAGGTAATGCGGCCAGTATTATGGGCACTTTTGCACCGGAAACGATCAGGGGCGGGTTGTATATTGACGTGTGACTTTTTAGTTTTAGTCAAATGTTGCGCTATTTATTTTATTATTATAAGTTCCTAATAAATCTTTTATTAACACAAAGGAACTTATTCTGGGATAAAAGTACACTATTTGCTATCACAGGACTTGGACCTTACTGGAGCTATGGGTAGTTACTAGGGCCATGGGTAGGTATCCGCTGTAAGCCGTCCGACCGTCCGGACCAAGCCCAAGTCGTCGACGGCGCGTATTGTTCTACGCGGAAAGCAACGAAAACCTGACTCTGGAATGAAGGAACTAGGTGTGGGTTTTAGAAAGTAAAAGTCTGAAAGTTTTTTTTTCTTTGGCCGGCCGATTATTCAACTATTATTTTTCGTTTTCATCATTGTAAAAGTGGTAAATATTTTTCCCAAATCTATGCTATTTTAAAGAAATATGTGAAATTGTAATTGGTTCATTTAAAAAAATATTCTTTAATTAATACTTATCTTATCCATTTTATGTTATTTTAATTGTACATCGCGCTGTAATTGAGTGGCTGTATAGAAAATAATAATAATATAATATTCCACAATTATCACACAACGCCATCTAGTCTCAAACTAAGCAGAGCTTGTAGTATGAGTAATAGACAACTGATAAACATACTTATATATTTCTAAATACATACATATTATAGATAAATTACACCCAGACACAGAACAAATGATCGTGCTCATCACACAAATATTTGCACTGGGTGGGAATCGAACCCACGACCTCCCGCATAGCAGTCAGGGCCACTGACCACTAGACCAACAAGCCAGTCAAATAGGGACATAGGTCAATAGAAATATGAAAACAGAACTAGTTTTTTTTTTGTTTAACAATTTGACAGCTCACAATTGAAAGCGATTCTCCATAGGGATAAAAGGGATTACATTCAACCCGCTTTTCAGGCAACTTCAGACCTACTTTTCAAGTATAAGTAATGAAAAGTATCTTATGGTATTCCGTTCAACAGTTTGTGTGAAGCAGTAACAAACATACACACACATACAAACTTTCGCCTTTACTAGCTGTTGCCAGCGGGGACGCCTGCATAAAAATAAAAAAATTGTGCCAAGGGTACACATTCCCGGGGTAAAAAGTACCGTAAGCAGAAGCAGTAATAAAAATACACACACATACAACCTTTTTCTTTTGTAATATTAGTATGGAGTACGATGAACAGAGGTCGAAATTAGGTAGAGTTACTCATGTACTTGCATCGAAATGTTGATAATACGGATATTCCTGGGATTACTAATGAAAAATCCCGTGTGGCCGATAATATTACAAATAAATAATAATAAAAACCTCAGAAATACGCTAGACAAATAAAACGAAGATAATTTACATACAATTTGTATTAGTATTTTTCATTGAAAAATATCTGCCTACGTCAACTGAGGCGAGGCTAACAAATTTATACACTTCCTCCTCCTCGTCATTAATGCAAAAAGAAATGTTTTTCTGTTTTATTTCTGATACTTTCATAAAAAAATCTGTTCTTTAAAATTAATCTCGAAATTTTAGGCATATCCACTTTATTTTTTCGCTGTATGAAATCGGTCTAAGTACATATATAACTCTACCCAATTCCGACCTCTGGTGATCACCAGTCAATACAAACTCAGAAAACAAAGCGTGTACTCCGACGTTACCGCTGTATGATACCATTACATTACCAACCAATTACCATTTCAGAGTTACAGTCTGCTTGATTTCAGACTTAATTATTCCAATTTCGCCGCAAACGATGTCAACTGCAATCATTGAATTCATCATGTGCAATCGCGACCAACTCGCTTGACCTGCATCGGTGATAGGAATCCAGTGATCATTCCTGAAACATCGAGGTTCTTTATAAACTGGTTCTTTGCGGAGATGTGATTAAAACGTGACTCTGAAACAATGCAATTAGTACGGAACACGCATGTTCTATTAACTTTCAATTCCATTGTTTGCAAAGTAGATAACAGCCATAAAACATTTCAATGGCATCTTGTTATCGTGGAAATATTAGTAGAAAGATATTTTAATTTCAGTTTTTCTGTATTTAAAAAATATTGTAGACTTATTTCACCTTCAGATTATTATCTACACGTCCTCTTAAGTCGCCGACATTCAACATCTACAACACTAAGAGAACTTTTCCACTAAGGCGGAGCTGGGCTGCGCGGAGTAGAGCAGAGAGGAACAGAGCAGAGCAGAATTGAGCACAGCGGAATAGAACTTTTCCTGACTGAACTGAACTGATTTAAGGTGAACATGGATCACAACGTGCCGTCAATCCGCGTTTGGTCTTTATCGGACGGTGACGTACCCATTACTCGACATTCGCTGGCCCACGTCTACGGCGGAGGAGGTACAACTAATTCTGTGTTCATTAATTCGCAAGCCATAAAACTGTTGATATTGACTAAAAGTGTAAGTGGCATCAATCAGAAGTAACGTTCTTATAAAGGGTAGGCTAACATAAGGAACTTTTGTCGTATGACGGTTCCTCCTTACACGCTTTCCGAGAAAATAGAATGGATGTACATGAAGGCTATAACACAGACTATAACAAGTAATCCCCATTACGCTGTTCTGCGGGACCGAAATGGAACTTTTTCCTACCAAACGTCTACTTAAACTGTCAGTTTTAATAAGCAAGTTATACGAAAAAATATAATGAATTTTAGGAAGGTGACTGCGGGAAGCGATTGCAAGTTCTGAGTGAAGTTGTGAACTGCTCTCAAGTCCGATGTGGGTACATTATTAGTTGCAAGAGGCAACACCTCTCGTCTCAACGTCGGACGCCCAACTCAAATTGCATTTCGTGCAACGCTATATGCAGCTACAAGCGACTTGTCGCCCAACACACCGTTCTCCTTTGAGGTGAACTAAGTTTGGTTATTAATAAAGTTGTGGCTCCGACAAACACCTTCTTAATATTAAGTGTATTCAAATGTACTTAAATAGCTATCTACAGAAATAAAATGCAACTGGTAGAAGTAGTTAGAAGCACTATTTTCTGCCAGTGGCGCGCACGTGAAAAATGATATATCCCTGTATTACTCAGTGATAAAGAAGCATTCTGAAACTACTGAAACTACTACTACTATTTACTGGTGAAAAAGTTCTTAAAATCAGTCCAGTAGTTTTTGAATTTATTAATTAACTAAAATAATTTATAACTAAAATACAAATGTTTTCTCTTTATAATATTGAATAGATACAATATACCTACTCGTTTATAGAACCAAGTAGATATGGCCACGTAAATACAACTGTACAAAGGAACTTAATAATAAATAAAATATAGATAAGATAAGCAGACCAAGTATTGATTTCAAGTTTGCAAAGTTGTTGACATGTGGGATGTGGATACATCAGTCATTGTGCCGATAGTCGTGACGACGCATACCTGAGGAGGCTCACGTTGTGCAGTTAGATCAAACGCTTCATTTAGAAAGCAGTACTCCTGGACACGGCGCGTTTTGTTAGGAGATTCCTTTTTTAGAAGGCACCTGACGCCAGTGGACTACATTTTTTTTAAGTTGAAATTTAAAATCTTTAAATAATAAAAACCAACAAATAATAAAAACAAGCATATACAACCTTATTTTTAGTATGTGCGAAACCTGAATATAGTTGGTTCAAAATCAGTAACTGAATCAATTCCAATAATTTCTACACCATGTTATATTTTTTCCCAAAAATATTTAAAAATGGCTACGAGCTGGACACCACATATGGGCGAAACAAGACACGGGACGTCATAGCGACGCGAGCGCACATCGGGCGCTTACCTTCTCTTCCACTCAGTCATGTCAGTCATGCCCCAGGACGAAGCGCACGCGTCGCTCTCTCGTCCCGGTACGCGAGCGCGTGGCCGCCGTGGCGCCGCGAATGTTTTTACTTTTGTTGGTTAATCTTGTAGGTTACCTATTATCGTATGTAAAAATTGTCGTGTAATTGAGTAGAGAGTGATTAGTAAGACATTGTAAGTAGTGAGTGAGTTAATTATTGTAAATAGGGATGATTAAAATTTTTAAACACGCCAAGATAGTCAAGTTTAGGTAAATATCAATACGAACTTTATTTGTAAAAGCCGCGTAAGTGATAAAATGTACTGTGATCAAAGCCTGCAAGTGTGATAGAAAATGTTATCACTAGTTAATTACAATACAAAACTGAAAAATTATTATCAATGAGCGCTAGACGACACGTGCGCGACTCATGATGACAAAATAATAATAATTTCATAAAAACCGGTCAAGGCATTTCGGAAGAGTTCGATAACAAACACTGTGACACGAGATTTTATTTATATTAGATATTAGAAGATATATAGAAAATAAATAGAATATAAAAGTAAACTAAACCAATTATAAGTAAAACCAAACCACTATAGAAAGAAAAGGCGACTACCCAAAACATCACTAGAAGGCCATATTTCTGTCTGCAAGGAAGTTTACCAACTATAAATTGGTTGACATCCTATTTACACTACCTACACATCGGCTCCGAAGTTTGTTTAGGCCCAGAATATAAACAAACTATCGACCTCAAATCCTCGAAGTGAAGCACAGCAGCTCACCTGTCCCCGGGATTATTCAAGTCCCGCATTTAGCTGGCTTTACGGGATTACGGGACGACGCGGGATCTCGCGAAAGTAAGCAGCCGGATGCTCGTTTATTCACTAACAGATCTTTACTTTGTTTTACTTCTTAAGTCACGCAACACAAGACTGTTCTCTAGGTGACCGTTGTATAATAGCACCTTACATTTGTAAGTTAATACAATAGGATATTGTCACAGTAAAATGTTCTCCACGCTTATGGATATTTGTAGACATTATTTGATATAAGAAGACGTTTCGCCAATTTTCGTCCGGCTGAATTGCTGGGCGGCAACATTTTGCATCAAATAGTTTATAGTATTACTAATAAAATAGTAGATTATGTGACTAGGGGATAAAACATTATCTTTAAGTCGCGGGCGGTATATTCAATTCCGAAAGAAACGACGGTTGCTTATTTTAATCCCGAAAGCAAGTGAGGGATTTATATAATAAACTCTCGAGCAGTGCGAGGGAGTCAATATAGAAACCTGAGTGAAGTGAGTGAATGCAAGCTGCCCAAGACAAAGACAGCTTTATCCCCATGTTGGATACTCTACTTTTTACACCATCGATGAGATAATTAAAAAACAATTTAGTAAAATATACTATAACTCATATACTATATTAGAGTATCCAACTATCACTAAACATGTTTTGAGTCGCCAGTTTAAATTTTGAATAAACTTGTTTAATGATTTTTTTTACGCTACTTGCTCATTAATGCCTTTTTATATGTCATACAACCATCACCTAAAGCAAGTCATTCTGTCCCTAAGGGTCTATGGGCGTTCAATAGGGAATAATGAGATTTAAATTTGGAACGACAAAAACCATTATTAAAAAAAACACACATTAGGTGAATTAAAATATACGTGCATCAAACAAATTTATTCAAAAATCAAACTGGCCACTAAAACCTAAAAAGGAATAAAATTTAGTATCTACAAACAGACGAGTCTCTAAAAAAAGTAATAAAAGATGTAATTTAATTTAAACAATTTTTTTTTTTAATTTAATCTATAGAGGTGTGAATTTTGTTTGTTTCAAATCTCAAAACATGTCCAGTGATAGTTAACATTAACATTTAAATAATACAAATTTTCTCTAATATATAACTTGTTTCAGTGTAATCTCTTTTAATTATCTCACAAAATATGTAAGAAATACAGTATCCAACATGGGAATAAAGCTGTCTTTGTTTTGGGCGCTTGAATTCCTCACTTCACTCAGGTTTCTATATTAAATCTCTCAATACTCGGGAGTTAATTATATAAAACCCTAGCGTTCGGGATTAAAACTTAGCAACCTTCGTTTCGTTCGAAATTCAACATGGCGCCCGAGACTTAGACATTGTTTTATCCCTTAGTCACACAATCTTCTATTATATCAATAAACACTATTGTGAGCTGTGCGATATGAGCCACTTTTCAAGTTAGTGTGTTAAAGAATTATCACTTTATCATTTCTATCATTCCAGAGACTTATTTTATTACAGATATTATTTAATTCCATTTATTCTCCGATGACATGTCCAAAACAGAATTTCAATTACATGCAACATGAGTGGTGCATAGGGAGTTACATTGCCTTTGCACTTGTAGCAAAGCTGGTGAGGCAGGAAAAATGTAGCTCCGTACGGCTTATCTCTCCTCGACGGCCGACGTGGGGAGCCTGCTCTACATTTTAAAGGATTACACTACTTGTGTACTGCACCAAGATTTTATTTTTAAATCTTAATAAAATCCGGTTTGAAAAAGTTGGCAATATTGTGCTGAAATGCATTAAGAAAATTGTGAGTTCGTAGTAGGTTTTATAAATGTATTACTCACTAGCTTTTGCTCATGTTTTCGTTCGCGTGAATGTCGGTTATAACAGACGTGAAGATGAAGTCGAAGCCAGATAAAAAGTAGTCTATGTCTTTTCTTGGGGTTCAAGCTTACTCCGTACCCATCAAAATCTGTTCAATTGTTTGAACGTGAAAGCGTAATAGACTGACAAAGTTACTTTCAAACTTGGATTTTCAAACGTGTATTTAGCATGTAAAGAAATTAAATTAATTTGAATTGAAATATTGCATAATGTTGAGTCAATTCTTTCGTTTTCAGGGCTTGCTGGAAACATTTTCTATGTAGTGATAAAAATAAAATATCTTTATATTTTATTTTTATGACGAATTGCTGCTGTAGACGCAACCAACGCCGAAGATAAGACATTGGCTATGGGTATAATATAAGACAGCTCTATGAATAGTGGGTGGTTGTATTAACTTATCTAAACCACAGTCTAATAACCCATTTGGGGTCACTGTGTGGTTAGCCGTAATTGTAATTAGTCACATTAAGGTAAAGGAGTCGAATTGCATTCATGTTGAGAAATTCCTATAAATAGGTACCTATTTCATAACCATCAAAGATATAATTAGTCAGCCCTTCATACATAAATTACATCGTAAATCATCATTAAATGACTAGCATAGAACATCATAACATAACCAGCGTTATAATGTTCCCACTGCTGGGACTCAAGCCTCAGACCAGGAAAGGGAATGGGCCTTAATCCACCACGACAGCTACTATTCCAGTGCGAGTTGGTGGATAAATGAATACATGCAGTCATCAAAGCATCTGGACATTGGCCTCCCCAAGTTTTTTAACAACGAACGGTGCTATGCATCTCGCATCCATCAGATTCCCGCGACCCTCACGAGGTCATCGGCCCACCTTGTGGGAGGCCTTGTTGGTCTTGTGGAATAATAATCTTCTTATGATGTAGAAAATAAAAACAAAAATGTGAAATAAACTGACCACGGCCGTTGTCAAACGCAGACACAGTCGAATCTTCTACGTCTTTGCTAATTATATTAAGTATTTAGACTTAAATGCCGATCGTTATCACTCTGAATTTGCACTTACCACGAATCCCAGAAGCATCTGCAGCGCACTGAGCGAGTGACCATTAGCGGAGATCTGAAGATATGGTAATAACAAGGAGAGCGCAGCCTGCGAACCAAAACGGCTTCGTACACAAGCTAACTGCTTCGTTAAATATCTTGCCAACTAGATAGTTCTTATTTCTACTTTTAGAAATCTCCTACAAAGGATTTTCATTACTGGTTACGTTAATTCAATTTACCCACCAAACTGAAATCAGTGCTGGTCGCTGTGTGTTTGAATTCAAAACATTGTAAAATTAATCACCATCATCATGATTTCAGCTGAAAGACGTCTACTATTGGACATAGGCCTCCCCCAAGTGTCGCCATCACGACCCGTCCTGTGCAATCGCATCCATCGAATACCCGCGACCCTCACCAGAGCATCGGTCCACTTTGTGGGAGGTCTTCCAACGCTGCGTCTTCTAGTACGTGATCGACACTCCAGAACCTATTGTCCCCATCGACCATCTTTTCTGCGAGTAATGTGCCCTGCCCACTGCCACTTAAGTCTGGCGATTCTTCGGATTATGTCAGTAACCTTGGTTCTCCTACGGATATCTTCATTTCTGATAAGATCACGCCAGGAAACTCCGAGCATAGACCTTTCCATTGTCTTTTGGGTGACTTTATGGGCTATGTATACCGGTACGCGGTCGCCACTCTAGAACCATAGGGCCACATCCACCATCTGTTCTGCGAGTAATGTGCCCTGCCCACTACCACTTATGAACCAAAAAAAAATAACTAGGCACTAAATACTTACAGCTTTGTTAAGAATTACGTTATTTATATCTTTACTAAGAAAAATATATGGAATTAATATTTTAAAATGAATTTCAGATTACCAGGGACGAAGTAAAAGAATGTAGAAACAAAACAAACCGAGTCAAGCACGAAACAAAAGTACTTTAAAATATCAAGGGCTTGGTCTCGTGCATCCCGTCGCCTGCAGCGGCCCAGCGACCGTCGCGTCTTGGCCTCCCATCGCCGACTCCACTTCAATTTGCGCCCAACCGCACTCCCAACAGAATTCAATTACGAGTACATGAATAAACATTCCTTTTTTCCTTTGCACGCCAACTTTGTTCGGATATGTATCGAGTGTAAGTGGAAAACTGTAGTTGAGTGAAAAATACTGCACTACACACATATTTTAAACGAAAAATATCACTTCATTGTTCACATTTTCAATATCCATATTTTTCCTGCAAATATTTTTATGACTATTTCATACACAGGCTAAAACGCTTTGAAACAAGCTTTATGCGTAAAAATATTTTTGGTAAAAGTACAATAGAAAAAATGTAAGGTCGTTTATACCTCCATAAACCCAACGATCCAATACATCAGGAAAACAATAACCCTGGTGTTTCACACTGAAGTAGACATATGGGAAATGGACAAAAAATATATTCGAGCGGAACCGTTGGAATTCTAAAGCAATCCATTACGTGAAGCAAAAGCAAATCCCGACGAACGATGCGCTATAAATCCGCAGTCGATGACAGATCTCGCGCGCGCGCAGCACCCCACCGCCCGCGCAGCACCCCACCGCCCGCGCCGCCACACTGCCTTTAACACTTTATATGAAAATGTTAAATTGAACTTGATTTACAACAGCGCCGTAAGTCATGTCATCGTATTTGCATAACGTATGTACTGCAGCATATCCTGTTTTATGCATAAGGCAACTTTATTTATATTAACTGGTACCGCAGCAAGTCTTTATAAGTACATAACAATTTTAGGAGTGTTATTGTCCGACGTAACAAAGAGATTTAACGCAGTATATCTACAAAATTGTCATTTTATTCTGTATTGCTACTGCGTTCTGAAACGATAATGACGTAATAATAAATTCAGTGTACCTGACTGCGAAGGACACGCACATCTCAAACTGTTTTATTATGAATAACTGAGCCAAGTCCAAAGATTCGAGCTGTGCTATTTTTCAGCTGACTGAAGAGAACTGAACAGTATTGAGAAAATCATGATAACCGATGCCAAGTTTGCCACCTTTCAATATGCTGAATTCGGAATATCATTGTGGATAAGACATTCACTCAAGGCCCAACGCTTGGGAATCTTTCAGAATGAAGTTTAAAAACAGTGCGAGTTTTTACCATTTCTAAACTCTTTTTTTTGTAGGTGGGAAAATCATCCATTGACATCCCCCGCTCTTGGGCGGTGCGAGAAAGCGTGTCAAACTTTTACTGACTAAAATCCACTCCTGTTCCATCGTTGCCTTTCATACCAGGGCCGAGTCTTCCTTTCAGAATCAGACCTTTGGACCCAGTAGGCTTCGACCCTGCTGGGACCCTACGGTTTGCTGACATCTCTTTGAGGCGCGCGTGGAACAGTACGCGCCGTCGACGACTTGGGCTTGGACCGGACGGTTACCCGACAGTCGGACAGTGAGCTACCCATTGCTCGCCGTCAACAAGCCCGCGCCTACGTTGGCCGGAAATCGGGATCTGAATCCTGGATGGCAATCTGGATGGCTGGGGCGTGAGGGCCGCGCCCTCACGCGTGCACGTGCAGCCGCCTCCTTTGCTAGCATTACTGCTTCGCAGAAGGAGGCGACCGCCTGCCACTCCTCCTCGCTTCGGACCATGGCTTGTACCAAGGCCCATCGCGATCGATAGTTGCCGCCGATCTCCCCCACGAGGACACGGCGGTGATCTGCCCAAGCGGGGCACACCTCTACCGTGTGCTCCACCGTGTACGCCGGCACGGTGGCACCCAGGCGTCACTTCTGCACGAATCCGGTGCAGGGAAACTTGGTATAATTATTCTCTAATATCCTGGGCACTGGGTACTTTTTATCCCGGAAAAGTATATAAAAAAAAACAAACTTAATTTTGCGGTTTAATCCTAGGGATTACTGTACCAACCGCAAACAATAAGTTTGTCGTAGGTTACGTCACCCGCAGTGGAGTTCACCAAGGGGCGCTGCACACGGCTAAGATACTATAATATTTTATCTTAATATACAAAATCGCTCGCCATATAATTCAATGGACTATCACACACGACGAAGATAATAAATAATATTTCAAATTTACGTATCTCAAAAAACCTAATAAAACCATTATCGACTTCTACGCGGACGAAGTCGTGGGCAATAGCTAGTAATTAATAATACTGTTCACATTTTAAACCACATATACTAAAAATATAAAACTATCCATTTTGACAGCTCAAAGGTAGACTCACAGCTACAGAAATCTGGAAGGCACTTCATCGTAACCAGAAGCTAATGGCATTCGGGCGGGTACTCAGTGCTCACTTAATTAAGTCAGTAGTGAACGAGTTGCGAGCCACATGTTGCGAGCCCTCCACCACGCTCACGGCACGCCACTACTCGCTAAGTGCGGTAATAAAGAACATTCTGCTTCAAGCACAGACTTCATTCCCTCCGTCGATGATTATAAAGTTTCGCAAGACTCCAACTTTGCTGTTATACTTACACGCATATTTGTTCTTCCTGAAGTATCGTCAAGGGTTTTCTTTATAGGAAACTGAACTCTGGCTGCATAATTGTTCGAAAGAATTACCACGACCCTGGAACACAAAGGGCAACTAACTGGTAGACAGTAAAAGTCTGAAACTCCCTCTCGTTCCGAGCGAGCCAAAAAAAGAATTAATTCCACTACAATGATATATGTATTTTCAGGTCTATTCAATCTAGTTTCTGAAATTTTACGCTGGAGACTGCATTAACCTCTATTCTACGAAGAACTGACGTCATTGAGTGTTTCTGCAGCCTACACCTTACCATTTGCACCATCGCACCGTGATTCTGAAGTACAGCGAACTCGAGCGTCCTAATAAAACTGAGTAAACCCCTCACAGCAACGAGTTAATTTACTCCAATGACGATGTTTACCTTTTAAGGCTAGGTGCTTTTTTCAAGCCTCTTTTAAGTGCCAGACGGTTTTATGACTTTTGCGTAAGCACAACGTTGGTTAAGCAGACAGTCTGTGTTACATAGCTTAATTTACGAAGAGTTTTTTTGATTTCCAATTTTAACTTTCCACGAGGTACAGTTGTAAATTATGCTGAAATATTTTCAAGACTGTTGGTTGCCTGCCTGTACGTAGTTATTAATTCAAATATATGTTAGTATTGTTGCCAGTGATGACATATGGCACTAAAACATGTTCGCTTACAATGGGCCTCATGAGAAGGCTTACAGTCACCCAAAGGGCAATGGAAAGGGCAATCCTCGGAGTTTCATTGCGTGATCGTATCAGTAATGAAGATATCCGCAGGAGAACCAAGGTTACGGACATAGCCTGAAGAATCGCCAAACTTAAGTGGCAGGGCACATTGCTCGCAGAACAGATTGTCGATGGGGACGAAAGGTTCTAGAATGGCGTCCACGTACCGGAAACCGCAGCGTTGGAAGGCCCACAAGGTGGACCGACGACCTGGTTAGAGTCGCGGGAATGCAGTGGATGCAAGACGCACAGGATCGGTCGTTGTGGCGTCGCTTGGGGGAGCCGTATGTCCAACAGTGGACGTTTTTTGGTTGAAATGATGATGATAATGATGCATCGACGCAGGATATTTTCAAATTATCTTCTATAAAGTTTACTACATAACCACGCTGCTCTGCTTCGCCCTAGTTGAGACGCTCCCTTGAACTGCACCTTCGATTTTTCTATAAACTGATGAATCAACATAAGCATCAATTCAGGACTTGCAACAAAAATTACGTTTTACTTACATGTGTGACCACATATAGGTAAACTTTTTTACAACCACACCAATTTTGTTAACCGCCAGAACTGTTTTAAGTGTTTCCCAAGATGATAAACAGAAGCTCCTATGGTGCGACTCCGTCTGTCTGTTACAGCTGCTTATTTCAGGAACTACTCTTGACAAAATCTCCTCGGCCTCGTGAATATTTAATATTCATTTAAATAGGAGTTGAAAAGGAGCCGTTGAAATGTCAAAGCGAGCTTACAAAGTCAAACAGTAGGTATTATATCAAAGAACTTCATTTGGCCATTTCATACATAATATCTATTTTAGTTTCATAATTTTCAACTTTTAATTGTTTCAAGATTAAGCCGCGGCGTCATCTGAAATTAGCAGTAATCTACACTACTGCAAATTTCAGATGCCGCGGTCACCGTCGACAAAATTGCATTCATATCATATCCAACACGCATAATAAATTTAATAAAAATACAATTTAAGTGTTCAACCCAACTACAGAAATACCTGAAGATACTTGATATCGAGAATCTCTATCGAACATCCACTACATTTAAAGTACGATCTCCGGAAGTTCGTATCCAGAGAAACAATAGAAAATGGTTTCCCTGCTATGAATGTATTCTCTGTATTTATCTCAGTGGAGTCTCTGCAGCGTATAGCGTTTCCAGGTAGCACTAAATCGTTCTCTTCAACGATTGGTACGTTCTACGTGGTGCTATAAATCCTACTCCAATCGACGTGACCATTTCTCATTGCTAACGATCGATCCTCTCATTTAAATCTGCCCTTGTCTGTAAGTATCCAACCTACTTACGCCACCTTTTTTCCATCGTCTCCACTTTAATTAGAAATGGGTTCCCAGTTAATTTCCTTTTTATAGAGCTCGAGGCGTTATCAATCTTTTAACTTTCGTTGATTAACACTCAGGCTTAATTAAGTGTACTTATTTACTTTTTTGTTATTATCCCAGGAAGTGTAGCTTAACTATAGCTTTTAGATTTGTAGCAATATTTATAGAAAGTAATCTTTAAGTATTATTATAATGAAATACTGCTGAGACGAGATCACGTTTCTTATTCAAGCGAAAAACGATTTGATGATAAAAGCGTACAAATATATCTCCAATATCACAATATCATTGAAATCTCCGTTGAGAAAAATCAAATTATCACAGATCTGCGAAGAATTGTGTATTTATTCGTCGGACCCTTTCAGGGGATCGTATTAAGTCGCCTGCTCACTTACGTCCTTGCGTCCTCGCGTCCTTCTCCCTAACGAGAGCAGTCACAAGGATGCCGCAGGGGACGAGTCACGTGCGACGTATTGAAATAGGACGCTCTAAATAAACTTTACTTTCCATGGCCCACTTCCCAAAATTCCAGAGAATTGTATTTCACCGAAGCCGTTTATTGCGACTGTAAAACCTTCCACACAACAACACAGGCAATAAGCGAACATCAAACGGAGCAATATATGTACCTACTCCGATATCAATGGAAAGGTTCAGTATACAGAATGTGAGAATGAATTAGGTATACTGAATGATTATAGCTATTTTCTCTCTTTTACTCATTTGTACTAAGGAGGCATCTGAGGAACGATAATAATATGTTCTACATTTACGGAGGGGCTAGTCTCTTGATAACTAATTTAAGCCTCCTTTCCAAATGTCGCAATAGTTTCCAACTAACCAGGGCCCTCCTTGCGTGCACTTGCGTATCGCATAACGGGATGGGATAATCGTCGGTTGCTAACACCGGTAACACGTTTCATGAAAAGTGTCTAAGGAGCCTCTGCGAGTAGACTTTGGCCCCTCATACGCCTTCTAAAGGACCCCAGAATTCTGAGGTATATAAAGACATCATTATGTTCTACATTTACATTGTTGTTTTGGGTACAATGATACCCGGTCTACAATGTCCTCTCATACATTGAAATTGTAATATGGACATATTCTAAAATCAATCTTTTTTTTTTAAAGTAGCCATGCAGTTTCTTACCGGTTCTTCTGGATCTAACCGTACACTAGCGTCTCACGTTCTATAAGTGCCTATGTAGTCCTAGTATATGAAATGAAAAGAGTTTTGAAATTAATTTGAATTTCCGCAAACAAAAACTCTTCAACAATTATTCAAAATTAGGTAAAACTGTTCTGTTTTTAGTTACAAAAGTTATACCTCTCCATCGCAACCACAGCCCAAAACGATTGCAGGACGATAAGCGATAGTAAGCGATAGCGCAGTAGCCACCTGTGAACAAATAATGGCATGCTGTGTGGTTTATTACAGCAATATTGTCGCAATATTGTTCACTGTCGCGGTTATATCTGACCAGCAGGACGTAGGTACTATGGACATTGGCGTAATGATGAAGTTCTAAATTATCTAGAACTTCGGGTCGACTCTTCCGCTAGCTAGGTCTGAAATTTAGAGTATCATTGGCGGCTGTTTAATGTTGTTAGCGTTAGTATAGTAAGCACTACAGCGTAGGTGCTTGTAGGTAGCTAAGTAGGATACAGAAGGATAGCTAGAAGGGACATGTCAATTTTTCCATTCCAAAACAGATAGTATAATTTAGGTATCTTCAAGCTTAGAGTGAAGAGGCTCTTAATAAACTAGTGGCTTCACTTCAACGTTTGAGTCACTGCTTACCATCAGGTGGGATCGCAGTAGTACTAGTTTATATGATTTAAAAAAAAGATAGAACAGATATTCAGTATGCTGCCCCCCTAACCAAGTTACAATCATTTGGTTCGCGCCGAACGCCTCGAGTAGGCCACGCCTTCGATTCCTTTGTTCTGACCACGTGACTAAGCGTTGAGATGACGTCAGAACAAAGGAATCGGAGGCGTAGCCTACTCGAGGCGTTCGGCGCGAACGATACGATTGTAACTTGGTTAGGGGGCCTGTTATTGCTTTCGTTATAAAAACATTCAATACTTAAGATTCGTAAGCCTCTCAACAAATAAACTGCAGTACTTTGACTACGTATAAAATCTTAAACCCGAAATTTTCATTTACGTCAGTCACATTTCGCATCATGAGTTCGCGTCCGTGACCCGGGAATCTCCGACCCTCTCTGTTTTACGTGTTCCACTAAAATTACACGACCTCCCGATCCAAGACTTTCTTTTTAAGGAAACGTCGTTTAATTTAAATGTGAGCAAATCCCTGACGGACTGTGGGAAGGAAATTAAATAGTCTCAAACCTCTAAAGTTTTTTTAGCCGTTCTAATGAAGGAGCGACGTTGAGATGTTCAGGGAATTATTTGACAACTTGCTTTGTGCACTTCAAGTTCATACTCCAAGCATAGAAATGAATGAATGAATCATATATTTATTTACAAGAATATAGGTAGCTGACAAGTTCTTAAGATCAACACAACACACAACAAACAAGTTACGATAATTTCGTTTTTTAACCGACATCAAAAAAGGAGGAGGTTCTCAATTCCGTTAATTTTTTTTTTGTTTTGCAAATTTAAAAAAATATATTTATTTTGCTTCCAGATCGGTCCAATTTTTTTAAAAACCAGTTTTGATGATGGGATCCATGAGGAATAGGGGAGGAGGGTTCTCCTCTAATATTACAGGCAACCATATAGTGATTTTTTTATTTCATTGAGAACTTAAGCAAAAAGATCACAGTCAAAAAGTAACAATTGATGAAGTGGAACTGGAGAAGAACGCCGAAATGGCGAACGGAACTTCACCCTCACATAGTATCACATTGAAGATAGTTAAGGCGTATAGCGTATATTCGTACTGCTCGCATAGACGCCCGTCGACCTTTGAAGCTTTACAACTTTACAACCGGCTTTTGAAAGAAAGAAAGAAAGAAAGAAAAATATTTTATTTGGCACACGTACATAGATACACACAATGTAGAAACAACATGTAAACACTTAAGAAAATAGGAAAATAAAATAACTAACATTGTGTGTCTCGCGCCTGTTTGAAATTTGTGGAATTGAATTGAGAACTCATTCTATTGTTGTAATTTGTGTTTATAGAATTCTTAAATACAATTATTCAGTATTTTATGATAAGCTTGACATTGTTTTGAATAGGTTATGTTTGTCAAATAGGGAAAAAATTGTTGTATGTGGTGTCAACCTAGCAGGCTTAGTAGTAACACTTACGATCATTTCGCTCATAACATACGAAGAGGATGTAAAGCTGAAATTATAGACCTCATTCTTTCTGATCATACATCACAAACACTCAGGGTTCCCATTAATAGAACATGCCGCTTAAAATTCTGGAAAATTGTAAAAAAAGACTACTCCACAGAGAACCTCAAAAAATTTCGAGAATGCATTCGAAGTTTAACTTTTAAGGATGTATTTGAAAGTAACGTTGCCAATATAGCTTACAAAGGATTTTATAAAACGTTTTCCCTATTTGTATATAAATACTTTGCTTCCCTGATAATTAAATTATTATTATATTATACTAACTTCTAGCGACTTCGTCCGCGTGAATGTTTGTTATTGCGGACGCTAAGTCAAAGATGGATAACAACAAGCTTATGTCCATTCTTGGAGTTCAAGCTTCCTCCATACCAAATTTCATCAAAATCGGTTCAGTTGTTTAACCGTGAAAGCGTAACAGACAGAGTTTTTTTTTATATTAATGATAGGCTCGCGTTTGACCACCATCTCACCTGATGGTAAGCGATGATGTGGTCGACGATGGAGCACACTTGCCTAGAAGTAACCTACTCACTCTTGACTTAAAGACCCCTAAGTTGTAGCTATCAGGAAACACAGTTACTTTCATATCTTTAATATTAGTATGGATATTTAGTAAGCAAGCTGAAACGTTCTAAAGTAACATTCGCCTGACCACCGCACCGTGCACTAGCACTCCACATAAGCATAGTCTATTATAAAAGCACAACTGGCTCGGCCCTACCGAATATAGAAATGACGAACGTCCCATATATTTGCATCTTAAAAGAGCAAAAGTTTCCCCATACGAGTGGCTGAGTTTTATAAAAGGTTCCTAACGCTAAGGACACACTTTACCAAATGTGGGTATTTCGGCAATGAAAACAGACGGAATATTATATCAGGAGTCTTACCATGACGTGGCAAAATGTCAAGCGAGCGAGCGAGGAAGAGGGATGGAACTATAATATAATAATATAATATTCACACAACTATCACACAACGCCGTCTAGTCCCAAGGTAAGCAGAGCTTGTGTTATGAGTACTAGACAACTGATAAACATACTTAAATATTTCTAAATACATACATATTATAGATAAATTACACTCAGACACAGAACAAATAATCGTGCTTATCACATAAACATTTGTCCTGGATGGGAATCGAATCCACGACCTCCGGCATAGCAGTCAGGATCACTAACCACTAGACCAACAGGCCAGTCAAACACCTTATTTATATAGCTCCATCCCTTTAACAATTCAGTTTCGGTCGTCAAATGGATCTCGTGGTAGGGCCTCAGGTCAGAAAAAATAAAAAATCGGTGTAATTGACTTGTCATGTCTATACGTCACGAATGTCGTGTTTTACTACCACAGTAAACAATATAATAGATAGGCAGGTACAGTAAGCCGCACGTATGTGTTAACAAAACTAGTTTAGCTGGCCTCGGCATTCTATCGCAACTTTATGCTAAACTACGCTGGGCCAGCTCAGGGTTACCAAGTCTTACTACCAAAGCCTACACCCGGTTGACTGTAGATTCAAACAAATAATTTCGATAACTCAAATATATGTTGTAATAATAACGATTACAGAATTAATATTTTACCTACAGCTACGTAGGCGTTTTTTTTTTAGGTGAGAAAAACATCTAATGACAAATCCCGCTCTTGGGCGTAACGGGAGATAGTGTCAGACTTTTAGACTGAAAACCTACCCCTGTTCCTTCTTTGCCTTCGTCCTAGGGCCTCGGGTTTCACTTTCACACCACCCGTGGCCACAGTAAGCTACGTAGGCGTTGGGATTTAAGTTATAACTAAAATATACATATTAATATCACATCACACTTTATTATAAAGGCGATAGTTTGTTAGTGGGTGTCTATGTTTGTTACTTCTTCACGCTCGAACAGCTGAATGGATTTGGATGAAATTTGGCCCATAGGTATATACAGAAATAGCATATAGTATTTTTTTATACTTTTTATTTCCTTGGGACCATTTTCTCCTAACACGCGGGCGAAGCCGCTGGAAGCAGCTAATAATATTAATAAGGCCAAATCTTGTATGTGTGTATATGTATGTACGTTTGTTACTTCGTCTCGCTTGAACACCTGAACGGATTTCGATGAAACTTGGTAGACAGGTAAACCACATCCTAGAATAGCTCACAGGATACTTTTTATCTCGGGAGTCTGTTCGCTTGGGAAATTTTTGAGAATGCTGATTATAGCTAATAACTAAAATAAAGCAATCGCGTTAGTCCGCACTGGGCCTAATAGAGGCCCAACGCGCCGCGCGGGAGAGTGCTGGCCGCAAAAACTTGTTCTACCAGCTTTATCACATCGTCCCTCCCGCGCCGCACAAGTTATTATAATCTGACGACCCATTCAAATGAAAGCTGAGCCCGAGGGAGGCTGGGTACATATAAAGCTGTGAAAATCTTGCGGGCACCCCGTGGGAGAACAATCGCTGCCTGTCCCTCCTAAGATAGGCACGTGTGTGATTTGGGCTTCATTGTGCTACGTTATAAAAAGGTTCTTTTTGTGTATTATGAAAACCCAAAGCCCTTTCCTTGAGCGCTTTGGAAAGAAAGGCCCAACTCGGCCCGAGTGCTTTTAAAGGGCGAGAATATCGAATAGATGTTATTATACCACAAGTCCCTGCCTCTATGAATGCATGTCATAATGAAAAATATATTCCGACTACGAATACGAAATACATTATGTACGGGATATAGTTTAGTATTATAGTACGGAAAGTCTCCCAGAGTATTCTGGGCATGACATGTATGTCACTGTACTTATTAAAATAAAATAAATGAAATCTTGTAGGATTTTTAAGCCCCGACCAATAAATAAGGGTGTTATAAGTTTGACTTGTGTATCTGAGGATCTGTGTGTCTGCCTGCGGTATCATGGCTCCTAAAAGGATGAACAATTTTGATTTAATATTTTTTTTTTGAATGGTTACTTGATTAAGAATGTTTTTGAAGCAACTCCCATAGGTCTGACAGCTTCGATATTCTATTACTTCAATGATATTACATGATCATAAATTTAACTTTCAATAATTCGATTGATGTATTTTGATATACGTACTAGAAATAAAAAAAAAAAAAAAACAGTACAATGCTTGGTGACCTCAATGGTGAAATCGTTGGATCCGACTCGGCTGGGCAGCGTTCGGGAAGCTGTGCGGTATCTTCTTGCCCAATATACCACAGTGTCTCAAGACGAAAGTCTATGAACAATGCGTGTTACCAGTGATGATGACATATGGCTCCGAAACGTGGTCGCTTACAATGGGCCTCATAGGGCTATAGTTCACCGGGACACCATGGCGGCTAGACCTGTCGCCGCTACCAACAAAATGTATACAGCTCTATAGAGAGTTACTCACCTGGTGTCCGTTTGGTTGCGCAACCAATTTGGTAGCGTGACCAACTCGGACGCGTGCACTTAAGGTCCATTTTTATACTGTCTCAGTGTGGTGTAGTGACTCTGGTGTTTGTATGGTGTCTAGTTTGATAGCTGACGGACACCATGGCGGCACAACTGGTCGTGCCGCAATGTTGCCGCGGTGAAATATAGCCTATAAAGTCACCCAAAAGGCAATGCGGAGTTTCCTTGCGTGATCTCATCAGAAATGAAGATATCCGTAGGAGAACCAAGGTTACCAACATAGCCAGAAGAATCGCCAGACTTAAGTGGCAGTGGGCAAGACACACTATTCGCAGAAAACATGGTCGATGGGGACGACAGGTTTTGCAGTGTCGACCACGTACTGGAAGACGCAGCGTTGGAAGACCTCCCACAAGGTGGACCCATAATCTGGTGAGGGTCACCAGATTATGGGAATCCGATGAATGCGAGACGCACAGGACCGGTTATTATGGCGACACTTGGTACAGCCTAGGTCCAACAGAAATGATGATGTTTATGATAGTTATCTGAAAAAAAAGATTAGGAATCTAGACATAGCCCTCCGCAAGTGACGTTACAACGACCGATCCTGTGCGTCTCACATTCTCAATTCAGAGAGTGTTTAAAGAACAAAAGCAAGTTTATATTTCACCTCAGTCGAGGTGGCGTGTTGTATCCTCCGGTGACAGCGGGCGTGAAAGCTCCACGTTTAAATAAAATAAAATCAAACGCTGGTAGTTTTAAAGGCTTCGACGCGCCTCGTGAACGACGGAAATGCCTGCAGTCTCACATTGTTGTTCATTTTTTAAATATCTCTCTTTTTTTTCAAGCTTTCTTTCAATGCGCACAATCTCGAATTTTCCTGGAATGTTACGAGCAAAATAAATTTTTACTTCGTTATTTTCTTCTTTTTAAAACTGTATAGTATAAGTAGCCTTTTATAACCTAGCCAATAAAAATATATCTATGGTTAGTTGAGTGGTAAGCATTTCTTAATTTCATGTATATATATAGATACGAATAATATATACGTGTGTAAGTACTGTATATAGTAAATCATGTAGAATATCATCTACTATGCATATATATCTATGAAGAATATATATTCGTAGGTCGTGTGATTAATTATTTAGTATTTCATTAGTTAAGATTGCAGTACTAATTAATAATGCGCTGTTGCTACGCCGCCTACGACGTAGACAGGCACGTAGCACGTCGGCGCTACGTCGCAGATTCAGGAAACACCATGCTTTAGGGTCAATTCACACCGAAACGCGATGCGACAGTGCACGAAGAGTGACTCAAAATATAACTTTAATTACTACACGAAAAGATACACATTTCAGATGAGATGCCTCGCGGCGCGGCGATTCTGAATTCTGACAATGAAATGTATATATTTTCGTGTAGTAAATAAAGTCACATGTTTTGAGTCGCTCTTCGTGTAGCGTCGCATCGCGTTTTGGTTTGAACTGACCCTTCAAACAGTGATTATCAACCTTTTTTTGACCGGGGACAAGAAACTAGTTAATTTCCTTGCCTGGCTCACTATTCGGTCATGGCAATGCCGTCCGCTGATGCTGTCATTAGGTCCCTACTTGAACAGGTAACAGAGCACGTGACGCAGAAAGGAAGATAGGACATGGTGAAGAGACGCCGCACAAACATTGAAGATCGGTGACTGCTCGGCGATCAGCAGGGGCTGCCTGGCGGTAGGCAAGCTCGTTAGCCTGATACAATAAATTGCGTCGCGCACTGGCCACCGCATATTTCCACACTAGAGTGGAATACACTACCTACATTGTGATTCTACAAGCGGTAAGGGTAAGAACGGGTACTCAACTTAGTGTGCAACACTAGTGCGCCTGACCATCAATGATTGCATCTCCGCTTACCATCAGGTGGAATCGCAGGATTCTCCCTTTTTTAACGGAGGTTTGAGGGACTACACCCTGTTCAGCATACCTCTGAAATTATAATGGTAAACAAATTTTAAACCACTTTTTTTATCATTATTTATAGACTTGCGTTTGACCACCATCTCAACTGACAGTACGTAAGGCGTCCATTACACGGTCATGCAAGCGTCAATCAAAACCATCAATCATGAATGATGTTTGAATGACGGAATTTTATCGCCATACGTTTTTCGTCAGTCAACATATTTGACTATGACAAAACTGACAGCAAAACCTATCGTGTAATGCGCGCCTAAGAGTCACCTGTGGGTTTATATCATGTAGTGCTCTTTAAACCAAGTCCAAAAATACGTTATATTCTCATGTTTATTCAATGTAAAATATACATATGTGGGTATATTATGTTGTTCACAAGGCCCACTTGGTGGGGCCTTCGCATATAATGAAATTAATTAGGGGAACGCAAACATGACCAGCTTTATTGAAATATCACGCGCAGTCGTAAAAATAAAACGTGAATGTGTAATATTACCAATCTACTTATATCTATCTATATAATAAAAGGAGAAACTGACTGACTGACATATCAACTCACAGTCGAAACTACTGGGATTATGAACGTGAAATTTTACACAAGGCTTCCTTTTATGATGCAGGCGAGCACTAAGAAGGGGACTATGAAAATTCATTTTTTAGGGGTTTTTCTTAAGGGTGGAAATCATCCAATGACTTCTCCCGCTCTTTACTGACTAAAACCACACCTGAGTCCTTCAGTTGCCCTATGTATTCCAGGACTACGTGTTTACTGTTCAGAAATTCCCCGCGGTTCTAGCTAGCGGGAATCTGCCCTGCTGGACCCTTATAGTTTGTGGACATCTCTTTGAGGAGCGCGTGGATCACTATGCGCTGTTGACGACTGGGCTCGGTCTGTTCAATTACCGGATGGCCGGACGGCGACCTACCTATTGCTCAAAGTCTGCAAGCCCGCGTCTATCGTGGCTGGTAGTCGGGGTCGGAATCTCTACTGGTGACTGGGGTGTGAGGATATTCGTTTCCTCAAGCGTGCGGCCTTCTCCTTTCCTAGCATTACTGCTTCGCAGAAGGAGGCGACCGCAACTTTTAAGGGGTAAAAGGTGGAAATTCGTTTGTATGCAAAATTTTATTTGTTGGGCACATATATTATATATTTAAAACTTAGCGTAAATAGAAACCCAAGTAAATTAAACGCCATACATCATACTCGATTCGTACATTTACTTGGCTTTGTTTCAAACAATATCAAAATGAGCAACATCTGCACTTTGCTGAAAAAAAATAGTACACAGAGACAAGTACATACAAAATCTACATGATCATAATATGTGAAAATAAAATGGCCTACATACTGTGGATCAAAGTAGCGCAAAATTGTTGCCTTAAGACAATGAGACGGAGACTAACTAACTCGTGGCAGATTACGAAAGAGCTGGCGGAAAAAACTAGACAGATTTCACCAGAAAGGAAAGGAGGAATCAAAGGCTTCACGAAAGATGGAAAGAGTGGAGAGGCCTATGCTAGGAGTGATAAAGGTTAACAAAACATAAAAATAAAAGCCATCAGAAATCGTTAGCATCATATTTATCCGTCTAAACATTAAATAACAATGACATTTTTTATTATTCAATAAAATTTTGTGACATACTCGTAAGTATCAATAGAACTCGCATTTATTCCATTAGTGTACCTTTTATGTCTAATTTTAATACTGGAGAATAAAATTAAATTACGAGCCTCTCAAATGGACGTTTGATTGTAAACAGAGCTATACAGTGGGATTTTTTCAAAAGTGCGGAGATGGCTACGTCCGAAACTATAACAAAAACATCGAAAAATACTCAAAAATGTCTCGGTTCCTATTTTCATAAAAACTAAGACCAAATTATTGAATTTTTGAAACCCGTTGGTTTTAGAAAATAACACATACTGTATTATTTCACAATTTGATAAAGCCCCTAATAAAATCAAATTCTAAGAAATTATGACATAAGGCAACTAAAAGAAACAGCATATTTTAAACAAAATATCATTTATTTTTCCTAACGGTACCTAGTTCCAATATTGGCATTTTTTTAGATATGGATAACGTAAATGGAGCAAATTTTCATGTTAACTGTCGTTAAATAATTATTTGACGGGGTCTTGAATAATATTTTCATTCTCATAATTTCGAAATTGACCACATACGCCAAATTGAAAAAATCAGCCTATATAAGTCAGTACTAAATCGCTTAAAATGTATGTATTTGTTATTGATACAAATAAAATACGATTTCAATGTACGATGTAGAAATAAAAAGGTTATTATGGAAATGCTGATATCCGAATCGTTTGTAAAAATAATATTGTGTGAAAATGACCTTTCAAAGTCAAGGGCAAAATAAATGTATGCGAGTAGTCACATGACTGAATCTAAACTACTGTAACGAATACTGTATTTACTGTATCGTAGAAAATGGTTCGTTTTGAGACAAGCTGCTTGCAGCGGCTTCACCCGCGTTAAAGTAGAAATTGGCTTACATGGGTTTACATACGCTCGGGAGAAAAAGGGACAAGACATGGTCTACCCCTGTAGCAAGTTTCATCGAAATCCACACCCACACAAACTTGTTGTAAATTATTTTTTAATACACTTACTCGAAAACCCGCTCTTATCCCACTGCTTTTAGGCACGCAATAGACTGTTTTCCGCATTAGTGCAGAAAAGTGCGCGTGCTCTCCCCGTGTGTCGACCCCCACCAGTCGCCGGTCAACCCCCGTTTATTCATTTCGTAAGTGTATTGAAAAATGTCGTTTGATACACGTGCAAGTTTATCACTGCAGCCCTCGGCTCCATAACAATAACATATAACTGTCTTTATAATATTAGTGTGAATTAGTATGACTGACTTCTGCGAGCAGCTTCGCCCGTGTAAAAGTAGAAAATACCCATAAATGCCTGTCACTCAGTGATAGTATTTTGACTGGCCTGTTGGTCTAGAGGTTAGTGGCCCTGACTGCTAAGCCGGAGGTCGTGGGTTCGATTCCCATCCAGGACAAATGTTCGTGTGATGAGCACGATCATTTGTTCTGTGTCTGGGTGTAATTTATCTATATATATATGGATTTAGAAATATATAAGCATGTCTATCAGTTGTCTAATTAGTACCCATAACACAAGCTCTGCTTAGCTTGGGACTAGACGGCGTTGTGTGATAGTTGTGGAATATTATATTATTATTATTATAGTAGCATTTTACTGTGAAGTTTAAAAGTGGCGCCAGTGACTGAAAAGTTGAAGGGAAATCGTTTGTCTTGGTATGGTCATGTAAAGAGGAGAGATGAAACACATGTTACTAAAAGAGTTATGAGTATACATGTGGATGGGTAGAGAGAGAGAGGGAGGCCAAAGAAAAGATGGATGGATTGTGTGAACAGTGATATGAAAGAAAAGGAAGTTAGTGATAGTATGATAGTTGACAGAATAGAATGGAAGAAAAAAACGTGTTGCGCCGACCCCAAATAAGATAGGACAAGGTCAGGAAGATGATGATGATGATGAGTAGCATTCTACTGGTCAAAGAATTCTAAAATCAGTACAATAGTTTTTAAGTTTATTTTTAGAAACAAAAATACAACTCTGTCCGCTTTTTTAATAACAGTATAGACAAAAGAAAAAAAAATCCAAGAAGCGACAAGAATCTAGAAAATTTAACAAAAAGATTTCGTCAAGCAAAAAATCGCTGCTAAGACTAAGATGAAAAGTAAGACGGAGTAAAATACTTACAAAAATATAATTTACACTCGAGAACAAGAGTGGTCATAATTAAGGCTAGCAAATGAAATTAGTACCCCGGTAAAAAAAATGTCGCTCCTTGGGGACTGCTTAGTGTTAATTCAAGAGCTCACTAAAGACACTTAAAAGCGTTGCCCACTTATGAAGCTCCGCAATTTTTCTTAATGAAGTTAAATTAGGAAGGTAGATGTATATAAGCTTGGGGAATCGTTTGTCTTGGTATGGTCGTGTGAAGAGGAGGGATGAAACGCCTGTTACTAAAAAAGTTATGAGTATACATGTAGATGAATGGAGAGGGGGACAAAGAAAAGATGGATGGATTGTGTGATGAGTGATATGAAAGAAAAGGGAGTTAGAGATTCGATAGCGTGACGTGTGACAGGACAGAATGGGAAAAAAACGTGTTGCACCGCCCCCAAGTAATATGGGAAAAGGGCAGGAAGATGATGAAGTAAATACGTGGTTTCGGGAATCTATCATCAAAATAGTTAAAGGATTTAAGTTAGCTGACTCACCTCTGTACGGCCCACCCGCTACAGAAACATTTTGCAATAATAATAATAATAATCAATTTATTTCAGGCAACATGTACCCGCATCATAAGTTATTTAATATACGTATTTTTATGTAGGTTCAGAGAAGGCGAAAGTTAGTTATATATAGTATGTTTGTATGCGTGTGTGTATATTTGTTACGGCTAATTTTATTCCACACATAATTATACAACACAGACACAAAAACAACACAAAAAATAGCAAAAGATTACAATAAAATTTGTATTTTATTTTATTTATTTTTATTGTTGATAGGTTCGCGCTTGACCGCTATCTCACCTGATAGCGACGATGCGGTCGACGATGGAGCGTGCTTACCTAGAAGTAACCTATTCAGTCTTGACTTAAAGACTCCCGGGTTGTAGCCATCAGGAAACACACATTCCGGCAAGGAATTCCACTCCTTAGCTGTACGCACAGTGAATGTGTTCCCAAAACGTTTTGGAATACGAGTAGACTATGTCCCGGAATAAAACATAGGATCCTTTCTAGTAACTAGATTGTGAAAGTGGATCCATATATAAAAATCGATTGATACCTATGGATAAAATTTAAAAATTATATTCAAAGTAAGACTTGGAGTCTGATTTTTATGGTTTGAAGGCTCCTGAAAGAAAGAAAGAAGAAAGAAAAAAGTTTATTCGTACCTCACACATACAGTAGACTATTAAGTATGAAAAAAAACTTTATAACCTGTTCAAGGCTAAAAAGGCACCTAACTCAGCATATGCTACGATATTTAAAAACGATAAATAACGCAGCGCTGTTATTCTGTTAGGGCATACTCACGGAGGTTAAATCAAACTATCTAGGTATCGAAACAAAATAATAAATACAAACATTGATAAAATAAAACATTGGAAAAACAATAAATACATAACATTGGTAAAAAGCATTGGCCAAAGCAAAGTAGGTACATTTTGCCCTAGACATAAAGTTAATTCACCTGTCCTAAGCCTCATAGTTTTTGTCATATTCTCAGCATGTGACTTCTATTTCCAAATACTCGTACGTAATTCCATTCGTTTGTCATTCTGCAGGCGGAAATTAGTTTTTTTTTTATTCGCATCGACTTTTTGTCGCGCGTGCCTTCAGCCTCCTGCCGAGAATTTCTTCCCTCTGTACACTCATTACCGACAGAATTTCCAATCGATTGAAGACAAGCCGAGCAAACATATAATTTGTAAGGTCTAAGAAAGATTTCGCACAACCTCAACCTTCTCTTTGATGAAGAAGGTTTGAATCAGAAAGTCATATTTTTCGCAATGTGGCTATTTACATTAGGTAAACATATTTTTTATTCAGAAGACGGTCCGGAACCAAATTTGTGAAAAGTTACGCTTTGACGTACTCATTAGCATTTGAATTTGTTTCTTCTATTGCTGTAACACTGAATTAGACTAGATCTTAATGAGGAAACACTGAATTGTATTTATTTATTGTATATATTTTGTTTATGTATAGTGTGCTTTCCCTCTTCTAGAGAGGAGGCCTGAGTACCAGCAGTGGGAACATTATAAGGCCGACTATGCTATGCTATGCTATAGTGTGCTGTACACATATCTGTTTAGTATATATTTAGTTTTAAGTTAGATTTAATTTATGTGTTTAATGTTTTGTACATTTAAAGTTCCTCAAAATATGTAAAATTTCTTTCTAACTCATATGGTTTGCTGTAAGAAAACCCAGTTGTGGGTTAAGCTCGCCTATGTACATCAACTGTCCTATTTTTATTGATTATATAAAATTGTGTGTACAATAAAGAATTGACGCGTGGATATCAACAATTCAACATCAAATCTTTTGTCTAATATGGGGTCGTGTTATAAACTTTTGAACATAATAATCCGCTTATAAAATAGCGAAAACGAACAGTATTTTCCCACCCTAATGGGCTTTCAAATAACTTCCGACGTTAAGACAATAAAATATACCAATAAAAGTGCCTTTCTCATATGTAAATCTTCAACAAGTTGACGTGCGCTCATTCAGCCCAGGGCAATTCAAACTTAACGTTTTTGTTGAAGAGCCATCGAAAGGGAACAGTCCCTCACTCTCGCACTTTCGAGGATTCTATCCGCTAACCGACGACAATAAATTTTCAACCACTCACTTTTATAACATAATTTTCTCAATACGCAATAGGCACCCAGTGTACTCATGTACCGTATCAGCGTAAGGCCAAGTTTCCAATGCGGGCTACCGAGGTACAATGTGATCAATAGCTCGATCATGCCCCTCAATGTAATTAAACTTACATGCAAGTTGCTTGCAGATAGAAACGCGGTATGATACTTACTTGAAAACTTTAAATTGCAGTCGGCATGAAAATAATATTAATAATAAACGTTTATATAGATAACACACAATGTGTATATACATTTTCTTATTGTTTGCTATACACAAAACTTAAAAAAAAAAACAATTTGAACACGACAGCTGATATACGACGAGTTTAACCCACAACCGAGTCTCCTTACAACAAACATTAATGATGTAGACATTTTGTGAGAATAACTATTATGTGCACAATAAAACTTAAACTTTTATTAATTAAATCCTACTTAAAACTAAAACAAACTAAACAAATATCTATGGGACATGACTCATGTTGACAGGAAATGTTCCTTAATTTTTTCCCTGAAGACCTCCAACGAGCTGCTAGCCCTTAATGTGTGTGAAAGAGAATCCCAGAGGCACACAGTACGTAGTAAAGGATCCTCCGTGATGAATTGAGGAGTGGGGAGTAGACAGGATGATGCATCAGTGCTTTCCTATTGGAACAATATACCTACTCAAAGCATTCCCGTAGATACAAAAGAGAGTTGGGATTATGAAGAACAGATAATGTGGGAATCCCGAAGCTACCGAATAGAAAGCCACTTCAATTGCCTTCAAAATTCCGACACAGGGTCGTACTTTAGAAGGCCAAAAATGGAGTAGATACATAAATTTTGCAGACTCTTCGGACTTATCAAGACGAACCTCGTCATTAAAGGCAGGAACTTCTGGAGAAATTTACAAACCAAAACGAGCAAAAAGAAACAAAAAGCTGGAATGTAAATTGTAGAAGTAAATAAGAGGGTATTTACTTCTGTAAATTGCATTCCAGCTTTTAACTTTTTTGAGATAGGCTACATAGCGACGGCATCGTACAAAACTGAACGATGAGATTAGTTACTCAAGAAAAGAAAATATGTGCCACTAATAATGAGAGCTTGTGATTTTGTGGTATTTACAAAAAGTCCAAAACTTTATGCCAATTGAAAAACATTTCTAAGATCACTATTGATGGCATCGATAGATATGATAAATGGGCTTATTCTTCGTTCGTCCCGAAGTTTTGTTATACACTGCAAAAAATTCTTCGTTCGTCCCATATCACTATTGAAGTTGTGTTAAGTCCCAAATTACAAGTACTTTAAAAGTACAGTCAACAAAAAAATGTAAGTACTTAATTGAAATATTTAATAATATTTCAAAAACTTAAAATAAGCCCGTACGTATTCAATAATAAAAAAACTGGGCAAATGCGAGTCAGACTCAAGCCCTAAGGGTTCCGTAAAAACTTACCTATGTAAAGAATTCAATTCCTGATTGGAGTCTCGAAGTTTATTCAAAATCACATTTTTTTGTAACGTAACATCATATTTTCTGTTTCCAGATTTATTCCTATACTTATGTTTTAAGACCTTGCTTTTTGCAAAATTCCAGGATTCTGGGTCAACGGGAAGTACTCTAGAATTTTGGTTCACTTGAGTGCTGTGATTGATTTTTTTGATGTGAATGTGATTTTTATGATGACACGTACAAAACGAATAACCTAAGAGAAGGTGGTAATGCCAGATTAAATAGAACATCTTCAGCCAACTCTTATAGGATCACTTTCTTGTCCGTCCGTCTGTCTGTCAAGAACCTTAGTCTTGGGATCGCGTGGACGTATCGACTTGAAATTAAAACCATATAAATAAGTCTGCGGTCCCTTCCAGCTGTGAAAAATAAAACTTCTAAGTTAACAAAAAAAAAGATACGGCCGTTTGTCTCAAAGGAATCGAAATTCATAGAGTACTTCCCGTTGACCCAGAATCCTGAAATTTGGCATAAAGCAAGGTCTAACAGTATAGATATAGGAATAAATCTGAAAACTGTTAATTTGTCATTACACACAAAAAAAACTTCGGAACTTATTTAAAATTCGGAAAAATCTTCGTAACTTAATTCGGGAATCGAACTGTTTTCATAGATAAGTTTGTGCTGCTCTAGACACATACGTTGAAATATCCATAGATTAATATTTACTTATCATGCAAGTTAAACATCGAACTTCATACTAAGTAAACGCACCAAAGGCAACGTTTCGTAGGTAGCACTTGTACCTACTACTGTGTATCCTTAGAATAGAATGAGTTAGCCAGCTAGCATCAGTCAATTGTAACAGAATTCTACATATTATATCTTCTGTGGAGTCCATAATATTTAATTTAAGTGATTATTGATAACGGTCAATAGTTGGTTAGTTAGTGATTATTGATTAACGGAAAGTAGTTGACAAGTTCCGTGTAACCGTAGTTTTTATTACAGCCAATAAGTCATAATATTAATGGTGACAATTTTCTACAAACAGAAGTAATAAAATTATACCAACTAATGCATCATTTTCTTACTTATGGACATCAAACTTCATGATTAGCTCCAATTGATCCATAAATAGGTTTCTTATTAGGTGGGAAAATCTTCTAATAACAAATCCCGCTCTTGGGCGGAGCGGGAGATAGTGTCAGACTTTTGCTGACTAAAAACACACTCCTGTTCCTTCTTTGCCTTTGTCCTAGGGCCCCGGGTTTCACTTTCACACTACCCGTGGCCCCAGCAGGCTTCGAACCTGCTAGGCTCTTCATCATTTCAGCCGATAGAAGTCCACAGCTGGACATAGGCCTCCCCCAAATGTCGCCACAAAGAACGGTCCTGTGCGTCTTGCATCCATCGGATTCCCGCAACCTTCACCAGGTCATCGGTCCACCTTGTAGGGGCCTTCCAACACTGCGTCTTCCGGTACGCGGTCGCCACTCCAGAACCTTTCGGCCCCAACGGCCATTTGTTCTGCGAGCAATGTGCCCTGCCCATTGCCACTTAATTTTGGCGATTCTTCGTGCTATGTCGGCAACCTTGGTTCTCCTGCGGATATCTTCATTTCTGATTCGATCACGCAAGGAAACTCCGAGTATAGCCCTTTCCATTGCCCTTTGAGTGACTTTGAGCCTTCTGATGAGGCCTATTGTGAGCGACCACGTTTCGGAACCATATGTCATCACTGGCAACACGCACTAGTCATAGACTTTCGTCTTGAGACACTGTGGTATATTGGATGAGAAGATACCGCGCAGCTTCCCAAACGCTGCCCAGCCGAGTTGGATTCGACGGTTGACCTCTTTCTCGAAACTTCGTCCATAACTTCGAGTATAGAGTCTCCAACCTTGATAGGAGTGGGTGCTACATGGTTGTTTATCATGACTTTAGTTTTGTCCATGTTCATTTTAAGACCCACTCTTTCGGAAGCTGGGCCCTTACAGATCCATAAATACGTTTGAAATTTCTATGAAAAATTTTTTTTCATAGCCAGCTTTTATCATAAGTATACTACAGTTGCATAGCATTGAGGCCCTACCACGAGGTCTTAACGCGATCCATTTGACGAACTAAACTGAAGTGATAAAGGGATGGAGCTATACAGCTTTAGTTTTAGTATATGCGAAATCCGAAACACGTATCTAGTACTTTTATCTAACAAATCCATGTGCAAAATTTTATAACTGTATACTGAAAAATCACAAAGTTATAAGTTATTGTTATGTTACCTTGTCTTCCGCAAAAATACATGGTCACCAGGCCATCCGTGCGACTGAAGGGTTGTTTTGCTCCCGGACCAAGCCCAGGCGCCTAATGCCCGCTATGATCTGCCGTGACATGTGCTGTACTTAGTATCGGATGTGTCCAACTTGTGAAGTTTTTCAAATAGTTTTTAGGAAAAAATATAACATGGTGTAAAAATGATTGGAATCGATTCAGTTACTGATTCTAGATAGAAACTATATTGAGGTTCCGCATATACTAAAAATAATCTTGTATAGGGTGTATAGCTCCATCTCGCTCACATCATGGTAAGACCCCGGATCAAGACCATTCCAAAGAGCTTGTGTACGACTGTGCGTGGCAAGATACTCTTTCATCAGACCGGCTCCATATTAATGCATTGTTATCCAAATTACATGGATATAACAAATTTCAACTCAATCGGTTAGAGATAAGTGTTTCAAAATCCATTGACAAGATTTGCTCCAAACAAACATGCATATAAAAACTGCAGTTTAAATAAAAACTTGTATAAATAGAATATTGACATGACGAACAGTATCTCTAGGACTCACGAGAGTATCACGATCACAACAGTCTTAATATAGCAAGTAATCAGCTCGCATGCCTGACATTTTAATACATCATAGTAAAGCCCATGATCAAGACCATTCCAAAGAACTCAAACACGATGGGTTATCTCGCACAGTCGTTTTTATGACCAGTATCTTACTCTTTCTTCAGACCTGCTCCATATTAATGCATTGTTATCCAAATTAAATGGATATAACAAATTTCAACTCAAACGGTTAGAGATAACTGTTTTCAAAATCCATTGGCAAGATTTGCTCCAAACAAAAATGCATATAAAAACTGCAGTTTAAATAAAAGCTTGTATAAAAAGAATATCGTCATGACGAACAGTATCTCTAGGACTCACGAGAGTATCACGATCACAACAGTCTTAATATAGCAAGTACTTGAATATACCAAGCGGCATAGAGCATATAAAATGGTTGTACCTCACGACACAGCACAAGTTAGTTTCCAGGCTCAACCGTGCAGAGTGCACCGAAACAAGTTTAAGCCCCAGATCATCTAGATACGGCACGCAGCCCAGCCGTGCCGTGCTGACTCGCATAATGGAAATAAAAGCATACTTCACAACCCTAAGAATACCTGTTTAAAAAAAAAAACGGAACAAGAACTCCTTCAGGTTTTATCTTGATAGAAACTAACGGAGATTTTTTTTTTACTGGTTTGTATCTGACAAATCAGTAAAATCTCTGTTAGTTATCTGTGTAAGCTTCTTGAACAGAATTTTTGAGTTTTATTTTTAAACATATATTGATAACTTTTGATATTGCTCACCGATTTGTTTTATTTCAAAGTTCAAATAACGAGATATTTGTCAAAAAACGTAAAAGCGACCACTTATTGTAAACTATATACCTACACAACTAATTTTTAATTAGTAAAAATACTTAAAGGGCTTATTAGAAATGGTCTCGTTATTATTTAAGTAAAGTCTCAATAAATAATATTCATAAGCAGCAAAGTTATTACAGTTTGTTTATATCCCAAAATGCCACTCAATATATGGTAATATTGTACAGGCTATTGATTATGAATGAAAAACAATGGAAAAACACTGCGCCTAATATTTTCTAGTAGCAATTGTTATAAACAATTGATTCAATTATGAATTTACCAATTATGTCAAATTTTCGTGGACAATTATGGGTTTTCTTTTTTATACTTTTGAGTACACAAATATGATCAATACCGGGTACGGAAAGAGCCCTATTTTTTTTGTATTTATTAAAAAATAGGGCCTATATATAATGGTCGTTTCTTTTAATTATCCGTATCTCATTTTTTTATAATTAGACACTGTGTATCATTTTGCGATATTTACATTAAAATACTGAGTCTATAAAGCCGCAACTTCTACCATGAACGATGCAAACACCTTAAGGTGATGAACCTATTTGTACCGTGCTTTACTTAAAATCTCATAGACAAGGAGCTTACAAGTCTAAACTTTTTGACAATTTTCTGCATAAAAAAGTTATCATCATCAAGAAGAGATGTCAAGTCACCTGACAGTTATATATTTGGTAGAATTTGAGAAATGTTTTATTTCTTATACTGGATCTAAATAAATACAATCATCAAATGCTCGTTCTATTGACCTGCCATGGTTCTAACATGGCGACATATTACCAAAGTCTTAATAATTATAGCCTTTATACGTCTCGTGCCGTCGCTCAGGCTCACACAAAGACCGAATCCACAAGACTGGCAAGTAATAGAAGCTCTGGCAGAAGAACATCCATACTTGGTCGGCTTGTTGAGTGGCACCAGAGACTATATCTGCACGGGTAGTATCATCAACAGACGGGCGATACTCACGTCGGGCAGCTGCGTGTCGTACAATCCTAGATATGTCCTAATAAGTGCAGCCTTGTACAACAAAAAAATTAGTAACCGGTCTGTATTTGACGTGGCCCACACCAAGCTCCACGGAGACTATATATTCGATCTTAAAACATTAGAACCCAATGTCACTCGAATGCACAGCAATATAGGGTTGGTGTTCGTGAAGCGCCCCGTTTTGGAAATTTTTGTTGTCGCGGTTGAAATAGGAAACTATTATGCTTCAGAGTTAAAGGACAAAAAATTGATAGCAGTTGGTTATGGGAGACTCGATAGTTCTGACATGGTAGCATTACAGCACCAAGCGTACCATCAGACCCCGTGCACGAACCCCAAGTGGTACTATTGCGTGTGCGGTATTGAGTATTCGACGCACATGAAGACTTACAACTACGAGTTCGGGACCGGGGCGCCGGTCCTGTTAGGTCAAACGCTCGTGGGCATCACGGCTACTCCTTGTGGAACGCTATCGATGAAAAACTTGGGAATTAAATATAATATCTTTACTGTGATCGGTCCGTACCTGCCGTGGATAGAGAAATCAATGCCTGTACGTAAAGTACAAATGATGCGCGCTGCCCACCAAGACACCCATCGGCTGCAACCAAGTCTATTATTAAAACTTGTTTGTATATTATTAGTGATTAGTAAAGCGCTTTTATGAAATTATGTGTATTTTTTTTTTTATTTGTCAAGCCATAGAACTAAAATGGTCAAATTAACACATTTTCATGTTATTGACTCGCTGTTCGCCAATATTCAATCGGAAATTAGCGTATATTACGACCTAGATGCGATCGTAAACAATACAAAGTTAGAAAATAAAAAGAAGTAAGAAATGTTAGCAGCTCAGACGTTGTTTCAACGAGATCCAGTAAGTACCTACGTCATGTTCTACTATTATAAACTTAGTTATTAAGATAACTACTTTGTCGGGGTCTATTTTAATAATATGTGGAAAGGACGTTGCACTGGTATTTATCTAAAATAGTTATGCGTGAGAGTTACTCTCTAAGAAATATTGCAGTGGTGCCATCTGCTAAATAGTGTAGTGAAGTCCTGCGGAATACCTAGTGGTTCGTATCAATTCCATCAACAATAAATTAATTCATTATCAATAAGTATCTAAATACCAATACCATGAATACCTGTTTATAAATCTGAAGTACCAGATTTAACAACACCTTAACATTGATCACTAATTAAGCACCTCAGCACCTTTACAAAACTGTTTAAAACACATAAAATACCATTTATTCAACAAGTAATTTTTATTTCTCTTTTATAAATACTACAGTTGGTTTTTGTTTTAATAATTACCTATTATGATATAAGACTTTGGGAATGACGAGTACTTATACAATAACACAACATAGGTAGATTCTGCGAGTACTAACCTAGCATAATCTACACTAATACTCATATTATAAAGAGGTAAACTATTTTTTTTTTTTGTAAGAGATAATCTCTGAAAGTACTAGTCCCATTGCGAAAACTTTTTCATCGATAGAAAGCTGCTTTATTTCTGAGTGACATAGGCTATTTTATTTATAAATGCGGGCGGAGCCGCAGGCAAAATCTAGTAAGAAATATTTTCATTGATAACGATTTTACCAGATCGCAAACACAATGATTTTGTGATAACCATAATCATATTGATAAAATGGTTTATGTAAAAAGTAACCCTAAAACAGTAATTTTAACCTTTGACTCCCCCCTTGATGATAAGCCACTGTATTTTAGTCTCCAGTATGTTATCTTATAGCGTCAGATGTGTTCGTGAAGATCTTATTTTACGCAAGTAAATAATAAATAATAATGAATTTTTGTAAGGTGTTAGTGAGAAAAATGAGCCAAGGGAAGAAATTGCAGCCCTTGAAGAAGGTGGGCATCATCGGCGTGCCATTTGAAAAGGGACAGAAGAAGTATGGTGTTAGCGTGGCACCGGCCGCGCTGCGGTACGCTGGCCTTCTAGAACAGCTCAGAGAAATAGGTGAATATCTTCTTTTTCTCAGTTTTTAACTCAATGGGTAATTGTAGAACTTAGTCTCTAGGTATTACAACATTTACGTATCAATAGTTATTGGTTAATAATTTTTATTGTGTAAAGAATTACTTGCATTGAAAAAAGAAATTAATGTAGATACTTAGGTACTTACAAAATTTGCATGCTTATACTTAGCGAAACATGTTTGCTAATATTTGTACCTTTTACAACCTTTTATACCATGTTTTTTAGCAAATAAATATATTTTTGTTATTATTACGAACATCTATGTCCAAAAGGTCGGGCATGTGTGTCTTGAAACTGCATTGACCGTAAATAAAAAAGGTGTTGCTTTTTGTAGTGTTAAAACCAGATTGGATACTTAAAAAAAATGCAGTTTAAACAATTGCATAGGGAAACGATAGTATTTATCCCATAAATCTCTTCGGCCTGTCTCAACAAAGACGTCAAATATTTAATTCCGCGGCAGTTTTGTATACAAAAAACTGTAAAAAATCGATAGATATGTATGTATTTAAAGGTTAGAAAGAGATAAAAAAAATCGGTCGAATTTACCCTACACTGTATCTGTAGATACTTATACAAAATGATTTTCTGGTCTGAGCAAGTGTTTTTTGTAGTGCAATCGACAGTGTACTAAAAGTTGGGTACTTTAATTCCCTGAAAAATTAATAACGATTTAAAAATCATAGAATGTTGACCCCGAACTTAATTTCATCCCCATCGGATTCTTTTTTCTTTTTTATAAATATCGCCATCTGATTTTTACTCGTATTACTTTGAATGTAAAGTTAGTTAAATTAGTTGGCTATTGCAAGAAAAATGGTAATGAAATTTCACTCCTGTGTTAAGATATTTTAAAAAGTAAAAACTGTTATAAATGAGTTTTTGATTAAAATACCATTTGGTTAAGGCTACTTTACGTTCACGGACGCGTAGCTTCACAGACGCGTATACGTCATTCGTCACGCTTGGTGCATGAAGCTTATATGCTTATATACTATGAAACTGTGTCGACGAAGTGGCATCGACACAACGGCACGACGCTGCCGCTTCGTACACCAAGTGTATAATGACGAATACGCGTCTATGTAGCTACGTCTACGCGTCCGTGGACAACAGGCCTTATTGATTTTTTTTTTTGGACAAAATTCGTTGTTATCGCTTAGATTTAAATCGATTGTAATTACAATTAGGTCAAAAATGTGTATTTTGTTGAATGGAAGTAATAAACACAATTAGCAATTACTTAATTTCGTCCCCTTACGCGAGCGAGCCTAATGTCGCCCCTGAGACGATATAATAATATATATATCTCTGAGATCTTTCTCATTCATCTGACTTGTGATTTCTATGTTCTGTTTATAATATTACTTATTTTATTTTAACGCGCCAACAAGAAAGTTGTGGGATCTTGAAACAACTAAAGAAATGGGTTATATAAAGCCTGTTATTTAATGTTTCAAGATCATGTAAAAAAGTCTGATAAATCTATAGAAGATGTAGTTTCTGGCAAAATGTAAGAAAATCAGTTTAACACTTAGTACAATTAGAAGAGGAGTGGGTAAAGTACCTATCAACGATTAAAAATACAATTTATGTTTAGTTATTAACTATTGTGATCTCAATATCGTCTTCGGGACAAAATTAAGTGCCTTAAAATTATTATTTGGCAATTGTACTTTACTAACTCAGACCACGTAAGTAAAAGCATGAGGACAGAAGTCACAGCATGAGTTTCTGTACTTAGCCAGTTTGTTTATCCGTCCTTAGATGTAGTTACCTTAAACAACAGTTGTATTATCATCATATTTTTCCTTCTTGACTAATGGCTGTAGCCATTTATTGACCATTGGTCAAACCTGTGTTAGTAACTATTATTGAAATTCAGATGGGCTCGATGTGAAAGACTATGGGGACATCGAGACGCCAGGCATCGAAGAGGTGGTGATGGAAAACATGGCACATTTGGCGCTGGTGTCAGCCTGCAACAAGAAGTTATCGCAGAAGGTTTCACAAGTCCTCAGGGAAGACAGGATCGCGGTCACTATAGGAGGTGACCACTCCATCGGAGTTGGTAAGGCAACCACTTTGTGGTGCAGTATTTGTGCAATTTATCAGTTGGGAAACGGCCTCATCTATGTAGTCTAAACTGACGTGTAAATATGTTCGAATAACACGGGGCAAGGACTTAATGATTTATCAATATTCGATGACGTTTCTCATTTCATTAAAATATATAAATTATATATATAATCAGACTGTTGTAACGAATTTGCTAGGTAACATGAAAGGAGCATTTTATGCCCCGTTTACATGTGGGCCCAGCCTCAGCCAATCGTCATTGGTGATTGGCCAAGGCTGAGCCCACGTGTAAACAGGGCATCATAAGTGTGGAAGCAGCGCGCGCACGAACCGAGCATGTACTATACTAACATAGTTGGAATTCTCTGTTCGCGCGCGTAGTGTGGACGGTTCGCGTGCGCAAGGCGTCCACACTGTGGGAATTCTGTTACATTGCATGATACATTGCGACAATGTGGACGGCAAATTCTTTCATAATGTGTACATTCCAGGGCGGATTTAAGAGGGGGGCACGTGCCCCCCAGACGTTACTTTTGTGTACTGTAGAGATTCCATCACAGTACATACTTAGAAGCAAATCAGAGTTGTTAAAATATGAATAAAGTTGAAGTATAATACTTCAAGTTTATTTTTAACAGTTATTGTAAATCTTTATGGCAGCTCCCCCAGAAGAAAATCCTGGATCCGCCCCTGTGTACATTATTAATCATTCCAATAATTCACAATAAACTGTATGGTTCGTAGTACCTATTTGAATTGTAAATCACAATGTTTATTTAGGTTGCTCAAATTGATCCTGTTTCATTTCAGGCACCGTCGACGGACACTACCAAGTTAACAACGACATGATCCTCATTTGGGTCGACGCTCATGCAGATATCAATACTAACAAGACCTCAGATTCGGGTTCTGTACACGGAATGCCGGTCGCTCTTCTAGTCAAGGAGTTCTCGCATTACTGGCCTTACCTACCCACAATGGACTGGCAACAACCCTTGTAAGTCGTCATCAACTTCCTGTTTTTGTCCCTTATTAAATAGGGTCGAAGCCTACTGGAGCCATGATGTGAAGGTGGGTCTGGAACGAAGACAAAAAAATAACAGGAGTGGGGTTTAATCAGTAAAAGTCTGACACGCCCTCTCGCTCCGCACAAAAGCGGGAGAAGTCATAATCCCTTGTGTTACATGGAGTCGGCACAACATATTTTCTCTTCTTCCAACTAAATACGCTATCACTCAGTAGCGTAGCTACAAGTGGGCAAAGTGGGACCTCGCCCACGGCCTCGCACCCAAAGGGGCTTCTTTAAGGACGAGGATTTTTTTCATAATTTATAGGCTCGTGTTTGACCACTATTTCACCTGATGGTAAGGTACGATGTGGTCGAACACTTGGTTGCTACAATCGCTGTCTCGTTTTCAAATTTATGAAAGAAAAAGGCATCGCTGATGTGCCTTCTCCCACATCTAAATTAATCCACGCTACGCCTCTGCTATCACTGACTCCCGTTCATCAACACATACTCTCTTTTGGAAATTAACTTGAAATCTTTTTTGGAATACGTTATGAAGCTGATTTCTTTAGGGATTCCGAAACCAGATATCTTCGTAGCGTTTGGATAAGCAACAGTGAGCCTTATTTGAAGCTTAGTGTAAGCATCTTACTTGAGTACACAGTGGACGAGACTTTACAAACATTTGGACCATAGAGTGAATACATAAATTAAAATGACTTTAGACTATGACTCTAGGCTTCACTTATCCTAATAAATAAAACACAAAAATGTTTCTATTTCCGTTATAGACTTTGAAACCATCCAACCGATGTGCCCCAAATCATTAGAAAGGCAATAATGCTAAGATGGTTTTAGATCATTAAAACAAGCGTTAAAAAAACTTAATGCCAAATGCATTTTTTATTTCATCAAATAATCGATATATACCTATTCCTTTTTTTAGCGTAGTAATACATCCGGTAATACATCAGGTATCCGCTTATAGTAGCTGATAATTTTTTAAATCAACGTGTACGTTCCTACTGAGTGAAACCCACCTGTGTTCCTTCACAAAGACGTGTAGTGTGTACTAATTTAGATTTGGGCGCAGGCACATAAGCCAGGCCTTTTTCTTTCATAAATTCGAAAACAAGACAGCGGCTGTCGCAACCCAGTGTTCGATCACATCGTCACTTACCATCAGGTGAAATAGAGGTCAAACGCGAGCCTAACAATTACAAAAAAAACTCTTGTTTCTAAAGAACCCTCGCTTGTACGAGGCCCCTTTGGGTGCGAGGCCGTGACCGAGGGCCCACTTTGCCCACGTCTAGCTACGCTACTGTTCCTTCAGTTATCCTTCGCAGTGCAGGACCTCGGTAACTCTAGCCGGCGTCGCTCCCAGTGGTCCATTGCTGGCTTCCTTTTGAGATGCACCTGGAACACAAAGCGCCGTTGACTCGGGCTTTGTTACGGACGGCAAGATACCTATTGCTCGCTGTCCGCAAGCCCGCACTTACGGTGGCTGGTAATCGCCCTGCGACTCCCAATGCCCAGGGCGCATATGCACGACTCTGTAAACATATTATCTCTTTGCAGATTCTCCATAAAAAGCTTAGGATACATTGGCCTACGTTCCGTGGATCACTATGAAAGACTTGCCATAGAAAAGTATAACGTTCCCGCATTTGCTATGGAGGACGTCGAAGAGTAAGTATCTACTGCTTACCTATTCAACTTTTCATTTTACAAAATCCCAAAATGTGTTCACTATCCTAGTTTATTTTACTTTTCCTTGTAGGTATGGTATTAAGAAGTCCATTGAACATGTACTAAAGCGGTTGGACCCTGAAGGCCGAAGACCCATCCACGTCAGCTTCGACATAGATTCTTTAGATGCATTAGAAGCTCCCAGCACTGGCACACCAGGTTCGTATCTATCTTATTCCTGTCTCGTTTCGAAATAGAAGTCTCTCATCGACATTATTTTCACAATTGTATTATTTGATTAGGTACCTAAATAGCATTCCAATGTAAACAAAAGTTATCTTTTTTAATGATATAAACTAGTGCTTGACTGCGATCCCACCTTTTTTTTTTTTTTTTTTTTTTTTATTGGGTGGGAAAATCATCCTAATGACATCCCCGCTCTTGGGCGGAGCGGGAGATAGTGTCAGACTCTTACTGACTAAAAACCCACTCCTGTTCCTTCGTTGCCTTCGTCCCAGGGCCCCGGGTTCCGCTTTCACACTACCCGTGGCCCCAGTAGGCTTCGACCCTGCTGGGCCCCTACGATTTGCTGACATCTCCTTGAGGCGCGCGTGGAACAAAACGCGCCGTCGACGACTTGGGCTCGGTCCGGACGGTTACCGGACGATCAGACGGCGAGCCACCCATTGCTCGCCGTCTGCAAGCCCGCGCCTACGGTGGCCGGAAATCGGGATCGGAATCCCGGCGGCGGTTGGAGCGTAAGGACCGTTGCCTCACGCGATCGGCCGCCTCCTTAGCTAGCATTACTGCTTCGCAGAAAGAGGCGACCGCCTGCCACTCCTCCTCGCTCCGGAGCATGGCCTGAACCAAGGCCCGGCGCGAGAGATCACCGCCGCCGATTGCCCTCACGAGGTCACGGCGTTGCTCTGCCCAAGCGGGGCACACCTCCACCGTGTGCTCCACCGTGTCCTCCGGGTGGGCCACGCAGTGGCGACACCCGGGCGTCGTTTCCGCACGAATCCGGTGCAGGAACCTCCCGAACTTACCGTGTCCGGTGAGGACCTGCGTCATGCGGAATGTGAGGACGCCGTGAGGTCTTTCCAACCACGCCTCAAAGAGGGGACTTACCGCCATAATTGTGGCGTGCCCAGCACGGGGTCGCGACAGTCGCTGTCGCCATTTCTCCATGAGAACTCGCCGGAACTCTGTCCGCCATGCCGCGACTTGTTGCGGCAGCGGAGTTTCGCCCCGGCGTTGCATCTCCATGCGCCGTTCGTGCATGAGTGCAAGGACTGTTGCCTCCAGTTCCCATGGTCGCTGGCAAGCAAGAAGGCTCGCCGCTTCGCGGGAGATCGTCCGGTATCCTCGCACCATCCGTATGGCCATGACCCTCTGGCACGCGTTCAGCCGGGCCGCCGGCTGCTTCCGCAGCCCCGGCGCCCACACCGGCGCGCCATAAAGGGCCATGGACCGAACGATCCCCGCGTAGAGCCTCCGGCAGGAGGCGTCTGGACCCCCAAGGTTGGGCAGGAGCCGCGAGAGAGCAGCCCCAGTCCGATTTAGTTTGGGAGCCAGACGTCGGAAATGCTCGTCGAAATCCCATCGGCTGTCGAGAACGAGTCCCAGGTACTTCATCGTTGACCCGACGCCGATGTGGACTCCTCCCACCGTTAGCCGGGAACCCGGTGGTGGCGCGTTCCGAGGGCCGTGAAAGCACATGGCCTCGGACTTGTGCAATGCCACCTCGAGTCCCAGCTCCTGGATCCTGCCAACGACTGTCGCGACCCCGCGTGTCGCTAGTTCGACCGCCGCCTGGTACGACTCTCCCTGCGCCAGGACCAGCGTGTCGTCTGCGTAGCAGACCACGCTGACCCCGCCAGGGAGGTCGCCGCGCAGCACGTAGTCGTATCCGATGTTCCACAAGGGCGGCCCTAGTACCGATCCCTGCGGAACACCGCACGACATCTCTCGACGTTCCCACACCCCCTGGTGACCAGGGTAGGTTATGTACCTGTCAGACAGGTACGCCTCGACCACACGACAGAGGTAGTCGGGCATCCGGTGATACCGGAGTGCCCTCCCAATGCTACTCCAAGGCAGGGAGTTGAAGGCGTTGGCGATGTCCAAAGACACCGCCACGACACACCTGCCCTGGGCCACTGCATCCCCCGTCGTGAGAGCTCGCACGCACATGATGGCGTCCACCGTGGAGCGCCTCCTGCGAAAGCCGAACTGGCCGTCCGCCAGATCCGGCCCCACCCGTGTTAGGTGTGCGACGAGGCGGTCTGCAATTACTCTTTCAAAGAGCTTGCCCACCTCGTCGAGCAGCACAATGGGCCGGTACGCGGACGGAGAGTCCGCGGGGCGCCCCGGCTTCGCGATAAGGACCAGTTTCCCCGTCTTCCAGCGAAGTGGGAACTGGCCCCTCTCCATACATGCGCTGAAGAGCCCTCTTAGTCGAGGCCCGAGAGCCTCCATGGCCAGGACCCATGCCTTCCCAGGCAAGCCGTCGGGTCCTGGGGCGGTATTTTTGGCACTGCGATCCCACCTGATGGTATCCCGCAGGATGGTGGCTAAGTAGCGATGCAATCGTTGACGGAGAAGCGCACTGGTGTATTAACAGCACTCTACCCTTGAAGACACCTAAATTATAAACAGACGAGAAGACAGCAGCAGGCAAATTTTATCAGTCCTTAGATGTACGCGGTATAGATAAACGACAAGGCAAAACGCTTAGTCCGGGTAATGTCAAATTCGTCTTTCTCAAACAGTTGTTTCGACTTTGCCCACCAAAAATGTTACCGTTACGGTTGTCATCTTAATGTTAAATGAAATTTGAGATGAGTAGGCCTGCGTAACCATATTAATCAGCGACAAAAAGTGACAACCCTAGTTGATCGTTTTATTTGCATGCAAAACCACAAAAAAAAACTATTTCGACTTTGCCCACTCAAATTTCAAAGTCTTTATTGTCTACTATTTTATTGCCTTTCAAATTTTAGTGAACGTTTACTTGTAAAGTAATGAAGTCCTGTGATATATTGTCATTTTTTCTAGAATTACCCTTAAAGCTTATGTTCTTAAAGCAGAAAATACCGAACATACGAAAGTTTCTGCAAAATGGGCAAACTTGTAAAAAGTACTGGCCCGATGTACAAATCGAGGTTTTTAGCACGTACATTTTGATATTTTTATATAATACAAAGAACATTACATTTGACAATGCCGTAGCACAATCACTAATTAAAAGTAACATTATTATTTAAATTATACAGTGCGGAATACAAAAGCGCAAGCAATCTGGGCAAAGTTGTACAGTTTTACGGTAAAGGTGTTAACTCGCCGTACGTCGGCTTGTCCGATGGTAGAAAGGTGAATAGAATAGAATAGAATCGTTTATTTCTGAGTACATGGTATATGAAGATCTTAATATAAGGTGGTGGAATCAAGTCATGTAATACCCGCGAACACTTTTCAAATAAAATCTGCCAGGCTGAAGGGCTTTGGTAGATAATAATAGGCATAATTGAAGCATAATACCCTTCCCTTTGGAAGGGTTATGGTTTTTTCAGTCTGTAGTGTAAATAATTGAAATTACCCTTTTTCTACAGTTCGCGGTGGCCTTTCTCTTCGCGAAGCCATCAATCTAATGGAGATAATACACGCAACGGGTCGCTTGCGGGCGATTGACCTAGTCGAGATCAACCCTGCCTTGGGCAATGAAACCGACAGGAAGGTGACTATCGAAGCGGGGTTGAGTGTTCTGAAGGCAGCACTGGGTTCTTCGAGAAGAGGGACTGCGCCACGTGGGGTGTTGGACCTGCCCATACAAGACCCTGAACCTTAAATGATGACTGATTAACTCGTAATTTTAAGTCCTACCAATATACAATTTTTCTCAAGTGTTTTGCATTTTACAAGTCACGTGTTAAAAAAACATCAATCGATCGATTACAATTGATTGGGCATCCCTAATTCATTATCGACACAACATGACACTAGGCCGTACCTGGCGGCTGGCGATGTTATTAGTCGCGTAAAATACAATAAAATATACATTTTAGCATACAGCTGCAAGTGTTACAAAAGTATTTGCAATGTAAATAATAAATAAGACAATTAATTATCGTGCATTCCGATACTCTTTATTGCACAGGGTCATTTTGGACTTTGCCTTTGAATTTTGCAGCCTTTCTTGGAATATTTCCTTAAGTACATAATTATACATACGGAGCCCGATCACTAACAGTCTGGGATTAGGTAATGGCGGAAATCGACCTCAAATCAAATCTGCACTTCAAGAAATAAGTGTACGCAATGTGCAATTTAGCTTCACTTTTTTTTTACTTACCGACATTTTGACAATTCAAAAGTTCCTGTAATTGGTCTATTTGAAATAAACGTTTCTGATTTCTGAAAACAATTTGTTCCTAATTACTTACTTGATGTAGGTAATTAAATACTGTCTTCTTATTTCTTGAATGGCAGAAAATATGACATTGTAGGTATACATCTTATTGCTTGTGACTGTACTGTGAATTACAGGTTCACCGAATACATAAGTATGCATGTGCTGTAACTAGCGTTTTATAAGCCTAATGTGAACTGCCCCCAATCAAATAGTTTTAATGAGGTTAGAACAATAAAAAGAAAAATTTCTAGATTTGAAAATTTACGCGTGACTTGATGTGTCTACAACCGTACTATGTCCATGATAAATAATAGGTACTTTTCGTACCTACGTATGCTATTAACTACCAAGCATGATCCAAAACTTGGCCCTGGTTTGGTCATATCTGCGCCCCTCTAGTATCTGCGCCCTGTGCCGCAGTTATGGCACTGTGAGTATGATCAGCAACAAAATCAAATTTTACTGTTGTTGCTAACCTTACACTCAAGCTTGACGCCAAAGATATAAATGCACTTGGCGAATAGTTTTTTTTTTTTTTTTGAACATCGTATACGCTTCGATATATACCAATGACTCAATAAAGTATTAAATAAAACTCTTGTTTTATTGCTAACAATCTAACCATTAAAAGAGCCAAGTGAAAATCAGCATAACGATCGCAAGTATTGTTATCATAAACTGTATTTTATAGGTTTTTCTATTGAGTTTGCGAGACAGTCATGCTATTTAATTTTCTGTATGTCCCTCCCTCCCAACATGATTGTGTTTCTGGTAAGTACCTAACCATTTGACTCTTGGATTGTTAGAATTCCGTATTAGAATGAGAAAGCTTTGAGGTACCTATTCAGGAACCTACATAAACTACTTGCCACCTGCGGCTTCAACCCCGTGAAATTAGTAGGTACGAGTACTTCCTACCTTTATAAATTATTATAGTCTATAATATGTCTTGGCCAAATCTTAGAAATTGATCACTTCATAATATGGCCAAGTAAAACTGCCCAGATCGTTATAAACGTTAAAGTTTGATGATATTTCAATCCTCATTTGGCCTATTTTCTTTAGACCTTCTATTATCATAGGATTGACATATCTCTGGCCAGTTTTAGTTGGCCATATCATGAAGTGATCAATTCTAAGATCTTGCCACGATATATATTAATTTAGGATGTATGTTATCCTGGTATCAAACTTCATCCAAATCCATTCAGCCGTTTAAGCGTGAAGGAGGAACTAAGACACACACAAACTTTTGCTCATATAATATCAATCACTTTTTCGCTAAGTGTAATAATATAATAAGAACCTCGTGAAAGCCGAGAAAGATAAACAAATTAACTTGGCTCGCGAGGTTGTCGACATGTGGGATGTGGATGCGCCTATCATTGTACCGATAGTAATGTCGGGCAATGGCTTAATAGCCAAGAGCCTCGACCAACACCTTAGGAGGCTTGCGTTAGGCGAATGGATCAAGGGCTTGATTCTGAAAGGGATACTCCTGGACACGGCTCGTATTGTTATTAGGTTCCTTTCCCTGGAGTCCTGACCGCCCACCGCCCGCCGCGCTGCTGAGCTGTTCACGATATCGGTGGGGTACTATTTTTTATATATTTAAATGTTTTTTTTTTATGAGTTTTGTTTAAAAAAATATTTTTAAATGTAATTTATATGTGTTTATACTGAATAAAGGAAATATAAAATAATATTCCACAAGTATCACACAACGTCGTCTAGTCAAAAGCTAAGTAGAGCTTGTGTGTGTGACAACTGATAGATACATACTTATATATTTCTAAATACATCCATACTGTACATAAATTACACCCAGACAAAAAATGATTGTGCTCATCACACAAACATTTGTCCAGGGTGGGAATCGAACCCACGACCTCCGGCATAGCAGTCAAGGCCACTAACCATTAGACCAAGAGGCCAGTCAATAGTGAGTATCAATGGAGCTCGTGTGATGGTACCTACCTAAAGAATGCATACCATAACATCCTCTATAATCTCTTAAACAGGATCAAAATTAAACTATAATTGCACAACGCTTACAGATTATAAACATGTTTATGGTGGTGAACTCTCTACATCCAAGGAAGAACAACGATTTAAATAATGAGATAAATACGATAATGGATAAATACTTGAGTAAAATATCCGATATAGAACCACGTTACGTTCTCAACGACAAGTTATCAAGCGTGATAAATCATTATTTTAAAGGGAAAATATCTGCAATGCCTCTGTACAAGATAAGTTTGAAGATAGACAGGAATGCAGTGAAGATCCCATGGACTCTGAGTGCTGTAGATGAGGCACGAGACGATGTTGTGTTGCAGAGGTCCCAGCTGATCGAGGAACCAGATACAGTTGAGAAAATCGGAAATTACAGAGTGGTGAAATCTCATCATCGTTCGACTGAAACTTCTGATGCGACGGAGAAGACATCAACAAGCGCGGAAGCGTCAAAAAGTACGACAGTGACTACGGCAGAGCCACCCTTAATTGAAATACAATAAAACAACACATATTGCTTGGTTCTTTTATTTCTATTGCTCTATTTCATCTTTACGTAGATAATTAACGCTCAACATAGAGACGTGTTTGATGTTACTCATTACGTTTTATTTTCATGCTACGTCATATATAATTTGAAAATATGAACTTTATTGACAAAATATCTGGGGCCCTACCATGAAGAGTTTAAATGTCAGTCGTGCGAGCAAAAGGGATGGAGCTATACCCCATATAGCTCCATCCCTTTAACAGTTCAGTTTAGGTCGTAAAATGAATCGCGTTAAGAGCTCGTGGTAGCAAGGTTGAACAAGATCTCTTCGGCTTGTCAGTTTAGAACCTACTGATTGTTTATTTTAAAGGTACTCTTTGATTTACAAGATAAACTATGTAACGTTTTAATTTGTACAATCTGTGGGAATAATTATTGTCAATAACGACTTTAATACGTATTATATCAATTCATAGTATTGTGCGTACGCAATTTATTAACAAACATGAAGATAGCATAAAAAACAATTTCTTATCAATAATCACTTGTAAAAATAACATCAAAAGAGGACCTGCTTCCAACCTCTTTTTATAACACTAATAAAAAACACCAATGGAAATGTGTAACAGTGTAAGGCAGGTTTATACCGCATTAGCAACCCCTAGATCCTTAATAACAACAGTTTTTTTTTTGCAGAATAATTTAAATACTTTTAAGTTTTGCTTCTTTCAACAAATCGCACCCTTCATTTAAAAGAGACGTAACTAAAAAAATAAGTTATTGAAAATTGAACCTTATTTTTAAAACGTGTGTTTTCAAATTCAAACACCCTGTTTTTGAGTTAGGTCTTTTTATGAGTAAGCATGCGAAATATTGAAAGTAACATCGTCGTGATAATTTTTTATAACAAGTAAAACAAAAATTACTATAAAAAATTGTATTCTATAATTGCACTGTTCACACTACATGTCGCTCTTTAGAGCACATATTTGCATAATAAACATCGTAAATACTAATTATTCAATAACCCTTTTAAAATATACAGAGCGATTATTTACGTAACAGTTTATTATTATTAGGTACGTAACAGTAAGGATACCAAATATCTATTATATATCAGTCGAAATAATCATACGAATATTCTATAAAAAAGCCCAGCACATAAACTGAAATAATGCATTGAACATTGCGAAACAGGTCTTCTCCCGTCATCTTCGAATCAGATTTAATTCTGTCCAATTTTTAATAACCTCACACTCGTAAGATTCACCCTTATGCACCTTTATGGAGTTGAAAGAAATAAAAAAAATCTTTAAGATGCTGGTAGACATGATAAAAATAGGTTCGTCGCCATAGTCTATTTGACTTTGTATTATTATAACGTCAGTGTCGCAAAAATAACACTCGGTTGCTGATTAAAAATGTGACACTGACAAAATTGAACAACCATTAAGATTTAATTTTCAAGAAAATGGCTAGTCCAAAAAATGTTTTTAGATATTTAAAAAAAGTTTATGCTATTCTGATCTTTATTTTCAGTTTGTTAAAATACAGTTTTCTATGCAGAAGTCAGCATAATACCGTAGCATCTAATCACGTCTCGGCTGTCGACATAGTCAATAAAAAAAAATGTTGCTGCTAGTTGTTTAAAAGAGTTTAAAACTAACTATTGCACTTATCATAGTCAGGATAATAAAAAATAACTGAACTCACAATAGAAATGGGATCAACAGGTGCACCAAATTAAATTAAAATATTTAACAATTAAGAAATAATTCATAGCTGAAAACACAATCTCCGTTGGACTAGAAATTGACTTGGGCTCGGTAATGTTTCTGGAACTTATTATTTTTGAGAGACATCTTCATCTGCCACTTTGCTTGTACGCGCTTCATGAAGTGGATGTCACGTGCTTTCCTGTAAAAAATAAAACCATTTTGTAAAGAAATATTATAGATAACAGTTACTTGCACCTGGTGTAAGCAACGGGCCTGAGCTTAGGGGTGTGAGAATATTCGAAAGAGTTTCCATGGCCTATTTTTATAAGGTGGGAAATCAAGCAATTACTTCTACAACTCTAGGGCGGATCGAGAGAGCGTGGCAAAATTTTACTGACTAAAACCACACCTATGTTTCTTCTTTGCCCTTTGCGTTCTAGGACCACGAGTTTCCCTTTCTTAACTAAACCAATTGCCCCAGTAAGCTTCGAGCCTGCTGGGCTTCTATTTGAGACGCCCGTGGGACACTACGCGCCGTCGACGACTCGGGCTCAGTCCAGATGATTACCGGACGGCCAGAACGAATATACGTGGATTTAGTTAGTCAGGGCCAACGCTGTGTTTAGCGGGAGAACGCGCGGGCGGCAGCGCGACCACCCGTCACGTGGCGTCGCGCGGGTTTCGTGTGCGACGGTCCCCGTAGCGGAAACCGGATTATTATCTGCGCAGTGTCGCTATTTCAACTTTAACGGTGTGCGTGTAGTCGTGTTGATGGAGAACTTTAATTTATTATTACGTAGCAAAACGGGCGCGGGGCACGGCTCCCGCGACGGAAAACCTTTGTATGGGACGCAGCGTTGGCCCTAAAAGACTGACACGCCCTTTCGCCCCAAGCATGGGAAAAGTTATCTGATGAATTCTCACCTTAAAAAGGTAAGTAGTATAAACTAGATTTAAGTAAGTAGTAAACTTACTTTGCAGCTAGCGCCTGTTCTTTGGGCGCCCAGCCCAAAGCCCGGTAAACACCGAGTAACCTGTGTAGTTTGCGGTCCGATTTCTTCACGAGCGCCTGACTATTTGTACTTAAGTTTTGTTTGTAGTATCTGAAAATAAGGTAAAACAAAATCCATTAGAAAAACCCTGAAGATTAAGACAGCATAGTTCGGACATTTACGAAATGAAAACAAATGGCAAAAAGTAGAAACAAGAGTGATACTATACTCCATTCGAAATAAGATTAGACTTTTAATAATAATAATAATAACTTTATTTCGGGGAGCATAGATCCATAGAAATCCTAACCTAGTACAAATTAATTTTATTCATTACATTTTACTTGCCATGACTGGCCACACCTATACAGGACGTGACCCACTGAATTTGATAGGGACAGTCAAAACGTACAGCAATTGCGCTCAGAATGCTGTTGTTGATACTCCGTTTACGGGCCAGCAGGGAAGCTGCAGACCAAGCCAGCCACGGCAGACCCAACAACATCCTGAACGCATTATTGTACTGAGTGCGCAAAGCTCTGTAGGGTAGCTGCGTATTCCTCCCACAGGCTGCTTGAGTAGGACTGGCAAAAAGATTTGAATAGCGTAACTTTTACTTCTCTCGTACATCGCGCCCACCTGCGGGTGAGCATATTAGCTCTCACCGCCAGAGCCTTGCGCTTCCTTGAGGACACTAGTACATTATGACCCAGATATTTAAATGTCAAACATTTACGTTTCAAATCCATTGAGAAATACAGAGGGCACATGGGTAGGCTGTTGTTGCGGCTCCGGTAGGTATGAAGACGGTACAAGGTAGACAATACACGCAGCAAATGAACACCAGCATATTTAAAATGTTCTATGTTGAGGCCGTCATGACCGGGCGGTATTCCTCGCTGCATATGGTTTATTATGTTATTTCTGATACCCTTAGCAGAAAATAACATCTTACGCTCAGTCATGACGGCACCTGCATCGTGAATATAACACGCTGACGACCTTTTTCACTATCTGTTCAACCGATTTTGAATTCTATTCCATAGATATAAGGATGGCATTCAAAGCAAAAAAAAAGGTTACAATACAAACTTTTTACTGCACCTGCCATTTATAATGCTACCAACGCAATAAAAGCCAAAATGATGACCATATACTGGTCATCTCTTAGCTGCCAGTTGCTATTTTAATATCTGTATTTAGTTCTTATTTTTTACTTTATTTACATTGTTCTCACATGATAGCGACAACAAACATGTAACAGAGATATTTGTAATTACAAAACAAGATTAAAAAGAGTGTCCATGGAGTTTCTTGCACATTCTTCTCCATAGAGATCTACGCTTTGGAATCTGCAATTAGCATCATTTTTTTATGACTGACTGACTTCTTGACATTTCAAAAGTGCCTGTAAATGGTTTATTTAAAATAAAATGCTTTGACTTTGAGTTTATAGGTACCACTTTCCAAACGTTTTATTGAATGAAAGCAGGTGTGATTTATTACGTTATGCAGTATAAGCATAATCAGCCTTTAAATGTTTGCACCACTGGGACTCAAGCCTCCTCTCTGGGAAAGGAAATTGGCCGTAATTCGCCACGAGGACCCCGTGGGGCTGTGTTTGATGTTTTACCATTATGAGAGCAGCAGTGATGTAATAAATAACAAAACTAAAGTCCGTGCTTAGGTTTGAACCCCTACCTACAACTATGTACGTTATACACTCACACAAATCACATTAATAATATAAAGACGTAAGTTTATGAGTGTGTGTTTGTTACTCCTTTATGCTCAAACGGCTGAAAGGAATTCGATAAAATTTGGCACACACGTAGACCATGCCCTGGAATGGGACATAGAATACTTTTTATCCCAAGAGTATGATACATAAAAAATCATTGATCAAAAAATCAACAGGAGTGTGATCACCCTTTAGATAATTATCTACATTCACGCCGAGCGAAGCCACGGGCAGAAGCTAGTGATACATAAAAAATAATTAAACAAACAATTTAATTATGACATCAAATTCAAATTCATTTATTAATTTGAATATGAATCAAAAAAAAAAACATCCAAAAATCATCAATCATTCATCCAATAAAAATAATGACTGTTTTCTCTAGTAATTATAATTATCATGTTCTACGATAATTATCAGAAAACATTATGATAAGTCATGCTACAATAATAACAACTTACGTAATCGGAAGGAAACTGAAACTTAGGTTTACTCGATCTATAATTAATTTTGATCCAATCAACTTTCCGTTGCGAAGGTTGTATCTAGGATAGGCTGTGCACGCGCTGCAGCTGTGTATTTAATCACGCGTTTCTCTTTATAATCAAACTAGCAACACGCTCCAGCTTCGCATGTGTTAGAAATTTCTCTTATCTCTCTATAATATGCTGTATAATACACCTAAACCTTCTTCATGAATATCTCTGTCTATTGGTGAAAACCGCATGAAAATCCGTTCAGTAGTTTTCGAGTTTATCGCTAATACACAGATAGCCAGATGCGGTGGGAAACTTTATTTTATAATACGTAAGGAAAAATACTCAATATCTTATCGACTGCCTCACAGACAGACTTTAGGAGAATAATATATAAGCGCAAAACATTTGGCTTACTTGAACAAATAAAACTTGTAAACACATCTTGTGTGTACAGTTGTCTTGCAGACAATTCAATTGTTCATTAGGAATATTCATAGTATAAATCAATGGAGTAGGTTTTCAAATCGATAGAGGCTCCTTTCTTTAGATATGATTTAAATTATGAAATACTGTAGGTTTTAAAACTTTGAATATGAATTCAAATGCTATTTCCAAATATGCAGCTTGTTCAAATTTGAAATCACTTACTTCATAAGCGATCGATGGCCAACGACGACGCCAGAAGGTAGTACTAGTTGGAAGTCATCACCCTGCAGTGCTGTAGGCCCTTCTACTTCTTCATCAACCTCCATGCCTTCATCACCCTCTTCTTCTTTATGATCTGGGTAGGAAGCACTGAAACATAGACACAAAGAATTTATTTAATATGGTTTGTAAAAGAAGACTGACTTTGATCACATTAGCACTTTCAGTGCTGGGAACAACCAATAACTTGTTTATGTCCCACATACTCAATATAAGTCTGACTCAGTCATTGTTATATGTAGCTATTGTTGTTTTGGGTTCATAGGATAGGATAGCCGAAACCGGCTCAATTTCCAACAAAAAAAAAAAAACCAGTACCGGACTAGAAAGTCCAACTCTAAGTATACATAGCAAGCTCAGTTTTTTTTTTATTTCTCATTTATTGCAAGACCTAGTTCCCAAGTCTGGCCACAAATGTGTTAATGTGTTTTGAACCAAGAAAATTCTAGTTCACATTCAAAACAACTATTATTCTTGCCCAAGTACAAAAATAAAAAGCAACCTTAAATATTTATTAGAAAACATGTTTACCTGTAATCATAAAAATCTGCATATTCTGCGAGGGCAAGTCCTTCATGCAACATTTTGCAATGTCCCTTGTCTATCATATGTCCCCGGACTGCCTCCATAGAGTAAAATGTTTTGCCTGTATCATTGCACCAGAGGCACATGTAACCTTGTGAAATCTGCAGAATAGAATATGAAACTTAGATAATAATAAAAAAAAAAATACCAAAGAGTTCTTAGTTTTTGTTGAATAAACTAGTGTCAATAAAATTATTATAGGTACTTCTATTCAACCTTATAATGTTCCCACTGCTGGGACTCGGGCCTCCTCTTTAAGAGAGGGAATGACGCCCCATTGAGGGTTATTATGACACAATATGTGACTATTACATTAGATTTTGTAGAGCCATAATAGTTACGTAACTCAGTAAAAATAAACACAAACATGTTTATGTTGATATATTGTGCTAATGCACAAGCAAGGAAAACAGGTAAAATGGCATTATGCTGCAAATATTTCTTTTTTCTTGTAATAATCTTGCAATCATTCATCTAACTGATAAAAAATGAGCACGTGATGAAATAAAATGTGACTTGCTGCAAATATTAAAGCGAGAAACTATGATTTGTAAAAAAAAAAACAGGGCAAGGGCAAGTCAGACTTGTGCATTGTGGATTCCGTACAAACTTACCTATGAAAACAGTTCGATTCCCGAATTGAGTCATGTAGATTCGAAAAAAAATAATTTGATCTTTTTTGTGACGAACTACAAAAGTTTTCAGATTTTTTCCCATACTTGTGCTATGAGACTTTGCTTCATGCCAAATTTCAGGATTGTAGGTCAACGGGAAGTACCTTATGAATTTTGATTCCCTTGAGAGTGTCGAAATACACATTTTTAGCAACATAAATGGCCGTACCTTTTGACAGCTTCAAGGGACTGCAGATTTGAATATATGATTTTAATTTCAACTGTATACCTCCATGCGATCCTGAGATAAAACACCTCGGATCTTGAAAGACAGACGGACAGACAACAAAGTGATCCTATAAAGGTTCCCTTTTTTCCTTTTGAGGTATGGAACCCTAAAAATGGAGGGAAGCCAAGCAGTGGACTAAAACAGGCTAGCTATAATAATATAAAAGCATAATTTAAACCACAATAAAATGATGGCCAATTGCAGGCAGCAGAGATTTAATAAAAGGGGTCAGCTGATTAGCCTGCGTACACTGAACCCGAAAGTAGTATACTAAAATCAATTACCTTTTCTCCCAAATACAGAAGAAGTTCCTTCATGTCTACACAGTATTCAACATCAGGTATGAAGAATGAATGGGCCTCAGACATATGCTTGAGATTCTTGACCATGTTCTTACTGTGGTGGCCGCAAAACAAGCAATCTCGAGGCTTGATCAGAGAATCACTGCCTCGAATTCGACATTCCTCCCACTCATCTGAGTCAAGCTAAAAATTTAAAAAATATTTTAAAACTTCTTAATTCATTCTGAGAGTCAATTTAACCAGTATTATATAAGTTATATGTCAAATAAGAAAATATTCTTATATATGAACTTATTCATAATTATAATTAAGTTCAACAAATTATATAAGCTGATAAGAAATATAATACTATTTAACAATATTGTGCATGAGAATTAAAAATACTGTTTCACAATGTAATGTAGGATAAATACAGTAAGGTAAATATACCTCTTCAATTTCAGAATCTGTTTCAATGTCTTCATCTCCAGAGTCATCTGCGGAAACCACAACAAACTTGCCAGGTTCCTTTGAACCAACTGCACTGGAAGCGTTTGCACTAGAAGCATTTGTACCAGGCTCTACCTTTACAAAACTATCTGTATCTGAATTACCACTATGCTCCTCCTCCTTATTTTCAATATATCTTTCCTGAGACAACTTATGCTTTTTGCTGTTCAAGTGATTGTCAAAAGAATTCTTTGTGTTGAATAACTTGGAGCAATACTTGCAGTACTGCGATTCATCACGATTTATGTTCTCGCTCTGTTCTCTGTGTTCTTTAGCTCGTAGTTCAAACTCTTCAAGTGTTACAGGAGGTATTGAAGCCACTTTTCTCTTCAAATTGTATCTGTGCCAGTCCTCTTTATAATGTTCACGTTGTAATTCAGGCGTTTTGAACATTACCTGACAGGTTATACAAGTAAATGTGTCTGGCATTGTTACTTAGTTATTTCTCACAATTTACAAATTAGAAGTTATCACAGTCAAATGAACACTGGAATTGATTTTACTTTAATAATTGGTTAGATTCAAATATGAAATGAAAGGAACGGTGATAAAATTGATAAGTTGAACAAAAAACGTAGAAATACGTCGTCGCACTTGTACTATGGCCTATTAGTGATGTAGGTACTCATAACCGTGATAACCGTCGGCGTCAGTCAACGAAGACAATGACTCATGACGTTTCTATAATAGACGAGAACTCGATTATAACAAATCGTATAGTATTAAAGGGCCTATTACACTACGCGATATTCAGCACACGATATTCAGAGTCTTATTTTTTGTTCCGAATAAGACCGATCTAACCCTTAGTACACTTCGCGACATCAACTAAGACAGTCTGAATAACGCGTAGTGTAATAGGCCCTTTATTTGATGTTTTTATCCTGAGAAAACTTCATGTCTATGCGAATTTTTATATCAATACAGTCAAACGGGGGAAATAGGAACGCAGGGGTAAATAGAAACAAACGTTTGAAGGGGATCTTCGCGTTAATTAACAATTTTTCCCAGCATTTAAGTACTCCTATTTATTCATCAATTGTGATAAAAACGGATGCTTTAATAGAAATCAATAATATAAATAAATAACAATGTGAAAAACCTAAGCAAAGTTTTCTTCCTATTTACCCCTACGTTCCTATTCACCCCGTTTGACGGTACCTAAAACTGATTGACCTCTTATTAAATAGACATCTAACCGAAAACGAAAACAGATACATTTATCATTTAATAGTGGGCTATTATATCTATTCTGTTTTTGTTTAGGTCCCCAAAAAATATTTATAAATTTTATTTTTTATACCTACTTTAACGAAAGTATAGTTTTAATTTATTACAGTTTAGGGGTGCCTGACAGGGTGTCAAAACTGTAATAACTGTCCGGCAATGGAAGGCGAATTTTCTAAGGCTGGTTCCAAAAAAAATATTAAAAAGATGAGCTTTATACTTTAACGAATTTAAGGTACTAATTTATAGATCTTTAGGCGTCTGTCTGTATTTTTCTTTTGTTGTATTTTTCAAGTAAAGGGGCCTCAGTAAAAGAAAAGTGTGTTATCTTTGCGATTGGAACATTTGAGAAATGTTCCGAATCAGTGATATGTATCATTTGCAACATTTGGAATATCGGCTCAAAAGATACAAACGGGTCATTTGAAACATCAGCTCACAAGATACAAACGAAACGTTTGGATCAACGGCTCAAAAGATACAAACGGAACATTTGAAACATCGACTCACAAGATGCAAACGGAATATTTGGAACAACGGCTCAAAAGATACAGACGCTGACTGTTATGAATCGTGATCTGTTACGTTGCGTCATATACACTAAAAGTTTTATTTAATTGAATTTTGATTTGAGAATAATTTAAGCTGATGTTTTTAGTTCAGGTCATTAATTATATGTATGCTATTTATATTATAATTTGAACTTTAAAAATTCTGCTGGTCACTTAAAGTAAAGAGTGTTTTACTATTCCAAATGATGCATTTAAAACATTGCTGATGTTCCAATCTTTCGGAACAATAAAATGTTACACACGCCTAATTCTGCTAGTGTCATTAGCAAATTTAGGCCATGGTCATATGGTGGCAGCGTAGTGAGCCATCGAACATTAAGTATATAAACTTAGTATCCGAATGGAAAATACGATTTTGGTCAGTGGGTAGCCTTAGGGGAGGATTTTGATTGATTTTGAATTAGAACCATGTTTCTTTTTTAATTTACATTACAATTAAACATTGCAAATCGATATGGATATTTAAAAACGAACTCGTGCGGCACTATTTTGTATCTGACATTGACGGTAAAATTCAGTTGCCAGTATCAAAAAGCTATTTTCCATAGTTTAGGTCCCGCGCAAGTAGTGTTGTAGGAAACTCGAGTCTTGGAATCTTATTTAGTAAAACTTGAGCTCGAAAGATGAAGACTCGAAAGGACTCAAAACACTCAAACTCATGTGACTAAGTCTCTGAGTCCTAGTCTTGAAAATCTACTCAAGTTTCGAAATGATGACTAAAAGACTTCAATTTCTTACAACACTACGCGCAAGCGGTAGGCTGTGACAGGAAACTTTAACTATTGGCGAGATGAATTGTGAGCACGCATGTGTTTAGTAAACAGCGCGCTCACTTTTCGCTTATATATTCTATACTTTTCGCCTAGCACACTTTATCCAAGAACCTTTTAGTCAATAATAAAATATACAAAGAAGAAGAAAAAGAATCATAAAATATTAAAAAAAAACTCACGTGGTCGCGTCAAAAGCCACCATAGTAAACCACAAATAGTATTTAGGTATTTGTTATCCACATAAGTTCCTTAGCCAAAAACAATGCAATTTAACATTTCCAACTGCAGCCCTCATTGATTTTTTGACTTGCTAGAAGCGTTACTCCTAAAGAGTAGCATCTACTCCGTAGCATAGGATTTACAAGTTCCTTTCATGTTAGTATATGTAATATACTAGCTTCTGCCAGCGGCTTCACCCGCGTGAAAGTAGGTTTTTCCATACGAATTTTGGACCCCCGTTTCATCCCCTTAGGAGGTGAATTTTGGAAAATCCTCTCTTAGTGCTTGCCTACATCATAAAAGGAAACCTTGTGCAAAATTTCACACTCATAAGGATGAATTCCTTGGCTATCGAACATCAATTTCTGACGTGATTTGGAATGCGACCCTACTATCTAGCTTAGCGTTTCGAATTGCAATAAAAGTGATTATATCGCGAATCGGACCAAATTTAATAGTCACAAAATAATAATAATAATATTTTTTTTCTTTTTCCTTTAGAGACGTACGCGTTGGTTGGATTCGCGATATTATCACTTCTATCGCAATTCGGAACGCATGAGATAACTGACTTGGTTTTTTGGCGGGATTTCTTCGAGTGAAGTTCAGTGACTGTTTTAATTATTCGCAAATTGATTCCTAGTGGATATTGTGATGTAAAATTGGTGTAGTTTTGTATCTCAGGTGTCTGCGCAACTGCAATAATATGTGGAATCATTGAAATAGGCGGGATCTCGGTCAAATGGAGCTGAGAATTTTATTGTAGTTTTAGCTACCTCAGCGAAGTTTGCTGAGAAGGCTGAATCGATACATTTGCTGCCAAATACTTCAAAAAACATTAGAATGTGTTATACCCGCATCTAAAGTAAAACAAAAAGAAACAACTATTACGGAAGACTTATTACCATGCAAGAAAACATGGAAGAAAGACGAGGCGATATGGTGGAACAACTATAGCCTTCCCTAAGGCATAAACAAAAAAAAATCAGACATGTCAGTTGACAGATCAAAAGTTTTGATTGACTGTTTATTCTGAAGGTTTACATTACCTACATAAATAGGTATTCAATTATTTTATAACTATAAAAAGTTGCGTCTGCTCGGTCACACGGAACTGTTGACCCCTTATCAGTGTGGTATATCATTACACTATTATTTAAATTAACAGCGTCACGATGTTAGAAACTGAAGAAGTTGATGATGATTTTTTTACTCCAGTAGCTGGGTATGTATTTATTTTGATTAACACTGAAGCCTGTGCCATGTTTTTTAGATTTTGAAAACTAGTACGTATACCAAACCTAACTTTTTGATGTTATTATCATAACAGATGAGACTCCCATACTACACCTTAAATTATCATCATGTTATCTTTTTAGCACATCTCTGGCCAATATATTTGGAAATGTATCTAAAATAAATGAAGGAAAATCAAATGACTCTTTAAAATATGTGCCTCCAAAGCCTCAGAGCATTATACCAAAACAAGAAATAATAAAAACTACAGAATGTATATTTGCCTGCGCTCTTATCGGACATGAGTGGTAAGTTTATGTGTGTAATCTACCAACATTTAATTTTATTTGCATGTTATTTAAATTTTCAAGACAAGTGCAATAAATTGAAATATTTTAGCTCAAAATGAATAATTTAATAAATTATTAGAAACTTATCCATTGAGGGCTCTTCTAACACTAATGATTATTCTTTTGGAACTTTCAGGTTCAACAATGTCTACACAACAAGAGGAAAGCTAGGCTTTGCCATTGTTAAGATTCAGAAAACTGGTGCTCATAATATTGTACTCTATGATTCTAATAAAACTACTCTATCATGTACCACAATTTCACCTAATTTAGAGGTCACCATTAAAAACAATACTTATATCTCCTATTATGATAATCTTAGAAAGTATTGGAGTATATATGGTACAAAAGAAGAAGTGAAAAAAGTTGCAGAGCATTTAAATAATTTTGAAGTTAACATTAATTATTCATCATACACTGATCAAGGCCCACCAGAACCTGCTACTGTTGAAATTAAGGCAGATGCTGTTAAAGAACAAAGTGAGAAAATCGATATAGAAAGTGATACAGACTCTTCAATCAACAGAAAAACAAAGGCTTCTATTTTAAATCGAATGGCTAATATGGGTCATTCCGTTTTACCAACTCGAACTCTACCACTAGAAAAAACTAGCGATTCATCAGACACAATGGAAACTGAAGCCCATCCAAAATCTGTGAGACACAAACCAGTAAAAAATATTATTAAGAGGAATAATTTGGAAAACATGTCTGAAACACAACAAATGACTGAGTCGCATCAAAGAACAGTAGTGCCAAAAACAGAATCCATAACAAACATTCCAATATATGCATCCCATGCTGGACAGTTATTGCCCATGACAAGCACTAATATCATCACAGGTCCCAGTAGTGAGATGGGTATGTTTATATCAGAACAAAGAATAAGTAACAGTGAGTTAAGGATAAATATGAACAGGATTACTGACAAAGTGGATGCAGTTTTAGACAAAATTAATCATTTTGAACAAAAAGGAAATACAATACAAACAGACATTTTAATGAAGTTGCTAACAGAGTATGAAAATAAAATAAAAGTATATGAAGAATTACTGAAATCTAGAAGTGATAAAAATATTGAACATCTGACCACATCAGCAAATGACAATCAGGTTGAAATATTGAAGAATAAAATCTCTGAATTTGAAAAGATTCATCAAGAGAAAAACAATGAAGTATTAAATCTTCAGGAAGAAATCAAACTTTTGAAATCTAAATATGCTGAAGATACACTTGATCATGCAAATAATGAAGCTGTATTATTAACAAAAATAAGTAATTATGAAAACAATTCTAAAGGAAAAGATGAGGAATTAGCAGATATTAAAAAGAAATATGAAAACTTGGTCACCAAAACCAGTGATCATAATATTGGTGATAAAGTAAAAAACATAATGAATGATACATTTCAAACCATATCTGTGAATTTTGACAGCAATGAAAGTTATACAGGTGAAACTGTGAAGAAAATTATAGCAACAGTAATAAAAAAAATAACTATACAAACATTAAGTGAACTTAAATAATTAACTGTTTATTTAGTCCTATTGATTATTCTCACTGTAACAGTCCTTCCATGTTTTATACATTTTATTGCAAAATTAAATTAAGGAAGTTAAACTAGCCTATGTATAAAAATGTAAGATATTATACTAAAAAATATAGCATGCATCTTTACTGTACTGATATTACAATATATGACATCTCAAAAACAATATTATTAAAATTAATTTTTGAGAAGAATTCAAATGTCATTTTACTTTTCACCACTTTATGCTCTGTTCCCCCTCAAAACCCTAAAGCGCAACCTCCATATTATGTTCAAATAAAATAATATTTATTTTTTTGTTAAGTTCCTTAGTTTTGTTTTTAAGAAATATTTAAAATTGTAAATAATAATAATAGGAACTTATAAGTATTTGGGTATGTCGGAAGCGTTAGGCAGGCATCAATGCTGCTGACGTGGAACAATCATTGAGGGAACGCTTCTTTGGCCGCCTGAATAAAGTACTGAATAGTCTTATCAGGCGGGAACAAAGTGCGCAATTTCAACGGTTGTGTCATGCCGGTATTGATTTACTCTTTCGGCATACTCAAATGGACTCGGACGGAACTCGACGCCCCAGATAGGAAGGTTACGATCATCGGTGATGAAGCTGTATATCCCGCGGAAGTGCGGGGGACGTGGCTTCTTAAATGCTAAGACCCTGCTCAATCGTGACTCGTGAGGTATGCAGTCTTACTTCCTAGAAACCGACGTGGGGATGCATCGAGATGTGGTGGCGGTGGACAAAGGCCTCACTCCGCTCTCCTTGGCTAACGAGAACTGGCGCAAGCCTATACTACTGCTGCTGTACTTTTACTGGGCCTTACCCATGTAAGGCCTATCGGGCCCATGCCCGATGTAGATCTTTTAGCGTCTGTATCCTGGCTGCGCTTTGGTGACCTTTTTGGAGAAACCGAAGGTTTGTCTTTGCGATTATGGACGAAGTTATGATGACGAACAACTACCGGAAATACATTGTGAAGGACGGTACGGCTGACATCTGTCGGGCATTCCACTGGCCCGGAGAATCAATCCGACACATTATTTCTGGGTGTTCTCATCTAGCTAACGGAGACTATTTGAATTTGACCTTGTACCCATGATTATCCAACAACAACTTGCTCTTAAATACAATCTTGTGGAATCAGGAGAACCGTACTATAGGTATGTTTCCGCCCCAATTATCTAGAATGGCAGCATCACGTATTGGGATCCATCTATCTAGCATATGACTATTGTTGCACATAAACCTGATATAGTGGTGATAGATCGACTAGAGCGTCACCCAACTATTGTTGATATAGGTGTCCCTCATGATGAGAACCTCGTGAAAGTTGAGTAAGATAAGCAAACTAAGTAACTTGCTTGCGAGGTTGTCAACATTTGGAAAGTGGATACAGCAGTCATATTGTGCCCATAGTCATGACGGCCAATGGCTTAATAGCCAAGAGTCTCGATCAACATCTGAGGAGGCTCGCATTGGGCAGTTGGATCAAGAGCTTGATTCAGAAAGCAGTACTACTGGACTCGGTGCGTATTGTTCGGAGATTCCTCTCTCAGGAGCCCTGTCCACCGGTAGCTTTGATCCTGTTCCCGATGCCGGTGGATTACTATTTTTTATACCTTTAATTTTTTTAAATATTAAAAAAAAATATTTAAAAACATGTATTTTGTATGAATATCTACTCAATAAAAAAATGGAATAATAGTAATATTTTTATTGAAATGCTATTTGTTCCCCGCGGTTTTGTTACTACTGCACTCATATTGGTTAATAAATTGGTAAAAGGCATAAGCCTTTAGGAATAGTTAGGAATCAAAGGTGTTAGTTAGTGATTACACTAAATTGAAGTCTAAATCGTACAGACGACGAATACGTGAAAAAAGATCGTACTGGTATTAAAACAACAGAAGATTGGGCTTGCTCAAGCAAGCAAGCTCTGCAAGTGCGAGTCGGACTCGCGCACTGAGGGTTCCGTACAAACTTACCTATGTAAATAGTTCAATTCCCGAATGGAGTCTCGAAGATTTTTCCGAAACGCAAAAAAAGTTTTTTTTTGTGACGCAATAACTAATTTACTGTTTCCAAATTTATTCCTATAGCCGTGCTATTAGGCCTTGTTTTATGCCAAATTTCGGGATTCTGGGTCAACGGGAGGTACCCTATGAACTTTGATTCCCTTGAGAGTGTCGAAATATACGTTTTTTTGCGATATAAACGGCCGTATCTTTTGTTTCGTTATCTCAGGAATATGTTTTTTTCCACAGCTTCAAGGGACCGCAGGCTTGAGTATCTGGTTTTAATTTCAACTCGATACCTCCACGCGTTTCCAAGATAAAGGGTCTTGACAGACAGATCCGTTTTTTCCTTTTGTGGTGCGGAACCGTAAAAAGGAAAAAGAGAAAATGCAGGGTAAAACGAAAGCTATCCATTATGAATAGTTATGAATCCATAGTACAAGTTTTGGAACCTAACGACTTTAGTCATTTTAGACAATTTAGGAAGTAGAGTGGGTGGAATCTCCAATTTGCACTAATCCAATACGTTCTAACTGCGATTATATCTGCCGATTTCCTAGTTAGATTTTCTTCAAAATAAGCATTTTAACCACATTAAAAGAATTTTCAATTCGAACCAGTTTGTAGTTTCTGAGATTAACGCGTTCAAACAGACCTTGTGTAAGTATCTATGTTGTGTGTGTTCCTTCAGTTGACCTTTGCATTACAGGGCCATGATAACTTTTTCGAGCAATCCCGCAGCCTTGCCGTCATCTGGAAATATTTTGGATGGATATAAAAAAAAACTGGTTGTATGAATTTAGCCTCGATAAGGATCGGTTAGAGCTTATATTTGCTAACGTTTTTTGGTACAAGAATTGGTCTTCGTTTATGACTCATGATGATGGAATTCGCAGATTACACCAAGATCTGGCTTGACTTACTTAGTTCACCTCTATCGCCCTATTCCTTTAGCAAAACGAATCTTTCAAAATGTCACTGTCAGTCAAGTGTCAAGTTTACAGAAACTTGCCCCAAGATAATTGTTTTCTTTTCTTGTTGTTTCGTAGCTTATAGTTATTGTGCGAGGCATATAATTACATTAATAAGTATTAGTATAATTTATAAAAAATGGATGAGTTGCAACAATCTTTAAACCAGTATGAAGAACAGGTAGGTACTAACAATATAACTTTTATCTGTAAGTTTATCAAAGAAATTAAACTTTATGGTTTATTAAACATTTAATCATGTATTTCCAGTTAGCAATGGTCAACTTGACCCTGGAGACTGTTAACGAATCAACGGAGAGGGAATCCCTGCTATCCTTGCAGTCGGATTTACAACAACTTATCCAACTAACTCGAGAGAATTTGGAAGCCTTGGTTCCTAAAGACACCAAGCCGCTTGAGACTCAATCTACTGAATCTAAAGATGAATTGGATGATGAGTACGCTTTATTCATGGTAATTATATATAAATTATCTATTAGAACTCTTTTCAAATTGTCAAACTGTAAAAGAATGATGTAAGTTGTTCATGTTGTTTTTAGCAAGAGATGGCAAAAAGCGGAGCATATGAAGAAACTAAAGGAGACAAATCAGATAACTCTAAAGATGCAGCCAATGAGGATGATGATAGTGATATAGAGGTAATATTTATGTTTGAGTTAATATGAAATTATGCATTTTGTGGGTTGTACATTTAGTAAAACTACTAATAGAATATTTTTTAATACAAATACAGATAGAAAATACTGATGATCCTCTTTAAAATTGTAATAAAATTTGTTAAACTATTCTGGTAAAGACCTCTCTGTGGTTTCATAGTGAAAATTTCAACTAGTCACCTTCAGTGAAGTACCAATGCTATCGAAGGAGGCGGCTGAAATTATGAGAATAGGACAATCTCACGCCCCAGTCGCTGCTGTAGGAACTCACCGGGCGCCAGAAGGGCGCTGTAGGGCGGTTCCCAGTCACCGCTAACACGGGTTTATGGTGTTACCGTTCGGCCGACTGAGTCAAGTAAGCTTGAGTCGATAGCGCAATATATTCTACGCGCCACTCATAGAGATGTTAGCCAATGGTCAGGGCCCTCTAGGGCCGATGTCTACTAGGGCTGCGAGATTAATATTTCTTGAGAGTTTGAGCCTTTACATAGCTTTGGCAGAGGTAAATGATGGAGCATAATCGTGACACTGAACTACGGGTATTTCATCTTTCCCCACAACAGTACTTACAAATAATTTGCAAGAGCATGCTTGCACTGTTGCAGCTTGATCATTTTGTAGATGACAGGCGAGTGGAAAAGGACCCTCTTGATGATATTTTACTGATACAACTTAAAACTTAATTCTTTAAAAAGAAAATAAAGTTTTATGCTCATCATTACTTCATAAATTTATTTCTTATAGGATGAGCTATCTTCTTTATTGGGCATGAAGTGTGCAGTGTATCACACACACAAGTGGGGTGGCCAGCCGGGTCTCTACAATGCTATGGTCAGTGCTGTGATGCCTAGACAAGATGAGGACCAATTCCAAGATCTACAGGTTTGTACAACTTTGTCTTATTGAATTAGAGTGAGTTTGATTAAAAAATATCAAACAAAATAATGTAGATCCAATATCAACAAGCTAATCTAACTAGTACCTGAGTATATAATTTATTTTAGTATAGTTACAAAAATTGTAATTAATTGGTTTATTAAAGGTCCATTCTCCCTAAATAACCTGATTGCATGTTATTCCTTACACATCTATTTTTAATTTAGTGTTCCTCTTTCTCTCCTCTCTCAATCAATAAGCGTTTGAATTTATTTCATCCCTTATACTTAATTTGATCTTTTATTCCTCAGGTTCGTGTTCTGTTTACACATCCAACACATGCTGAGATGTTGCCATGTCCTTTCTTCCTGGATGGTGAATGTAAATTTAGTGATGAACAATGTAGGTGAGTCATATCACAGTTACCTAAAATAAAACCTTTAAATTTCAATATCAATGTCATAGTCAAATTTGATTTTATTTGGGTTTCAGATATTCCCATGGTGCTTTAGTACAATTGTCGAATTTAAAAGAAGCAATAGAACCTGATTTTAGTTCAATTAAAGTAGGTAGTAGAATATTGATGAAACTCAAACAGCCTGATAATGAGGTAATTATAGTTTTGCATTAACCATTTACTGTTGAACTGATTATAGACTGAGTCTAATTAAGTCTTGAATATTATTGCTTCATGAAAAGATTGCTTGTAGCGGAGATGAGGATGTTTAGATGGATGTGTGGTGTGACAAGGATAGATTATCTGAAAAATTAGTATAAGTGGCACCAGTGGCTTAAAATTGAAGGGGAATTGTTTGTCTTTGTATGGTTATGTAATAAGGAGGGCTGAAACACATGTTACTAAAAGAGAGTAAACATGTGGATGGATTGTGTGAAGGGTGATATGAAAGTAAAGGAAGTTAGTGATAGCATGATGGCTGACAGGACAGAATGGAAGAAAAAAAACGTGTTGTGCTGACCCCATAAAACACGAGATAAGGGCAGGAAGATGATGATGACCTTTGTGTTATTATTACAGGAAATAGGTTTAGCAACAAAATCAACAGAAAAGTATCACTTATGGCATAGAGCAATAATAAAGAGCATAGATTTAGAGAAAAGAACTTGTTCAGTTAAGTTGGAGCATGGCGTACACACTGGAGAGAAAAGGAAAAAAGGATCCGATGAATATAGAGTTAAAATCGAGGATATTTTTCCATTAAATAGTAAGTTAAATTTTAATTACCTTTTTTATGTTGAAACTAGCTTCTGCCAGCGGCTTCGCCTGTGTGAAAATAAGTTTTTCCATATAAACTTGGGGACCCTATTTCATCCCCTTAGGGGGTGAATTTTGCAAAGTCCTCTCTTAGTGCTTGCCTACGTCATAAAAGGAAGCCTTGTGCAGAATTTCATGTTGCAAGTTCCAGTAGTTTCGGCGGTGCATTCTCCTTTTATATATATTGATATAGCCAAAATATAATGACAACTAATCTCACAGTAAATATATACCCTTCTCTGTGTGAGAAGAAGCCTTTGCTCTGCAGTGGAACTGTTCCAAGCTGATATCGTTATTAATTAATTGAGTCTTGTCTTAAAGGGTCATTGCATTTAAGTAGGTAATAACAGCCAGGCTAACCTCCAAGCATTGTGGGGGCAATACTTACGTCATCGGTTCCCCGCCGCGCCGATGGGTAGCCATCTAAACATATTGAGATTCCACCATGTCTCGTTAAGTCGTTGATCCTGGTTGTCATTTGAAGATCTTTGACAAGTTAGGGAAGGCATGTCCAACAGTGGACGTCTTTCGGCTAAAATGATGATGATGTGTAGTACATGTTATTGCAGCTGTGATTACTCCAACTTGTGTAGCAGCCTTACCTCAAAAGCTTTTTCTTCTCTTTAAGTATGGTTTACATTACTATTTACTTTTCATATAGCTGAAAATGAAGAAAGCAATGACTCGGATGATAGTTTAAGCGATACTGAATACCCACAAATCAAAGCTGTTTGTGAAGAAACAGTAACTGACAATCATGCACTTATTGTTGAAAGCAGTCGTCTGAACCAAAACATCACCCCTATGGGGCAGTGGGAGCAACATACTAGAGTGAGTATGTATTAACGTTTATAAGTAACACTATTATAATTACTAAGCTTAAAATTGTAATTGACTGATGTTTATTTTTCTTACAGGGCATTGGCTCGAAGTTAATGTTCGCAATGGGCTATGTCCCGGGGACTGGGCTCGGCGCGGCAAGCGACGGTCGTGTTCAGCCGGTTGAAGCTCGCGTTCTACCTGTGGGGAAAAGTCTCGACCAGTGTATGGCCATCTCCGAGAAACATGCTGCTCAAGACCCATTAAAGGTAAGAGATTAAATGTTCCATTAAAATCTTGTAATAATAAACTACGTTATCTTTATTAAATTGATCATTATTACATAAACTGTCAATATTTCTTCTAGGTAGAGCAAAAACTGAGAAGACTACAAAAGAAAGAAGAAGAACGCAACAAAAGAGCATACGAACGGGAAAAAGAAAGAGAAAGACGAAATGTCTTCAATTTCCTTAATAAAACTTTAGGCGATAAGAAAGAAGGCGAAAACGAACCTGAAACCTCTTTGGATGTCAAGCAGTCTTCAAGTAAAGATCTAAACATTGAGCAATTCAAAATTACAGAAGACAAAAAACGAATTGAAAAGGAGATAATTAAGTTGACCAATTCATTAATCAGGCATCCATCTGGATCCAATGGCCACAGAAGTATTAATATGCAGATTGCAGAGAAAAATAAAGAACTGAATAATCTCACACAGAAAGAAAACCAAATATCTAAGGAGCAAATACACAGAAAAGATAAACAGAAAATGACAGTTTTTTAGTGGAATTTCCTTCCTTAGGACAATATTGAATTAAATATTTAAAGGTAAATAAATGTTACATGTAAATACATTGTGAAATAACATTATTTTTTTTTTATTATTTCGATGACTTAATAATTTAACGCATACGTTAATAATAAACTATGAAACAATGCATTCTAGGATCTTACTAAAGGGGACTGGCATGTAAATTAGGAATGTAGGGAGTTCAAACACATCACTTTGCTCCCATATTTTTAACAGGCGCAGGGGCTTTAAAATCGTGGCTAGCTTATAGAAAGAATAAACAGGGTCCACACTTAAAAACAATGAAATAAGCAATTGATAAGCAATTGTTGGCCCATGAATAGTTAAGTAATTCCACATACTTACAACTACAGAGATTGACCAGTTGTTATTATTATTATTCTGAATCAGATTTGCTTATTCTAAGTTAAAAAAAAGGTTGACCTTTTTTAACTTCGAAATTACCAATTCTCTCATATATATATATATATATAGTAAGCAAATATAAGCAATTGATAAATAAGTTTTAGGCACAATTTCAAAGCTAAATACGACTATTGACCAGCCATTGTGACGCCAGTATTTTATCAACAGTTTTGGTGTAACTCTTGAGTATTTGTAGCAAAATGGAACAGATTTAGTTAGTATATTCTTATAAGAAACACAAATAAAAAAAAACATTTTTTTTTTTTTTTTCAAATAGCTTGCAGAGCGCCTTTTAAAATGTTTAGAGCATCTCATTGCTTTATTGTGATTATGGCTGTGATGCTAGCAAAACAATTATGGCGGTAAGTCCCTTCTTTGAGGCCTGATTGGAAAGACCTCACGGCGTCTTCACCTTCCGCATGACGCAGTTTCTTACCGAACACGGAAAGTTCAGGAAGCGACGCCCGGGTGTCGCCACTGTGTGGACCGTCCGGAGGACACGGTGGAACACGGTGTAGGTGTGCCCCGCTTGGGCAGAGCAACGCCGTGTCCTCGTGGGGGCAATCGGCGGCGACGATCTCTCGCGCCGGGCCTTGGTACAGGCCATGGTCCGGCAAGGAGGGGTGGCAGGCGGTCGCCTCCTTTTGCGAAGCAGTAATGCTAGCAAAGGAGGCGGCCGATCGCGTCTCCCGCCCCAACCGCCGCCGGGGTTCCTAACCTACTACATGGAACTCGTGGAACTTAAACATAATTGGCATCCAAAAGTGTACAATGTGCCTATATCTTCTGCGAATTTGTATGTACCCCTAGGCGCCCCGGGGTATTATTACGCAATTGCGTGTTTTTACGTAAATCACCAAAAAAAGTAAAAAATAAATAATAAAAAAACTTTTACTGGATTTTTCTTGGAAAAACGAAGATATGCTAAAAAAATTCGTACAAAACGACAATTAACCGTTTTTCAAGGTCATTCAAGTTGTACAGACGTATGTACAATCAGCCTACGAGGGGTTAATAGATCTTAATCAAGATACATGTTTTTGCTGCGGAATTATTTGGACGAGACATCGCGGCCCTAGAACACAAAAGGCAAATGTAGGAAGGAGTACGGCGGGTCAATCAAACCTTGACTCTCCCTCTCTCCCCCCTGCGGAAGAAGTTATTAGACGATTTCCCACCCTTTAATGTACCTACATTCATCCACCATCATCGTAAGAGAAAGTAAAGTGGTGAAAAGGTTACAGATACCAGTTGGCAACAACAATGAAACACGGGGATAATTACAAATTTCTATATTTACATATGTGATGTTTAGTTTAAAATAAGCGTACATGGCATAAAATTACAATTAATATATATGACATATTTTTCTATAAATTAGATATTTGTACTATCAATCAATATTAACAAAGTACTTAAAATGTTAATGGGCGTGTGACTAGCAAATAATATTTGCTGAATTTTACAATTACTTATTAAATTTTAGTGACAGTGGGTCAAATATGTTTACCACTAAGCTATTCAATATTATAGGTTATACCTAAATTAGGTATGGAATTGTGGCTTTAGTAACCTATGTAAATTCATCATTATCCAGTTGAAAACGTTAAATCTGTTGCTTATTAGATATTTTTAGAAAAGGTACAATTTATTATAATTAAAAAATGAGTATAAGATGTTAATTATTATAAAATTTAACTTTGCATTGCCATAATTCAAATAATAACTACTAAAACTTCTTAAAATTGCTACGTGAGCAAGATATTTGTACTTTCCCTCAATCAGTTTTCCTAAAGTGCTGATGTCTACAAATAAGCATAAGTCAATGCAATATAATTTAGTACTAACAAGATATAGAAATTGGATAACAGACCCACTGTGCCAAGTTCCCGGGACTACTAGGCTACTGAATCAATACCAATGTCAGCCCCAGTACCATGATCAACATAACACTGCATTCATCACGTTTTTATGTAAAAGATCAAGGTTGAGTGTTACAGTAGGCAATATGGTTCTGACAACAATTTACTCGCTCTCTTGTCTATTATACTCTTTCTAAATAAGGCACAAGTCCTTTAGAGAGAGTAAACTGATTTCAGGATCATTTTTCCGACTTGATTTTAGACTTGAGTCCTTTACATATAAAACCTCTTGTGTACAGACATGGAAATATTCCTCCAAACGCGCTAACATGTGACTACTACCTGTACCTGTGTTTGCATCAATACTAATATGTATAGTTATCATCTAATTATATGCTTATGCATTGAAAGTTCACTATAAAAATTTCCTACACAAATTCATCACAGAGATTTGTTATATCCTCATCAAGATTACCTTATTACCGTCACCATCCATTCTCGCTCATACATTCATTGAATTAAATTTATTTTAATATCTATATATTACATTAGGTAATGCAATAGAGAGTGATGAAATAAAAGAGAGACATTCTTTGTACTAAACTAAACGTCTTGAAATTAATAAGTACACTCTTATGAGACTCTTCGCCACGCAAGTAAAAATAATTACCCTATGATTGTTTTATGATGAATTACATTTGTGATGTCTTTATTACGTGAGTAGTGAATTGTGATTAGCCGCTCCGTCAAGCATCGCAATGAAATAACAAAAACGAAATTAATCGCGATCACAACTAATGCGACAATGCTTGAGATGAGATTCGCTTTAACTGGCGTTGTGTTCAATTAATCTATTATTATAATTAAAAGCGGCGGAGTTTTGCTAAGCAGGCAGCTGTCAATGCTGCCTGTTTTAATTTTAAAATGATTCCGCTATACCGACAACAATCGATCGATATAACACAGTTCATCCGTACATGAACATATTTGTTGTGCGAGTCCCGGGGACTATCGCTTATGGATGCTATAGCATTGCTCGGAGGCGGCTGACGACGCACGCCATCGCCGAGTCCACGTTGTCGAACACGGCCACTCCGGAGCGTTTCGCTAAGTCTGATAGGTAGTGGCGGCCTCGGTTATAATCCTTGACGGCTACTTCACTATACTGTAAAAAAAAAAATCATATCATTAGTAGGTTTATTCCGAAGTTGATATAATTTTACAGACATAGGTATAGTGAATAATTTTGCCGGAGAAGATAAGACAACAAATGTAAGCAAGAGTGACAATACAGCTTCACATATAGGTGTTAACAGACAATAATTGATCTAAGTGAGTATGGTCGGTACGAATAGCGAACGTTATGACTTTATTGTCATTAACATAAGGGTCAAATTTCAATGCCACGGCGTGTGCGAGTGTGTTGTGCAGTGCAGTGTGTTGTAATATTAAAATATAAACTGAACTTACACCCTGTGCTTTCTGCGGGTCCATTGGCTGCACTAAGAGCACGGTGTTGGCTGGTCGCAGTCCCATGTAGTGTGCAGCTAGTACCATTGCAGCGAAGCACGGAGAATCCGCACTCATCGCGAACACTAGCACGCGGGAACCAAGTAATAGGTCCTCATCGTATGTTCCTGTAACGGAGTTAATTATTAGGAGAATGGTAAGAAAGGTGGTAATCGAAAATAATCATCTGCATGTCACGGGGTGAGACAAGTGTGGGAGGGCTTATCACAAAACATATATGACATAGATTGTCATAGTCTACTTTAGAAAGTTGTTTCCCAGCTGTTTTTTTTTTTGTCTACATCTACCATTCTATATTATAGGCAAGGAAATAAAAAAAAATCAAGACTTGAAATATACCTTATATTATACAGGGTTATTTGTAAAACACTGGCAACCTCCCAGAACTATCAAACAATTTTTGTTCTATGACTTTTAAAAATTTATCATATTTTAGTTCATCAGATTTTCATACAAAAATAAAAATATTTAAATTGAACGTTCTAAATATTACGAAGTCTGCGAAACATGCGATAGCATAATAGCGGAAGGGAGCGGGGTTCGGGCGGCGGGGTGCTTGATGCACTTGCGTCGCGTCATACAGATGTATGTAGGTGTAGCAAAATACAGAGTTGAAATGTGTTAGACAGAACAACAAAATCTTGAAGGTTTGTTTTAAGTAAATGAATTAGGTTTTGTAAAAAGTCATAGAACAAATGTTTTTGTTTAATAATTCTGGGAGGTTGCCAGTGTTTTACAAATAACCTTGTATAATATAAGGTATATTTTAAGTCTTGGTTTTTTGTTTTTTGTTTTCTATGCTGTTGTCAAACCTTTTTCATCATAGACAACAAAAATCAAGAACACCTTGATTTTTGTTGTCTATGATGTAAAGGTTGTTAGTGTTTTACAAATAACCCTGTATTGGTGTAGAAAAGTATAAATAAATACCTTTGAAGGGCTGTGGGGTAACATCATCCGTGACAGTATAGAAGTCAGACGCGCTGAGTCGATCATGCCTCTCGGCGCTGTCGTCGGGCGTGCGGTCCCTGAGCTGCACGTCGTCGGGCAGGTCCAGCGTGCTGCCGGCGGGGCGCGGCTTCTTGTCGCGGCGCGGCGACTCGGGGTGCGCGGGCGCCGCTCGCCGCGCCGGCGTCGAGAACATGCGCGTGTAGTCGTTGGCGCGCGGGATCACGTACGTGAAGCCTTCCCTTCTTAGGACTTCTTCTGGTCGGCTGTTGTTGATCTACAAGTACAACTTACTTAGTAACGTGATTCTTTACGCTTCATAGTGGTTTCAAAATGCCAGTTACAGTGAGAAAGACCAGCGGATAAAAATAAACAGCTGGTGTCGTCTGAAGGAAGCAAAATCAGTTTGGTAGATACAGTAGATTGACAGTATGAAGGTGTGGTTGCAAGTTTAAGAATTTGTTATTTCCTGTGCCTATATTTCGTCGCAGTTATTGTAGGAAGAAAATGACGTGATAAGATCTTATCTCACGTCTATCGTAAAAATAGGCACGCCAGGAACGAGTATGAAGAAGCACTTTCGCATGCAGTAGGCACCTTTCACGTGGGTTCATGACTCCTAGCAAAAAAATTGTCCTAGCAAAATACAGAAGTAGAAGGAAGAGAGGTGATTTTTGAATTTCAAGTGTGATTTTCGTGATCTGAACTAAACCAACATTACGGTTTAATATATAACACATAGTATGTAAATTGGTTAATTACCGGGAAGGTCCCTCCGAGGTAGACATCATGAGTGGGCGCGCCCAGCATGGCGGGCAGCCTCTCCAGGCGGCGCTCGGTGCCCGGCGTGAACACGGAGTCCCCGCTGGAGGCGCCCGCAGCGCCCAGCGGGCCCGCGGCCCCCGCGCCTGCACTGTCTAGCGCTGGCCGATGACCACCGTTCTGCAAAAAGGAATCGATTTAACGGTAAAGTAAAACACCTCATAAGCCATCATCGCCCATAGTTGGACAATGAACCACCATTTTCTATCCATAATTTTTTCTAAAAGCAACTATGTATCATCGTTCATCAAAATGTATGCCAAAGGATCAGCCTAACAATAATATTATTTATTGGTTGCGGGAATCCGATGGGTGGGAGAGACACCAGATCAATTATAGGGGCGATACTTGAGGGTGGTCTATTACTAGCAGCAGACGACTTAGGCTTGATTCGAACCATACCTTAGGAATGAATAAACCGAGTTTTCTGCCATATGCTTTGAGTCTAGGGTTGACGAGCCTCAGGCCGTTGTTGGCGTCCCTCGACACAGCCTCGGGCACGCGCGGCTCCAGTAGCTCGCCGCCCGTAGCTTCCGCATCAGTACCGTTTCGACTTTGAAACTCTGTAAATAAATAACATACAAATGATATAATTATACTGTGTAGATAAAAGGAGCAATTTCAATATTAATTTACAGCAGCCACAAACATTAAGAAAAAAAAAGAGATAAGGTACAGATGATAAGGAATATTCCGTGTTCGAAGTGTAAATTGCTGACAAATATGGCAAACAATTTAAAGAACAGTAAACAACAACATCGTTTAAATTACCAACACGAAGCGTTAATACTTCGACTGTTTCTTGATTATTAAAATATAAGTAAATCTTGGCAAGCAATAAATGGTGGAATTACCAATAAACATTTGGTTCATATTTAAAAGATTGGAGAGATCAAAAAATATTCATGAAGCGACACAAGCTAGCATAAAATGGAAAACGTGAACAGAAGCAGCAAGTAGCACCCAAAATACCGAAAATAATGATAACTGTATTAAACAAGTGGAGCGTGGGACGGCTGCAACGTACACAATCGACTTGGTTAAAGTCGTAAGTAGACGTTGAATGCAAGCGGCTCAAAACCATTCCATTATGAAAGTGCGGTGAACGTCCGGAAGCGGACGCGTTGCGGATGATATGATGTAAGTGGATAGTGCGCACACGCACCGACAGCGGGCGGACACTGCGCGGACTGCGGGGGCGGCGGGGAGGGGGGAGCGCGCGGGGAGAGGTATGCGCGCAGCGAGCCCAGCGCGCGCCGCACGCGCCACGCCACGCCCGCGCCGCCGCCACCCGCCGCCTGCGGGCGCGCCTCAGGGCTACTGCGCCCTTCAACAAACACCACCCCTTACCACACCCGCCACCCAAAACTTCGCCACCAAATATATGACCGTGACTCGTTTAACACTGCCAAATTTTCTGCTATGTTTCCACAATAAATCGTCCATGTATAATGCAGCAATATATTGAAAGGGACAACGTAAACAGTTTAAATGTGCCACATTAAAATAAGTTTATGGACGCACATTGGCAGAAAACGACAGCATTTTAACGACCGTTACGGATAAAAAGTAGAAGTCGTACTGACCTGCGTCGGCGGCGAGCTCGGCGACAGCGGCACAGAAGGTCTCGAAGTCCACAGGGTCGGCGGCAGGCGGCAGGCAGCGCTCGGCCAGGTCCTGCGGCGCGCGCGTGCAGTCCCGCAGCGCGTCCAGCGCGCGCGCGCGCGGCAGGCGAGCGCCGCGGCCGCCCGCCGCGTCGTAGGCGCGCTTGAGGCGCAGGATGGTGTGGCCGAGCGAGTGGCGCGGCTGCGTGCGCGCGCCGCGCAGCACGGCTCGCGCGCAGCGCAGCGCGGCGGGGATGTCGGTGAAGGCGGGCAGGCCGCGCCGCTCCACCGCCTCCTGCAGCGTCGCCCGCGCACGCGACAGCTCCACGTATTCGCTGCAGTCATAAAAATATCATTTGAAATTAAATTCTACATACAAATCGACACAATAGAGTGGCACATGGAAGCGACAATCGTTGCGCGTGATCTTAACTCGGCGGGTTAGTGGCTGACGTCAATACTTAACGAGATGGTCGTGTTTTTACCTTTATCGACTGTTACAAATGCTTTGACGTGCTAATCTTTGCAAAAATTTGCAGTGATACTATGTGTGTTTTGATACTTACTATGAAAAGCACACATATTATATTTACACACGTCAGGCGTTAAATAGTTTCCTTCCAATACGAAACGACATAATTACACAAGTGTAGCTTTAGTCACTAACAGTAACCCTGGTAAAAACATCATCATCAGATAATGCCCCTTTTTCGAAGAACTTGACACCAGGAAAACGAGAGTCAGAAGATGATGACAAACGGCTATCGCTCAACAAATCGCACATCAACTTCAAAGACATGAATCACCTAATCCTCGTGATGACGATCGACTGATGACAAATTAATCATACCACTTGATAGTTTCATTTTTTGCTCTGCCTTACGGTTGATAAATCGAAATAATCTACCTACTGTCGTTTTTGTGAATTAATTTATAGTCATTCGTCTTCCTTTCTAGACGACATGGCATCTTCAAATGTGAAGCTTGGGATCAATTGTATAATGTCGATGCGTGATGCGGTTCTAAATGGGCCTGACCTCCAGGCCTAGGGTTACCCGGTTCATAGTATGGTGTAAAGATACTAACTGGTCAGAGATAGTCTCGTGCCCGATGTTCTGGTGGCGCTTGTAGGGGCGTAGCACCAGCAGTAGGTCTCTCGGCGCGGCGGCTAGATGCGCGGCCTCCACGCTAGCAGCCACGGCGCGCGTCTCGCTGTCCAGCACGAACAGCAGTGCACGCGCCGCGGCCTTGGCGCGATGCTCCACTTCCATCAGCTCCGTCGACCAGTCTTCGACTTGCTGCAAGGCAGAATATGGTTAGCTTTTACTTTTACTTTACGTTTTACTTTGGATACGACCTTTCTGATCGATCTCATCGGTCGTCCAGTCAATCGTATCCGGTCAATCAAATAAGATGAAACTAGTTGCACGTTCCAAAGCGTGTATCTCTATAAAGAATAACGAGAAAAAAGCTGCCTCCCTCACACTGATACCACTGAACCACGATGGCTTTACAAATCACTCACGGTTGGAGTAGTAGTTGAGCGATTAGGTGCTAAGCTGTGTGTAGCGGGTTCGGTTCCCGCACGGAATAAATATTTGTATGGCCTATAGATAGGTGTTCCGGGTCTGGGTGACCTGTGTCTGAGTTTAAATATTTGTCAACGCATCTGCGATACAGGAGTTATTCCTAGTGTGAGGCAAAGTTTTTTTTTTATAAAAGTCCTAATGATGTATGTGGAGTTCACATCGTGGACTTAACGAGTCCCATTCGGTTATAATTAGGGAATATTTTAAAACATAGCGCATCTAAAATACCCCATGCAGTTTAGAATCTCTAATTCTAGACTGCAGGAACACGAGGGAAGGAAAGCCGGGGCAGCTACATCCGACTTTTATCTGAGAAAAAATGCACGTAGGTAATCTATAATAACTGTGGTGTCTAACGGATTGGAAAATTATGTACTGTACATAATGCTTATTATGAACACGCGACTTTGCTCACAGCGCAATGGTTACTAATGGCCACAGCATCTAGCATAAATAATATTCTTTATCTAATATAAATTAGTCGTCTGGGTCACTTGCAGTTTACATGCATTTAGGTGGTTGCGTAACGTCACGTTTCAGTGCCTACGTAGCATAATTGCGGTTAAACCAATACCTATCGTAAAACACTTTGGTTTCAAGCGTTCAGTTAAAAAGTAAGTGGGTATGACGTAAGTACATGATTTCATTACTATTTGAAACCGTTAACATTTGAAGAGATATCTATTACGTTAGTATGATAGGCTCTTCAATTGGACGTGTCGTATCTAATTACCAAAATCTTATTTATCGAGAGCACGTTTCATTAAATGAAGCTGTGAAACAAACCATGCGTTATCAATGATACCACATTATCTGTTTTAACTGGAGAGTGGTCTTCGCTTCTTGTAAACATATTTTAAATTTTAATGTTCGCACGTAAGCCCAGTTAATTCTGTCCATCGACTCATTATCGGTGGCCTTTTAAAGTTCTGCTTCGATGTTATTGTAATAACAACCAACGTTATGAATATTAATGGTCGCCCACACCTTATTGTTATATTAATTGTACCAAAGTTTGTTTAAATATTTCACGAAAGAAAAACAAACTACCTAGTCCACAAATTCAATTTGCAAATTGATAACGTCATCCTCGGTTATTAATATTTATTCTAGCTGATAAACCTGAGTGAAAGCACTAAGTACCTATTGCAAAAAATAAATACATAATGATAAACGCGTGATAAACGTTTAAGTATATTTTCTCTTTCATAGAAAATGATTAATTGTAAATATTATACACTTACCTATTTTTTCGAGTGATCCCGAGTCATTCATTGATGAGATGAATAACTCGTATGTCGCTTTTTATTTACTTTTATGGCTCAACCATAAATATTGTGCCGGGATCATAGTCTATTAACAAATTAACCGATTTATTGAAGCTGCGCGTGTCACACAACAACATGTGACCAGTTCAATACGGTACAATTTTTTTTTTCATCTTAATTTTATTGTACACGAGCCGACCAAACTCAGCTGTTATGTAATTAACCATTAATTGACTTCATATCACGTCGTAAATGGAAAACAATGTTCGATTGTTTACTGCATTAACATACACATCGATGTTAATGGCTTATTGTAGGTGACTTTGATCCACAACACCGTTGAAACTAATCATTCAAACTCACTTATCACATTATTCGGTGGCAGACTATTCTGTCGGAGGACCAGGGGCTCAAGTCTGCTATTTTTATAAACTCGTCATTCCAACACGATCCCATTGTCATTTTGCTAAAAGTTCGTAATCTGCTAATTCATAATGATCGATCATTGATCGATCAATGGTCTCGTATTAGAGTTGTGGTAGAATGACAATATCGAGCTTATTAAAAGCAATGACTACACAATAACGTTCTAATGGTAGTTCAATGATCAAAGGAACTGTCAAAATTTCAGCAGATCACCGCATACGTCAGAGATACATTTGTAATATGTACGAAATTACCATTCTATACCATTTCTTTCAATGGAGTGTCAGTGATTGATCATTGGAAAGTCATAATAACACCATTATATTAGTAGATTACCAAACTTGTCAACATCAACAATTATGAAATCAATGATAGACCATTTATGACACTATTGTAATAGCAGACTTGAGGCCGAGAGGCCTTACCACGAGCTCTTAACGCGATCCATTTTACGACCTAAACTGAGCTGTTAAAGGGATGGAACTAGAGCTCCCTCCTTCTTTCTCGCTCGAACGACTGACATTTTAACACGTCGTGGTAAGGCCCGGATGGAAATACTTGGGCCTAACACTTCTGTACGAAGCATAGCTTGAGCAATACGAGATCATTACAAAGAGCTAGAAAAGCGAATATTGTATCGAATCAAGTGGCAACATTTAAGAATATATGATGCTAGGGTGAGCATAGCATAGGAAGCTTGAATATTTACGCACCCTCTCGTAGCTAAGGAAATACATTTTTATTTTAAACGTAGAAAAGTCGAAGTTAAGGTGCAAATTCGTTCAGGTCCCCACCGTCAATAGGTTTTTACGATTAATAATATTTTGCATAGATTCGCAGGGATCCTCGAACTCGAAAGCGCATCTTCCTGATTATATCTAGCCTCGTTTTGAAATTAATTTAAAAATAAAACTCTAGTATAGGACCCCCAAAGACAGGTGACCCGAGGTAAATTGCCAATGATGACATACTATGTCATCTCTATTTCCATAACAAAACAACATTAAGTTTATATGTAGGGTTTTGCGCAGTTATAATGAAATTTATATGTTAATAAGTTGTTTATTTTACAAGATTATCGCATCTGTATTAAGTTCTATTGTAAGTTTTAGATGGTTATCAGTCAAGTATGGATATTCACATTATTCTGTATGCACATATCTGAGGCAGTGACACTGACCAGCGTAAACGTTTACGGGTTAAATATTCCCGTGGGTTTTAATTATGGACTTTTAATATTAATTCAGTGTTGTAATCAATGCCTGTCTCTTCTCCATTTGTGAAAAGGCCTTCGTCTTATACCCTTAACTAAAAATATATTTATTAAACTGTACTCTTCAACTCACCGGGTTAAAATAGGTTATGCCCATCTTCTTCAGCATCGGAATGGCTATGTCCGATCTCCAAGTAGTAGGGTTGCAGGATCCGCCCAGGAACACCTCGCAAGGCGGAGGGGGCGCCTCGCTGCCTGCGCAACACCATACGTCAAAAATTGTCACAACAATCATAGTACACATAAATAAGTAGGCAAACAAATAACATCACATTCGAATAGGAGATGGACTGTGTGGTAACTGCTGTATAAGTTGAATTTACAATTTTTAAATTCTATCAAAATCTGTCAATTTTAGGTGTGCTTTGAAATAATCTCCGACTTGCTTCGACTTTCAGTCTATTCCAGCTGATGTACACATAACATGTTATCACGTGGCTATCAACCCACGCTTTTCATTGCAAACACCATGTCTAACGTAGTGGCTACGTCAACAACACGAATAATTCCATAGATTCTATATTGTAAGAAGGACGAAGCAATCAATCACCATGTGAACAATATTTGATGTGTTCTTTGAGACACAACTCATAATAGGACGAGTTGACCCTATTTCTAAGATGGGCTCGAGACACGCAAAAGAACCACTGTTAATTGTTAACAATTGTACTGCGGTTGGACACGCAAGCAATGAGCTCAAACCAAAGCGGTTTGTTACTATTTGTTGAAGATTCATGAGTGGCCTATAGAAACCGGTATCTTATGTTTAATACATGACGTCGGATCTACGTAGAAACAAATTCTATATCCAATAACTATTCACGAAACCTTGGCGCCGACACTTATTATATACGCGATACAAAGAACTAAGATGCATACCAAAAATAGTGATAATCAATTAATATGCTAATGTAAATCGATCTTTATGATAATAGGTGCATTGATTACAATGATTTCATAGCAATATAGGTACATACGGCGTGGATTAGAAAGCATCATGGCAAGGCGAATGTGCTGGGTTCGTTCAACCAGCGATACTCATCGTCAATGATTGATGAGTATCGACCTATCGACTGCGTAGGCTGCACATATGTAGGCCGACCACCGTACTACATTAAACACCTACTTGCATACCCGTAGATTAATGATTACCATAAAAGGTCGCCCATTCGGTCGAGACAGAATTTAAGTAAAAAAATTATAATTATGGTAGTGTCTACTTTTGATCACATCATGTATACGACAATGATCTTTAAAATTTTGTACCTACTTCCTATACACCGTGATAATCTTCAACTTATTTATCCCGTGGTTTGACTATTCTTATAGCACTATTAATTAGTGATGATATTAATTAAAATGAATAAAATAAAAGTACACGTACATATGTACACTCATTACAACTTGGAACAAATCCTAGTAAATTTCTCTTTGCTCATGCGTAAGTTTGTAAACTTTTCAAAGATATGTACTTCTAACGAACAATCCATCACTTTCAAACTTTCTAGCATTGCAATTATAATAGATAGTCGAGATATATTATTGTAATGGAGTCACCACTCTCTGGGATGAAAACAGATAAAATTACACGGTGTATATTGATTTGATTACCCTAATATTTTTCTGTCTTCTATACCTAATATATCATATATTTTTTTTAGAACAACACATAAAATACACAAGCACAACACAGAACGACACGCACAGGTAAGTATTCATTCATGTTTACACTGCAGTTTATAAAACGTGGCCAACCAAACACATCAATCCAATTCGGGATCTTCGTTCAATGCCAAAACGAAAACGTAAACACAACGCCAGATCAACAAACGCACTAACATCGGCTCCTCCGCCCGCACACAGATCACAGATTTGAATAGAATGTCCCTGAATTGTCACTACTTCAACGTGAACTCTGTCACATGTACCAAAATCCACAGTTTACACAGCCATCCTCTTTTACTTGTCACTCAATAAAATATATGATGCCAGCAAAACATTGTGAGAGAAAATTATGAGGAGGAATTTATTATAAATACATTATAGCAAATTAGAATAAACACGGTGTGTGTAAAAAATAGAGTTTTTCATTGATGAATATAGTAAAGGAGTAAGAAACGCACAGGGAACTATCATTGTAGTCGGCGGCATGTTTGCGGATGTATCGTGCAGACTGGCGTGCACGCTGTCCCTCCGCGAACGGTCGGCGGCCAACTGGCGTCCGTTCGCAACTTACATCTACGCCCAAGTACTAGCCAATTCCGCATTTTAAAATATTCCGTTATTTCTATAGCACTACAAAGACATGGCACAAAGACTTATGGTATTGATGGTGACTATAACTCATCCGCAAACCTGTATTTTTTCATCTCGTACACAAATGAATTTAATGAGCGTACTCGTATGTCATCATCATTCAGAGAATCCAACTTTTAGAAGACGGCTTCTTACATTACCCTAATCATCCTATGATGATCATCCCATCATCCATCCATCATTACCCTAATCATCCTATCCTATGGTGGTATTTTATACCACCTATGTACATAATATGGAATGCAATAAAGTATTGAGTATGTATTTTATGACGAATCTATATCCCATAGATTCGATTTGAATTTAATGTATTCATTTAACTAATCCAATTATATGCATTAGATTACTGAAAATTAACGGAAAAGTGAAAGGTTTCCAAAAATGTTACTCATTTTTTCTTTATTAAAGTTCAATTTATACCACTGTATTCAACTAAACAAGGTCTAAAATTGGAGTTCAATTGGTTAAAGTGTAATTGGAAAAGTCTTCAACATTTTTCATAAAAGCCAAACACTGAAAGAAAATCAAATAGATATTACAAAATAATTTCAGTGTGGAACAAAGCTCGCGATTTAAATAGAAAATAAAGAAAAAATACCATTGTATATATGTTTATTGTTAAGTCGTCATTTGACAGAATAATTCTTCCGGGAGATAAGGAAGTTGACGCAGTATCGTTTCATCGTTTGTTTACGTTAGGTATATCTGTAGTTGTAGTAGTGCGATGTCATCTGTATTATGTTTTCGTAGCGTTTAGCGGCCGAAATCGTGGGCGCGTAGTACACTGAGCGGAGCATCGCGCCCTCGCTTCCGTACTCTGTTTATAGTCTGTGCGGAAGAGCCTGGAAGGTCATGCAACATATTTACTTAGTGATCTCTGCCTTTTACGAAAACCGTGCGAAAGCGGAACTTCTTTCCGATACATATCTAAGCGCCTCATTTCGTTCCAAAAGATGAAAATGAAACTCAAACTTTCTCTAATATTCCAAAGATAGGTAAAGAGGTTTATGATTGATATTTTTAAAGCTGTGAAAGCTCAATTTAGTTGTCTCTAATATTATAACATTAGTCAGGTTCAGGTGTGCCCGGAGATTGACGCAAGTTGGAGCATTACATGTGCGGGTGCAAATAGGAGCGAACGTACAATGACTGTAGCATAGGGCAATCGCATTAATAGCAGAACAATTAAAAACATAGATATACGCAATAAGTGATGACCACATGTCCCACAAATGTGAGTTAGTTCCTATTTGTTATTATGAATATGAGCATCATCGCTGTCATCTTACTGTGTGCTTAGCGGAGCGAGTACGTAACTCTTGATAAGCTACTGATTGATATGTGCCTATAAATTATTTATTTCTTTGCTGTCTTTGATGAACTACGATCGTTGCTTCTAATGTTTTTGATTTATAAAAGTATACAAGTAGTTTATGTCCTATGAATCATCGACTCCTATAGACAAACCGGTGAAAATGTTTCGATACATAAATCCTCATATCTAGGAATTTAAAAATTAATCTAGAAAAAGACTATCACACACTCAATGATCATTCGATAAAGTTACGTACTTTAAAACAGTTATTTAAGATCTATTTATTTTTGATAAGTATTGACCAATCGAATATAAGTAATTCAGCAGCTATCAAAGAAGCTGATAACAGATAGAATAGCGTGGGAAGTGGACGGCGACACAGAATTTATAGTGTATGAGATATTGTTGCGTAGCCATAGGGACTACCAATGTGTATTTCTGGATTGGTACCGTGCGGAAAGTTTAGTCACCATTTGTTTCATCACGGGACGATCGACCTTCCGCAGCACGAGTGTGCATCCTGGCGCGGGGACGGACCAAAGCCAAAAACTTTATTATTTACAACAAACATTGCACAAAGTCAACCTTTGTGACCATTTCAGTAACCTCGTGACGGGCTAGAATATGGATTCTTATTTTTTAATTATACCTAATATAAAACCAAAAGTTCTTACCGTTCACATGTTTACAAATGTTGTCCTTATCTCTGAGCTCCTTGTCTACGTTCCATTGTGGCGACTCAGGTTTGTTCGAACTCCTGCGAATGAAAACTGAAATTAGAAATAAAACACAATCGATGAAGTTGCGTAGCGCAGGCGTTTCCGCATGACAATGCAATGAATATAGCAGACATGAAATTAATTCATTACTAAAGGGTGATGTTTGATAAAAGGTGACCTTATAAGTACAGATTCCTTGCATGACAAATATCTTATTGTTTGGCATGCAAGGGTCAACGCACGCGTCATACGTGGTCCCAAGCCTTAGTTCAAGACCGAGGAAAAGGAGACAGATCATTTTTACGTCATCGGTAAAATTAACTTGATTCATGTTGTGGTTGTTGCGGACAATAAGGACATTGCTTGGCTCTTTAATTATGTCGTAGTAGGTATTTCAATATAACATTAACCGGTTATTTTATGTTTGAATTCGCAGCCAATTTCATTGTTAGATCAACTTTCCTGTTAAATTGCATTTTATTTACTCTAAGTATTATTTAACTGTAAGCAAACGCCATTGCAATTTGTCCCAGTTTTCAAATTCCTTTAATACCGTATTGAGTTTATTAATAAATAGGCTCTAAGCTTAATCACATTAGTAATTTGGAGGTGGAACAGAGAGTATAGTCCCGCAAACCTCCGTTGAAAAGGGAGGTTCTTCTGGCCAGAAGGGATGTTTAGTCTGGTGGGCAACTGCCCGATAGATGATTTCGGGCTGTTCTATATGTTCTAATCGCGCAGAGAACTTTGATTGCGCGATGCAGGATTAGTTCTTATGTGACGCCATAGATGTCGCTACAGTAAGTTTGATTTATCACGTCAGCGTCTTTTGAAATCGGTGTAACAACATCTCATAATTGCAAATCATTTGTTTTTTTTTTTCGTTTTCAAGGTTCTTTTTATAAACATGTCGCATAAAGTGATCAAATCATCACGAAAATGCAGGGTTTACTGACATGGAAAATTGTAATTTTCATTTATGTAAAAATAAAAAACTAAGATGTTGACGAAAGATCTGGAACAACCTGGGGCGGAAGGAAATAATGTGGGTCGAAACGGTTAATTAGCAGAAACTGACTAACGACTGACTAATTCTGTACAACCATGTGCTCCGCCGCGTCACAAGGGCTGAGTGACTAAAATTATTTTCTAAAGAATTTCAAAGAATCCGATATGCAAAACATGTAGTTATATACGGGACATGGGGAAACCATCGGCGCCACCCAAATATGGGTATTTGAATGGAGGTGAAGAGCGTCAAGAAAATTAATTAACGTAAGGTAATTCAGGATGCGGTTTATGTGTAAATTAGGATTGCATGTGAGTAAAATTCTTATAAATGGACATGGATACATGTCTATCTGGCTAGCCATATCTCAGCTATGTTCGAGTCGGCTTTTAAACTGCATGATGCAGCTGAATACCAAATTTTTTACATGGAGCGACTGCCTATCTGACCTTCACAATCCAGTAACTGGGTAACATGTTACTCGTAGGAAAGACTGGTTATAGAGTCTCACTCTCAAGCTTCGATTTCTCTTAACGACTGTCAAATATCTACAAATGACAACGGGGAGGGACATGTTGCGAGGCACGAAGGATTCTCGTCCATTCAGGGACCGACTTCGGCTGTTGTTTAATCTTGGAGATCGATCCGTGCGGCTGTTATCTATTATTTAGCTGTTCTTAATAGGTCATACTCGTATTAACATTAAATAGGATAGGATGTTCACATTTCACTTTAAAACAACATGTAATTGTTAGTTAAGTAGAAACAAATGAATCACTTACTGCCTGGTTTGCCTCGAACACCGTCGTAGTTCAGCTGCGAACACGCAGAATTCTCCAAATGTGAGAGTGAGCGACTTGCGGCGGGCACACTGCCGCGCGCAGACCAGCATTTCGAAGACTAAAACAATAACATTTTTTTAATAACAAACAAATGCTTCCTGCGGTGGGGGAGACACTGGAATGACGTCAACTAATAAATCGTAATGGACAACTGAGAGAAAGTTAAGTACTATTACTTTTCTTAAAAAAACATTTTGAAGTGTCGTTCAAGAATAGCCATCAATTAAGCCTTTAAGAATTGATGACGTTCTACAGTTTCTGCCTAAACATAATATGAGAAAAAGGCAGCGAGTATGTATGTTAGTTTGAATAACTGCTTGAACACCCTAATTTTGTTACACAATAAATCACATTGAATGATATTCCGGATCTATAACACTAATATTATAAAGCCTAAAGTTTGTGTGTTTGTTTTTTACTTCATAATGCTCGAACGGGTTTGGATATTTGGCACACGGGTAGACTATGTTCTGGACACCACATAGGGTACTTTTCATCACGGGAGTATGTTTCCTTAGGGTAATTTAGCATTTTTGCTGGCAGAATCTTTTAAAGTTTAAAAAATCGTTAGCTCGACAACGTAAAACATGCAATGTATAATGAAGTAACAAAATGCATCAATGGTATTGTGATCGAATCCTACGTCCTTCCATTGAGCTATAGTAATCGTTTCTAAGGTAGAAATATGTGTACAACACGAAACGTACACGGATGCTACGTATCTCATTATGCAAATTTAATGTCCCAGAATGATAAAGCTGTAGTCATACCAAATATTCTTATTATAAAACAAACTTTACGGAGAAACTTAATGATTCAGATCATATATATTTCTACTTAAAATACAAGTTAGGATCTCTCAAGTTTTTGCGAATATTTTATTGTTTCGTTGTAGGTGCTAGAGTCGGCTCACGTCCGTGATTATTTTGTCCTTAATGAGGTTCGTAATCTAGAACCACTGGCCATACATTTAAATACAAATTAAATGTTTCTAATTTACACAACAAGCCCACGCGAGACGAGACTCGTTCCGAATAATAAATAAAGTACTTTGCACAGTCACGTCACCCTACGAGGGCGATGAGGATTGAAGTCCAAATTCTATAGATATTAATAACTGTGCTGTTTAAACATAACTTAGAAATATGTAGGTTCTTTCCTGGTTCAAGTGACTAACCAATTTATCAGGAGGTATTTTATTTAAAACTTGGTAACAACCTGATCGATGCTGTTCTGCCAAATTGGAGTGATGGAGTGAAAATAGAGAAAAGCACTTTCATTTTTGTCACTTGAATTTTCGGGTCAACTTTTATTGTCCTCTCAAAGAACTGTACTCAAAATATTACAAACATTTAAAAGAAAAACAAATAACCAAATCGGTCCAGCTGTATATTTCGTTTTTATCTTATTGATGTGCGCATTTATTGTAAATCTCCAGAAGAACAGCCATAATCGATGCTTATAAATACAATGTACAACACTTACGATCTCAACAACAACGTGATGAGGTGATCAGGATTTTAAATCGTATAGTTTTCAATATAATGTACTAGCACGGAACCGGTTGCTATTTACATCGAGTTCAACTGCGACGATAACAAAGGCAATTATCTAGTTATATCTACATACACTCACCTAACGACTCATATTTACATAAATTAAACGCATGGGAAGATCTTTAGGAACATATAAACAGTTATAATATTATTGCACAGATGTGTAGGAACTTCTGATACGAGAGAAGAGACAGTGATTATGGATCAACCGAACGAAAAGAATATCATTTTTCGAACGAAAAAAGGGCTATCATTATGTAGTTTCGAATACTAACTAATCACCCGAAAGCGTGCACGCAACGGTGTTTTTCGAGTAACCATTTCCATAGTATTTTATTAAAGTGAGATAGGTTGAATTACCTGGAAATGATGGAACATCCTATTCCAAATGATGAACATTTAAAACACTCGACACACTGTTACTTTTATATACACACACATTAAGCCTTGCTGTCCGGTGAACTAGTAAAATCCATCTGCGATAAAGTAGCAAGAAAAAGAATACAATATGGGGCGTATCTGTCTTATTTTTTTGTGGAGCACTTGCCAAAAAATATTTTTGTTGTAATGCTTGTACTGAAATGGTGTCAAAAACAGTGGTCCGGTCCATTACTTTTGTGAAACAGATGAATGCCCAAGAAAAAACGTAACTTATCCGTCTAGCGAATATAAGCAATCCCTCAAGTCTACTCCAAAATTTTGTAATAATAGTGAGATAGGAATAAGAAACGATTAGGCTTAATGTCAATATATCTCAAGGTTAAACGAGTATTAACTTAATATTGACACGCAATAAAAATTTATGAGTGTGTGTTAAAACGAATTAATCTCATAAAGAATGGAAAGGACGAAGTCGGACGTCCGTGTGAAGCATGCAATAAACAGTCGGCGAATCAAACGCGGAGTCATGAACTCATTGGGCGGCACTTGGTCATCAGTGAGCAATAACGGTGAGATCACTGGACGCGCACGCGCATGCGCACACCTGCCACAATAACAATAGCGGATATCTACCGTAATTATACACGTAGTATCCTATTCCAACCGTAAAATAACGATTACGTTATTAATTGTTACGATTGAAAATAAACTGTTCTAATTATAAAATAACTACGATTCTGTTCGTTTAAACTACTTGCCCACTGCCAAGAAAATATAGATTTTTAGGTATATGAAACAATGTGTGTGTACAACGGGCCTAAATAACTACGAAACCAGAAAATATTTGTTTATCCAACAATCGTGTAAAAAATTTGTTGCTATCAGCTGTGATTTTAGTTATGAATATTTTTTGTTTAATGTTTTTTTATTTGTTTGGACGTAGTTCATATTAAGCGTTTTGTATATTTCTAATATAGCCTAAAACTAACTGAAGGTTCCGTACAAACTTACCTACGTAAATAGTTCAATTGAAGAATAGTCACGCAGATTTTTCCGAAACGCAGTTTTTTTTTTGTGACATAAGAACAATTTACTGTTTTCAGATTTATTCCTGTACCTATGCTATAAGTCCTTACTTTATTTCAAATTTCAGGATCCTGGGTCAACGGGAAGAACCCTATGAATTTTGATTCCCTCGAGTGTCGAAATATACGTTTTTTGCACCATATCTTTTTTTTCTTTAACTTGAATGAATTTTGGTTTTTTCACAGCTTCAAGAGACCGCAGACCTGAGTGTATTGTTTTTTAAATTTCAACTCGATACCTCGATGCGTTCCTGAGATAAAGGCTCTTGAAAGACAGACTGGTTGACAACAAAGTCATTCTATAAGGGTTCCGTTTATTCCTTCTGAGGTACAGAACCCTAAAAAACAAGAAGTTGGATTAAACTATTAGCGGCTAACCACCTAAAATTGTTGCGTGATGAGAGAATCTAGGCATCACGCGTTCGTTCTTAAACCTAGAAGAAAACGTAAACGACATGACCTAGTTTGAAAGGATGTTGTAATGGACTGGGGATGTTGAAGCAATCACGCGAATTTAGAAATGACTATCTGCGTATATTTGGGACTTGTGCTGAAGTTTTTCTCCAAATTAAGAATAACTGTCGTGTCGTGGATGCTTTCATAAACATGTAAACACACATGCACAAGGCACCCTCTCCCGAAACACCATACATATAAGTGTTCCAGGCCTGGATATCTTGTAGGCCTTACAAATATTTATTCCGCGCTGGTATCGAACCCGCGACACGCAGCGCAACAACCCAATCGCTCAACCACTGCGCCAAACATGCCGTCTATATTTAGAAATATAAATATAACCATATTTTTTCCTTGCCTAGTGATTTAAAGTTTAATTGTTCGCCATATTTTAAATAGAACAATGATTGATTACCAAATGACGGCATCAATAATTTCGGTACAACATATGCAAAATAAAAATTGATTTACATATATTTGATATTACCTAAACAGATCATTATCATTTTAAAATCCCGGGAATTTACCGATATCGAGTAGATAAGTGCGTATTCGAATAATTAGGATATAGATTACAACTGGGAATCACTTATCATGTCCTTTAATCATACCTATAAGCATTACCGTAATAGACGTTTGTATTTGTTTTCATTGGTAAATACAATTTCCAGTTCCATTTGAAATTGTAAATAAAGTATGTATTTATCAAACTATGAAAATCTATTGTAGGATATAATAAAATCAATTCCTGTTCGTTAGCCTCGCTAAAACTAAAGAACCGGCCAAGTGCGAGTCTTGAAAATAGGGAAAAGCGGAAAAACCTATAAAAGCAGTTGAAACTTCAAAAAAGATGTTTGAGAATCGGGAAGGGGCGGAACCGCAAGCGGTAGCTAGTAATTTATAAAATTGTCATTTTCACATGTTGTTTTAACGTATGAAACAAAATTACACAAAGACATTGTAGATCAACTTGCATGTTTGTTAGTGGTCATTAACTGTGTGACCTGTGTGTTAGATTTATGGACAATAAATAAACAGAAGGGGCGAAGCTTAACGTGGCAAGCCCGTAAATTGTTTTATATGACAGATAGTAATCGTGGAATAAGTTTGTTCTGTTGAGATACCATCGCCGCTTTATGGAGCCTATCACAGTCGCGTTCCTTCGTACATTCGAAGTTCGAACATCCTATGCATCTCATAATGTAGTATTTTTGCATTTGTATTTATGTTTATTTAAAGATTTATATGTAAGTATAAAACTTTTTAAAATTATTTATTAAAACTTTATGCTCTAGTAAGAAACACTGTACAAAGGCGGATGATTTGATTCTGGTATATATTTTAGAAAGAAGAAATTTAGATTTTTTTTCTCAATTTTCCAAACAAATTAAAATTCCGAGGACACCATTCAAAAAGTCAAATTTTTCGAAGCCTTTCAGTTTCATAGTTAAAATGTAATAAATAACTGTCTTAAAATGTTTGCTCGTTGCAGTGATATATTGATTAATATTCATAATAATAATATCACTTTCAAACACCTAAATTGGAATGTAGAAAACCACTGGCATTGAACCATCCACACTAAGAAAAGTTTCCGTACCGAGTAAAAACACGGTAAAAAAAATTGCAAACGCAAAGCGTAGCACATAGCATTAGCCAGACGCATGCACACTGCACACCGTTTGAGTGGTTGCTACACAGAAACTATGCTTGCGTAGCCGCTACGCGACGTTACATAACCGCTACGTCACTCGTCGCATATACGTTGCGTTAAATACGCGTAAAATTCCTACGTACGCGGTGCTAGGGCCTACGCAAGATCCCGTAGGCCATTGTATGTACCGTGTAGCAAAAGTGTAGACCATTGTAGGCACCACGTAGCAAAGCGTAGGCGTGCTGTCAAGACGTGTAGCCGTAGCACAAACGCCGGACGATCGCTGTAGTTTAGACGAAATGTATAATGAAAGTGAAACAATAGTAACAGTATTTTTTGCCTTTCACTTAGTTCAAAGATTTATAAAATATCTACTTAATAAAAAATCAATTCACTGACAGTTTTTTTTTTTTAATTCTATCGGACACGCGGCTTGTCTGTCTACTTTATACAAATTTAAAAAAGATTTACTCATTCACTAAAAACTTCTTATTGCCTATTTCGCCCTGCCAACCATCACGATATCAATGACTCCATTTTCGTTCGTATTATTTCACACAATCCTACCATTTTTGCTTTGGGACCTCTTTACCTTCACTCTTGGTCAACTCTTGCGTCAATTTCAAACTTTTTTAAATATCGTTAGATCCGTAGGTCTGGTCCTCCACACAGTCCGTTATATGCAAAGTTCTTCCATCCGTTTTATTATATTTATTTACATTATCTATTTATATCCAGTACGGCTGAAAGCAAAGGGAGTCGGTGATGGCGTTATAGAATGGAAGAAAAAAACGACCCCAAGTAACCTGTCTCTGGCCAACCTAGCCCAGGTTTGCAAGGTTGACCAGAGGATTTATTCACGTATTTATAAGAAACTTTCGCGTTCGCATCGCAGTCACTATCTGTTAAAAACAAGTTTGATTCCCATCCCTACTTAATGATTGAGATTAAATTATTGTTTTTCATGTTTCTTATGAACGAGAATTGGTCTTCTAATATTGTAATTTTACTTTCGATTTAAAAAAGTACCTACACTAATCTATAAGCAGGTACCTATCTGGTAACTGTAGTAGAAGTATATAGTTAAAAGTAAGTAAACGAGTCATCGACATTTCGGGTACTTATACGCAGTATTTGAAATGTATTTGAGTCAACAACCACTCATAGTAAACACAAGATAACAATCAATACTTTGAATTAACTGTGTAGTACCTACTAATGTATTTTAAAACCGTTTATGACGCGTTTTATTCTTTGATTGCAGATAAATAATAAAATGCATTGAATAAGTACCAGATTATTATCTGTGCAGTACTAACTGTAGTAATAGATCTTACTGGGCAATTAACTAGCAGCAATTGGCAACACGCGGAACTAAATTGTGTAATTTTTACTGGCGTATTGACATTTAATGTTGAATCAGTCTGATGATGATGATGTCATCAGGTTATCGCTTATCCAATAGGTGAGCCGTCATCAAAGCGTATCAATCATCAGCATCTACGTACTCGTATACCTAACAAATCATGCCCCATCACTGCCTGCTTTCAATTTTATTCACAGTCATATACCAATAAAAGAAAACTATTCGTTCTATCATTGCCTATTCGTATAAACTTAACATAATAGATATTTTCATCACGCTATACCTACGTATCAATGATATCATATTTTAACATAGCTATGATTGTAAGACAGGAACCAAGATAATGGATAATGGTTAGTTACACAACTGTTAAGAAACCAATAAAGTTTTAATTAATGTTATTAGATTCATATTAATCACATTGAATTAATTAGATAGATGTGTAAATTGTGTTTATGTAAACAGATTGGAGCTTCATATTTATACGCTAAAGATTACTATAACCTATAACCCATATCAGAATCTGTCTTGAGTTTTTATGAGGTATACCAATAAAGATCTGATGCGGATCTGAGCTCAAAGAACCTTCAACCATGCTGCCAAGACCTACAAAAAGGTACTAAAGAAGGCTCGCTTCAACCGCTTTACCCATATTGGCACAAAGCTCTCTGCACAGCCGTCCGGTAGCAGAGCATTCTGATCCCTTGCCAAGTCGTTCGAAGCGAACTTCTGTCGGCTCTCATTGCCTCCGCTGGTTAAACCTGATGGAACACTGGCTCATACGGCGAGAGAGAAAAAGGTCTCTTTGCATATCTCTTCGCCCATAATTCTCGTCTTGATACTAGCAGTGCTATTCCCCCGACTCTGCCTCACTGCGACACTTCGATGCCCGAGGTTCGCATCAGGAACAAAGAGGTTCTGAGAGCACTGTTTCGTCTAGACGTAAATAAAGCTAGTGGACTAGATGGTATCCCAGCGATTGTTCTCAAGGCTTGTGCACTCGAGTTGTCTCCTGTATTGATGCGCTTATATCGCCTCTCATTTAGGACTAGTATATTGCCCAAGCCCCATTTCAATAACCTCCATACTATGTAAGATTATTGAGCATGTATTGAACGCGCACCTCATGGCATACCTGGAAGGTAACGATCTCCTCAGTGACAGACAGTACGGGTTTCGCCGCAATCAGTTTACTGGGGACCTGCTAGTTCATGCCACCCACATGTGGGTTGAGACCCACGAGGGAAATGGGAAGCGATTGCCGTCATCAGAGCCCATGACGAATAATGCCGGAGTTGCTCAGGGGTCTGTTCTCTGTGTAACTCTCTTCCTGCTGCATATCAAGGATCTGCTAATGCCCGGTATCTATGGGTATGCAGATGATAGCACAGTTGTAGAGAGATACCTGCCAAGTGCTCGGGCTAGTAAGAAGCTAATCCGGTCCGAGAGAGAGGCTATGGCAGAGTGTACGAATGTCTCACTTCAGGCAGTCTCCAAGTGGGGTGAAGCCAATCTGATGGGATTGAACGCCACCAAAACAAGCGTGTCTGTTCACCGCTAAAAGGAGCCCGTTCACCTTGGCCACTGCTTTTCAGAATGTATCGATGGGGTACACCGACCGCCTTCAGCTCTCGTGAGTTGAAATTTCCTCAAACCTTGACTTTGGGCAGTCCCTTGAGTCCAAGGTAGCCGCTAGGAAACTCAGCGTTCTTGCAAGGTACAGCGGTACTTCACACCGGGACAGCTTTTAATGTTATACAAAGCTCAGGTCCGTTCGTATGTGGAGTACTGCAGTTACATATGGGCTGGTGTTGCAAAATGCCACCTAGCAGCTTTGGACTCGGTGGAAGGGCGTGCGAAGAGGCTAATTGGTGATCCAGATCTGGTTAAGTCCAACACACACAGGCGTTTCATTGTATATCTTCGAAGATCTTCATCAGATCCTAATATAATAAAAAGCTTCCCGAAAAATAAGCATTTAAATTGGATAAGTTAACTTCTGACAAAATCGCAGACATACAAACAATACATGGGTTGAATAGAGAACCTCTAAACCACCTCTCTTCTTTTTTTAAATTGGTTAAAATTGAAAAGATGCGTATATTGTCTATGTTAGGGCAACTTCAATGCTGTTGTGATAACAGATATTGAAAAATATGGATAACATTGCTGGTATCAGATAGCGAACTATGAAGTAATATTGTTACTAATTGATGTATTTGGTCGAATATCTTGTTAAACACACAGTGTGTACCGGTGTGTGAAGGTTACAACTAAAGCAGGGTACTGGGGAACTTCAATAACTATCGATTAAATCCCTACGCATCTATGCATATCTATATATATAAAACTAAGCAGGGTTTGTATCTGTTACCGACATAGTAAAGAATTCAGGCATTGTATCGAATGCCCTAGTCGTTTCATACACTGTTTACATCTAGGCAACGTACCTATATAATATTGTATATAATTATTACCTGCCTAGTCAAAATAAATGTCACATTCAAAACTGTTAAAGAGACAAAGTATAAAAATAAGAGCGAGACACGAACAGGTAATGTCTGTTTCTCAGTCGGCTTATCTCACTTACGAACATTGTTAGTATACTACACACTACATATTGTCACAGAATAAGTAAAAGTCAGTGTATAGAATAAAAATATTTCATACATTGCCTGAAAGTGTTTATGCATTCTAAAGAATACCGGGTTATACAGAGCGCCAGTAACCTATAATAATTATAGATGGGTGCAAGTTTTTGATATCTAATAATGATTCGGTATTTATCATAGTATTTATTGGTTTGTAAGTTTTTTTTTTTAAATACATATATATTATTATATTTTTGTAAGCCACTTAATTTAATGATACTTTATTTTATTTACATATCTTTTATTTATTTATCGGGCACATCTACTACAGTGTTGTTTCTTTTAACCCAAAGGTTGACTGGTAGTGAATGCATTGCGGCATTAAGACCACCTTTGTACCACTACATGAAGTTTAAATAAATAAATATCTGCTAACCCACAGAAAAATAGATTTTATATGCCTCAAGTTACAATTTACAATTTAACAAATTTTGTATAACAATGAAATCTTCGATTGTTATACATAATGACACATGAGAAATCACCGAAGTACGAACCCTCGGAGCATTTCACTGAAGATCCAGAAACTTCACTATAGGCATATCAGATGCCTAAACAATCATTATTAGGCTATTAACAAATAGTCAATCACTGACAAAATATTTGATGACGCCATCTTTATCGCTGCCAAGATACAATTTATCGCCAACCAGTGATAAACTCTGCCTTATTAGCTACTTATTCATTGGAAATAAATGTCCAAACAATAATAAATGGCGGTGGTGCCTACGTCATTGTACTGATCATGATCAGGGCACTTCCTTTATACTAATCCCTGATTATTAACTACTGATGCCTATCCAAATTTTACCTACACTTCACTTTAATTGTAAATTAAATTAATGTATTGTTGACTTTTATTAATCCAGCTTTATTTTCATGGATATTCAGTCAATGGCGTGAATATTCGTTATTGATTAAAGAATAAATCTATGAGGTTATGATCTTCGAGGTTGAGCAGTGGTGGAAAAGTGGTAATGACTTACTTTTACTTACGTTGTACGTCAAACCCAAGGTAGGCATTTTACTTTGTGTAATTTATTTCATAACCACTGCTCTCACCTCAACGGTGAACGAAAACATCGCGAGAAAACCGCCATGTCCTAAGAGCTAAAATTCGAAGACATGTAACATCCACTAACTCACACCGGGCCTGCGTGGTGGATGGTAGAGGCCTGAGTCCCAGCAGTGACATTATAAGGTTGATTATTAATTATTATGGGAGGCCTCGGCGTCCGCAAATTTACTAGTATTAGTTTACATTCATATCTTCGGTTCACAACACTGATAAATTAATCAGGAACATTCTAACTTCAACACTGATTCCTTTTGATGCGCCGTGCTTCACCGAGGCTATGGATGCCTGGAGACTCGCTTGCCTGAGTACAAATCCGTCCAACAAAGCTTGATTTAGTAGTGATTTCCGTGAGTATACAATACTAAATAATATTGAAATGCTACGGCGGTCGACAAGTTTTTACTCCAGGGAAAACCGGAAGTCCAAGTCAAACTCATAAGTATAATTCCATCGTAGTAAAAATAGCTGCGGCAGTTATTTCATGGCAAACGCCTTTATTGTTACTCATTCGTAATGTCGTAATTTACTTAATGCAATTAGACCACGTATTTACCTTTAGGAACATGTATGGCGGGATGTCCAAGCAGTCAGTCTTAAAAATAAGCATTAGCTAATAGGAAGAATGGTCATTGTTTCGGGTGACTGTAAATTATGACATATTTACCTTCCCGTTAGACCCGACGGGGTGTAGAGCCCACTGCGGACCCATTGCTTGTAATAAGCTTTTGATTTTTTTTTTTTTTTTTTTATTATAATTAATACAAAGAATACAATTTTATAGGTCAAATAATTATACTGATGATTCTTACCCTGAGTCTTAGTAGGGTATAGTTCTATGTCGTTGAAAAGGCTCTGCACGCGGTCGGCAGAGGCCGGCTCGTCGGGCGGGCCCACACGGCACTCCCATGCACTCGCTACCTCCCTGTAACAACAACAGACGTTCATTCATACATTATTACACAAACTGATAGGTACTCTACTTTATCTGATACTCCTGTAATGCTGATTTTATCTAATATCGCCGTTAATAAACCTACCTACGACTCGATAAAGTTAGTATCACCATACTGTAAATGCAAAGTATCCAATATTTAATTTAATACAGAGATATGATGATCTAATCTAGTTCAGTCGCTTTCAATAAATAAGTACTATTTTATCACAAAACCAATATGAAAACGAGCTTATAATAATAAATGTAGGTAAAATAGTGACAATTTCAAAGCGAAACAGTTTGCAAGAGTTCGTAACTTATTTAAAGTTTAGGTGGTAACTGAAGAACAAAGATACGGTGGCACTATATGTATGCTGTTAGATAGCTAATCAGCCGGGTAAGTCATTGATGTGACGCCACGCCATATATTAAGTTCTTACACAGTACTACGTAGTTATGTACTCATGCAATTACGCGATCCCTGTTAGAAGAATAACCACAACCTCATCAAAGTCTTCGACACCAGGATGACAAATGTGTGTTTACTTTACAGTAGTCGATATACCTACTTACTATAGGCTAGTACATTTTTATGAGAAAAATCGGTTCAACAACCCTCAGCTTTAAAGCTGTTTAATAAACCTAAATCCAAATGTAAGTCACCTACTTGTGAAATCTGTGGGATCGATCGAAAGAGTTACCGCGGCCTCTGATGGAATGCAAAGGGCAACTGAAGGAACACGGGTGTCTAACACTTCCTTTCGCTTTGTCGAGAATGAGGGAAGTTATTTGGTGGCTTTTATTTGGATTTGATCCTGAATAGAATAAACTTTATTGTACACCAAAAAAGAAACATAATTTTACAAAAACTTGAATCTATAGGTACTTACAATAAAGGAAGTAAGGTTTATCAACCAGCTTCAAAATGATTCAAATTACCTTTTTACTACATTATTGCTAAATCCAATGTGAAAAGTACAGCTTCAGACAAATATTAGACACACGGATCTTCGAAAGCTCAGTTGGTAAAGCGACCGTTGTTGGACTAGCTCGCTTCCTTACTTAGCTTAACATAGGTAAGTTATCATCACTTAAATGGTAAGCACACATAAATAAATTTAAATTTTGTAGTACATACATTCAATCAAGAAAACATTATAATCAGCAGGTCTAGTTTTCATGGGAAATTAATGAAGTCCACACCCACACCGTGATATCAAAGTAACCGACAGTAGACGTAACACAAGCTAAACCTACGCAGAAACAAAGATGTGGGAAGGCGAGACAGGTTTCCGTTCTGTTGCATCAGCACCAGACTTCTTCGATCCCGAGTGTAATCGCAGCCGTAAGCAAAGATTTCTGGCGGTCGGCTGGCTGATCACAGAACATCTACTTAGGGCGTTGGGTTACCTATAAAAGGCGATAGCGCTCGCGATACCGAATGTTCCCACGTGAAACAAACCGGTGATAACTTGCAAATAAATACAATAATATATAATTATTATACTACAGGTTTTGTAGTGCTTTTTTTTTAGGTAGGAAAATCATCTAATGACAAATCTCGCTCTTGGGCGGAGCGAGAAAGCGTGTCAGACTTTTACTGACTAAAAACCCACTCCTGTTCTTTCTTTGCCTTCATCCCGGGGCTCCGGGTTTCGCTTTCACACTGCCCGTGGCCCCAGTAGGCTTCGACCCTGCTGGGCCCCTACGATTTGCTGACATTTCCGTGAGGCGCGCGTGGAACAGCCACGCGCCCTCGACTTGGGCTCGGTCCGGACGGTTACCGGACGGTCGGACGGCGAGCCACCCGCAAGCCCGCGCCTACGGTGGCCGGAAATCGGGATCGGAATCCCGGCGGCGCTTGGGGCATGAGGACCTTAGCCTCGCGCGATCGGCCACCTCCTTTGCTAGCATTAATGCTGCGCAGAAGGAGGCGACCGCCTTCCACTCCTCCTCACTCCAGTTCATGGCCTGTACCAATGCCCGGTGCGAGAGATCACTGCCGCCGATCGCCCCCACGAGGACACGGCGGTGCTCTGCCCAGGCGGGGCACACCTCTGCCTTATGCTCCACCATGTCCTCCGGGAGGTTTTATAGTGTTAAAGGCACTTTTAACTCTTTCTCATCCTCGACTGGGTTGGCAAGCAAAGAGCTTATAAAAATAAAAAATAGCACTTCTCCCTTTGCTCTCGGCTCGGTTATCATTGAGACAAACAGGTCATTGTTATAAAATTGTCAGTCGACAACTAAGTTTAGTGTACAACGAATGGCAGTTGATAACTGTTATTGAAAAAGTTGGCCAATAAGCCCCCTGTACACATGTACCGAAAAACCGACGAAAAATTCCACCACTGGGGAGTCCGGAATCATGTACTGGATCTGTGGTATTCGTTTGTGCGTTGTTGTCAAGGACACCGTTTTTTGTATACAGTGGTGGTCATAATTATAATTAAGAACTCCTATTTAAAAACAAGCTCTTTTTCAAACTTACGAGAATTACACATTTTGAATGTCTTTTTGTATCTCTCTCGGTATCGCAAAACTGTTCCACATTGTTTAGCACACAGTTATAACATGATTAATGCAATAATATATAGATAAACGTTTTACATTAAACCTTAACATATTATTACAAACTTACTGGCTAGCCACATACTTAAGAACGCTAGATATTTTATTTTTTTATTCCAATTTAAATAGAGCACACACTCTGTAACTTAGCCATTATTCGTCTAATTTTGGCGCCATTTAGTGCTGTAAAAGCCAAGAAGTTGATAATATATATCACATAAAAAAAGGAGGAAAAATAAAATTTGCGATGAATCTACAAGGGAAATGATAATAAAACTTCGCGATAAGAAATTGGTCGTATAAAAAGTTGGCCGATCACCTGCAGTGCTCAAAAACGATGATATTCCACGATGTGAAGCATACGTATAAAACAACTTCAAATATTCCACGTGTACCTAAACAAAGAAATTCATCTCGGTGAGACGATAGAAATATCGTGCGTTTGGCAAAACAATACCCTTTTAAGGGGTCTAACAAGTTGAGAAAATAATATTTTGGTGAAAACAACTCTAGCGATCACAGCGCGCACTATCCGAAGGCGTTTGGTAGAAGCTAAGTTGAACGGAAGGATAGCAAGAAAGGTACCCATGTTGAAACAGTGTAGGCAAGCCCGGTTTGCATTTGCTAGGGGGTATGAAAGCTGGAAAGTAAGACAGTGGAAAAATGTCATTTTCTCTGACGAGACAAAAATTAACAGAGTATGTTCTGATGGGAAACGATACGTCCGACACCTCCCAATACAGCATTCGACTCCAAATACACAAAAGTGACATTAAAAGCATGGTGGTGGAAATTAGGAGGTGGTCATGGTGTTGGACCTGTTAGATTGATAGAAAGAAACATGTATCAATTCCAGTACAACAATATACTGGTAGAAACAATGTTACCATATGCTGAAGACATGCGTCCCATTATTTGGACATGTCAACACGACAATGATCCAAAGCATACTGTACGCACGGTTAAAGAATTCCTCACATCTCAATCAGTTTCTGTCTTACAATAGCTACCAAACAGTCCGGATTTAAATCCCATAGAGGTCAATTTAATAAAAGATATTGTACTTACACTACTAAATATATTTTCAACTTACGAAAACTCAAATGAAAATCCATGTTTACATGAATCGGGGCATGCAAAAATCACTTTGAAATTAGTTACATATAACAAAATCGCACTTGTAAATAATAACTTCATTATTTTCTAGATATTTCACCGAATACTTTAAGATACGCCCTTGAGGCGGTGCGTAACAGCGTAAGTACGTCTACTGAGTTCGAACAAGACAAACGGTACCAATTTATATAGCAAATAGTCTTTTCGCAGTACCGCTAGCGCGATTCGCGTTCACTCGACTTCTCGATATTGACCCTAGCGATAACCGCCCGATAAATTTATTATTAAAGCTGTTTTCCTTTTCCTAAAACTAAATTAAATACGTGGTTTAATATTTTAGTAACTATAAATATGTTTATAAATTATAAGTACCTACAATCTACATAATAATAAATATGTAAGAACAGTATTGTTGGTTCATTTTAACGACTCATTATTTGGAAATTACACAACATTTATTTACTTACAAAACAGGATATAATTGTGTGCAATCAAAATGTGTATCCTCTTACCTACCTAAACAAGCTAACATCATTTCAAAAGAGTTACTATTTGTATTGCTTGCCTGATAACCTAGTTTCCACTTTTCATAAAGTTTTAGTAGTAGTTTACGTAGCGATTAGAACTTGTATCAAGTGTCATACTGACGATTTTAATAACCCGATTGGAATGCAACATTAAAGAGTTTTCTAGACCTCATGATGACGTGAGTAATAAGAGGTAGGCAGTTATTGAATGTAATGTTGACCATTACATTAGTCATAATGACATTTCATTGTCAGTCCCTTCAAACGAACCGTTTAGGTGCATGAGTAACGAGTAACCCTCATTATTCAATTGTAAGTTCTAAGAAGGCAAATAGAGGTAAGTAGCCGAAAAGTTCGAGTAGATATAAAGGTAAGTAACGATGATCGTAGGTATATGTTACTGAATTCTCTTACCTATATCATACATACATGTCATCATATTCAATTTTGACGACACGTGACTGTCTTCTGATCTATCTCTCCAGTCATCGAACAGTTAGGTACCTACTACTCTGGCTAAAGTCAATTTTTCGTTAGAAGTTCGATGCAATTTTCGATCGAGGGCAAGTTTTTACTCATGTATCTACCATACCTATTATAAGGCTGGTAATAGGTACACACAAGATTTGTTGTACTCGTACCTACCTAATATTTTTTTTTCAACAATCGCCTTGTCTCCTGTTTTCGCACTGGGTTTTTGTCAAATTGCTTTGACGCTGGTCAGACGATGCGTAGACTTCAAACGATTCGATCCATGATCATAAATAAAGATTTAATTTGACCAGGAAAAAAAATAGCAGTCATAGCAGTTAAAAAAAATTGCTCACTGTGTGCGAGTTTTTGGTCAATTGTGTGAAAGTAGATACACTTTATTTCCAAAGCGATTGTATGTCTGTGAACAAATGTGGCGTACCCGAGGGGTCGACGCGGTCTCAAAACCTTCACTGAACTAACTCCCAATGCGAAGAAGACAGGGCACTTAAAACAATGTACCTGTTTACCTAAGTTGTAGAGGTCACTGACCGCACTGCCATCGAATATAATTACAACTGCAGCAGGATTTCGTGCACGGACGTTATGTTTCATGTATTTTTTAATTTTCATTTGACTTTGCTCGAATTCATACTTCTCATGCTCAGTGTTCATATACCAAAAATCACCAGATTCGGTTAGTATTTAGAGGTTACACAAGGCCAATAAAGTTTTCTCATACAGCTAGTACGTCATCAGTGCAGTTAAAAATTTTAATATTATTATTTTTTACAGTGGAAGGTAGCAAGTGGTATCAAGAATTCGAGCAAAGTCAAAAATCGTAAATTTAAAAAACATGAAACACTCTAGCCGACGATTAACATAAGGCTTTCATTCCGGGAGTATCGGTCTCGAAAATATCGAGTCTCGACGATTTTTCCGCATTTTTTGAGATTCGATACTGCTACCTCGTCCCACGAATAGTGAGTTTTGTGACTTGCGTAGATTTAAAAAAAATCTACCAAACTAGATTGCATACGCTACATAACTAGACTGCACACTGCATACAGATACCGTTTTGAATTTTTGCCTCAAAGTCTCGTTTTGACCGGGAATTCCGGGACAGGGCCGAGCCTCGATTTTATAGTCAAGGGACTCGAAAATGTATCGAGACTGAAAGCCTCAGATAACATAACTCTAAGTGCCCGACAGCAAACAGCTAAAGCTCTCGATACAATATTATGAAAAGGTTTTTGAAGATGAGATACTTCTGCTTCTATTAATGTGGCATAAACATAGTTATTGAAAATATGCATTAAATCTAGAATTCAAGCTAAACTTCCATACGTAACTTAGTGTTTTGCTGTAACCTATTTAGCTCAACGTTACGTTATTAGGATTTATATAAATAGTATCTATAATTTCCAATGAAGCCGCGATTTTAAACTGCCGCAAGTTTTGTGCTTTTTTCCTATATTTATACAAGTCAAAGCGGAATGGTATAATGACATTCAACAATACCGATACCGATAGTAAAACTACAAACGAAAAGCGCGTGCGACCGAGTTGAGTGCTTACAAAAATATACCATGACATCATGGTGTGCGAATGAGACGTGATGTTCGTTCTCACTCGCACCGGCACGCTTATAAATATACGACTGCATTTACTCCATTCGTGTTCGATTATGTATGTTCGATTTGGCAGTCGACATCAAATAGAGATGGTTTTGCAGAACAAGGTCGACGAAAACGGCTCAAGTTATATATCGCATTTAAAGCAGTTGTTCCTACAAAACAAAAAAAAATAGTCGTGCCCCATTTCCGGACGGATAACGGAGTTAACGACTGCTTGTTGTTTGGTTCAGCTATGAAGTGTGAGATCATGTATGCCAAATTAGATATTATATTATAATGAATAGCTTTAAATAGTCATTACTTTATTTTTTTGCTACGCAATAAAATTGCCTTTTGTAAGATATAATTTATGGAATAGTAAAATTTATAATAAGGCACTTATTGTCTTTTATAAAATACTCAAATAGTTATACTTAGAACCGATATTATATTTCAAATAGATTCTTTTTCATTTCAAATCAAGCAATTAAAATAACATAAAAGAAACCTGTATCTTATAATTGGGCTACTTCGCACATACTATGTGTAATTGTAAATGTCTACAATAACAATGACAATCTTTACAACTACAATGTTTTTCAATCGTAAAATGTAAATCTAACAGTGGTCATAAATTAGCATTAAAATATTTGTGCATTTATTAACTGTATTCAGTGCGTGACGTCACAGTCACATAGTGTCAACTGTCTACACTCTACAAAAGGCGACAAAAATTCTGGAAGCATAATGGTCATGAGTAAGAAAGCTTTTGGATCTGACGTCATTCAAAGTTGTTGACCTGAGTTCACAACCACGTATCACTCATTGTATGAATTCACCTATGTGCTACGGCTTTGATCACCTGTAGAAAACGTGACAAGTATTGGTCACTGCATTCGAACTTGTGTCTAAAGTAGAAAACCATTTTTATTGTAGTCGAGAAGCTCCAACTCTACATATTTGATTTGATTACATAATCATGAAATAATCGATACGATACCACGATACAAGATGTTGTCTTATCCTTGATCCGGAAGTTTGGTTGTGTTCTTTTGTTCGATTTATTTTAATTATAGTCCTAGCTTTTTATTAAAACAACCAATTTCTTGATAGCCCGGCCTTGATAAAATTAATGAAATAATATAATATTCCTAATAATAACTCGTACATAAAGGATAACATGACAAATGGCGATGATATCATGTCTAATTTCTATAATGTTTATATTTCCATTAAGAATACGTACAACTGCAACAAAAACTATCAAACTAGAAATGCTAATGAGATTTTTTATAGATTAGCTTGAACAATAATCTGAATATTTAGAGAATCACAGAAATCGTAGATAAATACTGGGAAGCGTGATTCAACTTAATAGGCTCAAGATGAATAATGAACACATTATTATTTACATATAAAGCCGAAATACATAATTGTCACCGCACAAGGATGTGGGCAAGCATAGATTCAAATGTCATTGCGAGCAGATGAGGACATCCATCATTTCCCAAAAAAACATGTGTGTAGTCATAAAAATTAATATAATCCGCGTCTAAATCAACAATTGGTGTAGAATCGTAATTAATGACAACACCTCCACCCCGCGACCTGGGTAAACAACTCACCATGATGTCATGCATTGCTGATGTTGTTGACCTAACCACAGCGCGCCTGTTGTTCCACTGAACATGTGTTTCAACTTCGGATTGCCAAAAGTTAATTCAAAGATTTGATTGTACAATAACTGGGCACATTTATAACAATATTTATGTGCTTCATTGAACTGATCATTAAGGAAGTCAATGTTGGGGCATGGTTACTTACTAGCATGATGTGTACCTATTGTTTTATTTCCAGAAGTTGGACTTATTAACCTAGTAATTAATTTCCGATGTTTTTTTTCTTACCTGGCTAATGTTCCCTTCCATTTTATTAAACCGTTAGGTTTCGTTGGCTGGTCCTCGATGACTTCACACTTAATGGGTTGAGGCGGTTCGAAGGTAGTGGCATGCAGAGGTGGTGCACATGCAAGAGGCTCTATCCGACACGAGATGGCAGCCCGTTTAGGCGGCGTGGCGCGCGGGTAGGTGTGGTGGCGAGCACTGCTGATGGCGGCGGGCTCGCCACGCCTCTGTTTTGGTAATGTCCTGGCACATAACGCACTGGCTGCATTCTTTAGATGGGATCGAAATCTACTGTTGTTACTTGAAACACCCAATACACCGCCCTCCATCTTCATCTCCTCGACCACATTACTTTCACTGCACTAAATGTATATTTGAATCCATAGTGGTATTAAACCACTTTATCACTGTAAGTATCACCTTTTTGAATTCATTTTAGTCTATATTTTGTTACACTTTATGCTTCTGTTTAAATTTTTACTAGAATCAATCCCGTCCTTTTCATTGTTTTCAACCTTCTACAAAGAGACGTTAAATTACTGTGGTGAAGCTTTATCTAACCATATTTTTTATCGATGGCCAATATATCTTTGCAGGCACATTTATTTAAACCTACGTAATAAATTATATGAACGTAGTCATTGCAATTAAATTATATTATTGTTTTCAAAAGACCACGTTGCCTCACACAAGGAATAACTCCTGTATGGTGGGAGCGGGTGTTCACAAACATAAAAAAATCATATACATAAGCCCCGACAGACACAAAGACTCATGGACCTATTTGTCCATGGGTCTCAGCAAAGTCAGTCTGAGCTCGTAACAGGCGATGAAATAGAAACTTTTATATTAGCTTTATTTGAAATGTTTTTTTATATTGTTTCTGTTAGATACATTAAAGCCACAAAAAAAAAATATGGGAAGAACAAGGCTGACGACTGAAAATCATAACTTTTTAATTTCGAGCGATAGGTACCTACTTTATAAAACATAATACAAATTGGTAGTGCAAGTCCTGCTTATTTCTCTTGTCTTCTGGATGATATGAAAATATCGTGACACCAAACCTTGAAATCTTTCTTATTTGTATGAAAAATAAAAATGGGAACAATCTTCTAATAAAGCATTCTGGTGAGCAATAGATCACGCAAGATGTATATAAATAAACTGATCAGGTTAACATTCTCACACGCACATCGAGATCCTGCTCTCATTTAAAATTAAAATAATGTGAGGTGGGATTCAGTTTTGCAAGTCACCTAAGGACGACGTCATCTTACTCAGTTCAATATCTTGTGCAACTTGACCTTAATCTATAAAAGCTAAAAGGTATTGCAATTAAGTATAATTTGATGACTAAATATGATATTATTTATGTGCCTAACCACAGTAACCACCCACAAGTCACTACAGACTAGCAAACGGTAAAGCGAGTTAGTTTGCTAGCAAAATTAGTGGCGTTGCGGTCTACTTGGCGAGATGCATGCTCGACTGCATTGCGGCATCGATTTGGTACGAGAACGTTGTGAACGACATTGCGAAGACTTTTTGTGACGTTCACAGAGTGATTTGCAAAATTCATGAATTTTGGCATTTTCTCCATCCACATAGTGACCAAAGCTGACTATTTCAGTAATTCTTTAGCAGATTTTAATTTTAATGATATGAAAGGATCACGATTTTGAGGAAGGCTTTACGGTAGAACCGCAGGTCTGCCGGAGGGTGGAGGGGAGGGGGGCGGTCGTGGGCGCGCTGACATCACCGCCGGAGCCAGCCGATCTTACATCACCGTCGACTACCTCCCACTGGGTACCGCCTGCGCGCCCGCACCTCCCCTCTATAACTCCCTAACACTTATTGAAAATCGATAGCCGCATACACATTAATATGTAAGTATTTTCTTTTGCTAATTACTCTAATTCTATACTCATATCAATCAGTTCGACTGGCCTGTTGGTCTAGTCGTTAGTGGCCGACTGCTATGCCGGAGGTCGTGGGTTCGATTCCCACCAAGGACAAATGTTTGTGTGATGAGCACGATCATTTTGTTCTGTGTCTGGGTGTAATATATCTATAGATATAAGTATGTTTATCAGTTGTCTAGTACACATAGCACAAGCTCTGCTTAGCTTTGGACTAGACTGCGTTCTGTGATCGTTATGGAATATTATTATTATATTATAATTAATTTCATCATTTTATGTTTACTTTATTAACATTTTTTGTTTTAATTTTCTTCCTTTATTTCCTAATTGATTTTTTTTTTGTTCCATGATCCCGGTCAGAGTAGTTACTAATGAAATCGAGTATCTTTAATTCATTAAACCGTCTTTCTATTGTGTCTCTAATAACGGTATTTTGAAAGGTTAAAATATGTAAGTAATTGCTAAGTAAACCGGTTTATTTGCAGTGCTATGACTCTGTGGAAAATGTAGACTGAAGTTTTTGTCTTGCAATAGGATAGCTAGACAGATTATATATATCAACTACTTCACTGCAGAAAGTAGATTTGATGAAACTATTATAAATAAATCTAACGAACTATCCATGGACAGAGCTATTTTGTCAAGAAACTAACCATAAAATCAATTATTACTGCTGTCCAGCAGAGATCAAGGCTAATATCGGCCACGACAACCGCTTATTAACTAATTTTATAACAATTAGCATTCATTTACTGTAACCTTCATTAACCAGTTAATATCATAGCATCGGGCGGTTGTATATAAGAGAAGATGAACTAGGGGAAAATAATGAAAATTTAACCATTTAATATGTCAGAAGGTGACTACAGTTCAAACTAAAAACCACAAGGTCACTCAACCATACTAGTCGGGACAATATGAATATGACAGGCCTGCGAGTCATATTCATGCAGCTATAGATAATGCGAGAGAGCTCCGGGAACGTTTCAAAGAGTTGCCGTGACCCTAGAACGCAAAGGGCAAATAAAGGAACATAGCTGAGATTTAATCAATAAAAGTCTAGCACACCCTCTCGCTCCATTCTAGAGTAAAGAGCGAGAAAAAGAGCCGAGTGAGTCGAGGAGTGCTACAACCCGGTAATATTTAAGTCAAGAGTGGATAGGTTACTTCTAGGTAAGCGCGTTCCATCGTCGACCGCATCATCGCTTTCCATCAGGTGAGATGGCGGTCAAGCGCGAACCTATCGAGAATAAAAAAAAAAAAATATCCAATCTCGTTGGGGGTTAAAATATGAATTGATAATGCGACACCACTGAGTTTAGTCAAGCTACACTAGGCGCAAGGCGGTATTTCATAATTTGAAAACTAAATTAAAAGTGTTGTTTGCCGAAGTCAGAATAAAATGTAACGATATCAACTTCATAAACTGTTTAAGCCGAAACACGTATAAGCAAGAAAGCTAAGAGAGACCAGTTCAATCTATAAGTTTGCCTGGAGCAAGCGCAGTGAATAATGCTTGTGCCTTCTATGTATGAGACTTATTATTATGTACGGAATAAAGTTTAAGATACTGCTGAAAAAGTTAACGTAGTAAAAAGCATACATAATTGTCTGAAACAATTTTGATCACTTGCTAAGTTAAAATACTCTGAAGAGTTTCCGAATACAACAACTGCATTGTATGCACGTGTTCCCTATTCAGTACTCTAGTGGTCAAATAGATTACTATTAGAGGTGATACAGTAGTACTATGATCCTATTAACCTCAATGAATCCTTTGATCGCACTCTACAATCATGTTTTATGTTAAATTGTCGTGTTGTATGGCTCTGTTGATAAAACGTAAAGCACTATGCATCCCCACATTTCCCACGGCAATGATGTCAAATTGGTTTATCAATCACGGCGGGACGGATGCGGCGCGGAGCCGCCGGCCGCCGCCGTACGTGGGTGGAGTATTCTGTAGTGCGTACAAGCCGTTGAGTTCATGACGCGATGTTAATCGACCGGTGAGATGCGCACAGCTATTTGATACAGACGAAAAATTTACAAGATAGACCCTACTTAATTTATTCGACAGGACGAGCATGTTCACTTTAGTTAACCTCAACGCTTTTCAAGATGACACACGCAGAAAAATATAGCTATATCCAAACCGTTAGGTTTTAACAATTGGTATAATAGCTTAAACAGGTTTAACGGCATCTCGTGGTGTGCACGCGGATGTGGCCGGTAATTTGAGAACGATTGTGCCAAGTCGTTGCGAAGAGGTAAGTATTGTCCATTGATTGTTAACAATAGAGGTCCGAGGTCAGGCTTTTGTGGCACATCGATTGTGTTCTCATCTAAAGAACGACTTCAGAATTTCTAGTAATCTTTGTACAATAACTTCAACTAACAAGGGAACAAAAAGTCAGTTCAGGCAGGCAATAGAATTATCATTCCCTACTATGTTAGACGTCGGCTTCCATTTCAGTATTGAGCTTTCTGTCTACCGGATGCCGACGAATAAGTACCAGTCTTGATAAATGAATTTGCAAAAGCTGTTATCTGAGTGGACTTACACCTTAATTCAATAAAGATCACAATATAGAGTAGAAAAGTACTTTTTCAATTTTCGAACACTGAACCTGAAGCTTCCAATCAATGCCTGTTTTTAAACGACTTCAAAAAAGAGGAGGTTCTATATTCGGCTGAATGTATTTTTTTTTTATGTATGTTCACCAATTTCTCAGTCAATTGTGAACCGATTTTTAAATTTGATTTTTTTGATTGTATCATAGGAACTGTCGTTACAAGTAAAATTTCTTTATTTATACGTGTAGTATTTATACGATGACTGACTGAAAGAAGAGGGACTAAACACTGTAAAATAAAAAACTTTTTATAAAAAAACAAATACAACCGACTTCAATGTAAAAAAATAACACTGAAAAGTGCAAAATAACTTTAATTTCGGAATTCGGTGTTTAATAAAGAAGAGACAAAACTATTATAGATGTTATCTATAATAGTTTTGTCTCTTCCAAAATTAAAGTTATTTTGCACTTTTCAGTGTTTTTTTTTTTACATTGATGTCGGTTGTAGATTTTTGGAAAATGTTTTTTTAGTTTATTATTATATTGCTTTTAGTAAAAGGAGCAGAAAAAAAACCGAGAAAATCTTTTTAAAAGGACCTTCTTCCACTCGACTCGACTTAGACGCCATGACATCGGAAAAATCATTTGTTGAATAAACAATACATTTTAACCGACTAGTTGATTGAGTCGAGGTTGAGTCCAGTGGAAAAAATTACTAAAATATAGGGGTCACACTTTCCAAGTCGTAAGTCGTACACGTGTAGTATGACCACTTCTATCTCTTCTCTACGAAGAATAAACATCTCTTCAATAGAAAGCTACTTCAAAGTGAGCGCGGGCTTTTGTTCATATTTGACAACACATTGCGCGGGTAGCGCCGTAGTATTATTTTAGAGTGGATGCTGGGTTTAATTGTAGGCTGAAGATATTCCTACAACAATCAAACCATGTATGATGACTTCGTTTATAGATAGATCTAAGTCCTCACTTTAGCTCTATAAATGTCAAGGGACGACTAACTAATCCATGTGCTTATTAGCTAAGCGTTCAGATTTAGGTATACGACCTCCACATGGCACACGGAGCGCCTATCTCATATGATGTATATCTCGAAATAGAATGCTAAGTATTCCGGATTCTGTTTGCAGCCATATGAGGTATTTCTATTAGTCATACAGTATAATGATGTGGTTTGATTTATTTATTTGCCAGTGAGCAAGAATCAAGCAGGAAATTAGTGTTAGTTGGTAAACATAGGGATCAACAGTTTGAAATCATAATTCGTAGTTTTATAGATGTAATACGAATTATGCATAAATTAATATTTATCTTATCTTAAAAATGTCGCATTTTAAATACGGTCTTCTACGTGTTCTGAATTCATCAAGTTGCTACATATGTAGGTACTATCGGATCTGAAATAATTTCAAGGTGACATATTATTTATTTGGGCGAATGTACCTAATTTGTTTATAATGAGAGTGATTAAATTGATAGTCGTGGCCTAGTAGGTAACCTAAATAATATTTAGTGTGAAATATGCGATGTATTAAATTATTCTGAGGTTGGTTTGGAAATTAATGTTATTGACATGTAATTGTGTGTAAGGTCTAACACGTCCATAAAACTAGAACAAATTTTCTTTTGTTTACTTTTCTCTTCAGGTTTAAGTAAGGATAAAACACAAGAACTCACTATCGCCCCATATTATTTATATTACTATCTTAAATTGTATTTGCTCATTTACACATTTCGCAAAAAAATATGAGGCAATGACTTCTATTGATGGTTTCTTAAGAAAATTTAACCGAGGTTCATTTTAATATTACAAACCCGTACTTACATGAGCAACTTTAACAAAAAACGGGCACATGACCAATGAAGTCATCGTTGTCGGAGTCGACGTTCGTCATCAACACGAGAAGCATGGAATCAGGCAGCCGTTGCAAATCGAAAACGTACCGAAGAACATGTAAATTATACTTAAATTAATTCGTAAGTGAATATTTATTCAACGCGTTTTATTGTTTTGCTGAAATAAGTGCAAGCCCTCTTTCTTTTAAATGGCAACCAACCAAGCTTAATAAATATTTGCCTAAGCTAGAGATGAGTTTAAATGTGACATTAATTCAACGATAACAAAGGAGGACATGGAAAGAAAACATACTAGATCAGTCATTTACTAGAAAACCCTATTAATGTCACTGTTGTTTATGTATCTTAAAGATTGATCAAAGAAGAATTAAAAAGAGATTTCAAATTTACAGGGACAACGGAAACGTATCAATTGTTTTTAGTTTTCTAGAGTCAACTTGGAACTGATTCGGCAGTGTTAATTTGTCGTAAGCGAGTTTCTCTACGTAGTACAACTTTTATTTGATCCTGCGTATTTGAAAGGAGACTTGACATATAATAGATCTAGAACCAAAGGAAATTATATTGATTAAAATCATAATCATTTATTCTGCAAACATGGGTATAGCTTTGGCATGCAATTTTTTAAATTTTTTTGATTTCCGTTGCAATTTAAAAAGAATATATTTATGTTAAAAATGTCAGCTTAATAAAGGTCATAGTAATAAAAATTAAAATAATATTATATAATGTCAAATGGAAATAAAAAGTAAGTTAACCAAGATCAAAATAATAATGTCAAACAGAAATAAAAAGTAAGTCAAAAAGGATCAAAATAATAATGTCAAACAGAGTAGCAGTATGTCAATCAATTGGTTCACTAATTTGGTCATTAAGAAAATCGTCAAGAGCTCTTTTAAATTCTATTGTTGTCATATTTTTTTATAAAGTTAGGAACTTTATTATATAAGCGTGGGCCAATACCAAAAATTTTTTTTGCATTAGTGCAGTTTTACATTTAACTTGACATAATTGATGTTTTATGCTAGCGGTTTCAGCTGCGTGGTAGTAGAAAATTATCCCAAGGAAATATACTCCCACGATAAAAAGTATCATGCGTAACATTCCAGGACATGATTTACCTGTCTAAAATTGATAGACGATCAAGTTTCATCGAAATCTTTTCAGCCGTTCGAGCGTGAAGAAGTACATAACAAATATCAAACAACTCACCAACTTTCGCTTTTATAATTATGTTTTAGTGTGATTTAAATAAGCACACATGAAAACGCTACTATTATTTTTTCTTTCTTAAATCTTTCTTTAGATAATTGTTTTGAGATAATTGATATTTATAGGTGAATTTTAATTATGAATGATAAATTGATCACCAGACCAGAGACCACAGAATTTCTTTTAATCATTAAATAACATGTCCTGGTGGATACAACAATAATAAAAACTGATGGATGTCAGCCGGTAAAATATAACATAAATAGTACCTAGTATCGTCCCCAAAAAGTTGTTTTTTGATTCCTGGAATTATCTTTTAAATTCTTTGTTGCAAAAAAATACCAACCTGATCATATCACTAATTAGTTATGTATTTAATATCGACAAAATATGTAAATATATCAACCTGGAATTAAATTCTATGGAACAAAAAAAGGAAAGAAATTAAGATATTCTTAAAATTATTCACTTGTTTTCAAAAATCTGTTAGATTTTATTGATAACTGCAGAAGAAATCATGTATTAATAATTTAGAGAGCAGCCATTCGGTTGGTTTCTTAAATTAGTGACAAATTTTACTAGGTACAAAAATAATTTAGAAAAAATATTGACCGAGAAAAATTATCGCTCTACCAAATGAAGTAGGTATTGTATGGCAGCAATTTATTTTGCGAATTGAGTTGGTCATTCAACTCTCAGAGAATTCTACGACAAAATGTAATTAGATCATTCGCTCGTAATATCACATTCTACAACGATTTAAACGGCCTCCAAATTGTTTAAAATTTTAACAACTGTGTATTAGAAGTTTGCAAATGACGTAAGATTGATTTTGAAAGCTGTGAAGTTTTTGCAATATCAGACAAACATTGAACATTATCTAATAAGTATGTCTGTAGATTTTTGTATTCTGACTGAAAACATAATTATTACAAAACTGTTAAAATATTTCCAGACAATATTTGTATGCCAACAGAAAAGTTTATAATGAATATTCATACTATCGTCAGGTATACACGTTATCACACCCTACTTGTGTACTAAATGTTGGTACGCATTTACATATGTACATAATAGAGATATGATAGGTATGATACCCTGATGATATTGTTGCAATATTGAATATCAGTTATCAATACTAGGTGACTTGAACAGCTTGTAGTTTGTGTTGTATGGGAGAACTTGTAGATATTTTATACCTAAAACCTTAAATGCGACATTTTATCGAAATAATATTATGTAAAACTCACATTCCACGACCACATGATTACGGTAGCAAAGCAATCATACCAAAGGTTGGGTTTTGTTTTACGCAATTGCCGTGGTTTTCGCACCGCACACGTTATTAAAATTTTATTCAATGCGCTCGTGCGCAGCAAGTTAGAATCCAGCTCTTGCGTGTGGAACCCGCACCAAAGTTCTTACGCACTTTTACTGGAAAAAGTGCAAAAAGCGTTCCTTAGGTTCCTGTACAAGCGGAAGCACGGCTATTACCCATACCTCTATCCGACAAAATTTCTATTGGGTTGCCTCGGATACAACTCACTAGAGGTAAGAAGAGCGCGAGATCAGCTCACCATAGCCTGCAAGACGCTCCGTGGCACTATTGACGCGCCTGATCTACTTACTGTGCTAGCGCGTTTCTTTGTCCCGGACAATTACTGCCGCGGCAAAAAGCACAGAATGTTTGCTGTACCTCAGTGTCGCACTGTTGCCCGTGCGCAGTCTCCAATACCTCGCACTTTGGCTGCATTAAATGATCTCTTGGATTCATATCCAACAAACGATCTGTTTGCGGATGAATGGAAGATGATTTTATTGGTATGCCAGAAGTACTGTGAGAGGAATTGATGTAAGTACTTGTTGTTTTAACCTAAAAATTTTTGTTTAATTGCTGTAATTGGTTGTTTAACCGTTGTAATTAATAAATAAATAAATAAAATAAATAAATAAGTAAATAAATTTAACCGCAATACTACTTCCTTGTTTGAAATCATGAGTCATACCTATAATAATATGAATGTTGGAGAATATTCAATATATAATATGTGATGATAAACAAAAACTGAACGAACCTTAAAATAAATTAATGCAGAGAACTGGTAAAAAATAAAACATTAATATACCTAAGTTTTTGGTGCCTTGCCAAACTTCGGCTAAATTAACGTCAGCGTAGCTAAATAGTCGAAACTAAGCGTTTGAACAAGTAAGTGTCTTAATTATCTATGTATTATATATGTTTATATACCCGCGCTCATAGTGAAGAGACAGCAGCACTTGCACCACCTAGTTGAATTCTCATAAATAAAAACCTTACATATCCCTTACCACAATTCGATAACGAGCAGAATACAAGTATCAATAAGTATACAGTATGCTATCCATTACTGACATACATAACAAAAGTATGTTTCTAGTTTTATTCACCCGTTTAAGCTAAACATAGCTATGGCAGTTTTCCACTAGTGTAATAATATGTTCATTAATCAGTTTTACACAACGTCACTGCAAATAAACTGGCATGTTTGTTCAATTAGCGAAATTTTAAAAACTTGAGCGTAATATGTCCGCGTATATACCACGCGGCGAGGCTGATCGCACAGCACTGGTGACCGGCGAACGATAGCGACACTCCGACCCTACGCCTGGTACCACGAAACCGGTGACGAGACGCACTGACGCAACAGCATCGCAAACACCGAGTTCCGCGCCGATCGCGGCCCCATCCCGGCTACAACTGAATGTACTTACCAGCGACGCTAAACAAGCGTGCTTACTATGCGAGCATTGTATTTTACCCTCGGCGGTCGAAGCTGATAACAACCTGCATGTACTTCCACCTCCATCTGATTCTATACAATACACTCGTTAAGTACTAACTTTAGACATCTAGATGTATTTAATTACGTCGCTGATAAGTACATGTCCCTTCACAGTGAAAATAACAAAAACAGATATGATAAACACAACAAACACAGATCTAACCTTTGTCGTTTTAAAATTAAATATCCCCTAAAACATCATCTAAATTAATATACAATCAGACAAAAGAAACTGAAAGTGTCTAAATGACTGAATTTTCATTCTCATGTAAGTACTTTTTTCTTGCAACACCTCAATGTAAACTATTGCCACATTAGATTTAGAAGGACATTACTATTGAAATAGGTAAGTAATGACTTTGTTAGCGAGTAGCAGTAACTCCAATGTCATAGTATAATAAAAATATCAACGCTCTAGTTCTTTGGTTTGCGGAAATTTTCTAGCGTTAGTTGAATTTTACTTCTTTTTACAACTTTAGTAACAGCGGCTTTGGAAATTGTAAGTATACGCCGAACATCAAAGTTTGTTTTTGGTGCTTAAAGTTGTTAAAAAATCCTAATAGAAGTAGTACTTTCCTTTGCTTATTTACTTAAACATTACAATGTCGAAAAGTAAGTATGCATGAACAACGTGCTAGCCGATGTTATTTGTCGAACTGTATTTTATTAATTTACAACATTTTGTACAACTGTGAAGTGAAATCTTAAGATGCCTAAAAAAAATAAAAAAATAGAATGTTATTATTATGTATTAGTTTATTATTTTTAAGATTGTTATTTATGTATAGTGTTTATGAGCTGTAGCTTGAAATAAAGAGCTATTCTTATTATTATTATAAGGGTGTTTTTAATATCGTGCAAATTTCATCACTCATGCGGAATTAACCCGCATGCGGGGTTGCTCTGCTCTCCGGTATTACACCTCGCGCATTACAATAAATAATTATCTACTTGTACGAAAATGACATTTGCGTGCGGGGCAATCGCGCATGCGTGATAAAAACCGCATAATATAAAAACACCCTTAGAGTAGTTCAACCTTTTAATTAAATTAAGAGACAGCCAAGTGTTTGGTATCGCGATATTATCAATGTGATGATTTTTTTTTTGTTCTTGTCACTTTTGGAACGCACCGTTTATTGATACATGTCCATGAAATCGAATGTTCCTCAGGGTAGCATTCTATGCCACATTCTAACTTCTGTTAAAAACTGAAACAAATTAGTACCTTAATGGCATGGTTACGGTATGATGTGAGATTGTACAGATTCCAGTTGGTATTTTAAACGACAAAGAATATCAACAGCTCATAAAACAAAAAATAAATAAAAAGACGTTCATAGTGGACTGTTTGATAAATTTTACGTGACTGTAAAATAATGGAATATCACTGTAACTTGCCTCTACGTCTGATCAATATGAAAATTGGCATGAGCGTTGCTTCCTTGACTTTTTTTTAAGAATAACATTTCAGAACACATTCACGTCATAATTTTCATCGAATGTGCCAAATTTTTATCGATAGATACGATTATGCATTAATCTATTATCCTGTAGAAGTTATACCTACTTATATACTCTACTGATAAATAAGCGGAAGTCGAATGTTACAAAGGGAAAGTCGTGTCGAATGAGTTCATTATATCTACCAAATTCAATATTAACTACTGCTTGTTGTTGAAAGTTGGCAGATTGTTAAAATTCTGGAAAAGTAAATACCCGACAGTGAATTTGATGAATGAAAATAATACTGACATAAAGTCAATTTACAGAGAAGCAAAGCAAATAATACTATTTATTAGAGAAATGTATGACAACAACCATTACTTCCTACACGTTTTTTTATTTTCTCATTATTTGAGTAAACAATCATAAATCAAAGAACGCTGATGCATTGCCCAAGGCACTAACACAACATCCGTTGTCGGACAATGACCAAAATAAAGTTGATCGCAGCACATTGCGGGGAGCATGCTGCTATATTTTGGCAAGTCGACCAGTGCGTGTCGCGAGCGCCTGATGGCATCATCGCTATGGAGGATCGTGACGTCACCGCGCCTTTTCCAAACGTGGCCGCCAGACGAAAATAGTCCCCGCCCCGCTACCGACCGCGGCCCCTCGCCTCGTCACCGACCGAATTAGCGAGCGAAGCGGTCGGCATTCAGCACCGGCACCGACCAGCCATGCCAACCCAACAAAGACAATCCATTTACAAGTTCAGAAGCCGCACGTTGACCGCAGGAACAGGCGCAGGTGTATGCAGCGATGCAGATAATAAAATTTACATGATCTGACGTAATGCAATACTGTATTTTTAATTTTATATCAAAGCTTACCTTATATATACATGCCATATTAACTTAGAACGTTTATGTTTTTTCTAAGCCGTACTTTTGGAGATGAGGGCAGATAATATTGGTAATAACTTTTTATTCAAATAGTTGTTACAGTCTACCCCACAAGATGTCGTACTTTCTAATACTCTGGTCTGACTTTCGTGCATAACAAATGTTAGTTGTATCAATGTTATAATGGAAAACTCTTCAAAAAGATTAATGCCGTCCGTCAAACACGTCTGATGGGTGATTGACTACTTACAATATGCCTTATGTACGGTCATGGTTGGCTTTATATATCTATGTTATGGACGTTTTCGGATCTGTAAATGTAAGTGTAATAAGTGATGCTTACCTATATTACACCCTTGAAGCATCATCAAACGCCTGTTTAAATTAATAATTTATTAAAACCTTCGATTTTAACCCCAAACTATCGGTAAGTGTGTTACACTGGAGGGGGGGGGGGGTAAGGTACGACTCGTATTATATTTTACACTGCCTTCTATTTAGATTAATGTGGCTATGATGGTATCTTGATGGATTTTAACTTATCGATTCTAGCATTAAGTAAATTACCAACTCAAGGAAGGATTCATCGTAGGCATGCCAAATCATCGAAAGATTAGTTGAATTCTGATAACCTATTTAAAAATTGTGAGGATACTTTTGACTATAAAAATAACTTCATACTAAAAGTCTCTGGATCTGGCAATTACAATAAAAGAATGAAAAAAACAATGATTGAATTCGAAAACGGAACTCTTAGCGAGCATATTACTTTTTATTTTGCGAGACTGTCATTTGTTTATTCATTGTGGCGTCCTTTCGAAGATTGTGTGTCGCTATCAAAATTAATCTAACTCGTGAACATTTTCATTCAATGATTTTGTAATGATTTTCGTCGTAGCTCAAGTCAAAAAGAGAGTTGTCAGACTCTGTGTATTCATGGTTTGGAGAATTTAGACGTGGACGTGATCATCTCTATGACATATTGCATTCGATGGATATCACATGAAATAACGGAGGACCAGAAACGACTGCGTGTCCAGTGGTGCCGTAAAATGATAAAAAAGTTTAATGGAGGTTAGTCTTGCTTATATATTCTAGAAGTCACCATGTTTGTAAGATCAAACACATCGCGGTTTTCTCACTTGGCAGAAAAAAAAACACTTAATAGACGCGATAATACCAAACTCTACACACCAAGGGCAAAAACGGCTTTTATGCGTAAGAATATCATGTGTTTGGCTCCAACTATACCTAGTTAACAAATTGCCGAAAGAGTGGAAACTGTAAAGTAACAATGCATTAAAAACGAAGTTAACGATATTTCTAGCTCAAAAAGCTTACTACAGTGTCTCCGAATTTCTTAACGATACAATTGTTTGACTGGTTCGCCTACACGGTTACATTTAATCATTTTGTTGACATTATTTACTATTTTAATGTCATTTTTATTTTTTTGACATTCTATTTTTATTTATTTTTTGACATCCTATTTAATTCTTTTGACATTGTATTTATTTTTTTACATTCTATTTTTAGTTTTTGTAACATTTCAATTATTTTGTTTTGACAATTTCTTTTTACTATTTAATTGTTTGACATTATATTATAATTTTAAATATTTGTTACTATGCATGCTGAGATTTACTATAAGTTAGTATGCCAATATTTGGCAAAATAAAGTCCACTGTACATTTATACCACCCTCTGTAATACCAAAAGGTTTTACAAAAAAAAAATATTATGATTAGTCATTGGCTGTCTATAATATCGTGACAGGTAACGAAACCTGGGTGTAGCTTTGAACCTGAAAGAAAAAGCCGGTCGGCAAAGTGAGTCTTTCCTTTTAAAGATTTGCCGACGAAAGTTAAGAAAAGTCGGAGTGTTGTTATAAAAATGGTTGCTTCCTTTTTCGGCAAATCATGACATTACACTACAGTATCGCTTGAAGATCAAAGGACAGTGACCGCAGATTGGTATTAACACTTGCTTGCCCAGAGACTTAGAAAAAGTTTGCGAAAATCGTCCTCGAAGCAATAATCCTCCACCACGATAACGCATCCTCACATTCCGCTAAGGTAACAGAAGCTTATTTGAAGGCTTCAAATGTGGGACTGATGACTCATCCGCTTTACAGCCCGAACCTCGCACCCTGCGACTTGTATTTGTTTCCAAAAATAAAAAAAATTAAGACAAACTTAGAGGCACACGTTTTACGAGCCTTGAATCGGCGGTGAATGCGTTCCATAAAGCCATTGAAGAGGTCCCTAAACAAGACTGGTCCAACTGCTTTGTACAGTGGTTTCAGCGAATGCAAATATGCATTAATTGCTAGGTAATATACTTTAAAGCAGTGTAGGGCGTAGTTAACTACTATTTTGTAATCAGATTACAAATTACAACTAAAAGCAGGTTGATTACATGTAGCTATGATTTACACACGTAACTTAACTACAATAATCATACAGACATGTAACTTAACTACGATAATTAAACTACACGAAGTAGTTGTTAATTTGATTGCTGTAATGTAGTAGTTATAACTACTGATTATTTCAGTACAGTAGTTTCGGTTAAAAAATAACGGAATCTGTATAAAAAATTCAACCTATAAATATGTAGTTATAAAAAGTAGTCTTGTAATCGTGATTGCAACTACAATTTGTAGTTAGTAATCAAAATGTTTAACTACATTTTACGTTTTTTTAATGTAATTTGTTGTAGTGATCACGAACTACAATATGTAGTTGTAGTTATTAATCATTAGTTAGATTACATATTGCCCAACACCGCTTATGACTTTAGACTTATGATAAATTTATTGAACAACAATAAATTTATCATAAGTCTTATATCTGGTCTTATTTATCAGAGTCCAGAAACTTTCAGTATGACCATAAGTACAACCTGATTTTTTATCACTACCTACATTTTTTTCAGGTGTTATGTATCAATCACTTGATGTAAAATATATTTTTTGTTTACACATTTCTATAAATGTAAGATAAGCTTTTAAGGCAAGCCCTTTCTTACATTTAAAGCCCCTACAACCCTTTTACTAGTTTTATTCCCTTATTCAGCCTGTAAGTACAAGAATTGCTCCCTCTCCGGCTGTATCCATCTACTATTTAGCGCGTCATATTAATTTATTATTCACCACCAATCATTGTTCGTCTCTTGTTCTGAACCCCTGATGCAAAAATAAGAATGTTATAAGTTTAACCGCTATGTGTGTACGTCAGCAGGGCCAAAGCCTACTGGGACCATGGGTTCGCTTCCAAAACGGAAGTCCGAGGTCCCGAAACGCAAGGCAAAGAAGGAATATAGTTGTGGGTAAGTAAACATCTGAGATGTGTGATGTAAGATCTTACACTACTTAGTTCATAATTTTAGATCGTTTTTAGGGTTCCGTAGCTTAAAAGGAAAAAAAGGAAACCATTATAGGACTGTTGATCGTCTGTCGTCTGCCTGTCTGTCTGTCAAGACCCTTTATCTTGGAAAAGAGTGGAGGTATCGACTTGAAATTAAAACCATATATTTAAGTCTAGAGTCTTTTGAAGCTGTGCAACCTGTGTTCTAAGTTAACGTTAAAATATTTTAAAAGTACGTAAATCTAAAATGAATCAACCAAAATATTAGCGGAAGTCTATTGCTGATCAAATACAACAACTACGTCAGTACTTATCAGAAACCGTAATTTCACCATAATTGATTTTATAATTAAAGCCATCGTTTGACCACATCTAAATATCTGTTAAAGAAATATTTTGAAATGTAAAATTTAATCTTTGATAAAAAACCCGGCCTACAAACCAATTTGTTATTTTCTCTTTACTCTATGAAGCTTCTAAATTAATATCTTAAAATATGGTAGAAAAAAAAGCTCCGCATGATTCCCAAAATAAAAAAATTATCACTGTCAACTGGAAGATTTGCATGCAATGTTTAATCACTGGCCGAGGTAAAAACCAGCCCTTTGATTATGCAAAGTATCCACTACGCATCTGGATGTCTCGACCTTACGGTACTCAGAACCCATGGCCCAAGAGTATCAAACCCCTATACGCTCGAAAATGTAATTGCCGACGAGGTTGTTGTATTCCGCAGCCACAGCGGCAGCCCCAGTACAACACGACGAGCTACGAAAATAAGATGGCGTAAGAGCTCACAAGTAGAGTAGTATAATTGTCTTGAGAAATTTAGTCATAACTAATGACTAAAACTAATCAATCGTCAATCACCTCACCACGATTGATTTTTTTAGTTATTAGTCATGATTAAATAGTTTAATTTATTAGTCATCAATCAATCTAAATTTTGCCCAACACTAGCATCGGCTGCATGACAAGTCGTAATGACTAAGGCTGTTGACAACTTCGCTACAGTGCAGTAGTGGCACTGATGATGAAAACAATATACGCTTGGGTGTAGAGAAGCAGCGAGACGGAAAATAGATAACTATACTTTAGTTATGTTGAAAATCTGTAGTTTAAAAAAAGTCTTTAATCTAACCTAATCTCAAATTATTACGTGGTTATATGATAAATAAATAGGGTATATATAATAATGTCTCCAGTAAATGAGTAATTTGCGAACTTCAAAAAATAAATAGCTATAGGTTGCGTCTAGTACAATCTTTTCCAACCTTTTTAACGACGCACCCTTAGGTAGGATTACGATTACAATCGAGGCCACCATAAAATTACAATCCAGGTGTAAGAATAAAATATGTAAAGCTGTTCTTTTTCGGGGTAAAATTTTGTTTATATTTAGTCCAAAGTATAAACAAAATTTTACCCCAAAATCCTTGTGAAATTTTCTGACAAAATAAAATTAGTGAATAAACATAATTATTCGATATTTAAAAAACTAGATAAGTGCGAGTCGGACTCGCGCACTGAGGGTTCCGAACAAACTTATCTATGTAAATAATTTAATTCCCAAGTCTCGACGGTTGAAGTTTGAAGTTGAAATTAAAACCAAATACTCAGGTCTGCGGTCTCTTGAAACTGTGAAAAAATCAAACTTTTGGGTTAACGAAAAAAAAATATTCTGCCGTTTATGTCGCAAACACGTGTATTTTGACACTCTCAAGGAAATCAAAATTCATAGGGTACTTCCCATTGACCTAGAATCTTGAAATTTGGCATGAGGCAAGGTCTCATAACACAAGTATAGGTACCTAAAAAACTGTAAATTTGTTGTTACGTCACAAAAAACAAAACTTTTTTGCGATTCGGAAAAAACTTCGTAACTTAATTCGGGAATTCAACTTTTTTCATTGGTAAGTTACGGAACCCAGTTTTTTTTTTTGTGATGTAACAACAAATTTACTGTTATCAGATTTATTCCTTGTGCTATATGAACTTGTTTTATGCCTTCAGGATTTTGGGTCAACGGGAAGTAGCCTATAAATTCTGATTCCTTTGAGAGTGTCGTAATATACGTTTTTAGTGATATAATTGGCTGTATCTTTTTTTTTGTTAATTTAGAAGGTTGATTTTTTACACCTTCAAGGGACTGCAGACCTTAGTATATGGTTTTAATGTCAACTCGATACCTCCACGCGTTCCCGAGATAGAAGGTCTTGACAGACAGACAGACGGACAACAAAGTGATCCTATAAGGGTTCCGTTTTTTCCTTTTCGAGGTACGGAACCCTAAAAATCAGCAAAACGATTAAAAAATCTTCTAAGAAAAAAAAAGATTATGTAACATAATAAAACCGAAGGGTTATGTCAGATATTCGCTCCCTCCATTCAGCCATTACTATCTGTTAGAGCTTAGTTCCTTGTACCTCCAACCCGTAGCACTGGCGGTAATCTTCCGCTAACTTCACTTTCCGCCAGCCATATAGGGTCACAAGCTTTTTGGCGTCCAGATCTGGCTATGAGTTGCTGCCTCGAAGAAGATCATCTAGTTTTTTTGTATTTCCTTATAACCCTGACAGCCATCGCTCTATTTGGTCATTGCAATATTTTTACGTTACAGAGCGTTAGTATATCCGCCTACATGGGTGCCCCATACAGAGTCACTCACACGTAAAACTTTCAACCACTGCATGTCTACTAAGTCCCATCGATCAAGGACGAGTCCTACATTTGTTCTGACGTCCGTGGAATTATTTAGTCTAGCGGGGTTACCATGACGTTCAAAGTAAGATTGTTTCATTCTTATTTCAGTGTGGGTAAGAGACAGAGCTATACAGGTTGTCTAGCGCCATATCTTACCCACTTTGGAAATAAGAATGAAACAATCTAAACGTCATGGTACGCCGGAGACGATCTACACTAGATCTGTCTACAATGCCGTATGACAGTGCCAAGATGATACTACGAGAAAGCCACGACGACGCGACGACAAGGGTATGACAACGCTACAAAAATACGAAGCCAACACTACAAGCTACGACGCTGCTACGATATTACTACAGCAACGCTACGAAAAAGCTACGACGACGACGCTTCGCTACGACGTGTAGAAGGAAAACACCAAATATACTATCGAATCACATTGTGCTTTTAAATTATCTTTCTTATGTAAATCGTCATCTGCCTAACCTTTTCCAAAGAAGCGGATGCATCTGAATACCAGTATGTTTTACATAAAGCGACTACCTACTGGACCTCAACAACCCAGTAACTGGGTAATCCGATACTACCAGACTTCTGACTATCCGTAACAATCAAAAAAATATCAATCTACAAATCTCGGCCGAGACCAACGGCTTAACGTGCTTTTCGTGGTACGCTATGCAGTAATCTCGGTATGTTAAGATGGTTCAATCCATCCTCCAACAAGCGTTCACACACACCCGCAGCAAGCGTTACTTAACTTGGGGAGGACCACCGCTTCAATATTATTTTAGCAGTGAGTTTAAATAATATAATAATTATAATAAGTAGTCAGTACCATGAATGACAATGAATGCGGGATGGGTTGAACGATCGAACGAACTAATATTCGATATTTTAAACACAAGTAAAACGCAGGTACCGAGCCAGGAATGCTGACGCTCTCGAGAGGTGGCACAAGCGGCTACCGCAGCCGCAAGCACGCAGGCACGGTTGCTTCGGTGCGTACCTGAACAGAATTTGGCAAGAGGCCACGGCAAAATGCCACCATTGCGGCGGCGCCCTGGATTCAGCACAGCACACGCTAGAAGAGTGTCCAGCGTGGGCCACTGAGCGAAGAGTCCTAGTCGCCAGGATCGGGCGAGATCTGTCTCTGCCAGCAGTAGTGAGGGCTATGCTGGCGGAGCCAGGATTGAAGTTGCTTCACTCTGTGAGACCGTGATGGTCCAGAAGAAAGCCACCGAACGAGATCGGCCGATCCCACTCGGAGAAGAAGGCGTCGGGGAAACAACCGCCTCAATGCCTAATACGCCGAAACCCTGCTTGCATCATTCAATACAGGTGGGACTTTGGAACCACGGGCGCTCCGAGTGGAGACTCTGCTCGCCCATCGAGTGTTTTGTTTTTTAATTGATATAAACTAGTGCTTGACTGCGATCCCACCTGATAGTAAGCAACGATGCAATCGTTGATGGTGAGGCGGACTAGTTTATTAAGAGCCTATTCACTCTAGCCTTGAAGAGATCTAAATTACGAGTATAATCGGACAGGAAGACCGCAGCAGGCACATTATTCCAGTCCTTCGTTGTACGCGGTATAAACGACTAGGCGAAACGCTTAGTCCGGAGCGTAGAAGTTTCAACAATGTAAGGTGGTATGCGGACGGGACCGGTTTTCCGATGGTAGAAAGGAGATGGCGGAATCAAGTCATGCAATTCCCGCGTACATTCTCCAAAATGCATCCTGTAAAATACCGAAAGGCTGGCTACCTTACGCCTCTGGCCTTGTACTCAAGGCTAGATTGGACTTAACCAAATCTGGATCACCAATTAGCCTCTTCGCACGTCTTTCCACCGAGTCCAAAGCTGCCAGGTGACATTTTGCAACACCAGCCCATATGGGACACACGATCGGACCTCTACTTTTAATGATATTTGTTCTCAATTCAAATAATTGATTTTTTAGTAGGAAAAACCTTAATATATTAGTATTTACGTGTAAAATGAGATACCATATCTCGTGTAATTTACAATACAGCTGTTATTTTTGCAAACAACCACTGAACAAAGCAGCATTTTGTAAAAAATCATAAGCAAAAATGTAGACGCCGCTAGTTGACATTTGACTAATGTCCGAAAATTACATCAAGCACATATAAGCACATATCTGGCTTGATGCGTTCGCAAAAACCATGCCACCTTACCATATCTCTACTGTTTGACATATCTGTGGTCTTTTGAGAGGTACGAGGCCGTGCTGATGGTGATCACCGGGGTGGTTTTAGTGAGGTAAAAATCTCACACTCCCCGGACTTGTCCCCAAAGTCCGGGCGCCTTTTGAAGGCTTCCCCTCGAAAACGAAACAAAAAGGTACAGAGCGTAACAAATCGAATTAATTAAATTATTATTCATTGTCATCATCATCATTTCAGCCAAAAGACGTCCACTGCTGAACATAGGCCTCCCCCAAATGTCACCACAATGAACGGTCCTGTGCGTCTCGCATCCATCGGATTCCCGCAACCGTTACCAAGTCATCGGTCCACCTTGAGGCCTTCCAACGCTACGTCTTCCGGTACATGGTCGACATTCCAGAACCTTTCGGCCCCAACGGCCAAATTATTATTATTATTTAATTATTAATATTATTAATACATAAATATAGATATTATCGGTCAGTAATCTAATCGTCCAACTATGTGTATAATAATAATACCTTAGTTTTAGTAATCACCGAATGAATTTGATGTCTGAGCAGGTTATGATGAGAACGATTGATCATTCTCACCATAACCTGCAAGTATAGTAGTATAGTAATTATTCTCTTACTCAAGCAATACTTGAATTTAAAATTCGAAGTTGCTTTCCATATCTTGATTGCTTCCATTGAAATCCATAATTTTTAAGTGGCTTTTCTACTCAAACCCCAAGCGAACGCCGGTGTTCGTGCGTGATTTCGGACCATTTCGGTTAAACACCAAGCGAAAGCCGGCGTTCCCATAAATTATAAAATATTGAGCGTTTTATTTATAGGGTATTCATCTAAGTCCGTAAATAAGAAGTTCTTCATAAAGTAGACTTTAAATATCGAAAATAAGCAAACCTTTCCGTTATTCCCTATATACATATACCTATAGATATCTACACGACAATCGTCAATTGAAATTCATAAGTCTGAAGTCGATTTTCAAAGAAAGCATTTCTTAGTAAGTGTATTGAAAAATGTCGTTAGATACACGTGGTAATTTGTCACTGCAGCACTCGGCTCCATAACTTCCTCGCCAGTACGGCTCGGGTGAATTTCGTCTCGGATGCAATGACAAACTTTCTCCACTTGTATCAAAATGTACTATTGTGTTTTTGCCGTTGTATTGTATTACTTGTTTCCAATAAATTCTAATATTCGAGCTGGTGGCGATGAATTGAAATTGTCTCGAATTATTTTAACACTTATAATTTTATTGGCCTATTAGATCACCATAAAATGCTTCAGAATAGGAGAATCTCTTCGCCTCTTTTTTCTGGATGCCTTTGTTACTGACCTGAGACCTATGCATCGATGATGCGAGTATATTGCGAATGACTGCATCAAAATAGTCAGTTCGGATCGGAGCTCTTTCATCTATTCCGTAGTTCGGAGATTTATTAACCTTATGATTGATTCTAAAATGTATGTCCTTACATCTAGCTAGAGGTTTTAATTAATAGTGGGCGTTCAATTGATATTCGATTATTTGACATTCAATGATATATAGTAGGTAGTCCCCAGATGAATAATAGTAAATCGAAACTATGGAATATCATCCTCATTCGTCATTCAATAACACTTAATCCTAATTTATTTATGAGGGGTGACATCGCCACATGTCTTCTTCATTTATATTTCTATTTCACGCTTGCCTAGACGTAACCTAAAATTCTTGACTTAAAGACCCCCTTTTTTACGTCGGAATATATATACTCGTAATTATTATTAGGAATATGATGATTCATATAATTTCTCCCGCTACATGTGGAGGAGACCCTTCCAATCCAGGTGGAGCTGACCCTCGCGCCCCCACCAGGGTCAGACTTTTACTGACTAAATCCCAGTGTTCCTTCAATCGCCCCTTATTGTGAGGGTTTTGGTAACTCCTTCGAAGCCGTGGCAGGCGTCGGCCCTAACTGGCTCCATCAATTTTATTTATTTAAACTTCATGCAACACAAAGTACAAAGGCGGACTTAATGCCTTAGGCATTCTCTACCAGTCAACCAGTCAATCAATTGTCAGTCAATTTTTGTTGACTTATCTTTGAGGCGTGCGTGGATCTGGGTTTGGTCCTGACCGGACGGCGAGTTACGGTAGCTTCGAAACAAAGCGGTGCTCACAACGTCGCAACGTTTGCTCAGAATATATTTAAAAATAAAAAATTGATATGCTTGTAAATAAATGAAAAATACTATCTATCTTGACTAATACATATGTCACTTTCAAATATAAAATCGTATCATATTAACATAACGCAACTTTTTTCTCAAATTCCTTACATTCCCTATACTGTGTCCGCAAGACACAGTATAGACTGGTCAGTTATGAAACAAAAGCTCTGGGTTGTTAAGGGTTAATGCGTTTTTTATACTCCCAAATTGTTATTTAGGTGTAAGGATTTCAAAATCTTGCAATGTTCCTTTGCCATTACTTGTCAAAGTGTCAGTGTTTGTAATGAGAGATAATTCAAAAACTTAAACAAGCTACTGTTTTCGGTTAAACATTTTACAGGGACAACAAACATACATATAGGTATTGTTTTGATTACACTTAACAATTATTCTAAAGTTTAGAGGTTCGTGTCGATTGCCGAATATGTTTTGTATGTTCAGTGAGTGCTTCAAATAGTTGGCTATCTACATGGAGTATTTAATTTTATATTGTGCATAATATACTTTCAGAGAACTTATCATTACTTAGCCTCCTTCGCATTGTGTTTAACAGCAATTAAAATAAATTCAGTAGGTGTAGTTGGGTGCAATAGAAATATTGTCTACATAACGAGTTAAGAATAAGGCCATGCCGAACGATAAGATAGCGCTGCAATCGCTATGTTAATAATTTATTTTTAAAAGTGGAGTGTGTAGTGTGTGAAGACGTTTTGCTAAACCATTCATTGCTGAAAACGCGCGCGACAGTGAATCGGTTCCGAGAAACCTACTCGCGTTTCCTGGAAGCGCTACTATGGACGCACACATTTGCAAAGCGTTGCGTAGTCGGTATGGCACACATAGTCGCCCACGGCCCTGATAACGCGCTGCCGTGACGACTTGACGAGACGTATCGGTGCTCTCATTAACCAACCATCTCGTATTGCGTGCCCAGCTCGGCTTACACCCAATCAAACAATTTGTTGCACTAAAGTAACGACACAAGCAGAAGTCAACCGTGCCAACACGAAAAATAAATATTATAATTCAAACACAATATCACCGCCACCAAAATGATTATTTTGCTATGTAATAAAGTGAAAATTTCAGGCGGAAACAAAGACTAGACAAAACGATATCAATAATTTTACAACAATAAAAAGTGAATCACGTGCAGTAGCAAACTCTAGCTCGGTTATACGTAAACATAATTAGCATCGTACTGTAAGAGAATATACTCGTAAAATACTGTAAAGATCTAGTTATTGACAGACGTTGCCAATAATGTGAGCTCAATAAAATGATCGCAGAGCATCGGGGTCAGCGGCGAGATGCCAACGGTCAATAATGATGGCTTGACATCCGAACTGAATAGCAATCAATCAATTAAACTCTTATTTTATTGCCAAGAATATTTTGTTTGTGTTGCTCGTCGGACGTAACTCGTTTATTTTATATGGTAATGGTAGCTTGTGTCTATATGAAGAACTGATATCATTAAAGCAGCATTTCTATTTTCACTGCATTTGCCGAGGGCTTTGTGAATGTGTTATGATCAACATAGCATATCCAAAATAAATTTAATCTTAGACAAAAAATATGGCTATCGATGATTTTCAGGTATTATAAACTTATCAATAAACAAAATTGTATGGGAGAATGCAAATTACTGCCTATTTTGGGAGGGGGAACTTTAAAACATGAGACAATTTCAACTGTTTTTAATTTCAAATTGTGTTTCTTTTTATAAAAACTGAATAAAAGAAAAAATAAAGAAGAGTATTGTGGATACTCACTTGGTGAGGCTGGAGGTAGCATCGCAGCGCGCGGCGGCGGCGGCGGCTCGGCGCTCCGCAGCCGCGTCTACCATGCCTCTGCATCACCGCGATGGGCATCACTTGCGAGTCGCGCCACCTCGCCCCGTCACCTCACCACCACCCACCACACCGTCACTACCACACTGACATCACAATGTACATACAGAACCCTTACAACCTGTCTGCCTGACACCTGATCACTTGAGGTTGCTATTCAATACGATACTATCGTGTGGGGTTTCAAATTAAAGTTATACTTCGCCTATACCGACGATTGCAAGGCTACATTCAGAGCACATAGATGACCTGAAACAAACAAAAACTTCATTATAACTTCACTGTAAGTGATAAAAATGAAAGGAAAGGGAGGATGAAAAAAATAAATACCATTTATTTAAAATTATTTTGAAATTTATTTAATGAATTAATTAAAACGGTTAAACAACCAATTACAGTAAATAACCAAAAAGTTTTAAGTTAAATCTGTTTCGTTTGTTATTAATTTTTATACCCGGACTATGTACAGGTACAATTTTGATTTCAGTTTAAACGTTACCACAATCACGGACTGCTAAAGGAGTATGAACTATGCGTGTAGCCTGTGAATATGGGGATCCGTGAAGGCCAAGGAAAAGGAAATAATTTTACTAACTTGCGATCATTTGAAAAATTCTTTCTACTGGCAAACCCTTTTTTTCAGGAGGTATAATACTAAAGCTTTCGTGAGAGACCATCAGACATTTAGTTGGATTCATAGGTCTCTCATGTGGCAGCATTCAATGGATCCTTTGAAAAGGGTTTGCATCCGTTTGGTGACTAGTTGCTCTTTTTCGTTTGGAGACTAGTTTTTTTTTAATGAAGGTTTTAATGAAGGTAAAGTATTCACCAGATATTGAGGATTGGAAATTTCTATACGCGATTTATAGTGGTGTCTTCGTACGTTACTTCATATTAACATTTTGTAAATATACTCTACGATCTTCGACAAAAAGTCATCGGACGTAAAGCATCTTTACAAAAAATTAAAAAGACGAAAGATCATAATTTTGATCAGATACTTTCAAAGTAAATGCTAAATTGCCAGTAATAATACAAACTATGTAGTGTTATATTTTGGGTAGTTCTAGTGTTTTATGAAGAGTGTTTTGACAAAGTAGATAGATAGATTCTTTATTGTACACCAAAAATACAAATTGCATTAGGAACTTAAAATTAATAGGGAGTAAAGCTTTAAAGTAATACCAGACAACCAGTGTTTGTTGCAATACATGTATATCTTCAAGGCTAGAGTGAATAGGCTCTTAATAAACTAGTGCGCCTGACCATCAATGATTGCATCTCCACTTACCATCAGGTGGGATCGCAGTCAAGCACTGGTTTATATCAATTAAAAAAAAAAAAAAAAAAAATATAACAACACCAAACTAAACTCGATGGATGAGAGTTTTATTACCAAAACACGTGAGCGTTTTATACGCGCGGCCATGACGATAATTAAAGAAAAAAAAAAGTATACCAACTTTTTGTAAAAATTTGTAAAAGAAGATTCCCAAAACCATAAATTTGTAAAAGTTATGATTAAAAAGTTATAAGGGTTTGAATGTGGCCACGCTATTGAAACGCGGAGAATGGCGTGGCCACGGAGATCTTTAAAACTAAGCGTTGCAGAGACCTGAAATTCAGGTAAATAACAGATAGAATTTGTAAAAATTTTGTAAAAACATAGAAAAAATTCCTAATTGAAACGATGAAATACAGGTCATCGCCGAAATCTGCCTGAAAAAGTGTCGCAGAGGTATGAAGTTTTTTGAAAACATAGATTTCAATTTGTCGAAGCTTGTAAAAATACAACAAAAAATCCTAATCTCGTCATGGCCGCACAGTTAAAACGCTCACCCAAAACACAATTAAAGCAAAACAATTAGTTCCCAAGTAACTAGATATATGGTCACGTTGTAAACACTTAAACGTTATATAATAGCGATATTCAAAAGGGATCTACTAGATTTAAGGCTTTTGTATTCTCCTGAGGGGATCCTTGTGACCAATCTTCTGACACAATATCGAAATTATCGCTAAGGCCGATTTGTCTATTACTACGACGATGTCATTGCGTTGCCTAATATGATAAAATATAAAAGCTGTCTTCATCAAGGACGAAGTTATAAAACTTCGAGAGAAATCAGGCATGGACTCTGACGTTTGAAGACCATCACGCCCATTTAAGTTCTATAGGGTAAATCTGGCGAGCGGGCTGACCATTCCAAAATTTCAATTTCAACCTCTCTTAAATAATCTAAAAACGTCGGTGCTGTGTGGGATTGAGCATTATCATGCAGTAAAAGACAATTATCTCCAACGTGTGGATTTGCCCTACATCACAATCTGTTCTAAAATATCCGTTACATACCGTACTGCAGTCCGGGACCTATTTTCTACGATGTGTAGTTCTGTGCGAGTTCCTATACAAATCCTATATAAATCGTTATTGGCCCTCCACCTTAATCCTTGCTTCCAACAATATTACACTGGGCGTATCTTTCTCCTAGACGTCTCCACACTTTGAACCTTCCATCATCTGGCTTAAGACAAAACCGAGGCTCGTCAGTAAACAAAACGTTTCTCTAAGCATCATTACCCCAGTTTAGATGAGAGCGACCAAATTTGGAATGAGGTACTCGATGACCTATGGTAAGAGTCCTGTGGCCGCCAAGTATGCCCCAATTCCAGACACATTAAGTTTTCTCCTTATAGTTTTGGTGCTGTCACTTGACGAACTTATTGGAGTTTAGTTCTTACCTCAGAAGCTGAAGTAAGATTTCTCAGCAGGCGGTTCACAATAAACCTGTCTCTCACTGTTGTGGGTTTTTTGCGACTTGCCCTTTAAATCTTTTATACTCTCCTGACTGGAGAGTATAAAAGATTTCGATATCATTTAACATTGTGGAAAATGGAATTGGAAACTCTTGCACTCAACAATTTTTGAGCCAGTTCCTTGTAAGTGAAATCATTTTCCATTACAGCTCTGGACACTTGAGCTGTTCTTCAGCTATGCTGAAGTCTTATATTGACGAAAAACAAAACTTGAATTTGAAAAATACAGCCAACATCAGTAAACTTACTAGCCGCAAAAAAATAATAAAACAAACAAAATCTCTCCTTTTTTTTTTCAAATTATTTCTAGTAAATTATGATGGTCAGTGTTTTGTGTAATGCGACCATGTAGTAAAACATTACTTTACCTTGTTTGTTTTATTTTGAAGGAAAATTTATAGAATACTTTAACTTTTGTAAACAAATGTTTTATTATTATTTCTGTGTGCCTTTTAGTAAAAGCCGCCTTCAGCACTTTTCAATCCTTTCTCTTACGCGCCAATCTAGTCCAGTTTTTACCAGCTGCTTTGACCAAGTCACTGTTAATCTCCTGAGCGGTTTTCCTTTCTTTCTCTTTCCCTCTCTGGGCTTCTCCCTTAATTATACTGTCACCCCATTTCCAGTTTAGTGTTCCTTAATAAAATGTTTGCATTTTTTTAGAGGTGGGAAATTATCCAATGACTTCTCCCGCTCTAGGACGCCGTGGCGCTTCTCCAGCCACTCCTCAAAGAGGAGTTACCGCCATGATTGTGGCGTGCCCAGTGCTGGGTTGCGACAGTCGCCGTCGCCATATCGCCATGTTATCCCGCCGGAACTCTGTCCGCCATGGGATTCCTGATTATGCTGTGGCAGATTTTAACTATTTTCTGTTTTTTTTTTCTGACGGTGAAGCCTGAAGTTAGGCACCGGAACTCTGTAATACCGTGTTTCGTATGATTAGAATTGTCATGAGATGCACTCTGACTATAAGGTATTTAAGTATGGCTAAGGGGTACTTTCTAGTGGTGGTACCTTAACTGAAAAGTGTAAAATAAAAACACTTTTTACAAAAAAAATACAACCGACTTCAAAGGAAAAAAAACACTGAAAGTGCAAAAAAATAACTTTAATTTCAGAAGTCGGTCTTAAATAACGAAGACACAAAACTATTATAGAAACACCGACTTCCGAAATTAAAGTTATTTTGCACTTTTCATTGTTTTTTTTTCCTTTGAAGTCGGTTGTATTTTTTTTTGTAAAAAGTTTTTTTTTTATGCATTTTCCTTATACGATTATCTTATTAACCTCCTTTGACTTTTGAGGTATTGGTACCTTTTCGTAATTTTATTTATTTGGCAATGAGTGCAAACATTCGTGGAAGCCCAGCACAAACAATATTTTATAGAAATCGTTTAAGACTCAGTTAAAGCCTTCAGATGTCGAAATCGTAACGGACTGTTCTTAGTTTGCGTGCTCTTCAACGTTACTCCGCCAACGTCACATTCATATCTGCCCTCACACAATCCATCAATTTTTTTTTTTTTTTAATCTACATTTTTAGTTGCAATCTATCAATGTTTTTTTTGGTTGTTCTACCTCTCTAGCTAACATGGACTATAGTGTCCTTTTTTTATCAAATACCAGATACTAAAAAAGTTAGTAGGTATTGTACCTACTAACTTTTCCTACACTAATTAGTGTTCCTCTGTTGGACAAAAAGGTTTCTCCTTTCTTGTTCCAAACATTTCTTACGTTGTTATAATTATTTAGGCAGTAAGAGAAAACGCCGGAAGGGAACGCTCTAGTAGGACATACACAGATCGTAATGGCGATGTTCTTTGCAACCGACGTGCATGTATGACTAGAAGTATGACCGTAAACGGAGTAGTTTCTGCTTTCCCCCAGTGCAAAAACGCAAATTTATGTTTTTACTTAATTTTCTCACATTATTCTCATATTTATCTGAGCTGCACGTAATTGGTCTAAGTTTCTATCCGTGACCTTAATGGTCCTGCTTTCAAATCTATGCACAACGGCAGCTCTTGTCACGGTACTATTCAGATAGAGGGCCATCCGTTTTACACCAAGTTTTGTCCTGTCGACATTTCATCTAACCTTGATAAACGTCGCTGTCGATACCGACAAGATTACGAGAATAGTCTCGTAATTTTGTGAGTCGAGAGTAAGCTTGTGAGAAAAAAAAATTTGGGAAATAGATACTTAAAACTGTCTTCTCCAAAGAGGTACCGACCACAGGTGGTGTAGGTATCTACTCGAAGTTATAAGTCCCATTTAATAGAATGATGACCCTATTGCCATTCACCGCACTTCCACTCAGCTTGATGAAATCTTATTTAATTGACAGGCAACAGCAAGTTCAAATAAACGGTGTCAATTCTCCGGGTTTAAAAGTCAAAATGGGTGTACCACAAGGCTCAATATTGGGTCCTTTCCTCTTTTTAGTATATATAAATGATCTACAGCATCTATTTAAAAAAATCACATATTGTATTGTTTGCTGACGATACGTCGTTAATATTAAGATCAATAGACATTCCACAAATCTTGATGACGTAAACAATGCTCTACAGCAAGTCCAAAACTGGTTTACTGTTAATAATTTAGTATTAAATAAATAAAAAAAAACTAAGTGCATAAGGTTTGCGTTACCGAATGTTAAAAGTAATTACTCCGACATAGTATTGAACAAGGAGAAACTCGAATTCGTAGAGGATACGGTTTTCCTAGGGATCACGCTTGACTCGAGGCTACAATGGGGTCCTCATTTAACATCTCTGGCAGATCGGCTTAGTTCGGCAGCATATGCTCCAAAAATCCGTCAATTTACTGATGTAGATACTGCGCGACTAGTTTATTTCAGTTACTTTCATAGTATCATGTCTTACGGTATTTTGCTATGGGGACGTGCTGCAGACATATTTTTATTCTGCAGAAAAGAGCTATCAGACATATATATTAAAATCTTTGCAGACGCGATTCTCTTAGGTAACTCTTTAAGGAAATAAACATCCTGACGGTCGCTTGTCAATACATTTGTGAAAATATTATGTATGTTCGGAAAAATATTCGTCTATTTACTAAGATAAGTGATAGGCACAATTTTAATACTAGGAATAGGAAAAATTTAGATCAACCTCGATTCAGATTGGCTAAAGTACATAGTTCTTAAACGCACATTAAGTAGACAAGCGTATTATAAACTGGAATGTTATATTCTTGATAAAAGCGCTTGGCCAAATGCCGGTCTGCTCCACAGCCACAGCTGCTTTTAACTTTAAATTAGATTTTTTTAAATATATTTAGAAATATTTGAAATGATACTCCCTTTTTGTATTGTTTTTTTTTTTTTTATCTAGTTTTATGTTTCGATAGACCTTATGATAATTTAGTACCTTTTGTATTTGGAAACCATAGCATTGTATAATGTAGAAGCACTTTTTTTCAAGTTTTGTAAATGTAAAGTACCATGGAGCATTTTTATTAGGTTACAACTTGTTTGACGTTACGAGCATGGCAGTCGAGAGTTTGTCATGCTCACTCAAATGTCTCGCTGAAGGGCACGTGTTATTGGGTCATTCGGTTCGCTACAAAATGTTTGAGCTGAGTGGGGCTGATGCACGCGTCATGCTCGAGAACGGGTGCCGTCAGCTGCCAGTGGCTTAATTCAATTTCTATTTCTTAACTAGTTTTTTTTTTAATTATTATTACCTACTTATCTACATTGTGCTCACTTATTAAGTGACAAGAAATATGTAACCAAGATTTGTGGAACCTTAATATGATTTAAAAGAGTGTCCATGAAGTTTCTTGCACATTTTTCTCCTTAGAGATCTACGCTTTGGTTAAATTGCACGTTAATTTAGCTTCACTTTTTTTTTTTTGACGGACCGACATTTTGACCATTCAAAAGTGCCTGTAATTGGTCTATTTGAAATAAACGTTTCTGATTTCTAATTTCCGCAAGCCACGGATTTCGAGTCCGGGCCGCTGCTGAAAATATTGCATTTTTTTTTTAATCTGCGAGCTATCTGACTTTGGTTTAAACTTTCTTTTCGTTACATAAAATCTGCCATCATCACCAAATTAAGTCAATCTGTCAACTTTAGAGAATCGTTCGAATTTCATGTAAAATACAAGGTACATCTAAGGTTAAATTTTTACCATACCTAAAACTCAATAGGTAGTACCTACTTATTTAACTTTGTAAGGAGATATGGACACCCACATTTTTTTAGTCACTAGTTACCCACCTACTTATTACTTTAATTTGCCAACAAACGTTAAAAACCTTTTTTTAAGCGGTTCCGTGCACACACACTTTCTTATATCAGCCAGCAACTATAAAATTTATAGTTTTACATAAGAGAGATTATATTCAAGCATAGGTATTTTAATAATAAATAGATATTTATGGTACTCATTATTTCGAACTACTTAGTATCATAATTAGATAAATAAATACAGAAAATTATTATTATTATATTTTTAAATACAATCAAAATAATGAACAGGTAGATACCTAGCCGCCAGTGGCCTAAGCATAAAGTTGTTGACGAAACATAATAAGCATAGCAATGAAGTGTAAGCCAGTACTACAATTTTATGTATGAGATCATCGATATGTATATACAGCAAATGTAATAAATATAAATATGACTCACCCGTTATGTACTCTGCTACAGAAAGACCGTGTAGGTTATCATTATCACTATTGATGAACGTCACACACAACACATTGAACACACACGTCGTCACAAATCGCCCACACTTTAACATTTCCGAGTTTTTCAATGAATACTAAACTATGTAACTAACCAATATCATTTTAGATACAACAAATGTTACTTATTTCTACAACAGACAATATCGTATAAGATTTGTGCGAAAGAGAAGCAACGCTAAAAAACAACAAATTCTTCGTATTGGATTTCTGTAAATTTAACGTGTGCTGCCATCTCTGAATTACCACGAGTACCATCTCTGTAAAATAGCCATTTGACATTTGTTATTATGCTTGAAAAGAGGTGATATCATGAATGTGTAAGGATCTAGGACGATGATTTTGTGAATTATTATTTCATAATTTCATTAAAAAACACTTAAAAATATAAATAAATGAGAATAATGGTTGAAATTTCCATAATATTAGATTCTAACACTTTTTCATTTGTTAACTCTGTGAAGTAAACGTCGCTTCAAGGTTACTGCGTTTAAACAGTACAACTTTTTTTGTGACAATGTCTGCATCTGTTGATTAAAATTTGAAACATAATAAGCTTCTAAACAAGGTCAACAGTTTTCATCAACTCGTAGTGAACGAAAATAATTAAAAATAAGTGTGTATTATGTCCATACTTTCAAAAATTCTGCGTTTTATGTGTCATCACCAAATATTCAAGTACAAGTGTCCGCGAAAATGATCTGTACTTTGTTTTTCGCAATCACAACGTTACATGAACATGGGTGACCTAAAATGCGAATATGTGAAGAAAAAAAGATGTTTGGGACTCACAAGAAGTGTAAACTGAAGTAATTATAATGATTCGCACATCGATTATCGACAATCATTTACCTTTACGTGCCATCGCATAACGATCGGTGAATTGCTTGGTCACAAAAGTGAAAATGTGATGTGTCAAACTGATTGTTTACCTCGCGGACAGGTGAGTGGTTTGTAGAAGTGGTACGCGAGGGCGGCGGGAGGCGGGCGGTATGTCTGATCGATCAAGTCCCGTGAACGGCGGTTACGAGGCCGCAAGGCTCACCGTCCGCAAGGACCTCTTCCCGGAAGTTCGCCTACCTAAGCTGGCGGCGGATGGGTCTGACGCTGACACCGACCAAGAGGAAATTGAGTCAGGCTCTGGTGTTAAGCTGGAGACTGATTTCGAACAGAGTATAGACGAAATTGCCAGTCATAAGGCGCAAGTGGCTAATGGGGCACTACCGTGTCCTACGCGGCCGCGACACAGGAAGCACAAGCACCACTCCCGACAGAGTTCTCAGTCCTCAACCGCGAATGGTTGTCTTCCTCCAAAAAGTAAAAGGAGAAAAGACTCATCAAAAGATTCATCATATAGAACACATTCTAAACATAGTGTTGTGTCACAAGTGAAAGGTGGTAAAAACTTGAATTTAGTGAGTAGTAGTGAGTGCCAGGAGGATGACGACGATGACGAGGAGGCAGAGGAGGAGGAGGAGGCGGAGATGGAGGAAGAAGAGGATACCGAGGATAGTGAAAGTTCAGAGGATGAACAGCTCAAGCGCAACTCAAAGTTACCGTTAACTAATATGCCGCGGCAAAGTGGTAAACCATACAGTCATGAACTTAGTCAATTATCAACAAAAAAGAGTAAAAAGGACTCCAGAGAGCGTAGAACTCATGCAGTTATTCCATGTAGTGGGAAGCCAAGGTCCATGTTGGACATTCGCAGTTCACGAAGTAAAAAGAAATCGAAGAAGTCTGAGAGCGCACCCACATATCGAAGCCAGATAGTGGATACTAACTCTATGAAGATTAAGATTAGGAGGACAAGTGTTCATGAAACTGTGAGTAGTAGTTTTATATTTCTAAATTTACCTTCTATGGTTTGCTAGCAATTGACTCTTGATGATGCTATTTGAATTAATTACTTTATTATTATAAAGCTATATTATATACATTACTTATAGACCACAAAACTAAAAATTCAAAACAATGAAGTACTAGGATTTGGTAGATATTATATTTTTTACCACAGTGCTACATTTAACTAGATTACTATATATTATAGAATACCATAGTAATTGAAAATACCTACTTATTGTTATAATCTCAAAACAACAGCATTATTGTAACACTTTCTCCAGACAAAGTAAACCTGTATGAATATCAATCATTGTTACAATCTGCTCAATCAATAGCTAATACATAAACTGCAATATTTGCTCACAATGCATTGAATGTAAGAGTAACAAACTGCATATCAGTGAGCTTCACTTTCCATTCTCAGCTGTAACTTGTTTCCATGTTGTTATACTTAACTTGTTTTGGACTGGTTACATAAACATTTCTTAAAATTTAAATTGTATGTCTGTTTTTGTTCCGAATATCAATTTTTGTTCTATTCATTAATAAGTATTTTGGTATTCTAAACTATAGGTTAAACAGTTTACTGGTATTTGTAAACATACTGGTTTAGATTGATATGAAAGTATAGTAAGTGCAGGTTCCATCAAGATAGTAAACATAAACAGCTAGCTCACAGTTTGTTCAAGTTATGCTTTTAGATCAATGTAAAAACACCAAATTTATAGGTGTATGAATCCAACTATGTTATTGTTTGCTATTCAACTATATTTCAATGGTCAAGATGGGGTTATTCTGTTGAATATATAATCTAAAGTATTGTAGCTAACAACAAAAAGAGTCTTAATGAGATCTGTGTACCCTTACATAGGTTACATAGGATAGGGTTTTTGGTTAGTGTTGATTTTGTGCCAATAAAATATAAAACATTACATCACAAGTATCAGTGTATTCCTACACAGAAGAAGTAGGGATATACAGAACCACTACATAAACAGCTATGTATGTTAAATCTTATATATGTATATGTTAAATATTCAATATCTTATGGTTAGTTATATCCGTACATAATATTTAATAAGCAACCATAGCGCCCCATTTACTTACATGATGCTACAAAATTTAACAATGAGCAGCTGTGTTATTAAATGATAATACAACAAATAGTGGAAATAATGCAAAGTAAAATTATGATGCTTGGGTAAAATAGTATTCATAAAAGAATTTCCAATAATCCTAACATAGCTGTAATAAATATGATTGGCATTATGTACTATTGAATTATTTACAGGAAAAATAATTTAAAAACATCTCATTCTAAAAAAATATTATGAAATTCTTGTTAATTTTATTGTCTAAACAAAATTATATTCAACAATGTTGTATTGTTGCATATATACATTAATATGAAAGTACAATTTTAAGTTCAACATTGCTGTGCCCATGATAAATAATGAAATAATACATTGGGAAAGTAGAAAACTAGCTACATAGCTACTTGCTTATAAAACTGCTGACAAAAAAATCTATACATTATGGAGCTATTTGGAAATAATTTTATGAATTCATGTGTAAATAACAAGTTTATTATATGTATATGTATATATATTTATTAATAATTATTTAATATAACAATTCATTTTGTGCCATCAACAATGCAGCCAAGGGTGCTACTCGGACGTGCTTTGACCTTTAAACTAGTGAGTTTGTCTTATTAATATAAATTGTGATATATATATTTATAAAACCATTTCTTTTTCAACAGATTAATTTTAATGCCTGTTTTTTAGAAGTACAATTCTTAAGTCATCATTTATTTTACTTGATCACCCTACTATAAATGGCCCTAGACTATAAATACCATAGTAGTATCAATTATTCAAAGCTCATTTCAGAATATTGTAAGCAACTAATTCTTTCACTGCCTCACTAGTTTTTCCAATATACAAGGGAAATTTTGCTTTTGCTATAAGCTGACATTGATAATTTTCTATTGTTAGAAAAACAAAATTGTCAATGTCAGCTTATAAAATATGTAAAATGGAAAGAGTGATAAGAAATTTCAAAAATAGTTTCTATGCTAGTTACTGTTTCTTTTTTAAGTTTTATTCTTGTCTAGCTTTTTTCCAGCACTGCTGTTGTGGCTATGACACAAAAATAATATATTTTACTGGGATAAATACTTGTTTATATTCGTCAGCAGCAGTATTTCTATCTGTACAAGATTTTCGTAATTTATAGTCACAATTAATAATACAAAGAATTTAAGGTCTGTTAAATACTAGCCTGCTTCTGCCAGTGGATAGTACTTCTATCCTTTATAAAATTTAGCCTGTGCTATTCTAATATATAAGCCATATTGGTAATGAAAAGATTGATCTTCAGTAATTTTTTGTGAAAGAATAATAAATACCAGGCATGTATCCCAGATATATAGATACATAAATGAAGGTTTAGAGTGAATAACATGCAGTTTCCCTAAGTTATCATTATTCAGAGAAGAAATGTATGTCAACAGGGCTGCATTCAAAAATAACCAGAGTAGGGTTGAGTTGCTACTCAACCGTTCAAAAATGCTTTGAGTTGCAACCCAGGGTCGTTCTTTTATAACTCAAGGAGCTACCTCAGAGATAACCAAACTAACTCTAACTCCGATCAGGGTAGGTTGGTGTAAGCGGCCATAAATGAGACCTGTTTGACATTAACAGTTGGACTCTACGTTTGTATTAAAAAATGACAAAATGTGTAGACTATCTACTCTGATGATGTCATTAGAGTTAACTCTAACTTCAAATTTGAATGCAAGGCAGCAGTATTTATTTTCACCCCCCACTTATTAAATGTCCCTAAAAAGCAAACAAGCATTTGAATGTCCAATATAAATATCTGATGTTTATTCTGATAACATAAGCATAACACAATATCATGCTAGTCAACAACTACAGAGCATCATTTTGTTAGTCAAATTTAAGTCAAATGTTATACCAGGCATAAAACAGGACTTCAGGCTGCACTATGCTATTTCTTAATCCATGTAATATAACATTTGACTTGAACTGGGAATCAAATTCAGGACTCAATTTTTTTTTGTTTAACTTTACAATTTGGTTTATTTTGATAGTTGTCTTAAGTTGCTTGAAATGATTAGCAGTTGGTATCCTCATTATTTAATTTATTTTATACTTATATTAAATAATGAGGCAGCAAAAAATAGAATGGTAGTAAAACCACAGTGCAATACATACACTGTAGACTTTTTGAAAAATTAGGTTCTTTTAACTTATGTTTTGCTATAAGTATTGTATCGTAACTAATTACACATTCTACCAAACATCACATTTATATGAATAATCTAATATTACAGGTTACACCAACGCCAACATCGGTTGCTGATATTGGCCAAAGGAAATCTAAGAAGAAGCGGGTGGCGTCACCAGTTAGTGTGAGTTCTGGCGAGGAATATGACCCGTCGCGTGGAGACACTGCCGCTGCCATGAGCGTTGCGGCGCCTAAGCCGCGCCACCCGCGACCCAAGACTCCTAAACCTAAGAAAGCGACCAGTTCTAAAAGTAAGCAAAGTAAGTACATTATCAACTCCTGAATATTACAACTGTTTTACTAAATTCCAAGCATATTGAGAGACTATCCCAAATAGCACTGAAACTGACATCCGTTCTACCTCCACTGCCAGTTGCATGTTTGTATTTGATAAACGCCAGCAGATAACAAGATAGCATAGCCTTTGTATATTACAGTTAATGTACCTATGAGAATTTTCGATCTGAATGCCATTGGCTTTTCAATATTCTTGAATAAGAAACTCGCTAACGTAAATTACCTGCGGCCTATTCTTATTAAACGCGAGTGCCATGCACAAAACTTTCACAAACACCTACATCTACATACATTGTATTGATAAGCAACAATCTTCATTATTTACAATCTACTACACAATTTTACATTTTTGCAGAGAAAAGTGAAAAGACTGAAAGAACTAGAATTAGTGGAGCTGAAAGTAAAGAGACTGGACCACAAAGTCCTTGGGGATATTCTATGCCTAAGGAGATTCTATTAAAGATATTTGAATATGTTGTGGCCTCTCAGGGCACATTGCCTTCTGTGATCAGGTAAACACTTTCAGGCAATTTATAGTCACATTTACTAAGCTTTAAACATAATGCTTACTCTTCCTTTACATTTTTTGCAGAATTGGTAGAGTATGTAAGTTATGGCACAGTGTGAGCTGTAGACCAGAATTGTGGAAGAATGTAGACCTTGCGCAATACACTAGTGAAAAATGTAAAACAGATTACAAACTGGTGTGGCTCCTGGAAAACCGGTTACCACAATGTCAAAGCTTGAATATTGGTAAGTGAAGAATTGTAATGATGGTTAACTTAGTTATCTTATTACATAATTAAGTTAACCAGCATAATAGTATCTATTACATACACTGCTTGCTTACATCCTACTGTTGTCATGTGTCAGCTCGATTGAAGCCGTTCTAATTTGGGTGGCACCTATCCAACATTAAAATTTAATATTTATTAATTAAGTGGCTATCCGTTTCTAAGTCACACTTTTCTTTTACAACAAGAAAAACCCCAACATTTCTTTGTTATATGCAAGTCTAATATGGACCTAATGTATTTATATATTCATAAGGCTGATAAGCAGCATGTCTAACAGACATAATACCAGAAATTGAACCACTTGTTAGCCATGCAAGTCATAGATTCATCATTATTAATCAAGTCCCATTTTATTCTACAGCTCAGTGGAAAGTCAGTAACGTATCGTGGGTGCTGGCTTGCGTGGCTGACTACTGTCCTCAGCTGGTGGAGCTGAACGTGTCCGGCTGGAGTCGCATTACCTCCGAGCAACTCTTCGACCTCATGCAAGCCTTGCCCAAGCTACAGAGAATTGACTTGTCGCTAACGGTAAGGCATTCAGTAACTACTTCATTATGTGTATATCAAATGGTATGCACTTAGTGTAGACATAATTTTTGTTACAAATAAAAATCATAACATAACTTCGTAAAAAGGAATGTTTCTGATTCTTAAAATAATATTGTATACACGATAGAGAATCTAAAAAAGAAATTAATACACACTTCTAATCAAAATGTCCACCTCTTAGCCTTAACACAAGCTTTTAGCGTCTATCGCTTTACGACTGTGTCCATTGGAAAGTTGTCCACTGCTAAATGTAAAGACTTTTTTAACGATTTCAATTTATGCACAAAAATGGACCTTGATCACACTGTGCTAGGACAACTCCCACCAAACCATTACCCTATGCCGCATGATGAGCCCGCAGGACTCTGCCGACCAGGGAAGAGGCGTCTTCGGAGCTACGAGCTGATCATTTTGCTAGTTGTAATGTTCCTCAATAGTGGAAATATTCTCATAAATATTCAAATAATATCCCTGTTTTCCATCAGTGTAACGAACAAGCAAACATTTTCATTTTTCCACTCTTTGATTTAAGCGTCTCGTTTAAGTTGTGCTCCGTATATCGCCGTAAGCACTAAATTTCAGGTCTACTTTGATGACGCGCGACAGCGTTCTAGCGAGTATCTTCATTTCACGAGATAAGATTTTTTTTTCTCCTCAAAGGATTTCGACGAATTTTGGCCTGTTGAGTCCTCACAACACGCGGCTAGCCTGATCTTTTATGATCGTCAACAGAAGAACTATTGGTGTATCTGTTATGAATCAAGTAATAAATTGGGACATTTTTCATAATTCCTGGGCATTTTCAATAATTACAAGCTACTTACAGCAAAGTAAATAATTATAATTTTAACTTCCTTATTTATCACATTTTCTAGACATTATGAATTGCCATATGGTCAATCGGTCAATGATATACATAGGTTCGTTTCACGGGATGTGCGGAAGAGAAGAAATAGGTGACATATACTGACCAACTAATACCAAGCATCAGCAGCGTTTTAAATAATTATTGCAGGTTCCATTCTCACTTTATACAGAGGAAATACACACACATAGTATTTCCGTTTTCTATAAGAAAATTAATGGCCAGATGAAACATAACTAACCAACTAACTACTACGATAACTGTCGATATCTAAGAGCCTATGAGCAGTTAGACTAGGTTACCAGTCTACTGCTCATGAGCCCCTCTCCAGGTGTGAAACTAAACCCAGTTCTCTGCCTTTTATAATAATAATAACAACTCTTATTTCAGGCTACTAAGGCCTATAGCACATGAGTAGATAAACGGAACAGAGGCAAACCTTCAGAACGTGCAATATAGTTGCCTATTTTGGTAGGGTTGTCACATTAAGTGAAAACAAATAAAATAAAACATTTGTTGAATAGTTTTATTATTCAGTATGATATTTTACAAATTACTTACACTAATGATTTTATTTTTATAATTTTTAATAATTTATTCTTTTAATAATGTGTTAAATTCTGAATCTAACAAAGTTTTTTCAAGAGATCTAACGGGAAACACTCACACGGCATATCAAATTTACAATCTTGATACGTTAAGTTTTTCGTTGCCAACATGGACAATATTTATTTCAAGATCGAAATATTCGAAACTTGCTCGAGCAATTCAACAAATGCGATAAAATTATCAGTAGGTATAATTAATAAACCCAATTGTACATCACCATCATTAAAATCATTGTAATGGATGAATAAAGCTCTTAACGTACAGTTTTATTTTTAGTATGATATATTTTTACTTTTTCTAATATTGTTTATACAAACAGTACAGTAAACCACCATTATTGATAATTAAATACCACGTTTTTACGTTAATATATTTAAACTTGTACAAACAAAACAAACAACGTGCGTCGCATAGACCCTAGACGAGTCCACTGACTGAGCCTGCGTTAACCGGTTTTTTCCAGTGTCGTAGCGTACGCAACAAGCGGGCAGTGGACACGCACACATTCCCCGTGTGGTTGTAGTAGTGCAACCAATTCGCGCGGTTGTATGAAGCTTTGTCTCTGTTCCGTTTATCTACTCATGTGCCTATATACACTATACATAAATAATAATCTTAAAAATAATAAACTAATACATAATAATATTCTGTTTATTTATTATTAAAATTACGTTGGGTCGGCGACGTACTGCGCTGAGTTGTGGTATTATGTAGCCTTCCGCGAAAGCGCTGATACACCCGCCGTCCAAAATTCTTCCTTCATGAAAGTCTAGATGTTGAGTCGGTACCCGTACAACAAAAGATTTAAAGTTGATCTTGTGACGCGCCTCCAACCTTTCAACTCTCAGGATGAACCTGGTCTTTATGCACTCCACGACATCCTCTACGCTGCTTGTTTGCTTTATGCAATAATTGTAAATAGTTAATAGTATTGTATTTTGTTTTAGTCTGAAACGGGCGGTTCGAGTTCGTGCATGTCGGCGGCTTCGATGACGCGCATCACGGAGAACTTCGGCGCTAGACTGACGCATCTCATGCTGGCGAACAACAAGTTCATAGCTATGCCGCAGATATTGCAGTCCATAGCGGTACGTTTTATTTTATTTCATTATTGATAGACTTATGATTAAATACAGTGTCACATGATGGTAAGCGACGATGCGGTCGACGATGACGATAAAGCACACTTACACTACGTAATACAGCAACTCAGAAATTCCACTGGTTTTATATTCCATTCTACAAAAGTATTCCCAACAATTTTATGCGTAAGGGTGGATGGAATGTTGGGACAGTAGTTGGTGGGACAGTTTTTTTTTTCAGTTAAAGTAGGCGGTATCTAATCCACCGATCTGATACTAGCTCTCAAAGATATTGTTTCAGATTTAGTTAAGCTGATGATGAAAACCGATCGAATCAAATGACCATAAATAATAATGTTTTTACCCCACTAAACCAGAAGGAGGGTAATATTTTTATTTATTTATTTATTTAAACTTCATGTACAGTGGTGGTACATAGGCGGACTTAATGCCACAAAGCATTCTCTACCAGTCAACCATTGGGTTAAAAAGACAACACTGGTAGGTGTGCACAATAAATAAATAACAGATATTATATTTTTTATATTTTTCGAGTATATTTATGTATATTTCTTTGGCGCGCCCTAGAGTCTAAATAGCTTGTTACATTTTGACTTGAGAGTTATCGTTAGATCTTAATTATGAGAGTGGCACTGGGTACGAAAATCTACCATTAATTTTTTTTATAATTTTCATTCCTAAGTTATAAAAAAAAAACATTAAATCACGAATTTTTGGTGCCATATTGTATGTTTTTATTTTGTGACATAGTCATGTAAGGTATCAAAATAAAGGGCTCGAGGAGAAGATTTCAAAACATTTACATTTTAGTGAGTAGGTAATACTCATTAAAATGCGTCATGTAAAAAATAGAAAAATAAGAGTGTCAAACTGCTTATATGAAGAAGTGAAGTGTTTCGAACTTTTTAGTGTTTTTTTGCAGTTGGGTTTTTGACACTGTCAACTTTTTAAAATATTTCAGGAGTTTTTGGCGGGATTTCTTCGAGTGAAGTTCAGTGGCTGTTTTAGTTAATCGCAAATTGATTCCTACTGGTTATTGTGATGTAAAATTGGTGTAGTTTTGTATCTCAAGTGTCTGCGCAACTGGAATAATATGTGGAATCATTGTAATAGGCGCGAACTCGGTAAAATGGAGCTGAGCATTTTGTTGTAGTTTTAGCTTCCTCAGCGAAGTTTGCTGAGAAAACTGAATCGATAGATTTGCTGCCAAATACTTCAAAAACATTAGACTGTGTTACACCCGCATTCTAAAGAAAAACAACTATGATATTTGAATACGGAAGACATTACGCAAGAAAACATGGACGAAAGACTAGGCGATATGGTCGAACGACTATTGCCTTCCCTAAGGGGAAAAAGTTTTTTTTTTTAATATTTCATTGGAAATATTGTTTTCTACACGTCAATATTTTGGGATTTCCTTAATAATTATTTAGTCGGATAATCCCAGTAGGTGTTATAATGTGAATAATGCATCGTTACTGTTTAAACTTTGATTTCATTGTCAAGGCCAATATGTTTTTGTAATAGTAAGTTAAGGTGTGCCGAAGTAATACCTTGGTTATGAGATTGCTTTCTTGCATGTGGAATACCAAAGGCATTAAATATATACTACCAATAGACAGGATATAGCAAAAATCGTAATCCATTATCCTACCTACCATTATCGTACCTAGTGGTCATACGTCGCTCAGTCTAGTATAACACTCCTACACGTCAAATCGTGTTTTGAATCCGCTTTATGCACTAAAAGAAAATCAATTTCTGAAAAAATATGCCGAGTTGCGGATTATGCTATTGCAAAACTTTTTATGGTAAAATAACTGGACCTAACTTCGGTTTATTTTCTTAAATATTCTTAGTATTTACGCAATAATTAATTGGAATTCAGTAATTTTCATAAATACTTCTAGAACATTTGCTGATTTTGTGATAACGCTATCTATTGCTGAAAAGCTTAAGCTCACCTAGCACACACAGAGGCTCTACCACGAGCTCTTAACGTGATCAATTTCACGACCTAAATCGAACTATTAAAGGGATGGAGTTATATAGGGTGTATAACTCCATCACTCTTTTTCTCTCGTATGACTGTCATTTTAACATATCATGGTAGAATCTGGCCAAAGAAAGCTAAAACAACAAAAAGGAGGCCAAATTTAAAAAATCTGAATTTTTTCACCCAGGCTACATACTTTTGATTATTCATGAAAATAATATATGATACATCTATGATGCATGTGTTAAATAATTAGACATGTAATATTTATTTAGCACAAATTAAACATATTATCGAACAGATAATAACACATACTTATTTTTTCTGTAAAGTGAATGCTAGCCTAGGGTAGCCTTCGAAAATCGTTTTTTTTTTTGCATTTCATAGGACAGTGTCATTCGTTTCTCATTAAAATGTGATTTGCGACGATAACTTACATAGTTATATTTAAAATAATATTTGACACGATCGGAACGTTGCTCTACTAAGTATTATTCAATAGTCATTTATGAAATTATTGCATAATGGGTATTAATACGGTTCAGTTTTAATAATATCACACGAATGTTTTAATACCTAATTATTTGCAGTTTCATACAATACTTACTTTGTTAACTCTCATATATAGAGATTTTCTTTTTTCATTTATTTATTTTCTGAAATTAAACAAGTAATATGTGAATGACGCAAATCATAAACTCATTAGAGTTTTGACGTCATCATCGTATATTAACACAAAACAAAATAAAAATGTTATATTGTTGTCAAGTAATTTCCCTAGTAATAGAACGCATTTCTTGAACAGTAGTGTATTTTGCATGGCTCCAAGATTGTGTAACCATTTGTTGAAGGAATTGCTACAGATACAATCTTTAAAAGTTTTTAAAAGTACAGTAAAAAAGCTTTTAATTTCTAAAGCCTCATCTAACAGTGTCATTGAATATTTAGAGGACAAAATATAATTATGTAGTGGATTTTGACATTGTACTTATTTAAACTCTCTTTTATATTACAAGAATATGCTGAAATTCAATATCGATAAATATATATATAAATATTGACCATCGCATTCGACTCCCTAATTGCAATGAATGCTCCCAAATAACAAAGTGTTTACAAGTGAATGCCCTGCCCATTCTATTTATATGTGCTATAAGAAATTGATTATTGCACCTGTTTTCTTCTTAGTGTGCGTGTGCAAATTTTAAGTGTGTGTCGTAAATACACTATTTCTGAATGTTGTAATTATTTTGGTGGGAGATAAGCGGCATCACAAGGGCTCCGTACTAATCGGCAATGGAGGCATATCTCCGGATATCGATGAGTTTTACCAACCACACGCACGGTGTTCCGTGTAAAGTGACAGGTTTTCAGGAAAAAAAAATCAACATTGAGATCTAAATTCAGAAACCACGCATATGTATTTTTGTATATTGTATGTATTACATGTATATTTGCAGAGCCACTGCGTGAACCTGGAAGTACTGGACATATCCGGCACGCTGGCGGCGTCGCACCCGGCCGCCGTGCCGCTCGAGGCGCTGCAGAAAGGCTGTCCCAAGTTGAGGGTGTTCCGAGCCGCCAACTCGCAGCTAGTGCTGGCCAATGCCACTACTTCGCAGCAGGTTGGTTCTGTTACTTGTGAATGGTGATGGTGGATTCTTGTGATTAGAATCCTACATTGATTGAACTCCTTATTATAAACTAACCGTCTACTGTCAGCGGCTTTGCCCGCGTGAAAGTAAAAAATTGTCCCAAGCGAACATACTCCTGGGATAAAAAGCATCTTATGTGTCCAGGACATGCAGTTGTACCCATTTGCCAAATTTTATCCAAATCAGCGTTCAGCCGTTAGAGCGTGAAGAAGTAACAAACATACACACACATTCACCAACTCGCCATTATAATACTATAATATTGTTAATAATATTACTTATACTTTTAACTTATAATATTCTTATGTGTGCCAAGTGTAACCCCATATTGTGTCCAGGCAATCTCTGTCCATTTCAGGTTACCTGGATGAGATCGCGAAATATTTTGTTTAAGGTTTCCATTATTGTAAATTATTATTTACATCATTTCAGCATTTAATGTTGAGTATTTCCTAAACAAAACCCATCCTAAGTATCCGAGTGTCTTTTTGTCACATAAGGCTTTAAGACTATTACTACATTGGTAAGCTTCGGAGGCAACACTATAACTACCAGTTTAGGGTCGCCTACAATGAACTGAGCTTTATTTATTAGCAGCAATGGCTGTTTTCGTAGTTCACATTATCGTGTTACTGTAGCCAATAGTGACCAAAATATCTGGCTCTTGCTGACCTGGCGCTCATGTCCGCAGATGGAATGCTGCGGCTGGTCGCAGCTGGAGGAGCTGTCGATCGCGGGCGAGGCGGCCACGGAGCGCGTGGGCGTGGGCGAGTACCGTCTCGGGGACGACGCGCTGGCGCGCCTGGTGCGCGGCGCCACGCGCCTGCGCCTGCTGGACCTGCGCGGCCTGCAGCGCCTCACTGACTCCGGCCTCGTCAGGGTGCCCGCCTGGGACCTGCAACATCTCTTCCTTGGTGGTCAGATATACTGCTTTTTAGCTTCTATCTAACTGTTAAACAAGTCTTCCCATATCCTTCTAAGAACTTTTACACCTCTTTCAACCTTCAGTATGTATCAAAGTTGTATTACCAACTCTTCATAGGCCTGGGTTCTTGACGGTGCTGCCTATCGTCAGGCACCTATTGTGTTGAAACTTTACTCCGAGGGTATTTATTTTATACATGCGGGTAGTGTGACGCGCCTTTTGGTTAGCTTTAGTTTTTGATTTTGCATAATACATGACTATCATCTGAAAATTTAAAACTATCATTTTTTAACTATCATTTGAAAGTTCTATTTCCGCGCCCGCGTTGAGTAATTGTAGTTGATCTTATTTATTCAACAGGATATGAAAAACTTATCAGGATGATATAAGAATAGTGCATGACGCAAAATAGTAGCTAAATCGTGTAGTGGTAACGAGATTACAAAGAAGCTTTCGGACTGCCCCTGATGACGAATATTCGATCACTTTTGGACTTTGTCGAGGATACATTTTTGATTAAAGTTTCCGTCGTAGACGTAAAACTGTCAATTAAATAATACTGTTGTGTGTAGGCTGCAACGTAACTCGTCAAAATAGCGCCTGCTTGGAGCTGATTTGCGAGAAGTGGTCGCACAGCCTGCTGGAGCTCGACCTGTCGTGGGCCTCCGCCGAGCGCGTCCTGGACGACGCCGTCTCCGCGCTCGCCGACTCGCCCGACAGCAAGCTTAAGTAAGTCCTCATAACCTTTACACTATACTAATTTTTACTTTCATGTCACTTAATTATATCCCTATATTTCCAGAATACTCAACTTATGTGGCTCATCAGTCTCCTTGGAACCCGTAAAGAAAGTTCTTCTCAAATGCCCCCATATCGAGTCTATAAATCTCAGCTCTTGCCGCGCTCTTCCGAGGGGAATGAAACGCTTGTACACGGGAAAAGAAATACAAGACCTCAAGGATAGTTTAGATCCCGAAAAAATTAAAGCCAAAGAGAAAAAAGAAGAGGAAAGTACAAAGACAAAGAAAGGCGTTAAAAAATCAGCAGCTGACTCGAAATCAGAATCTGTTAAAGAAGAGCCGTCTCCAGACGTTTCCGATAAATCTGATATCAAAACAGAATCAACATCTTCAAAAGATACAACATCGCCTTCAGTATTCCAAGAACCGAAAAGCTTTTCCGAGTCACCTTCAACTGTGACAGATAAGCAGGCTGCTTCAAAAAGAACGCCAATTAGATCTTCTCCAGACAGTAAGACACTTGAAAGAAAATCCGGCAAGGAAATGATAACTACCGTACCTGAAGGGAAAAGATCAACAAGGGGGACCACTCCAAAATTACTAAGTCCTGCAACACAGTCTAGGCCAGATTCCTCTTCCACGCCTCGCTCGGATCCCGGCAAAGATCTTGGAAGTCCTCATTTCAGTCCAGTTGCGAAACCAGACAGTCAAGTACAAAATAGTCCAGATGTCCAGACAGAGTTATTAAATCAAAGCCAAAAAAGCAGTAACTCGTGGAATCTTGGTCAATTTAAAACCACACCCACTCATAAGTCTGAAGCCAGTCCTTTAAGTAGGTTAGAAAGTCACACTAAGTTAAAACATGGTAAAGTTATAGAGCAATGTAGTCCAACCACCTCACACGATAATAAACCTAGTCCCGAAACCCATAGTATCAAACAAGATAATATGAAGAATCCTAATAGCTGGAATTATGGTAATTATAGTCCAATGCCCCGCCAAGACACTCAATTCTCTTCCCAAAGAAGTCCTTATTCAGCACAACCAAGTCCGGCTCAACCAAGCCCCTACTCTACGCAGCCGAGTCCGTATTCGACTCAGCCGAGTCCGTACTCTTCACAGCCTAGTCCCTATTCGGCCCAACCAAGCCCAGATACAAGTCAAATTATTAAACCAGATTTGCAGAAGTCTAATGCTTGGAACTCTGGAAATTACAGTCCTATGCCTAAACACCACCCACCATTTTCACCTCATCCATCCACCCACGCTAGTCCCGACCCAGGAGTTGGTTTAAAAAGCGATAACCTAAGAAGCAATTCTAATAAAACTCCGGGACATAGTCCAATGTCGCGACAAGACCGCATACACCATAGCCCTTATTCTCCCAGACCGAGTGTAGATGTGAACTATAGCAACAAAAAGAGCCCCGGAGTCGGTAACTACAGCCCAATGGTACGTTCTGATTGTCACTTACCTAGTCCGGACAGAGGCTCGACCGCAAGACCTACAATTGGTGGAAGGCAACAAGACATTTACGGAAGAACTGTAAATAAAGCGGCTGATATAATGCACAGCAGTGCACCACAGCCCGAGATTCCCAATTCCTGGGGAATAGACAGATTTAATCAGATGAGCAGCGGCAACACAAGTTCGACTATCGAGTCGCTGGTGTGGGGAGCGTCATCGTTCAGCACGGAGCCCGCGCCGCTGCCGGCGCGCGTGGACAGCCTCCCCGCCATGCTCAACACGCCGTCGCCCCAGACCTGGCCCGGCTTACCCTCGTTCGACACTAGTGTTCAAAGACCTAATGATGACTTGAGTGATCCGTGGACTTTTGGTCAATTCCGTGAGCAGCCGCATCATGTGCACAACACGTTTGTGGATCAGAACAGTTTCGACTTGAGTGCTCACTTAGGACATCAGGCGGTGCACTCCTTGGAGAGATATTTGGACGACAACTTTCCAGAAACATCCCGTGTAGAGTGACACTCTCGTCCGCCTTGTTAAAGTAACTCGAATGAAACTGAATGTTGTTATGGACAAAATATATTATTATGATAAAGTTCCTCCTTTGGGAGGATATAGGGTGATGTTGTATTTAATAATGATTGAACAATTATATTATAGACATTGTAAATAAGATTTATTTAGTTAGAATTAAGAGTAATGAAGCTAGGAATGCATTAATGTTATTTTGCAGCCGATAGTTTATGAAATGATAGAAAAGATAAGAAAATTATAATTATTAAGGATAGTAAAATTCATCCATCGACTTAGATATTGTTGGATTATACTCATGAGTTAGGTTTTAAAATGAGTTTATTTTAAAATGCCAAAACCTGTTTCACTGAGGCCAAAATTAATTTATTTCTATCCATTTTATTTTCTTTTATTAAATCAGTTTTACGTTTTATAGCATTTTTCAGTAAAAAATTTCATTAAAACAGGAGTAAAAGAATTCTGTGGAATTTAGTTTTGTTTAAATTTCGATAAAATAATTGCAATAGCTTTAAAACATTCCGTTTTATACTATCTGTAAAATTGTTTTCTTATAACACAGGTTCCCCACAAAATTGCTGACGCCCTAAACTATAACTTATTTATTTGTGTTGTTAGATATTTTAGAAATTGTTGTGTTAACAATGAATGAAGGAAAGTTTTATTGTTGACGTGCTTTAGAGTAGGACATAAAAATAGGTTTAAAGTTTACATAATTTGGTTTTTATCACAAAAAAAAGATAAGAAAATACCACTATGGGTGTCTGACGGCGTTAGATGTAACGCATATGGTTTTGAAATCTTCATTTGGAAGTAGTTAACTAGTTGCATGTCATTAATAAATATTTAATGTTTCCAGTGTTGTTAAAATTTTGCAAGCTCTATCCAACTACTTTCTCCTAGTATTGAATTCCCCTGAAATTATATCAAATTAATCTGTTAAACAAACTTGTATCAAAGTCTGTGATTGGTTCTTACTTTAGTCATCCTACCATTATAGCAAGCAAGACATTGAACAGCAGATTTTAATAGAGATTTAACCAGGCTTTTAGTAACTGAGTTTAAAATTTTGAACCTTCAATAGCAGTCATTTTAACTTATAAACATGTTATAAATTGTATTGAGCTAAGTTTCACTTCATAAGAAAAAAAAATACAAGCAATATCTATTCTTACTGAACTGTTGAAATATTTGTGTTGTAAAATTTCCAAATGGAGTGTTATCTGTGTAAAGGGGTATGAAACTTCTGCCATACATAGCTGGCATGCTTTTGTGTTCTTTTCGGCAATAGTGAAACCTAGGCCATATCTTAAAGGACTGTATGAGAAATCAAAAGCAAGTATTATGTCAACCAACTGTAACCAAACGGAGTTAAGAGACTGTTTAATAGATTGCTTTTTGTCAGGCGTTATTTTTCTTAAATATAAATACTCCGTGTTTGATATTTCATGTTTCTCATTGATATACTACACGGTTACTCTAATGAGGTATTCTGCGTCCCTCGCTTCAACGTATAACGCCTGGTGTAGTAGAAGGCGTTTAGTGTTGTAAAGAACTCTAGTCCTCAAGTCGTCTTAATTATAAGAAATACAGGTATCGCCTGACAAAAAAGTACTAGCAATCCTTCTACGGGTATCTTCGTTCGGTTACTGTTTAAAGACTTGGTTCTTTTTGCTATTACTTCCTCGTATTGTCCTCTAACTTATAACTTAAGTTTCATTTCTGGCGTAAAGAAAAAAATCATGCCAATATTTTGCATTGGCTTTTGTGCAGCTAATAATGTTAAAGTAATTGTGGAAGTACATACAGAGAGCATCATAAATTCACTTAAAATATTCAAATTGTATGTTAACAACTGGCTTTTTCAATAAATCGTTTTTTCTTGAAATGGTCATGGTCAACATTACTCTTGGCAGCCAAATCTTATGTTAGCTGTTGCAATAATTGCATCAACTAATTGTCTCTTTTCAACCTGAATAAATGATGCTGTCTTGTCATTCCACTTGATGACTACAAGTACTTATTATATGTATCATTACTTTCTGTCGCATTTTAAGTTTTCTGATAATTTAGATCAACCCATGCATTATAATGTTAGGTTCAGGATTTATTATATTTGGTCTTTATTAGTTTCATCTTATTTTGCCTAGAAGTACACTGTATAAAACAAATATATACATGTTTCAAAATACCTAGGTTTTTGCAAAATAGTGGTGTGGATCTAGAATTGCACTGCAAACTGGAATAAGAATCTCAACAATCGTGTGCATATTTATATTCAACCAAAAAATGGTTAACTGAGTGTGAATTACAATGGAATTAATATTCTAGATCCACTGCAGTGTATTCATTAAAAAAAATCATGCTTGACTTTCTAACATCATTTTATATTTTTATACTTTTATTAGTTACGATAATGAAGTTAGATTTTTATAGGAATATAAATCTAAATATCAAACCTAAATATTTATTTTAAAATTAAAGCCAAGTACAAAGTGCTTTTTTTATAAATTATATATATAAAATATTATTGCATAGGTACATACTTCGTGTTGTATTTAAAGAGACCGTTAAAACCACCAAATATTGTTTCCAATACCTACATTAGCCTTATAAATGCCTAACTTTTAACTGAAGAGATATTTTATAGTTTTATTAACTTATTAAAAAAATGAAAAATTATTATCTTCTATACATAGAATGTATAAATATAATATTAGGTAAATATTATGTTAAATAATCGTGTACTATAGTATGTATAAAATAAAGTTGACTAATATCTGTAAGTTCTGTTATGTAGAGATTTTTGTTTGTAATATTGTTACAATACGGCGCGGACTCTTACAGGTGGTCCAATTTTTATAATCTAACCAATAAAATATCGATGTGGTTGTACATTTACATTTTGAATAGAATGTACTATTTATTAAATTTCTTTTGTTGAGAAACATCATCCCATCTATTTTATCCACAAATCCCACTTCTGAATGTTCACGAAACACTGAACTGTTCTTCTGAATAGTCACGGTGAAAAAACGATAAACGCCTTAACTTTTATACAGTTGAACCTTTACGAGCGTATTTATCGCGGCGATATAATTGTCCTGCTAGTTCGTTCTATAGAAACTAGCTATGAATGTGTCTTCACACGGCGATGTGACATGTGAAATTGACGAGCAAGTCGCCAATGACACGACATATTCGTAGTGTTCTCACCGCGAGACCTACTCGTAGCGAAACTTAATAGTACGTTTACGTGGGCCCAACCTCGGCCAATCGCCGATGACGATTTGCTATTGTAGGACCCACGTGTAAACGGGGCATAACAAAACAACGGTGCAAAGAGTTGTTGTTAAGGCACGGCAGCCCGTGGTAAACTAACAGGAATCGTTGCGGTCACGCAACGACATACAAAAGGAAGAATAATAGTGTCGTGGAGATCTCCCGACGATAACAAGGCGGACTCGTGGCGATACATTCGCTCGTGAAATTACGAAAAAATGGGAAATGAAAGAAAACTGAATATATAAGAAACAGAGCTAAGTGGTTAAATAAATGAGAGGCACCTGCTGCGTGGGTGCGAGGGGGTGTTAGCACCTACGAGAACTGAAGAGTAGGTGCAGAGCAGCTACGTGAACAGCCACTCTATTCCATTACTGCCTGCCGCCCCCTGATTTTTAGTGTCTTTTATTTATAGAAAATGTTCAGTACTATGAACTGCCGCCATCATGCACTGATAACTTTCAAGTAGCCAAAATTGTTATTGAAGACCACCAAAGCCTTTTGCCATCTACCGCCCTCTAAAACACAAACCACACCAGGAAGACTAAATGTGACACTATTTTTCACATTAGGAAGTCCCACAGGTGAAAAATGCTAAACACACCTATTAGGGCTCCCGAAGCTCTAAAGGGCGACAGATAAACCTAGTAGTAGACTCGCTTGTCTGGCAGCTTCCTGCAAAGGTGGTCGACAAGAAACCTGATCGATTAATTTTTTCATATTACGAAGCCTCGTGGCAACTGAAACATGAAAATTATTTGTTACCCTATTTAGTGCTATAGGTAGGTACTGCAGCATATATTTGTACCATAATTAATGAAGGTTGCTCAGATAACAAGCCTGAAAATTAAAGTCGTTTCGACCCTGCTGGAGACTCATTACCGTATGCGCGAGCTAGCAGATGGCGAGCAATGGGTAGGTACTTTACTACCGACCGTCCGAAGGACCAAGCCACCGGTCCGACGCAAACGACAGGTTGTGTTCCATGCGAACCTCAAAGCGAGATTTATCAGTAAGATTGACGAGGCCATGCAGTTAGGGCCGATGCCTGCCAGACGGATTTTTTGAAGGAAATACCGAGGCCCTCGCAGGGGAATATGAGTTTTAAGTCTGACACTCCCTCTCGGTCTACCTAAAGCGGGAAAAGTAATTGACGATTTTCCACGAAAAAAATAGAGTCAAGACTCAAGGAAAAATAAACACCGCATTTGAAAAAAGGGATACTGCTCCGTCTGGACATTTGGATCGCGGATGGCACCAGTCTAGCGGTCGAAATAAGACCTTTACTACTAATTTCCATCTGTTCATGCGTTCCTACTAAATAAAAACATCAAACGCGTTGTTAAAACTTTTTATTAAGACAACAAGCGTACATATAACGTGATAAAATATTTATGCTGTAACGAGGTATGTAATTTCAATTTTAACTTATGTTTAATTGCATTGCACATAAATTCAATAACATCTAACATTGTTACAAGTCAGATTAATTAGAAGTGGATATGTAACAGCCAAAGGCGTCATTCATACATACATTGTGTGAATAAGTCGCTAAAATAATATAATAAGAGGAATATTTTCTGAACTCAAAAAACAGGAATCCCTTTTGGCACAATACATACATCTCAGTCACCTACCTGAAAGGTTAGGCGTAACTGAAAGAGTGCAGAGCGCAACCAAAACATAAAAAGTCCACCTATGGTAAAGCTCCTACAGAAGTATTGGAATTGATTGTAATAAATGCCAAATTGCCAATAGTTCGACACTGCAAGTCTGCAATCCAATATTTAAAGCCAGCGAACACGTCTGCTAAAAAACCATTGTTTTTAATACTATTTCCTTAGGTTCCTACAAATAAACCTATTATGGAAATAAATACTATCAAATTAAGAGCCCCGTAACACAAAACCAATAGTAGTTTAACTGGCAAGGTATTACAGTTCTAAAGGTACAGCCCAGTGGGTCCTGTGATAGACGGTCTTTTTTTGAGAACCGGTTGGAAAGTCAAAAAAAATAATAATTTTACCAATATTTATAGATAAACTAGTTTTAAATGTCAACATATATCACTGGCCAAGATTATGAGGCATAGCACAAATTTGTTCATGAAATTAATTGTCGGCTTGAAAAACAGTAATATGCCGTAACCATTTTATATTATATAATTTTTCTAGTTATTAGTTTGTTACTTTCACTCCCTGTGGTCACTCCAGTAGAGGTCTAAGTGTACCCAGTTATGGAGTTTTAATTAGTGCAATAAACCCATCGCCAAACGCCCAAACGCATCTCCAAATGTGAGGCGTGAATGTTACTGAGATAAATGTTAAAAAATAGGGAAAAAACACTGTTCAAGATGATATAATTATGCTTAACCCACTCGCAGAAGTCTTTAGAAAGCCATGGCTCTCCAACGAGAACAAAAAGGCTCAGTACCTATGAGCGAGCTTGAAAATACCAAAGTTTCACTGAAAATTGGTCGAACATTGATAATTAAACTGAGTTAAGTTATATAAATCAATGTAAAGCTATAAAAATGGTTTGTATTTCAATTTAAAATTCTTTCAAAAACTGAGAGATGTCATGGGAACAGAGATGGGTGCCTAATAGTTTTGACCAAGACTGTAATTAAATAATAATCAGATAATTCAAGTTTTAAATTGGGACATTACAATTATTCAATTTCGAGATTCCTAAAATAATACATGTCAATTTTTACGCAAACCAGTCTTTTTAAATGAATAATACAAAATCATAAAAAAATATTTTTCTGGACAAAGTGCATTTTGTTTCTTTTCACTATCACTTATTACTATTTATAAAATAACGATTATAATCATATGATACAGACATTTACAACAAAGCCACGAAAATAGACGACTGGAATGTAGAAGATTAAGACACACTAGAGTCTATGTTAAATGCTGTCATATTCCTCATAGTTAAACTCAGTCGCTGGCGAAGGTCCCAATAAGTCCTGTTGAGGATTAGTCGTCTTTTTTTCACTTTTGGATTTCTTATGTTTATGCTTCTTTTCTTTTTTTTCTGATTTGTCATTGTAATCTCCTCTATCTTTGTCCTTTGATTTCTTTTTCTTATGTTTTTTCTCCTGTTACAAAAGATAACACTAAATATATGTACATTCATAAATATTAAATGTTCAACACAGATTGAAAAATACTCGGCTATTACCTTGTCAATAGGTTCTTTAGCTGTGTCTGGATCCTCGCCGCCTTAAACAAAGTTATGAATTTAGCAAACACTATAAACACCAATGATATGTTCTGCCCCCCTAGCCAAGTTACAATCGTTTCGTTTGCGCCGAACGCCTCGAGTAGACCACGCCTCCGATTCTTTTGTTCTAACCATGTGACTGAGCGTTAGGATGACGTCAGAACAAAGGAATCGGATAAGTGGCCTACTCGAGGCGTTCGGCGCGAACGATACGATTGTAACTTGGCTAGAAGGGCTTTTATATAATACACTAACGACCCACCCCAACTTTGCACGGGTGTGCAAAGTACATCTTTAAAAATCTCGGTATTATAGTAAGGTTTATAATATGACTTAGGACTTTGTTTTATAATATGTAAAGATACATTGGTTTCAATGAGTAATATTATAATTGCTAACCTTCAGGCGACCTTCTTGCACTAGTATCACCAGCCCAAAGCGGGAAGTCGTTGTCCGATTGTAATTGTACGTCAATGTGACGACTGTTTTCAAATATAGGCATACTTCCAATATCTACGCTATCAATATCGACCTTTTCGTCAATCGTAACGCGATTCATCATTTTGTCAAGTTTTGTAGTATCTTCATCTTGATTCGCTCTTGACGAAAATTCCGTTGATAACTTTGCCTCCGCTCGAATATCCACTGAAGAAGAAATGTCGAAATCCAAGTCTTCCTGATCAATTGTCACTTTGGGATTAGTAATATTCTCGTCATCGCTGTAATTACAACACATTATATTAAAGATATTCACATTCAAATTTTTTTTGCGTTTATATTACACAATGCACACAACAGAAGTCTCCCTACCTTTCAGAATCATAAGTGACATCTTGATTAGGGCTAGATACTGCGGGAAGGTCTTCCAAAAAGCTACTGTCCAAAGTTCCCGCATAAAACTCGTCTAGACATCCAGATGAGGCCGACACGTTGGCACCGGATGGCGTACTGTTGCCGCTGAAATACATCAAATAATAAGATAATCGTCTCCAAAAGCGGGTACACTTGATACAAACGCGATGAAAAGCAATCAGATCAACTGTAACCTTAATTCGTCATTTAATCATTGCATAAACCACTGTATGAATTTAGTGCCAATATAGTAAATAAGGGCGCCTTCAATTAATGCGTTTTTTGACGGCCGACTGCGGTACCGTAGCGGTACGTTAGTCGTACTGCGCATGGACGATCATTTTCAAAATTCAAAAACGGAATCCTTATAGGATCTCTTTATTGTCCGTCCGTCTGTCTGTCTGTCTGTCAAGACTTGACGGCTTGACTGATGTCGTGTCACTGGTATACCAACGCACGACAGTCAGATAGGCTTTCAATTTTGGCGTTTGGTGTCGGGATTGCTACCGTACGGCAGAGGCCCGGTTACGGGATATAACTAACTTGAAAGCGCCTTCATTGTTCGTTAAAAGTGTTGTTACCTGTCTTGTTGAGTCAATCGTTGTGGCGTCATATCCATGCTAACTTGACCTTTAGGTCTTATCAAGTCAGAACTAACATAATGACTTTGTGTGACTTGAGTCGGTGTTTTCAATCCATTGCTGGCTAGTGACTGCGCTACCTACAATAATGATGAATAATATAGACTAGAATAATGACGAATACTGACAAATGCTTACACTGACTGGACAGGTCCACTCAAATCTGTGTGGTTCTTTCCTCAAAAGACCATCTGAGAGCAATGTCTCAGATGGTCTTTTGACAACAATGCAGATCAGTATCTGCATTGTTTTCATATGATTTGACCATTGTTACATGTTTATTGCAAGGACTTGTAAAAGAGAATTTGACCCCTGAGTTTGTTTCGGTGTTTCTTCTTAGGGTAGTCAGCTAAGAAACATCGGCCTCGTCTAGTTTAAAGACTTTAAACTAACGAGAAAATTGACGTGTAAAAATGTTTTTATTTTTACCGGTTTACAAAATAAATACCATTAAATATATATTTATAGAATAATTACTTGATAGGGAGAATGCAGTCAAATTAGTATTGACACTTACAAGTGGGTTGACATTTGGGGGCACAATAGGTTTGCCGGCACCAAGGACAATGCTAGGAGAGCGCTCACTAACTTGTCGAGGTTCTTGCTGGCCCGAACTCTGTCGCCGCTTATTAGCAAGCCGATCAACAAACAGGTTATAGTGGGACTCTTCTGAATTCTGAAAATCAATTGATATTATAATACAACACACTTAAAAATACTGGTTTTAATTTTGACATTTGTTTTGTTTTCACTAGTTTTGCGCATAGTAGTTCACGGCTAGGAGCGTTGAGTTTAATTCGCGTTTCGATAGCGAACTGGTTCTCTTTTAGTTCGTCAGCTCCCGACTCGAACTAGAGAGAAAAAAAATATTTTTAACCGACTTCTAAAAAAGAAGGAGGTTCTCAATTCGGATGTTTGTATTTTTTTTTATGTTTGTTCGCGCATAACTTCGTTGCTTGCCAACCGATTTGAAAAATTCTTTGTTTGTTGGAAAGGGTATACTTTTCCAATGGTCCCATAGTCACCAAGTTGGGATCTGATGATGGAGTCTTGGCGAAATCGAGGGAACTCCTCAAATATTATAGGCAACCATATAGTGATTTTGGTATTTTCATCGAGAACTTAAGTATTTACAGTCAAAAAGTAACATTTTATGAAGTGGAACTGATGAAGAAGGCCAGAAATGGTCAACGGAACTTCTTACTCGCATAGATATCACAATGAAGATAGTTAAGCGACTATGACAATACAAATAAATGAATAGTTACGTTGAAAATGGTATCATCGAAGTGATCTGATGATGATGATGGAGCCGGAAGGTAGGCACTGGAACTCCGTAATTAATCAATGTAATTTAGCCGTGTTTGGGCTTATTAGAATTGTCATGAGATGCACTTTGGCTATAAGGTACTATCAAACTGGTCTGATGATGGGGCCGGAAGGTGGAAGGTAGACACAGGAAGTTCATAATAACACAATGTAACCTAGCAGTGTTTGGGTTAATTGGAATTATCATGAGAAATAGGCACTCTGTTTATAAGTGTATCGCAACTAAAAAGTGTGAAATAAAAAACTTTTTACAAAAAAAGAATAACCGACTTCACTAAAAAAGACACTAAAAGGATCAAAATAACTTTAATTTCGAAAGTCGGTGTTAAATAAGATACAAATAATACCGAGAAACACCGACTTCCGAAATGTTATCAGCTAAACCTAAATGTATTAGTTCTATAAAAAGACAGGTATAGAATGCAACCATTAAAAACACATATATTCAAAGTACCTAGATCTCATGACAATTACAATAAACCATAACACGGCTGGGATAGCATAGCATAATCAACCTTTTAATGTTCCCACTGCTGGGACTCTAATCCGTAATCCACCACGCGGGCCCAATGCGGGTTGGTGAATGTCACATGTCTTCGAATTTTTGGTTCTACGATATGCCCGGTTTCCTCACGATGTGATTGATGCAGTGGTGGCCGAGTGGTAACGGCCCCGACTTACGAATTGTAGGTTGCGGGTTCAAACCCAGCCAGGCGAATTACTTTGTGTAAATTGTTCTTTATCGAAATACGTGTTTATTTTAAACCCTTAACAGTTTTTGAAAAAAATTTCAAGGCTTCTATTGTTATATTTTTTTTATTTTTTTAATCTTTGAGTAAATTATGAAGTGTCAAAGCTCATGCAAAATAGCTGATTTTTATAGGTCTTTACTGGCTTAGTTTTACTCAAATTTATAAATTGATTTCAATAGAAGACTAGATAATACCCACAAGATACTGGGTTTCCAAAATATCTAATGAAAAATGTACGCGTCATAATCGCGTAAGAGCAGTTGTATGAAAAACAGTGAAAATGTATGTCGAATTGCATCCCCTTAACGACAAAATTGGTTCGCCAAATGCACCAAACTAATTTTTACTAGCCTGGAAGTCATCAAGTTCTTTTTCAGTTTCTTCTGCATCTCTCTGGTTTCTCTGTAGTTGTTCCAACAAACTTGTTTTCTGAAGCCGTAAAAATGGCACATTGAGGAATTTGTGGAGTAGCCTTAACCCAAAACCATTTCTCATTGAAGACTCAGCATAACGCACTGGTGCGGTCCTAAGAAAGGGAAATATTTTGATCAGTTCAAGATTTTTTCTTAATATAATTTTCTTTTGCACTTCTGTTGATACTGGAATACTTCGTTTTCAAAATGCAAAATCCCACATAATGCCAGATTTCCAAAGTGTCAGTTCCCCAAGATGTCATAGTTTGTACACTCTGCACCAAAATTTAATGAGCTTTTTTTTATTTGCTTGCTTCAAGTCATTCAATAGGGTTAGCTGAACTGAGAGGGTTGTATTGATGATTTTAATAATTATAGTTCCGTAAATAAATACTTGCTACGGTCGCCAGTCATATAATAAGGTCAACATACAACTTGACACCCTTATTGCTCCAGTCTGAGTATCCATCCAACACAAGTTCATGGAAACACAATCAGTGCAAGTTACATTATCATACAGCATTAAAAAATATTACTTCCCATTGATCCTAGCCCCCTGGTAGCCTGTTAGACTTTATACCACATCAACAGATCTAATTATGACCAAAAACAATAGTCACTTCAAATCTGAACTTTTTTCCCTATTCAATAATATCCACATTAAGACTAAAGCATAAATTAAATAATAACTCTCATTTTACAAGAATTAGGAAATTCTGGGATGCAACTAGTGTATTCTCTGTTTTCCCTAACTTTCCATGACCCTTCAATTTCACTGACTCACCCGGAATTTCCAGAAAGTGGACACCCTGGTTACAATTACATTTATGGACCCGACTGTAATTTTGACATTTAAGGCATCTTTTATTATGGAAATATGAGACTGAAAAAATAGGGCCTGGGTTTTAATTTTAAACTTTTCTTACCTAATAAGCTTAGCATGGTGTAGAGCTTGTTCAATGTGGTGGGGATGTACTTGTCTATGATGCTGCATGTCACAATGGTTCCCAAGCACCACAACTGGTATATCAGCTGGCACTTGAGACAACTCCTTCACCACATAGTCAAATGTCCTAAAAGCAAGGTCTGTATGTTATATTGTAGGCTAAACTCAGTATTACGTTATGATTCCAGGAAGGCAGAGATGAATTCTTGTTCATAACTCGGTAAAAGTCAGGCCTTAATGTTCAATCACACTACTATGTAGAAAAGGAGGACTTGATTGTGTTAGAGTACAGTAAAATCTAAGAGCGGGTTTTGTCATAAGACGAGTTTCCCAAACATTAAAAAAAAAAAAAGGTACTTAGGCTCAATCATATTAAACAATAAAAACGAAGGGACAGTAAGATTACTGTGTTTCTATTGGTTAAGGAGCTTGAGCGATTCTTCTTTGTGGAAAATCCACCCACACCTCAAAGATGTCAACAATATTGACAAGGCCAATTATGACTGATGTCTGCCAGAGCTGCAGATTTTTTGAAGGAGCTAGTATGGCCTTTGCAAAGGGGCAACTGAAAGCACACTGTGGGATTTAGTCAGTAAAAGTCTGACACTCACATCCACACCAACCAGATCAGGCAGTGATTTGATGATTTCTCACATAAAAAGTGCCAAAGTAACTTTACTTACAGTATTGTTTTATTTTTCTCATATGTAATATTTACATGAATATTTATTAACTAGATAAAGACAAAGGTGGAGGTGAATGGTACTTTTACAACTATTCATATGATGCTTGACCTACATAGTTAGCCCCATTTTAGTATAATAACTTTTTATCAGTTATATTTATGTGAGTGTAAGTTAATTCATAGTGATGTTATTTTCCCTGAAATAAGCAGCTGTGACAGGTAACAAAGAGTCACTCAACAAGGTACCTTTTTTACAATTTTGGTATGATTAGTTGAGTTCAAAGTAAGACGAATTATTTTTATACCTATTATCTAATTATGGTTATCAAATAATAATGTGTTGTGAAACCAAAATCTTACAGATTTACATAAAATTAAATATTAAGTAAATTAGATTTTCATCATTATCATATACATACCAAGGTTTTGTTATATCAAGCATCAGTATGACACCATTAGCATTTTTATATACATCTAAGAATGTGGCATCAAGAACTGGTGTTTCATAGCCATCTTCAGATGCTGCAGCAGCAGACTGGTTTTCCAGTTTCAGACCCAAAGGTGGTTTCTTCTTTGTGCGACCTTTATCAACTACCTCCCATACTTCAACCTTGAAAACAGAAAAACTTCATTCAAGACCTGTTTTTATGATTATGATTAAATAACATAATTTATTCACATTTTGTTAATTGAGTTGTGTTTTTGTGCAAGTTTGCATATTATTATAATTGTGAAATGAATCTATGTATTTAGTGGAAGCAGTGTGTCCTATTAGATGTAATCAACTCTAATTTTTTAAATCATAAAACATAATAAACATTAAACCGACGTTGTCATATAGTGTTACTTCGTACTTTCACTCACTTTAACTATGTAATCAGTATTTTTATATGTCCAGTGTATAGGAGCAACTTGTATTTGATCAGTTGGTGCATAGTCTTCGATAAATGGTCCACCTTGAAGACGCTGCAACAGGCACGATTTGCCAACGTTTCTGTCGCCTTTTATCAGTATTTTCACTACAATCAATAAATCGGGATTAACCTCGCGTATGAAATAACATTGTAGACGAATATGCATCCTCAGTAACTTACTGTTAAAATGAACTCCTTTCGAAAATTTCTTCTGCAAAGAAGAAGACATAGGCAAGGGAGCTGGACAGCGATCATCGCCGCTTCTTGTTAGTTTTTTGAGTGCAGAAAACATTGTTGAATCTCGTTTTCGTTATTTAACTAACACTTGACATGTCCTGTAAAAATATGTAAATACACCAACACACTTAACTGCGAGAAAAAGATCCAATATCAGCTGGTGTTGATTAAACTAAAAAAATACAGGTAAAAAAAACTATACACTGGACTCGACAGACCATACGACAGACAGACAGCGTCATTTTTTTTATTTTCTTCCTAAGGCAAGTCTTTTGACCATATTGCCTAGTCTTATGTCCATTTTTTCTTACGTGATAAGATTTTAACAATAACGTATTTAGTATAACTGCAGAGCTACGAGTTGGACTGCTAAAGCTAGGATGAAGCTATATAGGGTGTATGGCTTCATCCCTCTTAATTGCTCGCACGACTGATATTTTTATACGTCAAGGTATTAGAATATGGATGCAACACATTCTAATGTTTTCATAGTATTTGGCAGTAAATGTATCACATCAGCTTTCTCAGCAAGCTTCATTAAGATAGTGATAGTCAATACTACAACAAAATCCTCGGCTACATTTATTATACATAAAGGAGTATGTAAAGCTAACGCTTTGTGCACACCATCAAGAAAAAACAGTCTAGCGGCGTACGGTCAGTGTTGCCAACATAGTGGATTTTCCACTAAAACTGGTGGTTTTAACCCCCCATTTAGTTGCGAAATATTGGTTTTAGTAGCTAGTGGATTTTTCTAGTGCTTTAGTAAAATTAAATTTCTTATTAAAAATAAAAAACTTCTTTTATTAATTTCGGAAGTCGGTGTTAAATAAGATACGAATAATGCCGAGAAACACCGACTTCCGAAATTCAAGTTATTTTGATCCTTTTAGTGTTTTTTTTTAGTGAAGTCGGTTTTCTATTTTTTGTAAAAAGTTTTTTATTTCACACTTTTTAGTTGGGATACACTTATAAACAGAGTGCCTATTTCTCATAACAATTCCAATTAATCCAAACACTACTAGGTTACATTGTTTTAAACTAAGGTTTTCTCTTGTACTGTGACAGACCCAACTTAAATATTAGTTTCATCAACAAACATTTGAGTTGGTGCGGAAATCGAACCCGCGACCCTTGTGTCTCAATCGGCTCTCTAAACCACTGCGCTAAACGGGTTGTCGGGTAATTAAAAAACGCCCATCCCTAAAAGGCGATTGCTGATCTGTTTCTTGATGTCTATTCTCAGAGGTACTCAGCACCCACTGTATATTTCTCATGGGTGATCGAGCCCCCGAGCACCCACGGCGGCGCCCCTGATACCGCGGATATTTCGACGAAAAAGTTACGACACGAACACCACGTGCGCCAATTGGTATTATAATTATTTATAATACCAATTATTTATATTTTTATAGTGCTTAATAAGTGCGTGAGCAAACACAAGTACGCACTCACTGTTCCTTTACTTTCTTAGTCCGATCGGACGGCAATCCGACACGACCGGAGAGAGATCAGGCGCAGGACCAACAGCTTTACGTGCTTTTCGGGGCGGGGGTGTTACACCACCATCTTCCAAACTCCGGGCTGCTATAGAGTCTGTACTAAGTCCTATTGGAAAAACCCAATAAGTATTTTTGCCCGGACCGGTAATCGAACCCAGGACCCCATGCTCACTCAGCAGTCGTGCTTGGCACGAGACAAACGAGGTGATGTATAAGGCTAATATAGTTGGGAGCCCCCCATAGTCTGAAAATTGAATATCTGGACTATCACCTCTTCAATAACACAGTGATTCCGAGTAGCTTCGAAGTTATAGATCTTGGTCTGCATGTCGACTTGTCTTTATTGGCGGAAGAATGGCTGGCCACCTTTTGAATGCCTGCGTTCGATTTGTCTTTAACTTACGTAAGTATGATCATGTATCCATTTCTTCTCTTTCTTATCTAACTTCTGAAATTCTGAACTCTGCGCACAGTGAAAATCTTCGGTCTACGAATAATCGTCTTCCACGATGTACTTCGCTCACATTGCCCTCGGTTTATCCACTCCTCCATCTTGGTTTAGGCGTCTATTTGGAATGCGGTCCATTTAAACATTAGAATGGCAACCAGTCGGTTCTAGTTTAGGCCTCTGCCTCGAATTTTGCGGGCAGCGGGGCGGCGGCGGCGGCGGAGCGGGAGCTGCAGGATCTTACGCGTATAATCAAATGGACCGGCCCTCGAATACAGCGGTGCAGGAGCGGCGCGGGGGCGGGCAACGAGCGGTGCACTCCAGTCAAGCGGTGACCGCCCAAGTTGCGCGTCTGCATTGTAGGTATAGTGTTGTACATTTTTTTTGTGACGTATCAAAATGTCTTCGGACGTGCAAGAGGTAATTATTTCGGCAATCTTTGAGAGGACACCCATATTCTGGTGTAGTCGTAGAATTTGTCGGGATTTTGTCTCTGTTCTTCATAATTTCGATAAAACTCGCCATTTATTTTCCTTGCCCTATAGTAGGGATCCACTTCTTCTTTTGCCCACAATAAATCGAGCGTTAGAAATAAATTTGAATCAAAAAGATGTCGCCGTTTTTCAGACATTTCGTTCGCGAATAAAAACAAATATCTCGACAACACAACCACGAACACAACACTACACCGCTATAGTGCCGCGCGATCTGCCCGCTAGTTTGGAGAACAGGTATGCGTTGCCCGCCCCGCTGCCGCGCCGCCGCCGCCACCGCCCCGCTGCCCGCAAAATTCGAGGCAGAGGCCTTATGCGTTGCCGCCCGCCCCGCTGCCGCGCCGCCGCCGCCGTCGCCCCGCTGCCCGCAAAATTCGAGGCAGAGGCCTTAAGGTGAAAGTACCTACATATTTGCAATAAATTTGTAGAATCATCAGTCTTCATTGATTGGATACATTTTTTCATAATGACATTCCTTATTTGTATTTATGTATTTATTACTTTTCTTTTTGTTTTCTGTTTGTCTTCTATTAAGTTATACCCAGCATGTTGTTTCTGCACCATCCTAAGGTCGACTGGTATAAAATGCTTAAGATATTAAGTCCATCTCTGTACAGTGCCTTTAATAGTGCATAAAGTTTTAATTAATAAATAAAATCAAAATTATAATTAACTGATTGAATTGATGCCATCATCAGCTCATTCTTAGTTGCTGAAAAGTATTTCATCATTTCATTTAATAATTATATATTTTTTTATTAAAAGTTTCAAAATGGTCCTGCCTAGTTGATATTGCAGTTTATAAGCTCAGTTCACAGAAGAAATAATGTCGATTTTTAACACTTTTAATAATTTTCATACTTGAAGTTGATACTGTATATCTTTTATTCTTCCATAAAAAAAAAATAACCATGGCATATTTATGATTAAAGTTAATCATTTATATACCTAATATTATTAAATAAATGATTGATTGAGGTTGTGGTATATTTTATTTTCATTGACAATATCACAAAACTACTGTCTGTGATTCAGAATAGTTTGATGAAACTATACAGCGTAAGTGTTTCAGTCGGTGTTATTGTTTATAAATTAAATAGGTATTATTAATAAAATTATTTTAATTATATACCCAACTTTAGTATTACATCTTATCGTATTAATTAAGTACTTACAGTCGATTTGCTCACCTCGTCGTCAAAGGGCGTAAATAACTGAGACCTACCATGAGACTCTTGATTAAGGCGGAGGATCTTGTAAGTACTTATTAATAGGTTTTTTAGTTACTTTCTACAGTCCCGTGTATTCTTACATGTCCTAATTGCCCCTCTTTGAGGCGTGGTTGGAAAGACCTCACGGCGTCCTCACATTCCGCATGACGCAGGTCCTCACCGGACACGGTAAGTTCGGGAGGTTCCTGCACCGGATTCGTGCGGAAACGACACCCGGGTGTCGCCACTGTGTGGCCCACCCGGAGGACACGGTGGAGCACACGGTGGAGGTGTGCCCCGCTTGGGCAGAGCAACGCCGTGACCTCGTGAGGGCAATCGGCGGCGGTGATCTCTCGCGCCGGGCCTTGGTTCAGGCCATGCTCCGGAGCGAGGAGGAGTGGCAGGCGGTCGCCTCTTTCTGCGAAGCAGTAATGCTAGCTAAGGAGGCGGCCGATCGCGTGAGGCAACGGTCCTTACGCTCCAACCGGCGCCGGGATTCCGATCCCGATTTCCGGCCACCGTAGGCGCGGGCTTGCAGACGGCGAGCAATGGGTGGCTCGCCGTCTGACCGTCCGGTAACCGTCCGGACCGAGCCCAAGTCGTCGACGGCGCGTTTTGTTCCACGCGCGCCTCAAGGAGATGTCAGCAAATCGTAGGGGCCTAGCAGGGTCGAAGCCTACTGGGGCCACGGGTAGTGTGAAAGCGGAACCCGGGGCCCTGGGACGAAGGCAACGAAGGAACAGGAGTGGGTTTTTAGTCAGTAAGAGTCTGACACTATCTCCCGCTCCGCCCAAGAGCGGGGATGTCATTAGGATGATTTTCCCACCCAATAAAAAAAAAAAAACATGTCCTAATTCATAAAATTGGTGAAAGCCTCCCCCCCCCAATTTAAGGGATGGGGGCGAAAGTTATAAGTTTATCTGGAGGCACGGTAGTATTTTTTTGTATCAGTATACAAAAAAAAAACTTTTTTTACATAGCAAATTTCGATATTCTAGCACTTCAGGAAGTACCCCAACATTTTGACGTCTCATACAAACTTCCACCCCCCCATTTTACGGGATGGGGGCGAAAGTTATAAGTTTATGAATTCTTTTGTTGGTTGTATACTAAACTTAAATTACATACCAAATATCAGCTTTCTAGCACTTCAGAAAGTAGCCAAACATTTGATGATCATCAGTGTGTCAGTGACGAAATCGGTGTATCTAAGATGTCAATAAAATCTAAAGTATTAGAGCTATTCAATTGAGACTTTGTATGTTTAATTAGTCTATTATTGAATTCATATCCTGAGAATATGAACTATCTGGTACATTGGAAACCAACTCTATGAGGGTTCAAAAAAACGACGAAACACTTCGAGATAAGGTAGGTATTGCTTAGCACGTCTTGGCGGTGGCACAACCGTGCCCCCAGATCTGCGCGAGAAGAAATCACTGTAGTCTTCTATATTTAAAAAAAAATTCCACAACAAGATGAAGTACCTAAAAAGATATGTACTATCCAATCATTACCATTGGAATCCGAAGGAAGAAGAATCCATGCTCTTATGGTGCAGGACTCACAAGACTCCAAAATCTGAAGGACTTGGGCTCTAAGTTTTATTTATAAGACTTGAGTCTTCAAAAATAGCTCATGTTTTACTAAATGAAACTTGTTGTTTCTTACAACACTATTTGAAACACATTGCAGTAATTTTTCTGGTAAGTACCATCTTTCATTTTACAAAAAGATAGTCCAATAGAATTTACAGGTGTTAGGGTGCAGGGAATTTTGCTCACCAAAACTCTTCCTCATTGTGACTTGATCCTTACCTTAGATAAACTATTTGTATTTTATTGAAAGTTCTAAAACTAAAAAATCATTAAAATGTTTGTTTGTAGGTACAGTTTAATTATTTACATAACTATAATATTATTTATAACTTTAAAACTATACATGCAAAAATTACTACATCACTCTATACAGTTGCCCAGCACCGACCACTAATAATTTATGGCTCACAGTTTTTCTCATGTTGGGTAGGCAGAAACTTCATCCATGCTAAGCTGATATCCACACTGGTCCTAGGGCCAGTGTATGTTGTTTTTAATCAATGTTATTAGTTTGGCCAATGTTCACAAATAGGTTTTGAATGGATACAATTAACGTTTTGAGTAGCATAATTAGAGACACAATAGAAAGACAATGACCGAGCGAACGCTGGCATTTAATGAATTAGTTCATTAAACGCCGGCGTTCGCTGGAATGATGAATGTTCATAATTATGTTTGATACCATTTCCTCAGTGCTCTTTAGCATTTATTATTCTTAATTTTGTTTTCATATTGATATAATAATGGCATTGCAGCTGTTCCCCAGTTTACCTTTTCTCCTTCAGTCATGTCCTCCAACTTAGTTTCATTTTTTTTTTCTAAACTATAATTCTATTTTATAACTTTTGATGTTGCTTCTGTCATTTGTTATGTATCTATACATATTATTAGTGTTTCGGTGCTAAGCCATTCTAAATAATAGGAACACTGGTTTTACTATGAATATCAACTTAGTCCCACTTAGATTTCTTCTTTTCAAAATACTCTTTTCCATCTTGATCTACAGTAGCGTAGTATCCCATTGATTCATATTTTGTCCTCATATAAGCCATATAACCAAGGGCAAAAGTAAAACATGCGGCTCCTATAGTCATGACAACAATATTCTGAAACAAAAAATATAAACTAATCTATATATATAAGCAGAAACCGGCTGACTGACATATCAATCAACACATAGCCGAAACTATTGGGACTATGAACATGAAATTCTACACAAGGCTTCCTTTTATGATGTAGGCGAGCACTAAGAGAGCATTTTCCAAAATTCACCCCTTAAAGGGATAAAACGGGGGTCCAAATTTTGTATAGAAAATCCTTTTTTCTCATGGGCAAATCCGCTGGCAGAAGCTAGTTTATAACAAAATTGGAACAAGCCTAGAAAAAATAAATCCGACATTCAAAAAGTAATTGGTAGTGTATGGTACTAGTATTGTTGATAAATTTTGAATGATTTGGTTGAATGTTGAGCAAAACTTTCTTTATAGCAACTAATAGATTTTTATCATGCTATTTAGTTATTTACGTATATGGACCTAAGTATTTTATATCTCTTAGAACAATTATATTGTCTTATTCTATTGTATTAAAATCGTTATATAAATATTTTATAGGTTATATGTATTATAAATAATTCAACTTACAGGTTTAGCATAAAGCTCAAAATTGATCACTCGGAATGCTGTCGTTGATCTCATTGACCGAATTCCATCTCCAGGCTTTTGTTCTTTATTTTTTGGCTCCATGATAAGGTAACTCAGTAGATTAGCTCTACAAGAAATATTTGCAGGAAACCTGGTAGTATTTGACGGATTGTTTTTGCTTCTTGTCTAAACCATCGTTTGTTACTGTTTAGGAAAACTTATTGTGCTCCTTTGTAACTTGTCACCACGATTGTTTCCAATAAACGGATACAGTTGACGATATATCAATATAAACGATAATTCGGCGTATATTCATCCTATCATCATCAAGTGTCATCAACAAAACAACAGTACTGTGAAGTGTGAACTATACCCAAAGTAATTTTAGTGTTCCGAAATATTGGAACACCAGTAAATTTTTAAATGCATCATTTGGAACAATTGGAACACTGAAAGACTCTAAGACACCAGCAGTCCTTTTAGAATTCTCATTATAACGTAAATAGTGTGAATATAATTAATGACCTAAACTAAAAACATCTGCTTTAAATTATTCTCAAATCAAAATTCAATTAAATAAAACTTTAAGTGTATATGAAGCAATGTAAACGATTCATAACAGTTAGTTGTTCCAAATGTTCCGTTTGTATCTTGTAAGCCGATGTTTCAAATGTTCCGTTTGTATATTTATGAGCCGATGTTCCAAATGTTCCGTTTGTATCTTGTGAGCCGATGTTTCAAATGTTCCGTTTGTATATTTTAAGCCGTTGTTCCAAATGATCCGTTTGTATCTTTTAAACTGTTGTTCCAAATATTCCGTTTGTATCTTGTGAGCTGATGTTTCAAATGTTCCGTTTGTATCTTTTGAGCCGATGTTCCAAATGATACATATCACTGTTTCGAAACATTTCAGTGATTCAGATGCAAATGTTCCAATCGCAAAGATGACACTTTTCTCATGCCTAACAAAAAGGTACTCCTACTCCTACTCGGTGACTAGAACGAACAAGTTTTTATTTTTATTTTAATGACCTGGTGACTTGGACCTTTTAGTCAAAATGAACAAGAAAGAACGACAACTAAATAATCTTCTTGAAAAATATCGATTTAACGATATATTGATATGTTTGATTAGATATATCGATATTTTCGCTATAGATAGCCGACTTATTTTTGATCCAAAATATTGAAATTTAAAAAATTGGATCAAAAACTTTTTTCAAAATTTATTTATAAGCAGAATATTTAATAGAATTTAAAGCCGTAAAAGATAAGAACGAACGGAAAAAATAAATGTGTTGTCCATGATTAGTATGTTTTTACCTTCGTTACCGAAATACTGGTTTGCCTGAAATAAAATTTGTCTTCAAAATATTAGAATATTTTTACTTAGTTTTGTAAAATTCCCCTATTATTAAAACTAATGTACATTTAAAATAATTACTGTTAACTATTTTAACGACCTAAACTAAATAAATTATTATTTATATCGATATCTTTTCCTAGATATATCGTCATCACCATTTCAGCCGATAGACGTCCACTGCTGGACATAGACCTCCCCCAAATGTCGCCACAATGAACGGTCCTGTGCGTCACGAATCCATCGGATTATTGCAACCTTTAGCAGGTCATCGGTCCACGTTGTAGGTGGCCTTCCAACACTGCGTCTTCCGGTACGCGGCCACCACTCCAGAACCTTTCGGCCCCAACCGCCATCTGTTCTGCGAGCAATGCGCCCTGCCCATTGCCACTTAAGATTGGCGATTCTTTGTTCTATTTCTGATTCGATCACGCAAGGAAACTCCGAGCATAGCCCTTTCCATTGCCCTTTGAGTGACTTTGAGCCTTCTAATGAGGCCCACTGAGAGCGACCACGTTTCGGAACCATATGTCATCACATGTAACACGCACTGATCAAAGACTTTCGTCTTGAGACGCTGTGGTATAATGGACGAGAAGATACCGCGCAGCTTCCCGAACGCTGCCTAGCCGAGTCTATAATATGTATATATTTAAAAATATATAAGTATGTTTATCCGTTGTCTAGTACTCATAACACAAGCTCTGCTTAGCTTGAGACTAGACAGCGTTGTGTGATTCAACAAACAGCTTCGGAAGGGCCTTAAGAATCGGTTTCCCATCTGCCTTCAGGAGTTTGGCCGTAATTTCGTCATCACCCGGTGCCTTGTTGTTATTAAGCTGCTTCAGAGCCATCCTAATCTCGTACAGGCTGACGTCCGAGATATCTTCGGTATAGTTTCGGGTCAGTCTAGCTCTTGGGTCGTTTGCTAGATTCTTAGTGATTATGTGATTAACGTGTACAACTGTCCATAAAAAGCCTCGATCGCTCCCAAAAGTTCCGATTTGGCGGATATGACTCTATATGATCTGAAGATAGCATCTTCGGACTTCAGTTTCGTTAGCTGGCTCTGCCCAATAGACAGATCTCTTGCAAACACCTTATAGCCCTTATTTCGCTCAATCGAATCTTTAATGGTTCCGGTATTAAAGTGACGGACATCGCGTTTCAAGGACTTAGAGATCCGTTTATTGAGCTGCTGATATGTGCACGCTTCGTCTGAAGACTGCAGAATCATCTCACGGTTCACCTTCATAAGCTAGAAAGTTTAATCGGTGAGCCTCTTGCTCTTATTTGTATGAGTCTTATTGAATTTAGACCCATGCGTATGGACAGTTTCCACGAACCCATCGTTGTATTTGTCCACAGAGCTTCCTAGGCATTCGAAACGATTTTGAAGTTTGAGCTGAAAGCTCTCGGAGTTTTGGATCTGGATCTGTGCAGGACGGAGCGTAGACTTCATCAGTCGAGATCTTTCAAGCTTGACGTAGTACGTGTAGCCAGTCTATCGGTATTTTACAGGTTACATTTTGGAGAGTGTGCGCGGGAATTTCACGACTTGATTCGGCCATCTCCTTTCTACCATCGGACAACCCGACGAACGGTGAGTATCCACCCTTACGTTGTTGAAACTTCAACGGTCCAGACCAAACTAGTGCGCCTCACCATCAATGATTGCATTTCTGCTTACCATCAGATGGGATAGCAATCAAGCACTGGTTTATATCAATTTAAAAATAATAATAATAATAACAGTCTGCCTAATTTGAAAAACGACATGATGCATAATTTGATGAAAAAGTTAGGCATCAAATACTCCAAACGCAATCGGAAGAGTATACTTATTGACAAACCAGACATTGCATGGCGTGTAAAATATTTAAATAAGATTGCAAAATATAGGAGAGATGGAAAGAAAATATATTATTTGGATGAAACTTGGGTAATAACAACATCAATATATTTTAAAAATAAATATTGGACATTGTTACCTTTGTATAGAATTATAATAATGTAAATACTTATCAATAATATTGAATTTTGCAGGACACACCAAATCTTGAACATAGCAAGATACCACAATAACATCCTGCAAAGAAGCCCACAGACAGGGATTGTCTACGGGGTTAAAAAATCCCAGCGGGTAAGGAAAATGCCTTATTTTAGGCCACATTGGTAAGTGTAACTTAATAAAATGCCAAGATGATAGACATGATAGTTTTAACAAGCTTGTGATAAATATCATGTATAATAAACTAACAACATATCTCACGTTTTATCATAAAAAGAACTAAGTCAAAAGAGGATGTTTGAAAATTGAACCATAAATTATATATAGTTTAAAATTCACTTTTCAAGTACCAGTTTCTGACTAAGGTCTCTTTATGATCAACCGTGCGTATATGTAACTTAATTAAATTGCATATTTAAAAATGAGATTATTCGATGTCAGAACTTGAATTATTTTTTTTGTTTTATGTTCATCTAGTGGTTTTGTTGAAGGAGGGGAGCTGATATTTGAGGCTAAGAAGGGTGATGGTGATTACCACTCCGAAATGGACTCATAAGTTCGAAAAATGGATCACTAAGGTTCAGAAAAAACTAGAAAGAAACTCAATTTTAGTAATGGATAATGCTCCTTATCATTCCTGAAGAATAGAAAAGGTACCAACTGCAGCAACAAGAAAGGCTATTATACAAAAATGGCTAAAAGAAAAAAATATAGGTTTTGAAGCAACAGAAATAAAAACAGAATTATTACAAAAAGTAAAGTATGAAAGACATAAGTATCAATTATATTTATTATTAGTGGATGAAATGGCAAAAAAAAAAAAACGGTGTAACAGTATTACAGTTACCACCATGCCATTATAAGTTGAATCCCAAAGAGCTGATATGGAGAATTGTGAGGACTATGTCATTAAAGAGCGTTTTTTATTTATTTATTGAGTATTTTCTAATTGATGTTGGTTGTGACTTCAAAAATAAATGACCCTTAATCACTGACCTCTACTATTTACTAGTAGAGGTCAGTGTTCAGTTATTATTATTATTTAATTCTTAAAAAGTAATGCGAGAAATGTCCCAAAACACTATTGTTCATTTAATATTTTGTCTATTATCTGGAGAGGAATTTGAAAAAAAAAGGAGACGCCAACTGGACTCTATGGCTTATGGCTGCCCATGGCAATTGGTTGTCAAAAAAGATAATTATTCTCTGAATAATCAAAAAATGCTAGCTATTATTCAGTAATTACTTGTTAAGTTTCAATATTTTTCAATTTTATGTTATTGTGAAGTTTAATTCTTTGTATAATGGAGTCTGATTCCGCACTTCATGCCGATGTTCCTGATGGCGCGGAAGTGTTGCCTCTAGAAGAACATCAAGCTGGAGAAGCCGTCGATGCTTCTGATAGTAATGTTACGAGCAATGAAGAAGCCGCTGCCGCTGAAGAGTCAGGTAATCTTTGATTCGTAGTAGCAATTTGGTTAAATGCATAGTAAATTAACTAGAAGTTGATACAGTTATTGTGATTTTTATTTTGGTTTTGTGCTATCATTTCATGATTATGTGGTTAATGCTTTTAATTAATAACTTTAGTGAATATGTACGCTTTAAGTACGTCCGTCAAATTCAATTGAGATTATATTGTGACAGCAAATGGTGGCCCTACCAGCAGCAGTGATGCCTTGGATATTGATGCGGCTGCACAGTTAGCTGAAGGCGAAGATCAACAGGCTGAACAAGGTTCTACAAAATTTTCATAGTTTTCCTATTCCATTCACCAATATTGTAACAAAATTATGTTTGAACGAGTATTGAATGTTTCTGAGATGATGCTGAAAAACATGCCAATATGACATAATTTACATAAAAGATGCTTTATTGATGCTTTAGTATTTAAACTAGTAATTTAAGTATGTTATAAAAATTTCGTCTGATTAGCATTTAGGCAAATATGTAATATAAGAAAGATATTCTTATTAAATTCCTATATTAAAAAACATGTTCTAATTTTCCGCCTATAAGATTGTTATTCATGCTCGTTGTATGGTGGCTTTTTCTTTATTTTGTATTGCTGTAGATTACGCAGGAGTCAACCTTCCTTAGAAGAACACTGCATAGAATTTTCTAATGGTAAATTTTTTGATATAGAAATTGTCAGTAACTTTACATCTTAGTTGTTATCATGGTTTTTCTCTCAAGAGCTGGTTATGTCATTGTGGAAGGTTCATTATAATTAGCATTCTCTCTTTCATCCAACTTTTAGTGAGTATATCTCCTGAAGATGACATTAAAATTATATATTAAAACTGAGTTCTTAATATATGAAGTAAAACTTTATGTTTTATTGTAGCAAACCCTGAAGCTGAAGCAGAGGAAGAAATGGACATTGATGACACTACCACAGGAACGGTGGCAGATGAGTCTGCCTATATTGGAGACAACTGCCTGTCTACACCTGTAAGAAATTATTTAATTTGTTCTTATGAGAATATAATTAATAGACGGACAGATAATTTTTAGTCAAAGATACAAAGAAAAGAAGAGAAGAGAGAACACAAAGAAAACTGCCTTTTTTGACAGTGCTATATCGCTCATCTAGCAATATATTGGCATATCTACATTTTTCTTAGTTTACAGAAACTAGTATCAAATGTTGTACAAATCTCTAAAATGAAGTCCTGAGTTCTGTTAATTTAAAGTGGGTAGTTGACTAATAATATAGACCATAATAGATATAATTAAGGATATAAATAATCCACTTTTAAACAGGCTGTTAAAACTCAATTTCGCATTTATTGTAGATATGGCAATATTTTAGTAAGTGAGTGATATGATACCTATACCTGCTAACACTTCCTCTTTTGATTTGTTCAGGATACAGAGAGCCAACTAGACCCAATGATGAAAGAACAAAGCCTAGATGAGGCTGAAAGCCTGGCAGAGGCTGCTGAGGAGTCTCCTGATCAGTCCATCAGCTCAGCAATGCCTACAGATAGTGGAGTTGGCGAGGGGGATGGTGCTCCAATTGTGCAAGATGGTATAAATTTACTTTCTGTTTCTGAAAAATACAAGATTTAAAAAGAGCTTTAAGATACATGAAAAATGTTGGAATTGCAGATGAATCTAGTACAATGGATGAAGATATGGGTGGGGGTGAGGGGGTTGCAAGTAGTGATGATGTGAATGACATCAGTAGTGCAGCACAAGACGTTCTCAGCACTGGTATTAGGTATATATAAATGAATTCTGATTAAGTTATTATTTAATTAATACTTCAACTAATTATTGAATTTTGTAATTTTGCTTCAGTTCAAGTACAGCAGAGAGTGGCGCTGATATTTCAAGCAGTGGTCAAACAGAAGCTCCTCTTATTTCCTCAACTGCCAATGGCCCTGCAGTACTACACTCATTCTCTCTTGCACCTCAACAGCTTCAACCCAATGAGTTAGTATTACATTTATGCAGAAATATAGTTTTGTGGTTGATACTCTTAATAGACAAAGAATTTATATTAATCTTTCAAAAATACTAAATCTTAGACAAGTATGTTTATTGTAATTTCGTGGTTTAGGTTCAGCGACGCTGACACATCTGAAATGGAAGGTGCAGCTGACACAATGCCGACTGTCAGTGAGTCGATGCCGTTGCTCACCATGACAGCAAATGGTTCTGCACTACTCTCTCCTACTCTGCCAGGTAATATATTTTTGCAATAGCCGATTCTAAGTATATTATTGAATACAAAAAGAAAAAACATTTATTATTTTTAAATGAAATACAACCTATAAAATAAATAAGTCTGGCCTTATTTGGAATATTTTTTATATTAGTTTGTTAGACTTGTCTAGTAAATAGATATAATTTATTGGTGTTTCTTTTTATTAATTCTATAAATTGCATTTGGTTGTCTCAGGAGAGGAAGGGGGAGCGCGCGTATCCTCATCGGTGGCCGTGGAGGGTGTTGAAGGCGCAGGCGAGGGCGAGGGCGCGGTGAGCAGCTCGGTGGCGGCGGCCAGCAGCGCCGCGCCACCGCTGCCGCCCAGCGACGCTGCGCACGCGCTGGCCACGCTCGCCAGCGCAGCACTGCACCATCAACACGAACAGGTACCGGCAACATCTTCTTTTCACACTTTTTTGTATCCTAATCTTCACAATGTTAATGTCACAGCCATATCGTATTTCGGATTGAATTCGACTGAAATAAAGTACGCTGTATACGCACTTCGCGTTTGTCAAAGCTGCTTAGAAATGTCGATAACGTACAGCAATAATATATTTGTATCTAAAATATCACTTCAGAAGTGTAATCATCAATTTTGGAGTAATGATTAATTATGGGTGTAATAAAGAGCCATAATTAAATAGAATATATAGACCAAGAGCTAGCAAAGCAAGCTCTGAATTTAAGGGAACCTGAAGCAAAGCGAACGAAAGTACACCATCATCCCCTTCGTGTTAGGTCATTTTAAACCCTGCAAACAGAAATCAACCTAACAATGCGTTCCAAATAAGAATAGGATCGATTTTTACGCCATGTTGTGACGTCATATTGTCAAATCGAAGAAATTGGGTAGGGTGAACAAAACCAAGAAATTTTTTAAATTTTCTTTACGAATTATGACCGAAAAAAGTTTAATCAGAATCCCGTTTTTTAATTTTGCTCATCTCTGCGTCACTGTTAGAAGTGTCTGAGTAGATATGTAATACGGAAGAAAAAGGCGAATTGTTCATAAAAATGAAAATAAGAAAGAAAATGGTTTTTATTTTTAAACTCATTATTATTAAAACAATATAATTTAACTTATTTAGATTAAACAATAACATTTTTACTTCACCTAGATTTAACTAAGACTCAGTAACACAAAGCATAAAATAAAATCGTAAAAATAAGTTTTTTTTTGCAATCCATACTTTTCAATCAACATTTGACAAATCAAGGTTATTGACTTTCCTAATCTTATTTGAACCGCATAGTACCTAAGCTTTACATAATTACATATCTGATTTTTAAACATGTTATTGAGGTAACTGTTACAAAATTATATTTCAATAGTCAGACAAATTATAGTAACCAAACATCTTCTAAACTTGAGCACGAGAGCACGCATGCGTTTCAGAGCGAGCAACACGATTTCATGCACTGATTGGATGTTTGGTCACTACAATTGGTCTGACTAATGAAATATAATTTTGTAATAGTTACCTAAATAAAATTTATTTATTTTTTGTGACTTTAAAGCGTCTGACAGATGTTTTGGCCATGGAAAGTGTCTGACACTTGAGCGACTGACGCAGTGCGCAGCTGTGTGTGTATGTGAGCGTATTACAATATTGTTAGTAAAATTAGGTATGTTTATTATTTGCTGATGGATGCGAGACGCACAGGACCGTTCATTGTGGCGACACTTGGGGGAGGCCTATGTCCAGCAGTGGACGTCTTTCGGCTGAAATGATGATGATGATGATTATTTGCTTTATTTTTGCCGAATACTTTGGGGAATCGTTAGTGAATGTACAGACTAGTAATGCCTTTTGGAAATTTCATTACCATAGCGATATCTCAACATATTAGCACACACTAACAAATCAGAAACTGTTATGGAGCCGACTGCTTTTTTTATAAGTGGGAAATCAGTCAATGACTTTTCCCGCTCTTGAGCGTAGCGGGAGGGCGTGTCAGACTTTTACTGACAAGAACCCTTTTAGTTTCGCCAAGTCTGTCTGTCTGTCCTTCCGTCTGCGGATAATCTCAGTGACCGTTAGCACTAGAAAGCTGTTTGGTACCAATATGTATATCAATCACGCTGACAAAGTGGTAAAATGAAAAAAAAAATATTAGTGTCCCCTACACGTAAAGTGGGAGTGTTTTTTTTTTCATTTCATCTTTGACGTTTGATATCTTGTTGGATAGGTATTTAAAAATGAATAGGGGTTTACTTAAATAATTTTTTGATAATGTTAATATTTTCAGAAATAATCGCACCAAAAGTAAAAAAAAATGTGTGCCCCCCTCTAACTTTCGAACCATAAGTTAAAAAATCTCAAAAGTAGTACTTTATAAAGACTTTCTAGGAAAATTATTTTGAACTTGATGGGTTGAACCGTTTTTGAAAAGTTATTTAACTGTGAGAAAACCCAACATACATAACCCGTCTAGTTTGTATAAATTAGTAACCCAATTTCCCGAAAGATGGCGCTGTACTTTGGGCTACTTCACGCTGTTAAGATTTTTCCTGAGTTGATGGAGTCGGGTCGGGTATGAGCTATTCTATTGTCGAATTTTTCGGTTGGTCACTCGTTGGCATTGGTGGTATTTGTTCTTGCTCGTTGTCTGTCGTTCATTAACTCTTAAGTGGGGACACTTATTGTAACGGACGGGAAACTTCAGAACCCTACACGGAGCGTGGCCCGACACGCTTTTGATCGGTTTTTTGCCTTCGATCCAGAGCCCTTACGGTTTTGCTGACATCTCCTCAAGGAGCATCTGTAAAACTACGCGACATCGACGATTCGAGCTCGGTATGGACGGTTATCGGACGGCTGGACGGAGAGCTGCCCATTGCTTGCCGTCCGCAACACCACGCCTACAGTAATTGGAAATCGGGGTCAGGATCCCGGCGGCCGGGTCGTGAAGAAGACCGTTCCCTTACATGTGCGTTGTGGTGGTCTACACGATGAACTGGATCGGACTGGGGCTGCCCTCAAGCGGATCCTGCCCTACCTAGGGGGTCCAGATGCCTCCCGCCAGGGGCTCTAAGCAGGCATCGTTCTGTCCATGGCCCTTTATGAGGCGCCGGTATGGGCACCGTCACTGCGAAAGCTACCGGCGGCCAAGCTGAAAGCATGCCAGGGCCACCCAGATGGTGCGGGGATACCGCACGGTTTCCCGCGAAGTGGCGAGCCTCCTTGCTGGCCTGCCACCATGGGATCTGAAGGCAACAGTCCTTCCACGCATGCATGATTTACGCGTGGAGATGCAACGCCGGGGCAAAACTCCATTGCCGCGACAAGTCGCGGTATGGCGGACAGAGTTCCGGCGGAATCTCATGGTGGAAGCGACTATCACATCCCATTGCTGGGCACGCCATAATTATGGCGGTAAATCCCCTCTTTGAGGAGTGGCTGGAAAGACGTCACGGCGTCCTCACCTTCCGCATGACGCTGGTCCTCACCGGTAATAGTAAGTTCGGGAGGTTTCTGCATCGGATTAAGGTGGAAGAAACGACCGGGTGTCTGATGACACAATGATTTGTGTGAACCGCCCGGATGAGACGGTGGAGCATACGGTAGAGGTGTAAGTCGGCGGCAAGGCAACGAACTTTCGCGCCGGTCCCTGGTACAGGCCATGGTTTGGAGCGAGGAGGCAGGCGAATGGCAGGTGGTCGCCTCCTTCTGCGAAACAGTAATACTAGCGAAGGAGACAGCCACACGCACGAGGGAACGGCCCGAACGCCCCAGCCGCCGGAATCCCGACCCTAAATTCCAGCCAATGTGGACGTGGGCTTGCGGACGGCAAGGAATGGGCAGCGACCGAGCCCGAGTCGTCGACGGCGCGTAATGATCCACGTGCGCCTCAAGAAGATGTCAGCAAAACCGTAGGGGCACAGCAGGGTCGAAGCTTACTGGGGCCCTTGGGTTCGCTTCTGAAAGGAAAACCTTGAGCCCTGGAACGAAAGGTAAAGAAGGAATATAGGAGTCGATTTTAGTAAGTAAAAATCTGACACACTCTCACGCTCCGCCCAAGTGCGCGAGAAATCATTGGATGATTTCCCACCCAAAACGTAAAGTGTCTAAGCATTTGAATTTTAGTAAAAGGAATACAGAAAGTCAATAGAAACAAAATTTACAACGCGACCGAAGTAATGACATCAGCACTAACTCTAGGAAATTTGGGATAAATTTGTATGTGTTCCGTAATACTAAAAATGATGAATGAAAACTTTATGTTTTTCCAATTTTTTTTTCTATAATTTTAACTTGATAATATAAGCTATGTTCCTACGGAAACAATATTAGGAATATTGTTTTTTATAAATACAGAAAAAACAAAATGAAAATATGCCATTTATGCTATAAAAATATACGAAATGAAATTAGCTTAAATTTCGTTTTAAGTATTTAAAAAAAAGAAAATCGTAGAAACCTAGATAAATATTGTCTAAATCTGGAAGCTATCAGTAGCTGGTCTGATAGGTTTGGGGTGTCTGTAAACCCCTCAAAATGTCAGGCCATTGTTATTGGTAGCTCACGCATGATGGGTAGAGTAGCGGTTAGCTCTCTTCCTCCTATTGTTTTTAATGGCGCCGTTATTCCTATCAGCCCTAGTGTAAAGGATCTCGGTTTGCAACTAGACTCGACGCTTGGCTGGCAAAGTCAAGTTGCTAGTGTCTGCCAAAAAGTCAACGGCACTTTGCGGTGTCTGTATCGTCTGAGAAACTTTTTACCTGCAAAGACGAAGACAATGCTTGTGCAGACTCTGATTTTCCCTATTATAGACTATGGTGACGTGTGTTACTTTGACCTGAACTCGGTCTTACTGGATAAGCTCGATAGACTCCTTAATAACTGCATCCGATTTATATTTAATTTGAGAAAATATGACCATGTGTCGAACTTCAGGTCTGAGCTCAAATGGTTGCCAATTCGCCAGAGAAGAACTTTGCGCGCTTTGACTACACTTTTCTCTCTACTCAACTCTCCCACGCCTCCATCCTATCTCATTAGTCACTTTCAATACCTATGCTCTTCACACGCAAGAAATCTGCGTTCTTCTAACAATCTCCTTCTGCTCTGTCCTTCTCATACTTCTGATTTTGTCCATTCTTCCTTCTATATACAGTCCATCCTTCTGTGGAATGCGCTTCCTCTCGATATCAGGACGGCCGAAAGTCGATATGCATTTAAGCGGAAGGTGCGGAATCATTTGCTCCATCAATAGCAGAATCGTCTCAAAACTTCTTTCGTTACTTTATATTAATATATATGTATATATATTATATCAAATATATATGTATGTGCATTTTAATTATATGTATATATTTTTTTTATGCTCTTGTTTTTCGTGTAAAATTTTCTTTTTATGCACCTACCATATTGTCTCTTCACCACCCTAGGTTGACTGGTAGAGAATGCCTAAGGCATTAAGTCCGCCTTTGTACTTTATGTTGCATGAAGTTTAATAAATAAATAAAATAAATAAATCCGAATATCATCATAATATGGTGGAAATATGCTCAATCTGCAAATGATTTATTTTAGTATTACGTTTGTATAGATAATTCATCCGTCACCAAGCTCTTAAGTAACTCTTTATTTTTAGTTCCCTTTCTCACCTGGTATTTGCCCAGGGGCCCCAAAGGGTAGCTCCACAAGCACACAGGTATTCAAAGCGCATGAGATGCTACTGAGAACCTAAGGTTTCATCCATCTGAAAATAAGTTATGTCAGATCGCTCTGGGATCTGAGTGTATGAGTTATGGCTCATGCGGTTCTACATAAACTCAGGTTGATAATGTTGCTGAATACCTAACTAAACAGCAGTGTGAGGTCTTTCTTGTAAAGATTATGATAATCTTCTTTTACAGGCCGAGTCGGAGGAGCCAAAGGTTCCTGATGAAGATGCCTGGTACACTGTTGGGATCGTGAAGGGGAACTCTTTTACGGTAATTGTTGCTGTAAATATATATTCTCTGACGTAAAATCAAGAATCGAGTATTGTGGAAATAAACCTTGAAAACCGAATTTTATTCTAAGACCCGATGTGTTATTTTCATGTTTCTTACCATAGTATTGTATTTTATTTCTAGGTCCAGAATTACATTTCTGATCCAAATGTAGACCTATCCAATTTGTCTCTGGACAATCTGCCGGATCTGACTGGTCTTCCTACAACGGCGCTTGAACACGGCACAGCGTACAAATTCAGGATTGCTGCCATTAATTCCTGTGGGCGCGGCGAGTATAGCGAAGTGAGTACAATTAATTAAAGCTTTTTTTGTGAAGAAATCCTTATGTAAATAACCTTCATTTCAGGAGAACTACATACACTTGAGTCAGGGGACCAGGGTACATGTGGATATAATGTCCAGCGTGCCCCACCACCTAGTGCGGCTGCTTCCACAACCGCGACACGACATTTACAATCTCGCCCAACTGATCTGATAAAACTTTTCTTTTTTCATAGGAATCAGCATTTAAGACCTGTTTACCTGGTTTTCCTGGCGCACCCTCAGCCATCAAAATATCAAAGTCAGTGGAGGGCGCACATTTGTCGTGGGAACCGCCACAAGTGGCCGCGGAAGGAATATTTGAATACTCAGTCTATCTAGCTGTACGATCTACTACACCATCAAAGGTAATTTCCTAGATTTACTTGCTTTTTTTAAAAAATTGACAGATTAGATGTTCTTAGGTGTTATTTGATTAATTAGGCCTTAAAAATTTACAGTTTGAAATATGGATTATTCAAGCAGTACTAAATCAAAAAAAAATGTACAGCATGATATTCTAGTAATGCATAAGTATATTTTGGTTTAAGCGGCTTCAAAATGAAATATAGAATAGAATAATACTTTAATATGAACACATTGAGAGCAGTGGTGGCCAAGTGGTAACGGCCCCGACTTACGAATTGTAGGTCGCAGGTTCAAACCCAGCCATGCGTATTACTTTGTGTAATAAATTTGTTTCATCACCATTGCTCTCAAAAACGGTGAAGGAAAACATCGTGAGGAAACCGGCATGTACTAGAACCAAAAATTCGAAGACATGTGACATTCACCAACCCGCACTGGGCCCGCGTGGTGGATTACGGCCCATTCCCTCTCCTAGAGAGAGGAGGCCTGAGTCCCAATAGTGGGAACATTAAAAGGCTGATTATGCTATGCTATGAACACATTGGATTTATTATAAAACTTATGGCTGCTGCTGTTTTCAGAACGTTAAAATTTGCCGCCAAACGACAATTAATAACTTGTCTTCTTATTCCTAGGAGCCAACAAAATCACAACTAGCTTTCGTACGAGTATATTGCGGCAAGGCGAACACGTGCGTGGTACCGCAGGCTTCCCTCAGCGCCGCGCACGTGGATTCGTCCACTAAACCAGCCATCATATTCCGCATCGCCGCACGAAACGAGAAAGGGTACGGGCCAGCTACTCAAGTCAGGTGGTTGCAAGGTATGTCTCAAAATGTCTCTCCTAGAAATTACTATATTTTTATAGTAAATTTTGTTATAAAAGGTCCTACTTTATTAGTCCCAGTCTTTTTGGATGAATCTCAATCATATTTAGAGTGTTTTAAGCTGCATCCATTTAGATTGAAAACTGTCCCAATCTAGTTAGAAAAAGGGTAAGCAGATGTTGAGGACAACAGGATATTTCAAGCAGCTTGATTCTGGTCACAGAAGAAGACACGCAATGATTCGGCATTATATTTGCACGAAAAAATGATTTATAAAGCATTGTAAAAAGCGCGTTGAACTGTTGTGGGGGAACAAAAAACATGTTATCTGTTTGCGCAAAAATAATGACATTGCCAAACAAATATCGATCTTTCCTCATCATCATCAACATTATTTTAGCCGATAGACGTCCACTGCTGAACATAGGCCTCCCCCAAATGTCACCACAATGAACGGTTCTGTGCGTCTCGCAGCCATCGGATTCTCGAAACCTTCACCAGGTCTTCGGTCCACCTTGTAGGGGGCCTTCCAACACTGCGTCTTTCGGTACGCGGCCGCCACTCCAGAACGTTTCGGTCCCAACGGCCATCTGTTCTGCGAGCATACGCCCTACCCATTGCCACTTAAGTTTGGCGATTCTTCGTGCTATGTCGGCAACCTTGGTTCTCCTGCGGATATCTTCATTTCTGATTCGATAACGCAAAGAAACTCCGAGCAGCTGATAAGCTGCGCGGGATATTCCTCATTTGAAATAAATTGCCAACTTTATTATGATGGGTTCAATATTGATATTCGTTTGGAAGAGTACTGCGCTGCACTGAGCCTTGCCAGATGTGCATCGGCCCTTAGTGTTCGGCGAGAATGTAAAAGCGTGCGCGGGCTGCTTGACGCTGGACGCGCTCTTGTAACTTATGTCATAGCTCGTCTATACTTTGGGGCCGCAGTGAGTGCGCTGGTGGCGAGTAGCATCCGCGCAGAAGCGGGTAGCTAACCGCGCGTTGTTAAACATGGCTCGACTGTGGACAGGCATAACGCGTGTCTGCAACGCGCTGCCAGGCTAACCGAGTATTTAAAGGCTTTATAATGTGCGGGTGCCATTTAGAAATCAATGACTTTATTTTTTGCTATCTGCGATGAAAAACTATTCTTAGCCACTAATAACATGTTTCAATCAATTCATTAATAATCTTGTCACCAAGTTCTGAACTAGGAGCACATGCACTATGTGAATAAGAAGCTGACTAATGTAATATGTGTGTAAATTCCATAAGTTTCTAAAACTTTAACTAACAAAGACGTCCTTGCGTATAATTTGCGTGTAGAAGCGGCAAAGCGTCCTCTCAAGTCTCTCTCGTAATATGTGCATTTCAAGAGTACACATTTAAGCATATCATAGGCAAGTTAGTTGCGAATAAGTAATAAGTATTAGTAAATTTCGCTTTAATAGAGATGATATAATAATAAGCGTATATTAAATTATTGGAATTTACTGATATGTTGCGTCTTGCGGCAGTGCTTTAGAAATTGGTAGGTCCTTCTATTCGGTGAAGCTAGCCGTACTTTCAGAGTGCGCGTATAAACGTTTGCACAACCATGTGTACACTACAGGTACTGTTGCAAAAAATCAAAAGAATAACAGAGGCGGAGAGGGCGGGTCCAAGAACTCGCCGCCCGCGCACTCCACCGCGGACGATTAGCTGCGCGGGCCGCAGTCGTCGGGCGCCGTCGGTAAGCTTCGTAGATAGCCGTTGTAAATGTACACCGTTTTCCGGATTATTTTAAGTTCATTATTCATTACAATCACGTGTCGATATTGCATAATGCGCGCCGCGAATATATATTTTAATATTATGTTTTCATTCATTTGTATTGTTTTTGTTTTTGGTGGACCCAGGACTAATAAAGTAGGATCTTGTATTTTTTTATAATTTATTTATTTATTATTTTATTTTAAGTAGAACAAGCAATACTCTCTGATGCGGCCATTGTAAGAAATTACTTTCTAGTATGTTGTAGCTTAGGAGTAGAACCTTAAAAATCATATTGAGGGGAAGAGATAGCTAATTCTCAGATAAATGTTAAGATGTTGAAAATATTTATCTAAGTTTTGATAAAGAGGACCTTTCATTATACTTGTTTGTTTTCTTGAGAGGGTAGAGGGTTTTTTTAACTTTTGATACAAAACCTTGCATCTTTATTAACACGTTTGGAATTGATGTTATTTGGTTTTTTGTTTTGGCAATGCACCAACTTTATTATGTTGAAAAATTAGGTTTTCAAGTGATAACTTAGTTACTTTTTAACTGTCAATTATAAATGTTTGCTGTCGTGAATTCAATGATGAAACAGTGCTCTGAAACTTTTCTTTCCCATATCCACATTCCTCAGAAAGACAAGTTGCACTACATTGTTTCAGCAACATGGGCCAACAACTGGCGGCTAACTGGTTGCTCATTGTATCTTTATCGTCATATTATTTAATACGTTTATAATACGTATAATCAGCCTTACAGTATCGAGAACCGCTGTAAATCAGACCTCCTCTCTAGGAAAAGGAATATAATAAATTCACAGGATAAACATGACAGCTGTCACCTAGTATAATAATATGGTCTTGTTTCTGTTGGATATTTGGCTTTGTACATAATGTATACAGATTTAAAAAAAAATAGTTATCGATTTAATTAACTAGACAATTACTATTGTATTAACGTGTCCATATTATTTTACAAAAATGAAGATATTTATTTTTCAGCGAATTAATAAAGGTTACGGTACTATTTACGGTTGGCGCGGTAGCTTAATGATCGGCTGCTACGCAGCGTGTAGTGGGTTCGATTCCTACACTGAACAATTTTTGTATGGCCAGATAGTTGTTTCGGGTCTGGTTATTTGTGCATGTGAGTTTAAATGTTTGTAAATGCATCCGACCCGCTACGATCGACCCACGAACCAGGACAAATTCCCAGTGAAGGAGCAAAGACTTTTAAAGAAGTACGATATTAGTGGATGTTTTTTTGTTATCCATGTGAATGGATGGTTATCATTTATTTTTTAAATAAAAAAATGGCTAAGATAAGGACGTTGTTTTTTTTTTTCAGATATAAAATCTACAGGCGTGAAAAGGACTGGCGAAGGCAGATTACCGGGTGCTTCACCTTCCAAACAACCTAAACAAATGTTGCACTAAGTGTTGAGTTTGAGACATTTTTTAGACGTTTAATATAGACCAATACATTAGTTTGTACAGGACAACAGATATTTCAACAAGTTTTATTTAAATCAAGGTTAGTACCTAACTAACTATGTTATTTTAGCGTAAGTCACCATTGAGAGTGAAATCTCGTTTTGTCAATTTTATAAACACAAGTCTTTCACCTACCAATCCTTATACACATTTGACTTCGCCGCTTTCCCCTAGCTAGTATTAATATGTTGATTGTAAACTATAATTATATGGACTTGTTACCGTTGCCACGTCAGGCGGTAATAATAGACTGATTGATGTATAAGACGCAATGAGATGGATTGCTAAATATGGAAATGTTATTTATACACATATCTGTGGAATATAAATATGGAAATAATGACTTTATTTTTTTTAAACGACCCAGGATTTATTTATGCCTAAGAGATTTGGAAAAGATAAAATAGGTTTCTTGAGCCAATTTCACTACACACTAATTTATATGTTTCTAAAATGAATTATAGTTGATAATTTAAAATATCTATACCACTTGTTCAAGTGTAGTGAAATTGGCTGTTTAAGGATAAAAAATATACATGAATTCCATTTGGCTTTTAATACTTAATTACATATTATTGAGTACACTATACATTTGTTTCATTGCTATAAAATGCTATCTATTCAAAACTCCGGTAGGCATTCCAAAAGAAAATAAAAATACAAATTATCATTATTATTATTTTATACCTTTCGTTTTATAGAAAATTTCCTATATTCAAGATATTTGCGTTTTATCATGATATTAAAGCAGTATCACTAGATTTATTATTTGGACAAGTTATAATTTTTTTATTGTGATATAGGTTCGCTTGACACTTGTAGACAGTGTAGAACCTTGGTTACTGAAAAGAAAAATATCATATTATTATCAAATTGGTACTTAACGCTAACAATAGTAATATTAGAAGCAATAAAATAATGCCTTACCAATGAAGTAGTTCCGAAGAGTTTGTACCATCCTATGACGATATTAGAAAGGTTTAGGTCATCGAGCATAATCTGCGCCACGCCCATGAATACCTTTTTACCCTCTATGCGTCCATAGTCGCCCCATACTGTCACCTGTAAGTGCGAACAGTCGATTTATTCATTGTTTCAAAGGTTAATTTGAAAATAATGTAAAGGTAAGATAAAAGTGTACGATTACAAACGGCTGGACAGCGCGCGAGCGCATCGCAGCCTACAATGTTTTTTAAGAAATTGAAACAATCAAATGTCATTCGCCGGATTGCCATGACCACCTTACAAGACGTTCGTGTTGATCTGAATGAGAAATGTTAGTTAAATTTCATCCAATGTCATATTTAACCTCTTCTACTTCACTTTCCCTCAAAACATTGCAAAATGGGCTCTGTGCGGCCCAGTCGGTGGAAATCTACATTATCCAGCGAAAATTAACTGCTGAGAGCTTCATTCCTGCTGTCGGCTATAACGAATGAACACCAAACAATGGTCGTTGATGTGTGCGTCCATTGACGACGCCAGTGAAGGAAGAAAGTTGCTTTCTGTGCTTTCTTGCGGCGTGCAGGAAAAGTAGGTGGTCGATTTTATCGACACCCTCGCGATGCAAGGCACCAATACGTATAATTTAGTATTTACACAAACATACTTGCTCTACACTAATTATATATATATATATTATATTATTTGTATTATATGCAATTTATTAGTTTATGTATTGTATATATGTAAATAGTACACCACGATACAATAAAGAATATCTATCTATCTATCTATCTACACGCCAAGTGCAGTGCCAGTATGCCAATACGAAAATATTTGGATTAATTATTTCCGCTATGCAAAAGTAACTTAGCTCTCATAACTATAGGTTGACTATTAGGAAATGCCCAACGCATTAAGTCCGCCAACTGAAGCCAATTAAAATACAAAGTGTTTATAACAGCTCACCTGCAATACGCAACCTTTGAAGTTTTCTCTAAAGGTAAGCGTTTGTTGGTAAAGCGGGTCGAGTGTTCGGCGAGCCGTGCTCGTCTTAGCTTTAGCGATACAACGCTTGCCGCTCACTAGGTACACTTTAATGTATGGCGCGGGCAGGGTTCGTCTGCCTGGCTGGGATACCAGGCCTCGGGCTCGGATTACCTCCACCTGAAACAACACCAAGTCTCTTTACAACTATAAGAACACTGAATTCTACATGGATGAAACCTGGGTAGGTATATTTAACTGGTGAGACTTGGACATGTACTATGACGTTTAAAGTAAGATTGTTTCATTCTTATTTCCAGTGTGGGTAAGAGATGGCGCTAGACAACCTCTATAGCTGTCTCTTACCCACACTGAAATGAGAATGGAACAATCTTACTTTGAACGTCATGGTAACCCCCTTGTTCGGATTACATGAATACTGGGCTAACTTGTACCATTGGCCCGGTACGACATGAAATAGTTCGAACGAACTCCTCTTTGGATCAACGTCAGTTACACAACACACCCAGACCCAGAATAACTACCTGTAGGCCATACAGATATTTATTCGGTGCGGGAATTGAACCCGCGACACGCAACACAGCAGCCAACGGTCAACCACTGAGCCAACCGTGTCATCAAACTGATGACTGATCTAAAACACCGAGAAGTATGCTGTAAGTTGTGCAACAGTATTAATAACGCTAAATAATCTGGACCCTAAAGAATGTTGTTTGTTAACATAAATTGTTTTTTTTTTTTTTGTATTTCAACAGAATCAAGCATTAACCTCAAGGAATCCTTTCTGGTAACACATAGACAGTTGAACGTCGCCCTGCGTGGGCGCACCGAGCAACTGTCTCCCGACCAGTTGTCCTGGACCTAAGCCGTCGATGAAGTCCGATAAGCCACCACCGTCCGAGCCAGAGCCTCTCATACCAGGAGACCATCTAAAAACAGGTATCATATTAATTTATAAACCTAACTTATTATCAAGTAGACGTAAAGAACTGATGATATCCAGTATTTTCAAAGCGGTTTCCTACACCCCACCACTGGATTAGGGTGCTTCGATTTTGGCACAATGTAATAATTTTACTATAAGCAATACCTAATTTATAAACCGATAATTTCAAAGTGTAATGAATTAAAACCAATTCACAAAAATGATTAAGTAGGTATTAAAATAAATGCAGTTTAGTGATTGAAAATAGTTTAAAATAAGGTGTAGGTAGGTATCACATAAAAGGTAAATGTAATGTAATAATAAAAATGTTGACCAGACCTTTTAGCCACTACCAAAGGAATAGTTATAAAAAAATAAAATACAACATTTACAACATTGATACAATAGTGAAGAAGAGGGCGGTAGTCGTTCGGATGCATCGATTGGTAAAGTTAAGGCAGAGCACGTGGATTCCAGGAACTAGGTTCTAGTAGTATCAAGACATCTAACTAGTAGATGTAATTGTGTAAAGGTGCAAGAAACGCTAGAGAATGGTCTGCATCTATTAAGTAGATAAGTAGTAGATTTAATAGTGAATTAAAGATTAAGTCTATGAAGGTAATGTTTAAGAAAATAATAGTAATGAAGTTCGGTACACAATCCATTTCTATTCTAACCTCGTATCAGTCTATCTACAATTTTATATCTTTTAATTCAAATCTGTGATGTTTTATGTTTCTAATTGACCATAACCAACACCACAACCAACCTTTTCTCTTCATATATCTCCTCCCTTCATTGTAAGTAAAGAGACCGGTATGTGTTAGATTTCAGTCACCCTATACGCGTAACGTAACGGAATATGGAAAATGACTAGTGATTATTCCGGTGAGACATGCATGATTGTTAATGTAGGTATGTGTGTACATCGATCAGATAAAAGTTTGTGTAACGGACCAAAAAAATAGTGCATACATCATAGGCTTTCAGGCAACATTTATCATTCAATCACAATCGTGCATCATGAATGCAGGAACGCTTCGTTCTCGAACGACGTCTTCGTCTGCCCGCCGCTATGTGACTGAAAATGTTAACAAACGTCGGACACGGAGGGCGTGAACACACCGGATATAATATAATATGTAGCTGTTTCATGTTACCTACTTAACGAGAGGGTGCGATGCCTATGCAAGAGAAGACACGTGCGTGCTGAACAGAAAAGATGAGTGAAACACCAATATAACTGGAATCATGCTTTGACAAGACGAAAGGCACACAGAGAGGGGCAAAGTATGTAGAAGACGAGCAACATCGAGGCGCACATATAAAAAATGGAACTCTGCAGGCAGCTGGCGAACTGCGGCTTAAAACGGAGCGGCCGAAGGCGACTTACGAGGATCCCTCCGAGCTAGATATGGACACGAGGCTGGTGGCGCACACCTCGTGCGAGCGCTTGAAGGCGGTGGTGGTGGTGCCGGAGCGCTTGCGTCGCGCGCCGCCGCCCTCCGTGCGAGACGCGCGCGCTAATACACCCGCAACATACATTTATTACCCGTTGAAAAGCACATTACACTACTTAGTTTGGATGTCATACCTTTGCGAAACATTGCATTCATTTTGAACAACGGAGCTTTAACAATTTCAAACCTGAAGGAATGTTTAGTTTTTCATTATTGGTGATGGCTACAAGTTATTTCACATAGGTATATAATTTAATATTTTGTGAGTTACCGTAGTGTATTCCATTTTCCAGTAGCAGATATTAATCGAGCTAAATGCGGTTATTTACATAGATTTATCACTAAATTAGGTATATTAAAATTTCTGGATGGCCAATCAATGTAACTTAGACATTAATAATATGCATGGAGAGAAAATAGGTATAGATCTATTTTAAGGTTGGGTTAAAACTAAATCTTGAGCGTTATAAGTGTACATTATAACTAGTTTCGTATCACAAGACTTGATGAAAATTTAAACACTGAAATGATTTAAATTGAATTGGTCGATTTCCGAACACTTTAGGAGTACACATATTTGTGACAATTAACTTCCATTTTATTAATAAAAAAACATTTACCAAATAAAGCTCTACATTAGCTGACTTACATAAGCGAACATTGCACATTTATTTATTTCATGACTAACATGCTGTGTTTTATAAGTAACCATATTAAATATATTAATGCAGATGGCCTCTCTGTCGTTTCTCGGAGACCTTCATAACATGGACCAGTAATACGCGAGTGAGCTACCGCCCTGGGCGTGTGCACTATTGTGTCAATGTCGTCAGTGCCGAGCACTGCGAACCTGTCTTCGTCGTTCTCGCTTGAGGCTGAAGAGGCCCGTGACACTCCTCCCATACCACCTCGCATTTCGGGCCCCACTTCCTCGCTCCGTTGCACCGTAAACGAATTTTTTCCACGTTTACCAAAACCTAACCTCCGTTTTCGTCCTGCGATTATCGTACCAACACTTGAATTGTTTACTAAATTAAAATAAATATAAACCTTTGTTAACATTCAAAGGCCCAAAAAGCATTTCAAAGTTAATACCAAAAGTCATTATGATTGAATTCACCTGTTGCTGACAATTGCGAAGTGGAATTGCTCTTCTTGCCCATTCCAGGACCAAAGTAGTCTCGAGGTTCCGCCTTCAGAAGCACATCGTCAGTGGCGGGCTCCAGTTCGCCCGCCCCACCCAGAGCAGTGTCGCTGAGGCTGCCGTCTTTGGTAAAAGTTACACCTTATTTTGAAATGTTAGTTTTAAGTTTCAAACCACCTTTATAATATCCTATAAATTACCTGCTTTTTCATCTGGCGGCACATCTGCGTTGCTCAGACTTCGAGTAAATTGTCCGCGGCGCGACTCTCGTCTCTCCAGGGGTTGTTGTTGTTGACTGCCGCCATTGCTGCGACCATTCTCTCGTCCACCGTAGTCATTACTGCGCTTAGAATTCCGTCGGTGCGCAGGTTTTTCACGTTTTTTCGATTGTTTTTTATAAAGGTTTATATCACGTCGTTGATATTGCGGTTCAGGTGCCGGATGCGTCGGTTCAGGCGTAGCGCAGGCAGTCGGTTCGTCCAAGGTAGAGGGTTCCGTCGCCGCGTCATGAATGTTTTGATGAATGTCATCAAGTGGCAGGTGTGATGCGACGGGAGTGAGCGCACGACGGGGCGAGCCGAGGTTCGGGGGAGAAAGAGCAACAGACAAAGAATTAGCCATAATACTAAATTCTCGATCTAGATGATATGTCGCTGCTATAGAATACGACCGGGTGCGAGCTTTCTTAATAATGGAAGGCAAAGGTTTTTTGAAAGAGAAATCGATACTGGATTGCGGGGAAAGGGAGTTGGGTGAACGATATTCTTGGAAGGTGGGAATTTCGTTAATACTAACGGTGTTACCGTTCTTCTTTTTATCGCCAGCTTTGGACTCGGTAGGCGAAGTATTCTTTGAAGTTATACTCATTCTCTTAAACATGTTTTTTATTTGATCGGGTGTTGATAAATCTTGGGGTGAACTTGAACGTGAGCTTTTCAGTATCACCAATGAATCAGAATTTCGTCTTCGCTCGATTTTAGGTTCATCTACTTTTACCGGTATGTCGGCTTTGGGGCTTTTAATTACTTCTTTAATTTTATTAACTTCCAAAGGTTTCGTTTGATTAGGACTTTTTTGATCATAATTGGTTTTCAAATCGAGTGACAGTAATTTTTTTCGACTAGTCTGAGATACAGTGGGATTAAACTCAGTAAAGTTTAGAGATTGACGTGAATCAGATGCTTCGAACGACTGAGTCTTATTTGATTTAGTGTGCTGCTGGTCCAAACTATTCTGCTTGTCGATATTTACGTGGATTGTGGTTTCAGCTTCACTGCCTTCGCTATCATAACCGTGATATTGAGAATATGTCTCTTGTTTTTGTATCAAATCTATATTATTAATACTTATTGTGGCATCCTGATTTGATTCTTTACTTGTTATATTAGTAATTGGAATTTCAGGGAGTAATCTTACGAGTGGTTTAGGTAAACCTTCTACGTTTGGGAGTCTTCTTCGTCTTATTCCTTCGTCTAAATCCATATTAACATGCGGTTGAAAATTATCTGTAACGAGGCTCAAAGGCTTCTCTAAGTACCAGTTACTAAATTCAGGTTGGACTTGCACTTTTTTTCTGCTACGATGCATGAATATTTTAGCTTGTGTCGGAACTGGACCGTAATAAACGTTTGCAGGCAATGTTCTTTGTTCTCTATTTATAGATATGGTTGTGACAAGAGATGGTCTCGTGTTACGGGATAGAGCCATGTGAAAGATGTAATCTTTATTGTTTTCGGTAATTTTATAGGTATTGGTATATACAGGGTATTCGGGGCAGCTGTAACTTCGTTCATAAGCGTGCCGGTGGGATCGATCTCTTGTGCAGGAGCCGGCGGAGCGGCTGCGAGCGAGGATACGGCGCAGGCGTCGGGACGGGCGCGCGCGGAGCGGCGGAGGCGCCGCCAGCGTGTCGGCGCGCAGCCGCCGCCGCAACGCGCGCTCCGCGCCCACGGGGATACTGATGTGCGGCAGAAGCCGGGGAGCGGGACAATCAGTACGGCGGTATCGGTATGGAGGAGGGACAGGGGTAGCACTATCGCAAGAAGAAGATGTACTGTGAGGAGGGAGGATTCGCTTCCGGCTGTAAAGTTATGTTAATAATAACTTTATACTTTAACTTCTTGAGATTGGACCTATTAGCAGTAAACCAACATATATTTATTGTAATTTGCGTCGTGAGACACAGGAGTGTGGTGTCGTACCTGAGCATCCTGGTGGGTCGGGGGCGCTCGGACTGCGTGCTGAAGGCGCTGGACGTGACAGAGGCCACGGACTCGAGGTCGGAGTCCTGCGCGGCGGTGTCGGGCGACAGTCGGCGGCGCGGCGCCCAGCCCCCCGCGCCCGCTCCGCCTCCGCTGCGCGCCGCCAGCTCGGAGTCGGACAGTCCTGCGTAATGTCTTTCCCACCCTACATTATAATTGCTCTCACTGATATAAAAGTTTAATAATACATGTTTTTGCTTTGCTGTTTCTCTATTATGTGCGTTCGTGAAAGATTACACATTCATTTCGTTAAATATATATTTAGGTATACGTAAGTCATTAAACTAACGATTGGGTATCTACTATTGTAAGCGTTTTATAATTATTCTAAAAAGCACATTTATTGGAATCACACGGTTAGCTGCCGTGTTCTCTGACGTTATTAAGATATTTTGTTTATTTCAAGGGTAGTGTAGGTTTTCGGTGGTTCCTACAAGAGTAACTAGGACACGGTGACACAGTGTGAAGTGTTGGAAAAGCTGACCATACACGCGACGGTATACCTGACAGTGACACCTGCGCTGACCATGTATGTGGCAAACGACACATTGAATGCATGTGTCGTTTTATTAGTATGTTATCTGTCAGGTACACCAGTAGATGCACGGGCACATATAGAGTGGTGATTACTGGGGCAGGGCAGCGTGTATTGACCTTGTGGCGTGCTGCGGTACGTGAGTGTGGCGCCAATGTGATGCGGGGCGATCCACTTACGTTCCTCTAGGTCCGCAGACACTTGCGCGCGCACTGCTCTCTGCCCCCCCTGCGGAAACATTATACGTTTAGCTCTGTACTGATCTTGTTCTTGACTTGATTTTGTGTAATAGATCTCGATGTGATTTGAGGCCTTGAAAACAAAATAAAGATTGAAACGGCCTTATTGGTAAGGATTACGGCTCTGGCCTTAATGCCTTCTACCTAATTTCGATAATGCTGCCGTTTTTTGTTACTAAGTTAGTTTTAAGAAAATGGAAGCAAATATTAATTACATTTCGAAATAAGTACCTGGTGATGAGGTATTTGTGGCAGTTGTCGTTTCTTGGGACTAGTGGTGGGCGTGGCCGTTGCTGAGCGCGACTGGAAGCGCGGCGCGTACGCGTGTGTGGGCAGGCGTGATCCGTCGCCGCGGTCCTCGTTCACTGCAAGACCACATCACATTGCTTTCTCATCCACACCTAACTCCTACTAAATCTTACAACACATGCCATTGAAACTTTGATTTTTATTCATATCAGAAGAGTACATTCAAAACAAACAAGATATTCTTCGAAACATACAAAACAAGTACAAACTTACGAAGGTTGCCTTTGAAAGATAAATCATTCATTAGGTTATTAGATTTAGAATGACATGCAATTATTTATTAAATATGATATGGATTACATTATTATTCATTAATTAATGCGCTGTATTCATAGATTTGCTTCCATACTAATATTGAACTTGAAATTTCAGAATCAGAATACAACGCACGATAAACACCCATAATGGATAGCGTGCTCATATCAGGTAGATAAGGACAAGGTCAGCGGAAGATGCATGAAATAAAATTAAAGTGGAGAGAGCTAGGAGGTGAAACAGTAAGTGGCAGTAAAGTGGTGATGAGCGGACGCGGCGAAAGAACGTGCGTGTCTCGACGACAGTGTTCCGTGCGGGGTCGGATCCCGCTGTCATTGCGACGTCCACGGACCAATCGGAAAAGAGTAAGGAACGCCGACGGAGCGGTGTCGGCGCCCATGATTGGTGGGTAGAGTGTCGGCGCCGAGCGGCACCTGTGTAGCGCCAGTCGCGGTCGTTGGGCGGCGACAGCGAGCGGCGCGGCGACTTGCTGCGCGCGCGGGCCGGCCGCGCCACGCCCGCCGCCGACTGCGAGCGCGCCACCGCTCGCACGCCGCTCTACAACACCAGCCCGACAAGTTAGCCACCACCTACCGACTCAACTGAGGTCTCATTTTTAAGCAGTCACATATCTTTTGCTTGAAGAATAAATAAGGCGGTTTGACATATTTTTCACATAAACGCTGTCAAACCGTTTTTATTTCAAACAAAATTTAAATGACCATTAAAAAATAGACCCTTTGTATATTATATCTACAATCATCAAAGTGGGTATAATAAACTGATGAGTAAGCCTGCATTTGCGTTTGTTCAAACAAAATATTAAAAAAAAACTATGCTTTGTAGACTATTTTTAATTAGTAAATGAATGCTACTACGACTACGCAGTGTTCTATGACTGTAGAAAAAACGTGAAAGGTACGTGGTTTATTTGTTGGAATACCTGTTGTTAAGACATTGTGTCCTGTAACTGTGATGCTAGAATTGTACTTACGTCAGTCGTTACAAGTCATGTCAAATTATTGGGCAAGCATGCGCCATTTGTCCACAGAGGAATACTGATAAAAGTTTCTCAGGGAATTTGTATCTGGAAGTCATGCAAATAACCATATTTATTTGTTACTAAGTGGGATTCGAACCCATAGAACGAGATAGGGTCTAAGAACCTCAACATGCGGTCAAGAAAGTTTAACTTGAGTAAGGTGGTTATGTTAGGTGTCGTGTTATAGTTGGGACAACTCACGCGTTCTCTGGCCATGTCGGCGCGCACCCTGCCTGCTGGAGACATGTCGCGCCGGCTGGAGCGGGCGCCGTCCATATCCATTCGCTGTGAAGAAAAATTAGACGCTACACTACAATACTAGGCGTTCGTTTAACTGAAACGGTTTCAGTAACCGAAAGGGGGTTAGGGGGGGTTGTTAATGCACGTCAACCATCGCCGCTGTAACCAGCTAATTATGGCACCATGTCAGTGGCGGTTCTTTCATACATGCCGAAAAGCCCGGCATGCCTTACTAAAATGCTCGATAGAGAATCAATATCAAACCCGAACTATTTAAAAGTTCGCGCGCTTAATTCTTATCAAAATAACACAAAGTATCTACCGCCACACTACTACACATCGCGATTGTTCGCGCGCAGAGTTTCGCATTTGCAGCATCTACATATTCTCATAGCTATCTCGCTTACACGCACCGGCTTTTGCCGGGCTTTCAAATACTATCTCTGTATCTTTCGCACCTATGGCGACGTGCCGTATAACGAGTTAGGACCTTTTGCGTCTACAAATCGATCAGTATGGAAGATTTAAGCCGGGCATTCGTATGAAGTTGCTCGCGTATGCGTGACCTTGTCACCTTGCCAACTCTGCAGTGTTGCCGTTTTAGCGACGTTGTGTGATCTTGGAGATTTTTAACGAGTTTGGAAACTTTTTTTAAGATTTAGCAACAATAAAAACTAGCGACTTTTTAAAACAACGAAATTAAATATTCAAGCAACATCTTAAAAATAAAAAATTTGCGACATCTAGCTAGATTTTTCATATACCTGGCGACTTTTTTTTGCCTAAATGACAACACTGCAACTCTGTTTGCAACTCACTTCAGTTTTATTTACTTGAGTGGAAAATAGATTATTTTTTGTTGTTTGTTGTTTTTTGTGTGTTATCTTAGATTTTCTCAGTGATACAATTGTTTTGGTGACTTACCTACAACAATGGAGGCAATTGTACCTTGTGAGGATTTAAAATGCGTTCTAGTTTTGATTGGCGAAGATAAGGTAAAATCTTTAAACTTTGCTCAGAAAAAAACAATTAATTTCTTCATTAAAACCGACGCCTAATCTGTGTATTCCTCAGACTAGTAAATCGCATAAACGAAAATTTAATAGATCAGTGTATAAAACTAGTTGGATTGTTGGCTGTTCGCACACTAATAAGTCGTATTGCTGGTGCTGCATATTTTTTCGAATGAAGATTCCGTTTGGAATACATCTGGTTATAATGACAATTATCACTTACATTTTCCTACAGAGGAATTAGATTCATTATTTGACATTTATGCAAACTATTTCGACAAACAAACATTAAAAAACCAATTGATTTGCTTGTATTCTAGTCCTGATCTGAAAGATCGTAATTTTTTCGAATTAATTGATTTCATTCATGAGAATAACCTCGAAGATGCCTTTCCCGAGCTGTTAAAGTTAGCGTATCTTGTTGTAACTATTCCGGCTACAAGTTCTTCCGCGGAACGTGTATCCATACCTATCTGAGAAATACACAAGGTCAAGAGCGTCTTTCCGAATTATCAATGATAGCTATTGAAAAACAGTTGTTGGTAGAATTCAAACGTCACCAACATGTTACTTTGATGTAATTAAATCATTAGACGATTCTAATTAGAATATAAATAATTTATTTAAATTCCTTATTACATTCTATCTAGCTATTTTTTAACTTTCGTTTTGTAATTTTCTGTTGTTTTTTTTTTGTCTGTAACCTGTTAGTCCCGTTACAAAGCAAGTAATTACTTACGAGAAAATTGCGATGATACATACGTAGGTACCTACCCACAAACTCAGTCGAAAACTGAACTTTCTTTTTTTGAAATCGGTTAAAATTTTATTAGGCTTGCCTTATTTTGAAACTCTAGGCACGCCACTGCACCATGTCAAGGTGTGTGGGTAGAACCCTCCGCTGAATTTGTCGTTTTTGAGGAAGACTGGTTTTGTAGCGCCCTTAAAACTTTGTGCGATATTAACGGCCGGGTACTAAAGTTAAGAATTGCTGAAGTGAAATGGAAGAGAGCAAGGTATATTGCTCGCAGAAGGGGTGGTTGAAGAGTCTGGAGTGATGACTGCGTACCGGGAGCCGCAGCGTTGAAAGTCCTCCCACAAGATGAACTAATGACGTGGTGATTTCGCTGGATGCGATGTCTGTCAGACGATGAGGTGATACTCTAGTACTGGACGTCATCCATCTGAAATATGTTGGTCATTTACACGATACTCACGTCATGTGGCGGCGGCGGACTGGAGCTGGATGCGAGGCTGGAGAGCGAGTGGTGTCGCCTCAGGTCGCACTCGCTTGGCGTGTCGGAGTCGGACAGGCGCGACGTGGACGTGGACGGCGGCGACAGGTGCTCGCCGTCCGCCTCATCCTCGCGGTACCGCTGGTAAATTCACATTGGATTAGCTATTATTTGTGAAGCTTGTTCATTTCGTAGATAGTATACAGTGTATGTAGTGTACATGTGTAGCTTTATGCTGAGCGTTCGGCCGTTTTGCGCGGATGTGACGCACATCTTCCCTATCAATTGATTATGTTTGTTAACTAGTTTTAAGATTGCGACATTTCGTGTGAATAAACTGTTTTTCTTTCTTTCTTTCTTTTACATTACATGTTTCATTGTAGGAATTGGGCGCAGTAATCTGTTACGTTACCGCAGCGACTGTAGCGATTTTGAGGTCCTCAGGAAAGGTAATTTCAGATACTCCAACAAATGGGACATCGTTTGGAAAAGAGCACCGGATTCTAGCTGTGCGTAAATGGAGTCTAATATCAATATAATAGACTGTGCCGATATCCACGACCTAATTCGTCAAGCTATTTTGCTGGTTTGATTATTTTATTAAAATTAATTGGTAAATGAATCGTTTAAGTTACGTATGCCTTTTCTGCACGTGCATATGTCACTAAACTACTCCTAAACGGCTGGAACGATTTTGATGAAATTTGGTATTCTTCTTCTTCTTCCTCTATGCTACTTTTTATCTGGCTTCGAATTCAACTTCGCGTCCGCTATAACCGACATTCATGCTGACGAAGTCGTTGACAAAAACTAGTAGTAAAATGCAGTTAAGAAGTGCAAAATATCACAAAAGAGAAAATAAAATACTTACGCTGAAGCTTCCCATCTCCTCGTGCGGCTTCAACGTGTACCAAGTAGGCTCGTGGTTCATCACGATGTTGTCCAAATCCAGGAGAATTTCTCCGAGGAAATCGTTTGGGCCATAACGATTTAAGTCCCACACGGTTACCTTTAAAAATATTTTTTTATTATTTTTCTTAAGATACTTAGCTTACCTTACGTACTTAGAATTCAAAAGTTGCTTTATTTAGGTTCAAAATCAACGAAACACTAAGTTGTGCCGTAATAAAATGCGTCAATAAATAAGTAGTTACGATTCGAGTATATGATTAGGGTTTCTGTGAAATTAAGGCTAGCAATATATTTACCTCCAAAGTTCTCCTCTTTATATCTGTGATACGAATACCACAATAGATAAAATTTTGATTCCATCGTGGTTCTAAAGTGTTAGCTAAGGTTTTCGTTCGTCGTTTGCTCTTCTCGCTTTTGTCGGGTAGTAAGAATATTTTCGCGTAAGGACACCGAGGGGATCCGTCAGCGCGAGGCGTGAGACCGCTCGCTGACACAACTGTGACACACAGCTGAGTGGCCGTCACGTCAAAGTATATTTTGAGCTGCATAACGAAAAAACAAAATACATAATTAATAAAGTTTTATTGATTAGTATACGACACTAAAGCAGAGCAGTGGTGACCGAGTGGTAACGGCCCCACTTACGAGTTGTAGCTCGCGGGTTCAAGCCCAGCCAGGCGCATTACTTTGTGTATTTTATTTCATCACCACTGCTCTTAAAACTGTGAAGGAAAACATCGTGAGGAAACCGGCATGTCCTAGAACTAAAAATGCGAAGACATGTGACATCCACCTATCCGCACTGGGCCCGCGTGGTGGATTACCGCCTATTCCCTCTCCTAGAGAGGAGGCCTGAGTCCGAACAGTGGGATCATTATAAGGCCGACTATACTATACTAAAGTAAAACTTAATTGTCTTGTTTCCCAACAAATATCGTATTTGCGAAAGCCGCTCACTGCGGATAGGCAATTTGACCTAGTTAAGTTCTTGTTACAAAAACCTCAATAAAAACGAGTAAACTGGGATTGGAATTGCGCCAGATTAATAACATGGGCTCGCCCCTGGAACTTAGCCCGATTACAGTGACTGGCTCGCTCTCTTTAACATTTGGGACTTTGGCTACATCCGTTTGGAGTGGGGGAAGAGAATAATGGAAAGCAATTTTAATAAAACTGGGACAAACTCCTATATTTCGTTGGAGCCTTCTTAACATGTCGTCTTTATCCTATTGCTTACTAGTATACATGAATGCGATGAGACCAGTATATCCTGGTATAGATGACCGATAAATACCCAAATGAAATACAAATAAGATCATAAGGCTACAAGTTGTGTTGACTCACCTGGATGCGTCCAGCAACGTTCGCGTTGTGGTGGTTGTACCGCGCAGGGCGGCGCCGCGAGTGCACATCGGGCGAACCCGGTGACGTCACGAGCACACTCGGCTTCTCGCATCCTCCCATTACTTCCGTGTATACTTCTGCGAACGTAGAACAAACTTAACTCTTTACGGAAAAACGTTCTTGCATACCTAGAGCTAATGTTTCCAAAGGGTCTCAAGTGTCAATTCATTGATGAAAACATTCATGAAAACACATTCCGGAAGTTTAATTTCTTAATAACATCAACAACGGTCCGGACTAAGCGTTTCGCTTCGTGGTTTTTACCATGTACATCGAAGAACTGGAACAATTTGCCTGCTGCTGTCTTCCTGTCAAACTATAATTAAGTTGTCTTCAAGGCTAGAGTGAATAGGCCCTTAATAAACCAGTGGTCCTCACCATCAATGATTGCATCACTGCTTACCATCAGGTGGAATCGCAGTCAAGCACTGGTTTTTATCAATTTAAAAAATAAAATCAGCATCATCATTATTGTCTACCCTTTCCCCACCTATTTTGGGGCTTCCAGTCTAAGCGGACACAGTATTTGGTAACTGGTATTTAACCTATTTGATCTCCACAATCTAGTTGCTGGGTAATATGAAATTAAGAAAGACTCATAAAATCATGAAACGAATTTATACCATTTTTTGCCCTTTATTCTATTGTATACCAGCTTCTGCCACTGGCTAGACCCACATGAAAGTCCGAAATTAATCTAAGGGATGTACTTCCGGATTTAACAGAGTCCTATTACCTAATGTAGGGCATGGCCTAGCTGTGTGCGTTCAGCAGTTGAAGCATGATTGTTTGATAAGCATCACGACTTTCTCATTTATAATAATAGTAGTAGGAAAAAAATTTTTAGCATTTTCTCTTTTACTTAGCATGGGTAGGTTGACAGCAGGACGAAAATATGATACATATTTTCGTCCTGAGAGAAAAGGATAGCTTGAAGGACATTGTATGAATCCGACAGCTGTCACATGCACCAACCTATAGTAATTGTAGTGTAGTTAGCAACTTTATTTATGATTCGCGATATTAGGAGTTGCGCATATCTTATATGCAGCGAGGGTACCTTTATGTGCTCTCCAAGGCATTGCAGGGTTTCGCGTGGCAGTGAGTGGTCGCGACACCACCAGCTCCACGTGCAAGTCGTGCTTACTGTCGGCTACCACCGCCGCTACCTCGTCCGCGCTCCGACCCTGGAGTGGCACGCCGTTCCATTGCAGCACTTCGTCACCTAAATATTACAGAATAGTTATTACCGAAAATTGTGAACATGAACAATTTTAAATGTTGTTGAAAGATTTTGTTTATACGCAGCAACTTCCATATATTGGGTCACATTAGTGCCGAAAACCTAATCTCACCTATCCTAAGCTGTCCTTCCAGGTCAGCAATGGACCCTTTTTTTACTTTTTCCACCACTGCGACTCTCGTGCCGTCTGGCAGCAGCTTTCCCCCCACCACTTTCAGGCCGAGGATAGCCGACGAAGAGTGCGAGCTACCTTCCACGACGCTCTTTCGCAGCACCATGTGTCCGATCATCCGCGTGCCGTCCGCCGACACCTGCCAGCTCAGCGGGAACTGTCCACAACACTATCACGTCAATTCTTTCATCATCAACTTCACAAATGTTTTCCAAACTAAAGAGCTCTATAAATTATACATTTACTGTTTTAAAACTTGTACATTACAGGACAGTAATAGCTACTTCACGAAGCTGTAACACCGTGTAATTTACAAGGAAGTGCACACTCAACATAGATAGGATGTAATGCATGCTCGCCAATGCAATCATGCTACAGCCAACAATATCCGTCGAAATCAATATCGTCATAAACACGCTTCTAATATTTGGTATTAAATAAATACTTAGTGGTCTAGATAGTCAAGTATTCTACTTTAGTAACCTTTTATGTAGAGTATGTAAACGTTAGGTATCTATAAATCCTAATTGTTGTACGTGAAAACGAAAACGTGGATTTTATATTTGCTAGTCAAGTATTTAGAATGCAATAAAGACGTTTTAAAAAAATAAAATAACTAAATCAACTGTATCTGTAAACAATTCCTAGATGTTATGCATATTCAAACCGCAAACTGAACTAATAGATAAATGAATACTAATTGAAAGCAACTAACCGACACAAGTGAAGCGGTCTGTACCTTAGGGCAATCGCCTCTGTTCGAGTCTTCACTGGAGGTGAAAGTGCTAGAGGTATCGATTCCCGAGTCTTTGGTGGCGGAGTCCTGGCTGGTCTGGCGCTCGGGCTCCCAGCGCAGCGCGGCCCAGTCGTGCGGCGCACCGGACGCGTCGCGCCCTCCGCGCGGGAATGTCGCGGCGCCTTCGTGCCCATCAAAGCGAACGGTCTTTTTTCTCCTCTCAGTGAACCGTCTATTGTCTGAGGAGTCTTCCCACAAATAGGCACTCTTATACACAGCTCTATCTGGGCGCGGGCCCTCTTCTGGTGCGTACGGGCGCAGGTACGCTCCTTCGCCATCGTCGCGGGCCCGCCACCGGCAATCGGTCACTGAATCGAAGCTACGTCCACCTGACGGCCCGGTCCTCGCCACGTCGAAGGGACCGCGAGCCTCCGCCTCGTAATCGGCCGGTGAATGATTAATCAAATTGTAATAATTGTTGGCAGCCACGTTGGCGCTACGCAGATGTGGGTGCCGAACTGGAGCACATGCCTCTAGTTGTCCTAAGAATGATATCGAATGAATAACAACATTTGCCTTTTCAAGGCATTTTGTCATCGCCCGCCTCCGTTCTTGTTATGGACCCACGCGCTTGTACGCGCCCGGAACCAAAATTCGTTTATCAATAATAGGTATACTTGTTTTCAAACTAATTCGAGTTTCCTATCTTATTATGTCCCAAAAACTGTATTTTGTAAGAAGGCTTATTATTAGCTTTCATTTGAATATTTATTAAACTTAACCTGCGTGTTTCTCCGGTTCAAAATAAAGTAATTGAAAGCGGTGATCATCACGCACAAGCGGAAAGAATGTGTCAAACTTATCCGAGTAAGACAGTAAAACAGCAACAATAAAATAAAGTACACGACCACAAACAATTCTAACGGATTTATAGTAAAAAAAAATGAACAAGTACACTTCTTTTCGCCCAAGCATGCGTTTGCTTGAACCATAAATTTAGCGCAGAATCCTACTATAAAATATAATTGATTGTGTTTATTATAAAGATAAAATACCACAATTTTTGGTTCAAACAACAGAAAACTGTAAATTGAGAAGAGCATTTACTGATAAATCTTGGAATTTGAAAGAAAACATCTGGTAAGCATATTATATTTTCAACAAATATGAAATAAAAACAAATAATTGGTCTGGTTTCAAAAGAAATGTGGAAAATGAGTGAATGCTCTTCTTTTTAGATAGGAATGAAGACGGTAGTCTTCGAAGAGATAGGACGTTATTAACAGCCATCACAATTGGTTCACCAGAGAAAGAAGTGTTATACGCAACAGTAATACTGATCATCACATCTAAACTTCAGCAATATAATTACAACGCATAATTAGATAAGTTCCCGACAAAACTCGCCCTCTCACCGATAAAAATTTATTCATTTTCTCGTTTAACATCGTCTGACGCTGGCTCCTGGAACTCTCGGAACTGCTCTTATCATTATTTGTACCTGCGAACAGGGGATGGCTGGTGAGGGCCACTCGTCGCCAGATCGCAGGCGCCAGGCGCATGTCTCGAGGCGGGCTGCTGGTACCGGGCGCGTACATAGGGCAATGTGCTAACAAGCGAAACGTACGCGGTGGCGAACGATTACATATACAGTACTGGTAATGCTCCAAACCTAGCATCACACTGATCTCCTGTGTGCGAGGTTTGAAGCGTTAACACTTTGAAGTTCTCTGAAAATAAGACTGATTGAGCAAACAAGTGTTTATGTCTTGAATTGTAATAATATTCGGGCTCTAAAATGTTACAATGGAACACGATTATAATTGACTAGATGATGCAACGTGATGGAATACATATATGGATACAGATAAGTTTAGGTGCTCAACACTATCAGTTTCAGTGAGTTATATAATACTTAGATAACTAACAGTCACAATTACCTGAGGCTACTTAGATTAATGAACACCTCGCACGGAACACCTTAACTTTATCATTGCGTATAATGCCAGAGATGAACATGACAAACGTTATGTATACGGTCAAAGTACATGTACCTACTTGATGTATTTGTGGTGTAGTGTCTTGTGTAGGGTTCATAAACAAAATTAGCTTGGATGGAAGGGATCTTGTAGTGTTACAAGTGAAGGGATCGGGTGACGGGTGTGAGGCCAGCGTGCATACTTACCGCGATCACGATACTCGTCGTTCTCATCGGAAACACACTCCGGAACTTCATCATCTGAAGAGGAAGACCGAGGCGGGAGGAGGGGGTGTGACGCTGGCGTGAGCGGCAACAACTGGGAGGGGGGAGGTACCCCCGACTCGACCACTCCGTATGCAGCCTTTTGTCTCGGGTGTACTAGGTGCGGATGGGTTCTAGCTAGTCCTTCAAGTTCTCCGTAACACCTCTGCTCTTGTTGACTGTATTGACGTCGAAGAGCGCTGCCTGATCGCTGAAGTGGGAGATTTTCCTTCTCCGCGGCACTATGTGCCCTCTCTAGTTTCGGTCGTTTATCAAATGACCCGTCATGCTGTGGCGGTAGACCCCGTAGATCGTTTTCCATGCGCCATAGCATAGAATCCTGTCCAGCACTTTTGTGGATCCATTGTCCGGTTTTAGATAACAATTCTTGTTTTTTGCGGCACAGTATACATACCCAAATAACCTGTAACAACGGACACTAATCAAACATATGGTGGTAAGTATCTATTTGTTGCGGCGTTTCTTACTCCTGTAGTTTTGTGTGTATTACATCTGTGAGTTTAGGTTTGGAATATAGAATGATGGTATATTTAAATACAACATGTAACATAATAAACGCACATCCTGAAAGTAGTATGTTTGGAATCGGCTATTGAATCGATTTTAGCTGCTATTAAAATAGGTTTTATTATCATAAAATAAGTATTATTAAAATTACCTATGTATTTTGATAAATTCTTGTTAAATCTTGACTGCGTCACTAGCGAGTTTGTGTAAATAACCAACACCGTTGCGCTACCATTGTGGTGCGTCGATGCCCATATTATTTACCATTAGGTATTTATATTATTTGTACTTAGGTAGTGCATTTAAGTAAAATTCAGTGATTGTAACTTGATTTAATAATTGGGGTATATAAGGTTGTGGATTATTGCAGTTACATGTTGTACCTATCTGTCCAGTCAAATTAGACCAAAAAATAGGAGTAAGGTTACAATCATTCGCACCCAGCCGAAAATTGGTCGGATTTTTCAAAACACCATTATCAATAAAATCTAAAAAGTCCTCATCGATCCGACACCTGAAAAAAATTTACTCTGAGACAAAGGTCACAAAAACGGGATTTTGCGATTTACAGTGAAACTGGAAGTTTTATCATAAAATAGCCCTGAAAAAAATTGTAGATCCGATTATTATCTATAAAAAACGTCTAAAAACTTTTTTCCTAAGAGCCACTGTTTTTGAAATATAACGATTCAAAAGTTGAAAGAGTTGTAATCGTCACAATATGTATAAGTTCACCACGTATTTACATCACTGAGGCTATAATACAAGTAAAAATATTATTTCCGATGGTAAATAAAAAAATATTTATCATTATTATTAAAACGTAACATTAGTTACGTCTTAGGGCGGAATTCACCAATAAAACTAATCGCGTTTTAACGTTTGGCTCGCATAATCGCGTTTAGCCGCTGTCACTAGTGTCACTTGTAAAAATGCAACAAAAGAAAAATACAGACAAGTGATACTAGTGACAGCGGCTAAACGCGATTATGCGAGCAAGACGTTAAAACGCGATTAGTATTATTGGTGAATTTCGCCCTTAATGTTTACATTTTAGATTTCCAAATATTCCGGAACTTAAAGAAAAGTGGATTAGTGCAGCTCACAGGAAAAATTGGTTGCCAAAAGAGTATAGCGTTATTTGTTCAAGGCATTTCACAGCCGATTGCTTTGAAACTTTAAAAGTCGGTCTTTTAAAGTTTCAAAGCAATCGGGTGCAAAGCCGAGAAAGATAAACAGATCAAAGTATCTTGACTAGGTACGCGAGTTTATCAATATGTAGATGTGGACTCAGCAGAAGTATTACAGAATAGGCCTACCGGGGAAACAACGTTAAAAAAAACGCGCTAATTACACTACTTCAAAAATGGCGTGGAAACGTGTGCATAGTATGACGATTATCTCTTTCAGCTTTTTGAATAATTATATCTCAAATCCGCGTACCGGAAGACGCAGTGTTGGAAGGCCCCCTACAAGGTGGACCGATGACCACCGAAGGTTGCGGGAATCCGATGGATGCGAGACGCGCAGGACCGTTCTTTGTGGCGACATTTGAGGGAGGCCTATGTCCAGCAGTGGACGTCTATCGGCTGAAATGATGATGATGATGATGATGATATCTCAAAAACGGTGGCTCTTAGGAAAAAAGTATTAAGACATTTTTTATAGATAATTATCTAATCTACAATTTTTGCCAGGGTTAATTTTATAATAAAAACCTGTTTTTGTGACCTTTGACCTCGAGTATTTTTTTTCCAGGTGTCGTATCGATGAGGACTTTTTAGATTTCATTTATAATGGTGTTTTGAAAAATCCTGCCATTATTCAGTTAGGGTGAATAATTGTATCCTCTGATGTCTAAATTGACCGGACTACTATATAATCAAGAAAACAAAGAAGCACAGAATATATTTGAATTTGGTTGCAAATAGGTCTACAGATATGTCGAGAATATCATAGTGATCGTTAATAAAACCATAGTTGACCTTGTTAGAACGTAGAGTGACTTTGCCTCCGCATCTGGCGCAGCAGCGGACTCGACAGTAGTGGCACGAGTGGCCGACGCCGTCTGCAAACTTGGTCTTGAGGCAAATGTGGCAGGTGGCCGCGAGCTCTACGCCTGCCGCGCGGTGCATCTCATTCCGATTGCGGATCGTCTGTTCCAGCACCGTGACTTCATCTTGCTTACGTCTGTGGTAAATTTCAATATGATTTTTTCATATGTTTTTTCTAAGTTTATCTTCGATATCAGTTTCACCAGCAACCTTATTCAAATTTGGACTTATATACCTAATTACTTAGTATAAGTCTGAAATAGCCAACCCGCCTTGAACAAGTGTGGAAAATTTGTGCCTTTGTAAGTCACTAACAGACTGGTAATATGATTCTTTCCAATCACTGCAACATCTGAAGCTCTCCGAATCCTAGAGAAACGATTGAACTACACGCTACACTACACTCTTGGATCTCACAACGAAATTAAATTATCATTATGTTAAGTCAGGGATGTTAATCTATCCCATCCCGCTATCGCAGCTGAATCAACCACGGTGACAAACAATTCCTTATCCTTATATTTTCCAGATATTCTTTTTTTATAGAGACAAACCCACTGTACTGTCCAACCTAACCACTGCAAATTCCAAAACCCAGAATCAACAGTCGTGGCTACCAAAACGCGCTATGAATGTGAATGAAACATTTGATTCCACTGATAACATCACTGTCATGCGATGAAGAAAGATATCGCGAGGAGGACATTTGACTTGAGCAAGCGTCACCTTCACCGGTCTGATGGGCAGTCGCTCAATGTAAAACAAAGGTATTCAGCTGCACCCGGTTCAGCTGGAAGCCTACCCCAAGCTAGTTGGGAAATGGCTAGGAAGATGATAATGTATCACCGTTATATAGGCTTTCGAATACCGTAATTAGAGAAAATAGAAAGACAATGAGAGAGCTAACGCCGACGTGAATTAATATTCATTAAACCCCAAGCGATTATTGAGGTCTGTCATACAGGTCTCGAACCTATTTCAGACTCCAGCTCTCGCAAAGGTTTTTAGCCTTCAGGCAAAAATTTGTAAAATATACGTCTTGTTACAATGTACCTTTATGAGAGAAATAAATTATATTTATTATTATTATTCCATTTATTAAATATTACAACAACCTAGGGGTCTTTAAGTCAAGAGTGAATACGTTGTCTCTTGGCAAGACTACCCTATCGTTGACCATGACAACGCTTACCATCAGGTGAGGTAGTGGTCAAACGCAAGACTATCGGTAATAAAACGCTTTTATTTAATAAGTACATCTGTAAACACAATACTCCGGATTATTTTTTCCTTCAATATTTCTTAAGCCATTATCTATAATTTCCCTCTTTCTAGCCACACTTCTCTTTAACATTTTATCAATACCGTACATACACGTCACACAAAATGAGACGTTATCACCTATATTCACTATACTCTTCGGTTATAACTTTCCCATTGGGATTTAGAATTGATTAGAGTTCAAAAAAAAGTAGTGTCAGGTTCCTGCATACCCACTGCGGTTTATTAATTTATTGATTTTCACCTTTTGACAACAACAATATAATTTGAAAATAACAATACCCGGGATCACAAAAAGAAAAAAAGCAGCATTAATAAGTTGAAAATCTACTGTACCAATTATCTAAACCCAACCCCGAAATCCTTTGAAACTAATATCTCCAAAGGTTATCGAATATTTTTCGAAAACAACTTTATATTTTACTTCTACTAGGTAGATGCTATGCCTCTACTTTTCTATTATGTCACTAGACAATAAATATGTTATCCAAAATTTAAGCTATCTCGTTATGTAGGTCAAAAAGTAGGTCAGATAAATAAATTGCAATACTACGCTCTCTATGTAGGTAGGTACCTGCTAGGGCAAATTTTTGACTGTAATATTTTTTCAGCATCACAATTTAACGAATTTGACTAAACACAACAACACACTGTTTTACCCGTTACGCACGTACATATCTTTAAAACGACAACTCGATAAAATAGATACCCCGTTGTGCAATATAACGCCTCACTCGATATCGATTATATTTAATCCCGAAAGAAAACGTCTCACAGTCGGTAAACAGGTATCGTGAGGGAGAAAAACGGACGTACTTAATTGAATTATTGTATTATATATTATATTGATGCGTCATTAAATCCACTGCATGTTTAATGCGGCACTTCACACGCGCGATATCAAGCCATAGGTATCTTTGCCATTGCGAAACAGAAGCACGAAGGAATTATGTAAAAGCTTTAGAGAAGTATTAGAATAAAGCAAATGAAGCACCAAGTAAAACTGTTTATCTACGTCGATACTGAACCGTACTTGAGCACACGGCCTCACACGAGATATGTTTGTGTTCCACAGCAGGAACTGGACAACACAATAACGCCAATGACTAATTGCAGCGACGAATTTGCAATAGTTGTTAAAATACCATCCGAGTAAAACAATGGCTAGGGCTAGGATCACAGCACTTTCACGAATAACAGTGGTGCAGTACGTCGAAGTGGGTAGAGGGTGGCGTGGAGGGGGGGGCGCGGACGCGGGGTCGCGGCACACCTCATGATCTCGTGCTCGCGCTGCTCCTCCTGGCGCTGCCGCAGCATGACGCCCTCGATGATGGCGCGCTCCTCGGGCGTGAGGTGCGATAGGTCCGGCATGTCGGCCATGGCGCGGGGCCCTCGCGCGCGGGCCCGCCGCGTGCTGCGGTGCTGTGCCCGCGGCGCGAGCTCGGCGCCACTCCACTCGGAGGTTTATTTAATAATGCCGGGCGGGCCAATGGCGCGCCGCCGTGCTCTGACGTCAGCACGGCTATTGATCGCGGCGGCAGGGCGCGCCAGCCCCCCCCTGCCGGTGCGCCCCGCGCCCCTCGGCCCCACGTACATGCGTGCGCATATCAACTATGCAACGATCTATGTACACATCTGTACTCACCAGCTGCTTACATCTAATTATTAACTCTGAGATTCAAATGTTTCGAGCCGGTATCGGTGGTCCACAAATTCAAGCAATAGATAAAGCAGGACGAGTAGGTGCCACATTGGACGTGTCAACTATGTTTTTACGTTTACCAAGTTAATTTAAACGGTGCCCGTGTAAGAGCTACATTTAGTAAATTACTACTAATCATACGACTTTGGCAGTTGAAGTCCGTCAAGGCAATGACTTGAGCAAGCGACTGGTGAGCTTATAACTAAATTTGTCGCCTACCTGAGCTTGGTGGTGAGTGCCTAATATCAAATTAAAACAGTTGACAGTTACAAATATTGTCACAGTGAAAGGAATAAAATTTTAAACTACACATATATAATTATAAGTATATATATGTTCATTCAGGGATTATGAAACCCGCCAGAAACTAAAGTAGCGATAGCAGGAAGGTGTCGCCTCTGTTCTAGTTCATCTCCGATCCGATAGATGCCACTATTAGCTGCAATCCGAGAATCTATACAACAGTTATCTTGGTAAAAGTCGTAATGGAAACTTGCAAAAGAGAATACTGTTAAAATTTGTATTGTTAGTAAGTAATGAACACTTGAAATTTATCGTAGCAGGTAGTCACGTAATCGATGGGGTGATGTTGTAGGCACCGATGTGAATCATTTCAGTAGGTCCGTAGACACTGATAGCTACGCCGTAGTCAGCGATGTGTATTATCGTAGCAGTCGCGTAGACGATGATAGCTACGCCGTAGGCAGCGATGTGTATTATCGTAGCAGTCGCGTAGACGATGATAGCTACACCGTAGGCAGTGATGTGCATTATCGTAGCAGTCGCGTAGACGATGATAGCTACGCCGTAGGCAGCGATGTGTCTTATCGTAGCAGTCGCGTAGACGATGGTAGCTACGCCGTAGGCAGCGATGTGTATTATCGTAGCAGTCGCGTAGACGATGATAGCTACGCCGTAGGCAGCGATGTGTATTATCGTAGCAGTCGCGTAGACGATGATAGCTACGCCGTAGGCAGCGATGTGTATTATCGTAGCAGTCGCGTAGACGATGATAGCTACGCCGTAGGCAGCGATGTGTATTATTGTAGCAGTCGCGTAGACGATGATAGCTACGCCGTAGGCAGCGATGTGTATTATCGTAGCAGTCGCGTAGACGATAATAGCTACGCCGTAGGCAGCGATGTGTATTATTGTAGCAGTCGCGTAGACGATGATAGCTACGCCGTAGGCAGCGATGTGTATTATCGTAGCAGTCGCGTAGACGATGATAGCTACGCCGTAGGCAGCGATGTGTATTATCGTAGCAGTCGCGTAGACGATGATAGCTACGCCGTAGACAGCGATTAGGAGCACCGTAGCAGGCGCGTAGACGGCAGTATAGGGGATGAAAGCTATGCCGTATATGAAATTTTAGGCCTTTCTGCTATACGTAGAACGTACGTACTCGCTGAGAAAATTATGAGACTCAAAAAGACCTAGATTATAATAGGAAATTAGAAATATATCGAAAATTACTTAATATTGATGAAAATTACTTAATTTGTATGGTAGGGTTTTTTTTTTATTCTTGATAGGTTCACGCTTGATCGCTATCTCACCTGATGGAAAGCGACGAGGCGGTTGACGATGGAGCGCGCTTACCTAGAAGTAACCTATTCACTCTTGACTTAAAGATTCTCGGTTTGTAGCCATCAGGAAACAGATTCCGGCAAATAATTCCACTCCTTAGCTGTACGCACAATGAATGTGTTCCCAAAAAGTTTTGTGCGTATAGGTGGGATGTCCACCATGTACTGGTGGCGCATTGCCGTATGCCTGGTGGTCCGATGATGGAATGGGCTAGGCGGAATTAAGTTATGCAATACCGACGCACACTCCCCGAAATTACCGATGAAACCGGTAAAAAACCGCTAGACAGGCTAGTAACTTGGCGTCGATGCTCAAGACTTTGAAGCCTCGACTCAACAAGTGCATCATTGCTAATGATCCTCCTGGCTCGCCTCTCAATTGCCTCAAGTGCATCAAGCTGATATCGGGTAGATCCGTGCCAAAGATGAGAGCAGTATTCCATACACGATCGAACTCGCGCTTGATAACGTTTGTGTAGCTGTTCCGGCGTGAAGTACTGTCTGACCTTCGGGAGGATTCCCAGCTTTTTTGCTGCCAGTTGAGCCGGAAAGTTGGAGCAGGGCTGAATTGGCTCCTTTTAGCGGAAAATAGACACGCCTGGATTTTAGCAACATTCAACTTGACCAAATTGGCATCGCCCCATTAAGAGACTGCCTCTAAGGATAAGTTCAAGCGCTCGACCATAGCCTCTCGGAGACACTGGATCTGTGACCAGTGGGTCACATATATGGAGTTACATATCCAGCGCGCAAGCTCACTAGCTTGCTCGCTGGATATGTAACTCCATAAGTCTCTGCAACAGTGCTGTCGTCCGCATACCCAAAGGTATCGGGCTTAAGCAGATCATTTATGTGCAGCAAGAACAATGTTGCCGAAAGCACTGACCCCTGAGGGACCCCGGCATTGATGGCCATTTGACTGGACGAGCAACCATCGATGACCACTCGGATGGACCGGTCACTCAAAAAGTCTGCATTCAAGCACAAAATCCAGCAAGTAAATCGAAAGAAGGAAGATTACTAATAAAGCTTTCGTGCCAGACCCTATCGAAATCCTTCGAGATATCGAGGGAGACGGCAAACGTTTCCCCGTGCTTCTCGATGGCCTCACTCCAGATGTGAGGATACGCTAGAAAATCACCAGTTGACCGATTTCGTCGAAAGCCGTATTTTGGGTCACTTAGGATGTCATTAGCTTCTAGGTATGCCAGGAACTTAAAGCGCATGAGCGTAGGGATGAAATTAAGGAAATAAAACGTTTTGTAATTGTTAAGTCAGAATTTAAATGAAAATGGCTAGCCGTAAATTCGAGAATAAGACTTTTTGGTGTCTCAAAACTTAGAAATTTCGATTATCCTGAGTCCTGAAAAAAATATTTATACCTCCTCAAGGCCGTAGAGCGGTTTCAAAAATAACAAAGAGAAATTTGATACTTAAGCGAAAGAAACGGCAGAACTATGTATAAAGTTATGTAAAAAGCATCCCATGAATTGACTCAACTCAAGGCCCGGAAGTAGTTGAACATCTCTGCTGCCATAGATCAGCTATTAGAACAGGAAGAAGAGACCAGGATTACATCTTTTCTACAAAATCGTCGCAATTTTGTAAGGAAGTTTATTAGTGATGTAGCTGCTGAGATTAGACTCCTTAATGTCAGCAATAAAATAATACGTTTGAAACTATTAATTTGCCCATATAAACATTTTCATTGTTTTTTATATAAAATTATATAATTAAAATAACATTTCATTTATGTGTTTCCGATAAAACAAAACTAATAAATTAGGCACAATTTCCATTATATGTGTTTTATAATTTCTTGGTATTTTTAAAAAAAATTATGTTATTTTTAAGTATTATACATGCGTAGGTGATGATATCTACGTCGTAGACGACGTTCATTTGCTTCAGACTAAACCGTAGCAAGTGCGTAGGTGATGATATCTACGTCGTCGACGATGTTCCTTTGCTTCAGAATACACCGTAGTAAGTGCATAGGTGATGATATCTACGTCGTAGACGACGTTCATTTGCTTCAGACTACACCGTAGTAAGTGCGTAGGCGATGATATCTACGTCGTAGACGACGTTCATTTGCTTCAGACTACACCGTAGTAAGTGCGTAGGCGATGATATCTACGTCGTAGACGGCGTTCATCCATAAATATCAAATATGCAAGAAAGCAGAAGAAAACAATTCTGTGTTTAGAGAACATACATAGGTATGTTCTCTAAACACAGAATTGTTGCTGATGCTGATGCTTTGTCATGAAAATACTCAAGCCTAAGTTTATACTAAATGGATTTTGAAATTCATAAGTACTAATATTATAAATGTGAAAGTAACTCTGTATGTCCGCTGCAGTTTAACGTTTAAATTACTGAACCGATTTTAATGGAATTTGGTACAGGGTAAGCTTGAACCTCATTACCTCAAGGAAGGATGTAGGGTACCCTTTAACCTACATTCACGCTAATGAAATCGTGTATTTTCCTGGAGCAACTGCTCTCATCTTTGGGACGGTTCTGCCCGATATCAGCTTGATGCACTTGAGGCAATTGAGAGGCAAGCCAGGATTGGCAATGATGCACTCGTTGAGTCGAGGCTTCAAAGTCTTGAGCATCGACGCCAAATTGCTAGCCTGTCGGTTTTCTACCGGTTGCATTTCGGGGAGTGTGCGTCGAAATTGCATAACCTAATTCCACCTAGCCCGTTCCATCATCGGACCACCAGGCGTACGGTAATGCGCCACCGGTACATGGTGGACATCCCACCTATACGCACAAAACGTTTTGGGAACACGTTCATTGTGCGTATAGCTAAGGAGTGGAATTCCTTGCCGGAATCTGTGTTTCCTGATAGCTACAACTCGGGAATCTTTAAGTCAAGAGTGAATAGGTTACTTCTAGGTAAGCGCGTTCCATCGTCGACCGCATCGTCGCTTTCCATCAGGTGAGATAGCGTTCAATCGCGAACCTATCAAGACTAAATAAAAAACATACGTTATTCTAGCACGAATGTTTTTTTCCGGTTTTTTTTTTCCAAAACCACAACACGCAACAATTTTATATGCGGCCCACATTTACAGTGCACGTAATTTTACGTTCTACTCATCTCGCTCTACGTACTACTTTCCTGTTGGGGTAACGTATACTGAATTCTAGTACTTACGGCTCGAATTCATATCTTTTGAACAAATCAAACTTAAGAAATTTTTTAGACAAATTTGGGCATCATCAGATTCATCTGTATGTATCTGCTCGGGTAGGAAAACTACTTTATCCGGGTGAGCGATTGGCATCTAACCATACATTTTCGACGCCTACATGGTGTCCTATGGTAGAGGAATGGGCCTAAAAGATAAATATGTACAGACATTTATCCAAGCCGAAGAAGTTCCTGGATAGGTCAGCTAGTGTAGTAAAATAAAATAACTTACTATTCGTTTAGTTCACTTTATTATCTGCTTTAGGGCCAGACTCCACCAATGCGGAAACGGATACGTGCGAGGCGGCGACGAGACGTGTTGTAAACAACCAAAAGAATTTAGTTATTTCATTTCTCACCTCCACACAGCTTCAGTGGGAACGGTTGAGAGAAGAGAAGATGGAGTGACTCATATGTTTTAAATGAACAACAAAATAAAAGAGATGCAAGCAGTGAGCGGTGCACAACGAGGACATGAGCTCCGTGCGGCGAGCTTATAATATCGGAAACTTAGGAAAATTATTTGAACAAAATATCGATATTTTTTCATAAATTAATCGATATTTATCAACGATTTCCAAATCTCGCAATATAAGAAAAATCGATAATTTTGAGTACCAATTTAATGATACTCGATTAATACTTTGTTTGGACTATGTTTTTCCAAAAAAGTCAATAAATTTTGATTATTATTGGAATAGTTATTTTTAAGAAATCCTGATTTAAAATAAATATGGATAGTTATGTAGATATTTTTTGTGCGATAAATATTGATACTGTCTAAAAAATATCGATTGATATTTATTGCCCATCCATCTCAAGGTCCAACACTCGCCGCACGCTTCTCCGCACAATTTCGGCGGATCCAACCTGCCTGCTAAACATCTCTCATCTCCGCACGTTTCCGCTTTGGATTCTGAACCTTAAGAAAAACATTCAACATAGCATAATAAATTTTAACATTAAAAAATATTAGTCACAATCCAAGGGCGGAGGTGTACATTCTCCCGGCAGATGGTTAACACAAGGGTTGTGGAACAAAGTTTTAATTCCTCTTCTACCCCACGGGAACCTCTTAGTACGTCTTCGCATATATTCATAGTCACGACAATCACATTTTTGGAATGGTTCGTGTCCCAACGAGTGAATGGCTTGAAGGATTATAAGCGGGACACAAAGAAAGAAAAATAGGTTTCGGTATTTTCTCCAAACGTTCTTGCCAGGAAATCTTGGACAGCACGGATTAGGTGGGATAGGTCCGGGTCGACAGTCACACGGTGGACAGATGGGCCGGCACGGCTGGCACGGACACGGGTAGCAGGTGCAGCGTGGCGGCGGCCGCGGAGGGCAGCACGTATAATATCTGACCGTCTTATGGAAACTAATCAACCCCATATTAACACACAATTTTTTAAATATTTATTTTTGCTGTTTTATATTTGATTACTCACATTTTATTTACATACAATTTTGTTATAAAACTATGATAAAGACGGAAAATATTACTTTTCTTCGACAGATTTGTACCGTGACATTATGTAATTTCTTCTAAATACATAATTTGACATATTTTTAGCAAGTAGAAAAATAGAGTTCTTAGCAGACAGAATTAAATCATCAAAAAGTTTTAGACGGATAGATAAATTGTTTTTTTTGCTTGAACTGCATAGCCAATGTTGAACATACATAAAACTGCAAACACCAGTAAAAAGTAATTCTTACAGCGTTCAGATAGTCACTGCTATTTTTCCCGAAATAGCAAAGTCTGTAAAAAGATGGTTCGTCACAACGGAAAATAACCATGGTTTCATGCCGGACTTAGTGTATTGCACGATACAGTTAAAGTGGACTGGAAATGCAAAACTTGCACCAGAGGTGGGAGGCAGGTCCGATATAGGTGGAGATGAAAATACTTACAGATAAAGAGTCTGCTACCACTGTGCGCTGTCAGCACAATACAACAATTACTACGAGACCTACACAGGATAGTAGTAAAGCAAATTATTCAAGAAGAACTACAAGATTAAAAAATATGAGGAGTCCATGAAGGAATTGGAAAACATATTTACAAAACCTGGTCAAAAATACAAACGTCAGAAGCCATAGTAAAATTCGAAAAATGTGGCATCAATCCATCTGAGAAAGACAATACCTACTGAAGAAATTACCAAGTTTGCCATAGTCATAACGCAGGACCCGGATGACATCTTAAAAGCCAACATAAGTAAGGTAAACCCATCAAATATGGCGAAAAGAAAAGATCAGCCTACGAGAGGTCTACTGTATATCTATCCATAGCTTTCGTTTCCCCACTCGGAGTACCGTAGACAAGACTGTCTTAGACCGACTTGTCTACGTCATCGCAGATTTGTTTGCAACAAGACTGTTTTGTCTACGACACGGCGCACACCATCAAGCCAAAACAGTCTAGCGGGGTACGGCCAGTGTTGCCAACTTAGTGGATTTTCCACTAAAACTGGTGGTTTTAAACCCCCATTTAGTTGCGAAATATTGGTTTTAGTGGCTAGTGGATTTTTTTAGTTTAAGCACTAAAAAATTCCACTAGCCAAAATTCAATTTCTTACTAAAAATGCGATCACTCTGGTGTAAATCAGTACCATAGAATCCATAATTATCAATCTGATACCGACGATGATGGTGCAAACAAAAACGATTTATATCATAGCTGTTATTGAATAATTTGTTTGTTGATTTACCTACTAATGTTAATTAACCACCAAATGGTACGTTGATCAACTGATTGTTAATTTTTGTCACTTGTTATTAAAGGAAAGTAATAACTTAAATGCCTTCTTCGAAATGGCTGGACCAATTTTGACGAGACTTACACTGACGGAAAGCTTTTTTTATGTGGGTAATCTTCTTGTGGCTTCTTTCGCTCTAGGGCGGAGAGAGAGTGTGCCACACTTTAATTGAGTAAAACCACAAGGTTCCTTCAATTGCTTTTTGCGTTCTAAGACCATGGGTTAACTTTTCAGAAGGCCTCCTATGGCCTTGTAGGCATCGGCCCTGCTCTGCTGCAACGGTTTTGCTGCAACCTCTTTGAGGAACGCATAGTACACGACGCGCTGTCGACGATTTTGTTAAAAGCCAGTAACGAAGTCGCGAGTAACAGCTACATCCATCTTTTCTTTGGCCTCCCTCTCCCTCTCCACCCATCCACATGTATACTCATAACTCTTTTAGTAACATGCGTTTCATTTAACTGCGATCCCACTTGGTGCTAAGCAGTGATGCAATATTAGATGGTGAGGCGTACTAGTTTATTAAGAGCCTATTCACTCTAGCCTTTAAGACACCCAAATTATAATCGGATGGGAAGACCTCAGCAGGCAAATTGTTCCAGTTTTTCGATGTACGCGGTATAACGCGAAACGCTTAGTCCGGACCGTAGAGGTTTCAACAACGTAAAGGATAATCGCCGTACGTCGGGTTGTCCTATGGTAGAAATGATATGGTGGAATCAAGTCGTGCAATTCCCGCGCACACTCTCCAAAATGCAACCTGTAAAACACCGAAAGACTGGCTACCCTGCGCCTGTGCTCAAGGCTTTGAAGATTGGATCTAACCAAATCTGGATCACCAATTAGCCTCTTCGCACGCATTTCTACCGAGTTCAAAGCTGCTAGGTATCATTAACAGGAGCCAAGGTAAACGGCTCCTCCTTAAATTTTACCAATCCGACCAGTACTTTTAGAGATTTCCTCCTACAAATAAAAAAACAAACTTTACCTTTTTTATTATTAGTGTAGATTACGAGAATAACAGTTGATTGAAGTAAGTTTAGTCGTTCCGGTTGATGTTAGGTCTAGCTAGACGTTAGTCGAAACAAAGCGCGCGATAAGGCTATATTTCACCGGGACACCATGGCGGCGCGACCATTTGCCGCTACCAACAAAATGTATACAGTTCTATAGAGAGTTACTCACCTGCCCCCTTAGCCAAGTTACGATCGTTTACGTCGAACGCCTCGAGTAGGCCACGCCTCCGATTCCTTTGTTCTGACCACGTGACTGAGCATTGAGATGACGTCAAAACAAAGGAATCGGAGGCGTGGCCTTCTCGAGGCGTTCGACGCAAACGAAACGATCGTATCTTGGCTTGGGGGGCTGGTGTCCGTTTGGTTGCGCAACCAATTTGGCAGTGTGACCAACTCACTGCACTTAAGGTCCATTTTGATATTGTCTCAGTGTGGTGTAGCGACTCTGGTGTCTGTATGGTGTCTAGTCTGGTAGCTTACGGAATTCATGGTGGCGCCACCAGTTGCCCCGCCATGGTGTCCTGGTGAAATATAGCCCTTAGTGTCACATGGAATGTGACAACAGATGAAAGATGGAGGTGGCACGGATAAATTCAAATTTTTTATGCGTTCGTTTCCGAATAATGCGTTTGCCGACCTACAAAGTATTATATTAAATTGAATATTGAAGATTTTAAATCTATATTGTGACAAAAATTTACATAAAACATTATGTTTAACAATTTTAATCAGTGGTTCACCTAGGTCCTGGACCCAACTCAGGGGGGGTTTATGATCCCCATGACCCCCTCCCCTGGATCCGCCCTTGTTTATATAAAAACATGTTGGCCAAGAGACAAAATATAAAAGTTGTCAAAACACCTTTGAGTAGCATAATTATATTTTACAGATTTCTAATAATAATGCTTATATTTTGTTAAGAGATAAAGGAATTCTGCACTGGACTGAAATGCCACGACTGCTGATACAAGACCCAGATGGCACAGATGTAAGATTATTAAATGTAGACTTTTCATATGTGCCAAAGGTACCTAGTAGTGATATCATTTGTAATATATATTTAAGCCTTCTAAGAATAAAATAAGGAGTAGAAATAATAGACCGTTGTGCATGTACAGGTATTATATTTTTCCAACACACTAAAACAAATAAATGTATTTATTTCTTGAATAATTACAAAAAACAACGATGCAAGACTGATGGTAATGGTACCACTACCACCACCCGAAAGGACGCGTTTTTCCCGCCATGGCCGCCATTCTGCCAGCATTCCAATCCACGCGCTCTGATAACGCTACGAGCACAATTGGTACTGTAATAGTCACAATACTTTTAATATTAAAATAAGGTTAAATTTTATATAATTAGTTATAATAACATTTATATGGGCCTTAAACTATTTATGGGATTTTTTTTTGTGATATCTTTGGATTGACGTTTAATGTATAAGTTCAAATAAACTATTAAAGGTACGTTAATTCTGTGGCTACCAAGCTGCCAAGGAACTTGTTTATCCTTACTTAATCTGTGACCCTATGTGGGTACAATAGTCTTAATAATTTTCTAAAATTACGGTTGACGTGAGACAGAACGCAGCGTTTGTTGTCAGTTGCCAAGTATCTCAGCCCTGCGTTCAAAAATATTCAGAGTAGGGTAGGGTCTTTACTCTAACCGTTTAAAAATGCTTCGAGTTGTAACCCAGAGTCGTTCTTTTATAACTCAAGTAGCTACCCTAGAGTTAACCCAATTAACTCTAACTCTAAGCTGGGTAGATTAGTGTAAGCGGCAGGAATGACAGTTGCTTAACATTGACAGTTGAACTGTACGTTCGCGTTCAAAAATGCGAGCATAGAGTATCTAATCTCATGACGTCATTCGAGTTAACTCGAACCTCATTTTTGAACGCAGGCCAGTGTAGTCTGTGGTAGACAATCCCTGCGTTCAGCCTTGCGTTCAAAAATAACCAGAGTAGGGTAGGGTCTTTACTCTAATCGTTTACGTAACTCTAACTCCAAGCTGGGTAGATTAGTGTAAGCGGCAGGAATGACAGTTGCTTGGCATTGACAGTTGAACTCTACGTTCGCGTTTAAGAATGACAGCGCAGAGTATCTATCCTGATGACGTCATTCGAGTTAACTCTAACCTCGTTTTTGAACACAGGGCCGAGAATCGACAAAGTGACAATATCACGAAACCGACCAAAGCGCGACGTCACAATTATTACTCAATAGCCCCTAGATAATGTGACTGCTAAATTCAGTCGGATTCGACTTGTTAATGACATTTCTTTGTAAACATTGATGAACAAATTGTATTTGCAAGTATTTTGTATTCTGGTTATGAACCCAGTGAATTTCAATTATAATATATACTGTATTAGTCTGTTTATTTTTAAGTACAACTGTATTTTATTTGGCTTTGGTGAACGAAAAAAGTCAAGGAAATTTAGAACGTGAATTTCTGACTTGATTTACTTCAGCCACTTCGAGAATGTTTTTGTGAGATAAGATATAGTGGAAATGTAGGATTGGCCAACAGTTATCTTTTAAAAGTATTTGTATAATGCGAAAACTATGTTGATTTTTAGATATTGTCAGTTTTCGTAGTTATCAATGTGGAATCTACTGTATGCCCTATGTGAGTCGTACATTATTTTTAATTTAACTACTACTCGCTTATACCAGGGCAGCCTGCATGGTGCCGATGGTGCGTAGTTATAAATAACCTTGAATACTTGTGCCTTGAATATGATGTGGTATCCCCTCCAATCGGCATTAGTCAGGCGTCGCAAGGCCGGCTGCCCGGCGAGCCGGCGCCGCCGGCAAATGATGTCATAAACATTCGGGTAGTGTTTGTGTGTAGTCACCACCAATACAAACTTTTAAAATTTTATATATTAATTTAATTGTTCCAGTTCTATTACTTTCGGTGTTAGAAGCTAACCAAACCAGTGACAATATGGATTCGAAGGCCCTTTCCTCTGCTATTACCCAATTTTCAGCAAAATTCTGTGTTGTAAGTATTCAAAAGTGTGATACCTACCTATTGATTTTATTTTTACTACTTTTTATTCAAAACTTCAAACATATTGAAGTATTTGAAGTTTAGTTAAGAAAAAAATATATTTAAACAGTATTTGTAACACTATATTGATAGTGATTCAAATTACAAATACTGTTTTAGTTATGAGTTATACATACATATGTTTGGGAATACCCCCAGTTTTTTTTAATTTACCCACCCACACACTCATATTTTTATTGATGTGAATTCTGTCTATTGTGGTCTGGTTTCCGCACTCAATCCTTAGTGGACCTTTTGTGTGGGCCATGGCAGCCTTCACACCAACCAGCCCACCAACCACACACACTCCAGAAACAGATGAGTCTTTTCAGTTTGCTCAGGGCATTCATTTTCTTGTAGGAAAACCTGTCACATAGATATAAGTTTCTGTAAGTTTTGGGAAATAAAGATATTTATTATTATTATTATTATTCATGAGTGAAGTTGGTGCTCCCAAGATGTGAGGTATACTGGCCATACTTTTACTTTAGATCAACTTAGGAGTTAAGGTCGATTTAACTATTTTACAATTGTTAGAAATTCAATTGCACATTATTATTTTAAGAAAACTATTATATTATACAAGACAGGTCCGTTTTGTGAATATATACAGGAAGTTGTTATCATGAAATAATAGATGGCAGTTTTCTTAAACAGTTTCCCCATAACTCTTATGGAGTAAGATTTCCTGGATTTCCCCTTACTGCCTCAGTTTAAAAAATCACCTTGCATACCATTTTTTTTTTTTTATTGGGTGGGAAAATCATCCTAATGACATCCTCGCTCTTGGGCGGAGCGGGAGATAGTGTCAGACTCTTACTGACCAAAAACCCACTCCTGTTCCTTCGTTGCCTTCGTCCCAGGGCCCCGGGTTCCGCTTTCACACTACCCGTGGACCTTGCATATCATTGGAGTATTTATAGTAGGTACTAAAGCAAGATTAAAACCAATAAGTAAATATTTTTTATAAGTATTCACTTCCATATTGTACAATCCAATCAGAGACTTGTTATTAGTTAATTATACTTATAAAAAAATATGTATACAATCTTTACATTTAATCAATTTCACATTAAATGCTTCATATTTTTTTGACATGATAATGATATTCTGATAAGCCTGTGATGCATTCTTGATAACAAATGATTTATATGGAATTATATAATTTTGAAATTTCCAAATTTTATTCTTATTACTTTTTTACAATTATTCTATAAGAATTAAATTATAACATTTATTAAACATCCCATAACTTACTAAGACTACTTAAATAAACTGCTGGATGGCTATTTATGGAACTGTAGCCAAATTACAACTTGAGAATAAATCAAGACTAAGATTGTCACATTTACCGTTTGCTTCTTGACAAATATATTAATTCCATAGGAACTAGAAAAAGGCAAGAGTGTGGTGTCATCTCCGCTGTCGGCCGAGTTTGTCCTGGCCCTGTTGACTCTGGGTACCAGTGACCCAGCACATTCTGAGCTAATCACAGCACTCGGAATCCCAGATGACAATGCTGTAAGTATTTACTAATAGTAAATATATGTAAAACCCATTCCATTCCCCCAAAATTCACTTTCCGCTATGCTACTAATTAGAGTTTGGATGATTGTTATTGATTGGAATTCAATTTCTGAAACACAGTTAGACCACAGCATGGTTAAGGGCATAGGATACTTTATATTCTAGTAGTATTTTCCCACACAATAATTCTCAACATACAAGTACATGCATAATGCTACTGAAAAACTAGTTAGTTCCAATAAATCTGCATGGTTTCTTACTATTTGATGACTGATGTGCCATTAACTTTCCTTATGACATGATCCATATATTAATTGTGTCGTGTGTGTCATACTGGTAATAAGTTCTTAAGGATATTTAATGTAATAAATTGACCGGTCCTGTAAATCCAATCTAGAGAAAGAAAATCTTACACATTCCATACTGGTGACTGGACCATTAGTTGATCATGCATGACTATGGTTAAAACTAAATATGTGAACAATCACTGCCCTCTAATTAGTCATATTATGATATCTAAACAGACTAAAGTTAACCATTGCGAAAAACAGATTGGTCATGAACACAGTCATCCAGAAATTTTGTTGATTGTGGTATCTTGCACAATATTAAATGATGACTAATCTGTTATTTCAGATTCGTTCATCGTTCACCGAAGTTTCGTCCAAATTGAAGTCTTTGAAGGGAGTCACACTAAATGTAGCCAATAGGGTTTATGTACAGGAGGGTCCTTATGATCTAGAGCCTTCATTGAAAGAAGATGCAATCAAGGTGTTTAATGCTGCTATAGAGAAGTTGGACTTCAATACTGGGGCAGCTGCTGTCAATGTCATCAACAAATGGGTTTGTAGTTGTATTTATAAATAATATCACTAACATTATAATTTTGATAATAAGAATAATGTTCTCAAATACATACTGCATACTTAGTATTTGAGTAAGAAAGATAATAAATTTATTGGGTTATTATTTCAGGTTGAAAGCCAGACCAATGACAAGATCAAAGATCTACTCAGCTCAGACAGTGTGGACAGTAACACTCGTCTAGTACTTATAAATGCTCTCTATTTCAAAGTAAGTCTTATTTTCATATAATTTTCAGCATGATTAATAAAATAATTTTTTATACTAAATTGTAACTAATCTTCGTTTCTAGGGTACCTGGAAGACGCAGTTTGATCCCGCTAACACCATGGAACAACCATTCCACATCACTGTTAACTCCTCAGTGAATGTGCCCATGATGTACATAGAGAATGAATTTATGTATGGTGTGAGCGATGACCTTCAGGCTCAGGTATAAATTTAGACGATACTAAGAACTCGCCGATATGTGCAATGTAATTCACAGTTGTTATGCTAGTTTTAAAAATAAAAAGATAACGTAAACACTCGGTATTCAGAATAATATTTAGGATCATCGATTTCGCAAATGCGTTGTTTCAAGTGTTGCCAACAATAGACCTACTAGATGACGACAACATTATCATATTATATTAATTATGATAATTATTTTTTTTGCGAATTCACGAAATAAAATAAGTAGTCTTTTCTTAAGGAAAATCATTTATTGCAGTTGAGCCGTATTTGACTTCCTCCGACTCATAATAAATTATCTTCAACTACATAAATATATTGTACTAGCTTTTGCCGGCGACTTCATCCTCGTAAATGTCCGTTATTGCGGATTCGAAGTCGAACCCAGATAAAAAGTACTTAGCCTACAAGTATATCCATCCTTGGGGTTGAAGCTTATTCCACAAACAATTTCATTAAAAATCGATTCAGTAGTTTAACCGTGAAAGCATAACAGACAGACATGTTACTTTCACGTTTGTAATTGGTATTAAATATGTATTTTTTTCGTATTTCAGCTGTTGGAAATGCATTATGAAGGCGGAGAGACGTCGATGCTTGTCGTGTTACCGAATGAAATCGACGGTCTTGATGGTGTGTTGTCCAAACTGGCGTCTGGATTTGATCTCATGTCGGAGGTGGATAAGATGCACAGAACCAAAGTACAAGTAACTATCCCCAAGTTCAAGATCGAAACTGAAATCGATCTGACGGAACTGCTGCCCAAGGTTTGTTTTTATTTTAAACAGCTAAATTTTATTTGACTTTATTTTATTACTCAACTCCGGGTCGTGACGAGAAGTAACCTTCCTCTAAAGTACCTTCCTCAAAACTGGGGGACTATCAATTGCAAAAAGTATTTTTCAAATCCGACGGTAAATTTAAAAATTAAAGAGAAGACGATTAAAAAAAAAATTAATAAAACTGAAAAAAATAAAACAAAAACAGTTCCCATATTAGATGGAATGATTTTAGTCTAGATTATTTTAATGGGTCCCGACTGTTGCAGTCAATATGTTCCGTATTAGGATTTATTATTTGTTATATTTTGTGTTTAAATTAATGCAACTAAATTGGTTTCTAAGCTACTGGATTGAACTTGTTTATTTTTTCAGTTTTTATTTAAAATAATTTTTTGCGCAGTCGGGTTTTTTTTTAATTTTACACGTTTTACCCGACTGCAAGAAGGGTTATGTTTTTTAGTTATTATAATCTAATATCACTATTTATTTAGTCTATTTTAGGCGTACATTTATCACTTAAAAGTTCACAAACCTACCTTGTCATCCGCCTCGCTTTTTTGTATCTTAGATAAAATTGAAGAGTCCGTTTGTATTATCAAAAAAAAAAAACATTTGTTTACGAAATGTATATCAAAGTGTATTCGATACCTATAACAAAAACGCGAATTTTGTCATTTTTGTTTAGATTTCGGTTTGTTCCGGCTAACATCCGAAACGGCTAGACCGATTTTGACAGGACATTCACCCACGGATAGCTAATGTTACAAGCAGTTACTTAGACTACTTTTTATTACCCGACTGCAAGAAGGGTTACGTTTTTTGCACGTATCTTGTTGTGTCTTATGTATGTATGTAATATTCTTTATTACCTCATATCTTCCAAAACGATGAACAGATTTACATAATTAAGATATCGTTAGATTCGTCTTGATAACCTAAGTGTTCTTAGATAGGTGACGTTAAAAAAAACAATGACTGTGAGATGCAATAAAATAGAGCAAAAAAAATATTTTTTTGATGCTGCTATTTGTGTATCAAATTAAAGGGCTCATCATGTGGATTTCATAATGGTATATCATGAAGCCCCACTCCTCAAAGAGGGGACTTACCGTATGATTATGGCGTGCCCAACTGACGAATAGTTGATGTCACAAGGAGTAACTTAGGCTAGTTTTCATTTTCCCGCGGAAACAGGACTTAGTTCCCAGGGGAGAATATATCTTTGAAATGGATAACATTTTTGTACATGATTGCCTCAAAAAAGAGGAGTAACTAAGTCGCGGGTAACAGCTAGTAGATAATAAATAACATATTACCTATTGTATTTATTTTAATATGGTCATGATATACCATTTTGAAATTTTCATAATGAGCCCTTTAATTTGATACTTACCCATATTGCAGTATCCAAAAAAAAAAAATTATTGCTTTAAATTATGGCGTCTCACAGTCGTTATGTTGGTATTTTTTTAACGTCCATCACCTATCTAAGAACAGTTGGGTTATCGAGACGAATCTAACGATATCTTAATTATATAAAACTGTTGAGCGGTTTGGAATATTACATACATAAATATATACAAGATACGCGTGAAAAACATAACCCTTCTTGTAGTCACGGGTAGTGTGAAAGCGGAACCCGGGGCCCTGGGACGAAGGCAACGAAGGAACAGGAGTGGGTTTTTAGTCAGTAAGAGTCTGACACTATCTCTCGCTCCGCCCAAGAGCGGGGATGTCATTCGGATGATTTTCCCACCCAATAAAAAAAAAAAAAACCCTTCTTGTAGTCGGGTAAAAACAAATCTCTTTACCTTGTTATAATGTAATAATAGATTTGCTGTAATCGGGCTGTAGGATGCGTCACACACGATACTTGGAATATTTAATAGCCACATTTTTTGTGACAACAACTTATCTGGGATTAATGAAGGTCAAGTTTCATTGTCAACGTCTGACTAGACCATTATAAATGATAAATTTGAATTGTCAATGTCAAATAGTAAATATAAAAAAATAAACAATGTCATAATTGTAAAATAACAATAATCGTCAATTAAAAAAAAAAAAAAATAGTAATTAAAAAAAAAAGGAATGACAACAATTATAGAGAGTACTGGAGCAGGTCAATCCCAAGCCGTTGTGTCCTCGAGATACTCTTTTATAGTATAAAAAGCCTTCTGGCAAAGTTTTCGCTTAACAAATGATTTGAATATTTATTAAGGCTATGTTCCAGAATAGGACTGGGAAGCTTATTATAAAAGTGTATACCTACATTGGCATCTATCATCATCTATATATATAGAGTATCTGACATGACGCGGTTTTTTGAATAATATCTTAAAATTATGGTGTTGATAATACTGAATTGTTTATTCTAGCTTGGAATACAAGCGATCTTCAACAGAGAAAATTCGGGTCTGACGAAGATTTTGAATGTGTCGGAACCTCTGTTTGTATCAAAGGCAGTACAAAAAGCCTTCATTGAAGTGAACGAGGAAGGTGCGGAGGCGGCCGCAGCTACCGGTAAGCGTCGTTGTATTTATAGTTTTTTTTTTAAATCTTTGGTTACTAACATGAAAATTATTTCGAAATTACGTAATATCGGTCAGAGATTATATATTTATGATTAAACTGATCCGATAATATGATTACATTGATTGATTGAATAAACTTTCCATGATTGATTATTGACTAGGTAGGGCACAGGATTTTACTTATTGTAAAATATTATAACATTATTTTGTCACTACTTTTAACACTTACAATGATTATCGAATGAATTGGGTTGAAACATTTTCTCTTTCCGGAAAATGTGTACTTTTGAAATACTAAAACTGCACATTTTTCTGATACTTATTAAGAAGTCAATCATAAGTATCATAACCGATATCTTCGGCTTTTCTCTTTGTTTTCTAGCTTAGTTATATTAAAAATCGAGTAGAAAGCAAAGGATTTATCAGGTTCATGTCAATCAAATTATTTTGATATTACATCAAGAAAATTTAACACAAATGTAATACTAGAACTAATGTAGAGCAGTGGCCCAGTGATAACGGCCCCGACTTACGAGTTGTAGGTCGCGGGTTCAAACCCAACCAGGCACATTGCTTTGTGTAATTTATTTCATCACCACTGCTCTCTCAACTGTGAAGGAAAACATCTTGAGAAAACCGGTATGTCCTAGAAACAAAAATCTGAAGACATGTGACTTCCACCAATCCACGCTGGGCCCACGTGGTGGATTTCGGCCCATTCCCTGTCCTAGAGAGGAGGTCTGCGTCCCAGCAGTGGGAACATTATGAGGCTGATTATGCTTATGTTTAACACTAGAATATAAAATTAAACTTTATTTGGTATACGCACGATGCACAGAAATCACAATTACTTTCAACTAATTATTAATTTAATGATTGGCACTTTTATTTTGCGTTTCTACTTTCTACTAACTCTAAATGCACAAAGTTCTAAAGTAGAACATTTTCTATTTTATCAACCAACAACCCTGGTCCTAAAACATACTACCGCCTTGTAATGTGCCGTTTAGTTTGTTATATGTTGTGAGTTGAATGCTAATGTTGGGCTGTGGCGTTGTGATGTCTTGGCTCGTTTGACTGTGTGGTGTGGGGGTGTGCACTGTGCAGCGATGGAGACGCGCCGCCGTCGCTCCATGCCGAATATGTTCGAGGCGAACCGGCCGGCGCTGTGGCTGGTGTGCGCTGCGCGCCGCGTGGTCGTGGCCGCCAGCTACCGGGCCGCGGCGCGCGCGCCCACACGAGATGAACTATAGTGGTGTGTGTGGCGCAGGCATGGTGATTATGCTGCGCTGCGCCCGCCCGCCGGCGCCGCACTTCCGCGCTGATCGGCCGTTCCTCTACATCCTCCTCGGCAACGGTCGCGCTCCGCTCTTCATCGGAGCATACCGTGGCAACAACTAGCGCGTGCACCCGTACGAGTAGCAACATTACAAATTCAATCCGTCCTAAGCAGTTCGTGTCACAAATCACTCAAAATTCTATCAATCCCGATGTTGTCTATAACTGATTTGCAATAAGAATCCCTCTGATGTATCTGTATCATGTAAAATGTCAAAGTCTCTGAAATTAAGGATATACACCTTGAAGATGACAAAACAACAGTAAATGAAAACACTGGTAATGCTCATTATTATGAACAACTTTTACGATGGGACCAAATCAGATCCCGAAAAAAAAATCAGCTGTTCAGTAAGTACATTTTGTCGACTTATGTATGGGTGTTGCATGTGCATGGGGTAGTTGAGTTTTTTATGAAAACATCACCAGATCTTATGATTGTGGTCTCGTTTAGTCCTTGGTGGAACATTGCACGTGTCCTCAGAGATTTTACAATATCCGTTACAGACAGCATTTCGATTTGATCATAATTATACACATACACGGTGTTAAGAAACAAACGAATATTTTTTAATGTTCTTTTTTTTCTCATTACATCAGTTACTTTTTTTATTCAAATTAAATAAGTTAACACCGTGTATAATAAATTTAAAATGTTAACCTTACTCAAAAGTATTATAAATCTATTGTATGATGTTGCAAAATAAGATTTTTATTAAACCATTAACTTTTTTTTGTTTTTTTCTGTAGCTAACACTCATATAAAAATATTTGAGTGGTCAAGGTACGGACAGCGTCATCAACTGGATGTCCCATTTTTTGAAGTTTTTTTTTATTGTTTAATAGGTTCGCGTTTGACTACTATCTCACCTGATTTTTGAAGAGGTATTTTAATGTAAATGGAGTATTCAATTGATGCAGCTGTCTGTACCATTCACAACCCGCTTTCTGTAGGTACACCTCAGTTAAATATATAACAAAACTATTCACTGCCACCTAATTCAATTTAATTCGCGTCACGCAATATCACCGAGCACAGCCGTACAACACATATAGTCTCCGGTTACCAGCCAATCAATAATAATAAACACAACACGAGAAAGACAAGACCACACTTAATAAAATACAATTATTTTTCTTTGTGACTGACATAGACCTATTCGATAATAGTAGAATGCTATAAAAAATTGATGGTCCCTCTCTTACTCCTCAACGCCTTCTGTTCTCGCGATTGTTGAAAAGGAATCTCTATGGGAGATTGTTTCTTTGCCATAATAACACAATTTATCCTGATTGTTTATCAGGATAAATTGTGTTTTTATTCCGGAATACATATGTACTGGATTTTTTTAACCTGCCCTCATGCGGTATAATTATTGAAGTGTGTTCAAATATTTATTTCAGCAAAAATTACCATACTATATTGCTCGGCTAGATTGAAACCCGACCGAAAGATCTTCGTGACTGATCGGCCATTCCTCGTAGCAATCCTCGCAAACGGACTCGTTCAGCCCCCCTAGCCAAGTTACAACCGTTTCGTTTTCTTTTCGTTTCTCTTTTCGTTGATCGCCTCGAGTCGGCCACGCCTCCTATTCCTTTGTTCTGACCACGTGATTGAGCGTAGAGATAACTTTAGAATAAAGGAATCGGAGGCGTGGTCTACTCAAGGCGATCAACGAAAAGAGTCTATCATGTCGACAAAAATTTGCTGATTCTCGTGAATTCATGATTATATAAAAATTTTTCGACTAAAGTGACATTTAAGCTATATCAACTTTCTACTGTCGGATGTAATTTTGCATGTTTTTCTTGTTCTTATAACTTTGATGGTGATTAGTTTTTATCAATAGTTTTTTTATTTTATTTTGTTTTTATCGTAAAAGCAAGCTTAACCCAGACCTGAGTTAATTATAAAGGGTGATCCAATTCCAGCTTCTATACGTAATTATAAAATAAACATCATGCCATGTTTTCCGAGTTATTTTGTTAATAATTTATATGAAATTTTAATTTTTTATAAAAATTATGCCAGACCAGTCACGGTCTCTATATTCTACAGCAGTTCAAGGTCGTTTTTGACGATTTTTTCGTCAATTTAGATATCTCGGCAATTACTTGAGTTGTTTGTTAGTATAGACGCTCATGATGACTCCTCTTAAAAAATACAACAATAAACTCGTGTGAGTTGCCGCCGATATCATAACCTTAAACTATCATTAGATAATCAAATTGACCGTATCGACCGTACTCGAGTTGTTCTTTCTGAATAGAAATACTGAACATTTTAACGAATTGAGCGGTAGTTTTAGAATCAAGCATAGGAATTTCGAATGGGATCGCCCTCTAAAATTACCTACATAAGAATGCATGTACATCTTAATTTTTCTTGGTGGATAAGGTTTCGTTTGTTCTGATTTATTGACTTAGGTATTTACTTTATTTTTGTACAAAAGTATATCATAACTGTTAATTTCATGCACGTGATCATTTCTCATTTTTATCTTATACCTATGCATGAAAAGGACGGAATGGGATAAGTGCAGGAAGATGATGTTCCTTCAAGATGAACAGCCATCATCTTCCAAAGTGACAAGTGTAGATTGCTGTGAGATATCACCAGATGTGATATAATAATAAAATAAATCATTTTATTTCTGGTAATAAGTACCCATATCACAAATACCTAATATGCTAAAATACATAATTATTTATTACATTATTTTGATATGATTTAGAACTTTGTTTTATCACTTCACACTTCTTCCTGCCCTTATGCCATTATAATTGGGGTCGGCGCAACACGTTTTTTTTCTTCCATTCTTTCCTGTCACCCGTCAAACTATCACTAACTCCCTTTTCTTTCATATCACTCCTCAAACAATCCATCCATCTTTTCTTTGGCCCCTCTCTCCCTCTCCATCCATCAACATTTATATTCAGAACTCTTTTAGTAATACGCGCTTTATCCCTCTTCAAATGACCATACCAAGACAACCGATTCCCTTTCATCTTTTCAGTCACTGATGCCACTTTCAAACTTCCTCTAATATACTCATTTCTCAATTTATCTATTCTCATCACACCACACATCCATCTCAACGTTCTCATCTCCGCTACTAATCTTTTTTTCATCCATATTTTTCACAGCCCAACATTCTGATCCATATAGTATTACAGGTTTTAATTCTTCACAATATATTATTTTAATGTTGTCCTCAGTTTGGCTTTGTATTGAACCGGTACTGCCAACAAAAATATGAAGAAAGAAGACTTCAACGAAACTGCATGGTCAATTGCATATTGCACTTACGACACAAGATGCACTCTAGAATATTAAGTGCCTACTATATTTCAGCACTATTTCTTAATACCCACTCTACTTATTGAAAGAGAAGTCAAAAATTATAATCCAGTCCAATGGCTTACGTTCTTGTCACCTTGCCGATTTTCTGAAGAAGATAAGCTGATGTTACATTTACCTGAAATGTTAAAATAATATGTTTTTGATCTAGTTTTGACCTTATTATCCATTTGATTATTTTTAGATATATTTGTGATTAAGGGTATACCTACATTGATGTCTGTGCTCGACTGCTTTTGTTTCGCTTTAAACATTGAATTATCATCATGCTGTCTGGGTTATCATGGGTATCGCTGATCATTCTAAAAGCTCGTAATGCATCTTATATAATTATATTTCAGCATTTGGCATCGCCTTTTGTTCTGCGATGCTGAACGAGCCCCCCGTTCCCCGCTTCACCGCTGACCGGCCCTTCCTAGTGTCAATCGTCGTTGGAAGTGTTCCTCATTTCATCGCGTCGTACTGTGGCGACAAACAATGATAAGCATCATGACTTTTGGCTCTCTATGTGATATCTTATATGTACCAATGTACACGCAAAATTAAAACTTTATTGAATTCTTCTGGTTTTGATTCGCATGGTTTTATCCCTAGAGTGGACTGACCAAGATGTAATTTTGGTGCTTCAAAAATGCCAAACGGCTGTCATTGCCTATTGTTCAAACTGCAAACAAACTTTTTCGTGTTCGTGACACCAAACTCATCCATATCAAGGATAATAAAAACAATTGTTCCGCCTTTTTTGGAAGTCTGCCATACTGGGTTTAAAATGATGTTACCTCACTAACGGTGTATTGAAATATTAGCTCAATCGGTTGGGGAGAACTGCTCTACAATCCAGCTGCAAGATTTACCCATACATAGGTACCAACTAACTAACAAGGCAAGTTAAATAAAATCTTTTAATTTATTGACAATCCCATAGAACCGAAATAGAACCTACCTCTAACAGAACTAGTAGGTACGTGACACTCCAGAAATCAAAGACAATTGTGTAGGTAATGGGCGGTCGATTTGAGGAATGATTTTATTAAACAATCTCGCTAACTGAATGTGGTTCGCCCTGTGCTTCTGCCTTTATTGAGCTTTAAACGTAAGTTTTTTGTTGTTTATAATGTCGCCCAAAAATGTTATCTTGGAATCTGTGTTATTTCGATAATACCATGACATACCCTGATTCTCTATGTTATTTTTTCCAGCAATGGGAATTTCAATGTTTTCTGCTATGGTGGACCTGACGCCGGTGCCTAGCTTCGTGGCTGACCGGCCCTTCCTAGCAGCCATCCTCGTTGAAAGAACTCCCCACTTCTTTGCAGCATTCAGTGGAAACGAAAACTAAGAAAGAACTACTGGTTATGTACCATACTCTATGGCATTTAAACACTCCAAATGTATTTATTCAAGTTACACTGTACGTACTTTAAAATAAGAAGTAACTTCACATTAATAAATTGGCTATAATTAATATATAATGGAATAAAAAAAAATCTAGGTTCGTTTTTTTTTATACTTACCTTATTTATCAATACTTAGTTGTCTTCGAAGATACTCAGCAGCTTAAAGACTAACGAGGTATCGGTTAGGTAATCTACTATAAATATAATTCAGACAGCTGCATCAATTGAGTATCCCCCCCTCTCATATTAAAATACTTTATAAAAGAGGCAACCAGTTGATGACTGCCCGTACCTACAGGCAGGTGTATCATTTTCGCTAGTGGAAGAAGATAGGGATCGATTCCACTGTTTAATAATAATAATGACTCCTCGAGAAAAGTAAAATTACCCACTATACCTACACGATCCATTCTTTGTGCACGTGTAGTAGGTACACTGAAGCTTTCTTTTTTTAATTTGTTAGAATTTTTTTTCTAAACTGGGAAATAAAGAATGAAAAATGTTTATCTTTGTCCCCCACAACTTATTAAAACCGAATAATACTAATAATAAACAAAACAAAAACCCATACAAACAATAGACTAAAAATATGCGTAGCCTTAAGGCGCCTATCACAGCCTAAGGTATTTAAAATAGTCAATAACGTAGCGCTGATATTCTGATAGGGCCTGGAAATTATCAAAGAACTTATCCCGCTCTGGATGGAGCGAGAGGGCATCTCAAACATTTACTGGCTAAAACAACACCAAGGTAACTTTTTCGAACATTCCCACAGCCCAGGCCACAGCGGGCTAGCTGGAGACATCGGCCTTGCTGCAGAGATTAATTAAGTAGTAAAAAGACGACTCTACTTTGTAAGAGCATTGTTATTTCGTGGAAGATCCTAGTAACTAAATAAAAACTAACGAGCAATAATAATCCTTAAAACACCTACACCCGAGAGCTATTTGAATATCGTGACCGTAATCACACTTGACCTCACTGACCTAATTATGACTGGACACAAAATTACTCAATTCGGTAAGGTCACCACAAGTAGGTGTTTGTAGATTCAAATCTGTGGAGATCAAACTTAGGCAGATACATTCTAACGTTCAAAGAAAAGCTTATCTAAATAGGTACCTAATGTACAAATAACTCCGTAACTTATATTGATTTGAAACATGTTTGCAGCGCATCGCGTAAAGAAATTATGTGAAAAAATTGACAATACGAGCAGGCGGTTCGTCGGCGACCATCCATTATTGTTCCTTGTTACCCGAAAGAAGTACTCAATATTTTTGGTTCCATATAGAGGTGAAGCTGAAGATGACGAGAGGTAGTAGAAAGGTACCTATATCTTACTTTTAACAAAGTAGTGTACATTTATAGTAAGAAGTGGTAATCAATAATGCTACCTGAATAGGGATTACATTATGTCTGTTGTGCTCCTCCTACAAAAGTCCGTATAATAATATCTAGTGGTGACAAAAATTCAGGCTGAACGCAAAGGCCAACTGAACGAACACAGGTGGGTTTTAGTCGACCTAACTCTCCCTCTCGCTCTACCCAGAACAGGGAGAACACTTATTTAACACTTTCCCACCTTAAAAAAAAAGGAATTTTCTAATAGAAAAAACACTTGCAACAAAAAAACAGAGAACCCCATACCGAACCTTGGACTACACGTACAGGCGTTTGTGACCACATCAACGCTGCACATGGACGAATTATTTGAAAGTTAAGTTGTAGTGATTTATGGTCCTACTTTCTTTGTATGCAGAGGCATGCAGTATGACAGTACAGACTGGTACCTATGTAAGTATTATTATAATTTGAAAATTGTGCAATATCTAGATACTTCTTAGACTAATGACCGTGGTAGGTAAGAACTTGCGGGGTTACTATGACGTTCAAAGTAAGATTGTTTCATTATTATTTCAGTGTGGGTAAGAGACAGAGCTATACAGGTTGTCTAGCGCCATCTCTTTCTCACACTGGAAATAAGAATTAAACAATCTTACTTTAAACATCACGGTACAGGTCTTGATCGAAGGATCAGTAATGATTAGATAGTTAAATACGTAGAACTCAATAGGCACCCACCAGGTTTTCGCCGTATGATCTTAAAAGAAGAGAAACAAAAAGAGTATATCTTGTGGCCGCTGCTCTGTCTGAGCAGCATAGGTAAAAATTATGAAGAAATTAATTTAGGGAAATTAGGTGACTGAAAATATCCCTAAATAATCTACCTATTTATACCGACCTACCGAGCTTAAGGGCCTAATACACTACGCGCTATTCAGACAGTCTTAGTCTATGTATCTCATCGTTCTGTATCATTCTTTTACACGACTTTAGCGTAGGCAAGTTGTTCTATTTCTTCGTGTGACGCTACATAGACTAAGACTATCTAAATAACGTGTAGTGTAATTGTAATAGGCCCTTTAGTTACAAAACGTATCTTTCGCAAAATGTCTACTGATAGTAAAATGTCTCTTTATCATAATAACACTTTTGCAGAATGACTCTTTCTAATAATGCTAAAAAAAAAAACGTCCGTCCGTCCGTCAGTCTGTCTGTCTGTCTCTCAAGACCCTTTATCTCGGGAACGCGTGGAGGTATCGAATTAAAATTAAACCGTATAGCTTCAAGAGACCGCAGACTTGAGTCTGTGAAAAGATCAAATTTCTAAGTTAACTAAAAAAAATAGATACGGCCGTTTATATCTCAAAAAACGTATATTTAGACACTCCCGTGGAAAAGCAAGGCAAAATTCATAGGGTATAGGAATAAATCTGAAAAAAAAAAATTGCGATTCGAAAAAATCTTCATAACTCCATTCGGGAATTGAACTGTTTACATAGGTAAGTTTATACGGAACTCCAGGGTGTGAGTCCGACTTGCACTTGCCCAGTTTTTTTAGCATGGCAAAATTTTATTGTAAATTATTTACGCGACATTCTACTACATACATTTTACGACCAGTAATTATTTTGAAAAAGAGACGTTTTGCGACTAAACCTATATTTGTACCACATGTAGAAAACATAATATCTACGTAATTTCCTTCAATCGGACGTTCAGTAGAGCTATGTAGTTTCTAGCTTCTCTACTCCTTTAGCACTTAATTTTTGTTTAGTCGATTGCATTGTCGGTTTATCTTCACGGTCTTAATCAATAAATGTTTGATTAATTACGTCTACATACAAGGGAAACTGTACTCTTGAACAAGACATGCTTACAAGGTAAGTGTATGTCAATTTAAAATAGCCACAATCTGCCATGTAGATACTTAATTGTAAAGATCGAGTAGATACCTGGTCTTAGGTTTTAGGAACTGCAAGATATCTAGATAGGTATTGTGATAAAATACAATTAAAAGGCTTCTGGTTCAATCTATTATTATATTATTAGGAGCACTCTTTATTACATTATTTATAAAAAATATATCATTTTCTTAGTCTTTTCTTATTTGACAATATCTAATCCAGGGGTGCCGATTCCGTGGGTGCTCGGGGGCTCGAGCACCCATGAGATATAAACAGTGGGTTTCGAGCACCCCTGAGAATAACCATCAATAAACAGATCTTGACTGGCCTGTTGGTCTAGTGGTTACCTGACTGCTGAGCCGGAGGTTGTGGGTTCGATTCCCACCCAGAACAAATGTTTGTGTGATGAGTACAATCATTTGTTCTGTGTCTGGGTGTAATTTATATAATAATATAACATAATATTCACACAACTATCACAAAATGCCGTCTAGTCCCAAGCTAAGCTGTTTATCAGTTATCTAGTACTCATAGCACAAGCTCTGCTTAACTTGGGACTAGATTGTGTGATAGAGTTGAATAAAAAAAAGATCAGTAATCGCCTTTATATTTTTAACAAACATAATTAAGTACCCAGTATGTAAGTAGGACATTTAGTTATTTGTCAGTCGATTAGTGTGCATTTCTCTTTTCACACTTCGCCAGTTTTTCGAGTTTATCAAATAAGCATGAGCACCCATGAGATTTTCTAAAAGCCGGCGCCCCTGATTTAATCAATCATGTTTCGAATATCTACAACTATGCTTTTCTTACCATAAACCTTTAAAAGTTATAACTACACTGCTAGTATACAAGCCAACGAGTAAGTATGTGACCTTAGACTCCACAGTATGTACATCCTTACTATTTAACGTTCATACAGGTACCGTGTGAAAGTGAAAATCATTATAAAAACTTAGGTTCTTCCAATTATGAATCTACACACCTGACTACGTATACCTATATAGCTGGAGGTGCGTGACTCGGTCACGCATTCCGCGCTTTCATTACTTAGGAAGGATAGGTACTTGCTCGTCTATGGGGAATCTCTGTCCATATCAGTCGGCAGGTTATCAAAAATGTGAGCTACTAAGCCAGCTTTTATTTTCGTTAACACTATTCAAATTCCAGAACCAACTTTTTGTATAGAACGTTAAAGTAGGGCGGGCATTCAGTAGATAAATAGTCTACTTTGAGTGGTTGCCAAAATTGGAAGATTCCAGAATGCTTATGTATCTGCCTTATGCCCATAAGAAGCGTCGTGGAGTTGGAGTGCCCTTTGACCTCTGTGATGTAACCGAACCCAGCTAATCTACCTGAGTAGAGATAAATCCAGTTGCATTGAGGTCAAAAACTAGTCCAATAAAAAAAATGCATCGCCTGCCTATCTAATGTTTGTCTCTACATTTATTTTATACAAAAATAAAACTCATTTTTGTAGATGCAATCAATTCAGATATGATTGATGGATTACTTTTAACAACCTAATTTTCAGATAACCAAAGCGGAAAAAATCCGGAGGTGTGAATTCTGGTCTGGTCTATGAAGGGGGAGGAAACTGACTAACTGACATCAACGCACAGCCGAAAATATTATGACTAGGAACTGACTATTTTTTTAAATTTGAGATTTCATCCATAGATTCTTCGCCTTCTAGGGTAGAGCCGGAGGGCGTGTCAGACTTTTACTGACTAAAATCACACCTGTGGCCCCAGCGGGTATCGGTCCTACAAATCCCGACCTAATAAATTGTTGGGGCCCACCTACGGTTTGTTGATATCTCTTTAAGGAAAGCGTGGAAAATTACGCGCTGTCGACGACTTGGGATGGGTCTGGACGGCCAGACGGCGAGCTACCTATGGCTCGTCGTCTGGTAGCCCGCGCGTGTGGCCGTGAGGCGACAGCCTGCCATGCCTCCTTGCTACGGACCATGGCCCTGAATCAGGGTTCGGAGCGATAGGTCGCCGCCGCTGATCACCTCCATCGTTCGCTCCAACGTGTCCTTCGAACTATATACACACTTCCTTCTGAATTCGGTGCAGGAACCTCCCGAACTTACCATGTCCGGTAAAGACACGCCTGTCATGCGGATAGTGAAAACCCCGTTATCCTTCTTAGTGCTCGAAAAGGAGAAAATTCGCTTGTAAAATATAATTTCATTCAAAATAAAACAGTTTGTTTCCACTACTGTAATAATTTACCGTTCGTCACACTGGTTCTTATTTGTGTTTGGAATAAAGTGGTGTTATCGAGTAATGCCGGATTAATTACTGACATTAATTCGCCGTTAAGTGCTTACTTAGTTCAGTTTTATGCGGAACTGAATGTATTTACTACAGACATGGCAGAGTGCTCTCAGTACACACATAACGCTCAGCTCGTGCAGTATTAATGAGTTATCCAGTGTTAGCTTCATCATATGGTCGTGATTTCAATGTGATAATCATGCGCTGACAACTCTATCTCGGTGTCTCGCTAATTAGGTACTTATGACCTAAGGTTTTCTGAACCTTAAGATTTCATATACTATAAATAAGTACAAATTTCGTTAATATAAGATCATTATTTTTCAGTGAAAGCAAACAAGTTCCAAATCAGAAACATGAAAATATTTATGTTCTGCCATTTCATTGGAACTAGCTAAACAATTACTGGGAAATTGTTCGAATGTTTGAAGTTAGATATGATCCAAGAATGTGCGTTAGTTATATTTTTCTTACAAATTAGTTTACAAACCGTAAAAACTAACGAGTTCCATAGTCATCGGCATATAGTCCACATCAAGCCTCGCTCTCTCCTTACGAGTATTGAAAAATTAAGTAAACAGTATTGTTTTTCTAACAATAAATGGCTAGAATGCGCAGCAATAAACAATTTTTATGGCACAATGAACACTTTCACCAAAAAACTTATTGGAGAAAAGTTTTTGCCTCAATATGATTTGAGACCTAACCGAGTACCCGAGTTAAACTCTCACATGAAATCACATTTGACCGAGTCACCAGCAGTATACAGGCGATTATATAGGATACCGAGTTCTACCGGAATGATGAACATGCGGCCATTGCCGGATTGGTACGCTTCACTGCCTGCTAAACCATACACAATGCATTATCCGGGATTTCTAAATCATCCGCCGAGAGCTGACGTGAAGAACAATATGAATACCGCGTGGACTCCACCCCCACACCCGCATGCTACCAACGGATTCTATTCGCCGGCGCAGTCGACACAGGTTAATAGTTCGAGCATTTTTTCTCACAAACGGCTGAAGCTGCCAGTGACGATGACGACGGCTGTTTCTAGCGTTCCACCAAAAACTATTGAGAATAAAAACATATCTGCCATTAGCAAATTTACTCAGAGCCTCGATGATTTGGAACGACAATTTTATAAGGTAAGTTTTTCTACATACCTAGGAAAAACTTTATCATTAATTAAACTCGTAAAATGCATTTAAGTGACATGTACTTGTACTTACATAGGTACATACCTATTTCAGTCTAATCCATTGGTAATTTATTCATTTTGATCTTTATTAGATAATGTTTAAAATTATTTTGGCCTATAATGGCCATGTTGATGACAAAGCTCGCGAGGGCTAGGTACTCTTGTACACTAATTAGCTTATATGTCTTACCCCCACAAGATGATACCAGCTCTGTGAAAACGACAGGCCCGTTCGACTGCCGTGAGATGACCAAAAGTTATCCACCTAGATCGCCTTAGTTCGCCAGGAATCAGGAAGCACCTTCATTGACACCGAATATTGAATCGGCTATACGGATAATATGGTGATTGGGACACAGATAATTCTCCTCATCTTGCTGACACTCGTTTAGGTATTTAGTGAGAATAGCGTTTAAATAATAATCCATAAAGTGTTAGAATAATTGAAAAACTTTATTAACCAGATGATTAAGCGTTAGATATTGACAATTAACACGGATTTTTGTTTGAACTTGGACTGAATTTCACTAATACACTGTTTCTGAATCCTGTAGTTGCCCGTTGTAACGTAGCAATAATCGCATACCGATCTTTAAAATACGAAGCAATTTAAAACATATTAGATATAGGTAACAACACAATAATAATAAGTGAGGTGCTGTGTGACCAAAGTGGACTTAGGTACAGTCGTGAAACATATAAAATGTGATTTGTTGTTTGTTATTGAAACTAGCTGCAAGGCAATAGATTAATTCCGACCGCACTGTATGGTTATCAGCACCGGTGTGGTTATACAATTCAAATTCAGAATAGTGTAGGTATTATCAATTGAAATTGAGTTTAGCCCGTCCATATTTTTTATCACTGCTCTAAATTAAAATCTAGGTACTTATTGTTACTTTTATGTGGGTTATGTTCATGCAGTGATGTTCCAAATCAAAATTAACACAAATCATTATAATGAAATAACGAATCACTGTTGGGAATCCATGATAGATTATTATTTAGTATGTTATTCATTTGAAATTTTTACCTGGGTAGGTAAAGCATATAAGTAAACCTATTCTCACTCCCAGTTGTTTTTGTACCATTTTTGTAAAACTGTAAGAATAAGATGATACCTGTTTAGGAAACCATACAATAATTTCAAAGGTCGTTAAAAAATTTGACGATGTTGTTACAGATAACGTTCACGAAGCTAATAGCAATAAGTCCTGTTGATCGGCAAGAAAATGGAATGAGCTTCGTACAATCTGGCTTATTTTTACTATTGACCCTGATGGCTCTCAGGAAGGAAGTTGACTCTGAGACCAGGGCTGAAATCGACCATTGCATTGGATTTAATGTTTCGGAGATGGTATTTATCCTATCTATAATTAACTGCCCGTTTATCTATAATAACGTAGGTATGTACTTTTCAAACTATGGAAGAAATTTAGAAATTGGCGCAATCAACGTTTCTGGAAGTTACCCTCCATAATACTCAACATAAACACAAACTCACAAAAGGACATGGCTTATAACAGGGATGACCAACTTGATTCGACCCGAGATCTACGGTTTATTACCTAAATATAGATTGTGTGCGACTGTGTGAATGTGTACAAAATACAAACGAGCTCAAATATTTTAGCACAACGCTTCCTGTGGTTTAATTTTTCTTTTACTGTTTATGATATGAGGACACAGTGGAGCATATATGGAGTAAAGTACACCCTTACCGTATGCTCCACATGCTCCATGCTTGAGTAGAGCATCACCGTGTCCTCGTGGGGGCGATCGGCGTCAACGACCTCTCGCGCCGGGCCCTGGTACATGCCATGGTCCGGAGCGAGAAGGTGGCCGCACGCGTGACGGAATGGCCCTCATGCCGCAACCGCCGGGATCCCGAAACCGATCCAGCCACCGCGGTAGACATGGGCTTGCGGACGGCGAGGAATGGGTAGCTCGCCGTCCGGCCATGGGTTGTGCGAAAGAGAAGCCCGGGGCTCAAGGACAATGGCAAAGAGGAAACAGGAGTGGGTTTTAGTCAGTAAAAGTCTGACCCGCCCTCTCGCTCCACCCCTGAGCGAGAGGAGTCACTGGATGATTTACCATCTAAATAAAAAAACTATTTATGGCATGGAAGTTATTTTGTGGAATTGTGTGAAAAATTATAACGTAGGAAGGCATGTAAAAGCTGAATACTTGCCTGCCATCCCCCGCATCGTTTCATGTGGCTAGATAGTAGCTAGGCAATTCATTGCATCGATATCAATAACACAGAGAATGTCATAATAATATTTTTTTACTAGGATAGCGTTGGTCTTGTAAGGCATTTCATGTCTACGTTACCCAACTCATCGGACAAGCTGAAGTTCCGGCGGTCTTCGCGCCTGATGATGTGGCCATCGAAGAACGGGAACCCGAGGTTCCAAGGGGGCGTGGCCGCAGCGCTCATGCTCCAAGTAGAGCAATTCAACGGAACAGAAACATCGGAAGCTATCGCTACTATACTCAACCATAAGGTAACCTTCATATATATATATTCTTTTTAAATGAGTGTCCCCCCAACACCAAGTTATTGTTGTTCCTACCACACTTTACACTTCATATCGGCCTCCGCTTCACGTTTTGTTAATGAGTAGTTTAAACTATTCAATTAATGTCATGTATATCATAGGTGGAAATAGACTCCGGAGGTGCTATACACGACACATTTGAAGAGGATGACGTCTCGGGGGGCGTGACCGCGGTGCTGGTGAGCACGCTGTACGTGCGCGCGCGCTGGCGAGCCGCTCCCACCGTCCTCAACGGCACGGCACCCTTCCATGATGCCGACGACGCCCCCAACCGCACTGTGCGCATGATCCGTATCAACGACGTCATGAAATATGCAGACCTTAATGACTGGGATGCTCAGGTTAGTCAACAACATACGCCTGTGTTTTAAAAGAATTTTATTTAATATCTATTTTTGCATTAATACAAATTATTGAATTAAAGATGATGTCATGTTCTGTGTAAAGTGATTATTATTTAAAAAAAAATGGTTTGACCTTGTAGCGGCTAACTTACTCAGTTATCACGAGGAATGTAAGTACCGATCAGCACAATATAAACGAGTACCACCACCACCAAGTTAATTCTGTTGAGAATGTGAGCGAATTGTATCCAGTCGAAGGTTGGAGACGGCTTCTCAGCAGTGATATCTGAACTTTGGCCGGTCAATTCTTTAGTGTCAATATCGTCGCTTGGGTCGAATTCGGTGAAAACCACGTATTTTCCGGGACCATTAGCCACCAATCGGTTCACCATAACAATAAAATTAGGTGCTGGCAATTTTCGTCGTCTCAAAAACATTAAAAATATGGTTTCTATGATCCCAACCAATGTCACTATCATGGAATCACGAAGGAAAAGTAATATGATTGGTGTGTCCGCACTGTGTTTTGGTATATCGTAACCGATTTCAGTCAGAAATATGAAATGTCCGTACAAACTGAAACAAATCAACATTAGTCGCGTGTTGTCTTTGGCATCCATTGCCAATGATATCAGAGTGAGCAACACTATGACGATGGAGGGCACCACGACGATAGCCGCTGGTCCCGCTGCTATTCTCTTCATTACAAATGTATATTTCAACATCGGATACGTGCTGTTGGGACAACAACTATACTTCCCTGGCAAACGTTCGTTTACCACGTACAGCAATTTCCAGCCTGGGCCATCTTGAAAGTCATCTTTTACAACGGGTTGCTTTTCATAAAACGTAAAATTGACTTGTTCCCCTGTGTTCATCCACGATCCGAAGTACAAGGTGCAGTTTTGAACATCATAGGGCCAGCTGCGGAGCGACGTGCGGCAGATGCCCGAGTGCGCGACGTGCGGCACGCAGGTCACGGTGCCGTTGCTAGTCAGCAGGCACGTCGTGTAGATCTGGTCCGACTGGTACATGGCGGCGTCCGCGTTGAACAGCGCCATCTTCGGTGTCCATATTTCGTGGCTTTCCATTTGTGTTTCTTCAATATTACCATAATCTTCAGGTCTCCATGATAAAAGTTCGTCCTTCCATGTGAAAGCTACCCAGCTGTGAAGTGTGAACGTTTCTTCCAAGGCATCGAAGCTTATATATTTAATCGCAAAGCGTATTTTAACAGTAACAGTTTGTTTGTGATCCTTCACGGGTCGGAAATCAGTATTGTACGCACAGAGTACATCCTTGTGGAGCTTGGCCTCATTATGAGTTACTTCCTCGCGATCTGGAGGACAGTCGCTCCTGACGAGGGTCCTGGTGAGCGCCAACAACGCGCAGAGCGCAAACAGAGAACCGCGCGCCGTCATGCTGTGAGAAGCAATGCAAGCGCGAACCATCGGAGATCAACACACTGTCGCTAGTAACCTAACACTGAGCCGCCCCCTGCGATAAATGTTGATACCCACAATTTGCAGATGACAGCTGTAACTTGGTACCGTTTGTTCTATTTAGTCTTATCTACCTACGAGTATGTACCTAGTATATGAATTGTAGCAAGGTAGGCTATATAATGGCCCATGATTTTCAAATGCTCATAACAGACACGCCTCGGATGTATGTGGTGATCTACGGGTAATCTGCGTGAATTTCTTTTAAAAGTTCGATTTGCGTGGCTCTAGAATTTATAACAAAGCTGTAAAACGCTTAGAAGCGGACTATTTGCGCACACATTCTTTTCCCGCAGCCCTTGAAAAATACCTAACTCTGTTAGACCTTTTTTACCAAACCAACGCTAATCCTGGTTAAGAAAATGAGGTGACCTCATTGGTAGAGAGACTATATCCACACTTACTTCCTTGCTACATCGCATACGTTTAGTGGAGAACATCTTTAAACTACTCGAGCAAGCTGCGAAGATACTCGAACAAGCTACGAAGTTACGTGAGCAAGTTATGACGCAAAGCGAGCGAGCTACGAATATACTTGAGGAAGTTACGAAGCTTCGCGATCGCGAGCGACTTATGAAGCTACGCGAGCTAACTACGAAGGTACTCAAGAAAATTAAAAAGCTACGCGAGCAAGTTATGAAGCCACGCGAGTGAGCTACGAAGATACGCTAACGAGCTACGAAGATACGCTAACGAGCTACGAAGATACTTGAGAAAGCTACGAAGCTACGTGGGCAAGTTATGACGCAAAGCGAGCGAGCTACGAATATACTTGAGGAAGTTACGAAGCTTCGCGATCGCGAGCAACTTATGAAGTTACGCGAGCTAACTACGAAGATACTCAAGAAAGTTAAAAAGCTACGTGAGCAAGTTATGAAACTACGCGAGTGAGCTACGAAGATACAGCTACGAAGCTACGCGAGCAAGTTCTGAAGCTACACAAACGAGCTACGAAGATACTCAAGAAAGCTACGAAGCTACGCGAGAAAGTTACGAAGTTACGCTGGCAAGCTACGAAGCTACGCGTGTTTTAGAAAGTGAATTTAAAATACTTAGATGTTTGTTCAGCATTATCTCCTTCTCTTGGTATATTTTTAGTCATAATACGAAAATTGTAATTTTGTATACTTTAAAAGCGGATAGAATAATTTTTCAACCGTTTAGAAGTTATAAGCTAAAAACAAAGCCAAAAAAGATTTTCGTGCATCACGTAACAACGTGTATGTAGATAACGTAACGCAACCGTGCATAGAGCCGTGCAACAGCTGGTAGCTCAGGTCCTTCGATGCTGAACGACAACCCAAGAATATAGCATGGTATAATATTTTGCGGGTTGGCAACCAATTACCAACTTAAAATGATACTGGCATGCTGAACCCTTGTTCTCGTTTTAGCTTGAACTGTGATTATCTTATGTTTGAGCTACATACAAGCTACGATGCTACGCGAGAAAATTACCAAACTACGAAAACAGGCTACCAACCGATGAAAGTAAGCTTCCGTGAAACGAACGCAAACTACGAACAGAGACTGCTACGTAAATACACGACGAGGCGATGAAGCTACTCGAGAAATGCTGTAGTCAAGCAGTGCGAGTAAGCCACGAAGTTACGCGAGCAAGCTACGAAGCTATGCTAACAAGATGCCGACTGAGCTTTGCTAGCAAACTACGAAACTACATTGTCTATCTACGAACCTACATTTATGATAAAAAGTTAGTTGAAAACGAGAAGAGATATCAAGCTTTAGCTGTTGTTCAACCTATATGTAGTCATAACAGGCACAGGAATTCCTACCATGCCTTGCCATGATTACACTTATCGTGTAGGCACAGTGCCAAAATCATAGCGATTAGGTAGGTGTAATCTGTCTACAGAACACTCGTGCTACTTGTAATGAAAGAATTTAGAATAGAATCGAATTGTTCTAAAATGCATGTTTATTTCAGGCCTTAGAAATTTCTTATGCAACACCGGGCCTCAGTCTTCTGATGTTGATACCTCGTGGCAACACGCTGAAGGCTCTGGTAGAGCACGTCAGCAACACCAGCGTCGGAGATATAATAACGAAGATGAAAACTGTGCGAGTAGCCGCCACCGTACCGATTTACACTCTGCGCATGACCTTACTGCTGCCCAATAAACTACAAGCCGTATGTCGATATCTTAATGTTTTTAAGCGCTATCCACATATTTCCGGGTCAGAGCGATTAGCGAAATTTATACAGACTATTTCGATTTTTTAGTAGGCACGCACGATTCGCAATGTGCTTGTTTAAGATAAAAGAATTGGCAATTATTGCAACTGTGCTAAAGAATTATTTTTTACTGCACTGTTCTATCAATTTTTTCACATTCATTTTGCACTTGGCGGTGGGGTCAGAAATCGAACAGAACTGATGGAACGTGCAAAATGTATGCAAGATTTTTTCCTATCCCTGATCCGGAAATATGTACTTACCTATAGGTATGTGGCAACGACCTTACAGCCCCTAGACGCCTCATGCTTGATTTAACGAATCAAAACAATTCTTTTAACTAGCTGAGGTACGGGGGAGCGGGGTACTGAGTTCTGATTGGCCCAACCAAGGTCATTACGGCACACTAGGGATGAGATAGGTTTAAATAAATCACGAAAGTATCTATATTTTTTTAATAATATTTTGTACAATTCGATTTTTTTTTTTACCTTCCTAATTCTTGGTATTATTTTAACATGAAATGTACATACTTTATGTAGTTTATAAATAAGTAGTAACGTAAAATTTCAAAAAATAAACTGAGAAAGTCCTCTCTGTTTTTACAAACATCATAACATAACTTATAATTATTATAATAGTAAAAAATAGTATCCAAGGAATCATTTTCACGCTTGGTTGATTCATCATCATCATTTCAGCCGAAAGAATTCCATTGTTGGACATAGGCCTCCCCCGAGCGACGCCACAACGACCGATCCTGTGTGTCTCGCATCCACCGCACTCCCGCGACTCTCACCAGGTCGTCAGTCCACCTTGTGGAAGGCCTTCCATCGCTGCGTTTTCCGGTGCGCGGTCGCCACTCTAGAACCTTTCGGCCCCATCGATCATCCGTTCTACGAGCAATGTGCCCTGCCCACTGCCACTTCAGTTTGGCGATTCTTCGGGCTATGTCGGCGACCTTGGTTCTCCTGCGGATATCTTCATTCTTTATGCGATCACACAAGGAAACTCCGAGCATAGCCCTTTCCATTGCCCTTTGGGTGACTGTAAGCCTTCTGATGAGGCCCATTGTAAGCGACCATGTTTCAGTACCATATGTCATCACTGGCAACACGCACTGGTCATAGACTTTCGTCTTGAGATACTGTGGTATGTTGGACTAGAAGATACCACGCAGCCTCCCGAACACTGCCCAGCCGAGTCGAATTCGACGATTGACCTCTTTCTCAAAGTTAGACCTACCCAACTGGATTTCTGTCCCAGGTAAACGTAATCGTCTACAACTTCGAGTGCAGAGTCTCCGATCTTGATCGAAGTGGGTGCTACATGGTTATTTACCATGACCTTGGTTTTGTTCATGTTCATTCTGAGACCCACTTTTTCGGAAGCTCTACTAAGGTCATCGAGCATTGTATTGAGCTCCTCCGTAGTCTCAGCCATGACTACTATATCATCAGCGAACCGAAGGTGAGTGATGTACTCGCCATTAACATTAATGCCTAGTCCACTCCAGTCCAGAACCTTGAAGACATCCTCCATTACAGCTGTAAACAGTTTCGGAAAAATGACGTCTCCCTGCCTCACACCCCGCTGCAGAAGGATAGGTTTTGAGGCCCGGTCCTGAAGTCGGACTGACATAGTGGCATTCTCGTACAAACACTTCAGCACTTCGATCTACCGATAGTCAATCTGGCACCGTTGGAGAGACTGCAGTACAGCCCAAGTCTCGATCGAATCAAAGGCTTTCTCGTAGTCCACAAACGCTAAGCAGAGAGGCTGATTATACTCCTCAGTCTTCTGTATAACCTGCCGCAGCGTATGTATGTGGTCCACGGTGCTGAAGCCTTTCCGAAATCCGCAATTATCCATTTATTTTTAAAATCTGGATCTTTCGGGTACCTAATATCAATAACCGTTTTACAATTAAATTTTGGCGTTATTGTAGTTAGTAAAAAAAGATCTAATAAATATTAAATAGGTTTTTGCTTTATCGATAACAGAGGTGGTCATAAGAATTGGTACAACACTAATTTAGTTCAAACCTTCAGTTATGACCAATATAAGTTGAACTCCGATAAATAATATCAGAAAATTAATATAATTGTGATTAACTTACAGATGAAATTTTATACCAGCTTTTCGAATACTCGAAGTCTGGCTGTTGTTATGTTACCACATCAACGTATTGAACAAGAGGCCATTGTTATATTTATTTCTAATTTTTTTATTAATTATCGCGGACATGTTTACGGCTCTCAAAAGTGGTCGAGACTATTTGGAAATTGTTCTATGGCGAGCTGCATCAGATCTATTAGTCATATGTATTGACAGACATGCGTAGCCTGTTATTAAACGTCTAGGGCCTGTAAGGTCGCTGGTATGTGGATAGCCCTTTGTAGGGAAACCTAAATAATGCTGTCGTAACTTCGCCGCTATTTGTACATACAAATGGTGGCGAAGTTAACATGTGAAAACATTAATAGTGATGTCCATACTGTGTGTTCAGTCGTTTAGTATAAGCGTACCATCTTTAGGTACCTATTAGTACCTATCTGTCAATCATCGTTGCTGAGCCTAAGTTTAAGAAAACTACGATAATTTTTTATTTTATTTAATCCTGCAGTACCGCGATATATTTAAGTAGACTTGGCTCGGGCTCTAATTGTAGAAGTAACCACATTTCCATAACTCAATACTGTTGTATAATACAACGTCCAATCTATCTATATGTGCTTGCAACTTCTCATCGTCTGTCTGGGGCCGCTCTCCGATTCATCTATTGCTCTCCCTCGTACTAATCGATTCCTTGTTGCCAGTTGGGTATACCCAGACTAGTAGACGTCAGCAACGTCACTCAACCCAGCTCCCTGAGACTGTCTCACGCTGTGCAACGGATCATGTTCTGGGCAGAGGCTGGACGCAACGCATATAAGGATGACGGTGGGTATTTACTTATATTCACTATTCCTACTTATTATAAATTCCATTTGTTTAGGTAGGTAACTAAACGTAAAGAATCTTGATGTAATTTTTTTTTTTTTAATCGTATCTAAGACACACGTGCGGCCGCCTCCTTCACGAGGACACGGCGGTGCTCTGTCCAAGCGGGGCACCGTGTCCTCCGGGCGGTCCACACAATGAAGACAAACGGGCGTTTCTTCCGCACGAATCCGGTGCCTCCCGAACTTACCATGTCCGGTCAGAATCTGCGTCATTCGTAAGGTGAAGACGCCGTGACGTCTTTCCAGCCACTCATCAAAGAGGGGACTTACTGGAAACCCTTTGAAGGACATATAGAGACCTCATTGGTGATGTTCTTCAGGAAAGTCGGATGCGTAATAATCACAACCGGCAGGCGTGTAGGTATGACCGGGACCCTACCATGACAGATGATAAATCCGGGTGTGTGAGACAGAGACGGGTCTATACAGGCATCTTTTTCACACCAGATTCATTTCGAAGGATCATAGCGAATAATGTTCTGTAGTTTCTGCCTACCCTTATAGAAAAATGGCACGAGTTTATGTATTATTTAGCCACCTAAAATACTTGATTAATTTAATAACATAATCTCAATTAGTGGTGGTCAACGTATATTTCATACTCATACATTACAGTTTTAGATAAGCCTGCAATCAATTAGCTATTATCGCGAACGATATCGTATTGCGAGTATATCTATATTCACTCCGATAGCAATATTGATTACGTATGTTTTCAGGTATCGAGTGGGACCAAGCTCCAGACTTGCAAGTCGTTGTGGATAGACCCTACATATTCTTCGTTCGCTGGCGCAACGTTACCCTGATAAATGGAAATTTTGTACTGTAACTTACTAAATTAGTATTATAAAAACTAAACTCAATTTTAAAACATAACGGACAGTTTTCTTTTAATCAAATATATACCTACACTTCTGTATAATAACATAAAAACGTTTGCGGATACAAAGTTGCTGTTAATTTCTCTTGATGTGGTATGGGTCACTGGTTCTATGCTGTCTCGTGGGGTTGCATTGTGGCTCGCAGAGCAGTCGGCCATACGTTTGCACCGTGATCCCGCTGCGGTGGAATATCGCGCTCAGCTCCGTCGCGCTGGGCCAGTAGGGAGCGCGCGCAAACGCCGCGGCCGTGTCACCGTAGCAGTCACGGATTACTAACACTTCACTTCCTCGACGACCGAATATCGCCCATTGATCTGCAGTCTGCTCTAGTAACGTGTATTTACCTGCTTACAGATTTCATGAACACATAAGATATCTGAGTGCGACTTGTTTTTACGTTATCGCGATCGAAATGTTTAACGCGTTTGGCTCTCTGATTTTTTAAAAGCTTGGAGCCAATCGGAGCACCGAACTCCATGAACGTCTCGATCGCGTTAACATAAAACTAACTCGCTCTAGGCACTCTGTACAGTTTAAACGAGGTAGAAATAGACGTGATAAATCTACAGCATTTAAATAGCTGTTTATTTAGCAAAATTAGGGGTTTTACTCAAAATTGTTATCAAGATAGGTATATGACCAAATTCCAGTTACTACTGATGAATCAGGCTGGTATCAGCTTATCAGGAAGTTTGTCCCTACTTAGATAATACCCGCCTACTTATCTTGCACATTACCTGTGTCCTGTTAGTCTTCGAATTACGAGTGAGTAGGTATATCACATAAGTACAAATAGGTAGAAAGAGTATAATTGCTTTACCGGGTTCCTTCTCCATGATAATGATATTTTCCATGAGTCCTGATTGTGTACCGTTGCCCATTAAGAAGTGTTTACCGAGATTCGTCTCCACTTGCAATAGACAATGATTCCATTCCACTCGACCGTCGAAATCACCATACTTCATGACGTATTGTTCTCGTTCCTAAATACACAATATATTTATTTAGTACCTACAAATCAAGTGCAAGGCATCACTGGAATCTCCAGTGAACGCATGTCGAAATTCATCGAGATAATATTCAAATATCGTATATATCAAAGTAGATACATACTACGATTAAACTGGATGATAAAGGAATATATTAGTTGATAAATACACTTTAATTTTATTTTTACCACCAAGTAAGTTGGGTATCGCCACATTATATGCATGTCAGTGGTGACAAGATATATATTTATGTGAAATGCGTTAATATGTACCAACATCTACTAGGACCATTTAGTTGGGAATGATTAGTTGTGGTGGGAACTCATTTATTTAGTAAGTAGGTACCAGTTCCATAGTTGCTCTAATATTAAATTGAAAACAGTCCACAGCCTTCGGTTGTGTATAGACGGTCATCCAGGTTCCAACCAAGTCTCGAACGTTTAAATTTTGCCCCTTTTTATATAAAGGGCAAATGTCGTACATCGATATAATACGCGTTCTCACTATATTATCACCACTAGCCACAAACAAAATCGCCAAATTAATTATACACTTAATATTCATTATTCAAATATAACTCGTTTACTCACGGAGTCTGCTATACGAGAAGTAAAGATTGTCGTATGATCTCGTATTGAAATAAGCTTGTTTTAAGAATATCTTATTAAATTCAATCAATATTTAAATTTTCTTTACCACACAACGTTGAAATTTGATTAAGGATTTCCAAACAAATGAATAAAAATATTGAATGATTCACGTCACCTACTCCGCTGGTCTCTGTTAGTAATTCTGCAAAATATTGACGACATTCTCAGTTTCAGAAAGCAAGCTCATCAAGTTATCATCATGATGCATTATCAATGTCAAACGTTTTATACTAGACTATCTGTTCCCCGCGGTTTCACCCGCGTCTTTAGTTACTGCTCCGTTTCCGTGAGTTGTTGCGTAATGTTTATTTATTTATTACGGCACTCCAACGAATAGTTCGGCGATACATTTACAAAAAAAAAGTCTTATTAATATACAATTAACCCAGCGAATTTTTCACTTAGTGTGCACAGCACTTACAAAGTTTGGTAACACTTTTCAGCATTAAGAGTCATTCCGTTCTGTATGCACCAATTGTGTACCGAGTTTAGATCCTCTTGTAGTAGGGATATGTCTCTAGCTGAGTTTATTTGCTTATAGAACTTGACATCGTCAGCAAAAAGTGAACATTGACTGTATTTGATGCAGTTCACGACGTCGTTGACGAATATTAGTAACAAAATCGAACCCAAATGAGACCCTTTCTCGATAAATGAGTTATCCAACACTACAATATTTTATAAATTCTAATCAGTATTTCCTGAGATTAGCGCGTTCAAACAAACAAACTGCGAAAGATTATAAAGCTCCAGACTTTATAATCTTTCCGTGAAAAGTTAAACGTATTTCATTTTAGTGATGCAGAATTGCAGAGGCAGCTTTACTTTTAGTAACTTTACTTAAGACTCCCCAGTTAAGAACAGATTTTGAAACTATGACATAAATAGAGCCTTAACCGTCTAAGGGATCAATTCTTTAGTAAAATTAGTTCAGATTGCCGGCAATGTTTTTTAATGAAATGGTTCGTGCCTTTAATTCGGCTAGAGCCTAGAGACGGAGCGTTTAGCGCTAAATCCCCGTGCGTACGCTTGTGATTTTCGTATTATCTCTTAAACCACCCCTCACGCCTCAGCCGCGCCGGGATTCCGATCCCGATTTCCTGTCACCGCAGGCGCGGGAATGCGGACGGCGAGCAATGATAGCTCGCTGTCCGACCGTGGTGTACCACGCGCGCCTCAGGGAGATATCAGCAGGCCGCCATTTTGCCAGGCCATTTGATGAAAATAAACTGATGAAGAAGACCAGAAATGGTCAACGGAATTTCATACTCACATAGATATAACAATGAAGATAGTTAAGCGACTATGACAATACAACAAAATGAATGGTTCTGAATAGTTTCGTTAAAAAATAGTATCATCAAAGTGATCTGATAATGATGATGGAGCCGGAAGGAACTCCGTAATTAATCAATGTAATGGTTAGGTTACATTGATTTATTACGGAGTTCCTTGCTGTTCCTGTTTGAACTAATTAAAATTGTCATGAGATGCACTTTGGTTCTAAGGTACTATCGAACTGATTTGATGATGGAGCCGGAAGTTGGAAGGTAGACAAAGGAACTTCATAATAAAACAATGTTAAGTTACATTGTTTTATTGCGGTGTTTGGGTTGATTGGAATTGTCATGAGAAATAGGCACTCTGTTTATAAGTGTATCGCAACTAAAAAGTATGAAATAAAAAAAACACCGACCACTAAAAACATATACTAAAAAGACTCTTTAGAAAAAAAAAAAAACACTAAAAGGATCAAAACAACTTTAATTTCGGAAGTCGGTGTTTCTCGGTATTGTTTGTTTCTTATTTAATACCGAATTCCGAAATTAAAGTAATTCTGATCCTTTTACTTTTGTTTTTTTTTTTGTACACGGGATGTAAGGACATTTATAGGTTTTTATTTACACCTTATTGGAGTTGTCACTCCGTGATAAAGTAGCTTTCCATTGGTAAAAGAAATTTTAAAATCGATTCAGTAGTTTTAGAGTTTGTTCATTACAAACAAAAATACAAAAATCCGAATATTTCCTCTTTATAATATTAGTATAGACTAGCTGTTAACCACGACTTCGTTCGCGTAAAGTTGAAGAAAATTACTCTCCTTTTTTGGGGGCAATTGTGTAAAAACATGTTATCCATTTCGGAGATATATCCCTACCTTCCGCATGACGCAGGTCCTCACCGGACATGGTAATTTCGGGAGGATCCAGCAACGGATTCGTGCGGAAGAAACGCCCGGGTGTCACCATTGCGTAGACCGCTCGGAGGACACGGTGGAGCACACAGTAGAGGTGTTCCCCGCTTGGGCAGAGCAACGCGGTGTCCTCTTGGGGGCAATCGGCGGCGACGATCTCCCGCGCTGGGCCTTGGTACAGGCTATGGTCCGGAGCGAGGAGGAGTGGCAGGCGGTCGCCTCCTTCTGCAAAGCAGTAATACTAGCAAAGGAGGCGGCCGATCGCGTGAGGCAACGGTCCTCACGCCCCAACCGTTGCCGGGATTCCGATCCCGATTTCCGGCCACCGTAGGCGGGCTTGCGGGCGGCAAGCAATGGGTGGCTCGCCGTCCGACCGTCCGGTAACCGTCCAGACCGAGCCCAAGTTGTCTACAGCGCGTATTGTTCTACGCGCGCCTCAAGGAGATGTCAGCAACTGTAGGGGCCCAGCAGAGTCGAAGCCTACTGGGGCCATGGGTCTGATTCTGAAAGGAAGACTCGGCCCTGGTACGAAAGACAACGAAGGAACAGGAGTGGGTTTTTAATCAGTAAAAGTCTGCCACTATGATGATTTTCCAACCGAAAAAAAAAAATCCCTACCTGGGAATTAAGTCCCGTTCCAAAGCTTAAATAGCGGCTAAACTTTCTCGATATAAATCTAGCTATAGGTAACCCAATGGCAGTCCCGTCAAATTCGATCAAGCTTTTCTAAGACGTAGTTTGAAATCTAGTTCCCGTGGGAAAATTAGAACTAACATTAGCTATCCGTCGGCGAAGTCCTATCAAAATCGGTCCAGCTTTTTCGGAGATTAGCCGGAACAAACAGAAAGACAATTTTTTTTTAATTCGCATTGTTGTTAAGGTATCTTATACTTTAATATGCATTTAGTAAAAAGAAACATCTTTTATAAAACATTGCCCACACTAGGAATTTCTATATCGTGGGTACGCTCACAAACATGTAAACTCGCATAGGCAAGACACCTAGACCCGGAACACCTATTGGTAGGTTAGACTAATACGTATTTATTCAGTGCGGGGATCGAACCCTCGCGCCGCGACCCGCAGCGCAGCAGCTAGTCACTCAACCACTGTGCCAACCGTGCCGTCTGTTACGTACAGACAGTTATTTTATTTATTTATATGTATATTATACTTGAATAACCCGGTGATATCAACGTATTCGTCATAATTAACTTATTATGGGAACATAATTAGCGTCGCGAAAAAAAATCGCTGAGTGTGTTACCAACCGCAAGCATTCCATTCATAACATTCGTTGCGCTTTTGTTTCGCAACGAACATTCGCGAATTTTGGATGTACGTCGAATAAAACAACAAAAACGAAGGACCTTGAACCGAATTGGCATAGCCATTCTGATTTTTCTTCAAAACTAAAACAAACGCCATTAAGTGTACCTACTTATTTAGAGTTAATCCCCAAATATGGACATAAATATCGATACCTGTATGAATTTTACTTCCTCCAAATCCTTTTTAGGGTTCCGTACCCCAAAAGGAAAAAACGGAGCCCTTATAGGATCACTTTTTTTTAAATACTTTTTTCACAAACGTGCAGCGGCGGACTTAATGCCTTAGGAATTTTCTCCCAGTCAACCTTAGGGTGATGCACTTTGTTGTCTGTCTGTCTGTTAACAGCCTTTGTCTCGGGAAAGCGTGGAGGTAATGAGTTGAAATTAAAATACTCAGGTCGACGGTCTCTTGAAGCTGTTAAAAATCAAATTACTGACGAAAAAAACGTGTATTTCGACATTCTCAAGGAAATCAAAATTCATAGAGTACTTCCCGCTGACCTAGAATCCTGAAATTTCGCATGAAGCGAGGTCTTATAGCACAAGTATAGGAAAAAATCTGAAAACTGTAAAGTAGTTACGTCATAAAAACTAATTTTCGATTACAAAAAATCTTCGTAACTCAATACAGGAATTGAACTGTTTTCATAGGTAAGTTTGTACGGAACCCTCAGTACGCGAGTCCGACTCGCACTTGCCCGGTTTTTTTTTACTGTATCCGAGTTCCAAATATTATACTTTATGGTAGATAAGATCTCTGGGCATTTTTTTTTTTGCAGAAAAAACAAAATAGCGATGGGGTGACTTTCTTCGCTTCTAAAGAAAAACAATTCAAACACCTTTCTAAAAGATATTCGCGAAACAAACCGGCAAATCAAATCCGCGGTGTCCTACGGTTTATTTGATATTTTATAGGTTCTTAGGTGAAATCTATATTGATTAATTAATTAGTAACAAGGTCATTTTTATGTGTAATATTATATTTTATTTACATAATCACTACGGAATATAATTAATATTGGACAAAAATGGGTACGATATACAGTGCCACAGATACACGAACAGCCAATAACAATCTAAAAGCAAATATGCAATCGATGCAGGAAGCCCTGGACGAAATTTTAAAGAATATTTTTCGATTACGTAGTTTACATTATAGACAATCTTCTACAATATTTTTCTACAACACCATTCCTTTAGTTATTCGTAATTTCATTTTAAAAATGTATCTTTGATAAATATTGATTATTTCTGATAACTTGTGGAGCAACATTTGAATATAGTCACACATGGATATCTACATGAACATACATAGGTACATAATGACTATAATATGGCCTTTTAAAATACAAATTATTCTCTAAATTAAAAAAGTTACCATCACCAAATTTGTAAAATTACGGCAAGAATCGAATGACATTAGCTACCGAGAATTTTTATAAAATTATAATCATCATTGATCAATAAAACAATGTTACGTTGTATAATATATTTTAAAGCGGAAATTATAAATTGTCGTAATAAACGTATAAAAATATTTAACATGATGAACAATAACTTTATTTAGGCTTACATCTGTACCTATGTTCATTGCTGGTGATTATACAAGTACGTTCCTCTTTTCTCTTACAAATAATGTTAGACTAGTTGTAAATACTTCATGTGTATTTTGGAATACTGCTTCCTGGAAACAAGAAAAAAAATACAAATTAAAATTATTATGGGTTTTTCAACGAATATGTACGGTGTTGTGAGCGATAAATTTAGCTTATAACTACAATGAGAGGTATCGGTTATTTCAATAATAGATTTAACGTTTCTTATGTAGATTTTTATTTAATTGAAAGTTTATAAGTGTAGTTACATTTTAACATTCTTATTTCTTGACATTGTCGTTATAAATACTCGTTGACTAGTACCATAACTTTATAATAATACACATTAGACATAACAAAGTAGTCCATTTTCCTGCTCGCAACTGCGCTGCTGCGTGAGCCAGTGGGACATTAATCAAGTTTTAATCATTTTCAAACGGTTACAACAACATCTACAATAATTTACAGTATCACACACATTTCAAACTAATGCAATATATGTCATTATATAGTCAAAAGTTAACAGTGTAATATTAAAATTTGTAGCATATGAATTCATTAAAATTTTGTAAATCATCAAGCTGTGCCGTAACTGGCCGTGGCTTACAAAGTGGGTCTTAACTAGCTTCTTCTTGTCTATCATTATCATACATAATATTATAACAAACGATCGATTTAATTTATGTTATTCTTACCTATAATAAGCATATATTTTATAACAAGCAAGATAAGATTAAGTAATGTTATGGTATAAATAAGTAAAAGGTACATGTATCGGGGTGGCAAAAGAGGGTGCTGTATATCTATAATTATGGCTACAGCTATGTTATAGATATGTCGTAGCCAGATCGTAAACTTGATAATTTTATAAAGTAATCTACTTTCGTGAAATTGGTGACTTTCAGACATAACTATGCACTATCAGCGCCGCTAACGGTGAATAATATATAACTGAGTTTGACCACATCATCGCCGTATGTTTAGATGTATAATATTATGTTACCGTAGTTATAGTCATAGATGACTATAACTATACTACTATTGTAGTCATAATGTATCGAGTACACTATTCCAAGATTTATTACTCACAGAATTTGAAATTATCCGGTTATTTTTTCATCATTACTATAATTCATTAGTCAAGTAATTCAGTATAAATGCATTTATTCATGAAATGTCGCCACTTCACGAAATACTACTATACAAAATTATGAATTCTATTATCTGGTTACGACAGACACATTACATTGTTCGCATTAGCAAAGTACCTAATAATAAATGAATTTCACATTATATTGTTTAGTACCTATGCGAAGAAAACCTAAATATATTCTTTTAATCCACATTACACGTATGACGTAAGCATAGATAACATTCACTTGGTAAAAAATTTAAAGCTCACAAAAATCCTTTCAGAATTCGATCAGAAATGAACGCTAACAAGCAACAACAGTTTTATGCGTTAACATTTTCCAAAGAAGAAACGTGTCCAATACACCTAGCCTTATGACTGGAATTGAACTGTCGTAATTTTCTACTAACTTACAAATTACATCATAAGTTTCAATTTGGTCGACAAGTAGATATTTATGTATATATGCTAAAAATAATTTAGTTTATGAAATTATTAAAAACACTCAACATAAGACGTTGGGAGGCCAATTAAAGCAATCAATACATTTATGATACTTTAAATTAATCAAGCCAAGTAGGTAGATATTAAATTAGTACATACATACACCTAAAAGATAGGTCGACGAAAATCACGAAAACTAATGATAATTACGAAAACATTATTTTGTTGTAGGTAGTAAAAACAAAATTAGTACTTACACCAAATTACATCATTATGATAAATAATTATGTAGACTGTTCCAAATTTATCCATGCTAAAAGCCAAGAAAATCTGGGTCATAGTACTATCATCTATTCATGCCAAATTTTATATGGAGGGGTAATTTCCGAAAAACCTTTCAGCCTATATCATGGACAGAAACTGCATAGGAAACACAGCCCCTGCTGCTACGTGTTTCAATCCAAAGCGGGGCCACTCGAGCAGAACCAAAAGCACTAGTGGTATTGCTGTTTGTCTAATGTACCTCACGAACTTACTGATAAGACCCAATGTACCTTAACTACTTAATATAAATTACAATTAATCGCCTCATCCATCCAGCAGGGCCCTCGGTTCTATTACGCTCATAATTTCTATCAAAATAGTTGAGGTAAATTAGATCTTGTTAGTAAATTCGTTAGGTACATTGAACAAACAAAGCTATACCACTAGTTTTTTCGGTCTATCTCGAGAGGCCCCGCTAGATTGAAACACATCCTGCTGTTGTATTGTTAGACCAAGATAGCAAAACCTAATCTAATTTAAATTAAGTTACTGAGTCATTGTAATTATATCATAGTTATGATTATATTATGACTTTTGCGAGTAATCCTTTTGATAGGTTTTCGATGAGGATGGTGATAAAAGTAATTCTAATTAAAATATGTTACTATAAATGTTATAACTTGGCTTTTTAAACATGTTTACGTTCGGTACAATCTACAAGTTACCAACCAACTACTACATAATTATGTTTAATATCCTAGTGGACATAGCGAGCTCGCGACTAAAATCAACTATTAATAATACAGTGCCTCCTATATATCAAAATCCTACATACCGGTCGACAAAATTGTTTTAATGAATGAGATCACTATTAGATATAAGTTCCAACTGCAGGCCATGTTTGTAATGTTTGACTCAATTTATGACAATGTCCAGAGTTCCAGACCAACAATAGATGGTCGTATGAGGGATCATTGTAAGTCAACTAAATATTTTTTTACAACACTTATACTAGGGTTGGAATGTTAGTTTAAAAATGTTGCAAGATTCTACAAACCATTATATTTTAGAATTACATCTAGTTCGAATCTTTAGACCTCAGTGTAGGTATAGGATTTTTGATTATCTGCCAACTTACATCCTACACAAATTGAATGCACGAAATGATTAAGCTATTGTATTTAAACTTACTATGTCATAAACAAAATCCCATTTTTACTTCACATATTGATACACTTTATTCTAATCGTTTATTTTTTTAAGTAAGAACATAATAGCTTACTAGCTGTCTGCATGTAAATATAATTTAAAAAAAAAAAACTATTATTTTCTATTTTTTGTCTCAGCATGACAATGTGATCTAAATATATAACATTGAGCATTATTTTATTTAGAAGACTATTACTATAGCAATGACTCATAGTAGTTTTAGCTCCCATACGCAAGAGAGCTTTTCTTGAAAACACATGCACTTTCGAGTTTCGGTGTCCAAAATTCAATAGAGCACATCCCTAGCGAGGGATGTGCTCTATTGAATTTTATAATAAAAAGTATATTATGCTTTAACAGGTTTTGAAATGAATGTAATTTATCATCATGATAGGACTCACATGAACAAAAGGCATAAAAATTGAATGTTAGCCATCTTTTAGTCTTGATGTTGAATTGTCATACAGTTTTCAAATTTTATACAAAAACACAATTAACATCATGTAATAACAATAATTTTTGTCAAGCATAAACTTTTATAGTATTGGAATAATGCTGCCTACCATGAGATAGATCTATTCATGGACATTATTTTGTTGTTTTATGACTGATCTCTAAAAGTAACTAATTCAGTTATATTTAACATTTCAATTGTTTTATAACACAGTTATGTGTATATAAGTATGGTGATATGTTAAATAATATTTACTGTTTTATGAAAATTAAAGACATGATATTCAATATTCAGTTTTCATTTTCTAATTCATAATTTATCAAGTCATTCAAGATACAGGTCTGAACAGAACTATTCATTTAATTAAAAAGTTCAAAAAATCATAAATCTTTACATTTTATTTATTTGAAATGTGCAAAAACTAGACCTGCAACTTCATACGAGGGAATGTCAGTTATTATAGATGTGAAGTCAAAGCAAGATAAAAAGCAACATAGGTTCTTCCTTGGGATTCAGGCCCCTACCAAATATCAAAATAGTTTCAACAGTTTGCACTGACAGACAAAGTTACTTTCATATTTAAAATATTAGTATAAATATGGATTAGTCAGTTTCAAAATTTAAATTAGTGACTGAGTGTCATTGACATTATGAAAATTAATATGAGTTGGTAAAGGAGATTCTTTCATGAACAGAGTAAAAAAAAAAACAGATTTGAGGGTGGCCAAGATATTTTTACTGCGATTTTACTTACGGAGTTTGAATTGGCTAGTGAGTGAAGCATAACATTGCAAAGCAACTCATAATCTCTCTATAGAACTATTGGTTAATATCTTATAAAATCGGAGGGGACAGGGATCAAAAGATCTGATACATATCATGCTCTAAAGAAAATTTTAGAAATGGCTCTGTACAAATTTATTACTATTAGATATTCATATAAACATGTTATCATGCTGCGACTGTGCAGCACTAGGTTCCAAAAGACTAGAGTATCTGGGCCAACCATATCCAAGACTGGAGGACTACAGGCTCAGCCCAATCAAGGTTATACTGGGACTCATGAAGAAGGTGCACGGAGGGCTAGAGGTTGAGAAGACAGGAGGGGAATAGCACAAAAGAACTAGAAGGGTCGAAGTGCTCTGGCCCAGGGCCAACCCCACAACAAGATAAGATAAAATAAGGTATCATGCCTATGCATTGCAGAGAATCTTGATTGATCAAAGAAATCAGAATTTGACAGCATATTAATTTAAATATCATCTCATAAAATATGCTTAAAACTCAAAATAAAGTAGTATCATCTCTCATTAATCTTAAATGTTACCACAATTACAAATTCCTTTAAATAAAATACATTATCAATTTAAATCCTAATAGAATAATTCTACCACAAGCCGGAAATAACTTCCCAAAGTAGACCAAATAAAAAACAAGTGAGGTAAATATTAAGGAATATTGGGCAATATTCAATACTGATTTTTTGCCACTAACAAACTCTCCGAGTTAGCATTTACATCTCATTAATGTCTTATGATGAGAATGTTTTATCAAAAAACTGCCGACTTCATTAAATACTACACAATCTCCAATTGACTACAAATATTAGTCCAATAACTAGTTTTACTCTTATATATTAGTTTTAAGGCCAAATTGAAGTAATTTATAATAATCATAATCATTGTACATGATTACTAATGTTTCTAATTTGTTAATGCAAGAGTAGTGGAAAAAGACCAGTACCAACACCACATAGTATGGGAGTCCATGGTGCACGATGCAGCACCTGAGTACCTATATCATATAATATTTACTTTAATAATGATGTTATGTAAAATGAAAATGCTATTAATGAAAATATTTATACACCAACATACATTTCATATTATATATAAGAAGCTTCTTTTCAAATGAACATACTGTGTACCACTGCATTACAAGTGATAACATTACAGATTTGTCATTTAAGAGCATTTTACACCTTTTACCTTTTAACCTTTTGAGTAGCATAATTAGAGACACAATAGAAAGACAATGACCGAGTGAACGCCGGTGTTCGCTCGGGGTTTAATGAATTAAACATACAAACTTCATACATCAATATGTCTATGGGCTGTTCTGCCTGAATCTATTATTGTTGACACATTGGTAGTTGGTACAATACACATTGTCACTATTTATAGGATGACTGAAAACTTTCTATTAGATCAAACTTATTTAAATATTTAGCATTTAAATATCAAGCTCCAATTATTATTGGTGTATATTAATTTAATAAAATCTTGCTTGATGTGAATGTATTATAATTCTTACAACCCGAGAAACTACTATAGCACTAGGCTGAATTTAAATAGAGAAACAAGTATATCAATATGTTTATTGGTAATTATTTATATATATTTCAAGTTTTATAGCTAGCTAGCTGGACAAAACACATTATTTGATAATATAATATAATAAATATGGTATCATATTTATCTAAGTGACATGAAGTAGTTCATGAATATTCTTTTTTATTCTTATTATATAACAATGTAATGATCAAATATATATATTATAAATCTTACTCATATCAAATGATTTGCAAGGTTGCTACATAGAGAGTATTGTTATTTCCCGACAACCATTCTGATTTTTTACAAATGACATGAAAGTAAAATACAGAATAATAACTCACTGAATCTCTAACTATTTTGTTAGTAACCTGTAATATAACTGAAAATTATTTTGAAGATACTTATAGGTACTTAAATAGGGGTTGACATTTTGATGTAGTACTGTTTTAGCTAGTTTAATTTGAAATTCCATAATTGACCCCACCTGTGTTCAAACCGGTGTTTTCTGAGGCTCCAGCTGGAGCAGGTGCAGGCATGGCGATGGGAGGCGCCTGTTCTCCCTTGGGACGGCCTTCTCCGCCCGGCTGTACAGTCACGGCGACGCCATCTGAGTCATCTCTCTCCAGCGTGTGATAATCTCCGGACTCTTCGGGAGGACGCGGCTTGCACTTGCCGCAGCAGCAGTTGCAACAACAGCATAGGCAGCAGCAGAAATAGCATCCGGTCAAAATGCCGCATACGATAAACAGGGCCTTGCACCAAGTGCTTGTCACTACGAAATAGGCGTTGACATTTTCTTCTCCGAATTGCTCAGCAATATACAGCCCGAGAGATCCATAATTATCATATATATTCCGTTTCGTAGCATCACTTAATATCGTATGTGCACGGTTTACTTCTTTGAATTTATCGGCAGCTTCGGGATTGTTAGGATTCTTATCGGGATGGTATTTTAACGCTAATTTCCGATAGCTTTTCTTGACATCGTCTTGTGTAGCAGTTTTAGGGACTTGTAGTATTTGATACAGGCTATCCCCCGCAGTAGATAGTTTCCTTTTATCCATTTTTAAAGTCCAATTTAATCAACGATTTTATACAACGCGAACTAGAAATTATAATGCAAAACTAAGACAATCCCTAAAGAATTTACGAATTACGATAACACGAACATCTCACTCTCACGACCGTGTTGCCAGTATTAAAATTATTAACGAATTGTGATTGAAAAAATAAAAATTATTATGTAGGGACAGCACTAACGATAACACAACAGGAATTAAACACCTAAATATTAAGTAGTACATCTTTCTATAAATTAAAGAATTGTCAAAAATAATTAGTGCACACGAGATTTATTTGCGTCACATAAACGCATGCGTCTGTGAATTTGTGGAGACTTGCGGGAAATACTATCAGTATGTTCGGCGGTAACCTCGCGTCTTAAGCGTTGAATGGAGGAAAGCCTTTTTTACTATTTTTAGAGTTCCGTACCTCAAATGGAAAAAACGGAACCCTTGTAGGGACAGATGTCTGTCTGCCTGTCTGTCTGTCAAGACTCTTTGTCTCGAGAACGCGAACAGATATAGAGTTGAAATTAAAACCACGTACTCAGGTTTGCGTGCTCAGCTGTGAAAAATCAAACTTCCAAGTTAACGAAAAAAAAAGTTACGGCCGTTTATGTCTCAAAAAACGACACTCGACGTACGAGTGTTTCGACACTCTCGAGGAAATCAAAATTCATAATGTACTTGACCCAGAATCCTGAAATTTTGCATTAAGTAAGGTCTTATAGCACAGGAATAGGAACAAATCTGAAAACTGTAAATTCAGTTACAATACGGCCGACGCATCTTGGCGAATCCGAACTTTGCGCAGAAGGCTGCGCTCGTACGTTTTTTAGGAACCAAACGGTGGCATGGGGCGACGCGCGCGGGGCGGAGCGCGGAGGTATAGGCTAGAGGTTGACTCTAAGTAAACGCAATCGACCCTTTATTCAATTAAATATCGCAATCGATTTTTCTCGATTCGGAATTAATTAATTTTTTTTTATATAAGATATTGAACGAAATAGAGTTACAAACATAGTGAATGTTATCGTTAATAAACGAGATTTTGACTTTAATAAAACTAATAAAATTCTATTTTCTTGGTTGAAAGACTTGATTTAGTTAAATATTAATTATTTATAAACGACTACTAGATTAACGACTGTTTGAGAATATTTTAAACCTCGATAGAAAATTCAATCGATTTAAAAAAAAATCGATTAAACAACACCTTCAGACACGCTTAATGGACATCCCTCTTCGATAACTTCGTAAAGCTTCGTGCGTATTCGGCACTGTTCGGTACGCAGTAATAAGCCTCACTAACACGATAGCATTGCTGTTATTTTCGTGTCGCTGTCTCTGTCTTGAGCACAGGCGGTGACAAAAGTTTTCGTTGGTTTTTATTATTATATTTTTTTTTTGTGTATTGTCAGGTTTTTTTTTATTCATAAGTTATATTCGTATAGTCTGTCTCAAAGTGTTTTAATATTTATTTTATTTGTACTTGGTCTCTGTATTAGTAAATTTTTATTCGTATTTTGCTTTAAAAAAATTAATGTCATTAATAGTTTTTTTACGTAGTTCTAGAGTTCGTAGAGCCTATGTTCAGGCTCGCCAAGTTACGTCGGCAGTACTGAACGTCACAACAAAAAAATAAAATATATTTGCAATTCGGAAAAATCTTCGAGACTTCATTCGGGAATTATACTTTGTACGAAACCCTCAGTGCGCGAGTCCGACTCGCACTTGCCCAGTTTTCTAAATTCTTTTATTTATTCGTTACTACTATCTTTTGCCAATGGCTAGCCAACGGGAAAGTCGAAAATTATTTTATTTCTTTTTTTTTTAACTGAGGCAAAAGACATAAGTGGGAATCCAAATTTCGTTCAGTTTTACAATCCATAGAATATAGCATAGTATAGTATAATCAGCTTTATACTGTTCCCACTGCTGGGACTCAGGCCTCCTCTCTATTAGTGGGAATGGGCCGTAATCCACCATGCTTCGTGGATAATCCATCCACCATCCACCATGCACTCTGTGTGTTTAGAATAATTAATTTGATTATAAATACTTTTATTTTTTCTACTTTATAGCTCAATGCTCCTATGTAATGAGTAAAAGCAGAAAAAAACGGAACGTTAACTGGCTTTTTAGATTAAATACCTTGGCTTGATGTGAAAGGTCTATTAGACAGTTAAACCGTCAATGTCAAGGCAATGTCATGATTGTCATAATATGGAAATATATTATGCTCAACTCAATTGCTCATGACAGATTTTTGATGAATTCCAAGTGCAAATATTGTGAACATTTGCAAAGTCAGTACAACAAAACCGACTAGGAAGAGTTAAAACTAGAAATTAGTTTTTCTAATCATCCATTTGCGAAGTCATTGAAAATCTAATTCAATTTAACAGGACTTAAAGCGTCCTGGGTCAATCAAATTGGCCAATTCAATACTTTCATACGCATGTATCTCGAGAAGAATAATAAGTTTTCTATGCATGTGTAGGATTCAAGTAATGATGAGTTTCCGCGGCTTATTTAAAAAGTACCAAGACATTTTACGTAGAAGACCGTATTTAGTACAAGCCGTACAGACTGGAGCTCTGATGGGCTCTGGTGATTTAATCAGTCAGACCTTTATCGAGCGCAATCGCATCAATGATATAGACCTTACAAGAACATTAAAGTTTTCTTCTATAGGATTTTTTGTAGGGGTAAGTAATTTATTCCAAGATAGTTTAAAAACTTGAAATCCTTACAAAGTTATTTTGCAAAGAAATTCATATAATTAAAATGAAATCTGTTGTTCGTTCTTACAATAAATATAGTCCTATTGGTTGTAGAGGTTAGAGTGGTATCCTGGCTGTATGGAACATCTAGTTTGCTGGCTAATGTTTGTCTCTTTAATCATTATTACCTGTCTTGTCAAGCCCTGTTTGAAGTCCTGTTTTGGTAATAATTATAATGTTTTAACAGTAAAGAACATAATATGTTTTTCTTTATCATTTTAGGGGCCTGCGCTGCGTGTTTGGTATGGAGCATTGTACAAGTATGTAGGTTCCAATGGCACAACTGTAGCATTAAAGAAAGTTTTTATTGATCAGATTGTATTTGCACCACTATTTTTATTTGCTATTCTTAGTGCAGTGGCATTTATGCAAGGGAAAGACTGGGATAAAATTATCAGTGATTTAGAAGCTAATTACTTGGATGTTTTAAAATCGAATTATTTACTATGGCCATGGGTACAGATAGTTAATTTTGCTTATGTTCCTCTCCAATATCAAGTTTTATTAGTTCAAGTAGTTGCTTTATTCTGGAATACATATCTGTCATGGAAAACAAACAAGCAATGAGTAATTGTACAACAATAGTTGACATAAAAATGTAAACCATTTTCAAGCACTTCTAATTTTAAGTTCAATTACTTGTAGATTATAATTATTGTATATAGTATTAGTTCAACATTGTTTAAAACATAGCAGATTTAAAATAATCTCAAATAATGTCTATTAAGCATATTATTGTCTTTGCTTATTAATTCATTAAACCCCAAGCGAACGCCAGCATTCACGAAACGAACGCCTCTCTCATTGTCTTTCTATTGTGTCTCTAATTACGGTATTCGAAAGGGTAATAATGATAGTTATATAATTATGTAGTGTGTTTTATTTACTATTTACTCTGACCTAAGTGACATAAAATAATGACACCATCTGATATCACTCTTACTATCTGATAGACCACAGCAATAGTATAAGTAACTATCACCTAACACCAACAAGGAACATTAATATAGAAATACATGGGTAATTAAAATTCATAAGTAATAATGAGGCATTCAAATACTGCCCAAGCATAAAAAAAAAGTAGTTCCCTTCAATGGAGATTTTAAAAAAAGTACCTAGGTCTTATTCCGAAGAAATTTGAACCTATGTAATACACCATAAAAGACAGCATAATGAATATTATTGTTTACTACTGGACTTGTTTCGAATTAAATAAGATTTTTTAAGGCTCCTTTTTCGTAAAAAAAAACAAAACGCAACATTTTTCTATTCAATAGAATTATATTTAAGTTGCAGATAAAATTGTCGTTTCTGTTAAACACTTTCAAATTTTTATTATTAATTTTAGTTGTAGCTTCATGCAATTATGAGAAAAACATTTATTATTATGACAATAAAATATCAAAACGTGTCGAAAAAAGATCAAACCCTAAATGTTGGAGTTTTTGGCGGATGACGTTCGGTGTTTGTATTTTTCGCAAATTGATTCCTAGTGGATAGTGTGATGTAAAATTAGTGTAGGTTTGTATCTCAGGTGTTTGCGCAACTGGCAAAGAGTAACTGGAAGATATGTAAAATTATTGAAAAAGACGCGATTTCGGTAAAATGGAGCTGAAAATTTTATTGTAGCGTTGACTACCTCAGACCCTCAGTGAAGTTTACGACCTCAGACTCGATACATTTGCTGCCAAATAGTACAATTTTTTTTACATATAATGTGTCATATCCATATCGTAATGTTAAACAAATATATATATATATAATATAAAATACATATAATATAATAATAAAAAATAATAATAAATTTGTCTTTTTCATTTATATTTTCACTTTTGTAGAGATAATCTTTAACAATGTCTATGAGTTTACTCGTTTTAAATTGGTTGTGGCTTGTTGATATAATACTAAATAATATAATATACACTATGCGGTTACTGGGTTGTATAATGTAGAGTGGAGGTGGGGATGAGAATGGCGTGTGTTTTTGTGTATGTGTGACGGCGTGTGTATGTTGTGTTTCAACTGCGTTTATAATGATACTATAAGTTGCTTAGTTTCGTCATAGGTCAAGCACTTAAGCCAGTCGTCACTTTTCTCTTCAGCATATTTATAGTCAGTAGGTAAATTTTAATTTTTATATTTATGGCATTATAGAGTTTAGAGCTGGTGTGAGTGAAGTGACGGCTGACTAAAGCTAATCTACAGCGTTCAGTCATTTTATCGGCACGACGCTTCTTGGTTGAGGATTGTAAGAGAGGAGTAGGTGCTTTCTAAGGACTGTTTGCATCACGAATAAATGTCTCACTGAGAGGACCTCACAAAGTACATATAGCTCTGTAGTAGGGAATCTAACAGGTTTCTTAGCGAGAACTTCTAGAAGTGCTCTATGAGTCCTCTAGCCGCAGCATGGTTGTTTTGTGCGTTCTCCCCCACCTTGTTATGCAGTACCCGAGAACTAATTGAGCAAGGGCGAAGTAAAGTCAAAGTCAAAGATTTTTATTTCACATAGGCCTACATGGGACTTATAAAACGTCAGAAGCTAGTGTACGGTTCCAAATTGGTCGTTTCCTATGGAGAAGAACCGGCAAGAAACTCCATGGTTACTCTTTTAAAAAAGAATTTGTTGATACAATATTTTCTGTTTACAATATATTGGATTTATTATGTAAGGACAGTGTAGACTGGTCAATAAAGTACAATAAAAATAATCATAATAAAAAGGAACCTAAGAATTCGCGGAGTCTAAGAGAGAGAAGTAGACCATTCTAAAGCATTGGGAATCAGCAGCTGCTCGAGGTTTTTTTCATAAGTAGATCAATCTTCTGACTCGAACCACAATGACTAAATATGCTTTTTCCATGTCAGTAGGTTGGAAATTAACTATTTATACGAAGACATGGCTCAAAGAACTTAGCATCCAGGAAAAGAACTTAACAAAAAAAACTTTAAATGTCAGATTGACGCTTTGTCAACTTGACGTTTTACGTTGAAATAAAGACGGAAACAGATTATTGAAACGTGACTCGACACAACTAGTCGACACCCGATATGCACCATACACATTACTAACACACGATGCCACGACACAAAAGCAATTTTCGAATACAGTTGTCTGTCAACAGTGTTGTGTATGGTCATGTGCTATGGATATAACAAAGACTAAATTTATACTACCAATAGACAGGATCGTAATCCTGATATAGATAGCGAACAAGAACCTTATCCAATACTTATTACCTAGTGGTTATTTTATGCACTAAAAGAAAATCATTTTCTGAGAAAATATGCCGAGTTACGCATTACGCTATTGCAAATATTGTAAAATGACTGGACCTAACTTCGGTTTACTTTCTTAGTTATTCTTGGTACTTACGCAGTAACTCTTTAGAATTCAATCATTTTCATAAATTTTTCTAGTACATTTGCTGATTCTGTGATAACGCCATCTATTGCTGAAAAGCTTAACCTTACCTTTATCACACACTGAGGCTCTACCACGAGCGGATAACGAGACCAATTTTACGACCTAAACGGAACTGTTAAAAGGATGGAGCTATATAGGGTGTATAGCTCCATCACTCTTTTTCGGTCGTACCACTGACATTTTAACATTATCATGGTAAGGCTCCTGCCCCCCTAGCAAGTTACAACCGTTCCGTGTCGAATTCCATTCTCTAATCGGTAACGCCTCGGTGTCAGCAATAGTAGAAAACGATAAGTTGGTAGCTATGTTGACGCGCCTGCCCCCCTAACCTTATTACAAGCGTTTCCTTTGTTCTGACGTCATTTAAGATGACGCTCAGTCACGTGATCAGAACAAAGGAATCGGAGGCGTAGCCTACTCGAGGCGTTCGGCGCGAACGAAACGATTGTAACTTGGCTAGGGGGGCCGAGTCGGCCACTCGTTCTATAATGTCGTTCTACAATAACAAAGGATGTAGCGTTAAACATTGTAGAAACGATAACAATTCATTCTATCATTTTGAACGACGTGAACTTGGCTACGAATTTTCTATTCGTTTGTTCTGACCACGTGACTTAACGTTAAGATGATGACATTCCCATAAAGATTAGTTTTAGACTAGCGTTAACGATTGCAGATTATCAACTTGGCTAGGGGTGCTGGCCACCTACCGAGCGATAGTTAAATAATTATAAATTTTGACAAATTTAATTCGCGTGTTTGCTATTCAAAGCCAGATGGCGTCACTGAGGCATAGGATGACAGTTTTTCTAAGAGATTTTTTCTGATAGCCGCTCTATTGTATCTCTTTCAATCTCTTTGATCTGGATAGATTGGATCGGGTGGCGTATAGGCGTGGAAAAAGTGTGTCATCTTTGCGATTGGAACATTTGCACCTGAATTACTGAAAGGTTCCGAAACAGTGATGATGTATCATTTGAAACATCGGTTCAAATAGCTCGCCGTCCAGCCGCCTTGTAACCTTCCGAACCGAGCCCAAGTCATCAGCTACAGTCGAAGCTAACTGGGGCCATGGGATCTGCGAAAGAGAACCCCGAGGTTCTGGGAACGAAGGCAAAAAAGGAATATAGGAGTGGGTTTTAGTCAGTAAAAGTCTGAGACGCCCTCCCACTCCGCCCTCATGATTCTCATAAGAAGTCATTGGATGAATCCCCATAAAAAAACCGGGCAAGTGCGAGTCGGACTCGCGTACTGAGGGTTCCGTACAAACTTACCTTGGAAAACAATTCAAATCCCGAATTGAGTTGCGAAGATTTTTCCGTAACGCAAAATATTTTTTTTGTGACTTAAAAGAAGTAAAAAGTTTTAGTATTTAGGTTTTTCCTATAGTTGTGCTATATACCAAACCTTGCCTCATACCAAATCTCAGGATATTTGGTCAACTGGAAGTATCCTATGAATTTTGATTTCTTTAGAGTGTCGAAATGTACATTTTTTGCAACATAATCGGCCGTATCTTTTTTTTCGTTAACACTTAAATTTGATTTTTTAACAGCTTCAAGGGACCGCAGACTTGAGTATAGGGATTTATTTATTAATTAAAACTTTATGCACTAGTAATAAACACTGTACAAAGGCGGACTTAACGCCTTAGGCATTTTCTACCAGTCGACTTTAGGGTGGTGCAGAAAAAAAACATGGTAGGTGCAGCTCAATGATAAAGGAATAGAAAGAAATATAATAATAAATATATACTTAGATATATACATACAAAATAACAATATAATTATGAAAAACGTATCCAACAAATCAACGCTGTGATGATTATACCAACTTCCTGCGAATGTCCTCACGTGCCATCACCTTAAAAGTGAACTGGCTGGACGCCATCCTGGTTTTAATTTCGATTCGATACCTTCACGCGTTCCCGAGATTCTTGTGGACTTGGCAGACAGACGGACGGACAACAAAGTGATCCTATAAGGTTCCGTTTTTTCCTGTTGGGTAAAAAGTGCCCCTTGGTCGCATTTGCCCCCTTGGCCCCGCTTTATCCGGCACTGTCTGCCATGACACAAATAAGAGTATATTTTTGCTTGAAATACTCCTTTCATGTTACGTTACAGTATCAGTCTGTACCCGTCTTTAGTGCACGTGTGCGTGAACTTATACCTGAATCGGAACGCTGACATCGTCACATCGACCTAGGAAATCTCAATATTAAGAATTATGTACTCGGAACTAGGTAGGTATATCTCAGGGGCCTATTACACTACTCGATATTCAGACAGTCTTAGTTGACGCCGCGTAGTGTAATAAGGGTTACACCGGTCTTACTCGGAACAAAACTACGCGTCATTTGCACGTAAGCCCGCGTTATTTAGTTTGGTGTAATACTGAGCAGTCTACGTAGACGTTATGACAGTCTGAATATCGTGTGCTGAATATCGCGTACCGTAATAGGCCCTTCAATGCTCGGAACGCCGTGAAAATTTCACGAACGTCATTGTCATTTGTCTTACAGCTGACAACACCTGACAGCAGCAACTAAACATGTCACTGTCATTTTAATCTAACCTAACCACGTCCTACTACAGTATCAATTTGTGAAACTGATGTCATTCAGTAGGTGTACTGCAGTGGTATTGGAAAGAAAATTCTGTATTTACACGCTTGCAATCGCTTTTCGGCCCATTCAACCGACAACTCAGTTTTGCGTGACTCTGGCAAGACAGGTAATCACTGAAAAACGTAGGTGACTGTTTATTTTTTATATTTTCCTTATTCAAACAACAAACATATCGCCGGTATAATTTGTTAAAGTTTGACCGGTCGAACATTCTAAACGTGCCTTACAGTGCCTTACGTCACAATTACATTTTTCACATGATTGACGTGATGTGCCGAAAACAAGTAGTTTTGCAAGTCAAGGTCTCTCGTTTCTTTTAAAAGTTAGTCAATATTATTGAATTATAGATACACAGGTATGCTATGTATAGATAATAAAAGCGACAGAAAAAGCGGGTAGCTCGGCAAAAACATCTGTATAAGTCAAATATTTTAGGTACTATTAAGAAAGACAATTTCAGCTTACATATTACAAAAAAAATGTGTCTTATATGACGGTTACCTCAAGCCGAATTATCTACTTTATTAATTTACACAATACATAGAATATAATGTAACATAACTGTAAGTTTTGTTAAAAAAAATTTTGATACAGTTTATAAAAGTTAGTATAGAAGCAATGGCACTGAATCAGAAATTCTAGTTCTTATTTGAACTATAAATATGCATGTACTATCCCACTGCCAACATCTTCCATACTGCTGTAATATTATTTTGTTTGTTACAGAAATCCACCATGGAAGGTTTATCTTTAGTTTCGTCAAATAAGATATTTGGGGGTTATCAGAAGGTTTACTCCCATGAGTCGTCTGAACTAAAGTGTAAGATGAACTTCTCAGTATACTTACCACCCCAGGCTGAGGGTGGTGATGTCAAGTTGCCGGTCATATTCTACCTCTCAGGACTAACTTGCAGCGAGCAGAACTTCATCACTAAATCAGGGTTCCAGAGGTACCAAAACATTTTTTTTTCATCTTAAAAGATTTATTAACATCAAGGTGTAAATTAATGTGAAAATGACAGGCTAATGCAATATTATGATTATACCTTATGTGGAGGGCACAGAATCATTCATTGTCTTCTATACAAGACTGTGGCATTCAAAAGGTTAAAAAGGTGCACAGAAGTTGGAACTTGCTATAGTGATATCACTAATTGGGTGTCACCATGTAAGTCTCTACTTCTATACCTATACAGAATGTGGGTAGACCACATTCTTTATCAGACCATCTACTTGGGAAGAGCAACCATATCAATCTTAAATGTTCCAGATATACTTACCCTACCTATATTATTACCTTATTGCTAGCCCATTATAAAGATATAAAATGTGTTTATGTGGCTTTTTGACCTTATGTATATTTTGGTGATTACTTGCTAATTTTGCTCTTATCAAAAATATTAAGAAGCTTATTAAATGATATCAATGGCCATTATAATACTTTTTTCTTTAAATGCTGATAGTTTTGGGTATAAAATATTTTAACCTTTTGAGTAGCGTAGTTAGAGACACAATAGAAAGACAATGTCCAAGCGAATGCCGGCGTTCGCTCGGGGTTTAATGAATTAAACCAAGAACAAAGTTATGTAAGTGTAAAGAACTTACTTTACTTACCTTACACTTGAATAAAAATTCGAAATAATTTTAATCCATTGCCACCTAACTCAGATTGACCTTAGCTTTGTATGGAAAATGTTAGTATTTATTTCATGGCATGATTTCTTTTTTTACATCAACAATAAATGCCAATAGATTTAACTACAGAAAGTATGGGTAACACAAGAATTTGAATTTTGTCACATATGACATAGTTCATTGTTTTTAAAGACAATTCTGAATATCTTGGAATTCTTTATTATGTTTATATCTTTGTCTTTAAATAGTATACCATAGTCACTTTCTACATCTGCCTGTTTATTTGCTAATTTCTCTTAAACCACACATCAAATTCTGTTACTATTTTCACGAATACCAATAAAAGAGAAAGGTTTATGTATTCAATTTTCAAATAGAAAAAACTTTATTATACACCAAAATAGTAATAATTTCACAGAAACTTAAATCTATGGGTACAGTGGCGCTCTTATCACTGACAGCGATATCTACCAGACAACCGTAGGATGGACGATAAGAACTTAATTCATTAAACCCCGAGCCAACGCCGGCATTTGCTCGGTCATTGTCTTTCTATTGTGTCTCTAATTACGCTACTCAAAAGGCTAAACTAAAAAAGGGTGTAGTCTATGGTATACTGCTAGCAAATATAATTCAAACAAAATGCGCGAAACTAGGCGACTTACTAGTAAAATATATTTCAGGTATGCAGCAGAGCATGGCATTATAGTTGTGGGTCCAGACACATCTCCCAGAGGTGTGAAGATCCCTGGTGATGATGATTCCTGGGACTTTGGAGTAGCTGCTGGATTCTACCTTGATGCCAGCAAAGAACCTTGGTCAAAGAATTACAGAATGGGCAGCTACGTTAATAAGGAATTATATGAATTAGTACTTGAAGCATTTAGCAATGTGGTTGATGCTGAGAGGGTTGGCATTATGGGACACAGGTAAATTTATAAAAATGACAATCTTGCAGTTTTTGAGGCGATTAGCATTCATTTAAACTAGTGTGCACTTTGGTTTGGTTTTAGTATAGTGAAACAATATTTTGGCTAGGCTAATATAATATTTACGTGATATACACTAGTGTCTGACCGAAACCAAAAAGTTGATGCAGTTTTAGTTTAGGTACATTAAATTCGAACCAAAAACTTTTTCCGAGTATTTTTCGCTATTTCTTATAGTTTCCGATTTGGCTATCCAGCCCACTTGATTTTCGATAGTAAAATCTTATATAAAAGTTACTAAATGGCCGACACTGCTAGTCGGCTATTTGGCTATCCGCCTCTGAACGCTAGATTTTTTGACCGTCACTAAAACCGAACTTTCAGTCGAACACTTGTTTAAATATGTAACCGGAAAATTGCAAACGCCGTAAGATTGTAAAATATCGCGGGAAATTATAAACTATTTATTTCTAAATACGAAATATTTATGATGGAAACTAATGAATTTGGATGTGATTTGTCGTAATCATCATCATTTCAGCCGATAGACGTCCACTGCTGGACATAGGCCTCCCCCAAATGTCGCCATAAAGAACGGTCCTGCCCGTGTGATTTGTCGTACCTATACAAAACATTTTTTTTTATAATATACAATCGTACGTAGTCTGCAATCTTCCGGTGACATATATATATAATCCACCATAAATCTAGGCACGACTACACTGTTTTAAAATAATTATGTCTCTTTACAGCATGGGGGGTCATGGAGCTTTAATATCTACTCTTAGAAACCCAGGTTTATACAAATCCGCAAGTGCATTTGCTCCAATCTGCAACCCAATGCAATGCCCATGGGGTGTCAAAGTCTTCAATGGGTATTTGGGCGAAGACAAAAGCAAGTGGGCCGAGTGGGATGCAACAGAGCTAGTCAAGAAATATGATGGACCCCCACTTACTTTACTTATTGACCAGGTAAGATAAGGACCTTTATTTTTTAAATGGAACTTCTTTTAAAAAAATAAAAAATTGATCCTTCCAGTGGAGGGACTATACTTCTGATACCCTAATCTATATTAAAAAGAGATTCTTTTGTTTCTTTTTCCAGGGATCTAGTGATCAATTTTATTTGGAGAAGCAATTACTCCCTGAAAACTTGGTGGAAGCGTGTCGATCGGCCGGAGTGCCAGTCATACTTAACTTACGCGACGGTTATGATCACTCATACTACTACATCTCCACTTACATCGGCGAGCATTTCGACTTCCACGCCAAAATACTGAAGGCCTAATTGAGAAAACTATTATTGACATAGTCAAATGAATTTTTAATATCCGTTTTTATTTTTACAGTAAAGTTGTTATTCTTAAAGAAAAAATTTCTTTCTTTTCACAATACTATATATATACTATACTTTTTCTGTTTATATACTATGATCCCAGAGCGATCTAACATCATTTTCACATGGATGACACCTTAGGTTCTCAGAACAAATTGTAGAGATTAGGGAATCCAATCATGCAAGCGCGGGATCCCGTACCTTTTCTGCGGGATTATTCATGCGGGATTGATTTTTTATATAAGAAATTTGGATTCCGACGACCTGCCGCTGTTTTGATTATTTATTAGACCCAGCTCATCCTCATTAAAACGTGATGACACCACGTTACATATGGAAAATAATTATTTTGTTTTCGATTTTACCTTACAGCTAAATAATTTTTGAATTTCTATTTTGTGTTGTGCCTGTATCGGAACTGGAATGGAACGTAATCAATGTCAGCCCCCTAGCCAAGTTACAACCGTTTCGTTTCGATTCCCTTTTCGTCGATCGCCTCGAGTAAGCCACGCTTTCGATTGCTTTATTCTGACGTCATCTCAACGCTCACGTGGTCAGAACAAAGGAATAGGAGGCGCCGACTCGAGGCGATCAATGAATAGCGAAACAAAACTTGGCTGAGCAAGTTACGTATAGTCAAGGCAGTTTACGTACTCTATGACCAGGGATTCCCCAAAACACGTGAATTTACTTTCCCAAAAGATGAAGTTCCGTTTATATATTATATTGTTCCATAAAAGCAGCTGATTTAACTTAGCGTAATAACATATTTAAAAATTATACATGTAAAAATAAGTAAAGTTTATTTATTTTTTATGGAGCTTTAAAAAAGCTTAAAAGCGTCTGACAGAAGTTTTGGTCGATCGATGGAAAGTGTCTGACACAAGATACTACTTTAGAATAATATTCTACAAAACATGTATGAAAATCAGCCATAAAAATTAAGTTTAGTAATTCTTAAGTTCCCTTTCTCACCTGGTATCTGCCCAAGGGCCCCAAGGGGGAGCTCCACAAGCACACAGGTATTCAAAGTACATGAGATGCTTGACTGAGAACCTAAGGTTTTTATGTTTCATCCATGTGATAATCAAGTTATATCAGATCACTCTGCGATCTTGGATTATTACAGATATCCTGAGTGAATAAATAGGCTTTAAAAAAGTAGTGCGCCTCACCATTAACGTTTCTTCTTTAATCAAATTGCATCACTACTTACCATCAGGGGGGATCACAGTTAAACACTAGTTTATAATAATAAAAAAAGTCCTAATTGTCCTAATTAACATGAATAAAAACATTTTATTAATTTTTCAACATTCAAATATAATTTGTCACATTACATTTTTTAAATTTTCTTAACAAAATTGTTATACTATGTATTTGCCAGATCGTCGTGTCGCTATCTTCCCGTATCGTTTTTCCTAAGATTGTGGTAATACTGTAGGAATTTATCTCTGTTTCCCCATACGCTGGTGGTACCCCAGTGACACCAAGCCCTGAAAATAAAATTGTTGGGATAAACAAGATTTCTAGTAGGTAGAGTATGAGAGAGCTAATAATATTACTAAATGGCAAAGTATTTAATTTTGGTTCGGTAAGGGCCTATTACACTACGCGTTATTCAGCACACGATATTCAGACTGTCCTAGAGTCTACGTAGACAGCTCGCTATAACACCAGACTGAATAACGCGCCCTTATTCATTGGCACACAAGACGTCGACGTTGGCGGTTGTCATGGCACCTGCACTTTCGAAGCCCCAAAAGATTGCCGTAGCACTTAATGCAATTAGCTTGACTGTTAATTTAAATTATATGTACTAGCTTTTGCCCAGAGCTTCGCCCGCGTACATAAAATATAGTCAGGTCACTCAGGAATAAGGCAGCTTTTAGTACTTTCAGAAATTGTTAGAGGTTGACTGGTAGAGAATACCTTGTTACATTAAGTCCACCTATGTACCAGTAGTGGTACATAGGCGGAATGTAACAACAATTTACACGCCCATGCAAAAGTGCCTAGATAGTACAGAAATAAAATCGTGTGAAGCGATAAATGACGCCATCTAGCGTAAAACCAGATTGAAATGTTGCTATAGACAACATTACATTATACTGTTAATTGATGGTGTCGCTGTGCTTCAAATGTTTAATGCTTATTTTTGTAATTTCTTTTTGTTTCTTCAAACATTGAAATAATGTGTAATTTTTTTTAAAGAGATGTAGATATTAAAATTAACGCATGTTACTAAAAGAGTTATGAGTTTACATGTGGATGGATGGAGAGGGAGAGGGAGACCAAAGAAAAGATGGATGGATTGTGGGAAGAGTGATATGAAAGAAAAGGAAGTTAGTGATAGCATGACGAGTAACAGGGCAGAGTGGAAGAAAAAAACGTGTTGTGCCGACCCCGAATAACACGGGATAAGGGCAGGAAGATGATGATGATGATGAAGATATTAAAATTGAATATCAATGTATAAATATTTCATTGTCTATGTGTTAGTTTTCAAACTTGAGAGGGTGGGTTGAATATGGATTTATAAATAATAACTAGTAGGTAGTATAAATAATACTTAGACTAAAGAGTTATGACTAAGCTCAATTGATTGTTCGCTAAGTAATTTCGATTATCTCGTTCCAGCGCCTTTCGTTCAATTTTATTTTTAACCAGGTGTAGTCTACTTATTTTACCAAAATGAGTAGATATGCAATGTAATATATAGATTTAGTAAAAAGAGCTCAAATAATTGCTGTGCATAATCAAGGTAAAAACTTGTCAGACTATTTCTGACAAGTTTTTACCTTGATTACCATACCAGAGATACCGGTGTAAACGTAAGTAGTTTTTTTTTTAACTCTTTTATATAACAAAAAACTCCTATATAGTAATCATTATTGGGTATTATATATTTCTCTTTTTTCTTGCATAGAAAACCAGTTGTGAATGACGATTTGAAGAAGAGGGTTCTTTGAAACACCATTAAAGAACTGGCAGACTAAAACTCATAAACATGTTGCAGCGTCAAAAAAAATGGAAAATGAACTTTTGTCAACAAACCACTATGCTGGTTTATTTGACACAAGCGTTGACACTCTCCGTCGTGCTCTTCATACTTAGTAAAAAGCTGCATTATTGGAGGCATGCTTTGATCCTTGGTTACGGAAAACCATAAAAGGGCAAGATTGCAGTTTGCTATGGATCACATAAACTTTGATTGGAGTAATGTCATCTTTACTGATGAAAAAACTTTTAAGTCCAGTGAACACGGACGGTTATGTTTGAAGATAATAAATAATTATAATACTGAATTAATATTATTTACTCAGTACTTAATCTCTGTATTAACTGGAGACCTTGTTGTGTGTTTAACTTCATACCCATATTTAAAACCACTTAAAAAAGTTATGAACATTTCAAGTTAAAACACATGATTTAATTTTTTTATCCGACTACGGCAAAGCCAAAGGAGGGTTATGATTTTGACAGGCTATTTATTTTACCTACTAACCGTTTAATATCTTGTACAATTTTATAGTTTTTATCCTACATTTAATCCTTTTGACCTTTATGATAAAATTATCTGGGTTTTCGTTTGTTTTTGTAAAGGCTACATAAGCTTCAATACTCCTTCCAATTTTGGAAATATTGGTACTTAAGCTATGGCCTCAATAAGAAATTATATGTAATATTATAATCTTATTCGGTGATAAATAAACGGTGATTGTTAAATTTGAACAAAAAATTGTAAGAAATAAACATTTTTTTTTTAATAGTGCCTTTTTGTTTGATGAGCCTGTTTACCTGCATTTTTTTCGTTTTGCTGAGTGGGTAGTTACCACTTGAATATTATATTATAAATAAATACTACGTGAGATTTGAACTCACGGCTCACTGATACTCTGCACAAGCTAAACCGCTAGGTCATCATGACTTAGTTTAAATAATTATGAACTACAATCCGTTGTTGACGACAATGATGACGCATGCGTCTATTTTCTGTCAAACTAAGTGTCAAGTTTATACTTCGTGAGATTGCTTTTGGTCGCCACTTAGCTGTGAAGAAACCGACGCCATCTAGTTTAATTTTCGAAAACTTGAACTTTAACGTGTAAGGGAAAATAGACATTAAGGTATCCAAGCACTTTTGCTGGCCTGTGTACATGAAGTTCAAATAAATAAATAATTTACCTCCTAATGACAAAAGAACAAACTTTACCTCTTTATAATATGTATATTATTGAGTAGATTTTAATTTATTTTGAACGTCGTTAAGGTCGCTTTTTCATCGAAATTTTTTTTTCTTCGAATAAAACTTAATCCCCAAAAAACTTAACCATTAAACCGTTTTTTATTCCCTGTGAACGTAATTCTTTATTCAAATAATCTTTATGATTTCTTTGCCATAAATATGGCATCTTTCGGTACAACTCTAGTTAGTACGCTTAATAATATTATTTTTTCTTTACTGCAAGCACTGTAGTAAAAGTAACATAAACAAGACAAGGCACACCGAATAAGAATAAAACATACTTTATGTAACGCACGCACACGTCCGCTCCTATCGGACGCGAGCACAGACTGAACACCGAACGGTCTAACTCTTATAACACTACTCGATATTCAGACTGCAAAACAGTAAGCCTCGTCGATGAGTCTGATTTTGCCGTCGGAATTCAGAGTAAGACATTCTTACCCTTATTACACTACGCGATATAGACTATGACTGTCTGAATAACGCGTAGTGTTATTACACTACGCGTCATTCGCACGTAAGCCCGCGTTATTTAGTCTGGTGTAATACTGAGCTGTCTACGTAGACGTTATTACAGTCTGAATATCGTGTGTTGAATAACGCGTAGTGTAATAGGCCCTTAATTCTTATTACACTACTCGATATTCAGACTGTAAGCCTCGCCGAGCCCGATGTTGCTGTCGGAATTCAGAGTAAGACAGTCTTAAACTTATTACACTACGCGATATAGACTAAGACTCTGAATATCGAGTGGTGTAATAGGCCCTAAAGGTAGGGCGTTAGGTGTTAGACCATTGCGTTTCAGGATCTGCGGTACACAGTAGGTACGCATCCGCGACAGGCCGGTGTTCATCCGTGGCTCGCTAAAGTCAGAACGGGTATTGTATGATACACCATCGAGTTTCATATGCATCATGATAAAGGCGGATAAACTTATTGAGAAATAGGTTAATATGGTAAAAAATTAAACGAAACAGCGTATAACTGACGCCATTTTTTAAAATCCAAGCTTTAAGTTAACCCACCTTGGCAACCTGTTTTATTAGCGCTTTCTCAGCTTACGTTTTGTCTTACGTCCTTTTAAAAATCTTGCACATAGTCTTAAACAATATCTCAACATTATTATTTAATAACAAATACTTCGAATATAAAGGAAACTTTAGAGAATTTTATACTCACATTCCAAATAAAGCACCCCCAAGATGCGCTGCGTGGTCAAAGAATTTCCATCCGAAAACTACGCCCGCTAAGTCAACGCTCATTATGACCTTTATAGCCTGCAACACCACAGTCAAAATGTTAATATAGATAATCTCTTACAAGTTAAACTACTAACAAGTATTGTATGTTTGTTTACCGTGCCTGCAGCAAATGTGTACATAGGCAAGAAGATGATGCTCAGCCTTGTGTCAGGATATTGCACGCATACATATGCCAAAACTGACATTATTGCACCCGACTAAAACAAAGAAAAGGAACATTACTACGCTTCTTTGGGCATCCATTCTTTTTTTCTACAACTATCACACAACGCCGTCTAGTCCCAAAATAAGCAGAGCTTGTGTTATGAGTACTAGACAACTGATAAACATACTTAAATATTTCTAAATACATACATATTGTAGATAAAATTACACCTAGACAAATGATTGTGCTAATCACACAAACATTTGCCCTGGGTGGGAATCGAACCCACGACCTCCGGGGCCTCCGGGCCACTAACCACTAGACTAACAGGCCAGGCTGTAAGTAAGGTGGGCCGATGACGGACCGTCGAGGTCCGATGCACAGAACTGCTCGTTGTTGCGAAGCTCGGGGAGGTCTGTCTAGTCGGGCATGTCATTTGAGTTAATCAGTCAAAATCTCTTACTAAGCTAGGTGGTACAGGGATCATTATACAGCACTATACGAGCCATGTGTCTTTTGAACAGAATATTCTAATTGTTCCTAATAATTTGATTTGGAACACTGTTTATTCGTAGTTTAAGGTTGTTGATATGTGATTAAATAAAAAACTTTTTACGATAAAAAAATAACCGACTTCACTAAAAAAAAAAACACTAAAAGGACTAAAATAACTTTAATTTCGGAAATTGTTTTTTTTTTAGTGAAGTCGGTAATTTTTTTTTATTTTGCAGTTTTTAGTTGCGATACACTTATAAACAGAGTGCCTATTTCTCATGAAGATTGCAATTAACCCAAACACTTCTAGGTTACATTGTTTTATTATAAAATTCCTGTCTCTACCTTCCACCTTCTGGCTCCATCACCAGATCTGTTCGATAGTACCTTATTTTCATGACAATTCTAATAAGCCCAAACATGGTTAGGATACATTGACAAATTACGGAGTTCCTGTGCCTACCTTCTGGCTCCATCATCATCATCAGATCACTTCGATGATACCATTTTTAATTTAACTATTCAGAACCATTTATGTGTATTGTCATAGTTGCTTAACTATCTTCATTGTGATATCCACGACGTGAGTATGAAGTTCCATTGACCATTTCTGGTCTTCTTCATCAGTTCCACTTCACCTATTTTTGACTTTAAATGCTTAAGTTCCGATGAAAATACCAAAATCACTATATGGTTGCCTATAAAATTTGAGGAGTTCCCTCGATTCCTCATGGATCCCATCATCAGAACTGGTTTTTGAAAAAAATAGGACCAATTTGGAAGCATATCCCATAAAGGGGGAAAAAAAATTTACAAATCGGACCATAAACAACGGAGTTCTGAGGTAACAAACATAAAGAAACAAAAAATGATTTAAAAAAAAGTACAACTGAATTGATAACCTCCTCCTTTTTATTGAAGTCGGTTTAAAAAGAAGTATACTTACTGCACCAAGACTAAGCCCAGGCTGGTTTAGTAGAACCTTGTACAGAAAGCTGGCAAAGCTGCTGAATACACCAGCACTTAAGTACATGGCTACAAACTGTTCCTTTCCTAATGAAGCTACTGCGGCTGTATGGAAGGAAAAAAGTATTATTTTGTGAACTGTTCTCGTATATTTATATTATGTTATATACATTCCTTACATTTGTTTTTGTATGACCTGACTTTAAACCCTTTAAGGTATGCAAAAGTGTAGGTAATGTACCTATTTCATACTTGTCATAAAAAAACAGTAAACTTATTAAATTGTTGAGGACGTTAGTAGCTATGCTAATTGCAAAATTGGTGGCATTACTGGCAAACATTGTGTTCCAAAAATATTAATTTAAAAAAGCACTGATATTTTTTTAGCATTATCAATTTAAATGTTTTTAATTTAAAAACTCTTTTTAAATTTTAGTTTGAATACAGTGTTCTATAATTAAAGGGGTGACCAGACGGTTGCAAACCAACGTCCCAACCAAGGTGACCTTGCTAGTTTCAATCCTTGTAGACAGCAGTTGTAATCCTTGACCTTCAACACTCTTGATTGAGAGGCGCGTTTTCTCAACCACCGAACGTTTTGGCGAGTAGTTTACATTCATGTAGCCATAATACAAACAAAACACATAAACCAATTTCACCTTGGTTGGAACGCTAGTTTGCAACCATCTGGTCACTCCTTAAGTCACTAAAGTATTTTTATTTAAAAGCTAAAATAAAAGATACATGCACATTAGTTTATAAAACAAGGAAACTTACCTGGCATGAAACTGTATAGAACATACATATTAGCAGCCAGGTGCATTGCTGAGTAATGGCTGAATGTCGACAACAACATTGGAAGACATCTTGAACCTGTTTATGAACAAAAAAATATTTTGGATTTTACTTATTTAATGTTTGTACAAAGTTTATTGCAGTCCATGATATTAATATTCACAGGACTGCGAACGTGTTAACATTTACATTCAACAAACATTATAAGTGATCAATTAAATACAAACATACTTCCTGCAGGGTTTGAACAGAAGTATTTGATCATGTAGGGCTGTAGAGCCCTCACCCGCCAGGCACCAAATACCAGCACATTAGCAGCCAATATTGGATAGAATACTTTCTCGCAGTCTCTTAGACCTCTCCACCATTTTGTTATTGGTCCTGGCTCAGCTTTTTGCTAAAACATTACAAATGAAATTGTACATTTTTCCAAAATTATAGTCATTAGCATAAACAATAATTTAATTTTGTTATAGACAAGAATATGTTTTATGTTTTAAACATTACAATACTTACAAGATGTGTCTTAAATTTTCTTTGCTGAGCACTCAACCAGGTTCCTGGTTTTTTGAGGAATGATGATGCATGTGCACGTAGAGTCTCATATTCCCATATCACACAGCCAGTTAGACTTAATGTGGATACCTGGAAATTATTCAGTGATTCTTAATGGCAAACAATGAAGTTTCGAATTATAAATTTTTGTATCAAGAGTATCTTGAATTTCTCATCTTAAGTGACTTGTTTCTCTAATGGAATCCAACCTTAACACAGTTGTGAAAGGTTAGGCTGACAGTAAATATGCTTACGAAATTCTCACCCCAATTGTAAAAAAGAAGGGTTTCCACAAAGTCCTAGCGTACAGTGGTCCGGATTCTATTTGTATTTGTGAGAGTGGGTCGGGCTCCAGTACGGTCCGCCGCCCGCCTCGCCGACTGTTGTGAATAGAGTTACGAACCACCAGCCGCACATTTCCGACGCAACCACGACCTTGATGGACGAGCAGTGGTCTCCTAAATAGCGCAATAATATATAATTAAAACATCAATTTATCACCTTATTTATTTAATAAGATCAAACGTGTAAATTAACAATTTTTCGTACCGACTATTCGTCATCTCTGCCGCACACCAAACATTTCTGAAGAACATTATATTGTTTTTTTTTTTTGCTGAAATTATTCTGTTACATTATTAGAAAACCAACGTAGTTATTTTGTATGTTATGCAAATGTATTACAAAACATTTATGAAAAATTTCAAATTGAATAGCTTTGACAACAGGCTGACAATTGAGACAATGACAACTATGACAAGTTAATTTTACAATGACAGTGACATTTTCGCACTAACAAATTAACAATGACCAAGGAACTTGTAAACCCTACGGACGAAGTGGAATGATCACGAAAGAATATTACAAATTCTAAAGTGCACTTTATTTTTATGAAAAATATATGCATATTTGTTAGCACGCCAAAGGGAAAAATTGTTCCGTGCAAGGCAACGAGAAAGGTGGAGTTTATTTATTCTTTATGCACACAAGAGTATAGAGGCGGATTTAATGCCTTAAGGCATTTTCTACTAGTCAACCTTTGGGTTTTTTTTTTTTCGTTGGGAAAATCATCCAATGACATCCCCCGTGTTTGGACGGAGCGTGAGATAGTGTCAGACTTTTACTGACTAAAAACCCACTCCTGTTCCTTCTTTGCCTTCGTTCCAGGGCACCGGGGTTCTCTTTCACATCAACCATGGCCCTAGTAGGATTCGACCCTGCTGGGCCCCTACGGTTTTGCTGACATCTCCTAGAGGCGCGCGTGGAACACTACGCGCCGTTGACAACTTGGGCTCGGTCCGGACGGTTACCAGCGGTCGGAAAGCGAGCTACCCATTGCTCGCCGTCCGCAAGCCAGAGCCTACGGTAGCTGGAAATCGGGATCGGGATCCCGGTGGCTGGGGCGTGAGGGCCGTTCTCTCGCTCGTGCGACCACCTCCTCCAGTCAACCTTTGGGTGATGCAGAGACAAATTATGGTAGGTGCAATATTAACATAGTAAAATTCTTTATGCAAACACATACCAATAAACTACAAAGATAATATCTATAATATATAATCATATTTACTCAAACTATAAAGAAGAGAAAAAAAAACGAAAAAGAAGAATACATGAATCTATTGCTGTGACGAACCTACTACCAACTTCTTACGAATGTCCTCGCGAACCTTCACTTTGAAGGTCAATCCTGATATCCTGAGGCAGTGAATTCCAAAAGGGAAATAGCTTGGACATAGGATCGCTATAATCGATGATTAAAAAAATTAGAGTCTGTACATGCATTGCTTTCGTGCTCGATGGTAAAAAAAAATTCGCAGCGTTCTCGTAACTCTCTGACTGACACTATTGATGCGCAAGCCTAGATCCTTTACGTCCGAGCCAAAAGGAACAACCGTGCAGTCGAAAAGAACAGGTGGCAAAGTTGTAACATCCACTTTGGCGATACTTCGAGGACTGATCGACCGATGATGATCGCCTGACACTTGGTGAGATTCACAGCAACACCAAATTTGTCGGACCAAGTTTTAATATTTTAATAGCTTTCGAGTCTCTATTTAATTTGCCAATAGTATCGAATAATTCGTCGGCCCTCCCTTGGCAATACAACCGTAGGTCATCTGCGTACAGATGATACTCACACTGAAGTTCGGAAATAATAAGATTAATAAAAATAGAAAATAGAAGAGGAGAAAGAATGCCGCCTTGAGGAACGCCAGCATTCAAATTACACCAACGAGAAGAAGAGTCTCCAATGTGAACCGCCTGCTGACGTAACTGAAGGTAAGAGGTGAACCATTCCAATGCTTCGAGAGAGATTATTACATATGACAGGATGGCTAATAGAATATCGTGACTGAGGGTATTGAAGGCGTTCGAGAAATCGACCAACACTAGTACAGTGACTTTGGTGTCTTCTAGACCTGCCCTTATATAGACAGTCACTTTAAGGAGGGCGAAAACAGTGCTGTGCTTGGGCCCGAACCTAGACTGTAGAGGACTAATCAGTGAATTACAAGTGCACAACGTTAGAGAGTTGTTTATGGAGACAGACCTCGAGCACTTTGGATAAGAAGGGAAGCATTGAGATTGGGCGAAAGTGGGTTAGCATTGTGGGATTGGGAACTTTAGGTAATGGATGAACGTAGGCTTTTTGCCACAAGGAGAGGAATACACCGGAGTACAAGGAAAAATTAACAATATGGATAATGGCAGGTAGGAGGTGATTCAGGATAGTTATGATCCTACCACGATTGATATTATCACATCCTATCGCTTTAGATTTGATGGAGAGAATGATCTTTCTGATCTCTCCCAGTTCAACTGGAACAAAGCGAAAAGGACTAATATTTGGATGCGTTAGACCAGAAACAGACACAGAGTATTTTGTTTTGTTAGACGATCCATAGTAGGCACAGTAGAGAAATGATTGTTGAGATCGTCTAAGTCGATAGAGTTTGGAGGGTCTAAATGTCGCGATTTTCCGATACCAAGAGTCCCGAGGAATTTCCAAATATCGATAGAAGAGGAAGTAGAAATATTTTCAAGAATGTGACGGCGTTTAGCATTGCGTATCATCTGGTTACATCTAATCCTAGAACTAACAATTATGAAGTCAATGATCGACCATTCTGATACTATTGTTATAGCAGACTCGAGGCCCCGACCTAAATGAGAGGCAATACAAGCGCGTCAATACAGGAGACAACTCGGGCGCACATGCCTTGACTTACCACGTCCCTCATGGTTTTGGTTTTATAAAATTAACATACTTTTAATTAAATGAGTAAGTACTTACATATGTATCTACCTAAGTATCCTTACAATAAAATAAATATTTCGTTTCTGTTTTTCGATTTTTATAACCTTATTATCTACCCCCAAACTAAAACCGAAACTGAGACCGTTGCCGTAGTTCGGTTTCGGTCGTAAAAACCAGTTTCGGCCGGACACTATTCCAATTTTACAGGCAATTCTTTTATGGGCTAAGGTACTTCGCGTTAGCTTAGCTTCTCTCTCTCTCACTCTTTCGCATTTTATAGCACTAAACTACTACAGAGAGCGTGACTACTAACAATATGAAAGGAAAAGGTATGTTAAGTAATAAAAATTGGAAGAAGATGTCTCCAATTTGTCCCTACCACCACCGACACTATTACCTACGCAGTCGCGCATCCATCCGAAAATCATAAATCAGACCATATTACACATAAACCTTACTGCCTTACAAACAGCGTGTATTTTGCTTGCACCGTAACTTGCACTTACGCACACATAAACATCTATGTGTAGTGCAAAAGCAATTCAGCGTATTCAGTGTATTTGAGCCTTAGAAATTATTTTTTTATTCTTTGAATAATTTATAAAAAAATTCTAATAAATGTGTGTTATTATTTTCCATCATTTCTTTTATATAGCATTAATCACATTGATAGATGTATTAGTTTATAATCAAGTTAATCAATTAATGGAAAAAATTAGGTGGAAAATCATCTAATGACATCTCGCGCCCGGCGGAGCGAGAGGGTGTGCCAGACTTTTACTAACTAAAACCCACTCCTGTTCCTTCTTTACCTTCGTTCCAAGGCCCTGGGGTTCTCTTTTGCATCACCTATGGTCCCAGTAGGCTTCGACCCTGCTGGGCCCCTACGGTTTTGCTTCAGGCGCGCGTGGAACATTACGCGCCGTCAACAACTTGGGCTTGGTCCGGACGGTTACTGGACGATCGGACGGCGAGCAATGGGTAGCTCGCCGTTCGCCAACCAGCGCCTACAGTGGCTGGAAATCGGGATCGGGATCCCGGCGGCTGGGGTCTGAGGGCCGTTCGATCGCGCGTGCGGCCGCCTCCTTAGCTAGCATAACTACTTCACAGAAGGAGGCAACCGCCTGCCACTCCGGATCATGACCTGTACCAAGGCCCGGCGCGAGAGATCGCTGCTGCTGATCGACCCCACGAGGACACGGCGGTGCTCTGCCCAGGCGGGGCACACCTCTATCGTATGCTCCACCATGTCCTCCGGGCGTCAATAATCATGATTAAAATTACGTTTTTTATGTTAATCATAATTAATGTAGTCTGATTTAAATCAATCAAATTAATTAATTGTTTAATGCCAAAACACCAGGGTGTAGTAATTGCAGCATTTTATATTATTTGATGCACCATTGCAACACCATTGTATATGTATATAAAAATCGACTATTTATTACTAAGAAAACTTGGGTAAGCATACTAAAGTAAGCGAACTTGCAAATCTATATAATTTATCAATAACATTTTGATCTTCTTTAGAACAGAATTGTCCAGGTAATACGAAGTTAATCTATGTACTCACTAGTAGAAAGAGATAACATCGGCCATTGTATCGTACTTTTCGGGTCTTTTTTGAGGTTGTCGTAAGCGTTCCAGTAGTCTATAGAAATTCCTTGACAATGACATCCTCTGATAAGGTTACATAAAAACAAATATTCGTGGTTATCTTTCGTTGGTCAGACTGTCCATAACCGTATACAAGATCCTTGGTCAGCCTACAATGTCGCGAAACAAAATATGTAAATGTCATTTAGTGTATACGAAGCTCAAAAACATAAAACCTGTTCCTAAAACTATCGGGGAAAAAAAGATTAACTGAGTTTTTGTTAGATCAATTTTTTTGCGGGCGCCACAGTCGTAAATATGTCGTTTTTATTAACGACATTGAAAACATTTTGATACTTTTCTTTATTTGTTATGAACTGTCAAAACGACTATGTGATATTTTTTTATCGATAATGCTTTTTACATTTATTACTTAACACAATTGGATAAAAGTTTTTCCAAATCTGGGCCATAAATCCAAAAAATAATAAATTAATTTTAAAAGCGACACAAGCACTAGAGTCACAAGACTCCGTAATGTCATTTTCGGCAGAGCACAGTACCCTGCTTTAAACGGATGACGCTAACGTCCGAACGATGCTGATATATCGTTACGGTAACTGGTATATACCTTTTCGTCGTTTTTTTTAATTAGGCAGCCGTTTTTCTTATGTCTATGATCACGACTGCTTTTGTGACGAGTGGCGTTTCTTATTCGATCAGCTCTTTTGACACCCAGAATGCTGCACTTAATTGTTCTTGGGCAAACTCCTAGGCAAAACTTTTGCAGCTCGGTGAGCGACCAGAAGACCTGAGCACCTAAGGTATGGACGGGCAGGATACACATATCGATGAGTACCTCAGAAAGATCGGTAAATCTCCCTTCATTATCGTCTTCATGGACCAGTAGCTATCCCACGAGTTTCCGATACGATTTTTTTATGTGTCAATATTTTTTCTACATGGGCATATTATTTTTTCTGTTAATTTCGCTCCATTGTTGATATTACACGTTTAATAAATCACAAAATTGGTTTATTTAGAATACCTTTCAAGTTTACACTTCAAAAAAATAATATTTTACCTATGCACATTGTCCACTGAGCAAGATTCTCTACAAAGTGGTTGCCTGAGGATGGATGACGTCGCCGAGGCCAACTTGGGAAGGGGTGGCGGTACGACATAGACGTCTACAGCAAGGGCTGGTTCAAGGTGGCTCGAAAAAGTACTATCTGGAAAATTTTGGAGGACGTCTTTGCCCATCAGTGTTCATCATTTCAAACAAGAGCGTCAACTTTTGGACAGACAGAGTAGCTGTAGGCCTTGCCTAAATGTTTCCACAACGATCAGCCGTGTGATTGTTGCATCTATCAGATTCCTGCGACTCTCACCTGGTCATCGGCCACATTTGCCTATCGTACGTGGTTGCCACTCCAGAACCTTTCGGCCTTATTGACCATCTGTTCTGCGAGCAAAGTGCCCTGCCCATTGGCACAAGTTTGGCGATTCTTCGTGCTATGTCGGTGACTTTGGCAGATACTTCACTGTCTGGTGAAGTCTGTATCGTCCTTCTCCCCACCTGACTGCCACTTACATGGTGAACAGCGGATATGGCGTTACAAGTCAGTAGATTGGGATGAGATGAGGCACTTCTTTGTATCTTATCCTTGGCAGCAGGTCTGCCTCTTTTCTGAAAACCTGTCTAGCTGTGCTGTGTGATACGTCAAGCTATGGAGTATTTCATCCCTTATCTCGACGTACCCATCGGTGGCTCAGCTCACCCATGGTTCATCGTGAACAAGTTCAAGCTGAACAGCGTAAGCATTTGGTGTTTCTCGCCACTCGTAACCACAAAGCTCCGGATCTGAATTACGGAGCCTTCAACCATGTTGCCAAGTCCTACAAAAAGGCTCTAAGGAAGGCTCGCTTCGAACGCATTACTCATATTGACACAAAACTCTCTGTGCAGCCGTCCGGTATCAGAGCATTCAGGGTCTCAAGCCTGCTATTACAATAGTGTCAGAAAGGTCTATCATTGACTTCATAATTATTGATTTTGCAAAGTTTGGTAATCTACTAATATAATGGCGTCATTATGAATTTCCAATGGTCAATCACTGACACTCCATTGAAAGAAATGGCATAGAATGAATATTTGACGTATGCAGATAACTGTCAAAGTTTTAACAGTTCCTTTGATCAGTGACCTACCCTTAGAACGTCATTGTGCAGTCATTGCTTTTAACTTGTTTAGAGACAGCTCGATATAGTCATTCTACCACAAGATCATTGACCTATCAATGATCGGCCATTATGAATTATCAGATTACGAACTGGTGGGGAACTGCCCGATAAATGATTTCTGGCTGTTCTTTAAATTCTAATCACGCGAAGAATTTTACTTGCGCGATGCAGGATTAGTTCTTATGTGACGCCATAGATGTCGCTACATCACACAACTCCGGAGTTCGGAGATCAAAGGTTCTTGATGCTTCTAGATGCGTGCGATGCGGCCAGTGGTAGGTTGGTTCCAGTGGGTCGGAACCGACTACCGCATAGTTCTCGGTGATTCGGAACTGTCTACGGTAATGCCCCAGTGAGTCGGGGTGATGATGTCCCAGTAAGTCGGGATGATGCCCCAGTGAGCCGGGGTGGTGTTGTTCAAGTGAGTCGGGATGATGCCGCAGTGAATCGGGGTGATGATGTCCCAGTGAGTCGGACATTCGAGATGATGCCCCAGTGAGTCGAGGTGGTGGTTTCCCAGTGAGTCGGGATGATGCCCCAGTGAGTCGGTGTGATGACGTCTCAGTGAATTGGGATGATGCTGCAGGTTCCATTGAGTCGGATTAGTGCTGCTGGTTCCAGTGAGTCGGAACGTGCTGTGCGACGCAGGGTGTCGACCAGATGAAATTCTTCATAGCTCTTCATGTGCTGGCCGAAGGTGCGGTGTGCTTAGCCAAATTCGCTGATAAGGGTGATGACCAGGTAGGCATGCTGGTGGTCAGGATACTCTTTATAACCGTGGGTTCTGGCTGTATGGCTCGCTGTCCGAAAGCTTGAGGAAGTGATGATGACGGTACGAAGTAGTAGCTGCACGAAGGCTGCGCTGACGTTCTTTGTCGAGGGTCAGCAGTTTAGAGGCATGCGGAACAGAGTGTAAAGTCACGCAAACCTTCCGTTGAAAAGGGCGGTTCCTCCGGCCAGACGCGTGTTATGTCTGCTGTGCAACTGCCCGATAGATGCCTTCGGGCTGTTCTATATGTTCTAATCGCGCGGAGAACTTTAATTGCGCGATGTAGGATTAGTTCTGATTAGTTCTTATGTGACGCCATAGATGTCGTTACAGTATGGACCAAATCCGGCGTTCCAAGTTCGAGTGTGTGAATTTAAGAACTATTTCGCCTACCTGCAGAAGCTATAAAATTAAATCAAATTAATTACAAATATTTTTCCATGGAACGCAACAACTTATCAATAAACATACTCATAGTATAGTTGAACACGTCATTATTGTGATTATTTATGAACGTAACCCCAATACTCGGAAAAGATAATTAAACTTTGTTCGAGACGTGTGGCGTGCAATTTATTTATTAACACAACGAGAAGTTCTGATTTGTCATCGTCAGTGACAGACGCCTTGATCGTTGCAAACAAATACGAATTTACCGTGTTGTCAGTGCAAGATAAAAGCCGGTTTATACCTACTCACCTAGAACTAAGGTAAAAGGGTTTCTATTAAAAATGTCGCGTCTAGACCTGGTGATATTTGGAGCCACTGGCTTCACAGGCAAGCAAGCTGTGATTCACATGGTAAAGCTCGCTAAGAAGTATGGAATTGGACCTTGGGGAGTTGCCGGACGCTCCGAGACGAAACTAGGAGCTTTAATGAAGGAAGTTTCTAATAAAACAGGGGAAGATGTCTCCAGCGTCAAGATAATATTAGCAGACATAGATGACGAGAAGGCCCTTAAAGATATGTGCGCTCAAACAAAAATGATAGTGAACTGCTGCGGCCCTTATCGTATGTACGGAGAGCCTGTTGTCAAAGCTGCAGTGGAGAACAAGACGAACTATGTAGATGTCAGTGGTGAACCACAGTTCATGGAATTAATGCAGCTCCGTTATGATGAGCAAGCTCGTGAAGCAGGAGTGTTTATTGTTAGTGCATGCGGTTGGGACAGTATCCCTTGTGATATGGGTGTCATTTTCTTAAAAAAACACTTTGCGGGGACATTGCACTCAGTGGAGTCCTACCTCAAAACCTACATTCCACCAGAGATTGAAAAAGAGTCTGAGGAAAGGGGTCTTATCAACTATGGCACTTGGGAGTCACTTGTCCATGGCATTGCTCACCATGATGAGCTGCCAGAGTTGAGAAAGAAGCTGTACCCAGAATCGATGCCACGCTTGAAGCCTAAACTGGAAAGACAAAAGCTTCAAAAGAAAGATAACGAATGGTATCTTCCATTCCTTGGGGCTGATGAATCCGTAGTCTATCGCACCCAGCGCTACTTATACCACAAGGAACAGCAGCGTCCAATCCAGTTCAAAGCATATTTCAAGTCTGGGAGTCTGATACAATCAATTCTTTTTATCATTGGTGCAATTTTACTTTTCATCATGACAAAAATCTCATTTTTAAGGAAAATTTTGCTGAAATATCCCAAAATTTGTTCTTTGGGCATGGTAACAAGAGAAGGGCCAACTGATAATGTAATGAATAATACCCACTTTACTTTCGAGCTTGTTGGTAAGGGATGGGAGAGTGGTGCTGATGAGACCACAGAGCCGAATAAGATCGTTGTTGCTAAGGTGACTGGAACAAACCCAGGCTACGGTGCGACAGTGGTAGCACTTCTGATGTCTGCAGTCACCATTCTTAAGGAGAGAGAAAACTTACCGAGAGCTGGTGGGGTTTTAACTCCAGGTGCTGCTTTCAAAGACACTAACATTATTCAAAAACTCATTGAAAACAACCTGAATTATGAAATTGTTGGGAACAAGTAATTCTTATTATTTTATATTATTTGAGGGAGTTTAAAGTGAAAAGCATTTAACAAGTTTAGTTTTTTTTGGGGTTATTAAAAGTGGTAAAAGTTATTTTTTTTTATTTACTATCTTTTATTATACTTATGTAAGCATAGGGTAAAGGTCATACTTAATATAAAACAATTGTTGAAAGTTGTAAAGACATCAGACTACTCGAAAAGCAGTCTGATGCTTAACAGAGTTGGACAAAATTTATTTGAATGACTATTAACAAATTTCATAAATTCATTTATTTGAAGAGAAATTATTTGAATATCTAACGAATACATTATTTTATTTGTTATTCTATTAATAAAAAAAAAAACTAAAATCTGAACAAAAACCAACATAGTTGTGGTTAGGGAGCAGTCGTTTCCTGCGAAAATCAGATTGCGGTAATCGTAAAGGAACAGATATCCTCACGCATCAGGCGCCGGTGAAGCCCTGGGCGTCGGGAGTTAAAGGCGATATCCGGCTAAAGGGTCTATTACACTATTTGATATTCAGACAGTCTTAGTCGATATCGGGTAAGACCGGTCTTACTCAGAACAAAAAATAAGACAGTCTGAATATTGTGTGCTGAATATCGCATAGTGTAATAGGCCCTTAACAAAGACGTGGGTTTGCGGATGATAAGCAATGGGTAGCTCTCCGTCCGGCCTACCGGTAAGGATCAAGCCCGAGACGACAGCGCGTAGTGTGTTGCGCCTCAAACAGATGTAAGTAAAACTGAAGGGGCCCAGTACCTGCGAGAACGAAAGAGTTACCGTGGCCCTAGAACGCACATTAATAGCCTTAAAGGTTACAGGTGGGTCAGTAAAAGCCCTCTGCTACAGCGAGAGAAGTAATTTGGTGATTACCCAAATAAAAAAAAAACAAGACCACAAAATAAAAATTACGAGAGTTTTACAACCTTAACCCTTTCAAAAACTCTTGAACCGTGAAATCTAAAAAATTAATACGAATCTGAAAATAAAACGAATTCCCAAGTTTACCCGATTGCTTCAGAATGGGGATTGTGATTTTCAAGTGTATTTATGTATATTTCTTTGGCACACCCTAAAGCCTAAACGATAATGTTGGGCATTTAGTTTGAGAATATCTTTTTATTTCATACTATTATAACATAGATTGATTAAATAATCGTGATTAAATTGACTAATCATGATGAATCACTTCATAAAGGTGTTGGTTAGGCAGAAGTGTTTTTTTTATTGTTGATAGGTTCGCGCTTGACCACTATCTCACCTGATAAAAAGTGACGATGCGGTGGAAGTGATTCATCACTTCTGTGGACAATCATTTATGTAAACTACTACTAACATAGTCTTTTAAGTTTCTGGGCCTAAAGTTGTCTCCCTAAATAAAATGATTGTTATATTATTATTATTTTCATGTGTTTGTATATCTCTTCTCAGGACCGGGGAGGTCCTAGGCTTTTGGAAGGCGTACGAGGCATATTAGATACTTTTCGTGGAACGTGGTATTAACCGACGATGGTAGCTGCAATAGTTTGAAACAGGCTCAGTTATCAACGCCCACCGCCAGAAACTTAAGAACAGGAGTAGTTCCTAATCTTAAATACATTATAATATTTACTTATCCTACCCTAAAGTTCACTCCTATGTTCCTTCTTTGCCTTGCGTTCCAGGACCCCGGGCACAGAGTACTATGACCCCAGGTTTTCTTTTCAGAAGCGAAGATTTTTTTAAGGTTTTCCTCAGGTACTGGGCCCCAGGGTTCACTTTCACTTAACCCATGGCCCCAGTAGACTTCGGCTTTCCTGGGCCCCTACGGTTTTGCTGACATCTCTTTGAGGCGTACGTGGAACACTACGCGTTGTCGATGACTCGGGCTCGGTTCGGACGGTTAACGGACGGCTATTTACATATATTGCTCGTCGTCTGCAAGCCCACGCCTACGGTGGCTGGGAATCTGGATCGGGGTCCCGGCAGCTGGGGCGTGAGGAAGTTCATTCCCACACGCGTGCGGCTGCCTCCTTCGCTAGCATTACTGCTTCGCAGAAGGACGCGACCGCCTACCATTCCTTCTCGCTCCGGACCATGACTAGTACCCTGGTACTAGTCATGGTGGCCCGGCGCGAGAGGTCGTTGCCGCCGATCGCCCTAGCGAAGCACACCTCCACCATATGGTCTACCGTGTCCGCTGTTTAGTCCACACAATGGTGACACCCGGGCTTTTCTTCCGTACTAATTCGGTGCAGGAACCTCCCAAACTTACCATGTTAGGTAAGGGCCTGCGTCATGCGGAATGTGTTTTCACCTTGCCTTGTTCGGAGTTCTCGCCGTGACGTCTTTCCAGCCATTCCTCAAAGAGGGGACTTACCGTCATAATTATGGCGTACCTAAACAGAGAGGTGGGAGCTCTGTCCTTCGTCAGTGTTCATTACGACCAGCAAATAAAGGCAAGGCCGGAGATGAGGAACAACATTTCTCCTGAGAGATAGGGTCCGTCATCAAAATCCTCACTAAAATATTGGAAGTAAAATATGTTGACAAAACTAGACTGCAATAAACAACTAAAAAGTTCGAAACAAATTACCTTATGGGGGTACTCCAAGGTACCTCTGAGTAATTCATAATCATTCAATTATCTTTCAACAATGTGACCGGTTCAGTGGCGGGGTAAGATCCAGGGGGGGGCCAGTCACGACATGATTAGCACAGACTACAGAGAGATACTACTTATATGATTAGGCACGTGGATGCGGAGAAGTCTTCGTCGCTTACTCGTTCGGATGGAATGATGGAATTTAACGCGCCGAACATGATCGATCAGAGTGCGAGAACTCCCGAATGCCGTTTCGGTTTAGGTCATAGAGTTTCGGCGGGTTTGCTGCCGAAACCGAAAATCGTTTTTTTGCCTAAACTCAACCGAAACCGAACTTTCGGTCGGACACTAAGGTCAGGCGGGGCAAGTGCGCCGACGGGGTAAGCGCACCTACCATAAAAATATCGAAAACTACAGCCCTAACACAACTAACGACATCATACATCCATGCAACCAACTAAAATACAGTTCCATTTCACAATCACAGATGCTTCTGTTCACAATAACTTGATGTATCCGCAATTTTAGTTTTAGTGTCATTTAAACCGGTTACCAGAGATCAGCACGTGTTATTAATCCTTAGATATCTTAAAATATTTTTTCGTGTTGCGGCAAACCAATGAGATGAGTACAGAATTCCGTTGTTTTTCTTTAAATCTTTGTCTGTATTTTAGTCTTAGACAGTGAAATTAATATTTTTTTATAGAATTTAAAATCTTACCCTCAAAATAGTCAAGTGAGGCAAGTGCGCCTAAGTTTTTAGTAGTATGGCGCACTTCCCCCGAGCCAGAAGCCGTCAACTTTTGTTATTAGATATTTTCTTACCCAACGGCCTCTGAATAAGGGTAATGTTTTTCTGTATTGAGAAATTACTGCCTAGATGTGATTATGTGAGGGTCTTGAGATGAGAAGGCGTTGGGTGATGGGTTTACCCTAAAAGCCTCGTAGCAAGTCTATAAACTATTTTTAAATAATTTTATTTGTATTTTCGTGGGATTTGCTTTTGGGACGCAACTATTTAACTCGTTGATCATTAGTGCTAACAGTAAATCCAATGTACTTGTCATTACCTTTGTTCGTTACTTTATTGTGGCTTAGGCGCGCTTAAGCGTGCCTAAGCTCACTAATCAGAAGCGATGATCAAAGTCAAGCTACTTTGAATGGGTGGCTGGTAAACTATTGATCCGGCTGTTATACATCAGTCTTTAAGCCATGTCAGAGGCCTTTGGGCTTCCTGAACAAAATCTCTCGACAAGAAGAAGCAGTTGGATAATTACTACAACGGGTTCTAAAATTGTTGTCATTTTACAGTTGTTCGTACTTATAAAAGAAAAACCGATAAACCTTCTTGATCAAGAGAAATTTTATTTCAGGTAGTTGACGCTGTGCGATCAGGGTTATCTGGATATGAAGCGTCTAAAACTTATATATAAATATCAAGAATTAAAAAAAAGTTTGATTACCAGGATTATTACACATAAGATTATTTTTTGCTTGATTTTAACGTGTCAAGTTGTTTAAATACTTAAGCCTAACAAAGACTTAAATGGTTTTCTACTTTACCATGTAAGTTCTTGCGTGCCATCCACTAGATTACTAATTATTTGTGCCCTATCACGTCAAAGGAAAAACTGTTACCTACTTTTGTATTTTTTCCATAAATCAAATTAATTAATTAAAGATATCTATTATTTCAGCCATACCTGTAAACATTTTAATTAAAATTTAGCAGTTTTTACTTTTTATAAAAAAAAACAGCATTAAAGGTTTTGAACCCCTGATTACTTGTCTATGGCGCACTTGCCCCAAATTTGTTGTGGAAGCTGCAGTAGTTTAAAGGACGAGTGAATCAAAAAGAAATCAAGAGTAATGCGTTTGTTTGTTTATGTTCAAATATGTAAATTATCTGTTTTTCTGGTAACGTACGATTTTAGCGTTTTTTTATGTATAGGCGCACTTGCCCCGTTTCCAGGGGCAAGTGCGCCTATATCCATGTTTCCCAATTTAATAGAAAATATCGTAAAAATATTGATGGATTTGATTGAATCGACGTTTCTTGGAGCTAAAATATTCCAAATATTGACAATTTAATAAATGTTTACTCATAAGTCAGCATAAAAAAAAAAATTTTGCATCAAAATCATCTATGCAAAAAGTATGGCGCTCTTGCCCCGACTGACCTTAAATATATTACATGCAGAGATAATATAGTCTATTATTACCTAGTAGGTACCTATATTAAATATCTACATAAATAGTACTACCTACGTCATGGATCACTGAATGAAAATCCGTTTAAGTTTATCGCGAACAGACAGGGATGGACTATAATATAATATATTATATAAGGATGGATAAGCATTATCATATAGCACAAAATGGAGACACAATTCAAAATGAGGTTAACACTATTATTTTTGAAATACCTATGTATATTATTTGGTATTTTAAAAATAATAGTGTTAATCTGTACATGTGTACCTATCTAATCTGTACCTAGGTCGGTTATTTACATTATAATATCCTTAATCGTGGAATTTTTCTCATGCATTGAATGAGCGAACCCGCTCAAGGTCATCCTATTCTTATCGTGTAAGTAGTATTATACCTACCTTCTTTTTAAATTTACGTGAGCTCTTCAACGTTTTGAACAAATAATGTCAATAAAACTGATGGATAATTCACTCGTTGCACACATTATTTCATTATTTCCTCTAGTTCACGCTACGTTGGTTTAGATTAAGTACTCGATTCAAGGTTGGCCGGCGATGACTGAGCTGACCGACTGGCAAGTGGAACCGTGAAAGTATACAACCCCACCTTAGTTCTAGTCTATGTGAAATGTGCAGCACTTCATATAAACTTGTCTCGCATCTCATTCACTCGTAGGCTATATTCCTGTAAAGTCCAGATCAATCGAACATGAATCTTACTAGCTACAGAGAAGAACGCTTTTACTATCAAATTACAATACAGCTGCTGTTTTTTTTTTACAGTACACTGCTGTGTTATGTTTATTTTTAACCGACTTCGCGACGCAAGGGGCCATTGACCAACTTGGTTGTTATGCTTGGTTTATTTTTATGAGTTCGCATAATTAGATTGATTTTACCCAGTAGATAGGGTCTCGCTTCTCTTGCTTGACGTCGTAGGTTAAATTCTACGCAAGTAGATAGATATGTTCTTTATTGTACACCAATAATAAAATATTTATTTAAAATTAATAGGGTGTCACACTGGGCGGTCTTATCGCTAAAAACGATTTTTAACAGATAACCTTTGGATGCATTTGACAGAGAAGCAGAAAAAGACAAGCAGGTAGTGGAATTTCATAGTATGTAAGTAGGTTACGTAGGTACTTTTTAAGTTTATCTTGCACTCCAATGCACGAAACAATCGTGAGAAAACCAGGACTTAGGTGTACCTAAGCAACGACCATAGATACAGCTTGTAGGTTTCTTTTTCGGTATTGTTTCTTTCTTATTTAACACCGACTTCCGAAATTTAAAGTTATTTTGTTCCTTTTAGTGTTTATTTTTAGTGACGTTGGCTATTTTTTTTTGTAAAAAGTTTTTATTTCACACTTTTTAGTTGCGATACACTTATAAACAGAGTGCTTATTTTTCATGACGGTTCCAATTAACTCAAACACTGCTAGGTTGCATTGTTTTATTAAGTTCCTGTGTCTACCGTCCACCTTCCGGCTCCATCATCAGATCAGTTCGATAGTACCTTATAGCTAAAGTGCATCTCATGACAATTCTAGTAAGCCCAAACACGGCTAGGATACATTGATTAACTATGGAGTTTCTGTGCCATCATCTGATCAGTTCCATAGTACCTTCTGGCTTCATCATCTGATCAGTTCCATAGTACTTTATAGCCAAAGTGCATCTCATGACAATTCTAATTGGGCACGCCATAATTATGGCGGTAAGTCCAAGTCCCCTCTTTGAGGCGTGGCTGGAAAGACCTCACGGCGTCCTCACCTTCCGAATGACGCAGGTCCTTACATGGTCAGTTCGGGAGGTTCCTGCACCGGATTCGTGCGGAACTGACGCTGGGAGCCACCATTGTGTGGACCGCCTGGAGGACACGGTAGAGGTGTGCCCCGCTTGGGCAGAGCAGCGCCGTGTCCTCGTTGGGGAAATCGGCGGTAACAATCTCTTGCGACGGGCCTTGGTATAGGCCATGGTCCGAAGCGAGGAGGAGTGGCAGGCGGTCGCCTCCTTCTGCGAAGCAGTAATGCTAGCAAAGGAGGTGGCCGCACCTGCACGTACGAGCCCTCACGCCCCAGCTGCCGAGATCCCGATCCCGATTTCCGGCCACCGTAGGTGCGGGTTTGCGGACGGCGAGCATTGGGTAGCTCGCCGTCCGACCATCTGGTGACCGTCAGGACCAAGCCTAAGTCGTCGACGGCGCGTACTTTTCCAAGCGCGCCTCAAGAAGATGTCAGCAAGCCGTAGGGGCCCAATAGGGTCGAAGCATACTGGGGCCAAGGGTCTGATTCTGAAAGGTAGACTCGGCCCTGGGCAACAAGAGGCAACGAAGGAACAGGAGTAGGTTTTTAGTCAGTAAAAGTCTGACACGCCCTCGCGCTCCGCCCAAGAGCGGGGATGTCATTGGACGATTTTCCCACCGACAAAAAAAAAGACAATTCTAATAACTCCAAATACGGCTAGGTTATAGCATAGCATAATCAGCCTTTCAATGTTTAAGAGAGAGGAGAGGCCCGCTTGGTGGCCGTAACCAAGCGGGCCCAGTGCGGGATGGTGAATGTCACATGTCTTCGAATTTTTGGTTCTAGGACATGCAGGTTTCCTTACGATGTTTTCCTTCACCGTTTAGAGAGCAGTGATGGATGAAATAAAATACACAAAGTAATGCGCCTGGCTGGGTTTGAACCCGCAATCTACAACTAGTAAGTCGGAGCCGTTACCACTCGGCCACCACTGCTGCCACGGCTAGGTTACACAGATTAATTACGAAGTTCCAGTGCCTACCTTCCGGCTCCATCATCATCATCAGATCACTTCGATGGTACCATTTTCAACTTTACCATTCAGAACCATTCATTTATTTGTATTGTCATAGTCGCATTGCGATATAAATGTTAGTATGAAGTTCCATTGACCGTTTCTGGTCTTTTTTACTTTTTGACTGTATATGCTTAAGTTCTCGATGAAAATCACTATATGATTGCCTATAATATTTGAGGAGTTCCCTCGATTCCTTATAGATCCCATCATCAAAACTGGATTTTGAAAAAAATGGGACCAATCTGGAAGCATATCCCATAAGGGAAAAAAAAAAATTCAAATCTCTTCATAACCGATCGAGTTTCGAGGTAAAAAATTAAAAAAAAATACAACCGAATTGATAACCATAATTTTGTATGTAGGTACTAAAGCGTTCAATTTCGATAAATTTTCAAGTCCTTGGACTAACAAATCGAGACTCGGACTGGTCTCACGATTCCCGGAAAAAACTTACTGAGAGACTAGAGAGAGACCTACTGGAGACTTTCGAGACTGGTTAAAAAGAAAAAGAATTATATTCAAATGCTGGGCATTTAAGCAATCAATACAAGATTATTTATTTATTAAACTTCATGCAACATAAAGTACAAAGGCGGACTTAATGCCTAAGGCATTCTCTACCAGTCAACCTAGGGTGCTGAAGAGACAATATGGTTATAATTCATTTTCATTCATTTCAGCCGAAAGATGTCCACTGTTTTACATAGGCCTCCCGCGACCCTCACCAGGTCATCGGTCCACCTTGTAGGAGGCCTCCAACGCTACGTCTTCCGGTACGTGGTCGCAATTCCAGAACCTTTCGGCCCCCACGGCCATCCGTTCTGCGAGCAATGTGCCCTGCTCATTGCCACTTAAGTTTGACGATTATTCGTGCAATGTCGGTAATCTTGGTTCTTCTGCGGATATCGTCATTCCTGATTCGATCACGCAAGGAAAATCTGAGCATAGCCCTTTCCATTGCCCTTTGGCTGACTTTAAGTCTTCTGATGAGGCACATTGTAACTAATTGTAAGCGACCATGTTTCGGAGCCCGGTACGTCTGGTATATCTTCAGTATAGTGTCGAGTCGATCTAGCTCTTGGGTCGTTTGCTAGAGTGGTTTTAGTGATAGACGTGTATAACTGTCCATAAAAAGTCTCGATCTCTCCCTGAAGCTCCGATTTGGCGGATATGACTCTGCCGTCGTCGGTCTTCAGTTTCGTGAGCTGGCTTTGCCTAATAGATAGATCTCGTGCAAATACTTATTTCGCTCAATCGCATCCTTAATCCTTGCGGTATTAAAGCGGCGAACATCGCGTTTCAGAGACTTCGAGATCTGATGAAAGCCCTAGTAGGTACTTACTGACAGTTACTGATGATTTCAATGATTATAACTCAGTGAAGCCTTGTGCTTCGCTTCCCACTAAAGTACAAGTGTGCAAGGTAAATTTTTCGCAAAAAAGATGGGCGGGATGGGTGGTGACAGCGTGCGGGAAGACGCAGCCGCAGCGTAAGGTTGTTTTTAATATCTTGCGGGATCCCCTGCAAATGTTTATTTCATACAAGTATTTATTGTAATATTAGTAATGCGTGGAATACGCACGCGAGACGCTGTTTTTTGCATTTAAAAATTTTCTACATACGGGGCAATCCATCACGCATGCGGTGATGAAATTCGCACGATATTAAAAACACCCTTAGAAGACCCAGAAAGTGGACGGATGTCCTAGTGAGTTAGTGAGGTTTACGTTAATCCAATGAATACGAGACACATAAGAACGTTCGTTGTGGTGACACTTGGGGAGGGTCTATGTCCAGCAGTAGAGATCTGTCGGTCGAAATGGTGGAATGGATGGTGGACGAACAATGTCTGTGTAAAATGAATTATAATGTAGGTAGGCAAGTAACTACTTCAATGTAATTGTACTTTATACCTTTTATCTTATCAACATTCACCTGATATGTCTCAATAATATAAAACAAAAACAAGATATTTCATAATGTCTAATTAAAAACAGTAGGGTCAGGTGGGGCATTTGTGATAGCGGGGCATTTGTAATTACATGCGCTGGTAAAATATTTTACTAAAGAAAGTAGTACTATCACCTTAGTTAGGTAATAAGGAACTTTTGAACTACGTATACACAATAATAATACTTATCGTAACAAGTAGTTTGACGGTTTGAAGACTAGAAAAACGACATTTGTTGAGTGACACTGATGACAATGGGGTCCTCATTTAACATCTTATTTATTTATTTAAACTTCATGTACAGTAGTGGTAGATAGGCGGACTTAATGCCACAAGACATTCTCTACCAGTTACCAGTAAACCTTTGTTTTAAAAAAGACAACACTGTGGTAGGCTTGCTCAATAAACAAATAACATATACTATTCAAACAGAAAAAATAAAATAAAAAATAAGTTATTTATAATAATAAAATACATATATATGCTAAAATTATAAACTTATAAATACTATGAAAAATATCAAATCACTAAGAGAACTTAATAATAATTCTGACGAAGACCAAACTAAAGTTGTAAGGACTTCAAGTAGTAGTCGACAAGTAGTGTAGTACTTCTGAATTTTACGCTTAAATGAAAATTTACTTTCAGTTTTTTGATGTCAAGGGGACACACATTCTAGAGAAAATCATCATCTCTTACAGAACGCCTTAGATCAGCTGCATAGGCTGTTAGAAAAATTCGCCAATTTACTGATGTCGATACCGCTAGACTAGTCTATTTTAGTTATTTTCATAGTATCATGTCATACGGTATCTCACTATGGGGATGGGCTGTAGATATCAACTCAATTTTTATACTACAGAAAAGAGCCATCAGAGCTATTTACAATCTCTGCCGCCGGGTGCGATTCTCTCAGGGAACTGTTTAAGGATATCATGACGGTGCCTCGGTGCCTTGTCATTTTATATCTGTGAAAACATCATGTACATTAAAAAAAATCTTCATCTTTTTAGCAAAAGTTCGATTGCCATAATTATGTTACAAGAAATAGGGACCAATTAGTTTAACTAGGTTTCAGACTGGCTAAAGTGGACTCTTCTTTCATGTCGTACCTGATTGAAAGGTTATAATAAAATAACTCCCCAATTATTAAAACTCAATAAAAACGAAATTTAACACTATGCAGGCAAGCATATTATAAGTTGGAGGATTATATCTATATATATAAAAATCAGTAGACTGGACTATTTAGTAGATGGTTTATGTGAAGTTTGCACAAAATCGGTCGAGCGGTGTGTTATTATTTTCTTTAATGTTTTTTTTTTGTGTAAATATTACAGTCTTTACTAATCTATTTATCACGGAGTGGAGTGACATAGGCTATATTTTATTTAAAAAAACAATAGGGTTCCGTACTAAAACTCCAATAAGGTAAACCAAAGTGTAAATAAATGACCTATGAATTTCCTTACATCGCATGCACTGACTTTTGATGACAGAATAAAATAATGTACTAAGATTTTGCAGAACACATCATTATTTACAAAAAGTGTCGGGACACCTTCTGTCTAACTATTAAAGTTATGTAAAGAGCTGAATAAGCAAAAAAAAAAATATTAAAAAATCGTAAAATATGAGTGAAACTAGCGACGAGAACAGTATTTTAACACCGGAGAGAAGACAACAAATTATTAATGCAGAATTAAGTTTCCAACCTGAGAAGTCTCGCAAGAAATATCTGAAAGCATACCATGTCTTCTATGAACTTACACAATTTTTCGGAGACGGTGTTGCTATCTTATTTTTTAGATTTATCACAGACGACACGATCATCTACAATGTGGAGTATTTATTCAATGTAGAAAGCTACTTTAAAAACAAAACATATCGTGCTTATTGAAACATACGCAAAACTCGTATCTTTTCTAAAAATAATGTCAGTTGGGCATAAGGCTAAAAAGTCCAATAAAATTCAATTTCTTACTAAAAATGCGATCGCTCGGGTATTAATCAGCACCATAGAATCCATAATTTATCAATCTGATACCGACGATGATGGTGCAAACAAAAATGTTTCGTCTAAAGACGTATTAATACACAGCTGTAATTGATTAATTTGTATGTTGAATTACCTACTAATGTTAATTTACTCACTAATGGTATTTTGATCAACTGATTGTTAATTTTTATCACTAATTATTAAAGGAAACTAATAACCTATATGCCTTCTTATTTTATTTCATACAACACACATTTTTTCAGTGGGATCATTTTTTGTTAGTGGTTTTAAAATTGACTCTAGTGGTAAGTTAGTGTAACTGTTGGCAACACTGGACGTCCCAAAACAGTCTTGTCGCATACAAGTCTGCGGTATCGTAGAAAAGTCTGCGACGTCGTAGACAACTCTGCGACAATTCTGTCTAAGACAGTCTTGTCTCAAATGTGCGTAGACCCTAATGCAGAAGTGAATGGCGGGGATGATTGGTAAATTTATGAGGCTTGGGGCTAACAGTAGGTACTTGGAGACCTTCCTAACTAATCGAACTAGTTGGCATTAAAAAAATTGTTTTTCGAAGTGCCCTTTTTGACAATGATCGATCAAAGAATAGGTATAATTTGTAGCAAGACAGCATTTGGTTCCCCAGCCTTTGTGTCTCATTGTTAGAGAGCTTTCCTACTGGTTAAAAGTTCCCATGGCTAACCTGGAAGCTTTTTAAACATAGGTTGGTCAAACTTCACCATAGATATCCGAACTTCACCAACTATTTAGATTAAGAGAAAGCACAGAACGGCTATTGCCGTAACTTCGTAGTCGGGCCAGGCTGGATGAAAATTATACTTACCTACTAAAAAAGACTGGCTTGTTGATCTAGTGGTTGGTGGGCCTGACTGCTATACCGGAGGTCGTGGGTTCGACTCCCACCCAGGGCAAATGTTTGTGTGATGAGCAAGATCATTTGTTTTGTGTCTGGGTGTAATTTATCTATAGTATGTATGTATTTAGAAGTATATAAGTATGTTTATCAGTTGTCTAGTACTCATACCACAAGCTTTGCTTAGTTTGGAACTGGATGGCGTTGTGTGAAAGTTGTGGAATATTTTTAAATATTATATATTTTTAATTACATTTTTAAATATTTCAAAAATAAAACATCCAAAAATAAAAAAAAAAAACAGTATACCACCGGTATCGGGAACAGGGTCCAAGCTATCGGCGGTCAGGGCTCCAGAGAAAGGAACCTCCTAACCATACGAGCCGTGTCCAGGACGTGTACCACTTTCTGAATCAAGCCCTTGATCCACCCGCCTAACGCGAGCCTCCTAATATGTCGATCGAGGCTCTTGGCTATTAAGCCATTGGCTGACACGACTATCGGTACAATGATCGCTGAGTCCACATCCCTCCATCCACCTCTTTCAATCTGCTGACGCTCAATCTCGTCGATGTCGTATGACCTCGCCTAATTTAAGCTTCGGGATTGATCTTGTAAAATTACTCGAGATTGAGATTGTTTTGATTGTATGTCGCTACATCCTAGTTCTATCCATACTGGCAGAAAGACGCGCGCGCTATCGAAATATGGAAGCGTCATAGAAGAGCGAACTATAAGTATGCTGACTGGGCTAGGGTAAGTTATCGTTGAAGATGAGCCGGCTTGTGAGAGCATTCTGACTAAGATAAATTAAGTTTAGATGGTGCTATTATAAAGAAAACTCGGCCAAGAGCGTTTCGGGCCAGGCTCAGTGTAGGGTTCCGTAGTTTCCCGTCCACAACAATAAGCGTCCCCATTTAAGAGATAATGAACGACAGACAACGAGCAAGCACAAATTTCCAACCCCTATGATACAGGTTGTCCTAGTTCAGGGGTTGAGACCATATTGATGTAATGTATTTTGAAGTTTTGGAAATAAATTATTATTATTATTATAAATACCACCACTGCCAACGAGAGACCAACCGAACAATTCGACAATATAATAGCTTATACCCGTCCCGACTCCATCAAATCAGGAAAAATCTTAACAACGCGAAGTAGCCCTAAGTACAGCGTCATCTCTCGGGAAATTGGGTTACTAATTTATCCAAACTGGACGGGTTATGTGTGTTGGGTTTTCGTTGGTAATTTTGGTTTGCCTGAACAGATCTTAATAATTCTTTTTTTATTTACGTTCAGGATAATAAAATATGTAAACTAAGTTAAAAAAAAAATGCTTGCATATACGGTTAAATTACAAACTTGGTTCAGAAATTATTTTGTACAACTTTTCAAAAACTGTTCAACCCATCAAGTTCAAAATTATTTTAGAGCGATTATATATTTCCAAAAATATTAACATTATCAAAATGATTTTAGTAAACCCCTATTCATTTTTAAATACCTATCCAACAATATGTCACACGTTAAGGTTGGAATGGAAAAAAAAATCACTCCCCACTTTACGTGTAGAGGTACCCTAATAAAACATTTTTTCTACTTTTTATTTTACCATTTTATCGGCGTGATTGATGCACATATTAGTACCAAATTTCAGCTTTCTAGTGCTAACGTTCACTGAGATTATCCGCGGACGGACGGACAGACAGACAGACTTGGCGAAACTATAAGGGTTCCTAGTTGACTACGGAACCCTAAAAAGTACGAACGCGGAGTGAGCTAATTGATTTGAGCGTCCTGCCCTATCAATATCTCATTAATTCTTTGCGAACCCCTCATTGATAAGCTTCCATAGTTACCGCCCCTGTAGAACCTGGGGTTTTATAGTTATATGGATGATACGGCGGCAGCAACGGTCCCCCTGAAATCCCTCTTCATTTTTCCAACCTGTATTCAACGCTATTGATTGCAACTAGGTGTATTCAAGTAAAGCGCCTACAGTCACTGAAAAGCATCTGTCATACGGAGCTACTGAATTACTCTTTTGCGATTTCCATTTAGGCGTTATCACTATTCAACTTAGAGTGGAATTCAATAGAAAGCACAATTAAGGTTTAATTCGTTTTCAGGAGACAGTAAAAAGTACCGCCACAGTGGGAGCGTCATCCTGTCACACACTTCCTGATATCTATTACAAATTCAGATTAAGATGTTTAGAGTTAACAGGAAGATTTGAGATTCAAGGGACCAAAATAGTATTTTATTTTATCTTGGTTACGGTCTTACCGTAGGTAGACCATACCTACTCTTATAGTAGACGTCAATAGTGAAAAATTTAAGAATTCCTAGATCGTTTAGAGATTTAAAATAAAAAAAAGCACACATGCCTCGACAAAACTGTGGTACACATTCTATAAGGCCAAAAATAAATATGTTGTTTGGTACAGCAATTTATAAATAACTAGCTTTTGCACGCAGCTTCACCCGCGTACATAAAATATAGCCTATGTCACTCAAGAATAAAGCAGCTTTCTATCTGTGAAAAAAATTTAGCAATCGGACAAGTACTTCCAGAGATTACCTCCTGCAAACAAAAAAACTAACTTTACCTCTTTATAATATTAGTATAGATGTAGACGAAAAAGTCAATTATCAAAACTGCTACAGGGCTTTGACGGAATCCGATCCTTATACACAAGTCTTAATGAGCTACCATTGGCTTTATTAAGCCGGTTTCCTAGCTGTATACAGTTGGTAACGTTAAGGGTTCTTTTGCTATGGAACAAACATTTTTATTGTGTTCGCGTCTGAATAGGGGGGTTGGAGTGGGGTGGCTTGTGCCCTTCGCGCATGCTCCATTCAGTCGGCAACCCGGCGCGACCCTCGTTAACTTCAGTCCACACCTGAGGAGCTCAAGGCGAACCCTCGTGCTTCTTCACTACAAACGCTTTTAGGACTATAAAATCCTATTTTTTCAAAAGTAAGTGTCGTTTCTTTTTTTTTAATTTAAATATGTTTGATTACGTAACTGCCTGGGATGTGTAGTGTATCTAATTGAATTTGTATTGAGGTGGCATGGTGTTTAGTACATATCGACACGTGTTACACGATAGCTGTGACATGAGCTGACACTTTAAAAATATACAACGATGATGGAAACTAAAGGCGCTTGTGACGCAATTTTGTCAAAATTATCTACGAACGCTTTTCAAAGGGTAATAGAAGAACTGCGAAAATTTTGGTGTTTTCGTGTTGGTCACCATTTTCACAGTGATCGTTGTTTTAGTGCGATTTTAATAAATCAAATGGCGCCGAATCGATATCGTGAAAACATGTGGACAACCATTTTGGACGCTCGCTGTAATTTGTTATATGTGGTGAATGAGTTATCTGTCTATAGTCCAGTCTAGGATGAGGACTGGCCATGTATCCTATCTGTATGAATCGTATAAGAAAACATACTGTTCTAATAGTCGGTTCTAAAGTAAGGGTTTTGATTTGTGTACTGTACATAATTTTAATATAGGCCCTAGCCTAGATTGCAATTATGTAAATAATTAGGTAGATACCTACCTATCTTTTGAGATCTCTGCTTGGTCAAAGCTAATCATTATTTCTATTTGTTTTACAGAAATGATGAAGCCAAAATTAACGAGCCATCGTCATCTATACGAAATACTATTTAAACATCAAACATTGTGACGCACAATCACCACATAAGTTTCGAATTATCTACTTTATTTCTGAATATTTAAAAATTTATAACTAGTTTATCGATTGCTTTTGAAGTCGTAACTAATTCATAATAATAATAATTAAATCTTTAGCTATTATAATATTCTATAGTTATTTTTCTAAAACGGAATGGAAATTCGACTGTTTAATGTTAAGAAAGGATTGTTTTCAACAAGTGTTAAGGAATTAATATAGATATAGAGCCAAGCTTATTGTTAACTATGGTAATATTTGCGTTTGGTTAGGTGCTACAGAAATGTTATTTTATAACAAAATTGATTAGTGGAAATAGATACCGACAAAGCAGAATAATGGAACCGTTTTCCGATGATTTGTTATGGCTTGTGGTTAGCGGGTTTGTGGTGGCGTTCATATTGGCTTTCGGCATTGGCGCCAACGACGTGGCCAACTCTTTCGGCACCAGCGTCGGATCCAAGGTGTTGACGCTCACGCAGGCATGCATACTTGCGACTATCTTCGAGATTGCCGGCGCGGTGCTCATAGGTAAGTCTAATGTTATATAATTATTCTTATGTTATCTCTGTTTTTTCATGGGATCAGGACCTGGTGATCTGTAGGTAATACAGATTGACACCTATAACAGACACCACCTCCCAATATTCACTTGACTGAAAAATGTTTCTGGAAGTTACTTGATCATAAATTATGTTTATCATAAGGTCTTGTTTTGTGAGGAAAAAAAGTATAAAATGATGATTACCACGAAAATTATAGATCTGAGATCTTAATATATATCTCAGGACCCCGGGGGACTTGGACCTTTGAAAGAAATGCTAGGGGCCGAAGTGAACTCGCACAGTCCCCGTTAGATATTACAATGAAAAGTGACACTACCTGGCAATTACTACTCATAAAAAATAGGTATTATATTATTTACCTACGTTTAAATAAAAGAAACTTTGTTTAAAAAAACGTATTAACAAACTGATTTTATTTGCTGTCCTTAAAATTCTGTGGGTGTTTTTCTACAACGCGGCTGCGGTTGTCCCTTATTTATCAAAGTTTTTATTTTCTAACGCATATGTCTTAGTTTTGTTCACTTGGAAATAAATTTTCACCTTAAATGGAGTAAGACAAGATCGAGTTGTCTTGTCGTACTCCATTTAAGGTGAAAATTTCCGTCTTGGATCGAATCATGTTGTTTCTAGTTGCTTGGAAGTAGCGGTGCGTTGTCATTGAGTGGCGCGTACTCGCCGTGTTTGTCTTTTGTTCTCAGTTATTCTCGTAATTAACACTTATTGTTTTATATTTAGGAGATAGCAAAAAAAGAAAATCTCCGAGAACTGGGCAAGTGCGAGTCGGACTCGCGCACTGAGGGTTCCGTACAAACTTACCTATGAAAACAGTTCGATTCCCGAATTGAGTTTGAACGAAGATTTTTCCGAATCGCAAAAAAAGTTCTTATTTGTGTAAATACAAATTTACTCTTTTTAGATTTTTTCCTATACTTGTGTTATGAGACCTTGATTCATGTCAAATTTCAGGATCCTAGGTCAACGGGAAGTACCCTATAAATTTTGATTCCCTTGAGAGTGTCGAAATACACATTTTTTGCGACATAAACGGCCATATCTTCTGTTTCGTTATTTCAGAAATTTGATTATTTCACAGCTTCTAGAGACCGCAGACCTGAGTTTATGGTTTTAATTTCAACTCGATACCTCTACGCGTTCTCGAGATAAAGGGTCTTGACAGATAGACAGACGGACGGACAATAAAGTGATCCTATAAGGGTTCCGTTTTTTCCTTTTGAGGTACGGAACCCTAAAAATGATGTTTACAAGCGCCGTGAGGAGGACTTTCAAAACAATTTAGATAATTTATTCGATATAGCACACGCTGGATGGAGTTTATGGGTAGTTCAATAAAAAAAGGGTAATTCATTAGGTACTTACTTAAGCCGGTACTTGAGGTTAGGTTATAAGGAGTAGGTAAGAATCTTTACCCCCATTTTAATACCTAAGCTCGAAATCGCTACAATCGAAAATAGATTATTGCCAGCGAAGAAATACATTGGGGGCATAGGGGCCCAGATGGGCCGATGCCACGGGAATTTTAGAGAGATACTGTGGTCCTGGAACACAAATGGTAACTAGATGACATAGGTAGGTACTTAAAATCTGGACTACAAAAAAAAATACACTCTAAAATCCTATTAGTCTGCGTTAATGACAAAGGCGGATACATGCACTGCAAAATGCACACAAAATTGGCCTTAAGTTTGATTAACCGAAAAAATGGCTGATTGTTCATTATAATCAGTTAAAGTCTGACACGTCCTATCACTCAAACCTAGAGCGAGAAAAGTTACATGATGATTTCCCACATAAAAAAAAAACTAGGTAGTCCTAAGACTCAGGCCCTTTGTCGTAACTAGGTAGGTTATTAGGTCTCAAGTCTCTACCTGTTAATCTGAAATTTACTACCGCTCATCTCTCCACAGGATATAAAGTATCGGACACAATGCGTAAGGGCATTTTGGACGTGTCTTTATATGCTGACGGTGGCGAGAAGCTGCTGGCTGCTGGTTGCTTGTCAGCGCTGATCTCTGGTGCCATCTGGCTGATCGTGGCTACGGCTTTGCGGCTGCCGGTTTCCGGAACCCACTCCATGGTCGGGGCTACCGTGGGCTTCACGCTCACAGCAAAGGGCCCCATCGGTGTGCGGTGGTCTACCCTCGGAGCTATTGGTAAGTCATTCCTTTGACTCTAGGAGCAGTATTTTAAAGGCGATCAGGAGTAGGTAATATCCTGATCCAAGCAGGTGTGATATGATTATTTTGATTGAATGCTTTGTTTTTTTTTATTCTTGATAGGTTTGCGCTTGACCGCTATCTCACCTGATGGAAAGCGACGATGCGGCATAGAGTTTTATAGCTAAACTAAGCAAGTTGAATATTTTAATAAGTTATCTCCATGCGTTCCCGAGATAAAGGGCTTTGACAGACAGACAGACATCAAAGTGACCCTATAAGGGTTCAGTTTTTTCCTTTTGAAGTACGGAACCCTAAAAAGGTGGTATCCTCCACTGCGACGACCACGCTAAACACAAATTCATGTCTTGCAAACAAATGAACCGCAAAACTAACATAGCAAGCCTATCTGTACACATTCTACGAAGCAAGCTTCATTCCATAGTTACCCTTAATATCGATAATAAAACTTGTTTTTACTTAGAAGGCTGATTATATAACATGATTGATACCAAATTAGAGAGAGACTCATGAAAATATGCTGGAGTGGGATGATATCTTTGGATTTATGGCCCATTCGCTTGATTATTCAGTACTTATTCGTACTTTTGTCTATTGTTCGATGTTTCCAGTTCAAGGTTAAAACTTTTCAAATGGTTGGCAACTGTTGTACCAGAATAGGTACAGTCACATAAAGATATTAGACAAATTAGGTATTTTTATAGTATGAGACAATTACCGACAATTACCGATGACCTTGTGAATCGAATGGATGCGAGAGGCACTGGACCGGTCATTATGGCGACATTTGAGGGAGGCCTATGTCCAACAGTGGATGTCTTTCGGCTGAAATGATGATTATGAGACAATTATATACCAAGTCAATCATACTAATATTATAAAGGCAAAAGTTTGTAAGTGTGTGTATGTTTGTTACCTCTTCACGCTCGAACGGCTAAGTAGATTTCGATAAAACTGGGTACAGGTGTAGACCATATCCTAAAATAGCACTTAGGATACTTTTTATCCCTGGAGTATATTCCCTTGTGATATTTTTCGACTTTCACGCGGGTGAAGCCGCTGGCAGAACGCTCATTTGTGAAAAGGATTACATGACTAAAAAAAAATAAAACCGAGCAAGTGCGAGTCGGAGTCGCGCACTGAGGGTTCCATACAAACTTACCTATTAAAACATTTTTATTCCTGAATTGAGTTACGAAAATTTTTCCGAATCGAAATGAGTTTTTTTTTGTAACGTTTCTACTAATTTACAGTTTTCAGATTTTTTCCTATACTTGTATTATTTTAGCTTTTTGAAATATGTCATCATGGTCGCAAATAAGCGAGAAGCTAGTTAAACTAAATACGAGCAGCACTTCTTTTAATCCAGCCCACTGGAACTTACTAGAGCCATACATTCTCCTCGTGTTCTGAGAAAGTTACTCGTATTAACAAGAGCATTACCTACTTACAGCAGTATGGGATGGGTACTTAGGTTTCATTATAATGGCTGTAGGTAGTAATGTTTATGCTCAACCTTGTCCTTAATTGTGGCGAATCATAAAGGTTATTTACTTAGACTTTTGCGCGGCCAAAGGAAAAAAGGCCTTGAAGTCCCAGGGTACAACCTAAAGGAACGGTACGACCGAAGTACGAACATTTACAGACGGTATTGTAGGTGTGTACCTATCTACTTACTCTTTTAATAATAACCCTGATTGTTACTTCCTTCCACTTTACTCGAGCAAATTGCATAAAGATTAAGATTATTATCAGCGTAAGACGTTCTCAACTCGTTTGAATTGCTTTATTTTTTTTCGTGTCCTGAAAACTCTGTCATTTATATTCGATACATAATTATAGTACATTGTTACCCTAGGGGTGAAATTAAATTATTTAGTTCCGAGAAGAAGTTTGGCGTTCGAGTGTAGCAAGGTCATCAATAGTTCGAGTGGACTATAAGAGTCTTTAGCCCGACGTAAACACTGTATTTTTCATTACGAATACAGTATATACAATATTATGGGCAATCTATATAGCGATTTTGGACGTCAATCAAGCATTCAAAAAGAATGGAATTTACCAAACACGCGGTTATTGTATTTGGATTTTTATAAATAAAATTTGTATAAATGATCGTGATGAAAATCATCACGACCAGGCAAGCATCGGACCTATATCCTAGCTGAATTTGATCTTTAAAACAATTTTTTTTTTCGAAATTTTGATTGATTTCATATGCTATGTATATAGTACATTCTGCAGAACACTTAGAAATTAGAAAGAAAATAGAAATTTATTTGTGTAAACATAGTTCTAAAAATCAAAGAAGTTTGATCTTATGAAATGCTACTCCTGAGTAGGGAAAACAAGCGGGAATATATGACGTTATTAATTTTTTTTTCTGCTAAAGTACACACGAAGTTCATACGAAATAAAATCATAAGTTGATAATGTTGTATATGATTCTTTAATAAACATGATTATATTTTTTTCAAAACTATTGACCAAGCTGTTACCGAGGAGTAGGCTTCAGGAAGTCACTGTTTTATGGTACTGCTCGGGAGGACGGCAAGTAATGTCTGATGCGTAGCAGTCGTAGGCGTCGTAGCACTTCTTCGTAGACCTGCGTAGACACATTTAAACTGAGCAAAAAAAAATTGCTGTTTTTTCTGTATTTTGAGAAATTCTTTAGCTACCGTAACTAAGTCAAATTGTATTAAGTTTATCATGTCAATTTTCCTATGGGTGGCATGTGATAATATAAAGATAAATTCTCACTTTGTTTGGCAATACCTTTTAGTTTTGTCTAAAGTCAACTAAAACTTTTTTCCTATATCTATCGTCCTTTGTTTCCAGTGGCGTCGTGGTTCATATCGCCGGCACTGAGCGGCACCGCATCAGCTCTGTTGTACTGGTGTGTGCGCCGACTTATCCTGCAGTCACCACAGCCCGTCAAGTCTGGCCTCAAGGCTTTGCCGTTCTTTTATGGGGCTACCGTGGCCGTGAATGTTCTGAGTGTGGTGCATGATGGACCCAAATGTAAGAAAACTCTTTAAACGAAACTGTTTATTCTCGATTTCAAAGATTGAGTCATATGCATGTTCAGTTTTTTCTAGAATCCGCGTAGCCCTTTCGCCTTAAATTACTACTGATACTGACACAAAAACCTGCATTTTAACTTTTAAATTAGATACTGTCTTCATACATCTCCATAAGAGTCATAAGCATTATACCAAATGTTTGGCCAAATTCGCAAGACAACTGTGATATTAAAACTTATAAAATAATTATCTATTATTTCCAGTACTGGCCATGGATAACATCCCGCTATGGTTGGCTCTGGTGAGCTCAATGGCAACTGGCGCGCTGGTGGCGGTGTGCGTGCGCGCATTCCTTGTGCCCTACTACAAACGACGGCTCATCGCGCCTCCTGTTAACTTCTCGCTTGGATTATCTAATGGTGAGGATTTTTTGTTAAAAGGAATCCGGAACCTAACACTAGATTTTCTATAGTTACAATAAACCAACGCTTATTGTTTCCAAATTACAGAAACAACTCCAGCGAATACCCCAACACACTCCAATAAAAGTAGTGTCGCACAACGTCCAACGTCTCTCCTATCAGAAGATGGCAAAGTACTTGAAGCTATTGCGGAAAGTGCGGAGATGGTCACCCTGAGCGATGCAGACAAGACTTCTGTCGGGGTGATGAACGCCAGGAACCGCGCACTCCTAGCCACCATGGACGACTGCAGCATTTTATCCCGAAGTCTAAGCCCACCGAACAAGTCACGATTACAGCTCATAGATGCGGATCCTCAGATTAACACCTTGAAATACATAGACGAGACTCTGAGTTGTTGTAAAAGTTTGGATTCAGCGCAAATGGCTGGCATGGGCGAGAGCTACGACTCCAGGAATGGCTTCCTGGGCGACTCTAGGAATGGATTCTTGGGCGACTCATGCGACACGATAGCGCGTGGGGAGTTCGACAAGCTCGCGGCCGCCAGGGCCACACATTGCGTGGAGTTCGATACACCACCACCGCGACTTGATAAGGTCAGTTTATGTTGCAATTTGTTTTACGTGTTTGCCTCGACTTGTGTTGGCCAATAGAATCGTCTGCATTTTTCTGATCCAAAACTACATACTTCCTACTAGACATACACATTAGGTCTACAAACTAGTCGGAGAAATTTGAGTCAAGTCAATACGATAAGCTGGATGCCAGAAGCATAGGGTCTACATCTGCATTATACCAATTGTCTTTATATCGACCGGTCTTGTACTTCTAGCATCCAGTGTTTCGTATGATTTGACTCAACTTTTGAGCGGAAAGTTGTCTAAAGCTAAAATACATATAGATCGCGTGCCTATGCCTAACCCTGGACAAATAGTAGACATACACCATCAAGTGTCCGCCTTTGAACTCGTTTCGGCTGAAGTGATGATGAAGATAAGAAGATGTTCCATACAAATGACTTACTGACAGCAATAAACGTAGTTTGCTATTTTTCAGGGTCCGGATGGCGGCAGTGCGTGGAGCATCGAACGCAGCGCGGCGACTGAGGTGGCGCGTACCGCCATAACGCCTAACTCCAGCGCCGCGCCGCTGCTGCGCGCAGTGTCCCCGCCACCCGCGCCTGTACCGCCGCCGCCGCCCGATGAGCTGCGCCTATTCTCCTTCCTGCAGGTCCTCACTGCCACGTTTGGAGCGTTCGCGCATGGTGGCAATGACGTCAGGTAAAACCGATTAAAGATATTATGTTTCTACAATGAGGTTGATTCCTATTAATAAGTAACTGCCCCTTTTTTATGAGGAAAGCCTCATAGATTCCTACCGCCTAAACGGTGAACGGATCGACTAAAACTAGTTCCTGCTGCTACTACGATTCGAGGTTCCGGTAATACAAGTAAATTAGAGCAGTGGTGGCCGAGTGGTAACGGCCCCGACTTACAAGGTGTAGGTCGCGGGTTCAAACTCAGCCAGGCGCATTACTTTGTGTAATTTATTTCATCACCACTGCTCTCAAAACGGTGAAGAAAAACATCGTGAGGCAACCGGCATGTCCAAGAACCAAAAATTCGAAGACATATGACATCCACCAACCCGCACTGGACTCGCGTGGTGGATTAAGGCCCATTCCCTCTCCTACTGAGGAGGCCTGAGTCCCAACAGTGGGAACATTATAGGGCCGACTATGCTATGCTATAAGTAAATTCGTGCCGTTGATGCCTGTTAGATATTTAAGTTCTAGCACAGATATATACCATTGTAACGTATAGGACTACTTTAATATACCCACACACAACTGCTATTATGATTAACAAACGAAAATTTTGTTCCACAGCAACGCAATCGGTCCCCTCGTGGCTCTCTGGTTGCTTTACTCCGAGGGGGGCGCGCACTCCCGCGCAGAGACTCCCCTGGCCATCCTGATATTTGGCGGCGTGGGCATCGCCATGGGGCTGTGGCTATGGGGTCGCCGCGTCATCCGAACCGTAGGAGAAGATCTCACCAGTATCACACCGGACACGTTAGTCAAGTTTCTACTAATTTCTTGTACAGAATAGGTACGGACGATCTTGATTGCACGTGAATGTTAGTAAAACTATGCCGTGGTTTTGATTCTTCTTCGTATCGCTAGCACGACAGTATATCAATTTTTTGTGGTTTTTTTTTCGGTTGCAAAATCATCTAATGACATCCTCGGTCTTGGGCGGAGCGGGAGATAGTGTCCGACTTTTACTGACTAAAAACCCACTCCTGTTCCTTTGTTGCCATTCGGACCAGGGCCAAGTCTTCCTTTCAGAAGCAGACCCTTGGCCCCAGTAAGCTTCGACCCTGCTGGGCCCCTACGGTTTGCTGACATCTACTTGAGGCGCGCGTGGAACAGTACGCGCCGTCGACGACTTGGGCTCGGTCCGGACGTCTACCGGACGGTCGGACGGCGAGCTACTCATTGCTCGCCGTCCGCAAGCCCGTGCCTACGGTGGCCGGAAATCGGGATCAGAATCGCGGCGGTTGGGGCGTGAGGACCGTTGCCTCACGCGTGCGGCCTCCTCCTTTGCTATCATTACTGCTTCACAGAAGGAGGCGACCGCCTGCCACTCCTCCTTGAGACACGACGTTGCTCTGCCCCGGCGGGGCACACCTCCATCGTGTGCTTCACCATGTCCTCCGGGCGGTCCACACAATGGTGACACCCGGACGTTTCTTCCGCATGAATCCGATCTTCATCTTCATAGTACATCTCACTCGCACAGCTACGCAGTTTAGCGGAAAAAAATAGTTTAGTATCTCCGCTTAGCTACCTTACATACCTCTATAACCTATTCGTCTGGGCTTGAGACAAAATCTAAACAAAGAAAACAATGTAGGTATCTTCGGCCAAGTTTCTTCGACGTGTTTGAATACATTAATAACAGCCTTCTTTTCTGTTGAATGCGTTGGCGTTTTCTTTGCACGCCTTTTCTCCGACGAATAACAAGAATTCAACGAAAATATCTGAAAGCGGCACTCCCGTGTCAACAAGTTGATCGATAGTCTAAAAGATGGCGGATTATAATCCGCCCGATATCAAAACGTCACATTTTAATGTAAAATGTTTGCAGTATATGTGGTCTATAATTTAATAGTATTATAAATTGATGTGAGACAAGAGGTAAAAAAATGTTTGTTTACCTCTTGTCTCACGGCCTCCTGAATAGGGATTAGAATACAGTCTAACTCCGTTCATATGAATTACGACGTGATTGTGACGGAGTAGGTAAATCTATTCTATCTATACGTATAATAAATCTGTAGAAGGTTTTAGTTGTGCGCGTATCAAGTAAAATGTACGAAATCGATGTAGATAACTTTTATACATTAACATTGTGTGTAACTTGATATATTACTTAGGATTTGTTTAATCGCAATCGGTTGACTATATCGAAATATATACTAAATTCATTGTTAGGTGGTAGTTCGGTCAGCTAGGTCTAAATAAAGTTATGTTCCTGGCACACAGGGGCTTCACGATCGAGCTGGGGTCTGCCCTGACGGTCCTGGTGGCCAGCAAGGCAGGTCTGCCGGTCTCCACCACGCACTGCAAGGTCGGCTCCGTCGTCTGCATAGGCTACTTCTCCGACAAGCCGGTCGACTGGAGTTTGTTTAGGTATGTTTGTGAAGATATGTATTACAATAATAAATAATGGTTCACTAAAAATATTCTTTGAAACGCTTCTCTACAAAGCATAAAATAAAGTTGCTTTCCGCGTGTCTATTTGTCTGCAAATCCTCTTAAATTACGCAACGGATTTTGATGCATTTTTCACTAATAGAGAAAGCAATAACCGAGAAAGATTAGTGTGTATACCTAATTAATAAATTAAATAAAAAACGCGTCTGTAAATCTTACCCTAACTGCAGTTGAGTTTTTTCTTGTGTACATAAATTATTATTTTATTTCCTGTTTACATATTATTCTAGATAATGTATAAAAATCTGGTGTCACAATATTTTACACAGTATTATGAAATTTTTTGTGTAAATTTGGTTGGTTGACAGTCTGAGAATAGATCGTAGGCTATTCTTTACCCCTTACATTTTTTTGTTGATATATTTACATGGCAACGTTTGCCGGGTCATCTAGTAGACTATAAAATGATTTCCCCTTTCTGTTATGTTTTTGAGAGTAATGAGTATTTTGTTTTTCAGGAACATAATATTCGCATGGGTGGTGACGGTTCCTGCGGTGGCGGCCATCGCAGCTCTCGCCATGTTGGCTCTAGAGGCGTTTGTCGTATAGATTACTTTACTTATGCATTGACGTGTAATGTTATTACTACCTAGAAACTTACAATAGTTCACCATTGTCTAGTTTTCCTCCTCGATGTTTCTAAGTATTGTGCTGAGATAATCTTGAAATGTAGTCACGTCGCCGCGTCGGCATCAATTGCACAGGTCAATCATCAACAACATGGAATTTAATTTAATGAGTGTAGTAAGTTTTATTGAATTCATATTTATCTTCCACAATATCAGCTCAAATATTGAAAAAAAAAGCAGAATTAAGATATTGCTAATTAACCTTTCAGACCCTTAAACACTTCTCATGCCCTATGGATTTTTTTTCATCGACCATTTATTGTTTTATGTAAATAAGACCTAAAGCCGTTTCAAAGCGTTGAACTAATACCTCTCTAGTTTCCGGATCGGTTTCCTATTTCGACAGTTCTTGTACAAAGTCGTATTTCCTCCTTAATCGTATTGAAAGCTGTTTCAATGCGTTGTTTGCAATTTAGTCTTATGTGACTCATTCACAATTCTAGCGAATTTACAAATTTGTAGCAGTTGTTGTGCAGTGATGATAGTTGGAAACTAGGGAGGTATTAGTTCAACGCATTGAAACGGCTTTGGGTCTTATTTTCATAAAACAATAAAAAGTCGATGAAAAAAAATCCGCAGGGCATGAGAAGTGTTTAGGGGTCTGAAAGGTTAACAATATCCGTGTAAAACAAATGGAAATACGTTTTACGTTTTCAAGATAGCTAACGAAAAAACATAAAATATCCCGAGTTATAGAAAGGAGATACAAGCGATAACTTAACAAAAATCGAGCTGGCGTGGCTTCAAACATGGTGCTGTAACGTATAGAACAACTAAAGGAAATGCAAATAAATCTGATTTGAATCAGGCGTTACTTTGCGGAAATTTATGGCAATGATATGTTACGCAATTTTAGTATTCAGTTTTTTTCCGCGAAAACTAGACCCAGGCAGATGGATGCAGAATTCTTCGATAATTACCCAATTATATGTGCAACCCAACCTCAAAGTTGTTTCCACATTGCTTTGGATCCAAATCCTAGAAACGTAATGTATTTGTGTAACAGTAATACTAATTACTAGAAGGAAGGGCTGAATTTCCCCCCCGTGAAGAAGAAGGAAGGGCTGAACTGGCTAAAAATCTAATTTAGAACACGCAATTTAAATTTTGATCAGATGCAGCTCTAAACTTAAATTCCGTTAGGACCAGGTGAATTGTGTCGAATTCTGCATCCAAGCATGGATCTTGTTCAAGTGGCTATTGAAATTGCAACTTAAATAATTAAAGACATAATATCTCAAGTATTCGTGTTCAAGTATTTCTTTCTTGTTAAACTTACCTTGTTAGACTATTAAATAACTACCGTTTAGTCCTAAGACTTCTTGGATTTTCATCTCTGCACATTTCCCAATACAATTATTAAGTCTTTTTGTTAATTTTGACTAGTACATGTACTTAATAGATGAACTGTGATTAAAATCTTATTAAAAATCTAGATATTGATACCAATTTACATAGTTACAAGTTCAAGTGAATCTGATTGTATGCCTGTCATCTACTTGTTTTTAAGTATAATATGGCCATTTTTAAACTATAGTAATTAACCAGAAAGTCTTTGCAAGGACTTTTATTGTTATATTGGAATTGTTTTAAGATTCACTTTGTAAGATATTAGCTGAAGAGCATTGAGAATTGGCAAAATATAATTTTGTTAAACCATTATTTTTTTAATCCAAAGTGTCTTTATGAAATGTGTATGTACTAGTTAGTTTAAGTTACAAGCCAAAGTAAAAATACTATACTTATTAATTGCCCGTGTGAAGTTTTGCGAATATTTGAAGATGATGTATGAGCTCCGCAAGCGTAGACGTAATAAAGCCATTTACTTCTGTAGGTACCTGATTGTACGATGACACATGCACTCTCGGGGTTGGCGCAAATGCTAGTCTTATTAACTTGCATGCAAGCTATGATTGTACCAGTTGCACTGGCCTATTTTAATGAACGGTGTGTATTTTTCACGTGAATAGAGGACTGACTATTAGGTGTAGATTGAGACTTAGAAGGGTGACTGCGAACTGTAATCTCGAATTGATAGTACCTATGAATTCTAATTGTCGACTTGCCTGCATGTTGAGTTGTTTAAAATTGTCGCATATCTGTAAATGTTGACGTGCTTGCGTTTAATAATCACGACTAGCCTATGTTAAATCCAACATATGTATGTAGATATTTCGATGGCGTTTGGAACAAATTTATCTTGGTAAATAAACATTTATAGGAATTTAGAGTTTGAGAAAGCTAGAAACAGAGTTACCTCCATGAGAATATGTCAATTGTGTTGTGCTGCAGATTGCACTGCAACTGAAGTTTTCTGCCTGTTTTAAAGAAATAAGAAAGTGTTATATCGGTATTCCTTCGCGTTTTTTTATACAACTTAATGTGTCGCATATGAATTTCAAACTAATTAACAATAGCTGATATTATTGTTGAATAAACATAGTTGAAAATTTTGTGTTTTTATTTGGTTCCTTCTAGTTGTCATTTGTCATCGCCGTTGGATTTGAACAAAGGATGTTCATCTCTGCCGCTCTAGCCAAGTTACAATCGTATCGTTCGCGCCGAACGTCCGTTTCCTTTGTTCTGAAGTCATCGCAACGCAGTCACGTGGTCAGAACAAAGGAATCGGAGGCGTGGCCTACTCGAGGCGTTCGGCGCGAACGAAACGATTGTAACTTGGCTTTTTTGAGGTGGGTAATCATCAAATAACTCCAAGGTGGAGCGTTTAACCCACATAGGCTCATCATTCACCTGGATTGGTCGACACCCTGCATATCGAAGGAACGTTTTTCATTGCCCTATTTCATACAGAATTAAGAAAGGTGCGTAGAGGCAACTCTACGCACCTTTCTAAAAAAAACCTTTTCCTTTTCTTTTTTTTCTTCCTTTTTAAAATAGATGCAAATCTATTTTATACAACACTAACACCTTCATGAGCCACGTAGGCGTACATATTTATTTGCTTTTGATACGCTAAGAAGAGTAAAATAACAGCAGAATCATTCGATTATAAAAAAAAAACCACAACCGTAAGGTAACGAACATTCTCATGTCCCAGCCGCTGCCACAGGAATCGCCCCGGGCGTTGGGAGTCGCAGGGCGATTGGCCAAAGAGATATCAGCAAAACCGTAGGGGCTTACCGGGCGCGGGCCAGTAGGGCCGGTGCCCTTTAGGGCTACGGGGACGTTCCAAAGAGTTACCGTGGCCCTGGATCTGATACGCCTTCTCGATCTACCCTAGAGACTGAAAATTACGCAACTCATAAAAAAAAAAAAATTATGTCTATTGAGGCACACACTGACAATACAGGCTGGCTCTAGATTTCGTAATAAGTATATATCAAATTCTATATTTAGACGGTAAACAAAACTTTAAAAAAATACAACCATTATCTTTAATTTCGGAAGTCCATGTTTCTATAATAGTTTTGTCTCTTCGTTATTTAACTGACTTCCGAAATTAAAGTTGTTTTGTACTTCTTTAGTGTTTTTTTTTCTAGGGTTCCGTACCTCAAAAGGAAAAACAGAACCCTTATAGGATTACTTTTTGTCCGTCCGTCTGAATGTTTGTCTGTCAAGACTCTTTATCTCGGGAACGCGTGATGGTATCGAGTTGAAATTAAAATCTTATAAGTACTCAAGTCTGTGGTCTCTTGAAATTGTGAAAAAATCAAATTTCTAAGTAAACAAAAAAAAAGATACGGCCGTTTATGTCTCAAAAAACGTATATTTCGACACTCTCGAGGAAATCAAAATTCATAGGGGACTTCCTATTGACCCAGAATCCTGCAATTTGCGTAAAGCATGGTCTTATAGCACAGGTATAGGAATAAATCTGGAAACTGTAAATTTGTTGTTGCGTCACAACAAAAAAAAAATGCTATTCGGAAAAATCTTCGAGACTCCCTCCATTCGGGAATTGAACTGTTTACATAGGTAAGTTTGGACGGAACCCTTAGGGCGCGAATCCGACTCGCACTTGTTTACATACTTCAATGAAAACAAGTGGGTTTTTTGTTTTGTGAAAAGTTATTTTTTCACACTTTTAACTTTTAACTAAAAAGTGTGAAAAAATAACTTTTTGGTCGCACAACTAAAAAGTACCCCTCCGCTAATCATCAGATTAGCTCAATGGTACCTTATAGCCAGAAAATTGTAATAATCCCAAACACGGTTTGGTTACATTGATTTATTACATAGTTCCGGTGTCTACCAGTCTACCTTCCAGCTTCATCATCAAATCAGTTCGATATATCCCTTCCCCCCTTCTTTCAGTCAGTCATCAACTACACGTATAAATAAAGCCATTTTACTTATTACGACAGTTCTGCTATAATCATATGAGGAGTTACGTTCCATATCTTCGAAGATCCACATCAGATCATATAACGATATTTCTATGAGACAAATTCGAAAGCATGACCTGACACACAAAAAAAAACTTTTTTCAAAATCGGGCCACTGTTGACCGAGAAATTGGTGAACATAAAAAAAAATACATTCAGCCGAACATAGAACCTCCTTCCCCATTTACATATTTATTTTATATTTAGTCAGGATTTAGCGAACGGTGAAGAGTATAAATCTGTGGGGATATATGTAATTGTCTCTGAATGTTTGTTTGTGTGGCCGCATGCGGATTTTAATTTCCACCAGTACGTTACACCAGTACGTTTTTGAAATCGCTGTACTTAGTTATAAGCCTGCGCAGGTCCGTCATAAGTCGTACATATCAGGAGTGCGATTCACTAAGGCAAAACATCTTTACAACCAAGACATCATCGTTGCAACATCTGATGAAAACATATCGGTATTCTTTAGTTAAACCTGCGCGATCCTAGCGCCTCAACGATGTCGACGGCGCGACATAGAACTAAAATATGGTTCCGAATGTATGAAAAAGGGTATTCAGGAACACAAATCATCCTCGCCTTCGACAACAACGGCGCCTTCGCCTTCGATTTTAACAGTCAAACCGTAAAGCTTGTAAATTGTAGATGTTTCCTTGGTTGTAGACGATTAAAATGTAAGTAAAACAAGTTATTTTTTGAATTAAAATGCATAATATTGTTTTGTTTATCGTACTTTAATTCCTAAAACATTTATGCCTATTATTAATGTTTTAGATGGAAGTTCGTCTTTTCTGTATGATTTTTTTTTGTTGGAAGATTAGCTTCTTCATTAGCGTCGTGATAATTTAGAAAAAAGACGTCATCGTTGTTCGGCAGATCGTCGACGAACTTATGTAGCTTAGCGAATACGGTTTTTAACAACGTTGTTTTTAAAAGTGATATTTAAGATGAAACATCAGTGAACTCATCGTTGTTAACATCTAAGATGAGTTTGTTAGTGAATCGCATTGCTGCGTAGTAAACAACGTATCAAAATCTACGCCACTTGTAAGGCGACCTTACTCGGTCATGCAGGCAACAATCAATTCCATCAATCATGAATGATATTTGGATGACGGAATTTTATCGCCATTAGTTTTTCGTCATGCACTGCGTCAATCACCGTATGTATTAGACGGTAGGTTTTTCGTCAATCAAAAAATTTACTGTGGCAAAATTGACAGCAGAACCTATCGTGTAATGGACGCCTTAGTGTGTAATTTTATAAAAACCTGATAGGATAATAAGAATGTGGGGAATTCTCAAAACCGTAAACGGAACCGTTAGGTATCCACCCATGCAACCGACCTCCTTTGCAAATATTTTTAAGGAGTGAGAGAGAAGACGGATCGCGTAATATTTAAAATCTTTGCAATGAAACCTTTAAAGCAATTATAAAGTTAAAGCAGCATCTATAAATAATTTAAGTTTTTCTTATAAGTTAGTTAGCATTATTCATGAGAAATCCTGCCTCATAAGTGACTAATTTTGAACGTTCATGACGTTCAAAATTAGTACATGGTCATGGTCATTGGTCGCTTGTTGACACTTCCCGAAAGTTTATTTATTTCTTACAGTAGATATACTCCATTTGCTAAACGTAAACATTCTTGATATATTTTTTTATTTAAAAAAATCATATAAACGTCATACAAAGATTATTTAAATTTAGTTAATAACCTAATATCGGTTTAGGTAAATAACTAATTGGAAACATTTTTTGATAAAATTTTTACTTTACAACTTTTAGATAAAATACATGTCAAGATTGTTTACATTTAGGTAGTTAAGTACTTATACAAATGGAGTATAGATAGGTAGGATGATCGGTTTAGCACTGAGTTATTAGACAACTCATCTTACATGCCTACGCGTAGGTACGGCGACTAGTACAAAATCAAAATACATAATATTTAAACTTGTAAGACCTTTTCTATAAAACTGAATCGGTCATGAGCGTTTTGACTCATAGGTTCCAGGTTCCGCAGAAAGTATAAAGAAGACAAAATTGAAAGTGTGTTGCCGAATAGTATTTACAAGAGGCAGCAATATTGATGCAATAGCTGCACCTAGTAAGTAATATAGAAAAATATCTAATGAATGATTTAAAAATATAGCAGTTGTTCATATATATAAATATACAGGTTTACAGTATGCGAGAATTTGAGTTATGAAAGACCAACTCTAGACTAGATTCGTTACGCTGAATTTGTTATCCGAATGACGCGAGATCATTGTAATTTTTATACGGAATACTAAATCATCATTCGTCTAAGTTCGGATCGTTTCGCGTCAGACACCTTTTTTTGTTATTTATGTGTCGGGCTTTGTTCAAGAAAACTTTGTTGATCGACCATTTGGAGCTTGCGCGCTGTGTGTGACGGACTGCTGTGAACGGTCGCTCCGTGAATCGTATCTTGTTAGTCTGGTTTGCATTTGTGTTGTAAACAAAATTTTAATCAATTCCAAAAAACCAGTTTACTCCATTGGGACCAATGCAGAGGTAAGATGAGTTTATGAATTTGTATTTTCAACACCTAAACACTCTAACCTTGATATTCGTGACAGTGAACGAACCGGTTAAAAGGTGTTTGTTTTTATAAGAAACTCTTCTATGTGCAGGCCAATGTAATGTTAGGTAATAAAAACTTCCAGATTATTAGAAGATATGATTGTAATTTTGCATGTGCGTAATTGTTGTATTTTTTTCATTTGGATAATGAAAAAAGTTAAAATTATTATTTATTTTTTTGTGCATAATATAAGTTTTGTGACCAGGACTATAGCTATTCTTCTCTAAATACTTCTGTAGAATACGGTAAAACCGCTTTGAGTAGGCCCTGAGAACCCTCAACGACTCATAATTACAATGAGTTTATTTCTCGGCGAGAGATTATTTCCCAGCCTAGATCTTTTGTCCTGTTATCTGAGAATCCTTAACTTAAAAGTGTATATGTTAAAATGTTAAACAGACTTCGACCTACAGGACGGGCGAGCTCCCGCAGCACACGGTCTTTGAGATCCTCCAAGATCATTGAACATTTCCTCTGTGGATTGTAATTTTTTTTTTATGATTGAATCATCCTGCTCTCAATCTAATTTTGCCTGATCTTGTTCTTAGCGTTTCAACGGTGCCTTTCAGTAAAACTGGGAAATGTTATTACAAATGTACTGGAGAGCCATTTCAAATTTTTTCTGCTTTCAGAATGGCTTACCTACTCTACTGTATTTATATCTCTTTTTCATGATATAATCTATCCATTTCCGGGATAGTTATTTTAGGCCTGTTGTTGTTTTTTAAAGCAGTTTTTTTTGGCTAATGTGCTTTTGTTCTCTACCGAAGGTTATAAGTATTGCCTGTTTTTTTTTTATCACAAAACTTAATTTTACTAGGTGTTTTCGACTAAAAAGAAGAAAAATCTTCTGAATAGGTTACTTTAATGACGGCACATTAAGTGGGTGGACATTTCAAAATGTTCGGTATAGGTTACTTACCTACAAAGCAGTTGATCTTGAATATAATTAATATATCTAATTAGTAATGCATTGGCAAAAATAACATTCTATAATATTTTTATAATATTAAACCAAGATTATAAGTCGTGAAGTCGTGAGGGCTCGTTTGAGGAGGCACGGGGTAAGAGTTTCTGGATGGACTTAGGGTAGGCCTTTACCTAACTGATCAGAATCGGCTATTCTTGTCCACACAACTGATAGGATTATGAGTATACGTGTGGATGTGTGGAGAGGGAGAGGGAGGCCAAAGAAAAGATGGATGGATTGTGTGAACAGTGATATGAAAGAAAAGGAAGTTAGTGATAGTATGACGGTTGACAGGATAGAATGGAAGAAAAAAACGTGTTGCGCCGACCCCAAATAAGATGGGACAAGGGCAGGAAGATGATGATGATGATGACAACTGATAGGATTAGTTCATAAAAAAAAAGAATGAACAACAACGTTCTGTTTAGTTATTTCTTTATAGTCAGATAAATTGTTAGATATTACTACAGTAAATGCAGAGAGATACTGTGCTGGATACGTCCAGGGGTTACTGTATCACTCTGCATTTATTACTTAGGTACGGTACGACAACGATAAAAACCTTTTCTCAAAATTAATAAGGAGAATATGTACCAGCTCCATAAAGCGGAAAAACTACCTAAATTAAAATATCCCATTATAATACTTTGCATCCCTGAGACACGTCCCCTTGGTTTCCCATAACGGGTAGAGGTATAGTATAAGAGGTTTTCAAGCTAAAGTCAAAGATTCAAAGCATTTTACCTATTTAAAATAAAACAATTACAGACACTTTTGAAATGTCAAGAAGTCAGTAAGAAAAATGATGCTAATTACACATTCCAAAACGTAGATCTCTATGTAGAAAAATGGGCAAGAAAACTCTATGGACACTCTTTTCAATCATGTTATGTATTACAAATATCTCTGTTATTTTAGACTTAGACAATTACTCAACTTAAATACGACAATCGGGAGAAATGCCTAATGCATACGTTTTCTTGCTTACACCGCACGTAGTTACCTGTAGGTACATCATAGATACCAATTTCTTTTCTTAGCACTTATGGATGCCAGCAAATCCCACACAAGGAAAACGGATGCGCAGCGATTAGATAAATAAGCGCACACTCAACCACTCTCAAGTCTTGATTTGCTAAGTAACATTGTTTTATTACTTACTAATGGCATTTGCTATTCTCAGACCTCATATCCTCGCAATAGGGTTTTATAGATCAATTTTTCTTTGAACAGGTTTTTTTTATAATTTTTATAACCTGATAGCTACAACCCGGGAATCTTTAAGTCAAGAGTGAAAAGGTTACTTCTAGGTAAGCGCATTCCATCGTCGACCGCATCGTCGCTTTCCATCAGGTGAGATAGCGGTCAAGCGCGAACCTATCAAGAATAAAAAAAAACTAGTGCTTGATTGCAATCTCACTTGATGGTAAGTAGTGATGCAATCGTTGATGGTGAGGCGCTATAGTTTATTAAGAGCCTATTTACTCTAGCCTTGAAGACACCTAAATTATAATCGGACGGGAAGATCGCAGCAGGCAAGTTGTTTCAGTCCCTCGATGTTCGCAGTATAAACGACGAGGCGAAACGCTTGATACAGTAGAGGTTTCAACAACGTAAGGGTGGATACTCGCCATTCGTTGGGTTCTCCGATGGTAGAAATAGTGGTGAAAAGAGATACTTAGTGGAATCAAGTTACGCAATTCCCGCGCACACTGTCCACAATGCATACTTTAAAGCATCGAAAGGCTGGCTACCCTAAGCCTATGCTCAAGGCTTTGTAGATTGGACTTAACCAGATCTGGATCACCAATTAGCTTCTTCGCACGCCTTTCCACCGAGTCCAAAGCTGCCAGGTGGCATTTTGCAGCACCAGCCCATATTTGGCTGCAGTACTCCACAAACGGACGGACCTGTGCTTTGTATAACATTAAAAGCTGTCCCGGTGTGAAGTACCGCCGGACCTTTGCAAGAACATCGAGTTTCCTAGCAGCTACCTTGACTTCGGACTCAATGAACCGCCCAATGTTAAGGAAATTTCAACTCCCAAGAACTGATGGCAGTCGGTGCACTCCAGGGATACATTCCGAAAAGCAGGGCTCAGGTGAACGGGCTCCTTTTAGCTGTTAACAGACACGTATTTTGGCGGCGTTGAATCCCACTACCAGATTGGCTTCACCCCACTTGGAGACTGCTTGAAGTGAGAAATTCGTACGCTCTACCATAGCCTCTCTCTCGAACCGGATTAGCTCCTTACTAGCCCGAGCACTTGGCAGGTATCTCTCTACAACTTTGCTATCATCTGCATACCCATAGATACCGGGAATATATAGAAAATGGAAAATCTATTAATTACGGAAGGTACGAATTCCCTTTTCTACCTACTAAACCATATTTAATAATAATAGTGGTAGGTACTTTATGTCGGACTGTTCTAGAACTTGCCGGGCCTGTGTTCTTCTAGAAGTTTCGCCTGTAATGCGTTTTAAGTATTTGACGCTACTTTTGATTTCATCGAAAATATGGCGTGTTCAAGTTTCACGGCGTAACACTAATCAATTTTTTGTTAATGGCAAATGTCGACTATTCTGCCAATGTCTCAAGTAAATTAGAAAAGCAAGTAGTGTACTATCAATACAGAAAATGAAAAGGGTCAGTAACTGAAGACTTAAAATTCTTCGAGTGATACAGTTGCACTTGAAGGGTTAGTATTGGATTGAATCAAACAAAAAATAAAGATACATAAATATTATAATTGTTAAAAATTTAAATACATATGTAAACCACAACTACACAGACAGAATATTTGGAGCTATGACTCATAATTTTATGTTGTTGTGACGGATGAAAATCATCAGCGACACAAGCAGTTCTGGAAAAGCATAGGTTATAAGGCGCCTGCCATAAGGCGGGGACATTAATTGGAAGAAGAATTTCAAGTTTCGGGAGACGACTATATAGATAGATAGATATTCTTTATTGTACACCAAAAATACAAATTGCATTAGGAACTTAAAATAGGGGGTTTTCTTATAGGTCTAAAGGCGGGCATTCAAAAAATATGTGATCCAGAGTGTCTTCCTCTAAACCGCACTCGCATAAAGAACACAACACAGATCCTTTCCAAGAAAACAGGCGTGCAGCAGAGTCCTAAGCAGATTCTACACAGGACGGAGATAACAGATTTAGACATTTTTATGAATCAAAAAAGCAGTGTCACGTGACACATCAAAAGCGAGGATATTGTAATAGGTATAAAGTGTTGTTTGTCGATAATTGTCGGTTCATGTCATGAGTTACATGGGTTAAATGTTATCATTAATTATGAAACGAAGATTGACTTAGGAATATAACGGAAATCAGACTGCACGCGAAATTTTAGTATTCATACCTACTAGTGAATCTAATCCTGCATACGCGGAATTTTTTTGTTGGATTCAGATGGCGCGCCGTTCTGGCGTGTGTCCGAATGTCGTGGCTGGTAGTCAGGGGTCATGGTCGCGGTGGCCGAGGCGTGAGGATGTCCATTCTCTCACACGTGCGGCCGTCTCCTTCGGTAGCATTAGTGCTTCGCAGAAGGAGGCGACCGTTTCCCATTCCTTCTCGCTCCGGACCAAGGTCTGGATTGGTTTTTTGTATATTACTACTTTAAACAAACAAATACTAAAAAAATCACAATCCCGCAAATCCCGCGGGATTGATGATTACAATCCCGCAGACCTGCGGGATTGATGATTTCAATCCCGCAGACCTGCGGGATCGCGATTGTGATGAGGATCGGATTTCCTAATCCATACTAATATTATAAAAATGAAAAAAGCTTTGTCTGTTACGATTTCACGCTTAACTACAGAACCAATTTTGATACGAACTAAGCTAAAACCTAAGTAACCTATGTCCGTCTCCAGGCATGGACATAGGTTTCTTTTTATCTGACATCAACTTCGACTTTGCATCTGCTATAACCGACATTCACGATTCACGCAGAAAAAGTCATATAAAATAAAGCACACACACACGATATGTATTTACCTAGACTTTGCCCAATCATGTGATCGTCTTCCAGTGTAACCGGATGCTGCTGAATACCAATACTCTATTTACATGTGACGACTGCCACAGCTTAGTATAAGATACCCCTTGGCAAAATTGGTGTCGCATTTTTTGGCTGTCACGACTGTTAAAGATCTACAAAGGTCAGCCATGACGGAATGAACGGGTAACGTTTTTTTTTCGGGCACTAAGTAAAATCCTTGGAAAAACAGAAAGCAAAATATCTAAGCATTCAATTTGTTGAATTGATATTTGCGCGACTGGCCTGTTTATCCTGGTTAGTGGCCCTGACTGCTATGCCGGAGGTCGTGTGTTCGATTCCCACCCAGGACAAATGTTTGTGTGATGAGCACAATAATTTGTTCCGTGTCTGGGAGTGATTTATCTATGTATGTATTTAGAAATACGAGTATTGAAGTATTCTTATCAGTTGTCTAGTATTCATAACACAAGCTCTGCTTAGCTTGGGACTACTCAGCTCACTCCGTCCACGCGTTCTTGACAGACACGGAAAATAAAGTGATTCTATAAGGGTTCCGTTTTTTCCTTTTGAGGTACGGAACCCACAAAAAAAATCACAAGTTCTACTTAGCTTGGGACTAGACGATGTTGCGTGATAATTGTGAAAAAAAAAGATTAACACAAAGCAGCGGATCTAGGTAGATATTTGATATGAAATTATAAACTGACACCGCCCTGCACTGCTAGCAATGTGAAAATTACGCAGAAGTAATATGATATTGATGCATGTTTGTTATCTACACATCTGCATCATGCAGTTCGAAACAAAGTGCAGAAAGTTATTGTTGAAAAACAATAACACGTAATTATCATTGTCTTGTTACAATATCGTTTCTACCATAACTTCATGTTAGATAATTTTAGGATTCCGTATCTCAAATGGAACTCTGTCCGTCTGTCTGTCTAGAATTCTACACTCCTTTTCTCAGAAACGTGTGAATGTAGATATTAAGTTAAAAATAATATTAATTACTCTGGTCTGACCATAGGCCAACTCTTACCACAGAACTCGAGTATTTTGCCAGAATAAAACGTAACCTGTGCTTATGATACTCGGCGATAGTGCTGTTTTTGGTCAGTGACATATGTTATTATCTTTTTTTGATTTACAAAAATAAATATACAATTGTAGCTATTTATTATATTATCCATACGTACTTAATAATTATCAATCGTGAATTTAAAAGTAACTCTGTTTGTCTGTTAAGCTTTCAATATTAAACCACTGAACCGATTTGATGGCTGCGGAGTTAGCTTGAACGAAGGATTTTGACTTCGCATCTGCAATAACCGATATTCACACGTGCTAAGTACCGAGCCTAATCTAGTATATAATATTATATAGAATTAGTTTGAAAAAAAAAAGAAAGAAACAGAAAATAATTGTTTGCCGACAGTTGCCAGATTCACACGACAGAAAAAACAAAGTGACATTCATTACAAAAAAATATTGCATATTGTGCCTCATTGCTGTACTAAAAGAGCTTAATTTCGGTTATAGCATAGCATAGCATAGTCGGCCTTATAATGTTCCCACTGTTGGGACTCAGGCCTCCTCTCTAGGAGAGGGAATGGGCCGTAATCCACCACGCGGGCCCAGTGCGGGTTGATGGATGTCACATGTCTTCGAATTTTTGATTCTAGGACATGCCGGTTTCCTCACGATGTTTTCCTTCACCGTTTTGAGAGCAGTGGTGATGAAATAAATTACACAAAGTAATGCGCCTGACTGGGTTTGAACTCGCACCCTACAACTTGTAGCAATTTCGGTTATATCACAGTTATATTGCGAGTGCTAGAACTGTCTGGTAGGTGACTTGAGGCCCTACCGCGAGCTCTTAACGCGATTCATTTTACAACCTAAACTGAATTGTTAAAGAGATGGAGGTGTTTATGGTGTATAGCTCCATCCCTATTGCTCGCTCGCGGGGCTGACATTTTAACACATCATGGTAAGGCTCCTAACCATTAATGTTGTTATATTTGTGACTAACCTAAAATGTATAAAATAGACTGAAATAAATTAAGATCCTGGGACAACACATATCCTTATCACATTCTCTCGCTGCAGCTCGCCACATACAGTGGCAGCGTATCAGTCAGCCATCTGGAGCGCGTCACAATTATCTGTGATCTGGGTGTCCAACATGACACCTTGCTACAATCAATATGTGTCAGCGCGCACAACAATCGGCTCAGCTCGGTTCACGAATAAGCATGCAATTGTTGTCCTTTAGGCACTTTGCATTTGTGCGCAGCAAGTTTGAGTTCGATTGATATGACCATCTGCGTCAGTTCAGAAAAACGGGTCTGCGCTCGTACCCTCTACTGACAGCTTCCTGAGTCCGGACACTTACGGACAAATATGCAGCAATAATTAATTAGACGGTGTCTTTGTTCAACACTTTGACTGCTAAACATATTCCACTCCAATGTCCACCTTTTTTGGGTTCCGTAGTCAACTAGGAACTCTTATAGTTTCGCCAAGTACTTCTGTCTGTCTGTCCGTCCGTCCGCGGGAATCTCAGTGACCGTTAACACTAGAAAGCTGAAATTTGGTACCAATATGTATATCAATCACGCCGACAAAGAAGTAAAATAAAAAGGGGAACAAAATGTTTTATTAGGGTACCCCTACACGTAAAGTGGATAGTGTTTTTTTTTAATTTCAACCCTATCGTGTGATATATTGTTGGATAGGTATTTAAAAATTAATAGGGATTTACTAAAATTATTATTTTTTGATAATGTTAATATTTCTGGAAATAATCGCTCCAAAAGTAAAAAAAGAGTGTCCCCCCCCCTCTAACTTCTGAACCATAAGTTTAGAAAATAGGGTTGAACAATTTTTGAAATTTTTTACGAAATAATTTTTGAACTAAGTTTGTAATTTAACCGTATATGCATTTTTTTTTAACTTAGTTTAAATATTTTATTATCCTAAACTTATCTTCTTTCAAATCAAAAATAATTATCAAAACCGGTTCACGCAATCCAAAATTACCAAAGAAAACCCAACATACATAACCCGTCTAGTTTGTATAAATTAGTAACACCATTTTCCGAGAGATGGCACTGTATTTTGGGCTACTTCGCGCTGTTAAGATTTTTCCTGAGTTGATGGTTTTCGGGACAGGTATGAGCTATTATATTGTCGAATTGTTCGGTTGTGTCTCACGTTGCCATTGGTGGTATTTGTTCTTGCTCGTTGTCGATCATTAACTCTTAAGTGGAGACACTTATTGTGACGGACGGCAAACTACGGAACCCTACACTGAGCGTGGCCCGATACGCTCTTGGCCGGTTTTTAAAACGATGTAACGAATGTTTTAATTTCAATTGATTAAATTAAATATTTAAAATTTATTTAAACTATTGTTTTAATGTAGATATTGTTTTTCTTTTATTGTTGATTTATTTATCCGAATTATAATTAAACCATTATTATTTATAATACCTAACGTGCGTTTTGACCTGAAAGTGTAAATAATAATAAATGCGGCACATATATATAATAATAAAGATCAATTACAATCGCCTTAAATAAAAAAATCGCTATAATTAAAAAAATATTTTATCGAAAAAGTGGAAAATAGACAACTCTTTATTTTACAAAAAAATATTATAGGACCACTTTGTTGTCTGTCTGTCTATCTGTCAAGGCCCTTTATCTCGGGAACGTGTGAAAGTATCGAGTTGAAATTAAAACCATATACTCAGGTCTGCGGTCCCTTGAAGCTGTGAAAAAAAAATTCTGATTTAACGAAAAAAAAAATACGGCCGTATATGTCGCAAAAAACGTATATTTCGACACTTTCATGGGACTCAAAATTCATACTACTTTACAATTGGTACTTCTCTTTGACCTAGAATCCTGAAATTTGGCGTGAAGCAAAGTCTCATAGCATAAGTATAGGAAAAAATCTGAAAACTGTAAATTTGTAGTTACTTACTGATGTAAGTAACTACAAATTTACAGTTTTCAGATTTTTGTGATCAAAATAAACTTTTTTTGCGATTCGGAAAAATTTTGTAACTCAATTCGGGAATTGAACTGTTTTCATAGGTAAGTTTGCATGGAACCCTCAGTGCGCGAGTCCGACTCGCACTTGATCAGTTTTTTTAAGTAATTGTTGATAAAGCCGCAACAGAAACAGATTATCTGTGAAAATTTCAATTGTCTATCACAGTTCCTCATATTTTGGAAATCCGTTAAATATCTAACAAATATCTTTTACTAGCTTTTGCCCGCGGCTTCGCTCCCGTCTATATTCTACTACTCTACCCAACTCTACCATACTCTACCCTACTCTACTCTACCCTAATCTACCCTATTCGATAAAATGTATCCTATGTCCGTCCGTCGGTTCTGAACTACCTCCCCACCAATTTTCAGCAAAATCGGTTGAGCAGTTCTTGAGTTATAAATAGTGTAACTAACACGACTTTCTTTTATATATATAGATTTACATAACGGCCATTAATTAGAAATTTAAACAAGACATGTTTTTTTGTGAATGGCCTTCTTAATAGATCTCATCTTGTGTCACCTCTTCGGAGGTGTTAAGACACTTCTCGTATATCAACGATACCTACTTGATTTATTTTTTTACAGACAGGCCATGGACAGCGATGGACTTCCTCTGTATCCTTCAGAGTACGAGAATCAAGTTCAGGTAATTACAGTAGATGCTCATTTGTGTGATTCTGATGAAGTACCTGACTAGGCACGCTCGCACTCAGTTCTCTGTAAGTGATAATCTAGGCCCATTACCTACTCACATGGACCCATTATCTATTTACAAAGGCAACTAATGACGTTATGTTCTCTGAATAGCACAACTCTTTGAATTTCCTGAGTTGGTAGCTATATTTCTCGTTTTAATTTGAGCTGAATTTCTAACACTGTTCAGTAGGCTCTTATAGGACTTATACCATACGTCTGTGAGGATATAGGACATATTTAATTACTTATTAGTTCTTTATCTAATTCTGTATGTTTTCTTTCAGATAAAGAAGTTAAACCCAAAGGTCCAGCCTCTAGCACCGGCGGTGCAACAAATGCCGGAGCCAATGCCTGCAACATCAGTGGTAACAAAATATTTTTCTAACTAGTTTTTTTTACAAAATTATGCATTTAAAATATGTCATAATTGTTTGTGTTATTAACAGTTATGTACTGTAGCGGCATCTATGCTACTGCTCTACATCTATTTTGGGCCCCCCGACACGGGCAGGTTAAGTCCCTTGCTCCCGAGCATTACCATAAAACAGTGACTTTCTGAAGCCTACTTTTCGGTAACAACTAAGTCAATAGGTCCGAAAAAAAAAATAGGTATGTTTATTATGGATTCATGTACAACATTATCAATATACGATTTTTTCGTATGACTATACTTCTGCCAAAAAAAATAATTAACCATAAGATATTTTTTCGCTTGTTTTCCCTACACCTTTCAAACGGCTTTGATCTTTAGAAAAATGTTTATAAAAAAATAAACTGGTTAATAGCATAAGTAAATCAATCAATATTTCGCAAAGAAAATTGTTTTAAATAAAAATGATGCGCTCTATGCGGGCGCAGGCGGCAGTACGAGTATGTGGGCATTTAATTTCGGCCAGATGTTCAAGGGACTATACGCCTTAAGTTAGAAGGGGATTACGGTGGCTAGAGTGAGCGAGCAAAGTGAGCGAACCTATACCTGCTGAGAATACAACCCAATACCTGTTGTGAATACAGCTAAGCGTTGGACACCGCTTTGTAGAAAGTATCGCCACGACAATCCAGCTGAGCGTGAGGTAGCCGCATTACATTAAAGCGAAGATTACGATTACTCCGGCCTGTTATACGAAATGACTTCGACTTATACAAGAGGCTGAAAAACCACTATCGGGTAGTTATACAGACCAGACACAACACCTGTCATACGGCCAGTGTTGGTCAATATTACTGAGTTGGTTTAGTCCATTCTCTGGTTGTTGTGTTCCAGGATTCTCCATGTCTATGCTTGAGACTAATACTGTAATTCTTTCAGAAGCAGCTGCTGGGTCCCGAGAACACGGTGACGACTTGTCAGTTCTGCCACGCGTCAGTTAAGACTGCCGTCAAGTACACGACCACCTCGCGCACGCACATGGCTGCCGCACTATGGGGCATAATGTGGTATGTATTATGTTCAATAATTATCTGATATTAGAAAAGTATAATTAACTGGTACACAATAAAGCTTAATTTCCAGTGCAACTAATTGCTCTTTCGACCTTTTAAATGAGAGATTCTAACGTACAAGAGCATTCGATGTGACGAAAAGTAAGGCTTATGTTCAACAGTGGTGGTCTTTTGGCTTTAATGATGATGATGGATCATTCTGAAATCAACTTTATATATTTAGCGACAGTACCTAATGATGCTATTAATATGTTTTCTTTTTCTTTTTTCAGTTGTTTGTGCTGTATTCCGTATGGCGCTGAATCTGCCAAAAACTCCGACCACTACTGCCCTAATTGCCAGAGATACCTTGGAACTTATGTCAAGTAAAACCAACGATAAAATGTACAAAAAAAAAAACATCAATTTTATATTACGATACGGCTTAGATTCTAAGCTCATACGATCATCTCAAATACTTTATGTATTTGGTTCAGTTTAGCCCAAAACAAACCACGATTTCGCGAGATGTAAATTATTTTGTCCATCCAAATCGTTGCACGATGGTTTTCTGGGTCAATGACCATTCCAGTTACATATAAATCTAAACAAGGAACTTGTTATGAAATGTATAACTCTAAACGCCGTAGAATATATGATGTTATAAACTTATAGTTATTTTTGAATATAATGTGTGATGTAGGTACTAATAAAGCAGAAAAGAATGTGATAAAAAATGTTATAAAACATGGATGGCTACACAGGAAAACGACTGATTTTTATATAGTGTGAGACATGCATTATTTGGATGCATGTGGATTTAAGAAGACGTGTAGAATCCTGCTAGTTCAGCCTGCTGTGAAGTTTTGTAATAATAATATCAAGTTCAAGAGAAAAACCAGATGAATTCTGTCCGTCTGTAATATTTTTTTGATACATATCTATTTTACGACACCTATAATGTGAGCTTACATTAATTATAATATTATTATTAAATAAAATAAATGTGCAAATTTTTTATAACTTCCTCCATTTTGAAGTCGGTTAATAATAAAAACTTCTTACTTTACTGATTTCTTAAATCATTACGAAATTAAATTTTTGTGCCATACTTTTTAGTAGTACCTGGGTATAGTTGCTATATCTCACGATGGCAGGTCTTACTTGTGTTACACAATTTTTGGAAATAAAATGTAACACGTAAAATATTTTTGAAATACAATTAACTAGTTAACGCTACCTGCAGTTATGCAAACGAGAGTTCGTGTCTATCTATACTTCGCAGCCATATTGTATAACACGCCGTATTACAAGTTGGTGCAACGTATTGAAAAACGTAGCTGTAATGTAATGCAACTACCTCACGTTTAGCCGGATTGTAGTGGCGATGCGTTCTACAAAGCGGTTCAACGTCTAACTGTAAAAATTAATATTACTGACTCAAGGGCTTGCTTTTACCTCGGTCAGAGAATAACGTGGCAATGCCGCCAGCCTTTTGGGCACACTTCCAGTTCACAGCGATGTGGAGGAGGTTTATGACGCCATATTTTAGCTAGTAGATTTAATTAGTTAAGTGTTTTTATTGAATTGTAATGAATATAAATATAAAAAAAAGAATTAAAATATTATTATTGTTGTCCGTGACTTACTTTTTGGTGGACACACTAATTTCACTGTTTGTGGCACCGTTGTCGATTGTGACGTCATTTTTGTTCTTATGCAGCGCTACTTGCGGCGACTATTGGAACTAAAACTTTCAAAACCGATGCGTCGTTTTATGTGTGGGCTGCACGTTAATAAGCCGCTTTGACGAACGTAAAATGCATATTTAATGCGGCGTACTTTATTTCAGCCGAATTGTTGCAGTCACATTGCATTTCAGCGACGTTGTTCAATCCGAAGCGTCAACTTGTAATACGGCGTGTTATAAGATACGGCTGCGACATAATATACACACCACAATTGCTTACCCGCCTTCGTGACATAGAACCACTGTACTACATTATAATGAGTTCTTACGAAATGGTGTTTACTATGAAGTTTTTTGACAACCGTGTATTTTACGCTAAGAGAATATTATATACTCTTATAGCTATTATGACATCATAGAATAGATTAGGTACGTCTAAGGTTCAATTTCAGCAAAAAACAATCTACATCAGTAACATGTTTTACAAATGTATCTTATTTTGTACTAATTTTAAATAAATATTTGTAAAGTCACATGTGTTTTAATAGTGGTTTTCTATGAGAAGTGATGACCTAATAAAACTACAGAGTGTACATGATAGTTATATTTTCTTATATTACATTTAAAATCGTATCACATGAAACTAGAAACAAAGAAACGAAAGAAGACGTACGTTTGGTCGTATCACCAGCTCAAGAGCGTTTAAGCGACGTACTGGTTGGTTAGAGCGCGGAGTAGCCTAGCTCGGCGTATGGCGGCGGCCTCCCGCTGTATGTCCTCGCTGTTGTTCGCGTTGAGCTCGAGCGCGCCGGCCGCCCGCACGGCCCGCGCGCGCCGCCCCCCCTCCCCGCGCCGCGCGTGCAGCGCCACGCCCACCTCCAGCAGCGTGCCGTCCCAGATGCAGCCGTAGTATCCGTCCATGGCATCAGCCGCGGTGCCCGTCTGAAAACAAATTAATGTTGACATCAAGATTAAGTGACGGATCAAGAATATCATAGTGGGATTGGAAGTTCTTGTGCTAAAGTCGGTCATGCATGTAATGCGCCACATCCGTTCAAAACGCTCAGCATAATGCCGTGACCACACGCAAAATGCGATGAGTACGGCGCTGGTTTTCAGTGTGGGCCGGTAACGGTATCGACATAAAGACGTTGGCACGGTATTGTGTGCTAATAGATAAAGTAGAAGCTAGACGGTAGTTACAGTGACGCGACGATCCATCGCAAGTTGCCACGATTCGCCGGCGGAAAGGATCACCTTTCCGCCGGCGAATCGTGGCAATCGTGGCCGCGAGGAGAACTCGCGGCGATACACTCATTCGTACAGTTGGCGCCTTAATAAATACTGTACGGTCAAAATATGTTAGGAACTATGCGCATACGATTCTTCGCTATAATGATTCTTAAAAAGAATTACTGCGCAGGCAATTGTTCGAAGTTCAAAGCGGTCAAACATTTTGGCTATACTGTAGTTTCGAAATATCAGTCGCGTGCTACGTCCTACTGGGTTCGTCGTCTAAGGAAAATGTTGACAGATATAATTTCAACCAAAATCTGTTGCTTACTTTTTCTGCCAGGCATTTGAATGCGGTGGTGTAGTCAGGTTCATCAGGCAGCTGGCACAGCGCCGCGGCCTGTGTGGGCGCGTTGAGTGCCTGGCAGCAGCGCGCCGCGCGCCGCGCGATGCTGGGCTCGTCGGGCGCGCGCTTGGCGAAGTGCCACGAGCCCGCCGCCGCGCCGCACAGGTACCGCCGCAGTGCTGCGCCCCACCGACCCTCTGCCATTTCTACGTCGCCGTACAGACGGAGCCTAAGAAAAAATTGGAGTGATTTATTCCCTTTAATAGCTTTTTAGTACTTTAAAATATTGGAACTGGAACATGGGCATACTTGACTTTAATCCTGGTAATCCATAGTGCTGGCTAAAGCTAGTTAACTTATAATTTTCAACTCAAGTGTCCACTAATGATCGATGGGACAGTATCTATTATTGTAATACTATCGGGAATTTTGCATAAATGTGCACAAACATAATAATGTATGAAATCGAGTTGTAATATTCAATATTAAAGTATTTTTATTTTCAAGACATTAGCGGGGATAAACTATAAGCAGTAAATATCATTAGTTAGAGAGTGGCCCAGATAAGAATAAAAAGTAGTCACATTAATTTTGACGAGTAATATTATCATACAGTTTATCGCAAACGATAGGACACGACAACGCGGTAAGGCCAGAAAGAGATGGCGGGATGAGCTGGACTTCTAAAATTATAGAAGACCGGGGAAAGTCGAAAGAGAAATGGAGACCTTCGTCCTGCAGTTGTGCAGTTAAGCTTGATAATAACAATAATATTTGCATGACTAGTCGAAGGAGTAATGGAGACCTATGTCCCTCATTTGTACAGTTCAGGTTAATAATAATAACATATCCATGACTCAAAACTAAATGAAAACTTACCATGAAGTATTATAAGGATATAGCTTCAAACTCCTTTCAAGAAGATCGGTCAGAGATTCCAGTACAAGCTTAGCGTTATAGTTATTGACGTTCGAAATGTTATTCGGCCAGAGATTGGTATAGTCCACTACTAGTTCTAAGGAGTTATCATCTATAAGAACATTGTGTATTCTGGCGAGGAGTGAGAGCATCACGCTGACGGCCAAAGGTTCTCTGAGGGTGGAAAGGAAGCCGTTGAAAGCATTTCGTGCTTCGGAGACGCCGGGAGCTTCGCGAGAATGTGAGGGGTTTCCACCTGCAGACCTCTTTACAGGAACGGGGCCAGTGCAGTACACGGCCAGGACTGAAATAAAAAATTACTTATTTGTGAATCACGCAAGACAAAAACTAAGAATTACTGTCGTAGCAAAATACACATATTAAAAAAAAAAAACTCAGAGATCTAGAGTGCGTCATAACTTTTAAGTTCAAAGTTGAAATAACGTTCGAGCAATAAGGTTCTAACCAGTGGCGTGCCTAGGGTTTCAAAATAAGGCAAGCCCAATAAAATTTGAACCAATTTCAAAAAAAGAAAATTCAGTTTTCGACTGAGAATGTAGGTACCTACGTATGTATCATCGCAATTTTCTCATAAACTACTGGTTAGGTACAATAAATTAAAAGTGAATTCATCCATCTTCTTCTTTCCTCTTCTTCAATTTCACTCTTGCTTGTCGTACGGTGAATGTGGTAACCAAAACTCACTGAAAACATGCTAGTGCTAGATTGAATATAATAAACATATCTGCAATTGCATACCTCCGGTGGCTTTAAAAAAAGCTGTTTGGTTTGCTTCTTTTGCTTATATTAATTGCTTGAGGGAACAAAGTTATGGTAAGTAGTTGCTTGCTTTGTAACAGGACTAACGGGTTACAGACAAAAACAAAATAGAAAGTTACAAAACGAAAGTTAAAAAATAGCTAGATAAAATGTAATAAGGAATTTAAATAAATTATTTATATTCTAATTGGAATCGTCTATCTTTATTAAGAAATGATTTAATTACATCAGAGTAAAATGTTGGTGATCGTTTTAATTCTACCAACAGCTGTTTTCAATAGCTATCATTGATAATTCGGAAAGACGCTCTTGACCTTGTGTATTTCTCATGGAAACGTTTAAGAGACGAAAAAGCACGTTAAAATAGTTACAACAAGATACGCTAACTTTAACAGCTTGAATAAATATGCAGCACCAGCAATACAACTTAATAGTGTGCGAACAGCCAACAATCCAACTAGTTTTATACACTGATCTATTTTTCGTTTATGCGATTTACTAGTCTGAGAAATACACAGATTAGGCGTCGTTTTTAATGAAGAAATTAACTGTTTTTTCTGAGCAAAGTTTAAAGATTTTACCTTATCTTCGCCAATCAAAACTAGAACGCATTTTAAATCCTCACAAGGTACAATTGTCTCCATTGTTGTAGGTAAGTCACCAAAACAACTGTATCACTGAGAAAATCTAAGAAAACACGAAAAACAACAAACAACAAAAAACAAAAAACAAAAAATCTATTTTCCACTCAAGTAAATAAAACTGAAGTGAGTTGCAAACAGAGTTGCAGTGTTGTCATTTAGGCAAAAAAAAGTCGCCAGGTATATGAAAAATCTAGCAAGATGTCGCAAATTTTTTATTTTTAAGATATTGCTTGAATATTTAATTTCATTGTTTTAAAAAGTCGCCAGTTTTATTGTTGCTAAATCTTAAAAAAAGTTTCCAAACTCGTTAAAAATCTCCAAGATCTCACAACGTTGCTAAAACGGCAACACTGCAGAGTTGGCAATGTGACGAACTTCATACGAATGCCAGGCTTAAATCTTCCATACTGATCGATTTGTAGACGCAAAAGGTCCTAACTCCTTATACGGCACGTCGCCATAGGTGCGAAAGAGACAGATATAGTATTTGAAAGCCCGGCAAAAGCCGGTGCGTGTAAGCGAGATAGCTATATGTAGATGCTGCAAATGCGAAACTCTGCGCGCGAACAATCGCGATGTGTAGTAGTGTGGCATAGGTAGATACTTTGTGTTATTTTGATAAGAATTAAGCGCGCGAACTTTTAAATAGTTCGGGTTTGATATTGATTCTCTATCGAGCACTTTAGTAAGGCATGCCGGGCTTCTCGGCATGTATGAAAAAACCGCCACTGGTTCTAACTGTTCTTACAAGGTAAGCAAGACTGAAAGTTGAGCAGTTTCATATCACACCATAATATTGGTAAAGGTGAAAGTTTTAATGTGTGCATGTCTGTTAATTCTTCACTCTCAAATAGCTGAACATATTTGGATAAAACTTTATAATAAGATGTATAAGCTATACATCAGAATAACATTAGGCTCACTTATAATAAGGGAAGTATAAGGGCTGAAACTGCGTTAAGCAGAAGCCCGCGACGGACAGCCGTCGCGTGTGTCGTGTTCGCACACGACGCACGGACGGTAGCTAGTTCAACTTTAACAGTGTGCATGTAGTCGTATCGATGGAGGACTATTCATTACGTAGCAAAAAGGGGGACGGGAGGCCCGGTTCCTCGCGACGGATGCCAGCGTGGTTACCCGCAACGGAGCACTTTTGTATGGGAACGCACGGGGGCGTACGTACGCTTAACGCAGTTTTGGCCTTTTAAACCACGCGGGTGACGCCGCTGGTAGAAGCTAGTTTAAGTTTCGAACTATTGATCTATTTATCTAGCCTATTTTGTTCGACTGTTGGGCAAAAGGCAAAGGCGTTCTTTCCCTTTATAACCACACAATTCTGCTACTTTTTAATGTGGGCGATCCTTTCTGTAGTAGTCAAGTCCGTCCTGCCATTTTTACCATGGTCTGCCCCAATGTCTTCTGGCGTTTAAAGGGCGATTGGTCTCGGTTGAAGTAAAATATCTCATACCAAAATCCCACAATGGTCTAGGAAACTTCCTGGTCGCTTTCCCGCGCTGCAACTCGAAGCAAGCTGCACACAGAGCTGCTGCAATTTCCCCCGGGCCCGTCGTGACGCCCACTCCTTCCCACTCGCACGCGTTTATCAGACAAATCCAACACGCTTCGATTACCTAAGAAGAAACAAAGTAAATCTCGGTAAATATATGTAAGGCCTGTGCACATTTGGAGGTACAGTGGTTGTCCGCTGGACAAATATCGACTCTATCGGACTAATCGAACAATCGACTTTATAGGTCATGAAAAACGATTTTTGAAATCAATCTTATACAATGGATCGATTCTATGAATAGATCGCAGAAACTTTGATCGATCTTTTAGAACTCGATTTAATACTGAGTCGATTCTTTAAACTTCAATTCGAATCGATTCAAAAATCGAATCTTCTATAGAAAGCAGTCATTTCTAATACCGACGTAGCAATGGTTGAAATAAAGTTGAAATTTTTATTATTATTATAACAAGTTTATATTAACATCAGTATATCTCGGAACCTTGAGGTCCCGGACCTCAGGAAGGCGTACGAAGAGCCGAAACCAACTTGCAGAGGCCTTTTAGTTACTTTTAATGGAATGTGCTGTGTGGAATGCTAACGCACCCAAGGACAACCATAGGGGCAAAGTAGCAACAAGAGGGCAACATATCTTAAGGTGCTTGAGGAGTGGAGAGGTATACCACGGCTATCAGGACAATGGCGGGAGTACGGTCAAGATTCCTACCAGCACCTTACTGGATTACACATCCTTCTCCCGAGCACGATTGCTCTTGCGAATCTTCACTCAAGCCAGCCAATAAAGGCAAGAAAGAGGTGGGAGCTCTGTTCCTCGTCAGTGTTTACTATGGCCGATCAGTTAAGGCAAGCCGGAGATGAAGAACAAGAATTATCCCAGAAGATCGGCTCCGTGGGGTCGCTAATGCCCAAAAGTTCGCCACAAAACTGTCCTGCGGATTGTATCTCTGATAGTCTGGCCCCTTGCCATAGGCATATTATGGCACGTTAGAACGCGCAAGCCCCTCCACGACGTCAACGTAGAGATACGGCGCTGGGGATATATATTATTATTATATTTGTTAGGCAGTGATAAATCGATTTGCGCTGCTATGCGCCCTAAAATTAAGTCATCGTATTTATCGAAAATAATAGTTTATTACTCACCTGTGGTCTAGGAACAACGCCATCACCAGCAGTCACAGCAGCGATACACGCTTTGCATTTGTTTGCCAGCACTGTTAAATTGATTCGATGATGTGGCCATTCGTTCAGGACTACATTGATTTGTAGCAGAAGCACCTCCCAGGAGAGCTGACGACATAGACGATATAGTGTGGGGTCGTTGCCACCGCCTAATTGGCTCCGAGCTTCGCCTTCTAGTACCGAAAGCAATGACAAAGCTGCGCGGGAGCATCCAGCCTCCGCTCTCGCACGCGCCGCCCCAGATACAACATAACCAAAATCTTGCAAGAATCCTCTCGGTAAAGATATCAAAGCATTACACAACTCTCCCGCCGGCTTCCAAGACGGGCTTATCTTCCACAGAGGTGTCGCTGGCGCCATCATAGCCAACTTTACCAAACACATTCGAACCTCGTCCGCCGTCGAAGCTTCAATGAGTCGCTTTTTAAGTCTACCCATTTCCAACTCTGGTACAGACTTAAACTCAAAGTCTGGTGTTTCCCAATCATCTGTTAGTAACTCGCGAGGAATATCCATATTTTCATCATCGATATTTACGGGATCATTCAGAATTGTGTTCAATTGTTCATCGGAAATTAGCTTCTTCCTTATGATCTCTGCTGTTTCGCCAATGTGCTTTTTCAAATACTCATCTATCCTATCAATTGGAAGTTTACACTGCGATGTAGCTAAATGTAAGTAAAACTTTCTTAAATTTTCCCAATCAGCTTCTGATAAATCGGACATTAGAACAGGGGCCAGTGCCCAGAACAGAAGATCGAAGAACTTTATGCCAACTGTTTTGAATTTGTTTAGGAAGTCTTGATGAGTAGATGGCAATCCACCTTCTAAAGCGTATCTGACAGCGTTCAGCGCTGAAACTCTGTTTAATAGATCTCGAGCTACGGTGAAGGCTCCACTAGAAGCAGACCCTTGAATATCAAGTTCAGCAACCTGTCTGTGAATCATTGGGATCTCCCGCGCCAGGTTATCTGCTTGAAGAACTGCAATAATTCCAGTGTAATGATTAGCTATGGAATCTTGAAGTTTTTGTAACAATGAGGGCTCCTCATTTAATAATTCATAGCCCAAGTTTAAAGCCCTAATGTATCCCAAGATATCATCTCTAGCCATGCTTGCATAGTAAAATTCTCCCCAAGGCATCTCTCTGTGGGGACCATAACCATATATTGATGTTTCTCTCTCAAGTAGATTTGAGTTTTCTCTGCAGCCAAGTATATGTTTCTTGGCTAGACTATGTTGACCATAGAAGAAATAATTGTAACATAGATCGAAATGTATTTGCATTGCAAGTTCATGCTGGCTGATTTGAACCCCACCAGCATTCCAGTTATGATTCGTATCACACGAGTCTTCAGTAAGATGTACAAAAGTTTCATTTACAGGGACTTTGATCTTTTTTGATTCTTTACGGCCAGTACTTGATGTTGGTTCATAATATGATAATATCTCGTCTAAAAACATAATACTTTGAGAGCGAGAGGCTTCGCACATACGTAAGATTTTCTCGAAGTTTTGATTTACAGGAGTGTAGGCGCTGTCCAGTTGCATGCCAGGTCTGTCAAAACGAAAAGTGTCAATTTTGTAGCTAACTGTTACATATTAGCAGCTTCACTGCTAATAATAGTTGTATAAAATAAAATAAAATAAAAAAACAACTTAGTTACGTACGTTAGCACTACTTGTTTCGTTTAAGATAGATAGAACCATATTTATATGCTTAATCACAAAGTTTGTGATTATGCAGAAACATATTTGTATATGTCAGCGATAATGCTAGTTTAGCGATAATAAGACACAATTGTAGACGAATCACGTGAGCGAAATCGGTTGGAGTGACGACGGTTAAAGATGGCAGTCATGGGCAATCCGTCGAGGAGTTCGGACGTTCCTAACTAGATCACTGATTTTCTCGCATTACGATACACCTAAGTCTGTAATTACTTAATTATATCTACTGTGAAATAAAATTGATTGTGAAGTCAATAGTTATTTTAATTCTACGCCATAAAACCTCTACCAGAAAACCTTACCAATGACTGTAATAATAACTTATTGCTGTCGCCTTCATATACTTTAATTGAAGTAGTTTTTTGGTAACAGTTAACTTCCTATACTTTATAATACATAAAAAATCCACAAATAAATAACAGATACTTACATGTGAATGTAAGACATTTTGTTTGTCTTAGCATACAGTGCTGCCTTCACAGGGAACCTCACTATCCATCTGTGGTACAACACCAGAGCAAACTGGACCTGTGGCTGCTGCAATAACTCAGCTGGTATTTCCTGAGTAAAGAGAAGCCTGAATTATATCATTGAAAACAGGCAATAGGGAAGTACATATTGGTCATGGAAATAGAAGAGCTTATATAATTGGGGTGATTGTTTTCTTGAAGTTATGTAATCAATTTCAAAATATCAGTTAAATAAGCCATATTCTCTATTCGCTTCTAGTAGTAACTTTGTGTGAAAATAAAAAAAATCTCAGGTATATGTTTCCCAGGATAAGATCAGGCGTCAGGAATCGGAGGACGATTTGCGGTTAAGAAGGCGCGGGTTTGCGAGAGGCCAGCAATAGCCATGGCAACGGCCGTCCGGTAATGGTCAAGTCCGGGTCGACAGTGCATTGTCAGATGTTAGAAAAATTGACGGGACCAGTTAGGGCTGATGCTTGCCAGGTCTGGATTGTTCGAAGAAGTTACTATACCGCTAACTAATAGAGCAACTGAAGGAACATCATCGTTTTTATTCCGTAAAAGTCTGACACTCCCCCCTGCTCCACCCAGAGTACAAACAATGTCATTTGATGATTTCCTACATATAAATGGATAAGTCATAGTAAGCATTTGCATCCTAATTGGATTTGGCCTATTTTCAATCACTTGTTATGGCAAATTGGCAAGATTGATTAAGAAACATCCGGACCTGGTCATTTATAATTTTACGAAGAAATTATATAATATTATCACAAATAATAAGCCAGATACAATATAAATTCAATATATTACCTGAGGTGGTACAGCAAAGGCAGCTTCAGTTGACATGTACACCAAATCCTGCATCAACTGTTGCTGAATCTGAGGAGGCAGTTTGTTTTCAAATATGTCTGCAAATTAAATAAGCATAGTTAGTGGAGACAAATTAGTAGGCAATGACTAGGAATTCATAAATACTTGGAGCAAAGGGTAAAAAATACATATTTAAAAATGCACTTTCGCATGCACATATTTATGTTTAGTATTTTTTGGTCTGTTTTGACATTAAAAACAAAAAAGCTATATTGTTTATTTAACTATATTGGTACATACACAATTATAAATATCACACATATACATATAAAGCCAAGAAACAAAAATGGGGTTTGGTAACTTAATATTTTAGACAGGTCCTTTCCATCTATAAAAATAACTTTGAAGTTCTTATTAGTAAATAAATTCTTCAAAAAAAAAGCCTCTCACCTAAATTCCAATGTAAATCAGCAGCAACTTTTAAAGCTAGAATTTTCAGAGCCAGTTGTTTCCGTGTGAATTGTGCCGGTGCAGGAGTGGTGGCCAACGGGGGGGTTGGTGGAGCATCCACATCTACCACACGCTCACTTGTGGGCTTGGAATTACCATTCTTGGTGTCAACCGACAGAAACTCTTCTATCAATTCACATGCTGAAGGTTCTGTAACAATGTAAGTAGAATATGACAATAAAACTCTCAAAATAAAATTACCGTTAGTAGCCGAATGCAGAATGTATTCAGGACTACCAGTTTAAGAACGCAATACGAAGACAAGTTATGCACAGGCGGATATAAAACTGCATTATTGAGAAAGAGTGTTATGTGTATGGCTCCTATCATTTATAACCATGTACCAAAAATGATTAAAGAGCAACCATTAATAAGATTTAAAAAGAACCTTAAAGAATTATTAGTAAAAAAATGTTATTACTCTGTATCGGATTTCTTAAATGATAAATCAATTTAATTGACAATGTTATGTAGCATCAAGTAATGAAATAGAATTATTGTAGTACCTAGTCATAAGTTCGTAAATTTTGCATGCCATCCAGGCGGAATGTACAAGGATTCCAAAATATTGTAACATCAAATTGTATTAATTACCTACATTCTACGCAAATAAATAAATCTATCTATTAAAAGTGATAAGAGACTTTGGAGGATATACAGCCAATATTAAGAGGAATTACTCAATTGGAAACTCCAACAAGTCATGGCTTGCACAAATAAGGACAATTTAATAAGCTGGATACTTGTAATAGTCTCAGGTAAACGTTTAAGTAATTATTCAGTAGTCAACTTCACTTTCATCACTGCACTCTTTGTTTATTGTTTCTAATTTCTACTATACCAAATTACTTACCTGGATTCGGTTTGCTGAGATGCTTTTTCAGTAAATTTGGATCTAGAAGAAATTCAAACCATAGGATTGTATCTGGAGAGATAGGCACAGTGCCTGGTCGTAGCAGGTCTACATCCATTCTGAGATGTTATTAAAACAATTTGTTCATTTTAGTAATAAGCACAATGTTCAGAATTACTCATGGAGTATACAATTTTTGAAGATATCTTAAGTTATGTACTACTAATGTGTTAGTATTTACAAATAAATCTCATAAATGTGACGAAAACGAAACGAAGCCGCCGCATCAGAAATTGACATTGATTAATAAATGACAGTGACAGTGACAGTCAGCCCTGCGTTCAAAAATGAGGTTAGAGTTTCTCCAGCTTTTGACGGTCTACTAATAGTTTGCACGTGTTATTGGCAAAATTGTGGTGTCTTTTCCACAAATGCCATTGAAGAGTTGTAGTTGAGGTTAGAGTTAACTCGAATAACATCATCTGCCCTGCGTTCAAAAATAACTAGGTAGGGTTTTGTTACTCTAAACATTCAAAAATGTTTCGAGGTGTAACCCTCTTTTATAACTAACTATCATTTGTGATTTGAGAATTTTAAATAGTTCGTCTCTGAAGTAGCCTAAACGGCGCTTAGTCGCCTTTCACGTTTTTTCATCGCCAATAATTTTTGTTTCGATTAGCCTAAATGGCGAGAAATGGCCTACATTGGCCACATTGTTTATAGCATGTTAGCTGTGTGCTAAGAAAGTCAGAAAAGTTTTATTGCTATAAGTAAAAAATACTGGAATGATATTTTTTTTGCATTAATGGCCAAGGTCTTTTCAGAAATTTTTGAAGTCTTTCCACTGTAGAAAATCTGTTTATTAAAATAATTATATCGGTATAATTCTGTTATATGTTGACCGAATGTTTCCGCGTTCGAAACAGTCTAGTTAATCATAAGTGAAATTGTGGTTCGAATAAAAAAATAACTCATCTGATTGAAGAAAGCAGATGTAATTGGCGGGTACAGATGGTCATTTTAAAATGTTGTTCAATGGTTGACAAATATTCACAGAACACTTTGTGTACTTATTTTATTACAAAGAGGAAACTAAATAAAGTTTGTTTAAAGGATTTACCTTCATTCGTTTTATAGAATAGCACACAATTTTTTGTCATTTGATATATGTAGGTATATTAATTATGCACAATGTTTTTTCAAATCAAAAATATCACACGTACATAGATACCTATGCTTAGCTAGCAATATTATGATTTAGACACGTAATTAGGGAGCCTTACTAAGAGAATGGCTTGCATGATTTATAGTACCTAAGTGTTATCTATTCGATAACCAATATCGACGCTTCGTAGATAAATATCATTGCGTTTGGCATACAACTCATTTTCAGAATACGGAGTTGATCATTATAATAAAACACATATACTAAGAACGTTTTAAATACTTTACGATTACCTAGTGTTTATCAATTAATCTTGGATAGATTGCACTTTGATTAGTAGTTTGCGTGGTAAGGTGATCAGACATTCTTATAGTGTGCGTGGAGGATTTATCAGTTGTGACACTTGAACGTTATCACTCGCGGGGCATTTTCTAAACAACAAGTAAGTAAAATTACTATTTTTATATTAGGTGTATATAAATAGGTACCTATTACCTATTTATTTATAATATTACATTAGCTTCTTAGGCAAGCTGTGCTATATACACCTTGGCATTTGCTGGTTAATTCTTTCAGCATTACACAATGCGTTGTAAAATTTACCCGACTATTAAAAGTACAGATTTATCACCTATTATTTGTTTTCGATATTTTTATGAAACTGTAAGGAAGTTGTGCTAAGCCAGTAAAAATCTACATAATTTTTGCTGAACCTGCAGCCTTTTCTCTTGGAGATAACTAAGTAGGTATAGAGATATTACAGTAACATTAAATGAAAACATGAGGTCTACGTAGGTATGTTAATTTGTAATATGATATGAGTATGTAATTCATGAATATGTCAGAAAATGATTTCTAAGCGTAAAACTAACTAGATAATTTTATTATGTAGCTATTTTGTTTTTGTTTTGGTTTTGCACGGTTTTTGTATTTAGTCAAGTTTAGGAAGTATTTAGTTTTTACTTTTTACAGTATCTATCTTACTACGTACGTACGTACTTTGAGTTCTATTAGAATGCGGATGTAACACATTCTAATGTTTATGCAGTATTTGGCGACAAATATATCGAGTCAGCTTTCTCGACGTGCTTTGCTGAGGTAGTCAAGACTATAATAAAATTCTTAACTCTATTTTACCGAGATAGCGAATGTTTCAATGATTCGACATATTGTCCAGTTGTGTAGACACTTGACATACAAAATTACACTAATTTTACATCACAATAATAATATTCACTAAGAATTTATTTGCGGATAATTAAAACAGCTACTGAACATTACTCGAAATAATCCCGCCAAAAGCTCAATTTTATTATTTTAAATAAGAACTTAAACTACTACTTAATTCCTGGAAACGAACCTAGTGGGTTCTCCTTGAGATTTGTGGCTTATTGATTGTAATCCAGCGAAATTTATTTTGCACTATATTTGCAGTGGAGACTAGCGCTTATCACCAGATAGAAGAAGCTACAGGGATCGAGATGGAGCTGCTGCACGTAGGCTCCGAGCCCGTCGGCATGAGGTGCCCGTTCTGCTACGAAGATGTCATGACAAAAGCCCATTATAAAAACTCAAGATTTACGCATATTGTAGCCTTAATTCTAGGCATATTATTTTGGTAAGTAATTTGATTAGGACCTAATATGTGATGTAAATCTCTATTATAATAAGATTATCAAGATCATAGCACTGCTAGATAAAGGGTTCAATGCCGAGCAATACAAATTGTCCTCGACGTCGGATTGAGCCATCGGCGCTTCACTCTGGCGTTAATTTAATTACTATCGTTCTTCTTATTAGACCTTTGCGACCGATTATCTAGGGGTGTAACGGAGGTGATTATATTGGAACCGAATTCGGAAGCGGAGTTTTTTTGGCTAGTCGGATACGAAACTGTAATCGGAGGCGTAGGAAAAACAATCAAATGAAACAATACCTAAAAAACTTGGATTTAAATTATAAGAGATGAACGAATTCACTATAATCCAAATACGAAACCAAGCAAGTAATCAACAGAAGGCACGGGTGTGGGAGGTGCCTCGCACGACAACAGGTATAAATTTGCTTGTAGGTATATCCGATATAAGTTCTATTTAAATTTAATGAATCCGAATTCGAAATCGATGGTTTAAAATTAATCAGAAGTTCAGAACTTTCGATATAGGAATCGAACCTCCGCAGCATCTCTTATATTATATACTCTGTACTAATATTTTAAAGAGGAGAGTGTGTATTTTTGTATGTTTATATTTTTGTATAAACTCAAAAACGAAGACGAAATATTTTTTTTTGTTAAACAACAACATTAATACATTCATGCTAACGTATTTACATATCAGCACAAACCATCGCAGGTTTATCAGCGGTATGTCAGAAGCGACAAACTCGGCGCCAAACATACTTTAGGCGAACAGTAGGTATACATACATAGTCCTCATTATAAAGATACTTTTCAGATAGCACTATAATTTAGAAAGTATCTCTTCAACACTCTTGACCAGTTCTTTATATTTATTGCCTTACTAATTTCCAGAGGTAATTCATTCATATCTCATGGCAGCATGTATTCCCACGTCCGTGATTCGAACTAGAATGCTACCTTATCACTGAGTGACATAGGGATGCGTAGTAGAAGCTATTAGTTTAATATTTTTGCACTAATTACTTATTTCGTGCATCTGAAAAATCAAGACAGATTACAATTTCATAAATATTTTAATTTTGAGGTTCAATCCTAGAACGAAATATTTGCCAATAAAATTTATTGTACCTATTTATTGTGGATCTGTATGAAGCTTTCGATCAAGTATTCGTCGTTCCTACCTATGCCTTACAAGTGTTTTATCTAAATGCAAATAAAATCTACTATATAAATGTTACATCTTAAATAGGTTTTCTGAATATTTATTTGAAAATATGCATAATTTCGTTACCCGCTAGTTCATGATTTGCAACGTAAGGCGTCCCTCAGGGTTCAAATTACCTAAGGATAGCGATGACTGATAACAGGAAGGATGTTATGAGAAATTAAAATACTTGGATTATAATAAGACGAGTAAATTGAAAATAAGGCTTTTACTACGGCTTAATTAGGACTCAAATTTGTGCTGTTTTCTTCTCTGTAATTATTTTCCTTGTAATTCTAGTTTGAAAGTATTAGATACTTTCCATAAGCCAAATTCTGGGTAACGTATTACCTTACCCATTACCTTAATTACCTTGTAAAAAATGCTTGTATGTTTCCAGGTGGTTGTGTTGCTGCATAATCCCTTACGTCACGAAGAGGTGGAAAGATGTTGAGCATTACTGTCCCAACTGTCGCCGCTACCTGGGCTTGTATACTAGACGATCTGCTATATTGTAAGGTACTTCCACCCTTTCGGTTTAAGCAGTTTGATTAGTTTTATATTCTAATATATTCTTTGTAAAACTTCTTTATTACCAGAAGACGTAGGCAGTGGTGTATACACCAGTATTTATCCAGTTATGTTTTACGCCCCATGTATAGCGGGTGAGTGTATTGTTATGATGATAATAGAGTATTAAATAGGTAATACAATAAACTAGTTATATTGGAAGTTACAAAAATATTTAAAATCTGTGTAAGAATAATGTTACACATTAGGTAAACGAAAAATTGGAAACCAGTAGGTAGTTTCTTTGTATACATTAATGTAGCCGAACTAGTATTAGTAATTTTTAATCGTTATAGAAGTAAAGCTTTTTGCGGTTTGGGAAGTTTTTAAAGTCTTTAGCCGATAGTTGATTAATCAAATTGTTTTTTTTTTACATGATATTTGTTTAACGGTTTTCTAAAATTCAGCTAATTGAACGAGAGAGGCAGATTTTTTCAGTGCCTAAATCGAATATTTAGATTAATATTATAGATCATTCTGAAGTAAGTAAGCAAGTAACCAAGAAATATGCTTATTTTATAACTACTAAGGATAAATAAATATTCTTGATCAACTGTTTATTTATTTAATTATTATATTATAAGTAGGTAGAAATCGTATAAAAGACCCTTGAAAAGTATATCACAGAATTAAATATACAACATTTTACAAAATGACATTATTAGCGAAACTCTCTATAATAACTTATATTTTTCATTAAAAATATACTTAATAGTAAGCTACTAACTAACACATAAAATAAATTATAAATTCGACAGGCATTTATTTGGTCAAACGTGATCAAATACATAAAAAGAATATTACTTTTTCATTAAAAGAAACTTAAAATTATGCGTCATTAAAGTTGTATTTTTGTTTTATGGGAATTTTAGATGCCGCTTCATCATAGATATTTACTATTAGTAATTACATAACCACGTACTTAGGTATGGTATAGAGTATGAATTTGAGGTTTCGGAAGCCTTCTCAATACTGACAGGTCGATTCTAGTTTTATATGTATTTTATTTATTTATGAAATTGATATGATCGAGATTGTTTTAGATGGTAATACATATTTCATATGACAATGAATATAATTGTTTAGATCATTGGGATTTGTTTTTATTTGAAAACCCTGCTGATGATATTATTGCTAAATAAAATTATAAGTCGGTAAGGTACATAATATATCTACGTATTCGAGTGCATGAAATCGACTTCAAACCAACTGGTAGAAATGAGTTATACCTTATGTTTATGAGAATCGAGATACAACACGTGAGATTTTTATTATGTTACGTAAAACCATCATTTTCTTATTGATCTTATTTTGTTCCGTACTAAAGATATTTATAACAGGATAGTTTTGATGGAATTCGAGAAAGGGGAAAACTATTAAGATCAAGATGGCGTATAGGAACCGATGAACGCCTTGCATTGAGGACAGTAGTGATTGGCAGTCTTGCAAGACCTCATGCAGTATGGTACGAAGCAGCCGCAGCAGCATCTGTGAAAAATAAAAATAAGTGACGATCGATATTTGTTTTTCTAAATTAGTTCTCTTTTGTGTTACAAGACGAGGTAATCTGACGAATACAGCCGTAGCTTGTTCTTATTCCAATAGCGAGAACGTTTAGATGGAACTGCGAAGCGTAGGTACGTAACTACATACTTTAATGAATCAACATAAGGATTACCTATTGTAATGACTTGTCGCCAATTAATAGAACATGAGTTGATCCCCATATATAACATTCATGCGCATTATCATCGCATTTTGGAGAGGTTTTTTTTGTTGGTTTACGCGTTGTGGTGTTGGGTGGTGCAAACGGTTTTGTGAACTCGAGCCAAGTACGGGAGGTGTAATCTTATTAGAATATTTTATTACACCAATGTATAACTTTCCTTCTGTTTTTTTTGGGTTGGTTAGTCGACAGTTTGTATTAGACTTTGACCGACTAAAACCCAATGGTGATCCGTCACCTGGTGAATAGCATGTTCTTGGCACAACAATGCCGGTAATATTGACTTCCGTGGTGCTAACGACTATTTTAGGTCTTTCTTATCAACAGGTAGGCAAACTCAGCGTCGCTTTCTTTAGCCTTGTAAACAGGAGATTGTAGCCGTTATCAATGTTTTATGTTTATTAATAGCAATAATGTAGCTGTAGTTAAAAAAATATTTTATAGTTGTTTCTCGTCCGTGTTGTGTTATATTAATTACTATTTGGTCATTTTAGCTTAGGACTTTGGATACAATGCTGTAGTACAAAATTCATGAAACGTTTCTAATGAATTAATAACCATTAGTCATACGAGTACGGAAACTAGTTACGAAACTTGTCTACCAAAACTAGTTCTTTGCGTCATGTCTTTCGGTAAAAACAAAGTTGTTTTGAATTTAAAATTAAAACGATTCTAGTCAGAAAATCTGATGAAACTAGAAAGAGTCGGTTCTTTATCTGTTGACCTTTTAAACACACGAATAATAGGTACTTACGGACCTTTGAATACAGTAGTTGTTCTTGTGAATAGGGAATAAAGTATTATCTTATCGTTGAATAATATTATAAATTCTAACTTACCCAGCTATAACGCACAGCGCTGCTGAAATGATGTGTGTGCGGTTGTTTGGGACATATTCAACGGTTGTCACGATGGATTTGTTGCAAGTCGGGCAGTTGGTGCCTGATGGTCCAGGACCCATCTTTGCTGGACGGGCTCCCGGCAGGGCTGGCGGTGTTGTAATGACTGTGGTACGTTGCCCTGGGCCCGCAGGAATCACTAAGCCCGGTGGTGGTGGAGGGTTGTCCCCAAAGTACGATGGTGGTGGTGCAGGGTTCGGCCTCGTTTGTTCGTATGGTGGTGGGAGACCCATTTTGTTTTCCACTGAAAAATAGCGTTTTAAATTCATAGTTAGTTCTGTTGTCATAATCTATTTTGCGAAATGAATGTTGCGATATTCGTGACGAGGAGACGAATCATCATAAAACAAACGTTTACTGGGAGACAAATATGATGCAAGTCATGTTAATGTAGTGCTTTTTAGGTCAAGTTAAATTTTCTAATGCAGACCTTGTCTATTTTTGTTAGACAAGTTATGAATAGTCTCACAAATATCGTATTGGGATAAGCTTTATACAAAACAAGAGGTGGTGCTAAAATGATAACTTGAAATTATACCTAACTGTATTTCTGTTACGAAACATTTTAAATCTAAGCAAATAATAAGCTGTGAAACATTTTCGTCAACTAATCCACTCACTGAATGAGTCATAAAATTTATTATAGAATTCATGAATGCGGGACGGTTCAAACTCTAATCGATTTAAAGGTCGTGATTTTGAATTTTGTGGTTTTCGTGGCGGTCTTTCGTGACATGTGTTTTACTATTTCGACAGTTTTACACAAAATTTTATACGAATAGCGAACGTTATTCAAGGAATTGGATAACATAGGTATCCTTTTACACTTACCAACTTAGATTACTATTGTTTTATTTAATAATAATGTACGAGGAAATATAAAAAAAAATAAGGAAAACGTTGTGTGATTTACAATTAACATTAATTAATCCATTTCATTGAACTTTTTCATCCTTGTAAGAGGCCGATGTAGGAAGCAGAAACTGCTATGACTAAATAATGCCTGATTAACATGTTGGTAACATGAGGTTAATGTGATGATAAAGTTTTGTTGTATTGTGTTGTTCGTTCGTGCGATATTGTTCGTTTTTAGCTCCGTCAGCTGGGGACGGTTATGATGAAATTACAGCTGGCGATATTCAGGGCGTGACTGCACAGCTACAAGGCTTCACAAACGGAAAGTGATAACCGGACCTACCTAGCAATTATAAGCAATAATGTGCGATTTTATAGAACTCATTATTTTAACATTAGCTGCGAGCTGAACATGATTGAGTACCTACGCATTGTTTAAGTTTTTGGTGTTTATTTTTTAGCCTTTGTTATAAAAGTTGTTTATTAAAAAATGAAAATGTTTAATGGTAGGTAGTTTAGTGGATGCAAATAATGAGATTATTGTCTAAAGATGACAACAGTTTGTTTACATTGGCAAAGCCGAGCTGAGAGAAAATTTGTAAAGAAAAGCATTTTCTAGTTTCGTGTAGTTACTGGACTAATATTACCGACTTGCAAAAAATTTACGCACACTTCGTAGCTATGGCATTACGAGGAACAGTTTTTATTAAAAGTGTTCCTTTTAATTTTTTTCTACGATTAAAGTTGTGATCGGGTTTTTCTGATACTGTATATCTCTAAAACCAGTTTACTTACTTGTGGCGTCCATAGTGTGATGAAATTTAACCTTCGGCCGATTTCTTAATCCCTTATTTGACTATTGTACTCGCACAACACTTCCAAATTGTAACAGTCTTTGTACGGAGATGAACGTTCGTAAACTTACAATAAATTTTATTTAACACAATAAAGAAAAAAAGTCTTATTGGAATGTCGTCTACGTTGTGATCTTGCGCGGTTTACGCTGTGAGTGAATGCACTCGAAGAGTGCGCGGGCGCCTTACGTCACGATAGCGGGACAGAGACCTCCTGCGATCTCTTACTGGCGAGAGAGACGGAAGATGTGTCGTCACGTAACTTGTTTACGTCGCATAAACTTACACGTTTGCCGCCTAATTACAATAGCAGCAATAATGCGCAATACCATTGTAACAAAGCCTATGTTTATCCGTTTGTCACATCACAGGACGGCCGCATCACTTGGCAACTGCATGTGATTTCTCAGAGTACTGTCTATCGAGCGCCAGCATTGTTGATGCAGAATGGATCGTTAAACTTACCAATATGGTATGCGCAGGCATTCAACAATTGACATCCATACGGGACCACCCACAAGGAAACATTGAATCGATATGTTTTATCTTAGCAATCGCCTTTCTTAATGCAATGAGGGAAATAATATGAATAGTATCGGTCTTCACTGCGTTGACACGACTTGAAGTTACGAGGACCGTTATTGAGATGTTTTTTTAGTCAGGCGCTTGACGGCAGTCTCGCTTGATGAGCTCTTTGTGGGCGATGAGCCGAAGACGTGCACTCGACTGGCTTAAGGTTGCATAATCACTTTTGCAGTCAGCTAAGTGTGTCCGGTTCAGCATTTTACGTTTAGGTACAAAGCTGAAAGAAAAGATCACGATTCTTATTTATTTGCTTAGGGCAATAGTAACATCTGTGTAATATTTGGTTCTTTCGGGTAACATCAGACAAAACAGGAGGTGAAACTACCTATAACTTGCATATTAAAACCAAACGAAAAATGCATATTACTTTTTGCTAGTATTTGGAATTTTAGCTAGAAATTGTACCTACTAATTTTATAACAGTTTTAAATAAGTTTACACTGAAAATCATTTCTTCATAATATATTTTTATCGCGTGATATAGTACTCATCAAGACCATCCAAAAGAGCTCAAACACGATGGGTTATCTTGCCACGCTCAATAGTCTTTATGGCCACTATCCGACTCCATCATCAGACCAGCTCTGTGGTACCATATTAATGCATTGTCATTCAAGTTACATACCAAATTTCAAGTCAATAGTTTAGGGAATACTACTACAAAATCCATTAGCAAGATTAGCCCTGAACATAACATAAACATTGCTAGTATCCGGACACTACTCGCTGAACAAACACTTCCACACAACTGGCATCACAGATAGTCGCCTGTGCAGAGCGTACTTAATGAAGGAGAAGACAATTTCATGACTGCATAGGTGTTACTGATATACGTATAGTATAGAATCCCTGAATTCCCTTACGGACGCCCTGAAGAACCTGAGAGGCCTAATCTGCTTTTGGAGAAAGGTGGGTTAGAATAAGCCTGTCAAATAATGAACCCCATGGTCCACGTACAATGGTTCACAAGGATTAGGCGAAAACTAAACTCCAATTTGTATTTCTACGCCTTTCTAAGATAAATATGTTGAAACTTTTTTGTTTTTGCAATCGTTCCAACTGATTTATAACCTACACATGTTTTTGACAAATAAAATTTATCTTATCTTATCCAATAGATAAATAGAAAATTGCAAGTTAAACAAAAGCTTGTACAAGCTTGTAAGAGCCGAAGGCAGATGGTCACTTTACGAGATAAAGCTCATTTATGCAATGACCCTACTTGTTGATTTATAATAAAACGTCACAACCATCTAATAATAATCTTCTTGGTAAAGACCTATCCTAATATACTTACCATGTTTCCAGCGCACTAATCATTCGATATTCAAGATGCGTGACAGACGTTTCCGAGTACATGCATGACGTCATAATATGTTATTATTATAAGACTAAGGTAGGTGCCAAATTTTAGAACAGCGGTCATTGATCTTTCTACATTTATTGACGTTATTCATTTTAATGTAATAAAAACTTCTAGGATTTTCCTGATAGCCGTGGTATACCTCTCTACGTCGCAAGCACATCAGGATATGTTGCCCTCTTGTTGCTACGTTACTTCGTACTAGCGACCATTTATGGGGGCCCATTTGTTGAGTGTGCAAGTCACCCCCTGCCGTTTTATCGATGAATATTAACATTCATATATACATAACATTGTTCAGGCAGGGGCCATAATCTTAACATAGTTCCTGGTAACCCGTCCACTTAAGACTCCATAAACCATAGCTCTATTGTCTTTGTCCATATATCGCAATAGTTTTTTTCCAACCGGGGGTTGTCCTCGGGCGAACTTGACTAGCATAACGCATACAGGGATAGTCGTCGGTTCGTACCACGTTCCATTAAAAGTGTCTAAAGAGCCTCTGCGAGTTGATTTCGGCTCCTTGTACACCTTCCAAATGTCCAGGACCTCAGGGTTCTGAGATATATTGACACATAATAATAATATATATCCTGCCCTCCTAGCCAAGTTACGATCGTTTCGTTTGCGTTGAACGCCTCGAGAAAGCCACGCCTCCGATTACATTGTTCTGACGTCATCTCAACCACAAAAAGGAATAGGAGGCGTGGCCTAATCGAGGCGTTCGACGTAAAAGAAATGATCTTAACTTGGCTAGAGGGACTGGTCGTCTAAATGCTCTTTGTCGCCCGTATTGCTTAAATAAACAAAATTTAAGTCATGGAAAACCATAACCTGGACCAATCTTCATCTGTCCATTGGACGTGTTCTTTGTTAGTTCGGGCACAGAATATGTAATAGTGTTGCGGCGAAAAGGTTGGCTTATACCTTCATGTACACGGGAAGTTGGTGGGGTAACTACACCCAGTGAGCATATAATGCTCTGCGGGTTCAATTTAACAACGCGTTCAGTGTGCTGTTGCGGCTACCACGTTACTGTAGCGCATCGGCAATGTTTGCTGAAGCACACACAGGTGGCTTTGCAGCCATCTGGCGCAAAAAGAACGCATTATTTATCAGTCGGTTACTTGGAAGTCGCCACAGCATCTTGAGTGCCATAGCTAATAGACATGATAGTCCACTTAAGTGGAAATTAGTGTAGCGGACAAAGTCTCTGCTTACTATTACTTATTAGTTTTATTTGTCTATAAGATTCCAACAAAACTGCCCTGCGGATTTTATCTCTCTTAGTCTGGCCGTCACCCTAGGCATGTTACGGCAAAGCAAACGCTACTGATATAGACCTAGGGTTTTTTGGAGCGCGCAAGCCCCACTTCGACGTCAATTTAGAGATACGGCGATGGGAATATTATTATTAAGTAAACCTTAACCGGGCAACTCGATGTTCAATGAGTACTTTGGAGCCATTTACTGCTAAGAGTGATCGAGGAGTAGCGACATCTATGACGTCACATAAGAACTAATCCTGCATCGCGCAATCAAAGTTCTCCGCGCGATTAGAACATATAGAACAAACAGCCCGAAATCATCTATCGGGCAGCTGCCCACCAGACATAACACCCGTCTGGTCGGAGAATCCTCCCTTTTCAACGGAGGTTTGCGGGACTTTACACTCGGTTCCGCATACCTCCAAAGAGGTATGTACATAACTTGAGGAATAGCGCAGTTTTTCTATATGACCCGTTATAATTATTTTCGCGGCCCGCTGTATTAACACTGTATCTGCTTTCCATTTTAGGGTTCCGTACCTCAAAAGGAAAAACGCAACCCTTATAGGATCACTTTTTTGTCCGTCTGGCTGTCTGTCTGTCTGTCTGTCAAGATCCTTTATCACAGGAATGCGTGAAGGTATTCAGTTGAAATTAAAACCATACACACAAGTTTATGCCGATCTCTTGAAGCAGGGAAAAATTCAAATTTTGAAGTTAAGGAAATAAAAAAGATACGGCCGTTCATGTCTCAAAAAACGTATATTTCGACACTTTCGAGGAAATCAAAATTCATAGGGTACTTCCCGTTGACCCAGAATCCTGAAATTTTGCATAAAGCAAGGTCTTATAGCACAGATAAAGGAATAAATCTGAAAACCGTATATTTGTTGTTATGTGACAGCAAAAAAAAAATTGTTGTTCCGAAAAATCCTTGAGACTCCATTCGGGAATTGAACTGTTTACACAGGTAAGTTTGTATAGAACCCTCAGGGCGCGAGTCCGATTTGAACTTGCCCAGTTTTTTTTTTGTTAATAATTGACAAACAAACAGGTGGTCGGACTTTCAATCTTCTAGAACAATGTTACTATCATGCATCGAGGCTTAGAACTGCATGTGTGGGTTCTACACTTACTTACATCTAATTGGGCTTACATTGCCGCAAAATATGTGCATTTGTATATGATTCATAGACCTAGCCCGATAGTAATGATGTACTTTCCATTAGTTCATTACAAATTATTCTGTTCCTGGAAAAATAAAACGAACGATCATTTACTTGTACCTTTATTAGTATATCGTGCTTAGGTAATATGTTGAAAGTTGAAATGATTGAAACATTAGACTACTGTACGGATGTTAGATCCAAAAGTAGCAATTTATTAAATTTTTCACACGTGACGATATTTTCTCCTGTTTGCCAACAATGCTGAATCTGGTCATAGTCTGTCCCTGTAGTGAATGGCATTCTTTTAGACCAAATCTCATAACCACTTTTTAGTAAGTAAGTCGGTTTCACGGCGGTGAGTCCCTCTTTGAGGAGTGGCTGGAGTGGCAACACGGCGTTCTCACCTTTCGCATGACGCAGGTCCTTTCCGGATATGGCAAGTTCGGGAGGTTCCTGATCGGATTCAGGTGGAGGTGGCTCTCGATTAGGTGGAGCACCGCTGCGTCCTCGTGGAGGCAATCGGCGGCAACGACCTTTCGCGCCGGGTCCTGGTTCGGGCTATGGTCCGGAGCGAGGAGGAATGGCAGGCGGTTGCCTTCTGTGAAGCAGTAATGCTAGCGAAGGAGGAGGCTGCACGTGTGAGTGAACGAACGTTCTCACGCCCCAGCCGCCGAGATTTCGACTCCGACTACCAGCCACGGTAGACGCAGGATTCCGGCCGTCTGGTAATCGATCGGACCGAGTCCAGTCGTCAACAGCGTGTAGTGATCCACGCGCTCCTTAAAGAGATGTCAGCAAACCGTAGGGGCCCAGCAGTACCAACACCCGCTAGGACCACGGGTATTTTCTAAAAAAAAAACCCGTAGTCCTAGAACGCAAATAACAAAGCGAAGAACGCAAACGGCAATTGAAGGAAACAGGTGTGGTTTTAGTCAGTAAAAGTCTGACACGCCGTCATGCTCCACCTAGAGCGAGAGAAGTCATTGGATGATTTCCCACCTTAAAAAATGTATGTTAGGTCGGTTAGGTTTCCGAAGCCGAAATAATGAGTGAGTATAAAACTTTACATATGACTAACTGCGCGGAAGCCGGAACGTTTAGGAAAACGCTAATATTCGTGTGGTGTCAAGTGGTGTGTGGCAATTTCTGAGTATTATATGTATATATACTGTATTACCTATTGATTCGATGATCATACGTGGTAAGGAATGAAAATTGAACTGGAAATTTATGAAACTATGCAGAAATGTATTCTCAGCTGATCCATTAAAACGGTAAAGACCACATAAAACATTGTAACGCCATCTATGATTACTTCATTTCATCAGTTGCTACCGATGCTTAGTAGCTTGCTGTTAGGCGGGCGGAAAATTGTGAGTGTCGCGAGAGGGCGGCTGCGGCGGCGGGCGAAACCTAAGGGTGCGCGCGCACCATTACATAACGCCTAACGGTAGCGGAGGCTTTGCGGGCGCGCGCAGCGGCGGGTGCGGGGCGCGGGGCGATCGATGCGCGCCCGGGGGGAGTCAGTCGAGCGGCGAGCGAGCGACATGGCGGCGCGCCCACCCCGCGCGGCGGCCCCGCGGCCCGGGCCGCGCGAGTAGGTCGCCATGCGCGATGCGGTATGAGGCAGCGCCGCGCCCGGCGGGCCGGCCCCCGCTAGCGGCGCCGCCCCCGCCATGCGAGCGCCGCCGCTGCTGCTGCTGCTGCTGATGGCGGCCGCGGGCCTGGCCGTGAGTCCGCTCGCGCGCCTCAACCCCTGGCTGAGCGCGTGCGACCTGGAGGAGGAGGGCGCGGGCAGCGTGCGCGAGTGCGGGGGCGCGGCGTGCGGCGGCGGCGGCGGTGCGCCCGACGCGCTGACGGAGCGCGACGTGCCGCACCTGTGCGCGCTGGGTATCGGTGCACGCGCGCGGCGCCTCGCCGAGCTGCGGCTGCGCGCGTGCTGCGAGCGCTCGCCCGCCTCCGCGCTGGACCGCGGCGCGCGCGCCGACGTGCTGGCCGGCGGGGAGCGCTGCGAGCGCGCGCTGCACGACCTCCTCGGTCTCGACGCTATGGTTGCGCGCGTGCACTGCGATTTCGTCGACATCCTCAGAAGATACGATTGCGACCAGCCCTACTCCGTGCACACGTGTCACGAGTGCCAGGTGAGTGTCAGCACGAGACGACGCACCGTGCGCTCCTCAGCCTGTGTCTGTTCCATGTGTAGAAACGTTTACAGTGCTCACTGCAACAATGGGATTAATGAAACTCATTTTTGAAACCAACCGATCCATATAGACTGAAGTGTTTATGACCCAAATGAGTACCAAACGCTCGTTTTTCGAAGGATGTCGCTGTGTGGATTGATCCTGAAATGATGCGGTATTATGACGATTGCAGCGTGATTCAATTTCAGTTTCTTATAAACGATCATGGTTGTGATAAATCATAGCAAATATCGTGACATCGCTCCCGGACTAGACGATTACATGCGTGTATCGATCCAGTTGAGCAAGACACGTTTCTTAACCTAAGTATAGTGCGGGCTGAGCTGGAGGTCGCGTGGAGGCTGGTGGTGTCAGTGCGGGTGATGGATCCGCCGCGCGACCATTTGTCAGCGCGCCGTACGTCGTGCGGCTGACAGGCGCGAGGCGGCCGCAGCCACGCCATTACTGTGTGTCTGCCGATGAAAACTGAGACAACTTGCAATCCTATAACATATACGAATATTAATTCATGTAATAGCTTGTGTCATTATAGATACAAGCAATAGTTGAAATCTAATGCGAATCCTTAGATTAATAAACAAATAATTAAATACACCTGACATCCGTCATATTATCATCACAAACAAAATTGTCTAAAAAGCAGTATTATATCAAGACAATAGTCATTCATCTCACCATGAAGTTGTATTAGGACAATTTATTATCATCGTATAGTTACATTATGTAGGAGTCTCTTCACAAATACGTAGGATGTCAAGATCCATACACTCTCGGATATAATATATTGTGTGTTAATGCAGGGTTAATGCGGGCGCCAGATACACGCCCCGTCACTACTGTAGTGCTTGAGGACTGAGGAGGCTCCGAGGAGGGTGGAACTGGTTAATCCCTCACCGAGATAACGCAGATCGGTGCCTCCGATACTGTCGCATAAGACCGACCAATTAAATTCAGGGAAACGTGAATGATTGCTGTCATAAATGATTCGTTTCACCGGTAATGGCCGGCAGTTACTAAGAAAAAAATATCTTTAAAAAATTATTGCAGTGTTACGTCAACATTTTATTTGTAACTGTATCGAAAAAAGAATAATAGGTACCTATAGATGTAGTAGGTTAGTTAGATGTTAATTAATATTACTTATGAAATGAAAAACAATGTTAGACAACCATTTGTATACCTATCTGAAAGTTTCTCCCATAACTGCCATGCCTGAATAACGTCATTCGATGAATCATAGATAGTAAACACATCATGAACCGGCCATTCAGCAGCAATATGATTTGGAATCGATACATAGCTACTACGACAAACAGGCGGTCTAGTCAATCACGGAAAAATTTCCGCTTTATTTATAGAGGTGGCTACTGTTCTTTGAAATATTAAACGTTGATCTGTGGGGGCAGTTTTATATATCAATTAATCTTTGTATTACGATTACAAGGGCCTTGTTTGAGGCAATGAAACAGAAGATACATCGTGAGACAAAGTTTTGTAAATAAACAGGTTACTTATCTTGAAGTGTTTGAAAGGGTTTTCTATGCTGTTTAACGACTGCTAAGAATGCTTATTACAACTTTCAATACGTTTTGCATGTTGAGCTCAGACATATCGGAGATTTCTGCATCTCGATAACTGGCCAGCTTATATCGAAGGCAAACGTTTTCTAATTAAAGTACTTAATTAGAATCCTGAACGTTACGCAATCTTTGTTTCCAGTAATTTTATTAGAAAATGATTTTGTATAAAGTGCACAATAATAACAGATTGACAGATGAGGTCTGGTTTTTCTATCATGGCTTGTTGGTATGAAATTAAATTAACTTGGGCTGTACAAGTTCGGATTTAGCCCGAGAAATAGTAAAAACTAACTGGACATCAAATGTCATAAAAAAACATTTTAAACAAACCTCACATAACACCTTGCTTACTTTTTCAGTCAGCTATATTGCAGTGTGGTACCATGGACCATGATGAGGGGAAATCTGTCACCATGTTACCATTTACTAAGCTTAAATCCAGTTTCTATTTTTGTATATTTATTGATGAACCGTTAGATAGCAAACATTTACTCGAAAACCCGCTCCTACCGCTTTTAGGCACGCAATTCAATGTTTCCCCGCACGAGTGTGTAAAAGTGTGCGAGCTCACCCTCCACCACAATTTATTGTACTTATCGTATCAGGCTAGGCGCTAAGCGACCTTCACTAGTCTCCTCTCAAGCCCCGTTTATTTATTTCTTCGTAAGTGTATTGAAAAATGTCGTTTGATACACGTGGAAATTTGTTACTGCAGTATTCGGCTCCATAAAACCCTTGCCTGCGGCTCGGGCGAATTCCACCTAGGTTGCAATGACAAAGATTCTCCATTTGTATCAAAATATACTATTTTTTTTCTATCCCTATTGTCGAAATGTCAAAATGTTTGGGATCGGTCACGTGTGATTTCGATAGCACATGCCAATAACATAGTTTTTTAAATCAAGCTTTTATTTAACTTGCAATTGTTTGTATTGTATATTTGTTCAGGGCGAATCTTGTAAATGGATTTTAAAACAGTTACCCCTAATCGATTGAACTCATATTTGGTATACCTCTGTGACTTGGATGACAATACATTAAGATGGTACCATGGAGCTCGTCTAATGATCGTGTTGGATAGTGGCCATAGGAACTTCTGATAACCCCATCGTGTTTGAGTTCTTTGAAATGGTTTTGATGAGTACTATGCCGCACTAGAAAAGGTACCAAGTTATGAAAAAGATTTCTTTATTGAAATCTTATTTACTTTTTGTCAATCGCCATTGCCACACTATAGCCAATAGATTGTCACTTGTCTAGAGCCTCAGTAATTACTGTAACAAGTAACAATCTGAGATTAATCAGCAGAGATTAATTACCTCTTTCAAATAAACAATTTTCTTTCTGTACAAAGTTAGTCCAGATACAGTTTATATAGGTTTTGATTTTAATAAAAATTACCTTATTCGTTAAAACTATATGTAAAATAATGGTACGCATACGCAGGTTTAATGGAACAAGGCATTCTTCTACGAGTCAACTTTTGAGTTAAAAAGACTACACTGTACCTGCTACAGTAGTATAATCATATCATCATCATTTCAGCCGTGAGACGTTTAGTGTGGTACATAAGCCTCCCCCAAGTGTCGCCATAACGACCGATCCTTTCCGTCTCGCATCTGCGGAATGCACTGCAGAATCTTTCGGTCCCATCGACCATCTGTTCTACGAACATCAGACTCAAATGCAATCATACTATCACATTAATATTTTAAAAGCGAAAGTTTGTATATGTATGTATGTTTGTTACATTTTAACGCTCAAATAGGTGACATTCTGGAATAGGACATAGTATATTTTTTAATTCCGAGAACATATTTCTTCGGGATAATTTTCTAGTTTCACGCGGGCGTAGCCACTATCAGAAGCTAGTGTTATTTTACTGAGTCAAAATATAAAAGGTACATTTACCTATATCTATGCAGGTAGTTCGTATATAAATAACTTTTCAAAAGCTCTCTTCTTTTTCGTATAGTTTGGGTTTGGTCGACGTTTCTTAGCTATTTCTTTCATTATTTATGCTGCATGGTATTTAGTTTTCCTTAATTCTTTCTCACTAATCTTTTTCCTCTTACGGAATTTTTCTTTCTACACATAAATTCATTTTACCATAAATCTAAGAATCCTTTGGGCATCTCCTTAATTTTCTAGGGAGATTTATTATTATTATTTCTGATGTGAACGTCTCTTTGCTTAGCCTTATCTTATTATTTGACCCGGTACTCGTCATATCAAATCAAAGTATTTATTACAAATATAACATTCAGACATTTTTGAATTATCAATAAGTCGATCAGTTAGAAAAATGAAGCTAATAGCACATCCCAAAGCGTGTACATCTCTATGGAGAAGAACGTTCAAAAATCTATGGATCATTTTATGAATTACAAAAAACTAGTTACACACATGGACGTGCCTGCACTTGATCGTCAATATATCTAAGTTTTCTACCTTTTCGGTTGTTGTTTACGATAGACATCGAGCTGCTATTTTTCGCACATCAGGTGTCAATGCGTCTGGTCATGTGATCTTCAGGTCGTCTCACGTGCCTTGTATCAGCACAAGCTTTGTTTCTCACCCGGTTTCTTAGACATACAGTACACATCCCTACCAGAAATAACAGTGATTTGGTAATTGGCCAATACAATTAATTTTGATGTTTCATCACTGATATTACTTATAGGCTAATATTTTTGCGTAATAAATGATTACTTACTAACTACTTTACTTTCTTATTTGATCAACCATAATAAGAATTAGTTTCAAAATTTGAGCAAAAAATAATCTCTAACATAGTTTTTTACGGATTTTTCTGCAATAAATTTATTAAAATAATCTCTTTCATGCACATACTAGTCGGTCCTCAAGTGTAAATAAACCGACTTCGTTCCTTTAAGCGTGGTGATCATGCCAATACTTTATCCATCCCTCAGGACTATCTATTGTGGGTCAGTATTAGGCGAACGTTCCTCGGTAGAACTTTATGGGTTGGTAATACATATTTTAGTCTGCCAAACAAACCTACAAGCTGACCAAACAGGTGTCGTTCTGTCAAAAGCTATGGTTGTAATTGACAGCTAACCCTAATATTGGCTAATATTAGTTGGGAACAGTTTAAATCTTGTAATAAAATGTATTTTATTTCTGGTTTTCCCTGCAATTTTGCCAATTTTCTCTTTATGGGAATCTTTCTGAAACTTCAACCAATAGAACACTGTTTCACTGTTTTAAAAACAGTTCACCCTTTAAATTCTTCAAATTAGCCTAATCATTCTCGAGATTGGCGCTTAGCAACACATTAGCCATTCATTTTTATGTATAAAGATTTTTCGAATAATGCGGGTAGAGACATATATATTAAGCTGTAGTATGGCTGCTTACATAAGCCATTGTTTAATTTATCTAAGTTTAGTCTGAAAATGAAATTATAGTCATTTTCAGACTATCGTGAGGTTAATGAAAAAGGAACACAATCTCTTTTCAAGGGAAACTTGAAAAAAAGTTGGCTGAAACCTTTACAAAATTTTTAAAGGAACCCTTTATGGTTTCCTTTCCTGTGCAGAAAAAAAGAAATATGATTTTTCTTTTAATTTATTGGGTGGTATAATTTTCAGTCAACTGGTTTTTAATTAAGTTTTTAAATGATTGGCCTAAGATTAGATTTATTTTATATAAATTTTTAATTATATATTTTTTAAATAAATCGGTTCATGTTTTTAAATATTCCGATATTTTTTTTAAATTTTTCTTAGTATGGGTTTCATGTTGGATATATCTCTTGTCGATGGTAGATAAATAGTAAAAAATACTTAATAATAATGCAGTTTTTTATTTAAACTAACCTAATCTAGTCAAAAGTATTTGAGTACTAAAATTAACTTGTTAAACATGCTGCTGCCCTCGGTTATACTGTTATTAATTTCTATGTTAAGCTATTACCTCTACAAAGTTAAACTGTCTGTCAAAAGTCATTAGATTTACTTTTTTCTTTTGGTCAGAAATGAAAACTAGGTTGTTTGTTAAAGGACAATAGCAAAAAGAATCAGTTCTTTAAACCGTAACTAAAGGAGATACTTATAGAAGTATTGCTAGTATCTTTTTCTCAGGCGTTACCTATTTTAATAAAATGGAAATACAATTGGTAATACTTTGAGGTTTCCGTTGATAAAATAAATCAAGTTGGTTATATTTTTTCACTTAAATAGGTAACTCATTAGAGTTGCCATGAAGTATATTTAACAATTGGGAACTTAAAATATCAGACATGGGGTATTTTTATTTAAGCCTTTAATAACGCCTGATAAAAAAATAATAGTAACTTTTAGTAGGTTACTATTATTATTTTATCAGGCGTTTTTAAAGGATATAATCTCCAACTTAGTTTGATAACTGTTGGTAGACATAATTCTTTTTGCTATTGATTTCTCATACAGTGCTTTAAGATATGGCCTAGGTTTCACTTTTGACAACAAGAAAAAATAACTATATGTATGGTAAAAGTTTAATTCCTCATCCAATTCATTGTACCTAAAGCCTTCTAATAGCTCGTTTAATGAGTGCCAACATCTCTAAAATACTTAACCTATCTATTAACCGGGATAGAATGTAAATGTGTTATTTTTTCTTTTTAATCTGAGATACGAAACGTGCGGATCAAAAAATAATAACAGACTAATTTTCTATGATCTATGGAAAATCTAGTTTACCGAAGAAATTAATTTGTTAAAAAAAAAACATGAATTAGTCCACATGCCACAGTCAACAGAGCCAGTTGGCAAGTACGTACATAAGCATGGTCCATTGTTATTACTTTATTTCTTTTATCTTTCGTTTATTAAGAGATGGTTGTCAAAGGCTTGCCTGAAGGTGGCGTGTCGGTAGCCATTTCCTCTTAACGGCGATGTCACCTGCAGCTGAAACATCTGAAAGCTTCCAACCGTTTGCCACTCCGTTAACCCCCACCTATTTTTATTTTATTTGTAAAGTAATAAAATCCACCGGGAAGTAAGTGCCTGGATTTGCTTCGCTTAGCGCAGGGATTTTTAAACACAGAGTGAGTTTTTATGTGGTTAGGTTAGTTTATTTTGTTATGTTAATGAGAGTCAATACGATAACATCTTATAAAAATAAATGGCATATGTTATTCTGAATACAAAACCTTACTATTGGAGCAGTCTTGTTAGAAGTTTTCTCTAATCTACCACTGCACCTGGATAATTTTCGACTGTTAAAAGTATTTCCTTGACAGTCGAAAATTATCATAAGGGAATACTTCCGTAATAATAAATATTCTATGGCGGATTTGGATGAAACAATGTTCTGGATTCCTATTCCGAAAAAAATCCGTTTAGTCGTTCATGTCTGAAGGAGTATAAAAAATACACATGTACACTAGGACACACTTGCATATGGACTGTTAGCGTGATGAACGGGTTTTATCGTGTTGTAAATACTGCGTGAAAACTTGTTTAAAATAACACTATTTCGTTACAGTTCAATACAATAAAGGATCCGTTGAAATAACTAAATAGTACATTTAATTTCTGTGAATTTGCAATATTTCTGACGAAGACCTCTCTAAACGCATGCTCGTGTATACTAACAATCTTATACTATAACTAGATTTTGCCCACGGCTTCGCTCGGTTACATAAAATATATCCAATGTCACTCAGGAATAAAGCAGCTTTCTATCGGTGAAAAAATTTTAGCAATCGGATCAGTACTTTTAGATATTACAAAAAAAAAACATAAAAATAAACTTTACCTCTTTATAATATTAGTGTAGATAATATTTATAGCTGACGAGTTTGTTTGTTTGCTTGAACGCGCTAATCTTAAGAATCGAATTGAAAGACATTTTAGTGTTGAATAGCCCATTTATTGAGGAAGGTTTTAGGCTGTATACCATCACAAGCAAAGACGCGCGTGTATAGGAGATAGCTAAACTAATTAAAGAAGAAGCCGACTGACTGACATATAACGCACAAGCAGAAATTAACTAGGCCTAAAACATGAAATTTTGCATACCAAATGATTTTTTATGATCTAGACGAGCACTAAGGTATTTTTAATTTTTGAAGGGAGCGAAAAGGAAGAAATTCGTTAGTATACAAAATTTTATTCCTTGGGCCAATACACTGGAAACTTAGCACAAATATAGCAAATAAAAAATGTTTTCTTTGTTTTTAAAAAGGTTTTTAGGGTACCGTACCTCAAAAGGAAAAAATTGAACCCTTATACGCTCACTTTGTTGTCCGCCGTCTGTCTGTCTGTCAAGACCCTTTATCTCGGGAACGCGTAGACGTATCGAGTTGAAATTAAAACCACACACTTAGGTTTGCGCTCCCTTGAAGCTGTAAAAAAATCAAACTTCTAAGTTAACGGAATAAAAAGATATGGTCGTTTATGTCGCAAAAAACGTATATTACGACACTCAAGGGAACCAAAATTCTAGAGTACTTTCCGTTGATCCAAAATCCTGAAATTTTGCATAAAGCAAGAATTAATAGCAAGAATTTTTTTTGTTAAGTCATTTTTTTTTTGCGATTTGGAAAAAACTTCGACACTACAATTAGGAATTGAACTCTTTACAAAGGTGTGTTTGTACGGAACCCTCAGGGCGTGAGCCTGACTCGCACTTGCCCAGTTTTTTTGTTGTCAACACTACCCCAATAAAACAATTTAGGGGGTGATTTTTTTTAGGTGGGAAACCATCCAATGACATCTCCCGCCTTTGGGCGGAGGGCGTGCCAGACTTTTATTTACTAGAATCTACACCTAGTTCCTTTGTGGCCTGTGTTCCTGTGTGCTTTCCAGGGCCGAGTTTTCCTTTTAGAAGAGAACCCATGGCCCCAGTAGGCCTCGACCCTGCTGGGCCCCTACGGTTTGCTGACATCTCCTTGAGGCGCGCGTGGAACACTAAGCGCCGCCGCCGTCGACGACTTGGGCTCGGTCCGGATGGTTACCGGACGGTCGGACGGCAAGCTATCCATTGCTCGCCGTCCGCAAACTCGCGCCTACGGTCACTGGAAATCGGGATCCCGGCGGCTGGGGCGTAAGGACCGTTCCCTCGCGCGTGCAGCCGCCTCCTTTGCTAGTAATACTGCTTCGCTGAAGGAGGCGATTGCCTGCCACTCCTCCTCGTTTCGGACCATGACCTATACCAAGGCCCGGTGCGAGAGATCGTTGCTGCCGATCGGCCCCACGAGTACACGGCGGTGCTCTGCCCAAGCAGGGCACACCACTACCGTATGCTCCACGGTATCCTCCGGGCGGTCAACACAGTGGTGACACCCAGGCGATTCTTCCACACGAATCCGGTGCAGGAACCTCCCGGACTTACCATGTCCGGTGAGAACCTGCGTCATGCGGAAGGTGAGGACACAGGTCTTTCCAGCCACTCCTCAAAGAGTGGACTTACCACCATAATTATGGCGTGCGACAGTCGCTGTCACTATTCCACCATGAGATTCCGCTGGAACTCAATTTAGGGGAGGGGGGGGGGTTGTGTTAACAGTTCTATCAGGGAATAAACATGAAACATGACAAAAATCATCATCATCATCTCGATCTGTGATCATCTCACAACTAGCTTTGGGTGCCGCTGAATACCTGTATTTTACGTGGTGGTCTGATAGGCTATCATTCAGCCTATCAGACTACCACAACCCACTTACTGGGCGACACGATACTCCTTGTATAGACTGATGGTCAGACTTTCTGGCAAAGATGGACATTATCAGATTTTTCAAAACTACCATCAAAATAGGTTCGGTCGGTTTAGGGGTTAGACTATTTAAGTTTGTTAGATTGAACCTTATCGCACGTGGTTAAAAATCTGTCCCTTACATGGCAAAAGGGATTATAAGTTTTTAGGTGTGGTTTTAAATTCGCCGTATCCTGTGTAGGAGAAAGTTGGATATTCACGTGAATGAAGTTGCGGGAAAAGTGCTAGTCGGTTTTCATGTCTATCTGTTGGACCGCATCCACTTTCTAAACTACACAACAAATTAGTGAATACTAGTGCGATTCACCATCAACAATTGCATCACTACTTACTATCAGCGGGGTTACCATTACGTTCAAAGTAAGATTGTTTCATTCTTATTTCAGTGTGGGTAAGAGACAGAGCTATACCGGTTGTCAAGCGCCATCTCTTACCCACACTGGAAATAAGAATGAAACAATCTTATTTTAAACGTCATGGTACAGGTCCTGGTGGGATCGCAGTCAAGTCGCACTGGTTTATATAAATAAAATAAAAAATTGAGTTGCGATTTTCATCAGTTAGAGAATTTATTTGGGAAGCTTTATGTGCATAATACATTCATATTTAACGCACATATTACAAAAAAGAAATTTCGGTGTTTTGTTAAATCATAAAAGCTTGCTAGTAATATTATATACCATAACATTTTTTCTACTATCACGATGGAAGTTATTAAAAGCTTTTTCATTCTCTTTTATAACATAGCACTAAGTATGTACTTAGGATTATTCAATTCTGACATAATAAGACATTACACGGTACACCTTATACCGGAAAATTACCGCCAAATGTTATCTTTAGTCGTAAATACTAAATTTCATGCTTGTTTCATTTTATATACCTACCTTAAACATATAGATAACATAATAAACGCATATCCAGAAAGTAGTATGTTCAGAATCAAATACTGAACAATTAGCTATTTCAAAATAGTTATTTTTTATCCTAAAATAAGAAGTATAGTAAACAAAATATGTCTTTGAGCTGTTTTACGAGTCTGATGTGGACGAAGTCGCGGTCACCAGTTAGTACCTATATATATATATATATATATATATAATATGAAACTGACTGACTGACATATCAACACACAGCCGAAACTACAGGGCCTAGAAATGTGAAATTTTGCACAAGGTTCTTTCTTATGACGTAGGCGAGCACCAAGAGGGGATTTTCTTTTTTTCACCCCTTAAGGGGATGAAATGGGGGTACAAAGTCTATACAGAGAAACCTACTTTCGTGTGGGCGAAGCCACTGATAAAAGCTAGTATATATAAAAGAAAAAATTGACTAAAATATTTACTCACAGCCGAAAGTAGTCAAGAAATATTTGCTAAATAAATATTTATTTTGATAAATTCTTGATAAATCGTGATTGCATCTCTAGCGTGGTTGTATGTATGCACGTAAATACCAAAACTGATTCGTTACCAATATAGTGCGTTGATGCCCTTATTATTTGCTTACAATTAGGATAACTGATTTCTCAAAAACTTTAACTTTTAATTTATTTTTGTTGTTGTAGCGGCAACTTAATACACGTTTTTTGGAAAATTTAACTTTCTTTCTTTTACGGTTTATGAGATGTAGCCTGCATGATAGACGGATAGACAGACAAACGAACGGATAGCGGAGGCTTAGTAATAGGGTCACGTTGGTTCCCTACGGAACCCTATAAACACAACTTAAGTGCGTTAAGGTATTTCAGTGCTTAAATTATGATTGTTACTTAAGGGCAATTCGACATATATTTTCACTGTTTTTCATACAACCGCTCTTACGCGATTATGACGTTATTACACATTTTTTATTAGATATTTTGGAAATACAATATCTTATGGATATTATTTAGGCTTCTATTGAAATCAATTTATTAATTTGTGTAAAACTAATCCACTAAAGACGTCTAAAAATCTGCTATTTTGCATGAATTTTGACACTTCATAATTTACAAAAAAAATTAAAAAGTCAAAAATCTATAACAACAGAAGTCTTGCAAATTTAATCAACATTCTGAATGACTACTATTTAAAAAAAAAAACTTTTAATGATTAAAAAAAAAACACGTATTTCCTGTAACAAGTTTTGTAAAATATTGTAAATCACGGAATAACCGAATGCGTTAAGTTACCGTTGCGAATAAGTTTTCAGACATTATCTCTCTTTTTTCGCATTGCCTTTTCGTCAAAACATCGCGTTGGATTGCGTTAGATGAAGAATAAACTGAAGCTTTTAAACTATGCTCGATGTTCACGATAGGCGAGTGAATAAGGACCCTCTTAATTTTCGAATTGAGGTTGTACAAGTTTGCGCATTATTATAGTTAGATGTTGTAAATGTATTTCTTCGTTAGGAATACCTTTACATGCAGAGTATGTGAGACTACTCGTTTGTATGTATTTCCAAACCATCTATCAAACATAGACATCTCGCTGCTATGGATTGTACTGTTGATTGATAGGATATTTGTTTATCTTCGCTACCGTCTTATACCACTCATACTTGTAGTTAGGTATATGGTTTGGTAGAAATCATTCTGATTCTTTAGTATCCACTAAAATCTCATGTTGTTATTAAAATCGTACCTCTTCATTTAACTTTACCAAGTTATATATACATCTTAACTATGAAATATTATAACTTAATAAGTATTTAAACAAACTGAAAATAATAATATGTACAAACGGGTAGAAAAAAAACTCATAGGGCATCAAAAAATTCGTCTACATCGATGACAATGGGAAACGTGCCCAGAACGCTGGCAGCATTGCCACGCTGGATGGCAATGCTGATTAATGAGATTAATAAATTGTCATATACTTTACCATGATTCTTTATACCTATGTAGTTCTCAAAAGCAACATACCTACACAATATTTGATTCAGTGTTTCCATGTATAAAAAAACTTTCATAACTTACTTATGTAGGACGTTCTAGTTTGATAGATTTTAATAATATAGCAGTTTTTAAATTTAAGAAATGTTGAGAATAGCCCCTAAAAAATTTTATATCTCATGTTTTTATTAAAATCGTACATCTTCGGTCATAATTTATCATGATTATCTATAGTCCTTAAAGAACATGACCAAAGCCAAGGCCCTGAATACAGATCTTCTTAATAAACTTGACCGCTCTTCGATTCGTCTTCAACCTTCGTAAGTATGATCCTGTCTGAGTAATGATCACTTTTGAAATGGTTATCAATTCGTTAGTATAAAGCTCTGAGTGCCTTGACTACACTGTTTTCTTTCTTAATAAACCCACTTCTCTAACTTCACATTTTTAATTTCTTTGCTTTGCCTGCACTGCGTATATCTTCGTTCCACCAATAATCGTCTTCTGTACTGTCCTACTCACCGTTCTGGGTTTATCCACTAGTCCTTCTTACTTCTTGGTCCAGACGGTCTCCCTTTGGAATGCGCTCTCTCCCCACATCAGGACGGCAACCAGTCGATTCCCCTTTAAGTTGAAGGCTCATGAAGCCCACAGTTGCAAAGAGTTGATAGAATCATCACAGCGTTGGTTAGTTGGAGTAGTTTTTATCAATTTATTAGATACGTTTTCAACTGTACTTCTTTTCATTGTTCCCGATTTTGGGCCACTTCTTGCCGATTCATAAGGAATAATCCTAATTACTTATTTATTTTTATTAATAACACTGTTAATTTGGTTTTTATTTATTATGATATTGTTTTTTCTATTCGTATTTCATTTAAATCGCACCTGTTATGTTTTATCTCTGCACCACCCTAAAGTCGATCGATGGAAGATTTTTAAGGTATTAAGCTTTTGTAAATAGTCTTTTACTCGTGCATAAATATTTAAAAAAGCAATAACCTTTACCATTTTTTGTAATACTTCATGTTTTTGTTAAAATCGGTCCTTTTCATTTATTCTGTAACAGGAATCGTTATTATAAGCAACATACTGGTACTATCCTTATACTATTTCTATCCCAGCTTACATAGGCATTTTATTTGATTAATGTTATTATTCTGCATCTCTAGCACTCCCTAAAATCTTTAAACCTCACGTTATTATTAAAACCATTCCTCCATTCTTTTAGCAAGAACAATTCATAAATACTGCAGCGCTATACTGTGAGACTTTAAAAATCATTCATTGCTGTTTTTAGTTTACTACAGCTCCGACTCTGCGTCAAAAATTACTGTGTAGACCTTCGTCCCTAAATACAAAACTGTAATAATCGCGACATTGTCAGAACACTCGGTACCATCGTTGACAAAGTTTCAAGATAAAATTCTGTCCGTAATGATAATTCATGTTTGTTTGTTCGTCTGGTGTGAGACTGCAGGTGTTTTCCGTGAATTAATTTAATATGTCAGGTAGAAATCCCGGGCCCACCCTGCGTAATCACGAACATAACGTATCCATTCTTGTTCCATTGTTTTGACACTAATGATTTAGCGTGAGTGTCAAGTTTCTTACTATTTGTTCCCGTATTTTATGTGTTATTTTCCGTTGAGTATTTAATTAGGACGTCGGTATAGAGGAATTTAGTTACGGGGATTGTTTATCTTTGTTTGTAAAATACTTTTAGCGTAATCATACCTGCTTGCTCAAATAATATGACGTCCCCGGGCAATAAGTCGGTAATCGCAAAAAATAGTTTTTCTATTGCCGACTTTATAACCGGACAATAAGTCGGCAAATCTAAAATATTTTTTTTGCGATTGACTTATTGAGACGTCGATGTGCGTTTTTTAGTTGGTTAAGAACATCTTGATAGGTCGATCGGTTGTTTTAAACAGAAAATATCAAATTTGTACTAGATTTTTAGGTAGAAAATATCATAAAGCAAAAAGTGGTGAGGTGTCCTTCCCTAGTAACTGTCGTATATTACTAAGAAGCTGGTTCTTTTAGTTTGTCTAAAATGTCTAATACAAATGAGTTTTAGTCAGTATAAGTCTGACACTCCCTCTGGCTCCACCCACAGCGAGATATTTTTATTGATAATTTGCCACATAAATTTCCATATTCTCCGTATTCCCCATTCATATTCATTTCTCATATTTATTTATTTAGACTTCATGTACAGCCGAAAGTAAATTTTCCTTCAAGCGTTAAATTCGCAACTACTACGTGAAGTCCTCTCCACCTTAGTTCGGTCTTCATCATAATTGTTATATTTTAAGTTCTCTTAATTACAATGATTTTATATTTATCATAGTATTTGTTGGTTTATTATATTAGCATATATACGTATTTTATAATAATAAGCCACTTAATTTAACGATATTACATTCTATTTCAAATATCTGTTATTTATTTATTTATGTATGTTTAAAAAAGACAACACTGTGCACAATATATGCACAATATATATTATGTTGTCAATTAATTGTTGTTGACGATTTGCCATTTGTCACTCTAATCCTTCTTGTTCTCTAATATCTGTTTGTTTGTAAGTACTTGAGTGCACAAAATGTTTTAATTCAAAAAAATATTATTTTTATGCCTATAATTATTTACTATGCTAGAACCCAAGCTAGCGCATATATTCGGTGTGTATCTGCTAGCTTTTAAGTAACAAGGCTGCTGAATTGTCTGATAGGTATTCCCTCCATGTATAATACGGGTATTTATTCACCCGCATTCGGTCAGACTAGAAGCCGACCCCAAGCTTGTTGGGAAAAGGCTAGGGATATGATCAATTCTGCAGAAAAACTACTAGTACATACGACCCAACATTAGTTTTGGGTTACGTCGTAATTTAAAACGAGTTATGTTTAAACACCTACCAGAAAAGTATCTATAACTACCAAAAAATTTGAAATACCTTTCAGAATGGATAAATGTTCACCAAATTGTGTTTCGTAGAGTATTGTAGAAATTAACCTATTTCCCTTTTTATTCTATGCCATTAAGATTTATAACCGCCTTTAAAGTTAATTACAGATCAAACGTTTCATATTATCGCTAAATAGGTGTTACCAATATTTTCACGACTTTAAATTTAGTCAGTTTTGCAAGTAAAGCTAAAGGTCAATCGTAAAATTTTTTTGAATTGCCGGGCCTTGGTTCAGGCCATGCTCCGGAGCGAGGAGGAGTGGCAGGCGGTCGCCTCCTTCTGCGAAGCAGTAATGCTAGCAAAGGAGGCGGCCGATCGCGTGAGGCAACGGTCCTTACGCTCCAACCGCCGCCGGGATTCCGATCCCGATTTCCGGCCAACGTAGGCGCGGGCTTGCAGACGGCGAGCAATGGGTGGCTCGCCATCTGACCGTCCGGTAACTGTCCGGACCGAGCCCAAGTCGTCGACGGCGCGTACTGTTCCACGCGCGCCTCAAGGAGATGTCAGCAAATCGTAGGGGCCCAGCAGGGTCGAAGCCTACTGGGGCCACGGGTAGTGTGAAAGCGGAACCCGGGGCCCTGGGACGAAGGCAACGAAGGAACAGGAGTGGGTTTTTAGTCAGTAAGAGTCTGACACTATCTCCCGTTCCGCCCAAGAGCGGGGATGTCATTAGGATGATTTTCCCACCCAATAAAAAAAAAAGACCTCGGTATAGAGTGAGTATATTTTATTTGAAGTTAACATATTTCACTTTGTACTTAGTAAAAAAATATTTTGGTGAGCATTTAAATTGTACCCATTTAAAACTGAAACACAAGCAATTACAGTTGGCATATTTGAAAACTGTTCTTGAAACTAATTTAATATAACTTTTACATACTTGTAGTCGTCGCCGGTATGAGACACAGTACATAAATACTTCATTCTTATGGTAAAACCGAAACAACATCTTCCTCCTATTATTTAGTTTCTTAACGCGATCTATTTGACGACCTAAACTAAACTGTTAAAGGGATAGAGCTATATAGGGCCGAGATCCGTACCCCACAGGGGGTGCCCTTAGCGTTTAGTCGCTTAGTTTTTAAGTTATTTTAAGTAAGGCCTGGCTGGAAACTTTGATTTTTAATCGAGGCCGCCACAGGCAAGTCCGGTTAAGCAGCCGACAACCTCCTAAGTTGACCTGCTAGAGGCCACTCACAAAAAAAAGAGCTATATAAGGTGTATAAATGCTTCATTCCACTTTCTCGTTGGATTGGCACCACTGACATTTTAACAAGTCATGGTGAGCCCCCTGAACATTTTATCGTTTGTTTATAATAAACATAATAATTGGACAAAATTGTTTTAAACAAAGTTCTTTTACTCGTAATATTGCATGCTTTTCCCTAATGGAACAAGCTTGGTAGGTAATAGTGGTTTTAATTGAAAACCACAAGAGTGTGGTCGGCATGATTTTACGGCAGTAGGTACCTGTACCTAGAAGCCGTATCTTGGTAAGTCACCAACTGAAATCGCTATTATTATGATTACCTACATCTTGAACATAGCTTCGTGCTCGCTTTATTTTCAGTTTAGAGTAAAAAAAAACAAACGTTAAGGCATCGTTTACATTAAACGTATTGTCCACCGCCGACGGTTAGTATGCTCACTATCAGCCCCAGTGTGAATGTGGACTCATTCTGCAGTATGCATCCTCGCCAAGCCATACGCTAAAGCGTAGATTGCGTTACTTGTGTGAACAAAAGAGTAGGCTTTCTACGCGTAGTACAATAATCGGCCACCAAGAGTCAGCCACAACGAACTAAATAATATCGTATAGTCGGTTCGGTGTGAATGAGAAGTTAATATTATACATACATTATGTGGAAAAACGATAAACTGTGCGTAGTAACGCGCGCTCACAGTCAGAGGCCGACAATACGTTTGGTGTGAACAATGCCTATTGTAAAAAAAAAAATGGTATAGAAACAGGCTTTCTTTCCAGAAATCCATGACGGTTGATGGCAATATTTATTTTATTTTGAAAAATAAGGAAATTGTACCTAAAGCTTAGACAAAACACGAAAGTTGTCCGACATAATTTTGATAAGTACTGAAAACTTATTACAAAATATTATCACGAAATATAACATGGTTAAAAAAGGACTGAAATCGATTGTACTAATCTACATTACGTTGGTGCTAATAATGGACTAAGTTTTTAAGTTAATATTCTACCCTACTGAGCGACACGGTTTTTTTTTTAGGTAGGAAAATCATCTTATGACAAATCTCGCTCTTGGGTGGAGCGCGAGATAGTGTCATATTTTACTGATTAAAAATCCACTCCTGTTCCTTCTTTGCCTATTTTTAAAAGTGTTGCCTGTTTATAGAACTTTTATCTTCTATATATATATGTACGAGTATATATAAAAGGAGAAACTGACTGAGTAATATATGAACGTACAGCCAAACTATTGGGACTAGGTGGGTGAAATTTTGCAAAAGTTTTCCTTTTTATGACGTAGGCGACTACTAAGAAAGCATTTTCCAAAATTCACCCCCTAAAGGGATAAACGAGGGTCCAAAGTTTGTATGAAGAAACCTATTATTATTAGATTCCAAATTCAAAAATAATTAAAGTAGCGAAAGGAGATCCCGTGCAAACAGTATCACAATCATTTAATTCATAGTGAAAGGAGTTTTTAGTTGTCATGCGACCCCCGCATCGGTGTGTGCCCGCCCGGAACCGGCAGTTGTTACGATTTGTATGGTGGGCGGATACCTTTTGTAGACCGGCTTCAGTTTTACATTGCTCGATGGAAAGTCTTTTATATTTTACAAGCTTTTGTTTTGTTTCTCCTGTCTCGATGTTTGTTTGTCTGTAATCAAATCTTGCAAATTAAATTTGATTCACTTTCCGGTTACTGATTGAGCTAAAATTTTGAATTCATGTGTAAATCAGATGACAATGCAATGCAAAATTATTATGAAATGGAGCTGATCTGATGATGGAACCGGAAGGTGGCCATAGGAACTCGGTAGTTTGCGACACAACCCCATTGAGTTTGGACTCGTTTGATCTGGTTTGACAAGTACTTTGGTGCTAGATGGTAACCACGGTCTGATGATGGAGCTGGAAGATGGCCATATGAACTCGGTAATTAAACGACACAACCCCATCAAGTTTGGATTCATTTGATTCAAAGTCAAAGTTTCAAATAAACCATTTACAGGCACTTTTGAAATGTCAAGAAGTCAGTCAGTCATAAAAAAATGATGCTAATTGCACATTCCAAAGCGAAGATCTCTATGAAGAAGAACGTGCAAGAAACTCCATGGACACTCTTTTCAATCATGTTTTGTAATTTCAATTATCTCTGTTACTATATTCGTCTCAACGAGTGCTTTTGTGCTAGATGGTAACCAGGGTCTGATGATGGAGCTAGAAGATGGCCATATGAACTCAGTAATAAGCGCAATCGCTATTAAGTTTTTTGGAATGGTCTTGATGAGAATTAATTATATAGGTACAGACCGCGTTATGAATGCTTGCTATGAAAAAAATATTTTCATTGAAAACTTGTTTTCTTCTTAGTTTAAATTGAATCTTAGTGTTATTTAACCACGTTCAGACTTTTTATTTTAAGTTGCCATTGCCTAAATCATTCGATCAGGAAGAAGCATCACGAAATAATGTTTTAAAAATCACCAAATACGTACCTACCTACCCAGTATTACTTCAAGCAAGGCTAAGTTTCGGTAGGTACTTACTTATCTAATTACTATAAAAAGTTAAAATATTAATTTGGAAATATACGTCGGATTACCTTCCCTTCACTTATAATGGTGTATATAAATGTAAAATTCTCAAAATTCGGAATGAAACTCCTTCCCAGTCCGTCTGTAATTGAAGCTTGCTTGCCGACTCGATACTTATGTTGTAGACGTACATTCGTAAGGTTAGATAAGTCGTCTCGAGTGCCGAAATCACCTAAAAGCAAAGTACGGTCGCGGGGGCCGGCTCCGAATGAAGTTTCATTCAAAAACATGCCTCGGATTGAGGTTAAGTGGCCGTGCGCATGCGTGCGGGCCGCGCAAGCGTCCTGCGCCACTGTCTCGCAATGATTTCACCTACCTTCCGTAGCATTTTGAATTTTACATATGTTCACTCTTGTCACAGATATCGCCAATTTATTTTTAATATAGTTCTAGCTTTGTGTCCATGTCACGCTATGGATACTATCAGCCTGCAAATGAAATGCCAGTGTCCCGGCCCTGGATTACCCGCGTCGGCTGCCAAGGCTTTATGTTATGTTTGAATATGGTCTGTTTGCGTGTCACGTCAATGTGGACTTGAGCTGCCGTGTTAATGATGTGAGCCACATAATTATCATGATCATTAAACATTGTAGACCATTTGTTAATTCAACTATTTTAAAAAGTTATTTTAAAGTATAAAATAATGTGCTTACAATGCCGCAATGCGAAAGCGAGTCCAGACAGAAACACGTTCCTGCCCAGCCTTTAAAAGTTAAGTGTATCAATTCTGTGAGTTTAATAGATTTAAGCGAAAAAAATTGGTCCCAAAACATTAGTAGTCGACACCTAACCAAAGATTCGAGTGGTACTGTATCCGAGACAAAGGGAACAAAAGGCAGGGGAATTACGGTTTCGAGCCTTTAGGAGCGAAGTTCTGTGGAGCCTTCATTAAAATCTGCGCTTATGTAATTAGATATACTTACGGCTCTCAGTTTACACACATGAATTAGCGGCTAGAGAGATTTCCTCATAGAAATAGGGTCACGACATTGATACTTATAATTCGAATAATTCGGAATAGGTATGTCGAAATGCATTGATAAGAATTGACGAGTGCCGATACTTACGTACCTATATGTTTGCCGCATTTTATTGCGGTCAGTCCCATCATCACTTGACTGGCTAATGTAGTTACTTCATTTGCTGACGAAGTAATAAAGAAGCATAGATGCCAAATATTTTTTTTCACTGTATAAATTTTTACTGTTAAAGCTTTGCTGGACGTATTTGACTATTTTCAATGGTTGAGTGTCAGTTCTTCAATGAAACATGGACTTGTAATTTTGAGAGAGATATACTTTAAAATAAGAAACACATTAAAGGAAAAATATGTATGTTTACTTTCAATTTTTTATGATATTTATTATAATTTCATAAGGCTACGTTAAAGTATTTCATCCACATTCTTCATTTTTAAGTTTTATTTACTTGACTTATCTAGGAGATAACTTTAACATTAGGTTATTTTTTGAATATATGTTCTTGCTTGGTATATACCTGGTGTATATCTACATATATCATGTATGTTCTGGTAACAGTTTCACGGAACACACATCCTATTATTATTTCGAGTTCTAAGCCGTGAACTACGACAGTTTCAGGACGTGAAATAAGGAATGTCATTGTCACTGCACGACACGACACGACACTTGTCGCCACGTCTCGACTCTACATCCTGACGACTGATTCTGTCACTAGCTTCAGAACAACCATTAAATATGTAAATCGTGTTCTACATTATAGTCCTCTTGCTGTGTCTTTATGGGGTAGAAACAGACTAATAAGGGTTAGAGATCAGCTGTACTGAGGGTTTCTTGACTAAATAAACTTAACTGAGTTTTATGAACGTATGTATATATTATATTTTAATTTTCCGATTTTCTGTTACGACAAGAAATATTTTTGTGAGATGTACTTACATATATCAACATATGTAGGTTCTTCAACTTGTGAACTTTTGTAATAACAAATGCAGAAATAAATAAAAAAAAACTGGGCAAGTGCGAGTCGGACTCGCGCACTGAGAATTCCGTACCAAACTTCTGTATGACAACAGTTCAATTCCCGAATTGAGTTACAAAGATTTTACCGAAACACAAAATATTTTGTAACGTAATCACAAATTTACAGTTTTTCTATATTTGTGCTATGAGACCTTGCTTCATGCCATGCCCTATGAATTTTGAGTCCCTTGAGTGTCGAAATACACGTTTTTTGCGACATAAACGGCCGTATCTTTTTTTTTGTTAACAAAGAAGTTTGATTTTTACAGCATCAAGGGACCACAGATTTGAGTATATTGTTTTAATTTCAACTCGATATCTCTACGCATTTCCGAGATAATGGGTCTTGACAACAAAGTGATCCTACAAGGGCTCTGATTTTTCGTTTTGAGGTACGGAACCCTAAAAACGAACGAAATTATCGTCGAATTGAAAAAAAGAAAGCCGAACTTTATGCCGCCTTGCAAATCAAAGGGTTAACCACGGGTTACATTTATTCAATTGTAGGCGTAACTAAGAACACTCGATTGGTATGATTGGCGTTCTGTAAAAAGGACTATAGTGGGATAAATTTTCCTGTTAGTAGAGCGGTGATAAAGTCGGGTCGCGCGGCCCGTCTCTGCCCTGACCTACTTGCTTACGACCCACATTTACACACACATTCGGGAATTTTAATATGACTTGTCACCATCGAGGCAGACTCCTATTATAGAAGTAATATTAAATAAAAATAACAGGCTAGGACTGGATATATTATGGATCTTAGTTGTACTGACCGAAAAAGAAGTGGGTAATATACCTACATACGTTTACCCAGGTTTATTTCTATGGGGTAGGCGGCACGTGTTTACGATCCTTGCATGCATACATGTTTTGGTTTGTATACTTTAATTATGTAGTTACTGGAGTGTCCTTCTTTCCGTAAAGAAACATCTAAAGAAAATTGTGTTTCGTGTGTTGCAACCAACCGTATCATTTTGTAGGCTACGTTGTTCACTGCAGTAGATTTATGTTTTTTTCTGTCATAATCCTTACCAAAATTATCACTTCCATATTTTGTACAAAGTTCTAAGGCTTAGAAATAGTTATCTGTGCACTAACAATCTTAGTAGAAAAGCAAATGGTAAAGTAGCTCTCCTTAAATGTAAAGTGAAGAGTCACTCTGGGCTTGTTTGCATACGCGAGCATATGGTAACTTCTCTGCAAATTAGTGCTCTTGTAATACTCGCCTCTAAAATATTAACTCTATACGTTTACTGTTGCCAACTTACACACACAAGTACGCTACATTACTTGAACAAATACCTGTGTGTTGTGGCAACTTTGGAAGGCTATTAGTCCATATTAAACGCATTGTGTAGGGTGGTTACTGCTGCCAGAATTCCTGATTCTAATCTTTATTACTGGGAGTAAGTGAGTCATAATTTTCATAACGTATGGAGAATTTGTGGTGCGCGTAGGACCATAAAATAATTGTGCTATATTAATCATTTCCAAGCATTCCTTTGTGAGGAAATAGAAAAATAACAATTTTTCTCGTGGACGATCACCAGCATGTGTCTATACTGTGCTTTACTAACTGAGAAAAGAAAGCAAATAAAGCAGTGGCCTGCGGTTAAAACATTATTAAATAATCTAATCTAGTAAAGACGAAAACTATACGGTTCGGGGATGGATCTCTGGATACCACCTTTCTGTAGCTTCTCTTATGAAAACGACAAAAGGCTTAAAAGGAAAATACCGCCTGTACGAGAAACGGGTTAAAAATGCACCATAAACAACAACTTAAAGGCGTTAAGGTTTACGTAACACTTAAAAAAAACGACCTTCATAGAAGATTATAGAAATACTTGAGAGTATGATTAACTTATAAAATATTTCGAGAGTAACTCTAAATAACATTCGCTTAAAAAAAATTTGGTTGCGGTCTCAAAACAGCTGAAATTCTGAAACATATCCCGCGCAAAATAATATATAATAAACTTTATGGTATACAACAATAATAACATTATTTACAAAAACTAAAATCGCGGCGGCGACGGTGGCGAAAAATCAAAACCATAGTAAAGCTGACTAAAATTATCAATGATGCATTTATTCTAAAACATGTACTTGAACCATGGAAGGCAGCTAAAGTACTACGATTGTGAAACCCAGGAAACAACCCCATGAACCCCAACGTTATCATTTAGACCTATTTTCTTGTATCCTGTGGTATTGGAAGTATTTGAAACGCTGTTATTGTAATTAGAAGAAACGGTTATAATAATTAGAAGAAAAGGCCTTATTTTAAATCATCGTTTTTCTCTCTGTGGCATAGTTTTTTTTCGTGAAGCCAAATACTTTACTGAAAAAACTCTGCTGTAGATCAGGTACACAGAATAATAAATATCATTGAAAAAACTCTTAAAAATAAATAAATCTGCGCCGCCGTATTTTTAGATGTCGCACAAGCTTTTGATAAAGTTTGGCATGAAGTTCTAATATTCTCGCTTAGGCATATGGTTATGGCACCTTCAGAATTTGCAGATATTTGAAGGTATTCAACCAATAGAAAGTTTAGAATAAGCCAAGAGGATGCTTATTCCAATACTAAAACTATAAAACTGGTGTACCGCAAGGCAGTGCGTTAAGTCCAATTCTGAACTTGTTGTACACATACAATATTCAAGAATTGAAAATAACCACCATTGCGACTTTTGCACCCAGAAGAAGCGGTAGAAAAAGATCAAGTTCAAGTCATATTTTTTTTTTTTTGATAAAACAAAAAAAACTTTATAATTAGAAAATGGAAGATCAAGCTAAATGACTTATAATCAATAGAGTACACCTAAACAGTACTCAAGTGCCTTATGTTAATACAGCCAAATACTTTGGCATAACTTTCGACGCCAATGTGCGATGGAAAGCTCATGTCAAATAAACAGACAGGAACTCGATATACGAGTACGTTATAAAAGTATATACATATTGGTTAGTCGGAAGGAAATCCGGTTTATCAATACACAATAACATAACATTACATAAGCATATTCTGATGCCAATTTAGACGTATGCTATTCAACTTTTGTACTGGTCTATTTGTACTACTACGAATAGACCATCTTCAAAATGACTTAACCATTTTAAAAACAATAGACTTATGACATCACGATCTTTACAGTGACTATAATGTAGAATTCGACAACACCAGTATCCAAAAATTTGCTGAAGCTCACGAACACAGACTTCACCGACACGTGAACATTGAGACAATTTAGCTGCTAGACAACATGGTCTTAGTGCGTTGACTAATGAGAGCTAAACCTTATGAATTATTTTGGCGTATAATAGTAATAAATGCTGAGATATACATGTAACACATGTACAAAGTGTTTTCATAAATTATCAGACTCTAAGAAAGGACTTTGTAATAGTGTTAAAGGACGCTATTAAGTTACAGTTTTATTGCTTTTAGGCTAGATTATACTCAATTATTAAGAATTTTGTTTTTGGGGTTTTATACTTCAGCCGGCAAAACCGGAAATCTTATAGGATCACTTTGTTATCCGCCTGTCGAGGCTCTTTTCCTCAGGAACGCGTAGAGGTATCAAGATGAAATTAATATCAAATACCCAAGACTGCTACCCCTTAGTGCAATAAAAAATCCAATTTCTAAGCAATCGAAAGATAAGGCGGTTTATGCTCCATTCATGGTGCATACTTTGACGCTTGCAAACAGAAAACTAGACGTAGAATCATGAAATTTGGTAATGCCATGCCAACACTAAAAAAATTAGTAGTTACATAATAAAATAATTAATTTTTGAGATTCGGAAAAACCTTCGAGACTTGATTTGGGAATCGATCTATTTACATAGGTAAGTCCATACGGAACCCTCGGTGCACGAGTCGAACTAGCAATTGACTATTTTTTATTTTATTTTATAGTTTAAAAAAATTAACACAGATGTCGGTACATTGACAGCGTAACACAATGAAAAATAAATAATAATAAGCCGTAGTAAAGTAAATAATCCGTCAGATGGTCGCTGTATTGTGATGCAAGCCACTCAGTGCCGACGGGCCTCCCGAACTGCGTCAACGCGTTTACATAGTCATGTTTTATTAATGCGATGCATAAATTACTTTGTGCAACGCTCGTTTAGTGAGGAAATTACCGAGCCTCACTCTTAGTGGAATACTTTGGAAGGCTTCCATATTGACACGAGACCGCGGCGCTTTGATTGTTAATTTAAACTAGTAGGGCTTCGTAGGGCTTCCCGCACATGATGGGTGGATGTTTTCAAGACAATAAAGTATAATAGAGTTGTTGTTCGTAAAGTTTTCAATGACAAGGGAGCGATTGAACATGATTGTTGATTGTAATGTTCTGACTTGGTTCCGGGGTGAGTCAAAGTTTTAAGACCCTTTTGTAAATGATTTCTGTCTCTGTTTTCAGTTTATTTATTTGGTTCTTTTCCATTCATTGCTTGTGGTTACAGAGTTTGATGTTCCTAAATTCATCGAAAATAATAAAATAGAATAGAATAAACTTTATTGTACACCAAAATAGTAACAAAAACTTTTACTCTAACTTAAATCTATGGGTACAGAGGCGGTCTTATCGCTGACAGCGATATCTACCAGACAACCTTAGAGTGGAATGTAAGAATTTGAAATAGAAAAAAGGGGGTAGTCTGCGGTGTACTGCAAATTAATAATGTAAATATTAGATTAAAATTATATGCTAGACTATAAATAGATGTAATATAGCTATTATATATAAAGGACAATATATAAATATTATAAGTTACACAATTTCATATAATGAGATGGAAAAAAAAGAACAATAAGGTAGGTTAGTGATGGAAGAGCTGAATTTAGGTAGAGGCAGGAATTAGAGTAAGAGGAAATGATTTTTGACCAGATTTTTGAAAACAACTAGTTGACTCGCGATACGTTGTTCTGCCAAATAAATTATCAAAGAACAAAATAGTGGGTGGGGGTAGGAGGGTAACTAGCCATCGATCTTTTATCAGAACTACCAGATATTCAAAAAATAATTATAAAAAGTATAATATAATACAAGGTGGACCGATAACCTTGTAACGGTTGCGGGAGTACGATGGATCCGAGACGCACTGGACCGTTCATTGTGGCGGCACTTGGGGGAGGCCTATGTCCAGCAGTGGACGTTTTTCGGCTGAAATGATGATGATGATGATAATAATATAATAATAATAATTATTATTACGTCGTTTCGGGGGAGTTCGATAATAAACACAGAGACATGAGATTTCTATGTTTAAGAAGATATAAGTACCAAAACATGTGCGTGTGCGAACATGTGTATATTAATCTCGTCATGACGTTCCGTTCTGTATTTGTATTCTACAAAGGCCGCATCAGTTGCACGTCGTGTGAATACGACAGGCTGTGTTCGAGTGTACACAAAACGGCTTACGAGCATGCAGGCTTCAGCGAAATACTACGATAAATCAATATACGAGTCATTACTGGACAGAGCCGGACCTTGAAACAACGTGCACACACACATGTAAGCCCGTAGCCAACTAGCCACACGTACGTTATGCAACGGGTTCAAGGACCTCCGTTCAAAATATTAAATTAACCGTTCAAATTTCTTTATACAGGTTCGAATTTTGTTTTGTATTTGAGCTCATTTGCAAAAAATGATAAGCTGTGTCATGGGAGCTAAATACACTTTTATCCCCTGTGTAACCTCTTGCCATCCCACCAATATGCAGAAAACGTTTTGGAAACACGTTCATTGTGAGTACAGCTAAGGAATGAAATTCCTTGCCGGAGTCTGTGTCTTTAAGGCAAGAGTGCATAAATTACTTCTAGGCAAGCATGCTGTACTGTCAACGACATCATCGCTTACCATTATGTGACATAGTGGTCAAGTGTGAGCCTATCAATAATAAAATAAACGATAAAAAAAAAAATAACCGTCTTTAGTGCTCACTTTTGTCGAATAGAATAGAAATAAACTTTATTGTACACCATTGTAGGTAACAAAACTTTAAAAAATAACCTTAAAAATTTATGGGTACAATGAAGTTCTTATCGCTGACAGCGATATCTACCAGATAACCTTTCGACTGTAAAAACTTGTTATAAAAAAGGGGTTGTTTGCGGTTTAATACAGAACTCTTGTTTCTTCATCGGCTTGGGCTGGATGTTGTCCGACAGTGAATGAGTTTAAGAGATTTTTATTCAGTAAATTTCCGTTTTAAAAAACAAACACATAAGGTATGAGTAACTGACCTACACCTGTACCATGACGTTTAAAGTAAGATTGTTTCATTCTTATTTCCAGAGTGGGTAAGAGATGGTGCTAGACAACCTGTATAGCACTGTTATAGCTTATTATTATTTTATGCACGCGGGCGAAGCCGCGGGCAAAAGCTAGTATTGTATATGAGCAATATTCCAGACATTCTAGACAATTTACCACCAGTAGTACAATAGTTTAAAACCAAATGATCCATAATGTAATGATCGTTAATATTAAAGTATGGAGTTGTGGACACACTTTGTGGTCTTTTTAGTTAATACGTTTTAAGTGCACCTCATTAAATTAATGGACGGTGGACCGTGTTTGCCTTCGTGTAGTGTTATTCTTTGCCATTATCAGTAGTGGAGATTAATGATAATACATATTACCGCACTCGCTGCTGGCAGCGGATTCACCCGCGTGGAAGTAGAGAACTGTCTCAAAGGAACATAGCCCAGGATAAGACGTATCCGTTGTGCTATTTCAGGACATGGTCTACCTTTGTGTCTTGCATCCAACTCCATTCAGTCTTACTAATATTAGTGTAATTATTTATTTATTTATGTACACACAAACACTTGAAAATGAAAAAAACAAAAGCAGATAGAAGAGCACAAAAGTACTGGTCATTACAAATGAAATTTCTTCCAGCAGACCTGCGACAAGAGAGTTGGATGAGAGATGTAGACACAGTGCATACAAATAAGTTAAGATGAGTTAGTTTAAGAAATTTAAAAATATACTGTATTATCTAAATTAAATCATATAATACATAATTAATATCAATAAAAGTATATAAAACACATAAATAGATACAATACATAAACTATATTATAAAAATATAAAATATCTATAAAATATAACTTTACGAGATGGTAGAGAGGTAATGTTCTTTGACTAGCTTCTTGAAGACAGATACACTTTTAGCGTCACGGATCTTAGCTGGAAGTGAGTTCCACAGCCGTACCGCATGAAAAGAGAAAGAATTGGAATAGAAATCTAATATTAGTGTGATTATTAAATCTCTTGTACTCACTGTTGAGTTAGGTCAGTTTTTTTAATGGTATAATTTTGTGTTCATCTGCGGTCCCATCTGATGGAACGTAGTAATGCAATCGTCGACTGTGAAGCGCACTGTTTTTAAGAGCCTATTCACTCTAGCCTTGATGGGAAGACCGCAGTAGGCAAATTTTTCCAGTCCTACAATATATACGCGGTATAAACGACGAGGCGAAACGCTTAGTTCGGACCGTGGAGGTGTTAACGATGTAAAGGTGGATACTCACCGTAAGTCGGGTGATGGCGGAAGGAAGTTATGTAATTCCCGCGCATACTCTCCAATATACATCCTATACTAATAATAAATTGAGTTGGTTTCAGCTCCTCGTAAGCCTTCCAAAGGTCCTAGACCTCAGGGTCCTTAGATAAATAAATGTATAAAAATAATAACAAAACGGTTAAATCAAACTTGCCATAACAATTTAAATTTAGAACCAAATACCGTGATTACCGTACGCCTGTGCTCCAGGCTTCGGTTTCAGTTTTTTCATAATCTTGATTGATTTTAAAAATTAAATTCTTACATTATTATAAAAAGCGTACATGACGTAATCAGGATCATCAATGTTACAAAGAAGAGAAATAATTTACATAATCACGAACAGCAACGGTTGTGAATCATTCCCTTATTTGTCAATAATCCCGTGGAACCCTAAAAACTTTACGTTGAAAACAAAGACTTGCAGAGCTGTATGTAACATGAGCTAAGTTGGCGAAAGTTTCTCGTCATAATTAGAGGGTGGCAGGTCGCGAAAATTAATACCCTCTCTTTTTGCGGCGGTTGCGAGTTGCGGCGAGTCAGCCCGACCATCTTAAAACGTTAACGTGTTCCCTCGCATCATTGTTGTGTTTAATTACCATCTGAAACTCTAACAAATAATATCTATAGGCACTATGTTCCAATGTTGGGTTGTGCGAAAGAGAACCCCAGGGACCTAGAACGAAGGCAAAGAAGGAATAGGAGTAGGTTTGAGTCAGTAAAAGTCTGATACGCTCTTTTGCTCTGCTCAAGAGCGGGATGATATCCCCACCTAAAAAACCCAAAAATGTTCCAATGTAGATGTGTTTCAATAATATGTTGAAATGAGTTGGCAGCCAAGGTTGGTCGTAGCACATCTACGAACAATGTAGTACAATATTTCTCGTAGCACTTCGTAGCCTCGTAGACCCAGACGTAGAATGAATCACTGTGTTTTGTAAAATAATGTTCTGGCTTGCATCTGTACATTTTTGAGACAGTTCATTATGAGTTAAATTTTGGTACAATTGTTCTCCATATTTGGGTATTTCAAGTGGCGATGTTTGTATGCATAATTTATTAATAAAATTCTGTGCTACGAGTTGTATTCGCAGATATAAGTTTACTTTAGTGTAGGTAGATGTAGATAAGTGGAGGACCCAATACATTGGTGCAAAAGATACTATCACACACTTAATGGCATGCTGAAAATATTGACTAACCGCTATTAAATTAAACACCCGCGACAGTTTACAATATTTGCTAAAATCGAGTTAACGACGTCGCTCTCGGATGGCGAACTGATAAAATATAATAGCTTTATATTTTCCGTGGCAAGCGATATGTGAAAATTGGTAGCGTTGGTAAAAACGAAGCAATTATGTAACAACGTCAGCGAATTAGTGTTTGTGTTGGCGCGGGTCCAAGTGCACGCGGATGCGGCGCGCGGCGGTGCGGCTCGGCTGCGGCGCGCCGCGGATCTGCCCGGCTCACCCGTGTTTGATAATATGAATATTTTATACTATTTATTATGTACTAGGTTTTATCAGCGGCATCGTCCGCGTGAATATCGGTTATTACGGATGAGAAGTCGAAGTCGAAGCAAGTAGCCTATGTCCTTCCTTGGGGTTCAAGCTTACTCCATACCAAATTTCATCAAAATCCGTAACAGACAGACGTATAGACTGGCTTACTTTCACATTTTTAATATTATAGTAGGTTTTATACTAATTATTATGTACTAGCTTCTGCCTGTTTCTCCCCCTGTGAATGACAGTTATTACGGACGCGAAGTCGAAGCCAGGTAATAAGTAACCTGGGCACGCCATAATTATGGCGGTAAGTCCCCTCTTTGACGAATGGCTGTAAAGACCTCACGGCGTCCTCACCTTCCGCATGATGGAGGTTCTCACCGGACATGGTCAGTTTGCGGAAGTAACGCCCGGGTTCCACCGCCTGGAGGCCACGGTGGAGCACACGGTATAGGTGTGTCCCGCTTGGGCAGACCACCGCCGTGTCCTCGGATGGGGGAGATCGGCGGCAACGATATCTCGTGTCGGTCCTTGGTACAGGCCATGGTCCGAAGCGAGGAGGAGTGGCAGGCAGTCGCTTCCTTCTGCGAAGCAGTAATGCTAGCAAAAGAGGAGGCCGCACGTGCACGCACGAGGGAGCGGCCCTCACGCCCCAGTCACCGAGATCTCGATCCCAATTTCCGGGCCGCCATAGGCGCGGGCTAGCATGGGTAGCTCGCCGTCCGACCGTTCGGTAACAAGTCGTCGTACGCGCGTCTCAAGGAGATGTCAGCAAACCGTAGGGGCCCAGCAGGGTCGTAGCCTACTGGAGCCAAGGGTTTGTTTCTAAAAGAAAAACTTGGCCCTGGTATGAAAGGCAACGAAGGAACAGTCCGACACACCTTCCCGTACCACCCAAGAGCGAGAGATGTCATTAGATGATTTTCCCATATAAAAAAATAGGTAATAAGTAGTCTATATATCCTTGGGTTTATCTTATTCCATACCTTTCATCAAAATCCGTTCAGCAGTTTATCTGTGAAAGCGTAATAGACAGACAAACAGACAGACAGAGTTACTTTCACATTTATAATAAAATTATGTATGGATTGTTGCACCCTGTCGGCCTGCTTGCGCCGTCAGGTGGAAAGGGTGGTTAGATCCGTATGTCACTTTGATCATCAATGTCAGACGCAGTGACGATCAAACGCGGAGTCTTCATAGCGAACCTAACATGTTAAGCTTGTCTCATGTGGTTTCTGCACAATAGCACCTATATCCTAAGTAATTTCCTCCACTCGATTCAGCCTTTCTCAATCAAATCAGCAGTAGTGTTGGTCATTTATCAAAATGAACGTCCTTGACTCAAGAATGTACTTTTTTCTTTGTCCTGAAGATTGAGTCGAGTGGAGTGGCGGAAGTTTGTTTTCAAAATGTAGTATAATGTGGATGAAAGAAGCTATCCTTAAAGTTTAATTTACTAGCGAGAACAAACTGAGAACTACAACTCATTAATTTTCCAATAGGATTGAGTGATTATTTCATACCTGATTGTAATAACCGTAGGGGCCCAGCAGGGCCAATGCCCGCTAACTAGGACCACGGGAAATTTCTGAAAAGAAAACCCGTAGTTCTAGAACGCAAGGGCAACTGAAGGTCACAGGTTTGGTTTTAGTCAGTAAAAGTCTGATACGCCACCCCGCCGCCCAGGGAGAAGTCATTAGATGATTTACACACAAAAAAAAAATACCTGATAGCTATTTATTTAATTAATTATTATAATTATATTCCTTCCTTTTATTATACCTTTATTACCATAGAAAATCATCGTGGGCTTGTAGACGACGAACAATGGGTAGCTCGCTGCCCAGTAATGACCAATTCCCGAGTTATCGACGGCGCGTAGTATTTTACGTGCGGCGCAAAGAGATATCAGCAAAACCGTAGAACCCAGTAGGGCCGATGAACGTTAGGGCCACGAGGAATTTCTGAAAGAGAAACTGTGGTCTATGGTGATTGTAACTGAAATATCCCTTTAAGTGCGACAGAAGTCATTAGGTGATTTCCTACAACAAAATAAAAATAAAATCTTTAGAAAATGTACTTTTACTACTGGCATATTGCCTATACCGAACGTATTTTTCTCAGCTAACTTTCAACTCTTGCGGAATGATAAACAACTTCCTTGTTTTTATTCTTGCCTGATTATCTGAATAGTATTCGATTAGAAAATTGTGTGCGATGTTAATAATACTTGTTTCCACTATACCCATTTTCCGTATCACCGGTTTCAGTAAAGTTGTAATTCTGTTTTAGTTATAAACTGTTTATTCATATTCATATTCTTTATTGTACACACAACATTTATGAAACTATAAATATAGGACAGCTGATGTACACAGACTAGCTGAGTTAAGCTCGCCTGTGTACAATTGGTGTTTCTTACAGAAAACCGTATATAAATGAGAGAGCACTGAAGGATATTTATAAATGCACAACACTTAAGCACATTAATTCAATCATACTTAAAACTAAAAATATACTTAACAAATATGTGTTCAGTAAACAATTTATAAACAAAACAAACAATTCAAATATTTATGTCGTGGCCAGATCTTAGAATTGCATGATGTGACCAGCTTAATCATGAAATGGTGCTATTTGAGCGTGATTATCACATGATATGCTCAAACATGGCTGATCATATCGTAAAATAGTTACGTTGTCAACCGGTAGAGTCCACTTTTCTTAATGTATTCCTGTTTACCACTATAAAATATGCTTTTGTTCAATCAAAAATGCTAATTATGCATTAAAATATGATCTTCTGGGTAGTTAAAAAAGTAACCACGAACTTAACTGGGGTCTGAGTTCGCTCGCTTCGTTTGATAAATGATATTTATTTTGCAAATAGGTTTTTTAAAAACACTTTTACACATCAATTTTATCGTTAGTTTAAACTAGATGAGGCCCGTGTTTCCTAGCTGACTACCCTGAAAAAACACCGAAACAGACTCAGTAGTCAAAGTCTCTTTTAAAGTCCATACAGCAAACATGTAATGGTCAAATCATATCAGAACCATGCAGATTAGTGCCTGAGATGGTCTTTTGAGGAAAGGACCACACAGATTTTAGTGGACCTGTCCAGTCAGTGCAAGCATTTTTCGTATAGCTCAACTTAGGACTACTAAGGAGCTCAACCGTTTGCGCACTAGACCCCGCTATCTCCTTCTAATCTAACCTGTCCGAATCGGGGTGCCCCAAGTCGGGATGCCTCAAGCTTAATAATTGTAAAAAGTCCATTTATATTTGGTGTACAATAAGTATTTTAGTGAATTTGGTGTACAATAAGTATTTTAGTAAAGATTTAAATTTTTATCTAAATGCAGAGTTATTCTTACTTTCTTTAGATCTTTTATTATCATAGAAATCCTACATTAATGATATCCAGGCCAGGTCAAACGTGGATTGATAAATATCATCAAACGCTAACGTTTAAACGATCTGGTCAATTTTAGTTGGCCATATCATGAAGTGAACAATGCCGAGATCTGGCCACGACATATTATATGTACATTAAATAAATAAAAAAGTAAAAGATGTACTGTAGCGAATTGAGAAGTGGAGAGGAAAACGAAGGAGCAGAGATAATGATGAGTGACGAGGCTTTCCCATCGAAAAAATATACTCAAAGCGTTCCCGAAGATTGAAGAACAGAGAAGAAAAAAAAAAGAGTGACTTTCCTGACGCTGCCGAGCAGGCAGCCACTTTTGCCACGCTTGTAAGTTTAAACACAGAAAATATTGGTCAAGTGCGAGTTGGATCGGCGAGGATTCCGTAAAAACTTACCTATGTAAATAGTTCGATTTCCGAATCGAGTCCCGAAGATTTTTCCGAAAAGCAAAAAACTAATTATTTTGTGATAAACTACAAATTTGGGGGTTTTTAAATCTTATTATTTACTTGTGCTATGTGATCTTTTTTCTCGAAAAAGTTCATGATTCTAGTTCAAGAAGAAGTACCCTAAAGCCCCCACATTAGAATCCCCACTAGAAATTACGCCTGTATCGTTGATACGTTCACCATCATGTAAACTCACATACATAAGACACCCAGTCCCGGAACAACTATTTGCAGGCTATAGAAATATTTGTTCCGTGCGGGAATCGAACCCGCGATACGTATAGAGCAGCAGCCATTCGCTCAAACATTGTGCTAACCGGGCTTTCCCATTGCATAATGAGTTTGTAAGAACTGATTGTAAAGAAAGAAAAAAAAAACGTTTATTCGTACCTCACACATACAGTAGAATATAAGGATGTAAAGAAAAAAAAAATAACTTTAAGATCTGTGCAAGGCCAAAAAGGCGCCTCACTCAGCATACTGATTGAACTCTGATTGTACTGTAATATCTCTTGGACTGGATGGTGAGATCGAAATTCCGTCAGCAGGCTTTCTTTAATTTGCCTTATAAAATACTGCACCGATTTCACTTGACGGCACAATTTATTAAGAAACGTGTCATTATTATTATTTATCTAATTATATAAAAGGAGAATCTGACTGAATGACATATCAACGCACAGCCGTAACTACTGGGACTGGAAGCGTGAAATTTTTGACGTAGGCGAGCGCTAAGAGAGGATTTTACAAAATTCAGGGGATGAAACAGGGGTCCAAAATTTGTATAGAGAAACCTATCTTTAAGTGGGTGAAGCCGCTGGCACACGCTTGTCTATATATATAAAAAGAGAAACTGACTGACTGACATATCAACGCACAGCCAAAACTACTGAGACTAGGAGTGTGAATTTTGACTCCCTTTTATGACGTAAACGAGCACTTAGAGAGGATTTTCCTCTAACTGCTTTAAACAGGTGTCCAAAGTTTGTATGAAGAAACCTACTTTCACGCGGGCGAAGCCGCTGGCAGTAGGTAGTTTCTTCATATATCTCAGCAACCTGGCGTCCTGGACCTTTGGAAGGCGTACGAGAGACCGAAGTCAACTCGCAGAGGCTCCTTAAACACTTTTTATGGAACGTGGCCCCAACCGACAATATCACTCTTGTACCCGCTATGCAAGTGTACCCAAGGAAAACCCCCGGTTCGTGGGACACGATTGCAACATATGGAAATCTAAAATATAGGGCTAAGATTTTGAGACCATAAGTGGACCTGTTACCAAGAACTATATAAATATAAATATATATATAATAATGTTATATTGGTTATTATACACCTTAAATTAACACTGATTTGTCCAGTGTTTATTAAATTATTTATAAAAATAAGTGTACAATAGGCTGTCTTATCGCACGGACAACCCATTTCTACTTTGTTAGACTTTCATTAAGATCCATATGCGCTTTCATACGTGGACAAAGCACAAGAAATATCGTTACTTTACTTAGTAACTTTTAGTTAAATGTCTGTCATAAAAGCATTTTTGTAGCTGAAAATATTCCGATTTTTCAGAATTATGAGAAACTGAATCGTAAGCGCAAAATCTTTTAGTTTGCATTAAAATAATTGATGTCAAAACTATGCATATTTTAAAATGACCCACGGTGTGGTGTCACTTAAAATTTTATGACAGAAATGTTATAAAAGTGGCTCTCGATTGAACATTGGTAAGTGAATAAATCGAGTAGTCAACTAGAGCAGCAAGTAACCTATGTAAGTAACCGTGGCTGAACGGCTTACGGCCCGCCGCCGCCGTCGCTCGTGCCCGGCGCGCACCTCTAATTGGTAGCTTAATGTACCAAACCATGTGTAATGTCAACATAATTGGAACAGCCCACTTTTGCTATACACTGATTATGAGTGGTCATTCGCACCCGTTTCTCTTTTCTTCGATATTTTTTGGGTTGAACGGTCTGGCGGTCTCATTGATTGCTCGAATCTTTTAGAATTCATTTCTACTGCAGTGCAAATTTAATAGAAACGTTTTTATTTTCGTGATACATCGTAGTTTGTCTGCAAATAAACGAGTTAAACGCAATGTAGTTATCTACGTGGAAATACTATAGAGTAGAAGTAGGTAGTTATAAAGTTTTAAAGTTGATACAAAGGATGGTAAACTTATTTGTCACCTTTTTCAAAAGGAATGTATGTAATATATATCGTTTGCTCATCGAAGAGTAAAATCTGAAATTATAAAATTATAAGAAAATAAAAACACTTAACAAATTAAAATTTACAAAAACGGCGATAAATCTCGGCTACATTATGGCGTTACAAAAGTTTCTCCGTTTAATAATTACATATCTGAAAAATAACATACTCTGATGAGAATAAATTATCATAGGACTTTTTCATTTACAAAACACTCTGTGTTTTCTATTCGGACGGTACTATGGAAAGTTCCACTATCGATAATGCTTCGTTGGCGAGATATACCAGTGTAGCTCTAACAAAAACTATCAGTTTCTCAATATTACATTACCGCACAATCTCTGGCTGTTAACTCAGTCGTTTCTTCTACAATGTACGTATGTGTCACGTATATGTTCCTTCAGGTTCCTGCCACAATCGACCCAGCTGTACTTGAGCGGTGACCGAATTGACCGCTGATATTTGACACTATGTTTATATTGTCAAAACTGTCTCACCTAATAGGTGGTTTGTCACGTTATAAGTAAACGGTTGTGGAATGATTTTGACACCAACATACAAAACTAATGGGTGTTTTTTTAGGGGGCGGAGAGTGTTTCAGTAAATGAATGGTATCCTGTGCTGTGTGGCATATGGCAACGTTCTGCTGAAACCACATTAATGCCATCCAACTGAAGAACAAAAAGCTTGTTATCATGTCTCTGTACCACTCACCATTGACTATAATCATTTTTAAAGACATATGGAATTAATGAAAAAAAATGATATTAATATTTGAAAGATGATTTAACGACATAAATGTATGAATATAACACATTTATGTCATTAAACATATTATTATTCTCTTCTTTATTTCAATTTAAAGTTCTTCGCCTCTACAAAAACACTCTTTACATTCATGTTTTACTGATGGTTAAATGCCAAAAAAAAGTCACATATACGTTTTCAGACTTGCCGCTGTAATTAACTTATTGCTGTATATCAATTTTGACGAGCGGCTCCGTGTCGAGTGTAGATAGTGTACAGCTCACTCATACACACACGTGGCTGTGTGTGGCGGCGCGTGGCTACCCGCTCTCCTGCACGCGCCACTTCTTCACGGTAAAAGAAACTCTTGAAATTCGTCTACGCCGCTCGCCGCTCGTCGCTCGCCGTTCGCCTCGCCTACTCTACTTTAGGCCCCGTTCAGTTTAGAGCCGACTCGACTTAGCTAGTCACGTTTCATTTTTTCTTACATACTTTCCTATACCCTCTCGTGGCCACTTGTTTACAGGAAATGTATGACCTTATTCAATACGGCCATTGTTTCATTCGATGATCACTCTACAGCCGACTGTATTAATTAAGCCAGACTGATGCCGCATTGTATCGAACAAAGCCGGATTTGTTTTGTACGAGCACTTTGTACCGTATCGATGTAAATAGTAGCGAACCAATTGCCGCGATAGCGATAACAGACATAGAACCATCTCTAAAAGCCTTTTATGTTTAGGATTCTGTTCATTACAACGATAATTCAAAGTGGTTGTTGGAAATAACAGCGATTTATTGCAGAATAAATTACAGTAACATAACACAATCCGATTTTTAACCGACTTCAGAAAAAAAGAAGGAGGTTACCAATTCGGCTGTATGCTTTTTTAAATATTTTTTTTTTATGTCTGTTATCTCAGAACTTCGTTGTTTATGGACCGATTTGCAAAAAAAAACTTTCCCCTTAAAGGATAAGCTTCCTGACTGGTCCCATTTTTAAAATCCAGTTCTGAACATGGGATCCACGAGGAATCGAGGGAACTCCTCAAATATTATAGACACCCAACCATATAGTGATTTTGGTATTTTTATCAAGAATTAGCATTTACAGTCAAAAAGTAAAATTTGATGAAGTGGAACTGATGAAGCAGACTAGAAATGGCCAACGGAACTTCATACTCACTAAAATATCACAATGAAGATAGTAAAACGATTATGACAATACAAATAAATAAATGGTTCTGAATAGTTATGTTGAAAATGGTATCATTGAAGTAACTTGATGGTGATGATGGAGCTGGAAGGTGGAAGGTAGACAAGGGAACTTTATAATAAAACAATGTATTCTGGCAGTGTTTGGTTTAATTGGTTTAATTGTCACGAGAAATAAGCACTCTGGTTATAAGTGTATCGCAACTAAAAAGTGTGAAATAAAAAACTTTCTACAAAAAACACTAAAACGATCAAAATAACTTTAATTACGGAAGTCGGTGTAAAATAAAAAATACTTAGTGAAGTCGGTTATTTTTTTTTTTGAATTAAGTTTTTTATAGTATTAAAGATCAGTTAATCTAGTAACAGACTTCATTTATAAAACTTTTCTCTCATGATATAGTTTCGAATTAGCATGCGATCGTAAATTACGTGTGCGTTTCCCCCGTTTCGCACTTTACCGGTAACATTAAATAGGCCATCGTTCTGTTTGAGTTGAAATCATAAAAGTTGTTCTCGTCTATTAATCCGTGGAGCGGGGCAGCGCGGGGAGGGGGGGGCCGGGTGGCGCCGATCAAACAGGCCGGGGAATCAATATGGCCGCCGCCCAGCTGATCCGTGACCTCCGCAGCCCGCGTCCCCCCGGCCCCTCCGCGCCCACACCGCTCCCCCCCTCCCGCTAACTTGACGCTTCTCTTTGCAAGTTTTCTCATGACGTTCTCGATGTTGCTCACTGACTATGCTTAAACCGCACTTATACCCTCTGATTTATTTTTCCGTCTAAATGGGGAAAATAATTTCAATCAAATTCAAGTGTTTCACAGCATTACTACTGGTTACTTTTTGTTAACAGACTAAGTAACTAAATCTTTCCCAGAAAAGGCAATAAGTTTAATATGAATAATAAATAAAATATTATTTGAGAAAACAACAACATCATTTTCTTTAAGAGTTCACCTGGCACTCACAAACGCCGTGCATTAAATAAAAACTTGCAACCGGAACAAAAATATGTAAAAACCATTTTTTGTGGCATAAGAATAAAAGAAACATGATAATTAATTTCCATAAGAAACATTGAATCAGCAGAAAAATATGCGCGTCGTAGCAGTTTGCTACGAGAGCTACGAATGCTACGAACGCTACAAAAAAGGGGTTACGATTGTGCTACGGGGTGTTCTCCTCAAAAATATTTAAATGGAAAATGGATACTGCAGGTAAATGGTGGGGGAGGGAGCGGAGGTACGCATTTGAGTCTAGTGTAACCGTTCTTGGAAATTCAGTGGCGTTGGCCCGATGCAACCGAATGAAGGTCATACACTCAATGAACATTGTGCGTGCGTATAGTATATTCTGGGAAATTACACACCGGGTTTCGAGAACCGGGCACTGGTTTTGTTGAATTAAATTTTCCGGAAAGTATGGTTTATTTTTATTTATGTTCTCTAGAGTTGTTTGAATATATTGTTTGTAAATAACATGTGATACGTATAAAACATATATTGGTATTTCTTTTTTAATTTGAATTTTCATTCGCGGATTTTAGATCAATATTAAGAAAATAAAATATTTACAGTTCGTTATCGATTTGTTCTTTATCACTTTTTATCACTCACTAGTTTTGCCTTGTATCACTTTTCTGTAAGACTATCCTCCCTGATTTTACGAGTGGTAATTATGAATGAGCGTTGAAGCGTAAGACGATTAACAAGGTTAGTTTGTAAAGTGCGGTTAATTAAAAGTTATGACCAAAACGGACAGCCGCTGCAACGCTCCATAACCGTCGTCGGGGTTGTAAAACTTGATACTGGTATACGCACAAAATGACAGTATGATCATAACATGTTTACTCTAAAATAAGGGTTAACAATCACTGTTATGGGCTTAAAACTAGACTACAAGCGGTGAGTTGCTAGTGGCATGCTCATGAACAAATTACAGCTCATTTGATTTTCAAGCCATGTTGGAGCTGTCGAATTGTATTTCGATGATTGGGTGACATTGTTGTTTCCCTATTAGCTTTGCAACATTAAATCTATCAGCTCCAAAAGTGTACGTCTACTAATGTTTGATTTTCACAATTTACACGTTTAATCCTAAATATACCTATCTTAATAATATAATATATTTTTATTCAGAGTTAAAATTTAGTAAAATAGTTACATAAAATCTTAGGAATAATTACAAAGGTATGGCTGTGTTAAATGCCTGTACTAGGATAAACCTGTATCACAGGCGGTAAAAGCTATTACACCATGGTTTTGTAGGACAATAAAATTCATAACAATATTTAACATTAAGTCTCATAATAGGGAAAAATATAATTAAATTATTTATAATGTTACACATACCTAGTTTACTTAGACACTAAATAAAGAGGTAGTTGAAAATTGAGTCTGAGTAAGATATATGTTTTACAATTCAATTTTCAAACACTTTTTTTGGGTTAGGTCTATTCATGATCAAGCGTGTGAATTGTTCGATGAATGGTTTGGATTTGTTTGGAACCAGACGATGGCCCTCTTACTAAAGTGCTCAAACTGTCCTTACATCTGCACTTGAGAGGACACTGACACCGCTGTAAATGTGGCCACCTATTGTGCTCAAATACTTTGAGCGAAAAGAAAACTATCGATTCGAGAAGTAGAATTGTTTGATAAATAGCTAGAATACGATGAAAACAGAAAGCCTCTAGCAACTGCTAACTCATTCAGATTATATTTCCATTTGAGTTCAACGTCTCACCATTCAACTTCAAACTGAGATCCTTCTTGCACTCTTATCACTGCGTGTAACTTTTAAAATTGATGTTTTTCTTCCATTCAGTTGACGACTTTAGTTTTAAAATGTGCTTTCAAGCGGAGTAGAAATGGTTTTACGATTGCTGGCACACTTAGATAATAAGTCTTCTCGGTAAGGTGGGATGTTTTCTATTTTTTTATCTGTTATTCGGCTCTCATGTTCGTGGATTTAGTATGCGTCATTAAACACAAAGAGACATCAGTAAAGAGGATTTTCTTTTTAAATATTTGAGTGTTGGATCAAAGAAGAAGATCTCTCGATCGTGCGGGACGTCTGAATGGATTGAATTACGCGGGCTGGTGGGTAATCGATATGATAGCTATTTATTAGGGTGATTGTGGGAGATGTGTGCGGCTTTGCCGAGCCGGGCCCTGGGGACTGTCTGCGTGTCCGGCTACACGTGCCACGCTACTTTGCCCCGTCGCTGCCTGCTTATGTGTTTTGTACTATAATGGTGTAACAGAGGTTTCTAATTCAACTGGCTGTATAATTGATAAAGCCGTGATCAAGATTTACAGTGATATATAAAAAATAAACAAAGATTTCACTAATTAATGCGTCTTTCGTGCTTTCAGTATCCTACAAAGTCATAAGTACGAGTTGTTATGCTTCCGCATTCGATTGTTTACTCGAGACAATAAAGTGGTAAAACGAGACAGCGTTAATTAATGAATTGTCAAATTGAGTAGAAGATGGATTTAAGAGCGTCACTTGTACAAAATAAAATACACGTCAAAGTATCAAATTGCTATCCGTATCCACAGAATCGCAATTAATCCTAATAATATCTATTATTTCAATCAAAAACTTTGCTCGCGCCTTGTGTAAGGAACAAATTCGTACAGCCGTGATTTGCGGCGAGGCGCCCACCGCGCCACCGCGCCACCGGCCCTAGTTAACTTGAAATTCTCTCGGAGCGAAGGAGCGAACGGTTTAAATGCAAATAAGATTACAATTAGATATTTAGATCCTCTCACAACCCACTTATTTTGAAACAAGGTTTTTAATACCAGCCTTGTTTAATTAAGTACTTCATAGAGAATACTGACGAACTAGCGTGTGTTGAGAAAAAACTTTTTTTACGAAGGTTTCAATCAAAACTAGTTGTACCTAGGCGTATAATACCAAAAATCTTGAGAAAACGAGGTGAATTGCTCTTGCTTTTGCTCTTCTTGTAGGTACGAAAAAAGAGCTTTGCTTACTTAGAAGTATTTCTCTTAAAACCTGGAACCAAAACGATATAGATACAGAACAAAATCCTCATTAAATTCGTTTAAATGCAGTGTTTACAATAGAGTCCTAAGCATCACAGTAAGAAAGAGTTCTGCCACGTAATTATAAGTCTACGTATCTATCTGTGTATAGTGCACGAGTGCGGTAATACGCCTCGCAAAGTATGTGTCGGTTGCTGGCGAGGCCCTCGTGTCGTAATAACGGTGGAGTTCTCTCGAGGCACAATGCCTCGGCCGGATTACTCGTCAAACGGCTCGAGATGTCGAAATTCATAAAACTCACCTTTTTTGATACGCGCTCGAGAGGCTCGTCGCGATGCTCTCGACATCCTCCGCCGAATTGATTCCCACCCCTGTTTTATGTTTATTGCTATTTTTATTTTACTATGGCAACATGTGCTTCGATGATCCTGTAACTTAGTATTCAATAGGGTGTTTCAGTTTCTGTTTTACGGAAAACTTCTTTATGTACTGCATTCATTTCAACCTACAAACGAATCATTACCCTAATTTAGAGTTCATTACACGTTGATTTAATGCAAACAACTATGTTTGCATTAAATCAACATGCTCTACTGTTACAATATATCAGGAGAACATCGTTAACGATGTTTTGCGGTTTTAGCACGAAGAGGAATGTTTTTCCTAATTTAGAAGTATTTATGTATTATTCGCATATTATCATAAATACTTTTTAAATGGGAAAGAAACATCCTGTACCTGCAAAAATTACGAACGAAATTCTTCCTGAAAAGGCTCGATACTAACATCCTACAATACTACTAAGAACATTCCTGGTAGTATCGAACAGCTGACCTACATCAATACGGTGCAAAATACCGACTCACCACTCAAGTTCAAAGCTAGTACAAATTCCACGAATTATCTGTGATTTCCTCGATACATTCTGTATACTGAACATGCATTCAGTAAATTCCTGGATATGAGAGGGCAATCCCTAAAGCAGCAACACCGGTCACAACCCGCTTGACCCAAAAACCCGGTGGAGTGGCGCGCAGCGAACGATCGCGCCGATAGCGCGCGACTCGCCGCGTCGAAGCCTCAGCACTAACACATGACAACCGCATTGGCTCGTCTCCACTCGACAACACACGACACACCTACATGTCTACTTTATTAATTAGCAAGATACACTTACAGAGGCTTCAGCTGCATGTACCCTACGTAGTACGACAAGGCTGGAATGCCATTAGTGTGTATCGGTTTTAACATCTGTAGTGTGCTGTGAAGCTTATGCATACGAAGCTCAATTTTCACACTTTTTAGTTAGTGCTTGCACCAATAAAACCCATTAACTGTTGTTGACTTTAAACCACTTTTTTCGTTTTAGTTTAATTGCCAATGTTATTATATTCCTTAATTATGCAGTCTTAAGCAAGGTCAAGAACGTTCACGTGCAAATGTTTAGGCATAAGTATAGCCAGCCTTTTAATGTTCCTATTGCTAGGGCTTAGGCCTCCTCTTTCCTTTCTCTCTCTCTCTCTCTTCTCTTTCGGCCGTTTTGCGCAGATGTGGCGCATTTTTTTTTCACCTAATATACTTATAATATGTTAGTTCTAAATTTGCGCCTTGTTCCACCAAATAAAATGTTTTTCTTTATTTCTTTCTTTTCTAGGAGAGCGAATGGCCCGTAGTTTACCAAGCAAGCTCAGTGCGAGTGGTGGAAATCACAATCATGTTCGCATTTTTAATTCTAGTCCATGTCGGTCTCTTTCTTCACCGTTTTGAGAGCAGTGTTGATGAAATATGTTACACAAAGTAATACGCCTGGCTGGGTTTAAACCCACGACATACAGTTCGTAAGTCAGGGCCCTCACCACTGGACCACCACTGTTCCAATATTTAAGCAGATGCATCGTATTCAGTTCAGTTTCTCTCACATACTTGTTGATCGCAAAGACCTACAAGGACATGAATAAATGGAAAGGACTCCGATGTATTTTAACAAAAGCACCTTTACCTTACGCTCCGCTCTAGAATGCGAGAAGTAATTAGATGATTTTCTATCTTAAAAAAAATACAACCGACTTCAATGTAAAAAAAACATTGTATTTTTTTTGTAAAAAGTTTTATATTTTACACTTTTTAGTTATGGTACCACCACTAAAAAGTACCCCTCAGTCATACTCAAAAACTTTATAGACAGAGTGCATCTCATGAAAATTCTAATAATATGAAACACGGTTAGATTAAATTAATTTATTACATAGTTCCGGTGCCTAACTTCAGGCTTCACCATCAGATCAGTTCGATTTATTCCCCCTCTTCTTTTAGTCAGTCATCGACTACACGTATAAATAAAGCAATTTTACTTTTTACGACAATTCTGCTGTGATCCTATGAGGAGTTCTGTTCTATATCATCGAAGTTCATGATCAGATCATAACAATATTTCTATGGGACCAACTTGGAAGCATGACTTAAATAAAAAAAAAATATTTCAGAATCGGTCCACAATTGACCGAGAAATCGGTGAACATACATAAAAAAAAACATAGAACCTCTTCCTTTTTGAAGTCGGTTAAAAACCCTTCGCCTTACTAAGGCATCTTTTGAGTCATAAAATTTGGTTGAAAAATCTCGTTGTCATGGTTTATTTGTAGGTTAGTTGACGATTTCTTCCAGTCCATTTCGCATAAAGGCGGTATCTAAACTTTATCATTATTAAGTTTTCAAGTAAAAGATACTCTACAACTACATGCCTCCACACAATAGTATTAATTCCGTGAACACATTACATGACAAGAGGCTCGCCCACCCACTTGACCAACACACCTACCCGTCTGCACTTTAGTAATTAACGGAATACAATTACAAAGGAATGTCTATTACGTGTATCAGTTTCATCACTGCCTGAAGTCGGCTTTGAGCTTCGTGCTTATTACATGATTAATTAATAGAGTTACTTTATCATTGAAAAACAATCAAGGCGCCAGATATTAGCGTGGAGAAATGAATGCCTTAAATGTTGCAATATGTGTTTGCAAACTTTGAACAGATATTTTGTACCTTATCATATCGTTTTGCAATATGGCAAGGTTTTCAAACAAGTTTTGAAAACCTTGCAATGTTCAAAAGTTTGAAAGTTGTATGTTTTATGAAATAACTAGCTTCTGCTATCGGTTACACTCGTGTGAGGGTAGGTTTCTCCATACAAACTTTGTACTCCCGTTTCACCCCCTTAGGGGGTTTTTTTTTTTGGGTGGGAAAATCATCTTATGACAAATCGCGCTCTTGGGCGGAGCGCGAGATAGTGTCAGACTTTTACTGACCAAAAACCCACTCCTGTTCTTTCGTTGCCTTCGTCCTAGTACCCGGGGTTTCGCTTTCACACTATCCGGGTTGAATTTTGAATGCTCGTCTACGACATTAAAGGGAACCTTGTGCAAAATTCACGCTCCTATGCCCTGTATTTTCGGCTGTGCGTTGATATGTCAGTCAGTTTCTCTTTTTATATGCATAAGTGATTCTTAAGATTGTTCATAGAATCACACCGCGAAAAGTGATTGGTGTTTGAATTGGTAGAAAAAACTATTTTACTCAGTGCTTTTTAGCGATATTGTTAGGCAAATCCTGTAAAAATAGTTGGGGTCCATTCATTGGAATGATGCATAGTAGTTGTGGAATAAAAGATTTTTGTAATAGGTTAAAGTAATGGCTCTCCAGCTGAAAGTCGTAAAAGGACAGACAAGGGAAGTGATCACGTGGATGTTAATAACGCCATTGTCGGAAGAAGTAGTAGCAGAATATCTGTGATCAGAAAGTAAAGAAAAATCTTACAGATCCGAACACTTCATTTTTGCTTTGTCCGTATATTTAGGGTAAATCCTTATTATTAGGCCTGTAATTGACACTTTTGTTTACTGACTGTAAACCGATTAAAAACATCAGAATGCAAATTTTCTAATTAGGTACTAGTATGACTATACAATGCCATATTACCAAGAGCTAACGTTTATTTATGCAATTGCAACAATTATTTATTGACATATAGGGTTGCTATTTTTTGAAGCCGCTTGACTCTCGAATCAGGCGGGCCTGTATATCAAGAGCCAGCACTCTCCCCATTTTATTTTTGCTTTCTTACTAATAACAACATTGATTTTATAAACAATATTTTTAAATATTTGGATTAAAATTATCAAAGTGCTTTTTTTTGAGGTGGGAAATCATCCAATGACTTCTCCCGTTCTAGGCTGAAGTGGGAGGGTGTGCTAGACTTTTACTGGCTTGAACCACGGCTGCATCCTTCAATTACCCTTTGCGTTCTAGGATCCTGGGATGCGTTTCAGAAAATTCCTGGAGCCCTAGAACATTGGTCCTGCTAGGCCCTACGCTTTGTTAATATCTCTTTGAGGTGCGTGTGGAACGGTGGGGACGCCGTGGCCCCTCTTTTGCCACTCAAACATAACATAACATGTTTATTTATTTCTCTTCCATAAAAGTGCCTTACAAACAAACATTACATAAGTAAATACAAGTATTCCTTTCTGGGAGAATGGCATCTGCACTAGGAAATCCTATTACACAGATTACCAGACCCCCCCCCCCCACAGACTGTGTTTTTTTTTAATAATGTCCTGTGGAAAAAAAGAGAAGCAGCAAAAGAAAATTTTATTATTATTATATTAAAACTAAACAGAGGACTTACCGCTATGTTTGTGGCGTGCTATGTCAACATAGTGTATATTGCATAGACATTCAATATTTTTAAGCCGAGGTGAGCTTATATGACTTAACTAAATTAAGTCATATAAGCTCACCGTAAGGTTTGTTCCAAATATTTGTCTTATTTCAACCTCGGGTAATGCTTCTAGTAATTTTAGTTCAAAACACCGTTTATTATTGTTTAAAATCAGTATCTAACATACGATAGATAACTGATTGTTTACTTTGTTAATATTTTCTTGGTCTCTCTTTTCTTGGTTCTGACCCTACTTAATTGTTTGCTTCTTGCCTCTAATTAACTACAGGTAATTGTAGGTGTTTCTGTCATCAAATTGTTCAACGATCCTTTTAATAATAGAAACATAATAGACTCCTTTCGAAAATAAATTTGCGTCTGTTCTGAAAAGTCAATAGATATATTCTTTTCCTACACAATGTGTGTCATAGGGAAACCTTAATCACACTAGTTTGTTGCTTCATCACATTCGAACAGCTGAACGGATTTCGATGGAACTTGATACACGGGTAGACCACGTTCTGGAATAGCATATAGGATAAGGACGAGTTTTTTCCCGGGAGTATGTTTCTTTGGTATTTTCTACTATCACACAATCGAAGCCGCTGGCAGTAGCTAGTTTATATATGAGAAATTAAATAATTTCTTCTTTCTTTACCAGATTAGGTTACTTCTAGGTAAGCGCGCTCCATCGTCGACCGCATCGTCGCTTACCATCAGGTGAGATAGCGGTCAAACGCGAACCTATCAAGAATAATAATAAAAAAAAATATTGACAGTTTTATATGGTGGATTTTCATATGTTCTTTAATTCTCTGCATTGTGGAATAGTTATAATATAATGTTGATATCATAAGTGGTTGAAATAAGCATGGCTCCCGACCACTAACGCTTCGAAGTTCGAAGAAGATGGATTCGATCCCTTGATCGAGAAAAAGTATAATTGAGTTTTACTGTAAGAAAATTTCTCGATTACGGTCCGGAATTGGAACTGTGCCCAATAAATAACGATAGGCGTGCCTTCTATCACATTGGGACCTAATACCGTCATTGGAAAACTGGGTTATATGCGATAGTACCCTTCTAACTATTCCTCCGGGAATTATAGGGGAAATGAAAGATTACTTCAATGAAAAGTCAAGATTTGATGTCCGCATTAAAATTTTATCTCCGTTTGTACTTTATGAAAAAAAGATGGAGATTATTAACGTCTAAGTCGTTCGTAATGTAATAAATTATTAGAGTGCCGTAGCCTCAGCCAGCAATAACGGAACCCTTATAGGATCACTTTGTTGACCGTCTGTCCTTCTGTCAAGATCCTTTTTCTCAGGAACGTATAGAGGTATCAAGCTGAAACAAATATCAAATATTCAAGTCTACTATCCTTTGAAGCATTGAAAAACTTGTAAGTTAACATAATCAAAAGTTAAGGCCATTTATGCTCCGTTTAGGCGCATATTTTAACACTCGCGTTGACCTAGAATCCTGAAATTTGGCATGAAGCAAGGTCTCATAGCACAAGTAAAGGAAAAATAAAACAGAAAATTTGTAGTTACATCACAAAATAATTACTTTTTGCGATTCAGGAAAATCTTCGTGATTCGATTCGAGAATCGAATTATTTACATAGGTAAGATTATGCGGAACCTTCGGTGCGCGGGTCCGACTCGCACTTTACCCGTTTATTTATTTTCGAATTGTTACAGTTTTTTTATAATTTACACACACTAGGTTGATTATAATATAGATAGATATACTCTAAAACTTGTCTCTATTTCGTATGCCATATTAATTACAGTATGAGCTGAAAATTAATAAGGTGTAAAGAACTATGGTAGTAATACTTATAGAAAAACGTATGCGCTGTTTTAGTTGCATATCCCTGGATACTCGTCTATTTTGTATTGGAATAATATTTTCTGTATATATTTATAAAAGGTAAAGTACTGACTCGCTCACTGACCCATCAACGCCCAGCCCCTTGGATCTAGAACTCTGAAATTTTGCACAGAGGTTTCTTTTACGATGAAACAAAGAATAATAAAAAGATTTCAGAAATTCACCCCTTAAAGACATTAATCAGGGGTCTAAAGTTTGTATGAGGAAACCTACTTTTACGTGGGCGAAGCTGCTAGTGTTAAATATTATTTTCTGTTCAGTGCTTGAATTTTTTAGGGTTCTGTAACTCAAGGAAAATACGGAACCCTTATAGGATCACTTTGTTGTCTGCCTCTCTGTCTGTCTGTCAAGACCCTTTATCCTGAGAACGCGTAAAGTTACCAAGTTGAAATTAAAACCATATACTCAAGTTTGCGGTCCCTTGAAACTGAAAAAAATCAAACTTCTAAGTTTATGAAAAACAAGAATCAAAATTCATAGGGTACATCCCGTTGACCTAGAAACCTGAAGTTTGGCACTTAAAACAGTAAATTTGTTGATACGTCACAAAAAAAAAAGTTAATTTTTTACTTGTAATCTTGGATACTCCATTTGGGAATTGAACTATTTATATTGGTGACTTTGTACGGGACCCTCTGGGTTCGACTCGCACTTTCTCAGTTTTTTTCCTAGACCTTACTATCTCACTGCTGGGCAAAGGCCTCCCCCAAGTCCTTCCAGTCATATTTCTCCTGCGCCGTCTTAAAGTAGTCCTCAAGGTACGCGCCTAGATCATCCCGCCACTTCTTTCTAAGCCCGCCTCGAACTTTTTCCTCTACAGGAATCCAATGCGTTTCGAAGTTTGCCCAGCGGTCTCTGTGCATGTGGCTGCCATGACCCGCAGTGTTTTTCAATAAGTCTTGAAAACCCTGAACACAAAGTCAAGTAGGTACGCGACGCTGGGATCTAGGAATTGTGTCGTATTTTTTCAAAGATCAGATTGAAGGGGTTCAATTCTATATTAGCGGGCGATTGTTATCTGCGAGTTTTCAATAAACATGTCAAGAAGACATATGACGAGTACGGGCGCGCCCGGCCCGCGCGGCGCTCGTCCCACAGCCTGCGATGTCCTCGCAGCCTGCGACTGCGGGGCGCGGGGGCGTGGGGCCGATGACCTGCCCTTCATCCCTCACCTCACTTCCCCAGCGACTCCTAAAATACATGAATGTCAACCTTAAAACCTCGATCTTAAAGATAATTTTCCTAAATTACATGTACGTAAGTGAAGGTTTATCGGAAAAATTGTCATGCGCCATTCGCAATAGTATTTCGAGTGAGTTTGGTGTAAATTATTTCGTCAAAACCGAGTCTATATAGAATGTAAGCTCTGACTTCTATTGTGCTGGTTCCAATAGAAGTTAAAAATTAAATTTTTGTACTGAATGGTTAAAATATTTTTACTTTTGTTACGTTGTAACATTAACTTTGAAACCATTGTTCATTTTAAATCAATACTTTTCAATTAGACTGAATAAGTTGGCCGCCTGGTCTCTTCAATGTGAGGATAGTAAGATATTTCAAGTCCTAGGTCTATAAAGAGGTTTATCGCGACATTTTTTTTTAAATTATATAAAATAAATTATTAAATAAATTTAAATTATTAATAAAAATAAATTATTAAATAAATTTAAATTATTAATAAAAATAAATGATTAAATAAATTTAAATTATTAATAAAAATAAATTTTAATTATCAATTATTATTATATTTAGCATACTAGCTTCTGCCAGCGGTTTCGCCCGCGTGAAAGTAGCTTTCTCCATACAAACTTTGGACCCGTTTTCATCTCCTTAGGAGGTGAATTTTGGAAAATCCTTCCTTATTTTTGGAAGCATCATAAAAGGAACCTCTGTGCAGAATTTCAGTGATTTAGGTCCAAGGGTTTGGATAAGGCGTTGATGAATCAGAGAATGAGTCAGTGAGTGATACAGATATGTATTTCATAACCTTCATAAAAAAAATCATAAAGTAAAATAATGTACACATACATGGAAGGTTTCATTCGAGCCTAACACGGCTAAACATCCGCATTTCACCCGGAGTCACTGGCATCTGACCTTCGGAAACTACCGGCGTCCCACGGTTCGCTTGTCAATGTTCGGCTGTCAGTTATCCGCATGGAGCCGGATCGATGTGGCTTAACGTGTGTCGGCCAACGAGGTACCACGATTACATGCGTAAACAATGGCCACCCATTCAAGAGTTTGACCGAAACATTGTTTGACCGAAACGATCGATCTTCGTCATAACTCGTAGCTTTGTAGCCGCCAGCTACGAGATTTCTATACAGTAAAATCAGACTTCATAAAAGGCGAAAGTTATCCCTATATATATCCGTATCCGAGTTCCGTACCTCAAAATGATTAAACGGAACCCTTATAGGATCACTTTGTTGTCCGCCTTTATCTCGGGAACGCATCGAGGTATCAAGTTGAAATTAAAACTCTATCATCTGGTATGCGGACCCTTGAAGCTGTGGCCAAATCAAACTTCTGAGTTTACGAAAATAAAAAGATATGGTTGTTTATGTCGCAGAAAACATATATTTCGATGCTCTCAAGGGAATCAAAATTCATAGAGTATTTCCCGTTGACCTAAAATCTTGAAATTTGGCATGGTCTCATAGCACAAGTCCACGAAAAATTCTGAAAACTGTAAATATGTAGTTACGTCACAAAAAAAAACTTTTTTGCGATTCGGAATAATCTTCGTAACTCAATTCGGGAATTGAATTGTTTTCATAGTTAAGTTTGCACGGATCCCTCAGTGCGCGAGTCCGACCCGCAATTGCTCGGTTTTTTTATACCGATTTGATGTCTCATAAAAAATTTACTATTTCTTGAGATTTTTTTTCCGCAATTGTCACACAACTCCATCTAATCTCAAACTAACCAGAGCTTGTGCTATGAGTACTACTGTATGTTTCTAAATACATACATATTATGGATAAATTACATCCAGATACAAAAACAATGATTGTGCTCGTCACACAAACATGTGATGTGAATCGTACCCACGATATAGTAGTCAGGGTCTCTAACCACTAGACCAACAAGCCAGTCCTTTTATCAATTGCTTTCTGAATCATAAGTATTGTTTTTTTTAAATAAAATGCTTCATTCGTATTTTAGACAATTTTACAGTCAATAAATACTTCTGCAAAACAGCATAGCAGTTTGTTGGTAGACGTAGCTTCCGTAGTTATTAAATTATTTTTATTTCAAACATTGTTACACACAAATATCATATTTGATAAAAATTTAGTAACTTCATCTATTTATGTTCATGACGTTCTGTAGCCAGTAAGTGATTTTCTCGTCTGTATGTCGAATATTATAACATCTAAAAATGTAAACGTTTCTGATTAAAACTTGAGTTAATTAATGATTTAAGTTCCATAGAGGCCACCATGTGAGTTGGCAGCCAGCTCTGTGCACCAGCTAGCAAGCGGTCGTATATGGTAATGGTATCATTCCGCGAAGCAATTTGCTAACTTCGCAATACTTTGGCTGTTGAAGATGTCTGCAGGGTCGCCGTTTTGCAGTACAGCTGGAGTATAATGACTGGTACAGGCATACTGCAGGCATATCTATTATAATTTGATGATTTTTGCCAAGACTTTTCTTTGCTAAATATTTCCTATCTGTACTTTCTGTACTCATCTATCTAACAAATTCCATTCGCTAATTGTCGTTCGATTATTTCGTTTTTTTTTCACCGTATCTTTCTTTATTTTTATTTGTATTTAAGAATCTTCTTTTGCCATGATATGTCTCTGAACCACCCTAAGGTCGGCTGGTAGAAAATGCCATTAAGTTCGCCTTTGTACAGTGTTTCAATAGTGCATAAAGTTTTAAACAAATAAATTGCCAGACTTACTTTTTTTAGTCCGGAACCTTCTCAACATCTGTGCATGCACTCACAGTTGCAGCTTGTTTTGTTATTCTCTGATCGGAAAATGGTTATCGCGATCGATAACCGTGGTTATATGTCGGTGGCCACGTGCACCGGTCGTGCAGGCCCGCCCCCTCCCCGCGCCGCAACGTGACAGCCCCGCCACGTGAATTACGCTTTCACGATTAATCTAACCGCTATGGGCTTCTTTCATGCCCAGCTTTGTCGGCCGTCCTTCACCGCCAGCCGTACCGAGCCACTTTTCCCGCAACGTCTTAAGGAAATTTTACAATGTTTTCCTCAATCAAATAATTTACAATTATTATGGCCTGTTTATAACGATATTGTATGACATCAGACTTAATTACTTGGTTACCCAGAAAGGGATTGTAAAAGTGCGCGTTACGGATTGGAACGAGTTGTTAAATGCCTACTATTGGAAGGAATTTGGTACTTTACGATGGTAAACTTAAGATAAATCTGGAATTAGAGTTTTGTTTATATATGTTACTCTTTGTTGCACACTTTAGCTTACCACAGGATAAAAGACCGCGTATTGTTCGCTTATTTTTATAAATGTTATAAAAATAAGCGAACAATAGGCGGTCTTTTAAAGAGTGGTAAACCTATGTGGCATGTGTATCAGATGTTGATCTACCTGTCTAGCCATCTATGTTGATGTCGGCATTCAGTCGATGTCAATAAAAATCTCAAAGTAACATCACCTCGGAGAGATGCGACCACTGGCGGGAGAAGTTTAAACCTCCTGATGATTTTGTGACTTACCATGGCCCACCTGTAAACCTCTAAATAGACTCCGCACCCAAGTTGGGCGCAGCAAAGACCCACAGATGAAATCTCCACAGATGGGGGTTCTCGGACGGTTCCTATCTTCAGCGTTCGCGCGGCGTCTCTCCGCAGACCATGTCCGACCTTCGATCCTGCATCACGTACCCTGTTACCTGTTCACGTTGGGACCTAATGACAGCATCAGCGGACGGCATTGCCATGGCCGAATACTGGGCTAGGCAAGGAATTTAACTAGTTTTGTTTTGTTTAGCGTATGCTAAGAAGAATAAAAATCGTAAAAAAAATTAATACCATGTTTGGCACCCAATAAAGTCTTGAACATCTTTCGGAACTTTAACGCATTTTGGGCGTCAAAATCTACCTATTAATGATGAAGATGCAAACAGTAAACGTTTAGTCAATAAGAAAAAGTAAATAACGCCAGCAAGCGCAAAGTTAGCTTTCAGCAAGTTCACAGGCAGAACCAGAATAGTGAAATACATTAGATGGAATCGGTGTTACGTCATGTGCCTGCCGTGTCAAGCTGTCAAAGTAGCATCGTGATATCCATTTGTGCTGTTGTGTCTAGGAGGTCGGAGCAAGTTGCCCACTCGACGTGGGAAATGTGCTGCATATTTGATGGCTGGCAACCGTCGGCGCGCGCATCAACAATTTACGTCGGCGCTTACCTAACCGAGCCCGAGGCGCTGCTTAACTACTCGACGCCCGAGTCGGCGATCGATGTTGCCGTTTAAATCAGAATTAAGCTTCTCTGATGAAGTGTTCTGCATTGTTTGAGTACAGCTGCTCCTTGGGGACACTCGCTTGCAATATTCAAGGCGTGTGATTAATCACGCCGCCCACTGTCGAAAGCCTGTCTGGTAAACGTTTAATTTTGATCGTTGTTAATTTCACGAGAGGGTTGCGCCGATTAAATAGAGGGAATCGATCCACAAGTCGTTGATTGAGATGTTCGGTGGGAAGTTTACTTATGGTGTTATGATATGCCCCAACCTCCCGCGCCAGTGACGCCCGACCGACACCACGTGGCCTGCATTCACAATAGGATTTCAGAACATGTCGAGAATTATTTACGAGATTAAGTGAAATCTATCACCGTCAACTTGTAATCCTCTAAGAAGTCATAATGTATGTGTATTATAATACTAAAGCAGCTCAGCTTGTTGGATCAACTCATAAATTTGAAGGAAATTAAAAACGAAATGAGAGTCTACAAAATATCTATAAGGCAATTTCAATTAGATTTATAACGACTGTATACTTCAATGACAAATTAATGAATCATTCACAGTTTAAAAGCCATAATGACTTTATTAAAAATCTTTGTATTTAATATTATTCAGACGTGAGCCAATTCTTCTTCTTCTTAGACTGTTATTATCTTAATTTTAGTTTATTACCATTGTGATTTGAAAATAGCAACACATGAAATAACTATCGCGTGTGACCAAAAAATAATCTCGTCGGATTAGTCCGACGAGTGTTTTCGTGTCCTGTTTGTCAGTGTCGTGTATTTGCGACTGGGTACAATTCCCGTAGGCGACAAAAGAGCTGACGAGACGTAGTATTTGGTCGAGGAAGTGCGACCCTGGCAGAATAAATGCGACAATATTTGTCGGATATAACCGACGTAGGTGGTTAAAAGATTAATAAAAGTCCTAGCACAAATCGATGCACCACGCAAATCGTATCTAAATAAACATTTCGATGTTAATGACAAACGATATTGTTTTCGAGAAACAATTTTATGACCTTCATTATTATATTGCGTTGCTTCGAGTGAGAGCAGAAATTTGAATAAAACTCGTAACGAGAATTTCGTCAGTGTACTGAGTGTGACACTGGTTTTAGTTGATAGTGATGTGCCAACAATTTTAGGCCGAATTACTAATTACTGTATATTCCGCGTTTGGCAAACGCTCATTATTAAGTGCACTGCATTGTCATCGCTGAGCAGTATTGACGCAGTTAATTCTGTATAAACTGAAACGTTGTTGGTTGTAACACTTTTAGATTATACTTGACTTGTATAATGTAAAATAGATATTATTACCACATAGTACAAAAAAAAGTTATAACATAAGCATGGGTATTATCGTGACAACTAAAATACAACTCGTGATGTCTCTGCGGATGCCCCTTAAATTAATGAGAAAAAATTTAAAGTCTGTGATAAGACCTATACCAATGTTTGGATCAGAATGTTGCGCTGCGAATTTTGGCTATGAACTATTGGATTTTACAAAGTTACATATTATATCTTCTCCGTCCTCGGACACTGTAAAACCAGCCCATAGAGTTGTAATTCTAAGTATTGCTGTATTAGCACAGGAGGAGGCTGCACGTGCATGCGTGAGGGAGCGGCCCTCACGCCTCAGCTGTCGGGATCCCGATTTCTGGCAACCGTAGGTGCGGGCTTGCGGACGGTGAGCAATGGGTAGCTCGCCGTCCGACCGTCCGGTAATCGTCCGGACCGAGCCCAAGGTGTCGACGGTGCGTATTGTACCACGCGCGCCTCAAGGAGATGTCGGCAAAGCGTAGGGGCCCAGCAGGGTCGAAGAAGCCTTCTGGGGCCACGGGTAGTGTGAAAGTGAAGTTCCCGGCCCTGGAACGAAGGCACAGAAGGAACAGGAGTGGGTTTTTAGCGGGAGATGACATTGGATGATTTTCTCAACTAAAAAAAAATATGTACACTACTGACTTAAGACTTTACAAACTATTGAAACTACTTTTTATAAAAGCTAGTTAAGGTTATTTAAAGTTTTAATGAGAATTGCTTACAAAGATTTATTTCATTGCTAGTAGTTGCGGTAGGTTCAGAATTTCTGATTTCCGGACTCAGTTCTTGATGGACCATTGTACGTGGGTCTTGGCTGCCTTCATTTTAATCAGCTCGTCTCTCTCAAAAAGCAGATGCATCTCAGTTTACTCACACTATTTGCACTATATCAAAACTAAGCGTCATGAAGCTGTAGACGTTGACCTTATTTAGGCTTTGTTCTAAATGTTTTTATTTATTCAGTCATTATTCTTTATAATCAATGTATATATAATTCTTCTGTACGTGTCTTGGTCCTAATTCCTCTTAAACAGTTTGACCGATTTGGATGTAATTTTGTGTGTATGTTTGAATGGGTCTCTGGATAGTTTGAAAATACAATTGAACTCGATAGGTGGCCCTGCAATCGGTTTCTCTATTTTTTTTTCTGACGAAAAGCAGCTGGCTTTTCGTCGGACAACACAACGTTTCTCAGGACCGCTAGTATTTTAATAAAATAATTTTGGTATGTAATATTCTTGTTTATAAGTCTACAATTAATGTCTTTCGTCATTTCATCCATCAAAAGTTTAAAACAGCGGTTCGATTCAGGACGGATGAAATGATAACAGGCCAATGGAACAACTTGAGACCCACGGATGCCCCTTAAGTTAACGGGAAAAATTGCCAAGGCCGTGATAAGACCTGTACCACTGTATGGATCAGAATGTTGGGCTGTGAATAAGACGGATAATAAAAAAACATTACATGTGGCGGAGATGGTTATGTTGAAATGAATGTGTGGAGTGACGAGAATAGATAAAGAAAGGAATGAGTATAATGATAGAAAAGTTGAAAATATATCTTTTGTGTTGGTATGGACAGGGAGAGGGAGGTAGAATAAAAGATTGTGTGAGGAGTGATATGAAAGAAAAGGGAGTCATTGATAGCGTGACGTTAACGAGAAATATGAAAGAAAAAGTAGTCAGTGATAGCGTGATGGTTCGTGATGTGATTGCGTCAGAAATGTGGATATCCGCAGGAGAACCAAGGTTACGGACATAGCCCGAAGAATCGCCAAACTTAAGTGGCAGTGGGCAGGGCACATTGCTCGCAGAACAGATGGTCGATGGGGACGAAAGGTTCTGGAATGGCGACCACGTACCGGAAAACGCAGCGTTGGAAGGCCTCCCACAAGGTGGACCGATGACCTGGTGAGAGTCGCGGGAATTCGATGGATGCGAGACGCACAGGACCGGTCGTTGTGGCGGCATTTGGGGGAGGCCTATGTCCAACAGTGGACGTCTTTCGGCTGAAATGATGATGATGAGGATGATAGCGTGATGGTTGACAGGGCAGAATGAAATAAAAAGTGGGTGGGGGGGCCGTCTCCAAGTAACATAGGACAAGAGCAGCAAAATGTTGATATACCTATATGCACTTAAACGTTTAAAGACACAATATTTAGTTCATCATGAACCCATCTCTTCTAATAACTGGTAAGGTATTTCACAAAGACAGTTACCGTACTTTTGTTTATAATTAATTCAGTCAAGTTTCAGCTTAGAGGCGCCTCGTCTCGTCTCGAGGACCCGAAGTACGGGTTTGACTTATTTATTCACTTTCAACGTATATTTCACGTAACTTTTACTTTCGCACACTTTCTTGAACAGTCTCGAAATTATGACAGCCTTGATGTTGCTCGCAGAACAGATGGCCGTTGGGGCCGAAAGGTTCTGGAGTGGCGACCGCGTACCGGAAGACGCAGTGTTGGAAGGCACCCTACAAGGTGGACCGATGACCTGGTGAAGGTTGTGGGAATACGATGGATGCGAGACGCACAGGACCGTTCATTGTGGCGACATTTGAGGAAGGTCCAGCAGTGGACGTCTATCGGCTGAAATGATGATGATGATGTCGCTAGTGAGACTGGTGAGCTTGTGGTATGGTAGTTCGATTCTCGAGTTAGATAAAGTGTCTGTTGGAGTATTTTGCCGTTGACGATCCCACAAAAGTTTTGCAGGTTGTGAATGATTAACACCAAACCACTACTAGTAAGTCAAAATGTTTATTTGTTTCCGATTACGTTGTGTTTAGCATTATTGGCTCGTACCGTGTCATTTTCTTCAATAGAATTTTTTTAGTAGCCGCCTGAAATTTAAATTAGTGCTCGGTTACTGAAAAGAACCTATTTCCCATTTTATATAGTTTAAACAACGCCGGTGAAATGTTGGTACACGTATCCTTTTTTAAAATACAGGCGTGATACTTAGTTTATGATTAAAGGGGGTCGCGTTTTCTTATCAATTCTTGCATAAGTTGTTCCTTACTCGGTCGGTAGATATCGTTTGAGATAATGTTAGGATACAGCTTGCAGTCCCGGTATCACGAGATAAGTTTACATGTATTGGGATCTGGCAAGACTTGACATCCTTAAAACTATGTAGGTACCTAAAGGTACATAGTTTAAGGATGTCAAGAAAATCATGACAAAACAAAGCGAGTTGTAAAGTTATATCATATCATTTTATACGAGTTTCTGCATGTCTCTCGCAAACGGAAATAAAATAATGACAGTTTGCAGAAAAGGAAACCAGAATATGAATTCGATTTACGCGGCCATTGCATCTGTCTTGTAGAAAGTAACCGTTTGGATAGTGGAGTTAACAAATTGTTACAAATGGTGGCGTGGGCCGGGGTTGGCTCGACGGGCGGAACCGGCGCACAATAACATGTGCCGGCGGCGGCGGCGGCGCTATTCAGCCGAGAGGCTGCGGATGCGGCCCGGCGCGGCCCGACGTCGTCGCGAGCCCTTTCCCCCAGCCGCGTACCGGCTGCAGGCTCCAGGCGTAGCGTAGCAATATTTTTCCTCCCTCAATTTCAATATCGTAGCCGAGTATTTTAAAAATAATGACTTCCTCGCATGGAGCATTTCAACTTTATTTCACCAAGTTTTGCGCTTAGCTAAACAAAGATTTGAATAACAATACACGTTCAAGTATTTAAACAAATAACGACGCGTCTTTGTTTGCATTTCACTTAAATATTGTCTAGACGTATTCAATAATGATTTATGTGATATTGGGCTGAGGAAAATCAATGTAGCATAAAGATAAAATTTACAGTATGTAAAGGTAATTAAGATCTTTACCGCGCCCATTAACAAGATCGATCTCAATGAGTAACTAATACTGTTCATTTGATATTCCGAAAAACTGGTACGTTGTAATGTCAAACTCAGGATTGAGTTCATTAATTTTAAGAAAGAAAAACTTTTTGTTTTTCCTCAAATAATAGAACGAGGCCTTTTCTCAAACTCAAGGCTATTTATTTTCTATTGAACTAACTGTGAAGAAAATATCCGTGAGACACAACTTCATTTTGGGTTGCGATTGTAGAAAAGAGCTTAATTTTGTTATTTTATACTTATTGTGAGGTGCATCAGTTAATGTTTTAGTTCAATTTAATTTCACCATAGATAACGTAAAACTAAATGAAAAAGACGTATAGCAACAATTCGCACACCTTGGATATCCTCCAAAAACAAGTAGGAGTTGGTTGGCACGGGCAGCGATAAAGGACGGATACAAATACATGTTTTGTTTTAAACGGCTTATCTTAGTTCCGAGTGGTTCCGACTACTTCCGACTGCTTCCGAGGCGGCGCGGCGCAGGTAGCGGAAACAAAATGTCTGATCAACCGAGGCCGGGATAACGCGATAAGAGGATTACTCCACGCCAGGAGGCTACTGTTTGTTTGCTGTCTGTTTATTTTGTTAATTTTGCTCTTTATTCTGAAATGCTTGCTATTAATTTACGTCTATTTGACTCAATTGAGCGCATTCTCAGTTTTGAAGTTGTCTTCAATCCTTCTTATTTATAATTAGTCTGTCTCTATGCACATATCGTCAATTTGTATATTGTATTAGCGATCTGCCCTAGCTTCCCACACGTATTAGAAATCTTTGTAATTCTCGGCTTTTTACTATTAAATTAGGCATGTGTATATTTAAACCTTCCTCAAGGATCACTCTGTCTAATAGTGGAAACTGCATGAAAATCTGATCAGTAGTTTTTGATTTTATTACGTTCATACAGATAGAGAGGCTCGGTGGGGTTTTATTATATGTAAGGATATTGACGGTTGTCAAACTAAACTAAGTCGTTTATAGTGTATATATTAACAAGCTACTCGATAGAAATTACATTCATCCAATAAGAATGAAATTTAGTACTTACCTATATTTGTAAATTTTTTGCCACAGAGGTAGCAGGATAAGAAATGCCCTTGGGTGACAAACGGTTACTGTCACGCACCCTATCGCCAGATTTTCTCAAACTGTTCTTATTTTAGTAAGCATAGTTTGAGGAAAATTGGCAATTGGGATCAGTGCGTGTAAACTGATAAAGCCGTTCATAAGTTTAAAAAAAAAATACAACCGATTTCATTCAAACTGTCAGCCAGTTTCAATTAAATTAAACGTTGCGACTAAATAGTCGAGTTAATTTTATTTATTAATTGAGGCAGTTTTTGTTAGGAATAAGTAATATTTTTTTTTATCTCTTAACTGCCAGTGGCTTATTTCAGTTTATATTTTATAAATACTCTTCTTTTTTTTCATTGTTTATTTACATTGTGCTCACTTAATAAAAGCGATAAGAAATATATAACCAAGATTTTTTGAACCCATAAATTATGATTTAAAAGAGTTTCCATGGAGTTTCTTGAACGTTCTCCGTAGAGATCTACGCTTTGGAATGTGCAATTTAACTTCACTTTATTGACTGGCCGACATTTTGACAATTCAAAAGTGTCTGTAAATGGTAAAGGATATTGATATTGTTTGTATCAAGTGCTGCCCAGGAATTAGAGTAGTTCCAGTAGTATCGTAGCATTAATTTGAACTAAATATATATGTATATAAAAGAATTGGTCCCAGGAAAACCAAATAAAAATTTGGTTTTTAATAAATGTTCAGGTTCATGATCAGGTTTCTTGTATCAAACCCGTTCGAATTTGTGTTTAAGGATAGTGTATAGTCTACTGTAGCCGAATATTCCTCAAGTTAGCTTCAATCTTATCCTTGGTGGCAAAAAACTTGTTGTTTTGGCGGAAATAGTATTTTTAGATACTTATTTATAACTTTTTCGATTGAAAATAGCAGTGGGGTGCTCATATTAAAACTCTCTTAGATAGATTTAGCTCGGCTGCATAATATGCAGAAAGAAAAATAGAGGAATTGACAGATAGGTATAGCCACAGCTATTTACTATGCTTATTTTCACAGCATTATAGTTTATGGCATATTGTTCTGCAGCTGATGTAGAATTAATTTTCGTATCGCAAAAGAGAGTAATCCGGGCTGTTTATAAAATAGATATACTGACTCTGTCTTTACTTTTTATTTTAGAATGTGTTTTGTATGTTCGCAAAAACTTAGGAATTTTCAAATAAAAGCGATTTTTATTGTATAAATACGCTGTAGAAATTGTAATACCCCAATTGAGACTAACTGAGAACAGCAAGGTATTCATTATAAATAGCGTACGCTTTTATAACAAGCCACCAAAATCGGTTGCAGAACTTAGTGAGGGAAAGATCAAAACTCACATCATTACCAAGAAAGTGTATTACAAGATCGAAGACTACGTTGAAGACACACTTGTTTGGCCAATGACTGCTTCTGAACATTGGCTTCCCTGGTAGTTCATTGACTGTATTATCGGGTAAACGTCTATTAACTACTCCATCTTTGTTTAAATTTAATTATTTATTTTTGGCAGTGAATTGAAATGACAGTGCTTTTGCAATGTTTTTTTTACATTATTTAGACCTCACCCACCTTAACTTCATTAGGGATTTATTAATGTAGGTTTAATGATAGGTATTTTTTATCTTCTTTAAAGTATTTTTCGGCTTTTAAGTACAACGTTGATTAGTCTACACTGTCCTTTCATATTTATTAATATTGTAATATGCATAAGTTTTTTTTTAAAGAGTTACCATGGAGTTTCTTGGCGGTTTTTCTTCATAAAAAAACACTAGTTAGAATAGTGCACTAGCTTGTGACGTTTTACAAGTGTCCTTGTAAGCTTATGTGTAATAAAATATTCTGAAATAAAATATACTATTACTGTAACAGTCGCTGCTACAAGTATTACTAGTACAGGTATATCACTGATACTTCTGTCATGCATTGATTTATGAATGTAATGATCATTAATGTTGACTTTTTGATAAATGATACATAAAAAGTACGGCACAGTTGGCGCAGTGGTTGGGTAATTGACTGTTAAACTGCGTGTCAGGGGTTTGTTTCCCACACGGAATAAATATTTGTATGGCCTACAGATAGGTATTTTGGGTCTGGGTATCTTGTATATGTGAGTTTACATGTTTGTGAACACACCCATATACACGAGTAATTCCTGGTGTAGTGCAAAGTCAGTAATCAATCAGTTACACTGAATACAATTGTTAAGTTTTTTCTCGTAAATAAATAATTCATAACAAAACATTTTTTTTACTCTTTACTCCTGGGACAGATTTTGGAGCTTCAGTTTACTAATTGGTGTTGGCCTAAGGAACAAAATGCATTATGTATTCATTCTGAGCAGCTCTTGGTTCAACTCCCATGAAAAGATTGGCAATGACCCTTTCAGTGTAATTGATTACAAATCATATATTATAGTCAGTAATCAAGTACGCTTAAACAATTATTAACCTACTTTTCGAAAACAAATAACTCAGAATAAAAAAAAATCTTGACTCCTGTGACATATTTTGGAGCACTTCAGTTTACTGATTGGTGTTGGCCTGAGGAACAAAATGTGCTGCAAAACTAGGTGTGCATTTTGGGCAGCACTTGTTTGAAAATGTCCTTTGAAATAAAAGTTTTTGATTTAATTTGAGATTGTTTTTTATGCTATTGTATCAAATTTCATCTTTTGCAAAAGATCGATACAGTAAAATCTGTATTTCGTGCCTAGATTCTGGATTCTTAATTTATCTAACTAAATTTAAAACATTATTTGTTTAAAAATGTCACCTTCTGCAAACGATGTACACAATAAGGTCTATATCTTATGTTTCTAATATGGACATGAAATACCTTATTGTGTTCTCCAGCTGACCATAAAATGCTATAAGTTGCCAAATCCTAAGCTAGTCAATAAAAATAACAATCTCCACGTTCTTTTCAAGTCAGTGATTAACTTCTTTTTGAGCTCAGTAGGCGGGTTTTTTTTGAGGTGGGAAATCATCCAATGACTTACTAGACTAGACTTACTCGCTCTAGGGAGCAGCGAGAGGGCTTGTCAGACCTGTGTCCTTCCGTGGTCCTAGAGGACCACAAGTTTCCATTTCAGGAATTCCCAGCGGCCCTTGCAGGCTGGGCCTCTACGTTTTGCGGACATCTTTTTGAGGTGCGCATCGAAAACTAAGTGCCGTCTACGACTAAGGCTCGGTCCAGATGGTTACCGGATGGCCGGATGACGAGCCGCCCATTGCTGGTCGTTCGCAAGTCGGTGGCCAGTAGTCGTCCTTCGACTTGGTCTCCTATAGCGGTGACTAGAATGTGAAGGTGTCCATTCCCTAACGCGTGCGGTCGCCTCCTTCGCTAGCATTATTGCTTCACAGAAGGAGGCGACTGCTTCCCGTTCCCCCTCACTCCGGATCATGTCCTGAACCAGGGCCAGGTGCGAAAGGTTGCCACAGCCGATCACTTTTAATTAAAATTAAAAAGATGTGTATACAGTTTGTACTACAATAACAACACTATTTATAACTATGCTTTACAACTCCTTTTAGTTTGTAAATAAAACATGCTTTGCTTTTAGTTAATTAAATTTAGGTTGTCTAATGTAGTGAATTTAATTGAAGGTTCTCAGTACAAACTTAAAATTTGACAGGTAGGTTTTTTATAAGGTGTAGACGTCTGCTAAGAACGGATTTTACGTAACTCCGTCCCTAAAGGGGTAAAACGGGGGTTGGAAGTTTGTATGGAGAAACCAATTATCACGCGGGCGAAACCGTTGGCAAAAGCTAGTAAACGTTATTCTATTCTACAATAAAAGAAGTGTATTCGATGAACTCTGGCACCCGATGTAAGATTTAACTTGTGTTTAGGGCGCCAGCGTCCTTGCCTATTTTTTGAACATAATATAGCAGTAGTTATAAGACGAGCACAGTATATTTATAATTTTACTAGCTGTTTTCAGCGGCCGCGCCCACGTGAAAGTAGGAAATTGTGCCAAAGGAACATACTTCCGGGCTATCCTAGGTGCTACTCCAGAACATGGTCGCCGTTCGAGCGTGAAGAAGTAACTAATATGCACAATTTATAAACTTTCGCCTTTATAATATTAGTCTGATTAAAGTATACTATCGGTGGCACTCATTAAAGTACGACTCATTAATGACGACCACTTTCGGAAAATAAAACGCAAAAGTCTTAGAACGCAAAGGGCAACTGAAGCTCACAGATGTGGTTATAGTCAGTAAGAGTCTGACACGCTCTTTCGTTCCACCCAAAGCGGTTCCCACCTTAAAAAATCGGATTTTTTTTTTTGAGACTGCGGTCTTCCATCAGGTGAGATAATTGTCATGCGCAAGCATATTTATAATATCTATACATATACTAAATCTGTATAAGTTTTATGTTGTGCGCGCATCACGTAAAATATACGAAATTAATGTACATAACTTTGACACTTTCAAATTATGTGTAACTTGATATATTATCTAAGCTTTGTTTCATTGCAATCGGTTAACTATATCAAAAGATATTATATTCATTTGTTAGGCGGTACGAAGTAAGCCTGGCTAATAAAAAAAAAAAAAAAAAGACAAAGTTTCATCTCTAAAATGTCCGTTAAAAGAGTTATCCTCCTATAAAATAAGATTTTAAATTGATACATTCCTTAGCAGCCCGCGAGCCTAGTAACCTAGCTGTTTGGCGGGACCATTAATGGTGGCCCACATTATGAGCGGAGCATGATTTGATAACCGTGAGTCGACACTTGTCCGGCCGCCTCATCCATCAGCCATGTCTACTATAATTCCTGCTAATACATTACACACCTTTAGGTATAAATATTTTTTACTTTGTTGGCCTATGTTATTCAATTTTCGTCGAGCTGGCTGTTTAGTAAAGTTACAGTGATGTGTTGCAGACTAAAGCCCCAAACTAGATTAATTTAGTCACAGGTCAACTTATAAACATTATATATAAAGATTTAGCTCAGAAAACTCCGGATTTTTTCGTGTAGGACACACTAGGAAAATCTCCAGACCCGGAAAACTTCCAAGTCGTCGACGCGCCTTAAGATGTCAGCAACTGTAGGGGCCCAGCAAGGTCGAAGCCTACTGGGGCTAAAGGTCTGATTCTGAAAGGAAGACTCGGCCCCGGTACCAAAGGCAACGAAGGAACATGAGTGGGTTTTTAATAAGTAAAAGTCTGACACTAACTCCCGCTCCGCCCAAGAGCTGGGGATGTCATAAGATGATTGTCCCACCGAAAAAAAAAGGATAACTTATCTGTAAACCGGACAATTATTTTTTCCGTGCGGGACTCGAACCCGCGACACGCAGCACAATTACTTGTTTTGTTGCATTTTTTTACTGTTATTGTAACTATGATTAGAATTGATAAATTTTCCAATTATCTTTTAAATTTTATGTAACAGAATAATTTATGGTATTTGACCATTGAGTACGATGATCATAACTCGTGGTAGAGCTCCCAGCTCATATTTATACCATATCTTTAAATCTCGGAATGGAGAGGTAAATACTTTACTCAAGACATACGGACTGCCCCACTTTCAAACTAAGATTCCCCATAGGTATCGTAAATATCCGAAACTCGGTCTTCGATATTTTTATATGGTTTTCAACAATCTATGTTGATATTTACCTTAAAACATCTATCTATTCTTTTGTTTTCTTTTTCCAGCAGAAGCTCAAAGCTATTAGTTTACCAACACTGATTATTCCCGTTAAACCTGTAAGTTTTTGCATAACTTAGTGTGAGGTTAAGTTCTGCATAATTTCTTTCGTAGAATTGTGTAGTTTTCATATAAACAACTTTTTATTGAGAATGTTCTGAGAATAGTGTTCGTGACTGGATTTAATGCGGGTTAAGCTTTTTTTTAATAGCCTATTTTGTGTGTCACTGCTATAAATAGTATTTATTTTGAAAATAGGTTTTAAAAAACACTTTTACACATCTTTTTTTTTCGTCGGTTTAAACCAGATGAGGTCAGAGGTTCCTAGCTGACTACCCTGAGAAGAAACACCGAAACAAACTCAGCTTGCTTCACTTGTTGGGCAAAGGCCTCCCTTTTCCCATGGGGAGGCTAGAGATCGCCCTAGGCCTAGGCCTCTATTCTAACCAAGTTTGCCTCGCGAACATGATCATCACACCACACTTACCGCGGTCGACCTCGACAGCGTCGACCTCCCCTCAAGCGTCCAGTGAGTGACAATTCTCGCCCATCTGTCCGGGTACAGAATATGTTTAATTAATGACTGAGTAGTGATATAGTTAAATATCTACACGTAGACGTAATGATGTTGATATGATCTGAACTGTCAGCAATAAGGCTGTATCAAACGCCTGTAGATGTCGCTTAAGACCATAATCATTGTATTTATTATCAGAAATCCTACCATAATGAATGGGCAGCCAGTGCCAAGTATGTGTCAGTGATGGTAATAGAACCTTATCACTATGAGTTTGGTGTAGTGTCTACTTATGTAGACTCTACATCAAACTCGTGTCGTAACTCGTTCGTATCTCGGGAACGCATGAAGGTATCAAGTTGAAATTAAAACCATATACTCAAGTCTACGGTTTCTTGCAGCTGTAAAAATATCAAACTTCTGAGTTAACGAAAAAAAAAAGATACGGCCGTTTATGTCGCAAAAAATGTATATTTTGACACTCTTAAGGAAATCAAAATTCATAGGGTAGGTACTTCCCGTTGACATAGAATCCTGAAATTTGGCATGAAGCAAGTTTCCATAACACAAGTACAGGGAAAAATCTAAAAACAGAAAATTTGTAATTACGTCACAAAACAAAACTTTTTTTGCGATTCGGAAAAATCTTCGTAACTCTATTCAGGAATTGAACTGTTCATAAGTAAGTTTATACGGAACCCTCAGTACGCGAGTCCGACTCGCACTTGCCCAGTTTTTTATTTCAAACCAGTAGTTCATGGGATTAGCACGCATTCTCATAAACACACTCTTCAGCTTTATAATGTACATATTGGTAGATAGATACCAGAGTAACCATTTCACAAAGAATCTGTTTTAGACTTTATATATATTTTATATAGGTAGACTATATATTCAGTAGACTTTCAAAGCCAACCCATCACCGATTACTATAAGACACTATCAGCTTAAGGCTCTATTTCAAATACCCAAACACTGCTACCACCTAAATCATGATAAAGCATTTCAGTCGACCCCATCGTAATACACTGGCGTGAGAGTTATGTGTATACAGTCGGAGACACTGCCTATTAGTTCGTAATGTATTTATCATAGCGAGTGAGTCATCTATTGCTATTGGCCGGCAGTGTACCATATAGATGCGGCTGTTAATCGGCTTGCGAGGTCACTGGGCCGATAACCGTACTGACTTGTAGGAACAGCTATTAATCGCTAATGCTTTCATGATAAAATAATATTCTTGTTCTCTTGTATTGCCTTAATTTATGTGTGAAAAACTTAATGTGACTAGCGAACCGCCCCAGCTTCGCACAGATGTTAGAAAGCTTTGAAAATCAACTTTTCATTACAATAATGTGCCTGCGTTATACACTTAAACCTTCCTCATGAATTACTCTGTCTATTAGTGGAAATCGCATGAAAATTAATTTATTAGTTTTTTAAATATTGACCATTTTTCAGAAAAACATCGTAAGCGGCATTTTGCTTTTTTGCAGGAATAGGTTTTCTATTCTGTAATTAAAAAGTATATTTATGATAATATTATTCTACAAAAAAGTTATTTCAATCTTAAAACTACCGATCTAATAGAATTTGATTATAGATGTATGAAAATATCTATATTTTCGTAAATCTATACATAAATAAAAATTAAATCCTATATCCCTTGGTCACGGCATCACGCGTGAACGGCTGGATCAATTTCGAACATTATTATGGGCTGTGTTTTTTTTGTTAGGAAAAAATCTTATGAGAGAAAAAAATTAAAAAAGTTGCGTATAAATTTAGAAAATTTCAGAAAACTATTTGGCTAAGCTATTGAGCGGGACCGCAGGGCTCTGGCGATGAGAGCTAATATGCTATAGTCCGCAGATTCGCGCGATGCACGAGAGAAGCGAAAGTTAAGCTATTCAAATCTTGCCAGTCCTTCTACTCAAGCAGTCTGTCGGCACTCAGTACAATAACAATGCATTCAGGATGTTGTTGGGACTGCCGTGGTGGTGCAGCGCCTTTGGGATGTATGCTGAAGCGCGCACTGATGGTTTCAAGGTCATTATTCACAAAAAAATAGCTTCCCTGCTGGCCCGTAAAATTGAGGAGCAACAACAGCATTCTGAGCGCAATAGCTGTACGTTTTGACCATCCTTTTCATGTCATGTCTTGTCTAGGTATGGTTAGTCATGGTAAATAAAATTTCTATGGGACTATAAAACTCGATATAAAGTTATAATTATTATTTATTATAATCTTCGCGCGTTTGACAGTTCATGCGGTTGATGGTGCGTTTACACGTGGGCCCAGACTCGGTCAATCGCCATTGTTTAAACGGGGTTTCCCTGTTTACACAATGGCTAGGGATGGCGATTGGCCGAGTCTGGGCGCACGTGTAAACGGGGCATGACAGTTCATAGCTAAGACAACATCTGCCGGGTCAGCTAGTATATATTAACTATGTAAAAGTATACCCATTCTTGCAAAAAACACAAATCACGATGTTCTTCATAAAAAGGCTCGATTTTTAAGAATAGCTAATATGGTAAAGATATTTGACAGCAAGCTTGATAAGTTGTAGCGAAGCTGGCAATTAAAGCACTTGATATGTCACGGAAAATTGCAAACGCCGTGAGATTGTACTTACTTACCTTGAATATCGCAACTAACTGTAAACATTTTTTTCTAAAAAAGAAATGGTTATGTTGGAAACTTGAATGCGATGTATCGTATACAAAAAGATTTTTTGCATAATATGTCGACAAATTATAATCCAATAAAGATTTATTACAATCAAAAGAGATAGGTAAACATCACTTGGGTTACTTCGATTGGTGTATCTGTAAAAAAAAATAACTGAAAAGAAAAATAAACGATTAGTGCAAAAATGTAGAAATCAATTTAATTACTAAAACATTGAAATTACTTCTTAATCGATACACACATAAAATAAAACAAATAATAAATTCTAATACCTAAGATATCGACTGTAACAGTAATGCTAAGGTAAGAAATAAATATAATGATTTTAGCCTAGATTATTTAATAGGTCCCAAATGTTGGAGTTGATATGTTCCGTTTTAGAATTTAATATTTGTTTTATTTTATGTGTGTATCTTTTTAGGGTTCCGTAGTCAACTAGGAACCTTTATAGTTTCGCCATGTCTGTCTATCTGTCTGTCCGTCCATTCGCGGATAAATAATCTCAGTGACCGTTAGCTCTAGAACGCTGAAATTTGGTACCAATATGTATATCAATCACACCGACAAAGTTGTAAAATAAAAAGTGGAAAAAATGTTTTATTTGGGAGGGATCCACACGTAAAGTGGAGAGTTAATTTTTTTTTTTCATTTCTACCCTAACGTGTGATATAACGTTAGATAGGTATTTAAAAATTAATAGGAGTTTACTGAAATCATTTTTTGATAATGTTAATATTTTCGGAAATAATCGCTCCTAAAGTAAAAAAAAATGTGTTACCTCTAACTTTGAACCATAAGTTTAGAAAACATGAAAAAAAAAAACTCAAAAGTAAAACTTTATAAAGACCTTCTAGGAAAATTATTTTGAACTTGATGGGTTGAACAATTTTTGAAAAGTTGTACAAAATAATTTCTGAACTAAGTTTGTAATTTAATCATATATGCAAGCATTTTGTTTAACTTAATTTACATATTTTATTATCCTGAACGTATCTTCTTTCAAATAAAAAAAGATTTATTAAAATCGGTTCAAGCAATCCAAAATTACCAACGAAAACCCTACATACCCACATAACCCGTCTAGTTTGTATAAATTAGTAACCCAATTTCCCGAGAGATGGCGCTGTACTTTGGGCTACTTCGCGCTGTTAAGATTTTTCCTGAGTTGATGGGGTCGAGACGGGTATGAGCACGGTATTATGTTGTCGAATTGTTCGGTTAGTCTCTCGTTAGCATTGGTCGTATTTGTTCTTGCTCGTTGTCTGTCGTTCATTAACTCTTAAGTGGTGACACTTATCGTGAATAACGGGAAACTACGGAACCATACACTGAGCGTGGCCCGACATGATCATGGCCGGTTTTTTATTTTTTGCTTTTTACTATAGCGTTTCATAGTTATCATGTTGGTTTTTTTAACGCCACCTGTCTAAGAACACTTGGGTTATTAAGACGTCTTAATTATATAAATCCGTACAGCGGTTTGTAAGATATAAGGTAACAAAGAATATTACATACATACATACAAAATACGCACGTAAAAAACATAACACTTCTTTGGAGTCGGGTAAAAAGCCTCACTAGCAAATTACACTAATCAGTTCTTTTTTCTTTGTCCAAATTTTAAGCTAATCATTTCACGACAACATAATAAATTTTTGTAGGATATCTCGCAACAAAAAGAAAAATTGTACCGGAAAGGTCGAATTAAATGGCTCTATTAATTTACTGCAACCTTTCCGCTTTAGGAGGAAAATAGTCAAGAAATATCAGTTCTATATTATATCTCCGCTCTAGTACGGGCTTCTCTTTAGTTGAAGTTGAAGATAAAAAGTAAGATTATAAGCTGCAGGTTTGTACGAAAGAGTTACCGTGACTCTGAAACGCAAAGGGCAACTGAAGGATCACAGGTGGGTTTTAGTCGGTAAAAGTCTGACACTCCCTCTTACTCTCGGAGCGAGAAAAGCTTTTTGATGATATTCCACCTCAAAAGAAATGTAGTGGTAACATGTCAATTAAAATTAAATTGTACGGTACGGTTTTTTTTTATTTTGGTGGGAAATCATTGAATGAATTTTCTCGCCTTGGGCGGAGCGTGAGGGCGTGTCAGACTTTTACTGAATAAACCTACTAATGTTCCTTATATGCCTTAGTTCCAGGGCCCCGGGGTTAATTTTCACTACGGTTGCTGGAAATCGGGATCGGGATCCCGGCGGCTGGGGCGTGAGGGCCGTTCTCTCACTCGTGCGGCCGCCTTCTTCGCTAGTATTACTGCTTCGGAGGCGACAGCCTGCCATTTCTCTTCGGTCCGGACAAATTGACGGTACGATTGGCGCAGTGGTTCGTCCCGCCATGTCTTTCGTAGTATGCCGAGACCCCGTCTCGCGACGTAATTTAAGAAATAATTAAGTTCGAAAATTGGTCCTCCGGTTATAAGGACAGGTTTGCTACAATCTAGCGTATCATGTAACCAATGTTTCACCATCTTTGATTTTTTTGACAGCTTTTTAGTTATTGTTACCAGATGAATAGTAAACCATTTTGTTTTTATGAAAAGTATCTATTAAAAAAAAGTGTCTGTGTGATGGTGTGCATTTGTGTGGAAAAAACTTCATTAAACACATGATTGGCCATTTAATTTTACATCACAAAGATATCATCTCTATTACTAATACTATTATTGTAAAGAGAAAATATTTGTATTTCTGTTTTTAAATGAATAAACTCAAAAATTACTCGATCGATTTTAAAATTCTTTCTCCAGTGATTTTCCATTATCACTGAGTGACATATGTATAATATATATTTTTTACTATCATGCAAGCGAAGTCGCTGGCAGAAGCTAGTGTTACATCATTAGAGAAAACAAATATTCTAGAAATTATCAATTTAAAAAATAATCAAATCACGTTTTTTTTTTTTTTTTATTGTGTGGGAAAATCAAAATCATCCTAATGACATCCCCGCTCTTGGGCGGAGCGGGAGATAGTGTCAGACTCTTACTGACTAAAAACCCACTCCTGTTCCTTCGTTGCCTTCGTCCCAGGGCCCCGGGTTCCGCTTTCACACTACCCGTGGCCCCAGTAGGCTTCGACCCTGCTGGGCCCCTACGATTTGCTGACATCTCACGTAGCATTTCCTAGCACTAACTCTGTACCTAACTTGAACGTGTATAGCACATAGCACCAAGATTCATCATATACAAAATACTGTTGAGCTTTACGATACTGACAAATGCTTGCACTGACTGGACAGGTCCACTCAAATCTGTATGGTTCTTTCTTCAAAAGACCACCTCAGACAAATCTGCACTGTTCTCATGTGATTTGACCATTACATATTAACTGTATGGACTTTAAAAGAGACTTTGACCCCTGAGTTTGTTTCGGTGTTTCTTCTCAGGGTAGTCAGCTAGGAAACACCGGCCTCATCTAGTTTAAAATGACAAAAAAAAAATTGACGTGTAAAAGTGTTTTTTTAAACCTACTTACAAAATAAATATCATTTATCATTTATCACTCTGTGTGGGCTAATTTGTCGGAATAGTTTATCAATTTCGTATTCATTATTGTCGAGTTTAATGTATATTTATGTTTTTCTTGTTTCTCATACATTAACCACTGGGCCATCAAGACACGCGTTTTAATGGCCCAGTGGTTAATACCAGCCTCTGATGCATAAGGTTGCGGTTTTGAAACCGGAAAAGAACTAATGTGTTTTTTTTTGTATCTAGGAGATTACTTACTTCCCGTGCCTCGGAAAGCACGTAAAGTGGTTGGTCCAAGTTGTCCAAGTTGTTGTAGATCTTTGACAGTTGTTAGAGTTTAGTCTAGTCAGACGCTAGAAAATCTGACCGTCAGTCTAACTAAGCCCATATCGTATTGACCAGTTATTGGGTTGTGGAGGGATGATAAGTGATAGGCAGTTACTTCATATAAAACACGGGTTTTCAGTTGCATCTGGATAGACTGGAAGTCAATTCCCAGCTAGTTAGGGTAAAGTAAATATTTTTTTTTTTTCTCAATTTTTTGATTTTGTTGACAAAACTGTAACAACAATATGGGTACTGCACTGGCTCCTGTAATACAGTTCCCAACTAACTCAGGAGCCAAGGAATTTCATATGTGTAAAAAAACTTTATGTCAATAAATAATTTATTATTATTAAAGTTTAGGGAGTTGATAATACATTAAACTGCGGTACCGAGTTAGAGGTATCCCCAATAAATTGTAAAATACACTTGTGTTGGAGCTTTCTAGCTATTTCCCATAGCGTCTATTTTTATAATGTTGAGAGTTTTTAATTTATCATTAGACAATAAATTAAAACAACTTATTGGATGTCGAATAACAATTATTTTAGGATAAAAAATTACCTATTTTAAAATTAGCTGATATCGATTAAGTAGCAAAGTAGTAAAATGTTATGTATGTATGTGATGTGTAAGTGCGTGTGTGTAGAGTGTGAATGAGTGTGGTATGTATTTATAATGGATGCTCTTACATTTTTTATGTCTAGCCTGACTAAGCCGTATTCCGTTTACAAGAGAGGTTTTACCCAATCTATTAGTGTATTTTAAATTCACGTAGAAGCATGGGGAAAATAGTAAAGCGTTTCATTTCTTATATGTTGCTTTTTTGGTGTACTGACGTCTAGCATTTTTTTTTAAAATTGTAACCTGTAAAATTAATGAAAAATAAAATGCCTTAAAGTTATTAATTTCGTTACATTAGTTAATTTTATGTAGATAACGTATATTGCTATTATGTATCGTATTGGAATATGTATTTACGATGAAAAAGAATGAGAGTGTGCATAGAAATATAAAAACAAAAACAGTGAATTGGGTCTTGATCTAAACTAATATTAATATTCTACAACTATCACACAACGCCATCTAGTCTTAAAATAAATAGAGCTTGTGGTATGACAACTGACAAACATACTTATATACTTCTAAATACATACATATTATAGATACATTACACCAAACAAATGATCGCGCTCATCACACAAACATATGTCCTGAGTGGGAATCGAACCCACGACCTCCGGCATAGCATTCAGGGCCACTAACCAGTAGACCAACAGGCCAGTCGAAACCGTTTATGAAGAACAAGACAAGATTTACCAAAATTCACCCTATAGGGGGCTGAAATGGGGGTCCAAAGTTTGTGTGTAAAACCAGCAAGTCCTTTTTAGTAAACAGCATACGCTTTTATAACAAGCTGCCAAAGGTGGTGACTGAACTTAGCGAAGGAAAGTTCAAAACCCATGTTAAGCGTGTCCTAACTAGAAAAGCGTATTATAAGGTTAAAGACTATGTCGAAGACACGCTCGTTATCACTCATAACACAAACTCTGCTTAGTTTGGGACTAGACGGCGTTGTGTGATAGTTGTGGAATATTATTATAATAAACATCATAAAACTTTTTGGACCTCTGTGCAAAATTCCAGCATTCTAGGTGTTTTTTATTGCTGATAGGTTTGCGCTTAATCACTATCTCACCTGATGGAAAGTGACGATGTGGTCGACTCTTGGCTTAAAGATCTCCAGTTTGTAATTATCACGAAACACAGACTCTGACACTCCTTAGCTGTACGCACAATGATTCTAGGGCTTGGGCTGGGCGTTGATGAGTCAGGGACTTTGCCTTTTATATATATAGATAGGCTAGTGCTTGACCACTATTTCACCAGATGCTAAACGATGATGTCGTCGCTATGCACGCTTGCCTAGAAGTAGCCTAATCAATATTGAATTAAAGATGTTGGGTTGTTAGTTGTTAAAAATATTTTATAAAAGGTTTGAATCCACGCATGAACTGACCCGATCACGAAAACTCATTTTTAGATTTAGTCGCTAATACATAGATACACTACCAGCTGAATGTCAGTAGTTTTATCCCACAAATTGCACGGTTTTTACGGAACAGGCCACGTGAGCCAAGCCGAGGGAAAAGCTACCAAATTCATAAATCACGTAGCACGTCACTCATAGCATACCGTAACAGCAACTACTACTTTAGCACCACATGGCGCCATGATTTATTATATATGTACCAACGCTTTAAACGCGGTAAAATTATCGATAAAACACCTGAAAATAGTAAAAAGAATCAGTTAAAATGTTATTGAATAAATTGACAAATCATGTAGAGCTTTGTAGGACCTACGAATATTGTCCTCTGTTAAATACGGGAATGCCTAATTTATTTATTTTGAATGGCCGATGCAAATTAGGTACACTATTTAAACGCAGACAGAAGTACAAAAAGACGGAACTTTAAAATATAAAACAATAATTAAAATAAATGGTGAAATCCTGACTACGTATAATTCGATTAAATTAATCGTATCGTGTATTTGGTACAAAAAAAAAACAAATACAATATATATATATACTATACAATATATATATATACTATACATCTACGAGTATCATAGGAAAAGTCACCGTTACTTTTGTCTTGGCTCATTTAAAGGTAATAGCATAAACAGAAAGCACACATGGATGCGGTTATCGAGCGACACATCGCGCCCACTCTATGATTGATTGGATATAGGGTTGGAGGCACCCCTCAATGTAACCCCCCTCCCCCTCTACCCCTCGGCGTAGGATCGAGGCTCCGACGCCCGCTGAGACGACGTTGCTTGACATGATGTTCATTTGTTCTGATTTGTTAGACACCCGGGCACACCGCGCGCCGCAACAGCCAGCATTACGTGATTAGAAAATATTATTATGATGTACCTCCCGGGATACGCAGCCGATAGTGCGTGGGTGTATTGTTGTGCTTGTGGACTTTTATAAAGATACCGTTTTGAAAATAAAACAATGGAAAATATTCATGCAATTTTTTATTTGCTAAATGAAATAATTTTTAACTGAAATAAAGAAATATGAAAGAATTTTTAAAATATCTATCTCAACAACGAAGTTTTGAAGATGCTTATAAGAAAGAGAAGTCCGATGTAGTCTATGATGTCAAAGTACATGACACCCATACGGTAGCAAACAGCGCCGGCGTCCAGGCGACAGAGACAGATGTTTGTTTATAATTGTTATTATTATAGTTGTTATTCGTTTGCAAACCAAATTTGAAATTGTATTCACAGTTACTACGTATTCTATTTTTGTGTATTTATTGATAAGGTGATTAGATAACAAATATTTGTTTCATGCATATTCTCTATTAATTTAATACATTTTTGGTCCCTTCAAGGTACATTTTAAGCGTGACCAAAATAGACTGTCACGCAACCACTTCACGTATATTGAAAGTCGTCGCGTGCTTGGATTGGACGCTACTATCTAATTATTATAATACTTTTAGGTACTTAGGATAAGTAAACTGTATTGGACTTTTTTTTAAATTGATATAAACCAGTGCTTGACTGCGATCCCACCTGATTGGTAAGCAGAGATTCAATCATTGATGGTGAGACGCACTAGTTTATTAAGAGCCTATTCACTCTAGCCTTGAAGACACCTAAATTATAGTTGGACGGGAAGACCGCAGCAGGCAAATTGTTTCAGTCCTTCGATGTACGCGGTATAAACGACGAAGCGAAACGCTTACTCCGGATCGTTGAAATTTCAACAACGTAAGGGTGGATACTCGCTGTACGTCAGGTTGTCCGACAGACTTGTTTTGTATTGGAGTTGTGTTGACTGATGGACTGTATTGGAGTTGTGGCCCAGTGGTAACGGGCCCGACTTACGAGGTTATGGGTTCAAGCGCATTACTTTCTGTAATTTATTTCATCACCACTGCTCTCGAAACGGTGAAGGAAAACATCGGAAGGAAATCGGCATGTCCTAGAACCAAAAATTCAAAGATATGTGACATCCACCATCCGTTAGACAGGAAGCCTGAGTCCCAGCAGTGAGTACATTAAAAATCATCATACATAATGAAATGCAATTTGTTACGTTTAAGTTTTCAAAATAACCAATTTTTATTTTGCTGCGTATTTACGCAAATATTTATAGGTCAAATGCAGTATCAACGAGCTATTTGATGAACGAATGGTCGTAAAAGGGCATTGTATTGGTTATTAAGCGATCGTGGACTGTTAATTGGGGCATCCCCGACTAACGTGCAACATCAATTATGCCACACAACGAGGGTATTACACCTTTATGCTAGGCGACAATATTTGTATTACATTATACGTAACATCGTTAGTGTTTTGTGTATTAATTACGTCGATTAGGGAGGTTAATTAAGTTTTAAATGCGGCTAATACCTATTTAGTTTATAACGTAATTGTTTAGTTGGTTTTTGACTTGAACCTTGATAATTTCAGTTTTGTAGTAAAATGTTTTTGTCGTATATTGATTTAAAGATTCTAGAGACAGTTTACTATAAAAAACGGAAATTTTAATCCATGACAAAGAAAATAAAGATAAGAAACTACAAGGGAACTTACCAATTTCCTTTCAAGGCACTGACACAGCAAATATGTGTAGTTCCTTGTCATGCTCAAGTGTGCCTCAATTATTTTGCAACAACACTATTTCCTATTGTCTGTATCAACCTACATCATCTTTCCATCTAGTCGTCCTATTGTCATGCGCGCCTGAAAGCTCACTTGATTTACGATGACTGTTTGTTCCTCGTGTTAGGGGACGTTTTCGCAATAACACTGCACCCTACCTTTCATACATGCGTCGTGAATACCGCTTAGGCTTGATAACTAATTAATCACTAGCTTAGCGAGTGTGATTTCCTGCGGGAATGAAAAATGCTGTCACGATAAAAGTGAGAAGGGTCTAGCACCGCCACTAGTTGTCGCCGGGCGCGCTGCACCATTCTAACTATAAGTTGGCGATTGTAATCTAGAATGAGAGGAAGACGATGCTTTGTAGTTTTTGCTATCTTAAAACTAACCAGAACACTACTTTTGATAAATGTATTCGTACCTTATGTTGAGCTTTGAAAAACTGACAGTAAAGACGTCATTTGGATCTCTGGCGTTATAATAGAATTACTTTAACGATAATGCATTTGTTATCGACTCTTTCCTTTTGACTTTTTGATGCACTTTTACTCAGTTTTTCACCCGGGCTACGATAAAAAAAAATATTACTACGAAATATTTCCATAAAGGTCTAAAACATGACTCCTCCACGATATTTTTAGGTTTTTCTCATTGCCAAAAGTATGAGATTTGGAGTATAATGGAAAGGATTGACATCGTACCAGACTAACTCTAATATGATAGAAATGGTTACTAGTGAGTGACATCGTCTAGTTTAATCAGATTTAGGGCTGATACTCGCGGGTCCATTGCACGTATCTCTCTATCTGGATCGTCGATTACCGCTCCGTCTTCCGATTCGTATCATCATACTGGATCTTTGTGCCGGCGTATCTTTGTGGCGGAACACTTTAAACTGCTTATGATTCTACGTTATAAGTTCTAGAGGCCTAGAAAAATTGTATGGAATAGATGTCATATGGTGACTTCACGACAGTAGTTTTGTTGACATTTTGTATACCTAAAGCGTCTTAAAGGTTTTAAAGAGTTTCTTGATGAAGTTAAAAACCTTAAAACCGACTTTGTATTCCGATCAGTAATGAATAAGAAATTCGTTGACCGTATGTTCCAGGAGACTTATCGACGTTGGGCGTGCAGTACAATGGTGCCACTGTGGGTGGAAGAAGGGGCAGAAGAGGGCAGCGAAGAGGGGGGCAGGTCGCGGCGCGCGCCTGCCGAGCACGCGGCGCGCTGGCACGCGCGGCATCTAGAGCGCGTGGGGCATCTGGACCGGCGGCGCGGCGGCGCGGGCGGCGTCGTGGGCCGCTGGGTGCGCGCCGCCGCCGCGGGCCCCGGCCGGCCCATCGTCCGCCTCAAGCCTTGCCTTTCCGTCTGCCAGCTCGTCGAGCAACACTGCCCCTACTTCCTGCCGGCGGATCGCGCTCCTGCATACCCCACACAGTACGCCGGCGAGCCAACGTTCCTATGTCTCGGTGAGTTTTTATTATCTGCTTGTCTTTTCCACTTCGCTTTTTACACTGCGGTCATGGTCTTGATGAAATTTGTCCTAGTTCTGGACTCACGATCTCCCTTCATCTGTGGCAATTTGGGCATATATATTACATCCAGGCTTTCAACCCAAAAATTTAATTTAACCGATCCACTTCACAAGTACTTTTTTCAATAATAAATATTTTGTTTCTCATAAATACTTATAGTTATGCCTGCGCCTAGTTCCTTCTCATTTTTAAGACCACCTGAATAATCAAAGATGACATCCTAAGTGTGAACCGGTTTACAGTTATCGAATTTCAGGTTGCTTGTGATGGTTATGGACTACAAGTCACATACCTAGTGTACCTCATTACATTTTAAATCCAAGTAAATCTCGTTTATAAAAAAATCTGTTCGTATTGAAATGATTTATACTAGAAATACTTAAAAAAACATGTTAATTAACTATTATGTTACCCCAAAAACTAACCATTCCAGATATGATCTACGATTTGCAAGTAAGTACTGTAGATGTAGTAGGAACATACGGTCTAGTCGCTGTTGTTTAGAAACAGTTTTATTTGACTTTGAAATCCTTACACAATATTGCTGATATTGTGTCTTACTCTTACCTAGTTCTCCTACTACTACTACTAGTTCTCCTACTCTTATCTAGTTTACCTTGTTTAAGATTCTACAATAAGATATCATTACTTGCCTGTAACTTTCAATTTTTGCATAAACAATACAGTCGTACTAAATGAAGTTATCGGAAATGGAGAATTGCACGGGATGAATATGTAATAAAATGTTCGTATAAGCTTCTGGATATTTGTGTGAAATTCGCAAGCGTTCTGCACACTTGAATACGTTGAATGATCAACGGAGTTCAAGATTAGGCGCAATTAGCCTTCCGCTATGGCTTGGCCGCAGTTCAAAACGATAGAGCACAAAGCAAACGCTACCTCTGGCGAGTTGCATGCTACTTTATTTTTCTTTGTGCTCGTAGAAGTCTTTGTCTCTGACCAATTGTTGCTTTGCACTTTTCAGTTTAACTTTCCTTCCACTTTAAATTCTGGTATCTGTTCGGGGATCTAAGTTCATTTATTTGTCTCCTTGTGAACTAAATTCAGCGATTGGCATAAGAAACGATGAAAGTTGTACAGGTTAATAATGATGTAACAGTAAGATACGGTTCATCTAATACATTTTGACGACTGATTTCAGACCCGCGCATCCCGGAGACGGGTGCGCAGGCGAACAAGTCCAACTACGGTCGGGACGAGTGCTGCTACTGGTATTGCGAGGGGCGCCTGTGCTACCGCTGCGAGCTGCGGCTGAGCGAGGCTGCGCGGCCCGACGCGGAGCGCTGCCCAGCCGTGGAGGAGCGCGGCGCCGGCTGCTCCGTGCCGTACGCAGCGGCCGGCGCCGCTCGCCCGCGCCCGCTCGCGCTTCTGGCGCTGCTGCTACTCGGGTTGGCCGCACTCGCACGGACCCACTGGACCGCCCCCACTCGTTTAGTGAAAGTGCGCGATTCGAGGTTATAGTTTTACGTTCACGTGCGTCGCATCCGCGCGTCCCGCGATCGCCGCCAGCGATCGGAACCTCTGTTAGTGCAGAACTTATAATAATAAATAGCGTGCGGTTACGAGAGGGACGGGGGACGCGAGCCGCGGCGACCACCGCGCCGCCCGCACAACACACTCTAAGTTAATATTTGTGTCCGCTCGTTGGTTACACCCGAAACATGGAAACACCAAATGTTCACTCATGAATTAATTTATGCATTTATCTCGTAAGCGCTGTATGCCGATGTTCCGGCCAATATGTTAATATTTTTGGCACAATTTGTAAACAAAGATACATGTTTTGCGTTAAGCGAAGATGCTGCGTATATTTTACATAGTGTTTTACAGTTACATTGTTCATAAGGCACACAGTTTGAGTTATGTATGCTGATATAGTTTATATACCTTCATGGATAAAAGCAATATTTTACACGAAATTGTTAAGAAACATAACTCCATAAAGTTCGCTCATGAAGTTTCAATCAATGTACATACATAGGTACATATGTACGAAGCGTACTTTGTGTTAGGTATCGTGTGATGATACTTTTATACTACATTATTATGTAGACCAGACACCTGATGCAATAAAATACTTATATAATACATACGCGCCATAATCGCAAGCTTTGACAGGTTGAGATTCTCAGCATCCTCATTCGCCGTGGGAGAAAGAGTAGGCCTCACGTCTGGGATCTCTGACCGTACCTTAGTTTGTACCTCCGACGCACAAAGTTAACGCGACAAGTTTCGGGAACACGATCCGGACGAGAGAACTCTACTCTTTTGAACATGTGACAATAGGTAGGTATACTCGTACTGGAGGATGGTTTCTTAGAGAGTTATTTTTGTAATGTTGCACTAGTGCAGCGACCGCGAGGCGTCGCGGTGGTAGCAGCGGGTAGCACAGCACAGCACAGCGCAGCGCAGCTAGCGCACATCGCTGGTGTCTCCGCCGCCGTACTACCGCTGCGCTACCACCGCGACGCGCCGCCCGTACGCACGTCAACGCCTAATTAATAGTGATTACATGATTATGTATAAATGAAATAATATAGGATTAATAAAGTAGTTGTTGTTTTGTAAGAAGTCAAATATTATGAATAATGCATATAATGAAAGTTATATGTAATATATTCCGTCTTATGATCTAATAACATTTTGGTAATACAGAATGGTTGAAAATGATTTTTATATGAATTGATTTTTAATATATATTATTGTATATGTATATCGTGTCGACTATTGATAATGGTAAATGACCTTCATCGTATTGTTGTTTCAACATTTATAGGTAACAACATTTGTTAGTTTGTTTTATTTTTGAAGAATATTAGAAGAGTATCGTTAAACATTATGTGATGAAAAACATAATTTAATGGTTATTAAGACTTTATTGAATGAACATTTGTTGAGAATATTGCCCTCGGATGGCATGTAGTTGTTGTATTCAAATAAATGATAATAATATTAAGTAAGTTATTTTTTACGTTTTTATCGTGTGTACATATGTCAAAAACGGTTTGTTGTTTCCACTCCCATACTTAATCGTCGTCACCGAAGGTGCTAAAGGTCTATTAATGCTTCTTAAGACTTGGTTTGTGTCAACTTCAATATGAGCTGATCTGTTTGTCTGTCTGTGTGATGTACGCGGCACCTCGCGGTATACCGCAGTCTCGCTGTCCTGATGTCTCCACACTCATATCAGTCGACGTTTACAAAACTTCGTCCACAAACCTATCAACTATGTTCATAGTGTTTTCAAGTGAAAATATCCCTTCAGTAAAGAGATCAGCATATAGACTAGGATATAGGTCGTGTGAGCAAGTCGTGACAATAGATCAGTGAGTCGTTATTGTTTCAGTCGAGTATGTTGTTCGCTCGTGCTCCTCAGTGCCTTCACTCGGAAGTGAACGCGTCCAGCGCCTCACAGCCGCGCCACGCGCAGTGCTCACTGTGCCCGACTCGCACGGACACCCGCACTTACTGAACGCGCGCACACCTGCCCGTTTCTTTTAGCTCGTTGTATTGCCTTCATCACGTTAACGCTGTGACAGGGAAGGGTAGTGTAGTCTCCATCGCATCGTCATTACATTTGGTAACCGCAGTTGAGAGTAAAATGTTGAAAATCATAGTGTTAGTCTCTTCAAGAGAGTTTATAGTAGGTATTAGAGTTCGAGAGATGTTAACAATAAAAAGTTTGAGATCGATTGTTTGCAATTAATTGACTACAGATATTGTAACACTTAAATTGAAGTTCATGTCGAAAATTAATATGTTTTGAAAAATTCACAAATATAAATAATTTTTAATTTCATATTTAATCTAAGAATCTAGAATATCTTAATAGGGGAAGTTCTGGTAAAATCATTTCAGTGAGTCAGGTCTTTATGCACATAAAATTTATTAAAATAAACAGCAACATTTTGCGAGTTGATCGTTGCCCTACTGCGTAGGCGCTCTTTCACGGTATCTACGTGTATCTATCTATATATAAATTAAATTATCAAAATGTCTAAAATTTAGTAATAGAAAATGAATTACTAGAACATAATTAATTGGATCAATTTCGAGCACTCGTTAAAACTTACACATTGACCGTGCATTTCTTCTTGTGAGTGTTGCCGCTCTACACTATCGATGTCTTCACTTGTTCACTTTATTAGAGTAGATAGTGAAAGACCAAAAGAGAGGAGTTCGGTTCGGATGTTAAGTACTGTTACTTTGATTTGTCATCTGTTCAATAACGACAATCACCCCTCAGCCCTACAAGGTATGTCGACATTTTGCTACAAATATAATAACAACTCACATGTTTTGTCACAAGATTACTATACCCAATAAACAACACACGAGCGGAACGAATAATATCAATATATAACAGTCACCGTCTGTTCTTGAAGTCGGTATGATCGAGACATCGAATCAGCAATAATTCAAAGAAGATATCCTAGCCCGTGACGTGAGACGAGCGGTGACGATCGCTGCACATGCGGCGCGCGGCGCACGCGCACACTGACACACACACACACGCACTCTTGCACGCGAACACACACAACGTGCCATTCTCTCTAGGTTTAGTGTAACGGGTGTATTCTTAATATTTCGTTTGACGTTTGGTGATAGAGTATACATTATGTTTTGAAATAATATACGTATGTTTTGATGTACATAAATAAAGTGTAAATGTTTAACGCACAAATAATATGATGACAAGCTGATGTAAAGCAGTGTACGAAAACGTATGTATTTAGCTGTAAAATGTTACTGGAAAGTAAAGATTAGGAAATAATGAACGTAGGAACTTCCATGCTCCGTCTGCTGCCGAGATCTCGTCCGTTTGTCCGCCATATCGTGGTTCCCTCGCCGACGTTCCGTTGTACTCCACTCTGTACTCGTCTGCCACTTCAGCGCTCGCTGCCGCTCAGGCAGCGGACCATACCTCAAGTCCATTTCCATGTAAATTACTCGATAATCAGGAATTAACTAGTCGTACTGTTCTATATGTTAAGTCCCACAACTTAGGTTGCGCGGCAACTCAGTTGACTGTCACACACACGCACAAAACAAACAGAAGTATAGGCTTTCGGGGTCGTCCATCGATGATTAAGCATTTTAAATGTGTATTTACGTACATTATTATTCCCAAAAGTACATATAGTGTAATATGTAAGCAGAACACCAAATCGTAGCCTTTGCATTTTCAGCAGTAATTAAATTCACAAAATAGTATGTAATAAACAAATCAATGTACGGTACGTTCTACGTTATTACAATCGCTGTGATATGTACTTGAAAACATATAACAATGTTATTCAGACAGTACTAATAAGTACATATGTATTCATGGTCGTTCAATGAAATGGTTCCGTAATGGTGATGTTAAAATATTTTATACAACTTACGATTATTTTCGATGACTGCCAGTAGCTGTCACTATGCTTAGGGGTATTAAAAATAAGATATGGCTCGGCTGTGGTATTAGAGTAAACGAGTAAATATAGACATCTTATTAAAAGACGTGATTTTACTTCATAACTTTGATGCAGTGGAGTTTTGAACTTTGAATTAAATAAACTAAATTGAAAAAATTACTGAAGTAGTAACGAAGCAACTAACACGAGAGTAAAGGCTAGCGCTATTGATATTTATTGTAATACCACATCCGAATCTTAAGAAACAACGAATATGATTCACGTTCGGAGATTTTGTAATACATGATATCGATTTCATTTACTGTGTATTAGTGCAGAAAAAAAATGTCGAGAAATGCGGATTTTTGAGTTTCTATGTTGTATATTAAGTAACAGACATAAAAAATCAGAAAATTTAAAGATTAACGGACGTTTTGGTTTGTGTTGACACTCTGATATTGTGCGGATCCTCTGAAGAAGTATTGTGATTGAGATCGGGTAACGTTGCTGTTTGCCGACCGCAGTGACACGATACGATATGGCCTTCAATTGTCTAGGCAGGAGTTAAGTAAATTAAGACACATTTGAAAATGTATCAAGTCTTATGAAGTTATAGTGTATCAATACATAATACATATAAATAGATTTAACAATTTGTACGTTATTTTAAACTGAAGTTTCATAAGTAAGCGATTCATGTTTCAACCCCGAAAGTTTCTCTTTAGAGTACCATTGTCTACATTAAAATCGTTGGGTAATGTTACTTTTATAATTTCATTAAATCGAGTTTGTTTACTATACAAATACGTAGATAAATCAAAGTCATGGGATTAATTAGTAAAATAATATATGAAATATATTATGCGGGCAGTTTATAAGGTACACGAGTAGGCAGATAACATGACAAATGTCCATGCATGAACTTTTTTATTAAATTTACATACAATAACAAGCATGAAGTCAATTAAGTAAGGGATTTTGTATTGTAACATCCGTAATATGGGCCTGAAGAGCCAACTACTAGCACTATTAAAATCGTGCAGGCACTCTGTGTAATATGGAATATGTGTAATGAGGAACTGTTTCTAGGTTTAATATGGTCCCCATATGGTATATTGACTAAATTTGTACTTTTTGAAAGTCCAATGTCAATTTTAATAAGCGAGTTTTCAATTATTCATTGTTGAAATATAGTTATGATTTATAGTAAATTTCCTGTTTTAATTAAAATATTTACATTTAGGTTTCAAACATTAGCTCTAGTAAATAGCATCGCGTCTGTTACCCACGGGAGGTAGTTAATTTTGTACTGCACAGCGTTCTAACTTTGTGTGCTTGTCCAAGCAAGTTCGCCGCAACACTTTGACGAGGAAAGCTTTAAGTTAACTCACGAACTTAGAAAGCGCTTTAACTTAACTCGATCTCCTCTTCGGATTTTTAAGTAAGAAAGTCATTCAAATGACCATGCTTCCCTGAATAAAATAAAAAGTATGTACAGGAATTATTGAAGATTTTTTTTGAAGTATTGTTCTGAAAGGCTATTGCAAATAGTTTCGATAAATAAGTTCTGTCAATAATAACTGTCGACTCGTGTACTTACACCAGATTGTTGTTAGAGACGTCACATGTCTGTATTTAATACACGTTGAGGAACATGGCGGGTCTTGTGGTGTCGAGAGGTACGGGAGGGATGCCTGCGATCTATCTACTTATTTGTTCCATTAAGAGGTCTGTTCATATTAGTATAAATATAATGAATGTCATTAGTGTTATTTCCATTAAAAGTAAATGTTTTGTGTTAATTTGATAGCGTTACGTTGGCTCTAGGTGAGACTTGTAGCCGTTCATCTGACTGTATTGTTTAGTTAAACTTTGAGTACGTTTTGTACTGTTTACACTGAACGTGTGGTTGCGAGTTCGTATTTAGTTCTAAAGTATTCTGTACAGAATCGCATTGGTCTCATTTATTCCTGATAAGTTCTAGATCATATAAATATATGTATGATTATGAGGACTTTAAAAGCACTTGATATACCAAAGTTGAATGTTTATGTTTAATATCGTTTTGATAACTATGTAGTTAGGATTGCACTGTTGATGAAAAGTACATTAAAATAATTGTCGATCTGTCATCAGGACTGCTTAAACATAATTTTAATCTCTATAAATAATATCATTAAATTGCCTAATTCATAGTGAGAAAGGTAGTGTAGACTAAAATCTTAACTCATAATGATAACAAGGGTAAGCACGTGGAGGGCGAGTTGGCGCGGGCGCGTCGCGGCGCCACCCTCGCACGCGGGCTCAGATATATTGATATGATCTAGGATGTGTTTGTAGGTGTTTCTCGAGTAGTGATCGTGTAATAAGTCTTATGTTACGCCTTCTAAATGATTATAAACTGTTAGTGTGCGACGAGGGCTCGACTGCTACGCGCGCTACGTTGTAGCCCGTAGCGAGCTCGTAGCGAGCTCGTAGCGCGCGTAGCACCGCGCAGTCGTGCGGCCGCGCCACCGTCGCACGTAGACATCGTTCGACACTCGAAGTAAGATTAATCACGTTCGAATAATCGTAGACAGATTTTGAAATTTAATATTATTTGCATTTTCCTAAGAGTTAGAACGATTGAGACAGTAGGTCGCACGACCGTGTTATGATGAATTGTGAAGATGTTTATTAAAAAAATGCGTTTATGAAAATGGAATAAAAACGAAAAATATTGTCATATTTAAAACTGTAATTAATAACTTAAGAAGAATTATTGGGAAAACAGAAAAACGTTAAATAAACCGATTAAAAATACAAACGCGAGTATTATTTTCCCAGGGATGTAAGGATTTAAAATGAAAAGCATGAATGTGGTCACTTTAAATATTTTAATATAAAAATGGTCGCTTACGTCAATATCACACACGAGCTTACATCATCTATTTATCTTAAGTATAAAAACTATGACTTGCATTAAATTATCGTTCTCGCAGTATAAAAAAGGCGCACTCGTCATCACAGCAGCGCATTCGCTATACACAATATACCGAACGCGTCCAGGCACACAGCACACCATCACAGTCAGTGCCGCGGTCCGCGCGGCGGGGCCCTGGGGCCCTGGGGGCCTTGGGGCCGGGGGGCTGGGGGCCCTGGGAAGCGGGAGGGCGCTAGGCGCGCGGGTGCGTCACCAGCGCCACTAGCGTGGCCAGCGCCGCCAGCGACAGTGGCGTCAGCAAGCCGCGCGCGCTCGCTGCGCTATGCCCGCTGTTTCCGCCAGAATCCGACCCATCTGCACACACAACACAACATGCTTTATACGAACTATAACTTTTTGTGGAGACGTCCACTTTACCCAGTCACTTGACCATGAAGCCAGGTATGAATCCATTCGTTATCATCATCTTGAACTCAACTAAAATAATTAATAGAATCATTGCTGTTTAGGCCTGGCTGGGACAAGAGGACGTGCCCACATCAGATCATGTTATCGTGCTTTAGTGCACTGTGAGGTTTACCAACTTTACATAAAGTGACAACTTAATTATCAAGTGCCTTGAACATAATTATAACAAAACGATAACACAAATGTAAAATGTGCGAATTTTAGGGCGTCATCAAATTAGCCGCAAAGTGTCGCGACGGTAGCGCAGCATTTTGCCGTTAATTTGAAGGCGCCCTTACATACTGTGAATTCCATCTCTATTGAATTTTGAAAAAAGTAACATGTCATGAGTGCGCGTCATTCATTACATTTTTAACTTTATATCAATAACAAAAAGTCACTTGACAGTTGAAACTCATTCATAGAATCAAGTTTAAAAGAATTACAGCGTATAATTGTAAAAACAAAAAAAAAGAAATAGAGTTGACAGTACAAAATCATAATGAAATTAAAATAAACCTACAGATGCGGATGAGTGAAGACGCGGCGGAGGGGTGAAAGCCTCCTATTAAACGTCGGCTCGGGGCCGCGAGAGAACCTCATGTTACAGTCTAGCGCCTGAAGACTGAACGCTCACCACTGAAACATCAACTTGCCTTTAGCAACATCACTTTAGTTCCCCGACACCGGTACCGCTAGTATGTGCAACTACCTCTAACTACTACACCATCATATTTACATGGTATTTTTACTTAAGGCCTTCGTCTTTCTACTTGATACTGTTCATGAAATCTCTACATTTTCTTTTAGAAGTTTTAAATATATTTAACTTTTGCAGCCATCATCGTTTAACATTGTTTTTTCCTGTATTTTGTTATCAGTTAATATCAGAACCTTAAGGTCCTGGACCTATGGAAGGACTGCGAGGAGCCCAAACCATCTCGCAAAGACCCTTTAGACACTTTTAATGGAATGTGATAGCAACCGACAATTACCCCTGTACGCGCTATGCTAGTGCATCCACGGACAACCCCCGGTTGGTGAAAAACTGTATATATATAACGTTCATAATTGTATGCTAATAAAAATAGGAATATAATACGGCTTTGATGGTTTAACCGTGTTATATGATTACAATGAAATTTAACTTATTCGACGATTTATAAAACAGAAAAGACAAAAATATCTCCCATGTCTGTGTAAACGATTTCATGAATAGTATTTACGCAAGTTAGACGAAAAATGTAATTATATGTTCGACTGTACACATGCATTCAAACTACTTCTACATAAAGAATTTTAAACATTTTCTTGAAAAGTTTTCCAAGAACCGTTTAACCGTAGAACCACTAACTTCAACATTTTGTTGTCTACAGTTTTAATTTTATTAAATAAATCTACTTCAATGTTAAGATATTAACTCGTTTACGTATTGTGAGTCAGAGTCATGCCTCACGATTGTTAGTCACAAAACTAATCTATTAAAATATATATGGACATGAACATTTATGTCAACAATAATAATTACAATCCGTATTTATTCTTCATGCAGCTGTTATAATTTTTTGTTCATCTGTATGATAAGTACAGAAGTAATAAGTAACCACTGTTTTTTTTAATATCAGTGTTTAGCCTGTATTTTTTCAATACTTTAACAGTTTCGTAATTGCTACTGTGTACAATCAATCGCATTTTTTTCCACACTTAACTGCCATCTTTATATTCAGTTATATTCAAATTAAAAATATGTGTGATACACAGTGCTCATAAACCAATAAAACGTGCTTTAATCTGTTGATAGTGGTTCAAAAACTTTATCTTACACGGAAACTGATCTTCGCCGATTTGACGAAAATAAACACTGCAATCATTAAAGGTTCAAAACGACAACGTTTATTCTACGCTTGGAAACCCCTGGAAACCGATTATTCATATTTTAAACAAATTAGTTACGCAATTCACCTATCACCATTTACGTGAAAAATCTAAATCCGTGTTCTATTAATTATACTTATTGTAATGTTAGTTCCTAAACCACAGTAAAGTTTCTATATCCCGAAAACCTGATATAAGTCTAGATAAGTTATTGAATGAAACGAAACCATGATATCCTAGGTAGACAAATGCTTCAGGCTGCCAAGAACTAGGAAATAAGTTAAAACATATTTTTTTAATGATATAAACTTGTGCTTGACTGCGATACCATCTGATGGTAAGCAGTGATGTAACTTGGCTATACCGCCTGGCCGACTAAGGATTTATCTACCTAGAGCGTAGATAAGTTAAAAATAAAGTAAGTATGAGTAAGCGAAGCGTTATAATAATTTACAAAGCTGTGTAAGCCGGCGTGATGCCTCCACCACACGCAAGCAGTAACTACCATGCTAAACATTCAAGTGAAATGAAGGAAACGTACAATCAGCGCGCGACAAGCTCGCCGGTACTAAAATCACCGCTTATTTTCTATAATCTCACTGGTATTCTTATATTGTATGTAACTAATTGAGTCTTTGTTCTTTATGTAATTTCTCTATGTACAATATTCAGGAACACTCCACCGAGGCTATTTCCTGAACCAGAAGAAGGATCTGGGAGCGGATGATTTTACACCTAGAAACAAAACACACACAAACATGGACACGTGAACACGCCCCAGACACCGATGTTTAGTTGATATTACAACACGGTGACTGATTGTTGTTGGTGACGTTACAACTAAGTGATTAAAAACATTTAAAGTTTTGGTGCAAACACTGAACAAATAATTGTGAAAGTTGAATCAATATAAGTTTAGGATTTCTTATTTGCCGGATCGACGAATGTTATAATTTTGACAAATATGATCAACGGAAACTTCTTTTCAAAATAGCTTCAAGTAAAAATGTAAGACTACGAGCTATTTTATTGTTTAGTACGTGAAACCGTATTGCTGATTCATCCCTTAACCATAGTCGATTCGGCAAATATTGTCCATCATCAAAAGGGTAAAAAAACTAAATCTTGTTTACTTTTGGTGCTAGTGCTAATAAATTAACTGTGCTTGCATTGCAAAGTGAGACTAAATTATATTTTTCACCGGAAACATTGAACAATTCGACTGTGTTGTAAAAACTGCGGCAAACTAAGTGCAAGTGGTTCTTTAGTATTTTTTTTTTTTAGTTTGCCATAGTTTTTGCCAACGACAGGTAGGTTCGGATGCGCCCAGAAGCCGCGAAGTCGTTGAGGTCGGACCGGCCACCGTCAGCCACTGCACTCATTCCACAAGCCACCATACAGGCAACAGCTCTCATTTTTATTAGTAGGAAACAAAGCTGACTGGATTATCCAACCAGTAACAGGTTTAGTTGCTTTCCATACAAATTAGCAATTAATAAAGCTGAAAACTTGTTAGTCTCTACTTAGTAAACAGATTAGCAAATGAAAATCAAAATAATGTTATTGAGTTAGTACATGAATACCGTTACCGAAATTAACGTAGAAGGTTACCAGAAATTATATTGATTAGATTGTAATAAAATCAATAAATAAAGAAGGAGGTATTAATTAACAATTCAGTTGGTTCTATAACAACATACAATAATTACTGGACAACAGATTACGAGAAGGCTTTACAAAACAACTAATAGACAGACATCAACATATAGACACAAAGGCAAACATGGAACAGTGGAGTTGACGAGTGGTTCGTCTCTACCGTCATTTATTGTTATATTGTGTAGTCAGCACTTTTTATCTCAGTCTGGGAAGTTTCATTTTAATTAAGGTCATTGTGTTGTTCCCCACTGAAGGGCTATTTTAAATTGAAACAAATCATTTTATACCTTAATTCAAAACTAAACAATGTTAAAAGAAGGAAATTGGTCATTCAATTTACATTTACGCAGCTGTGTTGTATTATCAAGTCGAATTTTTAAGCTGTTACAAAAATGAAGTAATGAATTTTGAACAACACTTTTAATGAATATCATTACTAAAACCTGAAAATCCATCCAAATAATTGAACCTCAATGGGTTCATTGGCCTCGCGTTAAAGTCTTTCGTTGCCTCAATTATTTTAATCTAAATGATTGAAAATGATATGGTTACCATTAAAATCAAAACCAAAGCACTAAGATCGTTCTCAGAGATCTTAGTCATTCGCACGAAGTGTGCTTTAGTCTGCGACAAGCTTTCAAAGCTATATCATCATCGTCTTTAGCGTATAGTCACGTCAATGTATTGGGTCATGTTGTGACGTCATCGTCGCGCGGTCTGGGTGTCCGCCTACCTGCGTCGAATTGAATGTCGCCGACGTCGTCGTCAGCGTCGTAGCTGATGTCGGAGAGGCGCGCGTTACCTCCCACGGTGCCGCGCGGCGCACTGCTGCAGCCGAGCCACCAGAACGCTGTCGATCGCGGGAACGCTGGGTTGTCTGAGTCCACCTGAACATTACGAACACGTATATATTATTGGAAATTATAAAAGGAAGGGCACAGGCTATGAGTTCCTCAAATAACCAGCAAGGGTCAAAACCACAGTGTGTACGCATTGGCACCACTTTTCATAATGCATTATACTGCCATTACATTTTTGTCAGTTAAATTTGATACTTATTATATTAGTAAAGCATATATTACAGCTTTTTGGTGTCATTACTTCACACCATGTTCAGGAAACGAAGCTTCAGAGTATTCGTAAACCAGCAATTCACAAATCCTCATCATAGCATCCAGCTTTATATACTTACACTGAACGTTCTATCATTAAACCGCCAGTACGACCCTCCCTTGAAGAAGTATGTATATCCATTGGTGTACTGTAGAGCAGCATCAATGCCGTCAGGAATGCCTTCCCAGTTGGAGAGGGGTTTGGGATATGTGGCCTTGACGGGTGGCCTCTGCGATGGGTCGAAACGCCAGAACTTCGAGCCTTTGTAGAAGTAGATCTTGCCGTTGCCTGACCAGACTAGAGCAGCGTCCAGGTTGTCTGGGATGCCGGTGAAACCTAAACCAAAAAGTTACATATAAGCAAATTTTATATAAATCCTTTCCTAATAGAGAAAAATGCTATTTATTTTTATAATTTTTTTTTAAAGTAACGCTACCTCACACCGGGAACACCTATCTGAAGGCTATACAAATATTTGTTCCATGTGGGAATCAAACTCGCGAAACTTGGCTCAACAGCCAGTCGCTCAACCAATTCGCCAACTGTACTGTCAAAAGTTATCCCTAGATTACATAATACAGACAAAAAAAAAGCTTACCTTCACTGATGTCTTTAGGATAATCCCCATCGACCTTCTGTCCGTTGTACCTCCAGTACTTCGATCCCTTGAAGAAGTAAGTCTTGCCGTTCTTGTAAGTAAATGCGGCGTCGATGTTTCCGGGTAGGCCGGGCCAGGCTCGGGAGATCAGGCGCGGGTAGCCGGACGCTACGCCGTCCTCGGTGAGGCGCCAGTAATGCTCGCCTGAAAACGAAGCACAGATTAGTTTAGTTAATATTGTTCACAATTTTCTTTAGCTATGTTAGGCGGTATACTGACTTTGGCTTTGACATTACATGCTCACAACTTAGACTTAGAGAATAGATAGTTCTGAGGTTCAGTTATTTTAGGGCGTTTTAAACTTTCCCCCTGTTTTTTTAATTAAGATTTTGAAGCACTTTAACAAGAAAACAAAAAACTCAAAAAAAATTCAAACTTTTGCATTAAAGTATAGTTTGACACGTTGATAACTTGAAACTCTCAATTCAAAAAAGGCTGTTGTGTTCTTTGTATATTCGAGTTTGCTATAAAACCCAATTTTTCTCAATAGTACAATAAATTTTTACAAGTATAAAAGTTACAAAAGCTGCTAAGTAAAAATTTCAAAGTGACCGATCAATAAAAGTTTGTAAATTGATCGATCACTTTCGGTTTTTTTTGAAGGTGGTAAATCATTAAATTCTTCTTATTTTTGAGTCGATGGTAAACTTCTTAATTTTTTGAAGCCCAGTGCCCACTAGGCCCAAAAAATGCGGCTGGTCGGTAAGAAATTCAAGCTCAAAATAAAATCAAATGCCGTAGTGAACGTAGTCTCCTAGCTATCCACCTACGAGTATGTCTATTTGCCTAATGTTCCAGGTTTTTTTCTCTCTTTTAAATAATCCTGCAGAATCTATGGTATTTATATTTCATCGTTGGTAAAAAATAAACAATCTATACGAGTACCTTCCCAAAAAATTACACCACGTCTAATTTCCATACCTTTGAATATGAAAGTGCCGCCGTCCGCAGAGTTGAAGATGGTGTCGAACTTGGGGTCGCCGCAGAGAGCCGGATCTTCAGCTGAGGGTTGTGGGGTGGTGGCACGGGGCACTGATGGGGCGGCAGGTATTGGGCCTCCGATGTCCGTCTGAGACTTGTGACCGTAAAGAGCCTATGGATGGGGTAAAATGTTAGGTGTGTGTTTTGTTTTCAAGGGGTACGTTCTTTCATTGTCGTTCTAGCGTTTTTAAGAAGTGGGATAAAGTTCTATGTTGGTGTGATCTTGTTAGCTGGACTGCTGATTTTATGGAGATCGATGTGACATAGGATACAGGGCAATATGTCTTTTAAAAATAAACTTATTATGTATTTTCATATTATGAGTTATTTTAGAACCGAAAAGGTGTATTATGAAAATACACCTCTTCGGAAAACGACTCCTACGACGGAAAATTCCCCCCGCCGCTCTTAGGCACGCAATTTACTGTTTCCGCACCAGTGCAGAAAGATGCACCAGCTCATCCCCGCTACAATTTATTTCGTGTATCGTATCAGGCTGGGCGCTAAGCGATCCCTACGAATCACCGATCAACCCCCGTTTATTCGAATTTCGCTTCGGTCGCAATGAAAAATTTTTTCCACTTGTATCAAAATATTATATTTCACAAACATAACTTCTCAAAAAAAACTTAGTATTTACTTGAATTCCTTGAATGTCATCCTGGTCGAGCTGGAAGGCGGGGTCGTATCCTCTGTAGAAGGGAGCCATAAGCGCTGAGCGCACATCACTGTGGGACAATCCTAGTGAGTGACCAAATTCGTGCGCTGCGACCTGTCAATGAAATATTTTGTTAAATGTTGGTTTTCAAAATGTTGTGTTCGAGCTGTCAGTTATATACCCTAATTATATTAGATAATTTTTAAAACTAACTATGAATTATAATCAGTCAACTAACTACTTATATACATTTCACACACTTGTTGCAAAAATTAGTCAAGTACCAAGCCGAATACATCTGATATGATTCCATAATTACCTGGAAAAGATTGGTTCCCCTCTTCGAGTTGATGGACCACATCTCAGCATCATCAAAGTGAGCGTCGCCACCGTACACCTGAACAAACGAGCGAATGAGGAAAATCAACATCATTACTGATGAATCAATAATTGTCATATTGTTATAAAACCTTAGCCAGCCACACGTACAATTCTCAGTAGGTAATTACAGTGATTGATTCTGCAATAACTACTTTAATTTTATTGGAAGTAGAACGATGTCTATGAGAGATAAAGTGATATTCAGCTATTTTACTGTATTTCTTAATACCTTTTTAAAATAGACACTTGCTTGTATCACATACTATAAAAGCGAAAGTTGTATGTATGTTTGTTTTTACTTCACGCTGGATAAATTTCGATGAAACCATGTCCTAGAATATCATATAAGAATAGAATAAACTTTGTTGTACAACAAAATAGTAACAAGACTTTAACACTAAGGACAACAAACAACGGTAACGGTACGGTTGGTTCATAAGGTACTTTTAAACCCAGGAGTAAGTCCCGTTGGGATAATTTTGTACTGTCGTAATTTTCATGTGCGTGGCAGCAGTTAGATATATATATTTTACAATCAGATCAACTAAACATGATGAGCGAGTGTCAGACTTTTACTGACTTAAACCCAGCTGTGTTCTGTTCAGTTCACTTTACTTTCCGCGGTAATCTTTTCGGACAATCCCACAAGACGCCTTGTCTCTTTTTGTTAAGATGCATATTAATGGACATTCCTTTCTAGCGAGACTAGGCTACCTAAATGTGGCTTGTTCTAAAAACACAGATACTCGCACAGTAACAGTCCACATGATTACTTGTGTCAACTAAGTTTACCAAATGAATGGATAAACAAAATCTAACGTTTACTTTCATATTAAGGCTCTGTCACGTGAATCTAAGTCTGTCAGTAAACCGCGAAGGTATTAACACGTTCTAACTATACAAATATTTTACTTCTTTCACCGTAATTTATGCGAACAGACTAAAAAGAAAAGTCTGTAGTCCGTATAGTCAATGTACAGCAACTCCGGAACATAATGAATGAAATAACAATAAAATGGTTAGAATACATTGTCGTAAACATAACAAATATAATAATTTGTTTCACACAATAAAACGTTTTATTATCCCATTATCGGTACAAAGGAACTTTCACTATTTAGGCGACCATCTGTAACATCCGTTATTTTTATTTGTAAGAACATAATGGCACATACGGCACATACTATGTTGCTGTAAGTTCATGAGTTCGTTCATCTGATAACAAGGTCTTTACTTGCTGGTTCCTAATCCGATATATTTGACGTCGCCAACAACGAGGAGCTCGTGGCTAATTTAATAGCAGATACACGTTAAGCAACGCTTGCCCAGGTGGTCCCTGGATGGGTGACCATTTTAACATAACGTGCCTTAAAAAACACAATAAGCAGTTTGGTCTTAACTGTCATGTGAAGATCTTTCAAAGTTATTAGGGTAGTTAGAAGCCAGGAAATCGGACATCAGCCAAGTTACAACCGCTTCGTTTCGATTCTTTTTCGCCGATCGCCTCGAGTAAGCCACGATTCGATTCCTTTATTCTGATGTCATCTCAACGCTCAATCACGTGATCAGAACAAAGGAATAGGAGGCATGGCCGACTCGAGGCGATCAATGAAAAGAGAATCGAAATGAAACGGTTGTAACTTGGCTAGGGGGGCAGTCATGCCAAGGAGTATAGTAAGATAGATGGGCGCTTCATGTAAAATACTGGCAGTCAGCTACATTCAGGTTAGTCTGGAAGCCAATAAGATAGTTGGGAAAAGGTTTGGCAGATTGATTGTATTTGTATCACAAGCCAACAACGCAAACGTCTAAATAATGTAAAGCTTTTAAAAATACAAAATACGGTAAATAAATTAAACACTGTAACGAATTTTCTGCAGAGGTGATGAGACTGAATTTGACAACTTGACTTTCCATGACATTGTTGTTTGTTAATTTAAAAAAAAAAAAACAATTGGACAAAAAGTTGAATTTAAATTGAAAAAAAAAAAACAGTTAGATCGTCGTCAAACATTTCGTCAGGTACTCTACGATTAGCATCGTCACTTACAACGAAACGAATAAAAAACTATGCTGAACCTATTATAATGTCAATTGTTCATTGCGACACGGCCTGAATAGTAAAATATCATTTGCCTAAATGCTATTTAATGTGGCCACAATAACTTTGCCCGTTTGAAAAAGGAATAAACCACGATGTCATTTTATAAACCATATGTAACGGAGCTATTTAATCTATTAATAATATCTAGAAGTAAGACAATATTTTTAGTAGTCATATGAAGTCATATCGTAGAATACTTACGGGGAAGTAAGCGTGGGCGAGGGTGCCACCAGGGCCATCGAAAGGATCACCGTCTCCATGTTCTCCCTTTTCGAACCTAAAAGGAAGAGGAATAATGTTAGATTAAATACTTTACACTATTTTGGGAACTTCTTAGCGTTTCGATGGCATTTCTTTTTTGTCACATACTCTTTGCCTGATACTGGGCATATAAATAATACTGGACATTTAACCACAGGAATCCCGTCCGCTGGCGCTGTTATTAGATCCCTACGGGAACAGGTAAAAAGGGGCATAAGATGGAACACAGAAGATCAGAGTATTCCGAAAATCTCCACCTATGAAGATTGTCATTGCTGCGCCCAACCGAGTGTGGAGTCTGTTTAAAGTTTTCCAAGTTGGCCATAGTAACTCGTATCCAGGCGAGATCCTCTCCGACTGCTCGGGAACTAATCAACATAAGCAACACTGCGTCATACGACGATTCGATAATAACGAAAGATTCTATCCGACAATGAAAATCACGAACAAGCAGTAAATTGCATTACTTACTACAAGTAGTTACGTCCAACGCTCAATGACAACCATTCACGCAGTTACGCAACAAAGATTACCCGCGGATTGTGACCAAAAACCTATTATGAGTGATTCAAATAACCCTACGTACAATGCGGCACGGCCACTGGCACGATTTCAATATCTGTGCACAGATCTAAATGATGCACGATGCCGATGCCCGCTACCGCGAACCACTCGTTTTATTTTAATTTCGTTTCGCACGAACAGTATTCTAATTTTTGAATAAACTTTCGATTAAACACTTTACACTGCGAAATTGAACGGAAAGTCGCAAAGCCAAAATGAAGGATTACCTAAGACCAGAGTTACTTTAGCAACGTTATTTGTAGTTTCAATGTCACTTGTTGAAATTTTTTACCCGTTTAGCCAAAGAAATTTTATTAATAAGTGAAACGGACATACTTCACCAATAGTCTATTATTGTTATGTAGAAATGATGCAATTTTCAATTCAATCTACAAGAGACCTTAAATTCATGTTGAAAATAACAATTGTATGTGCCTCTAAGCATTATTGGCAATTGACACGCCATCCAAAATCATAAACCGATTGTTAAAATTATGTATATCCCAGCAAAGAATGAACTTGCCTAATTTCAATGTGGACTTGTCCGCTCCGTTTCTGCGTAAAGGTAAGGTCTGTGTAGTCAGACCACACTGAGAAGGCTTTGGCAAGTTCAGCATCAACCTCAGCACGGTTCAGCTTCGATGGGTACTTAGAGATCCTGTAAGTGAGGTTCTTGACACGCCATCTTGAACCTAGACAAACAATAATGCATAAATATTTACAAGTAGTTCCCAGAAAAATAATGTTTGTTGAGATTTATCATGGTCGTGATCAAATAAATATTTAATTTAAACAAAGTGATGATTAATAATAATATTTGATTGAAGGGGCACTCACCCTGCAGCGCGTATCGCTTGGCTCGGCTCTCCCCGAAACCCACTTTGTCTCGCACACCGCACCTTGGCAATGACATTACTTTTGTCGTTTCCTCGTCTAATTCACCTGTAATCGAACATAAGCAAATTATATTTAAACAACATACACGTATAATTTGCGGTTTTAAATCGCCATGATTAATATTATCTTTGTTGTTACACCCGTGACAGTTTATGAGCGTGCGCTAGAACAGTTGAATTTCAATTATTATCTCATTTGCATCGTAAAACATTGCGGAGTGTCAAAGGACAAACATAGACTTTTTGTGACGAATGATGACAAGGAAGTAATTACAGAATCACATCGACCAAAACCGCACACGGAAAACGATGAATAATGAGGAACCATGGTCACCCCGACCGTCGATCAGCTGTGCGTTGGAATTCTACGGCGAGGCGATCGATTTACATTCATAGTTACGGGGAATAACAATGTTCTTGTAAAATTTATATACGCCATAAGGAAAACTTCTTCACAATTAATATCTGTATTACAGGAAGAGGAATTAATGATCGCGTATCATTAATATAAACAGACATTTACGTAGATGATGCTCTTATGTTTCAGGTAAGTAACAATATATTAATGTCTGTAGAACTAAGTGGACGTCATCATTAAAGGCATCGCAACGTTTTTGTGACAAGCTTGTCCAAACTCGTGCAGTGACTGATAATGAATTATGTATTTTTATGTACCGTCTGTGCGTTATTTGCTTACATAACAACACTGCCTTCAGTCATAGTCAAGACCAATAAACTACTTCTCGTGTCAAGGCACGTACGTGTACGAAGACGAGCCGAGCTCTGCCCACATCATTCTAGCGTATTTAAACACTCGCTTGTAGAGATCGCGGACTTATAAATTGCTTCGTGGATGTGTGCGATTGTAATAACTGTGATGAGCACCAAGGCTGCCCGACCAACTGTACAGAACTAGCGACCGGCTAATTTAAGGGTTACCGTTACAATGTTAATATTTACAAATCTCATATTCAAAGCAAGTATAGCGCAGCTTATTATCGTCATAGATGATCACAAAGGCTTTTGATCTGTTCGGTTGATAAAGTAAAAAATGTTTATTAAGAAGCTGGCTTCTGGCCAACTGACAACCCTGATGAAATGATAGGTTAGCAGACATATAGTTTCAGTGGGTATTTTGCAAGGTCGATAGGTCCGGATGTGGGCTAACATTACATTAATTATGTCAACCTTTGTAATCCAAGAAACGCTTGGTCACTTACACTCATCTGCATGACATGTCTCACTGTTACCGCACCTCATTATATAAACGGCTATAATAAACGGTTCAGTTTAACTTTGTAGATTTTGCAGATGGACTTGATTAATAGTCTTTTTATTTCAATTAACATAATTGAATTAAATCATTATTATAAAGATGGAAGAAACTATAATTTATGTGAAAGAATAATTGTAATTAATGGGGCAGTCATACATTATCTTTTTTATGATCTTGGTGTGTGTTGATGGATGGTAATGTTTTTTATTGTTTTTTATGATCAATCGAGTTAGATTTTCCCATCAGATCGATAGAAACTCACTGATACATTGTTAATTTAATCACAGTAACAGATGGTAATCACGTCTTGCGCAAATGGTTTTAGATTGAAGTTTCAACAAAGTAGGTAATGATTGCCGCTTTCTCAGACCACAATTGATTGTCTCTTAATCAAAGTGTAATGGTCCGTGAATATTTCAGGACGGCGACACCTTCGCACAACATTTACTAAACTGAATCATTCGTTTTAGACATTGTTTGCCCAGGACACTATTTTGAATATAAATAAGTTGTCACAAATTAAATATATTAGTCACTATGTTACCTACAATAGACCTACCCACCTACCTACACAGACCTAGGCCGCGTACCTGACAACAAAGTAGTTTGAAAAGTTAAATGCTTTATATACATTTAGATGTTTTTTGGGGGTTGAAAAATATAGCATCATTCTTATCTATTAAATTATTTTTTTATGACGAAACTATAAATTTACAGTTTTCAGATTTTTTCCTATACTTTTGCTATGAGACATTGCTTCATACCAAATTTCAGGATTCTAGGTCGACAGGAAGAACCTATGAATTTTGATTCCTTTGAGAGTGTCGGAATATAGGTTTTTTGCGACATAAATCTTTTTTTTTTTATTAATTCAGAAGTTTAATTTTTTCACAACTTAAAGGGACCGCAGACATGAATATATGGTTTTATTTTTAATTCAATACCTCCACGCGTTCCTGAATTATAGGGTCTTGAGAGACAGACAGACAGAAGGACAACAAAGTGATCTTATGGGGTTCCTTTTTTTGTTTCGAGGTATGGAAGCCTAAAAATTGAAAAAACCCAAAAGAAGAGGTAAATAAAGCAAAATTGACAACTTTTATTGGGAATCGCTTCTTTATCGTGGGAAATACTAATTTAATGAGGGTGGAGCCGCCGGCGGTAGCTAGTTTCTTAAAATATACCTATATATAAATGATTAATTTAATCTATCCGTTGACGGGAAATTGCCGAATAATGACAGGCTTTCAAGCGATAAATCAATTCAATTGTAGATAAGCTTACCTGTAGCGTTCAGTCCGGCGAAGCTCTGGAACTCGGCAATGGCTCGTCGCCACGATCCTTCGTCCATAATGTGTCCGCTTGAAGGGTTCCTCACAGAGGGACTCAGATACCCGTATTGCGCTAAGTACATCTGGAAGTAAACATCTCCCTCAGTCTGCCATACCCATGATAGGAGTAGGCCTCTGTTCTCACACGAAAGACGTCTAGCTACTTGTTAGATTGTGCTCTATATATTGGTGCATAAGCTTCAATTTGTGTTTGTCTAACGTGTGTAAAGTTCTAAGTGCAGTCGACTTCAGTCGAATGAAAACAGAGATCCATTAGCATTGGTAATTATAGGCAATAGAGCTAACAGCTCTATGATTCACAAAAGATTCCGTTTTAATTTCTGTGGCGTTGAAATGGATTATTGACTACATACAATTGATTTAGGAATATAGGCGAGGAAAGTCATGTAGTGACGCTTCTAAGCTACTAATTTGCTAGCAGAGCTCTCGTTTATCACGTGCAAGTACTCACTGGCGGTATATTATCTCACCTCACTGCAAGGTTACTCAGCCATTGTTTATTGTCGACGCGCTTGATAACGTGAACCACGTCGTTAGAGCAAATACATGGATAAGAAGATAATTTCTTATCCGACATGTAACTTAGTTGATTTCATTCATTTCGCAACGAGATAATCACGTTAAGCAGAATTAAATGTATGTAACCCGAAGTACATAATAAGAAGGTACTTGGTAAGCTTTTGGGTTCAATGCTTGGCATGTAAAGAAAGGTATCGTATATCGTTAGAGAGCTGCATTCGATTGTCGCAGATGGTAATATGGTATATGGAGACATGGCGACCTTGGCAGTGGCGCTGCGCGTGCACTGCATGGCAATGCTTGTGCATAGCTCCACACGCGAGCGCCTGCAGGCTCTTTGTTCCCCCTCACGCCGGGGAATACTCACAACAATGTCACTGTTAATCCCGCAGTCAATACACCCAAAAGCCCGTGTTTACTATTGTCTGTCCAATGCGTTCCATGCCACGAGAATACTAAACATATTTTCAAAGATTTCTTCTATTTGTTAAGCAAATCAAACGTACGTTTTACAGATATCATCACGAATGAGTGATTGACCTCAGCTTGAAATATACTTAGGCACTTGCGTTTCATATTTTATTGCTCAGAACTTCTATTGTTCGTATCAGCTACTTTTACAAGTTTAATGTTATAAAAAGCTCTTCTATATGCACATTATATAATATATTTACTGTAGCATTTAGCATTGATCCCATCGCATGCATGTTTCAGAATGCAAATAAATCAATTTGAATGTCGATGACTAACCGCGAGAGAATCGGTCAGGTTTTAGGTGGGATGGGCCAGGCAGGCCATTGACACTGCAGCACAAAGTTGCAGGCCATTGTTTGTTTCACAAACCAAAACGAACTTCACCTCGAACCAATGTAAATATTGTAACCTGCTATTTGGTCTACATATCGTATTGGTAACATTGTTTCTGAGCAAACTATTGTTCCATACATGTAAGAATTCTTTGGAAACACGCAGTGGCTTAAAGGCACACAGCGAACATTGTCAAGCAACCGCAAAAAGTAGCGTCTCGCCGGTAAAGCATATTTATCTTAGGCTTATAAGTGAAAGGAATAAGAGCGACCTGTATTACAGCGGAAGGATTATTGGTGGAGGCGTTTAAGTAATGGATTCATATGAGCATATCGGGGTCAGTGTGTCCCCATGAGTAACGGGTACCGCCGGAGCCTGCGCCGGCGCTGATCTCACGGCGCAGCCTGCGGCGAGGCGCTCCAAAGACCTACTTAATTCATACAAATTTCTACAGCCGCGGGGGACGTCCAACGGCACGTATCACGCATCATTGCTGTGTGACAATGCTAATTGGAAAAAGTAACTCCGAACCAATGTTTAACGTCTCAAGCAACTACACACTTCGCAGAGCATAATGCAAACGATGGCAATACTTGTCAAACTCACCTCAGGTTGGACCGTTTTTAAGGGCGAATACATTTTAAAAAAATAAATGGTTTGAACCGTTACTGGTAATTTTCGAATATTTTCAATGTCTGATCGTCAATAACACTGGTATAGTTTGAGGTTTAGTTTTAAGATTAAATCAATATGGACACGCTCCAACATACTTAAGCAAACTGTAAATGACTGACTGAACGTGTGCACACTTCACTTGTAGAAATTAAGGATGACGATATGTTATGCCGGTTATTTTCAATCGAAGTAACGGGTCGACTGCGATCGAATTAACGGCATTTTGAATAGAAACGATAAGTAGGTACCTACATACATAGGGTACGTGTCGGACTGTGAATCAAATTGTCCAAAACCACGTGGTGACTCTGAGTCATCACATCACTAATGTTTTAGCGTTTACTACGCTTTGAATGATCCGATCCTTAGCATTAATGAAGTTTACAGAGCTCATTGCCACTGCTGATTACTTTGTTTTGCGTTGTATTTATTCATTATGAAAATTATACTTCATTTTAGTCACTAGCTTTATCAGTTTTTTTTTTCAATGGTTTCTCTCTTATGGCCGATCCCACAGAAACCACTTTGTATCTGCTTTTTCTGGGATATACCTACCTGTGACCCTCATAAACACAAAACAAAAACATAAAAAAACCATAAAAAAAAACAATCTGCTTTGTTATGTTCCCACTGCTGGGACTCAGGCCTCCTCTCTAGAAGGAATGGGCCGTAATCCACTGCGCGGGCACATGACTTCGAATTTTTGGTTCTTGGATATCCAAGTTTCCTCACGATGTTTTCCTTCACGGTTTTGAGATTAGTGGTGATAGAATAAATTACACAAAGTAATGCGCCTGGTTGAGTTTAAAGCCGCGATCTAAAACTTGTAAGTCGGGGCAGTTACCACTGAAGCTCAGCGCAGTGAAATACTAGATCACTGTTTCCTACACACAAAAAACGTTTACTCTTTATGGTATTAGTTTAGACTAGTGATCCGCCCCGGGTGCGCACGGATGCAAATTATATACATAAACCTTCTTGTTTACTGCTCTTTGTATTAATGAAACCCGCATCCAACTCCCTTGTGTAGTTTATCAGAAGTTAGCGGTTGAACAAACAGACACGGAAAGCAACTTTGTTTTATATACTACTGGCGGCTCGCCCCAGCTTAGCACGAGTGTTAGAAATTTTTCAAATTCTCGGTTATTCTCTACTATAATATGCATTTTTTACACATAGAAACCTTCCTCATGAATCACTTTATCTGTTGGTGAAGATTGCATGAAAATCCGTTCTGTAATTTTTGAGTTTATTGCGTTTTTACAGACATACAGATTTGGCAATGGACCTTGTTTTATAATATGTGTGTTATAGATACCTAGTCAAATAAGTGGATTGCGGTTAAGTTCAATTTATCATATTACTGATATTCGACGAATAATATTGTCGATCGGAGACTTAATATAGCATTCAGTATGCATCTTGTGTAAATAATTTTTACTTAGGTACTGATAATAAATAACCTGCACTTATGGTTACACAAACAAACGCAGTCTTCTTGAAAGAGAACACCTGTGTCATTGACCTATTTATTTTCATTTCATGATTCATAATTCCCTCTGTTTGTAAAAATATAGTTTTACTTACTCATTACTACATAAAGCCTAAACTTACTCATACTATGTTAGTAATCCACTTCCGGTTCCTGACCTACCTTTTGTTTATTTAGTATGTCATCGAAGACGGTATTGTCCCTACATTTTGTGATATGAGTTTAGTATTTATTCTTTGATAGGAGTAGTAACCTTTGAATTTCATGGTCTTTAACGCCTTGGTATGCCTAGGAAGGTATACGAGAATAACTCACTGTCCCAGAGGATTTATCAAATGTTTGCAAACAAACAAAGATTATAATACTTACTCACTGAATAAACAGATATAAATGGTACTCAACACGTTGACAGCAGCACTCTTTTTTGTATCATTTCCATTCCTACGATACGGGGCATTTACACCTCGTTTGAAAACTATTATTGTGACGGTACGGGGCTTATTAGACCCCGCAATGTTTAAGAAACTAAAAGCTTTTTTGGCTAAGTGCGGTATGAGGTCAAAGTAAATCCGTACTATAGTTGGCACCAATTCTTTATAATAAATTGCCTAAATATTGGAGGGACGATACAACCGCAAAATTAAGAAATAAGTTAAAAAACGTTTTCTTAGAGAAAGCTTATTACAGCACGAAGGAGTTTTTGACTGATAACCTAACATAACTCTGTCATTTCGACATTTTTAGATTTTTTTTATTGTTATTATTTTTTATTGGTATTGTTATATATTAGATTATTTATAAGACAAAACATGACAGTGATTTAACTGAACTGTATATAACATCTTGCATTTATATGTATACTCATGTTTTAGCAAAATAAATAATCGTGTATCTTATATCTTTTTTATAGTAGATATTCCACTGTTTAAATAAAGAGATGAATGTATACCAATAAGATCTTAGGTATACATTCATCTCTTTTATAAACTAAACCAAATTTAAGTTACAGCCTCCGCACGGCAGAGATCGTGTTTTTTTCAGCCGTACCACAAGGAAGATATACGAGGCGTATTAAACCTCGTTTCGCACTAAACGCGCTAATGTGCCAAGTAGACGGATCACTCACTAACCTATATCGCCCACATAAACAAAAATTACTCATTCCTCTTACTAGATTATAACACGCCAGTAAAACTAAACGTAGATATTTAATATCGCATGCAGGCACACAATAAAGACTGTCAATAAAGCAAATATAATAATTACATTAGCATGCGAAGTTACGTAACATAATGGAGCATGATAATCGTTATTATTATTCAGAGGGGTACGACAAAACCGGTGCAATACGTCCACCTGTGTAGGAGGACGATCTGGACCGATTATCTATAACCAGACGATTACAATATACATATGTAAGCTATGCGGGCATTTAATGACGCCTATGTGCGATTGCGTACTTTACCCATTGTTGGATAACCGCTGACATTGGCTCAGATTCACGTGGTACCATTATAAAATTGCCCCTGCGGTATTATGGAAAAATTGAGAGCCATCCATACAGTGCCATAATGTACTATGTAACGTAAATCACATTTAATCTGCATGAAAATTGCTTTTTATCATGTTAAAACTGGAATGTTCAATTAATTTATGGAGTTGATGATGATCGTGCTATTAGGAAACAATGTTGATGTTAGTTAGATTGCTTGAAGAACGTAGGTACATATCTTTATATTATTATAAAACAAAGTTTCCCACCGCGTCCGACTGTCTGTTCACGATAAACTCAAAAACTGCTCAACAGATTTTTATTGCAGTTTTCACCAATAGACAAAGTAATACATGAGAAAGGTTTGGATATATATGCATGCATATTATCATAGTCATAGTCGGCCTTATAATGTTCCCACTGTTGGGACTCAGGCCTCCTCTCTAGGAGAGGGAATGGGCCGTAATCCACCACGCGGGCCCAGTGCGGTTTGGTGGATGTCACATGTCTTCAAATTTTTGGTTCTAAGACATGCCGGTTTCCTCACGATGTTTTCCTTCACCGTTTTGAGATCAGTGGTGATGAAATAAATTACACAAAGTAATGCGCCTCGCTGGGTTTGAACCAGCGACCTACAACTTGTAAGTCGGGGCCGATACCACTCGGCCACCACTGCTCTCGTGAGCAGAGGCTCATATCTTACTACCAAAAAAGTGTATCGACGAATAAACAATGACTGTGTCACCGATTCTCACACAGGTGAGAACTAACCCTATCAATTATGACCCAACCAAATAAAGTAAACCATCACCTAATAAGACAGAAGCATGCAGCACATGCTCGACAAACAAAACAGGTTGCTCTTTACAGACTATCACAATGACCAGCTAATCGTAATCAGTAGTCCGAAGTGCTTAATAGGAATTGTTGTAAATATGCCTCAGCGGTCACGCTAACATGTTCCAGGAAATACATCTGCTCTTAACGATCACTCAGATATGCCTTCCTGAGAACTTCGGACACGTGTAGGTATTCGTCAACACTTCCCTACACTTGCATGGCTAAGCATATGCCGAATTTGACGGGATGTTGCTTAGCCCCATAGTGATAGCGGTTTTGTTTTGACAAAGATTGAAGACGACTAGTGCTAACAGTACCGAGGTTCGAGATTGGTTTTTCGTGTTTTTAGTCATTAATAACTAATTTACCCGGTTAAAAACTTTGGTATGCTAAGAAAAGAAATCGATTGTTAGTTGTGTCAGACCTACTTGCGTTTTTTCCAGACAATGTTTTGCAACGTGTTTTTTGTATATTTTATTTTATTTATCATAAGCAAATGCTAGATAAGGTAATGTGCATTAATCCTGAGAAGTCTAAGCAGGCAGTAAACATAGTACATTTATCTTGTTGCAGTGCCAACGACCCGCACCGCCTGCCTACGCCACTTATGTATATTGCAGCACCTCTGCACTCATACCATCTGTTATTACAATTACGAGTTTAAAACCTTAGCCACGATTTTATATAGGATGTATTCAAAATAAGACGCAACATTATAATTCAAATTTTTTGTTTACTAACACTTTTCAGATTATAAGTATTTTTACTAACTATTGGACAATATCTTTTAATTACAAAAAAAAGACATATAAATCGAAAAAAAATCTTAGTCAATGCTCAATAACTAAAAATTGACTAGCAATAAATTATTATTGAAAACTTGCAAAAAAAAAAAATAGAAATTCAATAACCAACGATCTGTTTTAAATGTTAATTTACATTCTTTATAAACAGCGCAACGTCTTGTTTTCTCATTACACCATCACGTATGAATTTAATTAAATTAAAAGTATGTATATGTATCACGCAATTGCATTAATTTGTACAAATTATATCAGTGTTCTCGTTTTATAAACCACGTGAGGCAATAGGGTGACATGTTTTCACCACTGCGCCACAAACTGCTCGTGGACTATATTAATTTTATTATGGTGTTTCCAGAACATAATTAGTTTAAGTGTTATAGTTATTTATTCCCTATATACTGACATCTACGTATCAAAATGTGGCACATATAATAAACATATCAATATTTATTATGCACCTGTGAAGGATCACCCATAATAAATAACCTATAAAAGTCGATAGCAATCGCAAAAAAAATAAATGACAGATATTAATTATATAATTACGGTCCGCGCTAGTTAATTCCGTCACAATGTTGACAATAACACTGAGTACATCTTGAGCATCGGGGAAAATGGTTTTTCTTATGGTAATAAAATTACCATTCAATTCAAATACGACCCATGTATTTGTTAACATTTTTTAAGCGTAAATAAAAATATTATGTAAACGTTATATTTGCTTATATGAATACAATAAAATGTCGGTGAGCTTTGTTCCTACTCGTGTCGTCTCCATATTTTTTTCTGATATAGGTTTATTTTCCTGCGAACGTGAGACGTTTCAGGAATGTCGATATAAATACGACGTAAATAAATATAAAAATATTTCCATACATTTCCCATTTAAAAATACACACGTTGAAGATAAATGACTCCCATACAAACATACGTTGAATAATTAATTTGGACTGGCGTCTATTATATAAGTTAAAACAACATGTTTGTTTGTCCATCCTGTCATCATTTTATGTTAATAAATCACATTGAGATGCAGCTTAATTGCTTTTTGCGTTATATTTTTATTTGTGATTTGTCTTTTCTGAGTAAACAACAGTAACATTGTATTATATGTGCCAATATGTTTGTAATTTTTTTACAATTGTTTGTTCTTTTTTAGATTATTTAGGATAACTTATTACCTATTCAGCGCATATACTACTTAGGGAAAACATAAGTCATTTATTATAAAATATATTGAAGAGTAGGTATTTAGATTCGGTACCTATACCTAACCTGTGGTTAGGCAAACGTAACCTGTGTACCTACTAAATTATTGACCATTGATAACCTGCGGTTTCGCGATAGACGCGTCAAAGCTGCGTCCGCGCGCTGACCGCACTTATTCACGCGCACGCGCAGGACGGATAATTACATCGTAATTAGTTTCAATTACGTTGAGATTGACGAAAGATTAAAATAGAAAATATCGCGTGTGAGACCCCACTTTTCCGTTGTAGAATGTAGAAAATGTTTTTTGCGGTAAAGTTTGTCATCCCTTTGTGTGTGTATCCTCACGTTTGTCACGTGGACCACGGCACATTGTCTTACTTTTCAAATATAATAGACTTTGATCTGATGATTGCTTGCCAATCATCTACGACCCTACACGTGTATCTCGTCATGACTCTTAAATAAATCAGCAAAACGAATACACAGGATTTTTACCTATCGATTAATGTGTACTTATGCTTACTATTTCATTCCGATTATTTCTAAGAACGGATAGATTACATGACTCCAAGTTGAGTGTTCGTCCCTATCATACGATATTATAGGACATTACTGAGGAATGTTAGTCTCAGTAAGTGGGTATACTTATCACTCAGCAAAAACAATATAAAAAAGAGAATGTTATTTTAAAACTCAACAAATTAACATTATTTCCCCCTCTCTATTAAATTCTTACGACTTCTTGTAAACATTCAGATCTAATGAAGCAATTTGTCCTTTTAAACATGATGATAAGTGGCCGCAAACACTCACTTTTTATAAATAAGTGACACGTGCATTTAGTATGGACTATAATTAGTCACCTGCTTGAAGTAAAATGAATAGACAATTAATAAGTAATTTTCATTTCTAATTGATCAAGTATAAATAATAAGTAACTACAACTGAAAGATCCAAAACTGCAAATACCAGTTTGAAGACCTTAAAAGGCGTAGTGCCTATCAATGTAACTTATGGGCATAGTATGGTAACACAGCGAGATCAAATAAATGGTAACAATCAGATGTTAGTGACGACACCGTGAACAATAAGCAGTAGCGCTCAGAGGACGGCGGCCGTGGCGCGTGCGAAGGTCGGCGCGCGCTTCCTGCGTGCGTGACACGCATGCGCACCGACCAACGCCACCAGCCAACTACCACCCACTCATCACTAACTTCTCTAGCCCACCACTCATCCCCACTCACCAATTGCATACATGCACATAACAGTACCGTTACCAAAAAAAACAGTACGTTCAGATTACGGTAACACAGCGATGACCCGGTCGCTTTTTGTCTCCGCTGGAAGCAAACCATTGTCCGACCATTACACACAAGCCTCATTTATGTCATCGGCACGTTTTACCGTGTTAAAACAAACATCTCTAACTTTATCTTTTAAAGATAATAATTTATCTCTCTTATTCCGTCCAAAATTTTAAAATAGGCTAGTTACTTCCTATCTTTCAAGAGATCTGACGACATCTCACATTTTGTCATCGTGTTTTTGGTCATCATGTTCTCCGAATTCCTAAAAAATATTTATTTCTCAGGATCGCAGATCGTGATCAGGGTTAAAAGACTCAAAGTTGGTGGCATTGTACGTTAAAAATATGTTGTTTTTGATCACGTACATCTCTAGACCCTGTCGGTATTTGCAGGCTTCGGTGGGATCTTGAGATACTGAGTATCTCAGCATTTCCCAAAACGGATAACGAAGAGGCAGTCGACACTTTGTTGACAGATAAATATACACGAGGCATTTAAACGAGCACAACATACTCTAAATAGACTACTGCGGAGACGATAGAAGGAAACGGCATAATCTTTTTAATAAATATTGAAACATCAATGAAACTTAAATTAGGCACGTCAAAGATTATGTTTCACCGGTTCATTGTTCTAAACATTCAAAGAAAAATTTCCGAGAGATATCCCCTCGTTGTGTGGGACACGCGTCGAATTTTTATATCGCATTAATCGAATTGAGTAGGAATGAAAAAAACAAAGAACATCACAGGTTCTTGGCACTTTCTGCCTCGTCTATTGTTCTCCGGAGGAGCCTTAGACAGGAGAATGACCCTCTTTATATGGATACGTTTATCATAACAGTACCTGTTTCAAATGACAGGAAATGCCTGGCCCATGACAATGTACTGACCATAACATCTTGAGATTATCACGTGGGTAAAGTACAACGACCTATAAATTGTGGCCGAAAATTCCTGCATTACATACTGCCTTACAAAGTACCTTCTCGTGACTGAATTTGATGCTCGATGCACGATATTATTTGGACCGGAGCCGTCTCCTAGTAACGATTTCTGAATTTCAATATTTTTGTCCCGCTCGTTAAAACCCGAACATTTGTTTGGTTGGTTTCGTGTAATTTATCTGATACAGTACTCTATTGTATATATGGAATCAAATATGGGATAATTCGATGCGGAACTGTTATTACGAATGACATTTGTATTAGCGCAATTGAAAATGTAAAGAAGTCTGGCGTGACAACGAGTCAATGCTGTATAATATTTTATGGTTTTTCCACATCAGCGAATGTCGTACAGTGTCAATTAAGAGTGGGCTTACCTATCCGATAATGATGGCTCGAACCGGTCTTCATGGAAACGAATTAATCAAACAGATTGCTGTTGACAAGATAGTTAAGTATAAAGGCTAGAGGTGCTAAGCTAGCCTATGACTAACCGATACAAATGATTGAAGCTACATTGTTATTTATAGACTTATCTTATCGTATCCCATTTTTCAGTTACGAAAACTTCATGCAGGTAAAACATTACGCCATCTAATTGTGGCTTTACATTCGTTCAGCCACATTGTCAGTATTATTATGAATCCCGTATCAATAAAACTGATTGCTTTATACTTAACAATAGTTACGGTTCCGTTGTTATTGTTGCTTCGTTCATAGATAAACAAATACTACTTATTTGGTCCTGAAATGGTCCTGAATGTATTCCATTTATTTTTCTATTTCGGATTACTCGTACCACCGTTTTTAAGTACCTATGATAATCGCTACGATAGTAAAGTTGTTATTAATTTGTTAAGATTGATTAACAAACTTAACATGGTCGGAATGAAACTTCCCAACCAAAGACTCATTCTATTTCATTAACAAAAAAATAATATTTTAATTTCATCGACACCAGACATTTCGATTTTAACAATCAAAGCAGAACTGCAAATTTCGACACTACGAATCTAAATAAACTAAGGCAAAGAAAATCGCCTTTTGTGGCAGTATTTAAAATATGAATATAATTATCCTAAGTTCGCCGTGCGAGTAGAAGCGGGTTAGTAGGACGCATATTAGCCTTGACATAACCACGGCTATTTTATACGGTTTTTCAGATTTTATCGTTTAATTGATTAGATTACAATTTGGCGATTCGCAATTTTATTTATCCGCGAAATTACATGACTGGGATTACCACAAGGTATTTTTAAATTAGGCGGAATACGCTCGTTTAGCTAGACGAACCGGTGACCTTAAAAAATCAGCTGAGACTGACTATATAGATGCGGAAGCCTTAGCCGGGTGATGTGGAATAACTTCGTAGTAGCCCAGCCCCCCTAGCCAATTTACAACCGTTTCGTTTCGATTCTCTTTTCGTCGATCGCGTCGATTAGGCCACGCCTCCGATTCCTTTATTCTAACGTCATCTCAACGCTCAGTCACTTGGTCAGAACAAAGGAATAGGAGGCGTGCCCGACTCGACGCGATCAACGAAAAGAGAATCGAAACGAAACGGTTGTAACTTGGCTAGGGGGCAGAGGCTCTACCAGGAGCTCTAACGCGATCGATTTGACGACCTAAACTAAACTGTTAAAGGGATGGAGATGTATAGGGTGTATAGCTTCATCCCTCTTTCTCGCCCGCAAGCCTGACATTTTAACACTCATGGTAAGCCCCAGGCCTCAAGGTTATGTATGAGTTTGATATTTATCCATGTATATAGTCAAGTTGTGCCCAAGAATGTTAAGGAAATGCATTATTCCATCTTATGCAGTAAGACTTTGGCGAGCCTCCATGGAAACACGTGTTTAGCTTTCAAATAGTTAAATCTTTTGCTATAACTTTCCTTTGTTGACCTCAATAGTTATATCATTCCTAGTTATTCCCTTTTATGTGACTAAGTGTACAGAATGTTAATAATGAACATGATTCATAATAAAACGATCATCATTTGTTTTATTTTATCATTAATACCTTATTTACTTTTAATTTTTTTTATATTCCATAACTATCACACAACGTCGTCTAGTCCCAAGTCTGCTTAGCTTGTGTTATGAGCACTAGACAACTGATAAACATACTTATATATTTCTAAATACATATATATTATAGATAAATTATACGTAGACACAGAACAAATGATCGTGCTCATCACACAAACATTTTTCCTGGGTGGGAATCGAACCCACGAACTCCAGCATAGCAGTCTGGGCCACTAACCACTAGACCAACAGGCCAGTCAATTATGCGGTATTGTATTAGACCTGTGGTTTCCGCAGTTACTATTATGTTATAACAAGGAAAAAAAGTAGGTCAGTATTTCTTTATCTATGACACAACTTACCTGTCTCTAGAAAAGTGGCCAAACCCTACATTTCCCTCTAATAAAAAAAAATATGCTTCAATAACATTTAAAGACGTTTAAAAATAAAATACAAATATTGTCTTTATTTGTAAATAATTTCCATTAAAACAATCTGCCTCAAGCCTGAACAACCAATATGATTAAATAAATATTATAATAATGTCCATTTATATTCAAACAAGTAATTTATTTTATATCGATATTGAATTCAAGACAGCTTACGAGAAATTATTAGCAATATATGACTGTAATAGGAATGTCTACTTAAATGCGGCATTAAGTTGTGAGTCGGATAAGGCCGCGGTTATAAAAGGTAAGCGGTAGCGGAGCGAGCTACGTCACATAATGAATAGATCCATACCCCAAACATTTACTTAGAAACCCAAATAAACAAATATCTCATTCACATCTGAATATGCAAATGGTTGAGAGAATCGTTCGTTCGAACTCGATTCGAAAGTTTAAATTTAATTTTTTTCATAACATTCTCTGTTTTTGGCATAACAGAGATGACCATAAATACAACAAGCCCAAGCGTGGAAAGGATCATAAAGTCAAGTTCTTTGAAGAAATTACATCGGTGATGCGTATGGCTTTCAAAGACTTTCTTGAAAGCATGATAAACATATTTCTATTTTTTTTATTGTCACGCTACATCGTGAGCATGAGCGGTGCGGGCATTGCGTTGCCGTGCGGTCGGCGGCCGCTGCGCTCTATGACCTAGAACTTGACGGCTAGCGAGCTCGGCCACGCGTGTGACTCAGGCGCCCGCGCCGCACCGTATTCCGAGAAACGTTGAGATTTTATTATTTATATGTGTCCTCTAGAATCCTGTAGAAGTACGAAGTAATAATTCTTGTTGCAGTAAGTGTGAGTCAGGGATTAGAAGCTTACGTGCACTGACCCTTTTGTGAGTAAACTTTTATTGGAGTAGGTATTCAACATAGTATCGCCATGACAATGCTTTCAGTTGCTGTAGACTTACTAGGCGTGCATAATGTAATGACATTTTCCGGAAGTTAGAGAGTTTTCGGAAGCATGACTGTTTCTATTAGGTGTGCTGGGTTTTTTTATTGTGATGATGTCGAAAAGGCTGATTATTCAGTTCTATTGGAAGATTCTCGATTTGCAAAATAAGTAGGTTCTCTCAAGTATCTAAGTGATAACTTTGTATATCTTCTTGTTATTTCTTATGAATTTCATATTTTCAAGGAACCTAAGAAAAGACATGGCTTATGCTTTATCTACTGCTAATGTGTAACAAAGCCTGTTTCATGCAGTCACCATGCATAAAATAATACAAAATGTATGAACCTCGCCTTGTCAACTAAAATGACTTTATCTCAAAATACGTCACAAACAGACATCTTGATAACTCTTCTGAATTTAAAATAGCAATTAGGGCAAACAAAGCCAACAAACATCTCTTGTTTGAAAACCTAATCATTAAAAGAATCAACATATTTTTCAAATAAAAATAAAAGTAGATAGTGTCAAACCGGACTCAGAAGAAGGATGCTGATTCCATGATTAATTTATAGCCATTGATTCATACACAACATTAGCGTATTTTACAAATACTACACAAATGACGTAATGCCCATTGAAAAAGTATAATGACCAATATCTTGCTATACCCAGACACACACAGTCAACACACATGTCTTATGTGGTGCGCGTAGTGACTCACCATCCGTGTTAAACAAACGAAATGAGAAGACAGGCATAGCGTTCTAGTGTCGAAGCGAAAGGCGAGCCACTTATCTCGGCTGGACTGCCTCGATTTATGAATGAACTCGTTACTACAACACCTACGAGTGTGTTACTCTACCTAGCATCATTGTATGGGACTCGGAATTAATTTAATTCAGAAGCGCCGGTGAACGGCGTTCCGAGAAAAGTTGAGTCAGCGACCGCTATGTGCTCCTACGTATCATTTCCGATTCCGATGATAATAATTATCGATTATATACAGGATGTAGAGGAAATCCGTATTACAATAAATACCTTAGTAATAACACTAACAACTATTTTGTCAAGTCCGTCAAGTGCTATCGTTATCTACGATGATTAAGCGCGATATTAAATTATATGCAGATACAAAGGAAAATCCATTTCAACGCCAATATTTCAAAATTATTGCGATAAAAGAAGCAAAAAATGTACAGTTCGATTTGTGAACGTTTTTGTCCGTATGCAAAAAAATAGTAATCGACTTACCATCGCGTTGTCTGCATTGCCGAAGGTCGGCGCAGCGCTACTCCTGGTGAGGAGCACGAGCGCCACCGTCGCCGTCCATAGTATCCTCAGGCTACTCCTCAAACTGACGAACGCCATGTTTTCTCCTGGTATCCTTAAACTTCTACTAGATATGCTCATTTGATATTTCCTTAAATTATAGTTTTGTAAAAATTATCTGAAGGACGGAATAATTGTCATTACTCTTATGTCGTTTTCTTAACCTAGTTGGTTTGTAATGTATAGTAAGTAAAGCCGATATCTTCGAGCACCACGATGATATGTTATCTGAAACAAAGAATTAGTAATATTTATTATCGCGACATGTGAACAACCTAACTGTTTAATTCAACTTCTTAAATTGGGAACGAAATTGCATTTACTATTATTTTAGAAATAAGGCACATCAACAACAATTACAAAATCGCAATTAACAGTCATTATACAACATAACAACACTGAATTTTATCTTAATATCGTAAGAAAACCGCATGCCAACTTATATACATTATTCATAAGATATAGGCATATATATTTTATTTATAGAATAATCTTTAGGTTAGAGGTTTTTGTAGAGGTCGGTTCTGCGTCATATCCGCGACATCGTTAATTGCTGTGAGTCATTGTAAGATCTCTCTGGATTATCAAGACATGAGCTAAATAGTTTAATACATAATAATTATTGTTTTGTAAATATACAATTAAACAAAGTCATTAAAATGATTACTCATACAAGTTGACGAGCCACATTTTTTTTTTATACATTTTATCTACAGCGTAGTTTTAAAATAGTGATCATGTTTGCATTTTAAAATGTCTGTAAATATTTTCCGACCAAGGAATGAAAAGAACATTCCTTTTTAAGTGTATCTAGCTTAGCGAGGTAGCGACTCATTGGTTGGTAGGTAGGTAAAAATGCTTGAAACAATTTGTTTGCTTCTAATCAAAATTATCATGAATATCTATTGTTGTCTATAATAGGAATGATAGCGCCATATTATTAAGTAGACTGTTTGCACTTGTACTACACTCATTCATAGAAATAAGTCATAAACCGCCCGATGACCTACATATTTTTGATGTGAGTTGCCGAGGGCTTGTCAACAAACACCTAGCATTATCTTCGTAAATGATAAATTGTTTTGAAGCCAGCTATGGCAGCTATATCGTCAACGTATAGCGACTGCACAATGTGGGGAACTGATTAGATATTCAGCTGTAGGTATTGCATGTCCGTATACTCAAGAGATTTGTGATTCATCGCAGTTTAATCATTTGTGGGAACAAAGCAGAAGATTGTAAATAAAGGCGAATCACGACTAGATTTACGAAATAAGGTAGGTACCTAATTTTGTAAATCTAGTCGCCTATGTGGGGCAGGTTTCTGAATCGAGTTTTTTGAGTTAAGCACGTCTGAAACCCTATTTCAGTGCAAACTTCAGGCGAAAGTATCAGAAATCGGGGGTTAATTATGGCATGCTTAGTAACTTGTAATTACAGATCTCTAAACGTCTTTGGCACTTTACAAGAGCTCTAAAGAGAGAGTTAACACTTAAGTATCTCATCTACCACACCTTAGACTACTTACTTTTACCTACTTACTTTGAAATAACCTATCATGGATTTAATTCATGGCTAATAAAAAGAAGACACGGTAGGTACCCGGCATGGCCATCTACATAGACATTATAAAACACGAACTGCAAGAAATGCCACCACTTTTTATATCGAAAATTTAAGTGTTTTTTTTTTATTGACATTAATTAAACTAGAAACTTTTAGTACACTTATCTGACGGCCAACTCTTTATGATTTACAAAAAATTAATTAGCATATTTTATATCCTAATTCACTACTAACAAAATTTCCGGGTGTTTATATGTAAGCAAAAAGGAATGACAAAAAGTACTACTAGTTCTACCAACAACCTTCTAAAATCATCAAGTAATAACAGAAAAAACCGTATACGAGTGTATCCGACCGTGCCGACCCTAACATATTTAGTTGGCCAAAGGCAGAGGTGGTGATGACGTTTCTGTCACAGAAAACAACATTTCTGCTTTTACATATAACAATAACAATGATTATTATGTATAGTTTATCATAATAACGTAATCATTGTAATTGGTAATTTGTCGTTCTGGTGAAATAAAGCATTCTAATATAATAAAGGCGAAAGCTTGTGAGTGTGTGTATGTTTACCTTTTTACGCCCGAATGGCTGAACGGATTTTGATGACATTTGGCAAACAGTTAGACCATGTCCTGGAACAGCACATAGGAACTTTTTATCCCGGGAGTATGTTCCTGTAGGACAATTAGCTAGTGAATAATAAATCGGAAGATTTTTTTATTTGTTGTTTTTTTTTTGTTCATTTAAACGCGCTAATTTCTGGAACCACCAGTTACCTTGTAAAAAAACTTTCTGTATGGGATAGCAGGATTCGTTACGAAAACCTGTATATGTATACAACAACACGTTACGAACCACGGAAACGGAGCAGTGACCAAAGACGCGGGCAAAAAATGCGGGGAACAGCTAGTTAAAATTAATAGTTACAGACGCGATATACACTTGGGGTCAATCTGTCAGAAACCGAAAGCGCGGATCTATCGGAGGTGTCGCCAGCAATGTTCCGCTCGCCGGAGCGTGACGGCGCAGAGGTGAGGCTGCGCCCGCGCCAGTTTCACCGACATTGGATTCGAATCTCTTACCTAACATCATTTACTCCAACATTTTTTTCCTATACAACTAAACGATTGCATTTAAATATTTTCAGTTATCTTAGTGAAACTGATTAAATTTAATTACTGTTTAATCGATCCGATCCCGACAATAAATTGCAATCGATAACCCGAACTGTGTAAACAGTTAAACATGATGTCAAGCGAATTAATGTACTTGATAGATTGGTTCAAGCGTTCATGAGTACTTTTACTAGACTTAAACTGTTGCCTAGTGTCTGTAGATACTGCGAGATTTATATAGTTATCATGAAGGGAAACTAAAGAAAGGTGGGTATAGTCAGTAGAAGTCTGGCACTCTGATTTCGCTCCACCCAAAGAGGAAGGAGTTATTTAATGATTTCTTAAATTTAAAAAATCCTGAATCGCAAAGGGCAACTGAAAGAGCACTGGTGAGTTTTAGGCAGTAAAAGTCTGACACACTGATCTCGCTGCGATCTCCGCCTAGAGCGGGAGAGTTATTTAATGTTTTCCTATGTAAAAAGTCAACGTAGATAAGACTATGTTGCATAATAGTATAATAAGCATAATCAGCCTTTTAATGTCCCCACTGCTGGGACTCAGGCCTCCTCTCTAGCAAAGGAAATGGGCCGTAATCCACCACGCGGGCCCAGTGTGGATTGGTGGATGTCACATGTCTTCGAATTTTTGGTTCTAGGACATGGCGGTTTCCTTACGATGTTTTCCTTCACCGTTTTGTGAGCAGTGGTAATGAAAATAAATTACACAAAGTAATTCGCCTGGCTGGGTTTGAACCCGCGACCACTCGGCCACCACTGCTCAAATAGTAGGTAAACATAAAATTATGTAACGATGACCGGTTTTCCTTATTGTAAACACATTTACAGGTTTGTATCGTAATGTTTATATTCTTTCATAAACAGTACGTAATGTCATTTTATACAGAACAAGAATTTTCAGGAAACAAGAAGGATAAACTGCTTTTGAGTCTCTCTGACGTTACTTACATTCGTGGAAATGGAAAAATGTTGAACATTAATACAAAGGTTTTCCCAACTAATTTAGTTTTATTACAATGTTGACTCATACTAATAACTCAGCCAGCTAAGCACTTAGTTGTAATACCTGATTTTCTTTATTATTGTTTAGCATACACAATAACAGACACACATTTCGATTTTTGAAGTTAATCAGCTTTGCTGACAGCGTCGGTCCGTCGATGGGTAACGCTCGTAATAACCTGAGATTCCTCAGCATTTTAAGTCTTTGGTCTCCACCGTAGGCGCTGGCTTGCAGACAGCGAGCATGGGTAGTTCGCCGTCCGACCGTCCGGTAACCGTCCGGACCGAGCCCAAGTTGTCGACGGCCGCGCGCCTCAAGGAGATGTCAGCAAAACCGTAGGGGCCCAGCAGGGTCAAAGCCTACTGAGGCGATGATGAGGTGATGCGAAAGGAACAGGAGTGGGTTTTTAGTCAGTAAAAGTCTGACACTATCTCAGGCTCCGCCGAAAAGTGAGGGATCTCATTGGATGATTTTACAACCGAAAAAAAAAAGCCATTGGTCCCGGTGACAGTTTCGATGTTGGTGCCATTGGAAGATCTTTGACAGTTGTTACGGATAATCAGTAGCCAGGAATTATAACACTATAGTCTTGCCAGGGAGATCATTTTACCCAGCTAATGAGTTGTGATGTATAGGATTATTTGAAAGAATTACCGAGGCCCTAGAACACAAAGGGCAACTAAAGAAACACATGTGGATTTTAGTCAGTAAAAGTCTGATACTCTCTCTCGTTCCACCTAGAGCAGGAGATGTGATTTGATGATTTCTCAACCGCAAAAAAATAAAAATTAAGTCGTGCAGATCATATAGGCAGTCATGCCATGTTGATTACAGGTCACTATGTAATCTACCGGATTCAGTTAGAGTAGAAGCCGGTCGCAAAATAATTGAGAAAAGGCTAGCAAGGCACCGACCTCAAGATAACAAGTAGAGAGTATTTAAATCATTATGAAGTTATTTATTTTATTCCCTAGAATGTTGAGCAGAGGGGTGCGTTATGTGGTATCCATATTCTAGTCCCACTTCGCCAGTAATAACTGGCGACATACATACACTTATTAAATTCCCATGTATTAGAAGAAAAGCCAGCACCAATCCTGGCTACTTTAAAGGAATTCATGACATTTTGCTCTACCCGGAAATTAAAACCAGGACTTCAAACTCTTCAGTAGTGCTCGCAACACTTGATCGTAATCTCATTGTCAAAACCATAATAAAATGATCCCATAACATCATTTTATTTGCCACCATAAAAAAACACACGGAATTTCGCGAGCCTGCCATACTCAAAGTTCAGATTGACATCATCAGTTCATTGTAGATGCGATGACGACGGCGGCTACTCTGAGATGCATCTCAATGAGTGCATGCGCGGTGTGGTCCCGCCTGACGCTCGACTCGGCATTGGATCACTTCCCGCTTCCGGATCCTCGCGGGCAATACTAATAACTTATCATTATCGAGATATCATGCTACTTGCTAGTGTGTTTTATTTGCAATGTTGTCGGAGGAAAATTTTCTACATTGTTATTTAAACCGCAACAATTTAGACGGTAGGGTTGCTGTTCAACGTTTAAAAGAGTGACCCATGGCTCTGGGGCGCATGGTGGGCCTAATGTCTCCTCCCTAAAGCTATAGAAGGCATTTGATGATTTCCCATCTAAAAAAAAAACTATTATAGTCATCACACACTATAGTCGGTAGACGAGTGAGTGACGACTGTCTTATGGGTCTACTGATTGCAAAAGCTGAGCATTCTGGTCCTGAATTGTGTTTGTATTATGTAGGACTAAGTGTATTTGGGTTTGTCCAAAAGAATTTTTGTCAATAGAGTCTTAGATTTCGAATTTAGAGCCAGCGGATTGTAGAGGTTCGCTCTCTATTGCCTATACAGGACATTAAAAGTAACTAGCGAAGTAGCGAGATGTGTAATTGTGTATAAACCACCTTGTTTTGTTATTATCCTCCAGGCTAACCATATTGTCCCTATGACCCTTCAAGTACCTCCCGTCTCCTATTTTCCTTGTAAACAATCTATGTTACATAAAACAGTAACAAATGGTGGAAACTGCCAGAACATGAGTCAAATAATGTTTTGGTTGAATAAATCTCAGGGTCACAGGTACACATCACCCTTACCCACGTCAATTTTATTATTACGAACTAAGTACTGTGAACATTACTAATGTAAGGCTTAGGTCATAATTATACGTGAATGTTGAACCGATCTGTGGTTTCTTATGCAAATGCATTAACATATTTACCTAGAAAATTGTATCTATTTTTCTCACAGCGTGTAAGAATAAAGGAAATGACTTCCTCCATGAACACTTGTACATTTGTATGCATCGGTTTCCATTATTGTATAATTGCGCTTTATTAATCATTAAACTAATAAATGTGTGTACTTGTGTTACAATGACATACATAACTGCTTTGAATAATACACTAAAGCTTCATTAAACAAAGGGCTTTTCAATCAATCGCTAATCATTTAACTTAATTAAAGCTTCTAGCTTTCTATAAATTAAGTTAATATTTTTCAATTTTTATTAATTCGAAAATAATTGATACTTAACCAGGTATGCGACAAAAACAAGTCTCATTTCTTATCCTTCACAGTTCATAATAATACAACAATAGTTCGTAACCAAAGAAAGCAGTTCGAGGTTAAACTTTTTTACGAACAGACGGCGAAAGGTTCTTTTTTTACTTGAATTTAAGTAGTGACCACATACATAATGAATGTGCCTATGCTTTCCAACGTTACATGTCAAGTTCGGCGGCTCGACAACGAAGTGCCCACACTGTGACTCACCACGGTCGCACCACAAACTCACCGAACATGTTTATTTACTACTTAGTGTAGTCTCGCTATCTACTTTATTCATTTAAAAATGTTCAAATCATCATAATTGAGGACCTGTTATATCGATTTATATGGTCTCTATAATATTTTGTCATGTTTTTAATACTTATTGAAATATCAACGTCACGAGCTCATGACGTAGTTTTACGACCAGCTCCAACTATGGAAGATTTATAATATAGTATATGATACATGATTTAAATACTATTCATATTAATTTATGCAACACTAGCTTCTGCCTCTGGCTTCACCCGGGGGAATTTAGAAAATTATTGTAAGGGAGCTTACACCTGGGAATAAATCTATCCTATGTTCTATTTCCTGATATGGTCTACACCAAATTCCTTTCTAATCTGTTTAGCCGGTTGAGTATGAAGAATTGACAAACGTACGAGTATATATATATAAACTTTCGTCTTCGATTTAGACGGATTTTTCTATATAGAGGAAAAATGTATAAAAGAAAGCACAAAATTGAAGCTATCCCAATATACACTAAAGATACCCCCTTACCCCAAAATCCCCCATCACACATCCACATATGATCAACATCATCATCCTATCCCTACTTGTCGGATGAGAAAGTTATTAAACAACAGTTATTAAAACATTGACAGAAGTGACACATTGGAAACTCCTAAGTCAAATAAAGCGAAAGCACTTCTGTAAAATCGTTTTATGATTGTAGCGTATTATCAATTATTCAATTTATAAAGTTATCAATACATTCCTCACACAAAAAGTATAGTAAACTAAAGGAATGCTTAAAGAATGAGTTCATACAGATCTTAGCGTTATCACGTAGATAATGTTTACGTCCTTATCCACGAAAATTATCTGATAAGGCGAGCGGCACGCACGCTTCGCCTCTTTCTTTCGAACGCCAATCTTTTAATGTGTTGTTAGATATATAATAGCATCTACAAATATTTTTAAAAGAAAGTGACTTTACGTCAGTCAGAGGTAATCTTGGGAGTCTTATCAATCGGAGACATTACGATAAAAGTTATATTATTGAGAGTGTAGGTACACAAAGCTATGTTCAAACATTGGAATTGAGTTTTCATCAAAAGATTTACGCGTAGACAGAAATCTTCGATTGATATTTGAAGCATAGTTATCAGCATATACGGGTGAAGAGGCAGAGGTCAGCGAAGTTGTAAATATAAGGTGTTCCTAGAGTTGGGATAGAGTTTACTACCACGGAGTTAGTGTACCGTAGCATTACAACAATGTCAGCTGCTGACCCTGACATCAAACCGGCAATACTCCGAATTACCAGATTTCAAATATTGCACAGATTTCACAGACTTCGTGAACTTTACAAAGGTGAAGGGATCACGTGAAAAATGTAGTTCTATCTGTTGGTAAAAGCAGTGATAATCACCCAGTGTTATGGTCAAATTGATAAATGCTTTTATACATCGAAGTCTTGCCAGCCTGTTTGTTAGTTTTTTTTTATCATAGAAAATGATCATCATTATGACGACGAACAATAAAAATAACTTTAATTATGGCGCGCGGTTATCGATGTATCTAGCGACCTGTCCTTTGTCCATCTAATCATACGTGTAGGACAAACAAACACGGAAACATTATAAACTAACCTGTTAGACTGGTCCAATGCGAAGTTCACGCAATCCTCACTACTTGAAACGTTGATGTTTTCGTTTCACTGGTGCGATCACGTCTCGTACCTCTATTACTACCGAAATTTGTAAAATATCGATAAAAAATAGAGTCTATTCATGTATAAACAACAATCACAAGGCACTCTCGAGTCACCGAATGTCCCGCTTTGTTCACTTTTTTCTTTGCAATTGCACGAAATTTCAAAGAAAATGTGTTCGTTGGTGTGGCGGGAACCGCTGCGATCGTTGTGTCAACGCATGACACAACCTATCGCAGACGCGAGTTTGGCAGAGTGTGCGCCGCGCCGCCGCGCACGCCTTATAACGTGGCCGCCCCGCTCCGCCCGCGCGAAGCCTCCGCACTCCGCCCGCCCCTACTGCAACTTTACAGGAAAACTTTAAAATGCGCTTTCGTTAAACACTTAAACTTGATTTTTTATTACACTCTCTTGCAGTTTCCTCAAAATTTACCTGATATGAATGCGTTATGAAGATGCATCACAGGAATTCGTGAGGTTCGATAACATCTAAAAGTAGTATGGTTCACTAACATAATTATGCATCATTCCTACATAACATTACGTCTAAACGAGAGTGATCAAATTGCGCGGCAAACTGTTCTGAGTTAGAAAGAGTCCGAAAGCAAAAGTAAATTTCTGAAAAGTTGCGCATCATTTTTACTTGCCACAGATCGCCTGCTGAAGCTGTAATCCATTTACATAACTGTATCATACAACTATTTTGTAAATTTAAAAGAAAGTAAATTATCTTTATAATCTCGATGATTTTACTAATTGAATACCTAGATTTTCCTATTGAAAACTGTAAGAAAAACAATCAAATTATAATTGAATTATCACCTAATTGAGAACAATGGACGGAGAAAATGTTGGACATAGCTCTAATTACATGTCGTTACATGCGACGCAGGATAAAAGGAAAATCACTGTCAAGTACCTGCAGCAGCCGAGCTCAGTTACATAAGATAATCATGCAATCATTTTGCCACGCTCCATGGTAATAATTTATTAGAAACATCGATATTTTCCATCGACTAAATGTTTCGGAAAATCTTCAATAGGGATCATCTTAGACTATAAGTGTGGTTACCTAATTCCATTAGATAGAAGTGTTTTTAAGGTAGGAAACCATCGAATGACTTCTCCCACAAGATTAATGTCATCTTCATTACTTCTCAGACATTATACAGCAACTAAGGGGGTTGTTCTTATATCCATCATTATCATTAGAAAATAACGTGGAAAATACACGCGCTAAAAAAACTGGGAGCAAAGTGCGTTGTGTGTTATTTATAGCGTGAATACTTGAAAATCACTTCATTGCAAAGTTACTTGGGAAGTCCAGTATTCAGTGAAGAATAGTAACAAGTTGTTAAACCTTGGTTGTTCAAAACTTACTGAAAAATTCCTGTGGAAAATGATATCCCATGAATATGTCAAATCATATGTCTAATAAACTAGTAACCGCAATTATTAATGTATTAAACCCAGTCATTATTATAATAAATGGATACATAAGTGGAACCGCCATTTCTTAGTAACAAAACATTTGATGATTTCTCGCGATACAATTTCAATGGTGAAATACCCATAGTAAATCACCTGGGTTACATTCAGACGCCTACAAGTGCTATGAGTAATGTACTTCAAGTGGCTACCGATACTGAACAAAATGTATTTATTTATCGCGTTTGTTATTGCATACACACCTGATAATATTTGCACATAATACGATAGTACCTGAGTATCACAGGAAGTTTAAATAGTGTCATTACTTAAAGAAAGGAAACGGTGGAACTATGAAGTGTCTTCTCATCGGGGATTGTTCAGCATAGGCTTTAACGTGAAGTAAACGCTGTGTAGATGCACGTGGACTCTGATAGATGCTCAAATTCAAAGGCCTCAAAAATCTTATCCTGTCTTTAATGAAAAATGAGATGCCTATATAAAGGTAAACCAGACAAGACAGTTCGTCTGCATAGCTTACGGAGTCACGTATCTAAGCCCTATGCACGTTACTCGTATGTTACCTATCACTAAGAAGCTTTCCCGTGCGTGCTTACACTAAATTATATGCCTTAAATTCATAAAAAAATCTTGAACTTCAAAATAGCTTGACGAACGTTTTTTTTTTTTTTTTTTGTTGGGTGGGAAAATCATCCTAATGACATCCCCGCTCTTGAGCGGAGCGGGAGATAGTGTCAGACTCTTACTGACTAAAAACCCACTCCTGTTCCTTCGTTGCCTTCGTCCCAGGGTCCCGGGTTCCGCTTTCACACTACCCGTGGCCCCAGTAGGCTTCGACCCTGCTGGGCCCCTATGATTTGCTGACATCTCCTTGAGGCGCGAGCTTGACGACCGTCAAAATCGATCCTATCGGGGAAATATAAATAAGTCGGTAAAAAAGTGTCTGGGATTTTCTAATAGGAAATTGTTTGTTTACTACATACTCGTGGTTGGCAGAGAGCCAACGCTGGCAATAAGTGATAATCGGAACCTGAGACACATACATTCGCGAACTATAGATACATACGCACAACGTAGGTACTTAACCCCTTATGAGCCACGAGCCACGCGTTACTCGTACCAATTACGATAAAACGTGTCGCCGTACTTGTAAAGTTGTAATAAGACTATTGACTCTTTAATAACGGAAATTAAATCAGTTCGTAATATTGTGAAGCTATTGCACCATGTGTGGATGAATATTCAATTGTTTACAACGCGTGCAGGGCACGACTGTACCAAGACGTACTGCACCCTTTATCGTTGCATGATCTCCTTACCACGGAACCTTGACAGTTTACAACATATCCTACCTTGAAAAGTGCTTCGTAGATATCTTAGTATGAACATGGAATTCTCTATAATAAGGGTTTTATTCGATTTCTTAGTGTGTCCACACTTCAGTTTCCTGGAAGGTAAACACGTGAACCATCTGACGTCCAATTAGGTTAAATACATATTTCATAATTAAGTGAGTAAAGGATTTTCTTGAATTAGTTTACCGGTTTGCAAACGCAGGAAATTTTAATAGAATTACCACAATTTATTCCATCAAGCGTACCTTAAAGGTAAAAGTGATAGCTTAAGTTAAGCTGATTCACGGTCATAAAACAAATGAATGTTCATAGAAATTCATTGCCCAAACAGATTCTAGGTACAATCAGCTATTGTACCCCTTTTCCCGGTAATCAGTAACCTATCGACACAGGTAACGAGGTAGACGTGGTGACTTGTGTTAGTTCATCGCATATGACAATGCCGACCTTGGGAAGACCTGTCATGACAAAGCCATTGTGTGTGGTGACTAAAGCTGGAGGGTGGCGGTTGGTGGTAGCTTCCCTTAGCCGCGGTGAGTCGGTGAGGTGAAGGTCGTGCATACGGTATTGTAGTGGCACCGTGATCATAACAGGCGATGCCGCCTTTGATACCGTGCCAACTTTCTTTGTTACAATGTGGCGGTATTGTTTATTGTGTCACCTAGCTTTGCGAAGGTTTAGACTATTTACATGTTCCTTGGGTTTTGCGCGGTACATCGTTAATGTAAAGTTATGAAGTTCTTATCTGAAAGCTTTCGTAGGGAATCAAGGAAGACAGATATGATGATGCATAATTTATGATTACTTTCTGAATTTTCGTAGGTCACTTTCATACTATTAAAATAGTAAAAATTCTGTTTAGATATGTTAATTTAATTAATCTTTGTGTTTTTTTTTTCTAAATATATATACATAATGCTAACATTACAAACGTTTCGTTTGTTTAGTTATAATTTAAATCTAACAATTTTGCGGTTCATGTGATTATGACGGAGCTTACTCTCATGATCACAGTTTCTTAAAATGTGGGCTGCGAGAACGTCCAGGGCCATCCCTGAGACGCAAAAGGCAACTGAAGTACACAAGTGACAAAATTTTGTCACTGAAAGTCTGACACGACCTCTCGTTCCACCTTAGAACGGATGAAGCCATTTGATGATTTCTCATCTCAAAAATAAATTAATAGGTATCTGAAAGAGTGAAAACTTCTTATCACAATACAAAATCTTTTTCCTTATTCCATCCTATTCGTACGTTGCATAATATACCAAGGGTACCTAGTTTTTCAAAAAATAATTCTACAATGCGTAATGCCTCTAAATGTTCGTGACATTCAACGAAATATTCTAATTTCTTTGAAAAACGTTGAAAATTCTCAAGGCGAGCACAATTTAAGCAACGAATTTGTTCTGGGAAGCCAGCGCCGAACAAACCAGGCCACGAATCTACGATCGGGCCCGATTACGATGGAGGTCGGTGATTCAAACCTCCCCGACTGAAGCTCACTCATACACTTACCCAGTATTTTACGATTACGACCCTATGTTTGAGGTTTTCCTAATAACAATCTTGGTTCCTTTCCTTAACGCATAAACAATCGAATTTAAATTATGCGACAATTTCTTTGTGCGGTCGGAAAAAATCCAGCTTGAGTCAATAGGTGAGCTTTCAAATGATGAATGCTTTGATTTGGCCAACCTCACATGCACTCACATTTTTACACTATTAAAGACCATGACTTTTACGCTTACCAGGAAAGTAATAGCAAAATGTATTTAAAAAGTTTTTTAGGTTTCTTCGGATATTCCGGGGGGATTTTTAAAATGCAAATAAAACTGTCATTCAGAATTTACTTGCAAGGTTACTACAGAAAACATGAGTAAGTAGTACTTAGCATAATATATGTGTAATAAGTTGTCGGATACGGACACTGCCTCATTCATCTTGGCTAGAAGTATAACTCGATAACGCAGGCTGCCAAGCGTTGTGATGATATGCAGCCAGGAATATTTTCCTAACAAGGTTATAACAAAACCTTTTTGTCATGAATCAATTACCTACTCAGAGAAGTCAGCTCAGTAGAGACAGTGGTGGCCGAGTGGTAACGGCCCCGACTTACGAATTGTAGGTCGCGGGTTTCAAACCCAGCCAGGCGCATTACTTTGTGTAATTTATTTCATCACCACTGCTCTCAAAACGGTGAAGGAAAACATCGTGAGGAAACCGGCATGTCCTAGAACCAAAAATTCAAAGACATGTGACATCCACCAACCCGCACTGGGCCTCTCCTAGAGAGGAGGCCTGAGTCCCAGCAGTGGGAACATTATAAGGCCGACTATGCTATGAATTACCTACTCTTACATACTTAATTCAGCCCTATCACCTCTTTCATCTCAAGTGACATAATAAACATCATTACAATAGCGTTACATTAGTTCCCAGATCACCATTAAAGTAATAGACATTCTCAGCTTAAACTTACTCATTAAATTTTATGGCGTTGCCTGGTATTACGATTACACAATGCCGTGGAAGGACTCGTCTATGTCGCAGGCTAGTCAACGTCGGAGCTGTGATTCTTTTCATGTTTTCATACATGTTTATCTGCTACAGCTTAGCTAAGAAAGTACGTAAGAATACCTACTAAAACCTGCGTCACAAGATCGATAATTGTTTAATATCGTAATTATGGTTTCAATAAAAGGCGCTAATTGTTCAGTTCCTGCGTTGCTCAATCGCATGTCCCATCGAAGATAACACTCGCGGGCGGGCCCACTCTCTGATTGAATTGAATGGTGGACGCTGACAGTGATTGATTCCTACAACAAAGTAACTGTTCTAGAGTACCTAACCATCTAATACGTTTTATTGCGTCTAATGTAATCGGTCTTTCACAAACAGAAAGCCCTATCTAGTTGAATGGCTCACAGTTTTTGGAACTTCAAGTTACTCTAATTGATTGCTACAGTGCGTGTGACACACTCATGACTTATGAGTATGGGGTTCAAAGTTAGGTACTGGATTTACAGTTTCATGAAAAGTCTATTAAGCAAATACCTCTTTGATGCTGCACGTATACAATAGTTACCACTAAGTAAACAATAAGTACCTACTTGTTACTTTGGTAGGGTTCTAAGAGTTTGGCCAAACGTAAATTGTCCATTCGTCAACGCTATGATATTTTCGATTTCCCAATATAACAGAGGGTCGGTACTACTATAAACCAGTGCTTGACTGCGATTCCACCTAATGGTAAGCAGTGATGCAATCGTTGATAATGAGGCGCACTAGTTTATTAAGAGCCTTTTCATTCTAGCTTTGAAGACACCTAAATTATAATCGGACGGGAAGACCGCAGCAGGCAAATTGTTCCAATCCTTCGAAATACGACGAAGCGAAATGCTTAGTCCGGACCGTAGAGGTGTTAACAACGTAAGGGTGGACACTTGCCGTATGTCGCCGTATTCGATATTTTTTGACTTGCTATAATATAGCTCTATAGTATCAATTTGAACGCGAGTTATCAAACCTTACGTGTATTTTTGTTTCGTTGTAGGAATTACTCCTTTATCTTGGATCAAATAATAATCTGTAGGTCATATTTGTCCCGTGCCGGAATTAATTTTATTGGATGGATATTCAAACTTAAGCTGCGCTGTAAAAAAGGAGGTCTAGATTCGAAGACATCCAACGTCATCCTACAATAAATCTCCGGAGCATTATTTTTTTTTTACTTTTAATATATATCTCGTAAATAAACATGAATGTAGTCTCAGTACCGGCCTCATTTGTTTTCTTTATCGGCTGCTCTGAAGTTAATAGTGTGGCGCAAATTCCTAACGTGTGTACTATGCGATTGTGGACGTCGGACGACTGTGAGTTCGACCGCAATACCATTCAGCGACACGACTAGTTATCGGCGAAAAACTTTCACTGATATGATGGGAGCTTTATAAGAAAGGTAGGATTTGATCTGAACATTACTCTTAAATAACAGCGAAAAGCTAATTTGAATGTGGTCTAATAATGACAGTCATTTATTAATATCATAAAAAACAATCCTATAAGATCTTAGATCCTATAAGGGTTCCGTTTTTTCCTTTTGAGATATAGAACCCTGAAAACCGCAAGATAACTTTAATTTCGGACGTCAGTGTTTCTAATTTCGTATCTTCGTTATTTAATAGCGAATGTAACTGTTATTTTATATTTTTTGTTTTTTTTTAGGGTTCAGTACCTCAAAACGAAAAAGTGAAACCCTTATAAGATAACACTCTTGTCCGTTTGTCTGTCTGTCTGTCAAGACCCTTTATCACGGGAACGTGTGGAAATTAAAACCTTATACTCAGGTCTGCGGACTCTTGAAGCTGATAAACCAAACTTGTGAGATAACGAGTAAAAAAGATACTTCGGTTTATGTGGCAAAAAACGTACATTTCGACACTCTCAAGGAAATCAAAATTCATAGGGCAAATTTGGCACAAAGCAAGGTCTTATAGCACAAGTATAGGAATAAATATGAAAACTGTAAATTTGTTGTTATGTCACAATTTATTTTTTCGTGCGATTCAGAAAAATCTTCCGAGACTCCATTCCGGAATTGAACTATTTACATAGGTAATTTTGTATGGAATCCTTAGGGCGCGAGTCCGACTCGTACTTGTCCAGTTTTTTTCTAGTGATGTTGCTATAATCGAATAAAACAACAGAGACCTAAAAAAAAATACAGCCAAACATAGAACACTCTCCATTTTAAAGTCGGTTAAAAAGGCTAAATAACGACGAAGTTTCCACTATTTTTTGTATGTTGTTTTGATATTTTCATTTAAAAATAAAAGATATGTAAACGTAAAAAACAGAATCATCCAGAATCATCTCTTACTTAACGTTATGCTAATGCAGACTTTAAATCTATTTCATTAGGTCATTTTTATATCAGGTAAGTATATACCTATTTTGTGAATAAACAAACTTGTGACCGGTTTAAACTCGTGTTCATTTAATTAAACTGATAATTACTTCTATAAGGTTGGTCTCAGTGACCTTATAGACAAGTTCATAATAAATTGTATCAAGCTTAATAATCCAGTAATATTCACACTTTTTTTTAAGGTAGGATATCATCCAATGACTTCTCCCGGTTTAGGTGGAGCGAGAGAGCGTCAGACTTTTACAGAATAAAACCACACCTGTCCCTCAGTTGCCCTTTGCTTTCTAGGACTACGGGTATCGGCTATTCTGGACTTCTACGGTTTGCTGACATCTGTTTGAGGAGCGCGTGGGTCACTACGCTCTTTCGACGACTGGGGCTCGGTCCGGTCGATTGCCGGACAGCCGGACAGCGAATCAGTAATGTTCGCACTGGAAGCAGTTTGGCAACTCTTCCACAAATATTGCCAAGTTGGTGCAGCGGCCGGCAGTCGGAACTGATGCGATTCACCCGCACTCGTGAAGTCGTGACATTTGCTAACGACCTTCCACCGCCAAGTCGATGAACTTACATTTAAATCGCTTTAATTGTAACCGTAAATATTTGACTAACAATGATAAATCAATTTATTGGAAGGTATTTTTTATTACTCATGCTCGGAAAGTAGGTCTGAAGTTGCCTGAAGAGCGGGTTGAAACCAATATTTTTCATCCCTAGGGAGAATCGCTTTCAACTGATAGCTGTTTTAATTATTCGCAAATTGATTCCTACTGAATATTGCGATGTAAAAATGGTGTAGTTTTGTATTGAAAGTGTCTGCGCAACTGGACAATATGTGTAATCATTGAAACAGGCGCAATCTCGGTAAAATGGAGCTGAGAATTTTATTGTAGTTTTGGCTACATCAGCGAAGTTTGCCGAGAACGCGGATTCGTTACATTTGCTGCCAAATACTACAACAATATTATAATGTGTTGCACCCACACTCTAATGTGATAGGATGATGTGTGTTTTGATAAATAAAATAAGACTTGACTTAAAGGTCCAAGTAACCAGGTCATTAATGACTGGCCTGTTGGTGTAGTGGTTAGTGGCCCTGACTGCTGTGCCGGAGGTCGTGGGTTCGATTCCCACCCAGGACAAATGTTTGTGTGATGAGCACGTTCATTTGTTCTGTGTCTGGGTGTAATTTATCTATATATGTATCTATTTAGAAATATATAAGTATGTTTATCAGTTGTCTAGTACCCATAACACAAGCTCTGCTTAGCTTGGGACTAGACGGCGTTGTGTGATATTTGTGGAATATTATATTATATTATATATTATATTATTATTATATTATTAAAAACCCAAAAAAAAATCAACTGACAGCTGTCAAATTATAAAAAAAACTTGTTTTATTTTTACATTTCTATTGAACCATGTCCGAATTTTCTATACAGCCACTCAATTACAGCGTGAAACAATTAAAATAACATAAAGATAAAGTATTAATTCAAGAATACATTTTTTAATGAAATCATTGTAATTTTCTTTCGCCTGGTTCTTTAAAATAACATAGATTTGAGAAAAATTTCAATGATGAAAATGGAAAATAATGGCTGAATAGCCCGCCGACCACAGAAAAAAAAAACAAAATAGGCGGGAAAGCGGCAATCCGATCTTCATTTGTTTTTTTGAGTTGTAGAGTTTTGTCTTAGCAGTTTTCTCTATACTTTACTAAATCTCTGCTTTTCGACATTTGTATCACGATATGTTCATCAGATTCAGATATGGATTTAACGCCTGATTCATAAGAGAAGAAGCTAAAGCAGTAGTGGAAATCTTTTACCGCCTAAATCAAAAGAAAGATACATAAAACTGTTACGACGACTCAGGTTTTTATTTTAACTTTCCTTGTTTCGTAATGAAAAGCACAGTGTTTACCTCGGGTTAAAGCCTTATTTAGACCCTCGAACTATAGGCGACCTCGCTACGCTCGGACGCCAAACTCCTTCTCGGGACTAAATATATTACTTTAACCCCTAGGGTATCAATATACTATTTTTGTAAGTACTAAGTACTTTATTATTAAGCACACATTTCTTAATAATTGATTACAATCTAGCCTTAAAGACTAATAGGCAATCTAACTGTAACTTATTAGTATACCTTTTCTGCGAGGAAAATCATTAAATAATTTCTCACAGTGTTCCTTCAGTCGCCTTTTATTGCGAGGGCTGTGGTTTGCCTTTGAGCACAACAATACACAATTTTGCTGACAATTCTTTAAAGCGCGCGTGGAACTATACGCGCGCGCCTCAAGGAGATGTCAGCAACCCGTAGGGGCCCAGCAGGGTCAAAGCCTACTGGGGCCAAGGGTCTGCTTCTGAATGGAAGTCTTGGCCCTGGTACGAAAAGCAACGAAGGAACAGGAGTGCGTTTTTAGTCAGTAAAAGTCTGACTATCTCCCGCTCCGCCCAAGAGCGGGGGATGTCATAAAATGTTTTGACCAACGAAAAAAAGAGTTACGGTAAAGTAAGGCAGGTATTATTTTAAAGTTGCTCCGTTTAGAACCTACAGCTCCAAAGTTGGATACCATACGTCCAAATTGGCATCAGAATATACCTGTAGAATATTATCTAATTGAATATTGATAAAATCAATTTCGAAGTTTTGGAGTGATGACCACGTCCCGGAAGCAAGCCTTCCAACGCTACGTGCGTTCGAAGGCCTCCTACAAGCTAAACTGATAAACAGGTGAGGGCCGCGGGAATCCGATGAATGAGAGACTCACTGGACCAGCTGTTGTGTTTGCCCTTAGGGAAGGCCTATGTCTAACAGTGGACGTTTTACGGCTGAAATGATGATCATAATAAAACAGGATAACGTCTGTCGAGTTCCTGTCTTTTCTTTTTGGACATGAGTTTTCCATCGCAGCTTGGCGTTGGGAGTTATGCCAAGTTAATCGGCTGTATTAGCTTAAGGCATTTGCGTACTGTATATAGAATGGGTGGTAATTGCAATGTTTTTGTGTGAAGTTAACATGAACTGATCTTGACTCTGTTCACTGCCAGCTGAACTTTTCCTACTGCTGCTCCCGTAATTCGACCCGGTAGCCATAATAGCAAAGTTATCGGCAAAGGTCGCATTAATGAGGTTTTCCAGCCCTGGGATGCCACATGAGTACAACATTTAAAGGGTATTGCAACTTAAACTGAGCTTCAACAAGGAGTTCTAGACTGAAAGGCTACATCGTTCCAACGTCATCTATCAATCAATCTCCGTAGCATTGAAATAATACATATATATGCATGCATATCTCGCAAACGAACACAAACAATAATAAATGTACCGTCTGCAGCGTTCTCATTTGTCTTCTTTAACGGCTACTCTAGAGTTAACAGCGTGGGACGCATTCCGAACGTGTGTAGCGTCGCCTGAACTATCGACGGACGGGTAGTAAGCTCGTCTGCAATGCCATTCATCATGACGACTGACTATCGGGGAAGAATTTTCTTTAGAAAGATAGGAGGTTTATGAGAATGCGAAAGATTGTTCTCAGTACAGACTTGTCTTCGAGGCTAGAGTGAACAGGCTTATAATAAATAATTGCGTCTTACCATCAAAGATTGCTGCTTATGAAATAAATCTATTAAACCGCTTTGTACCTACGAAATGCTTGCTGCTTAATTGTAAGAGAAGATTCTAATTCTCTGAAATACATAAACTTTAAATTAACGCTTTTCGGTGTGTTCATTTAAAGCTTTGTTGCGTTGCATCATATCAACTCAGAATGAATGAAATGGCGACAAGTAACTGTAATAAACATTTTTTTAAATTACTTAAACACCTATTTTGTGAATTATGGTGAAAAATGAGTAGGTAATTGCTTTTAGATGTGCATTTAATATTATAATTACTTTTGTAAGGTTCGTCTGTGAAGTTTTTGACAAGTTCATATGTATTAACCAGCAATGTTCTCACTGGAAGCAGTTTGGCAGTTTGGATCTGTTCCACAGGTTTTGCCAAGTTGGTGCAGCGGCCGGCAGTCGGAACTGATGCGATTCACCCACACTCGTGAAGTCGTGACATTTGCTAACGACCTTCCACCGCCAAGTCGATGAACTTACATTTAAATCGCTTTAAATGTAACCGTAAATATTTGACTAACCATAAATAATATAAATGATAAATAAATCAATTTTTGAAGAAACTACTGCATTGTTTGAGGAATAATGTGGTACATCGTGAGTAAGACTACCTATAACGTCAGACGATGCAGTTGTGATTCAACTGTCTAAGCAACTGCATAAGTTTCTAAGAAACTTCCATTTTTTAACCGAATTCAAAAAGAAGGACGTTCTATGTTCGGCTGATTGTATTTTTTATGCAGAAATATTGTATGAACTTCGAAGATATGGAACAGAACTCCTCATAGGATCACAGCAGACCTGTCGTAACAAGTAAAATTGCTATGTTTATATGTGTAGCCGATGACTGAAAAAAGAGGGAAGGAGATTTATCGAACTGATCTGATGATGAAGCTGGAAGGTAGGCACTGAAACTCTGTAATAAATTAATGTAATCTAACCGTGTTTGGTATTATCAGAATTGTCATGAGATGCACTCTGACTATAAGATATTCAAGTTTGGCTGAGGGGCACTTTTTAGTGGTGGCACCATAACCAAAAAGTGTAAAATAAAAAACTTTTACAAAAAAATACAACAACTACATTGTAAAAAAACACTAAAAAGTGCAAAATAACTTTAATTTAGGAAGTCGGTGTTAATAACGAAGAAACTTAAAAGAAAAATATTATAGGAACACTGACTTCCGAAATTAAAGTTATTTTGCACTTCTTAGTATTTTTTTACATTAAAGTCGGTTGTAGGTATTGATCCATAAAAGCACACACAAGTAATTTGTAGCGTACGCATCTTCAAGTTGAGGAAGTCTTGCCTTCCAAAAGCTTTCTACACTTTACAGTTCATAGTAAGAGCAAATTCGCAAAAATCTAAGTACCCAATGAATATGGAATTCGGATCGATCGTATTAGTCAACGGTCGACTAAAAAACAAAAAGTACATTCACCGAATTCTTGCACGGATTGAAGGTTTTTCAACTCTATGCTTCGCCTTTATTATACTGCGCTGATGCGACTTAAAAGTTTGCACAATTTACACTATCCAAGACATGACGTTCCACGCGCTTTAAGTAACTTAACAATTATTAAAAAAAATATTTAAGCAGTGCTAATTTCAAATAATATCTTTATATTACAAACATTCCTTTCGTTCTTCAAATGCGTTTGTAACTCAAGATAATGTCTTGTAGTGAATTTGCTGTGCGGTTATAAACCGAACGTAGTAAATGCCACCACGATACGAATTCAAATCGACGTGTGCCGAGAATGCGTGAAAGAAAACGATGCTTTATAACTTGAAAAATATTTTAAATTGTTATCACAAAGCCCGTAAATCCCGCATTCCAATAAAATAAATCGCGTAAGTTAAATGTTAACTCATAAAATAGACAAAATACCAGTTAAGCTTAATACATATTTATTTTCTAAATTCCGCGTAATCGCTGTGTGCCATCGTAACTCACACTGCGTAGCCGAGAATTGACAGATCCATTTACATTGTTCATTTCATCTTGGTAAGTAGCAGTTTATTCGTGTCATGAATTACGATTTATAGTTATCCATAAGAGAATGAGATCAAGTGATAACTACTACATTACTACATTACTTTGTCGCGTGCGAACTATTCCGCACATTAATCAAAGGTCTTTCCATTAAGATTATTAAGTAATGTAACTTGTTTACACTACAATTAGAAGCGTCACAGTTTGCTGCATCCACGTGTAAAAGTAAGGACAATCAATTATATTTTAGAATGGGTTGCACCAAGAGCTACGTTGCAGTACAAATCACGCTCTTAGGCGCACTGGGAGATAGTGTCAGACTTTTACTGACTAAAAACCCACGCCTGTTCCTTCTTTGCCTTCATCCCGGGGCCCCGAGCTTCGCTTTCACACTACCCGTGGCCCCAGTAGGCTTCGACCCTAAATTGCAGTTGCACCATCATATAAACACTAAAAAAAATAAGTTTATTGACATCTGCTTAACTGTAACTATGTTAATTTTCCAGTAATTATACTTTTTTTCTCTGCGATACCGTAGCTGAACTTAATTTATTTTTGTTATCCTCTTAAAAGCAAATATGTTATTCTTTTGTGTGCCGAAGTTACTTTAAACGCCCTAATTTCAGCAATTAACGTTATCGTCATTTGTGAAATCATTTTAACTACTGCTACCTTGGTATTTTGCTTAACCAGATTTGATGGGTAAAGAGCCTTGGTCATCTTTAAAGTTAGTTCGTGCAACTCGCTCTTAGTGGCGCACACAGTTAATCCTGGATAACCGAACATGAATGACCTGGAAACCTTCATACAGCTAGGTTTGTATGCATGTTTTGCTAAAACAAAAGATGCTGAAAATATCATTCTGAAGGCTGAAACTGTAAATTTAGTAACAGTTGAGTTACATAAAGAGTTGAATGGTTTTCTTCGAGGCAATCGTGAATCATACGGACCCGTTAGTGAACCTACTAACTACTAATATATCTGATTGGAATAGGTATATACTTATACGGACAGTGTATCTATGTATATTTCCAGGTTCGCTGACACAATCAATTAGGGTAATTCCTTAATAACTTTTAGTAAATCAGGTCATACAAACAATTTTGAAAATTATGTGTTTTTAGGCTACATGATCTACTACTACGTACAGAAACACGAGAGTAAGAAGTTTTTTTTATATTATTTATATTTAGAATTATATTTTCCTCGGTTCAACTTTTAAGTAAAGCTGTGAAATGTGAAACCTCAAAAAACTTCCATGTATAAACTCTTATTTAGTGTTTTACCTTAAACAAGGGGAAAACCACCTAAAAAAGTAAACCGATAAATAGACATTTCACACTTATACACATTTTTATTGGTAAAAATTATAGTTATTAGTCACAAAATAATATCAATTGATTTTCCAACATTTATCATTCCATTGTAATTAATTAAATCGTAGAAATAATAAAATAATAATAAATTAATCTTTAAAACATAATCGTAGTGTTCGACTTGGCCTTTGAATTTGGGAAGGCCTTTGGTGTGGGATGCAACATGTGTCGATACCCTTACGCCATCCGATCTTCTGAGCACGGCGGGCTGTGCTAGGGCAGCTGCTGCAGGTGCAGAAAACCCCAAACAGCTTCAATATAAAATATTATTGATAGTTATATGTTTGAGCTAAGGTTGAACACTTGGGCCGTGGGGTCCGAGTGCTTATCAAGGAGTTCGGAATATTAACAATAGCTAACATTAAGATCTTTATGTAGCTTTTAAGTGGCCAGAGAGCTGGGCTCTTGTTTGGTCGACGAATCAACATTGCTATTCTTCGTGGCAATAGTGCCAGCATTTTGAGCGCTTTTCTTATTGACAGTGATGTGGATATTTTTTTATGGCCAATGAATTATTTTATACGCATACGTACATACTATTAGTTTTAGTTAGTATATTTACAGTGTGACAAAAATAAGTCGGGCCCTAGAGGGAGACTACCTTAAATCCTTAAGTTAGGTCATATAACATAAAAGAGAAATTCCTTTAGGATCATTTTTATTTTTAAGACCAAATATCTGTTATAGAAATTTTGTCCTGATTAATAATCCTATCGATTAGTATAATAAAACAGTGAGTGTTTGTTTTTTGTTTAATTTTAGTTGGTTCGATTCCCGGGCGAGGCAAGCGAGTTTTAGGAAATGTTTGAATGCAGTTTTGTTTCCTTTTAAAAATAAAGGAATGTCCCTTTTAAGTAAAATGAGCCAACTTAAGGATTTAAGGTAGTTTCCCTCCAGGGCCCGACTTATTTTTCCACACTGTATATTATATATATATAACAATAGGTATAAGCAAATGATACGTTAAATTGATGTGTCACAGTCGAATCAAATAGTTATTAAATATGTTCTTGTAGTTATACTTTGTCTTTTGCGAATCACATTTGTACGACTTAAGAGAACAAACCAGTTTTAAAAAAATGAGTCATCTGATCAAAGTTCGTTCCTAACTGGTCCCCGTATAGTTGTCAACTGGGTTTTCCTAAACATCACATATGAATAAATTAATCTATATTCTATATACATACCTACTATTAAAAAACTTAAGAGTGTTTGGTTGAACGCGCTATCTTAGGAACTTCTGGCTCGAATTGAATCAAAGAAATGCTCAATCTTTTCGAACTCTTTTTATTACCCATAGGCCTACATGGCCACTTATAAAACGTCAGAAGAATTGGCCAGAAACACCACGGCCTTTAAAAAAAAATGAGTTTTACAAATATTTCCATATTACAATTTATGAGAAAACAGTATAAGTCATTGCACCCAAAAGCACAAACAAAATTGTAATCTACGAATTTGTTGTATATATGTATGTTTTTTAGTGTTGAATAGCCTATTTATCATGGTGAACTATAAATCATCACGCTAGAACTAGAAGGGAGTGGAATAGCAAACCGCGGGGACAGCTAGTATATTTTATGAAAATATTAAAAGACCCGGACGTCATCATCTTTTCGCAAAGGTGTTGATAGGCGATTCGTTATAAACTGTCTCACTATTTAGGACACGACGACGCAGTGAGTCACACGCACGCTCTGTCTACAGACTGGTCTTAAAGTGTGCGCCTAAATTGAAATGATTGTTCTCACACGCCCCGCTATGATTGATGCATCATCGTTCTGTTGTTCTTAAATAAAAATAGCAAAGCAACGACACACCTTCCTGCCTAAATTGTATGAGTCATTTCACTCTCGATTTTTAACCGTCTTCGAAAAAGGAAGAGGTTCTCAATTCATCTGACTGTTTTTTTTTTTTCTTCCGTTTTAGCGATATATTCGCCAAATGTGAGCCGATTTTAATGAATTTTTTTTTTGTTCCCAAGAGTTTGTTTGTTTGTGTACCTTACCGTTACTAGAGAACTTCCTCACTATTTAATTTTAGCTGTGGAACTAAAGAAAAATGTACAAAAAAATACAACCGACTTCAAAAATACAATAATAATAATTCCGAAAGTCAGTGTCCAAAAATTTAAAAACAAAATCACACACCGATTTCTAAAATTAAAGTTATTTTGCATTTGTTTGTTTATTTTTGAAGTCGAACTAGCTTGTCAACCTTCGCTTTTGTGATAAGGCTTGAAGCTTAGTAGTCAAGCTAGTTTAGAACTAGAACGATTGTTCGGAAGTCGAGTTACCGTGGGCCTGGAAGCAGAGATTTACTGAAAGCATACAGGTGGGCAGTAAAAGTCTGACAGTCACTCTCACTCCACCCAAGGCAGGAGGAGTCATTTGATTGAGGATTTCTCACCAACAAAAAACTAGATTAGAGCTTGACAACCACCTACTTAAATAACTTCAAATTCTTAATTCATACACGGTAAGACCCACTGCTAAGACCCAGGCCTCCTCTCTAGAAGAGGGAATGAGCCAATAGCTCCATCAGGCGGGCCTACTACGGCTTGGTGACTGTCATATGTCTTTAAATATTTAGGTCTATGACATTACGGTTTCCTCACGATGTTTTCCTTCAACATTTTGAAAGCAGTGTAATATATATAAAATATACCTAAAGTAAACACACATGAGACCACACCTAGATGCCATGGTTGTCTTTTTAACCTAAAAGTTGACTGCCCTTGTTGCACTAAATCCGCTTATGTACCATTACTGTAATTAAATTTAAAAAAAAAAGAAAGTAAAGACGAAAGGACTTTCTTTCACCAATAATGATTATCGAAGCGTCAAAAAGTAAAAGTTTGAATATGTGTCTATTCAGTAGCTCAAGTTCTTGCTCAGGACAATTTCATAGATTTTCATACATTTCCTCATGGCCCTAGCAGGCATCAGCCCTGCTGGGCCCCTATGGTTTGCTGACATACAACATTACTGTTTCATAAAAGAATGCGACCGCATACATAGGCTGCCAAATACTACAAAAAAATATTAGAATGTGTTGTATCTATATTCTAATTGTAAACATAGTGACTATATTTCATGAAAATAAAGAATTAACCTAAAGGTTGCACAAAAAAATAAAAGGTAGGCTTTATGAATGAACACTCGAAATGTTCTTATGACTAACCACTAGAGCTACGATTTTTTTTCGAATTATCGCATAATTTTAATAAAAAATCGACAGATTCGTATTTAGACGAGTATTTTCCGTGAAATAAACAATAACTGTAGATAATTTTGACGAAAATCCCAATGTGAAGGACATTTTGCTCGCTACACGATGCTGCTTTCCATTCTTTGCTAAAGCAGCATTACAGAGCATCTGGAGTCCAACCAACAGCGTAGACGCAGAACGGTTCTTCAGCAAGTACAATGTCGTCATATCAGACCGCAGAACAGCTCTTAATTAAGAAGTCGAATGTTGTAATTTGACTTCCTTTATTTTCTTAATATAGATAATTAATAAATAAGTGTGAAATTGTTGCAAAATTTCTTTAACTTTAAAAAAATAAATGCGATATTCATGGTTTTTATTTGCAAAAATTCCGTACCTTTACTAACCACTCTACTTCACTATTTATTATTTTCTATATGTTGGTACCTACAATTTAAAAATGACGGATCAAGTCACTCGTCTAGCTAATCCACATTCTTTTATACCTAACATTTTATTCGGTCTGACATAATTGACGACCGTTGATCTATGATTAATAAACTATTTTCAATGAACAATACAAGTGTATGTACCTATGTTACAGGAATGAATCGGGGAAGTACATATTAATACCTACAGTTTCTAGCCGGAAGAGTAATGAGACACACAAAGGAAAATACAGGTACCTACATTCAAACTGTCTTTTCACTTACGCCTTACGTTCTGGAACGGCGAGTTTTCTTTTGCAGAGCCCTTATAGTTTTACTGACATCTCTGACACGTGGAACACTACGAGCCGTCGACGATTCGGGCTCGGTTCGGACGGTTACCGGACGGCCGGACGGTTTTCCACTCATTACTCAACGTCTACAATTCTATAGATATCAGAAAGAGGGTAATGTTTTTATCCAAATGACCAACACAGCTTTATAAGCATAATCTAAGTTGTTCGTAGACAATACGTAATATTTTTCTTTGGCAAAAAAATATAACTTGAAAGGCTAAACTTTCATTTCTAAACTTGATTTTCAAACATAGCTAGTTATAAAAGGTTCCTCTTAAACCAATCGTTACCTCTTATCAAAATGAAATTTCACTTAACTAAAACTTGTTTATAATAGTTTTAAATAGTACACTAAATTCGCTTTTATAACTCAAGTCACATTTACAGCCACTGAAAGCGTAAATATTTACTACTATCACAACATTTTAGGAATTACGATTTCTTTTTAGAGTGTTTTAATCAACAATCAAATCACAGATTACAATAGTTTCGTGTCTAGATCATCATTGCCATCACCGCCAAATTATCTACGGTAGCTTCATTGTTTGTTAGATTTAACCGTATAATTGTGCTCTGGTTGTTCAGGAAAGGTGATTTTATCCTGACTTGAAGACAATCTATGATTAACATACTTCATCATAATTATTTTTGCCGTATTACGTCCACTGTTGGGCAAAGGTATACGATTCCAAACTTCACATTTCTTGAACTAAGATCCTATTTCTAATATTCATCTTCCTAGAATTTTTCCAACTCACTTTGGGTCAGCTTCTAGTCTTACCAGATGCGGCTGGCCCGTGTTTTACAGGAAGCGACTGCTTATTAGACCTACACAACCCAGTTACTGGGCAGAGCGATAGTCCTTGGATAGACTGAGGGTCAGATTTTTTGGTGTCTGACTACCTGTAACGACTGTTAAAGAGGCTTTACGTGCTTTCCGAGGGACAGGGTGTCAGTAACGTTTATTTTTTTTTTATGATATAAACTAGTGCTTGACTGTGATCCCACCTGCTCTCCTAGCCAAGTTACAACCGTGTCGTTTCGATTCTCTTTTCGACGATCGCCTCGAGTCCTTTGTTCTGACGTCATCTTAACGCTCAGTCACGGGGTCAGCACAAAGGAATACGAGACGTGAGCAACTCGAGGTGATCAATGAAAAGAGAATCGAAACGAAACGGTTGTAATTTGGCTAGGGGAGCTGATAGTAAGCAGTGATGCAAACGTTGATGGTGAGTAGCACTAAACCTCCTAAACCCCTCCCATCCTCCTATTTCTAATATTGACCTACATATATTCACGTATATGTTCAAACAACCTAAGGTTTTCCTTCTTACAAAACATACAATTAGTTTTATGGGATTTGTGGTTTGTATTTAACGAGAACCGATGAGACTGTCCTACAAAATCAAAACACAAATGTCGCACTAATAGATAGCAGCGATGGCTCGTGCGTCAATATGAGCTTGACCACCTCAAAATCAAAAGTGATTCAGATGAATTGAAACCAATGAATCACTTTACCGACCCAATTAGCAACAATTTCGTTTACGTATTTTGCGGGAGTAAATCCTGCAATGACTAGGAACAGGATAAATGTATACCTATATGTCCATAATGTTATAGAAAATGGCTATATCAAATTACCTTACATAAACCAGTTACGCAATTAGGCTAAGTCAACGAAGTCACTTATTTTCCCACCTCAATATTATGTCATAAAAGTGAGTAATTACCAATAGGTACTTAGCATAAATTACTTAGGGTCCGCGTGGTGGATTGTGGCCCATTCCCTCGTCTAGAAAGGAGGCCTGAGTCCCTACAGTGGGAACATTATAAAGGCTGATTATGCTATAGGTACTTACTTATTAACAAAACTTAGGTAATTCTTATATATTTTAAAACAAGGTCCCCACCGCATCTGACTGTCTGTTCGCGACGTAATCAAAAACTACTTAAAAAAAATTCATACAGTTTTCATCAATAGACAGAGTGATATATAAGGAAAATTTGGGTAGTTTTATACATATTTTAATAGAGAAAAGAAGAGAATTTCAAAAAATTGTGCAGAGCTAGTTTGGGCCGCTAGTACATAATATAAATTCCAAAATAACTCTTATCTCTTTCTGTAGAATGTAATAACGAGACATCTTTATTACATTGTCACGCCCAAAACAATTATGATGAATGTTACCTAAGAGTAAAATATAATAGAATAACTTTATTATACGTACCAAAATAGTAACAAAAACAGTAACAAAAACTATTGATTCGAGAAGCACAAGAAGTCATAGTATATTTTTTATATTGAAGTTAACGTAAACGTGTTGCGCCAACCCCAAATAAGATGGGACAAGGGCAGGAAGATGATGATGATGATATTGAAGGTAGATTTACATATAGTGGGAAATTACCCCACAGGAACAATTCCGTGGGATAATTTTCCACTTTTACGCAGACGCAGCTGCTAGCTAGCTTGTACCAAATATAAGAACGGAAGAACATAATTTATGACCACCAAATTCGTCTGCGGTTACCTATGTATAAAAATAAAAGAAAATTATCATTTCCTTTAACAGACTTTAATGAGGCTGACGCATAATTTCGTATCCATAAGTTGATATTTATGATGAGATGCGCAAATCGCCGGTAGAACAAAGCTTTGAAACCTTCACATGCTGCCAAGGGCACGCTCAGCACTCAGTCTAAGTACTTGTACATTATTATAATTAATTACACTTCCTTAGCTTACGGCTACAGCACCTAAAACAAATGTTACGATACATCATTCTTTGTTACAATCATTTGATTGTCAAGTTACGAATCCTGTCTTGTAATTAAAAATACTGCAGTGTCACTCTAGCTTATAACTTGTCTAGTTTTTGTGCACCACTTGTACTGGATAAACATATTAAGAGTAAGATAAGAGGTAAGGACAAAAGTCATTCACGAACGCAAGCAGTGAGTCACCCGTAAACATAGTAATAACGGTGAAATGGACCGGTTCTCCGCCTCAGATCTTCGATAGTGAAGCTCACATATTCTGGGAACATCCTTACACAAAAACATAAGGATTAGTTAAGAGTAATAGCACTCTCAAATACAAAGAACTCTCAGGATTATTTTGTGCAAACAACATTCGAACCTGTCAGGTATGCAAGTTATCACATTAAGTAAACAAATTGTGTAAATATATGTTATTGAGCACATGAATACTAGTGGTATTCGCTATTGCTGGACGGCGGCCAGTGCTAGGGTGTACTAGGCACACTTCCAGCGCTTCCTAGTATATTGACAGCATTACCTTCATATGTTTACGGAATACCTAGTGCCTTAGTGCAGTAGGGATGTATCACATTAGCACTCACCGCACCACCCGCACACTTGTTGCACTATTCTGCGAAACACCCAAAGGCAATGACCGAACATACAGAAGGCTACCGACATGGAGTGTCAAAGTACAATTCACGAGGAAAACAAATTCCGCTTAACATCATTGTAATTAAAGTATGCAAGATATTGCCCACCGTATGCTCATTATTAAAATGTCCGGTATTTGGTACAAAAGTGTGTAGAATATAAACATGGTTATTACAAATCACTTAAGATTCATATGTTGTAGTTCGCGCACTTTGTACGAATCGATGGAGATGAACAACGAAGGAGGAAGCGTTAGACCATGACCGCTGCTGCTACACGCGTAGTACATAAAACTGTTGACGGACGGTAACTAGGCGATCAGCGTCAAGCAGTCAATATCGGTGTAATTTGCCGTTCATTGCTCCGTCTGGTCATTTGTGCATGCAGCAGGTATGTTGAGCGTAGTATCAAGTGCACGTCGGGTCATTTCAGTAGCATCCGCTAGTACCGAATCGCCGCAGGGCAAGGTTGCGGGAACTTTGCTTGTACGAGGTATGTTTGCCTGCTCCGCATCTCGGACATGGCGCGCTAATTCCGCGCGCTCGCACTGAATCACTGATCATGGCGCGGCAGCCAGCCCATCAGTATTCCGGCAGCACGGCGCCCGCTCCGCACGCTAGCAAATCGCTAAAAATATCTACAAGATGGACAAGGGCGCTTCATGGCCGATATGACCTTACCTGAATCACATAAAACCACTATGTAAATTACATATTTACTTCCTGAAGTGCCGAACTCGTAATCAATGTTATGCCTTTAACGTCAAAACAAACGTACAGTTCAAAATGGTAGATCCTACGGAGGAGCCGGCAAGACTTCAGCAGTAGTACGTTCTAACGATGCTACATAGTAACTAATACATAAATTATATAAAATAAAATCGCTGTAATAATGAGTATAAATAATTTATTTCTTCCAATATATTATGTATTTACTAACTTTACGATCTCAGTACATTACATACATAAATAATTATCTAATTGTATTGTCATGTTTAATCTGGCGGAGTTTTTGGCGGGATCTTTTCGAGTGAAGTTCAGTGAATATTTTAATTATCCGCAAATTGATTTTTAGTGGATATTGTGATTTAAAATTGGTGTAGTTTTCTATCTCAAGTGTCTGCACAATTTGAGAATAGAATCATCGAAACAGGCGCGATCTGGGTAAAATATGCTAAAATACTGAATACCTCTGTGAAGTATGCCGAGAAAGCCGGCTCAAGACATTTGCTGCTAAATACTGCAAAAGCATATAACGTGTTACATCCGCATGCTAATAGAAAACAAATAAAGTAAATAAATTATACGAAGCCATGGCTTAAAGGATTTAGTATCCAAGCCAAAACTAATACAATTTTTTTTTACTATAACCTAGGTCATCTATATGTTGAATACGTTACACGAATGACAGCTAGTGCAATCAGATCAGCGAACAAATAAGTACAGTCAAATGGGGTGATTTGAAACTCAGGGGTAATTAGAAATAAAACTTCAAAGGGTATGTTCACGACATTTGAATTTTTTTTTTCAGCATTTAACTTTTGTTGTTTTTTTGTTATTCTAAAAAGTAGATGCTTTTTTAGAAGCCGATAGTATGGTATCAAAGTGAAAAACCAAACTAAAGTTTTGTTTCTTTTCACCCCTGCGTTTAAATTCACCCCGTTTTAGGGTAGTCGCTGGCTATGGCATATTTTTATTTTATCACGTTAATTGCAAAACACTATATATTAAAGCTATTTACATTAGCGGAAGACATCTTATTTTGTAGTACAATTACTTAACCACATTAATCCGTTTTATATTTAACTAATACATTACATTTGTATAGGTACCGGTAGTGGTTATGTTACATAAGAAATATCTATTGTATCTATTTCAAACAAATCAATTGTTTAGAGAAAATAGATGTCATGGCGGTTGGCTCAGTGGCAGCTGCGTTGCGTGCCGCTGGTTCGATTCCTGTACGGAATGATTTACCTACAGAATGTTTTTCCGGGTGATTCTTACGTGGGATATCATAAAATAACTTCCCCCGTTCTGGGAGGAGCGAGAGGGAGTTTCAGGCCTTTGCTGACTGAAACCCCCATCACAGTGTTTCTTCAGTTCCACAGTAGGGGCCCAACAGGGTCGAAGCCTACTGGGGCCATGGGTTGTACGAAAGAGAACTCCGGGGCCCTGGAACGAAGAGAAAGAAGGGACAGGAGTGGGTTTTAGTCAGTAAAAGTCTGACAAGCCCACTCGCTCCGCCCAAAAAAAAAAGACATATCTACTGCAGTTAAAGAGATTCAAAATTAAAAAAAAAACATATTTCCCTTAACGTAACATCTACAAACCTAATTAATATTTTTATCATCATCATTGGCTAACACAAAGCAATTCGTTACAGGCATAACTAAATAGGACAACTAGTTGTAGGTAGGCATTATATTATCGTATGATTCAAACTGTGATAATATGGGATGAGAGTATCAAATCAGTCACCAACAAAACTTCATTAACGCTTGATATATATAGAGGAAACCGGCATGTCCTAGAACCAAAAATTCGAAAACATATGCTTTTCACCAATCCGCATTGGACCCGCGTGGTGGATTACGGCCCGTTCCCTCTTCTAGACAGAGGAGGCCAGAGTCCCAGCCGTGGGAACATTAAAAGGCTGATTATGCTATGCTTATGCTATATATAGAGCGTTTCTATCTTTAGCTTTTCGAAGCGAAACACTTGTATTGGCTTGTAGCTACGACACAATAACTATGGAAAATCCAATTATTCTTAAATATCATTCAAATTAAAGTAATTAAAGTCAGTAACTGAAACTGTAAAACATTTCGGTGAGATAACTATATTGTTAAACTTTGCGGGTAGTGTGAAAGCGGAACCCGGGGCCCTGGGACGAAGGCAACGAAGGAACAGGATTAGGATGATTTTCCCACCCAATAAAAAAAAAAAAAAAAAAAACCGTGTACCACAAATTACTACATGTATTAGCGTTAAACCAAGTTAATTCATCATGTTTATTTGTTTTCCTTTAAAAATGACAAAAGCAAAAAATATATTAAATGTTACATGCGTTATGTAACTTTAGGCTTTACTAAGTGGCATTTTAAGAGCGATAATGGCTTATCGAAAAGTCAAAATGTTTGACAATGACAATTTCACGTTAAGGTTGCGTTCCATGTCAATAACATATTGATAATCCTTATCACTGCTTGAATGGCAAGTACCCTATACTCCATTCGAAATAAGATTAGACAATTAAACAAACTGTGTGTTCAACCGATTTAAACCAATCGCGTTTTAACGTTTGGCTCGCGTAATCGCGTTTAGCCGCTATCACTAGTGTCACTTGTCTGTATTTTTTATTTGTTGTATTGTTACAAGTGACTCTAGTGACAGCGGCTAAACGCGATTATGCGAGCCAAACGTTAAAACTCGATTAGTTTTATTGGTGAATTCCGCCCTTAGACTTTTATTCTGTAGGCATAAAGATGGCATTAAAAGCAAAAAATAACCAACAAAAACACACAAAACAATACCAACAATTTACTGCAGCTTCCATTCATCATGGCAAAAATGCAATAAAGGTCAAAATCGGTTAATCGAACAGTAACAAAAAGTTTGTGGAAATGGCTAATCTTATTTCGAATGTAGTATAGAGCGTTTCAATAACATGCACACAAACAATCATATTAGAACTCAAGGACAAGTAATACTCCCAAATCCAGGTACATCAATAAACCCTTGTTGGAAGACCTGCACGTCAGAGTTGTCACGCATACGTTCAGCCAGAGTCTTCTCATGCGCGAGCGGATGCCAGGCGCCGAGCGTGCACGCAGCGTCGTCGTGCAGCGAGTGGTAGTGGCACCGACGAGTCGCGCGCGCAGACGGCACGTACTCTAGCACGCGCACGCGTTCGCATCGGTGCAGCGCGAACCAGAGACCTGGAGAGGTAGATAGCTAATAAGTTATCAGCTGATAAGTAATTAGTGCGCTTGGTGACAAAGGTCCTTTGATATAAACAATATACAGTAAAGCACCACCGCCAAGTGCGAATGCATCGCTGCAAGTTTACGACGAGGCATACATTCATAGTAGAGTTGTTATAAAATAAAGTGGTAGGACGATAATATTACCACGCGCTCATGTAGATGGCGCCTAAGTAATAAAATCCGGTAAGTGGTGAATATTTCAACAGCAAGTAATTCCAAATTAGAAAGAAATACGCTGCTATTGAGAACAAATATTTGCATTACTTTTCTTTTTTTTTTGACCCATGATCAGTAGGAGCAATAAACAAACTTATCTATAGATATAAAATGCCACTTTTCGTTGTAATTTTATATCTCAAGAACGGGCTCACCTATCCAAACCAAATGTTTAGGCTTTGTTCGGACTATTTAGTAGATGATTTATGTGAAGTTTGCACAAAATCAGTCGAGCGGTTCTTTATTTATCACATTATTAGGCGGTACGAAGTTCGCCGAGTCAGCTCTTATAAAAACAAATAAACTCTAATTTTCGTAATATTCTTTTGTATTTTTATGCACCTGCCACATTTTCTCTTTACCACCCTAGGTTGACTGGTAGAGAATGCCTAAGGCATTAAGTCCGCCTTTGTACTATTGTGTTGCATAAAGTTTTAATAAATAAATAAATAACATAACGTACAGTACGGCCGAAATATGCTCATATATTATATTATTATTATTTATTATGACCACTTCAAACTTCGAACTATTCGCTGCGCATAAATTATTTTTAAGAGTTATATGGTGAATGCGTATTGCGTGTTTTTTCGAGTTTGCGCAATAGTTCAGAACACAAACTTCAGAGTGATATTTTGACCGTGCTGTATGAGTCTGTAACCACATATTTATCGATATGCTCATGAGTAAATTCCTGAAAAGTTATTTTATATTCAACTACTTATAACTAATTTTGTGGATATAACGGGTTAGATCATACATGACTCGACGAAGCACGTTACTAAGATTTTCCTGCAACATTTGTTACGTGACCAAACAAATCAACCGACCTATGAAGCCTGATGACGGAGGGTTTCTCCGCAGACGGTAAGGAGACGTGTCCTGTAGCACCGACCACAGTGACCACAGTACTTGCGGGTTCAATAAATGGACATCTGCGTTGTGATTATTTTCAAGTAACCTGAAAATTTTGAGACGACAATTAATGAGGACTATCAAATCATATTCTTTTATCTGTTTGAAGTATTTAACTTGTTAAAGTTTTCATAACGTCTGTAACTTGCATGAAAGTATGCAAGTAACTTGCATCCCTTACTGACAAAACATGATCATTCTAGTTGGTGCTTTTTTTTCTGTGGAAAAATCATCCAATAACATCCCCTGCTATTGGGCGGAACGCGAGTGTGTGTCAGACTTTTACTGACTAAAAATTCACTCCTGTTCCTTTGTTGCCTTTCATACCAGGACCGAGTCTTCCTTTCAGAAGCAGACCCTTGGCCCCAGTAGGCTTCGACCTTGCTAGGCCCCTACGGTTTGCTAACATCTCCTTGAGGCGCGCGTGGAACAGTACGCGCAGTCGACGACTTGGGCTCGATCCGGGCGGTTACCGGACGATCGGAAGGCCAACTACCCATTGCTCGCCATCAGCAAGCCCGCGCCTACGGTGGCCGGGAATCGGGATCGGGATCCCGGCGGCTGGGGCATGAGGGCCGCTCCCTCGCGCGTGCATCCTCCTCCTTTGCTAACATTACTGCTTCGCAGTAGGAGGTGGCCGCCTGCCACTCCTCGATTCGGACCATAGCTTGTACCAAGGCCCGGCGCGAGAGATCGCTGCCGCCGATCTCCCCAACGAGGACACGGCGGTGTTCTACCCCAGCGCGGCCCATCTCTACCGTGTCTCCACCGTGTCCTCCGGGTGGTCCACACAGTATTCTAATTGTGTATACAATCTGATTGGTGTATGTCAGCACCAACCAGAACTGGTTACGATATAATGAGATGCCATGCAAAATACATGCATACTTTTTTTGCCAGTTACAGGTACTCGTTATTGGAGCTTTCAATTAAAAAAAAGACAGAAATTCAACTTTAAAAAATTATAATTGTACCAAAAGGTTAACTTACTTCTTATAAACAGGGAAGAGAGGATAATCCGGGTAGTGATACCAGTCTTCTAGTGTTGATGAGTAGTTCGCCGGAACCCAGATGAGAATGGACACGTTGCGAAATAAGGGATCATCCAAAAATCTGAATTCAGGTTTAGCTACCACCTGAAACCGAATTAAATTTCTTTAATCTTCTATACTTATAATTAATCTGTAGAAGTGAAAATTCTGTACATTGAAAATATCAAAAAAATAAATGGCAGGGGGTGTTACGAGACTGACACCGAACCCAAAAACGTGATTAAAAAAGTTTTTGTCTGTCTGTCTGTTTGTTCAGGCATCACGCAAAAACTACCGGTTCGATTACGATGAAACTTGGTATAATTATTCTTTAATATCCTGGCCACCACACTGGGTACTTTTTATCCCAGAAATGTATATACAATAAAAAACAAACTTAATTTTGCGGTTCGATCCCTACACCCGATTACTGTACCAACCGAAAATAATAAGTTTGTCGTAGGTTACGTCACCAGCAGTGGAGTTCACTAAGGGGCGCTAGACACGGCTAAGTTACAATAATATTTTATTATAAGATACAATATCGCTGGCCATACAATTCAATGGACTATCACACACGACGAAAATAATAAATAATATTTCATATTTTCGTATCTCAAAAAAACCTAATAAAACCATTTTCGACTTCCGACCCGGTCGCGGACATGAATGAAAATGATTTAAAACGAAAGAGTATAAATTCACTTAACATTACATAAGGTTATTTTTTATTTAATCCATGGGAGAACAAAGTTTGAACTAAAAATACATTTACTTAAAAAATCGAATACTACTACTAAATATTAGTTCTCGTTCTGTTAAATAGCTACTAAAAGGTTTTCGCGAGTGCATGTGCGTCCCATCATCCCGTGTGATGAAAACGGCAGGTATACGTTCATCATCAGAACGTATACCTGCCGTCATCGCGTACTGTGCGTCATCTTTTAGAAAATATAGAATCTCCGTGGCATTGGTTTTTAAGACCTAATGATATTTTTATATTAGATCGCGGATTTTATTCAATTCCTATAATTGAAGAATGTGGCTATGTTCCACATATGCCACCATCCAGAGGAAGAGGAGAACAATTGACGACGCTAGATGGCAATAAGTCAAGGTTGATAACAATGTTTCGATGGGTAATCGAGGCCATAAATGGTCGTTTTAAGAAAGATTTCAAAATATTTCGACACACATATTTCAATGTTGCTAGGCGAAATATGATGACGGACTTCAAAATAACAGCGGCTATCATCAATGCTACCAGGCGTCCTTATGAAGATAGTGTATATGTCGAAAAGTTTATTAACATTATAAATGGTAGAATGAATAGAAAGAACGAACTGGCGCAACACGTAATTGAAAACAATATGAATAGACAAAGAGTTGCTTTCATGCCATTAGATGGAAACAATCCAGATTTTAGAGACTTCCCACAGTTAACATTTGAAGAACTTATACTGTTTACATTGGGCAGCTATCATTTAAGACTTGCCAGGTCGTACTGCCATGAACACATAAGACCTAATGGTGTCTACATATAGAACTCTATCGTCATCAAGAATAAATAAATAATACAATATTGATAAGGGGACGAATTCAGTCGCGACATGTCAGAGCGCGACAATATTACACATATATTTTAATTAACCCAGCGACACAAGGAAGACAAAGTGTTGAAGACTACTACTGCTCGTGTATACACGGCCGCCGCACCGTCGGGAGCTGCGCGCATATAGCCAGTATAGTTTATTTTTTATCCAGGGCTAGGCACCAACAACAAATTGAAGCCCCTGCGGTATTTTTAGATGATATAACAGTAGATATTGATCACGCCGAATAAATAATTTGAAAATGTAAAAGTTTTTTTTTCTCTTTACTCCCACATCCCACAAGAAAGCGACCCTTACCATGATAACTAGATACATTTTATCTATATATCTTCACAATTGCATTTCTGTCCGCCGTGGGTTTTTCTCCCATACTATTTGCCCATTGACCTTTAATAACACATTACAATTTAAATTCATTCACATGAGTCGATCATTCATTGACTATTATGAATTTCAGAAAATTCATACCCAGTCAGGATTTCCAATATGTATAACCACTTGAAAATGTTTTATGGAAATTGATTCTTGCCAATGGGAAACCTAGTGGGCACTTCAATTGTTTAATTTTAAAATGAACATTTTCTCTTGAACGTTTTCACCTACTAACTGGCTTTTCATAAAGAAAATTATTATAAAACTGAATGCTGTACCTATGCTCGCTGTATCAAAAACGAAATAATTTCTAAACTTGACACTGGCTCAAAAGAATAAAAGAAATTATCATTTTTTGGGTTCCGTACCTCAAAAGGAAAAAAACGGAACCCTTATTCCTTCCTTATTCTTCTTTCCTTTTACTGTTGTCCGTCTGTCTGTCTATCTGTCAAGACCCTTTACCTCGGGAACGCGAGGATGTATCGAGTTGAAATTAAAACCATATACCCAGGTCTGCGGTTCCTGGAAGCTATGAAAAAATCAAAATTTCTGAGTCAACAAAAAAAGATACGGCCGTTTATGTCGCAAAAAAAATAAATTTCGACACTCTCAAGGGAATCAAAATTCATAGGGTACTTCCCGTTGACCTAGAATTCTGAAATGTGGCAAGAAGCAAGGTCTCATAGCACAAGTAAAAAACAAAACATTTTTTGCGATTCGAAAAAATCTTCGTAACTCAAATTGGAAATTGAACTATTTTCATAGGTAAGTTTATACGGAACTCTCAGTGCGCGAGTCCGTCAGTCAAACGACGGAATAAATTTAGATGAAATTTAGTATACGGACCATGCCCTGGAATAGCACATAGACAACACCTTTTTCCCAAAAGTATGTATATTTTTTTCTTTTCTTCAAATAATGTAGAAGTTACTCCTGTATCTTGAGTGCTTTTAAAAACATTCACAGTCGGGGGTCAAAAGAGCAGTTGCACTTTACCAATGCCAAAGTGCCTAAAATTTCTGTATAGTAGACGTTCAATGATCCATAAGTCGTTTATTCAATACTTTAGATGCTACGCTACAAAGACTTGACACTCTTGTATAAAGAAATGTTATAGTCACTTTAGCATTAGTAGAGTGCTACTGCACTTTTGATCCCTGACTGTACACTCACATCCACAAGACATCCAGAATCGGAACACCTATCTGTAGTTCATACAAATATTTGTTCCGTACGGGAATCGAGTCCGCTACCCGCAGCACAGCAGCCAATTGCTCAACTACTGCGCCACAGTGCCGTCATATTTGTTCAAGTTTTAATATTAAGTTGCTTCTTATTTTAAAGGTCTCGTTGCCAACCTACCTGTGAGTTAAGCACTCTGAAAGTGGTCTTGGAGCCGACGCTTTCCGTATAATTCTCGGTGGGCGCGTTGTTGAATCTCAATACCATGTCGTGAGAATCTGTCAACATAAATAAGTTTGTTTGTAAGCTTGTTCATCAGGACTTATGTTAAGTTCTGTGGATATTTATGAAGAAAGAAGGTATAACTTAATGCACTTGGCTCTAATATTACTTTATCTAAGTTATTTATTGTAGGTTACCTACTTAGAAACGGGAACGTTTGAAAGAGTTATCGTGGCACTATAATGCAAAACGCAAATGATTGAACATTAAGTATCAATCAGTAGTCTGACACGCCCTCTCGCTCGACTCTAGAACTGGAGAGAAGGCATTTGAGGATTTTCCACCTTAAAAAAAATTACATATTATATTTCTACATTATTACTTTTACATAAAACATTATTTCTTTGAGTTATTCCGTGAATTTCTTTAAATAATTTCCATTCATTTATTCAAACTTTATGCAACATATACGTACAAAGGTGAACTTAATGCCGTAGGCTTTCTCTCCCAGCCAACCAAGGGGTTGTGGACTAATCGCATAGGAAACAGTTATTCTTAGTCGATATTGTTATGTAAAATTAGCGTAGCTGTGTGCTTCAAGTGTTTAAGGAACTGGACATAATGTGAAATCAATCGATCCTGTTTCAATGATTGATAAAAAAAAACGGTGATTAGAATATTGAAGACACGTTATAGAAGACACGTTTGCTGCCAAGTACTGCCAAAATAAGAATGTGTTGATTGAAAAACAAAGTGATTGTATTATGTATCAAAAAATATGATTAAATTCACAAACAGACAAAAGAGTAAAAAATTAGAATACTTTCTTTTGTATTTATATAAGTAACTATTAATTGAACTATGACTAGTAATTATGTAGGTACGTGCGTCATATTATAGCAACTGTTTTGACTGACCTGACGCCCAACTAATTGTCTAACCCATATGTACTGGCTTTTAATTTTAATTGACCGAACAACTAAGTAAACCACAAGTCGGTACGCATTTTCCGCTGATTAATTCATACACATCTAGGAGAAGCGGTATAAAACCAGTCATTGACTTCACCAGCCAAACAATAGCCAGGTCTACACCTGGGTACCTGCAGTACCTGATGTAGGTGCTTCATTTATTTTTTTCTAGTGTTCCGTACGTCAAAAGTAAAAAACGGAGCCCTTACAGGATCACTTTGTTGTCCGTCTGTCTGTCTGTCTGTCAAGACCCTTTATCTCGGAAACGCATGGAGGTTTCGATTTGAAATTAAAACCATATACTCAGGTCTACGATCCCTTGAAGCTGCGCAAAAATCAAACTTCTTAGTTAACGAAAAAAAAAAGATTCCGTCGTTTATGTGGCAAAAAACGTATGTTTCGACTCTCTCAAAGGAATCAAAATTTATAGGGTACTTCCCGTTGACCCAGAATTATGTAACTTGGCTTAAAGCAAGTTTATTTAGCACAGGTATAGGAATAAATCTGAAAACAGTAAATTTGTTTGTACGTCACAAAAAAAAACTGTTTTTGCGATTCTGAAAAATCTTCGAAACTCCATTCGAGAATTGAATTGAATTATTTGAATAGGTAAGTTTGTACGGAACCCTCAGGGTGCGAGTCCTACTCACACTTGCGCAGTTTTTTTTTTTTAATAAACTTTGCGCCACACTTACATTACTCCTGCATCGTGGGTGCGCTCACAAATACTCATTATTTTTTTTTAATTTTTGATAGGTTCGCGCTTGACTACTATCTCACCAGATGGAAAGCGACGACGCGGCTGACGATGGAGCGCGCTTACCTAGAAGTAACCTATTCACTCTTGACTTAAAGACTCCTGGGTTGTAGCCATCAGGAAAAACAGATTCCGGCAAGGAACTCCACTCCTTGGCTTTACGCACAATGAATGAACATACACAAGACACTCATCTATAGGCCATAAAAATATTTGTTCCGTGCGGGTATCGAACCTGCGGTCCGCTAAGCTGCAGTCAATCGTTTTACCACTGCGCCAACCATGGCCGTCATGATGAGCCATTCGACCGAGCCTACGTAAAAAAGTTTGAAAAAAAAAAATGTGTTTGTCTGCCAATCGTGACCCAGTGAGATCATTGTCATAATACCTATAATTCGAACAAGGCCTTGCCTCTTGTAATGCATATCGACAATAACGATTGCAACGATTCATTACGTTAGTAAAATTCGTTAAATCGGACCTTGTGGAGTGTTTCCGCTCCATTTCAGCAATTTTGAAACATTCAAACACCACAAATTAGTGAAATCTTTTTTTCTTTGTGTTTACTAAGTTTCAACAATTGATATAACAGTAAATGTAATGCCTGCTTGAACAAAACTTAGCTTCTGTAACCAAAACAAAATTAGTTTGTAATAGATACACCTACTTTATAAATGACGGTCGAGTGCACTCGCGATGTTGACTTTTCAACAACGCTTCTTTATTAGTATCGCCTATTATTAGAACACAAGCACACACGAGCACATTGCTCGTAGAACGGACGGTGATGGGGCCGAAAGGTTCTAGAGTGGCGACCGCGCACCGGAAAACGCAGCGTTGGTAGGCCTCCCAGGCCCCAAGGCGGACCGACGACCTGGTGAGAGTCGCGGGAATGCGGTGGATGCGAGACGCACAGGATCGATCGTTGTGGCGTCGCTTGGGGGAGGCCTATGTCCAGCAGTGGACTTCTTTCGGCTGAAATGATGATGATGAATATTAGAAAAAGGCAATAAAATAGAGATCCCCATATTCCCTAGCGCAATTGACAGTGCCTAATAACTCTAGAGTAGTTACAAGTAACATGCATAATTGGGTATTAGCCTACTTGTGCTTATTTTTAAACGAATTCAAAAAGGAAGAGGTTCTATGTTCGGCTGAATGTATTTTTATCATTTTATTTTTTTATGTATGTTCACCGATTTCTCGGTCAATTGTGGAACGATTTTGAAATATCGGGAATAAATCGAACTGATCTGATGATAAAGTGTGAAGTTAGGCACCGGAACTCTGTAATAAATTAATGTAATCTAACAACCGTGTTTGCGATTATTAGAATTGTCATGAGATACACTCCGGCTATAAGGGATTTAAGTAACTAACCATAACTAAAAATTGTAAAATAAAAAACTTTTTACAAAAAAAAATACAACCGACTTCAAATTAAGAAAAAATCACTGAAAAGTGCAAAATAACTTTAATTTCGAAAGTCGGTGTTAAATAAAGAAGAGACGAAAACTATTATAGAAACACCGGCTTCCGAAATTAAAGTTATTTTACACTTTTCACTGTTTTTTTACTTTGAAGTCGGTTGTATTTTTTTTGTAAAAAGTTTTTTATTGTGCAATATTATCGCACTCTGCGACGGTAGAACTTCGGTATGGAATCTTCTACTTGAATAAAACTCTTGGAAGGTTATCACGTTTTACTTATACTTTTCTTCAGGATTCGATATCAGCTCATTTCGCTACAATGGTTATGTCCGAACTGCAAAAACGAGACATTTCTTTGTGCTCTATTACTTAACCGTACTCAATTTTTTAACCTATTGTAGAACTGCAAAATCCTTAATAGTATATTTTACAAGCCAGTTCGTTAGCTATAAAAACCTCGGAACCCGGGGCCCTGGGACGAAGGCAACGAAGGAACAGGAGTGGGTTTTTAGTCAGTAAGAGTCTGACACTATCTCCCGCTCCGCCCAAGAGCGGGGATGTCATTAGGATGATTTTCCCACCCAACAAAAAAAAAAAAAAAGCTATAAAAACCTAACTCATTTTTTTCTCATTCATTCTTATAATATTTTATACTAAACATTAACAAATAGCACTAAAAGGAAATGTTTTTCTGAAAACAGCATCAAAATTGAAGAGATTGAAGCAGCAATTAGCATTCCAAATATGCCTACTTAGATTTTTGAGGAAGACGGGGAGCGTGGTTGGAATATCTTGCTATTTCTTTGAGAATACTTAATCTAACGGCGGTGACGTCACATTTCAATGTTTGCATCCTTATACTGTAAATACTGTTATTGTTGACAGTCTCCCCATACATCTGATTTGAAAGGTTTCTAACTTGATTAATATAATATATATCATTTATAATATAATATTCCACAACTACCTATCACACAACGCCGTCTAGTCCCAAGCTAAGCAGAGCTTGTGTTATGAGTAATACATATTATAGATAAATTACACCCAGACACAGAACAAATGATCGTGCTCATCACACAAACATTTGTCCTGGGTGGGAATCGAACCCACGACCTCTGGCATAGCAGTCAGGGCCACTAACCACTAGACCAACAGGCCAGTATTGAACATAGAACATTTCGTTTTATTTACAATTTTGGATAAAGTTACTTTTTGATAGAAACAATAAATAAAACATACGCGCACTTAGGGTTCCGTACCATTAGGGTATGGGAACCCCACTTAAATATTTATTATATTGTATTTTTTGTTAAAGTGGTAACAGAAATACATCATCTGTGAAAATTTCAACTGTCTACCTATCACGGTTCATGAGATACAGCCTGGTGACACACGGACGGACAGCGGAGTCTTAGTAATAGCATCCCGTTTTACTCTTTGGGTACGGAACTTTAAAAAAAATTAATCAAGTAGTCAATAAGAAGGATATTTGTCCTCAGTACGTACTCGAACATTACTTAAAAGTGGTTGGTATTCGAACAACTTAATGTTTTAAATCAGCTGTGACCTGTTCCAGGAGACAAGGATATAAGGAATCATAATATACCTTTCACCAAAGATATAAGTTGCTTAAAAATAATATAGGTAATTAAATCATCCACAGAAATAGATCCTGCAATCTTCAGCCGCCTGGTGACCGTATAAGAAAGTGAAACAATAGAAGTAAACAACGCGACAGATAATAAAGGACCTGATAATTACACCATTCTTCAACTGTAATTAAATAAACGCTTACTTTTTTTCTGTCAACCACTGAGTTATTGGCGGATGTTTGTAACTATTTTTTATTGTTGATAGGCTCACGCTTGAGCGGTTGTCTCACCTGTCCTGCGTTCAAAAATGAGGTTAGAGTCAACTCGCATTTGCATTTTTGAACGCGAACTTAGAGTTTAAATATCAATGCCAAGCAATTGTCATGCCTGCCTCTTACACCAACCTACCCTGCCCGGAGTTAGAGTTAGTTCTCTAACTTATAAAAGAACGACTCTGGGTTACAACTCGAAGCATTTTTGAACGGTTAGGTTAACTAGGTAACTATTACTACATCTGGATATTTTGATGATTTACCAAATTAAAATAAAATCTTCTAGAGATGAGGTTGAGTCCCAACAGTGTGAACATTATAAGGCCGACTATGCTATGCTATGCTACCAAATTAAAATGTAAGTAGCTTAAATCCTTCCACCACAACCGACTATGCTCTTGTTATAATAAAAGCATGAATATGTATTTATGGAAATTAGCAGAGCTGGTCACGTGTTCACTTCGAAAGCAAAAGAAAATGCCGAGACCATACCATTTAATGGAAAACAAAACTGTTCAATAATGGATGCGGTGCGAACAGGAGCAACCCTGTTGTTTATCACAAATACAGGATGCTTGCTTACATTACGTACATTTCACTTTATTTAATTTGTTTTGCTATTGTGTAAAGTGGAAATAAAAGGTATTCGAAATAAAATATTGGTACGATTTACAATCCAAATCAATTTAAAGGGAAAAGTTTTAAAAATAAAAAAATCTGAAAATAAAAATCCTCAAAGCATGAAAAGTTAGTCTAATGTTTTCCTACAAAGCATCCTCGCTTAATCTATGAAAGGAAAAACTCACATTCCCCAGGACCGTTACCGCTAACATTATAATATAATACGAGCAATATAAAGGCTGAGAGGAGCGCGGGAAGCTCCTTATTGCCGGTGTATTGTATGTTGGAAGCGCACAATGGTACCGCATGAATTATGCACGCCCTTTACGTGTGGGTTGATGACACCTCGCGAACAATACCGCACGTATCCTGGACAGCTTTTCTTTCATTACTGCATAAAGTACCTATAGTTAAAACAACCTTGGTTACGGACTTACGGTATCTTCGCGTACCCTTTTATTTATCGCAATTTTGCTTCTAGCAAAATTTTCTCGGCAATAAGTCAAGATTAGTGCGAAACTTTGCCAAAATAACGCAGTTTTGGCGCTTAAAGTCCGGCCATTATACATAAATCACGAGCCTCCCACAGTGTTTTGCACTTTCTTTACTGCTCACCATAAAAATTACACGGAAAAATTAGATGGACGATTACTTAGTACCAACATGAAGAAGTTATTGCTATAGTTACGATTTGTACCTTGATAGCCTCAGCTTGATTTTGAGAACTTCAACGAAATCTCGCCTTAGCTTCTTTAATCTTGTTTTCTATCAGACATGATAAGCTCTCAAGTGTCTATGAACGAGATAAGTAATGATGAATAACCCATAAACCAGAAACCTACATGCCTAAGTGAGTAGGTATTTCGGTACCTCCATGAAGCGTAGAATATAGAAATGACAAAATAATATGTGAAAGCCATAAATGCTGTAAATGATTATGCTAACACAAAATAAATCAAGTCGAGCGAACGAACACGAGTCGAGAGAACGAACACAAGTCAAGAAACGAGGGGGTGTGGCACTAAACATTTCCATGTCATTCGCCACTCCCTTTCTTTGGCAAAGCCTGCCGCAGATAAACCGATATGACTTGAAGACGAATTTCAAGTGAAGCTCCATCAAAAGCACAAACACGACAATTTGAGACGAGATTCCTCAGAAATAAGTTGTTAATTTTATGTATTTTTTACCCTCGCGATACTAAAAGTTTCTGTGAAATGCGATTAATCTTTTCGCTTTCTTGTGATCTTACATTGTCGTAGAACTCTCGGCATATTTAAAGAATGTTATTTTTTTGCGTGATGTTTTTTTTTCGAAGTAAGTCAATAAACACTCTTGTTTGGCTCTGTTGGCGTAGCTGTTGCATGTAAGTATGTATCTTAAATTCGACTTGGCTTACGACCAGCCTTGCCTAGAAATACCTACCTACTTTGTCTGTTTTCTGTGTGTTGGTACATTGTGTTGTCTGGTCTCAATATGGTACAACTGTACAAAGGTTGCTCAGGCATAGCGGAAGCCTAACTTTGTGTATTCGTGTATGATGTAGAATAGAATAGAATCGTTTATTTCTGAGTACATGGCATGTACATGTATCTTGTATAAGCTAGGAATCTTATATCCTGTTCTGAATGGTGATAAAATGGGTTGATTGATTGGTATAATTCTTTACGGCCTGCCGTGTACCTAGGTTACGGAAAACCGTACGCAATTCTTTAATAAACAATATGTAAAGATGTCCTTACACGTGTCACCCCACTCGGAAGCATGTGTCATTGTCTGTTCCACGTCTGGGTTATAAAGTTATCAGCAGATTTTCGAGAAAGGACAAAGACATGTGGTTACTGAGTGACTAACGCAAACGAAATAAAATAATAATATTATTCGTTGCAATAATGATTCATCGAATTTTACTATTTACATTTAGCTTACACATGCAGGTGAATTAAAAGTATATATAAAATTAATGACATAAACACCAAAACAATAATAATAACTAAATATTTATTTATGTAAATATCTAAACAAACAATACAACTGTTATGCAATTATTAGCATAGCTGATATAGGTATGTTGGATTTTCCGGTGCGGACGCGATGGTATTACAGAAGAGTGGCGCAGGCGCCGGCGCCATGGAGCTAACCTATCATGGTTAACTACAATCGAATCAGCATAACAAACCATGCGTTTCAGTGTAAAACTTAGTGAACAGATTGTATAACGAGCGAAACACTAGCTATTTGTGTACTAATAGCCTAGGTTTACAGCTTAGGGGTGACTAAAAGCACCGTGATTGATACACCAGTGGAAACTAAAATCACGAAGTTCGTTTTGTATTGTTTAAGTATATATACATCATCATTTCAGCCGATAGACGTCCACTGCTGGACATAGGCCTCCCCCAAATGTCGCAACAAAGAACGGTTCTGTGCGTCTCGCATCCATCGGATTCCCGCAACTTTCACCAGGTCATCGGTCCACCTTGTAGGGGCCTTCCAACACTGCGTCTTCCAGTACGCGGTCGCCGCTCCAGAACCTTTCGGCCCCAACGGCCATCTGTTCTGCGAGCAATGTGCCCTACTCATATGTATAAGTACCTAATAGTATATATACCTACATATATATTACTTAATAAAATCTATAAATATAAACACAAAAATTTCTACTGTACTATTGTACAGTACTGTAATAGACTGAAACCATCCAACCGATGTGCCCCAAACCAACTTCATTAAAAAGGCAATAATGCCAAGATAATTTTAGACCAATAAAACAAAATATTAGAAGAAAACTGCGTAGTAGCACACGCCGGACAAGCTCCCAATAAGGGTGCTTACAAGTAAGTGCCAAAAGTCCACTCCTCTCACCACGACTGCAATTTAGTAGTAAAGATGGAGTAACAAAAGGAAGAAGATGGGAATTCACTGAAGAAGACATTGGCGAAAGAGTTTTAATTGAGTAGAAAAAAAAAGATATTGTAAGGAGGTATAATGTGGATACATCCACACCTTAAGCGTTTTTTTATTTTTGTTAGTAGATCAACATGTTACACTGCGACACCTAATCAAACAATAAAAAATGGTGCGTAGCATATTTAATTTAAAACAATGTGGGCATCTGCATCATAACATTACCATACATATTGCCACAGGGTACTTACTGACATAATAATGTAGTTATTTAATCTGTTTCACTGATTACTCAGTCCCTGTCTCCTGGCCCATGGACAATAATTCGTATAATTCGCATACGATTTGGGCCGTTCGTCGAAGAGGCCGGACTGCGCATGTCAATGCGTTTCACAAAGCGAAGATCCGATGCGATAAGAGGCACAATACACGGTCGATCACCTACCCATGCTGACCATACATGTATCATACAGTATGTAGATACTCAATGAGATAATGCTAACTCATCATTCTGTTGCCTGTTTTCTCAATTTTTATTCTTCTCTGTTTTCTTAATTTGGGGTTGAAGCCACAAACATCTTCTACGGTGCGAAACCATCATATAACTTCTTCCGTCTGGGTAGAGCGCGAGGGATTTACAGACTTTTGACTAAAACCCATCTGCGTTCCTTTAATTATCCTCTGCGGTCCAGGATCACGGTAATTTATCAAACACTCCCGAAGCTAGACGTAGGTACCTAGACTTTCGCAAACAATAATATCAAAAAACCAAAAAGTTGAACTGCTAAAAAAACTAAAAGTTCCAAACAAGTCACTTTTCAGGCAGTCTGATGCAGTTGGAGGCATTTATTTTAGTTAAATTACAGATTTGACACCTCCAATCGCATCAGACAATTTAAAAAGTGCAACTGTTTAGTTCCCTCGCTTGCATCGCGCCGTCGGCAACTGCGAACTATCTAAAGGTGAACTGCTATATAAGATATTTTACATGAAGTAGGTAATAAAATTATTTTCATCTGTAAAAGTATCTACTCACGCTCCTGTTATCTTCCGAATCTCTCTCAAGTTCGGCTCACATCTAAGTATTACCCTTAACTCCTTTAATTTAGGATTGGCGCAGCAGACCCTCTTCTTCCATACTTAGGTAGAACTTTATTTACTATCTTCTTAATCAGTCATCTAGCATAGATGACTGATTCTAACCATATTTCTAACATTGCACCATAAAGGTGCCATATCTCGTTTATTAAAGTAGAGACCTCGATCACTCATTTTCAAAAGTGGCTCATTACCGATTTCTACCATTACTAACGAGAAAAACAAATACCCAATAAACCTTTGTAACTAATCACATTTGGGGCGATAACTGTAAATGGACTAGCGACTAAGTAGGCATCCGTGCTACTCAGAACATTCATATCACTGCCGACTCATGTATACTGTGAATCATGCTGAGTGTAAGCACCGTCTTAGAGACTTTGAGAATAGGTACATCCATTTATACTAATAGAAAAGTAGGTAGGCGCCTGAAGCCCACGCAATTAGGAGCTGGCATAGTCATACATTTTTGCCAGAACTATTAATAAAGTGTCCACGAGTCTCAACGAAAACCAAAAAGATGGCCTGATTCTACACAATGATTATATTCATATCGCCCGGACATGCTAAGGATTAATAAAATGGCATTTCAAGCAATCTAGTACTGAGGTTTTTTTGCCTGACCGATATGTAGGTAAAGTATACCGTATCCGGGGTGGATTCTTGTCTTGACTGTCCAGGGAGTCATAAATAAATAATTTATTTCAGAACTAGTTGTTACCCGCGACTTTGTTTGCGTTTACTTTATAAAAAAACCGGGCAAGTGCGAGGGTTCCGTACCAACTTACCTATGAAAACAGTTCAGTTCCCGAATTGAGTTACGAAGATTTTTCCGAATCGCAAAATAGTTATTTTGTGACGAAACTACAAATTTACAGTTTTCAGATTTTTTCCTTTACTTGGAGACCTTGATTCATGCCAAATTTCAGGATTTTAGGTCAATGGAAAGTTTCCTATGAATTTTGATTCCCTTGAGAATGTCGAAATATACGTTTTTTGCGACATAAACAGCCGCATCTATTTTTTCCATTAACTCCGAAGTTTGATTTTTTCACAGCTTCAAGCGGCCGCAAACTTGAGTATAAAGTTTTAATTTCAACGCGATACCGGTATATGAAGTCTTGACAGACAGACAAACGGACAACAAAGTGATCTAACCTAAGTTACATCAACAATTCGTCAGTGGAAGTCCCGTCAAAATCGGTTCTGCCGTTTAGGAGAGTATCCGGAACTAACAGTCAGACAATTTTCTTTTCTTTTAATGTATTTTTATTTAAGATATGTATCGAATATACTTTAATAAGCATTTAGTAAATAAATGTTATTTTGATATTACAAACAGACATTTCAACTTTACTTACACTCATCGTGACTGTTGAATGACTGACTAATCCCTTTCTCGCAAATGTTCGACCACATTTATGTTGCTATAAAAGAAGGAATTAATGGAAAATGTTGCTTACCTATAAATTTTCCTAATCCTGAGTTAAGCAAGGCTCCAGCACTCGTGACGACCGCACAGGTGTTATAGTGACGTCCCTCCTGCAATGGTGCTCTCGGTATCTTAAAACCAAGCTTCGCAAACGGTTCATCATCAGCCGTCACCGTCCGTATCTTCACACCTTTTAGAGCACACATCACCTCATCTCTAGAACTCTTCTTACGAGGATTGCTGATATATTTAACATCGTATGTATTGTGAGCATCTAACCCTGATGTAAATACTTTGCTTGCCCCCATAAGGACTCTATGAAACTCTTTTAACAGCAGCTCCTTAAATTCCGCGGTTTGTTCTTGACAGTCCGTTGATAATAGATCGTCGCAAACATATTTATCGCTGTCGAACTCCAGTAACGGCCTGTGTAGATTCGGGAACCTGGGACTGCCGTTACTCTTCCTCACTACGGTGTTAGATGGAGGGACATAAGAACCAACGTTTCTATGACTACTGCTCCAGTAACCACCGACAGCTGATCTCCGGTTTTTTCGTAGGTTATCGATTCTTAAAGTAGAGTTAAACGGTAATTGGAACGGAGGGTTTTCTGCTGCATACTTCTCCTGGAAATTACCACCGGAAACCATTGTTTTGGGTGAGTTTTCCGACGTCCTACTGGAATTTCTCTGCTTTTCATCGTACATCCAGTACTGATACCAAATTAAATACAAGTAGCCGCACATACCGAAGCAGAGGATGTTAATAAATATCCAAACCGACATCGCTGCAGCTTTCATGATTGTTGTTATGTTCCGTAAATCAAACACTGAATTTAATCCCGATCGCACGGTTACAGTTTGCAACTGTTTCGGCTGAATCTGTATTCGCTGGGCGGAGTGCGATCAGCTGATAAGGCGAGCACTGCGCATGCGTGCCGTGCAATCGGCTGTGAACGCCGCAGCGCCCTTTGTCTTATTTTTGAAGTAAGTTCACCGCCTTCAGCCAAACCGAAGGACTCCATAATAAATAAGAGAAACGTGTTGCGAAATGATAAACATAAAGAAAATCTTAAAAAAACTACGTGATTACATATTAATATTATTACTTGTGTATCTAAAGCTAGTTTTATATAGAATTGAATTATAGAATTGAATTGTCATTTAGAATTGAGTACTTAACTCAATAATTTTTATTGTTGGTATTAAGAAAGTAACTTTATCCAAAATTGCAAAGAGAGAAATTTTTAAATACATTCAATATTAATCAAATTAGAAATCTTTCAAAATCAAAGAACGAACGGAACAGAACGGGAAACGAATGGAAAGGGTGGAAGGGGAAACTGTCAAATAACAGTATAAGGATGCAAAAACTGAAATGTGACGTCACCACCATTATGTTACAAGGAGGAGATAGCGAGATATTCTCATCACTCCCCCACACCACTCACTCTTCACACTTCCACTCTTGTGGGGGAGTGGTGGGAATATTTCGCTACACTCACAAATACATCAATGTCGTACATTAAAAATATTGGTTAGAGGAAAACCTCAAAGCAATTTTTGTAACTATGTATCTACTACTACTATGTAACTACTAATCATACTGCTTCGTTTAATTTTGATGCAGTTTTCAGAAAAAAAAAATCTTTTAATGTTATTTCATGTATTGCAGGCAAATACCCAATTAGTTTCTTTTAAATAAATAGGTTTAAATAAAACTTAACATTTTTTTTTATCAGAAGTTTATTTCCAAAATAGTTTTTTTTTTTTCATATAAAGCAGGGCCGGTAAAAGCGGTTAATCACAACCTGAGGGATTGATGCTATTTAATATAGTACCTAGTAGTATTTAGTAAGTAGTGATTGAGTAAAATGAATAGGATAGCAAGTGACATCCGATTAGTTTTGTAACTACCGTGCTTCAGTATCGATAACTATGTAAATATGTTAGGTAATAAATTTTAATTAGACTTAATTAGTAATTGGTTCACTTCTGTACCTTGTACAAGATATGGCATAGTTTAAAAGTACAATTATGCTGAAAAAACAGGCAATTAAATGTCGCAATGATACATACAACTCGGATACAAAAGGAACAGTTTTGAACTGCTCGAAATACTTAACTCCAGAACCTTTTCTTTTCAATTTTCAATAACACCTTCAACTGGTATTGCCAGATAAATTTGCAATGCCGTAATTGACACTCCTACATCTATTGACGTTCTTAATTTAAAAAAAGAATATACACAGACATAGTTGTCTTGAATCAACCTTTTTTAATAAGAGACCGACTCGCACTTGCCCAGGTTCCGTACAAACTTACTTATGTAAAGAGTTCAATTTCCGATTTGAGTCTTGAAGTTTTTACCAAATCGCTAAAAAATAATAATTGTGAAGTAACAACAAATTTTATATATATCTGTGCTATAAGACCTTGTTCTATGCAAAATTTCAGCATTCTGGGTCAACCGGAAGTACCCTAGAATTTTGATTCCCTTGAGAGTGTCGAAATATACGTTTTTCATGACTTAGACGGCCGTATCTTTGTTCTCGTTAACTTAGAAATTTGGTTTTTTCACAGCCTCAAGGGACCGCAGATCTGAGTACCTATATGGTTTTAATTTCGACTCGATACCTCGACGCGTTCCTGGGATAAAGGGTCTTGACAGACAGACAGACGGACAACAAAGTGATCCTACAAGGGTTCCGTTTTTTGCTTTTGAGGTACGGAACCCTAAAAACCGTCCATTGTTTGGTTTTCGAGTTACCTACTCAGAGGTACTAGGAAAAGGTCAATGTACTTTATTGCAAATTATTAAGGCGACTACCAAAGCGAAACTCTAAACGTGATGGGTATTGTATAATACAATAGATACAATTAAGGGAACTAAGACTTAAAATCTAAGTGTAGTAACAATAACAGCGGTAGTTGACCCCGAAGTCAGCTGTAGTAGTATGCGATTCAAATAAGAATAGGATCGACTTAGCGCCATGTTGTGACGTCATAACTGTCAACTCAAATCGGTTAATCGGTAAAGTTATCAAAACAAGATATTTTTTTTTTTATTTAAATTCATTTACGTATCATGAACGAAAAAAGTTTAATCAGAATCTAGTTTTTCAATTCTGCTCGTTATTGTGTGAAGTGTACGAGTTGGGGCAGATAGAAGGAGAAGGCTAATTGTCGCCAACAATGAAAATAAGAAAGTAGCCATTTTATTTTTA